>CM059599.1:203852503-208852503 GCA_030412105.1 Cyclura pinguis
TTTTGAGGTGGTGGTGATGGAGTCTAAGTTCTTAATGCTGTTCTGTTCTAAACACCAGCCTAAAATAAGTGGTGGCAGAAAACCTGGAGCATGCTAGTCAGTTAATTTTATGGGTATTTCTCTCTTTCTGAACCAAACTGAAAGTGATGGTACCTTCCTCTGAAGCCCTAAACTCTTCCAGGCCAGGTTACTTGGCTGGTAGATGCGAGTGGCTATCAATGTGGAGGTGAATCCATCCTGAGTGTTAATTTGAAATTTGAAGGAGCTCTCCAAGATGCTAAACCTGTTTTGGGAGTCAGATTCATCACCTTGAATGTATCCGTTAAACACAGCACAGATCTAAACACCAACCCCCCAAACACTGGAGCCACCAGCTTCTACTGCTGTCAGGATCCATATGTCTGTGTCCAGGGACAGAGATCAGGCTTGTATGTCCAACACTAAGTACAACCAGGGTGGAAGGAGCAGAAGATGGACCCTATTTCTTTGTCTTGAGAGAGAGACGTAGCCATCTCCCTTATGCCCTTGTTTGTGTTGGAAACTGGACTGGCTGATTTCCTCCTTTTTGGAAAAAGTTATATGCCACAATGTACAGCCACAATGCACAACAGTGCTGTATGCAGAACTCCATTCCCACTGCAGCCAGCAGAATAAGCCTGTCGTGCCATGGCAAATAATCTACCCCACACCCTTGGTGTGACTTAGATATTCATATGTCACTAACAGAATGCTAGCCAGTGTGATGCCGTGACTATAAACCTAGCAAAATTCTAGGCTGCACTTACTTAAACAGGATATCAAGACTCAAGGAAGTAGCTACATCCATAATCCAGAAGCCCAAGGTCAGGAAATGAAAGCCAGACCAGAAAAGTTTTTGAAATATTGCTCATATTTCCCCCTTCTTTTCCTTTTTTTTTTTTTTTAAATTGCACGCACAAAATGGAAAGCAAACCAACAGATAAAGAAAAGGAACAGTGGCCAGACCAAAATTGAACTATTGCTCCATTCCGTCTCATAAGGAGGAGAGAAAAACAGAAGATTAGATTCCGGAACCATGGCCATTCATATTATGTGATAAAAACACTAGGTCTTAGAATTCATACATGCTATATTTACTGTCACCTTACATCCTTTGAGATAGAGACTCTGGTTAAATACCTTTCCAAAATTTCAGATGACATTCTGGAAGATGACAAAACAGATGTCCTACATTTATATACGACATGAAAGGAAGCATCCTTCATTTGAGTTCATATGTGGACATTCAAATTGATGAGGGAAGGGCTGAAAGTGAGGAGGGGATATGGGTGTGCATATAAGCCCCACATGCACCACCCTGGTCCCATAGTTTTTGATCTTCCTGTGTTCAGTGAGCAATCTAAAACTCTTGTGCTTGCTTGGACAGAAATAACAGGCTCCTCTAGGCCTTCCCCCTTAGCCTGGGAATCAGCATCTGAAGGGTTGAGAAATTGGGGGTGAGCCTTCTGTGTGCACCTGAAAAACCTTCTCACTTTGCACCTCTGCTAGATGCTTGTTATGATGGAGTAAGGAAGGGCAGGTGGACCTGATTGCCCACAGGGTCTCTTCCAACTCCATGGCCATTTCCACACCACACTGTTATAGTGGTATTATTCCACTTTCAACATCCTCTGGAATCCTGGGGTTTTCAGTTTAGGGAGGGGCATTTAGAATTCTCAGCCAGGGAGCTCTTTGGCCTCTGGAAACTACAAACACCAGATTTCCACAGGATGTTGAAAGTGGAATGATAGCAGTATAACAGTGTAGTGTGGAAATATCTTATTGGGTGTCAAGTTCAGGAGTCTATTCCAGTGCTTGACTTGATGGGAGCAGGAACTGAATTCAAGCCAAGAGTGGAGCCTGATCTGTTATTGGTGTCTCTCTTTCAATGCAGATCTGTCGGGCTTGATTTTTGTTGTGTGCATCAGATTCTCACTGGAATTCTTGTCCTTCCCCAGTTCGGTACGAAGCTGTGATATTTTCCCCTCCTTTCTGCAAAGGAAATGCATGGGTATTTTACTGTGCATTCCTCCCTCAAAAAATACACATTTTGGACCACATTTCAACTGCGTTTTCGTATAGTCTGATGTATTATTGTGCACCTTTTCTAAATATATGCATTTTCAGTCATGCACATCTTTCAAAGGTACCTACGATTTTGTGGGCATTTTGTCTTCAGTATAAGGCATCACAAGCCTCAGAAATATAAGGATTGCTGAGATGCGATGTGTTTTGTTCCATTGCTAATCTCAGAAGTTGTGGAATGGCTGTTTCCACAGGGCAGCATGAATCCAACACATTTAATTTCTCTCCCTAGCTTTCCCCCTCTATCTGTATTTAAAAATAAAAATAAAAATTAGGAATTGCTGTTACTTTCCTCCAAAGACCTTCAACAGAAAATATAGAAGACTGTGCCATTTCTAGTGTCTTGCAAATGATTTTTGATTTTAACTCTCTTTGTCAAAAGAAACTATCTTATCATATTGCATAAACATTTGGGAAAGTCAGTAATAATAATGGATTAACTATTAATCACATTGGTAGCAAATGTCATAGTATGTAAAATTATTTCTCTCAAATGAAAGTCAAATTGTACACCAATTATCACTGTTAGGCAGTCATGCACCATTAATTTTTAAGCTCAGGAACAGATACATGCCTTTGGTGAGCAGCCACTGTTTATAAAATCTACCATGGATACCCTAAGACATGGTTCCTTCTATTTTGTTGATCTAAGGAATAAAGCAATTAACCCTTAATTGCAAAATTTAATGTAGAAATAAATGCGTTATTAAAGTGACTATTGCTTTTCCAGTTTTCCTATGGAAAACGTGGTAAAGCAGAGGAGTGGTGTGCATGAAATCCAGGGAAGCAGTATATTTTGATGTTGGGCTAATACCTCTGTTTATCAAAGTAAGGAACCCAAAGTCCATGCAATGTCTGCTTTTATCTGGAACAAAAAATTTGCATCATTGCCAGTGAAATGCTATATGCATCTATTCAGAAGGAAGTCCTCCTGATTTCAATGGGACTTACTCCCAGGTGAGTGTGTATAGTAGATTTTAGGTCTGCGGGGTCTACTTTGTATTTTTTGCTAGTACCTCTGCATCCATTAATATAATGTGAAAAACATGCACTTAGAATGTAAGAATTTTGCACTTGGGAAATTGTTTTCAGTACAGAACTGAATAGTTCTCAGAAAACCTGTTGTTATTACAGGCCTTCAAGTTGACTTCAGCTTATGGAGACCCTATGGCCCTTTCCGCATCTTACCTTCCTCCAGCACCAGGGTGTGGGGATCATGCGAGCAGCCTCTTGCAAGAGGCTCTTGCATCCCTGCTGCTTCAGCTCTGCAGGAGCTGCCTGCCAGGTGACAGGCAGCATGAGGGCTCCGCTTCTTCCTTCCACAGTGCAGCCAGGTATTTTCCCAGGCTGCGCTGGGGAAGGAAGCACGACGGCCACGGCTCCGGAGCTCCGCACGCAAGGTAAGTGCACATGGGGCCCCAGAGCAATGCGTGATTGCGCACCATTTTTGGCTACAAGGCGAAAATGTAGTAGTGCGTGATCGGTGCCTGCCAGCCCTGGCAGTGTCGCACGATTGCGAGAACATCATCTGAAACGCTCCTTGCAATCGTGTGATGCTCTGGAGGCCATGCGAAAAGGGCCTGTGTTAGGGGTTTCTTGGCAAGATTTATTCAGAGGAAGTTTGCCATTGCCTTTGTTTGTTGCTGAGATAGTGTGACTGACCCAAAGTCACACAGTAGGTCTCCACAGCTGAGCAAGGATCTGAAGCCTGGTTTCCCAGAGCCTTAGTCAGTGCTCAGACCACTACGCTGTCCTGGCTCTATTCAGAAACCTACCCATAAAAATTGATTTTTGGTTACTCCAGGTTGTCAGAAATCCTTGATGACCAAGTGCCAGTTACCTGAAGATCTACCAGTACTTCCAGATATAACTTCTGCTCAACCATAGTAGATGGGATTGCAAACTGACTTTTTGGGGCAGTTTATGGCCCAAACAGAAAGGGTGTTTCACCCCCAAATAATCCATCTCTTTGGACCATAAACCACCAGTGCAAATGTAACATGGTAAGAATAGTGATTCTCTATCTTTGGTCTTACAGTTGTTTCATCTCTGAGAAACCTGACCCAGTGTGTAAAATGGTAAAATATTATGGGCACTAAAATCCTAAAAATCTTAAGGACCAAAGGGAGAAAACCAATGACATACAGCAGTGACGCATTATATTATGTGGACTTGCCCATTTTCTTTGACTCTCATATTAGTGTTTGATCTGACACATGGCCTTTAAGTAAAAGGAATGGTACAAGTATTTTTGGGTTGACGGTAATGGGATAAAATTTGAATAGGTGGGTCGACAAAGGAAATCCACACCTGCAGGTTTTAGATCTGCTTCCTGTGGCCACATAGAATTGGTTTACAGTATTCAGTTTGGTTAGAAATAAAAATCTAAGTCACGACTTCCTTTTTATTTGAGATACAGGTTGAATTCTCAACTCTAACAATATTTAACTTTTAAGAACTGACATCACACTCCACTTCTGTTTTAGTGTGGGATTTAACATGTGATTCCATTTGCAGGTTTTTTGCTTTTTCCCCATTTAGCCTTTGATCATTCAAAGCACTTTTAACAAAATATGTATCTTCTAGTGCATTCATTAACAGCCTAGCATGTGAACTTCTAGAATGGCAGAGAAAAGGAACAGGGCAAATGTCTGCTTTGAATTTTAAATTGTCTTCTTCCCCCTCTGGGTACAGTGATAAAGTATGAACAACAATACTTTGAAATGTATGTGTTTGGAGCAAATTGTGTTACAAACCGAATTTCACCCAGCACTTGTACAAGCACATGAGGTCAGCAGCTGAGATTGTTCTGAGCTCTCCAACCTCTCCAAAAGGTGAGCTGTTCTAGGAGGGCCACGCCCACAGGTTCTGCCATCTTTCAATGAGAGAGCGAGAGCGAGAGCGAGAGAGAGCATGGATCACTTTTGGTGGCTTTGTAAGGCCCTTTTTACAGGGCCTCTGGAGTGTCGTGTGATTGTAAGGACCTTTTCACATGACGTCCTCGCAATTGCGCAATGCTGCTGGGGCCAGGAGGTGGCGATTGCTCAATATGTCATTTTCGGCTTCTTGCCAAAAATGATGTGTGATCGTGCATCACTCTGGGGCCCCATATGCACTTACCTTGCGTGCAGAGCCTCCGGAGATGCAACCCTCATGCTTCCTCCCCCAGCACAGTCTGGGAAAGCACCCGGCTGCATTGCGGAAGGAAGAGGCGGAGCCCTCACGCTTCCTGCCGGCCAGCAGGGAGCTGCTGCGGAGAAGAAGCAGAGGGGACACGAGTGCCTCTCACAAGAGGCTGCTAGCGTGATCCCCACATGCCCACGTCAGGACAAGGTAAGCTGCGGAAAGGGCCTAAGTGTGTCTTTTAATGAACACACAACAAGCAGACAGGAGTTCTCACTGCATACAGATATCTCCAAAGTAACATTTATGCAGATCTCTCCCCAAGATTTTAACTCCCCCTCTCATTATTAACTGAATTTTTAAAAGTGCTTTCTTCTCCCCCACCGCATTTCTGCAAAACTCTGTTCTTTTAGACTATAGGCTTTTTCACTATAATTACTAGAGAAGGTCTTTGCAATTGCAGTCCTTTTGAAATCTACCACCACCATCCAAGAAATGGTTGCAGATCTTGCACCAGCAGCTGAGTTTCTCATTCAGGGGAGCTATCCATGCATTAAGAAACATTATTGATCTCCTGCCATGGCCCGGCCATTTAGTCACTGGGATCCATCCATCCAGCTCACAGCCATCTTTTGCTATGCAAATGGTTGCAATGCCTGACCGGTCCTCAGGAATCACTGTCAGCATTTCAGAAGGTGCCAGGGCACCTTTTTGAGGGTTGCCAGGCCAGCATTATCTCAGAACCAAAGCCTGAAACCTAGGGACAACCCCTTGGGACGTCACAGAAGGAAGACCCAGGTGATGTGAGAAGGGAATGTTACAAGTGGCAGCCCCTAGTGATGACATTAAGTATGACATATTGAGCATCAACCACAGTCAGAGTATGCCAATCACATTTTAAAACACCAAGGCCAAATAATGAGAACACACACACACACACACACACACACACTTTTCAAGGCAGTGCTCCTGCCCTGAGATTCTTTTCCCTGCTCTGTGGACTCGAGAAAAGGGTCCAGGCCCTGAGACTGGGGAACTGCAGTCCCTCTAGTAATGATGATTGACTGCAGTCTGAAAGCTTGCATCCCTTCCCTTGCAAGAGGTTACAGGGATGCAATATCATATCCTCCAGTGTTTCACGGATGAAATTTGGGACACGTGAGCCCAAGCAACATCCAAGTGTGCTCAAGATGACAGAAGTTATTAATAAGGAAGAACACACAAGCTAGGAGAGGCTGCAGCCATTTGCTTTTGCCTGAGCCTCCTGAGAATGGAAAGATTCCACCCCCTCCTCCCCTTTCCTCCCTGATGAGTCCATTGAGTGCAAACTACTTTTTCATTTTGAGCTAAGGCCCTTTTACATGCCAGTCCTGTTGTGAAATGGCCTTGGGAGCTTTGTGTGATTGTGAGGACCGTTTCACATGACGTCCTCGCAATTGTGCAACACTCCTGAGGCCCGTAGGCGGCAATCACACATTATATTATTTTTGGCTTGTTGCCAAAAATAATGCGTGATTGCACATCCCTCCCAGGCCCCACACGCACTTACCTTGCGTGTGGAGGTTCTGGACGTGCAGCCATCGTGCTTCCTCCCCCAGTGCAGTCTGAGAAAATACCCGGCTGTGCTGCGGAAGGAAGAGGCGGAGCTTCCTTACTCTTCTTTCCGGCCAGCGTGGAGCTGGTGCGGAGGGGAAGCAGAGGGGACGCAAGTGCCTCTCGGGAGAGGCTTCTCGTGCGATCCCCTCACGACACCAGCGGCACCACGTAAGGTGCGAAAAGGGACTAAGTTTGCAGCGAGTGAACTAAGCTGAGGACAAAGGGGGGAAAGTAGGAGGAGGACAGAAACTGGGACATTTTAAAAGCAGCTAAAAGTTGTGTCAGCCCAGGATTGTTCCTGCCAAATCAGGACAGTTGGAGGGTATGCTGTATTAGCAGGGCTGAGGAGAAGGGAGTGGAGGAGGCAAAATCCCTGGGGGTCTGGACAATTAAAAAGAGCAGAGACAACATTCACAGCTGCCATTGCACCAGCTTTGAATATAGAGCAGGCCTCCAGATATGGCTAAGGCTGATGGGAGGGGGTCCAGCTACATTCTGGCTACATACACTGCTTCCCCAACCCTGATACAGAGAGACAATTTACTTCACCACTATTGCCCTCACCTGGTACCTTCCTTTTTACTCAGTTTACCACTTTATGCAATGCCATTTGGATGGTTTCCCACAATCACATTGTGATTTACAAATGCTGTGATTTACAAAGGATTCTTATTTCCCAAAAGCGTGAGCTCCAGGCCAAGATCCTATTAGCCAGTATAACTGTGCCAGCGTAAGAGGTGACAGTGGCAGAGACATAGTGAATGGGGGCGTCACCGTGATGAGTAGGACACTTGCAAATGCTGATCCCATCAGGAAGCAAAGATGGCCTGGCGGCGCAGAACTGGCAGTGCAGGTTTATCTGCTTTGAACAGATCCTTAAATGGTTTTAATTCTATACGTTGTTTAATTGTATCATGTATTAATTGTATGCGCTTCTGTTCATGTTTGTATGTATTTTGATCTGTATTTCTTGTAAGCCATCCTCACTAGAGTACTGAGGAAAGGGGGGTATAAATGAATAGAACAACAACTACTACTACAACAGAGGGAGTAGGAGAGTGTGGTTACTTTGAGAGAAGAGAAAGTTAAGAGGGTAAGAGGGGACATGATAGCCATGTTTAAATATTTGAAGGGATGTCATGTCAAGGAGGGAACAGGCTTGTTTATCGCTGCTCTGGAGACTAGGACAAGGAGCAATGGATTCAAGCTGGCAGGAAAGGAGATTCCACCTGAACCTCAGGAAGAACTTCCTGATGGTCAGGGCTGTCCGGCAGTGGAATATGCTGCCTCGGAGTGTGGTGGAGTCTCCATCTTTGGAGGCTTTTAAGGAGAGGCTGGATGGCCATCTGTTGGGAATGCTTTGATGTGTGTTCCTGTGTAGCAGGGAGTTGGACTCGAAGGCCCCTGTGGTCTCTTCCAACTCTATGATTCTATGGCCATTTCCGCACGAGACTGTTATAGCGCTATGATTCCACTTTCAACATCCGATGGAATCCTGGGGTTTGCAGTTTCGGGAGGGGCCGGCTGGCCCCTCCTGAAACTGCAAACCCCAGGATTCCATCGGATGTTGAAAGTGGAATCATAGCGCTATAACAGTCTCGTGCGGAAATCGCCTATGATTCTATGGTTGCTATGGAATGGTGAGGAATATCACATGGTTCAAGCGGTGGCTTGTGCTGCGCCTTGTGCTGCTGAATTAAAAATGGACATTTTTTGGAAAGTAACCAGAAATAAGTACTTTAAAAAGTGAGTAAAGTAGACATTACTTTGAGGTGTACCAAGACAGAGCCGGGGCTGGCTAGTACATGGGTCGGAGGCCATTAAGGAATAGCAGCTGCTGTAGGCTATATTCAAATGAAGGCGAAAGCAAATCACCCATCTGAGTATTCCTTACCTAAGAAAACCCCATGAAATTCGTGGGATCATCACAAGGCAGCAAGCAATTTGAAGGCATGTGCTACGATTACCTCCTTTTCTGGGTCTCGCAACCCTAACTGTAACTGACTTGTTTTTAAAAGTAACTGTCTGAGCTCTGACTTTTCCCAGTTTCTTCTTCCTACTGTAGCCCCTTCTTATCCCCTGAAAATCTGCTCTGGAGGGTTGGGAGCCCCTTTGGTGGGGAGGGGAGGAGCCTTCAGGGGGAAGGGAGAATGGATGAAAAATTCCCCCCAGCTTCTACCCACAGGATCCTTTGCTGGATGTAATACCTGCTATGAATTGAAGGAACCCTTCTTTTCACAGATGGTGCATTTGGGATCCAAGCCAGGAAAACCAATTTAACTACAATAAAATCAAGAGCAGACTAAAACAATCACAGCTTAATCGACAGGGGAGATGAAAATTTCCGACCAAACTCAAGTAAGGCAAAATACAATAGCAAGGATGGATGATTCAGTTTGACTTTCTTCTATGTACATTTCTATATATATTGTCAAGGTTCTTCTACCCCATTTTTGGACAGATTTGCAAAGGTCCAGATTTTTTTTTAATCAAAAATGAATTGAACAAAATTCTCAACTGTATGTACTAGCCAAATTAATACTCTTGAAAGCAGGAGAGAGGGATCTCAGAAATAATGGTAGCAGGAAGAATCAAACAGAGGCTTAAAAAAATAACCCCACCTAAACTCTAAATAAGGAATGTAAAATAATGAAAGAAAAACAAAGAAATATGAACTTTCCCTAAAAGCCAAGATAATATAGCTGAGACTGTTGTACTTTGGGCATATCATGAGAACACATGACTCACTAGGAAAGACAGTGATGCTAAGCAAGGTGGAAAAAAGTAGTAGGAAAAGAGGAAGACCACATTACAGCTGGATTGGCTCAATCAAGGAAACTATGGCCCTGCGTCTGAAAGACCTGAGCAGGCCTGTTGATGACAGGCTGATGGAAGGTCTCTCTTTCATAAGATTGCCACAACAACAAACATTATAGACAGATAGACAGATAGATAGATAGATAGATAGATAGATAGATAGACAGACAGATATAGATACACACATGCGCGTGCGTGCGCACACACACATATGAAATGGAACAATTCCAC
Source organism: Cyclura pinguis (assembly GCA_030412105.1). Classification (NCBI taxonomy): domain Eukaryota; kingdom Metazoa; phylum Chordata; class Lepidosauria; order Squamata; family Iguanidae; genus Cyclura; species Cyclura pinguis. The sequence continues at coordinate 203,862,374 of CM059599.1, forward strand.
AATGTTACCAACAATGAAGTACTAATGCATAGGACTATTCACTTCTAATACACACCAGGGTACTGTTACCCTGATTTCTGGGGGTCCCGTGGGGGACACCTTAATGTACTCCAAATAATGGGGAATGGGAATTAGCAAGAGCACAAGCTGTAGCACTACAAGAGGCAGGGTAACCTAGCAAAATCTTTTACCCAATGTTTACGGGGTCAGGCCGAGTTAAGATCACGACACAATAAAGTTCTAATTTAGTTCTTTTATTTGTAACGTCACAGCGCACTTGCGTTCTCACTCACACGGAACTAAGGAATACTGCGTACTTGCATACTCACACAGACAGACCTAAGAAAAATAAAGGGAGGAAAGCAGATAGGGGATTGTAAGAGGGAGTTTTTGGGGAAATACGACACCTGATCCTGTAGCCCGGGTGGTCTGAAGAAAGTCTGTAGGAGCGGAAGTTCTCAGCACATGGAAGCTGAGGGGAAGGCTTGGCGAATGGAGCGGCAGCAAGGCGGTATGGAAGCCAAGAGCGATCCGAAGAAGCACTCAAAATCAGGGGTTCTTATAGGGAAAAATGGGCCTGTAGGGTAGTCCGTTCCCAGGGAAAACAATGGGTTTTGGGCTGGAGACAAAGCCTCCGAAAGGTCAGTTTTTAGCATGATTGGATTTTGACGGTGCTGTCAATAGCGCAGACAGTATGCAAATGGAGAGTGCTTGACAGTTGAGTAGTCAGAAGCGCTAGTCTCGTCAAGCTGCCTGTTTGGGGAAGAGAATCCTTTGCATGCCTCGTGCATCGTAGGATTAAAGTGTACTTGCCTGGAGGTCTCCTGAAGCTGCGAGCAGGAAAATTACTGGCCTGCCTAGGTTTGTTTTGTATTTTTCACCTTGTTCGGCCATGTCCATGTGCATGCTTGTCTGGGGGCCTCGCAAGCACGTGGTGGGGAGCAGTTTGGAATGGCCAATTCTTTGATATAAAATCATATTTAGTAGACCTCAGGCTCAGACTATGCACCACAGTAACAGTACCTAACATAAACAGTGATATCTATATAAGCATATGGAAATACCTGTACGATCCCATTTTTTGTAAATAATATAACCAGGCAGAGGCAGGCTGTCCAATGTACTGTCAATCAGCTGAACTGCAGTCAATGCCAAAAATTCCCAACAAATCAGTGAAGCCTCTGAGCCACAGAATACATCCAATTGGAGGTGAATCAGCCAGTAGACAATACGGCAGTTATTGCAGTCCTAACAGAATCCTTGAATGATTAGTCATTAGGAACAGATAGGGTCGAACATATATTTTCACTTGTTTACGTCTCTTTGTATGTTATGTGTTCTGATACATGACCCCATCCTCTGTACTCCAGACTAACTGTTGGCAATTCCATTTGGAAAAATGCTTGCGCGTCCACATGGGGATGGAGGAGGAAGTATCCTTCATGGCACTTTACATCCTGCCAAACTTATACCAATTTCTGCTAAGTTAATCTTAGCCAACAAGTAGCTCAAGAATTGCTGTAAAAAGTTATCAGTTCTTTTGGTAATGGTAAGGCCAGGAAGCTACATTGTTGTGTGTGGGAGTCATTAACAAGATACATTAACAATTTATTTTCAAAAATAACTTTGTAAACTCTCCCTTCCTACAGACTTTGTTTTTTTTAAAAATGTAAAGTAACCTTGGATGAGCAATGTATGTTTTTCCCAGCTAGGGCTGGCCCTGCTGTTAGGCAATGTGAGGCAGTTGCCTCAGACATTTGAATTGGGGTGCCATGAAAAAGCAACCAATATTTACCTGATCTATACTTTTTCTACTTTTTATGTACAGGCAGGAAGGTGCTTGTGGAATTTATGCATAAGAATCCCAAATCAACTTGGGTAACACCTGGGGATGAAAGTGGGGATGTCTGGCAGCACCTTGTTTTGGGCTGATCCTATCCCTGATGAGTGGAAAAAGAACTTAAATTCCAATTTAGATTGTTTTATTATAGTTTTTTAATTTGAAAAATAACATATAAAAACTTATTGGAAAATCCTTGAAGGAAGGGGGGATTTTGAGCAGGCCATTAGCTGGAAGTTTAAGCTTCCTTCTCCCTCCTTTTTCCCTCCAGCATGAAGTCACTTGGGTCTTTGTGCATTAACACAAATAAACTAAAAATAAAAATAACCATTGAGTTTTGGGAATAAAATCATGGCACTCCATTCAAAGAGTTGCTCGCCTTGAGTCACGAAAAGTTCATTCAAGAGCCAGCGTGAACACCAAATGCTACAAATTAGTCTGAGTCGGCAAAATGTTAATACCTCTAGTGAGTTTTATCAAAAGATGCCTATGGTTTTAACATCAATATCCCTATTTACTCTTAAACATTAACAGCAGGATGGCTTGCTCTGAGTGTGCGTGTGTGTGTGTGTCGAAGAGAGAGAGAATGAGAGAGGGAGTATAACAATGCTGTCTTGGCTGCTTTTTCTTGTTGTTCTCCGGACAGAAAATGCTGTATTGTTTTTCTTAAGGACATGACCTTTTCACATAAACCTATCCTCTTTTTTAAAATGTTTCTGCCCCCAGTTTCACAGTGGAATTTATGAGATGACAAAATAAATGCATTTAAAAAGACCCCTAATTAAAAAAAGAATGAAAAAATCCAATGCAGCTGGGTTTCCAGTAACCATGTGACTCTTACTGGAGCTTAAAAAGGGGGTATCTGTCTGTTCCTGAGGGATATGGAAATGAAAGCAGCAAATTACCCACAGATCTTCCGTTTTCACTTTCTGCTTAGCAGTGAACTCTTATACAATGAAATCTCACATAGGCTTCACAAGCAGATTTTCAAAATACTATTCAGTGCAACAGCACAAACTCTTTTAATTAATAGATCTGAATTATTTCACTGAATCTTACTCTGTGCATTTAGGCAGATCTCTAGCAGAAATATTTACCTGTGTTGAAAATTTACCATATTTTTTCCATCCAGGACTCCTTTAAAATCCATTAGCAAAAATTCAAGAGCAACAAGGAAAGATTTCCCCATAATGGCATCTTCATGCTGGAGAATGTTAGACTATCAAAACTCCGCTAATGAAGCCATGGCGGTGTAGTGGTTTGAGTGTTGGACTATGATCCAGTAGACCAGGATTTAATTCCCTGCTCGGCCTGGGTGACCTTGGGTGCATCACACACTTTCAACCCCAGAAAAACCCATGATAGATTTGCCCTAGGGTCACCATGAGTCAGAAATGATTTGAGGGCACCCAACAAACCACAACAATGCACACTGTTAGTGGTGTAGGACCCCATCAAAAAAAAGTTGGCTACTCTGGTAAGGGAATAACAATCTCTGGATCTTTGTTTAAAACAACAAACAGTGCCTAGTCTAGGGCCATTTCCGCACTAGACTGTTAATAAACTAGACTGTTTCGGGCCCCTCCTGAAACTGCAAACCCCAGGATTCCATAGGATGTTGAAAGTGGAATCATAGCGCTATTAACAGTCTAGTGTGGAAATGGCCTAGAACTGCCAAGTAAACCAATAGACCATTGCATGTATAATCTCCATTTCACACATTGTTGAGTCATGTCCACTTTGTGAAATTAAATCAAGTTGTCTGGGTACTGCTTTCTACGTTCTGGAGTATTGTGACCAAGGAAAAGGCTGGGCAAGATCACCAGAAGACATTGTTATATTTGATAACTGCTGCAAGATTGACATATGCACAATATTGGAAGGAAAGGTACTGTGGCCCTTTTCGCATGGCGTTTTGGAAGCGAGAGGGCCCCTTGAGCGTCGCTTAAATGTGCGGAGTGGTCTGCATGACGCGCTCACATTTACGCGATGCTCAAGGGCCAGACGCAGAGCGGGCGCGCATCTTTTCATTTTCGGCTTCAAGCCGAAAATGGTGCACCATCACGCAATGCTTCCGGGCCCCGTGCGCACTCCCCCACCATGTGAAGCCTTCTGAGCTGCACCGGTCATGCTTCCTGCCCCAGCGCAGCCTCTAACTCCCAGGCTGCACTGCAGAAGGAAGGGGCAGGGCTCGGGTGGAGCCAGGAAGGAGCTGCGACCAGGAAGGAGCTGCAGAGCCGAAGCAGGAGGTTTGCGAGAGCATTCCTGCTAAGCCTTCTCATGCAAAAATCCCAACCCAGCAGTGCAAAAAGGTAACGTGCGAAAAGGGCCTATGTTGATATAAAAGAATGGAAATTAAAAGTTCTGGATATGATAGAGATAGAAAAGCTAACATTTTCACTGAAAAATAAGCCTATCCAGAACTTTGAAAGGGAATGGAGAGAAGTCTTGAATTGGATAAAGTTATAGTATAAGAAAAGAAAAAAAAGAATAAAGCAAGATTGTATGTAATGCAAGGTAACAATGTAATAAGGCAATGTAACAAAGCAGCAATGTAACAATGTAAGATGCAGCAATGTAAGATTATTTTTTAAACAGAAACTATGTATGAATGGAATGTAAACAAGCAGACTCAACTGGAAAAAAAAGAAAAAAGCTTGGAAGTGGGGAAAGGGAGGTTATTTTCATTTTAAACCTTAATAAAAATACTTGAAAAGAAAAGAAAAGGCTGGCCAAGGCCTGGAGTTCCAGTGACCTGAAACTTTGGTTCTTGAATGAAACAGTGTGAGCTATGATGAGAATGATCCTTAAGAATGATACAGTTGGCTCAAGATGGGAAGAGTATCATAGATGTGTGGAATACTCCTTTCAACCGGGTTGATGAGAAACACTTCAAAATAACACAACACTTTTGTAACACTGTACTGAAAGGTTATCTCAATGAAAAATAAACTTTGTTGAATTAATACAGAGTAAGCAGGCCATAATCAAAAGGATTTTTTTTTAAAAAAATGTGTTTGTTAAAATACATTTTTGCATCCTATTCTCTTCTTAAAACTGTTCTTATACAACAATAGATGATCTTAAGCTCAGCCAATTCTTTGCCAGTGTGCCAGATATTCAAGGTCCTGGAAACAGACACTTGTTTTACATTTATTTTAGTTTGTGCTATTTTTGAATTCTTGCCAAATGGAATTAGGTGCTGTCATATTGCTGATAGGTCATTACACCTTGGTTTAAAAGAAAGAAAATATCTTACGATCAGTGGTTCTAATAGATTAGGTTGAACAACAGAATTATGGTACTCCATCAAGCTGTTTTGTTCACTTGTTGCTGGGGATGCTAACTTTGGAGATGCTAAATTTATAACTCTTGTGCTTTGGTTGGGAAGTCTAGCCCAATTAAGAAAAGAGAAAAGATAGAAATAATTAAAGCTTTTTATTCAGTGATCAATCAGTACAAATCCAGTCTTAACTGGGATAAATTCCTAACAGGACTGATAAGGGGAAATCAGGGAAATCTCAGACAAAAAATTAAATGCTATAGAGCTCTAATGGATTTGAAGCAAGAGTATCCTTCTCTTGCTTTGCTTATTTGCAGGTCTTTGGAATTTAGGATGTGCTGGCATTCTTGCAGAAAGGAAGCAGAAGGTCTTATTTTGTTGCTCCTTGCTGAGATTGTCTCCTCAATAAAATTTCTTATTTTGAGCATGATTTTAGAAAGCTTTCTTCTTAGTGTTTCTGCATAAGATAATGCTTTTGTATAATTGATTTTTTTCTAATTTGCTTTCAGCTTTTTGTTCTTTAAAAATGCACTGAAACTTTCCTGATTTTTCAGCCTTTGTGGTTGACCTGGAATAGCAGATCCTCTGTGCCTCAAGCTTTGTAAATGCTTTATATTTTATATTTGAAAATCTATGGTCTGCAATCCTAAAGATGCTCTCGATGAACTTATTCAGGACTGAGGTAAAAGTAACTGAGATATTAAAACCAAATTGTGATGCGCCAATTTTTAGAGGCTTTTCTTTGTCAGTGGTTCTTATATTTGTAGCGCATCCTATTTGAGGCCCCTCCCTAAACTGCAAACCTCAGGATTCCATAGGATGTTGAAAGTGGAATAATAGCACTATAACGCTATAGTTATAGTGCTATTCTGCTAGTGCGGAAATGGCCATGGTTTCCAGTTTCTGGATATTTCACATATTTCCTTAGAATATTTTATCTATCCTTAGTTTTCTAACAATGTGTTTCTACAGTTTTTACTCTTAAAGTTGTAGGCTAGAGCATTTACTAGGAGACTATAGAACTATTTCGCATTCACTTCATGGTGATTTATATCTTTCCCATCATTGAACATGCTACTCAATTTTATCACATTTCATTTATGATTTTAACATTGCTCTTTATGTCAGTGATACTGTAAAAGCTTTGACCATTATTATTTCTATTTATTTGAAATAGAAAATACTACTTTAATACAAAATATTGTTTCCTTGGTTTTCATGAATAGCCATGACTTTTCAACATTTTCCCCTCTATTTTCCATACATTTGGAATGGATTTTAATCTTAATAATCATAGGCTGCAGCAAAAGGAAATAATGGGAATAAAGAAGCTTTCCTTCCAAATCTTACAAGTGGCAAGGGCCCATGCACTTTTAGAGCTTCCACTGCCCAAAGTGGCAGATTAATCAGGCTGGCTCCCATATACTTACACCATCAAACAAGATTGTGCAGAAAGAGTACTCCATGTACAGACTTGGTCCATGAGAATGAACCCCTTCTTCATGTAGTGCAGAAGGCCAATTGTAGGATGATCTGTCTGTGAATCCTGCAGGACAGGGGCAGTTCTGATGGGGAACTGCATTCAAGACCCCCCTCCTCCCACTCCAAAGAAAGGACCAGCGCCATGATTGTTGACAGTGCCTTCCGCAGAGTTTTCCAAAATTTTCATGTTGGTGATACACTTTTTAGACACACATCATTTCACGACACAGTAATTCAGTAAGTAATTCAATAAGTGGAGGCAGCCCTTCCACCTGAGCCTGGCCTGCTACCACCACTGCCCTGCCGGGGTCTTCTTTTGCCTGGGGTGGGCTGTGGTGGCAGCAGGAGAGGCAGCCCCTCTACCCAAGCCTGGACCACCACTGCTGTCCTCGCTGGGGTCTTCCTCAGCCTAGGGTGGCAGCGGTGAGAGAGGCAGCCCCTCTACCTGGGCCTGGCCCACCACCGCCACCTTCACTGGGGTCCTCCTCAGTCCGGGACAGAGGCTGAGGCAGCTTCTCCACCCGTTATGTTCACGCGACACACCTACACACTGCAGGTGACACACTAACGTGTCACAACACACAGTTTGGAAAGCTCTGGCCTACTGTTAAGAGAAAACCTGTGAGCAAATTCTCTGTGCAGCAGTTCCTACTGTTCTGCAAACTGTGGAAATGTAAGCCTCAGCAGTGAAAATACTAATCTGTATGTTTTCTTTGGACATACAGGAGAAGAGAAAAAATGGAAAGACCATTTGGGAATGCAGAGCAGATCTGAAATTGGGAATTGGGAAACAACAATAAAAGAAGAAGGGAAAAGAAGGGAAATAAGAGAGCCTTAGAGTGGAATGGGAGTGGGGTGGGGTGATTTGTTTGCTTAGCAGGACAAGAAGGCCTCTAGCAGACAGGGACCTTTCAGAATATTATGCTTTTAGACCTGAAGGGCATCTATCTCTCTGCCCCCTGCAACATGGGCCTGTTTGGAGTCAAAGTGTGTGGGTCAAAGTGAATTATGACTTTCTTCTGTGGTGTCTTCTCTACTGGTTATATTTTGGACTGATTTCTATGGTATGTTGTCGTATAAATGAAACTTATATTATTTGAGGTGAGGTACAGTGAAGCCCTTTGTAATCCTTCAGCTCACAGAGTGTTAGACTTCTGGATAATCAAGTGGAATCCCCCCACCCCAATCCTTTCCCGATTTCCTTCTCTCTTGGCTTCTCCCCTACTCACCTTCCCATTCTGATTTTTATCTGTTCCTTCTTCAATGGGTCTGGTCATGCATGTGGAGAACTTGAGTGAGGTAGAGCTCATAGCCAATAAGGCAACTAGACTCAGGTCCTCCCACCTATTTGTAGATCTTTCTTTAGAAATCTACTCAGAACTGAGTCTCTTTTAATGAAGAAACACTTACTCCCAGATAGATAGGATAGGATAGGATTGCTCAATCTATTTGGGGCAAGCCTTTTTTTCCCCAAATGAAATTCTTAGGTTTTTAAGGTTTCCTTCCTTTGCCAGGAGCTGAAGAGAGAGCTTAGGGCAGAGTTGGTCTAAATGCAGCTCATAGGTGATTTCCACACTACAGTTATAGTGCTATTATTCCATTTTCAACTTCCTATGGAATCCTGGGCTTTGCAGTTTAGGGAGGGGCGTTTAGCATTCTCAGCCAGAGATCTCTTTGGCTTCAGTAAACCACAAAACCCAGAACTCCAGGGTGTTGAAAGTGGAATAATAGCACTAGAACAATGTAGGGTGGAAATGGCCTTAGTGCTATTTTTCCACCAGGCAGCAATGACCTGTCTTTCCCATTCATGCCGCAGCCTCAGCTAAACAATTTTTACTTCACACAAAGAATGTTCTCTTTGTTCCCTTAAATGTTAAGCAAATCAGAACCTATCCTATTATAAGGCAGAGTGAGGCAGCCAACTTAGGGGGGAAATTTGGGTTGTTATGATGAGGCAACAGATCTTAGCTTCCATTCCTATATTTACAGCCAGGGAGATGGTGAAAGATGCTTGTGGAGTTTTCTGCTTCAGTCGCCAAAACTGTGTGCCTGTCAGAACCATCTGCCATGGTTTTGAAGGCAGAGGTTCCATTAACTGCCCTCCTCCAGACAGCAAAATGTTTTGGGCTGATCCCGGAACAACACATAACCAGGCTTTGCATAATTGAGGCAAACTGTGTGTCTGTTATTCTTTCATCTTATTTGTGACACTCAGCCTCCAGTCCTATACACACTAATCCCAAGGAAAACCTTGTTGAACTTAATGGGGCTTACTTCTGAGGAGACATTACAGGATTATGTTGGAAGGTCTTCTTTAATAATATTCTCCTGTTCATTGATATTTGACTGAAGGGTCTAAATTTTTGTCTCTGGATTACTTTTGCAGAGTACTCTTGTGGCTACTGAAAGTTTTCCAGTAATGAAAAAATGAAGGCAGAACATGTAAGAACAGTTTTCATGACAACATGAGCAAATATGAAAAACATCAGTTTCATCTCTCAGGGGATATTATTTTACAAAGGCACTGAGATCTTCTAGTAAATATTAACTCAAAAAAAGGCAACGACTAACAGTACATATGTCTAAAATAAAATGCATGTACAGTAACCTCAAAATATCAAGAATGCAATCCTAAGGCAAGTCTTTGCCAGTCTGATGTGGGATCATTTTCTCTCCCCACACTTGTTGTTATATTAAATGCCAGCAAAGCCAAGATTCCAGCCAGAGAGCACTTTGTTTGGTTTATATTTTATTCTCTTGCAAAACTGGAAAAAAAAAAGGAAGGAAAGAAAGGAAGGAAGGAAGGAAGGAAGGAAGGAAGGAAGGGAGGGAAAGAATCTCAGCTGGTGGAATTGGAAAAATGCATAAAAAGAAGAAGAAAAAGAATAAGCGATTTAAGATGCTTTGAAGGATAGCTTCCAGTATTGGGAGTTTCTTGTCCCCCCCACCTTTTTAAATAATGGAATAGTTTTCTCCTGTTTAATGCTTTTTTTGAAAACAGTGTAAATCCATAAAATGCCCCCCCTATCCTTACAAACTGAACAGATTTGATTTATCTTTACAAAAGAAAACATGGGAGATTGATATGTACGACTTCAATACCTGGAAATCTTGCCAATACAAGGGTGAATTCTGAGCATCAAAACAGTTTTCTTATATGGTGGTATTGAAAGGATCTGTGAAGTAGGCATAATTTAAATGGCCTCTCTCTCTCTCTTTTCACATTCATAGGGCAGGATTTTTTTTTCAGTTTTTGAAAGACTGAAAATGATTTGATCTGTCTATGGGAAGGATCTTTGTACATCAGACTGCAGTCAAAATGGGCTGGGACACAACCCCATGCACATTTCCTGGGAAATAAGTACTTGGAAAAAATAGTTTTCAAGTAAACATGCCTTCTCTCTCTTACACATACACACGCACACGCATACACCCTAATATCTGCTTTTCACTTTGTTGTTGCTTGTTTACTATATGAGTAGAATGGCTAGAGCTTCCTGAACATGAGTTCTTTATAAAAATGTGTTACAAGCCAGTAGTTCTCAACCTTTGGTACTCCAAATTATTTGGACTACTGCTCCCCTAATCTCTCACCATTGACAATGCTGTCTGGGGCTTCTGGGAGTTGGGAACCAAAGGCTGAGGTGTGGGAATTCAGGAGGGCACAACTGCTTCATGGGAGATGACAGAGTGCCCCAGCCATTCCCAGCCTGGCTCTGCTTCTGATGTGCTGGACTATAATAACTTCCAGCATGGCCAATTAGCAAGAGTCCTGCCAGTGGAGAACAGTTTGGTTTGCAGTTCAAAGCATCTGGAGGATGGGGAACGGTGGAATAGCCTGGGGCTGCCCATGTACTTGCATCAGGGTATTTTGATTCCAACAGGGCAAGATGGCATCCTTATCCCAAATGGTCCAGTCTGACCAATACCATGAAATCTAGGTTGCGACCCGTCAAACCGGAATTTGTGCCACGTCTTGAGATATGTCTGACACTGCAAGCAAAGGTCCTCCGAGCAAAGACAAACTGCTCCTATTAAACGTATGTTCACCTTTTTTCTCTGTTTCTGTCTGTTTCTGAAAAATCCACTAACATTGTTAGGGGAAAAAAGAGTCATTCAAATGTTCTTTAAGCTCAAGTGCATTGAAGAAAAGAAGATGTTGTCAGGGATTCCAGGCAGGGAACCCGGGGACCTCATACGACTCCTCGCCACACAACTCTGCTTTCTTGATCTCCATACTATGGGGAATTATATTTCTGGAGGAACCACAAGAATCTATACAGAGGTTGGTGGATATTTTGCAAAAATATGGAAAAATGGCAGGATACAAGATAAATAGAGAAAAGACGAAGATGATGACATTAAATATAACAAAAAAAGAACAAGTGGACTTGGAGAAGAGATCTGGATATCAAATTACAAAAAGAATAAAATATCTGGGAATAGTAATTACAAATAAAAATCACGAGTTATTTGTTAATCATTATATGAAGACATGGAAGGAGATTCAAAGTAAAATAGAAAAATGGATGCATATGAACTTGTCTATTCTAGGAAGGATAAATGCTTTTAAAATGTCTTTATTACCTAAGTTAATGTTTCTCTTTCAAAATTTACCAATAATAGGGAGAGAAAAGATTTTTAAGCACTGGGAGAAAGAGTTGTGGAAATTTATATGGCAGGGAATGAAACCAAGAATAAGATTTAAAACATTACAAGATGCAAAGGAAAGAGGAGGCTTTGATGTGGCATCGCTAAAAATCTATTATCAAGCATGTTGCTTGGAAATAATAAAAGACTGGATACAGTTGGAGAATACAATAACAAAAGAAGTGGAAGGAATAAATAATAGATTTGGTTGGCACGGATACTTATGTCATGATAAAGCAATTGTAAATAATGACTTTAATAATCATTGTATACAAAAGACTATATTGAAAATGTGGACACAAATAAAGCATAGATTTTACCGAAGACTTCCGACATGGACCTCACCGCAAGAAGCTTTTAAAATAGCTCCAACAAAACAAGTAAATCTCTTAATGTATCGAGAGTTGTTAAAATGGGATGGAGACAAACTTAGAATGCTCACAGAAGAGGAATTAAAAGAGTTAGGACATGAATTTAATTGGTTTCCATGGAGACAATTAAGAGAGAGATTCAAGATGGATCAAAAATTGTATGGGTTTGAAAAAAATGATAATGAATTAGATGTGTTGATGAAAGGGGACCAGAAAAAGGGAATCTCTAGATTTTACAAAATATTGTTGCAAAGAGAAATGGAACCAGAGATGATACAAGATAATATGGTTAGATGGGCTGAAAATATTGGACATCCAATCAAGTTGGATACATGGGTGAGGGCATGGAAAACATATAAAATGTACATCAAGTTTAAATTTAAGGGAAAATTTTTATAAAATGTTATACAGATGGTACATGACACCTGTAAGGTTGAAAAGAATAACAAAAAATGGGAATGGAAAATGTTGGAAATGTGATGAAAAAGAAGGGTCCTTTTTTCACATGTGGTGGACTTGTGAGGTAGCAAGGAAATTCTGGAAAGAAATACATTCAAAGAATGTATAGCTTAAACTTTCAAATGAAGCCAGAATTTTATTTGTTGAACATTTTAGGGCAACAAAGAGAAATAAGATCTTATCAGAAAACATTGTTATATGTAATAACTGCTGCAAGAATGACATATGCACAATATTGGAAAGAAGGAAATTATATTGATAAAAAAGAATGGAAATTAAAAGTTCTGGTTATGGTAGAGATAGAAAAGTTAACTTTTTCACTTAAAAATAAACCAGTCCAGAACTTTGAAAGAGAATGGAAAGAAGTTTTCAATTGGATAAAGGAACGAGGAAAAGAAGAAACAAAGAGAGTGTTGGAAATGTTGGTAATGAAAATTAAGGATGATATAGAACAAGTATAAGTCAAATGTAACAATGTTAAAAGTAATAGTGTGATAGTGTGATTAACTTTTAAATTAACTCTTAAATAGAAATAATGTATAAATGGGATGTAAACACAAACTCAACTGGAAAAAAGATGCTCAGAAGGGGGGGTATTTTTCTGTGTAAAATTTCAATAAAAATATATACAAAAAAAAAGAAAAGAAAGAAAACAAAAATAATTTCCTTCATATGGTTTACATGGTGAATAAGTCCTACTTGTTCCATTTTCTTTTTCCTCTACTCCCCACGATTCAGTTGCACCAATAGTATTATTAAGTAATAGTGCTCTGCTATGGGTGAGAGCTAGCAAAGCATTAACAGCAATCCAAAACTACTCAGCATCAAGGGTAAGGCTGTTGCTGTGAAGTTAACTAGGTCATTTTGTACTTCGTGACAATTTTACAGTGTATCGTAAAAAAGGAGTAGGTGTTTACAATTTACAAGAAAACACCAAGACTAAAGGATATCCCAGGGCGAGGTGGTCTTGATTACGCAACTTGCATTATAACTGAGTCATATGAATGAACATAAAAAAATATATGATTAAGCTCCTTGGAGCTCAGCATGCCAGTTTTAATGCCTGTAAAAGGGCACCAGTAGTGCTGAACCAGGGTGCCCATGTCTTAGCATCTTACTTCCTAGCTGTGGCAAACCTGGAAGACCTCAAACAGGGTGCCATCCAATCAGCAGCAGCATCCTGCCTGAACATTCAGGCGGGTGATCCCCTGAAGGGCCAATCCCTCTGTACTGTACCTCTGTACCTCATAAAGCCCCAATCATTGGAATTAACTAGTTACTTATAGTCAATTCCTTACTTCAGTACTGATGGCCTGAATCATAGGCCATTTCTATGTGGTGTCACAGTCCCGCTATGGGGATGGGATGGCAGCAGTCCGCAGGTCGTGTGGATGATGTCGCGGACCCGCTACCAGCCCATCCTCCTGTGTTGCAGTTGCAGGATATTCGCTTAACGGATTATTTCCGTTAAGTGCTCGTGATCGTGCAGTGCTCCCATACTTACCTGCCATATGGAAGGGCAGGAAACACGATAGAGGTGCTTCCTTCCGCAGAGCAGCATGAGAAAGAGCCTGGCTGTGCTGCCGAAGGCAGACACATGTCCCTTGTGCTCCCTTCCACAGGAAGCTGGTCAGGTGTGGAGAAGAACATTTCTGTCGTGCTCCTTTCTCAGCAAACGCACTGCTGGGATTGTGACAGGATGACACAGGAGAGCATTGTCGTGCAGAAATGTTGATAGTATTAGTCTGAACTAAAATAAATCCACTAAATCAATGGGATTTCCCTAGGTGTTGACTCCCAATTTAACAGTTGCTCCGGTGGGTCTACTTGCTAGCAGCTATTACTATTAAAGCTTACGATACAACTAAGGGCCTTTTTGTACCACACTGTTATAGTGGTATCATTCCACTTGCAACATCCTGTGGAATCCTGAGGTTTGTAGTTTACTGAGGCCAAAGAGCTCTCTGGCTGAGAATTCAAAAGGCCCCTCCCTAAACTGCAAGCCCCAGGATTCCAGAGGACGTTGGAAGTGGAATAATAGCACTATAACAGTGTAGGGTGGAATGGCCCAAAGTTATGCTGTGATGGTACTTAGTGAAGGACAACTGTACCTCTCTCTTTTCTCTCTTGTTGGGCAATAAATGTTTAATTATTTTTTAAATAATGAAATGAGTCTGGCCTCACTAAATTTTGGAGGAGTATCCCTCTAAATGATATCTTATGCTGCAATTCCTTGCTCTGTTTTGGGTGTGTGGCAACAGCAAGGTGGATGGGAGGTATGTTTCGTATCATAGGCCAGCAAAGTGTAGGAGATATTTTTTAAAAAAACAGTAACTAAGGCTCTTTTTGCACGGCATTTCCGAAGCAAAAGGACCCCTTGAGCGTCACGTAAATGTGAGGAGCAGTCCACACGATGCACTCACATTTGCGTGACGCTCAAGGGTCTAAATGTGCACACATTTTTTCATGCGGTTGTGCATTGCTCCAGGGCCCTGGGCGCACTTACCCGGCGTGTGGAGCCGGGCTGGTCGTGCTTCCTGTGCAGTGCAGGCTGGGAAGGGTCCCAGGCTGCACTGCAGAAGGAAGAGGCGGGGTGCTTGCGCGACCAGGAAGCAGCTGCGGAGCCGAAGCAGCAGGGACGCAAGACCCTTCTTCCTCAAGCTTCTCACGCTAGCCCTGCACCCCAGCTAGCAAAAAGGTGCAAAAAGGGCCCAGATTGACCTAGTTTGGGAGGATTTAAGCCCAAAAATGGAGAGATGGAAGCCACTGCAGCCTTGATACATACCTGCCCATGAGAGTTCCCAAATCTCAGGGTTTGGCCCTGGAAAATCTCCAGTCTTCAGGTTGAATGGGGGGAGTCTCAGGGCAAGAATGATACGTGTGTACATATCCACTCTCCTCATTTGTTAAGACTTCATGATTTTAATTTGAATGGCCTACTGTATGCAACTGTGGTCGATGCTTAAGGTATCATGGTTAATGGCATTGCCAGTGCCCGCCCTGTTGGTTTTGGCTCTGAGATCTCAGAGCCTGGGGTTGTCTTTACTTGGCAACCTTCCTCCTCACAGAATGGTTGCCCATGGGGCAAGATCCCAGAAAAAGATTTTAAAAAATATATCCAAGATCTTGTTTGTCTGGTTTCCCCCCCACTCAGGCATTATATCTAGAGTGAAAAGGTACCTGTAAAGGGTATGGAACTGTGGGCATTTTTACTCCCTCAGTCCTTGACCTGTCTGTGTTGAGCTGGGAAGTCTGAAAGGGGCCTTTGCTTCAGTGCCGTAGAAAAACAGGCCTGAATCCTGTTGGGGAGTTACGAATGCGTAACCTAGGATTATGTGCTGGTAAATGTTTTGTACTCAGATTCCACATGTAACCCTTAGTTTAGGGGCTACGTAGGGACTATGAAAGTCCCTTATTGCCCACTTACCAGACAGCAGCTGTTGCAATGAATGGGGGTCTCTTCCTTTATTGCTTGGGAAGCAGCTTGCTGACGAACCCCTGTAGCACAAGGCTTTGCTCTTGGGAGGAGGCATAGAAATTAGGCAGTGGCTTGTTGATCAACAGGGGAACAAATTCATGTTGATCGCAAGCAGCTGCTGCCTGGTAAATGGGGACTGAGGGAGCTGGGATGGGTTTCACAGGGTAGCACTGTAAATACACTGTTTGTGCATATATAAATCCTCAACAGGATTCTGGCCATGGTGCAAAAGGGATGGAAAGAAATTTCATTGGGCTTGATGGCTTCCATGTCTTCAGCATTTTGGCACCTCCTGCGACCTGTGGCAAAGAAATGCTTACTTCATGCCCTCACACGTTGACAGGGTATTTATAAGAAATATATTTCGTGTGAAACTATGGCCATTTCCGCACTAGACTGTTATAGTGCTATTATTCCACTTGCAACATCCTATGGAAACCTGGGGTTTGCAGTTTCGGGAGGGGCCATCTGGCCCCTCCCGAAACTGCAAACCCCAGGATTCCATAGCATGTTGCAAGTGGAATAATAGCACTATAACAGTCTACTGCGGAAATGGCCTATGTATGCATTTTGAGATGCTCATGGCTAAGATGTGCATAGCTTGGAAAAATACAGGGGGATGCACTTTAGTCAGTGGGGGGAATTGTGAAAATCAGGGTAAATTGCAGAAATAAGTGAGGACGTTAGGGGAAAAAACAAAAATTTTTGTAAAGTGCATTGTGGGAAGAAAACACAGAGTCTCATAGGAAGAAAATGCAGGTCAGATGGGGAAAAACTCCAATCAACACTGAGATTTTTCACATCCCTAGAAGAGAAACTCAAATAAAGCTGGGTTACTTACTCACAGAAGCTTGAATGCTTTTGATGTCTTACGTATGTCCGAGTTCCACTACTAAAGTGGTTGGAGATTTTTGTCCAATGCAGAATTCGGTATTCATTTCTTTTTTTTTAATAATTTTTTTTTAATTAGTTTTCCACAACACATTAAAAAAAGAGACATACATCACCATGTTTGGTATGTCCCTCCCTCCCCCACTTACCTATATTATTCTTTCCCAGTTCAGTCGTTACTATCTTTTCCATAACGAATCCTCCATTTTTACACAAATACATTTTCACCTAATTATCATATGTATTCATATTTTTAACCAATCCATTACCCCTTTCCATTCTCTTTCAAAGTTCTGAACAGGTTTGTTTTTTAGAGAATAGGTTAATTTTTCAGTCTCAACCATGTCCAACATTTTTAGTTTCCATTCTTCTAAATTAATTTCTATTTTTTCTTTCCAATTCTGAGCATATGTCAACTGTGACGCCATAATCAAATACAATATTGTCTTTTGATGTCTTCTAATCTCTCGATTTTGACCTAATATATTCAATAAATAAAATTGCGGTGCCAATTCAAAATTCACTTTACAAACTTTTTGAATTACATCATGAATTCCTTTCCAAAATTTCTTTGTATTTTGACAAGTCCACCACATATGAAAAAAGGTTCCCACCTTCTCCCCACATTTCCAGCACTTAGCATCTCCATTTTTTGTTAGTTTTTGCAACCTCTCCGGAGTCATATACCATCTATGCATCATCTTATAGAAGTTTTCTCTTGAATTTAAATTCGGAGTAAATTTTATATCTGTTTTCCATACTTTTTCCCAGGCATCTGTGTTCAGTATTCATTTCAAGGCTACAGAAATTAGTTGTGCACAGGGTGCCACTGCATAGCTACATCACATACGCAGTGATGCAGATGCTCACGTCCATTAGGGTATGTATGGGTTGTCCATTGTTGATGGTGCAGCATTGCACAACCACCACATAACTGTGAGTGTAAAATTATGCTCTGTCTCCTCAAAACAGGATCTCAGGCAGAGTGTGGAAGAAGACATAACATCTTCCCTTTAAGAGTCTGCTGCTCAGCCTAGCAAGGTTGGCAACAAGGGAGAGGTAGGGCTGAGGACAGTGTGGGCAGAGCCAGTGGCCATGGACCTGTACACTTCACATATCACAACCAGACACAATGCCTGTACAAGGCTTCTGTGTACATGTAATAATTCTTGCATTCAGTCCTGCTCTGGTTGACTTGGCCGAAGTGGAGTAGCAAATCACGTCCCTCATGATCCACCCAAATCTGTCCAAATCTTGCAAAGTATTTAGATTGACATGGCTGAAAGTCCCAAAGAACCTCTGCCTATCCCTGGCAGCAAAAATACAACAGTAACAAAATGAACACCTTAGAGTTTGTTGGCCTTTCATGACCTCCAAGATCCTGAGGCAGCTACCTCATTATGCATAATCGGAGGGCTGGCCTGCATTTCAGACATGGACACGATTTCTCAGAGCTGGACCTATGTCTTTAAAAAGTCCAGAAGAACCTCACTGAGTACATTATGATTCTTGACCCAGAAAGAAAATTAAGTTGTCTTGAAAGAGCAGAACAGCGCCAGCCCACACAGAAGTATGTCCTGTCATATATACGTATTCTAAAGCTGCCTTGCCGTTACACAGGATTAAAGATGCTAGAAAGCAGGCTCGAACATCTGGTCACTTCATCCAAGTATTTCTTAATTTATAAGGATATAAAAAATGTGAATGTGATATTTGAGAAAGTTACCAATCTGATAAGACTCCAGTTCCTCTTGAGTGAACATTGTTCTTCTGAATATAGTATGAAGCTCTTCTTATATCAAGTGTGTCTGCAACTCATTAGCCAAGAAAGGAAAAAAGAAAAGAAAAGAAAAAGAAATGCCATGTACATTTTCTAAGCTGAAAATTGAAACGTTAAACTCCGTGTTAGGGTCATTACATTATAAGCATTGTTCAAAGGAAATGTGGTGCCACGGAAGTGCTACACATCATATTCAAATGCAGTTTGACTTTGTGAAAGAATGCATCTGCTTCAGAATAAAACTGAAGCATAAAGAGTTTAAAATCTCTTGGCACATGTCACGTTGTCAAGATAGAAAAGCTTCAGTAGTTTTTGTGGGACAATGTGCACACTGGGGTGTGTGTATGCCCATGCACACAATATAGATGTCTCTTCCTTCCTTCCTTCCTTCCTTCCTTCCTTCCTTCCTTCCTTCCTTCCTTCCTTCCTTCCTCGTGACCAAGACTGCTTCAGTCTTTGACTTCATTTGTTAGCTCTGTGGTGGACATGGACATCCATGCATTCAATGCAAGATTTCCTCAGTACTGAGGAATTAATTCTTAAATATATGACTATATTAATATATTTTATGAAATAAGTGTCTATATCAAACAGCATGCAGCATAACCAGTGCAATATGAGCTTGGGATAGTGAACAGGAGAAAAATATTCAGGATGCTCTTGTAGGGTGAAAAAAAAAGGAAAAACTGTTTCAAGAAAATCGTCTTGAATTGGAAAGGACATAGGCCCTTTTCGCATGGCATTCGTCATGCGAAAGGGCCTCCGGAGCGTCGCGCAATTGTGAGGAGCGTTTCAGATGATGTCCTCGCAATTGTGCGATGCTGCCAGGGCCAGCAGGCGCCGATTACACACTATAACATTTTCGGCTTTTAGGTGAAAATGGTGCGTGATCGCGCATCACTCTGGGGCCCCACACGCACTTACCTTGCATGCGGAACCTCTGGAGCTGTGGCCCTCATGCTTCCTTCCCCAGTGCAGCCTGGGAAAATACCCAGCTGCACTGTGGAAGGAAGAGGCAGAGCCCTCATGCTGCCTGCTGGCCAGCCGACCAGCCACTCTTGCAGAGCAGAAGCAACGGGGATGCAAGAGCTTCATGGAAGATGCTGCTTGCTTGATCCCCGCGTGACCGCACCGGATGCAGGTAAGTTGCATAAAAGGCCATAGACAAAAGAAGGTCACCTAAATTTCAGTAGAAGAGAGTCTAACAGCTGCCTCTCATGAGTGGATGTAAGCCATCCTAAGGCAGGACCATCATAGATGCTCCCTCCCCAGAGACAAAAAGACTAACTAACTTTTGGAAGAAGAGGAGAAGTGGCCTCTGCAGGCAGGAAAGAGGCTAAGAGGCTTGAGCACTTAGAGCAAAGAAAGAAACAGAGAGATAAAACAAAAGGGCAGTCATGCTCTCTCTAATTCCCTCTAACCAATCATTCTACACAAGCATTAATGCCTCATTGCTTCCAACATTAGATGTTGTATGGTATTTAAATTTTAGTTAAACACATACATTAAAGCTTTGCTAGAATAACCCTGAAGAAAAATAAGATTTGTTCTCACTTGTTTTAGTCCTGGGAGAGAAGGTGAGAGATAGATGAGTTTTTGAAAATTCTATTTCTCACCTACCCCATTAAAAATTGTTCTCATGCTTTCCCTTTCTCCTTCCTTCATAATCTCCTTTCCTCTCCTGCTCCCGTTTCTTGAATTTACTGATTTCTACCTAGACCCCAGCAAATGTTTCAGGGTTAAAAGCGTCAACATTCATTGTTCTGGGACAGATGAGGAGGCTGTAGTATCTGGTGTGGAACAAACGAAAACCATCTGGATGCAAAGAAGACCACTCTTTCCCAAACTTAAGAGTTGTTGGTTTAAACTCTTCTAACATTGGGATTAACTATCCTATAATATACTAATGTTGAACTAAAATAAGTGGTTAGAATCTTGTGACTTAACCATTGTAATTTCCCATTCCCAAGAGTCTAACAAACAGCAAAAGAGGTTTTGCAAAAATCCAACAGAATGAAGCTTTAGGTTGAAAAAAAAACTAGTTGGAAAATGTGACTGACTGAATGCAATTTATCCCTTTGGTTCTGGGATTTCAGTTATCACATGATGGGTTCTTTTGAAAGTCATTTTTCTGCATGTAGCTAATGGTATGTTTTTGAGTTTGAGTCTCCAAAATATTTTTGTTTAACAATGTGAGATTACGGCATTGTTCTGCATTTCAGGAATGCATCTCAGTTTAGACAGAAATCAGGAGCTTGTTTTCAGGACAAAATTATTTAGAGACTTCATCTTGTAGGTTTTTAGGCTGGAAGTGGTGCTTTTTCTGGGGATCTTTCTGAAATAATAGCTAAATCATGCCTGTTCCTGCAATCATCAGGTGATGGTAGATATACTATATTAGCCAGAAATGGGAAGTGTTCCATTTGATCATGTGTTTAAGCAAATTGACCTGATTTTCACTTCACAGACTAATGTATAGAATGAAATGCAGTTTATTGCTCCCCACTGAAGTGTGTGTTGCCTCTCCTGATGTCCTCCAGGACCAGTGAATCACCTTCTAAATGGGCTGCAGTTCCTCTGCCCACAATACTGAGTACGGGGGCCGGGGGGGGGGGACTGGTAGACCAGTTAACAAAGCCGATGTGTTCCTGAGCATTCCTTCTTTAACAGAACATTTGGTACCAGAGCAAAAATAACATGGAAATAGGGAATGGTTCCTGCACCACAAAAAAGGAGAACAGGTCAAAATGTTTCATCAAAGTTTTTAGTCGGAACTGACAATATGCGTGCTGCGCAACCTAGCTGGCCACTTAGCGCCATTTGCAGGGAGGGGCGATCCAGCAGTGTAGGTCCTCCTTCTGGGCTAGGGAGGAGGTGGGCGGGCTCATCCGGGGCTGTGGTGAGTGCCACGGTACCCAGATGCCCTTGAATGCGGCAGCCGATGGGAACAGGACTGGTATATTACCATTGGCTGCCAGGCTGCGCATGAGCAGGATTGTGCATGCCCAGTTGGAGTTGGAGGGGGGGTATATATTCCCCTACTGAGGATGATCTGGCCTCTTTCTGTTCCTGCTGCTCCTTGCCCAACCATCCCCTTGTTTTTTATGTTACAAAATGTGTTTGTCACAACTTTTGGGCGGTTGTATGGGTCTTGGATTCAGGTTGGTGGGCACCCATGGCCTGCTGGCATTGGTACAAGGTATATCAAGTGTTTCAAGGGGTGCTAGGTGGTTTAGGGAGTGGTCTGCTCAGAAGGTCACTCCCCCCTCCCCCCATTGGCAGGGGTTTCCAGCATACTGGCTGTCCTGCCATTCCTTGAGATTCCGATACTGGGACCAGAAATTTGGTTTATTGCTCAACAGACAGGTTGATCAATGATGGAACCCAGACCCACTTTCTGTTCTTGAATCAATAAAGTTGTGGCCGTTTTTCTTCCAGTTGGTGTCTGTTGCTTTAATCTGTAACATATTTGACCCTGCTCAAGGAAGCACAGGTGAAATAAAGCAACCAGGCCAGGTAAACTTTGTGGAAATAAGCAAAAGCATTTGGAATGTTCAGGAAACCAGGAATGTTCAGGAAACCAAGACTTTTCTTTTGTCAGCCTCCTTCTTGTGATTTCCATTTTGGTGGCCAGACTTACAGATCTATGCTTTGTTAACATGCTGCCAGGAGCTGGTGAGGGAGCTTTGTATGCTTTCCCCCTTTCCCTCTGTTTTCTGTTCGTGCATGCTCATCAAGGCATTCTGGAGGTGGCTGCTATTTACCTTGCCTCTTTTAGGTAGGCACACAAAACTACTGGTAGGAGCAGCTAGAGCAGAATCCCACTCTTTCCTAACTCAAGCTTTTATTGCATTGTTTGCTTCAGATGCACTGCTGCGACCAGACACCAAAAGTCTGTGTTTCTCCAGCCCTCCTTCACTATCCTCCCAACATTGGTACGTAGTCCTCCTCTTCCTCCTCATCTTCTGGCAAGACAGAGGATAAGGAAGGAAGGGGGTATTGGGAAGGTATAAAAAGACTTTACAAAAAAAAACTTCTTCATCAGAGGTTTCGTTAACCGATGTATGTCTGTACCTGATTTCCAAAATCAGAAGCAGACCTCTGGCACTTCCAGCTTTTTAGGGTTGTTGGGGCATTTGGGGGCAGTAAATTAGGCCCCAGAAGCACTGTTCTTGTCCTGGTATAAAGGAAAGCATAGTTTGTGAAAAAATGTATTTGATAATAATGCAAATTGTGTATTGTTAAAAAAATACATTCATATGGAAACAGGAGCCAACTTATGAATGTGTACTTTCTCCTATATGACCCTTCCTGGGCCCTGAGATCTCCAGGAAAGGCTCTTCTTTCAGTCCCAACACACTCAAAGACAGGTTTTGTAGAGACACAAGAGAGAGGCTTCTTGGTGGTGGTTCCCAATTTGTGGAACCTCGTGCCAAGGGAAGGCTAAGCTTGGCCCCTCTTTGTTGTCCTTTTGCCAACAGGTAGGAACTTTTTATTTAGGTAGCCTTTCTGCAACTGTCTGGCTGTCGGAAGGAAGGAAGGAAGGAAGGAAGGAAGGAAGGAAGGAAGGAAGGAAGGAAAAGTAAGAAAAGCAGCCATCAGTGTAGTATCATTTTAAAATATGTATTTTGAAGTTGTTTTTTTTTACATTAACACTGTTTTAATACTATAATCATTTTCACATTATAAATCTCTTTTTAACCTATCTATATCTATATATATGTATGTACATATATGTATATGTATACACACACACAAACACACACACACACACTAGCGTGTATACACGATGTTGCCCAAGATTTTATTTTTTCATAGGTAATACTTATTAGAATGATTTGAGATCCAGTGTCTCTAATTCCCCAACTGTCTTGTCCAGTACCTGTAACTTTTCCCCATATTCCCCAATCCAATCTGTATTCAGAGTTATTAACATGCAGAGATTGGGTTCCTGAGGGAATACACTGCCCTCCTCCTTCCTGCTAGGCCTCATATCCATAGCAACCAGCCTATTCAAGACAGGCACAGTTGACTGAGGCCCAAGAGCTCTCTGGCTGAGAGTTATAAAGGCCCCTCCCTAAACTGCAAACCCCAGGATTCCATAGAGTCTTCACAGGCAGCCAATCATATGAGGTCTTCGCTTGACAGAGACAAGCAAACTTTGACTTTTATATATTAGATTAAAAATATACAAAATTATATATATACAAAAATGACAATGTAGCTACTGTTGGGGAAGGGAAGGAGAGTATTGCCTCTCCAAATTACAAATATTGGCCCCCACCCCATCCAAGGAAATTTTCCTTCAGTCCTAGCATTACAGACAGTGAAATACTAAAAATTGTCCACACTTAGAACTATTCTGTTTGCTGTGTGTTCACCTTCCCTTGGCTTCTTTGGGTGCCTCAATTCTATTTCTATATATCCATCTGGTTTTGTAAATTTCCTGGAAATTTGGAGACTGAAGGAAAGCTTCATTGGGGGCGACAGTGGTTATGGAGAGCAACATCACCATTTTCCCCTCCCTGTAGCTACACTCTTGGGTATAATGAATATAGCTTGAACAATAAGAACACAATTTCTTCAGTAGAATACACAGACATTATAAAAGTTAGCTATCACTGATACCCTTTCAAATCCTTCTATGTTCATTAATAACACCTTATATAGGAATTCGAGGCATCATTCCACAGACTGGCATGCATTTTGGGTGGAAAGAGAGCCTCTGAGACAGGTACTGGTTTCAATGCTGGAAGCCTTTCACACTCAACAAGCTGGAACAACTTCAGAGGAGGGTGGCCAAAATGGTAAAAGGCCTGGAAACTGTGCCCTATAAAGAGTGACTTAGGGAGCAGAGTGTGTTTAGCCTGGAGAAGAGAAAGTTAAGAGGTGATATGATTGCTGTTGTTGCTGTGTCCCTTCACATCGTTTCCAATTCATAGTGATCCTAAGGTGAACCTATTGCAGGTTTTTTTGGGCATGTGTGTATGTGCTGAGAGTGATAGCCATGTTTAAATATTTAAGGAGTTGCCTTGTGGAGGATGGAGCAAGCTTGTTTTCTCTGATCCTGAGACTAGGACTGTTTCTGCACTGGACTGTCATAACGCTATTATTCTGCTTTCAACATCCTATGGAATCCTGGGGTTTGCAGTTCAGGGAGGGGCCGGCCGGCCCCTCCCTAAACTGCAAATCCCAGGATTCCATAGGATGTTGAAAGTAGAATAATAGCGCTATAACAGTCCAGTGCGGAAATAGCCTAGGACACAGAACAGTAGCTTCAAACAACAGGAAAAAAGATTCCATCTAAACAATAGACAGAGCTTCCTTACAGTGAGAGCAGTTTGACAGTGGAATATGTTGCTTTGGAGTGTGGTGGAGTCTCCTTCTTTGGAAGTTTTAAAGCAGAGATTGGATGGCCATCTGTTGGGAATGCTTTGATTGTGTATTCCTGCGTCGCAGGGCGTGGGACTCGATGGCCCTTGTGGTCATTTCCATCTCTGTGATTCTACACAATTCTAGCATTACAGTTGCATTTTAGCTGCTGTGGCAGCCTCCTATGGAGTCATCCGGGGACTTGTAGTTTGGTCAGAGGCACCGGAGGAGAATTCTCTGGTTGAGGATTCCAGGAGCCCCTCCCTCAAATGCTGGTCTCAGGATTCCATAGGATGTTGCAGTGTCAGAGTGGAATCATAGCACAATAACTGTGCAGTATGAAAGGGTCCTTGGTGTGGGGCACCTCAAGTCCCAGTCCTGAGAGAAAGATGGGGTTCAAGTCAAATTAATAACAGTAGCAGAAACAAAAACAATTTGTCTGATATACGTGCAGAACTAACACAGAGTGGAATAGAAAGCTTCACACACACACACACCCAGCCACCCCCAAAGACTGGAAAAGATGTTCTTAACCATCCTTACTCTTCTATCCAGATGAGATCAAAATAGAAAAGATAAAAATGCTGCTAATTCAAATAGTCAGTTGGGGAATGGCTGGCTCCTGTTTTAAGCACCGTAATTTGCTTTAGGGTCTGTAGCCTAATTCTTTCCTTTGAGTTAATTAAAATATGTTTGAGTGTGACAGGCATTTCAAAATCTCTCCGCAAACCAGCAGGAAGTGTGTTCCCCTGCTCCCCTCCGCTACCAAAATGCTCTTCCACCAAGAACAGAGCTCTCTCTCTCTCACTCACTCTCTCTGCTCAGAAGAATTTTACTACAATGCTGCAAGGTTGTTTACCTTAGCTCCTTCACAAAAGATAATCCAACAAATTACATTAATTATAAACCAATATGTTCTGTTCAATTCCCCCATGAGCCAAACCTGGGTATGAGCATCTGCTCTTATTTTCTAAGCTGGGTTTTGAGGACAAGATTCACAACAATGCTCAATCCATAATTAACAGAAAAATTAAAGATGCAACATCCCTCGCATCCGCCTTTTGAGGCAGTTATGTTTCAAAATATGCCTTGCATTGTCCTGGCAGCTTTTAATTCAACTTTCAGAAAGCCTGTATCACTACTTCTGGTGGGCCTCTGTTTGTTTAAAATATTTACCATTGTGTTGAGCTCAAAATAAACATCAAAATATTTTCCATATGGGGGGTGGCAGTTCACAAATTTTCTCGGGTGGTAGACTCCCTCCATCATATTCTTCAGTTATGCTTCTCTCTGCTCTCTTCTTTGACAATCTCCTTGTCCCAAAATGTGGTTTATTTAGTGATGACTGTATTGTTTCATTTGTGAACAAATGGGCTGTTTGCAATCTGCTTTTTAATGAAACTGTTTACAAGGACAGGCTTTTTTTGTTTTGTTTTGTTTTTGCTAATCAGATTCTCTTACTTTCTGTTCTCATCTGACCTTCTTACTGAAGACTAATCACAAGAAAATCTGTCAGAAAGTTGCCAACTGCTACACCAAGTATGCCTGTATGTTACACTGAGGCCATTTCTGCACCGGGCTATTTAAACGGTGCAGAGCGACCTCCCACGGAGGTCTTCTGCACCGTAGAGTGGACTGGGGAGGACTACATTCTGTAGTTCCATACCTCAGTCCACTCCGGAGCGACTGGAACTGGTCGCGCGGCATGTTTTTTAAAAACCTCTTTTCAGAGGTTTTTAAAAATCACGGAGAGCGCAACCCCGTGCCGCTCTGTTGCCCGGCTCCGGAGCAGATTTGCAGGCACACACAAGTGCGTGCCTGCAGATCTGCCGGGGGCGGGCTTCCAGCTGGCGAGCTTCTCCGGTTGGTGGAGAGCCTCCGCCAACCGGAAGCCACCATTTGGGACGCGGAGGACTGCAGAGCAGCGAACTCGCGCTGATCCTCGTGGCGATGGACTCGGCCAGCCGGAAAAGAAAGCCGGTAAGGTCTGTTTTCGGCTGTTCCCCCCCCCCCCGCACATGCAGAAAGGGCCTGAACATACCTGTGCGTTACAATTATGGATGGATGAATCTAGAAAAATCTGGAAGTTTTTATTTCTTCCCCATTGGCTACTTTGAAATCTTTGAAATCTTCCTGTTCTAATTATGAAGAAATTTGTGACTGTTGGTAAGTTATCTAAAGAATGGAATGAAATATTTATGCTACATGGTAGTTAGGGATGAAGGGTATGCGAGGGGAAAAAATGGTAACCTTGATTTACTACCACAAACACAGAAAAATATTCAAATAGATTCTAACAGAATCCCGGGATGGATGTATTTCTCATATACTCCCAAAGCAGACTTTTCTCCTAAAACACAATACAATATTCAGATTCTTTCCACTCTCATTATGAAGAAATTTCTGATTTTTGGTGAGATTTTATTTTATTTTAGGAATAAAAAAATAGTCTATCGAATTTCTAACAGCTCCCCAGTAACAACATGCGCAAAAGTAGGCATGAACATTGCCATGGTGGCCAAAAGCAAAGTCCAGCTTTTGCTGTTGAAGCACAATGGTCTCTGTAGACCTTTCTTTGTTCATTGGATGGAATATAGGCCAGGAGCAGGCCAGGATCGGACTCCTGCCAAGCTGAAAAAGATGACTAGGTGCAGATCCCTTCAGTTCAAATCCTCACCCATTCACCTGGCCACTGTTTGGCCTTGTCATGACCCTCTGGGCTTGGACATTCTGGGCACTGGAGTGAAAAGCAACATTTCCAACTTCTGGGCTGTAATTTGTCTAGTCTGGTCACATATCTTAAAATGGAATAGGTGGTTGGGTGTCAGTGCAACACCATCAGTGAGTTATAGACAATCACCCATATTCTACATCACCTACTTATTTATAAATGTGTAATTAAGGCCCTTTCCATTTCACCCTCCCAACCCGCCGTAGGGACAGGAGAAGGAGGGGACTGTGACAACGCTTCTGCACAACATCATTGCTGACCTGTCCTTCTTCCATCCCCAGGTGGCGTGATCATGCTGCAAATCATTGATGGGGTTTCCCCGGCAATGACTGGCAATCACATTGCCATCCCGCCATGTGCCTGCACTTACCTTAGCTGTGGAGGCCCTGGAAGAGCAATGGTTGCACTTCCTACCCCAGTGCAGCCTGGGACAGTACCTGGCTGCACTGTGGCAGGAAGAGGTGGGGCCATCGTAATTCCTGCTGCAACGAGCAAGGCAGCGCAGGGGGAATGTTGGTGTCTGCACTCCCATCCCATGCTGCCGGGTCAATGTTGGGATGACCCCAGAGCCGGATAAGCTGTGGAAAGGGCCTAAGTAATAAATCCTGGCCAATCTTCCCATGTACTTTATGAGGCAGCAGCTGCACAAAAATATAGAGGTATTGTCCCTGGTGGATGGGACTCAGGAGGATAATGTTTCTACCTCTCTCCCACCAATGAGCAAGGCTGTGGTGAGGAAGTGTGATGAGATCCTGCTTCTGATTGTCACAGCCTTGCTTGCTGGCAGGAGGGGTTGGAAACCTCATTCTCTGGCACTGTGATCACCAGCTAAACAAATCTCCACCTATCAGGGCAGCTACTGCCTTGCAAGGTATTTATGATATTAGTCATAGTGCCACGATTGTGATTAGACAGGGTTAGTGAATATGCAGCTGTTACAGGTCTGTAACTGTATGTCATGAATCCATAACTGCAATACAGAATGGCAGCCAGTCACTTTGTACAGATAAGCATCCCCTTTGTTCTGGTTCCGGGGTGAGTCACAGTATTTGTAGCTCACCAAGGAACCAGGGTTTCCTCCTCCTCTGCCCTAGAAAAGGAAAATACAGAACTCTGAGCATGCCTGTATGTGTGCACATGCCTATGATTTCATTAGGCTAACAGCACACCAACTTATGGAATGCCAGCACTGTAGAAGTGATAGCACTATAAAGCATTTTTCATATTATTGGATTCTGGAGTTGTTTGGGAATATTAGGATATTAGATTTCCCTGCGACTACACTTAGCTTTAGGTTTGCTTCCTTGAGGTTTCATGTTGTCTGAGTTTAGGTATAAATTTCAGTCTTCTGATTGTATTTTTCCCTCTCCATGCAGCTCTCCATCCTCCTTCTGTTAATACTGTAAAGCAATGTATTAATTACATGTGAATATTTTTTCTTTTTCTTTGGAGTGAGTTCAGTTTCTAGAAGATTAAACAGCATTTCTACATGTGTGATGCAGACAATAAATCTGAGCAGCACTTATGGTATGATTTTGTTTTTGTTTATTTGCAAAGTGCAACAGGGTGTTTATCACTAAGACCAGAGTGAAAGTCTGTGCCACAAAAGGGGGGGGGGAGCACGGGGGGGGAGACTCTGGAATGCAGATTTTTTGTTGTCGTTTTGCACTACTTCTTCTTGTTTTATTACTAGCCTCCATGGTTTCAGTAAGCATACCTTCCAAGATTTGACAGATGAAAACTGGGACAATTCTGAACAAGTGATATTAGAGGGTGGTCGAAATGGCAGAAGTTATAAATGAGGAACAATATACAAGCTAGGAGATGCTGAGCCAACTGGAAAATGCAAGACGCCACCCCATCCTCTCCTCTCCTTCTGCCGAATTAACGGAGTACAAACTACTTTTGCACTTTGAATTTGGAAGGAATTGAAGGAAGCTAAGTACAAAGGGGACAAGTAGGAAGAAGAGAGAGAAACTGGGACATTTTAAAAGCAACTGGAACAATTGCAGAGGATTAATCAGGACTGCCCCTGTCAAATCAGAACAGCTGGAGGATATGCAATAAATGGCTTTCAAAAAATGTGGACATGATCTTCTAAAGCAGTGGTAAAAATCCTATTTGCTTCTAGATGTTGCAATTGCAGCTCCTAGCATTCCTTACCATTGGCTTTGCTGACTAGGGCTGCTGGGAGTTGCAATCCAATGACATTTGGAGGGAAATATGATTTACAGACCTGCTCTATAGCTGGAAAGGCTCTCAGAGTGCCTTACACTGCAATCAAAAAAAGAAAAAAGAAAGAAAAAAGAAAAACATAAGACAGTCCTTGCTCTCAGGATTACAAGTAAAAAAGACACAGCACAAAAGGAAAAGAGGATGGGAAGAGAAAAAGAAAACCAGGCAACTCTAGCATAAACTCTTAATGTTTTGTTCGCATGGTAAAGCAGAGATGTGTGAATCATGGCAAATTAGATCCTACCTGTGCAAGGCAATAGCACACTAGTACACTGAGAGATTGTGTGGTGAGCTACAAGCAGTAAAACTGCATTAGGCAATTTTAAGCCATCCAGGAAAAAAAAAAGAAATATGCAGTGAGTGTGGAGAATCAAGCTATGGTTACTGGGCTTCCAAAGCATTGGAGAAGAGACAGGTTTTAATATGGTGCTGAAATTCAACTATTGTCAGTGCTAATAATAGGGAGGCATTCCACAGCTGGGATGCCACGCCAAAGAAATCCCTTCCCCATGTCCCATGAGAGTACATGTCTCTTGTGTATTGCTCTCATCAGAAGAGGAATTCCCCAGCAGATCTCTGCTGCCAGGCAGGTACATATGGAAGGAGAGGCACTCCCACATGTATTGAGCTACCATGCGGTTTTGAGCTTAAAATGGCATAACCAGCACCTTGGACTCCGACCAGAAAGATATTGGCAGCTAGTCCAGTTCCCTTAAAACTGGTGTCATATGACTGCTGTACTTCAGATTAGTTTTATTTGTCTATGACAGAACGTCTGTTACAAAATGCTACATCAATGCAATGTACTTGCTAAGACAAATTGGGGGGGATTTCTAGACGGCTTCCAGTGTGTCTAGCTGCCGCATATTGCACTAGACACAACCTCTACGTAGTTTTTAAGGACAACTCCGTGAGAGTGCTCTATAGCAGTCTAAGTGGCAGTGATGTATTTAAGTCTTTTATTCCAAGTCTCTAGTCAGGTCTCAGGTCTTTACCTTCAAGTCTCAAGTCAAGCCTCAGAAAAAAGTCTCAAGTCAAGTCTCAAGTCTGGGAGCCAAGTTTAACAGGAAAAAAAAAAAGGAGGTGGTGGCAGGGTCTGTGCATGTCTGTGGGGAGTGAAGTTTCAATAACTAGAAAATCAAGAAGATGTGACAAAGTAAGCTTCAGAAGTGGGGAATAGAATCCTTCTTACTTCCCATTCCTCAAGCTGGAGGCTTTTGTGCCAATGGGCATAAAAGAATCTGCAGCTTCTGAAGTGGGGAATAGGATCCTTACTTACTGCCCATTTTCAGAGCTGGAGGCTTTTTCAGAAGTAAGGAATAGGATCCTTCTTACTCCCCATTACTGAAGCTTCAAAAGCATTAGAAGGAAGGATCCTTCCTCCTCAAGACCACGGCCTGATGAATTTCTGTTCCCCTCTGAGAAACATGCCCTGTACTCTGGGGGTGTGTATTGTTCTTAGGAGAAGTTTTAGAAGGCTCCTCTGATATGTTTTATGGACAGGCTGCTGTACAGACCTCAACCCTGCCTCAAGCCTGTTGTCTAAAGTGTTTGCTATTCCCCTCTGAAAAATTAATCCACACTTTGGGTTTGAGACAGATCATCATGTAACCAGTAGGCAAAAAAAAGAGATGGAAGCATTGTTCAAAGTTATGAGGTTTCTGGATGAACGTGTTATGTTACTGAGCCAAGGGCAGCAAGCCGATCTCTAAAAATATACAAGTCATGAGTTGAGTCAAGTCATAGTGTCATTTATTGCCAAGTTGAGTCCAAGTTGAATTATTGAAGCAACTTGCATCCAACTTGAATTTGAGTCAATAGACTGAGTCTACATCACTGCTAAATGGGAAATGGGCAGTTCAGGAACTCCTGTGGCTAGGTTAGTCCAAGAAAGGCCAAAGCTTGCTCCAAGTATCATGCTCCATGGAGCTCACACAGATGTCTAGTGACAGAGGTGGATGGAGGACTGCTCCAAAGCTACGCAATTTCTCCTTTAGGGGAGTTCAACCCCATGCAAGGCAGATCACCCACCCTCTTTCAGGACCTGGGAACCACCAGTCCACAGAGCCTTGTTATTGCTTGTCAGGAATCAGCTTAAGTTGAATGACTTAATAGTTATTTAGCTATCTAGCCTATAACATAATCCAGGCAGTTGTCCAGCAAATGCACAGCCTTGCCTGACTCCAAAGACAGGAACAAAGAGGAACGAAGCTCTGTATCATCAGCCTATTGACAGCACCCAACTGTACAATTCCTGATGACCTGACCAAGTGCCCCCCCCCCCGCAAAGAGAACTGAGGCCCATATGCTCCACAGCTGAATAGCCACTTCTGGGCCTTGTGGAAGAGCCCTCATTGCAGCATCACCTCATGACAGTATTGCTGCAATTTCCAGAGAGTTTCTGTACTGCCTACATAACATAAGAGGGCTAAGACAGCAGTGTAGTTCGTGCTCACTGAGAATTAAGTTGTGCCAAGCTCTACCACATGGAGTGGAAAAATGTGCCAGCCTTACCTTCTCTTCATGGATATTTTTTAAAAAGGCCTCTCATGTTCCTTTGGTACAAAATATGAAGGATTTGTGAATTTTGACACATTCTTATAAAAAGTGAGCAGAAATGAAAATCTACTTGCACTCTTGTTTCCAGATAACAGTATATAGATAATGCAACTGTAAGAAAGAAGAAGCCTATGTAAGATCATCTGGTGGGTCCAGTTCTGTGATTAGTCCAGCTCACTGACAGGCCATCACTTCATTGGTTCAGACACTACAGCTATCTGCAGACAGAGTCTGACAAGACTGCTGGCTGAATATCTGGAGAGCAGTTGGGTGTCACTCTGGAGCAGGCATGAGCAAACCTCAAGCTTGCAGAAGATCAGGTTGAGGCACCCATCCAGAGGTTGAAGCAAAAGAATTAGAATTAGCCATGTTGCAGGGGTGGATCAGTGAGGGAGAATGCTTAGAATGAAGGGATTCTGAGCATAGGAGTTTGTTTTGAGCTGAAGACCAAAACTGAGCAGAGCTTTCCCCAGATTTTCTTTGTTTCAGTAATATAATTTGGGAGAGGAGAGAAGAGGTCTGGTTGCTGTTATTAAAAACAAGAAGGAGTCAGAAATCCTGCACTGAGAGATCTGTCAGTGGATCCAGATTCAGCTTCTGTCTGTCTCAGTAATGAACCATCTCCAGATTAATGGTCTTGACTTGGAAGTGGATTGGATGAAGATGAACAAATAGGACCTTAATCCAGACAAGTCAGAGGTGCTCCTGCACAGTCAAAAGGAAGATCAGGGAATAGGGATTCAACCTGTGCTAGATCGGGTTACACTCCCTCTGAAGATGCAGGTCCACAGCTTGGATGTGCTTCTTGATTCAACCCTAAACCTGGAGGCCTAGGTTTCTGGGGTGGCCAGGAGTGCCTTTTCACAGTTAACACTTGTACACAGCTACATCAGTTCCTTGAGACATCAGACTTGGCCATGGCAGGCCATAGTTACATCCTCTTTGGATTACTGTAGAATACTCTACATGGGGCATCCTTTGTTTGGAAATTTTAGCTGGTTCAAAGACCAGTAGCCAGATTGTTAACTGGGGCTGGCTACAGGGCTCATACAACTCAACATGGCAGTGTGCAAAACATCTCCACTGGCTGCCTATCTGTTTCCAGGAAGAATTCAAAGTGCTGGTTATGACTGATAAAACTCAGGTTATTTGA
Source organism: Cyclura pinguis (assembly GCA_030412105.1). Classification (NCBI taxonomy): domain Eukaryota; kingdom Metazoa; phylum Chordata; class Lepidosauria; order Squamata; family Iguanidae; genus Cyclura; species Cyclura pinguis. The sequence goes on from CM059599.1 coordinate 203,895,658, forward strand.
AGGACTGTAAGATAGGCTCCCTCCCATACAAATATCCATGATTCCTACAGACTCTCCCATACAAACCTGCCTGTGTTTTGAGATGTCCTGGGGAGGCCCTGCTCTCTGTCCTGACATGCTCACAGGTATATTTAGTGGAATCATGCAAGAAGACCTTTTCAGTGGCTGCTGCCAGGGCCTGGAACTTCCTTCTCAGAGAAGCTAGACTGGCACCTCCCTTATTCTCTTTCTATAAGCAGCTAAGCCTTTTTTATTCTAGCAGGCCTTCAAGAATTGATTTTTTCCCCCAGAGGAAACAGACCTGGTATAATGTGCTAGACTTTGGTGCTGCTGTTTTAATTTGCTTTAACTTGTTTCAGATTTTGTGATGGATTAATTGAGCTTTTGTATGCTGTTCATTTTTAATTATTGTTTGTTTTAACTGTTTTAAGTCACTTTCAATCCCAAACTGGGAAAAAGGTAGAGAACAACAACAATATTTAAGCGTTTCAGAACACCCAGATTTCTCAGTGGGATTAACCCACTGGTCCAGTAGGACAAAGAAATATTTCCTGCACTTCCTGCAAAATTCTGCTTGAAGATAAGAGTGCATTTCTATGCTTTGATGTAAGCCCCATTACATTCAATGGGAAGTATTCCTAAGTGTGTGGGCACAGGAATGCAGCCTCAGTTCTGTTGATTTCTAGATCGTCAAAGTGAAGCAGCAATGACGCACAAACAGCATCAAATGACAAAGCTTCATCCTAGAAAGCTGTAGTGGAAGATGCCTTTAGTAGATCAAGGCTGTGGAAAGATAGGGACTCTATTGTGAAGCTATAACTAATAAAGTCAGAGAGCATGATGTTTTTGCTGGCGTGAATCTCATGATCACTATTTGTTGCTTGCAATGTTCTGAAGGAAATAGCCAATGAAAAGAATAAAGACACAGTCCTATGTAGTGAGTAGCCTCTTCCTTAGAGTGTTACAACAACCAGTAACCAAAGTCAGGTCCTAAACTTACAAGATAGTGCTGGTCCCGCACAAACACGCATGAGCTCTAAAACATATGGGAAACAAACAAAAGCATGAGTCATGAAGGAGAAGTTTCTATTTTAATGCTGAAACTGAATTTTCCACATGCCTGAAATTGCACTACTGGTTCACACTGAAGTCTTTGCTATAATTTCCCCATTCTCTTTTACTATTTTGATCTAACGTACCAGCCACTTTGAAGATGAGTTCTACAAACTTTGCTTTTGTACCTTTGATAGGGTTGGTTCCTGTAGACATCTTGTTTTTTAAAAAAATTGAATGGACCAACAGGAGTATAAGATTTTAGTATCTAGGCAAACTCCATTTAAAGCTTTATTTTTCTGCCCATTTGCCACTGAAAAACTATTCATTATCTGCTCAGGATGAATTTGTCTTGTAGGTTCACCCTTAACAGACCAAAAAGATAGGTGGCATAGCTAGTCTTGCCCCAGAGAATAACAGCTGTAGTTTTTGATCAGTGCTAGGTGTGTGAAAAGGCTTAAATGCCCTAAATGCACCAGATCTCATCTGATCTTAGAAGCTAAGCAGAGTCAGCCCTGGTTAGTACATGGACGGGAGACTGCCAATCAATATCAAGTGCTGTAGGCTGTATTTCAGAAAAAGGAACTGGGAAAACCGCCTCTGAGTTTTCTTTGTCCAAGAAAACCCTCTGAAATTCATGGGCTCATCATAAGTCAACAGGTGACTTGAAGGCATGTACGCACACAGGTGGATGGCACTTGTTTCAACTTTTTCTAAGTTCTTGGCAATGTGCAAAACTACACTGTGGAGCGATACTTCACTGCAAATTACTTGCAATGGTATCCCTTTCCATAAAACCTTTTAAATAAGTTTGGATAATTCACACTCTTCCCCAAAAGCAGACCTGAATATGCTTTTGTTCAGATGTAATATTTTGTAGGCTTGTGTAATTTCTCTGTCTTTCTCTGTCTCTCCCACCCGTTCCTGAGGCTAGAGGCAGAACAGAAATTCCTCAGTGTCCTCACTTGGGTCAGATTTGGAATTCCTGATGCCTTGAAAAACTTATGTAAGAAGAAAAATGGCTTCTTAAAAGTTCTTGCAAATTGTGGAAACTTTTTGTTTTGTTCCTAGCACAACATAAACTGCGCATTTTTTGAGAACTGCACAGAAGTTTGAGAAATGGCACAGCTCTTCAGTAAAACCCACATTTGCAGTCTCTTCACTGTGCACAGAAAATGGCATAGTTTTATGAGAAAAAAAAATTGAGAAAAGTGCACAAGATGCAAAACTAGATTGACGCTATACTCCTATATAAACAATGCAGTGACAGATTCCACATTGAGGCAACATCCTTTGCCAGTTTAAATTATACAACCCAAATCCATGCTAATCTATGATCGTAATAAAATTATTGATTGATACAACCCAAATGTTACACGGCAGGAAACGAAACTCAGGCTGACTAAAGCTGCAACATTGCTGTTTTCTGCACAACATTTTTATTGTGCAAGATAGCTGTGTTTAGACAAAAAACAGCCATGTGGCACAAAAGTCTTCTTGTTGTTGTATGCCTTTCAGTCATTTCTGACTTATGGCAACTCTAAGGTGAACCTATCATCGGGTTTTCTTGGCAAAATTTTAAAAAATCTTACACAAAAATCTTATACATCAAAAATATTGCACAGAAAACAGTAATGTTACATAACAAAACCACATGTTTTTTTTTTTTTTTGGTGCAAGATTGCTAGATTTTGCACATCATTTTTGCGGTGCAAGATTTTTGTTTTGCAATATTCCTATTTTCTCTATAAAAACAACAATCTAACACAAAATACACATTTACCTATATGTGTCTGGAAACAATCTTGTTTGCACAAGCCCCTCAGTTTGAATATTGCGCAGTTTCCTTTCAATATCAAAAACTCTTCAGTATGCAGGAGAAAATACATAATGTCTGGAAAACTCTACACATATTTCTGGGCAAGCTGCACAGCTTTCGTGGAACTTCTTTCTCAAAGTATTTTAAAGTTAAAGGATGAAAAACTGTTTCATTGTTCTCAACATTGTGAGGACTGGAAACATCAAGATTTACCTTCCCTATTTGAGAGAAAATATTCTTGTGAGACCTCCATGCACTGGGATATTTTATACTTTATTTATTCATTACACTATGCAGGTGTAGTACACATTGGGAGTGAAAGCAGGACATGTGCCTAAAGATAGCTAGATTTTGTTTTCTCCCACATTTTTAAAAGTTCTTTTCATCCTGTTTATGAAGGGATGTGTGGATTTGGCCAAGTCAAAATATCAGATATATTATATGATAAATAGATATATTATCTAATATATAAAAGTCAAAGTTTGTTCGTCCGGGTCAGGCGAAGACCTCATATGATTGGCTGTGTCAGAAGAAGACCTCATATGATTGGCTACTTGTGAAAATTCTATGGAATCCTGAGGTTTGCAGTTTAGGGAGGGGCCTTTAGAATTCTCAGCCAGAGAGCTCTTGGGCCTCAACCAACTGTGTCTGTCTTGAATAGGCTGGTTGCTATGGAGACAAGGCCTAGCAGCAAGGAGGAGGAGAGTATATTCCCTCAGGAACCCAACCTCTGCATGTTAATAACTCTGAATAGAGATTGGATTGGGGAATACGGGGAAAAGTTACAGGTTCTGGACCAGACAGTTTGGACAATTAGAGACACAGGATCTCAAATCTTTCTAACAAGTGTTACTTATGAGAAAATAAAATCCCAGGCAACGCTGGGTATATACACTAGTATTAGGTATTATAGAGATAGATAGATAGATATAATATAGATATTATGATATGTGAAATTCTCACCTTTCACTAGATGATCACAGTGTTTGTTACCTTTCTTTTGTACTTTGGATGCGTAAATCCACATATATAACACCAGCATTCTGCTGTTTTATTTTCCACTTACCTTAAATTGTTCAATAAATCAAGACAGATTGTATTTTCCAGCATTTATGTCTTTGTCTTTATATACGTCAAAGGTAAGAAAATTTCCAAATACTGAAGAAGAAGAAGGAGGAGGAGGAGGAGGAGAAGGAGGAGGAGGAGGGGTGAAGGGGATGAAGGAGAGGACTGATTTAAAGCAAAAGGTTATGGTGGAAGCTAAGGTACAAGAGTCCATCAATAGGTCTATGTTTTGAGTTAACACAATGTTTTGTGTGTGTGTGTGTGTGTGTGTGTTCAGATTTCCTTCCTATTGGAATATAGCTCCAATCACAGGGTTTTTTTTGGTTTTTTGCTTTGCTTTTCCTTTGAACTGAAGGGTGTTTTCTCCCCTTCCCATCTTTGCAGATTTGTCTTTGTATGTTTTTTCCCCCAAGATGAATGGAAATTGAACTAAATAGGCCCTGCTTTGTTGAATGTTCCTGAAACAAAAAGTGCAGATCCTCTCTGTGTTGGAGTCTTCACAAAACCCCATCAAGATCTGCTGCAAAAACGAATTCATGTAGCTCATAGCATCTGGAGTTAAAACACCCAATATGAATAGTCTGTGATAGTAGAGGTGCTTGGAAACACAGCAAGAACAAACTGTAGGGGATGGGAAATACAATGGCCTGTATGATGATTACCAAAGATGGTAATCAGCATTGTACTATTTCCAACCATTGTTAGAGTCTATCTGGATCAAGCTTAAGTGCTTTCTTTCAAACTGCAATAGCTCATTTCATTCCATATTTAAAGGAACGTGATAAAATGTATAGTGTTATATGAATTACTCTGATGTTTTGACCTTTTCTGTTTCCTTCAGACTCACTTTCTTGATAGCCCAGCTATAAATGTATTTTGATGTCCAAATGGTTTCCATAGTAACAGCAGGTGTCACTCCTAAGAATGATATGTGATGCAGGTGTGAAAAGTTGAAGGCCAGCATAAACACACATTCTGTTTTCTTTCTGTTCAATAATGTTAAAGATGAATAACATTTAAAAGGACCGTTCAATAGACGATTCAGCACTGCAACTTACATTATTTAAGGGCCACTTCATACTCTAATGAAAAGTTCACTCACAAACTTGGGTGGGCAAAGGTGGGAACAAAGAAGAGGTGACTTTTATCTTTGGGGTAGAGAAGGAAATTATAAAGACTCTGACAAAGTTTTTATATATGTATATATCAGATATTGTGCACAAGCTTATAAAGATGTTTGATGCGGTACTCTTTTGTCAGTGTTGGCTACGTAGCAGATTTTATATGGGTGTTCACCGATTTGGGGTATCTCGGTGAATATAAAAGACTTAAATCTTAGATTTGGTGGTGAAACCAACTCCTGAGAGCCCAATCTGGCCCAAAGATGGCTGCTCCTCTTTCCTCAAGTTGCCATCATTTGATGGTTTCCTAGGCCATTTCTGCTCTACACTGTTATAGTGCTATTATTCCACTTTCAGTCTCCTGAGGGATTCTGGGGTTTGTCGTTTACTGAGGCCCAAGAGCTCTCTGGCTGAGAATTCTAAATGCCCCTCCCGAAACTGCAAACCCCAGGATTCCATAGGGTGTTAAAAGGGGAATAATAGCACTATAAGAGTGTAGGGTGGAAATGACCCTAGTTTTTGTAAGCCCCCTCCCCATTTCAGAATGTTGAAATGCCTCTTCTAAGGCTCTTTCCGCACCTTACCTTCTTCTGGCGCTAGGATGCGGGGATCGCGCGAGCAGCCTCTGGTGTCTGGGGTCCTTCGGCTCCGCATGAGCTGCCTGCTTGCGTGAGAGCCCCGCCTCTTCTTCTGCAGTGCAGCCTGGGAGTTTCCCAGGCTGCACTGGGGCAGGAAGCACGATCGGCGCAGCTCTGGATGCTCCACACGCCAGGTAAGTGCACGTGGGGCTTGGGAGCAATGCGCGATCATGCACCATTTTCGGCTTCTAGCCAAAATGAAAAGGTGTGTGATTGGCACCTGCCGGCCCCTGGAGCATCACGCGATTGTGAGTGCGTCATGCAGATCACTCCTCACAATCGTGCGGCGCTCCAGGTGCCCTTTCGCATGGAAAATGCCGTGTGAAAAGGGCCTAAGACCGAGCTATTGGCAGAAAGAACTTTACTCTAAACCAAGGTGGAACTTTGCCTTTGATCCAACCCATTGTCAGGAAGCACCCCCTCCCTACGCCATTAGACTTCTCTGAAATGGCATTCAGTTCTCAAGAAAGAATTTAGCTCTTGTCTTAGGTCTTGCGCCCACCCTGCAGGCTACTTCTGAAACCTTGAAACTGTAATCACAGCTTTAAAGTAAAAACATAGTTTTGTGGCCTCATTGTTCAGAAAAGCGGAAGTGACACATTCAAAACACTGCTGGAACTTGGCTACGGTGTGTGGGAGATTGGGATAACTAACCCTGCTATACACACTTACCAGAGAGTAAGACAGACTGAATTCATCTATTGCGTTGACAGGCATACTACATGTTTTCGTTCACAGCCTACACAAATTGTTGTGAAATTTCTAGGAGGGCTTTACAGGCTCACAACTGATAGTTGGATTAAGGGGAGTAACTGTTCACATACCACCCATTTGTACAATATGTTTTCATATCCAGCTGGAGAAACATGTAGCTTTCCATATGTCTTTGGCCCCTGCTAGCTCAAGAGTGTGGCTGCTGACAAAGCATGTGGCTAGATGGGGAGTATTTGTTGAGCCACCCCCTGTCAGCAGTTGATTTTAAAGATTAGGAATAATTGTGGCAGTTTTGAAAAACTTGACATACAAGTCAGTTTTCTAACCATGATGCCAGACACCATCCTGAAATTCCTCAAACCAGCCCCTGGATGTTTGTCATATTTTGGTAAATCTGTGGTTATACTGCAGATTTGTTATGCTTCTGAAGGCATTGAGAGGCACCAAATGGTTGGTTACTGTGAGATAGTGTGGTTATCCCATGAAAGGATTAAATAACTCACCCCTATGGAAAAATCATGAGACCTGAAACATATTGGGCTCACAAATCAATCTCTGTGCACCACTGAGATTTCCTTTCTTTTCAAATCTGCTTGCTTTCCAGACAATAAGTCACCACTTATAGGTTGATGTTAGAGTCATCAATACTTGCCTACTGTCAGGCCTAGTGAGAAAACTGCTGCAGACAGCAAATTTTTGGTGTCACGAACAGGTAGCAAATTGTAAATTAGTAATTCATTAGTAGCGTATTGTTACTGCCAAGAGGGTAGGAGTAGACAGGTGTTTGTGGGATTTTCTGTCAAAATAATGTGGCTACAGTCCAGAGTTTAGGACACCATTTCCTTCTGTGTTCTGGCAGCAAAGTGCCTTGGGCCAGCTCTGGGGTTTTGTACTAATTAGTGATTGGATAAAGCCTGAAAATGTGGGCTTAGACAGCAGACTTCATGGGTCTAGCCTACATCTATTTGCAATAGTTGCAGAGCCTTACAGAATCTGGGATTATGCAGGTGGACTTGGTTCAAACTCATGAGATCTTCCTGCCATCCTCTACCCCTTGTCAAATCTTATTTTGCTGTGGCAGCACAATGGGCATCACATGGGACATTGCTTACCTAGATTCTGTCACAAGCATGCATGATGCAGTTTGGTGCTGTTGGGGATGATAGGAGTTTCAGCCCCACGGAAACACAGCGGAAAAGCCAGAGTTCAGCGAGCCAGCAGCAGCAGCCTTATTCCCAGTAAGGATACTCACACGCAGAGGAGTTTCTTCCAAAACAGGAGGCACTTTATCTTGCAGCATAGTTCCGTTATATACTAAACATAGGACAGACGGACAAAAGCTTGCACCAGGCACCAGGTTTGGTCAACAGACAAATACATACTGCCGTTGCTTTGTTATATACATATCTACAACCAATCAGGTAGAGGTTTGCACACCTCCCTCTACCATCTGCACACGACCCCGGTTTCTTATGTAACCTTGCAATTACCCACAGCTGGGGCATGATGCAACATCTTTGCAGTGGGCTGATCATTTTCCCAGGGTTCCCTGCCTGGAATCCCTGACATGTCAAATCTTACCTTGCTGTGGCAGCACAATGGGCATCACACGGGACATTGCTTAGCTAGATTCTGTCACAAGCATGCATGATACGGTTTGGTGCTGCCAAGGCTCATGGGAAATTTAGTTTCTATGGTTTTCACGGTAGTAATAGGTTGCCTTCTCTGTTACATCAACTGAGAGAGACACTTTGAACGGAGAAGAACACACATCAAGATAACGCAGTCCTTGCCAGAACCAATTCGACATCCAGATTATGATACCAAATGTCCAAAACAAAATTCAATAACATAATAATTTAGTTATTCAAAATTATTTCCAAGGTGAACTGGAAGGGATGTCCACCTATCACTAGTCTGCAGTGGCCCTGCCTATTAACAAGCATGCCATGGCAACCGTCCATTCTGTATCAAAGCATTTTTAAAGAATTCCCTGTGCACCCAAATGGAGACCCAGACCTGGCTTTTGGACCCCAGTGGAGACAAATGGATGCATGCAATTTAAGCCACGAACTGCAGGATTCACAATGAAGTTCCATTGCTTTCTGTAAGTTTCTGTAAACCAAAAATAAACATAACCCCCAATATGTACCTTTTGCAAACCCAGATCAGTCGTGTTTTCAAAATTTAATAAGAATTATAGGTATTTTTCTATTTTTAATTCAGATATTTTCTGATGGTGGGAAAGATAATCAAAATTGCTAGCAGACTGATGTGTGTAAATGTATTTCCAGCTCTATATGGACTTCTTTTTGAAAAGAATCACTTCCAGCATAATCTGAATATCAGGATTGTATAAAATAGAGATGCTTCCGCTCATGAACATTTTGTACCTGAGAATGGACACCAGTTCCAATTTCTTTTAAAGTGATGTTGCATCTACAGAATTAAGAAGAACCAGTGCTAATAAATCTCTCATTGCCAAACTGCAAATCATGTTAAATATTTGGCCTGCAGCTTTCTTTCAGTTTTACTTTTACTCTAAAGTAAGCATTGGTTACCTTGACATAGACTGCAACCACAGCATGTGGGGTGGAGAGGCTGACCTCCTTCATTCCCATATTCTTACTTACCGTCCATCGCATGACAGAAAGCAAGAGTAGGAAAAGGCCCCATTGGGTAGAAACCTTATTTGCAGTTGGAGACAAAAGGATTAAACCTCCTCTCCCTTCATATTATGATCCAGATGGAGCCTCTGATTCACCCCACAGTTATTTTTTGAATAAGGGAAACATTAGGGAACTAGCTTTCTAGCTTGGCCATAATTTGATCCTTATATTGGTGATAATTTTGAGAGATCAAAAGGAAACTGACACAAGCAGCAAACACAGACATACATCTACTTTTAGAGATGTGATAGAAAGTATAGGAAAGTACTCAATTCCGACCCTGTGAGGCAAACTGTATGTAATACAGGAGGTGCGTGGGTTTCCTTTATTTCTCTGAATGACTCATCTGGAGTTGATGAGCAAATGGGTTCTAAAGCAGGGAGCTACACTCCCTAGAAGAGTTTGGCCGAGGAATTTCCTTGATGCAAGTTTGATTATATATCCCTATGCCTTGAGGTGAGGGTCAGAAAAGTGCACCAGCTAACCTTCTTTTGATGTGGTTTGCAACTAAAGGCAGATGCACAAAAATTAACGTGGGCAATGCATCTTGATGTTGAATGCCTTCAAATTATTTCCAATTTATGGTGATCCTATCACAGGGTTTTCTGGTAGGTGAGAATGCATGAGGCACTCGAGGTCACCAGTGGGTTTCCATGGCTTAGCAGGGAATTGAACCTGGTCTCCAGGGTCATAGTTCAAGGCTCAAACCACTAGACTATGCTGGCTCAAGGAAGACATCACCCTCTTAATATTACTAGACCGTGAATCTCATCATCCCTCACCATTGGCTATTCTGGCTGGGGTCCCTTTCACATTGCATGATTATATCACTTTGATTCTACTTTAAATTGCAATGGTTCCAACCTGTGGAATTCTGGGATTGGCAGTGGAGGGAGGGGGCCTTTAGAATCTTCAGCCAGAGAACTCCTCTGGTGCCTTGACCAAACTACAAGCCCCAGGAGGATACCTTAGGATTCAGCTATGGCTGTGAAAGGGGAATTGGGCATTGTGAAAGGGCGCGAGGTCTGATGGGAATTAGAGTCCAACAACATCTTGAATTTCTCATGTTCCTTTCTCCTGAGCTGGAGAAATTTCAGTGATGCCTTCTTTTCTTTCTGGCTATTTTCCAGTTTTCATGGGGCAGAAGCCTCATTCTGTTGAGTAATTAGAGTCGTGTACCATCCTCAAATTCATTCCCAGGGCTTTGCACCTGAAGCTAATCAGAGAGAAAGTGCAGTTCAAGCCATCTTCCTTGACGGGGCTGTTGATGACCTAGCCGCCTAGGGAGAAATAGTGGGGCCAAAGTCGTCATGTGAGAAGAGATGGCTCAGATTCTGTGGCTCACAGCTCTGAAGCTTTTTTTAAGGTAAAACACGATAAATTGTTTTCTGTGTTTTATAAATAATATAATACACGAGCAATTAAGTTGCTTTTCAGGGAGGCGTCATTAAATATTCATCCATTTTTTATTTTCATAAATTTTACAATTTACAAGGTGTTGCCTTTCTGACTGTTATGTTAACAAGGAATTAGAGTCCAAAGCCAACGGCACCAGGCTTAATTGCAGAAAGATGAGGGCCAGTACATCCTGTGCAACAATATGATGGACTCAGATAAGTCACATTTTTAATTTATTTATTACATGTCTAGCTCACTTTCTGATTCATACGGTGCTCAAAGCAGCATATAATAGGCATCAAAGAACAGCTGAAACCATTATGCACACATTAAGTTCTCTTTCAGGTTGAACAATTACTACATTTTGATACAACAGCCCCATCCCACAGAGTGCTTGGATTTTCTGGTGAGGCACTAGAGCTCTCTGGCAGAGTATTCTAAATACCTCATACAACTACAGACTCCAGGACTACCTAGGATGGAGCCATGGCAGTTGAAGTGGAGTTAAAGTGTCATACTCTCTAACATTTCACGGATGAAAACTGGGACACAGTGTGGTCAAGACAGAAAAAGTTATCAATGAGGGGGAATATACGAGGTAGGAGAGGCTACAGCAGTTTGTTTTTGCTTGTACCTACAGGGAGGGGCAAGATTCTGCCCCTCCTCTCCTCTTCCCTCTGCTGTGTTAATTGAATGCAAAATACTTTTGCACTTTGAACTCAGGCCCTTTCTGCAGGACAGTATCCTCCTGGCAAGGGGACACAAGAGGAGCGGGACTGCAACACAGCTTCTGCATGACATCATCGCAGTCCCGTCCTTCTCGCGTCACCAGCCAGTGCAATCACAGGGTATATCATTGTCAGAAAAACTCCATCGATGGCCCCCAATCACACGAGCCTTCCATTGTAGCCGGCCATCCAGAAGGGCTAGAAGTGCTTCCTCCCCCACTGCAGCATGGGAAGCAGGCTGGCTGCAGTGTGGAAAGAAGGGGTGTGTCCCTCGCACTCTCTTCCGCAGGTAGCCAGTCAGGTGCAGAGGGGAGTGTTGGGGACACACTCCCATCCTGACAGAGGCACTGCTGGGATTGTGATGGGATGACGCGGGACAGTGTCATCTTGCAGAAAAGACCTCAGTTTGCAGCAATTGAGTGAGCCAAGAATAAAGGAAGCATGGGAGAGGAAGTTAGAGAAACCATTTTTAAAACAGCAGAAAACATAGAATCATAGAAATGTAGAGTTGGAAGAGACCACAGGGGCCATCCAGTCCAACCCCCTGCCATGCAGGAACACCCTCAAAGCACTCCCGACAGATGGCCATCCAGCCTCTGCTTAAAAACCTCCAAAGAAGGAGACTCCACCACACTCCGAGGCAGCATATTCCACTGCCGGACAGCCCTGACCGTCAGGAAGTTCTTCCTGAGGTTCAGGTGGAATCTCCTTTCCTGCAGCTTGAATCCATTGCTCCTTGTCCTGGTCTCTGGAGCGGCAGAAAACAAGCCCACTCCCTCCTCTACATGGCATCCCTTTATGTATTTAAACATGGCTATCATGTCCCCTCTTAACCTTCTCTTCTGCAGACTAAACATACCCAGCTCTGTAAGTCTATCCTCATAGGGCATGGCTTCCAGGCCCCTCACCATTTTGGTCGCCCTCCTCTGGACTTGCTCCAGCTTGACCATGTCCTTCTTGAATTGGGGTGCCCAGAACTGGACACAGTATTCAAGATGAGGTCTAACCAAAGCAGAGTAGAGTGGTACCAGTACCTCCCTCGATCTAGACACCATACTCCTATTGATGCAGCCGAGAATTGCGTTGGCTTTCTTGGCTGCCGCATCACGCTGCTGACTCATGTTCAGCTTGTGGTCTATTAAGACTCCTAGATCCCTTTCACACGTACTGCTATCCAGCCACGTGTCCCCCATCCTATATTTCTGTATTCCATTTTTTCTACCTAAGTGTAGGACCTTACACTTCTCTCTGTTGAATTTCATTTTGTTAGCTTTGGCCCAGCTCTCCAATCTATCCAGGTCATTTTGAATTTTGATCCTGTCCTCTGGCGTATTAGCAACCCCTCCCAATTTGGTGTCATCTGCAAATTTGATGAGCATGCCCTCTATTCCTTCATCCAAGTCGTTGATGAAGATATTGAACAGCACTGGGCCCAGGACAGAACCCTGTGGCACCCCGCTAGTCCCTTCTCTCCAGGATGAAAAGCAGCCATTGGTGAGCACCCTTTGGGAACGGTCAGTCAACCAGTTACAGATCCACCTGACAGTAGCCCTGTCCAGCCCACATTTTACTAGCTTCTTTGCAAGAATGTCATGGGGAACTTTGTCAAAGGCCTTACTGAAATTGAGATATGCTACATCCACAGCATTCCCTTCATCTATCCAGCTAGTAACTCTATTATAAAAAGAGATAAGATTAGTCTGGCATGACTTATTTTTGAGAAATCCATGTTGACTTCTTGTGATTACCACGTTGCTTTTTAAGTGATTAGAAACTGACTGCTTAATGATCTGCTCCAGAATCTTTCCGGGTACTGACGTCAGGCTGACTGGGCGATAATTATTTGAGTCCTCTTTTTTTCCCTTCTTGAAGATGGGGACAACATTTGCCCTCTTCCAGTCTGCTGGAACTTCTCCTGTCCTCCAAGATTTCTCAAAGATTATAGGAAGCGCTTCCGAAATGACCTCTGCCAGTTCTTTTAATATCCTAGGATGCAATTCATCTGGCCCTGGAGACTTGAATTCATCCAGTGTGGCCAGGTATTCCTGTACCACCTCTCTACCTATTATGTGCCGCATTTCCCCTGCTTCCTCCCCTGCTCCCCAACCGCCGGGTTGAGTGCTTGTATCCTTCTGGGAAAAAACTGAGGCAAAGAAGGTGTTAAGTAATTCCGCCTTTTCTCTTCCCCCTGTTAGTAATTCTCCATCTTCTCTGCGCAGCGACCCTATCGTCTCCTTCTTTTTCCTTTTGCTGCGGACATATTTAAAAAAGCCCTTCTTATTGTTTTTAATTTCTCTGGCCAGCCTAAGTCTGTTCTGTGCGTTAGCCTTTCTGACCTCCTCCCTACATCTCCTGGCTACTTGCTTAAATTCTTCTTTGGTGGTTTCCCCTGTCATGACAGAGAATTGATTGTGACTGTCCCTACTAAATTGGGACAATTGTAACTGTGTAATCTAAAAGGACAGCATGACTGTTCAACACAAGAACTAGCAAAGGCACTGATTTTTCCATGTAGAAATCTATGGGGGAAAAAAAATCACAGTATAACTATCCTGAGAAGGCCTACAGCTCAAAGGTAAAGACAGCATGTTTTACCTGTGGATGTTTCGAGGTTCAAATTCTAGCCACAAAGGATTTGTTTAAGACAAGTGGAAGCAGACTTCAGGGTTATGGTATCATAACCTCCAACTTTCCCAATTTGCCAGGAATAGTCCTGCTTAATCCTCTGTCATGCCATTTTTTCAGTTGTTTTTCCCACCTTGTCCCACTTTCCCACTTTGTTTTCAGCTTACTTCAGTTGCTGCAAACTGAATTTAAACAAAGTGCAAAAGTAATTTGCATTCAGTTAACGTTGTAGGGATACTGGATTGGAGCAGGTGGAATCTTGCCCTTCCCTGTAGGCTTATGCAAAAGCATCTTCCTAGCTTGTCGGTTCTTCATTAATACTTTTTGCCATCTTGATCACACTTAGATGTTACTTGGCCACATGTGTCCTGGTTTGCATTTGTGAAGCATTGCAGTGTATGTGGTATCTGCTTCTGTTGTTAAAAAAAATTAAAACCCCACCCAATTACTCAGTAGCTGAAGTCTCAGTGTGAGAATTCTGAGCCCAGGAATTTGTTTTAAGTAACAAAACTGAATGGAGCTCACAGTTTTTCCTAACAAAAATCTATTTCTTGTTATAGCAAGTTTTTTTCAGCAGAATTTCCGCAGTCTTCTTTAAGATGGTGGAAACATTTTATAGACACTGTTGTTAAATAACTGAGAGTCAGGGGGGAAAAATCCTTTTAGATCTACTCAAAGGTCTACCAGTAGATCCTACCTGTTTTCGACACTATTGTCTTTTAGGCACCATTATTTGTGCCAGTTTTGACGCTTTAGGCAAATATTATTTTTTTGTGGGTGTTCTTAGTATAGATTTGTGATTTTAGCATTATTTATTTGTTACATTTTACAGTCCCTTGTTCTTCCAATGAGCTCAAGGTACTACACGTGGTTCTCCTGCTCCCATCTTATCCTCATAAGAATCAGATTAAGACAATGGACCAAGGTCGCTGTAGTCTCCCAAGTCCCAGTCCAAGACTCTAACCACTATACACATTGGCTTTTTTAAAATCTGTGATTTTAATCATGTCCTGTAGGGTATTTTCTTTACAAAGGTTGTTAGCCACTGTCGGCTGTTTGCAATGAATGCTGGAAAACATATTGAAAAAGTAAAAACAAAATACTCATAGAATATGTACCAGTAGCTTTGGATCATTCTTACATTCTCTTCCATTCATCTGAGTTCTTGGAGAGCTGCTGCCAGTCAGCAGAAAGACTACACGACAATAATGTGGAGTGATACAAGACGGCTTCCTATGTTCCTACTCACATAGATTATCAGCATTTCATGGGCTGGGGCCTTGACAGTTTTATAGCACCCATACATTTGAAAGTCCTCAAGGGGCTCTCTGTTGTTTTTGCCTCTACAGTGCTTCCCCCTTGTGGAATTTGTTACAGTCAAAAGCAGAGCGTACATGAGGGTAGGAAACCTTTGGTCCTCCAGATGTTTTGGACTGTAACTCTCACTGTCCCTTACAATTGGCCCTGCTGTGTAGAACATCTGGAAGCTGGATTCCAAAATATCTGGAGAAAGAATGACTGTCCCAGATAGATGTTAGCTGGCTAGCTTATATAATTCTATTTGATTCAGGGAATTACACCTTCTTTGTTTTTTTTCTTTGTAATATAATGAGGGGGATTGTGTGAGAGAGTTAGCAGGCTTTGCAAGTTCTTTTCCAGTGAGGATGCCTACTTGCTGGTGTTACATGTTGGGTAGGCACTGATTGCAGTACCTGGCTGATACTTAATGAGAATGGAATCGAGTCCAGTTGTTATGAAATGTTTCACTTGGTACAGACCATAAACTACTAACATCAATATTAGAGTAAAGCTAAAGAAGAACACTAAACCAAATTTTGTACCAAGATATAACCTGAAGAACATTTCTGTAGAATTTAAAGATAATGTAAAAAATAGATTTGCACTATTAAGCCTAGTTGATCATAAGCCAGAAGAACTCTGAAAGGAAGCTAGGGGCATTGGCCATTTTTGCACTATACTATTATAATGCTCTTATTCCACTCTCAACTTCCTATGGAATCCTGGGGTTTGCAGTTTAGGGAGGGGCATTTAGAATTCTCAGCCAGAGAGCAATTTGGCCTCAGGAAACTACAAGCCCCAAAATGCCGCGGGATGTTGAAAGTGGAAAAAAGCACTGTAACAGTATAGGGCGGAAATGGCCATTGTCAGGAAGGAATGAAATAGGAATAAAGTCAGGAAGAAATGAAATATCTGCAGCCAAAAAGAAAGAGAAGCTTCAATGGATGACAGATGAAACTCTTACAGGACAGATGAGAAGCAAAAGTGAAAGCTGACAGAAATAGGGCCAAAATCCTGAAAGCAACTGTTCAAAGACTTGTTTGCAGAGATAAAGAGAACTACACTAATAATCAATGAAGAACAATATAAAATTACAACAACAACAACAACCGGTAGAACAAGATATGTCATTTGCCAAATCTGAGAAATCAAAGGGAAATTTAAACGAGGAGTACAGATGCAGATATGACCAGCAGGGGAACACATTACATGACCAAGTACAAATAAAAAGACGATGGAAGCAACGCATTGAAGAACTACATAAAAGAGATGCAAGAATGACAGATTCATTCAAGGAGGAACCATTTGAAGATGAGCCTACAATTTTAGAAAGTGAGGTGGAAGCTACATTCACAACACTTGGGAGAAATAAGTCACCAGGAACAGATGGCATGCCAATAGAGCTGCTTCAAGCTACAGAGACAGTATCTACTCTAGTTTTAACTGAAATCTGTCAACACGTATGGAAAACAAAACAATGGTCGACAGATTGGAAACACTCAATATACAATCCAGTCCCCAAGAAAGGGGATACCAGGGTTTGCAGTAACCACAGGACCACTGCAATAATCTCCCATGTAAGCAAAGCGATGCTAAAAATTCTGCAACAAAGACTTTTTACTATATATGGAGCACGAAATGCCAGATGTCCAAGCTAGGCTCAGGTAAGGAAGAGGCGCTAGGGACCATATTGCAAACATACATTGGGTAATGGAGCATAACAAAGAAGCATAACAAAGAATTTTCAAAAGAAAATCTGACTGTACTTTATAGATAATAACAAAACCTTTGATTGTGTAGATCATGAAAAACTATGGATCACTCTTAAAGAAATTGGTGTGCCACAGCGTTTGATTGTCCTGATGTATGACCTATACTCAGAATAAGAGGCTACCACTAGAACAGAATATGGAGAAATGGAATAGTTTCCAATTGACAAGGGAGTCAGACAAGACTACATTTTAGCACCCTATCTGTTTAAAGTGTATGCTGAACATATCGTATGTAAAGCAGATTAGACTTGGAGAAAGGAAGCATGAAACTGGAGGAAGGAACATCAACCATTTAAGATATGCAGGTGACACTGTACTACTAGCAGATAATAGCAAAGACAGGGAACAAGTATTGAAAAAGTCAACGAAGAAAGTACAAAAGCAGGTTTACAGGGGAACATTAAGAAAACAAAAATATTGACCACAGATAATTTAGATGATGAAGATCAATATTAATTAATTAATTAATTAGAATGGAGACAGCAGTCAAATCAGAAAAAGGCTAGGGCCCTTTCCACAACTCACCTTTTCGTGGAGCTGGGGTGCGGGGATTGTGTGAACAGCCTCTAGTGAGAGGCTCTCGCATCCCGGTTCTTTCAGCTCCGCAGCTGTTGCCTGCTCAAGCAAGAGCCCCTCCTCTTCCTTCTGCAGTGCAACCTGGGATTTTTCCAGGCTGCACTGGTGCAGGAAGTGTGAGTGCCAAGGCTCCAGAGCTCCACACGCACAGCAGGTGCGTGCGGGGCCCTGGAGCGATGCGTGATCGTGCACCATTTTTGGCTCAAAGGTGAAAATGAAATAGTGCACGATCAGCACCCGCCAGCCCCTGGAGCGTCACGCAATTGTGAGTGTGTCGTGTGGACTGCTCGTCGCAGTCGCGTGATGCTCCAGGGGCCCTTTCGCATGGCAAATGCAGTGCGAAAAGGATCTAGGACTTGGAAATGTAGCTATGGAGGAATTAGACAAAATCCTGAATTATAAAGATATCTCATTGAGTATGAATATGTCCCTGTAGAATTTAAAGATAATGTGAAAAATAGATTTACACTATTAGGTCTAATTGAACAGGACTGGTTTGAGAGTTGGATTGTGATGCTGGAGACCAGAGTCTGATTCTCCACTTCGCCATGGAAACCCACTGGATGGCCTTGGTTGTATCACATACTCTCAGCCCCCAGAAAACTCTGTGACAGATTTGTCTTAGGGTCACCATAAGTTGGAAATGACTTGAAGGCACACAGCAACAACTAAAGTTAGGATTGTCCGTACAATTGTATTTCCAATTTCTATGTATGGTTGTGAAAGCTGGACAGTGAAGAAAACTGATAAGAACAAAATGAACTCATTTGAAATGTGGTCCTGGAAAAGAATTCTATGGATACCATGGACTGCTAAAAGATGAAGAAATGGGTCCTAGAGCAAATCAAGCCTGAACTCTGCCTAGAAACCAAGATGGATAAACTGGGACTGATATGCTTTGGCCATATCATGAGAAGACATGACTCACTAGAAAAAACAAGAATGCTTGGTAAATGGCAGATGGCAGTAGGAAAAGAGGAAGATCACATTGCACATGGCTAGACTCAAACAAGAAAAACACAGCCCTGAGTTTGCAAGACTTGAGCAGGGCTGTTGGTGACAGGGTGACCTCCAGGTCTCTAATTCATGGAGTCGCCATAAGTCAAAGTCAACTTGATGGCAATTAATAACAACAAAGCAGCCCAGTATGGGCTGCAGGCAATGACATCACTGATTCACAGAGCTTGGAAAGGTTACCTTTTTGTTATGCTGTGGCTGGGGGATTCCGGGAGTTGTCATCCAAAAAATCTAGACAACAGATCTATGGATAGTTGTGTTGGGCATACAGCAATATACAACAACATCCAAAATCCACAAAACAGCAATACCTTTATTGGGCCAACCAAAAATGCACAAAATACATCATGCAAGCTTTTGAAGCTTCACTGGCTTCTGCATCAGGCAAAGGTGTTAAAAATCATACAGGAGAAGAAAAAAAAATCTAAGTTATGCTCACATTTAGAAACCAGCCTGGCCTTTTTCAGTGATGGAATCCCAGAGCAGGGCTCTTCTGTTTGTGTGGTCACATGGAACATGTTACTCAGCAGAGGATGACGACAACATCCTGGTTTCCTGCTCACAATTTGTAGGGCAGAAAAGAGCTTCCACTGTTCGCTATTGCTCTTTACCTGCTCATGGTGATCACAGCATTGGTTTAACTGGGATGAAGATTGCTAATGGGATTACAAATTCATCCTTGATTTTCTTCGGTACTTATGTGTCCAGTTCAATTCTCCTCTGTAAAGCAGGACTATTAGTAGCAGTTTTCCCATCAGGGGTCTGAGGATAGAGATGTACAGTCAGTCTTCCATGTCTGCGGATTTTGTATCCACGGATTCAGCCAACCATGGCTTGAAAATATTTCTTAAAAAAAACCCCAACTTTGATTTTGCCATTTTATATAAGGGATGCCATTTTACTACACCACTGTATATAATGGAATTTGAGCATCCACAAAAGTTTGCTATCCATGGGGTGGTGGTGGTCCTAGAACCAAACCCTAGAGGATGCCAAGGGCCCACTGCATGTGTGACACAGAGACTGCCCTGCCCCCTGTGACCAGGCTTGCTGCCTTCCAGCAAAGTCAAGACTGCATTAAGGTGAGTGGGGCCCTGGAGCAGTTGCAAACCAGGGCCCCTTTGTGGACAACATCCAGGAGTAGTGGCACTGAAATTAACTACAGAAATAACTACTAAATGAAATGCAAAGAACAATAGACTGCAGCCCACAAATATTCATGTACCAGTCCAGTTTCGAGACCAGTCTATGCAGTTTCATTCAGTTACTCACACTACACTCAAAATGTTAATAGTAACAGAACTGTTGGGTGCTGCAAGAAGTGAATGAGGAAAAAGAGGAAGGAAGTGACACCATTTTTCTTCATCACCAGGTCCGTAGCCAGTGAAGGGCCTGCTGGAGCAATTGTACCACTTGAGCCATTAGTAATTTGGCCCTGAGTACATTAAGGGCACTCAGCATTGAAATAAGATTCACCTGCCAGTCTGATCAGCTTTGGTACATGGAATGCAGGTCCATATTAGTATCATATTTATATCCTAGCCTTTTTTCAGTCCTGGGCTCAGTCTTATCTCCAACAGCAAAACTTCTTGGTTGCTCCAAGGAGCCAGGGCCATTCTATTTTCCAGCCTCATCTACCAAAAAGAAGGACTCACAGATTCTCATAGATCATAATGTGAAAAAGTGACAACCATTTTACAAAGTAATTCTAATTAGCAATTCAGGAATGGGAGGAGACTCTCCCATTAATATCAATGGAATCACCATCTGATTACATATTCCAGGGCCACAGTAGACACCAGCCTATTTAGACTGATTATGTTACTGGAAAACAAAACAAAACAAAAAACAAAACAAAACACGCATTTGTAGGCTTTGTTACAGCTTTCTTTGTTTTTCAGACAAAAAAAAAGGCTTAACTTTATCTCAATATTTCAAAATAAGCAAGTGGAAAGGAATCTTTGAATGAATTAGATCTTTGAAAGAATTACAACAATACTAATGAGGATGTGAAGTATGCTGGAACCTTCCAATCCAGCTGCTGGGGCTGGGCTAGGATGTCAACATGAAAGAATGCTTAGGGTTTTTTCCTACTTCTACCCACTTTCCTCTACAAATAACTGAAAAGAACTTCACTAAAATATTGGTTTGGTTTTTGTCTGGCTTGGAATAAGACAGCTTCCCATGTCCTTTTGATATATGAAATCCTGGAATCATAGACTCATACAGTTGGAAAGGAGCGCAAGGACTATCTCTTCCAACCCCCAACCATGCAAGAAGTCACAACTAAAGTGCTAGTGGGAGATGGCCATCCAGCCTCTGTTGAAAGACCTTCAAAGAAGGAGAGTACACCACTGACCATCTGAGGG
Source organism: Cyclura pinguis (assembly GCA_030412105.1). Classification (NCBI taxonomy): domain Eukaryota; kingdom Metazoa; phylum Chordata; class Lepidosauria; order Squamata; family Iguanidae; genus Cyclura; species Cyclura pinguis. Next base: position 203,916,521 of record CM059599.1, read on the forward strand.
AGTCTATTCATCCGTCAAACAATTCTTATAGTAAAAGAATTCTTCCTAGTGTTCAGGTGGAATCACTTTTCTTGTAATTACTTCATGTTCATGTACTCTAGAACAGCAGAAAACAAGCTTGCTCCATCTTCTGTACAACATCCCTTCAGATATTTAAAGAGGGCTATCAAAGTAATTGTCAGTTTTCTCTTCTCCAAGTTAAACATACCCAGCTCTCTAAGCCATTCTTCATAGGGCTTGGTTTCCAGACATTTTGCTGTCTTCATCACTGTCCTCTAAAAGTGTTCCAGCTTGGCAATCTTTTTCCCATTTGTTAAGATCCTTCTTGAACTGTGATACCCAAAACTGGGCAGACCCAGGATTTGTCAAAGCCTTCTGATAAGCATCACCACTTTTACAAAAAAATGTACGTATGGGTTTTTAAAGCATTAGTTGAATTTCCCCTGAAAATCCTCAAATGTCTTCCTGAAGCAGGAATCTCCAAATTTGGCTGAAATCCAATGATTTACTCGAGGGCTAAATATTTCCCCAGCAGAAGGAAGAAACAAGGCAGGTATTAATGCTGTTCCATTTTAGCTCCAATATGGTAATTTATCAGAGAGTAAAGCACATCCAGCTCCTCAGTGAGTAAGTCCCACTGCTCTTGGGCTTTTGGGGGTCAAACTAGACAATATATTAAGCATGTATTTTAAACAGATGCTTCTTTATGTGATCAAAGATGGTTGTTTGTTATAACATGAGATTGTCCTCAGCTGCCTGTCTTGAATTTAGTGGCCTTTGTTTTGTGATTGATCATTGGAAGGTATCAGTGAGTCTGATCCCTGGAGTAGCTCTGTGAAATTCCATGGTGACAGAGAAGACATGTCAATCACAGCCAGAACATCTTAGCCTTTCTTTTGATCCTGAGCAGACATATAGAGAATTTCACTGTGAAGCTTGTTCACCTGCTTAGTATGAAGGAGTAGGTATGTGATGTGGATGAGTGGAAAACTGTAAGATGGAATAAGCAGGAAGACTACACTTCTGCAGTTGAAGAGACAGGGCACTGAGCTCATGAAAAAGTTTCAGAGAAATCAGGATGTAAATCAACGCTCAGGATTGAAATGAAGATGTAAATCAATGCATGTGTGGGTATGTATGCATGTGCATTTTAAATTAAAGCTACTTAGCTTGTCCAATAAAGACTGTACGTGGAAAGTAATCATGTAGTGAGGAAGGGATGATATGAGACAGTGGGGGTGTCATTGCATGTAGTTACTAGGTGCATAGTTAGTAAATGCATGCACAGCACAAACTCAGCAGTGAGGGAGCCCTACACTGGAGCAACTGAAGGCTAAGGCTGGGTGGATGAATTACACTATAGTGAGTATGAGACCAATATGTTTGCACTGATGTTCCTGAACTGCAACTCCCTCCAGCCCTAGCTAATATAGCCAGTAGTGAGAAATGCTGGAAGTTGCCGTCGAACAACATCTGGTGGACCATATGATTCCCACCCCAGCTCTGTAATAGCATTAGAAGCCCTGCTGGGTCAAAGGGCACAGGGCCCTTGTTAGAAGAATGTGGGCAGGGGAGATTCTAAGTGTTTGTAGGCCTTGGGCCAGGAAATTGTTTCCTGTAGTCATTCCCCTGTTCAAATAGAAAATAAGGAGTTAAAAGTCGGTCAAGTAGTGGCTCTGTCTTGGCAAACATTGTAACTCTGCATGCATCCAGCAGTATCTGTCATATAACCTTGGACATTTGAGTCTCTTTTATTGAGAGAGAATGTTGACCAGGACAGGCTGGGGTTATCTCCTGTCTCTTCTGTGCGTTCAGCAGGATTGCTCGTCCACATTCTGTGTAGGGAGAGAGAGACCTTGGTTCAACACCTGCTCACAAACAGTATTAATGTAAAAGAGGTAAGGAGATTGTTATCTTTATGATACCGAACAAAGCCAAATCCTTGAAGCTAAGGACACTGGTTAATATTTTAAATAAAGCCCATGCATTCTTTTTCCTTTTCTTTTTTTAGCGGTAAGCCAGGGCAAGAAAGACTGGCACATATTTATCCCAAACATAACTGCTACCACTTCAATGGAGAAAAATCAATTAATTTAGATGTCTTTCTTGTTTATTCCAAGGGCTCAGAACAGGATATAATACATCATCAGTTCATTTTTCCTTGCACCAAACTGAATACCATAATAGTTTACAACACAGTTACATGCCTATAGCAAGCCATAGGGCAGAATTTGATTGGGGCACTATACAAGCATGAAAATAGTTGTGCAAGTGGTTGGACTTTCTTGGAATTCATGTGTAAGCATGTTTCCTAGAGCACCCAGTTATCCTAAAGGTATGCACATAGACTTATTTCATGATCTTGACTTGGTAGGTAGTGGGGAGCTATTTGACTGTGGCACAATGGAAGTGCTCAAGGCCTTGGTGCCCACTGCCTGATTGGTTGTGCTATCTACCATAACAGTGCTGGTGTATATTTACACTCCACTATAAGATTTTGACTGTAGGCTATATTCAGAAGATAAATTCTAAACCACAGGTTTGGCTTGTCTACATTTTTAGCAGATATACTACAGTATAGTAATCAGAATGACTCTTGCTTCATTATCGTAGGGTGAGTCTTATTACGAATTGTGATAGATTGCATTCCACATCATCCTTCCACAAACAAATTTGCTTGAACTTAACTCTGCTAAATTTTTTTCCCAACAAATTCTACATTCTAAGATTGTTTCTACACCCAGGTGATATTGCATGTGCTTGTATTTCTACGACAGGCATATCAACATTTGGAAGAAAATAAAATCTCATGGGAATGTTAATACCCTTATAGTGCAATTTTGCATACATCTAAAAACTTAAACATAAGTCCTATAGTTCTATGGGGTTTATTCTCACAGAAATGAGTGCAGGATTGCCAGGTTTACTTAGCAAGTCGGTAGGAAACAGAGGCCCATGGTGACCCCTTCTCCCCTCTCCTTTCTGCTGAAGCAGTCAAAAAATCCGATTTGTGCCAGCAGGCACTATGGCTGTACCATCACTTCCATTTGCTCACAATGCATCTGGGGTCCTGACAGAGCATTGTGCTACCCTGAAATATTGTGGGGAAGATTTAAACAGCAGTCACAGCTGCACTTGCTGGCATGAGGCCAGATTTGGTGCTACTGCTTCTACTGCTACTCCAATTAGACTCACTTCCCTCAAATTAAAGAGGGAAAAGAGGTGGGGTAGTTGACCAATGGATTCTCTGGAGGGGTCAAACCACCAGCAGTGCCAACCACTGGCACCGAGTCTGCTCATAAGTATGTACTCAGGAGATTAAAGAAGTGGACAGTTCCTCTTGGATCTTATACTGCTCCCTCGGTAATGTTGCCAACTGAATCACTGTGTGTGTGTGTTTGTGTTTCCCCTCCTCTGTAGAATTTATAGGGACCATTGGAAAAAAAAAAGAGCAGAGAATGAGCCAGCTCCTTAGCCTTCCCTAGATATTTGTTTCTTGGCCACACCAAAGTGTGTCAGAAGATATGGGGAGAGTGAGATGATATTTTGGAAACCAGTTTTCATTATATGAATGTAAAAAAGAGTGTTTGATTTTTTCAGTGAGATGTTGACTTAATATGGTTAGGGCATAATATTTAATGTTAAATTAATCTGATAATGTACTGAGCTGTCTGCAGTCTCCTTAAAAGATTGAAGAACAGGTCAGTAGAACAGATTAGAGAAATACAATAATATTAAATTTTACAGACCTAATTGTTTTGTTTTAATCTGATTTCATTTGATTATCTGCATATAAGTAGGGCAAATATGTCCAGAGCCATTATGTCATGAATCACAGAGCTAATACCATTTTAGCATTTACTGTACATGATATTCATAGGAAATTTCAAATGATCAGTTCATGCTTTCATTTTCCTGAAAGCTTGCACTGGAACAAAACAAGTTAAACCTCAATGGCAAGCATCAGAAAATGTAAAGTACTTTAATAATGCAGTCCTCTGCAGGTATACTCAAATGTAAGCCCCATTGTGTTTGAGAGCCCTTACTCCCAGGTAAGTGTGCATATCATTGCAACATTTTATTCTAAGATGAGGTGTCCTTCATTTCTCTATTTTGAAATAATTTTTTTATTTAGATAATACAATAGTGAAAAGTATATATAACATTACATTTTTTATAAAAAACCCTGGTAAAAGCAGTAACAAAAGCCTTGGATAATAACAACGGAAATTTACATAAACTGTCCATTGATCCAAACTTAAGAGGACAACACATGATTCCAAAGGATTACAAGTGCTTTTGAAGGACAAATAGTACTAGAGTACTTATTAATATAGCCAATAAATGGAAAAAGAGAACTGGCAAAAAATTAAATCATTTGTATATTTTTAAAAACTTTAGGCTGTGGACTTTATAACATGCTGGTTTGTTTTACAAGCCATTTCTGACCTATACAGTCTTATTCCACTTTCAACATCCTGTGGAATTCTGGGGTTTGTAGTTTACTGAGGCCAAAAAACTCTTTGGCTGAGATTTCTAAAGGCCCCTCCCTAAACTGCAAACCCCAGGATTCCATAGGATGTGGAAAGTGGAATAATAGCACCGTAACAGTATAGTGCACAAATGCCCACAGTTACACGGGCTTAGTTCTGTGTTTGTTCTTTCCTTGTCACAGGACATCATCACTCTCCCACTGTTGGACTGCGTTCTCATTGTTATTGGATTGTCTAATTTTTATTTACAGGAAATACCTGTGAATGGCTATAATAACACTGTGATTATGGGTATGATGGTGTCATTCCATTGCAGTTTCAATGTCGTGGCAGTCATGTGAGAACGGGCATTGTTCTCTCCTTTCTCCCTCCCTGTCCCCAAGCAGGGTGAGTTCATTGCACTTCTGGTATCTGGACAAAGATGACATCACGATGCATATGAACAATGTTGCCTTTACTCTGTTCCCCAGTATGTATGTACACACACACACACACACACACACACACATTTACTTTTGGTGTAATTGCACACTTGCGCTGCCCTGGTGGTGTCAGCATGCCACAGTTACACCATTATAGCAAACCAGAAAACCAACCATGACTCTGGAAGGGTGAAATGCCAAAATGGTGGCACAACAGGAAACACAACACTAAAATGACAGGGAGGAATTCTCTGCAAGTTCTGAAATTATGTAAAGAAGAAAAGAAAAAAAAATATAGTGCATGCACTAGGTAGAACAGACTGGGGAAAGGAGGCAGGGTCAGCAGGGTGGTGTTGAAGACCGATTATGGGAACGTGCATCATCAAAGCAGCAGCATTGTAGTATTGCAGAGATGGTATGATAGTGATTGTTTCTGTACTGGTATGTTTTCGTTTCCCTTAAATAATGCAATTGCTCTGAGACAACAGGCTGGTGTGATAAAACCCTGAGCTGCCGATTTCTCCAGTAGAGTCTAATTCCCAAAGTTGCTTCTGGAGATATCCAGAGACAGGTTAGAAATTTCTTTCCAGTTTGTGGTAATTTCCAAATGTATTACTGCACACACACAACTATTTTTCTTTCTGCTGTACCTGTGAATCTTCACTGATAAACAAAGAGAGAAGTGCAATTGCTAGTGACACTCGCAACACTTGCCCTGTAATGAAGCACTGCAGAAACATCAGTCCGGAAACCATTAGCCTGTGGGGGGGAAAATACTTCAAGAGTACATCAGTGGCAAGGACATTACATCTATGCTAACAAAATCCATTTAAATTAGAATTAATATATTTAAGTGTAACTAGCATTTGATATCATATGTGAAGAACCTTCAAAGCATGCTCCCTCGAAGAGGAAGAGATTGATTTTAATGGAGGTTTAGAAGAGCACTTGGGAAAGAACTTGGATCCCAGAAGGATGCTAACAAACAATCTGAGGATGATTTAATAAAATTTAGTTAAAAAGTTATTGAAAAAAGGTGTGTGTGCAAGGCATCTAATTTTTGCCTTCCTTGGGGATGTCTATGGGAATTGGATAGACAAGTAGACAGACAGAGAGACAGACAGGCTGGAATTCAGTATGGGGCTTACATCTTTATAAGTGTACTTGTATGTGTGGGAAATAGAAGTGAGCCTGTACTGAATGCTCGTATTTACTAGATACTGGCTATGAAGTGTTGAAGCACAACAGGAGCACCCAATGCACAACTGAAGTGCCCAATGTGCACTGGAGCACTCTTGCCTAAATGGGCATCTTTGCAATTCACTAACATAGTTTTATTGTGTTCCCACAACTGATTTGTAAAGCTATGAAGCGTAGACTGTGATGTAGGAGCTTGGCCATAATTAGTAAATGAATAATTAGCATAATCAACAATGAATCTTGTGTCTGTGTGTATTTGTTTCTCCATTTAAAATAACAGCAAATCTCCTTTATTTTAAGGTGTGGTTAGCTAGGCCTGAATTATAATTGTTACCCTGATTTCTGGGGGTCGCGGGAGGGACACCTAAATGTGCTCACAACAATGGGGAGGGAATTAGCACAGAGCACAAGTTGGCAATACGAGAGGCAGGGTAACGTAGCGAGATCTTGAACCCTATGTCTACGGGGTCAGGCTGAGTCAAGGATAAGGCAGATGTTAAAATAATAATAATTGGTTTATTGAAACACAATCAAACAAGTGTATGCAACACACTCACACAAGAGGCTATAGAAATAAAGGTAGGAGTGGGATAGAGGGATTTTGAGAGGAGGTTTGGTATGGGAAATACTATACCTGTCCTGAAGCCCAGTTAGAAGCAGAGAAGCTGGGGAGCGTGGATTCTCAGCACGTGGAGCCGAGGGGAAGGCTCACTGGACAAAGTGACAGCAAGGCGGGATGGAAGCCAAGAGCGATCCGAGGAAGCGCGCAAAGTCAGGGTCTTTATAGGGAAAATTGTGGCCGCAGGCTAGTCTGTACTTGGGGAAAACAATGAGTTTGGGGCTGGAGACAAAGCCTCCGAAAGGTCAGTACTTTAGATGATTGAGTTATAGCCAGATTGTCAATAGAGTAGCCAGTATGCAAATGCGGAGTGCTTGAGAGTTGTATAGTCCACTCATCAAGCTGCCTGCGCGGGGCAGGGGATCTTTTGTAAGTAGCATGCATACATAATGTGGTACTTGCCTTGAGGTCTCCTGAGGCTGCATTCGGCAATGACTGGCCTGCCTAGATCGGGGTTTGAATGGTTCAGCTATTGTCAGCCACGCCTGTGTGCGTGCTTGTCCGGGGGCCTCACAAGCACGTGGAGAGGAATGGGTACAGAAGGCCGAATTATTGATATCAAATGATATCTTAATATCCCACAAGCTTGGGCTAGAAACAGTGGTAACATAGGCCCTTTCCACATGTGTGGGGGGGGGGGCGGGCGAAAAGACCCTAAAACGGAGCTTACCTGAAGCCGGGTAAGTCCGTCGCCACACGGAGCAGCACGAGCTCGCTGCTCTGCAGTCCTCCGGCATCCCAAATGGCGGCTTCTCGTTGGTGGAGGCTCTCCACCAAGGCTCTCCACCAACCGGAGAAGCTCGCCAGCCGGAAGCCCACCCCCAGCAGATCTGCAGGCACGCACTTGCGCGCACCTGCAAATCCGCGTCGGAGTCAGGCGACGGAGCGGCACGGGGCTGCGCGCTCCGTGCTTTTTAAAAACCTCAGAAAAGAGGTTTTTAAAAAACATGCAGTGTGGCTAGTTCCAGCCGCTCCTGAGTGGATTCTGGTGTGGAACTACGAGAATTGCCTAGGAGGTCACCATGGCAGTTAAAGTGGAATAATAGTGCTGTAACACTTTAGTGTGAATGGGCCCAGGGTAATGAAAAATTTGGGTACAGTCCAAGCAACACTAACCTAAACAGAAATTAAGGACTGCATTTACTTTAACAGGTTATGAGGCATGCCCAGGGGTGTGTGTGTGATTACCATAGCATCGAGACCTACTTTTAACATTTTTTAATTTAAACAGTTCAAAAACAAGCTGTGCTTCCTCTGCAGGGTGTTTCAGAGTTTATGTTGGCACACAAGGGAAGACACTTTGATAAGGATTTACCAAATTTCCCACTTTTTTCATTTTTAGCATAGAAAGAACTTGGGTGGGTCTTTTTTTTAAATCTAAAGCAGGAAAACTACATTAAAAGACCATAAAAGACTATATCTCCCCATAAACGCCAGCCTGAATTCCACAGTTTTTGTGGGGAGGGTTTTCTCTTGGTTCCACCACCTTCACAGGCATGGTTGGTGTGGACATGGGAGGACATCTTCTCTTCTCAGTGGCTGCTTCCAGACTATGGAACTCCCTTCCATGGGAGGTCGAACTGATCCCCTCCTTGCTGTCTTTCTGTTGACCAGGCTAAGACCTTTCTATTTTGACAGGTCTCTACTACACCCTTTCAACTTAAGCAGATGAGCAGCATGATATCATTGCGGTCCCCTCCTCTCCCATCCCCAGGCGGCACGATCACCAGTTAAATCATTGACAGGTTTTTCCGTCAATGACCTGTGATCATGCCACCATCCCACACTTACCTGTCCTGCGGAAGGGCAGGCAGTGCAATGGCGGTGCTTCCTGCCCCAGTGCAGCCTGGGAAAGTATCCGGCTGTGCTGCAGAAAGAAGCGGTGTGTCCATCACACTCCCTTCTGCAGGGAGCCAGTCCTGTGTGGAGGGGAGTGCTGCCATCGTGCTCCCTGCCAGGATTGCTACCGGATGCCACCTTAAGAAGATAAGCTGCAGAAAGAGGCTTAGTTAAGTATTCTTAACTTCGTGACCAAAATCCTATATCACTTACTTAATTACATATACTTAACTCAGTAGCTGATACAGGATTCTGGCCCATGTAATAATTCCTCTGCATCACTTTGGGATATTTGAATACAGGAAGAATACAGCAGAGGAATATCCCTTTTCTCCAGCAGCAGGGAGAAAACTACCATAAATTTTTGGGCCTCTCATGGAAGGATGAAATAGTTGAGGATTTTCATCACTATTCTCGTGGCATTGATATTGCTTACTGGGAGCTCTGGGTACAGATGCTCCATGTTTTGCATGAGCTATGATGCTCATTTGGACAATTCCCTCCCCCACCGAAACTATCCACTGGATAACGATTCTGGGCATCACTTTAGCACATCAAGGACAGGCAATCTCCCTACTCCACGTACATGTTTAACTCCCACTGACTCCCACTGAGTAACCAAGAAGGTACTATGTCACCAGCTCAGCCACAGACTTAACCATATCAACACATTTTTTGTGCCTTGGGAACTGGAGCCATGGCTACTTGTGTCTGGGCTTGAAGGCCTTGCAATATCTAAAGAGCAGAAAAGTCCAGATGACAAACGACTGCATCATTTCTTTTCTGCATCTGGGGTGTTATTGTGTTGACTGGCTAGATTTTCCTTTTATCTTGAAATCTGTCATTAAATATGTAGGTGTAGTTGTTAGTTAATCCATAGTGGATAGTGAAAATATTAAAATTTAACTTCACCATGCTTCATTTCCCTTTTTACTAGGACAATAAAAAAACCCACAAGACCCAGAGTGACTCAGAAACTGCTTCACACATCCCCAAAGTAAAGCCATGCTTTGCTGAGTTGTTCTGTAGGTCCTCAGTGGAGCCTCTCTGGATCTTTTAACCTTTTCTGCCTTCTGCAGTTGGAAGCAACACAGGATGAGATTGGCTGCCTGGGCTGTTCTACTTCCACCAGCACATGGAGATAAAACGGTTCCTCTCTTTCCCTCCAGGCATGTTTGTTTAGGTCTAATGTTATGTTAGTGGGTGATTAAAAGTAAAGTAATTTGACCTATATTTTTAAGGTTCAAGGCTGGTATTGATGTACTTTTGCTACCTGCAAACAACTTCAAGAATGCCGTGAAACAGTCCATTTTACAGGTAGGGCTCGTCTTGAAGAATTGCAATCCCCCAAGAAGAGCCCTCCTTCTCCTAGAGGGGTAGTTATGGAAAGGCCAAAATGAAGACGTTGCTTCCCCGTATGAACTCCATCTCCAAAAGGAATTTTCTTTCAATCACAAAATTTCTAGCATTGCAGAGAGTGAGACATTAAAAATTGTTCATGCCTAAAACTATATATATTTGCTGTGTTCTCATTCTCTTTGTAACTTTGCCCCCTACTTTTCTTTGGATGCCTAAACTGTATTTCTAAATGCTTAACTGAGGGCTGAAGTTGTTGCAATGATAGACATTTGAGGACTGAAGGAAAATTTTATTGGGGGGCAGAATTCATATTGGAGGCAGTGCACTCATTTTGCCCCTGTAGCTACACCCCTGCCTCCTTCCTAGAAAAGAAAAGAAAGGAAAGGAAAGGAAAGGAAAGGAAAGGAAAGGAAAGGAAAGGAAAGGAAAGGAAATTTCACATTGGTATTGTGGAGAGAATGATTCTCCCATTTTTCAATCCAAAGTTTTCTCCAGTAAATCTCAGAGGTATTTGTAATTCTCTCTCTCTCTCTCTCTCTCTCTCTCTCTCTGTGTGTGTGTGTGTGTGATGGAGCAGTCACACACACATAGACACACAGAGGGATGGGGAGAGAGACATAGAAAGTGAGAGATATCTGGAAGGGGACACTATTTGTTTTCTTATGGCTTAAAAATTTGCCTTTCCTCTATTTATCACAGTTAACCCTCTCAATCCAGAATTGTTGCTTTCTCCTTGATTTGATTTTTCTCAGGTTTAAAGTTCTTTCCATGTGAATAGGAAGAAATTTCCAAGTTTGGTAAATTCCTCAAAAATCAGCTCAAAAAACCTCTTTCTCCATGTGCACGGTCTAAAGTCAATATGTGTAGCCATTTCCAGCACAGAGAGGATCATGTTGTACCCGGCCTAACACATCAGGACCCTCTTGGAACAAAGAGGTTGCAGTGGCAACCATAGGTCAGCATTAACCTGGATGAGAATACAGACTTACAAAGCTAGAATTTCAAGAGTTAACTGTTTCAAATCCTGAGCTTGGATGGGTAAATCCAGTCGCGTCGGGATGGGGACGATGAGGGCAGTTTGCCCCTGGAGGCAATGTTTTTGGGGCGTCCCAGCTTGTAGCCACACCTCCACATGCCGTGGCCACTCCCCCATGCACTGCAGCCATGCCCCCATGCACTGTGGCGACGTCCCCCTCCTGCCCGCCCACGCACTCCAAGCGCCGCCACTGGGTAAATCTGTCCATTTTGATTTCTCTTACATTAATTATTTGTTTAAATCTCTCATGATCTTCCTAGTCTGTTAGGGAGAAATGTGCACTTTTTGATACATTCTTAGGAAAAATGACCTTAATTCTCACCCACTCCATGCTCAAATGTTTGGCAAGTGTTCCATTGGTTCATATCATCATGTTTCTTTGGAGCCAACCTAGCAGCTTTCAGGGAACCTAGGCCTTTATATATTGTTACCACCCTGGCTAGCCCGAGCTTTGGGGATATAAAAAGATATCCTTTGATATCTGAAATTCGGCTTCACATATCCCTTCCATGTGTTTGTGAGGCCCCCAGACAAGCAGGCTCGGCCGATAATCGCCGTAATATTCCTAGACAATAGAGGCAGGCCAGAAAATAGCCGACTAGCTGCTTTAGGAGACCTCAAGGCAAGTACCTCTATTAGGTATGCGAGCAACTTTCAAAAGATCCTCTGCCCCGCGCTGGCAGCTTGACGATCGAGCTATACAACGCTCAAGTATTCCACGTTTGCATACTGGCTACTCTACTGATAAATTCAGCTCTAATTCGATCATTCGAATTCTGACCTTTCGGAGGTTTTGCCTCCAACTCCAAATCTATTGTTTTCCCCTAAGTCCGACCTAACCTGAGGTCACAATTCTCCTTATAAAAACCCTTGATTCCGAGACCTTCCTCAGATCGCTCCTGAGTTCCAGACCGCCTTGCTGCCACTTTGCTTGGCGAGCTTCCCCTCAGCTCCACGTGCTGAGATACATCGAACCCCAGCTTCGCTCTCCATTTTCCTCCGGACTTCAGGACAGGTTTTGTATCACCCGAATCAATTATCCCTCTAAAAATCCCGCTATCTTACTCACACCTTTATTTTCCTTAGTTATCTGTGTGTTTGTGTTGCATACATTGTGTGCCTGTATTTAATAAAGACTATTCATTATTTTCCAACCGGTTTGCTTCTTGACTTGGCCTGACCCCATAGACATTGGGTTGCAAGATCCTGCTGAGTTACCCTGCCCCTCGTTTTGCCAACTTGTGCTCTGAACTAATTTCCCCAACTTCTATAATTTTGATAGCAATTTGGTGTCCCTCCCAGGACCCCCAGAAAACAGGATAACAATATGCATTCTTCCATTTTCCCCAGAACTTACTATTAAGATAGCTGTTCTTTTCCTAAGCTTCGTTTTAGTACTTCTTTTCACTCCACAATATGACAAGGAGGGCAGTTTAGACTCTAGGCCCTTAGAGGGAGAAGAGGAGCTGAAAGAGAAAGGCTCTTCCAGGAGACAGCAGGGTGACTCATGTTTGATTGACTAATAAGCATGACCCCAGTGCTTGGAAAAGCTGCTGCTGGGAATTTCTTTTGAAAATGATTGTGTGCCTGGCTGAAGGGCATTCGCGTGCCTCACCATTAGCCTTAAACACACATACCAGCCCCTCAGCCTTGACCTCTTAATGGCATTGTTAGCAAAAAACACAGGCTGTGGGAATCAGTCAGCTTGACAAGTCCCCCTAAGTTTGGCAATTTGGCCTCCATGAAGGATTTTGTTTCCTGTGATGAAAGGAGATAAAGAGCCCCCTACTTAAACATTTAAAGAAATTACTTCAGGAAGCAAAGATTTTTCCTGGTCAATAAAGAAATAAATATGACTAATAGGGAGATTTCTTGCAAATGAGACAATAGGCTGGTTCCTTTATTATCATCCCTGGCAAAGTCCCCTAATGTTTAGCTTCATGAACTATTGTTCTTCAGATGCTGGACAATCCTACATCTTCCTTATGTTTGTTTTGAGGAAACAGAAGAGAGGAAAATCTTGTTTACCTTTCTATGGTGGCAGGTTCAGCAAGATGCAGCCTGTTGCTGTTGTTTTTGTTGTTATGTGCCCTCAAGTCATTTCAGACTGATGGTGACCCTATGGTGAGCCTATCACAGGGTTTTCTGGGGGCTGAGAGTATGTGATACACCCAAGGTCATCCAGTGAGTTTCCATGGCCGAGCAGGGAGATGAATGTTGGTCTATAGGGTCGTAGTCCATTGCTGAAACCACTAACCATGCTGTCTCTCATGATATGGCCTGGCAAATTGCAAGTAATCACTCACTCGTCTTCATGATGTTATTTATGGTGTTTAGGTTTATAGCACAGACTTGCTCCTGGACCAGGTTGGGCAATGACACAGTGCTGAGGTGGTTGGGAGACTTGCTCACACCCAGATGCACCAACTCTCAGGATTTCATTACTGTGAAAAGGTGATAAGATTGTGCCAGGGCAAGAAAGAAAGGTGCCCCCACTTAGGGCTCTGTCCAAGAGTTGAAGGTATTAGTGCCCAAACCAGGATTTGAGCTTTCCCTTCTGTTACCTTGGGTTGCTGGGATCGCTCTTTCTCTCTCTCTCTCTGACTAATAGAACTATTCCTTTCAAATGCTCACAAAAGCCTTTGAGGTTTTGAAAATACTCATAGTGGAATGCTTGGGAACCCCATCTTTTTTTTAGGCAAGTGGAAAGATATTAATTCATTAAATTAATTCCAGAACTGGATCATGTGGATTTTGCTTTTCAGTTACTTGCAAACTTGCATCTCTGGCATCCTTCCCTTCTTCTATAAGTGTCTCCACATTCATGAGTTGTAGCAATCTAATATCACTTTAAGTGTCAAGACTCTCTCCTATGAAATCTTTAAGCTGGATGAGGGGTGCTTACAGTTCTTTTCTATGAAAAGTTCTGGTGGACTCTCCTGATCTCCAGCATTAGAGAATTCAAAAGAGTTTCATGAAACTACAAATCTCATGATCCCGTAGGATGGAGCCATTGCAGTTAAAAGTAATACAGAGAATGAGAGAAAGGCACAAATGAATGGAATGACTTGGCAGCTCTGGCATACATGGTGCAATCAGTGCAAAATTCAAGATTCTTAATATGCTGATTCTATCACAGGACCAACCCAAGATATTTTTGCTATCTGAGATGAAGGACAAAGTAGCATCTTCTCCATTCTACCTATAGTTGCTGACTGGACTGATGGTTGAAACTTACTTCAAAACTAGAGATGGGACAGCATCTTCTGCCTTTGCTGCAGGCAGCAAATTACTTTAGCAGATGTACAGCAAGCTGCTTGGTACATCAAGCTCTGTCCTCATAGGCCATTTCCGCAGGATAACATTCTTGCACGTCATCCTGCCGCAATCCTGGCAGCACCTCTGCTGGTATAGGAGCGTCTCCCCAGTGCTCCTCTCTGCACCTGACCGGCTGCCTGCAGAAGGGAGCGTGAGGGACATGCCCTTTCCTTTTGCACTGCATTTGGCCTTCTTCCCATGCTGCAGTGGGGAAGGAAGTGTGTGATCACGCTTCCAGCCCTTCTACATGGTCAGCTGTGAAAGAGCCATTGATGGAGTTTTTCTGTCAATGAAGTACTCTGCGATCGTGCTGGCTGGCAATGTGAGAATGGTTGGGACTGTGATGAAGTCATGCAGAAGCATTGTTGCGGTCCCACTCCTCTTGCATCCCCATGCTGGAGGACACCATCCTGCAGAAAGGGCCATGGATCAGAGAGATAGAAACATAAGATGATCTGTAAGGTTTTAAATCCAGACTTTGAAAAGTTAAGCCCTCAAAGTTTTGGGTCTGGATGGACAAATCTGACATACATTTGTTTTCTCAAAACTAGATCTCAAGTTCTTCCCATTCTGAATATGAAGAGAGATAGAAATTTTGATAAATTTTCATTTTCAGTGAGAACAGGGACCCCAGAACTGTTTTTAAGGTGTGGGAGGGAGTCTTAACCTGGGCAGACAAGTAGTTTTAATTATTGCTTACTCAGAGATATTTGTGCATAGGCAAACACATAGCTCACTGACCATATATTCAGTGTTGCTTACTCCCAAGTAAGTGTGCATAGAATAGAATAGAGACAACCTTCATTATTTCTGGGTGGGCTCAATAACAGCTAGACCTCTTAATATTTCTTAGTGTGAGTATTTTAGTACACTTGTAATTGACAATGCCTGAGGAAGCTCAACTACATGTGAGTCTTGATTTAATTTTGCCAGATCACTTAAGGTGGGCTCAACCTCCCCACCATCCCTCTCAGTTCCACAAAAACAGAGCTTGGAAAATTTAGTGCTTTGGATTGCAACTCCCAGAATCCACCACCCATTGTGGCCAATGGCCATACAGGTTGGGAAGTTCTGGGAGCTGTATTTCAAAAATAACTTTTCCAAGCTTTAAACTGAAAAGAGATTATTTTATCAAACTATTTTACTAGATGAGCTGTATGACTGATGCTGAAACATAGGCACAAATCAAGCCAAAAAATTTGTAAAAAGCAGTCTCTACTGCTCCCCTGATAGAAGGCAAGATGTCCTTTTGTCATAAACACTCTCTTCCTCTCTTGGAAACACATGGTACTTGGAAGACAACATATTTATTAACCCACATGCTGGGATTTTTAAAAATAAATGTGCTTTTGATTGTATGTAAAAAAAAAAAAAATTTAACTTTAATTTGCATGAAAACAAAACAAAGAACCTCGTACAATAAAATAAGACCTAAAAGCCAGTAAGCTGCACAGTATGATGATAATTACTGCTATTTTTTTTTAAAGGAAGATGCCTCAAGTGTTGAAGCAAAAGGGAATGTTAGCAATGTTTTGGATTTCATTTCCGACGGTAATGCTGTTTTGGACATGGAAGGTAAATAAGCTTTGTGTGGGTGACAGTCTAGCAGGAAGTGGGTGGGTCTTCCTCTCACGGCAAGGCCTGCAATGTGACTGTCATATTCCACTCCTCCGAACCCACATTTGGCTAAGGGGCCTTGTTCTACGTGGCACTCTTCATGGAGGCTGTTTGAAAGAGCCCTAAATTGTTTCTAAGTTTGTTAGAAAGGTTGGGGAGGGGCTGCCAGGGGCTGGTTCCACTGCTATTTTTTCCTCCATGACAATATGGGGATTGGCAGAGTGTAACAGCAAGCAGAAGAAGGCAGGTTTTGGGTTGTTTCAGTGACATATGTTTTGTTTTGTTTTAGGAGGGCCTTTTGCAATTGAGAAGCTCCACAGGATGATAGGGAAATGTTTAAGGGGGAAGGAGAAGGTGAGGGATAGGGAGAGAAAATTTAAAACAAACAACCAACCATCCCTAAATCATTTTAAAGAGAGCATTCCAAAGTTCCTCTTCTGACACTTTTCTTAACTGAAGTTCAGCCCCTAATTGTTATTACTTCAATCTCATGCCTTTTGCTCTGTCCTTCAGTGCTGGGCCATTTCCGCCCTACACTCTTATAGCGTGATTATTCCACTTTCAACATCCTATGGAATCCTGGGGTTTGCAGTTTAGGGAGGGGCCAGCTGGCCCCTCCCGAAACTGCAAACCCCAGGATTCCATAGGATGCTGAAAGTGGAATAATCACGCTATAAGAGTGTAGTGCAGAAATGTGGATTCCCATAGGTTTGGCTCCATGATTTCCCCTCTCCCCATCAGTGTGGGTACTGGGGAAACCCCTAGTCAACTTGGAAACTTCCAGAACTTTCTAGCCCCTATGGCCACTAATCATACTGGTTGGAGGCAGCAGATGTTCTTGGAGCTGTCATCCAAAATAGTAACGTTTCTAAGCTCTGATTGCAGTGATGTGTCTGTTTTGAAAATGCAGTCCACCCCAACTGAACTAAAACAGATTGGAACAGACTGAACACCCTGTCCCCACTTGTGAACCTATATGAGTACTTAGCCTTCTCCTTCCATCATTTGTTGCCTGAGAACTTGGGGTTCCTCAACCCCATACTTCCCAGTTACAATAATTTATGTACAGCCCAGAAGAGCTCCCTTATGGTTAACCCATGGTAGAGACCAACTATCCCTTCTCCATAGTAAGTATTTCCCTCCTCTGCGATAGATGAGAAATCATAATCAGAGATGCACAATTGTTTTGACCTTGAGGGCTGCCTCTGCAGTTTGTCACTGGTGGTAGCAGGGACAGGGATTAGACGAGCATATAAACTTATATATACTTTTTTTTTACCAGATTGGACATTTTCCCACCAAGAATAAACAAAAAGTAAACCCCAATTCGGTAGCTTATAAAGCACATTGCTGTTCTTTATATTTCTGCTCAGAAGTAAGTACTGAATGGAACAACTTTCAGGTATGCCAAGTGGAGCTCACTTGCTTGTATTTTAAGTTTAAATGCCCTCATCTTTAAATACCTTTTACATTTAATAATATTTAAAGAACAATTACTCAAAACTTAAAGCCCTCCTCACTGTAGGCCGTTCCATACTACACTGTTATAGTGCTATTATTCCACTTTCAACATCCTGTGGAATTCTGGGATTTGTAGTTTAGGGAGGGGCCTTTAGAATTGTCAGCCAGAGAGCTCTTGGGCCTCAGTAAACTACAAACCCCAGGATTCCACAGGATGCTGAAAGTGGAATAATAACACTATGACAGTATAGTGTGGAAAGGCCCACATGGGTTAGAGAGAAACATGAGGTTTTCCTTGCTTAGCTCAGAAGAAAGCAGCTCTCATCTGACAGGAAGCCCCATCTGCCATAGCAATGGCCTTTCCCTTGCAACCCAACTGATCAATTGGGTTGCAGGGGGAAACGTGGGTGAGGCCTGTGCAATCTAGGGCTCTTTCGCACTAAACGGTCTTAGTGCTATGATTCCACTTCAATGCCATGATTCCAGCTTGTGGAATTCTGGGACTGGCAGCTGAGGGAGGGGCCTTCGGAATCCTCAGCCAGAGAATTCCCCTCTCATGCTTCCGACCGAACCGCCAATCCCGGGATTCCATAAGATGCAATCCTGGCAGTCAGGGTGGGATCATTGTGTTATGACTGGGAAGCCCTGTTGAATGGCTCTGTAATATCTGCTGTTCACACACGGAGGAAAGAGAATGCACCATAGACCACAAAATAGAGGGCAAAGAAACTCAGACTAACAGCCGACCTATTGATGCAGGAAGAGCGAGGACATGGCTAAGACCAACAACTATGGAACAATATGAATCCATGCTATGTCTTAACTCTTTTGGACACATCCAAACTATCAAGCACACTAAGGTTGCTACCTCTAACAATCACCTCAGGGGAAGATGCTGGATGAGGGGCCGCCGTGGCAGCCTACTAGCTCTTTCTCTTTGACTCCACAGCTGTTCCCGCGTGCTGCACCACTTGGCCTGGGGCCCCTGCCATAGCCCAGTGCCTCAGTTGTACAGAAGGAGATTCTCCTATGGCCAGCGCTGAAGTAAATAAGACTGAACTTTTGATCCAGCTGGATTCTGTACATGGCATTAGGAGGAGACTACTTCTTGCTTTTTTGCCTAAACAGCACAGTGGCCTGGCCCAGGCCCGTCTGTCATGGACAGTCTAAAGACTTCGGACTTCCAAGTCAATCGGTTCTGCTCCTTGCCCCCAGCGTTTTTTAAAAATACGTGGTTGGTGTAAAAGATCTGGAAATGTCGAAATGTTCAGAAAGGTGCAGTGGGGAGATGGGCTATGGGAGGTCCCATTCTGGAACTGGAAGTCTGCTTCTGTGACAAAGGATGTCTTTGTAATTGTTGCAACCAGCTTTGGGGAGATTTTACTGTTAGCCCACCAACCCTCCCTCACATGAAATTGTCTCATATGAATCAATACTGTTCAGGCAGGCATGGGAACCACATGAGTGTGACTAGACTCTATTTTTGTCCTTTGATGTGCTGGCGCTGCTCTAATAGTTTTCTCAAAATTTTTCTGAAGATCTTGTTTAATTATTTAATTATTTCTAACTGCATGATGAGACAATGAGCTGGTCCTAAGGAATCCCTGGAATTCTCTTCTCAAAGGGGTTATACCGGTTCCTTCCCTATTTTGTTTCCATAAACACCTGAAGAATGTTCTATTTTGACAAGCCTTTGAAGACACATTGCGTAGAAAGGGCAGGCCCGTACAACGTGCTGGGTTTTTGATTCACTATTTGGTTGTGCTGTTGTGTTTTTTTATGGCTTATGTTCTTAAATGGTTTTGCTTTTTTTCATAGTTTGCTCACTTTTTAACTTTTGCATTTCTTAAATTTTAAACTATGCCTTTAAAACAAAAAAAAGGGGGGGAACTATTGTAAGCTCTCTTGAGTCTCAAACTGGAGAAACAGTAGAATATAAATACAGTAATAGTAATAATAGTAATTCCTCTTCTCCCAGTTTATGATGCAATCAAACCCAATAAAAATTATGCTTGAACACAGAACATAAGAAGCCACAGAAAACAGAGTTAAAACTTCAACATCATAATTTAGCAGATTTACCTGAATCACTATATAGTAAAGTGCTATGAATGAGTTATTTGCATTTGATAGACATAAAGGTAAATTTCCTGTTCCCCCTTGTGTCATAACAGAAGTGTGATTGAATATTTTACTTTCTAGTTATCTCTTTTTCATTTCTCAATTAGCTCCTGGTTGGTGATTGAGTCCCAAATTTTGGCTGTGCAGGTGTGGGCCACAGTAAACTGAAGGGACCTCACATTCTGTCAATCGTACCTGCTGAGTGAGAATATTTAAAATATAACACAGTTGGCTACTATTTAAATGATAAGAATAGGCTGGTGCTGAAAAGTATGGCTTTATTGGCGGTATTTTCAGCCAAACTATTCAGCAGTGATATAAACCGAAACATGATCTGTTTCCATGGTGACTGTTTATCATTTTTTGCACTAGTTTTCTAATAACTATATTTGTTTGTCTTATGCAAGAGGGTTTCTCTCATGTAAGGGCCAAGATCCTACTTGGCACTGATGGGGTATAAAACCCTGCCAAGAATAACTCCACTGTCCACCCCCACCACTCCCTGTCACCACCCTTCACTTATTGTTCCTCAGCCAGCCATTTAGTGCGCAGGGTATGAACATCAGCCAGCTGGTGCCCAGATGTGTTCCTGTAGCTGGACACACAAGGATGACATTGTCCTTCAGGACCTCCTAGAGATCCTCCTTTTCCCTTCGTCCAGCTACAAGAACACAGCTGGACACTGCCTTGGCACCTCCCATCTGCCCATGCCAACTGTATGGCTCGCTGAAGAATGTTAAGTGAAGAGCACAGAATGTTACCGTAGATGGAGACACTGAGTTTCTCCATCCACCATGTCACTAATGAGATGCCAGCCATCATACCCTGTCCCAGCAAAGTGACCTTAGACAAATCACTGTGGTTTACCTGTTTTTGATGTACTAGTTCTAGAATCACCTAGCCAGGATGGCCTGCAGCCTATACTGATTGGAGGATTCTGATAGCTATAGTCCAAAAAAGGTAGCCTTTCCATTCTGTGGTCTCATCTCCCACGTCTCCAACATGGGTGCTAATCACATTGACTTACCCTGCAAAACTGGGGCTTCAGTTCTGTGCACTCTTACTTGGGAGTAACTACCATTTAATTTAGTGGGGCTTACTTCTGAATGGCCATGCACAGGATTGTACTATTACACATAGATGACAAAATCTGTTCCCTTGCATTCAGACTGCAAATTCTTTCCACCTCACATATGAAGAAATTTGGACATTTTAGTACATTCTTCAAACACAAACTGAACTGAAAATCCCCTTCCACCATCTGTACTGATCAAATCCATGAGGTACAGTGATTCCCAACACAGAGGAACCATGTTGTGCCTATCTTCCAAGGGAGTGTTAAATACAAGGAGCTTCTCAGAAACAAGAGTTCACAACTCTAATTTAGCACTAAAGTGGCTCAATAAATAGAGATCTAAAACCAGAATTTTAAGCACTCAAAGCATTGTGCCAGGGTGGATGAATGTATTATTTTCTGTCACTTGCACATTCAGTATTTTAAATCTCAAGCTTTTTATTTATCCTGAATATGCATCCTGGTAACATCTTATAAAAAAAAAATTTCAAAGAAATAGCTATGTCTGTTGTAGCATAAAAAAGAAAAAAGGGAAGAGAAAATAAAAAGGGAAAATAGATGTGGAAAAAGAAATCAAGAGAAAAGAAATCTGTCATAGAGTAAAGAAGAAAGAGAAGAAAAAGAAATGTATCAGGACCTTTAAGACTAATTAATTTATATTTTAGCATCAGCTTTGGTGGTCATCAATCCTTTTCCTCAGATGTGCTAAGAGAGTGACATTAAAGCCACTGGTTTTAACAACAGTTACCACACTCCCACACCTCTGTAAACGGTGTTTAAAACCTGTGACTTTAATATCTCTCTGTCAGCACATCTGAGGAAGATAATTGATATCGATGAAAGCTCATGTTAAAATATAAATCAGATAGGCCCTTTCTGCACGGCATTTGCCATGCGAAAGGGCCCCTCAAACGTTGCGCGAATGTGAGGAGCGGTGCACACAATGCACTCACAATCGCACGATGCTCCAAGGTCTGGCAGGCACTGCTCGCACACCTTTTCATTTTCGGCTTTGAGCCGAAAGTGGTACGCAATCGTGCATTGCTCCGGGGCCCCGCGCACACTTGCCATGCATGTGGAGCTCCAGAGCTGCGGTGCTAGCGCTTCCTGCCCCAGTGCAGCCTGGGAAACTCCCAGGCTGCACTGCGGAAGGAAGAGGCGGGGCTCTTGAGCGAGAGGGTAGCAGCTGCGGAGCTGAAGGAACCGGGATGCGAGAGCCTCTCGCTGGAGGCTGCTCGCGCGATCTCTGCACCCCAGCTCCGTGAAAATGTGCATTGCGGAAAGTATCTTAGTCTTAAAGCTTTCTCTTTTTTGGCCCTACTTTTTTTTCCCTTTCTTACAAAAAACAAATTGAAAAAGAACTCTCACCCATCTCTACTGTTAAACAATGCCATCAACTGTTTTGGATACTCTGAAATGCCACAAAAAGTTTAGTATTACTGATAATGCAGCTTCATCCATACATTAATGGCCAATAGAATAAAAGTGATAATCAAAATGTAAGAAAGTATGTTGATGGTTTATGCCATGATCAATAAACATGCTTTCTTTTCCTTGGATTCCATCTGCTGGAGGATTCTTTTAATCATTGACTTAAGTGAAACCAGATTTTTCACAAATCTCCTAAGAAGTGAGACTAGCTCAATTTATTCCTTAATTCAAACCTTTTCTTCATGATGTTTGCCTCAGATTCTGATCCTATCCTCGAGTTACAACAACCAGTGGTGTGGGAATCTACACAGCCAGAGGAACAAAATGTGACATTGAACAGGGAAAGAAGAGGGATTTTGGTGGTCAGAGGCAATGTATCATTATGAGATAAATCCAGTTTCTAATCCCAGCTAGTATAGACCAGCTGTATCAATTGGATTTACATAATGGTTAATTTAACAAGTCCCATTCATTCAACAGGTCTACTTTAGCTGGGACTAGCGATTGGATCTTTCCTATTGCAAGTAAAAAGAGAGTGTGCAAACCACAAAATTAAGAACTTTTCCACTGAATTCAGTGGAGAGCCCGGAATATTACTTTTAAAGCAATTAGTAACAGTTCAAAGCCCACCCAAGCAGTTAGTTAACATTCTTGCTTTTAAAAAGTAACTCACTATTTTCCAGTTCCTTGAAAGCAATATATTTGTACCTCTGTTATCAAAGCCTCTGACAAAGAACCTCCTTTTTACAAAGTCTTTTTAATCCTCTCAGTCCTCCTTTTTCTTCCTTAACATCTGTCTAGCCGGAATTTTTTAGTAGAATTAGCACTGGGAGGATAGCAGTGGAAGGCTGGAGAATCGCAGACTTTTAGTATCTTGTTGTGGCAGTGTGTCTGCAGTAAACAATGCAATAAAAGCTTGATCTGGGTAGTAATAGGATTCTGTTCTAGCTGTATGTGCCTACCTACAACACAGATGGTAAACAACAGCTGTCTCTAGAGTCCCTTGTATCGCACGTTGAACACCAAAACAAAGAGATAAAGGGAAAGCAGATAAGCCTGCTTCACCAGCTACCTCTAGTATGTTAAAGAAGAACAGATCTATACACTTGGCCAACAAAACGGAGATTGTAAGAAGTAGAGGTTAATTAAAAAAAAATCATTGCTGGGTGCATTTTGGAAGAAGTGCATTTTGAAAGAACGTTTTTCTTTACTTATGCAAGGCTTACCTGATCTGGTTGTTTCATTTCGCATGTACATTTTGGTAAATTCAAATTTAAAGTTTCCTGAAATATGTTGAACTGCCATGTGTGTGTGTGTGTGTGTGTGTGTGTGTGTAGAAACCTATCCCTATTTATTCTATGTTATTTCTGCCTCTGCTACCAAGTTTTCTGTTAAAGAAGTGATGGCTAGGAACACATCTACTTCATTAACTGAGGTATAACTGTAACTACTTTTAGTTACTTAAAATACACCTGAATGGTGCAAGCCACTGGTCTGTGGTACAAAATGCCTTCTTCTCCCCTCCATCTTTCTGTGTTCTTGACACCCATAACAGAACATCAGGCAGTAACATGAGACACAGCCCAAGGCACCACTGGTTACCATGTGATTAGTCCTTCTCCCCATCCTGGTAATTATAAAAATATCTTTAAAAGTTACAGATACACCAGAGAAGTGGTGGTGTGATGTCATGTTATGTTACAGTTCTAGTTTAATATAGGGCCTTTCCACACCTATACTGTTATAGTGCTATTATTCCACTTTCAACATCCTATGGAATCCTGGGGTTTTCAGTTTAGGGAAGGGCATTCAGAATTCTCAGCCAGAGAGCTCTTTGGCCTCAGTGAACTACAAGCCCCAGAATTCCACAGGATGTTGAAAGTGGAATAACAGCACTATCACACTGTAGGGAGGAAGGGTCCATAGTTAAGTTCTGTTACTGAGGAAAGGGACTTCTTGTTACTAACTAGTTACTTCCAAGCTTTGGGATAGTCTCAAATAACTGTTGGACATTTTGTCCACTGATGTGTGCTTGAGATGCAGTTTACTTTTGTGGGATGTGGCTGGGGTGACTGACCAAAAAAACGTTTGCCATTTTGTTTCAATCACTCCATCTGACCATGACTTAATTTCTTTGATGAAATGGCAAACTAGGCCTATAGCCAACACCTATAAAAGTAACATTAGTAGAGTTGTAAGAATCTAATAGTTGAGACTTTAAACTCGGTGTTTCTTGTAGTAAACTTTACAATCCAGATTTGCAATGTAAAAATGGAAATGAGAGGCAATGAATGAGGTTGTCCCCCAGGGAGACAGTGTAAAATACACAGTACTTTCATTTTGTCTGAAAGCCTTGCCCTAGAATGCTGCTGCCTTATGCAATGGGGTCGGCTAGCCCAAACAATGGCATTTGCCATCATGCACTTGATTATACAAAACGATTAGCCCTGGGATGGAGAACTGGTGAGCTACTGGCAGGTTGTGTCCTACAGCTTAATTTCAATCAAAGGAGACTAGAATGGCTCCCCCGTTGGTGTCCTTCCATCCAGCAGGCGATGACTTTTTTATTCCGTCAGACTTTGAAGAGCTACATGTTTATAAGGAAAAAGCTTTGATAGTGTATGGTACTTTCTTTTAATTTCTTGCCTTTTTAATGGATATGTTCTACATAGCTTTAAGTGCTATACCTAGCTTAGATATTAACAGTAATTTTTTGTATGTTTTCACCTGTACATGTTTTTACCTCTGTCTGTTAGGAATGCTGCCTTGAATGCCAATTTTGGTATGAAAAAATTTTGGTACAAAATTGGTGCGCCACATTTGGTACATAAAGAGGGAGGATGCTGATGCTGATGATATGGTCTTCAGCATTATCTGGCTTTTGTCAAACTCATAGTACCAGCTATATTGTCTGGACAGTCTCTCTGGGCATGTGCAGACCATTATGTTTTGCTCTTTGAAGTGGAGCAAGTAACTGTTTCCCCTCCACTCAGTTCAAGGTGGATAGTACCTTAGTACAAGAGCTTTTTTGGTACTGGGGTTACTTTTTTCGAACTACAGCTCCAAAAATATAGTCAGAATGATCACTGTTGTTACTTTTTAAAGCTCTGCCTGGATCATTCAAGTTATTTAGGCCTTTGAGCCAAACAATCCTCAGGAACTCTATGGTCATTTCCGTGCTACATTGTTATAGTGTTATTATTCCATTTTAAGCATCCTGTTTGTAGTTTACTGAGGCCAAAGAGCTCTCTGGTTGAAAATTCTAAAGGCCCTTCCCTGAACTGCAAACTTCAGGATTCCATATGATGTTAGAAATGGAATAATCGCCATATAACAGTATAGTGTGGAAATGGCCTTCCCCTTCTTGGCAGTACAAATATAATAATTACAAACTAAGGGGCTAAATCCAGTTGTTAAACCCAAGTAGATTAGATCCACTGAAGCATGGAAAACAGGAAGAACTTGAAATCTTAAAATGAGATGTTAAATCTGATCTAATGGTATCACTAAATCTGATCTAATGGTATCACTTGGTGAAATGGCATCCATGACTAGAATACAGCAACTGAAAGTTATATGTTGTTCAGAAGGTATGGGCTCAGTCTCAAAAGAGATTGATTCAATGAGCTCAACAAAAGTGGTGTTTTTGTATGTCTTGAGACATATAAAACACACCTCAAGAATTTCCACATTTGTGAGGTGTGAAGGATATTTCAGAGAAATAAAGCTCACATAAACAATGTATTCATTGTTACAATGGGAAGAGGTAAAATGCATAAGATAAAATAAATGTATTTTAGTCAGTGGGGAACACAGGTATAAATTAGATGAAATGTGCAAATGAATGCAACCATTAGGCAAAATGTGGTTAATCTGCACACGCATTTACATACAACACTCCCGCCCCCCGATCTCACAATCCAGTACAAAAAAAGGACAGGAGAAAATGCACATAAGGTTTGGGGACAGAGATATTCACATGCTTACTGTGGACCTGATAATGAATCTAAAATTTTCAGTTTCTACTGCATTCAGATTATAAAAATCTTTCTATCCTGAACATGAAGAGATGTGTAGATTTTGGTAGCTTCTTATAGAAAACAAACTGAAAGGAAATTCTTATGCCTCCTAGGTAGGACCAAGAAGACAACTAAGATGTAGGAGGTACGATCCTTAGGGGAATGGATAACAAGTGATGTAGAGAAGATGAAACTACCCCATTGCTAATTTGCCTCAGTGTTCTCCTACAGTGTTTGTTGTGTTCAAATGATGTAAGGTAGGCAGAATAAATGGTATAAGTAAAAACATATATCTTAGTAGAGATCAGAAGAGGAATGTTGAATATTTAATCATACTACATGCATTAAAATCTTTATGCCCAGCTGAATTACACCCAAGGTCCTGAAACATCTTGCAGGTTGCTTCAGAATTGCTGGTTGTAGTCTTTCAGAAGTTTTGGAGAATGAATGAGATACTGAAAGACTGGAGACTGGCCCATGTTGTCCTTATCTTAAAAGGGAGGGGGTGAGGGCTAGGATTAAAGTTATATCTGGCAAGATAGCACAATTATTTATCAGTCTGTGAACATCTGGAAAACAATGCATTGATTACTGAGAACTAGCAAAGGTTAATAAAAAAGAAGTCATGCCAGACCAATTTTATCTAGTAGATCATGGAACTGCTGTGAGCATAGTACGTCTTGATTTCAGCAAAGCATTTGAAGCTGTTTTCTAACATATCCTTGTTGACAAGATGATAAAATGTTGGTTGGATGATATCACTGTTAAATGGATTCACAACTTACTGAGCAATCATAACTAAAGGAGGCTCATTTAATAGCTTCACTTCAACCTGAAAAGATATCTTGAGTGGAAAGCTGCAGGGCTGATGCTATTCCATACGAGCAGTTCTGTATTTTTAGAAAGAAGCTGGACAGAGTGTAGAGGGGATGCTTATCAAATTTGCAGATGTCACAATATTGGGATAGATCTTCAATACCATGGAAGACAGAATCAAGATTCAAACATGTCTCAAAAGGTTAGAACATGGAAAAAGCCAACAAGCTGTAATTCACAGAGATAAATGTAAAATCTTGTGTTTTGAGAATTCTACAGCTAAAGGCACAAATATGGGATGGGGAAGACCTAGCTTAGCAATGCAAATTAAAAAAGATATAATCATAGTGTAACACAAACTGAATATGAGCCAGCAGTTCAATACATCAGCTAAGAAACTTTAACAAAATGTCCCTAACACAGGAAGCAATTCTATTTTGTATTTGGAATACTTTGGCCAGTTTGGAGTACTGTGTTTTAAGAAGGAGGCTGATCAGATGAACAATCAGGATGACAAAGGGGTGAAAAACTAAGCCTTATTAGGAATAATTGAAAAAGCCTGGATCATGTTAGCCTGGAAATGTAAATACTAAAAGAACACATGATAGCAGTCTTCAGATATCTGAAATGCTACCATGTAGAAGATGGGGCAGACTTATGGCTCCAGTCAGCAAGACTAAAACTACTGAATGGAAAATGCAAGGAAACAGTCTTTGGCTAAATATTAGGAGATGCTTCATAATGGTAAGTTGGAATACACTACTTTGGGAGATGGTTGTCCAACCTCTGAACAGAGATTGGACAACCATCTGTCAAGGATTCATTGGTTGAATCTTGCATTGCAGATTTGGCAATCAGCAGGTAGTTGGCCGAGGTGACCTCCAAAGCCTGAAATTCCAAATCTATGATGCATTAATCACAAACTTTAATAAATTGGCTATATGGACAGAGGCAATGCAGTGTAGTAGGTTAGGATATATTAAGACAGGAACTGTTTATTGTTCAGTGGGTTACTTACATCTAATATATAAAGTTCAGTTTATTTGTTTGTCTGCATCAGGTGAAGACCTCATATGATTGGCTGTCTAAGAAGATTGTACGGAATCCTGGGGTTTACAGTTTAGGGAGGGGCCTTTAGAATTCTCAGCCAAAGAACCCTTGGGCCTGGCTGTTTGCTATGGAGACGAGGCCTAGCAGCAAGAAGGAGGGCAGTGTATTCCCTCAGGAACCCAAACTCTGTATGTTAATAACTCTGGAATACAGACTGGATTGGGGAATATGGGTAAAAGTTATAGGTACTGGACAAAACAGTTTGGGGAATTAGAGACACAGCAACTCAAATCTTTCTAACAAGTATCACCTATGGGAAAATAAAATCCCAGGCAACATGGGAGCGAGGAGGTGATTCACACTGGGCAGCAATGTTTCTGGGGTGTCCCGGCCCATAGCCACATCCCTGCATGCCCGGGCCATGTCCCCATGCACCACAGCCATGGCCCCATGCGCAGTAGCCACGCCCCTTCCCACCCACCCCTCCACACATTCCAAGCTCTGCCACTGTATACACTAGTAGGGCACTATTTGCCACTTTACCTTACAACATTGTAAGGTAAATAAGAAATGAGCTGAGGGACATAAGTGTGACAAATAAATATGTCTGATATTTAGAATTTTGCAATTACAGATTCATAACTACTGTAACTGGTCTATATTCAGTGAGACTATGTAGTTTTACTGTCCACCTTAACAGCCAGCTGCCAGGTCAGATGAATGAGGTCCAATCAGCTTCTGGTTGGGGCACAAGAAGCATGTTTCTACCCCCTCCCACCAGCAAGCAAGCCTGTGACAATCACAAGCAAGTCCTTAGACTCACTGGTGGGGCAGGGTGGATTGAAAAGTTGTCCTCCTTACATCTGGATCAGAACCTGAAATTACCTCCTTTGCCCAATCTGCTGGCCAGCTGCTAAGGTGGGGTGGGGGAAGGACTGGTCCAGGAAATACTGTTTAGTTACATAGATGTAACTAAGTAGCCTATCTAGGATTCCGGTGCATATGCACATTAGTGTAATTTGTTGAGGACGAACAAGTATATGTATTCCCTTTATCTGCTAATTTCCCCCATTATAAACCTCTGCAAGGGTTCCATTTAAAGTCTTATAATCTTATAGCTTCTGTATTTGTTGAAATCCCTTTGGCATCATGCTCTTTCATGGCTAACAAGATGTTTTGCTGTTTAAAAAATGTGGGCGAGTGAAGGAGAAACAATGTAACTGTACTCAGCACCTCGTAAGAGGAATTGTTAGTGGTACAAACAATATCTATATGCGTCAAACTCATTAATTTCAAGGTGATATTTCCGACAATAGTAAAATGTATGAGCTTGGAAAAGCTCGTGGACATTGACCTCCAGATATTCAGTGTGTTCTCAGTTCATTTCCTTGAAAGTAAAGCAGACTGTCTGGATAGCTTTGCCGAGAATTTTAAAGAGGCTTTGAGCTAAATGGTGACCAGTATTTTCACACATGAGACTTAAATTAGCCATTCCTTACGTTGAAATAGCTCAGCACACTTGGAAAGACTGTACATTTGGTTTCAGTTCACTGTCACATTAACCATAGTCATTCAAGGCATGAGGAGGGAGAATCAAATGGAGAAATGTTTCTGTGCTGAAAGCATAGATTTATTCTAGAAAAACTTCTCCATTTCCTGCTCTGAGAAAAGGGAATATAAAATCTGTCATTTTCATTTTCTTCCACTTTCAGACTGCTAAAAACATCATGCTCTTTCTGTCCTCAATATGAGGTCATTTGTAGATTTGTCAAAATTCTTCAAAAATGAAATGAAACAAAATTCCCCTTGTCTGCAGTGGCCAAACTGAATTAACTACAGCTATTTCTTGCATGGAGGTTTCTCCCTGCCTGCTCACTTGGATGTTAATCATGACTGAGGAGCCTCTTGTAATGTGTGTGTGTTTGTGAGTGGGTGTCTTCAAGTGACCTGTCAACTTATAGTGACCCCATGAATTTCACAGGGTTTTCTTAAGCAAAGAGTATTCAAAGAAGGTTTTGCCAGTTCCTCCTGTTGAAATGTACCCTACAGCACCTGGTATTCATTGGTAGTCTCCCATGCAAGTACTAACCAAGGCTGAACCTGCTTAGCTTCCAAGATCAAACAAGATCTTATAATACTGTGCTGTTAATAGCAAATTAAATTCTCGTGGCTCTCTCTCTGTTTGTATAGTAAAGGGCGTTCCATTTCTTTTCTCTTTCCGCCTTTCCTCTTCTTTCATTTTGATGTGCTTATTTTTTGTCACTTCTCTTATTATTGTCATGCAAAATTTCCTCAGCTTTGCTTCTCCTCCTGGCAGGGCTGGGCTTCCAGAGAGAGAAGGGTGGGGTTTTAAAAGGAGCGGGGAGTTGATTTTAGAGTGCAATGTGGGTGAAGAGAAAATTGTGGCTATTCTCCCTCTCCCTTCCGCAAAACATATCTTTTTATTGAATTGGAGTGGGAAATATACCAGAATACACCAAAGCTTGGTTAAACATGAAAATTCCAAGGTGAATAGGCTTTTACCAAGTTAGGATGATTGGTTAATATATCTAGCCTAACACTTTCTAATTATTGTTTACACTTTATGTTGGTGAGTCGCTCTACATCAAATTACAGAAACTATGCACTGGATAGCTGTGGGTCATGGAGTCTCTTGTGTCATTTCCTGGTTCACACATTAAAAACAATTGGGTCTTGCTACAGATGCACACATGGAGTTTTCTGATGTTCACTTCTGTTTCAGTGGACATATTTTCTGCATTACCTTTTAAGTGAAAGAGTTTATTGTAGTCCACCAGTTTAATGTCTTTGTCCTCTTGCTCATCATTGGTATGCTTTTTAACTGCATTGTTTTAAACTGCTCTTTCAATTATTTTAATTTTGTGTTTGAAATGGTTTTTCCTGTTATTGATAACTTAATTCTTTATTAATATTGGCCTTTGTGCAATTTAACAGTTTTGTATTTGTTTCATTTGTAAGCCACCTTGCGTCTCAGCTCTGGGAAATATGCAGGATATAAATAAATGAACAACAACAGGAAAGGGAAGGAAACCTTGTTCTGTTTCTCTCTGTATCTGACTGGAAACAGAAAGTGAGATTGATCAGGAATTACTACAGCCTGCATTATAAACAGTCATGGTCACTTTTAAATATCTAAATGCATATTTTTTCCTCTGGAAAAAAAATTGTAAAGGATGCATGCACATTTTTTGACCCACAAAACATGGGTTGGAACATTTGTAAAGTACAAAAGGTGGGTTTCTTCTAGGCTGCACAGGAGTCCTAGGGACGAGTCAGGTCAGTTTGTACTGGAATTTCCAAAGATCAGTTTGCTCAAGTGCAATCGCCCTCCACATTCACAGATTTGACTTTCATGGATTTGATTATTTCTGAGTTTTTCCAACCCCTCCCCCCATCTCAAACACTTCTTTTCTGGAGGAACCTTTCCTCTCGGCAGCTCTGATCAGGCTATGCTGCCCTTTAAAAGTCTTTGCTTCTTTTCCTCCTCTTCCTTTGCCTGGCCGGCTAAGGTCGGCTCATATCCCAGTTTCTCAGCACCACAAACCTTTTTCTGAAACCCCTACATGCAACTGAGGAAGGAGATGAGTGTGAGAGAGGAAGTATAGGGCCACCATACCAACCCTGTCCCTTTTTCCTTTCCTTTCCCTGACCAGTTTGGGATATTGGTTGCCCATTCCCACCACAATGCCTTAACCCCTTTCCCACAGGCACAACACATACATTTTGATATTTGCAATTTTCCCGCTTTTGCAAGGGTCCTGTGCCCCTAATCCTAGCAAAGGTGAAGGGCCAACTGTAGAACTATATGCCTAGAAATAAATTCTGTCAGTGTCAGGAGTTAGTATTTTCTTTGACTTCTTTCAGTTTGCTATCTTTTCCGTCTGTTCTCCCATGGATACACTCCATTCAATAAAATGCAGTAGTGCGTGTGTGTGTCTGTGTGTGTATCTGAGAGTGACATGTTTTGATTCGGAATGGCTATAAGTCAAGATTTTCAAAGGTTTCAAAAATCTGTAGACAAGAATCTTGATGGGAAAGTATTTCAACTATACCACTTTGTGCTTTATTCAAAGCAGTCAGAGTTAGCACTGTAGCAAAATTTGAGATAGCCATGAGCACTGTGGCGGCATTTGGGATTTTTCCAGTCCATGGAGAATGGCAAGAACTGGTGATAATCTTGAGTTGGATTCCTTTGCCTAGGAGAAAGCATTTTCCTTCTTTTGGATCTTTGTTCCACTCTCCTATACAAACCATTCTAAATGTGTGTCTGCATCATATGACTGCTTGTTAAGGATGCAATTTTTCACTAATTTCATTCCTAAAGGAAGCAATAATTTTAGTAATTTTAGCAACCTTTAGTAATTTTAGGAACTTTCTTCCCAAGGAAAGAAAGTCTTCAAAAACTGCATCATTTTTAAAGATTATTCACAATTTGGGACTTATTCTGTGCAAAATTCACACATGGCATTCTGCAGAGAAAAGAGCATTTTGTATTTATATTTGTATTTGTACAAAAAGAAAACTTTGTATGGGGGGGGAGGCTTTTCTGCACAGAATGTTATTTTCCCTGCAGAAGATGCTGCTTTCTATGCAAAAAAATTGCTGCAGTTTTATGATTGATTGAATTTATATCTCACTTTTCTCCTAAGCTGGGATTCAAGGCAGCTTATTCTGAGGACTTGTGCTGTGTAAAAGTCACAGGTGGGGTTTTGTTTTGCATAGACATCATTTTCTGCACAGTAAACAGGAAAATATTATTTTCTACACAGAAAATAGTGTTTTCTCTGCAAAAACTGCCATGTGCAAATTATGCACAAAATAAGTAACAAATATTCTTATCAGTCTAGGATTCTTTTTGTCAGGATTTCCCAACACTCGAGAAACACTTCCTTGACCCTTTTTCAAATATTTCCAAACAGTCTTTCCATCCCTACTGCATATGTATTACTAAAAGGGATGGAATATCATCCCAGTGGAAAACAGCATTGCTGTATCCTAATAAGTACTAGCTGCAATTGCTATGCTTTCATTTACTAATTTGTCCTTTGGGTTAATCTGTAGTCTGATGCTGTTGATGTTTTCTTTCACACTCCCAGGATTCTGAGAGAGGGCTGGAGGATGACCTGTCAAAAGAGAAGAAAAGAAATATATGGATACTGGAAATATTCTAGTGGGTCTTTCTTGACTAAACAAAGTTTCCTTTCAAATTTTGTGGGAACAAGGGAAACACCAGGTCTTCTTCTTCTTCTTCCTCTTCTTCTTCTTCTTGGAGGAACTAAGGCCTTCAGAGTATCAGTTGCTAGGGAAGATGAGTAGGAGAATATTGAATATTGTTGTGCTAATGTTATGCTTGCAAGCTTCCTGTGTGCATCTGTTTGTCCACAGAAGGGATAGGCTGCTAGATTAAAGAAGTCTTTGGTCTGATCAAGCAGTCTCTGTTCATGCTCTGAGGAGTGTGCCATATTTGAATAAAACAACATAGTTACTTAATATTATGCGGTGTCCAGATGTCCACAGTCTTTCAAAGAACTTTACTGGCATTAACAGATGTTCAGCATCATCTTTCTCAGTAATGAAGATGTCCTTGATTTTTTTCTGTCTCTTGACATACTAGGTTGACTTGCATGACTCTAAAGAATTCCCACATGTGGTGTGCCAGTGGCACACTGACATGACTTTTAATGAGCATGATGCCCAGTGAGCATGATTCAGTTTTGCTACTACACCAAAAAAAGATGGATTGATGAGATTAGTAGTATCTGATTGAGACTTGGTAGAGGAAAGATAAAAATGTTATGTATATATGGAAACATGGAGACCTGATGCAAACAATGTGACCTAGCTCTATTTGCATCATCCCATCTTATTTATTAGGGGAAGAATTTGTAGAAAGTACCTTGGTTACTGGTAGCCACTGAAGAAACTGAAGAGTTAAAGAAGTTAAAAGTCAGAAAGTTGCTTCTGGTTTAAATGAGACTCTAACAGCCTTCTCCAGCCTTGTGCTCTGCAGATATTTTGTACTACTAGTCACATTATCCCTGAGCATAGGCCATGCTTCCTAATTGGAGTTCTGGTCCAGAACCTCTGGAGGGCACTGGATTGGAGAAGACAGTCTTCTCATGGGAATTCCCCAAGAAATCTGAGAAAGAACCTGTTCATGCAGTGTGGAGAAGGATGGATTTTGACCACTATTACTTTGCTAATTTCACACCCATCACTGGCAGTTGTCCTCTTTGCAGGGATGGGACGATAATCATACACTCTATCCATCACTGGATTAATGTGAAACTAAGCAGGTCTGCAGGCTCATTCATAGGTGGTTGATAGACCAAAGTATGTGTGTATGTGTGTATGGGAGGAGGGTGAGCCACTGGACCCAGGCATGGTCCTATGAAATTGTTCAAGAAAAGATACAAGGATAGCAGACCATTTTGTGCTCAGTGTGTTTCAGCTGCTAAAGCTCAGTGTCTCTGATGTTAGAGAGGAGTTGAACCACTGAAACCAACACTTGGGTGGCATTTGGGATATAAATTCTACAGTCCATGAACATATCCACAACCATATTTATTGAGTCACTATTGGCTTCTGAATGTTGCCTTAGCTTGGTCATTCATACTGATTGAACAGTTCCAAAATCTGTAGATATAAACAGAACACACTTGTTTTTACAGCATGCAAGGAGGATCTCTTTGCCTTGCTGGTTGAAGAGAATGTGATGCAAAGTAGGGAAAGCAATGCTTTTTATTAGACCAACTTTATGTTGTTGTTGAGCTACTGTGGAGCAGTTCAGATCTCATTACTGTGGTTTTGGGGCTTTTGGCAGATTCAAGTAAGAGGCTTACGCTTTGAAGATTATCTTTACAGCTGGACAAAGTAGGAATTTGCCTCACCCAAAACTGCTGAATCAAACAACGTTTATGGGAGCAATTGACATCTATATAATATACAAATTACAGTGGAAGTGCACAGGTACCACTGAATTGTTTCATAACTCTCTGGCTACCTGATTTCATCCTGCAATGGAACAGCTAGCCAGGCAATTACTCACCATTATGCCTACTGTTCAAATGCAGGGAGGAAAATTCTTAACAGGGAAAAGCATGTCACAGGTACAAATTACTTTGGCAGTATGTTAGATGTGTTATGTACAGTGCCACTAATTTCAAAATCAGGTGCTATAGAGCAGTTGTTCTTAACCTTTTCTTTACCAGGGAGCCCTTGTAGGTTACTGGGGACCCCCAAGAGTTCACTCAGGATTTAGATACTTAAATTTGGATTTAAATATTTGAATATTTATTAAAATATTCAAATACTTTTTAAAAATTTATTAAAGGCTTCTGGAGACTAGGATTCAAATCTCCACTCAGACACTGGGTGACCTTGGGCATGTCACATTCTCTCAGCTTCAGAGGAAGGCAAAAGCAAACCCCCTCTGAACAAATCTTGCAAAAAAAAAAAAATCTGTGATAGGTTCACCTTATTGCCATAACTCAGAAGTGACTTGAAGGTACACAGCAACAAAGTACTGCTGACAAGGGGAGATTCTTTCTAGCCATCATGTCTCTCCCCTTTGAAAACTGATGGAAAACTGTGGTGCATGTACACCATTTACCAACTCTAGCACCATGACTCTTCTGATTGTCTCCCAGAAAGAAAGTGCAGAAGGATCTCCTATAGGAAATTAAGGCTTTGGTGGAGGGAGGAGTTGTGTTGCTTGCTGAGGCAGCCATGTTTGGAGGAACAGAGGGGCTAGGGTGGTTTGAAAAAGGTTGCAAGGAACACGTAAGTCCCATAGGCCATGTGTTGTTCACCTCTGGAATAAATTTTCCCTTCAGTTTTTTTAAAGTAATAACAAATGGCTATTGGATTACCATGGAATCTAGTTTAGATACATTTCTACACTGAATTTATCTACCTGTATCTCCTCTTAGCCCAACACCAGTAAATTCTACAGTCTCCATTTGATCACCAGATAAAGGAGGTTTTTGTAACGATGGAGGCTGAGACTGTAACAGCTGCCAAGCATCATTATTATAACAGCAAAGCACACTGAATGCTGGGATGGTGCCATGGGTGGGGTGCAACTGCTGGTAGATTTTATAGGATGCCCATGTGTGTTGGAAATTTGGTCATAAAAGTCTATTTGAAAACAGTGTCCTCAACATTTCTTTTAAAAAATACAAGAGTCAAAGTAAACAGGGAAATGATATGAAAAAGTTTTACAGGTCTTTTATTGAATGGGAGTTTGGATATACGTGCACATAAGGACATTCTCTCTAATGACCATTTTTTTCGAGGCGGGGGCGGGGGGAGAGCGCATGTCCTTTAAAAGAAGCCACAATTCTTTTTAATACTTCCTGCATTACTTAGCTGAGTCTCCATTTTGGGAGACGTTGCTTTTGTACGTTTGGTCACTTAGCAGCGTTTTAGAACTATTTCCTCTCAGGCTATGCATTCCTTTAAGACTGTCTGCTTTATATGAAAAAAAAAAGTAAATAGAAATAAAATACATTTCTTTTCTTTGGAGAAGGAATGAGAGAAACCATCTGTTCAAAGAGGCCTGCACAACTCCTGACCCACAAAAGAGAGTATCTATGTGTCTAGCTTACAGATGACAGTCCTCTATTTGAGTTCATCCTCAGTAGAAAGACTGGTCTGTCCAAGTCCAGTTCAAAGATCAAGGAACAACAAGGGAGGACTAGGGATGGTCAAGATGGCTTCACAGCTGGCCCATGGGTCGTTTAGTCTCAGTCTTTCACAGTGTGATGAGATGTATTGTATTTCTCTTCTACATGCAATAATTATTTCTTGATTTGTTATCTACATATTTAAATATGCAACATATGCAAACTGTCCTGGGATCAGGGCTAGTACAAGAAAATCATGGAAAGGCACTTCAGTTTAAAGTTGTGGATTTAAAATGTATGGGTAGTTCCACAGAATGAATCAATTCTTCATAAGTCGGTTCATATTCAACATATTTATTTGCTTAATGGCAGTAATAACACAAACCTATTATTACAGCAAAATATCACTTATACAAATTGTAGTTTTCTGAATCTTGGGCCATTTCCACCATCCACTATTATAGTGCTATTATTCGACTTTCAACATCCTGTGGAATTCTGGGGTTTGCAGTTTCCTGAGGCCCAAGAACTCTCTGGCTGAGAGTTCTAAAGTTCCCTCCCTAAACTGCAAACGCCAGGATTGCATAGGATGTTGAAAGTAGAATAAGAGCACCATAACAGTGTAGAGCAGAAATGACCTTGGTTTCAAATCTTCCCTGCCCATTTCCTAGTAGCTCTTTGTAAGTATTATACCTTTTATCACTAGTTAGTTGCAGAATTTGAGAGGCCCCATTCCTTCCAGAATCCAAAGTCCATGCCACCCTATTCACAGATCAGATCATCCTTGGGCAAATAATTATGAGCTTCATCCATGAATAGTTTGGACGTGGAGGAAAACACTCTCTGAGAGTTCAGAACTGGCTGACAGCATTGTGGCATGTGCATGTCCTCACAGCAAAACTGGGGAACTGTATGGCAGAGATAGACCTCGGGAATTTTTTCCCCTCTACAACTCCCCTGAGTTTTCCAGCCAGCATCACCAGTAGATTTGCTGGCCGGGGAATTGTCTGAGTTCTAGTCCTAAAATATTACTTCTATCAGCTCTGTGCAGGAGTGGGCAGAAAGCAATACATTGTCTAAGGTACGGTTTGTTGATTATCCAAGCAAGCCCCCAAACTGTGACTGCTGATTGGCTGCAGAAATGTGGAGAGAAAACAACTGCTCACCCACTAGATGGTAGGTGGGCAGCATATTTGAGCATGGGCATAATCCGGTGGCACATATTTTTGCTTCCCTCCCATTTCTTTCCATGTGGAGTTGGAAAAAGAAGACAAGGCAAATAATAACTGATCCCTACACTAGTTGCACAGTCCTGTGTCTCTTCTCCTCCCCCATTCTTGACTACAAAATGTTTAAAGCCAAGGGACAGAAGCTCGTGCATATAAGTACATGCTGCCTGTCATTTTATATTTCCCTCCTCTGAATTTTTATGAGGATTTCTCCTCTGTTCCATGGAATAAAACCGTCTTGTCTTTCATCCTCTAAAAATATCTGCCTGATGAGGAAAACTGATTAAAAAATACAATATTGATTTCCATTTTTGGCCCTTTTGAACCTTTTAACACTTTGCTCATTATTCCTGTACTGTGGTACTTGTTTACTAGATACTCAAAAGTTCCTTTTCGGCTGCCCATATTGGCATTATAAAATTCCCTTTCCCATTTTTATTTTTTTCCAGCATCTGCTTCCTGTGGAGCATGAGTGCTTCTTTTTCTTTCTTCCTTTACAAACCAGCCTTTCACAGATGCCATGTTCTTCACTGAGAGACAGCATGGTGTAATAGTTTGAATGATGGACCAGAATCCTAAGAGACAAGGGTTCAAATCCTGCTCCACCAAGGAAACCCACTGGGTGACCTCAGGCAGGTAACATTCTCTCAGTGTCAGTCTCAGAGGAAAGCAAGGACAAAGTCCTTTTGAAGAAATTAAGGAAACCCCATGATATGTTTGCCTTAGGATTTCCATGAGTCAGAAATGACTTGAAGGCATGGAATAAACAAAATGTTCTTCATTGGTGACAGCATAACACAACTCACTCTGTGCATCTTGGGACTAAATGCATTTCATCCAATTGTACAGCACAAGGTATTATATGGCTATTCCTGGTGTTTTGGTATTGTATATCAAGACAGGAGCCGAAGCATTTTCAGACCCCATTGTGTGGCAATGGGATGAGCTGAGTGAGGGATGGGCAGTCAGAGACATGCTTGGCAGCATGGCTAGCTTGAATAAATATTCATTCCCTTAATCCAGGCCTGGTTGACCTTGAACGGCATTTGAACATGGGCCAGAGTGGGAGAGGGAAACATATGGCCATCTATGTCTCCCAGGAGAACAGAGGCAGAAATCCAGTTGCCAGTGTCAGCTAGAGTAGACCTGCTGCATGAATGACATTTACATAAGTGTTGAATTACTTTTGAGAAATGGATTCAGTGGACCTACTCTAGTTTGACCTAGCAATTGTATTTAGGCCACCGGTACCACTGAGGTTTTGCTCCATAAAAGAAGACTTCCATCCACAGCTAGCTAGATTTCTTGTTTGCTGTTTCTTAGCCATCTTTCAAGACACTAGTCTTCCTAAGTCAGTTTACAGACTATTTAAAAAACACTAAGCATATTAATCAAATAATGTTAAACATAAATAAGTTTAGATACATTAATAACATTTTTTTAAAAAAAATAAGCCTCAAAATATCAATCAACAGTGAGTTCTAACATTCAAACTTTCTTCAGAATATTTGTAAAATATTTAAAGCTATCATCCTGTCAACTGGAGGTAAGTTCCACTGCAGTGGAATGTGTAAGGTTGCGCTTTTAGGTCAGGGTAAGAAACTTTGGGCCTCCAGATGTTTTGGAGATAGTTTGGTCTGCGACTCCAATCAGCCTCACTCACCATTGCAACCAGTAAGGCACTGTGGGAGCTGCAGTCCAAAACAGCTGGAGGACCCAAAGTTCTTCACTCAGGCATTAAAAGCACAGTCCTATATATGTCTCCTCATTCTGATTGAGTTCAATGGGCCAAGGTTTTTGTTGCTGTGCTATAAGGAAGAAGGTGCTATTTGGGAATATGAGGCAAAAATGAAGTAGATATTTCCCTATGCATTTCAGACCTAGAGAAAAAATTATTTATGTTTCTTGCCTGCTTTGACAACTTCGGTCCTTTTTTTTCCACTAATGAGACACAGAGAGCCAGTGTAGTGTAGTGGTTTGAGGTTGGACAATGACTCCACAGACCAGTGTTCAAATCCCAGCTCAGGCATGGAAACTCACTGGCTTACCTTGGGCATGTAATACTCTCTCAGCCTCAAAAGGAGGCAAAAGCAAGGTTTTCCTTAGGGTCATGATAAGTCCGAAACAACTTGAAGGCACACAACAGCAATGACAACGAAACATAACTGTCTCTTTGCTGATATATAGCAATGGCGCACAACACATTTGGCACACAACACATTTCAGGAATGGCCTCCTCCAGTTGCCTATGCTCAGTAACTTGATTTAGCAGAGTCTCTTTTTACTAGCGTTATGCACATATGGAGTCTCAAAATTTTCCACCTAACATGAGGACAGAAAATGGAGGTGGGAGGAGAGGGCATTTTGTCAACTACCTTCAGGCGACGAGGGGAAAGAAATTCTCTAATAGTATCTTTAGTGCAGGATTCACTATTAGTGACACAAGCAGCTGTGCTAGTGACCTGGCAGGAACCATTTTATACTCTCTGCAATGCCCTGAGGCCTTGGACTTTTCTGAGGCAAGGAGCCAGGGTGATTGAAAAGTCCCTGGCATGAAAAAAGCTGGAAAATACTTGGAAAATGTCCTGCAATGTGGCCCCCTTTTTCCCCCTGGGGAAGTATGTGTATGAAAAAGAGAAATCTCAGAATTTTCCTTAGAAAAATGTCTTCTGAGAAATTGTATTGCACCTCTATAACAGTCCTACATATAGTGACAGAGGTTCCCTTGGTGAAATTAAAGTTCCTTTTTCTAATTGGGAGGCTCATCATTTGATAGAACAACTTCTTCAGAGAACTGCACTTGGTCCCTTGGTTATCCTTAGGGGTAACAGTTCTGTTCCAATGAGAATGTTTAAATTAATGGCTTTAAAGAGTTGCCGTCTTGATTGCTTATATCTACTTTGCATTGCTTTATTATCAGAACTTTTGTTCTGTTTTACTGGTATTTCTTTTCTTGACAAGATTTAGGAAGCGGCCGTAGCTCAGTGGCAGGCAGATGTTTGGGGTGCAAAAGATCCCAGGTTCAGTCCCTGGTATCCCCAGGTAGGACTGGGAAATCATTGGTGTGACAGACATCTTGGAGAGCTGATACCAGATTCTGAATAGACAGTACTTGGCTGGACAGTCCAAGGCAGTGTCTTATGTTGTTAAGATATTTATTATGTTTTTTTATGTGCCTTCAAGTTGACTCTGACTTATGTCAATCCTTTCATAGAGTTTTCTTGGCAAGATTTGTCCAGAGGAGGTTTGCCATTGCCATTGCTTTCTTCTTGTGCTGAGAAGGTATGACTTACCCCATGTCACCCAGTGGATCTCCATGGCTGAATGCAGATTTGAACCCTGGTTTCATTTCAGTTTGCTTTTTAATCAGAACATACCCAAACTCACAAAATTCAAATGCAAGAAAAAGAAATGTAACTGACAGATATTTCTCTCTCAAATTAAGTGTGGTTGGTTAAGTGGTTTGGTTATTTTTTATTGTTCCTGGTTTTGGAAGTAAGAGTATAGAGTTGGGCCAGGAAAAAAAAAAGGATAACTAAAGATGTTTCTATACGATCACTACTTTGTAACACCAAGTCTCTTTTCCCTCCTGAACTACAACCACATGAAAGAAGCAGAAGCAATGAGAAGTTCTTGACATAAATAAATAAATTTTGAGCCAAAACATAATGAGGGTGCAATGGCAGGTGATGGCTCCCATCTTAATGGGGTGGTAGACCCATTCCAGGTTTCTCTTCCAACTTGGATGGAGCTCTCCAGAGTGCTGAATGTTATTCCTAAATATTCTCAGCACCTTGGAGAACTCCTTGAAAGCTAACCAAAACCTGTTGGACTGTTCTCATCGCCACCTACTCCCTTATGCTGTGTCACTGTGTGTCATTAGTTGAACTTCTGAAAGAATAAAGCAAAAATATCCTCTCTTGTATCATGTTACATCAAAATCCAAAATCCACATAACAGCAGTATCTTTATTGGGCCAACTAAAAACATGAAATACATCATGTAAACTTTGGAAGCTTCACTGGCTCCTTCGTCAGGCAGAGATGTTAAAAATCATCCAGGATAAGAAAAGTGATGATGTTAGAGTCACAGGCCTACATTTTGCCTCAGATGTTACTTCTATTGTTAGTTAAGATGGTCTGAAGGGATAGCAATGCAGTTAGAGGCCACTCATCTTCCTGGCCATGTGGGGACTGAGGGACAAGCCTTTAACAAAAAGAAGCCAGTGGACTGGGATTTAACTCTTTGAGGTTTCTACTTTCTATAAAGGTCAAATTCTTCATTTGGATTACAGCTGGCACATTTTACCAATATGGCACCTAATTTTTTTTTCCAGAGATATCAGTACAGAGACTTCTTGAGAAATTCAGTGTTCTCTGCCTAAGAAGGGAGCATGCTCTGGGATAGCTGTGTTGGTCATGCAGCAAATTCAACAAAATCCAAAATGCATAGAAGAGTGATGATTTTACTGGCTAACCAAAATGCACAAAATATATCATACAGTTAGCCTCGCACAGGACAGACATAGCCTGGATCTCAACAGAGGTTACTTTGCTGTTGCTGCTAATAGATTTGAAATGTTACTGCCTTTTTCCCTGGTCCCCACATGGCCAAAAAGGAACGTGGCTTCTGCCTGCATTGATATCCATCTTGACAATCTTAATTAACAATAGAAGTAACATCTGAGACAAAATGTAGGTCTATGATTCTAACATCACTTTTCTTCTCCTGGATGATTTTTAACATCTTTGCCTGGTGAAGAAGACAGTGAAGCTTCAAAAGCTTGCATGATGTATTTTGTGCTTTTTAGTTGGCCTCATAAACGTATAGCTGTTCTGTGGATTTTGGATATTTTATGTGTGTTTATTTTGCTGCATGGTCATCACTGCTATCCCAAATATGTTTCTTGTGTCATGTTGTTGTTTTTTGTTACCCTTGAGCACAGTCAGCTAGCCAGTGCTCTTGCTTGCCCTGGTGACTCAAGAAGTGAGGGTTGGATCTGGTCTCAGGATAGATCTGGTCAAATTAAGCCCAGACCTAAATAACTGAATTGGGCTCCAAGCCAAATCATGGAGGGGGGGGTTCTGCATGGAGCTTTACTTGAAAGTGCTGTTTCCCTGGACAACTCATGAACTCATGGCAGATGTGATATCTAACCTGGAGAATGTATGATTGAGTTTCTGTCTTTGCACAGTTCAGAACACAGGAAGTGGTTTGTGGGATTAGAACAGGGTTCAGGTGGTCACCATGCTTTCACTGAATCTCAGCAGACACTAGAGGTCCACCATTTAATAGTGATACATGAGAATTTGGTTTGGATTTTGACGAACAACTTACCACAATCTATAAATGTCTTCAAAAATGGGACAGAATAAATTTTTTTTTTTTTTAAATTAACGAGTGGAAGAAAGGACAACTTGCAGTAGTCAGATGTTAATTAAAAAAAAAATAGCCACCAAGAGCTATGTTTATTATTTCTCAGAAATGGGAAACTAAAGAGTTACTTTCAGGGTTTGCATAGCTTTAATCTACATGGTTTTAAATGTT
The DNA here is from genome assembly GCA_030412105.1 of Cyclura pinguis. Taxonomy (NCBI): domain Eukaryota; kingdom Metazoa; phylum Chordata; class Lepidosauria; order Squamata; family Iguanidae; genus Cyclura; species Cyclura pinguis. The sequence continues at coordinate 203,959,821 of CM059599.1, forward strand.
CTATTAGCTACCTTGAGTCTCATTACTGAAAGAAAGGTGGAATATAGATGATGATGATGATGTTGACGATGACGACAATGATGATGATGATGATGCACTCTACTGTTCTGGACCTTGGAACTACAACTGCAGCTAATTCTTTTTCCAAGTTAACTTTCCATTTTCTGGTTTTCTCTCAGCCCTAACAATAACCATCTTATGTGCAAAAGAAGCAGTTTACAGATCTTGTTTTGGGCTAAAATGGACCCACTTAAGTTGCAACAACTGAGAAACAATTAGATGCATAAGGCAATGATTTCAGTTTAGTGTAAAATAATGCAAAATATATTAAAAATTATTTTTCCAGTGCAGAGGTACAAATTCCTTGTATAAGTCTTCATAGATCACTCACTCACATTTCCCTCCAGGTCAATATCTCCCAGAGAGACAAATACTGAATAGTTAGGACCATCTTGTCTTTATCAGCATAAATCTTGTCATTAGTTACCTCTTTTACGACAAAGCAGCAGCGAGTGTTTCCATGTCAGTGGGACAATGAATTCACTCAGAGGTTTTTTGTTTTTTACATATTATAAAGGAGTTATCCAAGGTGCTCAACCATATCTTGAAAATAAGTGCAACACCCTGGATAGCACCTTTAAATTCTGGACTAAAATCTACAGTAGATTGACAACCACACTAGCTGCTACTGCCAAAATACTGGAATCAACAGGGCTCCATTCCCTTGTGCAGACATTTTAATGAAAACTAATGCCTAGTCAGTGAAACCTTTGCCTTAAGAGCAATTGGAGGGGATGGGGTTTGAAAAACTATAGAAGTGTTTCCCTTGTTACTGTAGAACCTTTCACAGCCTTGGACCCTCTAGATGTTTTGGACCTCAGTTTCTAACAGCACACACTCAGCATGGCCAACAGTCAGGCCTGATGGGAGCTGGAGCCCAAAACATTTGGAAGGCCACCAGGCTTAAGAAGGCCTCTGGAGAAAAATGCAGATAATATGAAATGGCACCACTAAGCAAAATAATACAGCCGGAATCCTGTTGGTCAATCCCAACTAGAATCAATTGTTGAAGGGTGAATCAACATGTAGGTTAGTCCAACTGACTCACTGGCTCTACTTTACTCAGGAGTAACAATAGGATCCAGGCCTATGTATCCTGGAGCACCAGTTATGGCCTACAAAGCACAGGAGTGTTAAAAACATTAAATAATTTTACAGGATAGTAATGACGTGAACAAGTCCTGGACCTGGAACACTCTCTCCACATCTGTCTATTTGAATTACTTGGTTTTCTTCCTGTTACTGCTCAGTAAACATAATAAAAACAAATAAAAATTTAGGTTAAAGGGGTTCTGATTGTTAGGAGATGTTTAGTGGGTCCATAAAGTGATGAAGCCCAAAAGGCTTATAAATAGACCAGGAGGATCTGAGATAACGTGTCACCAGATGATAAACTGTCAACTGTAGCAAAAGTATTCAAAATGCACATGATCAAGCCATTAACTTGTACTTGAAATAGGTGGCAGGTTATTTCGTAAAAGTGTCACGTTGCAAATGATATCATGCTCAAGTGAATGTACCAGACCTGTTTGCCATGATCTAGGAGTGGGCTGGGAACCCTCTGGATGTTCTTGGACTGCAGCTTCCAGCAAAGCTAGCATTGGCAGCAGTAAGGAATGTTCAACAACATCAGTGGGGCCACAGGATTCTCACTACTGGACTAGTATATGTGGCAGATGCAAAACCAAGGTTTCATTCATTGGTGTAGAGCTCCCAGGTCCCATCTAGGGTTGAAGATGGAATCCCTTGAGCTGCCATGCTTTTGGATTTTTGCAGAGCTTGGGAAAATGGTTGTACGTGGGCTATAAATGCCAGAATCTCCCAATTAGCAGTGTTGCCATTCTGGCTAAGAGATTTCGGGAGTTCTAGTCAAAGAAAGTAATGTTTCTAAACTCTGGAATTTTGGCTTTAATGTATTACTATTCAGCACTGGATTAAGACAGAATGAATCTTGAAATTATGTTTTGTTTAAGAGGCCTTACAGCATTACCAAAACTTTATTTTAATTTTTAATGATCTGTGGCACTAAAGTATGGTTTATGTTGTTGCTGCTGCTGTTTGTTGTTGTTGTTGTTGTTGTTGTGTGCCTTCAAGTAACTTCTGACTTAGGGTGACCATAAGGCAAACCTATCACAGGGTTTTCTGAGGCTGAGAGTGTATCACCCCAGTGGGTTTTGATGGTCAAGCTGGGAATCAAACCGTGGTCTCCAGGATGGTATTCTAGTACTTAAACCACTACACCACACTGGTTCTGGGCTTGTGCATAAATCTGGCATTGCTGTTGTCTCTGGGATATAGTTTCCTGCACTTTCCATCAAATCAAATCAGACAGGGAGCAGTATTTTCGAAAATGTTTGGCAGGATGACGATATCAGGTTGCATCCAATGAACATTTCTCCAGCAACCATTATGTTATGCTACAACTTTTCACTGTGCTAATTCAAGAGATCTGGTACTTGAAGGCTGTGGTGAGGCTAGACTATTGTAGTTTGCTTAATCCAGCCACAAGGTGTGGTGTCAGAAAGATCTCATATAGGTTTAGTAGAAATATTGGATTGGGGAGGAGGACAGTAGGCAAGACCATTCTGTTCAAACAAATGTAGTTGTGGGGATTTAGGATATAGCCTGTTGTATATTTGCATTTTTGCCCCTCCAATAACTGCTCACTGGGCCAACCCATGGTATTTTGCTGCCTGAGGTAGAGCAGTAAATAGTGCCACTCGAGTAAAGGTGCACAGTACACCAAGCCAGCCAGGTTATTTTTTAACACATGCGGCAGAAGAACTCGCAAGCGTTTCTTCCCATCCCTGGCCACAACAATGCAATAATAACAAAGGAAATAACTAAGTGTTTGCTGCCCTCAAACTGGATGCCTGTGGTGACTGTCTCACCGTGCCGGATGGGAAGCTCATCTCTGCTTGCTTGACTGTATTTAGTTAAATAAACAGCTGGTGACCAAGACGCAGTAAGTCTCCTGTGTTCTCCACCTTCCAACTCATTTTATTTAAGCATTTTTTTAAAAATAGAAATCCTGCCCTTCAGCAACGGAGTTCAGGCTGGTTAACAAATCCAAAGTTCTCCCCCACCTGTTTTATTCTCACAACAGCCTTCGGCTGTGCAATAGTATGACATGGGTCCAAAGTTCACAGCTGAAGGGGAAGCTGAACCGGAGTCTCCTCGTTTGATAAACTAACCACCACATGATAGTGACACTCAGTTTGATCCATTAAGGCTGGGATGGGGACTCTTTGGCCCACGGGCCTAAGGCATGCATACCCAATTTTGCATTCCACTTCTCTCCCTCACCACCTAAATTGGTGTCCTACCTACAAAAAATAAAATACAAAATAAAATAAAATAAAGCATGAGGCAGATGCAGGGTGCGGTGGAGAGGCTGCGTTTCCCTTTAAGAACAGGGCACTCAGGAAGGATGTGTCTCATTTTAAAGCACAATTGGCTTTCAGAAAGCTTCCTGGATTATGAATGTGTTCCTACATAAGGAGTGTGCTTCTGCCAGCATCTTGCTCTTAAAGGGAAGTGTGATTTTATTGCCACTGGTGTGGATCTGATTGTGGCCATTTCTGCACTAGACTGTTATAGTGCTATTACTCCACTTTCAACATCCTGTGGAATCCTGGGGTTTGCAGTTCAAAGGCCCCTCCCTAAACTGCAAACCCCAGGATGCCATAGGATGTCGAGTGGAATAATAGCACCATAACAGTCTAGTGTGGAAATGGCCAAAGAAATTTGGTGTATGTGGGACCACGTCAGTGGGGAAGTGTATTGTTCCACAGCAGATTCTATATAATTCAGTCCCCAGATCTACAGAAATTGTCCACTTGTAAAGGTATAAAAGCTATTTTAGATTTCCTACTCTTTTCAGAAGAGGGAATTATTGTCAGAATCTCCCATGGGTTTATTGTGAAAATACTAACACTGTAAGAAAGACTAGTAAACATTTTTGTTTAAGACCAAAAAGTAAAACAGTCCCTGGTATCTCCTGCCCTACATGGCCACTACCAATCATTATGGACAATACTGAGGTGGAACAACCTCACCTCTCTTGGTGTTAAGCAATGCTCTAAGATGCTGTGGAGAACCAGCTCCCTGAGTAATTCCTATCAAAACACATGCCACGTAATGCAATCAGAGGAAATGTATTGCGCGATCCATCAACTTTGTAGCCATAATTTTAGAAAATTACATCAGCTCCATTCTGTTCAACTACCTGCATGGAAACTGACAGATCTATTTTTCTTTGCTGCTTTATGGATGGGGAAACAATTGTTCTTGGATTGTAGGTACAAGATATTCTGTTTGCAAGTACCATTCCTTACAATAGTTCCATCATTACAGAGGTTTATAAACACCACTAATTTTATATCCGTTTTCCCAAGAGTAGCATATAACCTATCTGTAGGTATGAAAAGTCAGATAGTCAGATTTATCCCTTGCTTATTCTTCAATTGCCAGTATTTATGAAGCCAAAGCAGCAGCATCCACACATAAAAGGAGATATTAGCAGGCATCAGGGAAACCCAAGCTTTGCAAAAGTACAAATATTTAAAAAACAACAGTAACCAAACTTTTCAATGAGGACTGAACATGCAGACTGCCCTTCCCATATAAGTAATGGATGGCCTCCTATGCAGATACATATGCTCCTAACAACTGAACTTTTTAAAAGTCTCCACTGGCACATAAATGCATTAGTGGGCAGGAGGAGGGAAAAGCTCCAAAAATCTCATTTCTCAAATCAGCTACTGATCAGAGATAACAGATTTTCCCCCTGCCTGGATGAGCAGAAGTGGAACATGAGGTAGATGCTGGCAGACTGGAGAATCATCTCCTTAGGCTATATCCACCCTGGAGGTCACATTTTCCTCATCCTAGTTGTAGAGAAAAGAACATAAGCCTCCTAGAGTAAGAAGAGATAATGTACTGTATTACTGAAAAAAAAGTGTGCTCCAAATTCATCACTGTGAAAAATCAGAGGAGATTTAGACTGGGCAACAGGAAGCATTTTGTCCATTTATGAAGTAAACATTTAACAATTTACTAGTCACTGGTAAAGCTGGTTGCTGCCAGTCATGTATTTAAGTCTTTTACTTCAAGTTTCAAGTCTCTGCCTTCAAGTTTCAAGTCAAGTCTCAAGAGGTTATTGTGGGTTTTCTGGGTTTTGAGGCCGTGTTCTATTAGTATTTTCTCCTGATGTTTCGCCTGCATCTGTTGGCTGGCATCTTCAGAGGATATGGTGGCATGGAAGTGAAACAGAGTGTATATACTTGTGTAGTCCCCTGGGTGGAAGGGAGCAATTTGCACGTGTTACAGTTGGCCTATTGTTAAATGGGATATCCCCCAGGGTTGTATTGTTAGTCAGGGGATATGCATAACAGTGCATTAAGTACATTAGCAGCCCATTGTGTTGTTCCCTGTAGAGGGACCTCCAGGGTCTGGGTGGTGTTCATTGGCATGTTCTTGAGTCTTGATTTTAGTGTTCTTCAGTACCGGTAGCCAAATTTTGTTTACTTTCTGAGTTTCTTCTTTCCTGTTGAAATTGTCCATGTGTTTATGGATTTTGATGGCCATAAACACATGGATTTCCATAAACACACGGACAATTTCAACAGGAAAGAACAAACTTGGAAAGTAAACAAAATTTTACTGTACAGTACTGGCTACCAGTACTGAAGAACACTAAAATCAAGACTCAAGAACATGCCAATGAACACCACCCAGACCCTGGAGGTCCCTCTACAGGGAACAACACAATGGGCTGCTAATGTACTTAATGCACTGTTATGCATATCCCCTGACTAACAATACAATTCCAATATTGTCAATCTGTAATGTGTCCAGAGAAATGCAACCAAGATAATCACAGGTCTGAAAACCAAGCCCTGTGAGGAATGGCTTAGGGAGCTGGGTAAGCTGAGCTTGGAGAAGATTGAGATATGATAGCTATATTTAAATATCTGAAATACTGTCATGTAGAGTGAGCTTATTTTCTGTTGCTGCAGAAACCAGGACACAAATCAATGGATTCAAATTACAAGAAAAGAGAGTCCACCTAAATATTAGGAAGAATTTCTTGACCATATGAGTAGTTTAACAGTGGAATAGACTCTCTTTGAGAGTGGTGGTCCCCCCTTCTTTGGAGATCTTTAAATAGAAATTGGATGTCCATCTCTTGGGGTACTTCTGATATATATTCCTGTATAACAGGAGATTGGGCTAGATGGATCTAGCAGCCCCTTTAAATTTTATGATTCTGTGGTTCTAACTTCCCCATCCAGCACAACCAAGGCCATGCTGGTTGAGGTGGGGGTCTGGAAGTGGAAGTCCAAAAACGTAAGTTTGTTAAGTTCATTCTTCTTGAAAAGAACTGTCCAAGGTTGGTGGTTGTATATAGGCTGGGAGAGGATTTCACTTCTACACACTACCTCGGCGATGGAGAGAAGATGCAAACCTTCCCATTCCTGTACACCAAGAGGTGAATGGGAGGAGTGTATTTGCATGTCTTTGGCCTCCCTAGTTGACACCAGATGTGGCCATTGGGATCGGAAAGATGATACTCCCTGACTCTGTGGGAATTATTTAAGAAACATCTCTTTCTGGTACAGTCTTCTGCCAGGCTCATCCTGTCAAGATGGAGTTAGATGTCCATGACAAGAACACAGAAGGTCCTCTCAGGTTCTTTGCAGTGCTGTGTTTTGCCCAAATGTCAAAGTCCCCAGTTGTCCACCATCCCGTAAGTGAGCTTCTGGGATCACTTTCAGCCTTTAGTCATTTCTTCCGTCTCTCTGAACTTTACATGACTTCTGAACAACGTGGCACACAAGGGATTGCCTTTGCTCCTGACCTAGGGCCCCACCCTTTCCTTCCCTCCAAGGGCTCAGGCCAGATCGCAAGCCACAACGCCTACCACACCATTCAACGGCCACAGCCCAGCCATGTACTCTTTCTAATAATGTGCTGGGAATGTACCAAAGCATCCAAAGAACGAGAACCATAAGGACATCTTTTACAAGGTATTTGCTATCACTCACCCTGTAACTATTATTTCAGGCAAAACATGGCAATTGTGGTTGAATGGCAGATTACAGATTCATACCGACTTCCTTCAGTCAACTCCTACCATTATGCTCCTAAATTTGCACATGTCCATATTACCCCCTGGAAAGGTGCCATGCATTCGTCACTTACAGGATAAATTGTATACTCCTTTTTTTCCCCCTTCATGATTCCTTTCCTCCCCATAAAAGTGGACTGCCACTATTTATAGAAGGATGAACATGCCTCTTTTTAAAGTCTGGCTTTTGCCGTAGCCTGTAATTTATGGTAATATAATAAGTAATTTAGAATTAAAGATTTGAGACAACAGTTCGGCATTAGCGTCTTTAAGACAAAACATTCAAAATAAAACTTGAAGCCACGAGAACGAACTCTGTCATTAGATGCCTACTTTCTGCTAAATTTGTACCTACAGCTGCTTGAAGCTCAAGTGGTTTCACTGTGACCTCTTGAAAAATAATAATAATGAAAATAGTGTTATTCATTGTGGTGAAAGACCAATATAACACATTTTAACCCCTGTGGAAATCTTAAGAAGCCATTTTAAAAACTGTATCAATTAATTTTCATTCCAAAATTACTGGTAGGTGGGAGGAACTGACCTGATTATCTCTTTGTCACCGTACATACCATAGTGTGGGTCTTTTCATTTTCAGCCACACACGTAATGACTAGGCTAAAGGCTTCTTGAATGTTTGCTACCATTAATTTCCCTGCATACTACTGACAGAAGTATAAAGTGTATGGTCCAAAGGCTTATAAAAATTTCTCTGCATAAATCAGATACCATTATAAACTTTTTTTCCTTCTTGGTAGGTACAAGACGTTGACAGGCAGCTGACTGTTGAAGCCAAAAGTGAGAAAAGCTTTAAATAATGCATGCCAGGTGGCGGTTCTGTCAAGTCCATTAACTATGTTAAGATAACCTTTCCTCCAGCCATGCCTCCCAGCTCAGTACATGTTCCTTGCTAATTATGCAGTCGTCTTTCTAGGAGCAGGGAACCCTCTCAATCTGCCAAAAGCTAATTTGTGTGTGTGTGAGTGTGTGTGTGTGTGTGTGTGTAAATGTGCACATACCTACATGCATGAACACCTCTGGATACATAAGTTGCTGAGCATTCTAACCTTGCTGCTTTTCTACTGCTTCCTTGTCTACCAGATATCTTGAATTCTTGTGTATAGGATGGTACCTTCCAGTGGGAAACCTTGAAGGATCAACTGTAATGAAATCATATTGCAAGTTTCTTGTACTGTGCAGTACTGTGCAGACCCAATGTGCTCTTGTGTCTCTACAGTTGTCCTCTTGGAAAAAGTACTTATTTGTAAATAAAAAGGCCTCTTGGAAGATGGTGGTTAAGAGCAAGGGAGAATTTCCATTCAAGCTCAACAAAAAATTACCAAATTTTGCAAATTTATTCATGGAAAAAATAGAAGTTGTTTCTGAAGAATTTATTCAGATCTGAGAATGTATTCATACACAAGAGAAAATGGTTTTGTTTTGTTTCATTTTGTGGTTAAATGACTGTTGGAGAAAATGAAACTGAGAGATTTCTCCATCTCTAATAGTGTGCAAATGGTTGCATATCATATTTCCTTTTTCTTGTTTAAATGATTTTCAAACAGTTTACTGGATGCTTCTCTGGCTTTCCTTCTTGGCTTATGCTCTGCCTTGTCTTGGTCTATGTCGGCCAGCTGTCAGAATAGATCAGGCAATGGAAATAGTTTTCAGATATCACTGCCCTATTCTGCAGTGAAGTCAGCATCAAACTCACCCTCTCTTGACTCAGTGGACTCCATTTCCCCGTAAGGAACCAAACAGATTAGCAGATCATGGGATTCTTGAAGTAACTTGGTCCTAACAGGCACAGAATCATTGCTTTCTTCTGTGCTGCAAGATAATAGATTGCAGTTTAGATGAAAGTGGAGTGGGCTGAGACCAAATGTTCTTCATTAAACTTCATCAGTGGTATGGGGTTTTGGTTTTTCAAAATATTGGGTGCAACGACTGTACCTTTCTATATTCAATTAAAAACCTGTAATTCCAAACAGTGGTCCAAAGTTTTTGCTTTAGATGTCACAAACTTCGTTTTCATTGATTTCACTATTCTTCCTAAACAAGAAGTTAGCTTACAGTCAAATCCTTTTCACTGGAATACTAAAGATGCCTGAAAACCAATAATCTTCTTATTCTAAATGATGCTAAATTTAGACAAGTCTTTAGGATCCTCTTCAGGATCTAGAAAAGGAAGGGTCAGATCTGACATATGGGCTAAAATAAAACATTGGTGTTACAATTTAAACACTTTCTGCTCCTATTTTTAAAGATCTGCAACAGAAGTGTTGAGTGGCCCATTGGCTCTTTCTTTATCACAGGACATATTCTATCCCCAGCTGGGTCTAGAGCTTAGAACAGTTATTTATTTGTACCACAACTTCCAGAATCTTCTTGCCAAAATGGCCACTGGAGACTCCTTTTTCCCTTTTTTTGAAACATTTCCATGCTCTAGTTCGATCTGATGTCCAACCAGACATTACCTTGCACAGGCCCACAATGAGCAATGCTAGTGCAAGGCATTCTTCCCAAGCCATTCTTTTTGCAAGGGGAGAAAGAACATAGCAAGAGAGAAGGCAGGAGGTTTGCAACTTCTCTCCCCTGCCCTGTCCCTTGGACACTTTTTGAAGATGTAAGCTTTAGCCAGTTTTCTGTATCTGTCTAGCTAAGACTACAGTGCCAAAATAAGAGGAAGAAAGAGGACACAGATTTGCATACAATTTGCATGTGCTACATTTACAGGTAAAGACTAAATGTTCAGATAATTACTTTACAATACACAGTATCTGAAAAGAAATCATGGTGGTAAAATCGATGTGGCCAGGTGACCTGTATGCTGGTGTTGCTATTCTGCTGTTCAAGTGTTCTCTGTGGACAGGTAAGTTCCAAATCCCTGGTTTTCATTCCTCATTTTCTTGGTCTTTAAACTTGACTTGAACTGGGCAGTTCTTCACAGAGAGGTCTGTCCTCTGTCCGGAAGGACATACAGCAAACCTGCTAATACATGATCACTGTACAGTAATGGAAAACTGGGGGTTCAAATCTACATTATTTTCCTCTTTATTTTTTGTTGTTGTGTGCTTTCAAGTCATTTCCAACTTATCAGGTTTTCTTGGCAAGATTTGCTCAGAGGAGCTTTGCTTTTGCCTTCCTCTGAGGTTGAGAGAGTATGACTTGCCCAAAGACATCCAGGTAGTTTCCATGGCTGAGCAGGAATTTGAACCCTGGTCTTCAGAGCTGAAATCCAATGTTGAACCCATTACACCATGCTGGCTGTACCACACTGGCTCTAAATTTATTTTCCTATAAATTTAGTTATATTTCAGTGCATTTGAAACACTTAGCCTCCCATTTGATCAGTCAAGAGGATGCTCAAAACAGCTTGCAATAAAATTTAATGGAACTGCCTTTGCCCTTGGGCAGGTACTCAAGTCATCATGAGTTAAAACCTTTTCCCCACCAAATGTGCATGTCGTGGACAAATGCAACAGATGGGCCAAGCTCTTTTTCCTCTTCGGTTTAATTACTATCATTCTGGGGGGCTTTGATCACACAATGAATAAATTATTCAATCATGGGAACAAATAGCTCTTTAAGTATTCAGTCATTATAATGCAGTGTGGTATAGCAGTTGGAATGATGGGCTAGGACAGGGGAGACTTGAGTTCAAATATCCCTTTGGCTGTGAGTGATTTTGTGAGAATATGCTTCAGCCTAACCTACCTCACAGGGTTGATGTGAGCACAATGTGGAGAGGTGGAAAACAGTGTTCTCATTGGGGCAAAAGTGGGATATAAATGCAAAAAATTAAAAAAAACTGAATTCTATCAAACAATTTGTCCTCTCAGTGAGAACGTTGCCATAGGAATCCAGTGGTGGCTGGTGGCTTCCATGTCAGTGGGGTGATATGGGGTCTGAATTATAAAATTAAGACCCCCAGGTGTCTGTATGAATTTTATAAGGGTCTTTCCAAGGTGCTGAACCTATTTGGGAGATATGTTTCATCAGCTTGGACAGCTCATTTAAAGTTCAAACTAAACTCCAGAGTGGATTCACCACTTTACTAACATGATAGCCACCACTGAAAGAGTCTGCCTTGTGAAAAAGATAATCATCTCATGAAGTATGGGTGGATTATAACACTTCAAGTGTTTTGCATTAAAAACCATGTGGGATGGGCAGCTCTGCTTCACTGCACTTATATCTGTGCTTGCAACCAAGTCTATTCTGTGTATTGTTATATCACTCAACCAAATTGTATTTAAAAACTTATTTAAATATGTCTTCAAGCTTATTTTTCATCTCAGAACCTGCATTTGTAACTATATTTTCCCCAACACCTTTCTGGCAGCCTACTTCAAGACATAAAAAGATCCCAAGAAATGCACTGCATTAATTAACAAATTCCAGTCTATCTATCCGCATGAGAGGTACAGCTCAGTCCAGTTCATACTGAAATTCACAAGGAGCAAATTCTGCAAGTTTGTCGGCATCCTACCTTTGCAGCTGTTTCTCTGATCACACAAAATGTTATCTTCAGTCTCTCTATGCAGCAGTTTAGACAATCATTTTTAAAAACGAAGTGAATAGGTGTTTCAGTTGTTAATACAGTGAAAATCCATCCTATATCACTAAAGGTACAAGATCTCAAAATTCCATTCAAAGTTAATAATATTAGGAATATTAGGAATGTGAAAACCCTTTATTGGGTTTTGCTCCACATCTCTGAATTCCACTTACATTTTCTCTCTATGTCCTTGTTTCATAGCAGGCTGCCAGACTTTGCAGGTCCTTTCACTTACTCATTGGTGTACGTTTATATATATATGAATGTTAATGGAGCCATCCAAAACTCTTGCTCCTAGCATCCTAAACTTGTTCAACTGCATGGGTAGCTCCTTAAACTTTAGACTGAAGCCCAAAATAGATTCATACCACACTGAGAACCTGGTTTTGCCAGTATGAATTGACACAGCTACTTGCATTTTTGGACTCTCCTTGGTGGAGCATGGGTATAAGGACTGTTGTGATGAATGTCTCTACCTCGAGATCGGTTGCTACACAGCTGATAGAAAAGTTCTGGATTTAAAAACCCATCTCTTATTTAAGGTTCACATATTGATCCTTGCTTCAGTGCTCTTCCAGTTGGTTGAAGGTTGAGGTTGAAAGACCAAGAGGACACAGGATTGTGTAGTATGCAGATGTATCATATGAAGCTATAGGATATGTTTAGGGATTAGCTGGTGTATGACAGGATGAGTATTGCTCCGAGAATTTCCTCAATCGTCAGAAAACAGAAACGAAAATGGATATAATACAGTACACAACTTTATTGAACATAAAGCAAAAAATAAAAATAAAGCATAGCCTGACAACTAATCAGGGTGAGTACACTGATTTTCAGGAGCGATCTGGGATCCTACTAGTCCTACCATAATTTGCAAAAAGGATGGGATAGCACGCTGGTGTCAAGTGCAGATTTAGGTTTCTATCTATTTAAAGTTTGGCTTGGCCAGTATATCAAATCAGATGGGTGGGGCAGTTGCCCTTCTGGACTTCCAGCCAAGCAGCAGTACTACAAGTAGCCCTTCACCACTAAGGCCATTTCCGCACAGGGTATTTGAAACGGTGCAATCTCTCCTCCAGAGAGGATGTCTGCACCTGGGAGCGGACTGGGTCCAGACTATTTAATGTAGATCCGCACCTCAGCCCGCTCTGGAACGACCCCAAGCGGTCGTCCAGTGTGCTTTTGAAAAGCATGTTTCTTTCAGTCTTTCAAAAGCACGGAGTGCGCCAGTGCGAGCCTGCTCCCTTGTGCAGATTTGCAGGCTCGCACCAATGCGAGACCCTTGACCAACCAGAAGGCGCCGTTTTCGACGCTGGAGCAGCGTGGAGCGATGAGCACGCACTGCTCCGGAGCAGGCTGGACCAGACCGGGGAGCCATAAGACCTGGTAAGTAGCGGCACGGGGCGATTCCCTCGCCCTGTGCAGAAATGACCTAAGATGCCTCGTGGTAATTACCAAGCTATCCTGTGCTTAAGCCCTTCTCACTTGGGGTAGTGAACATGTCACTGAATTATGTTGAAATTCTCCACATTTCCTCTCCTCCGCCCCAGTTTCCTTTCATCTTTGTTTCCAACTGAATTGTAGGATTTTGTGTTTAATTCCTGCCCTTAAATTTATACACATTTTAAAACACATTTTCCCTAATCCACACATTTCTTTGTGCAGTTTATCTGATTCCCCCACCATTTCTGCACTGACTAAAGTGTTTCCATTTTCTGAAATATAGCAAGCGTTTCAGCTGTTCTCATTTCAAAATATCTTCATTGTTTTATGTACACTGAGTTTCTTGGAAACACCCCGCAAGCTCCACAAAGACTCAAAGGCTCAAGATGAGATACACATTTTCTTGTGTTCCATCTTGGGAGTTAGGAAAATGCTACTCTGGTTGAGACCGTCAAGTCTAACGAAATATCCTTCCACTCCTACTCTCAGTCCACATGGAATCCACCTCTTGTGCCAACAAAACAGGAAAACAGCCATATAGATGTTTGAACATACAAAGCCCAAGGGACAGCAAGAAGTAGTAGGGGGAAAAAGACCACCTCTTCTGATGATCAGTGTTGGGGATATCCTCTTCTGCAGATTCTACCTCGCCTTGCAACCTATGAGTGGCAACTCTATCCTGCTTTCCAGAGATGTCTTCTAAGCCCTGACTCAGAGCAATTCCCATTAGTCGGCATTCCCCTCATTGGGAAGTCTGCGCCACTGTGTTGTCCTTCCTTCTTGATCAACAGGAATGGTGGCAAACTCACCACCAGTTCTTTTTTCCCCATTTTCCCCATTATTCTGAAGTTTTGGTTTTTTCTAAGAAAAAGACAAAATGATTTTTTTTCTTCTTCCTCACTCCACCTTATGTAACCTGGCTGAATAAATTATGATGTGAAACTCTGGGAATGAATAATTCATCTGTGTTATGGCTTTTTGTGTCTTCCTGCAAAACATTTGTACCCACTTGTAATATTTTGTTGTATTTTTAACTATGTTCTTAACCTTGGGACCAGTGGCACTTTGCCTATAGTGATTGTTTCTTGCCCGTGCCATTCCTTTCCCCCATAAGGTTTGAGGCTGAGTTCTAAACATGTTTCCTCAAAAGGAAGTCCAGCTGTATTCCATAGTACTTACTTCCTGATGAGAAAGTTTAGGACTGCAGCCTGAAGAAAAATTATGTTTGTACAAGTAATATTTTTAAAAAGAGAATCCTCCATGTAAAAAGAAAGAAATATCCATGGAAATCTATTAGATACTATAATCCAAATACTCAAAAGTCACTGTTTGCCGCATCAACCCATGCATTTGGGACTGGTCTTTTTCTAGCAACCTTGAAAGGAATAGAAGGCAGCTGTAGAGTTTCTCTACAGTCCCTCTGCAAATTCGGGGTGGCTGGGTTTTCTGTTGCCTCAGAGTGGTAAATCCATGATTGGTTTTATGGCTGCTTCTTCCACAGCTCCTTCTGAGTTGTACAGGAGCTCTCTGGTTGTTGGACCCTAATCCCTATAGAGGTTCGGTGCCAGGAGGGTGCCCTTACAACTTGGAATAGTTGCAGAGGGAGTGGCTGTAAAACCAAGAGTGGATTCACCACTCCCTTGTCAATGAATCCGGACTGCGCCTGTGGAAAACTGAGGCCATTTCTGCAGGAGGCGAGGGAATCGCCCCGTGACACTACTTACTGGACTTTAAGGCTCCCCGGTCCGGTCCAGGCTGCTCCGGAGCAGTGCGTGGCCGTTGCTCCGCACTGCTCCGGTGTCGAAAATGGCGGCTTCCGGTTGGTCGAGGGTCTCGACCAACTGCTGAAGCTCACCAGCCTAAAGCCCGCCCCCGGCAGATCGCAGGCTCGCACCAATGCGAGCCTGCGAATCTGCGTAAGGGAGCAGGCTCACAGTGGCGCACTCTGTGCTTTTGAAAGACCTGTTTTTAGCGGTCTTTCAAAAGCATGCTGGACGACCATTTGGGGTCGTTCCGGAGCGGGCTGGGGTGCGGATCTACGTTAAGTAGGTCCGACCCAGTCCACTCCCAGGGGCAGACATCCTCCCTGGAGGACGCTGTGCCTCGTTTTAAAAACCCCATGTGGAAATGGCCTGAAATAATGGCCATTTCCGCCCTACACAGTTACAGTGCTATTATTCCACTTTCAACATCCTGTGGAATTCTGGGGTTTGTAGTTTACTGAGGCCAAAGAGCTCCCTGGCTGAGAATTCTAAAGGCCTCTCCCCAAACTGCAGACCTCAGGATTCCATAGGATGTTGAAAACGGAATAATAATACTATAACAGTAGTGTGGAAATGGCCAATGTCAGTCAGCCAAAGGCAATACTGAGAGCATTCCCTCCAGATATCCACCTCAAAGTGATCATTCTCAATAATATGCTTGACAGAATAATGTCTTTATGGAGGACTGATCTTCAACAATTGGGTCCCAATTGAACCTATGCATTCAGTAGCTACCTAGGTATTATTATTAGGTATAATACCTAGGTATTATTGGTTTGGCCACAATTGATGGGTAATCCAGAAGGAAGACACTGTACTTAGAAGCTGCAGTTCGAGGAAGAGACCTGTGGTTGCCACAGAATGAGAGTTAGGCCCATCTCAGACTGAATTAGGAGTCTAAGGTTTTTAGCTTTAAGAATCAATCTTATTATTATTGTGGACATTTCTGCAAGTAAGTCTTGCATAGCTGCATTATTGAATGCGTGGAACTTTGGGACATATGTAAATGAGCTGCATCCAGTTAGGTTGTATTGTTATTGGTTTTGCCTCTGATTTAAACTTGCAAATCACTGAGGAAAATGCAGTTTTGTTTCAATATTCATTTATAAAGTAGCTGCACACAACCCCCCAAAATGCTATGCTTAAACTTGCAAGCCACAACTGGGGAACATATGGCTCTCCAGATGTTTTGGACTTCAACTCCTACCCTCCCCCATCATTGACAATGCTGGGTAGGGCTGATGGGAGTTATAGTCTTATCTGCAATTGGGAGAGCATATCTTCACCATCCTTAAGTCTAACTCTTTCACGTATGAGGAAGCCAAGAGACTGTCTTATATCAAAATAGAATGCTGGTCAAGCTAGCTCAGTATTACAAGGAGACAAGGAAGAAATTTATTTAGCATCTAATTCTCACTTGCTGAACCACTATCTACACTGAAGCACTGTTAGCCTTTGTAATCCATCCTTCTATGAATTGTGTGCCACAGTTTTCCAATCAAAATGCATATGTTAGCACAAAATGTATGTATTATTAGTATAAACCTACAAAAACACATTATCTAAGGAAAAATTCCTTATCCAATCACACAGCTGGGCACAAAACTGCCTATCTTAGGAGAAATCAGCACATACATGTATCAGTTTAAGAATACACATTTTGGGAAAAGCTTGAAAAGATGCCACAGAATGCTGTAAAAATGAGAAGGAATAAATTTAAGATTGGGAAAAGTAAGAAAGCAAGAAGAATCAGTATGGACAAATTCATTCATTCGTACTGTTGCCTGTAGCGGCTGGGAGTGGCAGTCCAGAATTTCAGCCAGGAACCTTTTCCAGTCCTAATTGCAAATGCTGGTAGGTTGGACCTGGTAGATCACATACTTTACTGCTGATCATTGACCCTTTCCTCCCCTAAAAACAGCAAACCAGGATTAAGCACAGTGTATATACCCTAGAGGAAGCTGAGATCTATCTTGGTTTTCTCATGTCTACCACTTTGAGGCCTGTGCCTCCAAACCTGCATCAATCTCTCATTCGTGTATTTCATAACCTCCAGCATTTCACAGATGAAAACTGGAGGGTGTGTGGCCAAGCAACATCAGAGTGTGATCAAGATGTCAAAAAGTATTAATGAGGAAGAACAGACAAGCAAGGAGAAACCATAACTGTTTGCTTTTCCCTGAGCCTACTGGGAAGGGCAAGATTCTGCCTGCTCCTGTCCTCTCCTATCCGTCCACTGAGTTGAGTACAAATGACAAATTTCGAAGGGAAGGGAGGGGAGGGGAGGGGATGGTGGTTCATATACACCAAGTTGTGGAGGGGGCAGACGGCAGAGCTAAGACGTCACCGCAGGGAGAGCAAAGCAGATCTAATTTTCTATATCTACGCATCCTGCAATCTCACCCTGAGACCTGGCCATCTCTATTTTTTTAGGAACTTAACAGCTGCTGTGAGGATATTTCTTCATTTCTCTTGGAACCTTCTAATAATTTTTGTTAAATGCTGCCAATTGGCAATTTGTGTTTTAAGAAGCAAAAACATCCTTGCATTTGCTAGGTATTTTTTTTAAAAAAAAATAAGTGCATTTTTCCTTCATCTGTACCCCATTTAAAATGAAAGAACAAAAGGGAATATAAAATATCCGAAGAAGTCTTCTATTGTTTTCCCACTTGAGGGGTGAGAGCATGTTCACGCACTTGGGGAAAACCTACAGGCAGAGGCTGTGTTTAAAAGTACAGCAAGCAGAACAAGGAGAGCATTAATATTTGTAAATACAGCTTGAAAAGAGCCAGGATGAAATCAGTTCTATTTCAGGTCAGCTAGCACAAACCAAGGAAGTCTCTCACTCCAGTGTTAAAAGCAATGACTTCTATTCATAAGATGGTTGCTTAGATAGTTCAAGTATGTCTTTTTGACACTGTATTTGCTTTGAGGGGAAAACCTGAAGTCCTGATCTAGATGCAACACTGAAATATCTTGCCAACGGTAGTGGTGAGGGAGGGAATGACTGAAAACACAGCTTTTAAAATACTGAATACAGCATCACTGAAAATTTACTCAGGAGCAAATCACTACCACACAGTTGATGCTCATGTTACAGAGCAGTCCATGGGGACTGCAACAAATCCAGCATTATTGAAAAAAGGGGGAGGGGTGGAGGGAAAAAAGGAAAGAAGAACAACAGGAAGTGAGCAGCTGCCACTTCCTGTTTCAAAAAGTGCTCCTATACTTGGCGAAGGTGTAAGACTGCTACCAATATAATCTGATACAACTACCTTGGGATCTGCCCTTCCCCAGCATTCCGTTCAACTTCTCCTAAAAGGGGAAGTAACATATTAACTTAAATAAAAACAAAGGTTCTTGATTAAAGTGCCGTTAAACAACTGCAGGTATAGCAGATTAATTGACTTTTCACACTTGCACTTGCTTTCAGCCTTTCCAACTCCTGCCTCTGTTTAGAACCATCTCAGTCCACTGACATATGCCCCCAAAATTATTCTGACCTTCCAAGTATAAAAGATAGGGATTCCACATGTGAATGTTACAGTTTGAGTACAATGAACAAGGCCCTCTGTGATATGGGAATGGGGGTGGGGTCACTCCAAGATGTCTTCCTCTGATCAACAAGAGCTGCTTGCCACACAATCAGTGCGTGTGTGTTTGTTCATTCAATTTGCTTGGCTGAGCATGTTGGGTGGGGGGCGATGGGAAGCAGCTTTCTCATCTCAATCAGCCTTACTGAGAAGAGGCCAGTTTCATCTGGCTTCTCCTTTCACTAAATTGTCATTGAGCAACAGCAAGGCAGAAACTGAACAACAACCAGTGCTACCCACCCACACCTAGGGAGAAAAATGCAGAGAAAAGAATAAACTTATTTTTCTTTGTAAAAAGGTATAGAAGTAGCTTTATTTACAATACTTGTTTGTAATCAAATACATCGAGGAAAGCGAAGAGGAGAAAATGGCTCATGGGGCTAGAGTGGTGTGGGAAGAGAGTAGGTGTGGTAAAGCAAACACATAGGAAGTCGACAAACAGGCACAGAAAAACTACTAGTCCTAACAGCCTTTCTGTCAGGCTATTGTGGTAGAGGAAATGAGAAATGGGGCCTCTCCATTGTTGTTCCTTGACTGAGATGTTAACAATTCCCTGAAATGTTTCCATTCAAGTTTTTAGACTCTTTATGAAGATAGGGGAAAGCTTGCTTATTATTACACTTGTGTCACTTGGTCTTGGAGCCTTTTCGGATGAAGAGCAGGGTAAAAATATATCTAAATCAATCATTATTAATAAATAAAAATGTGTTTCACAGTTGTAAAGTTCATGTTGCTAGATAATGATAATCTTATTATGAGCGCGATCCCCTTCTAGTCTCTGTGGAGGGCAGAAGTGTAGTTCAGAAACGGACAGTAAAATGCATACAATTAGTCCCTCAAATAAGAATTCTGCCCCCCTCATGAAATTTTGGACATTTCCACACTACACTGTTATAGTGCTGTTATTCCTCTTTCAACATCCTGTGAAATTCTGGGGTTTGCAGTTTAGGGAGGGGCCTTTAGAATTCTCAGCCAGAGAACTCTTGGGCGCCAATAAACTACAAACCCCAGAATTCCATAGGATGTTCAAAGTAGAATAGCAGCATTATAACAGTGTAGGGCAGAAATGGCCTTATCTTAAGTCCAAAAATTCCCAGCACTACAGAAACTAACCTTTCAGCGGAATAGTTAAGAATACAGTTTGAGCATCCCAACAGAAAAGGCAAAGTTACCTAGAGCAACTGAAATTTAGGGACTGCAGGACAATTTTATATAGGTGGGGAGAATTATTATTTGGGGGCAATGTCTTCATTCCCTCCAACTGTTACTGCCCTGGCTAGCCCGAGCTTTGGGGGATATAAAAAGATATCTCTTGATATTGATAATTTGGCCGCACATACCCATTCCCTCCCACGTGCTTGCGAGGCCCCCGGACAAGCACGCATACAGGCTCGGCTGATAATCGCCGTAATATTCCAAAACAATACAGGCAGGCCAGAAACAGCCGACTCGCCGCTTTAGGAGACCTCAAGGCAAGTACCTTCATTAGGTATGCACGCAGCTCTCAAAAGATCCTCTGCCCTGCGCTGGCAGCTTGATGATCTGACTATACAACGCTCAAGTACTCCGTGTTTGCATACCGGCTATCCTATTGACAATTTGGTTGTAACTCAATCATTCAAATTCTGACCTTTCGGAGGCTTTGTCTCCAGCCCCAAATCTATTGTTTTCCCCTAGTCCGACCTAGCCTGCGGTCACAATTCTCCTTATAAAAACCCTGACTTTGAGTGCTTCCTTGGATCGCTCTTGGCTTCCATCCCACCTTGCTGTCGCGCTGTCCAGCGAGCCTTCCCCTCAGCTCCACGTGCTGAGATCCACGCTCCCCATCTTCTCCGCTTCCAACCGGGCTTCAGGGCAGGTGAAGTATCACTCAAACCAACCACTCCTCTAAAAACCCCTCTATCCCACTCCAACCTTTATTTCTTTAGTTATCTTGTGTGAGTGTGCCGCATACACTGTTTGATTGTGTTTTTAATAAAACATCACTTATTATTTCAACTTCTGTGTGCTCCTTGACTTGGCCTGAGCCTGTAGACATAGGGTTCAAGATCCTGCTAAGTTACCCTGCCTCTCGTAACGCTTAAGCAGTGTTCAGAGCTAATCTTCCCCACGTATTGTTGAGCACATTTTGGTGTCCCTCATAGGACCCCCAGTAAACAGGGTAACAGAGTGGTGGAGAATGCAGGCAAGCCCTGTACCCCTAATTTGAGTAGGAGTCATGAACCTTCTCAAATCAGGTTGATATAGACTTAGGTGACGGCCGGTCAAGTCGCTAGAGCTTCTGTAGGCAGGAACATGTGTGTGTGTGTGAAATGTGTGTGTTTGAGCTCCAGGAGCTATTCTATCCGGGTGGAAAACTGCTCCCCTTTCTTGCTTGGTTTGTGTATGTCAGCCGACCCGGCGTGGTCACTAGCTCTCGGTGGTGAACCATTGTCCATTGGGCAAGGGGTGTGCCCAAGCTGTCCTGGCAATCACATCCCTAACTTAGGGTCTATCGTGGGCTGGGATTCGAAGTGTTAGAATGTTAGCATGCTAAGAACAGTCTACACTCATCCAACACCGTAGTGGCAAGGCAGAATAGCACTTAGGGAAGAAATCTCCCCCCGCCCGAGTAGTATAGGGGTGCGTGCCGTACTTGTTAGCGAGTGAGAGTGCGGGTGCATCCCGCTGATAGTTATAAAAAGCGCGGGTGCATCCTGGCTGTTTGAATCTCGGGTGAGTCCCGACTTGTGTAGAGTTTTAAGAAGTTTGCCCCGAGGTGGAGGAAGGCGCCCCTCACCTGAAAAACTGTTAGGAATGGTTTTGGTTTAGGTTCCCATCCCTTTCCCCCTGCGGCTTGGCCAGACAGTGTAGTAAGTTCCTACGTGTTCATTTCCCCCCTTCAGGTAGGCGGAGTACTCCTGAGGGTCCCCTTGGGTCTAGGTGACCTCCCTGTCCCCAAACCGTTTCCTTGTCCTTTTGTCCCTAGTGCTGTTGAGGTGGAAAACCGGGCCTAGGTGTACAAAAGTGACTTTGTTTTGGCAGGCTGGAGATTGGTTCCCATCCCTCTTTCCTAGAGAAGTTCCTCAGAAGTTCGTCTCCCTAAATCCCCCAGGGGTCTAGGTGATCTTACCCGTCACTCCAGGTCCTGGTCCCATTGGTGCTAGTTGGGAAATTGGTAAAATGGCTAAGGAGAGCAAGATGGCAGTTAAGGACCTCATGCTAGAAGAGGAGGTCAAAGGGAAGTTAGAGAGATGGGTGTTAAGTAAAGGAAAATGCCCCTGGAAGGACTCTAACTTCCAGACGGCGGACCCCTTTGCCACCCTCTGTGAAGCGTACACCCTGGCACGTAAGACAAAGAACTCATTCAGGCCGTCAAAGGATGCTTTGGCAGCCTGGTGACTTTGGCTTGCGGCCAGAGATGCTAGTGGTGCCGTGGGAGAGGCCAGCGAAAAGTTAGCTGCAACAGAGAAAGAGAATGCCCGGCTTCAGGCCGAGATGGAGGCATTGCGGGCCGACAAGGTAACATTCGCGTCTGTTGCGCAGGCCTCCGCACAGAAGCTAAATGATGCCAACTTGCTGGCCCAGTCTTGGGAGGAATGAGCCCATGCCTTAGAGGCTGAGCTTGCCTACGCCAGGTCTGCGGCCAAGTTTATGGTAGGGCAAGTGAAGGAGCAGCAGGAAGCTGTGAGTCATGTAGCTTGCCACCAACAGATTGCGGTGCTGGAGAGCCAGCTCCAAACGCGCAAAGCCTTAATTTCGGCTGTGTGCCCGGAGCTGCTCCCAATGTTTGCGGAGGACTTTTCTGGGGAGCCGCTGCTGGAGGATGCTCGGGCAACCCTTCCCCACAATCCCGACTGGAGTGACCCTAAGGTCCAGTCAACCCAGTAGAGACACGGTCCATGACCAGGTGGACCACCCCCATTGGCGAAGGCAATGCAGATAGACCTGAGATGCAGGAAACTCAGGTCACAGAGACTAGGGTCCCATGGCGTGCCACGGAGGCCAAAGCTATTGTGGACCAACTGGGTCCTCTGCAATGTTCTCCTCCTCTCCATCTTTAGCCATTTCTGCCCTACACTGTTATAGTGCTATTATTCCACTTTCAACATCCTATGGAATTCTGGGGTTTTACCACTTAGGGAAGGGCCTTTAGAATTCTCAGCCAGAGAGCTCTTTGGCCTCAGTAAACTACAAACCCCAGAATTCCACAGAATGTTGACAGTGGAATAATAGCGCTTTAACAGTGTAGTGAGGAAAGGACCTTAGTCTAGCCTAGCCACTGAAGAAGAGAAGGAAAAATGTATAACCTTTGTTATCTCTTATATCTGATTTTTTAAAAATCTAACTTAGGTTTTAAAAACACCCAAGTTCTTTCCAACCTCAAGAGGGAGAACTTTGCTAATGTTGATAAAATTCCACAAAAATGAATTTAAACAAAATTCTCTTTGATTTGTACTAGCTAAAGTCAATAAGTAGCTATTTCTAGCATGGAGGGGGAAACCATGGAGTCCCCACTTATCACATAAGCATTAAAGATGAGGAACTTCTTGGGAGGAAAAAAAAGGAGCAGTAATCCTAATTCAGCACCAACCTGATTGGATACATAGGGACCCTTTTTACACGGCATTCGCCATGTGAAAGGGCCTCTGGAACGTCACGCAATTGTGAGGAGCAGTCTGCATGATGTCCTTGCAATTGTGCGACGCTGCTAGGGCCGGCGGATGCCAATCGCACACTATTTCATTTTTGGCTTGTAGCCAAAAATGGTGTGCAATTGCACATTGCTCCAGGGCCCTGTGCGCACTTACCGTGCATGCGGAGCCTCCGGAGCCGTGGCGCTTGCGCCTCCTGCCCCAGCGCAGCTTGAGAAAATCCCAGGCTGCACTGCGGAAGGAAGAGGAGGAGCCCTCATGTTGCCTGCTTGCCAGCAGGCAGTGGCTGTGGAGGTGCAGCAGCGGGGATGCGAGAGCCTCTCGCAAGATCCCCATGCCCCAGCACTGAGAAAAGGGAAGGTGCAGAAAGGGCCAGGGATTTGAACTCAGGTATTTAAGAATTAAGCATCCCAAGTCCTGAACATGGATGCCTCTCCATCCTGAAGAAGTTTGTGATTTAAGGTGATTTCTTATCAAAAACAAATTTTAAAAAATTCTCACCCACCCTTATTCAAAGCCATAATCCTCTTGTTTAAACTCTGCCGCTAGAGAAGTCAAACTCACTTTCCAGCAAGAACTGAGCAAGAACTGAAGGCTTTTCTATGCCAGCAAGCATTTGAAGAATAGGCACTTTAATCAAACAGGTGATTTATAGGGCTCCAGCTATGTGCTGTATGATTTTAATTTGATTTAATATGCTCCATGTTTACTGTATGTGTTACTGGTTTGAATGGTTTTATTTGTTTTTATTGTTATAGTTTGGTTAGCTACACAGAGGGCTGTCAACAGTAAGCCAGGATATGAATATGAATACAAATAATGATTCGTATTTTTTAAAATGTTTTAAATGTTCAGGGTATAAATTGCCATTTTAAAAAATCTGTTATTTGGTTATATTACAAAACATAACAGTTATTTGGCTTCCCCTCTCACCAGCACAGCCAATGACAAATACAATACAAAATATAAAAGCAAGCATTCACAAAATGGCAGGACATAGCAGCTTAGTGCTGCCCTCTGCTATTTGTTTTCTAGGTTTTCTTTTGCTTTTAATAAACTGCCTGAGCATTACTGTAAGACATGAGTGGACACAGGATTGGACGACCATATTGCCCCTAAATGATCTTAGAAGGTTTCACCCTCCCTGCTGCACCTCCCATTTTCCAAATGTTTTCATTAAAAAAAAAAAAAAGAACTCAGATTGCTACCCACAGCTTGTGTGTTTGCTGCCTGATTTTAGAAAGATTTCCCTGGGACTGAAATAGCCTTGAGGAGACATAGCAAAATTGACCCTCCCCTGAGCAGTTTTTAAGGGAAGTAAGTTTCAGAAATTTGGGACAGCACTGGAGGGCTCTTGGGGTGTCTCAAAATGACCTTGGGGACCATACAAAATCTGTGGTCATAATTTGCCCCCACCTGTTTCAAAAGATCGTAGACCAATTGTGGTCCAGTGCTAAAGCAGTGGCCCCTCGACTTTTGCAAGGGTTCAGGACACAGAACCCCCATGAAAGTAAAGAACGGGGGGGAGGAATAACTCTCCCTCCCAACGGAGTGCTCCCTCTCCCGTTCCCTTCCACAGCTCTCTGCTCCCATTTGCGTGCATTTTGCGCAGGCACACTGTCTTCCCTTCAGGCACCCAGGCAATAGGCAAGCAAATGGGAGGGAGCAGTGACATGACCTGAGAAGGCACACATGTGGGGCTGCCCCCTACCATTCACTTGCCTTTTGCCCAGGTCTATGGAAGGAAGACACATGTACCTGGGCAAAAGGTAGAGGAATGGGAGGGGGAGAATGGGGGGAAGCGGGTGCCTTGCAAGTAATCAAGTTTATGAAGGTCAAACCTGTGAATGTGGAGGGAGGACTGTACTTAAGTGAGGGTTTGTACCATTGCACTTACTGAGATTTAGTTTTAAGTAGATGTTCTAGGATTCTATTATTTGTCTTTAAATGACAAAAGTAAGAGAGTAAGAAAGTAAGCTAGATCGGAAGATACCAAAGTCAGAATCATCTGTGCCAACTGTATTTCCAACTTCTATGTACAGAAGTGAAGAATACACAGTGAAGAAAGCTGACAGAAAGAGAATCAACTCATTTGAGATGTGGTGCTTGAGGAAAGTTCTGCAGATGCCATGAACTGCTAAAAAAAAAAAAAGTGTAGTAAGGAGCCTTAGAGCAAATCAGACCTGAACTCTGACTAGAAACCAAGATAACTAAGCTGAGGGTATTGTATTTTGGACATATTACAAGGTGACATGACTCACTGGAAAGATGACAATGTTTGGCAATATTTCACAAAGTAGAAAGCAGCAGAACAAGAGGAAGAATGCACTAGAGGTGGATTGAGTCAATCATGAAGCAATAACCCTGAGTCTGAAAGACCTGAGCAAGGCATTTGATGACTGAGTATCTTGGAGCTCCCTCATTCACAGGGTTGCCATAAATCAAAATTAACTTGGCAGCAAACAGCAACAAGAGAGAGCCATCTTTAGTGGGTGATGAGCAAAGGGCGAATCATCCCCTATTTCCAAAGCCCTGCTTGTGGAAGCAATAAGGATGGGAAATGAGAGGGCAGGTGTTTTTTTTAATTTTTAAAAATTTCCTTTATTTTGTTTTTAAAACTATCCCCTTGAAACTAGAGCTTGAAAGTTTTGATCCTTTGGAGAGGATGATAACAAGTGGGGCAACGATATTAGTTTGGCAAAATAATGTAACAACTGGTAACACTGTTTCCTTGGTATGACAAGCATCATTCACTTATTATTCCTAAAACATTGTTTGAGGGATCATTTGGAAAGACTTTTGTTGACATTTTTTTAAAAAAAAAAATAGATCAAGATCCGGAGCTGTAGCTACAGAGACATAGCTATGTCTCATGGCTACACGTCCCAATGCTAGCCTCCCTGTCCTCTGCCTTTTAAGCTGCCCAGTCGCTCCACAATATGAGCACTTTTGAGTTGCCAAAGAATGTCAGGGTCAATGAGTGACGAGACTTTCATCCCTCTTCCTGCAGCTTGGCACATTTTGACAGGCATTTACGTGAACCTTACAAAGGAAATGGCTGTGTTGGAGGGGGCTGCACAACTTAAAAAGTAGGGTTTTTTGGGGAATTGCAATGGCTCAAAGACCACAAAAGTGAATTGTGAATAAAAAATGAAAAGGTGAATTCTGATTAAAATAGAAAATCAGCATGGTATAGTGGTTCGAGTATTGGATTCTGGGAGACCAGGATTCTAATCCATGCTAACCGATGGAAATCTACAGGAAGACCTTGGGCAAGTCACACTCTCTCAACCTTAGAGGAAGACAAGGAATAAAATCCCTCTAAACAAATTCTTCCAAGATAGGGTCACTTTAGGGTCATCGTAAGTTTGAAGTGACTTGAAGGTACACAGCAACAAAACACACTGACGACATCTAATTGCTGAACAAAATCCTAGTCATAATTAACATTAAAACAAAACAAAAGCAGCAGCCTTAATGGCAGAAGTTGGTACAGCCTAATCTAAAAGATTCACAAATCATAGCAAGGTCTTTCAATGCCTCCTCTGGCAGCCAAAGCTCAACAGACCAATTTACGAGTTGGTTGTGAACCATGATTTAGGGCAGCATATCCACTAATAGAACTACAGAGTGCAGAGTAAATGAGAGGGGAACAGTTCCTTCCCTGCTTCAGCTCACCTCAATATGCACTCCCAACCCTAGCTATGGAGGGCTGAGAAACTCTATGAAACCATGGAGGGGGGTGCTATCTAGAGAATAGAAATGGGGGAGGAAAGTGAAGAAAGTGCCACTGGTCTTCATTGTTGGACTGAGGCTACAAATAGCCACTGCTGTGTGGCCACTAAGGAGAATCTTTGTGATGCCCATTGTGTAGAATGGCCTTCTTTGACTGGTCTGAGAAACATCAGCATTTTTTTTTCACTCAGAAGACACATGAAAACTTTTATGTACTCTGACTTTTTAAAAACTGGCATTAATAGCTCTTATCGATGTTCAATTGGGCTTTAATTGCTCTTGTTAGCTTTTATGGCTGTTTTATTTAATTTTCTGCTGCTGCCAGTGCAGCATAATTAGGGGAACGCCTGAGGAATTTGATCTTTGCTAATGTGGAAATTAACGAACCTGATTTGCACCTCCCAGACAAATGTTTGGATCTGAAGGTAGATATCCACTGGCTTCTGCACTGCCAATTAGTTTCTGGGCAAGGGCCAAAGTGCTGGTTGTTTCCTTGAAAAGCCTCACACCATTTGGGTCCAGGTTATCTACGGGATTGCCTTTCCCTGCAGTATCTGGCTCATACACTCTAGGGGACAATTACTTCAGTCAGCCAGGACCAGGTTGGCAACTGTTAACCAGCAGACATTTTCATCAGCTTCCCCCAAATTGTGGAATGACCTGCCAGAAAAGATCTGACAGCCGGAAAAGCTG
Organism: Cyclura pinguis; assembly: GCA_030412105.1. Classification (NCBI taxonomy): domain Eukaryota; kingdom Metazoa; phylum Chordata; class Lepidosauria; order Squamata; family Iguanidae; genus Cyclura; species Cyclura pinguis. Next base: position 203,987,435 of record CM059599.1, read on the forward strand.
TCTGCAGTTAAAATAGCATTAAAGACAAAATTCTTCTGGCAGGCCTATCCAGATGGTTTTTAAACTACAAGTTTCTAAATTATGACATGATTGTTTCTAATATGTATGCTTTTTTTTTTACCTGATGTTATGCTCCTTTTACTGATCACGTGTTTTTGATGGGTGCTCATGTTTTTAAGGCCCTTTCCGCAAGCGGTTATTAAGGCGGGCCAATGCGTCTTGCCACAGAGGTCTTCTGCACCTTGGAGCAGACTAGGTTTGGTTTATTTACCTTCCTTCCGCAGGTAATTCTGACTAAATGCGCTCCTATGTGGTGGGGTTTTCCAATTTTCCAGATTGATGCAATCCATACTTTCACAGTGGTGCAGACACGTACATTCACGGCAATGTGAATTGGTGGTCAGGGGAGGGCTCATGGAAGGGGCCGGGGGTAGTATGGACTTACGCACGTATGCACGTACGCAATAACGTACTTTACCATGCAAAAACAAAAAAGGATCAATCACAGCCGATGGGGCGGGGTGAGGGGAGGAGCGGGAGCGGCCACGGCGGAGGCAGTGTGGATTCATGAACTCGCACTCCTCCGAATCAGAATGGAACATACACAGTAGCTGTGCAGAAGAAAATGAGGGAAAGTCCACCTTGTTTCGAGCCCAGAAAATCCGGTAAGAAACAGCACGAACCGATTCACCAGCCTTGTGTGGAAAGGGCCTAAGTGTTATGTGTCTATCTGTTGCTGTACTTTAATATGTTCTTCCCCATCTTGATCCAGTCGCGTAGGAATGTGGGGGCCCGGAGGCAATTTGCCCCGGGCAACAATGTTTCTGGGGTGTCCCAGCCTGTAGCCACGCCCTCGCATGCCCTGGCCAACCCCCCGTGTGCCCCCATGCACCACAGCCACACACCCCACACAGTGGCCACGCCTCTCGCGCCGCAGCCCCACTCTCCTCTGCCCCCCCCCACACACTTCAAGCTCCGCCACTGCCTTGATCCGTAGGGAGAAGCAAACAACAACTCCTCCCCCTCCCCCTTCCCCTCTCCTCCTCCTCCTCCTCCTTCCTTGCCCATCTCTCCCTATGAATCAAGGTAAGGAGCAAGATATTAAATCATTATCCTCCTCTTCCTCCTTCATGCTGTACCAGCTCTGCTCCCAAGGTACTCAAATATATTTTAAAAAATATAAATTTTGATACAGAATGGAAAATGCACATTTTGAAAGAAAATACATGTAGAAATGCATATTTTGGGAGAAAAATATGTTCAGAAATGCACATTTTGAGAGAAAATATAATTCCAATACATATTTTAAATCCAAAATTTTATGTTTATTTCTTTTAAAACGGCAGAGCAATGTGGAAACAGGATAGAACAGGCTTCTGGATGAAATGACTGACAGGCAGGTACATATATATCAGCATTTATCGTGTAAAGGTAAATAGAGAAGATCATATAGTCCCTTCAAAGTTGTATTCACTGCTATATAAATACAAGTCATACAACAACTGAAAGGAAATTACGTCAATCTCTCAAGAAGCTGGTTTCCATTTAATGCAGAGAGTAAAAATAATCATCAATCACCTTCAAGAAATTCAGTCCACATTCATATTTCACACCTGCCGCTTTTCACCAAGAACATAACCTATGATCCATTTATTAATGATAAAACAATACTGACAGAACATTTTGTCATAAGGAAATACTGTACGAATGACAGTTTTAAAATGTTAGCCACTAATTTTAAAATCCTCGATTTATGGTTCCAGTGCTGTGTATGCCATGATATAAAATAGATTTGGGCAATGGTCATGGCTGCTATCCTGGAGACATTTAAACCAGGTTTTCTTGGGTGAAAAGGATCACCTAGATCCATTCCAAACTAGATTTATGTCTGGTTATGGGGTGGAGCCCATCGCTTCCATTACGTTACTGCAGGGGTGTGATTATGTGCTCCTGTGAGGCAAGAGGCTGTGCTGACGGCAGCAGTGCTGCTGGTAGGGTCTCCTATGATAGACAAGCTTTGGCAGATGAACCAGGCTCAATCTGCCAAACAGCTACTGACATTGCTTTGCAGTGATTCTAGACTTTCTTAGATGAACATTCCAAAGAGTCACATTGAGGGACTGTTGTTCAGCCTTTTGGCCATTAGCTTATGGAGTCCCACCATGGTCAATACTGTCCCTGTGCTTTTTGACATCTACATGAAGCTGCGGGGAGCGGTCATTTGCAGTTTGGGGGTTGGGTGGTATTAGTATGCTGATGGTACCTAGCTCTCTCTCTCTCCTTCACAACTGATGCCAAGCAGGCTGTGGAAGTCCTGAATCACTGTCTGAATGCAGTGAGGGACCAGATGAGGGTTAAAAAAATTGAGTCTCAATCCAGACAAGGCTTTAAGGTTCATCTCCAAGTAATTATATCTATGTCCTCTTACAGATGAAATACATCCACCTGCCCACTCAAAGATTTAACTTGCAAGTACCCTGGGGTGCAAAGCCAAACACTGGAGAATAAAAATGCTAGCAGTTCATAACACACTAACAAAATTAAAACAGAGCGCTTAGTAGAGGTGATAGCAAGAGCAGCGACAAAAACAATTTAAAATCCAATAACAATTGATAGCAGCCAATGCCAACAATAGAAATTAGGCAGCACAGCATAAAGTCATGAGCCCCACAAAGTGAAAATAGTGTAAAGCTTTAAAAGACAAAAAAGCTCAGAAAAATAAACAGGTGTCTCCCCCCTCAGTGTTGAAATGATATTACATAGATGCCAAGCAGTCCTCTCCGGCAAAGGTCTTCCAGATACAGGCTGATATAGCTTTAAAAAAAACACAACAAAACTTCTTTTCCAGAGATACATCCCATGTTTCACATGACAGGAGCACTTGGAGAAGGCTTCTAAAGAAGACCTCCAGCTTTCAGTAGGCACTTGGGGAGAGAATCAGTCAATCAAATCCCAAAATATGAAGAGCCTGAACAGCAGTGGCACCATGTTACTGGGGCAGTGAATTAAGGGAGTTATCCATGCAACCAAACACCTTCACCCAGACCGGATTCAGTCCCCATGAGCCATCACTGCTTAAAGATCAAAATGAGCACCTTACCTGGATCCCATCCTCCAGGCAAATGAACTTGGAAGGAGATACTGACACCTTGGCAGCAGGTATGTTCTAAAGCATGCTGCTGCCCAAGTGAATGTTCAAAAAGAAAAAGGAAGGATAATGTACGACAGGAATCAACCTGGATATGTGGCCCACCATGCTACTTTCTTGGTTCTACTCTATTTATTTATTATCCATTTAAAATATGTACAAGAATGAAAAGAAAGAACAAAAAAAGAGCAAAAAATGCGATCAGGCAAAAAGGTAAAGAGAAATATATTGTACAAAAAAAGTAAAAAAACAGCACTGATTATAAAGAATGAACTAACAAACAAAAACTGTATACATGAACAAACAGCAATCTAGAAAAGGAAAAAAAAAAAATACTTCCCCACATGGTGAGGTTTCAGCCTTAACTAATAATCAACGATAATACCTTCCACAATTAAAAAGAGAAGAAAGAAATAATGGGTTATGAAAATCATCCTATACCACTCCCTTTTATCCATAACACCCTTACAGTTATGGTTCTACTCTGGCAGCTCCTCTCCTCTGCTAGGCCTTGGTGGGGAGGCATGGCAGGGGCAGGGGCCCTGAAGTCCAAGCCTACATGGACAAAGTGTGGCCAACAGATTTCATGCAGCCCCCAGAGGTCAAAATGCCCTCAACGGTGAGGCCCCCCAAGGTCCCCTGGGGCCAGTGGGGACCAATGCCCCCCCACCAGGTCCCACCAGTTGCCCATCCCTGCACTACTGTGACAGGATTATTTTAATTTTTGGCTAAAAAAAGGTGTGTGTTGGGGCACATCTTGTTTCAAAAGGAGAATCATGCCCCTCTACTGGTGCAATTTTCACACTTAATTTAAATAGAGGAAAATTTTCATTGCAGGTTCAAATGACACCAAAAATGCCCTCTCAAGACATACATGGCCTCAGTTTCATGATTCACACCTCTGTTCTAGGTAAGCATTCACAGAGAGGTTTGATGCTTTTGTACCATGGAGGGGACAAAAACACTGTTAGCCCTTCTTCGTGTCATAAGCGGCTCATATTGTCAAATATAAACATGCAAAACACGTAGGAGAAAAATATTATTAAATATCCCAAGCAACACAAAGAAATGTAATGGATGAGATCTATTTCCCACCTATCCATCCATCCATCCACCCATCCATCCACCCAAGTTATTGGTCACCATAACAACTTTTCGGGAGTTAAAACACCTTTTATTCTATTGCATATTTGTGACTTCAAAGTGGGGGGAAATCAAAATTTGAGCTCAAATGATGAGGAAAGCCAAAAGGCATTGTTTTAGTTTTTCCTGCATTTAAATCCAGTTTGTTTTCTTGGATCCAGTCTGTCAAAATCTTTTTGCAGTTCAGTTGTTATGCGAGAAACAGATTTGCCATTAAAATGCACAGTCGTGCCATCTGCATAAAAGAAGTATAGAACAGTAATGACATATCTCTGCAAAAGGGGGAAAAAATCATTAATAAAAAAGAGAGAGAAAACAGGAATGAGTGACACCATTTTGGGAGGGGAGGGAAAGGATCTGACATTGACACCTTTGACTGACAATGAAAGGAAGATGGGTGGGAGACAGATTGCTGTGTGTTGAAAAAGAGTTGGCCTTCAGACAGCAGAGCTACTCAAGCACAGGGAACCTGATTTCTCTGGAAAAATAATGCAGTACTTTGAGATGGGCAACCTCATGCCCTCCAAGTATTCTGGATGACAACTTGCATCACCTCTGGCCACGTGGACCATGATAAGGGAATATGGAAGTGGTCATTCAAAACTGTTGGAGCGTATCAGAATATCAACACCAGGCCTAAAGCTTATGCTAAGCCAGGGCTGGAGAGGATGTGACCCACCAGATGTTGTTGTTGGAGTTCATTCCAATGGTGGCTGGCAGCTTCCATGTTATTCCAGACTTTTTAGAAGCTCTCCAAGATAGGAAGAAGATTCAAGCACCTTGAACAGAAAGCCTTGAAAGCTTAGACTAAAGCTGATTCATAGTGCTCCTGACATGGAAGCCACCTGGTACCACTACTGCATTTCCATCATAACTCACCGTTAGCTATACTGGGTTGGACTGATGGGATCTGCAGTCCAACAACTTCTGGAGGGCTACATGATTGTTCAGGCCTAGGATAAACAGATACAAATGGTTTCTTCTGAGTTGCGTTCTCCTTGTAGATTGGACAGGAATACTACTTCTCAGAATAACAGCTCCAGTCCCTTTTCTCTGGGGGCCTCAGATGGCCAACTGTAGGAGCTACTCCATTCCATCAGAGATATAGCTACCAGGTTGTGTTACTCTGTTTACTGGGGGTCCTGTGAGGGACACCAAAATGTGCTCAACAATACGTGGGGAAGATTAGCTCTGAGCACTGCTTTAGCGTTACAAGAGGCAGGGTAACTGAGCAGGATCTTGAACCCTATGTCTACAGGGTCAGGCCGAGTCAAGGAGCACACAGAAGTTGAATTAATAAGTGATGTTTTATTAAAAACACAATCAAACAGTGTATGCGGCACACTCACACAAGATAACTAAAGAAATAAAGATTGGAGTGGGATAGAGGGGTTTTTAGAGGAGTTGTTGGTTTGGGTGATACTTCACCTGTCCTGAAGCCCGGTTGGAAGCGGAGAAGATGGGGAGCGTGGATCTCAGCACGTGGAGCTGAGGGGAAGGCTCGCTGGACAGCGCGACAGCAAGGCGGGATGGAAGCCAAGAGCGATCCAAGGAAGCGCTCAAAGTCAGGGGTTTTTATAAGGAGAATTGTGACCGCAGGCTAGGTCGGACTAGGGGAAAACAATAGATTTGGGGCTGGAGACAAAGCCTCCGAAAGGTCAGAATTTGAATGATTGAGTTACAGTCAAATTGTCAATAGGATAGCCGGTATGCAAAGGCAGAGTACTTGAGCGTTGTATAGTCAGATCATCAAATTGCCAGCGCGAGGCAGAGGATCTTTTGAGAGCTGCGTGCATACCTAATGAAGGTACTTGCCTTGAGGTCTCCTAAAGCGGCGAGTCGGCTGTTTCTGGCCTGCCTGTATTGTTTTGGAATATTACGGCGATTCTCAGCCGAGCCTGTATGCGTGCTCGTCCGGGGGACTCGCAAGCACGTGGGAGGGGATGGGTATGTGCAGCCGAATTATCGATATCAAGAGATATCTTTTTATATCCCCCAAAGCTCAGGCTAGCCAGGGCAGTGACAATCCCCCCCCCCCGAAAATGGCGATGTTGGGGACAATATTGAACATTTTCCAATTAAAAATCAAAAATAATTTTATAGCCGAATAGGGGCTTGCAGGTTGGGTAGCCGTATTACTCCACAGGAAAGGGAATTTTGGGGGAAAGCAAAGGGTTTCTAGCTTATAACAACATTCCTAACTAAAACCTAAACCTAAACCCAAGCACACAAATGTCAATTAAACAACAATCAACAATTAAACAATAAGCAATGTCAAATTGTCCCGTCAACAGGGAAATGTCGAAGAATGAGCAATGGCAGTAAAATAGCAAATGCAATCAATGAAATAATCAATGGAATACTGTAAATCCAATGCAGGATCTGGCAATGAAGGCAATCCAAAGAGCAAACAGTTCAATGTGGATGATGGGATGAGAGTTTGTAGTCCGGGGGAGGTTAGGTGTGAGCAAAAGTCTCTGCACACACCCCCTTGCAACAGGAAAAGTCTTGTAGCTGGGGCAAGTGATAAGTCCATCTGGGCAGCAAAGCAGCAACAGCAACAAAATGTCCAAGTTGGTGCAGCTTAGCTGGCTTGCTGCAAGTTCAGGAACAGTGGAGCTCTGCAGAGTTTGGAGCCTGGAACAGTCCATTGGGTTTTCTTGGGCAAGTAAATGGTAGCAGGAACAGCAAAAGTCCGTCTTTGCAATCAGAAGGCTGCGTGGTCACCTTCCCTCACGGTTTCAGGTGTCGTTGAGGAACCAGGAATCTCCAAGCATCGGCCATCAGATGGAGCGGCAACTTTTCTTCGTTGCCCCCCCCCCCACGGCACTCGGGGTGATGGTACGACCTCGGGATCTTCCCGGTCCTCTGGATCAATTAACCTATTAGAGTTTTTAACAGAAGAACTGACATGATTAGTAGCCAATGCATACCATGCATGCAAATTGCCGGCTCAAAGCCTACTGGGAGTTCGACCTGAAACTGGAATTTTTGCTCACAATGATCTGGAAGGGTCTGTGGGAGTTAGGATTTAAATAGCTCCCAAGTATGAAGCAGTTTTGGCCGTAGGAAGGCCGAGAAGGGAGAGAAGCTGTGGACTCAGAACCAGCATCAATCAGCCAGCCCCGCGGCAAGGTCTAACATCCCAGCACCACAAAGGAAACCTGGATTATGAAGTTCCCATTCACGTGCTGGTCCCGAGACTGGGTTACCCAGAGTCATCCCGGAATGAGGCCAGATTGAGATATCCAAAGTCATTCCAGAACAAAGTGGGCTTCCAGTTGGCAGACAAATAACCAAAGTCATCCCTGTCAGGATGAGGTCTTACTTGGCAGTTCGCCAAGGTCCCCCCCCATCGCTCAAGCCTAGAGCCTGACTCCAAGCCTGATGATGTATCCCGAGGGCTTCGGGGTCTGCAGGAGCGGTGCCAGTAGCTAGATGTAGGTTCTGAGTGTACAACTTCCCCACCTCAAGAAAGCTGGATTCCGAGGCAGGCCTGAAAGATGATCGCCTTTGGATAGGCTTTTTAAACCAAGGGGACAGTTAATTCAAAAACAATCCACAACAAAAATAACAGCACTATTACAACTACCTACATAGCAGAACTATTTACAGTATCAGGGGATCCAGAGGGGTTGCCACTCCGCCTCTATTCCCTTCAGACAATGGCTGTTCAACCATTATCGAACGCCTCGTAGATTGAGACAAACGTCTCAGACAAATCAATTTCAGGTATGTCCGTGTAGTTGAGTGACACTTGGGGAGCAATTATCTTAATGGGAACCTTTCCAGCAGTTTCCTTAAGCGGGTCAGTGTCAGTAATGCCTTTCGGATCAACTGGCTGGCCCTTCCACTCTTTCAGCTGAGAGACGTGGAAGAATTTCAGCCAGTCACCCTTCTTCTGAGGAATCTTCACCTGATAGACAGCTGGGGAGATTCGCTTCACAATGGGGACAGGGCCAACCCACTTGGCAGCTAGAGAGTGTTTGTCCTTATAGAAATTTCTATATAGGACTAGTTCCCCTTCCTCCCACTGGCAAGGGTGATGCACCCATCCCAGCCTTCTATCCATTTTCTGCATGTTCTTGCCCAGCTGGGCAGCTACCTGCCTATGCACTTGTCCTATATGTTGTACTAGATTCCTCACCCACTCATTGTTTAGAACCACCGGTTCCAAATCGGAGGGGAGGCTAGTGTCCAGCCAGAAAGCTTCGGGCAGCATCATCTTTCGCCCAGTCATCACCATGTGCGGCGTGAAGCCGTGAGAAGCTACCGTGCCTCTGAAGGCCATCAAAATGATCGGCAGCTTGATATCCCAATCCTTGCCAGAGGAACGCACCACCTTCCGAAGCACTTCCTTCAGAGAGTGGTTCATCCTCTCAATTTGTCCTGAACTCTGAGGATGGTGGGCAATGTGGAAGTGTTGGTGAATGCCCAGCGCCTTGCACAACTCCTGAGTAACTTCACCAGTGAAGTGTACCCCTAAGTCTGAGTCAAGGTCATGTGACACTCCCTACCTCGCCCAAACATTGTTAAAGAGCAAGCGCGCTGCCGTGCTTGCCGTGTTGTTCCGACAAGGAAAAGCCTCGATCCACTTGCTGAATGGATCGATGACTGTTAAGCAATATTTGTTCCCATGAGGGGTCGTACGTAGCGGGCCTATAAAGTCTATTTGAATGCACGACCAGGGACCCTCGATGCATTGGTGCTGGATGGGCGCCTTGGGGCCGGAGGTGTAAGCGTTGACCATGGCGCAAGCCAAGCAGTTGTTGACCCACTGGTCTACATCCTGCTTGATCTGCGGCCACCACCCAGTTTCCCTTACCCTGTCCAGAGTCACACTTCACCCTCGATGTCCCTGCTCATGCACAAACTGAATGATGTCACTGCGGAGGTCCTTGGGTACGATCCAGTGGCGCTGGCCACTGGCATCGATGGCCCAAAATACTCCTTCCAATGGGGAGATCTTGAATTGACCAGACTCTTCCGAGCCCTTCTTGGCCAACTCCAAGATCTCGGAATCCCCTTTTTCTAACACCCCTAGGTCGAACATGGGAGGTACCAGTTGTTCTTTAGGGTTGACATTTATAGCAGCGATGGGGGCCCCATCGTCCTGCAAAGCGGTAACCAGAGCTATGGCGTCTGCCCTGGTGTTCCAAATACATGTAGCCGTGTTCTTTTTCTGGTGCCCTCAGACGTGAGCAACCCATGTAGGGGCAGTCTGTTCTCCGATCTGGGCAGCAATCCTGACCTATTTATCCAGATGGGCAATGGGCTTCCCATTGGATGTTTTTAGGTCATTTTGGAACCAAATCAGTAACCAGACACTGGCTGCTTTGGCAGTCCAATCCGAATCTGTATAGATGGCCAGGGAGCAGTCAAGCGGTTCGTGCTCCAGGATAGCCCTTAGAGCTTCTACTTCCGCCGCTTGGGTGGAGTGTGGTCGGGCTTTTCGCTGTAGGGTGAAGGAGTCTGTGACTCAGATCGCCCCATAGCCTGTCCGTGGGCTACCGTCCACATGCATGGATGATCCGTCACAGAACCAGCAAACAAAGCCCTGTAACTGAGCTTCCTCGAGGGAGGCTCCCCATTCCACTGGCCACTGACTATTCCGCAATGGTGGTAAAGGACACTCATGTGTGGCTCCAGTCACAACTAGACCATAGGGAGCTGGTGGGTCCTGCGGTTGCTTCTGAAAATCCACCCCACGCGACACCAGGGAAACAGTCCACTTGGCAATCTGGGCATTAGACACATGGCTATTCTGGACTTTTCCCAAAAGGATGTACTTAAGCGGTGTGGGGGGGGCCCTGGACAATCACACGGGCACCTCCAATCATAAACTCCCAGTTAGTTAGAGCCCAGATCAGTGCGAGGCATGTTTTCTCACAGGGAGTAAATTTAGTCTCGTGTGGATCCAAATTCCTGGAGGCGTAGGTTATCACACGCTGAGTGCCATTTTGTTGTTGTGACAGAACTGCTCCTATACTCCTATCCAAGGTGGCTAGTTGTATGAGGAATGGCTTGGCCATATTTGGGTGTGCAAGAGCTGGTGCTTTCATCAAGTCCTCCTTAAGTTGAGCGAACGCCTGCTGTTGAGCAGGTCCCCATTCCCACTGGGCATTCTTCTTTAGTAGGGCATATAGAGGCTTCGTCTTGGCGGTGAATGACTCGATAAAGTCCCTGGAAAAGTTGAATGTCCCGAGAAGAGAACGCAAGGAGTGCACGTCTGTGGGGACCAGTAACTTAGAGATCACTTCTACCCGCTGTGCATTGGGAGTGCGACCTTCAGTGCCTAGGCAAAGCCCTAGGTATTTCACCTCAGTGGACACCAATTGGGCCTTTTCCCGGTTGGCCTTGAAGCTGGTGTCGCGGAGGATCCCTAACACCTCGTGGGTGATCTCCCGGGTCTTTTCCTCTGAATTGGAATGAATCAAGATATCATCCATGTAGGACAAGATGTGGGACCTTGAAGCTGGCTGCAGCTTGTTCCACATCTTGACCACTTGTGCATGGCAAATGCTCGGGCTGGAATGGAAGACCTGGGGCGTGTGTTTAAACACATACTGCTGCCCCCAGAACGTGAAGGCAAATTCATACCAACATGCCTCATGCAATGGGATCGAATGGAAGGCATTCGCCAAATCCAAAACACTATAGTATTTGGCTCCTGCCGCAATGGCAGACAGGATTTCATTATATTTAGCCACGACCGGTGCCACGGGAGGGATGACAGCGTTTAAAGCTCTAAAATCTACAGTCATCCTCCATGTTTTGCCATCAGATTTCAGACTGGCCATAAGGGTGCATTGCAGATGGACTGCATAGGGGTGACTACGTCCCACTTGACGAGTCCCTCAATTGTTTTCCCTATGCCTTCCTCTGCTTCGGCTGGGTATTTGTATCATTTCTGAGACAGGGGATCCTGGCCCTCTATCAAGATGCAGGCTCCCTTTACAGTCCTGCACTCAATCTTATCTTTGATCCAGACCTCCGGGAAAGCTTTCACCCATGGGTCGCTGGTCACACAATGCACAGGGGCAGGAGCTTTAATGGCAGCATAACAATGCACAGACGAAATCTCTACTGGTCCCTGATCTAGCTGCCATAGAAACCCATTCGTGTAATCAACTGTGAACCTGTTTCCCCGGAGAAAGCCAATGCCCAAAAGGCCATCGTCTTCTCCCTGGTTCTCGCACGCCCACAACTGAAAACGGATATTGGTATGCCTGTCCATGCTCTAGCTTGGTGACCCTCCCCCCCCGCCATATCCAGATAACTGGACATGTTCAGGCGTAGGTTCACCGTGCTTGACCAGTTTGGGGTGCAGCACGTTTACTGCTACACCAGAGTCTACAAGAAGGGTGGCAGGAGTCTTATCCCTCTCGGTCCCTATGCCTGCCTTCATCCGGAACCTTCCCCACCTGTCTGGTTTCAGCCTAGCCACAACATTGCGGGGAAGCTTCCTGGACCGAGGGCACCCCTATGCTTGCAGATCCAGGTTAGGGTAGTATCCAGCCAGAGGGGGGCCGTTGGTCACGGCCTGGACTGGCTGTTTACCGCCCAATTTTAGCTGCTTCTCCAGGGCCTCAATCAGATCGGACGTGGGGCATTTATCGAACTGGCTCATGTCCAGCCCGAACCTGCTTAACATGCCCCAAAGGTGTACTCAATCTGCGGAGTACGTTTGGGCAGTTGAATTGTATCCTCCAGACATCTCCCGGGGAGCACTCAAGTCTGGGGACATTGCAGCCATGTGAAAACATAACTTTATTATATACAGTTAAAGGGGCTATGGAAACCCACTGGGTGACTCTGGGCACATCACAGACTCTCAGCCCCAGAAAACCCTGTGATATGTTCACCTTAGGGTCACCATAAGTTGGAAACGACTTGAAGGCACACAACAGCAAAAGGGAGTTCTGAGATTTAGTGGGGAACTTGGGGTTTAAAAAAAAAACTGACACAAGAAAAAAGTGAAACTGACAAATTTTCATATCCCTGGCCTAAAAAGCTATCATTAGAAAATGATAGGATACTGTCATTTATTATGCCAATGTAATGCTTAAGGATAGAAAGAATATTTGAGAAATGGTAAAAATCCATGTTTCTTACGTGTGGAGAAACTGTGACAAGAAGAGTCCTAATGAGAATTTTTGTAGTTTCTTTGCAGAAATAACATTCCCTGTGAAGAAAATGTTGCATGTACAGGAAATGCTGCTTTCTGCGCAAAAAACACATACAAGAAATTAGACAGAATAAATCCAAAAATGCAAATAGCCTTTGAAAACATACAGTTCTCAGGTTAGGTTTGCCACACAGTTTGCAAAGACTTTTTCTGTGGTGGTATGAAATTTGCTTATTTATTTGGTGATTCCTCCAAGAATAAAATTAGTGAAGAATTACATCCCTAGTAATGATAGTTATTGCATCTAAATAATATTTGTGCCTTAATATAACTAATCCTTAGGGTGAGGCAGGTAAGAAATAATAACAATAACAACAACAGCAATGAAAATCTGTTTTAAAATCACTGTTCCCCATCACAGGGGTAGGCTATTACAGCTTTCCTTCAATAATTGTGTCTTATTGGCCCCCTTTTGAACATCCCACTTTAGCCTTGATATCATTGCCACCCTAATAATACAGTTGAAGTCATGTTGTTACCAAAACCTCCCAGTCTCTCAATTTGTACAATATAATAATCAAATTATGAAAATTATTCTAATGTGTGGCTGAGAAATGAGAAAGAGCTCCAGTTTGCTGGAGAAAAACCCCTCACCCTCCAGAAGGATTTCTGTCCTACAACACGAAGAACCATGAACTAGATGTATGCAAGATGAGTTATATATTTCCTTTTCATTAACAATGCGTGAAGAGAATCTATGGAAACTCGGATATTGGGAGCATTTCATAAATATCTCTAGTGAGTGAAGAAAACTTAAAGGGACATTCCACAGTCTGGCAACTTACCTTATGCAAAGGAAACTGATAACAGCAGCAGCCATCTTCTAGAAATATATTAGGATATCGTGCTTTATAACTTCTTACAGTAGCCACCTCATTGTCACCTCAACACCCACAGCACAAGCAATCGCTTGGCCCCACTGCCACAATGATTGTCATGCCCTGCTTCCAGAGCATGGACTCTGACTCAAAGTCTGAAGCAGAGGGCATGCCAGAGGCTGAAGCAGAAAGCATGCCAGGGCCTGCTGTACAGAGAGAGATTGCAGTGCCAGAAACAGAACAGGGGATGGTGCCAGCTCCAACAGAGAGTCCTGCCTCTTCAGATACAGAAGAACACTTACCTAGACACAGCTTAGCAGTGCACAGGCAGCAAAGAGAGACCCAGTGTTGCTCTCTCAGAATTTATAACCGACAACAATCAATCAAGGCACAGCTGTGCTAGGCTTTGGGTCTATTTAGCTGGTGTCCTTCCCTTCCAGGAGTTATCAGAGCTTATCTGACCTGCTACCTTGCTGGATGCCTTGACAAAGCTTGGATTGACCTTGGACACTCGCTTGCCGTGAAACCCTGCTGGACTTTGTTTATGTTGGACTTTATTTATGACTCTTTGCTTACTGCCTGGAAGTAACTAACAAGCTGGGAGATATTCAGTGTGTTTGTTTGATTTATCAGCTGTGCAGGACTGAGATAGGACAATGATCTCCATCAGTATGACTCCTGCCACCAGCATGGCATTGGAAACCATTGGGGAGCACAGGTCCCCGTCTAGCCCAGAGGTGATGCTGAGGGAGCCCTGGAGCAATTGGCTTGATACTGGTAAGTTTCACAGGAACAGAAGAGCTGCCTCAGAAGAAAGTTTCAAGGATTACAGGAAAAATTGAGAAGCAATGCAACTCTGTAGTGAAGAGAGCAAGAAGAGAGAAATAACTACAGAGATGGAGGCTATGAACCTTTGGGCAGGAACCTACAAGGGTCTGAGGCACAGGTGGTATTCTTCTCAGTTTCACCTGTGAGGGACAGAGGACTACACAAGGACAGGAAGATACTAAAACTGAATGACTTGCTATGTAGATGGTGTAGACGCAAAAGATCTGGCGTCTGGCACCATGGCTTTCACTTCTTAGACGGACGAATACTGACTACAGATGGGCTGCATCTCACTAAGACTGGGAAGAATGTATTTGGCAGTAGTATGGAAAGTCTGATCAAGAGGGCTTTAAACTAAGGCCCTTTCTGCACCTTGCCTGCATCCCATGACATCCTGGCGTCATCCCAGCAGTGCCTTTGTCAGGATGGGGGCGTGTCCCAAATGCTTCCCTCTGCACCCGGATGGCTGCCAGTGGCTGGTAGTGGCTGGGATACATTCCTTCCTTCCACAGTGCAGCTGACCTCTTCCTGGGCTTCACTGAAGAAGGAAGCTCCTAGATAGCGTTTCCACCCTTTCCACATGGTCCCAGTTGACTTGATTGCCATACGAAAGGGGACTATATTACTGGACTTTTTCCGTTAATAGTATAATGCATGATCGCAATAGTTGGGGATATGACAGGAGTGGGACTGCAATGACATCATGCAGTAGCACATGTCACGGACCAGTTTCAACATGTCCCCATGCCAGGATGGGGCCATAGTGTGGAAATGGCCAAAATCAAAGGGAGATTGGAGATGACTTCTGAAACATCAGTCCATAAGCAAGCTGTAAACACAAGGATGTTAATTCTAGAAAAGCTGAGAGAGAGAATGGGATCCACAGAAAAACTCACAGTAAATTAATAGGGGAGAACAAACCAACCTTCAGATGTCTATACACCAGCGCACAGAGTTTGGAAACAAACAAGATGAGATTGAAGTCCTTGTGCAGGAAGGTAAATATAGCTTAATAGGCATAACAGAGACCTTGTGGGATGACTCCCATGATTGGAATATTACAATTGAAGGGTATAAGCTATTCAAAAAGAATAGGGCAGAAAAGGAAGGGTAGTAGCAGTATATGTCAGAGACAAATTCAGTTGTACAGAAATTCATGAGTGATCAAAGTGGAGAGCATCTGAGTAAAAAAAAAATAGAGAAATAAATAAATGCAAGATTGTGGTAGGAGTTTACTACAGGCCACAAAACCAAAAAGAGGTGATGGGTTGTTTTTCAGAAAACAATTTCAGAAATCTCCAGCATGCAAAAATTAGAGGGATGGGACGAATCCAGAATTTTCCAAATCTGAATCTGGATCCCAATCCAAATCCCTAGAAGATTCTGGGAATCTACAAATCTCACGAATCTCAAATCTTTCGAATCCTTTTTTTAAAAAGGGTTTAAAAATGAAAGAAAAAAGCACTTACTGTTAAGTGTTTTTGAAGCAGAATTTGACATCTTTATTTAATGAAAAGCAAATTAAATAATAGTTTTCGCTTTCAGGAAAACATACCCATACTTCTTATTAAGAAGATACAAATGCAACTGACATGTTCATCTACTACATGAAGTACATAACTCCTGAGTCTTGATTCTTTCCACAAAATTGAGGACAATTAAAAAACACGTTACTTTTAAACCTGTAAAAGTTCCTGACTGAACTGTTTCAGGGCAATGTAAACAAACAAACAAACAAAAACCATAGCTGAAACCTTTAACACAGTTTTTTGTTCAGAAATACCGGCATTCTAACTCACTCTGAGTCTAGCCTACTGCATTTTTTATCAGCTATGACACCTGATGTGGTGATGTCTGTCACAGGCACAAGAAGATTGGTTGCTCCTAAGAAAACAATTACAAAACAAAAACAAAAGCAAAAAAAGCAAGGATAATCTTGGGCAAGACACACTCTCTCAGCCTTAGCAAAAGCCTAGGCAAATGCAAACATCCCACAGAAGAAATCTGGCCAGGATAATTGTCCTAGTTTTGCCTCAGAATCTCCTCAGATTGAAAATGACATGAAGGCCCTTTCTACACAAGCAGGAAAATGTGGATTAATGCCACATTTTCCTGCCCGTGTAAACAAAGCCACATACTACAATACAGAGATAATCCAGTTCAAAACTGGCTTTTCTTTGCATAGCTCCTTCTGGCATCCTGGGGTTTGTAGTTTGATGATGCACCAGCACACTTTGGGAGAGAAGGCTGTGACACCTTGTAAAACTACAAAGCCCAGAATTGTGTCTGAAAGAGCTTTGCAAGGGAGCTATGCAAAGGAATCTTTCAGCTGTCCTTGAAATCTCATGACTGTACCTTCCGGTCAAGTCTCAAGTCCTGCAAGGTATTTCAAGTCAAGCCTCAAGTTCAGACTCACTTCTGCACCCTGCAGGTTCTAGTCAAGTCTCAAGTCCTGCAACAAGGCACTTTTTTAAAAAATAAACCCAGCCTCTAGTCCAGTCTCAATTCTCTACCCTCAAGTCTAGTCTCAAGTCCTGCAAGGGACTTTCAAGTCAAGTCTCTAGTCCAGTCTCGATAATTCCCTATCCCTACTCTCCAGTCCCAAGTCAAAAGAATAGAGATCAATTATATTACCTTGCAGAGGGAGGCAGCCGTGGGCACAGGAGGCATGAGTGGGCACAGGCAGCACAAGTGGGCACAGGCAGCCCCAGCGGGCACGGACAGCCTGAGCGGGCACAGACAGCCTCAGTGGGCACAGGCAGTCTCAGTGGGCACAGACAGCCAAGTGGGCACCGGCAGCCCTAGTGGGCATAGGCAGCATGAGTGGACACAGAGAGCACAAGCAGGCACAGGCAGCCGCCAGCACGTGCACACAGCTTTATGCTGTAATTTTCGTGTGCCCAGGGCCCCGCTGGCCAATCAGGTTTTTGGTGGGCCCCAGAGGCACCAATTTTAAAAAGTTAAAAACAAACTTGGTTGGTAGATTCAAAAGATTTCGTTTGCCATTTTGGCGCAGGGATTCGAATCTGCGAATTCTTGAATCCTTGCCGACGATTCGAAGATTCGGTTGGCCCATCCCGAAAAAATTAATAGTTATAGGGAATTTCAATTGTCCTAGTATCTTCTGGGAGACTAAATCTCCTCTCCAACAAATTCCTGATGTGCCTTGCAATAATTTCTTTTTTCAAAAGGTAGAGGAAGGCACAAGGGGATCTGGAATTGGTTGCAGGAAACAAATTAGTTAGAACTTTAGGGGGAAGTAACCATATAAAGCCAGAATTTGCAATTGTGGGGCAGGGCAAAAAAGAATAGTCAAACACAGACCTTGGATTTCAGGAAAGGTGATTTTAACAAGTTCAGGTAGAATCCCATGGCTAAAGGAGAAAGACACCCAGCATGCGTGGGAGTTCTTAAAGAGTGTGTTACCAAAAAAACACAATCATGAACAATGCCATGGGAGAAGAAAAATGGGAAACATCTGAAAAAGCCATCGTGGCTGCACAGCAAACTGAAGACAGAATGAAAAAGAAAAGGAATATGCATATAGAGTGGAAGGAAGGACAAACCACCAAGGAAGAGTACAGATGTGTAGCCCAAGTCTACAGGAATAATATAAGGAAAGCTAAAGCTCAAAATGAGTTGAGATTGGATAAGCAACAAAAGAGCAACGAAAAGGGTCCCCCCACCCCAAGTACATCTGAGGCAAGGGAATGACCAAGGAGACAATGTGGCCACTGTCCAATAGGATGGCAAAATGCTAACAGATGACAATGAAAAGGCAGAACTACTCAATACCTATTTTGCTTCTATATCCCCCCCCCCCAAAAAAAAGAGAACGGTGTACTTCCATGCAGCAGCAGAGGCTTTGGCAAGGGATCTGGATTGCAAATCAAGATTTGCGCGATCGCACATTGCTCCGAGGCCCCATGCTCACTCACCTTGCATGCAGAGCTCTGGAGCCACAGCCCTCGTGCTTCCTCCCCCAGCCAAGCCTGGGAAAATACCCGGCTGGGCTGCAGAAAGAAGAGGCGGAGCCTTCGTGTTGCCTGCCAGCTAAAGCAACGGGGACGCAAGAGCCTCTCGCAAGAGGCTGCTCATGTGATCCCTGCACCCCGGCACCGGACATAGGTAAGGTGCAGAAAGGGCCTTAACCAGGAATCATCTAGTTAAGCTAAATGAGTTATAATCTGCAGGGCCAGATGAACTGCACCCGAAAGGACAGCAGGGACTTGCTGATGTACCCTCTGAACCCCTTGCCATCATTTTTGTGAAATCTTGAAGAATAGGTGAGGTGTCAAAGAACATGGGAAAGGCAAACATTATGCCTCTCTTCAAAAAATAAAAATTAAAAAAAAAATTCCAGGAAACCTGTTATCGTTGTGTATATGTGTGTGTGTGTGTGTGTTATCACTTTAGTAGTAGTTTCTTTAGGCACTAGCACTTCCTTTATTCCCGTTCTCTTCATTTTGGCTCTAGTTTTTAGGATTAGCAGTACTGACTACCAGCATGGTGTAGTGGTTTGACAATTGGACTACGATCCTGGAAACCAGGCTTTGATTTTCCACTCAGCCATGAAAACCCTGTGATAAGTTCATCTTAGCATTGCCATAAGTCAGAAGTGACTTGAAAGCACACAACAATATTGACTTCAATTTCAGTTTTCTGTAAAAATTGATACATACATACCTAGAGAGAGAGAGAGAGAGAGAGAGAGAGAGAGAGAGGTATGTATGTAAGCAAACTTCATATTAAAGCAAACTTCAGACATGGACAACACACAACCCCCTCCCTGAGGCCGTTTGGAACCAAGGGCCTTTTCACACTACACTGTTATAGTGCTATCGTTCCACTTTCAGCTTCCTGTGGAATTCTAGGGCTTGTAGTTTAGGAAGGCCAAAGAGCTGAGAATACTAAAGGCCCCTCCCGAAACTGCAAACCCCAGGATTCCACAGGATGTTGAAAGGGAATAACAGCAGTATAGCAGTGTAGTGCGGAAAGGTCTTGAGCAACATTAGTCCCCTCACAGTGGCCTAACATGGACTGAATGCTATCTCTAATCCCCTTTAAAGTGCATTAGATGAATCAGTGGTTGTATAGTGATGTAAATCCTATTTAATCAATAAGTTGTCTCTAGCTACGTCCATGTTTCATGTACTTACATTGCAAAAAATGTTGTGCTATTTTAAAAATAAATTTTAAAGGTAGCAAGCACAATACCTCGGTACTATCTTCCTGAATGTGCATAGGATTCTTCTGCGGAGGAATAAGGGCAACAATCTACCACTGGATAACACGTGTAGTAGGCATATAAGCATTTTTGGAACTTCCTATCTGTAGCATTCAAAGCATGTAGAGAAATCAGTTTGACTATTTTCCAACTTTGAATCGGAAATTCTGTACTTTCCCCTATTGAAACAAAGATCAGGAAACCAGGCTCATGGTAGAAAATCTCAAGGTACTGGCAGAGACCTAAAAGAAAGATAAATTACGTTCAATTCTTTTTAAAAGATTATAATATATAAAGAAGTACAATACAAATAGCAAGCAAACATAATATTTATTTGCAACAGTAATTTCACATTTCTTGGTAAAGTCACAGACTGGAACAGACATGATATTCTTGAACAAATGTTGAGCAAAAATGTTCTTTTAACATCATCAACTGATACTAATAGGACTTCCCTGTGCATATGTCTTGATACTGATTGATTGATTGATTGATTGATTGATTGATTGATTGATATCCCATCTTTCCACTAACTGTAGTATTCTAAATAGTTCAGGAAAAATAGGCAATAGCAGTAATAAAATGCAGATAAAATATAACACAAAATGTACTGTGGATTAAGTCCCATTATGTTGAATGGGACTGCACCCTATTGAGTATGTTTAGGATTGTGGTTGGAATCACTAAGGCTTCCATACTCCACTCACTTATCTGGAGTAAGAACTATTGAACTGAATGGGGCTTACTCCTGAGGACAGATTTATAGAATCGTCTATGTCTCAATTTTACTGAAACAGGTATTACCAGAGGACTTGGGTAGAAATGGTTGTTGGGGAGCAGACAAGAACTGGTTAGATTCAGAAATGTTATTCTGCTCTTCTTTGCCTTCTCCACAATGTGTGTCTGGTTGCAAACTATTTTGCCAAGTTTCATGTGAAGTTAGGCATTGATTTCCCGTAGAGAATGGAGCTGAAGTGGAAAATGCTGACAGACCCCTGACAACAGAATGGCTGGTGGGTGCCGCTACTGTGTATCTGTTGTTGTCATATTGACTTTTGTGCAATAAAAATAAAGCTCTCAGACCGAAGCCCCATGGAAATTTGATTGACTCTGCTCTGTAATTGCTTATCATCCTTGAAGATACTTCTTGGCATTTAAGAACCAGAGAATCTGTTTCATATTTCTTCAAGCTTTATAAATACACCCTGTTTATATTAAAAGGATAGACAAATGCATATAAAGCTGGAAAACATGACCACAATGGTTTTCCCCTTCCCTTGCATCTTTCTCTGTTCACAGAAAGAAATACTTCTTTTTTTATTGTTGCTAAACTTTTGCCCTTGGCTGATCAAATCTTGAACAGACCCAAAATGTCCGTTTCATGCAGTCTGTGTGAGTGTGGGCATGCAGTTTCAAACTTGAAGAAACACACACACACATGCACACACAGAGAGCAGAATAAAAAAGAATGGTTCTGTTGGCAGAGCCACTTTCTTCAACAGAACTGGGAAAGAGCAACTCCCTTCTCTGCAGTCGCCCCTTGGGAACATCCCAAACCAGCTCAAGAGAGGTAGGACCCCCCTGGGCCAATTTCTGGGTGGCATAGAGGGCTGGGGAGGGAGTGGAAGGGAAGGTATTTCCATTATGATGGTAGTTGAGCATGAGTGAAACATTGCTTTTTGGCCCTAGACATAAATGAAGCTGTTTGGAAGGAAAAACACAGGAGAAATCTTTGCACAGTACTGATTTTCTACTGCTCATCATTCAAGAGGATATCAGTAAAAACAATGTGACATATTCTGGCTAATAATGCTAGTACAAAACACTTAAGAAAAAAAAATTTTTTGATTTGGAGGTTGAAAAATGGCTAGGGTGTGCTTTTCCTTTCTAGATTTCAAGCAGTCCAAACCGAAAAAAAAAGGCCAACAAGAACAAAACAAAACAATGCTGTCCGGCACTTTTTATAAACAGAGGGAAGAATATTACTAGTTTCTTGCTAGAAGACAACAAAATATTTCCCTTGTGGAGTCAGCAACTTCTTTCCTTTTGCAGGAAGCATTTGAATGATATCTCCAGGGCAGTGAGAGTTAACTTTTTGGACTGAGATCACTATACAGAGAAATTTCATTTCAGTCCTGGCAAACGACCCGGCCCCCACCTCCGCATCACGACTTTGGAGGAAATAATTGTTCAGACACAGAAAGTAAAGTTGGAAGTCTTGTCAACACTTTTAGTCACACCCTTACCATGGGAAGTTGTGTGTTGGCTGCAGTATTTTTTTCTTCCCCCGCCCTTTTTTTTTCCTTCCCCCCACCCTTTTTCCCCCTTTTTTTTCTTCTTTTTTAGCAGCAGGACAATTTGTGCCGGTTGTGGTGTGCCCTTTTATTATCCCATGGCGACCTCTCAGCAGTAGCTCATGCCTTTCTAACCACAAAGGATTGATTACTATAATTCCCTCCTAGCAGGAGTCGCAGGCTCGGCATCTAAATTGACTGCCGCTTATTCCAATGGCTGTAGCCCATTCCTCTGCTGATGAGGACAGGATCAACCATAATTATATTTTATCTTCCTGGACCACTTGAAAAAAAAATTATTTGAAAGAAACATTCAGCTTGGTGACTCCCAGCCTCACTTTTGTGTTTGTTTTTACTGCTTCCAGACTGTCTTCTCTGATTGTTTGTCACTGGGACAAAAAGAGCAACCAAATGGATTGTTTTAAGAAAGTCAATTAAATTTAACAGTTGAACAGAAAGGAAGGTCTGAATCCAAGCACTGCAAAGTCAGTGACACTGGGCTGGATGCTGTTTTTGAATGACAGAAATGAATGCTGTTTTATCTAGGTTGACGAGCAAAGGTTCAGCATGTCCAATTGCAGTTGTCCACATTCATTTTCTCTCACTGTACATCTACCCCACACCCATGAAAAACCACTGGAATTTAGAGTGTGATTTTATTGGGACAGGGGGAATTTCAATTCTCACGAATCACAGGAGGCTAGAGAATATCACCTTTATGTCTTCTAGACTCATCCTTCAGCCCAGGCAAAGCGCAATGATACCCAGCATCCTATATGTTAATAGGGAAAGACAAAATCCAGTATGTGCCTGGACTCTTTGGATTCCCTGCCTACATGTCTTAGGATAAGCTACGGTGGGATGGTGGTGAACCAAGACAGGAGGGTTTTTGTTTTGTTTTGTTTTTTGGTGATGGTACGAATCTGAGGAATGCCCTTCCCACGGAGGTTTGTCTAGCCCTGGTCTTGTTTTCTTTTTAGCACCAACTGTTGGTCTTTTTTAGGGATGGGCCAACTGAATCTTCGAATCCTCGAATCCTGGGTAAGGATTCGAGGTTCCTGAATCTGAATCCCTGTGCCAAAATAGGCAAACTGAATCTTTCGAATCCGCCAACTAAATAGATTGTTGGAGACCAGGACACCTGAAAACCTGGGAGACCGGGATGCCTGAAAATCTGGGAGACCATATATACAAGGGAAGATAGTAAGTAGGTGAGGTTTTCCCTTGGAGTAATAATGGCCTTTGCTAACAATTTCGGAAATTACATCTGGGCTTACATTTTAAGATATTTAAATTGAACATTTCATATTTAAGTTCAGTACTTGACTGGAAGATTTCAAGGACAGCTGAAACATTCCTTTGCAAAGCTTCCTTGCAAACCTCCTTCAGACACAATTCTGGGCTTTGGAGTTTTACAAGGTGTCACAGCCTTCTCTCCCAAAGTGTGCTGGTGCATCATCAAACTACAAACCCCACAATGCCAGAAGAAGCTATGCAAAGAAAAGCCAGTTTTGACCTGGATTATCTCTGTACTGTAGTATGTGGCCCTGTTTACACAGGCAGGGAAAATGTGGCATTAATCCACATTTTCCTGCTTGTGTAGAAAGGGCCTTCATGTCATTTTCAATCTGAGGAGATCCTGAGGCAAAACTACGACAATCGTCTTGGCCAGATTTCTCCAGAGGGATGTTTACCTTTGCCTAGGCTTTTGCTAAGGCTGAGAGTGTGTGTCTTGCCCAAGATTATCCTTCTTTCCCTTGCTTTTTAAACTCTTTTTAAAGAAATGATTCGAAAGATTCGAGATTTGTGAGATTCGTGGATTCCCAGAACCTTCCAGGGATTCAGATCCAGTTTCAGATTTGGAAAATTCTGGATTCGTCCATCCTTAGTCTTTTTTATATTCAGACCTATTAGCTACTCTTACTTGTGTTTGTAGCTTTCCTGATCCAGAATGATGAATAACTGGCTTTTCCAGCTCCAGTATAACTCTTTCAAACAATATCACTAAACATTCCCTAACATATGTTATTGTCATGGCAAAAGACAATTATGGAATCAATGGGCATACTCCCCCATCAAAAAAAGTATTATTTCAAAATACAGAGGAATAAGGGTTGGGAACTCCTTGCATAAAGTCACACTATGAGGCATTCTAGTTGAGACAAATGGTGAGATTTATACTAACTCTCAATGTGGATACTTGGATTTTATTAGAAACAGATAATTGACATGCTGATTGGATCAGAGGACTGCCATTTATGCCTATTAAACCTAAAAACTTGGTGAAGTTAAACATTTCTTTTTTAAAAAACATATTTCCAATCTAGAAAAGATAGCAAAAATCTTTAACCCCACCATTATCATCACTGATACCATTCTTATGCCTCCCTCTATTTGTTGATAGAGACAAATTTTCTCAATTTAAAAACTGGGAGACTAAAAAATTATATCATTTACAATATTTATTTATAGGACAACAGTAAAAGACAGGAACACAAATAAAACAACAATTGGGTTCTGCCTTTTATTCATGGTTTCAAATTCATCAGGTTTTGTATTTTATATTCCATCCTGAAGTAAAGCTTAAAATTAATTGCTCATTAACTAAATTTGAGTCACTGACATTTCAAAACCACTCCGGATCTGCTGGATAAACATAAAAAATCTACTCTGTCTTATGACAATACTTACAATAATGTAACATGTTCAAAACTGTCTGGGAAAAAGATTTAGGGTTGATAATAGAAGATAAGATACCCTCCTCATTATGGAAAGTCTCTCCTTTAAAATCAGTTTCAGCTAAAATATGTGAACAATGTTTTAAAATAGTTTATCAGTGGTATAGTACCCCTCTGAAACTCAGTTATATAAATGAGAAAATATCTGCTAACTGTTGGAGAAATTGTAATTCTGTAAGTACTTTCTTTCACATGTGGTGATCATGTCCAAAAGACCAAAGATTTGGGATAGCGGTTTTCAATGAAATTTGCAGAGAACAAATTTAACAAAATCTTATTAATAAAAAACTAGTGTTTTGTTTTATTTTGTTTTTTGCCTAGCAGATGGCTCAAAAATCAGAAGACCTAGAGAATTTCACTTTGGACTGTTGTTATGAGAAGTTGTGGTCTCTTGCTTTCATGGAAAAACTGAAACAATGGGTTCACAACCCAAGAAATGAATTCCATGATGACTCCTTTATTACAGACTGATTTCCACATGTTTCTTTTATTAACAGAAACAGAAGTAATCTAGATCCACCTGGTTCTCATGTCAGTTTTTGGAATGACATCCTGAATTGAAAGCTATAAAAAGAAATATATGTATTTATCATATATTTTGTCAAGAAATGCTGACAGTATAAATTTTATATTGTTCTGTTGAACTGTGTTAAGTTATACGCTTTTCAATTAAAAAAAACAGAAAAATAGAATGTTTCTCTTCATGTCTGTCTCTACTTGCTAATATTCTGTGTGTGTGTGTGTATGTTTTAAACTGATGCTTTGTTGTTTACATGCCAGCCACCCTGAAAACCTTTTGGGGACATAAATATATAAGACAAGCAAATGAATCAAGTAAAATTCTTGATCGTGCCACACATATTTATCTTCAACCCCTCCTCCCCTGCTCAAACAAGAGAACAAAATTTGAAAAACAATGGTTCATAAGTCCTTTGGAAATGATCCAGTCTGGAGATAGTCCTTTCCCAACAGCTCCCTAGTTGGAGTGGAGCGAGGACAGATTCTCCTCTCAGCAGTCCTCAGCAAGTGACAAGACAGAGAGCTTCTTGGTGAAGTGCGACTTATATCCAGCAGTGTTTTACCACACATATGTACAAAACAGTTATTTTTGTTTCAGTCAGCAGGACATTTCTGGCACACTCAAAGTTGTAGTTGGATATTGTTCTTTTTAAAAAGAAGTATTTGAAAGAAATGAATGTCTAACAACATGAGTTGGGATTTGAAACAGTTGGGGGGGGGTGGAAATTCCTGAAAGGATGGAAAATAAGTATGCTTTACTGAACTTAACTTTTCCTTCAGATGTTCCTCTCGTTCTTTGTTGTTTTCACAAGATATCTGTAAAACTGGGCACAGATTTTGAACAAATGTTGTTGTTGTTGTTGCTGCTGCTGCTGCTGTTGTTGTTTGGATTCAAGACATTTGTGACTTATGGTGATACCATCATGGGTTTTCATGGAAAGATTTGTTCTATGGTGGGTTTCCATTGCCTTTCCCTGAGGCTGAGAGAATGTGATCCCCAGTTGTTTCCCCTTTGTGCCATTCCCCCAGGCTTCCTCCAAAATATACGTCCTGTGCTTGTCATATCACATTATTAAATCAGAACTTGAAAGTAACTAGTTAAAAATAACAAAATTTATGATTTCTTCCTGTTTTATGTAACTGTGCTATATTATGACAGTAGCATAGGAAGGGATGGTGGCACTCTCTTTACAGGAGACTCTTTGCAGGGAGTGTTTCAGGTCAAGGGGTCGCCTTACTAAAGAGTAGAGGAGGAATGCCACATGGTTCAAGTCAGGAATGGAAAGAATATTCTTAATTATTGGTTCCCAGATTAAAAAATAAATGAGTTTTCCAGCAGTTATGAAACCCCTTTGGGAGCCTAATAAACCAGTGAGACTTCTGTACTGAGTTCTCCCATTATTTGAATATTCCAATGAACTGTGGAGTGATTATTCTGCAGACAAAAACATATGTCTTTTTATCCCCCCACCCTATTTTCCGGGCAGAAAACGGGGGGGGGGGGGTAGCACAAGAAAAAACATGGCCTAAATCCTATTGATAGTTCTGACTAGAGTCCATCCATTAAATCAATTGCTTTTGCCTGTGTGTTGACTCAGCGTTCAACTATTTCTTCAACTGATCTACTCTAGCTGGGATTAACCAACAGGATTCCAACCCACATGTTCTCCTCGGCAGAATAATTCTTTCACATCATTTGGGACATTTAAATACGAGGAGAATTTGTTGTTACCGTGTGCCTTCAAGTCATTTCTGAATTATAGTGACGCTAAAGTGGAACTATCATGGAGTTTTAATGGGGCTGAGAGTGTGTGACATGCCCAAGGTCACCCAATGACCTTGGGTACTCAGTTTCCATGGCTGAGCAGGAGTTGAACTCTGGTCATAATCCAATGCTCAAACCACTACACCATGCTGGCTCTATGGGGAGAATACCATGGAAGAATATTTGTTTACTCTCATAGCAAAGAGAAAACTACTGTAATCACTTGTCCTTGCATTCAAGGATGAAACAGGCAAAGATTCAAGGACGGATCTTCCTTGTGTAAGTGCTGGCTTATGTTGCTGCCTCTTGTCATGTTGTAGGACTGAAGTGAGGCCAAGGTGAAAAGGAGGAGAAGGAGTTTTCCACTAGGTTTGTAGGAGCTAGATGCCGTTATTTAAAACGTAACTTCGGGTGCATCAGGACTGATTGAAACAAGACAGATTTTGTTCATGTTCTTTCCAATTTTATACTGGGTTGAAATGAACCAATTTGAGATACTGGAATAAAAAGTTTCTGATCATACCAGGAGTTGAGAGAAAACATACAGGGATAAACAAAACATGTATGGATCTCCAAAATAAAATTGGAAAGAATATGCACAAAATTTAGGACTTTCTGATCTTTTTAATCAGTAACCATTTCCACACGGGGTGAGGGAATCGCCCTGTGATGCTACTTACCGGACTTTAAGGCTCCCCGGTCCGGTCCACGCCACTCCGGAGCAGTGCGTGCTAGTCGCTTCGCACTGCTCCGGCATCGAAAATGGTGGCTTCCAGTTGGTCAAGGGTCTCGACCAACCGCTGAAGCTCGCCAGCCTAAAGCCTGCCCCCGGCAGATCACAGGCACGCACCAATGCGAGCCTGCGAATCTGCATAAGGGAGCAGGCTCGCAGTGGTGCACTCCGTGCTTTTAAAAGACCAGTTTTTAGCGGTCTTTCAAAACCACGCTGGACGACCACTTGGGGTCGTTCTGGAGCGGGCTGGGGTGCGGATCTACGTTAAGTAGGTCCAACCCAGTCCACTCCCAGGTGCAGATGTCCTCCCTGGAGGACGCTCTGCCCCGTTTTAAAAACCCCATGTAGAAATGGCCAGTGTAGAGACACACTCAAAGCTATTTTGTGTCTCCCTGTCGAAAAATTATGCATTACTTTTAACACGTGAAACTGCAATAGAGACTAACTACTTCTCCAGACTTTGGAATTGTAACTGCAAGCAATCACACGCGTGCCCAGATGCATGCACGCATGCAAGAGGAACCTTGAGTTCTGCTGACTGAGGCTTGCTGCTGTAGTTGTTTATTGCTTAGCTTAGAGTCTTTCTGCACTACACTGTTATAGTGCTATATTCCACTTTCCACATCCTGTGGAATTCTGGGGTTTGTAGTTTACTGAGGCCAAAGAGCTCTCTGGCTGAGAATTCTAAATGCCCCTCCCTGAACTGCAAGTCCCAGGATTCCATAAGATGTTGAAAGTGGAATAAGAGCACCATAACAGTGTACTGCGGAAAGGCCCTTAGTGGCAGCTGTCGACTTCCATGTCTGTGAGATGGTGAAGCCAATCTGAATTTGAGTTCACACTCTGAAGGGAGGTATTTCCAGTTTTAGGGTTGGGGTTCAACACCTTAGATTACTCCTTTATGATTTGGATCAAATCCCAGGAGAGATTCACCACCTTACTGACAAGAAAGCCTTGAGCGGCCAATGATTTATCCTTACAGCAAAACAGCATTTGTGATGTGTATGTATCTGAGAGTGATTTAAAAAGATGTTTATTTAATCTCCCTGTGAAAGAGCCTCCAGGGTCCCAGCTTCTGCTTCACTGCTGCCAGGATGCTTGGTCAAGCCTTAAAAACTTTATAGGTTCTGGCACAGCCCTGGAATACAAGCTTTGGTGCTTGAGATTTCTGCCTGCCCAGTGCAAATATAAAATTTTATCAGTACAGTAAATGTTTGTCATTTAGAAAGTCAATAGAGCCACCTTTAAAGGAAAAAAAAGGGAGAAAAAAGACTTTTACAGGTTTGGAGCTTGAGAGACTTGGATTACAGTGTGGCAGAAGTGAATTAACCCCAATTAGGTAATTCATTCAGATCCAGACTGAGGTCACTGTGATATTCTTACACATTTTATCATTTGTCAACAACTGGATCTCATGAATTTCTTTCTGGTCTAACTCTACAAATTCTGGTTTCATCAATGTTTATTTTCTGCAACTGCAAGTCTGCAGTTTGTACCACTTTACAGTGAATGCAGCAAAATTCATCCCGGAAAAGTCTCCACACACACACACCATTGTATGTGTATCTTTCATAATATACACATGTTTGTACGTACTAGCTGGAATTGCATTGGGGAGGTATGTGTTCATAAGTGGGCTTATGTCTGGGGGAATTAGAATTCGGCACTTCTGTAATGTCCCTGTCCAGTAGAGGGCTGCTATTATATTACTAAGTAGCAGAGCTGGAAAGCCGACTATTGAGCAATGGGACCAACACACAATGGGATGCCCATCACATTGGCCCCAAAGTGCCTTGTGCCTGCCATGATGCACCTCAGAAACCAGCATGCATCAGGCATTCTTGCTGGAGTCCTGTTGCACACCTTTGCAATTCACTAGCAGAGTTTCTAAGTGTCTCTACTACGTAGCTAAGTATACATAAAGTTATATAACATAGATGGTGATATAGGATTCTGGTGACTCTTTTTAGGTCTACTGTAGGCGTTTTGAAAAGGTTTAACCCATTCCCCCTATCCTTTTTCTAGTATGTACACTTTTTGAAAATAGTTTCACCCACAACTCAGTATGCACTCAAGTGCAGTTTCCCCTGATCTGTGCAATTTTTTGTGCACAGTGTTTGAATTGCCAAACAGATCATAAAATTCTGAAATTCTGGAAAGATCTTATTCTGCTATTTTGCTCAAAAGTGCTTGGGGCTCAGCAAATCCAATTTTTTACAGGAGAAGGGTTGAGCAAAGTAAGATCATTTCTGCACTACACTGTTATAGTGCTATTATTCCACTTTCAACATCCTGTGGAATTCTGGGGTTTGTGGTTTACTGAGACCCAAGAGCTCTCTGGCAGAGGCGGCCCCTCCTGAAACTGCAAATCCCAGCATTCCATAGGACGTTGAAAGTGGAATAATAGCACTATACCAGTGTAGTGCAGAAATGGCCTAAATCTCTCTCATTCTCTCTCTCTTTCTCTCTCTCTCTCTTTTTTTCCTATTCTCTCCCTCTTCCTTCTTCCCATACAGCTTCAGATACAAATTCTCCCACACCATTAAAGGTTGCAGCGCTGGTTAAAATGTAACAGGGATGGGTGTGGTCATTGGTCTGCCTAGTTACCTTGCACTCAAGCATTATTAATCAGTCCTTGGCCAGATTCTGGCTGATGTATGTGGGTGAAAGTTGCACTGTGCATGAGGAGTGAGGTTTTTTTAGACAATGTGCAACAGTTGCATCCATCTGATGGCAATGGAAACTGAGTTGTACATGCAAAACCGTTGCTCATGCAGTCATGCATGAAAGCACTCAGAGCAGTGTGCAAATGTGCATTTGTCCCTATATACTGTGGACTACATTTGTGCAACTGGCTCTCAGCCAGGTGCATTGATAATTTAGCCACATAGTTTCCGCTATGATAGTGTTCCGTGTAAGGGTTCTGTAGTGTCAGTGTAATGTAACTCTGCAAGTACGTGCCTACACTGCACTGAAGGGATGTACAGTCTCAACCAATTCATTCAGCTTAAAAGAGTCTTTGTATTGGGATGAGCAACTGTAGAAGGGGACGAGCTAATTTTTCATTCCTATACTTTTTCTAGCAACACACCTTCTGGTAACACTCCAAGACCCCCAGTGTGATCAGAAATGATAGCCTATCATTTCTGGCTTCTCTTATTGCCCAACTTTCACCTGATTTTTTTTCCTGCTGTTTTTGTAAAGGGAGTTGAGGGCAATTTTTGCAACTGCTTTGACGTATTTGAGGTATTTTGAAGTGGAAAATTGCCTGATGTTTTTAAATTTGGATGGTGGCCTGGAGGCTTGGGGTGAAGTCTGGAGGGGCTGCAAATTTAGGCTTTGGGTTCTGCCTGCACCCCAACAGCCACACTTTGCCCCACCCTGGTTATATGGGAGAAAAGGTGAGACCCAAAACTTCCTGAGACTAATGTTTCCAGTTTCACCTGCTCAGTCAGAATCAGAAGTGATTCCCCATTTCAGTGGGGACAATGAAGTTGCTCTGGATTTTAGCCAAAACTTTAAAAGAGCTAGATAGTTCAGCAACTTGGATAGTTCCAGTAATGTGTAGACTAAAACTCAGAATGGATTCACTGTCCTGCTGACATGGAAGCCATGAACCACCACCGATCAGATGAATAAGTCTCACTGAGTCACATGGGGTTTACATCCACAAGGAAGTGGCTATAGGATTGCCCCTGTATTTATCCATCCGCTATTGTTGTGATTTGGCAGTACTGTATTCACATTTGATTGGATGCTTCAAAATTGTCATGGTTCAGTGAAGATATGTGTGCAAAGCAGACTTCTTCACAAGCAACTCCAGCCCTAGATAAGAGACTGGTACAAAGCTGCTGTGTATTGCTACATATACTGCTGTAACACACGCTGGGTTTCATTGGTTATTTGTGTTCAAATATGCATGTCTGGAGAGTCCACCTCACTTCCTTCCACATGCGGTTCAGCCCCCTTCTCCCTTCCTCCAAGTTGCTCAGAAAAATTTTGGGGCTACAACTCCCAGAACCCATTAGTGGAAATTTTGACAAATGGTGACAGATATCTATTTATCTCTGGATCAGAATAATTAGAATCATTACATTTGAAACCCTAATATTACTTAAGGTTTCACACTATTGTCTCATTTCCATTAAATCGTCTAAAGGATTTTCTTTTGATACACACCCACACACCAGGCTGGGGAACTTGTAGCACTCCAGATATTGTTCCACTGTAATTCCCATCAGCCCTTGCCAGCCCTCCCTATAGCTGTGGTATATTTAAGGCCATTTCCACTCTACACTGTTGTAGTGCTACAACATCCTGTGGAATTCTGGGGTTTGTAGTTTACTGGGGTCTAAGAGCTCTCTAGCTGAGAATTCTAAATGCCCCTCCCTAAACTGCAAATCCCAGGATTTCATAGGATGTTGAAAGTGGAATAATAGCACTGCAACAGTGTACTGCAGAAATGGCCTAAATCTTTTACTCCAAGTCTCAAGTCAAGTCTCAAGTCTCTACCTTCAACGGTCAGTAGGGACGGAGGGGGCGATGGGGGCAGTTGGCCCCAGGCAGCAATTTTTTGAGGGGCATCCCAGCTCGTAGCCATGCCTCCATGTGCTGTAGCCCCGCCCCCTCACACCATAGCCCCACCCCACACACTGTGGCCACGCCCCCATGCACTATAGCCACGCCCCACCCGCCCCTTCTCCACGCACTCCAAGCTCCGCCACTTCTTCAAGTCTAAGTCGAGTCTCAAGTCCTTGCAAAATACTTTCAAGTCAAGTCTCAAGTCAAGTCTCAAGTGTGGGAGCCAACTTTAACAGAAAAAAAAGTGGTGGTGGAGTGTAATGGGGGTCAATGGGCTTACAAGGGTATCTTACTTGCCATTCCTCAAGCTGGAGGCTTTTGTGTCAATGGGCATAAAAAGGTCTGCTGCTTTTGAAGTGGGGAATAGGATCCTTCTTACTCCCCATTACTGAAGCTTCAAAAGCCTTAGAAGGAAGGACCCTTCCTCCTCAAGCCTGTTGCCTAACACATTTGCTGTTCCCCTCTGAGAAATGCACCCTGCACTCTGGGGGCAAGCCTTGCCTTCTGCTCTTAGGAAAAGTTTTAGAAGGCTCTTCCAATTTGCAGCAGGGCCAGGTTGCCAAGCAGACCTCAATCTCATCTCAAGCCCGTTGCCTAACACGTTTGTTGTTCCCTTCCAAGAAATGTGCCCACACTTCAGGTTTGAGACAGATCATCATGTGACCTGTAGGCAAAAAGACATGGAAGCGTTTTTCAAAGGCATAAAGTTTCTGGATGAATGGGCTGTGTTACTGAACCAAGAGCAATTAAAATATGGAAGTCATGAATCAAGTCAAGTCAGTGTGTCATTTATTGTCAAGTCAAGTCCAAGTTGAGTCAGTCTGAGTCAATCAAGTTGAGTCTACATCACTGCCCTATAGTGAGGGATTATGGAAGCTGTAGTTCTTCAGCCTGTGAGGAGCTGCAGGCTTTGTACACCTATTCCCACGGCAGTTCTTCTTGGCTGGTTTTTTTTTAAAAAAATCTTATTTAATGAAAGTAAGTGGAATACGATTTTTTAAAATGCCTAACAAAATATGGAATACATGTAATGCGCTGGCAGACAATTCTTATTGCAGTGCTTAATCCATGTAGACTTGCTGGATGCTGTTGTCCATTTTACCCAAATTCATTACTCCATCTGTTCCCATGGATAGCTGAAGCTTTTCTTTGTGGGGTCATCGTGCTGACTGACATAGCAAAGAAAAGAAACCATGTTTCTCTACAACTGCCTGTGTCTGTGTCTTCCTTCAGTCCCTTAATTTTTTTTTTTTTTGGTGTTATTTTTTTCTAATAGGGACAAGCCCCAAATCCTTGCGTACCATAGGCTGATATTCAAGTTATCCCCAGTTTTTCAGTTGTGAACTACTCCTTGTTGAAGTCCAGACTTCAGCAGCCCATTTCACACCAAGTTACTCCACCCCAAGGAGGCTGACTCACACTCTTCATGAGCAGAGTCAGTTGTGACATTTCACAGCATCTATCGAGTACACTAATAAAACTCTTCACTCTCAGTAGCAAAGATTGTCCTGGTTCATTAAATTGCTTATAAACCGAAATAGCCCAAGCGCTTCTCCTCCCTCACCTTCTACCTCACCTTTCTAGCCTACAACAAGATAAATATCATTGCCAACCACAGTGACCCAACACAGTTGATAATATATTAGGAAATCCCCACCCCTTTTTCCCCTCAGAGGATGGATTCTCCTTGTTTTCTTTAAATCTTTGCATGCTGGTTTAAATCATTGCGAATGTGTGTGTGAATAGGTAAATGTTCATAGTAAAAAGTTCTTTCATAGAACTGTAGAACTGTAGAGCTGGAAAAGACCACAAGGTTATCCAGTCCAACCCCCTGCCCTGTAGGAATACATGATCAAATTAGTCCCAAAAGATGGCCATCCAGCCTCTGTTTAAAAACCTCCAGAGAAGGAGGCTCTACCACAGACCAAGGCAGTATATTCCACTGTCAAATGCTCCATGTTCAAGGCATTAATGGTTCATAAAATGAAGGCCTGTGAGGTAGTTGCTTGAGAGAGATGATAGGTGCTGTGGGAGATTTCACTCTTGAGCATAAATCAGTGGGAGAACACATGTTCCGCAAGTTCTCCCCCAATTCCTCCAAGTTCAGTTCCTGGCACTTCCAGGTTAAGTGGTCAAGAGGCAGGTGCAGGGGTGTAGATGTGGGGGAAGGGGCTAATGAGGGCATTTGGCATTCTAGCCCTCAATGAAATTCTTTATCACATCCCAAATTTCCAGCATTGCAGTAATGTAAAACTTCCCTTGAACATCAAGAAACAGTATTTATGCTATCCAAAGAAAATGGCAGGCAAAGTGACCAAGGGAATGCCAACACCCAGCTAATATAGAAGTTCTAAATCTGAATCATTTTCAGTGTCTCACCCTCTGCAATGCTAGAAACTTGAGTGCTGATGGAAAATTTCATTGGGAAGGCATTCTTATTTGGGGAGGTAATGTCTCATATTGCCCACCCTGGACAGCTACACCCCTTGGCAGATGGTCAGAAAGACACCAGACAACAGATGCTATCTGGAGTTTAAAATGAAGGTAATAGAAAGCTGTGGTACCAGAAAGTCACTCTTGCAAACTTTGTCCAATTTTTAGAGAAGTGGCCACTGATAGTTCTGCTGTTTTGGTAGATGCTGCATCATTGGCAGATTTCTATTAATCTCTGGATCATAAAGATCAGAATCTTTACGTTAGAATTTTTCATATTATTTAACATTGTAATGTGTCCCTTTTCGCACTGTATTTTTTTCTTGGGCAGGAAGAACCACAATGTTTTGAGAGGTTTTTTTTTTTTTCAAGAATTTGTTTGTCCATATTGCTGCACACTCCAAATCCCCCTTCCTCCCAGAATTCCTTCAACCAGTAGGGGGCAGTGGTATCAAAACATAACTTTTGCAAGCTCTGCTTCCTGGTAGCATCCATGTTTGTGGCATACACACTCATCCCGCAGTTACCTCGACTTTGCCAGCAAAGGGGGTTTGGTCATGTTCTGAGAGTCTGAATAAGCTATAAGATATTGATATGTTTACACACTTACAGTGATGGATGCATGGGTGAAGGCTACGTGAATGTGTGAATAGGCCAAACGTGTTTGTCATGGGTTGAAAATGACTGCATTAGGGCAAAGATCTTGTCATTAATCAGTCCATCTTAGGCAAGTTTCTGGAATAGACTGTGGAATGGTGGAGTTAGATTTCCACTGTGGTGCAAATCAGTGTGTGGTTCCCTTCCACAACTTGGAGGCTGGGCAGACGTGAGGCTCCAGAACTGAGCATATCTTTGGAAGGTCCCTTATAGAGATGCCCCTTTTATGGAGTTGGTATGCCTACCTACCTCCACAATTGGATCTTCTCAATGCTAACCGTACTTCCAGAAATAAAGATGTGACAAAAGACAAGGCAGAAACCCCACAGATGCAAGGCCAATGCTACCTATGGATAAAATTATTCTGTGCCCCCATTAAATCCAGAAAACTTCAGCTTGTCATAATATCCTGAAACAGAACACATGGGCAGAATAGATTACAAAGACCCTCCATGAACTAAGCTGGATGGTCGTGGCACAGAAGATTTTTCAGGTTGCCTAATGACTTGGTTCAGAGGATGCATTGAGGCCATGTGCTCAAGAAATACATGGCTGGGTACTGGCTTGTGGAGGGCAGCATGTGACTGTCACGATTGCTGCTGCCGCCGCCACAAGTATCTTTCTGCACAAACACTGAGATTGTCAAATTGCTTGCACTGCAGTCCATTGTGCAACTGGTTTGCCACTGTAGGATCCTGACCAATGAAGGACTGGTGCTAGAAGGATTAGAATGTAGCTACCAACTGAAGGTCTTGGGGAGGGGAGCATTGCACAACCTGGGCCTCACCAATTAGAAGGGCTTCTCTTTTGGGTTTTGTGGGGACATTCAGAAAAGATCCTCTACAAAGATGGTATCAGGGTGCTGGAAGTTATGCCCCTTCAGGTAACTCAGTTCAAACCATTTGAATGATTTAACTATTGATGGGATCCATCAAGAGGACTTCCTCCATATAAGTGTCTCAGCAAATTCCAAATGATCAGTAGCAGTGGCTGGTGGCTTTCATGTCAGTGGGGAGGTGAATCCACTCTGGGTTTTAACTCAAGGAGCTATCCAAGGTGTTGAACACTATCTGAACCTTAGATAGGCGCTATAAATGCCAGAGAATGACATGGTATTGATTCTGTGCTCTACTGACATGGGAGTTCCCAGCCACCACGCCTGGCAGTCATGCTAATTTAGGGCATAATCTACCCGGAATTTAATGTGTTTGTTTTAGTAGGAGAGTAAGGCATTTGCTTACATCCCTCCTTCCTTGAAATCAGTGAAAGATGAAAGAGTTTAACATGATCATGTCTGGATGTTCATTGCTAAAGAGATGTCTGCATGATTTGCTTCTAATGTTAGAGACAAATATAAGTAATATGTCCTTTTGCTGCCAGAATTAGAAACGTTTAATAATAATGGAAGCTAAGCCTGTCAGAAAGCCTTATGTAATGGTGGAGAGTGACATAAAATGGGGGATTTATAATGCTGAATTAGCCTTGTGAAACAGTCCTGTACCTTTCATAAAAAGTCCAAAGAGCAATTATTACGGGTGTTTGACTGGCACCGTAAAGTCGTTAGTTCAATCATCATTGACCAATTACTGCTTTTATTATATTTTCTTTTTATTTTTATGATCAGAGAATGGCATTTTCCCCACAATCAGTCCTTGAGCACAAAGACAATAACAATTAAAAAGAAATATTTAAAATCTGGATTTTATCTGCACAAAGGGACCCATCCATCACTATAAAGATCAGTTTTGCGTGCAGTTGCGCCTCAGTAAAATAGTCTGAAACTATCCACTTTTTTCATGCAAAGTTTTTGGGTGGCAGGATTATCTGATTCTGTGTGCATGTGTTTTGTTTCTCAGGGAAGAAGAATGTGGGGGTTTTTTGTTTGCAACTTGCTTTAAAATATTGTTATTCCTGTTTATGTTCCTTTTTTTTAGTGGTGTGCATTTACAGAGAAATGTGTGCATGATAAGGTTATGTATGATAGTGATTATGGTCCAGATAATAATGGTTATGTTGAGCACTGGGAATAAACTTGGGTGCTATCCAGTATTAGCAGCCAAAAGGAACAGAATCATGTGATATTTTGAACAATATGGCTCCTATTAACAATGTGTGTGTGTGTGTGTGTTTTTCTCTGTCCCTTCACATACATCTATATCTGGGCTGACTGAAGACATTTTGCTGCCAGAAATGAAGGAGACGATACCAGATTGAATTTACTATGAGATGCTGCAATGGGGCAGCTCTCTCCAACTCACCTGAGGCCAGCAGGTTTGTTTAGCAGGTACGGGGCAGAACGGACAGATCACAGAACTCAGCCCCTCCCTAAACTGCAAATCCCAGGATTCCATAGGATGTTGAAAGTAGAATAATAGCACTATAACAGTCTAGTGCAGAAATGGCCATGGAGGTAACAGCCAATGAATTCCTGACACTGTTCACAGAACATGACATATCATCTGCTGCTTCACTCTACCAAATAACAGGACAGGCTTTAATCTACAGCTATATAAATCCAGAGAAAGACAGAGAATTTGGTGAAATAAATACACAGTTGTACTCCAGCCAAGCTAGGGAGCATGTGCAAATAAAAGCAGGCAGGTTCTAGAGTGTATAACATTTCTGGCTGAGTGAGCAAATCTGTACTGAAATGTGTGTTGCTCCAGTCATGGTGTAAAGGAGGGATCACAGATAGCTTTTATCCCTTCAGAAAATTTATGACAACGGCAGTTTAATGGGAATGCACCAGGAGTTCTGTGTCTCCCTATGTATATCTGACTGAGAATTCAGGCCTGTGGGAGAAGCCCTCATCTGAGACCCCCCAGAGGGAGCAATAAGGTGTGGGAGAGGGCCCTTTTGGTTGTGGCACCCAATTATGGAGTGCTTCCCCCTTGGCACCAGTGCTGGTTTCTTTCCACAGCCAATTCAAGTCAAGACATGTTTTTTTCTTTAAGGCCTTTCAGATTTAACTGACTTTTGAAGGTACTTGTACGTATTTTTAAATTGTTGTAGCTTTTAAAGCTGCTTTAATGTGCTGTCTTGTTCAATATGTTTTCATCC
The DNA here is from genome assembly GCA_030412105.1 of Cyclura pinguis. Taxonomy (NCBI): domain Eukaryota; kingdom Metazoa; phylum Chordata; class Lepidosauria; order Squamata; family Iguanidae; genus Cyclura; species Cyclura pinguis. The sequence goes on from CM059599.1 coordinate 204,025,567, forward strand.
TGTTTAAACTATGGTATTGTTTTAGAGTGGAATTGTTTAAAATGTTTATTGATTTATCTGTGCTGTTGTTGTTGTGTTCATTCAAGTTGTTTCTGACTTTATGACAACCCTCTCATGGGGTTTCCTTGGCAAGACTTGTTCAGAGGGGGTTTGCTTTTGCCTCCTCTGAGGCTGAGAGAGTGTGACCTGCCCAAGGTTACCCAGCGGGTTTCCAAAGGTGGGTGGAAATTCAAACCCTGGTCTCCAGCATCGTAGTCCAACACCCAAACCACTGCACCACACTGGGTCTCTTTATCTATATACTAACCTGAAATGCCACAAAGAAGAGATTAGTATACAAATACTTTAATAAGTAAAATGAATGTATTCATCTCACAGGGAAGGCAGGACGAAAGGAAGTACTCCAAGCTCTTGGTTGTACATCTCAGCTTGCATGCCCTGGGGTGATGGTGGCAACTACTGTTTTTCCATAAAGCCTCAGACCGGCTGGCCGGCCGGCCAGCCTTCCTTCCTTCCTTCCTTCCTTTCTTCCTATTTGCCACCTTTCTTCTGGAATGGAACTCAAAGCAGCTTCCGGAAACACTCAATTAAAGAATGTTCACAATAAAACTAAAAAACAGTGAAAATCACCACACAAACATTATACAGTCCTCCCTTCACATTTGCGGGCTTCGCTTTCCTGAATTTGATTATTCAGGAGATGCCTACTTGCCTCCTTCCCTTCCCATTCCTCTGCCTTTTGCCCAGATGTGCGTGCTTTCCTTCCACCCACCTGGGCAAATGCGAGCAAATAGGCAGGGCCTTCTCTGTGTTGCCTTCTCTGGATATGTGGCTGCCACCTCCCAATCGCCTGCCTTTTGCTTAAGCTTCTGGAAGGAAGGCAGCATGCTGAGACAAAACAGAAGCGAATGGCTGGGGGAGACACATGTGCACTTTCTCCAGGTGTGGAGCTGCCTCCTCCCATTTGCTTGTCCTTTGTGCAGGTGCCTGGACGGAAGGCCCAGACAAAAGGCAAGTGAACAGGGGCGGGAAGAGCCCTGGCAGGGAATGGGAGGGGGAGTGCTCACTTGGGTGGGGGAAGGTATTCATGGTTTTCTGACTTTCACAAGCATTCTGCACCACAAGCCCTTGTGAAAGTCGAGGCACCACTGTCGAACCATTTTTAAAAACATACAAAAGTTTTTAAAAGATATGAGACAGATATGACAAAGTGAGGAGACAAAAATCCTAAGGTAGACATTCATAGCATACTCCTCAGGAGACCATCACCTCAAGAGGAAAGGCTGAAACAAAAACAGAGTCCCACTGGGGCTACTCCCCATCCTACACTTACAGTACTCTTGGGTGACATTCCAATGAGGTGCTTGAAACGAGGGGCAGGTGGTCTGCTGGAAAAATGCTCCGTCATACAGGAAGGCTTGGGGAGATGAGCCTTGGGTGGCACTGCATGAGTTGTCTCTGCGGGGATGAATAGAAGACTGCTTCCAAAGGGTTTCTTCTCTCCTCTGCCACCCTTCTGGTCTACTTCTCCCGAAGGCAATGTGCCTTTTTATCCTGGAGGACCTGGAATCTCGAGTGTACAGCCTGCCCCTCCCTTGATAGTGCTTAAGGGACAGGACCGAGGCTGCTGCTGATAGTGATATCCTATCCTTTCCATTCCCCAGTCTGCAATTTAAAGCGGTCTTTAAAAATTAAAACAGACAAAGCTAAAAAAAAATCATATCATGCAGAAGTTATGAATATAATTAAACGATCAATAAAATTAAAACCAGTTAAGAGCATGACTGTTAAAGCACTCAGCACACAATGGAAAGCCCTTAAGAGCTAAGACTCTTTTATCCAAATGGGTAAGGAATTACATTATAATGGATTCCATTCCAATTACAGAACTTGGAAAAGTTACTTTTTTGGATAACATGTAGGCCTTACTTTCTGGTGGCTTCTGAGAGTTGTAGTAGTATTTCCAAGCTCTATTTCCTACGTTACAGAGGACTGTCCTCTATCTGAAGGACTGTCAAACTTCATTTTTTGAAGGGGACCTCTTTCTAGCAGCTTCTTCAATTCCAGAGAAAGAACTCTAAGAATGGAGAGCCAGAAGAGGCCTTGAAATTGCCTTGTCAGCCCTGAATAGTAGACTGAGCAGGGACACAGGTTACCAGCTCATGTAGGTCTGAATGCAAAGGTTAAAAACACAAATACCGTAGACCTCAATGAGTAAAAATAATTTCATGTTGACTTAGCATTCAACAATTGATTCAGTGGGCCCACTCTAGTTGGGACTGACCAATAGGATCAGGCCAGTGTCTGTCCTACAATGGTCTTTATATTTTACTAGCATATATACCCAGCGTTGCCCAGGATTTTATTTTCTCATAGGTAATACTTGTTAGAAAGATTCGAGATCCTGTATCTCTAATTCCCCAAACTGTCTTGTCTGGTACCTATAACTTTTCCCCATGTTCCCCAATCCAATCTCTATTCAGAGTTATTAACATACAGAGGTTGGGTTCCTGAGGGAATACACTGCCCTCCTCCTTCTTGCTGCTGGGCCTCGCCTCCATAGCAACTGGCCTATTTAAGACAGGCGCAGTTGACTGAGGCCCAGGAGCTCTCTGGCTGGGAATTCTAAAGGCCCCTCCTTAAAATGCAAACCCCAAGATTCCAAAGAATTTTCTTAGGCAGCCAATCATATGAGATCTTTGCCTGACACAGACGAACAGACAAACTTTGACCTTTATATATTAGATATATTTATATTTAAATTGTTATTTCCAAAAATATTTGTACCTCTGAACGATGAAACACAAAACACAAATTTTATGCAAATAAGCATCTCTTCTGATCTTTTTGTTGATAAGGCATTTCACTTTTGGGGGTGAGACATAAGTGATCACCCTCGGCTTAGCAGCCACTGTGGGAGATTTTTTTTTTCTATAACCAAGGCAGGCTGCTCTAGCTTGGAGAGAGAGGTGTAGACACAAATTCCTCTCACATGGAGCCAGGGACTAGTATAAAACTCATTGGTTCAGATCCTAGAGAAAGTGAACTCAAAGAAAATGACAGAAGTTTTTGACTGATTTTGTTCAAAAAAACCCTCTACTCCATTGTCCAGAATGGCATTTCAGAGGATACTTTGAGGTTGCAGAGGGAGAAAGAAATGAGAAACTTTTCTTCCTTGAGTTTTTATAGCTTAACTTACATTAGAATCCAAGCTGCTGCATTTCACTAGGAAAATTCAACTTTCCAGCAGGACTTCATAATACTTGTGAAATATTTACACACACTCCAAGTTTGTCACTGATCATCTGATATTCCCACAACACCTTCTTCTTATAGTATTGGAATTTACAAAATCAGTGCCAGAGGTGGTTACCATACCCGAGATCATTACAAAACCAGCCACTATGAAGAAACAGGGCTCACTCCAGAAATCTTTCCATGAGATTTGAAATGGCATTTTCTTTTTGTGCAGGTTATTTACATAAACACATAAAATGGCTATGGCATTGACATGCTGTTTGTTACAATCAGCCACAAAATGTTAATGCATGCTGAGAAATCAACAATAAAGTTTTCGTGGACAAGTCTGGACACTTAAAGCAAGCTGTGGCCTTCACTTGCTGAAGAATACAAAAGAGTGTCACATCCTTGACACTAGCTGAACTGGTGTCATGTCTTAATTGATTTCTCAAGTGAAGGAAAGTCATGAAGTTCACATTCCTTCACTTAATCATTTCAGAAATAAACAACAGAAAATGTATGTGGATTTAGTTTTCAATAACATTTTAGAAGTGTTTTCCCCTGCTTTTTCATAGCCGTGAAATCTAGGAACCAAATAAACAACACTTCAAAAACAGGAAATTCTCACATGTATAATAGGGGTCTTAGACTGTCAGAAGAGCATACTGGAGATTCTTCTATACTCCTGGAACTTCGCAACCAATCTTTGTTACTTACTTGCTTGCTTGCTTGCTTCCTTGCTTATTTTTGTACATTAGCTTTCAGTAGTGCAGAGAACACGGGCTTGTTAGATACCTGATTATTAAAACTGAAAATGTCAGAGAATGGGATCCTGGCTCCCCCATGCGAAACAGCTGCTGTACCACCGATCTTTGAAAACCATACTCCTTGACTGGGAGTGGGAAGGCAGAAAGGATCCAGCATTTCAGTGGCAAAGAAAAATGTTCTATATGTGCTTAGTGACTCTCAAATGTTTTAGATTAAGAATTCTCTGCTCTTGATTCATTGGCCCAACTTCATAGGAATCTACTTATCACTGTTCTTGTGGTGGATCAGTACCATGTAACAAATGAATCTCTCCTTAGTAACCTTTAAGAAACAAGGCATTTAAAGAGTGAGTGAAGTGTATGCCTTGGTGGATGTAGAAAGAAATATCTGAATCTCTTTATTTGTGTTAAATGTAGTTGAAGAGGTTATAAGATGAGATCCCATGCTCTCGACAGTCTTTCCTAACCTGTTAGTTTCCAGATGTGCTGGAATCCCATCATTCCCAGGCAATAATCATATTATGGGATTTGAAGTCCATGTGGGGATAAATTCCAGGTTGGAGTAAGGCAACTTTAAAAAGAAAAAAAAGGTCCCCTTTGAAAGAACCATAATAAAATGTACTCCCTCAAGGCCAACAGTAACAACTTCCATGTCATTGTTTGGAAATCCCATAGTCTGGCCCAAACCAATGTTTTAACCAATGAGTGAATCAAAAATAATCCAGCCAATTAAACAATTTTGATCGTTAGTGTTTATGGTACTAAATTAATTTTCTAGTTTCTAATGGTTAACATTATCAAATTAATTTTCAAACCTAGCGTTCCAAGCTCTGGAAAAATACAGCTGAAATAGTAAGGAAAATAGTAAGAAAGAACAGATTTTTTAAAAAGAATACTACCACCCAGTCAGTCAACCATTCTACCCCAGCAACAAATCAACTTAGAAGAATGAAATGCACCACTTTATGATACAATAACAAAGAGTGTAGTCCAAGCCACATAACAGCCAGGTCTGATACCATGGTCTTATCGTACACTGCTCTAGCAGACTGTCACACAAGACTTCAATCTTTAGGTTGGGAGAGACATATTTCTTGATCCATAAGGCAGGAATGGAAGTATCATCTCTTATAGATTAGCACCATTAACCTACCTGTGTTGCCTGTATTGGAAGAGGCAAAAAAACAAAACGAAACGAAACAAAAACTAGCAGGGTAAGCTTGAACATGCTAGGGTCCTCATGCAGCCAAGAGTCCCAGAAGGTCACCATGTAGTATAGACGGCTGCAGAGCAGTGAGCAGGGCTCAATAACTAAATCCTAAGGCATGTTTACATACTCCCCAGCCTTCAGCAAGAAGAAATAATGAGAGTTGCAGTGAAGGAAACATAGGAAAGGTAGGCCAGAAGAAACCACTGTCTTGCTGGTGCCGTCCTGCCCCATACCCAAAGGACATGGCCACAGCCTGAAAGGAAAGTTAGGGAGAGATATACCTTATGATGGTCACTCAACTGCATGATTTTTTTTAGCAGGGCATGCTCAATGGAGAGGCAGTGGTAATCTTAGAGACAGTGGACGCCCCACTCCAAACTGGGCAGCAAGCTTGTGGTACTGGAGCAGCCTAGAGAGCCATCAGACAGCTATGGCAACCCTTTCCTCAGGATTTATTTATTAATTTATTTGATTTCTCTCCCTCTTTCCTCCTGAAAGGGACTCAAAGTGACTTACAATATAAATTAAAACAGAACATCTAAAACTATATGGAATACAATAGTTTTAAAAAACCATAAGCTTGCTGCCCAATTTGGAGTGGGGATGTTCACAATCCCTAAGAACACCTTTGTCTCACTATTAAAAAAAAAAAAAAGAAAACATCGTATATCTAAATAAAATGTTACTTTTAAGACATTAACTTTAAAACAATTAAAATACTTAAAATACATATTACATTCTAAAAAACAGCACATTTAATTGCATGTCACTCTACAGCAGAGACAGCCTCCCTCATGATCATTCACTGATGCTCTGGGAGGTCTCAAAATATTTGCAATCTTGAACAGTGCATCCTTGGTCATCCTGAAATGGTGCAGCCATGTATCTTCAGGGACAGTATCCACATGGACAGTATCTGTGTTCTCCACCACTCCTGTGTGATGTGACACAAGTTTGTACCCGGCAACACCTTGGCAAGAGAGAGCCAAGGCCCTTGGCTCTCACCGACTGTCTTGTGAAGCAGCAATAAGAAGGCCTCTTTAGCTTGGAAAATGTCTCACAGAATAAAGGAGCAGCCATCACCATGCATGGCTCTGCTGCTGCCTTCTTGAGGAAGCCCTCATCTGCATTCCCAGAGTGTTCAAAACCAGAGAAGCTGCCTGGAGGTGCAAAAGCAACAAGAAGAAAAGCTCAAGATCCATTGTTGAGATGTATGTGGATCCCTCCTGCATGGATCATCTGCAGAGATAGAAATGGCAGTGCAAGATCCCACTATGGCAGTAACTTTTTCCATGATGGTGGGATTGCTTGCTTCTGTGAGGCAAGAGGCCATGCTGGTAGTAGTGCTGCTGGTAGGGACTCCTATGTCAGACAGGCTTTTGCTGAGCTGCCAGATTAAATGTGCCAAACAGCTATGGGGCAGCAGCTACAATAGTGGTGGGGAGACACTGGTGGAAGATCTGTCACAGGTAAGGAAAGTGGCACTGTAGCTAACACATGTTAGTACTGCACAGAAGGAGGCATGGTAAATCCCTTTGAAAGTCTTTTGCCATGAAAAACTTATGATGAGACAATCCAAAAAGAAACAAGGACATATTATGAGAAGAAATGACTTACTAGAAAAGGCAATGATGCTTGGTAAGGTAGAAAGCAGTAGGAAAAGAGGAAGACTGTATTACAGATGGATAGACTCAATCAAGGAAGCCACAGCCTTGAGTCTGCAAGACCTGAGCAGGGCTGTTGAAGATTAGGTGACTTGGAAACCTCTCATTCATAGGGTTACCGTAAGTCAAAATCAACTTGACATCAGTTAATAACAACATTGCATTAGCACTACAGCAGGGCAGGGACGGAAGTGGGGAGAAAGGCAAGGTAAAATATAAAAAAATCAGGGAAAACTGTGTAACTGACATAAGGATTCAGATGAGTACTGCAAGACCATAATACTGAAGTCGCTTTTTTAAAAAAAGGAAGAGTGACCACACAGTGGGATAAATGAGATAGGAGATTTCCTGTCAAATTGCCCTTGAGAGGTTATATGGAACAGGATTAACAACAACAACAGAGAAGCACAGTTGTGATGAAAAGAATATTCTTGTGAGAGGCAAGATAGATAGTCCAAAGTTTTGCAACTACGCAGTTATGGCCTCTCATAAAAAAAATACCAAGGCCCATGTGTGAACATCATTATATCCCACCAATTATGCATATGGAACTGGGGTCAAGATTCAGTTGTCGCAACAGTGGAAGACCACATTTGTGGGAATGTACAACATTGAAATGGCATGGCACTGAGAGTGCAACCTTCTCACTTAGGGAGAAATTACTGTTCACATGGGACAGTGAGCTTGTGTGATAATCACCTTGGGAAGCCAAAATCCTGCTTGACTAAAGAGGCCTTGTGCTTTCTGCAGTAAGGAGAACATGGAAGCCATCTGCCTAGCCTTCCTTAACAGAGAACTCCTGAACCTGGGAATTTCCGTTGAGAAAGCCCTGACTGCAGGGACAATCATCAATATTAAATGTTCTACTCCTGTGCCCTGAATAAAGATGTGGTTTGTATCTTGCCTAACATCTCTCTGTGTGATAAATACTCCACATTCTGTGTAGAAGGATGTCTTGGAAATAAATCATGCTCTCATTTACTTCTATATATTTATTTTTTGTCATTCCTCATACGCTTGAGTCTCTCTCTCCCTTATTTCCAGTGATTAACTGTGTTGGGCACCTTTGCTAAGCCTTTCTTCCTCAGTTACATTTTGTTAAGTGACTGAATCAGAGGTAATTTGAGTGCAGATTTCTATATCAATGGTGGTATTTAAAGAGAGCTTATCTGATTTCCCTTGCCAATTAAAGGCTTACATTTCTTGTTTATATCCTTGTCCAATCTCACAAGGCCTTCATTTGATTCTGATAGGAAGTCGGGCCTTTGTATAATACTGACGAGTCTCTGTTGCATATTTGTTAGGTTAAATTATATCTCTGGAGTTCCTTTTTTATCTGACAAATGGAGATGGATGGATTAGGGTAGCCCCTGCCAGTTAAGGCTGAAAATTAAAGGGTGAAACCTGTAGAGTAGACATTTATCGGAGGCAACATGGCAGGAGGAGGTAATGAATAGTGAGGACAAGTGGGAAGAATTATAGCATCCATAAAATACTGCCACTAAGGAGCCTGGAAGTCAGAGGCTGATGTAACAAAAGTGAGTCTAGTCAGAAAGGTCAGAAAATCTTGACCTACTACAGCCAAATCTACCCGGTAACTTTAAGGCATCTGAGGAAGTGGATTGTGATCCAGAAAAGTTCGTGGTAAGATAAATCAATTAAAGTTGCCCCAAAGTTTCTTTTCTTCCTCTCCTCCTCCTCCTCTGGCCTTTCTTTTTATGTTTTTTATGTATTTATTTGTGTCAAAGAAACCATGTCTGACTCTAAGCTTGGAAATAATTAATTGGAGATAACAAATTGCTTAAAATTAATTCCTCTTTATTTATTAAGCTGTAACAGAGTTTTATTACAACTGTAATCTCATGGGACATAACTCCACTCCTTTTATGATGTAACACTGACTGTTCATTTGAAGAGTTTTATACTTACAGGGTGTGTGCGGCTTCACAGCTTAGATATGCTTTGTACCATAGGTTGGAAGCGTGAAGCTTGCAGCATTCAGATTTTTTTTTTAATAATGAAAAGATAATGGTTTTAATTACTTTTGAATTATGAGAAAGAGTTCCACTGTTAAAAATTGTAACTGTCACTGTCACTAACAGCTGTTGTGAGCTTTGAAATTGTAATTACTTTTTTAATAACATCTTTCCAAGCTCTCTCTCCCTCCCGAAATCTAAAAGGCTGAGGCCACAGAGGCACTGTTTTCACCTGTACAACATGACAAGTTGCTTGTAAGACCAGGGACACATTTACACTGCACTACGCAATTATAGTTCTATGATTCTACCTTAGCTGCTATGGCTGCATCCTACATGGTCCTGGAATTTGTAGTTTGGTCAAAGAACCCAGAGATGCTCCCTGGATGAGGATTCTGAAGTCCCTTCCCTTCAACTGCCAATCCCAGGATTCCATGGGATGTTGCCATGGCAGTTAAAATGGAATCAGAGTGCTATAACTGTGTAGTCTCTGGATTTCTTCCCCCACCCCCCGTCTCATGTAGTCCATTTCCCTGTGCAGCTGTTGGTTCAGAACACCCACTGCCTCAATGGGATTAGTTGTAAATGAGAAATCAACCTGGATGAACTGAAGATATGCAGAGATGGTGTGCTGCATGCTTGTTTCTGGAACAAAAACAAAGAGGAACATATTCAGACCTCTTATGTATATGTATATTTCTGGTGTTTGTTCTAGACTTTGGAGCTACAACCCCAAAAGATCCACTCTGAAGAGAAGCTAATTGGTCATAGCAGCAGAGATCTTAGAACACCAATGGGTTCATGTGGGAGAGATTGTTTTACAAGATACACCTCGGCCAAATGTGGTTTTAAATGTTTTTAAAAGAAGCAAACTTTAGAAAACCAGGCTTGGAAGCCATCTGGTAACTACTGCAGATGTTTCAGAACTGGTGCAATACATTCTTGCCAGTTCACACTTGTTCACATGCAGGTGGTGTCATTCCATTCCAGCTGAAAGTACTCTGGTCACTCCCAAGTCAATCAGATGCAGAATGTATTACACTGTTGTTACCCTGATTCCTGGGGGTCCCGGGAGGGACACCTAAATGAGCTCTCAATTATATAAGTTGGGGAAATTAGCCAAGAGCACAGCCTAGCAATATGAGAGGCAGGGTAACGTAGCGAGATCTTGAACCCTATGTTTACGGGGTCAGGCCGAGTCAAGGAGCACACAGAAGTTGAAACAATAAGTTGGGGAAATTAGCCAAGAGCACAGCCTAGCAATACGAGAGGCAGGGTAACGTAGCGAGATCTTGAACCCTATGTTTAACGGGTCAGGCCGAGTCAAGGAGCACACAGAAGTTGAAACAATAAATGATGTTTTATTAAAACACAATCAAACAGTGTATGCAGCACACTCACACAGATAATTAAGGAAATAAAGGTTGGAGTGGGATAGAGGGATTTTTAGAGGAGTTGTTGGTTTGGGTGATACTCCACCTGTCCTGAAGCCCGGTTAGAAGTGGAGAAGCTGGGGGGCATGGATCTCAGCACGTGAGGCTGAGGGGAAGGCTCGCTGGACAAAGCGACAGCAAGGCGGGATGGAAGCCAAGAGCGATCCAAGGAAGCGCTCAAAGTCAGGGGTTTTTATAAGGAGAATTGTGACCGTAGGCTAGGTCGGACTTGGGGAAAACAGTAGATTTGGGGCTGGAGACAAAGCCTCCGAAAGGTCAGAATTTGAATGATTGAGTTATAGCCAAATTGTCAATAGGATAGCCAGTATGCAAACGTGGAGTACTTGCACATTGTATAGTCAGATCATCAAGCTGCCAGTGCAGGGCAGAGGATCTTTTGAAAGTTGCGTGCATACCTAATGGAGGTATTTGCCTTGAGGTCTCCTAAAGCTGCGAGTCGGCTATTTCTGGCCTGCCTGTATTGTGTTGGAATATTACGGTGATTATCGGCCGAGCCTGTATGCGTGCTTGTCCGGGGGCCTCGCAAGCACGTGGAGGGGAATGGGTATGTGAGGCCGAATTATTGATATCAAGAGATATCTTTGTATCCCACAAGCTCGGGCTAGCCAGGGCAGTAACACTGTTCCCAGTCTGGAGAGTATCCAGAAGTGGGCACAACTGACAAATCACCTGGAGCTGACAAAAAGGACACTCTGGGCTCCAAGCTGCCACGGCCAGAGAATCTAGCAGCAATTGTGAGTCCTAGAGTTCTCTCAAATGGTACATTTGCTAAATATGGGCATTTCTATAGGGGATTCTGCTTGTAACTGGGATGGAAAAGAAATTAACGCATTCACATTTCTGTATGAGCATTTCAGATGTGTACTTCCCTTGACTGCCAGTGAGATGAAGCACATTTTGCTTAGACAATCCATATATTTCCAGAGGTCATGGTATACTTCTGGAAAGATAAAACAAACAAACAAAACAAAAAGCATGCCCGAACTGAAGTTTATGCATAGATTTGAAAAAAGTGCCTGACACATATATTTGAAAGATGCACACAAATATGCTTTAACCAATGAGGAAAGCACATAAGAAGGTAAACCTTAGTAAAACATACAACAAAATTTGAAACATATATATGCACAATTGCACATAAACTTTCAAGTGAGAAAAAAAAATATAGCATTATAATGTTGTATAGAGCTGGAATAGGATGAGAACATCGATGGGATTCTGAGAAATGCAACTAAGGCAAGCAAGGTAGATTTTCAGATTTTCAACAATGCATGGGACATAATTTATTTTAAAAGAAGTTATAACCTTTGCTCACATAATCAATAGGCTCTCAAGCTTCAATGCTACACAGACTATTAGAACTAGTCCAGTTATAGTCCAGGCAAACACTGAAGTCCAGTTCATTTCAGTAGGTAATAGGGAAGCACGTGTTTAATTCACACCAATACACACATTTGAATTGGTACTTAACACTGGATTTTGTCAAAAGTTATTGTCTCCTCCTCACCCTTGCCTTGAGTGTCTCTTTAGTTTTAAGCATAGGAACGTACAAAGAAGGGTCCCAGGATATTCACCAGATGAAAATTGGAGGAGATATAACTATCAATGAAATGAGACCTCTTGCAATTAAGCTGATTAAGCTTTTCTTTTCTGGGGGACCCCATAAAAACATACAACTGCAAGAATGGGCCCCTACAGGAATACTAGATTAAGAAGCTTTGACATGAGTGTTTTGTTGAGTAATTACACCAGTCTCCTTGGCTTAATGCATATAAAATTTCCAAGGCAAACACTAGAAATTCTTTATGATATGACACATGAAATGATTTTGTTTGGGATAAAAACTAGGGCTGGCAAAATCCTAAGGCTTGATTGCTCTTGGGATAATAGTTCAAAATGAGAACAAAGCTGTGTTAAGGTACCTCAAATTTGCGATGATAAATCTTTGTAGCACTAAAATCCTTACTCAATCAACTCTAGTTCTTGAAATGGCATCTGCCTTTGAGCTATAAAAATAACAGATGATTTTTTTTGATAGCTTATCAGTTAACAGACTGCTTGGTTAGGATAGTGCATTTTTATGCTAATCTTCTGGTTGAGAGGGTGGGGGGGAGAGAGAGAAAGAGAAAGAAAGGAAGAGAGAGAGAGAGATCTAAAGTACTGTTGCAAGTCGTTCAAGTTTGGTTCCAAATAATGTGTCCTTTTCTTTTTTTAAAAAAAAAAAGATGAAGAGTGCCAAGCCAGCCAGCCATACATACTCTTTATATGGCAATGGTGGCAGCAAAAATATAATGGCATAAATGGTTTATTGAAAAATGCCTTTGGTTGATATCCATCCAATTAATGTAATGTGTAGAGCAATATGCAAATGTAGTGAAGTGTTAAACATATAGTAATATTAACTTGTTCAATTAATTACAACCATTGGGGGATTCTTTCCATTATTTCCTCCCCAGTGTCAGCACTGAAATGGATTGGGCATTGTGGGTAGACAATGGCCAAGTGTGAGTTACAAAAAAGCTGATGGCCCTTTACTTCTTTGCTGTGTTTGTCTGCAGCTGTACAACAGGTAATTTGTCCCTCAGACCTGGGACTCTCCTTGCAGTACCAGGATTGAGTTTGTCTGTGTGAAAGAATATGAAAGTATTATCTGAGCATGTTCAGAATGCCTTTCCATCGTATAGAGTAAGCAGTCCTCCCTCCACACACACAAAGAACTTCTAGGCAGGAAAGGTTTGGAAGATTTCATGAGTGGGGAGGGGACAAGATTCTTGGCAAATTTATCTTTCCCGCTCCCACTTGTTTCAAAAAAAGAAGAAAAAAGACACAAAACAAAAAAGCACAGCGTTGCAGAAATCTCCAGGATCTGCTTTCCATTCACCCAATTTTGGGGGATCCTCCTTTCCTCTCTGCACCATAGCTTATCCTGACCTTGCTTTCCTGGTTTTATACATAGTTAACAAGGGCCAGCACTTGGAAGCAGCCAGTTACAAACACACACTGGCTATGTGTAATGAGTTCCTTTTCCCAGTCATACATGTATAACTACATTACATTGCAGCTGGCCTCCTGTTATTGAGTTACAACATTGCCATAGGAGCTTATGTCATCATAACTTACTTTTTTTGGTCATCATGGAGGTTGGAATTTGGGCAGAAGGCAGAACCTCAGTGACTGTCTTTCCCAATTCAGGGGTCCCCATAAAGGGTCTTGGGGTGACAGCTCAGCTCCCAGCGCCCCCTGCCAGAGATATTAGGAAACACACAGTGCTGGATGCCCATGTAGATCCCTTCAAAAGACGTCCCAACCAGGGAGCTGGGGGATTAGTTGGTCAAAAGGATGCAGGAGGGTTGTCCACTGTTGGATCCATTGCCTCTCCCTGTGCCAAAACTCTAACAGCTGTCACCAATAAAAATAGGTCCACATTCAACTCTAGCAAATTATTATTATCATCATCATTATCATTTTATTATTCCACATTTCTCCCAAAATTGGGATTCAAGGCAGCTTACAATTTAAAAAAGAACAATACAGCTAAAATAGGCAAAAAAAATGAACATTAGAATGGCACTGAACTATTTTCAATATATATATAAAAAAATTAAACCCATCCTTAAAAAGATAAAATACAATTACAAAGATAAAATATGTCTGTGTATCTCACTGTAAGTGGTCAAGCTGCTTTTTCACTGCCCATCCAGAAATTCTTTTTTTGAAAAGAGACCACATGCAGGATGACTGAGGCTTAAACAGGCTGTCGCCCCATCCCTTCACGTGGTGCGTACTGGCACACTCTGTGCCAGCCGCCAAATCAGGTGGCCTCTTCTGGGGAGGGCATCAAACTCTTCCCCTCTCATGCAGCAACAGGGCCATGCGTGTCCAGATAATTCTTTTAAAAATAATGTTCAAAGCACTGGTAAGTAGTTCATAAGCAAATGACTTGTAGACACAGAGATTACATGCAGGTTGCACTGAAGAGTAGAAGGGATGCTTACTGTGGTTTCTACTTTGGCTGGGGAAAACTGATTTTCCATCAAAGTTTTGTTTGCTTTTGTTGCACTCCAACATGACAACTATTTTGCCTTTCAAGATGTTCCACAGGTTTTTATTTGGGGAAGTACAATTCTATATATCCTAAAAGCATCAGATCTTGCCTGATCTTGGAAGCTAAGCAGGGTCAGCCCTGGTTAGTATTTAGATTGGATGAGAGACTGCCAATGAATAACAAATCCTGTAGGCTATATTTCAGAGGAAGGAACTGGTAAAACAACCTCTGAGTATTCCTTGCCTAAGGAATCCCTATGAAATTCATGAGGTTGCTATAAGTCAACAGGCAACTTGAAGGCACATGCATGCACATACAATCTTTAGTAACATCTAACAGTGAAATTGAGCTTTAATATCACATTCAATATTTTGTATTTGATATTAATCAGACTAAACATATTTATTTTTAAAACGTTTGCAGTACTTCTGAAGTGTCTTATACTAAAATCAAAAGTAACAATTTTTGTGTCATATTGTTCCCAATCATTCTTACCTAAAATGTCATACAGTTCTGAATATCTATTCCAAAAAACTAGAAACACAGTGGATTTCTCCCTGTTACAAAGCAAGCATTTCTTCCTTTCTCAGTAGTGGTTTGGAGGCAGACTCAGTGTAAATCCACTGAAAGCAATGGGACATAAAATAGTCACAGTTTACAGAAGTCCCATTGATTACACTGGATTTACTTTAAAGATGACTACATCTGGATCCCACCCAATATGTCTGCAAGCTGTAACAAAGGAGCAGATCTACATAGATGGCAGATAGATTTCATTGTTTTCTGAGGAACACCTTTTCCTAAGAGCACAGAAGAAAATGCTTTTAAAAACTTTCATTGATTTAAACAAAGTGAACTATTTGCATTAAGCCTTTCTCTTTTTTCTGAGTACAGTTCATGTAAGGATGTTTCCAAAGTTTTCCACATTCTCATTTCTGTCTGCTTTTTGGCATTTCAAATCCACCTTCACTTGTTTTCAGAACAGAATGGATACATGGCGAATTCTCTGCAGTTGTTATTTTAGTTTCAAACTCTGTACGGACCATCAGGATTGCAGTTTTCTGCACCTTTCACTTTCCTTGGTTCATTTGTTTCTCTCTCTCACTCTCTTTCCAAATCCTCACTATTGCACTGAAGGAGATACGCACCTTGATAAGACCCTGCAAAACATAAAATGTAAGATGTAATGCATGGGAATTAAAAGACTTTGACTTTAATGTGTGATTATACAATGCAGGAAGGGATTTTGATACAGTCATACATAGGATCACATCAAGATTGCTTTACTGCATGGTTTTCTCCAGGCATCTGTATACCTCAGTGAGATGGAAGGAGATGCAAATAAAGGGGATGCAAATGAAATGAAAGGACAAAAATCTGCCAAAAACTATACATGGAATTGATATTAGAAATTAACTTAGTTAAACTGGAATCCAGGCGGAAGGGAACATATGGCACAACAAACCAGAGACATAACAAAGGAATAGAAATGAATGAGGAGGAAAAATCCTTGAATCTCTGGTTTCATGTTCACTGTCGCAAGAGCGGGGTGAGGACTTTGTTTGATTTCAGTTTTTTAAAAACAAGAGTTTTAAGATCTTTTTTTGCTAAAACATTCTCCTTTTCCTCATATTTACTTTGATCTTAGGTCAGATTCTGCCCATTGTGCCTCAAAGAAATCTGTATTTTTTAAAATAATTCTAAAATTTGCAATTTCTTCATAAATTCTGGAAAGAATTTGAGACTGGAACAAGCTGAATGTGAGGAAAAATAAAGCTGATATATTTGTCCATTGAGGCTGAAGGATTGAGTGCTTGGTTCCCAAAAACCTGGCTTTGACTCCCTGTGTACTCAGCCGTGTCTGTGATGCTGAGTTAGGGTCTTTTTTCCCCACTCTGATGTTTAGCAGTGACAAGATACAAGAGGTATAGTACGTTCTCCATCCAGGCTTTGTGTAGCGGTATCTCTTGCATTTGACCAGTGTAGATGGCTGGGAATATCATTTTCATTTTGGACAAGAACTTATCAAAATGCGTACAATCATCCCTCCACATTTGCTAGGGTCAGGGGCACAGGACCCCTGTGAAAGTGGGAAAAAAATGAATAACTCTAGCCTCTCCCAAACCATATTTAACACACAACCCATGTTCAACCCACCATGGATTCCTTTAAGGTATCAGAGTTCCTTCACAAGGCTGTGTGGCTGGTGGGGCTTACTACCACCTCCACTGCTGCCCCACACCATTTTTAATAGGGACTTGCAAGCGTCATTCACAGTTTCTCAGTCTCAAGAGGCTTCCAGTCCCTATTAAAAATGGCATAGGGAGGCAGTAGAGTTGACAGCAAATAATCCATGAATAATCAAATCCGCAAAAGTGAAACCCACAAATGTGGAGGACTGACTGTACATTTCTCCATTATTGGGATGGGAAGAACTTGGGTTGATTTTATTTTTTTAAAGTCTAATGTGGGAGAAAGCAAGACTGGCAATTCTGTCCATCCCTATTTCCCACCAATAGTTAGAAGGCAGAATTTGTTAAAGTAATGTGAATGCTAGCCCATTCATTGTAGACTTTCTGATGCCAAGGCCTGCGCTGACAAAGTTGCCTGGGTAATCAAGTGCTGTTGTATCTAGTTCCACTTGCTACGTACAGCCACTTCATTGTAAAGGAGACCAGTATGTTTGTAGGCCTGTGTCATTGAAAAAGGAAACCCACTCATTGGTTCCTATGGCAATGAATGTAAGAAGCAGGATGTCTGTCTGTCTGTCTTTCACACTCACTCATGTGTACACACACAAAAAAACCACATCGATTTTTCAGGCAGACTAGCGTCTCCATCACTGTGATATAGGATTCAGCCTTCTCAACATGAACCTTCATTTTGCAACTTAAAATTATGTCAACTATTGTTCCAAAACATTAAACATCTTATACTTTTAGCCCAGAACAATCAGTAGACTTCAGCTCACATATCGGGGGTGTGTCTGTGAAAGAGAAATCTTCTGTGTATATTAATAGTAGTAGCAGTATGAATATTTAGTATTACTTACATGGTGCCATCAATGTACATTTAATATGATGGGAACTCACTCAGTTCATAATCCCAAAACCAGAATATGAACTGAAAACAGTTTTAATTCAATTTTCGCGCTTTTATTTTTTTTTTAAACTTTGGCAATGCTGTTCTCTCATGAAAAATGTAAGTACTGAAATGTACACACAAGTGGTTTATATTATTGCAAACCATGTAAATACAGGAAAATTGCTCAAAAATATGCTTATTTTAAGAGAAATGTGAATTTTCATGTGGTATTAAAAGACAAAAAACAGTTACCAAACTGATGCAGAAAGAGGATGAAATGAATTTGCACACAGACAAATGAGAAACTGAGCAAAATGAAATTGAACATATTTCACCAACCGTAGGTCAGCACCCTTGTTGTCTGTGTTGTATGATGGCACAACAATAACTACAATGTCCTACTCACTGTTTTCTCAGGTTACGTTTCTGGAAATAGTGTTTATGCCAGTGCTTTCCAAACTTTGGTTCCCAGATGTTGTTGGATTCAGTCTCATAGGAACACTAGCCAGTATGGGCAATAGTCGGGGCCTCTGGAACATCTGAGATTTCAGGTTTGGAAACTCCTGGAATTCATCCCTGTTGCTTTGCTTCTTAGCTAATTCCCCTTTCTTGAATCTTTCACATGAACAGGACTTCCAGATCTCAGGGTTTGGCCAATTCTCCCCAGTCTGCAGGCAAAAGGATGACTCTCAGGGCAAGAGAACTGCCTTGAAAAGTGTACATATAATTTCCTCAGTTGTTATACATGACATTCAACATAGTCTGAGCAACTGTGGTGCATCCTTAATGTGGCACATTTAGGCCCTTTTCGCAACTTACCTGCGTCCAGCACGGTCGCGTGGGGATCACGCAAGCAGCCTCTTTTGTGAGGCTCTCGTGTCCCCGCTGCTTCTGCTCTACAGGAATTGCCGGCTGGTCAGCAGGCAACATGAGGGCTCCGCCTCTTCCTTCCACAGCGCAGCCAGGTATTTTCCCAGGCTGCACTGGGGGAGGAAGCACGAGGGCCACGGCTCCAGAGGCTCTGCACATATGGTAAGTGTGGGTGGGGCCCTGGAGGGATGCACGGTCATGCACCATTTTCAGCTAAAAGCCTAAAATGATATAGTGTGCGATCGGCGCCAGCTGGCCCCGGCAGCATCGTGCGATTGCAAGGACATCGTCTGAAACACTCCTCACAATCACGCAATGCTCCAGAGGCCCTTTCGCATGACAAATGCCATGCGAAAAGGGCCTTAATGTCATATCAGAGGTCACCCCTTACAACATCACCCTTGTAACATCGCCAGGGACCGTTCCCTATGACATCACAAGCCCTTAAGTCCCTGAGATTTCTGGGCCAGATCAGACCTGACAGATTTACCTATGAGATCTCTTTTATCCAATAGTATAGTCATACATTTTTATGTGCACATGCGCCTCATCAGGCGATTTTCATAGCCATACTTCCAAGAAGAGTCCAAACAAGGAAGCAGCTGAGCCGATCCATATGAATAATCAAATCCAAGCCATTTCCATTGTTATTAAGGGGTGGGCTGTTGTGAAATTAATGAGTCTCAATTGCACATTCAAGCCCATGCCACACTAAAATAGTTTGTATTATAGCTAGAATAGCCTGCAATGATACATTTTTTGGGGGAAAATTCTCCTTCCTTCCCATCCAAATTACTGTGAAGGTTCTAGTGAAGCTAAGAAGGAACAGGGAAGCCTGAGGGTGTGGTAGATGATGTCATCCTCCCTCATGTTTTGACTTTGCAAGCCCTGGATCTACAACAATACTGCTCACACTCTCATTCCTGCACATACAGATGATGGATGAGATTGCTCTCCCACTTTCTCATTTTCTTCTTTACAACCCTTTCTCTTGTTTTATTCCAGAATCTCCCACCCCTCCCTCTCCCACTCCACACCCCACTCCCAGGGCTGCAGTTCATCCTATGGTTTACCCCTACTGAACATGATAAGACTCTTATCTGAGCCAGCATACCAGATCTTCCACTGCCAGTGGGATCTGCCCAGGGTGTAACGAAAGGGGGACAAATGAGGACACTATACGCCCCAAATAAGAATTCTGCCCCCCACCAGTGAAATTTTCCTTCAGTTTCCAAATTTCTAGCATCGCAGTTGAGCTTTTAGAACTACAGTTCAGACATCTACAGAAAAGAATATGGTAGAACCCTGCAAAAGCTTAATAATAACTCATAAGCTTGCTAAAACATTGTAGATGTTCAGGGAAATGTACGCTTTGTATGCTGCAGGACTCACCTTTGATGAATTTGCAGCTAGGTGTGAAAATTCATCCAAGCAGTCGCTGTTTCATCAGACAAAAGAAAATGTTGTAATCTTAGCTTTTGAAAGTAACATACTTTACATACAAGGAATATTAAGCCAAGAGTTTCTCTGCAATCATAGTGCATTAGACTTTATTAACAGTTCACATCATTATAGTAGGATAGGTTACACAATATGCATTTAATTCCTACTCACAATTATTTAGTTTTCAAAACTATTTTGCTTGTGAAAAATATTGTATCTTAAATTTTCCAGCTTGAATTAGATGTCTTAAATATGTTTTAAATGTTTTATTTACTGTTTTTAAACATTTTTTTAAATATTGTTGTTTAATTCCTTTTTTAACTTTTGTAAACTAATGTTTTAGCTTTATCTTTTTAAAATGATTGTAACACACTTTGATTCCCATTCCAAGAAAAAGGTGGGATATAAATTAGATAGACGGACAGACTTAGTTTTTTTGGAAGCTTCATTTTCTAAGGGTATTAATTGAGGATTATTGATGTCATCATTATCTATGAAAATATTTTTTTTTTTTAATAGTGACCAGTACCTAAACCCTATTTTTGCCTCCCCTGCCCCAGGAAAATTATCTCATTACACATCTGGGTCTGCATACTCATAGATTTGCATAGATCCAAATCAGTAGGCTACAGTTCCTTAGAAAAAGTAGGCATAAGCCCTACTGACCTCAGTGCTTAAAAAATGTTTAGGATCAGAGAGAATATATGAATACAGAGGTGATGTTCCCAAATGATGTTAAGGCAAATAGGGGTTAAGTGTGTTATGCATTTGCAGACAGTGTAGAGATAGTAGTGAACATAATGAAGTTGCCTGGGGAAGATGTTTAGCATGTCGGATCAAAAGTTGGTTAGTATCTAGGAGAAGTATCAGGACTCTGGTTCCAAACCACCACATCTCTCAATCTACTTTCTGAGGCAGGTGCTTACTTTCCTGCTTTGTGAGAGCACTGGCCTTAAATACACCACTTCATAGAACCTGCAGGGTCTTCTAGCACTCACAACAACTGAAAAACCTAAATAACATAGAAATCTAACAGCTTTTGTTTGCAAGCAGCTAAGTGTTCATTTCAAATAACCCTGCAAGTAAATTGAGAAAAGACACTAGCTCTAAATATATTTTCTCCTACCTATACATACCTGCGTATCCATATCTGTGGTTATACATACCATTTAAACACACCCATATTAGTCACCAGGAGTCTTTTAAAAAATCCAGAAATCTGCAGACTTTTGTAATGCCTCTCTGCCTGGTTGCATGGGGGTCAGTTGCGCTGGCTCAAAGGAATCAGTTACATAGCTGTATTCATGCTCAATTAAAACCCACCAAAGACACTCACCTGGATTACTCTTGGATGCATGAGAATTAGAAGCCTAAGTTAATAGTATCTCCACACACACACCATTTCTAATGCCCTGTTTCTGAATTTACCCCACACAAGAAAGAGGTGTGAACATGCTTTGGAAACCCAAAGCATTCCAGAAGGATAAAAATATTTGGGGGCGAAAAAATCCCTAAAGGGGTACGGAAATCCATGCAACTGGTCCATCAGGACTGAGCACATTCAGTGGCCATGGAATAATAACTTCCTGTTGCTGTGTGGCTGTAAACTAGGGCACAAGAAGGGGAATGGGATGGAGAGGCGAGTAGGATCCTCAACAGCAGCTGTCCATATGGCAATATTTGGTTGCCAGTCCCACTCTGAATGCACCTAAGAGCTGAGAAACACATAATAGACTCCCCTGCCTTAATCTGATAAACATTGCCATGACCTGTCTTTATTATTACTCCACAGATGCATCCATTCTTTTGTATTAATGCAATTTTATTTTATAGGAGCTTTTTTTTTCCTAGCTGAACATTCCTACTTAATGTTCTGATTAATGAGCATAAACAATGCTTTTAAGACACCTTTTACCTGTGTATAATCAAGCTGCTAAGAACTGCAAATGTCACAGATTTCAATGGTCTCTTTGGGACTTTTAATTTGTTTGCTTTATATAAAGGAGGTGATTTTATTTTTACATTAAGGAAGCATTAACATCATTAAATGGGCTCCCACTTTATGATAACTGCAAATGTCACATTGATCCAGAAAGATAAGAAAATGTGCTCATCTTTGGAACAATATCCAAGGCAAGAGCAGGCAAGCCACACTATTTGCATTAAAAAAACAAATTGTATAAATGCGGAAGATTGATGTGCCATCTGTTCATGTCCTTCACTTTTCTGGCTCTTCTGTGTTGAGATATTTTTATGGAACAGTTACGTTTATTATTTTTGAAAGTGAGCCACAGGTTAAAAAAGTTTACGATGGGTAATATGAGTCAAAGATAGTGGTTTACTGTACCATGAGCATAAAAAACAAAACAAAAAAACCCCACTGGTGTTGAAATGGAAGGTTGTGCTACCAAATTAACTATACTACTTTTCAGTGTATCTGATTCAAATACTGGTAACATTACTATCAGGGATGGCTAAGGTTTTA
The DNA here is from genome assembly GCA_030412105.1 of Cyclura pinguis. NCBI lineage: Eukaryota > Metazoa > Chordata > Lepidosauria > Squamata > Iguanidae > Cyclura > Cyclura pinguis. The sequence continues at coordinate 204,047,805 of CM059599.1, forward strand.
GGAAAATGGGTCCTTTTCCCAGAAGGATTATAACAAGCAGGAAGGTCAACTAGCTGTGTGAAGGGTGCTGGTCCAAGACTTCAGGGAGAAAGGCCCTGTCTCACTGGACAAGGAGGCAGTGCTCCATTTTTCAGGATCTGGCGTTTTCTCCCATGGCCTCTCTATACTCCCAGTGTGACCCAAATTCAAATCCCTACTGAGCCATGGGTTCAGTTCAGTTACTGCCAGTCCCACTGATGGTGAAAATCAGCCAGAAAAGGGCTAAGCATGTGAGATACTGTTGAATGTGATCGCTGTTGGAAGAAGACTGAGATTGCATTCTCAAACATTGGTCCTTCATTATTTTGCACTTCAACCTGCAGAATTGCTCACCATTGCTGTGCTTGGCTGAGTCCTCTGGTAGCTGAAATTCAAAAATCTGGAAGGCCATAGGTTGAGAACTACTCTTCTACATTCATTTTAGGAAGCACTGGCTCTTTAGCTTAGCCAAAGGGTGCCATTTCAACCTCATTCTAAAAACTGATGACATAGATAGCAACAACACATTTCATTGGAAGAGCTTAAAATACTCGTAAGTAGTTCTAACTGAAACAAGTGCATTTCAGATTCAAAGACTGACAGCACAATCACATCTACCTAAAAGTAGGGCCATTTCCGCCCTTCACTGTTATAATGCTATTATTCCGCTTTCAACATCCTGGGATTTGCAGTTTAGGGAAGGGCATTTGGAATTCTCAGCTGAGAGCTCTTTGGTCCCAGTAAGCTACAAACTCCAGAATTCCACAAGATGTTGAAAATGGAATAATGCACTATAACAGTGTAAAGCAGAAATGGCCTAGGTCTTATTGTATCTGATAGAGTTTAGTTGCTAGTAAGTGCATGTTGGATCTCAGCTGGACTCCACTTTGAGCCAGTGTCTATAGACACTTTCAGTATATGTTGATGGAGATGCGCATTGATTTGTTCCACAGATCGCCATATAGCTGAACACCATATATTGCTATCTTTGAAAAGTGGATTGATTGTGTATAGTGAATGCTGAATCAAATTCTGAACACAGGTCAAAGCATTCAGAAAATTTGAATCAGAGTATGGAAGAGATCCTGACAGGTCAGGAAAATGCAAAACAATTTATGTTTATCAATAACTTCCTTTTAATAACAGTTATTTAGTTTCGATGTGAATTGGATATAAAATTCAGGAAAACGTTTGTTAATGATGATCTTTTACAAGCACAAGTCCCCGTAACTGCAATTTTTGTTGTCCACACACAGGACACTTTCCTATTCATACATTTCCTCCTTCCTTCTCCTTTCTCCACTCTGCCAAAGGGATTTGTATCTTTGGCCTGCATGCATTTAGTAGCCAATGAATTCATCTTTTTAAAAATAGTCACTCTTTTCTACACATTGTACTGCACAGTGAACTGCCCAGTAGTAAGGGGCATGGTCTTATAATGTGTGATGAATGGGGCAGGACCAAGGAATTCTTATTTACAGTACCTACCAATATTAGCTTATCTCCACAACACAGTTATAGTATGCCATAGCTGCATATTACAGGTATTTGGAAGTTTTTGAAGCTCCTAAGAATGATCTTTTAGGGTATTGTAACATATACCCCCCCCAAACCCTACAACATTAGAGCTCTCTAGGAGATAATTCTACAAATTCTCACCAGGTCACAAATCTCAGGATTGCTCAGGATGGAACCATGGCAGTTAATGTGGTATCAAAGTGAAATAATGGCATATTCTAAATAAACTCTTCCAGTCAGATCTGGATTGAGATGGCTGAGTCCCTGGTACAGTTCCAAAAACAGGGTCCCCTACGCACATGTGTGTATGCACCCCTGATCGATTGCAAGATTTATGCTGCAGCAGACCAGGCTTGGAGGTATACCTGGGCCAAGAGGCAACTATCCTGAACAGGAGCTGCTTCCTTCAGGTGTGAGGAAAGGGTTTTTGGGAGGCACACACACACACACACACACACACACACACTGGCCCCAGGGGCAGCACCCTCAAAGTATTACCCATTATTTCACTCACTCTCTAGCTGGGAAATGAGGCCAGGTAAAAATGTTACCAATCCTTGATGAGGGTTCTCTTGATAGCATCACAGTACAAGAAACACAGTAGCCATTGAAGATCCTGGAGCATTTGCTCCAATTGTACTACTGATAATCGAGGCTTACATGTCTGTCAAAGGCCCCTATGAACATAGAGGGCCCCAAAAGCCCACTATGGGCACTGCAATCTGGTGAAATATTTGCATATCCTCCAATTTGGCAAAGACAGTCCCATTTAATCTTCTGTCATCTCACTTCTTTAGCGGCTTTAAAAATGTCCCTCTCTTCCTCCCACTTTCCTTCTTTTTCCTCAGCTTATTTCAGTTGCTGCAAACTGAGTCCAAAGTACAAAAGAAGTTTGCATGCAGTTAATTTAGGAGAGGAGAGGAGGAGGAATCTTGTCCTTCCCAGTGAACTCAAAAAAAGCAAACTGCTGCAGTCTCTCCTTGCTTGCATGTTCTTCCTCATTTATATGCTTTGCCATCTTGACCATGCTCTGATATAGTTTGGCTACAAATGTCCTGGTTTTCATCTGCAAGATGCTGTAATGTGTATGTTTGGTTATGAGGTTCCTTAACAATAGTCCAGGATTAACCAATGAAAGATATTTGTACACAATATAATTTTTCCCCTCCTTTCCAGATTGCGGAAGAACTAGACTGGACTTTGTCACAGCAAACCGAGGGAGACACACATGGTCTGTTTTTTTCAGTGGATTTGAGAGTGGCAACAACTGCCACCCGCTTATATATTCATTTGTGGGAAAGCTTGTTTGTGCTTTTAGAAAATGCCAGGGTGTGGTGGTATGGCTTTGACGTTGCCTCATTTTATTTTTTTGTAATGGGAACCAATATTTAGATTACACAGAGACCACAGCTTTCACTCCTCTAATTAACCCAACGAGATCAAGACTGCACCCTAGATGCACCCGAGTGCATTGTTCTGCAATCCAAGGCGGTATTGTTTATGTAATCAAAGATTTTTCCATAATACATTCGTCTCCCAGTCAAATAGGATATATAGATTTTTTTAAAAAAGAAAAAACTAAACATTACTAGCACCAGAATTCTTTTCTCAAATTAAGATACCCAAGCTTTATAAAAATGTGGTAGAGAACCATGGGAAACAGCAGAGCTCAAAGAAAATGGCTAAACTAGAAGCCAAAAATGTAAAGCCATTTTGGTTGTCCGCCTCCTTTCCCTACTAACTCTCATGGCCTTTCTGCTTTTTGCCCTACTCTACCCTACCATCGCCACTAACACAGCTCAGTATTTCAGCTGACAAAAACATATGAAATGCTTTGTTGATTGGAGCTCTCTTTCACTCTCTCAGATGCTCTCAGCAGAACTGAAGAAAATTACCTTTTTGGACTGCAACTCCCAGAACATCCTGGGTGCTGGCTTGGGGACACTGGGAGTCATAGTTCTCTCCCCCTCAAAAGAAGTAATATTTCCCAGCTGCAAGCAGAGGGAGAGATATGAGAGGGGGCGGTGCAAGCCATAGCACAGCAGTTGCACACAATTCAGTGGTGATGAGAGGAGAGGGTGTAGTTTTGCCCTTCCCAGTAAACTCAGGCAAAAGTAAATTCCTGCAGCCTTGCCTACTTTGTATGTTATTCCTCATTAATAACATTTTCCATCTTGACTGCACACTGATATGTTGGGGGATATGGCTTACCATGTATTTAAATCCTACAGGGACAACGTAAGAGGCACTCATGTTGGATTGTCCTCGAGACAAGTTTTCATTTTGTTTATTGAGTTAGAATACTCTGAGCGTTTAGAGGGTTTGCTGGAGCAAGGCCTCCCTGCAGCATTACAGAGATATAATCTTATGCAACAACAAAGAAAAAAAAATGATCTGCTCTGTATCTCATATGTCTCAATTTGCACTTAGTGAAATCTTGGCAAAAGGTTATCAGCTCTGATCCAAAATCAGAACAGAAATTGTTTAAATGTGTAAAGCGAAGTTTTGATTTATGGAGTGACAGAAATGTAAATTGGTAGGAATTTCAGCCTGTACAAAAGAATTAACGTGCCTCATATCTTCATATCTGGCATGTGGCAAAGAAGAGCACAGAAGCAAAAGAAGTTCATTTTAGCAAACTGCAATAGCAGCTTTGCAGAACTAACAAGCATTTAACCCACAATAATATTCTAACACATTTTAAAGTGTATTAAAAGAGGCAGAAGTCTATATAATTTTAGTCATTTATGCATTTAATCACTCAGAACACAGCGAAAATGGAGAACAGCCTATCTTGCACCCACTGAAACCCATCCCTTCTCACCGACATAGTACAGGTTCTGGACAATACTTGTACATCACTTTTAAGTGTTGTGTTTCCTTTAAAAAAAAGTATGTGTGGCTGAGTTTGAAAACATTACTTTTTAAAATAATAACTCCCATAATCCTTCAACTAGCATAGTCACTGCTATGTTGACTCAGGGATTGTGTGACTTCAAGGTACAATTTAAAACAACAGGTGGGACTTACAACAGAACGTTGCAGTGTACTGCGGACTGTTTTTGTTCAAGTTTTAAGCCAGCCACATCCTCCTCCATGATACCCCATTTTCTCTCCTCCTCTGTTTTCTGATCTTCCCAAACACTGCAACATTCATTCAGAATCCCATGCCACTGTGCATACTTCATTCCTTATGGGTCTACTATGGGTTTTTCCCCTCCAAAATTCCTCCCCATAAATATCTTGGAATTCACCAGAATTTGCTGATTCTTCCCTCTTACATGTGAATGGTATTATGTTGACACAGCCAGAGATGGAATGTATTAGTATGAAACAGCTAGCTTCAGTAAACAGAGTTCAGCTGGTAGAACGAAGAGAAGACAATGGCCCTTTCCGCACGAGGCGAGGGAATCGCTCCGTGTCGTTACTCACCGCTTCTTCTGGGGTCCGAAGCAACGCGGACTGTCCCTGAAGCCCTTCTGCAGGGCTCCTCCTTGGTCCAGAGTGAATCGGAGCAGTGCGAGGTCTGTAGATCCGCACTGCTCCGGCTTCCAAAATGGTGGTTTCCGGCTTCCAAAATGGTGGCTTCCGGCTTCCAAAATGGCAGCTTCCGGTTGGTTGTGGGTCCTGACCAACCGCTGAAGCTCGCCAAGCCTAAAGCCCTCCCTCCACAGATGGCAGGCTTGCATTGGTGTGAGCCTGCGAATCTGCACAAGAGAGCGGGAACGCAATGGCGCGTTCCAGGAAAATAAAGACCTTTTTTTCCCGGTCTTTTAAAAACACGCTGGAAGACCACTTGGGGTCGTCTTGGAGCAGACTGAGGTGCGGATCTCCGGTAAGTGGTCCGCTCCTAGTCCACTCCAAGGTGCAGATGACCTCCGTGCGAGGACGCACTGCCCTGTTCTAATTGCCTGGTGCGGAAAGGGCCAATGTCACATAATTTGTCTCAGAGGGCCTTTCTGCACTTCGCTATTATAGTGCTATTATTCCACTTTCAACATCCTGTGGAATTCTGGAGTTTCTAGTTTCTTGAGGCCAAAGAGCGATCTGGCTGAGAATTCTAAAGGCCCCTCCCTAAACTGAATTCCATAGGATGTTGAAAGTAGAATAATAGCACTATAACAGTGTAGGGTGGAAAGGTACAAACTTTGACTCCTGCTTAACAAGGTCTGTGTAGCTACGTGATATGTACCTGAGTGGAGGGCAAGAAAGCAAATCTTCGTAGTACCAACACTGTAGCAAGTTATCTGAATCAATGTGATATACCTAAGTGTAATAGGCAGATAATAGCCTCTGATATGTTCCCTTGTTGTATTTCCTAGATCTATATGTGTAGATCATAACACTTAGGCATTACCTTCTTCTTCCTCCTTTCACTCAGATCACTTCCTACTTTTTCTTCTCCTGGTCAGACAGAAGCAGGGAGCACATGGAGTCTTACACTCACAGAGGCTAGCTTTAGGGGCCTCTGTAAACAAATAATAGGCTCTTTTGCTTTATTTGTGATGTATTCCCTGAAAAAATGAAAGTAATTTCCCCCCTTTTTTCCTGCACTAGGAGCATGCAGATTAGTTACTTCTTAATTGTATCAATAAACTCATAGCACTGGCCTGTAGTACTCTGCTAGTACTAGCTATTCTTACCAGGTGTTCTTACCAGTACCAGACATTTTTACAGATTACACATCTAAGATGCAAGTGGAGAAATACCCGTGGCAAATTCAGTCCAAGAATTCACCATCAACCTGCTCTGCGGCAGAGAAATTCTCCTGGAACTCTGATTCATTACCATGAACTATACAACCGACTGCGGCCACAGGCCCCACTCCCATCCCTTTCCCAGTTAAATTGCCTGATATTGCATAATTTATTTGCTTTGGGGCCAATTAGAAATTCATGAGGAAAGACCATCCCCTTAACTGGCTTCCTTACACACACACAGACACACGCACACACACACACCTGTACACCTTAAGTAAATAGACAGTTTTGCACTGTGCCTCACCCACAGCTCAGAAGCATCTTAAGCAACTGGGGACTGCGTGGGATTCTCTTAAATATTTATAGTCTGGATTTTGGGAAGTTTGTCTTAGGTTGGGATGGGGGGGCAGCAAGAGAAGAGAAAAGCTAAAAGGGAAGAAGGATCAAGGTGACTGGGAATGTGGCAGGAGACTTCTAATAAAGTATCTCACTAGAACTATTGGATCCTATTTCTTATGAAAGAGAGGGTAGAGACAGGAATTCTGGACCCTGGTTCTGACATAAAACCAGCTCTAGACTCTGTCCTCAATTCCCAGCCAGATACCAGAATTCAGCTAGTTCAACTCTCACCTATTTTGAGTGCCTACTCTCTGGCCCTTTTCGTACGCCAGTCCTGTTGCGAAATGGCCTCGGGAGCATCACACGGTTGCGAGGACCATTCCACATGATGTCCTCACAACCGTGCGACACTCCTGAGGCCATTAGGGGGCAATCGCGCATTATATCATTTTTTGCTCGTTGCTGAAAATAATGCGCGATCGCGCATCACTCCGGTGCCCCACATGCACTTACCTTGAATGCGGAGGTTCCGGACACTTGGCCATCGGGCTTCGTCCCCCGGCGCAGCCTTGGAAAGTACCCAGCTGTGCTGCAGAAGGAAGGGGCGGAGCGCTCACACGTCCTTCCGGCCAGCGCAGAGCTGGTGCTGAGGGGAAACGGATGGGATGCAAGTGCCTTCCAGATGAGGCTTTTCGCGCGATCCCCGTGTGACGCCAGCGGCACCAGGTAAGGTGCGAAAAGGGCCTCTGTGTACTTCAGTACAACTGCTGAAGTACAGCAGCTACTAGTGCCCCTCTCCTTACTCAGTATGAAGTGTATAGTACTTGAAAGCCATCCAGGTTATTTGCCACAAAAGGCAGAAAAACCTACAGCTACTTTTCTCCTTCCCTGGCAGTAAAAATACAATAATAAGGAAGCAAATAACTTTAAGAATTTGCCACCCCTTCACAACACAAAAATTTGCTGCCTGAGACACCTGCATCATTTTGCCACGTGGTGGGGCCAGCCCTGCTGCTACAAGGTTTCAGCTTAGAGAATCTGTACCACAAGCTTTGAGGTCTAAACATAAGTGTGTTCCTGGCTCACCAAGAGTGCCAATTGGCAGACCACTGCTGTGGATAGAGCAAGGACAAGCACTATGCTCTGGTACAGGATTGTTGTCTCTTTCCCAGAAGGCTGCATGGTTTCCCCAGACTCTGAAATGGCCCAGTAAGACCAGCCAATGGTTGGTTCGCAGGGGGCTGGGCTCAGGCTCCACTCCTGTGTCGTACAAGAAGGTTCCCCAGCCATGCTACCAGCCAATCAGCTTTCACCATCATCCCTACCCATCCTTCTTCATTTCTAAGTTTTTTGTATAGATGATTGATAGTGTGATGGTATCACACTGCTAATATTGATTGTCACAACTTTGGGTGGTTTTGGCATGGGAAAGCAGTATCCAGGTATGCGTGGCCTGTATACCCATCAAACTCAGTATGGGGTGTCCTCTGAAGGGATTTTAGGGTGTAGGCAACCAAATCACACTTAACTCAGGGATAGATAGCTCTGTCTCTCTCCCTGGTGGCAGGGGAATCATACAGTAGCTTCCATCCAAGTGGATTCTTATGTCTTGCCATTCCAGCACTACCCAGAAGGGGGCTGGGTAAATAGGTCTCTGTCAGCCAACAGGTAATCTGGACCTATACTGAACAGGCCAAGCCTATTCAGCTGTAACCAATAAAGTTGTGCGCATTTCTAGTCCAACAATATGTGGACTGTGTTCATTACTGCTGTACTCAAAGTCCCATAATTGTCACTGGGTCCACAAAAACAAACTCAGACTCACCATGCTGCAAATTTCAGGATTCCAGAAGATGGAGCCACGGCATGTAAAGCAGAATCAAAATACTATAATTGTGTAATGTGAACACCCTCTTAAGTCTGGACCCAGCCCTTTGTTGAAGATAAGAGGTCCATTGGCAGAGGCTCAGGCTGTTAATTCCAATTGTTTTGTGAAGGTCTTAGCTCAGCAGTAAGGCATAAAGTTTACATGCATAAAACCTCAGGTTTCGTTCAGTTTTAAAGGGATGTTGAACACAATATGTTGTTTCTGAGTCCTGCCTAAAGCTAAGAGGACCGTTCTTAGCCCTACACAATAGGGACGTTGCCTCCCAAATAAAAATTCTGCCCTTTCAAATGAAATTTTCTTCATTTTCCAGATTTCTAACACTACAGTGACTTAAAACATGAGCATTTAGGCCCTTTCCTCACGGCATTTGCCATGCAAAAGGGCATCTGGAGCATCGTGTGATTGTGAGGAGCAATCTGCACGACACACTCACAATTGCGCGACGCTCCAGGGTAGGGCAGGCACTGACCGTGCACCTTTTCATTTTCGGCTAGAAGCCAAAAATGGTGCACGATTGTGCATTGCTCCCGGGCACTACGGGCACTTACCTGGTGTGCGGAGCCTCTGGAGCTGCGCTGGTCGTGCTTCCTGCCCCGATGCAGCCTGGGAAACTCCCAGGCTGCGCTGCAGAGGGAAGAGGCGGGGCTCTCACATGAGAAGGCAGTTCATGTGGAGTCGGACCCTGGACACAAGAGCCTCTTGCTGGAGGCTGCTCACACGATCCCCGCACCCCAGTGCCAGAAGAAGGTAAGGTGCCGAAAGGGCCTTAGAAATACAACTTCATCATCCAAAAAAAGGGGCAGACCCAGTGACCAAGGGAACAAGAAAACAGCAAATATAAGAGTCCTAGGCCTGAATGGTTTTCAGCATCTCATTCTCTGCAATGCTAGAAATTTGGGGGCTGAAGGAAAATTTGATTGGGGAACAGAATTCCCAGTGGAGGCCTTCATTTTCTCTCTCCGAAAGCTAAATTCCTCAAAATATTAAATGCATATTAGTAAAATATGCCTGCCTCTCCTTTCCTTGTGTCAGATATTATATTATTAAGCCCTTTGAGGAGGAACCTATTCTCTTCTACTCTGCTTTGTGAAGTGTCATCCATACTGAGCTGCATAAGTAATGAATACTGGAAAGGACTTTTTGCTGAGAATTGCACTGTATCAGAGCTTATACCCAATCTGTCCAGATAGGCAGTGTGGTTTAGTGGTTTGGAACGTTGGACTGCAATGCTGGAGACCAGGATTTGGTTCTTCACTCAGCCACGAAAACTCACTAGGTGACTTTGGACACATCACAAACTCTCAGGCCCAGAAAACCCTGTGATAGGTTTGCCTTAGAATTGCTACTAGTCAGAAACAAGTTGAAGGTACACAACACCAACAACAAGTAGCACAGAATCCTCAAAAATTGAGCAGCTGCTCAGTACTTTGACCCAAGTGATCCTGGAAAACTGTTTCAAGTCAAAGAAGACAATTTTTGTCTAGATGGACCAAGAATCTGGCTTGTTAGGAGAAATTTCAGATGTTCATTATTTACAATAGCTATATGAACTCAGACTTTGTGATGAATAATTCTTCACATTTCTAGATAAACAAAATGAAACCCAACTTTAACAGAAGGAAAAACCAGTAGGGTTTCTCCTTCTTTACTTGTTTTAATTATAAGGACAGGGCATCCAAGTCCTGATATAACTTTATTGTATAGCAGCTTTTAAGGAAAACAGTGTTTATTGTGAAGGATGATTGCAGTTTCAATGATGACTCCCTCTTATTACTTTGAAGAAAACATATATTTAGTCCAATAGAAGGAACACTAATTTTAGTATTCCTGGCAGTACTTCATCCAGTCTTTATAATCCTTGTATTTAAAATCCCAGATAAGCCATAATTGGCTGGACATGCTGAGCCATGTCTGTACATATCCTGTGTTTTAGCATGAAAGAATAAAATTACAGAGATATGATCAATTTTATATATATATATATATATATATATATATATATATATATATATATATGGAGAGAGAGAGAGAGAGATTGCACAAGATCTCACATGACGTAGTGTTGTAAGCATTCGGGAGACCAGGGTTTGATTTCCCACTTGGCCACGGCCACCCCCGGTTGATCTTGGACGAGTCACACTCTCTCAGCCTCAGAGAAAGGCAAAGACAAATCCCCCTGAACAAATGTTGCCAAGAAAAACCTATGATAGATTCAGCTTAGGGTTACCAAAAGTCAGAAACGAGTTGAAGGCACACAGCAACAACAACAACATAGAGAAAGCACATGCATACACATGCACTGTAATGATTTAGCAGGGTGCCACATAGTTCTGCAGTAAAAATGAAAACACAAATAGCTGGGTACTAACCAAAAGGGGAATAGTTTCATAAGGGAAACATAGGTTTTAATAACTGTACAAATTCTTGAGAAAACAACTGAACGAACATCTCTCAATTGCAAGGCAAAAGATCCCCAAATATCCCCTGTCAAGTGGCAAACACGAATGAGGTGGTCTTTTCTTGGACCACAGGAAGTTACATTGGAATTGGTTGCACTGGGACTTCTCTGTTCAGATTAATTTGTTTAGAATACTTATTTCTTTCCTCCAAGGAGCTCAGTTTGTCAACATAGTTCCTCTTTCAGCCCTCCGTTTTGTTCTCTCCAGAACCTTGGGATGTCAGCTGACCAATTCAGCATTAATCAAACAGTGAAAAAAACCAAACTGCCTGCCTGCCTGTGTGGCTCTGCTGTTTCTTGTGCATTTATAGAATCATATGATATTCATGCTTTATTTTGTACTGGTCTAATTTACCCCAAACTGATTTGAAAGGGGACCAAATGCAGTAATAAGTACTATGCCCACTGTACGGATTATTGTGCTCTCCTCCCCCCCTTTTTATTTTATTTTATTTATTTAATTTTTTTTTGAGTGAGCATTACATGAAGGTGCTAAGGGTGAGAGGGTTGAAAGAGAGTGATCATGGCTGGTTAGCAAAGAGTCCCAAGACAATGCAGGGGAGAAAGGAGACAGTGAAGTGGGCAGTTGGGAGAATGGGAAATTAAATTAAAGGAGGGGGGGAATGGGAGTTGCATTGTAACTTCTGCTGTAAACATCTCAGTTATTTGTGGTTCTTGCTATTATACTGGGTTGTCCTCAAATTTCTTCCTCAACTGAAGTATTTTAACCCTGTCCTTTGCCCACCAACCCATCAAAAACTATTTCTGTTTTAGAAACAAGTCCAGAAATCTACTGCTATTCAGATAGCAATGTTGCTAGGGTTTGAATCCCACCTCCTCCTCTCTAATGTAATTTTGCATCCTCTTTTCTAAAAGTCTCCATCATTATGCAATATGAGGCAGAAATCTGAATAGATCTGAGTCCTTTTTAATTCAGTACATTTGTCTGGATCTCATGCTGAGAGAAGATCCACTGAAATCAGTGGAACATAACCCAGTCATAATTAACTGAAATCAAGTTGCTCTCTTCCTCTAAGCATAATTAATTCTGCATTTCAGTGCCTTTTAGACCCTGAAGCACTAGAGGTCTTATAGATCCAAGACATTCAATTTCTTCGATATGAACAATTCACATGTCCATGAACTGAATATTGAATGTGATCTGATGCCACTTGTCTAAGAAGAGTTCTATAATACTCTTGACCAAATGATGTTCTGTCCACTAGGATACCTATTTATACCATGCTTCTTAAGAATGTTTGTACCCGGAGTGTACCAGTGGGGTTGCCAAATGGCAGAGGAGGTAGGAGGACAGCCCAACCAGCCTATTCTTGTGTGTTTGATAACAAACCGATGTCTAGAACTCATCTGAAATTAGAATGTGCACCGTACTTTTTAATATTTGTATCCTTTTTAAAATCTATAACCTTAATACTTGGTACATCCCATCAAGGAAAAAGAAAACTACCATGAAATTATTAGCGCTTGAGGACTTTGGCTGGAAACTTTACTGGCACATAAATTCATGGGTTTTTCCCCACACAGAAATGTTATTTTAGATAGAAAGTATGTGGAGTTTTTTTGGGGGGGGGAGTGCATATTTTGTTCAAAAAACACCAATCTCTGAACAAAGCTATTCCCAGCCCCTTAAACATGTTTTCTGTATAGGGAAACCACTTGTGTGTTTTTCTATGCAGAAAACATGTTTTTGGTCAGAAAATATGTTTTCTGTCGAGATAGAAATACTTTTGTGTAGGAATTCATTTGTTTTGCACAAAATAACTGTCCCCTATATGAAAATATAACTATTTACACAGCAAACATATTCACATCCCCTCATGGATTTTCCGAGCAGGAAAAAAATTTTTTTTCAGTTTCTCTGTGTGAAAAGGGGATATTTTTGCACAAATAATATTTGTGTGCAAAAATACACTGTCTTCTGTTCAAATATTGTACTTGCACAGAATAATTTGCACAAATGAATTTTCCCAGCCAAAGTCCTAAAGTATAAATAGTACTTGAAAACTGTGTAAAAAAAAAACACCTCCCTTGCCCCTCTCCATATTCAAAAATTGTGTGGGGAAATGACTGAAATTATTTGTTCTTTCATGTGGGAATGAAATAAATCAAAATTTACATCCCTAACATGGAATAAGCACTGAAAAGCTGCCATCCTTCTCTTTCAGAGGTGTATGTATTTGCTGTAAACTTACAGTAACCCCATTAATTCCATAGTGTCAGATACAAGTAGGAAAATCCATGTTTGAATAAACTATAAACTGCACTTTTATACCTGATACTTGCATCTCCTATATTGCTCTTCTTGAATGTCAGATGATACGCTTTGGTCCTGTTACATCTGAAATGGGGACATTGTGGTTTAATGCTAGTTTACTGATCAGGATCTTAAAAAAGGACTGAATTATGCTCTGAGATCCTGGATAGGAACCTGGATAGGAACTCAGCTTTAACTACATCCTCTCATTTTGCTTTAAACTCTGGTTTAAATCAATGGGGGTGGAATCACTAATGTTGATGTATATAAAGGTGAGGTTAGATGAGGTGAGGTGAGGAAGTATATGGACCCAGCACTCTCTTCAAAGAATATAATATCTGAACCAGGCCCAAATATATTATGAAGGTTTCAGAGGAGTAGTCATTTTAACTCTTCAACAGTTTTGTGTCATTTTAAAAACAGGATTTTCTGCACTGCATTCTTATACTGCTATTATTCCACTTTTAAACATACCATGGAATCCTGAGGTTTGCAGTTTAGGGAGGCGTATTTAGAATTCTCAGCCAGAGGGTTCTTTGGCCTCAATAAACTACAAACTTCAGAATTCCACAGGATGTTGAAAGTGGAATAATACACGCTCTATAAGCTTGTAGTGTGGAAAGGCCCTTAGATTGATAATAGTGTTAAGCAACATGGATGGTAGTCCATGAAAGCAAACATCACCTTCAATTATACTGTTAGTCTTTAAGGTACCATGACACTCTTCGGTGTTTTTATGAAGGTGTACAGGAATATGAGCAATTATTTATATTTGCTTAGACCACTTCTTTCTCATTGCCACACTGATCTAGGAGTTATGTTACTATGTAGTTCAAGACATGTGAGAATTTTGTTTCAGATTGTTCTCCAAAATTACCTAAACTTACCTAAACTCACAATGTCTTCATATTCAGAAACTATTCAAATATGGGAGAAATGAAAACTTACATTCTTCCCTCCAATCCCAGGGCCTTTGCGCACTGAACACTTACAATTCTGGGTTTGAATTAAGGATGCAGTTTTCTAATTTTCTTCTGAAAGAAATCAGTGAATAGTTTAACCTTTTTTTTATTTTCACAAAGCAAGAAAATCTTTGAAAATTGAGCAGTTTTCAAAGACTCTGCAGTTCAGGCCTTACTCTGTGCAAAATTTGCACAGGGTATTTTGGTGCAGAAAACAGAATTTTCTGCAAAGGAAATAGCATATTCTTCATAGCAGATAACATTTCTGCACAGAATACCATTCCCTCCACAGCAAATGCTGTTTCGTATGCAAAAAAATGCTATAGTGGAGGATTTATTCTGTGAAAAATTCACACTATTTTTGCACAGACAGTGTCAGGATGGGACCATTGTCTTGAATTGAGAAGATTCCTATCGGTCTAGGATTCTCTTTGTCAGGATTTTCCAACACTCCAGAAACACAATTTTGGCCATTGTTCAAATATTTTTGTATAATTTTCACACCCTTAGTTTGAATTGTTCCGTAGAAAGACATGTTAGTGTTTACTTAGGGTTGTGACCTCTTTTTTTCCTTGAAAAGACTTCTCATCTTTAAAACCTCTATAGCTGGCAGGTACAACATGGTCTTTTCAACAGCAGCCCCTATTAAGCTGGTGCAGATGATGCCAAGAGAAAGATTTTGTTTTAACTTGATTTTGAAGAATTTACCAAGATGTGCATATTCCTTTATAAATTTGGGGGAAAGAACTTGAAGTGTTTAAGAAATAGATACAGGAGACAGCAAAACAGATAGACTTTCGCATCCTTACTCACTGCTTCCAATTTCCCTAAACTCTATCATTTTCTTGGAAAGCTGCCAGAAGTTTTTTGGCCACCCAGTGGAGAACATAGCTTTTATACACACAGTGCTTTTTGGAATGGGGATGGGTGGCTATGCATATTGACAGTCAGTCTCTTCAACTTTGCCTAGCTTGAGAATGTCTACTAAGATGCCTGTGCAGTAACAGACTACATCAAGCACTGGCACCTTTCAGAAAGTGAATAGTCTCTAGCTCCCATTACTAAACGGCTTTTCTGCTGATGGATATTTCCTACACTGCTTGTCAAACAGTAGGTTCATGGCTTAGTCAGGGACAAAGTTATTAAGGACATAAAATGCCATCTGGATGATGCTAATAAACATAAAATATAACCTTCAGATACACTGCTGCAGTGACCAGACTGTGCCAGACCACATTACCCTTTGTCTATGTGAAAGCCTGAACCCTTTTCTAACCTGCTGGAGTATATTGCCTTAGCATATTTTGTCCTAATTCCCAAAATTCTAATTCTCAGTTGGCCAGCACTTGGATCTGTATTCCAAACCCTTCTTAAACCACTGCCTTGCAAAGGCAACTCTGTCAGTTCAAGGTTTTAGGCTGACAGTAGATTACTTAAATACGTATTCGGGTTCTTAGCTTGCCACCATAGTTGGTGTTTTATAGTCCTGCCTTCACATCCATGGGTTCGACCTTCACAAAATTATCACAAGGCGCACGTGTCTCTGCACTTTTCTCCTCTTCCCATTCCCTTGCCTTTTGCCAGGTGTGAAGAAGGAAGGCAAGTGTGCCTGGGCAAAAGGCAGGGAAATCAGGGGCAAGGAGGCACACGTACACCTTTCTTTTGCCCTCTGGAACTCTCCTTTTCCATTCCCTTGCCTTTTGTCCTGGCACGGAGAAGAAAGGTTCATGCACCAGGTCAAAAGGCAAGGAAATGGGAGGGGGAGCACGGGGGGTGTTATTTGCATCTTTTCCACTTTTGCGAGGGTTCTGCACCCCAAACCCTTGCAAAAGTGGAGGGGCCACTGTACTGATTGAAAGAGTGGAGAAATCATATCAAGTTAACAGCTTTTTTTCCCCAGATATATTTGTATTGATATAGGAAGCAGTTTTTGCCTTCTGTCTCCTTTCAACAGTCTAATAAATATAATAGAAGTCTAATGCTATGTTGAATTTTCACAGTTGAATGTTTTCTAGGTGAATCATGGGACTCTGAGAGGAGTGAAACCTCTTTTTTTAGTGATCTTTTAGTTTTTTTAGATTTCTAAATGCTTTCTGGCAGCCCCAATGTGCTATCACAGCAGCACCATTTTTAGAGCTTCACCAGTCTCAGTCAATCAAGGATCATGTAGTAACATCACGGTGACATGGAGTAGTTTTGATTGTTTGCTTCCAAATTCATAATACTTGTTTTAGATACAAGATTGCACTTGCTTTCCTTACATCAAGATTTTCCAGTTCAACTCACTTCTGAACAAGCGTTATGTAAACTTTGGAGCTTCTTGTAGTTTTTACATTGAGTTTAGCAGTCAATTTGTTTCTTGATACTTCATTTAATTTTTTTAAGAGCTGCCATTTCATTGACTACACATACCGTGGATTGCTGCATGAAAAGGGGTTGAAATTGAAGTAGGAGGGGATTTAATTTCCAGGTCAGTGGGATGGGGTGGTAGAAGGAATATGTACATGTGCCTGGTCAAGGGAAAAAAAACCTGGTTCCTCTTTAACAATTCTTTCAATCATTTTGATCTTTATATCAGCACCAGCAGGCAGTCAATTTGTGACTAGGAGAGAGGTATGTAACTTATATTTGTGGAGGATATTCCTTGAGTTATTTTTGGAGGGTATCTTTCACTGTTTGTGAAGTAGGGAGAGGTAAAGCATTTATGAGAAAACACTTTCTATCCAGCTCAGCACTACTCACCACATTAATATCTTCTCCTTCTATAATTATTTCTCCTTCCCCAAACTTCTTCAAAGCCGGCAAAGTTCTCTCTAGGAATATGAGTCGGTTCTTTAAGCAGTTCAGATTAAGGATCCCAAAAAGATACCTTGACTGTTTCAAACTCACAACAACAAAAGAAAGCAAAAAGAACCAGCCTCAAGCAACAGCAAAAGACAGCCCCTCTCCCTAGGATCCCATGTCCTAAGGGCTCCTTTCTTCCCATAAAAACTCATCTCCTGGCTGTCCTTTGAGGAGAGGGAAAGAAAGAAAAAGTTCCTCTCTAAACAGATGTCCTCATTGAAGGGTACAATGCCAAAGGCAGAAGAAACACCTTCAAAACAAACCTATAGTAGCAGCAATGTCCTCATGAAGTTTCCAAGGACTGGAAAAGGAGGCAGGCAAGCCCCACTGTCTAATACAGAGTCACCATTCGCTTCTCACCACTATCTTCTGTCAGCAAACTCAACTCATGAAGACCTCTAGGGCTGAGCATGGCACAACGGAAATAGAAACAGCCATGTGCTGGTGGCAAATGCAGATGCTACTTCCACCAATGACTAATATAATCAAGTTCCATTGATTTCAGTGAGTCTACTCTAGGTGTGACTAACTCTAGATTCAACATAATAAATGTTTTCTTCTTACATTTTCTTCTTTCTTTTCTGTTTACATTTGTTCAATTCAGTTGTGAGTTCAATACTGCAGGGCTCCAGGTTGACTAAGCCTTCCATCCTCCTGTAGGTCAGTAAAATCAGTACCCAGCTTGTTGAGGGCAATTAGCTAACACATTGTAAACCGCTTAGGGAATGCTTCGCACTGATAAGCAGTCTAGAAATGTAACTGCTATTGCTATCAAACAAGGTTTTGCTAATTTTCACCTAGTTTATCTAGAATAATGGCCTTTCACAGGACTGTACAATCCCTAAACCAGGCATTGAAGCTGCCCAGATTTAGCCATGCTGTCCCAGAGCCAGACTGGCTTTAAGGCTGGAAAACTGCCCGTATATAGAAGTCTCAAAATAGACTTTCCCCACACACAACTTGCTAACTGATTTGATGAACAAATCTAACTTGGCAAAAGAGCAATTTTCAGTGTGAAAAATAAATCCCACAGAAATTCAGCACAATCCAGTTTTACCTCACTTTTTGATCATGGCTGCTACTTGGCTCATTCCTCCAACAATTACTCCTATAACTATCCTATATTTATAATATATTCTATTTAAAAAAACCTTTATGGCTTTATTTGCTCAAAAGTGTGATTTTTGTTAGATATGAGATTTAGAACAATGATCAGATCATTCATAATAAGCAGAAATTTTCAAGTTCAGTACTGAAATTAAGGCTGAACCAGGGTTTTGTTCTCTCTTTTTAAAACTGTTACTGAGTTAGTTTAAAGAACAGCGATAATTAAATGTTGTTTATGGTCAAAAGTAAAGCAAAGGTACATGTACAGAACAAACATGCCAAGACCTGTCATAACCTAAGATCCAAAAGTAGAGTCAACACTGTGATAACATAAGTTCTTTATGGTGATCTGGCCTTAGACGATCTCTCTTTTTCTCGCTTTACAGAGTATATCCTACTACATTGCCCATTTACTGCATAAATATATAAGATTCATAAGCAACAGAATCTTTTTGCCGTAGTTTGCCTTGGCTCACTATGACTTTCTAAAACTAAAGCCATATGACAAGAATTCATTTTAAGCTGATGGTCATGTTTAAATCCTGATGCACATGTCTGATTTTCTGACCTTTTCTGCAACATACATCTTAGGCTTTACATTCTGCCCTCCATCGCTAATGGGCAAATTTGGAGAACTGATGAGTCTGTATTTCAAGAATCATCTGAGATTACTGGACTAGCTACATTCTTCAAGCAAATCTTGTTTAGACAGTTTGGTAAAAACTTATTAAATCACATGATCCCTCTCCTTGTTTTGATTTCTGAATTTCAAGTTTCTTATTTTGACTCACATCTGGCTCAAAATATCTTGTTGCCAGAGACAAAGGACAGGATGGTGCTGCCCACCCATCTCTTATATATGGTGCAATTAGACTGCCATTTGAATCTTATTTTAACACCGATGAGATGAGAGGATATTCCACTGCACTTAGGGACAAAAGGCCGTCTTAGAGGACACCGCCTCAGTACCTTGTCACTGATCAGAGTCAGTCAACACATGTCCCCTGAGGCAGCTGCTTCAACTCATTCTAGTGGGAGGACCTACCCTGTTTTGACTTGGCTCAGAAATTTTATATTTAGGAGAAGATACAACTAGGTCAATGCTCAGTATCTTGATTGAGCCTACGTCTTCCCCCTCTGACAAATATGCCAATAAGGGAGACACACACACAATTTTGATTGGCCCTAAACATTAAGATCAGACACAAAGAATGACAAGATTTTTGACCCACTTGAGTATCTGGTCCATCATGTAATAGCCTTGCACTTGAGTTCAAAATAACATTCTCAATTATTCTGATATACTTACGGTTGCTTTCACTGTTTGCTTTGCTTTCATAAAACAGTTTTTATTGATTTTGTTCTGTTGTTAGCTGTTTTGAGGTTTTGTTTTAAAGTCTCAGATCATACATACAGGCATACAGAAACTTTTTATCTCTAAACATAAAAAAAAACCCAGCTTCCTCTCCAAATGCTTCTATATGGTAGCTGGAATTCAAAGAACAGCTTTATGCATGTCTAAATGTTTGTATACTTCTTTTAACATTTTTTTAAAAAAGAGTGTTTTGACCAATGTCTAAATTAGATGTCCTATATTCTTCTATAATTAGCCACAATGGCCTTGCTGTCAGCCACTTAACCCAAGAAGAGGAACTGTGCCTTCTCGACAAGTGGCTTGCTAGCCCACCATTTTGGTCCCTCTTGTGAAACACAGAAGTGTGAAGTGCAGCAAGTTATTTCTTTTGGTAGTGACGTGCAAGCATTTGCTAGGAGCATGGCCCTTATTCTATAACATGCTAGGTGAACCTTTCAGCAGTTAGGTGGTTGGTGGGGTGTGATAGCTTCTGAATTGTATCATTTTTTTAAAAGACCCCCTCCACACCCATAAAAGACTATGAGCCATGCTATCTAAATAGCTCTGGAAGCATCACAGTAAAGCCTTGACATACCCACAGGCCTCTGCAGTTAGCCCAGCGTAGTGAAACTGCAGCCGTTCTCACAAAGATTCCTTCTCCTTTGCTGTGTAACTTGGCTAAATGCCTTTCTGCCATGACACAAAACGCATTCCTATTAGGCCAAAATGGCAAGTATAGAATGATTTGGAATGAAAAGAAAAATGCAATTCACCTTTACAGGGTCACACAAGACCCTGATTAATAATTTTGTGGACTGTAAGCATCACCTTAACAAATCCTGTACTTCAGATTTCTGGAGATTACACTCTGTCTACATTGAGTCAGGAATATCTAAATTAATTCTAAGACCAGTATTTCAAGAGGGTGAAACAATTAAACCTGTTGAAATCAATAGCGTATTTAACTATTTAGGTCTGTGACCTAGCTGCCTTGCTTTCCTGTATCAGAGACTCCACATTTGGCATATTTACGTGAGTAATTTTCTAATTCTCTTTGAAAGCCATCCTGATATTTTATCCTGCAGACATTGCTAATGCTGACTGCAGTCTCCTCATTTATATTATAATTCTACAGCAAAATGTGTGGGTGTGTGTGTGAGAGAGAGAAAGTGAGAGAGAGAAGGAGAGAGAAAACATGCATACAAGCTTGTGTGGTTCAATCACATCAGCTCTGCCACAGATTTGTTGTTCCTGTTGCATTTCTGGAATATGAAGTTGGAAAACCATAATTGTTACCTGTGTGTTTGTAAGATTTATTGATTTTAATATTGCCCAAACAATTACAGACGCACACTTATACTTTAGAGGATATTTTATCCAAAGTAACCAAGATCCAGATGAGGAAACAAGGTTTTTTCATATGAAAAATTTATCATTTATTCCAGAATAACCACTGTTTATCTGCATACTTTTAAAGAAGCATCCAAATGCTATAGTCATACAATTGTTGTTTCACTGTATTTCTCTTGAGTCTTTTTTGATGATATAGAAAATCTGATTCTTTGTTGTTGTTGTTGTTGTTGCTGTAAGGAATGGGAAAATAAAAAGCAAATTTCTCTGGATGCGGACAAGAGAAAGGGTTACATGTTGGGACTGGAAATCTCTCTCCACAGTCTTCTCTGCATTTCTCCACTCACCCTAAAACCCATGTTAAATAAAACAAAAACAATCCATAGTCAACATATGATAGGTGTAATTCTGTGAGGGACTTCCACATACATTAACCTGAAGCCCCTTGCTACTTACTATAAAGCCCCAAAGCCAGCTTGTATAGTCAATCCACCTTCACAGTGAGAAGGCAGGATTGGAGAAGCACTTGGCTACCACCACCCCCCCATAGCCAGATGCACAATGATTACAGAAGTGCTGAGATCCGTGGGGATCCTCTGGTGCTTTCAGCAATTCTCTATCCACGTCACAACCAACTTTTGGGGGTGGTGGTAGCCAGGTGTCTCTCCACCCCTGCCACCTCATTGTGAACGATGGACTGGCCACGTGAGGCAGCTTCAGGGCTTCACAGTTAGTTGTGGGGGGTTGTATGGCTCAGGGTAGCATAGGTCTGTAAGCAGATATTTAGAATTCTCAGCCCGAGAGCTCTTTGGCCTCAATAAACGACAAACCCCAAAATTCCACAGGAGGTTGAAAGTGGAATAACCGCACTATAACAGTGTAGGGCAGAAATGGCTTTTCTCTCATTTACACATGTTTCTCCTATCTCTAAAGGTTTCATGTGGGGGCCCCCTTCTTTTGTATCTGGAATACTATTCACTTCGACTTGAGGGTGGAGTGGGAAGCATCATGAGCTGCTCTACCTAATGACACCACGTGCTTTGGGCCACCTGTAGCCACATATACCTGGCTGGCAAAATGGCGGAGAAGCAATTGGGCATTGGGGCACACTTTTCCTCCTCCCACAGACAATGTTGGGGGTGAAACTTGGTGTCCTTGTAGAGGGCTGACTTGTGGAATTCTTTCCTGTCAGAGGAAGGGAGGTGAGGTTACATACATGTAATATAAATGAAGCTGGGCATCCATGTGCAATTATGCTGAAGCCAAAAGGATATCCCATCGCCATGGATGGATGCCCAGGCCAGTTAAGTTTCTGAATTGGGCCTCAGAGTGCTTTCCCAACTAAGAAAGGCCCCTCAAAATTAGTATATTTTAGTTACATTAATACAACTATCTATGTAGAAATTGTGTAAAATGTAAGTAGGTGCATGTGACAAGCATACGGTGTTACCAGCAGAGGTTTACCGCATAGATTCGGCACCATTCTTTATTCCACTGTAATCAGCTACAAAAGATTTACATGAGATAGCATGGAAAAAAATTGCCCAGGCCTTTTGTAAGTTACTGAACAAAAGCAGCTTACCCACAGCTGCATTGTGAAGTGATTAAAAGTGACCTCTGTGTGGCAGATGTAATATGTAAACCAGCCTTCAATTCAATAGAAATGTGTTTAGAATTTGGGTATGAGATAGCTCAACCACAAGTATATTACATTTCACCTACAAAACATGGCTTAGAACATCCAGAGTTAAATGACACAGGCACTTTTTTGAGGCTTACTTTTAAAAACAGATGCAGGGTTCATGCAGGCTAGCACCACAGGCACCTGTCATTCAATTGCCTGTAAATTGAATGTCATTAGCATTTTGTCTGTGGTTCCTTCTAACCATTGGTTTACTTATTATGACATCATACAATGTCCACAAGCATTCCAGCTGCTTACATGGAAGTGTTGTCAACATTAGAGCTGGGCCAAAGCCATGTAGTTTTGGTCCATGTTGCCAAAACATACATATACCAATGTTTTTCCTCTTCATTTTGAGATCCCATGGGGAACTTTCTGTGTCATCCAGGTCCTTGATTCCATAAAATGCGCAAACAAACAAACAAACAGACCAAAAAAACAAACAAAACACAACCTCACAAAAAACAAAAACCTAGTGGTACTTGATGTCTAGAACATGCATTCTAAAAACCATGGAAAAATTTCTAGTATTTATGTAATGTCCTTGCCTATTAAATGAATGTTTCCTCCACTATTGAAAATGCAAATCTTAACACGATGATTATATAGAAAAATGAAATCTAGTGAGGGATGGAAGACAAGCAAAAATAATTCAATGATATGTACAATTATATATCTTCATTTTATATTGTGGAACTTCAATAAAATTATTATAAAAAAAAAAGAAAAGAAAAAAAAGAAAATGCAAATCCAAACTGATCAAAGATCTTCTCAGTTAACAAACACTGCAGAATCTATGAAGGAATTATATGGTTTGGCTTTAGCAGAAGAGGTTAACCCCATTGAGTGAAAGGATGGTGTTGTGAGCAGGAAGGCTGAAGCCTGGGGAAAGTGATGGGAAACAGACTATAAGTTAACAAGAAGGCAACTCAAGGAAGGATGGTGGTGAGTTTAGTAGCAAGGGCTGGAAGAAAGGACAGCTTCAAAATAAAAACATTCTGAAGAGGGTAGGATAGGCTCCGAGCTGATAGCAAGAGGAACAAAGGGGCAAAGGAAGTGGGGTGGAGGAGGACTTTGCACAAAGCCACCAAGGAAAATAAATGAGCATACAACTAGGGAAAAAAGAAGATTATATGGGTGGGTGGATCTGACTGTGATCCATGCCACTTTTGCCTGATTATACCTGTACTTCATATTGTTTTATTTCCAAACCAACCTGTGATTTTTTTTTTTTAAATTCAATCAGTGGAAACAGGAGACTCCTGTGATAATGGGCAGTGATTCTATCCCAGGTTTTGGTCCAAGCTATAAAGGAGCTATCCAAGGTCCTGAAGCCTACTTTCCAAAAACCTTCATCCCTCCCAGTATAATGTGTACATACACATACCTCTCAAAACTGACATTTAAGACTAAATGTAATTAATTTCTGTCTTCATGTTAGCTGAAGGAGTAGTTAGATAGGATTTGGCAAAGGTAAGATTCCTTAGACATCTCTACTAAGGAACAGATCATTGATGTATAAAGCATGGGCATTTTTAAAAATGTGAGCACTTGAATGCCCATAATGGAAAAGTGCACACAAACACTTTAGTTATGAGCAAGTATGAATAAATAAATAATAAGGAAAATAAGTACAAAAAATTAAAGTAGTAAAAATACGCATAAATTTCCGTGTAGCCAAAAAGGCAAGTCTGATAAAGCCTGAAATGAACAAAGCCTGGGATACAGGTAAGGCTTGGAGAAAAGCAATGAAATCTAGAAGACTGAGGGCCTTTCCTCACTACACTGCTTTAGTGCTATTATTCTACTTCCAACATATTGTGGAATTCTGGGGTTTGCAGTTTAGGGAGGGGACTTTAGAATTCTCAGCCAGAGGGCTCGTTGGCCTCAGTAAACTACAAATGCCAGAATTCCACAAGATGCTGGAAAGTGGAATAATAGCACTGTAACAGTGTAGGGCAGAAAGGCCCTGAGAGTTTTTCATATTCCTGACCACAAGATGGATCCATCATTTCAATGTGAACAACAAAACACTCAAATCTTTTTCAGAGGACCTCCAGTGTTTTCCTAAACTGTCCTTTGGACTTTTTTAAATACCATAATTCAACAGTTTAGAATGTCTTGTCTTAAACAGAGCTTAGAAATGTTAGTCAGAGAATTAGAATTGTAGAGTTATAAGAGGTCCCAAGAAGCCCCCAGTCCATTCCCTTTCCAACGCAGGAAATTCAAAGCTGAGGCTTCCCTTCCTGACAGCCATCCAATCTCTGTTTAAAACCCTGCAATGAAGGAAAGCTACCGCCTTCTAAAGTACTCCATTCTACTGTTGCTTTCATGGAGATCTCAATGTTGAGATCTCATTTTTTGTAATTTGAATCCATTGGTTTGGATTCTATTGTTTGGAGCAGCAGAAAACAAACTCCCTCCATCTTCCACATGACAGCCTTTCCAATATTTTGGGATGGTCATCATATCATCTCCCAGTCTTATCTTATCTGGGTTAAACATACTCACCCCTCTCAGCCAGTCCTCCTAGGGCTTGGTTTCCAGACTTTTAACCATCTTAAGTCACTCTTCTCTCAGGTGAACACATTCCACCTCGCCAATACCCTTCTTCAATGCTGGTAGTCAGAGCTGGACACAATGTTCCAGGTATGGACTGACCGAAGCAGAACAGAGTGGTATTGTTAGTTTCCCTGATTTGGACCCTATACTGCTGCTGCTGCTGCTGCCTAGAATTGCCTTCAGTTTTTGTTTGTTTATTTGTTTGGACTCCACATCATACTGTTGACTCGTGTTTAGCTAGTGGTTTATGATCATGGATCCTTTTCCTCTCAGTAGTAACAATCCAGGTGTTACCTTTCTCACATTTGTACTTTTGATTCTTCCTGTTTAAACAAAGAGCTTTACATTTATCCCAGCTGAAATTCTTTTTCGGTGTAGTTCTCCCATCCTTTAAGGTTATCTTGAATCTTGATTTTGTTTTCAGTTTTGTACTGTCTGCATCCCTTCTATTCCTGAATTTAAATTATTTATTAAAAAATATTTAACAAAACTAAACCTAGGACAGAACTCTGTGGCACTCCAGTTGTCTGACCAGAAACCATGGGCGAGCATTATTTGAGTATGCTCTGTCAGCCAACTATGACATTCCCTCATCTACAAGTTTGTAAATGAAGATGTTCAATAATCTGTTTTTGAACCGTTGCTGTCGTCAGCATGAATCTGACAGGTCAATAGTTGCCTGGATCCTCTCTCTTTGCCTTTTTGAAGATGGGGACAAAAATTGCCCATTTCCATTCTCCCTGAATCTCCCCTTTTCTCCAAGAATTCTCAGAGAGAAGCTCACTGCAAGATTAGATCTCTTTTAGGATCCTTGGATGCAGCTCATCTGGCCCCAGAGACTCAATGTAACAGCCTATTAATTAACCTCGATTGTGTCAGTAAAAAGTATTGAACTAATTAATTGTATTAATCAATAATGTATTAGGAAGATAGCAGTTTTTGAATGTTAAAATTACTAAAATTACTAAAATGAACCAATCACTACAAAAAGTGGTGACTTAAAACAATGAGTTTTAACTATTAAAACTTAAAACAATGAGTTTTAACTATTAAGACTTAAGACTATTCACTGTTACCCAACCCATCAAGATTTTTGGTCAATTATTAAAACATTTTTAATAAACATTAAACATTAAAAAAATATTGTTAAAAGTTTAAATTGATTAGGGATGGGATCACAAATTAGTTTAAATGAACCATCTCTGAACTCTTGTCCTGGAGATACATGTACCTTGATACTGAGGAAAAACCAAGACAGAGATCTGGTAGTGTCTCTATACACCTTGTTATAGCTACATTTTATACTACAATGATATGTGAAGGACAGAAACACAGTTTAGTTTAGCACATGGCCAAATAATGAACACATAAAAGAACTGCTCCTCTAGAAATTCACCTAACATAAGAAAACACCTCAACCAGAGGCTATTCTGATGGCTATTTTCAGTGCAAGTTTATGATCAAAATAAGCAGTAATCAAACTTTGCGTCCCAGTAAGAAGAAAATCACCAACCATGGTAAAACCCACATATTTTTCATAAATGGCACAATGGAATAGTCTAAAATTTCAGACCTTAGCCTTACTAAGCATAAGATAATGGCCATCTCATTTGCCCCATTAAAAAAGGATGGAAAGTACTTTATTTGGACGTGGAAAAGGCATTTGATAATGTTTCATGTAGATTCTTGCACAAGACATTGGAAGAGTTAAATTTTGGAGAAGATTTTTGCCAATGGGTGGGAATGATTTATCAAGATCAATCAGCTAGACTGATAATAAATGAGGATCTCTCTAAGAATTTAACAACTAAAGGTGTTCGGCAAGGATGGCCACTCTCACCCTTATTATTTATCACAGTTTTAGAGGTGTTGTTAAAAAAGATTAAAAAGATTAAAGGATCAAAGGTCTGAGAATAAAAAAGTGAGAATTGAAATTAAGAGCCTTCACAGACGATGCGGTCATCTTCTTAGAGGAACCTCAAGACTCCGTTCAAGAACTGATCAAAGATCTAAAAGATTATGGACAAGTTGCTGGTGATAAAATAAATAAAGAAAAGACAGAGATGCTGGTAATGAATATGACAAGGAAAAAACAAAAAATATCTGGAAGATATATCTGGATTTAAAGCTGCTAAAAATAAAATATTTGGGAATTTTTTTACGAAGAAAAATCAAGAACTATTTAATAATAATTACCAGAAAGTATGGTGAGAGATGAAAAATGATATGTTAAAATGGACTAAGTTAAACCTATCCTTGTTGGGGGGGATAAATGCTTTTAAAATGTCTCTACTTCCTAAATTAAAGATGTTATTTCAAAATTTACCAATAATTGGAAATGAAAAAAAATTTAAAGAATGGGAAAAGGAAATTTTGAAATTCGTATGGGCAGGAGAAAAACCAAGAATTAGACTCAAGACACTTAAAGATTCTAAGGAAAGAGAAGGACTTGAGAGAAGGACCATCTTTAAAAATATATTATTATGCTTAGAGTGGATTAAAGACTGGATTTCTTTAGAGAAATCTCTATTGACAGATTTAGAAGCGATTGGAAATAGATTTGGCTAGCATGCTTATCTATGTTATAATAAGATTACAGTTAACAAGGATTTTAATAACCCTTGTATCAGGAAACTCTACTTAGAGTTGGGCAAATAGTGAAACAAAAGTTTTATATGAAACTTCCAACCTGGACTTCGCCACAAGAAGCTTTTAATATTTCTGAAACAAAGGAGGGGAAGATACTGTCTTATAAAGACTTAATTGTATGGGACCAGGATAACTAAAAAATTAGGACATTTGAAGAATTAAAGAAAGAAGGACATGAGTTAAATTGGTTCCCTCAAAGACAGTTAAAAGAAAGATTTAAAATGGATCAAAAACTTTTTGGATTTGAAAGAAAAGAAAATGAACTGGATTTATTGTTACTTGGTGAGCATAAAAAATTGATATCCAAACTTTATAAATTATTACTTCAGAGGGATATGGAACAGGAAGTAGTAAAGGAGACAATGATGAAATGGGCTCAAAATATTGGATATTCAATAGAATTGGGTGAATGGAAAAAGACTTGGAAAAGAGACATAAATTTTACTCTGAATTTGAATCTTACAGAAAACTATTATAAAATGTTACACAGATGGTACATGACTCCAGAAAAATTACAAAGAATAACACACACACACAAAAAAAGATGATGGTATTTGTTGGAAGTGTGAAGAAAAAAAAGGAACTTTTTATCATATGTGGTGGTCATGTAAAAAAGCAAAGAAATTTTAGAAAGAAATCCATGATATGATACAAAAGATATTTAAATGTAAATTTGAGATGTCTCCTGAAATGTATGTGTTAAATATCTTAGGTTCAAAGATTAAAATTAGAAGACATAAAATTCCAGTACTATATATGGTGACAGCAGCTAGAATAACATATGCTCATTATTGGAAATCTACCAAAACTATAAACCTTAAAGAATGGAAAATAAGAGTGTTAGACATGATTCAGAATGAAAGATTGGTGAACGTCTTAAAAAATAAATCAATTCGGAAATTTGAGAGGGAGTGGAAAGATGTAATAACTTGGTTGAAAGACAAATAGAAGATGTAAGGGGTTTGATGGGGATATTAAAATCTGTTGTGACTGTTTAACTGTACATAAGTGAGAAGAAAATTCTCTTTGTTACTAAAGCTGGACAAAATGTACGGACATCAACTGGGGAAAAATGTAATTGGATGGAAGTAGGGGGTATACATATTGCTATAAATGTAATGTATTATATTTTTAAATTCTTCTTTTTCTCAGTAAAAATATAATTTAAAAAGAGGATGGAAAGAATATTTGAAAATATTTTAAAAAATGGATGAAAACCTTCCACAACAAGGAGAACCCTAGATGCGTGAGAATCTTCAGCCTTCAGGACTCTTTGCAATATTTTGTGCAGAAAATAGCATTTTCTGTGCAGAAGCAACATTTATGCACAGAAAATAATTTTCCTGCACAGAAAAGAACATTTCTGTGGATAAAAGAATGCTTCTGTTAAGAAAATGACTTCTGTGCACAAAAGTATTGTTTTCTGCTTAGATAATGTTGTTTTCCGCATCAAAAATACTTTTTTTTTTTTTTTGGGCCGGAACAAGTTCAAAACCATGAACAGTCTTCAAAAAATGCACAGTTTTCAATGACTTTCCCTTGGTGAGGAAAAAGTAGTAAAGTTATTCATTCTTCCCTGCAGGAAGAATTTTTTTTGAAGATTTACATCCCTATTAAAAAAGGAATGAGTGCATTTTTTTAAAAGGCAGTATGTTAGAAAATGTATATTGTTTAGGTCTGTCACTCTCTTTGTTTGGGTGCCTTCTCTGCTTGTCCAAGGTTTTTAATGGAAATTACATTTTTAATGGAAATCACATTTTCTTCACTGTTACGTGTTTCCTTTGAATGTACCACCATTCCATCTTCAGGCTAAACCTACAGCAGACTTTGGACAAGGAGCCTAGACAACTTTCCCAGTTTTTCCAGAGTTCTTGCTATCATTTTCACAACTAGATAGTTCCAAAGGCAGGAAAAGAAAAAAAAAGTCAATGGTGGAGATTCTAGATCAAAATTACTTTGTTTCCATTCCCAATATTTGAAATAATATTGTCCTTTTTCTTCTGCTACCCTCATCTTTGTACACAATAAGACAATCCATTAATGGTTTTTCCATAGCAGGTTGCTTTGCATAATTGAGAGTGCCCATATTTCATTTTAACATGTGGAAATCCAAATGTGGAAGGAGCACTCGGCAAACTAAGCCATCATTTTAGGGAAGGAGGAGGGAAGAGGGGGAAGGGAGGGGATGGGAAGATTTTAGTAACTTTCCATAATTGCCTGAACCATTAGCAAGCATGTACCTATGTAACAGGAAAGGGACATCACAAATTCAGACTTGAAATGATTCTTTGTTTTCCCATATACACACATAGAATATTAGATCTGTAATATTTCATTCTGTATTTATAGGCTGATAATGTAGCAGAGGTAGAGTGATATTTTACAGACAGAAAACATATCCTTGGGCAATAATGATGGTGACTTAATAATTCATGGAGTAATATTTGCAAAATGAAGCATAAGTAAGGAATTCAAATATTCAGTTTGGGAATACCCATGTTTATTTGGCAATTTTTTCCCAAAAGATTCTAAGTCTGGGTAAGAGTTCACCGCTCTTATTTCAAAGAAGGAAAAAAGTGAGGTGAAGTTGTCCATCAGGGCTCTTGTGTTGGATTATGTTAATGCCTGGAAATAATAAAAATTTCACTGTAGTAGGGGCAAAAAATTATGTGGCTTTTTTTATTATAAATCTTGTTCAAGACTCTGAATTCTGAAAGATTAAATTGTATCTTTGCAATCGGACACCCCATGTACTTTTTAAAGGATGCTGCATGACCCATCATGCAACATGTTTGTAGGGTGGGACAGGCAGAGCACCAGCTCTCACCCATGATGGTAACTCACTGGCTTCTTTTTCCCAGAAGGCTGCACAGCTTGGTACAGCCCTCAGGGAAATAGGGAGCACTAGCCAATTAATTCAAACCTAGGTTGGCCTGCCCAGCCAGAGTGAGCTGCCTGCAGCCTTCACACCGGTCAGGCAAAGGGAATATTAATGCTACTCCTTTGCATGCTCAGCAGTATCTTGCTGAGCATCATCCCACCAACTTACCCACCAACTTGCAGGTGGTTTTGCTTGTTTGTTTGTTAGTTGTAATTATTGGCATTTGCTTGTTTGGGTAGATTGCTACTTCTTTCTTCTAAATACATTGCCAGAACTTTTAGGGGTGCTTGGCGTGGATCAAAGACATTAATGACTAGTGTCTCATAGGCATTGTTAAGGTATGGGGTCCCCTTAAGGGGGCTCAGGGTGTGTAAGACTGTATTAGTCATGCGCAGCTTGAGGGTAAATACAATCCTTCACCCCCTGGTGGCAGGGGAACCACACTAGGATGACTGCCTGATGGTTCTGGCATGAAGCTAGAGGGTTGGGCTCATCCATCAACAGGCAGGTTGGTTGATACTTGGATATGGACCCATTTATGTGGCAACCCTATCTTGTAGCTGTAACCAATAAAAGTTGTGGCCTTTTCCTTCTAGTTTTGTGTATCAGTGTTTCTTTGCTTGGAGCTGAACTCACCACGGAACATGCAAGGACTGAATGACAGTGCCTTTTATAAGTCAACTCACTTGGTTTCATGACTGAGGTTTGAAACTGGATTCCTGATATTCTAAAATGAGATTTTAATGGATTTAAATGCTATGAATGGTGATGGAGTGAAACAGAATTGAACAGGCAAGCTGTAAGGCCCCACTTTGGGGGTCCCCAATATCAGTATGGTTTGGATGGGCACCATACCTAATTGGCATCATATGTAATTGGCAACACATTTTATTGGCTCTGATATCAAATCCAAGCCTGAGAGGTGACAGAGAGGTCAAACTGAGTGAGGGAAAGAATTTGACTGCAAATGAGAGAAGCATAGGTCAACTCCAAAATTCCTCCAGGTAAGACTGAGTCATCTGTCAAGCAAATACACCATTCCTGTGGATAATAGGCTTAAACAGAAGCTGGAATTTTCCAGGGAATCCAACTGTGAGGAGCCCACCAGGACACTGATTGACCTGGATTCTTTTCTCTTTCCTCACAGCACCCACAGTAGACAGCTATTACAACATTCATCATGCCTTTGTCAATCAAAGCACTAAGCTCATCAACAGGCGAAAGATTCATTGTCCACAACAGGTTCCCTTTGTCTTGCATCTGGAACCTTCACAGCCACAAGCCATTTTCAGGGTACAAATACACCTGATTTGAGGATGCGCAGTGCAGTCTCTTGAAGGTCTACCCACCAACTCTGTCCATCTGGCTCCTGAATGAGAACTGTCCTTAGGTCCTACCTAAGCCAAAATACATGTCTGCTCTTCACTACTCTTCTGGAATGGTAATTATAACCCCCCTCATCCCTCAGTCTCTCCATAATTTTTCTCTTTCAGCTAGCTCTTATGTGAATCTGTGATTGTGTGTATCTTGTGTGCATGTATGAGTGAATTCCCCTCAATAAAATCATTTATTAGACAATTCTGCTTGGTTTTTGGCTTGGCCTGACCCCGTAAAAATTGGGTTGAAAGATCTTGCTAGGTTACCCTGCCTCTCGTAGTGCTACAGCTTGTGCTCTGGCTAATTCCCATTCCCCATTATTTGGAACACATTGAGGTGTCCCCCAATGGACTCTAGAAATCAGGGTAACAAAGCCTTATAGCCAACCTATATACATTCAAGAGAACATATGTTAACCCCGCCCCCACACATACAACAGTCTCCATGTGCACGATCACTCATTGCTCCGGGGCCCCACGCGCACTTACCTGGTGCGCGGAGCTCCGGAGCTGCGCCGGTTGAGCTTCCTGCCCCAGCGCAGCCTGGGAAACTCCCAGGCTGCGCTGCGCAAGGAAGAGGCAGGGCTCTCGCGCAACCAGGAAGCAGCTGCGGAGCTGAAGCAACGGGGACACGAGAGCCTCTCACTGGAGGCTGCTCGTGCGATCCCCGCACCCCACTGCCGAGAAAAGGTGAGTTGTGGAAAGGGCCACTGTCTTGCATGCTTGAGACAAGACGTTGCCTTCGGCTAGCAACTGACAGGGCAGCGCCATAGGGCCAATAATCTTCTGAATCGGATCATTTGAAAGATGAAGCCCTGGAAGTACGCAGCTCTGGCCTTTCTGTTTCCTTTTAAAATCGGAACTCTGTATGTGATATAGTTATGGCAACTGCTGGAAATCAAGGAGATAAATGCAAGATGGTGTGTATATGTGTTGCATTTTGGCTTTTTATACAATCATCCTGAAAAGGAACTGAGAATACATATACTGGAATTTGACCAGTATTGTGACCAGAAGGCATTTGGTAAGCTTTTGATTGTGTAGGAACAAAAATGCCGCCATCAAGTTTAGCTTTAGCAGGGCTTTGTTACATCGCACTGTTGGCATTTCAGATTTCCAAAGGATGGCAAGGACGCTCCCTTTGGTAGGGCAAATTCCTCCTTTGATTTGACTGCGTGGTAGAAGTAAGAACAATTAAGCAGGCTACAGCACTATTGGCAAATGGGGCATGCAGCTTTACGCTAAGGACTCCTAACCACCACCTGCTCATTGATACCTTGTCCTCAGATTGCAAAAATGAGAAGAAACTTACAAGGGACATACTGGGGGATGAATGAGGCACTTCTGGGGCAAGGGCAGATATCTAGCCCAGTGAGCAGCTGCGCTCTGGTCTGCTTGGGCCTCAGAGCTTACTTTAGATGCAAAAGGAAAGGGGGTGAGTGTAGAATTAACATGAAGAGTCTGACTATTAGGTAAGAGACCTGCGTTGGCCGGGCCTCTTTTTATATGTACCTTATCAAAGCTTGAAATCTGACTTTTAATAAGGAACTGTACATTACTCTTCAGTGTAATCACCCAACAGATCCTCACTTGTTATTGTTACTACAAACCAGAAGGTAACAGACTGGATTACTTGTTAGCAATACATTACCATAGTATTTTTTGTGTGCCTTCAAATCATTTCAGACTTATGGAGGCCCTAGGGTAAACCTATCACTGGGTTTTCTGGGACTGAGAGTGTGTGTGATGCGCCCAAGACCACCGGGTGGGTTTGCGTGGCTGAGTGGGGGAACCGAACACTGTTCTCCAGGGTCATAGCCCAACACTCAAACCACTATACCAGACTGACTCTCATATAGGCTACATGTATAATGTATCTGCAACCAATGTCAGAAAAAAGAGACAGTGAACTTTCCTTCCCCTCTGAAGGGTAGCTGGAATTTGATGATGGGTCTTGGAGACTGACTCTGACATATATAAGGCCCCTTGCTACAGTTCGTTTCTCTGTGAGGAGCTTTTTCAGACCCAGGGGGATGTTAATCATAGTACTGCCAGGTCTCAGGGCACTGGCTGAACTCTGAGGGAACTGCTAGGACTTCCTAGGATCATTTTTGGAAATTAAAAGGGTTATCACGCTAAGCCAAACTTCTACAGCTTGGAGTACTACAAACAAAAAACCCTGACAAAGAAGGTTGTCTCCCCCAGGTGTATGCTGTGCTCAGGGCAAAGTCTGGAAAAATAATCTCCTAGACTACAACTCCCAGAACCCTTCAGCCAGGCTGGCCAAAGAAAGTTGTAAGAAATGTTTCCAAGCTCTAGCTCAGTCCCTCTCCACCAAAGCTGGAGCTGCCTGGAACTAGAAAGACCTGTGAAGCATTCTTCCTGCAATTTACATGCTGATGAAATTTATTTTGATGGCAAATTATAGAAGAATTAATACATTCCTGGCTTATAGGAAAATAATTTATGTTCCTTATATTTTCCTAGCTTAAAGAATAATCACTGTCTTGATTTTATAATGAACTTTTGACCTGCTGTTGCAGAGTCTATGTATACAGCAGATGGGAGAGGAAGCCTGCAGTGATGGGAAACGTCCAGTAACCATTGACACGAGAAGAGCATTCTATTGTTGTTGTTATCAGCATCAAGTTGACTTCAATCTGTATTGATTGTATGGATATGAGAGACCTCTGAGACACCTTGTTAATAGTAACCCTTGCAAACGCAGGGTCAAGGTTCCTTGAGTCTATCCACCTGTGTTGCAGTTTCTCTATTTTCCTACTGCCTTCAACCTTATCAAGCATAATTGCCTTTTCTAATGAGTCATGTCTTCTCAAGAAACGTCCAAAATGTAACAGTTTCCATGAAAGGCTTTTTCAACCCATCTGGGGCCTCTCACAAGTGGGATTCTTGCATACATGGAGAAAACCCCTCGATGTTCAAGTAGATGCACAAGAACTTTCTACAGAAGTTCCAATGAATATATATATAGGTTAGGATACAGTCTGCCATCACAGTCTGCGTTTATCTCCATTGAACTTCTGTCTGAGGCTTCTGTATTGCCCTTTTAAAGCAGAAAAGTGAGAGCTGTCTGTATATCTAGTTCAACTCATGCATTATGCCTAAGGCAAGCACACGATCACATGTAAGAGGACTGGGGGCTTCCACAGAAGGAGGTCTAAGGAGGACCTCTGCCCTATGCTTGCTTGAATGGGAGTAGAAGTCTCCATAGGACTAGGAGATCTGTTGATCAGGGTTCCCAAGTGTGCAAAAGAGACAGTGAACTTGCACATTCAAGAGAACAAGAATAGAAGCTGCCGACAGGACTCTCCACTCAACACAGGGAGGTTGGGGAATGAGGGAACGGCAGATGCAGGCTAGGATGGCTGGAATGGGTGTACCACACACAACAATATTTCTGTTATCCATATTAGTATATCATCTTCAAGGATAACACCTGGACAGGACTTCTCTCTCTGACATTTGTACCTTTCCAATCTTCCAAGTTGCTTTGGACAGTTAATCTCATTTTATTTTCACAGCTACCATATAAGGCACTCTTATTTTCAAAACCATCAAGTGAGCATTGTGGTCTGAGCAGAGGCTTCTGGTTTCTAGTCATGTCCAGCATTCTTCCAGTATATGACACAATGTCCCTTTTTAGGTCTATCAATCTAATACAAACAGAGTTAGGCTTATGGTGTAGGGAAATTTCAGCACTGGGTGAGCGTGATAGGAAGAGGAAGGGGGGTCAAGAGGTTGTTATAAGGCTTTGTTTGTGAAGTAAATATTTCAGACTTGGGGAGGGGAAGGAACTGAGTTGGCCATCGGACGGCCTATCACAGGAGTAAAGGGGAGGTAGGGAACTAGCAATTTTTGTAATTTCAGTTGCTTGTTCTTAGCAATTTATTTTTCACTTGGGGAAAACCCCTCCACTGGAAACGGTACACAGGAGATAGGCTTTTTCTTTCCATCCAGCCAAAGTTCCTTCTATTAAAACCTTAACTGTAGCTCTGAGACTCTTCTGGAGCAAAATGCATTCGCAGTAATGGATTTGTTGGCATCTGGTAGAGCTGAGGGACAGAATAAAGTCGCCAATGTATAGATCTGTTTTCCCTCATTTCGACTTTGTCCACTGATTCTTAATCATGTAACATGGCAGGCAGATCTCCTTTCTGGGATTGGGCTAGATGTTTGCAAGCTACAATCCTTTTGTTCCTTTTGTAAAGAATATTTTCTTTTTAAAAGGAAACAAAAGAAAGTGTAGCCATTTAGCTATTTAACCATGACTTTGTAAGTATGTTGTGCTGCTGAGTGTATTATTTTGCTCTGGTGTTAAAACTGTATTGACTCAATAACCATTTGCCACTCTAAAAGCACGTAAATCATATTTACAGTGGCAGAGCTGGTAGGAACCCTTTGATAGTATTCCACTTTTAAACAAAAAGTGAAAGCTACTGGGGGAATGATACATCCAGTTTTAAGCACTCCATAAATTTCAATGAGGGAAGTTAAGCACGCACTTAACCCTTTTACTCCAAAGACCATACAACTTGGAAGGGCTTAAATATGTATGGATTGGGCTCATGTATACTCTCTAATATTTCAGAGTTGAAAACAGACGGCAAGAAAGCTGGAAAGTGAAGAAAGCTGATAGGAAGGTGACTAACTAATTTGAAATGTGGTGCGGGAGGAATCCCATGAACTGCCAAAAAGATGAAGAAATGGGTTCTAGAACAAATAAAGCTTGAGCTCTCCTTAAAAGCCAAAACGACCGAACCAAGACTGTCACATTTTGGACGTTTCTTGAGAAGACATGACTCATTAGAAAAGGCAATTATGCTTGATAAGATTGAAGGCAGTAGGAAAATAGAGAAACTGCAACACAGGTGGATAGACTCAAGGAACCTTGACCCTGCGTTTGCAAGGGTTACTATTAACAAGGTGTCTCAGAGGTCTCTCATATCCATACAATCAATACAGATTGAAGTCAACTTGATGCTGATAACAACAACAATAGAATGCTCTTCTCGTGTCAATGGTTACTGGACGTTTCCCATCACTGCAGGCTTCCTCTCCCATCTGCTGTATACATAGACTCTGCAACAGCAGGTCAAAAGTTCATTATAAAATCAAGACAGTGATTATTCTTTAAGCTAGGAAAATATAAGGAACATAAATTATTTTCCTATAAGCCAGGAATGTATTAATTCTTCTATAATTTGCCATCAAAATAAATTTCATCAGCATGTAAATTGCAGGAAGAATGCTTCACAGGTCTTTCTAGTTCCAGGCAGCTCCAGCTTTGGTGGAGAGGGACTGAGCTAGAGCTTGGAAACATTTCTTACAACTTTCTTTGGCCAGCCTGGCTGAAGGGTTCTGGGAGTTGTAGTCTAGGAGATTATTTTTCCAGACTTTGCCCTGAGCACAGCATACACCTGGGGGAGACAACCTTCTTTGTCAGGGTTTTTTGTTTGTTGTACTCCAAGCTGTAGAAGTTTGGCTTAGCGTGATAACCCTTTTAATTTCCAAAAATGATCCTAGGAAGGCCTAGCAGTTCCCTCAGAGTTCAGCCAGTGCCCTGAGACCTGGCAGTACTATGATTAACATCCCGCTGGGTCTAAAAAAGCTCCTCACAGAGAAACGAACTGTAGCAAGGGGCCTTATATATGTCAGAGTCAGTCTCCAAGACCCATCATCAAATTCCAGCTACCCTTCAGAGGGGAAGGAAAGTTCACTGTCTCTTTTTTCTGACATTGGTTGCAGATACATTATACATGTAGCCTATATGAGAGTCAGTCTGGTATAGTGGTTTGAGTGTTGGGCTATGACCCTGGAGAACAGTGTTCGGTTCCCCCACTCAGCCACGCAAACCCACCCGGTGGTCTTGGGCGCATCACACACACTCTCAGTCCCAGAAAACCCAGTGATAGGTTTACCCTAGGGCCTCCATAAGTCTGAAACGATTTGAAGGCACACAAAAAATACTATGGTAATGTATTGCTAACAAGTAATCCAGTCTGTTACCTTCTGGTTTGTAGTAACAATAACAAGTGAGGATCTGTTGGGTGATTACACTGAAGTGTAATGTACAGTTCCTTATTAAAAGTCAGATTTCAAGCTCTGATAAGGTACATATAAAAAGAGGCCTGGCCAACGCAGGTCTCTTACCTAATAGTCAGACTCTTCATGTTAATTCTACACTCACCCCCTTTCCTTTTGCATCTAAAGTAAGCTCTGAGGCCCAAGCAGACCAGAGCGCAGCTGCTCACTGGGCTAGATATCTGCCCTTGCCCCAGAAGTGCCTCATTCATCCCCCAGTATGTCCCTTGTAAGTTTCTTTTCATTTTTGCAATCTGAGGACAAGGTATCAATGAGCAGGTGGTGGTTAGGAGTCCTTAGCGTAAAGCTGCATGCCCCATTTGCCAATAGTGCTGTAGCCTGCTTAATTGTTCTTACTTCTACCACGCAGTCAAATCAAAGGAGGAATTTGCCCTACCAAAGGGAGCGTCCTTGCCATCCTTTGGAAATCTGAAATGCCAACAGTGCGATGTAACAAAGCCCTGCTAAAGCTAAACTTGATGGCGGCATTTTTGTTCCTACACAATCAAAAGCTTACCAAATGCCTTCTGGTCACAATACTGGTCAAATTCCAGTATATGTATTCTCAGTTCCTTTTCAGGATGATTGTATAAAAAGCCAAAATGCAACACATATACACACCATCTTGCATTTATCTCCTTGATTTCCAGCAGTTGCCATAACTATATCACGTACAGAGTTCCGATTTTAAAAGGAAACAGAAAGGCCAGAGCTGTGTACTTCCAGGGCTTCATCTTTCAAATGATCCGATTCAAAAGATTATTGGCCCTATGGCGCTGCCCTGTCAGTTGCTAGCTGAAGGCAACGTCTTGTCTCAAGCATGCAAGACAGTGGCCCTTTCCACAACTCACCTTTTCTCGGCAGTGCGGTGCGGGGATCGCACGAGCAGCCTCCAGTGAGAGGCTCTCGTGTCCCCGTTGCTTCAGCTCCGCAGCTGCTTCCTGGTTGCGCGAGAGCCCTGCCTCTTCCTTGCGCAGCGCAGCCTGGGAGTTTCCCAGGCTGCGCTGGGGCAGGAAGCTCAACCGGCGCAACTCCGGAGCTCCGCGCACCAGGTAAGTGCATGCGGGGCTCCGGAGCAATGAGTGATCGTGCACCATTTTCTGCTCAGAGCCAAAAATGAAAAAGTGCATGAGCGCTGCCTGCCAGACCCTGGAGCGTCGTGCGAAGGTGAGTGCATCGTGTGGACCACTC
Organism: Cyclura pinguis; assembly: GCA_030412105.1. Taxonomy (NCBI): domain Eukaryota; kingdom Metazoa; phylum Chordata; class Lepidosauria; order Squamata; family Iguanidae; genus Cyclura; species Cyclura pinguis. The sequence continues at coordinate 204,087,063 of CM059599.1, forward strand.
CTCATATTCGTGCGATGCTCAAGGGGCCCTTTCGCATGGCAAATGCCGTGCGAAAAGGGCCCGTGTGTCTCATTTTAAGCTTTCTTTTAAGATCAAGAAATTTGAGACTAAGCAGGTGAAGGTATTCATCTCCAGTTCTACAACATAGTCTCAATCTACCAATAAAACACCCAGCCCTACTGAACTCCAATCAAAGCTCCTGGTAAGCCATTCTGAAATATACCACAGTACAGATAAGCTGACAAATACTTTCTGATATTATTATTTTGTATCTACATTTGCAAATCCTTCAGTCTTTTGGAACAAAAAGGTCTGCCTTCCCAAAACATAGGCCATTTCCACACCTCACCCATCTCTGTCATCTTCCTGATGTAAGCATGATGCAAATGCTCCCCTCAGCACTCTGCCGGCTGCCTGCAGAAGGGTAACACAAGCATCACACACCTTCCTTCTGCAGTGCAGCTGGCCACTTCCCATGCTGCACTGGGCAAGGAAGGAGATAGATCATGCTTCCTCCCTTTCTGCACAGCCAACGGTGACGGGATCATTGTCTGATCAGGGGCCATTACTGGATTTTTTCCTGTTATGGAATATCCCACGATCGTGACAAATGGGGATGTGTGGGCAGTGGGACTGTGACAACATTGCACAAAAGCATGACCCGCAGACCGGCAACAACACGTCCCCATTGCAGGACGGCAACATGGTGTGGAAATGACCATAGTTTTCCCTTGTTTGTACAAAATCAGATCAACTTCGATATTTTTACCTGTTTTCTGTGACATCACATTAACAAGCAAATTATGCCTCTTTGAAAGCCAAATAGTCCTTACTAATCGGCTGCAAAGGGTACTAACTCAATTCTGTTTGTGTTGGCACAGCAGAATAGTCTTGCCATAGTTTTAACATGTTTCTTTGTTGTGAAATAGTCTTTCCATAGACTTAATATTCGGAGGAGCCATCATTAAACAAGACAGGCCATGGGGTGGCATGGTAGAACCTCTAGAAACATTCAAACATGCTAGTGTAATGCCCTGGTATCATCCTACTACGTAAATCAATAGGATTTCCTTCCAAGCAGTTGTGTTCAGGTTGTACTATATGTTTACCTTGGCATTCTAATCACAGCTGATTTTCTATATTTTATACATAAGATATTTAATTAACTAGCTTCTTGAAATCAGTTTTAAATGCCAAACTCCTTGTTTATTAGTTCTCTACCTCCAACCATGTTATGTATCAAAAGAGGAAAGGGGAGGGAGAATGAATGGCCAGCAACAGCTGGAATTTAATTTAATAAGTGAATGTACAGGATGGAGAACTGACTAGGGAAAGTGAATTACTGAGTTTTCATCACTCCAGCCATGCTTCATATCCAACCTTCCTGATCAGGAGAAGTGGAAACCCTCCTTATTAAATAATTTTAGGGGTCCTGGAGGAAAAGTATTTAAGTCAGGTCATTTCTAGATTGTTATAGGCAAGATGGTCCCATTTTTTTTATTTTTATCCCCCTGTCCAACCCTACTAAGACTTAATTTGGTGAAGTCACCACTACTGAGAAATAAAATGGATAGCTCTCTCAAAACTTAGTTACATCTCAAGTGCAGAAGGCCATGTTTCCATCAGTATGGGAAATGGTAATCCTGGGTACAATTCCTGCATTCCATCACAGTTCTACTTTGTCACATCTGTAGGACTTTTAAGATTTATTTTATTTTAATTATTTTTTAAAAAATCTTTTCTACATAGTAGGGGTGGTAATTCTTGATTTTTCCAATTCTTGAGGGATGTCAAGACCAACGAAACATTTTTTTTTTTTGTCACATAGTTTTGGAACATTCTGATTTTTTTTTCCTGCAATGATGGGAAACTCTACAACTTACCTAAGAAAGTTACGCAGTTTGCCCCCAAAACTATACAGTTTTCTGGAAACTGTGCAGCTTTTGGCATGGAAACTGAAAACTGCACAGCTTTCCTCATGGGAGCAAATGGCACAGAGGTTGAAGCAGTAGCCTCCAGGGGAAGCAATGACGCCTAACTGAAATTTTTAACAGAGACCAACGTTGTATAGTTTTGAACATTCTACTGGAAAATCCTCCATCTCATAAAAATTGTTTAGTTTGACATGAATATTAAGTAAATTATATTCAGCACAACCTCATAGCAATCATGTAGTCATTAAACACAAAACATCTTTTGTTTATAAGAAAATCAGGGAACCTCCACACAGAGAGAGAATATCCTCACTGCTTCCATTTGGAAGGGATAAGTTTCCCAGTTGCTCTAGGGAGAGTGGGCAAATGGACTGCCAAATCTTTTATTGGAAGAACTGCTATCTGCTCAGGTCAGTGAGGAAGAGTTTAAAAAGCCACCTTAAAGAAAAGACCTCTGGGGTTTGACAGCCCTTTAAAGGTCACCCTCATCACAACAGTCCGTGTTTCTGGAAATCAAGTTTGAGCCACAGGCAACTGTTGGAAGTTAAGATCACAAGACGAACCCTTCTGAATTAGAGCAAAGCTTTGTCTAGTCAAGCATCTTATTTTCCACAGTGGCCAAGAAAATGAGGGCTGCGTAATGTGTGGTTGCATGTAGTCCCCCAAGCCTGTTTTAGCAGTCCTGAACCCCTCGAGACTCCCCATTTTTGCCCCATCAAAAAAGTGTGAGTTTGCCTCTCCTAGAGGCTGCCAAAAGAGGCAAGCAACCTCTGGCTTACGGGAAACTCAAAGCAGGACAAGAATCCAACAGCTTCCTCCTGCTCATGTGCTCCAGAAACTGATATTCACACAGAAGTATACTGGCTAGTAGCCTGCGTAGTTGCTTATGAATTTGTTGACCTGGAGGTATGAACCCAAAGTCAGAAATGGAGCAAATGCTACCAGTGTGGCCATTAGGTTGGGGCTTTTAGACAGAATAATCAGGAGAGCCCCAAACTCATCAGGACAGGTTTATTACGTCCTGAAATAAATGAAGTAATAAAAGGCCCCATGGAACTGTTTTCAAAGGATGGGCTCAGGATTGACAGGAAGGTTCTTATTGATTTTGTCTACTTGCAGGTACCTTCAGGGAGAAGGCAACTTACTTTTCCAGACCGTTATCACTGAAACATCCTTAAATATGAAGATTCTTACAAGTACAATGTACAAACGCCAAATCCTCTATGTGTTCAGTGTTGATTGTTCCCAAGTTAAGTGTGCATAGGATAGATTTCAGGCAGCCTTTAATATTCCTGGGAGGGTTCACCAACAGTTGGTGTCCTGATGTCCTTTAGTGTTTGATCATTTAGTATACTTCTGACTGATGATTCCTGGTGAGACGTAACTACATTGGAATCTTGGTGGTCCAAATTTGAGAGATCATCTGTGGGGGCAGGAGCTTATCTCCTTCCACCCAATATTTGGGGAACTCAAGACCCTCCCTTGCCCTGCCCCCATTCTGAGGTTCATGAGTAGTACATATCTACATAGAGCTTCCTGTAAGACCATACAGTTTAGAGTCTACAATTATCTAATTGGACTGCTGTGAACATGCCAGGCCTATAGAGATGTTCTTGGTCAGGGAAGGTTAGAGATGAGGGAAAAGTTCACTCCCTTGCTTCCCAAATTTCTTCAATGGAAAACTTTGAGAAGGCTTTAAAAAATGAACATGAGACAAAATAAAACAGATATCATCCAGGCAGAAGATTCTGAGTGCTTTCCTCTTATAAGTCTGGGGTTGAATCTTTGGCCATTTCCACACTAGACTCTTATAATGCTATTATTCCACTTTCAACATCCAACATAGGGTTTACTGAGGCCAAAGAGCTCTCTGGCTGAGAATTCTAAAGGCACCTCTCTAAACTGCAAACCTCAGGATGTTAAAAGTAGAATAATAGCGCTATGACAGTATAGTGCAGAAATGGCCTTTGTCTTTCTGGTCATGTTTGTTTGTTGAATTAGCACTGCCACTTCTGCTCGTCTTTCAACAGCTATGCTGTACTTGTTGAACTTGGCATGTGCTAAGAATTTAATCCTTTAAAACCAGAATGTACAAATTTCCTCACAAAAAAATATGACTTTAAAAATGTGTGAGAAAGTGAAACAAGAAGTTCAAATAAAGGGTTTCCATATAACAACACCATTGTCATTCTTCTTCTTCTTCCTTTCCTCTTGTATCTGCCTTTTCCTCAACACTGGTTATCATGCTGGCTTACAAAAATTAAAACAAATACAGACAAAAATATACAAAAAAGGTAAAATGCAACTAAACTCTCAGTAGAATTAAAAACAATTTGAAGTCATTCTATTCAAAGGCAAGCAATAAAACCAGGAGAGCACACCATTAAAAGCCCTTTTTGTGTAAACAGTCAGTTCTCAAAGTCATGTCAAAATAAATAACACAAGTCTTCACCTGCTGACAGAAGGACACCAGACATTCAGAAAGCTAAGCAGAGCTGGTGGAAGAGAGCATTAAATTCTTATAAGGCATCCCCTGCACTGCTTACCGATTGGTAGCTCTGGCCTTTTAAATGTCCTCCAGTGGCTGAGGACCAGGTTATCTTGATAACCATCATCCATATGAATCTGATTGACCATTTGAAATCACCTACTTAGACGCCCAACACCCATGACATCATCTACACCTTCCCTCTAACAACATAAAGGAGTAAGTTTGTTTCTCCTTTTTTAATGTTTTTTTGTATACAGTCATAACCTGTTCCTGTTATTCTTGGAGAGTTTCCATTTCATTTCAGTACATTTGATATATTCTTGTTCAAAAACCTGTTTGTAGCTTTTACTGCATATCGAACAGGGCCTTTTCAGCGGTAGTACCAAGGCAGTGGAACACTGTGCCAAAAGACCTTTGGCTGGTATCATCAAGTTTTAGCTTATGGCAATGAATACTCTGGCCAGGTTAGGAGCCTGGATCCCGGGGCATGCCCAGGGATTGATGAGGCTTTAGATCTAGTGGATCAGCCCATCTCCAGTTAGGGATGTGAAAGAATCTTGCAGGCAGTGAAACTCTGATCAAGAAAGGCTGCCATGAGATGTCTAGATAACCTGTGGAGGATTCTTAAAACTCCCTAAGGAGTTTGTGAGATCAAGACATCAAGTGGGTGGAGTTGGGGATTTAATTGTTTGTTTTGTTTTAATCACTTGTGCAAAATGTCTCTGCACAGAGCTAAGGCCTTTTCTTTTTCTGCAGCTTAAGCCCTTTCTGCTCAACGCACCCAACCTGCGATGAGGATGGGAGAAAGGCAGCACCAGATGGTACTTATGCATGACGTCGTCCTGGTCCCATCTTTCTCCCTTCCCCTGTCAATGCAATTCGCACTACAAATCATTGATGGGTTTTCCCCACCAATGACTGGCGATAGTACCATCCTTCCGCTGCGTGCCCATACTTACCTTGCTTACGGAGGTCCTGGAAGCACAATGGTTGTGCTTCCTGCCCTAGTGCAGCCTGCAACAGTACCTGGCTGCACTACAGCAGGAAGAGGCGTGGATCCTGGAGGAAGCTGGTGAAAAGGAGAGCATTCCATCATGCTCCCTTCCCAGGAGAGCCACTGACTCCATTGTCACCGGATGCCACTGGGACAAAGGTAGGATACGGAAAGGGCCTTAGTGTGCATGAACTCACAGAAAGGTTGGGTGATCAAAAAAGTTGTGATGCCATTCCTTGCTGATTTTCTTCCTAAAGGAAGCAAGAAATGCTTTATCAATTTTTCCTGCAATTGCAAAAACAAAAGTCTTTGAAACTGATGCAGAGTACACACACATACAAGGGACAAGTAATTCTGCACTGAGAGCACCAGCTCTTTCAGTGTAATTGCTACAAGGTATATTAATTACCAGATGAGCTGAAGACCATTGATACAAATAAGAGGCGAAGTATTACAAGGCAAACTTTTCCACCATACTCTCTGATTCTGTTTTGTGTATTGAATGCAGTCTATGGTGACTTCTCAGATGGCTGGAAATCCCTTTCATCTATATGTAGAGAGACAGTTACAAAGCTGTGGAATTCTATTTCCAGTGATATTGTGCAGTTTGATAAAGGGTCCTTTTTTCATACCCCATTGTACAGTCAGAATACCAAGTATACTGCTTTGTGAATTCTTTTCTCAGTAGCGAGGGAGCTGGGGCTGTATTCAATCAACAACCTTGAAGGCCTGTGCTGGCATTTAAATGCTTGCTTCTGTTTATATATGCTGTGTGTTCCCAGGCATATCTGTCTGAGGGCACATATAGACCTCACAACTGCAAACCAAGAGAATTCTTTGGGGAGAAAACTCAAACTTATCGCACTATTAGCAAGAGCACAATTCATAACATGGTCCATCACAGAAATCAAAAGGCAGTTGAAGTATCACCTGGGTTTGATTTAGTAAATCGAAATATTTAGCTCACTGTTGGGCAAGGCACTCCCAAGAGGGAATCTCATTGGGATGCATCTGTTTGGAGCTGTGATGATGATCTGAATTTTAAAATGAGAAACAGGTTGTTTTCAGCTATAGGTCTTGTCCAGGAGCCTCTGCTACAAGCCAATGTGCCATAGTTATTGGTGGGGTGGGGGGACAGGACTCTAATGACTTTATTCCTGACCCCTGAAAATGTCTAAAATCTCCATTCGGTTTGGATTTCCCCCAATCTATGGTATAATGCTGTAGCTGAGGAAAGCATATGTTCCTAATAGATATTCAGTCCAGATGTTGGTTGCCTATAATATATCCTGAACAGCCATGCCTAGTAGTATACAGGGAAAGATGGTGAAGTCGTTAAATAAGGAACACGCACATTCCAGTATTCTCACCCGTTTACTAAAGTTAAGAGTTCCAGATTGCAATACCTCCGGTTCTGTCACATTGAATTTCTGGAAAACATTAAGAGCATGAAATGTACCATACACGTGAAAAAGACATAGGAAAGCAGGACCCTCTTGAGAGACCCAGGAACTGCACACAGAGATGGTGTAATGCATGAACTTACCATATATGCAGATGCTATTTTCCTTGAAGGGGCGTGCAGGTGTTCCTATAGTGCTGATATCACCTTCCTCAGTGTGGTAGCCCTTCCTGTTCTCCTGCTTGAATAAAGACTTGAATAAAATCCAGAGGCACAAGTACAGTTGCTTATGATTCCTTTTGTACTTTTAATATGTCAAATGGTAGCTAAAGGCTGGGAAAGATACAGTCCTCCCGATATTGCTGGACTGAAACTCCATTATCTCTCTCTTTCTCCATTGGCTATGTTGGCTAAGACTGCTGGGAACTGCAGTCCAGCCAAGGGCCTCACCTTTCCCACCCTTGGGCTCAACTATCCTGCTCCCAGGTCCATGTACATTCTGAACAGAAGAAGATGCCTATTGAGGTGGCCATGTTAAATTAGATGTTCCACCTTCCAGGCCATTGTGTCCAAGAAGATGATCCATACGGATGGATTTCGGAATCAACAAACTGTGTGAATGGCAAACCTATGAATTCTCAGCAAGCCCAAAGTTATGTGAGGATCAATGTGGTATCAATGCTGTTATCAGTATCAAAAGAATTCACTTATGATAGATAGCAGTATATAACATACCAGAACATTACTGAGACCTACCATAGAAGCTGAGATGCCTCTGTCATAGTTGAATCCTCAAGTTCTTGAACAGCACAGACTTGACTGTTGTTATTAATAAAAACTGTAAGTCCTTCATTCACAAATTTGAAACTATGGCCATTTCCGCATGGGGTAAGTTAAAACGGTTCAGTGTGTCCTCCACGGAGGCCGTCTGCACCTTGGAGCGGACTGGGTCTGGACTACTTACTGTAGATCCACACTTCAGTCCACTCCGGAATGACCCCAAGTGGTCCTCTATCGTGTTTTTGAAAGACCTGATTTTTCCAGTCTTTCAAAATGCTGGTGCGTGCCATTGTGTGCCTGCTCTCCGATGCAGATTCACGGGCTCGCACCAATGCGAGCCTGCGATCTGCGGAGGGCGGGATTTACGCTGGCGAGCTTCAGCAGTTGGTCGAGACCCACGACCAACCGGAAGCCACCATTTTGGATGCTGGAGCAGTGCGGATCTATGACCACGCACTGCTCTGCCTCACCCCGGACCGCCAGAAGATCCGGTGAGTAGCGGCAGGGAGCGATTCCCTCGCCGCGTGCAGAAATGGCCAATCAGTCCTTTTTTTCACCCTTATTTGGACCACTTAAAATATTGGCCAAAAGACTTCAGTTAGCTCTTTTTCAGGCTGGAGGTCTGAGAAAAGAACAACCAAGGGGAAAAAGGTATAGGTACATGATATTAAAAATTGGGAATTCTGTGTTGAGGCACCTTTTCTTCAAAGAAGAACAAACAGCCCCTATGTATCTTTGCATGGCACAGGGCCTGTACCCCCTTTTTTGTGCATCCTGATCAAACAGATTATTTAGAAGTCACCATTGACTCAGTTATCTTCTGTTTGATAGCCATGGACTTAAATCAGACTTGGATTCCACAGCCCTGATATACACACCACCAAACAGGTAGTGGGTACTGTCAGAACCAACAGTTCTGGTGTCAGGACACATTAAGAGACCTTCCAAGGAGAACTCTGCATACTGGGTGCATACATCTGGTAAAGGGAACCATCTGTGCTTTGCAAAGACCTCACCCAGAAGTGAGTGGTTCAACCCCTGTTTGTGGTTCATGTGGTTCAGCCACCACTGCTCAGCTGGGCATAGATAGATCATCTGAAATTAGTGGCAACAAACAGCTTCTGTAATAGCAGATGAGGGTTAGGGCTGAACAGGGGCAAATGCAAATATTCAGCCTTGTATGGAAAAGTTGAGGGTATGACCCTTGCTCAAGGTGAAATAAGCTAATTAAAAGACCCCCTTAATCAGCCTGGGACTTCTGCTGAAATGCGTTTCAGCCTTTGAGATTAACCCCTTTCTCACATAAAAATAATATCTGACTGGATCAAGTTACCATCTCAAGACAACTCTTCCTATAAACAAGCCCCTTTGTTGCACTGGCAATAAAAGCTACATGGTGCACACAAGGCGATGAATGCTTAGAATTTACTGCCATTCAAATTGCTGCTGGGTAACAAAACAGACCATAAAAATACAGTATCATAAAGGCAATAACAATATGGGCACTAGGTGCTGGGTTGGTGAATCAGAAGGGAGATTGACCTCTTGCACTTTAATTCTTTTATCCATCCTTCTCCTTCAGTGTGGTTGGAAATGACTCTCCCATTACCTTTGTTAAGGCAGAATCAATATCTTGCATTTCTGTTATTTTCTTTCTTTTTGACAAAGGGATCTTACGAAGCTGCAGCTGTAGGCATCCTCCCCTCCTTCCCTTCCCCCTCTGCCTCCCCCCATCCCACTTTATTACAATGCGTGTTGTTCTGAAATACTCAATTCAGCTATAAACAATCTACTCTATCAACAACACGCTTTTGCACTTTTTGAAATGGTGCTTTGAGGCAGATAAATGAAAATAAGTATGGCAGCTTGCCAGTAAAAATTTCTGCAAACTGGATCATCACAGGGGCACTGGCTTCACTCAGACCGTTGTTTTATTTACTGTAGGATCTAAAAATCCATTTCTGCCCATACAATAGCTGTTCGTTTTTCCCTTTGGTTGATGTTTGTTCTAATCTTTGTTGACACTTCTAGCTCGTAATGGTTCACAAGCTGTTTGGATCCATGCTTTAAGAGCCACATTGTCTAGGACTCTTTTTCTGTTCTGAGCTTCATATAATCCATGCAACTGGACAATATACCTCGGGAACTCGGGGAAGAGCAAAATTGTCACTGAGGACTAAGGTTCATGAATGTGTTAATAGTATGACTGAACCATTATCAACATGGGCTCATTTCTCCTTAGCTTTCCCATAGTGTAGGGCCTCTTCCTTTTCTCAGTCTCTCCCTGTATGATGTTTGATCTCTGCCAAAGTGACAACTTCCCCTTCCCTCACAGAAGTTGGACTGTATTCCCTGTACTTCCTCACCACTACTTCAGGAAATTTCACTGCTACTAAAACAATGTACAGGACTTGGTGATGAGCAATAGGTATGAGTAATTTGCAACAAGTACAGCAGATCATCTTGTTGATTGGAGTGTCAGACTCACTTTCATCTTGGGCCACATTAGCATTATGTTTGCCCTCAAAGGGCTGGTTGTATCTGTAAGACTATATAAATGAATCTATTCTTTTATCATATTAAATAATTGCCTCTGTGCCTCTTTCTGCTCCCTCCCATACCTCTTTCTGCCCCTCTACCTTTCTCTGTACCTGATGAGCCTGATCCCCACATTGCAGGCCCCCGGCTGCCAGTGTTCTGAAGAGGGTACCAGCAGCCAACACTTGCAATCTACTTCTACTTCTGACTGCTCCTCTGTCCAACTTTGTGAGTTTTGGGGAGGGTTGCCATGGTAACCTGTGGCAATGCTCTGATGGTAAGACTTGGACAAAGGAGCAGTCAGAAGTAGAAATAGATCGTGAGTGCTGGCTGCTGGGCCCCTCTTCAGAATACCAGAAGCCAGGTCAGGCTCTCTTCTTCCCCATGTGGCTCTCTTCTTCCCCAAAGCTGCTTTTCAGGGCTTACATCTGGCTGTGGGATGGGGTGGGGTGGAAAAAGAGGGGACATAAGACTTCATTTCCCAAACATCCAGAAGTTAATTTACCCCAGCATCCAAACCATTGTGATTCAAAATACATGTTGCTGCTACTTTTTATTCTGATGATAAGTCTTAGAACTGGCATTTTGAAGGTGTTCAAATAAAGCCAAGCCAAGACCAGTTTTTCCCAATAAAAACAGCATGTTTTATTAGTGAAAAAAAATGCTTTCTTTCCACTATCACTCCCACTGCATCTCTCAACTAAAGCAGGGCAACAGCTTAGTTTGGTGCTAGAACAACAGATTATTTTTTACTCCCAATGGGAAAATGGCATATTTACTGTTCAAGGGGTGTGTCTTACACAGCCAACTGGTATAAAAATATTGTTTAATCTGAAGAAAAGAAGGAAAGAGAGTAAACTGGCTGCAGAAGCTACTCCAATTGTACATGGCAATTATTCAGGCATGTATTATGCAGCTCTTTCTGCTTCTGAATGGGGAACATGATGCACGCTTAAGCAAATTATGCGTTATAATGCACATGTGACACACAACTATAATCCTAATTTGTTTTGTGAAAATCAGAAACCTGGCTTTGTAGATAACTGTTTTGAACAAGTAGTACCAGCCTAAAATATGTGCCCAATGACCATGTGGATTTTGTACATTCCTAGTAATACATCCCACAGGCTTCAAGGAAAAAGTCACAGGCAAACAATGATACTAGCAGTCAGTTGGTCTTTCCTGGCAGGATGGCAAGTGATTGCATGGCCAAAGGAAGAATAGAAAGGATGACAGGAGATGTTTGCCTCATGTTGATAGAAAACGTGTTTGTGCCTAATACACTGGAGAAACTATTTGCAAGCAGTTCATCCATGTGAAAATGTGACCCCCGTAATACTGTCAAGGTCAGAAAGACTGAAGATGATGTGCTGACTAAGTGCTGATTAGGCAGCGGAAAAGGTACCCAGGGGCAATATTAACATGAAGAACTGGTTTTGAGGGGGAGGCCCTGTGACAACAGAATGGGAGAAATCTTTTTCACATTCTTTCTGATTTGCCTACTCAGAAATTAAGAATTTTGTCTTTGTGGAAAGCAAAAAAACTCTCATTCTTTCCATCTCATGGAAGAATGCCAGAGGAAGAATACTGCTGGCTTGGTAAACAGAATCCATATGGATTTTACTGGAAAGATCAAGGTGTTGGACTACTTATCTTTTAATGATGCAAACCTATATACACATTCACCTGGGAACAGTGATGGAAAGAACATTCCAAAATCTTGATAAAATTATTTTAAAAGGTTATTTTCTTGAGTGTCAGGAATTCATGACAAAGAGAATCCTGGATTGATGAAAATCGTCACAGTTTGAGATATATTTTCCGCAAAATTCACATGTGAGTTGTTCTGGGTTTTTTGCACAGAAAACAACATTTTATGTACAGAGAGTATTTCTGCACAGAAATATTATTGTCTGTGTAGGAAATATTGTTGCCAGTGCAGAAAATACTGTTTTCTGTGTAAAAATACCTTGTGTGAATATTGTGCAAAATATATCCTGAGCTGCAAATTTGTACAGTTTTTGAAGAGTTTCCCAAGAGGAAAGAAAATTACTATATTTACTCTTTGATTTCTTCAAGAAAGAAATCAGTGAAGAATTGCATCCCTGTTTGAGAGTAAGTCCCACATCTCCTTCTGGGAGAGAGGTTAGTTAACTAGCCAGCCAGCTAGTTAGTTATAGTATGCTTTCACCACACATTAACAGCGGATGACTCATTGCTTTCCCACCTTTCTGTGAGGAGGAGAGTAGAAACAGACTGAGAGCTAAACAAGATAAGATGGCAAAATATCTGCAATTAGATATTGTGTGTGTGCATAATGTGTGTGTGTGTGTGTGTGTGTGTTGAGGGTTAGTGAGGAGTCCCCCTTTAGCAAGTAGCAACTCTGGCTGAGGGGGCACTTTGAATCAGTGAAATGTTAGGAAAGGGTTAAATCCCTTTTTCCTTCAATGACTTTGATTCACAGCCAATTACACCCCCGAACACAAACACGCTGCTTCTTCCTTTACCAATTTAACATCCTGTGGAATGTTCACTCACTGATCTCTGAGTTTTGGGGGTCTTGTTGTCCCCTGGATCATGCTTTTTACTCTCCACTCTTCTTGTAGTAGAATTAATTTCTTCCATAACTCCATAACTCATTGGGTTCTTTCTGTGAAGGTCTTTAAGCAAAGGCTGGATGGCCATCTGTTGGGAATGCTTTGATGTGTGTTCCTGCATAGCAGGGGGTTGGACTGGATGGCCCCTGGGGTCTCTTCCAACTCTATGATTCTATGATTCAAGGGTTGTATTGTCTAGCGCTCCAGTTGGGCAGAGTTTGGACTGATTATACATGCAACAAAAGTTAATTGCAAAGGAGCATAGCTGTTCTAGGAGCATACAAGTTCCAAATGAAGTGGGGGAGTGCTATGCTTGAATGATCCTCCCGTGTTGCAGATCTCATTAAGGAGAAACCTAGGATAGCAAGGAGAAGCCCTCCAATGTCCTACATCCAGGCAACATTTGATGTTGGGGAGAACTAGTAGATTTAGTCTCAAAGTAGCAAATATAAAGCAAAGATCGTTAGCTCAGAGCACTGTACATTCCCAGGACTCTCTGTACCTATTCTGCTGTCACTTTAAAGTCTTAATGATGAGTGACTCTTGAGTACCAAGTAGGGACAGGCAAGCCATTTGTTTCAGTTTGCCTTTTTTCAGAATTTACCCGATTCGCAACTCCTGGATCCAAATCTAAACTGTGGCCAAATTTTTCCAAGGTTACACTGTGATTTAGGCAACAAAAATATACTCAAGATGCATCCATTTGGAAATGTCCATGAGAAATGTACACATCAAAATTTGAAAATACGTGCAAACGACCTTTAGCCAATGGGTGAAAATGTCTACAAGTGGGAAAATGTGCACAGAACAAGGCACACACTCCCATGTCAGGAAAAGAGAGCTCACAAGCTAGTACAGACATGGACTGGAATGAAAAATAGAAAACCTTGACAAGCTCAAACTCAGTTAATTTTCATATCCCCACTCAAATCCTGCCTGTATTACTGGGCACTGGAACCTGAGGTTGCAATTATCTGTCCACCTCCACTTCAGTACAGTACATCTAGTTGTTTAGCAACTACCCCTATGCTGTCCTTTAAAGTGACCAATCTGTCCGCCCATAAGCCTTTGATGCCATACATGCTCAATCATAGGGGCTGGAATTCTCCTGCTATATTACAGCAGGAGTTTCTTTTTCTTCCAAGTGAAGTGGTGAAGGAAGGCAGACAAAATCTGCCAGCTCTGACTAGTCTATTTCTTCTGTGCCTGCTTGCTTGCCTGCCTACCTATCTGCCTGCTATGTATGGGGACAAAAACAAAGACTGTAAGAAGTGAGTTGTACTTGATCTTTCGGCTATTCCATGCCCTTCCTAAACAGACATTCCAGATTTCTTCATTTTTTGCTCTCAAACGCCCCTTTGTCAACCAATTTTGTCCAAACTTTATACTTGTTTCAGAAAATTGCTTTTTAAAGATCCTTTTTAAATTTTATATTTTTATAGCATTAAAATCAATGTAAAAGAGTACTTGAAAAGATGGGAACAGATTAAATTGTGGCATTTTCCCCTGCTTCAGTTAAGCTGTGGAACAGTGTAAGTACATATGAGGAACGAATTGTATACTGCAAACTCTGGTTCCAGAAATCAAAATTTCTACCCTGAGCAAATACTCAGAGACACCTAGTCCTGCTGTTCTCTCCCCTGAGGGCAACCTCTTCTTGAGGCACTATTTTCACCCAGTGTACCTCAGGACACTTTACGAAAAAACAAAAAGGCTCCTATCAGCCTAACATCTGCCAAACTCTGACTAGGGCAACATAACAGAAGGGCTGATGCTGAGTAAGGTTGCCAGGATGAAAACTGGAGAGGGAATTTCTGTATGTTCTTCTTGTTACTTGCCTGCATGACAAAGAAAACCTGCTGAACTTCCCTCTTCTATACAATCATTAAAGGCACAGGAGCCCTCTTCAGTTTTCAGTCTGACAGTCCTAATCCTGAGTCCTTCTGCTGTCACGGCTAACACTACACGTACTACAGTGTTAGAAATTTAGGAACAGAAGGAAAATTTAATTGAGGAGAGCTGAATTCTTGTTTTTGGGGGGATGTCCTCATTTTGACCTTTGCCTGGTAGCTACGACCCTGAGAATGTCCATGGCACAGAGAAAATATGAAGTAAAAAAATTGCTGTGAAGAAGAATTTCAACTTTTAAAAAGAATGCAGCTTGACACAGTGCAACCCTGTAACCAAATTAAGAATGAATGAGGATAGTAATTTTTAATTTTTTTGTGTGCGCGCATGAGAAAAGGGGGTATGTGAGAAACATTTATTCACCAGATTCAGTAATTAGAGCAGGGCGAGGGCTTTGCATGGCAAGACGTGAAGCCTTTTTTTCCCAGTGGTTTTTGTGAGAGAGCTCTCCAGATGTGCTCAAATATTTACCAGTGCACCATATTCACATGTTTTTCAGATGCTGACCCTGCTGATCTGCAAAGGTCTGTTTCACTTTCAGCCTGGAGCATGGCAGCAAGTAGGGCAGCACAGGCAGCAAGTGCACGCGCGCGTGCGCACACACACACACACACACAAGGAAAGATGCAGATTGGCCCTCTTTCTTTTATCAGCATTTGGCTCAGGTAAGGATGGCACAACCCAATCAGATTTTTAATTGCCCAGGCCTGTCCTTAATTTCTAACAGCTTACTGAGAAATGGGAAGCAAGGAGGACAATTGTTTGCCAACACCATTCAATGTGACTCTTTGCATATTTACTCAGAGGTAAATCCCACTGAGTTTAGTGGAGCTTATTCCTGAATAAGTGTAGTTAGGGCAGTAGCCTTGGTCTCACAGATTTAAAAATGAAATATCAGCATGATGCTCAACTGGTACTGAAATTAAAGAGATTGAAACCTGTCTAACAATGTTCTGATAATCCCCAAGATATTATGAACCCGTGAGATGCTGATCTCTGAAGATTGGCCAAATGTTCTTTGGGCTTTACAGAGGAATTGTCCTCTGTCTGAAAAGCAGGTGCAGGACATGTAAAGCCTGTGGAAAGCACATGTCCTCCATTTGAAAGGTCACCCAGTCCAAGTTTTGCTGAAAATATTATTAGAAGAAGGTAGAGCAAGGACTTTACAGTGCCCATAAAGAGCCAGCAGGGTGTAATGATTTGAGTGTTGGACTATAACTCTGGAGTCCAGGGTTCAAATCCCTGCTTAGACCCAGGCCATTTCCTCCCTACGCTGTTATAGTGCTATTATTCCACTGTCAACATCCTGTGGCATTCTGGGGTTTGTAGTGTACTGAGGCCAAAAAGCCCTCTTTGGCTGTGAATTGTAAATGCTCCTCCCTAAACTGCAAACCCCAGGATTCCATAGGAGGTTGAAAGTGGAATAATAGCACTACAACAGTGCAGAGTAGAAATGGCCATAGAAACCCACTGGGTGACCTGAGGACTAGTCACAATCTCTGAGCCTCAGAGGAAGGCAAAAGCAAACTCCTTCTGAACAGGTCTTGCCAAGAAAAACCCATGGTTGGTTTGCCTTAGGATTGCCATAGGTCAGGAACAACTTGAAGACACACAACAACATAAACTGAACAGGCATACAAGTCACTTGGTCTCAGTATGGGAGTAAATCTTCATAAATTTCATTCTCATAGGCAAGATGGAATGCTTTTGTCCTTTTTCTCCTTGCTGCAAGATAGTCATTAAAACTGAGCAGTTTTCAAAGACTATTCTGCGCAAAGAAAAATATATGTGGAGGGGTTGCACAGAAAACAGCATTCTCTGCACAGAAAATAGCATTTCTTGTACAGAGAACACATTTCCTTCACAGAAAGCAAGGAAACTGTAGAGGAAACTTGTTTTCTGTGCCAAAAATGCTGTTTTCTGTGCAAGAAATTCACATGCATTTTTCAATGAAAAATTCCTGAACTGCAAAGATTCTCATCCATCTAGGATTCACCTCACCAGGTTTTCATGATCCTTGAGAAGCCTGTTGTTCTGGATATTTTTGAATATTCTTTCTATCCCTATTGCTGAAGTATATTGGCTCTGGATGGCAGACTATACTAGCAGTCGCACTTTTTCCAAGGCTGCACAGTGCTGACAAAATATTGTCAGCTCCAAATAGCCTATTTCTCTTGCATCTTTGCTTGCTTCATGACTTTTTTTCCTCTTCCTGCTGCCACCTATTTATATCAACATGGTACAGCAGCAGAAGTCTGAACACTGCATTTCAGTCGAAAGGGTAGAGAAGAAACATTTGGCCTTCCAGACTTTTTTTTTAAATTAATTTTTATTAAAATTTCCAATGAAAAAACAATTAAAAAAAAACTCTCCCTGCTTCCAGACATCAATTTTTTCCCAGTTGAATCTGAGTTTAACATTCCATTCTGTATACACATCCAGTTCCGTACATTATCTCTATTTTACAACAATTGTAAAATATTACTGTTAGCTTATATTTAACTATTTACATTTTATCTTTTATCACCTCATTTTGTCTTCCTCCTTTCTCACAACCTTCTTTCTTTTCCCCTATTTCATTCTTTTATCCAAGGCCTTCCAGACTTTTTGGACTACCTCATATAATTTCTTATTATTGGTCACACTGGCTGGGGCTTCTGAAATTTGAAGTTCAAGATATCTGAAGGAACAAAGGTTGCCTAGTCCTGATTTAAAGTGTAGCATCTACTTCTAAATTTTCATCTACACACTCAAACTGCACAGTGCAAAATTCAATCCAGATCTTTACTCTCTATTGTCATCATTTCTCAGGGTTGCATTGGCAAAGATAGGCCTCTGTTCTGATCCAGCCGGCTTCTTCTTCTGGTCTCAATTTCTGTTCACTCCTAGAGGCTGTGAGGGGTATCTGGACCGGATCCCAAAGGCGCTGGTGAAGAATGTACTCCTATCTGTAAGAAATGCAAGCTATTTTTCCAGAAAAAGATTTATGTTCTCTAGGATACTTTGAAATAAGGTTTCATTTTGAGTCACAACAAAAAGTCCAAGTGAAATTCACAACTCTTCTGAAAGTTTCAAGTGAGAAACATCAACATGAAATCTGTTGGCATTTTGGGCATGAAAGGAAGGAGAAACTCCCACATACAAAGTTGTTCCTTCTGCTTTTGGGACTCTGGGTTGGTATGAGCGTTCTTTGGCTGAGGCGAGTTGATATGCCATTTCAAGTCAAAATGTAATGACAGTTTCAGTTTAAATTAAACTGCATGATTTTATTTCTGAAATGTTGACTTGAATGGAATGTTTTTGGTCTCAGTAGAATGTCAGAGATTTTAGGGGGATATAAACAGCTTCAATTAAACTGTATTTTAAGAAAACCAACTTGCAGAGAGGGAAAGGGAGGGAAATTGTCGCAGTTAACCAACTTGCCAATGTGCACCTGTTCAGGCCTTCATGACAGAAGAAACTATGGCTATTTCCACACCTTCCCTGATCCCATTGTCCTCCCATCGTGATCCTGTCAGTAACTTTGCCAGGAAGGGAGCACGACAGGAACGCTCCCCACAACACTCGGCAGGCTCCTTGTGGAAGAGAGTGCAAGCAACACACACCTGCCTTTTACAGTGCAGCCAGGCTATTTTTCATGCTGCGCTGGGGGAAAAAAGGGCCTCCATCATGCTTCCTGCCCTTCCACATGTCCAGGAAGGATGGGAGCATTGTGCAATCATGGGTGCTTAACGGATTTATTCCGTTAAGCAAATATCCCATGATCACGACAGGTGGAGTGGGATAGCAGTGAGACCACGATGACATCATGTAGAAGCATGACCTGCGAACTGCTGCCGTTGTGTCCGTAACTTGGGACTGTGACGCCATATGAAAATGGCCTATCTGTCAAAAGTAAACTCATGTAAAATTGATGGTGTTATCCTAAGGGCCTGTTCACAGATTAAAATGCCCTATGTGGAAATTCAACTCTACATACAAAATACAGATATCATACAGTGCCATGTGAGATATTTCTCCTCCAACATATGGCTGGTCTAGATGTCCATTGCATCTGAATGCTACATCAATGGTTCCTAAATGTGGGTCCCCAGAAGTTCAGTGACATTTCATGACATATTTGAGAGCCACATTTTATAGCTGAAGTGGGCACCATGAAGACCTGCCACCTCTCTGTTACAACCTTTGAGATGTTTGAATAGTGCAGTCATGTCAGTCCTCAATCTTCTCTTCATCCAACTGAACAGGCCTAGTTCTTTCAACCTTTCCTTATATGTTTTGTTTCCCACACCACTGACCATCCTGACCTTCTATGAACGTTCTTCAGCTTGCCTATATCCTTGTTAAAATGAGGCATCCAAAACCAAGCACAGTACTTCAGATGAGAGCTGACAAGTGCAGAATATAGTGGAGCTGTTACTTCCCTTTACTTCTGCTTTTTGAAACTCAGTCTTCAAAAAATCTCACCCTTGCTGGGTGTCTTTTTCCTTTCATGTGTCTGGCCATTGGATTCCACTCAGCAATTCCCTGAACTTATTAAAATCACCTTTCCTGAAATCCAGAGTCTGTGTTTGACTGTAATTTTCTTTGCCCTGTCTGATCTATTCTAGCAAATTCTAGCATTAGATGGTTCTTTTCCCTGAAGTACTGACTACTTTGTTTCCAGTCACCGATTCTTCCCTATTGGTTAGGATCAAGTCCAGGATTGCCTATCCCTTTGTTCCTTCCTCTACCTTTTGAATAAGACATCTGCAAGGCACATTAGGAAATTCTTGGAAAGCCTGTGCTTAGCAGATTAGGTTTCCCCATAGACATAAGGCAATTTAAGTCCCCCATAACTTCTTGCATCTTGGAGATTTCTGAGATTGTTTTCTCAAAAGCATTGTCCACCAGTTTCAGGTTTGGTGGCCTGTAGTAAACTCATCCCACTACATTTATTTCTTTCTTTACTTATTTTTACTCAAATGCTCTCAGCTGGTCCACTCTGCTCACTTTCATTGATTTCTATACAACTGAATTTGTCTTTGACATTCCATGCTACTCCTTTTCTGTCACATCTATTTTTTGAATATGTTATACCTTCCAATTGTAATATACCAGTCATGAGAGTCACCCCACCAGGTTTCCTTTATGCCTGTAAAGTCATGTTTACCTTCCTGTACAAGGATTTCAAGCTCATCTTATTTGTTTTGCAAACTCTGTGCATTGGTGTATAGACGTTTGAAGGTCTGTTTGTTCTCACTTATTAAAATTTACAGTCACCTTTTCTGTGGATACCGTTCTCTCTCTCAGTCTATCATTTAGAATTCATGTCCTTGTGTTTAGAGTCTTCTGCTGGACTGATATTTGAGCTATCATCTCCAGTTTAGTTTAAAGCCCTCTTGATCAGACTTGTCAAAATACTACCAAAACATTCTTTCCAGTCTTTGTGTGATGCAGCCCATCTGTAGCCAGAATTCATCAGTCTAAGAAGTGAAAACCGTGGTCCCAAAAGCTAAATCTCTCCCATCTACTTCATCTATATCGCCAATCATTCACTTTTAGCACTTTCTTGTCTCAGTGTAGTCCTCTATCCTTCATGGACAGTATTGATGAGAATATTTTTCCTGGGATTAAAAACTAGACTGAGCTCTCAGAGACCTGAGAGGAGGAATGGGCTTACTGCAGCCCTTCAGATGCTTTTGAACTGCAATTCCCAGCATTCCACGTCACTTGATATGCTGGCAAGAGCTGTTGGAAATGGTAACCCAACAGCCACTGGAGGACCATGATTTACCAGCTCTGCTGCCCTACAGGATGCAATGCACATTATGAACAAGTGCACCCCAGCTTGTAGGACCTCTGGAAATGGGAACTGAGGCTCAACTTGCAGGCCAGGAGACACATTTATTTTCACCACAACAGTCTCAAGTGCAGCACTGTATGTGTGTGTGTGTGTGTGTGTGTGTGTGTGTGTGTGTGTGTGTGTCTGTAAGATTGAATGGAAACCATCCATGCAGAAGAATGGAGATGGATTTGCTTGGGGACACTGTGGAACCATAGCAAATAAACTTGCTGAAATTTCCTCATGATGCCGAAGCACTGAAAATTAAACTCTTGCCCCATCTTTGCATCTGCTTAGACTCTTTCTTTGTCCTTGTCAAGGTAGACAATGTCAGAATGTTGAAAACTGGCTTTCTTTATAAAGAGATCACATAATCCACATAGGTCTCATAATCTCATGTCTTTTATAAGCTTGTCACAGGGAATTGCAGCTTTTCTGCAAAGAGCTCAAGGCAGTGTATATGACCCTCCTTCTCCTTTCATTAGCCTCACATCAGCCCTGTGCAGTACACTGTGCTGAGAGGCTAACTGATTGGCCCAAAGTCATTCAGTGAGTTTCATGGTTGAGTCAGGACATGAACCTGGACCCACACATCTTAGTCCAAAACTCTAACTACTACACCCTATTGACTCTCAGATCTGCATCCCAGCTAACTTAAGTTATCTTTTCTTAGCCGCTTGTGGGAATTAGCACCACTATAGTCAACCAGGTGGTGCCAAGAAGAGGCTGCCTAGTGCTGCCACAAAACATACTAGGTTAATTCCTAGAACGATTGAAAAATTGGAAGAATCTGTACCATCCAGTGCGACCTTTCAGTTTGGTGTTGTATCTGTATCTCCCAACTGATCCAGGTGCTAAGAAGAGTCCACTAGCTTGGAGCTGAACCAAGCACAGCTAATTCAGACTATCTGGCAGGTTTAATGTGGGCTGCATAGCCCAGAAGTGGGATTATAGCACTGATCTTGATGGTTACTTTCATTTTCCCCACCACACTGCATATTCAGGGCCGGTCCTACCATTAGATCAAATGAGGTGATGGCCTCAAGCAAACAGATGTTCTATGTCATGAAATGACAGCAACTTGTTAATTATTTAATATGGTTGTTGTATTCCTTCAATTTGTTTCCAGCTTACGGTGACCCTAAAGTGTACCTATCACAGGGTTTCCTTGATAAGGTTTGTTCAGAAGGAGCTTGCTTTTGTTTTCCTCTGAGCCTGAGAGAGTGTGTCTTTCACTGCTGGGTCAGGATCTGACCCCTGGTCTCCAAAGTCATTGAGCCAATGTCCAAACACTAAAACTCCAGCAGGCTTCCTTTTGTCCATTCAGTGTTGCAGGCCTATTTATATCAGCACACTTGCCTTCATATCCCAGTGAAGCCCTAAGGATCCCATAGAAGGATTATTGGAAGCAACTACCAAAATGTGGGGGTGGGGGAAGTGGGCAACCCAAGTCAATAAATTATTATGAAAGTCACAAGGGCCAAATTTATCATTTTCATCCAGAGAAGGCTTAAGGCAATCCATTATTTTACTCTACTCTGTCTCCTGAGTGAATTAAATACTCCTTTTCTGCACCCCCAGTCCCCATTTTCTGTTTGCATTGCAACCGTCTGCCTCTCTCGACACTTTTGCAGAATACCTGTCATACAGCTTGTCTCTTCACCTCTTGCATATTTCAACATTCACACCTCGAGGAATTATAATGGTATCAGTAAACAAATCTGTTCTGTCTGTAAAAAAACAGCAAAATGTAAGAATTCTGGGTCGTTGTTTTGATCGTACCACGCTCTGTAAATTGAAACAGGACTTGGGCACTTGTTAGTCTTCCACTGACACCCTGGAAATCTTGCTAATAGCACAAGGAATACTCAGTGCATCCTTTTTACTGAGTGTGTTCATCGACAAAGTGGAACCGGTAATGACAGCCAGCTACTTTACCAGTGACAGGGTTAAACAGATGGTGTTCTCCGGGGCATGATGCTATTTGCTGGTGATATGAATTCATGATAGACCCAATAGAAGAAAATAAGGGAGAACTACTATTTACCCCAGTGCAGAACACCCAAGGCTATGCTTATTTATCTTTCAGGCAACACTACAATCCCCCCCGAAAGCCAACATGTGCCCCAAGAGCTTGTTCAGCAATAAGTGGTTCCTCTGCATTGAGCAAAGAGATTGAAAAATTGTTGCAGCAGTTTTTTTTTTTTTTTTTAAAGAAAATTCAAATGATATTTCTGCTGTCCTGGGCAATGGAAACCCACTGGGTGACCTCGGGCACATCCAGCACACCCCAGAGTTGATATGGTTTAATTGGCAAAATACATTAATTGGCATTGATATAAAATGGATCCCGGGGTGACTGGAAGGTCAAGCTGGGCAGAGAAAAATTACTGACTGAACATGTGTACTGCAAAGTAGGTCAGAAGATCCTCTCTAGGCATAGCCAAAGTCATTGTCAGGCCGATTACCAAGCAACTCCAGAGATACTAGGCTTAAGCTGAAAGTGCAATGTTTCTAATAGCATAAAATGGCAAAGGGAAGTTCCCACCAAAACAGTGACTGTTTCAGCCCTTCTTCCTTACATCTTGGATGTTTCCCTGCATTGTTCCCTTACCTGTCCACAATTACAAACATGTTATGACAGTCATTAACTCTCTGTCACATAACTCTAAGACCATTAACTCCATCCAGACCTCTATTGTTTGTCAGCCCATGTCCAGTCCAACCTCTATTGTTTGTTCAGCCCATGCCCTCCAGGTAGATTTTGGATACAAAACCCCTCCATTTTGAGCAGTTCAATGCAGTATCTCACTTGCTGAATGCCACCCTGTCCCTCTGATTCTTGACTGAGTACTGTCCTTACACACAAGTCTAAGCCACATCGCTTTTTTCACTGCTCTCCAGATAGGTTATTATTGCCCATTCTCTAAAAACTCCTCTATCCACAACATTCCTCTCTTTATCCTTTGTTTAGCTCTTGTGTGAGTGTATGAGCATTTGGACCTTTTGCACGCATGACTGAACCTTCAATGAAACCATTTTAGTTTACATTTGGAATCTCTGGCTGGTTCTTTCCTGTGTTCTCTTTTCTCTCTTTTTAAAAATTCTTAAAAGAGCTTTAGTGTAAACAGTGAAATAGTCCTTTTGCATTCTAGCACTATTACTCTAAGAAAAAAAAATCAGAGGGAGAAAATTTGCCCTTCAAACCACAAGACCACCTCAGCAAACCATGCCTTGGTTATAAAATAAACCTTTAGAAGGGCCCTAGTGCAGATGGAAGAAGTGATTAGAAAAAAACTTACAAAATAATGGAACAGGTAGACATGAAGGCAGCAATAACTGATACAAGCTACAAAACCCAAGGGCCTAATCTGTGAGAACTAACACTTCTTTATTGCAGTGCAGCGCAGCCCTATTCTGCAAAAACTAGGACAGTGTAGCTATGGCCATTTCCGCACTACACTGTTATAGTGCTATTATTCCACTTTCAACATTCTGTGGAATCCTGGGATTTGCAGCTTAGGGACAGGCCTTTAGAATTCTCAGTCAGAGAGTTCTTTGGCCTCAGTAAACTACAAGCCCCAGAATTCCACAGGAGGTTGGAAGTGGAATAATAGCACTATAACAGTGTAGTGTGGAAATGGCCCTTGATGGAATTCTATGCCAGAAGTTAACTGGATTGCACTTTGACATAGCCAACTGCCCAAGGACAGCAACATCTTGTGCTTGCTTTTTGTGCTACAATGTAATTGTAGTGCACAAACCAACCAGTGAAATGGAGGGACCTGGAAACCTCCCAGAAAGAGCAACTACTTGTGAGACAGCTACACTGGTGTAACACATTTGAGCAATCCAGATTAGGATGCCACCTTTCTGAAACCTGCTAGAAAGTTCAACCATATGTGCCACAATATTTGCATCAAGGGTAAGTCACCAACAGCATTCTGGTCTAGGGTGATCAAGTGAATTAGAGAAGTGAGACAAAGGCAGACTGAGATCGCATTCACGGAGACTTGTTGGACAGTTTGCAGTAGATCCTCAGGGGTTTCTGGCTAACAGCTGCGCAACTAAAAAGAAGTTCCTACCCACTTCTTAAAAAACAGGTGTAGAATTACATTTTGAGCTGCTGAAAGCTGTATCAATCCATATCCATAACTTCCAGTAGTTTTCATTTCTATCAGGAGCTGGTCTTTTATAAAGCTAATGAACCTTAATTGTTCTTTCAAGGCCAAGCAGGCCTCAAACACTTTGTATCACTAGCATGGCTCACAACCATACCCTGTATGCATGTCATCCATCCCACCTGCTCTCCTACTTTGAGGATTCTCTTGAGTTCACCTAGAAACCAGAGTGTGTATAATGTGTATGGAAGATGAAACAGGAGTTTTCTCTCTTAGTGAAAAACTCATTAGCATTTTGATCCTGCAAGTTCTGACACCAATATATCAGTATGAACAAGACTACTAGAATCCTTTTTCCTGTAATAAGTATAGGCAGATCATCCCTTTGTTAGGGCTCACCAGATGCTATTAGGGATGCTCAAGAATGAGATCTTTGTAAATGCTGATATGAAGTGGCCCAGTCTTTCCTCTGAGCTGGAGTCACTATGTATCTTCTATCTGTATATGGTGTATATGGATAAGGGTGTATATGCATAGGGAGCCATTGTGGTATAATTGTTTGACTGTTGGACTTCAGCTCTGGAGACCAGAGTTCAATTTACCGCTCAATCATGGAAACCTACTGGGAGATCTTGGGCAAAGCCAACCCCTTTCTGAACAAATCTTGCCAGGAAAACCCAGTGATAGGTTCACCTTAGGATCGCCATAAGTCAGAAATGATTTCAAGACAACAACAACCGCAGCCTCAGAATACCATTGCACTCTGTCAGGTTCATAGACCTGAAAATAGCCTTGATCATGGGAACAGCCAGAGGTGAGGGGCACTACAGCAAGACCAGGGCAAAGTGTGTCCTCTTTTCTGAAGCATCCATTCCACAAAGTCTCCAGATGTACATAATCCCTCCGATCCTTATGAAAGTGTTTTCCTAAAGCTACTGTTTACACACATTTAATCAGCTGTGTCACTTGGGCACAGCAAAAACCAGCAAAGAGAGCTCCTGTGGAGGTTTAGCACCAGATTGCGATTTACAGTCAGAGCAACAAGAGTCACTGAAGTGCACAGCTCCCACCCCAATTACTAATTAATCAGACCCAAAGAAAGATCCATAAAAGGCACGGCATTCAGCCACAAGCCCCATAAATCCAAAACGCTTCTCTTTCCCTTTTTTTTCTAAAGGAGGAAAGGTGACCTACAAATATATTGTTGCTGTGTTTTGCCAGCTACGATCTCTCCTCCACCCCGCTTTCCCCTCCAGCTTGCCAATGACAATCATATTTCTTGCAGTGCTGAAAGAAACTTGTTTGTATGTCAATAAAGTCTGTCGCACTGTAGACACTGGTTTAGAACTGTTCAGAGTCTTTCATCTGGAGGGCATGAGAGGTCTAATGTGTTCCACTGCTTTCAGCAACCACCATTCACACTTCTGTCTTTTAGCCTGGGAGGCAGGGACAGGGCAATCTCCCAGTTTCTCTTCCTTTCACATTTTTAAATCTCAAGATTCTTCTTCTGTCCAATTAATGAAGAAATGTGCAAATTTTGGTCAGCCAGAGTTATTTTTAAAAACAAACAAACAAACCAAACATAATTCAGAATTAATCGCTCTGGCCATATTTAATTCATACCGCATGGAGGGAAGAAAGAGGTGGCCACCATAATTCAGCACTACAAACATAGTTGATGATGCAGGAATTCGAAACTGGGCTTTTACACTTCTAGCACACATAACTCTCTGGCCAGCTGGATGAATCTGCAAGCTTCATTTTGTCCCAGAATCGGTTTTAAAAAAACAAACTTAACTTCTTTGCATGGAACTCATGAAGAAACACATAGATTTTAGAAAGCTCTTACCAAGCAAGCAAGCAAGCAAGAAAAGAACGAAAGAAAAGGGAGGGAAGGAAGGAAGGAAGGAAGGAAGGAAGGAAGGAAGGAAGGAAGGAAGGAAGGAAGGAAGGAAGGACGGACAGATGGAAGGACGGAAGGAAGGAAGGGAAAAGCCCAATAAAAAATGCTAGACCATGGCCCTTTCCACGATGATGGTGTCCCAGCATGGGGACTCAAGAGGAGCGGGACTGCGACAACACTTCTACGTGATGTTGTCGTGATCCCACACTTCTCACGTTTCTAGCTGGTGAGATCATGGGCACCATCAGTGACCCCTGATCACATGAGCCTTCTGTTTTAGCCTGCCATGCAGAAGGGCTGGAAGTATGATCTACAGGCTTCCTCCCTTATTGCAGCATGGGAAGAAGGCCAGTTGCAGTCTGGAAGGATGGAGCATGTCCCTCATGCTCCCTTCTGCAAGCAGGCGGTCACATGCAGAGAGGAGCATTGTGGACACATTCCCATCCCAGCAGAAGTACTGAAGGGATTGTGATAGGATGATGCAGGATAACATCATTGCCTAGTGAGAAGAAGGGTTGCCAGGCGTCCCTTATTATAAGGGATGTCTCTTATTTGAGGGTTGGAAAACTTTTCCTTTTATGAAGATTGAACGAAAAAATTTCTGTTTGGAGGTACAAGCCCTTCGTTAAGATATAAATGTGTGCATTCTGTTATTTATGAATGGGGACAATATGTTAATTTTACAGAGAAATGCATTGCTACTTTAACTGAAATCAATACTTTCAATTGTTATGTTGGTAGAACACAAACTTCTTCATAACTCCTTCCTGATTGTCAATGTCATGAATTTCAACTGTCCTTTATTATTGAGAGCCTGGCAACAGTGCCAGGAGGTCATTTTACCCATCATGTGGAGGCTTCTCAGATGCTACCACCAGCACAGGCACACTCAGCAGGAGCTAACTGCACCTTCCTGGAGGCCAAAATAGACCTGAAGCTATCCACACAATTTTTTCCCCATAAAACCCAAAGGAAATACCAGGCACAAGGTTTCAATTCATCACAGTAAACCTTTACCCCCGTTCTACAGTCTCTGATCTTGATCACACCCTCTCTCAGGAACATACTGCTTCTTTTGGAAATGTTCATGTTCTACATTTTTACTTCTAACTGGAAGAGAGTAATATCTTCCAGTTGTGGAATTCCCTCCCCATGGAGGCCTGATTGGTGCTAACACTGAGATCATTTCAGTGCCAAGTCAAAACTTGGCTTTTTATTAAAGGCTTCAGGGCTAAATGATTTTGTCCAGGCTGCACATGCCTTATGGCTCTATTATTTAAAATGGTTTTAACCAGTTTTAAATTGTCTGGTTTGTACAGTCCACCCTCTGCACCCACAGATTTTGCATCCACAGGTTCAATGAGCCACAGCTCAAAAACATTTTTTAAAAAAATCCATGTAGCAAATCTTTGAGACATTCATCATTTTATATAAGGGACGCCATTTTACTACACCATTGTATATAATGGGACTTGAGCATCCATGGATTTTAGTATCCACAGGAGATCCTGGAACCAAACCCCAGTTGGTACTGAGGTCCCACAATAATTGATAAACTATTTCATCTGTTTTAATTCTTTTTGAACTATTGTTATTATTTATTGTTTTAAACTGATTTTATTGTAAGCTGCCCTCAGATCAGTAAGGTGGGATACAGATTTTTAAACACCATAAAGGTATCAGATCCTGGAAGCTAAGCAGGGTCAGACCTGGTTAGTACTTGGATGGGAGACTGCCAGTGAATACCAAGAGCTGTAGGCTATATTTCAGAAAAAAGAACTGACAGAACCACCTCTGAATATTTCTTGTTTTAGAAAATCCTATGAAATTCATGGGGTCACCATAAGTTGACAGGTAACTTGAAGACACATACAGAAACACATAGATATTTTAGTTAATTAATTAATATTTGTTGTTCTAAATTTTTTGTTAGCTATGTGTAAAAGGTTGCAATATCTTGATAGAATTCTGATTTTTAAAGCCATTAAAAATACATTTAGCCTCTAGTTCCTGTGGTTTCAGCAAATGGGATGGTAATTTATCTGGAGATTTTAGCTTAGAGAACTAATTTAGACGTAAGCCCATTGCCAAATATACTTTTATAAGTTTGCAGCTTTATTTCATATTGAGGTGGTAGGTCTCTTTCTGGCCATATCATCTTGGACTGCAGGTAGGGCCTCACAAATTTGACTTTTGTTACAGAGAACAAAATTTTCATGCATAGAAAACTTTCCCTGCTTATGGAGGACTAGTATCTCAGGGAAATGCAGCTGCCAAGCTTGCAAAACTTTAATCTGAGTTCCTTTTGAATCCACTTTTGCAGTCAGTCATAGAGGATATTCAGAAGAAGGAAGGAAGGAAGGAAGGAAGGAAGGAAAGATAGATAGATAGATAGATAGATAGATAGATAGATAGATAGATAGATAGATAGATAGATCGATCGATCGATCGATCTTGGCCTGTCTTGTTGATAAAGTTAAGACAGTAATATAAAATGGGGTTTCCAAATTCAGTAATTTTGTATTTCTCTTCTTCAGCTCCAAAGTCCATTAAGGAGATTTCATATACCCAGCTCTGTGTTCCCTCAAAAGGGAATTAGTAGAATGAAAATACTTCTTTTTCCCAAAATAATTTGAGGGAGGATAACATCCTTGCCATTTTTTCCCTTAAATTAATTTTTTGGTATTGAAAGTGAACATGGAATTTGAAGCATAGAATTTGAAGTGAATTTGGAAAACCATCAGTGTATAATGCTTTTTTAAAATACTCAACGATTAATAACACTTGAATGTGTGTTTAAAGTACTGCATGGTCAGAGTGGATATGATTTTAAAGGAATGGAATGCCTATAGAATTTAGTGATAGATCTTCTCTTAATACGTACAGAGTCCCATATACATAGAGCTGACTAAGGCCCTTTCCTTACCACCCTCCCAACCTGCTAGGGGGATGGGAGAAGGACGGTACCAAGTCGCAGTCTCATCCTTTTCCCATCCCCAGGCAGCAGAATCATGGATTAAATCACTGACAAGTTTTCTCCGACAATGACCCATGATCATGCCACCATTGCAGACTTACCAGTCCTGCAGAAGTCTGGGAAGCACAACGGCTGCGCTTCATGCCCCAGCACAACCTGGGAAAGTACCTGGCTGTGCTGTGGAAGAAAGAGGCACGGCCATCACACTTCCTTCACTATGGAGACAGTTGTGAAAGAGATCGCTCCCATAGTACTTTCCTCCTGGCAGAGCTGATGCCAGGATCCCCACTGGAGGACTCCACAAAAAGGTAGAGTGCAGAAAGGACCTGAGCCACTTGTGTCTACTAGTAGCCTAAGTTGGGACTGGTCTCACCTTACCACAGTGAGGTCCTCATTCCACAGGCTGCCGGTGCTTACATCTAAATAATCAGGGAAAGACTTAAATGTTGTCTCCATTTTCATCAAAATAAGGAATGGATTGTATATTTCAGCAAAAGGTAACAACACTATATCAGAGTGTAAGCCACCATTGATGTCAGTTGTGGTTGGACTGTGAGGAATTCAGGCATTTTCTATATCCAATCAGTTCAGCCCAGATCATTGTAATATCTTCTCCCTCTTCCCTTTCCCTTTTCAGCTGATCAGTTAGACTTCTGGGAATAAAGGAAAATAGCACACCTGGGTCAAACATTTATTTTCAGTAGATAGCTACAGAAATCATCTTTTGAATCAGACTTGATTTCAGTTGTGAATGAATGTGTTTGGTTACCTTGAATGTTACATTACTAGCAGGAACTAGTAAATGAAATATCCATACCTGAATGTCTACTACTAATGACAGTGGTTTTAAAAAAATCTACAGTTGTTGGCCCTTTCCGCATGTGGGGGGGGAAATGGGCGAAAACGCCTGAAAACGGAGCTTACCTGAAGCCGAGTAAGTCCGTCGCCACACGGAGCAGCGCGAGCTCGCTGCTCCGCAGTCCTCTGGCGTCCCAAATGGCGGCTTCCGGTTGGTGGAGGCTCTCCACCAACCGGAGGAGCTCACCAGCCGGAAGCCCGCCCCCAGCAGATCTGCAGGCACACACTTGCGCGCACCTGCAAATCCACGTCGGAGCCGGGCGACGGAGCGGCGCGGGGCTGCGCGCTCTGTGCTTTTTAAAAACATCTCGAAAGAGGTTTTTAAAAAACACGCAGCGCGGCTAGTTCCGGCCGCTCCTGAGTGGATTCTGGTGTGGAACTACAAAAAGTAGTCCACGCCAGTCCACTCTACGGTGCAGAAGACCTCCGTGAGAGGTCGCTCTGCACCATTTCAGAAGCCCGGTGTGGAAATGGCCGTTATGTTTTTGTCTTCCTCCAAATTGCTCCAGCAGAGTGTTCTGCTTCTGTTGCTGCTGCTTCTCCTTTTTCGGGTTTACAACTTTCTTATAAGAAACTCAGGCTACATCCACAACTCTTCATTGTTCCCTTTATGGCCTTCATTGAGGACAAAGCCGCATGAGGTAATTAGAGCTGAGTAGGAGGGAGGGGAAGAGAGAGAAAGAGAAACTGGCTCAACAATATCCAGTAAGTTTCAGGGTTGGGTGGGGATTTGAACTCTCCTCCAGACTCCCCCATAATTTTCAAGAAGTCTTCATTCCAGAGCATGATGAGGACTAAGCTCCTCTTAGCTTTAGCAACAGCATGTCTTTATGCATATACCATTCTCAGGGGATGGGAGAGAACACTAGCCAGTCTCTTATGACCTGAACCAGAAAAAAACTATGCCTGGAAATCTGCCCAGCTAATCAAATGAAGATCCTGGAATCTTATGTGACCTCATGATCTGTGACATTGCCATAGTATTGCGTTTTTCACAGCCCACTACATGTAGTTATTGCCATAGAACTGTGTTTAATGTACCTTGCTCCATGAACTAAATATATACATATTAAGACTGATTTCTCTATGTAACTATACTTTCAAGTAATTCTGTACCCTGAATAATTTTTTTCTTTATTTTTGACTCTCCACATACCAAAGGGTTAAAGTGGAGGGGCTCAAGCAGGAACAGGCAGCTGTAGCCCATTCCTGCTTTTGAGATACAGCACCCACAATTCCTATTCACTAACTATGCTGTCTAGGATTCCTGTGAGTTGCAGGCCAAAAACATCTCGAGGGTCGCCATTGCCCACTCCTGATCCATATGAATAAGATTCACAAGTGACTGAAAGAGATTTGCTTCTACTGGGGTGCGAAACAGAGGGAAGGAAGCACAGTCTGTGGAGTAGTTCATCTTCGGCTGTTCTTCGATGAGCATAACACCACTTAACTCCTTCAGGTAGCCTTACAGTAATTACAGGAGTACTACTAATGTGTATTTTGAACCATACATAAGGGAAGCTCCAGTCCCCACATGGCAACAAGCCACCCAGTTTTGGCAAAGATGTGTGATGTTTATTACAAAAAGTAGAAATACAGAATGTGCACTTATTGTAAAGGTCACTTGGAAGCTAAGCTCTGAGCTGTTTTTGTCAGTTTTCAACCTGTTGCAAAAGCAAACACAGCCAGCCAGTGTACGTTGATGGCACTCCATTTCCTTCTGTGGAGCTCCATATGATTATTGTGCCAAAGTAAATTTTAATCAAGGCTCTCAGCATGTCTTAATGTGACATATTGCATCAGCAGTAGGATGTGTCATGTTGGACCAGCGCCTCCCTCCCACACTGCGGGTGTAGCACGTACAGAGAAACTTTAATCAGGAGAGACATCTACTGCTAAAGTGTTCTTTTCTGTGCTGTTGGAGGAAAGAACAGCTGAGGAAAATCTCATTCAGCATCCAGTCCAGCTCCATAGAACTCAATGGAAAAACTCTTCCTGTAGTAAGAAGATGCCTTTCCTTACTAGTTTACTAGATCAACATAAGGATATAAGAACAACCCTCTTGGAACAAAACCAAAGGCCTCTCTAATCCAGCATTCTGTTCTCAGAGCAGATGCTTCATGGGAAATCCCACAAGAAGGACATCTGCAATTTATGCTCCCCAGCAATTGATATACAGACACCCAAATACGCATCCATCATGCCTAATAGCCACTGGTAGCCCCATCCTCTAGAAATGGAAAACCCCATCCATCATTACTTTTTTTAAAAAAAAAATAAGGCTTTACTTTCCCCAAATGTAGCTTTTGCAAATGGCAGCATTGTCAAGGACATAGGGGGAATTTTTGATTCCCTTGCCACAAATATTGTACAGCAGTTTCACAAAACCACACTTAGGCCATTTCTGCACTACACTGTTATAGTGCTATTATTCCACTTTCAACATCGTGTGGAATTCTGGGGTTTGTAGTTTACTGAGGCCAAAGAGCTCTCTGGCTGAGAATTCTAGATATCCTTCCCCAAACTGCAAACCCCAGGATTCCACAGAATGTTGAGAGTAGAATAATAGCACTATAACAGTTTAGTGCGGAAATGGTCTTATCCAAAACTGTGAATGATGTAAGACAAAGAAACAGATTGGAGAACACAAAAGAAAACAACATGTATACATGTACCATGGTTACAGCTGCAATTATTGTTGCTGTGTGGCCATTTGACTGGATATGTCTACTTTCTAGGAGATTTACAAGCTGATTGCTGAATATCAGTGAACATTTCCTCAACATGCTGCAATCATCAGTGAAACACTTCTCTGGGGCTACAATTCTATACCCACCTACCTGAAAGTCAATCCCACTAAAGTTAGTGGGATTTACTTTTGAGCAGGCATTGCACATTGCAAATGGTTAATTAAATGATGGGAATGCTTAGTAAATCATTTTAAAGGGTTTTTTCAAATTCTATATCTCAAATATGCATTGTGAGCCTGCAGAGCTATACAGGCTCAAGCCCCCATTGATTTATCTCAGTTGTAGTATATAAGTAAGTACTAGTTACATGAATGTTGGCTCTACTCAGAGCCCAGCACAAATGCAAATGCCCATTTGTGGCAGTGGCCTTATTCTTTGCCATTAGCAGAGCTTGGAGGTATTTAATCTTCGACTGTAACTACAAATTGAAGTCCAAAAAGCAGTGTTTCCAAGCTCTGGCCCATAACCAACAGCACAGACAGCTTGGTTTCCTCTCACACTTTTGCCTTTGACAGCAAGGCTATACTCAGTTACATAAGGGAAGGCCTCATTTTAAATTAGGTATCATTTTTAAAAGTCTTTGACAGCACTGTAAACTTTAAAAAATCATTAGCATTTATTTTGCCCAATCTTTAATTATCTCAAATACAGCTGTAAAGCATCTTTGAGAAATCTTTTAAATATGTCATGTCATTGGGAATCATTTTGTGGTTGAAATCGGCGCCTTGTAAAAGAGAAATGTAGTTCACTGGATAATTCACTTTCCTTTTTAAATCTTTTTTTAAAAAGATTTAAACCTTTAATGATCTATTTTTATAGCCAGAGTGGTCCCAGTTTGTGCATATGAATCAAACTAGAATCCCACAATATTAAATATAAAAATAAAACTTTCCCTAGGAGGAAGCCACAGTATATCATTGGGAGAGAGGGAAAAAAAACCCACAATATATTGCTAAAATAGGCTACTTGGCTAAAAATAGTCAAATTCTATTTTTACAGTCTTCTGTGTGTATATTTTTAGAAGGAAGTATACATCTGTCCTCTACCTATCTATCTATCAGTGAAATACATTTTTATAGCTGTAAATAAAAAGGGAAACATTTGGAAAAGCGGCTTGGTCAAAGACAACGACTCACGCCACTTGAGGAAAAGAAAATGCCTCTCCTTTTCCTACCACTTGGCAACATAACAGGGAACAGAGGTGCACATCTGTAAATAAATGCATCATTAGATTCTCATCAATTTGTAAGCCTCACTTGATGTATGGCTAAAATAATCCCAGAAGGATAGGGAAGCAACTACTTGCTTCCCAGCTTGTACCGGCATGCAATGCAACATGGCAGAAGGTGGGGGAGAGGGACAATTTTAATGGAGATGGTTAATTTTCTTATTTTTTTTTTTTGCAGATGGGGGAAGATTCATCACTGCAACTGTCCACAAGTAAGAACTATTTGAAGTACACAGTCACCAATATACTCATTAGCCAAGGAGCTCTGGACATATTAAAAGAACACAGTAAAACAACTAATGAGGCACTTGAGTAGTAACAGGTTGTCATTAGAGCAGCATCTGCTCTCATCAGAGTTAATTATTCAGTTGCTTTGTTTTCCAAGTAGGTGTCTGATAAAATTTAGCAGAATCTTAATTAAAACACATTTTCAAACTCCTTAGATGCTCATCTCATCTAAAGAAATCGAGACAATCTCCACCATAAACATCAAGCTTCAGTTGAGCCATCAAACGGAAGAAGGAACTCAGCCAATGGAATTTGTTTGTGTATGTGCGTGCGTGTAAGACATTAACCATTACAGTGCTAATAGAAGGCAAATAACAGCACAGTCTTGCATCAGGGAGATACTTTTTCTCCTGGAGGGTCTTCCTCGCATTAGAAAGAAACAGGGCATTGCCGTAAGGCCCTAACCTGAATCCTCTATAAATTGATATGGAGTTCGCCCAAGAGGGTTCTCTGGAAGAGGCCAGCATAAAGTCCTCTCTTTTCTGATGTCACTTCCTTGTGCCCTTCTGCTGGGCACAGTGCTCAGATCAAACCTTTTTATGCTCAGGTCTTTCCTTACTCAGATCCTGCCTTTCTCAGCCTTTCTATCTTGGCGGAATCGACTACATAATTTTCAGGTCTCAAGGAATCCCACATAAAAATTATTATATTTACAGCTCAAAAAGAGTACCTTTTTTTGACCCCAGTTGTGATCTCTCTTTGTTTTCCAGTGGCCTCTCATGGAACACTGAAGTCATTTTCCCACTACACTGTTATAGTGCTATTATTCCACTTCCAACTTCCTGTGGAATCCTGGGGTTTGCAGTTTAGGGAGGGGCACTTAGAATTGTCAGCCAGAGAGCTCTTTGGCCTCAGTAAACTACAAACCCCAGAATTCCACAGGATGTTGAAAATGGAATAATAGCAATATAACAGTATAGTGCAGAAATGGCTTGATAGTCCAGGGAACCCTAAGTAAGAAGCCCTGCTCAGAAAATCCACACACATCTCTGCTCCCGCTTCGGCTGAACAGGACCTTAGAATCAGCAGTTCTGGATTAGGGCATGAGCTAAGTAAATCATAAGATGACCTACAAGTGTCCTGCTTTGGCAAGGACAGTGCCAATTAATCCTCTATCATCCCACTTTTTCAGTTTCTTTTTTAAAATGTCCCACTTTCTCTTTCCTCCTCCCACTTCCCCACTTTGTCCTCAGCTTCCTTACATTGCAGCAAACTGAGTCTAAAATGCAAAAGTAGTTTGCAGTCAACTCAGCAGAAAGAGGTGAGGAAGAAGAAAGGAGGGCATGGAATCGTGCCCTTCCTTGGTAAAAGCAAACTGCTGCAGCCTCTTCCACCATGAAAGCTGTTCCTCATTGATAACTTCTGTCATCTGAATCACATTCCAGTGTTGCTTGGCCACGTGCATCTTGGTTTTCATCTGTGAAATTTTGGAGGGTATGCTATAGCTTAGGGCACGGGTGGTTAAACTGCAGCCCTCACAGTGTTGTTGGTCTGCAACTGCCAACCTTCTCACCATTGGCTGTTGTGGCCAGGACTGATGGGAGTTGCAGTCCAGAAGCTGCTAGACAGCCACACTTCCCCCACCCTTGGCGCAGGGCTTCAGGATATGAGGGCCCTTTATTTAAAGAAAATATAAAGAGATCCCCCCTTCCTTTATGTTACTGTGTAATACATCTTTTGATAATGATTACAATATTAGAAACCTGCTTGGGACCTTGGTGTATCTTAATTTGGCCCTGGACACCTGTGGAACCTGCATGAGAGAGTGACTTTTGTATGGTGAGATGCAGAATAGCAATGAATTCCTTATTTAATTTAGCACATATGAGTTAGGGACAGGAAAGAACCTTGTTTCTCTTCAGTTTCTTTTTGAAGAATCTGCAAGAATTTTCAGATTTCCTCATTTTCAGAAAAGAAACCATTTTAACATCACAAAAGAAAGGGAGGAAAGGAAGGATGAAGGAAGGAAAGAAAGAAGAAAGGACAAGAAACTGAAAGTGATGGATTCATTTATCCATCCAAATTCAGGGATTTCAACTCCTTTTAAAGTTAAATCCACATTAGTGCTGAATTAGGATTGCTACATCTTTTTTTTTCTGAGAGTGAAAAAGCAAGCAAGTACAATATGGTGCTCTCTGTGCTGGAAATAGCTTGGATTTGGCCAGTGCAGATGGATGAGAATGTAGTTTTGGGTTGTTTTTGAAGAATTTGCCAAAATGCACATATTTCATACTGGGGATGGAAAGAATGTACAGTTTTACCATTTCAAACATTGTGCTCTCACCACTGTACCAAACTAGCTCTTCCTAGTCTTATCTTTTGCTCTCCGTCCCCTTACAGTAGGGCTCCAGCCCCATCAGGAGGTTCTCCTGTCATTACCTCAATATCACAAAATGATTTTCAGCATGTCCAAGGATATGCTAGAGAGAGCCACAAAGAATAGAAAAGGACATCAGTGGTACACCTGATCTGGTTTCTGGAATAAGAACTAGCATTCCCTCATTCTGTGGCATCTCAGTCATATCAGGTCCAATAGAACATTTCTTTATGGTCAGGCTAAATCCACAGTCTCCATACTGTTTACCATCCCTGTGTAAGAAGCACCATGTATCATACCAACTACACACACACACACACACACACACACACACACACACTTGGGCTAAAAAACACTTATGTCTCATATATATCCCAGCCTTTGAAGAAGCAAAATTAGAGCAACCCATGTTACCCAGTGAATAAAACACACACTTATAAGGTATAAAGCACCTGCTCTTTTTCAGTTTGTAGAGGCTCTCCGCTAACTTTTAAAATCCAGTGCTCCTGTGGAACAAAGATTTGAGAGAATGGTTTTGGTTTTCTGTCATAAGGCACTTATCCAACAACCTTTCTGGAGGATGTAAATTTTACATTGCAAAAGCTCTTGGTTGTCATAGAGCCACACATTTGATTATTAAGGGATCCTTAAATATGTATTTTGTCGTGTAAAAGGCAGCTTTAAAAGCCAGAAGAACTGTGGGGGGAGGAAACCAAAGAAGACGCTAAATCCAAAATGGCACCCGCCATCTGTTAAAGCAGGGCTCCCAAGCTCCCTTCATGAAAAATCCCACAGTTTGCAAGTGACAGGAATTGAGAGCCACACTGTGGCAATGTAGGCAATATAATTAATGAGGATGGCGTATATATCATCATCCCATTGCTTTCTCTCCGTCTGTCCTCACATTTTTCTTCACCCCACAGAGAAAGTACATACATGGCACGTTGCTTCGATTCTTTGTTGTCCTGAATATGAGCCAGTGGTTTTTATGACCCACAAAGCAAGCATAGCAGCAGTGAGCCTCCCTGAATGTGTGGTGTGAGCGTGGAGAGACTCTGTGTCATCAAGCCAAACCACTTGATGTTCGATCCTCAGGCACTGGAACTGCTGCAAGGAGGTGTAACCGGGGGAAGTGGTTTTTGCTGGCTTCTATGTGTGGGCCACACCGTTTGAGCCAGACCTCAGTGAAGAGGACTACTTTGCACCCCCTCCATTCATCTCAAAAGCAAAACATTTGAATGAGAAAAAGTTTCACATTTTATAAAATGATTTTTCAACTACGGCTGAGCCTGAAGAGCAGCTTATTCTTGACAAACCCTTTTTTCAGGCCCTCAAAAGTGCTCCCCCCTCCGGGAAGGTTTGTTGAAGACAAGGAATGGCAGAATTATGGCATGCCACAGACTGTTAGATTTGGCATTGAGGGAGATTTCACAAGTCAAAATGTCCCAAAGTGCCCTTATGGAGTGGAGAATTTGTTGACTACCTGCCAAAGGAACCCAGCTGATGCTTCTTCTTTTTTTTATATTGCTCTGCTCCACGGTGGAAACCACTTTTGTGGTTGTAGGCCAACAAATTCCTTCTTCCTTGCTCTGTTTAAATCAGGGTTAGGAAAGGTACACCCCTTCAGCTGCTGTTGGATTGCAATTCCCATCTGCCCTAATCAGCATATTAAATGGCAAGGAATGCTAGGAGCTGCAATTCACCAACTTCTGGAAGGCCACATGACATTCACTACTGATTTAGAGAGAGACCAATATGAAGGCTTTTTCCCTCCTCGGTAGTCCTAGGCCATTTCCGCACTGTAAAATTATAGTGCTATTATTCTACTTTCAACATCCTGTGGAATTCTGGGGTTTGTAGTTTACTGAGGCCAAAGAGCTCTCTGGGTGAAAATTCCAAATGCCCCTCCCTACACTGCAAACCTTAGCATTCCATAGATGTTGAAAGTGGAATAACAGCACTATAACAGCGTAGTGCAGAAATGGCCCTAGCCCTATTCAAGTGTTCTGCTTCTGTGTAGTATCAACACGTAAAGAGAAGAATGGGGAGGTAGGCATGCTAGCTCTACTTCCACATGGCCCCTCTAATCATTCTGAAGTGCAGATCCTTCTCAAGCTCTGGAGGCTCTATGTGTGATTGAGAACCCAGGAAATGCAGCAGTAAGGCAACACAAGGAGAAAATAAGAGTCTATCTGTCCAACTCACGGAGGGTGAAGGAATAGATGGCAGAGTTGGCATGCCCATCCTCTCTCTCCCCTCTCACACTTCAGAGTTATAGAGCTGGAACAGATCACAAGGGACATTTAGTCCAACCCCCTGCCGTATGGGAAGTTAAAGTTGCCCAAAAGATGTCTGTCCAACCTCTGTTTAAAAACTTCCAAAAAAGGAGAGTCCATCATTCTTTGAGGAAATCTATTCCATTGTGGAATAGCTCTTAGAGTTTTTTTTAAAAAGTTATTTCAAACGTTTATGTGGAATCTCCTTTCTTGTAATTTGAATCTATTGAGTTCATGTTCTCATCTCTGGAGCAGCAGAAAATAAGCTCCTCCAGAGCAGTAAGCACCACCAAGTAGAATGCCTGAATAGGCTGGCAGTGTCACCACCTAACCAGATTGAATTAGCTATGTGGTATTATGCTATCATCATGATACCTGTGTGGTCACTAATTGTTTGAGCTCACATAAATGTGCAGCAGGAAGAAAACTATGTTTAAACAATGGGGCCAGTGTGAGAAATAGAAAGAGCTTGTGAGGAACTGGTACAAAAATTACACTCTTTAAGTGAGTTTATTGGATATTTTTGGTTGTCCAAAAGGCCTCTTCTCATGCTAAAATCCCCTCCAGGTCATTATTTGACATGTCTCTCTTATTATTATTATTGTTATTGTTATTGTTACTGTTACTGTTACTGTTGTTATTATTCTCATTTATATCCAGCATTTCTCCCAATAACGGAATTCAAGGTGGCTAACAACATTTTTGAAACAATATAAATTAAAAACTATACAAAAACATTAATAAAAATATAAATATAAGGCCGTTTCCGCATGCTGCCTTGCTTTGTTCTCTGCCTGCTGTGATCCTGACAGCGCCTTTGCCAGGAAGGGAGTGCAACAAGAATGTTCCCCTCTGCATCCGACTGGCTCCCTGCATAAGGGAGTATGAGGGACATGCTTCTTGCTTCCACAGTGCAGTTGGGCTCTTTCCCAACCTGTGCTGGGGCAGGAAGTGCCTCCATCACACTTCCAGCCCTTCTGCATGGCAAGTAAATACGGGGTCATTGCAGATCAGGGGTCACTGATGGAGCAACTCCAGCAATGATTTACCCCGCGATCACACTGACTGGCAACAGAAGAAGGGCGGGACTATGATGACGTCATGCAGAAGCATTTTTGCATTCCACTTCTCTTGCGTCCCCACACATCATGCAGAAAGGGCCTAAGATTTAAAAAGCAATTAAACAATTAATAAATTAAACCACAAGATGGTAAAAATATTATAATTGATTAAAAGAATGTATATAAACTGTAAAAATGGTACCACACAGCCTTATCAGCTGAATCTGAGGTCCTTTCCGCATCCTACCTTTTCTCGGCGCTGGGGTGCGGTGATCACGCGAGCAGCCTCTTGTGAGTGGCTCTCACTTCCCTGCTTCTTCGGCTCCACACAAGCTTCCTGCTTGCGCGAGAGCCCCGCCTCTTCCTTTCCCAATGCTACCTGGGACCTTCCCAGGCTGCACTGAGACAGGAAGCGTGACTGGCCCGGCTCCTGAGGCTCCGCATGCCAGGTAAGTGCTCGCGGGGCCCAGGAGCAATGCGCAATTGCGGAGCATTTTTGGCTGAAAGCCGAAAATGCAAAGGTGTGCGATCGTTGCCTGCCAGCCCCTGGATCCTTGCACAATTGTAAGGGCGTCATGCAGATTGCTCCTCGCAATCGCGCAAGGCTCCAGGCCCTCTTTCGCATAGCAGATGCCGTGCGAAAAGGGCCTTAGTCAGTCTGTAAAAGCCTGACAACATAAAATTTTTTCACTTGCTGATGGAAGGAGGGCAAGGACAGGGTCAGCCTGGCCTCCTTATGGAACAAGTTCCAAAGTCTGGAAGCAGGCACTGAAAAGGCGTCTCCCTGATTCCCACCATGCAAGTGAGAAGGTGGTGGGACGGAGGGAACCTCTCCAGATGATCTTAGAACTCTAATGGCCTTATAAATATTTGTCATAAAAGTTTGTTTTAAAAAAGAAATATATTCAGAAAAGGGGGAAGATGGTTTAAATTTTAAAAGATAAAAGCATATGTTTCTATATAAAGTATGGTGTTTCCACATCCTCAAATTGTAAACAGTTAAAAGTTATGTGTAGTGTTTTGGAAAGTGAACATTTTGGCAAAAATAAAAAGCTTCTGCCTCTAAAGGTCTTTTTCACTATGGGGTAAATACAATGGCATGTTCTAACAACATGAAATAGGCATTACTTGGATGAGTGCCCATGACACACAAAGAACTGTTTTCCAGAAAATGCTCCATTAGTGTGATGGCCTCACTACTCAAAGAACACATCTCCTCTAAAACAATATTTTACAGATTGAATTCTGGGGGGAAGTACTTGATATTTCTAAAATGGTAGAGCATTTTTTTTTCTCAGTACAGTCTGGAAATACCTTAAATAATGTCCATAAGAACCTACAAATCAGCAGCTATGTGTGTATGTGCACTGTAATGTTTTAATGTTTTAATTCTGAGCATAATCTCTCCACTGGAAATCAGATATACACAGCATGTAGAGCTGGGAAAAGTTCCCTTTTGGGGGACTACAATTCCTAACATACACACACATCAGCATGCTAGATAGGAGATTATTGAGGCTGTCACTCAAGAAACTAAGGCCATTTCCTCACTAAGGCCATTCCCGCATGACAACGTCTTCAGACATTGTCCCATGGCAGTCCTGTCAGGGAAGGGAGTGTGACAGGAACACTCCCCTCCACACCTCTGTCAGAGTGTGATGGCCCCGTCTCTTCCTTCCACAGTGCAGCCAGGCAATTTCCCATGCTGTGCTATGGAAGGAAGTGTCACCATCGTGCTTCCCTCCTCTTCTGCATGATGAAGGCACGCCACGCAGTCGTAGGGAGAAAATATATCTTTTCTATTTTGTGATTACTGCACAAGCATGACGCTTGGGAATGGGATGGCAGCAGGCAGGTGATGACATCGTACGGAAACACAACCAGCCGGCCACTGCCATTCTGTCCTCAGAGTGGCACAGCCTCGTTGTGCAGAGATGGCCTAATTTTTCCAACCTCTGACTGCTTAAAAGCCAAGCAGTTCTGTGTGGCTTTTTGGAGTCATTAATAGCTCCTGCTTCTAGAAGCATAGTAGCTGAAATCATTTTTAAGCAGCATGGAGAGGGGGCATCCTTGATGACATTTTATTGTGTGGGAAAGCTTTCATTTTTGGAAGCCACTTTGATCATACAATATGGAAAGCATGCTTTCTTCGCTGTTTCCTACACAAAGTTGGAACGAGTCTGTTTTGGAGAAAATCCACTGGCAAGAGCTTGAAGCCTTGAGCAGTCAGTTTTAACATATATTTTTTTAAAAAAATTAAATGTATTCTTTATGTATATACTGAGCAGTTATTTTGAGATACTGCCTTCTGGGATGATTACTGTCTGATACCAGATAGGAGTACCATACTTTGTAAGTGTGGGCGTGTGGATAGTTTGATTCCTTTGGGAAGTTGTGAGTAGGGCCAATTAGAGCTTTATTAAAGACTGTTGGCCCGCTTCTCTTTAAAAGGCACTTTGAGGTGTGAAACTGATATTTTAGCTGTCAAAAGTAGGGAAACTAAAAATAAAAAAGTGAATGTGAATCTGATTGGTTTTACTGTGAGTAAGGTTTGGTTTAATGATTTGCATAAAGGAAATCTGGAGATGAGAGCTGGAAGCAGCAATTTGATCTCACTCTCAACCTGCCACTTTTTAAAGTTCTCCTGAAAAGTAGGGACAGAAAAAATATGTGAAATATTTTTCAAAAAATGATTGGAATATGCATTTCTTGAGTGTCAGGAAACCCTGAGGATGAAAGCCCTGGACTGATGAGAATCTTCACAGTTCAGGACTTTTGTGCATGATGGGCACATGGTTTTTTGCACACCCCCCCCCCCAGCATTTTCTGCACAATGGACAACATTTCCCACATAGAAAATGCTGTAACTGGGAATTTCTACTATACAGAATTTCTGTGTAGTATTTTTTGGACAAGAAACAACATTTTCTCCATAGAAAGTAATATTTCTGTGCAGACATTGTTTTCTGTGCCAAAAATGTGGACTGGAATTCATAATCACCTAGAGTTATACATTCGTGACTGATTTGTATTCATGATCCCTACATATTCAATAATGTAGAGAATAAGTAGAGATCATAAAGGTCCCCCAGTCCTAACTTACTGGGCATCAGCTGCTGCAAAAGACAGGAGTCTGTTCTCCTGTCAATCAGGACTGAAATTTCCATCCCTTCCGAGTGATCTCGGGTGCAAGGAGGAATTATACAGAGGTCCTGTTTCTGACTATTGTGCTGAAGGTCATTTGTGGGATGCTCTACCCCCTTCGGAACTGAGACAAGAAAAAAATAGCACCTCCTCTGCAAATCTGCTCAATCCAATTTTGGGAAAGCACCACATGACATTAGATGCATCTTTCCATCTAAACTGCAGGGCAAGTTTTTAAAAAAATACAAATTGCATCAACTGGAGGAGGGCTGATAGTAAAGGGGAAAAGAAAAGACATGGAGGATTTTTATCATAATTGTGATTTTTTTCCTAATGATTCTACCCTTTTTTAATTAATGGAGTTTAAATTTGATAGCTTGTTTAATTGTGTTTTTAGATTTTTATGAGTGGTGTCTTTTTCAAGCTTTATCTTGTTTTATCTTTACTGTAAGCTGCCTCGGGTCCCATGTTGGGAAAAAGCTATGATATTAAATGAACGTATGAATGAGGCTTCACATAGGTCTGAATCAAGTCTATGGGAGTGAAGCAACTTCATCTGACAGATTTGATCCTGTCTCCTCTTGTGCTTTCCAGAGGATATCCCTGCTTAGGCTTTTCTATCTATAGCATAAGCAGGAGAATGACCAGTGACAGCCTTCTGCCCCACCAAACACAGGAAAAATTTCATGAAACTGTGAACACATTGATTATTGACTTATCATAAACCATGGATGGGAAACCAGAAGTCTCATCAGCCCCAGGCAGAATGTCCATTGGCAAGGAATGGTAGGAGTTGGAAGTCTAACAAGATATGGAGGGTAACATAATTCCCAGCCAGTGGTATCTGGTGGCTTCCATGTCAGGAGGGCCATGAATCTGTTCCAGATTTTAGCCTGAACTTCATATGAGTTATCCAA
Source organism: Cyclura pinguis (assembly GCA_030412105.1). NCBI lineage: Eukaryota > Metazoa > Chordata > Lepidosauria > Squamata > Iguanidae > Cyclura > Cyclura pinguis. The sequence goes on from CM059599.1 coordinate 204,131,371, forward strand.
GCCACTGAATCATATCTCTCCAATGTTGTACAGTAAGGGTGAGCAACTTGTGGCCCTCCAGCTCTTATTGGACTCCAGATGTGATCAGTCCTGGGCAGCACAGCGAATGGTGACGTGTCATGTAAGCTGCAGTTCCACAGCATCTGGAGGGCCCAGAGTTGCCCAGCTCTCATGGGATATTCAGGACTGACTCAGGAATGCATCTGATCTCTCAGACAGAAATTCAGCTTTGCCTACAGCTTCATCTAGGTTCATGTCTGTAGTGTTTAAACTTGGTGGCTGTTTAGGAACAGTACCTCATTAGCAGTCATTACAACAGACCTTTTATTTATCTGCTTCCATAATCACCTTTTTTGCCAGGATTAGGGCTGGATTAATTGTTAGGCTAACCATGCCATAGAGCAAGAGTGTTGGTCATTCTGACTGCTGTCCTTTGCTTTATTTCTAACCTTTTATAATTATAAACAGTATAATTGCTTCATCATGCACTCTACGGTGCATTAGACATACTGAAGCTGAGTGTGTATGTACAATTGCTACCAATTTTCTTTTCATTTTACCTCAGTTCACATCCTCTTTCATTATACTCACTGTAGCAAAACAAAGAACACACTTTGGAATGGCCAAGCCTTAGAAAATCACAGTAAAAACGCATCATCATTTATGAGTAAATATTAGATGAAACATGAATAAAAGGAATTCAACATAGTGGCTAAAACTGACATATGGCATAAAAATAACAACACTGAAATACTTTTAAGATTAGCAAATTCCATTAGCTCCAAATTACACTGCCCAATTATTTAACAAGAAGGAGAGATAAAAAAAAAGCCAATCCCTTTGTCTTTGTTTTTTCCAAAGAATGCAAGACGCTTAAAAATATGTATAATGCATTAAAATGTATGGTGCTGTGATAGAGACTCTGAAAATGTTCAAAACATAATAAAAGGGAAATGATAATGGAAGAATATTGGCTCAGTGTCCTCCTTTGACTGTCCACCGCTGTAAACATAGTGCCAGATGAGATGGATCTTCATGGTACCCTGTTCTTAGGTTTTGTCAAAATGAGTTAAACTTGTGTAGAATATGTGAGTAAAATTATTGAACATTTTTTTACAATTCCTCAAATTCTCTGACAGATGCACATGGACAGTAGTGTGACCATAAATGAAAGAGCAGCTGCCATCTTGAAGCAGGGAGTTCTTCTCCTAGAGGAAATGACTTCCTCTAAATGAACTCCAGCTCAGCTGCCTATGAGTTCCTTTTAACGCATAAAGACTCAGGAGGGTATAATGCCACATTTCCTTTTCTTTACTGATGCGTTAAAGTTCCCATATCCTAACCTCTGAAAGTAGGTATGACTTAGACACACTAGAATAGTGAATTTATTCTGCCACATTATTACTTATAATTTTTTAAAAAGTCACATCTTCGAAGTGGCCTGGTCCATAACACTCTCATGCTGCAAGCAGAGTTCTCCAAATTTTGTATTATGTTCTTACTTCTTCAGATGTGTGCAATTTGTGCACAGTGGCTAGATAACTCCCACTAATTTGATGTGTAACTAAACAATCACATATCATTCTCCTTTTTTACAGGTGCCCCACTTTCCTCTATTGCTCCTAGATCCAGTTTTATATGGTGTTCTTCTCTGGACAGAAATCTGTCATTTTGTATCCTATAATGCTTTGAACATATTGATGGCACTATATAAAAAATCAACAATGTGGAGATTTTTTAATGGGGAGGCAGAAGCAGCTTTCTACAGGAGGATACATATAGCCACTTTCATGGGGTGAGAAATCATTGGATTAGGAAACATAACTGACATCCTGTATGGCAGTTATGGATCTGTAACATGAAGCTATGGATTTGTAACTACTCCATATTGAGTAATCATGATCATGGCACTATTGCCATGATTGCAGATGCCACCTCCCCAACGCACCTCACCAGACAGTGCCCACACTGAGTGATGGAAGTCTGTTCAGCTGACAATTGGGCCACAGGAGTATAATGCTTCCAGACTCCTCCCTTGAGCAAGTGAGGCTGCAACAAGGAATTACAACAGGGGCCACAGCCTTGCTTGCTGATGGAAAGGGGCTGGAAACATCCTTTTCCTAAATCTCAATTGCCAGCTGCACAGACTTTCATCACTCAATGCAGCTGCTGACTGTTAAGTTGTGTTTGGGGAATAGGACAGGGAGGTGTTAGTTATGCAGTTGTAACCAAGCAGAATAATAGAATCATAGAACTGGAAGAAACCACAAGGATCATCCAGTCCAACCCTTTGTCCTGCAAGAATACACAATCAAAGCATTCCCAATGGATGGCTATCCAGCCTCTGTTTAAAAACCTCCAAAGAAGCAAACTCCACCACACTCCAAGGCAGTGTATTCCACTGTCAAACTGTCCTCATTGTCAAGAAGTTCTTCCTATTGTTAAGGTGGAATCTCTTTTCCTGAAGTGTGAACCCATTACTCCATGTCCTAGTAGGTGATATAGGATATCAGCAAACGTATTTAAAGCAGTTGCAGCTGGTGGATTCCATGCTCAGGGCTGGTTGTGGGGAATGCATAACTCCCTTGTTGCAACAGTTTCACTGGCTACTCATCCATTGCAGGGCAAAATTCAAAGTGCTAGGTATGATCTATAAAGTACTAAACAGTTTGGGTCCAAACTGTTATCTCCTGATATGAGCCTGCCCAAGTTTTACAATATTTGGGGAGGACTTTCTCTCAACCACCTAACAGGAGTGTCTGATGAGGACAATGGAGATAGCCTTCTCAGCAGCTGTGCCCAGAGTGTGGAACTCCCAAGCTAGACCCCTCCTGCTTTCTTTTCTTTCCTTTTTTTTCCCAGAAGGCAAACACCTTTTTATTTAGAAAGCTGTTTAGCTTTTAATTAGTTGTGGCAGAAAGTGTGTGTGTGTGTATGTGTGTGTGTGTGTATACACACACACAGTTCTGCCCCAGTTCTGCCCCAGAGGGGATGTATGGTGAAATTGGTCCCACAATCACTTTTTTTAGTCAATTTTTTGGAAAAAAAAATTGGTGGGGTATGCTGTTTAGCCACCAGGGTGTACTTTTCACACTCCTTCAGCCTTCTATAAATCAATCTACTGCTGTAATGGTTTTCTGTCCACTGAATGAACTAGGCAGCTACCAAGTCAGAAGTAGCAGCAGTGGCTTCTCCACTGGCCCTGAAATCACAGTATGTTTACTTATCAGCCACTCTTTCTTCAATGTTTACTTATCAACCACTCTTTTCTTCAGTTAATAATAACACAAAATGAAATCATTATGAATATGTGTAAAGACTAGACAAGGAGGAAGGAGTGCTGTATTCCATTAAAAAATTGTTCTTTCCTAAGCAAATATGAAGAAATGGTCAAAATTTGATAAAGTCTTCAAGTAGGAAGTAGGAATCTTATTATTTCCCATTTGTGCTAGCCAAATTCAATAGATATAGCTACTCCCAGTACAAATAGGACCAAATTGTACTTGCCTACCTGGTAGTTCTTAAAATGAAGAATCTCTCAAAAAGCGGAAGTGGGGGGACAGCCTAATTCTGGCCCCAGCATGATTGAATACATAAGAATTTGAAGCCAAACCTCTGATAGTTAGGAAATTCCAAAGTCTGGACCCAGATGAACAAATCCATAAGCTTCACTTTTCCCATATATATATATATATATATAAAACCTCAAGTTCTTTTCTAGCTGAAAATTGTTCACTTGAGAATTTTGACAAACACTTATTTTGAAAATGGCTGAAATGAAATCCTCACTTCATCTCTCCACTAGTCAAGCTTAACTGAAGAATCAATGTAGTGTGAATGCTACCACATTGGATGTGAATCAGAGATTTGCGGTCCAGATGGATGCTCAGCCATGAAGCCTGCTTGAGGACTTTGGGTCCATCTTATTTCTTTGCCTGATCTTTCTCATGACATTGTCCAGAAAGCAAAAGGCTATTAAATTTTATGGACACAGTGCCTGGAGCATCTTGGAAGAAGGGTGGAATACATATGCAATACTATGTGAAGGTTGGATTACGACATTTTGATAAATTTGCTTTCTTTTAACACGTTTTCCCACACCAGCTCTCAAGTTTGGGTGGCTTTTTGTGGAGCTCCTTCTGTTTCCAAATCAAATCTGAAACATATTTTCTGAGTCTTTATGCCACCCCATCATTCCACAAATATTCTTCGCGTGCTTCAAGAAGGCTTGGCCAAACTTTTCTGGCAGTGGTTCTGCATGCTGTGATGCTTTGCTACAGCAAGCAGCCAGAAAAGAACAGGCTAACTGCCATCCGAGAGCTAGGAAACATCTTATTCCTTATTTAATCAATATCAAAATGACATATCAACATGCACAATTGTTTGTAACCAATTGGCAAGTCATCGAATTAGGACAAGTTCATTCACCCCTGAAGAGTGATGCTCAGATTTTCATGAAAGGAAGGAACAGCTGCTCAAGGACCAAAGAGAACAGGAGTGAGGTCTCGAGCAAATCTCTATGGTTTCCATCACATCTTTCCTCAGTGTCACCCTTTCCCTGTGAAATGTGTGCAAATGAAGAAACCACATGGGCTAATCATTTCAGCTTTTGTCACCCAATAATCATCCACTGGTATGTCGAATAATCACTGGGTGGCCAAGATCCATACATAGACATCTCTGTTTACAGCAGAATGTGTGTGTGAAAAGCAGCCCTCCAGATATTTTTGGACTAAGATTCTCATTGACTCTAGCCAGCCAATGATGATGAATGCTGGGTGATACAGTTTCAAAACACTGATTGATTGATTGATTGATTGATTGATTGATTGATTGATATCTTACCTGTCTCCTGACACAGTACCGAAGATGGCTTAGAACAAATTGAAACAAAGTGGAATTAGAGCCTTCTCAGTCATGGTCCCTGGGTTGTGGAACTCCTTTCCAACAGATTTACAACTGGTCCTATCTATTGCTGGTTTTTAGAAGCTCTTAAGAACTTTGTTCCTACTGCTGTTGTTCTTTAGTTTTTAACGGAAGAGTGTTCATACTACCATTTTTGTACATGTTGATATTAGATTGGTTTTAAAATTAAAATATGATTCAAAACTTGGGGAGTTTACTTTGTGGACTACAGCTCCCAGAATCGCCCACATAGCCAGTGGTCCAAAAAAGTAACTTTCTTAAGCTCTGAATTTTAAATCTTGAACTTTTTCAGTGTCTTCATCATCTACTTTAAAGTTATACAAATCATCTGTGGTCATTATTTTTGTTCTCTTAATGTTCAACTGTAAACCTGCCTTTGTCCTTTCTGCCTTGACTTTCTTTAGGAGTCATTCCAAGTCTTTGCTATTTTCTGCTACTATGTGGTGCCACTGCTTATTTTAAATTGTTGATGTTACTTCCTCCCGTTTTCATGCCTCCTTCCTCTGAGTCTAATCCTGCTTTATGTAGGGTATGTTCAGCATCTAAGTTAAACAGATAAGGTGATAAAATGCAGCCTTGCCCGGCCTCCAAGCCACCTGGAAACCATTCTGTTTCTCTGTATTCTATCCTGATAATTATACATTTGTTGTTACACATTTCTGTAATTTATTTATTTTTATGTATTTATTGTTATACTGTTATACATTTATATGTATATATATTTATATGTTTTGCTGGTGTTGTAAGCCTCCATGGATAGAGGTCAGTCTTGAAACTCAGCTAAGAAAATGAATGAAATTGCCATTGTCATTACCACCACCACCATCACGTAATACAATTGGTCTCACACACCCACTAAGTGTTTCATTCACCCGTACTCTCAAGTGTTTTGGAATTGCTTCATTGTCACTGTGGAATCTTGATAAGATGCTTCAAGACAAGGCATTTGGTGGCTGCTGGAGGTGTGATATAGAGGTATGATAGGCCTTCAAATAACTTGGTCCTTACACAAAATAGAGCAGGGGTGATGAACATGGGCCCCCACAGATGTTGCTGTTGGACTACAGCTCCCATCAGCCCAATCCAACAAAGCCAGTGGTAAGGGGTTATGGGAACTAGAGCCTGGTACTTCTATGAGGACATACATTCCCCATACCTGCCACAGAGTCTTTTCCTTCTCTGTCCTACCATAATATCCACTGGCAGCTTAAAGAAGCCTCTTAACTATATCTTCCAAATGTCAAAGTCAGTCAGAATTCATAAAGAGATGTTCTCCCATTCTTGTTTCCTAATGTAACTCCTTATTTTAGAGGTCTCCTATATTTGAGCGTCTTTCAGACCTCTTATGTTATTTGAATAGGTCTTTCAAAGATTAAATACATGGGTTTATTTTCCCTACATCACTTATGGTTTGAGAACATTTGGCATGGGCTTCAAATGATCTTAATGACATGGAATACATTAAAAAAACAAAGAACAAAGACAATCTATGTTTTTTTAAAAAAATGGAAATGAAAGCAGCATAATAGCTGAGGGCCAATTTATATATTTGGTAGATGCAGGAGCCTGCAGATCTGGGCCATTGCTGCTGGCAGAGAGGAGGACACCATTTACAAGGGAGAGGAGATAGAGTTCTCCATCCTCAAAAAGAAAGTAGCTAAGGGTTATATAGTGGAAATTTATATCATGCACAGTATAAAGGTAACTGGTTATAAATAGGAACTATCTCTTTCCTCAGTAACTACGCATGTATTATATCACGACTGCAATCTAAGGTGTGATAACTTTGCTCTTTTTGCAGAATAACTGTAAAATTTTAGTTCTTTTTTATAGTCACAACAGGGATGTGGCCTCACGATATGGATGAGAAAGAACATCACACAGTTCAAGTTCTGCCTCATGCTGCTGCCTCCTGCTTTGTCATGGGTGTTGAAGCAATGACAAGGAGGGATACAAGGAGAGTGTGTTGTACCACCAGTCAGTGGCTTGCAGCATTCAGATTCGTGTTGGTGTTTAACAGAAAATTAGCCATTTAGACTAATGGGAATGAAAACATTGGTTTTTTTTTAAAAAAAAATACAACTATAACAGCAAGTTTCATCAGGCTATAACTGTAACTACTCACCTTTAAAAAGTAACTTGAAGCTCTGACTTCACTTCTGCAAATTATATGCACACATGCAGTTAAAGAACATTGGCTGGACTTTCCAGATCAGCAGCTATCCTGCACCATTTCAAAGATTTGGGGTACTCTAAAAAATGCAGAGGAAAGATTGCTACAGTGTGATTTGCTCAGAGTCACACAGGCACCCTGTGAGAACCACAGACCTGAACACTCAAAATTGCAGATCTTCGTTGGATGGGTTAACCACAAACTGGTTTTTATATGTGTGCCATTTTTCAACATTCTGTTGACAGATGAGCAAAAATATGTTGGACTAAGAGAATGTGGGTTATAGAAGGACTTATCAGTGAAGAGGAGGTAATATTACAGAGCACTATGCACACATGTTATATATTCTGGGGGCAAAATTCTTTTCTCCATCATGCATGGAGAAATCGTAAGCATGCATCAAAACAAGGGTGGTTGAGTTTTGTTTGTTTTAAGGTTAAGGAAAAGTCAAACTAAAATACATGAACCCAGCAGAAAGAGCTGAGACCCAGTCCTAAAATATCTCTGACAAGAAGTTTTGTAGCTGAAGTTTCCTCAACCCTGATCTGAAGAAGATGCTGTCATCATTTGTGCACTGACTGAAAGCAAACTTTGTTTCTTGGCTGCGAAGGTAGGCAAAAACTGGCAACATTTCCTCCTGCCCCAACAATAGTCTGGAGCTGGCTGAGGACAAACGCAAAAGAAGAATAAAACGTGATGGGAGAGATCAGGAGACCAGAGCAAGCCAAACTCCCCCTCTTCCACTCCTCCCTGTTTTCTTCACTGAGCCACAGAGAAGGGGGAGCAAAAACAGTACATTAGTCTTTACTAATAAAATTGACTGGATCTGCTCCCTCATTGCAACACACACAAAAAATGTGTTTAGTCATTGCCTGTGGTGCACATATGGACACGGGCCCAAGGAAGAGGTTTCTAGACAGGGTCGTCCCAGTTCCTTTGGATTTTCTTTTTAAACCAGATCATACTGGCTGCCACATCTTGTGGTGAAGAGCTGAGGAAGGAAATACTGAAGAACTGGATGTAGAGCTGAGCGCTGCCAATGATTTCAGAGCAAGAAAGATGGCTCTGTTCTCGAGGCTTCAGCTTCCCTTTGGCAGCAGAGAGATGAAGATGAGGCAATGAGCTTTAAACAGCTGAACAGGAACTGAAGGGAAACCACTGATATCTTATTTTACTGTAGGAAGAGTTGGAGAACAACTCCAGTTTCCACAGGGAAGTTCGGGGAGAGGGGAATCCCTCTGGAGAAAATGGGAGCTGAAATTAGGTTTATGAAGAGCAGGCCAGCTATAGGAAAACAGCTAATCAAGGGGCAAACCTGTTCCTTTAGAAGGCGCATTTCAGAATGCAAGTGGGTTGGGCTGGCCGTATCATTTGCCAGAGGATTCGAGGAGCAGGAAGCAAGGTGCTGGCAGGATGCAATAGCTGTTTGTGTGACATGGCCTGCCCTGTGCTCCCCCCTCAGCCAAGGGGGGGAGTGTTGCCCCATTCCTAGTTTTGATTAAAATGCCAGGAAGCTCAGCTTCTGTACATGAAGAGTGTGTGTGTGTGTATGTGTGTGGGATTGAGAGGGAGAGGGAGAGAGAGACAGAGGGAGAGAGAGAATGAGATAAACCTGGCAAGTCATAGAGTTCATCAGACCTTCCAGCAGACGAAAAGTGGGGCACATGTGGCCAATCAACATCAGAGTGTAGTCAAGATGGCAAAAGCTGCTAATGAAGGAGAATGCATAAGGATGGAGAGACTGCAGCAGTTTGCTTTTGCTTGAGCCTCCAGAGGAGGGCAACAGTTTGATTTCTCCTCTCCTCTCCCCCAGCTAAGTTAACGAAAACCATTTCCGTATTACACTATTGTAGTGCTTTTATTCCAGTTTCAACATCCTGTGGAATTCTGGGGTTTCCAGTTTAGGGAAGGGCCTTTAGAATTCTCAGCCAGAGAGCTCTTTAGCCTCAGGAAACTACAAACCCCAGAATTCCACTGGATGTTGAAAGTGGAATCATAGCACTCTAACAGTGTAGTGCATACTTCTGCAGTTTGAACTCAGTCTGCAGCAACTGAAGTAAGCTAAGGACAGAGGGGGAAAATGGGTGGAGAGAGAAACTGGGACATTTTAAAAGTATCTGAAAAAAGTGGCTTGGCAGAGGATTAATCAGGACCATCCTTGCCAATTCAGGACAGCCGCGCATACATTATATGTACACATAGAAAACAACCATATTAAGCAGACATTCAAGTTATACATGTGGATTTCATTCATTTTTAGTTAAAAAAAAAGAGTGAATAGCAAGGTTTCACACATAAATACATATCTGAACACTTGGCTTGCTTCTCACTTTCGTGTGCCAATTGCCTCCTGCACAAATTTATAGATTTGATTAATTTTTGTTTAAATAGTAGTTTCTTGCTTAGGTGACTGTAACCAGTCAAGGATCATTACAAAATCAAATCAGAGTGGAATAAGAAACACTCACCTCACTCTGAAAAGGGTTCCTGCTGATGTCAGGTAGTTAACTAAGCTTGGATATACAATAACATTACCAAACCAGATTAGAAGAGAGCTTCATTCCCTCACTTTGTATGGGGAAATATACATAGCCCATTTTGCAGATTCTAATTAGTTATCTATATCTATTTCTACCCTCATAAGCCAGCTTGAGTCCCAAGGCAGAGACAAAAGCAGGTTGAGTGTGTGTGTGTGTGTTGCATGACAACAACAGCCCAAATGGGATAAGGTACTTCTTCCCCCCTCCCTCAGTTTAATGAAATGGTCTCCTTATCATCTAAATAGTATTTTAAGGAAACATTTTATGTGGGGACTATTCAATCATGCAACGAAGGTGTGAGATCCAAGGTCCATCCCTCTGTTCAGTCATGAAGTTCAATTGGTGAAAGAAGTTCCTTAATGTCTTCTAGCCTAGAGTACTGTTGTGAGAGGAAAACTGGGAAACCATGTGCACATCTATTTATTAATTTACTTTGATTTTAATCCCACTTTTCTCCTGAATGGTCCTTCACTCTGAACTGGGGAAAAGAGCAAGGCATGAACGAAAACCTGAAAAATACATTTTGTTCATTACTGGCATATCCTACTCCACCACCACCCCACTTCCATACTTATATCCCCAGTTGAATCTAATTTGTTTCTATTTACATAAGAAAAGAACAGTTACATTTACAATATATCCACTCAGGTTTTTTTTTTTTTATGTAACTAAATTTTCGATAAAAATATGGAAACAAAAAATACATTTTGTTCAGTAATTGTGTCCATTTCTGATTGGGGATACTTTTGTGCGATGTGCCACAATGATCAGCAACCACATATTCTTATCTGTATATACAGTCTTTCATTTGGAAAACAATTGGAAACATCCAGCTGCAGTAAGCAAGAAACTAATTGATAACCTGACAGGAGCTCTGCCATTCTGCATCTGGTGCTACTGATCAGGATTAGCGGTAAACTAGGAAAACTCAACTCCTGCGTTTCATAGGGAATGCAGTAAAAGTCTCTTGGCAAACAGATGCTCAAGCACCCTATTCACAGCATGATCCCTTAGGCCTAAATATGTTCCCCATTTGCTAATAACTAAAAGAGGCGTTAAACAGTACCAGCAATGATAAAAGATAACTTTTACCACAGCGGTTTGCATATTTTGCACTTAATTCGTAGACTCCTTCGAAGTGTAGATAAGGGCCATTTCCGCACTAGAGTGGAGGAGCATTTCACTGCGTGTCATGAGCGGTGTTTTTTACTCCGACTTACCCTGATTCCTATCTGCGCGCCCTCCAGTTTCTATTGAAGTAAAGCAGAGAAAATCGTTTGTAGCTTCCTCATTGTCAATTCTTGTGGGACTCCTATTCCCCTCCGTCACTCCACCCCACCGCCGCTGATTAGTCAATTTCAAAAAAAAAAAAATTGTAGAAACCATTGCTACGTTTTAGCGCAAGTGTGTGAATTGATGTAACGCTTCTGCACCTAGGAAAAACGCAGCAGAAACAGTTTGGGTTGTTTACATCAGAGTTTTTCCGTTTTTGCAATACATCAGTTTAACATTGATGTTAACCACACTAAGACCTCAACTCGTGCAGAACCACGGAGGACAGAACGACATCAAATTGGTTTAACGTGCAGATGTAAAAGTGACAATACGATGCTACTGCGTTCCATCAGCCTTGTGAGGAAAGGGCCAAGGAGTAACCATTTTGAAAGCTTCCAGTCATTGCTGTGTTGACCTGTTGACCTCCATCCATGGAGAAGTACTCTGCTGGAACAATCATCCATGATTGTTGTCAAAGGCTAATGCTGCTATGGGTGCTTCCCAGGGCCTCATTAAGGTTTACGTAGGTGGTAGGCACTCCTGTATTTGACTCCCCACCTCATCTCAACTTACCATGAGAAATGTTTTCATAGGCTCTAAAGTTTTCATAGACCCTAGACTCTGTGCCTAAAGTGCTTAATGGATAAGGTGAACCTGGTGCCTCCAGGACTGGCTTTACCAGGAAACAGTGGGAAACACATGTGTTCAGGGAGCTGGGTCCTAGAGGTTATGCTAGTTTTCTTGGATTCCATATACATTTCTGCCTGTAATTCAAAATAATTAACAGGGAATTGCCATTGCCTATTTGCTCCATCTAAGGCTGAAAGGAGCTTTGAGCCTGCCCAAGCATCGCATATCATTTTGTGAGGCCCTGCTCTGAATTCCTTCCTATAAGGAGTTTTCAAAGAAATAGCCATACTAGTCTTTGGCAACATAAAAAGTTAGAAGGGATGGGGGAGGGAAAGAACATAACATTTTTATGACTAATTGGTTTATATTCTTGCACAAGATTTTGTGGATATTGTGGATACCCATTTCTTTTTTTCCCTCCCCCTCCCATCTTCCTTTTTTTCCTACGAGGAAGCCACCTGAACTTCCATTTGGAGCAGGGCCTTCTCTACAGCGGTGACAGTGTGACACACAACCTCCTCCCTGGTATCTTGCACAAAATGTGCAAAATCTTTCTTGGTTTCAGCTGGTTTCTTTCAAAATAAAATGTTTTCTTTTCTGACCCTCACATGGATTTTTGTTAATGTGCTTATTGTATAGCTTTGCCAGAAACAATGCTGTTTCTTTTGTAGTGGTTTGAGTGTTGGTCTGGGACTCTGGGAGACTGCAGTTCAGGTACCCACTGAGCCATAGAAACACAATGGGTGATCTTAGGCAGGTCACACTCTCTCAGCCTCAGAGGAAGGCAATGGCAAACCCCTTCAGAACAAATCTTGCCAGGAAAACCCTGTAGTAGGTCCACATTAGAGTTGCCATAAGTCAAAAATGACTTGAAGGACACAACTGCTTCTCTCTCTTTTTTCCTTTTTTCTTTTTGTTCTGATTGTTACTGAATTTATTCAGATGATAATATTCTATAGGCATTTTGTTGCCCCCCCTTTCAAGCTGATGCACATTGATGGCACTATATAAATAATATGCCTATGAATCATTTTTGAAAGAGATATGATGAAGCACATATATATAGGTGTGTGTGTGTGTATGTATATCTATATGTATATGTCTGTCTATACACATACACACACTTTCAAAAGACCACTCTAAATAAAATATTGAGTCTTACCTGAATCTTTGCTTCTATTTTTAAATACCCACTTTGTTCAATTTCATTTCATTGATACTATCAGATTGCAACGATCTTGGGTTTGTACTTATTCTTCATTGGTCCACATCTGATAAGGATGAAGATGGGTCAGACTGGACATGCTCTATTTGTTGAAAACATTTTAGCCTGTATTACTTAGGAATTATACCTGTAGGCATTACAAGAACAAATGAAGCTGTTTTGTCCACGTGGGAAAATAAGACTGGGGAGTCTTATTGTTTATTATTAATATTGTTCATTCTTTTTTTACTTCTCTTTTGTTGCTGTGCTGAAATTATTAGTTTCCACTTGCCATTTTTTTAGCACCTAAGAAGAAAAGCATCTATGGAAATGTCACATATTTCTAAGGTAAATATATTGGATCCAGACTTAGTCATACTCACTGAAATCAGCAGGATTTAGAATTCTCTGCCGGGGGTCTCTCTTTCAGAAAATTCTCTTACCAAATCCCAAATATTCTACAGGATGGAGCCATGACAGTTAGTGGTATCAAACTAGTATAGGGGTGTGGCATGAGTACACTCTAAATCTGGATTTAATCCAGATGTAGCCACATTTTAGCTTTAGCATATCATAATCAGAAATCTCAAAGTTCTCAATGGGATTTTCCCTTGGATTTTGGAGTACTGAATTAGTTGGGGTTATTTTCAAGTTGGACCCCTTTCCTTGGACATCTTCTATTGTTCCTTCTTTCCCCATTTTTTTTAACAGAAGGCTGTATGCATGCCATAGAGCCTACAATGTCTCGAGTTCATTTGTCTCTAGACTAGAGCTTACAATGTCTCAAGTTCATTTGTCTCTTCTGCCCTATACATTTCCATTGTGTAAAACAACCAAAAAACCATTTTGTTGTGATGCATATGTAAGTACGTTGAGATTCTTTCAGAGAGGTTATCAATGATAATGTTTGTAATCACCATGGAAACCCTACAAAAAGAAATCTTAATTTAATTTAATCCCATCCCATCAGGATTACTTGCAGTGTTTTACCAGTCCATTTCTGTACATCAATAATGTTTGTCCAAGGGAGCAGTACAAAGAGACCAAAAGCTGTGGACAGTTCAGTATGAATTAAATGTAGAACTTCTCTAGTTCCATTAGCTTTCAGTACAGGAGGAATGTGCAGCAAAGTAAGTAACAGAATTAATAAAGGAAAGGAACATGAGATCCACTATCTTAATGAAGTTACATGACAGCTTCTCTTCATTCATATTCACTGGAAAATGTTGTGCGCTTTAAAAAATTACTTTTTTGACCACAGCTTCCAGAATCCTCCAGCCTTCATGGTTGTGGCTTTTCTAAATTCAGAGAGAAAGAGAGACAATTTAATTCATATATAATGGTCCAAGAAAGGGTTTCTTTTAACCACTTTCACTCCACGCATGGCTACAAATCACTGTATATATTTACCAAGTGATCAGCTTGAGTGGAAGAGCAAATGTTTCTCACAGCACTGAAAAAAGTAGGTAGGGCAGGGCTAAATGGCAACTGGTGCTCCAATGTATACAGTTGTCACTGATATAATGTAAAGTCAGCCTGCACTCTTTGATGTTCCATAAACATGTCATTTTGAGCCGAGTCAGTTTTGCCGGCATTTCATCAGCAAAGGCACAACAAACAGCTCCAATTAAGCTCCATTGCTGTTTATCCTTTACCTCTTTAAAATGCCCATCTATTACCAGCAGGGTGGTTTGCAATGTTTAGTCTCTAGTGGAGATGATATTTAAGGACCCCAAAGCCTTCAGGCAAATTCATTCCCTCTTTCTCAGCTCAATCCACTGGTTAAGGAAGAACGTGGTGTAAAAAAACAACAACAACCAATCCATTTTGAGTTATTCCTTCAAACATAAAAAATGTTCAGACAGAGTCAAGTTTTTAAAAAGCAATCTGGAATCACAATGATTCAGCCTGGTAATTGAATTAAGGGGTTCTAAAAACTGGGTATACTACAATACAAATGTATTTGGGAGGCTTTGAAAGGGTAACCTTGACAGTTGTTTAATATACCACCTCAGATCATTGGTCAGTTCAGAATTGTCTGCACCAGTGATTTTTGACCTTTGGCTCTCTAGATGTTTTGGTCCTCAGCCATGAGAATTCTTGAGTGTTGACCACACTTGCTAGGGCTTCAGGCAGCTGAAATTCCACACCTCTTGAAGAGCAGAGGTTGAGAGCCACTGATCTAACCTTTCAGAGGGTTTTCATGGCTCCAGCCAAAGGTTTTTCCCTTTCAATCTCTGTGGAATTCTGGGGTTTGTCGATTATTGAGGCCAAAGAGCTCTCTGGCTGCGAATTCTAAATGCCCCTCCCTTAACTGCAAATCCCAGGACTCCAGAGGATGTTGAAAGTGAAATAATCTACTATATAAAAGTCAACGTTTGTGAGTTTGTCTGTTTGTCTGTGTCAGGCAGGCGAAGACCTCATATGATTGGCTGGCTGTGAAGATTCTATGGAATCCTGGGGTTGGTAGTTTAGGGGGGTGCCTTTAGAATTCTCAGCCAGAGAGATCTTGGGCCTCAGGCTGGTTTCTATGGAGATGAGGCCTAGCAGCAAGAAGAAGGGCAGTATATTCCCTCAGAAACCAAACCTCTGTTATGTTAACAACTCTGAATACAGATCGTATTGGAGAATATGAGAATAAATTACAAGTACTGGAAAAGGCCAGTTGCCATGGAGATGAGGCCTAGCAGCGAGGAGGAGGACAGTGTACTCCGTCAGGAAACCAACCTCTGTATGTTAACAACTCTGAATATAGATTGGATTGGGGAATATGGAGATAAGTTACAGGTACTGGAGAAGACAGTTTGGTGAGTTCTTAAGAGGAAAATAAAATCCCGGGCAACGCTGGGTAGCACTATAACAGTGTAGTGTGGAAAGGCCCTGAGTCTAATTAATTTCACTTAGAGCTCAGAAATAAGCAAAAGACTCATCAACCCATCTACCCATCTCCTTCTTGGTACGTGATCAGCCAGAGGAGATATGAGACTGCCTAAATTTTAAGATGTTTGGGGGAGGGCTTTCTCTTAGCCCCATGCTATTACAGTCATGTCTGGTGAGGGCAGGAAAGAAGGCCTTTAGGTGGCTGCTCCCAGGCTGTGGAATTCTCTCCCAGGAGAGACAAAGCCGGCTCTCTCTCTACTCTCCTTCCACCAGCAGACAAACACCTTTTCATTTAGAGAGGCTTTGTGCAATTAAACAGTTGCTACTGAAGAGCCTTCTAATGCGTGTGTGCTGTACTTTTATTCTCACAGTTAGGTTTTAAATGCTTTTAAAATGTTTTTAAATTAGTGCTGTTTTAAATTGGATGGTTTAACTTTGTAAATACCTTTTTTTTTCCCCTGTAGTCATTGTATTTTAGCTATACTTTGTTTCAGTCTGTGGTAGGAGTTTTCTTGGATCCCATATTGGGATAAAGTAGAGATGGAAAGAATATTTGAAAATATTCAAAAATGATTGCAAAACATGTTTTTTGAGTTTCAGAAAAGTCTGATGAGAAGAATCCTGGACAGATGGGAATCTTCGCAGTTCAGGATTTATTCTGTGCAAAATTCACACGTGGTTGATTTGCACTGAAAATGGCATTTTCTGTAGAGAAAAAGCTGTTTTCTGTGCAGAATCTACTGGCTTTTGTGCAGAACTACCACTGTGAATTCTGACACAGAATAAGTCTTGAATTACAAATAGGCTTCAAAAACTGTGTGGTTTTCAAAGTCTTTCTGGCAGCAGGAAGAAATCACCAAAATTATTTATTGCTTTCTTCAAGAAGAAAACTCTCGCTATGAGAAAGGCAGGATATAAATAAAATACATAAACTTTGGAAGTATCACTTGACCTTTCTTTCTTTTTCTTGTCTTAGTTGTTCATTCCCACTTGTCTGTGTCAAGGATCACTCCTGCAAGTGAAAGCAACTCTAGCAGATGGTGGAGGAGATCCCCAGAACTAGGGGCTCTATAAGGTCAAGATGGGAACACTCAGAGTCACTATGCGATGAATAGCAGACTGAAGTAACTTTCCTTTCTTTTCAACTCAAATGAAATATATGGGCTTATGATTTAGATCAAGTCCACTACTAGCAGGTAGAGGATTTTACATGTCCATGGGACTAAAACAACAACAGCAGTAGCAGCAGCTCTGTTGTTACCAATGGAAGGCTTTTTTTCTCTTTCTTTAGTTCCTATCAGGTGAAATGAATTTAGGTAAAAATATTGGGGAAGATTTAAGCATCCCCTGTCCACATGCAGAGAGCCCAATCTGGACCAGGCTTCCACAGAGTTATTTGGAAGTTAAAAAAGAAAATACCTTTTGATTGCATGTCATGCTTTTAACACATTAGGTAGCTTAACCATCAGGGGAGATTGTCTGACTCTGCTGAAAATAAGTAATTGGATTGATCTATTCCTTGGACAGAAGAAATACCCAACTTCCATTAGAGTAAAGACCAGTCACGAAGCCCACATATTCTACAGGGTTTTTTTTCACTGTGTTGTTTGGTGAGTAAGCTTTCATTAAAGCAACACGGTATTGCCGGGCAATCATGGATGCTTTCATCAAAAGCATGATTGCTCTGAAAAGCTCGCTCATGCCACAAAACTAAGGACGGGCTAATCTACAAATGTTGTTTTCACTACATAACTTTCCCCTGAGTGCAGTTTAATTTAGGTCCACATTTGAATCAGTTTGCAAACACAGCAAAATTCATTTTAAAAGAAGCCAGCATGGATATTCATACAGTTGTTTGTGTTCGATCTCTCCTAACACACTTTTTAGTATATATTTTTCCAACTATATGCACTTTTAATAACAGATATATTATTTCTTTCTAATTCAGATTTTATTATAATGGTAAATTATCACCATTCAGAAAGCCATAAAACTGAATCTGTTGTTAGAAATCCTAGGATTAGATGTTGTAAGAAAGAGGGCAGATCGTGTACAGAGTTGCTAAATACTGATAATTTCTATATAAAGCCATCTTCTTTTTATAACTATTTCCCCTCCCTGATACACACATTTCTAAGTTCTCATTTCTTCAATATGCACATCGTCATGTTTCTTTTTGCCTGAGAACTGGACAAGAAAATTCTGAAAAATGCAAATTTTGGCCCAGAAGAGCATTCCAGTTCACAGAGAGCTGACAGGTCCAAATCTGGTAAGTTTATGCAGAATTTTAGACTTAAGACATTCTTCCTACAACTGTATGTTGCATTAACCATATTTTTGAAAGATCAGGCCCAGAATCTGTAACCTCTTGGCTAAATTCAATAAACAGAAAGCTACAGGGAAGGGAACATCTCATCCTAACATACTTCAAAGTGAAATACAAAACGAAGCAAGACATTTATGGCATAATGTTCTTTAAGTTAGCAGAGCAAATAAAGTCAGCGTCTCCTTATTGGCTGTTAACCACAATAACCTACTCAATTTCATCTTTTGAACATTTCATATGGGGATTTTCATTTTATTTTATTGACTACAAAATATCCAGTTTTCTGGCTGGAGCTTATTATGTAAAGAAAGCATAAAAGGACTCATTACTTTTTAACTACCAGCAGAGAAGGAAAAGAGTACACATGTCTTATTTGCTGGGAACACACCACTGCCATAGTACTTCAAGCAATGGACAGTGTGGCCTCTTGTGGTGTGTGTGTGAGACTGAGAGAGAGTGAGAGAGATTGTCAAAAGCAACATCAGCATTACACTCTGCAATCCTAGCCCACATGAGATTAAGCTGCTAAACTGAGAATTGAACACATAGGGCCTTTCTGCATTACACTGCTATGGTGCTGTTATTCCACTTTCAACATCCTGTGGAATCCGGGGTTTTGCAGTTTTGGGTGGGGCATTTAGAATTCTCAGCCAGAGAGCTCTTGGGCCTCGTAAACTACAACCTCCAGAATTCCACAGGGTGTTGAAAGTGGAATAACAGCACTATAACAATGTAGAGCAGAAAGGCCCTTAGTCTTAAGCCAGTCCATAAGAGGACCTTACAGTTGGTTGCACTTGAAAATGCATAGGTAAGCTAAAAGCATACGAAATTATTTCCAGAAATATATGCAGCATACATTTATAATCCATAAAGACATGACACAAAAGGAAAGAGGGATGGGGAGGAAAAAGGAAAGGAAAACAAAAAGCACTCAGGCCCAAGTTCCTAATGTGATGAACTTTTTCAGCCTGGAGGGATGGCTGCTGACTGACAGCTGAGAGAAAGTCAAAGCCCAATAGAGCTGGCTTCTCAGCAGGGTTGGTGGCAGCCCTGCACCTTATCTCCTTTTCTTTCACCTGGGAAAGTAGCTGAAGGATGACAGCATGGGACACACAAAGGTAGATATACAGGTTCATGAGAGGCGAATTCTCAAGAGTATTTCTTCTCTCTCTGCTTACACACACTTTTTTTGTACCTGAAGTACATATGATGCTGCTCTTACACAAGATTGGTCCACTGTCCCATCTAGCCACCACTGCTTTTCCAGGATCTCCAACTAACAGCCTTTTAACAAGACATACTGGACAGAGGCCTAAATTCTACTGATTATCCCGAGTAGAATACAGCCAATGACTCAGTGAGTTTTCACTGTGTGTTGATTCACCATCCATCAGTTGATTCAGTGGGTCTTCTCTAGTTGGAACCAAAAGGATTCCAGTCACAGACTGAGCCTGGGGCTGCACAGATGTTGGCCATCTGCTCCTCTACTGAGCTATGTCCCTTCCCCACAAAAAGGAATAAATAATAAAAATATGAATCCCCCAACACAACATTGTGAACAAACTGACAAGATATTATGATGCTGTTGTGGGGAGTCGTGCTGACTGACATGGGGAAATGACAATTTCATTAAAAGTCCTCTGCCCCATTTAGATGGTTCTATCTGCATCCATGCACCCCACAGCAACCCTCATGCCATCCAACATGCTGTTCATTGTGTGTGTGTGTGTGTGTGTGTGCGTGTAAGAGAGAGAGAGAGAGAGAGATGTTACAGGGAGGATCTAGGGGACTGTAGAGAATGATATGGCATGGGAAATATCTATTCTATGAGTATGAATATCTATTCTCTTCTTGTGCCACTTTGGCAGTGTGTACATGAATATGCCAGTTGCTGCGGGCGGTGAATCGCCTCTGGTATTTAGTTCAAACTTTAAAGGGGCTATCCAAGGGGCTAAATCTATCTCCAGCGTCAGGTTCCACACTATAACTAGGTTCTTTAAAGTCTGGACCAAAATCCAGAAAAGATTCACCATTCCATTGACACTGAAGCCACCAGTTGCCACTAAGAAAAGTCACTGAGCTGCCAGTCTCACAGAACACATTTTCAATTCATTGTCACTCTCGTTTTTCAGTAGGGATGTCAGTATGATTGAAATAATAATAATTAAATGATAATTTAATAACAATAATAATGCCGACAAGGATTCTAAAACTACTAAACACCGAACATTGATTAAAACCTGATATGGGACAAGACTGAAGGCTAACCATCTCAGTTCTTATTTAGAATGGCTTGATAAAGTAAAATTTGTGGCCTTCATGGAGTGTTTTCCTCATGTCTAAAACTGCGTTGGTAATATTTATTGGGGTAATATTTTGCAACATTATAAAATAGTAGCCATATTTGGTATTCAGTCTGAATGGAGTTCATTCGACAAGAGGAATCTCTGATTCAGATGATGCCTCTAATATAAATGACAGCACCACCTAGTGCCTAAACAAGAAATTAACATTTACCAGTTCTCCACTTGGGTAACTGGACTGTTACAGCCAGTTGGTTCATCAAAAAAAAAAAAAAAAAAAAGGGCAAATGAATATTTTAAAAAAATAAATAAATTAGTAATCCCAAATTTAACATCCTCATGAATTTGAAAGGAGAAAACAGGAACTACAGTATGTTGCTTGTAAATCCTCTGATTGTACAAACTGAATGCCTATTAATTTTGTGGTATATATTGTTGTTGGGTGCATTCAAGTAGTTTCTGACTTACAGCAACCCTAAAGCAATCTTATCATGAGGTTTTCTGGGGGCTGAGAGTGTGTGATGCACTCAAGGTCGCCCAGATGTTTTCCATGGCCAAGCTGAGAACTGAACCCTGATCTTCAATGCTCAAACCACAACACCATGCTAGTTCTCCATGGTTTGTGTGAGTGTGTGTGTATGGACTGGCTTCAGAGTAAAACCCATCTATTGCTTCTGACAAGAAGTAAGGAAAGCAAAAACCATAGCTTAGAGGTGGCGAATGACTACAGCCGTTGCCAACCTAGCCAATGTTGAGAGATGTTTAGAGTTGCAGGCCAACAACTCCTGAAGGGCCACACCTTCCCTCCTCCTCTTGTAGATTGTAAGGGAAATAAACCTTCAGTCTTTTGTGACCTCATTGCCATTTACTGATTACATATTGCAGTCCTTCACTCAATTAGACACATAATATAATCTTATTTTACAGTGTCAGGAATAATTTGGACAGAGTTTCTGAAACACAAAATATTACATGTGACAATAGTTTTATTATAAGCAAAGCTTTGAGTAACTAAGTAACCACACAGTGCTGTTGCTAGAGCATAATTTAACACGGCCACCCATCCAGCTGGTGACTTCCATGTCAGTTGGGTGAATCTGCTCTAGGTTTTGATCTGATCTTTAGAGGAATAGCTTCTTTAGACTTCAGACTAAATCCCAGAGCAGATTCATTGGCCCACCAGTCATGGCTGAGAGCCGCCTTAAAAAAGTTTACTTAGGAGTCCCATTGGCCTCAGTGAGGTTTACCCCTGCATAGACTTGCATAGGATTGCAGTAATAATTTTCACTCACATATTCAAGGAATTGTTGAGGGACAGCCAGACTGTTACCCCCTTAAAGCAAAAGTGAGCAAATGTAGCTTTCCAGAAGTTTTTGCACTGGCACTTCAACAGTCAGAGAACCACTATGGTGTAGTGTTTTGAGCATTGAACTAGGATTCAGAGATACCAGGGACTGAATCCCTGTTCAGCCATGGAAATCCACTGGTTGACCTTCAGCAGGTCACACTTTCTCAGGCCTTTTTGCACTACACTGTTATAGTGCTATTATTCCACTTTCAACATCCTACGGAATCATGTGGTTTTGCAGTTTAGGGAGGGGCCTTTAGAATTCCCAGGCAGGGAGCTCTTCGGCCTCAGTAAAGTACAGACCCCAGAATTCCAATGGATATTGAAGGTGGAATAATTGCACTAGAACAGTGTAATGTAGAAATGGCCTCAATCTCAAAAGAAGGTAATGGCAAACTTCCTCTGATAAATCTTGCCAAGAAAATCCTAGGATAAGGTCATTTTAATTCATAATCACTTTGAAGACATATAACAACAACTCCCATAATCCATCACTACAGCTGTACTGGCTAGGCCTTCTGGGAGTTCTGGGTGAAAAACATCTGAAGGGTCACAGTCACCCATGCCTGTCTTGAAACCGAAATTAACTGGAGGATAATGCCTCTGTGAGGACAAAATTATGAGCAAATTTTGAGAACTCTTCTACAAATGGGACATTGAGCACAAAAAAAATGGCAGAGAGGAGGAACTGAGGTATATGAGAAACAGCTGCAGTTTTTGCATCACAAAACAGAGTGCAGAAGGTGTTGCTGAGATTTTATTAGGGTTAGCTCATTGTGGGAGAACAAATGATTTCAGGCTGCACCAAGGTCTGTCTAAACAAAGTAACAACAGGTACTCCCACTTTGAAAATATGAAAGCAGCAGGCTGATATATAAAATCGTAACACACATGCATTCAGAAGTCTACATGTGTCCCTCACTTTTCATCTTTGCATTTCCAATTATGTTTCTGCTCCTGTTATTTTCTAACCCTCACACCCAGCTAGGGGGTCAGGCAAGGTGTAGAAAAGAAGAACAGCTATCTTTTTGAATCATTCCTTGGTCTGAAATGAAAATTGCACAAATGGGTCATGAATTGGATTACAACAGAAAATCTAGCAACAGCCAGGATACACAAGATTCCACCAAATCAAATCAATGGCTTCTGCGATCCATTGTTTATTTGTCATATTTATATCTCACCATTGCACCAGATGCTGCCCAATGCAACTGAAAAGAACACAAATACAGCACGATTATTATCATCGAATAAAAGAAATCAGCCATGTTGCATGCATTGTTTCCGTCTCCCTGCCTGGTCAGGAGATGTTTGCACCTGGAAGTGTGCTTCTAAATGAATATCCCCAGCTGAGTGGGTAACATAAATAAGGCGTGTGGCCTATGCTGTCCCCGGCCCTGTCCAGCAACCAGGGCTGCTTATTCTTAGCCTCAAGTTAGAAAATCCGTGACAGCACCAATTAGCTGCTCGGAAGGGTAGCTTGGGCTGCTTTCCATAAAAAGCTCAAGGGGAAGGAGTTTTGGCTACAGTATCCTGGAATTTAGTCCAATGTTTCACTAACAGAGGCAGTTGAGATGCTCAGCTTTTTGAGCCTGCAGTCCTACAAACCTTTCAAGAGAGGTCCCATTTAACTCACAGGGAAATTGCTTCTGAATCTGACCAGACAGATAGAGGGTTGCACTGCCAACCGTTCAAATGTTGCATCTTCTCAGAACTCTCAGGTACACAGATCTCCTTTCAATATGAAAGAGCTTGACTCCTACTTAAAGTGCACAAGCCTTTCTCCATTATTTACTGGAAAGAGAAAATGGCTGATCTAGTGCCAGATTATTTGTTTTCCATTGTTGGCATCACACTTAAAAAGGCTCTTATTTGATGTAGATGGCTTGGGAGGGGGGACAAAGTTGGGGGGATTGTACATCAACTTGTAAAGTCCCCCCCCTTTTTTTTTAATTTGTGGCATACATGTGAGCATATGGCTCTGTGTCTGAATTTTTGTTTGTTTGTTTAGTTTCTCCTTTCTTTCTATTTTGGTTTGCTGTCACAAATGTTTTAATTATCTCCTGCATTGCTGTTTCAGTTACGCATTGTCTCAGTTTCTTCTTGACTTGGGGGCAGCTGTTGAGCTCTCCAGATTTAGGGCTCAAATCTGCTCATCATTATGCATGTGCACATTGCCACATATCTTGCATTTTTTTCTAAAAGAAAGAAAAGGCCAACAACTTCTGATGGGCCTTAATGTAACATTTCATCCCATGTGCAATGCAGGAACTGTAACAGGCTAGACAGTGATAAAAGGTATCTTTTAAGATGTGTATGTTTCAACATTACTTTCTATATCTGAGGACTCATTCAGAATGATCTTGACTAGTTTTGTTCCTGTCATTTCCAATGTTAAATGACCTGGGGAGCTGGTATAAAAAAGTCTCTCATCATACTGAGAGCTGATAGAAAATATTCTGGAATAAGCCAAACATCTATGGAACGCCAAAATAAAATTGGAAAGAACAGGAACAAAATCTGGGACTTGATGGTCTTATTAATCAGTCTGGATGCATCCTGAGTTGGGTACAAAACCATTATTGTATCATGTTGGATGAATTTAGCAATTCATCCACCCTGTACAGAAGGCTGGGGTGTGGATGTAGCAGAGGCTGGAACAGTTCCTTTCTGTTTTGGACTACAGATCCCAGAACTCCTAGCCAGCCTGAGTGGGACTATGATGGCTGAAGGATTCTGGGAACTATAGTCCAAAAGGGAGCTGTTCCAAGCTGTGGGGTGCAAAACTGGGAGCCTGCCCTGGGTGTTGAAAAGATGTTGTGACAACGCACCCAAACTCCACAGAGGTCCTAGCAGGCAGTGTAAGTTTTCTGCCTCGGATCGTTTCTTCAGGGTATCTCTAATGTCTATCACAAGGGAGAAGAAAGCAAAATCCCGAGCTATCTAGAAGTTAGTAAGCCATTTCTCTCTAAAATTTACAATAATGCTGGCCTCATAAACAGCATAGGCTGGTTGTTTCTGCAAATAAAAGTCCACTACTCAAAGGCAACATATTTTCAAGACAATGTACCATGAGAGTAAAGGAGGGAAAAGGGAATGTTTCCCTGCTCCTTTTCTCAAACCATGTAAAAGCTGTTTTGTGAAATTAAGCTGGAAATATCGTAAGTGGGAAATGACCACAGAATAAATAAGAACCTTTCAGAATGGCAGAAAACATATGTTATTTATTTTCATTGTAAACAGAAGTGGCAGATTCAATCAGCAAGAAATATCAGATCATTATGACCATTTTAATCATATAAAAGGGGGGGGTCATACATTTTCTTTATGGTGCATTTAGCAGCATTTTCAATTTATCGTCAAGGGAAGCCAATAACCTTTATTTACCAATATGCGAGAGATAAGCCAAAAGTATTCCTTTGACTGTTGAAAGGAACCGAAACCAAGGTGGAACAATTAAGTGTCTGTTCTGTTACCTTTTGCACTTTTCATAAGCATATGGGAATAATTAAAATGCAGAGCACCTGAAAGATTTACAAACAGAGGTCACAATTCAAGACAGAGTCAGGCACAGAGGCCCAAGGATACCAAGAAACGAGGGCACCATTTACAGAGTACAAGTGGCGGGGGAGAGACACGCTTCCTCCTTATTCTGGACCCCAAGTGATAGGGTTTTTTTAGGACTATTTCTAACCAGCTTCCTGTTCTTAACCACTAAACAAAAACTGTTAGAAAGAATTAAATAGGCTCATATACAAGACCTGTTCCCATTTTACTTCAAGGGAGAGGGAGGTGTTTAGTATGTACAGATGATAGGAATGGAAGTAGGACTTAATTTTTTTGTACATGTGGATATAAACTTGTAGCTTGTTTTTGTAATTTTATTGAATTGGCTTTTCATATTTGTACTCAGCTTGATTTACACTTGCATTGTATTCATTTTATATTTGTATTACTCCCTTTCTTCCCCATATTCTTTTTTCTTTTTTTTTTTCTTTTTAAAATTAGATTATATTATTTGTTCTTCGAAAGGCCATGCATGCTGGTGGTGCTATATGAAATAACAACAACAACTGATAAACCACACAAGCTCCTTAGTTATGAATGCATAAGATCTCCTCATTCAGTCCCACAGGTCCACGCTAACAGTGAGCAGCCACACTGAGTGAAAGAGGACTGTTCCGCTGTTAATCAGGACTCAAGGAGGATGACATTTCTGCCTTCTTCCCACCAGCAAGCAAGGCTGTGACAAACAAAAGCATGACTCCTCTCACTATTCCTCATTGCAACTTTGTTCGCTGGTGGGAGCGAGCAGAAAATGTCCTCCTTCTTGTGCCCAATCAGCAGCTTGGCAAGCCTGCTTTGCTCACTGTGACTGCTAGCAGTTAAGGTGGGCTTGGAGGATCATTTATCACAGAAATACTGTCAAGATCATGACTATGTAGCCCTATTGAATACAGAGTTATGTTACATATCATAACTGCAATACATAATGCCCGGCCAGTAATAAAAATTACAAAAAAAACTGAGGAAGGGGGAAAGGAGCAGCAATACCTCTGTTCCCACACTTGGAAAAGTTGTGAAGTATTTTAAGTTTAATTCATAGAATCTTCCAACCATCCTGGCCATTGACCATGTTGACTAGGGCATTCTGGGAACTGTAGTTCAAAAAGTAGTTTTACCAAGCTCTGCTTCTGCCCAGCTACCCTAAATTTTTGGTGAGGCTTTTGAATATCTTGGTGGTTCTGACATCACAGTGTTCTGAAATCAGTGCTAGGACTGGAATGTCTGGAATTTTATTTGTTTGTTTGTTTATGTTATTGATATTCCACTCTTCAGCCAAAAAAAATCTGCCAGAACAGTTTAAAAATTGTTAACATAGCAGTCCCCCTGCCCTCTCCTGCTTACAATCTAAGACAGGACCCACAAGGAAAAGGGGATGGGAGTAGGAGAGTTCATGAAGAGTTTTTAAAATTGCAATTGAATGTAGAAATAAAACAACAAGGACTTACTGAGAGATCAGCTGCAAACAAAGGCTGGCAACAGGGTTGATCTGCCTGCCTAACTGATATTCTTCCTATAGTTATTGTGAAGTGCTATATATGTGGCATAGGGGCTAAAGACAGAAGCTGGTCAAGAAATAGTTCTTTTTTAAAAAAAGCTTGAGATCTGGAATCTACCCACTCCTGGCACTCTGTAAAAATGAAAATTGTTGGGGCTTTTAAATAGCCTTACAGTTTTCATTTATCATTCCGTCATTACTATATTATGTCTTCTAGAATTATAGAATCATACAGCTAAAAGAGACCACAAGGCCATCCAGTCCAACCCCGTGCCATGCAGGAAGATGCAGTCAAAGCAGTCCTACGGCCATCCAGCCTCTGCTTAAACACCTCCAAAGAAGGAGACTCCACCACACTCCAAGGCAGCATATTGCACTGTTGAACAGCTCTAACTCTCAGGAAGTTCTTCCTAATGTTCAGATTGAAATCTGGTTTTCGTTTGTTTGTTTTTCCTGTATGTTACCTTGGTAGGCTTTACCTTAAATCAAGTGTGGTCAGAGCATGGGTTGCAGGCCACATGTGTCCTCCAGGGCAATTTTTGTAGCACCCAGGCACCTCCACTCCCCACAAAGCTAGCTGGGGTGTGGAGGACATTTCCACAACGTCTGGAGTCCTGCTAGGCTCCTCAGGGGTCAAACAAAATTTCAATAAAATTTTGGTAAATGTTTTTAACTTTTTTTTTTTTTTTTTGGCCCCAAAATGCCATCTAAAGGGGCAGCATTCCCACTACCACATTTTGGGCCTACCCTGGGCCAATTTAGGCCCAGGAAAGACCTTTTTTAAATAGAAAGTGAACAGGACATGACTTCCACTCACTTCCTATTGCTAAAAAGAAGCCTCTTCTGAGGCTGAAGGCTGAAAACATGGTGAAAATGCCCCTCATTCCCTACAGGGCAATTGGGGCAAATATTATTTTTGCAGGAGGAGGTACTGCAGGGATGCAACACTCCAAGCTGCCAGTGGGGGACTAATGCAGTCCCTACCCTTCCCTAGTTGCTCACCTCTCCCCTAAATTGTGACTTGTAGATCAAGATAAATATACTATATTTTAAATAACCACAGTTAATGTTTTGTAATATATGGATCCAAACCTAGGTAGCTTGCATGGAATAGACAGGGCTGTAGGTCAATCAGCTTTTTAGAGGGAGAAGAGATTGTAGAGGCAACATTCAACTCAGTGACTCGTGCTTTTTGTCGAAGCACTGACCATGGATACTTATAGCAAGATCAAGGAGAGGAACCATGCTCCCACATCACCGTTTGCATCTGCATCTGGTCATCTTAAGTGCCTTTCCACACTACATTGTTACAGTGCTATTAGTCCACTTTCAACCTCCTGTGGAATCCTGGGGTTTGCAGTTTAGGGAGGGACATTTAGAATTCTCTGCCAGAGAGCTCTTGTGCCTCAGGAAACTACAAACCCCAGAATTCCACAGGAGGTTGAAAGTGGAATAATAACACTAGAACAGTGTAGCGCGGAAAGGCCCTAAGTCAGGATCACAGCTACAATTGACTGAATCAGTCTATATACCGTTCATGTCAGTTCCACATGCATTGAAGTCTGCTTCTTCCAATTCTCCAAATCAGTCTGTAATTTAAAAAAAAAAATCAAGTGTACAAAAATTTGCATGTATTTTTGATCAGACCTTTGAAATGAATTGGACAACTTGTCTCTTCCTCCCCTGCCACTGAAATCCTAAGGTCAGAATTCTGGGTCTTGGCTTAAACAGCCATGAGCCTGGACTGGCTATGTCCAAGATGTTATAGGACATGGCTGACAGCCAAAGTGGTCTAAAAATGAGGTTTTTACACAATAGTTCATCAAATCCAACCAGATAGCATGGCCAGTACTGTATTAGCTGGAGAGGTCTGGTAATGGTAGCTTACCTCCCCGCCCCAAAAAAAAAAAAAACTTCTGGGCAAGCTTTTGAAACTAGAACTTGCAGAGATTTTGATGACTTTGGGAGAAGCCTAATCAAGGTACTACCAGAATATAGATTTTGGAATTTCTTATATGGTCAGCTTGTTGTTGTGTGCCTTCAGTTTATTTCCAACTTAGTGGCTGCCCTATAGCAAACACATCCTGCATTGTCTTGGCAAGAGGTTTGCCATTGTCTTCTCCAGGGCTGACAGAGTGTCACCCAGTGGGTTTCCATGGCTGAAGGGGGATTTGAACCCTAGCCTCCCAGAGTCCTAGTACCACACTCAAACCACTACTCAATGCTGGCTCTTTAACACAGATACTCCTGCACTTGTAATTCAAAAAAGTATCTGTTCAAAAGTGAGTTATTCCTGAATCTGCAGACATGCTGATGGCTCTGTTTTCACATATCAGTCTAGCTTTCCCTGTTAGCTGCTGAATCATGAATGCATGAAACATATTCCAAAATGATCATTTAGAAGGATAATTGTAGAGAAGAGGCAATGTGATACTTAGAAAGTAGTCAGCTGAAGTCAGATCCATACACAACCACCAGGTTTTTGGAAGTCTCTTTTGATTTGCTCTTTAAAGAATTTGGACTGGAAGTAGGCAATGTAGCAAACAGACAAACAGCCAGCATTCATGTCTAGCAGATTCCTCACCTTGGGAACACTTGTGTCAGGCTGAAGGAAAGCAACTTAACTTTTTCTGTCTGATTAGATTGGTGCATTTCCTCTGATATTATGATTCCAGTGTATCCTGGTTTAAGAAACTCTTTATGTGGCATCTTGTATGAAGAGAAACGTAATCTTAAGCAGATGTATACCATTTTATCCTTTAAGGCCAGTAATACAGCTGGGAGAATTTTCAGAGAGGATTTTTTTTATTCCTTCCAGTGGAGTGGGGGGTGGGTTGACAACCAGGTCTCCTCAGCAGTTCTGCAACACTCTTTGTGCGTGTGTGGTCTCTAAAGTACTTTGGTGATAAGGGTAATTTCGTTCTACAGTGGAACATTTCATTACAAAAAATGAGGAACTCTTTTTCCAGAAAACCATACAGGCAAAAATAAGGAGACAGAAATGCTCTCTATTGAAAAGAATAGGAATGCTATCTTGCAAAAGAAGGGCATTCTTTCCCCTATCGTAGCTGGCTTACAAGTTCACGGACAGGTTTACCTCAGTCAACCAAGCCAATGTGCTCTTGGGTCTTACTTTTTAAGAAACAAGTTTTGTAACACAGGCAGAAATAACATGGAAAAAATAGGAACAGGTACCACACCATGAAAAAAGAAGATGATTTCAAAAGGTCTCAGCAAATGTTTTATTCGACATGCACATTTAAACAATATGTACATGTGAAGTGAAACAATCAGGTTAGGTAAGCCCTGCCTAAATTAACAAAACCTTTTTGAACCTTCTAGAAACCACTTGAAGGCTTCTTCCAAAATGCATCCTGGGACAACTTTTTCTTTCGCCAGCCTCAACTTTTCTTATGATTCCCGTTTTGGTAGCCAAAGTTTTTGTTTGTTTTTTTAACATGCTGTGGGGAGCATGTTCTTTTCTCCCTGTTTTGCTGTTCATGCATGCTCAGTAAAGGATTCTGGAGGCAACTACTGTTTACTTTGCCTGTTCTAGGCAGGCATACATGGCTACACTAGAAGCAGCTAAAACAGAATCCTACTCTTTTGCAGCTCAAGATTTGTTTATTGCCTTGTTTATTGCAGATATACTGCTGCATCCCAACACTGGAAGTCTGTATTTCTCCAGCCTTCCTTCACCACCCTCCCCATGCTGATGCTGCTAAAAAGAATCCAGATAGATAGAGGATGAGGAAGAATGGTGGTATTGGAGGACATTAAAAGTCCTTGAAAAAATGAGCTCTGTTGTCAGAGGCTCTGTTAACTAAGCCATGGTTGTATGATGGATCAGACCAAAGTTCTCACTAATCCAGGATTTTGCTGTCCATAGCAGCCATTGAGATGCCCCCAGGAAGCTCACAAGCAGCACATGAGTGCAATGGCACTCTCTGGCTCATGTTCCTCAGCAATTGGGTTCCACTGTGCTAGATGACTGATGGCTCAATATGTGGAACTGTTTCCATTGGTAACTATTGTTTCAGAGGTGTGATGAAACTGTGATTGATGCTGTTAAGTATGTGACTCTTAGATATGGAAAGGCTTTGGGGTTTTTTGTCTTGTGGAAGATGGAGGAGGAGACAAGGAATGTTCAACAGGAATTTTTTTATAGACTTTTCAAGTGTTTGGTTACAAGCATGGGGACATATATCATTTTTACTCCCTCTTACATTCCAATTTTGCAACTTCTGATCAAAACTTAAGTGACAATTGTAACCCATACCTATGGGGTGGGAAAATCTGTCAGTTTTGCTTTCTGATTCTGATTTTCCACCATCCAAGAAATTCTGGCCACAATAAACTAAACAACATTCCGACCCATTCCTACAGGATGGGCAAATTTGTCATTTTCTATCACACTTTAATTTGAAAATTTTAGTTAATTTGGATCAAAAAGAAAACTGAAACAAAACAAGCAGATTTTGTATATTTTTGTAAAATCTCAATAATCCAAATATTCTGAATTTTTTAAAAAACATAATTCTTAAGAGCCTTTTCTATGTCTTTGATTTGGGAATCCTAGCTGCAATGCTAGGAAGTAACATGGGGATCCTTTTTGTGAGAGTTCAATCTTTGCTTATGTAACAAAAAATGCAACTTCAATTTCCCTATCAAAACATGCTTGCTTGAAGAGTCAGCTCCACATAGCTAAAAACCTGGAATAAACAAAGTGAAGCTGTAGTTTGAAATTACAATGCATTGGGAGAAACTGTTGAGTTTGTTTCAAACAGTTGAGTTTGAAATCCGTTAAGGAAGAATTTATGGCAGGACTCCAAACCAGATATGGGGTCTATTTCGTCTCACTGAGTTTTGTGGTACTCCCAGTGTTCAACAAATTTGTTTCCAAACCTCCTATTTTATCATCTGAAAGCAACACAGTTGCAGAACCAAACAAGGCACAAGTCTATTTGGAGGCAGAAGCATGAGAATTTCAATTAGCTGATGTTTATATGTCTCACAAGCTGCCAGGTCCACTTTTTTGTTGTAAATTATGTCCATATCTTCTTTTGACCCACTCACCTTTGGCATACAGCGCTTGTAGGGCTTTGCAGAAAGGAATGTGCTCCTCAGGCTGAAAAGGGTTCCTTATCTTGGGTCTAGAGCCAGGAAACCATAACCATGAGCATGAGTGACCCATCAGCACTACAGTTTAGAATACCTATTTGGGTGGTAAAGGATTCCTTGAGGTACAGGACTGGCTCTAACTACCAAGCTAGATTTTACCTCTTTGTAATGTTGTATGTCTTCGTTTCCTTCTTATGGTGACCCTGAGGCAAACCTATCACAGAGTTTTCTTGGCAAGATTTGTTTAGAGAGGGTTTGCCTTTGCCTTCTTCTGAGGCTGAAAGGGTATGATTTGCCCATGGTCAACCAGTAGGTTTCCATGCCTACGCAGGGATTTCAACCCTGGTCACTAGAGTCATAGTCCAATGTTCAAACCACTATGCTATGCTGATTGTCAGTTCTCCATAATAGCCTGCCTATTTGTCTTTTTGACACTGTTCTGCTCTGCTGGATAGTGGCTCTGGCCTCACAACTTGACCTGCAGAGGTTCTTGGCTCCCAAAGCAAGGTTCCAACTTCACGGAATCTTGTGCCACTTGGCAGCAGAACAATGGATGTGTTGCTCATGACCTCTTGAGTTGCATTAAATAACGCTTCCCTAACTTTGTTAGGGAAAGAAGCCATGGCCCTGAGTTTGCAAGGGCTTAACAGGGCTGTTAATAACAGGACATTTGGGAGATCTCTCATTCATAGGTCTGTCAGAAGTCAAAGCTGACTTGATGGCAATGAACAACAACAACAACAACAATTTTGTTAGCACTTGTTCACATCTGTCCTAGGATACTTGATCTGGACACAGAATTTGTTCACTGATCCCATCAAATGCTACTAAATTTGCAGACTGTAAAACTGAGGGGCCATCTGAGCTGGTGGAGGAACTTTTCTAACATGGACCATTCAACTTTCTCATGTATTAAGGACCATTCTAAAGTAAAATTGACTTCCCTCTTTTGGATCTTGAGAGCTTGTTTCACAAAATTCCAGGTGTAGTGACCTTATAGCTTCAGTCAGTGGTTGGTGATTGGTGACCAAGCTTTTCCTGCAAATGCCTCATTCTGACAACCATGATTGAGAAGTAGGAGAATAGCGGCCAGCTTGAAACTCAGGATTTTTGTTCAGGGAGGAATCTTCCTTCTAAAATCCCTATGGGAACAGAGGAAAGGGCATGGATGTTAGTCACCAGCAGACTGACGCAGTGATGAAGCTCCTCTAAATCTCATACGCACACACCTCTGACATTTGTGCCCACCCCAGTCGCATAGGGACATGGGGTGGGGGGAGTGATTTGCCCTGGGCGGCAATGCTTTTGGGGTGTCCCAGCCCATAGCCACGCCCCTGCGTGCCCTGGCCACACACCCATACACTCTGGCAATGCCCACACACACAGTGGCCACGCCCCTCACATGATAACCCCCTCCCCTTCCCGCCCCCCCTCCACCCAGTTCAAGCTCCGCCACTGGCCCACCCCCACTGCTAAAATGCAAAAGAAGGGAAGTGGTTTCACACTGGATTTGTTCCAAAATCAGCTCATACTTTCAATGGCTTTATCATGGGACATCTTTATTTGCTGTTGTAGTATCAGAAGGATATTTCTCCATTTGATTATAGTTTGGTTTACTTTCTGATTGTACATGGTTACCATTTCAATCTTTGCATATGCAAGGAAAATTACATGGAGCCTTCATGGTATTATAGGTTTTTTTCAGCATATATATAATGCCTAAGTGATCTTCTCTTCCCTTGATATATATGTAATGCCTAAATGATCCTCTCTTCCCTTAACTTTGTTGCACTGATATGAAATTCACTCATGTTAGCCTATGTCCCCAACTTAGTGAAGATGTAATTCTTCACTAATTTCACTCTCAGAGAAGGCAATGAGGAATTTTAGAATTTTTCTTCTTACTGCAAGAAAGTATTTCAAAACTACAGAATTTTTGAAGATTATTTGCAGTTGAGGTCTTATGCTGCGTAAAATTCAGATGTTTTGTATTTGAGGTTTTTTTGTTTTTGTTGTTGTTTTGTTTTGTTTTTTGCATTTTCAGGGCAGAAAGTAACATTTCTGTGCCAATATATTTTATGTATAGAAAATGATGATTGTTGTGCAGAAAATGCTTTGGTTTGGAACTTTTACTGCACAAAATTTGCACATTTTTTGTGCAGAAAACAGCACAGGAAATAGCATTTTCTTTTTTAAAAATGTATTTATTAAAAATAGAGAGAAGAAAGGGTAACATACCAATGAAAAATAAGCAATTATACAAAAACTCAAAAATAAAGGTACAAATACACAAAAGAAAACATAACTGCATACGCACATATAGATTGACATAAACACATACATTGAAAAATTATATTTAAAAAATAGATTTCCCCACCTGATGGAAGTACAGCTAACATTTTTTAAAAAAATCTCAATTCATACCTCTTCTGAATTTGAAAAGGAAGAAAACTAAATATAGATGTAACATAGTGTAAGTATAAATGTCCATTTCAGCTATACCTGTCAATTTCTCCACCCACTCTTCTACTGTTGGAATAGCACTTACTCTCCAATACCTAGCAAATACTATCCTGGCTGCCATAACCATGTGCCAAATCAGTCTTTCAAGATCTCTTTCTTCCTTTTTGTCCAGTTTCAACACGCCCAAAAGGAAGAATTCTGGTTTCAGTTAATTTTTATCTTCAAAATCTTTCGCCTTGTGGATTTGATTTTCATCTAGTATTTTTTGGCTTTACTGCCCCCCCACCACAGGTGATAGAATGTTCCAGTCTGCTTGTTACACTTCCAACATGTATTTTTGAAACCTTTGTACACTTCAGTTATTCTAGCTGGTGAGAGATGCCATCTATACATCATTTTTAACAGGTTTTCTTGGAGATCAAAAGACCTTGTATAAGTTAAATTGTTTCTCCAGATCTTCTCCCAGTCTTCCAATAAAATATTATGTCCAAGATCTTTGGACCATACAGTCTTTAACAGTCTCTTCTTCCAGGTTTAATCTCTATAGCATTACATACAGTTTAGAAAGCAATCCTTTTTCTTCTTTGAGTAAACATTCTTCAAATTGTGTCATCTTCAGATCCACACCTTTAACATTAAAGTTTTCTTTAAATTTGTTAACTACTTGCAAATAAGAGAACCACTGAATGTCTATACCTTCTTTCAACAATTGCAGTCTTTCTTTAATTTGGTAAGAGTCTCCTGATTTTTTCAGAAGGTCTTTATAAGTTAACTAAACACTATATTTTCTTAATTCTTTAATAGAGAGGGCTTTCAAAAGAGACAGCCAGGATGGCAACTTAGAGTAAAATACCCATTTGTATTTATCTCAAACCTTCTATAAAGATTTGTGAATAATGTGATTTTAAAAAGATCTCTGGACACTTGCCTTATTGTACCAAAGAAAGGCACGCCAGCCAAAATGCAGGTCATGCCACCCTAGTAGCATTTTCTTTATTATCTTTTCAAGAAAAATATTTTTGAATTTTTCCAGATATTCTCTGTGTTGTTAGTCACCAAGATTATAACTTTTGTCAAACATTAATACAGATAACAGAGAGACACCTAACATGAACTGTGGTGATTACTCATCTCTTCTGGTTGGAAAACCAATAAAAAATTGTCCATGGCTCCAGCTCTTTAATGTAATTATATGAAGTCTTTTGGAAGTTCTGGAAACTTCAGGGCTTGGTAACAATCACAAAGGTAAAAAAGAGAGAGAGAGAGAGAGAGAGAGAGAGAGAGAGGTGCAGTTTCAAGAGAGAAGTTAGTCAGTGGGGTAATCACTGTTCTCCATTGAAGAATCCACTTCCTTCTGAGACCATTTCCACACTACACTCTTATAGCGTGATTATTCCACTTTCAACATCCTATGGAATCCTGGGGTTTGCAGTTTAGGGAGGGGCCAGCTGGCCCCTCCCTAAACTGCAAACCTCAGGATTCCATAGGATGTTGAAAGTGGGATAATAGTGCTATAACAGTCTAGTGCAGAAATGGCCTGAGGTTGAAGAGGGGTGTGCAAACATAAATGGCAAGAGAGACCTTGCTGTCATTCTGTAAATGTATTACATATTTCCAGTAAGGGCTGACATGCTAGGGCAGGTCTTATGAATCAGTGCTACTGCACTGCCTCTCTACTAAGTACTATAAAAGTTCCTGAAATGAATGACACATGTTTGATATTATTCTGTGGCTGAGCTTATCAGGTGGCCCAGAAAGGGACAATATCTGGAGGACTTATATTACTTTCATAACACAGTTCAGTGAAATTTCTTTTCCTAAACTAGCAAAAAGGCTAGGTTAAGATACTTTAAAATACCACAAGAAAAATGAGGCCAGTAAAGAGAGGCTCTCTGTGTGTGAACCTGCAAGTAGAGCACCATGTATATACGATATGTGGATGCACTGTCAGCATTAGAGAACCATTGGAATGGTCTAAATGTCAGTATGAGAAACTGGGAAGATGGGGGCAAACACAGGAACAATATGTGATTGTTTCAGCTATGTGTTCTTAGAGTGTGATTACAGGCTTAGTTGACGTAGGGCATTGGAATACCCCCTCCCCAATGTTTTAGATTTCAACTCCTATACCTCCCGAAAGACATGCATGGCCAAACGGGAAAGGATTATGGTAGTGTGAAGTTCGAACCATCTGCAGGACCAAAGCTTCACTTCTTCTGCTGTAAGGCATAGGAGCTACTGGGATAAGCCAGATTCCATTGGGATGGAGTTTTAGGTGAATGGAATGGACATGAGGAAGAAATGGGAAATAAAGGTATGTCTTCACAGCTGTCAGTTGGTGACAGAATAAGGAGAAGGATAAAGCAGAAGAAAGCTAAGGAAGAAATACGGAGGTGTTTGCTCTTGGGCACAATAGGATGAAGTCAAAGGGCGCTTTGCAAATCAAAGGTTGGGGGGAGAATTACTCTAACATGGGATTCCCTTTTCTTTTCATGTGTGAATGTTTATGTTTAGGAAAGACAAAGTATGAGAAGCAGCTTCCCTTCTTGAATAAGAGGTTGGTTCTTTGGGAGTTCAGTTCTTCTCTGCTACAACCACTAGAAGCTAGCTGTTCATCCTGGGGGACCTCTTGAGTTCTCCCTAAAGCCTATTTTGAGAAGGCTGGGACTTTATCCAGCTGCTGCTATCCAGCTGCCTCCTAAGCCTGATGCTCAGTTATGGAGGGAGGAGAGATATACGCCTTGCTACTTGAGGCTGCTGGGGAGTTAAATGATTGGTATTTTATATGGATATATTAAGGGAAGTACTATAGGGAGGGGGAATGATCTCCCACCGTTGAGTTGAATTGCTGCTTGCTTTCCTCAAATCCTGATGAGGAAAGAAGGGGACCTTGAAACCTTCCCATGAAAGTTTAAACCTGCCTTTTAGTTCTTATGTAAACTTTTGAGAATGACCTTTTCAGAAACACAAATCTTTATCAAATTGTCTTGATCTTCTGTATGCTTTTAAAATTATTTTGCTTTGCTCTAGGCTAGTATTGGGTGACATTTGTTATGTCTTGCAGCAGCCCGGCTTTGCTCACTGGCAAATTTCGAGTTATTTGGTATGAGTTTGGAAGAGAAAGCTGACCTCCAAAATTACCTGTTGTTAAAAGACTGGTGGGGGAAAAAAAGCCAGAGAACAGTAGACTAAAGAGTACCTAATAGAGAGAGTTTATATTTTCTGTGTATCTGGATTATGTCTCCTGGCAGAGATATACAAGTCCTTAACTCACAAATCTCCATGGGCAGAAGTGTAATAGCTGTACATAGATGGCTGGATCACTCTGGTTAATCAATATAAAATTCTTTACATTCTCTAGCAATAAAACTCAGATTTGTTTCTTTATATTGTCAACACAGGCACAAAGCCTTTTCCATAAGCAGGAAAAAATGACTAAATATGATAGTTAAGTTTGACGAGACCTTTTTCAAAATATTGAAATCTGCACAGAATAGGAACGTAATTCTTCACTAAGCTTCTTCTCCACGATAGTGATAGTTAATTTCGTCCCTACGAGAAAGCCTTTGAAAGCCACATTGTTTTTTTAAGCTATTTACAATTACAGACTTTTTCTGTCCTAAATTTGCACATCGTTATTTTGTGCAGAAAACAGCATTTTCTACATAGGAAACAGCATTTTCTGCATAGAAAGTAACCTTTCAACACAGAAATAATTATTCTTCCCCCAAAAAATACTGCTTTAAATGCCAAAAATGCTGTTTTTATGCAAGTCAACCATGTACAAATCTTAGGCAGAATAAATCCCCGTTACAGCATTTTCTACGCAGAAAACAGGTTTTTCTGGGCAGGATTTAATATTTCTACGTTGAAATACTATTTTCTATGCAGAAAATGCTGTTTCCTGCACAGAAAATCTTGTTTCCTATGCAAAGCAACCATGTGTGAATTTTGCTCAGAAAAAGTCCCAAACTGCAAAGATTTTCATCAGTCCGAGATCCTTCTTATCATGGTTTCTCAGCACTTGAAAAAACGTTGGGGCAGGGTCACTATTGTTCTAATAATGGCTAGGATATCCGTTTGCTCTAGTTCTGGCTTCTGTACCAGTCCTGGTTTTCCCATCCACCTCCAGGCCCTTTTTCAGAATCAGAGTTACTATTAGGCAGAGTGATGTTATGCCCTCAGGCAGCAGATTTGAGGTGTCATGTAAAGACAATGAATTATTAATTATCTATTATTGTTGTATTCGTACTTCCAATCAGAGGGAAGAAGTACTTGTGGGATTTTTTGTCTCAGGTGTCAAAATAACTTGCGTGCCTTTGAATACTTGACAAGAGTGAAGGCAGCATTATCTGCTTCTCTGCCTCAGGCAGCTAGATGTTCTGTGCTGGCCCTCCCCCTTCTGTTCATTCCACAGAATGGCCATAACTTCAGCCATTTCCACACTACATTGTTATAGTGCTGCTATTCCACTTTCAACATCCTGTGGAATTCTGGGGTTTGTAGTTTACTGAGGCCAAAGAGCTCCCTGGCTGAGAATTCTAAATGCCCCTCCCTCAACTGCAAACCCCAGGATTCTACAGGATGCTGAAAGTGCAATAATAGCACTATAACAGTGTAGTGCAGAAATGGCCTTCGTATCAGAGCTTTCTATTAAAATAGCCACTCATTGCCTAGGTTGAAATTCCATTTGACTGAGTATTTGGCTTCTGCAAAATCTCACAATCTGGAGAGAAGCCAGAA
The DNA here is from genome assembly GCA_030412105.1 of Cyclura pinguis. Lineage (NCBI taxonomy): Eukaryota > Metazoa > Chordata > Lepidosauria > Squamata > Iguanidae > Cyclura > Cyclura pinguis. The sequence continues at coordinate 204,170,365 of CM059599.1, forward strand.
AGACTTCCTGCCAAAAATAGTGACATTTCTCAGAGGAATTTACACATATGCACACAGGGAATTTTTAAAATAATTATTACCTAGGAGTCCATTCTGCCACTCAAAAAATTCATCAGCGGAAGCTTCTCCACTGCACACTGTCCTGGCATTCAGATTGTGTTGAAAGTTATTTGTAAAAAAAGAAGTTTGTACATTTGCAAACATTGTATATACAATTTGTACACATCAATATCCTGGCATTTTTTAATTATTCTGCCCATCACCAGAAACTACCCGAATTAAAAAGTGGAAAAATCCCCAATACTCTTACAAAAATTGGTTTAAAAACACAACTGATCTGGGATTGCAAGAGACATACATTTGGATATTATTTTTATTTTTGATTTGTACTGACTTGTAGAAGGCATTGAAACAGAGGCAGGATCACGTGGTTCATGGATTAAATTGTGTGTGTCCATTTGTCTCCATTAAGTCTCTAAAAGTGAGGACTGTATGTACATTTGGAAACATAACCATTACTTTTAAAATGCCTTGTACACATGTGCACATATACATACTTCTTAGAACATATGGCCACTCATACACAGAAAGTTGTAGATCTTATTGAACTTTTTAAAATTTCTTCTAGAAGTGTTGCCTAAGACCTCCCACCTAACCCGTTTCACTTTTTGACTTATATTTCTGTTTCCTTTAAACTCCATACAGATCCATTCTTCCTAGATTGACATCTGACGGTGACTTGAGGCTAAAATGAAACTAATATGCCAATTTTATTCCCTCCATTACTTCAATGTTTTAAATCTCAAAATCCTTTGTGAAGAAATTTGCAGATTTTTTTTTTATTTTTTTTTTGGCCAATTTCCTACCAGAAACAAACCAATTCTGAGCCAAATTCAATAGGCAGCAGCTATTAATAGTATGATAATGTTGTACCTGCTTGCCACATAGCTATAAGGACAAGGAGCCTGTTAGAAATCAAAGCAGGTGGCAAACCCAAATCAGCACCATCAGAAACACAATGAAACTCTAACTTTTAAGACAAAAATACTCAAAGCTTACTCTTGATTTTAGATGTTTACACCTCAATTGCCTTGATGAACAGTTCTGTCTGTTTTGCTTTCCTATCCATTCAGTTAAACAAGAACAAGACTTAAATCTCTATCCGATTAATCAAGAAATTTGCAAATTTTGGGAAGTTCTTATTTATGAATGAATGAATGAAATCAGGCTGCTCGAGACATCAAAAACAATAAAAAGGACTTTTTTAGATATGTCTGCAGCAAAAGGAAAAACAAGGAAATGATAGGGTCACTGCGTGGAAAAGATGGCCAATTAATAACAGAGGGTAGAGAGAAGTTCTTTGCCTCAGTTTTCTCCCAAAAGGATAGAAGTACTCAACCTGGGAGGTGGGGAGCAGGTGAGGAAGTGAGGGAAATGGAACACAGAATAAGTAGAGAAGTAGTACAGGAATATCTGGTCTAATTAGATGAATTCAAGTGTCCAGGGCCAGATGAATTACATCCAAAGATATTAAAAGAACTGGCAGAAGTCATTTCTGAACCACTTGCAATAATCTTTCAGAACTCTTGGAGAACAGGAGAAGACCCAGCAGACTGGAGGAGGGCAAATATCATCCCCATCTTCAAGAAGGGGAAAAAAGAGGACCCAAATAATTATCACCCGGTCAGCCTGATATCAATTCCAGGAAAGATCTTGGAGCAGATCATTAAATAGTCAGTTTGTAATTACTTAGAAAGCAATGCCGTAATCACTAAAAGTGAACATGGATTCCTCAGAAATAAGTCGTGCCAGACTAATCTTATCTCTTTTTATGATAGGGTTACAAGCTTGATAGATGAAGGGAATGCTGTAGACATGGCATATCTTGACTTCAGTAAGGCCTTTGACAAAGTTCCCCATGACATTCTTGCAAAGAAACTAGTAAAATGCGGGCTGGACAGGGCTACTGTTAGGTGGATTTGTAATTGGTTGACCAATCAAACCCAAAGGGTGATCATGAATGGCTGCTTTTCATCCCGGAGAGAAGTGACTAGCGGGGTGCCACAGGGTTCCGTGCTGGGCTCAGTGCTATTCAACAACTTCATCAATGATTTGGATGAAGGAGTGGAGGGCATGCTGATCAAATTTGCAGATGACACCAAGTTGGGAGGGGTTGCTAATACCCCAGAGGACAGGATCACATTTCAAAATGACCTTGACAGATTGGAGAGCTGGGCCAAAGCTAACAAAATGAATTTGAAGAGAGACAAATATAAGGTCCTACATTTAGGCAGAAAAAATGGAATGCACAAATATAGGATGGGGGACGCGTGACTGGATAGCAGTACTTGTGAAAGGGATCTAGGAGTCTTGTTAGATCACAAGCTGAACATGAGTCAGCAGTGTGATACGGCAGCCAAGAAAGCCAATGTGATTCTTGGTTGCATCAATAGGAGCATGGTGTCCAGATTGAGGGAGGTAATGGTACCACTCTATTCTGCATTGGTTAGGCCTCATTTGGAATACTGTTTACAGTTCTGGGCACCTCAATTCAAGAAGGATATCGACAAGCTGGAACGTGTCCAGAGGAGGGTGACCAAAATGGTGAAGAGTTTAGAAACATGCCCTATGAGGAACGGCTTAGGGAGCTGGGTATGTTTAGTCTGCAAAAGAGAAGGTTAAGAGGGGACATGATCGCCATGTTTAAATATTTGAAGGGATGTCATGTCGAGGAGGGAGCGGACTTATTTTCTGCCGCTCCAGAGACTAGGACAAGCAGCAATGGATTCAAGCTACAGGAAAGGAGATTCCACCTGAAGCTCAGGAAGAACTTTCTGATGGTCAGAGCTGTCTGGCAGTGGAATATGCTGCCTCAGAGTGTGGTAGAGTCTCCTTTGGAGGTTTTTAAGCAGAGGCTGGATGGTCATCTGTTGGGAATGCTTTGATGTGTGTTCCTGCATGGCAGGGGGTTGGTCTGGATGGCCCCTGTGGTCTCTTCCAACTCTATGATTCTATGATTCTATGAAATAAACAGCAAGTGAAATTCTCACCCTTCCCTAATTGTGGTACAAGATGATAACTGTTTCCTGTGGTGTCATTCTATGCAGCAGCAATAAGCACACTTGAATACAAGGAGGCCTGTTGCATCCTTTTCCATTTGATTATTCCCTCTAAAGAAAGAGCCCGTCACCACCAACAGCCCCAGGACTGGCCCAGCCCACACAAAGCTGAATACGATTGGAATGCATGGGCACTGCCCTGCTATGAGTGCTAGATACTGAGAGGACTCTATCGATCTGGGGAAAAAAACCTTCTCAACCCCACTCAAGATGCTTCACCAAAAGCTTAATAGAATAACTTCCCTTAAAGTTCCTTCACAGTGATCAGAGCCTTCCATCCCTTTGTAGTTTGTTTTAGACTATGAATGGGTGATCTTGTTGGCTGACAAACCCTGAAGGCCTAGATGACATAGCCAATGATAAAGAATACTGAGGTGTTACCAGGCCATAAACCCCCACATCTTGATATGGTTTAATTGGCAAAATATGATTTAATTGGCAAGATATATTAATTGGCATAAATGTAAAACATGCCCTGCCCTGGCTGTATGGCAGAGCTGGACAGGAGAAAAAGACTGGCCAAACACATGCACTGTGAGTTAGGTCAGAAAGCACCGCTATGCATAGCCAAATCATAGGCCATTTCCACATGGGGTTTTTTAAACGGTGCAGAGCGTCCTCCAGGGAGGACGTCTGCACCTGGGAGCAGACTGGGTTGGACCTACTTAACGTAGATCCGCACCCCAGCCCGCTCCGGAATGACCCCAAGTGGTCATCCAGTGTGCTTTTGAAAGACCGCTAAAAGCATCTTTCAAAAGCATGGAGCGCGCCACTGTGAGCCTGCTCCCTTATGCAGATTCGCAGGCTCACATTGGTGCGAGCCTGCGATCTGCCGTGGGCAGGCTTTAGGTTGGTGCGCTTCAGCAGTTGGTCGCGACCCTCAACCAACCGGAAGCTGCCATTTTCATCCCCGGAGCAGTGTGGAGTGGCGGCCACGTACTGCTCCGGAGCAGCGTGGACCGGACCGGGGAGCCTTAAAGTCCGGTGAGTAGCGTCACAGGGCATTTCCCTTGCCCCATGTGGAAATGGCCTTTGTCAAGAAATCACCAGAAACTCCAATGATAATAGGTTTGCAGCTAGGCTTGACAACCCTACCTTTTAGACAATAGCATCTGGGAGATTCGCACCATACTGTTGATTGTTCTAACTCCTTTTGCTCTGACCAAACAAACTCTCCTTCTGTCCTAAAACCTGTCCAACAAGCACTGAGCTATCAGGGTGACATTAGCCCTTTGTCACCTAACACTAAGACCATTAGCCCATTCCAGACTCCATTGTCCGCTCAGCGAAATCCATTGTTTACTTGTCTGGAGAACCATTCACACCCTTGCCCTCCAGGCAGAAATTGGGTATATAAACCCCTAGTTTTGGCCAGTCAACTTGCAGTACACCAGTTGCTGGTAGCCACTCTGCTGCTCTGATTCTCAATTATGTACTGTACTTAGACTTGCATCTAAGCCACATCACTGCTTCTTCACTGCTCTTCTGGATTAGTAACTATCACCCACCTCACCCTGAAATCTCACTATCCAAAACTTTCCTCCCTTTTCCTTTAGTCAGCCTTATGTGATTGTGTGACTGCTTAGATCTTGTGTATATGATTGCAATTCCCTCCCAAAACACCATCAGGCTTACTTTTGGATCTCCGGCTGGTTCTTCCCTGCAGAAATACTGGTAAACATTGGTGTCAAAGATCTCGTTAGGTTACCCCCCTCGTTAGGCGACCTATTTTGATCTAATAATCTCCCATTGTTTCACAGAGGTACTGGCATTGCAGGTAGGCCTCTGAATCACCCATATCAACAACATCTGAAGGGCTGGTCTTTTGCTGACTCTTGCTTTAAGCACTGGAGTAAACTTTGGGAAGAGGACATATCTCCCAGCATTCCCTAGAATCTATAGTCCTCTGTCTATGTCTTTGAAGTGGTTTCTATAATTGCAAGGATCTCTCAAGCTTCTGGTGCCTTAAACTCACAGACCCACAACGATCATCTGACTACCGAAATAAACAAACAAGGGGGAGAGTAGAAAATGGAGTTTTGCTACAGAAAAGGGCCTATTTAACACATTTTAATGACTATAATCTTTCAATTGTTATGATTCTATCCATAATAGAACCAAGCAATAAAAACAATACACTTGGTTGTGAATTTCTAATATTTCTCTCTAGTTGGAAGCCTTCTTCACTCTCTGAGGAGGTTTCTGAGAATGAATAATTACTAGGTGTCTGCTCTCTAATGAAGACAAATTCCATATCATATTACTACTCAGTACTCTTCTAATTCAGTGGCAAAGGCTGGGATTCTTCTGTGCTTTGATGAGCACAAAGCCAACCCAGATACTATTGCACTATTGCCCAATTACATAACCAAGTTAAGTGTCAGTTGTCTGCTGCTGAGAATAGGGCTCAGGAGTAAAACATAGGGCAAATTTACCACCCTACTGACAGTAGGATCATCAGCCTCCACTGCTGGTGGAAACTGAGAGAGTTTCCCATTTTTGTGTCAGTTTGTTTTTATTCTACTGTTCAGGAAAAAAAGGCTTGGAATGGCTCAGATTAGGTCAATTACCAGTTCCTTTCTCCAGTGCTTCCTCTCTCTCTTGTCTCTCTGTTGCACACACACACACACATGCATACACAGAGGAAAGATGTGAAAGGAAGAGGAAATCTGCTCTTAAAGGATTTAATATCTTGACAAAATTTTCCACAGGCTGGAATTCTCCATCACTTTCTTGTAGAACAGTTGAAGAATTTCTCAGTGAAAAAAAAAATTAGAAACAGAGCACACGTCCGACAGAGTTCTGCAATCTGTGGGAAAACCAGCCTACCCTCTGCCTTCCTTCTCTTGGGGCACATACCTTTTCTATGCAAGTATAGTGGCAACCGGAAACCTGATCACACTGGTTGCAGGATGGCCCTGTGTCCTGGGTTACACAAGGCAGGCCTCTGTCTGAAAACCAATTAGAAAACTATCTTCTGTTTGAAGGTGCCCTAGTTCAAGGGCCACCCAGTTCAAGTCTAGTTTAGAGAAAAAGAACAATAAGAAGAAAGAGGGGGCTCCCTGAGGTTATGCGTCAGCAGCTCACAACAGAGTAGCAGACTAAGAAACCAAGCACCCAGATCCACTGGTCACAGAGTCTTCTTCACTCAAGTGGGATGCATTGTGTTTCTATTTAAGTTACAGTATCTGAAGTATCAATTAATATCCACAAATTATACACCAATATGTGTCCCCTTTTGCCCCCCCTTTTTTTGGGGGGGGACCACAGCCATGTGGCCACCCTAAATGCTTATGAGACTATCACTTCTGGTCCTAAAAGCTTATCTTGTAATAAACTTGTTTGTCTTTAATGTGCCACAGTGAGACTCTTTGTTATTTCTACATACTGCAATGCTGGTCCTATAAGATGGTATTTTTGTACGTGTCTTCAAGTCACTTCCAACTTATCATGACCCAACAGCAAACTTATCATGGGCTTTTCCTTGCAAGATGTGTTCAGAGGGGGTTCTACTGTTGCCTTTCTCTGAGACTGAGAGAGTGTGATTTGCCACACATGTGACCACACATCTGAGCACATCTATAGAATCATAATTCAATGCTCAAACCACTACACCATGCTGGGCCTCATACCCTCCAACATTTCACAGATGAAAACCAGGACACATGTGGCCACACAACATCTGAGCAGTGATGTAGACTTGAGTCAATTGTCTCAGACCCAGGTTGGACTTAGGTCACTTCAGTGACTCAACTTGGACTCAACTCAGCAATAAATGACACACTGACTCAACTTGACTGATGACTTGTATATTTTTAGTGACTGACTTGCTGCCCTTGGTTCAGTAACATAACACATTCATCCAGAAACCTTACAACTTTGAACAACGCTTCCATCCCTTGTTGCCTATTGGTCACATGACAATCTGAATCAAGCCCAAAGTCTGGATGAATGTCTCATAGGAGAACAGCAAATGGTTTAGACAACAGGCTTGAGGCAGGGTTGAGGTCTGTGCAGCAGTCTGTCCCTGCTGCATATCAGAGGAACCTTCTAAAACTTTTCCTAAGAGCAGAAGGCAAGACTTGCCCCTAGAGTTCAGGGCATGTTTCTCGGAAGGGAACAGCAAATGTATTAGGCAATGGCCTGATGGGGAAAGCTCCTTCCTATTAAAGCCTTTGAAGTTTCCATAATGGAGGGTAAGAAGGATCCTATTCCTCACTTACAAAGCTGCAGACTCTTTTATGCCTCCAGCCTCCAGCTTGGGGAAGGGGGAGTAAGAAGGATTCTATTCCCCACTTCTGAAGCTGCAGATGGCAAAATTGTAAATGGGGAGGGCGGAGTCTACTTGAATTCTTAAAACTGACTTTATTCAACTCTGTCCAGAAATTCTGGAATATAGGTTGGGGTATAAAGTTGGCTCCCAGGCTTGAGATTTGACTTGAGACCTGACTTAAAAGTATCTTGCAAGGACTTGAGACTTGACTTGAGACTTGAAGGCAGAGATTTGAGACCTGACTTGAGACTTAGGCCCTTTCCACACCGGGGTATTAAAACGGTTCAGAGCGACCTCCCACGGAGGTCGTCTGCACCGTGGAGTGGATTGGGGCAGACTACTTTTTGTAGTTCTGCACCTCAATCCACTCCAAAGCAACCGGAACTGGCAGTGCTGCATGTTTTTTAAAAACCTCTTTTCAGAGGTTTTTAAGAAGCACAAAGCGCGCAGCCCCGTGCAGCTCCGTTGCCGCCTCCGGTGCAGATCTGCCGGGGGCGGGCTTCTGGCTGGCGAGCTTCTCCAGTTGGTGGAGAGCCTCCACGAGCCGGAAGCCGCCATTTTGGATGCCGGAGGAGTGCGGAGCAGCGAGTTCATGCTGCTCCGCATGGCGACGGACTTACCCGGCTGCTGCTAAGCTCCATTTTGGCGCGTTTTCCCCCGTTTCCCCCTCCACATGCGGAAAGGGCCTTAGAGTAAAAGACTTAAATAAATCGCTGCACCTGAGTGTGGTCAAGACAGCAAAAGTTATAAATGAGAACACAAATTAGGAGAGGCTGCAGCAGTTTGCTTTTGCCTTAGCCTACTAGAAAGGGCCAGATTCTCCACTCAGGCTTAACGGGCTACAAATGACATTGCACTTTCAACTCCGTTTGCAGCAATTACATACCTTGAAGACAAAGAGGGAAAGTGGGAGGAGGAGAGAGAAACTGGGAAGTTTGAAAAACAGCTGAAAAGGTGGGATGACTGTAGATTCATTGGGACTGTCCCTCCCAAATCAGAACAGTTGCAAAGTGTGTGATGGATTACAGAGTGAAAGAAGGCTTGAAAGGCTGAAGAAGGCCACATACTATCCTTTGGGTGCCAGCCATTGACCATTGGTGTTTATTGACTTCTGGCTTCCTAGCAACAGCACCCTTGTCTGGGTCAGCATGGCCTTTTATTTGCCTATCTAATCTTCATAACTGTTATCTCTCTACTGCATACTTTTAAAGGCACCTTAATGATAAAGGCATGAATGTACTTACCAGTAGTGTAACAGGTAAACTGTAGCCAGTAAGAACTGACTTGAGACCTTAAGTTCTTCCAGAGGTCCTGTAAAAAAGCTGAAAGATAGGGCTTTGCTATGAAAGAACAAACAATGGAAAAATTATTTCATAAAGTACACAATGAAACTGTATGTCTACATTCTGTAAATAAAACTGAGATCCGCAACTCCTAGATATCTGCAATTATTTAGTGAGGCTAAGCTAATAAACAAGCAGATAATTAAGAAAGGCAATCCTGTCTTTCAGTCCCAGTGACTTCATATTGAGGCAACCTTCTGGTTTTAATATTTGGCATGTATGCGTGAAATAATTTATTGCTGTTTCAAAGTCGTTTCAACTGTTCAGCATTTGTTGGTTTGCTGAAGGAAATAGTTAAAAAAGGGTCTTTCATGTGAACATTAGTTCTTAATTTTAACATATCCTTATTTTTTTTTCAAAAACAAGAAAAAATGAAATTTGATGTAGCAATAAACCTTAGGAACATTCTAAGTGGAGAAATATTGTAAGCAGGTGAGGCTTTTCTTACACAATTTCCAAAATATGGGTTTAAAATGACAGCTTAAATTAATAAACCTGTAGGTGGGAAAAGTACAACATTAATGTCACAAAAGGATATTTAATCATTCCTCTGTTCTTTCAGTTTTTGAAGGCCAGAAATTTGAGACCAAAGAGCCAGCTCTCTGGCTAAATGCTCCTCCCTAAACTGCAGACCCCAGCATTCCATAGGCTGTTAAAAGTAGAATAATTGTCAGAAAGAAGTCGGTACGATATACCATATGTGGTGGACGTGTAATAAGGCAAAAAAAATTGGGGATGAAATTCATAACAAGATATACATAATTTTGCAAATTCAATTTAATAAAATGCCAGAAACATATTTATTGAATATGTTACATATGATTGATCCAAAGATACAAAAAAAAATATTGGAGGATTTTATTGTACATGATTACGACTGCAAGAATAGAATATGCTAAACTATGGAAAAATCAGGAAATCCCTACAATTGATCAATGGCTGATTATTTTATTAGAAAATAGAAATGCTGATATAGTTTCACAGAGACTAAAGGGTAAAACAGATGATGAAATAAAGAATGGGAACAACTGAGAGATATAAAAGCTGGGTAACTAACTAGTAAGAAAACAATATAATGGTGGGAAAGATGAATGGAAAAATGATATATGAAATGTTGAACGAAAAGTGACTATACGTGATTAGTATTTAAGATGAATTAAAGACGGAACAAATTGATTAATGCAATGGAATAGATAGAATGCAAAAATAAGCAAGAACCTTGATGTATAAAGATATAGTACAATTATAAAAGCAATAATAAGGAATTCTAGAGAGGATTGGAAGAAAAACAAGAATGTATCTAATGTGATGTAAACAGTGCGCAGCTGTGTAATTTTAAGTATTTGAAATTTTAATTTAAAAAAAGTAGAATAATAGCACTATAATAGTGTAGTGTGGAAATGGCCTCACTTCCCATGAATTTCCCAAATAAAGAACCATATAAAAGTGAGCAGGGCCCTGTAGTGGCCCATCCTAACTAGCATAGCATCTAGACACGTGACTGAATAGCAAGTAACACAGATCACCTAGTCACAGCCTTTCCCACTATACTGAGCAATGCTATCTCCATTTAAACTGTAAGCATCACTGGCAATTGAAGCTCTACCTATAAATGAGTACATGCAAATTTTAATACAAATCTGTGTCCTCTTTTCTGGCAGACATTTTCTTTTCGGGTGCCGTGCCTTAGTCTGTGGTCACCCTGAGGCATTATCTCTAGAGTCTAAAATTACTTCTAGAGCCCAAAATTACTGCATGACAGCTTGACACTGTCCCCCATGGACCCTAGGAAAGTCTACAGCCAGAGTGTCACCAATACAGGAAAAATACAGCACTTTACCAAGGATTTCCTCAAACATAGGTCAGCCCTGAATTCAAAGCCCATAGGCCATAACATACGCTTCTATTAACTTCACAAAAACAGTAATGCAATTTAGGCTTCAAAAGATTTTTCTTGTGGGGTACAGCTGTATTCTGAAAATTAACTTTAACAAACTCTGGCCCTTTTCACATGTGGGGGGGGAAACGGGCGAAAACGCCCAAAAACGGAGCTTACCTCCAGCCGGGTAAGTCCGTCGCCACGTGGAGCAGCGCGAGCTCGCTGCTCCACACTCCGGCGTCGCAGATGGCAGCTTCCGGTTGGTGGAGGTTCTCCACCAACCGGAGAAGCTTGCCAGCCGGAAGCCCGCCCCCGGCAGATCTGCAGGCACGCACTTGTGTGCGCCTGCAGATCCACTTTAGAGCCAGGCGACGGAGCAGCACGGGGCTGCGCACCGTGCTTTTTAAAAACCTCTAAAAAGAGGTTTTTAAAAAACACGCAACCCAGCTAGTTCCGGCCGCTCCTGAGTGGATTCTGGTGTGGAATTACGAAAAGTAGTCCACGCCAGTCCACTCTACGGTGTAGACGACCTCCGTGAGAGGTCGCTCTACACCGTTTCCCCACACACACACAGGTGAAAAGGGCCTCTGAATTCAGGCTCATTTATTTATGTATGTATTTAAATATTTCTACTCTGCATCTATGTCAAAAAGACCTCAGCATTTCCACACAGTGCCTGTAAGTATACACCCCTTAAGCCATTCCTTTAAAACTTTCCATTTTGAAAGCTTGCCCAAAATAAAAAGGTATTTGATTGGTGATGGAAGCACAACAGGGAGGGGGCCATTCTGGCCTCCCTGGGAAGGGAATTCCGGAGTCTAGGGACAGGCACTGAGAAGGCTTTCCCTCACATCCCCACCAATTGTGCCTCTAGTGTTGATGAAGGCCATTTCCGCACTACACCCTTTTAGTGCAATTATTCCACTTTCAACATCCTATGGAATCCTGGGGTTTGCCATTTGGGGAGGGGCCAGCTGGTCCCTCCCCAAACGGGAAACCCCAGTAGGATGTTGAAAGTGGAATAATTACGCTGTAAGAGTGTGGTGTGGAAATGGCCTAACAGAAGGGCCTGTCCTAATGAACTCAGGGCACTGGACCTTTTCACATGGCATTTACCATGCAAAAGGGCTCCTCGAGCATCACACGATTGTGAGGAGCGATCTGCACAACGCACTCACAATCACGCGACGCTCCAGGGTAGGGCAGGTGGCACTCATACACTTTTTCATTTTCGGCTTTCAGCCAAAAATGGTGCACGATTGCGCATTGCTCCAGGGCTCCACGCACACTTGCCCTGTGTGCAGAGCCTCCAGAGCTGCGGTGGTCAAGCTTCCTGCCCCAGTGCAGCCTGGGAAACTCCCAGGCTGTGCCTCAGAAGGAAGAGGCAGGGCTCTCACGCTGCCTGCTCGGGAGAGCAGCTCGTGCAGAGCTTAAGCAGCAGGGACGCGAGAGCCTCTCGCTGGAGGCTGCTCACACGATTCCTGCACCCCAGCGCTGAAAAAAGGTAAGGTGCGGAAAGGGCCACAGACAATCTCATACGAGGAGATATGTTTTACCATATAACCTGGACCTGATCCATATGGGGAATTATAATCAGCACTTGGAATTGTGCCCAAAAACAAACTGGTAGCCAGTGGTGTGATTTTAACAGAAGATTACTATGGCCGCAGCAACCTAGTTAATACTCTGGCTGCAGTTCTTTGTACTAGTTGAAGTTTCTGACCATTCTTCAAAGGAAGCCTCATATGGAGCACATTACAGTAGTCCAAATGGAATGTAACTACAGGATGTACCAACATGGCCAAATCCAGCATCTCAAGGAACAGTCACAGTTGGTGCACAAGCTTTAAATGAGCAAAAGCACTCTTGGCCACCTCAGAAATATTTTCTCGGTGTATTTGATCCAAGAAGAGTATTTTCACAACTGTCATACAGACACACACTTCATGTCTCATTTCAACTGTCAAATTCAATGCTACATATAATCCTCTGGTTTCTTCTTGTTTTCCCCATGTTAACAGAACACACAGATAGACAGTGAGGTGAGGCTGATATATCTAAAAATTTAAATCACACTTATCGGTACTCTGTTCAACAAGGAAAAAATCGAAACTACAGCTTTCCAACGTACAGTGTGCAGCACAATATTTTGTTTATTTACTTACATGTTTCTAGCCCAGCTTTCAGCACTCAAGGCAGCTACATACTTACAGTACAAGCAAACATATGTGTTCCTGCATTTTTGTCTGCCCCTTCCTCCAAAAGAAAGATCTTCTAGTATTTCTCAGAGAAATTAATAGTGTCCCACCACACTCACAACCATGTCTCATCTCTCTGCTATTGCAATTCCTCCTTCTCCTCCTATTCTTCCCACTCCTATCGGGTCTTCCCCCAGAAAAACTTCTCAAAATCCATAATAAGTAACAGGTTATAACACTTGCCTCGAGTCTCTTGATGGGTTGGAGAACCACAGAAGGCAGCAAAAGGCAATGATAACAACAAAGAAACAAGGGAGAGAGAGTGTGGTTGAGAGTTGTGCACAAATGGGCTGTCAAAACGCTCTGCCCTATTTGTAGCCAAAGAAATTAGGAAACCACTTCACCAAGGTTCTGCTGTGGGAGGAGAAATTCTCCACAGGTTGTTAGAGAGTTAGCAATGATAATAATAAAGTTTCATTTCTTTTCTTTCTTATTTTTAAGTGTATCTGTGTATAGTGGGATGTAGTAGTTTGAGTGTTGGACTAGGACACTTGGGAGAGAAGGGTTCAAATCCCCACTCAGCCATGGAAACTTACTGGGTGCCCTTGGGCAAGTCACACTCTCTCAGGCCCGGAGGCAGACTAGGACAAACCCCCTCTGAACAAATTCTGCCAAGAAAACTCCATGATAGGTTCGTGTTAGGGTTGCCATAAGTCAGAAAGTACTTGGAGGCATACAACAACAACTGTGTGAGGAGGGGTAGTAGTGGTGGAGTTGGTAAGGTAGTTGTGTTTTGATTTTGTTTTTTGACTGCAACTTCAACTGACGACAACAGCAACTGCGTTGACAGCCTTCTCACCATTTCAGATGCCCCACACTGCCTAGGGCTAAAACTGTTCTCTGGCAAAATGTTGGACAGGAAAAGAGCCTGCACAAACTAGCAGGGAATAGTAAAAGCACTTAAAAGCAACAGGGCTTTCTTCATCTAGGAAGGTGAGAAAAATGGCAGAATTTTTCTCAGGAAGACGCCTTGTGAACATTTTTAGCTCTAGGTCTAAAGAAAACCTTTACTTTGATTAGTTCTGTATATTAAGGAGCTTAAGGTTTCATGGAAGAGCTTGAGAATAACTAGTTACTTGCACTACTTGTAACTAGTTATTTGGAATAAATTAATTCCACCAATAATGACAGCAAAAATGGCTTACAATACAATCAAACTTAATGAAAGACAATCTCACTGTCACTGTAGAGTAACAATAGATGTCTAATAATTTTTCTTGTTCCAACAATAATGGCCTTACATAATGTGAGAGGAGGAATCCCAAGTACTGCCTTGTGCTTTGTTGCAGTTTTGAGGCAACAATGAAATGGGCAGGAGGAGAAAATGTTTTGTCCCGCAGACCCAGCAGATCTTCACATTCAGTAGTTTCGTAAGAAGGAACAAAAAGCAACTTCTTAATTCATCTCCTTGTTAATACAGTGGTAAGTATCCCCCCTGCCATGTGGAAGACCAGGGGCATTTCTGCACTAGATTGTTGTACTGCTATTATTCCACTTTCAACATCCTATGGAATCCTGGGGTTTGCAGTTTAGGAAGCTGCAAACCCCAGGATTCCATAGGATGTTGAAAGTGGAATAATAGCTGTATAACAGTCTAGTGTGGAAATGGCCCAGGGTTCAATTCTCTGATGCACTAATTCAAGAAGAGTTAGCATGGTGTAATGGTTTAAGTGCAGGTCTCTGTATCTGGAGACCAGGATTTGAATCCCCACTGGGTTATGAAAACCCACTGGGGAACCTTTAGCAAGTCACACTCTCTCAGCCTTAGAGGAAGGCAATGCCAAATTTCCTCTGAAATCTTACATTTCTTGCCAAGAAAACCCTATGGGAGGATTGGAATTGACTTGGAGGCACATAACAACAGCAACAACAGTGATTTCAGAAATTAAAGGATGACTTTTAAAAATTGCAACCATAATGGCAACTAACTTCTTTTTGAAAGCTTTAGAACTACAATGGTAATTTGTTACTTCTTAAAAGTAATTTCTAAGCCCTTTTTGGGAGCTGTGGCTTCAAGCAAGATGGCATCATGTAAGTGTTCTGAGAAGCATTTTAAATGTATGTGTGCTATTATTTCATTTCTCTCTAGAAAGTCTTCAACACACAAATACACGCCCAACAATGCCAAATAAAGGCAGTACGCAAGTAAATAAAAAATAACAAAATTATAAGATAAACAGCAAATGAAATCTCAGTGTTGGGAGGGAGTTTATTTCAAACAGTTTCCAGTTGTTAAAAGTAATTTTAAAAAGAACCCAATAAGAATGAGTGGAAGAGATGGCCCTTAAAGTATTTAGGCCCCAAGCTATTTAGAGATTCAAACATTAAAAACGGTACTTTGGTTTTATTTGGAAACAGATCTGGAGTGAATGCAGCAGTTTCAACAGTGGAGAATATACTGTTCTCTGTAGCCAGTCACAGTCAAGAGTGCGCCGCCTGTAGTTTGTAGCAATAGCAGTTTCTGGGCCATCTTCACAGGCAATCCCACCTACAATGCATTGCTCTAGCCCTAACAGGATGTTGCAAGAACATCAATAACTGTGGCCAAGCTATCTCTTTCCAGGAGAACTGTAACTGAAGCACCAATCAAAGCTTGCAAAAGCTGTTTTGGACCATAGAAGTCATGTGAGTTCCGAAAGGCAAGACTGAATAGTATCAATACAATGTGAACTTCATCCTTTAGGACAAGAATAGGAATCTTCTGGCCTTCCTGAGGTTGTTGAACTGTAACTCACAGCCTTCCTCACCATTGTCAATGCTAGCTAGGGCTCTAGGATCTGTAATTCAATGACATCTTGGGGCAGGGGGCTGCATAATTGCCACACCTACTTAAGAGGAGTTTAATCCTATTCATGACAAAGTGGATACCATCCTGCTGGGGAGATACCTCCAATTACCAAGTCTACTTCCATTTTGTCTGGGTTGTTCTTCAGTTGATTGGCCTTCATCCTGTCTTTCAAATGAATGCAATGAAAAGAAGAAAGGGAACTGGATACCATTTAATGTACCAATTACAATTTCACCCCAGATTCTTGTATAACCTCATTCTACAGTTCAAGCAAGCCTTAAACAGCTTGGGGACAAAACCAAGCCTTTGGGAACATGACAGTGAAACAACCATGGAGAACAGTAATAGTGTCCCAGCACCACCTTCTGGAAGTGGCCCGTTCAAAGATTGCAAACTCTCTCTTCTATCTCACTTCTGCCTTTACCATTGAGCTAGTACAAAAAGTTGAGAAACAAATGTACCTTTCTTCACAGAAGAACTTTTGCATAGTAATAACCTTTGTTTTTGTTTTGTTACCCTGATTTCTGGGGGTCCCAGGAGGGACACCTAAATGTGCTCGAACAATGGGGAGGGAATCAGCACAGAGCACAAGTTGGCAATGCGAGAGGCAGGGTAACGTAGCGAGATCTTGAACCCTATGTCTACGGGGTCAGGCCGAGTCAAGGATGAGACAGATGTTGAAATTAATAATAATTGTTTTATTAAATCACAACCAAACAAGTGTATGCAACTCACTCACACAAGAAACTATAGAAGTAAAGGGAGGAACAGATAGAGGGATTTTTTGAGGAGGTTTGGTATAGGAAATACTATACCTGTCCTGAAGCCCGGTTGGAAGCAGAGAAGCTGGGGAGCGTGGATCTCAGCACATGGGCCTGAGGGGAAGGCTCGCTGGACAAAGTGACAGCAAGGCGGGATGGAAGCCAAGAGCGATCCGAGGAAGCACTCAGGGATTCTTATAGTGGCTGCAGGCTAGTCCGTACTTGGGGAAAACAATGAGTTTGGGGCTGGAGACAAAGCCTCCAAAAGGTCAGTATTTTGAATGATTGAGTTATCGCCAAATTGTCAATAGAGTAGCCAGTATGCAAATGCGGAGTGCTTGAGTGTTGCATAGTATGCTCATCAAGCTGCCTGTGCGGGGCAGGGGATCTTTTGTAAGTTGCATGCATACGTAATGTGGTACTTGCCTTGAGGTCTCCTGAAGCTGCATTAGGCAATGACTGGCCTGCCTAGAGTGGGATTTGAATGGTTCGACTATTGTCGGCCGCATCTGAGTGCGTGCTTGTCCAGGGGCCTCGCAAGCACGTGGAGAGGAATGGGTAGAGAAGGCTGAATTATTGATATCAAAAGATATCTTAATATCCCACAAGCTCGGGCTAGCAATGGCGGTAACAGTTTCATCGCATGCTTCCCAGACAAGTTTTTTTGCAGAGTATGAAACAACAACAATGGAAAGGCTGGGAGAAAAATCAGCTGCTAATTCTAAAACCATTCTGAGGCCTTCCTCTCTGCTGCCCCCTATGGAAGATTGAAAAAATAATTAATTGATTCTGGATTCTGTACAATAAAAATGACTAAGAAAAGCATCTGCTTCAGTAGTCAGGTGATATGTTTCTTGGCCCTACCTCCAGACAGGAACCTGGCCACTATACTGCAGACAGGTTGAATTTTCCAGTTTTATTTTCAAGGGCGGTCTGCACAGATACATTATATCTGCACAGTGCATCAGTTTAGGCATCATGACATAACAGAGGCACATTAACCCATACTCTGATCCTTCTTTTTTTGGAACAGCTATAATTCATGTGCATACCAGCCTATGCCAGGCAAAAGCATAGCTAACCATGACCATCACCTAACTAAATCAGCCCTCACCCAGACCTAGAAGTTTCTGGAATGTAAGACATGGTATGAAGAACTCCACAAACAAGTTAGTTTGGTGACCTAAGTGACACTATGCACAACAAACAGAAGAGAATATCAGATCAACTTGTGTTGTTCAAATGTTTAGCACAATGAACATTTGCTAAATCTGACTGGAAGATATTCTATGGCATATGTTCTGAAGGACACACTCAAAATACTTTTGTCTGGTTGTTTTCCATTTTTGAACACTTTATCATATTGGGATATTATTTTGATGTTACTATTTTTTTTCAGATATAAAGTTTAAGAAGATGTTTGACTGACGAAAGAGAGTGAGCGAGCAGGTGTACAAAGAGAACAATAGATGGGGATCATGGAAGTAGCACTTTAAGGAAGCAGTAAAAAACAAAGGAGAGAGAATGGATGGTGTACACTGAGATGTAGCTCACCAGATTGGAGAGGATCTTGGACTTGACCCAGAAATGCTTCTTGGCAAGTGCTGTGAAAGTACAGGGGCAGCAGCTATTTTGCACAGCACTATGGGGAGAGAGAGAGAAAGTGAGGAAATGGGGAAAGACAGCATGAGACGGTTGTGATTGTTGAAGCACTTGGTGTCAAGGACCATCTCAAGAATTTTTCAAAATAGGTTGGAAGGAAAAAAAGGAAGAGGTTAAGAAAAGCTTTCTTTGACAAACAGTTTCCAACCTACTTCTTCTACTGAGAAAATATTTTGGTGCATTTGGACATCAGAATGAGTGGCTCTTGAGGACACCTGAAGTAACTGAAGGAAGCAAGCTGTTGTTCCAGGGAATATAGTATGATATCTGCCTTCCCCTGTAATACTGAAATGTCAATTCCAGATGGACAAATCCTCCATTAAATTAGATAGCATTATGACTCTTCGTATTTTTCACCGTTGAATACATAAACAGTTTCCAACCTCAGTTACACATACTAAGGCCCTTTTCACACGATATTGCTATCTCGTTTCTGCCACAGGATGGCAGCGGTTGGCAGGTCACGCTTCCACATGACATCATCACCATCCCACTGCCATCCTGTCACAGAGCGTTGTGCTTGCGCAGTTTTCACAAAACGGAAAAAATCTATTTCGTGTCTGCGATCGTGCAGCACTCCCATCACTTCTGGCCATGCGGAAGCTGCAGAAGCACATTGGCGATGCTTCCTTCCATAGTGCAGCAATGGAAAAAGCCCAGCTGCGCTGTGGAAGGAAGACATGGCGCCATTGCATTCTCTTCCGCATGGACTGAGTGGATGCAAAGGGGAACATTGCTGACACGCTCCCTTCTGGACCCAGGACTGCAGCAAGATGACATGGAAGAGCATCATCATGCAGCAATGGACTCATAATTGATAAACAACATTTGTGAAAAATAAAAAAAAATTGACAATGTTATTCTGAACAAGAATGGTCATCAGAACACCATGACATTATTAGAATCACTGTTGGAATCTGGCTGACCGTTAAAGAACTGGATAATTACAAGGTTTGCTCTTGTTAAAGATGTCCAGCAGACCTTTCCTAGAATTTCACATGCCAATGTGAGGGAGACAAGAGGGAAAGAAGGAGGGAGAGTCAGGAGCAGTACAGGAGCCCTGGTGGCACAGTGGTAAAATGCCGGTACTGCAGCCACAAGGTTGTGAATTCGATCCTGTCGGGCTCCAGGTTGACTCAGCCTTCCATCCTTCCACAGGTCGGTAAAATGAGTACCCAGCTTGTTAGGCGCAATTAGCTAAAACACATTGCAAACCGCTTAGAGAGCACTTAGTTGATAAGCGGTATAGAAATACACGTGTTATTGCTATTGCTACAGAGATATGGCAGCAACAGCTCCCACAGCAACAGCAGCCAGCAGGGAGCAAGGTTTGGGGTCACCTATTCTTTATTTATCAAGCATGTATTCACCCCCTATAGAGAAAAAGTTTCCCAGAGCAGTTTACAAACAGTTGCTTCAACAGTCTCTGCCCTCAGACTGAGCATCTAAATCAGACAGGATACACAAAGGAAAAGAGATCTGAGAGGACTGGGATTAGGAAATTAAGTTCAACTATAGCTAAGTCCTGGAATGATAGAGGTATACCTAGCTTCTCTTCTTCCTCTCTCTTGCCAGAGCACTCAAGTGGAGTGGCTGTTGTAGGAATCTTTAGAAGCTGAGGGAAGTCAACTTTTCTGAGTGTAGCTTTGTTACCCTGAAAATTGGGGGTATCTCGAGGACACTCAAACAGACTTCAAATTAAGGGAATTAACAGAGACACTCAAAGCTTGCGAGAGGTCAGGGCAAGGGATCTTTAACCCTATGTCTACAGGGTCAGAACCACGCAAGAGTCAGAGGAACAGTCTAAAGTAAATTTATTAAAACTAACAGAGAAGGTCGCAACACAAGTTAACAAATAATCCTACAATCACACAAGGGCTACAGAAATGAAGTTGGGAATGAGAGACAGTTAGGGAGAGAAGGCATACGGACCTTGGTCTAGGCATCCCGGGAAGAAGAAGATTAGCGGAGGCTCAGTGTAAAGCACCAAGGGGAGGTTGGATCCCGGGGCTGGAAGGCTGGAAGCAGCGGGGTTTCGCGGTGAGTCGGATATGCGAGTCACGTTTAGCTCTCAGCAGCGTCTGAGAGGCTTAAGTGGGACACCTCGGTAGCAGCGAAACGGGCCCTTGTCCGGTCTGGGACGCTCTCCGAAGAGGCTCAAAAAGTGAGGATTTTTATAGCCAATTTCTGTCCTCAGGCTGTGTATAGGCTGGCAAAGTGGCGTTAATGGGCGATGATTGCGGAATATGATGTTAGGCAAATATCATGACCTCTCCTTGGTATTGTTTCTCCCGGGAAAGTCCAGGTACATGATAGGATTATCATTCCAAATTGATAGACGTTGATTGTCTATCCTAGCAAAGTTCATCAGCGTGGCTTGGGGCTGAGGCAACCTTTTTGTTAATCAAAGAGAGAGTCTATTGTGGCTGCCTAGAGATACGTGACTGGGAACAATAGGTCGTTGTCCCTTAGCCTAAAGGACGCTGTCTACGTTCCCATACAGCAGCAAAAGCGTTGTTGGTCTTGAGAATTGAATTCAAAACCAGTTTTACTTGCAACCAACCTTTGCTAGCCAATATCCAATATGGGGGAAGTCATGCCAATTTTAGGGGCCCTCTCTGAGGGTTACTTTGGGGTGTAACAGCTTTCTATTCTGTAGTTTCTCTCTGCTTACTGTTTCTACCTATCAACAGATCTATGTATTTTACCTTAGGATACAGGGGGTTTTTTTTAGCAAAGAGTTGGATTCTATCATTCCAAAAATAGGTAGCTTCCCATTGTTTCCTTGTTTCTTCTACGCACACATCCCTTTGGGAGGACCTCAGTATCTGCTAGAACCTGATCTGAATGTCTGCAACTTCTTCCTATTTTCTACCTCAAGACTGTAACTAAGTGCAGACTCCATGCTTCAATGATAGATGTGTTTTCCCCTCTTTTCTTCTTTGTTTTGTTTACCATTTGATGACTACTGAAGAACTCAAACATTTGCACAATATTTTGTGACCTTGAAGTTGGTCCACTAAAGCTGTTACACTGATGTGGATTTAGCATTTTCTCTTAGACTTTTTCAACAAAGGAAAAAGAAATACTTCGCTGGGATCAGCAGAGAAAGCACACACATCGTACATTGTATGTTCTATCTGTAAAGGCTCCTGACATACATATATCTACCATCCAGATCAGAAGAAAGCACACTTTAGAAATGTAAGGCTGTAAATGTTTGACTCATGTTAGGATAAGCCAAGGAATTAAAACAATACGAGAAGTACCCTGTAATGATGGCACATACTACATTGTCAGAAAATGCTGAAGTTCACACTATTCCCTGCTCACACTACCTCAGTGACAGACCAGATTGAGCTGGCATAGCAGCAGATGACACTGACATTGAGTGTTGGATTAGGACTCCAGAAGACTAGCGTTCAAATGCCCACTCTGCCCTGGAAATCCACTAGCTGACCTGGGGCATGTCACACACTCTCAGTTTCATAGGAAGGCAATGGCAAACCCCTTCTGAACTAATATTACCCAGAAAATCCCATAATAGCCTCGCCATACATTCAGAAAAGACTTGAAGGCACACAAGAACAATACAACTGATTGGATAAACAGAAAGTCTCTGCAAACCTGCTGGCCCTCAGAAAGAGAGGAAAGGTGTGGGAATTACAGCAAACTAGTCAAGTACAGAAAGAAGCAAGAGAGGAATGAAAAGAACAATATACCCTCCAACTATCCTGATTTGGGAGAGACAGCTCTGATTCTCTGTCATCCTACTTTTTCAGCTATTTCCAAATGTTCTAGTTTCTCTCCCCTCCTCCCACTGTACCCCCTTTTTCTCAGCTTACATCCATTGCTGCAAACTTAGTTCAAAGTGCAAAAGTGGTGTGCACCCAATTCAGAGGCCCTTTCCGCACCTTGCCTTTTTATGGCGCTGGGGTGCAGGGATCGCGTGAGCAGCCTCCAGCGATTGGCTGTCAAGTCCCCACTGCTTCGGCTCTGCACAAGCTGCCTGTTCCTGAGCAGGTAGTGCGAGAGCCCCACCTCTTCCTTCTGCAGTGCAGCCTCGGAGTTTCCCAGGCTGCACTGGGGCAAGAAGTGCAACCGCCGTGGCTCTGGAGGCTCTGCACACACGGCAACTGCGCGCGGGGCCCTGGAGCAATGTGCTATTGCGCACCATTTTCGGCTGAAAGCCGAGAATGAAAAAACGCGTGAGTGGCGCCTGTCCTACCCTGGAGCATTGCGCGATTGTGACTGCATCGTGCAGATCACTCCTCACAATCACGCGACGCTCCAGGATGCCCTTTCGCATGGCAAATGCCATGTGAAAAGGGCCAGAGACAGGGGGAAAGGGGAGAGAAGGAAGCAGAATATGGCCCTACCCTGCTGACTCAGCAAAAGCAAATGGTTGCAGCCTCTTCTAGCTTGCATATTCCTTCTCATTCATAATTGTTGCCATCTTGACCACATTCTGATTTTGCTTGGACACAGGTGTCTTGTTTTCCATCTGTGAAATGTTAGAGGGTATGGAAAGCTTGAAGGAGTTGAGGACAAAATGAGCAGTGGAAGAAGAAAGCTGGAGCAAAAGAAAGGAGGAAAGTCAAAAGGAATGATGGCTGAGGAAGACAGAGCAAGGGGGCTTTGAGAAGCCAGGAAGAGCTGCAAGGAGAAAGTCGGGTTGTCAGGGTATCTAAGCTCTTAATATTCATTACAAAATAGGGTAAGGCCTTTTCCACAAGATGACACTCTCCCACATTGTCCCATCACAATCCTGGCAGCTCCTCTGCCAGGATGGGTGTGTGTCCCCAATGCTCTTCTCCACATGTGACCGGCTGCCTGTGGAAGGGAGTACAAGGGACACGCTCCATCCTTCCAGACTGCAGCTGGCCTTCTTCCCATGCTGCAGTAGGTGAGAAAGCACATAGATCACCCATCTGGCCCTTCCACATAGCCAGCTGCAATGGAAAGATTGTACATTTGGGGGTCATTGATGAAGTTTCTCCGTCAGTGATACAGCCTGCGATCACACCAGCTGGCAATGAGAGAAGGGCGGGATTGTGACAACATCATGCGGAAGCATTGTTGCGGTCCTGCTCCTCTCATGTCCCCATGCTGGGACACCATCATGTGGAAAGGGCCTTCATCTACAGCTTCTTCTTCCAGGACCTTCAAACAGAGTTGCTACATGCCTTTGAGGGGAAGAACAAAGAACACCGCCAGCTAGGGCAGACTAATGGAGAATAAGGGAGCTATTAGTACCTGGGAAAGGTAGCCAAAAGATCTAAATAGTCACTACGGAACAAAAGAAAGCAATCTTCCCAGACCAGGTCCTCAGTCACTGCCATACTTGGAGGTTCTCTTACAGACTTTGGCTGACCAAGACTGGAGGTTTGGGGAGGGTGGCTGGGTACAGATTTCCACATATATCTGACCTGAGGACCTTACTCTGTATGTGTGTGTGTGGTGTGTGTGTATATGCGCAAGTGGCTATGTGTGTGTACATATACACATGCACACAAGTGTGTATGTGTAGATAAGCATTGTGTATGTATGTAATAACTACCCTGAATACTGCTGCTCTGTCAGGTTGAATGGCTATAATCCTCTCAAAGCTTTTGAGAATCAGAAATGATTAGACTTGACTTCTGAATTAGGCACTGGGAAAACTGCGTCCTAAATTCAAACACTGTTTGCCACTTAAAAAGAAAGAGATATCACTAAAAGGTGAGTTGAAAAAAACTAACAAAAGTGTAAAAATCCTATCCGTAACATATCTTACCTGAAATAACTGACAGCCTGCTGTTAGCAGTATCTATCTCATATATGACAGTCAGTTTGAAATATCTGTGTCACATATCATAGCCCTCGGTAGAAAGGAAGGCCAATATGATGGAGATAATTTTTTTGCTCTTCACAAATGCCATGGTGGTACCTGTTTTACAACTTTGTACAAACTGAAGAGTCATTCATCTATGCCTAAATGAAAATGACATTACATATTTCCTATGATTTATTAGTAAACTACTAAGTACTAACACCAAGCTTTTAGGAAAAGATTAACAACATTATGCTGCAGTAACTTGTCATTTTCATTTAAGTAAAAGCTGTTGAAAATGCTCACTCTTTGCAATGGAACATGCAAAATTCCCTGCCTAATGGATGTAGAAATGGCATTAAATCCCTTTTGCACCAGAACATTAAAAACAAGTTATTTGTATAAGTGTGTCTGTATGTGAGTTCTACCCACACACACTATTGTGACAGAGCAAACAAGGCAGTCTGAGCATGTTCTTTTCATGGATTTGCTTTCTTTCTCTTTTTTATTGTGTCTGAAAACATTTGTGGCAGCTTCAATCACAACTGTTGCCCCCATTTATATCTGATAGCTCACAGGCCTTTTTCTGGTCTTTTGGCACGTAACACTCTTTCCCTTGAATTGGCTGAGATATAGCCTTTCCCTTTTAGCTGTAAGTATAGAAAAGCATGGAAATGAAAATTTAAAAATGAACAATCCTAAAAATTCTATTTTGTTCATTTATGTGGGTAATATTGTAAAACACTGCACGCTGTAGGCCATACACTCAACCTACAAACTCCAAAATTAACTAAATTCAGAGCAGCAGAAAGTGTGCATAGTATTGAGAGGTATCAGTCCTAATGATGAACTCTAATTCTCCTGTTAAAGTAATGGAACTTAAATCTGATTTTTATTCATTCTGTGCTCACTGAGCCATATCATGTATTTCCAGGATCTTCTTAAAGAATCACTCCAAATAACAAACTGAGGCGCTCAAATATGTGTCAACCTTAAAATAAGGTTGTGGCCTCTCAAAAATAAGGTTGTGGTTTCTGCAAACCTAATGAATTCCTTAGGTGTACAGAAGTATATCACTTTTCAAATTAAAGGAATTTTAAAGACACACACAAAGGGTCCCCAATTCAGTAGCATCCCATTCTCTGAGATTTCAGAGCCAAAGCCTGATGCAATCAAATCCTTATGATATCACAGGGGTAAGCTATTGTGATGTCATAGAGGCGGTATCACCAAGGCAGAACAGGCAGAGCAGACAGGAACTGCTTCTGGTTTAGTTGATAATGGAAATAAGCTTGATAGAAACTTGGGTAAGCAGTAATATGGAAATTCAGAGCAAGAGGAAGGCGGAAGGAGAATTTTTTAGTAGCAGTGGAAGTGACAAAATGCATCTTGTTGTTCTAGCAGTTCCTATGATTCCCACTAGGTCTTGCATCCCATGTACGGTAGGTAATGTCTTAAATACAGTACACATGATATGTGAGGAATTTTCCAGGATCTATGGTGCTGCTGGGGCTTCTGGAAGGCTTATGATCAACCTTTGAGGAACTTTTATTTCCCTAGGCTCTGTGCCCCTGCTGCCATGATTTCTACCAAAAAAAAAAAAAGGCTCACAAGTCACTTCACTGGTACTCTTTTTCCTGTTTCACTCCCTGTCTTGCTTTCTCTTGCGAGTCCCCTGTCTTCGTTCCTAGCTGTTTGGTACACTGGCAATGTACAAATGCAAGACAAAGGCCATTTCTGCACGAGGTCAATACATCGTAGTCACCTCAAATTCTTACCCTCCCGTCTGCATGTTGAACCGTTTTAACTTCGTAGTTTTCCTTGCACTTCTGCATGTTTTCAGCTCCTAAAATGGTTCACTGCAGTTCGCTGAGATGAGAAACTGCTGTATGTGAAAAACAGAAAAACTCTGATGTAAATCTCCCAAATGGGTTCTGCTTTGGTTTTTGCCTCCATGCAGAAGCGTAGCATCAATTCACATCGAAGAAGCAGCCAGCTATGGGTGTTCCCAGGCTGTCCCTTCTGTCATTTCTGTCCCTATCTCTTTCCACCCATCAAAGGACAGGCTGCCGTCATCGTTGTCTTCATGCGTTAAACAGACAGCAGGAAGAGAGTGGATCTCGTAATGGACTGTTAAGACGTGTTTTTTTCCACGTATCAACAACATACATACCTATGCACAAATGTAGCAACACAGAAATGCGTTAAAAATGTGTGCATTTTTTTTGAAAAAATAGACCAATCAGTGATGGTGGGGCAGGGTGAGGGAGGGGGATGGGAGTGGCCAGGGACTTCCTGTTGCGGATGCAGCAACCACTGTTCTCCACAGTAGTACGATATAAATGGGGGGGGGGTGCATACAGCAGAGTTTCTGAATTTCTGAATTCAGTTTCTGAATTGGAGTATAAAAACACCGCTCTTGACACGCAGTGAACGGCTCCTCCCCTCTTGTGCGGAAACGGCCAAACACCATCAGACTGGGAATGCGTGGAGATGGGCGTCCAGGTTTTAAAACCACCTCAGTACAAAAAGTTAAAATCTTGCCTCATCTAGTTCCACTCATATTGAGATCTGTGTCCCAACCTGGAGAAGTATAGTAATTCATTCAGTGCCTTGAAATCTGATAACTCTACGTACACACACGTCTGTACACTTCCCAGGACCCTATCCTACTACAGAGTTATAGGGCTGTGATTCTGCTTGAACTGCCACGGTTCCTCCTTGTGGCACCCTGGAACTGGCAGGGGAGGGAGGGGCCTTTGGAATCCTCAGCCGGAGGATTCTCCTCTGGTGCTTCTGACCAAACTCCCAATCCCAGGATTCCACGGGGTGCAGCCAGGGCAGTTCAAGTGGGATTGTAGTGCGACAATTGTGAAAGGGCCCCCTATTATACAATGATAGCAGTTTGATTCTACTTTAACTGCCATGGTTCCATTCGGTGGTATCCTCCAATTTATAGTTTGGAGAGGGGCTTACAACACTCTTTGAATTCTCTGGCACAGTGCTGAGAGCTCTCTGGTAGACAATGTTAAGCCCCTCCCCAAACAACATAGGATGGAACCATAGCAGTTAATGAGGGTTCAAACTGCTATAAATGCGTAATGAGGATACACTCAGGAAAACTCCAGTTAGAACAGAGAAGCACACCAGCAGCTAACAGGCCGTTTATACCCTCCTCAGCACCATCTCTGTGGTTTCTGCAAGGACCCATGGCCACCAAATCCTTTGCCACTCTGACTGATTTGTGTTGCTGCTTCAAATTCCACACTGCTAACAGCACTGGGAAAGGAGCAGTCACAATGAAGGGTACTAGGGGGAAAGAATAATAGAATCATGGAGTTGGAAGAAACCACAAGGAGCATCCAGTCCAACCGTCAGCCATGCAGGAATATACAACCAAAGCACCCCCTACAAATGGCCATCCAGCCTCTATTTAAAAACTTCCAAAGAGAGAAAGAGAGAGAGATTCCACCACATACCAAGGCACCATATTCCACTGTTGAACTGCTCTTACCAGAAGGAAGTTTTTCTTTTATAGAATCTCTTTCCCTGTAGTTTGACTCTGTTGTTCTATATCCTAGTCTCTGGAGCAGCAGAAAGCAAGCTTGCCTCATCTTCCATTTGACATCCTTTCACACATTTAAACACATCACCTCTTAATATTCTTCAGGCTGAACATACCCAACTCCCTAAGCCACTTCTCATAGTGCATAGTTTTCAAACTTTTTGCCATTTTGGTCACCCTCCTCTGGACACATCCCAGCTTGTCACTATCCTTCTTGAATTGTGGTATGCAGAACTGGACACAGTACTCCAGGTGAGGTCTTACCAAAGCAGAATAGAGTGATTACTATTCCCTCAGTCTAGACACTATACATGTATTGATACAGCCTAGAATTGCTGTTTTCTGTGCAAAACATCCACATGTGAATTTTGCACAAAATAAGTCCTGAACTGCAAATAGTGCTTGAAAAATGTGCAGTTTTTGAAGACTTTCTCACAGTAGGCAGAAAACTGCTGAAATTATTCATTGCTGTCTTCTAGAAGAAACTTAGTGAAGAATCACATCCCTTATGTCACCTTAAAAAGAGGTATGTTATACCTACTGATGCTATGTTATGCCTACTGATGTTATGCCTACTGATACTATAAATAATTTTTGTCAAATCACATGCCATTAAATTTAAAACTTTGACCCTAATATAAATATTTGCTATGCTTAAAGTCCACTGAAATCAGCGGGAAACCCTGAAGGATGGCTAACTTTCTGAAGCCTTGCTTTAGATTCAAACTTCATTTACCATTTTCTAGAAAAGTGTTCTTTCACACCACTGTTTAATCCCATCCACCCATACACAGTATTGTAGAATCTTTTGGCAATATTCACTATGAAGCTCAAATAGTACTCAACTGCTTTTCTCTCAGTAAATTAAAAAAAAAAAGTGTTTCATTCCCACTGAAAAAATACTAATAGCCAAAGATACCTTTGGGATTTTTTTAAAAAAATGGAAAGAGAAAAATGTCAGGTTTTGGCTCCACTTCTCTGATGAAAGGGCTGGTTGAGATCTTGCTGGGGGAAAAACAGAATTTCTTTGTTTTTGTTTTAATGGCCTTTGTGCCAGGTCCCTAGTATAGGAATGGTATAAAATAAAAGGGTGTCAATGTAATATACAGGCCAGTGCATGTTTTATGTTGCAAATAGTATGAAGTCAGCATTACAATTTTCTAATGCAGTAGCAGAACATCTGGAAAAAATAAATTTGTTTAGCTTGAATAGCAGATCTATTTATTGAGCCTTCTTTCAAGAATACGCACATATCAACCCTGGGATTGGATTCTCAAAACTGGGGGTGGGGGGAGAGCAGGGGGAAGGGGGTCTGGTGAATTCAAATTGATGCACTACTTATTCCACAATAGTAATTCAATTAATGATTTTATAGACCCTATCAGTCAAATGGAATATAGAATCAAAGCAATTAACTTGCTTTGCCAATGCAGCAGAGTCTCAATCTCCACAAAGTGCATTGCAAAAAAATTTACCTTTTGCTGTGTGCCAGACAGAGCAAATTGCATTTGAGATTTGGAACTTCTCTTTTCCACACTGAATTCCATGAAATAATATCGGGCTGTTTCTGTGGTGACCTTGAGGCATTTTCATGATACGGTTTGGTCCATAGTAGACTCAGAGCAATTGCATCTATATCACTGTTGCTACTATGAAGAGATACAAAATGGTTCTCTCTCTCCCTCTCTCTCTCTTTCCCTCTCACACACACACACAGAGCTTTTATTTCCTCATGCAAGGAACCCTTGAAACATAAACCCATTTGGACTGTGCAATACTCAAATCAGCAGCCAAAGTGAATATATAAGCAAATTGCCTTTTGCCTTTTAAAATAAGATCATAATCAGCACTTTCACCATTCACAAAAAATGCGACTGTGCATTTTCTGTCAAGACAAAGAGCAAAATAACATACGGAGTACTCGCCCTTGAGCCACCCCAGACCCACTGAGGTGCTCAATATGCGTGTAGCCACAAGGCTAGAAGGGGACTCCCAGGACTTGCCACTTAGATCTACTTAATGGAGCTAATCTCCCAGCCTATGACATGTATGGTCTAAAGTGGGGCTTGGAATCTTGTGACCCATGGAACACATGCAGTCCTTCCTGGCCTTGTCTGTAGCCTCTAAGAGGCCCACAAACAGACGAATAAAAACTTTCAAGCCCCAATTTTCTCTACTCTCCCCCCCACACACCCCACACACACAAACACCCCAATGAATTGTATTTTTAGGGAACATAATTCTTCTCTAAAATAAGTTGTGCCCTCTCCACCTTATTAAGCCAAAAAAAAAAAAATCCAGCTTTTAAGTGTTTTCTTCCTGACGGTCACTCCCAGCTTCATTTCAAGGGGGCAGTGTGGTCCCAGAGGTGGGATCCTGCGGCTGGAAGAATGGCCCTTGAATGCTCAGAGCTTGTCCATACCCAGGTTCAGGAATGAGGAACTGTATATAAAGCACCAGCCCACACTCACTCACTAGTGTGCCCCAGTGCCCATGGAGTGCCCAGTGAATCAGATAGCCAGGTTTGAACCAGACAGTACCCTTGACATCTGCTGCTTGTTTGAGCCACTAGCTGCCTGCATTCCCACCTTACTTGCTTGCTTGCTCCTTTGCTAGCTTGCTATGTAAAGAGTCTCTCTAGTTCTTATAGCAAGAGGCAAAAATGTGCAGGCAGTATTCTGCTTGTTTGGGAAAATAAGCCCATGGTTTGCAGCCAATGGGTATAGTCATCATTGTACTTGATTGACACTGATGGATTCAGTGATATCCATAGAGATGCACACGGATACACACACAACAAGGGGAAAATGGAGCGGGGGGGGGAATGAAGGATGACACACCAAAGAAAGGGCTTCCTGGTTCATTTTGAAATAGCAGGGGGAGCAGGGCTTCTGTGAGGCAGAAGGAATGGCTGGCCATGGAAAGCAATAGAGAAACCCAGGATTCCATTGTAGCTGAAGGCATATTGAATTCATCTAGAATCAAATGACAGCAGTAAAGACAAGAACTCATACTCTTTCTAATTCAGTCATTATTTTTTAAAAAGAAGAAGAAGAGGGAGAAGGAGAAGGAGAAGAAGAAGGAGAAGGAGAAGAAGAAGAGGAGGAGGAGGAGGAGGAGGAGTGGGAGAAGTGGGAGGAGCGGAAGGAAGAAGATCATAATGTTGGAAGGGGCCCTATGGGCCATTAGATCCAACCTTCTACTCAATGCAGGATGGCCAGCTACAGCATTTCCAGCAGATAGCTGTCCAGCCCCTTTTTGAAGACATTCAGAGGAGGAAACCCCACTACCTCTCTAGGCAGTTGGTTCAATTGCTATATGACTCTCACAGTCAAGAAATTCCTTCTAATATTCAATTGAAACCCACTTCCTGTAACTTAAAACTATTAGACCTACCCTCTGAGGCAATAGAGAACAGGTCTGCACCCTCCTCTTTGTGGCAGCCCTGCAAGTATTTAAAGAGTTTGACCATGTCACGCCTCATTCTTCTCTTCACCAAGCTGAACATGCCCAGTTCCCTTCAACCATTCCTAATATGTTTTGTTCTCCATACGTCTTAACATCCTTGCTTCCCTTCTGTGAGCTCACCCTTCAACTTGTCTCTATCCATCTTAAAATGAGGTTCCCAGAATGGAACGCAGTGCTTCCCTTGACTTGGAAACTATGGCCCTTTTCGCACCTTACCTTTTCCTGATGTGGGTGCGCAGGGATCATGTAAGAAGCCTCTTGCGAGACGCATTCATGTCCCCTCTGCTTCTCCTCTGCACCAGTTCTGTGCTGGCCAGAAGGAAGCATGAGGGCTCCGCCTCTTCCTTCCGCAGTGCAGCCGGGTACTTTCCCAGGCTGTACTGGGGGAGGAAGGGCGATGGCCACATCTCCAGGGGCTCTGCACGCAAGATGTGCTTGTGGGGCCCAGGAGTGATGCATGATTGCGCATCATTTTCTGCAAGAAGCCAAAAATGATATATTGTGTGATCGCCACCTACTGGCCTCAGGAGCGTTGCGTGATTGCAAGGACATCATGTGAAACAGTCCTCGCAATCGCACGATGCTCCAGAGGCCACTTCGCATGAGAAATGGCATGCGAAAAGGGCCTATGTTTCTATTAATGCAGGCTAAAATAGCATTTGCATTTTTTGCTGTAATTTCATATTGCTGGCTCATGTTCGACTCATGATCAACAATAATACTAAGGTCCTTTTCACATACAGTACTGCCAAGCCAAGTATCCTCTATCCTATCCCTGCGCATTTGGGTTTTGTGGCCTAAATGTAGAAATGTTTTTGCATTATTCTCTGTTGAATTTCATTTTACTCATTTCAGCCCAGTTTTCTAGTTTATCAAAGTCCCTTTTAATTCTGTTCTTATCTTCCAGTGTGTTAGCTACCCCTCCCACCTTCTTATCATTTAGAAAACTGATAACAATTCCCTTCAGTCCATCATCTAAATCACTGATAAAAATGTTGAAGAGCATCAGCTCCAGAACAGAACCCTACGGCACTCCACTTGAAGCCTCCTTCCAATCTGAAGCACAGACACTGATGACAACTCTTAGAACATGGTTTTCCAACCAATTATGGATCCATCTGATGGTGTCTACATCTATTCCAAATTTAATCAGTTTGCTAATCAAAATATTGTGGGGGACTCTATCAAATGCTTTGCTGAAATTCAGATAAATAACTCCCACAGCATTCCCACCATCTACTAGTGATCTGGTTGGAAAAAAGATATAAGGTTAGTTTGGTTGGATTTGTTCTTGCCAAAACCCATCCTGGCTGCTACTAATCACTGTATTGTCATCAAGATACTTGCAGATGGACTCCTGTATAAGACATTCTAATATTTTTCCTAGTATTGAGTTTGACCGACTGGTCGTATTTTCCTTGAATTTTTCCCCTTTTTTGAAGAGAGAGAGAATATTTGCTCATCTGCATTCCTCTGGCACCTCACTTGTCCTCCAAAATTTCTCAAAAATTATGGCAAATGGTTCTGCAAGTATATCAGCAAATTTCTTCAATACTCTGGGCTGCAGATCTTCTGGCCCTGAAGATTTGAACTCATTTGGATTAACTAGATGATTCCTAACTAACTCTTTCTCAATCTTGATTTGCAATCCGGATTCCTTACCAAGATCTCACCTGATGCATGGAGGCCCACAG
This sequence comes from Cyclura pinguis, assembly GCA_030412105.1. NCBI lineage: Eukaryota > Metazoa > Chordata > Lepidosauria > Squamata > Iguanidae > Cyclura > Cyclura pinguis. The sequence continues at coordinate 204,202,987 of CM059599.1, forward strand.
TCCTCTTTTTGGGAAAAACTGAAACAAAATAGGTATTGGGCAATATTGCCTTTTCATTGTGGCCTGCTAGCATCCCACCAAGTCTCTGTTATATCTATGAAGTCATATTTAGCTTCCTGCACTAGGACTTCAACATCACCTTGTCTATTTCCCAACTCTATGAGTTGGTGCATAGATATCTAAAGTGTTGCTTCTTGTCAGCTTTTATTCTACTCTGAGTTGTACTGTAGCTCCCATTTTCTCCTTCTGTTTCCCCTCTAGAATTCACATCCTTGTGTTTAGAGCTTACTTTTGGAAAGATGTTTAAACTGTCATCTCTAACTTGCACAAGGATTTAATTTAAAACTATCTTAGATTCACCATGCTCTTGCCAAAGACATTCTTCCCAATCTTTGTGAGGTGCACGCCATCTGTAGTCAGTAGTCCTTCACCTAGAAATGAAGATGATGGCACCAGAAGCCAAACCTCTCCCACTGCCATCATTTGCATAGCCAGTAATTCACCTGCAGTATCTTCCTGACCCTCTATCTTTCACTGGTAGAATTGCTGGCAATAGAGCCTGTGCTTTAAACTTTTCTGAGTCTTCTGAGTCCAAGGTCATCTGCTCAAAAGTGTTCTTTGCAGTGTTGTTGGTGCCCACATGAATCAGAACAAAGGGGTACTGCTCTGTGTTCTTGATGACCTCTGGGAAGCTGTCAGTGCCATCCTGGATACATGTGCCAAGAAAACAGCAAACTTCCTGATTCATCTTGTCTGGCTGGCACCCAGTTCCTTCTATACCTCTGACCAATGACTCTCTTAGCACCAGCATCTTTCTTTCCTTCTTGCTGCAGTTGGTGGTTAGGTTGGCTCCTTCCCTGGCATGCAGTATCTCTTGCTGAGAACATGTACTCAGGGAGAGTACACAGCCAAAAATAAACAAAAAGCCATCACATAAGCCTTTAAAAAAACACTCAAAGAATCAAGGATGACCCCCAAAACATAGTTCACCTTCTGCTCTCTCCTCAGAGACTGAGCTCCAAAGACTGAGGTAGCAGTTTTATAAAGCTAGTGGCTGCTGGCTCTGCCCCCAAGCAAGTCAGTGTGTTACCCTGTGTACTGGGGGTCCTGGGAGGGACACCAAAATGTGCTCAACTAAAGGTGGAGAAAATTAGCTCAGAGCACTGCTTAGCGTTACGAGAGGCAGGGTAACGTAGCGAGATCTTGAACCCTATGTCTACGGGGTCAGGCCAAGTCAAGGAGTACACAAAAGTTGAAACAATAAATGATGTTTTATTAAACACAAGCAAAACAGTGTATGCGACACATTCACACAAGATAACTAAAGAAAATAAAGGTTGGAGCGGTATAGAGCGATTTTTAGAGGAGTTGCTGGTTTGGGTGATACTTCACCTGTCCTGAAGCCCAGGAAAATAGAGAGCGAGGCTGGGGTGCGATGTAGCTCAGCACGTGGAGCCGAGGGGAGGCTCGCCAAGCAAAGCGGCAGCAAGGCGGGATGAAATTCGGGAGTGATCCGAGGAAGATCTCGGAATCAAGGGTTTTTATAAGGAGAATGTGACTGCAGGCTATGCCATACTTGGGGGAAAACAATAGATTTGGAGTTGGAGACAAAGCCTCCGAAAGGTCAGAATCTGAATGATTGAGTTATCGTAGCGGTTCTCAATAGAGTAGCCAGTATGCAAATGCAGAGTACTTGGGTATTGTATAGGTCACCCATTAAGCTGCCGTCGCGGGGCAGAGGCTCTTTTGTAAGTTGCGTGCATACCTAATTAGAGTACTTGCCTGGAGGTCTCCTAAAGCAGCGAGTCAGCTATTCCTGGCCTGCCTGTATTGTTGTTCGAATATTACAGCAATTACTGGCCAAGCTTGGTGGCGTGCTTATCCGGTGGCCTCGCAAGCACATGGAGAGGAATAGAGAAGTGCAGCCGAATTGTGATATCAAAAGGATATCTTTTAATATCCCCAAAGCTCGGACTAGCCAGGGCAGTAACAATTGACTCTTGTCTGGATTAAGTTTTAATTTGTTCACCCTCAGCCAATCCATTACTGAAGATGGACCTTGGTTTAGGACCAAAACAGCTTGCTCAGCTTGTTGTACAAAGGACCAATAAAGCTGCATCCTTTCTAAAGTAGTCATCCATATATTGATGGCAACAAACCACAAAACTCCAGACAATCTCTCCCAGCAGCTTCATGTGGATGTTAAATAGCATGGGGGGACAGAACCAAGCACTGAGAGACCCCACAGGCCAAAGGCCAAGGGGTCAAACAGGAGTCCTAGGTTCGTCCCCTCCAGGAAGGAACAAACTAACCCTAAAACAGTGCACCCAGGTGACCTAGAAGGCTACCATGGTCAATACAAGGTGACCCAAAAGAGTCAATGGTATCAAAAGCAGCTGAGAGGTCCAACAGAACCAACAGGGACACATCATTATCACTATCACCTCCTATGGAATGAAATACTCCAGTGATGATGGCAGGGATGGCCAGGTGAGTAACATAGAGAACATAAATGCAACCCCATCATATTACCCCTCCCCCAAAAAATGTTCTTAAAATTATACTAAGTTTAGTATAGGTACTTTTTTGTTCTGACTTAATTCTACCACCACCCTGGGGAAATATAATTTAATGGCATTAATATAAACACATTGGTTCCAATCGTGGATCTTTCTATCTCCAATACAAATTAGAAAGCAGATGGTGAAGTAAGAATTCCCCTTTGACTACTTTGTGAATTTATCTGTATTCTTATTATGTACTGTGTGTTGCTTGTGTTAAAATTTATTGGTCTGTGAGAGAATAATAAATTCATCCATTCATTCATATTGGTCAGCCCATTTGAACAGCTCCAACAGGTTCAGGGCTAGCCCAAGACATTCAGGGCAATCAGGACAGGCCCTGGGGCACACCTGGCTTTCTGTCTTCTACCCAAGGGAAATGGCTGTTGCAGGAAATGCAAAGCACTTCCCAGATGGATGTGGCTCTGAGGGAGCGAGGCAGGAGGACTCAATAGTCAGGTTTTTTTCCACCCACCACTACCACATTATCCCTGATGGTACACTATCCTTTACTAGCAACAGACACTTCCCATGACCAGAGACGCTCAGTCCGTGAATTAGTACACAGATATTTTACTGAAATAGCAAAGTGTTTTAAAATCCAAGAGCCGAGCTACTGCACAGAACAGCAAAGCAAATGAACAGAGGACGCTGTTGAACAAGGCTTTATCTGGAGGCCTTCCCAGGAGACACAGTTCCCAATGACATCAGTGCAAGGACACCATGCTGGAGCATCAGAGAGTATATGCAAAGTTCAGAGTGAAGATACTACACCGAAAGAGCAGCAGGCAGGCAGGGATGGGTAACAGTTGTGTGGCAGACAGAAGCACCATCCATACTAATAGGGAGTGTCAGAAGCATATATGCCATAGGTTTGGGATCTGACATGTTCATTAAGGCAATCACCAGGTCACTCCACGTCACCTGGCAAAAGGCAACATTTTGGAGGGTCATGCATCTTACTTTAGAAAGGATGCATTATATTTGTACCTCTATCAGAGGATAGTTCTCTATTTGAAGGCATCCTCTGTTTGAAGGGTTGTTCAAGCCCAAGTTGGATCTAAAAAGAAAGAACCACAAGAAGGGAGGGCAGAAGGCTTAGAGTGTTCCACCAACTGTGAGGACCTGGATAGCAGATGGAACAGTAGGCACACAGGTTATCTGCTCACACCTGCTCACAGACCCCCTTCCCAAAGCTATGGTAAGATGGATTGTATTTCTATTCAAACTACCATAATTATTGCTAAATCTGCATCTCTCTCTCTCTCCCTCTCCCCAGTCGTCCCTCCACTTTCCCCGGGTTTAGGGGCACAAGACCCCCTGAAAGTGGAAAAACTTCAAATATTGTAGGCTGCCCAAACAGTACTTAACACGCCAAAAAAAGTAACTGTACAGGCAGGATGGCTGAACCCAGCCATGTGTGTGTTCCCTCAGTTGCTCGGTCACTCATTCAGGCAGGAGAGAAGGAAAGGAATGGGATGGGGGAGCAGAAAGAAGAAGAAAGGAGACACTTATCCCATACACTTACTCCTCCACCCACACAAATAAGTAAGTAAATGCACATGCCCTCCCTCCTCCCATTCCATTCCCTTCTTCCCTCGCACCCATATCAGTGAGTGAGGGAACGGGGGGGGGGGGCAGGCCCAGCCACCTCACCAGTCTGATTTCCTCCCAGCAACACAATCAGCAAATAATCAAAACTGTGAAAACCCACAAATGTGGAAGGCTGACTGTATATGCAGGTGGCACGCAAATGTTTGTTGTCTTTCATCCTTTTCTGGTGATTTTTGTTTGTTTGTTTATTTTGTTTTGTTTTGTTTTATTTTTGGCAACATCTTAGCAGAAAATAGGAAGTAATGCTCTTGTTCCGTATCAACGTGAGAACATAGCACTAGAGCAGCAAATAGTTTGTTTTTTGATGTTTCAAAGGTGAGGTACTGCACCAAAAGGAGGAAGGAGGGGCAGCCAGCATAGTGAACATGAGCCCAATATGAATCTGTGAATCTGACCAGATGTAAGACTTGTTTTACCCTACATTTTCCTGGCATTTGGGCAGCAAAGGAGAGAAGCAAGAGGCAGATGTGCAAGGCAACTGGGTGTCAAGCACAGTCTCAGTATCAGTGTGGAGGCATAGTGCTAGATAGGTTGGGAGCTGAAGTACTATATGGATCTTCACGGTGGGCAGTGGAGGCCAGCAGGAGCAGTATTGAGTACACCTTGACGGTGTATATAACCTTTGGTGCTCAGAAGGAATGTGTCAAAAGCAATAGGGTTACCTACAATATGTTATTACAGCAGGTGGTAAGGAGGCGACAACAATAGGATTTCTTTTTCCATTTTAACATTAACGCTGCTATGTTACTTTTTCTTTAACTACTTATGTTTGCTTGTCACTTTGGCTCGATTTTTGTCTCATTTTAGGTATTTGTTGGCCACTTTGTATTTTAAGATTATTCTTTTTAAAAAGCAACCAATGACATATTAGGGATCATGTGACTAAAGTGCAGTGTAACAAGATCAAATTATTTTTAAGCAAACATTTTTAGTCCTTAAAAAATATATTCCAAGGTCTAGTAAGCTACTAATGTGAATAACAGTTCATTACAAATCTGCCCACTCTAATGTCTTTGTTGGTTGTATCTTCTACTGTAGTATCTGTGTATACCATAACACTACTAGATGTTCACAACCCCTACTAGTAGTAGTGCTTCTGCACACTGTAGCAAAAAAGTATGTCTGTACAGCGTTTAGACAACACAACCCACACACCCAACAAAGAACTGAGACACAACCAGACAGAGAATAATCCTGCACTGTAACACACCCACAGCTACAAACAATAGTGATCATATAAGATCTATGCTACCAAGGACAGAATGAAAGAGTTTGGATGAAGGAAAGTGATTTACCTATCCTAGTTGCTACAAACAAGATGAACTCAAATAACGTCAAGAGTAAATCCATGTAAAGTGTAATTTTAGGAAAAAAGTTTAGGAAAGAGCTGGTTCACAAAGGATTTTAGAAAAGGATTGGTAGAAAGCTAGCAGGGATAGTTAACACAAACCAAAAGCCTTTCAACACACCACTTTCAATATTGCTGCTCTTAAGAAGCAGAACTATCAGGTTTCACACAGAGATGCTATCTGTGTCTCTATGGCCCTCTGAATCTCCCAATCAGTTAGTTCACGGAGAGCCTCATGAGCTTCCATCTGCTTGGAGGTCATGTGTTTTGCTTTAGATGAATCCCAAATCCCTATAGAACATTCACCTTCATTCCAGGAATCAGAATTGATCCAAAATCAATGTACAGTCCTGGTATATTATTTGTGACTAAAAATGGTTACATACAATGAGCTGCTGCTTACTATCTTGAGAAAGACTTGAAAAAATCATAGGTCAGAGGAAAAAAATCTTCTCATGTTTGGTTTTAAGCCTTCATCCCACACAGTATTCCAAACTCTAGGCTTTGTGGGTCAGGGAAAGCATGAGGTACAATTCCTCCCAGGCATTTTACCTCGTATATATTCACATCTTCGCATCTTCTTGACTATTGTGTCTTCTGGAGCTTATTGTTACCCTGCCAATTACAATTTATAGTTTTACTGGGAATGTAAAACAACTATATCCTTGATCTCAAGGATCCCAAGGACAACATGCTCCCAATGGATTGAATTCTTACAGTAATGCAAGGTTTGAGCTTCATTGTTGAAAATATCTCACCAGATGAATAACACTAGGACATATTTCAAAGCTTATTGCAGTAAATGAGCCTATTGATGCCCACTGTAACAATCTATTATGCGTGCTTCGGACTTTAAGATAAAGGTACAGGATACATTTGTTAATTTTTATCTGGGACATAGTCATATTAGTGTCATATTCAATCTTCCAACCCAATTGATTATTTTCTTTCTTTTGACTTATTTTCAAGAAGTGACAGTTCTCTGGATCTTGCTCACATAATCCAGGCCTTTGGTGTCAGTGCCTGAAATGAATTACTGTTTATATTAGAAACTTCATTTAATAAATTAAGCCTGGTCCATGAACTGTCAAAGTTCCCTGAAGTCTGTAATTCATATATAACAGATGCCTTTTCCAAGACTCAGCTAGAAAGTAGCCAACATGATTGCTTCCTCTTTGCCATTACTAGGTTCTATGGGTTTAGCTATCTACTGCCTATAGAGAATTAAAAACAATTTGAAAGGGCATCTGGTAGAAAGCACTCTAAGGCACAGAAAAATTGTTCCATATACAATGCGCTTCTGTTTAGGCCAGAGAATTATTCAGTAATTGGCACTTGTTTAAATAGACCATTCAGATTCAGCTTGGCTTTGGTTTTCCAATTGCAGATTGAGTTACCAAACTTTCTTCTTTCCAAACAAAAAACTTGGGGAGTCCTGATTTTTTTCCAACATATTCATGGCACCACCATGATTAAGAGCAACAGCTAATTTTTTTTTGTACAAGAAACAAACACATTTTTCAAAAAGTGACATAAATAATTCAGACATTTTTCTCCCAGATTGTTTATAAATTATATATATTTAGTTTACTCTGGCCTAGTTTGTGTAAAACTGATTTTTTTAAAAAAAAATAAAAGTAAAGGCAATGATTTCTTTTTAATTGCAAAACTTAAATGTTAAGGGGGAGATGCAGATATGCCATTCTAATTCTGGGGATAGTTTCTTTATTTAAAAGGGTAAGCCAAAAAACCTATTATTAGACTGGTTGCTGGAAGCTTACCATTCCATTGTTTACATTTTTCACAGCCCTCTTAATGCAGGAACAGTTGTCACATGAAAAGTTAATAATGAAGCATATCTATAAGGATATAAAATAATGTTGTGGAAACATCAGTTCGCATCAACTGTTATAAGTTCAGACACTTGGAAAATTTCCTTCTATAGCTTTAGGTGACAACGTTATGCCTCTTTTTTTTCTTTTTTTCAAAGTTTGGTTTGTGCATTCTAATTCTTTTTAGGGTGTATTCTCCCCAAAATGTCTGTTTCACAGTACAAGACATTTTGAACACAACAGCTGCCCAATGAAAATTTCATTGTTCTTCCTAGTCACACATTAAGATTTCAATCAAAGCTAAATTCATCGCTGTGGGAATTGAGAGCAAGTTTCCTACGTCCCTGTGTCTATGAAATGAAAATGAAGCAGGTAACCATGAGAAGCAGGCATGGCAGATGTGCATCAGAAAGTGGATCACAATTGGTTAGTCAACAGTTGAGGAAAAGACTAGTGACTGCAGGATCTATATTGGGCAAATCACACACATCCTCCTCTGTCATCCTACCTTCTCAGCTGCCTTTAAAATGTCCCAGTTTTTCTCTCCTCTTCCCACTTTCCCCCTTTGTCATCAGTTTACTTCAGGTGCTTAACTGAGTTCAAAGCGCTAAAGTAGCTTGCAGTCAGTTAACTCAGCAGGGAGGAAGAGAGGAGAGGAGAGGGCAGATCTTGCCCTTCCCAGAAGCTGCAGCCTTCTTGACCACACTTTGATGTTGCTTGGCCACATATTTTCATCTGTGAAATGTTGGACGGTATGCACACTCTATCTAGGACCGCTTAGAAATACAAACTGCATCTCCTGCTGCTGTCTCTAAAAAATTAACTCAACAGTATCCCAACTTGTCTGGTGAATTCATTTCCTACTGCCACATACCTGGGTTTTGAAATTCAGGAGGCATTTCAGAAGTCAGTGTGACATATAATGAATTTTGTGTTTTACTGCTGTACTGTTTTTTAATCCCTGCTTTTAAGCTAACTGTTCATATGGTTTTAAATTCTATAGACAGTTCCACATTATTTTAATCCCAGCTTCTTGTACGTTTTGAGACCTGTGGGCTTTTACATGTATCTCTTTTTATTCTTTACGCCACCTTGAGTTCTACTTTTGGGGGGACAGCAGCAGATAAATAAAGTGATTGATTGTCTGAGGTTCTCCATCTTCATTTTACTGTCAGTGCTGATCCAAGTAGGGCAGGACCTGCATCATTCACTTTAAAACAACCATACCACACGGCCAGAGGTATCTTGCCCTACAGAATCCTTACTGCCTTTTATGAGAGTAAGAAGCAGATGGGTTGTGTAGAAAACAACATACTTGAAGTTTTGAGTGCTCAAGATCCAGTTCTGAAAGCTGCCATTTTTGAAGACCGATTTTGAAGGAATGATGAGGAGATCTAGGGGATCAAGTCTGACAAGTGATCAGGATTAAAATGGCATCACATGCTTCTGTTTCTTGAACAAGCAGCCTCATCTAAAGATAGCAAGAGGAGAAGCTTTCTCATGCAAAAGGGCCTCCAGAGCATCGCGTGATTGCGAGGACCATTCCACATGACATCCTCGCAATCGCGCGACGTTGCCGGGGCCAGCAGGCGGTGATAGCATGATATATCATTTTTGGCTTCTTGCTGAAAATGATGTGCGATTGTGCATCGCTCCAGGGCCCCACACGCACTTACTTTGCATGTGAAGCCTCCGGAGACGCAGCCCCTGTGCTTCCTCCCCCAGCACAGCCTGGGAAAGTACCCGGCTGCACTGCGGAAGGAAGAGGCCGAGCCCTCACGCTTCCTGCTAGCCAGCAGAGAAGAAGCAGAGGGGACGTGAATGCCTCTTGGAAGAGGCTGCTTGCATGATCCCCGCACGCCCACACCGGAATCAGGTAAGCTGCGGAAAGGGCCTCAGAGAAAAGCGTTATTGCCTGGTTCTGCATATAACTTCTGCGCATAGGTCAAACTGATCTTAACAAAGCCAGAGGATAGGATTGTAAAATAGAAAATAAAAGTTGATAGCGTTGTGGGTACCTTGAGCATTGTCTCTTCCTGCATGCTTGCTCTGCAAAGAAAACCCCAGTTCAGAGCCTCTTCCCTCTCTGGAGAAGTTATGACAGAAAATAGGGTCTTCCAAGTCAGGCATGAACCTGCCCAGGCCCTGAGATTCACAAGAAAGCTCTTCTCTCAGTCCATCCACTTTTAAAGGCATGGCTAGCGGGGACCAAGGGATAAGGCTTTTTCAGTGGCTTCCCCCACACTCTGGAATTCCCTTCTGGGGAAAGCCAGAGTGACTTCCTCCCTCCTGTCCTTCCTCCAGCAGGCAAACACTTTTCTTTATTACAACAGGCTTTTGGTACTGAGAGTATTTTTTTAAATGAGCTTTAAAGGGATGCTGTATTGGCTTTAGAGAGCCAGCACAGTATAGTGGTTTCAGCGTTGGACTACGATCCTGTAGACCGGGGTTTGATTTCCTGCTCAGTCATGGAAACTCACTGAGTGACCTTAGGTGTGTCACACACTCTCAGCCCCAGAAAGACCCATGATAGGGTTGCGATAAGTCAGAAATGACTTGAAGCCACAGGACGACAACACAGTAGTGCCTTTACTGAACTGTTTTGTAACTGTTTTTATTTTTATTATATTGTTGTTGTTGTTGTTGTTATTTTGGAGAAAAAGACTTTTACTTAATATTGGATCATAGAAAACCATGTTAGTTATTCATCAAAACATCAGTGGCAATACAGTGCCAAAGGCCAATAATGTCAATTTGAGAATTCAGGGGTGAGCTACTTGGAACAAAGTAGTGTCAGCTTTCAAGAGCCTTTGAAATGAACGGAGCATTATAAAATAATATTTTCATGCTGATGACATGTATATAGCAACAAGATACGCAAGAACAAGCTAAGTTTATATGGTATGCTCAAGGTCAAGAAGATCCAGAACAAGAAGCTCCTGCAAAATTCTTAGGTTGTGGCCTAACTTAAGAGTTGTACATAGAGCTTGGAAACATTACTTTTTTTGGTCTACCACTCCAAGAACCTTCCAGTCAGCATAATGGTGGCAGTCTTAAGGCTCCTATTCAACACAAACACACAATCTATGTTCCTGGCCAGAAGAATGTTTTTATCATTTTTAAGGGTATGCTTTAAATTGTCTTAATATTGTGGTTAGTTGAATTCCATTTTAAAGTTGGACTTTGTATGTTTTTAGCTTTATTGTATTTGTTTTAAATTGTAAGCCACCTTGAGTCTCAATTTTGTGGGAAAGTGGAGTACAAATAAATTAATAATGCTCACAGGAATCTTTTTGGAGCATTTTGTGCTTATAAGTGGACTTATGTGGCCATGTCTGCACTGGACTGTTATAGCGCTTTCATTCCACATTCAACATCCTATGGAATCCTGGGGTTTGCAGTTCCGGGAGGGGCCAGCCGGAACTGCAAACCCCAGGATTCCATAGGATGTTGAATGTGGAATCAAAGCGCTATAACAGTCTAGTGCGGAAATGGCCATGTGTGTGGGAAACAGAATTATAAAGATGAACAACATCTATATTCAGTAGAGGGCTGCTGCTTCATAACTAAATAGCAGAGCCACCAAAGAGACCGATGGACAATGGACCATCGAGGAGGGGGTTCCAGTGCACATCGGACACTCCTGATATGCATCCATTACATATCTTCCCAATTCAATAATCAGATTTCTTAGTGCCTGCAAGTTCACGTTGATTACATTACATTAATTGCAAGTGCATGCAGATTTACATTGTGTGAAAAGACATACATGATTCTAGCAAACAATAGCAATACAACGTCTCACTAGAAACAAAGATGACTAAGCTGAGGCTGTCATACTTTGGGTGTATCGTAAGATAATGTGACTTGTTGAAAAAAATGATAATGCTTGGTAAAGTGAAAGGTAGTAGGAAAAGAGGAAGACTGCACTATAGGTGGATCGAGGCCTTGCATTTGCAGGCCCCGAGCAGGACAGTGGATGAAGGGGAATCATTCACAGGGTCACTATAAGTTGAAGCCAACTTGATGGCAACAAAAGCAGCAGCAACAATTCCCGTGTTCGTTCCCCATTGCCTACGCTAGCTAGAGCTGATGGTAATCACAGTACAACAATACCTGGAGAGTCATATCTTTACCACCAGGTTGTTGCTTCTCTTTCCCATCAAGCTAACAAAGCTAGTGAAATGCTTTTGTTTAGTCAGGTCTGGGCTAAAGCTTTTTGATGTTTTCTTCATATCTTTCTAGAGTGCATTAAGTATTTGTAACCACTTTGACAGCCCAGATTTGGACTATGATGATCCTGTTTAACAGAAATCTTCTTTCAACAGAGTTTCTGATCTTTTTAAAGAGCAAAGGTACGCCAGCGGAAAGCAGAACCCCTGCCATCCACTTCAGTTTAACAGCATTTCTGTTTCTCCAAACTCTTGGCTGTCTGAATGATTTGGATGTAAATTTCACAAGGCACTTTGCTGAGATCGAACGTCTGCTGCATTGCAAAGCCAAATTAATTGCTCGATTCTATATTCCAATTGACTGAGAATACAATGTTGCATCTATATAATTATAAATTGAATTACTATTATGGAATAAGGAACACTTTTCTTTTGCATTCAGCACATCCACTTGACTCCCTCCTGGAAGTGAAATGCAACACTGATGTTGAATATACCCAACTGATGGGACCTTAACCAAAGAAGCTTGACCAGCCTGTGGTTCATCCCAGCACAGTCCATCTTTCTTGATATAGACTGGCTAATACTGATTGTAAGTGCATCGGACAGAATAACACTTTTTTCCTCCTCTATTAAACTCAGAGGGAGCTTTGCTGCTCAGTTTTAGATGGCGGCTTAAATTCCGTAAGTCATTCATTTCTTTGGACTGTAACAGACACAGAAAATTGTCAGAATTATCTTTACTTCTGAGCTCTCTCCCATGGATAACTGAGACCCTTTCCGCACCTTACCTATTCCCGACATGGGCATGCGGGGATCATGCGAGAAGCCTCTTCCGAGAGGCGCTCGAGTCCCCTCTGCTTCTTCTCTGCAGCAGCTCCCTGCTGGCGGGAAGGAAGCATGAGGGCTGTGCCTCTTCCGCAGCGCAGCGCAGCTAGGTACGTTCCCAGGCTGTGCTGGGGGAGGAAGTGTGAGGGCCACACCTCCGGAGGCTCTGCACAGAAGGTAAGTGCATGTGGGACCCGGGAGGGAAACGCGATCACGCATCATTTTTGGCAAGAAGCCAAAAATAATATATTGCGCAATTGCCGCCCACTGGCCCCGGCAGCGTCGCGCGATTGCAAGGACTTCATGTGAAACAGTCCTCGCAGTTGCACGATGCTCCGGAGGCCCTTTCGCATGTGAAATGGCGTGCGAAAAAGGCCTGAAAGAAAACAATCCAACCCACAACAGCTAACACACACTACTCAGACATCTCATCTTCACTTATTTGTTTATTTATATAATTCACTACAGCGAATTGAATTCTACCTTTGGTCCAAGAACATCTGAGGCAACCTCAAAATCTGAAAAAAAAAATAGATAAATCTCCCAAAGTTGGGGGTTGCGCTGGTTGGTTTCTTGGAGTGGTCCCAGGATCTTACAGCTCTTTGGCCAACTGTCCTGCTTCAGGACACACAGACCTTGAGGGCTTGTATGCATCTAAGTGAACCAAACATGGTGACATGGTTTGAAAGTTGAACTAGGGCTCCAGGGGACCAGGGGTTCAAATCCCTGCTCAGCCATGAATACCCACTGGATGACCTGGGGCAAGTCACACTCTCTCAGGCTAAGAGAAAGGCAATGGCAAACCCCTTCTGAACAAATTTTGCCAACAAAATCCTGTTAAAGGGCCTCTGCAAATTGGAGTTGGCTTAGCCATGTGACAACAACTGCACATCAAAGTATTCAAGGTGAGGGGAAATAAAAAGGCAACCACAACACCATGCCAACAAGGAAAACCTACATGCCAGGAAACTAAGAATGATAGTAAAAGCAGATGTAACACTCTGACTTAAAAACAAAACCATACTGCCTTATCTTTTAACAACACAAATGAAAGCTTGACTATGGCAATTTGTTGTTGCTGTTCTTTTCTGTAATCACAACAATATTGTATTTCTACCCAAGTCTCCTGTACACCCAAAGAGTATTCAAAAATAAGCACACATAGATCAGTCCAATAACAGACTACAACCAGTTATGTTCAAAGCAGCAGTTCAATGCCATATATAGTAAAACAGCTTAGAAACTGAGGCAGCAACAGGATCAGTCAATCAACCATTAAAAGCCTGCCAAAACAAATTTGCTTTCAACTGCTGTCTAAAAGAGCTTAGAGAGCTCATTAAAAATACTATGCTATGCAGCTCTGAGTTGGATAAAAACATAAAATGCAGATGCTACATACTCTGGACCAGCATGTCAGAATGACCTCTTGGTATTTCATTCCTTGCTAATGTGGAACTTGCAGAGCCAGATTACTCAGAGGCCTCCATACTAATATGCCAGGGCACACAGGGGCACCCAAAACTGGACAGCTCTTCAACGGTGGCACTGTTTGCAAGAATCGGTGCCACCATCTGGGCACTGTGGAGGCAGCAGCTACAACTGGTAGAATTGTGAGAACCCTTTTCATATACTAAATTGTAGTGGAAGCATGCAGAGTTCCCAACCAAAGGTCCCAGGTCACAAGTGATGTGACTGGAGGAGTAGCAATGGGCAGGAGGGGAGCAAAATGCAGGCATTGTTCCTCCAAAGGAGAATTATGTCCCCCATGAAATTTTCTTTCAGTCTCCAAATTTTTAACATGGCAGAGAGTGAGATACCAAAAACTGTTCACACCTAGGAACACTTATATTCACTGTGTTTATATTCCCTTGGTCACTTTGTCTGCCCCTTTTCTTTGGATGACTAACTATGGCTGGAATTCACTAAGGCAGTTATGAATCCACAACCACCATAGTTACCAACCTATGCAGTGTCTCCCACCTCACTCCACCCCAAATGTCCACTTAATGGTCAGCAACCACTGTGATCAATGCAGATATGTTTCTCTGTCAATCAGGAAGCAGACAACTGACACTCCCAGCCTCTCTTGTGAGTGATCTCCAGTGCAACAGTCAGAAGCAGGGACCCTGTAGCAATTCCTCATTGTCCCAGAGGCTGCTCATATGGCTGAGAATATCAGTCAGCTGGTTTTTGATCAACAGAGGAATAGACCCACATCAGTCACAGCAGCTGCTGCCTGGTAAATGGGGATTGAGAGACTGTCATGGTCCCTGCATTAGGTAATACCTAGCAATTATATAAGTGAACCAGTCATGAAGGAATAACTCTAGATAACCCGGCCATAACCACCTTAGTGAATTCCAGACATTGTTTCTAAATGCTGGAGTAAAGTTTTACATTACTGCAATGCCAGAATTTTGGAGAGTGAAGGAAAATTTCATTGAGGGGGCAAAAATTTTATTTAGGTGTGCAATGCCCTCATCTCACACACACCCCAGCTACAATCCTGGATGGGACAACTGTAACAGCTCCTACCACATGTTCATGATTGAGGCATTGACCTGGAGAGTGGAAGTAAGATGGTCCTGCTGCTCACCACCTCATAAAGCAATGGAAACCTGCAGCCTTTGTGAGGGGAAAGAGAGCCACTGTTGGTGAAGACTGCCATAAACAAAGATGGCAAAGAAGGTGGATGCTTTGTTACTCCGATGGAAAAACCCTATCCCGGGGTCTACAATTTTGATATTAAAGGATGATTCTGTGTACCAGAGAGAACCCCCGAAGGGGCACGTAGGCAGGCAAGGTCGAGAGACCGAAAACCAGGCCAGACCAGTAAAATCCCCCATCACATAGCCCCAGGAAACCTCAAAATAGGTAAACCCACAATAAACAAAGGGTCCTCAGCCCCAAGACGCTGACTTGAAGGGATTAGCATATTTGCCCCAGGTTGAGCAAATACCCCACCAGGCGGAAACCAGAAATCACACCACAAAACACGGCCGAAGGTCCAGAGACTTTGGCAACACCTAATAATCCCATCACGCAAAGGAAATTACCAGTGTGGAGCTTCGTGCCCACTGCAACATGTTACTGCTGTTTCTAGCCCGAGCTTGTGGGATATTAGATATCATTTGATATCAATAATTTGGCCTTCCTTACCCATTCCTCTCCACGTGCTTGTGAGGCCCCTGGACAAGCATGCACACAGGCGCAGCCGAAAATAGCCGAACCATTCAAATCCCAATCCAGGCAGGCCAGTCATTGCCTAATGCAGCTTTAGGAGACCTCAAGGCAAGTACCTTTAAGATCACATTATGTATGCACGCTACTTACAATGGATCCCCTGCCCCGAGCAGGCAGCTTGATGAGCAGACTATACAACTCTCAAGCACTCCGCGTTTGCATACTGGCTACTCTATTGACAATCTGGCTATAACTCAATCATCTAAAGTACTGACTTTTCGGAGGTTTTGTCTCCAGCCCCAAACTCATTGTTATCCCCAAGAACGGACTAGCCTGTGGCCACAATTTTCCCTGTAAGAACCCCTGACTTTGAGCGTCTCGTTGGATCGCTCTTGTTTTCCATCCCACCTTGCTGTTTTGTCCAGGGAGCCTTCCCCTCAGCTCCTTGTGTTGAGAAGCCTCACTTCCACAGACTTCCTCTTCAGACTACCCGGGCTTCAGGACAAGTGCAGTATTTCCTATACCAAATCTCCTCTCAAAATCCCTCTATCCAATTCCTACCTTTTATTTCTATAGTTCTTCATGTGAGTGTGTTGCATACACGTGTTTGACTGTATCTTGATAAAACAATTATTATTATTAACTTCTCTTTGATTACTGACTCGGCCTGACCCCGTAGACATTGGGTTCAAGATCTCGCTACATTGCCCTACCTCTCGCATTGCTAACTAGTGCTCTTTGCTAATTCCCTCCCCATTGTTTTGAGCACATTTAGGTGTCCCTCCCAGGACCCCCAGAAATCAGGGTAACAAACACCCATTGTTCTCCCCGGGAAAGGATTAGTCCTCCAGGTACCTTTTCCCCTACAAATAGGCCCAGTTTTTGAGTGGTTCTTTGGATCACCCCTGGTCATCCCAGCAGACCGTTGCTCCATCCGTTGAGTGATCCCCTCAGCCCTCTCCGTGCTGAGCTCCACTTCTCTGCTGTTTTTCCTGGACCAAGGACTTCAGGACAAAGGTGCAGTATCACCCCAGCTACACCCCTTCAATATTCCCCTATGCAGTTTCCTCTCTTTTGCTTCTTAATAGGTCTTGAGTGAGTGTGTGAGTGATTGCATTGCTGCATGAGACTTTCCTTCAATAAAATCACTTATTGGACATTTTTGTTTGGTTTTTGGCTTGGCCTGACCCCATAAACACTCAGTAAAAAGACCCCGCTAGGTTACCCTGCCTCTTGCATTGCTACTGCTTGTGCTCTGGCTAGTTTCCATTCCCCAACATGTGGAGCACATTGAGGTGTCCCCCAAGGGACCCCAGAAATCAGGGTAACAGCTTCACCTTCTTCACAGGGCAATTGGCACTGGGACTCAGGGCAGCTACAGATTGGGGGAGGTGGGAGAGAAAGGGAGCAGCACAATCTACTCCTCAGTTTCTTTCAAAAAGATAAACACCATACCTTCCAACTGTCCCAATTTGGCAGGAATAGTCCTGATTAATCCTCCATCATCCCACTTTTTCAGCTGCTTTTAAAGTGTCCCAGTTTCTCCTCCTCTCACTTTCACCTTTGTCCTCAGCTTACTTCAGTTGCTGCAAACTGAGTTCAAAGTGCAAAAGTAGTCTGCACTCAAGTAATTCATCAGAGGGAGAGAAGAGGAGGAAGAGGCTGAATCTTACCCTTCTCAGGGGGCTCAGGGAAAAGCAAACTGCTGCAGCCTCTTCTAGCTTGCATGTTCTTCCTCATTAATAACTTCACGATCTTGACCACACTCTGATGTTGCTTGGCCATATGTGTCTTGGTTTTCATCTATTAAATGTTGGAGGTTCTAGAACAGAGGATGTGATGAAAGGCAGCATGGAAAGAGACCTGACTCTGTGGCAAAATTAATTTTTCAAATTCTCCACCTTGAGATGCTTTGACCACTTGAGAGTAGCAATGAGTGAAGACAGAAAGAAGTTGTGGGCATCTTATCAAAACTTCAGGTGCTAGACACAAACCTAAACTGTTACCTTACAACAAATTCCCAAGGGGGGGGGGACTCCTAGACCTCACAACAGAGAGACTTTCTTTACAAACCTAGGGCCCTTTTCGCACTGCATTCACCATGCAAAAGGGCCTCTGGAGCGTCACGCAACTGCCAGGAACCGTCCACATGACGTCCTCGCAATTGCGCGACACTGCTGGGGACAGCAGGTGCCGATCGTGCACTATTTCATTTTCAGCTTCTAGCCAAAAATGGTGCGTGATTGTGCATCGCTCCAGGGCCCCACACACACTTACCGTGCGTGCAGAGCCTCTGGAGCCGCGGCACTTGCGCTTCCCACCCCAGCACAGTCTGGAAAAATCCCAGGCTGTGCTGCGGAAGGAGGAGGAGGAGCCCTCATGCTGCCTGCTTGCTAGCAGGCAGCGGCTGTGGAGTTGAAGCAGCAGGGATGCGAGAGCCTCTCACAAGAGGCTGCTCGTGCGATCCCCGCACCCCAGCATCGCGAAAAAGTAAGGTGTGAAAAGGGACTAGGAAGTGGCTTTAGTTAACCCTCAGTGACAACTCAGTGAAATTACTGGACAAAATTTCTATCTGCTTGAAAAAAAAGCATTTCCCAACTGTTAATTGACAGTGGGGGACATGATTTTTCAGGAAATACAGTGGATGGCTTACTCCAAAACTTGACAGCTTACTTTTTAGGCTCAAATAAGGACTTTTGCTCAATTCTGAAAGTAGAAGAATTATCCAGAATTTCAGGATGTGTTTGAGTTTCCACAGGAGCAGCTGCTTTAGGTGTGCTCTAGGATAGGGAAATATAGTCCTGTAAGAAGGGAAAAGAGGAAGATTCCTGCTAAAAGAGATGGAGGGAGTTGCCTCTCCTGCATCCTGTTTCTCACAGTGGCTCTCAGACAGACGCCACCAGAAAGCCTAGAAGCAAGGCCTGAAGGCAGCAGTATGTCAAGTTTATTTTCATTCATTCAAATCATGCCATGTAGAACCAGTGTGGTGTTACAGTTAGGAGGGCTGAACTAGCATTTGGGAGATGCTGGCCCAAATCCCCATTTAGCCATCAGACTCATTTGGGTGACCTTGTGCCAACTGCTCTCTCACAAACTCACCTATCTCAGAAGGTTTTTGTAAAGATAAAGTGATGGTACTAACTATATGTAAACGACCTAATGCCACAGCCCACCGCAACAAACTTCATATCTCGCTTCTTAACGGCTGCAAGACTCAAGATGACCAAAACTTGGGAATCAACTCATACACTGTTGGCTGGATCGATATGAACACTAGGCCTACGTAAAAGATTGTTATACAAAATAAGAGCTCATCAGACGAAAGCAATATGACACTTGTGTTAATGCCTTGTATAAGTTTATTGCATATGTTGCTGCTGTTGTTGTTGTTGTGTGCCTTCTGAGTTACGACAACCCTAAGGCAAACCTACCGAAGGGTTTTCTTGGCAAGATTTGTTCAGAGGGGGGTTGCCTTTGGCTTCCTCTGAGGCTGAGAGAGTGTGACTTGCCCAAGGTCACCCAGGCATTTTTATGGCCAAGCAGGGATTCAAATCCTGGTGTCCAGAATCATTGCCCAGTGCTCCAACCACTTCACCACACCAGCTCCTTACTGCAGATGCTGGAACACAAACAACTCTTTGGAGCCCACAGCAAAATCATCTGAAGTTCTGGGGAAAATACATTTTGATTTACAGTGGAAACCTTCTTATAGATCTACTTCCTATATGTTGGGGGGGGGCATAGAAAACAGTAATAGACAAATGGAGAAACAAAGATGACAACATAATGATACCGTTTGATTATAGCCACCTGTACACTGAACAGTACACTGTAACACTGTTTTTGACAATTTGTTGTGTTGGTTTTGATTTTATTTTATTTTTTTATTTTATTTTATTTTTGAAGGAAGAGAACCTTGTATACTGCCTTAAGCCCATAGCAAGAAAAATATAGATGTGTGATGACAGTGATGATGATGGCAGTAAAATATTTCTAACCAACCTTCTTCCTTATAGATGTCACAGTGGTATGCAAAAGCATCATTAGGATTAATAATAAATCACATGACACTTAGAGTCCATCTGAATAATTCTATCATGCTTCTCCCTCTGAAACTTTCTTTTTTCTTCTTCCCAGTGGGATTTTGAAAGGGAAAAAAATTCTCATCATCTCATAATAAGTCTGGTTTCTCATAATTCCACTCTGGGGTCTATATACAAGGCCAGCCCTACTCCTTGGCTTCTTTTGAAGCATTCAAAATTTCACATTGATTTTGGTGCTAAATGGATTAAGCCATTTATTATGGAGAGCCTTAGTTAATGGGATTTGTACTGTCATCAAAAGTAGTTTGCTAATCATTCAAGCTGGGCAAATTATTCATTCAGAACGAAATCCATGACTTCAAACTGAGACTATTTGCAAAACACTAGCTTGCTGTACTGCAAAGATGGAATCTTTGCCAGCAAGGGCATAATAAGTTGAAAGGAGAAAAATATTGGGTAAACTGTGCCCTAAAGTGTTTGACTGTTGGATAAAAGAGTGGGCTACAATGTAGTAGCTGCATCTGCTAGGAACAACCCAAGACATTTTGATGCTTACAGTGCTTACAGCGTTTGCTCCCCTCTTTTCCTAGTAAAGGCCGGCTGTTATACTGACACCTGAAGCAGAAAAATTCACAAGGCCTCTGGCAATAAAAACAAAACAGTCATAAACGCATCAAACATCCCAATCTACTTAGAGGTACACTGGTGTTAGGAGGGGGTGGAGCCACTCTCTCCCAGCATGGAGAGCATTTTTACCATGGCATGAGGTTGCCAGATTGAAAACTGGAGATGCCACTGCTACCTTTAATGGTTGTGCAGAAAGGGGAATTTCAGCAAGTGCTCTTGTTACCCAATGTGACATGCAACACCTGCTGAAATTCCCTCCTCTACACAACCATTAAAGGTACAGGAACTGCCTCCAGTTTTCAACTTGGCAACTCTAGGTTACACTCATGTACAAAGCAGTGGGTATGCAGGGCTTCTGCCAGCAGCAGACTGCACAACAGAGTCTCCCATGGTAGGGCAGAGGGTCCCAAGAAGGGCTTGTATTAGCTGTGCATAACTTTTGTGTGGGCAACAATATATGCAGAAGTACAGGAACATTTTCATGCCAACTTCTTTTTACATAATTGCAAACAGTCATGGACATGGAACAGAACAACACCGTACTTGAAAAACTGTGAATCTTACAGAAAGTGAAAAAGGCAGATTAGTCCAGCCCAGGCCTCTAAGAAAAACAGTGAAACCAGCTGGAGGAATTCAGTTTCCAGTGACATTTTCTGAGCCCCAAGTAGCATAGTTTTCACAGAAAATCCATCTGCCAGTTCACATTTTGGACAGTTGTCAGTTCCATATTACCAACTGTTCTCGGCGGAAGTTTTCAGTTTTTTATATGTTCATTTTTTAACATCTGGGAGGTATTTTATTTTAAGGTTAGGCAGTGTATGGGCATATTTTTCCTCTGAATTTATTTAAATGTATATTTATTCTGCTCGTAAGAGCTGGTTAAATTTACAATTTAACATTTTTTAAGCAAACAAAATAAAATAAAAAGCATTTATTGTTTATAATTTCATCCAGTGTCCCCAAATATACGGAAGCTTTGTAACCACCCACCAACAATGGCAACCTTTCCCAACCTGGTGCCTTCTGGAGGGGTTAGACTACAACTTTTTATAGAAATTTGAAAATCAGATACCTAATCTTCTTAAGAGTTAGTCATGTCTAACTCTACAGCATTTCAAGATATACAACAACAGGAGAAGGAGAAGATGGAAAGGAGGAGAGTAAGGTGTCATTCTTTCAGTGATTATTTGCCAGTTTGGGACCACCTTTAATACAACAGCTGATCTGCCATAAGCAAGCCTAAAATATGTGTTTATCCAGCACAACTCATCTTCCATCCATCTGTTCATTCAAGAAAGAGTCCTATGCTCAACATCTAATTCATTATGCACATTGGGACTTTCTTTCCCCTCATATCTCTTCTTCCCTCCTCCCTCCAGATGCCAGTGTGTAGACAGACGGGTCCCAGAATTTGGTGAAAGTTATGGGGGATGCATAGAGAGCTTATCCAATGGGGAAGGGAGAATGTCCCCTTCCCAATTTGACTGTCAGATACATTTGAGTCAGTGGGTGGACTTTCTTGGATCCATTCACTTCCTAAAGTCTAAACCTTGTTTTTCTTCTAATAAAAGATAGCAATGGTTCTCAACCTTTAGCTATCTAGATATTTCGGGTGTCAGTTCCCAGAAACACTAGCCTGCATGGTTATGGATTTTGGGTCCTGAAGGACAAAACATCTGGAGGACCAAAGGTAGAGAACCATTGATCTACAATGTGAGTTTAATTTATGAGTAAAGGATATTATTTTTCTCTCAAGTGTCATGGATAAAAAATTTACACAACTATTTCTGATCATTTCACAACATTGCTTCTGAGATATCCAGAAAAGAAGTACTTTAATCATTAATGTTCCCTCACTCAAAATGAAGGACCAATGTCATGGTCTACACATGACAAATCAAAGGGAGGAAGGCTTAGAAAGTGAAAACTGCAGCAGAGAGAACCACAAATATTAAATAATGCTAATGCTATCATAGTCAATAGTATAAAAAAGTGTAGCAAGAGGTTGGACTGTTTGGGCCAGATTCTTTTCACTCTCTGATAGTGGAAAATGTGGCCTGCAGAGTCTTTTAAACCTATGGCATTGTGTGTTCACATCAAAGTTCTACAGAAAATATTGGACTGCCCACTTTAGGTCTTGTATGTTTTACCACTCTTCTCAGTGTTTCAGTTCTACTTGTACTCCATCAATGAAATAACTGTGAGGGTTTCTTCAAAGGGCAAAAATAGTCTTGGATACTTGCTGAAATCATGTTTATGTTGTATCCTGCCTATTTGTGCTCACTACTGCTGCTGATCATGATAGGACTGCCTCTTCTATAATGAAAAAAATAAGCATATTTTTATAGGTTTCCTATTATCCTAAGAGGCAGGTGTTGCTCTCCACACAATCCTTTATTTTTTTTAATTACTTTACTGAAATAGTGTCTCTCAATTTTGCTCTTGACAGTGATCTTTAGCCTCTGTTTCTGAAGCTTTAAATGACATTGTCTTCTGAAAAAGGGCGGGGGACCTCAAGGCCCTCTACTATTAGCTATTTAATTTGGTTTATGCTATTATACAGTCAATTAAATGTTGTTCTGCCAGCTAAGAATATATGGGCATGATCCAAGGGCAATTGAAGTTAACAGACGTCTTTCAATGAGCATCAATAGCCTACTACTACTACTACTACTACTACTACTACTACTACTACTATTATTATTATTATTATTATTATTATTATTATTATTATTATACAGCACACACAAAAAGTGCATTTTTGTTGCTGCTGCTGTTTATCGTTCTTTTTAACATATTTATTGAAACGCTTTTTATACAGATGTCATTGTTATTGGGTGTGGCATGATTGATTTTGTATTAAATCTGTTATCTTTGTACTTACAAAACTCAATAAAAATTATTCTGTTGTTTTAAAAGTTCCATCTTAATAAGGAATTTCCTCCCCACATGACATTTGTATGTTTTCAAATAAGATAGTAATTACAAGGAGACTAATTGAATTTATGAGACAGAAGCTAAACAATAACCAGTTTTATGACTGCCTGTCCCCTACATATATGTCAGATGTTGCTGTTGTAGTTATTTATATCCCACTGTTTCCCCAAAATAGGGACTCACAATTTAAAAAAACAATACAATTAAAAGCATACAAAAAAAGAATATTAAAATAGAATTAAACTATTTACACAACTAAAACAATGACAGTTCAACAAAGAATAAAAATATAATTTAAAAAGATTAAAAGATCTTTAAAGCAATAGCTAAAACAGCACCTCCCAAGGCGGTTCTTTAAAGCTTTCTGTACTAAAAGCCTGCCTCAATAAAAAGGTCTTAGCCTGCCACTGTTAGACACAATTCTTCAAGGACTATCCCATTGGAACAGAGTCAGCCCAAGATACTGACTTGATGGCCCTGGCCCAAGGGGGCATACCTTCCCTTCCATGTGCAGAAGCTGCCTGGATGTGCAGTTGAAACTTCCTTCAGCACTGGCAAATAGAAGGGATTCTTCCACCATCCTTAAGAACTTCAGGCCAGTTGGCACTGGGCAGGCTGTGTAGCAAGTATGGCTGGTAGGAACACAAGAGAGGGCCTTCTCAGTGGTTGCCCCTAGGCCAGGGCTTTCCAAATAGTGTGAGGCGACATGTTAGTGTGTCGCCTGCAGTGTGTAGATGTGTCACCTCCCTGGCCTGAGAAAGACCCCTCCTATCTCTTACAAGGGGTTAGTTTAATTTCCAGTTTGGTAGTAAAACTGAATTACTGTGTCACGAAATGATTCATGTCTAAAAAGTATGTCACCAACATGAAAAGTTTGGAAAGTTCTACCCTAGGCTTTGGAACTCCCTCCCTTATTTAGGCAGGGCCTTAGAACTGAAGGCTTTTAAGAAAGCGCCTGTAAATGCTGCATTATTTTAAATTTTCTGTAACTTTTAAAATATTTTTAAAGTGTATGTTTTAAATATGGTTAATAGTTTAATTTGGTTTTTATGTTGACTTTTTGTATGTTTTCAATTGTAATCTTTGTGTGTCATATGTGAGGTGCTTTAAGCCCCAGACCCTTTCCGCACCTTACCTTCTTCCGGCGCTGGGGTGCGGGGATCGCGTGAGCAGCCTCCAGCAAGAGGCTCTCGCATCTGGGGTCCTTCAGCTCTGCACAAGCTGCCTGTTCGTGTGAGACCTCCGCCTCTTCCTTCCACAACTCAGCTTGGGAGTTTCCCAGGCTGTGCTGGGGCAGGAAGCTCAACAGGCGCGGCTCTGGAGGCTCTATACACCAGGTAAGTGCGCTTGGAGCCCAGGAGTAATGCGCGATTGTGCACCATTTTCGGCTTCTAGCCGAAAATGAAAAGGTGTGTGATCGGCACCTGCCAGCCACTGGAGAGTCGCGCGATTGTGAGTGTGTCGTGCAGATCACTCCTCACAATCGCGTGATGCTCCGGGCTCTCTTTCGTATGGAAAATGCTGTGCAAACAGGGCCCCAGTCTTGGGGAAAAGGTGGGATATAAACAAAGATCAGCAGCAGCAGCAACTCCTGGCCTCCAAGAGATGGGGAATGTGAGTGAGCTCAAGAAGAATAGCTGGGAGCCTGCCATTGTTCCCCAGTGGCTTACTGGCTTTTGCTTTTGGCCTTTGGTAGAATCATCTCTGCCTTGAAACCAGCACATGTTTTAAGCACTGTACAAACATTTAGTGGATTGCTGCAACAAACTTGACCTGTCAGTAGTATTCAGCTTTTCTGGGCTTCCTAGGGCAAAAGGAATCCATTTTGTCTTCTGTGAGCTTCTAGAAGCTGACCTGGGTGCTACCCTAAGGAAAAGAGAATTTGAGAGACAGCTAGAAGAAAGCACAGATGGATGCATATTGGGGCAAAAGTTTGCTGTGCATCTTAGATTTCTGGAAAGTGGTTTCAAACAATGATAGAAAAACAATAGAAAAAAAAATACTTTTGGAAGGACTAATTCCACGTGTACTTATTTGTCGTAGCATATTGCATTGTCTACTTAGCGTATTGTCTACTCTGTCATATATGCTTCTAGACTAAACGGATCCTATACTTAGGCATAGAAGATTTTATATACTTCTATGTGTTATGAAATCAATTTCCTACTGCAAAATACACCACAGGAGGGTGACAAAACAGCAATGACAAAGAGTAGGTGCGTAGAAAGGTTCCAAATTGGAAAGGGAAAGTAAGATAATGGAGGGTGATGCAAACAGGACTGAGCTGGGGTTTAAACTTGAGTCTCTGGCCGTGTCCACACCAGACTGTTATAGCGCTATTATTCCACTTGCAACATCCTATGGAATCCTGGGGTTTGCAGCTGGCTGGCCCCTCCCAAAACTGCAAACGCCAGGATTCTATAGGATGTTGCAAGTGGAATAATAACACTATAACAGTCTAGTGAGGAGATGGCCTCTCTTATTCAATTCCATCACTCTAATCATTACACTACATTGGCTCTTTCAGATCAGTGTTCACTGCATTAATGCTGTCAAAGCTGAAACACAGTATTAGAAAAACAATGCAACAATTAAGGCACTTAGTACATTTAAGGGCCTGGGAGCAGTCATTCACATGTTCTCACTAGATGTATCTCCGTGGATATCAATACGGAGAGAAAGGAACCTCTTGTAGATGTCAATGTTTGGGCAGCCTTATAAGTTGGTCCTTCAAGTTTAATTTAGCCATCATGATCAACAGCTGCTGACAGAACTGTTTTACGAATTTCTTGGATACCTTTGCAAAGTCACTGAGGCTGGTTGCTATCACCATATCTTGTGGCAGTCAGTTCTAGAAAGCAGTAATGCGTTGGAAAGGGGCCTTATACCAAATCAGAGCATTGGTCCATCTACCTTGGTATTTTCTGCCCTAACTGGCAGTGACTTCCTGAGCATTCAGCATCCAGACCTACCTGGAGTAGCCAGGGCCTGAGCATGGCACCTTCTGCATGGAAACTGGGTGCTGTACCAAAGGGCTACAGCCCCTTGCCTTTTCATAGTTCAAAGAAGTGTTTGGGGTGTTTTTTTAACTGTTAATCAGCTGGATAACTCTGAGTTCTCACATTGAAATGGAGAATTTGTTCCCTCTATTACTTTATCCCATTTTATGCATAATTTTATAAACTGCTGTTCTTGTATTTGTTTCTGATGTATTTAAAATATGTTTTGCATACTACACTACTATTATTGGTTACTTTGTCACCAAATTACATTTCTTTTCCCAGTGTTTGTGCTCCTATTCTGTTCTTCTTATAGGAACAAACTTTTTATTTTCTGGGGGGGGGGGGAAGCTTTCCTGTCATGCACATGCATATGTTGTGTGTCTTCAAATAAAGAAATAGAGAGAGAGAGAGAGAGAGAGAGAGAGAGAGATTCCGTGACTCCTGTTGTTAACCACAGTTACCTTGGTGTCTTTTCCAATTTGTCATATATCTGAGATTTCATCTTTTAAAAAAACAGTAACTACAATGATAACTGTTACGGTGTCGTTAGAATTATAACTAATTATTTGTAAAGCCACTTTCTAAGCTCTCATGTATGGCCACAAATTGTCTCTATCCTGCTAAATATATTCTCGTGATGCTCATTTAGCACCTAGCACTCCTGATCTCCCATCTAGGTTTTTGGCATTGGATTATAAATACTTGGTGTTCTTTTCCAAATGTCTTTGCTTTACATTTTATCCTCTATAGGATTTTGGCCTCTTCAGCTAGCTTTTGAAAATGTCAGCTTGCAAAACCTTTCACCAAGCTGATCAGCCCAGCTGGATGGAGCTTCTTGATACCAGTAACATCCATTTCTGGTAGAGATTTGTGGCATGGAGATTTCCTTTTGATTAACAAGTCATGCCTGTGATTTGTAGGATAAATGACTTACAAATATTTTCTTGTTATTTGCCACCAAATCAACTTTGACTTATGGAGATCCTATATCTTGCAAACTCAGTCTTGCAAATTCAGGGCACTCAGGGCTTCCTTGCTTAAATCAATCCCTTTGTAGTGTGGTCTTGCTCTTTTCCTACTGCTTTCCACTTTTCCAAGCATTACTGACTTTTCAGTGGGTTATATCATCTCATGGTACGTCCACAGTATGACAACCTCAGTTTAGATCAGTTTCACTTCTAGTGAGAATTCCAGTTTGGTTTGTTCTAGGACTGTTCATTTGTCTTTTCCACAGTAGTCCAAGATATTTGAAGAACTCTCCTTCAGCATCACATTTCAAATGAGCTGATTCTATTCCTGTCAGCTTTCTTCACCATCCAGCTTTCACAACCATACATAAAAACTAGAACCATCACAGTCCTGCAAAAAATATTTTTAGTCACTTCCATGTGGTATACATCACTCTAACATGTAGAAAAGAAAGACTCCTGGTTGTATACAAAGACTTCAATGATAAAGTATTACCTGACCCAGTTTGGAGATGATCTCTTCTTCTTCAAGTTGAATCCTTTCAAAGAGATTGTTTAAAATCATTCAAGGTTCCTCCTAGCATCTCACCACATACACCAAGGGGAGTGGGGGATTTGTTTTCATTCCCTGTGTTCATCCGCTCCAGCACACCCAAAGTAATACTTTTGCCACATTTTCAGCTGATTTTTTTCCCTTTTTTCATATTTTGGAAAGGGGTGGGAGGCTTTGCATGGTTAGAGGAAGGAAACCACTAACCATGTTTTGGCTGGATTGGGAGTCAAAACTTGCCTTCCAATTATTTAAAAAGCATTTTTCTGCTAGACGAGGAGGCTAGGTGGGCTTCTGGGGGTTCCAGGTGACATATTTGAGGTCTTGAGAGCCACATATAGTTTGCAGGCTGCACTTTGCCCACACAATGTACATCACATTTAAGCTAATCACTGTAATCCTTGATATGTTGCAGTAAGTATAATGATGCAACTCACAAGCAATATGTATCATAGATGACCATGTACCACACAGCTTCCTACTCTTTTATATCCTTTATAGCCTTTCTCCTGGATAGAATCCATGGCAGCTCACAGCATGAATTGAAATATTCCATTTTTATTCATCAAATTTTATTCATTCAATCATGATTTAAATATTAGTAAAAAAAAATTTAAATTAAGTAAGCTCTCATATTTTATAATACTTTAAAACACTATACATTCATTTTAAACCATGATAGGGCTATACAAATGCAGCAGCCCCATTACAGAGCTTTCCACATAGCCACTCAGTCCCCGAAAGCTTATTCAAATCAAAAGGCCTTTATGTGCTAGTGGAAGGGGAGTAGGGAAGAGTGAGGTTAGGTTTCCACTGTAGAAAGCTCCACAGCTTGGGAGCAGCCACCAACAAGACTCTCTCCTGTATCTCACCAAACATACCTGTGAAGGTTGTGGGATTGAAAGAATGTTGTCCCCCAGTGATCTTAAAATCTAGGCAAGTTCATATAGGGTGATACAGCCTTTCACATAGTTTGGACCTAAGCCATAGAGAGCATTATGTGTCATAACCAGCACTTTGAACTGAATCTAGTAAAAACAACTGGTAGCCAGTGAAGTTGTCCTAAACACTAGACCTAAACAGCATAGTCAATAGTGATGGATGATGGGAGCTGCAGTCCAACAAAATAAGAAAGACCTCAACTTGCCATCTCACCATGCCAGAATGGGTCACTTGGAACTACAATAGTATAGCTCTGATCACTTTGGTTTCAGAAGATTAACGTGTCACTTTATTAACTATCTACCTTCCTACCTACCTATCCCATGTAAGTAGAGATTTCTGGATAAACTTCTGGGAGGAGGGACAAAGTCTTTCTAGTTTTATGGCCCATGGCCATCATGAACCACTTTCAGGAATGCTCCAAGAATACACAAGAACAATCCAGAACTGTCTGAGAAAGGAAAGATGGCTTAGAAAACAATAGGGAAAGTGACTGTGTGAATTCCTCAATGTTTCAATGAAGCTTTTAAAATGTACTGCTGCTCAGAGTCCACCTGTGAAATCCATCTAAAACCTTTCACTGAGCCCTCTAGTTCCTTTTTGTAGTCCTCCTCTTCAGGCACTGTGCAACTACAGACAGGAAGAAACTCCCTAAGCATCCTGTCTCTAGCCATTTCCACATCACACTCTTCTAGTGCGATTATTCCACTTTCAACATCCTATGGAATCCTGGGGTTTGCAGTTTCGGGAGGGGCCAGCCGGCCCCTCCCGAAACTGCAAACCCCAGGATTCCATAGGATGTTGAAAGTGGAATAATCGTGCTATAAGAGTGTAATGCAGAAATGGCCCATATCTTTCCCCTTGAGGCTTCCTTTGTTCGCCAGATATTTGCAGAGGACAACAGTAGACACAAAAAAGAGTCAGCCTGTTCTCTTTGTTACCTAAAGACTTTGGCCATTTCTGCACTGGACTGTGATAGTGGTATTATTCCTTTGAGGCCCCTCCCTAAACTACAAACCCCAGGATTCCATAGGATGTTGAAAGTGGAATAATACCACTATCACAGTCCAGTGCGGAAATGGCCAGTCTTGTGTTTTCACTTCATATGTCTTTGGGGAAGGGTTTTGAAGAGTATTTATTTTATGGCAAACATAGGTCTATTCCTTTACAGTTTTCAATTACTGCTAGCTGACTCTCTTCTCTTTCACTCCTGCTTTTGTAGTGAATAGGATTGGTGCCTTTTGTGAAAGGATCATGTATCCACATTCCATTCTAATCTTGTCGAGTTCCCTCCTGTTTGATTCAAGGACTTTGGCTCCAGCAAAGCTGATGGCGTCATCTGCAGGTCTCAGGTGGTGAAGGGCCTTGAGGCCTTTGCTTTATTCTCACAAACCTTGAAACTTTTCTCCAAGCGGGAGGTGAAGAATCGGTTAATTTCACCCTTCAGACTGAACTTTGCACTCTTGCTTAAATAATACTGTTCTGTGCAGGGAGATGGGTTTGAAGATCGTCATTAAGAGCAACACATGAGTCTTCCTCATCAGCATCCACAGCATCTACAATATTTCTATTTGAACTGAGTCCAAGTGCTGTCTGTGGCTGACAATATAATGTTTCATGTGCTTTTAGTTTATTTAAATTAGCTCTATACTTTTAAATTATTTTAACCTCTTAATATTGATTTTACTTGCAAGCTGCCTTGAGATCTTGTGATATATAGGGCAGGACAGAAATATTTTAATTAATAAATAAGTATAAAATGACTTCTGAAACAAAAATGATGATATTACTTAGATCATTGTCTGCAGATTCGTCTGAGATGTGTGTAAACCAAGAAACGTGTGTCATATGTATAAATACTGCCATCCCTGACACTTAAACACCAGTATGTGGAAATGCAACATAGAAGCATAGAGTTGGAAGAAACCACAAAGGCAGTTGAGACTAGCCCCCTGCCATGGTCCCAATTTAATCAGAGCAATTAAGATTTGAGGTATTTTGACCCTAGTGGCAAATGCTAAATTAGAATAATTAGAATCATGGGATCTTAGATGGAAAGGACTTCAAGGGCCATCTAATCCAACCTCCCAGCACTCCTTAAAAATGCTACTCACCCTTTGTTTAAGACCTCCAAAGAGTCCATCAGCATCTGAGGCAATATATTCCACTGCTGAATAGCAATTACAGTTTATAAAAAAATTTCCTCTTAAACTTTAGGTGGAATCTCTTTTCTTGTAATTTGAATCTGCTGATTCATGTTCTAGTCTCTGGAGCAGAAGAAAATAAATTTGCTCTATCTTCTACATGACATACCATCAGATATTTAAAGATAGCTATATCGTCACTTCGCAGTCTTCTCTTCTGCAAGCTAAACATATTCAGCTTCCTAAATTGTTCTTGATAAGGCTTAGTTTCCAGACCTTGGATCATTGTGATTCCTTTTTTCTAGACATGTTCCTGTTTCCTACTATATCCTTTTTGAACTGTGGTGTCCGGAACTGGACACAGTATTCCACCTGAAGTCTGACCAAAACTACTGTAGGTTTGCCACTGTCAAGCCTTTCAGGAATTTGCCTAAAAGTCTTATTCAACAAGGACAACATGGAATTGGAACAAGCATTTATCTGCCTATCTTTCTGTCAGTCTTTCACAAAGACTTGTCATCTTGCCATTCTTAATATGACATTTGAGGAGAATCTTCAATGTCAATAAGAACAGTGTACAAATATACTTCAGTTAATGAAGTAGATGTGTTCCTGGGCATTCACAGAAAGTTTGGTACCAAAGACAAACATAAGATAGAAAGAAGAGGAATAATTCCTACACCACAAAAAAGGAAGAGCAGTTCAACACATTTAATATCTAAGAAAATACTATGATTTTAGGTGGAAATGTTGGAAGATTAAGAAAATGCAGCAAATCTACATGTGTAAATATTGAACTATGATGGAAAATTGTTTTAAAGAATTTAAATTAATATTTTGTATAAAAATGATAAAGAAAAAAAACCAAATATAAGCCCACATGAAATGAAACAACCTGGTCAAGCAACCCTTGTATAAGTGAACAGAAATATGTTGAACCTTCTAGAGTCCACTTGAAGGCTTCTTTCAAAATGTATCCAAGACTGACTTCTTTTCATTAGCCTCTGTTGTTATGATATCCATTTTAGTAGCCAGACTTACAGATCTGTCTCCTTTATTTAAGAGGCTGGGTGGAGCTGGCGAGGATAAACTGTCTGCTTTCCACTTGCTGTTTACACATGCTCCCTATGAGACTCTGGAGGCAGCCACTATTTACCTTGCCTGGTGTAGGCAGGCACACACAGCTACACTGGGATGAGCTAGATCAGGATTTCATTATTTCCCAGGTCAAGCTTTTTTGTACTGTTTACTGCAGACATGAAGCTGCCAGACACTGACAGTCTGTGTTTCAGTGGCAGAGCTTGGAATATGGTGATGTGAGGTGGGAGGGTGTGGCTATGATGCAAGTGATGGGGCCACTTGTGCGGTGACACGGCTGCAGTGTGTGGGGGCATGACCAGGGCACGAGGGGATGTGGCTACGGGCCGGGACACCCCAAAAACATTGCTGCCCAGGGCGAATCGCTTCCCCGCCCCCACGTTCCTATGCAACTGCTGTCTTTCTCCAGCCCTCCTTCACCATCCTCCCAGTGTTTGGCCAACACTGCCAAACACTTCCAGCTAGATAGAGAACAAGGGGCAAAGGACAGGGTGGGTAATTGTAGAAAGACTTTGTAAAAAGGAACTTCTTTGTCAGAGGCTTTGTTAACTGAGGTACGCCTGTATAAGAAAAATTCCAGATGAAAATTGTATAATAAGCTGCACCCTCTGAAGAGCAGGTGCAAAGCTGTATTATGTCAAGGGTCAGAAGCATTGGCAAAGTCTTTTTTACCGTATAAAGCTCTAACGTTGATGGTTCTTGAAGCAAAGGCTGCTCTTCTTTCTTGGCTGCACAATGCCCCTGGGGGTAGTCATTGGCCAGAAGTCCAAGCTCCATCAGGAAGCCATCCAACTGCCATTGCACAACTAAGGCAAAAGCTTTGCACAAGGAGGTACCGTCTACTTACTTATAAAATAACCAAATAAGTCCTTGTGGTAGTTGGGAGTTACACCAGCATAACTCATCAAAGGGCCACAGTATTATCTAATGCAACAGCCAGCTCAAATTAAACTTGCAACACAGAGCCAAATCTGAGATATAATAAAATAATAATATAATAATAATAAATCCACAGTTAGATTTTGATGCTCATGCTCACAGGCAGCAACATAGCTCAGCAAGTTAGAACTCGGACAGCCGTTGCTATATAAATTTAAATTCAGGCTGGCTTGATAATCTTTCACACAGTCTGCTTAGATAAGCTCTGGAATAGCACATAATTCTTTCTCCTAAGACTTGAAGATGCTTAGAAAGTTACTTTAAAGAAGAGTGGCCACCATGACATACTGAAGCCATCCATTACTGAGCAATGGTAGAGTGATGCTCTGGTACCCAGCAATTTTCCTGGCTCTGCAAGTAACTTACTCCAGGGCTTGCGTTAAAAATAACGTTTAAAATACTATTAGATGTGTATCTATGAGGCTTTTTAAAATGACCTGCCAAATGGGTATATCATTGTTTCTACATCTTTGAAAGTTGGCAGAGCTGATTCTTGGTGTGTGTGTGGGGGGGGGGGTCATCCTGACTGAATAGAAACAGCACAAAAAAAATAAAGAAATCAATCTATCATTGCCCATCATGAAGTTATGTGAGGGAGGAGGAAATAATTAACATCCTTACCACCTCCATTTCACCAACTGGATTCCTCCACTGGATCCACAACTTTGTACAGGCAGAATGAGTCCTTCTGTCCCCAGGAGGCAGATTCCGATGTCCATATATTGAAGGGCAGAATGAAAATGTATTAAATATTGAATGCATATGCATATATCGTACATATATGCATATGCATGGATATATGTATATACTGTACACGTCTAAATGCACAAATCATCTACTCATAATCTAGTTCTGAAAACTTTGGAGAACATAGGCCAAGATTATTAGTGAAACATGAAAGACCGCACGGACTGACTGAAAGTATGCAAAGTTGACTACACCTTAAGCCTCTTATCACTTAAGGCTATAGCATGGTAGCCTTAATTCCCTTCTGGGTATCATCAGTTTAGGACTCAGTACAGCTTACAAAAGTTTAAACAGACATCGTTAAAAATTCACAGCGTACCAAAGTTACAAAGGAGGTAAACCATCACAAAATTAAAACCAGCTATAGAAACATGGAAGAGCCAGTGTAGTGCAGTGGTCTGAGCACTGGACAACAAATCTGGAGACCAGGGTTAAAATCCCTGCTCAGTCACAGAAACCCCTGGGTCCCCTTGGCCAAGTCACACTCTCTCAGCCTCAGAGGAAGGCAAAGGCAAACACCACCACCCCTTGAAGAAATCTTGCCAAGAAAACCCTGTGACAGGGTTTGCCCTAGGGTCTCGATGTCAGAACTGATTGAAGGTGTACAAAACATAAAAACATAGACCATTAAAATGATAATGACAACCAATAAAAATCCATGATAGTCTACAAAGCCTGTTTCCCCATTAAAAAAATCTATTCTCAAAGGCCTACCAGAACAAAAGGGTTGTATCTTTTTGCAGAAAGAAAGCAAAGAGGGTGCCAGTCTAGCCTGCCTGGGAAGGGAGTTCCAGGGCCTGGGGGCAGCCACTGCGAAGGCCCTCTCCTGTGTTCCCACCAGATGTACCTGTGAAGGTGGTGGGACAGAGAGAAAGGATTCTCCAGAAGATCTCAAGACACAGGCAGGTGTGTATGGAGGAATATGGCCTTTCAAATAACCTCTAGTTCAGACGGTCATCAGTGGACCTTCCAGGAGCTCCATGTATAGTCTTCAAAGGGTGCAAAAAAATCTTCTCCCATTTCCTTCCTGCCATTTAGAAAACTGTGTTAAGCATATTTTTCTGGGGAGGAGGCCCATAGCTTCCATCATATTTTCAAGGGATATATGACTCTTCTAAAAAGTAAATCACCACCCAGTGTAAAGACTTTTTAATATATTTTTCCAATCTTATTGTTATTATTGGGGGTGGCAGCTGTGTAGTTTGGAGTATGGGTAGGGGGGGCGGGGCGGGTGGAGGGGCAAGGGCATGCCCACATCAATCAGGAGTGTGACCATGTCACGCAGGGGCGTGGCCACATCATGTGAGGGCATGCCTACATTGTGTGGGGTGTGGCCATGTCACACAGGCCACCCCCAAAAAATTGCCACCCAGGGTGCACTGCCCTCATCACCCCCCCATCCATACGTCTCTGGGGGCAGGAACTCATCAGGCATTTGTTATATTGTACAGTGGTATTTCTCATGAAAATGAGCTGTTGCTAACATAGCTTAAGAGTTATTTCATTCCTTTTGAATTCATCTAATCAAATCAATCATTCAAGTTGAAATATGGGGCTTATTCTGTCTTTGACTGCCCGTGCGCCAGGCTCAAGGCACGTTATTTAGTGTCTTGTCATCAAACGTGGGGGTCAATCTAATTTGTTTTACTTGTAAAACCACCAGTGTTTGCCCTTTGGAAGCATCAGTGTGATTCTTTCCATACAGACCATGCTATGACTGTCATCTTTTGAGAGTCACAAATCTGTCCCTAGGTGGTTCTATGTGAAGTGGACTTAACCTCTGTTGATGGCAGTATTTGAGAAGAGTTCCCTGCATCTTAGATCCTGATGAACTGAGGCATTATGTAGAGAGCTCAAATGTTTGTGGTGTAGAAACACACCATAAGACTGCATTTGAACTTCTTTTCAGTGAATACTTAGTTGAGGACTGGACTACCTACATTCTATCATATAAGTTCTAATCTTTAAGTAGAACTTAATCATAAAGGCCCTTTCCATGCCACCCTCCCAACCCGCCATAGGGACAGGAGAAGAATGGGACCACTACAACAGTTCTGCATGATGCTGTTACAGTCCCATCCTTCTCCCAACCCCAGGTGGTGCAATCATGGAGTAAATCATTGATAGGTTTACCTATAGTTCCCCCATCCTGCACTTACCTGTGTGCAGAGGGTCTGAAAGCACAATGGCTGCACTTTCTGCCCCAGCATAGGCTCGGAAAGTACCGGCTGTGCTGCGCCAGAAGGAGGTGGGACCATCGCGCTTCCTAGATCACAGAGGCAGCTAGTGCGGAGGGTGGCACTCCCGTTGCAATCCCCTCCCGGCAGAGCCGCTGCCGGGATCCCCACTGGACACCACCAGGAACAGGTAGGGTGTGAAAGGGGCCAAAGTTAAGGAAAGGAAATCCAGGTCTCCCTAGGAAAAATGCAGAATTGTCCATTATACTAAACTGGCTTGTGTGTTATGCTATTTTCTCGCACTCAAGTGTTTTTTAAAAAATTGCTTCCATTAATCTCAAACTTTTACCTTCTACAATGCAAAAGCATTCTACAATTTATACGGAATGAAACAGGTACCTTTCCAATAATTTCTTGGTGTTCTTCTTCCTTTTCCTTTTATCCTTTACCATGGTCATTGGGATTTGGAATAATCTTGGGGATCAACGTGCATCCCTGAAAAGCCATTTCACTAAAGACCATACTAGAAGTCATTTTGGTGCCACAGACTGAAACCACAAGTTCCAAAATTCCTGACAAACAACTGATGACACTTCCATCTTTTCCACTACAAGGAGAGCCCTCCCAGAACTGGTGGTACCTGTTGTATTCTCTGCCTTGGACAGACCTTACTGTGCCGTGAAACTCACTAGATGGCCTTGGGCCAATCTCTCTCTTTCTCTCTCTTTCTTTCCCTCCCATTCTCTGCCATCCTGGCCTACCTGACAGGATTGTTGTGAAGTCAGAGGAGGAGGAGGACAGAAGACTCATGTGCACTAGTGCTTCTTAAACTATCTGATGTGGGGTGCTGGCACTTTTTTACACAATATGCCAAGGATATCTTGGTGGGATATCTTGTCCCCATTGACTACATTGTTTCTTTCTTTCCTGGAAACATTTCAGCAACTGGCAGCTGATGGCTCATGACTGGTATTGGTTCACTGAGCACCACTTTGAGAAGTATTTATGTAGATCATTTAGAGTTTCTTGGAAGAAAGACATCATATAAATGCAATGTAACATGGTAGATGCCTAAATCAAATTCAAAGCTAGTATTACAAGAACCAAGTTGTTACAAATTTAGGCCAGACAATTGTATATTTTGGACATCTTGCAGTTTTTCTGCAAATTTGTATCAGGTTTTTTTTGATGGGCAATTCTGAGAAAGGAGATTGTATTATGAATGAACATGTGTTGTGTGGGTGTTACTTTTCAATATAAGCTTTGATCTTGTCTGTACTTTCAGTATATATGTATTGCATATTATGTACTTGTCATGTACAGAAATATAGTGGTGTAATTTTTTTTTTTAAAAAAAAGTCAGAATAAAGGGAGAGAAGTCAGTAAAAATAATGTTTTAGGAAGCCTACCTTTGATTTTGTTACATATGCACTAGCTAGACTTTTGTTAAGAAAATACCAAATGCTTGCTGTAAATAGAGGTTTACAAGCAAGGATTCTTCAGCACTTCAGCTGCCCTTAGAAACTTGAAAATGCAATCTTTCTTGTCACTAAGTGTAAGAGGCAACAATTTAGTTATTACCATGCTTTGGACGGTTTTTGTATCTCTATTTTAATTTTTTTTCCCCCACCTCTTCACTACAGAGCACCAGACAACTCTCCATCTTCACTCCCTACTAGAATAACAAAATGTTTCAGGACCACTTAAAAAAGACATTCTCCACTGGGAATCAAGCACAGTTCTGACTAAGAGTTCATTTAACTATTCAGAGACAATTATTACCATGTCAAATCCTTGAGACTCAGGGATGGAATATGTAACAACAGATACCTATTGTGCCACCCACAATATAGAGGCGTGTGTATGTTTGTGTGTCTCATGTGTGTCTGTGTAGTCATTCAGTTAAAGTGAAAGTAAGGAAGTTTGGGTACTATCTGTTTTTGTATTATGTAGTAGTACTGTGCTTTTCACTATATTGTCTTCCTTTTCAAAAGGAAAAATAGGTCTATTGAAATACACTTCATAGAATCTTTTCAGTCCTCACAACACAATAGCAGCAACATTAATAAAGGTGATGGCAATGACTATTATCAGTTGAGTGGCAACTTTCTGTTCAACAATGAGAGTTTTACAAGCAAGTTACCTTGTTTCCAGTGGTGTTCCATGGCTTCCTCTCTCAGACGTTGTGTATTAATAATGAACAATTCATAATAACCATACTATCTGTATTATATTATTACAGAAAGCATGTGGCCTGGCCTCTCTCAGACTCTGTGCATTAATAATGAGCTACTCATAATAACTATACTGCCTACATTGTCTTGTTACATAAAGCATCTGCTCTGACCTTTTAATCCCTATATAGGGAAGAAGGAACTTCAAGCAGAGCCTTGGTTAAAGAAATTCACCGAACAGTATCCTCTGGTTTTGTTTTCCACCATGTAAACATTTGGTATACATTCTTCAAAGCAAGGAGGAGTTCCGACTTGATGGTTTGGCAGTTGTTCTTGTAGAAAATTGTTTTTTTAAAAAAAGTGTTTTCAACAACCTCAAAAATTATATATATGACAAAAGCAGCAAGAATAGTGGGTGCCAAAACTTGGAAACTGACTGAAGCACCAATGATGGAAGAATGGATAGTTTAGTAGAGTTAACACAAATGGCCAAATAATGTGGATTCTAAAGGATAAGACAATTGAAGACCTTCTGAGAGACTGGAAACTGTTTATGGACTTTTGGAGCAACAAGAAATTTAACAATTTAATAATCTATGGTTATGGTTATTAGTAAGTGTAGTAGGATTATTTAGTTGTATCTGTAATGACAAAATAATATTTCTTTCCTTTGTTACTTTCCTTTTCATTACAGTCAGGATTTGGGGACGAGGAGGGTCAAAGCCCTACTGTATATTAATTACACACACACACACACACACACACATATTTTATTTATATATGTGTGTGTGTATGTGTGTATTTATTAGGGACGGGCTAACTGAATCCGTGAATCCTTGAATCCTTGGGAAGGATTTGAGATTGGTGGATCAGAATCCCTGGGCCAAAACAGGCGAATCGAATCTTTCGAATCCCTGCCCGCCCAGAGGCCTGAGCTGACGTGAGCGCCCCGGATCAGGCCCACAGAGGCGCACAGGGGTGGCAAGAGCCGCTTTCCTGCGCCTCCGGAGGCCTCAGCTGGCATGAGAGCCACGGATCAAGCTCACTTCTGCTATCTGCCCCTGTGGCTGCCTCCCTCTGCAAGATAATTATTCTCTTCTTCCTATTCTTTTGACTTGAAACTGGAGGGTAGGGATTGGGACTGGACTAGAGGCTGGTGTTTGTTTTTCTTAAGTGCCTTCCTTGTTTTAGGACTTGAGACTGGACATCGGGGTAGAGAATTGAGACTAGAGGCTGGTGTTTTTGTTTTTTGTTTTTTTAAAGTGCCTTCCTTGTTGCAGGATTTGAGACTTGACTGGAAAGTACAGTGCTCTTGAGATTTCAAGGACAGCTGAAGAAGATTCCTTTGCATGGCTCCCTTGCAAAGCTCTTTCATACACAAATTCTGGGGTTTGTAGTTGGGCAAGGTGTCACAGCCTTCTCTGTCAAAGTATACTGGTGCCTCATCAAACTACAAACCCCAGGATGCCATAAGGAGCTATGCAAAGAATAATCCGGTTTTGACCTGGATTATCTCTGTACTGTAGTATGTGGCCCTGTTTACACAGGCAGGAAAATGAGGGATTAATAATCCACATTTTCCTGCTTGTGTAGAAAGGGCCTTCATGTCACTTTCAATCTGGCAAGCTCCTAAGGCAAAACTATGACAATTGTCCTGGCCAGATTTCTTCAGAGGGAGGTTTGCCTTTGCCTAGGCTTTTGCTAAGGCTGAGAGAGTGTGTCTTTCCCAAGATTATCCTTGCCCCCCCTTTTTTTTGTGATAGTCAACCCAGGAAATGGCATCATCTTGAGCATCTTTCAACATCTGGAGTTACTTCCAAATTACATGTAATTCTTAATAAGTATATGGGTATGTTTTCCTGAAAGTGAAAACTATTATTTAATTTGTTTTTCATTAAACAAAGATGTCAAATTCTGCTTCAAAATACTTTTCAGCTGAAGTACTTTGTTTCCCTTGCTTTTTAAACCCTTTTGTAAAAAAGGATTCAAAAGATTCGAGAGATTTGTGGATTCGCAGAACCTTCCAGGGATTCGAATCCAGATTCACATTCAGAAAATTCTGGATTCATCCCATCTCTAATATATATATATTCTTTTTCTTTTTTTTCCCCCTCTTTTCTTCTCTTCTTTGTTTTTCTGTTTTTCTTCCTTCTGTTTTTTTTATTTTTTGAATGCATATAAATTAGGTTGTCTTAAAAATTAATTTAAGATTACATTATTTTTGCATCGGACTTTCTTTACTCATGCCCTGGAAGACAAGAACTGATCTGGAGGGACGTATGGAAGTCCTCACAGAACAGTATTTAAGCTCCCAAGGGTCTGTGAGGTCTTGAAGCTAGTTTGTGTTACCACCTGCTCAAGAAAACTGCTGGAGTTTTAGATACAAAAAAAAAAAGCACTGTGCAGTTTGTACTTTAGTCAAAAAGCACTAAGCCTCAGTGAGCTCTCCAACCCCACTGAGTAAGCACTCAGGGTCTTTCCACCCTGCACTGTTCTAGTGCTATTATTCCACTTTCAACCTCCTGTGGAATTCTGAGGTTTGTAGTTTCCTGAGGCCAAAGAGCTCTCTGGCTGAGAATTCTAAAGGCCCCTCCCTAAACTGCAAACCCCAGGATTCCATAGGATCTTGAAAGTGGAATAAGAGCACTATAACATTGTAGGGCAGAAAGGCCCTCAGATTCTTTGCTTAAGCCCTATACAAGATCATGTGAATGGACAAAAGTCAGAGGGATGGCAAAATGGGGTTATAAGTTTCCAAGGGTTAGGATCTTATGTGGGCTTTTCCCTATAGAGCAGCTTGGGGACTGCATATACCTGAAGTCTTAATAACATAGCTCTTTGGGCTTTCTTCTGTGTTCTTGCGAGCAGGACTTTGTGTCTAAACGTGAACAGAACATAACACATTCATTGCCCAGGGCTTGGGAAACTTATTCTTGGACTGCGACTCATAAAAATCACCATGGGCAGTGATTAGAAACCTTTTTAGTACTCGGTGTTTGGAAATGCAGGGAATCCAATGGTTTGAGAATACCACGTGTGGAGCTGATGAAACTTTCCATAATCCTGGGATGTCCTTCTCCCAAACCCTGAAGACTGACTCTCATTGATCCAGAGTGGACAATTTCTGGAGAGAGGAGTCCTTATTGTCTTTTTCCTGAAGCCACTATAGGCCAAATTCTACTGCTGTACCATTGAATTTGTCCTTGAATTTCCACTTTGAGGCAGCAGCAGTAACCCTCCTCCCACCATTCCCTTTTAAAACAAGGCACACAGAGAGTATTATGCACTTTTAAAGTATAATTGTTTCTAGGAGTCTTCCAAATGCTCATTGCTGGAGAAGTAGAAGAAGATCGCTGCCACCATGCCATGATTCCTAGAAGCATCTGAAAGATGTATTCAGGAGCACCTACATTGGCCACACAGCAAACTACTTCAAAATGCATGGTAACACCTTTAGTGGCCGACCAAAAGGTACAAAGTACATTATGCTAGCTTTCAAAGCTCACTAACTTCTTCATGAAGCAAAGATGTCAAAAAACAGTGACAGGGTCAGCATCATAGGGCTGCATCTTACTAGAAACATTTGCTTAAGTTGGCAGTCCTAAGGGAGGGTTGATCCAGCTAGAAACCCCACCTCTACTTGGCCATGCAGGGTCTAAGGACAAAGGCAATAAAATCCAAATAATAAAATGTCCATCTCCACAAGAACAAAATAAATTTATTTGAGAGCTAGGCCTTTGACATCTGGGGACATCAGATATTCCACTCTGGGAAACAGGATGCTATATTTAAATAGTAGTAGTAGTAGTAGTAGTAGTAGTAGTAGTAGTAGTAGTAATAATAATAATAAAACTAGATTTAAAAAAAAACCTTGAGGAGCAGAGCTATCATATACTCTTGGCTATAGGATACTGGTGTTTTGTTTTTTTAAAAAAAATTAAAATAGATTTTTTAAAAATGTTCTCAGAGAGCACAGTTGTCATATAGTCCTGACTGAAGAATGGTTTCTTGTGTGCCTTCAAGTCGTTTCTGATTTTTGGTGACCCTAAAGTGAAACTGACATGGAGTTTTCTGGGGGCTGAAAGTGTGTGATATGCCCAAGGTCACCCAGTGGGTTTGCATGGCCGAGCTGGGAATCGAACCCTGGTCTCTGGGTCATAGTCCAATGCTCGAATCAGTCATCCTCTTCCATCAAACACACAGCTTTGGGATGGATGCATATAGACTAGGGAAGGAGGATGGGGATGCCCACTTCACCAGCCAGATCAGCAAAATCAATCCTGGAGATCAATGGGGTGACAGATATTACAGCCCAACCCCAACCCCCTACATCTGACATACTGATCAAGACTCTGGCCATTTCGGCACTAGACTGTTATAGTGCTATTATTCCACTTGCAACATCCTATGGAATCCTGGGGATTGCAGGATTGCAAACTGTAAACCACAGGATTCCACAGGATGTTGAAAGTGGAATAATAGCACTATAACAATCTAGTGCAGAAATGACCTCTGTGTACTGACTTTTCTCAATCTTTGGTATGTGACAATGAGAGGCCTCATTGTCATAGAAGCCAGTCAATGGAGAAGTATCTGCATTTTTTCCAGGGGAAAGGGCATTGCCCCCAAACTCTAGATCTGCAGCCCACATTGGGGTCACCACACAGATGCAGGGTCAGCACATACATGAGGCAGATGGAAGCAACCAATTTTGAGTATCACAAGAGGGCAGAAAACTGTTAATAGTTCAATTCATTATTACTCTATTTGTATGACAGTATCTGCAGTGTCAGGGATGTGGGATATCCTGCCTCAAGTACCCAAATAACTTGCCTGCCTTTGGGTATTGTCCCTATTACTTGGGCAAGTGGGTGAAAGACATGCTATTTGATGTTCCACCTGATACAACAAGATGTTGTGGGTCAGCCCTAAGTAATACCCTTGAAAGGGAACAG
Source organism: Cyclura pinguis (assembly GCA_030412105.1). NCBI lineage: Eukaryota > Metazoa > Chordata > Lepidosauria > Squamata > Iguanidae > Cyclura > Cyclura pinguis. The sequence goes on from CM059599.1 coordinate 204,245,828, forward strand.
AACTACAAATGGGCCTTCTTCTTTCAGGCTTATTTCATCCTCCTGGGGAAAAAAAGTGGCCTGGGACATGTCGAAGGGGAAAATCAAGTTTTGCTTTTTTATATATACAGAGTGAGGCATAAATCATTTGACAGGGACAGATGCTGACCATCCATTAAAAAGGTTGGGGTGACATATCCATCGATGCACTCATCGGTTTTAAATTGATTTTGCTATTAGTTTAACTTATATATTTATTTACTTACTTACTTATTAAATTATTTATTTGTATTATTTGCATTAAGAAATATATTTAACTCTCAAGTGACTTTTGCCTCACTCTGTACAAGGATCTCATGTATGGCCAAGCCAAAACATTTTGCTGCCCATGGAAAGGGCTGAAATGCCTCCCCCTTCCACACACAAAAGTTGGCCAGAGCCAATACTGCCTCTTATTTCAGAACTTGAAATGGAACAACTCTGCCCCATCTGATATATGGCTTGGAATAATCCCTTTTTTTAAAAAAAAAGTACAACTCCCAGAATCCTGCTGCCAAGAGGGCAACTGGCCATGCTAGAGAGTGGTGGTTTCTGGGAATTATAATCCAAAAAAAATAGCATTTGCTCCATGAGGACAGGAAGGTAGTGGATGAGACACAGAGGAACCTATGTAGCTCCTACAGCTCTGTCCAACACCCCACTGGTGCCACATACACTTCTGCCTTGTGCCTGAAGTAGCCACTTCCCTCCATTTCACGGTACAGTCACCTCTGGTCATGACACAAAAGGTTGATCTGGCTCCACATTTGTGAAATGGTCTTCCCATGGACCTCCAACTAGAGGAGGATCTCACCCATTTTCATAAAGGTCTGAGACCTTCTTTTTTGGGAAGCCACTGAGTTGTATTTAAGGTGCTGAGATGAGTAGTTGACTGCTGGGATGCAGGGACTCCATTCCATGTTTGGTTATAGTGTTATGCTCATTGTTCTTGTCCCTGATTGTACAGTCAGCCCTCCACATTTGCAGGTTTCACTTTTGCGGATTCGATTATTCATGGATTATTTGCTGTCACCTCTGCTGCCTCCCTAGACCGGTTTTAATAGGGACTGAAAGCCCCGTGAGACTGAGAAACTGTGAATGAGGCTTGTAAGTCCCTATTAAAAATGGTGTGGGGCAGCAGTGGAGGTGGCAGAAAGCCCCACCAGCCACCCACTTCTGACTTATGAAGAAACCCTGATACCTCAAAGGAATCCATGGTGGGTTGAATATGGTGATCACACTTTTTTTTCTGTGTTAAATATGATTTGGGAGGGCCTCAAGTTATTCACATTTTTTTTCCCTTTCATGGGGGTCCTGTGCCCCTAACCCTAGCAAATGTGGAGGGATGACTGTATATGTTGATGTTCCATCCTTTGGCGAAAAGGGCGCTATAAATAAACATGGATGATGATGATGATGCATTTTTAGAAGATATGCACTTAAATTTCTTATTCATGAACAGGATTTTAATTCATGCCAATGGCAGGTTGAGGAGAAAGAGTCAATATATGCATGTGGGTTGTCTCTAATTAAGGAATTTAAGGAAAAAGAGATTGCCAAATATCAGAACAGGCTCAAAGAGATCACTAAACCAGGGCAACATCCACTTTGGGATTTTAGATCACCGCATACATTTTTTAAAAAGTGCCTCCAATAGCTTTCAACTGCATTTGGATTTTCATGTTTATTTTTATTCTTATGCAAAATCTTTTCCAGGACTAAATAAGGCAAAAAAAAAAAAAAAGGCAACTGCAAGTAAGTAGAAGAGCCCATTGTGTTCATCGGTATTTTCCATCCAAAATTTCCCCATGGTATTAAGCTGTGAAATTTATTATAGCTAGAAAAGCACTAACACACACAATTTTGTACTCCCCTTCACTCTCCTAACCAACCTCACCAGAAAAAATAAAACCCTTTGTCTGTCACGAACAGGAAGTCAGCAGTAATGGACATAAGAAAACAATTGCAATGGTCTTGTATGTTCAGTGGCATGAAGTGGCTCAGCAGTGCCCCCTAAAGCTCATGAAAAATAAGATGCCAGAAAAGATAAATAGAGCTGAACAGAAAAATACAATCTCTTCCTAGACAGCACGTGAAACTGTCCAAACAACAGGGATACTTTGACTGGAGAACTAGAATGAGAAAATCAGGCTTAGCAAACTTCTCTAAAAAATATTTTTTAAAAAACACTTCTATGAAAATTTAAAAGGTGAATCAAATAGTTTAGTGAAACATACTGATTTTCTGCATAACAATTAAGTGTATTTGTTTTAGAAAGTCAGTGTAATGTTTCATGGATTCTCTTTAAAAAAACAATGTGCAGGAAAAGGACATATCAAACGACATAAACTGTGATAGAATTGTGATATACAACTACTGATACTGGTGTTCAGAGCACATGGTCTGTACAATATAGCCATTACAGCACAACACAGCAGAGTTTTTAAAAATTCAGAGTCGGGAATTAAGTTGTTGAACAGCTGAACACACACGCAAGAAAAATTAAAGCAGGGATGAATTTGAATATTGGGAGCAGCATTCAACAATTGCAAGAATGAGCTTTTAAACAAGGTGAGAGCTAGTGTGATACTATGGCTGGAAAATGAAGATTCAGGTTCAATTCCCCTCTGAGCCATCAAGCCCACTGGATAAGCTTTCTTTCAGCCAGCCCCACCTCACAGATTCATTGAATCAGTATTTTATTTACTTTCAGCGTCTTCCAGATTATGCCAAGTTGTTCTGAGTCCTGAATACAAAAGTCAGGATCATCCATGCCATCACATTTCTGATATCTATGTATGGTTGTGAAAGCTGGAAACTACACGAGAAGCACACTGACACATTTGAAAATGCATGCTGGAGGAGAGTTCTATGGACTCCAAGGGCTGCCAAACAGCTCTGACTGTCAGGAAGTTCTTCCTGGGGTTTAGGTAGAGTCTCTTTTCCTGTAGTTTGAATCCATTGCTCCTTGTCCTAGTCCCTGGAGCAGCAGAAAACAAGCCCACTCCCACCTCGACATGACATTCCTTCAAATATTTAAACATGGCTATCATGTCCTCTCTTAACCTTCTCTTCTTCAGACTAAACATACCCAGCTCCCTATGCTGCTCCTCATAGGGCCTGGCTTCCAGACCCTTCACCATTTTGGTCACCCTCCTCTGGACACATTCCAGCTTGGTACCCATCTCCATCCATTCCCAGCTGGTGCCAGGGCTCATTGGCACATCTTGAAAGTAGCTGCATCTATGCTGTTCTTGCACAATATCTGTGCACTAGAAAGCCAGGATCAAGGAGTGGGAACTGAGAGGAAAACCAGTGTGTACAAGTACTTGGGCCCATCATGCCCACTGGAGCAAATCAGGGAGCACTGGTGTCCTTCTGGTTGCACAAGGACAGGGCAGAGAGAATTCCTCAAGGGCTAGCAAAGAGCTTTCTTCAAGCTCCAGAAGCAGTGTAGGACCCAGAGCCCTCCACCCCATGTTGTGTGGCTGTTAAGTAATGCAGGATAGGATGTGAAGAGGAGTGATTACTGCAGTTGGCTGGGTGAATTTTGGCATCTGCACAGATGGTAAAAAATAGGTTGTCCTCCCACATCTAGCTCTGGATTTTAACCAGATCCCCCTTTTACACTTTTCTATAATTGGCTGGCCCAGAAGCTATTCTGCCCCCTCTAAACTAAAAATGTCAGAGTAAAGTCTGAAGAGACCTCTTGTACCTTTAATGTCTGTGTAAAAGGGGAAATTTCAGCAGGTGTTGCTTGTCATGCAGCCATGAAAGAAGCAATACCTGCTGAAAATCCCTCTTCTACACAGCCATTAAAGTAGCAGAGCTCTCTTGTGTTTTCTTTCTGACCACTCTACTCCCAACCCTCACCTGCTTTCACCATTATGTAGTCACATGAACCCTGTCCTGTGACAGCACAAGGGCCCATCCCTAGTCCAGGTTTTCAGGGGGTCTGTAGCCTTAGAGAATCATATGTTGCCGATGAGGCTACCCTCATGATTGGGAAAGAACAAGAATTCCATTGATGTGTAACCTCTGCACTTCCACAACCTCAAAAGACTTCCTGAGATAGCCAAGTAGGTCTCAGAGGTGTTGCCCGAATCCCCTCAACTTGTCACACTGTGGGCTTCATGTCCATGCTGAGAGTGCCTTGGAGGAGGTGTATGTTGGGCATGTAGTTGAAGTTACCAGAATTAACACCCTCCCTTTGAAGTGGAACTTCTGCCGTTTCTTTTTTTTTTTCCAAAACAGTCAGGGCCAAGAGATGCTCAGACTTTACTGATGTTCCTACGGTTCCTTGACAGCAAGGGATAAATTCTGGCCGCTTTCGCTTCCAACAGTCCCAGCTAAAACAAAAAACAGTATTCTGTAACAGTAACCAGTCAGGTGCTGGATTTAGAACTGGGGTTCTTCCGAGTACCTAGGCTGGGGAAGTAGGAAAGGTTATGTGGAATAAACAGAATATACCGAGCATATCTTCCAACATTTCGCAGGTGAAAAACGGACACATTCGGCAAAGTCAAGCAACGTCAGAATGTGGTCACTGCCCTCAAGTGTTCTGGTCTTGGCATGAAGTGTTGAAACAGAGATAATCATTAACTAATTTGTAGAATTATCTCTTCCTTTGGCTGTTTCGTCACTATTTACGGATACTAACAAATATGTTTTACATCGAAGACCTGATTGGTTTAGCACCAGGATTAGTTTGGTGCAAGTAATTAAAGAGGTAAGAATGCTCTATCAATTTTAGAACGAAGGGACAAATTCTGGTCCTTGCACTTGTGGAAGAACTCACTCCATGTATTCATTCTTTAAATGATGATAGATACAATGAAAATGAAAAGAATTCACTCCATATATTCATTCTTTAAATAATGACAGATACAATGAAAATTTTCACACAGTTTGGCATCCATTTGTCTCTTAAGCTGATAGCAACACAGATGAATTCACTATACCATCTTCTTGCATAAGTTTGTGGACAGATCTGTTTCATTAACAAATAACTTTTGCCTATAACATTTTCATAGTGTGATGGGAAGAACATTGAGAATGAGTTTTGTATGTAATATTTTTTTCTCAGTGTATAATATTTTTATTGCTTATCTGATCAGGTGTTTTTCAGAGTGTATAATTATAATTATTTTTAAAAGGGTGTGACCAGGCAACAAGAGGGCAAAAGTATTAATGAGGAAAGAACACACAAAAGCTATTATTCTAAGCAGAGAAACCATGGCATTTATGTAATGAGTTTAGGAAAAGCCTGAAAAAAATATCAGTAAATACAACAGCCTGTATGTGTATCTGTGTACACAGTATAATTAATAATAAATACAATATTACATAATGCATTCTTGTAAAGTCAAAATGGCTTATCAGACTTGCTCAGAATTATGGCTTTCTCTCAGATCCATTGTGTGATCTCTTTTCTGTGTTGAACCAATTGTAGCCTCTCAACCCTGCTTCACAGGGTTATTCTTAGAATATAGATGGTGTGGTGGGGCAGGGAAAAATTAGGCTCAATGCTTTTAGCTCCAGGATATAATGGAATGTAATTACTTAAAAACAGCTGGAAGAAACATGATTGTTATAAAGAAATAGGTGCATTTCAATGGCCTTTTAGAATGTCTCCAGCTGAAATCCTTATACACGTTTATCTAGGAGTAAGTCCCACTGAACTCGCTGAGACTTATTTCTGAGTAGATATGTATATGATTGCACTGTTCATGTAAACAGAACATTGCTTTCAGAAAAAAGAAAAAGAAAAACTTTCTCAAAGTAAATAGTAAAATCTCTCCCAATATTCGACCTCTACAAGTTACAGTTTCTTTTCTGTGTCACTGAGCAGCCCTGACACACACAAAGGAATTGTAAATCAAAAAGAAGAAGGGCAGATAGAAGAAAAATAGTAAAATTAAACTTTAAAATATGATGTTTCTGAAGATATCATAAACATAGAAATAACAGAACTGAAGGCAGGAGAAAAAATTCCATGATTGGGGATCCCTGTGTCTGTAATATAGAGAGGTCTAGAATGGAGCAGGTTCACAGTTCTAGGCGAGCTGTAATTCAGAGGGGATCTCCTCAAGGAAAGCATCTCATAACTGACAGGACTCTCCTATTCCCTTGCTTTTAACGCAGAGTTCTATTCCTTTTGCTTATATCAAGAAGCAATTTTAGGTCACAAACCACTGGATGTTCTGGTCAAAAGCTGCAGCAGTTTGCTTTTTCCTGAGCCTGCTGGAAAAAGCAAGCTTCTACCTCTGCTTCTTCTTTTTCTACTGCTAATTGAATGACATCTACCTTTCATGTTGAACTCAGATTGCAGCAATTGAAATAAGCCTGGAGAAATGGGGAAAATGGGAAGAGAGAAAACAAAACAGGGCATTTTAAAAGGAGCTGAGAAAGCAGGGCAGCAGGGGATCAATGACAGCCATTTCTGCCAAACCATAGCAGCTGGAAGGTGTTCGTCCAGAGTAAGACAGAGAAATCAGATAACTATGCAAGAATATATAGAACAGGCAAAAATAGCTTATCTCAAACACACACCAAAACCGTAAGTCATTGGAGGTTATGGTAAGAACTTGAAGCTAAAGTTCACAACACTGAAACAGAGTGCATTTCCAGATTCCACTGTTATAGTACTATTATTCCACTTTCAACATCCTATGGAATCTTGGGGTTTGCAGTTTAGTGAGTGGCCTTTAAAATCCTCAGCCAGAGAGCTCTTGGGCCTCAGTAAACTACAAACCCCAGGATTCCACAGGATGTTGAAAGTGACGTAATAGCACTATAAGAGTGTAGGGTGGAAAGGACCAGAGTCTCCAGGACAGGGAAGGAAAAAGTGAAGACAACAGAACTAAGAAATTGTATAGAAATTATGGCCATATTTTCAACAAAAAGACATGGGCCCTTTCCACACGGGGCAATTGAAACGGTGCAGAGCGACCTCCGACGGAGGTCTTCTGCACCATAGAGTGGACTGGGGCGGACTACTTTTTGTAGTTCCACACCTCAGTCCGCTCCGAAGCGACCAGAACTGGTCATGCAGCGCGCTTTTTAAAAACCTCTTTTTAGAGGTTTTTAAAAAGCACGGAGTGCGCAACTCCGTGTCGCTCCGTCGCTGCGCTCCGGTGCAGATTTGCAGGCGCACACTAGTGTGTGCCCGCAGATCTGCCGGGGGCGGGCTTTAGGCTGGCGAGCTTCTCCGGTTGGTGGAAGAGCCTCCACCAACCGGAAGCCGCCATTTTGGATGCCGGAGCAGTGCGGAGCGACAAGCTCACACCGCTCCTCATCCCGACGGACTCACCCAGACGCTGAAGAAGTCCAGTGAGTAGCGTTTTCGCGCGGCTCCTCCCCCACGTCTGGAAAGGGCCATGGTTAGCAAAAGTTGTTTTTGAGTTCATGTGGGGAGAGTCACATAGAGAGAGAGAGAGGCCACCTATGGCTATTTGTCATTATGACTATTTGCGACCTTCAACCAGAATCTGGCTCTGCACAACAATTGGTGAGTAGTAGCAGAGAGTTACAGTGTCATTGCTTGTGAGCTTTTTCCCTGGGTGTACTGGCTGGTCACGGTAGGAAACTGGATGCTGGACTACATGGGCCTTTACAGCAGATGAATTAAAGTTGCAAAGACATCGTATTTTAAAACTATCAAATTCAAAACCCAGCGGATTGAAAGCAAATGTAGTTTACTTGCTGATCAGACATGGTTAGGAAAGTACTGTTTTTTCTTATGGGGTGTAAATTCTCTCCATATTTTAAGGTACATCATTGTGGATATGTAGGATGGATGTGGCTATAGAACAAACTTTTAATAAATCTCCACCTACCCTTAGAGATGTTTCAGACATTATGCTTTCCCTACCTGGAAAGTACTTCTGTGAAGTAAAGTCTGATACCAGATGTAACTAATGTTCACCTAGGGCCTTTTCACACTACACTGTTATAGTGCTATTATTCCACTTTCAACTTCCTGTGGAATTCTGGGAGGGGCCTTTAGAATTCCCAGCCAGAGAGCTCTTTGGCCTCAGTAAACTACAAACCCCAGAATTCCACAGGATGATGAAAGTAGAATAATAGCACTGCAACAATGTAGTATGGAAAAGCCCCTAGTCTTTCCAAGGTAGCCAAGATGACCATAGGGACAATGGTCTATTCCATCAAAAGGAGACTTACCTTATCACCCCTCTCTCACACACACAAACATACACAAGTGTGTGCACATATGCACAAAATACATATACATTAACTTGTCCTTTACTTATCTAAAAGAATGAATGAATCTGTTGCTTTTGGTTTTTCTCACATATGAAATGTCTTAATCTGAAGATCTTTCCATATATGAACACATTTGCAAATCTTAGTAAATTATAATTTAAAAATGGAATAAAACAAAATCAATAGACATGTCACATCTGATTATCTAACCACTGCAAGTCTGTACAGGTACTTCTGTGTAGGAAACTTATATCATGTAGAGATTTTTTTAAAAAAAATAGTGCTAAATAAGCATCTTAAATATAAGAGTACCACTAAAATTTAGGTAAAGGATCATAGCATGCCATATGAGACTTATTAAAGTAGCATGAAAAGACAAGGCAATCAAGCTTGGTTCTGAAAGTATTATGTATTTATTTTCTATGGATTTTACTCCCATCAAATTAAATGGTAAAATTCCCTAGCTTTAAATAGGATTACAATTTCATTTTAAACAGAGTAAGGAAAAAATAATAATTAAGTACTTGCTTTCGGGTTAATGATTTCCATTAAAGGAGAAAATATATAGTAAATGACCTTGTTCCTTCTAGTAAAGATTAGAATAACTTGCACGTATCTTTCCAAAAGTGCTAAAATATTTGCATTTCAAGTGTTCCACTTTTTCTGTTAAAACATAAGCAAAATACAGCCAACTCACAATCAGTAGCGGAAGTCTTAAAATGTTTTCTGTTAACTCAAAAATGTCTCTCTTCCCACAGAAATCCTCTTGTGTATGTCCTAACTACATACAGTTTTGTACTAGATGCCAAAGGCACTGTGGACCTGAGACTTTATTCAAAGGAAAATATGGCTTTTAGATGTGATTATAAACTATCTTGGACTGTGTCATCAGCAGGACAGGAGGAAGAGGAGAGTAACTTTACCAGTGTCAGCCGCTTCCCTCTGCTTGATGCTCTCCTGCTGGGCTGTCCATGGTAGCTAAGAATGATGGAGGTGTAGTCCTGATTCACATGTCTGGAGGGCAACAGTTTGGGGATGGTCATAACAGAGGGTTCTTATACGATCTTCTGCAGCATTTTTTTCAAGAAACAGTGAAAAGAACATATGATACACATTGACTTGTAATTCAGTGCTGGAGAAATAAACATTCTCCATCTATTGTTCACTGGTCAGAAGATCTCACTGCTTTAGCTACTCATGAACATGTATTTTATAGACTTCAAGACTTCAGGAAAATGTATTTTTGGAAATATGGTCTGCTTACATTACTGTATATGCCTAACCCACATTTTTATCTTATGTACTCTCTCCCCATTTTCTTCTTTTTCTTATTTCCTTTCTTTGTAATCATACTTTTAAAAAGTCAATAAAATACATATATTTAAAAAGGCATACATTGTCCAGGTACAAGGTGGTATTTTTTTCTACAGAGGAAAATAGGTGTAAGTGTGAACTCATACCAAAAAAAAAAAATGTTCAATTACCATTGACACATACATGCGCAACAATAATCATAGTTTAAACACCCTAGACTGAACAGGATGGCCCTGCTGTTTGTCAGGGTGAGGTAGGTGCCTCAGGTAGCAAATTTTAAGTGTCACGAAAAAGCAGCACATGATTATTTGTTAATCTGCTATGGTGTTTTTGCTATGAAGGATAGGGAGAGATGTTTGCAGAGTTTTCTGCCTCATTGACTTGGCTGGGCTTGGCTCCTCTGCACCTGTATTTGTGGAAGGGAAGGTGGACTCATTTTCCTCTCTTTCTCAGATGGCAGACTAGATTTCAGGGCCATTGAAATGCTCAGCTACAAACAAAGCCTTAAGTTTAAAACATATGGAGTACATACTAAATGCAGTTCTAAGAGACCATATATACGACACTTTTCCATTTTTCTCCAACATGTAGTATACGTCTTGAATGAATGTGAAATCCTTGTCTCTGGATACCATGTTGCATGAATTAAAATTGTGTTCAACATGGCATCACTACCCCAGCCCCAGCACATGTTCTCTTGTAGGTGTCTACCAAGTCCAATTCTCATGCACCCACTTTTGAGATAAATAACATTTTCAACTTTAGTCTGAAACTTGGATGATAGCTAATAGAGAAGTTAAATGAGGAAGAAAAGAAAGTCAGGTTCAAGATAAACTGGTATAAAGAGATAATAGAATGAGTTTTCCAAAAAAAGAAAATACCTGGCACTCTAGACTGAATGATTAAAATACCTGTGGAGAACCAAACCACAGAGAAGAAATCTTGTAGTGGGGACAGAAATGATTTTTCAAAAAATGATTTTAAAATGTGTTTCTCATTTGTTTCTCAAGTTTTGAGAAATGCTACAAGAATAATTCTAGACTGACAAAGATCTTCACAGTTCAGAGTGCAGAAATATTATTTTTTGTGAAGAAAATTCTGTTTCCTACCCAGAAGTTGCTGTTTTCTGTGCAAAAATACCATTTGCAAATTTTGTGTAAAATAGATCTTGAGCTTTGAAAGGTGTTTGAAAACTCATGCTGCTTTGGGAAAGAAAAGAAGCAATGAATTGTACCCCTAGGGAGAGTGTTAGAGTGGTAGAGTCTCCTTTTTTGGATATTTTTAAGCAGAGGCTGGATGGACATCTGTTGGGAATGCTTTGATGAGTGTTCCTGCATAGCAGGAGGTTGGACTTGATGGCCCCTGGGGTGTCTTCCAATTCTGTGATTCTAGGGATGACCATTCTAACATGACACAAAGAGTCAGTCTAGATCAATTGGAAAGAGAACTTGTACAAAACAAGAAATACACTTATAATTACAAAGCCAGGGCAACAGAACATAGAACCATAGGGCAGAACCATGGTCATGCCATAAGTGCCCTCAAGTTTTTAGCACATGTTACCAAAACCAGCAATAGGCAAGCAAGGTCCACCTCAGAATTTATAATGACCTGAAGGGCTGTGGAGTCTGTATATGATGTGGCCTCTTAAAAAGTAAATATTTGTACAGCCTTTTCATTAACGCTGTGTTTCTTAGACTACAACCAGCAGATGTGCTTATGCTCTACCACAATTATTTTGAAATTATCACTGCAGTGCTAGACAGACCTTTCTTTCTTTTTTTTTTAAAAACAAGAACAAATATTAACATACATATTTCAATTGTCATATTCATTTTTCTGATTGTATATATATAAAAAAGGCATACATATTATCTATATACTTAATGTTCTATTTACCTATTTTCATTCCAATAGTATATTATATATATTATATGATCTATCATGTTTTGTTATACAATCACTATTATATTTTTGCTATTATTTTACTGAAAAGAATCTTCTCTATTTAGATCCTTTTTTTCCCCCTCCCGTTATCTTTCACTTCCTTCTTTCTTTTACTTGGTTAGTCCTTTCTCCCTTTTTTATCTGTTACCTCTATACATTTATGAAATTGTTGACTGGCCACCAACATTACTTATTCCATCTATTTGTTATCTTCCATTAACAAGCATTATTATTATCTTTCCTTATCCTCTCATATTAATTATTCTTCCTGGCAAATCTTTGTCCAATTATTCTCAATAACTCTCTTCACTTCCATCATTTCATTATCTTTTTCACCCCTTCTTGCTTCTTTCATGGTGCATGATAAGCTTTCTAGGGAGACATATTCTAGAAGTTTCTTTAACCATTCTTCCAATTCTGGTACGACATTTCTTTTCCAGTATTTAGCATACACTATTCTGGCTGCTGTGACCATATAGAGTATCTTATTTTTATGCTTATGATATTCTTTATCCACCTGATGAGTCATGTTCAAAAGAAAGACCTCTGGTGTCAGAGGTATCTTTATTTGCAGAAACTTCGTGATTATTTCATGAATCTTCTTCCAATATTTTTTTGCTTTTTCACACTGCCACCACATGTGGTAAAAGGTGCCACATTCCTTTTCACGCTTCCAACATTTCTTGTCTTTAATTTTGTACATCTTACTTAATTTCACAGGATCCAAATACCACCTATGTAACATTTTAAGATTATTTTCTTTTAAACTCTGTGCCAACGTAAATTTCTGAGTGTTCTCCCAGCAATTCTTCCAGTGGTCCAACTTAATTTCGTGACCAATATTTCGCGCCCATACTATCATCGTATCTTTTATAGTCTCAGTTTCCAGCTCTCACTCCAGCATAAATTTATATAATTGTGACATCAAATGATCTTTCTTCTCAAATATTACTTTTTCAAACTCATTTAAATGTATATTAGATTCCAATCCCTCTAATTTTTGGTCCATCTTTAATCTTTCTTTGAGCTGGATATACAGGAACCACTGGCTATTCCATCCTTCACTTATCAATTCTTCTCTTGTCTTTATATGTTGTGATTTTTTCCTCACATTTACCAATAAATCTTTGTATGTTATCCATCTATCCATTGTTCCTTTCCATTTTCCGTATAAAGCTTCATGAGATGAGACCCATAGCGGTATTTTCAAATATAGTTTTCTTTTCCATACTTTCCGAATTTCTAACAATGGTCTTCTTATGTAATGATTTAGGAATTCTTTATCTACTTTCTCCTTATTATACCACAAATAACCATGCCATCCGAACCAGAGATCTGCACCTTCTAAATTTAGTGTTCTTCCATTACTCAACGTAATCCAATCTTTTATCCATGTCATACCATTTGCATAATAGTAAAGCTTCATGTCCGGTACACTGCAGCCTCCATTTTCTTTCCTGTCTATCAATGTTTTCCATCTTATCCTAGGTTTCTTTCCACTCCAGATGAAATCTGAAAGTTCTTTTTTCCACACCTGAAAGCATTTAGTGTTAGTAATTATTGGAAGATTCCGGAACAAATAGTTTATCTTAGGTAGTATCATCATTTTAATTGTAGACATCCGTCCTAATAAAGAGAAATTTTGCTTTTTCCATGTCTATAAGTTTCTTTTAACTTCCTTCCATTTTTTTCCATAATTGTTTTCAAATAATCCGTGGTTCTGTTTGGTTATTGTTATTCCCAGATAATTGATCTTCTTTTCCTCTTTAAATCCTGTCATCCGAATCAAATCGTCTGTTTCTTTCTTTCTTATGTTCTTGGTCAAGATCTTCGTTTTCTCCTTGTTTATCTTAAAGCCTGCTACTTCCCCAAATTCATTGCATATTTCTAACATTTTTTTCATACTTAATTTTGGTTCTTCAAGAAATATCACCAGATCATCCGCGTAAGCTTTCACCTTATATTCCTGTCCTTTTATTTTTGTTCCTTTTATTGTGTCATCTGTTCTCATCTTCCTCAAAAGTACTTCTAATGTTATTATGAAGAGGAGCGGTGACAGGGGACATCCTTGCCGTGTTTCTTTCTTAATTTCAATTGCTGCTGCCTTATCTCCATTTATGACTAATTGAGCTTTGTTATCTTTATATATTTGTTTTATCCAATTTACAAATTTGTTTCTGCATCCCATTCTATCTAATAATTCTGTCATAAATTCTCGATTGAGATTATTGAAGGCCTTCTCTGCATCAACAAAGACCATCACTCCTTCCTTCTCATTATGTCTTTCGTAATATTCTAATATGTTTATTACTGTACGAACATTATCCCTGATGTATCTTCTCGGAAGGAAGCCATTTTGGTCTTCATGAATTATTTCTTGTGCTATCCTCTTCAAAGTGCTAGACAGACCTTTCAATGGGCAGCATTAGCACATTGTTCCAACATGACTTTATGGCTCTACCATTAAGGGAGGCAACCTGACAAATCAACACTGTTTAGTCCCAAATAACAAGGCCTACTGTCAGGGGTCCCAGGGGCTGGAGTTCAATGACAACTGGAGGGATTCAAGTTATTCCCCCCAAAGAAATATGGAAAGTGGGGTGCATATGCTCGGCCAGGGGTCCTCAGTGAATGTTACGTCAACACCTCAGCATCTCCAATTTTTAACTGAAAAGTTCCATGTGTTCTCTAGAGTCTGCAGGGGTATTTTTTAAATTTTTCATTCCCTCCCCTCATATCTGACCTGTTTTAGGCCCAGTGGGCTTTTTGCAAAATTGGAAATAACTTCTAGTTACCTCCAGTTTTGGAGCGGGGGGAAGACCTTCCGGACTAAAACAGGTGAGGAAGCCAAATATGTGATGACATCACCCCCTGCAGTGCCTAAAGGAATAATGAAGGTTATTAAATTTTTAAAAATGGGGATGTGTGAGTTAAAACAGATATGTAACCCTAGGGGTCCACTGGGAAACAAGGCAGCCCCCAGCATTCCAAAATTCCCCATACCAGCTTTTTTAGAAGCCCTTCACATGCTGAAAAAAATGTCCAAAGGAAGCCAAAGAGTCCTACTATGTAGCCACATCCCAGCTGAGGATGGTGGCATTGATCACACCCCAAACTGGCCACTCATTCCTGTTTGGCCTATGATTCCTCTCAAACACATAAGGGAACTTTACATGGGGAACATATGTGGGAGGGTGGAGTGCAATCACATGTGTACAACTCATCCTGCCTGTGATAGAAGGCAGAATTTGAGCTGGAGGAGGAAGATATGCTGATGATATGGCAATGGCATCAGCAGTGGAAAGAGGTGTGGCTAGCATAGACTTGCCCTTCCACTACTCATTCACGTCTGTCAGACATTAACGTAAGAATGAGGCTTTAAACTGATGAGTTTCCCTCTGCGTACATTGTCCAAAGTGTGCCATTAAAAAAAAAATCACCAGGTGCAATTTTCCAGAATAAGCCCCTCATGGTCAGTGTCAACTCAGTTTATTTGGATTAAACAATGACTAAGCCTGAGGAGAAAGCAGCAATATCATGCATCATTCTTTGGGAATTCCCTAACAATAGACAGTGTTTATAGTCAAAACCAAGGATTTAAAAAAATTGCTCTTGAAAGGACTGTATTCTCTCTTACAAACGAGTCCAAGCTTTGAGATCTGCTAGAGAGGTCCTCCTCTCTGTCCCACCACCCTCACAGGTACATCTGGTGGGAACACGGGAGAGGGCCTTCTCAGTGGCTGCCCCCAGGATCTGGATCTCCCTTCCTAGACAAGTCAGACTGGCACCCTCCCTTCCTTCTTTTGTTAGACAAGAAAGGCATTTTTATTTCAGCAGGCATTCCATACATGATCATTACTTGGCTGACAAAAGGTGCTGGCTATTCTTAATTTATGTAGTGTTTGTGACTTGCTTGTGTTTTTCAATAAGTATTTTAACTCTGTTTGAATTACTCCTTGATTGTTTAATTTGTGTTTTAACTTTTGTATATCATAATTTTTTAAATATTTTTTTCAGTACTATAAGCCACTTTTGAGTCTTCCCCAGGAAAAAAAGGACAGGATACAAATAAAGATAACAACAACAACAACAACAACAGAAAGGAGATGATTCTGGACAAATCGAAAACTAAATGTTTCAATAACAAACAGCTGTCCCTGAAGCATATTTATTACTCCCCCCCCCTTTTAATATTGCAGTTCCTATTTATAATTTATTTCTTGTAAACTTATTTACAAGATGTACCTCTGTAGCAAGAAGGAACTGGCAAAACACCTCTGAGTATTCCTTGCCTAAGAAAACTGTATGAAATCCATGGAGTTGCCATGAGTCAACAGGGAACTCAAACACACATATATACACACCTCTGTAGTTTAAAAAAATGATTTTCTCTAAATCTCCTATCATTTGCTGAGGGAATAGAGGCATGTAGTTCTGTATCAGCCATTGCAGTATATTTAAATGGGTTTTAGAAAGGGAAAAAAGAGGGGATGAGCTGGTGTGTGTAAGATTATGGTGAAGAGATTTAAGGATAGAACCAAGATATAACGCTACCAATATTTACATGTATGTGCACATAGAGAGAGAAATTTATGATAGACAGACAGACAGATAGATAGATAGATCAAGACTGTTTCTTAACCTTAGCTTTAGAAAACCCACTCAGTGCCAACAGGAATTCAGAAAGCATGGAGTTAAATAAGTTTGCTTGTCCTCCACCCATCCACCCACCCCACCCCCCCAAAAAACAATTGGAATCAGCAGTTTGCATTATTTTAAAAATGAATGCTGAGAATCAGCAATTTTCCTTTTCTTTTTCTTTCTTTTTTTTTAAAGATCTTGTGGGGTTTTTTATTTAAAGTGGAAAACTACATTAAGTGCAAGGCACTCAACAAAGAAGCAGTCATAAAGCCTAAGTAGTCTTGGAGTTATAAAATATGTCCGTTGTGGCAATTCTACTGCCAACAATGAAGTTTTAAGCATTAATATGCCTTCATTGCAGTTTTAATGCCTTAATATTGACTCTATAGCTCTTTTGGGTAATTTTGCTTTCTCTGGTACTTGAAAGGTGATGATGTCAGCGTTCTTCATCCTGATTCATATGCAGGTTGATGAAGCTGAGTTATTTATTGAGTTCCATTATATTTTCTATAAACATTAGTTCTCAATAAACAGAGACATTTAGCCGAGGGTTTATTTATTAAATAGGTACTGTACAGATGGTTTTGCCACACATGATGTGCTGCAGAGGATATTACTCAGGAATAATCAGCTGTGTTATAGCTTGGCTAAATTAATAAGATGATAATGATGAAATTGATGCTTTTGAGCTAGGCTTGGTAAATGGTTTTTGCATAAACAAACTGATAAATTTGAGAAGCAATTACTTGCTTGTCAAAGATAAAAACACAACAGGGCCCATTTATAGTTAGGTCCTATTTATTTTTAAAGATTGTACCAGATTTTATGTTTAATACGCTGCAATTAAAAAATAATACTTAAATGAAGAATAATAAAAAACTAACTTTCTGAGTTTCTCCTTCAAATTTGAAGATGCAGCATTGCTTGGTTAGACATCAAGTAAACTTTTTGAGGGCTTTCAAGCTATGTCACGGAGGGATGGGGGGGGAGAAAATCATTGCTGAAACATGAAAAATATTGTCATGAGCTCATGACACACCAATGCTGCTGTTTACAAATATACAAGTATGCATTTTTAGATATAGCTATGTGCATACACATAGCTATGCACACATGATATATCCACATATAGAGATGATAGATAGATAGATAGATAGATAGATAGATAGATAGATAGATAGATAGATATGAACACATTAACAGAAATCAAACACAGCATGACCCCTCCTCACATACATTCTCCTACTGGAAAGCTGGTTTCACAAGACAATTTCACACACGCAACTGGCCCATCCAAAAGAGAGCCAAATCAGGCTATTTTCATGAAGAATGTGACATTAAACTGTCTATATATTTACTGTAGGATAGATTTTGACTGAATATTAGAAGAAACTTCTTGACAGGAAGAGGAATTCAGCAATGAAACCAATTGGCTAGAGAGGTTATGGGATCTTCTTCTCTGGACATCTTCAAAAAGAGGCTGGACAAGTATCTGCTGGGGATGCTCTAGCTGGAGATACTATATTGAGCAGTGAGTTGGACTCCATGGTCCATGATGCCCCATACACTCTATGATTCTATAAAGTACTTGCAGGTTTGTATGTGTTCATATTGGATGATGGAGGCTACAAGTACATGCATGTTCATATTACTCACCATTTGTTATGTCTGCTTCTAATTAGTGTGACTGCTGAAAGTCCAAATTGGTCTGCAAGTAGACTTGCAATTCTTGCATATAGACTTTGTAGGGGATGTCATCTCAGGAGACCAGCAAGGAGTGCAGCTGAGCTCTTGCAGTCTGCTATAGGACTTAGTTACGATAGATCATACAGAGACATAGCATAGCAAGCTTGCTATAGCCATTGCTTACTGGAGTGGGCTTCATGTAAGATATGCTGTGTCAAGCAGGAGCAATTTCTCAACCGTTCCTGCAGATGCTCAGCTGCATCAGGTAATCCGGATAAGGGATATTATTCATTGTCTCTCAGATGCTGGGGATATCACACACACACATCTCCTGCTCATTAAAAGGGTTGCCTTATTTTCCCTCCTAACTGATATTTTTTTAGCAACTGCTGGACTATAGAGGTGGCTGAATATATGTTCAAGGTAAATCTCTTTGTCCTGCTTTTAAAGAGTGAATAGAGAGCCAGGGTGATGGTAGTAGTTTGAGCATTAGACTACATCTCTGGAGATATCCAATTCCCTGATCAGCCATGGAAATTCACTGGGTGACCTTGGGCACATCACATACTTCCAGCCCAGGAAGACCCCATGGTAGGTTCACCTTGAGGTCACCATAAGTTGGAAAGGACTTGAAGGCAGTGGCTGCCAACCTAGGAAAACTATGGAGCTGGTGGAGTCACTGAGCCTTATCTCCTTCTCCTCTTGATCCTTATCTTGCAGCAGTGATTTCCCCTACCTGCTTCTCTTCCCTCTATTGCAAGCAGCACTAGAACCCTCCTGGAGCTATCGGTCATCTTTAGAAGGCAGGCATGTAGCACCATGAAGTGAAGTGGGAGGGGGTGTAGGGAGAGAGAATTGGAGGTGCAGCTGCAAGGGAGAGGAGCAAGGCAAGGGGTAAGGTGGGAAAGGAGGCAGAAGGGAAGGTGCACAGGACATGTGGCAGGTGGGTATAAAGTACAAGAGAAAGAAGATGCCACAGTACAAGGAAGAGAAAACATAGGATAGGAAAAGATGGTGGGGGGTGGAGATGTTTTAGGATAGTTGTCCTAAAACAGAACACTTTTTTTTCATCTTTCTCACATGCCCTTCAGTCATACAGGCTAAATAAATGCAGTTTTGTTCAACTGTCCATGTAGATTGATTACAGACCAGTTTCAGATTAGCCACTACCTTCTCCGCCACCCCCCAAGCTACAATCCCTATTTCACAAGTCACAACTTCTTGGCCGTTCATATCCCTCAGTTCAGTAGCTAATCTGTCCATTAGCTCAACTTGAATTTGTTTCTCCATATGACTTTGAACCTCCTTCACTTCCATATTGCTAACTTCTCTATCCCCCTTTTGTCTTACATCTCCCCACAGTGCTTCCTTGATCTCAATGATATTGCTCAGGGCCTCTACCATGTTCCTCTTCAAATTTTGGAGTTTCATTTCTCTCAAAGAACATAGTTTCTCCATCATCCACTGCAAAAGGTGCTGAGAAAGTTCCTGGGAAGGTTCCATCTTTATTCAGTCCAGCAGTTTCCGAGTTAACAAGTCACTTCTTTTCTTGTCTAGCCAAGAGCCACTAGCAAGTCTGCCTTATCAACATCAACTAGATAACACCCGTACTTTCTCACACTATAACTTCTCCTTTTTAAAATCCAATTCAGTCTTACAAATAAGATGAAACCCCATCTATCCACAAAATATATGCATTTAGATCCTTAATCACTATCTTTTAAACATATCAACCCCCAACTTTATATTCCATTTATCCCAATCTAGGGTGGGTGAATATGCTTTCTTGGCAGAAAGAAAATGGTTGGAAAGGCTCCATTGTTCTGTTTTAGTTAGAAGAATTCTTCACTGTTGTAACTCCAAAGGTTTTTTTTTTTTAAAGAGTTTTCTTTTAAAAAGCAGGTTGCCAATACAGCCTCATTAGGTCCTCAGATCCAAACAGCTGCATTTCATAGCAAGGGCAAAAAATGTCACTTCCTCAGTCTTTCCCATTCATAATGTGTTTAGTGAGAAGTAAATGCAAGTAATGGGAATTCTGGACCTGGATGAGTTATTCCCTGCTCCCCCTTTAATCCTGGGGGACTATCTCCAGCAAGAGAGCCCTCTGGCCAGCACTTTTACCATGAAAGCTCTCCTTGATGCAGAGTTGCAGCCAGGAGCATCTACCCACTGCTTCCCAGAAGTCAAAGTCCCAGCCAAGCAGAGATCTGAACCCTGGTCTCCAGAGTCATAGTCCAATACTCAAACCACTACAAAATATAGCCTCCTTAACAGTCTTTACTGATCTTCCTGAATAATCCTTATTCAGATTAGGTGCCCTGATTTGAGGGTCTGGAATATGGCAACTCTAGGATGAGGGTAGGCATTTTCTGAGTATCTGGATCTTAACCCTTTTAGAACTGGAATGTGTGTCATTTGAAATATGTTAACATATTTGCCTTTCATTATAACTTTGTCATCTGTTCAAATTAGAATGTTGCCCATTAATGTTTTTACTGTATACAACTAGATCAGTTTCTAAGCTGCATTGACCCAGCAGACATACTCCCAAGTATTTGGGTAGCAGTTACTTCCCCTAGTACTTCTTATGAATATTGAAGACATACATGTGTTCTTTGTCACATTCAAATACGTATTTACAATTTTTTCAAAATGCATTACTTGCAAATATCGAAAGTTTCAGCAAGGTACACCATCAAATTGCATTTATATTGACAATAATGATAAAGTGTGGGTTCTAGTCTGTGATAAATGAAGTTAGCTGCTACAGTAATGAATGGGACAATTTAGGAGGTCCATCTCTATCAATAGGCAGAGTACTTCATGTATCAGATCAAGGCTGTGATGAAAAGGCAGATTATTCTATTTTTTACTGTGGTATTTCTACTGTTGAGGAAGGTCCTTGTGGGGGTTTTTTTGCCTATAGTCCACTTCTTCTGCTATAATAATTTTGCTGTCTTTAGGTGCTCTATATCTTGAGTTGGAGGAGAGGACCATTTGCAGCCTTACCTCAGGGAGCAAATTGTCCTCAACTAGGCCAGGAAGTTAGCCGCAGCTGGAATAAAGACTTATTGATTTCAATAGAAATTTAGTGAAACTGATTTATGATCACACAGGTTACTCATACTTATGTTCTGATAACTGTCAGTAATTTTAAAACAGGAGAACACTTAAGTTTCTGGTAAGCATTGACATGCCAAAGGTATTAGCCAAACTCCCTAGAGCTGCATCGGTGAATGTACAGAGCCAGACTTACAGATATGGGAGGAGGACCTTTCTGAAGGCTGGAATCATCTATGTGTATTGGGACTACATCCCATGGAAAACTTGTGGAATTTCAAGAATTTCAGCACAAACATGCATAGGCTCAAGAGGATCAAATGGTTATTTGGGAAGGTCAGTTTATACCTAATTCTTCCCAATGTAGTTTTCTGGACTGTGGGGGAGACATGGTGGCCTTCCATGCAGAGGCCACAAAGTGCATTTGGTATAGGGGTTTACTGCAGGTCTTAAGGGACAAAATGCCTAATGCCACCTTGGAATATATTCTCAATTTGTCTTAATGTTTCCCAGAACCCTTGGTAGCAAAGCAGCAGTGGAATGTGTTGGCCACGATGGTGATTCTGCTGTTTCAGGATGCCTTTGAGAAAGAAATTGAACTGGTGGCAGAGGCAATCAGAGTTCCATTGCTGTACTGCCAAAGGCCCTTGCAAAATTGCCAGCATTGAAAGAAGCACATTAGAAGCAAGGTGAAAACAGGGAGGGAGGGAGGGTTGCCAGGTCTCAGGAACTCACTGATCCCTTAGCAAACTGTTGTACTTATCTTGGTACTGAGGCAAGGAGGAAAACATTCTGACTGAGCGGTACTGGAAGAGAAAGAGAGAATTGGATTTTTCTACGTAAGATAGCTTTAAAGCTTTAGTATCCATCTGCACATACGTTCCCACTGGCACCAGGATGCTCTGGCTCACCATGAAGGTGTTCCTATGTATTTCACTGGTCCAATGCAGAGGTAAAAATGCCATTTAGAACATTTAGAACAAGACAGAGGGAGAATTACACTAGCATTGCAGTCCATGAGCCTGGGGAAAGTACTCCTTGAGACTTGGTGGTGGGCCTTTCATAAGGTCCAGGAGCAACACAGAGCCTCAAAAGAACTCAGGTATCATGTGTACTCTTGGTAAGGCCAGGCAGCCATAGCAGGAATGATAACAACTGCTGCAGTTAATGGGTATTTTTAGCCACTTGCCCTACCATTCAAAAATGCTTTGTACTTTTCCCTTGGCTCTGAATTGTCTGATTGCCTAATTAGCTGAGTTGTGCCCAAGTTCCAGTCCCATTTCCCTCCTGTATTTCCCACATCAGCCAGACTAGTGGTAGTTTTGACCATCCTCCCAAAGCTTGACTATCCCTTCCATTGTGAGCTCAGCTCGATGCAATCTGTAATATCACATGAACCCCAAGCCTTGTGACCCCACAAAGGATCACCCTCTATTCTCAGCTTTTGGCCATGTGACCTCAGAGAATGGGAACCTGCTGACCTGGCAAGGCTAGGAAATGACAAGCCCCAATATGAATCAGAATTACTTGCACCGTTCTTTTTCCAAAATCATCCTTCCCTTCTCTTTTTGTTTGCCTTTCAAGATTTTGGTGAAAGGCCACCCCAAATTCAATCAAACCCCCAAAGGAAAGTGAAGTAAACCTCCAACATATCCATTGGTGGTCCTGTGCTCATAGAAAACACTTTGGCTCACTTACAGCAAAGTACACGATTCTCGTCAATTTCACTTCCCACTTCTGTCCCCAACAAACAGTTTCAGGAGTTGTGAGACCCATCAAATTTTGATGGGACAAGGCAGCAGCAGCAGCTACATTATGTTGGGTTTTGGGTGTGGATCTTTAAAAAGGAGTTGTGCCTCTTCTTCTGCAAACAGAAGTGCTTTCCATATCTGCACAGCTGCTAATGGACACAACCCTTTGAAAGTAATCTTTGTACATGTGAACAAACATGAGGATCCTAATAAGCCTGGTCTCTGTTTGCAACCATTCTACGCTCACACACACCCACACAAAATCATGGTCAAATTGCCAAAAAAAAAATCGTGTTTTTGAATAATTTCTTCTCTGTCGATGTCTTGCTATTGCTTTCCATCCCTTTTAATGTCTGTCCACCAACTTGCTCCTCTTTCATTCATGAGTGGAGTGATTTCCTTGGCTACTGGAGCAGAAGGCAAAATGCCACTTTTGGACGAATAGAATTTTTCTTTAATGAACATAAAGAATCCATTTTCTGAGTGCTAGAAAAGGAAAGGAAGCAGGATTCTTGTGTATATCTATATCTGTATCTCTTCCACTCCAGCAGGCAGAGAAAAACACCTTAGGCATCAGTGGCCAATCCATCCTGTCTGAAGATGAGTGAAGAGGAGGCTGTTTTACAATTAAAGACCCCCAAATAGGGGCAGTCTACACGACAGCACTGTCCTTGGAGAATTCACCCGCATCTTTGAGAAAGAAAAGCTAAAGGATTTTAAGAGGCAGAGGACGGTTGTTCCATTTTTATGCTAAATAAATGCATGAAGTTTAAAATGTAAAGAGCTATTAATAATTGCTACACATATCTTGGTAGTATGAAGTTCAGTGCCTGGGTGATAACACTTGGTTGCATCTTAAGGCAGTCAGGAGGCTTCAGCTTTGCCTGATTCCAGTCACTGAAGCTTACTTGTCAACACAACCAAAGTTCTTATCAATGTTTCCAAGATGCATCCAATATATCAGGTTGGGAATCATGGGGTCCTCCAGAAGTTGTTGGACTGCATCCCCTAGCAGCCCCAGCCAGAATAGCCAAAGGGGAGATGTGCAAAGAGTTGCAGTCCAACACTATCTGGAAGCCTACATGATTCCCAGATGTGTAATAGATGAACCACTTCATGGACATCAGCCAGCACCAGGGCTGACCCAAGATATTTTGTTTCCTGAGGTGGAGTGGCAGTTGTCCCCACACCTACCCCTGAAGTTAAGATGCATAATAGCCAGTCAAGCTGTTTTGACACAAGAGGCAGAAAGCATCCACAGTTACTTCTTCCCATCTCTGGGAATCAAAATATAATAATGACAACCAATTTGCTGCCGTTTCATGACAATCCAACATCAACTACCTAACAATCCAATCCTAATTCAAAGATGAACCAGCTATGGGATATTAGAACTAAGCACAAGCCATCTTCTGCCAGTAGAAACGTCCTTCTATTTGGCAGATACCTCTTCTCATGATTTATTTCAGAGATCTGTCAGTCTCTGAAATGAGGCAATCTGCTGGCAGAACTAGGTAGATGGATCAGAAAGAAGATATTTGACAGCTGCTCAAAGAATGGGGTGAGCAACACTCTTAATGACTTCCTGAGTGACAGCATAGGTAGAAATGTCCATTTTTCCAGAGGCATACTAATATTGTGCAACCAGTAGTTGTGCGATTGGTGGTTTTTCTATGTTAGCAGCCATTTTGGGAGGAGATACAATCCACAATAGTGATAATGTGGGCAGAGTGCCCCACCACAGGTTGTGCTCCCCCATAAAATTACCATTGTATCATTAGGAAAACTCTCATGATGCCAATCTAGAGGCCACTGGTGAAGCAAAAGGTCACATCTCCATCCCCACACCCTCCCAGGCTTCTGGTTACCAGATTTAAAAATACAGCTTGGAAAAATTACTGGGTGGGGATTCTCAGCCCTTTGGCTAAGATCAAGTGTAGTATCTGTTCTTATCAGTTTAATATCTGATACATCCTCTATTTGAGGACTATTTAATAAGTGAGGATTCCAGTTCCCAGAATCCACCACCAACATGATTTTCCAAGGCTCTTTCTGAGCTTTATTAGGGGGCATGTCCTATCATTACAGAGGAAGAAAAAAATAACTGAAAAATTGTTATGAAGGGGCCCATCACTCAGAAGTATCCACAGAATCACTCTAATTAGAATGGTGATTTGAACCCAATGAGTGTTAACCTGCTTAGGCAAATACTGTAGATCCAGACTAACCCAGCTGAGATGTGCTTCTTTTCAGGTTCCTGACAGATGCTGATGTCAGTTTTCAGAGCAATGAACATGAATTCATTAAGCAGCTTCCCCTGAAATCCCTTGAACTATGTTAATTCCCTCAGATGCTTCTCTGGGACAGTGTTGGAATTCAAATAATGCAGAGCCACTGTACTATCGTTAGACCTGTCCAATTAGAGTGTAGAAGTGCATGCCTCTAAAGCCTTCCCTAAATAAAGCTCTGTTTTCTAGAGCTGTGCCCCAGCAATCTCTCACTGGTTAGCCACTGGGGGAAACAGGATGGTGTGTGAGATAGACTTTCAGTCTGATCTAGCAACATTCTTGTTTAGGTTCTCAGAGAATAGGCTAAATTCATGCCTCCCCTATTAAGAGGACAATTTGAAATTCCCCAGGGTGCCAACCTGCTGGAAGTAAAGCTTTCAAATCTGGGAGACATTTTGTTTAAGGGAGGTGGAGGTGAGAGAGAGAAGGAGAGTAAGATGTGGTTAGAAATAAGTATTCTGTGCATGCTTAGAGACATGTATGTTGTTATTTTCTTCCCATCTATTTTAGCTAAGCCTTCACAATCAAAACAGAGAGAGGTCCCATGCCTGAAAAGCCTCCCACACCTGTGTGACTTTCTCCCGTGCCCCAGTCATGCACCGTTTTTTGTCAGGAAGCCTTCCCTGCCTGTCTCTTTTCTGAATGTGCTGCTCCATGGTGCAGCTGTGAGCCTCCACTGTCTCCGCTTTGTGCAGTCTCGACTGGTTCAAAGATGCCTCCACATCAGAAGGACTCAACTGCCAAGGGTAAAGCTTGAAAACCGAGCTGCTGCACAGCTAGGCCCTTAATATGCACTTTGTTCTTTTTCACATCTGAATAAGCAGCCTTCCTTATCCGTGACCAGTGGAGTGTTCTTTTTCCATCTGTGTATTCGACACATTCCCTCCCTTCCATTTTTCGCTATTGAGAGTTAAGATGCTGTTCTTCTCTTTCCTTTCTTCTTTATATTTGGCTTAGCCCTGCGAATCAACTCTCACAAAGCCCACTGACCCACTCCCTCCAGAAGAGGGGGGCAGAGAGACAGAGGCTCTTATCAATGATGGATGCACCATTTAATGCCAGAGTACGTGGTCTCAAGTGAAACCTAGGGCCTTTCCAGACTCCACTGTCATAGTGCTATTATTCCACTTTCAAGATCCTATGGAATCCTGGGGTTTGCAGTTTAGGGAGGGGCCTTTAGTATTCTCAGCCAGAGAGCTCTTTGGCCTCAGGAAACTACAAACCCCAGAATTCTACAGGATGTTGAAAGTCAAAACATAGCACTATAACAGTGTACTGCGGAAAGGCGCTTAGTCCTGTTTGGGAGGGGGCCTTCCAAAGCACAGCCTTTATAGTAGAATTCCCTTACCCTGTTCCTAGAGGATGAATCTATCCAAAGGCAAACAGTCGGTGGTAGCCAGGACTCTCAGGGTCCAAGTTCTGATATATTTTGAGAAGCAGGAATGATCGCATCATCTACCACCGCTCTCAGGCTTCCCTGTTCCTTAGCGGTAAACCTCCCAGTAGCTGGAAGGGGAGTGGCATTTTCTCAGCAATTGCAATGAGCTACCCCTGTTGTAAGACAAGTGTTTGAGGACCACTTCATCTTGAATGTGGAACTGAAACTCCATTAGCTTTACAAAAGACCTCAGCCTGATGAAAAGGGTTAGAACAGGCGTGTTGTTACCCTGTGAACTGGGGATCCCGAGAGGGACACTAACATGTGCTCAACTAAAGGTGGGGAAAATTAGCTCAGAGCACTGCTTAGCGTTACGAGAGGCAGGGTAACTTAGCGAGATCTTGAACCCTATGTCTACGGGGTCGGGTCGAGTCAAGAAGAACACAAAAGTTGAAATAATAAATGATGTTTATTAAATACAAGCAAAACAGTGTATGCGACACACTCATATAAGATAACTAAAGAAAATAAAGGTTGGAGTGGTATAGAGAGATTTGTAGAGGGATTGCGGGTTTGGGTGATACTTCACCTGTCCTGAAGCCCAGAAAAATAGAGAGCGAAGCTGGCGTGCGATGTAGCTTAGCACGTGGAGCTGAGGGGAGGCTCGCCAAGCAAAGCGGCAGCAAGGCGGGATGAAACTCGGGAGCGTTCCGAGGAAGGTCTCGGAATCAAGGGTTTTTATAAGGAGAATTGTGACTGCAGGCTATGCCATACTTGGGGAAAACAATAGATTTGGAGTTGGAGACAAAGCCTCCGAAAAGTCAGAATCTGAATGGTTGAGTTATCGTAGCAGTTTTCAATAGAGTAGCCAGTATGCAAACGCAGAGTACTTGGGTATTGCATAGTTTACCCATCAAGCTGCCATCGCGGGGCAGAGCCTCTTTTGTAAGTGGCGTGCATACTTAGTTAGAGTATTTGCCTGGAGGTCTCCTAAAGCACAGAGTCAGCTATTTCTGGCCTGCCTGTATTGTAGTTCGAATATTACGGCTATTAACAGCCGAGCTTGTTTACATGCTTGTCCGGTGGCCTCGCAAGCACGTGGAGAGGAATAGAGAAGTGAAACCGAATTGTGATATCAAGAGGATACCTTTTAATATCCCCAAAGCTCGGACTAGCCAGGGCAGTAACAATCCCCCCCCCCCGAAAATGGGCGATGTTGGGGACAATATCGGACATTTTCCAATTAAAAACAAAAATCAATTTGGAGCTGAATAGGGCTTGGTAGCCCTATCACAAGTTGGTAGCCATATCACTCCTCAGGAAAGGGAATTCCAGAAGAGCAAAGGATTACTATCTTATAAAGACATTCCTAATTAAAACCTAAACCTAAACACACACACACACCAATGTAAACAATAGCGCAATAATAAACAGTTAGACAATAAACAATGTCCAATGTCCCGTCAGTAGGGAACTGTCGAAAAATGAGCAAATGGCAGTAAAATAGCAAATGCAAAATGAAGCAATCAATGAAATAATCAGTGGAATACTGTAAGTCCAATGCATGGTCTGGCAATGACAGCAATCCAGGGAGCAAAGAGTTCAGTGAGGATGAAAGTTTGTAGTCCGGAGGTGGTGAGGTGCAAGCAAAAGTCTTGGCACCCCCCCCCTCGCAACAGGAAAAGTCGGAGCGGGTGAGCAAAACATAAGTCCATCCAGGCAACAGAGCAGGACTAACAACAAAAATGTCCAAGTCGGTGCAGCTTGGCTCGCTGCAAATTCAGGAGCAATGAGTCTTTGCAGAGTTTGGAGCCTGGAATGGTCCATAGGTTTCCTTGGGTCAGCAAACAGTAGCAGGAATGGCAAAAAGTCCGTCTTTGCAATTGGGAGGCTGCAGGGTCACCTTCCCTCACAGTGATGGGTGTCGTCGAAGAACCAGGAATCTCCAAGTCTCGGCCATCAGATGGAGCGGCAACTTTCTTCGTCGCCCCCCCCCATGGTATTCGGGGGCGATGGTACAACCTCGGGATTTTCCCAGTCTTCTGGAGCAATAGACCTATTAGAATTTTAACAGAAGAACTGACATGATTATTATCCAATGTGTACTGTTAATGCAAATGGCCGGCTCGAAGCCTACTGGGAATGAGATCTGTTGGAAAATGGAGATCTACTGGGAGCAGCTGGTGGATACAGGATGGGACCAGATCTTAAAGCCATACCAGGAGCGGCAATGTTAAAGCCACTGCAGATCATGGTCACCCTGGGCTGGTGACACATCTGCCAGAGCTTGGGGAGTCGAGTGCCCAGCTGTAGTTCACTCTGAGTAAGACCAGGCCTGCAACAAATATCATGATGTGATATAAGAAGAGTACCCGCTGCCCACTCAGACCGAACCAGGTTAGGCTCTGACCCCTCCTTTTTTCTTTTTTCTTTTTTGCTCTGCCTGATGGCGGGGCCCCAATACTGGTGGAAAAGACAGAATAAACCAAATCAGAGACGAGTGAGTGTACGCTTGCTCGTTGCCAGAGTGGACGCTGACTCCCTCGGTGATTGGTCCGGCTGGATGGACGCACGTATGCAATGTTCTAATAACATATGCAAATGAGACACAATGCACCAGGGCCGGGCGTCAGGCCAATTGTGTGGGTCTCCGGCCCTTATGGGGCATCGGAGAGCGGTTCCAAATTGGTGAAATCGAAATTGCATGACACAACAAACAAAATAGTGGTACCAATTACTCTCACCCTAACAATCCAGTCACACGAAAGAAGTGGGGAGGAGGCCCTCGATGTGATGAGGGGCATGCCTGGGCAGTAGACCGGGAGTCCAGAGTCAGACCTGGTTCTCCTGAGAGGGTCGTGAGGCCTCCTTCATCTCGCCCTAATCCCACCAGAAAGCCATTGCACAAGGCAATCCCTCTGAGTGAGAGAATGCCGGCATTCGGAGTGTGAAAAGGTCGGCACTCCAGTCCGACTCACCTTCCTCAGAGGACCCGGGCTGACTCTGTAGGCCCGATCTACCTGAGAGGAAAAGAGGATCTTGGGACAGCCATCTTAAGAGTCTGTTTCCTCCAAAAACAAAAACCCCTCCCTTAAAAGGTTAAAGAATAGATTTAAACACCCTAACTATACTCTACAGCAAACCACTATTTACAAACGGGGGAACCTCTTCCCTTAATAAAACAGACGGCTTGCAACATGAGGATCTGTTTCTTAATCCAAAATACCAAACCAACAAGGCTGACTACCAAAATTAGCTGAAATACCACCAAAATGACTAAAAGGTGGAGAGCGAAGTGTGCTATAGCCTGGCCCGTGGAGGACCAATTAAAGATATCCCACCACGAATGTTTCGCAGAGGACTTCAACTCCTCTGAAGTGCTTACTATTACCTGAGCAGTATGGTTAACAGTCAAGACAATTTGGTGGAGGGAGTGCGAGACCTCCTTTACTCGTTGCGACAAACTGGTGAGATTCCTGAGACATAAAGACGCAGGGATCTCGTCCTCAAGGTGGAATCCAACTAACTCGGATTCTGTAGAAGCATAGGCACTTTCAAACACATAATCTCGTATCTCCCTCTGGAGATAGAAGTTCTGGCCAAAGCAGTCTTGGACCATCTGTGAGCAAAAACAGGGGTTCCCAGCGGTACGGTTTACTCTTACAGTCGCACCACTAGGCAATACTATCAAGTTGGTACAAGGAGTCCTTAAACAGAAGCACTCACGGGTGATCTGGGCCATGACTGTGTTATTTACTGGTACTACCAAATATTCGGAGGTATCGCTTAGGCTGAGACCATTAAGGTTGTGGAAACACTGAATCCAATGGCGGTTGAATAGGCAACCAGCTAAATCAAAAGAGTGGGTACCATTGGACCAATGGTACATCCGTGGGGGCAGCAAAGTGGCATTGGCGGCTATGAGGGGAAGTCCTAAATGGGATACTAGATGTAGAACTACCGGATCTAGAATCCGTTCATGGGCAACGTCCACCGTGAGAGTTCGGTTCTTCCACGTGGCGTGCCGTATTTGTGCCAAAGCAGCAAGGTTTTCCAGCGGTTCTGGGTATCGCTCTCAGAGTAGGCTCAGGATCTCAGGGTGCATTAACCCCATGAGGCTCGCCTGGATCACCTGAGCGGCAAAGGTGATCACGGTGCTTTGCAGTTGCATGCATTGTATCGCTATTGACAAATTGTGGGTCATGATCTGTAGAACACGGCCAAGGTCGGATATTACGTCTCGCTCGACGCCAACCCACTATGGGAGCAACTGACTGATTAGGTCTACTCCTCTCGCTACGTTGGTTAGGCCAGCAGCAGAGGATATTCCAGTGTCTCTGGTTTTGGTGCCAATTACACCTAATTTGTTTGCTAGGATCTCGTTGTCTGTAGCGTTGATGAACGCGCCGCCAGTTCCAATTCCACCTAAAGCGGTTCCTAAGACACTTCGCTTAGGGCAAGTGTGTGGGTGGGAGAAAGACAGCCATTGTTTCTCCCAGTGTTCTCACTGTGTCCATGCAAGTTTTAGGTACGGTTGGCAAGTTGGAATTACTCTTGAGATGTTAACAACCGTAAAATTTAGTATCATTTTTGTTACTATGGGTTGGAGTATGGAGTAAGCGACCATTTCTATATCTTTGCGGACTACGGAACTACCCACATACATAGCCTGGTGACGTTCTGGAGGAGGAGGAGTGTGATTATCAGAATCGGGACACCACATCTTCCCGCAGGAAAACTTACAACCTGTCGGGGTCAGGGTGGCATTCTGGCAGTGGAACAAGTAGGTTTTCCATACCCATGTAGGGCGGCAGTTGTCAAAAGTGAAGCTGAGCACTAGTAAAGATGCATAGCTGTGGTCGCCCCGGACTATCCTGGTGATCATGGGAGCGGCTGCTGTGGCCATGCTGGGGTTGAGTTTAACCTCTTTGCTGGCGATAGCCATTCTTAATACTGCACTCAATCTATTCCTCAAGTGTATATGGAAATTGGTGGATAGCTCGAAAGGGTACCTTTTCTTGAACCAGGACAGCAGCGGCGTCCCCGTTAACAAGGTTTCTGCCTCTGGATATGGGTTCCAATAACACATTGCCTGTACATTAAACTGCCAGTCTGAGTAAACTTGGCTGAATTCAGGCGAGGTTCCAAGGGCATATCTACTCACACAAAACAAAACTGCAATCCTCAGGAGCGGTCCCATTCTGTCTCCCTGTAGGGAACACAGAGATGGGGGCTCCGTTACTACAACAAAAAGGGTCTATTTACAGGGGACGGTGGAAGGAGAGGGGAGCTGGAGCAACCACCTCTTCATGGGGGTTGCCATCCCATGAAAGGAAGCAAAGCCCTTCCATCACACTGTCGTGCTATCAAAAGGGCGTCCCCATCTGGGGGTTTCCCTTTCCAATCCTTCTCTTGAGTCTCCAGAACTACCGGCAAGAGCGGCAATGCCTGCTCCTGGTTTGGGACCCACACTCTCAATGTAGTATGGAGGCTGGTCCTGGACTCACGTGCCTCCGGGGAACCTTTCTCTCCAGTCATGATGGTAATCGAAATGGAGCCGTAGCTAGCCGTGGCCCCTTTTACAATTACCAACGTCATAATTAAGACGGTGCCATGGCCGTTGAGGACAAGGCGGCACCAAAGCGTCTGCATGGAGGGAGAAGCGATAGCCAAATCCACCTCCGGGAAGGAACATACCTGTTGCTCACTCATTACCGGGATAGGGGCAGGAGCTTTAATGGCGGCACAACGGTGCACGGCCAAAACTTCTACTGGTCCCTGGTCTAACTGCCATAGAAACCCGTTTGCGTAGTCAACTGTGAGCCTGTTTCCCCAAAGAAAGCCGATGCCTAAAAGGCCATCGTCTTCTCCCCAGTTCTCAAATGCCCACAGCTTAAAACGAAATGTCTCTATGGACATTAGGATGCCTGTCCATGCCCTAGCTTGGTGACCCCCCCCCACCATATCCAGAAAGTTGGACATGATCAGGTGTGGGTTCACCATGCCTCGCAAGTTTGGGGTGCAGCACATTTACGGCTGCACCGGAATCCACAAGAAGGGTGGCAGGAGTCTTATCCCTCTCAGTCCCTATGCCTGCCTTAACCCAGAACCTTCCTCACCTGTCTGGCTTCAATCTGTCCACAACATTGCGGGGAAGCTTCCTAGACGAAGGGCATCCCTATGCTTGCAGATCCAGGTCAGGGTAGTATCCAGCCAGAGGTGGGCCGTTGGTCATGGCCTGGACCGACTGTTTACTTCCCACCTGAAGCTGCTTATCTAGAGCTTCCAGAAGCTCCGATGTTGGCCGCTTATCGAACTAGTTCATGTACAGCCCGAACCTTCTAAGCATGCCCCAGACTCTTACTCTATCTGAGGAGTACGTCTGGGCTGTGGGATCATACCCACCAGACATCTCCTGGGGAGAGCCCAAGTCAGAGAGCTGTTTGGGGGCAGTGGGCTGCTGTGGGGGACTTCCAGCCTTGCCGGGTTGGCCACGGCACTGAATTTGGCAGTTTTCCAGTGTTGGGAATGGGGCCCATAGTTCCAGTAGGTAACCTCGCTATGGGTGCCCAATTCCCGGGTTCCCTTCTATGTGTTTTGGGGGGAGGCTTAAGGGATCCTGCCTCACGCAGCAGGTCAGAGACCCGTCGGAGGTTGTTCCCAAATTCCTCCCAGCTAGTAGTGGCTGGATCCACCAAACCCAGGGCCATCTTTGTCTCGTGGTTCAAGCCTCCGTACAACAGAGTCTTGAATTCCACATGGTCAAAGTTGTACCCATGGGACGTCTAGGGGACCTTCTCGACCAGAATGGCCAGGAGCTGCTTCCGTGCCACGTAAGCCTCAGGGTTCTCACGAGAACCCTGTTGCTCCATGATATACAGCACACCTGCACTCTGTCCAGGCCACAAAATCCTCACTACCTCTCTCATCCAGTCATGCGCCTCGAGCCTAACCAGGTTTCGAGCTGCCATGGCTGACTCAAGAGTAGGGAGTTCGGAGGGGGACATACAAAGTCGGGCCAGTTGGGTCAGGTCCTGGTCATTGGTTGTTGGGTGAGAATGGATCACCGCGTTTAGCCACATGATGCCGGTGGACCGGTTTAATGGACCCAATTGGTCCGCAATTGCTTTGGCCTCAGTAGCTCGCCAGGGGACCCTAATCTTGGTGACCTGCGTCTCTTGCCTATCAGAACTGCCTTCTCCAAGGGGGGTGGTCCGTCTTGTCATGGATCTAGTCTCGACTGGGTGGACTGGGACCTTAGAGTCGCTCCAGTCTGGATTGTGGGGCTGGGTTGCCTGAGCATCCTCAGGCAGTGCCTCCCCAGAAAAGTCCTCTGTGAACGTTGGGAGCAGCTCCAGGCACACAGCCGAAATTAGGGCTTTGCACGTTTGGAGCTGGCTCTCCAGCGCAGCTATCTGTTTCTGGTAAGCTACATGGCTGACAACCTCCTGCTGTTCTCTCACTTGCCCCACCATAAACTTGGCCGCAGACCGGGCGTGATCCAGCTCAGCCTCTAAGGCGTGGGCTTTCTCCTCCCATGTTTGTGCCACTACCTGGATGTTATTCAGTTTCTGGGCGGACGCCTGCGCTACGGAAGCAAAAGTAACCTTGTCCGCATGCAGCGTCTCAACCTTGGCCTGAAGCCGGGCGTTCTCCTTCTCTATACTACCCAGTTTTTCTCTGATCTGTACCAGGGCACTACTAGCATCTCTGGCCATAAACCAAAGTCCCCAAGCGGTCAAAGCGTCCTTAGACGGTCCGAAAGGGTTCGTTGATTTACGCACCAGGGTATATACTTCCCAGAGTGTGGTAAAGGGATCGGCCGTCTGGAAGATGGTGTCCTTCCAGGGGCATTTCCCCTTACTCAACACCCACCTTTCTAGTTTACCTTGGACCTCTTCCTCCAACATGAGGTCCTTGATGGTGACCTTGCTACTCTCCACCATTTTCCTGCACAAACCACAATTCTTTCTAACACAAACTACAAACTGCAAACTACAAACGGGACCAGAAACTGGAGTGACGGGAAGGATCACCTAGACCCCTGGGGGACTGAAAGGAAACGAACGCTGTGGAACTTCTCTAGGAAAGAGGGATGGGAACCTATCTCCAGCCTGCCCAAACAAAGTCACTTTGGTACTCCCAAGCCCGGTTTTCCACCTCGACAGCACTGGGGACCAAAGGACGAGGTAACGGTTTGGGGACAGGGAGGTCACCAAGACCCAGGGAACCCTCAGGAGTACTTAGCCTACCTGAAGGGGGGAAATGAACCCAGTGGAACTTACAGCGCCACCTGGCCAAGCAGCGGGGGAAAAGGGATGGGAACCTAAGCCAAAACCGTTCCTAACAGTTTTTCGGGTGTGGGGTGCCTACCTCTACCTCGGGACAAACTTCTTAAAACCCTAGGCTAGGTCGGGACTCACCACCACACCTAGTCGGCTAGCCACTCGGGACGCACCGGAAACTATACAGCGGGACACACCTGCATTTCACAACTACTAGCAGCACGCACCCACACTCTAACTCCTAACAAGGACGGGACGCACCCGCATACAACTCTAAGGGGGGGGATTTCTTCCCTAAGTGCTATTTTGCCTTGCCACTAGGGTGTTGGATGAGTGTAGACTGTTCCTACCGTGCTAACACTCTAACACTTCAGATCCCAGCCCACGATAGACCCCAAGTTAGGGATGTGATTCTCAGGACAGCTTGTGCACACCCCTTGTGATCGGACGATGGTTCACCACCTAGTGCTAGTAACCACGCCGGGGCGGCTGACATACACAAACCAAGCAAGAAAGGGGAACAGATTTCCACCCAGATAGAATAGCTCTAGAGCTCAAATGCACAGAATTCTCACACACATGTGTTCCTGCCTGACTGCACTCTACCGACTTGACCAACCATCACCTAAGTCAGTACCAGCCTGATTTGAGGAGGTTCGCGACTCCTTCTCAAACTAGGGGCACCGGGGTTGCCCACGTTGCTCCACTACTCTGTTACCCTGTGAACCGGGGGTCCCGGGAGGGACACTAACATGTGTTCAACTAAAGGTGGGGAAAATCAGCTCAGAGCACTGCTTAGCGTTACGAGAGGCAGGGTAACTTAGTGAGATCTTGAACCCTATGTCTACGGGGTCGGGTCGAGTCCAGGAGAACACAAAAGTTGAAATAATAAATGATGTTTATTAAATACAAGCAAAACAGTGTATGCGACACACTCATACAAGATAACTAAAGAAAATAAAGGTTGGAGTGGTATAGAGAGATTTGTAGAGGGATTGCGGGTTTGGGTGATACTTCACCTGTCCTGAAGCCCAGAAAAATAGAGAGCGAAGCTGGCGTGCGATGTAGCTTAGCACGTGGAGCTGAGGGGAGGCTCGCCAAGCAAAGCGGCAGCAAGGCGGGATGAAACTCGGGAGCGATCCGAGGAAGGTCTCGGAATCAAGGGTTTTTATAAGGAGAATTGTGACTGTAGACTATACCGTACTTGGGGAAAACAATAGATTTGGAGTTGGAGACAAAGCCTCCGAAAGGTCAGAATCTGAATGGTTGAGTTATCGTAGCAGTTTTCAATAGAGTAGCCAGTATGCAAACGCAGAGTACTTGGGTATTGCATAGTTTACCCATCAAGCTGCCATCGGGGGGCAGAGCCTCTTTTGTAAGTGGCGTGCATACTTAATTAGAGTGCTTGCCTGGAGGTCTCCTGAAGCAGTGAGTCAGCTATTTCTGGCCTGCCTGTATTGTAGTTTGAATATGACGGCTATTAACGGCCGAGCTTGTTTACGTGCTTGTCCGGTGGCCTCGCAAGCACGTGGAGAGGAATAGAGAAGTGAAGCCGAATTGCAATATCAAGAGGATATCTTTTAATATCCCCAAAGCTCGGACTAGCCAGGGCAGTAACAGTGTCAATATGGATCAACATGGCTGCCTGTATTTTGAGATTCTGCTTGGATGCATGGGTACGGAGACTGTCATGACAGAGTCTGCATTTCAACATTGACCACTCCATCACCAATAGCATAGCCTGGCGTGTGCACAGGAGGGGCAGGGGTGGGGGGGAGGAGGGGCAGGGGTGGGGCTACATCATGAGGGGGCATAGCTACATCACACAGGGGGTGTGGCTAGGTCATCAAGCATGGCTAGGTCATGCGGGGCCACGGCTATGGCACATGGGAGAGGGCGAGCAAGGGGCAGCGGCACCCCAAAAAAATTGCCACAGAGGGCACACTGCCCTCATCGTCCCCCCGTCCCTATGCCAGTGTCCATCACTGGCCACAACTGGGAATGTTAACCTCAGTAAGAACATGCACACCTTTGGCTTCTTTCCCTAGACACTGTGAATTTCCATTGCCCCCATGGGTGAGCCACAAACATGATAGGTCTTTCTGTCTGTTACCCTTTGCACTCAAGCAGATACAGCCATAGTGCTAACCAGAATGGAAAATTAGGACAATGTTCACTCAAGAAGCATTTGCTCCCTTTTCTGCTTGCTTGTTTATTTTATTCCCTTTATCGCTTATCTGTTTTCTCCAGAAGGGTGCTTAAAACTTATGGCCAAAGCCTATGTATGTTTATTCAGAAGTAAGTCCCAGAACATTTAAAAGTGTAGTGATTGACTGAGACTGGGGCAATCCAGTTCAAATTAAAGTTCTGGGTATGAATTATTTTCAATTTCTCACTCTATGCAGTGCTAGAAATTTGGAGGCAAAAGGAAAATTTCACTATTCATTGTGGAATAAAAACTTGCTTCCTTAGAAAATACAGGATTTGGGGAATAAAGAAAAAATTGTCCACTAAGGACAATTGGGAGACAGATCTCTTATTTGGGATGTGGTGCATTTTGTTCCTCTCCCACAACTGCACCCTGGGCCTTACAAATTCTGTCCTCAGACAATGATAGTAGGAGAGAAAATTAGGGAACTTTCTACATAGATAATCAAGTACATTCAGCAAGGACCTGCAGTTCTCTGATAATTGTTAAATATGAGTCTCTTAACATGTTTTTTGTGTGGTCCACACATTTCATTTCCAGGTCAATGTTTTCAGGCTTCAGTCCTATACATAACAAAACTGAGCCTAAGTCTCATTGTGGGCATCTCAAGCTATTTTGAAGTAGACGCATCTAGGAGATGATAGTGAGAG
Organism: Cyclura pinguis; assembly: GCA_030412105.1. Taxonomy (NCBI): domain Eukaryota; kingdom Metazoa; phylum Chordata; class Lepidosauria; order Squamata; family Iguanidae; genus Cyclura; species Cyclura pinguis. The sequence continues at coordinate 204,283,281 of CM059599.1, forward strand.
AAAGTTAGATGTATTCATTAAAAAGTAATATGTGAAATACCACAGCTGAACAAATACTTTCCACACTACACTGTTATAGTGCTATTACTTTCAACATGCTGTGGAATTCTGGGGTTTGTAGTTTACTAAGGCCAAGAGTTTCCTGGCTGAGAATTCTAAATGCCCCGCTCTAAACTGCAAACCCCAGGATTCCATAGAATGTTGGAAATGGAAGGTTCCTGTCGCATGGCACGCATGAGCCGTCGTTCGGAATAGCGCTGCACAATTCCGGACTTCCACCTACTGGTTCCAGCCGGTTCGAGAGCCATCTGAACCAGCTAGACATCCCCTCGGTAAGGGGGATGCGGAAAAGGTCCGAAGGGGATCCAGAAGTCCGCTGCTGAGCTCTCTCTGAAAGGAGAGAGCGGAGGTGCTGTGAAGGATCGTAGGACCGTGACGGAACCTCCAGGCTCGCCGCTTTAGCGGCACAAGTGCCGCCGTCGACTTTTAAATCAAGAAGACACACAGAGACTACAATTAGCAACCTGATCTGGATTACAATTATTTAAGATCGCAAGAAGTATAGACCTGCATTCGCTGAAAGTGAGCTACTTTAGAAAGAGACCCCGAAAGCTGTGAGTTGGACTGAAAGGGCTGACAATTTAAAGCTACAGTAACCGGGTTGGTGAGTGTGAGGCTGGAATTTTCCTTTTCTTTTTTGCTATTTCTTTGGATATAATATGGTTTCTTTTACAAATAATTAAAGAGTTGACTTTTTTGGACTGGGCTGGACTGGGATTAACATTGGAAGGTAAAGGTTTCAAGTAACCGATTCAGCTTTCTTGCTTAAAGAGACTTTATTTTATTTTTTTTCCCCTTTTAGTTTTGCTTGGCAAAACAGAGACTTGTGGATTTATATACTGTTATAAATAGATTCCTCTGGATTAATACTTCTTTTGGGAACTAACTTGGATTTGTGAACTGTTTTCTTGGTTTTTTTGTTGGAAAATGTACTTTGGTGTGGTGGCTTGATGAAGAGGAATCTCTGTGTTTCTTTTAGTTCATCAAGGATTTTTGAAGCTAATTGTTGTCTTTGGCACCTGGATTTTGATTTTGGATCCTGTTCTTAGTGGACAATGGAATTAAATAGAAACTGATTTTAAAAGAAGTAACCTGGCTCTTATCTACAAGTAGACCCACTAATGCCATGGGATTTACAGAGGTATTAGTTATTCTTACTTACAAGTAGACCCACTGATGCCTTGGGATTTACCCAGATGTAAGTGGATCTTACGTATGCGGAGACCTATTGATGTCTTGGGATTTACCTTGGTGGAAGTGGCTCTTACCTATGAGTAGACTTATGGATGCCCTGGGATTTACCTATGTGTAAGTGGTTCTTTGTTACGAATAGAACTATTGATGCCATGGGATTTAACAAGGCGTATGTTAGAAGCAACTAAAGAACTGAACTTTTGTTTTGGGACTTTTCATGAACATATGTATTAGAACTTTATAGATTTTTCACATTTAAGAACTTAAGAATTTTATGAACTTTTTATGAACCTTGGAATTGGACGAAATTAGGATACTACAAGACATTAACATTTACAGAATATTGGCTACAGGATTACAGACTGAGCTGAACTGTTCGTGTGAAATTGAACTTTTCTGAAGATAAGAGGCTACTGGAACACCTGCTCCCACGCAGAGAAGTGGCTGGATTTTATATTCAAGGTCTTGCTCGCTGTTTACTAAGTTGAGAGCAAGCTTCAAAAGCCAGCCTAGAAGAATTGGGAGTGAGGAGTTGGAGTGAACTGGACTAAGCTTTGTTTTTAAAGGGAAGCTTTTGTACCAAAAACAATTCTTGTATATATATTTTGAGAAATAATTACTTTGAAGTATTTGGGCTATAATCTTCAGATTTATATATATGATTTTATTCATTTATTTATCTTTTGAAATTATATTCCTTTTGGATTAATTTAGAGTGCATATAATAAGGTATAGGCTGATATAGACAATATTGCTTTGTATGTTTTTGTGTTTTATTGTATATTTTTCTTAAGAGATTTAAGATGACTTTATAGAATTGACAAGTGCCAGGACAACAAAGATAAAGGTCAAGACTTTTGGAAGAAAAACTCTATTGTCAAGAAAGTACAAATGGAACCAAGAACAAGGAAGGAAACAGCGGCGACAGCTGCAACAACGACTACCCAGCCAGTAAGGACAACATCAACAGAGATACTCCAGAAAGATTTAATGTTGCAGATGATGGAGGAACTTAAGAACATTAGAGAGGACATAAGACAGACAGAGAAAGACATCAGACAGGATTTAAAGGAGACAAGAAAAGAGATGAGAACAGATATGAAGCATGAAATTGATAAACTGGGGAAGAAATTTGAAACCTTAACTAAGGATGTTACAAAGATAAAGACTGAGACCAAAGAAATAAAGGAACAAGTTCCACAAGTACAGACAGAAATGATTGAAGTAAAGGGGAAGCAACAAGAAGAGGAATTCCAGATTACGTTGCAAGAGTTACAATATCGAGAAAGATGTCTCAGATTTAGAGCCGTTCCTGAATCTAGCGGTGAAAATTTATATGAAAAAATAGTTCCGGCTTTGGCAGAATATCTAGACACTGATGAAGGTAAGATGGAAGCTTGTATTGACAGAATGTTCAGAGTATTCTCTAGAATAGCGAGGGAAAGAAAATTACCAAGAGATATTATAATAACCTTCACTCGGACAGTTATCAGAGAAAAAATATTTCAGAGGAGCTATGAAGGAACATTTAAGATTGAAGATAAAGATGTAAGAATTTTTAAAGACATACCATATCAAATACTCAAGAAGAAACAAGATTATAAACCTCTGGCCAATCTTTCGATGAAGTTACAGATCAATTACAGATGGGAGAAGACTGAAGGCATTTCTTTTATGTATAAACAGCAGAGATATAGGATTAACTCAGTTTTTAAAGCCAAAGAAATGATGGAAAGGTTGAAGAGAGATTTACAAAGACCTACAGCTGGAGAGAAAGATGAAGAACAGGAATCGTTGGAAGAAGATAAAGGAAAAGAGGAAAAAGAACAGATACAAGAAGAAGAGGTGGAAGAAGAAACAGTACAAGAACAAGAATTGGGAGAGGAAGGAGAGTTGGCGGCAGAAAATATACAGGATTAATTGGAAAATTAGGATAAATAATTTTAATATAAAACTGATAAAATGGGGCTAAAAATATACTCTTGGAACATTAAAGGATTTAACTCTGAATATAAAAGAAGACAGATATTTCATCATCTGGAAAAACAAAAATTGGATATAATTTGTTTACAAGAGATTCGAATAAGGACTCAAGATTCGAAATATGTCAGAAATCTGAAACTGGGTAGCTGCTTTGCAGCTACGATTGATCAGAGGAAAAGGGGGGTATTGATATACATCAATTCAAGATATGGTGCACAACAAAAATTTCAGGATAATAACGGGCGATATTTGGCAATAGAAGTAAATATGAAACAGGACAAGATATTAATAGTTGGAGTATATGCACCTAATGGAGTTAAAGGAGAATTCTTCCCCAAAATACACAGTGAGATACAGAAATATGTACAAGAAATAGGAAACACAAAAGTTATCATTCTGGAGGACTTTAATGGAGTTATTAATCCAAAAGTGGACAGAACAGTACAGAAGTTAGTCCCCCGAAACAACGGTAAACTGCCTAAGAGTTTTTTCCAAATGATGGATGATTTAGATCTTTATGATACATAGAGAAATAAAAATGGACAATTAGATGGATATACTTTTTTCTCAGACAGACATAAATCAATGTCTAGGATTGATATGATTTTGACATCTAAGGATTTGATGTTGAAAACAGTGGATATAGACATTCTTCCAAAGTTATGTTCTGATCATAATCTGTTGCAAATGAAACTTGAGATTATAGACAGAGAGAGGACATGGAGATTGAATGAAGAGATATTCAAGAGGGAGAAGTACATTAAACAAGCAAAAATAGAATTAAATAATTATTTTAAGGAGAACATGACATTGGAATTACCAATGAAAATAATTTGGGATGCAAGTAAAGCTGTGATGCGAGGAAACTTTATCAGATGGTCCGCGGAAATCAGGAAAGAGAAGAAACAGATTGAAGATTCAATTCTGGGGAAGATGAAAGAACTAGAGAAACAGATGAGGGAAAAACCGATGGACAACAAGATAAGACAACAGATGAAGGTTTGTCAAGCTCAATTAAATCAACTAAATTTGCAGGAGATAGAACAACAGATGCGAAGAGTGAGATATACTTTCTTTGAACAGGCAAATAAACCTTCTAAACTTTTAGCCAGTTTACTTCGTAAAAGAAGGGTTAGAAATATTATTACGGAGATTAGAGTCGGTGATGGGAAAACTACAAAACAGGAGGAGATAAAACAGGCTTTTTATAAATATTACATGAAGTTAATGAGTTTGATCTCCTCAACGAAAAAACAAAAAGAAATGGAAGAATATTTGGAAAAAATGAACAAAATGAGAATCACCGAGGAGCAGAAATTGATTCTGAACAAACCCATATCGATGATGGAGACAGTTGAAGCTATTAGGAATTTGAAGAATGACAAATCTCCTGGACCAGACGGCTTTACTGCAAAATATTACAAAATAATGGAACATGAAGTTTCGATACCTTTGCAGAATACAATGAATGAGATAAGAAAGGAGGGAATACCCGACACCTGGAAGGAAGTTAATGTGGCTCTAATACCAAAAGAAGGAAGAGACTTAACAGATGTCAAGAATTATAGACCAATTTCATTACTAAACACAGACTAAAATTTTTGCTGCAATTCTGGCTGAAAGACTTAAAAAGGTTCTTCAAGAAAATATACATGAGGACCAGAATGGCTTCTTACCAAAGAGAATGATGCGAGACAATATTAGGACAGTGCTAAATATAATTGAGTATTATGAGAAACATAATGAAAGAAAATTGGCAGTGATATTTGTGGATGCAGAAAAGGCCTTTGATATGATTAATTGGTCATTCTTGAAGACGGTCATTAAACAGGCGCAAACCGGAGACAAATTTATCTCTTGGATTGAAGCAATATACAGCCAACAACAGGCACGATTGATTTTAATGGAGAGAGAACAAAACAGATTGAATTGCATAGGGGAACAAGACAAGGTTGTCCCCCATCTCCGCTGTTATTTATTATGACATTGGAAATACTTAATAATGCCATAAGGGAAGATAAAGCAATAAGAGGACTTCAGATAAAGAAATATCAGTACAAACTTAAAGTATTTGCAGATGATTTGGTTTTGTTTCTGGATGATCCTCTTAGCAGTATTCAAAGGTTGATGGATATTGTTCAAGAATATGGAGAATTTTCTGGATTCAAGATAAACAAGGAAAAAACAGTGCTTATAACAAAAAACATGAGGGAGAAAGAAGAGAAGGAACTTGAGCATTTAACAGGTTTTAATAAAGGTCAAAAAGCAAGATATCTGGGTGTCTGGATTACAAAAAGAAATAATGAACTATTTCAGAATAATTATGAAAAAAAATAGAAAGAGATAATCAAGGATTTGGAGAAATGGACTAGAATGCGACTATCTTTGTTGGGAAGAGTGGCCGTCATAAAAATGAACATACTTCCAAAGATGAATTACCTTTTCCAAAATCTTCCTATTATTACAAATACTAAGCCTTTTATACAATGGAAGAGAAATTTAACTAAATTTATATGGCAAGGGAAAAAACCAAGAATAAAATGGAATATCATGACAGACTCAATAAGAAGAGGAGGGTTGGGTCTACCGGATTTACAGATATATTTCAAGGCAGCGGCATTTACATGGATAAAAGACTGGATGAATCTTTAAAATACGAGAATGCTGACATTAGAGGGAGCTGATTTAAGGATGGGTTGGGATGCCTATATGTTCTATGGGAAAGCTGTGGTTGACAAAGACTTTGTTCATCATTTTGTAAGAAAATCACTACTTAAAATATGGACCAACTACAAGAATAAGAACATTAGGCAACTACCTACATGGGTCTCCCCTCAAGAAGCCTTCTTTGGAAGATAGTCTGTTTCAGATAAGTGGCTGTGTTATGATGGCATATTAGAAATGACAAATCTGAATCTTTTTAAGATGAAATCAAGAGAAAAATTGGAATCAGAAGGAATAAAGTTAAAACTGGTTCCCTTACAGACAGTTAACTGAGAGATTCCAGATGGATGTGAAAACTTATGGAATAGAACAAAAAAAGCAAGGAAGAATGTTGAAGTTACTGCAGGAAAACCCGCCCCATTTACTATGATATGTATACCAGGAGATTTTAAATCAAGAAAGAGGAGATGAGACAGTCAAATCAGCAACGATATTGTGGGCTCAAAATCTCAGACATCCAATTCAATTAGAGCACTGGGAACAGAGCTGGCAATGGACACAAAAATTTACTGCAGCTCAGAACCTAAAAGAGAACTATTATAAGCTTTTTCATAGATGGTACATGACACCAGAAAAATTAAAGAATACAGGAACAGGTCAGTGTTGGAAGTGTCAGGAGAATGTTGGAACACTATTTCATACATGGTGGTCATGTCCTAAGGCTAAAAAATATTGGAATGATATACATAATATGATATGTAAAATATTGAGGGTTCAAACTGATAAGAAACCCAAACTGTACTTATTAAATATGACAAATGTGTTAGATGGAACTGTTGCAAAGAAATATTGGCGAATAATGCTGTATATGATTACGACAGCCCGTATTGAATATGCAAGGCTATGGAAAACTGAGCAGATACCTACAATAGAGCAATGGTGGGCAACTTTTATTGAAAATCGGAATGCAGATATAGTCTCTCAGAGATTAAAAGGAAAATCAGACGATGACATTAACAAAGAATGGCAAATTGTTCTGGAAATGGGTAGGGTGTTGACAGGTAATAATTCTTAATTCACGGTAGCATAAGTAGTTAGAAGTAAAAATCAGTGGAATATCATGGAACTTGTAAAGTAGGGTCGAAGAGCAGGATCTATCTTGTATGTTAACAAATGCAATGCGATGCATAATGTTGATATGTCAATGAAATAACACTATTGAAATCCAGAGAGGAGTGGAAGATAGCGATAATAGTTCGGTAAAATGTACAATGAGAAATGTTGTTTTATACGATGTAATCACAATAAAATTAATTAAAAGAGAATGTTGGAAGTGGAATAATATCAATAGAAGAGTGTAGTGTGGAAGGCCCTAAGTTTCTCCTTTGAGCTTAATTATATCAGCACCTAAATAAGTAAGTCAGTCAGTAAGTAAATAAGTAAATAAATAAAATTAGACCTAACTCTTACCTGTGTGCAGCAGCAGTTCAGAATTTTTCTGCACACCAGAATGTGCATCTGAAGGTATTTTCACACCTCAGATTCTGATATATAATGAGAGCTTCTGTTCCATGATTTGCACAAGCAAATTAATTAGAAATTTATGTGGCCAGAAGTTCAGTTCCACTTGCATTTAAGACAAAGACCATTACTGCCCACGTATTTTGTCTCTTCATTATGGAATAATTACCTCCCCGTTTAGAAAACGCAAAATTTGTTTTCATTTTTAATAGATGCATCAAACCATAAAAATATTTGACGGATCTGCATTAATTTTTTAACAAAAAAACCTCTCTGTGTTTGGCTCTAGCTGTGCTTCAAATTAGGTTGCTAATTGAACTTGGGTGAACATTTGGATTTTATTTGTCTAGCTATTTACTCTGCCCTGACCCTGAAGTTCAGAATGAATAACAGCATTTTTATTTTCATTTTTCATCTTGTAAAGAACCTGTGTTCGGTCAGCATTCTTTCCTCTGCACAGATGAGAACATCTGTACTATACAACTATAGTAACATCATAGTTATATCTTACAGAAGCCTGGGGATTGTCATTTGGTGAGGTGTATTCAGAATTCTGTGCTCAAAAGAATCCCACTGCCTTGAACAGGAGCATTAGTACTCTCCAGCACAAAGTTCTAAGCACCTCTCACCACACAACACATCCCAGCTTCTGTAGGTGGGAGCCATGACAATTCAAGTGATGTCAAATTGCCATAACTGATACATTCACAATATAAGCAAGGAGGTTCAGGACAAATTAAGGTATTTCAGTATAATATTGTTTGAGTCATACCACATCCTGTTACAGGATGCTGCTGTACCTATGGTGGTCCAAATCTCTTTGACTCCAGAGTGCATTGCAGAGGAATGTTTTAGCAGCTGATTATTTCCAAAACATTCAGTACTTCAGTATGGGAAGAGACGTTGCTTTTTTACCCTCTCTTCCTTCTCATGTTGTTGTCATTGTTACATTCTGTCCTGAAAAAAAAACACATTCCATTCACATTTCTAAATTCATTCAGTTTTCATTTCAAAGAGAAATTTGTTCCAAGTTCATACTTCTCAATACTAAACGTGAACTGGAATGCACAGAGACCTCAAAAACTATACCATAACAAAATAAAAATGTGCCCTGGGGGCACAGTGATTAAATGCTGGTACTGCAACCACAACATTGTGGGTTTGATCCTGCAGGGCTCCAGATTGACTCAGCCTTCCATCCTTCCGTAGGTCAGTAAAATGAGTACCCGGCTTGTTGGAGGCAACTGGCTAAAATACATTGTAAACCGCTTAGGGAGTGCTCAGCACTGATAAGCGATACAGAAATTTAACTGCTGTTGCTATTGCTATAATTATTTTGAAAATTGCCCAAAGAAATGCATACAGATTTTCATGCAGAGTGAAAAACAGAAGAAAACAAATTTAACAGAAGAAGAAAAATTATTATGCTCCATGCTCCATGCCCTTCAGTACTGCTGGATACTGTTGTACTGCAGTTCTGTCTCTGTCTCTGTCTCTCTCTCTCTCTCTCACTCACACACACACACACACACACACACACGGTACTTGCACTGTGTTGCTATCAAGAGAGAAATGTTCCAGAGAGAGGGAGGGCTATAGATCTCTTCCCTCCTTCCTCAAGGATTAGTAGTGGCCACAAACCACTCTGAGAGCAAAGCAACGTGAGCAAGGAGTTAAGAAAAGACAAGTTTTATTTTTGCTGCAGAAATAGGTCAATACTTTGTGGAGGTCCAAAGGTGAGACAAAAACACATTTCCCAGTTCCCACCTTATATACACTAAACAAGTGGGTTTCCTCGTGTAAACATTCAGAAAACAATTAACACTTAGTTCAAAGCACATCCTCTCTGTCTGGTATCTGTCACCAGTCTGTTTATCATTTTCAGATAGCATGTGATGATAATTCAGCAGGAACTTAGGTTTTTGATTTCTTCAGAGAATCTGTTACCTTAAACAAAGAATGTAATTAAAAGCTGCAAATCAAGGAGGAAGCTCCCTTTTCTCACCTACATGTTAAAATACAGAATGGAGCCAAGGCTCATTACCTAGCCTATGTGACCGTCTCACCTGTGGGGAATGGAGATCTCAAGACTTCAGAGTTCAAATATGAAAAGGGGAATTTCTAGTTTTGAGAGTGAGGGTTCTATTATTATTTTTATCACACAGACCCCCACAAAAGTGAAAAAAAATGAATATCAACATGTGTATGTGTGTTTATGGGAAGGGGGCTGAGGCATGGTGGATGCACACCAGGTCAGGAAAAGGGGGTGGGTCAGCATGATAGTCCTATACTTCCTTTCTCTTGCCCATCTCTTTCCTTGGGTGTGTGGGGGCATCAAAAGAAGGTTTGTGATGATGAGAAATCAGGCTGCAAGCTGTCCTTAGCTGGCCAGGCAGTGGGCAGTAGAAGAGAAGCAGGACAAGAGGCAGTTTTTTAAAGGACTGCATGACCTGATCAGAGCCACCAAGAGGGAAAATTCCCCCAGAAAAGAAACACTTAAGGTAGGGAGCAGAGGTTGGAGAAACTCCCAAATAATCAAATCCGTGAAAGTGAAACTTGCAAATGTGGAGGGCCAACTGTACTCTATTTGGGACTAACCAGCAGGATGCCAGCATTTGTTAACCCAAGTCTGCCATTTTCTTAACTTTTACTTGTGGTAAAACCCTATGAAGTCAGTGGGATTTACTTCCATGTGAACATTCATAGTAAAGTGGTACACAGCCTCCTTTTGTAAGTATTAATTTGATGAAAACGAAACATATACTGGACAGCCACAAACAGGTTAGTAGAGAGCAGTTGTTCAAACATATTCTGCTTAACTAAACATGGGGTACTTCCTCTGGTTCTCGTGAAAGAAGGCCAATAATTGCCTTGATCACCCTAATATCAGCCTCTTAAGTCTGTGTGTGTGTGTGTGTGTGTGTGTGTCAAAGAGTTTAAAAACTAATGCTGAATTATAGATGAATTTGACACATCCAAAATGAGAAGAAGCCAACAGCACACACCCGTGCAATAAACTTGTAGTAAACCAACTTCACAGCTTTGTTCTTGCATTAACCTTCTGTCAGAGTTCCTTCCAAGCAATTACTACCAAAGTGACTGAAAGGGAAATCTGGCAGGGTGTATTTCTGCCAAATTTGTCTCACAGCAATACGCAGTCGAAATATTATTTTGGATTGCTCATTTTGGGCCTGATCCCACCACATTTTTAATTTTTATTTTTATTTTTTTTAGATTGTCTCTGTTGCTCTTAACTTCAGAGTGTCACAAAACAAAAAAGGGGGGGGGATTTATCCTCTCTGAATAATCTTCCATAGCCAGTATGATTAATCCGATTGTTTAGAAAGCAAGCAAATGTAAGAAGAGCAGGTTGGGAGCTGCACTCGAAATTGTTTTGGTATTCATTTCTGTACTTACTTGTGATATTTCATGTGTTTTGTGACTTAAATCCATTTGTGAGTCCCAACTAGAGCAGAGCCATGAAATAAATGGACATTTGGTAAATCAAGTTGGATTGGATTAATTCTGTTGTTTTTTCTCTGTTTTTTCCATTCACCAGCCAATCCTGTAAATTATAGAATTAGGACAGCATTTTACAAATGAGGGAACTGAGGCTGATAAGAAATCTACTTGACAAAGGCCTCCCATTAAAAATATGGCTGACATATCTTCCAACATTTCACAGATGAAAACCTGGACATGTTTGGCCATGCGTGGCCTAAAGTATAGAGCCAGGCAACAAAATGAGCAACAAGAGGGCAAAAGTTACAAATGAAGAAGAGCACACAAAACTACTATTTTAAGCAGAGAAAGCTTGCAATTTATGTACTAAGCTTAGGAAAAAGTGAAAAATGAAACAATAAAATAAAATCAACACATACAATACTCTGTGTGTGCACGCACAGCTTCATTCGCAATAAATCTACATATTGGCAAACTGAAATGACTTTATCAAATCTGCTCAAAACAACAGCTTTCTCTCAAATCCATGATCATTGCATAAATTTTATGATCATACCCACCCCCTCTCCCTAATGTACATTGTAAACCAGTGGTTCTTAACCCTTTCTTTACTGAGGACTCCCCGTAAATGTAATTTGTTGCCAGGGACCCCCAAGACTTACCCCAAGATTTAAATATTCAAATATTTGTTTAAAGTTGTTCATCAGTTGCTAACCCTGATCCCTGGTTCTTCCAGCAGGCAATGCAAAGGGAAGGAGGTTTGTTAAGAGTTTGCAGAGTAGCAAGCTGAGGTGCTTCAAGTGCCAGGAGAGTAGAATAAACTTTAATTTCCTACTGGATGGTTATGAATGGGAAGCAGGCCCTAAGAATAATTTCTTTTGCCATCTCTCCCAGAGCAGCACCTGCAAAGTAAAGGGCTCAGTGCTGCTTTGTGGGAAAGCACGAAAGAACTGTTATTTCCCTCCGAAGGAGCACCGAGAGAGTAGAAAAGGGTAAGTGCTTCTTTTGAAAGCACCTACTCTCTTTACCTTCTTGGTGCTTCTATAGGGGGAAATGGTATTTCTTTCATGCTTCCCTCAAAAGAGCACCGAGACCCTCACTGCTTCACTTCCAAGCAGCCACAAGAATAAAGGGATTTTCTTCTATTCTCATGGCTGATTGGAAGCAAAGCTCTGCTGTGATGCCTGACACTGGGTTCAACCAGCATTGCCACACTTACCACACAAAGCCTGGGCTGGGCTTCTTCCATCATATTCTGTGCCCTCCTTTCTCCTCCCCACCTTCTGGGATATCTGGTGCCCCTGCGCAGTAGCATCTAGGGTGTCTAGCACAGGATGAGATGCTCTCCAGTACATCCTCACTGCTGCTGCCACCATCATCACTGCCACCTTTGAGGAATCTGGGACATACTGTATCAACTGCCCACAACTGCCCAGGACATTTTTAGTCCCTTAAATCCAGGATTATTCCTGTTTTCCAGGATGAATGGCAATCATATGTGGTCCCCAGTGAGGATTCCAAAGACCCCCGAGGATCTGTGGACCCCAGGTTAAGAATCACTGTTATAGACCATCCAGCTTCACTGTACCATAATGCTTTCAACAAAGATTTCCTCTAGTGGTGTTTCTCCCCAGTGATGCAATAACACTTATTTGAGAAAGCCACAATGTTCTTTTAGGGGAAAAATTTGTTGTATTCCTCTCACAGATTCTGTTTGTTGTTAATGATCTACAGGCTTGATAAAGTAAAGCCATTTCCACACTACACTGTTACAGTAGTATCATTCCACTTTCAATATCCTGTGGTATTCTGAGGTTTATAGTTTACCAAGGCCAAAAAGCTCTCTGGCTGAGAATTCTACATGCCCTTCCCTAAACTGCAAACCCCGGGATTCCACAGGATGTTGAAAGTAGAATATCATTAAAAAATAACATGGTTAGATGGGCTCAAAATATAGGATATCCAATTAAGTTGGGTACATGGGTGAGGGCATGGAAGACAGATGTAAAATTTACACCAAGTTTGAATTTAAGAGAAAATTTTTATAAAATGTTATATAGATGGTACGTGACACCTGTAAGACTGAAAAAAATAACAAGAAATGGGAATGGAAAATGTTGGAAATGTGATGAGAAAGAGAGATCTTTTTTCCATATGTGGTGCACCTGTAAAATAGCAAAAAAGATTTGGAAAGAAATACATGATGAAATTCAAAGATTGTATGGTTTTAACTTTGAAATGAAGCCAGAACTCTATTTGCTGAATATGTTAGGGCAACAAAGAGAAATAAGATATCATCAACAGAAATTGTTATATATAATAACTGCAGCAAGACTGACTTATGCGCAACATTGTAAAGAAAGAAAATATATTGATATAAGAGAATGGAAATTCAAAGTCCTGGATATGGTAGCAACAGAAAAGTTAACTTTTTCACTTAAAAATAAGCCAATCCAGGGCTTTGAAAGAGAATGGCGAGAGGTATTGAATTGGATAAAAGAATAAGATAGGGGGAAAGAAAGAAAGATGTGAGAAAGGTGAAAGACAAAATGAGGTAGTAAAAGATAAAATGTAAATAGTTAAATACAAGTTTAAAGTAATAGTTTATGATTGTTGTAAAACAGAGATAATGTATGGAATGGAATGTTTATATGGAATGGAATGTTAAAATCAGATTCAACTGGGAAAATTGATGCCTGGAAGCGGGGAGGGGGGCTTTTTTATTCTTTTTCATGTAAAATTTTAATAAAAATTACTTATCAAAAAAAAAAAAGAAAGTAGAATAACAGCACTATAACAGTATAGTGCGGAAAGACCCTGCACTCTAGAGATTTCACATCTATACCAATATTGTGCTGGCAGACAGTAGCTAGCACACGTATAGAGAAAGAACATCTCACCAGCCACATGAGGCTCCCAAACCTAACTTCTGTGGCCCCAAAGACCCCGACCAATTCCCCCAAACCCCTTCTGCAAGCCCCCCGTTATTATTATTCTAAAAAGTCAGTGCAATATTCAAACAATTTTTTCTCCCGTGAGCCATGCCAAAGCATCATAAACTAAACACAGAAGTAATGATTCCCCTTCCTCCTGAGAACCCCACCCCCCAAGCTTATTTCTTCAGCCACATTTGGGCCCCCAATGGCTACTGGAAGTGACAAGAAAGCACGTCCTGTTTCTCTGGATTTTTAGCTACATGGAAGAAAGCTGTGCCTCACCCATCACACAATTGCCATCCCCTATGCAGACACAACAAATTTTTATCACTTTCACCCTGCAGCCCTCTGTCCTGTCTGGGAATTGGGAGGGTCTTCTCACCTTCCAGAACCAGTTAAGGGGTTGCAATGGTAAGAGGAGGCATCTTTGCAATTTCCTGTGAGATCCTGGCTTTAGAGTAAAACTGACACACTCTAAATTATTAGTTTTGTTCGCTTTTTATTAGCCATATACCTCACCCTTCAGGTAACTTATCAAGGCAGCTTACAATAAAATAATTAACAGGTATATGAGTTTATCAGTTTCTAAGGTTAGGTATATTTTCTTTTTCCTTTTCGACTTGCCATCATTTCTCTTATTTCTTTTTCTTAAGGCTGTGGAATGAGGGCTTAAGGAGCTCCCTACCTGCATTTATTATGACAATCAGCTAAATGTATAACAAGAAAAACATAGGCTGTTTATGGTGGCAATTAAGTGTCTCTCTGTCTACTAAGCTTCATACAGCATCAGCCAACAAAGGATTGGAGAAAAAAACAGTGAGAATGGCAAATTGCAGAACATTAACAAAAGGATAGCCCAAACACAGGCATTTATTAACATGTAAATAGACTGAGTCAGCAATTAGTCAACACTCATTATAACTGAAGAGACTATAGTAATTAAGCTGCCATTGATTTAATTGTTCCCATTCAATTTAAGGTAAATATTTACTATAACCAAGCCTTCTTTTTCCGCTGCTGGATGGAACAGAAATATATTGATACAGGCTTGAAATCAAACTTTCCCAGCAGCTTTAAAAGTGCGCGTTCCAACCAACTGTCATTCCAGAGCGTGTGTCTTAACTGAACAAGCGCCTCAGCCAAGCAACCCTCTTGAGCTGACAGATCTCTTTAAGCTATGCAAATCAGAGAGGCATGTTTGATTCCAAATGGAGGCTCATTAAAAGTCCTCTCACATACGAAAAATTCTGTGTTCTGTCTTTCTTTCTCTCTCTCTCTCTCTCTCTTTTAACCATAAGTTTCATCTGACTTGCCTGAGGCTTATTTTTCTTGCCAAGCATACAAGTAGACCAGCACAGCTTGGGAAAGTTACTTCATCAAATTACCTTTCCCAAAGCCTGCCAGACAGCATGGGACTTGAAGTCCAAAAAGGCAACCTGCCCCAAACTCTCATCCACACCGCATCATAATGAGAGTAGACCAAGATTGTGAAAGGTCATACAGTCTTACCCTATGGATATTTATTTTACTCAATTCAAGAACTTCAGCAGATTCAAGGGCCAAATAGACTGCCCTCAGCCCCATAAAGCAAAAAAAAGCTGATCTCAATGTTTTGTTTTGGAAGATTTGGGAACTTGGGCTAATTGCAAAACAACCTCTTTTTTAAAAAGTGTTTGCAAAAGGATGGGGGTTCAGAGTGGTCAAGGGTCCCAAAAACAATGTCTCTCAAAATATCCTTAGAATTGCATGTGACCCGTGCACGCTGTACTTTGCCTACCGCTAAACCAGTTATTTGAATTTTACATTTAAATGTGATAAACATGGAGACATGTCTTGAGTACCTGGACTTGGTCTAGAATCAGACAGGGATCATGTGGATTGCAATCTCCAGCACGCCTTATTACTACTGGATTTTGCTAGCAAGGGCTACAATAACTGGAAGACCACATGATCCCTGGTTCTATGTTTTTTGAACGACTGTCCAGGCCAAGTCCAGGTTAAAGAACCATGAAAAGAAATGTGGGGGGGAGGCACTGAAGCTACCCAGAACGAACTGGGACAGTCAACCGAGTGGAAGGCACACAGGTCACCAGTCTCTGACTACCCCACTTGGTAGAAATTCATCATAAGTAACATGGTATGTTTAACAAGTTACTTCAAAATAACATCAAAGTATTTCAAAGTACTACAAAGTAACTTGTTAAAGTTGAAATAACTTGTTAAACATACCGTTACTTATAATGAACTCCTGTTGGTGATAAGCAAGGCATAGGTAACTAACTTTAAAATTTCCCTTGTATTTAAAGAGATAGCCCTGCTCTGTTTTAGCATGAAAAGATGTACAGGAATCCAATTCCACCTTTGAGATGACCTGGAAAAAAGCAATTTCTAGCATAAGGTTTTGTGGACTACTGTCCACCTTATCAATTAACCTCAAAGGTACTACTGGACTCTTCTATAACTTTACAGTTGCAATGTCATGATGGGTACCTTCACTCCTTTTGCAATGTAACTGAAGCTGTTTTAGTTACTTTTATAGTTACAGGGTGTGTGGCTTCGCTGTTTAGATATTGTACCACAGGCCAGTGGTTTGTAGTATTCTGAGATGTTCCTAAAAAATAACTAAAATTAATTACTTCTGTTATTTTCATATAATGAAAATGTAAGAGTTATTTTTGCAAACAATATATATGTAACCATAACTATCTACTCTTCACCTTTGTTACTGCGACTGTAATGTAATAGAAGTAATGAATTTTGGTGCTGTAACTGAAACTAGTTTATTTTTAAAAGAAAGGGCTAAAATCCTGTACCAGGTACTTAGTTAAATGCAGCTAAGTAACCTCTCCCACCCACCCACCACCCCCTCCCCAACCTGATGGAAATGTCATTCGCCTACACTCCAGTTGCTGGCAGAATGGACCTCCTTCTGCCCATTATTACCAACTTCCTACCCCCAATGTACTTGACCAACAGCTGTATGGGGAGAAGGAGATCCACTCTGCCAGTGATCAGATCACTGATGAATGGCGTTTCCATTAGGGTTGGAAGGGGCAGGACCAGAAAGGTTATTTAAGTATACTTAACTAGTACCTCATCCAGGAGTCCAGACTGTATCACGTACTGGTTCCAATTCCAAGCTTTTGTCTATTTAAATTATAGCAATTTTTTGTATCTATATGTTGTCATACTCAAAAATTATGCAAATCTGTCTCCCATTTTATAAGTGACACATTTTCTCTTTTTTGATAATGTGTAAATGTCTGAGCTATGCGGGAAAGAATCAGAAGAGTCCCTTTGGCTGACTGGAACAACAGCCATAATTTGTGTGTGGGTGTGTGCATGGGTGTGTGCTTGGGTGTGCAATTGTTTCCAGGTGAACTAAGAGACCAGACTCCTGTCTATACATGCAGAAATTCCCTCTTCTGTGTAACTATTACAGGGACAGGAGCCTTGTCCTTTAGTTCACCCAACAGTCCTAACTGTTTATCTGTAGTGGGGGTAAAGAACATCAGATGGAGTCCTGTGATTATTACACATTCAGATTTTCTATGACCTGATTAAGCTACTACCAGGTTATAACCATGCTTGTTTGAGTTTCCATTTTTGCTAGTTGCACTGCTATTGTGATTGCTGTATACCCCACTGGGAGCCCTGTGTACAGCTAAGAAATAACATTCAGTAGCACAGGAGCATAGGAAGCTGTGCTATCCTGAATCAGAGACCCTTGGTCACTCTAGCCCAGCATGGTCAACTCTCATTGGCAGCATCTCTCCAAGGTTTCAGGAAAGATGCTTTTCTAGCCCTGCATGGAAAGACCAAGGGCTATACCTGCCATCATCTGCATACACAGCCTGTCCTCTCCCACTGAGCAACAACCCAGCACATACCCATAGTCTTCTATTCAACTATCTAAGCCCTACTTAGCTTCTGAAATCAAATGAGATCTGGAGTCTTCAGGGTGGATAGACCGTGTATGTGTGTGTGTGTGTGTGTGTGTGTAAGACCCTATGTAAATAAATGAAGCAAGGTGTGAAGGATCAGAGTAATATGCAGCAGCTTTAAACAATGGCTACTCATCCCACTCAGCCATTCTCTTGGAAAGCCTGAAAAGCAAAACACCTGCAGTAGAAGAGGAATACATGCGGCTGTCAGGTTTTTCCAAAGCCATGATGAGAGGGACGCAATGCTACTTACAGGAAGCCTACAGAGAAGTCAGGAGATTCTCATGGGATAGTGAGGATGTGGGTGGGTGGAGGTCTGAGAGAGAGGCGGAAATTGGGGTGCCAATATATATTGCAGATGTAGGTGCCCATAATATTGTTTCATACCAGCTAGAAAATCTATCCCAGTTCCTCCTCCACTTTACATGTCAGTTACTTGCTTGTCTTCTGAGTAAGCAACCTTTGCTTGCTCCACGCATCCTGTTTTACTGACCATGAAGATTACTCTTTGTTCTTGCCAATTAAGGCAGCACACTTAAATGGCAACTCAAAGCCACTGTATCTAAACTGGTCTATATGCATTCATAGCACAAATGCTCAGTATTGCCTGAAGGGGGAGATTTTTTTTTCCACAGAAGAATAAGCAGAGCAAAAACTTAACAACTGGACAGCAAAAAAATAAAATAAAAAAATCAAATCAAATCAAATAAAAATTAAGAAAATCAAATCAAATCCTGAGAAACAATCTAAAACCCCCCACCGACAATTCTTTTTAAATAAAAACAAAAATGAGAAACAGTAACTATTAGAAAATCCCACCTGGTGCTTTTTCTGTGTTAATGATGCTTCTTAAATTGCATGTGGGTAAATGGTAATTTGGTCTCACACCATTAAAAACTAATGGAACCCTTGATGATAAGAAATGCCATAGCTAGCTTGTTGGAGAACGTTTAATTAATAAAGTAATAAAATTATTGTAAACTAGTGCAGTTTCACGGAGAAGTCAATGGGATATAAAAGAGACAAAACATCCACGAGAGTTGGTAGAAGAAATAACTGCTACTATACAGTAAAAATAGAGTATAAAATGATGCTAAAATTCAAATCAGCTGCTGGGCTAATAAAACACTATTATACTTTCATTCAGACACTAGGAGAAAAAAAAGTCTAACGGTCCAATCTACAATCTAGCTACATTAAAATACTTGGATTAACGGGTAGATCTGCTTCAGCATCAATACTCCTTAGTACTTATTCCACAACCATTGGGCATGGGTGTCTGTAGAAGGCAAGGAAGTGGGCAATTAACCAAGACCCCCTAAGCATTAGGGATCTGGGTAACTAGTCACATGTTTAGGGTCTAAGGACTGGACCAGTGCAGATTTTTTCAAACAGAAATGCAACTCATAATTTTTGCTTCAGCCTTACTAGGCTAATGGTCACTCTCAAATGATAAACACTGATGCATTTGTAGGCAAGCCTCCAGAGCAATGTGGCATCATGGGTGTAGATTGGCTCACGTACATGTGTCACCTACGCAGATGATTTGGGGTATTCCTTCAGTGTGCACATTCATTCCCTAAGTGATAGATAGAATGGGAGAAGGGAGCTTCTAAATGGGGCCAGACTTCCTTAATTCTTTGCATTGGAAAGATGAGCCTTGAGAAGCTGAAATCAGAGGCTCAGCATGGGGAAAAAAATATTATGGAACACCTCCCTTATGGAGGCCCGCCTCGGCCATTTCTGCACTATACTGTAATAGTGCTATTATTTTACTTTCAACATCCTAGGGAATCCTGGGGTTTGCAGTTTAGGGAGGGGCATTTAGAATTCTCTGGCAGAGAGCTCTTTGGCCTCAGGAAACTACAAACCCCAGAATGCCACAGGATGTTGAAAGTGGAATAATAGCACTATAACAGTGTAGTGAGGAAATGGCCCTTGTGTCAACACAATTACTCTATCTTTTAAGGCACTAGGCAAAATAGTCTTTCACTCATCCAAACATTTTAAAATTCTGCTAAGTAGTGTGCCACAGTGGTGGCAGAATTTGGCAGTACCGAACAACTGGAAGGAATGTCTTTGGCATCTATAAGCAAACAATTCATTATTATTTTCAAATGGCATTTCTGGAAGGTGAGATGACAAGACTACATTTATGTAAGCTCAAATGAGAGAGTTTCTTCAGAAATGAAAGCCTTTTAAATATAGCTAAGAACTAGTCACCTTCTTACGGAGTTGACGGATTCATGATATCTCCAAATAGAATACCACACTTAGGGTCAGAAAATCCCTTTTCTATATTTTGCTTCTTTCACCACAATGTGAAAGGAAGAATAACCTTTCTTCAAGAATACCCACACAAACCACAGCAAATTGCCAGGCAACACAATAATAAAGTAGACACAGAACTGCCGATGTTACACTATACTGTGGGAGTGAGCAACTTTTGGCTTTCCAGATATTTTAGATTCCAACTCCCATAATCCTTTAGTACTAGCCATGCTGGGTAGCTTTGATGGAGAACAAACCATCTGGAGGGCCCCTCTACCTCTGCTGTATAATTTTGCATAAGACCATAAGATAGGAGGCCTACTAGCCAGTTGTTCTTAGCTGGAGCTGACATCAGTTCCAGGCCTCCCCAAGAGTTCATCTGATACTGAAAACTGACACACATCACTGTTTTGAGGAAAGCTTTATTGGTGGTAAGTAATGCAGCAGGTGGGTTACAAAGGAAAGCATTTTGATTCTTGTGCTCTGCTCCAAATCCCCGGTGCTGAATAACGCATCTGATAAGCTATATAGTGCAGAACCAAACAAAGGATAATGAACTGTGCAGGCATGACCCATCTATCGTTCTATGGGAACTGCATGAGCAAGTTGGTAACAGGAAAACTTATTCCCTCCCCAGCCCCCTGTCTGTTCCCCACACTGAACTACCAGATTAAAGAGAAGAGATTAAAGAGAAACTATGGCCCTTTCCACACCATACTGCAATAGCATTTTATACTGACTATGAATATGAAGGTTCCATCCAGCTTCTCTTACTAATATCCACTGTTTCATTTGTGGCTGTCATCACATACTATGATGGAAGAAGCAGAGGAAGAGAAGCTTTCTGGCTTACCAGAAGTTCCTAACCCACAGTTCCTATCATCTCTGCCTATTGGCTGTACTATCTGGAGCTCATGGAAACTGAAGGCCTACAATATTGGGAGATCCACAACCTTCTCATGCCTGGTTTGCACCAATTAAGATGCACACGCCAAATTTAACATAGAGATGCTCTAGGGATTCATGCAAAACAGAATTTCATTTGACATTCCAAAATAGCTGCCAATCAAAGAATTCCACAATTTTCACCCAAACATGGAGAACCAATATTCATCCAGTATCTTTATTTCTTTGGTATTGTTATTTTGTTTTTGCTGTCTTGAAGACTCCAAAGTTCATAATACAGTGCAATTTGATCCAATGTCTTGTGTGAAGTTTGCAACTGGCCAATTTAAAGGAGAATTGGAACATACAGAAGTGGTTGAAATTCTAAGGGATAGATGTGTTACCCTATTTCTGGGGGTCCCAGGAGGGACACCTAAATGTACTCAAAACAATGGGGAGGGAATTAGCACAGAGCACAAGTTGACAATGCGAGAGGCAGGGTAACGTAGCGAGATCTTGAACCCTATGTCTACGGGGTCAGGCCAAGTCAAGGATGAGGCAGATGTTGAAATAATAATAATTGTTTTATTTAAGCACAATCAAACAAGTGTATGCAACACACTCACACAAGGAACTATAGAAATAAAGGTAGGAGTGGATAGAGGGATTTTTAGAGGAGGTTTGGTATGGGAAATACTATACCTGTCCTGAAGCCCGGTAAGAAGCAGAGAAGCTGGGGAGCGTGGATTCTCAGCACTTGGGGCTGAGGGGAAGGCTCGCTGGACAAAGCGACAGCAAGGCAGGATGGAAGCCAAGAGCGATCCGAGGAAGCGCTCAAAGTCAGGGGTTCTTATAGGGAAAATTGTGGCTGCAGGCTAGTTCGTACTTGGGGAAAACAATGAGTTTGGGGCTGGAGACAAAACCTCCGAAAGGTCAGTACTTCAGATGATTGAGTTATAGCCGGATTGTCAATAGAGTAGCCAGTATGCAAACGCGGAGTGCTTGAGAGTTGTATAGTCCGCTCATCAAGCTGCCTGCTCGGGGCAGGGGATCTTTTGTAAGTAGCGTGCATACATAATGTGGTACTTGCCTTGAGGTCTCCTGAAGCTGCATTCGGCAATGACTGGCCTGCCTGGATCAGGATGTGAATGGTTTGGCTATTTTCAGCCACACCTGTGTGCGTGCTTGTCCGGGGGCCTCGCAAGCACGTGGAGAGGAATGGGTATAGAAGGCCCAGATATTGATACCAAAATGGTATCTTAATATCCCACAAGATCGGGCTAGAAACAGCGGTAACAGATGGCTTTTCTTAGGGATTCCACTGTTTATATTTGGGGAAACAATATGGAATGACATTCTGTCTGTGGTTTTTACACTATATTCACAATGAACAGAGTGGAAAGTGGAACACCAGGGAGGAAGGCATTCCCCATTTTACAGGTGCTTACACCGAAGACGTGAGAGTGGTATGTTCTGGACTTCTCCTGGCTACACTGCCAAGACAGGACACAACCGGATGTAGTTTGCATTACAGAATCCACGCATGACCACAGAGCTGTGTATGTACTGAAAAGATAAATGTATATGTTTCAAGTTGGTACAAAAACATACCACAAATATGCTTTGATAAGCTAGATAGGGTGTGTGCAAGCAATGCTCACAACTGAAAAAGTCACAAAATGTGCATATTTTCACACATTTATCAACCAGAAATTGCAGACCTATCCTCCTCTTAAATGAAGACTATATAACATTTTCACATCAATTTTGGCTGTCCAGCTTTTAAAAATTCTACAAAAATATATACACAAAGATCAAAATGGTTTCCTTCATGGAAGCAAATGCATGATAATGTCAGAATGGTACTGAATATTATAGAATGCTATGAAGTACATAATGAAACATCAACTGAAGGTTTTTTTAGTCAGTGTGTTGGAATCCATGAAATTTGGAGAGAATTTCCAAAATTGGATTAAGGCGATTTATAAAGAACAAAGTGCTTGATTAATCATTAACGGACAATTGACAGAAGAAGAAAAAAAGAAATATTGGAAAAGGAACACAACAAGGTTGCCTATTATCTGTTATTCATTTTAGCTCTAGAAGTTTTGCTAAGAGCAATAAGAAATGAAGATCAATTGCAAGGTGTCAAACTTGGCAAAGATGAATACAAAGTGAAAGCATTTGCAGTTGGGGTTTTTTTTGTTTTTTTGTTTGTTTTGTTTTGTTTTGTTTTTTGAAGACCCAGTTAATAAGATTGACCTCCTTAATGACATATTTAAGAAATTTGGACAAGGAGCAGGCTTCAAAATTAACAAAACTAAATTAAATTAGCAAAATTAAAATTAACAAAACTAGAACAGATTTTAATGAAAAATGTTGAAGAAAATGAGAAAGATCAGATAAAAAAGAAATCTGGATTTGATATTACAAATAAAGTGAAATATTCAGGAATAGAGATTACATCTAATAATAATCAATTGTTTCAAAATAATTACATAAAAGTTTCAAAAACAATTCAAGGAAAGTTGGAGAATTGGAAGACACTAAATTTACCATAATTAGGTAGAATCTCAGCTATTAATATGAGCATTTTACTCAAAATTTTATATATTTTTTCAAATTATTCCAGTCATTATAACTAATACATGATTTGAACAATGTAAAAAAAGATCTTTATAAATTTATAGGGGGGGGGGGCTAAAAAAAATAGAATAAGATTTAATTCTATGCCAGATGTTAAAGAGAGAGGAGAATTTGCTGTTCCAGATTTCAAACTGTACTATAAAGCTGCTAGTATTGAATGGATGAGATCTTGGATAATATTGGATAACCCAAAAATACTGGTCTTGGAAAGTCAAAATTTTCACTTTGGTTGGCATGCCTTCCTATGGTATAACAAAGCTGAGGTTCTAAAACCAAATATTAATCTTTTAATTAGGAAGACGGTGTAGAAAGTATGGGTTAAATATAAAGAACTTTTATATACTAAAACCCTTGCTTATCTCCATCTGAAGGACTTTGTATAAAAGAGTTGAGAAGACAAGGAAAATGGAAGAGCTATAGAGATCTCCTGATACAAAGGACAGAATTATACCGGCTAAAAGAGAGACAACAATTAGTAGGTGAAGGGTTAAACATCCAATTGTGCCCATATTTACAGATTCCAGAAAGATTTAAAATGGATATGAAAAATTGGACATTTGATCTGCAAAAAACAGAATTTGAAAATTATCTACAAAAAAGAGAAAAGATTGCAAATGTTCACAAAATGCTACTGAAATTTAATCTAGAAGATGAAACAATTAAAGATTGCATGGTTAAGTGGGCAAAGGAGTGTAGTCATAATATTGTGTTTGAAAACTGGGGGAAACTGGAAAATGTAAATACATGACATTATGACCTAAAAGAAAATGTCATGAAAATGATGTACATACAGTATCTTTCCCTAGATAGGATAGTGAACATCTATAAAGGTAGGAGCAACAAGTGTTGGAAATGTGGTAAGGAAGTTGAGACTTTTCTCTGCATGTGATGGAACTGTGAGAGAGTGAAAAAATTCTGGTATTTGGCGAGATCAAAAGCACAATTAAATTTACAAAGAAAAATCACCTTAGACCCAGATTTTTTCCTACGAGGGCTTTTTGTCTTTTTGAATTTGATAATAAAATAGAGAGTGAAATTGGTAGACTCTTTTGTTATATGGTGATAACCACCATAATAGTTTTAGCTAGACATTGGAAAACAACTATAATTTCCACAGAATTAGATAGATAAATAAACAGAAATTGCAGAAATGGACAAACTTACACAGATTTTTAGATGGCAAAGCCAATAGCATATTTGTTAAAGACTGGGAATTCTTTAAAGATTATCTGCAACAGAGATTTGGAGAATTACCAGTTTTTTGATTTAAAGACTAAATCATTATCTATTATATATGGATGAATTATAATCTGGGAATTGTTATGAAGCAGTTAGAAATTGTTAGCTATGTTTATGCACTAAGTTTGGACACACACACATACATATTTATACATAGACACTTCAGGAAGAATAAGCCTTTTCTCCCCCCCCCCTTTTTTTTTGTTCTTTTTTCTCATATGGTAAAAAGAAAATTTTAAAAGAAATGAAAAATGGAGAATAATACTGATTAAATTTCTTTTTTTCTTTTTTCTTTTTTTTAACCTTTCAAAGAAACTATTGTTACTGGAGATTAACCATTTAAGTTGTTCCCTTAACAGTCTTACTATTATCTGATTTTTGTATTTGTATTTGTTTATTTGTTGTTATGTAAGGTCTACCTTTTTGTTGTTGCTGTTGTTGTCATCTTTTCCTGTTTTATATATAGGATATATATAATATAATGAAATATAATAAAAGCAACCAAAAAAGTGCATATTTTCAAAAAATTACATCAAGAGATGGATTTTATCAGGTCAAAGGGAGGAAACACACAAAATCATCAGTGAAAATAGGAGAAGGTCAAGAAATAAAGGCAGAATTGCTAAATATGGCTGTCCTGCATTTAGCGCATCCTTTTTCATTCTTTGAATATCTAGAGATCAAACCAGCCAATACTGCATTGCTGGGAATGGCAGGCAGAAATCGTCAGCTGCTTTAAGTGCCAAAGACCTCAAGAGGATGGAGAAGGCATGTAGATACACTTCTGCTCTGAAGAGGAAGGAAAACCTTCCTCAAGTACTAAGTATGTGAAGTACACTAAGCTAAGAATACAATACTTCACTCACTGAGAGTGCTTGGGGGGAAAATGTGATATCATGATGGGCAACAGCAAGGGTCGCAGTAGTAAGGATCCAAGGAGTTAGTTTCACAAGCCCAAGAGGTATTAGAGTTATTTTGCTTGCACAACAGCCTCTGGGGTCACATAGAGAAAATTTTGATAAATTTATTCCCAAATCCCTGGGGAAAAAAAAATACTTCAGGATGTTGCTTGGGCCTAGGGGCTAAAGATGATATGGTGTTTATTTCTCAAATGTGACAAGTAAGGTGGGAAACCATTGGAGGCAATCAATGGAGGCTTCTGGACTGATGAAAACAGCAAGGGTGGGGAGTGATACATACTACTGTGGTATCAAGGTGTCTGTTATTCACTAAGGATTCAATCCAGCATTGTGGCAGTAGTCACAACTGGGCTGGCCAGATTTCAGGGTCTGGCCTTCAGTCTCACTGTTTGGTACCTCTTCTCCATTCCTCAAGGTGAGGAGGAGAAATCTCAAGGTGAGTGTGCTGCCCTGAAGAATGTGTGCACACACATGCATGCGCACTTCATTTGCTAATATTGATATTTTTAATTTGAATAGTGGGTGAAGCTTAATAGATAATGCTTAACATCTTTGCCAGGGCCTACCCCTTGTTGCATCACCATGGACCACCTCCTATGACATCACAAGACTTCATCCTTATCACCTGGATTTTAGCCCAGAAATTTCAGGGTCTGGGATAATTCTGACCTGGTAGTCCTTGTCCCAACAGCAATGTCTTTCTTTTGTCTTCCCCAGTGCTGCCCTCTCTGTCTCCTATTATTTGGACTGAACTTTTACCTTTACCAATATTTACATATACTCAGACTGCACTCCTTTCAGCCATGGGTAGTGGTGGTGATGATGTGCGTATGTGTGCACGTATATGCCTTTGTGCATGTAGAGAATAGCCGCCTAATAATCAGACAACCTTAAGTGTTTTTTTTGGTAAGCAAAAGGAACAAGACTGTCATCCTTCAAGTATTTACTCTGGGGAACTCCTAATTAAATCATTCAGGTTACTCAGTTGAAACTAGTTGATATAAATTGAATGTAGAGAGGATTTGTTATTATAGCTGTACTCATGCTGGGAGAAGTACCATTATTTATATTAGGGGATATAAAGCAAGGTGACACACCAGTGTATTTGTGTCTGTGCAATCGGTGGGTCCCTAGGATCAAAGTTCACTTTTTTGAATCTCTATGAGATCTCAAGAGACTCATTGCAGAAGATTCTTGTGATATGGTTAAGCCATTTCAAGTGCATCAGTAACAAATGTATTGGAAGACTACTTTTTTTTTTATAATTCTTTTCTAGGTTATTTCTTTGCTAATGAAATAGTAGCAGCACCGGTTCAAGATGCTTGGTGTGTTGCTTGAAGTGCAACAACAACAGGGATGTAATTCTTTACTAAATTTTGTTCTTCAAGGAGGCAATTAATAATTTTAGTGAGGTTGTTTTCACTGTGTGAAAGTGTTTGAAAACTGTGCAGTGTTTGAAGCCTCTTTGCAGTTCAGGACTTGATTATACAAAATTAAATTGGAGGTGTGCACAGAAGACTGTATCTTGTGCAAAATTTGCACATAACCTTTTTTGCACAAAAACAGTATTTCTGCACAATTTTTTTCTTTATTTCTGCATAAAAGGTTTATGTGAAGAAAATGCAGTTTCCTGCACTGAAAATGCTATTTTCTACACCAAAAAAATGCAATTTTTTGTGCAGAATAAGTCTCAAGCCGCAAAGATTGTCATCAGTCCAGGAGTCTGATCACCAGGGTTTAATTATGAAACTCATTTTGACCATTTTCCAAATATTCCCAAATATTCTTTCCACTGCTAAGGAGCAAATGGTGAAACCCACTCAACCTCCCTAATCATGATCCACAGTACATGAGAGCAGCCAAGTTATTTTGGCACCTCAGGCAGAAAATTCTACAGTTCCTTGAGATTAAATAATACAATGATAATAAAGTTTTAACAGAGAGTGTGTTCCCTTTAATTACTCTTTTTAGAAACAACCTGAGGTGGCTGCATCATTTTGCTTCACACAAGGTTGACCCTGGAGTTATTATCTGCAATCTAGGATCATTTGGCTCTGACATTCCCACTTCCCCTCACACACATCTTCCCATCATTTTAAAATAGTATCTTTATGGACAAAGGGTGTAATGCACCAGGAAGACACTCATGGAATCCTGAAGAACTGCTTCCATGTCAGATTTGTACTTTTTATCACTGCCCCTTCCATTCTAGATGCCATTTTTCCCAGCCATCATCCTCATCCTGTCATCTCCTCTCACAAACAGACAGGAGGGCTTTGCCACAAGGCCCTCTAGTGAGGCCTTACCTTTGTGGGATGGCCACATGTTACTGAAAACGGTGACCAAAAAAAGCTCAGAAATACCTGTAAAAATTGCCTGTACTAGATATGTGTTAACACCAAATTTTCGTAGTAACATAATATAGCTCACTAAAAGTGGAAAGACTATGACCTGGATGACCACTCAGCCTGCTGACTGCTGACGGGCAATGTCAGGGCCCTCATTTTCTAATCTTATTATTCTTTGTCTTTAAAATGAACTTGGCTCAGCAATTATAACGGAGAACTCCTTCAAACAGAGGACCGCCCTCTATAGAGTGGGACACATGCCCCCTTACTCCCCCATCAGTCAGCACACAGAGCCTGAAGTTTTACCAGACAATGAGAGCAGCATCATGAAGCAACAGGACTCCTATCATCCCTGTGTGGCTCCCATGTGGGCTCCAAGAGTCACCATGTTATTTTCCCACAATAACTTACCGCAGGGAATGACAACATTACCCAAAGACTAGATGTGTCTGCCCCTCACCCCTGGTCATTTGTTTGTTTGTTTGTTTTTGTGAGGCCTTTGAGGATGTACTCCCACTATATAGGGGGGCAACAATGAGGTTCCTGTCCTATATTAATATCTCATTAAATGCATGGCAGAAAATTTCTTAGGAGCTGCCAGATCTTCTAACTGGAAGTTATCTGAAACTGGGAGTTTGGTGTCATTCAGGATGTATTTAATTGTGTCGGAATCCCTGCTAAGCTGCCAAAGCTCCCACAGCCGCTCAATGATATCTCACACCATTGCCAACCATGTGTTAACAAGTGATAAATGTGGCTAGTGGCTTCTAGTGGCTTTCTTGTCAGTGGGACAGTAAATTCAGTCTCGGTTTTATGGTTGGAACTTTAAAGGAATTATCACAGATACTGAGCCTTGTCGCCAAAATAGGTTCAGCACTGGCATAGCTCTTTTAAAGTTAATACTAAACTCTAGATCAGGTTTATTGTCCAAATGATGAAGAAGTCACCAACTGCCACTGGATGTGGCATGAAAATTGTCCTTTACTTTTCTTGCAGTTCCTATTTCCCTAGCATCAGACTTTTGAAACCATGTTTAGGGGTACAATATTCAGCACATCATCATATATTACATTCACTTTTGTTTACTTCAAGGTTTCCAAGGGGGATGGAGGACTTGCCTACCTCACTTATAAAAACCACCTGAAACACAAAATGAAAGTGTTTATTTCACCATCTCCATTTTCAGGAAAAATCATATTTGCAGTCAAGTGAAAGACAGGCTAAGGGTTTTATCACACGCATGTATTTCTCCCTGTCAGTATTCGCTTTACCATAAGTGACATGTTTTCATTTGGCAAAAAGGAATGAGATTTTGATAACAAATTTTCTGAGGCAGATAAATTGGCTGCTTTGACTTTTTTCTAGAACCTGTCAAGTATCTGTGCATGCTAGTGAAAACTAAAGCAATATGCGGTTACCTCTCCTTGTCAAATACTTTCATAAACTATTTCATATGCCATCCACCCTCTGGGAGTGACATGGTTTGCCCAAAACAACCAGTTAGGACAAAGGTCTGAGTCAATAGTTAATTTTTTTATTTTTTATTTTTTTTGTCCCTACAATTTCCTAGGGGAATATTTGCCTATTTTGTTCGTTAAGGAGTCTCCATCTTTTCCACCTCCCCTGTGAGGGGGTCATCTAAGTTCTCTGTATGAAACAGATCCCTCCATTATACATCCCACCCAACTGACTAAAACTGAACAGGCTTGTGGTAACAAAGAAGTCAGCATGAGTGAGAAGTCACCAGTGGGAGAGGAGAAGGAGGACGAAATCAACCACCATGAGAGTGTAAGTGCTCAGCATCCCATGAAGATGAAGACATGGCATCAATTCAGCAGCATGGAATTGGCAAGATTTTCAGTTTTATTTTTAAAAGATCTGGAGGCCAGTGTTGCAGCATCTGGGATAGCTGGCTTATCCACATGCTGTGCTTTTTAAACAGAACCTATGAAGGAAATCTCTTCAAAATCATGAAGTTTCTTAACCTCTCATTCCATGTGCAGGCAAATAGATTCAGCTATGGGATTCAGAAGACCATCCTTTTCACACAAGGTAATATATGTCATCAAGAAGAATGAGTAGGATAACACTTAAGGAGCTTTTGATAGGAAGGATGCTATCTTCTTTGTGTGCCTGCTTCCTTGTATTTCTCAAACTGGCTTTGTCAGAACAATGTCAGATCAATTGGCTGTTTTCTTTTAGTTTAATGCAGGTTTAATCTCTGTTGGTTTAATCTCCATTCTTACAATTTGCATTTTTTAAAACTCTGTTCTCACTCTCGCTAGCAGCTCAAACTATGTTGGTTTGTTCAACAGATAAGGGGAGACCCAGAACCCCAATCTTTGCTGAATGAAGACAAGGAAACTTTCTTTTTCCAGTGGTGTAGCCCTTTCAGTCTGGTGTAGTATAAACAACAGAGACTTGTGGCATGTGCCTAAAAGATTGTGGCATAAGTTTTCACGAGCCAGTGTTCACAGTGTTGAATGTACAGTGATTATATCCTTTTGACGAAGGACAGTGAAGAAATATTTTAAATAAATGAATAAAGAAAGGTATGGATACAGAGAGAAAAATGTGTGCCATTGCAGTTCTTGTTTACAAAATGAACGCAAAAGACCAAATGGTGCAAGAGAAAGAAGTAATTCTTTGTTATTACAATACAGAGCCCAAATGAATATAGGATCCCATAACAGATGTAGGGTATTCCAATCAGGATTTATTGCTGTCTTTCTCTGTTCTCAGTCTGGCAGCCATTTTGTTACAGCCCACAAGAGACAATGGCCCTTACCACATGACTTTGTCATCCCAGCAGAGCAACACATTGCTCCCGGTCTAGGATGTGTGCCATTGCATGACATTGTCACTCACCTGCTGCAGTCATGTCCTCATCCATGGGAAAAGTGCCCTTTGTCATTACCAGAAAAAATCTGGTAATGGCTCCCTTTCCCAGCACAATCCTGTCAGCTGCCTGCATGCAGTAAGGGCCAAGGTGCTCAATATGTTACCCTAATGGCACATCCTATCCCAGGGACTACAATTTTGATATCAAATATGCTCACCATACCAGGGGGATTGCCCAGATGGGCACGTAGGCAAAAACAGTCGAACGACTGAGAACTAGGTCAGGCCCGAAAAATCCCCAGTCACGTAGCCCAAGGAGACCTCAAACTGTGCAAACCCACTAAACAAAAGAGTCCTCAGCCAAAGAGGAGCCAACTTGAGGGGATTACCGTATTTTCCCCAGGTTGAGCACCTGTAACTCTGTGAAAATCCTACAAGGTGAGGCCCATCTACATAAATTTACACTACAACCTGTTACAACTGAAGATCCTGAAACATTGGCAACACATCATAAAACCATCATGCAAACCAAGTTGCCTTTGATAAACGATCTTTTCTTTGCTGTGACTACTGTCCTCCCTGGAAGAGGGTTTGCCCTCGAGGTAAGTTCTGCCCTACAAGTAGTCCTATTTTTTGAGAATTTCTCTGGAGAACTCCCTGCCATGCTAGCAGACCATCACTGTTAGTTGAGTAATCCCCTCAGCTGTTTCATTGCTGAGTTCCATTTTGCTTGCTGTTTCCTGGACCAAGGACTTCAGGATAGGTGCAGTATCACCCCTCTACAATCTCTTGTTATATCCTCTATTCATTTTTCACCTCTTTTCTTTCACAATAGGCCTTGTTTGCATGTGTGAGTGAGTGCGTTGGTGCGTGTGAATATTTTAATTTAATAAAAACCATAAATTTGAACAGTTAGCTTGATTCTCTGTGATCCAACTCCGTAAAGCTGGGCTCAAGATCCTTAATTATCCTGCCCTCTTTGCATTGCTACAGCAGTGTTCATAGCTAATTTTCCCCACAAGTGATAATTTTGACAGGCGTTGGGAATTCCCTAAGGGACTCCCAGCTAGCAGGGTAACAAATAGCACTTCCTTCCACAGTACAGTGCAGGAACTGACAAATCATTAGTCATGGGGTGGGGAAGAGGCAGTGAAAGGGACTTTCCATTGAAGCTGTACTGTGGAAGGAAGAACAGTGTGACTGATGCTACACATCCATAGCAGCTGACTGGGAGCAGTGGGGAGTGTTCAGGTCCTGATCCCATCCTGGCAATGGCAATGTTGGGATCCTGTTGGGATGACACACTATTGGGGTATAGTGTGGTAAGGGCCAACAGTAGAACTGAGCATCTTCAGTTAACAACCTGTAGAAGGAAACACTTTTGCCTTTTGAACATCAGCTGGTGGACCATAAAACACATAGTACAGATCCAGTCATAGTGGATGGGAATGAGTCATTCTTATCTCCTGGTAATTTATTGACATAGCAAGACAAATTCTGTAACATAAATAAATATCTAGAAATAAGCAAATACTGCCTGTGAGGACTGATGTTGGTAAGAATTTGTTTAGTTCATGCTTTAATACAAATGTGCCAACTACTTATAAACATTCACAAATTTCTACATAAACAGAAGGAACTCAGGATTTCAAAAAGTGAAGATGAGAAAAGAGAAACGGTCAGACACAGGAAGAGACTTTGGGTGCTTAGCTTTTAAAAGTCTGGATTTGAATCTCTTTCTAATGCTGAATAAGATTTGTCACCTCTTCCCCTCTTCCCCCCTTTCCCCATGGGTTCCTTTGCTTTAACTGTGAAATGGCAGGCAGGTACAACATGGATTTCTTTGTGCTTAGGAGATCG
This sequence comes from Cyclura pinguis, assembly GCA_030412105.1. Taxonomy (NCBI): domain Eukaryota; kingdom Metazoa; phylum Chordata; class Lepidosauria; order Squamata; family Iguanidae; genus Cyclura; species Cyclura pinguis. The sequence goes on from CM059599.1 coordinate 204,316,055, forward strand.
ATACCTCTTGGATTTGGCCTTTGCAGACAGGTAAAAACTTGATTTGGGGGTTTGTTTGTTTTTTCAGAAATATGCAGCAAAATTTGAAAATTTACTGATAAATGGGACAGAAAGAATTTTTAAAAATTATACCTAAGAAGTAGTGAAAGCAACAGATTTGTTCATTCCTAGCAGGGAACAACCTGCTCTGGATCTTTATTGAGTCAGAATCTAAACAGATGTGTCTACTCTTAGAACGGGAGAGAACATGGCACTACCAGAAACATATATTCCCTTTAGTTTTGAAAATCAGCCAAAATCTACAGTCTGGCAATGTGTTCACACATGTGAGACTTTGCTCACCTCAGGCAGAACTAATTAATCTCAGAGATCATGGCCCATTACATTCAAGATTTAAACTGTCAATCAGGGAAGAAAAACAACAAAACAGTCATTTGATCTCTTGTGTGCCAGGCATCTGTTCAGGTCTAAGGACCTGTTATAATTCCAAAAGAAGAGTAACAAAGCAACAGGAGATCTGAGTATGCGTATATAATACATATGTAAAAACAGTTGTGAAAAAGGTGGAGGATCGTTGATGTTTCTAAAGAGCCACATGGGTATGTCTGGATGATCTTATAATTATAGTACCTTATGATAGGGTAGCACAAGACTTCAGGGGAGCTAATTCTGTGTGTCAGGAAAGGGTAACAAATTGTTATTGATTAAAATTCATTATTATTGTATTTTTACAGTCAAGAGGAGGAGGAGCAGGAATTCTTGTGGGAATTCTTCTGTTTCACGTTCCAGAATAACTTGACCAGCCTTGAGTACCATGCTTCTTGACTTCAGAGTCCTGATGGTGCTATATTCTGATTCACCTCAAGCAGCAAAATGTCTTGAGCTGGCTCCAGACACAGGCACACCTCAGTTAACAAAGCCCCTGAAAAAGAAGCTCCTTTTCATAAAGTATTTTATGACAGCCCAGCACCCCTTTTCATTCTTGTCCTGTGTCTAGCATAAAGTATTTTATCAGCATCAGCACTGGAAGGATGAGGAAGGCTAAAGAAGCAGACATTCAGTGTTGGGTTTCAACAGTGTATCTGCAGTAAGCAACACAACAAAGCTTGATCTAGGAAAGAATGGGTTTCTACTCTACACAGTCCTACTACAATCAGCCTTCTACATTTGTGGGTTTGACATTCACAGATTTGATTATTTGCAAGTTTTTTTCAACCTCTGCCCCCTCACCTCAAGTGTTTCTTCTCTGTGGGAACCTTCCCTCTTAGCCACTCCAATCAGGCTATGCAGCCCTTTTAAAATCCACCTCTGGTCCTCTTCCTCCACCATCAGCCACTGCCTGGCCAGTTATCCATTTTTATATTATTCATATTTATTTTATATTTATGGATAGTCTAGTTTTATAGCATCATAATCCTTTAACTTCCAAAATATTTATATCTCATATTTACCTTCATTTCTTTAAATTTGCTGTCACCAATTCACCCCATTCATTCTTCAAATAAGATGTTACCATATCCCAGTCTTTCTCAAATTTATCTACAGTCTTCTCTTAATTAGGCATGATAGTTTATTCATCAACACCATTTCAACCAACTGTATCACCCAATCACTTATCATTGGGAGCATGTTTTGTTTCCATTTCTGGTCTTCCAAAGTTTTGATGGTTCATGTTCCAGCCAGGGGGAACCTCACCCAATCATTTTGAAGAGAGGCACCCTGCCCCTTGCTTGGAATAGAAATTGCCTTATTCTTCATATACACTCAATATGGAGGCACCAAGCAACCTAAGATCTCTACCGAGTGTAGTCATACGGAGCACATCATGCCACATTATTTACTGATGTTACACATTTGTCAAAGCTTGGGGTTGGTTTTTCTTTCTGTTTTAGGTAGATTTTTTTTCTGATTGCTCTATCTGACTGCACACACACAAACACACACATGTACATATTCACACATTCACTTGCACTTTAGAAAATGTATAAGAACATTTTAACTTTTTTTTTTTAAGATGGGCGTTAAGGTTTCTGTAAACTATTTAAAGAATGCAGGAATATACAAGGAGCCCTGCTGGACTGGAACAACAGTCCCCTTAAGCCCTCTTTCCGTGCAATGACCAGCATCTGCTCATAACATCTGTCTCTTATTTTTATTTATTTTATTTGTCCTTGTAGAGGTTGGCCCCCTTCTCTTTTCTTTTCCCACTGGGAGCCAAGACCTTTTTAGTTAAGCAGGCCTTTGGTTCATAAATCATGAGGCCGAAGGGTGCTTTCATTGTGGTGTGGTGTGGTGTGCTTTTATCTTTTCTCTTTTTAAATTATGGCATAAATGTGCTGTAAATTGTTTTAACCACATGCTTCTTTAACAGAATTGTTTATTTTTTTTAAACTTTGTTAAAACAAGATTCTAGCTGAGCTTTGTTTTAAATTATTGTAGGCTGCTTTGGGTTCTGTCCTGGAAGAAAAGTTGCATATATTTAAATACACACACACACACACACACATACACACATACATTGACATTTTCTTCCTCCCTGTAAGCCTCCCCCTGCCCCAACTCACCATTTCACTACAGTGTCATCTCCATGGCCATGCAGTATCCAGTGAAGACTGGAGAAGCCTCTTACCATTTTCCCGTAGCCAGACATAGACCACAGACACCAACTGCTGAGACCTCTAGAGGACCTCAGCAGAATTCAGGGAACAATGTCATTGTTCTACATCTGGTAATGGGGACATAGCCAAACATTTCTCCAACCCCACCTTCAATGGCTCTGAGTGGTGAAGATGGAGGATATCAAGTGAAACAGAGTCCTGAGGATGGTGAGAGAGGAGCTTTAGCATACATCTTCCTGTGGAGCATGACCATCATTATGATCACTGTCATCACCATTATCATCATCATCATTACCATCATCTTTATATCCCCTATTTTTTTCCAAGATTGGGACTAATGGCAACCTATAAATTTAAATGATTACAGTGTAATTAAAGAACATACAAAGAGTCAATATTAGAATAGAATTAAACTATTAACCATATCAACACAATTTTAAAAGAATACTTTAAAAATATCTTTAAAAAGTTAAAACAGCAGGGTTTAAAACAACACAGTATCCTCTTACAGCCTTTCCTTGAAAGCCTTATGCTACTTTTATACTACACCCAATGATGTAGGATGACATCCTTTATTGGTGAAGAGACTCCAGGTTTTTTGGGGGGAAGATCAACCATCTCTCGTTTCTCTTGGCTTGTCCATTTGTTCTAATATTTCTAGGTTCTTTCATTTCTTTGCAAGTGCATGGTGAGTGCTGTCAAGGTCCAATGACCTACTGGTGTTTAATTTGCCAATAAACAATAGCAGTTCATTTCTTGCCCCATCCATTTTATCTTGGTCTTCCGAAATCCTCCTGGAAACATGTCCTTCCTTGGCAAGCCTTTCTATCTTTGATTGACTTGCATCTATGACAGGGTTTCTACTTCTGGTGTACTTAAAAAGTTTTTTTATTGTAGAGTTGAAGGCTTTCACGGCCAGAATCCATTGGTTCTTGTGGGTTTTTCGGGCTTTGAGACCATGTTCTGGTTGTATTTTCTCCTGACGTTTCGCTTGCATCTGTGGCTGGCATCTTCAGAGGAATGGTGAATTGGAAGTGGAGTGGAGAATATATATGCCAGTCTCCTCCTCCAGAGGGGAGGGAGCAATTAGCATAATAGCCCTATTGTGTGTATTGAATACTTGTTCCTGGAGGGAGACTTCCTGAGCCCAGGTGGGGCTCGTTAGGGCTCGTTAGTATCTTTTGTGTTTTGATTTTGGTGTTTTTCAATACTGGCAGCCAAATTTTGTTGACCTTCCGAGTCTCCTCTTTCCTGTTAAAATTATCCAAGTGTTTGTGGATTTCAATGGCCTCTCTGTGTAGCCTGACCTGGTAGTTGTTAGAATGGTCCAGAATTTCTGTGCTTTCAAATAACATTCTGTGTCCGGGATGGTTTAGTGTGTTCTGCTACTGCTGACTTTTCTGGTTGGATCAGCCTGCTCTATCTTTCGTGTTCTTTGATTCATGTTTGGATGCTGCGTTTTGTGGTCCCTATGTAGACCTGACCACAACCGCACGGTATGCGGTAAACTCCTGCAGAAGTTAGGGGATCCCTCTTGTCCTTTGCTGAGCGAAGCATTTGTTGAATTTTCCTGGTTGGTCTGTAAATTGTTCGGAGGTTATGTTTCTTCATGAGTTTCCCTATTCAGTCAGTGACTCCTTTGATATATGGTAAAAACACATTCCCTTCAGGCGACTGTTTATCCTTACTCCTGTGGTTTTTTCGGGGTCTTGAAGTCTCCCTCCAGGAACAACTATTCAATACACACAATAGGACTATTATGCTAATTGCTCCCTCCCCTCTGGAGGAGGAGACTGGCATATATATTCTCCACTCCACTTCCAATTCACCATTCCTCTGAAGATGCCAGCCACAGATGCAGGCGAAATGTCAGGAGAAAATACAATCAGAACACGGTCTCAAAGCCCGAAAAACCCACAAGAACCAAAGTTTTTTTTATTATTTGTTTTACATGGGAATACTCTGAAATAAATCCGATTTCAGTTAAACTAACTTCCAAAGAAGCTGCATAGGACTGGATCCTTCCTTCTTTCTTTCTTTCTTTCTTTCTTTCTTTCTTTCTTTCTTTCTTTCTTTCTTAGCAATATGCTCCTCAGACTCTGATTTTTACATGTTTTATTGTCATTTTATACTTGTCAAAAAAATGGAATAAAATGTGATGGAATTTGGGCTCCTTTTAAATTTATTGATTTATTGATCTGGAAAAAACATCCTGCCCTTTATGTCTACTTTAAGTTTGCTTATTCACGATATACGCTCCAACATTTAAAAGTAGACAAGGAACCTTTGCATTGCTCAGAAAAAGAGAGAAAGAGAGGGAGAGGGATGAAAGGCTTCATTAAAAAAGAGAACACAGCTTTTCAGAAAATCTACATATGTTGCTCTATTTGCATAGATGCATATTTGAGGGGAAATGACATAACTTAAATAGAAATGCAATGCATTTCACCACAGTGGCTAAGATTTCATGTTTCTGCAGAGTCTGCCCCTCTCCAGCAACTGTGCACTGATGGACAATTTCAAGGTGCTTGCTCTCTCTTTCCGTGGTTGTGTAGCTTTAAAACTGGGCTTGGACTCGAGATGGAGGATGCACCCAATAGATGATTGCCTTATATTTTTTTGTTTGTTTTAATTTAATTTATATCCTGCCTTTCTCCCTAAATAGGATCTTTGTACTTTGTACAAAGAAAAAATTACTGATACCACAATCAAATGGCACTATAATACAATCCAAAATACAAAATGAGAAGAATGGGATTTAAAAACAAAGGAGTACTACGAGTGTCAATCCACAATTTGCAGATGAAACAAATGTCACATACCCAACCACTCAACCTAGAAGAGTGAAGCTATAACTACAGTCAGGCCATAACCAAAGTCCTAGATTTTTCAAAATTACATATACCCAATGGACAAAGATGGTGGTATCAACTTTGGGTGAACTTCCTTGGGACCAGTGTTCCATAAACATGAGCTTACCGGTGAAAATGCCCATTCCTGTGCTGTCATGTTCCAAACTTCTTTTGGGGGTTGGTTGGGACATAAAGAGAAAGCAGCTCTCTGGTGCTAACCTCAGAGGCCCCTTCTGCAGCTTACCTTCTAACGCTGCTGGAGTGTAGGCCTTGTATGAAAAGCCTGGACAGCAAGGCTCTCGCAAGCCTCCTGCTTCCCTGATGCTCGGGCTCCGCAGCTCCTTCCTGCTAGCGCAAGAGCCATGCCCACGCCCCGCCCCTTCCTTCCGCAGTGCAGCCTGGGAGTCGTCGGCCGCACTGAGAAGAGGAAGCGCGACCGGCCCGGCTCCAGAGGCTCCGCACTGCAGGTGAGTGCGGCCCAGGCCTGTGAGCCTTGCACAAGCGTGGCTTATTTTCTGCTAAAAGCCAAAAATAAGAAAATGTATATTTGCTGCACTTGCGGGCCTTGAGCGTGGCGGAAATGGGAGTGCATCATGCAGACCACTCCTGACATTTACGCGACGCACAAGGGGCCCTTTCGCTTGAAAACTGTCATGCGAAAAGGGCCAGAGTCTAAGTACATTTGACTCTGAGAGAAAAACCTAAGGTTTTGAGGTCCCAAAGTATCTTCAAAGAGAGAGGACTGTCCTTGGTAAAGCCAATGAACTGAGGAGACACTTGTATGAAAATCAGCATGGAAGCAGGATGGAGAGGCAGGGAATCAGCAATGAATTTTCAGTACAGGATGGGCCAGTTTCTTTCTTTCTTTGCCTTGCTTACTGTGTTATGTGAAAAACAGTTATAATTTTGGCATCACCTTAACTAAGGAGGTTTCAAAAATATATACATATATGTATGCAACTTTGACAGGCTGTTCTTTGTGCTACCTAGCCAAAACTTCAGCCTTAATGGCCTTTGCCATACACAGTTTGAAAGGAAAACATGGGTGGACTGAGCGTCTTGAAAACAGGGACACTTGGGATCGGGCTTTTCATGATGACAAAGCTCTGAGAAATGTGGTAGTCCCAAAAGAAATGGCACATTTGGATGGTATGTAACCCCAGTGGCCTCCTGTTCTGTTCTTGTCATCTTATTATTGTGCATTCTGAAGAGATATGACTAACTCAACCCCCTACAACTCTTGAATTCCTTTTAATTAGTCACTTCATTTGTGAGAAATAAAATTACAGTGGCCCATCCTTTATTGTGACCTCTGCACGCAAAAATGCAAGGTCACACAAAGGGTTGTGTTCCATTATAGTCAGTGGATGTAGTACTCATGGACTTACTGTGTCATGGGCACACACATATTGCTTGGTGAAGTTTCCAAGCAAGTTACTCTTACTTGTCATTGGCGTTTTTTTTATTGTTGTTTCAGTGGAATTGCATTTTCTTTTGAAAAAAAAAAATCAGGCATCAAAATAGAAGACTACACCATGTGATACATCAGGACTACTGATGGAATAAACAAACTCACAGATTATGTTTCTTGGTAGAACAGAGATATACATGTGGGGCAACCACAATAAAATAGATTAAGGAGGCATGCACCAAGTATTGAAATATTCAATGTATACATTACATATCAAAATCCCTATTCAGGAAGTTATATCTGAATACTGTACAGGAGCACATGTTGGAGGTATGGTATGGGACTATACGTGTATATTATTGCACAAACTGGTCCCCAACTTTCAAGTCCCTGGTTTGCCCATGTTAATTAGAAAAACTGAAGGTTACCTCTAATCATGCTCACTTTAACACGAGTAGAAGCTTCCACATGACCAGAAGAATCCATGGTCAGCATGGGGAGATTGGGGATGTTGAAAGATGTGCATGGCCCCATCCCTCACATGCATATTCCTTTAAGCTTCTAAGGCACAACATGTTGGGACAGGGACTACACTTCATCTGAGCTATGGAACACAATATTCTAATGAACAGTATGGAAGACTTCCACATATATATACTGACTTAGTAACAACATGGTCACTGTTCCATACATGTTGAATAGTACCACAGCCACTGGACTACTTGACAACAGAACTCACACAAACTCCCAAAAACCACTAGGTCCGAAGATTCCTTCTCTCTCTTTTCTACCGTAGTAAGATATTGTCTCTGAATTACATTGAATTATCTCTTCAGATCTTCTACAGTTCCTTGATATGTGCAATGTATGACATCTCATAAGTCAGTGAAGTAGTGAATTGATTTTCTGGTTTCATTGTCAATCTAAATATCATTCACAAACATCATTTTAAAAAAAATTGTTGCTCAAGCATTCAAATCTTATTCAAGAGTGTTCTTCCCCTTTCCCTTACTAAGTTATCTATCTATTCATCTATCATATGTGTTTCTGTATACATAAAATAGTAGGAAATGAAAGACAAATGTTAGAAAATATTTAAACATCAGAAAATATTCCAATGAAAGCTTAATGTTCCTGAGCCCACAACTCTCTAATGCTTAAAAGTATGAGTTTGCTGCAATATTTGCCCTAATGGAAAAAGATAAGTGGCAATCCTCCAAAGCAAACCACCAAGAACTGAGCAATAAAATGGGGGTGGGGGATGCTAACTTGGCATTTAAAGAAAGAGAAGATGAAGCAAGAACTGCTGTCTGGGATAATAAAGAATTAACCACAAACCTCTTTTCTATTAAACACAAAAAAAATGTATTAAAATAACATAAATCCTCAAATGTTCAAAGAGTTGTGTAATGCTCTAGCAGTTCAACTTCCATGAATCTTTCAGAGCCACAGAGTTAAATATTCACTTCACTGATTCTCCAAAATAAAATAATAATAAAATCAAGCATATATCTTTCAGCTAGGCCAGAGGTCATAGGATTTCGCCACATGAAACTGCTGTAGCTACAAGCAATTTCTGAGTGTTTTCAGTTTGAAAGGTAAGAAGGCAAGAAATAGAAAGGTGGTACATCACAGATCATTTATTGTACCCAGAGTACAAGACAAAGAGGTATATGTGTCTCTTGCTATTATTATCTCCTGGAATTCTGGCTTCCTCTTAGGCCCTTTCCGCATGAGGCGAGTGAATCGCTCCGTGCCGTTACTTACCGGCTCCTCTTGGGTCCGAAGTAACGCAGACTTTCCCTTGAGCCCTTCCGCAGGGCTCCTCCATTAGTGCAGGGCAAACCGGAGCAGTGCGAGGTCTGTAGATCCTCACTGCTCCAGCTGAAAATGGCGGCTTCCGGTGTCTTCGTGGGAGTGGATCAACCACTGACACTGGCCACACCCACAGCCCGCCCTCTGCTGATCGCAGGCTGGTATTGGTGTGAGCCTGCACATCTGCACAGGTAAGTAGGAATGCAATGGCGCGTTCCAGAAAATGTAAAGACCTGATTTTTCCAGTCTTTACTTAGCACACTGGAGGACCACTTGGGGGCAGTTTGGATTCGACTAAAGTGCGGAACTAAGCTAAATAGTCCGCACCTAGTCCGATCCAAGGTGCGGACGACCTCCATGCCAGGACGCCTTGGCCCGTTTTAACAGCCTCGTGCAGAAAGTGCCATAATCTCCAACATTTCATGGATGAAAATTGGGATGTATGGGCCAAGCAGTATCAAAGCATGATCAAGATGACAAAAGATATGAATGAGAAGAAGTACACCAACTAAAAGAGGCTGCAGCAGTTTGGTTTTGTCTGTGCCTGCTGGAAAGATCAAGACTCCAGCCTTCCTCTTCTCTCCCCTCTGCTGATATAGTTGAGAGCAAACTTTTTTTGCAATTTGAACTCAGTGTGCAATAACTGAGGTAAATTGAGGACAGAGGGGAAATGTGGGAGAAGGAGGAGAGAGAAACCAAGACATTTTAGAATCACAGAAGAGACCACAAGGTCCATCCAGTGCAACCCCCTGCCATGCAGGAACACACCATCAAAGCACTCCTAACAGATGGCCATCCAGCCTCTGTTTAGAAACTTCCAAAGAAGGAGACTCCATCACACTCCAAGACAGCATAGCCCACTGTTGAACAGCTCATGCTGTCAGGCAGTTCTTCCTGATGTTTAAATGAAATATCTTTTCCTGTAGTTTGAAGCCATCGATCTATGTCCTAGCCTCTGGAGCAGCAGAACACAAGTTTTCTCTATCTTCAATATGACATCCTTTCATATATTTAAACATGGTTATCATGTCATCTCTTAGCCTTCTTTTTATCAGGCTAAACATACCTAGTTCCCTAAACTGCTCTTCATACATCATGGTTCCCAGACCTTTTAACCATTTTTGTCACTATCCTCTGGACACATTCCAGTTTGTCAATATCCTTCTTAAATTTTGGTGCCCAGAAATGGACACAATATTCTAGGTAACACCTGACAAAAACAGAATAGAGTGGCGCTATTACCTCCTTCGATCTAGACACTATACTCCTCTTGATACAGCCTAGAATCACATTAGCTTTTTTAGCTGCTGCATCACACTGTTGACTCACATTCAGCTTGTGGTCTACTAGGACTCTAGGTTCCCTTTCACATGTACTGTGGTCAAGCCAGGTGTCACTCATCCTATATCTGTGCATTTCATTTTTACTGCCTAAGTCTAGTACTTTACATTTTTCCCTATTGAAATTCATTCTGTTAGTTTTGGCCCAGCTCTCTAATCTGTTAAGGTCATTTTAAAATCTGATCCTGTCTTCTGTGATGTTAGCCACCACTCTTAATTTGGTCTCATGTGCACATTTGATTAAGAATGCCTTCTATTCCCTCATCCAAACCATTGATAAAGGTGTTGTATAGCGCTGGGCCCAGGACAGAACCCTGTGGCACCCCACTAGTCACTTCTCTCCAGGATAAAGAGAAGCCACTGGTGAACACCCTTTGGGTTCAGACCACATTTTACTAGTTTGTTTGCAAGAACATCATGGGAGACCTTCTCAAAGGTCTTACTGAAATCAAGATATGCTATATCCACAGCATTCCCTTCATCTACCAAGCTTCTAACTCTATCAAGAGAGAGAGAGAGATTGAGAGAACATAGTCTGGCATGACTTGCTCTGGAGAAAGCCATGTTGACTTTTAGACCATTTCCACACTACACTGTTGTAGTGCTGTCATTCCACTTTCAACCTCCTGTGGAATTCTGGGGTTTGTAGTTTCCTGAGGCCAAAGACCTCCCTGGCTGAGGATTCTAAATGCCCCTCCCTAAACTGCAAACCCCAGGATCCCACAGGATGTTGGAGGTGGAATAATAGCACCATAACAGCGTAGTGCGGAAATGGCCTTAGTGGTCACAGCATTCCTTTCTAAGTATTTGCAAACTGTCTGTTTAATGATCTGCTCTGGAATCTTTCCTGGTATTGATGTCAGGCTCACTGGGCAATAATTGTTTGGGTCCTCTCTTTTTCTCTTTCTGAAAATAGGAACAACATTTGCCTTCCTCAAGTCTGTTGGGACTTCTGTTCTCCAGGAATTCTCAAAGATTATTGCCATTGGTTCTGAGATTACTTCTGCAAGTTCTTTTAATACCCTTGGACGTAGTTCATCTGGCCCTAGAGGCTTGGGCCCTTTCCTCACCATACCTCAACAGTGCATTCTTCCATTACAATCCCAACATTGCCATTTCCGTGATGGTGTTGAGTTAGGAATGTTCTCTTCTGCCCCTTCTGCCTTAAGCAGATGAGTAGCATTATTGCCAGTGTTCCTTCCACACTACAGCGTCATGGGCCACTCCTTTTTCCTGCCTTCGCCCCACTCCACAGCTCCTGATTGGTTGGGGTCTTTTTGTTTTTTGTCTTTTTGTAAGCTATACTAGTGCAGCCACGTTGAAACATCATGACACACTAGTACACGGTTGCATTTACGCACTATAATGCTAAAAATGTATTAAAAATTTAAAACATTTAACTCAAAGGAGAAATTCAAAAAGTTTCCAAACTTGCCATGCCATGGAGGCCACTAAAGGAGGAACATGCTCACACCCTTCTCACTCCTGGATCCACAATGACAGAAAGCGCTACCAAGCACTATTACCAATGCACACTGACACAACTGACAAGATTGTAGTGCTAAAGGAGGCTCTGAATGGATTTTTTCTGGAAATGGTATAAGGCTGATTGGGAATGGGATAGCAGCTGGATAGTGACAATGGTAGCATGAGTCCTGGACCAGAAACAACCCTTTGCTGTTGCAGAATGCTGACATCTTGAGGAAATGCCCTTGAATTGAGTAGCCAGATATTCCTTTACTACTTCTTTACCTATTCTGTGCTGCATTTCCCCTACTGCATCTTCTGCTACTCTTTCCTCTAGGTAGACACTCTTTTCCTTTTTTGAAAAGACCAAGGCAAAGAAGGTATTGAGTAGCTCTGCCTTTTCTCTGTTTCCTGTTAGCATTTTGCCATCTTCTCCATATAGTATCCTACCATTTCCTTGTTCTTCTTTTTGCTACAAACATAACCAAAAAAGCCCTTCTCTTTGTTTTTTTAACCTGTTTAGCAAGCCTGAGCTCATTCTGAACTTTAGCTTTTCTGACTTTCTCCCTAAATGTGCTGACTATTCATTTGAATTTGCCTTCCCTTTTTCCATTTCTTGTATGTGTCCCTTTTAAATCTCAGCTCAGTTGAAAGTTCTTTAGACATCCATCTTGGTTTCTTTAGACACCTCGCATTTTTCCTCATCTTTGGAACTATTTGAAAATGTGTCTTCAGTATCTCACTTTTAAGAAACTCCCATCCATCATGAACTCTTTTAATATTCCTGACCACAGGATCACACCCACTGTTTCCCTAAGTTTACTAAAATCAGTTTTCTTAAAGTCTAAACTGTATGTATGACTATGTTGGCTTCCCCTTTCTACTGTATAATAAACTCCAGGGGAACAGGGTCACTCCCAGCTAAGGATCCCACCACTTCCACCCCATTAACCACATAATCACTTTTGGTTAGGTTCAGATCTAAAATAGCTGATCCCCTTGTTGCCTCTTCCATGTTCTGGACAATGAAATTGTCTGCAGGGCAAGTGAGCTGTTTGTTGGAGCTTATATTCTTGGCAGAGGTTGACTTCCAACAAATATCAGGATATCTGAAATTTCCTGTTACTGTTACATCTCTCCTTTCCGAATGTTTGGTCATCTGCTCTAGGAAGGCATCATCTAAGTCCTCAGTCCAACTTGGGAGTCTGTAGTAAATTCCCACAATGATATCACTGTTGTTTCTCTCCCCACTAATTTTTACCCAGATGCTCTCAACCTGGCTTCCAGGATTTAAGTTATGGATCTCTTCATATCCTTAACATATGTTACTTCTCCTTTCCTGCTTGGTCTTTTTCTCTGAAATAAATTATACCCCTCTGTTACTACATTTCAATCATGAGACTTATTCCACCAGATTTCAGTGACGTCTATTATATCACATTTGTTTTGTTGTGTTAAGAATTCACGTTCATCTTGTTTATTTCCCTTGCTCTATGCATTATTGTGGAGACATTTAAGACTATGGGTTATTCCCCCAGCTGTTTATTTAAGGTGATTTTTCTCCTTCCACTGTTGGATTCTTGTACTATCCACCTAGATCTCTCTATAACATTTGGACTGCTATGTACAGCACTTGATGAACTCCTGCCCTCAAGAATACTGTCTCTCTCCCCCATGTGACTCAGTTTAAAGCATTCCTGATCAGGTTTCTGAGAGTCTTAGCAAAAACATTCCTGTCATCTTCTGTGAGGTGCAACCCATCCTTTGCCAGAAGTCCATCCTCATGAAACCACAGAACATGATCCAAGAAGCCAAATCATTCCTGGTGGCACCATCTGCAAAGCCAGTTGTTCACTTCTGCTGTTTTCCCTCCCTTCCTGGGCTGTGTCCTTTAGCTGGGAGGAGAGAAGAAATGACAACCTGTACATCAAAGTTCTTCAGCTTCATACTCAGGGCCTCATAATCCCTTGTTATATCCTGAGAGCTATCCCTTGCAGTGTCATTGATTCCCATGACCAAAAGGAGAGTGTCAATGGGGTTGATAAGTCTTATCAGCCTCTCTGTTACATCTTGTATTTTTGCTCGAAGGAGACAGCACATCTTTGGAGACATCTCATCAGGCCTGCAAACCACCATTTCTATTTCCCTCAAAAGAGAGTCCACTACCACCACCACGCATCTCCTCTAGGAATTGGCAGAGGTCATTTGATGTGCTGAATATTCCAAGTTCACCTGCATATTCTCTGAGAACTGAAACTGTTGTTCTTGTTCCTGTTCCTAATCATCATGAATAAAGGAGAGAGCTTCAAATTGATTCTGTAGCTCCAAACTCACAAAATGATCCCAGGTTCTTCTACTTCTTTGTCTCACATTCCTCCAAATGTCTGCCTCCTATATTTGGGAACTGACCTCCTTCTCAAAGATGTCCCCTTTGTGGTAAAGCAGCTGAGAAGTGGGATGACAGATGATTAATCAGTACTGTCTCTGCCATATTAGGACAGTTGGAGAGCATGCTTAAATACAGCTCTATGAAATATTTAGTCCACAACTGTTACATGGTAATGCACATGGCCTAAATCCCAACAAAAGTAGACCCAATCAACCAATTGAAGTTATGTAAGTTCTGCGTTACTGAGATTCCATTGATGGAGTAGGCCTATCTTGTTGATACTATAGGTTGGATTTAGGCCCATGCTGCTGACAGTGTATAGACTCTGAGCAAAATCCATAGGTAAAGCTTTTCCCAGACCGTACCACTTTAGATTGCAAGTGCAGAGAGGACTGCATACTCTCCCATGGGGGAAAAATATATATATTTAGTTTCTATACTGCTTTTCTTCCAATATGGGAACTAAAGCAGCTTACCTAACCAATTTATAAATCCCAGGATTCAACAAAATAACTAAAACAATATGTGGTGCAAAAGTTTTAAAAACATTAAATGATGAATCCAATTGAAACACATTAATTTAAAACAATTGAGACATAAGCACATGAGAACAAGACCCATGAGAAACTCGCAGGTGTATAAAATTAAGATATTCCATTGGTCTGGGACCTGATCAGACAACACACCAAAACAAATATGAGGGTGATCAAAATTAGACAAATCCACTGGTGTAAATGAAAACTTATTGATGTTCAATGGATGAAGCAGCTGTTTCAGACCACCATGGCAAAACCCACATTCTTGGGAAGATTGCCCTTGGAGGCCACTGTGTCTTACAGATATATGTGTACATTTCCCCACTGTGGAATAAGACCCAAAGGTGTGACTGAAAACCAAGTTTATTCAGTGAAATGAGGCAAAGAAGTGTCTTCGGTGCAGTAGCAAAATTCTTCCTCACCTTCTAGAAGCTCTGACAACAAAAAGCATAGTGACTTTAGGAAGTTCCCCACCTCTTGCTGCTAGGACAAATGGTGAGGGTACAGAAATCTTAGATACTCATAGGAAAATTGGTGTTCTCAGTTTCTAATATCTACTAGAATGTCCTTCTGGGGGATAAAGTGACGCCTAGCTACAGTGCTCCATGTGCAAAATTACCATTTGATTCCCAATTTTAGATCATGTTGTAATATGTCACACACAATTACTACAGGCACCATGGATCTTAGGCCATTTATACACTACAGCCCCATCCCGGCATGGGGACACATTGAAGCTGGGCCAGTCATTGTGATCGTGCGTTATACTTTTACAGTTTAAGATGGGCAAAGCTAATGGTCAGAATGCTATTTCACAGTTACATGTGCATAATCTAGAGTAACACACTTGTGCCTGTTTCAGATTCACAATCCCTACATAAACCCTAGTTTAGGCCTTTAGGAGATACATAGGTACTGTGAGAGTCCCCCTATCCCCAATTACTGGGTAGCAGCTGCTGCAGTCGTCAGGATTCTGTTCTCCTGTCCATCAGGAAGCAGCTGCCTGATGGTCCCACTCCCATGCAAGTAATCTCCAGCGCAAAGGGGAACTGTGACAGGGACCCTGCTCCTGTCTGTCACACTGGAGACTGCTCATGGAAAGAGGTGTGAAGGATGATTAACTGCTTCCCAATCAACAGGGGAACACACCTCCATCAACCATAGTGGCTGCTGCCTGGTAAGTAGGTTCTGAGGAGATTGAGATTGAAATGTGTTGCACTGTAACTATAGCACTTACACACTCATAACTCCACAACAGGAGTCCTGCCATTATTCTTTGACCACTCTGAGAATTTCATGTGAGCACCTTAGCAGCTTGTTTAGGAATAAAGTCCTAAATAAGATAGAAGTGGTTGGTGTCGGGGCAAAACTGACAATAACCGGCCTTTCCCACAGCAATTGCAATAGCTGGGCCCATGCAGTTCCTCCATCCAGTGTCCTTCCATGAACAATCTGGGAGTGGGTGGAGGGAGGGCAGTCCCTGCCTCTCCCTCCCTCAGCAAATCCCAGGGAAAGCTCTGCCCAACAGCAGGGTGGCCACTTCCCTAGTTGCATCATCGAACACGTGAGGAGAAGAGGGCCAGGAAGGCCACCTTGGGAGTGATGTCGG
Organism: Cyclura pinguis; assembly: GCA_030412105.1. Taxonomy (NCBI): domain Eukaryota; kingdom Metazoa; phylum Chordata; class Lepidosauria; order Squamata; family Iguanidae; genus Cyclura; species Cyclura pinguis. The sequence continues at coordinate 204,332,092 of CM059599.1, forward strand.
CACCAACCCCGGCAACATCAACTCCCATGTCCTGCCCGAATTTAAAAAAAAAAAAATCAAGCCAGCTTCACTGTTAGCACAATAGCACCTGACAGCAAGCGCTCATTGTTGCCAGGCAGGCTAGCTCCAAAAAGGAAATGGCTGGGAGCTATCACAAAGATTACTTTTCCTCCCCCCACCCCTACCCATCCCCATTGCCATTTCAGAGACAGCCAAACTTCTGTTGCTGAACTTCTTTTGGGGCGGACACAATAAACTATTGCCACTATCTACCACACTAACATTAGCACAGCTGCTAGCAAAAAAAAAAAAAAAAAAGACCAATCAGTAACAGTGGGGCAGGGATGGGCCAGGGACACTGAGGAGTGGCCAGGGACACTGAGCTGCAGACGACACACTGGGTGCAATGCTGGTGCTGTCCCATGAACACCAGGCAGCCTGCAGAACATGGAAGCTTCATACTGGGCCCAACCCAATACTGGCGATTCCGCAGTGACACCGGAACACCGCGCTATTGAAGTACGCTGTGGAAAGGGCCCTAGCAAACATAGATACGGAGACGGTTTTTTACTTTATTTTGGTTTGGGTGGCAGCCATAATTTTTGTGGGCTGTCCCCCACAGCCACCAATTTTTAAACTCCTACAATTCTGCAAATATAGCAGACAGGTAAACAGATTCTGGGTGAAGTACTAGCTTAGTTCCCACACATGTACTGAAGGACTCTTGGGGTGGGGTCACCATTAAGTCTCAATAGGGCCTTGAGACATCGTCACCACTACAGACCTCAAAAGAAGGAGCATGGAACAAAAAGAGGAATCAGATGAAGATAGCCATTGGGCTTAAGGAGGAGTACATTTCACTTCTAATTATTTTTTTTCTTAAATCTGTAATGATTAAAAACAGACTTTTGAAAAAAATTATTGTACAAAAATTCACAGAGAAGAAAAGGCACTTCAAAACTGAAGTGATTCAAGAGCGGAGGGCTTGGCCTGAATTTCACCAAGATAACAGAAGAAGGTCCTTTATATCTTAAGATATTTACTTCATAAAATACTAAACAAGAGCACAACTGAAAGCTCATGTCTTCTCAGCTAGAGCGGTTAGTGCCATTCTTTGACCTTCATTCCCATTTGCTCTTGTCTCACTCTCTCTTTCAAAAATGTATCAGAAAGTTGTTGTTTGGGAGGGTAAACTATCACCCATGCATATCTGATGTTTTCAGGGCTAAGAAAGATGCTGATTCTATCCAAGATATGCATGTCAGGTGCATAACTGATTAGCAACAAGTGACACAGAAACAGAAAATGTTTCATGTTATGATGAATAATACACATGCAATTTATGCAGGATGGCATATAGTAATCTCAGCCTGTGGTTTCCCCCATATAAATAATACGAAGCTCACAGAAATGGATCCAAGGAGAGGGGTTGCAGAGGAAATTCTCAGGGTGATCAAATCAATTGGCATATATCCATATATATATCTGTACTATAATTGAAGTGTTCATTTCTCTGTCCTTTTGCCTGTTAAACTGTATGCTTGATCACAGAGTCACTAAACTTGGTGGTTTATCCACTGAGCTCAAAATGAAGTTCCTAGTAAGGTTTTGGATACAATCTGTCTACTTTGGGTACCCAACAAACAAAGTGTATGGAATTTCAGCATTTTTTTAAAAAAATCTAGAATAAACATTTTTAACTAATCTGGACCAAATGTGATATTTACATTTAGGCTGACATCCCAAAAAATGTTTGAGCAAATTTGGATCCAACTGGTAAACCTCAGCGTTTTCTTTATTTTCTATTGTTGGTTTGAGGTCATTTACAGTGGAACTTCATGGGAAATAATTTTTAAGGATTATAGGTGCTACCAGTCTAGCTTTAATTTCATTCAGAAATTAAATTATTACCATTCACCTAGGCAATGCTAAGTAAATTTCCTAATATGTGATGAGACTGAGAGTTAAATCCAACTTTAGTCCTATCTAGAGTAGTTTCATTGAAATAAATGAGTCCTGTTTCCCATAATTAGTTTAAAGCTCATTGGTTGCTAATTGCTCTACTCTGAAGAAGACTTAGCCATAAAAGATTAACACTGCCCTAAGCTCTGGGTTTTTAAGGAGGAAAGCATCATATCTAATTTTGCTGTTCAAATTTATTTAAATAAAAAAAAATGAAATGAATAATGTATCAGAAATCAAAGTAAATAATCTGGATATTCTCCCCTCTTTTGATTGTTGCAATCTCTTGATTAAATACTGATATGGAAAACTTAATATTTCACTTTAAAAACTGTTTTTAAGGAGATTGTATTAGTTTGGGTGGGGAGATAAACAATCTGCATGTGTCCAGTTCAAAACATATTTTCCATTACTCATATAAAAAATATTTACTACTTTCCTAGATTCAGTTATTGGCATGAATAAAAATTAGATTTCTATGACTAATTAAAAACAGCCAAAAATAAGCTGGCAAGGGGCTGAGTATATGACACAGCCATTTCTGTGCTTAGACCAGGATGGAATGAGTTGCTTTAGTTTAGGCACACTTGTGAGCCTGGACATGCCCAGGGAGAGCTTCTGATTCTTATCTTTGATACCAGAAACTGCTTTTTAAAACTATCCTGATTCTCAGAAATGGTTTGCAAAAGAACAGGGTGATAGTGATGGGAGGAAAAGTCACTTCTGAACAGCATTTTCAAGCAAACAAACAAACAAACCACAGTTTGGGAATGAAAAAACGGTTCTTTAGTGAACACCCAAATATTTTCAGTCCATAGCAACAGAAATGTAAGAATCATCAAGAAAGATATGGTAAACATCCACCAAAGAAGCTGCACATATTTAGCAGGTGCATGTTGGATTTATGTAACTTCAGTGTAACAAATGACCAGTGGCATTTGAATAACACACAGCTGGAAATCACTATAGCTTTTTTTTGGCAAAAATGCCATGAACAATGTAAGCAAGGTGGATTCAAAACTATGTTAAGTACCATGGGGATATCTTGCACTAGACAATAGGTTGCTAATTATAAGATCCACTAAAACCAGTGGGATTTAAGTTAGTCCCCATTAAATTAAATTCCATTGATTACAATTGGCCTGCTATCCATATAACTGAATCTGGAGTCAACCAACCATTACAGGTAGGATTGAACTGGAACAGGTTTTGCAATGATCTTCTTGGGAGACAACTCCAGCCATTTGGGTGAGTTTAGGGGGTGGTCTCTCACTAAAGTTTTTTCCCATTGTTATCTCAGAAGAAGCATCTGAAATAGGCATCGTACTCCTGGCCTGCTGGCAAGGTTGGATGAGGGGACTTGGGACCCTTGAATGTACAAACACACAAAATGCAAAGTGCAATAGACAGGGGCACAACAATCTTCATGTACAAACTCATTTTCAGGCCTCCAATCTCACTGAGACTGAGTTGATCCTGTGCTTTTTTCCTCACTTACCTGAAAAATACACAAAGTGTTGGTGGCAATAGAAGCATAAGGAGATTCAGGAAGTGAGCTAAGGCGATGAAGAAGTAAACTACAACTTCGGTCTTCAGCTCTATAGGCCTAGCCAGGGAGGCAACTGGAGCAATTGCTCAACTGAACTGTTGGCAATCCAACCTTTTGCTTGAGGGCAGTGTGGTTCTCCATATCCACCCATTTAGGCAAAGGGAATGCAGTGTGGGCAGCAGTGGCAGTGATATTGCTACAATCTGATTGGCTGTTTGGTAGTGTGACACTCTCACATTTGCAGCAGGAATGGCTGGGATCACATTCCCAGGAAGAAGAAACAGAGTGGTTGCTCAAGGAGCCACCAACAGTGCAGCTGAACAAGCTCTTGAAAAAATAAACAAGTAATGGTACAAGGGTGGGGGAACATGCAGCTTTACGGGGTGCTCCTATGCTTACATCTCAGCGCGTTAGCATAAAATCAGAACTAGAAGAAGATGCACTTTTTTTGAAGTTAAAGAAAGAGAGAGGAAAAAAGAGAAAATATAGGGACTTTCTGTTTCCCTTGCCATCCCTTCGATGTTCCTCTTGAGTAGGAACCCTCTATAAGTATCAATTCAGACAGCATATGAAACAGCTCCAGTTCCAAAAATTTTGTCTCGTGAAAAGCTTCTTCTTTACTCTTAGGCCATTTTCACACTGTTCTACTGTTATTCCCCTGTTGGTCAAGAAACAGCTGGCTAATATTCCATTTTCAACATCCTATGGAATCCTTGGGTTTGCAATTTAGGGTGGGGCATTTAGAATCCTCAGCCAGAGAGCTCTTTGGCCTCAGCAAACTACAAACCCTCGAATTCCATAGGATGTTGAAAGAGGAATAATAGCACTAGAACAGTGTAGTACAGAAATGGCCTTAGGCTCTCATACAACAAGATACCCATGCAGCATTGTGAAAAGTAGATGACACCCACAGCACATCTTGGTGATGGGAACATCTGCCAGACAAGGAAAGGGGCCCCCTCCCTCAATCTTCCTTTGCTTCCACTTCCTTTTGAGGGGAAAAAAACCCCTAAGAGCCCTACAGCTGAACGTTGACCCAAGCAAAGGTACTCACCCCTCATAGTGTGAAAACATCTAGTTGCTTAATGTGTATCAGAGACCCTATGGGAAAGAACTGTCCTTATGCTCCCCTCCCCACCCCAGGGGTGCAACTCTGAAGAGTGGCAAATTGAGGACAACCCCCCCCCATTAAGAATTCAGCCCCACCAAATGAAATTTTCTTTCCTGCCCAAATTCCTAGCAATGCAGAGAGAAAGAGATGGAAAATCATTTACGCCTAGAACTCACATTTGCTCTGTTCACATTCCCTTGGTAAGCTTGCTAGTTTTGTTTGTTAGTTTTTGTGTTTTGTTTTTTTGCTTTCAGTGCCTAAACCGTGGCCGGAATTCACTAAGGCAGTTACAAATGCATAACCTAGAGTTACACATTAGTGACTTGCTCGCAATCGCAATCACTGTATATTCCTTAGTTTAGGGGATATGCAGGATCCATGAAAGTCCCCCAAATCCCCACTTTCTGGGCAGCAGCCACTGACATCAGTAGGGATCTGTTCCATTGTGAGGGAGAATTGTGAGAGGAACTCAGCTGTTACCTGTTGCACCAGAGATTGCTCATAGGAGGTGATGGAAACACCAGCTGGCTGTTTCTTGACCAACAGGGAAACAGACCTCAATCAATTACCTTGGCTGATGCCCAGGAACTGGGGATTGGGAGGGGTGCTCAGACTCTGTAACTATGGTGGTTCTTAGTGAATTCTGCCCATTATTTCTAAACAATCAGCTGAAATTTCAAGTTACTAGAAACGCTAGAAATTTGAAAACTGAAAGAAAAAAAATCACTTGGAGGCAGAATTCTTACTTAGGGAGGCAATGCTCTCATTTTGTCCCCCACTCCCCATAGCTACATCCCTGCTCCACCCACAGACACCCCTCACCGCATCAATGCTGGTGAAGCTGCCACACAAGCAAGAAGATGATGTGGGAAGGCTTTGGACATCCCTACTACTGTTGACTCACATCATCTGCTATCTGAGACAACTACTTCATCATGGTCAAAGGTAGGGTCAATCCAAAATCCCGGTGCACTAGAACTCATACTTTAATCTGGGAGTTTTACAAACCCTTTGAGTTCTGAAGTCCATTCTGCAGAAAACCAAGGGCCTAACAGTAGGACTGACTGTGGAAAACAGTCAGTCAAGGTGCAGCTTTATTCTCCACTGTGTGCCATATTCTGTGCTCTGAGGAACAGTCATGACTGTACAGATTTCCAGAATCCCTGACTATATGACCAAGGAAAGAGTATAATCTGCATAATCTGCTTTACTCTATTTGATTATAGTGTAACAAATGTACTTTGCACTTTATTTACATTCTGTAAACCTTTCCCAGATGCCCCGTATTCTGATATTTTGTATCCCAATTTTTATGCGATCAAAGCAGTGAGCAATTCAAAGAACAGTTCTTCAAAGGCTCATGACATTTGGAGAAAAAATGAGAAAACACATCCTCTTTGAAAATTGGAGGGCTGCATGGGGAAACAAATGCAAAATAAAATATTACTTAAACACTGCTTCAGCTCTTCTATATGAAAAATAGTGATTATCAAATGCCACCAGATTAATAAACAATTACCATAGTAACACCAGCGTGATATGAAACATATGCTTATACATTTTTAACTTGTAAATGGAAATACAAGACAGCTAAAAGGTCTTCTATTCCCTTTGTTCCTAGAAGACAAGTGACAAACCCATTAATGATTTCTTTTAAGTGCCGCCATCTTCTTGATCCCCACCGTTGCACTTTAGGTTTATGCATTCATATACTGGGTGTGTGACAAAAGCCCATGCCTTTAAAGCAGGGTAAACAGCACATGGGGGATTCATCCTTTCTTGTGGCCCATGGAAGCCCCCACAGCCCTTAACCACCAAACTCATTGGCACAACACTGCAAACTGAGGGAAGGTGGAACCCATAAGATTTTTTAAAAATGCATTTTTGCCTTAAAATAAGTTGCCCAGGGAGCCTACACTCTGTTTTGAAGGAGCACCATGATTTTAGAAGCCTCCTGGAACTATGATTCTTCTTTTAAAAGGTGCACACTGTCCTCACACCTTGTTTTAAGGCAGAAATTAATTTTCTCATACTTCTGCCAGCTCTGAACTAGAGTGTGCATACAGCCCTTATATGCCTTAGTAGCTGGAAGCCAAGACTGGCTTGCATTTCCATGATTCAATACGTCCATGTGTGATTATCGTATGTAACAAATATGTTTCTCTATTCAAAGAAATTCAAAGAAAGAAAAGGAGGAGGCCTCCTTCTATGAATCAGAGAGGCCACTCCCTAAGGCTAAATTCACACAGACAATCCTCATTCAACAAAAATGTCCAACTGTGTCCATGGGAAACTTAAACATACATAAGACAGCAACAGGATTCTAACTTGTAACTCTAAATAGCACCCAGTGGCTATGGAGTCTACGAAAGACAGAGCGCTATTTCAAATAAAGGACTGTTCATTCAAAAGGAGAATATGAGAATATATGAGAATAATAATATATGAGAATATGACACTTGTAGTGTCCATGCCAATGCCTCCATGGAAAGGTGGGGAATTATAGCTCAAAAAGGGAGGCCTGCAAGAGAAGGGGTTATTTTCATCTAAGTATACTGGTATGAATTCAGATACCCCAGATGGAGGTCAAGAATGTTTTATTCGGGGGAAAACACATGGAAGATTCAAACAGTCTCACAACCACACAAGGTTAACCAAAGGAAGAGAGGTAATTGGATAGCAAGGAGTTAGGATGAAATGGGTGATACTTACCAATCCTGAAGAGAAAAAAGTCGTGGCAAAATGAGAATTTGAAGATAGCCCAGAGTATGAGAACTGGGGAACAAATGGACAGAGTGACACACCTATGTGTGTCCAAGGTGCAATGAATCATCAGGTTTGGGACCTGAGTTTAAATACCCTCTTTATGCCCTGAAGGGGAAGGTGTTAATGGCCCTCTGGCAAAGCAAACAAAGGATTGTGGAACTGGCTAACGGTTCTAGCATTAGGTGACAAAGCATTGATAGGATTCATGACAGCTTCTTAATGTCTCGGCAGGTGAGGAAACAAAGGGGGAAGTTCAGTAGGAAGGAGGCTACAGGACGTTGGTAATTGTCACTTTGTCTGGGAGTTTCAGTGGCTATTGTTTTCTAGGTTTGGGCTATTGAGAGGATCATCTCAAACTCATCTAGTCAAGTTCTCTAGCTAATCCTCAGTGAACTTTAGACCTGGACATGCTTGAGGTCCCCTCTGACCTAATTTTGCATGTTTATAGCCACTCCTCTTTGCCAGTATGGCTTTTCAGCCATAAAGGTATGATTTATATTTAGTGCTATTTAAATAATGTTCATTGCCAATTATGTCATATCATGGAAGGGGGTGTATAGCATGGTAACAATCTGATGTTCCTAGATATCAGGGCCTGGACCTTCTTCATTGGTCCACTGCTCTGGTCTGTGTGCACACGTGCTGTGTGTCTGTACTCACACATACATTCCTCATTTATTAGACTTGGTGATTTCTTTTATTTGAATGGCATACTCTGTCCAGCTGTGGTTGATGCTTAATGTACCACATTTAATGGCATCACTTGGGGCTGTCCTTCTAGCATCACCCTTGTAACATAACCAGGGCCCACCCCCTGTGACATCACAAGGGACTGTTCCTAAGTCTCAGGTTTGGGATAGTCCTGAGACAGTCTCAGGGCCTGGGATAGTCTCAGCCTGGCAACCTCACCTTCATCAGATGGACTCATCCCAATCAAGACTCCCAGTCTGAACTGTTGTTGTTGTTGTTGTTGTTGTTGTTGTTGTTGTTGTGTATCTTCAAGTCATTTCCTAGTTATGGCAACCCTAAGGCAATCCTATCATTGGGTTTATTCAGAGAAGATTTACCTTTGCCTTCCTTGAAAGCTGAGAGAATATGACTTACCTAAAGTCACCTAGTGGGTTTCTAGGGCTGAGTGAAAATTCAAACCCTGGTCTCCAGAGTCCTTGTCCAACATTCAAAGCACTACACTATACTGCCTCTCTCCTAGGCTGAATGCCTCAGGACTGATCCAGCATTTCACTGGCAGGACTTAACATCTTCCTTCTCTCTTCTCCTGTCACTTTCCTTCCCCCATGAAATGCTTTGCACACCCAAAAACAACTCCAAAGGGTTTCCCAGCCTTCCAGAGATGGCTTTAAAAGGGCCATGGAAGGCTGTAATAATGGGGAGTAGTTTTCCTATCCCCCTCAGGAGTCCATCTCTGGAGTGTTCCCTAGGAGTTAATGAAATACAGCTGAATCCAGTATTTCACCAACATTTGAAACATGCAGGGGTTGTGGGGTTTCTTCCATTTTTACCATTTGACTCTGAAATTTCAGATTTCACGACTCACATTGTTAAAGTGACATCTGAATGCTTAAGACTTGTCAACACCTTTTTCTTGTTTCGGCAGCTATCAAATATGAACAAGTTGCCACTGTCAGCTACTTGTCAGACAGTTAGAACCACTGCATGCCAGTTATCAAATACAACCAAAGATTTAACGTGACGGCTTGAGGCACGCTTCAGCTCTGATTCATTGCACAATTAAGGAGCAAGAAAAGAGCATCCATTTATCACTGAGTTCAAAGATCATCCCATACACAGAGGGGGCTGAATGAAAAGTACAACCTTCCAACTGTCCTGATTTGGGAAGGATAGTGCTGATTCATCCTCTGCCATCCCACTTTTTTCAGCTACCTTTAAAATGTCCCAATTATTGCCTCATCCTCCCACTTTCCCTCTTTGTCTTCAGCTTTCTTCAGTTGCTGCAAACTGAGTTCACTCAATTAAGTTAGATGGGAGAGAGAGAAGAGGGACATAATCTTGTCTTTCCCAGTAGGCTCAGGCAAAAATCAATTGCTGCAGCATCTCCTACTTTCCATATTCTTCTTCCTCACAACTTCTGCCATCCTGACTTCACTGTGATATTGCTCGGCCACATGTGTCCTGGTTTTCACCTGTGAAGTGTAGGACAATATGTGGACAATGTTTCTCAGCTGAACCATTACTTTGGCCAACAGGCTTCCACCCCCAGGCTTATTCATAGTAGTCCATGGCAATTCAATGGCCAGGCCCCAAAACACATTCAGAGGGCCATGTTAACAGTACTGAGCAACATTATTAGTTTGGGGGGGAAAGCTCTGTGTTATAGAATATTCCGAGTATATTCATTTCTTGCTACTTGCTTGTGAAAACCTTGATGTTTTGGAATCATATACTTGCCCGCAAAAATGCTTTAAAATATCTTAACTGTGCAGAAATCCATCAGTTATTTGCAGGCTGAAGGTCAAGGGAAAAAACAAATTTTGTGAATTTTAAACCTTGAGTGATCTTTCCTATCACACTTGCAAGAGGGAAAATATGAGAAATACTGCTGTTTTATTCTGCTCAATAGCTTCCTATTACTAAACCAGCTAAACACCACTGTGGAAATGTAGATGTTACATGTCATCTTGATCTGCTGCCCCCCCCCCCTTTCATTAAAGCTTTAATGCTGCAATTATGGCCACGTTGCCCTATAAAAAAAAGAAGAAAAAGACAGTTTTCTTTAAAAAGTGAAATTGCATAGCCTACTATTTAATTATACACAAATGTAAATGGCCCATTTTTCCATAACTGGTTATTACAGCACTGTTTTACTTTCTGAGTTTTCACAATCTCTAAAACCTGCAATGCTTCCTGCTATATAATTGTTTTGTTACATTATTGTTTTCATCTTATTTTTTTTCCCTTTTAATGTGAGTGCAGCAGGAGGATAAATCTTGGTTTTAAGCCAGCCAGTACTTCATCTACTTAAGCTTTTATAGATGAAGATTGCTGTAATTATCAGAATACCCGCTTATTTCTGAAGTATTATCTTGGCAACCTGCTGGCATTTACAACCAATTAACAAGCGTTGCCCATTAGTTGCATAAGGGGTATCGCCAAGTAAACCTATTGTGTGCTAATTTTCTATTTTAGATAATCAGTTTGGCCATCCAAAATGGAATGAGGAAGAAAAGAAAGGTTTGACACGCCGTGGCAAACGGATAAAAATTACTACGTGCTTCCAAGAGACAAAGGTATCCAACGATTCAGTGATTACTTCACTGTCGTCACCATTGGGTCTTAAGTATTTATTCCTTTTATCTCTTCTGGAAGATAAATTATAAAGTACAGCTTCAGCAAAGTAATCATGTGCCTTTTTTTAAATAAAAAAAACTGACTGCCTTCTCCTCCTGTCCCCTCCTATCTATAATTACATCAAATTGTACAAGTGTTAAACACTGTTTAAAAAGATTTAAAAAAAACAAGACAAAGAAAAGAAAACCAAGGGCTGGTGGAAAAAAGCAGCCTCCCGTCTCCTCCTATTACAATTTTTAAAAGGAAAAATCAGAAGGGCTTCCTTAAAAGACATCCCTTGTAACCTGCCTCATGTGTGCTGTTTTCCAGATCTATCTATCTATCTATCTATCTATCTATCTATCTATCTATCTATCTGCTGTGACTTCTTATTCTTTTCCTTTTTCCATCTGCCTGAAAAATAGCTTCTACCCAAATGGACATCCCAGGGTTCTAAACAGGAGACTAATCTGGAGGTTGGGGAGGCAGAAAACTCTCATCTTTGCAGATAGTGCTATACAATTCTGGGACATCAGAAGGCTCAGAACTAGACATCAAACAGCAGCTGAATGGAAGTAAGAGGTTTGTGGCTTGCTTTGAAATCACTCTGGGCCTATAAAGGAAGAAGGAATGTTATAATGTTATGCACAAATGATCACACAGCTGGGGGCAGGGGTTCTGAACCCAGTGTCCCTTAGGATGACAGGGTAAACTCCTTCTCTGCATCCTGAAGGATTCATAATTACTAATTTATATTATTCATCCCATAGTCTACTAGGGGTCACCCTAGTTTTGGAATATTAGTGATTTGCATTCTATCCAAGACTTTAGGTTATCACTGGCCATTTCCGCACTATACTGTCATGGTGCTATTATTCCACATTCAACATCCTATGGAATCCTGGGGTTTGCAGGTCAAAGAGGGACATGTAAGAATTCTCAGCCAGAGAGCTCTTTGGCCTCAGTAAACTACAAAGCCCAGAATTCCACAGGAGGTAGAAAGTGGAACAATAGCACTGTGACAAGGTAGTGCAGAAATGGCCACTGAGGCATGGTCAGATAATGTGGCATAATCCAAACAGCGCTGCTTTTTGTAGTTATGCTGTTGTGATCCTGTCTATGATGATTTTACTCAGATGTTTTGTCAGACAACTTGGAATTGCTCCTAGACACCAATCACTTCTGGAACCACAGTTGTTTTCTTTTTCCAGAAGCAGTGAATCTCAATTTATATGTCTCAATATTTCATAATCTTTTCCTTCTCTTTCCTTGGATTCTGCTGTTTTCTTGGATTTATATTTATAATATTATTTATATTTAAACAAAAAATATTTCAATAAATTTATACATTGTTGTTATTGTTTATACTTACTACATTCTACCTTTCCTTTGTGGGCACAAGATAGCTTATACAATCCTTCTTGCCACTTCACCCTCACAACAATCTGGCAAAACAGGCCAGGCTGAAAGAGAGGGAGAAAGAGCAACTGATCCAAGGTCACCCCGTGAACTCCAGTGTAGAGCAGGGATTTCAGCTTGCACCTCCAGAGCCTGAATCCATGGCTTTAACTGGCTTACCATGCTGGCTCTCAAGACACATCGTGCAACCTCCAAACCAACTGACAAAGGATTCTTGAGGCTGTAAGAGAAGTTCCTCCGTTCTTACCGAAAGAATCCTTAAAAAAGAACTGGCCTTGGGGAATGGATGTGCTCAAGTGTGTATCTTCCAAGTTACATTGCTCCCAAACCCCACCATCCAGCAATCTTAGTTCACAAAGGGAACTCTTCTTCACCACTATCAGGAGCCTTTAATGGTTGTCCTCCTTTCCCCAGTCCAATCCCTACATTGAGATAGGTGATTTTCCATATGAACGTTTACAGCTAACTAAACATTATAGGGTGAAGCAACTGAAATATTGAGTTCAGACCCAAGTTTGGGGGTAAAAATACAACTCAGCTTACATCAATCTGGAGACTGCCTCAGTCTAAGTCAGGTCCAGGTATGAATCTTGATTCAGAAGTCCAAATCAATGCTGGGCTATCTTTCCTCCCGACTTTGTCAGAATTGCAAACATTGTTATTTCTTAGAAGGGGGCTGCGCCTGACAAAGTCTGGTGCTGAGTTTTTTGTGCTGTGTACTTCTAAATGTGTGTGGGGTGGTGAAACAATCACAGAGACTGTGGCATCTACGATCTGACTGTATGCCACTGACAAAGATTTCCCATACAAATATTTATGAGTATATATATTTAAAAGTACACCATGCGTAAAACCCTGTGCCAAATTTTTTCAAGCACAATGCTTCCCATGGGGGGGGGGGGGCTTTTTTTAAAAAAATTGACATTATTGGAGTTAAATTGTCCAGATAATTACTGTTACTGGAAGTAAATTTGAAATAGAAGTAAACTGATATTAGTGGTACATTATTAGAGGTAAAGTGATATTCAAGCATATCATCAATACTAAAATCACTCCACTGGTTGCCAATTAATTTCCAGGCAAAGCACAAAGTGCTGGTTATTACCTTTAAAGCCCTACATGGTTTGGGTCCAAGTTACCTGCAGAATCACCTCCTCCCATACAGTCAGCCCTGTACTCTCAGGTCCTCTGTGGGCCATTTACTTAAACCAGCCAGGCCAAGACCGGCAATGGTCACTCAGGGGAGACTGTGTCGGCTGCCCCTAGACTATGACCCTTTTCACACCTTATCTTTTCACAGTGCTGGGGTGCGGGGCTCGCATGAGCAGCCTCCGGAGAAAGGCTCTCACGTCCGGGGTCCTTTGGCTCCGCACGAGCTTCCAGCTCATGCAAGAGCCCTGCCTCTTCCCTTCGCAGTACAGCCTCGGACCTTCCCAGGCTGCACTGGACAGGAAGCGCAACCGGCCTGGCTCCCGAGGCTCTGCACACACAGCAAGTGCGCGCGGGGCCCTGGAGCGATGTGTGACCGTGCACCATTTTTGGTTTCAAGCCAAAAATGAAAAAATGTGTGAGTGGTCCCTGCCAGGCCCTGGAGCATTGCACAAATGTGAGTGCATTGTGTGGACCACTCCTCACACGTGCGCAACGCTCAAGGGGCCCTTTCACATCGAAAATGCCGTGTGAAAAGGGCCTATGAAATAACCTTCTGGAAGAGATTCAACAGTGAAATATGCTGTAAGAATTTTAAAAACTATAAAAGATCTATCTCTTCTGGTGAGTCTACCCTGTCAATTTTAAAGTTTAAATTTTAAAAATTTTAAGTTTAGGTAGAGAGGATGTTAATCTGTAATGGTTGTGTTTTAATGTAGATTTATGTCTTTAAACTGTTTTCTGTGTTTTTAGTTATATACTGTATTTTAATCTATGTTGTGTCCTGCTTCAAGCCTTGGGAAGAGGATGGTAGGAAATAAAATGTATTATTACTAGTAGTAGTCATAGTAATAGTAGCAGCAGCAGCAGCAGCAACAGCAGCAGTAGTAATATTTTGCAAGAATAGTTGATTCTTATGAGAAGAGTCTGTCTACCAAGTTTCAGAGAAATAGGTGAAGAGATTGTGGTGCAAGGGGAGCCTTTGCTGTTTGGGAATATCCAAAAAGAGAGAGAGAGAGAGAGAGATGCCTATTCTCCTGGGGGTTTTCGGTTGTGATTGGTTATAATTACATTGACATTACAGGTTTGAAAAAAGAAAAAAACACTTCCAGAGTTTCAGAAGGATAGATGACGAGTTCTGGGTAGGGGATTTAAGAGAAACATTAAAGAAGTCAACTGCTTTCCCTGCTGAGGGAAAACTTGCATGCCTCAGATGGAGCTTCCACCAGAATGTGCAGAGTCCAGTGACGGAGGCTGACATTTCAGGGTTTGTTTTGTTTTTTTCTTTTCAGGGATTCATCAGTTGCCAGGTATAAGCTCAGAAACACTCTTTTTGAATCCCTGTAGATGGTTTTAAAGTTGCATTCTGTTACCCTGTGTACTGGGGGTCCCGGGAGGGACACCAAAATGTGCTCAACTAAAGGTGGGGAAAATTAGCTCAGAGCACTGCTTAGTGTTACGAGAGGCGGGGTAACTTAGCGAGATCTTGAACCCTATGTCTACGGGGTCGGGTCGAGTCAAGAAGCACACAGAAGTTGAAACAATAAATGACGTTTTATTAAACACAAGCAAAACAGTGTACGCAACACATTCACACAAGATAACTAAAGAAAACAAAGATTGGAGTGGTATAGAGGGATTTTTAGTGGGATTGCTGGTTTGGGTGATACTTCACCTGTCCTGAAGCCCAGAAAAATAGAGAGCGAAGCTGGGGTGCGATGTAGCTCAGCACGTGGAGCTGAGGGGAGGCTCGCCAAGCAAAGCGGCAGCAAGACGGGATGAAACTCGGGAGTGATCCGAGGAAGGTCTCGGAATCAAGGGTTTTTATAAGGAGAATGTGACTGCAGGCTATACCGTACTTGGGGGAAAACAATAGATTTGGAGTTGGAGACAAAGCCTCCGAAAGGTCAGAATCTGAATGATTGAGTTATTGTAGCGGTTCTCAATAGAGAGGCCAGTATGCAAACGCAGAGTACTTGGGTATTGCATAGTTTACCCATCAAGCTGCCAGCACGGGGCAGAGGCTCTTTTGTAAGTGGCGTGCATACCTAATTAGAGTACTTGCCTGTAGGTCTCCTAAAGCAGCAAGTCAGCTATTTTCTGGCTTGCCTGTATTGTATAGGAATATTACGGTGATTAACGGCTGAGCTTGTATGCGTGCTTGTCCGGTGGCCTCGCAAGCACGTGGAGAGGAATAGAGAAGTGAAGCCGAATTGTGATATCAAAAGGATATCTTTGAATATCCCCAAAGCTCGGACTAGCCAGGGCAGTAACAATTTCCCTGAAAATAGTCATTAAATATTACTAAGCCAAAATGCATTGGACTAATTGGAAGAATAAAACCATCTTTTTAAACATCCTGAGACTTTGTCTCTTCTCTACATCCCTACAATACAGTTGGTCAAATCAGTTTGTGCCAATCTGTCCTAAGGTCTTCTATCTAAGACTGAGGATACTGTTCTTCTGATTTGCCTTTTTTGTTGAAGGTAATTTTACAAAATGTATGCAATCTCCTTTTTTTGACATTATTGAGAAAATGAGATGGATTCAAGATGATCTAGCTGGACAATAACGAAGAAGCAGAAAGGGGATGTCATTGAGCTCAAGTTGCTCTGACAGGCTGAAACCTTGACATCCTAGAAAAACAATGGTTTTGCTAAAGACCTTGCTAAACTATTTACATATGAAAAATGTGCCCCAAAGTTATTATAAACCTCACAAATATAATTAACTTTAGAGTGGAGTTATCATCCATTCTAGAAGAGGCTATACCTGAAGACTTTCTTAAAATGAGCCTGTAGACGTAATTATTTAAAAAATATTTTAAAATAATTAATTTTAAAATAAAATAATTAAAACAATTAATTAATTTTAATTAATTATTAAGTACTTTAAAATTATATAAGTGTTAGCATTTTTAATTGACACAAGGCTTAAAGGATAGAGTTATTTTCTCACTATTCTTGCTTGTGTTAGGATGTTCTTCATTTTTTTTGGTAATGTCCATATCACAACTCTAAGGGCCATTTCTGCACGAGACTGTTATAGCACTTTGATTCCACTTTCAACATCCTACGGAATCCTGGAGTTTGCAGTTTCGGGAGGGGCCAGCCGGGCCCTCCCGAAACTACAAACCCCAGGATTCCGTAGGATGTTGGAAGTGGAATCAAAATGCTATAACAGTCTCATGCAGAAATGGCCTAAACCATTGTGGCCATTTCCGCACTATGGTCCCATCCCAGCATGGGGATCCATTGAAGCCGGATCACCATACGTGCTACTGCATGACATCATTGTGGTCCCACTCCTGTCACGTGCCGAGCCATAGCAATCACACACAGAAAAAATCCAGTAATAGGCCCCTTTTGCACAACAATCGCATTGTCTGGGGCCATGAGGGAAGGGCAGAAGCGCTATCATAGTGCTTCCTTCTACAGTGCAACACAGGAAGAGATTGATTGCATTGTGGAAGGAAGAAGCATGGCCCAACTGCTACCATCTGCCGGCAGGCAGCCAGGTGCAGAGGGGAGCTTTTGGGACATGCTCGGGATGTCACAGGATGCAGGCAAGGTACAGAAAGGCCCTGTGTCAATTTTGATCTTCTGTCCAACCTTGCAAATGTCTCTACTCTGGGTGTGACTTAGTCTGATGATTACTTACCTGTCTGTTTTTATATTGCATATATACTCTTAATAAACATCTCAACTTTGCCTTAACTCTGTCTGGTTCATGGCTCCCTGGTTAGCAGTTTGACAGCATAATCTCACTGAAGAGAAAGGGAATCCTTTCTTCTAATCCCTCACAGCTTTTTGTTAACATCCAACACTAGACCCAGAAATCATTGGAAATTATACATGTGTGCGGATCAAAATGATGGTGGTCGCAACAGCAGTAACGAAGGTACAGCAGAATTAACCAGTCTGAGCAAATAGTTTATGAATGTAAATGTTTGCAAAAGTGTGGTTCTGTCATCTTTCTTTGGAATCTTTTCTTGCCAAATGCAGCTATTCTCTTCTAAATTGGAAAGGCTTAAACAGCATCTTTAAAGCATGGTTAGATCCCAACTATTCCACAGATCAGGATGGTTGAATAGTTCCCACTGCAAAATGTCAGGAAATGCTTTTTATTGAATGAAGTGAACTGTACAATGCTGTCTTTTATTTCTCTCCTGTGGATTGGATTCATATTTTGCCTCAGCATAAGTTAAACAAAATTAAGACCATGATTATGCAAAAAACGATGGAGCCCATTAAAGGAAAAGATAGAAAATGTTGAACTCCTCAAACAAAGTCATAAAGAATTATCAACTGTGCAATTAGTAAAGACTGAACATACCAAGTGAAGTCTATTAAAGTCATAAATGAAGGAGAAAAATGTTGTGCTTGGCAAAGTGATGAGTTGATTTGGCTTAATTATTTTGAATTAATTGCTATTGGGTACAATAATTAGAAAATTAAAAAATTAAGGTATGGTCATAAAACCACTCCCATAAAATGAATCTGGTAATACAAGCAGACCATTTGTTTAACTATTTAGCACACAAAAGGCAAATGAATAATAAGAATCATCAGCGCTTCAGAAGGTTTAGGAGCAGCCATTGCTCATTAGTGCAATGCTCAAATTGAAAAATGTCAGCAATTGCAAGGAATTTCATTATGATAGACTAAGACAGGAATCTGATCTATGTTGACCCATCAGTAAAGCCCACTGGTAGACAATGGGGCTTATTTCTGACCAAACTGTTAAGCCAAGACTGCATTTCTTACATTTTACTAGATGATAGACAGACAGACACATACGTGCCTGTAAGAAATAAACAGATATTGACATTTGCTAATCAAATGATCTCCTACAGCACATTTCTAAGGGGAAGGGAGATTTTAAGTGCAGTTAATGCTAATCTTTCTGATGTTGTTGCACTGCAACTTCCATCATTCCTAGCCAGCACAGCCAATGGTGAAAAGTGATGGGAGCTACAGTCCAAGTACACTTGGATGAGCAAAAATTACCCAGCCTTTTTCTAGCCAGTGATTCAATTGCCTGGACTGAGGATGGGGGATGGTATGAACCACATGTCAATCATCCACTTTATTCGGTTATTGCTTTTCCATATGAGGCATGCTTAATGCTGTCTACATCAAATAATAATAATAATAATAATAAGCAGCAGCTTCTGTTCATATTTTTAAAAGAATTATATGTAGATATTGAAATATCCATAAGAAAACAGTTGATTGCCTGTGTGATACCATGGGTGATATGTGAAGTCAGTATTTCCAGCACACTTGACGTTATAAAATATTTTATTTATAAAAAGAGAGAGAGAGAGAAAGAAAACATGAATTGGCCCACTGAATGTGACCTTACTCCTCTTTTGCATGTATCTAAAGAGCTGTGAAAGGGATTTATGCATCAAGCTATTAAGTGCCAAGTATGCGTGTGTGAGTCATAGCTATTTTCTCTTCTTCCATTTTTTGAAAAAAAAGATTATACTAGCTAGTTTGCCTGGGATTCTCGAGTAAATACAGCTGTAAGCCTACATTTTTAAAACAACAACCTAAATTTAAAAATGGTCCAGTTAAAAACTGCCTATAACGTGACTCTAACAAAAACTTTCTCTTGGTGAAAGTCAACGTTTTACTCAAGACTTCTTCTTTTGTTTGGTTTCAGTTCCATAGCCCTCCTCTGGAATATGTGATTGTCATTTCAGTCAGTAGAGTCATACTGCATGTTATGTTAAGCATCAACAGTGCATTTTTTTTTAAAAAAAAAAGCATCCTTAACATGCCCTTTTACTCTGAAGTAAAAGCAGATGATAAGCAGCTGTTGCAGGTAGGGAGAGGTAAACAAACTGTAAATCACAAGTAAGCATAAACCTCCCTGAAGACAGCCAGTGTTGAGTGTTGAACTCAGATTCTGGGAGACCAGAGTCTGAATCCCTGTTCAGCTGTGGAAACCTACTGGGTAACCTTTGGCAATTCACCCCCTCTCAGTCTTAGAAGAAGGCAATAGTAAATCTTTTCTGAATTTATCTTGCCAGGAAAACTCTGGCATAGGATCACCATAAGTTGGAGTCCACTTTGCTATCCTAAGAGGTGGGGTACTTTGAGGTCCACCCACAATGCCAATGTTTCCTTAGAATTTGGGGAATTATAGCTCAAAAAAGGCCTGTGAGAGGAGGATTACGTCAGGAACTTTCCTCCTGTGTATACCAGTACTAACTACAGAGATGACTCCACTTAAACATTAAACAGAGTATTTTAGTGAGAATTAACAAGCATATAAGAAATCAGATGCTCTCAAGAGGCTATCAACAAGGCTATCAAAAAGTGAGGCAAGAAAGGTTGAAGAGAGAGAGATTGGGTGGAAAGGGTGATAGTTATCAGTCCTGAAGCAGAAGGTCAAAGCGGAGTGGCTCAGACAGCAGGTCTGAGGGTAGCACAGAGGAACAGAGATTTGGGTACCACATACTACATCCAAAGTACTACAAATTACTGGGGTTGGAACTAGGGTTTTTATACTGTATTTCCTACCCTAAGGAAGGATGCATGGACAAAGCTGTAACGGCTTTCCCACAAAGCTGACAAAGAAGTCTGAAATGGGCTGGTTGTCTTAACTTTAGGTGACAAAACATTGATGTGAGTCATGACAATCTCTTAATGTTTTGGCCAGGTAAAATGAACAGAGAAGGTCTCGGTAGGAAAGGCTTACAGTAGGGGTTCTTTTTGCTTCACCTGGACAGTTTCACCTGCTATTGTTTTCAAGAGTGCTCACAACCTACAGTTTTTAGAAAGGATTATCCCAAGCCCATCAGTATGGGACTTTCCCACCCAATCCTCTCTGAATTTATGACCTGATCTTGTCTAAGGTCATCCTGACCTGATCTATGCTTACAGCCAGTGCACTTTGAAACACATGTTTCAGCTATAAAATATGTCCAATTATGAAAATAGCACACCCTGCTGAATGAAGGTGTATGGTGTGGTAACAACTTGAAGTCACATAACAACATCAGCAATGTACCTTCCTGCTCATCTAGTTTTTGGGAGAATGAAAAAAAAATCCTCATTTTTAACCTTTCCCAGGTGAGATGGACAGACGCTTTTGTACCTTTTCACAGAAGTATTTGCATTTGTAGAGCAATCTTTTGTGCAAATTGCACTAGCAATTTTTGTATGAATTATGATAGCTGAGGCCTTTGTTTCTTTGCCTTTTTAAAAATATAGAGGAGGGGTGCTTACATTTTTAAAATCAAGAATCCTGCCTATCTACACTTGCACTCCTTCTCCCTGTGTGCATGTGTGCACACGCGCGAGTGTGCATGCACACATTTGCATGTACGCCCATATTGATTAACAAGCAGAAGAAAGACTGATGTTACAAAAAATGTGGGGAACTTGATGGGGGAAGTAAACACCATTTCTGTATCTTCTCATAGGATACAAAACGTCACATTATGTTCAGTGTTTCAATGAGATATATTGATGTGTCAATATTTTCTTTTGGGTTCATCCACTTTTTGAAAGAGAGAAGTATCTTGTTCATGAAGCCAGCCCTACTATTAGGAAATGTGGTGATAATCTCACACACTAGATGTGGGATGCCGTGAAAAAACAAGAGGGTAGTTTTTTTTCTCCATTATTTTATTTTATTATTTGTATTATATTACAATGTATTGTATTGTATCTTTAGCCATTTCCACACTAGACTGTTATAGCTCTATTATTCCACTTTCAACATCCTATGGAATCCTGGGGTTTGCAGTTTAGGAAGGGGCCCAGGATTCCATAGGATGTTAAGAGTGGAATAATAATAGAAAGTTTTGAGGCAAAAGGAGTGGAGCACGTGTGAATTTTCTCACACCAAATAACTTTTGACTGGCTTTGAACCTTGACTTGAGAGATAGGTAGATCCAGAACTCCTCTACCTCAAACAGGAAAATAGTTTGCAGTCAGCCTTGATTGTTCAACCACAATCTCTCAGTTTCTCACTGGAGTTCTCCTTCTGGGTGGTACACGAAAGAGCTCTGAGCCCAGTCTTCTGCATTACACAGTCCAGTGAACCTGGAAAAGTGCACTGGAAGAGATGGAGGTTGCTCCAATTAGAAGGAGCAGTCACCACCCCTCCCTCCCTCCAACCTTCTTAACCAGAGGGTGAGAATTTGCAGCCTACAATCTCCATTCATCCTTTGGAAGATCCCAAGCCATCCTTTGGACTCCCTCTAGACCCTCCAAACCCCCATCAACCGTTCTGAAAAGACCTCAAAGCCCAGTTTTGAGTAAAACTTTTGTTAAGAACAGCTTTAAAACACTTTTTAAAAACTACTTCCAGTTTCTGGTTTGGGTGTCACTTCCAGATATTCAAAATGATGGCCATGATGGTGCACTGAGAATGACAAGTCCAATGTCTTTTTAGTAGTCAACAACATCAAAAAGAAAGTGCAAAAAAATTCTTTTCACGTCACAAAAAAGAGTTTTTTACAAAAAAAATCTCAAATTTGTAAAGAATGATATCATAAAAAAAAATGCATAAAGGCTCTCATAATCTATCTTAGTTGGGGCTGGAGGAAGGGGATAAATTTTCAAATATGTTTGTTAGAGATGTGACAAATCCAGAATTTTCCAAATCCAAATCCAAATCCCTGGAAGGTTCTGCGAATCCACGAATCTCACAAATCTCGAATCTTTAGAATCCTTTTTTGCAAAAAAGGTTTAAAAAGCAAGGGAAACAAAGCACTTCCACTGAAAAGTGTTTTGAAGCAGAATTTGACATCTTTGTTTAATGAAAAACAAATTAAATAATAGTTTTCACTTTCGGGAAAACATACCCATATACTTCTTGTTAAGAATTACATGTAATTTGGAAGTAGCTCCAGATGTTGGAAGATGCTCAAGATGATGCCATTTCCTGGGTTGACTATCACAAAAAAAAGGGGGGGAGCAAGGATAATCTTGGGAAAGACACTCTCTCAGCCTTAGCAAAAGCCTAGGCAAAGGCCAACTTCCCTCTGCAGAAATCTGGCCAGAACAATTGTCATCGTTTTGCCTCAGGATCTCAGCAGATTGAAAATGACATGAAGGCCCTTTCTACACAAGCAGGAAAATGTGGATTATTAATCCTTCATTTTCCTGCCTGTGTAAACAGTACAGAGTACAGAGATAATCCAGATCAAAACTGGATTTTCTTTGCATAGCTCCTTCTGGCATCCTGGGGTTTGTAGTTTGATGATGCACCAGCACACTGTGACAGAGAAGGCTGTGACACCTCGTCCAACTACAAACCCCAAAATTGTGTATGAAAGAGCTTTGCAAGGGAGCCATGCAAAGGAATCTTCTTCAGCTGTCCTTGAAATCTCAAGAGCACTGTACTTTCCAGTCAAGTCTCAAGTCCTGCAACAAGGAAGGTACTTTAAAAAAACAAAAAACAAAAACACCAGCCTCTAGTCCAGTCCCAATTCCTACCCTCCAGTCTCAAGTCAAAAGAATAGGAAGAAGAGAATAATTACCTTGCAGAGGGAGGCAGCCACAGGGGCAGGCAGCAGGAGTGAGCTTGATCTGCAGCTCTCGCGCCAGCTCAGGCCTCCTGGCGTGCAGGAAAGCAACTCTTGCCGGCCCTGTGCGCACACACAGGCCTGATCCGGGGCTCTCACGCTGGCTCAGGCCTCTGGGCATGCAGGAAAGCAACTCTCACCACCCCTACATGCCTGCGTGGGCCTGATCTGGGGCTCTCACACCAGTTCAGGCCTCCTGACAGGCAGGAAAGCATTTCTCGCCCCCCTGCACACCCACCCGGGCCTGATCCGGGGCGCTCGCACCAGCTCAGGCCTCCGGGCACGCAGGAAAGCAGCTCTCACCGCCCCTGCGCACCCACACCAGCCTGATCTGAGGCGCTCAAGCCAGCTCAGGCCTCCTGGTGTGCAAGAAAGTGACTCTTGCCACCCCTGCACACCCGTGCGGGCTTGATCCAGGGCTCTCGCAACAGCTCAGGCCTCCTGCCATGCAGGAAAGTGACTCTCACTGGCCCTGCATGCCTACACGGGCCTGATCCAGGGCGCTTAGGCCCCAGGGCGTGCAGGGATTCGAAAGATTTGATTCGCCTGTTTTGGCCCAGGGATTTGGATTTGCGAATCTCGAATCCTTCCCAAGGATTTGAGGATTCGCGGATTTGGTTGGCCCATCCCTAATGTTTATCCTTGCTTGCAAGAATGAACTAAGCACAGTTTTATATCCTTCAGAGAAAAGAGTGCAGAGAAGTCACAAAGCTCTGAATATTCCATTCTTTTCTGCAAACCTTACTTGATACAGCAGATATGGTCAGGTTGAGCGTTCTTTCTCCAGTATACAAACGGATGTTTAAAATGCTTAATGTTTGCAAATGCTTTCAGACTGTCAGAAAGATATTTTTTTGAGTACAAAGTATAGCTGTTTCATTAATTACAGAAGTTGAGGCACAAGGGAGGGGGGAGAAAATCTCGATGCACATCCTACTACAATTTCCTTTTCTTAGTTTAAAAAAAATAAATTATACTGTTAACACAGAAGAGACTGGTGACCGTGACCCTGCTCCTATCATCCCCTCTTGCATCTTCCCCCTCCCTCTTTTGATTTCTGCTTGAGTGAAATAAAGGACTGTACTGTATTGCTGCCTCCTCTTTGTAAGGAGATTTGACTAAGACAAGCAGGTTCAGTGCCAGCAGCTACTCCATATATTCTTTTAAATGGAAATTTACCGTCTGCTACATCACATGGAGAAAAAATACAGAACTATTTTTCGCGACTCATTCACTGAACAGATTATTGGAAGGGGAAAATATTTTTTCCCTTTTCCTTTTTTTTTCCTGGTGCATATTTCCATATTTCTATGAAAAACCATCTTGGCAAATGGAATAACAGGAAACAGTTTTACTTTTGTATTGCTACACTTCATTTAGAAATAGTAAGTGTATCCAAGGCAAGAGTTCCAGACTTCTGAGGAAACTACCTGTTTCATGATTCGAGTATCACACATTAGCAAAAGCTGATCCCCTATCAGATGCTGGCAGAGAGCTGAAATGCTGTTTCAAAGCTATGTTGGTGATTCTTGAATCTTTCATACTGGTATAAACAGACACAGGTAAAACTCATCACGCCGCCTTTCCCAATTTGGCAGTTTTGAGGGGCATTACGTTCTAATTCCCATGACCCCAGGCAGTCATGGACCATACTAGGTGAGGATGGGAAGAATTGTAGTCCAACACACTTGAGTGGCATCAAACTGAGCACGATTGTCATAAAATATTTCCCAAGTGGATGTTCATCCATGTGATGGGATGCCCCACACCTGCATGCTCCACACCTTCCCTTGCATGTTTTTATCAAGAAAGAGATGAGCCAGGAGAAAGATTCTCTGAAACTAGCCCCATCCATTTTAATGTTGTCTCAGCAGTGGCAATGGCATTGCTGGAGGTCCTGAGCACTGTTGGGGGCCAATTCCCCACCCCCAGAAGAAACTAGAGCAACACAGAAAGTTGTCTTGAGATCAAGCAGAATGAAGGCAATGCTTCCCTTCTCTATCACTCTGAGGACCTCAGAAAGAGAAAATAGTGGGAACACTATTGGCACCATTGATAAATATTCTCCCTTTTGCACAAATATAAGATGAATTATCAGCCTTCCATCTTCAGCTATAACAAAGGATGGTGCTGTTTATGGAGAATTTTTATGATCACCACTCATTCCAACTGTGGTTCAGAGAAGAGAACAGAGGTGAGGCTTTGAAGACAGAGAAGAGAGGCTGAGCCCTCAGTTTGGTTGACAAAAATAGCATGCACATTTTCTCAGTGTTTGCTGTGGAACCTCTAAAATTATTTCCAGGGAAATCCTGTAGCACCTTTGAGATTAACTGTGAAAAATGAAATTTCTAGCATAAGCTTTCACGGACTCCAGTCCACTTCATCAGGTGCATGAAGTGAAGCTTCTATGGAAAGACAGGCATACCAATGGATGGTGAGTCCATGAAAACTTAGACTAGAAATTTCAGTTTCTCTGTTAGGCTCAAAGGTGATACAGAATTCCCTTCTATCTTTTTATGCTAAAGCAGACTAACACAACTATGTCTGTGAAAATTATTTCCAAAGTTCCATTTTGATCCTCATGTATAATATCTTGTAGGCAGTTTTTCAACCTATTTGCCAAGATCAACGTAAAAAAATTGTAATCTACATTTAAAAGGGAGATCAGTCTATAATTCTTAACACACAGTGTATCTTTATCTTCTTTTGGTAGTAATACAATGTTCGCTTCCATCCAACTCTCAGGAATTTTCTGATTTATTAAAATTCTATTCATAATTTTTTGTAGAGGATTTTCCAATTCCTTGTGAAATATCTTATAGTACAAAGCTGTCAATCCATCCGGGCCAGGTGATCTATTTCCTTTCAGCTGTTTAATTGCATCTCTTATTTCATCTATTGAAATTTCTTTATTTAAACTCTCTCTTTGTTTTTCTGTTAATTTTTGGATCTCATGTCCACTAATGTATTTTTCTATTTGCTTCTCATTCACTTCTTGTTTTTTATATAACATTTGAAAATAATTATGAAATATCTTAAGTAATTATTTTTCATTGGAGATTATTCTATTTCCCTGTCTTAGTTTCATAATCATTCTTTTAGTTCTCTCCTTCCTCAATCTATATAATAACCATCTTCCTATTTTGTTACCCTGTTCAAAATTCTTTTGTTTTATATAATCTAATTTTTTTTATTTCATTCTTCATCATCATTGTTATTTGTTTCTGTAATACTTTTATTTGGTTCTTAATTCTATTTTTTTTTATTCTTAAATAACTCTAATTCTTTCATTTAATCTCTTTAGAAATTTCCTTTATCTTTTCTTCTTTCTTTCTTTTCCATTCATTGTTTAGTTTCATGACAGTCCTCTAATTACTGCTTTCCCTGAATCCCATACTACCATATCCTCTATTCCTTTATCTTGATTCAATGTAAAATATTCTATAAGTGTTTCCTTACATTGCTCAGCCACATCTTCTTTACATAATAAAGTTTCATTCAATCTCCATTTATAAATAAATCAATCTCCATCTTTTTTTTAAATGATACTCTGACCAGATTATGATCTGATATTGTTTTGGGTAATATTTCTATCTTCCCTACATTTCTCCCTATAGTATTAGAGACCCATCCCATATCAATTCTGGAGAATGAATTATGCGTATTAGAGTAGAATATAAATTCTCTTTTGTTCCCTTCTTTTTAACCTCGAAGAATCAATTAGCTACAGTTCTTCAACTAATTCAGAAAATTCCTTTGCTAGTTTACCTTGATTTTCTTAATTTTGTCAAGAACATGTCAATTTGCAGATCAACCACCCCATTAAAATCCCCCATTGCACACTAGGGTTCATAATTTACTTCTAGATCTTTAAAAAATAAATTCTTTTCTGTTATTAGGGCATAAATTCCTATTACTAACACTTTATAGTCATTTATCCAATTTCGACTCCTACATATCTACCTTTTTTATCAGTAAAAGCTAACTTTGGCTCCAAATATGTTTTGGCATATAAAACTACTCCATTCCTTTTAACCAACCCAACCAACATAAATTCTTCTCTTAACTTTTTCTCAGTCAATAATTTTACATACTTGTCTTTAATCCTTATTTCCTGGAGACATATTAGATCTGATTTTAATTTTTGTAAATAATGACATATTAATTTATGTTTTTTTAATGAATTCAAACCTTTGACATTCCAACTTATTGGGTTTTGGGGGTTTTTTGGTTTTGCTTTCTTTTCTGTTTTTGTTTGTTTGTTTGTTTTCCTTCTGTACTTTTTTCTTTTTTGGTGTATGTTTCTTCTTGTTTTTCTATTTGTATAAATTTAATAAAGATTAATTTTTAAAAAAAAAATATTTCCAAAGTTCATTGGAGGGAAGCTTTGGACAGTTCACCTATTTTTATACTGCTATCACAGCATGTTTAAGTATGTCTATCTTGTCAGCATCATGAATGACACTCTTATAATCAGTATTAAAATTAGAAATTAGTGGAGGAGAATAAATGGGAGAAATTTGGTAGTCTCCCTTTTTTGCACTCTGAAAGAGAAGAAATTTGGCCTGTGTCTCAGACTTAATAACTGAGGCACAGAATAGGATAACTCCCTGCTCAGAACTTGGGAGTATTTTCTTATAAATAATGGGTTCATTATAATGAATTTATTTTTCAGTCATTAAGCCATAACTAAGTTCTATTATGATTGTAGTATGATGAGATATATGTCACTTCTTTTTGCTGTCCAAGTGTAACTGCTTAGTTATTTTTAAAGTTACAAGGGTGTAGCCTCACTCCTTGAATGTCTTTTGTGTTCCAGCTTAGAGATGTTTAGCCTTTTGATGTTTATAAGGTAATAAAAGAGAGTCAGAGTGGTTTAGTGGTTTGAGTGCTGGACTAGGACACCAGGAGACCAGGGTACAAATTCCCACTCAGCCATGGAAACCCATTGGGTGACCTTGGGCAATTCACACTCTTTCAGTCCCAGAGGAAGGCAAAAGCAAACCCCTTCTGAACAAACTCTGTCAAGAAAACTCTTGGTAGGTTCACCTTAGGGTTTGCATAAGCCAGAATTCAGCTCCATCCATCTAGAAATTGATTGGCTGTGGAGGGCACCTAGTTATCATCTGGCTTGCTTTATACTTTCAGGGAAAGGAGCAATCTTTACCTTCCAGGATAATTACTCTGGCAGTGTGCCATGCTCCACCTATGTTCAAGTAGAATCTCAACCAAAACATACAGAGTTGTACAAAAAAGAGAGAGAAAAACTCACAAGAGGGACTGAAACTTTTAGAACTGAAAATTCCAAATATGCCAGCGCAGGGCAGAGGCTCTTTTGTAGGTTGTCTTCATACCTAATTAGAGTACTTGCCTGGAGGTCCCCTAAAGCAGTGAGTCAGCTATTTCCTGGCCTGCCTGTATTGTAATATTACAACAATTAACGACCGAGCTTGTTTATGTGCTTGTCCGGTGGCCTCGCAAGCACGTGGAAGGGAATAGAGAAGTGAAGCCAAATTATGATATCAAGAGGATATCCTTAATATCCCCAAAGCTCGGACTAGCCAGGGCAGTAATACATCATAATCATTTCCCAATTCAAGAGAGTGGGAAAATATTCTATCTGAAACCATGGAAAGTTGTCAGTTAATGTGGGTGCTGAGAGACAGTGTGACATAGTGGTTCGAGCACTGGATTATGACTCTGAAGACCAGAGTTGGAATCCCAACTCAGCCATGGAAACCCATTGGTGACTTTGGGCAAGTCACATTCTCTCAGCCTCAGAAGAAGGCAAAGTCAAAACCCTCCTGTATGAATCTTGCAAAGAAAATCCCATGACATCTTCACCTTTGGGTCACCGTAAGTTAGAAATGACCTGAAGGCACACAACAACAACAACAACAACAAGTGTGGGCACTACCAAGCTAGAGGGGTCAACAGTTGGACTCAGGCAGGATTCCTACAATAATCCCCAAATAATTGCCCTGAACTGCTAAGTCAGTGCATCTCAAGTGTGCTAGAGTTTGCTGGATCTTCATTGCATACCTTAAGAGACACAGAGATATGGGCGGGGGGGGGCGGTTGCAACTATTCGTGGATAAATGCCCCAGTGTACTGTAGTGTTTGTCACAATGGGCTTTTATCTCGGCATTGACACTCTGTGTTTCAGCTCCCTGTGTTTTGAAATCCCCTTCCTTAAAGTGCCTGTGTGTAGCCTTTCATGTGGCTATGGTCTCATTTCTTTTCACTTCTTGAGGAATACTCGCTCGCCAAGTGTTCAGCTTTTTCACCGTTGTCCCTGAGAGCAGACATCAATCTGCCTCCCATTCTTACACTCTGCTTCTTTCATCCAGAATGAATATTCTAAGGACGGGCCTTCCCAGTGTCTTTAGGAATGTGTTTAATTTGGTTTCCCATTCATTTAAGACAATTGCTTGGCCCCGCCACAGCCTTTCTTCTGATGTATTGCTTTTACTATTACCAGAGCTCCTTTGCTAGCGATTTGCCTTGTAATTCTACTGTATTGAAGGAGTGAAAGTGTGGAGGGTGCGGGGAGAGGATCCCGATTTGCTGACTTTGTCCTTGGATACTATATGAGAAATACAGGCGAGACAAACAAAGAGAGGATGATTTCTTTTCTTCATATTGTCTACCTGTAATAATCATAATCATAAAAAAAAATACAGTTTCTTCAAGAAGGTGAAGTATGGAGAGAGAAAAAAGAGAGAACACTTATTCTCACTGCTGAAGAAAAGCCTATCTGCATTGAAGACACTGTTGAATTTGTTCAAGCACACTTCATACTCCTGCAGCACTTCTGCCAAGGCGAGAGAGACCTTGGGTTCACCATGCTCCAACTGCAGCATCCTAGTTTCGCCATTTTCAATGTGCTCAGCTGGCTGCTTAACAGAGTCTTCTTCCTTTTGAACCTGCTTGTTTTGTGGCCCTCCCCAACACAAACACACACACATCTCCATTAAGATTAGTGATGTGAAAATTCACCTGTCTCGATTCCACTGAGTTTCTCAAAATCCCCCTGGTATTCACATGCCCATCTCAGTTCCATACTGAGTTGTGAGACTCCCCCAGCCAACCACCTCATGTGGACATTTGTGTGAATTTCAATACAAATTCTCCAAAGATCTGCATTGCCCCCCACCCAAAGTGCACATTTTCATGCATTTTCCCCACTAAATAAAAATGCATTTGGCCACATTTTTTAAACAGACAGTTTTAGGAGCATGCCTTTTTTCATAGCACACATGGTTTTGTGCGCAATACATCAGAAACCTTGAAAATGCACACATTGGTAAAGTAAGATGTGCTTTAGTAAGGTGTTCCACTGCCAGTTTCGGGAGTGATGAAATGGTTACTTTCATGTGGAAATGCAAATTGAATAAAGGAATAAATGATAGTAGTTGAGGGGGTCACATTCCCCCCCACATCATGGAGTGCTCCACACACACATACTGTATGTCCCCCTCACCCCAAAATTAACATAGCTACTCCTTCACCCAGATCTGGACCGCCATAGCTATTGGAAAAACTTCTAAAAATGTCAAATCAGATAACATGCCAGCCTTAGCCCATTCCTCAGGCCAAACATGAGCACACCAGTAACGTCTAAAATAAATATCAAAACTTTTAGAATCTGCTTAATCTAAGCATACCTTCAAGGCATCTTGAACATACATCTCTTCTCTCCAGAAAGAAATTCCATTAAAGGATTGCAAAAACTGCTATAAGCCTTCAGATCCTCTACTATACCATGTGACAATCTAATCCTATGATGAGACTTGTGCACACCCACAATACCATCACAAAAACACCTCAAAAAGCCCCTACTAGGAACTGTCATTCTACAAGCAAATTTAAGATATCCAAAAAAACCTCTTGGAAATTTTTTTTCTTTTTATTAGAGATGCATTCATATTACAAACACATCAGTCAATTCAATTTTTACATAAAAAATTAAAAACATTAGAAAAAAAGGCAATCAATCAAAAATATGCAAGCAGCTTCAAAAAACATTAAATACGAAGATAATATTGAGCAGTGGGATTTATGTATAAAAAAGGCATTACAGTAGAAGAAAAAAAGAGATAACAGAAGCATCATCTTTTTCTTGTCTCTCACAGACTATATGAAATACCTTACATTCATTTAATACCATAATAATACTATACAATAAGTTTACCCTCCAAATTCAAACCCATACATTTAACAGCTTAACACATATCCCCAACAAGCTATGGGACCTAATCTATAAATCTATTAATACCATCTTCCCCCCACTTCTGCCTCCATATCCTCTTCATGCAATCCCATTCTTGATTAACTATTTCCATATTTTGATTATTAATCATGTAGGTTAACTTGTCCATTTTGAATAGTTTTAAAATCCAATCTTCGATCGTGGGATTAGCTCTTTCTTTCCATTTCTCAGCAAATAATATTCTTGCCTCCATTATCCTGTATAGCAGTAATACATATTCCTTCAAATATATTTAATAGGTACAATTCTGGGGACTTAGCAAATTTAATATCCAGCATTTAAGTGATGAAGTGGTGCATTTCTTTCCAAAATTCTTTTGCTTTTTACAGTTCCACCACGTGTGATAAAAGGTGCTTTTTTTCCCTTGGCATTTCCAACTCTGGTCTGACATAGTCTTATATATTTTAGCTAATTTTTAAATACCACCTAAATTACATTTTATAGTAGTTTTCTTTAAAGGCCAAACATATTGTAAATTTTGTTTTTGGACCATGAGTTTTCCCAATCTTCTAATAAAATATTATGTCTAATACTTTGGGCCCATTTAATTATATTATTCTTGATAGTTTCCTGTTTCAAGTCAATATTATTTAATAACTTGTATATGCTTAATACTATATGATCTTTTGCTTATAATAGTTTTGTATCAAAATCATTAAGTTTCACTTCTATGCCTTCCAATTTCAAGTCAATTTTATATCTCTGTCTAATCTGTCTATGTTGTGGCCAATGACATTCAAAGCCATCTTTCTGTATATCTTTCAATGGCTTGATCTTGTCTCCTGAATTTTTGATCAATACATCATCATAAGTTAACCAGTGTTTTCTTAAATGTATATTCTTGTTTATGAAAGGCCTCTTGAGAAGATATCCAAAGTGGAATACCATTTCCTTTTATAAAGATATCCAAAGTGGAATACAGTTTCCTTTTATAAAGTTTCCAAACTTTTAATGAGGGCTTTCTTATGCAGTGTCTGTTAAAGCCCTTGTCCAAGTTAGCTTTATTGTAATAGATATACCTGTGCCAACTGAATTGAAGAGTTGAAGTAATCTGTTGTTTCCTAGCTTTATCCAATCCAAGACCGAATGAAGAGCACAAGCATGGTGATAAATCTTCAAATTAGTCAATCCTAATCCTCCTCTCTCCCTTGCAGATAAAAGATCTAGAATTAAATGGAGTAACTTCCTAGTTAGGAGGGTACCCTATTTAATCCTAGATCTTTTATCTTTCCAAATGAATTTTTTTAAAATGTTTGTACCATGATTGAAATGGTTCTTTTCTTATAATGGGCAAATTTTGGAAAAGATGCAGCGTTTTGGGAAGACTATTTGCTTTAACTGTGGCTATTCTGCACAATAGTGATAAATTTAGTTTAGACCATTTTTGAAGACCTTCCTTGATTTTATTCTAAGTAGGCTTGTAATTATTATCATATAAATCTGTGTTTTTCTTAGCAATTATTATTTCTACATGTCTATTTTTCTTCTTTATCTAAAAGTTTGATTCTTTATTCAATTTGTTTTCCTTTTCCTTGTTCATATTTTTTTATGATTATCGCTGATTAAAATCTCTCTATTTTAAATCCAGCCAATTCTCTGAAATGCTGAAGAGTTTCAAGAAGTCTCTGTATGGATTTCTTGGGATCTTCTAATATTATAACCAAGTCATCTGCAAAACACTTCAATTTGTATTTTGTATCATGAATTTGAAGTCCTTTTATTCTTGGGTCATTCCTCATTTTCCTACTTAAGATCTCCAATGTCATAATAAACAGTAATGGCGAAACAGCACAGCCTTGGAGAGTTCCTTTATTAATTTGGATTTTGTCTGATTCAAAAACCTCTTGGAACTTGTGAAGGGAGGCCTTCCTGAGCTTGAAAAAAGTAAACATTATTCTCCCTAAATCCTCTAACTTTTCTAACAGAAGCCTGCAGTGTTGCTGCACAGTGTCAATTTCAATTCCCAAGAAAACCAGAGAGGTAGTAGGGCCCTCTATTTTCTCATAAGTCAATGGAACCCACAAATCCTCCATCAGGGAATAGAATTCCTCATTAAGACCCTTTTCACACGGGATTTCCAATGCAAAAGGGTCCCTCGAGCGTTGCGCAAATGTGAGGAGCGGTCCACACGATGCACTCACATTTGCATGATGCTCCAGGGCCTGACATGGACCGGGCATGCATTTTTTCATTTTCAGCTTGAAACTGAAAAGGCTGCACAGTTGCACATCGCTCCAGGGCCCCACGCTCACTTACCTTGCGTGCAGAGCCTCGGGAGCCGGTCCGGTCACACTTCCTGTATCATTGCAGCCTAGGAAGGTCCCAGGGTACACTGCGAAAGGAAGAGGTGGGGCTCTTGTGCAAGCAGGAAGCTAGTGCGGAGCCAAAGAAGCAGGGAAGCGAGAGCCTCCGGAGGCTGCTGGCGCGAGCACCTCACCCCAGCGCCTAAAATGGGTGAGTTGAGGAAACGACCTAAGAAAGAACACTGCCCAGTGCCATGTCGACCAATAAACAAAAAATCATCAAGGTAATGAATTACCCCTCTCAAGCTAAACCTTCCTTTAAGATCCCATTCCAAAAAAGTACCAAATTTCTCAGAGGCAGAACATGAGCATCCTATGGGGAGATAATGGTTCGTGTAATATGCCCCTTCAAAGGAAAATCCAAGCAATTCAGTCTTCTGGGAGCACTAGGAGAAGGTGAAGTGCTGGCTTGATGTCACATTTCACCAACTCAGCCCCAACATTATTCCCACACACCTCCTGAATGTCTGCATCAAAAGATATGTAGCAGAGTGTGCAAAGCTCCACAGGAATGGTGTCATTCACCAACTCCCCCTTTGGATAAGACACATGATGAATAAGCAGGTAGTCACCTGGTGCCTTGTTAGAACTACTCCTAGGGGTGACACCTTCAAATTAACAACAGGAGGGGATAAAAAGGGGCCAGTTACCCTGCCCTCAGCCACCTCCTTTCTGATCTTATCCCTAAAAACCCCTTTGAAGCCAACAACAGAATGCAGGTTCTTTGCAAAATAAGATTTTTGAATACTCTGAAATGGAATCCAAAAAACTTTCCTAAAACCAGCCTTGGTGTCTAACTCTGCAGGCTACTTCAACTATTCTGGACAATGAGTGCTTATGGTTTTCAATTTTCAAATACTTCTCACGTTGCACTTCAGTCTCAATCGCCCTTGAGAAAGTTTTCCTCTCTGATTGACTACCAAAAACCCCAAATAATCTGAATGAATGCAATAAAAATGGGACCTTCCCAGGCCCCAAATTCCCGTGACTGTTCATATACCACATTACCTATATGTTAAGACAGACCATTCAAGTGTATCTTCAGATTTGGTGAAAATGTATTTGCTGTTTACATGTGGCACAGTAACAAACAAATACAGTGCCCTATCCACTTTTGCAGGAGCTCAAGGGGCAGAACCCTTGCAAGAGTGAAAAAACTGTGAATAACTCCCCTAGTGATCCCCTCTTATTTCCCTCTGGAGCTCCCTCCTCCCATCCCCTTGCCTCTGGCCCCAGTGCTCCTGTTGGGGAGGAGACAAGGTAAAGGGCTTACCAGTACTTTCCCCTCAGACAGAGAAGAGTAGAGCATTGCGTTCTGGCTTTCTAGCTACTTCCGGTCACCATCTTGAGAAAAGAAATTCCTCCCAGAGAGGAGAGGTCGGAGCAAAGAGAGCACCTGACCAATCAGCAGCCATTACACAGCAGAATGTGCAGCCATGTGGCAGAGAAGATAAGCCACCACCAGGAGAGAGCTTTGCTCATCCAAAAGGGGGGGGGGAGTCCATTTTAAACACAAGCTTCACAAACTTGACGTGAGGAATGCAAGGAAATGGGAGGAGGACAATGAGGGGGGAGGCAAGCATGTGCTCCACAAGTAATCAAATTTGTGGAAGTCAAACCCATGAATATGTAGGAAGGACTGTAGACAAGGTTGGACAAATGTCATTTTATTTGCATAGTTAATGGAGAAACGTCAAAACAATTACTTTCTTTATTCATCTCATTAAAATATTTCAAACAATGGGCCACACTACTCAATATGACTAAAAAAAGAATTGGGTTGCCCACTGGGCTCTCCAAAATGAATGTCACATAGCCTATATTTTAAGTCAGTCCATTGCAAAAGTACTCTTCAAATTTGGTGAAAGTCCAATAGAAAAAAAAATACTTAGGCCATTTCCGCACAACGAGGCTCAGCGAAGTCCTTTCGTTGCAGCCTCAGCGGGGAGGGGAAGCACACCAGGAACATTTCCCTCTGTACCATGCCCGGTCACTGCAGAAGGGAGCACTTTGACCCTGCCTCTTCCCTTCCGCAACACAGCTGCCATTGCTGCGCTGGGGAAGGAGATGTCGCCAGCATGCTTCCACCCTTCCATATGGCCGGGAAAGGCAGTAGCATGGCATGATGGTAAGTGTAAAATGGATTTTTTCCATTTTACAAATACCGTGCTCATGCGACACACAGGGACAACATGGCAGCAGGATTGCAACAATGTCATGTGGAAGCACAACCTGCAGAGCACTGCCATCATGTCCCAACTGCAGGGCAGCCATGCCTTGTGGAAAGGACCTTAGAGTGCTCCTCAGTGTCCTCCAAAGTGAATTTTTTGTTATGCCACATAAGGCACATCCAAATTAATTATGGGTGCATCCAGATTAATTAAAAAGACCAGAAATTCCCAGATTCTGTCCATGTTCTTTCTAATTTTATTTTGGAGATGCTTTTGTATATCCCAAAATATTTTCTGTCAGCTTCTGGTATGATCAGAGACTTTTTATACCAGCTTCCCAGGTCAGCTTATTTTAACCCAGAAAGAACAGGAAGAAAATCTGGGACTATTCAATCAGTCTGGATGTGCCCAAAGCCTCTGTTTCAAACCACACCAGATTGTTGAAACTCCATCCATTTTAGTGTAATACAGTAACAAACATAGGGATGGGCAGAAACCAAATTCTATTTGTATAGATTAAGAGCCAGCATGATATAGTGGTCTGAGTGTTGGACTAGGACTCTGGGAGACCAGGGGTCAAATTCTCCTTGGCCATGGAAACCTACTGGCTGACGTTGGGCAAGTCACGTTTTCTCAGCCTCTGAGGGAGCAAACCCACTCTGATCAAATCTTGCTAAGAACACTCCATGATAGGTTCATTGTGATAGGTTCACCTTAGACTTGCCTTAAGTTGGAAACAATTTGGAAGCACAACTTACACTTACACCTGCCTTTCCTCCAGGAACCTCAAAATGCCGTAGAAGGTGCTTTTGTCCCCCATTTCACCATCCTACCTCCTAACAACAAACCTGTGATGTAGATCAGGCAGAGAAAGAGGGAGAGCAACTAGTCCAAGATCACGAAGTAAATTCCATACCATGCTGAAAATCCCTCATGTCCTACAGCAGTAAAATTTTCATTCAAGAAGAAGCTAAGTGCCATCTGAAAAAGTTATTTTTCCATGTTCTTATCTATTATCCATAAAAAGTTATTAGCATGAAATGTAAAACTATAGCTTGAAATCTAATTTTCTAAGTAATTATATTGCTTTCTGTTAACACCTGAGTAAAAGGTTAAGCTCAATGACTCCAAGATATGAATTCAGTGTAACTAAAAGATCCAGGCCCAAGCCCCAATTATACCTCCACCAATTTGCACACAGTGGCCATTCAACAGGATTGAGAATGACAGAAATGAAAAACTGTGGGTGGAGGTGTTGCCCCAAAGGGGAGAGACCTTGAGGTCCTCCAACAGTGCCAGTTAGAATGGTGAGGAATTATAACTCAGTGTAAAGTCAAAGGCTTTCACGGCTGGAATCCATAGGTTGTTGTGGGTTTTCCAGGCTTTGAGGCCGCGTTCTATAAGTATTTGCTCCTGAAGTTTTGCCTGCATCTGTAGCTGGCATCTTCAGAGGATCTCTGAAGATGCCAGCTACAGATGCAGGCGAAACATCAGGAGAAAATACTAATAGAACATGGCCTCAAAGCCCGGAAAACCCACAACAACCTATAATTATAACTCAGATTAGGTCTGCAAGAGGAGAGTAACCACAGGACCTTTACACCTATGTGTATCGGTGCTGGCTGTGGGATACCTGTTGAAAGTCAAAATAAGGTTTTTATTGGGGGAATTCACACACACATATACACTCACACACAGAGAGAGAAGCAATCAAGCAGTCTCACAAACCATACAAGGGTAATGAAGGTTAAGGGGAGAAAGATTGAATAGCAAGAGATTTTGGGGTGAAGTGGGTGATAATTACAATTCCAGAAGCAGAAGATTGAAGTGAGATCGTTCAAACAAGAGCTTGAAAGTAGCACAGGGCATGAGAATCAGGGAGTCAATGGACAGAATGACATGCCTATGTGTGTCCAAGGTGCTATGAATTGTTGGGCTTGGAACCAGGGTTTAAGTACCTTGTTTCCCATCCTGAAGGGGAATATGTTAACTATTCTCTGGCAGAGTAAACAAAAGGGGGCTGGGATAAACTAATGGTCTTAACTTCAGGTGACAAAGCACTGATGGAAGTCATGATAGTCTCTTAATGTCTGGACAGGTGAAGGAACAACGGAGAATTTCCGCAGGAAAAGGTTGTAGGTTGATGACCTTTGGTTGCTTCACTGGGGAAGTTTTGTTTGCTATTGTACATGAAGGTTGATTCATTGAGAGGATTATCACAAGTCCATCACTGTCAGCGCTTGCCTAAGTAATCCTTTCAAACTTATGATGTGGCCATACTGAGGTCATCTGTCTTAGCATGCAACTTTCAACTAGAGTCCTTGTCCACAGGCCTTCCAGCTATAAGTGTATGATTTTATTTTAGAAATGACATCCCTCGCCAGTGAAATGATATTTCTCACCAATTAGACTGTACCATGGAGTGGGGGTGTAGAGCATGCTAACAAAGGGGGAGGGAAGGAAGCTCCTCAGTCAAACAATATCAACTCAGCAGCTATTTTCACCTATTATCAGTTTGCAAATTTTGGCCAAATGGTATCCTCACATTTATCATTTAAAGGATTGATGAAGTGGCAGTTTCATGAGTACGTGCTTACTAAATAAAACAGTTCTACCAGTTTTCTACCATATCCATAAATAAAATTCATTTCTAATTCATCCTCAGATATCACACTATCTCTTGAACATACACTGCTTTAAGAACCACATGTACATTCTTACAAGTACACCCCTGTCCATCCAAAGAAATCTGACTGGAAAAAAAAAACAGAAGAAGCCCTCTCTTTTAAGCCTGCCTTTAAGTCAGTCCTTATTGTATAGCTTGGGACCTTTCCACACTACACTGTTATAGTGCTATTATTCCACTCTCAACATCCTATGCAATCTTAGGGTTTACAGTTTAGGGAGGGGCCTTTAGAATTCTCAGCCAGAGAGCTCTTGGGCCTCAGTAAACTTTAAATCCCAGAATTCCGTTGGATGTTCAAAGTAGAATAATAGCACTTTAACAGTGTAGTGCAGAAAAACCCTTAGACACTCCAAGATGAATATAAGTGATTGTACTTGCAAGATTGTATGTGCACTTTCCTAGAAATAGGCCCCCTTCTTCTCAGTGAAGCTTCCTTCTGAACAGATATGTATAAGGATTGCATTGAAAGACTCTGATCCTGAACATACTAAGTTAGAATTGAGTCTCCATTGAACGCAGTGCTGTGTAAACATGCTTTAGGTTGCACTGACAAATCTTGCGACTGAATAGTCTCATAGTTCAAGAAAAAAATGTGCATTACCTTTTAATCCACAAATCCTGCTGAAGTTCAGCCCTGCAAAGCTCTCGCACAAGTTGAAATGAATGTAATTGTAACAGTATTTAACTTTGACTGGATGGAGACCATTGTGATTTAGCCCTGGCAGGGGGAAGTGCAAAGCAGTGTCAGAGAAGGTCACATCTAGTTTAGCTGTCAATGAGCAAGATGACAAGATTCCTAACTTGCTCCACATTTTAGCAAAGTTTTCAATTAGAGGGTTTTTTCTGTGCTATTTAAATATGTTTAAAGTAATGGTTTTCTGTAATTTCTTTGGAAACATACCGTGCTATTGTTAGCTTTAAAAAGAAGCAATTTTCTGACTTTTTGAGATTGAGCAGGTCAAGGAAAAATTACTAGTGTGGGAACCCTATAATTAAATAGACTAGACAGCTGTACTTATGAGAAACTAAATTTAAGTTTATGCTATTAATACATGATTTGGAGGTTCGTACTTGGAGCTTTATGCAGAAAGTTTTATTTACAGCCCACCCACACCAACCCATCCCTTAAGAACTTGAAATATATGTTTGAAAGGAAAAAAAACTCTTTTTAAAAAAATCCTTTCATTTATTCTCCCTTTGAAAAAAATATATTGCTAATTAGCTAGTATCAGATTAATGAGAACAAGCTTGTTCACACTTAAAAAAATGCCTTCCGTCCTCTCTTCACCCCTGCTTTAATACAGGGTGACATCACAAGTTCAAAGGGAAAAGGAAAACAGTTTTCTACTGCTCTACCAGCATGGTTTGAGTGCTGGACCTCATTTCTGCACTGGACTGTTATAGTGCTATTATTCCACTTTCAACATCCTATGGACGGATGTCCCTCCCGAAACTGCAAACCGAAGGATTCTATAGGATGTTGAAAGTGGAATAACAGCACTATTACAGTCCAGTGTAGAAATGGTCTTGGACTCCAACCAGGGTCCAAATCTCCACTTGGCAATGGAAACTTCCCAGGTGACCTTGGGCAGGTCACACTCTCCCGGTTTCAGAAGGGGGCAAAGAGAAACCCCCTCTGAACCCCTTGCCAAGAAAACCCCATGATAGGTTCCTCTTAAGATTGCCATAAGTCGAAAATGACTTTAAGGCCCATAACAACAAACTAATATTCATGACACTTACAATAGGAATGGGCTTTAACATTCCTATTATGTACATTGCTACTCAGTTATAAGCCACACTGAGGTTCATATTCACCCCATTGAACTCAATAGCTGAGACAGAGGAATGTAGTAGAAATAGGATAACTCATTTTGTGAATCATTAATATGTTCTAAAAATCTAATTTAATTGCATTTATGCTAGAAGAAGTTGAAAGGCATCCTGGCCAGTATTTCTGATATCATAAGCCAGACTTAGAACATTTTAACT
Organism: Cyclura pinguis; assembly: GCA_030412105.1. Classification (NCBI taxonomy): domain Eukaryota; kingdom Metazoa; phylum Chordata; class Lepidosauria; order Squamata; family Iguanidae; genus Cyclura; species Cyclura pinguis. The sequence goes on from CM059599.1 coordinate 204,372,328, forward strand.
ATTAGAATTCATAATTATAACATTGTTCCATTGCAACAATCAAAGTTGCTCTCCAAAAAACTATCTTGAAACCAGACAATTCATCCAACAAAAGGAGTTCATGGAAGAGACGAACATTGTGCAGTATTACTTGCAGCCCTCTCCCATGAGTGAGGTGACAGCAGTGTCAGAGAAGCACTAAAATGGCTGTTTTGAAATGGCCACACTGAACTGGCCATACTGAATTGTCCCAGATGAGGTCTGTGCAGCTGCAGATTAGGGGGCAAGGAAGATAACATTTCCATTCAGTTCCCATTTGTGAGCAAGGCTTAGATGAGGAATTGTGATAGGGATCCTGCTTCTGATTGTCATTTGCACATAGGAAGTAGATGAAAGCATCCTCCTCCTTGCACCCCAATCAGCAGCTGACCAGGCCACCTTCACCAGATCGAATTGCTGGCTGTTAAAGTGGCAAGAGAGTTACATAGTCTTACTGAATACCGAGTAGTTACAGATCCATAACTCTGGTGGGGCCATTTCTATCCTACACTGTTATAGTGCTATTATTCCACTTTCAATATCCCGTGGAATTCTGGGGTTTGTAGTTTCCTGAGGCCAAAGAGCTCTCTGGCTGAGAATTCTAAAGGCCCCTCCCTACACTGCAAACCCCAGGATTCTGTGGGATGTTGAAAGTGGAATAACAGCACTATAACAGTCTAGTGCAGAAAGGTCCTGGGTTACAAATCTGTAACTGCAATACAGAATGTCAGCCCGTATGTTTTATGTCTGATTTCTGTAATATGATTTTTAGATGTTTAGAAGTGAAGCAAGCATGGGGACAATCAGTTACTAACAGTGCTAACCTCTAATAACTTTATACAATTTATCCCACTGAAACTACACTTGAGTAAGTGGTTTGCATCTGTTGACCTGAAATTTGTAATTCCTCAACTTGAGAGACTATGAAAGAGCAAGAAGCAATATTGCAAAAAGCCATGAAAACTAGACTTTAGATAATAAAAAACAGGGGGATGTATTTTTTTTTTGGTTCTTTAGCATTATTTTTCAATTAATTATTTGTTAACTTAATTAATAACTTAATTCCGGAATTAAGTAAATGCTGAAATACCAATTGAAGCCAATCACTTTAATTAAAAAAGTAAATATGATTTACATTGCCCATTTTCATTAAATTAGAACACATCCCAATTAATTGATAACTTAATTGATTTTAACTACTTAGATTCTATCTCTGCTTGATGGAGCCAACCTCTGAGTAAAGGTGGACAGGATTGTTCCCTTTAAAACATTTAGCTAAGTGAAAAGAAGCCTTGTTTCAAACTGAAGTCAAAGTATTTCAGATGCTTTGTACAAATATAATACACGTGTGCATAAATACAATTAATTAAATGTTTACCAACCACCAGCTATGCATTATTACCAGCAGGGAAGAAGCAGTGATGGTAAGAAAATAATGGCCAAGATCCCATTTTGGAAGATGTGAACTACAACAGTGGAGGTCCATCATTGTAGTTTCATATTGTGATGCAGTCCCTCAAAGAGTTCCTTAAAAGCCAGGCAGCCCCACCAACATAGGAATTTCTGAGGCACTGGAGAGCAGGGCATTACATGGTGAAGTGTCTAGCCCTCTCCCAGAAGTAAGGGGCTTTGTGGCAGGCAGCCCCAGGAAGCGTCCTTCATCATCAGGGAGGGGGCTGGACATTTCTTCAGCTCCAGCCCCAAAGGGAAATCTCTGTGTTGGTGGGTCTGCCTGTTTTCTGCGGTAGTTTTGGAGGCCTTTGCAAGCACAGCAATAGTTCACTGACAATACAGATGAATTCTAATACAATGTTGTAAATCCAGTTTATGACATTGTAAGCACTGAAGATGCCACGCAACAGTTATTTCCAAGATCGCCAAAACACCATTTTGGAAAAAGAAAAATAAGATCATAATATGGAACTCTTCAGTAAAATTTTGAGTCATAACATGAATCTCTTTTATAATTACTTCAAAACCATAATAGTCCTGGTGGACTAAAAATGTTTACACATGTGGACAAAGAAAGAAAGAAAGAAAGAAAGAAAGAAAGAAAGAAAGAAAGAAAGAAAGAAAGAAAGGTTTTATTTTTAAATCACAATGCTCTTTTTTTTCCCAGTGAAGAACATTGCAGTTCATTTTGTTGTTTATTTATTTTCTTTAAAAAAATGATAATGAGAACTTTCAATATCCTTTTTTGTCATTGATAGATGGATATATATGGGAAGATAAAGCCACCAAAACTTTGAGCTAAATCCAGTGTTTGTCTAATGTGTAGGATAAGGATGTATTAGCCACAAGTCACTTACGTTCAATGAATTTAATGAGTCTGCTCTGCTTAGGGCTAATATTCAGTCTCCACATTATCCTCAAATGCATATGAAATCAATGTGCTAATACACCTTTAGAAAAAAGGAAATTACAAATACAAAATTTCACTTGTTTTCCAGTTTGCAATGCCCTTTAAGAGTCCTTCACTTATTATAGATCTGATCTTTAAAAGAAATACTATCTTTAGTACTGCTTCTTTCCTTGGATTTTAGAATACAAGAGAAACACATTGCTTACCAAGTAATGAGGAGAGTCACATCTTCAATTTAATGAGGGAAACCAGGTTCCAAATACCAAGCCTTAACAAAACCAAAAGATACATATAACTGTTGTGCTTATGTGTGCACATTCAGTTATGAGTGTGTGTGTGTGTGTGTGTCAGAGAGAGAGAGAGAGAGAGAGAGAATATGCATTCATGTACCCATTCATTATCCATTCATTCATACATACATGCCAATAATATGTTCCAATTATTCATGCAACATGTAAACAGAACAAAAGATTTTACTCTGGAGAAGAGCAGTATCTGAATTAAACACTGTAAGTCGCTACCTGTGGAGTGACTAATATATAAATACATGCATGATGTATATGTGCATTAGACCAATGAAGGAAGCCAATAAGGTAAGCAATTCTTGAGAAAATATTTTTCATCTCTGTATGTTTCTTTTTCTTCGTATGCCTGTATGCCAAGTTAGTCTCCCCCACCCCTGCCGCCACCCAATGCATGTGATGCTGGAATTCTATTTTCCAGCTGCACTGATTCCATAGAGTAAAGGAAAACTGATCCATGAAGTTGCTATTTGCATAAAACACAGAAACATCTGTCGTCGGCTCCTTGTCAGTGGAAGGAGGCGTCAGGGGATCCTGCAGTTGTTCATCTATCCTTAATAATAAGAGATTCTGTTGCTATTGCATTGAAATCTGCATCAAACATAGCTAAGGATGGTAGAGAGAAATACACTCAGAGAAGACTGATTTACAAGGGGTGGTTGGTTAGGGACTGCCATCTACCCAAACTAGCTTTCTCCACTGATCAATGAAAATGCTTTGCCCCTGAAAAAACAGGGTGGTCACAAGAGTGTTCTTGTTGCTGAGTTCTTTTTGGACTTATGGAAACCTTAGGGTATCAGGGTTTTCTCAGCAAGATCTTTTCCGAAGAGGATTGCCTTTTCCTTCCTCTTAGGCTGAGAGGGTGTGACTTGCCCAAAGTCACACAATTGGTTGCCATAATGAAGCAGGGATTTGAAGACTGATCTCTTAGCCCTCTAATCCAACACTCCAATCATTACACCATGCTGGCTCTCTAAGAATGATTTAAATACAAAACATACACTGTCTCCAGTACATAGCAAGTGTTTAAAAAAAACTGTCAACCATTAATTGATAATACCACAGTGCTAAAGTGCTGCATTCTGTCACACTGGCAAGTTTCAGCTATGTTTCAAGCAAACTGTTAAGAACAAGCCATATACCTTTTAGAGGAAGAAAGGATGGCATTCTTAATATCTGATATTATTACACACATCAGAACTCTAAGAGTCAGCTGAGATAAAACAGCATCTATGTTGCTATAATACACTTGAGGAAATCTAATAGTGTTTTTAAAAAATGAATACATCTGTTAGTTCAGCTATTGTTTGTGCACAAACCCCAAGTCTCATTGCTTGCACACTCTGTCTCTATTTTTCCCTGAGATATCATTTTCTCCTCAAAGGTACCCAGGAATAATTTTAGCAATTTCTTTTCTTTTGTCGCAAGAAAGCCTTAAGAAACTATTCTGTTTTTGACAGCTATTTGCACTTTGAGTTTGATTCTGCACAAAATTCTCAAAATGTTGTTTTGTGTGTGTGTGTGTGTGTGTGTGTGCAGGAAACAGCATCTTCTGCAGAGGAAATACTGTTTTCTGTGCAAAATGGCCACATACAAATTTTGTGTAAGATAATTCCTTAACTGCAAATATTCTCACCAGTTCAGGTTCTTCTTGTCAGGGTCTCTCAAAGCCTGAGGAACATATTTTTCAACAATCTCCCAAATATTCTTCCCACTTCTACTCTGTCTTTCATTCTTAAATTTCTCCAAAGGTGCTTTTTAATTTTTTTTTAATTTCATCAGTTGCACTGGAGTCTGCTTTGTTACAGAAACTCCGATATAGTTCTATCTTCTAAGCTATATGCCTAATTAATGGAAGGTCCCCCTTCTGAAACTGGAATCCTTTTGTTGGCATAATCCAATGAAAGTTCAAGTCCTAACTTAATGGTTACAAAGGAGTAGAAGACAGCTGTTTTCAGATGGTCTTCAATAAGAGCGATATTAGTCGGATTGATTTTTTTTGTTGGGCTGGATTATTTTCAGCCCATATAGTTCATGTGTATTAAGTACATGTTTTTAAAAAGCTTTTTGGAAAAAAAATCATATAAATAATGCAGACAGAAAGTTCCAAGTTAAAATAGAGCAGTGCTTTTCATGACTATCACATATATAGAACTCGGAAGAGGTTTGCACTGGGGGGTGGAGATTACAATTCCCAGAAGCCTACCATCAATATGTTGTTTGGGGATTTTGGAAGCTGTCATCCAAAAAAAAAAAAAAGTTTACTTCCCCTATTTCTGACTTTATTGTGATCTTCTGTAAAATCTACATAGCTTCAAGGGGTGTTGCAAGCTCACAGGGGCAATTTTCATGCATACTGAGAGTGCTCTGAAATTTCCTGAGCCCTGTGCAGCTTCTGCTGAAAAGTCATAAATGATAAAGAAGATGGCACCCACTAACATTTTCCTTTGTTTGTTTGCTTATTTTACTGTTCCCTCTGAAACTGGAGGGAAATCATTTCACTTGGGTCCTGTCTACATGTTTCCCCAACTTGGAAGAAGAGCAGAATGCTGGGAGGGCTTTGGATTCTGTGTTATCATAGCCTCTCCCGATCCAACCATATGATATTCTGGCTCTTCATACTTTTTCCTATCACCATACTATCCTGAACACTCCCAATTTTATCCAGTTTTGGAAGCTAATCAGGATTGGGCACAGTGATTATTTGCATAGCCAGCAGGGAATACCAGGGATCTTCAGGCAGGGAAGAATCCTATCAGTAACCTGGAGGGCCAATTTCAGTAAGAGTTGGTAATGCTGGTTTAGACTACCTTTGTTCCCACATTCCTCCTCTCTAACGTAAGAGCTCCAGTGTCAGAAGTCTGAGAGGTACAGAAAAATCAGTGGGGGTGGCTTGGAATGGCAGATCTAAGCTAGACACTCCATCTCCTGGGCTAAAGCTCAGTCCTCAGCCTCAAAGGGGAACTTCTGACCCCTCCAATGGCCCTTAGTGCACAATCCCAGGCATGTAGGACAGCAGCCTAAACCACCCTGCTGCACTACCCAAACAACTATGTTATTGTTGCCTATTAACAATAAGGCCAAGTACCTTCTCTGGTGAATCCTCATGCACTAGCTTCATATGTGAACATGAGAACAGCCATCAAGGAACCTGGATTGTAACTAGAATCATCTGTCTCCTGAACTCAAGAGGAAGTATGCTTTTTCAATATTTAAAAAATTGTGACAATGTCTCTGAGATCTCACCAAGTTTCTGGAGGATGAGTTTCCACACCCACACCCACACCTGCAAAGCACATGCTGCCAATGACCTGAATAGATTCAAATTCTCATCTGTCTCCTGCACAAATCTTTAGCCTATCATCCTAAAAAGTTTACTTATGAGTGCAGCTCATTGGAATCAGTGAGGTTTACTTTTGAGCAAAAATATTTCTGTTTGGGCTGCAAATATCATATATTTATTTCTAGTCCAAAATACTTGAAACCAGCAGTGGCTCATCTCTTCTGTAGCATACTTCATTGATATCCTCCTTATGCTTGTATGTGTATGTATAGACATATATGATCGTGCATGCTTGGTGTCTAGACAATGCTCTCTCACTTGCAACATCCTTAAAGTAGGGTGTATCCCATGCAGAGCTGGTCCTCCCACCAGAGGTGGTAAAACAGCTGCCACAGGTAATGGAGCACAAGGGGCAGCCATGTCAGCTTTCTAGCGTAGGCATTTGCAGACCCCGGAGTGCCTGTAATAGCTGGATATTAATGTGGCAATGCTGCAGCAGTGGAAAGGCCAAATGGCCACTCTCCAGAGCCCACTAGGCCCCAGATGTCTGACTCTGAAGGCTCCTCAGAATGAGGCATTCTGGGAAGGGTGACCAGTGGCAGCTGGTGACTCCCATCTCCATGAGACAGTGAATCGCTCCATGTTTTGGCTAACTTTAAGGGAAAAAAGCCATCCATGGTACTGGACCTATTTTGTAGACAATGCTCAGAACCTTGGAGAGCAGCCCGAGTTAAAACCTGGAATGATTCATTGCTCCACTGACATGGGAGTCGCCGGCTCCACTGAAGGGTACCATGGAGATTGTGCATACCACAGTGGCACCAGCCTCCATGGGCAGGCCACTCAGAGTTTCCCTGTTCTGAGGACAGATTCCTTTCAGTGGAAGACATCTGGGGACAAAACAAACCACCAAGTCAGGTAGCTGAAGACCAAGAGGATTAGCAGGATAGGATCAGCCAGGGAAAAAAGGGAGCTGAATCAGAGACAACAATAGATGGTGTCATGAATCTTCCCACCCCAGCTACCAAGAAACCTCTCTCTCTCTCGCTCTCTATTTTTTTTCTAGTGACCTGAATGCAAGCTAGAGCGAGGCTCATTTTTGCCATATGGCTATCAAGCATTTTCAGCCTGTATTTTGTACATTGCAGGATCTTTGACCAAATAACGTAACAATGAGAAGTGATCGCGTTTAGAATGCCTACTATTTATAAAGAGCTTCTCTGGCATTGATTCATCAGTAAGCAGTAATCAGCTGGGATAGTCCTTTGTAATTTTTCCCTTTCAGAATATATACTAACAGGAAGTTTGTGGCCAGGAACAGTAAACAGTCTCACGGTCTATCTGTCATTATGCGATCCCAGAAAGCTGAATCAGGGTATTTACCATTAAAAACACAAAAAAGAAAAAGAAAGAAAAAACACTAGTCAGTTGTTTAATAATAAAACTTCTCTTTGAAGAGGAAATACTCAAATATTATTAATGAATACCTGCCACACACACACAGGATCTCTCTTTTATTTTTTTAAACCAATTACGAAACAGCTTCCTTTCATTCACCAGCAGAATCATGCATAAAAATTTGCAGAACTGTTCTGTTCCCATAGTTCTCATGGAATGCACTGGCACTTACTCCCAAGGTGACTGCGTAAAGTGTTACGCAGCCTCAAAGTCTTAAACTATTGGGCCAGATTATTGATTTTAAAACATCATTCATTGTGCAAAAGTAGGAAGATCTTTGCCTGATTATTGCTTCGATGGGCCTAAATACCCTGAAGGCACCAGATCCCATCTATCTTGGACACTAAGCAGGGTCAGCTCTGGTTAGTACTTGAATGAGAAACCACAACTGAATTCCAGGTGCTGTAGGCAATATTTCAGAGAAGGGAACTGGCAAAACCTCTGCTGTATATTCCTTGCCTAAGAAAACCGTGTGAAGTTCATGTAGTCTTCATAAATTAAGAAGCAACTTTAAGGCACATATGCACACAGATGCATGCACGCAGACACACACACATTTCTTCCTTCCAGGATTGTTGTCTTGGTTTTTAGGATGCTGTGTTGGCATGCCAGTGGAGATTATGCCAGTGCAAACAATTTGGGATTGGTTTAAAAAAAAAAAATACCTATACTTGGCAATGCTTCCTTTATGAGAACAGGAATCCAGCATGACTATAAAACACTTGGAAGACATTTGCCTCTCAGGTGGTATATTGATTTAATAAATTAATAAATGGAGCATGTAAGCACATGAATACAAAAATGGTCTTACAATTTGGTCTTAAAATTGCATTTTAATTTTTTATTACTATTTTCCTATTTCTACTGTTCCAATTGTTGTGGTAATGGTTTTGGTCCAGGTAGAGCCCTAGGTGTGGGTTCCTCTTGGTCATCTCAGAGAATTAGCCTCTGGGAGGAATATTTATAAATGGCTTTCTGTGACCGGTTAAATAGCCAAAGGCCAAATCTCTTTGTGTGGCATCTGCTGCCTCAGAATTATATTAGAAGCAATTTGGTTGAAATACTGTCTTCTTTTCCCAAATGCATAAAACAATTCCTCAGTGCCATTACAGCAGAGTTCGAACTCATGCTTTCATATGACCTCCACCTCGTCCTTGTCCTCCTCACAACTAAGAAGGAGTTAGACTACAGAAATGACTGGATGGTTCATAATTCAGCCAGGCTTAAGCACTTTTCAGCCTCCTTGTTTATTGAAAGAGAGAATTAAACAGATTATGCTTGTACCTTTTTTTTCAGTATAAGATTTTAGAATCAATATCACAAATAAAAACCACTCTAGAATGTAGAATAATGTGCTGTTGTGTCCCTTCAAGTCATTTCCAGCTTATGGTGACCCTAAGGCAAGTCTATCATGGGGTTTTCTGGGGCTGAGAGTGTGTGATGCACCTAAGGTCACCCAGTGGGTTTCCATGACTGAGTGGGGAATCAAACCCTGGTCTCCAGGATCATAGTCCGACATTCAAACCACTACACTATGCTGGCTTTGTATTATACCACTTTAGAAACAAGAGTGGAACCAAAGTTTCTAAAACCAACATGGCCAAAGGCATTCTGAGTGTTATAGTTCAAAAAAGTAATTTCTCCAAGCTCTGGGTGACATCCAATTCCATGTATGTAGCCCCAGTGAGCTCAGTGGGGTTATTCTTGCCATAGAACTGCTTCTCACAGATAACTTATAAATGTGGATCTGTTTCCATGTTTCTGGCACAGATTCCTTCTGAAACTGAGCATGTAAAATAATATTCCCTCTCCTCTCACCGAAATCTGTTCAGGACAAATAACTGCATGTATACTGTTCTCGCTGTGAATTTCTGCACTTGACATGGCGTTGATAAAACCAATGAAATGCTCCATAAAAGACCGATAGCACACATTTGTTTCTGCAGGACAGGAACATTCAGTGCTACTGCTATATTCCAAAGCCGTAGCTGTTTTAGTCCAGTTAGCAAAATGAACAGCTTTGTGCCACCTCTGAGACCAGGCCAGGAAGAAGTGCCAGCAAACATCATACAACTTGCTCACAAGTAAACCTACACAGAAGTAAGTTGTAACAAATCTTCTCTGGCATGTGTTTTCATGGACAAGAGCTCACTTTGTCAATGCAACAACTTCAGGCGTTTTTCCAGAGTGACTAACTCTAGATTTTTTTTCTCCCCCTCTGCTTTTACAAGAGTGCCATCTTCTGGTTTTCTGAAAAACAACCCTATAGCTAAAGTTCACTTTTACATTAGAGAATGTAAAACACAGCTATTTCCACTTCACATGGAGCCTTTTCTGGGTGTGGAGAAGGAAGGTACATGCACCAGGGCAAAAGGCAAGGAGCAGGAGGAGTAGAATGGGGGGAAAGGTACCTGCACACCTCATGAATAATCAAATTCACAAAGGTCAAACTCACAAAGGTGGAGGGATGATTGTAGTGATTGTGGGCATGTTACACTCTCTCAGTCTCAGAGGAAGGCAAAGCCAACCCCCTTCTGGGCAAATTTGGCCAAGAAAACCCAATGACAGAACTGCCTTAGGGTCACCATAAATCGGAAATGGCTTCAAGACACACAACAACAAAGTGGCACTTGGGGGTTGGATCCATGAACAGCCCTCTGCTGACAAAAAGGTTCCACTGGTGGATGGCATGTTACCATAACATTTCTGATACCCCTCCCTCTTGCATAACAGCTTACCCTCTTTAGCATCAGGGTCCCCCGATCCTCTGTGCTTCATTTCCAGGGAGCTGGAAAGGTGGCCATTGGAAAGAGGGGGAAAGGGAATGGCCTCTTCCACCAGTTCAGTTGCAGACGCCTAAGTCTGAATCCAAGTTATTAATGTTAGCAGTCCATCCAAATATCAATATAATGAAAAGAGATTACCTTAGAACGGCTAAGTTATCAACTTATGCCATTTGTTTTGATGCTCACAGCCAATTGAAAAAAAAAATCCAGTACCAGATTCAGAGCTCAGGAAACCAGTGCAGCAGCACAGTAGCTCCTGCCCCCTGGTCCCGTCTGCAGCCTCACCGAGAAGCAGCAGTGACCGAAGGCTGTTCCAGTTTCTCCCAGTGCCTCTGACATAGCCTCACTCCAGCACATGAAGGGAAATTTAAATGGCTGCTGGCCACTACAGCAACCCACTGGTGCTCTGCAGAAGGCAGTGATGTTGTCCAACCAGGATAATGCAGGCTAATAAAGAAACAGTCCTTTATTACGATCCATAGACCCAACAAGTTCCAATTAACAACACGTAAGACAAAAACACAAGGAGCAATTTGATCAAATCATACAGGCAGTACTCATTTCAGATGTTTTTCCCTAATACGGAGTTAACTGTTCTCTAATCCTGACAGCCCCCAACAAAAAGCATGGCAACAATGAAGGTCACAGAGGGATTCTTATCTTCTAGTAAGAATTTGACATAAAATTAGGTACTGAGATGGGAGACCACCAGAAGGAAAGACCAGGGACCTTCAGCTAGGGCTAGGAGAGATTTGTGCCAGAGGCCCTAGGGAACCGTGGCTGCCAGTCAGAGCAGACAACACTGGGTTGGGTGGCCCAAGGTCCCTGACCCTGAATGAAGCAGTTACCTCTGTTCCTATGTTCCACTATCAGCACACCTACTGGATGCAGCGCTTGCTCCAGAAGGTGCCCCCTGTCGACTGTATGTGGTGGGTCAGCTTTTCTTCCTGTTGGAACCTGCCTGCTTTGAGGCCAAAGCTGTTCACTGCCTTCTTTCTCCACTCCACTCCACCAGCCACCACAGAAGCCTTTCTGAATTCTTTGGACCAAGAACAAACCCAGCAAGCTTCTTTTCATTCTTTGTAATCAACTCATTAACAGCTTCTGTTAGACATGATGGCTGGAAATCTCTATCATGGTGTATGTCATGCAGCTTTCTTTATACTTAATTGCGTAGCCGAGGCACTAAGAAACCCTGTTAGTGAGTTATGAAGATGCGTAATGGGACACCAGCAAGAGAGCTCCAGTGCACATCAGTACTCCCTAGCTCGTGTCCCAGTGCACAACTGTTGCACAAGGGGACTGATACACATGGGTCCCAATATGCATCAGTCCTAATGTGTATCGGTCACTTTGCAGGTTGCCCCACATAACATAACTGGATACAGACATTACAGAACTGCCCGATTATAATTCCAACAGATGTAAATCCACTCATGAAGGCATACTTCCTGAATAGGATTCTGGCCATCATTATTTGCTTCTGATTATCTGTCTATCCAGTCCAGTCATGGGCAAGATTTCTTGCTGCCTGAGATGAGCAAACCCCATTCTGTCTACTAAAGCCAGTGGCCCACCAGATTGACCTTTCTCAAATACAAGTGATAGGATGGTGCAGTGGGCTGGCCTGGGGAGGCACAGAACAGGATCCATGGCTCTTTCAACCTCTTTCACGGAAAGAGGTCTCACTGCCTCCCAGCATCTGCTCCCTAAGGCAATTGCCTCCCTTTGCCTGAGAGTAGGGCCAGCCCTCATTCCAGAATTGTCTCCTCTGATAGTTCAGCAAGGTCTTGGGCAGCATGACTTTTCCCTGCTACCTGATCCTTTTAACTGGAGACATCTGGGACAGACACAAGCCTTCCTGCAAGCAAAGCACCTACTCTGCCTCTGAGCTATGGAACTTTTTTTGGTAGTCCATTTTTAACTAACCAGGTGTATGGTTGCCTAAATGCCCTAAAGGCACCAGATCCTATCTGATCTTGGAAGCTAAGCAGGGTGAGCCCTGGTTAGTACTTGGAAGAGAGAATGCCCGTGAATACCAGATGCTGTAGACTATATTTCAGACTAGCAAAACCACCTCTGAGTATTTCTTGACTAAGTAAATCCTGTGAAATTCATGGGGTTGCCATAAGTCAAGAGGCAACTTGAAGGCATATACATACAGAGAGAGAAATGTTACCCTGTATACTGGGGGTCCCAGGAGGGACACCAAAGTGTGCTCAACTAAAGGTGGGGAAAATTAGCTCAGAGCACTGCTTAACGTTACGAGAGGCAGGGTAACTTAGCGAGATCTTGAACCCTATGTCTACAGGGTCGGGTCGAGTCCAGGAGAACACAAAAGTTGAAATAATAAATATTTATTAAATACAAGCAAAACAGTGTATGCGACACACTCATACAAGATAACTAAAGAAAATAAAGGTTGGAGTGGTATAGAGGGATTGTTAGAGGGATTGTTGGTTTGGGTGATACTTCACCTGTCCTGAAGCCCAGAAAAATAGAGAGCGAAGCTGGGGTGCGATGTAGCTCAGCATGTGGAGCTGAGGGGAGGCTTGCCAAGCAAGCGGCAGCAAGGCAGGATGAAACTCGGGGGCGATCTGAGGAAGGTCTCGGAATCAAGGGTTTTTATAAGAGAATTGTGACTGCAGGCTATGCGGTACTTGGGGGAAAACAATAGATTTGGAGTTGGAGACAAAGCCTCCGAAAGTTCAGAATCTGAATGATTGAGTTATCGTAGCAGTTTTCAATACAGTAGCCAGTATGCAAACGCAGAGTACTTGGGTATGGTATAGTCCACCCATCAAGCTGCCATCGCGGGGCAGAGCCTCTTTTGTAAGTGGCACGCATACTTAATTAGAGTGCTTGCCTGGAGGTCTCCTGAAGCAGGGAGTCAGCTATTTCTGGCCTGCCTGTATTGTAGTTTGAATATGACGGCTATTAACAGCTGAGCTTGTATGCGTGCTTGTCCGGTGGCCTCGCAAGCACTTGGAAAGGAATAGAGAAGTGAAGCCGAATTGCGATATCAAGGGATATCTTTAATATCTCTAGAGCTCGGACTAGCCAGGGCAGTAACAAAAAGAGAGATATTTATAACTCTTCCCTACTTTTTTCTGCAGTCTCTTTGTCTATCTGTCTACTGTCTGTCTGTCTGTCTGTCTGTCTGTCTATCTATCTATCTATCTATCATTTTCAGTAGAGATTTGGTGCACTCCAGTGGCCATTGATAGACATTACATTTTCTAGTCATTAATCCACTGCTACAATTTTCTTTTTTGAGTTTTTTTCTATATCTCCTTCATCCCTGTACAATCTCAAATAGCAATTATTACAAATCTCCTTCTGTATTGGTGTATTTTCCCTCTTTTTTAGTTACCAAGTTCATTTTCAGCAGCAGATTACCCCCACAGGAATATAAGGTGTATTTCACAGAGCTAAATCCATGAATGGCTAATCCAGATGTCTCTCACACAGGATGAGTTTCAGTAGTGCCTGCCCAACAACAAAGCAAACACCATTGAATGGGTGGATCCATACTTGCACATCTATGTGCTCAAGCTGCACCTCCCCTAATTCTGCCCTAGATAGTCAGGAGATCAGATTTGCAATCCATGCAAGGAATGCAAAGGGGAGGGGAGGAAGGACAAGTCCCATCACTCAAGTACTAAGGATATTGGCAGAAGCCCTGAAGTTTTTAGAACCCACCTAAAAATAGCTACAGATTTCTCCAGGGGACTCCCCTGAGCTCTACAGCACTAGAAATTTCTATAGCAGCAGAGAATTCTAAGTACCCTCTTACCAAATTACAGTCCTATGATTCTGTAGGATGGACCCAGGACAATTAAACTGGTATCAAAATGTCATAACTGTGTAATGTAGACACACTCTTGAAAGAATTGAAATTTCTGCTGATTGTCAGCCCTAGACCTGAGCATTTTATTGCAGTACTGCAATGAAGGTGTTCTAGAGGACAGAAAAAGAGAAGATACCCTTTTTCACTCCCTTCATTCTTAAACATTCCCATATAGCGCATGTAAGTTTACCAATTCCACAGCATGCATGAAATTTCAGTACCTCCCGTCAATCTATGTCTCACTACAAGATGCAAGGGACCTGAGCAGGGCACTTTTCTCTGTTTTCTCTTTTGTTTTCAAATTACCAGCCTTAACATTCAATTTCCCAGCAGTTCCCAACAAAGAGGGCCCAGGATCTACTTCTTTGAGGACTCCCCTTTCCTCCTTTCTCAATCCAGGGGGTGGGGGGGGAGTTCTAGCATAGCTAACTGGGCATGTGAATGTCCTCTCTTTCCAGTGGCTCTGTTTCAGTTTTTTGTTCAAACTTCAAGGGAGTTATTCAAAGTGCTGAACCTGCTTAGGAAATATGATTCAGCACCTTGGGTAGCTCTGTTAAAGATCAGACTAAGGGCCAGAATGGATTTACCTTCCCATAGACACGGGAACCGCCAAATGCCATGAACCTCATCCATGTGACCACCAAAGGGAGCTACGAAAACAAGTTTGGCATTGCATGAATCTTTGTCCTTCCAGGTTGTTTGTCAGCATGTTTGGAGTCAATTTGAGCCAAAGAACCACAAAAGAACAATAACAATAACACATTTTTCCAAGACCATTGAACCCATAGAAAGTGGAATATTGAGAATTTTTCATAGGCTGGGCAAATTCCAAGATTTTCTTTCTTGGCCATATCTTCTTGAAATGTAAGACCTCCATGTCAAGTTTTCAGAAATGTCCACATGGCTCTAAAGAACCATTCAAACTTCCGGAATGCTGTCATCCCACATAACATAAAAATCACTGGAATGAATACTTTAGCCCACCACTAGTTTTGAGCATTTTTTTTCTTGTTGTTTACAAAGTGTTTTGTAATTCACATGGTTGTGTAATTCTGTGTACCAAGAGCGCCAGTTCTACCTTATTTTTGAGTTGGCCAGCTTTATTTCTGAACTGATAGTCACTCAACTGTTCCAATTCACTGTTGGAGGAAATGATGCTTGCCTTGTGTTGGATGGTGTCTAAGATTGCGTCTAGAACATGGACGCTTGGTAGCAAGGAATTCTAAAAACCTCACCCAAATTACACGTCCCTGGAGTAGTAAAATCATAGAATCATAGAGTTGGAAGAGACCCCAGGGGCCATCAAGTCCAACCCCCTGCTATGCAAGAACACCCATCAAAGCATTCCCAACAGATGGCCATCCAGCCTCTGCTTAAAAATATCCAAAAAAGGAGACTCCACTACACTCCGAGGCAGCATGTTCCACTGCCAGACAGCTCTGACCATCAGGAAGTTCTTCCTGAGGTTCAAGTGGAATCTCCTTTCCTGCAGCTTGAATTCATTGCTCCTTGTCCTAGTCTCTGGAGTGGCAGAGAACAAGTCTGCTCTCTCCTCGACATGACATCCCTTCAAATATTTAAACATGGCTATCATGTCCCCTCTTAACCTTCTCTTCTGCAGACTAAACATACCCAGCTCCCTGAGCCGTTCTTCATAGGGCATGGCTTCTGGACCCTTCACCATTTTGGTCGCCCTGCTGTGGACATGTTTCAGCTTCTCAACATCCTTCTTGAATTGAGGTGCCCAGAACTGGACATGGTATACCAAATGAGGCCTAACCAATGCAGAATAGAGCGGTACCACTACCTCCCTCGATCTAGACACCATACCCCTACTGATGCAACCAAGAATCACATTGGCTTTCTTGGCTGCCGCATCACACTGCTGACTCATGTTCAGCTTGTGATCTAACAAGATTCCTAGATCCCCTTCACACATACTGCTATCCAGCCACATGTCCCCAATCCTATATTTGTGCCTTCCATTTTTTCTGCCAAAGTACAGGACCTTACATTTCTCTCTGTTGAAATTCATTTGTTAGCTTTGGCCCAGCTCTCCAATCTGTCAAGGTCGTTTTGAAATTTGATCCTGTCCTCTGGAGTATTAGCAACCCCTCCCAATTTGGTATCATCTGTAAATTTGATCAGCATGCCCTCCGCTTCTTCATCCAAGTCATTGATGAAGATGTTGAATAGCACTGGGCCCAGGACAGAACCCTGTGGCACCCCACTAGTCACTTCTCTCCAGGATGAAAAGCAGCCATTGGTGATCACCTTTTGGGTTCGGTTGGTCAACCAATTACAAATCCAACTAACAGTAGCCCTGTCCAGCTCACATTTTACTAGCTTCTTTGCAAGAATGTCATGTGGAACTTTGTCAAAGGCCTTACTGAAGTCAAGATATGCTATGTCTACAGCATTCCCTTCATCTATCAAGCCTGTAACCCTATCATAAAAAGAGATAAGATTAGTCTGGCATGACTTATCTCTGAGAAATCCGTGCTGGCTTTTAGTGATTACGGCATAGCTTTCTAAGTAATTACAAACTGACTATTTAATGATCTGCTCCAGGATCTTTCCTGGAATTGATGTCAGGCTGACCGGGCGATAATTATTAGGGTCCTCGTTTTTCCCCTTCTTGAAGATGGGGATGACATTTGCTCTCCTCCAGTCTGCTGGGACTGCTCCCGTTCTCCAAGAGTTCTCAAAGATTATTGCAAGCGGTTCAGAAATGACTTATGCCAGCTCTTTTAATATCCTTGGATGTAATTCATCTGGCCCTGGAGACTTGAATTCATCTAGTTTAGCCAGATATTCCTGTACTACTTCTCTACTTATTCTGTGCTGCATTTCCCCCCCTTCCTCACCTGCTTCCCACCCCCCAGGTTGGGTACTTCTATCCTTCTGGGAGAAAACTGAGACAAAGAAGGTATTGAGTAGTTCTGTCTTCTCTCTTCCCCCCCGTTATTAATTGGTCACCTTCTCCATGCAGTGATCCTATCATTTCCTTGTTTTTCCTTTTGCTGTGGACATATCTAAAAAAGCCTTTTTTATTGTTTTTGATGTCTCTGCCAAGCCTGAGTTCATCCTGTGCTTTAGCTTTTCTGACCTTCTCCCTACATTTCCTGGCTATTTGCTTGAATCCCTCTTTGGTGGTTTCACCATTTTTCCACTTCCTGTACATATTCTTTTAACACTTAGCTCAGCTGAGAGTTCTTCAGTCAACCATTCCAGTTTATTAGACACCTGCCATTTTTCCTCCTTATTGGCACAGTTTTCAGTTGTGCCTTCAGTATCTCGCTTTTAAGAAACTCCCATTCATCATGAACTCCTTTTTCTTTTAGTATTCTTGACCATGGAATTTCAGCAACTAACTCCCTAAGTTTAGAGAAATCAGTTTTCTTAAAGTTTAGGATGTGTGTCTGGCTACACTTGGCTTCTCCTTCCCACTGAATGACAAACTCCAAAAGAGCATGGTCACTCCCTCCTAAGGATCCCACCACCTCCACCTCATCAACTAGGTCGTTCCTGTTGGTCAGGATCAGATCTAAAATAGCCAGTCCCCTTTTCACCTCTTCCACCTTCTGGACCATGAAATTGTCCACAAGGCAAGTGAGGAACCTGTTGGACGTTGTGGTCTTTGCAGAATTTGAGTGCCAACAAATATCAGGATAATTGAAATCTCCCATTAACACTGCATCTCTCCTTTTTTGGATGTGTGGCCATCTGCTCCAGGAAGGCCTCATCCATGTCCCCAGGCTGGCCCAGAGGCCTGCAGCAAACCCCCACAATCACATCATTATTGTTTCTTGCTCCCTTAATTCTTACCCAGATGTTCTTGACTTGGCTTCCCAGATTTAAGTTCTGGATCTCTTCACAAGTGAAAACATCCTTGACATATAAGGCTACTTCTCCTCCTTTCTTTCCCAGAGTCCATAAGATGAAGCCATGATCATTAAAGGGGTATCAGACAGGTATAACCGTATAGTGTAGATATATTCTAAGGCTGACATTCTGCTGGTGACATAAGTGTGGGTTATGTGTGTATGTATGTGGGTTGTGTGCTCAACAATAGGTGGGGAAGATTAGCTCTGAGCACAGCTTTAGCGTTACGAGAGGCAGGGTAACTTAGCAGGATCTTGAGCCCTATGTCTACGGGGTCAGGCCGAGTCAAGGAGCACACAGAAGTTGAAATAATAAATGATGTTTTATTAAAAAACAATCAAAACGGTGTATGCAGCACAATCACACAAGATAACTAAAGAAACAAAGGTTGGAGTGGGATGGGGGGGTTTAGAGGAGTTGTTGGTTTGGGTAATACTTTACCTGTCCTGAAGCCCGGTTGGAAGCGGAGAAGATGGGGAGCGTGGATCTCAGCACGTGGAGCTGAGGGGAAGGCTCGCTGGACAAAGCGACAGCAAGGCAGGATGGAAGCCAAGAGCGATCCGGGGAAGCGCTCAAAGTCAGGGGTTTTTTTAAGGAGAATTGTGACCGCAGACTAGGTCGGACTTGGGGAAAACAATGCGTTTGGGGCTGGAGACAAAGCCTCCGAAAGGTCAGAATTTGAATGATTGAGTTACAGCCAAATTGTCAATAGGGTAGCCAGTATGCAAATGCGGAGAACTTGAGTGTTGTATAGTCAGATCATCAAGCTGCCAGCGCGGGGCAGAGGATCTTTTCAGAGCTGCGTGCATACCTAATGAAGGTACTTGCCTTGAGGTCTCCTAAAGCTGCGAGTCGGCTATTTCTGGCCTGCCTGTATTGTTTCGGAATATTACGGCAATTATCGGCCGAGCCTGTATGCGTGCTTGGCCGGGGGCCTCGCAAGCACGTGGAGGGGAATGGGTATGTGAAGCCGAATTATTGATATCAGTAGATATCTTTTTATATCCCCAAAGCTCGGGCTAGCCAGGGCAGTAACATAACTTTTACCTGAGTTCCAAATATCTCAAGACAAATAAGTAAGTGAACTCATGACAAATAAGGAAATTTAAATGAAGTTTTAAAGGGAGGAAGGGTGGGGAAGAAAAATTTAATTTGTGGTAGCACCTTTAAGACTAGCTGGTTTTATTATGCCATGAGCTTTCATGGATATAAATGCATTTCTTCAGATGCAGTACAAAATGATATCAAAGCCTCAGCTTGTAGAGCATATTTATACAGTCATGGGAGTGGAATAGAATGTAAGGGGATCCAGAAAGATCATGTCCCTTTCCTAAAATTGCCAAAGGGCTGGACAAGGAGATACAGGTCTTTCAGATCTTTACAATAACCAGTGAGCATTGATGTGTGAAAGCAATAAATCTGCTTACCAAAAGTCAGTTCAGTCTCACGTGCACTTCCTCGGGAGTGGGCTCCATTTTACTGTGAAGCATAGTTCCAAGTAAAGATTCCTGAATTTGGGATGTGCATTGTTTTGCAAAAGATCCGACTATCAGTGTAAAACAATACTTTTCTTTTTCAGACTTCCGGCTTTGTTTCACAGGCCATTTCCATGCAGGCTAAAAAAAACGGTGCAGAGCGTCCTCCAAAGAGGACATCTGCACCGTAGAGTGGACTGGGTTGGGCTACTTTTTGTAATTCTGCACCTCAGTCAGCTCCGAAACGTCCAGAAGTGGTTGCGCAGCGTGCTTTTTAAAGACCTGTTTAAACAGGTCTTTCAAAAGCACGGAGCGTACCACTCCGTTCCGGCGCTCCAGTGCAGATTTGCAGGCTCGCACCAGTGCAAACCTGCAGATCTGCCAGGGGTGGGCTTTAGGCTGGCGAGCTTCAGCAGTTGGTGGAGAGCCTCCACCAACCAGAAGCCACCATTTTCGTCCCTGGAGCAGTGTGGAGCGGTGGCCACGCACTGCTCCGGAGCAGCCTGGACTACAGCTTCAAGCCAAGAAGTCCGGTAAGTACAGTCACAGGGCGTTTCCACCGCCACGTGTGGAAATGGCCACAGTGTTATTTGATTTTTCTTCCTGCAGAGGGCTGCAGATACTTGGACATAAGTTGGAAATTATGGTGGCAGGAAGTTGTTAAACTCATTCCATGAATTTCCCATATCTGAGTCATAAGAAATCTTTATAGTGAGGTAAATTTTATTAGCTAAGTCTTAATGGGCTGGAATTATTTGGAGAAACACCATTCATTCATTGACAGATAGGAAAACGCATCTGAACCAAATTCTAGTAAGAACAGAGCAGGGATCGCGTACTCTTTTCTTCATCCAGAAGCATATTTGTACCTCTTAGAGCTGCCCATGAGCTCAGGCTCCCCTGTGTGGGCCTTCGGCCTACTTTGACCTTTGGGCACACACTCTATGCTACACACTTTTCATTTACAATACACTTCTTACTTCCACATGCAGAGTTTCTATTCCTGGAAGATGGGGGGGGGACAAAAACAAAATGGAGGCAGGTTCCACATGTGGATTTAGTGTGATGGAGGATGATGCTTCTTTTTTTCCCTTGTTTTGTCTTTTCTTTTGAAACATTTTTGCATCAATGCATTTGGGAATGGGGTTTGAAATCACCTTGCTCTTCTTCTTGATGTGTGTAATGTGCATTCAACATTCACTGCCACAACAATTGTTGTCTACTCAGACCCAGAGTACATTTTACCACGGCTCCATTTTCCTCTGCAGAACAATGTAGGGTTCGGTTTCCCCACAAGTTGCCAGTGTGGGGGCAGAGCAATCGGAATCAAGACCCTCATACTGTGAATTTAAACCCCCCTTTTGCTGTATCCCAATCCAGATCAGAGCCTGCACCTGCAGTTAGTATTACCTCTTGTACTGCCTTTCCTTTTGGCCACTCACTCTACATTCCTCCTCCCCACATCTTTCTGCTTACCTATGTATACTTTATCAGTTTAATAATTCATTTCATGCAACTCATGAAACTGGTTCCTAATTGCCAAAGTAATACTGCAATACATTGCTTAGTCTTTAAAGTGCTGCACGTTTTTTTATATTTTTTTTTTTACATGCATGCATATTTGACTCATTGGAAAAAGACAATAATGCTGGGGATAGTGGAAGGAAGTAGGAAAAGACCACAACACAGGTGGATAGATTCAATCAAGAAAACCAGACCTCTGAGTCTGTAATACATCAGTGGGGCTGTTTGTTACCCTGATTTCTGGGGGTCCCGGAGGAACACCTAAATGTGCTCAAACAATGGGGAGGGAATTAGCACAGAGCACAAGTTGGCAATGCGAGAGGCAGGGTAACGTAGCGAGATCTTGAAACCTATGTCTACGAGGTCAGGCCGAGTCAAGGATGAGCCAGATATTAAAATTAATAATTGTTTTATTAAAGCACAATCAAACAAATATATGCAACACACTCACACAAGAGGCTATAGAAATAAAGGAAGGAGCAGGTAGAGGGATTTTTGAGGAGGTTTGGTATGGGAAATACTATACCTGTCCTGAAGCCTGGTTAGAAGCGGAGAAGCTGGTAAGTGTGGATCTCAGCACGTGGAGCTGAAGGGAAGGCTCGCTGGACAAAGCGACAGCAAGGCGGGATGGAAGAAAAGAGCGATCCAAGGAAGTGCTCAAAGTCAGGTGTTTTTATAAGGAGAATTGTGACCGTAGGCTATTCCGTACTTGGGGAAAACAATGCGTTTGGGGCTGGAGACAAAGCCTCCAAAAGGTCAGAATTTGAATGATTGAGTTATAGCCAAATTATCAATAGAGTAGCCAGTATGCAAACGCGGAGTACTTGAGCGTTGTATAGTCCGGTCATCAAGCTGCCTGCGCAGAGCAGGGGATATTTTGAAAGTTGCGTGCATACATAATTGAGGTACTTGCCTTGAGGTCTCCTGAAGCTGTGACTCGGCTATTTCTGGCCTGCCTGTATTTGTTTGGAATACTACAGCGATTATCCGCCGATCCTGCGTGCGTGCTTGTCCAGGGGCCTCGCAAGCACGTGGAGAGGAATGGGTATAGAAGGCCGAATTATTGATATCAAAAGATATCTTAATATTCCACAAGCTCGGGCTAGCAATGGCGATAATGGGCGATGTTGGGGACAATATCGATCATTTTCCAATTAAAAATCAAAAATAGTTTTACAGCCAAATAGGGGCCTACAGGTTCAGTGGTAGTATTTCCCCACAGGGAAAAGGAATTTTCAGGGAAAGCAAAGGGTTTCTATCTTATAAAAACATTCCTAACTAAAACCTAGCCACATTCACACAAATACATAGCAATAAAACAACAATAAATCGTCCCAACAATTGAGAAGCGGCAGTAAATGAGCAATTGCAGCAAATGTCAAATTGCAAACAGTTGAGTCTTTGAAGCAAAGCGTGCCTTCCAATGAAGCACTGCAAGTCTTGAGCAAAGAGAAAGTGATATCTGTTACATTGTATCTGATTTTGCAAAACTAGCTAACAATCGCGAGCTGACTATTAGCTGCTTGCATCTTGCAGATCTTTACAGAAAGGAATAGTCCATATGAAGCTTCTTCAGCGATAAAGACGGCAAAAGTCTTTCAAAATGGGTTTTTAAGTCCAAAGTCCATTGTCTCTGTCGGGAGGTGTTTGGGTCATCCCCCCCATGGTCCCACAGCTGCTGCAGAGGGCTCCGGCATCTCCTTGGACCAACTCCCGATTGGAGCTGCAATTTTCTTCTTCACCCCCCCCCGGTACCCAGGGGAGATGGTCAGGTCCGGGGCTCTTCCCAGTTATCCGGAGCTGTCAACCTATAGCTATTTTGGCAACAGAACTGACAACAAGGTTATCCAATACATAGCTAAAACGCAAATTACCAGCTCAGCGCCTGATGGGAGTCCAAACTGAAACGATTTTTGCTCACTGTGAGCTGAAAGTATATGTGGGAGCGAGGATTTAAATATCTCCCAAGAATAAAGCTGTATTGGCCGTAGGAAGGCCGAGAAGGGAGCGAAGTTGTGAATTCGGAAACTGCATCCATCAACTGGTCCCGAGGCAAGGTCTAACATCCCAGCACCATGAATGGAAATTAGGTTATGAAGTTCCCACTCGCACACTGGACCTGAGGCTGGGTTACCCAAAGTCTTGCAGGAATGAGGCTGCACTCATATAGCCAAATGCATTCCACTCCTCTAGATATACTCCTCGATATATACTTTTCAATATATATTACTCAATATATACACCCCAAGATATACACCTCCAGATATACTCACCAAGATATACACCTCCAGATATACTATTCCATATATACTAATTGATATATACTCCTCAATATATACCCCTCCATATATAGTCCTCCATATAAACTCCTCCAGATATACTCCTCAATATAAACACTTCCATATATACTCCTCCATATATACCCCCCCATATACACTCTTCTATATATACTGAAACAGATATACACCTCGAGATATACTCATCCATATATACTAATCCATATATACTCCTCCAGATATACTCCTCCAAACATACTCCTCCATGTATACTCTGCCATATATCCCCCTCCATATATACTCCTTCAGATATACTCCTCCATATATACTTCTCCACATATACTCCCCCAGATATACTCCCCCAGATATACTCCTCCATATATACTCCTCCATATATACTCCTCTAAATATACTGCTCCATATATACTCCTCAAGAAATTCTTCTCCATAAATACTCCTCCAAATATACTCCTCTAGATATATTGCTCGATATATACTCCTCCAGATATACTCTTCTGTATATACTCCTCCAGATATACTCTTCCATATATATTGCTACATATATACTTATCTATATATACTCCTCCAGATATACTCTTCTGTATATACTCCGCGATATATACTCCTCCATATATACTCCTCAAAATAAACTACTCCATATATACTCCCCCAGATATACTCCTCCAGTTATACTCCTCCATATATACTAATCCATATCTACTCCTCCATATCTACTCCTCAATATATACTACTCCATATATACTCCCCCAGATATACTCCTCCAGATATACTTCTCCATATATACTCCTCCAGATATACTCCTCTAGATTTACTCCTCCATATATGCACTTCCGTATAAACTCCTCCATATATACTCCTCAATATACTCCTCCAGATATACTCCTCCAGATATACTCCTCCATATATATTCCTCCATATATACCCCTCCATATGTACTCCTCCATATATACCCAAACATATATTCTCCTCCATATATACTCCATCAGATATACTCCTCGATATATACTCCTCCAGATATACTCCTCCAGACATTCTAATCGAGATATACTCCTCCATAAATACTCCGCCAGATATACTCCTCCAGATATACTGCTCCATATATACTCCTCCAGATGTACTCCTGGAGATATACGCCTCCATAAATACTCCTCCAGATATACTACTCCAGATATACTCCAACATATATACTAATCCATATATACTCCTACATATATACTGCTCATATGTGATCCTAAATATATACTCCTCCAGATATACTCCTCAATATATACTCCTCCAGATATACTCCTCCAGATATACTCCTCCTGAAACTCCTCCAGATATACTCCAGCATATGTACTCCTGCAGATATTCTCCTCCAGATTTACTTCTCCAAATATACTCCTCGAGTTATATTCCTCCATATATACTCCTTCATATATACTCCTCCATATATACTCCTCCATATTTATTAATCCATATATACTCCTTCATATATACTCCTCCAAATCTATTCCTCTATCTATACTTCTGCATATATACCCCTCCATATATACTCCTCCATATTTACTAATCCATATATACTCCTCCATATATATTCTTCAAAATGTACTCCTCCATATATACTCCTCCATATATAGACCCCCATATATACTCCTCTATATACACTCCTGGATATATACTCCTCCATATATACTCCTCCAGATGTACTCCTTCAGATATAATCTTCCAGATATACCCCTCAAGATATACCCCTCAAGATATACCCCTCAAGATATACCCCTCCATAGATACTCCTCCATAGATACTCCTCCAGATATACTCCTCCAGATATACTCCTCCAGATATACTGCTACATATATACTCTTCCATATACACTCCTCCATATATACTACTCCATATGTATTCTGCCGTATATACACCTCCATATATACTCCTCCAGATATACTCCTCCATATGTACTCTTCCATATGTTTAAATATTTGAAGGGATGCCATGTAGAGGAAGGAGAGGGCTTATTTTCCGCCGCTCCAGAGACCAGGACAAGGAGCAATGGATTCAAGCTGGAGGAAAGGAGATTCCACCAGAACCTCAGGAAGAATATGCTGCCTCGGAGTGTGGTCGAGTCTCCTTCTTTGGAGGTTTTTAAGAGAGGTTAGATGGCCATCTGTCGGGAGTGCTTTGAGGGTGTTCCTGCATGGCAGGGGGTTGGACTGGATGGCCCCTGTGGTCTCTTCCAACTCTGCATTTCTATGATTCTATGATTCTACTCCTCCATATATACTCCTCGTGCTCCATATATACTGCTCCTTATATACTCCTCCACATATACTCCTTGTGATTTCCTCCTCATAAATACTCCTCCAGATATACTCCTCCATATATACTAATCCATAATACTTCTCGATATATACTGCTCCAAATATGCTCTTCCATATATACTCCTCCATATGTCCCCCTTCATATATACTCCTCCATTTATAGTCCTCCAGAGTATATGCTGCTCAATATATGCTCCCCCAGATATATTCCTTGACATATACCCCTCCATAAATACTCCTCCAGATATACTCCTCCAGATATACTTATCGATATATATTCTTCCATATATTCTCCTCCAAATATGCTCCTGCATATAAACTACTACATATATACTCTTCCGTATATACCCCATCATATATACTCCTCCATATATACTCCTTCATATATACTCTTCTGTATATACTCCACCATATATACTCCTCCATATATACTCCTTAATATATACTCCTCCATATACACTCCTACATGTATACTGTTCCATATATACCCCTCCATACATACTCTTCTGTATATACACCATATATACTCCTCCTTATATACTCCTCCATATAAACTCTTGTGTATATACTCCTCCTTATATACTCATCCATATATACTCCTCCATATGTAATCCTCCAGATACACTCCTCCATGTATACTCCTTGAGATACACTCCTTCATATATACTCCTCCAAATATACTCCTACATGTATACTCCTTCATATATAATCTTTGGTATATACTCCTCCATATATATTACTCCATATATACTCCTCCATATACAGTCCTCCAGATATACTCCTCCAGATATACTCTTCCATATATACTACTCGAGATATACTCCTCCAGATATGCTACTCCATAGATACTCCTTCACATATAATCCTCCATATATACTCCTCCAGATACACTCATCCAGATATAATCCTCCAGATATACTCTTCCATATATACTCCTCCAAATACAATGCTCAATATATACTCCTCCATATATGCTCCTCCATATATACTCTTCCATATATACTCCTCCATATATATGCCTCCAGATATACTCCTCAAGATATACTCCTCCAAATATACTCCTCCATATATACTCTTCATATATATGCCTCCAGATATACTCCTCCATATATACTAATCCACCTATACTCCTCCGTATATACTCCTCGAAATATACTCCTCCAGATATACTTCTCCAGATATACTCCTCCAGATAATATTATCCAGATATACACCTCCATATATACTCCTCTATATATAGTCCTCCATATATACTCTTCCATATATACGCCTCCATATATACTCCTCCAGATATACTAATCCATATATACTCCTCTATGTATAATCATCCATATATACTACTCCAGATATACTCCTCCATATATACTCCTCCACATATACTCCTCCATATCCACGCCCAAATATATACTCTTCCAGATATACTCCTCCATTTATATTAATCCACATATACACCTCCATATATACTCCTCCAAATATAATCCTCCATATATACTCTCCCGTATATACTCCTCCATATATACTAATCCACATATACTCCTCCATATATACTCCCCCAAATATAATCCTCCTTGTATACCCTTCCATATATACGTCTCCATATATACTCCTCCAGATATACTCCTCCATATATACTCCTCCACATATACTAATCCATATATACTCCTCCATATATACTCCTTCAAATATGCTCCTGCATATATACTCCTTCAAATATGCTCCTGCATATATACTCCTCCATATATACTCCTTCAAATATGCTCCTGCATATATACTCCTCCATATATACTCAACAACATATACTCCTCCTTATATACTACTCCAGATATACTCCTCCAGATATACTCTTCTGTATATACTCCTCCATATGTCCTCCTCCAGATATACTCCTCCAGATATATTCCTCCAGATATACTCTTCTGTATATACTCCTCCATATATACTCCTCCCTATATAGTCCTCTAGATATACTCCTCCATATATACTCCTCCAAATATACTCCTCCAGATATACTCCTCGATGTATACTTTTCTATGTATAAGCCTCCAGATATACACCTCCAGATATACTCCTGTAGATATACTCCTCCAGATATCTTTCTCCATTTATACTTCTCCAAATATACCGCTCAATATATACTCCTCCGCTTCGACTTCAATTTCCAATGGCATCACACTCGGACGCTTAGCGGGGGAGCTCCGACTAAGCCCTGTCACAAATGGTGTAGCCAGGGGAGTTTGTGAATTTTTCAAGCCTACCCAACTGGTCCAGATACTTCTTCAGAAAAAAAATGCAGAGGGGGCTCGGAGGGGACCCCATAGCAAGCCCAGCCCTCTTCCAATTGGCGAAGGTGCAAAGAGGTGAAAGTGGGGTCACAAAGCCGCCACAGCCATTTGTTGACTGCTGCTTTAAAGGCAGCACCAGCGACGCCAGGAAAATATTTTAAAGAAAATAATATACAGTACTCGAAATCTGAGACAACCTACTTGCTGGTGTTGAAGACAATACTTCACTGTCAGAACTCTGTGAACAAGAATGGAGAAGAGAAAAGAAGAGAGAGCTAGCCAGATTACCCGGAAGGAGTACATATGCTGTAAACTATATATGCTGTAAACTACATATGCTGTAAAGTAGCTTGCTGTAAACTACATATACTGTAAAGCAGCCTGCAGGAAAGACCCGGAGGGTTGTAAGGCAACGCAGGGGATTCAAAATAGTGAACTGCCAAGGAACAACGATATAGAGAATACTCGCAGAGGCGGACAGAAGTGGGTTTAAATGTCTGTAAAGCAGCAAAAGCTACACAAGAAGCAACAAAACTTAAATAAAAGTGAGAGGTCTAAAGGAAGAAAGCTGGGGAGAGAAACAGAGGACAGGAAGAACAGAGGGGGGGGCTGAAGAAGTGGTAACCCTAAATGTAATCCTGAGGGAAAATAGGAGAGTAGAAAATAAGAGGAAAATAAATCTGAAGAACAAAGGACAGAACTACCAAGAAAAAAAATAAAAACTGAGTTAAATTCTGAGCTTGAGCAAGTGAATAGAATAATTGCTACCTGGCTTAATTTAATGTAAAAACTGCAGTAAACTGAATAAAGTGGAATAAGGAATTATTTATTAATTAGTACAAGAAGAATATTATTTCCATCTTTTTCTTTTGGTCAAACTCAATCAATTACTTATTAATTTATAAAGAAGAGGATATACAGGGATAACTGTGTATCAGTATTTCTGTACATTTGATAAACTCTGCATAAATTAAGAATACTATATATATTACTTATATATATATATATATATATATATATATATATATATATTACTTATATATTAGATATATTTGGTATATTTTGTATTTTACAAATAATAATAATTTACTAGATATATGAGTAATATTTACAACAGATGTAATTATTGAAGGCTGACGTAAGTGGGTTTAAGTTGAAGGTTAAAATATTTGTTAATACCTAAAGAGGGAAATACATAGAATTACTGTATTAGTTACATTGGCATTGGCATACCGCATATAATATCCATATACTACTTATTATTTACATACTAGACATATGAGTCATATTTACATTTATTTAACATTCCGATGAGCTGATGTAAGCAGGTGTAATTTGAAAGTTTTGGTCTTTTTGTTGTACATTGTAAAGTGAAAGGAGAACTTATGGTTTATCGATATGCAAAAAACTAAGACTCGGAACGCTAAGAGGAAAATAAGTCGGTGGCAGAAAAAAAAGGATTGAGAAAGAGGGTGATTAAGGTGACAATATATAGGATTAATTAGAACATACCAGAAAGTTGGGAACTAAATACGAATTGAAAAATTTACATTTAGTAACTGAGTTGTGTGTTGTGTGTTGTGAGAACAAGGACAGAGGAAGGAAAAAAAATTCAACAAGGAAAAAAGAGAAACGTATTATGAAATCAAATAGAATGGCAGCAAAAAAGGCTATGTTAACATTGACACAAACTGTAAAAGAAAGAAGACCTTCCTTAGGACTAGCCACAAATCTGATAGATACAGCACAATTACAAATGCCAAAAGGAAAGGTGCCTCAGGAGGATTTAGCTGTAACAGTAGCAGACATCTCTGTACAAATAACTGAAATGTTACAGGAATTTAAGAATTTTAAAACAGAAATACGAAGGGGATTAAAGGAGGCAAGAACAGAAATTAGAACTGAGATTAAAAAATAATTGAATTATTTTGGTGAAAATTAGAAAAAATCTCTAGTGATATAACGAATATAAAAACAGATATTGGAACACTTCAGAAGAAAGTTGAACAGACAGAAACAGTGACACAACAGATAATCAGGACACAGGACAAAGACGGAATAGCTATCACACAAATTGAATTAAGATATAGAGACAGATGCCTGAAGCTCAGAGGGCTAGTTGAGGAAAGAGAAGAAAATTTACACGAGAGAGTTCTGTCAATATTAGCTCAATATTTGGAAGTCGATCCGGACATTTTAGACCAAGACGTTGATCAAATATTTTGGATCAATTCAAGGATAGTCAGAGAGAAAAAATTACCGTGAGATATAGTGATCAGCGTCATAAGAATAAAGACAAAGGAATTAATTCTACAACAAAATCATATGAAAAAATTGATAATAGAAAATAGGGAAATAAAAATCTTTAAGGATATTCCAGGCCAAATTTTAAGAAGGAGATAAGAATATAAATTCTTTTCACAACTTTTGCATAAAAATCATATCAATTATACCTCGAATAGAATAGAAGGACTGTCTTTTATATATAAACAGAGAAGAGTTAAAATAAATACTATACAAAAAGCGTGACAATTTTATGAAAAAATAAAAAAAATCAGAAACAGACGAACAACAAAATGAACGGAAAAAGCAAAAACAATCAGAAGACAATGAACAGAGATATACATGGAAAACAGAAGCTACGAGGATTAAACAACAAGAAAATCAGAAAGAAACATCTATAAGGAAAGAACAAGGAAAAGAGAACGAAGAAGAGGAAAGGCAGGAAGAGGAAGAAATAAGCGAGGAATTGGAAGAAGAAGAAGAAAAAGGTCAAGGGGAAGAAGAAGAAGAGGACGAAGAAGATATAGAAGAAACTGCAACTGAAGAAATTTAAATAAAACAGAAGTAAGAATACAAAAAAGAACTATAAAAGTAGATTAGATAAGTAAAAAAACATCAACAGAGAGAGAAAGAAAAATAATAATAATAATAATAACAACAACAACAACAACAACAACAACACATATAAATAAATAAATTAATAAACACACCGAAACAAAATGTCTCTAAAAATAATATCCTGGAACGTAAAAGGGTTAAACTCAGAATATAAGCGTCGACAAATATTTCACCATCTAGAGAAATACAAAGCAGACATAATAACTTTACAAGAAATGAGAACGAGAGAAAAAGATAGCAAATACCTAAAAAATCCAAAATTGGGTAAATGTTTCACAGCAGGATATCACAAAAAGAAAAGTGGAGTAGTAATATATATAAAACTGACCTGTAACGTTGAAAAAATCTTTGTGGACCCAAATGGATAGTATATTGGACTGGAAATCACTTTACCAAATTACAAATTACTTACAGTAGGTGTCTATACACTGCAAGAAAATAAGGAAAAAAATTTTAGAGAAATACAGCAAAAAATAAGTAAGTGCCTGAATGAGAGATGTCAAGAAAACATACTGATCATGGGAGATATGAATGCCGTAATCAATCCCTTGGAAGACAGAAAGTCAGTGAAACAGATAAAGAAAAACCAAGGGAAACTTCCAAGGAGCTTTTTCGAAATAATGGATAACCTCTCCCTAATATCCTGATGAAAGAGGTTACACATTTTATTCAGATAGACATCAATCAATCTCACGAATTGACTTATTTCTTCTGTCAAAGAGTTTACATGCAGAAATACAAGATATGTAGGTTCAACCAAAAACATACTCAGACCACAACCTAATTAAATTAAGGTTGAAAACAAGATATAAAGAATTTGCATGGAAACTTAATGATTCATTGTTAACAAATACACAATATGTAGAAGAATTAAGGGTGACCCTGAAAAGGTACTTTAAAGAGAACAACAGTGAAGAACTAACTCTGAAAATTATTCGGGATGCTAGCAAAGCCGTTTTGAGGGGGCATCTTATTAAAATAGAGCATATAAGCAAGAAACAAAAAACAGAAAGAATCATGAAAATTTATAATGAACTTACTCAGAAAAACAAAGATTTAGAAAATGATCCTACAAATAAAAAATTAAAAGATGAAATTAAACTGCTTCAAGAACAGTTAAAAACACACACACATGCAAGAGATAGAAAAGAAGATAAAGAACTGTAAGTTAAATTACTTTGAAAATTCCAATAAGCCAGGAAAATGGCTCGCTTATAGATTGAGAAAAATTAAAGAGAAGAAGCAAATTATGCAACTGAAGGTAGCTGGCAAAATTTACACAAATCCGGATTCAAATAAAGAAATATTTTATAAATACTTCACAGATTTATACAGAGAAGATAGTAGGTACAAAGATGAGGACCACCAAATACAATCCTATTTGGACAACAAAGAAATATTAAAAATAACAGAAGAACATAAGCTAATACTAAATGAACCGATCAAGACAAAAGAGATTTCCACTGCTATAAAAAATTTTAAAATATCAAAAGCAACAGGGCCAGATGGCTATACGGCAAAGTATTATAAAACATTTGAGCAAGAGCTGTTGCAACCTTTATATAATGTGTTTAATCAAATAACAACAGAAGGAATTCCAAAAACCTGGACATAAGCGAACATTGCTCTAATACCAAAAGAAGGGAAAGATTTAACATCACCTAACAACTATAGGCCAATCTCACTATTAAACATAGATTATAAAATATTTACGAATATACTAGTAGAGAGATTGAAAACAGTGTTGCAGTCCATAATACATGAAGATCAGAATGGGTTCTTGCCAAAAAGACATCTGAGAAACAATGTAAGAACAGTGATTAACATAATAGAGTATTTTGAGAGACACAACGAGAAAGATTTGGCAATAATCTTTCTAGATGCCGAAAAAGCTTTTGATAAGGTTAAATGGAAATTCTTAATAGCAATTCTGGAAAGAATGAGCTTTGGAAACAACTTTACAAGATGTATCCAAGAAATATACTCACAACAAGCTGCCAGAATTATAGTGAATGGGGAAAAAACCAAAGAGGTAAAAATCGAAAAGGGAACCCGACAGGGCTGTCCTATTTCACCTCTCTTATTCATTCTGATCTTAGAAATATTAAATAATAAGATAAGAAAAGACCCAGATATAAAAGGAGTAAAAATAAAAGATCAAATATATAAGCTTCAAGCAGACGCCGACGATTTAGTACTCTTTCTGCAAGAACCGTTAGAATGCATTGATAAGCTGTTAGAGATTATTAATGAATTTGGAAAGAATGCAGGTTTTAAAATAAATACAGAAAAAACAGGGATCTTAACAAAAATCCTGACCCCAAGTAAAGAAGAACAGCTGGCTAAAAAGTCTAATTTTCATATCCAAAAAAAAACTAAAATATTTAGGTATTTGGATAACAAAACAAAATACAAAATTGTTCAATAACAATTATAAAAAAGCATGGGCAGAAATAAAAAAAGATTTAGAAAAATGGAATAAACTGCAACTGTCTCTTCTCGGGAGAATCTCGACTGTTAAGATGAACATCCTTCCTAAAATGATATTCTTATTTCAAAACCTACCGATTATAAAAAATGATACACCATTCAAACAGTGGCACAAGGACCTAATGACATTCATCTGGGAAGGAAAAAAACTGAGGATAAAGTGGAAAAATCTTATAGATTTAAAAGAGAGAGGTGGATGCAGTTTGCCAGACTTCAAATTATATCACTACACTGCAGGTTTAACCTGGATTACAGATTGGATCAAAGTACAAAATTCTAGAATATTAACGTTGGAGGGAGCTCACAACAGGATGGTCTGGCACGCCTATCTCTGGTACGATAAAGCAAAAGTAGACAAGGAGTTCAAAAATCATTTTATAAGGGGACTTTTATTAAGAATATGGATGCAAACAAAAAAAAAGTTATACAATATAATTCCAACATGGATATCTCCCCAAGAAGTGTTCTTTGGGAGATGGGTAACAACACAGAAAGGGTGGTTAACATATAAAGATCTATTGGAAGTAGGAGAATCAACGATACCTCAATTAAGAACAAGAGAAAAGTTAGAACAAATGGGATATAAGCTAGAATGGTTTCCATACAGACAATTACATGAAAGATACAAATTAGATTTAAAATTAGAAGGATTTAATCTCAGATGAACATCGAACGAATTGGAAAGAATCATATTTGATCAAGCAGACCATCTCACAGCAAAATTTTATGGTTATTTGTTAAATATTAAATTAGAGGATGAAGTAATAAAAGATACAATGATAGCGTGGGCTATATTAATAGGACATACAATTGAATTGGAACAATGGGAAACATCTTGGAA
Organism: Cyclura pinguis; assembly: GCA_030412105.1. NCBI lineage: Eukaryota > Metazoa > Chordata > Lepidosauria > Squamata > Iguanidae > Cyclura > Cyclura pinguis. The sequence continues at coordinate 204,406,382 of CM059599.1, forward strand.
ATTAACACACAAATTTACTTCATCCCAAAATCTGAAAGAGAACTACATAAAAATGTTTCACAAATGGTATATAACACCCGCCAAGTTGGAAAAAATGTATAAAACAAAGCAAAATAAGTACTGGAAATGTCAGGAGAAATCAGGTACGTTTATACATATGTGGTGGAGCTGTCAAAAAATCAATAATTTTTGGAAAGAGCTAAATAAAATCCTCTCTGAAATCTTTGAAATCCAAATACCTCTAAAACCAGAAATATACCTGCTTAATACGGTTCAAATGGTAGATTCAAAGATTTCAAAGAAATCTTATACCTTATCACCGTGGCTAGACTGATAGCAGCAAAAGATTGGAAAAATACAGAAATCCCCACAGTAGAACAGTGGAATGTAAAAATACTAGAAATGAAAGAAAATGATCAATTGACTGCAAAAGTTAAGGAGAAATCCGAGGAAACAATGAGGGAATGGGACCCAGTAACAAGGTTTCTTCAAAGGAAATGGAGTAGAACATTTATCGAATAAGTACAAACACGATACATTTGATTTTGAAATTTAAAATAGAAGTATGGTAAAAATAAGGCATAGGATACAGCTAATACAAGTGTAAATGTTAAGATATTCTGGCAGGGGTATGTGTTTGTATACCTATAAAAACATATGTTTATATGTATGCCTATTCATAAAAACCTGAATGGGAAAGAATCTCTAAAATCAATGACAAAGGGATTGCAGAACGTAAAAGGTAATAATGTGATATAATGGGGACTATATTTATATATATAAAGTAGGAGGAACAATACTGTGAAACAGAGATTTTTGTTGACAGAAACATGGAAAGGAAGTATAAGTAAAAAGTAAAGGATCGTTACACCAAGCAAAGGGGTTAGTAACTAAAGGAAGTAAGGATTTTTTTTCTTTTGTTTCTTTTTTGTTTTTGTTTTGTTTTTGTTTTTGTTTTTGGGTTTTGTTTTGTTTGTTATTTAGTTTTTATTCAAAAGTAACTGTATGTAAAAATCATGTATGTAAACGTATAAAAAATGGTGTAATATATATAATTATGTACTACAAAACAAATATGCGAAGAAAACAGTGGAAATTTTGTTGAAGTCAGAAAAAGAAACAAGAATGAAGAAAAGATCGAAACAGTGAAGAATAGATCGTAATAATGAAGAAATAATGAAGAAATAATGTTTTCTTGATTTGATTGTTGATTCTCATTTAGTGCCTATTAACCTTGTAATAGTTAATGATAAAATTTGAAATACTTCATTAAAAAAAGAATGAATATACACACACACACACACACACACACACACACTCCTCCAAATATACTCCTCCCGATATACTCCTCTAGATATACTCCTCCAGATATACTAATCCATATATACTCCTCCAAATATATTCCAAAATATATACTCTTCCAGATATACTCCACCAGATATACTCCTCCATATATACTCCTCTATATATACGCTTCTGTATATACTCCTCCATACATACTAGTCCAAATATGCTCCTCATACTCCTCCATATATACTCTTTCATATAAACTCCTCCATATGTACTCCTCAATATATACTCCTCCAGATATACTCTTCTGTATATACTCCTCCATATATACTCCTCCATATATACTCCTCCATATATACTCTTCCGTATATACTCCTCGATATATACGCCTCCATATATGCTACTCCATGTATACTCCTCCAGATATACCCTTCCACATATACACCTCGATACATACTCCTCCAGATATACTAATCCTTATATATTCCTCCATATATGCTCCTGTAAATATACTGCTCAATGTATACTTCTCCAAATATACTCCTTGAGATATACTCCTCCATAAATACTCCTCCAGATATACTTCTCAAGATATGTTAATCCATGTATACTCCTCCATATATACTCCAATAAATATGCTCCTGTATATATACTTCTCCAGATATATTCCTCCATATGTACTCTTCTGTATATACTCCTCAATATATACTCCTCCATATATACTCTTCCGTATATACTTCTATGTATATACTCCTCCATACATACTATTCCATATATACTCTTCTCTATATACTCTTCCATATATACTCCTCCATATATACTCCTCAAAATATACTCTTCCCTATAGACTCCTCCGTATATACTCCTTCAGATATACTCTTCCATATATATTCCTCCAAATGTACTCCTCAATATATAATTCTCCAAATACACTCCTCCAAATATACTCCTCCAGATATACTCCTCCGTATACACTCCTCCATATATACTCCTCCATATATACTTCTCCAAATATGCTAATCGAGATACACTCCTCGATATATATTCCTCCGTATATACTCCTCCATATATGGTCCTCAAAATATACTCCTCCATATATACTAATCTAGATATACTCCTCCATAAATACTCCTCTATATATACTCTTCCATTTATACATATCCCTATATTCTCCTCTAGATATACTCCTCCAGACATATTCCTCTATATATACTCCTCCGTATATACTCCTCCATATAAACTCCTCCATGTATAGTCCTTCAGATATCCTCTTCGTAATATACTCCTCGATATTTATGCCTACATATATACTCCTCCATATATACTACTCCAGATACTCTCCTCCATGTATACTCCTACATATATACATCTCAATATATTCTCCTCTAGATATACTGCTCCAGACATATTCTTCTAGATATACTCCTCCGTATATACTCCTCCATATATACTTCTCCATGTATACTCCTCCATATATACTCCTAGAAATATACTCCTCCAAGTACACTCTCCATATATACCCCTCTGTATATACTCCTCCGTATATGCTCCTCCATATATACTCTTCCATATATACTCCTCCAAATATACTCCTCCAAATATACTCCTTCGTATATACTCCTCCAGATATACTCCTCCACATATACTACTCTATATATACTCCTCAAAATATACTCCTTGAAATATACTCCTCCATATATACTCCTCCTTATATACTCCTCTGTATATACTCCTCCATGTATACTCCTCCGTGTATACTCCTTTGTGTATACTCCTTCATATATGCACCTTCAGATATAACCCCCCCAGATATACTCCTGCAGATATACTCCCCCAGATATACTCCTCTAGATTTACATCTCTGTATATACTCCTCCAGATATAATCCTCTAGATATACTCCTCCGTACATACTCTTCCATATATACTCCTCTGTATATACTCCTCCAGATAACTCTACCATATATAATCCTCCATGCGTACTCCCCTATATATACTCCTCTAGATATAAACCTCTATATATACCCTTCCGTATATACTCCTCCGTATATACTTCTCCACATATACTCCTCCAGATATATTCCTCCAGATATACTGCTCCATATTTTATGCTCTATATATACTCCTCCAGATATATGTCTCCATATATATTTTCTCCTCCACATATACTCCTCCTTATATGCTCCCCCAGATATATACTCCTCCTTATATACTCTTCCTTATATACTCCTCCACTTATACGCCTCCATATATCCTCCTTGATATATACTCCTCCATATATAATCCTCCACATATACTGCTCCATATAAGCTCCTTGAGACATACTCCTCCAAATATACTCCTCCAGATATACTCCCCCAGATATACTCCTCCAAATATAATGCTCAATATATACTCCTTCAGATATACTCCTCCATATATACAAATCAACATATGCTCTTCCATATATACTTCTACAAATATACTCATCCAGATATACTTCTCCAGATATACGCCTCCAGATAAAATTCTCCGTATATACTCCTTCATATATACTCTTCCACATACACGCCTCCAGATATACTCCTCCAGATATACTCCTCCAGATATACTCCCCGAGATATATTCCTCAAGATATACTCCTTGATAAATACTCCTCCTGATATACTTTTCCATATATACAAATCAATATATACTCCTCCATATATATTCTTCCAAATATCCTCCTGCATATATACTCCTAGATATATACACTTACAGATATACTCCTCCATATATAGCCCTCCAGATATACTACTCCACATACACTCCTCCACATATACTCCTCTAGATATTCTCCTCCATATATAATCTTCTGTATATACTCCTCATATATACACCTCCATGTATAGTCCTCCATATATACTCCTCGAGATATACTCCTCCAGATATACTAATCCACATATACTTCTCCATATATACTCTTCCATATATACTCTTCAGATATATGCCTCCATATATACTCCTCCAGATATACTCCTAAACATATACTCCTCCATATATACTCCTCTATATGTACTCTGTCGTATGCACTCCTCCAAATATACTCCTCCATATTTACCCCCCAATATATACTCTTCCAGATATACTCCTCCATTTATATTAATCCACATATACACCTCCATATATACTCCTTCAAATATAATCCTCCATATATACTCTTCCGTATATACTCCTTGATATATACTCTACAATATATACTCCTCCAGGTATGCCCCTCCAGATATACTCCTCCAGATATACTCTTCTTTATATACTGCTCCATATATACTCCTCCATATATATTCTTCCATATATACACCTCAAAATATACTCCTTCATATATACACCTCGATATATATTCCCCCAGATATACTCCTCCAGATATGCTCCTCCAGATATACCTCTCCATATATACCCCTCCATATATACTCCTCTATTTGTACTCTTCCGTACATAGTCCTCCACAGATGCTCCTCTAGATATCGTCTTCCACATATGCTCCTCCAGATATAGTCCTCCGGATATGCTCTTCCATACATACTCCTCCATATATACTTCTCCATATATACTCTTCGGTATATACTCCTTGATGCATACTTCTCGAAATATACTCCTCCAGATATAGTCCTAAAGATATACTCCTCCAGATATACTGCTACCTATATACACCTCCATATATAATCCTCCGTATATATTCCTCCAGATACACTTCGCCATGTCTACTGTTCCATATATACTCATCCAATTATACTCCTCCATATATACGCCTCCATATATACGCCTCCAGATATACTCCTCCAGATATACTCCTCCAGATATACTCCTCCAGTTATACTCCTCCAAATATACTCCTCCATATATACTCGTTAATATATACTCCTCCAAATATGCCACTCTGTATATACTGCTTCATATATACTCCTCCAGATATACTCTTCCATATATATATACCTCTGTATATACTCCTCCATATATACTCCTCCATATATACTGCCCCGTACATAGTCCTCCAGACATACTCCTCCAGATATACTCCTCCATATATACTTCTCCATATATACTCCACCAAATTTACTGCTCAAGATATATTCCTCGAGATATACTCCTTGAGATATACTTCTCCATAAATACTCCTCCAGATATATTTCTCCAGATATACTCCTCGAGATATACTCCTCCATATATACATCTCCATATGTACTCTTCCATATATACTACTGCATATATACTCCTCCAAATAGACTGTTGAATATATACTGCTCCATATATACTCCCCCTGATATATTTCTCCAGATATACTCCTCGAGATATACTCCTCCATATATTCATCTCAATATGTACTCTTCCGTGTATACTACTGCATATATACTCCTCCTTATATAGTTCCTTCGTTTATAGTCCTCCATATATACTCCTCCACATATACTCCTCCAGATATACTAATCCATATACACTCCTCCACATATACTACTCTGAATATGCTCCTCCATATATACTCCTCCATATATACTCCTCCATATATACTCCTCCATATATAGTCCTTAAGATGTACTCCTCCACACACACGCCTCCACACACACCCCTCCACACACACCCCTCCACACACACTCCCCCACACACACTCCCCCACATACACTCCTCCAGATATACTTTTCCGTATATCCTCCTCTATATATACTCCTCCATATATACTGCTCCATAGAAACTCTTCCATACATACTCCTCCATACATACTCCTCCATACATACTCCTCCATACATACTCCTCCGGATATACTCCTCTGGATATACTCCTCCATATATACTCCTCGATATATACCCCTCCATATACACCCATCCAGATATACTCCTCCATATATACCCCTCTATAGATACTCCTCCATATATGTTCCTCCAAATATACTTCTACAAATATACTCCTCCACATATACTCCTCCAGATATACTCCTCCACATTTACTCTCCCAGATATACTCCTCCATACACACTCCTCCATATATACTCCTGCATATATACCCCTTCATATATACTCCTCCACATATACTCCTCCACATATACTCCTCCATATATACTCCTCCATATATGTTCCTCCATATATACACCTCCAGATATACCCCTCCATATTCTCCTCCTAGTTATACTCCTCCATATATACCTCCGCTTATTTACTCCTCCGTGTATACTCCTCCAAATACACTCCTCCAGATATACTCCTTCATATATACACCTTCAGATATACTCCCCCAGATATACTCACCCAGATATAATCCTCTAGATATACTCCTCTGTACATACTTCTCCATGTATACTCCTCCGTATATACTCCTCCAGATATACTCTACCATTTATACTCCTCCATATGTACTCCTCTATATACACTCCTCCTTATATACTCGGCCTCCCCAGATACCCCTCCCCAGATACCCCTCCCCAGATACCCCTCCCCAGATACCCCTCCCCAGATATACTCCTTCAGATATCAAATACTTAGGGTTTTGTTTGGGAACTGAAGGACACACTCCTGATGCGCAAAGGGTTGAGGTAATTGCGAAATTACCTGCCCCTACAGACGTGCACTCTCTCTGCTTGCTTCTGGGAACTTTCAATTTCTCCAGGGATTTTATTGAGTCTTTCGCCACCAAAGCAAAGCCTCTATATGCTCTGTTGAAAAGAATACCCAGTGGGAATGGGGACCTGCACAGCAACAGACATTTGCCCAACTAAAAGAGGACCTCATGAAAGCGCCAGTGCTTGCCCATCCGAACATGTCCAAACCGTTCCTCATACAACTAGCCACCTCAGATAGAAGTATAGCAGCAGTTATATCACAGCAATTGAATGGCACTCAGTGGGTTATAGCCTACGCCTACCGCAATTTGAACTCCCATGAGACCAAATTCACCCCTTTCAAGAAAACATGCCTCGCGCTAGTCTGGGCCTTAACACACTGGGAATTTATGATAGGAGGCACCCGTGTGGTTGTCCAGAACCCCACACACACTGCTTAAGTATATTTTGTCTGGAAAAGTCCAAAACAGCCAGGTATCCAACGCAAGGATAGCCATGTGGACTGTTTCTCTGGTGTCACTGTTACCATGATTTCTGAGGGTCCCAGGAGGGACACCTAAATGTGCTCAAACAATGGGGAGGGAATTAGCACAGAGCACAAGCTGGCAATGCGAGAGGCAGGGTAACGTAGCGAGATCTTGGACCCTATGTCTAGGGGGTCAGGCCGAGTCAAGGATGAGGCAGATGTTAAAATTAATAATTGTTTTATTTAAGCACAATCAAACAAATGTATGCAACACACTCATGCAAGAAACTATAGAAATAAAGGGAGTAGCAGATAGAGGGATTTTTGAGGAGGTTTGGTATGGGAAATACTATACCTGTCCTGAAGCCCGGTTAGAAGCGGAGAAGCTGGGGATCGTGGATCTCAGCACGTGGAGCTGAGGGGAAGGCTCGCTGGACAAAGCGACAGCAAGGCGGGATGGAAACCAAGAGTGATCCGAGGAAGCGCTCAAAGTCAGGGGTTCTTATAGGGAAAATTGTGACCACAGGCTATTCCGTACTTGGGGAATACAATGAGTTTGGGGCTAGAGACAAAGCCTCCAAAAGGTCAGAATTTGAATGATTGAGTTATAGCCAAATTATCAATACAGTAGCCAGTATGCAAACGCGGAGTACTTGAGCGTTGTATAGTCCGATCATCAAGCTGTCAGCACAGGGCAGAGGATCTTTTGAAAGTTGTGTGCATACATAATTGAGGTACTTGGCTTGAGGTCTCCTGAAGCTGCGAGTCAGCTATTTCTGGCCTGCCTGTATTTGTTTGGAATATTACAGCGATTATCCGCCAAGCCTGTATGCGTGCTTGTCCGGGGGCCTCGCAAGCACATGGAGAGGAATGGGTGTAGAAGGCCGAATTATTGATATCAAAAGATATCTTAAAATCCCACAAGCTCTGGCTAGCAATGGTGGTAACATCACGTGGGGTGGATTTTCAAAAGCAACCTCAAGATCCCCTGGCTCCCTATGGTCTGGTTGTGACCGGAACCACACATGAGTGCCCTTTACTACCTATGTCTAAGACCAATTGGCCGGTTGAGTGGGGAGCTTCTCTTGAAGAGGCTCAATTGCAGGGCTTTACTTGTTGGTTCTGTGATGGTTCCTCCATGCATGTGGACGGTAGCCCCAGGACAGGCTTTGGAGCAATCCGAGTCACAGATTCCTTCACCCTCCAGGGGAAAGCCAGGCCCCACTCTAGCCAAGCTGCGGAAGTAGAAGCTCTAAAGGCTATCTTAGAACACGAACCACTTGACTGTCCCCTAGCCATTTACACTGACTCAGATTGGACTGCTAAAGCAACCAGTGTATGGCTTCCAATTTGGCTCAAAAATGATTTGAAAACTGTAGATGGGAAACCCACAGCCCATCTGAATAAATGGGTCAATATCACTGCCCAAATTGAAGAGAGGACTGCCCCTACATGAGTTGCTCATGTCCGAGGGCATCAAAGGAAAGGCACGGCTTCTTGTATTTGGAACAACCGGGCAGATACCCTTGCCAAGGATGCTGCCTTGCAGGACAATGGGGCTCCCATTGCTCCCATTGATGTCAATCCTAAACAGCTGATGCTTCCCCCCATGTTTGACTTGGGCACCCTTCAGAAGGGAGACCCAGAGATTTCTGAGCTGGCCAGGAATGGTACTGACGAGTCTGGCCGCTTTAAAATAGAACAGATGGACGGTGTGTTTGGGGCAGTAGATGCCAGTGGCCGCCAGTGGCCAGCGCCATTGGATAGTGCCCAAAGATCTTAGAGGCGCTGTGATTCAGTTTGTTCATGAACAGGGACATCATGGATGAGGGATCACGTTGGATAGAATTAGGGAAAGCGGTTGGTGGCCCCAGATGAAGCAAGATGTGAACCAGTGGGTTGACAATTGCTTGTCTTGTGCCATGGTCAATGCTGACCCCTCCGGACCCAAAGCTCCCATTCAGCACCAACAGATTGAGGGTCCCTGGACCCGAATCCAAATTGATTTCATAGGTCCTTTGCCCGCCACATCTAGAGGGAACAAGTACTGTCTGACAGTGATTGATTCCTTTAGCAAATGAGTCGAGGCTTTTCCCTGCAGAGACAATACAGCCAGCACAGCTGTGCAGCTGCTGTTTAATAATGTGTGGGCTCGCTGGGGTGTGTCACGTGACCTTGACTCAGATCTTGGAGTTCACTTCACTGGAGAGGTGACCCAAGAGTTGTGCAAGGTGCTGGGCATATGCCAACAATTTCATATAGCACGTCACCCGCAGAGCTCAGGACAGATAGAACGTACCAACCATTCTTTGAAGAAGGCACTCTGAAAGGTTGTGCTCTCCTCGGGGAAGGATTGGGACACCAAACTGCCTATCATCTTGATGGCCTTTAGAGGCACAGTGGCATCACATGGTTTTATGCCACACATGGTCATGACCAGGCGTAAAATGATGTTGCCAGAAGCCTTCTGGATCGACTCCAGCATCCCTTCAGACTTGGAACCCGTTGTTTTGAACAACGAGTGGGTGAAGAGTCTGATACAGCACATAGGCCAGATACACCGGTAGGTAGCGACTCAACTAGGCAAGAACTTACAAAGAATGGACAAAAGACTAGGATGGGTACATCACCTTTGCCAGTGGGAAGAGGGGCAGCTGGTCTTGTATAGGAACTTCTATAAGGACAAGCACACTCTTGCAGCCAAATGGGTGGGTCCCATCCCCATTGTGAAAAAGATTTCCCCTGCGGTCTTCCAGGTCCGCATTCCAAAGAAAAAGGGAGACTGGCTTAAGTTCTTCCATGTTTTCCAAATGAAGGAGTGGAAAGGTCAGCCTGTCGATCCCGCCTCTGTGGTCATCCCAGACTAGGAGGATCCAGGCGTCCAAAAGCCTTCTGTATGCCCAATAATTTCTCAGACTTCTCTGAGTCATAAGGAAATGCCAGCCATCAATTTGTCCAAGACGTTTGTCTCAATTTACGAAGCATTCGACAACAGGTAAACAATCGTTGTTGGGATGGGACAGAGAGGAGTGGTGACCCCTCTGACTCTCCTGCTTCTGTAGATAGCCCCTGTGTGTGTGTGTGTGTGTGTGTGTGTCAGTATAAGGTAGTGACAGACTCCCGTGTCTGTGTTTCCTACAAGGAGATGGAATGGGACCATTCGCATGGATTTTGGTGTTGGCTGAATTGTTTGAATTTACCCTCGGAATCTCTCTCGAATACACGACCCAATTCACAACCAATTGGCAATACAACTTGCAGGCGATCTGCCATTGGAATCCTTACCAGGAGGCAGAAGCCCTGCTACACAATAATACTGGTAGTCTTCCAGGTCATACTAGCCATATGCTTGATTGGCCTCGCACTGTGGGTCAAGAAACAAATTTTCCAGCTACAAGCTGGCCGGTTTTACTAAGAATTGAGAGATCCGAGGCTCGTGATTTGTACATAATTTATTGTTAGTTTATATAGTTTTGATTGTGATGTTTTGTCCATTTGCAAAAGCCTATCCAGGCGACCATTCTTCAGGCCTGCTCCGGAGTCCAGCTTTCTTGAGGTAGGGAAGTTGTGCACTCAGAACCTACATCTGGCCACCAGCACCGTACTTGCAGAGCCCCAAGCCGTTGGTATACATCATCAAGCTTGGAGTCAAACTCTGGGTCTGAGCAAGGGGGGACCTCAGCGAGCAATCTGCCAAGTGGAATCCCATCCTGGTAGGGGGAAAACTTCGGCTGTTTGCCTGCCAGTGGGTCTAGGCGTCTTGGTCGGGTTGGCACGGCTTAAGGCCACCTCAAGGCCAGCGGATTGATGCAGGTTCTGAATTCACAGTCTCACTACCTGAACAGGCCCTGCTAAGGCCAATACTGCTCTATCCTTGGGAGCTATTTAAATCCTCGCTCCTCCACAAACTTTCAGATCACAGCGAGCCAAGACTTTTTCCACTTGAACTCCCATCAGGCGCTGAGCTGATAATTTGCGTTTTATCTATGTATTGGATAACCTTGTTGTCAGTTCTGTCGCAAAATAGCTATAGGTCGACAGCTCCGGAGAGCCGGGAAGACTCCCCCAGACCTGACCATCTCCCCCGGGTATCATGGGGGGGGTGAAGAAGAAAATTGCAGCTCCAATTGGGAGCCGGTCCAAGGAGATGCCCGAGTCCTCTGCAGCAGCTGTGGGACCATGGGGGGGTGACCCAAACACCTCCTGACAGAGAGAAAAAGGCTTTTGACCCAAAGACTCATTTTAAAAGACTGTTGCTATCTTGATCACTGAAGAAGCTCCATATGGACTATTCCTTGCTCCAAGATCTGCAAGATGCAAGCAGCAGATTGTTAGCTAGTTTGCAAACCTTGATACATTGTAACAATTGTCATTTTCTCCTTGCTCAAGATTTGCAGTGCCTCATTGGAAGGTGCACTTTTACTTCTATTCCACCTGTTTATGTATTATGTCATTTGCCGCTGTTGCCAGATTTTCTTATTGATTATTGCTAATGTACGTTTTGAGTGAACGTGTTTAGTTATAGTTAGAAATGTATTTTGAAGTTAGACAATCCTTCGTTTTTCCCCAAGGTTCCCCCTTCTCTATGGAGAAATACTACCACTGTGCCTTAAGACCCCTATTCGGCTCTAAAAATATTTCTGTTTTTAATTGGAAAATGTTCGATATTGTCCCTGAATCACCCATTTTGGGGGGGGGGATTGTTACTGTAGTTTCTAGTCTGAACTTGTGGGATATTAGATATCGTTTGATAGCAAGAATTTGGCTTCACTACCCGTTTCTCTCCATGTGCTTGCGAGGCCCCCAGACAAGCATGCACACAGGCACGGCCAAAAATAGCTGAACCATTCAAAACAAGCCCAGACAGGCCAGTAATTGCTGACTGCAGCTTTAGGAGACCTCGTGGTGAGTTCCCTCTTAATATCATATTATGTATGCACGCCGTTTACAAAAGATCCCCTGCCAAGAGCAAGCAGCTTGATGAGCGGACTATCCAACTCTCAGGCACTCCGCGTTTGCATACTGTCTACGCTATTGACAACGCTGTCATAATTCAATCATCTAAAGTACTGACCTTTTGGAGGCTTTGTCTCCAGCCCAAAATCCATTGTTTTCCCCAGGAGTGGACTAGCCTACAGACACATTTTCCCCTATAAGAACCCCCGGTTTGAGCGTCTCATCGGATCGCTCATGACTTGCCTCCCGACTTGCTGCTGCTCTGTTTGCAGAGCCTCCCCTCAGCCTACACGTGCTGAGAATCTACGCTCCCAAGCTTCTTTCCTTCCTCCGGGCTACAGGACCAGGTGTAGTATTTCCCAGAAAATCCCTATCTATTTTCCTCTCTTTACTTTCTTAGTAAAGTATACTGCGTGCGTGACTGCGCAATTGTGCAGTATTTCTTAATTTTCTAAGTGAGTGCGGACGTTTGCTGTGACTTTATAAATGAAGGAAAACAATTATTATTCACTTCTGTTTGATTGACTCGGCCTGACCCCGTAGACACGGGGTAAAAGATCTCGCTACGTTGCCCTGCCTCTTGCATTGCTAACTGGTGCTCTAGCTAATTCCCATTCTCCATTATTTTGAGCACATTGAGGTGTCCTTCCCTGGACCCCTAGAAATCAGAGTAACAATATGAAGCTAGTGGTTTCTTCCTCCATCCACAAGGAAATCAGTGATAAAAGGTAGCAGTCCCATCCCCATTGATCAAGTGCTCCAGAAGACCTCATGTTCAGGAAGATTAACACCTACAGAAAACTTCTCTGTTTTGACTTCTAAGATGTCCTCCAAACACACCTCACCTTTTAGCCAGAAAGACAGGGAGAGCAGGTACATAGATTTGGGAGTTGCTACCTCCAACCCCCAAGCAATTCAGGGACTGAGCAGAGGCCCCACGCACTTCCATCAGTTGCTCAAGGTGAGCACCTGACCAGAGAAAAAGACTCCCCTAAGGTTTGGTAAAGATTTACAGCCAAACCTGAAGGGGGTTGCTGCCAAGCATGGCTCTCCTTCTGCTCTCCTCTGAGAGACTGAACCCGAAATAGAGAAAAAAAACAGTTATATGAAGCTAGTGGCTGCTTTCTCCACCCAGAAATAACTCAGTGGCAGAGACACAAGCCCCACCACCATTGACCAAGCGCTCCAGGAAAGGTCATGTTTAGGAACAGGAAAATGCACAGAAAACTTCTCTGTCTTACGCTCAAAGATGTCCTCTCAAAACATCTCACATTTGCTGTCCCGCCAGAGACAAAGCCTGAAAGACAGAGAGAGCAGTTATATACATCTCGTAGGTGCTAGCTCCACCCCCTAGCATTTCAAGGAGAGAGCAGATGCTCCACGCACTTGGGTCAAGTGCTCACGGAGAGCACCTGGCCAAAGAGAAACACTGGCCTATGATCGTGTAAAGACTTACAGCGAAAGATGTCCTCCAAACACACCTCCCCTTTCCTCTCCCATCAGAGACTGAGGCTGAGAGAGAGAGAGACAGAGAGAAAGAGTACTTATATACATGTAGGAGTTGCTAGCTCCACCGCATAGGAATTCAAGGTCTGGGCAGATGCCACCCCCACTTACATCAATTGCACAAGGTGAGCACCCGGTCACAGACAAAGACTCCCTTATAACCTTTCCAGGACTTACAGACAAACCCTCAAGGGGCTACTGCCAAGCATGGCTGTCGTTCTACCCTCCTCTGAAAGACTGAATCTTAGACAGAGAAAAAGCAGCCATATTTAGCAAGTGGTTCCTTCTTCAACACACATGGAAATCAGTGACAGAGGCACAAACCCCACCCTTACTGACCAATTGCTTTAGGAGACCTCGTGTCCAGAAGAGGAGAAGCCACAGAAAACTTCTGTCTTACACTTCAAGGTGTCCTCCAAACACACCTCACCTTTGCTCTCCCATCAGAGACTGAGCCTGAAAGGCAGGGAAAGCAGTTATAATACACCTAGGAGTTGCTAGCTCCACCCCCAAGCAATTGAAGGTCTGAGCAGAGGCCCCACCCACTTACATCATGCTCAAGGCGAGCACCTGGGCAGAGACAATGACTCCCCTATTATCTTGTCAGGACTTGCAGCAAAACAATGAAGGAGGTACTGCCAAGCATGGCTCTCCTTCTGTTCCCCTCTGAGAGACTGAACCCGAAAGAGAGAACAAGCAGCTATGGTTAGCTAGTGGCTGCTTCTTCCACCCATAAGGAAAACACTCACAGGCCCCTTGACCAAGTGCTCTGGGAATCCTCTCAGAGACTGAACCTGAAAGACAGAGAGGGCTATTATATACATCTCATAGAGGCTAACTCCACCCCCTAGCAAACCATCCAGTGGGTGCTGACAAGCATGGATGTCCTCCTGCACTCCTCTGAGAGACTGACCCCGAAAAAGAAAAGAAGAAATCATATTCAGCTAGTGGCTCCTTCACCCACCCACATGGAAAACAGTGACGGAGGCACAAGCCCCAAGCCCGTTGACTGAGTGCTCCAGGAGATCTCATGTCCAAAGAGAGGAAAACCCATAGATAACTTCAAAGTCTTATGCCTAAACATTCAAAGATGTCCTCTCAAGGCACCTCACCTTTGCTAGTCCTCTCAGAGGCTGAGCCTGAAAGAGAGAGAGAGAGCAGTTATATATATCTAATAGGTGCTAGCTCCACCCCCTAGCAATTCAAGAACTGAGCAGATGCTCCACCCACTTAGAAGAAGTGCCTAGGGAAAGTACCTAGCCATCAGCAAAGACTCGCGAGGACCTTGTCAAGGCTCACATCCAAACCATCAAGGTTACCTGACAAGCATAGCTCTCCTTCTGCTCCCACCTCAGAGATTAAATCTGAAGGAGAGAAATGTAGTCATGTTAAACTAAAGGCTGCTTCATCCACCCATAAGGAAATGAGTGACAGAGGCTCTAGCCCCACCTTTATTGACCAAGTGCTGCAGAAGGCCTCTTGCCTAGGAACGAGAAGACCCCGAAAAAATTCAAAATTTTACAAGCACATCACTTTTCTTCTCTCATTCTTCTGTGAGACCGTATGAGGAGTTATAGTGCCGACTTCTGGTTTCAATGACGCCGTGATCGCCAGAACAGTGAAGAAGCTCTCACTGATTCTGACACCCCACGTGGATTAGCTGGAGCAAATCAACCGGTAAATGACCCCCTGGTAAAGGGGGTCCCGAGGGGCTCGACACTGACCCCGTGCCACTCTCTGGGCAAGAAGATCGAATAAAAGACCGACGGTCATACCGTTCCGAAAGCCGGGTGATAGTGAGGGGGTCGAAGGGTGCCACATCTGCCTGGGAAGTCGCTGTTTGTTGGCAAAGCGCTGCCGGAAACTTTTTAAAATAATAAATTTACAAACTACAATAAGAAATCAAGACAGAACCTAGTTCAGACCCTTTGGTTTTCCTCAAGATTAAAGGATCAAGCCTATCATTAAACAACAAACTGCAATTGAAAAGGAGAACTGACTTTTCAGAATACAAGAAGCAACGGGAGCATGAGAGGTAAGAAGACTAAAAAATCACAAGGACTATTAATAAAATTAATCCATTCACACAAATTAAATCGGAGATTGGAGGACTGAATTTAAAAAGATGGAGACGGATTTAGCTAGAGCTCGCGGGGAAGCAAAACAACTAGAGACGGTAAGGAAAATAGACTCACTTTCCAAACCGCTGGAGCGCACTAAACCAGCTGAAAACTAAAAGAGATGGGAGACTGAAAGATCTCAAAGACAGGAATATAAAACGACTTTGTAGGCTAGGTAACTTGGAAGAAACAGTAAAGAAAATCTGGATGGTCAAAAGTTAAATGAACTTAATTGGACTATAAAGGAGTGGAACCCGAATGGAACGCACACCAAAATTTAATCCGGAAATAGAGAACGGAAGGGAACTAGCAACAAAGGGCAAAATACACAACTTGAGCTCACGCGAAGAAATCAGAAAGGAGGACATGAAAGAAAGTAAGTTGGAAGTGAAGGGATTCGGGTGAAAAGCCGCTCGAAGCTCGCTGTGAAAGAACGGGACAGAGCAGACTGAAAGAGAAAAAGGGGACAGGAAATGAAAGATAAACAGCTTGAGCTCGCTTGAAGAGGACAGAGTCGAGAGGCAGAAACTAACAAGAACAAAAGAAAGTCACCAGAGCTCGCCGCGAAAGAGACAGATATAAAGTACAGTAAAAATAAAAATAAATAAATAATAATAGTAATAGTAATAACATAATATAAATATATAAAATACTAATAAGAATCACTATAGTACAAAGGTCTTAGAAATGATAGTTGGTGAATGAACTATTGGGCAATAGAGGGATTGTAAAGGTATAATTAATTGGAATATATACAAATATAATATTAAGCAAATAGTTCAATAGAATCATAAATGATTAAGTCCTGAATTTAATTGATTGCATATTGCATATTGTATAATGATTTAACTGATTTCATATTGTATAAATTATAAGTGTAAAATAACGAATTATTATATAGACAGAGGTGACTGTAAAATAACAATGCATATCTGAATGAATAAGTTATAGGAAAAGTATATACATATACATGTGACGGGATTAAATGTGTGGAGATATTAACTGTGATAGAGGAGATAAACTGTTCAGAGAAAAATAACTTAATTTACTTGAGCAGCTCGAGGTGACCTTGAAGGTAAAGAAGAGAAAGGAAAACAGACGACAAAGTGACGCAGCTGGAACCCACTAAGACAGCACAACAAAGATAAAAAGGGGGGAAAAAGAGGCAGAGGAAAGAATCAAAAAAATTAATTAACCCTCTGAGAGAAGAAAGCAGTGAGCAAAAACTGAGTCAAGGCCACCACCTAGTGGAGACACAGGGAGATACACAGAAACTCCTCTGTCTTTAGAAAAAGGGGGGAGGAAATGGCCTCGGGTTTAAGAAAAGGATCCAAAACACAAACACAAATACGACTCATCGACCCAGCAAGAAGGGCATCAACAGAGATGGGACAACAAATGACAGAAATATTACAAAAATTAAGAAGTCTCAAACAAGAGATGAGACAAGAATTGAAAGACACAAGAGCGGAAATTAAAGCAGACATATGAAAAGAGATAGAGACAATTGGGGAAAGAATAGATAATGTTAATAAAAAGATAAAAACAATGAAATCAGACATTCCAGAATTACAAGATAAAACTAAGCAAATGGAAAAAGAAAAAAAAGCACTGGCGGAGACTCAAAAACAGGAAGAACTTACGATAAACCAACAAGAACTGAGATACCGAGACAAATGTATTACACTGAGAGGAATCCCAGAATTGCCAGTGGAAAATTTGTATGACAAAATAATACCGTGATTAGCAGCCTTCATAGACATACAGGAAGATGTTATTGAAGCTGAAATTGACAGCATCTTTAGCGCAAACTCAAAGATTGCAAAGGAAAAAAATTGGCCAAAGGATGTAGTGATTTGTCTAACAAGAACCAGGATAAAAGAAAAAAATCATATGGACCAACTACGAACAGAAGCTATTGATAGCCGATGATGAAATTAAAATTTTTAAAGACATTCCGTATGAAATACTGAAGAGAAGACAGGATTACAAATTCTTAACTCAACTACTACAGAAATATAAAATAACATATAAAAGGGAAAGAGTGGAGGGACTCTCCTATACCTATAAACAAAGAAGATATAAAATCACAAACACTACAAAAGCAAAAGAAGTGTTTGAAAAATTGAAGACAGATTTAGAAAGTTCAATAAAAGAAAAAGGGAAAAAGAAAAGCAGCAATGAAAGAGAAGAAAACCAAGAAGGGAAAGAAGAAAGAACCCAGGAATCTGCATCAATAAGGAAGCGGAAGAACAAGAAAAAGAAAGCACCGGAACAGAATCTGAAACGGAACAAGAAGAAGAAGAATCCCAAAAACCAGAACTAGAAATTGAAGACTTATATGTAGAAGACAAAGATATATTGGGGGGAGGGGGGAGAAGAAGAAGACAAAGTAAAAAGGAGGAGAAATCAAGATAAAACACCAGAGATTACAAGAAAGAAGAGTTAACAGAGAAAAAAAATGGGAATGAAGATACAATCACGGAACGTTAAAGGCCTTAACTCAAATTACAAGAGAAGACAAGTTTTCCACTATCTAGAAAAAACAAAAGCAGATGTGATATGTCTACAAGAAACAAGAATCAGAGACACAGATTCCAAATATTTAAAAAACCCGAAAAAAAGAGGAGTAGTGCTAAATATCAATTCGAAATTCCCATTGGAGATGATATTTCAAGATAAACAAGGCCCTTATGTGAGAGTAGAAGTCCAATTTCAAGATTTCAAAATACTACTAATAGCAATATATTAGCCAATAGAAGAAAAAAACAAATTTTGCCAAAGGATTCAAAAAGAATTGATTAAATGCACAAGTGAAAGAAATCAAGACAACTTTTTGATGACGGGGACACGAATGGAGTAATGGACCCAACAATAGACAGATAGTTGAACAAACCTCATAAAAAATTACATGGTAATCTTTCTTTAAATTAATAGATCTGATGGCACTACTAGACATCTGGAGATTCAAATACGGAGATTCTAAGGGATACACATTCTATTCAGACAGTCATAAAACCCTGTCAAGGATTGATATGTTCTTTATATCGAAGCCACTACACAATAGGATTAAAAATATGGAGGTTCTCCCAAAGATGTTCTCCAACCATAACCCAATTCAACTGGAATTATTGGCTGCAAAGAAAAACATGAGACGGCGACTTAAGGACTTCTTATTCCGGAACGAACACTATTCCGAGAAGATAAAAGAGACAACAAAAAATTACTTTAAAGAAAGCATGACAAAGCAGTATTAAGAGGTCACTTTATTAAATGGGGCTCGGAATACAAAAAGAAAACGCATGAAAAATATCGAAATATTATGAATGAAACAAAGCAGAGGGAAGGAAAATTAAGGGAAAACCCATCTAATAAAAAACTGAGGACAGAACTGAGGATATTACAAGAACAAATTAAAGCAGAACACCAACAGAGACAGGCAAAAAATTAATGAGAATCAAACAAAACTTCTTCGAACAAGCAAACAAACTGGGAAAGTGGCTGGCATTCAAACTCAGAAAAGAAAGAGAAAAGAGATTAACCTTAGAGGTAAAGACAGGGATGAAAATAGTCTCAGATCAGGAGGCCACAAAGCAAACTTTGTATAAATACTACAAAGAACTTTTTAGCATAAAAACCCAAGGGAAAACACAAGGTAAGATAAAAGAATATCTGGAAAAGCAAAACATCCCAAATATATCAGAAGAACAAAATAAAATCTTAAACGCTAATATTACAACTGTGGAAATAACGGAAGCAATCCAGAAATTGAACACTGCAAAAGCACCAGGCCCAGACGGATTTTAAGTGGCATATTATAAAAACTTACAAGAAGAACGTCTACCTCCAATGTTAAAAACGTTCAATGAAATCGTAAAAGAAGGAAAACCAAGATCATGGAATGAAGCAAACATAACATTAATACCGAAAGAAGGAAAGGACGCTAAAGATCCAGGGAATTATCAGCGGATTTCCTTATTTAATATCGACTACAAAATATTCACAAGTATATTGGCCGAAAGCCTAAAAAGAATACTACAAGATCTAATTCAAGAAGATCAAAATGGTTTCTTACCAAAAATACAAATCCAAAATAATATTAGAACGGTACTGGACATAATAGAACACTATGAAAAAAACAACAAAAGAAAACTCGCAATGAACTTTGTAGATGCAGAGAAGGCATTTGAAAACGTAAGATGGGATGTTATGCATCAATTGCTAGCCAAAATGAATTTCGGCACAACTTTTACGGAATGGGTAAAAGAAATCTATAAAGACCAGAGTGCTTCACTCATAATGGCGATAAAACAAAGCAGTTTGAGATAAAGAAAAGTACAAGACAAGGATGTCCACTGCCTCCACTTTTATTTATTACAGCCCTAGAAGGACTGAATAGAGAAATAAGATGAGACTCCGAAATAAAAAGACGTAAAATAAAAAGACAAGAATATAAACTGAAGGCATACGCAGATGACCTGCTGATCTTTTCAGAAGAACTGAATCAAAGCATAGACAAACTGCTAGAAAAAATTTAAAAAATTGGGGAAGTTGCAGGATTCAAAATCAACAATGGAAAAACTAGAATACTAACAAAAAACAAACATATTCACATTCTAGATGGCAATCCGAATAGAAAATTCTGAATTCCGAATAGCAAAGACCAAGAACGGCATTGATCACGTACCTGGATTTGATTGTTAATTACCTTATAGTTAAATTATTTGCTGAGCTTCTATAAAGAGGGATCTCCAGGGGTTTGATACCCGGGAGAAGAAGGATATTGGAAATCGGTCCATCGGAAATGGAGATTATTAAAAGTTTTAGTCCCTCGTCTTAGTACTGTGGTGACAAGCCTAACCATGGGAGTCCATGAAGCTGGATTTTATGCATAGAAACTATTCTTGTGACACTGTTTTGCCAAAGCTGACTGATGTATTTAGTCCACTCTAACTTCTACCACTTACCCCCTTTGTTGCTTGAGCAGTTCGTACTAAGATTCAACAAAGGTAGAACATTAGCTCTGTAGATTGTTAAAAGTAGAATAGAAGCTGCCAACTCAAGGAAAAGATCGTGTCTGCACTTTGCAGAGTGCAATGTTGCTCACCTAGCCCACATGGGACTGTTAGGGATGTTATATTTTTGGAAGTTACAGCTGTTGTGGTCCTAAATCTGTCAGCAAAAATAAAAATATTTTAAAAAAAGAAAATGGAGATTATTAAGAGAGTTCGTCAGAGGGATGGTGGATGACGGGGGCTACACAAAAACCTCGATAGTACTTCCCTCCAGCACTGAGCTCTGGCAAAAAGACAGTTCGCCAGAGTCGAGTGTTTAAAAATCACCAAAAAGCAGAGTTTACTTACACAGCTTATAAGCGTCCCAGCAGAGTGTTAAGATTAGCAGCAAAGCCCTGAAGCCAGGAAAAATACTCCCACGCAAATGTCATCTTCCAACAGCAGGCTTTTACTCTTGAGTTACAAGACATAGAGGATACACAAGGCTCAACGGAGCTTTCAGCATTCAACAGCAAGCTGACGTAGCCTCCGGCCGCTCCTTCAGACATCAAGAGGGGGACGGTGGGCTGGAACACACCCACTTACAGACAGGAATCTCTGATGTAACTCTAGAGACCCTTGCTAGAGGTATGATGCAACTGGTTACACAACCCAATGACTCATGCAGGAGTTACCTGGGATTGCATCATCCACTGTCTTTCCCAGGTGCAAACTTTAAGGTACATCATGTCTATTTTATTTGGACCTAGGTTCTGTCCAAGCTTTCCTCACTGAGTTTACATACTTAAATTTGCAACATTGCATTCTTTTTCTTAGTTTGTTAGTATTGAGTCAGGTGCAAAGACTCATGTATATTTCTTATTTGTTCTCTTTTTTTTAAGTTTAATGATGTAGTTAGTTTAAAGGGATTGAGGTCAGAATCAAATGATTGCATGATGGTAACGGAAGAACTTTCCAACATCTTAAGGGAAGTCAGAAAAGGCACTACGAGAATGTCCAGTTACTCCATACTTACTTTACAGTTACCTTATAGTTACTTTAGAGCTACTCTGTAGTTACTCTATAGGATTTAGGTCAGAATCATATGATTCCACGATGATAATGGATGACCTTTCCCAATATATTAAGGGGAAGTCAGAAAAGGCACTACAAGAATGTCCAGTTACTCCATAGCTACTTTAAAGTTACTTTAGGGCTACTCTGTAGTAAGCCTGTAGTTACTCTGTAGTTACTCCATAGGACTGAGGTCGGAATCATATGATTCCAGGATGATAATGGATGAACTTTCCCAACATATTAAGGGGAAGTCAGAAAAGGCACTACAAGAATGTCCAGTTACTCCACAGTTTCTGCCCCAAACTCTCTCTCTGCCCCTCAACTCACTGTCTGTCCCCCAACCACAAATTGAAAGAGAGAAAGCTCAATCCCTGGGGAACGCTGAACTTGCCGATGCTTGGCAGAATGTCAGTTCTTAAGTTGAACATCTTGCCCAAAATATTGCTCTTATTTCAAATGATTTCGGTTATTGTACCCAAAACATGGTTTGTGCAATGGAAAAAAGATAGAAGGAAATTTATCTGGAAGGGCAAGAAACCCAGAAGATGTGATCAGCCAGTGACAGATTGAAGGTGTAGAGGTGGTTTTGCAATCCCAGATCTAGATAGAAAGTATCTTGTGGCATGTTTGACTTGGTTCAGGTCCTGGATTTTACTTAATAATACAGGACTTTTGTTACTAGAGGGGCATGGCCTGCATTTTGTCGGGCATGCCTTTCTTTGGTCCAAAAAGGCAAATGTCCAGAGATCTTTTTTAAATCACATTCTTTGCAAATCTTTATATAAGGTTTGGGATAAACAGAAATGGGTATTTTACTCTAAGTTGCCAACCTGGCTTTCTCCTTTGGAAGCCCTCTCTAGGAAAGAATCCATGAAACATGGAGTTTGGTTCACTTATAAAGACCTTCTGAAAAAATCAGACTCTTACCAAATGAAAGAAAGACAGCAATTGTTGAAAGAAGGTATGGACATTCAATCAGACCTTCTGAAAAAATCAGACTCTTACCAAATGAAAGAAAGACAGCAATTGTTGAAAGAAGGTATGGACATTCAATCTTTCCCTCATTTGCAAGTAGTTAACACATTGAAAGAAGACGTTAAAGTCAAAGGTTTGGATCTGAAGATGACGCAGTTTGAACAATGTTTACTCAAGGGAGAAAAAAGATTGCTCTCTAAACTGTATGTGATGCTATTAAGAATACATCTGGAAGAGGAGACGGTTAAAGACTGTACGATCCAACCAGCCAAAGATCTTGGACGTAATACTTCATTGGAAGACTGGGAGAAGATCTGGAGAAGCAACCTATATTATACAAGGGCATATGAACTCCAAGAAACCCTGTTAGAAACGACGCATAGATGGCATCTCTCACCAGTTAGAATTGCTCAAATGTACAAAGGTTGCGAAAACAAGTGCCGGAAGGGGAACAAGCAGACTGGAACATTCTACCACCTATGGTGGGGGTGCAGTAAAACCAAAAAATACCGAATGAAAATCAAATTGAGCATGCAAAAGATTTTGAAGATAAAAATCAGACTGAAATCAGAATTCTTCTTCTTGGGCGTGTTGAAACTGGAGAACAAGGAAGAAAGACATCTTGAAAAACGGATTTGGCACATGGTTAAGGCAGCCAGGATAGTATTAGCCAGGTAAATACTTTACCTAGCAACCGCTAGTTGTCACTGCTACTCCAATAGCAACAGAGAGGGTGGAGAAATTGACAGACATAGCTGGAATGGACAAGCTGATTTACATTCTGGATGGCAAGCCGAAGAGCAAATTCTGCTGAGATGGGGTCCTACTCACAGATTTTTTCCAGACCAAGAATGGGATTGATCACGTACCTGGATTTGATTGTTAATTACCTTATAGTTAAATTATTTGCTGAGCTTCTATAAAGAGGGATCTCCAGGGGTTTGATACCCGGGAGATGAAGGATATTGGAAATCGGTCCATCGGAAATGAAGATTATTAAAAGTTTTAGTCCCTCGTCTTAGTACTGTGGTGACAAGCCTAACCATGGGAGTCCATGAAGCTGGATTTTATGCATAGAAACTATTCTTGTGACACTGTTTTGCCAAAGCTGACTGATGTATTTAGTCCACTCTAACTTCTACCACTTACCCCCTTTGTTGCTTGAGCAGTTCGTACTAAGATTCAACAAAGGTAGAACATTAGCTCTGTAGATTGTTAAAAGCGGAATAGAAGCTGCCAACTCAAGGAAAAGTTCATGTTTGCACTTTGCAGAATACAATGTTGTTCACCTAGCGCACATGGGACTGTTAGGGATGTTATATTTTTGGAAGTTACAACTGTTGTGGTCCTAAGTCTACCAGCAAAAATAACAATATTTTTAAAAAAGAAAATGGAGATTATTAACAGAGTTTACATGCTTAAACTTGGAACATTGTCATCTTTTTCTTAGTTTTTTAGTACCGAGAGATGCGAAGACTCATGTATTTCTTATTTCTCCTTTTTTTTTTAAGGCTTAATGGTGTACTTAGATTAAAGGGATTGAGGTCAGAGTCATATGATTACATGATAATAATGGATGAACTTTCTCAACATATTAAGGGGAAGTCAGAAAGGCACTACAATAATGGCCGGCTTTACTCCAGTTTTACTCCAGTTTTACTCCAACTTTACTCCAACTTTACTCCAACTTTACTCCAACTTTACTCCAACTTTACTCCAACTTTACTCCAACTTTACTCCAACTTTACTCCAACTTTACCCCAACTTTACCCCAACTTTACTCCAACTTTACCCCAACTTTACCCCAACTTTACTCCAACTTTACCCCAACTTTACCCCAACTTTACCCCAACTTTACCCCAACTTTACCCCAACTTTACCCCAACTTTACCCCAACTTTACCCCAACTTTACCCCAACTTTACCCCAACTTTACCCCAACTTTACCCCAACTTTACCCCAACTTTACCCCAACTTTACCCCAACTTTACCCCAACTTTACCCCAACTTTACCCCAACTTTACCCCAACTTTACCCCAACTTTACCCCAACTTTACCCCAACTTTACCCCAACTTTACCCCAACTTTACCCCAACTTTACCCCAACTTTACCCCAACTTTACCCCAACTTTACCCCAACTTTACCCCAACTTTACCCCAACTTTACCCCAACTTTACCCCAACTTTACCCCAACTTTACCCCAACTTTACCCCAACTTTACCCCAACTTTACCCCAACTTTACCCCAACTTTACCCCAACTTTACCCCAACTTTACCCCAACTTTACCCCAACTTTACCCCAACTTTACCCCAACTTTACCCCAACTTTACCCCAACTTTACCCCAACTTTACCCCAACTTTACCCCAACTTTACCCCAACTTTACCCCAACTTTACCCCAACTTTACCCCAACTTTACCCCAACTTTACCCCAACTTTACCCCAACTTTACCCCAACTTTACCCCAACTTTACCCCAACTTTACCCCAACTTTACCCCAACTTTACCCCAACTTTACCCCAACTTTACCCCAACTTTACCCCAACTTTACCCCAACTTTACCCCAACTTTACCCCAACTTTACCCCAACTTTACCCCAACTTTACCCCAACTTTACCCCAACTTTACCCCAACTTTACCCCAACTTTACCCCAACTTTACCCCAACTTTACCCCAACTTTACCCCAACTTTACCCCAACTTTACCCCAACTTTACCCCAACTTTACCCCAACTTTACCCCAACTTTACCCCAACTTTACCCCAACTTTACCCCAACTTTACCCCAACTTTACCCCAACTTTACCCCAACTTTACCCCAACTTTACCCCAACTTTACCCCAACTTTACCCCAACTTTACCCCAACTTTACCCCAACTTTACCCCAACTTTACCCCAACTTTACCCCAACTTTACCCCAACTTTACCCCAACTTTACCCCAACTTTACCCCAACTTTACCCCAACTTTACCCCAACTTTACCCCAACTTTACCCCAACTTTACCCCAACTTTACCCCAACTTTACCCCAACTTTACCCCAACTTTACCCCAACTTTACCCCAACTTTACCCCAACTTTACCCCAACTTTACCCCAACTTTACCCCAACTTTACCCCAACTTTACCCCAACTTTACCCCAACTTTACCCCAACTTTACCCCAACTTTACCCCAACTTTACCCCAACTTTACCCCAACTTTACCCCAACTTTACCCCAACTTTACCCCAACTTTACCCCAACTTTACCCCAACTTTACCCCAACTTTACCCCAACTTTACCCCAACTTTACCCCAACTTTACCCCAACTTTACCCCAACTTTACCCCAACTTTACCCCAACTTTACCCCAACTTTACCCCAACTTTACCCCAACTTTACCCCAACTTTACCCCAACTTTACCCCAACTTTACCCCAACTTTACCCCAACTTTACCCCAACTTTACCCCAACTTTACCCCAACTTTACCCCAACTTTACCCCAACTTTACCCCAACTTTACCCCAACTTTACCCCAACTTTACCCCAACTTTACCCCAACTTTACCCCAACTTTACCCCAACTTTACCCCAACTTTACCCCAACTTTACCCCAACTTTACCCCAACTTTACCCCAACTTTACCCCAACTTTACCCCAACTTTACCCCAACTTTACCCCAACTTTACCCCAACTTTACCCCAACTTTACCCCAACTTTACCCCAACTTTACCCCAACTTTACCCCAACTTTACCCCAACTTTACCCCAACTTTACCCCAACTTTACCCCAACTTTACCCCAACTTTACCCCAACTTTACCCCAACTTTACCCCAACTTTACCCCAACTTTACCCCAACTTTACCCCAACTTTACCCCAACTTTACCCCAACTTTACCCCAACTTTACCCCAACTTTACCCCAACTTTACCCCAACTTTACCCCAACTTTACCCCAACTTTACCCCAACTTTACCCCAACTTTACCCCAACTTTACCCCAACTTTACCCCAACTTTACCCCAACTTTACCCCAACTTTACCCCAACTTTACCCCAACTTTACCCCAACTTTACCCCAACTTTACCCCAACTTTACCCCAACTTTACCCCAACTTTACCCCAACTTTACCCCAACTTTACCCCAACTTTACCCCAACTTTACCCCAACTTTACCCCAACTTTACCCCAACTTTACCCCAACTTTACCCCAACTTTACCCCAACTTTACCCCAACTTTACCCCAACTTTACCCCAACTTTACCCCAACTTTACCCCAACTTTACCCCAACTTTACCCCAACTTTACCCCAACTTTACCCCAACTTTACCCCAACTTTACCCCAACTTTACCCCAACTTTACCCCAACTTTACCCCAACTTTACCCCAACTTTACCCCAACTTTACCCCAACTTTACCCCAACTTTACCCCAACTTTACCCCAACTTTACCCCAACTTTACCCCAACTTTACCCCAACTTTACCCCAACTTTACCCCAACTTTACCCCAACTTTACCCCAACTTTACCCCAACTTTACCCCAACTTTACCCCAACTTTACCCCAACTTTACCCCAACTTTACCCCAACTTTACCCCAACTTTACCCCAACTTTACCCCAACTTTACCCCAACTTTACCCCAACTTTACCCCAACTTTACCCCAACTTTACCCCAACTTTACCCCAACTTTACCCCAACTTTACCCCAACTTTACCCCAACTTTACCCCAACTTTACCCCAACTTTACCCCAACTTTACCCCAACTTTACCCCAACTTTACCCCAACTTTACCCCAACTTTACCCCAACTTTACCCCAACTTTACCCCAACTTTACCCCAACTTTACCCCAACTTTACCCCAACTTTACCCCAACTTTACCCCAACTTTACCCCAACTTTACCCCAACTTTACCCCAACTTTACCCCAACTTTACCCCAACTTTACCCCAACTTTACCCCAACTTTACCCCAACTTTACCCCAACTTTACCCCAACTTTACCCCAACTTTACCCCAACTTTACCCCAACTTTACCCCAACTTTACCCCAACTTTACCCCAACTTTACCCCAACTTTACCCCAACTTTACCCCAACTTTACCCCAACTTTACCCCAACTTTACCCCAACTTTACCCCAACTTTACCCCAACTTTACCCCAACTTTACCCCAACTTTACCCCAACTTTACCCCAACTTTACCCCAACTTTACCCCAACTTTACCCCAACTTTACCCCAACTTTACCCCAACTTTACCCCAACTTTACCCCAACTTTACCCCAACTTTACCCCAACTTTACCCCAACTTTACCCCAACTTTACCCCAACTTTACCCCAACTTTACCCCAACTTTACCCCAACTTTACCCCAACTTTACCCCAACTTTACCCCAACTTTACCCCAACTTTACCCCAACTTTACCCCAACTTTACCCCAACTTTACCCCAACTTTACCCCAACTTTACCCCAACTTTACCCCAACTTTACCCCAACTTTACCCCAACTTTACCCCAACTTTACCCCAACTTTACCCCAACTTTACCCCAACTTTACCCCAACTTTACCCCAACTTTACCCCAACTTTACCCCAACTTTACCCCAACTTTACCCCAACTTTACCCCAACTTTACCCCAACTTTACCCCAACTTTACCCCAACTTTACCCCAACTTTACCCCAACTTTACCCCAACTTTACCCCAACTTTACCCCAACTTTACCCCAACTTTACCCCAACTTTACCCCAACTTTACCCCAACTTTACCCCAACTTTACCCCAACTTTACCCCAACTTTACCCCAACTTTACCCCAACTTTACCCCAACTTTACCCCAACTTTACCCCAACTTTACCCCAACTTTACCCCAACTTTACCCCAACTTTACCCCAACTTTACCCCAACTTTACCCCAACTTTACCCCAACTTTACCCCAACTTTACCCCAACTTTACCCCAACTTTACCCCAACTTTACCCCAACTTTACCCCAACTTTACCCCAACTTTACCCCAACTTTACCCCAACTTTACCCCAACTTTACCCAACTTTACCCCAACTTTACCCCAACTTTACCCCAACTTTACCCCAACTTTACCCCAACTTTACCCCAACTTTACCCCAACTTTACCCCAACTTTACCCCAACTTTACCCCAACTTTACCCCAACTTTACCCCAACTTTACCCCAACTTTACCCCAACTTTACCCCAACTTTACCCCAACTTTACCCCAACTTTACCCCAACTTTACCCCAACTTTACCCCAACTTTACCCCAACTTTACCCCAACTTTACCCCAACTTTACCCCAACTTTACCCCAACTTTACCCCAACTTTACCCCAACTTTACCCCAACTTTACCCCAACTTTACCCCAACTTTACCCCAACTTTACCCCAACTTTACCCCAACTTTACCCCAACTTTACCCCAACTTTACCCCAACTTTACCCCAACTTTACCCCAACTTTACCCCAACTTTACCCCAACTTTACCCCAACTTTACCCCAACTTTACCCCAACTTTACCCCAACTTTACCCCAACTTTACCCCAACTTTACCCCAACTTTACCCCAACTTTACCCCAACTTTACCCCAACTTTACCCCAACTTTACCCCAACTTTACCCCAACTTTACCCCAACTTTACCCCAACTTTACCCCAACTTTACCCCAACTTTACCCCAACTTTACCCCAACTTTACCCCAACTTTACCCCAACTTTACCCCAACTTTACCCCAACTTTACCCCAACTTTACCCCAACTTTACCCCAACTTTACCCCAACTTTACCCCAACTTTACCCCAACTTTACCCCAACTTTACCCCAACTTTACCCCAACTTTACCCCAACTTTACCCCAACTTTACCCCAACTTTACCCCAACTTTACCCCAACTTTACCCCAACTTTACCCCAACTTTACCCCAACTTTACCCCAACTTTACCCCAACTTTACCCCAACTTTACCCCAACTTTACCCCAACTTTACCCCAACTTTACCCCAACTTTACCCAACTTTACCCCAACTTTACCCCAACTTTACCCCAACTTTACCCCAACTTTACCCCAACTTTACCCCAACTTTACCCCAACTTTACCCCAACTTTACCCCAACTTTACCCCAACTTTACCCCAACTTTACCCCAACTTTACCCCAACTTTACCCCAACTTTACCCCAACTTTACCCCAACTTTACCCCAACTTTACCCCAACTTTACCCCAACTAAATTAGAGTGGAATAATTGGAATATAAGTTTGTCTGATATGTGTTTTCATTTTCTCATTTTTTTTAATTTCTACTTGTTACTTGGCTACTATTTTTTATTTTATCTTCTTTTTTAATTTCTTTAACGTGATGAAATTCAGTTAGTAATAAGTAAATTGCATTAATAGATTAGAGGTTTGAGACTTATGTGATGAAATTAGTAACATTAAGATAAAACAGAACTCCAGGTAGCAATAGAGAGGATGTTTGTTTACCTTTTGGTCAACGTCACTTTAGGACAGTTTGTTCACGTTCACATTGATAGCGAACCCACACATTATGTATATCTATGTCAGAATTATTATTCCTTGCTTTTCCTTCTGCAATTTTCTTTTTTTTTATCCATAACTGGATATTTCTTTCCTTTTTCTCTTTCTTTTTCTTTTTCTTTTCTTTTTTTTTTTTTTTGCTCTTCTCTTTCTCTTTATTTGTATATTGGTATAAGATGACATATATTTTGGTATGTCATGTTGTGTTTTTTTTCCTAGCTAAATAAAATGACCTCATTTACCAAAAAAAAAAAAGGGAGAGACAGAGAGAGAAAAAGACTCCCCCTACAATCTCGTCAAGATTTACAGTGAAACTATCAAGAGGGTACTGCCAACCATGTCTCTCCTTCTGCTCTCCTCTTAGAGATGAAATCTGACAGAGTGAAAAACCAGTTATATCAAGCTAATGGCTCCTTCCTTCACCACCATTGAAATCAGTGAGAGAGCACTCACTCCCCACACCCCATTGACCAAGTGCTCCAGGAGGCCTCTCAGAGACTGAACCTGAAAGACAGAGAGGGCTGTTGTATACATCTCATAAAGGCTAACTCCACTCCCCAGCATTTCAAGAAATGAGCAGATGCCCCACCCTCCTGGCTCAGGGAGAGCACCTGGCCAGAGACAAAGACTCCTCTATGATCTTGTAAAGACTTACAGCCAAACCATCAAGGGGGTACAACAAAGCACGGCTCTCCTTGTCTCCTCTGAGAGATTGAACCTTAAAGAGAAAAGCAGTTCTGTTAAGCTAGAGATTGCTTGCTTTCCCACCCACAAGGAAATCAGCAACAGAGTCTCTATCTCAACCCCCATTGACCAAGTGTTCCAGGAGACCTCATGGCCGGGAAGAAGAACACACAAAGAAAACTTCTCGGTCTTATGCTCAAAGATGGCCTCCCAACACACTACACCTTTGCTCTCCCATCAGAGACAGAGTCTGAAAGACAGGGGGACCAGTTATATACATCTCGGAGTTGCTACCTCCACCACCAAGCAATTCAAAACCTGAACAGATGCCCCAGCCCCTTAGAGGAAGTGCCTAGAAATAGTACCTGGCCAAAGGCAAAGACTCCCCTATGATTTTGCAAAGCCTTATAGCTACACCATCACAGGTACCTGTCATGCATGACTCTCCTTCTGCTCTCCTCTGAGAGACTGAACCAGAAAGAAAGAAAGAAAGAAAGAAAGAAAGAAAGAAAGAAAGAAAGAGCCGTTGTTAAGCTAGTGGCTGCTTCCTCCACCCACAAAGAACAAAATGACAGTCTCACAAGCCCCACCCCCATTCACCAAGTGCTCCAGGAGACCTCATGTCCAGGAAGAGGAACAGCCACAGAAAACTTTTCTTGCACTCAAGATGTCCTCCAAACACATCTCACATTCGCTCTCCCGTCAGAGACAGAGCCTGAAAGACAGAGAGAGCATTTGTATTCATTTAGTACTTGCTAGCTCCACCCGCTAGCAATTCGAGTACTCAGCAGATGCCCCACTCACTGACATCAAATGCTCGGGGAGAGCACCTAGCCTGAGACAAGGACTCCTTAATGATCTTGTAAAGACTTACCGCAAAACGATGAAGGAGGTAGTGCCAAGCATGGCTCTCCTACTTTCCTTTGAGAGATTGAACCTGAAAGAGAGAAAAAGAGTTGATATCAAGCTAGTGGTTTCTTCCTCCATCCATAAGGAAATCAGTGATAAAAGGTAGCAGTCCCATCCCCATTGATCAAGTGCTCCAGAAGACCTCATGTTCAGGAAGATTAACACCTACAGAAAACTTCTCTGTTTTGACTTCTAAGATGTCCTCCAAACACACCTCACCTTTTAGCCAGAAAGACAGGGAGAGCAGGTACATAGATTTGGGAGTTGCTACCTCCAACCCCCAAGCAATTCAGGGACTGAGCAGAGGCCCCACGCACTTCCATCAGTTGCTCAAGGCGAGCACCTGGCCAGAGAAAAAGACTCCCCTAAGGTTTGGTAAAGATTTACAGCCAAACCTGAAGGGGGTTGCTGCCAAGCATGGCTCTCCTTCTGCTCTCCTCTGAGAGACCGAACCCGAAATAGAGGGAAAAAAACAGTTATATGAAGCTAGTGGCTGCTTTCTCCACCCAGAAATAACTCAGTGGCAGAGACACAAGCCCCACCACCATTGACCAAGCGCTCCAGGAAAGGTCATGTTTAGGAACAGGAAAATGCACAGAAAACTTCTCTGTCTTACGCGCAAAGATGTCCTCTCAAAACACCTCACATTTGCTGTCCCGCCAGAGA
This sequence comes from Cyclura pinguis, assembly GCA_030412105.1. NCBI lineage: Eukaryota > Metazoa > Chordata > Lepidosauria > Squamata > Iguanidae > Cyclura > Cyclura pinguis. Next base: position 204,439,086 of record CM059599.1, read on the forward strand.
CAAAGCCTGAAAGACAGAGAGAGCAGTTATATACATCTCGTAGGTGCTAGCTCCACCCCCTAGCATTTCAAGGAGTGAGCAGACGCTCCACGCACTTGGGTCAAGTGCTCACGGAGAGCACCTGGCCAAAGAGAAACACTGGCCTATGATCGTGTAAAGACTTACAGTGAAAGATGTCCTCCAAACACACCTCCCCTTTCCTCTCCCATCAGAGACTGAGGCTGAGAGAGAGAGACAGAGAGAAAGAGCACTTATATACATGTAGGAGTTGCTAGCTCCACCGCATAGGAATTCAAGGTCTGGGCAGATGCCACCCCCACTTACATCAACTGCACAAGGTGAGCACCCGGCCAGAGACAAAGACTCCCTTGTAATCTTTCCAGGACTTACAGACAAACCCTCAAGGGGCTACTGCCAAGCATGGCTGTCGTTCTACCCTCCTCTGAAAGACTGAATCTTAGACAGAGAAAAAGCAGCCATATTTAGCAAGTGGTTCCTTCTTCAACACACATGGAAATCAGTGACAGAGGCACAAACCCCACCCTTATTGACCAATTGCTTTAGGAGACCTCGTGTCCAGAAGAGGAGAAGCCACAGAAAACTTCTGTCTTACACTTCAAGGTGTCCTCCAAACACACCTCACCTTTGCTCTCCCATCAGAGACTGAGCCTGAAAGGCAGGGAAAGCAGTTATAATACACCTAGGAGTTGCTAGCTCCACCCCCAAGCAATTGAAGGTCTGAGCAGATGCCCCACCCACTTACATCATGCTCAAGGCGAGCACCTGGGCAGAGACAAAGACTCCCCTATTATCTTGTCAGGACTTGCAGCAAAACAATGAAGGAGGTACTGCCAAGCATGGCTCTCCTTCTGTTGCCCTCTGAGAGACTGAACCTGAAAGAGAGAACAAGCAGCTATGGTTAGCTAGTGGCTGCTTCTTCCACCCATAAGGAAAACACTCACAGGCCCCTTGACCAAGTGCTCTGGGAATCCTCTCAGAGACTGAACCTGAAAGACAGAGAGGGCTATTATATACATCTCATAGAGGCTAACTCCACCCCCTAGCAATTCAAGGACTGATCAGATGCCCCACCCACCTGGCTCAGGGAGAGCACCTGGCCAGAGACAAAGACTCCTCCGTGATCTTGTAAAGACTTACAGCCAAACCATCAAGGGGGTACAACAAAGCATGGCTCTCCTTTTCTCCTCTGTGAGATTGAACCTGAAAGAGAAAAAGCAGTTCTGTTAAGCTAGAGGCTGCTTACTCCACCCACAAGGAAATCAGTGACAGAGTCTCTATCCCCACTGCCATTGACCAAGTGCTCCGGGAGACCTCGTGTCCAGGAAGAGGAACGCCTACAGAAAAATTCTCTATCTTACCGTCAAAGATGGCCTCCCAGCACACTTCATCTCTGCTCTCCCATCAGAGACAGAGCCTGAAAGATAGAGAGCAGTTATATACACCTAGGAGTTGCTACCTCCACCACCAAACAATTCAAAACCTGAACAGATGCCCCCCCTCCCCCAGTCACATCGAGCATGGATGTCCTCCTGCACTCCTCTGAGAGACTGACCCCGAAAAAGAAAAGAAGAAATCATATTCGGCTAGTGGCTCCTTCACCCACCCACATGGAAAACAGTGACGGAGGCACAAGCCCCAAGCCCATTGACTGAGTGCTCCAGGAGATCTCATGTCCAAAGAGAGGAAAACCCATAGATAACTTCAAAGTCTTATGCCTAAACATTCAAAGATGTCCTCTCAAGGCACCTCACCTTTGCTAGTCCTCTCAGAGGCTGAGCCTGAAAGAGAGAGAGAGAGCAGTTATATATATCTAATAGGTGCTAGCTCCACCCCCTAGCAATTCAAGAACTGAGCAGATGCTCCACCCACTTAGAAGAAGTGCCTAGGGAAAGTACCTAGCCATCAGCAAAGACTCGCGAGGACCTTGTCAAGGCTCACATCCAAACCATCAAGGTTACCTGACAAGCATAGCTCTCCTTCTGCTCCCATCTCAGAGATTAAATCTGAAGGAGAGAAATGTAGTCACGTTAAACTAAAGGCTGCTTCATCCACCCATAAGGAAATGAGTGACAGAGGCTCTAGCCCCACCTTTATTGACCAAGTGCTGCAGAAGGCCTCTTGCCTAGGAACGAGAAGACCCCGAAAAAATTCAAAATTTTACAAGCACATCACTTTTCTTCTCTCATTCTTCTGTGAGACCGTATGAGGAGTTATAGTGCCGACTTCTGGTTTCAATGACGCCGTGACTGCCAGAACAGTGAAGAAGCTCTCACTGATTCTAACACCCCACGTGGATTAGCTGGAGCAAATCAACCGGCAAATGACCCCCTGGTAAAGGGGGTCCCGAGGGGCTCGACACTGACCCCGTGCCACTCTCTGGGCAAGAAGATCGAATAAAAGACCGACGGTCATACCGTTCCGAAAGCCGGGTGATAGTGAGGGGGTCGAAGGGTGCCACATCTGCCTGGGAAGTCGCTGTTTGTTGGCAAAGCGCTGCCGGAAACTTTTAAAAATAATAAACTTACAAGCTACAATAAGAAATCAAGACAGAACCTAGTTCAGACCCTTTGGTTTTCCTCAAGATTAAAGGATCAAGCCTATCATTAAGCAATAAACTGCAACTGAAAAGGAGAACTGACTTTTCAGAATACAAGAAGCAACGGGAGCATGAGAGGTAAGAAGACTAAAAAATCACAAGGACTATTAATAAAATTAATCCATTCACACAAATTAAATCGGAGATTGGAGGACTGAATTTAAAAAGATGGAGACGGATTTAGCTAGAGCTCGCGGGGAAGCAAAACAACTAGAGACGGTAAGGAAAATAGACTCACTTTCCAAACCGCTGGAGCGCACTAAACCAGCTGAAAACTAAAAGAGATGGGAGACTGAAAGATCTCAAAGACAGGACTATAAAACGACTTTGTAGGCTAGGTAACTTGGAAGAAACAATAAAGAAAATCTGGACGGTCAAAAGTTAAATGAACTTAATTGGACTATAAAGGAGTGGAACGCACACCAAAATTTAATCCGGAAATAGAGAACGGAAGGGAACTAGCAACAAAGGGCAAAATACACAACTTGAGCTCACGCGAAGAAATCAGAAAGGAGGGCATGAAAGAAAGTAAGTTGGAAGTGAAGGGATTCGGGTGAAAAGCCGCTCGAAGCTCGCTGTGAAAGAACGGGACAGAGCAGACTGAAAGAGGAAAAGGGGACAGGAAATGAAAGATAAACAGCTTGAGCTCGCTTGAAGAGGACAGAGTCGAGAGGCAGAAACTAACAAGAACAAAAGAAAGTCACCAGAGCTCGCCGTGAAAGAGACAGATATAAAGTACAGTAAAAATAAAAATAAATAAATAAATAATAATAATAGTAGTAATAGTAATAACGTAATATAAATATATAAAATACTAATAAGAATCACTATAGTACAAAGGTCTTAGAAATGATAGTTGGTGAATGAACTATTGGGCAATAGAGGGATTGTAAAGGTATAATTAATTGGAATATATACAAATATAATATTAAGCAAATAGTTCAATAGAATCATAAATGATTAAGTCCTGAATTTAATTGATTGCATATTGCATATTGTATAATGATTTAACTGATTTCATATTGTATAAATTATAAGTGTAAAATAACGAATTATTATATAGACAGAGGTGACTGTAAAATAACAATGCATATCTGAATGAATAAGTTATAGGAAAAGTATATACATATACATGTGACGGGATTAAATGTGTGGAGATATTAACTGTGATAGAGGAGATAAACTGTTCAGAGAAAAATAACTTAATTTACTTGAGCAGCTCGAGGTGACCTTGAAGGTAAAGAAGAGAAAGGAAAACAGACGACAAAGTGACGCAGCTGGAACCCACTAAGACAGCACAACAAAGATAAAAAGGGGGGAAAAAGAGGCAGAGGAAAGAATCAAAAAAATTAATTAACCCTCTGAGAGAAGAAAGCAGTGAGCAAAAACTGAGTCAAGGCCACCACCTAGTGGAGACACAGGGAGATACACAGAAACTCCTCTGTCTTTAGAAAAAGGGGGGAGGAAATGGCCTCGGGTTTAAGAAAAGGATCCAAAACACAAACACAAATATGACTCATCGACCCAGCAAGAAGGGCATCAACAGAGATGGGACAACAAATGACAGAAATATTACAAAAATTAAGAAGTCTCAAACAAGAGATGAGACAAGAATTGAAAGACACAAGAGCGGAAATTAAAGCAGACATATGAAAAGAGATAGAGACAATTGGGGAAAGAATAGATAATGTTAATAAAAAGATAAAAACAATGAAATCAGACATTCCAGAATTACAAGATAAAACTAAGCAAATGGAAAAAGAAAAAAAAGCACTGGCGGAGACTCAAAAACAGGAAGAACTTACGATAAACCAACAAGAACTGAGATACCGAGACAAATGTATTACACTGAGAGGAATCCCAGAATTGCCAGTGGAAAATTTGTATGACAAAATAATACCGTGATTAGCAGCCTTCATAGACATACAGGAAGATGTTATTGAAGCTGAAATTGACAGCATCTTTAGCGCAAACTCAAAGATTGCAAAGGAAAAAAATTGGCCAAAGGATGTAGTGATTTGTCTAACAAGAACCAGGATAAAAGAAAAAAATCATATGGACCAACAACGAACAGAAGCTATTGATAGCCGATGATGAAATTAAAATTTTTAAAGACATTCCGTATGAAATACTGAAGAGAAGACAGGATTACAAATTCTTAACTCAACTACTACAGAAATATAAAATAACATATAAAAGGGAAAGAGTGGAGGGACTCTCCTATACCTATAAACAAAGAAGATATAAAATCACAAACACTACAAAGGAAAAGAAGTGTTTGAAAAATTGAAGACAGATTTAGAAAGTTCAATAAAAGAAAAAGGGAAAAAGAAAAGCAGCAATGAAAGAGAAGAAAACCAAGAAGGGAAAGAAGAAAGAACCCAGGAATCTGCATCAATAAGGAAGCAGGAGAACAAGAAAAAGAAAGCACCGGAACAGAATCTGAAACGGAACAAGAAGAAGAAGAATCCCAAAAACCAGAACTAGAAATTGAAGACTTATATGTAGAAGACAAAGAAATATTGGGGGGGGGGGGAGAAGAAGAAGACAAAGTAAAAAGGAGGAGAAATCAAGATAAAACACCAGAGATTACAAGAAAGAAGAGTTAACAGAGAAAAAAAATGGGAATGAAGATACAATCACGGAACGTTAAAGGCCTTAACTCAAATTACAAGAGAAGACAAGTTTTCCACTATCTAGAAAAAACAAAAGCAGATGTGATATGTCTACAAGAAACAAGAATCAGAGACACAGATTCCAAATATTTAAAAAACCCGAAAAAAAGAGGAGTAGTGCTAAATATCAATTCGAAATTCCCATTGGAGATGATATTTCAAGATAAACAAGGCCCTTATGTGAGAGTAGAAGTCCAATTTCAAGATTTCAAAATACTACTAATAGCAATATATTAGCCAATAGAAGAAAAAAACAAATTTTGCCAAAGGATTCAAAAAGAATTGATTAAATGCACAAGTGAAAGAAATCAAGACAACTTTTTGATGACGGGGACACGAATGGAGTAATGGACCCAACAATAGACAGATAGTTGAACAAACCTCATAAAAAATTACATGGTAATCTTTCTTTAAATTAATAGATCTGATGGCACTACTAGACATCTGGAGATTCAAATACGGAGATTCTAAGGGATACACATTCTATTCAGACAGTCATAAAACCCTGTCAAGGATTGATATGTTCTTTATATCGAAGCCACTACACAATAGGATTAAAAATATGGAGGTTCTCCCAAAGATGTTCTCCAACCATAACCCAATTCAACTGGAATTATTGGCTGCAAAGAAAAACATGAGACGGCGACTTAAGGACTTCTTATTCCGGAACGAACACTATTCCGAGAAGATAAAAGAGACAACAAAAAATTACTTTAAAGAAAGCATGACAAAGCAGTATTAAGAGGTCACTTTATTAAATGGGGCTCGGAATACAAAAAGAAAACGCATGAAAAATATCGAAATATTATGAATGAAACAAAGCAGAGGGAAGGAAAATTAAGGGAAAACCCATCTAATAAAAAACTGAGGACAGAACTGAGGATATTACAAGAACAAATTAAAGCAGAACACCAACAGAGACAGGCAAAAAATTAATGAGAATCAAACAAAACTTCTTCGAACAAGCAAACAAACTGGGAAAGTGGCTGGCATTCAAACTCAGAAAAGAAAGAGAAAAGAGATTAACCTTAGAGGTAAAGACAGGGATGAAAATAGTCTCAGATCAGGAGGCCACAAAGCAAACTTTGTATAAATACTACAAAGAACTTTTTAGCATAAAAACCCAAGGGAAAACACAAGGTAAGATAAAAGAATATCTGGAAAAGCAAAACATCCCAAATATATCAGAAGAACAAAATAAAATCTTAAACGCTAATATTACAACTGTGGAAATAACGGAAGCAATCCAGAAATTGAACACTGCAAAAGCACCAGGCCCAGACGGATTTTAAGTGGCATATTATAAAAACTTACAAGAAGAACGTCTACCTCCAATGTTAAAAACGTTCAATGAAATCGTAAAAGAAGGAAAACCAAGATCATGGAATGAAGCAAACATAACATTAATACCGAAAGAAGGAAAGGACGCTAAAGATCCAGGGAATTATCAGCGGATTTCCTTATTTAATATCGACTACAAAATATTCACAAGTATATTGGCCGAAAGCCTAAAAAGAATACTACAAGATCTAATTCAAGAAGATCAAAATGGTTTCTTACCAAAAATACAAATCCAAAATAATATTAGAACGGTACTGGACATAATAGAACACTATGAAAAAAACAACAAAAGAAAACTCGCAATGAACTTTGTAGATGCAGAGAAGGCATTTGAAAACGTAAGATGGGATGTTATGCATCAATTGCTAGCCAAAATGAATTTCGGCACAACTTTTACGGAATGGGTAAAAGAAATCTATAAAGACCAGAGTGCTTCACTCATAATGGCGATAAAACAAAGCAGTTTGAGATAAAGAAAAGTACAAGACAAGGATGTCCACTGCCTCCACTTTTATTTATTACAGCCCTAGAAGGACTGAATAGAGAAATAAGATGAGACTCCGAAATAAAAAGACGTAAAATAAAAAGACAAGAATATAAACTGAAGGCATACGCAGATGACCTGCTGATCTTTTCAGAAGAACTGAATCAAAGCATAGACAAACTGCTAGAAAAAATTTAAAAAATTGGGGAAGTTGCAGGATTCAAAATCAACAATGGAAAAACTAGAATACTAACAAAAAACAAACATATTCACATTCTAGATGGCAATCCGAATAGAAAATTCTGAATTCCGAATAGCAAAGACCAAGAACGGCATTGATCACGTACCTGGATTTGATTGTTAATTACCTTATAGTTAAATTATTTGCTGAGCTTCTATAAAGAGGGATCTCCAGGGGTTTGATACCCGGGAGAAGAAGGATATTGGAAATCGGTCCATCGGAAATGGAGATTATTAAAAGTTTTAGTCCCTCGTCTTAGTACTGTGGTGACAAGCCTAACCATGGGAGTCCATGAAGCTGGATTTTATGCATAGAAACTATTCTTGTGACACTGTTTTGCCAAAGCTGACTGATGTATTTAGTCCACTCTAACTTCTACCACTTACCCCCTTTGTTGCTTGAGCAGTTCGTACTAAGATTCAACAAAGGTAGAACATTAGCTCTGTAGATTGTTAAAAGTAGAATAGAAGCTGCCAACTCAAGGAAAAGATCGTGTCTGCACTTTGCAGAGTGCAATGTTGCTCACCTAGCCCACATGGGACTGTTAGGGATGTTATATTTTTGGAAGTTACAGCTGTTGTGGTCCTAAATCTGTCAGCAAAAATAAAAATATTTTAAAAAAAGAAAATGGAGATTATTAAGAGAGTTCGTCAGAGGGATGGTGGATGACGGGGGCTACACAAAAACCTCGATAGTACTTCCCTCCAGCACTGAGCTCTGGCAAAAAGACAGTTCGCCAGAGTCGAGTGTTTAAAAATCACCAAAAAGCAGAGTTTACTTACACAGCTTATAAGCGTCCCAGCAGAGTGTTAAGATTAGCAGCAAAGCCCTGAAGCCAGGAAAAATACTCCCACGCAAATGTCATCTTCCAACAGCAGGCTTTTACTCTTGAGTTACAAGACATAGAGGATACACAAGGCTCAACGGAGCTTTCAGCATTCAACAGCAAGCTGACGTAGCCTCCGGCCGCTCCTTCAGACATCAAGAGGGGGACGGTGGGCTGGAACACACCCACTTACAGACAGGAATCTCTGATGTAACTCTAGAGACCCTTGCTAGAGGTATGATGCAACTGGTTACACAACCCAATGACTCATGCAGGAGTTACCTGGGATTGCATCATCCACTGTCTTTCCCAGGTGCAAACTTTAAGGTACATCATGTCTATTTTATTTGGACCTAGGTTCTGTCCAAGCTTTCCTCACTGAGTTTACATACTTAAATTTGCAACATTGCATTCTTTTTCTTAGTTTGTTAGTATTGAGTCAGGTGCAAAGACTCATGTATATTTCTTATTTGTTCTCTTTTTTTTAAGTTTAATGATGTAGTTAGTTTAAAGGGATTGAGGTCAGAATCAAATGATTGCATGATGGTAACGGAAGAACTTTCCAACATCTTAAGGGAAGTCAGAAAAGGCACTACGAGAATGTCCAGTTACTCCATACTTACTTTACAGTTACCTTATAGTTACTTTAGAGCTACTCTGTAGTTACTCTATAGGATTTAGGTCAGAATCATATGATTCCACGATGATAATGGATGACCTTTCCCAATATATTAAGGGGAAGTCAGAAAAGGCACTACAAGAATGTCCAGTTACTCCATAGCTACTTTAAAGTTACTTTAGGGCTACTCTGTAGTAAGCCTGTAGTTACTCTGTAGTTACTCCATAGGACTGAGGTCGAAATCATATGATTCCAGGATGATAATGGATGAACTTTCCCAACATATTAAGGGGAAGTCAGAAAAGGCACTACAAGAATGTCCAGTTACTCCACAGTTTCTGCCCCAAACTCTCTCTCTGCCCCTCAACTCACTGTCTGTCCCCCAACCACAAATTGAAAGAGAGAAAGCTCAATCCCTGGGGAACGCTGAACTTGCCGATGCTTGGCAGAATGTCAGTTCTTAAGTTGAACATCTTGCCCAAAATATTGCTCTTATTTCAAATGATTTCGGTTATTGTACCCAAAACATGGTTTGTGCAATGGAAAAAAGATAGAAGGAAATTTATCTGGAAGGGCAAGAAACCCAGAAGATGTGATCAGCCAGTGACAGATTGAAGGTGTAGAGGTGGTTTTGCAATCCCAGATCTAGATAGAAAGTATCTTGTGGCATGTTTGACTTGGTTCAGGTCCTGGATTTTACTTAATAATACAGGACTTTTGTTACTAGAGGGGCATGGCCTGCATTTTGTCGGGCATGCCTTTCTTTGGTCCAAAAAGGCAAATGTCCAGAGATCTTTTTTAAATCACATTCTTTGCAAATCTTTATATAAGGTTTGGGATAAACAGAAATGGGTATTTTACTCTAAGTTGCCAACCTGGCTTTCTCCTTTGGAAGCCCTCTCTAGGAAAGAATCCATGAAACATGGAGTTTGGTTCACTTATAAAGACCTTCTGAAAAAATCAGACTCTTACCAAATGAAAGAAAGACAGCAATTGTTGAAAGAAGGTATGGACATTCAATCTTTCCCTCATTTGCAAGTAGTTAACACATTGAAAGAAGACGTTAAAGTCAAAGGTTTGGATCTGAAGATGACGCAGTTTGAACAATGTTTACTCAAGGGAGAAAAAAGATTGCTCTCTAAACTGTATGTGATGCTATTAAGAATACATCTGGAAGAGGAGACGGTTAAAGACTGTACGATCCAACCAGCCAAAGATCTTGGACGTAATACTTCATTGGAAGACTGGGAGAAGATCTGGAGAAGCAACCTATATTATACAAGGGCATATGAACTCCAAGAAACCCTGTTAGAAACGACGCATAGATGGCATCTCTCACCAGTTAGAATTGCTCAAATGTACAAAGGTTGCGAAAACAAGTGCCGGAAGGGGAACAAGCAGACTGGAACATTCTACCACCTATGGTGGGGGTGCAGTAAAACCAAAAAATACCGAATGAAAATCAAATTGAGCATGCAAAAGATTTTGAAGATAAAAATCAGACTGAAATCAGAATTCTTCTTCTTGGGTGTGTTGAAACTGGAGAACAAGGAAGAAAGACATCTTGAAAAACGGATTTGGCACATGGTTAAGGCAGCCAGGATAGTATTAGCCAGGTAAATACTTTACCTAGCAACCGCTAGTTGTCACTGCTACTCCAATAGCAACAGAGAGGGTGGAGAAATTGACAGACATAGCTGGAATGGACAAGCTGATTTACATTCTGGATGGCAAGCCGAAGAGCAAATTCTGCTGAGATGGGGTCCTACTCACAGATTTTTTCCAGACCAAGAATGGGATTGATCACGTACCTGGATTTGATTGTTAATTACCTTATAGTTAAATTATTTGCTGAGCTTCTATAAAGAGGGATCTCCAGGGGTTTGATACCCGGGAGATGAAGGATATTGGAAATCGGTCCATCGGAAATGAAGATTATTAAAAGTTTTAGTCCCTCGTCTTAGTACTGTGGTGACAAGCCTAACCATGGGAGTCCATGAAGCTGGATTTTATGCATAGAAACGATTCTTGTGACACTGTTTTGCCAAAGCTGACTGATCTATTTAGTCCACTTTAACTTCTACCACTTACCCCCTTTGTTGCTTGAGCAGTTAGTAGTAAGATTCAACAAAGGTAGAACATTAGCTCTGTAGATTGTTAAAAGCGGAATAGAAGCTGCCAACTCAAGGAAAAGTTCATGTTTGCACTTTGCAGAATACAATGTTGTTCACCTAGCGCACATGGGACTGTTAGGGATGTTATATTTTTGGAAGTTACAACTGTTGTGGTCCTAAGTCTACCAGCAAAAATAACAATATTTTTAAAAAAAGAAAATGGAGATTATTAACAGAGTTTACATGCTTAAACTTGGAACATTGTCATCTTTTTCTTAGTTTTTTAGTACCGAGAGATGCGAAGACTCATGTATTTCTTATTTCTCCTTTTTTTTTTAAGGCTTAATGGTGTACTTAGATTAAAGGGATTGAGGTCAGAGTCATATGATTACATGATAATAATGGATGAACTTTCTCAACATATTAAGGGGAAGTCAGAAAGGCACTACAATAATGGCCGGCTTTACTCCAACTTTACTCCAACTTTACTCCAACTTTACTCCAACTTTACTCCAACTTTACTCCAACTTTACCCCAACTTTACCCCAACTTTACCCCAACTTTACCCCAACTTTACCCCAACTTTACCCCAACTTTACCCCAACTTTACCCCAACTTTACCCCAACTTTACCCCAACTTTACCCCAACTTTACCCCAACTTTACCCCAACTTTACCCCAACTTTACCCCAACTTTACCCCAACTTTACCCCAACTTTACCCCAACTTTACCCCAACTTTACCCCAACTTTACCCCAACTAAATTAGAGTGGAATAATTGGAATATAAGTTTGTCTGATATGTGTTTTCATTTTCTCATTTTTTTTAATTTCTACTTGTTACTTGGCTACTATTTTTTATTTTATCTTCTTTTTTAATTTCTTTAACGTGATGAAATTCAGTTAGTAATAAGTAAATTGCATTAATAGATTAGAGGTTTGAGACTTATGTGATGAAATTAGTAACATTAAGATAAAACAGAACTCCAGGTAGCAATAGAGAGGATGTTTGTTTACCTTTTGGTCAACGTCACTTTAGGACAGTTTGTTCACGTTCACATTGATAGCGAACCCACACATTATGTATATCTATGTCAGAATTATTATTCCTTGCTTTTCCTTCTGCAATTTTCTTTTTTTTTATCCATAACTGGATATTTCTTTCCTTTTTCTCTTTCTTTTTCTTTTTCTTTTCTTTTTTTTTTTTTTTGCTCTTCTCTTTCTCTTTATTTGTATATTGGTATAAGATGACATATATTTTGGTATGTCATGTTGTGTTTTTTTTCCTAGCTAAATAAAATGACCTCATTTACCAAAAAAAAAAAAGGGAGAGACAGAGAGAGAAAAAGACTCCCCCTACAATCTCGTCAAGATTTACAGTGAAACTATCAAGAGGGTACTGCCAACCATGTCTCTCCTTCTGCTCTCCTCTTAGAGATGAAATCTGACAGAGTGAAAAACCAGTTATATCAAGCTAATGGCTCCTTCCTTCACCACCATTGAAATCAGTGAGAGAGCACTCACTCCCCACACCCCATTGACCAAGTGCTCCAGGAGGCCTCTCAGAGACTGAACCTGAAAGACAGAGAGGGCTGTTGTATACATCTCATAAAGGCTAACTCCACTCCCCAGCATTTCAAGAAATGAGCAGATGCCCCACCCTCCTGGCTCAGGGAGAGCACCTGGCCAGAGACAAAGACTCCTCTATGATCTTGTAAAGACTTACAGCCAAACCATCAAGGGGGTACAACAAAGCACGGCTCTCCTTGTCTCCTCTGAGAGATTGAACCTTAAAGAGAAAAGCAGTTCTGTTAAGCTAGAGATTGCTTGCTTTCCCACCCACAAGGAAATCAGCAACAGAGTCTCTATCTCAACCCCCATTGACCAAGTGTTCCAGGAGACCTCATGGCCGGGAAGAAGAACACACAAAGAAAACTTCTCGGTCTTATGCTCAAAGATGGCCTCCCAACACACTACACCTTTGCTCTCCCATCAGAGACAGAGTCTGAAAGACAGGGGGACCAGTTATATACATCTCGGAGTTGCTACCTCCACCACCAAGCAATTCAAAACCTGAACAGATGCCCCAGCCCCTTAGAGGAAGTGCCTAGAAATAGTACCTGGCCAAAGGCAAAGACTCCCCTATGATTTTGCAAAGCCTTATAGCTACACCATCACAGGTACCTGTCATGCATGACTCTCCTTCTGCTCTCCTCTGAGAGACTGAACCAGAAAGAAAGAAAGAAAGAAAGAAAGAAAGAAAGAAAGAAAGAAAGAAAGAGCCGTTGTTAAGCTAGTGGCTGCTTCCTCCACCCACAAAGAACAAAATGACAGTCTCACAAGCCCCACCCCCATTCACCAAGTGCTCCAGGAGACCTCATGTCCAGGAAGAGGAACAGCCACAGAAAACTTTTCTTGCACTCAAGATGTCCTCCAAACACATCTCACATTCGCTCTCCCGTCAGAGACAGAGCCTGAAAGACAGAGAGAGCATTTGTATTCATTTAGTACTTGCTAGCTCCACCCGCTAGCAATTCGAGTACTCAGCAGATGCCCCACTCACTGACATCAAATGCTCGGGGAGAGCACCTAGCCTGAGACAAGGACTCCTTAATGATCTTGTAAAGACTTACCGCAAAACGATGAAGGAGGTAGTGCCAAGCATGGCTCTCCTACTTTCCTTTGAGAGATTGAACCTGAAAGAGAGAAAAAGAGTTGATATCAAGCTAGTGGTTTCTTCCTCCATCCATAAGGAAATCAGTGATAAAAGGTAGCAGTCCCATCCCCATTGATCAAGTGCTCCAGAAGACCTCATGTTCAGGAAGATTAACACCTACAGAAAACTTCTCTGTTTTGACTTCTAAGATGTCCTCCAAACACACCTCACCTTTTAGCCAGAAAGACAGGGAGAGCAGGTACATAGATTTGGGAGTTGCTACCTCCAACCCCCAAGCAATTCAGGGACTGAGCAGAGGCCCCACGCACTTCCATCAGTTGCTCAAGGCGAGCACCTGGCCAGAGAAAAAGACTCCCCTAAGGTTTGGTAAAGATTTACAGCCAAACCTGAAGGGGGTTGCTGCCAAGCATGGCTCTCCTTCTGCTCTCCTCTGAGAGACCGAACCCGAAATAGAGGGAAAAAAACAGTTATATGAAGCTAGTGGCTGCTTTCTCCACCCAGAAATAACTCAGTGGCAGAGACACAAGCCCCACCACCATTGACCAAGCGCTCCAGGAAAGGTCATGTTTAGGAACAGGAAAATGCACAGAAAACTTCTCTGTCTTACGCGCAAAGATGTCCTCTCAAAACACCTCACATTTGCTGTCCCGCCAGAGACAAAGCCTGAAAGACAGAGAGAGCAGTTATATACATCTCGTAGGTGCTAGCTCCACCCCCTAGCATTTCAAGGAGTGAGCAGACGCTCCACGCACTTGGGTCAAGTGCTCACGGAGAGCACCTGGCCAAAGAGAAACACTGGCCTATGATCGTGTAAAGACTTACAGTGAAAGATGTCCTCCAAACACACCTCCCCTTTCCTCTCCCATCAGAGACTGAGGCTGAGAGAGAGAGACAGAGAGAAAGAGCACTTATATACATGTAGGAGTTGCTAGCTCCACCGCATAGGAATTCAAGGTCTGGGCAGATGCCACCCCCACTTACATCAACTGCACAAGGTGAGCACCCGGCCAGAGACAAAGACTCCCTTGTAATCTTTCCAGGACTTACAGACAAACCCTCAAGGGGCTACTGCCAAGCATGGCTGTCGTTCTACCCTCCTCTGAAAGACTGAATCTTAGACAGAGAAAAAGCAGCCATATTTAGCAAGTGGCTCCTTCTTCAACACACATGGAAATCAGTGACAGAGGCACAAACCCCACCCTTATTGACCAATTGCTTTAGGAGACCTCGTGTCCAGAAGAGGAGAAGCCACAGAAAACTTCTGTCTTACACTTCAAGGTGTCCTCCAAACACACCTCACCTTTGCTCTCCCATCAGAGACTGAGCCTGAAAGGCAGAGAAAGCAGTTATAATACACCTAGGAGTTGCTAGCTCCACCCCCAAGCAATTGAAGGTCTGAGCAGATGCCCCACCCACTTACATCATGCTCAAGGCGAGCACCTGGGCAGAGACAAAGACTCCCCTATTATCTTGTCAGGACTTGCAGCAAAACAATGAAGGAGGTACTGCCAAGCATGGCTCTCCTTCTGTTGCCCTCTGAGAGACTGAACCTGAAAGAGAGAACAAGCAGCTATGGTTAGCTAGTGGCTGCTTCTTCCACCCATAAGGAAAACACTCACAGGCCCCTTGACCAAGTGCTCTGGGAATCCTCTCAGAGACTGAACCTGAAAGACAGAGAGGGCTATTATATACATCTCATAGAGGCTAACTCCACCCCCAGCAATTCAAGGACTGATCAGATGCCCCACCCACCTGGCTCAGGGAGAGCACCTGGCCAGAGACAAAGACTCCTCCGTGATCTTGTAAAGACTTACAGCCAAACCATCAAGGGGGTACAACAAAGCATGGCTCTCCTTTTCTCCTCTGTGAGATTGAACCTGAAAGAGAAAAAGCAGTTCTGTTAAGCTAGAGGCTGCTTACTCCACCCACAAGGAAATCAGTGACAGAGTCTCTATCCCCACTGCCATTGACCAAGTGCTCCGGGAGACCTCGTGTCCAGGAAGAGGAACGCCTACAGAAAAATTCTCTATCTTACCGTCAAAGATGGCCTCCCAGCACACTTCATCTCTGCTCTCCCATCAGAGACAGAGCCTGAAAGATAGAGAGCAGTTATATACACCTAGGAGTTGCTACCTCCACCACCAAACAATTCAAAACCTGAACAGATGCCCCCCCTCCCCCAGTCACATCGAGCGCCCAAGGGGAGCACCGGGACAGAGACAAAGACTAAGATCTGGTAAAGGCTTACAACCAAACCATGCTGACAAGCATGGATGTCCTCCTGCACTCCTCTGAGAGACTGACCCTGAAAAAGAAAAGAAGAAATCATATTCGGCTAGTGGCTCCTTCACCCACCCACATGGAAAACAGTGACGGAGGCACAAGCCCCAAGCCCATTGACTGAGTGCTCCAGGAGATCTCATGTCCAAAGAGAGGAAAACCCATAGATAACTTCAAAGTCTTATGCCTAAACATTCAAAGATGTCCTCTCAAGGCACCTCACCTTTGCTAGTCCTCTCAGAGGCTGAGCCTGAAAGAGAGAGAGAGAGCAGTTATATATATCTAATAGGTGCTAGCTCCACCCCCTAGCAATTCAAGAACTGAGCAGATGCTCCACCCACTTAGAAGAAGTGCCTAGGGAAAGTACCTAGCCATCAGCAAAGACTCGCGAGGACCTTGTCAAGGCTCACATCCAAACCATCAAGGTTACCTGACAAGCATAGCTCTCCTTCTGCTCCCATCTCAGAGATTAAATCTGAAGGAGAGAAACGTAGTCATGTTAAACTAAAGGCTGCTTCATCCACCCATAAGGAAATGAGTGACAGAGGCTCTAGCCCCACCTTTATTGACCAAGCGCTGCAGACGGCCTCTTGCCTAGGAACAAGAAGAAAGACTCCTAAAAAATTCAAAATTTTACAAGCACATCACTTTTCTTCTCCCATCTGAGATTAAATGAGGAGTTATAGTGCCGACTTCTGGTTTCAATGACGTCGCGATCGCCAGAACAGTGAAGAAGCTCTCACTGATTCTGACACCCCACGTGGATTAGCTGGAGCAAATCAACCGGCAAATGACCCCCCTGGTAAAGGGGGTCCAGAGGGGCTCGACACTGACCCCGTGCCACTCTCTGGGCAAGAAGATCGAATAAAAGACCGAAGGTCAGAATTGAAAGACACAAGAGCAAAAATTAAAGCAGACATATGAAAAGAGATAGAAACAATTGGGAAAAGAATAGATAATGTTAATAAAGAGATAAAAACAATGAAATCAGACATTCAATAATTACAAGATAAAGCTAAGCAAATGGAAAAAAAGACATAAAGACATTCCGTATGAAATACTGAAGAGAAGACAGGATTACAAATTCTTAACTCAACTACTACAAAAATATAAAATAACATAAAAATGGGAAAGAGTGGAGGGACTCTCCTATACCTATAAACAAAGAAGATATAAAATGACAAACACTACAAAAGCAAAAAATTTACGGCCTCCTGATCTGAGACTATTTTTGTCCCTGTCTTTACCTCTAAGATTAATCTCTTTTCTCTTTCTTTTCTGAGTTTGAATGCCAGCCATTTTCCCAGTTTGTTTGCTTGTTCGAAGAATTTTTGTTTGATTCTCATTAATTTTTTGCCTATCTCTGTTTCGTGTTCTGCTTTAATTTTTTCTTGTAATAGCCTCAGTTCTTTCCTCAATTTTTTATTAGATGGGTTTTCTTTGTAAGGTAGTAAAAGAGAAGGCGTACGCAGATGACCTGGTGATCTTTTTAGAAGAACCAAACCAAACATAGACAAACCTCTAGAAAAAATTAAACAATTTGGGGAAGTCGCAGGATTCAAAATCAACAATGAAAAAACTAGAATACTAAGAAAAAACATAAAGAAAGAAGAAGTAAAAGAACTGATTCAAAAAACAGGGTTTTAATTAAAGAAGAAAGTAAAATATTTGGGAACCTGGATCTCGAAACAAAATAATGAACTATTTGAGAATAATTACAAAATAACTTGGATGGGAATCAAGAAATCCTTACAAAATTGGAGTACACTGCAATTATTGTTACTAGGAAGAATAGCTGCCATAAAAATGAATGTGTTGCCCAAATTAAATTTTCTTTTCCAAAATTTGCCAATCATAACAAACTAAAAGCCCTTTTGAGAATGGCAGAGAGACTTAACTAAATTTATGTGGAAACAGAAAAAAAACAGGACTAAATGGAGGATCCTAACAGAAAAAAAAGAAAAAGGAGGCTTTGGATTTCTGGACTTAAAACTATACTATTATGCCAACGGTCTGACATGAGTCTGAGAATGGATAACACTCCAGGATGAGAAACTATTGAACCTAGAAGGCTCAGACCTACGTATGGGCTGGCATACATACATGTGGTATAATAAAACAAAGATAGATAAAAGATTCTTAAATGACCACATAAGAAAACCACAACTGATAATATGGCAAAAATTCAAGAACAAATTCTGTAGAAAAATTCCACAATGGAATCCTATTGAAGAATTCATTTTTAAACGGAAAACATTTTCAGAAGAATAAAAGACAAGAGTTCTCAAACATAGAGAAAAAACAGATAAAATAAATTGAAGAGACAATATAAGGCAGACGGGGTAAAGCAGTAGCTAATACAAATTAAAGATATTAATATGTATAAAGAAATATATAAGGAAAAATAAAGATGAGGAGCAATAAAGATAATTATAACAAATTGAACTAAGGGGAAGTAGGGAAGTAAAACAACAAATAGAGAAATTACACATAACTTGGAAAAGAGATACATAGTAAAATAAGGAATGAGAAAAGAACGAAGGATTGTTAAAGAGAATGGTAAAAGAAACATAAGATGTAATGGACAATAATGATGTTGAATATATAGCACGACGATGAATAATTTGTAAAAGATTGTATTTCTAAAGTCATTTCTATAAATGTATGATATCTTTTTAAAGTTCATTCAATATAAATAAAGGAAGAAAAAAAAAGAAGAAGTGGCTAGGGAAAGTACTTAGCCATCAGCAAAGACTTGCTAGGATCTGGTCAAGGCTCACATCCAAACCATCAAGGTTACCTGACAAGCATGGCTCTCCTTCTGCTCCCGTCTCAGAGATTAAACCTGAAGCAGAGAAATGTAGCCATGTTAAACTAAAGGCTGCTTAATCCACCCACAAGGAAATGAGTGACAGAGGCTCTAGCCCCACCTTTATTGACCAAGTGCTGCAGAAGGCCTCTTGCCTAGGAACAAGAAGAAAGACCCCTAAAAAATTCAAAATTTTACAAACATATCACTTTTCTTCTCCCATGTGAGACTGAATGAGGAGTTATATACATCTAATCGATTCTAGTTCCACCCTCTAGCAATTCAAGGAGTGAGCAGATGCCCCACCCACTTCCATCCTGTGCTCAGAGAGCACCCGGCCAGAGAGAAACATTCCCCTATGATCTTGTAAAGACTTACAGCCAAATATGTCCTCCCAACGCACCTCATCTTTGCTTTCCCATCAGAGACTGAACCTGAAAGAAAGAGAGAACAGTTACACGCATCTAGGAATTGCAAGCTCCACCTCCAAGCAATTCAGGCACTGAGCAGATATTCCACCTACTGACCTCAAGTGCTCAAGGCAAGCACCTGGCCAGAGACAAGGTGTCTACTATGACCTTGTCAGGAGTTACAGCCAAAGCATCAAGGTGGTACTGCCAAGTACAGCTCTCCTTCTCCTCTCCTCTGAGAGACGGAACCTGAAAGAGGCAAAAAGCAGTTATAGGAAGCTAGTGGCTGCTTGCTCCACCCACAAGGAAATCAGTGAGAGGCACAATTCCTAACTCCATTGACCAAATGGTCCAGGAGACCTCATGTCCAAAAACAGGAAAACGCACAGAAAACTTCAAAATCTTATGCTCAAACATCCAAAGATGTCCTCCCAACATACCTCACCTTTGCTCTCCCCCTCAGACACTTAGCCTGAAAGACAGAGAGAGCAGTTCTATACATCTGGTAGTTGCTAGCTCCACCCCTAGCAATTCAGGACAGAGCGGATGCCCCACCCACCTAGATCGGGTGATCAGGGAGAGCATCTGGCCAGAGACAAAGACTCCCCTAATTTTTTAAAGACTTACAGCAAAACCATCAAGGGGGTGCTGCCAAGCATGGCTCTCCTTTTGCTCTCCTCTGAGAGATATAAGAAATCAAGAATTTTTAAAAGGGGTCAAAATTGGAAATGAAAACATTAAAATTAAAGCCTTCGTGGATGATCTTGTGATTTTCTTAGAGGACCCTTTTGAGAAAGTGGACATGCCAATTGAGATACTGAATAGATTTGGTTTGTTGGCTGGTTTCAATAAAGTCAATAAAATTAAAACAAAGGTGACAGATCAATATGACAGACAAAATGCAGTTGGAAAAAAATCAGGAATGTGATTTGTAAAAAAGTTAAATATTTAGTATTCAAATTTCAACCAACAACCAACATTTATTTCAGAATAACTATGTGAAAAATTGGAAATTGAAACAAACAAAACTCAGTCCTTGGGGAATGCTCAACTTGCCTATGCTGGGCAGAATGTCAGATCTTAAGTTGAACATCTTGCCCAAAATATTGCTCTTATTTCAAATGATTCTGTCCCCCAACCACAAATTGAAAGAGAGAAAGCTCAATACCTGGGGAACGCTGAACTTGGCGATGCTGGGCAGAATGTCAGTTATTAAGTTGAACGTCTTGCCCAAAATATTGCTCTTATTTCAAATGATTACGGTTGTTGTACCCAAAACGTGGTTTGTGCAATGGAAAAAAGATAGAAGGAAATTTATCTGGAAGGGCAAGAAACCCAGAAGATGTGATCAGCCAGTGACAGATTGAAGGTGTAGAGGTGGTTTTGCAATCCCAGATCTAGATAGAAAGTATCCTGTGGCATGTTTGACTTGGTTAAGGCCCTGGATTTTACTTAACAATACAGAACTTTTGTTACTAGAGGGGCATGGCCTGCATTTTGTCGGGCATGCCTTTCTTTGGTCCAAAAAGGCAAATGTCCAGAGATCTTTTTTAAATCACATTCTTTGCAAATCTTTACATAAGGTTTGGGATAAATAGAAAACGGTATTTTACTCTAAGTTGCCATCCTGGCTTTCTCCTTTGGAGGCCTGTTAGTCTAATGTGCAGGGGTCCCAGTAACTGGGTAGGTTACCCTGATTTCCAGGGGTTCCAGTCACTGTGCTCGATATTATATGGAGAATGGGAATTAGCCCGAGCACAGGCTGGCAAAGTGAGAGGCAGGGTAACTAGGCAGGATCTTTGAGCCCAATATATACCAGGCAAGGCCGGACCAAGAACCAAGCGAAAAAGCTCTAAGAATGATTTTTATTTTATTTTTATAAAAAATTAGTCACTGCGCACTTGCACACATTCACACTCACTCACACAGAGCCTAAAAGAAATAAAAAAGGAGGAAAATAGATAGGGGCCCTTGAAGAGGGTTCTTCCGGGTAATACTCTACCTGATCCAGACATCCGGGAAGCCAAAATGGAGATAGAGAAACGGGAGCGGTGAGGCTCAGCACATGGAGGCTGAGGGGAAACACTCAGGAAATGGAGAGGCGGCAAGCAGGGAGGAAACCGAGAGCGATCCAGGGAACCGCTTCAAACAGGGGGGTTTTATAAGGGAAAAGACACCTGGAGGGCTAATCCTTTCCCGGGGAGAACAACAGTAAGGAGGGCTAAAACAAAGCCCTTAACAATGGACATCTCTGGCTTGATGGGTTTTGATGGGGCTTAATTGACTCTGCTGGGGTTGGACAAAGGCTTCGGCAGTATGGAAATTGCCCTGGTTTGACAGGCCGATTGTCAAGAGCGCTGATCCTGTCAAGCAATCATCTCGGGGCCGGAGATCTTTTTGTGTGCTTAATCGTGGTTATGTCCGGGGGGGGGCTCCTTCGGGCTACATGACAGAATAAGTCACTGTCCAGACCAGGATTTTCCAAATATCGGAGGTTCGGCCACGCCTCCCTATGCGCTCATCCAGGGACTCTTTGAGACACGTGGAGAGGCTTGTAATTTTAGCCACGTGGAGATATCATTTTAATATTATAGTTTAATAAATTGTAGACCACAGGAGGGGGTTATCGACCACAGTAACAGCCCTCTCTATGAAAGAATCCATGAAACATGGAGTTTGGTTCACTTATAAATACCTTCTGAAAAAAATCATACTCCAATTATGGACCCCATTCCCAACACAAGAAGACGGCTCCGAATTCCGTCCCGAAGGGGAATTGGAATTCGCGCCCTCCTCCCAGACAGGACAACAGACAGTGGCAGGCTAGGGATTCCCGCAGTCAGCCCAACGGGACAGGGAACTCCGCTCAGCCACCCATAGCCCCAAAGCAGACCCCAGACCTTGATGCCCCTAAGGAGACGTCTGGCGGTTATGACCCCACAGCCCAGACTTACTCTTCAGACAGAGTGAAGATCTGGGGCATGCTTAGAAAGTTTGGACTGGACATGAGCCAGTTCGACAAGAGGCCAACATCTGAGTTTTTGGATGCTCTGGAGAAACAGCTTCAGGCGGGAAGTAAGCAGCCGGTCAACGCCACGACCAACGGTCCTCCCCCGACTGGATACTATCCCAGCCTGGACCTGCAGGAATAGGGGTGCCCCCGGTCCAGGAAGCTTCCCCGCAACGTTGCGGCTTGGCTGAAGCCAGATAAATGGGAAGGTTCTGGGTGAAGGCAGGCATTGGGACCGAGAGGGACAAGACTCCTGCCACCCTTCTTGTGGATTCCGGTGCGGCGCTGAATGTGCCGCACCCCAAAGTAGTGAGATACGGTGATCCCACCCCCGAGACTGTCCAGTTGACTGGATATGGTGGGGTGGGACACCAAGCTAAGGCATGGACCAATATCCCTATGTCCATCAACACGTTCCGTTTTAAACTGTGGGCTTGTGAGAACTGCGAGGAAGACGAAGGTCTTTTGGGCATTGGGTTCCTCCGGGGAAATAAGCTTACAGTTGACTATGTGAACGGGTTTTTGTGGCAGTTAGATCAGGGACCCCCTGAGATCTCTGCGGTACACCACTGTGCTGCTATCAAGGCCTCTGCCCCAGTACAGTGTGTGACTAACGATCCATGGGTACAAGCGTTCCCTGAAGTTTGGATTAGAGACAAAATTGAGTGTAGCAAGGTGAAGGGTGCTTGCATGTTAATCGAAGGCAAGGACCCCCGTCACAGAAGCAGTACAAGTATCCTGCAGAGGCAGAGGAAGGCATAGGAAAGACGATTGAAGGACTTATCCAGTGGGACATAGTCACTCCTATGCAGTACATCTGTAACGCGCCCTTGTGGCTGGTGCTCAAGGCCGACAGCAAAACGTGGCGAATGACGGTGGATTTCAGAGCTTTGAACTCCGTCACTACCCCCGTGGCACCAGTCGTGGCCAAATACAATGAGATCTTGTCTGCTATTGCGGTTTGAGCCAAATACTACAGCGTATTGGATTTGGCGAACACCTTTCATTCAATACCGCTGCACGAAGCGTGCTGGAATAAGTTTGCCTTCACGTTCCGGGGGCAACAGTACGTCTTCAAAAGAATACCTCAGGGTTTTCACTCGAGCCCCAGCATCTGCCGTGCGCACGTGGTCAAGATGTGGTCTAGGCTGCAGCCAGCCTCACGAGCCCAAGTCCTGTCCTATGTGGATGACATCCTCATCCATTCTGATATGGAAGACAAAACTAGGGACATTACCCATGAAGTACCGGCTATCCTTAGAGACACCGGATTTAAAGCCAGTAGAGAAAAAGCACAGTTGGTGACCACGGAGATCAAATACCTAGGACTTTGTTTAGGAGCAGAAAGACGCACTCCTGATGTGCAAAGGGTCAAGGTAATTGCAAAATTACCTGCCCCCACAGACATGCACTCTCTTCGCTCGCTCCTGGGAACTTTCAATTTCTCCAGGGATTTTATTGAGTCTTTCACCACCAAGGTAAAGCCTCTGTATGCCCTGTTGAAAAAAAATGCCCAGTGGGAGTGGGGAGCTGCATAACAACAGGCTTTTGCACAGTTAAAAGAGGACCTTATGAAAGTGCCAGCATTGGCACACCTGGACATGTCTAGACCGTTCCTCATACAGCTAGCCACCTCAGTTCTGTTGAAGCAGCTGGATGGCATTCAGCAGGTTATAGCATATGCCTCCCATAATTTGAACTCCCATGAGGCTAAATTCACCCCCTGTGAGAAAACATGCCTCGCACTAGTCTGGGCTCTAACGCACTGGGAATTTATGATTGAAGGCACCCGTGTGATTGTCCAGACCCCGCACACACCGCTTAAGTACATTTTATCTGGAAAGGTCCAGAACGGCCAGGTATCCAACACACGGATAGCCAAATGGACCATTTCCCTGGTGTCACGTGGGGTGGATTTCCAGAAACAACCACAAGATCCACCGGCTTCTTATGGTCTAGTTGTGACTGGAGCCATGCATGAGTGTCCTTTGCCACCAATGTACCAACCTAATTGGCCAGTTGAGTGGGGGGCTTCTCTCGAAGAGGTTCAATTGCAAGGCTTTACATGTTGGTTCTGTGATGGTTCCTCCATGCACGTAGACGGCAGCCCACAGACAGGTTTTGCAGTGATCCGTGTCACAGACTCCTTCACCCTACAGGGAAAAGCCAGACTCCACTCTAGCCAAGCGGTGGAAGTAGAAGCTCTAAAGGCTATCTTAGAGCACGAACCACTTGACTGCCCATCAGCCATCTACACTGACTCAGATTGGACTGCTAAAGCAGCCAGTGTGTGGCTTCCAATCTGGATCCAAAATGACTTGAAAACTGCAGATGAGAAACTCATAGCCCATCTGGACAAATGTGTTTGCATTGCTGCCCAAATTGAAGAGAGGACTGCCCCTACTTGGATTGCTCATGTCCGAGGGCACCAAAAGAAGGGCACGGCTACTTGCATTTGGAACAACCAGGCAGATGCTTTGATGGACGATGGGGCTCCCATCGCTGCCATCAATGTCAATCCCAGACAGTTGTTGCTTCCCCCTATGTTTGACTTGGGCACCCTTCAGAAGGGAGACCCAGAGATTTCCGAACTGGCCAGAAATGGCTCTGACAAGTCTGGCCGCTTTAAGATAGAACAGTTAGATGGAGTATTCTGGGATGTCGATGCCAGTGGCCAGCACCATTGGATAGTGCCAAAGGACCTCCGAGGAGATGGGATCCAGTTCGTTCACAAGCAGGGACACAGTGGACGAGGAGTCACGTTAGACAGAGTTAGGGAAACCAGTTTGTGGCCTCAGATGAAGCAAGACGTTAACCAGTGGGTTGACAATTTCTTGTCTTGCGTCATGGTCAATGCTGACCCCTCGGGACCCAAAGCTCCCAACGGATTGCACCAATGGATTGAGGGTCCCTGGACCCGAATCCAAATTGACTTTATAGGTCCTTTGCCCACTACACCTAGAGGGAACAAGTACTGCTTGACGGTAATTGATCCCTTTAGCAAATGGGTAGAGGCATTCCCTTGCAGAGATAATACAGCCAGCACAGCTAGGCAGCTGCTGTTAAACAATGTTTGGGCTCGCTGGGGCGTGTCACATGACCTTGACTCAGATCTTGGAGTTCACTTCACTGGAGAGGTGACCCAAGAGTTGTGCAAGGTGCTGGCCATACGCCAGCGATTCCACATTGCGCATCACCCGCAAAGCTCCAGACAGATAGAACGTACCAACCGTTCTTTGAAGGAGACACTCCGAAAGGTTGTGCGCTCCTCGGGGAAGGATTGGGACATCAAACTACCCATTATCTTGATGGCATTCAGAGGCACTGCGGCATCGCATGGTTTTATGCCACACATGGTTATGACAAGACATAAAATGATGTTGCCTGAGGCCTTCTGGGTCGATACTAGTTTGCCTTCAGATTTGGGACCCGTTGCCTTGAACAACGAGTGGGTGAAGAATCTGATCCAGTATATAGGTCAAATACACAGGCAGGTAGCAGAACAACTAGGTAAGAACCTGCAGCAGATGGATGAAAGGCTGGGATGGGTTCATCACCCGTGCCAGTGGGAGGAAGGGCAGCTGGTCCTTTATAGGAACTTCTATAAGGACAAGAACTCTCTTGCCGCTAAATGAGTGGGTCCCATCCCCATTGTGAAAAGGATTTCCCCTACGGTCTACCAGGTCTGCATAGCTAGGAAGAAGGGAGACTGGCTTAAATTCTTCCACGTCCCCCAGCTCAAAGAATGGAAAGGTCAGCTGTCGATCCAGCCTCAGTGGCAATTCCCAAGTCAGAAGATCCAGGCGCCCAAAAGCCCGATGTGAGTCCAGTGATTTGTCAGACTTCCTTAAATTGCAAAGAAGTGCCAGCCATTAATTTGTTCGAGATGTTTGTCTCAATTTACGAGGCTTTTGACAATGGGTAAATGAACATTATCTGAACGGGACAGAGAGGAGTGGCGCCCCCTCTGACTTCCCACTTCTGTAAATAGCTCTTGTATATAGTTATAGATAGTGACGGACTCCCGTGTCTGTGTTCCCTACAGGGAGATGGAATGGGACAGTTCACATGGATTGCGGTACTGTTTTCATTGTTTAACTATGTCCTCGGAGCCTCTCCCAAATACACAACTCAATTCACCACCAATTGGCAATTCAATGTGCAGGCGATCTGCCATTGGAATCCTTACCAGGAAGCAGAAGACCTGCTACGAAATTCGCAGCTGGTACCTTGGTTTCAGAAGGGGTACCCGTTTGAACTATTTTCTCAGATACAGGTACGCCCCAAAGGGAGGCTTAGCTCTGAGTTACGAATGTCTGTGGCTGGTAGCGAAGCTAAGGTCTACACTGAAATGGCCATTGCCCCGTCTCCGTTGACCGTCAAAATAGTCCAGAGCCGGCACCGCAATGCCTCCTTGTTTGTAATTAGATTCACCTATGATGATTGTCACCCAGCATGGGAGTGGAAAACCTTTCTATTCACGTGCTGCAACCTCACCCGTACCCCGACAGGTTGCAAATTCTCATGTGGCAAAATGTGGTGCCCAGATTCCCCTGCTTATAATCCTCCTTCCACTAGTTCCCCTGCCATGTATGTGGGGAGCACCATAATACGTAAGGATATAGAGGTAGTCGCGTACTCGAACTCCCAACCCATTGTAACCACCATGGTTTTAAACTTCACAGTAGTCAACATTTTGAAGGTCATTCCTGCCTGCCAACCTTATCTAAAGTTAGCATGGACACAGTGAGAGCCCTGGGAAAAGCGGTGGCTGTCGTTTTCCCACCCACACACTCGCCCCAAGCGAAGCGTCCTAGGGACCATCTTAGGAGGAATAGGCACTGGCGGCTCAATAATTAACGCTATGGGCAACAAGGTATTGGCAAATAAATTAGGCATGATTGGCTCTAAGACTAAAGAAATTGGTGTGTCCTCTGCCTCTGGTTTAACTAACCTGGCGCGAGGAATGGATTTGATCAGTCAATTGTTACTGCAATGGGTTGATGCAGAGAGAGATATAGTGTCTGACCTTGGTCGTGTCTTAAAAACCACGACACACAATATGTCAGTTGCTATTCAGTGTACACAACTGCAAAGCAACATAACCACCTTTGCCACTCAGGTGATTCAGGCCAGCCTCATGGGATTAATACACCCGGAGATCCTGAGCCTGCTGAGAGAGCGCTACTCGGAGTCCCTAGAACACCCAGCCGCTTTGGTGCAGATACGGCATACCACTTGGGAGAGCCTAACTCTCAAGGTGGAAGTCATACACGAGAGGATTCTGGACCCAATAATTTTACATCCATTGTCACATCTAGGACTACCCTTAATAGCCACTAATGCCACCCTACTTCCCCGACAAATGTACCATTGGTCCAACGGTAAGCACTCATTTGATTTATCTGGTTGTTTATTTCATCACCGTTGGGTACAGTGTTTTCACAATATTGATAGTTTTGGTTATAGCAATGTCTCTGAATATGTGATCATACCGGTAAACTATACAGTCATGGCACAGATTACTAAGGAGTGCTTTTGTTTAAGAACCCGTGTTCAAATGTTACAGTATTGCCTAGTGGTGCAACAGTAAGCATCAACCGCACAGCTGGCAACCCTTGCTTTTGCTTGCAGCATGTGCAGGATTGTTTTGGGAACAACTTCTATCTCAGGCAGGAGATAAAAGATTATGTCTTAGAGAATGGATACGAGCCCACGGAGTCCAAACTAGTCGGATTCCACCTCGAGGACAAGATTCCCGTGTCTACATGGCTACGGAGTCTCATCCGCCTTGCCAATAGAATAAAGGAGGTATCACACTCCCTCCATCAGATTGCATTGACAATTAATCACTCCACCAAAGTCATTGTTGAGTCCTCCGAAGATTTGGAGTCAACCTCCCAACAGTCATGATGGGACACCTTCAGATGGTTGTCCACGGGGCAAGCGATTGCCCACTTCGCTTTGAACCCTTTAAGAATTCTGGTTGCCTTTCAGATTGTACTAACCATATGCTTGATTGGCCTCGCACTGTGGGTCAAGAAACAAATTTTCCAGCTACAAGCTGGCTGGTTTTATTGAGAGCTCCGAGGTTCGTAGTTTGTAAATAATTTATTGTTAGTGTGAATTGTTTTGAATAGAATGTCCCATCTGGTTTCAAAAGCCTATCCAAAGGCGACCATCTCTCAGGCCTGCCTCAGAATCCAGCTTTCTTGAGGTAGGGAAGCTGTGCACTCAGAACCTACATCTAGCTACCAGCACCATACCTGCAGACCCCGAAGCCCTCGGGATACATCATCAGGCTTGGAGTCAGGCTCTAGGCTTGAGTGATGGCGGGACCTCAGCGAACCAACTGCCAAGTGAGATCCCATCCTATTATGGGATGACTTTGGTTATTTGTCTGCTAACTGGAACCAGACCTTGTTCCGGAATGACTTTGGATATCTCAATTCAACCTTGTTCTGGAATGACTTTGGCTAACCCAGCCTCAGGGCCGGCAGATTGATGCGGGTTCTGAATTCACAGCTTCGCTACTGTCTTGGCCTTCCTACGGCCAAAACAGCTTTATACTTGGGAGCTATTTAAATCCTCGCTCCCACATACACTTTCAGATCACAGCGAGCAAAAATTGTTTCAACTTGAACTCCCATCAGGCGCTGAGCTGGTAATTTGTGTTTTATCTATGTATTGGATAACCTTGTTGTCAGTTCTGTTGCCAAAATAGCTATAGGTCGACAGCTCCGGAGAGCCGGGAAGACCACCCAGACCTGACCATCTCCCCCAGGTATCAGGGGGGTGAAGAAGAAAATCGCAGCTCCAATCGGGAGTCAGTCCAAGGAGATGCCCGAGCCCTCTGCAGCAGCTGTGGGGCCATGGGGGGGATGACCCAAACACCTCCCGACAGAGACAAAGGACTTCGGACTTAAATACCCATTTTTGAAAGACTTTTGCCTTCTTGCTCACCGAAGAAGCTCTTCATGGACTATTCCTTTCTCCAAGATCTGCAAGATGCAAGCAGCTAATAGTCAGCTCACGATTTTTAGCTAGTTTTGCAAAATTGAATACATTGTAACTGCTATCACTTTTTCCTTGCTCAAGACTTGCAGTGCTTCATTGGAAGGCACGCTTTGCTTCAAGACTCAACTGTTTTGCACTTTGCCATTTGCCTCAACTGCTCATTTACTGCCGTTTCCCAATTGTCAGGACGATTTATTGTTGTTTTATTGCTTATCGTTGCTATGTATTTGTGTGAATGTGTTTAGGTTTAGTTAGGTATGTTTTTATAAGATAGAAACCCTTTGTGTTTCCCAAAAATTCCCTTTCCCTATGGAGAAATACTACCTCTGAACCTGCAGACCCCTGTTTGGCTCTAAAACTATTTTTGATCTCTAATTGGAAAATGATCGATATTGTCCCCAACATCGCCCATTTTCAGGGTGGGATTGTTACTGCCGCTTCTAGCCCAAGCTTGTGGGATATTAAGATATCATTTGATATCAATAATTTGGCCTTCCGTACCCATTCCTCTCCACGTGCTTGCAAGGCCCCCGGACAAGCATGCACACAGGCGTGGCTGACAATAGCCAAACCATTCAAATCCCAGTCCAGGCAGGCCAGTCATTGCCGAATGCAGCTTCAGAAGACCTCAAGGCAAGTACATTATGTATGCACGCTACTTACAAAAAGATCCCCTGCCCCGTGCAGGCAGCTTGATGAGCGGACTATACGGTTCTCAAGCACTTCACGTTTGCATACTGGCTACTCTATTGACAATCTGGCTATAACTCAGTCAGCCAAAGTACTGACCTTTCGGAGGCTTTGTTTCCAGTGCAAAACTCCTTGTTTTCCCCAAGTGTGGACTAGCCTGCAGCCACAATTTTCCCTATAAGAACCCCTGACTTTGAGCGCTTCCTCGGATCGCTCTTGGCTTCCATCCCGCCTTGCTGTCACTTTGTCCAGCAAGCCTTCCCCTCAGTTCCACGTGCTGAGAATCCACGCTCCCCAGCTTCTCTGCTTCTAACCGGGCTTCAGGACAGGTATAGTATTTCTGCTACCAAACCTCCTCTTAAAATCCTTCTATCCAACTCCCACCCTTTATTTCTATAGTTCTTGTGTGAGTGTGTTACATACACGTGTTTGACTGTACTTCAATAAAACATTTGTTATTATTTTCAACTTCTGCCTTATCATTGACTCGGCCTGACCCCATAGACATAGGGCTCAAGATCTTGCTACGTTACCCTACCTCTCACATTGCAAACAAGTGCTCTGTGCTAATTCCCTCCCCATCGTTGTGAGCACATTTAGGTGTCCGTCCAGGGATCCCCAGAAATCAGGGTAACACCCACTTATATAGAGGCATCTCTGATGCAATTCTAGCAACCGTTGCTAGAGGTATGATGCAACTGGTTACACAACCCAATGACTCATGCAGGTATTATCTGGGATTGCATCATCCACTGTCTTTCTCAGGTGCAAACTTTAAGATGCATCATGTACATTTTATTTGGACCTAGGTTCTGTCCAAGCTTTCCTCACAGAGTTTACATACTTAAATTTGCAACATTGCATTCTTTTTCTTAGTTTGTTAGTATCGAGTCAGGTGCAAAGACTCATGTATATTTCTTATCTGTTCTTTTTTTTTTTTTTAAGCTTAATGGTGTAGTTAGTTTAAAGGGATTGAGGTCAGAATCATATAATTACATGATGATAATGGATGAACTTTCCCAACATATTAAGGGGATGTCAGAAAAGGAACTACAAGAATGTCCAGTTACTCCATAGTTCCTTTATAGTTACTTTACAGTTACTTTATGGTTACTCTGTAGTTACTCGATAGGATTGAGGTCAGAATCATATGATTACATGATGATAATGGATGAACTTTCCCAACATATTAAGGGGACATCAGAAAAGGCACTACAAGAATGTCCAGCTACTCCACAGTTTCTGCCCCAAACTCTCTCTCTGCCCCCCAACCCCAAATTGAAACAGACAAAACTCAGTTCCTGGGGAATGCTCAACTTGTCAATGTTGGGCAGAAAGTCAGTTATTAAGTTGAACGTCTTGCCCAAAATATTGCTCTTATTTCAAATGATTACGGTTGTTGTACCCAAAACGTGGTTTGTGCAATGGAAAAAAGATAGAAGGAAATTTATCTGGAAGGGCAAGAAACCCAGAAGATGTGATCAGCCAGTGACAGATTGAAGGTGTAGAGGTGGTTTTGCAATCCCAGATCTAGATAGAAAGTATCTTGTGGCATGTTTGACTTGGTTCAGGTCCTGGATTTTACTTAATAATACAGGACTTTTGTTACTAGAGGGGCATGGCCTGCATTTTGTCGGGCATGCCTTTCTTTGGTCCAAAAAGGCAAATGTCCAGAGATCACATTTTTTAAATCACATTCTTTGCAAATCTTTACATAAGGTTTGGGATAAATAGAAAACGGTATTTTACTCTAAGTTGCCATCCTGGCTTTCTCCTTTGGAAGCCCTCTCTAGAAAAGAAGCCATGAAACATGGAGTTTGGTTCACTTATAAAGACCTTCTGAAAAAATCAGACTCTTACCAAATGAAAGAAAGACAGCAATTGTTGAAAGAAGGTATGGACATTCAATCTTTCCCTCATTTGCAAGTAGTTAACACATTGAAAGAAGACGTTAAAGTCAAAGGTGTGGATCTGAAGATGACACAGTTTGAACAATGTTTACTCAAGGGAGAAAAAAGATTGCTCTCTAAACTGTATGTGATGCTATTAAGAATACATCTGGAAGAGGAGACGGTTAAAGATTGTACGATCCAACCAGCCAAAGATCTTGGACGTAATACTTTATTGGAAGACTGGGAGAAGATCTGGAGAAGCAACCTATATTATACAAGGTCATAGGATCTCCAAGAAAACCTGTTAGAAATGATGTATAGATGGCATCTCTCACCAGTTAGAATTGCTCAAATATACAAAGGTTCCGAAAACACCTGCCAGAAGGGGAACAAGCAGACTGGAACAGTCTACCACCTATGGTGGGGGTGCAGTAAAACCAAAAAATACTGAATGAAAATCAAATCAAGAATGCAAAAGATTTTGAAGATAAAAATCAGACTGAAATCAGAATTCTTCTTCTTGGGTGTGTTGAAACTGGAGAACAAGGAAGAAAGACATCTTGAAAAACGGATTTGGCCCATGGTTACGGTAGCCAGGATAGGAATTGCTAGGTATTGGAGGGTAACTGCTACTCCAACAGGAGCAGAGTGGGTGGAGAAATTGACAGACATAGCTGAAATGGACAAGCTGATTTACATCCTGGATGGCAAGCCAAAGAGCAAATTCTGCTGAGATGGGGTCCTACTCGAAGATTTTTTGCAGACAAAGAATGGGATTGATCATGTACCTTGATTTGATTGTTAATTACCTTATAGTTAAATTATTTGCTGACCTTCTATTTGATACCCTGGAGATGAAGGATATTGGAAATTGGTCCATCAAAAATGGAGATTATTAAAAGTTTTAGTCCCTCGTCTTAGTACTGTGGTGACAAGCCTAACTATGGGAGTCCATGAAGCTGGATTTTATGCATAGAAACTATTCTTGTGACATTGTTTTGCCAAAGCTGATTGATGTATTTAGTCCACTTTAACTTCTACCACTTACACCTTTTGTTGCTTGAGCAGTTAGTACTAAGATTCAACAAAGGTAGAACATTAGCTCTGTAGATTGTTAAAAGCAGAATAGAAGCTGCCAACTCAAGGAAAAGATCATGTTTGCACATTGCAGAATGCAATGTTGCTCACATTGCTCACATGGGACTGTTATGGATGTTATATTTTTGGAAGTTACAGGTGTTGTGGTCCCAAGTTTACCAGCAAAAATAAAACTAATTTTTTAAAAAAAGAATATTGAGATTATTAACGAAGTTTACATACTTAATTTGCAACATTTTATTCTTTTTCTTATTTTTTTACCATCTAGACAGATGTGAAGATTCTGATATGTTCTTTATTTCAGCTTAATGGTGTAGTTAGATTAAAGAGACTGAGGTCAGAAACACATGATTACATGATGATGATGATGGATCAACTTTCTCAACATATTAAGGGGAAGTCAGAAAAGGCACCACAAGAATGGCCTGCTTTAATCCAACTGCCTTACTCAAAGCAAATCTTTACTGAATCAGTCTACAGACTATATCAGACAATTAAAAAGAGGGAACAAAACCTAAAGCATGGAAAAGAGAACAAAAACAGCATCATCAGCAAGGAAACACATTGACAAGTAATAAAAATATAAAATATAAAATACAAAACAATATATGCAGATAAAATAATTTTCAGATTAAAAAGATTAAAAAGACCAACCCCTCTGAATCACTAGAACACCCCTCAAGTAATTAAAAAAAAAGAAATTACCCGTGAGCCGGCAAGGTGGACCTTTTACTACTTGCTTCCTCAATTTAGCTGCATAATAAGCAAAGAGGGCCACTCTTTGAGTCACAAAAGGATTAACCCCTTCCAAAAGGAAAGTCAGCTTGGACTCATCATCCCACTCCCTCCAACTAAGTAGAAATGGGTTGAAGTAGTGGATTCTAATGTTAACATATAGCTGACAGTGCAATAGGTAGTGGGCAAGATCTTCAATGGCAGATACCCCACATATGCAGATTCTATCTTGAACAGGAATACGCTGATAACAACCTTGCAACATCCTAGTTTCCATTTCCTCAAATCGGAGCTGTATAAAGGCCGTGCGCAAGTCCCTTTTCATTGCAAAGGACAACTATTTTTCTTCCTGAAAAAGAGATTTGGCCTTTGCTAACCGTTTCAGGAATCTTACAGAAGACAGCGCAGCTAGATCTAATTGCGTTCTAATGTCCATCACTCTTTGTTTAAACATGTTTCTGGTATTGGACTTGCACAAACTAACAGCCTCAATGCTCAAACCCTGCTTTGAAAGCATTTTTGAAAAATTGGAAAGCCAGGAGTTACTTATAGGCTTAAGTGCTTGTTCGTTTAAACAGATCTTGGGCAATCTGTCTTCATTCATTTGGGATAGTTTAATCCAGAAATTAAATAACCTAAGGAGACATAGATCTGAAATGGCTGCCATACCCAATTAGGCTCTGACTGCCTGGGCTGGAGAAGTTCTTGGCATTCCCAGTATCAGTCTTAAAAATTTATTCAGGATTCTGTTACTGCCCTGGCTAGTCCGAGCTTTGGGGATTTTAAAGATATCCTCTTGATATCATAATTCTGCTTCACTTCTCTATTCCCCTCCACGTGCTTGCGAGGCCACCGGACAAGTATGTAAACAAGCTCGGCCGTTAATTGCCGTAATATTCCTGGACAATACAGGCAGGCCAGAAATAGCTGACACACGGCTTTAGGAGACCTACAGGCAAGTACTCTAATTAAGTATGCACGATACTTACAAAAGAGCCTCTGCCCTGAGATGGCAGCTTGATGGGTAACCTATACAATACCCGAGTACTCTGTGTTTGCATATTGGCTACTCTATTGAGAACCGCTACGATAACTCATTCATTCAGATTCTGACCGTTCGGAGGCTTTGTCTCCAACTCCAAATCTATTGTTTCCCCCAAGTACGGCATAGCCTGCAGTCACATTCTCCTTATAAAAACCCTTGATTCCAAGACCTTTCTTGGAACGCTCCCGAGTTTCATCCTGCCTTGCTGCCGCTTTGCTTGGCGAGCCTCCCCTCAGCTCCACGTGCTGAACTACATCGCACCCCAGCTTCGCTCTCTATTTTTCTCAGCTTCAGAACAGGTGAAGTATCACCCAAACCAGCAATCCCTCTAAAAATCCCTCTATACCACTCCAACCTTTATTTTCTTTAGTTATCTTGCGTGAGTGTATCGCATACACTGTTTTGCTTGTATTTAATAAACATCATTTATTATTTCAACTTTTGTGTGCTACTTGACTCGACCCGACCCCGTAGACATAGGGTTCAAGATCTCACTAAGTTACCCTGCCTCTCGTAATGCTAAGCAGTACTCTGAGCTAATTTTCCCCAACTTTAGTTGAGCACATTTTGGTGTCCCTCCCGGGACCCTCAGTACACAGGGTAACAATTCTCTCAATATTCTTGATTGAAGCAAATACCCAAATTTCTGCTCCAAAGATTAACACTGACAACACCTTAGACTTGTACACTTTTATAATTGGGAGAATTGCGCCAGGGTATTTATAATTAAATAATTTATTCAATATATGGACACTGGCTGAGGCTTTTAATGCATTCCTGTTTATCTGGGGAGACCAGAAACCTGAGGCTGAGAAGACAATACCCAAATAATTATAGGTTCTTACCTGTTCTATTTCTTTAGAATCGATACACCATTTATGACAGGTCCTCTTTTTGCCAAAAATTACCATTTTAGATTTACTGTTATCATTTTGCTGACAGTAAACACTAAATTTTCTCAACTGTCTGTGCAGGCCTACCAGAGTTGTAGAAAATAGAATCATGTCATCTGCGTACAGGAGCATATTAACCGATCTGTCCAGGACCTTGGGCATATGGAAATCAGAGTTGTACATAGCGGAAACTGCATCATTGATATAAAAATTAAAAAGGAATGGGGGCCAAGATGCAGCCTTGATGCACTCCTTTGAATGTGGAAATTTTGTTTGTTAAGGCTTGGTTTACACCTGTTCTAATCTGTAAATTTGTATCCCTGTGGAGAGCCATTATTAGATGAAGAAGTCTCCTATCAATATAGAGTCGAAGGCTTTCACGGCCATTGGTTCTTGTGGGTTTTTCGGACTTTGAGACCGTGTTCTGGTTGTATTTTCTCCTGATGTTTTGCCTGCATCTGTGGCTGGCATCTTCAGAGGAATGCTGAATTGGAAGTGGAGTGGAGAATATATATGCCAGTCTCCTACCCCAGAGGGGAGGGAGCAATTAGCATAATAATCCTATTGTGTGTATTGAATACTTGTTCCTGGAGGGAGACTTCCTGAGCGCAGGTGGGGCTCATTAGGGCTCATTAGTACCTTTTGTGTTTTGATTTTGGTGTTTTTCAATACTGGCAGCCAAATTTTGTTGACCTTCCAAGTCTCCTCTTTCCTGTTAAAATTATCCAAGTGTTTGTGGATTTCAATAGCCTCTCTGTGTAGCCTGACCTGGTAGTTGTTAGAATGGTCCAGAATTTCTGTGCTTTCAAATAACATTCTGTGTTCAGGTTGGTTTATAGAGTGTTCTGCTACTGCTGACTTTTCTGGCTGGATCAACCTGCAGTATCTTTCATGTTCTTTGATTCTCCTATCAATGTTTGTCTTCATGAATTTTTTTCCAAAGGAGCATCCTGTTAATTGAGTCAAAGGCTGCACTTAGATCCATAAACGCAGTATAAAGTTGTCCACCCCTAATTGTGTATTTTGAAATCAGATACAGGAGAGTGAAGCAATTATCAATGGTGCTCCTTCCCTGTCTAAAACCTGCCTGTTCTTCCGCTAGGATGGAATATTGTTCCGCCCAGTCCTCTAGTTTCTGCAAAATAGACTTAGCATAGATTTTGGCTGCAATATCTATTAAACTGATCGGCCTATAATTTTTAGGGTCCCTTTGGTCCCCCTTTTTATAAAGAGGAACAACTATGCCAAGCTTCCATTCATTGGGCATACATCCCGTGTCATTTATATGAGTGAATAAGCCAGCCAAAAGGCAGCCCACCAATCTATATTGCTCTTAAATAATTCAGGCGGCATGAAATCCTCTCCTGGGGCCTTACAGTTCTTCAAAGACTGAATGAGGGCTTTGACTTCCTGCATGGTAACCACGAGCCATTTTGGGAAGTCATTTTTGTTCCCAAAAGTCTCTTCATCCATCAAGGAGCTATCCGTTGTTAAGGGCTCCTTACATAGGTCAGAGCAAAAGGCTTCACAGGTTGAAGCAGAAATGGGGGTCCTAGGATCGTAATGATAGTCACCCAATTTTCTGGATACTAACTGCCAGAACTGAGCTGAATTTTTATTAATGGCCGCTGCTTCCAAATCTGCCCAGCATCTGGTAACATAGTTGGAGTTTTTGACTGTAACTAGTTTTTTATATTTCCTCCTTGTAATAAGCATAGAAAAATATGCACTACTGTTAGGGGAGTTTTGAACCTTTCTTATTTGTTTCCTCAAACATGTCCTCAGTCTATGACATTCAGCATCAAACCAAGGATGCTTTTTATTCCTGCAGCCTTTTACTGTTAATTGGGATAATAATAGAGGTTTTATCTGAGCGCAAATGGCATGATATGCAGCCAGGACATGAGCAATATTTGCCTCCGGACAGCCAATCATACTACCAAGGACACCACCCACTTCCGACTTATAAAAAGAGCTAAGTTTCTTCACATCCACTTGCCATTTTAGTCATTTTTCTTGCACAATGTTAAGGCCCTGAGTCACCTGCCTGTCTACCTGTGTTGATTTTCTTAAATCAGATTCGAGCATTATCCAAGTGGATATCAGTTGGTGATCGCTATTCTCTTGGATATTTACAGAAATACCTGAGGAAATATGTCTTTTATGTTTTGAGACACATAGATAATCAATAGGGCTACCAGCCTTGTGAGTAAAATAAGTAAATGGATAAGGTGCTCTGCAATCACTAGGGCCAAGGATCTGAAGATCAAATGAAAGCAAAAGCCCTAGAAATTTTTGCCCAGCTTGATTTGATTTTTTTATCACTAGAAAACCAACAAAACACATCTTGCAGTTCCTCCTGGAGGCCTCCCAAATCTGCGAATTTTGGGGATGATGTACCTATTCAGGCATTAAAGTCTCCCATCAAAATTATTAAAGCAGTTGGGAATCCCTTACTTAACTTGTCCAGCAATTGCTCCAGGAGAGCCCACACTTCCTTAGCATAATAAGGGGAATTTACTGGAGGGATATAGATGTTGACCAGGATGATGATTGTACTAGGAGAACTCAACTTGACTATTAAGCAGTTTTGCGGTAAGATAGAGTAAGATACCAACTCTCCCTTCCAGCCTAACTCTTCTTTGACTGCAATTAATAGTCCTCCAGAGGCTCTATGCTTATTTTTAATTTTCCGTGCAGGTTCATACCAGGTTTTGTACCCGGACAGTACATTCCTGTCCCCAGCTTGGAGCCAGATCTCCTGGAGAGCAATCAAATCAAAATTGGATAAAAATCCAAAAAAATCCTCCGGAAAAAGGGAAGCCTTCCAGCCTGCTATATTCCAGGAGACCATATTAATTGGGGTGATGGAGCAATGACACACTTTATTCAGGATTAAGCCTAAAGTCTCACTATGCACTGAGTAACAAGGGACCAGATAGACGAACAAAGGGGCCTGAGACTGAACCTGATAATCCGCATTTGGTCAGTCAGTTTTAACTGACCTGGCTGACTGAATAAGGAGCTGTACCTCTTCGCAATCAAGGTGAATGAGCTCACCTTTCAAAGGACTCAGTTTGCTGACATTGGACCTTATTGGGTGAGTAACAACTGAGTCAGAGGGTTTTTCCCCACATGAACCTGGTACTCTTCCCCACTCATCATCATCCAGGTACCTCATTTTAACCCAATTATTGTTGTTCTGTTGACCCTTGGCAATAAGTTTAGGTAGAACAGAAACTTCTCCCTCTACTTGATTCATGGGCAGTGAAGGTGCCCTGTGATTTC
The DNA here is from genome assembly GCA_030412105.1 of Cyclura pinguis. Taxonomy (NCBI): domain Eukaryota; kingdom Metazoa; phylum Chordata; class Lepidosauria; order Squamata; family Iguanidae; genus Cyclura; species Cyclura pinguis. The sequence goes on from CM059599.1 coordinate 204,477,845, forward strand.
TCTCTACTGAGACAATCTGAGTTCTCCCATTTTTTCCTGTATCCATACATGCTACACCCCCCGTCTTGACTACTATCTGACAGATCTCCTGGACATCACTTTCTATATTGGCATCTATCTGTTGCAAACAAGTAACTTGGCTCTCCTTAGGGACAACCGACATCTTTGAGGAGAAAGATGGTTTATGCTCTAAACAATTTCTCAACATATCTAGTTTGTCCAAAATCTCTTTTTGAACAGGAGATGGCCAAGATCAAAATAAATTTGTGAGAGCTTTCTCCTCTAGATTAAATGGCTCCATCCTTTCATTAAGATTCTGACAAACAACTGAGTTAGTTTGGCAAAATGCATTAGCATGGGAGTCCAAACCCCTAGAAACTAAGTGGCTATCATTATGAAGATCCATGGGAGGCTCATTCAAATTAATCAGCTTAACAGTATGATGAGCAGATATAGTATCCTTACCCAACCTCATATTATAAGAACAGTAGATTAGGGGTGATGGGGGGACCTGGTTTTCAAAATCTTACAATCTTTCACAATACATTAAGGGGAAGTCAGAGAAGGCACCACAAGAATGACCAACAATACTCATCCAAGAATACTCCTCCAAGAATACTCCTCCAACATTACTCCTCCAACATTACTCATACAACTTTAAACCTCCAACTTTAAACCTCCAAGTTCACCCCGCCAACGTTACCCTGCCAACATTACCCCGCCAACGTTACCCCGCCGTTACCCTTCCAAATTTCCTCCTCCAACATTCCCCCCACAACTTTATACTCCTCCGAATATACCCCTCCAACTTTACTCCTACAGCTTTACCCCACCAACTGTACTCCCCCAATTTTAATCCTCCAACTTTACCCTTCCAAGTTTACTTCTCCAACTTTACCCCTCCAACTATACTCCTCCAACTTTAGTCATCAAACTTTACGCCTCCAACTTTACACCTCCAACTTTAGCCCTCGAATGTTACTTCTCCAACCTTATTCCTCCAAATTTACTCTTCCAACTATACTCCTCCAACTTTACCCCTCCAACTTCACTCCTCCAACTTCACTCCTCGAATTTTACCCTTCCAACTTTACCACTCCAACTTTACCCCTACAAATTTACTCCTGCAGTTTTACTCCTCCAACTTTACCCCTCTAAATTTAACCCTCCATCTTTACTCCTTCAACTTTACCCGTCCAACTTTACCCCTTCAACTTAACTTCTCCAACTTTGCCCCATCAAATTTATCCCTCCAACTTTACCCCTCCAACTTTGCCCTTCCAACATTACCCCTCAAACTTTACCCCTACAACATTACTTCTCCAACTATACTCTTCCAACTTTACACCTCCAACTTTACTCCTGTCAAGCTCAGAGACCTGGGTGGTGAGCCGGCCCAGAGAAGGGAGTGTGAGAGGCGATGGAAACTATGAATGAGCTGCGGGGCATGGACATCAGATGCAGCCTCCCAAGACCACTCCTCGGGCCCGTACCTTTTCCAGTCCACCAGGTACTGCAACTGACGTTGACGCCAGTGGGAGTCCAGAATCTGTGCCACCTCGTATTCCTGCTCCCTATCCACAAGGACAGGTGGAGGAAGTGGAGCTGCAGAACAGTAAGGGCTGCCAGGAGCGTCCCGGGACAGCAAGAACACGTGGAAGACCAGGTGGACCTTGAAAGAGGTGGGCAACCAAACCCAGTAGGCCACCAGATTGATCACCGCCTCCACCGGAAAAGGCCTCACGAAGCAGTGGTCCAGCTTCCGCACTGGGCGCTGGGTCGGCAGGTGGCGGGTCAAGATCCAGACAAGATCCCCTACAGACAACGTAGGGCCAGGCCACCGATACCAGTCAGCAAAGCACTTATATTGGTCCTTCGCCACCTGCAACTGGTCCCGGAGCACTTGGGGGACAGCCTGGAGGTCCTGCAGGAACCGGTCTGCTGCCGGAACAGGAAAAGACGGAGGAGCAATGGGAAGAAAGCATGGATGGAAGCCATAGTTCGTGAAAAAGGGTGACATCTGGGTGGACACATGATGCGCATTATCATAGGTGAACTCAGCCAAAGGCAGAAGGGCCACCCAATTGTCCTGCTGGAAGTTCACATAGCAGCGGAAGTACTGCTCCAGGACGGCTTTCACCCGCTCTGTCCGGCCATCCGACTGAGGATGGTGGGAGGAGGACAGGTGAAGTTCCACCTTCAGGCTCTGAAACAAGGCCTGTCAAAACCAGGCTGTGAACTGCGGGCCCCGATCCGACACCAAGCGCTTGGGAAGGCATGAAGCTGGAAAACCATGTCCAAAAAGAGCCGCGCAGTCTCCTCAGCCGAGGGCAGAGCAGCGCAGGGACAAAGCAGGCCATCTTGGTGAATATGTCCATTGGAGTAGAGTTGGAGGGAAAAGTTGGAGGAGTAAAGTTGGAAGGGTAAAGTTGGAGGGGTGAAGTTGGAGGAAGAAAGTTGGAGGAGTATAGTTGGAGGGGTAAAGATGGAGAGGTAAAGTTGGAAGGGTGAAGCTCGGAGAGTAAAGATGGAGAAGTAAAGTTGGTGTGTTAAAGTTGGAGGGGAAATGTTGGAGAACTAAAGTTGGAGAAGCAAATTTGGAGGAGTGTGATAACTGAAGCCCCTGTCAGAGCTGCTGATGACGAGTAGCAGCTGTTGGTCCCTGTGGCTCTTGCTGGAGTTGAGTCCTGCAGCTCAAGAGCTCCCCCTGCTGCCATGGACCAAGGAGGCTTGGCCGTTCCTCTGCCTGCTCCTTTAGGGCAACAGGGATCCGATTCTGAAGATGCTTTGGAGCCTGTGCCAATCAGCCCACAAACAAGGCGGAGACTCAAGAGAGCAGAGCAAAGGGAAGCTTCCTTGATTAAGTTCAAGAAGCAGTGCCTGGCCACACCTGTGTCTTGGGCTGTATAACTCCCTGCCTGGAAGCTTTCCTTTGCTTGTGGCAAACTTCTTTCAAGCCCTCCTCTTGCCTGTTCCTTGCTCCCAGCACCCGGTTTCTGCTATCTTGAATTGATCTCTTGACTCTTGGCTTTTGGAACTCTGACTATGGCTATCACTTGACGCTCTGGTAAATGAACTCCCTTGTGCACAGTGCTTGCTTGTCTTATCCCAGCTGGACTTTGCTGGCTCTCACACTCCCTTCTCTGGGCTAGCTCGCCGCCCAGGTCTCTGACCTTGACAATCTTGCCACAAGCCCACAAGCTGATTTATTGTGGGAGGGAGAGTTTGTTTCGGTTACCATAGAGAAAGACGAAGCAGCGGAGCTTTCTCTGCCCGCAGTCTTGCAAGCTAATGTTGTTTTGACCCAGCAAGTAAACCAGTTACAGCAACGTCTCCAACAGCTGCAGCCTGAGGCAGGTGCTGTTGCTTGGGTCAAACCCAAGTGCCCAGTGGTTACACCCCCCCAGGTTTGATGGGCGGATGCAGGACTTCCCCACCTTCTGGGCTCAGTGCCTTCTGTACATGCGGCGGAGAGCAGAGGAGTTTCTTCGTGATTCTCACAAAGTTGGCTTTGTCATCAGTCTGCTCTCGGGAGGTGCAGCGCACTGGGCTGTGCATTACTGCAGCAGCAGCAGAGCCCACTGCTGGACAATTTTGATGCCTTTGCTGTGCAGCTGCAGCGTGTTTTTTCGGATCCTGCTAAGGCCTGGACTACTAACAGGTGTATTCGGGAGTTGAAGCAGGGTCAGCTCTCCATTGCAGAGTATGCCAGCAAATTCCGGCTGCTGGCTCAGGATCTGGCTTGGAATGAGGCTGCCCAGGTAGACCAGTTCCTTGAGGGTTTGGCTGATCCTATTCTAGATCAGTTGGTCCTTGCTGATACGCCTGACACCTTGCAGGGCCTGATCCAGCTGTGCCTGCGAATTGAGGGGCACATCCTGCAGCGCAGTGCCAGGCATCCTGTGGTGCTTCCTTCCAGCCTCCCTCCACTGCCATCACCAGCACCTCCGAGGGAGGCGGGGGTGCTGCCTCTTCCTCTTACTCCAGAACCCAGACAGGAGGCCGTGGCGGGGGAGGAGCCGATGCAACTTGGTGGTGCCGTCCTCGTCTCTCGTCCTCAGAAAGGTCCAGGAGGCTCCAACTGGGCTTATGCTTGTATTGTGGCCAGTCTGGACATTTTGCTCCCTCGTGTCCTGCTAAACGAGGCCGGCCTACTTTGGCGGGAAACTGATTGTGTCTGGTCTTGGAGGGCCACAAGACCGGGATGGTTCGCCTTTGGCGCTGGCCTGTCCTGCCCGTTTCCCCGTATGCAAGCACTTTGTCGTTGAGGTCTTGCTTCACCTCCCTGGCCAGCCGACCTTGCAGACATGGGCCATGGTAGACTTGGGGGCCACCATGAACTTTATGGATCAGGCCTTTGTGGAGGCCTGGGACATTCCCACGTCTCCTGTGGACCCGCCTTTGCTGGTGGAAACTATCAATGGCTGCCCTCTGCGCTTGGGCCCAGTGACGCACTCCACCGCAGGACTCCAGATGCATCTAGGGTCCCATTGCAAGGACTTGGCTTTCTTCGTGGCCTCAGCACCCCATTTTCCAGTGGTCTTGGGGCTGGAGTGGTTGCAGGCGCACGACCCCCACATTGGGTGGTCTACGGGGGTCATTACCTTTTCTTCTCCCCGTTGTGGCTCCCATTTCCAGTCGGCTCTGCCCTCCTTTGCGGCAGTTTCCCCAGCGTTGCCGCCTCCGGACCTTCCGCCCAAGTATTGGGACTTCGCAGACTTCTTTGATGAAAAGGATGCGGACCAGCTGCCTCTGCACCGGCCCTACGATTGCCCGATTGACTTGGTCCCGGGGTCCAAGATTCTGGTGGGCTGCATCTACCCTCTCTCTGAGCCCGAGCTGGCTGCCTTGCAGGACTTCATTGAGGTGAACCTTCGGAAGGGGTTCATCCGGCTGGCCGTCTCTCCTGCTGGGGCACCTGCCTTCTTTGTGAAGAAGTGGATGGGGGATCTTCATCTTTGCCACAATTATAGGCGCCTACATGCCATCATAATCAAGAACAGCTACCTGCTTCCTCTCATTTCCAAACTTTTGGAGAGGTTGCGGGGGCTGCAGGTCTTTACCAAGTTGGATCTCTGAGGCGTTTATAATTTGGTGCGCATTTGTCAGTGGGACGAGTGGAAGACAGCTTTCTGCGCACAGTATGGCCATTTTGAGTACACCGTCATGCCCTTTGGCCTCACTAACGCCCCGGCGGTGTTCCAGCACTTCATGAACGATGTCTACTGGGAGCTGCTGGACCTCTTTGTCATCATTTATTTGGATGACATACTGATTTTTTCCTTGTCCCTGGAGGAGCACGAGGGACATGTTCAGACAGTCCTGCAGAGGCTCAGGGACGTTCGTCTCTACGCCAAGCTTTCTAAGTGTGCTTTCAAGCAGTCGAAGGTTGATTTCTTGGGGCACCGTATCTCGGCTGGGGGTCTTACCATGGACTCGGGCAAGGTGGACGCGATCCGCACCTGGCAACCCCCATGCGTGCAGTGCTTCCTCAGCTTTCCCAATTATTATCTGCCTTCATCCCCCATTTTGTGGACCTTGCAGCGCCCCGACCTCTCTTGTCTGGAAGGGTGTCCATTTCCATTGGGGTACCAGGGCTCAGGAGACCTTTGAGGTCTTGAAGGTGGCCTTTGTCTCGGGGCTGATCCTGGGCCATCTGGATCTCTCGCAGCCCTTTCTTGTGGACGCGGATGCTTCCGATGTGGCTCTGGGGGCTGTGTTGCTCCAGTGGGCAGACGACTCTGCCTTCCTGTTTCCTAGTGCTTACTGCTCCCGACAGCTGGACGGGTTGGAGTGGAACTATACTATCTGGGAGAAGGAGCTGTTGGCCATCAAGGTGGCTTTCGAGACCTGGTGACACCTGCTTGAGGGAGCTTGGTTTCCTATCGAGGTCTGGATGGACCATCGGAACCTGGAGCACTTGTGGATGGCGTGGAAGCTCAACCAGCGGCTAATGCGCTGGTCGCAGTACTTTGCCTGTTTCAACTTCAAGCTGACTTATATTCCCAGCAGTCAAAATGGGTAGGCTGATGCTTTGTCCCGGAAACCGAAATATGTCCATTCAGGGAAGGACATCCCTTTAGGCCACGTTGTGCCCGTGGACTGTTTTGCAGCCGCCAGTGTGGTTCCAGACTTTCTGCCTGAGCTGAGGGAGCAGCAGCTTCGGGATCTCTATGCCCAGGCCCGTCGCCGGGATCTCAAGGCTCTTGTGGGAGCGCCGTCTCCCTTTTGGTCAGACGAGCAGGGGCTCTTGTGTTTCCAGGACTGCTATTATGTTCCTGCTGGTCCCCTCGGGGCCAGATTCTGGCCCAGTGCCATGACAGCCCTCTGTTGGGCCACTTTGGGTGTTTTAAGATGGTACGCCTGGTGTCCAGGGACTTCTGGTGGCCGCGGCTGCAGACAGAAGTTCAGTGCTATGTGGACTCTTGCCCTGTTTGCCAGAGGTCCAAGGACATTCCAGCCAAGCCCGTGGGCCTGCTGCTGCCACTTCCAATGCCGCCCCATCCTTGACACTCAGTCTCACTGGACTTTGTGACGGACCTGCGGCTGTCGCAGGGAGCTACGGCCATCTTGGCGGCAACTTTACCCCTCCAACTTACTCCTCCAATTTTACTTCTCCAACTTAACTCCTCCAAATTTACCCCTCCAACTTTCCTCTTCCAACATGTCCCCTCCAAATTTTCCACTCCAACTTTTCTCCCTGAACTATACTCATCCAACTTTACCCCTCTAACTTTACCCCTCCAACTTTACCACTCCAACGTTTCCCCTTCAACTTTACTCCTCCAAAGTTACCCCTTCAACTTTACACCTCGAACTTTACCCCTCCATCTTTAATCCTCGAACTTTACTCCTCCGACTTTGTCCCTCAAATTTTTACCCATCTTACTTTACCCACCCAACTTTACCCTCCAACTTTACCCCTCTAACCCTCGAACTATACGCCTCCAACTTCACTCCTCCAACATTACCCCTCCAACTTTACCGCTCCAACTTTACCCTGCAACTTTACTCTTCCAACTTAGCACTCCAACTATCCTCCTACAACTTTACACCTCCTACTTTAATTCTTCAGTTTTTCTCCTCAAACTTTACCCCTCCAACTTTACCCCCCAACTTTGCTCCTCCAATTTTACTCCTCGAAGTTTACTCCTACAACTTTAGTCGTCCAACATTACCCCTCCAACTTTACCCCTTTAAATTTACCCATCCAACTTTACCCGTCCAACTTTATCTGTCCAACTTTACCTGCCAACTTTACTGTTCCAACTTACCACTCCAACTATACTCCTCCAAATTTACCCCTCCTACTTTAATTCTCCATTTTTACTGCTCAAACTTTACTCCTCCAACTTTATCCTCCAACTTTATCCTCCAACTTTACCCCTCCAACTTTACTCCAAATTTACTCCTCCAACTTTAACCCTTCAACTTTACCCCTCCAAATTTACTTCTCCAAACTTACCTCTCCATCTTTACCCCTCAAACTTTACCCCTCCAAATTTACCCTAAACTTTACCGCTCAAACTTTACTCCTCCAACTTTGCCCCACCAACTTTACCACTCCGACTTTATTTCTCCAAATTTACTTCTCCAACTTCACCCCCCCAAATTTACCCCTCCAACTTCACCACTCCAGCTTTAGCCCTCCAACTTTACCCCTTCAATTTTATTTCTCAAAATTTACAACTCTAATTTTACTCCTCAAAATTTACTCCAACAACTTTACTCCTCCAACTTTATCCTCCCATCTTTACCCCTCCAACTTTCCTCTTCCAACTTTACCCCTCCAACGTGACCCCTACAACTTTACTCCTCCTAATTTAACCCTCCAAATTTAGCCCTTCAAATTTACTCCTCCAAATTTATTCTTCCAAATCTACCTCTCCAACTTTAATCCTCTAACTTTATCCCTCCAATTTTACTCCTCCAACTTTACCCCTCCAACTTTATCCTTCTAACTTTATCCCTCAAAATTTACTCCTCCAACTTTACCCATTCAACTTTACCCCTCAAAATTTACCCCTGCAAATTTACCCCTCCAAATTTACCCCTCCAACTTTAACACTCCAACTTTACCCCTCCAACTTTACTCCTCTCAATTCACTCCTCCAAATTTACCCATCCAACTTTACGCCTCAAATTTACCCATCCGACTTTACCTCTCCAAATTTACTCCTCCAACTTTACTCTTCCAATTTTATTCATCCAACTTTACCCCTCCCGATTTACCCTTCCAACTTTAACCCTTCAAACTTTACCCCTCCAACTTTACTCTTCCAAATTTACCCCTACAACTTTTCCCCTCCAGCTTTACTCCTCATACTTTACCCCTCCAACTTTGCCCCTCTAAATTTACCCAACTTTACTCCTCCATATTTACCCCTCCAACTTTAGCCCGCCAATTTTACTCCTCCTAATTTACTCCTCCAAATTTACTCCTCCATCTTTACGCCTCCAACTTCACCCCTCCGACTTTACTCCTCAAACTTAACTCCTCCAAATTTACCCCTCAAACTTTACCCCTTCAACTTTCCCCTCCAACTTTACCATTCCAACTTTACTCCACCAAATATACTCCTCCAAATTTACCCTCCAACTTTACTCCTTCAACTTTACCTCTTCAATGTTACCTCTTCAACTTTACCCCTTCAACTTTACTCCTCCAACTTTACCTCTCCAATTTTCTCCTCCAATTTTTCCCCTCCAACTTTTCCCCTCCAATTCTACATCTCCATATTTACCCCTCCAACTTTACCCCCCAAATTTACTCCTCCAACTTTACCCCTCAGACTTTATCCCTCAGACTTTACGTCTCCAACTTTACCCCTGTAACTTTACCCCTCCAACTTTACCCCTCCAAGTTCACCCCTCCAAATTTACTACTTCTACTCCCCTTGCCCACTACTTATTGCACTGTCTGCTATATGTTAACATTAGAGACCACTATTTCAACCCATTTCTAGTTAGTTGGGGGGAGTGGGATGACTAATCCAAGCTGACTTTCCTTTTGGAAGGGGTTAATCCTTTTGTGACTCAAAGAGTGGCCCTCTGCGTATTATGCAGCTAAATTGAAGAAACAAGTAGTAGATAAAGGGTTCGCCTTTCCGGCTCATGGGTAATCTCTTTTTTTTATTTACTTTAGGGGTGTTGTAGTGATTCAGAGGGGTTGGTCTTTTTAATCTTTTTAATCTGAAAATTGCTATTTTATCTGCATATATTGTTTTGTATTTTATATTTTTATTACTTGTCGATGTGTTTCCTTGCTGATGATGCTGTTTTTGTTCTCTTTTCCATGCTTCGGGTTTTATTCCCTCTTTTTAATTGTTTGATATAGTCTGTAGACTCATTCAATAAAGACTTGATTGATTGATTGATTGAAATACCATCCAATTGACCACAATCTCTTGATAGCAATAGAAACACACAATTACATATTTATTATATTGAATATTTCTGTTCACCAACACACTCATTAATCGTATACACGAAACCCATAGATACATGTGTAGTTTGGATGGTTCCAGTTGCTTGAAATCTTCAGGAGCAGGTATTTAAATGTATCCAAATATGCTCCCTGAAAACAAAAAAGGGAGGGGGGCACACAAAAAGTAAGTTAATATTTGTCCTCCGCACAAGACATATTGCAGCCCCAGACATATTAGCAAGATGGCATGGAGACAGCATGAAACACAATTCTTCCCTCACTGAAAAAAGACTTGGCAGAGAAGTGGTTCAAATCTTTGACTGCAGACTAAAGACATTAAAGATACATACCCAAAGCTAATTGATAGAACCAACTAGAATTAGGCCCATTGAATCACTGGGACTTACTGATTCCATGTATCCACTCTAGTTGGGGTCAGCCACTGGATTCAGGTAGCTGCAACCAAGCTGTAATTTCTAACTCCAATGTAAGAATCCCCCTGCCTATTTTGAAAAGAGACCACTATATTTATGTAGGAGAGCCTTAGACTGCCCCACCACCAACATTATTTTTCTCATACATTCAAACAACCTTCTCTCTCTTGCAGTTTGGGGACAATTCAAGAAGGAAATTTATGAGACGAAAAAGTGGGGAGGAAGCATTAAGCCTTTTCTACCCACTCACAGTGATGCTGATCCAGACTGTGCTTACAGGTGCTTCCTTGAGAGTAAGAAATAAACTGAAGCTGAACCATGGATTTTTAATGTAGTATGTAGCATAGCCTTCATGTATTTACAAAGATCTTTTCTCAGATTGATGAGTTTAAATTTTTATGACATTATATTCATCAAATAAATCTGTGATTTATTTATTTTTTTAAAAAAAAATAAAAAAATCATGCTCAAAATCAATATTTTTCAATATGCTTACTCCTGGAATATACGTTTCTGCACATAATTGCTTTTTCTCAAGATGCACAGTTTTAATGGAAATTGTGACATTTTTGAGCTCAAAACTGCTTTGGAACATTTGGGGACATTTAGTGGATACCTAAAATCTGATTTTCACTTTAGTCCAGGAGATGTGGGCTGATTTTCACATCAGTCAGGACCAAGATCCTGTAGTGGGGAGAGGGAGAGACAGCATAAAGTTCCGCCCAAGTGGAATTCTGCTGTGTCTCTCCTGCCTCCCTGCAGGACTCACCTGTCTCTTTCAAGTTCCCACCACCAACACATGGCCATTTGGTAGTTGCTGTAGAGTGAGGGCAGCGGAGGAGTTTCTGGCTATGGATGGCAAAAGAGTGTCTGGTGGAAGAATGGCTGGCTAGGGAAATATGGTCAGTTAAGAACTATTGATTTATGAGCCAGAACCATCTTGTACTGGATAAAAGAAGCTTAGATCTCAGATGAGGTGGATTCTCCTTCCCCACATAGCCCCCCTGAACACACCCCCAATATCCGCTCCAGTGGGCAGGGAAACTCTCTAGAACAGAGCTGAGAAGTGACCTGTTTAGACAATGAAGACATAGTGGACGTCATAGCTTTAGAGAGGGTGAGTCTACAACCTCTACTACCCTAGTGTAGATCACACACTGGAAATGATAAATAAATCCCATACTCACCCCACTTCTTCAAGCAGTGTGCAAGTTCCAGGGTAACTTACCCAGATTTAGGTTCCATCAGATCACCTGAGACTTACATGCTTTTGTGATATTTGAGTTTATGCACAAATATACAGGTTGATCATAATTGGAGATACAGCTTAACACTCCAATAGATGGCCAAACACACTACTCCATATCAAAGACAAACATCTCACCCATCTATCTACTCCACAAAGAGCTTTCCAAAGACTGCAGAGCATTGGATTAAGCTGAGCATTATCTGTATGCCCTTCCCAATCTCTCTCCCCAAAACTGCTAGAGACAACTCAAGCAGACTTTCTCCAGACTACAGTGCTGGAGGACTCTGCAGAGAAGTTTTAAAGCCCTCAGTATAGTAATCCCAGATCTGTGGGATGGAGATGTTTAAAGTGATGGCAAAGAACTGCGATTGTGCAGTGCAGGTTCACAGTCATAGATTCTGCAACCCTAAATTAGGGGTAAATTACCTCTCCACCCAACTCTGTGATCAGTTTTGTTCCCTTGAGAACAGCCTAGATTGAACCTGTATCAAGATGTAATCTTGTAAAATTGGCTCCCACAGAAACACATCACCTGAATATCCTAGGCTAATAAACATACCTCTGTTAAACCCCAGATTTTGGCAAAGTGTTACCTTAAAGCACAATGCTTATAATTGTCAAAGAAATATGTAAAATGTATGATTAGATAGATAAATAGATAGATAGATAGATGGATGGATGGATGGATGGATAGATAGATAGATAGATAGATAGATAGACAGATAGTATAAAAGATAGAAAATTGAGATTCTAGCTATATATTAAGCAAAAACATTATTGCAGATAACCAATGAATGTGTTTTTAAACATGTAGTATTATTCATTTTTATATAATTCAATAAAGAGTGGAAATCTGTTTACAGTATAGAAATTACCTTTAAGTAGTTTCAAAATCCCACTAGGTTAATCATTTCACTACTTAGTTAACCAGCATGGTATAGTGGTTTGAGTTTTGGACCAAGATATTGGCAGATCAGGGTCTGAATCTTCAGTTGGCCATGGAAACCCACTGGGTGAATCTGGGAAGTCACACTCTCTCAGCCTCAGAGGAAGGCCAAGGCAAACCCCCTCTGAATAAATTTTGCCAAGAAATCCCCATGATAGGGTCACCTTAGAGCTCCTGTAAGTTGGAAATGAATTGAAGGCATGAAACATTAATTTAATGATTTGCATAGTCTGGCCATCCTTGCTAGCTAGGGGATTCTGGAAGATTAGTCTAAACAAGTACATTTTCTAAGCTCTGGTAATTTGACTTGAGCTCCAGTCAAGCCTCCACTCTTCTGTTTTATCTGCTCAATTTGTTTTATATTTGACCTCTTCTCAGTTTTAGTATCTTATATGCTTATATACCCTTGTTAGATGCTTTAGGAGATCTCCAGCTGAGACGTCAGGGCTGGAATTCTAAAATGGTATAGTAGACTAGTGACATGACTGGGACCAGCTGGCACCTCAAAGTACCAGCTCAGAAGAGTCTGAACCCCCTGTGCTCTCCAATCAGAGATAATTACAGCACTCTCCCTGAACACAGTCTTGGATGAGAAATAACAAGTACTCCTCTCTTTCCATGAGTAGGTGGGATGTTGAGAAGGAGGGTAGTCAGTAGGAAGTTTCTGGCAAGCCAGAACCTTCCCTCATGTGGACCAGATTAGACCTGCAGGCCAGAAGGTTTTAAAAAAAATGAATAAATTACAGTATCAGGACTTCTTTGGCTTCTCAAACTATCTGGAAGGGGTTAGTTGACAGAACATACTTTAACTGATCACTTCAGTGAAAAAATTAATTGACTGACTGGCCAGCTAAATGTAAACTAATCACAAATTTTATGTTTTGAAAGTCTTTTTAACACCATTCCAAATGAACTCAGAATGTGGCACAGAGACTACATAGCTTTCTCCCAAGAAACATGTACTGATTGCATGCCTGTCACTTTTTTCCTTACTAAAGAGCATACCTCCAATTTGAACATTTGCGTAGGGTAAGCATCAATTCTGTAGACAAATGAACCTAAAAAGTTTCCTTCCTCCTTTTCAAAATCATTCTTGAATCCCTGAAAAAAGACAAGGGGGAATGTGATAGAGATTGAAAGCTTTATTTTTTCGAAAGAACGGAATCTTTTGGATAAACATCAGTGTGCATATTCTTTTTTTTAAATGATCCATCTATGAAGTCATTTCTTAATACAAAAAAAGGAAGAAATAGGGATCCAATGAAGATAAGTGAGTTACTCACAAAGACTGAGAAGTTCTGTGGAGCACTGCTGATCTCCTCTGTGTGGGAAATTGTCTTTGAAATATGGTCCAGAGCCACAGTCATTGGGCAGATAGGTTTCGACAACTTGATGATTACATAGCCTTGAGATCCATCCATGGCCCAGCAATTCCCAGGGCTGTTATCCCTCTGAAAACCAAACGCTCTATGACTAAGAAGGAAAGCAAGCCTGAAGAATTCCATACCCCCTGTTTAATATGGACTACTCTTTGTTCATTTCAAAACATAACCATTCTCTAAGATCCATGCTTGTAAGGAAGGTGAGGAAAAGATGTGCATACTTTGGCAGTCAGGATAGACTCGTGGTGTTCAGTGTGGACCTCTGTTTAGCTAAGGTAACCTGGAACTTCCCCAAACATTTGTACCACTTAAACCATGTTATATTAGTGGTAAAGCTAGGAAAGAAAATAATATTTGCCATTACTTCTTTCTCGGTCCAGAAAAAGAGGGAGATTGCCTGACACTTGCAAAACCCAATCAGAAGAAATAACACAGACGTGAGAATTTCATTCAGTTTTCACCCAGTATTTGCAGATCATAAAGTGTTTTGGGAAATTCCTTTGCACAAAAACATATACGGAGTGTAATTTTTCATGAAAATCATGGTTTTGTACAAAAAAAAAATTATCACACACAAATACACAAACGTGTTTCATAGAATCATAGAATCATAGAAATGTAGAGTTGGAAGAGACCACACGGGCCATCCAGTCCAACCCCCTGCCATGCAGGAACACCCTCAAAGCGCTCCCGACAGATGGCCATCCAACCTCTGCTTAAAAACCTCCAAAGAAGGAGACTCCACTACACTCCGAGGCAGCATAGTCCACTGCCGGACAGCTCTGACCATCAGGAAGTTCTTCCTGAGGTTCAGGTGCAGTCTCCTTTCCTGCAGCTTGAATCCATTGCTCCTTGTCCTGGTCTCTGGAGCAGCAGAAAACAAGCCCTCTCCATGGCATCCCTTCAAATATTTAAACATGGCTATCATGTCCCCTCTTAACCTTCTCTTCTGCAGACTAAACATACCCAGCTCTCTAAGTCTATCCTCATAGGCCATGGTTTCCAGGCCTCTCACCATTTTGGTCGCCCTCCTCTGGACCTACTCCAGCTTGACCATGTCCTTCTTGAATTGGGGTGCCCAGAACTGGACACAGTATTCAAGATGAGGTCTAACCAAAGCAGAGTAGAGTGGTACCAGTACCTCCCTCGATCTAGACACCATACTCCTATTGATGCAGCCGAGAATTGCGTTGGCTTTCTTGGCTGCCGCATCACGCTGCTGACTCATGTTCAGCTTGTGGTCTATTAAAACTCCTAGATCCCTTTCACACGTACTGCTATCCAGCCACGTGTCCCCCATCCTATATTTCTGTATTCCATTTTTTCTACCTAAGTGTAGGACCTTACACTTCTCTCTGTTGAATTTCATTTTGTTAGCTTTGGCCCAGCTCTCCAATCTATCCAGGTCATTTTGAATTTTGATCCTGTCCTCTGGCGTATTAGCAACCCCTCCCAATTTGGTGTCATCTGCAAATTTGATGAGCATGCCCTCTATTCCTTCATCCAAGTCGTTGATGAAGATATTGAACAGCACTGGGCCCAGCACAGAACCCTGTGGCACCCCGCTAGTCACTTCTCTCCAGGATGAAAAGCAGCCATTCGTGATCACCCTTTGGGTTCGGTCGGTCAACCAATTACAAATCCAACTAACAGTAGCCCTGTCCAGCCCGCATTTTACTAGCTTCTTTGCAAGAATGTCATGGGGAACTTTGTCAAAGGCCTTACTGAAATCGAGATATGCTACATCCACAGCATTCCCTTCATCTATCCAGCTAGTAACTCTATCATAAAAAGAGATAAGATTACTCTAGCGTGACTTATTTTTGAGAAATCCATGTTGACTTCTCGTGATTACCGCGTTGCTTTCTAAGTGATTAGAAACTGACTGCTTAATGATCTGCTCCAGAATCTTTCCGGGTACTGATGTCAGGCTGACTGGGCGATAATTATTTGGGTCCTCTTTTTTTCCCTTCTTGAAGATGGGGGCAACATTTGCCCTCTTCCAGTCTGCTGGAACTTCTCCTGTCCTCCAAGATTTCTCAAAGATTATAGCAAGCGGTTCTGAAATGACCTCTGCCAGTCCTTTTAATATCCTAGGATGCAATTCACCTGGCCCTGGAGACTTGAATTCATCCAGTGTGGCCAGGTATTCCTGTACCAGCTCTCTACCTATTATGTGCCTCATTTCCCCTGCTTCCTCACCTGCTCCCCAACCGCCAGGTTGAGTGCTTGTATCCTTCTGGGAAAAAACTGAGGCAAAGAAGGTGTTAAGTAGTTCTGCCTTTTCTCTTCCCCCTGTTAGTACTTCGCCATCTTCTCTGCGCAGCGACCCCAGCGTCTCCTTCTTTTTCCTTTTGCTAGGGACATATTTTAAAAAGCCCTTTTTATTGTTTTTGATGTCTCTGGCCAGCCTAAGTTCGTTCTGTGCTTTAGCCTTTCTGACCAGGAGCTTCTGGTCCATTGGGAGCTCCTAATAAGACTCCTCCCCCCTAGCTGGCTCCTCCCCCTCGTTAGTCAGACCGTGTGCTCAGGGAGAGCACACGGCCAGCACAAGGAGACTAAACAAAAACAAGCAAAAGAAACACTCATGAGGTTCTGTACAAAACTGGAAGTTTTTGAACTAAAAAAAAATATTTCTCCACACAGAAAAAAGTGTGTGCCAGGAAACAGTGTTCTCTGTGCAAAAACTGGTTTTGGGGAGAAACATACGTCTTTGTGCAAAAGAAATGGTTTCACATTTTTGTGCACATATTGTGATTTCTGCATAAAAAACAATTTTGTGCAAAAAAAATCAGTTCCTGGATGTCTTTTTTCATGGAAAATAAAGTTTTGGCACAAAAAAAACACAATTTCTGTGCATAATAGCCATGTATATGTTTGCTCAGAAAAAATTCCCATAACACCAGTGAAAAACTACACAGAATACCAGGCAAATACTGTGAGTACCAGGCATGAACTGTGCAGAAATATTTTTTTTCTTGCAGAAGGAAGAAAAATGCAGAAATGATGCATTTTCAGATGTGACGACAAAATAGGCAAAGATCTCCATCCCTCATAATAAGATATCTTTCGTCGGTACATAAATTATATGCTCATTGACTCCACTCCAAATCTTGCTGTACTTTCCAGTTTTTGTTGTTGTATGCTTTCAAGTCATTTCCAACTTATGGCAACCCTAAAGCAAACCTACAATGAGGTTTTCTTGGCAGAATTTGTTCAAAGGGGACTTGCCCTTGCCTTCCTCTGAGGCTGAGAGAGTGTGATGCACCCAAGGTGACCCAGTGGGTTTCCATTACTAAGCCATAATTCAAACCCAGTTCTTCCAGTATCCTAGTCCAAGACTCAACCCACACGATGTAGGCCCTCTGCTTTCCAGTAGGGATGTAAATTTTCACACAGCTGCACAGACAGTATGCCTACATATTAGAACTGCCACTGCCTTGCTACAAGCGCTTTTGACAAGTGTGAAGCATTGGATGTATTGCTCCATCCTTCCATGCTTGTGCTCTGTGTCTTTGCTTTGTTTAGCAAAGAAGATGGAGTCCAGTTTAGCACAAAGATTTCTTGGTGAAGACATTGAGGGACAGGGAAGCACTGGTCATTTTGTTCTCACAAAAGAGGCAAAAAAAAAAAACCCCTCTGACACTGTTGTTACTGACTTTTCAGCCAGGCACCCCAAACTACTGAGACACACTTCCTCAGCAAGGCTGACAAATTTAATGTGAATCTTCATTACATACATGGAACATAGCTATAGAAGCAGGTTTCCTGACTGGTGAGCAAGGACCTCTCCTCTCTTCTTGTATCCGCTGTGTCAAAAGCCAAGAGAACCCTCGCTTATGGTGATCATAGTTTATGGGCCCAACCACTCGCACTCCTCTATAAAGCATTCATCTGGGCAACTCATATTTCTCTAGATCTGACTTTGAAACTCAATTTTTGGTGACCCCAGTCAACTTCCTGATTCAGACAATTGCCAACTAGAGGCAATGGGACTGGATTTCTCTGTGAGGAATCTAAAGGAGAGGGGGGAAAGGAATCAGAAACTTTGTAATGGTCAGGAAAAAAATGCCTCCATAAATATCAAGGAATTCCTACCTCTAGAATCACATGTGGCGGCTGCGAGTAATCCCAGCAGAACCCCAGCATGCAAACCTTTGCTCCTGTCTTAAAGCTTTTGCTGGATTTCACAACTGAGGCACCTGATATTAGGGCATGAAATGAGAGAGATTTCCCCTTCCAGGATTAGTAGGAGACACATAGAACCAACCAGAGCTAAACTGTTCGCAAGCTTTTAAGTATCTGGGTTTCTCTGTTCGAACAATCTAAAGCGTAAGTTGGTTTCATTATTCCCATTCCACATCTTTAAAATCATCTATTTCATAATGGAATGCTGAGTGGTCCAGCTTTTGCATTTTTCAAAGAGATAGCTGTGTTAGTCTGTTCCAGTGTAAAAAAAAAAGAAAGGCAGGTTGGAGAACCTAGTGGCACTTTTAAGTTTCTGAGTGTGTGTGTGTGTGTGTGTGTGTGTGTACATAGACACACATGTCTTCAAGTTACCTGTGTAACATTAATGTGCATCTATGGCCCTTTCCACATGTGGGGGGGAACGGGCGAAAACGCCCAAAAACGGAGCTTACCTGAAGCCAGGTAAGTCCGTCGCCACACAGAGCAGCGCGAGCTCGCTGCTCCGCAGTCCTCCGGCGTCCCAAATGGTGGCTTCCGGTTGGTGGAGGTTCTCCACCAACCGGAGAAGCTCGTCAGCTGGAAGCCCACCCCTGGCAGATCTGCAGGCACACACTTGCACGGGCCTGCAAATCCGCGTCGGAGCCGGGCGATGGAGCGGCACGGGGCTGCGCGCTCCGTGCTTTTTAAAAACCTCGAAAAAGAGGTTTTTAAAAAACACGCAGCGCGGCTAGTTCCAGCCGCTCCTGAGTGGATTCTGGTATGGAACTACAAAAAGTAGTCCACGCCAGTCCACTCTACGGTGTAGAAGACCTCCGTGAGAGGTCGCTCTGCACCATTTCAGAAGCCCAGTCTGGAAATGGCCTACGTGTCTTCAAATCTTCTGGCCATTTACGGCAACATCATGAATTTTATAGGGTTTTATTGGGCAAGGAATACCGACAGCTTGTTTTGCTAGTCCATCTGAAATATAGCCCACAGCACCTGGTATTTGTTGGTGGTCTCCCATCCAAGTACTAATCGGGGATGACCCTGATTAACTACCAAAATCAGACGGGATCTGGTGCTCAGCTTCCAGGATCAGATAGGATCAGAACTTTAAAAATACTTCTGAGGGAGTTGGAATTTTTTTTCTCTCAAGCTGATATTGAGAATATCAAGCTGATATTTCCCATATCAGTAGAAAACCTGATGCCTACAGCCAAGAGAGAAGCAGATAAATTTTGTACAGGCAACTCAAATATTGTGGTAAGGGGAGGCTGCTCTGGCCAAGAGTGGTCTATGCCACTTTTACACAGTCAACAGGTCACCTCATGTTCTCTTGACTCCTCACTTTCTCCCCAATACATTCTCTCTTCCCCCATCCCAAATTCTACAGCCTCCATTTCTGTCTCACTGATTTCCACCCCCACTCCACCCCCACACACACACACACACACACACACAGCTACTGGCTTGCTGTTTGTCTTCAACTCTTCCCTGATGCATATACAGGATAAGGTGAAAGATTTCATTGCCAAAACCACAACAGAGTCTTAGAAAAATATTAATCACAACGCTCCACAGCCACAAGCTCAATGCAATCTAAGATAAATGTCCATAAGGCTTGCTACTACGTTAACTGTCGTGGCTTCCATCCTATGGAATGCTGGGAATGTAGACCATTTCCACATTAGACTGTTATACTGCTATTATTCCACTTTCAACAGCCTATGGAATCCTGGAGTTTGCAGTTTGCAGAATCCTGCAAACTCCAGGATTCCATAGGCTGCTGAAAGTGGAATAATAGCACTATAACAGTCTAGTGCAGAAATGGTTGTAGTCTGATGAAGGGCTTAGAACTCCCTGCTGGAGGAGCACAGTACAGCTTTCCAAGTGCCTTCCCAGAATCTCAGAATTCTGTATGATGGAGCCACAGAAGATAAAGTGGGATCAATTTGTTTTAATTATGCAGTGCAGATATCCTCTGGGGCAGAGAAAGATAAGATATGATTCATTTCCAACAAGATGCTTCCTCCTTGCCTTACCTGCAGACTTCAAGGCAAAATCTTTCCTTGGGGCATTTTTGCTTGCAGGTTTGGAGTCTTCTGCTTGCATATAGAGGTTCTGTTGACAAAATACAAAGGTGCTATTAGGCAAGACCAAACCACTGCTGTGCCAGCATACGCCAGTAAATACTGTGCAGAAGAATAGTATGATTAATTTCTCGTCTGTCTCCATGCTGCACCACCACCACCCCTCAAGTCCTATGACCAAATAGGTAGATATTGGATGCCCTGGAAAGAGGAAGGATAGAGCAGTAGGTAGGTAGGCTCTGCCCCTAAACTCCATCCCTCCATCAGATCTTCTGAACTGAGCACTTTGAATTGGTCCAGCAATCTAGACAGTAATTAGTATAATTGCTGTAAGATAGGTTGGATATGTCTCCCCCTACTCCCCCAACCCTAACCTCTTTCAAGAGGGAGGTGGCATTCTGTACAATCTGAAAATTCAGAATCAACTAAAAGGCTGTTTTATTTAGGAATGAGAAAGGGGAGGCATTCTGCAGAAACATTTCCTGAGAATCTTTCTGGATATTTTCCCAGAGATCATTGTGGAAAGGGCTGCAGAAATTTATTACATTATATCCTCCCACAAAAATGTGTTGGATTGGGCAAATGGGAATAGCAACAAAATGGCTGTAAAAAGACAAATCACATAAAATAGGTTCCAAAGTGTTCATCGTGTGGTCCCTGACTGTGGTTGCTGATTGGCCAGGAACACCAATGTAACCTGTGTAGGCAGCATATACTGTAGATCTTGAATGTTCTCGAGGTTCTTAGGAATTCCACCGTAATATTAGTGTTTTCATATCCCCTTTCTGCACTGAATTTGCCATGTGAAAGGGCCTGGAGTGCCATGCGATTGCGAGGAGTGATCTGCACGACACACTCACAATTGTGTGACGCTCCAGGGGCCAGCAGGGGCCGATCGTGCACCTTTTCATTTTGAGCTTGAAGCTGAAAATGGTACACAATCGCACATTGCTCCTGGGCCCTGCATGCACTTATCTGCCATGTGGAGCTGGGCCAGTTGCGCTTCCTGCCCCAGTGCAGCCTGGGAAGGTCCCAGGCTGCACTGCAGAAGGAAGAGGCGGGACTCTCACACAAGCAGGCAGCTCATGCTGAGCTGAAGCAGCAGGGAAGAGAGAGCCTCTTGGCAGAGGCTGTTCACGCGATGCCTGTACCCCAGCACCAGAACAAGGTAAGGTGCAGAAAGGGCCATACAATTTTCTGGGTGACCAAGATAATTTTTTTTTGGTAAAATTATTCTTATGTCAATTTGGCTAATGCAGATGGTTCCTCAGCTGTTCATTACCTAAACAATTGACAACCCTTCAAAATGAGTAAGTGGACATTAGCCAGAAGCCTAAACTTACTGTTTCACCCATTTTACACTACTATAGTGCTATGATTCCACTTTAAGTGCCATGGCAACATCCTTAGAAATCCTGGTATCTGCACTTTAGGGCAAGGCGTTTGGAGTCCTTGGCCAAGGAGAACCTCTGGTCCCTCTGGCCAAACTGCCAATCCCAGGATTCCATAGGAGGTTGCCATGGCAGTTAAAGAGGAATCATAGCACTAAAACTGGTTAGTGTAAAAGGGCCTAACATGATGAAGCCACTGAATGTCTATATTATAGGTCTAGTTCTGTGTAACTTATACAAGAAAATGTGACTGTGAAGACTAAGATATCCCTTCCTGATCCATGTGTGTTAAAAATAAATAAAGAAGGAAGGAAGAAAGGAAGGGAGGAAGGGAAGAAAGAGAACTTCACCAATTTTATGTCCTTACCTTTTGGAGCTCCCAATGTGCATGGACACCTCTAAGGGCATCAGCAAAATTCTGGAGCCCATACACTTTCTGGCGGAAAGCACCAATGTGTTTCTGAAGATTTTGCTGAAGAAATTCACTCTGATGACTATGCAGAAGTGAGCGAGACAGTTCATCAGGAGGCAAAATTCCTTCTGGGATTAACAAATGAGGGATTGCATAACTGAATGCCCTGGCAACAAAAAGAAAATGCTGTTCATAAAAAACAACAGGAAAACATTTGGCTACCATAGGACTGTAAATCTTTGCTCATTTCATTCTCACAAGTAAGAGTGAAAGCTTTCAAAAGTTTTCTTCCTATTGGGTGAGATCTTGAGAATTACTTTTGGTATTTTTCCATTTGGGGAGAATCATTTTGAGACTTCCTTGTAAAATCTAGTTTGCGCTCAAATCCCTGTCTTTTGTGCAAAATGCAATATTGTATGCAGAAAATATAATTATGTGCAAAACTTTGTACTTTGCACAAAATAGGGTTTTTTCTTTTAAAAAAATGAAAAACGGGCTACTCTGCTTTTACACAGAGGCAGAACAAGAAAAAAAATCTCACGAAGGTTAACATTTTTTCCCAACTGCTGGGAAATCTTTCTTGGGGATTAAAAATGAGAAATATTCACAGAATGCCTAACCTAGAACACCAGCTCCCTTGCCAGAAATGACATAGCATGTAGTTTTGTCCCAAGAGATAAGATAGTGGTGTAGGTGATTTGGCCTACTGGATACTAATAACAAGGAAGGTGCGTACACATCACTTTTTCCTCCTGGTACCACCACAGTGTCCAAGAGGAGAGCAAGGGACGGCCAAGGATTGTTATTAACATGTTCCAGTAGCTGGCACATAACAATGGGACCATCCTCCAGAATCTCTAGAGCTGCCTCGCCCTTGAGGTACCAGGTAATGCCTATATCGTGACACACCTGCCATCATAACAGAGCCAGTGATGATCTTCAGCTGCCTCTCTTCCTCCTGCCAACCACTATATGGCTTTTCAAGAAAGCAGGAAAAAGCTCAGTCTGTGCTGGGGGAGAAGCGGTCCTCCATGTGTATTCGAAGACTTGGGAGAGGGCTAAAAGGTGCTTCGGGAGGATCTACTTGTCAGGGTTTCCTAACAATCAAGAAGCTCCCCATTCCATGAATATTCAAAAATTCTCTCCATCCCGAGTGCACACAACACCATGATATACCACTAGCTAACCTACTCCTTGTATAATGGTAGAGAAGAACTGAAATAAAAACAGGCTTCAATAGCGTCAACACTGACAAACAGATTTATAGCATAGTCCCGGGCACAATCAGACCATCTTCTTTTCAGTCTTGTCAATAGATTTAAATTTGAGGAAGGAGGTCTTGTTGAATTTAATGTGTTTAATTCCAGATAGGCCAGAAGCATAGAATTCTACTTGTAAATCTAGCATAACATGCTGATAAGAGTGTAGTCTCAGGTGTAAATTTTTCCACCTACTGTCTGTTCAACCTCTTTCTAAGTGTATCTGGTTTCCCTTGTCATCCAAACCTCTTCTCAGAAAGGACACTGAGTGACATGTTCAGTAAAGTTAACGGACTCTGTACTAAAAGTGGTGCTGTTCCACTCATAAATACCCCACAGCATTCACCATTCTTTTCTGTGTGACAGTTAACATGGAAACCCATCACTGACCACAACTATTTAGTGGCTAGAGCTGCTACATGAGCAAAGAGGAAGAGAATTGAAGGTTCATACACCATGGGAGTTTGTACCCACATTTCCACATCTGGACCAGAGAATATTACGCATAAACAGTTTTTTTTCCTGTACCAATAATCTGAAGTTTCCAAGGCCACTTCACTTTCCTCACTCTCTCTCACACCCTGAACTTTAATTGAGGTAGACGGGTTTCTGCTACAAAGTGAAAGAAAGCTCTTTGGTTTTCTTCCTTCAAGAAAGAGGTTTGTGCTAAAATATTCTTTCCATGTACAATCTGCCACAGGTAGCAAAATCATCAGTCTCTCTTTCCACTATATTTCAGCAAGCATGATGGCATCCAGAACAATCTGAACCACAAGCAAGGACTTGACTGGCATCTCTAAGAGGGGAGGATCACTGGTGTCTCTCTCTTAATGAAAATAAACATGGCTAGCTATCTAGCATAGCACCAGAAATATCATCTTCATTTAAGTTTGACAAAGAATGAACTTTCTTCTTGCTGAGTCATTTTTGGTTCAGGTTCCATGAGCTAAGGATAAGACAATTCAAAATTCACCCATCAGTGACAACTCTGGTCCTTTCCCTCTGCTTGCGTTATTCATGATTATATGGGGGGGAGGGGGTTTGTGGGAGTCAAAAAAAAACCTTGATGCTTTAACGTGTTCTCTCTATCACCCCACCATTCCCAAAAGTGGCTTTGCATGAACTGAGTAATCCTTTTACCTCAGCTGTATCTTCACCACCTCCTTTAAAGTATCTGGGAGGCTGCTGAAGCCACACCTGAATCCTAGGAGGAAAGATTAACTATGTTAATGACATTGCAAAACACTGAGAAAATCCATATAATTCCCATGAGGAGTATTCAGTAGAATGTTCTGTTGTTTGTATTCCACTCTGGAGCAAGACAGCAAACATG
The DNA here is from genome assembly GCA_030412105.1 of Cyclura pinguis. Taxonomy (NCBI): domain Eukaryota; kingdom Metazoa; phylum Chordata; class Lepidosauria; order Squamata; family Iguanidae; genus Cyclura; species Cyclura pinguis. Next base: position 204,501,938 of record CM059599.1, read on the forward strand.
TTTAGCCACTGAACTCAAACAATTGCTATTTAACTGTACAAGAGGTATTTCTTCACTGTACAAAATCTATTTCCTGTACAATAATGAGCATCCACAAGATCCAATGTATTTGGAAAATCGGGGCTAATTTCATGACTATGGAACATCTGGAAAAGTAATCCAGATCACAAGTTAAGTTCAGTGAGCACTGTTGGGGTTATCATGCTCCAAATACCATTGTTGTATGTTTAATTCTAAGGATCAGAGCATTCTTTAGCAACCATGCCACAAAGTGGTCTCTCCTAGACCTCAGGTGCACATGTGCAGTGTGGATGAATGCACAACACACACAAACTGGTCAACATTATGCATGTGAAAGTGCAGCTTATGTATGTGGAAGTCTCTTTTTGGACAGGCACAGAGGGCTGTTCTCTTGTCCTTGCACACCATCCCCAAATCTTTCATGCTGGGCAGTTGTCAAGTTTCCTTCTTACCTGAGGGAAGGGAAAGGACAGGAGAGGCAATACAGATCATGAAGATCTGGCTGCTGTGAGCTCCTGGCGAAAGGAAAACACAGAGTTCACTGTCATTTCTTTTCCCCACCTTTGACTGAACTGAGGCCAGCTGTTTCTCCATGATCTGAATTACCTTCCGACTCTCACCATTCCCCACCAGTAAGTGGCAGCAGTAGGGGTCCCTCCAGGGGTTTGACAGCTGCTGGATGATGGGAGGACATGGAATTGCAGAACTATGCAGACATGTAGGATCTCAGCCTAGAGTGTTGTATACTAGATATGCCATAGAGAATAACCAGAAGGATGCTGTTACTGCCCTGGCTAGCCCAAGCTTGGGGGATATAAAAAGATATCTCTTGATACCAATAATTCAGCCTCACATACCCATTCCCCTCCACATGCTTACGAGGCCCCCGGACAAGCACACATACAGGCTCGGCTGATAATCGCCATAATATTACAACACAATACAGGCAGGCCAGAAATAGCCGACTCGCAGCTTTAGGAGACCTCAAGGCAAGTACCTCCATTAGGTATGCACGCAACTTTCAAAATATCCTCTGCCCCTCGCTGGCAGCTTGACGATCGAGCTATACAACGCTCAAGTACTCCGCGTTTGCATACTGGCTACCCTATTGACAATTTGGTTATAATTCAATCATTCAAATTCTGACCTTTCGGAGGCTTTGTCTCCAGCCCCAAACGCATTGTTTTCCCCAAGTCCGAACTAGCCTGTGGTCACAATTCTCCTTATAAAAACCCCTGACTTTGAGCGCTTCCTTGGATCGCTCTTGGCTTCCATCCCACCTTGCTGTCACTTTGTCCAGCGAGCCTTCCCCTCAGCCCCACGTGCTGAGATCCACGCTCCCCAGCTTCTCCGCTTCCAACCGGGCTTCAGGACAGGTGAAGTATCACCCAAACCAACAACTCCTCTAAAGATCCCTCTACCCCACTCCAACCTTTATTTATTTAGTTATCTTGTGTGAGTGTGCCGCATACACTGTTTGATTGTGTTTTTTTAATAAAACATCATTTTATTGTTTCAACTTCTGTGTGCTCCCTGACTCAGCCTGACCCAGTAAACGTAGGGTTCAAGATCTCGCTACGTTACCCTGCCTCTAGTATTGCTAGGCTGTGCTCTTGGCTAATTTCCCCAACTTATAAAATTGAGAGAGCATTTAGCTGTCCCTCCCGGGACCCCCAGGAATCAGGGTAACAGTGCAAGTCACAGGGTGAAGGCTCCAACTGCTTCAGAGCCCTGATGTATCTGACACTGACAGTGAAAAGCATTAGCGCAGGGCCACCGCTCCGGGACCACATAGTAGGAGGGTTCACTTCATAACTCTAAAGCATGGTTTAGCACTACCTGCATGAATGCAAAGAAGCCTGAATGAAGCCTTGGATTCACATGCTCCCTACTGCTCCCTCCTCCAGATGGATGTAAGGAGGACCAAACCTAGAACACTGTTTCATTCTGCTTGATTCCAGGCCTGTGGATGCATGTGAAACATGAATCATGGTTTAAAATAAAACTGTTGTTGGTAGCTGAAGACCCGAACTACAAGCCCTAGATTGTTTAGCTGGCTTGTTTAACTTGATTTTAAACCATGATTCCTGATTTGCACATGACAATATGGTGGAAAGCCAGCATAAGAGGAGAAGAGAAGAACAAGAGTGCTCAAGCTTTGTCCTTTGCATGGGTTCATTTTTATTTCTACAGAGTAACACTTATACTGAGCTTGGGAAAGTTGCTTTGGGCAGCTGCAACCCTCAAAATCCCTCTGTTGGGTGAGTCTGGGAGGTATCATCCAAAAATTTTTCCAGGCTCTGCCATCAAATATGCCATCAAGTAGCAAGGGAGCTACTTAGTCATCACAGTGCAAGGATCCACAGTTTCTAACACAGGGATGATCAACACATGCCCCTCACCAGACCTTAGAGGCACATTAAAGCCTGAAATCTCTTTATGTATGTGCGTGTGCGTGTGTATATGTATGTGTATATGTGTATGTATTGTGTGTGTGTGTGTGTGTGCGCGCGTAATTATTATTATTACTGAAAATGCTCCTCCCATCCTCTAGGATGGGGTGGGATGAGATTGTTCCTAGTGCTTCCTCAGATGATAATGGGAACATTTTGACTGAAAAAAATAAATTTAAATCACAGCCCTTTTGGATCACAAAAACAGCCTTGGGGGCTACACACAGACCATGATTATCCCTTTCCCACCTGTTTTAATGGATGGGAATCAATGGTGCAGTTGACTGCCTAAACTGAAACATACTGAGTGACCTTAGCAAGGACAAGTCAGTGTCATCTGCTGGGAATTTCTCCCATAAAAACTGCTATAGAAGCAGTTGAGAAGAAATCAGACCCAACTTTCCTGGGTTTTAAAGGCAGTAGATCCAATACAATAAGAATTGTTCACTGTGGATCTCAAGGGATTCTTCTTTTTAGTAAGTAATTCCAACCCACATCCATATTTTGATATGGTTCCCAAAAAAATAAAATATATCTTCTGAAGATTATATAAGTAAAACAAGACGATGTTTAGACTGGATTTTTGAGAAACTCACGGAAAAAGATGCTCAGAATGAATAAGAGTGTCAGAAAAGCCAAATTGATTTTGAAAGGCCTTGGACGTCCCTCTGAAAAAAAGACAAATAAATTCAAGTGGGGATTACAAAAACATAGGATTTATTAGTCACTGTTCATGGAAATTAGTCCCGAAAGAAGCAAATATTCATGGAGTCCACAACTGAGAATGTGGCCTTTTTTTATCCCTTTTATCTTTGTCTGTTTAGGGTTTCAAAGGCCTTTTGAACTGGGCCTGAAAACAAAGTGATGATCAGCCAAAAACATTTAACACTGTTATACTCTCTATGTTCTGTTGTTATGTTATGTTATGTTATGTTTTATGTTGTGTTATACTTTGTTATGTTTCAACAGTATTAAATGTTCTCTAGAGAGCCAGCAATGTAGTAGTCTGAGCACTGGACTACAACCCTGGAGACCAGAGTTCAATTCCCTGCTAAGCCACGGAAACCCACTGGGTGACCTTGGGCACATCACACACTCTCAGCCCCAGAAAATCCCCTGGTAGGTTTGCCTTAGGTTCACCATAAGTTGGAAATGACTTGAAGGCACACAACAACAACAACAACAACAACAACTTGTTCCCTGATAGCAATTAACTAAAGTTAGGCTTCTCAGATATCTTTCTAAAACCATCCAGCTACGGAAGGAGACAATAGCCCTTTTCGCACAGCATTTTCCATGCAAAAGGGCCCCTCAAGCATCGCACAAATGTGAGGAGCGGTCCACATGAAGCAACACTCCAGGGCCTGGCAGGCACTGCTCACGCACTTTTTCATTTTCAGCTTTAAGCCGAAAATGATGCGCAGTCGCGCATCACTCCGGGGCCCCGTGCACACTTGCCATGCGTGCGGAGCCTCGGGAGCTGGGCCAGTCATGCTTCCTGTCTCAGTGCAGCCTGGGAAGGTCCCAGGCTGCACTGCAAAAGGAAGAGGCGGGGCTCTCGTGTGAGCTGGAAGCTCATATGGAGCTGAAGAAACCTGGATGCGAGGGCCTCTCACAAGAGCTGCTCACGCGAGCACCACACCCCAGCGCCAAGAAAAGGTGAGTTGCAGAAAGGGCCAATGAGGTGGCAAACTGTGACAACAGGAAGCTTAACGTTATCCCTATCTTTCTGCTACTTAGGAATCCCCGTCTTTATGCCACCCACTGCTACTTTAACCCAATCTCCTAACATAACTACCCCACTGTGCAGAAGGAAGCCCCATTAGCCAATACAATGCTGAGAGCTCCACAAAACTCTAGTTGTAGTGTTAAACGTCTGCTGTTGAGAACAACATGTTTCTTACTTTACCTGGGGCAGAGTTTTCTCCACCCTTGGAACTCCATGCCTCTCGTCAAGAAATCCTGTGCCCCTTCTCAAAGTGGTTCTCAAGAGTATAGATCTCATTCCTATTAGTTTTTGTTTCATGAAAATGGCATTCGGGGTCTAACATACCTACAAGAAGGGATGGCGGCTCCTGGTATGTTGTGATGTCCATGATTGGTTCTGTCGATGGGGGATTTTCCAAACTGTGTTGGATGAGTAAATGCCTTTGATCCACCAAGTATTTACCTAACAGCAACAGACCACATTGTTAATGCAGCCCTTGCACAAACCTAGCAGGCCCAGGAAAAATACATGGAGAGTTTTATTTGTTTATTTTATTAGTAAGATATGTTACATAAAAATAAGTAGATAAAATTGAATCTACTATATAAAACCCCAAATAAGTTCAGCATATCCTTTAAAGCTGGGACTAAAACAGAAACCAGATTCATCACCCAACTGACATGGGGCCCACCTTCTACCACCCCTCCAGCTGCCCCCATGCATTACAAACAAGCAAACAATGCTAAAGGTGGGAGTGGGAAATTCACCCCAAGACCATTGAACACACACTTACTACAGCAAGGAACTTCTGAATCATCTGATCCACTGTGTTTCATACTCCCATCTTTTTCTGATTTGTTCTCCTTCCAGGTTTTGTGACTCTCTTTTGTTTCTGTATGAACACACTGGCGCTTCCTGCGGATTTTTTTGAAGACCCTGACAAAAGAAGATCCTGGTTTGTAAGGCCAAGAGTATCTCAGGGTCGTCTACTGCTTACCCTTCCACACCCTCCAGCTGTCCTGATTTGGCGTGGACAGTCCTGAGTAATCCTCATGTCATTCCACTATTTCAGCTGCTTTTAAAATATCCCAGTTTCTCTTTGCTCCTCCCACTTTCCCTCTTAGTCCTCAGCTTACTTCAATTGCTGTAATTTGCACTCAGTTAATTCCTTGGGAGGGGCAGAGAAAGGGTGAAATCTTGCGCTTTTCAGTAGACTCAGGCACAAGCAAATTCTTGCATTCCCTCCTACAAATTCCTGCATTCCCTCCTAGCTCATGGGTGCTTCTTCATTAATAACTGTTGCCATCTTGACTACACTCTGATGTTGATTTGCCACATGTGTCCTGGTTTTCCTCTGTGAAATGTGAAAGGTAGGCCCTTCCATGTGCACATTCTCAGACACACCTAACTAAAGCAGACCAGGGGAACTCCAGGGACATTATGAGATGTATGATAAAGCACCCATTGACCCACAGAAGCACCCCTTGACCCACAGAAAGAAAAGTGAAAGGACTGAAGCTGGCTTTCAGACACAATCCTGTCATAAACATGGCCTTAGTGGCCCTTGTGCAGGAGAACCTCAAAGCCACTGCCAAAAACAAAATAATTTTACCATGCGCTCCACTCCACAACAGTATGGATCACAGTGTTATGGTTTGTTGCAATCTGAACATGGTTTGTTGCAATCTGAACATCTATACTTAGATTTAAAGGCCTGGGGCCTGTGCGTCAACTGGGCCTCCCCAGTCAGGACCATCTTGGGCTCTGAGATTACTAGACTCAAACCTGAAAGCTAGAGTGATGCGGTAATGTGGTGACATCATGGAGGTGGGCCCTGGTGATGGCATTAAGCATTATGCATTAAACAGTAACCACAGTTGCTCACAACTTGTCGTTCAAACACAAACATGCAGAAAGAAAAAATACTTTCCTGTCTGGAAGTCAGTACAGAAATCCTAGCTAAAAGGGCTCTTCCCAGATCATGGTGAAATGGAGGGATTATTCTTTCTTATCTACATAAGGAGTCTGGGTAATGAACATTTATTTTAATAGTAAAAGAAAAATAGCATACAAATCGAACCAAAGCAAGACTGACATTTGGAAACAGAAATCAATTAAAATTTGTAAAGTGCAGCAAACCATGTGGCCAGCTAGATAAGCGCAGAGCTCTTTCTTGTTTAAAAACCAAGGAAAACAAAAGAAAGGAAAGAAAGAAAGATTCTTGTCCAGAACTGCTCTCACAAAAACTGGGGAGTTTGAATCCCCACCTCCTACCCACTGCTGACCTATGAAAACTGGAGACTGAGAGCACAGCCTTGAGATCTGGAAACATTGGAGTCAGTAGACTGGATTAGGCCATGACTAATTTCCCAACCAGTAGTCTGGGGCTATCCAGTCCTGAGGAGACCATCAGAGGTGCTGATAATGAAGTCCCAGTACTAGCACAGGTGTAAATAGTAGCTAAAAAAGAGTTGGTTTTTCAAGAGATCTTAATTCAGAACCCTCAGTGCCTAAAACACAACAAAGGCAAAAACAGAGATTCCAGCACTTTAAAATGGTGATGCTATGTCTCATCAGATGATCGTGCCATGGTCAAGGGGCAGCACGCAAGGGGCATGTGCAAAGCAGTGTGATCACTGACAGGACCTCCCTGTGCGTGGCTTATCATTCTCTTCACCATTTCAACCTGCTTGTTCACACCCACCCTCCCTCTCCCTCAACTTCTGGTTGTGGTGACAGAAGGACCAGAAGATGCCCTTGCCTACCTTCTCACTGGCTGCCTTCTGGGCAACCTGGAGGAGGAGGAGGAGGAGGAGGAGGAGGAGGAAAGGCCAAGTGAGATAGCGGACTCATTAACAGCAGGGTTTCACTTAGAATGTTTTGCCCAGGGTCCTCAAAAAAAAAATGGGTCTAATATATGGTTGATGCTAGGCTGCCTAGCCAGTTTGACTGCTTTGAAAGCGAAGTGGAAGGAAAGGCACCCTTCAGAAATCACTTGTCAAAAAACATTTATATGAAGCAACATTCTAGATCCCTGCCTGCTCTAAAGCAGGATGGGCCACTTATGGCCCTCCAGATGTTATTGGGCAGCAAATCCCTTCAGGCTTCACCACAGGCTGTGTTCAGTGGCAGAGCTTGGAGTGGGGGGGGGCAGGAGGGGAGGGGCTACAGCCCACAGGTCAGGGTCACTGTGCACGGGGGTGTGGCTGTGGTGCATGGGGGCGTGGCCCAGGGGGCACTGGGGCGTGGCTATGGGCCAGGACACCCCAGAAACATTGTCACCCGGGGCAAATCGTCCATGCCACCCCCACTTCCCTGTGCGACTAGCTGTGTTGGTTGGGACTGAGGGAAGTTGCAGTCCAACATTTTGCAAAGAATCCTCTCCCAGATGTTCTGCAAGATTCATTGACTTTCGTCCATGAGCTGAAGTTGTACAGAAGTCTAAACAAACATTAAGGACAGAAGTTATTTCAGGACAACCGGGAGGGAAAAAAAACTACACAATTAGGTTGAAATGCAAGCAAGTCTGCAAAAGCGCACTATTATTCTTACATAAACCAGGTTAATGAATTATCTCCTGTACCTCTTCACTCCTGTTTCTCGGTATGAAATGGGTTTCAACTTTTGGAGGACAGCCAATCTTTCACTGCGCCGTTCCATTGTCATCCTTCCAAAGAAGCTGCAGATGGGAAACATCTCAATCAGCATTGCCCATAAAACTTTAGTACCTACCCTGCAGTTTCTATAAAAAAGACTGAGGAGGTGCCACCCAGAGAAAACCAGGAAGGAAGATAGAACTCCAAAACTGTTAGGCAAAACATTGATTTTTAACTTTCTTCCACAGATCAATTTTTGTATTGTATTTGGTGCAAGAAATATTGTATTGAAACAGTTCAAAAAGATTCATCTCCCATTTCCTGGTTAGGGCGGAAATACTAGAAGGAGGCCCAGGAAATGCTAGTACTGTATGGTCTAGGTGCTGGCTTTCCCCAGATATCTGAAGTTTGGCTGCAATCCAAGCAGACAGTAGGATCACAGCAGGAGGCATATTTGACCTCTATACATTAATCACGTTTTAGGAACTGAATCAGAGCTTGGGAATATCATGTTGCAAATAACACATTGTAATTTCTTGTAATTCACCTATTTTCCCAATAATGAAGGTACAACTAAGGCCATTTCCACCCTACAGTCTTATTTTTTTTATTATTATTATTATAAAGAAAAAAAGAACAATACATGACAGAATAAAACAAAAGCACCATGTGAATAACACAAATGTGAAAAAGAGAAAAATTACAACACAAATAGCTCACATTACTATTTCTCTCCAGATCCTTTATCATCATATGCTTATTCAACATATTATGTATCATATTGATTATATATTTTTATTTCATGTATCTGTATCTCATTCTCCTTGTAGTCATTATTGCTATAATAATTTCATTCTTAAATCTATTCTTTTCAACCATATTTAACCTATTACTAATACTGTATATGATCCAGTCATTAACCATAAACTCCACCTTAAATGTGAGCCCATTCCCAGAGCCAATTATATTTTAGCTTACTCTGCTTTCCAAAACTGTAATTCTTCTTGTGAGGATGTGACGCTTCTCTCTTTTGTTAAAGCCTTTTCCAAAAATATTTTCCATATTGCTTCAAAGTCATTCCTTTTCATTATCCCTTTTTTAACCTTAATTCGACATATTAACTTATCATTGATCGCAATTTTCCACACTTCTTTATACCAATCCTTTATTTGAAAGTCTTCTTGAGTTTTCCATTTTCTCGATATAATTTGCCTTGCTGTGGTTAATAAATTTGTAATTAACTCCTTCATTGTCTGGGTACAATTAATTTTATCAAATATAGATAATAACGCTATAATTTTAGTTCGTCATTATATTCATCCATCCTTTTAATTTATATGTTCCCTGTTTTTTTAATTCCTTTTCTAATTCATCCCTCAAGTTTACTGGAATTTTTCCATCATCACTACTGGAGTTAATGATGAGATAGCCGGCATTAATTTTTCCTTATTTCTAATATTTCTAATATATTCTTTAAAATTTCTAATATTTCTAATATATTCTTTAAAAGAGGCTTTTCTATTTTTTCTATTTCTCTCTCGACCAGATTCCAAAAAAAGATATTCTCTAGTCTCTTCTCAGTTTCTATTGTTTCCATCTCTAACCATTCTAAATCCCCTTTTCCTGAGACTCCATCTATAATATATCTCAATTGATTTGCATTATAATATCATTTTAAATTTGGGAGGCCCAATCCACCTTCTTTTTGGAATCTGTACCAAAATTTCTCATTAATCCTTGCTTTCTTATCCTCATTACAAAAATTGTTCAATAATAACTGCCAATTTTTCAATTCTATTTCTGATACTTTTCTTGGTAACATCCTAAATGAAAAATTAATCTTAGGTAATATTTTCATTTTAACTAATACAATTCTTCCAAACCATGATAACTTCATATTTTTATATTCCTCTAATTTCTGTTTCACTTCTTGTCTTAATTTATTATATTTTTTTCCTCTAATCTTTGTGAATTTTTTGTAATGTTTATTCCTAAATATTTAATTATTTATTTTATTTCAATATCTATTTTTCTTTGCTTTAAAAAGTCTTGCTCTTCTGTCTTAATATAGTTAAACAACATTAGCTCCTATTTTGCCCAGTTTATTTGTAACCCTGTCATTTCCCCAAATTCTTTTAAATGTTCATTTACTCTATCCATTTTCTTTATTGGATCTTGGATTGTCAGCAAGGTATCATCAGCAAATAAACTCACTTTATTCTTTTCCTTTGTCCCCATTCCTTCCAAATTTTCATCATTTCTAATAACATTTGCCAAAATTTCTATAACAACAGCAAACAAAGTCAGAGATAACCTTGTCTTGTACCTCTAGCTATTTGGATTTTTGTTAATCCATCATTCACCATTACCACAGCTGTATTATGTAAATATAACTGATTTATCAACGCTCTAAATTTTTCACCCAATCCCAATATTTTTAAAGTTGTTTTTAATGCTGGCCATTCCACACAGTCAAAGGCCTTGTATATATCCAATGCCATTATCCCTGCTTTTTTTTAATTCCTCTCAATTATATTTATTTTATTTAATACTCTACCAATTAAATTTGACATCTGTCTTCCTTGCACAAAACCACATTGATCTTTTTGCAAATATTCATAAATAAACTTATTCATCCTTTTTGCCATTACTGCTGTCAATATCTTAGCATCTTGATTTATCTATATGACCCTGGATCTGTCAAATCTTTATCTGGTTTCGGAATCAATATTATTAAAAACTGTTCCCACGATGGTGCGATCCTATCTCCATTTATTATTTTATTATATAATACTTTCAACTTAGAGATTAATTTCTTTTTAAATGTTTAATAATATTCTGGTGCCTACCCATCCATTCCCAGTGATTTCTCTCCTATTAAATTATCCATGACTTCGTCTATTTCGTTTTCTGAAACCACTTGTTCCATCAATCCCTTATCCTCATCAGCTATTTTTATTTTCCAATTTTTTTCAATATATTCCTCAATATTCTACACTGATATTTTCCCTGCTGAGTATAATTCTTGATAAAATTCTTCAAATATTTTTATTTTATCTTTCATTATCCTACATAACTCACCTGTTTTATCTTTAATTACACCAATCATATTTCTTACCCTTTTAAACTGTGCAGATCTGGCCAGCATTTTCGAATTCTTATTGCTGTACTCAAAAAATCCCTCCTCAAATATATCAAATTCCTCTGAACCTCGTCAATTTCTATTTTCTCCCATTCATTCCTTTTTGCTTATAGTTCTATATAAATTCTTTTACTTCTATCTGTTATATATTTATTCTCTAATTTTTTTATTTCCATTTCTAATTTTAATTTCTTCTCTCCTTGTCATTTTTTTAAATTATATGATTCCCTAATACAGAGCCCTCTTGCAACTGCTTTCATCGCATCCCATAACACCACTTGAGAAACCTCCCTATTATTAATATCCCAAATCTCTTGCCATTCCTTCTCAATCTTACTCACTATATCCTTATAATTAAGTATTCTAGTATCTAGCCTCCATCTTTTCGCTTCTTTGTAATCCTTCTTAATTGCCATGTCTATATTTACCAAGGCATGGTCTGTGACTTCTATCACTCCTATATCTGTATTTAATAACCTCGAGACTATATTCTTTGAAACAAAAATGAATCTATCCTAGAATAGTTTTTATGAACAGATGAGTAATGTGTACTTCTTTTCATCTCCCTGTATAAATCTTTGAACATATTTTAATCCATGTCTGTTCATTATTTTATTCAGAGCTGTAATATTATTCAATCTATCTCTTATTGTAGGATCAGATTTATCTTTCCACTTATCCACAACTATATTGAAATCCCCCACCATAATTATGAGGTCTCCCTGTATATCCTTCAACTCCTTAAATATTTTATTGTAAAATTCTTTTTGTTTCTCATTTGGAGCAGATACATTAGCCAATACATACATTTCTTCCTCCATTTCTCCTTGTATAATCATAAATCTACCTTTTACATCTTTTTTAACTCTTAATACATTAAAATTACATCTTCTAGATATTATAGTAGCTACTCCTCTTGCCTTGGAGGTACCATATGCTTTTTCATAAGTAGAAGCCAAGTTCAGTTTAAGTTCATTTGTTTGTTCTCATGTTTCATGTGTTTCTTGTAAAAAAATTATATCTGCTTTATCTTTTTTCAACAATGACTCTATCCGTTTCCTTTTTGTCACAGATCCCAAACCTTTAACATTCAATGTTGTTATCTTCAACTTATTAGCCATATTACATATTTCAAAAGTCCTTCCCTAAATCTTCATTGGTTCATTTGTGTAGTGTTCCCAATCCTCTCTCCCTTCCCCTCCCTCCCCATCCCCTCTTCCCTCATCCCCTCGACCTCCCCATGCCCACATAAACAGCTTTCCCCCCTTCCTTCCCCAAAGTATCGATACTCAAACCTCTCTCATGGCTTTAACAAGCCCTTCGGGGCTGGTGGGGGGGACAAGAGATAGCCACATTCTCCAGCACAGAAGCAGGTTCCTCCTCCCACTTGTTTATTATACACATCCCTTCTAACATAAATTTTTTCCCATTATTTTTGTTATTTTTTTTCTTCTCATTATATATATATATATATGTGTGTATACACACACACACACACACACACACACACATTTCTTATCAATATTATTGTTCTTTCGTCTTCTCTACATCTCCTTAGATTCTCCAGCCATGCTGATCTGCATAGATCCTTCAGCTACACTCGCTTTGTCCTTTTCTTCTTGCTGCATTAAATTCAGATCTTTTAGAAGCTCTATTCCCTGCTGGAGGGAATATATCCTGTACTGGTTGCCTGCTCTTTGGAATTTCAAAAAAATAGGGTACCTCCAACTGTATTTTATTCCAGCTGTTTGCAAAACTGCAGTACAGGGTTTAATTCCTCTTCTCCAATCAATTGTCTCCCGGCAAAGATCATTAAAGATTTCAATTGTAGTATCATCATATTTTAGTGGTCCTGAAAATTTTCCAATTGCTTTCATCAAAATGTCCTTTTTATTAAAGCTTGATATTTTCATGATTACATCTCTGGGATTGAGGCCTCTCTTTATTGTCATTGCTCTATGAATACGTTCTACATCCTGCTCATCCCAAGTAATCTGAGGAATGATACTTTGCAGCCATTTCAGGACTCCTTCCTTCAAACTGCTTGCAGTTTCATTCAAAATCTCTGGAAAACTGTGAACACGAATGTTGTTTCTGCCATTCCTGTTTGTAGATCAATAATTCGCTGTTCCTGCTGGTCCAATCTAGCTGTAAGCTCCAATATTACCTTTTGTTGGGAATTTTGTTTTTCTTGCAGGGTATCGACTTTCTTGTCCACTTTTTTAATTTCGTTTATCTCCTGAATGGATTCATTCATCTCATGCATTATTTTAGTGGTTATTATAGTTGTAAGAACTTCATTATTCTGACTCGAAGCCTGTAGAAACCATTGTTTCATGTCTCCATTTTCTATTTGACTCTCTCTCTCTCTCTCTCTTCTGACTGTTTGCTTAAAATTTTAGGTCTCACAGCCATTTCTAATGCTTTGGTGGATTCTTCTTTTTTATTGTTAGACATAAAACTATCATTTGATGTAGTTCGGTTTAGTCTTAAGTAGGTCTTAGCTGTTGGTTTTTGGGGTTTTTGTCTCTCCCAAACTACAACAAGCTGTTTAGGTTTTATTTTATGCACCTTTTGTGTTTCGGACATCTGCCAATTTGTCGAGCCACAAGCCGGCTGCCAAATTAAAAATACAGTTTATTTTCCTTTTTCCAAATCCAAACTTAAATTAAACTTCAATGAGTCAGTTTTTATTCCTTTCTAAAACCTTCCAGTGAATGAATTCACAATTTAAAGTTTTACTTTAATGTTCCGAGACTTTTGGAAATCAGTCAGCTTTGTCTGATAGCAGACTGTCACAAAATCAAAACCAAAGTCTATTTATCTTTCTCTCAGTTTAAACTCCAGTTAAACTACTCTGATTCATGCCCCAGTCTTTTTGCTGTAAATATTTATAATTACTCACTGTCTTCTCTCCATTCCGGTGGGATTATTTAACTCATTTAATCGTTGGTGTTACCCCACTGGAAAACCCTGTCCCAGGGTCTACAATTTTGATATTAAAATATGATTCAATGGGCCTGAGAGGTCACCCGGATGAGAACATAGGCAGCAATGGTCAAATGATCGAAAACCAGGTCAGGCCAGTAAAATCCCCAGTCACATAGCCCTAGGAGACCTCAAGATGTGTAAACCCACAATAAACAAAGGGTCCTCCGCCACTGAGGAGCCAACTTGAGGGGATTAGCATGTTTGCCCCAAGTTGAGCAAATATCCTGTCAAGTGAGGACCATTTACATGAAGTCACACCACAACCAAACACAGCCAAAGATCCTGAGACTTTGGCAACACCTTGTAATCCCATCACGCAAAGGAAGTTACTGTTATGGAGCTTTGCTCTCGTTGCTACACCCATTGTTCTCCCCTGGAAAGGATTAGTCCTCGAGGTACTTTTTCGCCTACAAATAGTCCCAGTTTTTGAGCGTTTCTTCGGATCATTCCCGGTCATCCCAGTCGACCATTTCTCTGTCCATTGAGTAATCCCCTCAGCCCTCTCTGTGCTGAGCTCCACTTCTCCGCTGTTTTTCCCAGACCAAGGACTTCAGGAAAAGGTGCAGTATTACCCCAGCTACAACCCCTTCAATATTCCCCTATCCAATTTCCTCTCTTTTGCTTCTTAATAGGTCTTGAGTGAGTATGTGAGTGATTGCGTTGGTGCGTGAGACTTTCATTCAATAAATTCATTTATTGGACATTTTTTGTTTGGTTTTTGGCTTGGCCTGACCCCGTAACAAGACCCCGCTAGATGACCCTGCCTCTTGCATTGCTCTTGCTCTTGCTCTGGCTAGTTTCCATTCCCCATCACGTGGAGCACACTGAGGTGTCCCCCAAGGAACCCCAGAAATCAGGGTAACATTGGCTTGTAGGAGATATAGTTCTAGCCTCCGTGGCTCCTCCTCCCCCTCCACCCTACAGTCTTATAGTTCCATTATTCCACTATCAACATCCTGTGGGATTCTGGGGTTTGTAGTTTACTGAGGCCAAGGCACTCTTTGGCTGAGACTTCTAAATAGCCCTCCCTAAGATGCAAACCCCCAAGATTCCACAAGATGTTGAAAGTGGAATAATCACATGATAACAGTGTAATGTGGGAAGGCCCTAAGTTTGATTACCATCATAACTTACTGAGGAATAACATAATGCCTTTTTTCAGTGCAAATGTAAATTTTTGCTACGTTTATCATGATGGGGATGTAGTGAAGGAAGCACATCTCATGGTTCAAGTACTGGTTGATGTTGTGCTCCTTCTGTTATATTCAGATGAGGTTGGGGAGTTGTAACTAAAGGTGACTACTTAGTTGTTTTGGAGAAGTAGGAAATAATTCCTTTTTGCAAACTGTAGCAATAATGGCAACAAATTAATTTTTGGCCTCGAACTATAACCATAACTGGTTGATCTCAAAAATAACTTCCCAAGTTCCACCAAGCTTCCAAAGTTGAAAGTAACTTTGGAAACTCCACACAGATATAAACTTTGTACATAAAGTACAATCAACACATAGGCTAGATCTTTCCCATTATGCTTTAATTAGACCTAAATTTCACAGTGCTAATGAGGAAAAAAGAGCCAGTATGGTATAGTGGTTTTGGTATTGAACTAGGACACTGGGAGATCAAGGTTCAAATTCCTGCTCATGGAATCTTGATGGATGACTTGTCTCAGCCTCAGAGGAAGGCAAAGGCAAAGCCCCTCTGAACAAATCTTCCAAAGAACACCCCATGATAGGTTTGCCTTATGGTCACCAGAAGTCAGAAATGACTTGAAGGCATATAACAACAACAAAATGGGGGGGGGGGGATTTTGTGATGAAACGGGAAAGTATTCACGAGCCAGTCGACTGGTGCAGCTGGAGTGCATGGATATAGCTAGTGGTCCAAGTGGAGGACTGGCATTCCTGTGGAAAGCATCAATGTCATTTGACCCCTAGCATGTAACATAACAAAGCAGAGCCCCTACTGCAGTAGTTTTCATCATCTGCCACATCACAGCCAAGGCATTATGAAGTAGTCTTGTATGTGAAGTTCATTTGCTGAGTTTACTTAGTTCACCCATCAACACGTTGCCAATCGTTCCTTCCATGTATGCAAAGCAGTGCAAGTGAGCAATAGCACAGAAGGTTATGTACATTTTGCAGCCACACCATGCAACTGCAGGTACAGATGCAATGTGACAAAGCCAGGATATTTTAACTTCAATTTTATATGGTAGGCCATTCTCTTGCCTCTGTACCTAAGAAGACAGGCTTGAAATTGAGAAAAAAGTATATAGCAAAACCTCAAAATTGAATCAAACAAGATGTCCAGTGGTAAAGGAACAGAGACCATGGGCATTAAAAGAACATGAGAGAAGATCAATGTAGATGGGCCACATAGGGCTTTTCCAACTACATGTTATAGTGCTATTATTCCACTTTCAACATCCTGTGGAATCCTGGGGTTTGCAGTTTAGGGAGGGGCATTTAGAATTCTCAACCCTAGAGCTCTTTGGCCTCAGTAAACTACAAACCCCAGAATTCCATGGGATGTTGACGGTGGACTAATAGCACCATAACAGTGTAGCGTGGAAAGGCCCATAGACTAACTCCTCCCCTAGTCCGTGGCAGCCGGCTAGAGACAACACTAGCTTCAGAATCTATGTATATACTTAGCATCAACCACTCATTGAATTTCCTATTGCTCTGCTGTGTCTAACTTTTATTCTGTCTCTTTCCAGTATGGACATTTCAGGAGCCCAAGCTATAATCCCAGGAATTCCATTATAACTATTTTTACTGACCTTACAATGGCCAAGTACTGGTTCTCTAGAACTCAATAACATCCACTTGAATACAAGCCAATCCACATGTAGTACCTCACTGCTCTATTAGCTGCAAGGGGAGCGGTGCCACCCAAGATATGACTGGAAATCACTGCCTGTGTTCACCAACTTGAGGCAATATATCCCTCCTCTGTGGCTTGAAACAAAATGACCTCATAAATGAATTTACTACAGTCACACTGCCCCAGGTGTGAGATCACTCAGGAGCCCTAAAGGAGTGGCCCCTTGACACACAGACTGGGAAATAACTATATTTGCCATACATATTAGAGCTCTCTAACTTTCAGTAAAACCTCAGATGCAGGGTTTTTTAAAGCTTCCTTTCCCATTCTAAGACTTGGGTACAAAACTCTTAACTCTGAAAAATCAGAAAAAATAAAACAAACTGCACAACTGTAGAGCTTCTCCTGAGGACCCTGAAATATATTTCGGAGGAGTATAACTTTTTCCCCATATCTACACAGATTATCCTCATATCACCCTCCTCTGTGAAAATCTATCTGATATTTCCCAGAGTTATTCCTGCACAGATGTATATTATTTCTGTATTAGTTGCAGTTCCATCAACGTGCTCATGGTTGGTGAACTATAAAGGACTTTGGTCTGGTCCTAAGCAGCTCTCCCAACATTCTTCTGTTATAGCAATAAAGAAGAGGAAATTATAAGAGCTTGGCTGAGGTTTAACTTGGTGTTAGATTCTATTATATACACTGGTAATGAGAGTAACCTAATATAGCAAAAATCTCATCAGAAAGACCTAAAAGAACAGCTGTGGGCTCATTAATTAATGAGGAAAGGAGAGAGAGAAAACAAAGAAAGTTCTTCTTTCTCTCAAAACACTTGAGAGCCTGCCATCATCTGCTTGACCTGCATACTAGAAGATTTGGAATAGGCAAAAGGATGTACTCATTCACAAAGTGCTTAGTTAACAGAGCCAGCCCTACCATTAGACAGAATGAGACAACTATCTCAGGTGGCAGATGCTTGCAAGCAGTAGTACTTCATAGTTAGAATCCCCTCGTCCTGAGAATTTGCCCACTGAATGTACCCATTCAGCTCAAAAATGTTCCTCATTGTGATGTAAACTGTCAGCCACTGATAAATGATGAGAGAGTTACCTATACTGTTGGATATTAACAGTAGCCAATATCATTGAATGCATTCATTGGCCTCTCTATGTGGATGATATGAATGGACATTCACCAGATACTGTTGCCTTGTTGACATTCTTTTGTGACTGTTCACAGTGGGAGTGTGCAGATGTATAAATTTAAATTCTGAGCTTAAGGGTCTTACTTTCTTACTGTCCCTCTATTTCAGTTAGGAAATGTACTTTAGTCCAGTTTCAAATGCAGTCAACCAACTCAACTGTGTTTGGAGTCCCTCCTGCTGGTTTTGCTTGGTGTGGCCCTAGACATCTGCCATCAAGTCCTGACTACCACACACTGGTAGTAAGATATTTTAATATGCTTTTATTTATGGCCATTTCTGCACTACGCTGTTATAGTGCTATTATTCCACTTTCCACATCCTATGGAATCCTGGGGTTTGCTGTTCAGGGAGGGGCCTTTACAATTCTCAGCCAGGGAACTCTTTGGCCTCAGTAAACTACAAACCTCAGGATGTTGAAAGTGGAATAATAGCACTATAACAGTGTAGGGCAGAAATGGCCTATGATTGTGAGCCAGCCTCTCCAGTTTGTCCCTGTTTAGCATTTAGGTGTCATTACTTCAGACATTTTGGACAAAGGCGAAAAATTTTGGATTGAAAGACTAAAACCTCTAACACCCCACGGCCTCAACTTAGAGGATAATACCATCATCCACTGAGAATGACAATAACATAGTGTTCTAAACTGTCACCTATTATGAAGTTCAGTTTCATGTTTGGCAACTGAAGAAGGCAGAAACCCAAACGGTTTGCTCTTTATATATTTTTAAGTTCTACTTGTTAATTTCTGCACTCACGTACACACACACACCCCTCTCTCTCTTTCTCTCTTGTTAGGTAATTATGTCATTTATGTTATGATCATGTAAAGATAAATTGTAATGCAGTGCATAGCTACGTCTCCAGGACCATTGTGCAAATGGAGCGCAACAGTGCCATAGGTCCCATTATGCAATGGCCACCAGAGTGCTGTGGGACTCACTGCACAACGGGAACTCTCATTGCATAACAGGACACCATGAAGGAACCCTCAACACACATATTTGCAATTCACTAGTAGGGCTGAGTGTCCTGTCATGGTGAAGTTACAAATTGAAGCCTTCTGATGCAAGATCTCAGCCAAAATCTTACCTTTTTGGAGAGACAAAGAGAGAGAGTTAATGTTTTCCGGTTCCTGTTTTCACCTCAGATATACCTAGTAAGGGCCAAAGAGGCCAATGTCTGTCCTCACTTTCCCAGTCTGCCCTTGTGTATTGAAACTTGCATGTTGGTTTGTTGGGTTAAATCCAACAGTGCACTTCCATATTTTGTTTAGCACAATGGGACAGTTTTCCTTCACTCCTTTCTGATGCAACCCTCCACATGGTCTGAAAATGTGTTGTGGTAATTTTCTCAGCCTTTTTAGGCTGTACAAGTGATTGCGGAGAAAGACGAAAAATCTCCTTCCCTCACCTGATTCCTATGACAGCCCTTCTTCAGTCAGCAGAATAAGACCTTTAGATCCTGGCCATCCCTTTTTAGTATCCATATCTTTTCCACAAAGTCTAACTCACTCACTCCCTCTCACCCTCCCTCTCCATGTTCAAACAGTTGCTTCATACAGCTATTCCCAAAGATGGTCATATTCAGAGCTTCATTCTAAGCCAGGGTTGTGCCCTCAAGACTTTTCCATGGCCATACTGAGCTACAAGAAGGATCTGGAGTTTGTCCTAATGCAGGAAGCAGCAATGGGTGATGTTTCTCAAAACAGGCCATCTGTCCAGTCTCAGGTCCAAGCCAGCCTATTTGATGCGCATACCATTTTTAAACTTGAGAACAGAGCTTGCTTGCCCATTCTTAAAATGAGACGCATGGCTGTGACTTTGAAAATTATCATCACTGCATTTCTATCCCAGCCTTCTTCCAACACATTCAGAATGGCAACTGAGGATCACAATACATTTCTGAGCTAGGTTAGGCTGATACTTTCTGACTTGTCCAGGCAGTGGCATAGTTTGGCATGAGCAGAGGGTGGAGGGGTAGGGGGTGGAGCTATGGCGTGCAGGGGCAGGGCTATGGTACGCGGGGAGGGGCTACAGCACATGTGGGTGGGGCTATGGCATGGGGGGAAGGCAAGGATTGGCGGCACCCCAAAAAACTTGCCACCCAGGGTGCACCGCCCCCCTTGCCGCCCCCATCCCTACACCACTGTGTCCAAGATGACCCAATCATCTCAACAGAAATTTTGGTTCTCAGCATCCATCCCGCTACTGAGTAGTGACTACAGGTATACTAGAGTTAACAAATTGGTGGGCTCCTGAGCATTCCTTCTTTAGCAGGAAAAAATTTAGAGGAAAAAATAACACAGAGAGAATGGGGATAGGTTCTTACACCACAAAAAAAAAGAAGAGCAATTCTTCATGTTTCAGCAGACTTTTTATTCAAAGCTGGTATTATACACATGTGAAATGAATCAACCAGGTCAGGAAAGTCTTGCTTACCTAAGCACAGACGTTGTGAATCTTCTTGAGAATATTTGAAATTCTTCCAAAATACATCCAATGATGATTTTTTGTTATGATTTACGATTTACAATTTAGTAGCCAAATTTCTAAATCTGTGCTTTTTCAATGTGCTGGAGGTGGCTGGTAGCTGGTGAGGCAGGCTCATCTGCTTTCCTTTTTCCTCTCTTTCGCTGTTTGCACATGCTCAATAAGGTATCACAGAGTTCCCTGATGTTTACCTTGCCAGCTTTAGACTGGCACCCACAGTAGGATCAGCTAAAGAAGTATCCTACTCTTTTCATGCTTAAGCCTTATTTTTTTGTTTACTGCAAACAGCTGCTGCAACCCCACACTGAAAATCTGCTTTTCTCCAGCTCTCCTTTACCTTTCATCGATGTTGCTGTTGCTAAAAACCTTACAGGTAGACAGAGGATGAGGAAGAAAGGGAGCTAGGTTAGTGCAAAAACACTTTGTAAAAAGGAGCTTCACTGTCAGAGGCTTTAACTGAGGTATGCTTGTACTCTGTTCAGTAGCCCACAAGTTCTGTTCTGGAGTAAGAGTT
This sequence comes from Cyclura pinguis, assembly GCA_030412105.1. Classification (NCBI taxonomy): domain Eukaryota; kingdom Metazoa; phylum Chordata; class Lepidosauria; order Squamata; family Iguanidae; genus Cyclura; species Cyclura pinguis. Next base: position 204,522,891 of record CM059599.1, read on the forward strand.
GTTAAGAAAAATATATATATATAGTTGGCCCTCCACATTCGTTAGGGTTAAGGGCACAGGACCCTTGCAAATGTGAAAAATCACAAATAGTAAAATGTGTGTGTGTGTGTGTGTCTGTGGGAAGGAGGCTGAGGCATGAGTGGGGAAAGCAGGCACCCAGGGTCCCAATCAAGCCAGAGAAAGGAAAGAGTTGGCATATTGTCCCTATATTTTGTCTCTCTTGCCCATCTCCTTCATTGAGTGTATGTGGGGCATGGGGAGAGGGTTTGTGGTACTGAAAAGTTAGGCTATGAGCTCTCCTGAGCTGGCCAGGCAGTGGCTGGTTGAGGAGAAGGAGGACCAGAAGCAGGTTTTTAAAGAGCTGTGTGGCCTCATCGGATTCACCAAGAAGGAAGTTTCCCCCAAACAAAAAAGTGCCTGAAGTGTGGGGGGGGGCAGGAGATGGAGAAACTCGCAAATCATTAAATCCATGAATGTCAATCCCACAAATGTAGAGGGCTGACTGTAACGGATAATTGAACAGTCCAGTTTGTGGCCTATGCCCTGAGTGGGACTGAGGAGACATAGAACCTGGGGGGGGGGGGCACTAAAGCTATCAGCTGTCATTAAAATCGATCATTATAACAATAATCGATTCTGATATTCATATTCTTCATTTTGCCTGAAGCAGTCTAGAACCTGTAGTACAAAAAAAACCTTTTTTAATCAATAGTGATCTAATCCTTCTAAGTATAGATGTCTGGAACTGAACATAGAACCTTCCACATCCACTTAAAGCAGGGGTGGGAACTGTGAGGATCTCCAGAGTTTGCTGGATTACAGCACCCAGATTCAAGGTGGCTTACAATAAAATCCATTATAATACTTTTATTCCTGGTTTGTACTTAGACTATAATAATAGTCATCAAGTTTCTTTTTCAAAAGAAACCAATCAAATCTGAATGTCTATCTATTTATAATCTATTTCTTGTATTAATGTCAACGTGCATTTCTGACAAAAGAAATGGCACTCAAGTGGTCGTTTTGAGCTGTAAAGACTTAATCTCAGACCTCCAGAGCATGGAAAGATGGTGGTTTCCAGTGTATAAACACGCTTGCTATCTGTTTTGTATTGGATGGAGATTGACAGCTGCTAGCCTGAAATGTTAATTCTTTCTCTGCTTCAAGAAATGGGGTGCTGCAAAGAGGCAAGCTGGCAGGCAGGCAGGCAGGCAGGCATGTGCTTGGAGCTTAAACGCTACATCACTTTTGATAGAATAAGAGCAAAACTTCAGCTCTTTTTATGCAAATACATATAACAGTGCAGAGCAGTGAGACAAATTCCTTTCTTCTTTTCCTTTCTAAAATTGGACCAGTTGTGTTTATTTTGAGGCTTTTGGAGGGTGGATGGAGGGTGAGTGAGTGAATGTTTTTTAGAAAGGCCACAATTCAGAATCTGCTTTACAGGACAAAAGAAGGTCATTCCTATTTGTAAGGTGCCCAAAAGGGGGATGGTCATTAAAAGGTAGCCAAATACTTTTGTTTGATTATTATAGGTTTACCAGTGAGATGGGGTGAATGGGAGAATAATGACAAATGAACTGTTTATGTCAGACATTGAATGACTTAGGCTATCTCCGAGGCTAAAGAGAGAAAGAGAGAGAAAGAGAATCTAAAATTTGTAGGGCTTCCAAGCAGGTATTTAAAAACAGGACAGAGTGAGGTAGCAAAATGTAAAGATGCCTTAACCGCTAGATGGAAAAGAAGAGCAGACAGATACCAGGTGGAAAGAGGACAGAGGTTCATAATCGTGCTTAGAATAAGCTATAGCTGCAATAAGCTCCTGCACTGGGAGGAGTAGCTACAAGACACAGCTGTGGCAATCCCCCAAACCCAACTTTTCTCAGCTGCAGACTCCTCCGTTTTGAACCTGGCGATTTCTTGTTTGGTGGGGAGTGAGGGAGCAGCAGGCAGTTTTTAAGAGCAATGCAATCGTCTGCAGGGACCTCTGCTTCTCTCACCAGAAAACTGCTGGGTTTGGGGGGGGTGAGGTTCGGGAGGATTGTGGTCATTGTGTGGTTGATAAAGAATTCCAGCCTCAGCAACGACTGAACCATAGAGTTGTGACCCAGTGATGTATTTAAGTCTTTTACTCCAAGTCTCAAGTCAAGTCTCAAGTCCTTGCAAGATACTTTCAAGTCAAGTCTCGAGTCTGGGAGTCAACTTTATACCCCAACCTGTATTCCAGAATTTCTGGACAGAGTCAAAAGTCAGTTTTTACAATTTAAGCAGAGTTGGTTCTCTACTTTTGTGATTTTGTCATCTAAAACTTCAGAAGTGGGAAATAGGGTCCATCTTACTTCCCATTTGCAAAGCTGGAGGTTTATTCCGAAGTGGGGAATAGAATCCTTCTTATTCCCCATTACTGAACCTTCAAGAGCTTTAGAAGGAAGGATCCTTCCTCCTTAAGCCCATTGCCCAACACATTTTCTATTCCCCTCTGAAATGCGTACCCTGCGCTCTGGGCACAAGTCTTGCCTTCTGCTCTTAGGAAAAGTTTTAGAAAGCTCCTCCTATATGTAGCGGGGAGAGGCTCCTGAGCAAACCTCAACCCACCTCAAGCCCATTGCCTAACTCATTTGCTGTTCCCTCTGAGAAATGTGTCCACACTTTGGGCTTGAGACAGATTGTCATGTGACCAGCAAGTTGTAAGTTTTCTGGATGAATGTGTTATGTTACTGAACGAAGGGCAGCAAGTCGGTCATTAAAAATATGCAAGTCTCAAGTCGAGTCGAGTCAAGTCAGTGTGTAATTTTTTCCGAGTCAAGTCACTGAAGCGACTTAAGTCTGACTTCAATCCAAGTCCATCGACTGGAGTCTACATCACTGGTTGTGATGGTGTAGTCCAACTAATCTAATCATAATACACTAACAGGATGATATCCCTTTTTTTATTATTATTTTAATTTGAGGAGACAGCTTCATTTTCTAAATGTGGTTATGAACCTAACCTAGAGGAAGGGTAGGGTTTAGATGCCTTCATATGGTTTTTAACCTTTAAAAAGCGAGCAAAGTTGAGAGTATTTCAAGAATGCCTTCTCCTGTATGTTTCCATTCAGGCTTCACAATCTGCTGAGAGAACTCTCTTGTATGTTGTTGTCATCCCTGGGCCTATTATTAACCAGAGTGAGGCAACTGCTTCAGGCAGCAGATGCTGGGGGGGTGGTAATTGTTGGAGGAAATTGTTGTGTGTCACACGACTTGCATGCTAAGTTAGCATGCTGCCTTCAGATGTGGTGAAGAACACTGTCTCATGACCAGTGTTGAAGAAATGCTCAGCTGCTAAATTGGCCAAGTTTTTTTTTTTAAGTGGAATAGGAATGGCACCATCTTGTTCTTTTCCAGCCTCAAAAAGTCTTTAGCTGGCTCTGACTGTCTCAGAGATGGCTTGCCCAGGTAGTGGTGATACAACTTAGGCTTTTCTATACTGTAGCTTTCTTCATTTGACTCTTCCCCGGTGTTTCAGAGTTGTTAGAGAGGATGTGTTTTATTTGGTATGGAACTATTAATGACTTCACATTATTAAAGCCCAGTGTAGTGAAGTGGCATGAGTACTTGCCTGGGAGTCTGGGATAGCAGAATCTGAATCCCTGCTTGGCCATGAAAACCCACCGGGGGACCTTGGGCATATCACACACTCACCTCAGAAGAAGGCCATCGCAAATCTCTTGTGAACAAATCTTGCCTAGAAAACCCTGTGATATGTTGTTCACCTTTGGATCACCATAAGCCGTAAATGACTTGAAGGCACACAATAACATTTGTGTTGTTGTATATTTGCCGGCATATAAGATGCACCTGTGTATAAAACACACTGGTGTATAAGATGCACCCATTTCAAACAGTATTTTTCAGGGGAAAATGAGTCTTATACACCAGCAAATACAGTAACGATTTCTATTTTTTTTTAAATTCCCTTTAGTGGTATAGCTTTTATTTTTAGTGATATCTGGGAGCTTTTTATTGAAGACCTTACAATTTTCATTAAAACACTTATTGTGGGAGGCTTTAAAACTCACTACAGGCTAACAAGTGTGACAGAAATAATATCTCTTGAGTTGCCCCCTGTTCTAAGCTCAGGAAAGGATACTATTTTTGATGACAAAACTCCCAGAATCCCTCAGTCAGCATTATAGTGGACTGGTGGGTGAAGCATTTTGTCCTTTACTTCAATCAGCAAAATATATTGGGATGGCTTGGCACAGCACTGCACCAAAAGGCAGTGGTGCTGTTGCATGCATTTCTATCCACGTGTGTTCTTCAGTATTGTTGGCATTCAGTATTGCAGTTTTGAATTTGTAACATAGGCTATTTCCACATGGTAAACCTGTGGCACTGTGGAGCCAGGATGGCAATGGTTGGCTGGTCGTGCTTCCACATGATGTTGTCACTGGCCCACCGCCATCTTGTCCCCGAGTGATGTGAGCACAGTATTCGCAAAAGGGAAAAAATCCATTTAGCGCCTGCCATTGCACGGCGCTTTTGCCCTTTCCATCCATGTGGGAGCATTGTCATGGAGAAATGGCTTTAGACTCACAAATCTGTAGCTGTTTGGTATTCAATAAAGCCTGTGTAGTCTTTCTGTTAACCTACATAAATGCCACCACAGCCCACCTTAAGAGCCAACCACTGAGTGGAGCAAAGAAGGTCTGTTCACCTTCTAATTGGGGTGCAAGGAGGAAGATGTTTCCAGTAATTGAGAAATAGGACCCCTGTTGCAAGCCCTTGCTGCAGGCTCATCCACTGGTGGGAAGGGGTGGAAACATCCTTCTCTTTGCACCCCAGTCAGAAGCTGAGTGGACCTCCTTCACATGTTCTGATGACTATCTGTTAAGGTAGATGGAGGATTCAGGGCAGGAGATGTCAGTTGGTTACACAGATGTGACTAAATGGTCAGTAGGATTCTGGCACTTGTTTTTAGTTTGCTACGGATTTGAACCTAAAGCATAATATTAGAAGTCTGCTGTATAATATCAGAATGCCATCTGGAATAGTGCATGGGCCAATCCCCTCTGCACATGAAGACATTGCAATTTAAGAAGATATCTGAAAATGTCTTTAATGGAGGCATTCCTCCAGTGTGAGGAGTCAAGTTCTCCTCCTCCTCCTTTCCCAATCAGGCAGATCTCAGATCTGCATTGTTCCTTTCTGAGCTGATTTCTGTCCCAGGGGGTGGAAGTGGGCAGCTTTATCCTTTAACCTTGATCCTGCCATTTGCTTTCTGGCTAATCCAACCTTACTCGTATCTGTCTTTTAATCCTGAGCACTCCATATGGTGTAACCCGCCCTGTCAGTTGCTCAGTCTCTTAATCTCATTGTGACACAAATCATCATCACTCAAAGAGCTGTTCTTGGCATAAAGTGCATAGATCAAAATATGCAGGCTGGGGTTTCTGCATTCAGATACAAGTCTGTTTTCAGAAGCAAATGGAACAGTGATAGTTGACACCCCTCCAATACAAACCTATACTTCTGTGCTCAGAAGTAAGTCCCATTGAGTTCAGCAAGGCTTTACAGGTGGGTAAGATAGGATCCCCAGTCCTCTGAAGACTTGAATGTGATTGTTCCTGATTCCCAAATTTAAAAAAAAAAAAAGTCAGGAAAAAAATCATTTTTATTTTATTCCATGTTCTCTATAGATGCATCTCATACATACCTGGCAAAAGAAAAGTACAAGTGCAAATTCCATCTTTTGTGCATGTATAATGGCTGCAATATATAGTTATACCTCTTAGTGTATGCTGACTACGAGAAATCATTTATAAAATATTAGGCACACAGAGGCCCTTTCCACATGTTGGGGGGGGGGGAACGGGAGAAAACACGCTAAAACGGAGCTTACCTGCAGCCGGGTAAGTCCGTTGCCACGCGGAGCAGTGCGAGCTCGCTGCTCCACACTCCTCCGGCATCCCAAATGGCGGCTTCCGGTTGGTGGAGGCTCTCCACCAACCGGAGAAGCTCGCCAGCCGGAAGCCCGCCCCTGGCAGATCTGCAGGCACGCACTTGCGCGTGCCTGCAAATCCACTTCGGAGCTGGGCGACGGAGCGGCACGGGGCTGCGCGCTCCGTGCTTTTTAAAAACCTCGAAAAAGAGGTTTTTAAAAAACATGCAGCCCGGCTAGTTCCGGTCGCTCCTGAGTGGATTCTGGTGTGGAACTACAAAAAGTAGTCCATGCCAGTCCACTCTAGGGTGTAGAAGACCTCCGTGAGAGGTCGCTCTGCACTGTTTCAGAAGCCCAGTATGGAAATGGCCAGAGAAATGCCATACTCATAGGCTGGAAGCATGGAAGTTTTCATTGCTTCTTGGAGTTGGAAGCCTAGATTAGCCTTATACCAGTCTAGCTTCCCACTGTTTCTTCCATACTGTCTTGTGCACTACGGCGCAGGTGCTAGTCCCCAACATCCCCACAGAAATGGGTTTCTTATGGTTCTGAGGAGCAAGGGGAGTGAATGACTGTTAAATCTTTAGTCCATAGTATAGACATGTGTCTATGTCTGTTGCTTTTTAAGGGGTACGCTATTGATACCTTAATTAAGTTTAACATTTCTATCATTTTAGTGAACTTTTATTGGTATTTATTTTAATTTTTGTGAACCGTATGGAGTCTCAGGTCTGGAAAAAGGTAGGTAATCAATCAATCAATCGATCAAATAGCTAACTAACCAAGCAACCATCATGTCCTCACTTTATCGTAGCATTGATCCCTAGCCAATAGGACTATTCATAGAAAGTGGTAGAAACTTGGTGGTTTGGAAGAACATACTATCAAGTTTCATTTTGGATTGTCACACCATAGGATTTTCAAGGTAAAAGGTTTCAGGAGTGGTTTACCATTGTCATCTTCTGTGTAGTACTAACATTTTTAGAGTTAGCTATGACAAGTCATGGAAACTCACTGGGTGACCTTGGACACATCACACACTCTCAGCCCCAGAAACCCTTCCTTAGGTCACCATAAATCAGAGATGTCTTGAAGGCACACAACAAATGGTGCTACTGCTGTTGTCTCTGAGAGATGCTCCACCACTTATACAAACACAAACACACACATACACACTACTGCTGCTATTGCCCTGTAACTGTTTGGCACGTTTTGTCTGGTTCTTCAGCAAAAGCCTGCCTGTTGTGGGAGACTCTTCTGAGTAGTAATGCTGCTGTCAGCATAGCCTCTTAGCTCACCACAGATAATGCCAAGGCGGAAAAAAAAAAGGAAGACTGCACTGTAGGTGGATTGATTCAAACAAGGAAGCCACAGCTCTGAGTTTGCAAGACTTGAACAGGAGACTTGATGACTGGGGCTTCTGTAGGTCTCATATTCATGCGGCTGCCATAAGTTGAGGTTGTCTTGATGACAAATAACAACAAAACATCAAGTTGCCAACACCACTGGTTGTGCTCACTGCACAGTACAGATCACCTGGTAATTTCTCATGCTCTGGGATGTAGATGGAGACTGGCAAACTGAAGAAGGAATGTGGACTCTGAGAGCTTGATGTCTTTGATGAGTCTTCATTTTAATGTTCAGCTGGAACTGACTCTCTTACCTTATTCTCACTCAGAAAAACATCTGAACCTCAAGAGTACAGCTAATCAGATCTAGCATCAGTGGCATCATTGGGTCCCTGCTGAGACCGACTGCCAAATCCCTAAAGTTTGTCCATCTGGCCATGCCTGTTCCTTGCTTTTCTCTTCATCTATTTATCTGCCCTTTTGAGTGAACAAGCAGAAAATCAAAGACAAACGCCTTCTCCTTTCTCCCTCTGCAAGGTGAATTGAACTGAGTGGGAGCCACAAGAGGATGGATGGGGCAAGGAGAGGTAAGTGGAGGCACTCAGGACAGGGGACCACTGGGGACTTTTTGGCAAGCTTTACCTCCCTCCCACCCCAAAAAAATCCTGGAAATGTTACGCACCCATGCACCTCCAATGTTTGATACAGTTTAATTGGCAAAATACATTAATTGGTGTTGATATAAAATGGAACTTGAGGTGACTGGAGGGTCAAACTGGGCAGAGAAAAATTACTGACTGAACGCATGTGATTGTAAAGCAGGTTGGCAGATCCCCTCTAAGTGTAGCCAAAGTCACTGTCAGGCAGATTACCAGGCAACTCCAGAGATAATAGACTTAAGCTGATGCCGGAACATCTCTGATAGCATACAATGACAAAGGGAAGTTCCCAGCAAAACACTGATTGTTTCAGCCTTGACTCCTCACACCTAGATGTTTCCTTGCATTGTTTCCATACCTCTCCACAATTACAGAGCTATTATGACAGCCATAAACTCTTAATACTAAGCTAGATAGCTCTAATTTTCTACAGAACAGAGTGGTCTGAATTATCAAAAACTGCACCCATCCCTGATGCAGCGTGCCCCTATTTAACCTCATATTATGCTTTGAATGTTGATTAAGAGAGAAATTAGTTTCTTAGTCTGGCCTGTGCTGCAGTCAGCTGCCTTAATGTTACACCTGTATCTGAAGTGTCAGAATCATCACAGAATCATTGTGCGTATACTGGTAAAAGAATATTAAAAGAGCAATAAACAGGAAACCATTTTTTTAAAAAAAAATATTCAGTGGTATTTCTCATTTGAGATCTGAGTTGCCAACCTGACACACATTGTGATGCCTGCAAGAACATCCCTCCTTACATCTCTCATTTCTGTCTGTCTTCTTATGGTTTCAAGAATTCTGGTTTGGGTCAGACACTGGGCTCACACATTTACATTCGAAACTGTATATATAAAAGGGATGATGATCTTGAAGCGGGTGCAAGACTGGCTTGGGTTACGCATCTTTCATCCTGCTTTTCACTGTATTGAATTCTACACTGTCTGTGCTTGTTGTGTTCCTGCAAGCCATTTCTGACTTATGACCACCCTAGGGCAAACCCATCACAGTGTTTTCTTGTCAAGATTTGTTCAGAGGGGAGTTTACTCTTGCCCTCCTCTGAGGTTGAGACAGTGTGACTTGTCCAAGATCATGCAGTAGCCTTCCTTGGCCAGTGGGGATTCAAATCTTGGGCCATTTCTACACTAGACTGTTGTAGTGCTATTATTCATTATTCCACTTTCAACATCCTATGGAATCCTGGGATGTGCAGTTTAGAGAGAGGCCTTTGAAGCCCCTCCCTAAACAGCAAACCCCAGGATTCCATAGGATGTTGAAAGTGGAATAATAGCACTATAATAGTCTAGTGCGGAAATGGCCCTGGTCTCCCAATGTCCTAGTCCTACACTCAAAGTACTACACTATGCTAGCCTCTTACTAACTGACTAAACCACCTGTGAGTATTCGTTGCCTAAGAAAAACCTATGAAAAATTCACACACTTGCCATAAGTCAACAGTCAACTTGATGGCACATACACACTCACAGCTTATTGACAGCTTAGCATTCAAATCCTGTGAAAGCTGGAAGTGTTCCTGACAGCCCTGGTCTCTGGAATCTTAGTCAAAAGACATTTATCTTCCTCTCTGTTTACTTAGAGTCTCACCTCACCTTTCCACCAGGATGATCAGTGTAAGACTTTTAGATTTGCCAGATCTTATGAGGTGGGTTAGGTTGGGAGATTCTGAATTGCTTAAGCAGGAGCAGCTCTACTATTAGACGGAGTAAGGTGATCACCTCAGGCAGCAGATCTGGGATGGCAGCAGTGGTAGACAACCAGCTGTTTTTCTGAAACTCCCTGGCTGTTTCCCTCATGGAGAACAGAGCTATACATCCCACACAACCTCGAGGGTGCTGTATTCTTCCCCCCCACACCTCTTTATGGCTGGCATCCTGTTGGAAATTTATGATGTCATAAACCAAGTTAAGATGGTGCAATTTAGAATTGCAGCATTGCAGGATATTTGCTTTCTCAGGGGGAGGACATTGTCATTGTTGTGCCATTGTGACCATTGCTCATGTGACAGCCCTCAGTGTGTCTGTTGTGAAATGGTCACAATGCCCAACAGTATGGCACTTTTCAGGAGAAGCTGCCCTTGCACTATGAATGATGCAAAGAGAGGGGGCAACAGCCCCCAACCGAGCCACAGGGCACTAGTAATCCAGAACAGGGAACAGCTGGGAAAATGTCCCTGCCTTTTTGTGGTTCCTCATTGTGCGGCAGAAGCCCTCATTTGCACAACAGAAGACCCTGCCCAGTGCCCCATTAAGCAGTGGGCACCTCTTTTGCATAATAAGACAACCTGCCCCATTGTGTATCATCCCAGTTCTCTAATGTGATTGCATATTGTGTCAGTGATGTAGCTCCCTCATAATGAAATTACGCATTATGGTTGATGATGGAGGATCTCAGCCACTATTTCCAAAGGCCTTTAAACTGTTTTGAATCTTGTGCTTGCTTTTAATATAATAGGTCACTTAATTGCCTTGAATGCTGCAACTGATTGGTTGCTGGCTGCATTCTGTTTTAAATGTAAGCCATTTTTGATCCTGCCCTGAAAGACAGACAGCACTTTAATAAACAAAATAAATATATAGCCCTGTCCTTAATTCCTAAGATGTCTGTTCTCTATGGTGCTGTGTGTCCTGCAGGCCATTGCCAAAGGATCACAGCTCTGGTCCTCTTTCAGCTTTTAGTCCAGAATGATTATACCTGTTTCATTCCTGACAAACTGGACTTCAAGGTTCTTAAACTTGATGTTTATCACTTTTTTTTAAACATTGATTAGTTATACTACTATTCTGTTGATTTACTATTATTATAATATTATGTTAACGAAACTAATAATAGGTTAATAAGGATTTAACTTGGAAAATTAATTAAGTAGATAATAAGTAGGTAGACAAATTAACAGATAATTATAATGATAAATGATAAAAGTTTAGTAACAATCAATAGTCATGGTATAAAAGAAAGGATTTAATACAGGTGTAATTGTTTAACTACTATGAGCTGTTTGCAGTGGAGGGAACTATGTTTTTTAATCATTTTTACTTGTGTTGTGTTACATTGTGTCACATTGTTAATATTGTTTGTATTGTTAGTATTGTCAGTTTTCATTTTAGTTACGTGTAGATTGTAAGTCTGTTAGGGGTTTTTTGTTGTTATTTGTTATGCTTGTGTTTAATAAAATATTTATTTTAAAAAAAGTGCATGGAGGAACTCTGACAGCCCCCCCCCAAAAAAAAAACTCTAGGAAGAGAATTCTTCTCTCCTGAGGACTTAGAGGCATAACAAAGAAACAGGTCTGAGTTAACGAACAGTTCCACAGAAACAAGGGAAAGCAAAAACTCTCAAGAGCACAAACAGGCAAGGTATCCACCTCGCTTACTTGGCTGGATGACACCTCTCTCTGGATCACCTGCACATGCCAGGGTGGGTGTGTCTGCCCCAACTGTGATGTCACCTGACATCTGTACACAGTGGAAAATCTGAATGGTATCACATCTGGAGAAAAGGCCCTGAAGACAGCCCCCATGACCTGCTTCAGTCCTGGACCAAAATAAGATATTTTAGAGGACAGCATCAGTTTGAGACCTAGGACCTTTCTGCATTGAGCTTTTATAATGCTATTATTCTACTTTCAATATCCTATGGAATCCTGGGGTTTGCAGTGTAGGGAGGGGCCTTGAGAATTCTCAGCCAGAGAGCCCTGTGGCCTCAATGAACTACAAACCCCAGAATTCCAGAGGATGTTGAAAGTGGAATAACAACACTATGGCAGTGTAGTGCTGAAAGGCCCTCAGTGTGGTGGTGACCTTAATCCCTGCTCAGTCCCACCCCCACTAAAAACAATTAAGAACCATCATAACTAATGTAGAGATCAAACAGTGAATAATCCTATTACAGTCTTCTTTCTCTCTCACTTTCTTTCTCTTCTTCTTTCCCTCTCTTAGTTCAAGACACATACTTTGAAAACCAAATTTCTAGAAATGTGTCTTCTTTTGTTATTCTCGTCAACATTTTTAATTTGAATGTCAATTTTACAAACAAAACTACTGTCTGGGTGTGGTCCAGACACAACTGAGTATATTTCATATCCTTCCATCTAAATGAAGTCTTCATTCTCATTGCCACCAATTAAATTTCAAACGGAATCTTGTGTGATACTGCTTTACTCCACCCTTTGGAAATGGACCAAAAGTAGTCAGGGGCTTACCGTGTCTTATGGTCTCTGGTTGATGATCTCATGTAAAGAAAGAGCAACTTAATTCCAGAAGTGTTTAACTCTGGGGCAGTCAATTCACATGTGATTAAAGGATCTAACCGTTCCGCAGCCTCTCTAAAATTACCTAGATATACAGTAGTTTGAGTGATCCCGCAGTGCTTAATTGGAGTCAGAGGTAATAAGTGTATAACTTTTAATGCTTCTTTCAAGCTCACAGGATCACCCGAGGACAGGACCTGCCCAAGATATTTTGCAAAGGGTAAAGTGGTGCTTCAACTCACGTACAGAGGCTAACAGGACTGCCAGTGGCCATGCTGACTGGGGAATTCCTGGTGTTGTCATCCAAATAAGTGACTTTTCGAAGCTCATGCACAGGTACAGACAAATGTGTTTATATCTTATTTAGACATATGTATATATAGAGAGAGAGAAAGAGATTGGAAGGACTTTAATAGACCCTCGGTTTCCTCTAATTCATACATTCTCCTAACCTCGGCCTCGTTCATCAACTTCCCCTTCCACCATCACATCCCCCTAGAAGAACTTGGGCTACACAACATGTACAAATATACAAAGGATCTTGCCATTGTTCTCTGCTTTTCCTACTCTTATAACAGCAGCCGGGCACAACTAAACTGAACATGTGGTATGGCTGTTGGGTTCTGCCAGGGCATTTGTTTTGGGCAAGAGAAACAGCTGCCTGGTTCGCTGCTTTTAAAAGCCCCCCTTTGTACATTCTCTATATAGGTATGGTTGAATTTCCACTTAACAGTGACAACAGAAGGAGGTAGTGTGTATTCTTTTTTCAGTGCACTTAACACAATGCTGTGTCCTATATCTGATGCCTTACCAAGGAGCAGGTTGCCAAGTTTTCAACACAGCAATAAGGGACAGCCAAAACTCAAGACAGGCAGGGCTGACAATCTGGAAGTAGCTGTTAACAAATTTGTGTTCCACCTAAATACCAAATGAAAGCATTGATTTCAGTTAACTTGGCCATGTATTTCTCTGTAAAACTAACGTATTGTTGACATTCATAAATTACAAGATGTGCATATTTCTGTCTGTATGGCATCTTATCAGACTATATAGAAGGAAAAGCCTTCCAGTGCACCTCTTATGCTAAGGGACCCCTGTCAGCCCAATAAGGGACAACCTTTCTGGCTCCCAAATGAGGGACACCCCTTATAATAAGGGAGACCTGGCAATCCTATTAGGGAGTGATTAGGTTTGTGAGGAAGATGGAAACACCAGCTGCCTTCTACTAGGGGAAGGCCAGTTAAGAAAGACGCCAAAATGGGATGTTATCTACCACTAGGTGGCAGAGATATTGCACTTTCCTTAAGAAATATTCTCATGCTTTGAAATACAAGGGGGAAAAAAGCATTGGGAAGAAATATAGGCATTGTAAAATCTGCCTACAAAGGCAAACAGACGTTTATTCCATGCATCTAAGGTTTCCAGCCCTTGCACTAGCCCTGCTCCTGTGTCCTTTAGTGAAAACAGCTGCAGAGAAATTTAACAAATGACACTGCCCCCACCCCCCATCCCTTGATGGCACAAAAGACTTGGGCTGCTAAACTTCTATGTACAGTATTAGGCTGTTGCTAAAGGCACAGGAACCAGGGCAGAATAAATACTGGTGGCAACTGTGTTTATGCTATCAGCCAAGAGCTGCTTTGGGCCAATTTTACAGTACAAGCAGTGATCTGGAAAGGACCTAAAGAACATCTGATTTAACTCTCTTGACCAAAACCACACCACTCCTAACCCAGAAGAGGTGACAAAAAATACATTTGCCCTTTGCTGCTCACATAATGTTATTTTAACTATGAGACATGTCTATACCACTCTTCAGAAGAAAATTAGGATAGTTAAGCCATAAAACAATGAATCTCTTTATAGGAAGGGATGGAGAAGATGTGAACCAGCAGGTACTGTTGGACAGCATCTCCAACATCCCTCACCATTAGCTATGCTGGCCAGGGCTGATGGTGGATTGCAGTCCAATAATATCCAGAGGGGCTTAGCTTTCCTCATCCCTGGATCACAGATTATATCACCTCATCCAGATTGTGGCTGGCATATGAAAACTCCTTGCTTTCATAAAGTGACTAGTTCACCAAATCCTCAAGGAAAATAGTATTACTGGCCAGGATCCTATCAGGTCAAACTTCTCACGCAGGAGACTATAGCATGAACAGCTTGACCTTCTCAGCACTTACACAAGGAGGTACCCAGAACATCCTTGCACAAGAATGAAAACAGTGACAAACAGACAATGAGGCACAAGGCAAATATCAGTCTCAGAGTCTCTAAACTGCTGTCGGTGCTATTGAATTAAGGGGCTCCTAAACTCAGACATAACTGGAATCAGCTGAAAGAGTAGTGGGAAGGGTAAATAGTGTTGGGGCAGAATGGGATAGAGAGCCAGCAAAGTGTAGTCATTTGAGTACTAGACTGGGACACTTCCAGACCAGGGTTTGAATCCCTGCTCAGCCACAGAAACCCATGGGGTGACCTCAGCCTTGGAACAAATTCTGTCAAGAAAACCCTGTGACAGGTTCACCTTAGGGTCACCATAAGTTGGAAATGACTTGAAGGCATACAACAAGAACAGTGGGATTGTAGGTTTACTCAAGGCAAAGTGGAGCACTCAATACCAGATCCAGCTTGTCCAGTGTTTTCTTCTGTGACTGGTTGTAGCTCTGCAGATTCACTCAGCACAGAAAAGCCTTTCCAATTATGTACCTCCTCAGCCCTCAAGGGCTGCACATCAGAGGTGTCACAGGTGAGCTCCAACCATGAGCTATGGTTGAGCTCCTCTAAAAGTAGTGGTACCACCAGGCAGCTTTGGGATTAAACTAGGGAACTTTCATTTCCTTGGCTCTGAACTCAGTTACTTTGGCTGAGATCAAAGAAACTGAGAAGCTTCAGTGGCTTAGTTTATGCAAGTTGCAATGCCGCTAAAGGCCCAGGAACAAGGAAGAGGGCAAATGCCAACCTTTTTCAAAGAGTTAGCCCTTGTCTCAAAGGCCCTTCTCTAGCTAGCCCAATGTTTTATGTTCATAACAAAACATATAGCAATCAGGCTCAATTGGTCCAAGGTCAAAAGGAGAGCCGCCTGGCTCTTCATTTATACCAAAGGCAGGCCAAGGAATGTCCTACTGTGAGCTTTTTGCCTGAGTGCAGCATGAATGGATACAGAACCATGTTTTTTGATTGAAAATAAGGCTTGGGCAAAATCCATTATTTGACAAAAGAATATTGATGCTTCTTAATAGCTGTAAATAGTTTGTGAGAGTGACTGTGGACAATTTACCTGTGAGAGTAACCTAACAGAGGAGCATTGGCATACTGTGTGCAGGGGAAGCAGCACTTGAGGAGAAGGAAGGAGAAAGAGAAAGAGAGCAGCCAACAGGCAAGCTGGGGAACTTTGAGGGAGTTGAAGGTACCTTTGGTCCCAGGGTCTCCCACTCCTTAGGAATCTGGTCAGAGCTGCTATTTTTATAATAATAAACCAGAGTTCCAAGTCTCACTACCAAGTAGTTAACTGCCATAGTTTTTAAAGGTAATTCCTTTCTTTCTTCGAAGTAGCTGTGTTAGTCTCTTGCAGCATAAAAATGAGGAAGGGAGAAGGAGATAAAAGAAATGTGGCAGCACCTTTAAGATTATAACCGGTTTTTATTTTTGCTTTTGTGGATATAAACCCACTTCAGATGTAGTACCAACTAGAATTAAGGTCTCAGGTATAAAGCATATTTATACATTTGTGGGAGGAGGATAGAATGTAATATGATCCAGAAAGATGCAAATCATGACCCTACCTACATTTTCAAAGGGCTGGGTAATGTGATACAGGTTCTTTCACATCTCTACTGGAGTCAGTGTTCATGTGTGAAACCAATAAATCTGCTCACACGATTTGCATCTTCTTGGATCTCTTTACACTTTACCCCTCTCCCACAACTGTATAAATTATGCTTTATACCTGAGGCCTTAATACCACTCGATACTGTATCCAAAGACGTGGGTTTATATCAACAAAAGCTCTGAGGAACTCAGGAATCATAACCCAGTAAAAAATAAGACTGGGTGGCCCAGCATGGGGCAAAAAAAAAACAGCCCCTGCTCCCACCACACCCAACTTTGCAAGGCATAGATGGTGAACTCGTTCTGCAAGCATGGATTGCGATGTGGCCAAAACAGTTGCATTCATACACAAGAAGGAAGCATCAGCAGGCCCTGAGACTGGGAGAAATATAAAACAAAAATTTTAAGAGAACAAAAACCTGAGGTGGGTACCTAAAACAGCCCAGTGAGGACTCAATGTAGTCAGTGGCTACAAAATGCTGAGAAGGGTGGGTGGAGGAGAAAAACTGGGATGAGGGAATCAAATGGATTGCCTCAGAGAGGGCTGGCTAGCTGTACCCTTGATCAGCAGCACTCCAGCCTGTGACATTTTGTTGTCAAGTCCCATCTGTGATAAATTATTATTTCTCTAAAGGGGGGAGATGTGTGCTAACATGCTACTGCTTCATTAATTCCCACCGTTGGTGTTTTTTGTTTAACTCTTCTAATATATAAAAGTCAGAGTTTGTTTGTCTCTGTCAGGTGAAGATCTCATATGATTGGCTGTGTCAGGCAAAGACCTCATGTGATTGGCTCCCTAAGAAGATTCTATGGAATCCTGGGGTTTGCAGTTTAGGGAGGGGTGTTACTGCCCTGGCTAGCCCGAGCTTGTGGGATATAAAAAGATATCTCTTGATATCAATAATTCGGCCTCACATACCCATTCCCCTCCACGTGCTTGCGAGGCCCCCGGACAAGCACGCATACAGGCTCGGCCGATAATCGCCGTAATATTCCAACACAATACAGGCAGGCCAGAAATAGCCGACTCGCAGGTTCAGGAGACCTCAAAGGCAAGTACTCTATTATGTATGCATGCGACTTTCAAAAGATCCTCTGCCCCACGCTGGCAGCTTGACAATTGAGCTATACAATGCTCAAGCACTCCGCGTTTGCATACTGGCTACCCTACTGACAATTTGGCTATAACTCAATCATTCAAATTCTGACCTTTCGGAGGCTTTGTCTCCAGCCCCAAACTCATTGTTTTCCCCAAGTACGAACTAGCCTGCGGTCACAATTTTCCCTATAAGAACCCCTGACTTTGAGCGCTTCCTTGGATCGCTCTTGGCTTCCATCCCACCTTGCTGCCGCTTTGTCCAGCGAGCCTTCCCCTCAGCCTCACGTGCTGAGATCCACGCTCCCCAGCTTCTCCGCTTCTAACTGAGCTTCAGGACAGCTGAAGTATTACCCAAACCAATGACTCCTCTAAAAATCCCTCTATCCCACTCCAACCTTTATTTCTTTAGTTATCTGTGTGAGTGTGCTGCATACACTGTTTGATCGTGTTTTAATAAAACAACATTTATTGTTTCAACTTCCGTGTGCTCCTTGACTCGGCCTGACCCCGTAGACATAGGGTTCAAGATCTCGCTACGTTACCCTGCCTCTCGTATTGCTAGGCTGTGATCTGGGCTAATTTCCCCAACTTATATAATTGACAGCGCATTTAGGTATCCCTCCCGGGACCCCCAGGAATCAGGGTAACAGGGGCCTTTAGAATTCTCAGCCAGAGAGCTCTTGGGCCTCAGTCAACTGTGTCTGTCTTGAATAGGCCGGTTGCTATGGAGACGAGGCCTAGCAACAAGGAGGAGGGCACTGTATTGTTAAGATACTAGGTCTTCCAGTCTTCTGTCTAAGAAACAGCTACATGATTTCTGTATTGTCTCTGCTCTGCCTCTTCAGCCTTGGAACTAGCAAGACAGTGTGACCCAGACAGCTGATAAGAAAACACCTGGCTTCTATCTGTGGGAATGCTCGAATGTTTTGGATAAGCAGTCACACACAGCCTATAATTTTAGTGAGAGAATCTTCATTCTCTCTTTCTCTTTCTTCTCTCCCCGCTCTCCTCCGTTTGGTCTTTTTACAGCCCGCGTTTTTCCTCTCTGTGTCACGGCTGGGCACAGAGAAGTCTAATGGATTTTGTTCTGCCTTTCTGATACCAGTATGCTACAAGTGCTTAACTATGCTGTATGCAATAAACAGTAGAATAGTTTTTGACAATATGTTTTTGGCCTGGACTCTGTTCTTTTGACTCTGCTGGTTTGTTATTTGCTTGGTCTGAAGACCTGAAGCTGTGCAGCTGCCCTCATGTGGGTCATGTTTCTCCCTTTGATGTCCTTGGAGTACAGCGTGGCCCCTGGAAACTCTAACAGGTTATGGGCCCAGCACGCTCCCGCTGCACCGCCAGTGTGCTCTTGAGTGGTCCTGAGGCCAAGTTTGTCTGCTGGTGATCCCCGAGGCTTCGTTCTGGTGAGTGCGGAAATGACCGGAGTCGGCGGCCAAGAGGCCAGGAAAGCTGCAGCCATGGCAGCAAGTTCAGAGGGCGATTTGCCTTTGACCAAGCTGAATGGTCATAATTATCTTACATGGGCTGTCAAGATGGAGATGTACCTGCGAAGGGAGGGTGTGTGGGGGGCCGTATCTATCCCTCCGGCCCTCCCTACCAATGCAGCTGAGGCTGCCAGAATGCAGGAGAAAGCTATGTCCAGCATTTTTCTCGCTATGGAAGACAGCCAGCTGGTGCATATCAGAGGACTAGGTACAGCTCATGCTTGCTGGGACACCCTGCGAGCGGTGTATGTACGCACAACTGCAGGCAGCAAGCTTTGTCTCATGAAGAGGCTTTATGGAGCAAAGCTCAGGCCAGGCATGTCAGTTAATGAGCATTTGCAGAATATGGTCGATATCTTTGTTGCCCTAAGTGAGAGGGGGAGATTTTTTACAGAAGTTGATAAGGCCTATTGCATTCTGTGTTCCCTCGACCCGAGCTGGGATGTCCTGGTGGCTACTATGGAAACCATTCCAGAGCAGGATTTGACCGTGGCCTACGTCACCTCTCACTTGCTGGAGGAAGAGGAGCAGCATGCCGAGAGAGGTCCCCTGGAGGCTGCTGTTGCCGAGCCTGGACCCGGGAGGAAGCCTGACAAGGCTGGTGAGTCCAAGCCGGAGGGGCTGGTGAGAGTCAACACTGTGCAGAGGTGCTGCAGATGCGAGTCTACTAATCATCCCAGATAAGACTGTCCACAGGACAAGCAAGGCAGGAGAAGTGCCCAAGGCAGGGGCTCGAGAGGTGGTTGTGGGAGTCGCCCATGTGTTGCATTTGCAGCTGACAATGTTGACTCTGAGGGTTGTCAGGACACTGAAGAAGTTCTTTGGCTGTTGGACAGTGGGTGCTCACAACATCTTGCTAACTGTAAAGGTTTGTTTAGGTCTTTAAACCAAGCCTGTGTTGCTACGGTAACCCTTGCTGATGGAACTAAGGCTAAAGTCCAAGGAGTGGGGTCTGCTTATATTCCTGCCTTAGATATGTATCTTGACAATGTTTTATTTGTGCCTTCACTTGATTTCTGCCTACTCTCTGTTTCAGAGTTAACTCAAAGTGGTTTTGAGGTTTTGTTCACAAAGCGTGAGGGCAAAATTCTGAAAGGCGGGGCTGTTTGCACAGTAGCTGAGTTATGTGAAAAACTGTACAAACTCAAGCCCAGATCCAGGGCTTTCAATGTATTTGATAATAAGCCACAACATGATGAATGCATACATTTGTTGCACAAGAGAATGGGGCATGCAAGTTTTCCTGTGTTGAAAAGGTTAGCAGGCAGCTGTAAGGGATGTTCTTTAAAATCTTGTGAAGCCATTCTTGACTGTGCCTCAGGAACCCAACCTCCGTATGTTAATAACTCTGAATACAGACTGGATTGGGGAATACGGGTAAAAGTTACAGGCACTAGACAAGACAGTTTGGGGAACTAGAGACATAGGATTCAAATCTTTCTAACAAGTACTACCTATGGTGTATATGCTAGTATCTCATATTTCTGGCAACAAGCAACCCAAGACAGCTTAAAACAAAGTGAAAATAAAATACAGCTAAAAACCTGATGCTACAAAATGCAGAACAGGTATAATTTAAAAGAGTATAAAATCATTTAAAAGGCATAACAATAAACATAAAAATTCATCACACCAACATTAAGTGCTCTTTTGCCTCATCTATTAATTATCAAATTCCTGCTTAAATAAGAAGGTCTTTATCTGCTTGTGAAAAAAGAACAGAGAAGAGGCCAGGCTAACCTCCTGTGAGTGAGAGCCTGGGAGCTGCCACCGAGAAGGCCATCCCTTATGTCCTCACAAGACAGGTCTGTGGGGATGGAGAGATTGTGAGAAAGCTCTCCCTAAAGATTAAGACTTGGGCAGGTTTGTATAGGGAGATACTGCCTTTCAGAGAGAAAGATATAGAATCATAGAAATGTAGAGTTGGAAGAGACCACACAGGCCATCCAGACCAACCCCCTGCCATGCAGGAACACCCTCAAAGCACTCCCGACAGATGGCCATCCAGCCTCTGCTTAAAAACCTCCAAAGAAGGAGACTCCACCACACTCCGAGGCAGCAGATTCCACTGCTGGACAGCTCTGACCATGAGGACGTTCTTCCTGAGGTTCAGGTGGAATCTCCTTTCCTGCAGCTTGAATCCATTGCTCCTTGTCCTGGTCTCTGGAGCAGCAGAAAACAAGCCCTCTCCTTCCTCTACATGGCATCCCTTCACATATAGTCTTTCACTGTTGCTTCCCAACAACTTGTGAGTAGGAATGGAAACAACATTCACAAATATATGAACAACAGATTAAAAAGGTGTTTCCTGAGTGCTGGAGAAGGAACTTGCACAATGAGAATCTTCACAGTTTTGAGACTAATTCTGTGTCAAAAAAAAAAAAGAGGGGAAGGCTGTAAACAATAACCCTCAAACTGTGAATAATCTTCAAATTGCACAGTTGCAGTGGGAAGAAAATTGATTATATTATTCATTCTTTCCAAATCTTTCATTGCCAAAATGAAAATAGCATCCCAGCTTCTAAGAACCAAATCCCATGCTTGTTTCCTTGAAAACAGGGCCCATGGAGTTCAGCTGATCTTCCTTCCCAACATACACGCCTGAAACATGTGAACATATCTTCCTTGCCCTGCCCCCATTGAAACCAGAGCCACATGAACACGGCATTGTCAAAGGCACTGCATTTACACTGAAGCAGCCACTATATCTAGCTTTAACTTTACTTCTCTTGTGTTCACTAGATCAGAGTAACCATAGTTATTTGTCAGACCCACACGCTCACACAGCCCTTTGTGTGCGTGGATTACTCACTCACACACAGGAGCCGTTTCTCTGCCTTGAAGTGAAACACAGCCCATGCGTCTCCATCAAATACGGTTTCTTTCAGCAGCAAAAACAAGAGACAGATGGGGTTGAGGAGTAGACGTTGTCTTTTCTCAAAACAGATAGACAAATAGTTTCCACTATTAAACTTCCTGGGGGGGGGGGGCATATTTAGTCTCTCTGGAAAGCAACGAGATCTGCCTGTTACACAGGGAATAAATTAAATAGTGACCTGTTTTACTGGACGGTAATGTTGTCCTTTTGGGTTCTGGCAGTTCGTTTTTCCCTTCATTTCTCCTCATCACCATCTAAACTTCCATTTATCTCTCTGTCGCTTGGGGAGTGGGAACCAAACACCTTCACAGCTTCCACAACACTCTGTAAAACAGAGATGGGCAAATTTTGGCCCTTTATATGTTGTCAGACTGCAACTCCCAGCAGCCCTAGCCAGTGCAACCCATAGTGGGGGATGCTGGGAATCACAGTCCAACAAAAGTTTGCCAACCCTGCTGTACGTGAATTCACTTTACATTCACATTCATCATACTTACACCATAAGTCTAGCCACTGCAATGGCAGAAGCATTTGCCAAATACCCCTGTTAACTTTCTAAAGAAAATGAGAGAACATTCAGTGATTAAATCTTTGCCAACAAATGGGGAATATGTGATTCAACACATCTTGCCAATGTTACGTATCCAAGTAACATATGGAATACATACAATTAGCATTCTGCTATTTAAAAGTTTTTAAATGATTCTATAACTTTTAGCCTTCGTGTGTCCCAAAGGGGACCCACAACAAAGAAGTAGGGGGCAAGGGAATGCATACAATTATCTGGTTGGTTTACTAGCTGAAAATATAATCCTAATTTTAAAAAGCATGACATCAATGATATTCTGCCTGTCTGTCTGTCTTGCAACAAAGGCTGGTGGCTTGTGGTAGGTAACAATATGTTGATCACACACAATGATTAAATCCTATTACTATCAAGTTTTAAATAACTGTATATCCAAAGCTTGGAATGTTAATTTTTTAAAAAAGTGATAAAGCATAGAATTGATGCATTGATCAACTCACTAAGTTATCAATTTGCTCAATTTTTCTAGTGCTTTCCTAACAACTTTCTAGATTCTCCAATTAACACTGAACTTAAAATACATGCTTTAATGTACTGGGCCATTAGGATTCATTACGGTGCCTCTCCCTCTGTTTCATTCAGTAAAACAGGAAGGCCTGCTGCTTCAGAAAAAGAAGTACGGTATTAGTACTGGAGGAAATGCATTGCATGTCTTGTTGTTCAGCTAATTTTCCTGTTTTCTTTGGGGAAACAAAAAGGAACAGAACAGAGGAGAGAGAAGAGTAAACATTCTGGAGCCCAGGTCAGATAACTGAGTTTGTGGAGTAGAAGAATAGCTAAGTTTTGGAAAGAAGAAAAAAAATGATAAAGGGGGAAAAGTAAGGTCTTTAAATAGAATGGGGGGGTAATGTTTGCAAAAGATTAAGGCCCTCAAGTACCTAGAGCCCCTTCAGAATGTCCCCCTGTATGGAACAGACCTGAATGGAAGGAACGTGTTTGGTCCTTCTTGGGAAGTGGGAGTACACTGGGGCTCTCTTCAATAACTTCTCTATCGATAACATTCTGGACTAGTTGCTATTGTAGATTATGGTTTAATAAATAATTACTATGTATTATTATTTGGGCCCTTTCAGAATAGCATTTTAGGTCTAAAGGCCTCTTAGCTCTTAAGACCTGTGTCCCCTGCCATGGGCGTGTATGAATGGAAAGTGTTTGAAATCAGAAATTTCTGACAGGTGGATGTACATTATGACTGTCTTCAATAATGTCTCTGCCTCTACTGATTCTATGCTAGACTGCTTTCTTTTGTATAATACTATATCATATACAATTCTTTTGTAATATTAGTTGGGGTGAGCGGCAGTGAACACAATTGAAATTCTTTATTGTATTACACAACATTAGACTCTGACCCTTTTCGCACCTTACCTTTTCGCGCTGCCAGGTTGGGGTTCTCACGCGAGAAGGCTTGGCAGGAATGCTGCCGCGTCCCTGCTGCTTCGGCTCCGCAGCTCCTTCCTCCTTGCGCGAGTGCCGTGCCCCGCCGCGCCCCACCCCAATCCACCCCTTCCTTCCGCAGTGCAGCCTGGGAGTTAGAGGCTGCGCTGGGGCAGGAAGTGCGACCGGCGCGGTTCAGGAGGCGCGAGGCCCCAGAGCAATGCGCGACCGCGCAACATTTTCAGCTTTGAGGCGAAAATGAAAAGGTGTGTGCGCGGTCCGCGTCAGGCCCCTGAGCGTCGCGTAAATGTGAGTGCGTCATGCATATCGCGCCTCACATTTACGTGACGCTCAAGGGGCCCTTTCGCTTCAAAAATGCCGTGCAAAAAGGGCCTCTGTGTGAAAAGAAAGTGTTTGGTGCCTTTCTGGAGAAGTGGAAGTATATTGTGACTTTCTTCAGTAGCTTCTCCTCAATTGTTTATATTCTTGTTTCTATTGTATATAATTCTATAATATTAATCTTCTATAATATCAACCTCAAGTATTATTTGAAGTAAGCTGCAATGAATCTTACAGTTCACACAATGCTATGCACTTGGATAATTAAGTGAAACAATTTCCAGAAACCCATGCCCCATTGTTTTCTCTCTTGGCTTCTCCCTCTCCTTCCCTCTTTTTCCGCCCTTCCATTCTGCCCCCACCTGCTTCCTCCTCTGTCATTCTTTAAAGCTAAGATGGATGCAAAGAAGAGCGGACTTGTTAAATAGCTGATCCTTAAAACTGCAGACACCACAGATTGTATTTGGGATTCCTGGCTCCTGCATGCAAAATCTGTGCTTTGCTACAGATCTCTGTATATCACACTTCTTGACTGGGAGAGGGGAGGCAGAAAAGAGAGTGTTATTTAGTTGTTAGCAATCCACTTATTGCGCTATCAGAAATACAACTTCTCCTTATGAACTTTTAACAAACAAGCCATTTGACGAATGAGTGATATAAACGTTGATGAGGGGAAAGGGAAGAAGTTGCAGATAATTTTCAGACCTAGTTGAAGAGACTGTAAGATGAAATTCCATCCATTGGGACAGCCCTATCCTACCAGACAGTTTCCAGATGTAGTGGATTCCCACCATTCACAGGCAACAGTCAGTCATACTATGGGCTTTGTAGTCCTTGTGGAGAAAAAAACTCTTGTGTTGAAGTAAGGCAACTTTAAAAGGATCAGAGGAGATCTTTTGAAGGCAATAACAAAATGTGCTTTCCTAAGGCCAAGACTGACAGCCTCCATGCCATTCTCTGTAAATCCCTTGATCTGGCCCTACACTAGCTTCTTGATCTTCAAGCTAATTAACCTGATCTTCCAGTTAATGATAAATTAATGAATTAAAATATTTGTGTAAAAAAAATATTGGTGTTTTTACTAGTGAATTAATTTTCCCATTTTGAATGATAAACATCATCATATTAATTTTCAAATCTATTGTTCTCGTGATTACTTAAGTCATAGTTCCAAGCCCCAAATTATCACGTTGCCCTCACAACTACAATTTTAAAAAAAGAGCAGTTCTTTTTATTTTGCAGAAGGGATTTAAACAGTCATCTTTTCAGCTACTTTAAAAAAAAAAATCTGAAAGTCTCAAACCTCTGGGCTTTGGGACAGAACACCCTATCTTTCTGTCCCCTTCATCACTGTCTTAACACCACAGTATTTAGCAGCAAAGCCAGCACTTGAACCATAAGGCCATTTCCACACTAGACTGTTATAGCGCTATTATTCCACTTTCAACATGCTATGGAATCCTGGGGTTTGCAGTTTCAAAACTGCAAACCCCAGGGTTCCATAGCATGTTGAAAGTGGAATAATAGCGCTATAACAGTCTAGTGGGGAAATGGCTTAAGATATTGTTTCTCCACCAACAGTTTGGCTAAACTCCCATAACTACAAAATCCCTACAAGTTAGTTTATAACAAGTTGTTTGCATTCTAATGTGTTATTGCAAACTTTGTGCAAATCATGGCAGTCAGTGATTTCAGATTAGGTCTGAATCAATGGGCTGTGGTTGAGAGGGTGGGAAAAGAACCTGGTAGGCTGCATTTGAGAAGTCCCAGATGCCAAAGTCAAAAGAAAGGCAGAAGCGGGAACTCTGAGTTGGCCAAAAACCTGTATGGGTGCAGGGTATTCCTTTGCCGGAGGCCCCGTTCTCTATTCAAACTCTGTATTAGGTTTGTAAATAAAGCAAATATTACATTTAGAAGAGCCCCAAAGAAGGAGGCCTTCTCTCCAGGGAGCATGCATGACTCCATTCTGACAAGACAACTGAGCCCCTCAGAGTTTCTTAGTTTCTACACATTTTTGTCCCTAGCCCCTTCAAATCAGGTCTTTGCTTTAGACTGTGGCACTACTGACAGTCAGCTAGAAGTAAGGTATGAACCAGCTTTAAGCAAATTGACAGTAAGACAGGGAAAACACACTAAAGAATTCTGCTTTTCTCAGAGACAGAACAGATTTTTCTAGGAGCTGCAACTAATTACCAAAAATAATGAGATGCTCTCTGGGATACCAAAATGGTTCCAGAGAACTGATAAAGGCCAAGGTCATGATAACAAAGAGAAATTAATTCCAGAGACATCCTATTTCCATATCTGCCAAAGGTTAAAACACATTCAGCCCTTTCTTCCAATATTATTTGTCAATTGTACTAATAGCTGAATTATAATAAGTCTACAAGTCTTAGTGTTTCCTAAAGGCCATAAAAGGTACAGACTGATTTTAAATTATAATGAAATAGAACTAGGTTCTCATGTAAAGTATTTAGGCATTTGAAATATGATTTCCTGGCAGTTACCAGGCCAACCTGAAGTTTATGAGTATCTGTGGAAGGGTTTACTGAAGCTGTGACCATTTTATACCTCCAGCTATTTAAGCTTCCAAAATCAAGTGTTTGCCTCAGCTTACCTTTGACATTTCCATATGGACTACTGTCTTCAGCCATCAGCTGAAAAGAGAAACCAGGTATGCTGAATGTACAGTCAGTTGAACAAGACGTTTGGACAAATACCTAGGAAAGTGGCTCTGTTTACATCTTTCGACTTAGTGTTTTGTGATTCCTCTGTCAGTTGATGTGAATAAGGTATGAAAATGAAAATTTGTATGTTGGGTCCCCACCTCAATCCAATAAAGTTTTGTAGGATGATAATCAAAGAAGATTCAGTTCTCCTACTCAGGATAGACCTAGGCTTGTGAAGTCTGAGAATTATAAGTTATTAGTCTTGTTTCCTATTTTTAAAGTAATATTTCAAATTGAAAGCACCTCATACATTTAACTCTCTATACATACAGGAGAGCTTTTATGTTTATACACTCTGGTTGGAGATGACAGAAATGCAACTCAGCTTACACTCAAGATTCTAACATATTGCTCTCTGCTTTGTTAACTGGCCAACATAGCAAGGAATCCACTTCATGAATTATTTTGTCCCTTTGAAATCAGAGAGGTATGGTCTGTTGGGCTTTTTTTTATCTTTTATCTTTTATCACTGCTTCTGAAGAAGTGTACTGAAATCCACAAAAGCTCATATTCAGAGTTATACTCCAAATCTGATACTGAAAGCTCAGTTTTAAATGCGTGTTGTATAAGTGTACAATAATTCACTTTCTTAAACATAAGTCAATGCTTTTCCATAGTTTTACTCTCTCAGAAATGTGCAACATGAACATATAGTGTGGTTAAGAAATCAGGAAAAAAATAACTTAGTGCATTTAGGATTTTCAGACTGTCAAACTTTCAACAATTGGTCTTTTGCTAAGTTGAGAAAAATCGACACATCTGTTAATCAAATTAATTTAAAAAGTAGCTTTTCAAAATAAAAGCAATGCTTTAAATAAATATTGTCTCTTAAATCCACAGAACACTCATTTCTAATAGAGGTAATACAAATACATACTCAAGCATTGAGAAACTGAAATAGAGGAATACCATTGAGGATACTTGAGCCAGACACAATTGCAGGTGGTAAAACAGAGACTCTGTTTATATGTGTAACGCATAGCTTCCCTATGAGACACAACTCTAACAGAAGAGCTGATCTATTCTCAAAATTTCAAGAGGCTCCTATGGAACATGAGATTAAGATTACTATCTTGTTTTTAAAACTGTTTATTTCTGCTACTAGGCCTGTGATGAGTCCATCAGGCTACCTTCAGATTTCTAGCATGTTTATAGCTCAGTTCACACAATCAAATTGGTGTGGTGAGAATGTAGTTTGACTGTAGATTAGGGACAGCCATGTTTGTTTGGGAAGATTCACATGACCAAATCACCATAAGCACAACTTGCAACTCTTTTCAGTGTTTTTGGCTAACCTAACCCATTTTCAGCTTTTGATGGTATAGTGTTTTTTTTAAAATCACCAAACAGCAATTCACATGACATGATGTGTGACAAAAAGATGCATGTCCCATTTTTAAATGGTCATGTGAGAGGTTCACTCAGATCCTCAGCTCTCAACAGCTTATACTATATTTTTACCAACTTGGTTTGGTTGTGCAAAGTTGCCTTCAGACACAAGCCAAATAAGGCCTCTTGTTTGTTTGTTTGGATTTGTCTTAGGGCTGCTTCTCATGTTGCATTTTGAAGACTTGAGCTCACAATTTGTTATCTGAAGTCAAATAAAAGCAATGTCAAA
Organism: Cyclura pinguis; assembly: GCA_030412105.1. Classification (NCBI taxonomy): domain Eukaryota; kingdom Metazoa; phylum Chordata; class Lepidosauria; order Squamata; family Iguanidae; genus Cyclura; species Cyclura pinguis. The sequence continues at coordinate 204,551,042 of CM059599.1, forward strand.
AGAACAAGACATACAGCTAAGATTAGGGAGACAGCTCAACAATTGTAGACTGGCGCTTGGAGTCCTGCAACCCACATATTTCTTCTGAGTGAGCAGCAAAGGCTGCCATGATGTGTTATTTTTACTTGCGCTCTTAGCCACTGAAAGAACTCCTGCTTGAATCAAGCCCATGTTTTTGGCATGCACCACAAGACATAGCCCTTGCTCATGGGACCTGTACAGGATTGTTTACATCAGTGAAGAAATGAGAATGTGTATCTTTGCTTTCTAATCTCAGGCTCACAGTTTATATAATCCTCTTTCAGACAATGGCAGTGGAAAATAACATTCTGGAATGAATAGATATCATTCCAGAATGACTAAAGATATTATGTCTAAAGAACACTTGAAACCTCACACTTCATAAATCAAAACCTGGTTTCACTCAGTCAATAACATTTTGCAGAGCTCAAATTAATTTAATACAGCTTTTTTGAATTAAAAAACTGACCAATTTCTTCCATTAACATGTATTTCATGAATGCATTTCAATTGTGATTAGCAAAAAGTCAGTGGAATGTTCATCAGAAATCCAACGGAGATCTGTCAAAAGAATTTTCTGACTACTTAATATTTCATCAACTTAATTTAATGGGTAGATTAATTATTTATCATTCCTGCTATAGTAAGAAACCCATTATTAATCCACGCCAATAAAAGATGGAGTTCTCTCTCTCTCTCTCTCTCTTTTTTGGCTTTTTGTTTTGTTTTGCTGGTAAAATCTATAGCACAGTGTATTAGAAGCTGCCACTAAAATAATAGCACAGTAAAATGAGGCATAAAATCAATATGTTATATACTCCATCTGTTCAACTATGTTTTATAAAAATCTGATCAAAAATACTAACAAAATAAATAAGGAACAGGGCTAAATAATGTAACTCATGGTGTAGCTTTTACTGGGATCTCCCCACACAGACACGTACACAGCGTTTGGGATTTTTAGAAATGTCACTACTAAGAGAGTTCAAACTTAGATAAATGGAACTGCAATAAAACACTGGCATTGTGAGGACTTAATACTTCTGATACCCTGTAGAGGGCGTTCTAGTGTAATCTTTTCTTTCTTTCTTTTTCCTCCTTTTTTTAATGCATTAAAAAAATAATTTCCAGCTATTGAAATATACGACACATCAGGCAGTACTGGCTTCTTTCACAGCCTCCCATTCTCGTCACCAGTCTCCTTCTCCTCTATTGCCTCGAGGCCTCGTTTCGACTTGGCATCCACATTCCCACCTCCAGTTCTGCTCAGTCCACATGACAAGCAAGCCAGCTGAACCTGCTTCATATTCTCTATGGCTTCATTCTTGGCGTTCTTCAAGAGGTCCCCTTGCCCCTGAAAACATGTCACAAACAACACAGAACAATGAAAGAGTTAGGCATTATTACAGGAGCTCACAGATATATTAAGATGGTGTTGGCCTTCCTCACATTTCCATTACAATGCGTATTTTTTTAAACATGATACAAGGGATGAAGAACAACTGGCCTCACTTCCCATCACCCCTGGGATACGCTAATAATTTCAGCTCTACAGGCAATAAAATCTGGCAGCTTGGTGATCAATTCTTCCTCTTCAGTTCGTATGAGGAGAGGGGGCACACTGGCAGGTCCAGGGGGCAGCAAACTAACCTGGCAGTAGACAGTAGTCTATTTCTGGTTTTGGTAAACAGAGTTTTGTAAATGTTAAACAATGCAGAGGACACTCTAACCTATTTAAAAAGGTGAACTGATGTTATTGGAGGCTTCTAAAAGTGCATCTACACCAGATAGCTATATCATATATTTAAACCCATTTTAATTGTCATGGCTAGATTCTTTGGAATCCTAGGATCTGTAGTTTGGAAAGCTTAAAATTCTCTGCTAGAGAGCTCTAGTCTACTCTCCTGGCCTATAGTTCCCCAAATACTACAGTTTAATTCTCAACATCTTTTCTCAGAATACCTTGGCAACTATAGTTCAGCGTGTTGCACTAGAGTTCTCTAGCCTAGAATTCCAAGCCCACACCAAATGACAAGTCCCAAGATTCCGCGGGATGGAGCAGCGATCATTAACATGGTGTTAAGCTGCTTTAAGAATGCAAAATGCAGGCAGAGACAGTTCACCTTTTTGCCAGGAAAAGGAGTGGTCTGGAGAGTTGGTGGAGGGTTCAAGACTGCAAAAAAAAAAAAAAGCCTCTGGGTTGCATAAAGCCTCAGGACTACTTTTTGTCCACTTAGAGCTAACATAAAGAGTCTCTATAGGCCACGGTGAACAAGAGCTGGTTGATTGGCTTCTCTAGTGTCCTCTTTCAAGAATTCTTAGCTGTGTGAGCCAGTTACTCACACTTCTTAAAGCCAGCTCCCGTCTTTAGAGAAAAAGAGCCCAATCCAAAAATGAAAAGAAGCATGTCCCTTGATTCCCACGGGAATTTAACATTTCTACTTGTTTCTCAGTTTTCTATAACTGTCTAAAACAGTTATATCCAGGCTGTGCTCTAGTTAGTTTTTATCTGGATAAGGATGTTGAGAGCAAATGTTTAGAAAAGGTTTTACAAAACTCAAGAATCAAACCAAAGAAAAGGTTTGCTTTTCAGGCTGACATAAGAGCAACACTTATGTTCTCCATTCTTACTTTTATAATTATAACAGTAGTCATGGTATAATTACAGGCATACCTATAATTATATTGGTTTTTAACTATGTCTTTTTAATTGTTGTAAGCCGCTTTGAGTCCCAACCTGGGAAAAAAGGGGGGAATAACAATAACAATAACAACAACAATAATAATTCTTAGTTAACAACGCCCCTAACAATGAAAATCCTTGTACCAAAGTCTTTTTACACCTGCTCACCCCCCTTTCTTCCTCATTCTCTTTCTAACTAGAAGTTTTTTAGCAGTATCACCACTGGAAAGATGTGACAGAGGACTGGAGAAACACAGATTTTTCAACATGGGGTTGCAGTAGCATGTCTACAGTAAACAATATATTAAAGCTTGAGCTGAGAAGAATGAGATTCTATTCCAGCTGATCCTACTGTAGCTGTGTGTGCCTGCCCACAACAGGCAAGGTAAACAACAGCTAGCTCCAGAATACTTTATTGAGCATGTGTAAAAAAGCGAAACAGAGAGAAAGGGATAGAGCGGATAATCCTGTTTCACTTACAACACTAAGCATATAAATTTAGCCACCAAAATGGAAATCATAAGGAAAGTGGAAACTGGTCAAAGAAAAAAAATCATCACTAGATGGATTTGGGGAGAAACTTTCAAGGGCTCTCTAGAAGCTTCAAAATGTTTTTGTTTGCTTCTGAAAGCTTTATTTGACCTGAATGTTTCATTTCACATGTGTATATTGTTAATCTTGGATCTTAAAAAATCTGCTGAAACATGTTAAAAACGGCTCTTCTTTTTCTGTGGTGCAGGAACCAATCCCTATTCTTTCCATGCTATTTCTGCCTCTGCTATCAAGTTTTCTGTTAAAGAAGGAATGCCCAGGAACACATCTACTTGTTAACTCAGGTATACCCGTACTGGATCAAACGAGTAAATTCACAGGATGAAGAAGCAGAGATCTAAACTGAACAGGCCAAGAGAGTTCTCCCAGAAAGCAAAAATGAACCTATCTTCTTCATTCTACAGCATTCTTATGCTGCAGTTTTCACCTCCTTTTCTATTCACCTTCTGATTTCACTTGAGGAGTTCTAAACTAAACTAAATTAACATCTAAAACTAATGTTGGTACTGGCAAATTAGCTGCAGCTACAGGTTTTTGATACACAGCAGGTCATCATCACATTGACTAAATCAGAGTGCAAAGAGGAATCCTGGTGCACTTGCACAATTGTAAGAGAGGGTTCAAATGATTCTTCCTGCCTCCACTTACATGGGAAGGGCCTGACAGACCCTGAATTCTCCCTCATATGGAGGAGTCTGGTCCATGCTCCCTTTGCCGGTGAACGAACTTTGCTTGTTCACGGCTGGTGAACAAACAACTGGTCATGTTTCCCATGCATGCAGTGGGGGGAGGGAACTGGCCCAGGCCCATGGCCCACCTGCATATATTTCTCAAACTAATATGGGGGTGTGTGTGGAAAGATGGGCAGTGTACTTGTCAAGATTCCCTGTTGAGCTGTTATTAATCTATACACAATGACCACTAGTGCATATAAATAGCCTGTAAGGGGAAAAAAGGGGGCAGGGAATGAAAATTATGGCACCCACACGGTCAAAGCCATCTGCACAAAGTCCAAACATCCAGAGTTTGGAAATATTAATTTTTGGACAGCAGCTCCCAGCATCCCTCAGCCAGCACAGCCCCACTGTCTGTTAGCAGGGTCACTGGCTCCAGGAGTTCCAGTCCAAAGAATTAAACTTTCCAAGTGATGGCAGATCCCTAATGCATTTTTTCTCTTCTGAACACAAGATCAAGCAATTTGAAACCCAGAAATCGGGAGCGGGGGGGAGAGGGAATTCAGGTGGAGGGAATATTGTCAGAAACCCTGCAGAAAAGGTTACCTTGGCAGATGCAACAGAACAATTCAGGAGAGCATTAACTTCCCACCAACCACAGTGGTCAAATGGCCTTGTAGATAAGCCTTCAAAACAATACTTCTAAAAAGTAATTAGTTATAGATGTAGCCCCAAGGACCCCCCAGTAAATTGTTATTGTTGAAATTTTAAAAATTTCACTCTTTACTTCCCATTTCTCAACAGTAACTAAAATTGTTATCTTGGGTTACTTTTTAAACAATCTGAATGCTACAAAAACACACACTACTCCCACCTATTTCATCCTTACCTCACTGAATATAAGGCAGCAGAATGAGGCAATAGCATGAGCTAGCACTTGAAGCATGTGATATTCCTTAGCCATCTAGTGAGGCTACAGCCCCATAACTATAAATGTAACTAAACAATTACAATTGTAATGTCATGCAGTTACAATTTTGTTGCTGGAAATCTATAATTAGTCATGCCCAAGTTTTGCCAAAACTGAACACAGAAATCTATTAGAGAAACTGTTATTTGACATATATCTTTATAAGCTGAGATGTCCACTTGAACTGAAGGTGGAATTTTACAACAAATTATGGGTAGATCTGTACCTCAGAAGAAAATATCAGCTGTGTTCCCATTTCTCTTTTTTCATTTATTATCTATATTTCTGTTTTGCCCAATGGCCAGAACTTTCTGGATGCTTTGCAACAAAGAAGTAAAACTAGAAGACATATGGGCAATAAAACACAACGTGTTTAATCTGAATCTAAACGAAATAAAAACATCTACAGAATAAAACCAAAGTGAAACCAACAGGATCTTAGAAGCATTAGATGTATTAAAACTGAAAGACTGAAAACCTAGGAGAAAAAAAGAAGCAGTTGCCTTGTGTCAAACACACTGCAATGTTGGGGGGGAAGGGGGCTCTCAGGAAGGGCATTCCACTCCTCATCTCTCTTTCATAAGTGCAATTTATCTTCTTTCCTGACATCTCTGCATCCTGTAGTTCCATACCTGCCCCTTTGGTAACCAATGATGCCCAGCAGGGGAGGAGAAAGCACAATGTAATGATGTCAGAAGTGGCCCTGCCACCTCAGTTTATCACTGCATTCTGCACAATGGATAGAACAGGTCTCAAGAACACAAGGGAGCAAAAATCCTGTTGCCACCATACATCTGTATACTGTGTCCACAGCTTGGAAAAGTTACCGTTTTGGATCACAGTTTCCAGAATTCCCTCAGCCAGGATAGCCATGCTAATTGCAACCATACCTCTTACAGTCACTGCATGTTTCTTTTAAAATCCTTCCTAGGATGATCCCACTTTTACTGAGAAAGTAATGCTACAAATGGTCAGGGGGAAGGAGAGCCGTTGTGGTGAGCTTTGCTCTATGGGTACTGGCAAACATGTTTATGCCTTGCTTAAGAAAGAAAGAGAGAGAGAGAGAGAGAGAGAGAAAGAAAGAAAGAAAGAAAGAAAGAAAGAAAGAAAGAAAGAAAGAAAGAAAGAAAGAAAGAAAGAAAGTTCATTCATGCTATGTACACACAGTGCGAAGCTCTTTAGGTCATCACTTTACAGTCCTACAATCTCCCTTCATCAGAATTTGGCACCTGGTGACAATCTGTTAGGATTCAATCTACTGACAGATGCCATGTAGTTTGGCATTCATTCCATTGCTCTGATTCCAGTAAACAAGTTTGGAGAGACAATGGTAGCTGGTTGGGTTCAGTACCAGTAAACAATGCTTGGGAACAACTGCAGGTGGAAAGACCAGCGTGAGCAACGATTGCATCACAAGCTGACAACATTTGGGATAATCTAACCATTCTACTAGATGATCTAATGATAACAAAAGAGGCCCTGTTCAGCTGAAGCATTCTGGTGTGACGCCTGTGCCTGACTTCCCCTTTGCATCAGACTCAAATTAAATATCAGTACAATGTGAATTATTGCACTGCTCTGGAACTCCTGAAGAGAAAGGAGAAAAAATGGGCATGAAAACTGTAGCTCAGGGATTGGGAATGTGTGATCCCTCCAGCTGTTGTTGGACTGCAATGCCTATCAGCTCTAGCCAGCATAGTTAGAGGGGAGGGACTATGAGAACTGGTATGCAGCTGCATTGGGATGGCCACCTATTTCCTATCCTATTTTTAACTAGATTATAACATAAGTACTGCTTTGCTCAAAGCACGGGGGTGCACATGGAATGGAAAATGCTTGAAAATCAAGCGTTAGAATCACCAGATTGTCTCTTCTCCCTATTTGGTGGAGGAAAAGCAAGGCAGTGAGCAAGGAGAGAGGTGCATATTCCCTTGTGCAAGCAGAGCACAACTCTTCACATAAGACCTGGAAGCAGTTGGCAGTCAGATCTCAAGCTTCCTCTGTTGTGGGTTTGGGCTACTGTCCCACCACATTCCCCTAGATTTTCCTATTTTGATGCTGCAAGGAACAGATTGTGTCATCAGATTACCTGGGCACCGAGCAAGAGACTAACTGACAACTACAAATGTTTGTGAATCATTCATACACTCCTGTGTTTGTCCAAGCTAAATAACATGGATAGAGACAGATGGAATGGCATTGCATCATTGATGAAAACTAGAGACTTTTTTCCCCTTGGTTGTCAGCTGATGGCTACAGCAAGACTGTTGTCAGAATTCAGTCACGACACAGGAATGGAAAGTAATTTGCTTCATACACCACTAACCATTAGGGCCATGCAATTTTCAACTAATCTAAAATGTAGTCCTAATCCTTCACACTGGAATTACATAAATTTACTTTTCCGTAAATCCCTGGTTCTTAGAGGACTGTTTAAAGAAGCCTTGAAGAAAAATCTGTTGAACCTTTCCTACATAGATAAAGTTTGCTCTGAAATCCGCTTTGTTATAGATTTGGCCACACCACTCGGCCTGCCTGGTAAGATCAGTGTGTAAAAAGGCTACAAGGATTCATGGTTTAAGGAGGGAATGGCACCCTGCAGGGAACAATTGGTCATTTTTATGAAACATGAAGTGATGTTCAGACACTCCGAATTTCTCAGATTTGCTATTTGGGGCTTTTCTGAGGCACTTCTCCACACAGAAATTCAGCAGAGAATCTGATTCCTGGAAGTCTCTGCAGACATGATTGTCCATGCTTAACAAGAACAATGGCAGAACCCCAGTGGGTGGGGTGGGGGGTTCTCGGGGGCCCTCGTAGTCCACAAGTAGCCCAGAGATGCAGATTTCCCACTTTTGCTTTTAAGTGACTCAAGAGAGAACTGGATTCTGTTGCTCTCTTCTGAACAGCCAGAGATTGTGTATTTGTTGTGGCCCTAAGTTCCAATGGGTAAACCATATGTCCTTAAAAATTCTGTTGCTCTTGTTTCACTAGGGATCTGAAATGCATTTGGTAGATCTTCCTATCTCATTTATATTGTCTGGGGCAAAAAATGAGGCAAATGGAACCCAAGAGTCACCTATTTCCTATTTAATGACTAGAGCTATTCCAGTCTAGTCTAGCTGATAAAAAGGATCCAGCCACACAGATAAGTGAAACTCCACAAACAATTTAAAATAGTTCTGTTCCAATGTAAACTCCATTAAATGCAGCACAGAATTTTTGTTAACTAAGGATTAAGCTACGTCATGGGACTTGTAATCCTAAAGGTCTGCAAGCTCTGTTCCTAGGCACGTGTATCCCACTTGAGGCAGCAGTGTGTGACATGACCTGTGGTTCAAAAGTTTTGCAAACATACAGTTCCCTAGGCAGGCATGTACTGCATTTGACATCACCTGAACCAGATGGACTGTTTCCAGATACTCCTGCAAAAGGTGATAATATGGGATGAGGTGAGATTGCACATCCAAACACCTTATTCACAATGCGTACACATTTTGTAGGAATACAGATGTTAAAAGAATACAGAAAGCAGATAGTTTGGGGGATGTAAGGAGAGTGCAAAATAAGCACTGCGATTATGTTAATAGGCCCCTGAAACCTTTTCCAGATGATAAACCTTCTGAGCCACTTGATTTGGCAGAGGAATGGTGGAGTTGGACAAACTTCCAGGTTTTTGTAACCTAGGGAATGGAATAAACTTGAGCCAATCTCAGGAGGGCCTCTGGTAAATCATGTTGCTTTTTGCTGTACAAAAGAAAGCTAGATTTCTTGAGGGGACCTCAAGAAGGAAGTGTCATAAGAACACAGGGGCACTGGGGGCCAGCTGGGGATGCAGTGGTTGCAAGTTTCTCACCACGCTGTTGTCAGAGAGGCCTACAGATGCTATCAAGTTCTATCCCTTCTCTTATCTCCCATGCTAAACTATTGTTGTAACAAGACAGTCAACTTCCACTGACATAGAAGTAGAACATTTTGAGGCAAGTGTTCTGAGGAACTGCAATGCCTTCCATGATATCTGAAAAAGGAGCCTTCTTAGTACTCTGAGTACTCTTGGCACTTCTACTGGTTAGACTTTTAAGGTGATACGATAGCGGATTGACAGCTATCATAGTGCAGTGGTTTGAGCACTGGACTACAGCACCTGGAGACAAAAAACCTACTGGGTGGCCTTGGCTGCATTCCACACACTCAGCCCCAGAAAACCCCATGACAGGTTCACCTTAGGGTTGCCATAAATCGGAAATGACCTGAAGACACACAAGAACAACATTGGTAGATTGGGATACACATATCACAATGATCTGCCCAAGGCTCTCTTTTGAATGAGCTGGCTCAGGAGTCTTCTTGTTCCAAATGAGCATAATCTGGAAATCCTTCAGTTGACTAATCTCAATTGCTCAAAGTTTGCTTTCTACTGTTGTCTTTTGTCATTGTCCATACTACCATCAGCCCTCAGAACATGGTTTCCATCATCTCAAAAGAGGTGCAAGAACAATGCCAATCTCCTGCTCTTCCCTTTCCATCTTCCCATCCTTGTGATAAGTTGCAGAGAACTACAGGAAGAAAGGGAGCTTCAGAAGCACTGGCAGTTGCTGCCCTATCATTACTAGCAAATACATTTTCTGCATTGCAACTTAGGAGAACATTTCCCCATTTTTCAAAGGTTCCGGGTGTCCTTTAAGAACCAGCGGGAAGCAGCCAGTGGCTCAGAGACTTTAAGAACATCAGAGAGAGAGAGAGAGAGAGAGAGAGAGAGAGAGAGAGCTGCTTTGTATCAGCAACAAGAGGATGCCAAAAATGGTCTGGAGTAACACTGTACAAGAAAATGAATGGAAAACATAGGTCCCTTGTGACAATACTGCCACACTACGGAAGGGAATTATTTCAGCTGACAAGCTCTTGTTGAGAAGTCATATGTTTGCCTTGAAAAATGGGTGACAAACACAATCAGCCTGAACAAAAATGCCAGCAAAAGTATGTCAACACCTTAACAAAATCAAATACTAGAAACTATGTGAGTCCACTCCAAAAATGGTTGGTTAAACCAAAATAACCCTTGGGAAAACCAGTCACTGTAATAATCTGAGAGCACGGAACCAATTCCTTAGCACACACGTACAAAGCACTCATTCTTTCTGTCAGACAAAGAAAAATCACATTTCTCTACATTAGCTTTCCAAGTCTCTTGCTTGCTGATGTTATCACTGACTCTAGAAATAAATATCAAATCAAAGTAGGAAAAAGTTAAAGTCAGCATTTGATAGAAATGCTACATAAGACTGAAAACTAATAATATCTCCTAATAAAATGTTAAAGGATTTATCTAAACAGAGGTGTATTTTCCAAAATATATTCCTCTTTCCATCAGTTTTCAATGGAGCCATTGTACTGTCAGTTATTTTAACAGGGGTCTTCCCTCCAGCTACTCATTTAGGTGGACCATGCCCAATCTCATACGCAGCAGTGCCAGTTCTCTACTAAGAGCTACTTCAGAACCATCTTTGTCTGCTTTCTAGTAGCTGTGACATTATAACTGAACCTATCAGATTTGGCTGAACAGTGACATCAATGAACATAAATGTTTTACTTCAGTGCTCCAGCATGCAATCCAGCCTGGAGGATGTCTTGATGATGTCATTGTTTCAAAGAGGAAGGGGGGCTATTTAAAAAAAAAGACACAGAGAGAACTTGTAGCTGATTAGGAACATAAGCAGTTGCAAACCAATGCTATTGTGGTAAGGGGTCTTTCAGGAAGGACCTAGGGAAACGCTATTCAAAGTAGTGGTCCCTTGGATTGGTGCTAGTCCTTGCGTCACTGGCTGCTGTGAGTTTCCAGGAAAGAAGAAGCAGTTGTAGCCAATGGGCTCAAATATGGTACTGGACCCTGGTATGTTGGACTCACATGTGGAAAGAATGTGAAGCTAGGGAAAGAAGCTAGTGAGTTGATTATATTTCTAGGCTCATCTCTGAGGATTACTTTATTCCACATACTGTTCAAGAGGCAAGCTTTGGCAGTTATTTGCTCTCCAGTGAGAGGAAATTTGTAGACAGGAACACCTAGCTGCCAATGCACTTTTACAGTAAGCAGGCCACCAAGTAGTCCTGGTTAGGGATGCTGGCAAAAGTCACTGTTCCACTGAACAGGCACAAAGCTGGGACACTTGCGATGGCTGCCTTAAAAAAGGAGAAGAACATTGGACAGTCCAGATTCTTTTCTATCTAATAGTAAAATCCATACCACAAAAGCATCTCTGGCCCAGCCCCTCAACTTCCAATCACCAATCACCCATTGCCCTCAACCATTACTTTAAGCCAACTTGGCTAGCAGTAAGAACTGGACTTAAGCCACTTGGAGAGGGAAAGACAAAGACACTGATCTTTCCTATAATCCTCTGGGGGCTTTTATTCTGGTTCACTGTTACACAGCTAGCCAAGTGTTGGAGTCGGGAAGGCCTGTGGCTGGAGCATCAGTGTTGTTGTCTTGACCAGTAAGTAGCACGTAAATCAGAGCTGGAAAACATATAGCCCTTCAGATGTTGTTGGACTTCAGTGCCCATGATTCCTCACCATTTACAGCGCTGAGAGGTGCTGTATTCTAACAACATCTGGAAAGCCATGTGTTCCTTACCTTTTGTTTAAAAGCCATGTGAGATTGGATTTGAGATATCACTGGAATGGACACCGTAAGTCATCTTTGCTCAGAAAGAACTCAAGCTAGCTAGTTTGGGGTAACTTCTCTAATCTCTTTGCGAAAGCCTTACAGATGGTTCACCCACCTGTAGTCTCAGTTGTTGTTGCTGTTGTTGTGTGCCATCAAGAAATTTCCACCTTATGGTTAGTCTAAGGCGAACGTATCACGGGGCCCAAGGTCACCCAGTAAGTTTCCATGGCCAAGTGGGAAACTGAACCCTGGTCTCCAGAGTCATAGTCCTACACTCAAACCTCTACAGTGTGCTGGCTCTCTGGTTTCAGTTAAGGACAGATAAATCTGTTAGCTATTTCTCATATTTAAATTCCATAAATATTTATAAATTCCATTTTTAAGAATGAATTGAAATGAAATTTTCACCCTTCCTTAAGATAGGCAAATCTGCCCATTGCTTTCTTCTAGATATGGACTGTGATAAATTCAGCTCAACAACAAATTAAAATGAAATTCTCTCACCTTCCCTAGTAGGCAAGGCTGCAACTTACAGAATGAATTTTATAAGGTAGGAAAATTCTGTGGCAAAAGTGTCATTTTATAACTCTAAGGCTACAATCCTATGTACACATTCTTGGGCATAAGTACCACAGAAATGAAATGGGCTAAGAGATGTATAGGATCACATTGCTCAAACCCAAGCTGTAATTTCTAGGACTGCATTCCTTAATGATTATTTTATTGAAAAATGGTTGTATGCTGCCTAAAAGAGCACAGTCTTCTCAAGACACTTAAAAAACTTGTAAATCATCAGTAATATAGAATGACTTCACAATAAACGAAAACTAAATAGTAGAATTAAAGCCATTCAAATGCAAACTTATAATCAATAACAGTCAAAACAGTTTCCATCAAGCAAAGGTCTTCATAATAAAAATCATAACTCTATGGCAAAGTCAGACGTACAACGTAGCTAAAATGCAATCAACCTGTAATACAGAGTTAGAATTCTCCTTCCAGCTACATACCGATTACTGGACACATACAGTTTCCTTTGCACTGCACAGAGAAGGTATCTAGAAGTGCATCAGGAAAAACAAGGCAGAGGTATACCATTGTCTCCCAAATCAATGACATCATCTCATAAATCTATGAATGTATCTCTCCGATTCTTTCTGTCTACACATTGATGTGGAATCCACAATGAATGCCTAGAAACATAAGTTTTCCCTATGCTCTGAGTGTAATAGTCCCTTAAGTTTACTTAATGGGCTAATCAGACTTCTTACAACAAAAGACTCTGACATGAGTTAATTATGAGCCTTCATGCTTTCCCTTGCTTCTGAGAGGACTGGATTGTGGATTATGATTAAACTGGCCTACTAAAGCAGGCAAGATTAGTTTGGTTAATTCTGTAATAGTCTAGGGAGAATTCATTGTACCGTTAACTGGCTGTTTCAAAGGCTCTGGGCAGAAACATGAGGAACTGAAGAGGCAAAGAGTGAGAGGAGAATACCAGCTGTCTTGTCTGCTGCACCTCCTTCACTTAACTACAGTGTCTTTCAGTTCCTTTTCGAGATGCTGGAAGGAGGCCATCTAAAAACATCTGGACTAGACAAAGGAAGAAGATTGACCATCAACTCGATATCCCCGTGTCTAATAACCCACAAAGTTGTCAAAGAAAAGCTTTATCTTCTTATGGATTGAATGTAATCAAGCAGCATTTTAGCCACAGTTTTGACACACCCACACACACACAAAGCATCAGCCAGATGATGCCAAATAAGAAAAGGGATGCTGAGGGTAAATTGGAGAGACAAGCCTAGAAAGATATACCTTCATTCTCTCTATATAAGATACAGATGACTAAAAGGAAATATGTTTTTACATAAAGATGTAGGAACCCTCCAGGGAAGACAAAGGGCTATATAGTCTAGTAAAGTTTGGCTTTGGTTTACAACACCATGGAATGTATACAATGACCTCTCCCTTTTTCCACCTAACTTTAGGCCAGAACACATGACATTTCTAATTTTAATTTACTTTGGCACTCCCTGCTTAAAGGATAACACTGTGTTGCCAGTACTCTTTCCAGACAGTTATTCCTATTTTAAGGAACATGCTGGTATATACAGAATGGAATTTCCCCAACATACAAGTTGTCTCTGTCCTGGGAAGCAACAACATCCAGCTGGGCTTGTGTAACTAAGTCATTTTCACCTCTGACACTAAAACCACAGGTTTTAGCACATCATATGAACAGTGGGCAGTGAGAAGCTCTGGGGTCACACTCAGCAATTTGTTGGTTTCACAAGGAAGTGCTTCCTATAGCTATAGCTACAATTTGAATTTAGCCTATAAAAAAATCACTGAATTAAAGAAAAACAGCATCTGTACACCATGACTTTTTAAAGGAAAGGGTGCTACTCTCAAGCAGCATACCCTCCAACTATCTTCATTTGGCAGGTACAGTGCTGATTAATCCTGTGTTATCCTACTTTTTCAGCTGCTTTTTAAATGTCCCATTTATTCTCTCCTTCCACTTCCCAATTTCCCCCTCTATCCTCAGCTAACTTCAATCACTGCAAATTGAAAACAGCATTTTCTGCACAGGAGTGTTGTTTTCTGCACCAGAAACTTGCTTCCTGCACAGTAAATGCTATTTTCTGCACAAAAACAAAAACAAGCCCCACGCATTTTTCCATACAGAATAAAGCCTGAACTGTGAAGATCCTTACTATGCAGGCTTGTCCTCACTGGGGTTTACCACCACTCAAGAAACCCTTTTTTCATCTGTTGTCAAATATCTGTGAACATTCTATCACTGGCAATGAGCAACAGGAACAAATTACTTCTTAAAGACTGCAACAAATAATAGAATGAATTACTTTTCAAGCTCTGGCACCAACACAGTAACAAGTTGTAAAACTTCTAGGTTTTAGAAGGTTTAGAAAATCAAAGATTCATCTCACCACCCACTCCTTTTTTAGCAGTACATTTAAAAATGCAAAATATGATGGTAATTGTAACAGATATGTATATCCTGCTGACTATTCATTTGTTGGTTTGGTACATCCAACTCTGCATCTGTTTTATGTATATAGTCATGAACACATTTAATAAATGGATCCATGCCAGTAGATGAGTGTGAAGTCTAAAGATTTCTACTGTTACCTCTTGATGCCTCTCTTCGCTCATTCTTTAATAAACCTCATCTACTAGACTGAAAAAAAAAACCTTGAAAGTACTGAGCTATCTCATGACATCTTGCTGCCTGAGACAAAAGGCAAGATGACAGCAGCTCTTAACCTGGGGTCTGGGGACCCCCCCAGGGGCCTAAATGTCCTCAGAGAGGATCCACAAAGACTTGAAGAAATGCTATGAGCTTTTACAATTAAAATAGTGAGGGAGGTTGATGGATAGTCATACACTGATCTCAAAGAGCAAGGGTCTTTTGCTGGTGACAGACATCATTTGTACAAAGTTTCTTAACAATATCTCAAACTATTCTAAAGTTATGAAAATAGCCACACACAAAAAATCTACTCAGCACTTACTACTTCTGCATGCAGTGAGAACATGCAATTGAGTGATGCTGAGCGAAAACATGTGACATTTCTCGCTACCACAGATAACAGCCAGAAGCCTCCTGAAGTTAAATCTTGGTGGTCTGCAGCAACAAAAGATATTTAAAGGGGGTCTGGGAAAGAAAAAGTTAAGAACCACTGATATACGGAACTTGACAGGAATGCTACTGACCCTTATTTCAACATTGGAAATGGGACAGGGTCTTCTACCAGACCTGGAAGCAACAGTTGGGGGGAGTGCAGGCACTCACAGCTCTGTCCTCCATGAGAGGAGAAAAAGCCAGGGGGCTCAGGAGGAACACTGCTGTCCTTAGATAATTACCTCACTCTGCCTAATGGTAGAGCTGGCTCTGTGAAAACATCTACGAAAAGTACTCATCCATCTGTTTTTGTGTTTCCAAGGCTTTATTCATCCAATAATGTGTCCCACTGGAGGAGGATGAGGTGAACCTTCAGGGCCGCCTGGGAATCCTCATATCTGCTTTTATATATGTGCATGCTCATAAGACCGTCAGAGTACATTTGACGTAGGCAATGCCACCTTTTTCCTATGGTGCTCTAAAAATAAATTGAAGTGTTCAGGGATTGTCTCTCTGTGAAATGTGGGCACACAGTCCTTCCAAGAAAACTCACCAAAAAAAAATGTTCAAGAAGGGAATTATTGGATGCTTTACTGCTCTGTACTCTCCTCCACATTCTCTGGTTCACTTGACCTATTTAAAGCTAGCTGTAAGTTGTCAAGGATACAAACTCAGATGACTAGAGTTGTCTCTCATTGTTTTTACCACAAAGCTCTACTTCATATTGAAAGCACTGTAATCTTTTGATCAGTTTAGCTCCCTGACAGCTCTTGTATAAATCCTTTTCAGCACCTTAAGAGCTCATAAAATCTGCCAGTCTAACCATGTGCCTGGGGCTGCAGCTGTAAAAGAAACGACCATTTTGCCCTGGACCATCTGAATGTGAGGCAATTTCATGAAATTCCCATTTTCATAAAAATTGATAGCATTCTGGATGATCACCTGAGGAACCCATAAGTCCTGTGTCAGTCACACATGCCACAGTTAAGCATCCCAAATGGTCAGTGAGGGATAATAAGCCAACAAAAACAAAGGTAATCTATAATCCAAGTTCAAAGACGAAAAAATGTGCAAGCTTCCTATCGAATAAACTCTAGTTTTTGACTGGGGGTGGGGGAATGGAGAGTTTCTACAAAACCCTACTTAATAAAGGAATGTTTGAAGAAAATGGGAATAGGGATAGAAACTGCAAGGGTAACAGAAGTTAACATTATAGTTTTTGGATTTACACACCTTGCCTTTCTCAAGATGGCACAGGTACGTCTCCTCCTTGCGACCTTATCTTTCCAGCAACCCTGTAAGGCTAGTTTGGCTGAAAGAAAGCAATTGACTTAGGGCAGAAACTGGACCTGGATTTCCTAACCACTACATCCCATTTGGTTTCTGCAAGTTTCTTGATGAGACAAGTTAGATGAGATGTAGCCCATTTTGGATTCTGGTGTGGCATTTTGCAAGATTTATGAAAGAGAAATATAACCTGGGTATGGATAAAACTGGTTATTTCAAATGAATTGCATCTGCAAAAGATTGGGAATACAGCTAAGATTACATTTATAGAAAAATTTTAAAAGTCTGTGCATGGATATATTATTATTGTATGTTGAGGTAACAATGATTATCTGTTTATATACTACATAGTATATTGAATTCTATGAAAACTGTAAAAATCTTTATTTAAAAAAAAAGAATTAACTGTAATCGTCATCATGTAGATATTCAATCAGATTAGCCACAGGTTTCCAAATTTCATCAAGAATGACACTAGATGAGTAGGGGTAGCTGCTATGATCCCATATAGGCTTCTACATGGGATGGCAGCAGGAGCAGCTATACAAGCAGTGGGAAATTCCTAGCTTGCCCCATGTTTCAAACTATAGTTCCTACAATCCTTTCCCACAGGCAAAGTTGGATGGAGCTGATGGTTGTTACAGGCAAAGCATCTAGAGAGTCAAAGATGTATAGCAATCTATGCCTCACTGAGCCAGGGTGCTCTAATTACTAAGTGATCTTACAAGACTTGCTGATCTTTCAGTGTAATCTTTTAAAACCTGAAGTGAGACTAGAGATTTTAATAGTTAACTCTGCAAAACACACATCAAATCACAACCTGATTTCCAGTATCACCACTGAGTATAAACGGCATTTTCACCATGCAGCATTTTATTTATTCCTATATAGCAAAGATTATATGGTTGGTTTCTGTAGAAACTATGGCAGTCCTATTAACATCTAGACCAATCTAGTAGTACAAGGGTAGGAAATGAACCAGCAGAGTCTACAGTCCTCTGGTATGATTTCTGTTTTTTCAGGTAAAGCAGTAAAAGATGTCCTTTTATAAACCCATAAAATGACTGCTATGGTTCTGAAGGGGCTTCCTGGGATATCCAGGATAATAACCAATTATAGGAACATTTTTCTCTTGGCACAAGGCATTGCTGAAACAGTCAACAACTCAATGTACAGTTGTAGCAGGGTGGCAGATGGGTCAGAGATCTCCCAAGGCTAAAACAGTAAAGATCAGAGCCCTCTCACATTGTGTTGGCAGGCTGAGTCATTAGCATAGATAGGATGCCATTAACTTCTCCAAGAGAGGCCTAGAAGCATTTGGTTCTACCAATTCAAACTAGGCCAGTTGCTCCTGAAAGCAACATACAGAAATGGACTCAGAGCAGTCAATCATAGAGTCATTTCATGTTTAGGTCTATAGTGTCCATTGTCCCTACTGGCCATGCTGGTTGGTGCTGGTGGGGGCTTGGAGTCAAGCAACATCTGGAGGGTCCCAGCTTAGGGAAGGCTGATCTGAGGCCTATTTTAAGAAATCAATAGAGGGGTGGGTGGCAAAGCTTCTTCTGGATTGTACCAGCTCAGACTGTAAGCCAGGAGACCACATTATGAAACATATGGGAAACCTGATGTCAGGGAAGAAGTGTTCCTGCTTAGCTTTTTTTTCCTGAGATGCTCAAGAACTGTAAATGCACAGAATTTTATTTTGTATGGGGATGCATTCAGTTATGATGTGATAACGCCAGCCCCTCAAAGTGGAAAATGAAATGTAACAGTCAAGATTTATCGCTTAAGCTCCTCTTTGCGTGTGGCCTCGATGGAAATGGAAGGTTCCCAAACTGGCAAATGACTGCCAGAAAATGAAAGTCCTCAGCAAAAGAGGAACCTCAGTGAAAGAGCTTGGAAACATTACTTGCTGGGACATTCTGGGAAGCATAGCTGAGAAAAATAACACACATGACCCAGCTCTGCCCATAAAACATAAACATGTATACCAATCTTGATTTCATTTATAGCCAGACTGCTATCATATTGGGAAAGAATGACAGCTCTTACTTTTGAGTCCAGTGCCAAAATTCTAACATGTTTATTCAATGCTGTTTACGCTAGAATGGGATCTCAAAACACCAACCACATTTACAATGTCTGTATCCATGTTTGTGAAGTTATCCTTATTTCAAACTAGAAAAGGGAAGCATTGCTAGAGAAAATGAAATCAGTTACCCCTAAAATATATTTTTACCCTTGTACAACAAATATTCATGAAATTTAAAATGACATGAAAACACTTAAGAATCTCTCCAACAATATAGCGATATGATTAAACTCAATTCTTCAGACATAAGAATTCTAACAAAATTACAGATATTTTCTGACTTTTTAATAAGGGACAATAGCATTTTTATAAGCAACAAATGACCAGAAGACTCCAAACTATAAAGATAAATAAGGACCAAAGTAGATGTCAGATGCACATGGGGGGTAACTATATCCAGAAAGCCCTTTTGAAGCAGAAAAGATCCTTCAAGAGGAATATTATTTGATTGTATGAACACAGAGGCCCTTTCCTCACGAGGCTGGAGAATCAGTTTGTGTCGTTTCTTACCGGATTTTCTGGGCTTGAAACAAGGCGGACTTTCCCTCATTTCCTTCCGCAAGCTACTGCGTATGTTCCATTCTGATTCGGAGGAGTGTGAGTTCATGAATCCACACTGCCTCCGCCATGGCCACTCCCGCTACTCCCCTCACCCCGTCCCATTGGCTGTGATTGGCCCTTTTTTTTTTTGCATGGTTTAGTACGTCATCGCGTACGTGCATACGTGCAAAAGTCCATACTACTCCCTGGCCCCTCCCATGACCACCAATTCGCATTGGCGCAAATGTACGTATCTGCACCACTGTGAAAGTACGAATCGGATCGATCTGGAAAATTGGAAAACCGATTTCTTTGGTTTTCAAATAGCGCGCTTTACCACCACATGGGGGCACATTTAGTCAGAATTACGTGCGGAACAAAGGTAAATAAACTGAACCTAGTGTTACCCTGTATACTGAGGGTCCCGGGAGGGACACCAAAATGTGCTCAACTAAAGGTGGGGAAAATTAGCTCAGAGCACTGCTTAGCGTTACGAGAGGCAGGGTAACCTAGCGAGATCTTGAACCCTATGTCTACGGGGTCGGGTCGAATCAAGGAGAACAGAGAAGTTGAAGCAATAAATGATGTTCTATTAAATACACAAGCAAAACAGTGTATGCGACACACTCACACAAGATAACTAAAGAAAATAAAGGTTGGAATGGTATAGAGGGATTTTTAGAGGGATTGCTGGTTTGGGTGATACTTCACCTGTCCTGAAGCCCAGAAAAATAGAGAGCGAGGCTGGGGTGTGATGTAACTCGGCACGTGGAGCTGAGGGGAGGCTTGCCAAGCAAAGTGGCAGCAAGGCGGGATGAAACTCGGGAGCGATCCGAGGAAGGTCTCGGAATCAAGGGTTTTTATAAGGAGAATGTGACTGCAGGCTATGCCGTACTTGGGGGAAAACAATAGATTTGGAGTTGGAGACAAAGCCTCCGAAAGGTCAGAATCAGAATGACTGGGTTATCGCAGAGGTTCTCAATAGAGTAGCCAGTATGCAAACACAGAGTACTTGGGTATTGTATAGTTAACCCATCAAGCTGCCAGCGCGGGGCAGAGGATCTTTTGTAGGTTGCGTGCATACCTAATTAGAGTACTTGTCTGGAGGTCTCCTAAAGCGGCGAGTCGGCTATTTTCTGGCCTGCCTGTATTGTCTAGGAATATTACGGCAATAATCGGCCGAGCCTGTATGCGTGCTTGTCCGGGGGCCTCGCAAGCACGTGGAAGGGAATAGTTAAGTGAAGCCGAATTATGATATCAAAAGGATATCTTTTAATATCCCCAAAGCTCGGACTAGCCAGGGCAGTAACACTAGTCCACTCCAAGGTGCAGAAGACCTCCGCGGCAAGATGCATTGGCCCATCTTTATAACCATGTGCAGAAAGGGCCAGAGATTTCTATCCTGCCCTTTTTAGTGTCTTGGGTCACTGACAACACTTTAAAATAAGTAAGAAAAATGAAAAGTGAACTATATAATACAATAAAAATATAATAAAAATACAACAAAAAAAAGACCATAGACAAAACTTAAATCTTTAAATAAGAGCAGAGGAAATAAGACTTGAGAAGAAAGCGAAAAGACGTTCAACTATTCCCCCACCTGCTCTTTCCCAGTTCACAATCACTGCTCCACTCCATTTCCACAGGAGGGCAAGTGCTCATCTGGAATGCTGTTGGCTCAGGAACCACTGAGGATGCCAACCTAGGGTGGAAGATTGATTACTAGAGATGCAGTGGTATAGAGGTTTGAGTGTTGAACTATGACCCTGAAGCCCAGGGCTCAATAGCATGCTCAACCATGGAAACCCAGTGTGTAATCTTGGGTACATCACATGCTCTCAGCCCCAGAAAAGCCCGTGATAGGTTCCTGTTAGGGTCATCGTAAGTCAGAAACAACTTGAAGGCACACAACAGCATCAACAGCAAGACTGATTACCACCCTCGCTCATTCCCCTCCTCTTCCATTCCTGTTGTGCCTGTTTAAAAGAGGTGGTGACATTATTTCCACTGGCATGAAAATGTTCTTTGCTTATTATGGCTGGAGTGAGTGCTTGTGCAAAATTTACTCCTCAGTCTTGTTGAAACTGCCCAGCCATTCTCTATTTAAGGGGCTCCCGGACGATATTCCACTGCTCATAAGTATCCCTGGTGTGAAAGGCTGTCCCACCCAAGTCCACCTAGGAACCACACCAGGAGGAAAAGGAGGTGCTTTGGAGTCACCTGACAACAATGATCACGTGGACAGCAGGCAGACTTGATGTACAGGTTACCTGGACAGTTACTCCCACTATGGTGAGAGGTACCATATCACATTTCTATTTAAACTATAGTAATTTTTTCTGAACTAGCATCTGTCCATATAAACTAGGGAATGTACAAATTTGAGTCCTCTTTTGTTCTCTCTTATGGTGATGCTTAAGTAGCTGAGCCATTTTCTCTCTCCCTTCTACTGTTAATTTCCAGGAAAACAGCCAGCCAAATAGGGAAGCAACAGTACAGTCATTTAGAGGCCCAACACAATTTATTTCCTACTGAGAAACCCAAAGGAGATCTGAGCAAGAAAGAGCTAGAGAGGTCTTCAAGGGAAGACTTGAAGTTATCTTTACTTCAGTAAGGCCATTTGCTGGAGCATGGGGGGAATCATGGCTGAGCTCTGGGTTTCCTCCACCAAGAAAGGGACTGGAATGGGTGACCCACAAGGCTCCCCTCGAACTCTGGGATTCTGTGTGGCATCTTTCTCTTGAAAATTCTTGCAGTATCTTTAAATACAACAAGCTTTCTTCAAGGAAACACATTCTTTGCAGAGAGAAAGGTAAAGATTCCAACTAGATCAACAATTGTTCAGGTACTTGTGGCACACATGCAGTGGAACACCAGCTGTGATTGCCTGTGTGTAATCTTCATGCTTTTCATTACATAGAAAGAAATGGCCTGCACAGCAAATTCTTACTGTTTATAGGCCACATGTACTCATGCAAAATGTACTAGTAGAATAAGCCTCACACTAGGGTCAGGTTGCCAGACTGCATCAGGGATGGGGCTCCTACAACCATAATCCTTAACAGATATGGGAGCATAACTGTTAAAGCTCTGTCAAGCTGGACAAAGACAGCTGTCCTCCCTCAACCTCCGGGGAATGGCTGCAGCAGAAACATGGGTTTTGGAAGTTAGGCAGTATAGATATCTTCATCCCACTTGATGGAGCTCTACCGTATCTTGTCTTACTCAAGATTTATTAAGGATTAAAGTTACAGGATATCTGTCCTGGATCCAATCTGACAACCCTAGATTAGGAGTGGGAAATAGGATTTTTTTTAAATGCTCCTCTGACTTTTTTAACAATGTACAAGTAGAAATAAGTACAACAGCAACTATGTCATATTGTAGCTTTTCTCCATGATGTACTTGGTTTTTATCTTCTCAGAGATGTGATCATCTCATGTAGGCTGCAGGCCTGCAAAGACCACATTTGACAACTCAGAACTATAGGGAAGTTGAGCTGCCACTGGAGTTCCTCCTCAGGTAAAGCATCTCTGAGATTTTGAGGGAAGCCTTAAAGTAAAAAAAAAAGCTTGGAGAAGAAAGGACTAAAAAGGTAGCATGAGAGCCATCCTTAAATATCTGAAGGGATGCCATGAAAAGACAGAGCAAGCTTGTTTTCTGCTGCTCCAGAGACTAGAACATGGGCCAGGGGGTTCAAATTACAAGGAAAGAGATTCCACTTAAACATCAGGAAGAACTCTGTTACTCTAACAGCCTTGGAGTGTGGTTGAACCTCCTTCACTGGAAGTCTTTAAACAGAGGTCAGATGGGCATCTTTCAGGAATGTTCAGGAATGTATTAGTTCTGTATTCCTGCATGGCAAGAGTCCTAGATGGCCCTTGACACCCCTTCTGTGATTCTAAAATAAAAGAAATATAGATATATTGTTTGAACTCTGAGTCCTACTCATGTATGTGCTTTATGTTGTCTACAGAGCTTGGGGAAATTAGCTTTTTGGACTATGACTCCCTGCAGCACCAAACCAGGTGGACAGTTCTGGGAGTTGTGGTCCAAGAAAGGTAACTTTCCCGAGCTCCGAGTGGGGATGGTACGCATTGTGCATATAGAATAATATCTGTTACCTGTCTGTCTAAAACCTGCATTTATCTTGGCAAATAGAAAAAAGAAGAACAAGAAAATCAATGGATTGCACAGGGCTTTCCACTTCAAATATCGCCCTTTTAAACTGATGTAAATGAGCAGCTTTCCCAGCTGCCACCCTTCCTCACTTCCTTTAATTAAGTGCACGACAGGAGCAGGGAAAGCTTTGATGTTCATGTCCCAGTTGTTAAATGTCATCATTTCAGAAAAAAGGGACAACTGCATGACAGAAGTTCCTGTAGCCTTCTTCAATACACAGAGATGGCATATTCAAGAGGACTGGAAGAATGAGAAAAACAGACCAGCACACGTGCAGGGTGGGAACAGTGGTTTTGTTTAAGCAATACAGCTCTCTTTTGCCACCATCTCATTTTCTGTTAAGAGATAAAATAATATCTAAATGCCCCTCTGAGAACTTTCTATACAACCAGAAATCTTTTCAGATCCAACAGCTTATATCCTATTGTGTACAACGGCCAGTAGATATTCAGATTCATGGGTGAGATAAACGCTTTCTTAGATTTCTCTTCCTTCTTAGATTTCCCTTGCTTCTTACACTGCAAAAGTCAGCAGCGTAACTGATATATGCCACTTATATTCCAGTCCTCAACACACTAATTTGGTAGTTATGTCCTATACACCTTAGCAGCAATTTCTTTCAAATACAGGTATTTTCAGAAGTTCAACCAAAGTATCAGACATATTATGGGCTAGATCCAACTTTCCACTGCTCATTACACTGGAATTTTCTTCCTTCCTCTCTTCAGTCCTCTGCACACACCCCAACACTGTTTCAGAGGGTTTCTCAGATCTGGTTTTGTGGAAGAATGAGGGGTAGCAATGGGGTGGAATCGTTCTCTCCTAGTTCTGCTGGCTCACACCCTTCTACCAGTGAAATGCCACCAATGGATATTGTTTTATATTTTTAACTGTTGACCTAAGGATGGTTTACATCCTTCTGCAAAGTGTACATCTAAAAATGTAACATGTAGAATGTCTATATCATACCACAAGAAAATTAAATACTGATAAGAGTAGGGGAAAGAAACTTTTTTAAAAAAAGCATAACAGGGGACAAAATTTGCAGCTAACACTCTAAAAGCAAAACATAACAACACACTGACTTTAAAAGCCTATGGAGACAAACTCCTTGTTTTTAGTCTGGCACCTACAGTTCTTAAAAGCAAATACCTTCTACACAGACTTGAGGAAGGCTTTCCGGAGAATGGGTAACACTACAGAAAAGGCCTCTTCCCCAGTCCCTAGCCTTCTCAAGTGCGTTTATAGTACACAAGTCAAAGCACTTTGATACCACAAACTACCATGGTACCATCCTATGAAAACTTGCGATTCGTAGTTTTGGAAGAGGTACTCACAATTTTCTGCTGAAGTGAGCTCTAGCACACTTCCTCTGAATTCCAGTCCTAAAGATGCACCCAGAAATGTGTTTCGAAATTGTCAGGTTGTGTTCTGCATGGCGCATGCCGATCTGCACACTAACCACTGTGTTCTAAAGTAACAAAAATTTCTAGGCAACATTCCCACGTACAATGCAGTGCAATAGTCAAGCTTACATATTATTGGTAAATTTTTTTCCTGACCATATGCTAACATTTAAAAAAAACAAAACTGAGCCTAATTCACATGTTTCTTTTTGTTCAGCAAATGGAATGAGATTCTCAGCTTCATAAATTTCCACAGCCTAATTGGTATGTACAGACTTTAAGCAGTGTACATTGAACAGATTCATATTTGTTAAGATTTATTATGCATGTTTTACCATATAATTATATGTTTTCCATTTACACTTATATTTATGTTTTAATGTGGTCCCTGAAGAAGGTCATAATATATATAGAGTGAAATGTTTTGTGCTTTTTCCAAAATAAAGACCCATCTATCAAGCATTTTGAGATCTGTCTCCAGTTTTTTTCTGTGAAAAAAAACAACTCCCAGAATCCCATGCTAGTTCAAAAAAGTAACTTTTCCAAGTTCTCCTGGGACACAGATAACGTTTCTGCAGGAGACTCACATTTTGCCCCAGTAAGGGTACACTCAGTGAAAAACCTAGGCTTGCTTCCTCATAATGAAATGTTCCCAAACTAACGTGGGTTGTACTGACAGTAATATTTTAAAAAAAAAACTATTGAACAATCCAACCCATCTTGATTTTTGGCAACATCTGAACAACCCACAGAACTCACTATATGAAAAAGTACCCCTTTCTGCCAGTGTCAACATGGAAGAGAGACTGTGATCCTACTTTCTTCATACAGAGGCCTGGATGAAGTCACATTAGGTAAACTCTACATGCCTGATGGTTATGGCAATAGATGAATGCAGCAACAAAAGTCCTGACTTAAGTTTCTGTCCTGACAGCAGCTCACTAAATGCCTGCAGGAGGCCTAAAACTAGGCAGACAGAGGTGGCTGTCCTAAGGCAGGAGATGCTGGGTGGAAGGGTGAGCCTTACGAGCCCCTCTCCTCCCCCCTGGCCCAGCCATTGCCCTCTGTTGGAGGACAGTGTTCTCTCCTGTGCCTCCAAAGGAAGTCAGACACCTTCAGTTGCGGTAAAGAAAACTAATCTATATTCCTTACTGAAGTAAGATTCAACTACAGGTCCAGATGGCTTCTGTAAATGAAATGGGAGACTGCCATCTTGTCATCTGTGTCAGCCAGAAAAACATCTTTTGCCTGCCCTGAGGACATCCCTGCTCTAAGATATGTCTAAGTCTTCTGTACATGCGTTTCAAGCCTCAGCAAGTGCAAGTGACTAACTATAAACTGGTAAGGAAACTGCCTTTGATAGGTGTAGAATAATCAGCAGTAAAATTCTTATAGGGGGGCTAGAGTTCCTGACATAGTAAAGAGCACAATCCTACATAAAATAAAGAACTCTCTTCAAGAGGATTTCAAAACCCCTTGGGGTCAGCCAAACTCACATTCTCATTATGTTACCCTGCCTGCTATGCCTCTGCATTCTCTGACATGGGTCCACCTTACTACATTGTTCTAATAGACCAGACAGATATATGGGCAATTAGTGATGCTTTCTAAATCAGGATTGAAGGAACCATTTTCTTGCAAAATAGTATAAAATTCAGCCCTTTCTTGCAAAATAGAACATTACTTTAAAAAAAAAACAGATTGAAAAACAGGGAATGCATGGGACTCCTATAGTGAAATGCTTAAAAAACAAAACTATTGTATAAAAGAACCATTGACGTGAAGAGCTCATGTTGCTGGAGACACTTTAACTTGCCTGATGATATATGCACTGCCTCCAGTTGTTTTCCAACACAATAGCTGGCAGCCCAGAGACACAGGTTGAGACACTCAGGTTGATTAGTAACCACCTTCCTCAGATTGGGCTTACGACAGTGCTACCCTAAAATTATTGCTAAGAGTTGGCCAAGAATTTTCCATTGCTAGATGTTGATCACGTCAAATCCCGCTGAAAACACTGCTTTTTACACAACCAGGATCCAGCAAGAGCCTGCCTATTTTTAGCCTCTCACCAGAAAAGCAAAACCTTGTGCTGTCAACAAGCAAAAGGAAGCTCTCCTGGGGGCGTTCGTAGTTTGTCAACAGGGAGCCAGGATATGATGTGACTCCATAAATCTAATAATAACTGCCCTTAGTTTTGCAGATCTTTTAAGATGCACAAAACCCTCCACTACTAGAACCTCAGCTAACCTAACTAGCCTCAGGCTAGGAATTAGCTTGAGGTGTTGGAGCATGCTTATTTCAGAAGGTTAAGACATTTGATAATCATGTGTGCCTGTCACAGTGTTATCTAGTGGACCTAGATAATACTGTTGAAAATTTAGGGAGTTTTAGATACAACTCCCAGAATCCCTCAACCAATGTGGTTGTTAGCTCTGGAGGATTCTGGGAATTGCATGGAAAAAAATCCATTTCCAAACTCTGGTTCAGATCATCCCTTTTGGAAGTAGGTATGGATTAAACCAGTTCAGTACTTCCAGAAGGTGGACTAGCTCTGCTTTTAAGGACAGTGAGGCAACTGCCCCAAGCAGCAAATATGAGGTTTCATGAAAGAGCAGAAAACTATTTTGATTGCATTTTTTACTGCCATGAACTGGGAGAAAGAGGTTTGTGAGATTTTCTGCCTCAGGTGTCAAAGCAACTTGAACAGCCTGGGGAACAATATAGTACGCATGCAATCTGTATGGATGGGGGCAAGGAATATGTTGCTGTGCCTTAGACAGGAAAAAGTCTTGGGCCAACTCTGGTCAAAGGGTTCCCAACTTTCAAGATGGACAAAATTATTTCATATCATGGTCCCAACTGAACCTCAGTATAGCACAGGGACTACTAAAACCTTCTGTTCTGAAATCAGGTCTTTGTTAGTATATGTCTAATTATGGATAATTCCAGGACCATTGTTAGATGTGTCCTTTCAGTTCCTACAAGAAAAATTGCACTTCAAAAAGATGCTAAATATAGCATAAATTAAGACAGGGCAAATATACAACCGTCTGTGGCTCTGGAATCCTTCTCAAAGGAAGGAAACAAACAGACCCTACTTTTTATCTCTGTTGGGAGACAAGAATTGTTCAGCTGGAACATCACTGTCAAAGGAAGGTGGAGGTTTGCAGTCCACAGCCCTTCTTTATCACAAATGATGGGACATCATCCAAACAACATCTGCAAGTAATTGCATGGGAACATATTGCTAGATTACACACTATGACCTATGAAGAAACATGCAACCTTACACTGACTTTTTTGTTTCTCTCCTGTGAGGCTGGACTCTCTAAGAGTCCTTTTTCCACGCAAAGAGGAGACAGAGGAGGCTGCTTCCAAAAGAAAGGGAGGGCATAAGTGGAGGCCTGGTGGCTACAATGCCAAAGGGGAAGTGAATTCACAGTCCGTTTCATCCTGAACTTTAAAGTAGCTGTGGTTTTAAAGATCCAGCACTCTGGATGGCATCTTTAAAACCTGGACTAAAAGTGCATTTACCGCTCCACTGACATCAAAACCTCCAGCCTCCAGCAAGGTATGTAACTTTTCCTGATTTCCTCCCAACTTTCCCAAACCCATTGACCATCTTCCATGTTGTTTCAAAGGGTCCTCCACCTGTGAAGCAGAGTTAACAGAATTTAAGGTACTGCAAAGTGGATTCCTTTCCCCAACAGAGTTTCTAGGCATCCCATTTTGTACAGGAGGTCCTGTATCTGCAGGCTGAAAATCTAGCCCCATATGGTAGCAATATACAACAGTGTAAAATCCTGTGTTTTCTGATCTCGTGAAAGCAGGAAGAGTGAGCACTATATGTGTTCATAACAGATTGTTCACTCAGCATTTGGAATGCAGCAAAATGGCCTCAAATTACAGACCAAATGCTGCGGGTAGCCACTCTTCCCACTCTCAGCTCTCTAGCCCCAGATGTCTAAAGCAACTGGCCTGTGAGGAAGACCTATATTAGGCCCACCTCAAGTCTTGCAGGAAGAAGGCTTCTCATGAGATTTCCAGGCCTCGCACAAGATTAGAAATCTTGTCGGATCTTGGAAACTCTCACAAGAGACCTTCGTCTCGCAAGACTTGAGGTGGGCCTTCTACAAACCAGCCTCACATATTCTGGCCAGCCTTCAGTTGGCCTGGCTACCAGGAAGACTGTCCCATATTGCTGTGTTGAAAACCTGGCAACCCTGTTCCACAACCTTCCATCAGCAGGTGCTTGTGAGCTACATTTATGTAAAGGGAAATCTATTTACATAAGATCTTAGGCTCTAATCTTATTCTTTTTCTCACCTAAATGAGAGTATTTGGAGTGGGGGACAGCCAACACACAAAAAAATAATACAGCAAAAGTGTACAGCTGAGTGTCCTTCCTCTTTCTTAGAATACTGGTCTTTGAAGCTGATGGGAGCACCTGACACTAGCAAATGGTACCCACTCTATCTCTGCTTGTCTTTAGTTTAGAAATCCAAGTTATAGTCTCACCTAGTTTATAGAAAGAAGGGATGGTGCTTTCTGATTCTACTTCATTCCCATCTCCAATTTACTCTACAGTAGGAAATGGGAACCTTTTTTTGCCTCTTGAGGTCCATATTTCCTCCACAGTAATCTGTGCCAGCAGAAGGCAGATCTGAAGCTGGCAAAATGTGAGGCTGCAGCCAAACACAAGGGGAGCTATTCTCTTCCCTTCTTTCTTATACCTTATACTCTTTTTATTCATTTATTTCACCAGTGATGTATCTAAGTCTTTTACTCCAAGTCTCAAGTCTCTACCTTCAAGTCTCAACTCAAGTCTCAAATCCTTGAAGATATTTTCAAGTCAAGTCTCATGTCTGGGACCTAACTGTAGACCCCAATCTATATTCCAGAATTTCTGGACAGAGTCAAATAAAGTCAGTTTTAACAATTTAAGCAGAACCATCCCTCCACATTTGTGAGTTGCCATCTGCAGCTTCAGAAGTGGGGAATAGGATCCTTCTTACTCCCCACTACTGAAGCTTCAAAAGCTTTAGAAGGAAGGATCAGTCTTCCTCAAGCCTGTTACCTAAGACATTTGCTGTTCCCCTCTGAGAAATGCACCCTGCTCTGTGGGCGAGTTTTGTCTTCTAATCTTCTAAACTTTTCCTAAAAGTTTTAGAAGGCTCGTCTAATATGCTGCAGGGCCAGGTTGGTGAGCAGACCTCAAGCCCATTGTCTAACCCATTCACTGTTCCTGAGAAATGCACCCACACTTTGGGCTTCAGACAGATTGTCATGCGACCAGTAGGCAAAAAGACATGGAAGTGCCGTTCAAAGTTGTAAGATTTTTGTATGAATGTACTGAACCAAGGGTAGCAAGTCAGTCACTAAAAATATACAAGTCTCAAGTCAAGTCGGGTCAGTGCACCATTCATTGCTAAGTCAAGTCTGAGTTGAGTCACTGAAGCAACTTAAGTCCAACTTGAGTTCGAGTCAGTCCACTCAAGTCTACATCACTGTATTTGCCCTCTTCCTCTACCAAATAGGGTCTCGAGGAAATGAGGGGTCACTCCAACCAAACCAATTGTTTGTGAAGGGCTCCTGAAATCAGGCCCAAGAAGGCATGAAACAAGGCTTCAGACTACAGGTTGTGCACCCCAGCTCCAGAACAGAAAGACTAGGGGACTGCAATAGTCTCCCAGAAGACTCTGGAGGGCCACAACTCCAATGCATCTCCCCCTCACAAAAAAAAGAAAAATATTTTGCCTCCAAACACCACCTAGCAGGCAAGGGGCATTTTTGCCATGTTTTTAGGGGGACCTCCCTGGAACCATTTTGAGTCCAAGAAAGACCTTTTTTAACAATAGGAAGTCTAGAAATCACTTCCTGTTTCAAAAAAAAAGTTCTTTCTGGAGACTAAATTGGCTCCAGGCGGCCTTAAAATGTGGGGGAAATGCTCCCACACTGCTTAAAGGGTATTTGGGGGCACACACACACACACACACACACACACACATATATATTTGAAAAATATTTTTACTCCTTTGAGGCTCCCAAAATGGTCCCGCTAGATAGTATGCAATCCATGGGACATAGTTTGTCCACTCTTGCTTTAGAGTCTCAAAGCTGGTAGCTTTCCATTTTGTTGTGTGCCTTCCAATCATTTCTGACTTATGGAGATCAAAAGTGAACATATCATGGAATTTTCTTGGCAAGATTTGTTCAGAGAGGATTTGCCTTTGCTTTCCTCTGAGGCTGAGAGAGTATGACTTGCCCAAAGTCACCCAGTGGGTTTCCACAGCCAAGCAGGGACTCAGACCCTGGTCTCCAGATTTGTAGTCCAACACTCAAACAACCACATCATGCTGGCTCTCACAACTTCCCATCTGGCAGACTGTTATTGCACATAAGTGACACCACTGAGAACAGAAAGATTGGTGAGACTGCCAGGCTGGATGGAGGTGTTGTTCTGAAAAAGATCTTTTAAGTGATACACAGAAGAATGAGTCATAAAGATGCTCACTGAAATGCGTGAACAGGTTTTTTTCATTTGCCAAGGCCAACCGTTTCTCTGCTGCTCTGCAAAAATTGCTTAGAGAATCTGACATTTCCTACACAGTGGATAGTAGTCAGACCACCCAATGCATTTTCCTTTAATTGTAAAATTTTATTTCAGTCTGAACAAGAAGATACTTCCACAGTAGTCTTCATATTTGGATCTCCTTTGCTGGCATTTTTGTAAGGTAGCCCACACACTTCATGTTTCAAACAGCCTTTCCAACTTTTTGCTATGTTGCACATTTCTAGAAACAAAATTCTACTCTGTCATTCTTTTTTTAAAAAAAAAATAGATAATCATGAAAATAATTTTAATGTGCTCCAAATATGACACTACTTTATGCTGAGTGAGATTCTAACCTGGAAAAATTACTTCCTAGGACTATGACTCCCAGAAGCCCACTAGCTGTGCCGGCTAGGATCTTCTAGGAACTGTAGTCCAGAAAAGCAACATTTGTGGGTCCTGGACTTACCCAGTAATTACTCCAGGATTAGGGAACATCTTGTCCACAGAGCCTTTCAGTCCAGCCTATAGTCTCCCATTCATCAACCCCATTCTTTCTGCTTGACAAAGGTTCTTCCCAGCTCTGCCCATAACTGACTCTACCTTACCTTTTCTTGTTCCTTTCTGCATCCAAGCTTGGGAGCCTGAGGCAGCCCACCCATTTTGGACTTCCACTCATCTACCACTGGCAAATAGCCTTTGGAAAAATGTATGGTTGCAAAAGTTTCTCTACGTCAACAAGCAGCAGCTCTCCAACTAGACATCTTTCTCAATGTTTTCTGAGAAATTTACAGAATCCAAAATTAAACAGGTTGGGTACGGATTCACATGAGTTAGCCAGGCTTCATTCCCTCTAAAATCATGGAAGAACTTAAGATCAAAGGTGCACCCGGGCGAGTCTTTTCTGTAGAGAACCATAGTGGTTCATTCATGAAAGGTTATGAGAAACCCTGTCAGGAGATCCAAACTTTCCACATTATTTCTTCTTTTTTTCTCACCAGAGAAAATCAGTTATGGAAAAATGCACTGTAACTGTAATTAGTCAGACCCATCTAGACAGCACCCAAATCACAATGATTTCACTGAGGCTACAACATGACTTGCCTTAAAGTTACAAATATCTATTCAAAAATACATCTCATTAAGTTTAGTGGGCCTTACATCTGAGAAAGTGGGGGCAGGATTGCTGCTCTCATCTAGATTCAACTCAGAATCTTTTCTTCATGTAAAGCATGTATACTTTTTCATTAGACTATTACAATAAAAGAATTATTTAGGAATTCCTATAATAGTTTTAAAATATTAAATATTTTCATTAATATTTAATTATTGTCTTTTATCGATTATATGTAAACTGATCCAGAGGGATTTTCCCCATATAACAATGCTATAAAGGAATAAGTAAATAATCACAAATGTGTTTTTCTTTTTTCCTTACGCATTCAAGCAATAATTAATTTTATAGATCACATGGATATTCATTCTGTCTAAAAGATGGAGCATAAAAATGGTTTAAAAAACAATTTGCTTCCAACAGATAGCACAAACTCCAAACTGGTTACATTTTAAACACTGGAACTTTAACCTAAGAAGTTTTATAGGCTGTTCTCATGACCCACAAACACCAGATCTCAGCCTATTTTTCTTCACATCCACACTGTTGCTGCTGCGGTTGATGTTATGTGCCTTCAGGTTGACTCCAACATATGGCAGCCCTCTCTCTGGGTTTTCGTGGCAAGGCTTCCTCACAGGTCTGCCATTGTCTTCTTCTAAGACTGGCAGAATGTAACTTGCTCAAGGTCACCCAGTAGTTTTCTATAAATCTGTGGAGACTGAAGCCCTGGCCTCCCAGACCACTAGTCCAGCACGCAAACCCCTATACCCTACTGCCTCTTGTTATTAATTTAATAAGAAATGAACTGCATGTTCGCCCATGTTTGCAATTGCCCAGGGAGGTAAAATACAAAGGCAGAGGAAGGAAGTGAACACAGTTCTATTTCTTACGAAAGTGGGCAATGCACAATGCCATTGTCCTGATAAAAAGTATGTTCCCTCCCATTTCCACACCGTTTTAAACTGAGGGAATGTTAAAAACCATTGTATCCGAAAGACACTGTTGAAGGTTTGGTCACAAATTAAGCAAAAATTTTATACAAAACTACCAGAATGGACCTCACCACAAGAAGATTACAAAATCGCCCCAACAAAACAAGGAAATTTACTAACATATCAAGAGTTATTGAAATGGGAGGGCGATAAACCAAGAATGCGTACAGAAGAAGAATTAAAGGCTGAAGGACACGAACTAAATTGGTTTCCATGGAGGCAACTCTGAGAAAGATTTAGAATGGACCAAAAATTATATGGATTTGAGAGAAAAGAGAATGAGTTAGATTTATTGATGAAAGGAAACCAAAAGAAAAGAATTTCTAAATTTTACAAATTATTTGTTGAAAAGAGAAATGGAATCAGAAGTACTTAAAGATACAATGGTTAGATGGGCACAGAACTTGGGACATTCAATTGAACTAGAAACTTGGGAAAGAGTGTGGAAAATAGATATAAAATTTACATTAAATTTAAACATAAAAGAAAATTTTTATAAAATGTATTATAGATGGTACATGACCCCAGAAAGATTACAAAAAATAATGAAAAATGGGAATTCAAATTGTTGAAAATGTGATGAAAAGACAGGGTCTTTTTTTCAATATGTGGTGGACATGTAAGATAGCAAAAAAATTTTGGAAGGGGGTATATGATGAAATTCAAAGAATTTGTAAGTTGAACTTTGAAATGAAACCGGAGCTTTATCTGTTAAATATGCTAGGGCAACAAAGGGTAATAAGAAGTCATCAGAAGATATTATTATATTTAATAATTGCAGCAAGGTTAACATATGCGCAACACTGGAAAGAAAAGAAATAGAAGAGTGGAAGTTAAAAGTTCTGGATACGATAGAGATAGAAAAATTAGCATTTTCTTTGAAGAACAAATCTATCCAAAATTTTGAAAAAGAATGAAAAGGAGTATTGGATTGGGTAAGGATATAAATATATAAGAAATCAAAGAAGAAATAATGTAATAGCTCTGTTCTCCGTAAAATGGAAATTATGTATCTATGTAATAGAAATAAGCAATTGCAACTGGAAGATTCAAGCCTGGAAGTGCGGGGTGTTTTTTTTTTATTTTTAAGATTAAACTTTAATAAAAATTAATAAAAAAATAAAAAAAATAAACTGAGGGAAAGTGAGAGTGGCTTTATTCACATTCAGTCACATTGTCCCACAGCTGAATCTGACTGGCAATGTGTGGCATTGTGATTTTATCGTATCCCCTGTGTGGCTCCAGGTTGACTAGGTCTGCAGGCAGAAATACTTCGGCAAAATAAATGGCTTCAAGTGGAGCAGGGGGTGGGGGTTTGTAGAACAGCTTCCACCTCTGAACATTTTCCAGGGAAAAATAATGTGCTGCACTACTGACATTAATCTTTACGCCCATCTCTTAACAGCCTTGGTTTAACTTTCTTTTATGGCAAGGACCCAGAAGGGTAGTGCTCACCCAGAAATGCAAAGCATCCTTGTCTATAATCATTATTCCTGTGTGAGCTCATTAATAATTTCACAGATCATTTAATTACACATACATAATTAACAATGGGTTATCCACAGCACTGAACGAGATACAAAATATGCATCATCTGCCATTACAGCAACAAATGTAATTCATTGCAATATAGAGTTCTGGGGGAAGAAAACTTCTTCTTTTCCACAAACTGATATTCCACAGAGTAACCGCCCAAAACATAGAACCTCCATGCATTTTTAGAGGATTCTGGGAAATTTTCTAGGATGGTGATTACCTGAACAGAAGGCAACTGGTGACAACTGCCGGACCTC
This sequence comes from Cyclura pinguis, assembly GCA_030412105.1. Taxonomy (NCBI): domain Eukaryota; kingdom Metazoa; phylum Chordata; class Lepidosauria; order Squamata; family Iguanidae; genus Cyclura; species Cyclura pinguis. The sequence continues at coordinate 204,586,217 of CM059599.1, forward strand.
ACTGTTGCCACATGTGAATCAAGAGTGTGGTTTGGAACATATTCAACATTTCTCCAGATATTGGTAAACTCCAATTCCCTTCAGTCCCATCATCCTGGCCTACGGTGAAGGATGGAGGGAGTTGTAGTTCTAATAAGCAGACAGACAGGTAACTAATATACTGAAATAATAGTAATATTCCTACTATATTTGTCACAAAAAGGTAACTGAGGCTTTTAATATACCCAGATTGTATTAACTCTAAGCATTAGAGGAATGTGGTATTTTGTGTTTTTTGCTTTTTGGAGTTGTAGTTCACCAACATCTGGAGGACCACAGGTGCCCAACCTGTCCAACCACTACACACTGCAGGGAAGCATTGGCCATTGTGGCCAACCTTTCCTTCAGAGAAGTTTGGTTAATGCAGAACTTGGGACAGCTGGGTTTTTTTTAAGACTACACTTTCCAGATCCAGATGCCAGAAGCTGTAACAGAAAAATTAGCATTTTCCAGCTATGATCCAATGATACTGAACTTCTTAGAGTGTGTTCTACATAGACCTCAATGGACTCCCAAGGAACTGCAGGTTCTCCTCTCTCACACTGGCCTAACCAAAGGAATTTCCCTCCTTCAGACTGACCTATATATTGAGTAGTTTGTGAGCTGAAAGTATAATGAGAAATTCAAAGCACAGAAAACGATGACAAAACAGAGATACAGCCTGTAGTCATTTGGTTCTACAGAAAGAAGAAACCTACTTTGAGCTGTTCCCTGAAGCAAAAATTCATGTTTGAACTATAAAATGCTTACTATGAATCCCATTAAGGTTTATTTGACTAAGGATTACTTTAATCTCTTAATGCAATGAAATGTTTCTCTTCATTATGATTGTTATCCATCAGCATATTCCTGTCATCATATCAATATCCTTTTCGTTGCAAGAAACAGAGAACTGAGCCAAAACAGATACACAACAGAAGGAAAGGTCTTAGGTTTTGCATTTACCTTCAACACAGTGATGTTCCACGCAAAACTCTCAATGGCTTTGCTGAGCTTTCTTCCTTTCAAGCCCTCCTTTGTTCCCAGGTTATGGAGCTCTTCATGGAGTTGCATTCCTAACAAAATGTGTGGTAAGGGAAAGAAGGAGTCATTGAATAAAGCACAAGCAAATATTAACACACATATTTGTTTACTCTGTCTCAAACAGGAATGACCATAGGGCCTCGTGTTTATTAATGCAGAAGAAAATCCCACTGTGTTCAGTGGGACTTTTCACCAAGAAAAGTGGGCATACAATCTTTAGCACTTTACCAGATGATACTGAAATGTCCTGTCTTTATGTATGACAAATGCTGCAAGTATCCTGGGATGGATTTACAACAGAATTTTATGAACCTGACTGACAAAAGGCTCTTCCAGAATGGTTTAAAGAAGTGTGAGTTCTTGTGATATAGCTCCCTGCATTTTCCTGCTTGGTGTTGCTTCCACATCCACTCATTTCATCCTTTTGTGTAGGCTGTTAGCAGCACTAGGGCGCTTCTAAAGGTTTTTTTTTAAAAAAAAAAATCTGGGGCACTGTTTACTCAGGTGGTCCTATAATCTGAAGAGCAATTTTTTTCCTCTCATTTTTTTTAAATTTTCCATAAAGTACTAGTGTTATAGTATACACATGCCATTTCACTATGACTCTAAGAAATTTTTGATTTAATCTTTTTTTGTTCTGGTATATCTTGGAATAGAAACACGCGCATGCGCACGCACACGCACACACACACACACACACACACACACACACAAACCAGGGTGGGAATAAAATGTTGCAGCTGGTACAGTGAACTGCCAGAAAATAAGATTACCAGAAAACAGGAACATTGTTATATATTTTCTTAAAACCTCAAGACCTATAGTAATAAATACCACAACTTTTCAATATATTTGTCTCATCTGGAGAGACCCAAACCACCTTGTTTATGTCCCTGTCAGATCCATGTCAGTGCAGAAAAAGCATTGTGCAGAGTTTCCGTCTATCACTACTGCAACAGTACCTCCCAAGTTCAGAATGTGATTGTTTCCCATAGGATTACACGGTAACCATTTGTTTCTTTGGAAGGAATCATAGGGTTACACTGGACGGCAGGGATGCGATATTCTGCCTTGATCATTCAAACTCAGTGCCTGAATCTTATCAATACCTCTTCCCTGCATGTATACAGGAAAAATACGGCAAGCCCAGGAAGCAGACATACAAACACCCATCATCAATCACAGCTCCTAAACACACATCCAAGATCTCTCATATGTAGCAAGGAGGGACAACTATGGAGAGATAGGGGCCCAACTTACCCCCTCTGATGTTCCTATCACAGACTGCACTCATCCAAAATCACATTCAAATCACTTCTTTCTTCCTCTGTATCCCAACCCAAAGGGTGACCAGAGGTGACATTATGTCATTTCTGGTAACCACAAAAAAGAATGTATTTGGGAAAATTGTAGCTCTGGGGAATAGAAGATTATGGAAGGGTGTTTTGCTCATTGTCATGCTTTGGGTATGATTTTTGGGTGTTTTATTTTTGCTCTGCATTTGTTTGTTTTGTGCGTGTGTCCAAAAATCACACCAAAAAAAAAAAAATTGGGGGGTTCAGGACTGCTGGGATTCCATTATCCCATTATTATAAAGTGGTAACTTCAGCACAAAAAGTCTGTTACAGTAACAAAGTATTCAGAAAACATGTCATGTCAATATAACATGTGATGTCATATGTGTAATATGGTTAGAAAGGAATGCTAGGACAAAGAGAGAGAGGGTTTTCTCTCAACCGTTTTTCAGAAGTTGCCAAAGGAAACTTGGGGAAATTGGGCATGTCTAGCATTTGTTCAATGGCTAGCAACAACTTAAATGGCTCAAACCTGACTCTTACTTGCTCCAAAGTGCAGTTCAAAGTAGAGAGTACTGTGTGGAGGAAATGATGCCTAAGCCGAGGAGATGTTACAGGAAGCTGCTGCACTCACAGGAAGTGCTGCCCTGCAACAGTGGTGTCCTGTCAGCTTTTACCTGATTTCCTCCCTGTGGTGAGGCTACTTGACCACCCCATGTGAGGAACTGGAATTCGGTAGAATAAGCACTGGGATCCCAGTAAGGTGTTTCAAATTTCCACAGACCCATCTGTTATTTCTTCCAGAGGACAACAGCCATGGAGCTCTGTCATGTGGGCACTTTCGACACATATGAGTTAGGCAACTAACTTTGGCCATTTCCACCCTACACTGTTATAGTGCTGTTATTCCACTTTTAACATCCTGTGGAATTCTGGGGTTTGTAGTTTCCTGAGGCCAAAGAGCTCTCTGGCTGAGAATTCTGAAGGCCCCTCCCTGAACTGCAAAACGCAGGATTCCATAGGCTGGTGGAAATGGAATAATGGCACAATAACAATGTAGTGGGACATGGCTTTTGACTGACATCCACAGGCATACACAACATATCATAGAAAACACTGGTCAAAGGCAACAGAAAAATCATGATAAGCAATCATTCTTAATTTGTCTCCCTGTGAATAATTCTTCTTCCCAGGGATATAGCTTTAAAATTATGTGTGTATTCACTTATGGGTACATAAAAGATCTGGTTGTACCTGGTTGTAAACAACTTTAGCAAAGGAAGAGTCATAGGGGGAAAATACAATTAGTTTAATTCAGTTATGCCTGAGGAAATTCTAAATATTGATTGCACTTAAACAAATTCAAACCTTAGTTACACGAGCTTCATCTCATTCAGCTGTTATAGTAATATTAATCTGGTTAGTACAATGCAATTAAGTCACCCTAAATAAGGCATTAATGAAGTAAGCAAGCCTGTAGAAGAGGTGTGTGCTGCCTAAACTAATCAAAACTCAGTTTAATTAAAACAGATGCTACTTTCTAATTGAAGTAATCTCAATTATCTCAATTAGAAGTAAGGTACAACAGACATAAGATACGAAACACACACACGCTGAGCAGAATAAGGCTTGCACCATCTAGATGGCACAGTAACATCTCTTGGTTTCAGAGGATAGAAGAAATTATTCAAAATGTTGATTTCTCAGTTGACTGGTTTTCTCACAGAATCAGGCTGCTAAGGTGACATGCAGAAGTAGACTCAGAGATACTTCTAGACTAAATTATTTAATTGGCTTATACCATTGAAGCACCTTGGCTTGTCACATGTTTTAACATTATATAACCATGCCTGGGAAAACACTTCTTGTCCTCAGATTTCAACACATGCGCACTGCTGTTGCAGAGCTTGGGAAGTTGCTCTCAAGAAGAATGAAAAGAGTGACATGCTGTAGCCACCCACAAACAAGCAGCAGTATGATGATGCTCTGAGAGTCAGAGCATCTGTTTGTATGTGACTTCAAGTCATTTCTGACTTACGGAGACCCTAAGATGAACCTATTACGTTTTCTTGGCAAGATTTCCTAGGAGAGGTTTCCCACTAACTTCCTCTGAGGCTGTGACTCACACAAGCCCACTCAGTAGGTTTCCATGGCCAAGAAGGGACTTGAACCCTGATCTCCTGGAGTCCTAGTCCAATACTCATACCCCTATGCTACATCATCCTACCATATTCAGTTATGGATAATTTTAGTCTATCGTTATATTAATTCTTGCTAAAACTAATCTTCTATGCTCTGGAAAGAGAATGCTATGTTTCCTGAAATCTTAAGGTGCTGCTTCTGTGAGATTGTGAGAAAAACAGAGAACATTTCATACTACTTTTTTTTTCTTTTTGCTGTATCACTGAGAACACATTAAGTAAATGTTTGCCTGAATAGTTAAACATCTGTCATTCTGGCCAAATAACAGGTCTTTTGTCTTCAAATTATAATAAATGGTTGATGCAAAAGAGAGTTTCTTCTGTTCTCTTACTGGCCAAGTGCACCAGAATTTTAGTAACATTCATGTGCTAGATTGTCATCTGAGCAAATAATTTTATTCGCTGTTATTTTACATATGGGCCCTTACAAAGATTTATTCTGTATCTGATTGAACTGGTTTTACTCCTACAAATTGTATATGTTTGAAATCTTTTGCTACAGCTCACAGCCTTTGGAATTTGTTTTATTTGTGGTACTGACAACAAAATGTTGAACTAAAATCGAGTAAGGCTTTGTGATATGGACAGGATGTTTTAGGACTATGAGACACTGTTTATAATTCAGAATCAGGTTCTAAAAGTTACTGTATAATACTACTATAGATACTTCTCATCTTGTAGTACCTTCTAATGAAATATTGTTATAGTAATTTATTTTTATTGATATTAATTGCTTTGTAGTAAAATGTGTAAACTGGAAGAACAGCTAGCAAAAAGTTTAATCTGAGAGGATGCCTGCACATGGGGTGTGGGCTATATGTGTTAACCATCTCCTCCAACAAAATGCTCCAGACAAAGCCAAAAAACAGAAAACCCTCTTTAACTTGGAAGGAGAGGGAATAATGATAGCATCCTCCCCACCAGATGTACAAGAGCAATGAGTAGGGTGCCCACTCAAGTATCATCAAGAATGAAGAAAAGAGGACATCAGAGGATACAGTTTACAGTTGGCATGTGTACCTATACTGCGTTCCGGTGACTAGTGGCCCACCTCAGTCTGTTGAAGGGTAACTTCAAGGCCCCTGCTCTCACTTCCCCCGGTCTTTGAAATGAACTTAAATGGGATCACCTTTTCCCCAGAGGATGCCTTCAAAGGGCTATCGTCTAACATCCCCCAACCTACAAGACTGTCTGCTGTAAATGGGAGCACATGGGAACCACAGTGAGGTTTGGGCCTACATGTTCCCTCTCCCCATTTCTTTTCCTGTGTAGCTGGGAGATGGCTTCACAAGCCTTCACTTTCAGTTATTAGTTAACCACCAGTAGTCCTTTCGCTTGTTCCACCTACCTCAATATTCTCTACAGGATTGCCAGAAGTTCCCCACAGTCTTTCCTGGTCCTCTGTAGAAATCCTGAGGAGTAAACTTAGGACCTGCTGTATGCAAAGCATGCATCCTATCACATGCCTTTTCAGCCATTTGGGGGGCAGGGAGTTGCAGCATTAGTGATATGGCAGCACTCATCCTTCTCTTACAAGAAGTGAGGAACCATCCCGCTATTTTTCTTAACCTTTCCCTTTCCCCTCTTTAAGAAATAAACTTCTTTAACTCTGAATGTTCTCACTCCTCTGGCACTGAAAACTGCCCCTGCCCTTTTTCATGCCCAGGCTATCACAACTTCTGCCTAAAGCAGCAAAATGGAATATTGTATCACTAACGCTCGGTTTGGACTATGGTAGCAAAGCAACAGATTTGGAACAATCGTTATCCCCCAAGTCCCTTCAACATTCAAGAAGGTTACCTGCTTTCTGGCACTGGACAATCTTGACATGGACAGTGTCTGCTGTTTCTATTAGGAATTTGCTCTCTTGAATCATCTGTGTGGGAATATAAACCAAGAAAAGGTTGTTTCTTTTACCATCTCTTTCGTCTTGCTCCTTTCTCCCTCTCTCTCTTTTTCACTCAGGCCCAGAATCCTTATTCTACAAAGTAACACCATGCGTGCAGAAAGCCTTGTTCATTCATTCCTGTAAAAGGTGCCTCATTCTATAACAAACTAAATGAGAAATGATGGGGGAAATTCAATGGGCATTTGCTTTATGTCAGATCAACATGATCTTGACAGCTTGGAGGAAACAGAAAATACACTATCAGCTGGAAATGGAAGCAGAAAACAATCACAAACTTAGGGCTGTCCATACCTGGAGTGTTTTCAAGTGAGCAAACACAGTTCTGCCTCCACTAACAATCCTACAACTGCTTAAGGGTAGTATACAGGTCCTGGGTGTCTACCAGGAGTATGGAAATCCCTGGCAGGGCAGAGATGCTCTCCCCTGGCATGCCTCTACGATCTCTTCTTGAAGATAGGGGCAGATTTAGGAAGCAGGGAGAGATGGAAGATAAGCAATAGGGAGAACAATAGGAAGTCCTACTGTGGGAGTAGAAATCCACTCACAAGCTGCTGGATGTCACCCTTTATTTGGAGTCTGTTCTATTAAAATCAGTAGATTTCCAAGTAAGACTCTAGGAGTACCTGGCAAGGAACAGTATTTCATATCATGTGTGATGCTCTCAAATGTACTTTTGTGCCAACACAACATTCTTGAATAATGATGAGGAATAAGGGCAGGGGTGCTTTGCCACTGTTTCTAGTCCATTAAAAACATAGATGGATATGCACTGTGGCTAAGGATAGAAAATCAATAGACTGACATTTCTCTGTAATGTATGATGTGGGGGAGATACAGATGGGGACGGAAGGATTCTTCTTTGTAATCATTTGAGGAACAAACAAGCAGTAATAACACTATAGGCTGTTGTGGGTTTTCCGGGCTTTGAGTCCGTGTTCTATTAGTATTTTCTCCTGGCGTTTTGCCTGCATCTGTGGCTGGCATCTTCAGAGGATAAGATGGCATGGAAGTGAGACAAAGTATGTATACTTGTGTAGTCCCCAGGTGGGAGGGGGCAATTTGCATGTGTTACTCCTCCCTCCCACCCAGGGACTACACAAGTATATACACTCTGTTTCACTTCCATGCCACCAGATCCTCTGAAGATGCCAGCCACAGAGGCAGGCAAAACGGCAGGAGAAAATACTAATAGAACACGGCCTCAAAGCCTGGAAAACACACAACAACCTACAGATTCCGGCCACGAAAGCCTTCGACTTTACAGTAATAACACTACCACTGTCTTGCTAAATGTGTATCAGGGAGCCACTGTGCATTTTCTATATTACATGTTGGGGAAAATGTAGCCCTCCAGACATTGTTGGTCTACAGATGCCTTTTTCCCTCCCCACTGGCTATGCCGCCTAAGGCTGATGGGAGTTGTTGGACCAGGAGGACCACATAGTTCCCATCCTGTTGTGTCTGAACTGACCCCCTTTTCAATATCTATCCATTTTTTAATTTATTATACCCACTCCTTCACAAAAACCATAATTTGAATATTCTCAGTCCATTTACTCAGAGACAGTGACATTTTTTTTCAAACAAAACAGAACTGTTTCTGATGATAACTCGTATCAGTCTTGGCCATTGGTCATGTTGGGTAGGATTGATGACAGCTGTAGTCCAAAATATCTGGAAATCACCAGATTGAGGAAGGCTATGCTAAATTATTTTGATGGGTTATGACATATCCAAATCTTGAGCAAAAGGCTTACTCTAAAATCTAGGTAGTGGAGGAAGAGAATAAATATGGAAAGGAGGAAAAATAAAACCTCGTTAAAGAGTCTTTTTAAGTATCACAGATTCAATTAAAATCACTTTGCATTAAGAAGATGCTCACAAAATCTTAACAAAGGTTAACTCATTTGAGGTACTTCTAGTTACTGAGGTGGATCCAAACTTAATCATACCTACAGAATACCAAATAAAATCAACAGAACTTTAGTTAATAAAGTATACCTAGTCAAACAGAAGTGCTACAGATTTCAATTGGTCTGTTTTAACCCTGATTAAGTCTGGATCCAACCTAATGTCCCTGATTGCCCTGGGTCAGCTTATCTATCTGTGTACTCTCCCGTCATAGCATCTCCAGCTCTAGTTTTATGTGTACTCACACTCCTTGGGGGTAGAAATATCTTTCGCTATATGATCAAGGGTGATTTTCATGATAAGAAATCCCAGTGACTCTACATCATCTTAAATTCAACCATTTAGACCAAGTTTTAAAGGCAGTAGTGGCGACAATGTTTGGTGGTAGATGCAGTTGAATGGAAAAAAATAAGCACCACACAACTGGCCCTGTTCATCACAACATTCCCCAGCCTCCGGATGTACAGGACTGCAACGACACTTCTGCATGACGTCATCACAGTCCTGCTCCTCTCCCATCCCCAGGAGGCATGACCATGGATTAAATTCCATGCCACCATCCTGCACTTACCTGTCCTGCAGAAGCCCCAGAAGCACGATGGCTGCACTTCCTGCCCCAGCGCAGCCTGGGAAAGTACCTGGCTGCACTGTGGAAGGAAGAGGCATGGCCATCATGCTTACTTTGGCAGGGAGACAGCTGATGTAGAAGGGAGCGCTCCCATCACACTCCCTTCCCAGCAGAGCCACTGCCGGGATCCCTACTGGTTGCCGCCACAAGAAGATGAGCTGCCAAAAGGGCTCTAAACTACAAGGGACATTGGGAGTTGCAATTCAACATATCTGGAGAGCACCAGGATCATGAAATTGGATCTAGCATACCTGTAGTACAGTGTTTTAGAGACCACTACCAAAGTTCTTAGACTTTCTCCATGTATTACATTGTGTGAACTATAAAAAATTTCCAATGCTAAACTTAACAGTCTATGGAATTTCAGAGAGTCAAAGAAATAGCTGTGTTAGTCTGTTTTAAGGGGAAAAATGCATAAAGGAATCCTGTAGCTTCTTTCACACTAACTAATTTATTCTGGCATAAGCTATCATGAACTCCAGTCCATCTCATGCAAGCTTATGCCAGAATAAATCAGTTAGTCTCAAAGGTGCTACCGGATTCCTTTGTGCTTTTTTTTTTTTTTAGAGAGTAGGAAAAAGATTCAGTCTCCCTTTCTCAAACATGCATAGACACAGATCCCAAAAACTCAGAAAGATTATGGTTATTTTAAGGAGAAATTAATTATACCTGTAATTTTTCATTTACAGTCCAAATTAAATTATATTTGCTCATAGGCAAAGCAAATGGCAGTCAGTGGTGTTTATTTTTAAGCAAATATGCTTAGGGTTGCATTGTTTAGCTGCAATCAGATGTATATTTACTAAGCAATAAATTACGTGTTTTTGGATAAACATACATTGAACCAGGCTGAAAGTCACCTGGAGTCCTGACTTTAAAGGACACTTATGAAAGCACTGAAAAGTTTCTACTTAGCTAGGTTTCCCTATCATTAGTACCCTATGGAATTACTTTTTTTTAAAATTCAGCTAATCTTGATAAAATAGGAAGGAATGGGCTTCCCCTTTAACTGTCATGGGTGCCTCCTATGGAATCCTGGGTTTTGCAGTTTGGTCAGAAGCACCAGAGGGGTGCTTCTGAGGACTCAGAAGCACCCTCCTTCTGAGGGGGTTGAGGACTCCCCTCTTCAGCTGCTAATCCCAGGATACCATGGGATGCAGTCATAGCAGTTAAAGTGGAATCAGTACTATAACTGTATAGTGTGACAGGTTTCAGTTTATAGCTACTCTTTTAACCATGGTTTTACACACAGAGACCTAACCCTCAATCACAGTTAAGCCTGAGTGAGATCAATGTAATTTTTAGGGTTAATTAAATTTATTTCCAACTGAGTATGGAGGAGATTTCAAGTCTGGAGCAGCAAGTGATATGTCACACTGCAGTTTGCTTGTGAGTTCAGTCGAAACTGGCTTCTGTAATGTGCACATGTACACACTTATTATTATAAGCTAGTTAAAAGTGGCTTCCATAAGCCTACGTGGGAGCAACAACGCATGCCAAAATCTTTCCCAGTGCACAAGAACCCACTACCCTCTAGGCAGTCAAGAAGCTGAAACTAGTGAACAGCCATTTGCTGTCTCTGCCATTTCCAGCCATTCCTTCTAATCCTATCTCTGGGAATATCAGAGAATCAGCTTGCCACATATTCTCTGTGATATCCCTTCAGATATTTGAAGTCCACTACCATGTTGTCCCTGAGTCCAACCCCATCTCCTTCTCTAGGCTGAACACATATAGCTTTTTCAGCCATTCCTCACAAAACTCGATTTCTACAATTACTCCTCAAGCCATCCACACTCCCTTGGATGTGCCGCCCCATTTTTCAACATCCTTTTTAAAATGCAGCATTCAGAACAGGATACTGTACTTCTGAGGACTAAAAAATATAATTATTTCATGGTTGGGAGGGGGACTTAAACCAGGGATAGATGCTGGACTTCCAGAAAGGGGGCGGTGAACCCCACCCAGCCAATTTTCAATCCCTATGGGCCCTTTAAGCCTGCCCATTTTTTCAAAACTAGAGTAATCAGATGGTCATTTTTGGTTTTGAAAGAAAAAAAAAAAGCTTCTCAGGCTATACAAAAGGCCCAGTCAAAGCTTGGTCTCCATGAACTCCTGAAATTTTTCACTCACACTGACCACTTAACTGTCAATCATCATAAAACCAAGATTTTAGCATTCACCAGGCCTAAAAAGATTTATTGATGGGGGAACGACCCAGCAAAAGGGCATTTGCTTATCTCGTCAGAATCCCAAAATTCCTGCCAATAGGAAGCACCCAGTTTAGCATAAACAAGCTCATACCTGGTTGTATGCAGCTAGAACCTTTTTCTGAACATCAGTTAGAGCCCCCAAAGGTTCTAGGTAAGGAAAGTTGTCTTTCATACTGAGGGCCACGGAAGGAACGTTGTCACTGTTGACGAGCCGTGGGGACAAGGACAAAATGCACTGCTTCAGACTGGTAATTGGCGGGAGTCCACAAAGCTCTTTAACAGAGAGAACCGCATTCTGTTCAGAAAAGAAAAAAAGCATCAGTGTCTACTTGCCGGAGAGCATTTTATAAAATTGTGTGTGGACATCAAGAGAGACAGTCAATGGAGGGCAGGTGCAGGGCCTAGAGATCCTGGTCAAGAAGCAAAGATATCAATGGCTTAATGAAACACTCTAAAGGCTTTGGGGTAGGAATTCCAGTAAAACAGAAGAGTTCTCTAGGGTGCTAAATTAACAGTAAAACCAGTTTTACTTTTGGAAAATGGGAGAGAAAAAGGGTGGGAAGAGAAGGAGTGGAAAGATATATAAGAGTATCAGTTTACATCACAGGGACATCAGAATGGATGGATGAGGAAACTATTTTAACTCTATCACTGCTGCTCTCTGTGAGAATTTTTTTAACTCTTCAGTGACAAGCATTGTTACATTTTTAACAACAGCCAGATCTTCAGAAGGCTAGGAATCTAAGCCTGACTGTAATTGTGTACGTCCAGTCTATGTACCAGAAAAAGAGAAAACTAAGTGAATATGCTATCAAGGGCAATCTAATGTTGTCCCAATTAACTCTTGGTCGGGACTGACTCTTATTTCAACATAATCTAGATAGGTTTAGATTCAACTATTGTTGAGAGGCAGAGTGGTTGTAGTGCTTTGAGTGCTGGATTAGGGACCAGGGTTCAAAACCCCATTTGGTCATGAAAACCCACTGAGTGAGCTTGGGCAAGTCACAGTCTTTCAGCATCAGAGGAAGGCAAAGGCAAACCCCTCTGAATAAATCTTACCAAGAAACCCTGTAATAGGGTCACCGTAAGTCAGAAACAACTTGAACATACAAAACAACAACAAACTGTTGATGGCCTCTTACAATCTGAAATCACTGGGCAAGTTACTTATGCAGGTAGCATCACTGCAGCTAAAGGCATTTCTCCATGGTAGGAGACATTTTGCAATTTATCCACACCCATGCACAGTACACAGCCACATGGAAACATCTCATCTATGTAACATTGGAAGTAGACCTGCAAGGCTAGTACAGACTGGATGTCAGGAATTGCCCCAGTGCCCCCTCTCCTGAAAACTTACCAAGGAATGGGCAGCAGTAGCATACCAGCTCGACACCCCAAACAGTGCCATGCAAGAGAGACACCATCTTAATATCCCCAGAATGCCTCTGGAGAATTAAGATTATGGCAGCTGCAACAGTTTCTGCATCAAAGAGGGGAACTTGTCGCTGTGATTTCAACCTTATGGCGACCCTATGGTGGACCTAATTCAGGGTTTCCTGGGGGCTAAGAGTGTGTGATGTGCCCCAGGTCACTCAGTGGGTTTCCATGGCTGAGTGGAGAACTGAACTCTGGTCTGCAGAATCACAGTCCAATGTTCAAAGCACTATATCACACTGGTTCTTGAAGGGGACCTACAAAGCTGTTTCAGTATAAGTCACAATGTATCTACATTGAGGTTCAGAGATGTTCTGCAGAAATTAAGTAGTGGCTATAGGTGTCTTACCTAATCCAGAGTGCCAAGTCACCAAGGACAGCTTCCCTCTCCCCCCCACTGCCACTTTTTTTTAAAACAGTGAGTAGGCCTACACCAGTAGGAGTAAACCCTGGCATTGCCCCACTTTGAATGTTGTATCTGCTCAGGCATCTCCAGAAGATCTTTTACAAACATTTTTCATAGAAAGATAAAAACATAGTGAAGCCCACTGCTATCTCCAACTAAAATAGACCCACTGAAGTCAATTCTTATGTAAATATCACTGATTCAACAGATCTATTCTAGTTGGGAGTAGATTAATTGGATTTAAAGTTCCCAAAGGTTCCAGGTAAGGAAACTTATCCAGAAAGCTATTATAACCTACCTCTGACAGCATCACATATTACATGCCACTTTTGTCTTACAGAAAGCAGTGTGTCCTTTTAAGTGCAACTGTGTGTTTCCTTTTAATACAAAACCAACAAATTATCTGCCTGATTTCCTGATGTACTACATAAAAACATACAGCCACTGTACCCACTGCCTCACTGAAGAGGAAGTAGTGATATGTCCAGCATTTTTAATCAATTATCTTTGGCCTATATTTAAAAGCCAAAGACTTACCAGCAGAAAAAAAATGAAGGGTATCACATTCCACCGTAAAGGTAGCACCATTGCACTCCTCTGACCAATACATGTATATTATTTTTTTTTTTTTCAAAATTGTTTGGGTTAAGAGTCATACCCAGTATTTGTTATTTTTTTCCTTCTGGCTGGCCATCAAGGAAAACTGACACACACTGTAGTAGCCCAGTACCTTACCAATCTGTGGCATAACCCATTCCCTATGAGGGTCTCTTCCCACCATTTTGACTTACTATACGTGGATAAGAATATTATCCCACCTCTCCGTACCAATTCTGTTTCATATACTGAGCCAGCACAGCACTGAAATAGCATGGTGGATGTCGAGATACAAGCCCTTCTGTTCCATTACCCAGACAGCTGGGCACAATGACTTCCATAGGAACATGCAATTCCTTCCCCCAAATGAACAAATAAAAAGGGCATGGAGGATTGGACTGGCTAGGCCCCCATAATATCACTGGTATATATCACTGGCATTGGCTCTGGCAATAGGCATGCCCTACTGTCAACTTTCCTATTTACACTCTTTCTCCACTGCACCAGGGCAGCCCTGCCTTCTGCTACACACACAATGATTGGGATTCAGAGCCTGGTTACATTTAACTCATCCAAAGACAAAACAAACCTTATTTAGTACATTAAATGTGAAGAATACTAAGGTGTATATGGGTGTGGGTGTATGCTAGAAAGCATGCTAGAAAAGAAATCAGTTATATGTTGATTCATACTCAGTTATTTTTAAGGGCCAAACAATGTATTACTTTAAAGACTTTGCTAGTAGCTAAGTCTCTTCCATTTTTAACTCGAAAGTAAAAAGAGGGCAGGCTAATTGAGGCCAGGGCCCCTCTGCCTGTAACACTGGATTCCCATAATCCCTACTTCTTCCATGTTTGTTGGCCCAAACATTTGATGGGAAAGAGAAAGTTCCCCCATCATGGCCTTAATGGCTCTTGATAGCTCCTAATCCTTCTGACTATATCAACCAGTTGCTTCTAACCACAACAGTGTGTCCAGCATCCCCTGCTATGAACACTTGTCTCCTCACTAACAGCCCTTTCACAATTATAGCACTATGTTTCTACTTCAGGCCACGGCTGCATCCCATGGTATTCTTGATGAGCAGTTTATGGAGGCACTGGGCAAGCTCTCTGGCAGAGAAACTGCAGATCCCAGGATTCCATATGGTGCAATCACAGAGGTTAAAGTGGAATCATAGCGCTGTAAGTGTATAGTGTGAAAGGGCCCCAGGTAATGATTACTATCAGCACAGAGCCTGCACCACACAGTGAGGAATGGCTTTGAAATTTCAAACATATCTTGCTCCCCTCCCACCCTTTGTTTGAAGATAATGATTCACAGTGGGTGAGAGACACCACATTTTATTTTCAGGCCTCCTGTTAAATAGCATGAATACATATTTCCCTTCCAGCTGGAGAAAAGAGAAAATAAAAAGTCTCTGTTATCATATGACAACAGGAAAAATGGACAGACTGAGGAAGATTTTCTTACTTCCCACCCCATCTGAATTCAGAGTGAACCTACTTAAACCAGAAGCTGCTTGCCAACTGGTATGGTCACTCTGTTTTCTTTTGGGAAACTGAGAAATGAAGAAAATACAACGTAGCTTTCCTCCTCCTCTGGCTTCCAACTCACACCTTCAGCCAGAATCTTCCTGCCCTTCCTTATTTTTGTGCAAGCAATCAACCAGGCAATAACACTGGCTCATTCAAGGATTACGTTTAGGGGGAGGTCCATTTCACTGGTCCCAGATTAATCCTGAAGTATTGTTGTCATTTGGAATGGACAATTTATTTTATTTTATTTATTTATTATATTTGTATGCTGCCTTTCTCCCAGAATGGGACCCAATCTGTGAACATCCAGATGACTATAATTTCTATCAGCCCTAGCCAATTGAGGGATCATAGGAGACGTGGAGACGTACTCCAAAATTCTCTGGAGGGGCACATATTTTTAATCTAGATGGACTCTTAGAGACTTATGGTTCTTCCTAACAAATATTTTACTTATGAAATGCACCTGTCTCAAACATGGAGCTTTACAGAACCCCAGATGTCATAACCTTCCAGATGCAGCCCTCCTGTGTTAAACCAAATGGTGGGGAAACAATTTTTCTCATAGGGTCTTTTTTCAATGCAACAGCAACAAGAAGATGGAACACCCTCTGAACTGATGTACAAGGAGCGGAATTTGTAAAATAATAATCTACTATATAAAAGTCAAAGTTTGTGAGTGACGTTGTCTGTTTGTCTCTGTAAGGCAGACGAAGGCCTCATATGATTAGCTGTGTGAAACAAGAAGACCTCATGCAATTGGCTGGTTGTGAAGGTCCTATAGAATCCTGGGGTTGGCAGTTCAGGGAGGAGCCTTTAGAATTCTCAGACAGAGGGCTCAGGCCGGTTGCTATGGCGACAATGCCTAGCAATAAGAGGGAGGGCAGAGTATTCCCTCAGGAACCCAAACTCTGTATGTCAATACAGTAACTCTGAATGCACATTGGATTGGAGAATATGGGGAAAACTTACAAGTACTAGACAACACAGATCGGAGAATTAGAGACACAGGATCTCAGATCTGTGTATTTCAACTGCATCTAATTCCTAAGGTAAGGTAAGGTAATTCCTAAGGTATTTCTAACAAGTATTACCTATGAGAAAATAAAATCCCAGGCAATGCCAGGTAAATATGCTAGTAATAATAATAACAACAACAGCAGCAGACTCCATCTCCCAGAAGCTCCATTGGTGATACTAGCTAGGGGATCCTGGGAGATGCTGTCCAAAAGAGCAGTTTTTTTCCCAGTCTCTAGCCAAATGCACTTCCTTTCCCTTGCTAGAACAAGGCAAATATATTCAGCACCATATCAAATGAATGATCACCAATTTAAACAAATACGAAATGCAATTACAACCAAGCTTTTGGCAATCAATCAAATATTTAGCTTTGCCACTGTAACCCATCAAGTTAAACCAAAGAATTCATAAGTGAACCACTGCCTACTTCAAGTGTTTTAAACTCTATCTCACTTCCTTCACTTGCCCAATACCAACTTCTCATTTATCACAAGTTCAGCAGTTGTGGATTTAGAGACAGTGCACAATTCCAATGATAGATGCTGGTACTGCTAAGGCCACTTGGTTTGCATCCATCTAAAATTGATATAAACTGGCACAGAACTTGCATTTTGCTATACACAATTATAATCCAAGTAGAGCAGAAAATGAAAGGAACATCTGTGTGTATGAAGCTGATTATAGTCTGTAAAAGTGGAAGAAGCAACTCTCCATCATTTGGCTTTATGAACATTTATTTCTAATATGAACATTTATTTCTCATATAGAATAGTTTTTCTTTGTACAAGGATATTAGCCAAACAGGAAGTCAGGAAACAAAAAACAAGCCAGTATTACAGACTATTAAATCAGTTGTTCTCCCCACCTTCCGACAAATATCAATAGAATTTTTCCATCTAAAGGTACATCTTGCAACTGCATATATTTTTGTCTTAATTATAATCTGTCTTTTACAATGTTTAAAAAAGCAGCAGCACACATTTCTTATCCCTTGCTTACAAATTATGACCCAGACAAAATTTGTGTCAGTAACTGAAATGTGTGACATTTTCTCTTGACAGGAAACATTTCACGAACACCATTAAATTTCCTTGTCTTCATAATATCTTTAAATGAAGGATCAGAAGGCATCACATTCTTTCCTACTGATGCTTTACGGAATACAAGTCCCTGTGTAATTGGGGGTAGGCTCTCAAAGAAACTAAAAGTTCAAAGAAGTTCAGCAGCATAATCCTGTACCAGCCAATCAAGGGGTAAGCCCCACTGGGTTCAATGGAGCTTACTCCCAGATATGGAAGTACAGGATTGTAGCCTAAATGGCTACTGTGCAAAATTTCAAAGAGCTAGTGATGTCTACTATTATGTGGGTAAGAATGTTCTGCAATAAGTTAACATTTTCTACTGTGCAAAAACAAAGAAAGAAGAAATGATGTTATGTATAGGTTTTTTGCTATAAAGGGAATACAATGGGCTCTAGCATTCATTTGATATTGGGCTGGGTCACCAGGACTGTGAGATACACATACTCACCTACACACACTGTATATACGAAGTCATGTGTCACTGAATGCATACACATATACATTTATACAGACTTGCTTCTGATTCCTGCAATCCTTCCTCCCAGAAAGGGGGTTGAGTGGAGTGATGGGGAGAAAGATCAGAGGAACTGAATATATATGTGTACAAATGCATGATATGAGTCACACATGATGATATACATGCAGTGTGGGCCATGCATGTGACCCCCAATTGCCCCATCACCTGGAGAAGACCATCTTTTTTGAAAACTGCATGTACTGGCCCATTGTTGCAGAGAAATCCAGAAGAACAAGGATAGCATGGTGGAAGTTGAAAACTTCCAACTACAAGGGAAGCAGAGGACATCTTAATATTAGGCTCAGATCATTGGCACTGGAGAGACAGGATCTTGCAGAATGTGTGCCACAAAGCGAACTACAATAGTCTTTACTAATGGGGTGTTCTGCCATTTGCTAGAAAATCCATACTTCAAATTACCAAAAGATCATTAGCAGTTCTATTGAGTTTAACTATCTGTTAAATCAAATTCCCATATATAAAAAGAGAAAAATGAAACCAAATATTTTATTACCTGCATGTTCTCCCTCATGTCAGTTGCTTCTCTTAATGGATGTACCGCTAGTTTGAAGATGTCATCTATAATCTTAAGGCCTGTGTTCCTCAGCATAGTATAGTCTCTTGTTTTCATCCCTATCCTTGCAGTCAGACCACGTTTTTGGGTCTTCCCTCCTCCACTTCGATTTGTTATGGCAATATGCACAAAAAGCGTAACATGTTCCATGATGTCTCCCACAAAAGAGCGCAGAGGTATATGTCGATAGCCTGGCTGTAAACACTCTACAGGGATGGCACATTGACCTATGAACTCGTCACCAATATAATCGTCATCCAACACAACAAAACGGATCATGGCAAGCTCTGGCAGATTTATCTCAAATTCAAAACTCTCATCAAAAATGGGATTATCACTGTTCTGCTGAACAGTTTTAGTTCTCTGCTCTGTACAGTCTGCAGGGATACCATGGATTTCCAGACAAACATAGGGATCTATAACATCCCCTTTGGCACAGGCACCTTTGGGTTTTGGAAAGTTCTGGCCACTGATGATTTTGACATGCAGGACTTGAGGAGATACCCCTGGGACTATGCCTTTTGTGTTTGCACTGAAGTAAGAAACCTCTTCTCGCATAACAGAAGGTCTAAGGACATAGCCACATCCCCCATTTTGTAAAAACCAGCCTGTATGTAAGTCCATCATGGGTCCTGGTGTTTGATAATTCATTGCTACTATCTGACAGCCACAGTTCCAAAAGTCTTGTGGATTTAAGTTACTTGAATCTATTCTCATGGCACTAGGATATATTCGAGACAGAAATTTCTTATTATAATTTACAAAGTCCTCTGGACACTCATTTGCAATTCGACTGGCTTCAGCTTCACTGAAGGAACACATTTCCCAGTAATTTTGATTTTTCATAGAGCTCTCAAAATCTGTGAACTGGACAGATTTACATATGGAGACAAGGTCAGACAGCTCCTTGCATAACCAGGACCTCTTCGGTAACCCCACACACTCTTCAGACATTCTTCGAGATACTTCAGCTTCTTCATCTTCATCAGTGACCTCTCCTTCTAATAAATCCTCACCAGAAGGCAGCTTCTTCCCTTTGATAATGATCTTCTTTTTCAGTTTTTCTGGAGATGGGAGGTATGTTTCTGATGGGAGTGGTATGTCACTGTACAATTTGGTTCCAAAAGTCTTCTTCATTTGTTTGACCATGACTTTCTGCTGCTGTATGGAGCAGTGGTTTTCCAAACAGAGAATAAGAGGATACTCTGAAGAAACAAAGGCTAATTTGTTGATCACATCAATGACACATTGAAATGAGAGCGGTGATGTCATGCTGTTGCGATTACAGATTATGGGCTCCTTATCTGGTCCATCACAAACATCAAGTTCAATACTTCTACAGCTCATCTTCAGTGCTCGGACATAACCATTGATATCTGCTGGCCCTCGGACCTGGTCTTCTATCAGGTAGGTATTGTGAGATGAATTGATGTAGTAATGTGATAAAGGCTGGGTCATATCTTGGACAACCCTTTTATGTGCGGGATCAAAAATATCACATTCTGGGGACAACAAGTACTGAGTAAATCCATCGATTGCAAGAAAGCCCTTCAACTGTCCTTCCTCTGAAAATTCATATCTACGAATAATATCAAGACACATTTCTTCCGTTATATTTGTGACCCCTTGCTCAGCTTCTAAGAAAAGCATGAGATCATTGGCATCTAAATATTCTTTGTTTTTGGATATCTGGACCAGCAAAAAATAAACTTCAGGTCTAGTGCAAAGCTCAGTGTATGCTTCACAAAATTCCTCTTTTGTTACACGTGTTGTTAGTTTCTCTTTGCTCTTTTGGATTTCCTTAAATTTTAACCTGATTTTTGACTCCTTTAAGGCAGGGTTCAGCTGTTTTATCAATTCTACAGCTGTATCTTCCAACATGATCCCATTGCCATCAACATCTGCAGCTTCAAACACAGATCTAAGCCATACAAACCGTGGAGTATTCTGACTACCTTCTATCAAATCCAGACTTTGCTTGCTACGGGAAACCAGGTACCTCAAACCTGACACCCAAATGTTGGCCACATCTGCTGAATTGGCAACTAAGTCCAGAGAGTCATAATTCTCCCCATGAATTATGGAGAAGGCACAGTCTTCGGAAATCTGATCTGCAAGACCATTGTTTCTGAATGTTTCAGTGTTTTTACCCAGTCGGATCTCTTTTACAGCAGAAATATCAAGTTTAGCCTTGTCAGGATCCTTTTTAGATGGCTCCCAACGAAGTGCTTGCAAGTCAGGGTCAAGAGTAAAAAATCGATTATAAATACGGGAGTTTGGCCGGACTTTCTTCAGTTCACAACCAGCTTGCATGAAGCTGATGCAGTCACTTGCACTACTTATTTTCTTCTCTGATGGCATGCTGCTGAAAGACACTGTTTTCTTCCTTCCACATTTTTGGTTTGCAGGGTCCTGTAAAGCAATTAAATATGTGGATATTAACATTTTCTGATTAAGTGAAAAATATACAAATAATATATAAGGCATAAATGTAATCACTGTATGGAACAATTAGAGTCTATGGATGTTATTTACATACAGAGACAATACAGAATCTTGAGATACCTTGAGGATTCAAAAGATTATCTCTGGTTTATTGTTGCACAACCTTTCCTGGCTTTGCTACATTAGATGCACCTTGTATAGCATTAAATTTATTAAATCACATTGAAATCAATGGGATTCATATGCATGTTTAATCATGTGCATAATGGTAACCAATGGTAACCAACGTCCAAACAGTCCACAGCAGCAGGGTGAAGCAAAGATCACTCAAACTGAGCAAATTTTAATATGGCCAACCATTGACAACACCTCAATTTTATTCTGAGACAAATTCTATAAAATCACAAATAATATCTACAAATTGAGGTTAAGGTATTGTTTCAGATACATCTCTTTCTAATTTTATGGCTCTACCAAAATCCATATTTCAGAGCAGAGCTTGTCTTTTTATAAAGGGTTGATAGACTGTGTCCATCCATCAGAGGTAAGAACAACATTGACAGAAATTATATCACTTCCCAATGCATTTCTCCATATGTCTCCCAACATGCTCTAGAAGGTTAGAGGACAATTTTTAAAACATCTGGTGGGTTCATGGAGGAAGCAAGGGGGGAGGGGAGAGGAGAGGAGAGGAGAGGAGAGGAGAGTCCCTGCATGACATTGACTGGAACTCAAAACATCAGAGTCACAATTTTTATCAGGAGTGGTAAAGCATCTACAGTGCAATCCTATACACTGCCTACTAAATAGTACGTTCTAAATGGGGCTTACTGCCAGGTTAGGTGTGAATAGGATCACAGTCTCAAAAAGAGAAAAGCAATTTCTCTAAGAAATATTACTAAAACAACGCTGTTAAAGTGATAATCAAAAATTAAACCAAGAGCAAGATTATCATTTTAAAATCTGGAAATGAAAGATTCAACAACTATCAGCAGATGTCCCCTACTCTGGAAGGCATAAGCAGTATAGGCCAGATAGAAGGAGGTTCTAAAGGTACATACAGGGTTCTACAACAGAGAAGGCCCTTACTCATTCTGCAAGTAATATAGCCCAGTGTTGTTTTTATGAACTTTATTCGAACTTAATAAACCACATAATTTCTCCCTTCCCTTCCTACCAGTATGCTGAAGGCACACTTACTCCAGTCTGCCCTTACATCCTGTAAACTGCCTAGATGTGAGACAATCTGAGATTACAGTTCATGATTTACAGTTTATGAAATCCCTCAGATTTGCTCTGACATAGATGCTAGAGTTGATACAGTTCCAGCGGACATAACTTCGGCCACTGCTTGTACAGTGTTGATGGGTACTTTTTAATTTGTGCAGCCTGAGGATGCAGACAGTATCCTTAGAGAAGTGAGAGCCACCACATGTGTACTAGGCTCTTGCTCTTTGTGCTCTTTGTGGCTAATTAAACAGGCCAGAGGAGGACTTACTGAGTGGGTAAGGAAAGTGATTAAAGCCTCTTTACAACAAGACAGGGCCCAACACACCTGAAGGAGGCTGTAGTAAGACCTCTTCTAAATAAACCTTCCATGGACCCTACTGTACTAGATAACTATAGGCTAGTCTCTGACCTTCCATTTTTGGGCAGGGTACTAGAGTATGTGGTGGCTTCTCTACTTTAGGGATTCCTGGATGAGGTAGATCATCTAGATACATTTCAGTCTAGTTTCAGACCTGGTTATAGGACAGAGACAACTTTGATCACCTTGATGGATGACCTATGCAGGGAACTGGACAAGGGGAATGTATTCCTCTTGGTTCTGCTGGACCTCTCAGCAGCTTTCAATATCATCAACCACAGTATCTTTCTGAGTTGCCTCACTGAGATGGGGATTGGAGGTACTATTCTACATTGGCTCCATTTGTTCTTGGAGGGGCACTTTCAGAGTGTGGTGCGGGGGGATTCCTGCTCAACTTCTTGGCCACTAGCCTCTGGAGTCCCTCAGGGTCCAATCTTTTCCTCTATGCTATTTAACATCTACATGAAACCACTGGGATAAGTTGTATTGAGTTCTGGGGTCAGGTGTCACCAGTATGTTGATGATATCCAGCTCTATTACCCCTTTCTATGTAATTCTAAGGAACCTGTTCCTGTACTAAACTGGTGTCTGGAAGCTGTAATGGACTGGATGAGGGCAAACAAACTGAAGTTTAATCCAGAGAAGACAGAACTGCTCCTGGTCAGTCAAAAGACAGATCTGGGGACAGGGATTCAGCCTGTGTTACTTGGGGTTATACTTCCCCTGAAAAAGCAAGTTCACTGTTTGGGGCTACTCCTGGATTCAGCTCTGAGTCTGTCGGCCCTGATTTCAGCAGTGACCAGGAGTGCTGTTGTACAGTTAAAGCTAGTATGCCAGTTGTGCTTGTTTCTGGAGAAGTCGCATTGGGCCACATTGGTACATGCCTTGGTACTTTCTCTTTGGACTACTGTAATGTGCTCTATGTGGGGCTGCCTTTGAAAAGTGCTCAGAAACTACAGCTGACCAAAAAAGCTGCAGCCAGGTTGTTAACTGGGGCTGACAACAGGGAGTACACAACTCCCTTGCTGCAACAGCTCCACTGGTTGCCAGTCTATTTCCAGGCACAATTCAAAGTGCTGGTTTTGGCCTATAAAGTCTTATATGACTTGGGCTCAGAATTGTATCTTCCTCTATGAGCCCAGTAAAGCCCTCCTCTCTGCCCCGCCACCCACTCAGGTTCATTTGATGGGAACAAGAGAGAAGGCCTTCTCGATGGCTGCTCCTAGAGAGGCCCGGATGGCCCCATTCTTGCTCTCCTTCTAATCACAGGTCAAAACATTTTTCTGCTGTCAGGCGTTTACAGATTGACTAGATTTGGGCTTTTAATGCTGTGCATTTCTGTTTCTAAGGTTGGTATGATCTTTTAATGTAGTTTAATCTATCTTAATACTTTTAAGGTGTAAGTTTTAACTTTATATATTGTTTAATTGTTTTGTAACTCTTATATTTATATGAATGTTTTGTATTTTTAGTTTGTATTGTCTTAATGTTGTTAGCTGCCTTCAGTTCCTTTATCAAAAGAAAGGCAAGATATAAATGATATAAATGAAATTACTATTATTATTATCATTATTATTATTATTATTACTACTACTACTACTACTAGGAACGCATCTCCCATTTCATGATGTGGCCTCAAGATAACTTCTGCTATGAAACAATCATGTCCATCATTTCTACCTAGTGGACATTTCTCCTGAAGCTGTCTTTCCTCTCACGGTGAGAGCAGATATTCATCTAACTCTGGATGTGCTTGTGATCATTCAGGTCTGTCACTAAGATGTAGTAACCCCTATATACAAAAGCCCATACAAAAAGTGAGACATCACACAGTATTGATTTCCTACAGAGAAAATCAATTAACATGTTATGTCACTTTTGTGTAAGAAGCTGGCCAGTTCCCAAATTGTAACGTGGGTTAAATGGGTACATGAATCAGTGCACAGACAAACAGCAGTTTGTGCACAGTCACCATGTAGGAAGAGTGGTTTGCATACAATGTCCAGAGCTAAATGTGATATCCCCAAAAGCATTTAGTAGCATATAAGGTTACGGTGAAATACCAGGCCAACCTGATTGTACCCCATTTTCGAACGTCCATTCATTCCTCAACAGTTTCTCAGTAAGAGCTCCATGATTCAGAATGCTCAGATGTAGAATTAAGGTGGAGGGGGGAAAAAAAAAGATATCCCTTCCTTCTATCCCCAATTCAAAATCTTCCCAAGGTCATATATTTAACAAGAAAAGAGCAGAAAACATCCCAGAAATTTTGGACATCATGAGAAGAATGCAGGCTAGGTATTTTATCAGCAAGGACTTGATGACAGCACAGAGAGCTAACCACAAAACAGAGAACTAATCAATGAGGTACAGATATATACATGTACAGATGTATACATTACTTGTAATTGTAATTGTACACTAACATGGAGAAATCAAAAAGGCTTAGGGCATCTAATTACAGACTCAAACTCTTCTATCAACCCACCATAATGATAAACCAATGGATCTCAATCCTGGCTGAACAGATGTTGCTGGACATCAACTCCTAGAAACCTCAGCTGATAGGGCCAGTCTTCAGAGGTTCTCCGAGTTGTAGGCCAACAGCAACTGAGGACTCAAAATTGAGTTCCATCATCCTAAATTCAAACACACCTAATTCCTTTCCACCAAAAATTGCTCTCCTTCTGCATTACCTCTTTTACCAATGATTTGTCTACAGATGTAGTGGGAACAGTCAAGAATTGTGATGGATCCGACATTTAGCACCTTGCTAACATGTTCCCTGGGCAACCCGGATGGGAAAAACGGCAGATCTATTTTTCATTCCAACTGCTCCACCAATCAGAATTTAAAGCCAGCTAGCCAATCAGCCACAAAGAGAACACTCCCTATCCAATTAAATTTGCTGCTGCAGCTTTAACTGCAAAAAAAGTATTAAAATATTTATATCGTACCTAGCAGTCTACAATGTTCAACAGAAAAAACAAACAGGAAATGCCAAACTAAACCAGAATTATATTTTAGGTAGAAGACCATCGAATTTTGGCCCAGAAGATATTGAAATGAAATCATAATGCTTTTCAGATGACAAGAAGATCTCCCACTTTCCTTGCTTTCTTTTTCTGGCTTGTAGTCCTCGGTCTGAGAATTTATCTGAACAGATACTCTTACAGCTTTGAGTGGAACTTGGTCTTTTGAACATTCAAGAATTTGGTCAGATGTTTTAAACTGAACCTCAAGATGGAAAGTGCAGGATTGACAAGTCATTCCTTTCACATGAAGGTATCTCATGACACCTGTTGCAATGAGGGTCATATGATAAATCCCCATAAAAAAAAAAAATCAGTGCCAGTTACAGGTCAGACATCTGCTTTTTGCCTTAGGCAACACATGAAGGTTTGTTGGCAACATACAGGGACAACACAAAGAAATGACAACAGTCTGGCAATGTTCAGACTTTCTCTGGTCCTCAGCATTTTTTTTTTTTACCGCTTAACCCACTGAAGAGTTATGAAGAACTCAAAAGGTTTGCACTGTATTGTAGAACTGTAGTTGAAGCTAAAAAAGGTATTGCCTCCTTGTGAGTTTTGAAGTAAGTTCTAATTTGATGAATTCCTGGGTCTTGTGGTCTCTCCCGTCATCCTCTCTTATTTTTTACAGGTGTGGCCTTCTTTTCAAAGTGCTTCATCTCATTTTCAGCTTGTAATCAAGCCCAATGAGGACCATGATAACATTCTATATAGAAGGAAAGCTTCTATTTTGGTACAAAATATCTGTTTATAATATTAAAGCCTGGGTAATTGCATATCATTTTTGGAGTTTTATTTAAAAAAAAAATGTCCCAGCAAATTGACACCTTTGATTTCACCTGGCTCTTCTGTACTCTCTGTTTGTAATATGGTATCATCCTCAGACGCTGACATGGATTTCGATTTGTTTCAGTATAAAATTGTATGTTTTAAATACAACAACATCTCAGCCTTCACACTTGCTTTAGATGGGAATTGTGTATTCTGTAAATTATGTATTTATTTATAATAACAATACCAACATATTAAAATACCATATCTGAAAACAGTACTTACAAATACAAAATGAGTGTTCACATAATACATGTGACCCATTCAACTGATACATTCAACGCAGTCAGGTAACATAGGAACACAGGTTGCAGCTAATCACCTGTACATGTATTCATAATTGCATTTCTGAGTTAACACTAGCTCTATTGACTCTTTACACAAGTAGGTTTAACAGCAGCAGCTGGTTAACTCCAATGTTAGCAGAAATGGCAAATGCACTCTGGGTTTTAGTCCAGACTTCAAGGAAGCCACACAGCACTGAGCCCTGTCTCCAAACTGTAAACAAAACAAGCCCAGGTGACAAACCTAAAGTTCAGACGAAAATCCGGAACACACTGCCGTGTCACTGATTTCAGAACTGTCAGATGACCTTGGTACTGAATCAATATGCAAAAGAAGGGCGCACTAACACCTCCTCCTGCATCTCTAATTCCATCACTTTCCTCTGTGGAAGTGGATGGGAATTCACCCACTTCCCCCCTACCAAGCCCCAGTCTTTCCCGGAAATCCTGACTAGAGGCTATGGGACGACATTTCAGTTCTCCCCACACACAGTTGGTCTGACAGCTGAAATGTCTTTTTACAGTCTCTAGTCAGGATCGGGCCTTGGCAGGAAGGAAGCTGCACGAAAAAACAAGAAACCAGATCACCGGCTGCCAAACATCTGCAACTTCACCCCTCCCATCTTTCAAAGAAATCCTGACTAAAGACTGTGAAAAGACATTTCAATCTCCTCACACACACCACCACCACCACCACCACCATTTGACAGCTGAAATATCTTTTCAAAGCCTCTAGTCAGGATTTCTGTGAAAGAACAAGGGAAGAGAATTGTGGAAATTTGGCAGCTGATGACACAGTTTTCCGTTTCTCCGACAGCTTCCCCCTCTGCCCCCCTCCCAGCCCGAGGCCCTTTCCGCCTGACATGGTGCTGCTATTCCACTTTCAACATCCCGTGGAATTCTGGCGCTTGTGGTTTCCTGAGGCCCAAGAGCTCTCTGGTTGAGCATCCTAAAGGCCCCTCCCGAAACTGCAAACCCCAGGATTCCATGGGATGTTGAAAGTGGAACAATAGCACTATAACAGTGTAGTGCAGAAATGGCCCTAGTTTTGCACAGCCATCCTGACCAGAGACTGTGAAAAAATGTTTCAGATTCCCCCCGCCAATTTGGCTTGACAGGTAAAATGTCTTTTCACAATCTCTCACCAGGATTGGGGTTTGGAAGGAGAGAAGTCACAGGCAAGGCAGAAACTTCCCTCTACCATGCTTCCCATCCCCAATCTTTCACAGAAATCTTGGCTAGAGGCTGCAAGTCTCAAATGAGAGCTGCCAGCTTGCAGTAACCTCCCTCCTCCCTCTCGGCCCACAGCTGGATTGACAACGGTAACATCTTTTCACAGCTAATGATTTTTATGCAACTTTGGAATGGAGAGGGCGAAAGGAAGGAAAGTTGTGGAAAAATGCTACCCAGGTACAAGTCAGGTGGAAAAGATGTGCACTTTTCAATGAACTCTGCACAGCTCTAAAAGAAAGCTATGCAGTTTCCTATTATCTTGAGAAAAAAAACTGCTGCACCTCCCAACAGTGCACGCGCGCACACACACACACACAAGATGGATTTTTTTCCTATACCCATCAAAACAGGCAAAACTGAGATCACCATCTCTACTCTCCTTGCATGGGGAGTAATGAGCCTGACCAGAAGACCTTCCCCTACTTGTGGACACTCTTTAGGCTGTCTTGAATTTGTGTTTGATTTAAGTGTGGGAAGGAAAGATGTAAAGGACATCATAATGTACCTTTAAAAAGAAAACAAAAAAGTTACTAACCCTCAAAAGAACTTATTAGCATTTAAGGGAACTGTCACAACTCACAGCTTAGAAAGTGTGCTAACAGTCAACCCACTCACCCCCACCCACCCGCAAGCAGTGTATTTATTCAACATAGAGGAAGGGGTGGATGGCTCCATGTCCCTCACCTGCACTGCACTCCTTGTAGGCTATGAGAACCAGGCTTCAATACCATGTTCCTATATAACATGACGCCTATAGTTTCTTCTCTTCTAATCCTGTGAGTTAGCAGCAAACATTCCTGGGCATCTACATTCTTTAGCAAAGCCCCAGAAAAGAAACAGAAATATCTGTTTGTCTATTCTTCTAGGCCCACATGGGGGCAAAATGCAGCCCTAAAATCACATGTGTCCCCTTCCAGATGTTTTCGTGGCCTTCAATACCTCCAGAATTCTCAGGCCAACTGTTTTCTGGCCAAGAAAGAGGGAGAATTATTGTCCCTGGAAGCCTCCCATGCAACAATATGCCCTTTAAAGTGCTTGCACAGCCCCCCTGTACTGTTCAACATCAAAACATATCCATTTAGTGGACTCCTAACTGCTTTTATATTTAATTAATTTAATTAATTAATTAATTAATTATAATTAATTAATTAAACACAATGTAAACTAATTAATTAAAGGGAGAACTTTTTGAATTTAAAGACTAAAAACTACTAAAATACCACATTGGCTCAACGTAAAGGATTACACCATCATCCACTAAGAATGCTGGTAACGTAGCGTTCAAAACTGCCACCCATTATGCAGCTCAGTCTCATCTTTGGCAACTAAAGAAGGCAAAAGCCAATACATTTTGCTCTTCATAAAGATTTTTGAGTTGCTGTTGTTGCTGTTGTTATCATTTCAATAATTAAATAATAATTAATACCCCACTTTTTTCCTTATGCAAGACCCAAGGTGGCTTATAAGCATTTAAAAAACAGGATACAGTTTAAAAAATCATAAATAAAAGTTTAAAAAGCAATTAAGTGACACTTCAGTGAAAAAAACCACAACACTTGAACAATATAATTCACCACTGAAACATAACAAGAAAGATAAAAACACAACCTCATCAAAAGGTCTTTCTGTCACATAAATTATAACTTGAATAAAAATGGTCCTTGCCTGCCCAGTGAAAGGAAAGGAGAGAGGGGACCAACTGAACCTCCTAGGGGAAGGTTTTTTGGTAGTCCATGTGGACCCTGGGACAGAAGGCAACCCCCACTGCCACTGCCTCCCCTGTCTTAAATGATGGAGCCACTGTCAACATGCTCTCCTCCCATTCCCCCAAATACTTCTTTATGCAACATGGTACTCCACAGAAGAACACCCATGTTAGGGTGCCCTCCGTATCAGTCCACAAAGTGACAAGAGGCACAAGCAAAGTGGAACCAGAGTCACCAGAGTTTGGAAATAAATGACAGACCTTTAGGGTTCTAATTCCTAAAGGCCTCTTGTTACGCTATTAATAGAAAACCTCTAAATAGCAGGCAAATTTATTTCACACATCTCCCTATTGTAGTTCTCTCTATGATCATTAAGATTACAATAAGTAGAAAGCCATTTATGCCAGCACATTAGGTCAAACTTGCTATTACTCCTCCAACATTTTTTTGTTCCAAAATTGTCATATTATAATTTATGGCAACTCTTGCGTGCTGAATACAAATGAATGTGGTTGATTATAATGGTGGTCCTTGATTATCCTTTCCGCATATTATTTAAATGGAAAACCTTGAAGAATTTGTGCTGCCTTCATGAATTTCCAAAAGCAGAATAGATTCAAAACACTTTGCCTCTGAGTTTATATTAGTTTATAACCTTTAACTTAGATTATAACAAGAGTGGCAAACCAGTAACCATCTAAATGTTGTGGGACTATAAGACCCATCGTCCCTCACCAGCATAGCCAAGGATGACAGAAGACAGGTGTCCCAGTCCAACAATATCATAGAGCCTGTTACCTGTCCCCTAGACACAGTGAGTTCTCTTAACAAATCACACTTCATTCGCTCTCTTTCTCTTGCTCATGTTTACCACCCATACACAAAAAAGCTACTGGTTTCCAAGTCAGGGGGACAGTGAATCCACTCCAGCTTTTGGATAGCTTTCAATGAGCTCTCCAAGGTGACAAACCATTTGGGGGCAAGGCACCTTGGAGAGCCAGGATAAAAATCTGAGGCGAATTTACCTAGTGACAAGGGATCCACCAGCCACCACTGCACAAACATAAACACTTCATCACTTCCAAAACCCCACGCCGACCACAATCTGCAAGTCTCAGGCTTATCATCTACATTTTTAGATGCCAAAAAGTTATTCAATAGTGAGCAATTCCTAGCTAGTCCACAAACTGCTACATAGTCGCTTTACTCTGCACAACACAACGAACCAAGGAACTACTGAATATAATAAATGGATTTGAAAGATGGTGTCTGAAATCCACATGTCCATGTCTAGGATTCCTACATGGCCACCAAGCATTTCGAATGGATTTCCCCTGCCATACCAGAGCCCCATTTGCATTCAAGGCATTGTTACCGCTGAATCACTCATGCTGTGTACTGATTTCAAAGAGTAGACCTAACTCTTTGTAGTGGTCTGACAACTTCAGGTCAGTGTGAAAAATACTCTGTCTTCAAAGAAATCTCCTTGTCAGTGAAACCCTAGCACACTGTGTTAATGTCTTTAAAACAACTTTGATTTAGATCTCTCTACAACTATTAGAATTATTTTAATTGGAATTAATGGTTATTCACTCATCTCTCTCTTATCTCACACTGTTATGTGTAATTGAATAAGCTGGTAATTGCATCACTGCCTCCCATCATATTGGATCTAAATAATCCCTTTCAGATTAAACCTTCCCATTTTGACAGAGCCAAACAAGTGGGACCCACTGCACACAGTGGCAGAAGTTCTGTGTTCAGTGTTCAAGTGAGCCAGTCATACTCTTCTTCATAACATTTCATTTCATTCTCCTTCCCACCACCCAGTTTCCCCTCTCCTCTAAACTCTGCCAACATTCAGGCAATACTGCATGGCCATCCTGTACACTCTGTCCAGACTTTTTAAAAAGAAAAATCAGATTTTTAAAATAATTTAAATTGGATTTTTAATTTGAATTTAGTTTTCTTTATTTAAATCAGATTCCAAAATTTTCTTAAAATGGTTAACAAAAAGGGGCCTAAGAAAAAGATACCATCATAAATTCTAACTACAGTTAGCCCCTCCACATTTGCAGGTTTCACTTTTGTGGATTTGATTATTCACAGATTATTTGCTGTCACCTCTGCTGCCACCCTATGCCATTTTTAATAGGGACTGCAAGCCTCGTAAGACTGAGAAACTGCAAACGAGGCTTGTAAGTTCCTATCAAAATGGTGTGGGGCAGCAGTGGAGTGGGAAGACAGCCCCACCAGCTACCCACTTCTGTCTTGAGAACAGACTCTGATGCCTCAGAGGAATCTACAGTGGGTTGAATATGATGATCATATTTTTTGTATGTTAAATATAGTTTGGGAGGGCCTAGAGTTATTTATGTTTTTTTTTCACTTTCACGGGGGTCCTGTACCCCTAACCCTAGTGAATGTGGAGGGATAACTGTATACAGTTTCTACATATTCAAAGAGTACATTCACAGCAGTTCGTGGAGACTAGGAATAGAAAGAATATTCTAAAATATTTGGGAAATGGTCAAAAAAGATGTGTTGGAGTGTTGAGAAACAGCGATGAGAAGAATATTGGACTGATGAGAATCTCCATTGTTCAGGACTTATTCTGCAGAAAATTCACACATTGTTGTTTTACACAGAATATAGCATTTTATGTTCCTGAGAAGAAAATGCTATTTCCTGAGCAGAAAATACTGTAATGCGGGGTGGGGGTGGGGAGGTGCTGTTCTGTAGAAAATTTGTTCATTGTTGCTTTGCATAGACAATAATATTTTGTGTGCAGGAAACAGCATTTTCTGCCCGGGAAATGACATTTGTGTTTCTTGTGCAAAACAACCAAGTGAGACTTTTGTGCAGAATAAGACTTACATTGCAAATACACTTTGAAAACTCCAAGTTTTTCAAAGACTTTCTTGCAACAAAAAGAAAATTGTTTAAAATTACTTGTTACTTCCTTTGAGAAGGAACTTAGTGAAGAATTGTATCCCTAGTGGGAATATAACAATTCAGAATAATTGCTTGGTGTGTACCTACTTTCTAATGGAACCTACATCTCTGATTATGCATTAAGATAATATTAAATGATAATACAACTCTGCTAAAAATTATGATTAAATATATTTTCCTCACTGGTGTCTTAACTGTAACTTATATCATTAAAATCAAGTCCTTCAGAGAAGTGATTTAAAAGGTTATTTATACAAATTTGATTTAAATCAGGTCAACCATGTGACTATGCCATTCTAGGTGGCTTTTATGACCCCTTTGGAGTTGTTTTTGTCAAGATTTTCTCCTATCTTTGGCAAACTTCAGACTTCTTTCAAGTCTGCAGACCTCCTTTTGCCTGCAGGTGGAAGTATTTTGGTTACATAAGGAAGAACACTCATGCCTGAACCTCAAGAATAGTGGAAATGATTTAGAGCCAGATCTCATGATACGGCACTCTCTTACCCAAAAGGCTACTTCATGCATCTCAAGATTAGCACAAGAGAACAAATGCCGATTAGAACCTGTGGATCAACCTTTAAACTGAGAGATTAGAGAGAGAAAAACACTAATTAACTGCTGAAGAGAAAGGTTGTGGTACTTGTGATGTTCCACGGACATTTAACAAAGTGAGAGGGGGGTTCCTTCATAAAAATGTAAGGATCTTCTGAGAGGGGGTGAGAAAATGGAGGTGAGAAAATTGAGAGGGGGTGAGAAAATGAAGTGAATGGTGATTGGTGGAATGCCTGATGGGATTGGAATAGGGATGATGTATGACAGGAAGAGAGGAGGAGTCGAGTCTGTCTGGGTTAAGATCAGCAGTTTGCCAGAGATAGGTGGAAAACTGGAGACATGAGAGGAGTTAATCGGGGCTGGAGAACTTAGAGTCAGGGTCAGGGTTAGGGTATGAGTAAGAGAGAGCAAGTGAGAGATGTGAGTTTGAGTAGCATTAGGATTTAGATGTTTTTAAAAAGTAATATTTGACATTAAGTTCAATTTCTGTTTGAGAAATCATCTTCTTTATTATATACTTGAGCCTTGGGAAATGCCGCATGAGGAATATTAGTGGAAAACCTCACAGTTGGTGGCGATGGTATTGGGGCAGGAGGAGGTCCTCGCTTTGGTGGCAGAGGTGAGGATGAAGGAAAGCTGTCATAATTGACAGCAGTTGTAAGATTAGTGGAAGGTCCAGCAATTAATGAAAAATCCTCCCTCCATCCCAACTGCCACTGCTGTAACAACAACAACAACTTGTTAGAACTTTTTTTTCATTAGATGTCCCAGGAAATAAATGCCATGCTTGGTTTATTCAAAAGTAAGCCCCAGTAAACTGAATAGGATTTTCCCCCAACCATGGAAGGGACTGAAAGTTTAGAGCAAAACTAACACTGTCTGCTGCTCATCCTCCCCACCCCCTACTATTATTAGCAGTCAGGAACAAGCCTTGAGTGAATCAGCCCTGTCAATCTCAAATTCTCAACATGTTACACTTCATGTTTGTGAAACTGTTACAATGAGTGTCTGTGTGTCCACGCACTTGATTTGGCTTTAAGGATAAAATGGACGCCTCTGTATAAGTACCATTGTCAGTGCTAGATTCTCTAACAAAGGACCCACACAAAGAGTGAGAGAATAATATCATAACTGAATACAATTATGAAGACAATGAGTTAACATTTGGAGCACAAGCCCTTCTATATCAAGTGATACCACTGATAAACTTCTGGTGAGAGAGGAGGCTGGCTTCCCATGGTTCAAGAACAAAATTTCTCATTACAACTAAATAGGATGGTTATAACTTGCTTTTCTTTCTCACTTTTTAAGCTGACTGCCCTTTTTACTTATTTAATATTCAACTATTTTGCTGGCTGCCAGCATTGTCCCAAGCAACTCGTATTATAAAATGAGCTGACGTCTTTTGGCCAGATTATCTTGGTCCTAACAATGTGACTTGGGACATATGGTATTGATCTGTGAGGGAAGGGGAAACTTCAATTTGTTTAACAGCAGACAAGGGATGATAGGTCTGTGGGGGATGGATTAGTCAGTAGGTAAGAAAATGCGAGGGGTTAGACAGTTAAGAGTTATATCTTCTTTCAGTCCACTTCCCAGCCAGGAGTTCCTTGATAGTCATGTTAGCATGCTGTTGGGTTTAAGGGATACACTTGTTTACAGCATCCCACAGTATGGAAAACCCACCACCACCGAGAATATGGTCCTCTATGTTGGATTCTGGGGTGATAAGCTAGAAAGAGCAACTGGCTCCTGGCCACATCTTCCGAAATTCTTGGTTGAAATTTCTCAAACACATTTGATGATGGTTGAAGCTTATGGGGTTGATGTGGTCTATCAGAACTCTCTGGTTTTCCAAAGCTCAGTTTTCGAAGGTTAGTGTTGGACCCCTGGGGCTGGCAAAGGATGCTGTTAGGTATTGGTCATGTCACTATATACTATCCTTTTTTTTTTTTTGGTTTAATGACTGAGGGTTTCTTCAAAAGCACTTTCCTCACTTTGAAATGACTTCTCTATATGTTCATCTGCATGGTGCCATTGTTATTTGCATATGGCACTTTTGCTAGGAACCAAGCTTTTCTCCAAGGCAGGGATGGAGATGGTATTACACTCCAAATGTCATTGGAGCTTCCATCATCCTTCACCAACTGGCTGAATTCTAGGTACATTGCAAACAAGAGAAATTTCATAAGCACCTCTAGAATACACATTCAAAAATCAATTTTTAACTAATGCAACTGTTCAAATAGGTGCCCACTCCTTTTATTAGCTTGGACAAAGCAATGGATTCAATACCCATTTAAAATGTTCCCTTATGTAACCCAGGGGACAGTGACACTTTTCTGTAAGTGGCTCCTGTGTGGTTGGCCCAACACTAAATTGTCAAACTAAGGACATAGGGGCCATCTGTAGGAATCTCAGCTGTGGAAATGGCAACTTGTCAATAACCAGAGACTCCACACTCATATGTCTAGGTTATTTAAACACTGATCTAACTTCACAAGGTATTTCAAAGACAGGTGACTGTGATGGAAATGCGACTACACTGGTAGAATCTCTCAGCATACTGGGTCTAGAGATAAGGGGTCCTGCCCACCAGGAGACCAAGTTAGCACTGCACAGAATGGTGGTACACAGCTCCAAGGTACATGGAAGTGTTATTTTGCATCTAAGATAGTTAAGCCTCACAGCTTGGCAGCCTCATGAGACAGGAGCATGAGAATATCAACTTTCCCAAGAAAAATTATGTCAAAAACACATTCTCACATCTTTAGCCTAGCTAGGAGGGCTGTGGGGGAATGAATTTCCCATGATCTGCCTGTTTTTTGCTGTTCCCACAGCATCTAGAATAGAGGAATGGGCTTGCACTTACATATAAAGACTTCCTCTGTGTAAAACTCTGCTACCTTGGGTTTGTGGCAAGAGAATATGTCTTGGTCTCACTTACAGGATAAATGTGCAATAAGTGAGCCTAGGCACCATGCTGATCTGTGTGGTGGCTCTGATGGGCTTGGAGACCAATTTAGTCAACAGCAGTGAGGAAGAACTTGTTTCCCTATTGGCTGAAAGACCTGGTTGCTTTTCTCTGCCAGGAAACAGCTGCTGCATCCATGATCCACCAATAATGTTTATTTTGTACCAGAGAGATGTGCCAGTCTTTGTACCAAACAAAACTTTTGAGAAGTTTTGGATTAGGTTCAGTTCCTGCTCAGAACCCAAGGGAATCTCCAAGATACATCAGAAAAAGGGAACAATTGGGACTTCTTCAGTAAGAAGTGTCTTTACTGGAATGCCGTTCCAAAATATCACAGGACCAGAAATATACAGGAAAAGGTGAAACAAAAGAAGAGAAGACTATGGATGTTCACTCAAGAATTTCTCATCAGAAGAGGAGAAAATGTATTTCCTCACAATGGTCAGCCTGAGAAGAAAGAGAAATTGTTATATAGGAATGAATGATGCATTCTCGGGCTAAACCTGAGCATGTTCTCCATTACAAACTTTCAGTGAGAATAAAGATTTCAGCAGCTTGTATGGCAGGAGGGGTTGTTTTCCCTCTCCTGTTTGTATAATCATTGCATAAGTACTACTGAAGGGAGGGAGAAGGAAACCAATATAAACCTTCTTAAGAAAATGCTCAGGGGAAAACACTCATTTGCTATGTTAAAATGTGTTTTTGACAATTTTCTAAAATTTGCCTAAGGGAACACACACACACATAGCAGGAATACTATGTAACAGAGGGACAAACTCAGAATCATGGATAAACCAACATGGTCCCAATGAAAAGGTAAATCCTGCTATTTTTCCTCTTTTCTGCTTCAATGTGAATTAATTAACCAGATGCAGGAGCAACAACAGCTGAAATACATTCAGGTAGGAGAACAGTAACAGAATATCAATGGGTCATTACTTGGCCCACATGACTTGCCACTGAGATGAGGCCAATGATGTCCAGAACATGTTCTTCCTAATTTACTTTCCCACAGAAATCTGATTCTCTGTATATTTAGCAACTCTAACCTCACTATGATAGTCCATGTATTATTTCATTTACCAGTCTCGAATGGGTTCCTGGTTTCCACATTCACCAGCAGCTTTTCCCAGAAGGAGAATGCTCTACCTTGAGCTGAAAGGCAAAGGTAGCTGGTGCCTCCCATGCCAGTAGGACAGTCTGTCTGCTCTGAGTTGAAGCACAAACTTGAAAGGAGTTATCCAAGGTGCTGAACACATTTAAAGGAAACAGGTCAGCAACTTGGATAGCTCCTTTAAGGTTTAGATTAAAACCTGGAGCAAATTCATCACCTCCACAGGCACAGGAGGCACCATCCCCCACAGCTGGCATACAGCTGGATTACATTTTCTTCCATTCTAAAGATCTCTAAGACAGTGCACCTCAAACTGTCTGACCATCAACTTTTTCCCCAGTGTGCCAGGGGCTGGTACCATATTTGTGCTCACTGGTTCTAATTGTTTCTTTCTTTCCTGGAAGCTCACTAGGGACTGCCAGCCAATGCCTTGGGGGCTGACACTGATCCACAGACCACTACTTTGAATAGTACTACTTGAAGGCACTATTAGGTAAGAAAATGCAAATTTTCCTAAGATCCATCAGCCAAGCTCCTGATCTTGGGAATGTTTTCATTAATCTTTCATTCATTCACAAATGATTAAAAGCATTCAGCTAAGTTACTATTAGGGTTGCCAGGCTGGACCCAGGATGGGGCTCTTCCGTGTCCCCTCCTCCCCACCCCCCACTCTCCATCAGAAAGGCAAGAGCTCTATTGGGAGAGAATGGCTGAAGCTGAAAGATGACATTTGGGAGATGAGGATGAACAGATACTTTCATCCCACTTAAAGGAGTTTAACAGTACCTCAGCCTGCTCCAAGATCTGTTATGGTGTAAAGTTACAGGATCCTTGTCCCATATCCAGTCTGGCAGCCCCAGTTATCACCACTCTGATGGTTCACTGTATCAAAACTTTTTATATTACACAGGCC
The DNA here is from genome assembly GCA_030412105.1 of Cyclura pinguis. Lineage (NCBI taxonomy): Eukaryota > Metazoa > Chordata > Lepidosauria > Squamata > Iguanidae > Cyclura > Cyclura pinguis. Next base: position 204,624,234 of record CM059599.1, read on the forward strand.
TAGTATGCCAGTGTAGTGTCATGGTGAGAATGCTTGACCAGGACTTGGGAGATCTAGGTTGCATTCCATACTGCGTCTGGAAATTCACAGGATAAGCTTGAGCTGGTCATTATCTCCTTCAGCCTGATCTACCACACGGGACTCTTGTGAGGATAGAGTGAGGTGGGAGAGGAGAGTTGAATATGCCACCTTGAATTCACAGGAGGAAAGACGAAGTATAAATGTAAACATTTTAAAAAAAACTGTAGTTGATTTGTTATCAAATTGTTATCCAATTGGATAGTTATCCAATTGTCATGAAGGGATCAGGAATTTGGACCAAGGTCCCTCCCTAAACTGCCAATCCAAGGATTCCACAGGATGTTGCTATGCTATAAGAGGGAATCATGGAGCTATAACCGTGTGGTGTGAAAGGCCCTGTGGTTTTGAACACTGGAATGCTTTTGGGGTGTAGTTACTCTCTTTGGGGATGCAATGTAAGGCAGTTGATTTTGCTGTATCCAGGAGTATCAAACTATACATCCATCCTTATGCCCGACCTGTGTATTTATAAAGAAACCCACATACTGCACAAATGGCAGAAATCTCTGTAAAGGAAATCAAACCCAGGTACATGCTACGCCCCTGGAACATCTGCATCAAAGAACCAGTCCTTTGGGTACTCCTTAATTTATTACTTTACTGTATCTGGTAGCATGGATTTTCAGCCAGTGTGGAGTAGTGGTTTGAGCATTTGACTACGACCCAGGAGAGCAGGGTTCGATTCCCCGCTTGGCCATGGAAACCCACTGGGTGACCCTGGGTGTGTCACATACTCTCAGCCCCACAAAAACCCATGATAGATTCACCTTAGGTTAGCCATAAGTTAGAAACAACCTGAAGGCACACAACAAGAATCATGGATTTTACAGCCTTAGCCTAAACAAGCTTATTTGCAAATAAGTCCAAATGAGCTCAAAAGCATATATATCCTTAACTTCCTAGTAAGTGAACTGAACATTCTTCCGCAGACAGATGATGAGCTGCTAATCACTAAAAAGCTTACTAATAACTTCAGAACAGTTTTCATGACTGAACCACAATGTGAACTTAAGTGATAAGAATATGGTGGCAACTATATTATAACCTCATATGGGATTCCCCCCTCCTCAATCTCTCCATCTATATTACAGTACACGTCTCACCAGACCCAGACTGCACGGGTTCACTGGCTAAGGAAGATGGGGACTAGAGTCCTTCATATCTAAAGAGTGCTAGGATGGTGAGTGCTAGGCTTACAAGTCTATAATTCTGTTGCTGTTTTAATCCTTGAATTGTATCCCCTACCCAACACACATACACACAAAAAATGCCTCTTTTCTATCTAGGTTATTGCTGTTACAAAAAAATAATGTGATGTCAATTTGTCTGAAACTGATACATAAATTCACATGAATCCAGACTGCAAGTGTAATTTCAAACTATTTTCGTTTACCACATTAAATGAAGTCAGGTTTTAATTAAAATGTTTTAACTGAAAATTAAATGTCAGCAGTGATGCAGAACCACTGTTAGCAGGATATATCAAGTCAATAGTAGACATTTTAACAAGAAGGAGGAAAGCCAACGTGTGCTAAAGTGAGGATGGGGAAATCTGTCAGTTTCGCTATCCTTCACAATCAGAGCTTTTTTCACATCCCCTCTGTTCTGAGTATGTGACTGGCAAATGTTGGTAAAATCTTCAAGACAGAATTGAAAATTCCATCCCGTTTGCACCAGCAAAATCCATTGGCATTCATGGAAGTGACTCACGTTATACCTGCCAAAAAAAAAAAAAATTGGAAGGGTAACCTGAATTCAGCATTAACATGATTGAATACATGGTCAAACCTGTTTTGCCTTCATTACATAGAATAAAAAGAGGGAGGAAAAGCTCAAAGTCCTCCCCTCCCAATTATTAAAAAATGTCATCACTTGTTAATTCCAATAAGATATAAATTAAAATAAAATTCCCACCCATCCCTAGTCAGAAGACTAGTGTTTCAGGTGATATATGGAAGCATCAAAGCAAAATGCAAGAGTTAAACAGTTTAATTTGTAAATATTGTATTGGGGTGACCAGTGTCTCCTTTTCCCCAATTCCAACAAGGCAACAGATGTAGAGCTGAGGAGGTCGACTCTGACCCTTCACATGTTTTCGGTCTACAATCTTGAAAGCTCTAGCCCATGTGGCCAATAGTGAGGGATCACAGGAGTTGCAGTCCAAAAACAGCCACAGTTGCTCATATCATGGGCTTGGCAACTATGATACCCTTTCCAAAACACTCTCTACAAAGACACAACAAGGGGTAGGATGTTGCAATTTCTAAGGGGAGGGAAGAGTCACATTTTCCCAGCAGCAAAAAAATTGCCATTTGAGTGCTGGTCATGTTCAATTTTGTCCAGTGCTCTTGGGAAGAAAGAAATCTGGACCACATTCAATCGCAGAGCAATAACTGTGTCTTTATTGTGGGAGAGAGCTGTCTGAGAAGAGTATTTGACTGTTCATTTGTGGTAAGGAGGCAGAGTGCTCTGGTATTATTTTGTTCAAAAGGTGGGGAGAAAAGAAGTAGATAGAATCTCTAAGTTGTCTAGTAATCTCAGTAAAGCATGAATGGGCATATTTCAGGTTTATGGGTTTTTATAAGGAGAGCGGGCATAGCATAGTAGTTTGAGTGTTGGACTGGGAGTCCAGGAGACCAAGGTTTGAATCCCCACTTGGCCATGGAAACCCACTGGGTGACCTTGGTCAAGTCATGCTTTCTCATCAACAGAGGAAGGCAACAGCAAAACATCTCTGAACAAATCCCGTCAAGACAGCCCTACGACAGATTTGCCTTAGGGCTGCCATAAGCCTAAAACAACTTGAAGGCACACAACAATAGAAAAGAATCCTGAGATCAAATCTCTGAAGTAAAGGAGTAAAGTAACCTTCTAAGATTATTTTTAGGTATTTTAAGAGGTGTTTTTCACATTTTATGCCATTCTATTAACAGTCCTCAATTTTCTTCCCCATAAAAAAACAAACAAACTGTCCTGACTACCACGAGTGAGTTATGTTTTAAACATTATAAAAAAGTTAACAGGGATTAGCTGAGGAGTGGGGTTAATATAATTTTCCAGACTCTGCCTGAGATCTACCAGCTAGAGCCAGACACAAGATGGCTGACGCAGGTATAGTTAACATGAGGAATTCAGTAAGAATATACTTCTGAAGACATGTCCAGCCCATGAATTTATGCAAACTGCCAGAATCACACCAAAAGTCCATCCCTAGTTTTCTCCCAAGTATCCCTAATGGGGAAAATGGGGAAGAAAAAAAATTGGTTGCTGCTATTAGACAACCGGAATCAGAAATCCTTACCACTGCAAATCACCCAGAGATCTACCAGTGCACTGCAATAAAGCAGCCTATCAAAACAATCTATAAAGAGCTCCCATATATTTTCAAAGCCTGCCACAGTCTGGCTTCCTTTAGAGACAGCCCAGTCTTTAAATGTCAAATCCAATGTTTTTGTAGTCCAAGTTTTATTTTGTGGGACTTGTAATATCCAGGTTTTGCTACTAGTATGGTATGGTTCTTATCCCAGCCAGTCCCACAATTACACAGCAAAGCAAACAAAATGCCATCAAATAACAAAAATGAATGAGAACAAATGCATTCAAAGGAAAATCAAGAGATTTAACATTTTCAGTTATCTATTTTATATATTTTATAAGGCTTGTCAGCAAAATTAAGTATGTTTTCACTGTTTGCATAAACTCTATCAGAGATATGATTGGTCTTATCCTTTCTCTCTCACATACGCAGATACCACTACAGAAAAGACCCTGCCCTGTATCCCCTCCACCACAAAGAAACCTTTTTGGGTGATGGGACATACAACTGGGCCTCCAAAGATGATGTCCATCTCAGGCAAGGTCACACAGGAGGAATCTTCATCCTAAATAGTTTCAGGCTTTATACGTAAGAACCTGCATCTAGAACAGGATCCAGAAACTGACACCCAGTACAACTGACCTAAGACGGGTGTACATGTCCTGAAAATAAGACAGCAGAGATCATCCAGCAGCTGCATTCTCTATCAGTGACATTTTCCAAATATTTTTTAAGGGCATTCTCACACAAGGTGTGCTGCAGTAATAAGAAAGCAGATGCCTCTCACCACCTCAGATCAAAAGTCTCTATCAGACATGCAACAGCACAACATGCGGTAGTGCAGACCTCCTTTTAGGGTCACTTGTGACTCAGATGTTACCATTTAAATTTCTGTATTTATAAAGGGACACAAGTTGGGGCTGAAGAAAGTTGACAGCAAAACCACTGGGTGGGATACAGAAACCACGAGAGGAATGAAAACAACAGGCAACACTATTCCCCTTATGCCAAAGCTTGCATACATGTTCAAGCAGTGCTGTAACAGGTAAATACTAGGGCTACTGCTAAAAAGTCCACATGACCTTCTGTAAGTGGGTGAACACCTTTGGGTTTAGATTCACTTTTCTCCGGCGGCCCTATAGTAAGAGGTACAGTTCCATAAATAGAGAAGTGTGCATCCTTCACAACTGACTGTAGACCCAGATGTTTTGAACTTTCAGAGCCAATTTTGTCATGTTGTTAGTGCTGGGCTAAGATTAGGGATAGCTGGGTTCAATTTTTTTCTTGGCCATAAAGCAGACAGGGTAAACTTGGACCAATCACTATCTCTCGACATCACCCACTTCACAAGATTGTTATGAGGGTAAAAAGGGGGAACCAAGGACACTTCTTTAAGCTACCTGGAGGAAAGGAAACAAAAGTTAGCTAATTAATTGATAGAAAACAACCCAGATATCACATTTGCTGCTGAACTGTCACATGAAATAGGCCTCAGTTTGTAGCCGAAAAATTCCTCCGCTACCTGAAAAAAAAACAGGCTCCACTGTGCTACAGAAATATCCCATACATAAGGTTTTCTAGTTGACTCAGACGGCAAAGAGAAGTGCTTATATGAAAACAATGGCTTATGAAGTTATGTGTATGAAGACATTGTTGTCTTCACAATCAAAACTGGGGAAAACAGCATGTGTTTAATGATTCTTACAGAGAGCCACAGATGACTCTGGTATGTCATTTGATTCAAGGAAACTCTAATATACACAGGAATTAATCATTCTTCTACATGAGAGGAATGGGAAAAGTGATCAGTCTTGATTTTCAGAACCCTGAGGAAAATCCTCAGAATCACAAAGTGTTTTAGGAATTGATTTCAGGGCTTCAAAACACAGAACTGATCACCTTTCCTGCGGTTTTCTAATATTCGAAGATATTTTAGCACCATCATACTTGTCATTTGAAGAAAATAACAATAATATACTTCTACATACCAAAAATAGACATTAATGTTGTGGCAAGGTAGTAACATAAACCAGAGATGAAGCTTATAAACTGTGCAAATCCCCTTGCTCCAAGAAGGAAGGAAAGAACAAACAAACAAACAAATAAACAAACAGTGAAAATGGAGACTTTCAGGCTTCACCAGTCTTAAGACCCCTGTGTAAGCACTGCTGTAACTGTGAGACTTTCTTGGAGCCACAGTATACAACCCTTTTCAGATGGAAGTACCTGGACACAGGCCAGCTGGGTCATATGGATTTCAGCATGATCGTATCTTCTTTGAAAGCTCAACAAATCAGCCTTGAGAAAAGTGCCCTTTAGTTCTCCTGAAATGATAAATCTCTGACTAGATCGCATGATCAAGCAGTCATGGTTTATTCTAGCACATCACTGTAAAAAACAAAAGACAGTAGACAAAATCTCCTGAATTCTGAACCAAAGCATCCATTCCGCCCTCATTGATCGAACTGACTCAGGCTGCTGGGGGGAAAGAAGGGATAGGAGACCTTAACCCAGGGTTGAGAAGTTGTGACCCTTCAGATGTTGTTGGACTGCAGGTCCTATCAACCCCAGGCAGCACAGCCAATGCTGAGGGAAGTGGTAGTCCAACAGCACCTCAACTATTTATGTTTCCCATCCCTATTAGGCCTTTTTTGGATATATTTCCTTTGGATATATTTCCACTTCAATGTACCGTTCACCTGAGGATGCTTCTACAGAGGTTTACATAACAATATTAAATCTATGTACACCAGTTATGGGGCAGGGGCTGAAGCATGTATAAGCAAAGAGTAAAATCACACAGAAAAACCTGACAGCCCTCCAACCTTCAACAGATATATACTGCATACCACTATCTAGAAAAGAAGCGTGTACCATGAGGCTTTCCAGATATTGTTGGACAGCAACTCCATTGCTGGGAGTTGCAGTCTAGTAGCATCTGAAGGGCTGTACAATTCCTACTCTTAGTGCAGACATTGAAGAGGGCAGGATTCCCCAGGCTTTATATCGAATATACTCAAATTTCTGGACATCTGAAAGTGATCTTAGAGACAAAATTGTGAAGTAGCCTGTTTTTGGGATCTTAAAGAAGCCATATTTTACTTCTGCCTTTTTTTTTAAATCAGACCAAATAAAAAAAGTGAGAAGACAATGTTAAGGTTCTCTTCACTGAGTATGAATGATGGGATGCCATTTTATAAAATGTTATGAGAGAAAATCGTAACCAAAATGTATTGAAAATGGAAAGAGAAAGCCAAGATAAAAGCCCTCCTTCTTAAACAAAATTGTTCCTCTCTTTCTTTTTTGAGAAGTCATTTTGGATTTGTTCACTTTTTAACAGTATCTAGGTGCTTCTGTTTGTCTATTATGAAAGGACTTTCAATTTGCATTGACTGGGCCCTTGGCGCTGCACAGAACTAGTGATGGTAGCCCCCATTCAAAGACGGACAAAAACAAAGCAATAGAGTAAGGAGTAAGGGAGTTGAGAGACTGTCCAAAAGCGCAATGCCTGAGGAAGGGTGAAAGAAACAGGGAGAGAATAATGGAGGAAGAAAGGACTGAGCATTTCTAGCTGGGGTTAGCTAAAACTCTCAAGGTAGCCAGTGAGAGAGAAGGGTGTGAAATCTGTATCAGTTTCTTTCTAAGAATCTGCTTTCAGGTACTTGCCTGTTTCCACAAGGCTCTACTTTATAATAGAAATAAAGCAAGTGGGGAGACTCCACAACCTGTAGATCCCCAGGACTTCCTCATTCAAAGGAACCAGTCCCTCACAAGGCTTATTTCTGAATAGACACAACTTGCAGTAGTGGCTTGTGGCTTCCACGCCTCTGGGGCCATGAATCTATTTCTACTTTATTCTGAAGGAGCTATCCAAGGTGCTGAATAAATATGTTGATATTGGATTCAGTGCCTTGGATAGCTCCGTGCAAGTCAGACTAATACCCAAAGTCAACTGACTGTCCTACGGGCCACTAGCTGCCACTGATACCTAAGTCTATGCTATAAACTCCACAGTACTGTGCCTGAAACTCCTCAGTGTCTAAAGTAACACATGGACAAAGCACTCTGAAAGTGCTGAACTGTAAAACAGAGGATAGGAGAGTGAGCAAATATGTCTTGTTTACATGTCTTGAAAAAGAAGGGGATCTTGGACCCAGGCAGTCCCATTATCAGCTGCATTCCCCTCACCTGCCCAAAATTCATCTCTGTGCCAGTGGAAAGAGGGACTGGCACAGATTGTGTTGACGCTGTGTTGACGCTGTTGTGTTGACGTTGTACACTGCTCTGCAGTTCATTATGCTTAAGCTAGGAACAATACTAATGACATGTGTCTCCATAAACTTGACAGACTATGTAAAGCCATTAGAGTTTTGTGAAGGGAAACATTTTCAAATGCGTTGATTAAATTACGACTAAGGGCTTGGACCAACAGATATAAATCTCTAATCTCATCATCACTAATGACCTCCCACAGCAGGAGAAAGGTATTTTATTCACTAAATCCAGCTTTTCAGGGAAAGGCATCAAAGTACCAGCCTAATTTTAAAGCCTAAACGGATCAAGAAAAAGAAGCCATCTCCAAGCTAACTCATAATGACTGGTTTAGAAAACACAATCCTCATTTTTGACTCGAGAAATTACCCTTTAAATTGTATTTTGAAAGTTTTCAGTCTTCCAAAATTATTTTGATGTAGGATTTAATAATTAAATATCTTTTTAAAACAGGATTGGGCAATTGTGACCTTCCAGATTTTTTCGACTGCAGCTCCCATAATCATTCACTACTGGCTATGGCTGATGGGAACTGCAAGCGAAAAGGGCCACAGATGCCCATTGCTAGGTTAAGAAATAATGTGCCAATAATTTATTCCTCTCCCCAAACTGAACCCCTGTTGTACATCTTAGAGACATCATTTAGAATGAGCTAGTCTAATGCAGATAAGGGTGACAAGAACAATTTAAACCATGTCATGCTGCTTTCCTGTTGGTATAACTACAATTCTGCTCCATCCATGTTTTTTTCCTTGCAAGAAGTTCCATAGAGTTCATAGAATCCTTTGATAGTTGTGATGCACTAGAAAAAAGATTTAAGAGAAGAAACATATTCAGTCCTTCACAAGATATTTCCCTCATCTGTGGCAAACATGGTAATTATTATATAATTCAAAGGAACATTTCTCACTTGTGGCCTGGATCCCTCTGCTGAGAGCTTCCTCCACAGCTCTGAATATCTGTGTCAGAAACACGATGCTCCTTCCCTCCTGTCTTGCCCAACAACTGTGGGGGTCCTTCACAGGACCTGGAAAATATGCTTTTTTGGACTGCAAACTTCAAAATCAGCATAATGGCTGAGAACTGGTGGAGCTGCAGTCCAAAACAGTAACTTCTCCAAATTCTGTGGCACCTCAATACTAGCTCCACCAGCACTGTTCTGTTATTAAGATGCTTACCATGGTGGAGAGTCAAACGTCACATAGGGGAAGAAGTTCACACAAGACTTCCAGGAAATATAGATGAGAATTATAGGTGATACACGTGCACATAAGAATCACTCCTATGTTTACCTAAGAAGAGATGGAAGAACTTTTGAGCCTTCATATATTTTGGCCATTTACTCCCACAACTCCTTAGTGTAGGTCATACTGGTGGGAACAGTTAAGCGAAACATACAGGTAGCCAGAGATTTTCTGCCCCCATAAATCCTCTTATCTGATTGGCCAGAGGTTCCTCACCTCCGATCTAATAAATATATCCTCTAAATCTAATTGTAATAGCAACAAACAAATAATTATGCAGTTTTCTAGTATTGATGGGTCGGTCCATGATCTTGAACATTAGCCATGCTTCTGTCTAGTACAGGTCATAGAGGTAAGTCAGACAGTTCATGCCTCATTCATTAGGAAATTATCATAGTGCTTTTGACTTTCATCCACTAAACAAAAGAGGAAACAAATCACAAAACAATATTTTCCATCAACCATAGCTATTTTCTGCCTCTTGCAAATCAAACCATATAACTTACTCGACACTGATTGGAAATAAAGGTTAGCACTTCACACCAAATTAACTAAGTGTCAGTACAAGTGCATTACTTATGTACCATTAACCATTATTCCAAGAGAGCTGGCTAATCAATGTAGGAGTAAATTAGCTTCAAATGGCTATTTTCTCCATAAGAGGAAAAATATTAGATATGTCAGGGATTCTAAATCAAATACAATTCTAATAGGAATTTGGACATGATCTAAATATGGCTCCCAAGGTCTCCTTAAAGCAAGAATTCTTAAATTGGGACCCATGGAGCCATGGGTGGAGTTCAGAGGATCCATGAACTAGATGCAAAAAAAGTTTTTTTTCCCTCCAGTTTTCTTTCTATTACAGTGAATTTTCAGGTATAACTTCAGTCTTTTCAAATATTCATTGTAATTTTTTATTGCAAACTAGTACATCTGAAGGAGATCAATTTCCAATTCCACAAAATAAATTGTATGCAGATATTGTGCCTGTATGCTTACTTTTCATAGATGGGGGTCAACTGCTTTCAGAGTCTCAAAGGGCCTTTGATCCCCTCCCAAAAAAAAATATTAAGAACCATTGCCTTAAAGTCTATCAAACCCTGAATATTAAAAAAATATATATTAAAAAAATAATTCTAATACATTAGAAAACTATACAATAATTATAGCCAGCATAGTACAATGGTTTTAGCTTTGGACTAGGAGGCTGGGAGGCCAGGATTCAAATCTCCACTCAGCCATGAAAAATTATTGAGTGGTCTTGGGCAACTCACACTGTCTCAGTCTCAGAGGAAGGCCATGGCAACCCCCCTCTGAACAAATCTTACCAAGAAAAACCCATGATAGGGTCTTCTTGGGGTTGCCATAAGTCAGAAACGTCTTGGAAGCACGCAACAATAACAATATTATTTATTGTCAGTTGTTCATCAGGAATAGTACAGACTGAGCAGTAATGATTCTGAAATGCAATGTTATTTATTACATAACAGTTTTACCCCAGTTTTTCCTATAAAGAATTTACAGTGACATTCACAGATCTCTGGCTCCCACTTTAGCATCACAACAGCTCTGCGAAGCAGGTTATAGAGAGAGAGAATGAAAAACTCAAGGTCATCCAGCCAGCTTCATTTTTAAATGTGGATTTCGACACCATGCTCCTCTTCCCTGATCCAACAGTCTAACCACCACATCACAGTGATCTGGATTATTATATCAGAATCACTTTCTACATCAATGAGTTTCGTAATACTGGTGTGGGACACTTGTCAAATGAACTAACTCTGCCCCATCCCACACACAAATCAAGAGAATCACATTGTCCTACTTTTCCTTGACATCAGTTTGCAGACAGTGGAATGCAAGTCTGAATAAATAAAGAATAAATAAAATGTCTTGACTATGGAAAAGCTATACTATAATTCATATTCCTGACTTCCAGTTCTCTATTTATTTCTGTGAAGGCCCAAATAGTCAATTCATGGGTATAAAAAATAGTACAGCTCAGCAACAGCCAGACTTCCTGATCATGTTGAAGTTCAAGCTACCAGCACAGCAAGTGGTTACAGCTATACTGGTAAATTACTACTTGATAAGCATTGTCTGTATTCACCCACCATGAAGTCAATATAAATACACATTCAAGGTCAGCTCTTAAATAATGAACAGCAAATCTCCAATAGAGATTTGCAAATATGATGGGAAAAGAAGAAATATCCCCTTTATACACACAAAATCTAACACGCCAAATTCTACTATGCAGAAAACTTTAGGGGGTTAGTAATAAGTTCTCTCATTCTCTCTCTAAATGTATCTAACCGCAAGTTTTTGCAAGTTATTTACACTTCTGATCCTCTAAAGAACTTCCCAGTGCCAATCCAATCACTTTAGCAAAGCTTCAACCAACAGAAGTGCTACGAAGATTGCTCTAAAATCCAGCATTTCATATAATGAAGCACGTAAATAATTTCATGTCAAGACCCTCTGATGACAAAACAGAATGAACCTATTAACACAAATAAATTGCTCATAAATCAAAATTATGCTTTGGCAGCTGAACACTAACTTGGTGGAAGCTGCAGGAAATCACAGTTAATCAAAAACATTTACTTAGGTCATAGGTCGATGCTATAGATCTCAAGAGTACACTTTCAACTGTAGCCAGACAATGCCAAATAATTATGCTTTAATACCTTTCATGCAAAAATTTGTTGCATGTGTGCATGTATTTTGTGTGTGTGCATGTGTGTGTGCGCGGGAGAGGGAGGGAGGGAAAGAGAGAGAGAGAGAGAGCGCGCGAGCGAGCGAGCAAGTAGTGGTTCAAACTTTAATGCTAGGCCAGAATTCCTTACAAGTCACTGCTCAAATCTTCAGAATTCTGGCTTATCTTGAGCAAAGAATTATGCAAGAGGATGCTAGGTAATAGCTCTTGTGTGCCTCCTTCTCCCAGCAGGACTGCCTCTGTCCTTGGTCTGTTTAGAGCATGGATCATCAACTTCTGGAGGCGGGGATAGCATGGCCACCACCACCCTGCCACACCAAAAAGCCATGTGCTCCTTTTGCCCACTGCATTTCTAAAAATAATCAGTGCAGTAATGAAAAAAATAACAACCAAACTGAATTAAATGAGGCGCTTTCAGTTTAAGACAAAGCATGCATGTAGCTTTAGGGCTGAACTGCTTTATTTAAAGAGGTTCTTTTTTCCCCACCATACTTTCAAATTAAAAAAAAAGAAGAACTTTTTACTGCTGCCCTATAGCCAAATCTTATTGGCACAAGAAGCGAGACTCCTGAAGGTCATGGCAAAATGGGCAGGGTGCAAACTGTGATCCTTAGTTTACTGCTTTCCTAGTTACACAGCATAATATGCTGAGGCTGTTGTTGTTGTTGTTGTGTGCCTTGAAACTGACTCTGACTTACAGCACACCTATCATAGAGTTCTCTTGGTGAATTTTATTCAGAGAAGATTTGCCACTGTTTTCCTCTGAGGCTGCGAGAGTGTGACTTCTCCAAGGTCACCCAGGGGGGACTTGAACCCTGCTCTCCTGGAGTCCTAGTCCACTCAAATCACCACACCACACTGACCCTCACAGTATCACATGCCAAGAACAAACCCTGGCTTTGGGTTCCACCTTGTATGAGGACAGACAAGCCAGAGTTCCTGGCTTACATGTCGCAAACAAACAAACCACGGAAGGAAGTCCTGCAGTTTGTTGAGCAGCTCTCACTGGCTGAAGAAGCCAGGAGGGGCCATATCTCCAGAAAAGGGAATGCCGGATTATAAGATCTCTCACATGCAGAAACAAAAATTACAAAGAGAGAAGCGCATAAGTAGATGCTTTTATTTGCTGAAGCCCTGCTTATGCTTCCAAATGAAAGCAGTACAGATTCTTGACATCTGGCCTTCTGCTTCTCAGCTCCTAATGTCGTCTACCTATCAAGTATCCATCACTCAATCAGCAGTGCCAATTCACTGTGACTATTTACCATCCATATTGTCTATGAAAAAAAAAGCAATTTAAGACACTAGTTAGACTTATAAGATCTAAAAGACTTTGGTTAAAAGTAGCAGCTCATGTGCCAATCCTTTTGTGATGGTGTTGTCTTCGATGGCAACAGCAGTTACATTTCTATACCGCTTCTCAGTGCTAAGCACTCCTTAAGTAGTTTACAGTGCATTTTAGCTAATTGCCCCCAACAAGCTGGGTACTCATTTTAGCGACCTACAGAAGGATGGAAGGTTGAGTCAATCTGGAGCCCTGCAGGATCGAATTCACAACATTATGGCTGCAGTACTGGCATTTAACCACTGAGCCACCAGGGCTCTTTTCAAGGGCAGGTAACTTGTGATCATCTAGATGCTGTTAGGTCACAAGTCTCATCATCCATCTTCCTTGCACTAACAGAAATTACAGTTCAATACAGTTACAGTTCAGTAAGGTTTAGAGGTTGCCCAATCCTCTTCTGTTCTAACAAACTGAGTGGCAATGGTGGATAACTCAGCTGCTGCAAGATAAGGAGCAGCTGTAGCAGCTAAGTGGGTTCAAACTTAACATAAGCTCCCCAGTCTGGAAAGTTTCATCCTATCCTACTCCTTCTCCTTCTTCATGCCTTTTAGGCTAACCTACACAGCTAAGATCAGAATCATCTTACAGAGTTTGAAGACCAAATTAGACACTGTCAGGCACACAATCAGCAACTGCATGAATATATTTCCTACCTGCCTCATGGGTCCTGTCCCTGTACTCTTGATAGGACCCATGAGGCAGGTAGGAAATATAATAGGATCAAAGGATTAAATCAGAACTGGGAACTGTGCGGCCCTCCAGCTGCTTTCTAGCATTTCTCACCACTGGCTATGCTGGCTAGGGTTGTTGAAGGTTGGAGTTCAACAATATCTAAAGAACTGCACTTTGCCCAGCCCTGAAACTTTGTTCACTCTGACCACTCCTTCGTACACCCCATCATCTTCCATCAGTGCTTGATCTGGATCTGCATCCACTTGAGCATATCTGCAATTTATACTCAAACTATTTACCTAGTTGCTAATTATGTGAATGATGATATAACACACACCAGCATAAAACAAAGTAAGAACATGAAGAGAGCTATGTTGAATCAGGCCAAAGGCCTGTATCTTCCAGCTCTTCATGCAGTAGGACATGAGTCCACCAGTAGGACATGAGTTCAACTCTACCCTCCATCTTATCTTCTCAGATTGATACACAGAGATACATTGTGTCTGATACTGAAATAGCCTGACTAGAAGCCATTGATGGCCCTGCCCTCTATGAATTTAATATTGATTTAAAACCACACAAATTACCAGTCAGAACTGTCTTGTGGCCATTATTCCTACAATCTGAGTATGTGCTGTGTGAAGAAGAACCTTTTCCACACTAAATAGGTCATTTATTTAGTATCAGCACATATACCTCTCCCTTAAGTCTTGGGTACTTTGTTTATCTTGGACATCTTATTTACTGAGGCCATTTCCGCACTAGAGTGTTATAGCGCTATGATTCCACTGTCAACATCCTATGGAATCCTGGGGTTTGCAGTTTTGGGACGGGACGGCCAGCACCTCCGAAAACTGCAAACCCCAGGATTCCATAGGATGTTGAAAAGTGGAATCATAGTGCTATAACACTCTAGTGAGGGAATGGCCTGAAATGTCTTCTTGGAATTTGTAGGTTGACCAGGAGAATCAAGCTGCCAAGACTTCTCTCGCATCAGCTTGCTTTCCTATAACGGCATCCTTCCATGTGGCCCCTGTGATGGCCCACTCAATAATCCACACAAGTGACGGAGCTACTAAGAGACCAAACACCCCATACACCGTACATGCAACGCACTGTGTGGTGGAACTGCTTGGACTAAAACATTTCTACAGACCCACGGCAACAACCACATCACTCTGAGTGCAAATGGGGGGAGGAGTTGTCATGTGAAATCAGTGTTCCATTTTGAAACAACAGGAAGAGGTTTTTCTTTTCTTTTTTTTTAAGAAAAAGGAAAAAAACATTAAAACCAAAAGCATAGCCCTCACACTACTGCTCTGCCTCTGTCATTTCTCCTGTAGGGAAAGCCTTTTTTTTTCTTTTTCTTTTTTTTTCTTTTTCCTTTTTCCACAGTTGCTTGGGCTTTCCCATCTGTACATCCTCTAAACAAAAGGTTCAAAGTTCCTGTGCAAAAAGTAACAATCCCACTAGGAGTTGATGGGAGTGCATTAGACATTTTTCCCACGAACCCCGTCTCATCCATCTCACTGCATGGCTGGCCTTACACCCATCATCTGGTGGGAGCACCGTGTCCTCGGAAGGCAACTGCTGAAACTCAGGAGGGCTGTGTCTCACAGCCAGCAGCTTAGCTGAGTAGGAGTGTGTTTATTCACATTGCCATTCTCAGCAGCCTCTGTACACAGTGCTCAACATCTGTGCTAAAGTTCAGACCAGCAGCAGATTATCCAGAAACCTTTTAAAATGTCATCCACCATTTGCATTAATTCGCAAGATAAAACTCTTAAATGTCCCAGTCACTAGCAAGGTCAAGGTGACCCCATGTAAAAGCAATCTGGCAGAGAAGAGATCAGAAAGCCAACTCTATTGGGATCCTTCCATCATCTTGCCACATTACCTTCCCTCTCCTCTGATTTCTATGTCCAAAAATGCTTAGCAGAGTATTGATTACTGGAGGAATGCCTTATCCTTGGGCATACATAATGAAGAAGATATTTCTCTATGGACTATGGAAGCTCATGCACCAAGGGAAATATTCATCCATCAAAAAAATGTATGAGATTAAACTCACCAACACATTAATGATAAAACGGACACAAAACCATCCTTGATCATATTAGGAACAATGGAAGCTGCAAGTCAAACTGTCGGTCCCTCTAACATTGCCTATATCGGGTGAGTGACTCATGGCCTTCTTGGTATTGTTGGACTGACTATGATGGCTAAGGCTGATGGGAGCTAGAGTCCAGTTATATCTGCGGGGCCACATACTTCTAGCCCTGGGCTTCGCTAATTGGTAACAGTGGCCCTCTAGAATTTCAGACAAAGTTCTGCTTGGAGAACCCAGAGTTGGAAACTGGGACCCTCTGAATGCAAAGCCAGAGCTTTAGAAAGTTGCTTCGCTGGGCTGTAACTGCTACAGTCCTTCAACTAACATTTAATAGGATCAACTATTACAGGAAGAGAAGCAGAGGGGAAGCCCAATGCAGCATTTGTGGAAGCCTTGCTTGGTTTCTCAGAAAAAGTAGGCTAACATGAAACTAAAGCAGTGAGAGCCAGTATGGGGTAGTGGCTTGAGCACTGGACTACGATCCTGGAGAGCGGGGTTCAGTTCCCTATTCAGCCATGGAAACCACTGGGTTACCTTGAGAATATCACATACTCTCAGTCCCAGAAAAACCACAACAAAGAACAACAACACAGTCAAAATTTGGTCCTTCAGATGTTTTGGATTTCAGCTCCCAGAATCCCTGACCAACAGCCAAGCTGGCTGGGATTAGGGGAGTGATGAAGTCCTAAACATCTGGAGGACTAAAGTTTGAGAACCACAAAACTACAGGAGTCTTCTTTTCTCATTTCTCTTTCCATCCATCTCCAGCCACTTATACATTGCCAAAAAAAAAAAAGGATATGCACATGTGTGTACATAATCACACATGCACACACACACAGGGATGTAGATGTGCAAAAAATGTGCAAATGCTAATTGGTATGGATGGGCATACATTTAAAAACAACTGTGGCTAATCCTACAATTGGGGAGGGGTAGCTCCTGCTCAGTCTGTCATCCAGGTGCTGGCATCTTCAGGGCCTCCGCTCTCCCTTCTTCTTATCGTTCTTTGTCTTCAGACATCCCCTCAAACAGAGGACTTGTCCTTTGACATTCCTTCAAATAGAGGACTGTCATCTGGAGAGCAGAACATATGGCCTCTTTAGCTGCAATATGATTTGTAATCTTCTTTCTTGACCTTTCCTGTTATCTCACCTTCTGCTTTTGCCCCTTTCAACTTCTTCCCCTTCCCCACGACCATTAGATGATTAAAGAATATTTTTCAGTGAAACATTTTGCATCCTTAAATAGAACTTGGGGAGGACTGCACGGGTGTATTAAATGTACATGAAAATATTTTAGCGTAGCATGTCATCTACAGAACATTGTTTGAATTTTTAGGATGATGTGCAAGCATGCACATCATGTAAGGTCCTTTTCCCACATGGACAGAAACCCACAAAAGGAATCCTTAAAACCTCAGTGAGAACTAAATATTGCTTCATTAGACAATCACTTTTGGTAAAATGGGCATTTTCATGTTGTGTGCCTATTCCCACAAATACCGTGCGCCTTTTATGTTTACCTCACTACATTTTATACCGTCTCAAAACTGACATATCAGAATAGACTTCGAATTATCAGCTTTAAAAATGCGGCCCAAGATGATTTTGTTTTTTCCTAGTGAAACAAAATCTTTACAGGAATTGACATTAGAAAAGTGAAAGCAAATTGTTGTTAATTGCTGTCAACTCAGCTTTGACTTACGGCAGCTCTATGACTGAGAGACATCTCGTTAGCAACAGCCCTTCTCAGCTCTTACAGACTGAAGGCTGTGGTTTCCTTGACTGAATTAATCCACCTGTAACGTGGTCTTCTTCCTTTCCTACAGCCTTTCACTTTACCAAGCATCAGTGTCTTTTCTAATGGGTCTTATCTTCTCATGATACACTCAAAGTACAACAATCTCAGTTTTAGTCATCTTGGCTTCTAGGGAGAGTTGAGGCTTGATTTGCTCTAGGACCCGTTTATTTGTCTTTCTGGAATTCTATTGTGTCCTTAGAATTCTTCTCCAGCACGACATTCCAAATTGATTCTCTTCCTATTAGTTTGTTTCACTCTCCAGCTTCCACAACCATACACAGAAATTGGAAATACAATGGCATGGACAATCCTGACTTTCGTATTCAATGATGTATCTTTAAAGTTCAGGATCTTGTCTAGTTCCTTCATAGCTGACCTTCCACGTCCTAGTCTTCTTCTTCTTGAATGCAGCCTTCACTCTGATCTATGACTGAGCCAACATATGGAGTATATACATACTTTAAATAAATAAATACACACAGTCATTCCTCCACATTCACGGGTTTGACTTTCATGAATCTGATTATTCGCAAGGCATGTGCTTGCCTCCCCCATTTTCCTTCTCCCATCCTTTGCATTCTTCACCCCGGGTTTGAGAGGCTTGTGTTCAAAATGGACATTTTTTTTTCTTTTTGGGTGAACAAAGACTCCTCCCACCGCTGAAGACATGGCCTCTCTGCCATGTGGTCGCACATTCTGCTGTGTATTGGCTGCTGATTGGTCAGGTGCTCTCTTTGCTCCTCTTCCTCCTTTCTCAAGACGGCTGCCAAAAGTAATTAGAACTCCAGAACTCCCCACTTCTCTGTCTGAGGAGAAAGTATTGGTAATCCTTTTAGGTTGTCTTTTTTACCCCCCCCCCCCAATGCTGGGGCCAGAGGCAAAGGAATGGGAGGGGGGAGCTCCAAAAGGGAATGAGAAGGGAATCACCGGGGGGGGGCTGTTATTTGCAGTTTTTTCGCTTTTGCAAGAGCTCTGTACCCCAACCCTCACAAATGTGGAGGGGTTTACTGTACATACATACATATATAAAGGAGAAGTCAATCCCTATGGACATCTTTCCTACAATGGTGCCCCTCACTATGAAGCATCTAGGGCTAGTGGGCTCCCCAGAGTGGCAAAAGTGCACTCCCAGAAAGCGAGCCTTCACATCTATTCAATGTTTTTCCCAGGAAGCCTGGCGTCCACTCCTCTCCTCCTGCGTCATTTCCTGCTGTTGAAGAAGCAAGCCCTCGGGACTCTCCGACTCTGCACCCTTCCTGCTCACGGGAAGTTTGGCCCTAAGCAGTGGCAGCTGGTGGCTTCCATATCACCAGGGTGACCGACTGTGCTTTGGGTTCCAATCTGAACTTTAAACCAACTAGAATAAAATTCAGCACCCTAGAGCTCAGAAGCTTAAAGTTTAGACTAAAACGCACAGCAGATGCAGCACCCTCAACGACATGGAAACCACTAGCTGACACTTCGACCTGGAGAAACCATTATTACTCCAAATGACTGAGTGGTACCCTTTTGAAACCAAATGACAAATCTATCTTTTTACAACAGCTGCAGCATAGCTCTATGTAGTAGCATATCTCTATACAGAACAGGGAGAGGAGGTGTTCCCTTATGTTAAGAGGCATTGTTTCTGTCACACGATGTGCTGGTCCCTAGCAGTATAAGGTATTCCTGTAGTTTCAAACACCAACAATTCCATACAAGCCCATTGACTGAATATCACTGAGCCAAATGCCCTTCATTCTTAGCATTACAATCTGTCTGCCTCAGTGAATGGTAACCATGAGAGGCTCTCCTGCGAGCCTACTAATGTCACTCAGAATGGATGGCAAGAGAACCATGGGTCTGCATGACAACGCTTGTGCAACACACTGCTTCCAGCCATTATTTATAACTGCTCCTAGAATTGCTGGCTTTTTGCCGTAATAATAAACTTGCTTGCTTGCTACTGCTCCTAGGAAATGTAGGAAACAGGAGAGGTGTCTGTCTTGCTCATGGCAACTCACAGCGTTACGAGCTATGCAGACTCCTTCTAGGAGTCGAGGAGGGAGCGGGCTTGTCAAGGAGGGAGCAGGCTTGTTTTTCACTGCTCCGGAGACTAGGACAAGGAGCAATGGATTCAAGCTGCAGGAAAGGAGATTCCACCTGAACCTCAGGAAGAACTTCCTGACGGTCAGAGCTATCCGACAATGGAGTATGCTGCCTCGGAGTGTGGTGGAGTCTCCTTCTTTAGACATATTTAAGCAGAGGCTGGATGGCCATCTGTTGGGAGTGCTTTGATGTGGGTTCCTGCATGGCAGGGGATTGGACTGGATGGCCCCTGTGGTCTCTTCCAACTCTATGATTCTACCCTTTCATTCTTCCAAGCATATTCAACAAGCTGCTGCATTTATAACTACTGGTATCCTCCTTCTGAAATCTGAACCTGTAAGTCAGGAATACCTGCTTAAGCTTACAACGCCATTGCAACATTACTCTCCTCTTCCCAACAAGGAAGCCAGTGAGGATGTGGTAAACTAATGAGGAAGCACTCAACTTCTGATGAAGCTGTTGAGTCAGCTCCCAAGAGGGAATCCCCCTGCTTATAGGAAAGCACACAAAGAGAGATGTTAGAAAGACTAACAAAACAGAAAGATTTGAGTATTGTAGGAAGATATTTCAGCTTCTGTCTTTAATATACCCTATATACATGTGAGATTAGATCTGGATATCTTGCAAATATAGTTCATTCTTAAGCCTAAAGTCTTCCTCCTTATCAGTTCTTTCAAATGCAACACCATGCTGCCCACCAGGCCTCCCAAGTTCCAAAGCAAGTCACAGATAACATCATAAGGGACATCTGCTGGTAGAAACCCCTAAGGGATAGTGGAGGATTATTATTCTCTCATACCACCAACCCATTCCAACCAAGCAACTCAGGTGCCAAAGGGAGCTCCAGGTACCTTGCAGCATGCCCTTTGGCAAAAATATCAATGTGGAGATGAATCAGTATTTTTTTTTTCCTTCTTTACTGTGTTTCACTTCCAAACATGAAAGAAGAAACTTAAACTCCGTTATGATTCAGTTGCACAATACAAAAGGCATCATCATTGTCTTGGCCTTGGGTGCAAGAAAAGCCCCTGCCCCACAGAACACATTCCACCAACTAATGAGGTAGGTAAGAAAAAGGCATTGTTCAACTCAAACCTGGATTCTTCTCACATTACAGTAAGACTCATCTCTTTCATTAAGCAACATGGGACCAGAACAAGGTAGGACCTCTTTGATAGTCCCAGACTGGTCCATTCCTCACCTTCTGAATTTGAGCCTGAAAGACCAAGGCAAACTTCAGCTGCACAAAGAGTAAATTGTCATCTTCTCCTCCTCATTACTCTCCTACCAGATAGTGAACTGGAATAAGTTGAGAGGAGGAAAAGAAATGCTCTTGCTGTTGTTGTTATTATTAAGTTGTACACAAGCACAATAGTGAAATTACACAAATCATTCCTGGTCATGGGACCCATATGTTAAAGCATCATCAGCCTTTAACTTCTGGTTCCCTGACTTTGTAGAGCTTGAGTCCCCATGAGGGATTTTGAGTGTTGTCGTAGTCCCAAAAGGGATTTCTCTAGAAAACACAGGAGGGCTATAGTGGAAGACAACAATGTCTGACGCCCTTGCAAAAAAAAAACCATAAGGAAACAGGGTGACTGTACAATAAAAGCTTTGGCTGGAAGCATACCAGTTAAACTGACCTCGAATCACCCACAGAGTATTTATTTGGAATGGTAAAAATACAGGCAAAAGGCAGGGAGAAAACACCTTTCCATGGGAACTGGTAAAACATTGGGCCCTAATAATCAAAAAGAGAGCCTTATACATAACAGTTAATTAATAGTACAAATGTACAGATGCTCAGCTCTTCCTCTATTTGCCTATTACCACAGAAAGAAACAAACCAATATGATCTTGTTATATAAAGGCCTTAACAACGCATTCCTGTGCACACCTATTCAAACGTTAAGTCCCCCTGAGTTCAGTGTGGCTTACTCCCAGTCCAGGCCCAGCACGGGACTACAACCTAAATCTATTCTTGTTATGGAATAATAATCTCTTTCTCTATCCGCACCCACCCACCAAGTTCTTCCTTAGTTCCAAAATACTCCAGAAAAGGCACTGTGATAAACATAGCCTACAAGATAAAAGAAATCAATGCCAATACATTCTTCAAGGACTTGTTTTTCTGGATTCAAGCAAATTCCCATTCTTGTAGCAGCCAGACTGATTTCTCTGACATTCATTCAACACCACTCTTTTCAAAACCTGTTAATAAGGACAAGAGATATTTTTCATGCTTAAATACCTTCAGAAATAAAGGCAAGGAATGGCCCTTCCTGTTAACCTGCCATAACGTACCACAAGAAACCCTGGAGATACACATGACTAAAATGAGCTCCGACTGAACCCTTCCTGAAAGAATGTTGTCTCTGCTATGTACAAGAGCTCACTAACGACGGCAAAATCTAAGAAGCCATCTCGTCAAAACAGGAAGGAGTGCCACCAACCATCTTCCCATGCTCAAGAGAGTTATTTTTTTAAAGATGAGACTTATTGATTAGAATCTCAGAAGAAAAGACTGAGCCACAAACATTAAAAGCCATAATCTACTTAATGCCACAACAATCTGTCTGATGGGGAGTCTGCTGCATAACAGAGAGATATGAACAGGACGTTCCCCCAGGAATGAGATAGGTCTTTGCCACCAAAGATTGCATTTGACATAATAGGAGCAACAGCAGCACACCCCTGACTGCTACACAGGGTGAAGGCAGGGACAGCTATGCCCACGCCCCTTACAGGCAATGGAATAATAGAGGGAATAGAGGGCCAGGACCAGGATTATCCAAAATTCTGTTCTGCAGTCAATGAAAGGAGAAAACAGGTGTCCGTGTCTCTTTCAGTCAGGCCTCCTCCTGATGATGTTCATCAGCAACTAATTCAGTTTCTGCATTTACACATAGTGGGCCTACTATTAGGCAGAATGAGGCAACAGCTTCATGTGGCAAATGTTGGGTGTCAGCAGGGGCAGCCACCCAGTTATTTTTCCTTTGTTGGAAAACAAAGGTGTGCATGGCAAACAGCCTGGCCCCTAAGCCTGACTGTTGCTTTCGGGTATGGTGGAAGATATTGTCCCATGTCCAACACAGAAAGAGAAATTCAGCGGACACTCTAGTCAGCCTTTGTTCATGGATTGGGAGAGGTGTACCATCTTGTGCTTTCCCTCAAGCAGCAAAATATCTGCCATACTTTGATGGAAAGGAGGAATTTGGGAGCTTATTTCCTTAGCTAGTGGGGAAAAGGACAACATCTATTTAACCAGGAATTTAATTCTGCATATTCTCTGCTCTACAAAACGTCAGGGTGTTTCTAATCTCAAACAGTTGGGTTATTTAACAAACATACCCAGAATTTAGGTGTCTTTGCAGCAAAATGGCAGGGCACAGTGTGGGCTGAGAGACAGAAGTGAAATTGGATGTCAGGAAAACGTGTGAATCGATGCATCAAACAGAAAAAATGCATAACAAAGTGTGCACGGACTGAGAGGGAAGAGATTGAGAAAAATGTGTGAAATTGAGAGTGAGCGATTTCCACATTTCTATTCAGAGTATAAATCACTAAACAAAATAACAATGTAATTCCCAATAAAAATAGTCAAAACACTATCAGTTATTAAAACAACATATAAGATAGCTGTAGCAGACAAAGGCTTGATTTAAAAGGACAGTATGTTAAAATTTACCAAATGTAGACTCCATCAAGTAAGCCCGTAAAGTTTTGAGAAGGGAGCTATATCACTTTCTAGGGTATAGTGGCCCCACATTAGAATGATGTGAAACCACTACATAGTTCTTCTTCACTCTCCTCTCTGTTTTAATTCTTAGAACAATTCTTAAAACAACCCTGCAAAGTAAGTTAGGTTGAGACACTATGACTGGCCCAAGGATTTTGCACTCATGTTTTGTTCCTGGACCTTCAATAAGCATGAGTTTGGCCGCTACAGGAACAGAATACTGGACTAGGACCCAGCCAGCCTCTTCGTATTTCTCATGTCCTTACACCACTTGGCAGGTTTTGTGGCTGGCAATATATTTAAATTAAAGTTTCCCTCATCTTAGTCCAGCACTCTAACCAATACCTCATCCTGACTTTGTCTTTTCATTAGCATCTGCGGTCAAATCATCTTCCTTTCCTTTGACTCTCCAAGACAAAGATAATAAAATTTTCTCTTTATTTTGGTAATGTTTTAGGGACTTAGTGGCCTTTGCAGGCAATTCCCTTGAGCCTCCATTACATCCTTTGCACAAAAGAGAATGAAAGAGTCTAAGGAAAATGTGGAATAGTCAAATTAAGACCGCTAAACATTGAAGTAAGAGGCACTGCAATCTGCATCACAACTCTAATTGCTTGAAAGGTAGCAGAACTCACAGCATCTACAGATTCTGCCCTATCAGAACAAAGCAAAGAACATAAATCTATACTCTTCCCTCATATCCCTTCTAGTTCTTGTAGTCCCTTGGTTAAGAACATCTCTTTAACCACAAGAGGCTTGCTAATCTCAAAGCACAGAAAGTGAAATAACAGCAGTCACGCAAATAAGACAGCTATTAAGCCGTCAATATTTTGGCTGGTTTCTTCTTCTCAAAAATGTTGATGTGTTTCTTTAAACAGTTTTAAAAGACTGGGAGAGAGAGAAACTCCCTTGAGACCTCCTTTGGTGTGCTTTTCCCATTGTCCTGAATACCCTTCAATCCCATATTTCAAAACTTTCATCAACATCTCAAGAAGAATCAATGCTATTTTGTTTTTAGTTCCCATCACTGCTGTTAAGGACTGATGTGAGGAAATTATAACCTGTCCACCCCTTTTCTGTCCAGCTATTGCTAGCCTTTTTAAAAATCATCTGGACATGGGGGACTGTTATTCTCATTGTTTTTGCATTCGATTTTAAGGTATGGCTATGAATTTCAATACAACTAAATGTATGCAAAGTGGGCTGGATTCACTCATCTAACATTTCAGGCATGAGTTTGTATAACAAAACAGAGCAGTGTGCACTGGCAGGAACTAATTAAAATCAATTAATTTATCATTTGAATTAGAAATTTTCTAACCAAAGGATAATTTAGTTAAATCTATTTTTAATTTAACTTATTTATTTAAATTGGACTTGCACCACTACTTTATTTCCAGAATTAAGCTGTTATGTCATGGAAAACCTGATCTTCCTGGCATCCAGGTGACCTACACTGGACACCTGAAAGAGGCACCTCATTTTTTCCAGGAAAATAAATTCTGAAGCTCTCAATCCCAGAACTTTTATTGGGATTCACATGAGGGAGGCTAAGGAGGTGAGATTATAAGGGAAGAAGAAAAGGAAAGCAAGAAAGGTGCTGGGGTGAGATGGATGAGAAATGGCTTTTTCAAAAATGCATGGAGCATTTTTGGAAAAAAAAAAAAAGATCTCAAGCCAAAGACAAAGAGGGAAGGAATAAAATCACAGATAGCATTTTTAAGCTTCATTCTGGTAAGTTTTAAACTTGCCAGAATGGCACAAATTGGCTAGTTCAATTTCTCCTGTTTTTCTACTATAAATGCAATTAAATTAGATTCTTGTTCTTTAGATTAATTTAGATCCTTTATGATTAATTGAACACGTTAATTCTTTTCTACTCAATTTTCTTCTCTCTCACACAGTTGATCCTCCACCTTCATGGGTTTACCTTTTGGGGATTTGATTATTTGCTAGTTTCTCCAACCTCTGCTCCCCACCCCCAACTTCAGGTGCTTCTTTTCCAGGGGAACTTTCCCTGTCAGTGGCTCCAATCAGGTCACACACAACTCAGTAAAAATCTGCCTCTGGTTCTTGTCCTCATCCTCCGCCAGCTGTTGCCTTACCAGCAAAGGATGGTTTGCACCCCAGTTTCTCAACAAGCCCTCTCACAGTGCCTCCCCACACTCAAAGAAGGAGATGGGTGACAGAGAAGAAGTACAGGGCTACCATGCCAACCCACCCCCTTTCCCTCTCCTTTTTCTGATCTAATTTAGACCTGAGTGCACGATCACCACCACATCATGCACTGACCCTCTTCCCACAGACACAAACACACAATTTTTCCACTTTTGCAGAGGTCCTGTGCCCCTACCCCTAGAGAATATGGAGGGCTAACTATATTATATTTCTTCAAGGCAATTTTTCTGAAACCCATGTTGGAGGCAGTGGTCAAGCACTGATCAATGAGCTGTACAGAGACACAAGAGGTGTTACCCTGATTTCTGGGGGTCCCAGGAAGGACACCAAATTTCTCTTAAAATTATACAAGTTGGGGAAATTAGTCAAAGAGCACAGCCTAGCAACACGAGGGACAGGGTAACGTAGCGAGATCTTGAACCCTATGTCTACGGGGTCAGGCCGAGTCAAGGAGCACATAGAAGGTTAAACAATAAATGATGTTTTATTAAAAACACAATCAAACAGTGTATGCGACACGAACATACAGAGAAACTATAGAAATAAAGGTTGGAGTGGGATAGAGGGATTTTTAGAGGAGTTGTTGGTTTGGGTGATACTTCACCTATCCTGAAGCCCGGTTAGAAGCGGAGAAGTTGGGGAGCGTGGATCTCAGCACGTGGAGCTGAGGAGAAGGCTCGCTGGACAAAGCGACAGCAAAGCAGGATGGAAGCCAAGAGCGATCCGAAGAAGCACTCAAAGTCAGGGGTTTTTATAAGGAGAATTGTGACCGCAGGCTAGTTCGGACTTGGGGAAAACAATGGATTTGGGGCTGGAGACAAAGCCGCCGAAAGGTCAGAATTTGAATGACTGAATTATAGCCAAATTGTCAATACGATAGCCAGTATGCAAACGCAGAGTATTTGAGCATTGTATAGTCAGATCATCAAGCTGCCGGCGCGGGGCAGAGGATCTTTTGAAAGTTGCGTGCATACTTAATGAAGGTAATTGCCTTTGAGGTCTCCTAAAGCTGCGAGTCGGCTATTTCTGGCCTGCCTGTATTGTTTTGGAATATTACAGCGATTATCGGCCGAGCCTGTATGCGTGCTTGTCCGGGGGCCTCGCAAGCACGTGGAGGGGAATGGGTAGGTGAAGCCGAATTATTGATATCAAGAGATATCTTTTTATATCCCCCAAGCTTGGGCTAGCCAGAGTAGTAACAGAGGTGTAGCAGATGACAGTGCAAAGTGTTGATCAGGAAGGACACATTAGGAGAGCTTTGATGAAAAATAAACAGCTTGGAGGAGAGGTAACCCTTTGGACTACCAATTATATAATTCCCCATGCTGGCTGGGGGAGTGGGTTGGGAACTGTAGTTCAAAAGGGAACTTTTTCAAGTTTTTAAAGAAGAGGAAAGCAGGCTGCTGAATAAAAGGAGACTGTTGCAACTGGCTTCAGAAGCCCCATCCACATATGATCGCAGCTGTAACTGCACATGGCTACAAGCAAAAGTGATTTCAGCGGGCCACCAGATGCACAGACAGCTGCCTCCACATGGAGGTCAGACATGTAATGATCACAGTTTGCACAATCCAAACAGCTCCAGGAAAAGGCCAGCCTTATTGCAAATGTAGGCAGGCTGTGTGCGTAGGGGCCCCCAAAAGGAGGAATGATTTCATCTTCCTGGCACTTTTACACAAGCTTAGATGGATATACCAATACCTCTGGCCTCCTTTCCCTTTAGATAATTGCAGCGGGGGGGTCCAATAAGATTCTTAAGCCTGTGATAGAGTGAGCAGAGTGTAGGGCTGGGATTTGAGGAATCCAGGTTCAAAGTTGTCTCCCCTACTGAAGCAGGAAACTCACTGGGTGCCCTTGAACCACCACTACATGCTTCCTCTCTCTCTCTCTCTCTCTCTCTCTCTCTCTGTCTCAGGGGGCACTGGATGAAAGGTGAGATGTAAATATAATTAATTAAGGGTGGTGACATCATAGGAGACAAAGGAAGGAGATGAGCAAAAGATGAGATCTTGCTGAAGTTTGTAGGAAGGAGCATAAACAGAAACAAGGGAGGAATGTGGTAGAGCACATATGTGGGGGAGTCTTTATTTACGTGCATATGTACATATTCACACGCATTTATGTATATATGTATTCAAATGATTCATTTAAAACATGAGAAGATGATGGAAACCACACTATCTACTCCTCCCCTGCCGCTCCTGAAGAATTATTCACCCATTTCGCCATAATGGAAACTTGTTTCAAGAGCATTCAAAAACGAGCCATCAACCTTGGGTCAAGTTCCCTGCACTGCTAAACAAGCAGTTTTTAACTAGTGTGAATTATTTTAAAAAGTCTAAACAGCAAGCATGGAGGGGGCAACAAGAAGGTGGGAGTGTTTAACTCTTTCTTTCCCTACTGTGGTCCCGAACTCCTTCAAGTTACTGTTGACCCATGGATGAGTGATTTCACTGGACAGGGAAAGTAAAGCAGATAATTAATTCATTCCTCAAAGTACCTATCTTGACTGGATCCCACCATGCCTGCTATTTATAGCTTGTTTTGTTTTATTTTAAAGATTAATTGTTTTTGCAGGGATGTTATCACATGTGGTTTGAACTGGGTAAGGGCTGGTGAAGTTTGTTTCAGTAGAATTTTAAAACCAGTGTCACCCATCGTTACTCAGTTCACTTCTCAGATATTTTTCTTCTATAGAAAATCATTTTCAGACACACATCTGAACAGACGCACGTACTCCGTATCACATTCATGCTGTATCTTTTGACAGTCAGCAATTTATTTTCACATTTCCTTACTTCATAAAACCATAAAACATTTCACAGATTTTTTAAAAAAAAGAATGCTTGTAAATGTATTGTTTCAACTTTTCACAATGCCAGAGTTCACACCTCATTGTGGCTGTATTTCAAATGGCAAGTACAGTTAAGCTATTTCCAAGGCAATGTGTTCTATATAATATTTCCCTTTGAGTCATTAATTAGTTTAATGCAGCTGTTTTTGCTCCTAAAGAGGGATTTTAAGTAACCTCCTACCTTGGAAGGTTATCCAGCTAGATATTTTGCAGTGAATCTGTCTAAAAAAATGAAAAAATGTGTTTGCTGAAGATTAGGCAAATAGTAAGTCACAGGGGCTATAGTGAACCTACATGTTCAAGCATTCAGCCAAGAAATAAATGCAGAGCAATCTTCAAAACAAGACAAATATCCTCCAGACACATGTTACAGATCTTGTTTGCAACAAAGCTACTGAAGCCAACTTTCCAAGGTAGGGGATGTAAATCATTCTTGTTCCAAAAAGTGAATACTTATCCAGGTAACACGAGAAATGTTTCATACACATAATTTTAAAGAGAGACAGAGTGTGAGAGAGAGATCTCTCACACAACAAAATACTCTATTCCCTCCTTCAGCTTCACACATGGCCGCAATTCCTATGACTGGTATGGCTGTGAACATCTTACTATCATTTGTAACAAAA
Source organism: Cyclura pinguis (assembly GCA_030412105.1). Lineage (NCBI taxonomy): Eukaryota > Metazoa > Chordata > Lepidosauria > Squamata > Iguanidae > Cyclura > Cyclura pinguis. The sequence goes on from CM059599.1 coordinate 204,653,281, forward strand.
AGTCAGTCTCAATACAAAAGACAGGAGTGTGGTTTCAATACTGCAGTTCAATTCCCATCAAACAGACCCTTGATTCGGCTTTTTAAAAAAAACATTTTTGAAATAATGGCAGCAACTGAATTCATAGTTTCAGCCTTTTGGGTTAACTCAAAAGATTCCAACTGTGTAATATCATGTTTTAAGACTCTTACATTGAAAGGATTCAAAGCTACAAAACATATGCCTCAAAGAAATAAAGAGACGCATTTAAAGATCCAAGGATTCCCTATTTGTGAAAAATTACTTAATGCTCACTTGAATATAAGCCCACGGGCATGTAGAACTAGATATTCAGTCTAATTAAGACTCTATATCTTTATACACATATACAGTCAGTCTTCCACATTTGCAGGTTTCACTTTTGTGGATTTGATTATCCACAGAGTATTCGCTGTCACCTCTGCTGCCTCCCTATGCCATTTTTAATAGGGACTGCGAGCCTCATGAGACTGAGAAACGGCGAACAAGGCTTCTAAATTCTTCCTAAAAATGATGTGGGGCAGCAGTGGAGGTGGCAGTAAGCTCCCCCAGCCCCCCACTTCTGCCTTGTGAAGGAACTCTGAGGCCTCAAAGGAATCCACCCTGGTTTGAATATGGTGATCATACTTTTTTGTGTGTTTTAAATATGGTTTGGGAAGGCCTAGAGTCATTCATGATTCTTTCACTTTCATGGGGGTCCTGTGCCCCTAACCCTAGCGAATGTGGAGGGATTAACGTACATGAGACTAAATCCCATTGAACTTAGTGAGATTTACTTCTAAGTGTTACATAGATTTTAAAGCAACATCGAAAAAACATTCTGGAGATTAGGCAAGCACTCCTTTGCTGAATCTGGCCAAAACATATCCCGTGGCCACACTCTACCTCCCAATGCTAGATAGCCCTGAGAAACTAATAATGACCTATTGTTGTTTGTGATTAGAATTGGGTAATAAAATTTAGCATTAATATACAGCCATGGAACAGAAATGTTCAGTTTCTGGTTAGCATGGTTAATGATCATTTCTAGCAACTTTCTTAATTACATCAAAAGGTAGTGATAATTATCATATCACGCAGAAATGAATTCCTCAAATCATTTACGCCCAACCATGAAGAAGACTTTCTTTTGTGAGGTTGTAACCTGTTGCTGGTGCACATAGCTGAGTAACTGCTGCACACACTAAGTAGAGTGGTACCATAGTCTCCAAACTGTGGGCTGCCTCTTTGGCATTATGGAACAATCTGGTGAAGTGTATGCTTTGCCAGCACCAGAATAAGATGAAATCCTGGCTTCTTTAGTAGCGTAGTTAAGAAAAAGCACTTGTCTGAGTCCCCAGAGAGCAAAAGCCAACAGGACATACAAGCTACTGCTACAGATATACATAACCAGTGTAAAGCAGTGCCTCATAACTACATAAAAGAAAAGTCAAGATAATGTTTCAACAAAGTATTTCCAGTTTTTACTTTTGAAAACATTGGCGTAAGCACCATAGGGAGTTGTTGTGGTTGCTACTGCTGCTGTTGTTCCTGTTAGGGTCAAAGAGCAAACCGGTCTCCAAATCCAGAGTTAGACTTCCAATTCTAAGATCTAAAAGATTTAACCAGGGTAGAAGTATACCTGCAAAACTTCACAAGAAATTGTGGAACTGAAGAAGGTGAAGGGCAACTTGTTTTGCTTTGAAACACAAATACTTCCGTTGTGTGAGTCACTCTAATAAATATTTGCCTTAAGTGATTAATTTGTCCCTTTGGGATCCTGTACAAACTTGTCTGAGATGATGTTTGATACTGCAAAAACTGTCTGTATGGACACACATCTGACAGCAGGTAGGTCCACTCCACTAGAATCTAGTCATTTGGTGTGATTAATGAAAGTGATTCACTGTAATTAGATGGCAACTTTACTGTATCAACAAATCATCCAGACCCATTTTAGCTCAAAAGACACAGCTAATGAACAGAGTTTTCTGGAAATCCCACAAAATAAATTTAGTTTTGGGAAAAGCCGCTTGTTTAACCTGGCTAAGTTCCCATGCTGAGTGCAAAGTGTTAACTACAGAAGCCTGGTGTGTTACAAGCTGGCTCGATTCTGCACTCTCCACTGATTCTACCTCAAATTAGCATCGGCTGCTGCTTCAACAAACCTGCAAAGGCTTCCTGAATGTCCCACCACTCACGAAATGGAAAGCAAATGAACATGAACATGATCTTACGCAGGCACATGAATTATTTATCTAGTTTTGAAAGAGATGCTTCTGGATAAGAACCCAAGCAACCTCAAACCAGTTTCCCTTTAAAACAGCATGTAAGCATTCATATAAAGCGTACTGACACACTGAAGTTGCAGGGCAACTCTCAGTTTTGTGGAACATCAAGGACTCATCATTTTTTATCTGTTTGAAAAGAACCGGAATCCAAACAAAACTATAACTCCTATCAACCCCAGTCAGAACTGCCAATGGATGAGTAGGTGGAAACTGTAATCTCAACATCTGGAAGGATAGATCTGAATGTGAGTGAGAAAGTGCTCCCTGACAGGATACCAGACATATGATAGCTGTAACATGCTCGCACACGTGAGAGGCATGTCATATACAGACTTTGGCAGTGCAGCCATCTGCATCAATGTGAATGTATTAGAGGGCACAGACATGCATAATGCTATGATCTGCAACAAAGACCCCATTCTAGAGATGTAAAGAATATTCACTAAAAGATATTGTCTTCCTCCATTAAGAATCATGCCCCCACAAATGAAATTTTCTTCAGCCCCAAAATTTCCAGCACTGCAGAAATTGAGGCCCTGAAAACTGTTCACACCTAGAATGCTTGTGTTTGCTGTGTTCTCATTCTCTAAGTATCTTTCTCTTCCCCTTTTCCTTGTGTGTCTAAGTTGCTGCAATGCTAGAAATTTGAGGAGTGAAGAAAATTTCATCTGGGGGCAAATTCTTATTGTGGGGTGATGCTGTCATCCCCCCTCCATAGCTACATCCCTGCTAAATTTCTTGTCAACTTAGGCTCTTTAGTTGTGACAACACACCTCAACAGGGAATATCAAGCCCTGTTAAATACAAAGGGGGTTTGTTTCAAAGAAGGAAAGACACATGCTGCCACAAGCCAAGGTAATTAGAATGCCTGAGCATCCTACACCCAAAATAATGGAACACAGCTCAGTTCCCTTTTAATGGTATCTGGAGGACATCTCGCCTTTTGCTCTTGCTTTTGTCCTCTGGAATCTTTCCAAACTTCTGTTAACAGACCATTCAACGGTACATTTGTCCAGGGTTTTATCTTGATAAGGGATGAAATCACACTGTGTGAATACTAATCTGATTCAACGTTCAGCCTCTCTCCAACCAGAATATTATCTGAGCCAGATCCTGCTCTGGTGCTACAAACAATATATGGATTGGAGGAGGTGGACGGAACTTATGTACCAAAACCTGTAACTCAGGTACAGAGAGTTCTCCTAGGAGTTTCTTTAATAGTTTTTGGTGGTCCATATCACTCCTTCAGAGGATCTTAGGGACAGAAAACTGGCTCCCAGACCAGCCACGGTTGCTAGCCACTGCTTTAGATATATTATTACACCGTTATGTTAGGTTGTTACTATTATTTTCATATTGGAGATGGCAGACTGAGTCAAAGAGAGATGATTCCCTTTAATTCAGGGGGGGGAAGTGAGGCCTTCATGTTATTGTTGACTGTAACTCCCATCAACCCTATAACCAGCACAGCCAAAGGTGAGGGATGATGGGAGGTACAGCCCAGAAACATCAGGAGGGCCACAGGTTACCCATCTTTAATGCATTTGTGATATGGGTCAGAACCAAACTGTCAAGAAGCAAGTCCCTTGATTTATATTTCAATGTCTAAGTCATCTCAACAATAAACAGGGAAATGTATTTCAGTAGCTTATAATGAAATCCTTTGGATTTATCTCACAAAGTTAGTTCATTTCTCTCTTCTTCTGGCACTAAGAGATCTAGTCATCAACTATACACAACACATCTTTTGCTGATTACATTTCCTTCCTATCAGAATGTTTTGCTTCCCACTTTTTTGACCAGACACCTCATCTTCAGCTGCAGTTGAGCAATCCTATTTGCTTATTAGGCAGTGATGTGAGGGAGCCTTGTTGCTTCACGCCCAGCCATTTCACTTCTCCCTCACAAGAATTAGCAAACAAACCAAGAAATCTTGGGATAACTGTGGTTTCCCATTTTATCCAAGCTAGGAAGTTATGGTTAACAGTTTCCAAACAAACCAGGATATTAAACTAATTTTAAATTATGGCTAATCATACTCTCCCAGTTTAGATGCAAGAGAAAAACAAAGTTAAAAGAAATTTTCCTAATTTGTTCTCCTGTTTACTTAAAGGAGAGAGCAAAAGCATTCTGTGCCATGCAATGTCACTAACTACTTGGTATATTAAACCAAAATATGTGTTTTAGAATCTGGCAGTTTTTTATAATCCTGACAAGTACCCAAGAAGTTTAATAGTTCACTCTGGCCATGTTTTGCAATTCCTTTATCTGTGAGGGGTTAATCTTCATCTGAACAAAGGCAAATCCAGATTTGCTACAACTAGAATCATAATTTAGTTTATATGGTTTTAACGTGTTACTATTTTATATTTAAGAATTTTACTTTTAAAAAACATTTGTCAAGGTCCTGCTTTGTGGAAGAAGAAAGCAGAGGTGGATAGATGGATAAACAGACAGACGAACAGGAAAATATTAGCATAAAGAAGGGAGTCGCTGCAAATTAGTGGAGGGCAGAGGAATGGATAATATTAGACAGCTGGGACAAAAAACAGAAAAAGCCTAGGTGAAAATAACAGAGTTGTTAGACATCACTACTGTAATTTGTCAGCAATTTCTAAACCTTTGAGACGCATGGAAATCCTCTAAAAGATATCATGACATAAATGCACAGTATCACAAGAGCAAGAAATGGAAAAAAATGATAAGAGAAGCTAATTTATTTTATTCAGAGATTGTGTGAAATTTGCAAGAGAACTAAGAACAAATGTGCATAGGATTAGAAGTATCCACATGAAATGTGATGATTAATAGTAAGACAAAATAGGCATCGAGGTGCTTTAGGAGAATGAGCTATTCAACCAAGAAAACTCATTTTGTGAAATACAATAGGCGTGCCCTAACTGCACAGAGTCAGAAGTAGTAAGAGTCATTTTTTATTTATTTTTTATTTATTTTTATTTATTTATTTATTTTGTAGAATTTACCTCAAAGCAAGGACTTATAGGCCTGCAGCCATTGTCCTGTTTGGTCGTAAAGGGCATTGTTAGAACACCTTTCTTCATAAAGTGATCTCTAGTTTCATCAGGGACATGCTGTCTATAACACATATACTGCTGAAAATGGTTTCTGACATGTCAAAATGCTTGTTGAATTCAATAAAACTAGGGCTGAGCTGAATATTCATAAACATTCGTTTTGGGATCCAGATTCCACATTGAAGAACTTAAGACTGAAAAAGCAGGCTATCATAGAGACTCTATCATAGCAACTATTCTCAAAGACAGGTCCCTAGATATTCCTGGACTACAGGTCTAGACAGCTTGGCCCAATGTCAGGGTTTCTAAGAGTTGTAGTCTAATAATATCCTGGCTCCCAAGTTTGGGCATCACTGCATTAAGGCCCTTTCCAGACGTGGGGAGGGAGCCGCACGAAAACACTACTCACCGGACTTCTTCAGCGTCCAGGCGAGTCTGTGGCGACGAGGAGCAGTGGGAGCTCATCGCTCCGCACTGCTCCGGAGTCCAAAATGGCGGCTTCCAGTTGGTGGAGGCTCTCCACCAACTGGAGAAGCTCGCCAGCTGAAAGCCCGCCCCCGGAAGATCTGCAGGCATGCACTTGCGTGTACCTGCAAATCTGCTCCGGAGCGCAGCAGCAGAGCGAGACGGAGTCGTGCACTCTGTGCTTTTTAAAAACCCCTTAAAAGAGGTTTTTAAAAAGTACGCTGCGCGACCAGTTCCAGTTGCGCAGAACCAGACTGAGGTGCGGAACTACGAAAAGTAGCCCGACCCAGTCCACTCCACGGTGCAGAAGACCTCCATGGGAGGTCGCTCTGCCCCGTTTTAATAGCCCGGTGCGGAAACGGCCTAAAGGCTTGCTAATGTCATCATATTTCCAATTTCTATGTATGGATGTGAACGCCGGACAGTAAAGAATACTGACGGGAAGAAAATCAACTCCTTTGAAATGTGATGCTACAAAAAGCATGAGCTGCTAAAAAGACAAATAAATGGATCCTAGAGCAAATCAAGCCTGAACACTCCCTAGAAGCTAAGATGACTAAACTGAGGCTGTTGTACTTTGGACATATCATAAGAATGCTTGGTAAGGTAGAAGGAAGTAGTAAAAGAGGAAGGCTGTATTACAGATGTATTGACTCAAACAAGGAAGACACATCGTTGAGCCTATAAGACCTGAGCAGGGCAACTGAAGATAGGGTGACTTCATTCATAGGGTCACCATAAGTCAAAATCAATTTGATGGTAGTTAACAACAAGTCTTCACGAAAGCAAACTTTTCTAAGGGTTGCAGGAATATTGGAAGCTGCCTTATACCAGGTCAGACAACTAGTCCATCTGTCCAGGGCTGTCTGACATGCCACTGTGCAAAGTTTTAGCCACAGCGTCTTTCATATCACCTGCTATCCAGTTATTAAAACTGAAAATGTCAAAGATTAGAATCTGGGACCTTCTGTATTCAAAGCCTTGCCACTAAAGAAAGGCTGTCCTGTCTCTCCTGAAATTAAACTAAAATGTGCATAGGACTTGTCTTTCCGTCCTACATGGTGAGGTCACTTCCTCCCTCTTCAAGGAGAATAGTATCTTTGTTCCCTTTGTCTGAGAAGGGTACAGTCTCATCTGGCCCTGTTCAGAGTTGTGAATGCTAGCCTACTGCAGCTTTAGGGCTCCTGTAATCAAATCTAGTTTAATTCCTTGGTTTCCTATCCTTAGATGGATTTCCTGAGACAATACATGTTTTTTTCTCTTGACTTAACTTCAGCAGCTACAGCAACTGCTCCTGTTTCATCCATAAGCTCACACTGCACTAGCCTATTGGATCTGATGGCATAAGTACCACATATTTGGCTCCTCTAAACTGATCTAAAGATGTTGCATTCTCAGAATACAACTCTTTGGGTTTTGCTGGTTGTTGTCACTTCCATCCCCAACTCTTCCATTCTAGAGGGGGGGAGGTGTTTCTAGCAGTTTCTTGGATCTGCACTGGGACTCTTAAACAGGGAGCTACAGTTTCCTGAGGTGGTCCTATGGTCTGAAGGGCAAATTTCTTCTCTTTTTCAAATTTTTCTTAGTTATAGTGATATTTTGCACAAGTTTCATTTCACTGATGCATTACAACATTATAACTCTGGGGGTGGGGGCAATGTAAGAATGAAAACCAAGGACAAAAGGAGGATACAGTTTTGTCCCAGTATGTTTTACAATTAAAGAGAAATTCAACGGTATGAATAAAATGTTGCAGCTGGTGCCAGGATTTGCAGAAAATAAAGCACGACAAGAAAAACGTTGATGGACTTTAAAAAGAAAAACCTGAAAACTACAGCAACAAATACCACCACCTCCTGACACATTTTTCTCCCTCTGGAAGAGTTGGCTTTTACATTAAGCAAGCCCAGTTTCACCACACAACTACAAAGAACAGCTACGACTTCTGCAAGCAAGCATTATGTTCTACACAGCAACCTCCCCTCCATCCCTATCCTCTGAGGTTAATTCACACACTCTGCTCCCATTTCAGCTTCCACTCAAGGGCAACCAGAAGTTTTAGTTTCAGGGATGAAGTGAAACCATACTGGGTTTCATTCCAGATTTAAAACAGCTATCCAAGGTGCTGAATCCTACCTCCTAAACTAGTTCAGCATTTTGGACAGCTCCTTTAAAGTGAAGAGTAAGACAGATTCAACACAACCTTGTTACAGAAGCCAGTAACAGAAGTATGCAAAGATGCATTGCAGAACACAGATTTTGGTGTGGAACCTAAATTTGAGTGGCAGAAGACACAGAGTTATCTAACTGACAGTAAACCCATACAAATGATCAAGGTACTGCTCTTCTGTTACCAGGAAATGTTTGGCCATCTATCCCATCTTAGAAGTAAGAAAAGAAAACATAAGCATAGAACAGGTACAGATGTTTGGTAAAGTATGTGTTAAAAGGACCATCTGAATAGGTGTGGAGTTTGTACCTCTATCAAGGCCTGGCCAACCATTAAGCAAAATAAGGCAGGTGGCTTAAGGCAGCAGTTTCAGTGATACAATTAAGAGGCAGTAAACTGTTGTTCATTAATTCATTACCGTTGCATTTTTAGTGGCAAGGAGACGGAGAGACATCCCCGCAGGTTCTTCTGCCTCAAGGACCATAATAATTTTGTTGCGTTGTATTCTGTACTATGATTTAGGATGTTGGGGAGGCCCCATTTGCTGCTCTGCCTCAGGCAACAGAATGTGTCAGGCCAACTCGGGGGGGGGGGGTCTGCCAATGGTTTGTTTTAATATTATGCTTTTCCAGACTGTTTTTGTTTCTCTCAGACAAAAACCCTTAGACGTTTAGAAGTCCAATATGCTTTCTTATGGCACATCTCATTAAAAAATTCTCCAGTTGAGACACACTGAAAAGCAGAGGGCCTGTTATTTAATCATTCCCTGAACAACCCTAGACAGACTGATTCAGTTTTAATCAGAGATGTTAAAGCACCACATCCCATGAGGCCTGTTTGCTAAACAGCTACTGTGTCTCAGACTCCACAAGATTAATGCCATTTTGTTTTCTTAATGTTTTATTCATTTGCCACAAGCTTAACAGGTACATTATAATTCTTATAGTCATGAACGCTCTCACTCAACATGGAAAACAAAAATGCCCCTTCAAGAAGCTTTCTTCTACTAGTTAAAAGAAATTTCTGGGGAACTGTGTTTATCAGTACAAATGCTCCATTTGAGGACAAAATTTAAACCTATTTGTATTCAGCAAAATAACAATTATTTATAATTATAGCCTGGGGTACTAAATGGGGACTTGTTATTGTAGATGAAGAAGGGGGAGCTTGTAAATAAACATATTGAATGCTATTTCAGTTCCTCTGGCCACAATTCAGGCCATTTTTTCAGAAAGGAAAATTAGAGGATTCATGTATCCTGAGAGAGCAGGGATACATACATTCACCAAAATAAGTAGAAATTTAATGGTCCAGTTCAGGAGGGTCCACTTCATCCCTCAAACTCTTGTGACTAACCAACAAAACAAATTCTTTGAACAGCCTTGTAGGCTGTTCATGTTTTGTGCTTTACATATCCAATGTTAAACATCCTTTTAATCAAATAACAGAAAAGGAAGAGTTTCCTGACTTCCTAAATTAGACAGTGCTTGTAACTAAGAGATTGTTCATAATGATGATCTGTTACAGCATAGGACCACAGAAGCAAGAAGGACAGGATACAGACATACCTTTCCAGCATCCTAGGTTCTTTTTAATTGCTTGTTATCCTAAATTGGTATTGCAGAATTAGGTTTCTCTGCCTTTCCCTAGTGTTCCATCACATGAATCACATTCACTGTAGAACTGGTAATGTAAAAGCCTCATCTCTGACCAGAAGCTGTGCTGGCCAATTCTCATGGGAGCAGGACTCGTGTCCAATGTCTGAAGGTGCACAGATATCTTACCTCATGCTGAACAAACAAAGTCTAGGGCAGGATGAGGCAGATAGGACTCTTTCAGCAAAAGAGCCCAATTCAGTTTCTGGGAAATTCTCAGAGAGTCAGTGGTAGACAAAGCCAAAGGCAAAGAACACGATCAAAAGTACTCACTTATTATAACTTAAAGCTCCTACAGCCAATGACTGTCTCTGGGGAGGCATTTCAACCTTCTAGAATGGGCAGGGTGTACAAAAAGCTGGGAAACTACCAAGCAATGGTGTCTTGAAGAAAAGAGCATGGCTGAAAAGCCCAAGAAGATAGGACTCATGCTTAGAGTTAAGTTCCCCAGCTCTGACACAAAAGAAGACTGAGCTCTTGATGCTTGGGATAATCAAGATTTCTCCCCACACGCACTGCATCTGTTGTTGTCAAGACTAAACTAGGAGAGAATCAGGACTCTTCACCTCTCTGCATGGCAGCTCAGTGCAGTAGGCCACTAGAAACTGAGGCATGGATAATCTCCTCGGGCACATAAGTATTCTAGCCTCCAGACTGGTCCTACCTGCTTATGAAGGGTTTCTGGACTGGGCTGAGATACTGCTGAGCCACAACAATCTTCCTGCCTCTGGAGTCTTCTTCAGTTTGGTCCCGCAGGCCTGATTCTCCTGCATGACCCCTGTCTCCCAGCTCCCCTCTGATCACTTCCCATGGCCCAAGCTCTGCCATTGCTTCATAACCAACCAGCTTTCATTCAAATTTTATCAGGAAAAGTAAAGTGCTACACTCTGGGATAATACTGTGTCGAGAACAAGTCCGTGATAGAGATGCTACACAGGAGTCAGGGGGAAGGGAACCAATGTAATCCTGGGTGTTTTTGCAAAACAAAAGTTACCCCTTCAAATATACTCATCCAGGTGTTATGCTTGCATAACAAAATGAACTTATGGGATCGTAGTGGAGCCAATGCCAGATTTTCTCCCCCTGTCAATAGCAACTTCCAAAGGAGACATTTTTATCAGGACCACTGGAGGAGAGGCAGTGATAGGGTTAAACTCCTCCCCTCTTTCTGCTGCAATGCTGAGAGTTGTTAGCACTCCCAAGAGAGGCTACTAGTGGCATTTTTAAAAATCTGCACCTAAAGTTCATGGACACAGTTAACATCATATCCAGTTTGGACCAAATGGACAAAGTAAGTACCATCACATTTTAAAAGGGAAGCCAAAGGGAAGGGGCTTCAATTTTTTTCCCCACATTTCATGTGTCTCAAGCTGAACTGCATCCGTAACTGAGTAACAGTGTATTTCTATTTATTTCTGTGGCAGACTGGTGAACACAAGATCCATGGCAGGGAAGGGAATCCTGAAGCCCGTTAGAAGTTGTTGGACTGTAGGTCCCATCAGGTATAGCCACATTAGCCAATAGTGAGGGACGCTTGGAGATGCAGTCCAACAATGTCTGGAGGGCAACACATTTCCTGCCCCATGCTAGGAGGTTAATGGTCCTAGGGACAATAGCCTGTTTTCTCTTAATTTCATGTTATCCCTTCTTGCAGTCTAATGGACGGCATCAACAGATAGAACCCTGACAACCTCAGTATTAAAAATGCGAATATTCAGGCAGGTATTTAATCTGAGCTAATCAGTGAGACACCTTTGCTTCACTAGTGGTATTATTAGAAAGAATTTGTACATGCTACTTTGTAAACTTAGTGTTTCAATTTTTTTCTCAAAACAGTTTTTTCCCCCTCATTTTTTGTGCTGAGATACAGTGGGCTCTCGGTATCCACTAGAGTTTGATTCAAGGACCCCCTATGAATATCAAAATTTGTAGACATTCAAGGGCCATTATGTACAGTGGTGAAGTAGAATGGCGTCCTTTATATAAAATGGCAAAATCAAAGTTTGCTTTTTGGATTTTTTAAAATATTTTCAAGCAGTGGTTGGATGAATCTGTGGATACAGAACTGGCATATATGGAGGGCTGACTGTACATGGTGTCTCCCATTAAATATCTCCCAAATGTTTTGTCGAAACGAGGGAAATGTATTCAGAAGGTGCTAATTTTTTATCTTTTAAAGCCTTGACAATGTTCACACGGAACAGTTTTGTACAAACGTAACCATACCCCAGCTCCGATTTCCCTGTTCTCCCTTGATAATCCCAACCAAAATCCCTTCTCTGACCAAATACTGTATTCATTTAGAGGCAGAAACTAAGCAGAAAACAATATTAAAATCTGAAGAAAGATAGCACAGGAAATGGAAGATGGGTTGAAGAGGACAGGAGATGCAGCTGAGGCACTGATTCTTGTATATATCAAGAAAGTTTGTCGAGACTTCCCGGAACCATTCTGACTTTATTTGGTTAGTCTTTTGAAGAGCTGGGTAACCTGCTTTTCAAAAAAAAAAAAATCCGTTCTTTAGGCTGACAGGACTCTTCTGTATCATTTGAACAAAGCAGAACACAGTGGCACAGCCCCGCTTGTCTCAAGAAATAGAGTTCAGCATAAAAAAGGCAACACTGTTTTACTGTGCCTCTAATGCATGTGATTTTTTTTTTTAAATCTGGCGTCCTCAGAGACAGCTAACAAGAACATACTGCGCTGGCATGCCAGAAAGCAAGAGGTTGTTTCCAATCTCCCCTTTCCTTCCTTCTAGCCAAGCAGGAACCTCATGCGACCAAACAGCAGAGTTCTCCCTCGTGGAGGCATTAGGCCCAAGTTAGGAGCAGTACTGAGCCCCTGCCAAGGGAATTGTGCCCAGCCTTCCACAGAAGACTGCCAGAATTACACAGCTCTCTAGCAAAGTAGGAGAACAGAGAGTGGGTGCTCATTTTTAAAAAACAAATAAATTTTTCCACTCTTCAACATCTTGTCTTGTTTGTTTTAAAAAAACTACTCCGAGTACCGCACTAAACCTTTCTGATATACATAATACACTGTTCACGTATTACCATACTTATTTTTTTAAAAGCTTGGGATATTGGAACAACTTGTTCAGATAAGAAGGGGATAAGGAAATATCAAAGCGAAATAATGGCAACAGTGAGGCTTTGCCTGTTTACAACAACTGTGACGGCCAGAATATTTAAAAAAGGGAAAAGAAAGGAACACACGGATATTAGCTATATAGGAAAGCATCTGCAAAACAAGCAAGGATGTTGAAGGTTTTTGTGTCTGGCTGTGCAATTAATGGTGTGGAATTCTTATTTAGTCCCAAAGAAATTTAACTCTTGTGAGGCATAGCCTTAAAAACATTCGTTCTCTGAGGCTCAGACATAAAATGTCTCAGATATTAAAAAAAAACATGGCAGATCAAGGGTGAGAGAAATCACAGCTTCTGATTCTGAGGCTATACACATGAAGCCCTGAACGCATTTCGGCCACTGATTTGCTATGAAGGCAAAAGAAATAAGTATCAAAGGACAGCTCATCATGAGAGGAAGAAGTGGGAAACAGTTGTTAAACACAGAGTTTTCCATTTTGAGGTATGGAGCGCAGATTTCTATAGAGAAGTACAACAGAGCATGAGGTGTTTTGCATAAGTACACCATGGTACCATGGGGCATTTTGCATGTGCACACTGGTCTTATGGTAACTGCCACATCCCATGCTGATTTGCCCATGCAAATGAGCCACCAGAGATCAACTGCCATGGCTGGAACGTTCATATTATCTGTCATCAACTCAGACACAATGCTTTCCAAGAGGGATACTTCATGCATGCTGTTGAAAGTCATTACACAGCAAGTTATCAAATAATCAGAAAGCAACGCATGGGCATGTGTTTATGTCTGAACAAGCCTTGACAACGTAGAGAAAATGGGGTGAACTACCCCCACAAATAAGAATTCTCCATTCCCCAAACGAAATTCTCCTTCAGTGTCCAAATTCCTAGCATGGCAGAAGGACATGCTGAAAATCATTCAGACCTAGAACTCTTATATTTGCTGTGCTCACATTCCTTTAGTCGTTTTGTCTGCCCCCTTTCCTTCAGGTGCCTAAGCTGTATCTCTAAATGCTTGAGCAAAGGTTTAAGTTACCGAAAGGAAATCAGCCCCTCAGGGAAGCTTCGAGAGCTGTACCCTCATGTTGCACCTCATGGGGAAAATCTTGTTGCTTCCCAACATCCCCTAGAAGGTGAATGGGAAGTCATATTCCAGCCCACTTCCAGCTGGAAAAGGGCTTCCAGAACAGCTGAGAGTGCTAAAACATGCGAAAATTGCTTCCCACACTGCAGAAGACATTTGGTGCTTCCAAAAAAAACCTGGGGAGCCCTAATTGCCACAAAACGGCCTTAGGGGCCATATGCACCCCATAGGCCTTGCTTTCCCCTTTTGCATCCCCTCTCATGACCCTCAACTATTGCTCCTCGTAGTCAGCTGTCAGTCCCCTAGAGCAGAGGAGCAACATGTCTGTGTAGATGTGCCCATGCCAGCTAATTTCAGTCAGGAACAAGCCTTGGTACAAAAACATCAACAAACTCCAGGGAACAGCAGCCTTTCCCAAAGTGTTGCTTTATTTAGAGCTGACTCTTTAAAATCACAGCATTTCTATATACTGCCCTTTCATTGTATCAGGGGACTCAAACTACACTGCAATTGCTAACAAGAGGCTTTAATTTCTGTTCTACAGCAGTGGACAGAACAGTACAACTCCAGTTCTTTAACAGTGCTTCTCTTTCTTTCTTTCTTTCTTTCTTCCTCTCTCTCTCTCTCTCTTTCTTTCTTTCTCTCTCTCTCTCTCTCTCTCTCTCTCAAAACATGTTGCTTCACAAAAGGAAAGGGGTTAAAAAACATTATTATTTTGGTGCCTGTCCTCTTTGCAATGACAGTTGGGGGACACGTTTTGCTTGTTATTATAACAGGGCTCCAGAGAGATGGATGGACGCCACACTGCTGCTCCTCTATTCTCCTGCTTCCTCTACCGCCCCCAAAAAGCCACATTTGATTCACCTTAGGAACACAAACTATTTTGCCCCTACTTGGAAATGAAAGTAGCATCTCTCTGGCTTGCACACAGCTTCTTTCTATCTTGAAAGACTTTTTCAAACTGTTGCCAGAGTTTTAAGGAGAAAATGAAGGAAAAAATACTTTAAGGATCAGCCCAAATTGATGACATTCAAATCTTATTGAATTGGCTGACTGGAATTATCTTTCAAATACCAAGAGTAGTGAGTAAAGACAGCAGCAGCAACAGTAACATAGTTCTCTTCAGCGATCAGACAATTTATTTATTTCTTACAATATTTCTATTTCACCCTATCTGTAAAGATCTTAAGTAAGCATACAATAAAATCAACTTGGCCAGTTCTGAAAGATTCGAATAATATAAAATAATCTTGAAATGCTAAAAATATATTAAATAGTTTAATAAGTTAAAGAAGTGAGTTTAAAGCAAATTAAAACAGTCACTTTGCCGTCATTTCCTAACTCGGGGCTTCTCCACATATGCATCTGGTCAGCCACTGCCGGGAAGTGGATGCTGGACTGGCCTTTGATCTCACCCAGCAGACCTCTCTTTATGTCGTTATGTTTCTTTACAACTCTGATACAAACTGATCTCATCCATTCTGCCCAAATTGACTTGTGAATTCTACATTACCCACTGGTTGCTGCCAGTGTTCTCCACAGTTCCACCACAGTTCTCAGCAGAATACATACGGGGGGGGGGCAGACAAGAGGGGGACCAAGAGAGAGATCGCTGTTTGACTAATTTTTTTTTCCAAATGTGAATTTTTAAGAGAAAATATTTTTAAAATACATATTTGAATGCCATTTACAATTTGGCCTGCCTGAGGCATAAATGCTTATGAAAATAGCACAAAGAAAAACAGACCAATCCACTCATGCCAACTTCTTGTTCTGAAGCACTCATGAAGTCAGCGTCAAAACATTATTTGAGCATACAACACCTTTTTATATAGGCACACAAACCCCATGTGTGCATCAAATTCTCACACGCAAATTTTAAAGTGTATCTATGTTTCCTGTGGGCTCTTCAAACACTGTATATACTGCAAATTTGTTGTAAGTTTTTTATGAAGACATTACATATATTTCCAGAAGGCTATTAATGGGATGGCATATCTACTGGGATAGGAAATACAGCCTCTGCTACAATAAAAAATAGACTGCATCTAGTATACATGGGATTCATCAAAACAAGTCCGGTTTCACCCTGACCCACACAAACTAGTGGTGGGAGCCTTAGTCCCAGGGTGGATCCTAGCTAGGATTTCTGCAGTTATACACCCCAAAGGTGCTGCACAAACACCAAGTCATCTACCTTTGTTCTCTGATGCTAGGGATGGGGGTTATGAAAGAGGTGATAATCAGTTATAGACCAGAGTTCTTTCCACTAGCTCCCCTCCTGAATCTGAAAGACATTTTTCATGTGAAGAAGGGTTTTCTTTAGAAAGAGGATCTAGGTCAATGTCTCATCCCTGATGGCCCACCAGGGACGGAAAAGATCAACCACATGTAGATTGAGAAATGTATAGCAGCTGCTGCTGTTCCAGGCTTGTAATTAGCCTGGCTGTGTACACTGCTTAAGGAAGGGATGGCAGGTTCACTTCAGAGACAGAGTTCTGGCCACAGCTGAAACATCAGAGAGCCCAGAAATACAGGAGTGGGCAACAGCAACCCTTCATATGTTTCTTAGACTGCAACACTCAATTTAGATTTTTTTTCTTTTTTTCAGACAACAATAGCTCGCTATTTAGCATGCTGGTTAGGTTTAGTAGGAGTTGCAGTTCAACCACATCTGGAGGACTTCATAATTCCCATCCCCAAATTACAGTCCTGCTCAGGATCATTGATACAGTGGGGCCAGAGCTTATAGGGTAGAAGCAGCAGGGCTTTTCTATTAACACAGATTATGATACCATCTGCCATTTTGCTCAGGTCACCTGTTCCCTCTGAGCTTAGTGGCTGGGGGACCTTACAAGCTCAAATAGAGTGTTATGGACTATCTCTGCTATCACACAAATAATTTTGGGGTGCCTTGATTTTGAATGGGTAATTTAGACCCATTACCTTTGCAAAACCCCTGCTTTTGCTTGAGATGGGAACTGCTGGAACTGGTTTGTTGACACAGATCAAGAATCTCAGCGGGGACACGATTACAAGCTTCCAGATTTTCTCCTATGCCACTGCTCAGGATTCTGTTCTATCTCACTCAAAATTTTCAAGCTCTGCAGCCTCACTCAGGATTCCATTGTATGTAGAAATTTGGTGAGGAAGCTTTCTTTCACGAGCTGAAAGAAAGGCTTTGGGATCCAATCGCAAACTGCTGTTTTCCAACCAAAGGGAAAATAGCTTGGGCAAAGTCCGTATAAGCCTTATCAACAGAGTTGCCTTTGCCAAAAGAAACGAGCCCTCCCATTTGTCTACTCCCATAATTTAATGGCATGTTGAAGCTCTGGGATTATTTAGAAAGGACACTTTAACATTTAAATTTATGGAGTGCTTTTATATCTCATTTTCCCCATATCTTAATTAAAAGGGAAGAGTGTGCTTTAGTTTTCAGCCAAGAAGACCATTTCATAGGGGGCAGATTCTTCCTAGCACAACAATCTCTTACTTGAATCTCCTTGTCAGGAATCCCACCCAACCACCCTGTTATTTCATTTCTCTTCTTTAAATCATGGCTGCTCATCTTATACCTGAAAATTATCTAACCGCTGCCTACTGTAATGTCTCCGGACCACCAGTGTCAAAAGGCTTTATGAGGAGTGCATTGTGGCAATTAAGCAAAGGACAAGCAACATTAGGGTGACACTCCAAAATCTCTGGAGAAGGATCACTACAGTAACTCGAACCCAGTGTCAAAGGGCTTTACAAGGTGCACTTTCTGCCACACACTTTCAAATTTACAAAGTAGAAAACCGCTGCCTTGAAACAATTCTTGTAGACTAAAGCCATGCAGCCAACATTTGGACTGGCAAATTCTAACACATACATACACTTTTTACACTTAGTAACCAGATTACAGGAGAATTCTCTCTGTGTCTCTTTCCTGCTCATCACATCTCAGATGCATGTTCTGTCAGCTGTCTTTTTATTCTCACTCCCATGATGGCACCTGAATTATAGCGAAAGGAGGGTGGGGCCTTCACAAACAGGCCTCATCACCTGACTCCATGGAATGATAGCCAAATCATCCAACTTCAAAAGGCCCCCTGAAAATAATAACTAAGGATGCTGGTACAAAAGGTCAAAGGGAAAGGCCTCCTCCGCATCTCCTCCATCCCTCATATAATCCAAACGCAATGCTCACCATGTCTTTTATGTCTCTTACCTCTTCACTGCACACACTGCAAGACAGGTTTACTGACCAACCCTATGGATGTTGTTTACTGGGAAGTAAGCTTCATCAAGCTGAATGGAAATTATTCCCGTATATGTTTGCATCTAATACCACATTCCATCGAAACTAGTGTCACTACAGTGCATTACAGCTTCTGAGCATCACAGATATTCAACAGTCTATCCCCGCAGGCACAAACTGGGCTTGAGAGTGACAGACTAAAGGCATCTTCAAGCCTGGAGTTCTTTGAAAAATAAGTTCCTAAAATCATCCTTGTTCATTGATGGAGTTTTATGTGAAGTTCTGACATACATGATCCACTTCCATTTGCAACTTTCCTATGTTTTGCTACCCCTTCTTCTATCTTTTTTGGGGGGAGGGGGAAGAGAGATTGAGAAAGAGAGAGAGAAAGAGAGGGATAAAAGATAGAGTGACTGCACAATGTATTCTGACTGGTACTGTTATGAGCCGAACATTTACAAGAACCATACACTTAAAATATATGATGTACTAGAAGGTTTCCTCGGCTGAAACATTACACAAAATACCATTGATTTTAAAGTGGGGGGTTGGAACACTTGGCCCTCCAGATGTTTTGGGCTATAATTCTCAGATTCCCTAACTACTGATCATGTTGGCAGAAATTCTGGGGATTTAAGACCAAAACATCTGGAGGGCAAAACGTTTCTCACCACTGCTTCCTCCTTGAAAGGAATCTTTCAGAACTTCTTCCGTTACCAGGTAAGTACAAATTAAGATAATTGCTCAAAAACTTCTCTCTTTTCAATACTCAGCTCTGTGATCTGCTTCTGCTTTATGTAAAGCTTGTGTAAAGCATTTGGTAAGAACACCTCATAACCGCAGAAGAAACAGTTTATCGAGCCAATTCTGTAAAAATTTTAATTACATTCAGTAGGTAATCAGACCTGAAAAATAATAAAAACGCATGTCAGGATACAGAATATCTCTTTTTAACCCACAAAGAATAAGCAGCACTGCCAGGAAAACATATCCTACTGGTACATTAAATGATTTGCACTTAAAACACAATCCAGCAAAAGAGAATCATACCTATCTTCCCATGAGATCTATGGTGTCAGTTAATGGTACCTATTCCGCTACTAACAACACAACAGTCTTTATGTAGAAGCTAATTTTTGGCACCAGTGAAAGGATAGTTACAGGTCTCGATTTTATATGACACCTATGTTCTGTCACATGTCATCATTCCAGCTTCTTAAACTGATGTGAAGTGTTCCACAGTAATGGAGAGGGGAATGGCTATAATAGTGTAATTTGCTGCAAATGCAGCCCTTCCCACTGCAGTACTTTAAATGCAAATGTTTCACTTTGGCTGGGTCATGTCCTTTGCTATCTTCAGCATATCCTCCTGTTCAGAAGCAAGGTTACACCATCTCCCTTAAAAACTCCAGCTTAATCATCATGTCTGGAGTGCTGGTGCAGCATAGTAGTTAAAATCACAGATGTCAGCCTAGAATTCCCTGGCTTTTTGAGATTACCGAGATAATATATGCACAGCATTTCAAACACTTATGTGAAGGCCAGCATGTGCTTACCAACAGCATGATAATTATTTGTGGGTAGTCAACTACAGGTCAGTGTGTTCTTGCCAATGTGGGACTGAGAAATGAGAAGCAATAGAATGAATGCTGCAGGTTGGGTATGAGGGACACTGAGATCCACTGGCAGATCGTTGTCTGACTTGAAATAAATCAAGCAAGATCTTCTGACATCAAATTGTTGAACAATAGCAACAAAAAAAGTGGAGGGGGGGGCAAGAGGTCCTAAATTAGGATGCTGAAGTCAGGTGCTGACAACAAAGGAAGCAGGGAACTGGGAAATGAAGAGAACCAGGAGTGAAAGAACCAGAAGCTCACTTCAGGCACTGAAAGCAACTGAACAAGTGGGCTAAGCATGTGCTCTGAGCAGTACTTGGAAAACTTACCTTTATGGACTCCAGTTCCCAGAACCACCCAGCCAGCGGTCAAATTGACTTATGAGTTCTGGCAGCTGTAGTCCAAAATGTAACTTTCAAAGCTCTGCTTCACAGAACCCTAGTTTCTTAATTCTGTGTGGATCCCTGCTTCTACCCTGCCCCAGCACCACTACATATGTGCCACTATTCGTATATGACTTTGCTGAACTTTGAAAGAAAGAAAGGAAGAAAACCCCTCAAGCCTGGACTCTGCCCACTCATCTCCAATTGCACAGTTTGTTACAGTCTGGCCCATCCAAATTTCAGCAGCAACTGACTTCTTTAATTACATGATGATTCTGCCCTTCTTCCTCCAAGGAGCTTGACAGCACACTTGATGTTTCTCCTCCGTGGACTTAAACTGCAGCAAGAGAGATTCCATTTAAACCTCAGGAAGAACTTCCTGATAGTCAGAGCCATTTGACAGTGGAATGCACTTCCTTGGAGTGTGGTGGAGTCTCCTTCTTTGGAGGTTTTTAAGCAGAGGCTGGATGGCCGTCTGTTGGGAGTGCTTTGATATGTGTTCCTGCACGGCAGGGGGTTAGACTGGATGGCCCGTGTGGCCTCTTCCAACTCTAGGACTCCATGATTTTATCCTTTTTTCCCCTTCACAACAGCCCTGGGAAGAAAACTAGGGCAAGATGAAGTGATAGAACTAAGAACTAGTGTAATTCTTTTCAAGAAATTATTACTGAATTACACGCTCATTTCTCTCAACCACCTGGGATCTGAATCTGGTTCTCTTTTTTCTCAAGGCCAATACTAACACTGCATCACAGGATCTCCTCTCATGTCTATACGAAAAGATGCTTTAACTAAAAGCCGACACTGTTAACACAAGGCTACTCTATGGAAACATCAGAGTGCTAAGACAACTATGTTAAAACTCTCCCTTTTCTTCTAAGCTTAATTCTGAAAAGCTAATTACAATGCTGCTTTAACACTTATAATTCTGGAGCAAGCTCTTCTGCGGCATGTGTGTGCCATGTGTCTGCTTATTTTACAGCCTTTTAATAAGTGCCCCAAAACCTCAACCTTAATCCCTTCAGTGCCTTGAAAAAGCAGTTTCATCTTCACTATAGGACATGATGACATTTTGTTGCAATTTGTAACAGGCATACCTGTCAGCATTTTAAGTGAAAGGAAAAGTACAAGAAAACAGTCCTTGGCCAGCATCATATTATAAACAGCAGTGTTAGGCACTTCAATTGTGCATATCTTAGATACAGACATAGGGCCCTTGCACACTGCTCAATTATTTCACCATATTCCACTTTAACTGTAATGGCTGCCTCCTCTGGAATCCTGGGATTGACAGTTTGGTCAAAGAGACCAGAGGATCCCTATGGCTGAGGATTTTAAGGCCCTTCTCTCGACAGCCAATCCCAGGATTCCACAGGGTGGAACTATGCCAGTTAAAATGGAATCATACCGATAGAAGTGTGTCATGTCAAAGTGACCACTGACACACTGTTTTTGTACATATACAAGTATATACACATACAAAAATACAGATACATACAGTAATGACATCTCTTGGATAAAAATAATTTTGGTGCTGAAACTTTCACAGATGTAGAATTCCCAGAGAACAGAGTGCTGAGATAGCAACTAGCTAAAAAGTGTTTAAAAAAAAAAAAGACCAAATTAAATTCTAAGCATATAAGGTCTATGAATAGCTGTTGCATTAATTGTAACACCACAGCTAGGTCATTCTTGTTTCCCTATTATTGCACTTGTCATGGAAGCCAAGTATTGGAGCTTCCATATTCACAATTACTTCACCTCAAATCTCCCAGTGTTAGGAACAAAGAAAGTGACTCATAATTATGCCTTCTTCTGAACTTTCACAGGTTAGCAATCTCTTGAGACTAAGTGGGCATTACTGTTGTGTCTGCAGCAGTGCAGGCAGTTACTCACAAACAGCACAGCTCCTACACATGAGGTAAGAGTCAGAGAATGTCCACACAGAAAGGCAGCCAAGAGCAAACAAATCCGAAGGGACAAATCCAAACCGTAGTCCAAACAGGCAGAGTTCCAAGACAACCAAATCCAAGAACACAGCACAGGGTTTCAGGCCCAAAGAGACCAGTTGCTGACCCTGGGAGGAAAGGCCAACTGGAGTCCGCTTTTATCTAAGGTTGCTGATGCCACAGGTGTTCTCTCATTAGGGCTCGCCTGCTACTTAAACGGGCTGAACGACACAAGCCCTCCCTTTCACGGCGTGTCTGCTGCAAGGTATGTGTGTCAGCTATGTCTTCCTGTATTTGTTTCCCTGGCTCAGGCCCTTGTTGTTGTTGTGTATTAACTCCCTCTGGACCAGTTTCTGGGGACACTTCAGCCTGTGGGGAAGCCTCTGCCTCAGAGTCAGAATCCTCATCCTTGCTGCCATAGTCCCCAAGGTCGGGCATGACAATTACTGTCTTCTTTTCTGTCTGTATGTTTGCCTCTTTTTCTTTCTTTCTTTCTTCCCTTCCTTCCTTCCTTCCTTCCTCGCTCCCTCCCTCCCTCCCTCCCTCCCTTTCCTTCTTTTTTGGGCAGAGAGGTAGAAAAAAGGGACTTCCCCATGTGAAGGACCAACTTTCTCTGAAGTAACACATGAGAAGGTGCCTTGAAATCACATTTGTTGTGCATTCCCTGAGAAGATACATGCCCATTCTGTGTAACAGACATGCTGAGGATCATCTCTAATACAATACTAATATGCATCTATATACCAATGCCCTGTTTCTGAGCTTCCTACAGGCTCCTATTTGACCACTGTGTGAACAGAATGCTGGACCACACGGGCCTTTGGTCTGATCAGATACATCTGTCAGATTCCCATTGGAAGTGTCTCCCATTGAGAATGAACCTGAGCCTCAAGCCTAGAGAATGGCAAGAACTGACTGATCCTTGCAGACCCTAAATCCTCCAGAGTTCAAGAAGCCACATCACCAAGGGGCAAGGTGTCTGAGAACACTGAATTCCTCCCCACTTCCTAATCTGGAAGAGCAAAGAAGAATAAAGGCAACAGCTTTGCTCAAGACCATCAGAAGAATCACCTGGTTGTAAGGTCTCCTAAGAACAGTGGTTTTCTAGGAAAGAAGGGCAGGTTGCTAGAGAACAAAGCTAGGGCTAAATAGTTTATACCTCAGCCTTGGCTGGGATCTCACACACAGTAGCATACAAGCTCCAGTTCTGGCCAAACTCAGTGCTGAAGATAGCCCTCTGACCTTAGCTTGGACTTCTGCAGTCAAACAGTGTAGTGCTGATTTTCATTGACTGCTCTGCCATGTACGACCTTGGACAGCCTGTTCCTGGAGCATCTTTGTCTTGTTATCGTTTTGCCCCAATGTTTTGCTGATTTCAAACTGCTCTGACCTTGGCTGTGGAAGTCCCTGCTGTGAAATGACATGCTGACTGGTAGGACTTGGCTTTGACATTTACTGTATCCCAAGCTGTGCCTCTAGTTTGTCCTTTTCTGGACAAGTTGTCTGCCAAGCCCTTTTGACCTGGGTCTGCACAGACTATGAGGGTGAGAGTCCCAGCCCTCAAGATCCAGTACACTTCTTTTCTCAGAAGGGGGCTGCCCTTCCAAAGAAAAAGTTTATTCAGCACCCAGAAAGAGAGATTCCTCTAAGAATGCTTGTGCTCTATAAAGTCTTTGAGCATGTGATTTCTTGTTCATAGCATTCCTTATTCTGAGATGTTCTTCTATTTGCAAACCCTTTCAGTTTGAAGATGTTCAGCTTACATATAATTTACTGCAAGGATGCCTAGTAACAAAGCAGGAATTACAAGCTGAAAAATGTTTTTAAAGTGTTCATTTTTAAAAAAAATATTATAAGCCATTAACTCCATTATTTCAGAAGTGTATTTGCACTGAGTAAGTGCCCCTAGAGATGGCTACCATTACAGACTGTGGCTGCTGGCAAAATATTGGGGTGTATTTGTTGGTGTTTCCTAACTAACATCACAAATGTGGCCAGACCTTTTGAAAGAAACAAAGAACTTTTCCTTACACCAATGTCTAACTTGTTAATTGTGCCAGTAAAGTCAATTCACTTTATAAGTTAAAGGATCTTACATTGCTTCCATTCAGCACAGGAGTAGGAGAAACTCCTGACACTCCTACTTCTTTCACCAACTCGCATTGAAATCAATGTGGAATTGGACAGTTAGAAGGAACCAAACATACTCTGAAGACATTGAATATAACCAAAATAGTCTAGTTTAAACCAGCTTAGCCATCTCTAGTTTCTCAACAGTTCTGAGAATCATAGTTCAGGATCTCTCACAAAGTAACAACTATTACTATTCTCTCAGTTTCGCAGTCTGTCACACGTTACTGACCAGAATTCTGGATTAACAATGATTTGGGTTCCATCCAAGAATCTAGGAATCTGTGATTGGATAATGTTGCATGTTCCAAGCAAGGCCACTTTTTGTAGTTGTGCTGTTGTGATCCTATCTATAGTGATTTCATTCATACATTTTAAAAGTCCATTTGGGATGGCTTCCAGTACACCACTGGAATCACAAGTATTTTCTTTAGTTCTATTTTAATGATGATGATGATGATGATCATGATAAGTTTCACAGTGTACCAGGTGATACTCACTGGAGTTTTGGATACCAGTGATTTCAGATTGTATTCAAGCATCTAGGAATGACTAAGCATCATCCTGTGATACTTCATTGTGTTGCCCCCTTGGTAAGCCCTGTCCCGGGGTCTACAACTTTGATATAAAATTAATTGAACCCACCAGAGAGGTCACCCAGATGCACATGTAGGCAATTATGGTCGTACGATCGAACGAACCAGGTCAGGCCAGTAAACTCTCCAGTCACGTAGCCACAGGAAACCTCATGTTGTGATAACCCATGGTGGACAAAAGGTCATCAACCTTTAAAGAGTCCACTTGAAGGGAGTAAAAGTGTTCCCGTTAAGTTGGGCACTGGAAGCAATAAAATCTTATCAAATCGATCTCCAGAAACTCACAACGCAGCCCCAACACAGAGGAAGATCTGGTTATTTGGATGACACCCTGTTATTTTCCGATATCAAAGAAAATGCCAGGGGTGGAGTTGTTTTTCTTTTCTGTCCCTGTTTGTTTTCCCCGGGAGAAGATTTGCCTTCAAAGTAAATTTTTCCAACAATTAGTTCCCGTTTTTGGGCTAGTTAGGCAAGAGAAAGGTGGAGAGAGAAGAAGAGGAGGAAGAAGTATGATGCCTCCCGGTCTTACCAACTGACCGGTCCCCTCTCCCAATAGCTACGCGATCTCCTCAGCATCTCTTCGCTGAGCTGCTGTACGATCACTGCTTCCCGGACCAAGGACTTCAGGAAGAGGTGCAGTATCACCCAGACTATGAACCCTCAAC
This sequence comes from Cyclura pinguis, assembly GCA_030412105.1. Classification (NCBI taxonomy): domain Eukaryota; kingdom Metazoa; phylum Chordata; class Lepidosauria; order Squamata; family Iguanidae; genus Cyclura; species Cyclura pinguis. Next base: position 204,678,663 of record CM059599.1, read on the forward strand.
AATCCCTCTATCTTATTTCCACTCTTTATTTCTTTTAGCCGTTGGATGCGTGTGTGCATGTTTGCGTTAGTGCGAGCTATTACTGTTCAATAAAGTCATTCATTGGACCTTTTTGTGTGATTTCTGACTGAGCCTGACCCTGTAAAAATTGGGTAAAAGATCTCACTAGGTTACCCTCCCTCTCGCATCGCTGTTGCTTGTTCTCTGGTGAGCTTATTTTCCCTATCACTTGGAGCATATTGAGGTGTCCCTCTGGGACCCCCAGATTTTCAGGGTAACAATTGATTATCATTATCATAATCAACAACATTAACACTGTTAGAGATATGCTTGTATAACAGCCACCCTTTGAAACTACAGGATAACCAATGTTGGCGATGAGAGATTTTCTTTTAAAAAAATGGGCTGATTAGCCTCATACTTCTTTGTGTGCATCAGATCTTTCTGCTGAGTTAGAAGTTATTTCTACATATTTCAGCGTATATAATCTACAAATATCTAAACACATTTCTGAACAATCTATCACGGCAGTACACAAGCCCTGCACAATCCACTTATGTATGTGTTGAAATAAAAAACGAATCATTTAATGATTAAAATTAATAGCTTTTAACAAGAAAAACAGGTTGGTGGTTTGGAATTGAAGTGCTTAGGAAGAAGCCGGTAAAAATTAGAGGCCTAAGGAGGTTACAAGGGTTTAAAAACATATTTTTAGCCTTTCCCTTTTTATCGCTCTCCATTGCACAGATGCCGTTTAATCTGATGCTGCTAAAAATGGTGCCATATGGAATTCTTTTCAAGGAGTTTTTACTACAGCTTTTTCATTTTTTTTTCCACAGTGCAGTTAAAGTAGTAATGCTTCTCAGTTACAGAGCACTCTTTATGTACAAAGCTGTTAATGGCATACGGAGCCCTAGGTTTCAGAATCCGTAGACAGTGAAGATAATCGAGTTTGAATTTCCAGCATAAAACAGACCACTTACTTTATGACTAATGAGTCACTTGTACTTCGAGTTTTACTATGTCTACTGCAGATCGTTTTAGAACGATATAATCAGGACTGCAGCTCATCATACAGCACCAAGTAAAACTTGCAGTGGAACAAGTGTCTTCCCAAGAAACAGTTTTATTATAACATATACATATACATATATATTGAAATGCACAGATTCTTTGCCTCTGATAGTTTATAAGTATTTGTTATTCATTAGTTCAATTCATCTACTTTTTTCTACCCTTGAAAGTACTTATCCAAAATATCTAAAATGCTACAGTTATTTCAAAATGAAATGAACCATGAACATTTTGACATGCTTTCCTCTCAATATTATACAACATCCAAATCAGCATGTTACAACTGTATAAATATACATTACAAATGGTTGTGTGATTCTTTCCTCTATCTTTTTATGAACATGGAAAAAACAGCCTTCATAAAGCCATCACCAGGAGCGGACAAGTGGCAGAGGGGCTTCTTAATCCTCTTCCTTTCCAACTATTTTCTCCATCGAAGGTCCTTCTACTAATTTATTCTCTCATTTATGTCAGAAAAGATACTGAGAACAATTTTAAAAAGGAGGGGGGACAAAACCTGCTCCTGTCCTGTATGCTGCAGTTTGGCCTTGGGAATGACTAACATTTGTCTCTATATTTTTGTTCGGTGGGGTTGGGAGTATCTTCCCAATATCTCATATTCCTCTGAACCAAAGAGGCTTTTCCCTCACTTCTACAGCCAGAGGGCAACTACTGCAGAGTTACCTCTGGAAGGGACGGGAAGCACGCTGTTGGTCAACCAGTTGATGGATAAAATAAAACCAACCTCTTCCCTCACTTCTTCTGAGAAGGAGCTTCTAGAATCTTGCATCAACCACTGGTCCTCCAGTCAAAAATTCAGGTTAGCGCATGCTTCTTTTGCATGCATCAGAGTTGGGACATTTTTTAATATGATGAACTGCCAAGTAATGGTGTAAATGAGCATTCTTTTTACAGTCTTCAATAAACCAAAGAGTGTCTCAAGACATCAAGATACATTGCCCAAAAAATTATCAATGGACACACTATGATTTTGCCCCTGTATGGGTGCTGTAGCTGTTTGCTGACCAAACAGCAAACAGCTACAGGAAAGGAAAAAAAAGCACACCATATTCTGCCCCAAAATGTTATAATTTGCACAAAAACATTTCACCTTTTTTTCCAGAAACTACTGAAACAAAACCTCATTCTCTTGTCCAGCAGGAAGAAATTACTTAATGTTCTGTTCTTCTAAGCAAGAATAAAATAAATGAAGATTTTTCTTACTCCCAAAGATAAGACACAGTATTTTCCCATGTTCTGAGAAAGCTATGATTTGGTACACCCTTCACAAAGCTACAGCAGTGTGTGTAAGGGTTCATCATGTAGCTTGATGCCGTCACGCAGGAAGTCATCATATCCATAATCGCCCACATATATTATATGTGCTGATATAGAGACTTTTGACAACCTAATGACAATTCCACATACTATATCTTCTAAAGCTGCTAGTACAGTAATGTGTTGCTCTGTCTCTGTATTTCTCTAGGGAACTGTGAACCCTAGCCATCATAGTTAAACTGCTTTCTATCCCTTACGTGAAAAAAAAAAAGAGGCAGCCACAATCTTCCAGTCTTGCTAGAGGTTGCTGACATTCTTCACAACTAATTTCTTCCTGAATTCTTCAATATGAAAGCAAATTAAAAGGGTGAATATCAAATGAACGCAGTGTCATCATCACACAGTCATATAACAGGACCCACTCCTCAGGGAATACATTTATCCTGTCACCTCTTCACTCCTCCAGGGAAGTTTCATTTCCTGCAACTGAACATGGCTGTCCAGTGCCTTTATGTACCTGGCCGAAGCATAAAAAGCACAGAACTGACAAAGAGTATTTTTCACTCTCTTGGATGCCATACAAGGCTAGAAAGAAGAACCTTGGCCAAAGTAAACACCATTGTATAGTTACATAGGAATCTATTTGAGGATTAGCAGTCTGCTTCTATGTCTGGCCTTTCTACTGTCCCTCTAAACAATGACTACTCTTGGTTCCAAATTAATCCTCATTGATGTATGCCACAAAAACACGTTGGGGAGTTAATTCCCAGGGCTACTGAAAACAATACATTCTTCTGTCAAAACAACACATGAATGAAACAGCTCCACTGGCCCTCTCGTGTGGTGATGTCCTATCTGTCACATTCCATGAAACACAGCTCAGGGCGATCTTATCCACATATTGTCCAGCCAAGACTTCCTCCCTATTTTTCATTCTACATTTCATAAATTTAACGGTGCTACCGTGATGCAATGCACCTCTGAAGTTGTCCCTCTAAAGCAATACTGCAAAGTAACCTGGGTCCACCTATGGATTGTTATGAGAGAAACTGCTGATCAATCACAGGAAAGTCTAGCTGTCAACTTTTGCAGGTGGCCTATTTCTTTTAGGGGACAGAAATTTTGTTGCCCTGAAAGAGTCAGGTTTGGATAGATTTTGGCACTCCTGAAAATATTTTCTCCCCAACTTATTTGCTATATCAAAAAGTACATATGCAATGGAGGGGGGAATAGGAGCAAGGGTCTATCAGCTAAACAGCTGCGTTTTCTTCCTGCACTTAGTCCTTGCAGATGCATTTCTTCATAAGCAATTCTCCTGCTCCTTCTAAAGCTGTCCACCCATCTAACCTCAGTCTCTAGAAATAACCTGCACATCAAAAGACAGGCACACATTTGGAAAACCTAACTGATGATTACATGTTTCCTGGGGATTTCAATTCTTTTTATACGTCAAATCTAATTTTGAAACAAATGAACACACCTTTTAAGAGTATCTAATCTGTATGCAGCCTTGGCCAAAGATGCCAAGAAGACAAATATGATACCAGAGGTAAAGGCAGAGAAACATATTCTTATGGTATACCAGCCAGACCTTGGAAGCTGCATGACATACATTCTGTAATTGGCCTACGAAAATAACTCTTCCTTGCAGAAGAATTGGTAGAGGTGAAACTATGGAGGCAGCTGCAGTCATTCTGCTATAGGTACTATGAAGGAATCTCAGGCACCAATTCAATTGCCAAAATAATCAGAAATTGATTAAAATTGAGTCCTCTTCAAAGTAATTGATACTGACCTGATACAATGAGCAAATATTGTTGGAATCAAAAGATAACTTTTACAGGAAAGAATGTAGGCCTTCCAAATGGCTATCTCTGTTGATCTATGATATTCTTTTTAAAAAAAAAACATGTTTGAAAGTGTGCCTTTTACTGCCACCATTACTCTCAGGACCACCACTACCCCTGTTTCACCTATTCTTTTAATATAGTCAGTCTAACAGCTTATTAGTTGCAAAACCCTGCATAATGCATCCTCAGTCCTAACTAGGGTCTCTTGAACTCCTGTTAAAATAATCTGAGCACTAATACAATTCATAACTATTCATATAGTCCAAAAAAGAAGAATAACTAAAATGACCCAATTACTAAACTGACATCTTAATTAATATTTTTTCCAAGACTCTCATCCCTCCTAATGTTTTCTTCATGAGATAGTGCTGACCCAGAGGGCAATTCATGTTTACATCCTCCAAGCTGATTTGTTCACATGCTAGCCGACTCTAAAATACTGCAGTAAGTTATTAGATGATATATGAACTACTGGCAATATCTCTCAAGAGTTATCTCCAAAATAACAATAAAAAAGCTGAGAATCTGCCATCTCATCATCTCAAGTATGTATTATTTATTTTAAAATAAGAAGAATTGAATGAGCATCATTTTTTAAAAAAATTCAAGACATTTAACTTGGATTTTAGAGAGAAATGCAGTTGTCCCTCCACATTTGCAGGGACTGGGGTGCAGGATCCCTGCCAAGAGTGGAAAAAAACCACAAATATCTATAACCCCTCTGCAAACCATATATAACACACATGAAGAAGTGCAACACAGCTGAATCCATGGTGGGAAGCATGTCAGTGCCCATTTCTGCCTTTGAAGCAGTGGGATTCCTTCACAAGGCAGAAGTGGGTGGCTGACGGGACTTGCTGACATTTCCACTGCTGCCCTATGCCATTTTTAACAGGGACTTACAAGTCTTATCTTGTAATCGCAGTCTCTCATGGCCTTTCTCATTCTCATGAGGCTTCTACATGTAACTCAAGTATTAGCAGCTGTCACGCTACCTCCAACATTGCCTATGCTTTTTCCATAGTCTCTATCGTCCAACTCAGCTTGTAGAGAAGTTTGTCACTAACGTTCTTCTCAAGGTAGCAAATAATAGTTTCAGCATGGAAAATAAGATTTCAGCACAGAAATATTAAACATTCTTAAGCAGAAAGTGTTAATTTCTGTAGAGAAAATGCTGTTTTCTACGCAAATCAACCATGTGCAAATTTTACACAGAATAAATCCGCAATTGCAGCATTATTTGCACAGAAAACAGCACTTTCTGTGCAGGAATTAATATTTCTGCTTTGAAATATAATTTTCTAACCATTCGTAAATTTTGTGCAGAATAAATCTTGAACTGCAAAGATTCTCCTCATTCCAGGGTTGTTCTTGTTAGGGTTTCTCAACACTTGAAAAACAGGGGTTTTTTTAAACCATTTTTTGAATATTTTCAAATATTCTTTCAATTCTTAAGGTAATTTAAGGCCAAAAGCTGCAGAGTTACTTTTAAAAAGCAACTGCTGAAAAAGTTATAGATACATTCTAAAGTAACTTTCTTTACATTCTTCTCAAGTGTAACTAACAGCTACTTTGATTTACTTTTTTAAAAATTCTTTAAAGCAACAAGATGCTGGCTTGTGGAGCCAGCAACACAATCTAGCAGTTGAACCATATGATATTGCTCCTCGATCACTTAGTGAGATAAGATCTCTGTAGGTGCAAAATTAACCAAGAAGTTACAGTTCAATGGCAAAAGGATGTAAATTTAACCCTCGTAAACTTAACAGTAGCTACATGCCTTGGTTATCAGGATAAAGACTTGGTAACAAGTAAGCAGCTACTTGGAAACAGCAACTTCCAAGCTCTGGGAGGAGGCAGATCTGTCTATTTCTGACCTCTGCCACTTTATAAAAAGTCAGCGACACTGTATAATAAATAATGTAAAAGAATGCAGGTCAAAGCAAGACCCCTTGGCAAGAGCAACTGGAGTCAACTACACACCCAAAATTGCTTATTTAGGGGGCACACCTTCCCTCTGCTACTTGCCACCTCTAGTGATAAAGGCCCTTCCCAAACTGCCCTTCTGGTTGGGGAGGAAAGACACTCTAGGTCAGAGTGTGAGGAGAGGGGGTGCTTTTGTAGTCTAACAGCTCCATTTACCTTGTGGAAAATTATCCAGGGTCTGTGTGACAGCATCAGGCAAGAGCTTGGAAATTTCCTTTTCAAACTACAACTCCCATGATTGTGCTAGACAGAACTATCTTGGAATTGTAGTTGAAAATACCCTTTCCAGATTCTAACAGTGTTTAAAGCCAAAACAAAGTGAATAGGGTCAAATCCCTTCCATTATACAGACACCATACCTCTCTCCCTATGAGCAGCTTTTTAAAGTCAAATTGCCTTGCAGCTGATGAAGTAGATCCAGTCTACGAAATCTTATGCTACCAATTTCTTTCTCTCAGTTAATGTCTATGGTACTACAATATCCCTGTGCTTACTGATCCAGACTAACACACTGCATCTTTGAATTCTGTCTTGCAAAGGGTATCGGGAGAAGCTCATAAGAAGGATCATTCCTTTCCTCTCCAGGCACCTCTCCTCAAACTCCACCTACAATGGAAACAGATCTGAAAGCTGGGCAGTTGGGAAAGGGTAGCTGGCTGGCCTGCATCTGGCCTATGGGCAGGACCACTGATTCTGCCCTCCTGTCGGAAAGAATCTACTCAATAACCACCAAGCAACCATGGGTGTATCACCATTGCAATGTGTGTTGTGCTAATCTCGCTCTCTCTCTCTCTGTCATACACACACAATCTCTGCTACAAGTAAAGAAAGGGGAAGGAAATTGTTCAATGATATTAAATAATCAGAAAGCAAGTGCTGTTCACTCCCACAAGACTTCAGTCTCCCACCTACTGCTTTAGATATATTTGCAACAGTGCCATTTACAAAATGGCAATCACATTACACCTACTGCTATCAATGAGGCAAATCTGTTCCTTTCAACACATAGTGCCTTTTTCTCTTCATCTGTACTCAGTGTTCCAATGCCCACTTTTAGCAAACGCTTAATCCACCAGCTCATGAATGTCATGTCAAGCAAGGTTGCCGTTTTGCATCAGAGAGGGTTGTTTTGGTTTGCTTAAAATCAGCTTAGCTAACCATACTCAGCCAAATGTCCCTAAGAAGTTCTGGTGATGCTGAGAGGACTACCCAGTTTGCTAGGGTTATCACAATTTCCCTATTTGACTCTCCAGTCTCAGGGGAACATTCTCATTACTTCATGTACGAGACTCGTTACCTGGAGCAACACAGTCAAAAGACACCCAAAGCCATTTTGTCCTCTTGGCAACACTTCCAGAAAACACTCAGAATTAAGGAAGGTGTTTCAGTTGGAGAGATCCTCTCCAGCTGTGGGACAGTGCACTTGTTCTTTAATTTTTGCACATGGATGCAACAGTGACAACTAGGACATTCTGAAAGTTCTGAAGGTGCCTAGAAAAAAACAACACCAATAATCACACCCAGTTCCAGCATTAGGCAGATCTCAGGTTTCAAGGAACAAATGTTGGATTCTGTTACAAAAACAGCACAACTGTTAACTTGTTTATCATTTTATGTATCTACTGCCAGAGATTGTGAAATATGCTTATGGGATCCTTAGACACACGTACAAAAATAATGGTACTGGCTTCGGGTATTACGCAATTCAGTTTGGATGGGTGGGTGGATTTCTTAATTGCTGCTCTACTGAGGTCTAGCCCTGCCAGCCAACTACTTTCACTAAACCATACCTGTTTTCTCCTGCTCAGGTGAGGAATGCCCTACTCCTTGACCACGCACCTAGATTTGCATAATCACTGGTACAGAAGGGAAGAATATTTGAAAAAAAAATTGTCAAAATAGTGTTTCTCAAGAGAAACTCTACTCAGAGAAATCCTGGACTGAAAAGATTCTTTGCACTTTAGGACTTACTCTACACAAAATTTGCACATGATTGTTTTATGTAGAGAACAGCATTTTATGCACAGGAAACAGCATTTTCTAGTTCTATGTGATTTTGCTGTTTCCTGTGCAGAAAATGCTGCAGTTGAGGACCTAGCCTATATAAAATTTGTACATGGTTATTTTGCACAGGAAACAGGATTTTCTGCACAGAAAATACTACTTCTACATAGAAACATTATTTTCTGTGCAAAAAAATACTGTTTCCTGCACAGAAAATGCTGTATTCTGCACAAAAGAACCATGTGTGAATTTTGCACACAATACATTCCAAACTGCACAGTTTTTGAAGACTTTCTCATGGCAAGAAGAAAACCACTAAAATCACTTGTTGCTCTCTCAGAGAAGAAAATTGGAAGAGAGTCATATCCCTAGTCACAAGTGAGGAGTGAGAAGTTTGGGCCCATGCTGCTGGCGAACAGCTCTAAGTTGGGACATTTTCAGAGTTCCTCCCTCAGCAGAATGTGGAGAATAAAGCCATACTCTGCTCCATGCAGTCCTCTGCAAGCAAATGGAATAAACTATAATGCACACACACACACACACACACACACACACACTTTCAGAGCCATCAAAACCTTTCCCGTCACACAGAAAAATCGTAGGACGGGGGAAAACTACTTCTTGCCCACCTGATGTTTCTAGACTGCAGAACTCTCATTATCTCTTTCCTCATCCCTCACCTCTCCTCCCTTCCTCATCCCTGGAGCAGTTGGGAGTTGCAGTCCAACATCTGGAGAGCATACCCTTACACAGAAAGGAATAGCAAGGCTCCTCATTGCAGCATTCTTGACTGGAAGAGAAACTGCTTGTCTGCCCAAATGAAATGAGGGATACAGATTTAAGGGAAGATCAGTCCTTTACCTTAAGGTTACATCTTCCCAATTCAACTACAAAGAAGGAACTCAGCACATATCCCGAAAGTTCCACCCTCCCTTATCACTTTTTTTTTCAGGCCAATGAGCCCTAAACATTTTTGTCACACTGCATGAGCTAGCGGCATTTGCAAATACATAGATCGCAGATAATACACTAACTTGAACTTGTATGTGAAATATTTATCTGAGCAGATGGCAAAACTGCAATCTCTTCGAGGCCATTATGGTGGTGGGGTGCAATTCTGAACTGAAACACAAGGTTGAAAGTCTTGCGTACAATTATTTATATCCTGTATAATACCCGACACTTACTCAGATAGCCTGAAGTTTACAGGAACTGAGAAAAATCTAAAACATAAGTATCATAAAACTTTCTTCTGGAACAACCCAACATTGCTACAAAGAGACACATTCCAAGCCCTGGCTCTCCACTTCCCTTTCCTTTGCTACCATATATGCATATGAAGAGATGAATGGTGTATTTCAGAGCGCTAAAACAACTTTATTTTTCCATAAACCATACTAGAACTGCATACCAGCAATGTTTTAATATTACTATCTCCACTAAATCCCCCTTCCTCTTTCTGATCACACACGTGCATTTCTGAAGAAATGAAGGAAACCCAGGGGTACAACCCAGGAAAAATTACATATACTCAGCCCTCCACATTTGTGAGTTTCACTTTTGTTAATTTGATTATTCACAGATTTTTTGCTGTCCCCTCTGGTGCCTCCTTGTGCCATTTTTAATAGGGACTGCAAGCCTCATGAGACCGAGAAACCGCGATCGAGGCTTGTAAGTCCCTTTCAAAAATGGTGTGGGGCAGCAGTAAGTGGCAGGAAGCCTCACCAGCCACCCACTTCTGCCTTATGAAGGAACCCGGATGCCTCAAATGAATCCACGGTGAGTTGAATATGTTGATCATGCTTTTTTGTGTGTTAAATACGGTTTGGGGGGGGGGACTAGAATTATTCATGATTTTTCCACTTTCACGGGAGTCCCTCCATTGCTGTCCCTCCATCAGATCTGAAATGAGAGTCAGTTTCCATTCTCATTGGCTTCAATGGGTGGAACTCTAAGGGGAGCATCTCTCCTTCAAGCAGTAAATGTTTTGGGCTAGCCTTGCCACCAGCACAACTCCAGTTGCAACACAACAACAGCATCTGGACAGTTACCTGCTGGTGATGCTTTGAGCAGGGAGTTGGGCAAGATGGTCTATGAAGCCCTTTCCAACTCTACGATTCTACGACTCTTCTTTTAAAGGACCCCTCCCCTCTCTCTCCCTGTCATATTCTCCTCCTGTCCCCAACTAGCTACACCATCTCTCCCTGCAGCTTCATGTATGTCGCCCACTGACCTTCCAATAAAGACTATCCTAGTGAATCATTAGCAGCCACTAATAAAATCCTTACGATCCTCCATCAAGCAGCAGAGTAGAGAATAGGGCTAGGGACAGGGCTTTACATCCCAGTTGCTATTGAATTATTATTCCCATGATCCCCCATCACTCTGAAAGGTGGGTGGGGCTGATAGGACCTGGAGTCCGACAACATCAGGAGATCCAAAGGTCCTCCAGCAAAAATCTAGGAAGGGATTCTTCTTTGCTTGATGTAACAAAGGAAAAGAGTAGTAACACAATGTTCTAGAAATGCTTAGAAGGAGTTCCTGTATCTAGATGGCAGTACTGTATCTTCTGTTATAACAACCTCTCTCAGGTTTATCTCCCAGAGCACCTGGAGGAGAGTCTGTTCCCATGCCTATAAATTATACTTGTCATCTGCTACGAAAACACAGACATCACAGACATGTAGACCAAACTTCTGTCATGTTTTTAGCTTGTAAACACACACATGCAAGATATACCCTGGTTTTGGGTGGTTTTCTATTCTGCTCTGTGCTAGCCAAAAATGTTGCAATAAAGATGTTCTCTTGCTCTCCCTTTCTTCTCAATTTAATAAACAGTTTATCCAGCTCCAGCAGCTACTGTTGCAGCAAATAGTTGGGCAACAACCATATATGTAAAATTCAGTCCCCTTCGATGAACATATGGCATCATTTTTGCTCTGGGACCACAGCTGTAGAAAGTTACCTTTGGGGGCTACAACAATCAGATTTTCCTTAGACAGCACAGCCATTTACTAGACAGTGTGGTACAATGATTTAAGTGTTTGACTAAGACCTTGAGAGACCAGGGTTTGAATCCCTGCTTGGCCATGGAAACTCACTGGATGACCTTTGGCAAGTCACACTCTCTCAGGGGAAGAAAAGGGCAACCCCTCCCCCCCTCTGAACAAAGCTTGCTAGGAAAACCCCCTAATAGTTTTGCCTTAGGGTCACCGTAAGTCAGAAGTAACTAGAAGGCACAGAACAATGACGTCCAAAAAAGGAGCTTTCCCCAGCTTTGTCCTGGGCGACATGGGTCAAGTGGAGGGATGCTTGAATTGGCTCTTTGAGGATGCCAATACAAATGGACCAGATGTGAACCTTTTGTGGGCAGAACGCAGGTAAAAATTTCTTTCTCTACAAGCTTGTGGCAGTTCCTGAATTGTTACCTTAAGGAAGACCTGGATTTTCCAGCTCTGCCCTTGCCTCAGTAACACATATCATAATTCATTTAGCAAGGAGGAATTTACAAGAAAGAAATTTATAAATATATATTCAAATACATACTTAGATGTGAATTTGTTTTAATTGTTATCATGGAAGCAGGATGCAACAGATTTCTAAATGAATATATATAAAAGTGACATGGATTAGAAATACAGTCCTCCCTCCACATTTGTGGGTTTGAAGATATTCACGTGGTGTGCATATGCCTCTCCAACCCTAGTCTTTTCCTCCCATTCCCTTGCATTTTGCCAGGCACAAAGAAGGAAGGCAAATGCCTGGACAAAGGCAAGGAAATGAGAGGGAGGCACACGCGCACCTTCCTTCTCCCCTCTGGAGCTCTGGCCCTGATGCTGAGAACTTGCACTGGGGCAAAAGGCAAGGGACTGGGGAGAACGGTTTGCACGAGTCTTCCTTTTCCCCTCTAGAGCTGCTCCCTCCCGTTCCGTTTCCTCTGGCCCCAGCACAAAAAAGCAAGGGAATGGGAGGAGGATTGCAAAGGGGAGTTATTCACATTTTTCTGTGCCCCAAACCTTCACAAAAGTGGAGGGACCACTATAGTTCTCAAAGAAGTAGCTGTGTTAGTCTCTCGTAACATAAAAAGGAGGAAGAGGGAAGGAGGAAAAGGAATGTAGCAGCACCTTTAAGACTAACTGGTTTTTATTTAGCATTAACTTTTGTGGGTATAAACCCACTTCTTCAGATGCAGTACAGAAGCTGCATTACATTCTCTGGACATTGTACTGCATCTGAAGAAGTGGGTTTATACCCACAAAAGCTCGTGCTAAAATAAAAACTAGTTAAGGTGCTGCTACATTCCTTTTCCTCTCTTCCCCTCCCTTCTTCTTTTTTGTGGATTGGAAAAAGACTGATTGTCCCCATTCCTACTCAGGTAACTTTTCTTCACAAGCATACCCAAATCCTTAGATGTCTTTGTAAATACATTTTTAAAAAGAGTTTCAGAAACCTTGAAGACCAGCAAGTTTTATTTGGCATAAACTTCCACAGATTTATAATCCAGCAGTAGTCCACAAAACTTAACCAAACAACTTTTTAGTCTTTAAAGCATCACAAGACTCTTTCTGTTTGTTTGCTACAAGTAACTAACACAGCTACCCCTCTGGAAATTGCTGCTTGTAAATACATCTATTGAAATCAAAGAACTATGCTTCAAGGCTTAGATAAAGGGTTGCTGATTAAAAAATTCTAAGTGTGACTACTTCTAATACTTTTAGTTACATCCTCATTGTTCAGACAGTTTGAAAATGCAGGGACTCCCAAAGGAACAGGCAAGCATGTTCAGTGTGATGCCCGATTCAGCTCTAGATGTTGACAAAAAGCATTAATTATTCCTTATTATTATTCATTAATTATTCTTTTCATCAGCAAAGCTCCATATGGTTCACTACAACCAACTGAAATAGGTGTCATAGTTACAGTCCCATGAAAGAAGTAGGAAAATCTCTCCAAGATGAAGTCTCAGTTGAATTGAATGGAATCTGAGAGGCATCTGTGCAGAAATATTATTTTCAGCATAGAAAATATGTTTTCTGTACATAAAATGCTGTTTTCTGCACAAAAAAGTGCTAACTTTATGCAGAATAAGCCCCAAACTAGAAAGATTCTCATCAACCTAGGATTCTTCTCATCAGACTTTCTCAACACTAACGAAAAATATTTTCTGACATTTCTCAAATATTTTTCTAATATTCTTTCCATTCCTATTCAGAAGGGCAGGGAGTGTTTAATGAGGAGCTGGAGATGTGTCATATGGCTTTTCTCTCACCCCTTGAACTAGCCTACCATCCCATGTATAGTTGAAGACACTGTCCTGTTGCCAATGTGAAACTACACACTGTGTGTTTGTGTCTATGTGTGCCTCCCACAACACTGGATGTGGCCCTCAGGGGCTACAAAATGGTTGCATATTTCTGTGCTCGTGTAATAATACCCTTGGAGTAAAGGAGCATACAGAAGTGGGAGCAGGGACCTTAAAGATGCCATCAAGAACTGGCAGCTACAGAGTCTTCCCCACTATGGGAGATATTGAGATGGGATATATGAGTATTTTTAAAAAGATATGGTTGCAAGAAAGCATGCACACAAAAGACAATCCACAAAAAATAGTTGCATACACTCAACACCTCTTCTATAGCACAGAGGAGAAACCATTTAGTCTTAACTATGCACAATTCTCCTTTGCTCTGATTGACATCTCTTCTACCAGTCTGATTGCTTTTATCCCATTAATGCACAGAGATAAAAATATTGTCACTATTGTTTTGTGCTGCCCACTTTCCTGACAAGCAGATAGTTGCTGAGAAAGGAAGAGGGCTGGAGACTTACAATACTTTATATACGAAAGAGTTTTATTCACAAATGTACAGGGAGATTGGATGGGAATCACAAAAACTCTCAGGCTGACAAGCCTATTTCCAAAGGAGCATCAGTCCCCAGAAAGTAACCACAAACTGCGTGGCCCCCAAATACTGATTCTCCTTTCCAGCTAGAAATCCCTTAGCGCCATTTTCCAACAACTCAGATTGTTGTTCTCTCTTCGGTCCAACTCAAATAGCCTCAAGGAAAATAGTAATTCAAGGCAAACTAAGCTAAGATCTAAAAGGACAAAAGACATAATAATACCTGCAGAAGTTCTATAGGAAAAGCTCCTGCTGCTACTACCACTCCTACAGAATATAAGACAGTACATCTTTTATTTCCAACAAGTTTTAAACACGTTTCAAGGTAATTGATAAATTTATTAATTGTCTTTATCAATAAGTTAAGGAAATATACCTGCTCAAATCTATTTCAAAGCAATGGCTGAGAGAGACTTCCTGACATTGATACAAACAATTTCCTTCCAAAAAAGGCTTTTCTTCAATACCATCTTCCCATATACAGCTGTTTTTCCTGTAAACCAAGTCAGTCCTTACCAGCTGACATCTGCAATCTATTTCATAACATTTGGGTACTCCTCCCCCATTATATTTGAAGAACATATCCAGCTCCTGAATATTTTTAGCCAATACTTGAATTGGAATAGCTTATGACAAAATTAAAAACCTTGATAGATACATGCATTTAGACAAACTCTTGAGTGTGCATTTAACTTAAACCAGTTCTTAGTTATTTTTTAAATCTTTGTTTTCAGTAGCAGGTAATTCATTTTAAATAATGCTTCACAGGCAGTTGATACGGGTTGATGAGTTTCTCACTGGAGCTTTTTTTAAATACAGCTTCCCAAAGGTCAGCCTTTCCTCCTCCCCTTTGCTCATTTCTGGTATTTGTTCCCAGAAACTCTGACTTCTTTTGGCTAACCTTGAAAGGAGATTGTTCACCATCAATGAATTCCTATTACTGAGTTCAGAACTTCACTTACTTCTACATACCAAAGAATGACCAAATTACTGGCTACATTATCTCCTTTCCCCCTACTTAACTGAGCAGGACTTCAGATGATAAATCTCAAAGCTTAGAAAAGTTATTATTTTGGACCACAGCTCCCAGAATCTCCCATGCCCCCAGCCTGGATGGTTGGTTTTGGGAGCTGCAGACCCCAAAAGCAATTTTCCCAGGTCCACTTAAAATATAAATGGTACTGTTGTCATTCATCACTGGATTGACAGTGAGGATTTACATTCAAGAAAGCAAGTTCAACCATTCACAGAGAGCAATATTTTATAACTCTGTATTCCTTTCCACCAGCCTCTGCTAAAAGATCATCTTGTACATTCCTACCAAGTTATACACATTCCATGGTGGTTTGAGGATTTTAGATTTTATAATTTACAAATCAGTGTGTGGCTATCCTTTTTTTTTTCTTGGATGAGCCATGCATGGCAATTACATAGTACTTAAGCAACAAATTCAGATGTAATTTGCTCATAGGCAGAACTCAATTACATAGTATGTGCCAAACGTGACAAACTCCAGCTTGATTTAGAGCAACTGTGCAGAATTCACCACACACTCCAAGTTATTAACTTGGAAACAAACCCTAGGTACTCCCAAGTGACTGCTTAAGGACCAGAATGATAGCATCACGGGACAGACACTGCATTTCAATGTAATTAGATCCAAAAGAGAATCAACTAAATGGCTCTTGTTGTATTCTCTTGTTGGCAAGCTGAGAAAACAAATCAGCAATTACTCCATTATTCTGTCAGCACAGTGCTAGTAATCTTAAGATCAGACTTGCATCTGCTCAACGACGACATAAAATTAAAAAGAAAAGTAAAGACAATAAATATCATGAAAGCGAACATAAAGCAGGCCAAACCAGAACTGCACGAAACTAGCCATGGCAATATAAAAAGCAATCACACAGACTCCAGATAGGATCAGGGCCACAGTTGTACTTGGATGATAAGTTCCCCAATGCGAGAATCTTGATGAAAGCAGAGCTCAGTGGAACTGCTCTTTTTCACCCAGATGGAAAACCTCTGTTAATTCCAAAGTGAGACGTTGGGTCTTTTTAGCCCAAATGTTTATGACTGGTATGTATCTTCATTTTAATAGCCTCAATAACCTTGTTTCTCCTCTGAGCTCACTACTACAAATTCAAGGTGGGGAACATCAGGCTCTGTGTCCAAATCTGGCCCTCCTATTGGGATCCTACTCTAGCCCTCTAGTGTTGCTAGGATGGCCACACTTCTTTTCCCAAAACACAATTGTTTCATAGTTTCCCAACTTCTGCATAGTTCTCTTTCATATTCTAGAAAGTTGAAACACCTCTCCTCAGATCATAAGTACATGAATCTAAAATAGTCTGGTATTTCTGGTCTAACCTTTTGCCTCTGGCCCTGCCCACCCAGGAATGTAGCTTTCCTAGAATTTACTTGAAACTGAATTTGATCTTCAGACTAAAAAGAGGTTCCCCACCTTTGCTTCAGAACTTGGATCACATTTTGTTCAACAATGTTCTCAAAAATATTTCACCCTTTTCCCCAAACCTGTTGGGTAGAAGGCTCAAGAAAATCCCCTGATGTCTTACAAGAAACACAAGAGGGTTACAGGGGCATTTCACCATATGCCACCAATGCTGAGTCACTGGGTCTGAATCCACAGATGGAAGAAGAGCATTTTCATGAAAGGGGGAACCCTGACTGGCCCAGAATTCCTTGTCACACAGAGATACTGGCTACACCTAAGGCAGCTGAACACACACAGGGATGCCCTGGCAGTGGATTGCTGCTGGAGCAAGTGTACATCGGCCCAGGCCCCATGAGCGAGTCTGTCATCATTATCACACTGTCACACTTCAGCAAGAACGGTACATTTTTAGGTGGCCACTTGTACATCCTTGAAAAGGGGGGAAGATTAACAAAGAGAGAGAGAGAGAACACACAAGCAAAGGGAAAATTGTTTTGCATAAAATTAGCATATACCAATTGAAATGTTTGAAATTACTGTAATCTGATTAGCCATGCAATCCATCCCTCCATAATTAGAGCAGGCAGTGATGAGGTGAGGTATGCGTCTGCTGCTCCATCTTGTTTCAAGGTGCTTCAGGATACGGATGGGCAACTTCTGCTCACTCCTTCAGCTCACTCTGCCCTCTCATGGTTCCTGAACTTTGTACTAGTCTTTGAACAGACAACCCTTCAGTCAGAAAACTGCCCTGTGACAGCCTATTTAAATGGAGGAGAGCACTCCATAAAATACAACCGCCCTCACTGATTCCCAGGAGCAACCATTAAATTCTGTGGAACAAATAACAGTGGTGTATGAAACAGTCTTTAAGAAGCAATAGGGAACAGGATGGAGAAATGGGGCATGGACTGGAACTCTCCCTCTCCCCTGTCCATCCAACTTGACTGTATTTTAGCAAGTAAAGAACTCTGTAGCTCCAATCAATCATAAGCAATTGCTGCTGTTGGTTTATCTTCTTAAATCCACCTCCTTCCTTTAAATGAAATAGAGGCCAGATCCTCAAACTTTTCTCACACAAAGCAATACAAATGTTAGGCTAAAAGGGTAGAGATTTTTTCCTACAAATATATTTATGTATGTTTATATAAAATCCAACTTGCAAACTCTTTTTTATTGTTTGTTTGGAGCTGTTTATCACTTGTTAAGACAGCCCTTGATGGGAGGTACTAAAAAATTGTGTTTATAAAACCAGTCAACCAGGCATTACACCACAGTAGTGATCAACCACCATCCTGTAAAAATTGGGGCGGGGGGGGGAGACTGAGAGAACGGAACATTGAGGCCATTTCCACACTAGACTGTTATAGTGCTATTATTCCACTTTCAACACCCTGTAGAATCCTGGGGTTTGCAGTTTAGGGAGGGGCCTTCGAGGATGTTGAAAGTGCAATAATAGCACTATAACAGTCTAGTGCAGAAATGGCCTGAGAGAAAGGAAGAGCGAGGCTAGGACAGCACTGCAAAGACACTTGCTTTCTGAAAACAGAGGGAGTTCCTAACTGCCCTTTAAAAAATCTCCATGTCCTCCAATTGAGACATTGTTAAAACATTTAGCACACAAGTCTGATGTTTAGTTGTGTTACCCTGATTGCTGGGGGTCCCGGGAGGGACACCAAATTGCTCTCAAAATTATACAAGTTGGGGAAATTAGTCAAAGAGCACAAGTTAGCACTGCGAGAGGCAGGGTAACGTAGCGAGATCTTGAACCCTATGTCTACGGGGTCAGGCCGAGTCAAGGAGCACACGGGAGTGAAATAACAAATGTGAATTTTATTAAAAATACAATCAATCAGTGTATGCAACACAAACACACAAAGAAACTATAGAAATAAAGGTTGGAGTGAGATAGAGGGATTTTTAGAGGAGTTGTTGGTTTGGGTAATACTACACCTGTCCTGAAGCCCGGTCAGAAACAGAGAAGCTGGGGAGCGTGGATCTCAGCACGTGGAGCTGAGGGGAAGGCTCGCTGGACAAAGTGACAGCAAGGCAGGATGGAAGCCAAGAGCGATCCGAAGAAGCGCTCAAAATCAGCCGTTTTCATAAGGAGAATTGTGACCGCAGGCTAGTTCGGACTTGGGGAAAACAATGGATTTGGGGCTGGAGAAAAGCCGCCGAAAGGTCATAATCTGAATGACTGAATTATAGCCAAATTGTCAATACGATAGCCAGTATGCAAAGGCGGAGTACTTGAGCATTGTATAGTCAGATCATCAAGCTGCCGGCATACATAATTGAGTACTTGCCTTTGAGGTCTCCTAAAGCGGCGAGTCGGCTATTTCTGGCCTGCCTGTATTGTTTTGGAATATTACGGCGATTATCGGCCAAGCCTGTACGCGTGCTTGTCCGGGGGCCTCGCAAGCACGTGGAGGGGAATGGGTAGGTGAAGCCAAATTAGTGATATCAAGAGATATCTTTTTAATATCCCCCAAGCTCGGGCTAGCCAGGGCAGTAACAGTTGTATACTGCTGGCTTTCACAGCAACTTTTTCCTAGCTTGATACATGCACGTATACACCGATATGCACGCGCACGCGCACGCGCGCACACCCTGCTCAATCAGAAGTTACTTCAAGTGGAGGCAGAACTTCAGAATGACACTCTTTGGACTAAAACTCCCCATACCCCTCAACCAGCATGGCCACTGGGCGGATTCTGGGAGTTGTAGCCCAAAAGTAACTCTTTCCAAGCTCTAGGAAAAGCTTAGAGTTCCTATTCTCTTGGTCACTTTGTCTGCCCCTTTTCTTTGGATGCCTAAGCTGTGTTTCTAAAGGTTCAGCTAAAGTGTTAAGTTACTGCAATGTTAAATACCTGAAGACTGAGGGAAAGTTTCATGCAGGGACAGAATTCTTATTGGGAGGGGCAACGCTGTGAAATGCACTCAATAAAAGCTAGAGGGCTGCACTTAGTCTACCTCTGACCTAGCCTGATGACAAGGAACTTGCCTTACTTCTTACCACTGTATCCTCTCGGGAAAAGTGAAGACTGTCTCCGTATGGAAGGATCTCTGGCCTCCATGATGTAATGCTCACTGAGCCAGGCCACCTTTCCACTGCCTGACCTCTGCTGAGCTACCCTTTATCCATCCTCCTGATGCCAAAATAAAGATAAGGTGATAATTTTCCCTTCAACTGAGCCATCATGAAGAACCATGAGCTTCACAGCATAAAGGTGTATAGCTTCTTCTACTTGATTTAAGCTCAGACTAGAGAGATTTATGTTTGTTTACATTTACCCTGTACCTATGTTTACCCTGTACTTATGTTTGTTTATATTTACCCTGTACTTTGCCTATTCCTCCCTCACTCCTTTTTGTTTTTGATAAACTTTTTCATTTTGGAAAGCCAGAATTTGGCTGGAGATTTCGAGTCATGCTACAATTTCTATAGAGTGAGCCAGGTTGTTCCACAAACATCCTCCAAGGTTTGGGCAAACATAGAATGGAGGGAGGGTGGTATGTATGCCTACTTTGAGCAGCAACTGGAAAGTCTGCTGACAGTTTCTCCACTCCCAGAGTAACAGCTCAAGGACGGCAAGTGTCCCTGTAACCCACCAACCAAGAAGCTTGTATAGTGCTGCGGCAGGACTGCCTAACAGTTAGAGCCATGTGTGGTGCTTCTCTTCTCACCAAAACAGTGGATGCAGAAGGTTCCATCACGGCAGCAATTTCAGATGGGATCGATTATATCCCATTTCCACTGCATTTTTGTCTACATTTTATATACTCCCTAGATGCTAGAAAAGCTTTAGACTTCTCTCTTAACAGAATCAAATTCTTTCAAAGAATGTCAAGGCCCTTCGTTTGCTATGGCGAACCGGGAAGGGCTTCCTTATATCCTCAGTAGTTGTGCACAGAATCTTCCTGGCCTATCAGATCAGTTGAAGGTTCCTCCCTCTTCATATTAGAAGCCACTCTACCTATGCCACTGTGGCTTCTACAGTGTTTCTCCAAGGAATCACATTCCAGCGACTTGAGCTCAAACATCCATGTTTATTTGCCATTACAATGTGGACACCAAGTCAATGAAACAAATTAATAGGAGACATACATGGTCCTCTCAGCAGCCAAGGACTGACACCCTTCCCACCTCCAAGCAGTAAGTACAGCCTGATATTCTACCCACATGTATGTCAGGGAGGCCACAAAGAAAAGCAGTTGCTTACTTGTAACTATGGTTCTTCGAGTGGTCATCTGTGAAGTTACACAACCTGTCCTCCTCCCCTCTGATTGTCAGTCTCTGCTCCTCAAGTCATCTTATCCTTTGCTGCACGGTCTCTGGAGCTGAGAGTTTTGATAGGTCACGCACACAGAGTTGGGGAAAGCTCCTGCTTAGAGATGTTTTTCAGCTCTAGAACAACCCACATGTAGGAGTCACAGAGACAATGAAGATGAACCATAGCTTTCTTCTGAATACAAGAAACACCATGATAAAATGGCTGCAACGATAAGCTGGAATCTGTGCAAAAAACACGATTTACTATCTGCCAAGAACTCATGGGAACATAAGCCTGAAATAGTTGTTGAAAATGATGAAATAGAAATCCTATGGGACTTTTAAGACTGAAATGAGCAAACAGTCAGAACATAATATGCCAGACATAACAGGGATTGAGAAAAGGAAAGCTTGGATTATAGATGTGTCAATTCCAGGGAACAGCAAAATCAAAGAGAGAGGAAACAATAATCAGCAGCATCAGTCCTCTCCCTTTTTCACAAAACCAGGATTCAGTGCCTTCCTGTTCGGGCATAAGACCCAGAGCAACAGAGAGAAAGACAAACACTCACACAAAGCCTAGTATGCACACAGAAATAATGCAAGTGTGGTCAAAGCACAGCCATCTAGATCAGAGCTTTCCAAACTGTGTGTTGCGACACATTAGTGTGTCGGCCGCAATGTGTAGGTTTGTCATCACCGCTGCTGCCCTGGGCCAAAAAGGACCCTGGCAAGGGCAGCGGTTAATTAGTTTAACCTCTGGTTTGCTAGTAACTAACTCATTAAAAGAAATATGGACATACACATGCATAAATTGTAATAACGAAATGTATGGGGACAAAAATATCTCATAAAACCTTTCATTTATATTTTTAAAAATATATGCTTTATGCTTTATTTATTTATTTATAATACATAAAACTGAATTATTGTGTTGCAAAATGATACATGTCTAAAAAGTGTGTCATCAACATGAAAAGTTTGGAAAGCTCTGCTCTAGACGTTGTGGGACGGCAAATCCCAGCATTCCTCCCCATTGACTATGCCAGCTCCAGCTTATGGGAGCTGCAGTTCAATAGCATCAGGATGATGTCACTTTGCCTACCACTCCAACCCTTCCAACTAACAGAAGCTGGCCTGAGCCACATGCGTGTCGCTTTATCTCTGTTCCAAAAGTGCTTCACAATTCTAATACCATCATGAGTAAGCAAAAAAGTCAAACTAGACAACAAGATCAAAATGCACTTTGCCCTTCAATAAGTAGACTTTTAAATATTAACAACATCAGCTGGAGAGGCCTCATTATACAGGCGTTATAGCAGACATGGATGCTTCCTCTGCTCCAGTGCTGAGAGAAATCCCTTCTCTGAAGTTACTATCTGCATTGGGAGGAAGTCCCCCACGGGCACCAATGGACAGTTTTTTAACACAGGGCTGCAACAGGAAAAGAAAGGGGGCCCTTTCACACTACTCAGTTACAGAGCTATGATCCTACCTTTACTGCCATGCATGAATCCTGCAGAATCCTGTGACTGACATTTTAAGAATGGGTACTCAGAATCCTCAGCCAGAGAGATCTAGTGTCTCATCAGAGTGCAAACCCCAGGATTACTCAGGTTACAGCCATGGCAGTTAAAGAAGAATAATAGTGCCATAATTGGGCTGTGTGAACAAGCCCGAGGGTTAAATACCTACTCTCCCTCCCTCTCTAATCCAGGAATTTAGAGAGAAAAACACCTGTTTTCTAGTGTGTCTCTCTAGTGTACTGACAGACAAAGCATCAAGGACAGAGGCACACAGAGAACTTTTAAGGTTTAACAAAAGATGTGGTGCCTCAGCTATGATGCTTAGAATGTACGAGCTGCAGTTCTCACTGGAACAAAATGTGTTTCGGATCACAGCCAAGGTTAGATAGCAATCACGGAATAGAGGGGATGACAGAGGGGGGGAGTGAGGGGACTGCTTTGTTTTCATGTTGTCTGATCAAGAAGCTGTTTCCATTCTGAGGAAGTTTGTTCCTATAAACTTGTCAGGAGGAAGTAGAACACTCCCATCCTGTTATCATTGTATCTCACATGAGCATCCTGCTCTTGACAAAGCTCTTTCTTTCTGAGACTGTCTTGGTGGGTTATGGCAATTACTCACAGGATACCCGGTACCAGTTTTTACCACTTACAGTATATACGGTAAGTTTATTTTTCATGATCACAAAAGGGATCTCCACAAAAGGTTTGCTTCTAATGTGACACATGTCAAAGCCTTACACTGGTATAACTCACACTTATGCCAGCAGAAGCAGTACATCCCTGCACTACATCTTTGATCTGGGTGCACCAGAGGAGACCTACAAGCCCCTAGCACAGCCCTATATGCTCCTAGCCCCTGGCTACCTTCAAAGGATCTGTCTTTACACAGCCAGGAGAGAAGGATCAGCTTCTGCCCTCCTCCAGGAAGGTGAAAGCTGGCCCTTCTTCTCCAGGGGTGGAAGGACAAGTTGTAGCCAATCAGTGGCCGGGAGGGGGCTCTTTTAGGCCCTTTTCGCACAGCATTTTCAATGTGAAAGGCCCCCTTTAGCATCGCGCACGTGTGAGGAGCGGTCCACATGATGCACTCACATTTGCACGATGCTCCAGGGCCCAGCAGGGACCACTCACACATTTTTTCATTTTCGGCTTGAAGCTGAAAATGGCACACGGTCGCACATCGCTCTGGGGCCCTGCGCACACTTACCTTGCGTGAGGAGCCTCAGGAGCCAGGCTGGTCACACTTCCTGTCCAGTGCAGCCTGGGAAGGTTCCAGGTTGCACTGCGAAAGGAAGAGGTGGGGCTCTCGCACAAGCAGAAAGCTCGTGCGGAGCTGAAGAAGCAGGGGAGCCAGAGCCTCTCTCCGGAGCCTGCTCACGAGAGCACCGCACCCCAGCGCCAAAAATAGGTGAGTTGCGGAAAGGGTCATAGTTATCTGCCTGTTGTTGTTTGTTGCTGCTGCTGCTGTTGTTGTTATGTGCCTTCAAGTCATTTCCCATGTTACCCTGATTTCTGGGGTCCCTTGGGGGACACCTCAATCTGCTCCACATAATGGGGAATGGGAATTAGCTAAAGCACAAGCTGTAGCACTACGAGAGGCAGGGTAACCTAGCGAGATCTTAAACCCAAGTTTTACAGGGTCAGGTCAAGTCAAAAACCAAGCAAAATTAGTTAGAATTGTTTTCTTTATTTAAAAGACCGTCACTGCACACTTGCGTACTCACTCACACAGACTAAGAAAATACAGGAAGGAAAGTCGATAGGGGATTTCAAGAAGGATTTTCAGGGGGAAATACTACACCTGATCCTGCAGCCCGGGTAGCCAGAAGAAATTCAGTAAGTCTGGAGCGGAGATTCTCAGCACGTGGAAGCTGAGGGGAAGGCTCAGCAAATGGAGTGGTAGCAAGGCGGGATGACAACTGTGAGCGATCCAATGAAGCACTCAAAATCAGGGGTTCTTATAGGGGAAAATGTGCCTGTAGGCTAGTCCGTTCCCAGGGAGAACAATGGGTTTCGGATCGGAGACAAAGCCTCCGAAAGGTCATCACTTACAATGATTGGATTTGGACGTAGCTGTCTATAGTGCAGACAGTATGCAAATGGGGAACGCTTGACCGTTGGGTATTCAGAAGCACTAATCTTGTCAAGCTGGCGGGTCGGGGCTGAGAATCTTTTGTATGCTTGCGGCATACTTAATTTAGGTTCAAGGTGTACTTGCCTGGAGGTCTCCTGAAGCTGCGTGCCGGAAAACTACTGGCCTGACTTAGGATTCAGCCGTTCGGCCGTGTCCATGTGCGTGCTTATCTGGGGGCCTCTCAAGCACGTGGAGGGGAAACAGTTTGAATGGCCAATCTTTGGATATCAAATTATATTTAGTAAGCCCTGGGCTCAGACTATAGACTACAGTAACACCCACTTATGGAGACCCTAAGGCAACCCTATTCACAGTTTTTTCTGGGGGCTGGTGGTGTGTGACATACCCAAGGCCACCCAGTAGGTTTCCACGGCTGAGCAGCGAACTGAATCCTAGTCTCCAGGATTGTAGTTCAATGCTCAAACCACTACACCACACTGGCTCTAGCTATCTGCCTACTCTTGCACAATGAGGAAAGAAGGAGCAGATACTATCTTCCGGACCATCAGCGTAATTACATCAGGAGAGACTGACACACAGCTAGCAATCCATTCTGCCAGTGGCCCAGTGTTATGAGCAAACCTCTTCCAAGTGCAGTAAGCAAACTCAAGGCTCACAGTTCTAACAAGTACACGTGTGCAGTAACCTAAGGGCAGCTTTAGAAAGTATACTTATCTTGATGGACTCCTGGATTTTTAGCTGTCATATTATTCTTTGACAAGCATACAAGTGCAGTTTTAAACAGGGATGGAAAAAGTTTCAGTGGCAGTAAGATTCTCACTGAAACTCTCTGGGAGAGAAAGTGAGCCGTGCCTCAGAAATCTGTATATTTGCAAGGTTTGTGGTATGCTTGCATGCATGAAATCATCGAAAGGTTTTAAAAATGCAAACAGGCAAAATGCATAAAGTAAGTTTAACGCCTTGCATCCCACCAGATCTCCCAAGAAAATGCACAAAAGGAAAAAAATATTTAACAAATTAGAACAAATTTTGAAAAAAAATTGAAAAAGCAAACATGCTCTAATAGATTCAAACCATACCAAAAACCAACCCTACAACTGGTTTAAGGACCAAGGCCCATGAGGAAGAAGACAGTCTTGGTCACCAGCTAGAAACTCAGCAGGGATAGAGACAATCTGACTTCCCTTTGGAAGAGGATTCCATCACGGAAGTGCTATGCCTATTAGAGAGACAGACCTCTCTCATGTAGCAATGAACCTACCCTCTAGAGACAGGAGATATGGAAAATATCCTTCAACATTAAGGATTGAGAATACCAGCCAGACTCATAGGAGGAGGCAGCCGTTCAGACATCCTGGTCCCAGCAGTTTAAGGCAGGATGGGAATCATACAGCCCTGCAGAGGTTATTGGACTGCAACTCTCAGTACTCCTCACCAATGAGTATGCTGGCCAGTCCTGTTGGGAGTCACAGTTCAAGAATATCCAAAACAGGCTGCAAACCCAGTCCCAGGCTATCTTTTCTGACCAAAAATACATTTGTCTTGTCTGGACTGAATCTCCAGTTGTTCACCCACATCCAACTCCTCACTGCATCCAGACAATTCAGGACTTCCACAGCCTCCTCGCTATCCATTGAGAAAAAGAGAGAAGTGCTAGGTACCATCAACACAGTGGTGAGACCCAACCCCAGACTTCCAGATGACTTTCCTCAGCAGCTTCATATAGATGTCAAACAGTATGGAGGACAGGGGAAGGCTGAGGAACCACACAGGCTAACAGCCAGAAGGATGAATAACATTCCTCAATATGAACATCTGGGAACATTCAGCCAAGAGCTACAGCAAAACAGTGGACCAAGACCTATGACTCAAAAGGCTACTCAAACTGATGGCACTAAATGCCACTGAGAGCTCCAGCAGAACACACTAGGACATTCTGGTACCACCTGTCCAGTACGCCTTCAATGAAGGCTGTTCCTGCCTCAAAACCAGGTCTGAATCCAATTGGTAAAGGTTCCAAGTAATTCATTTCATCCAAGAATAGCCTGGAGTTGTTTTGCACCATTCATTCTACAAACAATGGGGAAACGCAACAAAAATGCATACATTAGGAAACCAATATTATTAAATGTGTACATTATAGAAAATGTATATAGAAAATATGGACAAATTTCCATGGAGCAAGGAGGGGAAAGTCTGGCAATCTGATATGAACAAAGGAAAAAGCTGGAAATAGAGACAGAGAGTTTTTCATGTGTCTCTTTTTGAAACATCCGCTTCCAATGGCCTACTTAAAAGTAATACAGTATTCCCCCTTCAAAGTTTCTCAAGTGGTCTCACACATGGCCACTATAGATATAGGAAAGTGTAGTAGTCCATCAAGACCAACCATTACTGAACCACAACACTCACTATTTCTCACTATCAGTCATAATGGGTGGGACTGATGGGAGTTGGAGTCCAACAATTTCTGGGGGCTATAGGTACTCCACCCATTTTGAGGGCTGATTTGCACATGCATGGACATTATTTGCCTTCTCTACTCTTCACTACAGATTGCCATTGCAGCTGAAGAGACATAAGAGTTCTGCATATAGTGTTGTATCTGTGATACTTCATGCACCCATGCAAACCATCCTTGATGTTACACTCACCAAATAATGAATGTGTGGGTGTGAATCACCTCCTACAATTTTTTCCACCAAAAAAATCTCTTCAAGGCTACCACCCACCTCTTACACTTGCTATTCTTCTTAGATTGTTGTTGTGGATTGTTTACCAGTTTCCAAGATCACAATGTGTTTCTTGGATATCGGGGAGCACAAACAAAGCGGGCTGTATGGAGGTTGTGGACCATGGCATTTTCATTAAAGCCTTCATTTTTGAGTCATGCTTTTGAAAACCTGCCAGTATGATGTGGACCTCAATACAACACTGATGACAGGGACGAAACAGTGGCGTATTTATCTCTGGGTCACTGGAGCCAAGAACAACGTCCGAGTCACAAAAGCAGCCAAACAAAAGCAAGTAAAATATACAGGGATAGTGAAGATAACAAAGAAAAATTTTGAATAAGCTGTTGACTTAGGAACCACATTTGCCATGAGGATGCTGCCAAAGAAATAATAAAAAAAAGAGGCTTCTCATGGTGAGAGACCCAAGCTGGACCTAATATGCATTAGTACTCACAAAGGGGATGGGAGAGTTCTACACAGCCAGCCTCCACACCCCAAACTGTTTTTTTCTGCAGCTGCACTGGTTCAAAAACAACATCAAGCAGCCATGTATCATTACATGTTACGGCCAGGACAGGATTTGCACATCACAAAGAACCTCTCTTCAAAAGTATCCTACTGGCAAATGTTACATGTGCTCCTTCTTTATACAAAATGTATCATTGTTCCCCGTTAAGCCAGTCTAGATTAGATTGCATATAGCAGGTAACACTGCTTTTTTTTTTCCCAGATGAAAACAAAATCTTTATTCTCTAGTAAGTTTTGAGGTAGAATTATTTGAATCGTCTTGAATGGCAAAGGAGTTATTTGGTTCCTCTCAGAATTAAACGTGTTATTCTTCTTGCAGATGTTTATCTTCAGCTTTTCTTTTCCCATTGTCTTCCCCAATTCGCATTTGCTTTATTTCTCCTGTCTCACAGATTTATCTACCCCTCAGAATTTCTAAACATCCTGAGAGTATCTGGCCAGCAATATACAGTCCCCCCCCCTCATTCCTAGCCTTTGACCCAGCGGGGAGAACATACACTGAGGCAAAGGGCAAAGGAATAGGGGGAGGACTACACACACCTTCCTTCTACCCTCCAGAGCTCCCCTCTCCCATTCCCTTACCTCCCTCCCCAGTGCTGAGAATGCACCCCAAGGCAAAGGGCGAGAGAACTGGGAGAGAAGGCACACACATACCTTCCTTCTCCCCTCCAATGCTCCCTCCTCCCACTCCCTTGCCTTTTGCCTGGCTCTGAGAAGCAAGGCTTATACACCAGGCCAAAAAGCAAGGGAATGGGAGGGAGGAGCCCCAGAAAGGAATGGGAGGCGGTTTTTCAGTTTTTCCACTTTCACAAGGGTCCACAAAGGAACTCTCATGACAGTGGAGGGACTGCTGTAATCCGAGAACAAAAACTAAATAACCATGACTTCTAATTACTTTTTGCCCAGCTTCACCCTTCAGAGAGCTCACAATCCAGAAGGAATAAATTGGTATTGTTTTACATGTGGGAGCATGCTTCCAAGTCCTGAGGTATCCATGAAACCCACAAGCAAATGAAACTCTCATTTGCTTCCATAGTTTAATGATGTGTTGTGTTAAGTACTTCCTTTAAAAGTCTAGATTACTGGAACACACTCTTTGTGGAGTGGAAAAATCTTCTTAAAATTTAGCAGGTCCCCAATGCTGTTACTAGATTGAAGGTTGTTCCAGGTAGAAAAGAAGTTCCTTCTATGATACCTTCACAGTCTACAGGTAATTTCTATACACAGTTTAAAGTGCTAGTTTTGACCCACAAAGCTCCCTATGTCTTGGCTCTGGACTATCTGAAAGACTGTGGCTCCCAGTATGACCTTCAGGGAAGGATCTTCCTTTGGTTCCGCCACTCTCACAGGCACATTTGGTGAGGACTTAAGAGAGGGACCTTCCTACTGACTTCTCCCAAGCTGTGAAACTCCCTTCCAAGGAAGCCTAAGTTGACAATTTTCTGTCTATCCCTCTGTTGTAAATGAAAACATTTTATTCAGACAGGCTTTTGGCTACTGACTAGCTGTTGAAGGTGGGGCTTTTAATAAGGAGGTGCTGTACTTTTTTTTTCTTTTTTCATTTGATATTATTGTTCTGTGCCTTCAATTCGTTTTCCAATTTATGGCAACTCCAAGGCGACCCCGATCACAGGGTTTTCTTGGCAAAATTTGTTCAGATGGAGTTTGTCTTCCTCTGAGGCTGAGAGGGTGTGACCTGCCCAAGATTATTCAGTGATTTCCACGGCCAAGTGGGGATTCAAACCCTTATCTTCCAGAGTTCCACTCCAAAACACAAACCACTTACACCACCCTTCTTCTGATAAGCTTTTAGAATGATTTAGTACAATAATCTATTTACATTGTGTCTTTACATTATAAATTATATTTTCAGTTTTGTCTGTTCTTAATCATGCTGTAAGTCATGTAGGAGTCCATTAGTAAGACAAGGGCAGGATATGAGAGGGAGAGAGAGAGAGAGAGAGAGAGAGAGAGAGTTAAAGTGGATAATTAAAGTTTCTTCTTCATAGATATTTTCCTGCTGCAGTTCCAAAACTAGTTAGTCAACATGAACAGATCACAGACAAAACTGGGTACCATGGTAAACAGTTTGAAACCATACAGTACAGTAACAGTAATAGTTATTTTTACTATTCAACTGTTTTACACAGTTCTGCCACACAGCAGAGTAGTACATGTATAAAGAGTAGTTTTGTTATGTGATGTACTGTTTGGGCAAAATAGCCTACTTGGAGCAGTTCTCTCTTAAACTGAAAATCTTAAACCTTACCTCAGAGTAGCTGAGGGATCTTTATGAGTGCAGAGGCCTCATACCAATGTCCAAGAACCATCATCGGACTATCAATAAGGGAATCTTATCAAGAGTGCTTGCAATTACTTTCAGATCTTGCCAACCACTCTTTACTGGCATAAGTGCAGGCACATATAAAAGCTGAGGTGCCTGATTCGCAACAGCTTGTGGCTCATGAACCGCTGTTTAATAGCTTTTTCTGCCTAGCAAATTTTACCATTGTTAGAGTGTTCTGTATATTTGAAAGTATTAATCTCTCACAAAGACTTACATGTTTCTTTTGGGCTGAGCAGTTTTGGAAGTGTTTTGTACATTTCAAAGTTGGTAACATCACTGTTTGGGGAATACCATTTCCAAAATTTGGATGCTAGCCACGCTGGTTGCAAGATTTCATAGAATCATAGAGTCGGAAGAGACCACAGGGGCCATCCAGTCCAACCCCTTGCTATGCAGGAACACACATCAAAGCACTCCTGACAGATGGAACTCCCCATTAAATGACCCACCAGCCTCTGCTTAAAAACCTTCAAAGAAGGAGACTCCACCACACTCCAAGGCAGCATATTTCTCTGCCGGACAGCTCTGACCGTGAGGAAGTTCTTCCTGAGGTTCAGGCAGACCTATAATCCAAAAAGTAACTTTTCTGAGGTCTAGTCTTTCCTTTTTCCAAACAAAGACATGTGAGACCTATAAGAAGATACTGCAGTATATCCTTTCCTTCTAACAGGACTGCTCCTGTTCATGGTTTCAGCCAGCTGGCCACTGTGTCCTCCAGGGGCCTCTTCCCCTCAGCAGTTTGATGGCTTTCTTTTCCAACTAACTCCCAATATTCCATAGCTAATGAGCATACACAGCCATCCCTGGGTTGTTATGTGGTTTTCTCTACCACTTTTTCATTTTTAAAATGGCATTTCTGCAAGCTTCAGCTTTCAACATGCCGCTATTCCTCTCCCATTTCTCAATTTTCCCATTTTGGCTTCTTATCTGTCAGCACTCACCACCTGAATTAGGGGGACTGATGGTGTTTATTACCTTTAAAAATGTTACTCTTCCAAACCTTTTGGACAGTTCTTTCCCCTTCTGTCTGCCATTGCTATTATCTGAGCAACATTAAATTGTCTGTTCTACCATGAGTTAGCCTGGAAACTTACAGCTTCAAACTCATTCATAGCTTAAGGCTCTAGACATTAGATAACAAAAGTACTGTATAGCATATTGGAAATAATCCATCTTTCTCCTTGTACTTTCAGATTTTGAGTGTTCATGTTAAAAAAAATAACACCTATAAAGTATGCAAACTGCCCTCTTGCCTTGGGAAAAGATATTGAGAAGGAGGAGGAAACATATGTTCTCACCTATATTATTTCTAGATTGCTTTTCCAAACAGGCCAACCATATGGATGCAATTTATTTTAAAAATCTGAGTCATGCTGCTGTTATACCATTCATCATAATCTATCATTATGGGAGATAGGGGAATCACTTCTAAACTACCATGGATTAGCCCTTTCATCCTCAAAAGCACACTCCCAGAATTGTTTTGTTTTATTTTCTGTTTTTGTTTTGTTTTTAAGAAAGTTTCTTCACCAAATTGGTCAAATACATGCAACCATTCATTTTTCTCCCTGAACGATGGAGCCATTTTACTCTTTTGGGAAACTGGTCCACTTAAAAAGAATGAAAGCAATCCTGTACCCTATAAGTAACCCACACCCCACATGAAGGTCTACTCTTCCTTCCATGAGGGGGGAAAAGCAGCAGGGGCCCTTGGAAGAGCAAGACCTAGGGTGTTTGATGGAGAAGGCAGAGGGAGGCCTTGCATAGATGTGAAACACCTGCTCCCAGACACAGCATAGTCAGAACAGTGACAGTGTGCTTGGACAGTAGATCACATTGGGATCTCATCTATGATTTGTTCTCCAAGGTTGCAGAATAGCTTCCTGGTGGCACCAGCAGGAGCAGCAGCAGCAACTGGAAATTCTGTTATGCAACCATCATGACCCAGCTAGAGAGATCCTCCCCCAAGGATGAACCTGAGCGTCCTGGGCCAAGGAAAGATCTGAGAGCTTCGCTACAAGAGGGAAGAGCTCTGCCTCCAAGTCAGAGGAAGGGGCAGGACTCTCGCCAAAGAGATGGTTAAAGACAGAGATAAGGTAGGTGGTGCCTACTTAAAGGAATGTTGGTCTACAAGGAATGCCTCTTCAGGACAAAAAGTCTCCTTGCTAGCAGGGCCCTCCTCCTATGAAGAACTTTGGGCAAATTGGCTGCAATGGAGCTCTGGAAGCTCAGTTTTCTAAACCTCAGCTCTGAGACAGGAAAGTTGCTAGAAGTATATTCTGTTACTGGATGAAGCCTTCCCTGCCCATATTGGACCCTCTGAGTCCTGCTGTGATGGACCTTTAGTGCCTGAGTTCGCATTGCCTTTCATCTGGTTTTTGGACCACTCTAATTCAAAAGGCTTGAAGCTACAAGTGGCACAACTCTACCTCTAGAGGGCTTGTGCCTAAATTGCCTTCCTTTCCTTGTGTTCTACTGGCTTCAAATTTTTTCTGTCTGGGCAAGTCTCATAGCCTGAAAAGAAGTCCACACCTCATGCCCATTCAACAGAATCGGTGGCTGGGCACTGCCTTCTTACATTCCTTCTTTTCAATAGAATAATTTCAAAGGAGCCTCAGGGTAGCAAAAATTAAGCATTCAAACTCCCACTGCTTGAAAGAGCAGTGCTCTTGATCTATGCAAAAGTGTTCAACATAATATTCAATCATTTTAATAAACCCCCATGATATTTATAACATCTCCCTGCAAAGATCAGATACACGGTAAAACAGCCTTCCTGGAGTGACCGTCTCACACCAGCTGTCTGTGTGCCCCATACACTTCCAAAGCTTTCAGGCACAGAAGGCAATTATCCATAATCTTTACAGTTCAGATGGTATGCTACAGTACAAAATCAGTGGGATATTTATAAAAACATCCTCCAGTGGCATTAAAAGCCATTGTAAATCTTAATAAATAACTTCATATTAGTTTTTAAGCTGGGAAAAAAAACAAACACAGTGTTGAGTTTGAAAGAAAAAGTAAGGATCCTGGAAGTAAATCATCTCTATGTAATTCATTCTAGTTTACGAAAACAAAGCTGAATTTTACATTCTCAGAATTTTACATTCTCAATTTCCACAGACAGGAAATTGAAGTGTCCTAATAATACTATTCCTTTAGGCTGTTAGTTGAAAGGATAGCCTTTCTTTTTGTTGTTGTTTTTTAAAAGAAGACTAAAAGTTATCTACTTCACTTAAACTACTCCAGAAAATAAGGGCATATTGATACATCTATTTTTAAAAAGAGAACATAAAAGAACCAAATGTTGAATTTTTATGGGTAGGTGCCACAGAAAACATCCACCACACATTCGGTTTCCCTTTCCATCACCATTACTCTAATAGCGAAGTCTAGTGGTGTGTGCTGAGAGGACTGTAATCAGAAAAAGGGCCAATTTGACACAACATGGGAAATAAGCATGCTCAGGAGAACTCCAAGTAATGCAGGCAGGCAGGAAGGAAGGAAGGACAGACAGTTCAGTGAGGGCTGAGCATGCCCCTGGCTACAGAATAAATGTGAATTTGGAGGCACAGGAATGTTGTAGGGGGAAGACAGAAACCAGAGATGGAATGGAGTATTTCAGAAGAGGGCATTGCTGTCTGTCACCCTGAACAGGAACACTCCTCCTTTCATCTTCGTGTTATACATCCCAGCTGAACGTATTGGTAGAACGCGCCTTTTATTGTGCAACATGCCTTCGCTGGCTCTACTTCACTGGCTGCTTTTGTCTGAGAGCAGGGAAAATGGATACATCACAGTTGCCTAACGTAAGTTGCAAAACGTATGAGAATGAGGTGAGGAACTAACCATTTGGGTTGCAGCCTTACATTTAGTGCAACATTGAGTTTGGTTCTAATTTGGACCCATATAAGCAACCTCTCACGGTACTCTTTGCTATGCATACAAAGAAAAAGCACTCCCGCTCTCTGAATTCTGACCAAACCACTGCCCAAACATGCCATGCAGCTGATTTGCCAAATAAAAGGGAATGACACACTGGGGAGAGGGGGGGGGCTAGCATTTTTTTAACAAACATTAAGCTCCAGGGGTAGAAGCACTGAAACATAATATTTCTGGATTCTGCATTCCTCTAAGCATTCTTACTACCAATATTCACAATAATACTCCATTTGGAAAATGACGACAGGAAAGCAAAGTTTCTTCTTCATGTTGGTGGGAAACGCTCCTGTAATGAAAGAGGCTTTCACTGTATGTGAGGTAGAGGTTAGTACTGCAACTAGTTTGCAATGGTGTTTTGAAACGTGTGCCCCTGCAGTGTGGCACCTTCAGCCTCTACTCAGCAACCACACATATCTGCTCTAATGGGTCCACAAATACAAGTACTTGTGAACACAGGACTACAGAAGTCTTTGAATGGCATCTAGCCTTTATCTGTATTGCTGATTTAACAGTTAATTCCCAGCACCCTCAATATAATTCCCAGGATTTGTTTGGAGGAGCCATGGCAGTGGAACAGGTACACAGCCAGTAGTATATCTTGTAGTGTAGAATCAATCCTTGTCAATAAGCCAATTTCTCTTTTAGTGTTCAAGAACACTACCATACAAGGCAAAATGAATTTCTTCTAAAATAAGTTCTATGGATGGACTGGAAGATTCAACCAGTCACAGAAGTTTCCAGAATTAGGTCTTCTTTGCTCATCTTCCCAAATAACATTTATGAAACAAACTAGACTTTTTTTTCCCCTTCCCACTCTCTTTCAGTTCTGCCTCAAAGATATTTCCTCCGTTCCCAGTTTGCATAATGTTTCACTGAAAGTGCTATCAAACTGCATTCATGCTCATTACTGCTGAAGGAACAGATGATGAGGCTGTTGTTAAGTAATGGCTCAAATAATGTTAGAGGCCACACTGTTCACGTCAAATTTATCTTCTAAAAAAGGCTTATTTGCAAGATATGCTTCTTTTTTGGTTCATCTAAGGACCCACCAAAGTATGGAGAATAACAAGAAGAAACATAATCATGCCATCGACAAATTCAGGAAAACAGGTTGGTTTTTTTCTTCCTCTTCACACAAGAATACACACACACAACTGCAACATCATCATCATCATCTTCACTCAAGATTTCAAAAGGAAAACATAATCAAGTAAATAGCAATCAGAACCAGAACAGACTTACATATAAGTAAAAGGCAATGATATACTATGATTAGATGTATTATTCAAACAGTGCACAAAATGTACCTATTTATCTCTAAGTGATACAAACATAATTAGGGATTTTCATCATATCACCCACATTCCCAACTCTAAGTAAATACTTTTGATTTATTTTTGGAGGAAAAAATATGAAAAATAACAGCATATGAATAGAAGAAGTGAACAGTCCTATAATCTCAAGAACATAAGGAAAGGGAGGAAACACACTTTACAAACTCCAGAGCTGAGGGGAAACGAACTACTGTATACATTTTCATTACTGTTCTGACAAAGGTATAGCCCACCTAGCATACCAAATTGGTCAACATAATGTCAGTGGTTTTTTTTTTAAAGATAATTAAAATTACAATGGATTTTAAAAGAAACACCTGTAGTATTAAACTCAATCCACAGCTCATATCACTTCTCAAAGCTCCCCATTTGGAAATTCATGGCAAGCTTTTCAGGGGAGGCAGTTGTACCATACAGCTACCACTATAGAAAAAGCCCCACACTTCTCACAGTATTTTTTTTTTAATCAGATAGACCGAGAAGGTCCAAGAAAGGAGAAATTTGTCAATTCCATCCAACAGCAATGAATACTAAAAGGAACCATGTGATCTGCTTTTCAAACTATTGTCCTCATTTGATGAGATCCTCTGAAGAGATCCTCTGTCCAGTCTAAATCTGGTTTAACATTATAATAAAGATGGGCAACTGCAATCAATGGGCTGCACATGGTCCTTGGAACCCACTTTTGTGATCTCTGAAATCACCACCATTCTGCAAGTTTAAAAAAAATGGAGTGATTTTCATGCAATTTTTGCCTCAAACCATACAGCAATGCCCCCAAACATGTGAAAACATAGGAAAATACCCACACTCCACACCTAAGAGAACCCCAAAACTTGTACTACCCCAATATGTCACCATTTTCACCTATAGTCCCTCTCAAAATGGAAACTAGAAGTGGCATTACCTAACTTCTTATCATCATTCTGACAAAATTTGTAAAAGAAAACAGAGAAAATTAGGCTTGCTATGCAATGATGCAGCCAGTTGGGAGGTCTGGAAGGAAAGTGGGCCGTGGACTCCATGCAATTGCCTACCTCCGCATTAGATGGAAGAGCAGGAGCCCTGAAGTTGACCGTCCAAGTTGGCCACTGGATAGCGAACTAAGAAGACGCATACATCACCTTGTCATACTCATGCCCATATGTACCATGCTATTACTACATATAGGATGACATGTACTACCTTTTTATATAAAGTATACTAATTACTTCTGACCTTGCTTCTGTAAGTGTGAATATAAACATGAAATCTATGGCCCTTTCTGCACCTTACCTTCTTCCGGTGCTGGGGTGTGGGGATCGCGCGAGCAGCCTTCGGCGAGAGGCTCTTGCGTTGCTGTTGCTTCAGCTCCACACGAGCTGCCTGCTCGAACGAGAGCCCTGCCTCTTCCTTCCGCAGCGCAGCCTGGGGGTTTCCCAGACTGCGCTGGGGCAGGAAGCGCGACCGGCGCGGCTCTGGAGGCGCCACACATCAGGTAAGTGCACGTGGGGCCCAGGAGCAATGCGCGATCGCGCACCATTTTCGGCTTCTAGCCAAAAATGAAAAGGTGTGCGATCGGTGCCTGCCAGCCGCTGGAGCATCACACAATTGTGAGTGCATCGTGCAGACTGCTCTTCACGATCGCGCGATGCTCCAGGCGCCCTTTGGAATAGAAAATGCCGTGCGGAAAGGGTCATCTTTTTCTGTCCTTGTTTATAGTGATGCCTAAGTGGCCAGCACTACATACATTCCCAACCAACTCAAAAGTTATTGTCTTAGGCAATGTATTATTGTCAATAATATTGCCAAAAACTTATCAACAGAAATGGAGAATGAAAAGCTGAGTATTCTTAGTAAGTCAACTCTTAAGTAAGCCTAATTGATTCAAAACATTTATTCTAGTTGGGTCATATAATTGAATTTAGGTCTTCATTGTTTGCAGATCCCTCTATCCAAAAACATTACATGGCAGCCTATTTTGCATGCTATGGTTTGGGGATATTTGTGCTTATGTCTGCTCTTTAAAAAAAACTGGTTCCTTTACAAAGGAAAAGCACTTTCCTTATACCCACAAATGGTTTCATCTTATCTACTTCATGGTGGGTGGGAGAATCACACTCTTTGGGGGGAAAAGCTGAGCTGCCATTTTTTAAAAGGCTGTCAACTTTAAAAGCAAGTTGACAGAAGGGTGAATATTTACATCAAAAATTACATTTTTGGGCATAATCCCAAAACAAGATTGGCTCACTCACTGGACAAATAGGTCATCTGCATCAGACACAAAGTCTGTATAGAAGAGAGGAGAGCCAGCCCCAAGATTCCCAGGAACCAGCTGCTTAGCACTTTATGGCTTCTAAAGCATTCTGAAATATATTGATCCTGATCTTGTCAACAGCCACATATGTAGACGCTGCTCTTACAGATCACTCATGTCTGCAAGAATTAAGCTAGATGATAAAAGTAACATCTCTTTACAAAAAGAAAAACAAAATCTCAAGAATCATTCCTTAAATACTGACCAGGCTTTCTCAAAGCAACAGTTGAGACTGCTCAGCACAGAACATATTCACACCATATTTAAAGTTGGATTCTTGCCATTCCTGCCGGGTATGTATTTCCCAATGAACGACAAGTCTAGTAATTGCAATTGCCACAATTCCAACACAAAAGCCTTTCAAGCAGAGACGTCTGATGTTTTAAAAGAAACAGTTTATGAGATTTGTTCAGACTATAAAGGCAGCTTTAAAAGAAACATGCTTTTCTAAAACCCTGGATCTAAGATCTACCACATGGCTGCTATTAGTGTTCTATCAAATGCAATTTGGTAGAACGTGCTGCATCACTGGTAGATTTTAACTTTAATGAAATTCAAGATTTTCATTTGTAAACAGGTGATGCATATGTGCCACTTCTGATGTGGTAGAGTCCTCATAACAGACACCATGTTGCAGATCACTGAGTAGTGGGGCATCATCTGTTGCAGCAGCTATTTTATGGGAGACTTTACCTAAAGCAGGTCAATTTTCCCTTTCTTTAACATTCACAAGGAAAATCATCCCTGGTCATGTTCACAGAGGATGATGTAAGGTATAGTCCCACTGAACTAGAAGATGGCAAGCTAAGGAAGACTGATACTTTTTCTGGACTTTTGAGTGTTATTATTTACAGAAGGGTTTTCAAAATGTTTCAGTGGACAGATAAACTGAGTACTGCCACAGTATTACCTGTTTCACTGACAGAGTAACTACTGGATTTGTTTTATCCACTAAGTCTATTGTACCATCTTAACTAGTTTTATGGATTTCAATATCGGTACTGTCTAAGCATCTAACAACAAAAATATTATCTATATTTTTATACACTCATTCAAGGAGCTTTTGATATGAAACCGATTTTTTCCTAACATTTGGGGACAGGTAGCAGTAGCAATAGGAGTTACATTTCTATACCACTTATCAGTGTGAAGCACTCCCTAAGCAGTTTACAATTTATTTTAGCTAATTGCCCCCAATAAGCCGGGTACTCATTTTACCAACCTATGGAAGCATGGAAGGCTGAGTCAACCTGGAGCTCTGCAAGACTGAACTCACAACGTTGTGGCTGCAGTACCGGCATGTAACCACTGTGCCACCAGGGCTCTAAGTTAGGTTGCTTATAGGACTGTACCATACAGCTCAGGTTCAGATCATTCAAAAGACTGCATTCTTCTTTCCAAACCTATCTGTGTTTTGAGATCAGCTGCAGAGGCTCTTCTCTCTGACCCCAATAGGCTTTTGAGGGCTGACTGTACAAGGCAATACCCCTAAACAATGTGCTGGATTTTCCTTTCT
Source organism: Cyclura pinguis (assembly GCA_030412105.1). Lineage (NCBI taxonomy): Eukaryota > Metazoa > Chordata > Lepidosauria > Squamata > Iguanidae > Cyclura > Cyclura pinguis. Next base: position 204,717,799 of record CM059599.1, read on the forward strand.
TTTCTTTTTTTTAATGGTTTATGTTTTTGAACTGGTCCTACTTTTTTGCATGTGTGGAAGAATTTTCAGCTTTTTTTTGTATCCGTTGTAAGCCACCTTGAGTCCTGAACTGGGAAGAAGGTACAACAAACAACAACAACACATGCTTCCCTAAATTTCTGAATCAGCTTTAGCCCCAGTGCCCAAAACTCTGCTGCCAATGTCAATGGATATTATCAATCATGTACTAAAAGAATAACAGTCTCTTGAGGGAGCTGGGGAGGAACTAAAAGCTCTCTTAAAACAAGGCAAAAATGATTACCCATTATGCATGTTAACAGCACTACAAATTACCCATCTAGCAGGAACAGCAGCATGCATGCACAGTACCTTTCCAACTAATTAAGGACACCTAATTCACAGACCAAGTTAAGTACCATGTTTATCTGTCTTTATTCTTTTCTCTTTTTCCCTCCTCTCTTTCTCTGATTAATGAGGTCAGGAAAGTGCTCCATGCCAATAATAGTTTGTAGTAACCACAGGAAGTGCAGCTCAGTACTTTTCCTCACAGTGACTGCTCAGCTAAAAATGAAAAAACCAAGGGAACTATATACAGTAAAGTCTAAGAACAGAGCCTCAGAAAGACAGCCCAGTTTGCCAGGAGTCCCACAGGAAGTATAGCAAATGACAATTTAAAGCACCAACAAAAATTTAATCTGCACTAATAGGACATTTTTACATTTCCCCAACTGTATAGCATAGAGTGAGAGCCAGGATGGTAGTGGTCTGAATATTAGACTGGGACTCTGGAAGAGCAGGATTTAAATTTCCACTTGGCCACGGAAACTCAGTTGGTGTCCCTGAGCAAGTCCCACTCTCTCAGGCTCAGAGGAAGGCAGAAGGAAATCCACTCTGAACAAATCTTGCAGAGAAAATCCTGTGTTAGGGTTGCCTTAGCACTGAAAATGACTCAAGGGCATACAACAGCAACAGCAACAACAACAAAAAACATCTTCAGCATCAGCATCCAGAAAATGTATTGGAAACATCCCATTCCAAGTGGCTAGTTATCTACATATATTTCGGTCTACTGTTCCTCAGTACGTTTGTAACAGATGTCAAAAATGGGAATGATGTAGAAAAAGTCCAAAAAAGTAAAATCTATTGCACTTCAAAAAAATGTTAGCAAGGTTATATTAGAAACCAGAAGATTTGGAAAAGTGAATTCAGCTTCTTTTAAGGAGTCTTTTTAACACATCCTGCTTTTAAAATTCTCACTAACGTACAAGGGTTCTCAGCATAATGGAATCTATGAGGAAAGTTGTGTTTTTATAACATTTTAACTTCCAAGTCAGAAAACCATTGTTAGGCTTTGGAGTTGGTTCACTCTGGTTGGAAAGGCGTTATGGGTATAAACAATAAAATACCAACACTCAGCTGCATACCAGGAGCTCAGGAGAGCCACATGTATGTTAGACGCACATTCACAACTTTCACACACAAAGCAGGACTTCACATAAAATTGAGCAGGATTTGATCAGCTACTGTTTGGAGCACCACTCCAAGCCACTCCACAGTCACTGTCCATGCTCACACAGTGATTCTGGAAGGCATAGTCCAAAAAAAAAAAACACCCAATTTTTCAAGAAATATTATGCATGAGGAAGGGGAATCAACTCACTACCTTCTCTACCTTACCCTCTTGCCTTAATTTTAGGCAGTCCTTCCCTTGCCTACTCTCTTCTGGCATCAGAGCCAAGCACAAGGATCTTTAACCAGACCAGGACCTCCATACTTGAAGGAGAAGCTCTTCCTATATCTGTGCCCCACTAGTGGGGGCAATCCGATAGGGGAAGACATGGGACAGGGCCTTCTCAGCTGTAGCACCCCACTTGTTGAATGCCCTCCCCCTAGAAGTCAGACTGATGCCGTCAGTTGTTTCTTTTCTTTTGGTTTCTTTTCAGCACCACTAGCCAAGATAATGGCTTTTTAGTAAAACTCCTGGGACCTGATTTATTTGAAAGCACGTACATGGTTTTGCTCTCTTCCTCCATGCAATCTTTTTGTGTAAAGAACAGATCCACTCAAACCTGCTTTACATTTGAACACCAACACAACTTTAACATACAGTGGTGGTCCGACTCATTTAATCTGGTCTTAAAGTACATCATTTTCAGAGGGACTAAGGAATCCCAGTGGCAACAACCAAAGGGGCATTAATGGAGTAAAACTCTGCATGAATGTATTTAATTGGGTTTATATTTCACCTCTCTAAAAAGTAAAGAAATGTCTACAGGAAAATCCAAGGAAGCTTACACAAAAAAAGATAAACACATAAAATACATACTAAAATAAAGCACATATAAGCTAAACACATGATAACAGAAAGAAGACCCTGATGAAAAAGTTCCATAGAACTAGAATAACAACAGTAAAATACAGGCATATTTACTGTCTTAAAAGCCTGGGAAAATAAACACATTCTTAGCTAGAACCAGAAAGACACAATAATGTCAAGCACACAGAATATGGACATGGGGTTGTCTTCCACAAACAAGAATGTTGGGGAGCAACTCATAAAGAGCTCTTGTGGGATGTCCATACCCAGTTCACAGTGACACAAAGTGGCACACAGTGCATCTACTCTAAACAGGGCTGAGGACAACACGGTTTAGACCATGTTGCCTTTCAAACCAGCCAAAGCCTTTCTTTTTTTAAATAGCACTGTTCTCATAAAGTGTGTGGGGTGTACATAGAAATCTCTGCTCCCTGGGTTTGGCTTCAGCATTTGCAAACAGAAGTACCTTCGCAGACATGCAGCATCTTTTATTCATTCTCTCTGCAAGCCTGCTATTAGACAATTTTGGGCCAAACGCTCAGCTGTTTTAAAATTGGATTGGCTCCTTAATGTTTTGAAACACAGCCAAAGAAACACCAGCTGACCATCTGGTCGAAAGAATGGACGTTAGTCTCATATTGTTAATGACTTGCTGGACATAAGCCTGACTATCAACAGCTGCTCCATAAACTAGACTTTTTTTTTTCTACACAGCACCATGCCAGGGGCAACTAACAGCTCCTCCCAGGTGAACAGATCACCAGAACCACCTTTCAAGCTCTCTTCTGACACTCACAGACAGAGAGAGAGAGAGAGAAATAGAGAGAGAGAGAGAGGGAGGGAGAGGGAGAGGGAGAGAGAAAGGTGTGTGCAGGCAAGTCAGGCCACTCCATTTCTGTGCAACACTGCCTTCTCATTTACCCAGGCCTTTGATTATTAACTGGTCTTCAGCAAAAGATCTTTTAATGGTGATGTGCTATATTTTTTAATCAACACGATGTTGTGATTGCCTTTTGAACTGATTTCAAATAATATTTTTTAACTTTTGTATTGATTGCTTTAACTATATTCAGTTTTAATCTTATATTGCGAACAAGACTAGGAAGTCAGAGTTGGAAGCACTTGTGGGTCGAGTCAGAGTTGGTGGAAATGGACCAACTCCAATTGCAGCTTCAAAATAAAAGTATCTAATAATATATGGTAAATATCTCATTGTACTTACATTTTACACTCTATCAAATAAGTATAATTTATGTGGTAGCAATCTAAGTAGCCTAAGGATTCACATGATGGTGATCAAATGCCTTGTGCTACCATTTTAACACAGTAAATCCATTATTAATAATGTGCATTTGCTATTTATGAAAAATTCACAGTAAGACAACAGAAAAACAGAGGAGATTGAAGCAGAGTTGAAGGTTTGGTGCACTGACTCCACTGTGTCTGTGAGCCAGTTGGATCTGTGTGACTGTGAGCCAGTTGGATCCCACACTGGAAGAAAGGCAGAATACAAATGAAGTATTTTTTTAAAAAAAATGTTGTTGTGTGCCTTCAAGTTGCTTCCAACTTATGGTGATCCTATGGTGAACCTATCATGGGGTTTTCTGTGGGCTGAGAGTGTGTGATTTGCCCAAAGTCACCCAGTGGGTTTCCATGGCTGAGCTGGGAATCGAGCCTTGGTTTCCAGAGTCATAGCCCAGTGTTGGTGGCGCAGTGGTTAAATGCCGGTACTGCAGCCACAAGATTGTGAGTTCGATCCTGCCAGGCTCCAGGTTGACTCAGCCTTCCATCCTTCCGCAGGTCAGTAAAATGAGTACTCAGCTTGTTGGGGGCAATTAGCTAACACACTGTAAACTGCTTAGAGAGCATTTAGCTGATAAGTGGTATAGAAAAACACATGCCATTGCTATTGCTCAAACCACTACACCACACTGGCTCCTAAATAAAAATCAACATGGTTTTCTATTTTAAATCCTTCTTGTATCCAAAGGACACCCATTCTGTATTTGGTGTTTGGTTCAATATGAAGCCACAATAGTCTTTAGCATGCACAGTGTATAGAGGGGAGACATCTGGCCAGATGTTGCCGTACTTCAACTCTTCTCATTCCTCTCCATTGGTTCTAGTGACTGGAGCTGCTGGAAGTATCAGTCCAAGAACATCAGGAGGGCTACATGTTACCTACCCATCCTTTAACAAATTAGGTTTCAGTTCCCTCAGCACATTAACTCCAGAGTGTAGTCCTTTGCAATTCATGAAAATAACTTCCTTTAAGAGGATCAAAATTACAGCACAGATACAGCCAAGTAAATGTAAGCAGGCTTTACTTTTCCCATTTTTTAAAGCAAAAATTAGGATGGTGTGGCACTCCAGACGTTGCTCGACTACAGCTCATAGAATTCTTCACCACTAGCAGTACTGACTAGGGCTGCCAGGAGCTGGAGTTCAAGAACATTGGAGGGGTGGGCAATTCCCACTCTAAAAGATTATACCAACTGTGATTCAAGAGTCTGGAAGAACAAAACTGTTTTTTCACTTGCTTTGAGGTGATTTCCTGAAGCTATGCTCCTAGAGGACATCAAGGACTATAGTACTTCATGCACTCCAGTTTTGAACTACTCACCAAAGATGATTTAAGAGCTCTGCTTAAAAGTGTGAATGTGACAAACCCATTTGTTAATGCAAGATACGCTCCTCAGAAAACTGTAATGGGCTGCAACTTCAGTGCTGTTCAAGTGGCTTTCAAACACAGAGGGCAGGGGCAAATAACTGTGATCACATCATTGCCCTACATGCTTTCACTGTCCCTAGAAGTCCACTCATATTATCACTTTCACATGTGGGAATTTCCAGAGTACCTCCAAGGGCAGGGTGTACACAGAGACAGAAACTGAAAGAGAGAGAGAGACTTGATTTGATACTAACGTTCTTTTGCAAGCCAACTGACGACGATGGATTCAGGTGATCTTTTCTTGATTCAAAAGACAGGGCAGGGTACCCCTGGCAACACAGTCACAAGCAGCTCTTTATGGCGGAGAGATATATCAGAAGAAGGGAAGTAGTAGTCAGGGAAAGCATAACTTCACCAATAGTAACAGTAAAGCATAAAACCTATGTGGGGTGGAATTTTTAAAGAAGACAAAAGAGGAGAAAACGGAGAAAGAGAACAATCATCTTAGAGCATCTTATAAACCCATCTAATTCAAACAATTATGGGACAGAAACTACAGGATAGAGCATTTTGTACTCTGCCCCCACCCCCGCAGCCCACCATCCTACCTCCTTACCTGAATCAGTCTTGGTTACACAGAAGACCTGCTGTCTTCCAAACACTGATTTTAGCATCTTGTTTAAATTTAAAATAAAGACTGTAGTGTCCAAAAAGAAACAACCTGAGCTCTCCAAAATCAAATGGTATTTTTTAACTTAAGCCTTGAAATATTTACCTTAGGTACTCAAGGATTCTACACAGAAATTTTTTATTTTTTCTGAAGAAATTGGCCAGATGCCCAGCTGGTATCACCCAATTAAGACCATATGCAAAAGGGGAAAAAAACCACGCATTTCATTGTGATTTCTAAGGCTTCTTATGATCTTCTTGTTCCTCAAAACCTGCTTCACCTAAAATTTAAGTCTTAGGATTTCATAGTGATTTATTTCAATAGCTTAAACCAGGAGTGAGCAACCTGGTGCTCTCTCGATGATTTGAAGTATAACATCTGACGGTTTGTCATGCTGGCTGAGGGACATCAGGTTATCTATGCCTGCCTTAAACTCTGTAAAAGTAATATTGGCTAGAATCCCAAGAGCTATTTTGGGTACAGCCAAGTGAGGTTGTTGATTAAACATCATACACACAACACACTTGAATTTATATCATATTGCACACTAATTTTGAAAGTCTTCAGTTTGCCAAAACCAGGTGTTTTTTGTTTTAATGAGCTGTGCTTCAGTCTCCAAAAGTTAGTCACAGTGTATTTCTAACATTGTTGTCCTCTGAGTATGTCAGAGCACAAGCTACATTACACAATAATTTCATTAGTTCCTACTATTTCACTTGACAATTAGGTGTACTGTGAATTATAACTTCTCATTTAAAAAAAATAACAACAAACCAGCCAGTGCTAAAATTTTAAGTGGCACCTCACCCCAAGAATAAGCAATATTTGGAATACTGTGCTAGCACATTTGAAACATAATTTTTGCATGACTTCTAGTATGACCATGTTCGCAAACACAGTCATATTAGAAGTGTACCTGATTTCACAAAAAAGGAAACACAAATTCCTTTATTCATTAATGTTATCTAGTAAAGTAGAGCAAATCCAGAAAGCAGATTATTTTGAGGTACCTCATTCAATATTAAGTCCTGGTATAACACTCTTTGTATCATACACTGCTCCTGGCAAATGAGCTGAATCATATGGTTTCCCAAAATAACAGAACTTGTTTTCCTCCCTCTCTCTTTTTTTCTTTTCCATTTTTCTTCTTATCTTATATTTTTCATCTATTTCTGCAACAGACGCTGCTGCACAGTTCTGTAAACAGTGCTTCCAAATATTACATTTGCATTGTGACAAAATACTCCTAAAAAACAATTCAAACTAGTTTAATTAGCGGTCGTTACCATCAGGTTGGTTCATGTTTTCACTGTTTGGTTCTGTAAGTTTCACCTACATTATCAGAAATGCAAGCAGCAACAAAATCTTTGTTCATTCAGAGCCCAAAACCTCCTGTAAAATAGGGATGGGAGACATGCAGTCTTTCACATCTTGCTGGGCTGCAACTCCCAGCAGCTCTAGCAAGCATAGCCAACTGTGAGGAATCCTGGGTACTGGGTGGTCCAGCAACACATGGAGAGCAATGTGCCCCCCAACCCCTGCTGCACAGTTTCCATATCCTCAGTCTCTCCATTTTCTTTCCCACTAGCTCATGTTACCCTCTCCTTTTCACCTTCTCTAGTTCTTCTGTAGCCAGTATACTTTCTTATACGACATTTTATACCCATCTTCTTCCTTCTCCTGATTCCACAAAATGGCTGACTGGGCCAAAGCTGAAGCAGGGACTGGCAGCAGCAGATATACTTGAACTTCAGTGTGACTTACATGCCACATACAAGTGTCTTGGTCTAGCAAAAATTGCAGCGATGATTAGCAAATGGCAGTTTTATAGGAAATCCTTCCCACTCCTCAGTACCATACTGAATCTGCCAGAAGGGTCTGTATTGTGTCGTGGCAACATCAGCAGCAAGAGCTGGGCAGAATGGCACCAGGATACACAAACTCTGGTTCCCAAACCCTGGTCCTTTAAGTGGTTTAAGCTTTAGCTCCCATAATCCCTGAACTTCAGCCAAGGTGGCCGGGTGCTCAAGTCCAAAATGCCTGAAGGCCAAAGTTTGGGAACCACTGCTGTAGTGAAATGCTAGTGCAGATATTTACTAATTAGGAAGTCAATATGAATGTTACATAGAATTTAAGTTTTAAAAAACGAACATATACCAGAGATGGGAATTGCACAGTCCTTCAAAGGTTGTTGGACTGCAACTCCCAGCAACCCTCAAATACACAGTCTATGATGAAAAATGTTGAGAGTTATCATCCAACAACCTCTGGAGACTGATTTATTCCAACCCCTGACATGTACCCCCCCAAAAAACCTACCAGACACTGAACTTTTACTTTGAAAAAGTCCTCTCCTGAGCATTTACTCCTTTGCATATTTTCTTTGGTGGCCTTCTTTCAACCAGAACAATCAAGATCACTTTCTGATTAATGTCACCACTTACTGATGCCCCATTCTTACCGATGCATAAGGAGAGGAGGACACATTTACAAGAGAGACAGTAAAGGCCTTTTAACCAAAGAAAGGAATTGTGGGTGATGACTGCTACACCTATTTATGGTAATATGTCAGCTCTTCTAAATGCTTTTCTGACAGTATGAAGTATGATCTAAAACAGCGGCAAAATTATTTTAAGAACAAATGTTACCATTTGAGGTGGAGAAGCAAAAAAAATGGTTGTTTATTATACAGATATGGGAAGATGAATAGGCATTCTCTAAAAACAAGATAAAATCTGCAGCATAAACAGCTGAATAGCTAAAAAAATAATGTCTCATTTGTGCTGCTCAGAGCAGGTTACTGCTCTCTTTCAGCGGCTATATCCCATTTATCAGCATGTGCTAATGTTGGCAAAATGTGGTACTATTAATGTCATGTACTTGACTGCATTCCAGCACTAAAAACCTCAGAGGACAATCCCAATTACATATATGAAATGAAAGTAAACCAAGCAGGGGACAACTTTTCTTATTTCCTCACCCCTGCAAAACAGCATCCTAACGTGCAATCATTTTTCAAGAAACCTGAAAGGGCAAAATATACAGGAGTCCCAATAGGTTTAACAGGGGTGCTAGGGATTCTTAACATCTTTTTAATTTTTAATAATTTGTTACAGCGTGACTTTTTTAAAAATTAAATTTGCAAAGTTTGTCATTAGGTTGCTGCTAACAGAATGATTTCCAAATAAACAGAGGGATCCAAAGGAGCAGGCACACAGCAGGTAGATCCATGTCCTTGAGCTCCTTTGGTTTTAACTATGCTGACTATCTGTCAGGAGGCAGGAGGGGCCCTTGGACCAAAGAGCACAGAGGTGTACTTCCCACTTGACTGAATGGGTCACTGTGTTTCGTCTGAAACATCTGAATAATTTCCTCTGTGAACACAGAGTTCACAAAGCATGCTCTATGAACAACAGGAGTCTGGGCTACTGTTCTCAGGGGGTGATCCTCCTCCCAAGTAGGGATGATCCTCCTCTCAAGGAAGGGATGCCCCCTTCCACCATCACAAATAAAGTCTGCCAATGACATACTCAATGTCACGTGAGTGATCGTGAAGGGGAGGAGAGTTCACACCCACTCTTCCATGGGAACTCAGCATGTGAATTGGCCGTGTGATAACCAACACTTGGAAAGATGGAGCAGATTCTATAAAGGTTGTCCAATGCCATAAATCTTGGTATGAGAAATTTTAAGTCTTTCTGCTTATAAATTGGAAACAACAGTGTGAGGGGGGGTGACTTAATGACTTTGGGAACTTTTTAGAAACTGTAGCAAGAACAAGATTGCTTTTTAAGGCTTAACTGGAATTATCAAGCACTCAGAGAAGTCAGACAGTACCAAACTAAACTCAACAACCAGGCTCCAGAGTTCTAAGCTGTTGCAAAGCTGCTTTAATATCTCTGAACATTGTTTATTTGCAGAGGCTTTGTTAGCAAGTGAGTCAGCTGCTAAAACTGATCCACATAACACCATGAAATGTTCTTGGCCTCCTTCACTTGAGAAGATCTAGATTCCTTTCAAGACCTCATAAACTAAGGCTGAAACCATATATTTGCTTAGGTGGTAGCGTACGTCACCAAAGACTAGGAAACTTCCTTCTGACCAGGATCATTCTTATAATTGTACCATAGGAATTCTCTATTCCTTGTTATATGAATATAAAAAGGACAATATAAGTACATTCATCTAAGTTCACAGAATCATTTAACAGCAACCATTTAATTTCACCAGGCTCTTACATAAATGAGACCATGGTCAAGAAAGAAACAGGTGTCACAGGATACTAATATTTTCTTAGTTATTTCCTTGCACCTTCTGCTTACCAATGATGGTTACAGCTTCATGATGGGTATAGCTACCCCATCTGGGCAACCTTCTCTTCTCTCACACCACAATGTAAACAAAACAAAATTTACCCCATTCCTTTACCTGCACTCTTTTCTTTTGAGCTCTTATACCATATAGATCTGGTTACGCGACTGTGCTTCAGAAGCTCTTTTTTGGTTCACTAGAACAGCAAGAGAATCCATTGAAGTTTTTTCTAGGGAAGTGTACCGAGGAGCCAGAACCCATCTGATCATGGAAACTAAGCAGAGTCAGCTCTAATTGGCACTTGGATGGGAGGCTGACAATGAATACCATATACTAGAGGCCAGCAGTTCCTAACCTGGTTTATAGAATAGAACGAATGAATAGCAGGAAGAAAAGACAGACAGACGGTCATACACTGATCTCAAAGAGGAGGAGTCTGTTGTACCCTTCTAAGACTGGCTCCATGTTACCCTTAAGGACAGTTTCACCACCAAGAATTTTGAAAGTTCTCCAACCAATAATTCAGGAGAGGAAGATCACTGTTTACAATGAGTGGATAATTTTCCTTGCTCTTCCTCCAACTTTCAAGTCCAGATGACTATTTTTCTGTGTGCTACCCATCAGCCTTCTTTCAATGTCTTTGGACTGGGGGAGGTACTGTTCTCATGGAATGAGTGTAATGTATAAGCAGGTTCTGGACAGCCAGGAACCTTCTCTACAGTTGGAGGAAAATGGTATATGTCAAAGGCAGCTTGTAAGACTTGACAGATTTTATAGTCTCATTCATTCATGTTAATGATTATGTTAACATTCCATCTCTCTTCCAATAAACTCAAGGCGGTATACCTAGTTCTTCTCCTGCATATATACAGAGACAAAGACAGACACTCTTTATCCTCACTATACCCTTGTTAAGTAGGTCAGCTGAGGAGTATGATTGGCCACCTATGACTCAGTGGGAAAGTGAATCTGACTCTCCTAAATCCCAGTCCCACACTCCAGCCACTACTTCACACTAGTGTGTAATCTCTGACAATAGAAACAGATAGTTATTTTCAAAGCACTCAGAGGAAAACATTTTCAAAGTCTGAGCCTCTTCTTGTTTCAGTGGCAGGAAAAGTTACAATATCTTGGAAGGTTTTCTTCATGTATCCCCTTTGATAAAAGGTTTTGCAACCTCTGTGCATCCACATGAAGAATTCCATCTCAAATACACTTTTCCATCAGCTTAATCTCTTCTTCAACCACTGTTTTTCATATTCTCCCGGGAAAGGAAGGGATTCATGAGGTTATCTGGAGGTGGTGTTCAGCCAACTGTTCACTAGATCCTTGACACACTTGGCTGCTCAAAGCAGCACCAAACATTTGAAATAATGCAAGTGCTCAAACCATTAATTGATTGTGTGCACAAAGGCAAGCTTTAAGCTGCTTTTACCCTCTGTGGGCTTGTTTTTAGGCTATATTTATACTTCCACTGTTGCTCTTATTATTATGGATTATATTTAAAACAAATGAAAGAAAAAATTATACCATACAGTATGAAGAACAAAATCTGATTATTAAATTAGCACTTAAGTAATAAAATGTTTATGAATACCAATACTGGTCCCACCAAGACCAGTTCCTCAATCTGCCACAAAATTCCTCTGTGGACGAATCACAGGGTTGGAAGGCCATTGAGTCCAACTCCCTGCTGTGCAGGGATCCACATTCAAAGCACCCCCAGCAAATGGCCATCCAGCCTCTGTTTAAAAACCTCCAAAGAAGGTGACTCCACCACACTCCGAGGCAGCATATTCCACTGTCAAATGGCCCTTACAGTCAGGAAGTTCTTCCTAATGTTTAGGTGAAGAAGACAAGAAGTATTTGCTTGCACATTTATTAAAAACTGCTGTTAAATGCCTATACGCAGGACATTCAATGTCACTTGAAGCACAAGAACAAAGTCTTTGCAAAAGTGGCATTCTTTGAAAGCAACCATCCATTACTGTGGATGGTATGGAATTACACTCAGTAGGAAATTAAAAAAAGGAAAAAAAACTCTTCTACATTTGAACAGAGATCTCAAATCAGGAGTATAGCCATTCAGATTTGGAAAACACAAGCCATGAGCGGCCCTGAAACCTTCGTTGCAAAGCAACCTACAAATACTGGAAGCAAGTAAATCAAGCAAGTAGGCAGCTGGCCAACCACAGCAGGAGTTTACCACCAATCAGGTAGAAAAAAGAACTGTGGGAATATTGGTTCAGGACTAGGCTGCCCACTGAAGCAAAAATTACTTGTAATTTAGGTCTCTTTCACACAACACAGTTATAGTACTATGATGTCACTTCAACTGACATAACTGTATTGCATGAAATCTGGGGATCTGTAGTTCAGGGAGGCACTAGAGAAATTCTATGGGTGGGAATTCTAAGTACTCCTGCCTAAACTGCCAATCCCAGGATCTCATAGGAGCAGCCACGGAAGTTAGACAGGAACCATAGCACCATGACTGTGTCATGTGAAACAGACCTAAGTTTCAAGTACAGCCATTTAGACTAGAAGCCAATATGTGCTTCCAGGAGCAGGAGCAGCTTCCAGAGGTGAAAGTGGGCAATCTCCCTTCCCTCCTCCCCTGCGTGCACCAAAAACCTGCTTCAGAGGACTAGAGAAGCCTCCAGAACAGCCTTACAGCACTGCAGAGAACTCAAAGGAAGCAGGTAGCAAACTCACCCCAACTCTTAGTTCAATCTTTAGGGCTCAGCTGCCTTAGTAAAAAGGTTCAGCATCCTTGATAGTTCCTTTAAAGTTTGGACTGAAGCCTCAAGTAGATTCACCACCCCACTGACATCAGAGTCATCAGGTATAACTGGAGAGGGGAAGAAAATCCTGATGCTACCATGATGCTTTGCAGCCTTAATCATTATTTATTTTTGCTGGCTTGGGCAAAAAGAATAACAAGGCAAGCAAAATAATATTATGAAGCACCCCAATGATAGACAGCTAATGCTATGGCCTTCTTTCCTCCAACTGTGTATTGCTCAATGTGATCTCCCCTGGTTCTGGCTGAGACCTTTTCTGAACCTCTTTGCATCCCAATGTCTCTTACCTTGCTGCTTTGCACTTTCATCTTCATATCCTCTGATTGCACCTTTACCCCTGGCCAGCACAGAGAGTCCCCTGAAGCTTTGCCTGCAAGCACATCTGTGCATAAATACCTAAAGGAATGGGCACAGCTGTGCTATTTAGATCAATGGGACTAGCCACAACTGTGCATACATACCTTTATCAGGGTGTGCAAAGGGTAGCTGTGGGCTGCATGCAGCCCCTCAATTCTATTTCATGGCCCTTGACCCCTCCAAACTCCCACAGACTGCCTTTCTTCTGCTCATAAGAAGAGTGAGGTGCCTCTCCTGGAAGTCTCCAGGTTTACCTTCTGCATCAGTTGCAGTCCCTCTTCCCCACCTCATTCAATATTTTAAAAAAAAAAATCCCTTCCAGCCACTTATGGTTTTGTTCTCTCTCAGACACACACAGCACAGGGCATTTTTGGTTCTGGGTTTGTTTGTTTTTTTCAGTTTTAGAAGTTTGTATGGCTCCCAGTGGTCCCAAAAGCAGAGGAGTTGACCATTGACTTTCCACAATTGCACACTCCAAGCTATACCACAAAGTTAACTTTAACTTTGATACTGACAATAAAAAGCAACTTCTCCTGATCTGATTAAAATATGCATACCTAATAAAAGGAAAGGGGAAGGCTTTCTGTTACAAAATAATGCTAAATGCCTATCATGGGACGGTGGCTTTAATGAGGTCATGTGGCTTTCACGCAACTAGATCAAAAGCAGATTTCCTCCAAGGAATCACCACTGAACCAGCTGCTAGACAATGCTCATGGGAGACAAAGAACAGAGCTGTGCAGGATTTCCCAAAAGATGCACTATTGATATGCATCTAGGATAATGCCATGCAAAGATTATCCTGGCACTGGAATTGGTTGGAAAAGATTGTTTGTACTGATTTGTTGTTGTTGTAGCAATAAATAACATCATCACAAACTTGAAACTACCTTAAAAACAGCCCCCAAATAGGGTTAGTTATTTATATTAAATATTCTTTATATTACCCATTTTAAAACTAAGTTATTATAAAATTAAATGTTTGAAACTCACTGTGATTTCATCTTAACAGATGTAAACAACAGAAACAAAGATTTAAATACAAAAATAAAAGCAAGACAGATGAAGGGCCTTTCTGCACTATGCTGTTACAGTGCTATTATTCCACTTTCAACATCTTGTGGAATTATGGGGTTTGTCATTTACTGAGACCCAAGAGCTCTCTGTCTGGGAATTCTAAATACCCCTCCCTAAACTGCAAACCCCAGGATTCCACATGATGTTGAAAGTGGAATAAAAGCACTATAATAATGTAGTGCAAAAAGGCCCTTAGCAGTTTGTCAGAAAACATGTTAAAAAATTGAAGTCAATGTTTCCAAATGTTGACAGATGTTTTAAAAAACACATTTGAACTATGAAATTTAATCCTTTTGTCCACATTTTCAAATTTACTACTCAGCTTAGTTTCTTGGCAGTCCACAAAACAGCAGCATATAAACCTGAAACTTAGAACACAGCACTGGAAGACCTGAAGACCTGAAGACAGGGCACTTATAAATCTATCCCTTGAAAGATACTAAATGAACAAAATTATGAAAAGGCACTTTTCATCATTTACAGTGCCAGTAATTGGTAGACACATATTGCAGGACACAGTGCTTGCTAAGACAATTTGGAAATGAAGCATTTTGATAAGCAGCAAAATCTACCACAAACTTTTTACATCCTAATGCCAACTATGTTCTCTGTTATGCACAGAGGAAGCCTATCACGCACAGGAGGAAACGATGGCCTTTAGAGATTTCATTAACCCTTCATTACTTTAAGCAGATGTGGACCAGGGAAGAAGCAAGCTTCCAGAAGCACTCAGGAACACATATCCAACTTTAGAATATTTATTTTAAAAAATTGAGATAGTATTACTCAACCAAGCAGAATTCAAAAACGTCTGCTACTCAAAGATGAGTAATCACTTCCATCAAAATAAAAACGGTTTTGCCCTTTGAGAGAGTGTCCAACAACTACCTGCTGGCACAAGCAGGCAACAAATTATTGTTATTTATGTGTGAAGTCCTTATGAAGTGTCAACAGTCAGCTTTCCCTACTACTGAAAATGATGAGCAGTTGAAATATTCAGTCCATTTATAGACAAGACAAGAAGCAAGTGATTGCCATTTTCAAGTACACACAAATTACAAAACTCATGTCATGTTGAATCAATAGCAAATCTTCAATACTCAGAACATTCTCTTCTGCCCATGGGTCAGCTCACTTTCAGCTTCCTATTGCCTTGAAACAACACTTGTTTTTTTCTCCCTTCATCCATGACTCCAGTCTCTCTTATGCAACCAGTTTACAATCACTTCTCCATTAATATGTACAAAGGAAACATTTTTTTTCTCTTGTGTGAACAATTACGCCATGGATCATGTCTTGAATTAGTACACTGAAGTCAATAAATCTTTTATTGTATTGTACTGATGTTCCAATTAGACTACGTTACTGAATTAAAAGTATTCCTCAGTTAAAGAAGTAGATGTGTTGTTGGGCATTACTTCTTTAACTGAACATTTGATACCAGTGGTAAAAACAACATGAAAAAAAACAGATAGGCCCATATACCACAAAAAACAGCAGTTCAACATGTTTCAACACACTTTTTTATCCAAAACTAATAATACATGCACATGTGAAATGAAACAACCAGATCAGGTAAACCTTGCATAGTAAACAAAATATTGTGAATATTATGAGACAACATGAGAGCTTCTTCCAAAATGTAGCCAGGGATGACTTTTTCTTTCACCAGCTTCCACTTTTCTTATGATTTCCATTTTGGTGTCCAAACCTATAGATCTAACTATTCTGCCTTTGATTCAGTTATGGGAGTGCTGTGCAAGAATCACCTCCCACCTGCGTTGAGCTAGCGTTCTTTGTGTCCCATCTTAACAGTCTTGCTGGCAATGCAACCTTATGCTACCTTGGAGCTGTATATGGATGAGAAAGTTTCCTTGCTTTCAGAGGTGGCCACCGCTACCTAGAAGCTGCTACCTAGGACCCACTACCCCGTGTGCCAGAAGAAAGAATTATACCACACCCTTGCTTCACCTTATTATGCCACACAAACACAAGATGTTATCAGGCCACAAGTCTCATTAAAACAAGTAGCATTTGAATCCTAGCACTTGAGTTAGGGCTAATAAATATTATTAGCAATTTTTGCTCAAGCACCACTAAATGCATCTCAGTGCAAGTGGCATAAAGGGAAAGCGAAGCAAGACAATTTGAACTGTTTCCTGGGAAACAGCTAAGGCCCTGGATAACACATGCAGGCACATACAGGGACAGGAGAAACCACTGTGATCAAAAGTAATCGGAAAAGCACAGGACAATTTTTAAAGTATTCAAAAGTATGCAAGTACACTCAAATGCTTTAATTTAAAATGTTCAGTCCTGCTTACACAAGATACTGAATACAAGCAGAAAACTTCATATAAGACAGGAAACAGTGCAAAGTGATAAAGACATAAAGTTAAACCAAGCACAGAGTTATCAATGGCAACATTTTATTTGTCACTGAAGACAGACAGAGAAACCCACAAGCTTCCGAGAAGAGAGCCATCTTGCCCTGGCAACTAAAGGCCAGAAATGAAGGAATGCAGAAGACAACCCAAAGGAACATTTCGACCTGGTCCCTGTCTCACGGAGCCACCCACCATACTAACACAGTGGAAACACAGAGATTCTCTGAAAAGCACTGAAACCTTCAAATAGGTTCATGCAAGAACAGGTGATCCTTACATATCCTAAATTCAGAACATTTAGGTCTTTAAGCAGTCAGCACTTTCAAGTGGGCTCAGAAACCATCTGGAATCCAATGTGGCTGTAAAGCTGGCATAATGTTTTGAGAAGGCCTTTCCCATTAGCAGCAAGCACATAATTTCTGGACACTTTTCCATTACAGTCTAGTCGAGAATACAGTGCAATACTCCAAAACAGATAATAATGTCTCAACTGAAAACTAAGGCCTAGGTCCAATTGCTAGTCCCAACTACAGTAAACCAGCTGCATCAACAGTAAATCTGTGTAACTACATTAAGCAAAACAAACAAACAAACTTACATAAGCATTGGAACTTACCAAGTTCCTATTCATTCAGTAGGTCTACTCTGGATGTAAGCTTGAATAGATTATTTCATTCAACTCTAGCATGATGCTTCATGGCACAAACTTAGACTCATTGGCAACTCATTGCCAACTGGGCAATGTTGGACAAAACTGTCTGTGGAACAGCATATGAGATTCTTATTAGAATTCTTTTCAGCTCAGATTCCTTTTGTCTAATGAAAGGTAGAGGGGTAAAAGGACGAAAACTAGAAAAGCCAGGGAAATAAATCCATTCCAACTGTTTAACACCTTCATGTGCATGGCAGATTCCCATTCTTCCATTTCATCATAACTCAATTCATCAGCCAAGCTTAGCTGCATAATTCTGTACAAGCTGAAGATGATGATGATGATGATGTCAACAGACTATAGTTCCAGTTAAGCAAAAAGGAAATATGATTAATGCACTGACTCCTCAGTTACTTTATTGTCAATACACATATTCAAAGACATAGGCGATTTCCACCCTACACTGTCATAGTGCTATTATTCCACTTTCAACACCTTATGGAACCCTGGGTTTGCAGTTTAGGGAGGGGTATTTAGAATTCTCAGCCAGAGAGCTCTTGGGCCTCAGTAAACTACAAACCCCAGAATTCCACAGGATGTTGACAGTGCAGTAATAGCACTATAACAGTGTAGTGCGGAAATGGCCATAAGAGAAGAAGGTAAGAGAAGCAGAAAAGAGAGACAGAGAGAGAATTCCACAAGCAGGAGCTGCAGCACTAAGTGGACAACTCGCAGATGGCATCATTAGCCATACTAGAAAGACATGACACATATTGTCTCTTTTACTTTCCTCTGAAGTGTTGAGAGTTAAGGGCACAAAATGTGTATTGTGATTCCAACTTTTTTCATACCATTGTTTTCAGCAATCATATGAAACAGCAACTACAGCAAAAGCCCTCACCTGACATAGAAATAAAACAGCAGGCGCTCTGTGTGGAAGTACCAGTACAGAACTTGGCTGATTAATTCCTTGCCATACAACCTATACAAAGTATGAGTGATATCCTGTCTAGACTGCAAGCAAGTCGTAAAGGGCTAGCTTAGGCAAGTAGCCTAAGTGCCAAGTCTGGAGCCTGTTCTAAAGTCTAGCTCAATTGTTATCCCTCTTGGTCCAGACTGTTGTTGGGAGGCTCCACCTCTTGGCTCAAATGTGAAGAGCCTTAACTTGATAGTGTCCTCTAGCGTTGTTCCAGCATGCTCCTACCTCTCAGCCAGCTCCTGATTTCCTCATTTTACATCAGCAAGGAATGTTGTGTAGTGGGATCCAGTTCCTCAAAGGAACCTAGCTCAGGGAGGGCTGTTGCTGAGGTCCCAGTTAATAGCGAGGTCTGCCTAACATACTCCAGGTCAGACTCAGTGCTGGGCCCTTCTGCTGTTTGCACCACTGGTCCTCCTTCTTCTCTGGATCAGAGTCCTGGCTGCTGCTAGAGTTGGGTTCATAACAGGACATACAAGAAAGCGCTTACCCACGCCTGGTTCTGCAATAGCATGGTATTTCACTGGAATTGTCTGTAACTTCTGTGTTGGCTGCTTTGCCTGCTATATTTGTGGTCTGTGGTGATCTATATTGCACAGAGGGAAGCAGCATCAGCATATAAATAACTTCTATACAACCATGCATGTTAATGGTCCAGCATACCAGCTAAGGACTTCAAGCAAGGTGACAGCCTGCATGGAGTCCTCCATGGTCAATAGTATTCTGTTCATCCTGCTTTCCCAGGGTCAACAAAAATGAAGTGCAATTTAAAAAAAAAATAGAAAAGAAGGAATTAATCTATACAAGACCCACCACTGGCGAGCATTATTTGCTGAAGTTTAAATTATTCGAAGTCTATGTAATACTGCTCTCTTTTCGACTTGTTATTTCTTATGGACAATAAACTGGCTTTTGACATACAGATAACTTTTCAGCAGTGAGTTATGTATCATCCTAGAAGCCAAAGCACACATTTAGAATTAGGCTCTTGTTTTGGAAATATCACACTTTACAGCTTCTAATTGCTCAGTTATGCTTCTTGCTCAGTTATCCAGCATCCAAAATAGCAGAACTCTCTCAGTATCTTCAAAACTCTGCCAAAGGAATCCTAGAATCTAATAGTAAATGCCTGTTAATATCAGAGCTCAAAAAAAAAATTACTTTTTGTACTTTAACTCCCATAGTCGCCTCTAGCAAGCAAGGTTATGGCATGTGGTTCATAGTCCAAAAGAAGTAACTTCCCAAGCTCTATTTAACATATAAAAATCTGGATGTCTAAAGCTTCCTATAGAGGTGAATGATGCTGAGTGAAAATCATAGCAGGCGATTCTGTTTCTCTTTCACGGGTTCAGTGAATCATTAAAATTCCAAAAGTAAGCCTTTGAGCTACCTTGCCATTTAATTATTTTCCACCTTAACTTCAAACACTAAGACAGAACAAAAAGTAGACATATGAAGACCTGGGAAAAAAATGTTTTTCCTTTTTTTTAAGAAGCTTTTTTTTTCCTCTCCAGAAAAAATGGAAAATTTTCAAAAATTGAATTATGAGTGTTTTATTTTAGAATGATAAATAAAAAGTTTAGGACAAGCAGTTCATATATTAACTCCCCCCAAAATGATTTCTAAAAATACGTAACAGGAAAGCATATAAGAAAGATGTACAGTAATTGATTATTGCAATTCCTGCTCCTGGCTTCCGTTTCTCTGCTCTTCGTATGGGCTTTATGCCTGCTTGTCTTTATGGAGCACTAGAGGAGACAAAACATTTTTTCCCATTTTACCAGTGTTGATGGTTTCTTCTGTTTTTAGTTTTTATTTTATTATTTTGTGACAAAGAAATTAAATCTTTAAAAAAAATGGAAATCATAGAGTTAGAAGGGGCCCTATGGGGCATCAGGGACAAACTCCTGATCAATGCAGGATCTTCAGCTACAGAATCTTCAGCAGGTAGCCATCCAGCCTCTTCTTGACAACATCCAGAGAAGGAGACCCCATCTCATCTCTAGGGAATTGGCTCCATAGCCAAACTGCACTCACTTTCAAGAAGTTTCTTCCAATGTTCAGTTGAAATCTAAACTGCTCTAACTTCAAACCATTAAACCTAGTTCTGCCTTCTGGTGCAGCAGAGAAAAACCCTGCACCCTCCTCTTTATGGTACGGTGGACCCACCATATCTGTGAATGTGCATTTCCAGGACGCCCATGAATGGCAAAAAACATTAATGATGGCACCCCACATTATTAAATAGTGGTGATGTGCATGCATATGCTTCAGTGCATCTACGTTCACACTGCTGCCATTTTATATATAGGATGTGATGTTCTGTGGTCATTGGAAATCACAGATCTGGGGGTCAAAGGTGCAAAGAATCCATTGCATTGAAAGAGTGTGATATTGTCACCGCTTAGTCTTCTCTTTACCATGCTGAACATGCTCAGCTCCTTCAACCTCTCCTCATATGTTCTGTTCACCATACCTCTTACTTACATTGCCTTCCTCTGAACGAGTTTGAACTGGCCTATATCCTTCTTAAAATGAGGTGCCCAGAAGTGAATGCAATACTCCAGATGGGGCCTGAACAACACAGAACACAGGGGGACTATTACTTCTTTTGACTTAGAAACTATGATTCTATTAATGCAGGCTAAGAAAGCATTTGCCTTCTGTTGGAAAGAGATTGCTGTGACATTTGCCCCAATTAAAATACTTTTGATGAGCATGTGGGGAAACACCTGGGGAATGACGTGGCAAGTCATGATGTAATCCCCAAGGGACAGTAAGGCTGAGTCATGGTAATATGAAATCTGGCAAGGGGTTACATCAGCCATGGTCCCTAGCTGATGAGCTATCAGCCAATGTGTATATAAGAGGTGAGCTCAGACAGTTATTTCTCTTTCTCTCTCTAACTCTTGCTGACACTGAAACTCTGTCTGAGCAAACCTCTGCCTGATGTGATTGTTGATGGGATGCTGAACCTTTGACTGAGGATCTGCGAATCCTGCCTGTACAGATGTATATAATGGAACTTCAAGACTAAAAGCCTCCAGGTATTTTTTGGATGACAACACTGTGTGCTAGTGTTTCTAACCAGTGGGTAGTTTGGGGTCAGAGCTAATGCTGTATGTTCACACTCTGTTGCTGCTCACGCTTGTGGCTGCATTTTGATACTCTGGTTTGTGTTTATTGCTTGCCTCTGAGCCACATTTTTGTTCAGAGCGCAGCGGTTCCAGGGACGATTTTGTGCTAGGTGCTTAAATCCACCCCCTGTCACTTTCTTTGCTGCAGCATCACACTGCTGGCTTATGATTAACAACAATCCCCAGGTCTTTTTCATATATGTAGTAGTGCTGATACTCAAGTTGTAATTATTGACAGAATTAACTGTACTTAAACAATTATAATAACCACACCTATACTAAATAGGATAATTTTATTCCTGCTAAAGTTACACACACACACACACACACACACACATAATATTTCTAAAGTAACGAAGTCATTTTTAATCTGTAAAGCGAACTAATTATCACATTTTTTCAATTCTCCCCAAAATTTTTGTCTTTCTCTCCCAAGGGAGAAAAAAAACAGGGAAAATGTTTTTTTCCCCTTGGCTTCAAAACTTCCATAAATTTTACTTCTCTGTAAAAGTAAGTAAGAAAGAAAGACATATAGATAGATAATGTATGTATCATCACATCCTCACATTCAGTATTAAATGTAAAACAGAAGAAACAGGAAACTGCAGCTGTCACATGGCCAGTATCCAGGGGTCCACTGAGCCCGTACAAGCCATTCTGAACATGTATACACATTGTGGTTTCCTCTTTTTTCTTTACTGTATTTCATTTTTGCAAAAGAAGATTCATGCCCTGCCAGTAGCTACTCCAGAAGGTTCTCTAACTTTAACAATCAGTCTGCTTCTACAATTGTAAGGTGAAGTGGCAACTATCACCACACCTCATCAGTGATTCTCGCACTGTGGCATCCAAGGCATAAGATGCTGACTACACCCATCATGGCAACACTGCACCCAGACAATTCTGGAAACACAAGGCCATTGCAAACAGGGACGACAGCCATCCTCTTGATTCGTGTAAGGCAAGAGTGGACAAACTACAGTTTTCCAGCTGCTGTTAGTCTTTGATTCCCATCATTCATCAACACTGCTAGTGCTGGTGAAAGTTGCATCCAATAACATCTGCAACCACACCCTAACTCTACCCAAGTTATCATGGGAGTCCACTAGAATCTGAGGAACAAAGACCAGATCGAAAAAAAGGTGAATGGGGATAAAAGACTTCTGAAGACAGCAAAAATACAAGGAACAAAGAAGCAGATGAAGAAAGACTACTCAACACTCTGATCCATAGTGTACAAGGAGAACATTTCCCTTGATGCTGCTCAAGTGTGAGAGAAAAAGGAAATGAGGGGAAGGCTCTGGGGCACATGGAAGCAAAACTCTGCTGAAATCCAGAATGCTCTGACTCTCAGCTGGCACAAGACCATACATGTGACTCACAGAGACCATAAAGAAGAAATAAGGATTTGTGTTAAAAGGTTATAAATCAATTTTACACAAGCTTAAAATGGGTAAGAATTAGAAGCTAACCTTTTCACTTTCCTCATACAATAAAGCATGGAGCAGGCTTGTTTTCCACTGCTCCAGAAACTAGGACAAGGAGCAATGGATTCAAGCTGCAGGAAAAGAGATTCCACCTGAACCTCAGGAAGAACTTCCTGACGGTCAGAGCTGTCCAGCAGTGGAATATGCTGCCTTGGAGTGTGGTGGAGTCTCCTTCTTTGGAGGTCTTTAAGCAGAGGCTGGATGGCCATCTGTTGGGAATGCTTTGATGGATGTTCCTACATAGCAGGGGCTCGGACTGGATGGCCCCTGGGGTCTCTTCCAACTCTACGATTCTAAGATACAAAACAAAACAAAACAGACCCTCACTGAAGAGACTAACACTTAATGACAGATTTCACTCCAGAAAAACTTGTGACATTACTCCACAATAATTACTACAAAGAAACTAGTTTTCTCCGGGGGGGGTGGGGATAGATACTATCAGTATTCTCTCAACATCAGAAATTGACTTTGTTACCTCGGCAAATAATTCAGTATTGCTTTAAAACAAAATACACAGCAAATACACAGCCAAGGAACACAATCAAACAAAAAATCCCTATTATCTTTTACCAGCATCATTAAGTGTTTTATCATTTAAATGTTCTGAATCCTTTGTCAGATATGAAATTAAGAAGCACTGAGGTGAATCTTCTGCTTTAGCTATCATATTACACTAAAGACCAACTACAAGCTATGAATAGGAGTGGGTGAGGTAGGATTATATATTTCTAGAAAACCTTTCCAATCAAGTTTATTTTGTTCATTACTCCCACGCCAAAACCAATTATTCCTTTGCATTTCAACTGCAACCCCATTAATGGAGGAAAACATTTTTGAACCTGTTGGCCCCGTACAGATTTTTATACTGAGGAGGAGTTAGGAGCCAATCATTACGGATATGTCACCAAGGTAGTAAAATCCACAGAAGGCTCTTTTTCAAAGTAACCGTACAAGGCTGGTGGTCCTGAACAAAAGTAGCATATTTGGCAAATAAAGCTTTTTAGTGGCTCTTGAAGGCTGTACTTTCCAACAAACAGAATCACAGGCCATTTCTGCACTAGCCTGTTATAGTAGTATTATTCTACTTTCAACATCCTACAGAATTCTGGGGTTTGCAAACTGCAAACCCGAGGATTCCATAGGATGTTGAAAGTGGAATAATCTTACAGGCTAGTGCAGAAATAGTCACAGAGCCAGAAGGTACCCCAAGACTCTTCCAGTCCAACCCTCAGCATGCAGGGATATACAGCTAAACCACTACTGAGCCATCATAGCTGCGTTCAACCCTTATTTCTTCCTTCTGGTCTGCAGTCCCTGAGGCAGTCCATTCCACAGTCAAACAGTGCTTAACATCAGGAAGTTCTTCCTAAGGGTTTGGGGGAATCTATTTTCCTGCAATTTAAACCCATCCAGAAGAACGTTTCCTGCATCCACCTGCAAGTCTTGAACTTTGCGGCACTCTGCACCCCAGAAATGGGCATGAAAGCAGTTCACATGAAGAGGCTCATGGAGTAATAAGAGGCCCAGCAGCTGCATACTCCCTCCTGGCCTCCATCACACTCATTTACAAAGTTTTGTAATTACTTTTTTTTTTTTTTTTGCCTTTAGCAAGATTAATTCTTGATAAACATTGGAAATATGAAGAGAAAATGGGCATATTTACTTGGTAGAAGAAAATATGGAATCTGGTTTGAAACAAACCAGCAACAAACTGAAAGGAATAAGGCATTAGGAGGATGAAAAGACAACACATTAATTGAAACATGGGTGTCATTCAATGAGTTTATGAGATCCAGGTCTGGAACAGCAGGCCTTTGCAGTACACACTAGTGATTTTGGAGGGTACTCCTGGATATGGATTGAATTGGGAAAGAAGTGCAGTGGATACTACCTTCAGACATTAAAATATTGGTGAAAAGATCTCACTATTATTGACAGTGAAAATGTGCATTCAATTAGTGAAGTCAGTATTCAGCCTGAGACTATTATTCTTGTGTTTACAAATATCTGTACCTGTTACCTAACATTGTGTTTAAAATAATGTAACACTTTTTAAAAACTACTTTTTTGGACTTGAGCTCTCAAAATTTCCAGGGAATTCTGCCCCAAAAATCTGCCCAAGATTGATCCCCACTTTTTTTGGTTAACAACAACATGCCTAGAACAAGGAAATAATAAACAAAGATACAGCTTTTAAAGTACGCTCTCTTATAACTGCTAACAATTCACTCTGCCTTATGACAATTACCAAACACCCAGGTTCAATGATTAATGGATTAAGTACATGTTGACATGACAGAACTCTTTGCCTATAGTATCGCTGATGTACTATAAGATATTAGGAAATCACATTAGATCAGCTTTGTATACTCCAGTTAGCAATTGTAAACAGCTAATGAAATCAGATCAAGTTCCATTTTCAAAAACTAGGAAAAGCAACAAATCTATGTACTTAAAAAAAAATTCTTATGTATTTGAGCACATCATCATATGACCAGTTTTCCCCTCATCCTACCTAGTGGTGCCTGGCAGCTTCCTTCTCAGTGTGGTGGTAAATCTGCTCTGGGTTTTAGTTCAAAATTTAAAAGACCTATCCAAGGTGTTGAATCTGTACTGAGGATGCGATTCAGCCCTTGGGATAGTTTACTTACAGTTTGAGGTAAAACCTGGAATGAGTTCACCATGTCCATTGACACAGAAGACACTAGCCACCTTTGATCTTACTCTTTCCCTATGGCCAGTGTGCAGGTCCTGAATTCAAGTCCATCTTCTATATTATTGCAACTTTTATAAAGCTGAGGTGGGGAGAGAAATGGCCTCATTACAGATGTGATTTTAGGTTCGAAACAAGGCAAGTTACCTGGCAAAAGAAAGATGAGTCAACCTGACAACTGAAATGCTGAGGACCTCCCCAGACTCTCCAATTTAATGCCACGGCTCTTTGGTGGTTGGAGAATCTTACCTGACTGCAGGCAAAAAAATTGCCACTTTTTCAGACAACAGAATTTGTGTCATCTATTCAGTCTTACACTGGTAGCTCTTTGTGACAGGTCAGCCGGAACTGCATGGATGGTATTTGAAAGGAAGCTATATCATAGATACACGTATACTGTTTATCCATGGATATATGAAATTCTGATATGTAAGGATGGAATGGAAGAAACACTCTTAACTATAATCTTTTGACAATTTTAGAAGCACACAAGCCCCCAAAATAAGAATGGTCAATAGAGAAATCCCCAATTGTCATTCCTTAAAATTTGGGCATAAAAATTGCAATTTTCCAAATGGATTATAAACAGCACCATGCACAAACTCAAGAGCAAGTCTGCATGTCATCAGGCTGATGCTGTGTGCCTTCAAGACACTTCTTTTTTTCCCAGCACTACCCTGACATGTCAGATGCTGAACCAAGGAACTACAGCAAGTAGAGAAGAGGGGCTGCTCCTGAGCCATGCCCTGCTATACTGCGACCATTCAGTAGTCCCTGGGAATAGCCCTTCCGGCTATGCAAAGAGCTATGGGGAACAGCAATAGGAAAATTCCTAGACATTCGCAGGAGTTGCTACCAAGTTCTTTAGGCATCAGGCATAGAGTTTTATATATAGCATCATGTGTACATCGACTCATTCATGCTTACAAACAAACCAGAGCTTTGAGACATTGGGTGCCAATACCCAGAATCCCCCAGTCAACAAAGCCACACTGGCAAAAGGATTCTGGGACTTGGAATTCAAATAAAAGGTAACTCTTCTAACCTCCACAACAAACCTGTAAAATAGTTTTGAATCATTAACCCTCCGTTAGAAAAGTAAAAGATGGGGGTGTCTTGTCCAAGGCGGGACAGTGAGTTCCTGGCTTAACTGTGATTTGAACCTGAGACTTCCATTCCACATAGCTCACGTGCTTTTAATTGCCATCTCTAAGTGATCAGGAAGTGTTGGAAGAAGAGAAAGAGGGGAGGGGAGAGAAGGAAAAAGAGAAGACAGTAGCAAAATGTCCACTGATTAGAACAATGGTACTGGGAAAGGCCTTTGCAAACGGGCACAACGGAACTAATATTATCAATCAGAGTTTCATTTCCCCCACAGTCCACCTGCAGACAGAGATAAAAACAGTAGGAGGCAAAAGAGTTGTACATCTTCAAGGGCAGTGGTAAACCAAGGAGCCAAGCACTGTTCTCACAGATGCCTTTTTCACAGGAGCCCACCAAAGCCAGCTTATCTGTCTCCTGTTCCTACACAGTGCAATCTTTATCAGGCTTTGCAGTCTGTGTTGAAAAATTTCAAAGCAAATACTAGCTGTTATCATTAACGCCTTGATGTTACTAAGAGCAAGTCAGCTTGTTTACTGCTGACTTCAAGCAATGCACTAATAAAGGTCCTTCACTGGAAAATATACTTGAACTTTTAAAAGTAAATTGGATATTCGTAATTGTTGTCCATGGGAATATAGCATAACATAAACATAATATAAACTCAGCATAAAAGAAAAGATGAATTTAGTTTTTTGATTGAAACATACAATATTCGCCAGGAAATAAATCTCACTGTAATCAAATCAATGCACATACGCTTAGAATTGAATTGTAGCTATATTAACCTATAATAAACTTACAGTCATCTAACAAATTTCTAAAGTCACAAAATAATGTTTTCCATGTTTATCTGGAAGCAAGTTTGAGTATGTCCAGTGAAGCTTACTCACAAATAAGGGGGTACAATAGAATTTGCAGCCTGAGAAAAAGTGTCGTTTGCTGTACTTACCACAGTTCCCCAAAGTGATAAACACACTTCAGGCAAATTTAAAGTGAAATTAAAAACATATCCAAATCTGATCTTGGAAGTAACTGCTCACAAATCATGAGTTACTTGTCATCAATTTTTTGATTTACAACCAAGGGCTAATTCCCTTTTTTCAGTAACTAAGGCACAACTATGTTATATTATAACTGTAAGGTAACAAAGGTAGCCTCACTTCTTTTTTTCATACTGAACTTAAAATATTTGAGGTTGATTAACAAATGTGTTGGATTAACAGGGGAAAGCGAGGAGGGGAGGAAGGAGGAGGCCACAGCGCTGGCCTGTGAACAGCAGAGGAGAGTAAATATGAACCAAGGAAACAGCTGGGGTGCTAGTTGTTAACCCCCACACAAGATCCCCACATTGAACAGCTCTTGGGTGCGGATACAGTTACTCAGTACGAAAGCGGGGGTTGTGGCATTGCTGTTGTTGTTGTTGTTGTGTGCCTTCAAGTCATTTCTGATTTATGGCAACCCCAAGACAAACCTATCACGGGGTTTTCTGGGGATGAGTATGCGTGATGCACCCAAGGTCAGCCAGTGGGTTTCCATGGCCAAGTGGGGAATCAGATGCTGGTCTCCAGGGTCATAGTCCAACGCTCAAATCACTACATCACACTGGCTTAAGGGTAGAGGAATAATTTGGCCAAACTCAGTATTAATGCTGACATTTCACTCTAGCTCATCCTGCCCCTTCCCTCCTCCTGGCAGCTCTCTGTGCTGCCCTAAAACTCCAGAGTTTCATCACCCCTCCACAGCCAGTTTTAGGAGAACACAGAGTTTGGGAGACAGTATCGTGGAGGGTGGACTGCCCGCTCCTGGTTCTAATGAATTCTGCTAATGTACAAGTGGAAGTCCGATGTTGGATACTGCTCATTATTAGTAATAAAATGGCTTATGCCCATTTTTAACTGCCATTATTAGTAGTGATTTGTGGTATTTAATGGCAGCATTTGAATAAGACTGCAAATGAAGATAGGAATGTCTTTGAAGCAAAAGGCAGAGGGAGTATTGTGACTTCAAAGTATTCTTGATCGTTGCCATTTTGTCAAGGACATCTCCTCCCTTTTTATTCCTGATTAAACTCATGCTAAAGACAACGACTGGCAGCAATTGCAACCCTGAACATCAAGAAATCAGCATGTCTTTATGTCAGCACTTTTAGAGGAATTCATCCCAAATTTCCTACTATCTTATACCAAAGTCACTTATGACCTCAATTGTTGTGTCTTCCTTATTTCAATACAAGTTGTTTGTTTTTTAAAATGGTGTACTGGGCAATGGGCATCAGATATATTATTATTTAAGAAAACTGTTAATAACGCTGATCTGTAAAAGGTTGTTAACAACAAAATAAATTCAATACCATTTTCTTGAAAAAAATACTTTACACATAAGTGGGTGAGAGGAGTAGAAAGACTGCCTCAAACCTGATGTTAGTCTTGAAGATCTTTCCTGTTTCTCTGTGTTTATGTGGCTTCAAAGTTGCCAGTCAACTTATAGTGACTCCATTAATTTCATGGGGTTTTCTTAGAGAAAGAATACTTAAAAATGGTTGTGCCAGTTCTTCCCTCTGAAATATAGCTACCCCATCTGGCAAGGCCTTCAATGTGGTAGCACCCCAATTTTGGAACTCCCATCTGTTAGGCCCTTTCCGCACCTTACCTTCTTCCAGCACTAGGATGCAGGGATCATGCGAGCAGCCTCCAGCGAGAGGCTCTCGCGTCCGGGGTACTTCAGCTCCACACGAGCTGCCTGCTCGCGCGAGAGCCCCGCCTCTTCCTTCCGCAGTGCATCCTGGGAGTTTCCCAAGCTGCACTGGGGCAGGAAGCGCAACTGGCGCAGCTCCGAAAGCTCCGCACACCAGGTAAGTGTGTGCAGGGCCCAGGAGCAATGCGCGATCGCGCACCATTTTCAGCTTCTAGCCCAAAATGAAAAGGTGCACAATCAGCACCTGCTGGCCCCGGAGCGTCGCACGATTGTGAGTGCATCATACAGATCGCTTCTCACAATCGCGCGACGCTCCAGACCCTCTTTCGCATGGAAAATGCTGTGCAAAAAGGGCCCTAGACTTCTGGTTGTTCCCCACACCTTTCTCTTTCAAGTGACAGTTAAAAACATATTTCTACAAGCTTTAGGGGGATATGCAAGTCTTTTTGTCTTCTGCTGCTGCCTGTTTGTATTGTATTTTATTTTATTGTTATTTGTGATATACTGTTCTAGATATTTGTGATTTCTTATTTTGCTAATTTGTAAAATGTGTTTTTTATGTACACTATTAATCATCTGAGCACCTATGACTCAAACAAGCAGCAGCAGTATCAGCAAGAGACACAGGACTGGAGGGCTTTGTTTTGCTTTGTTTTTTTCAGTCCTTTTCTCCTATCCTTGCTAGCAATACCACATAACAGCAATAGTGGCCAATGTGGCATCTGGATGGTTATGCTGTGGTTATGTGGTTTGACTGTTGCTGTTGCTATTGTCATTAATTTACATTCCTGTCTCAATCCTGGGCTGCAACCAAGTGCCTTTATTGAAGAAAATCCCACACCTGTATATATGTGAATCTGCCCTAACTGTACACGTACCCCCACAAGGTTTTGCTTTAGTCTTCCAGTCACACTATTTATGTTCGAACTATGAAATGTCTTCTCTAAACTTGTGCATCTCAAGCAACCTGATGTGTGTGTTGGGGGAGCTGGCATTTTTTGTTCAATGTGCCAGGGCAAGGACCATATTTGTACCCCTTGGCTACAACTGTTCTTTCTTTCCTAAAAATATGCCAGGGCTCAGCAGCCAATGGCTTATGTGCCCATGGACCACCATGCTCCATCGACCACCATTCTGAGTTGCACTGCCCTAGACCAGCACTATTCAGAGTAGTGCTCCATGGACAAGTACCATTCCTCAGGGCATTGGTCCTTAGTAAGCTTCCAAGAAGGAAAGAAAAACTGTAGACAATGGGAACAAATATGGTGCCAGACCTGACACAATGGAAAATAATTGGCAGTACTAATCCCTCAAATGAGATAGTCTGACAAGCATAGCTTTAGACCATCCCAACTTTCTCACTCTGCTGGGTAGGATTGGGTGAATCAGTCTCTCCCCCATCTCCTCTTCAAGGCACAGTATGATTTTTTTTTCATATCCCCAGTTTTTCATCACAAAATTTAATTAACTGCACTTGAATACATGGGAAGTTCATTTATAAGGGTAAGGTTCAATACAAAATGAATAATGTTTCTCTGATCTGTGACAGCTCATTCAAGCATGAATATCCTTGCTGAATACAGGTCATCAAGCCATGAACAAGCATTAGATTTTATAAAGTTACTCTTTTTCAGAGTACAACTCCTAGGGCCCCTGAGCCAAAGTAACTTTTTCAAACTCTGAATATGTATGTTTGAACCAGTCTCAAATTAAAAAATAAGCCACCATTTTTCATTTCAAATAAGAGACCTCCCAGATTAGAAATATCCATTTGGATTCCCAAACTGTATGAATGAGAGCTACTTGTTGCATTTATATGGCTTCAAAAAGTCTGACAGGATATTCATATATTCTTCCACACCCCTGTTGAACTAATGATACAGGATTACCATTTGAATGCCTCATGCTGTTAATAACTTGAATAGAGTGTTGATGGCTCCCACATTTTTGATGGATGCATTATGTCATTTAACCACTCTACTCCTCCAAATTCACCTCCACATTTGCTATTTTTATTGTTGTGCACACAAGTGATACACTGAGAAGAAACTGCAATGAGAAAATAAGACCCAGATTGGGAGGGAGGGAATTTATCTTTGTTCAAGTAACATGAAAATATGCTAAAGATCAGACATTCAAAAACACAGCTTGAATCAAACTTACGTAAAGTATTTTGTTTTAGAAATTGAAAATTCAGCTTAGACTAGAATTCAGTGAAGATATGCAACTAGAGACAGCAGAAAGCCCCAAATTACCTTGAAATTTCAGAAATAATTACTGGTGGCAACAAAGGAGAGAACAGTGCAAACAACATTTCAAGACAATGGTGAATGGAATGAAACATATGAATTAAATGCACAGGGAACCAGCCAGAAAAGAAGTAGTGGTGGTGGTGGTGGTGGTGGTGGTGGTGGTGGTAGTAACAGCAGCAGCAGCAGCAGCAGCAGTAGGTGCTGGTAGCATTTCTATTGTAGTAACAAAAACAACAACCAGCCAAAGCTATTGTATCATGTAGCATGGTGTAGTAGTCCAAGTATTAGACTAGAGCTGCTAGAGACCAGCACCACTCAGCGTTAGAGAGCTACTGGGTGACCTTGGGCAGATTACACTCTCTCAGCCTCAGAGGAACACAAGAGCAAACCCCCTCTAAACAAATCTTGCCAAGAAAACCCATGGTAGGTTCACCTTAAGGTCGGCATACGTTGGAAGTGATGTGACAACACACAGCACACAATAAAACACCTTGCTGTCCAGTAAAAAAGGAAGGAAGGACAGAAGGAAGGAAAGGGGGAAAGAAAGAAATATACTTTTATTTATTCAAATAACACCTACTCATTCCTTGCCATCAAAACAGAAGACAGAGAAAGAAAACCAGACGCTGTGCTCACCCCTTAAGCTCTCCGTTAAACAAACCACTCTATGGTCCAGGTCCACAAGCAGGGCTAAACCAAGACATTTTGCTGCTTGAGTAGAAGACAGCACTCCTTCCCATTCTATGTACATAAGTCAATTGGACTAGCAAATGATCTATGAGATACCTTCACTACCCTGAAAGCAACAGGCCATCTTAGCAGGTACAGGACAGGCCATGCAGCACAGTTATCTCTCTTTCATCCAAGACTGTGATGCCACCTGCCAGCACCCTTCACTTGGGGCCACCATCTCTCTTTGCCCAAGTGTAAGGCCAGCCCTGGCCACAGTTACTCCCAGGCACACACCACATTTTGCTCACCCATAATTGCAGGTAGAGAAGCAAGGTCCCTTATTTAGTCAGTAATAACTGTTAAATTCACATTCACTGCTCCAAAATCACTTCCTGCTTCAGCGCTTTTACCTTCCACAATATTAGACAAA
Organism: Cyclura pinguis; assembly: GCA_030412105.1. NCBI lineage: Eukaryota > Metazoa > Chordata > Lepidosauria > Squamata > Iguanidae > Cyclura > Cyclura pinguis. The sequence continues at coordinate 204,750,513 of CM059599.1, forward strand.
ATTGTTATGACAATAGTTATGTATTATGACAGGAACATCTACAGTATTTAATCATTCATTTCAGACTAGCAGCACAAATGTGGCAACACTTTTATTTTATAATTCCACTACAAATTGGGGAACCAACCAGATGAGGGAGGAGGTGGTATCTGACAGGAGGAGGGGGAACTCAGCCTCATGCAGAAATGTACCATCACTCTCCAGGTATTACCAATGCTAATGGCTAGGTGCATTAAGTGTCAAATATTATGCACAGCCATGCGGGAAGAAGAATTCAAATTCTCATTCATCATCAGTAATTTATGAACCACCAGGAACAGAAAAGGAGAGTAGCAGCTACTGCGAAACACAAAGGTTAAAAACACTTCCCTCCACCCCCAGGAAGGTGGAAAGGTGGTTAAAGCCTATCTACAATTACATTTTATAAATTTGTTCATACTATTTCCCTCCCATTTCCTCTATCACACTGTTATACAGCTGTCCTGGTACAGCAAACTATGTCCAAGGAGAAGAATCTGCTGTACCCAACGAACTCTTGTATAGCTAGGGGCAATTTTAAAAAAAAGAAGAAGAAAAAGGTCCAACCTTTCATCCACATAGCATTTATTATCTTATTTTCCATCATGCATCTAGCCCTATGTGTCTGCAAATATCATGCTGAAAACATCAGAGCAAAGAGTACATCTTAGAGGGGCAAAACACAACTGGATGGACTGAAGATTAGATTATGTGACAGCATCAAGAGGAAGCTAGAAAACAAAGAAAAACAGACAAAGGGAAACATTTTCTAAATGCAGAATGGACATACACCCACAAACAAGATAGCTGATTTTGGAAATAAAAGAATAAAATTATGCTACTGGGTAGAAGCAAGGCAGTGTCATGTATAGGGGCCATATGCCCAGTACAGAAGCAGAAGATTTACTTAAAGCAATGCTATTCCATTCACTTAGAAATCCCCAGCTACCAGACATATCATTCACACATCAGAACCCTCAAAATCACAGGCCAGGCCAACATACAGCTACACCCAAATCCATAACGAGGATCTAATTTTAAGTGCCTACAGAGTACACTGCACCAGAAAGTGGGCTAAAGATATTCAGAACAAGACAGCTTGGGGCCAGGACATCTGGTATATCACCCCACCCCATGTGAACCTGCCTGGACCTTACTTGCTTCATTAGAGGCCCCCGTAAGATGAACCACCTCCTTCAGAAGGATGCCTGCTGGTGACCCAAGACAGGGCCTCCTGTGTTGCAGCACCTCATTTGGACCTACCTTCTTAGGGAGGTTAGACTTGTTTTTTCACTGTCAACTCTGAGAGCAGAGCTTGCTGTTGTGTGCCTTCAAGTTGTTTCCAACCTATGCTAATCCTACGGCAAACCTATCACAGGGTTTTCTGGGGCTGAGAGTGTGCAATGCACCCAAGGTCACTGAGTGTGTTTCCATGGCCAAGCAGGGAAATCAAACCCTGGTCTCTAGGGTTGTAGCCCAATGCTCAAACCACCATGTAACATTGCCTTTCAGTTCAAGTATAGCTGCCTAAATAACCTAAAGACATCAGCTTCTGTCTGGTCTTGGAAACTAAACAGGGTTAGTACTTGGATGGGAGACCATCAGTGAATACCAAGTGCTGTCGGCTGTATTTCAGAGGAAAGAACTGTCAAAACCACCTCTAAGTATTCCTTGCATAGGAAAACCATGACTCAATAAGCATCTTGAAGACACGTATACACACAAACACAATTCAAGGATAAGCAGCTTCCAGAACTTTGGTGCTCATACACATAGCCTTTTCCCAGACCTCACAGGGCCAAACGCACCCTTGTACCTTACTAACACCCACTCCAATTTTTTTTTAAATATAAAAAGGCCATTATTCCCTTGTAGGGACTGTGTGGAAGAGCTGGATATTGCAGTCTCTCTCTCTCCCTGTCTATTTTAGACCCAGGAGAGTCCATTTAAAATAAAATAGAAAGTACCCAAAAGCTGTACTGCAAAAAAAGGAACAAGTCCAAGTCTGTTCTGCTTCTGAGACAGCCAAAAGATGAGATGGAGGGAAGCTGATCCAACTAAGTACAAGATGTGGGAGCAAGAAAAAAATGTGAATAGCTCAGATAGTTCCACTCTGTGCAAGGTTGTGCCTGTGTAGTCAGACAGTCCCCTGCGTGCGCACACACACATGCATGCATATCCCAAAACACATGCACAAAAATATGTTTAATTATTCTATTTTAAAGGAGAATGTGTTGTCTGTGCATATGTGTGTTTACACAAAGAACAGCTGGGACAGAAGGCTATACTTTTTTGGTTGAATGGCAAAAAGCCCTAGCAAACGGAGGCATAAAAACTTTGTTTTGTTTTTTTAAGGTATAGCACAGTTTATGGACAGTCCCTTTTCTGGACAGTCTCTTTTTACGGACAGTCCCTTTTCTGCTGTTTCCAAAACATCTTTGGTCATTTTGCGAATGTGGCCAATGATTTTCCTTGAGGAAAAGAAATGAAGATTTTCTATCTCCAGCAGGTGGAAGTTCAGAGTGTAAAACAGCAATTCTTGTTAGTTCCTTGAATGCAAAAAGATTTTGGAGCTCCACTTACTTAAATTACACTTTAAAAGGCTCTATAGGCCTCTGGAAACTCTTGAGAATCCTGTTACTACAGCCATATTTAAGCCACAAAAGCTCCTGCTGTAAGTCTGTGTTCAATTTCTGTACAGAGGATTAAGAAATGTTTAATATAAATTCAACTTCCAGCACAACAGGGGCCTAGCCCGGACAGAGAAAATGTAAATTCAGCCTCCTGTCTCAGTACTGACACCATAATAAAAATGTCAGCAACCCCTTTTGCAGCTCATCTATTAATCATCAGCTTTTCATTCTTTTTTCGAAGTCAGGCTTAATATGAACAAATGAATGAATACTGAGCTTCTGCAAGGAGAGAACGCACTTAGGGTTTAATTCTAACATTTCAACACAACGTTTAAGAACTCTGTTCATAAATATTTGGTGCCATAGTTGCTTTTTTCACATATAAAGAAAGCAGCCTCAGCAGAGGCCTATGTAGAAATTTTTGCAGTTGTGCATTTGCAAGAGATGAAAAACATTAAACACAAACAAGGAAGGGGAATGGACAGGAACGTAATTGGTGAAAAATTAACCCTAACAAAGGGGGATATAAATTAATCACACATTATGTTGGTGCTCCTTGGAAGGGCTGTAGCTTTGCATCTTATTAACACTGAATGGCTACCCACCCCAATCTGGAAGTTGGGGCCATGGAGGGCAGGGGCTGAGTAAGGGCCACAGGTGGAGGGAAATGGAAAACATCTTCTAAAACTGTTAGCCCAGGGACACAGGAAGATTCTCAGAACTGGGCCAGCTCCTGTAACTAGGGCCATTTCTGAACTAGACTGTTATAGTGCTATTATTCCACTTTCAACATCCTATGGAATCCTGGGTCCTTTGAGGCCCCTTCCTAAACTGCAAACCCCAGGATTCCATAGGACATTGAAAGTGGAATAATAGCACTATAACAGTCTAGTACAGAAACGGTCCAGGTGTCCTATAGAGGACAGCAAAGATTAGGATAAAACAGCTTGGTTTCTGTGGCTGGAACTGTCTAGCTACGTTGTTAGGTAAAGGCCTCAACCACACGCATGACAGGTTAAGCTTCAGCTATAGTCCCCCAAAGGACTACTGAGGCTGGACAGGCCAGGTTGAATTTCTTGAGTAAAGAAATCTGCTCCTATGTATGCAAACACAGAAACCTCAAGCCAAGTTAATAAATGTAATGAATGTCATTTTTAAAAATCAACCGCAGGCCAATTTCCCCAGTTACATTGTAACAGCAAGGGAAAAGGGGCTATTGCTAACTATGACCCTATATATCAGCTTGCCCCAGTTATTTTACTACGGTACGAATATTTTACTACAGTACGAATAAGTAACCTGGTGCCCTCCAGATATTTTGGACAGCAGCTCCCATTATTTCTGATCACTAGCCATGATGGCTGAGGCTCATGAGTTGCAATCCAATTCCTCTAGAGAGTACTGGATTTCCTACCCTGGGTCTGACTGACTCTCTAAGTCATCCCCTAACCACCCCCTGAAATGCTAGGAACTAAAAGTGAGATCTTTTGCAAGCTCATCCTATGTTGTACCACTGAGCGGTCACCTTTCCCTGAAGGAACCCAGCTCAGCCTTGATTTTCCCATTGATTGGATGCACCTCCATAACTGTACATCAATCAGTAGCCTGTAGTTTAACGTTCAGGTTAGGGGTGAGGAAGGACAAGCAAGGAAAGAATTTGTTCTTCATCTTCATCTTCATCTTCTTCATCATCATCATCATCATCATCATGATGTTGTATTCCTGTCTTATTCTCATGTAAAATTAGCAAAACCTAACTTTAAAAAAATAAAGCATCATGTGTGAAGCAGAATAGCCTGAGAATAACCTTAATCTTACCTACTATATAAAAATGAATGTTTGCACGTTTGTCTGTCTACGTCAGCATACGATTGGCTGAGTGAGGCATGAAGACCTCACATGATTGGCTGGCTGTGAAGGTTCCATGGAATTCTGGGATTGGCAGTTTAGGGAGGTGCCTTTAGAATTCTCAGCCAGAGAGCTCTTGAGCCTCAGGCCGGTTGCTATGGAGATGAGGCCTACCATCAGTAAGAATGCCAGAAAACATTGGGGAGGCACATGTGAGAAAAATTAAAGTGACACACACAACATAGTTACAAGTTCCATATGTGAGGAATCTTAAAGTTGAAATTCAAAACAAAAAATGCTTCCAGAAAAATATAAAGCCATTTCACAAATTCAACAGAAAAAAAAAAAAAGCCAGAACATCAATGTCCCCAGAGAACACAGACTGGATTGGGGACTATGGGGAAAAGTTACAGGTACTGGAATAGGCCGGTTGCTATGGAGATGATGCCTAGCAGCAAGGAGGAGGACAGTGTATTCCCGCAGGAACCCAACCTTTGTATGTTAACAACTACGAATACAGATTCAATTAGGGAATATGGGGAAAAGTTACAGGTACTGGAATAGGTCTGTTGCTACGGACACAAGGCCTAGCAGCAAGGAGGAGAATAGTGCATTCCCTAACCCAGAGCTTTCCAAACTTTTCATGTTGGTGACACACTTTTTTAGACATGCATCATTTCGCAACACAGTAATTCAGTTTTACTAGCAAATCAGAGGTTAAACTAACCACTTATAAGAGATACAGACACGTATATAAATTGTAATAACAAAATGTATGGGGATACAACATATCTCATTAAAACATTTCACATACTTTTAAAAATATATGATTTAGAAATAATAACATACATTTCCAAGATTGTAGGCAACATACCTACACACTTCAGGTGACACACTAACGTGTCATGGCACACCATTTGGAAAGCCCTGCCCTAACCCAACCTGTGTATGTTAACAACTCTGAATACAGATTGGATTGGGGAATATGGGGATAAGTTACAGGTACTGGAATAGGCCTATTGCTATGGAGATGAGGCTTAGCAGCAAGGAGGATGACTGTGTATTCCCTCAGGAACCCAACCTCTGAATGTTAACAACTCTGAATAAAGATCGGATTGGGGAATATGGGGATAAGTTATAGGTACTGGAATAGGCTGGTTGCTATGGACACGAGGCCTAGCAGCAAGGAGGAAGACAGTGTACTCCCTCAGAAACCCAAACTGTATATGCAAATAACTCTGAATACAGACTGCATTGGGAAATATGGAACAAAGTTACAGGAAATGGACAAGACAGTTTGGTGAGTTCTTAAGAGGAAAATAAAAACCCCGACCAACGCTGGGTAAATATGTTAGTTATTTATAAAGCATATCTAGTTCCTGAGATGCTCTACAAAGATTAAGGAAAAGGTGCAGAAATCTTGACTGAAGGCTTTCAAATTAATAGACATGCTACAAGTTGGAGAAGAGATGAGGAGCAGGTGCATGGGGAAGAGGATACAAGCATCTTCAGGCACCAATTCTTTATCTACTAATATATAAAAGTCAAAGTTTATTTGTCTGTGTCAGGCAGGAAAAGACCTCATATGATTGGCTGCCTGAGAAGATTCTATGGAATCCTGGGGTTTGCAGTTCAGGTAGGGGCCTTTAAAATTCTCAGCCAAAGAGCTCTTGGGCCTGGCCAGTTGCTATGGAGATGAGGCCTAGCAGCAAGGAGGAGGGCAGTGTATTCCTTCAGGAACCCAACCTCTGCATGTTAATAATTCTGAATACAGATTGGATTGGGCAATATGAGGAAAAGTTACACGACTGGACAAGACAGTTGAGGGAATTAGAAACACAGAATCTCAAATCTTTCTAACAAGTATTACCTATGTGAGAAAATAAAATCCCAGGCAATGCCAGGTATATACGCTGGTAATTATATAAACGCCTTCCAAACTTGTGTACAAGGCACAACCCTTCTAAAACTGTTCCATGTCAGAATGTAAGTGGGCTTTACAGGATCTCCTGCATTATGCTGAATGACTGACTCATTTGATGAAACTAGGCTGGAATCCTCCTTGCCATCTGGCCTTCCGTGAGCAAAGTGCTATGCTCATTTTAATATGGAGAAAAATTTGAACCAGCATTCTCTAGTTATAAAGTTGTAAGACCACTGTTCCACATACAGTTTCTGAATGTGTAGCTTGGATCCGAAGGTACTATGAATTCAGTACTGCATAAATGTGACAAACAGTGAGAAGAAAATTCAGCATAATAGCCCCTGTGGGATGAAAAAAATTGTTTATTCCATAAACAGACAACATTAGGAATGGATACACTTGATATTCACATTAAGCCTATAATGGTTTGAGTACCTTTTTTCCTTTAATATCAAAATTCAGTAACAAGGTATTTTGCTGACACAAAGCTAACTGTAGATACAATTTCCCCTATCACTTGAAAGCCCCAAGTATCATTTACAGTCCATATTCCATATTTTATTTTTCTTGATCCCTAAATCCCTGCTTACCTCTGTCTAAAGATGTCAGCAAAAAATATTTCTGTTTTTTCCTAAAGACTTTAATTAAGTCATAGAGTGAAATGAACAATCTAGTTAAAGAAACAGCTTACTCTTCCTTTAACGGTAAGAAAAGAAGGCTCTTGAACCTACTTGAAAAACAATTAATTTGAATTTCTTTACATCTAACACAACTACAATGCCTCTCATGATTATACCAAAGCCACATAGTTGCACTTACATGAGCATGCAGTCCAGCCCAGTCGTTTGAGCAAAGGCAGAAGCTATTGCCGCTGCTACCACCATCCAGCTGTCGGATTCTGGGGCTTACAACCATCACCACCACCATCGCCACCTCAAATCCAAGCTGTAGACCAGATGCTGGCAGCAACAGAGTCCTTGGCCAGACGCCCTTTGCTGTATGTTTTCTCCTGTATTTCACACATGGCAACTACCAGATGCCAACCTGGCCATGGAGTACTCAGCCAAGCAGCTGCTCGTGGCGAAGATTCAGGCAGCAATGAGTAGCAGAGGGGGATTGGGATGTAACTACATGAGAGGCAAAATTAAAGGATCACTGCCCCAACCTGAATTCTGAACCCTAATGACATTTTCGTTCAGTCCACAAATTTCTAGCATTGCAGTAATTTAAAATGTCAGCTGAGATAGAAATCCAGTTCACTTTTTCCAAAGAAAAGTGCCAGGCAAAGTTACCAGGAAAATGCAAACAAAGCAAATATAAGAGTTCTAGGTATGACCAATTTTCAATGTCTCATTCTCTGCAACGCTAGACATTTGAGGACTCAAGGAAAATTTCCTTTGAATGGTAGATTTCCTACAGGGGAGCAACGTCTTCATTCCCTTCCCAACCATGCAGCTATACCATCTGTGGAGATACACTAAATTCCGATGACAGAGAAGGAGACTGAAGCCATTTCTGCCCTACACTGTTATAGTGCTATTATTCCACTGTCAACATCATATGGAATCCTAGAGTTGGCAGTTTAAAGAGGGACACTTAGAATTCTCAGAGAGCTCTTTGGCCTCAGTAAACTACAAATCCCAGAATTCCACAGGATGTTGAAAGGAGAATAATAGCACTGTAACAGTCTAGTGCGGAAATGGCCTAAGAAACAGAGCTGTGGGACAGGCTCAGGATGCACTTACTGCACAGCCTTTCCCACTTCACTACCTGAGGCAAGCAGCTCAGTCTGGCTCATCATAGGATCTGACAGTGCATATATGTACATGTTATCTGCCTCCCTTCTCTTCCTCCTGCTTTTCTTTCTTTCTTTCTTTTTATTAAGTATGCTTTCTTCCGAATTTAACTGAGTGCCAAGGCAAGCCTTTGATTCTAAGTATCTTCAATATTCATGTGGTACCATGTATATACTCATACTTCTGTCTATGATGTGCTATGTATTTGCACTGTCCAAGCTCACACACAAGAAAAAGCAGAATGCAGAGTCTGTATTGTTATCTCTTGGGGTTCTTCATAATCATAACCCTTCTGTTTTATCCCTTACTTGGCCACTCTCCAGAAAGTTTTTCAAAGAGACAAGTTATTGAGTGATGCACAGCAGCTGTTGTATATATTTTGCTCATAAAAAAAAATAAACATTGTCTGGAATTCCTTTTCCTTTGGAAGAGACAGCCTTTGGAAAAGTTCTTTCTCGTCTTAACTAAAATCACCAGAATCCTTCCCCCTACCCCCCTGTCACAGCTAGCATGGCCAGTGACAAAATAAAAATCACATTTCCAAGCTCTAGGTAGCAATAACTGTAATTTTACAAATAGCAGCTGGAATGTATGGGTACACAGATCACCTCTTCCACAACCCAGGCTTTCTTCAATCTTTATTAAACTCCTCAATAGGAATCCTTCCTGAACTGTCAAACAAGCCCACGCATGCAACTTTTTGAGGCAACAATATCACTCAAAACACCACTGCAGCAAACCAACCACATGGTTTTTTAATCCCAAAGGACTTCTGATGCAAAAACAAGCCTGTGGGTACACAACAGACAAACAACAGGGCTACAGAAATATGAAGGTCCCCAAATAATACTATAAGGAAATCTGAAGGAACCAAAGGATGTAAATTGATAGCCATTTTATGAGAAATGCAACTAATTTCTCCGCACAGAATAGAACAAAACAAAACCATATCATTTCAAAAGCAAGCGAGTTTAATAAATGAACAACCTTTCATTAAGTAACATCGTAAAAAATGAGTATTTCTAGACAGAGGAGTAAGCAATCAATAAGCTATACCACATGGTAAGGTAGATACTATGAATGCAACATCTGGAAAGACAAACTATGACCTCATAGGAATCTACATAATTCCTGGTAAGAGTATGGAAGTAATGTGATACAGGTAACAATGTTACCTGTCACAAATCACTTTCACAGTAACAATGCCAAAGCTTCACATCAGTAGTAATGTATTATCCTTCTGAGTTTCATAGTCTGCCAGACATTACTGGCTGGAATTTTGGACCATCAATGATCTGGATTCTATCCAAGAATCTAGGTATCACTGCATACTGTAGCATGTTGCATGTAGTACCCCTTTTTACTAATGTGCTATTAGGATCCTATATATACGGATTTCATTCAAATGTTTTGACACTTTGTTTGGAATTGCTCCCAGAACACCAATCTCTACTGGAATCACAGTTGTTTTCTTTTCGCAGAGGCACTGAACCTCCATTTGTAGGTTTCAATAGAGTAGGTCACCCATATCTGTTCAACTGGTATGCATGATTTCACTTACCTGTGCTGCTACTATTATTATTATCATCATCATCATCATCCTTATTTATACTCTGCTTTTCTTCTCACTTACGTGCGCTAAAATGTAGTCTGACAATATATACTTTGAAATTAAATAGAAATTGATGTAATAAATGTATTACATGGGAAATGGAAGGGAATAGAAAATTCCAGTAAATAGCACCCTGTTCACTTGCACTCTCGCACTGTCTCTCATTGTCCAAACTGTCTCATGTTTCTTCACAGTACACACGTGTTACAATGCTACCCAGCCAGTCACAAGTCCTCTCGGTTATGTGATCTGATCCCAGTACAGTGTCCCTCTGTAAAATTCTAGTGCTTGTACAGTATGTAAAGTGCTTGTCCTTATACAGTAGTGAAGTGCTTCTGCTTGAGTGCTTGTGTGGTTTGTAATGGCCTCAAAGCACAAGAGTAGTGATGCTGGCAATCTTGATCAGCCTAAAATAACCCATAAAGCGCTTCCTTTAAGTGAGAAAGTGAAAGTTCTTGACTTAATAAGGAAAAAAACAAAATGTGTACTGAGGCCGCTTTGAATGAATTTTCTATCCAGTTATTTTATTCTAAAATAATTTTGAAGTAAAGTAACTAAAAGTAACTTGCATGTCGTCAATGTGACGTGTTACTCTCAAAGAAATGAGTCATAGCCAATGTACATAATGATTAATGTGTTAGTTTTTTAAAAATAACTTTAAAAGCTCCACTCCTGGATCACCACAAATGTACCCATTGTTAATTCTTCCTTTCTTTAAACAACGGAGGACAGACCACATACTACCCCAACAATGTCATTTCTGAAGCCTGTAAGAGCTCCCAAGCACACACCCCCAAATCTGAATTGGTTTTACTCAAAATGTCCCTTGTACCTTCTGAGAAGATCCCACTTTGTTTACCCCACACTCACCCACAGGGCTGCTTTAAGCCTAGAAGAGGCCTTTCTTAAACAAGAAAATAAGCCAAAAGTCATTCTTAAAATATAAACATAGTGAAACTGGCCCCTATGACCTGAGAAAGTAGAGAGGGAACTTTGATTTAAGTACCATGTATATTCATGTATACGTCGACCTCACGTATAAGTCCAGGACAGGGTTTGGGGGCCAAAATTACAGATTTTGGTATGGATTATAGATTTTGATACGACCCATGGATAAATTGAGGGTCATTCTGCAGAGAGGGAAAAGGATCAGCACTGGTTCAGGGGGCTAGCTGCCCCGGCTACTGCCACTGCCATTTTCCCACCCAGGCATTCAAAAAGGCCTTTTGTCACACCACCTGGAGAAAAAGATGGTCCCCTTTTTGATAAAAGTTAAGGTACAATATTAATTCATATAAAAAAGGAACCATCCATTTCTCTGAGTAGAGGGGCAAAAAGTAAGAGCTTATGTCCATTCCAGGAGAACCTAAAAGAAGCACCAACTCTGCTACTCTCTCAGTGCTCCATTGACGGGATGCACCATTTTCCAGGCTTTCAAAAAGGTCAGAAGTGGCACTGAAGCAAAGAGAATAGAGGGAAACAGTGCTTCTCTTAGGTTCTTCTGGGACAGTGTTACCCTGTGAACTGGGGGTCCCAGGAGAGACACCAAAATGTGCTCAACTAAAGTTGGGGAAAATTAGCTCAGAGCACTGCTTAACGTTATGAGAGGCAGGGTAACGTAGCGAGATCTTGAACCCTATGTCAATGGGGTCAGGTCGAGTCAAGGAGAACACAGAAGTTGAAATAATAAATGATGCTTATTGAACACAAGCAAAACAGTGTATGCGACACACTCATACAAGATAACTAAAGAAAATAAAGGTTGGAGTGGTATAGAGGGATTTTTAGAGGGATTGCTGGTTTGGGTGATATTTCACCTGTCCTGAAGCCCAGAAAAATAGAGAGCGAAGCTGGGGTGCGATGTAGCTCAGCACGTGGAGCTGAGGGGAGGCTCGCCAAGCAAAGCAGCAGCAAGGTGGGATGAAACTCGGGAGCGTTCCGAGGAAGGTCTCGGAGTCAAGGGTTTTTATAAGGAGAATTGTGACTGCAGGCTATGCCGTACTTGGGGGAAAACAATAGATTTGGAGTTGGAGACAAAGCCTCCGAAAGGTCAGAATCTGAATGATTAAGTTATCGTAATAGAGTAGCCAGTATGCAAGCGCAGAGTACTTGGGTATTGCATAGTTCACCCATCAAGCTGCCATCGCGGGGCAGAGGTTCTTTTGTAAGTGGCGTGCATACTTAATTAGAGTACTTGCCTGGAGGTCTCCTAAAGCAGTGAGTCAGCTATTTCTGGCCTGCCTGTATTGTAGTTTGAATATTACGGCTATTGACGGCCGAGCTTGTTTGCGTGCTCGTCCGGTGGCCTCGCAAGCACAGGGAGAGGAACAGAGAAGTGCAGCCGAATTATGATATCAAGAGGATATCTTTTAACATCCTCAAAAGCTCCGACTAGCCAGGGCAGGAACAACAGACTAAGCGCTTGACTTTTGCCACTCTGCTCAGAGAAAGGCATGGTTCCTTTTTTTTGTAAGAGTTAAGCTACAGTACTTACACTGACCTGTGGATAAGTTGACCAAAGTTTCTGGGGTCAATTTTTTGACTTAAATTTTTAAACTTATATATGAGCATATACAGTATATTAAAAAAAAACACATCAGGAGTGAGGCATGCAGGGAATGGAGGATGGCCCACACACCAGAATTGCTTCCCACCCAAATGGCAAATCTGAAGTTCATGGGGCCTTGCAATGCCTCCTGAGGCCTGCCCTCATCAGCCCCAACCCTGTGCCCACCTGGTTCAACCATTAAACTTTTTATTAGACAATATACTGCTTTTAATTGTTCTGTTTTTCACAGCTTTTTATTCTCCTTAGTTGTATGTTTCAAATTGTTTTTAATGTTATTGACAGTTTAACTGCATTTTAATGTTAACCTTCTGTATTTTTAAGCTATATTGTGTTTGCTTTAATTTCTGAACTGCCTAGAGTTCCAGTTTGGAAGAGTGTAAACAAAGTTTATTATTATTGTAAACTTTATTATTCTCGTCATCATTGCCTCCTCCCATTTTTCCTAAGCCTATAAGGGAGATGTGAAGGATCAGCTGAGAGACGAGACGGGTGAGAGAGCGGGAGATACAAAGGGTGGCAGGGGGAAAGGAGCTGGAGAGGGGAAGGAAGGATGGACAGAAGAGAGAAAAGTTCTAGCCTCATCCATTTTCCCTTAAGCCTTATCCACTCTGTCCATGTGCCTCTTGACCCTGAAGTTTATCCCAAGGGGATCTGACCTCCAACACACACACATACATACACACAAATCCCACACACACACTATTTTAAATACACCACCAATTCTGCATTTCCTAGTGCATTTGTTCTTCCTTGTTGTGTTCTCTTAGATGCAGATCAGTCTGTCCTACTTTCAGATTCCATATCTGGCAGAATTGCTTGTGGGAAAGTACACATATGGCAGTGCATGGTAACTGTCACTAGGCACATGCTTTTTTGAAGTTGGCATCCACAATAAACGCAGTAAAGTATTTGGGAGAAGAGTTGCACCTAGTCGAGTCTGTACTTTGTTGTTGTTGTGTGCCTTCAAGTTGTCTCTGATTTACGGCAACCCTAAGGTGAACCTATCACAGAGTTTTCTGGGGCTGAGAGTACATGAAATGCCCAAGGTCACCCAGTGAGTTTCCATGACTGAGCTAAAAACTAAACCCTGGTCTCCAGAGTCACAGTCAACACTTAGACCACTACACCACACTGGTTCTTTAATGGTACTACATGCTTTCTTATTGCCTTTGTAATCTAAACAAGGGATAGGCAACTTGGGCCCTCCAGATATGTTTGGACTACAACTTCCATCATCCCTCACCGTCAGCTATGCTAGCTAGGCCTGATGGAAGTTGCAACCCAACAACATTTAGAGTTGCCCACTTCTGCCAAAATGCAGACTGCTCTGTCTGAGGATCACCAACTAAACATGAGTCAACACTGTGATGCAGCAGCCAAAAAAGCAAATACAAATATCGGCTGCATCGACAGGAGTACAGTGTCCTAATCGAGGAAAGTATGAGGTGCCATTTGATTCTGCTTTAGTCAGACATCATCTGGAATACTGTGTCCAGTTCTAGATATCACACTTCAAGAAGGACAAAGACAAGCTGGAACATGTCCAGAGAAGGGCAATCAAGATGATCAGTGGTCTGGAAACAAAGCCTTCTAGGGAATAACTTACAGAGCTGGATACATTTACCTTGAAGAAGAGAAGATAGTAGATGACAGGACAGCCTTCTTTAAATAGCTGAAGGGAGGAGGTGACAGCTTGTTTTTTGCTGCTCCAGAGACCGGAACACAAATCAGAGGATTTCCATTACAAAAAAAAAAGAGACTCCACCCAAACCTTAAGAATATTTTTTTATTATTGTAAGAGCTGTTCAGCAACGGAATATATTGCCACTGAAGGTGGTGGACTCCCCTTCAGATGTACTTAAACAGAGGCTGGTTGGGCAACTTTTGTGGTGTTTCAGTTTTAAATGGCAGTGAGTTAGACTAGATGACCTTTGTATTCCCTTCCAACTCAAAGACTCTATGATTCTATGATTGCTATATCCTATGAAGAACAGACCTTCAATTATATCCCTGGCAAGAAAGGACTGAAAGAAAAAAGTAATCAACAGAGACACAAAGGGAAATAAGGGTGAAAAAGTAGCCAGCAAAAAGCATTAAAAGTAAGGATAGCATCTTCAAGCTGGACTAAGAAAGTAGTGGGAAATCCAGCACAGTTATCCACAGAAGAGTGTATTTACCTACAAAGAACAGAGGCATAACAAGACAATCATGTGACTTACTTAGCAACTCTCTTCTTGCTTTTGATAGGGTCATCTTATTCAGCTGAGAAGGAAAGCAATTTTATTTCCATTTCATGGATTGTTGGATTGCTCAAGAAAATGTGTGACATAAAACTGGCTTCTCAAGAACTTCTCTTGACCTGTAACCTATGGATAATACCATAATCCAACCCTCCACATATTTGATCCCCAAATACTCATCATGCCTGACCATGGATCATATTGGCTAGGGCTCATGAGAAACACGTAGAATGCAACAGATTAAAGCAAGCTGGCACTATCTGTACACATGGAACAATGGGAGTTGTGACCTACTGCCATGGCATGGCCTTAAACCTGCAACAAGCCAACCTACGTCAGAATCCTGTCACTGAACTACACTAACCAAATGCATTTCTGCCCCACAGCTGTGCAGTGATGGAGGGGGAAGGCAAACCAAAATTTGCTGGCTCTGAGCAGCCCTATTTCTCTACCACCTGGCTTCCCTCAAAAACACTTGTGGCCTTTATCCTTATGCTACAAAGAGGATCCTGGCCTTAGCCTCCTATTTGCCAATTTCTTTTTGGAGTCCTCATCTCTCCACCCATTGCACCTGGCAGCTTCCACTAAAACAGCAATTAGCTTTCTATACATTTTTGGAAGGAACCCCTGTATGGTTTCTCAGTGTCCCGAATGTCTCACTATACTGAATAAAATGGGAAAGCAATTAGGCATGGGATGAACCAAGGTATCTGATTCTGAAATAATTAAGGGAAACAGTTATTGTAGTGTGAGGGTGGCAACTTCAGAGGATCTTGGTACCATTTTTGATCATCTGCCAGACCTGCCATCATCTGCACAACCTCTAGAAGGTTATCTTTGGCTAAAAAAGGCAAGAAGCAGAGCCTTGTTTTATGGGAGAATTGGCCCACTGGTGGCCTCTGGAAGTGAAATTCCCCCACGAGAGACCAATGGAGGGCTGTGAGAGCCAACATGGTTTGAGTGTTAGACTCGGGCAACCAGGGTTCAAATCCTTGCTCTGCCATGGAAACCCACTGGGTGAGCCACAGTTTCTCATCCTTAGAGAAAGGCAATGGCAAACCCACCTTGAACAAATCTTCCTAAGAAAATCTCAGGACAGAATCATCACAAACCGGAGTCAACTTGAAGGCACATAACAAGAACAAATAGGGGGCTGCAAATGTCCCTCCCCCACACTAAAAGATGCAGCAATCACGTCTTGCACAATTTGGTCCACAGTTCAGTACAGTGAAAATCAGTTCTACATTATTTTAGGATCTTTAAGAATTTCTTTATCGTATCCAACTCACTGCATATAATCAGGGTAACACTTTAAGGAGCATGTGCACTGAGATTAAATTCAGATTAAAGCCCAGGAAAGGCCACAATGGAACCAGGCTCAGCAGTTTTGTGATGCTTCTTCTGTGAAGCCTATTCTGGCACAGTTTGGTATTAGCAAGTAGTAAGTGGGTGGATCAATATGCTCATTTTCCTCCAGTATTTCCATATAAAGTATCAGTATCTCAAAATGTATTTAATTTGTACTATCAATTTGGGTTCTTGAACACCTGTTATACTGTACAACAAAACAGCCTCAACACATACATGCACTCAGAGAAGCGTCGCATAAAGACTGATCTTTCATTTGATCCGTTGCTTGTATGTTGGCTTCTCACAGCTGATATAAAACAGAAGGCCACCTGGCTTGGCCTTATGTTTTATGAGGCGGCTATCTCTCATCATTACCTCCCATCCTCTTCTACATCCATCTCCTTCTATTTCCGACCATCATGCCTACTTCTCTTTCAGCTGTTTTAGCCATTAGTATCACCAGTGAAAGTGGAAGGTCATGTTGTTTTCATCAGCTTTTTCCACTTCTCACAATTCCTGAAGCCTCTCACTCACTCGAGTCACCCCCACCCTCCAAGAGTATCAACATGCGGAAAGTGTCTTCTGAACAAAACAGCTAATTATAATAGCTCTCTGACTCAGCCCATGTTGTTCTAGAGAGCAGCAAATCCTGCTGTATTTTAGCTTTGCACCATCTAAATATAAACACTCTGATGAAGAATGGAGGCTGCCCTGCCTTATGTAACAAAAACAAAAAAAAAGTAAGGAGTAGTAATTTCTCAAGATGAATGAAGGTCAAACAGGCCACATGTAGACAATGGAATACAGGGAGGGGGGCAATGCTCTGCATCATTAGGACAAGTAATTCCTTGCATAAGAAGTCTTAAAATTATTAGCAACATTGTGCTCATTTTACCCATTGTGCATCATTTCAAGGACCCTGGCAGGTCAGGAGGCAACACAAACCTCTTAAATAAATAATCATATATTATGACTTTCTTTGTCCTTTGTAGACGAAGTTCCCTGCCTGAGTCAAAGTCTTTATGTAAACAGAAATGTTATTTCTCTTACATATTAAAGTAGAACAGATTAGTATTATTACTTCCCATGATCTGGAGACACTGTTGATAACTGATGCAGCCTAGAATTGTATTAGCATTTTTTGTTGCTACATCACACTGGTGATTCATGTTTAACTTGTAGTCTACTAAGATTCCCTGGATTCTTTCCACACCTATGGTTGCCAACCAGGTATCATCCATACTAAATTTGTGCATCTGATTTTTCATGCTAAGATGCAGAGCTTTACATTTATCCCATCGAAATTCAGTTTGTTAGTTTGGGGGTCAGTTCTCTAATTTGTGAATTTGTCTGCTTCAATCCTGCTTCTGTCTTCTAAGATGTTAGCTGCCCTTCCCAGTATAGTGTCATTTTCAATTTCTTTTTTTGAAAAGCATCTCCTCTGTTCCATCAATAAATTATTTAAAAAGGTGTTGAGCAACACCAGGTTCAGGACAGAACCCTGTGATACCCTTCCAGTCACTACCTTTCAGGTCACTGAAGACACTATGCAGCTGACCAGGTCTCTCCAACTGCATTCATTATTCTAGCCATAAAACACGTGGAACAGGTGTGTGTGGGTGTCTTCAAGTTGCCTGTCAACTTGCAGTGACCCAATAAACTTCACAGGGTTTTCTTAGGCAAGGAGTACTCACAAGTGGTTTTACCAATTCCTTCCTCTGAAATATAGCCTACAGCACCTAGTATTTGTTGGTGGTCTCCCATCCAAGTACTAATCAGGGCTAACCCTGCTTAGCTTCCAAAGTCAGATGGGATCTGGTGCCTTTGGGGTATTTAGGTCCTGAACAGGGACACAGGGAAGCAAAATGTCCCAATATGATGGGAAAGTGGTGAGAAGAACTGAATGATGTGTGTGCTGCTTTGACCTATTTCCCAATGAGCACACACCAAAACTGGCTTGGGAATGAATGACAGCTCTCAAAACACTGACTGTAGAGAGATAATCTGCAATCTACTTAAAGATCTGATTAAAGAACTGTGTGCCCTGCAGGGAAGGCATAAGAGGAGAAGGCCTGGAGAGAGAGGTCATACCATAACCTAAAGAGATCACTAATGGTTTGACAGATCTCCACTGCTTTATCTTTTCTAACTTTGTTGATGCTGTTGTTTTAATATTTTCAATCACCTTTAAGTACATTGACAAGAAGGGAGTATATAATGCAAGTTAACCATAAGAACAATAATACAGAAGCCAGGAAGCAAATAGAGGCAAAGAAGTAAGGGAAGAACCAAAACAGGAAGCAGTATCAAATGCAATCAAAGGTAAAACAAAGAGGCTTAGCCTTGCACAGTCTTTGCATACACCAAATCCTCTCTTAATTCAAGATCCAAAGCAAGCAGAGACAGAGTGCTTTGTGAACAAAGCTCACAGAGCTGATTTTTTTTAAGTACTTGCAACTGAGCTGGAGGAGAGAGAACAAGCCCACAGCTTTTTCTCACCAGAGGATGACACGTGGTGCTCCCTTGCTCTGTGTGTTAGCGGCTGAAACTAATTTACCATCCCAGATGGTATTGTACAAAATCTAGCCTGAGGGACTCAACTATAAGAATTAACTAGATGCTCAGTAATTATACAGCTTCAGAGACTTGCCTCTTTTGTATCATGGCAGCCATTCATAAAGATCTCATCTTCCCTGGGACTTCACAGTAGATGCCTAGTAGTAATATTCAAATAGTGGCAAATTTAATACGTACTTATTACAAACATGAATAATGTTTTCCCTTTTCTAACCAATTAAACCAACCTCCACACACTTGCATAAAGATGGTGAACCCCAATAAAATCCGCATTAACAATCTACCATTATAAACATGCAATTAATGGAATGAATAATCATGCTATTCACTCCCAGCCATATGCACCAAACTCTACATTTTACTAAGCTGAAGAAACAACTGCTTATGTCTCTAAAAAAAGATACTGATGCTTCATTTGATCCTTTGGTAAAGGAGTCACAAGTTTGGGGAGCAGGGTGACAATAAGATCTCTTTTCGGTTATTACACAAAGCCTCCATTGTTTATTTGAACTAAGAATCCTCCTGAAATTGAAAAGTGTTGTTTTCTGCTATCTCTGAAATATTTTCTTCAGCAGGATGCAGTTTCATCAGATGGGAAAGAGAAGGAAAGCAGGCCTCTTCAGCGTTTTGACACTTGTTTTGACAGAAAGATGGCTAGAGCTACAGATTAGAAAAGCAGGGGGAAGCAAAATAATTAATGACTCAGGATATTGAGCTAGGTTGTTGTTCCTAGTTTAGAATTTGGCAAATGGTCAGCAGTGCCAGCACCTTGATCTTCTTCTTTCCCAGTCTAGCAGAAGTGACGTTTATAGCCTAATTCTCAGGGCTGTTCATGTTCACATACAACCAACAGGCATCTCTCTCTTCACAGATTTATTCCCTCCAATTCTGAATTGTCCCCTGATAAAGAACTATCTGAAGAAACTGCAGAATATTGTTAGCTATTTCTAGATATCTGTTATTATGATTATGATTAATATAATCAGCATCATAAAACTAAATTTTGTTTTTCAAGCTCACATGAGTTCCTCATGTACTAGTAAGAACTATCAAACATTAATTAGAGAACAGGTTCAAGAGAGAGTTTTCAGTTGACAGCATATCTCCTTATACAGGTTTTTCCTCAATCAGTAAATAGAGGGATTTTTCTGCCTTTTTTCTGACTGGATTATAAAGTATTTTCATTGTTTGTTACTGTTTGAGTCTTTCAAAATTCTCTATATCGGCTTTATACTGTATTTTATATAACACAGCACTAGAATGTTTTGTATCCACAAGTATTCAAGTACCACAAGAAATTAACAAATGGCAGGTAATATAAACAGTAGTGCCAACGTGACATTGGGGTTTGAGATCTGGACTAGGATTCCAGAAGATCAGTCTCAATCTCTATTCTGCCACTGAAACACACTGTATGACCTTGGGTGACTCACATTCTCTCAGCCCAAGAGGAAGGCAAGGGCAAACTAAATAAATAAATAAATCTTGCCAACAATTGAGTTGTCATTAGTTGAAGTCATTTTAAAGGAACAGCTCAACAAAAGGCTATTCAGAAGATAAAATATTCCAGGAGGAACAAAATACCCCCCCAAAAATGCTGCCATACCACAGGAGTGAAATTAAAATGTCCTCTGGAGTCAAAACACTACAAAACACTTTTTGGGAGTCAAAACACTAGAAAAAGAGAGTCAAACATATCCTAGAGCAAGGATACTAGTTTAGCTGAGGCAAGTCCCTCCAACATGGTTTCTACAGGCTACAAGCATACAGCCCAGTTTCTCCTAGTATCTCCCCATGTAACTAGCAATCTACAATCCTTGCAGAATGAAATTTACACGCAAAGAATCGCTGGAACATTTTAAAGGTTCCTCTCAAGCTCCTTCTGAACTGCTAAAGCAGTGGCTCTTAACCTGGGGTCCACGGACTGCTGGGGGTCTACAAAGCCCTCACAGGGGATCCACATAGGGTTGCCATTCTTCCCAGAAGATGGAGACAATCCCATAGTTAAGGGACGAAAAAGTGTCCCAGTCGGTTGTGGACAGCGGATGCAGCATGTCCCAGATTCCTCAAAACCAGTAGCGACAGTGGCAATGGCAGCAGTGACAACATTCTGACGGGCATCTCATCCTGCACTGGAGACTCTGGGCATTACTGCACAGGTGTACCAGAGAGCCCAGAAGGTGGAAAGTCACAAGGAGAGCCCAGAAAATGATGAAAGATGCCCAGCCCAGGCCTTGTGTGTTGAGTGTGGCAATGCTGCTCGAGTCCAGGGTGAGGCAAAATGGTGGAGATTCATTTCCAAGCAGCCATGAAAATAGAAGAGAGTCCTTTTAGTCTTGTGGCTACTTGGAAGCAAAGTGGCAGGGTCTCAGTGCTCCTTCAGGGGAAAGCACAAAACACCATTTCCCTCTGAAGGGACACTGAGAGAACAGAGACGGTAGGCACTTTCAAAAGAAGCACTTACCCTCTCTACTCTCTTCCTGTTCTTTCTGAACGAAATGACATTTCTTTCATGCTTTCCTTCAAAGCTACACTCAGATCCATACATTCCTGGCACTGCTTTGAGGGAAAGGGCAAAATAAATTCTTTAGATCTGCTTCCCATTCATAGCCTTCCATTAGGAAATTCCAGTTTATTCTACTCTTGTGGCACTTGAAGAATCTTAGCATGCTACTCCACAAAGGAAACCCCCTTTCCTTTGCATTGCCTACTAGAAGTACAAGAGATAACTGACGAACAACTTTTTAAAAATATTGGAATATTTAAATAAATATCTGAATATTTAAATCTAAATTTAAACATTTAAATCTTGAGTTATGTCTTGGGGGACCCCAGCAACAAATTATATTTACAGGGGGTCTCCAGTAAAGAAAAAGTTAAAAACAACTATGCTTAAGAATTTCAGCCCTTCTCTAGAGAATAATTAACAAAACAGCATTCCTAATTTTGGCACCCAAAAATAAGTTGGAGGATTTGAAGTGCAGCTGTGGATCAAGTTTTAATATTGCTTCATTTTAATACTTAAGAATAATGTAGTCCTGTCCATCCCTCTCTTAGCTTCTTACTGTGTTTCATCCAGCTACATGAACTAGTAACGTATTAGAAAGTGAGTTAACATTTCTTGCAAGAGATACTGTCCTTCTCTTGCTCACCCTGCTCCCCAGTCACAAATACTATGGAGAATTAATCTTTCCACAGAGGATATATAGTCAGCAAATTAGCCCCACAAACCTCACCACACTCAAAGAACACAGAAAATTTTGGGAATCCACTTTCACTCAGTGCTAAAGACCATGAGGCAGACTTAAACAGCCACTTCAGAAAACTGATTTTGGAGGCCATGAAATGATGATAAAGTATGGGTTATGTTATGTTATTTGCTGCCAGGAAAGGTCTTAGATACCAAAATAACATTTATGCCTTGGGCCAGCTCCAGATGCACACAGAGCATTCTGGAAGGATAACTAGAAGGCAAGTAACCTGTCTGAATGTATGAAAGACACATATTTCTTCAAACAATTACACACGTTTTGAGCAGCTGACTCCAAGACTGAAGTGCCTATCAATATGGGGGATAGTCAGTTTTAATAAAACAGACCTTTCAAGATGGGGAAAAAATCAAGAAAGATCAATTCTTATTAAATAAATGGTAACTGTAATTTTCAGGGATTGTGTTATTCTTACTTCAAAACAATTTCTTTTCAAAGTGTAAAGCCATTTAAAAAGCCAATAACAACCAGGACAGAAAGCGCCTAAACATAACACAGTGATTGATAGAAATGTCAAAATAAAAGAGTAACAAACAATAAATCCCTTTTTCCCCAGTTATTTTACTCATGAGTTACAATGACTAATGGGATAGAGATGAAAGGCCAGTTGAAACAAAATTACTTGCTCCTCTACTAAAGCAGCCATGGTCAGTTCCTGGCGTACGCATACAGTAGTCTGAGGGAAAACAGAACATTTGCTGCCACACAGATACGACTATCGGCAGCCCCCCCCCCCAAAAAACCCCAAACTCAGAGCAAGTTAGGTCTGAAAAAAGTTTAAGCTACTCATTTTTCTCAGGTCAATCTGCAGTGTTACTTCCCTATGGGAAGCTGGGAATCCCCAACATGGAATTACTAAGACCCTCACTCAACTACAACTCCCAGAATTCTCTATCAGAAGCCTCGCCAGTTAAACGGTCATTTTAAAAAGATCTCCATCCATCAGTATGGATGTGCACAGATAAGGAATTATAGACAGCGGGAGTGGGGAAGCTTCACTAGGACACAGTAACATCAGTGAAAAGTAAACCTGCTTTGGGTCGTAATCCAGACTTTAAAGGAGATTTCCAAAGTGCCGGACCCTACCCTTCAGACTGGACTCTGGATAACTCCTTTGAAGTTCAGACTAAAACTCAGAACAGAGTCACTCCTCATCTAACATAGAAACCATGGACCACTAACTAAAAGACATGTATGCATCTTCTGCTTATCCAAAACACCTTCAACTGAACATTAGCCTTTGCAAGAGGGAGCTGCACACCTGAGCTGATGAAAAAGGCAATAGCTCAATTCAGTCGACACATAACAGACCGCAGGAGGTGGTGTGGCTCTGCTGGAGGGAGAGCAACTGTTCTTTAAAGATGAAAGCAGTAGAAATCCTTACCAGAGAAGAAGAAGTAGAGGCATAACATTGTTGCTGCCGAGTCTGCATATACCAGCACACACGTCTCCCGGGAAGTCTCCCAGGGCACATGAGAGCAGCTGGGAGTACAATCAGCAGCTCCCCCCCATGCTTTCCCCGACTAGGGCTCCGATTCTAGTGATCTGTGCTGAGGGGAAATTGGCCTCATGTAAAAGAAAGAGGTGGCAGCTTTTCTTCCAGCTCCACCACAATGTTTGAACAGATGCCATGAGCAATTTTTAGCTTGCTGCTTGAACTTAACCAGCCTAAGACGTTTTCTAACTGGGGTGATCTTTGTGCCTGGCCTCTTTCTCCTTTTAGTTAATCCACTAGGGTTCCTTACTGACTAGGAAGTTATTCTGTGAAAGGGAAGCCTCGCTGAGATTTAATCTTTGGAGATTTTTAAGCAAAGGCTGGATGGCCATCTATTGGGAATGCTTTGATGGGTGTTCCCGCATAGCAGGGGGTTGCACTAGATGGTCCCTGTCGTCTCTTCCAACTCTATGACTCTATGAAAACAGTCCCTCATCCATACTTTGTGTTCCCAGTCTATTTGCTGTTGTGCTGTTGTGTTTCTTCAAGTTGTTCCTGACTTATGGTGACTCTAAGGCGAACCTATCCTGGGGTTTTCCGTGGGCTAAGAGTGTGTGACACACCCAAGGTCACCCAGTGGGTTTCCATGGCCAAGTGGGGAATTGAATCCTGGTCTCCAAGGTTGTAGTCCAACACTCAAACCACTACACTTTGCTGGGTCTCCCAGCCTATTTAGAGAAGGGGGAAGATGCTGTTTTCATCTGTGCTGTGCTTTATTTGCATTGTCTTTTAAAAATCTTCTTAGATCTTATTTGATTTTAAACTCTTGCTTTATTATAATGATTATTTTAGCTCTAATTTGTTCATCTATGTCCTGAGCCACTTTAAGTCCCATGCCAGTAGAAAGACAAGATTTTAATTGCCCATAGTGTCTGGGGATTGGAGGATTTGTAGTCCAAAACAGTAACTTTTTCAAACTCTGCCCCTACCAAACATCTAATTCTAGATAAGTAAAATAGACACAAACAAGGCAGGCAAGCAAGAGCTAGATTCACAAACTACTCAGAGCAAAAGCTAAAGCCAAACCATTCCACTTCCATTGCTATTACTACGGACAATTGCAACAGGTGCATGAGTGGAGAAAAACGACAGACTGTCCATCTGTTTTGTGCTGATTTTCAATCTATATACAGCACAGTTTGTAAGAGTATAGAGCTGAGGGCAGATCACAGATCCAAAGGCATGTCTTTAAAAACCCATCATCACGATTGGCCTGCATAATCCAAGAGAAAAACATCACATTTTTCTAATCTTTCTAGTGCACCTCATGGCATTCTGTAGCAGGAAATGTTAATCTTCTATTTGCCTTATGTAAATTGTTTACACAGGAGAAGAACAGAAAGTATGAAGGCACAAAAGAAGGTCTCCATAGAATTATTTTATACAGCCCTGTGTCTACAGACTAGCACCATTCACTGCTGAGCACAATGCTTTTGTCCTGGTGTCTGAGATGCAGCCAAGTCCAATAGCACTCCCTGTTTCCCCAGACACTGAAAGGGCAGGTGATATCTGCTCTTTCTTGCACATAGGTGGTCTTTGCTTTGCTGTTCTAAATGCAATTTGCCTATCCTCACCCTTTACGTGGATTATTTCCAATACATGAATGTTTTTTTCAAGAAACAGAATGAAAATGTGTTATTTGTCACTCGGCAGAGGTGTCATCCTATTCAAAGCCAGTTCAGGTGGTTTGGTGCCATCCTCACAATTGGCCATGCTGGTTAAGGTCACTGGGAGTTGCAGTCCAAAAACATCTGGAGATGCTCGTGATTTCCATCCCTGGCCTATCAGTCTTGAAGAGAAACAGGGCCAGAAAAATAAGGTAATCTGCTTAGTGTTTTCAGTGGATACTCTTGCTATACAAAAATGGAAGTTTGCACATTTTTAAGTTCATAACTTTTCCAGGTTCTAGAATATTGATGTATAGAAAAGTAAAAATTATTGCAAAGTAAAGCAAATGTGAGTATTTAGCCTGCAACTCTTTAATTATATTTGCTGAATCAATTATATTTGCTGCAACTCTTCATTAATTATATTTACTAAAGCTTCCTTGTTATAGTGGAACTAGACAGGGCCTAACTAGGCATCAGACAGCATCTTTAGTGAGTGCTGGTACCAACTCGTAATAACTTCCTATAATAAACTTTCAAACAGTGGAAATTTTTACATTGCACTTGTGCTTGTCTAATGCCAAAAACATAATCTCTTAAACCCATTCTATGATGTAACACCGCTGAAACAGATAATGACATTTTCAAAACGCTTTCATTCAACTGACCTGTCTTTTTAAATCAATACTTCATGACTGAAGCTTTAGTTACCACAAAGTCCTTTTTAAGATGAATAGGATCAAAGACTGAAAGGCCTGAAATACCTTATTGTTTGTGTCAGATTGGCATGAATCTTCCTCTTCCACCACATACTAAAACTGTAATGACAGGGCAAAAAAAGCAATATGTCAGGGAGTTGGAATTGCTAGGCACCAGCTTAGGCGCACACATCTACACAGGGCTACTCTGGACAACTGAATCTCCTGGGCCTGTTCATCTTCCTCCCTGCCATTACTGCCTGCTCACCTGTCCTCTCCAAGCATGGAAAACGTAGCCAGATTAAACAGGTGGAGAAACGTTATTCACTTATCTTTCACTCTCCTCCTCTTGGTAATGGTGGAAGAAATCAAGCAAACAGGTAACAGAGGAAGAATTCAAGCAAACAGGTCACAGTGACCATGGTGGGAAGGAGATAAGGCAGCACAGAAATGAGGCTTCAGTGAAGGCACTGGGTCCAAAAGCCTACTGCCCGCCCCCAGAAAAATATAGATCCTGTGCAATCTATATGTACTCTAAAGTCCATTTCAGAATGAAGACACATGATTCCAGTTATGACACAGCAATTTCTAATATCCACGAGGTATGAAAAGAACTTAAGGTCATCCATCTTCCTTCTCCAAGAATGTTTGCTATCTATACCAGCTGAGTACAGCAGGCTAGGGTGTGAGCTTATGTAGCAATTATTCTGGGTGATCACAGTAAAATAGAAAGGAAAAACTTAAGTCTATTACTTCAGGAAATTCATTCAAAAGCCAGACAAGAATGAAGAACAGGGAACAGATTTCTACATAAAATGGTTTTGCTGCTGTGCAACAAAAGGCACAGTTTACCACACCATCTCAGCCTTATGAAACTAGATGATATTTACAGTATCAGAAACAATCCCAACATTGTCATAAAACACACTGACAAAAGAGGAGCCACTACAAGCCATCAAGAATACCACTCCAGATGGGGCAAATAACCAAATTCATGGAGGTCAAACCCACAAATGTGGAGGGAGCACAGTACACATTCATTTGCACACAAGACCACCCCAAAACATGTATAGCACTCCATTCACTCCTTTTTCTACCTGACAGAATGATATTCACATGTGCTTGCAACTCAGGTTCATACATGTAAAGCCTGAAGTTGTGTGCAAGTCTGAAAACAGTACTTATGCCAACAGTGTAACTACAGCCTTCAGGATCAGAGCAATGTGCAAATGCACCACTGTGCTACCAAAAAGCCTGATCCACAAGAACAGTTACACTGAAGTGAATAAAGATGGGGTAGAGTAGTGGTGGTCTACAGACCTGTGTCAATTTGCAGTGAGTTTCCAGGAAAGAAAGAAACAGGCACAGTCAATGGCCTCCTGGACAAAAAAATACTTGACAGCCCCCCACATCAAATAGCTTATAAAACACTGGTTTAGAACTTTCTGGATAACTTCTACTGATGCTAGAGATACCACTGTGAAAGTATGGACAACTTCATCATGTAGCAAGATACCAGACTTTCAAGTCCCATGAGTTTCAGAGAGATTAAGGCTGCAATCCTAAAACAGTTACAAGGGGCTAAGCTCCCACTGGCACTCACTTCCAAGTAAACACACCAAGAATTAAGCCACTTGTAAGCTGAAACCTAAATTTTGTGAATAAAATCAAAAAGAGAAGATAAATCTATCAGCCCATTAAACATTAGAAAATAACAAAAGGCTCAAAAACAGTATGTTCACTCTGCACTAATGTGCTTCCATATGACAAAATCATTTACATATAATGAGTCCAATGTGGAATTTATATGTATGTTGGAAATTTGAATCTTACTCTTCAGCTTAAAATCCACATCCCACAGGCAAATAAATGCTTAGGACCAGTAAATCCCATCCTGTAGTATCATGCTAGGACTGCAGGAATAAAACCCATATTAATAGGCCATAAGTGCTTTAACATTAGATTTAGATGCAAAAGCCTTTTGAAATGTTGTTGAGGCTAAGAGAGAGAGAAATAACACAAAGAGTCAACTTGAACCTATTGGCT
The DNA here is from genome assembly GCA_030412105.1 of Cyclura pinguis. Lineage (NCBI taxonomy): Eukaryota > Metazoa > Chordata > Lepidosauria > Squamata > Iguanidae > Cyclura > Cyclura pinguis. Next base: position 204,778,195 of record CM059599.1, read on the forward strand.
TCTGCTGCATTGCAAAGGCCAAGGTTATCAGTACTGAACAAACTCATAGGGAAGTCATCATACGCCATTAGCTCAACTGTCATTTTAGTCAGCAGGGCAGCTCAGAGGGCTGAATCAAGTCCAGACTTCGCATTTGAAATGGGCTGGGGAAACACCTTGAATACCACATCAAGATTAGTATATAACAGCATGACATGGTTACAGCCATGCAGTTATGATACACAAAATGTCCCTCTCTCTAGGTTTTTGCATTGCCTCCTCACCCATGAGTGAGCAACAGGTGTTTCCTTCATACATGCCAATGCACAGATGGCCGTGATGCAAATCACATGCAGTTATCTAGGTGACAGTTATTCAGCAATCCACTCTTCCCCTACCACTGCCCCCAGGATCCCATACCACTGGCGAAAGGGACTGGAGGAAGCAGCCTTGGGGTTTGGTTCGGGGCTGACACAACAGAAGCTGGGGAGCCTGCAGCCCATTAGATATTGCTGGACTCCAACTTCCATCAGCCTCAGACAGCCTGACCAATAGTGACAGATGACAGTTTATAGTCATCTGAAGGGGAAGAAGTTTATAGATGCTGCTACTGCTCTTTAGACTTGCTCTGCCTGCATTCCTGTTTCTCCACAAGCACAGCTGACCCAGTACCTTTCTTTATAAACAGACTGTGATGTAAATGAAGCCAGGTCTTATGTCAGCAGGACCCCAAACCCACAGTGTATGTCCTCTTACGATACAGACTAAATCACACAACCTGAACCAGCATTTTTCCACTCTGGATTTTGGAAGACTAGATTGACATCATCGACATCATCATCATCATCATCGCCAACACCACCACTTTTATTTAATAAATTATTTATAAATCAATTATTACTAAATATTACTAGATGTTATTATTATTACTTTTTATACTGCCTTTTTATAGAAGTCAAAACAAATCCAAATATGTAGAAGTTACTATTAAAATGCAATTAAATAATATATAGAATTAAAACCTTTTGAAAGAGATATATTAAAAGACAAAAAGTAAAAAGCACCATAAAACAGCACAGCATCAAAATCCACCCACAGTCAATTCTTAAAAAGTAAACTCCTTAAAGAACAGAAGAGTTTTTACTTGTCCACAACAAGGAGGGAGCCATCCTCACCTTGCTAAGGAAGGAGTTCCAAAGCCTTGGAGAAGTCACCAGAAAGGACTCTCCCACATTCCCATAAAACAAACTTGTGGAAATGGTGAGATTGAAAGAAGGATGCCCCCTGAAGATCTTAGAGCCCAAGCAGGCAAAAAAGCCCCCTCTTTTTTGGACTGTATTATTTTCTCCTAATGTGGATTGGCTGCCTTCAGGTCCACCTTTGCACACATAGCATCTCTCTGTGGATCTGCCGGTATCAACCAGTAAATGACTTCGGTAGCATCGTAGGGGTCTCACTTGCCACCCACTTCCTCCAGAGGATTACGAGGTCATCCTCTGACCTTCTAGGACGTCTGCCATATGGAGCAAACCAGAGCACTGTGCATTACTCTCTTTTCCCCAGTTGTTCTTCAGAGGGGTTCCTTTCCCCAGTTGCTTTATGCTGTTAATCAATCCCATGTTGACTTTTGGAGGGAGGGAAAAGGACAACATTGCAACAGTCTGATGCACACAATAAATTAATTTGCTAGATATTGAAGGGGTAACAAATAGACTCACAACTTTTTTTTTAATTCTTAACTATTAAAAGACAAAACAGCTAATGGAGGGAAAGCATTTATTTTAAAAAATATAACCATTTTACATTAGGCAAAGGACAACAGGATAAATTGCTCCAAAAGGCCATCAGCACATATGAAAATACTGATAAACTACTAAATACTGTCTTACTATAGCTCTTTCTTGAGCTGGTAATAAGACACAACACAGCTAACTAGAGATCCAAGGATTTCTCAAGACGAGGCTATTGCTATACAGTCACACTGGAAGTTTATGAGATATCCAGATGATGCTGCCTTCAGTTTGGACCCCTCCTAAATTTGCCTAGGTACCTTCCATCTTTTTTCTTGATAAGGAAAATTCATTAGGTTAAAAAAAATGGAACAACTGCATCTTTTAAGTATTTTTTTAGCATGACTAATAGGAATCCTCTGTCTTGAAGCTTCCTCAAATGTCCAAACTAGCTGGTGATCAGTTATACCAGCAACAACAAGAGCCAGAAATTCTGTGAGAGGTAGGCAGTGCTGCACCACCAATAAGAATAAATCCGTGATTCCCTCCCGAAGCCTCAATGTCTGTCCCAAAACATGCACTTCAACACAATGAGGGATTTGCTCTTACTGGTACACGGTGGGTTTCTTCAGAGAGGCCAAATCTCACCGACATCCTTGAACATACCATCGTTCAATTTAGGGATGGAAAGAATATTCATTATTATTTGTTCCCAGTTCAAGAAACTCCATCAGGAAGATTAATGGACCAGTAAGAATCTTGAGTAATTCTCCTTATATTCAAATGTCCTGAATAGTGGTTGAGGCAGTTGCTTGGGATGGGGGGGCAATGGGGGTGATTCGCCCTGGGCGGCAATGTTTTTGGGGCATCCCAGCCCGTAGCCATGCCCCCACATGCCCTGGCCACACACACCACAACCACACACCCCATGCTGTAGCCCCACACACTCCCACCCCAACCCCACCACACACTCCAAGCTCTGCCACTGGGTTAAGGAATCATTCTGTATAGAAAAACACATGTTTTTATGCAGAAATATATCTGCCAGAGCAGAAACAGGAACTGTGCCACCCTCCAGATGTTTCTGGACTACATTTCCCAGCAGCCCGAACCAGCATAGGCAGTAGAGAAGAATGCTGAGAACTGCAGCCCAACAACATCTGAAGGGCTGCAGCATCCTCACACCTGATATTAAGAGATGCCAGAAACAGTAGCACATGAACCAGGTCTGAGACATCAGAGTCTTTCCAAACAGAACACTTCAGAGAATAATGTAATAGATGGATTCCTAGAAGCTAAACAGCACAAACTCCCCCCAGACCAGAACTGGGCTGGCCTTTGTTTTGCAGACTGCACGGGATCACAGAGATGTGGTGGGGCAGGAAATTAAGACTCTAGCAAGGGATTTGACAGCTTTCTTTTATTGCCCCACTGCTGAGTCCCACCACACTTGATAATAGTTCCAGAAAAATAAAAAGGGAGGGTAAGAGAAAGAAGGGAGGAAGCAGGAGGGAGGGGGGAGTCTAAAAATAGTAAGACCATTGTAGGATGAAAACAAAGGTTCTAGCAATTAAACTCACGAGGTGAAATGATTTGGACTGTGGCAAAAAGGGAACATTATTTCAAGTCCCTGACTTCACTGAAGCTGCAAGAAATTGGAAACATTTATTTTCAGTCCCAAAGGAAAAAGTGATGGGGGGAGGGTGCTGCTCGCTTCCACTCATCACCCTGGAATAATTAGCCATCATCAACATAACCGCCACCACCACTTAATCCAGATTTCAGCACAAAGTTCTTTTTAGCTTCCTTTTGCTGAATGGCAGGAAAGTCAATGTTACCATTCACACAGAAATATGCAAAGCCACATATGCTGCAACCTCAAAAGGAAAAGAAAAATATTCTCAAATCAATTGTTGCAAAGGCCACCAGTATAGCAATACTTATCTCGCTAGTGATTAGTATACAAACATCCCATTAACTTCCTAAATCGTATCCTGATTAAAATGCCAAACTCTTCCAAACTCTAGCAAAATGTGCCAGCAGATGCTTCAAGCACAACTATGAACAGCTGAGTATTCAGCAGAGCATAGAAAAGTTCGGTTTTTTGAACTACAGCTTCTAGACTCTCCTACCAGGCTGGCTGGCAGATTCTGGGAACTGTAGTCCAAAAAGTAGCTTTTCTTACTCACTGGGAGCCTTCAACCAGTTACACTCCCTCGACCTACCTCACAAGGTTGTTATAAAGATGAAGTGAGGAGGTGGAGGAGAGTCATGTACTCCTCTCTGAGTTCACTGAAAGAAAGGCAGGATGTAAATGATACCAGCAAACATAAATGAAACAAACAACTGCTGTAAATCTTATTGCTTTTAATCTGCCACCACCCAATGATTTGTGCCATCTGAAAACCTGAGGTGGCAGACTTGTGAGTATGAACAAATGACTTCTTCTCCACCATAGTTTATTTCTGTCCAGGCTAAAGCGGAAATGTGAAACATCTATCAGGGCATAAGCCCCACAGAACCTGGTGAAACTCACTTCCAAAGAAAGACTCACGGGGCTGGTGATTTGATTTTTTCAGGCCACGTATCATAGAATCATAGAATTCCATGCAGGAACATCCTCAGAGCACTCCCGACAGATGGCCATCCAGCCTCTGCTTAAAAACCTCCAAAGAAGGAGACTCCACTACACTCCGAGGCGGCATATTCCACTGCCGGACAGCCCTGACTGTCAGGAAGTTCTTCCTGAGGTTCAGGTGGAATCTCCTTTCCTGCAGCTTGAATCCATTGCTCCTTGTCCTGGTCTCTCGAGCGGTTTGCTTCCAGGATTGCTTCCAGGCCCTTCACCATTTTGGTCGCCCGCCTCTGGACTTGCTCCAGCTTGATCATGTCCTTCTTGAATTGGGATGCCCAGAAATGAACACAGTATTCAAGATGAGATCTAACCAAAGCAGAGTAGAATGGTACCAGTACCTCCCTCGATCTAGACACCATACTCCTAATGATGCAGCCAAGAATTGCATTGGCTTTCTTGGCTGCCGCATCACACTGCTGACTCATGTTCGGCTTGTGGTCTATTAAGACTCCTAGATGCCTCCTAGATCCCTTTCACACGTACTGCTATCCAGCCACGGATACAAGGAACACAAAATATGTTCAGTGGCAAGCAGTGGGGAAGTGGTAAACTACTAGCAAATACTTATACTGATAGACCCCATAATATCATCCCCAAAGCAGGATCCAAAATTATAGGCAACTGTGTTAGTCTGTATTAACAAAGCAGTGCTAGCAGATTTCATCACCCCCAGGAGCCTGTTTTTTTTCTTTAATTGTCATTGTTGTGTTCCTTCAAGTCGTTTCTGACTTATGGAGATCCTATCACGGAGTTTTCTGGGCCTGAGAGTGTGTGATGTGCCCAACGTCACCCAGTGTGTTTCCATGGCCGAGTGGGGAATTGAACCCTGGCCTCTAGGGTTGCATTCCAACATTCAAACCACTAAACCACGCTCACTTGGACTGGAAGTGCCTGTTCAGGACCAAGCTGCTTCTAGATATTTAAGGTTATGAATAGCACACAACAATACATTGTAGCTTGGAAAGCCCACCAGTTCCTATGCAGATTACAGCTAAGCTCAGAGGGGAAAGGCAGGTTGGCAGAATCTGTCACTATCCTGCTAATCAAAAAGTGCCAGGACTTCAAACCTGTGAGGTCAGGCATCACTAACCTGCTGCCAGTGAGTGATTACGGCAGCAGACCTGATCCTGCACCTTCCTCCATGCGTCCATTTCTTTTCAACTGAAAAGGTTTTCACTCTTAAGCCTCCTTTATTTTAGCCCTTTAAACAATTAAAAAATAGAATGATTTATACCTACCAGAAAAATAGTAAGCCAGAAATGCAGTCTAGAAACCTCTTGATTACACAAGAGCAGACACTTATGCAAGAGCAGACACTTAACATATTATTCTAATTTAACTCAGGCACCCTTTTCACACAGCACTTACGATGCGAAAGGGCCCTTTCAGCGTCACCCAAATGTGAGGAGCAGTCCACACGACACACTCACATTTGCACGACACTCCAGGGCCTGACACGGACTGTGCACGTATTTTTTAAAGCCGAAAATGTTCCATGGTCGTGCATCGCTCCAGGGCCCCACGCACACTTACCTTGCGTGTGGAGCCTTGGGAGCCGGGCCGGTCGTGCTTCCTGTCTCAGTGCAGCCTGGGAAGGTCCCAGGTTGCACTGCAAAAGGAAGAGGCGGGGCTCTCGTGCAAGCAGGAAGCTTGTGCAGAGCCGAAGAAGCAGGAAAGCGAGAGCCTCTCTCCGGAGGCTGCGGGCGCAAGCACCGCGCCCCAGCGTCGAAAATGGGTGAGTTGCGGAAAGGGCCTTGGTTATGCAAGAGCAGATATTTGCATAAGGAGGTATTCAATACCTCCTCAAAGCAGCCATTCTGACATCCGTTAGTTGTGAAACAGCACAAGGACCCAGCTCCAATCCCACTCTATGTTTGGAATGGCCACCAGAACTTCCCTAGAATGGCTCCCAGAATGGCCATACTGTCTCCACTACCACCACCACCACTGGTGCTGCTGACACTTCTGTCTATGAAAGGGCACTGGCAGAGCTTTACAATCTCAGCCACATGCTTCTAGCCACAGTACACCCTCGGAGTCAAAGAGCCAGCCATGTGTACAAATAGCAGCAGGATTACAGAGGACACAGCCATAATAGCAGTTTAAGTGGAATCACCGCTGGATGGTGAGAAAAGGCCTCTCATCTCAAGGAGGAGACACTAGTTCAACCAACCAGTCCCTGCAGATTTTGCTAAAGGTAAAACCAGCACATGGTATTTTTCCCAAATCTACTGCCACATAGAACCCTTTCTATCAAAGTAAGAAGAACCCTGCTCTGCATTTTAACTTTAAAACAAACTTTAAAAATTAACTAACTGGAGTGATAAAATCACCACCACAGAACAGCCAGTTCCTTTACAAGTTATTCTGGAATCTTTACAATTACATATGCAGATTGGATTTATTATTAAAAAAAACAAACAGGTGAGCTAGCCTTCAGAGGTCTGCCTTGATCTGAGTGTAATAACGTTTAAAAATAATATCAAAGCTTTCTTCTGTGGTGCGCAGGTAGGAAACAGAGCCCCAGAACACTGCTTCCCTCGATCACTCTGATATTCACATTGCATTGGTCACAAAAACTGTGCCATTAGACTCTTATCCTGTCTCATCAAAGCAACTGTACAGATGAAGAAGTCCCAAAGCAAACTGTAAATGTCAAATTGCCAAATAAAATAACAGCACAATAAGAACACGGCAAGCCTGCCCTTTTCTTCTCAAACCACAGTTTTAAATGATCTGTTACACATACACTGTGAGCCTAATTAATCCAAAGCAAATTCCAATAAACTCAAGAGACACTGAATGAACAGGTTTAAAGTCTCAGTCTCACACAAATATTGAGTTATACTGATACCAATGCATGTTGCTAGAGGAAAGCTTGCTGTGCCCATTCATCCAACTTCCATTGCTTGTTGATGCTGAAAAGACAAGAATGCCAAGCATCAACAGGATTTCATTGATGACTGATTCATTGATTCACTGAGGCGTGGCAGTTCCAACCTGTCCCTTTTCATCCCTGAACACGGAGATCTCTAGCCTACACTATGGAATCACAGAGGAGCCCTCTCATCTTGCCTTTTTGATATTCATCCCCAGAAAGTACATATTAAAAAGCTTTGGGCCATGTTGGCTGAAGCCCATATTGTAGTTCCTCTCAAACTCTGTGATGTTCTGTTTCTCAGGACAGGCTTTTATACTGCAAGAAAGTCTGAGAGTATGTAATTGAGATATAGATATATAAAAACCTCATGCCCAGAACCTGCTTATCAACACGGCCATCGGGATTCTGAAAATTATAGTCCAACAATGCCACTTTCTCAAGCCCTGTGGCAGAACTTAGCCCATAAGAGATGCAATCCTGGGCCCATGCAAGGTACCCCTGGCCATGTATTGTGGCCTACTCAAACAGCTTGGTTAGTGCCTACCTGTTGCTCTCTTGTATGGCCCAAGAAAGGGAAAACTCAGGCCAGGTATCTTATGGGCTACAATATACAACCACTCTCTGGGTTGGCAGCTGCATGTTGTCTAGGTTAACAACTGAAATAGTCTCAGAATTACTGTTTTCCAAGTCTTGGTTTTCCCAGAGCCAAGAAAAATTAAGTTTTTGGACTGTAGCTCCCAGAAACCCCAGCCAGACTGCCCAATTGTCTAGGGGATTCTGGGTGCTATAGTCCCCAAAATAACTCTTTCACAGTTTTGGTTCACAATCTAAGAAAAGTGAGGAAAATGACCACTTGCCTTGTAGAGCTACAAAACAATGACAGTGACAAAAACCAGATGTGCAAAGTGCTAACTTAATAAATTCTTAGCAGTAACAACCCAGTGAAGGCTGCCATCGCCAGAAGGAATAATGATGCTACGTTGCTCTCTCCCTCCTTAAGGATTAACTATATTTGGCTGGTGGTACATGCTTAGATGGGAGGCTGCCAACAAATACCAGGTGCTGTAGGCTATATTTCAGAGGAAGGAACTGGCAAAACCACTTCTGAATACTCCTTACCTAAGAAAGCCCTATGAAATCCATGGGGTCACCATAAGTTGACAGACAACTTGAAGACACATACACACATACTTTTTCTTCTCTCTACAAACACAGAGGATTCGGTAGCTCTAGGTAAGGAAGGAATCTAGGCAGAAGCATGAAACAAGGTTACCCCCGGGCAAGGTATAAATCCTTTGCCTTATTTAATTGCCTAATTAGGCAGTAAGACATGACAAACAGGGAGCTCACTGGCAGGACAGCAGGCTGGAATATGCTGCTGGTAAGATTAGAAATAAAACCCTTAGTCAGAGACACGAAGAAAAAGAGCAGTGAGCAAAAAACTTAAAACTTTTATGAACAGTCTAAGTCATATCCCAATCTGGAAAGCACCTTTTACTAGGGCACCACAGAAAATAGGTTTCTGCTATTGAATCAAACATTTATGGGTGCAGAGGAAATCAATGAAGACATGTAGATAAGTCTCAACTCTTGATAAACACTTTTTTAAAAGCAGCTTTGTGCTTAGATCATCATTAAACATTTAGATATTTCTGAGGGTCTGTTTCCACATCAAGCCATTCCAAACTGGTAGTACAAGTTGTTAAAGCACTGAAAAACACTGTAGGACAAGCATGAGGAACGTATGGCAACCTTTCGGACATTACTAGACCACAACTCTAGCCTGTTCCAGTGTTATGCCATTTGCTGTATATGAGTATATACCAGAGCCACTAGATGGCTTTGTGCAAGGAGGGACAGAGTTCACCTCATCACCAAAAAGAATGCAGGAAATCTGCATGTTAGAGACTCTACAACCAGAATGAAGTAACATGAACATGGCTTCCAAAAGCACAACAGAAAATGATTGATCAATAAGTCACATATAATGCCCAAATTCAAGGCATAATATCCTCTGACATTCAAGGTATAACATCCACTAATACCCACTATGGAACATGACTGATAAATAAGTCATGTGTATCCAAATTCAGGTTTTCATATCCACTGACTGTAGGCCAGACTTTAAAAAATGAAGTTTAAGCAATGAAGCGCATGGCTAAAGACTGTACTCCTTGGATTAGACATGGACAGGAGTCAAAAACAAATGTCAAAACTTTGCAGGTAAAACCCAAGATGTGGTGTCAGAAACTTGGAGTTTAACTTACTGAGGAAAAAGTAGTTGCATGGGAGTGAGAGGTCTTACATACATACTGGGCAATTTGGGTTTTTTAGATTTTGAGGATGATACTGTTTTCCAAATTTCAGTTCTGTTCTGCAAAAAGTAAGGGTATTTTTACATTGTGTTCAACTACTTGCTGCAACTCTGCACTTGACCCATTAATTGTTCCACTCAAGCGTAATACTTGCAGTGGAGTTAGTAACATGTTCAGCCACAAAACTGGAGGCCAAGCTAATACAATCTCTAATGAGGAGAAAAACACCAATTCATTTTGCATAAACAATGCTGCAAATGACCCTTACTAAAATGGTCCGTGGATGGGAGCCATAGTCTTAATTAAGTTTCAGTGCTAGACAAAAGAAAGGCATTTTAGATAAGCTGGCACACATATTCCATCCACTTCCAAAAAAATAAAGTAACTGCATAACTTCAGTTTTCAGAGACTCTGGGGAATGCATATATTGTGTATGTTTTACAGCATAAGCCCTAAGTTGGGTGTCATATTTGTGTAAAATGGTTATATTCTGTATAAGCCCTCACCATTTCAGGTTACATCTGAACCTAGAGAGAAACCTAAAAGAATTTTGACCACTATGTGCGATTCATCCTTTAACCAGTAGCTGTTTGTCACAACCTACAAAATCTACTACATCCCTTGACAAAGTCTCTTAAAATAAGCTTGGAGGTGAACCTAGACCCTCCGATTATTTGGGGCTTTTCGCTTACTTTGATATTATATCATCTAAAGATTGCTATTTCTAAACTAACCTAAATTTGAAACAAATGAGAGACAGTTACAATCTGTATAATGCTGACTGCTTTAAGCTATAAGCAGTACAGTTCTCTGGGAAACTGTGACGTGTGTGTGTGTGTGTGTGTGTGTGTGTGTCATATTGTATCCTTCAAGAACCTACTGTTTATCCCACTGTCTATTTTTACCTCTTAGGCAGATTTAGCTATTAATGATCCCAATGATTCCTTTTCAAGTTCCTCTTACTCATTACCAGCCTAAGTATTACTTTGGGTGCCATTCGGCTTCAGTAAAATCAATAAAAATTCTAGCATCAAATTAAATGTATCATTTATTTATTGAAAAGCATGTTAAGGCATCTTTCAAAGTACCCTGCCCTTGCAAGGAAATTTACAAGATTATGAAACACAGAAAAATATAGTTACAGTTAAAACATACACATACATCAGTAACAGCTTACAGTTCTGTTAAAACATGGAATGTAGATCAGAATCAGTGTGTCTTTGAATTCTTTTTTTTTTAATAGCAGTGATAAGGCCATGCACATTTCCCTTGGGAGCGAGTTCCAAAGGTGTGGGGCCACCACTGGAATTCTGTACCCCCACTACTCACTAGTCTAGCAGTTTCACTGGCTGGTCAAAAAACAGAACCTCCCATGCTGATCTTAATGCTTAGGAAGTTTCATGAAGGCCCTTCAGGCAGTGGGGCCCTTGATGCATGTGTTATTTTCTGTATCCCTCCACAACACGTTCCAGCTGTCAATGCTCTGGACACTGAGAGAGAAGAGCAGACGGATACACCTGCAATGTGCTGGGGCTTAGTTTCTTCTGTATTTAAATCCTCCCCTGCTCCCCTCTTTTACCTTGTGTGTCCTATCTTACTCCCATTGTAAGCCTGAGGGCAGGACTAAAGGACTCTTTTTAGCTAAGGATAGACCATAACGGTTTGAAATAAATAAATATCAATCCTTTTTAAAGAAACAGATGGCACAATTACTATTTCTGCATTTCCATGTGTGAGATGCTTCATGACTCAACATAACAGTACCAGCACCTAATGAACCTGTTCTACTGTTGTTCTGTTCTCTAGACTACTACATTTCTATCAATCTGATATGGAGGAATAGGAATTTATTTCTCCCAATGTGCCAGGGACCAGCAGCATATTTGTGGCCATTAGCTATATTATTTTTTTCCTTCTTGGAAATTCACCAAGGATTGTGTTATGCCCCAATTCCAAGACCCAGGTGCAAACACAGACAGGACTCTCCCCAAAAGCCACAACATAAAGACATGAACATGACAATACTTACTGCAGTCAGTGTAGATAGAAAAGGGAGAGCCCACGAGACTCAGAATGTTTATGTACAGAAGATGCATTAATTAGGCAAACAGCCGGGAGAGGCTGCTGGCCGATAAATACAGGGGAAGGGATGGGGAGAAATCTTTGCAGACATTTGGTGTCACCAATGGAAGCAATATGTCCTACGTTTGGATCCCTGATTCATGTTCCTGAAAACCCTGATCCTCACCTTGTGTGCTGACTTTGCTGCTGGATGATCCTTTGGACTATCACTCAGAATGTAGTACTGACTCAGACTGCTGAAACAACAAATGGTAACTGGCTGACAAACTGTCATAAACTTTGTCTGTGGCTGTTGCTGAAGACTCTTATTTGAGAGCTGTGAATCCTGGCTGACTGTAGGCACAGGACAGTCCAGTAGGAACCACCGCCACGAGTCCATGGACCACTGTTTTGAGTAGCACTGCTCAAGACAACACATCAATTTACAGAAAATATTCAAATATTTCAACATAAGATATAACCTCAAATACATGGTTTCCTTCTACAGGAAAAGTGCACTATTTTCCCCACAGAATAAGACCACAGGCTTGAGGTTTTCTTGCATAATGAAATATCCGAATAGCTACTGCAACTGATATGATGGGACACAGGATGGGCAGATGTTCTATAATAAATGTGTATACCACTTTCTCCATACTGCTAACATAAGAACTTACAGACTTCTCAATTCAATTTATCCATTTACTTTACGTCCCAGCTTTCCATCATCACTGGGCCTCAAAGAATCTTACAAAATGAAGACATATGCAGGAAAAAAATACAAAGTACCATTATTAAAATACAATTAAGGTATCATTAATACTAAAACACTAATGAATTGAAAACAATTTAAACAATCTATTTAAAAAAGAAATGAAAGCAACTACAGCTTAACTATAAAAGCCCTCAACACACTCAATAAGTTGTAAAAGGCTGCCTAAATTAAAAAAAAAAAATTCCTGCCCGTGGAAATACAATCAGGGAAGGCCAATGTAGCCTGCCTAAAAATGGAGCAGCCAGAGTGTTGGAGCAAACAGTCAGAAGACCCTTTGTTGCATCCCTACCCAAATACACCTGTGAAGGTGACAGGACTAAAAGAAGGACTAAAAGATCTCAGAGCATGGGCAGGTTCATATGGGAGAAGAATCAGCCCTTGAAGAAGTCTGGTCATAACCAGCACTAAAAGGAAGTGATAGCCAGTGGAGCCACTGCAACAAGAGAGTTGTGTGTTCCCTGTAACCAGCCCTGGTTAAAACTCCTAACAGTTTTATGCTTAATATCATGTGTCAGTTCTTTACTAAAGGAAAAAAACAAGAATGTACACCAACCCTTCTATTACCACCACCACCACCTCCAACTTCTTTCCTTAAATATCCAAAGATGAAAATTTACATTAAGAATCATATACCTTTGATTTTCTCTATTGTGATGGATTTAACATTTCCTCAACATTCATATAAAGGATTTTTCGTAAGTGATATATAAAAATGTCTTTTTATCTACAATATTGCTCATATGAGACAGAAGACAGAAAGGAGCTAATGTGAAAGTTAACATCTATTCAGAACAATAAAGATCTTCTGTCAGAATATTAAGCCATTCCTTGTGAAACCACACATACCTTTTGTCACTTGACATTTCTTATTCTTTATTACCCTACAAGAGCTAAGTGCCAAACTAGGTATCAAGATGCAGAGTACGTGGAACTGCCCTTCCTGAACTATACAACATCAGATAGCAAGTGTGGAGATTACTTGTGAAGGTTCCCAATAGATACATGTAGGAATTTAGCAATTTAAGGTAACAGACCAGACAAGGGGGAGACAAAGTCCACAAGTATGCTAGCAATCCATGGGCAAGAGCACTGCAATGTGAGGAAAGTATTCAAAGAGGAACCTCTAATACAACAAGCAATTCCCCTTTACATGTTAAGTAGTGAGCACTACTGCATGCACAAAGAGCCAAAAGATGCAAACTACTTAGAGGCAAGGCCACACCTTTATTACTTAAATCTGTACAGGCTTGGCCAACCATGAGGCATGGCTTAGATAACCTCTCTGTCATCAAAAAGAGCACCAGACCTGCACTGGGTACAGGGCAACCAGGGGGTGACAACTCTGGAATCCCCTTAGACGCTAGCTACAAGGTAGTTTCTATGGAACCTGGGAGTGAAGCTGGTTCCAAGAGCTGCCAAACTGGGTCTGATCCCAACAGTCTGCATGTCCCAGGTCCCTTAAAGGAATCTCCATAAAAGGAAGAGGGAATATGGACATGCAGAACTGGTCTCCTCCTGCCTTCCAAGAAAGTGGATCTAGCCTCATGCCCCTCCAGTAAAGTTGTAAAAGGAAACATTAAAAAAAAACTGAAGTGCACCAACAAATCCAGCAGAAAGCCTTAGGAGGCTGCCTGAATGCTAGAAAAGTGTTGAGTGCCTGAACTTATAACCTCTCTGGGGACTGCAGTAAAGCCTTACTTCTTGATGTCTGCCCAAGGGAAATCCCTTCTCTTCCCACTGAAAGCAACCAGTCTGCTTATTAACCAGGCTTCCTGAGGCCTATGAAAAACATTAAACATGGAAAGAGATGCAGCCTCTGAGGAATTAGGGGGAGCCTTGCTTCCCTTCAGTCTAACATGGTAAACCCAAAATAGGTCTGTGCAACAATTCTGATTTTGACAGGCTTCCACTATAACAAAGATAATGTCAGGTCATGCTTGAATACAAGTTTGAAGTTTGAATACAATACAAGTTTGAGGTGATAGCTCATGGGAATTTCATAGATGAACTACAACATGGCAGATCAATACATCAGGAGCAGACTATGATCTAAAGATAGGAAAGTCCACACTACAGCAAATGAACTTTGAATCCAAAACAGAAATCAGCAATAGAAAAAATCCAATCAGACCAGCTGAAACAGGAAGAGGAAGTAAGAAATAGCCTGTACTTACTTATACATGAATAAAGATACAGCAGAGTTGCTCCTCTTTAATTTCCAGATCGATATACAAAGTTGCAATACAGTTCCTCAGTCAAAACTCAAGTACAAGAGTGCATACATTACGAAAATCTGTGCAGAAAAATGCATGTATTAGTTTAGACGAGTGGTTCCTAAAGTTTGGTCCTCCAGACATTCTGAACTTCAGCTGCCAGAAGCCCTTGTTAGTTTGGCCAACAGTCAGGACTTCTGGGAGCTGAAGTTCAAAACATCTATAGGACCAAAGTCTGGGAACCACTAGTTTAGATAATTGTAGCTCAAAGTGGTGGTCTGGAGACTGCTGTTCTATAAGCCATCAGCTACTGGTCCACAATCAGTTTCCAGAAAAGAAAGAAAGAGTCATAGCCATGGTACAACTATGGCATCAGTCCATAGCACACTGGGGGGAAAAACTGCTGGTCCATTACATCAGATAGTTTCAGAAGCACTGGTGTAACTAACATACAAGCACACCTTACATCTAGCAAAATTTCTTGGAAACATGTATAACTTAGGAGGAATGCACTCAAAAATGCATGCATGCTTTTTTTAAAAAAAAATCATAAACTGGACAAAATGTACTTCAGGTTGGAAAAAATTAGAAACTAAGTGTAACCAAACTTTTGATGAATTCATCCATTCCTACATATGAATCAAGCCCATTAGTACAGTCCACATAGTTATACTCTAAATGAGAACAGCGTGACAAATTAGTCATTATGTGATGCGGAGAGAAAGCATTGTTCTGGCATTGTTTTTCAATGCTATGTTAGAAGGAAAACTGAAGAAAGTATTATATGCCAGATAAGAAAATGATCAGAAAGACAGGACTTCCCTGTATTTGCTCTTTAGCTTAAAACACAGGGGAAAAATTCCCTCAGAAAAAAAATCTCCCTTAACATTTTGCTCAGCGGTGAAACAAATTGTGCATTTTTAATAAACTTGTGGTCTACCATGCAGTGAATTAAGAAGAACACTCTGCCAACACTTTTCTTTTAAACAATTGAATAATTCTGAACAAGATCCCATGTGTATTTTTACAGTTTCCAGTCTCTCTGGGGTTTTGACATTGGCAAGAAACTAGGCCCCTTTCCTTGGAAAAGGGGCCTTAAACTATGGAACAATTTTGTACATGAAAACGTATTTGTTTTGGAAACTACACAGCTTCAGAAATTTAACAACTTTGATTAAAGATGGCATGGCAGAAATAGTTTGTTACCCTTCTGTCAATTAGTATCAAACAGTAAGCCCTCACAAGGCAGTTTGCCATTTTTTGTTTGCTTCTTTGTCAGATCTTGTTTTTTGTTCTAGATTAAGTCATTTGGAGGAAAGCAATAACTAGGGTTAAGCATGGACATACACAGTAATATCCAGGTGATCCTAACTATACATGATTGCATCTCCCTGCTCTCCATTTTATGCACAGCAACAGTGTGGGGAGGGTTTAGTTTAAAAATAGCCAGGAACCAATGACCAACTATATGGCTGACTGGAAGCCTGAATGTGGATCTCCCCAAACCAAGGCTGATCTTCTAACCATTGCACCACATCAGTTACCAGATTATACCTCACTTTAAAGAAGATTAAATACATGAGACCGAGCATGGTGTGGCATACTAGACTAAGGCCATTTCCACACTAGAGGCCATTAGCACGTTATACCATTATAATGGTCGCACTGCCATTCATGCAATGTTATCGAATTAGGGACGCTCTTTTCCGCACCCTTCCCCTTTAAGCCGATGGGTAGTAATATTGTGACCGGTATTCCTTCCACATCACAGCATCCTTGGCCACTCCCGTGCCCCGTTTTCACCCTGCCCCACCACACCTGATTGAGCAGTGATTTTGTTTGTTTGGAAACTGTACTAACACAGCAATGTTGTAACAGCATGACATGCCAGTACACTATTCCACTTTTGCCCTATACTGTTTAAAAATGTACTTAAAAAATAAAAAGTTTTGACTCAAAGGAGATATTTAAAGTAAACAGGGAGAGGTAACAGGAAGTTACCATGCCATGAGAATCTCTGAGGGAGGGACAAGCTGGGCACACCCACAGTCCGCCCACTGCTGGATCCACCATAACAGGAAGCGCCATCAAGCGCTATAACGGTACTGCACTACAGCAGCTGACAGAATTGAAGTGCTATAGGAGGCTCTTAACAGATTTTTTCTGGAAATAGAATATGATGATTTGGCGATGCTTGGGGACAGGATAGCAGCTGGATAGCAATGACGTCATACAGAAGCATGGCTCCTGGACCGGTAACAACCCGCTGCTATAGCGCTACAGCAACATCATGCGGAAATGGCCTAAGACTCTGGGAAGCCAGAGTTTGAATCCCCATTCAGTTATGGAGATCCCCTAAGTGAACACGGGCAGATCCCACCCTCTCAGCCTCAGGGAGGGCAATGGCAATCCAAAAATCCTATGAATAAGGTTGCCATAAGTCAGAGTTGACTTAAAGGCACACAACAATGTCTAGACAATCTTACTCCATTTGTACAAAAATCGCTTAAGGAAAGGACCTATTCTTCAACTTCCCATAATATGAAGCTTAATTTGAGCCAAGAGTTAGCCTGAAAATCTCTCTTCAGTTCTGGAAACATGAGGAAAGGTGTGCTTATGAATTCCTCTGCAGGTTTTTATCTCCCTTAGGAGGAACCACAGTACCTTCTAAACGAACTAGTCCCTTGGTGTCATCAGCACAGAGCTGGCAATTGTGGGATTTGACAAAATCACCCAATGGAGTATAGAGAACCACGTCTAACCCACTTCTGCAGCACCAGCTCCAACACTGCCTGTCAGTCCAACTAATCACTTTTTAAAAAGAAAAAGGGACCGAGGAACTACGTTGCAGAAGTGGAAAGCATGGAAATTGTACAATAAAGAATTGGGCCAGCATGGTGTAATGGTCTGAGCACTGGACTAAAACCCTGGAGAGCAGGGTTTGATTCCCCACTCAGCCATGGAAACCCATGGGGTATCCTTAGGTGCATCACACACTCTCAACCCCAAATAGGTTTGTTCAGGATCACCATAAGTCAGAAACAAATTGAAGGCAAGCAACAACAAGAATGGACGTTAGAAGAGACCCCACTGTTTATCTAGTCCATATTCCTGACTGTTCCAGGAATTCACAGCTAAAGCATCACTGACAGGTGACTATTCCAACTCTGTTTAGAAACCTTCAATGGAGGAGATTCTACCACCCCCCTTGATAGGCCCTTCTACCGTGGAACAACTTTTAACTATCTGGAAGTTCTCTGTAATGTTTAGTTTTATCTTCTTCCTTCTAATTCAAATCCATTGGTGCTGGTCTTACTCTTTGAAGCAGCAGAAAACAAGCTTCCTCCAACTCCCACATGACAGCGCTTCAGATATTTAAAAATGGCTATCATACCACCTTCCAGTCTTCTGATCCCCAGACTAAACAAATCTAGCTTCCCTGATTGATCCTCCCAACGCCAGGTTTCCAGATCCTTTATCATATCAGTCTCCCTCCTCCAGACACATTCCAGCTTGTTCTTCTTAAACTGTGGTGCCCGGAACTGGACACAGTACTCCAGGGGAGATCTGAACAAAGCAAAATAAATTGGGAGTACTATTGCTTGACCTGGGACATTGTTAACACATCTTGCAATGTAAAGTAGATAGAGCTACAAATACAACTCCCACTATTCAAGTTACATTCCAAAGATCATCTAGCTGTGACTCAGGCAACACCTGGGTGTCCTGTCTCTTCCATTTCTACCTAGTATGCAAGGACAGGACTCTCAACGGCTCCAGGTACAAAGCTGTTCCTGCTACAAAAAGAGCCAAGAGGACCCTTGGAGTTTGTGCTTGTTTGGGACAACATGCACTGTTTTGTTGCTATTTGGATCAATTTTTTCCCCTCTTTCTCCCCTAGAATTGACAGTTTGTGAATTGTCAGGGTACGCATATGATTACAGGTGCTCTAAAAGTTACAAGGCAACAAATTCAAATAATCACTTTCATTGCCTTGCAATTTTTAGCACAGCTATAATCATTAATGTATCCTCTTGTTATCTTGAATGTCTAAACATTTAACATCTAAACTCTTCTGACATTACAAGATATTTTATACATGGTATAGCATGTGAAAGAGGCATAAACACAAACTAGGGATAGGAAGTAACATTCAAGAAGACACAACTCTGTTTGGTACATATTTTTGCTAAAGTATCACTTTGCTGGCTTATTCCTATTAGATGTATACTGAGTTTGAGCCACAATTTATTTGCTTGTTTGTCTTCTTAAAGGAGAGAGACAGAGTAGAGAGAGGTAGGAACAAATGGTTCAGAGCTTCACTTTCTAGTTTCCTGATATTTGTCTAAGATTGGCTCTTCACCTAAATATCCCAACAGCACCAGATCCCATCTGATCTTGGAAGCTAAGCACGGCCTGCCCTGGAGACCACCAACTAATTCCAAGTGCTGTAGGCTATATTTCAGAGGAAGGAGCTGGCAAAATCACCATCTGTTGATGGTCTGAGGCTTGTGTGCGTGTTACGTGCCCTGTGCCCCTGAGCAAACCCATGCTCTTGACTGTAGTGGAAGATTCTGTGCTGCCAGCAGTGATGGAGTGGGATTTAAATGTGAGGATTTAAATGTCATCTGTAGATGAGAAGGGGACTTTCATTCCCCTGCCCTTTGTCTCAGACAGCAAACCAGGCATCTTTGGTATCTTTTTTTTTTTAAATAAAAATAAAAATAAAAAGGACAATCTTTCTTCAGATATACTCCATTTCATCAACATTCAACATGAGTATCTTATCAATACAATCAATATACCTTCTCGTTTTGTTTACAGTTTCAGACATATATTACAAATTTCCATATAATTCTTAATTCATGCTGAATATTTCTTTTCCATTATGTCATTTTTTGTGAGAAAATGCTTAAAAACTGTTTCTCTGAATTATATTAATGCGCTTTATGTTTATCATATCAATATGAAATTTCATAAAATATCATTTTAACTTTTTTCTTCTAGTTTGTGCACTTTTTCCTGTATCTTTAGTATTAACTGTCAACAAATATAATTCTATGTATTTCCCAATATTACAAAAATTAATTGTAAAAGAAGATATGAATTAGGACACAAGTTATTATCCTAATTATAATTCTCCTATTTTTATTTATCTTAACGATTTATATTTGAACTTGTATTAAACTTTAATCTATTCTTTTATCTATAAACTATTCAATTTAAACTTTAATCCCCCATCTTTTAGCTATATATCTTGCCACAGGTTCCCATTTCTCTTCCACCTCCTTGGTCGATTTTCCTCTTATGAGTTGTGTAAACATGTCGAACTCCTTGTATTCCGTAGCTTTCATAATCCATTGATCTAGATCTGCTACTTCTATGCTTTTCCACATTTTAGCATAGGATATTCTTGCTGCCGTGACCAAGTATAGCAGTATCTTATTATTTTTCTGAGCAAAGTCTTTTTGGAACATATGCGTCATATTTAACAGAAAGAATTCAGGGAAATAGGAAATGTTACTTGAAAGATCTCTTTTATTGCTTCATATATATTTAGCCAGTATATTCTGGCTGCAGAACAAGTCCACCACAAATGATAGCAAGATCCTGTTTTTTCTTTGCACTTCCAGCAGTTAGTGTTACCCGTGTGGTATATTTTATCCAGTTTCTCAGGTGTTAGGTGATATCTATACATCATCTTCAGAAAATTTTCTTTCAGGTCCTGGGCACTAGTAAATTCATTGGTATTTTCCCAGGTTTTCTCCCAATTTTCTAGCGGAATTTCGTGTTGGAAGTTTCTGGCCCATTTTATCATAGCTTCTTTTACAGTCTCATCCTCTAATTGGCGTGTCAATAAGTATCTATAGTATTGTGAGATCTTTCGCTTTGTTTTTGTGAATATGATTGTTTCTAATTCATTGTATTTTCTATTTAGCAAGAAACCTTCTAGTTTCAAGTCCATTTTGTAACGTTCCTTTATCTGCATGTAGGGGAACCAGTCGATTTCGAAACCTATTTGTGCGAGTTCTTCTCGCGTTCTAAGCCTAATTTCGTTTGGACTGTCTTGTATTATAAGATTTTCATACCTCAACTAATTGTCTTGTTGCTTCACACACCTCCCAAAGAATGCTTCCTGTGGGGAAATCCACCACGGTATTTTACTATATGTTTGTTTTTTAATACTTGACCAAATTTTTAATAGAGATTTTCTCACATAGTGGTTATTGAAATCTTTATCTATAGCTGCTTTCCTATACCAAAGATAGGCGTGAAAACTGAATCTCATCCCTGCGCCTTCTAATTCTAATGTTCTTTTATCTCAAAGAGTGATCCAATCCTGGATCCAGGTCATCGCGTTGGCGTAATAATAAGTTTTTAAATCAGGTAGATTACAGCCACCTTTGGATTTTTGTTCTAGCAATAGTTTCCACCTGATCCTAGGTTTCTTGCCTCTCCATATAAACTTGGTCAAATCTTCTTTCCATTTCTGAAATGGTTTGTTATTAGTTATAATAGGGAGGTTCTGGAAGAGGAAGTTTAATTTAGGAAGGACGATCATTTTGATTGCAGCAAGTCGACCTAATATTGATAGGTTCAAGTTAGATCATCTCTTGAGATCAGCATTGATTTCCTTCTAGCTTTTGCTGTAGTTATTATCAAATAATTCTTTGTTGCTTTCTGTGAACCAAATTCCCAAATATTTAACTTTTCTTTCTGTTCTGATTCCAGTAATTTTACATAATTCTTCTCTCTCTGCTTTTGTCATATTTTTGAGTATCATAGACGATTTATTGTAGTTTATTTTTAGTCCCGCAGCTTCTCCGAATTCTTTTAAATTGAGCATTAAATGTTTAATTCCTATTAATGGATCTTCTAAAAAAAAGGCCAGGTCATCCGCAAAGGCTTTTAATTTATATTCCTGATTTTTCACTCTAACTCCTTTTATCCCTTGGTTTTCTCGAATTTTATTATTTAAAAGTTCTAACATAGCAATAAAAAGTAGTGGTGATAGCGGGCATCCTTGGCGTGTCCCTTTATTGATCTTAATTGAATTGATTAGTTCTCCATTTATAATTAATTTGGCAGTTTGCTCCTTGTATACGTCTTCAAGCCAATGGAGAAAATTATAGCCACAGTCCATCCTTTTTAGCGTTTCTGTTACGAAAGGCCATCTGACCTTATCAAATGCTTTTTCCGCATCAATAAATAAAATAGCTAATTTCTTCTCATTTCTTTTGTCGAAATGTTCTATTATGTTGAGCAGTGTTCTTATATTATTTTTAAGATGTAGGTGAGGTAGGAACCCGTTTTGGTCGGGGTGAATCATTACTTGAAGGACCTTTTTAAGCCTTTCTGCCAATATAGAAGCAAAAATTTTATAATCTATGTTAAAAAGCGAGATGGGCCTGTAGCTATCTGTTTGCGAAAGATCTTTACCCTCTTTCGGAATTAATGTTATGTTGGCCTGTTTCCACGATTCAGGTATCCCTTCTTGTACTATTCCGTTCATTGTCTTCGTCAATGGATCAAGTAGTTCAGATTCAAAGATTTTATAAAATTTGGCTGTGTAGCCATCCAGGCCCGGTGCCTTTGCAACTTTTAGTCCCTTTATTGAATCTGAAACTTCTGCCCTTGTAATAGGCGCGTTCAACATCTCCTTGTGTTCTTTTGACATAGAAGCAACATCTTGCTTATCAAGATAGGCCTGAGCTCTTCTATTCTCTATTTCTGGTGGAATGTCTTTATTATATAGGTTTGTGTAGTATTTCCAGAAAATCTTCTTAATTTGTTGGTGATATGTTATCTCTTCGTGATCTTATTTTATTTTAAATATTTTTCTTTTTTCTCTTTCATAGAATCATAGAAATGTAGAGTTGGAAGAGACCACACGGGCCATCCAGTCCAACCCCCTGCCATGCAGGAATACCCTCAAAGCACTCCCGACAGATGGCCATCCAGCCTCTGCTTAAAAACCTCCAAGGAAGGAGACTTCACTATACTCCGAGGCAGCATATTCCACTGCCGGACAGCCCTGACTGTCAGGAAGTTCTTCCTGAGGTTCAGGTGGAATCTCCTTTCCTGCAGCTTGAATCCATTGCTCCTTGTCCTGGTCTCTGGAGCGGCAGAAAACAAGTCCTCTCCCTCCTCTACATGGCATCCCTTCAAATATTTAAACAGAGCTATCATGTCCCCTCTTAACCTTCTCTTCTGTAGACTGAACATACCCAGCTCTCTAAGTCTATCCTCATAGGGCATGGCTTCCAGGCCCCTCACCATTTTGGTCGCCCTCCTCTGGACCTGCTCCAGCTTGACCATGTCCTTCTTGAATTGGGGTGCCCAGAACTGGACACAGCATTCAAGATGAGGTCTAACCAAAGCAGAGCAGAGTGGTACCAGTACCTCCTTCGATCTAGACACCATACTCCTATTGATGCAGCCGAGAATTGCGTCGGCTTTCTTGGCTGCCGCATCACATTGCTGACTCATGTTCAGCTTGTGGTCTATTAAGACTCCTAGATCCCTTTCACACGTACTGCTATCCGGCCACGTGTCCCCCATCCTATATTTCTGCATTCCATTTTTTCTACCTAAGTGCAGGGCCTTACACTTCTCTCTGTTGAATTTCATTTTGTAAGCTTTGGCCCAGCCCTCCAATCTATCCAGGTCATTTTGAATTTTGATCCTGTCCTCTGGCGTATTAGCAACCCCTTCCAATTTGGTGTCATCTGCAAATTTGATGAGCATGCCCTCTATTCCTTCATCCAAGTCGCTGATGAAAATATTGAACAGCACTGGGCCCAGCACAGAACCCTGTGGCACCCCGCTAGTCACTTCTCTCCAGGATGAAAAGCAGCCATTGGTGAGCACCCTTTGGGAACGGTCAGTCAACCAGTTACAGATCCACCTGACAGTAGCTCTGTCCAGCCCACATTTTACTAGCTTCTTTGCAAGAATGTCATGGGGAACTTTGTCAAAGGCCTTACTGAAATCGAGATATGCTACATCCACAGCATTCCCTTCATCTATCGAGCTAGTAACTCTATCATAAAAAGAGATAAGATTAGTCCAGCATGACTTATTTTTGAGAAATCCATGTTGACTTCTCGTGATTACCGCGTTGCTTTCTAAGTGATTAGAAACTGACTGCTTAATGATCTGCTCCAGGATCTTTCCGGGTACTGATGTCAGGCTGACTGGCCGATAATTATTTGGGTCCTCTTTTTTTCCCTCCTTGAAGATGGGGACAACATTTGCCCTCTTCCAGTCTGCTGGAACTTCTCCTGTCCTCCAAGATTTCTCAAAGATTATACCAAGCGGTTCCGAAATGACCTCTGCCAGTTCTTTTAACATCCTAGGATGCAATTCATCTGGCCCTGGAGACTTGAATTCATCCAGTGTGACCAGGTATTCTTGTACCACCTCTCTACCTATTATGTGCCGCATTTCCCCTGCTTCCTCAACTGCTCGCCAACTGCCAGGTTGAGTGCTTGTATCCTTCTGGGAAAAAACTGAGGCAAAGAAGGTGTTAAGTAGTTCTGCCTTTTCTCTTCCCCCTCTTAGTAAATGGCCTCTTCTCTGCGCAGCAACCCTATCGCCTCTTTCTTTTTCCTTTTGCTACGGACATATTTAAAAAAGACCTTTTTATTGTTTTTAATGTCTCTGGCCAGCCTAAGTTCGTTCTGTGCTTTAGCCTTTCTGACCTTCTCCCTACATCTCCTGGTTAATTGCTTAAATTCTTCTTTGGTGGTTTCCCCCCTCTTCCATTTTCTGTACACGTTTCTCTTAACGCTTAGCTCAGCTGAGAGTTCTTCAGTCAACCATTCCGGTTTCTTCAGATGCCTTCCATTTTTCCTCCTTATTGGCACAGTTTTAGACTGTGCCTTCAGTATCTCCCTTTTAAGGAACTCCCATGCCTCCTGAACTCCTTTCACTTTCGCTATTCTTGACCACGGAATTTCAGCCAGCAGCTCCTTAAGTTTACAGAAGTCCGCTTTTTTAAAATCTAAGACGAGTGTCTGGCTACACTTATCTTCTCCTTCCCACTGAATGCCAAATTCCAATAGGGCATGGTCACTCCCCCCGAAAGATACAACCACTTCTACCTCATTAACAAGGTTATCCCTATTGGTCAGGATCAGATCTAGAATATTTGATCCCCTTGTGGCCTCTTCCACCTTCTGGACCATGAAACTGTCTGCAAGACAAGCGAGAAACTTGCTGGACCTTGCTGTCTTGGCAGAGTTTGACTGCCAACATATATCTGGGTAATTGAAATCTCCTATTATTACTGTATCTCTCCTTTTTGAATGCGCGGTCATTTGGTTGAGGAAGGCGTCATCAAAGTCCTCAGTCTGGGTTGGAGGTCTGTAGTAAACCCCCACCAGAATATCCCTATTGTTTCTCTCTCCCTTAATTCTTACCCAGATGCTCTCGACCTGGCTTTCTGGGTTTAAGTCACGGATCTCTTCAGAGGTGAAAACATCCTTGACATACAAGGCTACTCCTCCTCCTTTCTTGTTTGGTCTATTTCTACAAAATAGGTTATACCCCTCTATTCCTACATTCCAATCCTGAGACTCATCCCATCAGGTCTCAGTGATGCCTATCAAATCGTATTTATTTTGCTGTACTAGGAGTTCAAGTTCATCTTGCTTGTTTCCCATACTCTGCGCGTTAGTGTAGAGACACTTAAATCCCCAGGCCCTTCCTGCAAGTCCTGTACTATAGTTTCTACTCCTCCCACCATTGGACGCTTGTACTACTTGGTCAGTATCATTTGGGCCTTTTCCCCCTGCACTCGCCGAGTCTTTGGCCTGAATAATATTGTCTCCCTCCCCAGCAGAACTTAGTTCAAAGGCCTCTTAATCCTCCGTGCAAGACTGTTTGCAAAAACATTCCTGCCAAGTTTCGTGAGGTGCAGCCCATCCCTTGCCAGAAGCCCACGTTCATGGAAATTCAGGCTGTGTTCCAAAAACCCAAACCGTTGCCGGCAGCACCATGTGCGGAGCCAGTTGTTGACCTCTGCTATTGCCCTTTCCCTTTCCTTTCTAAGCTTGTAGGCCAACCACTTTCCCGGTTTGTTGGAGTGCTCAAAGTAATTCAAATGACAGTATCTCATCTTTCTTTCTACTTCTTCCATGTTAGTGGTTGCTAATTGGTTTTGTAGTAGTTTTACTTCCATTTTTAATTTTTGATCTGCTGCATTGTTCCTAAGCTCTTTTTCCTTCTCTTTTAATGTATTCAGCAATTTCTGGAATTGTTGTTCTTTATTTTTCTTCCTTAGTGATCCGATTTGAATTAGGTGGCCTCTTATCACAGCTTTTGCCGCGTGCCAAACAGTTTTTATTTGGATATCTTGAGTGATGTTTTCTTCAAAGTAGTTTTTGATAGTCTCCTTTAAAATCTTAATTTGCTGTTCATCTTTAAGAATGTTATCGTTTAACCGCCAATTGAATTCTTTATTTTGTGGAATTTTGTAATGCAGAAGGATTGGGCTATGATCAGATGTCACCCTTGGTAACATCTCCATGTCTTCGATAAATCTATGTAACGTTTTGGATAACAAAAACAAATCTATCCTTGACATGGAGTTATGAGTTTCTGAATAGAAGGTATAGCCTTTGTCCGTCCCATGTTTGTAAGTCCATATATCCATTAAAGATAACTCATCCATCATTTTAAAGAAGCTTTGTGGGAGCTTCCCTTGATTTGTCTTAATTGATTTTTTTGAGAGTCTGTCTTCCAATGGGTTCAAGACGCCATTCATGTCTCCCAAGATTAAAACGTTGTCTTGATGTTGTTCACTTATATATTCCGTTACCAACCTTTTAACTTTTGAGTAAAATTTATCTTTATTGTCTTGAGGTGCATATATCCCCCCACATAGCAACATTGATGTTTGTATTTTAACTTCTACAGCTAAATAGTGTCCTTCCACATCTACAAAGACTTCTTGTGTATTGTAGTTACTGCCAACATAGATAGCGACACCACGCTTTTTTCTGTATGATGCTGTAAAACATTGTCCCAACTTTGGTTTTTTTAAGTACTTAGTGTCTTCCTGTGCTATGTGGGTTTCCTGTAAACAGATAATGTCCAATTTGACTTTTTCCAAGTAATGGAATACCTGGCGACGTTTATATTGCGAGTTCAGTCCTTTTGTATTCCACGATAAGATCTTCAGCTTCATTCTTGATTCACTTCCTTTTTAATCTTTAGTTTGCTTCTGTACATTCAGTTTCTGTTTCCAACTGGTGATCTCCTTCTTCATACTCCTCAGGTTCTAAATCCAACGAATGTTGTTCTCCCCCTTCCGCTCCATGAACTTCTTCTTTATCCAATTTGTCAAACTCTGTCTTCAATTTTTCCGCAACCGCTTCAGCTTTCTCAATAGAATTCACCCTATATCTATTTTGTTGGTAAGTAAAAAAGATTCCTTCTGTTCTGTTCCACGTATAGTTGACATTATGTTTTAACAATAATTGAGTCAAAAATCTATACTGTTGTCTTTTTCTCAAAATTTGGGCGGGTATATCTTTATAAATTTTTATTTCTTGCGAATCGATAACCAATTTCTCCTGATAGCTTTTCTGAAGTATAAGATCCTTAATTCTCAAGTTTGTGAAGCTAATAACAATGTCTCATGGTTGCTTTCTCTCCTTCGCCACCCTTGAGTTTACTCTAAAGATTCTTTCAATGCTAGCGTGAATTCCGTCTTCTGGAAGTTTTAAATATTCAATCAATGCCTTTGTTATTTTACCATAAATTCCCTCTGGGTGTTTCTCCACTGGGCCTCTCAATTTCAGGCATCATTCCCTGTATCTCATCTCAATTGTGTTAAGTCTCATTTCTTCTGTGTTTTGTTTTTCTTGAACTAGTTGCAGTATATTTTCAGTTTGCTTTGTTCTTTCTTGTAGGATCGCCATATCCTCTTTAATAGTTGAAACCTTCTTAGAGATTTGATCCATTTTTTTACCTAATCTGTCAATCTCTTTTTTTATCTCTGCTTTTATTTCTGTTCTTGTTTCTCTCATGTCTAATTTGCTGTCTTTTTCACTTCTGGATTTGTGAAGCTCCTCCAGAATCAGATTGGTATCCAAAGACCCCGAAGTTGTATCAACTGATGCTCTTCTTGTCTGAGGTATTGCTGATTGGCTCATTGTTTGCTTAGTTGCAGCCTCCCTTGTTCCAAAGGCCATATCAATTCCAGTAATCTAATTAACAATTGTGGAATACCATACAAATACCTGTACAATACCAGCAATGTACCAGCTACTATTCCAATAGTGTTTACCTCAGTAACAATTTTAAGTTGTTTCTACAGTATTAATAAAAGTTAATAACAGTGTAGGAGCTAACACAGTGAAACTTAATGGCAAACTGTAATAAGTTGATTGGACAATAGGTGCCACTGTAAATCCATAGACACTTGCTATTTAGTAACTGTAGAACTCTCTATGTTTAAACAGCTGCAAATTGTTCTGTTATCAGTTCTGAGTACTAAGAGGTTTCAAGGTCGTTTTACAAATGACAGTTATTTGTACACATTTACACTAACAAGAAAAATAACACTCAGTATATAAAAAAGAAAGTTTTTCTTTCAGAACCTTAATATCAAACAATGTCTTGCTTATATATTTTGATCACTATAATATAATAGCTTACCAATATGAATTAATTAGTGATATGAGAAATTATTCAAAAAGTTAATGAGCTTATAATAAGTTATACTAAATTAATTCAATCTCCTAGAGACAATCAGATCACTTTATTCTAACTTATAGTGATTTGTAAAATTTGCACTATGTGTTTATATTTATACTTATACTGTAATAATTAATTCCTTTTAGAGTTGATTTTTTATATTACTTATTTATAATGAAATTAGTAAATGCCAGTAGATTTCAGTACAGTGTCATTACAGTATCAGTATATCACACCCCTTTTTAATTTCAAGCATATACTTTCACCTTATACTCTAAATCGCTCTGGGTGCGGTATACTTAATCTTCTATCTTCTGATGTTCTAGCTTCACTCTGTCGATTCTAACTTCTTAAATGCTTCTGTCCTTTCTTCCATCCAGCATTCCGCCACGTCGCCTTTTAGTTAGCTTGTTGTCTTCCCTTTTTTTGTTTGGTTAATTGTTATGTTTATGAGTCCGTTGTTCCTCCCGCGTCTGGACCCGACTCAAAAGTCCTGTGAGTTTATTCCTTCAGTAGAAAGTTCTCGTAGGTATTTGGGATTTCACAATTTTAACAGTAGCAGATTTTAACCGTCCTCGTCACTCCTTCTTAAGTCACTCGCTTTATTTCAGTTCTTTTCAACTTTAATCTCCACACTCTAGGCTTCTTCCGTCTAAAGACTTCTCCAATGAGGATATTAAATTGTCATTATATTTATAAATAGAAAGCAATATTCATGAAATCTATATAGAGGTTTTGCTTTCTTATGCTTGTCATCTTAATGAATCTTTTTATCTTTCCTGAAGGGGTCCCGCTCTTCAGTAACTCACATTCTAGTGTCCTTTACTGATATGATGGCACCCAAACCGCGTTCCCCCTGGCCCTCGATGATATGGATGCAATTGGTTCACGCTTCTTAGAAATCAAATTTGTCCAGCGTCCTTATCCTTATTTAGTAGTGAATTTAAAAGTCTTTGGGTCTTATTCCTAAAAGAGTTCTATTAGTTCTAATGGGGAAGAATATCGCAGCTTTTTTTTTTGTATCCAGGTATAGCGCACACTCCACAATGAATGGTGAAATTATATATTTAGCCTTCAGATATCGGTTATATTTTATCCAAACCAGGTCTTGAGTACTTACTAGTCTTAAAAAGGTCTTTAGCGTTGTTTAGTTGAAGATTAAACTTCAACGACACTGCAAGCAACCGCGGTGGCTCTTCGATCTGTAGCCTTCCGTCCGTTCGCCTTTTGGTACGATGCCTCGGGCTTGCGGGCTGGTGACACACTGGATCCCCAGCGAGCCCCCTTCGGACTCCCTTTACCAGGGGAGTAACTTGTCCAGGACACCCGAACTTGCGTTCTTGGGGTCCTAGCTGAATCCCAAGCCGCAAGTTCACGTCTTGATTCTCTCCAACGAACCTGGAAAACTGCTTGCGGCAACAGCCCAGCGCCAGCGCTCGACCTAGGCTGCCGTTCACTCCACCATTAGACCAGATCTCCGCATCCTTGGTATCTTAACTGCCTGACCACACTATCTGAAAAAGAACATAAGCAGAAGGAACTCAAGCATTAAAATATCTTTTATCGGTGGTTTTTAAATGGGTAAAAATGTCAGCAAAATGGAATATAGCTTCTTGAATCAAAACAGCCTATTAGCAAAGGCTCTTGAAACCCTTTGCAAGAGTGACTTTGAGCTACAGAAAGACAGAATGGATCTCCTGCCACCCAGAAGCAGTTTGGTTTAAGAGCTCCATGTACCACAATCCTCCCTCTACCAATCATTCAAAGATATTGTACCGTGTATAAAAGATATCAAGGGCAAACTAAGCATTACACCTCTGTCTGTGTAACAAAGAACAGTGTGGGAAATGGAAGAATGGTGGTCAGGGAAGTCCTCCTGCCCATTTTTGATTACCATCACCCTGTCACAATCTACCACCACCAGTCACATAGGCTTCCAGGTAGATGTTGAGAAAAATGAATTATTCAGCAGAAAAAGGGAACTTGTGGCCCTCCAGACGTTGCTAGGTCACCACTCCCATGACCTCTCGCCATGGGCTATGCTAGCTAAGGTTGATGAGAATTGCCATCTAACAATATTTGGAAGGTCACGTGTTCTACAGCCATGGTATACAGGGCTACATGCTTGAAAATTCCCCATTCCAAAAATACCTTGTACACACAAAATAACAAAGTCAAGAAGCAGCATTTGTCCAAGGCTTCTTCCTGACATGTTGTTTGTCTACCAGCAGAGTTCAATACACACACACACACACACACACACACGAACCATCTAAAATCCAATTTCCTACTCATGGGTAGCACCCAGCAAAACCACCACTAAAACCTTTGCTATTTGATTTTGTTGAACTGAAAAGATCTGCAGTTTGTAAGGCTGCCCCTGTCTTATTCAGGACCCCAAGATTTCAAATGACAACAGCTGCATGAACTCCATGGAAGCTTATGCCAGAAGGTCAACCTGAGGACTGTATTTATCCCACAACTGAACCATGGATGTTGAAATTAATAAAATGGGATTTTTATTACCAGAGGTTAACCGTCAGGAAACCATCCCACAGTCTTCTTTCATATGGTTCTTTCCTTTCGAACTGGGGAAGGGGAAGAGAAAAAACTACAGATAACAAAGGATCAAGCAGGCAACAGAAAGATTGCAACCAGATGGCAACAGAAAAATACCCAAGGAATTTTGGATCAAAGTTTCTTCTGTCCTGCAAAATGGGGAGGGGGGGTGAGGGAGAGACAGAAAACTGGAACAAAACAGATGACAATCAAGGCCCAACACATCTTCAAATACTTCTATTCATCTGTCCAGATGTACAGGAGAGATACAATAGCAACAAGGAAAGTAGAATAAAATGGCTTCAGATCCTTCCAAAATCTCCTTTATGATCACTAACAACAGCAACATTGAGTTTTTTATTCAAAATAAAATTTTCTAGCTCTGTAACTCTTCAGATTAAAGAAGCTTGCCAGTACCAACAAGAACCCTAATAACTCACAAAGCATGATTTTCAAGCATTAGCATTACAGTGTTGTCAAAATCAGTATCCTGGTTCTAAAACCAAGTGGGAAAATCCACAGACAGGATTTTTCACAAACTCATCTACCAACATCCATCTGCCTCCCAACCCACCTACCTCCTGAGGGGGGTAGAATCTTATACTACAGTGTGGGCAACTGCCACAGGTTCAGGGCCATTTCTCATATTGGCAACAGGTGCAAGGGTGGCATTTTGTTTGCTTTTAAGGTTTCATGGTTAAAATCACATAAAATCTGCAACATATATGCACAATAGATTTGAAAACAGCTAAAATTAATCAAAATGTCTTTATTAAATATTAAATTCATTTAGAATCCCTCCATTCATTATTAACTACTAACATCTTCCTATTTATGCTTGGTAAAATTATATTTATATCTAAATTTAACATACTCAAATTGTCTTTAATTAATGCTGTGCTGACTATGATATTGACTATTGATACTGAATGAAAAGGAACTAAATTTACTATGATACCAACTACCATGCATGTAGTTTCTTTTCAATTTCAGTGCAATTTCAAGGGCAAATCAGAAGTTCAATTTTTTTAAACAAAAATTCTAGGGAATGCTGGGAGTCCACAAACAAAGGATTGGAGGACCACTTGCCAAATATACTTTCCTCATGCTGTTAAAGTGCAACCTATGCATGTTTATCCAGAATTAAGTCAAAAGTGTTCAGTGGTGCTTTCTCCCAAGTTAAGTGACACAAGACTGCACCCTTAGCAATTCAGAACTTCCTGAGACTATTTTTTTCATTCATTATCTACTTTGATTAGGGAGAAAAATAAGTGAAGAGATATTACTTTTAAAAAACTGTAAGCTGTTTGTGGTTTTCAAAACAGTCCCAAGAAGAAAAGCTTGTTACAAATCATAAACTCAATCAGCAGTTCCCATCACTCATAACTTTCATTTTTCATTTCACTGTTGATCTCCAGAACTATTTTTAAAATAAAAACAGCTTTACAAAAGTGAGGCAGACCAACGGCAGAGCTACATCAAGACAAAGTTACAAAACTCAGCAATTATTTCAAAAAGCATCCACTTCTACATAACAATTATTTGACACTCAGCAAGGTTTGCCCCAGCATCAAATAGTGTACTTAGATTTTATGCAGTTTACTGGATTTTACTCAAGTCACACACCTCAAATCACTTTCCATATGATGTACAAACTCACTTTATTGTCAGTTAAATGTACATGGCTTAACACAGTCCAGGTAAATGCCTTAACTCATAAACTCTTGAGAAGGTAATACAAGATTATTCATAGTCACTTGACACTATTGTGGTTGGATCAATCTCGCTGAAGTGTTGGTAGTTAATTCTGCATGAAAGCTGTTTGATGCATGGCAGAATCTTGAGTGCCTACATCTGCTTCTGTATATACTACGTCTGGTGTAAAATATTAATGATTTCATATCTGCCCACCCATTAAAGCAGTTCTGTCACTCCCCACAGCCCTAGCCGGCACAGACAGTAGTGAGCAAGGCTGGCAAGGGCAGTTCAACGTGATCTGGAAGGCAATACTTTCCATTCAGGGAAAGAGAAGCTCTCACTGATTTTAACTGACCGAAAGTTTACATTCCTGTCTGCAGCCTGCCCAGGCAGCCACCTGAAGATACTCCTGTGTTCAAACATTCAAACAGCAGATTAAAAACTAGCCATGACAAAAAGAAACCAGGAATGTTTTATACCTCTCATTTACTCATTGTTATTTGCCTCCACTGAAAATCAGCTGCACAGCAAAGACTGAGGATTTCTGGACAAAGTCAAAGCTGGGACTACATTCTCTTAAACTGCCATCTAAATTTTGTCTTTACGTTTTTCCATTATTGTATGATTCTACCTGCTTCCCCGGTGAGTGAACAATCTAAGATTTAAAGCAGACTTTAATTCTGATCTAATGGATCTAATGGTTGCACCAAGTACCTCAAGACAAGAAGTGATAGAAAACCAGCAGTATATGAATGGATTGATGGGAAATTTGAACTTAACTACTGCTGTCTTAGATAGAATTAGACAAAACACCATATTTTCTGACATGTTTTTCCACAACAATCCTCCAGTGCTGTCTTCCCTGGACCAGTGGTTGTCCACTAGCTTGCAAGTTTCCAAGAAGAAAGGAAGGAAGCAGCTGTAGTCAGTGGGTACAAATATATTGCTGGTCCCTGGCACACTGGGGAATAAAATCCTGCTGATCTCCAAATCAGATAGTCTAAGAAGCACTGTTTTGAAGTATTGTCAAAAGGCACAGCCTAGGCCAGAGGTGAAGAACAGGTGGCTTTCTAGATGTTACTGGACTACAACTCTCAATAGTCCTATCCAGAATAGGCAACAATGAGGAATACTGGGTGCTGCAGTTCAACAATGTCTGGAGGGCCACACAATTCCTACACCTGGCCAAGCCACAGCAAAGAGAAAAATGAAGGCACCTGACAGGACAAGAGAAAAGTAATGTTGTTACTCCCCCCACCATAGTTTGGGCGGGGAGTAGAAAGTGTGAATCATTTATTGACTATGCAAAAGGATCCTGTAGTACCTCTGGAACTGAGAGAAAGAAACCAGTAGCATAAGCTTGGTCAGATGCAAGTACATCTTTCTCTCTGTCTCACAGATACCACGACAAGATCCCTTTGCACACTGATCCACACTAACATGGCTATGTCTTTGAAATCCTTTGTTGGCTGTTACTCCAAACTCAGATTAGTAAAAGCAATCAAACAAAGACCATCACACAAGATCTCATGGACATAAATGGTAAAATTCAATGCTAAACCCAGCTAGAGCAAACCCATTGAAATGAATTGGACTTGTTTCCTCACTACTCACTTAAGTCCCATTGATTTCAAGATGGCAGCTTCTCCACATAGAACCAACATGGGATTTAGCGCCATATAATGATGACACAAAATTTTTCTCAAGGACTTGACCTTCATAATACAGTAAATTGTATTCCACTACCACCGATTACTAAGGATAGGCATTCCAGTGCATTGCCCATTATTCCTCTATTAACAGGTATGAGAAATAAAAACAGGAATAGGTCTGGATCTACTAAACTAGATGGGCCGTTTCATGAACTGACAATTAAAAAAAAAAATCTAAATATTCTTCCTTGCAAGGGGAATGATCGGGTGATCAGCTCAGCCCTCCCTTCGCTGGCCACTCAAAGGTGATGAGCAGGAGCCCCTGTAATAGACCCCCTGCTGGGAAAATAAAAACTCTTCCGGTTTAGAACGGGGGGGAAACCATCATGTTTCCTCTCTCCTCCTCAACCCCTTCCCTCGCCTCTTCCACATGCCGCTGGATCGCAAGCCAAAACTTTAGAAGCGGCACTGTGCAGCGAGCTATCTGGCGAGCTTGTGCGCGCCGCCTCCAAAAGTTCTTCCCCACCAGGCACTGACCTAAACGCGCGACTCTCCCTTCCTCAAGGCGCTAAACACGCATCGGGGGTCCCACCGTAGGCGCCCCTCTCTTCCCACGCGTCCACGCCTCCTCCACTCAAAACCCCCCTCCTCAAAGGAGGGGCGCCCGGTGGGTCGAAAGGGAAAGCTTCGTTACTAGGCGGCTGGCTGGCTGGCTGGCTGGCTGACGGGCACTGCGGAGCGCTCGGCGGGCGTCTTTGGACTCGCGTGCCTCCTTTTGCCGGAGGTGGGAAGAGAACCGGGGAGCCGAGAAGAATGAGCAGCACACACGGACGGGGAAGGAGGACCGCTTCACCCCTTCCGCTAACACTCGTGTACACGGTGTGGGGCAAAGATCGCGTGTGAGGCCACCTCGAAGCCCCCCACCTCGAGCGACCGGGAGAGAGGGAGCCCCGCCGCCGCCGCCGCGACCGGCTCGGCGGGAGCGCCAGACGTACCTTGATAATGCTGCTCCTGCGCGGGGTCGCCCGGGCGGCTTCAAAGAGACCAGCCTCGGCGTCGGCTCCGAGGGGAGCGGCCAGGCTGCCGGGGAAGCGCTCGGCGGCGGCGGCGGCGGCAGGGGCAGGGGCGGCTGCGAGCAGGACCCCGCTCCTCCGCTCCCTCCTCCTCCCCATCGCCGCCGCCGGTGGCAGGTCGAAGGCTCCGGGCTCCGGGTCCAAGAGCTCCGCGTCTTCGTCTCGGCTCCCGAAGGGCTCGGCCATCGCGTTCGTCGTCGCCCCGCGAAGGCGGGGAGTCGCTCAACCTGGCCGCCGAGGATGTGGGCCGGAGAGAGGAAGGCGGAGAAACGCCCCGGCCGCCCAGGCGCCACACATGCACCCCTCTACTGCACCGCCGTGGCAAGTTTCTCCGGAGGAGCCATCGTGCGAGGGAGAGACGGCGCGTGTGCGCCCGCTGCAAACTCCGGCTCCGGGCCGCTTCGCTTTAGCCGACGAGGTCCCTGCGCGGCTCCCGCTCTCTATGCAAGCGGTAGCGGGCGAGGGAGGGGCAGGAAAGCGCGAAACTCGGACAATAAGGGAGTTTTCCAGCGGCGGCGGCGGCGGGAAGGCGCACAAAGCCAGGCGCGCGGTTCCGTTCACACGTCCTCCCGCTGTCTTTCTCGCAGACACACGCTCCGACATACGCTCCCCGCTCACACACCCTCAGGGGTCCTCCGCCCCCTCTTCTTCCCCTCCGTGTGGCCAGAGCGCGACAGGCGCATCTCTCCCTCTGCGGGAGGGCGCGGAGAGATGCCTCGCTGGTGCGCGAAGAACAACGGCGCGAAAGAGGAAGCGGCTGAGAGCGGCGTGGGGAGCCCGCCAACGAGCAGGAAGTGCCGCCGCGCCGACTCCCGCTCCCGCTGTTGTGACAGGGCCAGGCTTGTTGTGACAGGGGAGGCCTGACGGACGCCACTCAGCGGAGGGGAAGCGCTCGGGCGGAGGGGCGCGGCGCGGCCAATCGCCACCCCCGCGGGGCGTGGCCAAAAGGAGGCTGGGGAAAGAGGGGGAAGAGGGCTCGGCGGGTGGAGCGTGGGCGCCCCGCGAGGGGGGTTCCTCCCGGCGGGGCGCTCGCCTCCGGGGAAGAGCCCCCCGGCAGCGAGGGATGGATCGGGTAGGAGGGATGTCGGCTTAAAGGGCAGTTCCATTGAAAAGGATGTCCGAGGGTTGGAGGTGCAACCCCTTCGTGTGGTTCTCGCTGGCATTTCTAACATTACTTATTCGCTGTACTTGTAGGCCACCCTGTCGCAGAGTTCTCGGGGAAACAGACGAGAAGGCCATTTCCGCACTAGCCTGTTATAGCGCTATTGTTCCACTTTTAACATCCTATGGAATCCTAGTTACGGCTAGAGGCCCCTCCCGAAACCGCAAACCCCAGGATTCCATAGCATAGGATGTTGAATAATAGGCTATAACAGGCTACTGCGGAAATGGCTGAAGAATTCAGTCCATCTGGCACTGAGAGCCTTTCCGCACTACATTGTTATAGTGGTATCATTCCACTTGCAACATCCTTTGGAATGCTGAGGTTTGTAGTTTCCTGAGGCCAAAGAGCTCTCTGGCTGAGGATTCTAAATGCGCCTCCCTAAACTGCAAACCCCAGGACTCCATAGGATGTCGAAAGTGGAATAATAGCACTGTAACAGCTTAGTGCAGAAAGGCCCTCAGTCGCAATAAAAATATGAAAGGTATTGTAATGTTGACTTCAATTCCCATTATTACTCACCCCTGGCTGCGCTAACCACACATTCAATGTCCCTGTAATACAGCACAGAAACAAAAATTACAGGGATAAAAAGCTGGACAGAAAGGTCTGGTACTAAAATAACACAAAGTAGGCATCAGCGGAGCTTCTCTAGGGAGAGCATTGCACAGCCAGGGAGGCACTACTGAGGAAGACATCTGTTCAAGCTGCCCAGCACAATTCAGTATATTCCCACTTTAAGGGTGGAAGTTCTTCCCAACATACCTTAAAAGTAATAACAAAATCTGTCATAACAAAAGGGAACGTAACGTATGTCTGGCAGTTGTGACTTACAAGGACATCATACTAGATGGCTTAAGATTTTATTTTGCAGAGTGTTTTTGCTAATCCATACTGCACAGCCAAATTTCAAGTTGAAATTCCAAAGGGCAGGGCTTGTTAGTAGGAGAATAAAGGAGTCATAACTTATCAGGAAATTATTATGGAAACCTCAGAAATTAACAATATTATTTTTTATCATTGTACCCAAATTGGAGTCAAAATTCCAAATGGGAGGGGACTTTCAAGAAATAAAAACAGAGGGTCTGCCATAACCATTAGAAGATATTTTTAAAGAGTTAGAAAACAGGAAAGGGCTCACTGAGTCACTGCTGCTAAGATTCTTCAGGCAGGAAAAAATGTCAGAAAATGGAAGGACTAAGGCATGGCTGTTAAGCATGGCGTAGCAGTTTGAGCAAATGAGCATGACCCTGGGGATCAGGATTCAATTCCCTGCTCAGCCACGGAAGTCCACTTCGTGACTGTAGGAGCATCACACACTCTCAGCCCCAGAAAACTCCATGACCGGGTCACCTTAGGGTCACCATCACCATTTCCGCACTAGGCTGTTATAGCGCGATGATTCCACTTTCAACCTCCTATGGAATCCTGGGGTTTGCAGTTTAAACTGCAAACCCCAGGATTCCATAGGAGGTTGAAAGTGGAATCATTGCGCTATAACAGCCTAGTGCAGAAATGGAAACGATTTAAAGGCACACAACAACAACAAAGGCATGGCTGTTAAGATTCCTGATATTTTTAAAAAAAGGCATGAAAATGAGAAGTTCTCTGAGGTACTGATGGTGAGGTTTGCTGTTGTTGTTAAGTGTCACCAAGTCAGCTTTGATTTATGGTGACCCTATGAATAAAACACCTTTAAGAGATCTATTTATTAATAGCCTTGCTGGAGTCTGGCAGGCTCAGTGCTGTGGCCTTTTTTACTGTGTCAACCCATCTGTAATGTAGTCTTCCTCATTTCCTACTGTCTTGCACTTTACGTAGAATAAGACTTCTGAGGTTTGAAATAAAACAGCAGGAAAACAAGGGGTCCCATCGACCCCTTTGGAGATATTAAGTACAGACAGCCAGTGCTTGGTTGTACTTCAGCTAGTAAAGCCAAATAATTTACTTGACACTGATTAGTAGTAAAGGTTAGCGCTTCACACAAAATTAACATAGCACCGGTAAAAGTGCATTACATATGTGTCATTAACCACCATCCCAGGAGAGCTGACTAATCAATGCAGGGATAAATTTGCTTCAAATGAGTATTTTCTGATGAAGGAGGAAATGGTTATACATTCCAATACATCTAAATTGAATCTATCTCAATATGAATACGAACATGATTTAGAGTGGCTCCGATGTACCTCTTAAAATCTGACAAGCCCGGCATTTAAAAAAAAAATCTTCCTTCCTAATAATGCAATAAAATACTCCTGTGTTATCAGCTGTCTTTCAGACATGTTCAGTACTTACTCTAAGATGAAGTACAGTTTACGTACTACTATAAAATTTTTACCCACTTTCCCCTCAAAGTAACATACAAATTTTGCCTCACCACATTTTAATGTCATAACCTGTAAGGCTGACAGATATAGACAAGTACAAAGTCACCCATTCAGCTTCATTACTGAATGGGTATTCGAAGCCAGAGCTCCCTGCCTTATTACAAAAATAACTTACACATTTTCAGTGAGCCTTATTCCCAATAAATGTGTAGGCACCAGAATAATGAGCCTAAACTGTGTAAATAACGAGAATAGAACATGGCCACAAATGCTTTTTTTTCCTTTTGCACAGTGAAATGCAGCTTGTTGCAATACTGCTTGTAATATAACCATTTTACCCAAGAAATTATTTTTATATACTTCTTGTGTAAATTGAGAGCCAGCATGGTATAGTGATTTGAGTTTGAGCACTGGGCTACAGCTCTGGAGACCAGGGTTCAGATCCCTACTCTGCCACAGAAACCCACGACGTGACCTTAGGCAAGTTACACTCTCTCAGCCTCAGAAGAAGGTAGAAGTAACCCCCCCCCCAATAAATCTTGCAAGGAAAACCTCATGATAGCTTCACCTTAGAGCCACCATAAGTCAGGAATGACTTGTAGGCACACAACAGCAACAACTGTGTAAATGAGCATAAAACACTCCAGATAATACACTCGCCCTAGTGTGAACATACAAGGCGAAATTATGGGATGTTTCTAAAGGGTTCATGATATTACAACCATAAACAAAAAAAGGGAGTTGTAGTAATAAACTTCATGTTATGAATCCAGTTCACTGGTGGATATATCTTCATACAACTTTGTTGCAAGCTAAAATTATCAGTGAAAATTTTTAAAAGCTCCAGCACAAGTTGGATGTGTTTCTTTCCTACAAGACCCTTCATTTGGCTGCAATTTGCACAGCAAACAGCTGCTTTTAGATGCCTCAGTGTTGGTGAATTTCTGCTAACTACAATGCCACCTTCAGATAATCGTATGATTTACTGAAGGACCAACCTCAAAGCAGTTCTCAAAGCTCCAGTAACGAAGGTAGCACTTTCAAAGAGGCAATGCAGAAATATTGGTTATATTGGAGGGGGGGGAGGAGATGACATTGTTAAAAGCATGTCCTATTTTATTCGCTCATCAATTTGCATCATCTCAAGTTATGTTGCTCTATTGCTTTTGGATATAAAGAAAAAGCACTCTCCCCACTACGCTTTTCAGCAGCAGCTTTCAACAGATAAAATAAGCTACAGATTCATGCAGGTTACAATTCAGCACCTATTTTCCCTGGAATATGTCCTACCAAGCTCAGTGGGGAGATGTGTGTGTGTGTGTGTGTGTGTTTGTGTGTGTGTTTGTGTGTGTGTGTGTGCGCGCACCACCTTTCTCCTCGTACGGGACCCAAGGCGGCTCGCAACAATAAATTAAAACGTCAACATTACTATTGAGTAAGCTATATAAGATTGCACTAGAACTAAACATTATTATATTTGTATATACCAAGAAGGAAATAACAAGGTCATGAAAGAAGAGCAATCCAATAAATGCATTTTCATCTGACCTTCAACGCACTAGCATATAAACATGCCTTATATTTGTCCCAGTCAGACAGCAAAAGATACACATTTCCAAAATGAGATATCACTTTCAAAATTAAGATACTAATAATGAAATACTGAATATATCTATTCGGAAGTAAGCCCACAGAGCTCACTGGACACTCAGGTAAGTGTCTGTAGGACTATGATCAAAACGAGAAGTGCAAGAAAAAAATGTTATAATGCAACTAATGGCGACATGCACATGGTTGAGAAAAGATAGTATTTTAAAGCTCTGAAATGTCATTGAAAGAAATACAGGCAAGAAAGAGCACCCAGTATGTGGAGGGGAATCCCTTATAACTTCAACAGCGGGTTGGAGCCAGACTCAGTCATGGTTGCACTGCATATAAATCAAAGTGACAAGTTAGTCATGACTAAGAACTCCTACTGATTTCAACCCTAAAAGTAGCAGATTCTGTCTGATCTTTGAAGCTAAGCTGGATTAGCTGTGGTTAGTACTAGGATGGGAGATTACCAACAAATGCCAGGTGCTGTAGGCTATATTTCAGAGGAAGGAACTGGCAAAACCACCTCTGAGTTTTTCTTACTATAAAATTCATTTAGTTGTCATAAGTTGATAACTTGAAGGTGGGTGGGTGTGTGCATACACATACACACACAGACCACAATATGATTGTCTGAGTCTGGATCTGATTCAATGAGCAGCATGCCAGTGCACACCTATCTGTGTGTGATTTAACTGTTGGTTTAATGTAGATTTACTTAAGCATAACAAAGTGTGAGATGGCAGCCATAAAGTAAAACTATCCAATATTGCTGACTTTATTATGATTTCCTGTTAATAATGTTTAGGCTAAGGAAGGATATGTGTGCCATTAACAGCACTCAGATAAGATGGTGCTACTAAGCATTGTGGACAAAAATAGGACTGTTGTACACTACAGAGCATATTAGTGAGTGAAGCATGACTCAGTGTGATCTATACTCTCCTCTGTACTGTTAATGGCACACGTATCCTTGCAAAGTACAGTGTCAGAAAAGACGCCCTTTTCGCATGGCATTTTCCATGCGAAAGAGGGCCTGGAGCATCACGCGAGTAGTAATAATCTTCATAACATGAAGATTATTACTACAACTCCCTTTTTTTGTTTATGTTTGTAATATCATGATCCCTTTAGAAACATCCCATAATTTTCCCTTGTGTGAGGAGCGATGTGCACAACGCATTCACAATCGCGCGACACTCCTGGGGCTGGCAGGGGCTGATCGTGCACCTTTTCATTTTCGGCTAGAAGCGGAAAATGGTGCGCAATCGCACATTGCTCCTGGGCCCCGCGCGCACTTACCTGGTGTGCGGAGCCTCTGGAGCCGGGCCAGTTGCGCTTCCTGCCCCAGTGCAGCCTGTGAAGGTCTCAGGCTGCACTGCAGAAGGAAGAGGTGGGGCTCTTGTGCAAGCACGTAGCTTGCGCAGAGCTGAAGCAGCAGGGAAGGGAGAGCCTCTCGGCAGAGGCTGCTCGCGCAATCTCTGCACCCCAGCGCCGGAAAAAAGTAAGGTGTGGAAAGGGCCAAGGTAAGGAAAATAATTTTGCTTTATCAGTACTAATTCAGTGAATTAGAGATCTCAGATTTAAAGACGTAGCTGTGTTAATCTGCATCATCATACAAAGGACACTTGTAGCGTATTTGAGATTAAGACCATTTCCACACTAGACTGTTATAGCACTATTATTCCACTTGCAACATCCTATGGAATCCTGGGTTTTGCAGTTTCGGGAGAGGCCAGGCGGCACCTCCCAAAACTGCAAACCCCAGGATTCCATTGCATGTTGCACGTGGAATAATAGCGCTATAACAGTCTCGTGCGGAAATGGCCAAAGGTGTTGTCGCATCCCTTTGTGCAGCCACATCAAAATTATTTTAACACACTTTAATCCCCCCACCTTTTTTTTTCAGGTAATGGTTTTCAATCGTTGGCATCCTAGGTTTCCATTGCATCCTGCTTGCTGGATGCAATGGAATTTTCCCAATTTTCCTTATGTCTCATTCTCAAGATCATGCCTTTAGCACATAACTTCCAAAACATTTCCAGCAAGTATGAGACAGAGACATAAATAGGACGAACAAGT
This sequence comes from Cyclura pinguis, assembly GCA_030412105.1. Classification (NCBI taxonomy): domain Eukaryota; kingdom Metazoa; phylum Chordata; class Lepidosauria; order Squamata; family Iguanidae; genus Cyclura; species Cyclura pinguis. The sequence goes on from CM059599.1 coordinate 204,820,640, forward strand.
CTATCACCACCACTTTTTCAGGCCAGCCTTTGGCCAACATATGTTGTGAACAGTGGAGAAGGAAGAAAAAGGCAATAGGAGTGGGCCATACTTGCTCCGGGAAGCCGGAGCTCGTTTAGAGGCCAAAAGTGGTTTTGATTCAAGGAGAAAAACTGTGCAAATTGATCTCTTGAGAACCTCCAGCCTTTGATGCATAATAGCATAATAGCACAGCAGGAAAGATACAGACTCCTGTATGAATTTATCTTATAGCAGTAGCAAATACATATTGCCATTTGTTAATGGCAAGAATTAGTGGGGCAGATAAAAATGTAAAACCAAAGTAAAACCTAAAAAAAAAAAATTCAGAGGTAGCCACAGATTACACTATTTGAGAAAAAAAAGGGAAGAAACTTTTGTTCATATCTTTTAACTTACGTGATAAAATCATAAAGCTCTAACCTTCAGATATTACTTTCAATTTAGAGAATGGGGAGCAGAGAGAGGGGAACACAGGCAGAATTATTAGAGCCAGGGAAAGTGATTATAATCTGGTATGACTGATGTGGATTCTGCTCTGCTGGATATTCTTTTCCTCAGCTTAGTTGCAATGACACTTTCTAATCCTTATCACACAAAACATCTGTGAAATAGCACTGTCAAGGAATGAGTCACAATGCCTTCTTTTTCTTGTTATTGAAATCATACCATTCCAAAGAAACAAAAGAGTTTGTGATAACTTAAAACTGATAATCCAAAATAAATAATCCAAAATATAATAACTATATTGAGATTAAGTTGGCCAAATTAGGATGTCTGATTAAATTTGACCCTTCTCCATTTCCCATAACAAAAGGCAGGGATGACAAAGATAGCAATTGAGGATTTATGCCTTGTTCTTTAATCAATCTTTCCTCACCATGTTTGGAAATATTTAAAGATCTATCCTCCAAGTACCAACCAGGCCTGAGATTGCTTAGCTTCTTAAATGAGAAAAGAACAAGGCTGTTTATGCAATAGCTTGTTATAGTGCTATTACTCCACTTTCAACATCCTATGGAATCCTGGAGTTTGCAATTTAGGGAGGGGCCTCCCTAAACAGCAAACCCCAGGATTCCATAGGATGTTGAAAGTGGAATAATAGCACTATAACTGGCTAGTGCAGAGATGGCCTGTGTTTCCAATCCAACTGGAGTTTCAACTAAATTATAAACTTAGTACCTTTTTTCTGAGAGAGGATCCCTCCAGTGGAGCATGATTTCCCTCACCTATATATTTTTCATATGGTTTGCTTTGTGATTGCTCGTTGGGAGGTAAACACAGATTTAATTTGCTAGTGTAATTGCTGAGACTCTGAAGAAATCCTGTTGTGGGGGAGAAAAAAAATTTGCAAAAAAAAAAATTATTCCCTGTAAAGTCTTGTTTGTCTCCCACAGCTGGAGGAAAGAAAAAGCACACTCCCTGGAGTAGCTCTTTCTCTGCTAGTGAGTATGACTAGACTGCAGTCCCGTTTTCAAAGTGAAATACTGCTGCGTGAAGAAGAGGCAAGTGGAGTTCATTTGTGACTCTCAAGCTTTACTCATCTATAAAAGTAGACTCTCAAGACCCTTATAAATAAAATCTAATCGATACAGAAGAGAACAAATGGCTTTGCCATAAATTTCTCATGTGAGTTAAACTGGGTGTGCCGGGAGCAGGGCAGGCAGACAGCCTAATTACATTCACTGGTTTGTCGGCTGTAACGTGCCTAATTTTCACATCGAACTTGTAAAAATGTGAAAGTTTCACAATTTTCACATGTGCCTAAATTTCACATTTATCTCATGATATTCAGTGAAAAAAATAGAGAATGGATTGCCCAGCCTGAGGATGTCAGTGCTATAGAACAGCAAAACCTGGAAAAGTTACTCTTCTGGAGTAGAAATCTGAACATTAACTTTGCTGGCTGGAAGGTTGCAGGAACTGGAGACCCCAAAGTTTCCTTTTCCAAGCTCTGGCTTATAGTCATGCTGTTTCCAAAGTTAAGTACAATTGTATTGCTTCCATGGGGAAAGATTTAAGCACATGCTTTTTTTACCATCTTCTGTTTCAAAAATGAATAGGACATCATTGTGCCCTTTGTGTGTACATGGCTAATGCATTACAACACAAGCAAATGTTGCAATATATCTGGATTGCTCTTGACAGCGAGTGAAGCCCTCCTCCTGGATACTACAAGGCAGGGCTGGGGACAGTATGGTCCTCCTGATGTTCTTAGACTGCAATTCCCATCAACCCTAACCAACTGGTCTATAGTGAGTGATAGTGGAAGTTGCAGCTCACCAACATCTGTTCCTGATCATTGCTTTAAGACAAGATGTTTCAGGTGCAAGCAAGACACACAGCATACACATAAACACTTGCATCTTTTCCAGTTTTCCCTTTCCACTTTCCACTATACTTTCCATTGCAGCTACTAAGAATACTCAGCCCCTCTTGTACTGTCTTATGGGTGAGGAGTGCGTTGTTTTTAATGTTTTCTGTGCTGCTGCAAATATTGAGGTTCTCCTGGGAATACTGATATCTCTTTCTTTTCTTCTGTAGCCCTGCTTTGTCTCAGCTTCCCTCAAAAGTCAGTGCCACAAGAGCTGGCTATTAGAGGGCAAGATACCAAAAAGAAGAGAAATTCTTGCAAAAAAAAAAAATTATTTGATAGCCAATGTATATTTGCATAACATTGCAGATGCTAAACATCAAATTAAATACATTAACAAACAATTAAAGACCTTTAGGCTGTACAGTCAGCCCTCCACATTTGCCGGTTTGACTTTTGCAGATTTGATTATTCACGGATTATTTATTGTCACCTCTGCTGCCACCCTAAGCCATTTTTAATAGCGACTGCAAGCCTTGTGAGACTGAGAAACTGCAAATGAGGCTTGTAAGTCCCTATTAAAAATGGTGCAGGACAGCAGTGGAGGTGGCAGGAAGCCCCACCAGCCTCCCACTTCTGCCTTGCGAAGGAACCTTGAGGCCTCAAAGGAATCCACGGTGGGTTGAATGCAGTGATCATACTTTTTTTGTGTGTGTTAAATATGGTTTGGCAGGGCCTAGAGTCATTCACAATTTTTTCACTTTCATGGGGGTCTTGTGCCCCTAACCCCAGCGAATGTGGAGGGATTACTGTAATCCAAACCACCCAAAACATAATGAAGAGTTAAATCCCATTGAAACTGGTGCAATATATAGCTTTGTTGTTGTTGTTGTGTGCCTTCAAGTCATTTTTGACTTATGGAGACCTTAAGGCAACCCTATCATGGGGTTTTCTTAGCAAGATTTGGTCGGGGGGGTGCCTTTGCCTTTCTCTGAGGCTGAGAGAGTGTGTTACTTGCCCAGGGTCATCCAGTGAGTTTCCATGGCCAAATGGGGATTTGAACTCTGGTCTCCAGAATCATAGTCCAGCACTCAAACTAATAAATCAAGCTGGCTCTCCCAATATATAAATACATAGATTTCCACTGATAGTCTTATGTATGAATATGCTTTGACTTTTCACCTTTCATCACATTCTGGCACAAGATGAAAACCCATATACAGCAGTTCCTACATTTCATGAGCTAGACAGAAACTTCTTTCTTTGGTCTTTTGTACCTCTGAAGGATGAGGTAATTTAAAACAGAGTGAGTTTAGCTGCCTGAAAAATAATGTGGGAGAACAGACATGAAGAGGCATTTTGAACACAAGATCGCCCTCTATTGCTGATTCACAAAACATTCATGCAGCAGAAATGGATGTTGTTCTCAGCAGCCAAATGCTGTAACTTTACATTCTTGGATTTCTCAGATTGGAGCAGGTTAGATTATTCTAATTAGAAAATGACCCTTAGGAATAAATATTACTATCAAATCAAAGTGGAACACTTTAAAGTTCTCTTGATGTCAAAAGTTAACTTACTGTTAGGGAAACATTTAAGATTGCCCTTCATCTGAGAGTTTTGCTATTTGGCTCAAGTAAGTTGTATGTAGGATTCAATTTTTCTTTAATTCAATTTTTAAAAAATAATTTCAGGTGTTGGTATTTTTTGTCCCAGTTTAGAACTCAAAGAGGCTTGTTGTTGCTGTTAACTGCCATTAAGTCAACTTTGGCTTATGGTGACTCTGCAAATGAGAGATTCCTCAAGTCATCCTTATCACCAACAGCCCTGCTCAGGTCTTGCAGATTCAGGGCCATGCCTTCTGTGACTGATTCTATCTATCTGTAATGTGGTCTTCTTCTTTTCCTACTGTCTTCTGCTTTACAAAGCATTACAGTCAGCCCTCCACATTTGTGGGTTTCACTTTTGCAGGTTTGATTATTCACAGATAATTTGCTGTCCCCTCTGCTGTCTCCTTATGCCCTTTTTAATAGGGACTGCATGCCTCATGAGATTGAGAAACTGTGAACAAGGCTTGTAAGCCCCTGTTAAAAATGGTGCGGGACAGCAGTGGAGGTGGCAGGAAGTCCCACCAGGCCCCCACTTCTACCTTGTGAAGGAACCCTGATGCCTCAAAGGAATCCATGGTGGGTTGAATATGGTGAACATACTTTTTTGTGTGTTAAATATGGTTTAGGATGCCCTAGAGTTGTTCATGGTTTTTCGCTTTCACAGGGGTCCTGTGCCCCTAATCCTAGCAAATGAGGAGGGATGACTGTATTGTCTTGTCTAGTGAGTCCTGTCTTCTCATGATAAAGTACAACAGTCTCGGTTTAGTCATATTGGCTTCTAGGAAGAGTTCAGGTTTTATTTGCTCTAGGACCCATTTCTTTGTCTTTTTAGCAGTCCATGGGATCTCTAGAACTCTTCTCCAGGACCATACTTAAAACGAGTTGATCTTCTTCCTATCAGCTTCCTTCAATGTCCAGCTTTCACAACCTTACATGGAGATGGGAAATACAACGGCAGGGTCAATCCTAACTTAGTATTCAATTATGTATCTTAACATACAAGATCTTGTCTAGTTCCTTCACAGCCACCCTTCCAAGTCCTAGGCCCTTTTTGCATGGCATTTGCTATGTGAAAGGGTGCTTGGAGCATCGTGTGATTGTGAGGAGTGATCTGCACGACGCACTCACAATTGCACAACGCTCCAGGATAGCCAAAAATAGTGCACGATTGCACATTATGTCATGAGCCAGGCTGAGCGTGCTGCCGATTCAGACTTGGACTCCGATTTAGACTTGGACTCCCAGCCGGGGGAGGATCCCTTGGAGGGGCCTTCGGGAGAGGGGGCTCCTTCAGAGTCTAGGGAGGAGTCTGCCAGTGACCCCACAGCTGTCCCGGGCACGGATCCCGAGCCAGTACCTGCAGCAGATGTTTCTGCTCCAGAGGCAGAGGCTAGTGCTTCTGACTCGACAGAGGCTGGTGTTTCTGACTCCAGCTCGGGGTTTGCAGCAGACCCTCCCCCCACGTTCCTCCAGAGGCGGCTGGAGAAGGGGGTGGTTCGGAGGTCTCAGCGGCTGTGGGAGAAGCGTCTGATGAATCGGCCCTGAAGTCTTGAGGGGCTCCAGCTGTGAGCTGGGCCAACGGACATTGGATCAGCCCCAGCTGGGCTAAAGACTGTGTATTTAAGACAGACGCTGTTGGAGTTGGGCACGGGGCAACAACCATCTACCAACCGGGAATCTGCGTCCTGTGTCATGGGCTTTCTGTTCCAGGCTAAACCTTGCTGTTTGAATTTGCTGCTCCTGGGACTTGGATGTTTGTTTTGGTGATGTAACCTCTTGATTTATTTATCACTAAAGCCATAAACTCAGCTCCTGCCTCTGTGTCTGCTTAGCCGCCGCCTGACATTGACACATTGCTGCAGGCCCCCGCGCGCACTTGCCATGCGTGCGGAGCCTCCAGAGCCGTGGCAGTCGTGCTTCCTGCCCCAGCGCAGCCTGGGAAATTCCCAGGCTGCACTGCGGAAGGAAGAGGCGGGGCTCTCGCACTGCCTGCTCGGGAGCAGGCAGCTTGTGCAGAGCTGAAGCAGTGGACTGCAAGAGCCTCTCACTGGAGGCTGCTCGCGCGATCCCTGCACCCCAGCGCCGAGAAAAGGTGAGTTCCGGAAAGGGCCCTAGTCTTCTTCTGATTTCTTGACTGCAGTCTCCATAATGATTAATAACTGAGTCAAAGTATGGGAAATCTTTAACCATTTCTATATCTTAATGATCTGCTTTAAAGTTAATTTTATATTTCTTTGGTAATTCTCCAAGAGCTCTTGAGAAATTAACCATTTTTCTTTGTCTTTTTTTTCTTTTCAATAGTGAGCTTCTTGTGTTTGTTTTTAAACAACATGGAATGCATATTTGTCATACTAACTCTAAAAGTATTTGACCTTCTTCTCAATTTTAAATCCAGTTTTGTCCATCAGTTCTCTTTGATCTTCCATTTTTCATGATTTTGGTCAACATCCTTGTCTTTTGATTATTAATCTTAAAACTTGCCAACTCAACAAATTCCTTTAATTTTCCCATTAACACTTCTATAACTTTCAGATGATTTTCCAAAACTATCACCATCAGCAAATGCCCTCGACTTGTACCTTTCTTTTTTAACCTTTATTCCCAAAATTCTCTTATCTTGTCTTTTCTCCTTATTCAAAACCTGAAGAACCAAAATATAAAGGAATAACACACTGGACACCTTTCCCTTGTTTCTTTTTGAATCTCACAATATTAATTGTCCATTTACCACTATTTGTGCTCTCTGTGAAGTATAAATCAATCTAACCCATTTAATAAAGTTATCTCCAAAATTCATATTTTCCAAAACTTTAAATGAGAAATTCTGCTTCAGATTGTCAACAGCATTTTCTGCATCTTAAAACAAAACAATGCAGCTTGTTTCCATTTGCACCGTTCTAGACATCTAACACATTTCTGATCTTATGTCTTAATTGTCTTTTAGGTAAAAAAAATATATATATATTGATCCCCATGAATAAAATTCTGCAAGATATTTTTCAATCTTTCCTCTAAAATCATTGTAAACAATTTACAGTAATTATTCAATAATGATATTGGTCTATAATTTTTTGTCACTGTCAAATCTTGGTCTTCTTTTGGTGTTAGTGGTATGTTCGCCTCTTTCTAGCCGACTGGGATCTTTCTACTCTGCAAAAGAGTATTCGTCAATAGCAATTCATCCTCAAAACATATGTAATAATTAGCCAACAAACCATATTGTCTGGGTCTCTTTCCTGTTTTAATTTTTTTTTTTATAGCATCACCAATCTCCCTCACCATTATAGGAGCATTCATAATCTGCCTCTGATGTTCTGTAATCTGTGGTAAATTCTGCTTAGCCAAATAATCACCTACTTTTCCTAAAGAGATCTCCTTATATTTATATAACAAAGAATAATATCGTTGAAGCACTTTTTGCATACTTACATTGTCTGCTATTACAGTATCTCCGTCACGTAATTTTAATATCACATTTTTTTCTTTTTCTTTTTCAAGCTATTTCTATCTTTCTTTCTTTTTCTTTATGTAATAGCATAGAGTTATCTGTTATGTGTTATCTGTTATCTGCTACCTGTTATTAATAATTTTGTCTTTTTTACTCAATAAAAATATAGTAAAAAAAAAAATAGTTGGACTGCAACTCCAGTATTCTTCACCAATAGATCTTGTGGAAAACGTGCTTCAACAACTTTTGCAGGGCTACATTATTTCCACCATTGCTCTAGACAAATGATACTTAGTATGTGAATGATTTCTACTATAGTCACTCTTTATTGTCTACTCTTATACAAAAACTTGGGGTTTCTTTCCTATGTTTGTTGTAGCACACTGTTGGTATCCACAATTATAAGCTTCCTTCCCAAAGTAGCAGAAGCTTCTTCAGTAACAAACATAGTAGAAGTATAATTAAGATTACTCTTTTCAGTGGGTGCCATAAGGATTTTTCAACATTAGTATTCATCTGTCTTGCTGTTTTCCATTTTCTTAGCTCTTTGACATCCTTTTGCTACAATTCACAGATTATTTTTAAGACTTAATTGATCTAAATTAGTCGGTGTCATAATTTTGGCATTTCATTCTTTACACTGTTTTGCAGCCATTTCTTTAATCTTTTTGTTAAAGGGTCCTAATGCAGATCTCTTAGGCAGACAATTTTCATCTGTATCTGTTCTGTGAGAATTGACAATGCATGCTTATCTTTCCCCCTAGCCACTTACTGAATTACAGCAGAACATTCCTTTTCATACCACAACTATGCAGCTTTTTAGAACTGTAAAGATCATGTTCGGTGGTGGCTAGTGATTCCCGTGGCAGGAAATCCACCTTGTGTTTTACTCTGAACTTTAATGGAGTTATCCAAGAGGCCTGAACCTGTTTTAAAGCTGAAATGAAATCCCAAAGAATAATCACTACACTACTCTCATCAGAGCCACTAGCCTGTCCTGGTCAGGCCATTCATCTCTCCCACGCCAGAAAAAATCTAAGCTAAATAAACCTTAAAGGCACAATAGCATTTGGTATATACGTGCATATGCACATCTCTATAGCTGCATACAAACAGCAATCAATAACATGTGAAGTCAGTGGAGCAATCCTACATCTTCAATCAGAACCGTTTGCTATTTTTAATTTATATTTTATTAAAATAAACATTATAACATTTAAAGTAATCAAACATATAAATACAATCATTCTTAACCCTTCATCACTGTTACATACACTGACTTCCTCCTGACAAAGGCCCTTTTCACATCTTACCTTTTCCCGGAGGTGAGGGGCGGCGCTCGCGCGAGAAGCTTTTGCATCCCTGCTGCTTGGACTCCACAGCAGCTTCCTGGTCGCGTGAGCGCCCCGTCCGCACCCCTTCCTTCCTTCTGCAGTGCAGCCTGGGAGCTGTAGGCTGCACTGGGGCAGGAAGCGTGACCAGCCCAGCTCCAGAGGCTCCACAGGGCGGGTAAGTTCGTCCCAGGCCCCTGACCGGTGCACAAGCACGCACCACTTTCGGCTAAAAGCCGAAAATAAAAAGATGCATATGCACTGCGCGTTACGCTCTTGAGCGTCACGTCAATGTGAGTGCGTCATGCAGACTGCTCCTCGCATTTGCGCGACGCTCAAGGGGCCCTTTCGCTTAAGAAACGCCATGTGAAAAGGGCTAAAGTTTAGGTCTACGCTGACTATAAATTCTGTATCTTTTCATCTAATCTACTTATCTACTTCTACTTATTTCATCTCCTTATTGTGGTATTTACATATAGAATTATCTCAGTGAGATCAGACTTCAAAACTTGGGGCCTTTCTGCACTACACTTATAGTGCTATTGTTCCACTTTCAACATTCTGTGGAATTCTGGGGTTTGTAGTTTATTGAGGCTCTCTGGCTGAGAATTCTAAATCCCCCTCCCTAAACTGCAAAGCCCAGGATTCCATAGGATGTTGAAAGTGGGATAATAGCACTATGACAGTGTAGTGCAGAAAGGCTCTCGCTATCATTATATTTCCCCAAGTGTTCTTAAGATACAACATAACAGCATCTCATTCGTTTGTAAATATTTCAAATTTTTATCCTCTTCATAAAGTTGTAAGTTTGTCCATATGAGCCATATCTAAGGCCATTTCCACTCTACACTGTTATAATGCTATTATTCCACTCTTAACATCCTGTGGCATCCTGGGGTTTGCAGTTTAGGGAGACACTCTTTGGCCTCAATAAACTATAAACCCCAGAATTCCACAGGATGTTGAAAGTGGAATAATAGCATTATAACAGTATGGTGCGGAAATAACCTAATAATTTCACAACATTGTTGAACAGGATTACAAGAAGATATGCAATAGCCATCCTCCCTCCAACCATTTATAGCATGCGCCTTTCAAGACATGTTTCAAACACTAGTCAAAGATAATATGGGCATCGGATAAAGGCCTCCTCCACTGAATATGAATGCAATTGAATTAATGTGTTATGTTAATTCTAAATGCTGCCAGGCCAGAGTTGCTCTCCTGAAATAGCATAGGAATAACCTGTCCTTGAAAGACATCTCTTTCTTCAGAGCTGCTGAAACACAACATTCTTCTAAATGTTTTGTTCCTTAACACAACCAGTGACTGACCTCTATTAAACTTAGACCTCAGGAAGAAGTTGAGCTTCTTTATCTCATTGCTTTATTTGAGCAGCAGACTTTAACATTCAATTTTGAAGTGAAGATATACTATAAAGCAAAAACAAATTGAAGGGAGCATGATGAGGAAATATCCGTTTACAGTATGTTGAGTACGTAAGAATGGCCAGTGTAGAGAAAAATCCAGCTTAGTCAAAATAATATTTACCACAGTATTCTTGCTAACTGTATCACTATACATTATGGACAACATATGGTGCCCCAGTAATCCACTCTTGAAAGAAGAGCTTGTATCCAGTCAGAGCACTGGTCCATCTAGCTCAGTTCTGTCCATGCCTTCTGGCAGTGGCCCTCGAGGTTTTCAAAGAGAGAATTTTGCAAGCGATCATGATATCATTAGCCCCACTTTTAAAAGGAGAGAGACTGAGCCAGTGGTGGTATAATAGCCAGTGGTAGTAAAATATCCCATTTCCAGTGATCAAGAGGGAGTTTTGCTTAAATGCAACTTTTCGTATAATCAACTTTTATCTTATTGATATTTGATGTTGTGAGGGAGCCTGGAGGTGTGGCTAGTCTGAGTGGCAGGGCAGCCCCAGCAACATGTTGTCAGGTAACCAAAGTGGCTCTATATGAGAGAAACCCAGCCCATTAGTGAGAGGGAGGGGCTGAGGTTGGAGAGGAGAAGGTCTATATATAAGACGTAGTGACTTGGATTTTAGAGATTCCTTCAGTGAGATTTCGAGAGAGAGAGAGAGCCTTTCAGTTAGCCAGGGGGGTTATCTGAATAAGAATGGTTGTCTTCTCAGAGGTCTAGAGAGAAATGAGGGAGAAACCAAACCATTCTGAGTTGGGTCAGAAGGTGTGACACTGATTTGGGAAGTAAGCCTTTGAGCAAAAAGGAAGCCAAAGGTTTGTGTGTGTATGAAAGTTCTGTATCTGAATACAGGGTTAAGCTATAAGAAACTAAGGCCCTTTCCAGACATGGGGGGGAAACGACGGAACACGCTACTCACCAGATTTTAACTTCGGGCAAGTCCGTTGCAACGAGGAGGAGTGCGAGCTCGTCGCTCCGCACTCCTCCGGCGTCCTAAATGGTGGTTTCCGGTTGGTGGAGGCTCTCCATCAACCGGAGGAGTTCGCCAGCTGGAAGCCTGCCCCCGGCAGATCTGCAGGTACGCACTTGTGCGCGCCTGCAAATCTGCTCCGGAGCCGGGCGACAGAGTGGCACGGGGTTGCGCGGTCTGTGCTTTTTAAAAAACTTTAAAAAGAGGTTTTTAAAAAACACGCCGCGCGACCAGTTCCAGTCGCTCTGGAGTGGACTGAGATATGGAACTACAAAAAGTAGTCCGCCCCAGTCCACTCTACGGTGCAGAAGACCTCCGTTGGAGGTCGCTCTGCACCGTTTTAATAGCCTGATGCGGAAAAGGCCTAAATAAACAACTTTTTGAAGTTCTGTACTAGCTGGATATACTTATGACACTCAATACCTTTCCCTGTTTGTTATTTCAGTAAGGGTTACATTATATTTTTTTTTCTAAATTCTCACTCAGTAGAGTACTTTCCATTAGTTCTACTCAATTAGTAGTACACTACCACAGATAAGTAAATCATTCTGAATAACAACTGCAAGGCTTTACCTTTTATTCTCTAAGGTGGTGGTTTTAAAGGAGAAACCAGGGCTGTATAAGGGGGCAAGGTGCTTTAGCAGGCTGGGAGAAAAGCAAGCCTAGTCCCTGCAGATGTGTTTCAGACAGTGGATGGCAGGCTTGATCTCTGCTGCCCCAGAGGCTAGAACCAGGTCTCTCTAACAATGCAGTCCTGCGCACATATATCTGGGAATACTATCAATCTCAGTGGATATTACTTCTGAGTAAACATACATAGTCTAGAGCAGAGCTTTCCAAACTTTTCATGTTGATGACACACTTTTTAGACATGCATCATTATGCTACACACTAATTCAGTAAGTGGAGGCAGCCCCTCCACCTGGACCTGGTCCACTGCTGCTACCCACACCAGGGTCTTCCTCAGCCCGGGGCAGCAGTGGAGGCAGCAGAGGCAGCCCCTTCGCCTGGGCCTGGCCCGCTGCGGCGGTAGGAGATGCAGCCCCTCCACCCATTATGTTCATACAACACACCTACACACTGCAGCCGACACACTAATGTATCATGACACACAGTTTGGAAAGCTCTGGTGGAGAGCCACATGCTATCTGCTCAAAAGACTCCAGCTGCTGAATCCTCAGATGTCCTTTTTTTCTTTTCTTTTCTTTTCTTCTTATTGCTTGGAGATGTTGAGGTACTTATTCCCATGTTCTTCCCTTTCTGTTCTATGTCTATTAGAGCCACAGTTTATCCATTATCACTTCCTTTGGAAATGTGTTCTCACCTACCTACCCCTTTCACAGAAACTTGTTTGCTTTTGTGTATGTTTGTCCTGGGCTTCTTAGTTTTTGTAGGCTTTATTCGTCACACTTGAATGATCCTCAACACCATTATTGTTCTCTTCTTGTGTTCTCCATTCCAAATGCCCTCTCATCTCTTATTTCAGTTTTTTTCATCTTTTGACTTTCTTGCTATTTGATATCCTCTTCCACCTACAATTTGTTAATATTTTGCTGTTATTTATTGATAATTTGGACTGTTACAATTTTCTTTTGATTTTTGGGTAGCATTTCTTTCTTATTTTCATTTTGAAGTGCTGACAGTTTTAATAGTAGTTTGATTCTGCTGCTTATACTCTGTCTTCTTTCTTTATCTGGCCAAGTTTTCCTTACCTAGAATGGATGGCATCTCCTAGATTTTGTTCTAAGATCAGGCTACTATTAATTTGACCTTTCAGTTGGTCTCACTTTATAATATTTGTAGCATTTATTTAATATTATAGCATATTTTCATAGCATTTGACTATCTTCTCTCAAGCTTTGGGGCATCCTTTCTCCATGGAGCCTTTTGCTTTCTCCTCTGTGCTATTTCTTCTGCTCTTATGTTCTTTTTTTTTTAGACTCCTGTCGTCTCTAATTCTTTATCATACTCAACATGTTATATACGTATGTGAAGCCATAAACTGGATTACCTAATCTAGCATCCAAATTAAATTAGAGTGATATTTTTCACACTAGAGAATACAGTGGGGTGAATGCATTACACTATGTGAAAGCTACAAGTTTTATGGAGTCCTTGCATATGCAGTTTAGCAATATGCTCCAGGAATGTTTGGTATGTACGTGAATAAACAGCTATGATTTGCATTTTACTAGAAGGCCATGTTAGTACTATCAGGGGTATAACGTGCAGCAAAAGAAGTGTCAGACACAACAAAACACACATATTCTATTTTCATATGAAATTTGATTCTATGATCCACACTACTATGGAAACGTTAGATAATTGTATGTAATGTCTACATTACACATACACACAAATTGATACATGAACAAAGGGTTGCAATGCCTTTATTTGCTGCTAATTGATCCTTTTGATCTAGCTTTTTAAAAACATAACTTGAAATATTAGTAAGATTACAATAATGAGAACAACTATTAACATGGAAGAACTGTGAACAATGCTTGAGGATATATGTTACCACAAGTAAACATTTGGTTGAATAAAGTGTTCCTCCCAAAATATTAATGCTCTTTCAATATACCCATATTTGCTGGCATATAAGATGTATCGGCATATAAGATGTGCCCCATTTATAAACAGGGAAATACTATCTTCTGGCATATGCACTGGCATATAAGATGTACCTAATTTGCAAACACTATTTCTCAGGACAATAAAAGTGCATCCAGAAAATAGGGTATTTTTTTTAATGATGTTCTCCAGTTGAGTGAACTGTGGTGAGCCAAAAAGCAATAAAGAAATACGAGAAAGAAAGACAGACAGACAGACAGACAGACAGAAGAAAAGATTGTGCTATGTGTAGCCAAATGAAGCATTTAATATCTTCATTCACAAAGTTATTGCATGGAGACTCCTAAAAACACTCTCTGGGGGCTGCCATGGGGTAACCATCCTACCCATGTTTTAATTATGTTTTAATTATTGGCCATTTCCATACCGGGCTTCTGAAATGGTGCAGAGCGACCTCTCATGGAGGTAGAGTCCACCGTAGAGTGGACTGGCGTGGACTACTTTTCGTAGTTCCACACCAGAATCCACTCAGGAGCGGTCGGAACTAGCCGCGCTGCGTGTTTTTTAAAAACCTCTTTTTCGAGGTTTTTAAAAAGCACGGAGCGCGCAGCCCCGTGCAGCTCTGTCGCCCGGCTCTAAAGTGGATCTGCAGGCGCGCACAAGTGCGTGCCTGCAGATCGGCCGGGGGCGGGCTTCCAGCTGGCGAGCTTCTCCGGTTGGTGGAGAGCCTCCATCAACCGGAAGCCGCCATTTGGGACGCCAGAGGACGGCGGAGCAGCGAGCTCGCGCTGCTCCACGTGGCGACGGACTTACCCGGTTTCAGGTAAGCTCCGTTTTTGGGTGTTTTCGCCCGTCCCCCCCCCACATGTGAAAAGGGCCATTATTAAACATGCTTTAATTATGATTGTAGATTAATTTTTGTTTTAACTTTTGTATATGACAGTTTTTAATTATGTTTCTTTTAATGTCTGTAAGCCGCTTTGAGTCCCCTCAGGGAGAAAAGCAGGATAAAAAATAAAGATAATAATAATACCCACTTGGCCAAATATTACTGGGATTCTAGGCATCTTACTGCACAACCATTGGGCCATCATCTGCGATTGACTCTTAGTTTAAGCAAGCAAGTCTCAAGGGGGCACCATGATGGTGTTTGTAAAGACAGCTGGTTTTGCGTAATCTCTGGTCTCCAAACACTGGCCTAATCACGTATTTTTCTAATACTTCGTGGAAGTGAAGTGAAGTGGTAATTGTGGTAGCCCAACCATAGGAGACAGAAATAGACAAGATCTTCCATTAAAGATTCTGACCCTCTCTGTGAACTCACATCACAAATTAAACAATTCCAAAAGTTCCTCAGAAATTATATTAACCCTATCTAGCTGCAACTTGCTGAAACTGCTAACAAGATAGTTGATACTGCAGAACCAGCAGATCAAGCAATGGGGCACAGAGCTGCTCATCAGAAGACACTAACAACTATAGCAAGGTGCACAATAGTTCTTCAGGCCAAAGCTGAACAGCTTGAAAAGAAAGAGAAAAAGCCTAACTTTCACATTATACGCCTGAGAGAGGATTTTGCAAGGGCAGATTTATGTGATTTAATTCTGATTTTGCTGTTCACTATACTTCCAGATACATCATTCAGTAAATCAGATAACATGGCTGCCTTCAGCGCTTCTCCATTCAGACCAAAGAAGGGCAACAGACCAAGAGATGTTACAGTTAGGTTTGCTAAGGAAGGCATACAAGACACTATCTTGGCTGCTGTGAAGAATAAAAGTTCTACAATATATCAAGGTGATTCTGTGGCTTTCTTTCGGCGTATCAGCTCTATCACTCTTCAAAAACGTAAAGCTTTGCAAAACTACATAAAGAGTTTGACAGAAAAGGGAGTCTCATACCACTGGGGCTATCCTACAAAGTTACTGGTAATTGTTCAAAGGCAAGTTTACTGCTCTGTATAACCCTGCTGAAGTACCTTCCACATTAAAAACCACCTTGCCTCATCAACTGACTTGCTGGAAGATAACATACCGGAAGAAGCTCTTAGAAATCTTACTGTGTCAAATCTCAGAAGAAATTACTTTAAAGATATCAGGTTGTTAGGCCTATATAATAATTAAAGCAATCTCTTTGCATGAGATGTTGTTGTTGTCTGATTTTTACCTGCACTTTTACCGCTCCAGTGTTAATGGAGATGGGAACAATTAATTGTCAATCAAGCTCTTTACCCACATTTAGCATTGCATGAACCCCCTGCAGTTTGCCTCAAGACAGCCTTCCTCCTTCCACAAGAAGGCCTTAGGAGTTTTTCCTATGAGCTCCTCTCCAGCATTAGAATTAGGCTTGTTTATTGTATTTACCAATTTTATTTACATTTCTTGTTATTTTAATTTTTTGAAATTTGAGGTGAATTGGAGATTCAGTTTACTTGTTCTTACTCCAGTAATTAAAGCAGCCTTTTTGATCCTATCACAATGCCTGTTTTGAAAATTATCTTGCTTAGTGTTGATGGGCTAGACAATCCAATGAAAAGGAGCAGGATATACAGGAAGCCCCCAACTTTTGATGCCCTGTTCTTCTTGCCTACAGTGGCTCGCATGGGACCACGCACATGTGCATGCTGCTACCAAAGCAAGCTGAGAGGTGAAAAAACATGTCAGCCCAGCACAGACTCTGCAAGCAGCCCACATGCGGTCAGTCCAAAGTGAGGTCCTTCATGCTTCCTACAGTACACACGTTCTGCTTGTCAACCAGCTCCACTTTCTGACACTGCTCAGATCCCTAACCTGTCAGATAAGTGGGGGGAAGCCTCTAAAGGTTAAGGCCCCAGATAAGAGCATTTGTAAGAGAGCAGTACTTTGCAGCTGCAAAAGGCACAGGGTTTAAGCAAAGAGGTAGAGGCCATAACGGGTGTGTTACCCCAAAACGTAGGTGCCACAAGGGCCACCCTGCAATGCCAAATACCTCCTTGAAAAAGTGAGGAATTAGTTAGCTCAAAATCAGGAGGCTGCGAGAGGGGGGCAACTTAGCGAGATCTTTCCTACCAGTGTTTACGGGCACACACAGGAAAAGAACCAGCCAAAGATTCAAAAGTAAGCAAAAAATGTGTTTTATTGAGGGGAATTCACTCGTGCATGCACACAAGATACACACAGTCACACATTCACACAAGAGCTGGCTGAAAGAGAAAGGGAGGAACCATTATAGAGAGGCTGAGGGGTTTGGGAGGATTTATAATTACCAGTCCAGAAGAGTAGTGAAGACCAGAAATGTATTTTGGCTTAGGTAGGACCTAAGGACAGTCCTTATTCAGGAGCCAGATGGACAGAGTGATGGGTAGACCTTTGAGAGACTGCACTGGGCATCCTGAAATCAGGGGTATTTGTACCCTGAAAATAGCCTGTGGCAGTGAAGTTTCCAGATGCAAGGCAAAGGGAACCTTTAGTGGACAATGGGTCTTTCGTCTGTTGATGGGCTTAGTGCTTTGATTGACAAAATCATGATGGGTGTTGTAATAGCTGTCTATTGTGGGTGCTGTGAGGACAGAGGAAAGAATCCAGGTATACAAGGGATGGATATCTGTCAGTCAGTGACCTGGTGGGCTCCTCACAGTTGGATTCCCTGGAAAATTCCAGCTTCTGTTTAAGCCTATTATCCACAGGAATGGTGTGTATTTGCCTGACAAATGACTCAGTCTTACGTGGAGGAAGTTTTGAGTCGACCTATCCTTCCCACCTTTACAGTCAAATTCTTTCCCTTGCTAGGTTTGAACTCTCCGTCACCTCTCAGGATTGAATTTGATATCGGAGCCAACAACATGTTTTGCCAATTACATATGATGCCAATTAGGTATGGTGCCCATCCAAACCGGGGCCTTACAGATGAGTGGGTGGAGAAGTGATGAGAAAGTAAAGTACACAGAAAAACACACACACACAAACAAGAGATGAAAACACAAGAACTAAGAAACTATTGGACAGAAAATATATTAAAAGATTGAGGAAAAAGTACGAAGGATGATGTACTCAGACCAGAGAGCAAACAAAGGTAGTGACTCTGAAGGCAGATAGAGAGAAACTGAGGGTACAGTAGCTTGGCAGGCTAGATGGCAGGGGGGGTAGAGTTTCCTACCAAGTCATTCAGCTCTAAAACTTTCTGAATGGAGTCTCAGCGCAGGCTTAAAATCCATTTGTGTGAGGCACGCACTACAAAGAGGAAATTGGCATTCCGATTTTGAAATAGATGGCAAAAATTGACGGTATGCTAAGAGCTTCCCAGAGAAATGATTCAGAACAGAAGATCAGAGAGAGAGCTCACAGGAGAAGTTAGAGCAACTAGAATAAAATATAAATGGGACTTCCCATTTAAAATTATGATTAACTACAGAGGTCAAAGTTTGATTCCAACTGTTGCTGAATAGCTGCTGAAATTTGTGGGAAGCTGCAAGCAGTGCCCTTCACGCAGCAGGAGGCATTAGTATCAACTACGAAGAACGAAGAAGGCCTCACAGCAACAAGCAGGAGAACACCCAGAGACACACACACACACACACCTCGCAAAGCCTCCTGTATTATTAACCTTGTCTAGACGGATTAATCTGAGTTACATGGACTAAGAAGCCATAAATATAATTGACTTTGGATGTTTAAGATAAATTAATTACCTCTTATCACAACTCTTTTCTCCACTTATACTCTTTTATTTCAAAGAAAAATCTGTTTATTTTCTCTTTCTCGTTCTCTGTATCTATCTCTTTTCTTTCCTTCCTTCCTTCCTTTTTCTTCTTTCCCTCTCTGTTGTAAGACCAGCTTGAATTATAGAATCATAGAGTTGGAAGAGACCCCAGGGGCCATCCAGTCCAACCCCCTGCCATGCAGGAACACCCTCAAAGCACTCCCGACAGATGGCCATCCAGCCTCTGCTTAAAAACCTCCAAGGAAGGAGACTCCACCATACTCCGAGGCAGCATATTCCACTGCCGGGCAGCCCTGACTGTCAGGAAGTTCTTCCTGAGGTTTAGGTAGAATCTCCTTTCCTGCAGCTTGAATCCATTGCTCCTTGTCCTGGTCTCTGGAGCAGCAGAGAACAAGCCTGCTCCCTCCTCAACATGACATCCCTTCAAATATTTAAACATGGCTATCATGTCCCCCTTTAACCTTCTCTTCTGCAGATTAAGCATACCGAACTCCCTAAGCTGTTCTTCATAGGTCATGGTTTCCAGATGCTTCATCATTTTGGTTGCCCTCCTCTGGACACATTCCAGCTTGTCAATATCCTTCTTGAACTGAGGTGCCCAGAACTGGAAACTGTATTCCAAATGAGGCCTAACCAATGCAGAATAGAGTGGTACCATTACCTCCCTCGATCTAGACACCATACTCCTATTGATGCAACCAAGAATCGTGTTGGCTTTCTTGGCTGCCGCATCACACTGCTGACTCATGTTCAGCTTGTGATCTAACAAGACTCCTAGATCCCTTTCACGTACTGCTATCCAGCCATGCGTCCCCCATCCTATATTTGTGTTTTCAATTTTTTCTGCCTAAGTACAGGACCTTACATTTGTCTCTGTTGAAATTCATTTTGTTAGCTTTGGGCCAGCTCTCCAATCTGTCAAGGTCGTTTTGAAATTTGATCCTGTCATCTGGGATATTAGCAACCCCTCCCAATTTGGTATCATCTGCAAATTTTATTAGCACGCCCTCCGCTCCTTCATCAAAGTAATTGATGAAGATGTTGAA
Organism: Cyclura pinguis; assembly: GCA_030412105.1. Classification (NCBI taxonomy): domain Eukaryota; kingdom Metazoa; phylum Chordata; class Lepidosauria; order Squamata; family Iguanidae; genus Cyclura; species Cyclura pinguis. The sequence continues at coordinate 204,840,086 of CM059599.1, forward strand.
CAGCACTGGGCCCAGGACAGAACCCTGTGGCACCCCGCTAGTCACTTCTCTCCAGGATGAAAAGCAGCCATTCGTGATCACCCTTTGGGTTCGGTCGGTCAACCAATTACAAATCCAACTAACAGTAGCCCTGTCCAGCCTGTATTTTACTAGCTGCTTTGCAAGATTGTGGTGAACAAGAAAAAGGTGAGCAAGTTAGAGACAGAGAGAGATCCTGACCTAACTCCCATTTTTTCCCCTCTCTTTTATCTCTAGTAGTAGTAGTGGCTATTGAGTAACTGTGATCTCTTCCTTGTGTTGGAGCTGTCTTTCTTTAATGTTAGCAATGTTGGTTTTGCCTTTTTTAAAAAAAATTTCCCCCCCGCTTGTTGGTTGGTCTTCATTTTCACGGTCACTTAAGTCAAGTAGAAATAAAGGATGCTATCTTAGAAATATTAAGTGGTAAACTAATAGCACAGGTTCTTAGGGAAAATTTAAGTTATATTTAAAGAAGAAAAATGGCTAGCCTGAAGGCACTTTCTCTCAATGTAAATGGTCTGGGGTCTAATATGAAAAGGCATAGAATTATGCAGCTAATTAAACTTTATAAAGCAGACATACTGTTCTTGCAAGACACACACAAGAACTAAGGTTGAAAGGATATTATCTCATCTCATATTTTCAGCTCAATATTTTGCAGTTCGATTGAGCAAGGCCAGAAGGATTTCTGTTTTAATTCCAAGATCTTGCCCTTTTGAATTAGATAACATTTTTAAAATGGCAGATATGTTTTTGTCTCAAGCAATAGAGCTGGAAGGGAAATCATGCTCAGGTCCTGTTATAGTCGAAATAAATCATAGTCACAATTTATGATTAATATGCTAGACATTTTGGACAATTTTGCAAAATTGTCTTATCTTATTATGGCAAGACACCAAAGTAATTTTTAACAGAAGTTTAGATCAATCTGCAAAATATCCCAAACCAAAAAGAGAAGCAAATGCTATACAAATAAAATGAAAAGAATAAAATATTTTAGATATATGGTAATACCAGAAACCCACCTCCAAAGATTTTATCTTTTCCTCTTCTAAATGTAATTCTTATTTGAGAATTCAAAAATTGGTATCCATGCATAAAACATTAGTTCCACAGGCACTGCACTTATATCCATTGCTTTAAAGCCCAGACTTTTTATTTTCTGATAAACTTGTTCAGTTTGCACTGTGGAAAAGCAAAGGAATGTACAGATTAAAATATCTGTTTATTAGTGGAAAGCATGTATCAATGGAACAACTGGACAACAAACGAGAAAATCTAGAAGCCACTTGGTTTCAAAAATACCAATTTATTAAGTAAAAAATTAGATCAATGGGGCACCAAGACCTTTAACAACTTGTGAAAAATAGTGTTTCACTACTAATACTACAGTAGTATCAGAGGGCAAGTACTTACTTTATTTGATTGGTATTAGAAAAGAAGTTTGGCACACCATTCGGTTTTAAGTTTGCATGGCAAACAGATTTAAAGATAGAAAAGTCAGAATAAAATTGGGAGAAAATTTGGATTTCTTCTCCACATAAATCTGTTCCTGCTTTGGCAATAGAAAATGTGTTGAAAGTTACACATAGGTGACATTTATGTCCTGTTTAACTTTCATGTATTTATAAAAATTTGTCCACAGCTTGCTGGGGAGGATGTGGTAAAACTGGAACTCTAAAACGTGTGGTTAGAATGATCAGTGGTGAAATCTTTGGGGGATCAAGTACTTCCTCTTCTTTCTTGTATAACAAATCAGAGTATAAATCTTCAAGGTTAATTATCATTATTGACAATATTTAGTGGGTACAATAAGCAACTTAAACATAAGGAAATTATTTGGATTTCTCTTTGACACATCTAGGGCTGAAACTGCACAGAGAGGGAAAACCTTAAATGGATCTATTAAGTGTAATGGACTGAATAGAATTTGGAGAACAACACTGTTAGAAACATCACCTAAATCAAGATCTGTGAAGGGGGAGAAACATATTATAATTTTGACTACATTTAGCTTTCCTTTATTTTGTTTCAACATAAAGAAGACTCCATATGTCACCTGCCAAAACGTGACTTAAAATTGTGGAAAGACATCTTAGTTGACCCCAGGACCAGCAAGACATAATTAAATGTAATATGTGTAAGATCTGTTATTTGTATCATATGGTAATAATGGTGATAATGCTTTGTTCTATTTTTTTCTCTTAAATTGGTAGAGAGTGTGGCACTATACTGACTATGAAAAATGACTTAGTTTTTGTTATTGTAGATTTTGTTGTCTACTTTCTGTCTTTTTAAGTTCTCTTGTTATTATGCATAGATTAAAATAAATAAAAATATTAATAATCCTAATGATTTGCATAATACGCAGATTGTGTTTGGATTGGAGAGGCTGGAATATGGCACCCCTAACTGTCTGTCAGCTATATGCATGTATGGAGTCAGTGGTATATACGTATGTGTGTGTCTCTGTGTTTATACATGGTAGAAAGTTGTTGGCAAAATGATACCCCCGGAAAGGGGAAGAGGAGTGCCTGTGAATGTCAAAAGCCAGGACAAGGTTGCAGTGGCAAGACCGTCTTCTTTCTCAAGTATGTCAAGGGTAAACACATATTTCTTCTACCCCATACCACCAGGGCTAAAGGTCAAAGTTTCATGATAAACATTGGAAGGATAATACTGAACAGACTAGGCTTGAAAGAAGAAGTGTGATGGCATTTTTGAGTAGGGAGCAGGATGGCACTCAGAAGTTGAAATGAGTTGCATGGGGAAGGGGCAGAGCATGCTTTTAAGGAGAGAACAGACTTTGTATAAATGAGGCTGAGATACTGGTGTAGCAGAAAGTGAAAAAAAAAAAGATTGAGAATGTCCACAGAGCAGCACTGGAAGAAAAGATGAATTAAACTGTTTGATACAGAGTATGAAAACATGCCATTGATTATTCCCATGCTAACCAGAGGTATTGGACTTTATCCCCTTCCTCATTTTCTAGTTTGTGTGTGTGGCTTGTCTTGCAAATGTAAGATCACTCCCTCTAGAAAAGTTCATAATGAGTGAATATCTTCAGATGATCTTTGTGGCTATAAAAAGTGAAGAAGGGGAAGAAAAACCTCACAGTGCTGTGACTATAGCTATGTTTGCTAATTTGATGATTTGTGAGGAGGCATTGGCTGGGCAAACCTGTAAATGTCACAGTACACCTATTATCATATCTGTTACTTGGTAGTCCAAGATGGATGTAGAATTGGCAGGGGTGAGAATGGGGAATGAATAGGTTCTGCTAGTTAGGATATTCAGATACACATTTACCCAGCGGGAAATACCTTTTCATCTCCAGATATAAGTTATCTTTCTGAGCAGCTGAAAGAACAGTAGGACGTAACAGCAGAAAACTATATGGGTTTTCATTATCGACGTATTTATGTACTTTCAGAAAGAGTTTATTTTGTACAACAGAAATCATAATTATTGTAAAGTACAAATTCTCACGCTACAATAAATTATTCATTTTTCATGATCAGGAGGATTCTTTTCCTTTTTTGCTGCTACCAATTACCAAAAATTTATCCTGGAATAAATAACTAGGATGATGATGATGATTAAAAAACAAAAGTCCCCTTCAAAGGGGCAAGCACTCTAAATGAGCTTAGAGACCCAATGTCCTTAAAGAACCAGTAAATTTGAAGGTTAGAACTCTTTAGAATTGGGGAGAGCAATTATGCAAGACTCATCCTTGGAAGAAAAGCGTGACTACTAAGTGTGAGCTCACAGTAAATAAAAAAGTCTTCCAGATGAGAATCAGTCTGTGATATTGGTTATATGGGACTATCCAGGATATGAAACTATATAGAGGTAAGTATCAAAGTGTATTTGTGTTTTCCCAAAGCTTGCATGCTGCTTGGAGATTGCTGTCCCTTAGCCAGCCAGCCAACCGGGATCTAGCTATATAACAATTAACTGTATAACAGTAGCTGTATAACAGTGATGCAGAACATGTATGCGTGTGACCGACCTGAAACTCACATATATTGTGTTTAGGACTGAAAGCTTTTACAGCTGGTTTGTTTCCTAGTTCTGAAGGTACAATTGTTAAGCGAAATAAAATGGTCATTATAGGCCACTATTTTCTCAACATTTGGTTCTCCAAAATTTTTGGACTTGAATTCCCAGATTCCCTGACCACTGGCTATGCTGCTTGGATCTTGTGAAAGCTTAAGTCCAAAACATCTGGAGCTCGAAAGGTGAAAAGTCACTGTTGATGGAATTTTCTCTATTCTTCTTAGCTCGATTTGAGATCCCACAAAAATAAGGAACAGAGGTGTGAATTTGGTAAATCTAAAATGTTAATTTTAAAGGCTATTCAAAACCTCTCTTGTTCTCATGGTTCCTAGATGGCCATGAGAGAAGCCACCTTTGCAGGATTCCCCCAAAATAAAAATGAGTATAACTCCGAATGGAGGAGGAGCCAATAAATCTGCCGTCCGCTTCACTTTCACAGTTCGGTCTGTGACCCCAAACAGAGTCTCAAGCCCTCAGCCCTCTCCACTTGGCCAAGCAGGGGCCACATGTACAGAGCGTGAGTTTGCCGCGCCCGCCCGTCCACCCCGCCCTCCGCGCGTTTCTTTGCTTTGGCCCGTGGTAACAGGGGCACGTCCGCCGCGTGAGGAAGGAGCAGCGTGCGGGAAACGTGCCGCCCAGAACCCGAGAGCCACAGTATATGTGTTTACTTGGAGAAAGATGGAGGCCGACTCCTCGGTTAGTATGACGCCCGTTCCACTTGTCCTGTGGAGGCCGTCGGTGGCTGGGACCGACCCACGGGCAATACCTGAGGGGAACGGGGCCTGGTGTGGGAGTGCGGGACCCCCAAATTACTTAATGCGCGGTAAAAGGAAAGTATATCTGTTGTGAGGAACCGGCGGACCTAATTATTAGTGGGCAGTTCATTATTGCGCCCTCGCAGGCGAGGCGCTGAAATCTCTTCAGAGGCCAACCCGAGGGCCTCTCGACGACGCTTTCCCGCCAAAACCGGCGGAGAGAGACCAGTAACGGATAGGCTTCTGTGTCCGCGCGCGCGCTCGCTTTCCCTGCCCTCCTTGCGGCTCGCGAGCTCGCCCTCCCTGCCCGGAGCCCCCAGCCCCGCTCGCCTTGGATCCTTCCCTGCCCCCTCCGCCGTTCGGCTGCCCCAAGGCTCGGGTCAAACAGAGTTAAAAGATTGAAAGCCCCTTTTTTGGACGCACGCCCCTTCCTGGCACAGAAGGCCGGTCGTGGCGAGGGAAGGAAAATTGTAGGGAAGGGAATCGGAGCCCAGTCAAACCATTTGTCAAGTCATAAAGCTGAAAAGAAATGGGTGTGAACGCCAGTATTTCCACATTCAGTGTATAACAGGTCTTTTACCGCTTCTCTTCTCCGTCACCGCTCTCCTGTACATTTTGGGGTCATCCTCTACTCGTTTTTCCCAGCTTTTCCCTTCGTAAACATCCACACCGCGTTTATACTTCTGTTAAGACCAGAAGCGTGGTATGCGTCTATGAGAGCCAGCGTGGTGTAGTGCTTTGAGCGTTTACACTGCGAACCTGGGGACCAGGGTTCAATTCCCCCTCGGCCATGGAAACCCACTGGGCGATCTGGATTGCATCACACACTCTCAGACCCTGGAAAACTCCGTGATAGCTTCGCCTCAAGGTTGCCATAAGTCCGAAAGGACTTGAAGGTAGGCAGCAACACCAGGAACAGAAACTGAAATCATCAATAGTTTCTGCACTTTCCTATGAAGCAGGAGGCATTTAAAAATGATTTGGTAACTGTTGGTAGCTGGTTAAAAGATAGCCTGTTCTCCTTTACTCAGCGACTCTAGTGGCCTGGAAGTTTCTATCTACCTCTGACTTGAGTTTAGAAATCAGAGGAGATGAAGCTGTTGTGCACTGATTGGTGCTACAAGTAAAACGCTTTGTCCTTGTGGTATGCTAGAGAGGATAACAAGGACATTGGAAGCCTCTTCATCTTCTGTTACGATATGATATGAATATTGTTAACATGTCATTGAAAATGAGAGAGCCCTTTAAAAGCAAAGAAGAATTGTAACTAATATAGTGTTTATGTCCGGACTACAGATGCAGGGAATGGGAAAGGCACATTCTCCTCAGCCTATGAAATGCACACTGAGGAGGTAATAGGATATAACATATACTAAGCTACAGTTGGAGATCCAGTGTGCTGTAATTGTTTGAGTACTGCACTAGGACTAGGACTCTGACATACCAGGATTCAGATCCCTGCGGGCTGTGGAACTGTATTGTACCTTGGTCAGTCTCTCAGCGTCAGAGCAAAGCAATGACAAAACCCATCTGAACAAATCTTGCCAAGAAAACCCCATGATAGAGTCTCCATAAGTCACAAAGAACTTGATGGCACAAAAGTGTACTAATTTCTACTACTTTCCATATTTTTACTTTTATTATTGTTTTAATTACTAATATATCAAATTGCTGTTTGTGTTTTTAATACAAATTATTAATCTGGTCTTAAAAGTTAGGAAATTACTGGGGAGGGGAACATTTATTCTACAAAATATGATCCTCCAAAGTTAAGCATATTTTAACCCTGTGATTAATGAGGGGGGGGACCGAATTTGGAAGTGCTTATTTTGGGTGAACACTTTGCTATCAGAGTAGATTTTCCCTTCCTCCTGCTTTAGAAATTTGAGAAATCTTCCAGGTGAGATTTAGGGGGAAGCAGAAGTTCTGAATAGCAGAAGAGAAATGTGCTATGTAAATAGAAGTCTTGTAAAGTACTGGACATAGTTCTTTGATTGGACTGAGCCCACTGTAGTTAGATTTTTTTTGTACTTTGAGTCATGTTTGCTAATCCTTCTCTATAGTACTGAGAACTAGGGGGACTTTTCCTGTTTGTTTGTTTTTTTTTATTAATTTTTATAAACCACTTTTCAGGCTAATGGCCTCCCAATATGGATTGCAGAAATGATTGAGGGAAATAAATTGTTGTGTTTGAGGAACAAGGACTGTTCAGTTGGCCCTCTACATTTTGAGGTTTAACTTTCATGAATTCGATGACTTGTGAGTTTTTCCAACCGCTGCCCCTCTCACCTAAAGCACTTCTTTTCTGGGAGAACCTTTTCTTTCAGCAGCTCTGATCAGACCACACAGCCCTTTAAAAAAATGTTTCTGGTTCTCCTTCTTTTCCTCCTGGCACTGCCTGACCAGCTAAGGATGACTCGCAGCCTGATTTCTCAGCACCCTGATATCCTTCTACACCCAAGAAAGGAGATGGGCAAGAGGGAGGAAGTGTAGGGCCCCCATGCTGACCAACCCCCTTTCTCTCTCCAATCCCAGACCTGTTTTAGACCCCGGGTGCCTGTTCTCTCCACCATGCCTCAGCCCCCTTTGTGTGCACGCAGACACACATACATTTTGATATTTGCCATTTTTTCCCACATTTGCAGACTACCCTAAGTCTAGTAAATGTGGACAGCCAACTGTTTAATGTCAAATTAGTGTCCAGTGTTGCTTGGGAGAATTGTTAACTGTCATTAGTGATCATTCAGTTTCAACTGCACTAGGGCAAATTGTGAATATATTTCAATTGCCCTTGAGAAGGTATGCCTCTTTGGACTGGCCACCCAATACACAATTCTAAATGAATGTAAAAATAATGAGGGCACTCCACAAAACACACATAGTCTATATCTTAAATCAGAGCATACCAAAATTCTCCCCAAATGTGAAAATTGACATGTGATGCACTAACAAATAGCTATAGTGTATCCTTTTTATATGCAGGGGTTCCATTACAGGATAAAACAAAAAACGTGGATGCACCATCCCATTATTAGTGGTCACAATGTGTGCACACATGCTGGTGCATGCCTCATGCAGCCATTAACATTGCATATTAGATACAAGGCTTCATGGGACCTTGCATTCATGTGTGCTAAGGCTTTGTCTGTATTTACATGTGATGCAGTGGCAAACAATTTTATTTATATAATTGCAGCAGAACTTCAAATTTTTTTAAGAAAAAGTTTGACTTGTCAAAATTTTTCTAGTGGTTTGTTACACTACTCTGAATGAAAAAATAATTGGTGTGCCCTCTGCAAAGTGAATTCCATGCACATCATTTAGCCTGTATTTTAAGTCTGACTGTTCCAAACATATTTCCCAGATTGAGAGAACATCTGCCTACCTATTTTATCAAGAAATGTTTTGTTCTGTAAAGAACTTTTCACTGAACATACAAAGCCTGTAATCTAAAGAAGCTGTGGGTACCTAAGTAGTACCTACATGCATGTCCAGAGATTTGTAAACAATTTCAGTAGCTATGCAGATAAGCTGTGAAGTTTGCCTTTTTTTTGGCAATGGGGACAAATTAGGACAAACATTCTACAAATGTAAAAGTGAAGACAAGGAAGACCTTTAAGCAAGGTGATTCAGGTTAAGAAATTTGGACCCTGTATGTCTCTAGATACTTCTAAGCTCCTTCAGTTCCAGACAGTAGAGTGAGTGATCAAGGATGATGGCAATTTTAGTTCAGTAATATCAGGAAGGATTGACTAAATACCATGAAGGCCCCAGTTCCCATCAGATCTTGGAAGGTGAGCAGAATCAGACTTAGTACTTGGAAGGGAGACTGTTTTCCCCCTTATACCTTCGTCCAACTTCAGACATAGCAAAAATTGGCTTCTCTTTTTCACTGCTTTTCTCACTCGGCTTTTCCAACATTCTGTTGTTGATGCAGCAAGCACATGCCCTTTTGGAACGTGAGAGCTCAGCATTAAGATCACGTGTGGCAAGAGGAGCCTGTGAGAGAAAGAGAGCAGGAGAGAGAGGCTTAGGATAGGATGTGCTATCTGTGAAGTTGCGTAAACAGCCTGTCCCTTGTTCTCTTCTCATGAGAAGCAATTCTAGTTATCTGTTGTGACTTTGATGAGGCCAAGTCTCACTCCGGGGTTCTCTCAGTCCCAGACCCTGCCATTTACCCCCCGCCCTTCCTTTTCCCATGGGAAGGGCCTCTGTGAGCCCTGACACTACTGATAAATAGGGCTGACACTACTGGTAGGGCTGACATTACTGGTAAATGTTTCATACTTAGAAAAGAGTGGCCTTGTCACATCACCTGTTGTGAACTCACTTGACATTCCTCAACTTTTTTTATTTTTTGATAATGAAACTATTTTTAATTAGTGTAAAAAAAGAAAGACAAAAATCATTGATTCACTAGCTGTGGCAGTGGTGAGGAGGAGTGTACTAAATAAACAGAATATTTGATTACTACATTAAGTGGAAGGAGAGCAACGTCCTCCTATAAAGTGAGTCACAGGGTAAAAAGTTTGAGAAAGGTTGCTCTAGGCCATCTTTTCCCTGTCTGCCTTCTGTCAGAGACAAGACCCAATTTTGTATCCTTTTTCCCTGGTAGGCTCTCTTCACAGCATTCCCTAAGCTATGATTGTCTAACTCAAACTAGTCTTGCCTAGCTCCTGCCTTCACCATACTCTGAAAGTTGTCTTCAGAGTAGTATTTATATTCTGAATTAAGTTTTCATTTCTCTCTGCCTTCTGGCAGTTGCAGTCATGCAGATAGGAAAGAATTTTATATGTTCTCATTGCATTTTTGAGTGTCTGGAAATCTCTATTGTTGCCTGTGTTGTATAACTGTATACCTACTTAGTTATGTAGTAGAGGCTGTAAGGAACTCTGTTACTCAGTTGCAAAGAAACATAACAGGACACTGACAAGAGTGTCCCATTTTGCACTCATTCTTGTTGAGCATTTGGTGTTGTTGTGTATCACATCCCTGTGTACAGTGGCCAGTTTGCTGGCTGCTCTACATAAGTACGTAACAGTGTGCTCTTGCTGAATACAGATTTTGCAAAATTGCTTAATTCTCTTTCCCGAAACATAAGTCCACTTACAAACATACAAGTCCTCAAGTGAATTCTGGCTAATTTTAATTATTATAGTTGATTACAGGAAGAGGTTGTAGAATTTTGATTGACTATTTTGAGATTAAAGCTATTTATATTACATTAAGAAGTTGCACTGTAACTGTGAGAGTATGGTATTAATATTGGGAAATTCAATTCTCGAATTGGAAAATAAAAGTTTTTCTCCTAATTGCCAGTATAAACATACCCTGCTATTTATAGATCATATGGATCCTGCTAATATATGATCTCAGACCTCTTTTGCTCTGCTTTGTCATCTCTTTGTTGCATATTCTTGAGTTTTTCAATATTCTTGTTGGTAGCGGGAAGAGAACCACAGCCAACATGGTACAGTAGAATAAAGAAAGAAAGCATACCTTGAGGTTCTCCAGTATTTGATTGCTTGGCAAATTTTGTTAAGTGTGAAGCTGTTTTAGAATTATACAGCTTGAAACTTAAGTTATTCTAACAAAAAAAAAAATCCACAACGTTGTTCTGTCGAAATGTTTCCAGCTAATGTCACCAGCAAACACAAACACTTTTCACAAACTTCGTCTAATCTAAAAATATGAAATACAAAGGAACTCCTTTTCGCACAGTATAGATTATCTAATTGTCTTGTACATGAATGTGGGGGGATGAATTCTCCAAATTTCTGGTAAATTAACCTGAAGGAAATGTTCTCCAAATTTCTGATAAATTAATCTGAAGGAAAACAGAAGAGCTGTTTTCTTTCATTTTTGTGATGAGTCAATATACTGTATTTGACCATGTATAAGATGAACCAGCTTATAAGATGCACCCCATTTTTAAGTTTTTCTTGGAGAGAAAATTAGTTTTTAAAAAATAAGCATGGCTTCCTCCACATAAACTCCTTCCCTTCCATTTAGCAGGGAAAGGGAAGGGAGAAAGCTTCAGAGGTGGGGAAAGAAAGCTCCTAGGACTTTCGTCCCATCTCCCTTTCCCTTCTGTTTTGCAGGGGAAGTGAAAGGAAGGAGCTCCAGAGAGGGGGGAAAGCTGTGCAAACTTTCTTTTTCCCCCCTCTGGAGCTACATCCTTTCCCTTCCCATGCAAAATGGCAGGGAAAGGGGGTGGGGGGAGCCTTGCGCAAGGGTCCCTTTCCCCATCTGGATCTCCCTTTCCCTTTCCAATGCATTTTGCTCCAGCGCAGAGAACTCACGCCAAGGCAAAATGGAAGGGAAGGAGGGCGGGGGGAGCCTTGTGGAAGTGCTCCTTTAGCCCCCTAGAGCTCCCCCTCCCTATCCTATGTATTTTGCCTTGGCACTGAGAACTCACGTGGTGGCAAAGTGGATAGGAAAGGGGTTGGTATTTGCAGGTGTATAAAATGCACCTGCTTATAAGACGCACCAGATTTTAAATGTTATTTTTCAAGGAAAAAAGTGTATCTTATGTACTAGGAAATACAGTATGTCTCTATTAAAGGTACAAGCTACTTATCAGCAGACCCTGGATAAATGAGCCTGGAGTAATGATAATCCTGCAAAGTAGAGCCGGCACCACCCCTTATTGTCCAGTGAGGGGAAGTGTGGATGTTAAAAGCTGTCATGAAGGAACTCCTGGTCCTGGATCTGTGTGAGAGGGGCTGTTGGTGAGAGGGTGACTTGGAAGTCTGTCATTCATAGGGTTGCCATAAGTTGAAGTTGACTTGATGGCAGTTAAGCAGCAACGACCTGCCTGTTTCATTGTATTTCTTATGTTTTATAAGTGGTTACAGCTGTGTCTTGTACAACGGAATTCTATTCAGATTTTTACAGAGGTGAGCTTGGCTAAATTTTCCTCAGAGTAGTTTACGCTTACTGCAGAACCTTTCCATAGGATCGTTTTAGATGAACACCCTTCCTGAGTTAATCATTTAATTCTTTCCCTGTAATTTCATATCTCTGCAGTGAGAAAACATAATTTTGGATCTTCTGCATGTCACTTGGAAAACTGTACTTGCTTGTAATGGGCCTCAGAGATGATACAGGGGATAATGAACATGAAATTAATAAAAACTAGAGTTCACTTGTGAGGGGGTAGTTCATTATGCATGATATCACATGTCTCTTTAAATGAGTCTATTTTTAAGTTGCATGAATTTTTAAAAAACTTGTACAGTGTCGGAACTACAGGGAGCACTGAATGGACTTGTAACTTTAAAGAACAGGAAGGAAGCTGCTCGTGATGTTAGAGGAAACTTTGTTCTGTATGCAAATAGCGGTCAGTAGTATTTTCTTTGGGATCAAACTCTTGCTGTCTGTACTCTTGAGCCAGGCTGGACTCTTCTGGGTTCGCTATTAGCATTTCATGAGACCTGAAAGTTGGAGGTTTATGATGAATTGTTATTGGGGGGGTTAGACAGCAATACCACATCAGTTCCAGTTGATATGAATATTTTGATAGAGGTCAGGAAATTCTGACCGGTTGGACTTAGTGACCATCCATTATTCTTTCTAGCCAAGTGTAAAGTCCATTCCTGCTATGATACTGTATTCTCGACAATAAAATTTGAGATCGGTTTAGAAATTACACCTCATATGCAGAGCCATATAAATAAAAAGAAAGCTGTGTTAAATTTTTTAAAGCAGTAGTTCAGACTCAAGTACAATTTAGCATAGTTTTCTGCTTCTTCAAAAAGAAATTACAGGTTTAAAGCAGAAAAAAAATACGCTGTCGTTTAGAATTGTTTAAAGATACCTTGTATTGAAATATGTGTTTTGGTTTAGTGTTTGGTGCAGTTTCAGAGTAGACATGTTTCTACAGTTAATCAGTGGCTGAGTTCATGCAGCAATATGCTTTTTGCCTGCTTGTAAATGTTTCCATTTCAGATTTTTTTTGTACCATATGAATTCGTATTAAGTCACACTTCAGGATGCAAAAGAAAGAGGAGGATTTGACCTTCCATCATTGAAATTTTATTATTATGCATGCTGCCTAGATTGGATTAATGACTGGATTCAATTAGAGAGAACAACCATGAAAGATTTGGTAAAAATAAATAATAGATTCAGATGGCATGGATATTTGTGTTACGATAGATTAGCGGTGAATAAAGAGTTCAACGATCATTGCATCTGGAAGACACTGTTAAAGGTTTGGCTACAAATAAAGTGGAAATATTGTACAAAACTTCGACCATGGACTTCCCCGCAAGAAGCATATAAAATTGCTCCAACAAAACAAGGAAATTTATTAACATATCAAGACATATTGAAATGGGAAGGGGATAAACCAAGAATGTGTACAGTAGAAGAATTAAGGGCTGATGGATATGAGTTAAATTGGTTCCCATGGCGACAACTAAAAGAAAGGTGTAAAATGGATCAAAAACTGTACGGATTTGAGAGAAAAGAGAATGAATTAGATTTATTGATGAACAGAAATCAAAAGAAGAGAATTTCGAAACTCTATAAACTATTGCTGAAAAGAGAAATGGAACCAGCAGTAGTTAAAGATACAATGGTTAAATGGGCTCAGAATGTGGGACATCCGATCAAACTAGAAGTTTGGAAGAAAGTATGGAAAACTGAGATAAAATTCACACTAAACTTAAATTTAAGAGAAAATTTTTACAAAATGTTACATAGATGGTATATGACCCCACAAAGATTAAAAAAAAATAACTAACAATGGGAATGCAAAATGTTGGAAGTGTAATGAAAAGATTGGGTCCTTTTTTCATATGTGGTGGACTTGTGGAAGGGCAAGAAAGTTCTAGAAGGGGATCCATGATGAAATTCAAAGAACTTGTAAAATGAACTTTGGAATGATACCGGAATTTTGTTTGTTAAATATGTTAGGACAACAAAGGGAGGTTAGAAGTCACCAGAAGATATTGTTGTGTTTGATAACAGCTGCAAAGTTGATATATGCGCAACATTGGAAAGAAAAGAAAGATATCGATTTAGGAGAGTGGAAATTAAAAGTTCTAGATATGGTAGAGACAGAAAAGTTAGTATTTTCATTGAAAAATAAACCTATCCAGAACTTTGAAAGGGAATGGAAAGGAATTTTAGATTGGATAAAAACATAAAGGTGCATGAAACCAGAGAAAGAGGTAATGTAATTGCTTTTGTCTTCTGTAAATGGAAGTGTAATTGTTATTTTTATTTTATTTTATTTTTTTGGTAAATGGAAGCAAAGAAGACTCAACTGGAGAAAAATAATATGGAAGGGTGTGTGTGTGATGTATCTGTCAACAGGGTATATCCACTCTGTTTTTTATGCAATGAAATTTTTAATAAAAATATTTTAAAAAATAAAATAAATTTGTATTAAGTCATCCCTGCTATTTACACTTGTGTTTTTGTAACGTTTCTTCCTTTGCACAGCAAATAGGTAGGGCTTGTTCTCCTGCTGTGCCTTCTGATCAGTATGATTCTTTTCATACTGTGAGTGGCTAGGGTGAACAAAAGAGCAATGGTACCGTATTGCCACCAGATGGAGCACAGTGTTGCCAGCCACTCTGTAGACATTGGGTAATATACAATTTATTCTCCCTGACTGGAATATGGGGACATAAAACAACATGTAATGACTGCAAACTTGCCCCTCCCCAGTCTCTTTACAATTTCTTTGTTGTAAAGACAGGATTTGGCCTTCATTTATTTAAAATAGCGCATTAATGAACCCAATTATTGTTTTTATAGAAAATCAAAGGATTGGCAAGAAGGCTGTTGGTGACATGTAGATGTAATCTGGGGTTAGACCCATGTATATAATTTTATGAAGTTCCCTCTCCATGAGGAAGGCAGTATTGCCAGTCAGGGAGAGCACATTCTATGGCAAAATACTAGTTGGCAGAGGGTTGAGGACATCAGAACAGCATCTGACATTATGTAGTTGAGTGAGGAAAGGAGACATTGCTTTTCCAAGTATGTGTGTACTCGGTATGTGTCTGAGAAGGTCACATCTCTCCATGTTCCAAGTATGTGCCTGAGAAAGTCACATCTCTCCTTATCATCTAGCTGCGGGAGGGCTGCCAGGGTGTGTGCTCCTTTGCTGGTGGTATTGCCTTGCTCAGAAGCAGTGCAGCTGTGCATCAAATCATTACATTCCAATCATGTAGATTTATGATCTCAGGTGATTGTGTGGGGGTGCTCTGGAAAGTGATCTAGTCATGTGCTTCTCAGTCTCTCTGCTGTGGGCTGGCAGTCATTTTTTCCCAAGGTATCAGGAGCCTATGTTATGTTTGTGTCTTTAAATGACTGCTGTTTGTTTCTTTCCTGGAAACCTGCCAGGGACCAACAGCTAGTTGCTCAGGGGCTGGCTGGCTGGCTGAGAGACTAGTTTGAATAGCACTAATATAGTAGTAGCGTGTAGTAGTTTGTTACACATACTGCTCTGACAGTTTCTAGGACTGGAATTTTAACATTGTAAGCAGTCGCATCCATTGCAGCAATTGTTGTGGACCTTTCAACAAGATCACAAGAAGTCATTGAACAAGTGAGAAGTCAGGGAGAGGGGACAGAGGGGAGGGAGAAGTTTTCAAATAAGCTGATAACCATACCACCATCAGATCATGGTAGAAGTAGCAAGAAAAACCCACAGATTCACACTGTGGTGAATACATGCCAAAAAAAAACAAAAAACCCAGCTATAGTCAAATTAAACTTAATTTTTGCCTTCATCATGAAAATGCTAAAGAATGATCAGGAACTGGAAAGGTGCAAGCATCATGTGACTTGAACATCCGAAGACAAGAGCAGCTGTGTACAACCAGTCATTATTAAAGTAATATGTGTACCAACTGAATCTGCTCTCTCTTCAAAGAAGCTTATATTGAAGCTCCTATATAGATGAAAATTGCACTTCAGTAATAGCGTGCCTTTAAATTGTTCTAATGAAATGATTATTTCTTTCAGTATAACCTTTGTAAAAAAAAAAAGACGGATTACTTTTGAATGGTGGTCAGAAAAAATGGTCAGGTTAATGAAAAATATGAAAATGCGGCAACTCTGCCCTTCCCATAGCAGCTCTTCCAGCCCACTGAAAATGCTACACAAAATGTTGGGGAACCTGCTGGATGGGATGAATTGTGAGGAGAACTTTGAAAATCAGGCATAGGGACCATTGTCTGCTAATGGAATGTAGATCCTGGGTCTGGCCCATTGCAATTTAAAAATAAGAACAGAAAAATACATCTTCCCCTTGATACTGTCAGAGTTACCAACTAACTAGGCCCAACAAATGGCAGAGAAAGTTTATGAAACCTGTTGATGTCTTGTGGAATAAACATGAATTGCCAGAGCTGGAACAGTTGCTCTGAAAGCAAGTTCTTTTAAAATAATAGAAATTTACTTAAAAGCATTTAGAATGAGTTTGTCCATCTTTGATTTAACATGTGGCCCCTGGAATAAAAATTAAGAAGTGAGAAAGTACAGTGGGCCATCTCATGGGGGTTGGGTTGCAGGATCCCTGTGAAAGTAGAAAAACTAAATATCTCTGCCCCCCCCTCTAACATGTATGCTACAGACTCTGCTGCTGCAAAAATCTTATTCAGTGTCCTCATCTTTCTCAAAGAGAAGGAAGATGACACCGAAGGAGATTTTTGCAGCAGCTGCCAGCAGCTCCGCTGGTTAATGCTTTGCCACTTTAGCACCAGAACACATCCGCCTCACTCTGAGGCTGCCTCTGGGGACCCAGTGGCCTCTGCCAGCCTCTAAGCCTTCACCTAGAAATGGTCCCAGTTCATCACAGGGCTTGATTTCCCTATGCACAAGTCCTGTTTTGGACAGTCCTTCATGATTCCTCCCCTCTGCGGGAAAGCAGAGTTATTGACTTCGGTGCACAAGTCCCTTTTTGGACAGTGCTTCATGATTCCCCAGCTGCTAGGGGCAAGGAGGACCAGCAGTAGCCAACCTACTGAAGAGCAACAGCAGGAGAAGAGAGGAAGGCAGAGTCAGCAGCCCCAGGAGCCATTCCCTGTCATTACAGTACTGTTATCATCTATACCTATAGCTAGTTAAGCAGCAGCTACAAACTTGCAAATAATCAAATTCACACAAGTTAAACCCATGAAAGTTGAGGGCCAACTATATAGGTATTTGCATATATCCAGTAAATAAAGAATGGCTATTAATGTTTTTTATCTCTTGTATTATTTTTATGAATCCATAATGTTTAAGCTGAAAATATATCTTATGGTTTTGGTTTTGTTCTCTTAAACAGCAGACTACAAATCAGGTGCAAACTGATTCTTTGTCTCCATCTCCCAACACTGTGTCACCAGTGCCTTTAAATAACCCCACAAGTGCTGCAAGATACGGAACAGTCATTCCTAATCGCATCTTTGTTGGAGGAATTGATTTTAAGGTATTTTTTTCTAATCTTGGTAGATAAACAATAAGCATAAAAATGTTATGTCTTGTAATATATTTGGTTTTATCTTGTTTTCTCATATGTACTTAACAGTTTTGCCTCTAGAAGGCTTATCCAAGTAGAAATCTGGTTGTATTGGATATTCAGCTGACCGACATCCATCCAAAGGAGTTAACAACATTCTGTGTTCTGTCCACATCTTCTCTGGAGGATAGTTGAGTTTTAGTCCAAAACCATCTGTAAGGTCACAATGTCCTTATCTGTGCTATAAAAAGTTGCCCTCCCTTGGCAACTAGGAATTGCATTTTTAATTCTTTATGAATAAAACCCCTTTAGATTCTATATTGTTTCAGATATTTAGCTAAAAATTAAAAGAACTAAATTTATTATGATATTCTACTGACTATAGTGCATTTAGTTCATTTTCCCACAGAATGTAGTGAATTCAGCAGTACTTTTCATAAGTCAAACACCAGTCTAAGCACAGAAACCTTTTATCATTATCCACTTGTTATCTTGTGTATCCTACGTGCTCTTCAGAATTACAGTCAAAGCTAGTGCTGGGATCCAAAGAGCTCTCCTGCTTCCACAGGGCCCTTAGTTAGTAAAAGCCTCATTGTATCTATGGTGCTTTGGATCCAAACCTTTCTTGACTTCAGAGATCTGCCTTTTTTTTTACATTTTATTTTTATTAAATCGTACATATAATAAAATCCTTACATACATATTATACTTCTATCGTCGTTATTTTTCACATATATACAAATATTTACATACTTTCTTGGTAATGTAAACCGTTTTTAACTTCCTTATTAAGACCATTTTTCTTTTTTCTTTTTTCTTTTTTGAAGCTTTATGTATATTTTACATTACCTTGACTTCCTTGGCCTCTGTCCTAGAATCTTTTCGGCGCTGTTATGTTCACACGAAACTCCCAAATCATATATAAACAGTTAAATGCTTATCCATCTTTTCTTCTTACCTGCTCCCAGTTTGATGACTTTACTTTTTAGTACAATCTTCTCGTTTTCATTTACGTTTTTATCATTCTTCCACACATTTAATTATACTCCATCTGTTTCTATCCAACATATATTTACTATTATATCACCTTATATTATATCAATATCAGTACCATATCAATATCAATACCAATATCCTGTTTTCTTCATAAACTCTGTTACTTTTTGCCAGTCTTTCTCAGTTACATCTATTTGTGTCCCTTTTAACCGTAAAGAGAATAAATCAAATTGTTTTAATTCGGCTATTTTTTGAATCCACTGCTCTATATCTGGAACTACCGGTAGTTTCCATGCTCTCGCAAACACCATCCTTGCTGCCGTAATTAAATAAAGTAATACTCTTGTTTCTCACTTGAAAAGTTTTATCAAACATGAATATCATATTTAACAAAAATATTTCGGGCATCATGGGAAATGATATGTTAAATATTTCTTTTATAATTTCATATGTATTAGACCAGTATTTTTTCTCACTTGTACATGTCCACCACATGTGGTAGAATGTACCCAGATTCTCTTTACATTTCCAGCATTTATTGTTTCCAACATGATACATTTTATCTATCTTTTCTGGTGTTAAATAATACCTATACATGATTTTAATGAAATTCTCTTTTAAATCTTATGAGCTGGTAATTCTAATGTATTTTTCCATGTCATTTCCCAATGATCTAACGAAATTTCATGTTGAACATTTCTTGCCCACTTTGTCATAACTTCCTTTACAGTTTCGTCTTCCAGTTTACAGGTAATAAAATATTCGTAAAAAAGAAAGATCTTTTGTTTGGATTTCAGAAATA
Source organism: Cyclura pinguis (assembly GCA_030412105.1). NCBI lineage: Eukaryota > Metazoa > Chordata > Lepidosauria > Squamata > Iguanidae > Cyclura > Cyclura pinguis. The sequence continues at coordinate 204,859,182 of CM059599.1, forward strand.
TTATTGTTTCAGGTTCATTATATGATTTTTGTGTTGAAATTCCTTCTAGTTTTAAATCCATTTTAAATCTCTCTTTCAGTTGTAGATATGGAAACCGGTTTAATTTGATGCCTACTTCTTCAAATTCTTCTCATGTTTATATTCTGATTTCCTCCAATCTATCACACGATGTCAAGTCTTTGTATCTAAGCCATTCTTGGTTTTTTCTGCCCATTTCCCATAGAAAGCTTCTTGGGAGAGATCTGACTTTTGACTTAGGAGATTTTTGTCTTTTGTTATTAATACTCTTAATTTGTTAAAATAATAGAAAATGTTGGATTAAGGAAATAGAGCAGTATAAAAACCAGCAGTGATTGGAAAGTGGTCAGTTTGGATATGATCTGTACCGTGCAGCATGGATCCCAAGGTTTATCCAGTGGTCCTATTTGCGTGCTATAAAGGTGTGTCATACCACAGCAAGCATCCTTGTTCTTTGCAGTCTCCATAAAACTATTCCTTGGGCACACAGGCTTCACTCAGCTTGGACTCTTCTTCCTGGCCTCTCTTCTTTAGTCGATGTATGTGGGTCTTGCTTTATATGGGGATTAAATTACCTGTAGCCTTGTTCCTTTATTTTATGTTATAACATAAAAAAAATTGATATTGGGTTGGATCCAGTTTGAGGAAAACTGGTCCTGTGGGTTGAACATTTAGGGACATGCTCAGCTCAGCAACAGTAGAATTTATCTCATTTCCCATGAAATCCAACGCTGGACAATATGGCCATCTCTGAGGCACAGTGGCTTTTGACCATATGAATTCCACTTCTGTCATTCTCAGTGGCTGTCTGATGTCTGGTTCCTTGCCCCATGTTAACACTTCACATCTTCTGCTGTAACCCATAAAGTTGGGGCCTTTTGTATGCCAAAAGTGCTTGTCTTGTGTTGTTTCACTGCCTTTGCAGTATTCTCAACTCATAACTAGAGCTGCAGTTCACTAAAGGACAAGCCAGTACCACATATAGGCAGTATGGAGACAGTTTTAAGGATCAAAGGGATAACATATGGGAAATGTTTTGAGTACATATGATGCAATCCTATACATGTCTACTTAGAGGTGAGACTCGTTGTTTTCCTTGACACTTGCTCCCAAATATGTGAACTGGTTTGAAGCCTATTAAGATTCTGCTTCTATCTTCCAAAGAATTTGTTTTTACTATTGTTTCTGTATCTTAATCTGCATATTTAAGCTGGCATCTCCCATCCAAATTATTGATGAACGTGTTGGACAGTATTAGACCAAGGACAGCTAGTTTTAACTTTGATGGTAAATCACAGTTAGTGTTCTGAAGATTCAGATTTCCCTCCTACTACACTGACTTTCACTTGGATACTTACAGCTATTTTTATCTTATATTTATTATAATCAATGAGTTGGATCAGCTTTCATGGAGAGGATGCTGCTGGTGTCTGCAGGAGGAGAGCAGTGGATTTTACAAGTTCTTCTTCTTTACAGATGGCAAATGTGCTTGGTGGGGGCTGAGTGGCCATGAAGAACAGCAGAGGAAATGATTTGGGGAAGGGAATTAGTAAAAATTTCCTGTACTTTCTGTTAGTAGGCATCCTTACTGGAAAGCCCTTTCTGAGAATGGAGGGGATTCTTCCATGAACATAAGGGCACCTTTGGCTCCTCTTACTATGCAGTGATAGAACTGCATGGTAAACCATTTGTTTTAACAATTCAAGAAATAAGGGTTGATCTGCCTTGCTTTTGCTCTAACAGGTCTGTACTATATTGGCTACATGTTACTCATATCTTTTTGATATGTTCAAGCAACAGCTGTTTTTCCTTTTTTTATATATGCCTCACCTTTTCCCCAAAACCGAGACTCGGGTGTCTTACATATTACAGTAAATCCAGTATAGTATAAAAATACAAAAGATCACTATTAAAGTAGAATTTAACCATTAACAAAACTAAAAACAATTTAAACATACAATTAAAATGTTGAAAAGCAATTTAAAACAATATAATCAAAAGACTACAGCACAGTCTTGAAAGCCCTTCCTTTATTAAAAAAATCTTCAGTTTTAAAAAGCCTGCCAGAACTTTACAAAACCGTCTTTGCCTGCTGATAGCAAGGATGGGGATGTTCCGTCCTCCCTAGGAAGAGATTTCCGGAGGCTGGGAGAAGTTGCTGAGAAGGCAGGGACAGACTGATCAGTCTGTAGATTCTACCTTTCTCTGAAGAAAAATGATGTCATTAACTTGTTTGATCTCACTGCAGATTATTCCAGTGTAGATCTCAACCTTGCATATGTATTTAGTAACCACTGTAGGTTATATAGCTAGGCAGCTTTGCAAACAAGTCCACAAAAACATGCTAGTTTACAAACTGGCCCGTATCCCTACACATCTGCTTTGCCTTAAATAATATGCAGCTCAAAGAAAACTTTCATCAACCTTCCCTAGTTTTGTGTGGTGATATTTCAGTACCACATGTGACCAAGCAATGGACTACTTACCTTCCTGTAACCAAGTTTACGTGGGAATTTGGCAAAGGAAGTCCAGGTTCAAAAACTGAAGCCATGCATCACACTTACACATGAACTATCTTATGTGCTTGAAGAGTTATCCTGAATCTAGGATAAAGTTATCCTGAGCTAGAGTTATCCTGAATCTAGGATAAAATGGTTTTGCATATGGGATTATCCACACAGGTAAGCACATTGTCCCTGAAATTTTTAAAATAAATTATGTGTCTTCAGTCTGCACTCTAGTTAACTCTCACTCATTTGGTCATGCTTCTCAGTAAGACTATCAAGGGTCACAGCTTAAGGACAGAGGAAGGAAGGCCACATCTGTGTATTTTATCTTCCTTGTGTGTCCCCAAAAATATGCTGCAGTGGCTATAGACACACGAGAACAGCATGGAAAGAGTGTAGTGAATGGGTTATAGAGAGAGAGAGAGAGAGATCGAAAGAGGTGATTAGTTAAAACGTACTCCATGAACAGGATTCCTTTCATTCATAGAAAGATACTTGGATATAACCCAATAAAGAAAACCCAAGTCCTTCTTCATATACCTCACCCAAATGATGAGGTACAGCTCAGAGACCCATTTAGAATGTTCCAGAAGTGAATAGCTTTGACTAGAACTCTGTTCCTTCCTCCAACTGCACATGCTCTGGCCTGCCAAGGCTACTCTCCCATCAGTTTCTTTTCATCTGTCACTAGAGAAAGTTCTTTAGTGTGTTCTCTATTAAATGGCTTCCTCCTCACTCATATACTTCTCTTTTTCTTATTTAATATTTCTGATTGCTCTCTTATTATCCATGCTAGCCAGACAAATCCCCCCCGCCCCTGCACAACACAACCCTCTTGAGCTCAGGGCTTCAGCCCTCCCTGCCCCTTCCCTTTTATGGCCTCTACACTTCTTTTCAAATCCTGTGTTACTTGTGGGAGAAAAGTCACTTTGTCTGATGGCCACTCCAAATGATTATTTTGCCTCAGAGATGGCCATATTGTCCAGCATTGTTGGATTTCATGAGTCTTCACCAGTCAGGCTCTTAGTAACAGAGCATCTCACCTTAAACTCCAGTGCTGGAAAGAATCTTTAAAGGTGACGTGATAGGCAGCTTCTAATAACATTTTACTCTGCTTCTACGTTGGTTGCCAAGTCATCCTCTAAACAGCTCAAACATCAGCTACTAAGAGAGCTTCCATGGGTTCCTCATATGCTGATTCCTGTGCTTGTGTCAGTCCTATCTTCCATAAAGACCATTGCGCAGTCTTCCACCTTGATACCAATAATGATACCATGAGCTGTGCCATCAAATCCCTCATTTGTCCTACAGTCTGCATTTTTTTGTCCTACCCCATCTTCCTGAGTCCTGAAAGAAAAGATTAATTCTTTCCTAAAGAAGGGTGCAGTAGAGCACCTTCTGTATGAATATGTTTGTCGTGCCCCTGCCCCAGGACCCTTCCCAACAGCCACGCCCTAGGAACATGAGAGGAACAGTATTTATGGCAGCCAGTGCAGATGGAAAAAGGAAAGCCCAGGCTTCTGGCAGTGTTTTTATAGGAAGAGCTTGTTAATTAGGCCACAGCTGGGTAGGACACTGAGACTATTTAACCAGAGAACAGAATGGCAGAAAGCTGTTGGAGCCTACTGATTCCATTGGTGGTAACCAGCCTTGCTGACTCCTGCATTCCTTGCTCATGGTCTTCAGATGTTGGGCCTTTGCTTGGACTAGAGAGTCTGCTCTTGGACACTCTCTCCCTGAACTCTTAGTAAATTCAGACTTGGCTATGCTAAGCTTGCTATGAACACAGACTGATAGCTCCTGTTGTCAACCTGATTATACAGCTGGGAAGCCTTAGCAGGCTGCCAGCACAAAACAGTGTTTGTGATTTGTGTTTGTATTTCTCCAGATGCTTCACAGTACCAGAGAAGGATGCCAACTAGTGCTCAGTCCTGTATCTGCAGAGTGTCAGTCACTACCTCCATCCACAGAAATTCAAAATGGTCACTCTCAACTCTTAGTCTATCCTTCCTTTGTCAGGGAGATTAATTTGCCTTGATAGGCTTAAAGGATGCCTATTTCCACATTGAGATTCATCCTCAATGCTGGAGGTTTCTCAAGTTCTCAATTGGCAAAGATTTTTACCAATACAGGGTCCCTTCCTTCAGCCTATCCAAAGTGCATGGTAATAGCAATCTGCTTCCTCAAGTCTCTAGGAGTACAAGTTTTTACTTACCTCAGTGGTTGGCTGCTGCTGACCTCTTCCTGGGATAAGTTATTTCAAAACATCCATCGCACATTGTCTCTATTACTATAAAGTCAAGTCTGAAAAGGTGGATACCATTGTTAAAGTGATACTGGATTCTTCTGATACCAAAGCCTTCCTGCCATTGAACAGGGTGGGGCCTTGAGACATTAAGTTCATCAATTGCTTTCTGCTCCTTACCACTCTGATCTTATCATTCAAAGATAGTTGGGCCTGATAACATCCACAGCTTCCGTGACATACCTCTCTCAACAGAAATTTTGACCTCTGTTAGCATGGTTTCTCTGCTGTTTCAATCCCCTCTCAGTCATCAAGGAAAGAAACTCAGTGTATCCCACCGTGTCCTCAGATCTCTTCTGTGGTAGTGAGAACAACCAATCATCTCTATGGTATGCCATTCAGATTTCTCAAGCCATCATGTCATTACCACAGATGTGTCTTTCCAGCTGGGTAGCCTGCTGCAGAGATATAAAGATTTGTGGTCACTGATCCTCTCAAGAGGCTACTCTCCACATAAATGCACTAACTAGAACTGATGAAGAAATTGTTCAGCAGACCTCAGGCAATACTGCAACTGTTTTTAATGTCAGCAAACAAGGTAGAACTCACTTGTTGGTGCTCTTAGATCTCACAGCCTTTGGACTTGGTGTAACAGAACACATATTCATCCAGTTTCTGTACATTTCTTGGATCTCTGGTGAACATTGGCATTCTATGTACAATTTACTGCTCTGTTCCATCACTCCACCAGACTTCTTCTTTGCTATAGTGGCCGTAAGAAATGGCAGCAAGTTTCTTCCCAAAGACTGTCTAAGTGGGTGATAAGAGGCTATTAAGCTGTCTTATTCTCTTGATGAACAGCCTATTTTTTATCTAACATCAAAGAACATTCAAGAAGAACCGGTGCCACTTCTGCAGCTTTACTCAGAGGTGTCTCTATACCAGAGCTTTGTAGGGCAACCATATACCAATTTCATTCAACATTACTTTTTGGACTTGGGGGCCAGAGCTAATGCTTGTTTCGGTCATACAGTTTGTCACCTTTATTTCAGTGACCTGTCCTGCCTCCAGTGGAATAAGCTTATTATTGACCCATTTGTGTAAGGCATGGAGACCACAATGAAGACAAGGATGTTGATTACTTGTAACTATGGTTCTTTGAGTTGTCATCTTTGCTCTTACTTGCCCTTACTTACAACTTGCCCTATCTCCCCTTTAATTCCTCTCATTATTTTTTTTCTGAGCAAGCTTCAAAACTGAGGGAGAATAGCTTTGGTGGGCTGAGACATGTGGTTGGTGGAGGGGTATAGTATTCCCACCAAAGCAGCTTAGCTCTAGAACATTCTGAACAGATCTCTGCACAGGTACGAAACCCATTTGTGTGAAGAAACAGAGGACCACTTGAAGAAACACAGTTCAGATAAGCAACCTGTTCTTACATGACATTTAAATATATTTGCAGAATAATATGGTGACATAATCACTGTTTCATTTTGTTTTTACTAGACTAATGAGAATGACCTAAGGAAGTTTTTTTCCCAGTATGGCTGCGTGAAAGAAGTGAAAATAGTAAATGACAGAGCTGGAGTATCAAAGGGGTTAGTAAAATTAAGCATGTGCAGAGTGGAATTTGTATTTGTTTGTGTAAGATATGTGGGAATATTTTTCTGTACGGTAATTAAGGAATGTTAGCACCTTACGGCTAGAAATCCTATCCTGTAAATGTTAAGTCTCATTGAACATAATTGTTCTTCTGAGTTGGCCTTACAGGTTGTGTTTAGTTGAAAATTAACATTATTCACACTGAAAGTTTTTAAACATGCATTAATATTAAATACAATTTTTAATGTACTTTCATGGTTTATGCACATTCCACCTTTGCTGTCTATTTCAGTGTATCATCCTTATTAAAAAAATTAGGCTTTTAACAATTTGTATTGTCTACAGATGTCTTATTTAAACTTTAGGTAGAGTTTTTCTACCTGTCATGGGAATTAGCTTCATATTTCTCCTGTCTGTCAGCCTTCCTAATACATTTACAGTAGCTATTAGCTGATAAACAGTTTTACTTACTTCACTGCTCACACATTCATATGTATTTGATGGTATGAAAAGAACAGAAGTGTCAGCTCTTCTAGCAGTTCAGGAGTTTTCCTACCAGATGACTCAGGAGTACTGATAATTCTTACTCATCACAGGGAATCGTAGAAATAGTTTAGTTACAAAGTTGGTTTATAGTAAAGCTGACATTTAGTATATATCTTCGTATATCATTTTAGAGTATAATCCTGTACTCAATGGTTTGTTGGCTGAAGGGTGTTAAGATGAGACTTAAAGTTCCCCAGTCCCCACAATTGCCAATTCATTGCCTTGGAAAGGATATCTAGGGGAAGAATTCATAAGCTAATAGACACAACCCACAGATACCTTCTAAAAGAGCTCTGAAGGGCATTGGGAAAGAATACACTTACATTGAATCATAAACCCCTTCATTTTACAAGAGAGGTGGACAATTTTCAAGTGTCACAGATACTCCCTTCACTGGACCTCAGAAAGCTGCATCCACTCTGTTTTTTGTCATCCCTCCTTCTTTGACTCAGGTGAGGGGAGGATTTTCCTGTATTTTGGGGAAACTGAGTTGTTTTATGTCCAGGCAAGATCTTTTTCCACCAAGAAGTGGAAGTCAATTACTTACAGTATCGAAAAAGGCCCCCTCTGGTCATAGGAGGGCTAAAACCAGCAAAAATTTCCACATGTTTCTTGGAGAACACAGCAAGCCTTTTCGAGGGGAAAAAAATAATAACTGGAATTCTGGGAAGCTAGTACAAAGGATTTGCAGGGCCACTTTTTGCCCACCATTGTTCTTTAGACACACTTGTAAAATAGGCACATACGGAAAAAATTGTGCTAGGACAGGAGCTGATGTAAGTAATTCCTTCCCATTAGTTCCTGTAGAAGGAATGGGGGAAAAAAGAGTATTAATCCTGTCCCCCAACTTTTATTAAATTTTTTCTTTGTTTCCTTACCATTCCTCCTTTACAGTAAATATTTTTGATTCATTGGCTGTCCTGAGCTGTAACATTGGTGGATTTCACCACTCTTCTAAAATTTGTCTGTAAAATTGCTACAGATTGGATAGTGGAGGTGTACAGTGCCTAGCTTCCTATGTTACTGGTATCCCATATATCCTTTGGTGAAATATGTGTTACCTTCCAAGCAGCTTATTAACATTATAAATATGACTCAGTAGTCAGCTCTGTAATGCAGTAAGAAACAGTGCAAATAAGAAACATGGTGTTGAGGAAGATGTCTGAGCACTGTTTTTGCTGACCAGCATCCTTATACATTAACTTGCAGAAGTAATGGAAAAGCTGTTGTCTCTCTGCATGGTAGAATTTTTAATTTTCAAATAGCACTTTTCATGTTAGCTTTCTCGAAATACTATTTCAAATAATGGTAGGCACATGAATAATCTCTCTAGTAGACATAATCTCTGGTTAATGTACACATTGATTAAATAAACATACTACAATTGTTACATCTTAATATTGCTCTTTCTCTAAGGAGCACGGATACTGTACATGTCCCCCTTTATCTTCAAAGAAGTGCTATGAAGTAGATTAGACTGAAGGTCATTATTCAGTCTAGGCATCCAGTGAACTCCACTGCAGAGTGTGAATTAGAGCCTACATTCTGTCTAACCATTTCCATTCAAGAACCATATTTTCTGAGAGGGAATATTTTGAGAGTTGTAAGCTAGTTGTTACAGCAACCATGGTAAGAATTACCTGACTTTTTTCTTAAGATTATCACTGCCCCCCACTGTTCCTTTTTTTATCTCTCCTAAGAATTGTAGGAGTGAGAAGAACAATGTGAAGTGGTTATACATCTGCACGCTACATCTTATCCATTTACAATAGTAATTTACAATATTTGTGCACAAAGTTTGATCTGCTTTCTTGGCTTTGATAACACACAGGAAAGGATTTGAAAAGTGTGAATCTGGCTGGATCTGCATTTTCCCAAATTTTTCTTGCCGTATCTCTACCATACAAACTTTTCTGCTATATGTCTGTCATGCAGGGAAGATGTGCATGAAGGCTGCCACTGGTGCTGCAGGCTACGGTGGCAGTCTCAGCAACAGAGATCTCCCTGGCAATTGATTGTGATACCATCTGAAAACCTTTTCCTGCAACTAGCAGCCTGAACTGCAAAAAATGACAACCCTCTGAACTGTTCTGGTGATTTGTTCCTTACAGTAAGAAACTTAGCTTCTCATTCATTTTCCAATGTTTTATTTTCCAGTGCTAAATATTATTTTCTAACATTAGATTAAATTGGACAGTCTTTGAATGATGCAGAGAAGCAATCCGTACACATTTGGATTCCCCCCCACATACCATCTGATGAGGCAGTGGGCCAAAGTTCTTCTCAGTTACAATAATTGACTCTTCTCTCTTTAATGATAGGTTCACTTTAATTTTTTTTACCTTGCCGGCTAGACATGTTTCTCAACTCTTATCCTTTTTTCAGCAAAAATAATTTTGAAAATCTTTATCTTCTTCTTTGTGGTCTCTGTGCCTCACACAATAGGATCTTCATGCATGCACAGTTACATTTCGGAAAGTTCCAGAGCTGAGGCGAGAACCCCTCCCCTGTTCAGTACTGAGCATGCTGAGTCCCACCAAGCTAACGGTCTCTTCTCAGTTTCTTTTCGTCCACCGACCAGTTAACAGCTCGGAAGGCTTCCTCTGCTGAGTAGCATTCTTTCATCTTCGTTTGGTTTTTCCTCTTCATTTCCATACAGAAACTATAAGAACTCCTTCTTCTTCTTATATCTTCTTCACTTTTCAAACTTTGCGTAACTTGCGGCCGCAAGGTTTCACTTTCTGATGCTTATTCGGAGTGTTTGTTCTGCCTAGGGGAGGACCATAACATTCAGGCCTGTCCTATTTGCAAAGAGTTCACTTTGCAAACTTTGAAGAACAGGGCCTCCCGCTTGAAATCCTATTGCTGGGAGCAAGCTCTTCACCTAAAGGATCAAGCGGCCTCCAACACGGCTCTCTTTACTGCTTCAATTTTGACCTGTCACTGACTACCTCGATACTGACCTTGGCCTCTATACCGCCACCCTCGGTATCGACATCAGCCTCTTCCTTAACTCTGCCATCCATCGCTTAGCTCCTGAGGATTCCGAAGCTTTTCAAGATGCCGGTGCTACCTCAGTCTTCCAGCTCTGGTGACGCCACGCCTTCTACTTCTCAGGCAACTTTGACCCAACAGCCTCGGACCGTTCCCACTCTGGCCGAGTGGAAGCGGCTCTCTTCATGTCATTCCTCAGTGGCTCCGAAGAAAAAGAAGGAGAAACGCCGTTCTCCCTCACCCACTGCCCGTCTGCCATCCACTCAAGCTGTCTCTCTTGGGCCCTTACCCACTCCGCTGTCAACACAGAATGAGCCTGTACTGGTCACACTTGAGGACAGACAGGCTCCCATCCTCTCTCCAGTGCCGGATTCTCTCTAACGGCCGGTCCTGGCCTTCCCAGTACCAGCGGACCCTACTTTGGAGCAGGATTACCAACCTTCTCCAGCCACCTCTCCTTTGCCACAGGATCCTTTGTCACAGGATCCGGCTACTCAGAGATCTATACATGACCTGTCTACTCTGGCTATGGCCTCTCATCCGCCTGCCATGGACGGTCCACTGATTCTAGACACTCCTTGGGCTACCTTTTGCGACTGGTCCCGCCTTAGCGTAGACCACTCTCCCAGCCATTAGGACCGTAGTGGGTCCCCCCATCGCCGAGATCATGGGCACCTTGGCCTCTATGATCTTCCCCCAGGCAGTGAAAATTTGCCATTTTCCTCAGCCTCTTACATCGCCCGCTGTGGTCACGAGCATTTGTGAAGGGAAAAACCCAGCTTCTACTACTCTTACTCGCTGGCGTACTGCGATCACTACCATCCTGATATCCGTTGTTGGTCTCCTTACACACCTCGTTGTTGTCAATCGCCATCACGCTCTCTGTCTCGACCACGCTACCACCACTCGCTCCCGTTCTCGGTCCTGCTCTGATTACTACCGGCGTTCTCCACTGCCTTGTTCTCACCCCAGCTCCCGGGATCGCACCCGGGATTGTCTCTCTGCCTACGCCTGTGACAGCTAAAGTTTCTAGGCCTCCACCAGTGGAATGCTCGGCTCGTACTCATCCTCCTGCTTCAACTGCGTCGCTCCCAACATAGTCACTTGTCGCTCCGATCTTAGCCGTCCTCTTGATTTCATTGTCCTCAGCCTTGATACTGGTCTCAGTACCGACATTGGGTCCGGCTCTGTCTGTACTGACATCAGTTCTGGCTCTGTCTGGTTTGCCTCTAGCTCCTCTGGAGCCTCGCCCGCCTCCAACTTCCCCGTCTTCTGCATCCTATGATTCTGATGAGTATTCTTCTCACTCTATTCCTCTGTCTCACAGTTCCCCTCCACTTACCTTTGGGGAACCAACCCCTGATACAGCACCCGAGGATGTCAAGTAATTATCTGACATCCTTGTCCACACAGCCAATGCCCTTGGCCTCGATATTTCTGGACCTGCCCCCACAGTACAAGACCCAGTGTTTCACTATGTTGACTCCCGTCCTACTATTACAGCACCGATTCTGTTTCTACCAGCTCTGCAAGAAGTCATAAAACACCCGTGGTCTCGGCCGGCTTCCTTTCAGCCAATCCCTCGTCGTCTGGAACACCTCTATCGCACCCAGCGTCAGGCTGTGGAGTTCCTTTTCAGCCATCCCACTCCCAACTCCATCATTGTTGAGTCCTCTCAAACCAAAGAAAGTAAGAAAGCCCATACGACCCCTCCTGATCGCGAGGGATGCTGTCTGGACATCTTCGGCCACCGCTTCTACTCTGCCTCCTCCTTAATTGTCAGGGTTTCTAACACTCAAGCTTGTCTAGCGGCCTACCAGCGTAACATCTGGGACAGGCTTCTCCTCCTGTTTTCTCATCTCCCTGATGATCACCAGTTCATGGCCCTGCAATATTACAGTGAGTCAGTGGCTCTAACTAATTAGCAAATCCAGTCTTCCCAACACTCTGTGGAAGGTTCAGCATGGGTCATGGTTGGTGCGATTGCTGTTTGTTGCTTTGCCTGGCTCCGCTCAGCTGACCTGACTGAGGACAATCAGAAGAGGATTGAAGACCTTCCCTTTGATGCTCACGGTCTCTTCCATGCCACCACAGATGATGCCATGGATCATCTCATGAAAGCCCGCCTCATGGCGAAAAAGATGGATCTTCACCCGTTCAGGCTAGAAAGCCCCATTCATTCCGTTTTTCCTGGAGACGCACCTCCTACTCTTACCAACCTTGGTCTCCACGGCGGTCTTCACAGCAGTCCTCTGCCCCGGCCTTCTCATCCTGTCACTCTTTCAGACACCAACAGGTGTCTTCTAAGAAGTCTTCTTCTGCTGCCATCGAAGTTTTGACTTCACCTGCAGGTTGCCACCTCTGCCAACCTTTTGTCTTGCGGGCCAACTGTCCTCCAAGTCCCCCGACCTTTCTCGCCACTGTGACACCTGGCATACCATCACCTTGGACTCTTGGGTGCTAACCATTATCTGTCTTGGTTACACCATGGAATTTCTAAATATTCCACTGCTTGACATCGTCTATTCCACACCTTCCAGTCCCGCTCTTTTTGCGGTGATAGATTCACTTCTTCATAAAGGGGCCATAGAAGAACCGCCCCCCTCCGCCAAGTGCACCGGTTTCTTCTCCCGATACTTTACAGTTCCAAAAAGGGACGGCACCCTCCGGGCCATTTTAGACTTCTGAGTGGTCAACTTTTTCATCTTGCCTTGGCAGTTCAAGATGGTCACGCTGTCGTCCATCCTGCCTCTCCTCAAGCTCTGGGACTGGTTCGTGTCCATAGATCTATAAGACACTTACTTCCATATTGCCATCCGCCCTCGGCACAGGCGGTACCTCCAATTCGCCGTCGAGGATACATGTTACCAGTACAAGGTTCTTTTCAGCTTATCCACAGCGCCCAGAGTTTTCACCAAGTGCCTCACCCTGTGATATCTTAACTCTGTATGAAGCATGTGATGATGTACCCTTACCTTGACGCTTGGCTATTGGTGGTGTCCTGCAGACAAAAACTGTTCAGGGACATTCATCTCACTCTGTCTCTACTCTCCGACCTCGGCCTCTAGGTGAATCTCAAGAAATCTCACTTGGAACCTACGCGTAACCTCAACTTCATCGGGGTACCCTGGACTCCCATTTCTGCGATGGCGTTCCTCCTGGAAAAACGTGCAAGGGTCCTCCGTCGATCCATCTCCATGATCCTTTGCAGTCGTTCTGCTTCGGCTCACCATATCCAACAGCTCCTCAGTTACATGGCGGCCACAACCTCCGACACTTACCTGTCCCACCTCCATGCCCACCCTCTACAGCACTGGTTCCTCACACACTTCAATCCCTTTCTCGACAATCAGTGTTGGAGGTTTCATATTCCACGTCCGGTCAAGAACTCTCTTATCTGGTAGCTTTCGCCAGATCATCTACTCTCTGGAATGCCATTTACTGAACCCCATCTGTCCATCACAGTCACCACCGATGCATCTCTCCTCTGCTGGAGAGTCCGCTATGGTCACCTCTCCGTCCAGGACCACTGGACCAGGCTGGAGAAACATCTACATATCAAACCCTAGAGCTTCTGGCAATCTTCAAAGCTCTCTGGGCCTTCCGGAAGCTCCTTCTCGGATGGATGGTACAGGACCTGTCTGACAACACGACAGCTGTCTGCTACATAAACTGCCAAGGAGGCACCCACTCTTCACTTGTTCTCCACCTCGCCCTGCAAATATGGGACTGATGTGTTCCACTGTGGATTCACCAATTGCTGTACACTTAGCCGGACAGGACATACTACAGCAGACACTCTGAGCAGGGACAGGGCCTGCCACCATGAGTGATCTGGCCTTTTGTCGGATAGTGTCTCGCTGGGGTGCCCCATCTGTCGATCTGTTTGTCACCTACCACAACAAGAAATGTCCTCGCTATTGCTCCAGGGCCGACATAGGCTGCCATTCTCTCAGAGACGCCTTTCAGTTCCCGTGGAACAAGGAGCTCCTCAACATTTCCCTCCTTTCCACTTCTGGGCTGAGTGGTGGCCAAGATTGCTGCAAACAAAGCAGACACTGTTCTCATAGCTCCATATTGGCCAAGAAAGCACTGGTTTGGTTGCTTCCTCGCCATCTCCCGGGGTGGTCAGATGCCCCTTCCACACACCCCAGACCTTCTCTCCCACTCGGACGGTCGGGTGCTTCACCTGGAGCTCCCTCATCTCAACCTACATGCATGGAGGATAGCATACTAGACTCCCCCAGGATTCTGGCAGTCCTCACAGCCTCTAGGAAGGAGTCTACTTGTAGGTCCTATGAGTACAAGTGCATAGGTTCACCGCCTTCGCAGATGCCTGATCAGAAGCTTCTTCACCCACCTTTTTGTCAACCGTCCTCCACTTCCTTTTGTCTCTCAAGGAGCAAAGCCTTGCCTTCTCTTCCTTCAAGGTATACCTCTCTGCAATCATCGCCTACCAACCACACAATTCTCCCTCTGCAGCTCTTTTCAGGAACCCTACACTCAAACAGTTCCTTAAAGGCCTCCAACATCTCTATCCTCCAACCTCTCCGCCTCTTCCTCCGTGGCCATTATCGTTGGTCCTTTCCCAACTCATGTGTCACCCCTTTGAACCCATGACCACATCGGATGACCGCCTTCTTACTCTGAAGATAGTGTTTCTTGGAGCAGTTACTTCAGCCAGGAGAGTAGGAGAGCTGACTGGTCTTCGAGCAGATCAACCCTTTCTGGTGTTCCGTAAAGACAAGGTGGTTCTCTGCCCAGATTTATTCTTTCTCCCTAAAGTGGTCTCCGAATTCCACCTGAACCAGGATATTATCCTTCTAACCTTCTATCCTGACCCATCCACGCGTCTGGAGCATACCCTCCACTCCTTGGATGTCCGTCGGGCACTTGCCTTTTATCTACAATGGAATTCTCCCTTTTGCTTCACCCCCCACCTTTTTGTCTGCTATGGTGGGAGGTGGAAAGGCCACGAAGTCTCCACTCAACGCTTCTCCAAGTGGATTGTGGAAGCAATTCGCCTCTCCTACGAACTTGCTAAGCAGCGGCCTCCTTCTCCTCTTCATGCCCACTCTACTAGGGCTGTGGCCTCCACAGCACTCCTTAAAGGAGTTGACTTACAGGAACTTTGCTGAGTGACTATCTGGTCACAGCCCTCGACCTTTGTTCGGCACTACCGTCTTGACTGCAAAGCCTGTTGTGGTGCTGGCTTTTGTTGTGCTGTGCTGTCCTCCATCATCTAGGACCTGACCCGCCGTCCAACGGTAAGCTACCTCATCTTCCATTATGTGAGGCACAGAGACCACGAAGAAGAAGAACAGGTTGCTTACCTGTAACTGTGTTTCTTAGAGCGGTCGTCTGTGCCTTCACACACATCTGCCCAGCCTCCCCCTTTCAGGTCCTCTCATCAGCGGACTTCAAAACTGAGGAGAGACCGTTAGCTTGGCGGGACTGAGCGTGCTCAGTACCCAATAGGGGAGGGGTTCCCGCCAAGCTACTCAGGTCTGGAACTTTCCAAAATGTAACTGCACATGTGTGAAGATCCCATTGTGTGAGGGCACAGATGACCACTCGAAGAAACGCAGTTACAGGTAAGCAACCTGTTCGTAATGCTGTTGTCAACTCTAGGTTTTTTGGCAGTTTTCTTGGTAATCATAGATAAGAACTTGTTATGAATCGGGATAAAATTAATAGCATTGCAAAAAAAGAAAAGTAACAGATATTGAGACAGATAAGATTGAAAAGGGGTTGCCTTCCAACAAAGCCTTCCAATAAGAGAAAGATTCATACCACTGAAGGTCTAATTTCAGAAACCTCTCCATTGAATTCTGCCTGGCAGTTCATGGACCATGAGAGACATAAAAATATCTCTGGTCATATGTCCACTGCCCAGTCAGTCTCCTATTTGGCCGTTAAATCAGTCCTCAAAATAACACTCATTATGTCCGGTGACAGTGACTTGGAAGGGCTTAACATGATGCCTCTGCAGCAACAAAAGACAAGTATTTTGGAGTCACCAAATAGCATAGAGTCCAAAGATTTTAGTGTGCACAGGACAATTAAGTCAAGTGAATTACCTCAGCACTTAATGCAGGAGATCCAGGGCAGTTTAACAGCAAAGATTCCTAGTATCGTTTTGAACCAGCATGTTAGAAATTAAGGTTCTTCTTCATGGTCTCTGTGACTCACAAAAATGGGTCATCTGCACCTGCACGGCATGTGGTTTGAAACCTTCTAGAGCATTATGACAAGTGTTTTGATGAGAACCCCACTGCCTACCTCAGGAGGTGTACAGCCACCTTCTTGGCAAACCCCTCAGTTCCTTTTTGTCTGCCATGGCAGCAGTACCATGAGGAGCCTTCGGAGTTTCCTTTTGTTACAATCTTTGTACTTACTTCAGCTTTGTTTCACAGGATGTAGCTTGTCTTGCATTTTGGCTTAGTTGGATCTCTCGGATAGGATGCTCACTTTTGGGTGACAGACGAACAGATAAGGATTCTTTGATATATGGTATCGGCGATGCTCCTTATGTGGAGCAAGAGCCCAGATAATGATGGACTCCACGTGCCCTGTCTACCTTGCAGAGGGTCACAACATTGAGTTTTGTTCTTATTGCCAACTCTCTATCTCACACGCAAGGCATAATAGAGTGGCCAACTTAAGGCCTTGCTCTAGGAAAAGTATTCAGTACCTCTGACATAGCCATTTGGATCATGGCCTTGCATATTGCTTCTGTAACAGCAGTGCATCTAAGGTAGTGTAAGGCATAAAGGGAGCCTTTGGCACCACCAGGCTCAAAGAGATGGTCCTCCATCAGCTCTGTCAATGGTTACTACCCATGACGGTACCACCAGTCTCAAAGAGATAATCTGCCATTAGCTCCATCAGCAGTTTCTACCCATGATGCCACATTAACGTCCTTCGACATTGAGGCAGTTGCAGGTGGATGTCAATGTCAAGCGGCGGCTAAGCAGACACAGAGGCAGGAGCTGAGTTTATGGCTTTAGTAATAAAGAAATTAAGAGGTTACATCACCAAAACAAACATCCAAGTCCCAGGAACAGCAAACTCAAACAACAAGGTTTAGCCTGGAACAGAAAGCCCATACCACAGGACGCAGATTCCCGGTTGATAAGACGGTTGTTGCCCATGTCCAACTCCAACAGCGTCTGTCTTAAAATACACAGTCTTTAGCCCAGCTGGGGCTGATCAAATGTCCATTGGCCCAGCTCACAGCTGGAGCCCCTCAAGCCTTCAGGGCCGATTCATCAGACGCTTCTCCCGCAACCACTGAGACCTCCGAACCACCCCCTTTTCCAGCCGCCTCTGGAGGAACGTGGGGGGAGGGTCTGCTGCAAACTCCGGGCTGGAGTCAGAAACACCAGCCTCTGTCGAGTCAGAAGCACTAACCTCTGCCTCTGGAGCAGAAACATCTGCTGCAGGTACTGGCTCGGGATCCGTGCCCGGGACAGCTGTGAGGTCGCTGGCAGACTCCTCCCTAGACTCTGAAGGAGCCCCCTCTCCTGAAGGCCCCTCCAAGGGATCCTCCCCCGGCTGGGAGTCCAAGTCTAAATCGGAGTCTGAATCAGCAGCATGCTCAGCCCGGCTCATGACAGTGGAAAGCAAAGGCCAGGCAGTTGCCTCATCAATGCTGCAGCAAAATGCCACCACAGGATCCCGTTCACTCACCCATCGTAGTCAACACTCAACCTCATATAGTGAATTAGTCAACTTCTCACCAGCCATGGGGTCTTCACAGGACTGCTCTGAAATGTGGGTTCAGTAAAACTCAGACAGCAATTTACTGTTGCAGAACCCGAAGTAAGACCGTGACCACTTCCTTCTCTTCATTGACTTTGATGCTATACATCACCGTCATCATCCTCAATTGCGATTGAGGTCAAGGAGTCAGAGGATACAGTCCTGTTCACATTACCAAAATCCTAACATGTGTCCCTCAATATAGAGATAGAGCCACCGATACCATCCTCTCTGGATTGTTCCAGACACAAGCACAGTATTGGTCTTGAAACTTGCCCAGGTATTCCCAGGTGGCTGATTAGCAGTCTACGTTCCTGTCTCTCCCACTGATGATGTGAGGTCATTTGCAGATCAGATGTTGCGTAGGTCTAGGTCATTTGACCTTCAGGTGGAACAGCAAAGACAGTATGGCCAGGATCCAGTCTTTCAGCAACTTCAAGATAGGTTTCTGCCCATCTGCTGCCTTATCTCCCTCAGTCTTCATGGAGTCTTGGACTTTACCTTCTTCTACCCGCTCCCAATTTAAGAAATTGGACACACTCTACAAGGTAGTAGAGTGTGGATCAGAGTGGCTGGTGCAGCATCCCAGGATGCACCACAGTCTCGTCTTTCCCAGAAGAAGGGAAGAAATTGGACTTGTGAGGTGGAAGTTCTAGTCTAATTCAGCCCTGCTTTTTCGGATCTCAAACTGCAGTGTCTGGATGGGGGCGTACCAGCACCTCATGTAGAACAAGGGAAGTCTCTTCCACGTTATTTGCTGGAAAAGGATAGGCAGTTAGTGATGGTTCTCACTGGGGGGCCCACCTTCGTGCTTCCCAGCAGACGATGACTGCATGTCACATTGCAGACTGTAATGGAAAGGCGTTAGCAGGAGCGGGTTCACTCTGTTGTCATGTGTGCCTCAGACATTCAGGCTTGTCTCAACAAGCTAGATCTACTGTAGAAGATTCACCTTTTACAAAACAGGCTTGTTCAACTCAGCCACTGATAAGAGGTTAGGGCACACACAGAAAATGAGGCATACATCTAAAAAATAAGGACTGTAACCACTACTGCAGTCATTTAGATAAAAGTATTGCAGGTTCTTCCAGTGTCTAGGCCTGTCTATGTTACCTCTTCAAATGGACAGCAGAGATTGGCTCAAACCCCATCAGAGTAAGCCACTACCCATAGGGCATTGCTAGCACATTACAGAGTTTCTCAGTATAAGTGAAGGCAGCTTGTGATCGCAAAGCAACACTTTTTTAAAATATTATTTTTATTAAAAAAGAGTCTAATCAAATACAAAAATAGTGAAAACGATAATAATAAACAAGAACAGTGATAGCAAAATCAGTTCTACATAATTAAAAAAAATCTGTCATGACAATACATAACACAAAACATAGTATATACAGAACACTGTCTAGTTTATATATACAACTCATAACTATATAATAAACATTCTAACGCATAGGTACAAGCCTAATAGGAAAAAAAATACATATATTCACAAAAAGACTGTACAGAAGAGAAAAAAGAGGAGAGAAGATTTCCCCCTCTGAAGAGGTTGTAGCCTTATTCTATTATTATAAAAAAAGATCCTTACCATAATTCAAAAAGAGAAGAAACTATTTCAAAAACAATCAGTTCAATTACTGTTAATCTTCTTAAAGAAGATTTAATCCTAATCTTATTTTATAGTTTCATATATTTTAAATCTACACTCCATTCTCTTTTTATCCAAATCAAACATAATTATTCTAAAACCTCATGTTTTCCTCCCTCTATATCCAAAAATAAACTGCCAGGAAGTTGGTCTCCAACATTCTCTTCAATAGATAACATTATCACATTCCTCCAAGATATAACTGTTATTTATAAACATAGCATTTAAGTTTTCTTCCCCCCTCCCCCAGCTAATGAAAAATTAGTTTCTAATTGAGATTAAAGAAGAGATTATAAAGAGGAAAGAAAGAGAAACAAAAAATTTAGTATATAAATCCACTTGCATTGTCAGTTTTATTTTGTAAAAACACCATAAACCTTTCCCAAGCCTTACAAAACTTGCTGTTATTTTTATTCTCCAACAGATGAGTAAGTTCATCCGTTTCTACTATTTCCGTTAACTTTTCAAACCGTTCTTCTTTGGTGGGGGGGTTGTTTTTCCTCCAATATCTGGCAAGAACTATTCTAGACACCATACATATATGCCATACCAATCTTTCAGTCTCACCCTCTGTCTTTCTTATCAAGTTTAGAGAAGAATTTGGATACCAAGTCAATTTTAACTTTCACGGTTTTTTGTAATTCTGCCTGAATCTTAAACCAAAATCTTAACCCTATCATAACCCCACCACATATGAAAAAAGGTGCCTTTTTCTTTACCACACTTCCAACATTTGTCTTTAGTATTTTTATACATTCTTGTTATTCTGTCAGGTGAAAGATACCACCTATACATGATCTTCAGCATGTTTTCTTCTGAGTAGTAAGGTCTCGAATATATGGTATTAGATTTCCATATCCTTTCCCTGTCTTCCATGAGGATATGATGAGCTAGGTCTTTAGCCCATTTTACCACGTAATGTTTTACTGCTTCATCTGCCAGCTTAAGTTAAAGTAACATTTTATATAGCCTGGTGATCAAATGTTTGTCTCCTTTTAATAAATGAGCTTGAAACTCAGTTTTCCTTAACTCCACCCCACCAACTAACATGTCTTTCTT
This sequence comes from Cyclura pinguis, assembly GCA_030412105.1. Classification (NCBI taxonomy): domain Eukaryota; kingdom Metazoa; phylum Chordata; class Lepidosauria; order Squamata; family Iguanidae; genus Cyclura; species Cyclura pinguis. The sequence continues at coordinate 204,879,565 of CM059599.1, forward strand.
AAATCTTTCTTTAATTTGTAAATATGGGAACCATTGTATTAGAATTCCTTCTTCCCATAGTTGTTGCTTATCCTTTAATTGTGCAGAATCCCCAGTTTATTTCAGTAGATCTTTCTAAGTTGTCCATTCCCCATATCTTCGTAATCCTGCTATAGAAAGTGCCTCTGCTGGGGAAATCCAAGATGGCAACCTAGAACAAATTAACAACTTATCTGTCTCCCACATTTTGAACAAAGCCTTCCTTATTATATGTGTATTGAATGACTTCTGAACTTTGGCTTTATTGTACCAAAGGAAGACATGCCATCCAAAGTTAGATCATGACCTTCTAATGACAAGAGTTTCCGTTCATCTAGCAGAATCCAAGGCTTCATCCAAGCTAAACAAGCAGAGTCATATATGAACCAATGCCTGGAACTGCAAAGCCTCCTCTAGTCCTAAGATCAGTGATCGGCTTAGTTTTAATTCTTGGTTTTCTCCCTCTCCATATAAATTTGGATCAATCTCTTGTACACTCTTCAAGCCAAGTTTTAGGAATCACAGCTGGCATCATTAAGAAGAGAAAGAGAATTTTAGGAAGCACACTCATTTTAATAGTTGATATCCTTCCCAACAGAGACAAATCCATTGATTTCCAAATTTCTAATTTTCTCTGTATCTGTTTCCAAATTTTTAAATGATTATTTTGAAACAAATGATGATTATTACTTGTAAGTTCTATTCCTAAGTACTTAACTTTATGTACACACTGAATCTGCGATTTTTTTTCAAACACGTCTTTCTGCTTTCTCTTTCTTTCTCTTTCTGCTTAAAATTCTTCATAAGAATCTTTGTTTTGATTTTGTTAATTTTAAAGCCAGCTAGTTGGTCAAATTTGTTAAGTAGTTCATTTAACTTATCAATTTGGGGAACTGGATCTTCTAAAAAAAGCACCATATCATCAGCAAATACCCTACCTAAGGTTATGTTCATCTTTGCCAATCTTGACTCTTTGTATAAATTCTTGTTTTCTTATATTTCTCAGGAGGACCTCCAAAACTAAAATAATAACGGTGCAAAGCAACACCTTTAACTACTCTATGGACAGTACCTCTGCTGGAGACACTGCTACCATGCCATCGACCCTCAATATTCTCAATGCTACCGTTCTACTGATCTTGATGCATTCCTTCAGCAACAGGTTAAGCAGGTTCCATCCCACTTGCACCTTGATCACCTTGGTGAGAGCCAGCATTTTGTTGAGTTTTGGATTACAACTATAAAGACCAGTGTTCTTTTCCCTATGTGCTTCTGGAAATCTACTGGATAACCATGGGCAAGTCACACTCAGCCAGCTTTAGATACTATTGGTGCTACTGTCTTTGATACCTTCTCTCGGTAGCAGACGGAACAGATTCCATCCCATTTGTGCCTTGATTATCTCCGCACCTCAGATTGGGCATTTGACGTCATTGCGAGAGGGTATGCCATAGATTTTTGAAGGCCTCTACCCATAGGTCACGTCCAAATTACTCGATCCTCCCCTGTGATGAAGGAAGAGATAGATAGAATAGATAAAAAAAGCTGTAGAGCCCATTCCCCTTCTTGTCTTTGCATCCAGGCCTTTTTTCCTGCTACTGTGGAGTCTCCAAAAAGGAGAGGGCTGTGCCCCGAACCGGGTCATTGACAGATGACCTTCTGCATTTGTCCCAAGTGGTTCAGGATTGTAACTCTCACTACCATCCTTTCCTTGTTGCAGAGAGGAGATTCGTTCTCTACACAGGATGTGAAAATCGCATATTTCCACATTTTTGTCAGACCATCCTACAGGGGTTCCTTTGCTTTGCAGCAGGAAGAAAAGTGTAGTTTCTGAGTCCTCCCATTCAACCTCAGCTCAGCTCCTCGTGTCTTCACTAAACGTGTTTCAGTGAAAGCAGCAATGTTGTGTCAGTGAAGTAACGTCCTCTTTCTATATATCAATGACTGGCTGCTGATTGCTCCCACTTGGGATTGCCTTTTCCAAACATCAGAAGTTCCACCTGGTCTCATCTCAGTGGATCAAGTTTATCAGGACACTATCAGAATCCCAGGCTGAAACAGGCTTCCTCCTTGTGGACAGATGGGTGGCACTCCACATGGCGTCTCCCACTTCCGTCGATTGAGACAAGTCAGAGCAAGGACTGTACATTCTCGGCCTCAAGGCATCAACTAAAGCTGTTTCTCCATTTGTCATGTTTCCAGGGAGACGTCTCCAGCTATGATTGGCAAGAAACTTTGAACCCCTTTGAGACCATCAATCAAAATTTCTCCTGGTACTGCAACCTGTCCTTCATTTCCCCCAGTGGTGGTAGAGCACCCAGAATGGCCAAATTGGCAAGCCTTGCCTACCTTGACTGCTATCAATAACAGTTACCACAGTCACCTCTCTATAGGGGTGGGGAGTGCACTCCAAGGGAGTGATGGTCAGGGATTGTGGGTCACAGTCAGAGAAGATGTTCCACATGGATGGCTTGGAATTTTCTGGCTGTTGTTGAAGCATTCTGGACTTCAGCAGTCTCTTGTGTGGCAACGCAGTCCAGGTAGTGTCAGACAACGCCAAGATCAGATACTGCCTCAACAGACAAGGATGCACACAATCAACCACTCTCCTCAATCTCACAATACAGTTGTGGGACTGATATCTATGCAGGCAGATATCACCACAGCAATCCATGAAAGCTACATAAGGGTACTTTTAGAAATATCACCAAAGCATGGGTTAACCAACTGATAGACCTGTTTGTGTCCCTACTCAACAAATATTGTCTCGCTTTCTGCTACAGAATGAGAAAGGAAATAGAACTGCTAGGAGATGTATTCCTGTACACCTGGAAAGGACCATTGTGTATGCTTTTCCACCTTTTCCTCTAGTCAACAAGCTGCTGGCATAGATTTGATAGGTCTGGGCCAAAGCCATAATGATCACTCTATGGAGGCCATGGCAACCGGGGTTTGCCCTTCTGATGAACCTCTCACGGGGACAGTATTAAAGGCTTCGGTACAGATAGAACCTGCTCTCCATACACAAAGGCAAGCTGAGGAATCCAGACGTTCGATCTCTTAAGCTTGAGGCATGGATCCTATTTCACTGAACTTGTTGTCTTGTCCAGTGACGTCGGTCATAGAGGCAGCTCACGAGCCTTCACCTAGGAACTCCTACACATATAAGGAGTTCAAGTTCAGACTTTTTCGTAGGCAATCAAGCGGATCCTTAAAGCTTCAGTATCTCCCATGCTTTAGGTTCTCTGGTGTTTTCATTACACAGAGGACTCTTGTCTTCTTTCCATTGCTGTCTTCCTGTGATCCCATGGTAGGTGGGAAGAGAGGGATGGCCATTTTGTGTCATGGATTCCCTAATTAAAGGATTCTTGAAAGAATACAAGAACCACCATCCTTCAGTACTCCTGTGACTGCCAGGAGCTTGCAGCTCTCAAAGAAATCAGTTGAGCCCATGGCTACGAGTGGCATCCGATATCTGTCTTGAAATACCGACTTTCTGGTAGCAGTGATCCCTGCCAGGACTCTTGGTATACCATGTGCTCTGTGAGTGGATCATGTCTGTCTCGGGTTCCACAAAGAGGAAGTAGTTCTTTGGCCAGCTGCTTCCTTTGTTCCAGAAGTTGTCTCAGCATTTCACTTTATGCAGATTCCATCTTTATACAGATTCCATTCCCTACATTGGAGCACAGCCTTCAAGTTCATCATCCTGTAGACTTCTGTATGCAATGCACAGTTTTCTTGAAGAAATCTTGAAGACTCTTCCTTTGCTATTTTTCTTATAAGTAAGGCATTTCTGTGTCCTTCTAGGCACTGTCTAGCTGGGTGGCGTCCACCATTTGCCTTGCTGTTGAACTAGCTGACAAGCCACCTCTTATCTGGTAGAGAAGCCACTCCCAGAGCTCTCACTGCTTTCATAACCTTCTTGCGAAGGGTGCCATTCTAGGAGGTTTGCAGAGCTGCTGCTTAGTCACAGCCTTCCATACTCATCTCTCACTATGGAATGGACAATAAGTGAAGATATGATACTGTTTTGAGGAGAGCAGTGCTGTTTCCCTCAGCATGATGCTACCATCTCCTATAATTAGTAACTTGGTAGTCTCCCATTTGTGTGAGTCATAGAAACCAAGAAGAAGAAGAAGTAGAGATTGCTTACCTGTTTGAGTGGTTATCTGTGAACTCACACAACCCCATCCAACCTCCCCTCTTCTTGTCCTGTTGTGCTCTTCAGTGTTTTGCTGCTGCCTTAGGTGGCCATGGAACTGAGGATTTTGGCAGGAAGGTGGCTATATAACCCCTGGGGAAGGTGATGGGATTCCTGCCAAAACGCATGTCATAATGCTGTAGAAGTTTCTGAATCGTGGACTGCACAGGCACAGATGACCCATTTGTTTGAGTTCACAGATGACCACTTGAATATTGATAATAGTAGTACTACTGCTACTAGTGGTGGTGGTATCAGTAGTTTGTCCACTTATTTAAAAGACGGTTGAGATTATAGGCTGTAATATACTAGGGAGCAAAAGATTTGCTTTGGAAACAAATTGAATAAGATTTGAAATAGGAACTTTTATCTAGTGTGCAGCAGGATTAGTGCAGCATGAGCTTGGGATAGAAACAGGAGAAATGACTCTGGATGATCTAACAATAGGAAAAGAAATAAAAGAAATTGACCTAAATATGGTTACAAGAGCTCTGAAAGTTGCCTCTCATGTGTGGGTGTAAGCTAATATCCATTGCTGAGCTTGGAGCTTCTTGGATGCTCTTTCCCATAACATAACAAAGCAAAGCAAAGAGAGAGAAGGGGAAAGTGACATCTGCAGATAAAGAGGCAAAAGGCTTGAGTGCATAAACCAAAGAACGACACAAAAAAATGAAAACTTTCCAGATTCACTTGGCAGGCAGAGAAAATGAGCATTAAACTTAAAACGTTATACGATACTAAAGAAAAAGGTGGCCCAACGTTTCCTTAAAAGCAAATTGTATTATGATTCCTGTTATTTTATGTGGCTAAAATAGTGGATTTTGCTTAAAGATGAAAGATTGTTGGAACTTGAGGATCACGATTTAAGATTTGTTTGGCATGGTTAACTTTATATGAAAAAGTTAATGCACGTGCTGATTTTAAAAATTATTGTTATAAAAAAAAAAGGTCTTCTGCAAGGTTAGCCTGAATATAGGCAAAGGTTTCCCATTAGTTACCTTGCCCCAGGAAGCTTTTGTTAAAGAATAGGTCAAAAATCAAAAAAGGTTACATTATAGTGGTGTTTTGTAAATGGAGAAGGAAAGTTGGGATCAAGAGAGATCCTCTCTAAGGAGGGCATAGGCCTTACTTGGGTTGCTTCTTTACAATGTAAAGAGAGATATAAGCAAGAAAATATAAATTTAGTCACAGAGACTGGAAGAAATGATTTTTATTTAGAGTTGTGTAAAGATAATGATCACATAATCAAAAAAGTGCCCGAATGTATTTTGAAATTAGAGATGAAAGATGAGCCTGTAGGAGGGTCTTTATGGTAAGGTGGACCCACAATTTGGGCATAATGTACAAATGGAGGTATGGGGGAAAATGTGGACTAAAGACGTAAAATTTACTCTATGCAATATTTTAAAAGAAAGTGCGTACAAGATGGTACTTAACTCCAGAAAAATTGTCAAAAATGTCTATGAATGTGTCAAATAAGTGTTAGGGCTATCAGGAAAAAGAAGGATCTTTTTTCCATATGGGGTGGACTTGCAAGAAAATGAAGAATTACTGGTCTAAGATTTACGTGTTTATTCAAATTTTTTTTGGTTTTTGCAATGTCACCAGAGGTGTTTTTGTTGGGAAAGAACTGTACTACTTCTTTGATATGTGATAACAACTGCAAGAATATTGTTTGTTCTAACTTGGAAGCAGACTGATGCATGGACAATGGAAGAATAGGTTGTTCAAATCGTGGATCTTGCCCAAGTTGCAAAATTGACATAGATTTTAAAAGACAGATCAGTTGAAGATTTTTCTCAAAGTGTGGAACCATATATAGATTTCTTGAGCAATAAGAAATTGAATGATCTAATAATCTGTGGTTACGATTATTAGTAATTCTAAAAACTCGAACATACTTAGATCTGTAAGGATAGAATAAGACATGGGATATTAACTGGTTTTTCCTTTTTATTATAATTGGTTTGTAGGGTCAAAATTTCCTTGCATGTTAGTGTCAATCAATCAATAATTTTATTACGGTCATAGACCAGTGTATGTTAGTGTAGTTAGGATGTGCTTACTGTAAGAAGTGGGTCTTTTAGTAATGGGCAGTGTGATTATGTTTTAGTTTAGTTTGATTTAGTTTAATTTCATTTCTAATTATGCATGTGTAATATTTGTGCGTGGTTTGTTTCTTTTCTTTTTCTGTGGTTATGGATTGGTTTGCTTGTATCATCTGTTAAACCTAATAAATACTAAATTTAAAAAAAGTGTAAGCAAAGGACAGACATTATCTAGACACCCCTCTTTGCTTCCACCAGATAACATAGAATCATAGAATCATAGAAATGTAGAGCTGGAAGAGACCACACGGGCCATCTAGTCCAACCCCCTGCCATGCAGGAACACCCTCAAAGCACTCCCGACAGATGGCCATCCAGCCTCTGCTTAAAAACCTCCAAGGAAGGAGACTCCACCACACTCCGAGGCAGCATATTCCACTGCCGGACAGCCCTGACTGTCAGGAAATTCTTCCTGAGGTTCAGGTGGAATCTCCTTTCCTACAGCTTGAATCCATTGCTCCTTGTCCTGGCCTCTGGAGCAGCAGAAAACAAGCCCTCTCCCTCCTCTACATGGCATCCCTTCAAATATTTAAACATGGCTATCATGTCCCCTCTTAACCTTCTCTTCTGCAGACTGAACATACCCAGCTCTCTAAGTCTATCCTCGTAGGGCTTGGCTTCCAGGCCCTTCACCATTTTGGTCGCCCTCCTCTGGACCTGCTCCAGCTTGACCATGTCCTTCTTGAATTGGGGTGCCCAGAACTGGACACAGGATTCAAGATGAGGTCTAACCAAAGCAGAGCAGAGTGGTACCAGTACCTCCCTCGATCTAGACACCATACTCCTATTGATGCAGCCGAGAATTGCGTTGGCTTTCTTGGCTGCCGCATCACACCGCTGACTCATGTTCAGCTTGTGGTCTATTAAGACTCCCAGATCCCTTTCACACGTACTGCCATCCAGCCACGTGTCCCCCATCCTATATTTCTGCATTCCATTTTTTCTACCTAAGTGTAGGACCTTACACTTCTCTCTGTTGAATTTCATTTTGTTAGCTTTGGCCCAGCTCTCCAATCTGTCCAGGTCATTTTGAATTTTGATCCTGTCCTCTGGCGTATTAGCAGCCCCTCCCAATTTGGTGTCATCTGCAGATTTGATGAGCATGCCCTCTATTCCTTCATCCAAGTCGTTGATGAAAATATTGAACAGCACTGGACCCAGCACAGAACCCTGTGGCACCCCACTAGTCACTTCTCTCCAGGATGAAAAGCAGCCATTGGTGAGCACCCTTTGGGAATGGTCAGTCAACCAGTTACAGATCCACCTGACAGTAGCCCTATCCAACCTGCATTTTACTAGCTTCTTTGCAAGAATGTCATGGGGAACTTTGTCAAAGGCCTTACTGAAATCGAGATATGCTACATCCACAGCGTTCCCTTCATCTATCAAGCTAGTAACTCTATCATAAAAAGAGATAAGATTAGTCTGGCATGACTTATTTTTGAGAAATCCATGTTGACTTCTCGTGATTACCGCGTTGCTTTCTAAGTGATTAGAAACTGACTGCTTAATGATCTGCTCCAGGATCTTTCCGGGTACTGACGTCAGGCTGACTGGGCGATAATTATTTGGGTCCTCTTTTTTTCCCTTCTTGAAGATGGGGGCAACATTTGCCCTCTTCCAGTCTGCTGGAACTTCTCCTGTCCTCCAAGATTTCTCAAAGATTATAGCAAGCGGTTCCGAAATGACCTCTGCCAGTTCTTTTAATATCCTAGGATGCAATTCATCTGGCCCTGGAGACGTGAATTCATCCAGTGTGGCCAGGTATTCCTGTACCACCTCTCTACCTATTATGTGCCGCATTTCCCCTGCTTCCTCAACTGCTCCCCAACCGCCAGGTTGAGTGCTTGCATCCTTCTGGGAAAAAACTGAGGCAAAGAAGGTGTTAAGTAGTTCTGCCTTTTCTCTTCCGCCTGTTAGTAATTCGCCATCTTCTCTGCGCAGCGACCCTATCGCCTCTTTCTTTTTCCTTTTGCTTGCGGACATATTTAAAAAAGCCCTTTTTATTGTTTTTAATGTCCCTGGCCAGCCTAAGTTCGTTCTGTGCTTTAGCCTTTCTGACCTTCTCCCTACATCTCCTGGATACTTGCTTAAATTCTTCTTTGGTGGTTTCCCCCCTCTTCCATTTCCTGTACACGTTTCTCTTAACGCTTAGCTCAGCTGAGAGTTCTTCAGTCAACCATTCCGGTTTCTTCAGATGCCTTCCATTTTTCCTCCTTATTGGCACAGTTTTAGACTGTGCCTTCAGTATCTCCCTTTTAAGGAACTCCCATGCCTCCTGAACTCCTTTCACTTTCACTATTCTTGACCACGGAATTTCAGCCAGCAGCTCCTTAAGTTTACAGAAGTCCGCTTTTTTAAAATCTAAGACGAGTGTCTGGCTACACTTATCTTCTCCTTCCCACTGAATGCCAAATTCCAATAGGGCATGGTCACTCCCCCCGAAAGATCCAACCACTTCTACCTCATTAACAAGGTCATCCCTATTGGTCAGGATCAGATCTAGAATATTTGATCCCCTTGTGGCCTCTTCCACCTTCTGGACCATGAAATTGTCTGCAAGACAAGCGAGAAACTTGCTGGACCTTGCTGTCTTGGCAGAGTTTGACTGCCAACATATATCCGGGTAATTGAAATCTCCTATTATTACTGTATCTCTCCTTTTTGAATGCGCGGTCATTTGGTTGAGGAAGGCGTCATCAAGGTCCTCAGGCTGGGTTGGAGGTCTGTAGTAAACCCCCACCAGAATATCCCTATTGTTTCTCGCTCCCTTAATTCTTACCCAGATGCTCTCGACCTGGCTTTCTGGGTTTAAGTCACGGATCTCTTCAGAGGTGAAAACATCCTTGACATACAAGGCTACTCCTCCTCCTTTCTTCTTTGGTCTATTTCTACAAAATAGGCTATACCCCTCTATTCCTACATTCCAATCCTGAGACTCATCCCACCAGGTCTCAGTGATGCCTATCAAATCGTATTTATTTTGTTGTACTAGGAGTTCAAGTTCATCTTGCTTGTTTCCCATACTCTGCGCGTTAGTGTAGAGACACTTAAATCCCCGGGCCCTTCCTGCAAGTCCTGTACTATAGTTTCTACTCCTCCCACCATTGGACGCTTGTACTACTTGGTCAATATCTTTTGGGCCTTTTCCCCCTGCACTCGCCAAGTCTTTGCCCTGAATAATATTGTCTCCCTCCCCAGCAGAACTTAGTTTAAAGACCTCTTAATCCTCCGTGCAAGACTGTTTGCAAAAACACTCCTGCCAAGTTTCGTGAGGTGCAGCCCATCCCTTGCCAGAAGCCCACGTTCATGGAAATTCAGCCCGTGTTCCAAAAACCCAAACCGTTGCCGGCAGCACCATGTGCGGAGCCAGTTGCTGACCTGTGCTATTGCCCTTTCCCTTTGTGCGCCATATCCTTGAACAGGGAGGAGAGATGAAATGACCACCTGCACACCAAGGTCCTTAAGCTTTGTCCCCATAAGCTCGTAGTCCTTTGCGACGTGGTAAAAGCTGCGCCTCGCAGTGTCATTGGTTCCGACATGAGCCACAATGAGGGGCTTATGGTCAGTGGGCTTGACCAGCCTGGTTAGCCTCTCCGTTATGTGGTTGATCTTGGCCCCAGGAAGACAGCAGACTTCTCGATTGAACTTGTCGGGTTTGCAAATTGGCGGTTCGGTTCCTCTGAGCAAGGAGTCCCCAACAACCAGAACTCGCCTCCTCTGAGGCTTGTGTGGGGCTCCTCGATGAGCAGGTTCTTCTAGGACTGCTTCGGCACTCTCTTGAGGCTGGGAGTGTTGATCTAGTTCCTGTTGCCGAAGTTGGATTCCTTCTTGTTGACATTCTGTTCCCTCCTCCTGGTGCTCCTCATCGTTCATAAGGCCAAGAACTTTGAAGCGATTGTGTAGGTTGAGAGTCTCTGTTTCCTTCCTGGTCCTCCTACTTCTCTGTGTGACATTCCTCCAACCATCCGTTTCTTGGCCCAGTGTGCTGACTTCCTGATCTTGCAGCTCCCCCGCGCATTCGGTCTTCAGGAAGGTCTTCTCTGCCCTATCCAAAAACTCCTCACCTTCCCTAATAAGACGAAGATTAGAAACTCATGCCTCCAGCTGGCGAGCCTTCTCCTCCAAGAAGGTCACCAGCTTGCACTTGGTGCAGGTGTACCCGACAACATCTTGTGGCAAGAAAAGGAACATCCCACAAGTGCTACAGGTGACCGCGGCAGCTCCCTCACCTTCCATCCTTGATACTACAGACAGTAGTACAGGGAGTAGGTCTAGAAAGAATAACAGGGCTTTCTTTCTAAAATTCAACTGAATCAAGTATGTCTCCTCTGCTGATCACCAAGGGATGAATTGGAAGAGTTGAAGAAGAGGGCTTCAACTGCGCGTGCCTTTGGCGCGCGCCGTTGGGAGCTCCTAATAAGACTTCTCCCCTCTAGCTGGCTCCTCCCCCTCGTTAGTCAGACAATGCGCTCAGGGAGAGCACACGGCCAGCACAAGGAGACCTAACAAAAACAAGCAGACAAACAAGCAAGCAAGCACAGCCCCACAAGCCTGTAAACAACACCTGGTCAAGGATGTCTTCACAGACGTAGCTCACCCTCTACTCTCTCCTCTGGGAATGAGCTAGAGGGCCGTTGGGAGCTCCTAATAAGACTCCTCCCCCCTAGCTGGCTCCTCTCCGTCGTTAGTCAGACCGTGCACTCAGGGAGAGCACACGGCCAGCACAAGGAGACCTAACAAAAACAAGCAAACAGACAAACAAGCAAGCAAGCACAGCCCCACAAGCCTGTAAACAACACCTGGCCAAGGATGTCTTCACAGACGCAGCTCACCCTCTGCTCTCTCCTCTGGGAATGAGCTAGAGGGCCGTTGGGAGCTCCTAATAAGACTCCTCCCCCCAGCTGGCTCCTCCCCCTTGTTAGTCAGACCGTGTGCTCAGGGAGAGCACACGGCCAGCACAAGGAGACCTAACAAAAACAAGCAAACAAACAGACAAATAAGCAAGCAAGCACAGCCCCACAAGCCTGTAAACTAGTACTAGTACTGTACTAGTACTAGAAGAGGTGGTGGTGTGAGTAGTTCGTCCACTTACTTAAAGGAGGGTTGAAATTTTTTAAATGAAGTTAAGAAAAATACTATACTACAAACAATATTTGTTTAAGAACCAGAAGGTTTGTTTTGGGAGAAACAAATTAAATAGGATTTAAAATAGGAATTTCATCTGAAAATAGATAGTTACTTAGGATACTGCATTAAACTTGCTGCTTGCTAGAGAGAAAGCTAGAGGATGAGTGATTAAAGAAGGAGGGGGATGAAAACACAAACTGTGTGAAGTACCCGGATAGTTTTAACTATCTGATTCCAGCATTGCTGCCTTCATAGGCTTCCTTGTCCTTTGTGCAAAGTGTTACTGTATTAGGGCCTTTCCTCACTACATTGTTATAGTGCTATTATTCCACTTTCAACATCCTGTGGAATTCAGGGGTTTGTAGCTTACTGAGGCCAAGGAGCTCTCTGGCTGAGAATTCTAAAGGCCCCTCCCTTAACTGCAAACCCCAGGATTCCATAAGATGTTGAAAGTGGAATAATAATACCATAACAGTGTGGTGAGGAAATGGTCTTACTCTTAATTTTCAGCATTTTTCAGTACATCATACTAATTCTCAGTAGAACATTAAGCACTGTCATGTGTTCCAGCTTCAGCATTTGAAAAATCTAACAGTTTTATATTGGCTTTTGTGTCAGAAGCAGGACAACCAAGTTGAGAATTCGTATGGCTTTAATATATAATATAAATTATATCGTAGTAATTTACAAATCTAGCTCTGCATTCCAGAGGCTTACATAAAATTATCCATTTAAGTGGTTTTGAGAGGAAATATATTTCAGTGCTCTTTTGATACTGTTACATATTCTTTAGTATCGTGTAAATTATCATGGAAGGAAATTCCAGAATGTTTCAGTTTAAGCTGAACAAATTGCATGCCAGAGTAGTTCTCTGTCTCTACCTGGCAGGTTGAATTCATCTTTAGTAATTGAATATAATATATTTGGAATCACATTAGAGATTTTTCATCTTTGTCCTGATCAAAGATGGAATCTTTCCCATCAAATTTTCCAGTATAGTGCACAAGAATTAAATATAGTCCAAAACTTTAAAACGTACAATCAAACACAAATATAACATGGTTAGGATGCATAAAATACATCGAACACAAAACCTTCAAGCTGCAATTGTTTTCTCTTTTACAAAATCTTATAATGAAGAATGGGAGTGCTGAGGTCTGGATGAAAGATTAGCATAACAAATGGGTACTATATTGCGTGAAAGGTTTTGGGTGTTGCCTGCCCTTGGAGAATCTTCATATGGTGAGTGAGCTTATTCATTAATATATGCCCTTCAAACTTCCACAAACCAAGTCTTGATAAAGCAACTTTTGCTATTGCTGTTGCTGCTAAGTCTGAATTGTTTTTTAGTTTTGTATGATGATTTCCTTTTGGGGCTGTGTGTCAGTGATGGACTTGTCCAGAGTGGCAGTAAGGCCTCACGTTCTGTGTTTCTCAACTTTACCAGCTAGACATAGGCCAAGTTAGTTACCTCTCTAAGAAGGCCATGCTGAGCCTGTCGACTGCTTAATACCTTCACTGCCTCCAGTTCTTGAAGAAGAAAAACATTTTGTTTACCTTTCCGACTAGTTTTTTGGATGGTCATCTCTGTAATAGTCACACAGCTCACTTTCCTATTGTAGATACTGTTCTGCCCTTGTATTTCTGTTGTGTTTCCATTTTCACAGCCATTAGGTCAGTTGGAAGTTTGGACTGAGTGAGAAAATGGAAGGAACACCCTCTGAGAATGCAACTGGACAGTGAGGTGGGATTTCCACCTAAGCTGTTAGCACTGCCACAGAAGTTTCTCAAATAAGTAAATGTGTATAAACTATATGAGTGACTGCGCAGATGACCACTCAAAGGACTACAGGTCTTCATGGTATCTCTGACACAAATGTGTTTGGCACCTGCAAGAGCTGAGTAGTTTTTGGTGGGAACCCCACCCCCACCTTCTACTGTGCATGTTCCACTGTGCCAAGCTATTCTCCTTATTTCGCTTTTGTCACTATGGTGGTTCCTAGCCTTTCCTTTACCATGGACTCCCTTTAAATATCTTTTGTTGCCATGGACCACTAAGACTAAATTCAAGACTTAAACCCTATAGTGCATCAAATATTTATTTAGAATTGCTCATCAAGAGTCATCAGATTTGGAGAGAAGGGGAAAATGAGTAAATATACACACACTGTTATATTTTTATTGGAATTATTCTTTCTTCCTTAGCTGTAAGAGATCATAATGTTTCTTCAAACCTTTGCGGATTCCCTGTGAGAACATCATGCCCCCCTCCGAGGGTCCACAGACTACAGGTTAAGAACCACTGATCTACCACATGAGCAACAGTATTTTGAGTTTTCTCCGTCGATTAATAGGAATGCTGAGTAGTTTCATCTTTCTTTGTTTTCAGTTCTTTTCTCTTTCATGCTATTACAACATTTGTTTGGTGGTGCTGGGTGTTTTGAAATTATATGATTTCCATTTTATGTGATTCTGTTTATTTTTAGTTCCCTTCTTTGAGGAATTTGTATAGCCTCTAAAACCTTGTTGCAGATGTGTGCTTTTTGCAGCAGTAATATTGCCCAGTCTGATGGGCATGCCCAGTGTCCTTTTTCCCCCCTCACTGAAGATCATAAGACCCAGTCTTACTCCATCTGTTGTGGCTTCATGAAACAGAATTGCATAACTGCATTTTGTAACTGTTTATGTACCTGGGAATCATCCCTAAAAATCAGCAATAGATACAGTCTCATTCTCAATTTGTAATACTCCCTTGATTTTCAGAAGCCTTGGAAGATATATCCAGCAGCATGTCAGTCCTTCCACTGCCAGCAGCAGCAGCATCTTCTCAGACTGTGATATAGGCAGATGCTGATCCCTTTGGGGCAGTCTCAGCCATCCATTGTGTCACATTCTACTTCGTTACTGATGGACTCAATACTGAACACATTGAGGTAGTAAGCAACTATCACCCAGACAAACCATGTTATCAGGAGCTTTTTCCAGCCATGCAACTGGCACACCATTGGCACTGGCCCAGATATTGATACCAGACACCATGCAGTCTACACAACCAGTTACCTTGTAGGCTACAAGTTCTCAATCAGCTCTTCCTTCTGTGGCTGTCTCATGTCCACTAGTTCTTGTTACTGATGCTGCCAGTTTGAAGCATTACAATCCCTCAGTTGGTATAACCATCACAATCAGGACCATAGTTGTGCACTCAAACTAAGATAGAGATTCTGATGGTTTGTTGGTGGAGAATAACGATTCCAGTTCCACATCTCTGTCTTCTCCTTCACCATTAACAATATCACCAGGTCCAAACGTTGTCGATACTAGTTCGCTTTCTCTATTGGAAGATGCATTATCTTATAGTGAACAGATTCTCTGTATGGCCAGTTTATAGATTCATAGATTCATAGATTCATAGAAATGTAGAGTTGGAAGAGACCACACGGGCCATCCAGTCCAACCCCCTGCCATGCGGGAACACCCTCAAAACACTCCCGACAGATGGCCATCAAGCCTCTGCTTAAAAACCTCCAAGGAAGGAGACTCCACCACACTCCGAGGCAGCATATTCCACTGCCGGACAGCCCTGACTGTCAGGAAATTCTTCCTGAGGTTCAGGTGGAATCTCCTTTCCTGCAGCTTGAATCCATTGCTCCTTGTCCTGGTCTCTGGAGCAGCAGAAAACAAGCCCTCTCCCTCCTCTACATGACATCCCTTCAAATATTTAAACATGGCTATCATGTCCCCTCTTAACCTTCTCTTCTGCAGACTGAACATACCCAGCTCTCTAAGTCTATCCTCATAGGGCATGGCTTCCAGGCCCTTCACCATTTTGGTCGCCCTCCTCTGGACCTGCTCCAGCTTGACCATGTCCTTCTTGAATTGGGGTGCCCAGAACTGGACACAGGATTCAGGATGAGGTCTAACCAAAGCAGAGTAGGGTGGTACCAGTACCTCCCTCGATCTAGACACCATACTCCTATTGATGCAGCCGAGAATTGCGTTGGCTTTCTTGGCTGCCGCATCACATTGCTGACTCATGTTCAGCTTGTGGTCTATTAAGACTCCCAGATCCCTTTCACACGTACTGCCATCCAGCCACGTGTCCCCCATCCTATATTTCTGCATTCCATTTTTTCTACCTAAGTGTAGGACCTTACACTTCTCTCTGTTGAATTTCATTTTGTTAGCTTTGGCCCAGCTCTCCAATCTGTCCAGGTCATTTTGAATTTTGATCCTGTCCTCTGGCGTATTAGCAGCCCCTCCCAATTTGGTGTCATCTGCAGATTTGATGAGCATGCCCTCTATTCCTTCATCCAAGTCGTTGATGAAAATATTGAACAGCACTGGGCCCAGCACAGAACCCTGTGGCACCCCACTAGTCACTTCTCTCCAGGATGAAAAGCAGCCATTGGTGAGCACCCTTTGGGAATGGTCAGTCAACCAGTTACAGATCCACCTGACAGTAGCCCTATCCAACCTGCATTTTACTAGCTTCTTTGCAAGAATGTCATGGGGAACTTTGTCAAAGGCCTTACTGAAATCGAGATATGCTACATCCACAGCATTCCCTTCATCTATCAAGCTAGTAACTCTATCATAAAAAGAGATAAGATTAGTCTGGCATGACTTATTTTTGAGAAATCCATGTTGACTTCTCGTGATTACCGCGTTGCTTTCTAAGTGATTAGAAACTGACTGCTTAATGATCTGCTCCAGGATCTTTCCGAGTACTGACGTCAGGCTGACTGGGCGATAATTATTTGGGTCCTCTTTTTTTCCCTTCTTGAAGATGGGGACAACATTTGCCCTCTTCCAGTCTGCTGGAACTTCTCCTTAGATGTTAAAGTGAAATGTGAACCACTACCTGTGTCGGATACAGTTTTTGAGCATTTAGCTTCTGACAACCCTTGATGTTGCCTCTTCTTCTGGTTTTTTTTGAACTAACCCAGAAGATCTTGAATGAAACCATCATCTGTGTTGCGAACTTATTACAGGATTGAAAACTTGTACAAAATCAGGAGTAAGAAGCAGCTTTTTTATTCTAGGATCCCCAGCCTAACTGTAACTATACCTGCAACTCCGATTAAAGGCAGTAAAAGAATCCATTTGACCTGTCCAGGCAGAGAGGGTTGTAAACTGGATCTAATAGGCAAATACCCAGACTAGACCATGAAGGTGAGCAACTGCCTGGCCTACATGGCTGCTTATCAACAGGTTTTGTGGGAGGAAATGTTCTCTTCCTGAGCAGCCTTTTGGACAATCATCATTAATATTGCCACTCTGTTTCATTCTGAGGAACACAAACTGATTAGTCAACAAATTAATACAGCCTGTCACCGACTGCACCTCTGAATTAACATCATCTGTTACTACATTGAAACACCACACTTGGCTCAGATCTGTGGGGATTACTGATATTACTAGATTCTGTATCAAAAAATTATCCTTTGATGGTCTAGGGTTTTTTTTAATGAGAAGACAGATGGTGTTTTAGACCACCTGTGTGAAGCCCAGGCAATAGCTAGTAAGATGTGGATTGCATCTCAACTCAGTTCATCATACCACAGCAGACTGAGCTGGTGTCAGTCATCCATTTTGTGTTCTACCTGGTCTGGCTGCTCAAGGACAACTCACCAATTTACTCTCTCTAAACAAGCTTCCTGGAGTTCTTAGAAGAAATAATTCAAACAGTCAAGATGTTGATCCGACTCATGCAAGAAATCCTCCAGTTCATCTGGACAGCATATTTAACTCACCAGGTTGTCACAGTCACCACATCTGTTAGTTTCTACAACCACTGCTACTATCTGTTGGTGTACTGTTTGTATTATTTTTTAATCATTTTAATGCTGTTTTTAACTTATGTATTTTAAATGAAGTTTAGTTTAGCTTTTGTATTAAGAGTTTTTTAATTGTATTGTGCTTTTAAAACATTAGAGAACCAGCCTGGTATAGTGGTTTTAGTGTCGAGGTAGGACACTGAGAGACTAAAGTTCAAATCCTTGCTTGGCCCATGGGTGACCTCTGTCACACTCTCTCACTCTCAGAGGATAGCAGTGGCAAATCCCCTCTGGACAAATTCTGACAAGAAAACTCTGTAATGGGTTCACCTTAAGGTTACCATAAGTCAGAAATGACTTGAAAGCACACAACAAGGCTGCCTTGAATCCCATGCTGGGAGAAAAGTGGGATATTAAATCAAATAAATAGAAAGTCTTCAGTGCCATATTATTTAATAAGTGTTGTCCATATAGAACAGTTATACCAACAAATTTGAGTTAATACCAACGTTGAGGAAGTTCTGTTGCATTTCACCACTGAGTATTCTACAAGATGAGATGACTGGATGACTGTTTTTAGAAAAAGGAGCAATAGAACCTTTTCTTCTTCACTGCAAGTATACTGGTTTCGTCTGATATTTCATGATACCAGAGAATATTGGGGATTGTCAACCCATTTTGGATTTAGAGGGCTCAGTTTCTATATCAAATTAAAAAGTTTCATATTTTCGCTGCCATCCATTCTACCACTCTTGTACAGGGGAGTTCTGAGTTTTGCTATAGACTTCAAGGATGTGTAGTTCTGAAGATGAGAACCCGCCAATTATGGCTTACATGAGTTTCCACATGAGTTGAGATAGTCCCCAGAAGAGGTTTTCATCACATATAGCAATAAGGAGGAATAGTCTTTGGTGTACACACATCTGCCAAACATTCTGGAAATCCTGCCTTTTTGACATCCTCACCATGACCACAGATGCATTATGGCAGGAAAAGTAATGCCAAACCCTTCATACAGACACTTTAGAACGTCGAATCATAGAGTTGGAAGAGACCCCAGGGGCCATCCAGTCCAACCCCCTGCCATGCAGGAACACACATCAAAGCATTGGCAACAGATGGCCATCCAGCCTTTGCTTAAAAACCTCCAAAGAAGGAGGCTCTACCACACTCCGAGGCAGCATGTTCCACTGCTGGACAGCTCTGACCGTCAGGAAGTTCTTTCTGAGGTTCAGGTGGAATCTCCTTTCCTGCAGCTTGAATCCATTGCTCCTTAGTAAGATCTTTAAGGTCCTCAGAACATTTGAAAATGTTCTCCTTGCAAACTCGTCCAAATTACATTACAAAATTCCACAGCAGTGTATTATCTGAACAGACAGGGTGGTACACACGACAGAACATTTCCTGATTCTGAATTGGGAGTGGTTTGTAGAGAGATTAATCATTCCTGTTGCCATACTTGCAGCCAGGACAAACAACAACTTGACAGGTACATTCAGTAGGACACTTACAGATGACCCACAAATGGGCCCTATCCACAGTCGTACACAGTATATTAGTGGACAAGTGAATACATTCACATCCTCTTGCAACCAAGAGTTCACTATGTACTACAGTCAGGTGGTACTGGGTGACAGGTTGCTGGGGAACACAGTCATACACAAATAAAGCAGACCTCTCTAACAATGACCATTCCCTCACTAGATGCCATTAGCTCATCATAGTGTTACAATCCTGGCATTGCCACTCGTGCAGTGCGATCGGGTTAGGAATGCTGTTTTCTGCACCCTTCTACCTTAAGCAGATGAGTATTGGTATTGCCACTGGTGTTCCTTCCACACTACAGCGTCCTTGGCCATTCCCTATCCCTGCCTTCACCTTGCTTCACCACCCCTGATTAGTTGGGTTTTTTCTTTGGAAGCTGTACTAGTGAAGCAATGTTGTAAGAGCAGGACACGCAAGTATGCTATTATATTTTCATGCTGTGATGCTTTAAAATGTATTAAAAAGTTTTAACTCAAAGAAGAAATTTAAAATAAGCACAGAGAGGTGATAGATTTTGAAGTTATCATGTTATGGAAGTTGTGGAGGGAAGGGCAACCTGGGCACACCCACAGCCCACCCGCTCCTGGATCTGCAATAACAGGAAGCGCTATTACGGTTCCACACTAAGATGGCTGACAGGATTGAAATGCTAACGGAGACTCTTAACTGATTTTTTTCTGGAAATAGAATACAGCAGTTTTGGACCACTTGGGGACAGGACAGCAGCTGGATAGCAACAACGTTGTGCGGTAGCACAGCTCCTGAACCAGAAACAACACGCTGCTGTTGTGCTATAGTGACATTGTGTGGAAATGGGCTATATTTTTGTCCATTCCTGTTGGCCGAGGCAAGCATGGTTTGCCACGTTGCTTTTTATGTCCAACAACAGTGTCCTTCAGCTTCTTCTCCTCAGGGTCTTTTGTCACAGGCCAGTAGAGTTGTGATACACACAGACATCTCTACGTTGAAAATCACTGTTTGGAGGCGTCCTCCCCCATTCACACTCACTTAGATGTGCAAAAGAGGCTAACAGTGGTACATAAGCCATCTACCGTATAGTCCTGTGCATTAACTGCAAATTTCAGGAATCTGTTAATGAATGCAGTTTACTATTTCAGATCCTACTGGTGCTGTGCTATTTGGCACACTTACATGACAGTTGTCTTTTTTGTCTCTGGAATTGTATGTAGCAGCTAGCTCTGTGAATAAGCAAGACCATAACTGACCCATGTTGTTGCTGGTGGATCCTCTTGTCAAAAGATTTCTCAAGTGTCTAAAATATTTTACCTACCAGTTTTTCTGCCAGTATCCTGATAGTCACTGTCAATAATGCTGTGACAACTAATGGCTAAACCCTTTGACTGTCTAGCATCCTGTGATTTATCGCTACTTACCTTAAGGTGATTTTTTCCCTCCTTTTTATCAGTTTTGCCCATAGGGCCTCTGAATTATTTCTGGTCAGATCAGATCCCCCTTACCTGACCTTCCATCAGGACAAAGTGGTTGCTCGGAAATATCCCCTTTCTACCTAAAATTTTTTCAGAATAATTGCAGCCAGAATGTTGAGCAACTGTACCAGTTGTATGGAGGATGTATTGCACTCTTCAGATGTCTATAGAACACTGGCTTTCTACCTTAAAAGTACTGAAGAGTTCCAGAAAATGGTGAGGCGTTTCTTGTGTTATTGGGGTGCCAGGAAGGGCACAGCGGTATCATCACTACATCTCAATAGGTGCATTTGGGGGGAGGGCATATCCTTGGCCTATCAGTTGGCTAAACTGTCCTCTTCAACAGGTCTACAGGCTCAGTCTACAAGGGCAGTGTCCACGTCAGTAGCCTTCATTAGAGGGGCGTCACTACCAAATTTCTGTAAAGGAACAATGTGGTTTTAACCATCCACGTTTAGCAGTTATTACAGAATGGATGCTAGAGTATGTACTAATGCTTCTTTTGAATGGTCAATCCTTTTTTCACTGCTGGTATGAATCACTCTCCTCTGGTAAGTTAGCTAGCTAACCTGTGTGAGTCACAGAGAGTACAAAGGAGATTAAGAGGTGTCTTACCTGTAATTGTCATGAACCGCAGCACATCCCAGCCAACAGTCAAGGAAGGAATTCACTAAGAGTTCAAAAAGAGCTCGAGCATGGCAACAAATTAACAGAGCTGGAAAAGTGTCCTTGCCTGTATGAATGCAAAAGGAAGCCATTGAGGAAAATGTTGTCAACCAGCCAGATTCGGAGACATGAGCAAGCAGGATGTGTTCATAGAATCCAGGAAGCAGTCTATGTTTGAAGACTCCAGCATGCATTGTCAACAAGGCAGAGGTCCAAGACACAGAAGTCCGAAAGCAAGAATTCTGGTCAGGAAGTAGACAAGTTGCTTCCAGTGACCAGCCCTCAGCAATGCTTTCTGCCCTGTTTCTGTGGCCTTGAGAGCCAATCACCTGCTCTTCCAGAGCCTACTCTTCAACAGAGAGAATTGCCTCAGCTGCAGACTCCAGATCCTGGCCTGTGCCAATAATTGTGTTTCTTCAAGTGGTTATCTGTGCACTTGCATAAACCTACACCCCTTGCCCAACTTCCTTCTAGTTTAGGCACCAGACTGAGAACTGAGGAGAATAGCATGATGTGCTAGAGCATACACAGGGGGAGGTGGGGAAAGGTTCCCACCAAAAACTACTCACTGCTAGAGGGTTCAAAATGAGGCTTTGCACAACAGCAAGTTCTTCATGGTCTCTGTGCGTCACACAATGGGAATCTTCGTGCATGCACAGTAGCTTTTCAGAAAGTTCCAGAGCTGAGCAGCTTGGCGGGAGCCCATTTCCCATCTGGTACTGAGCATGCTGAGTCCCGCCAAGCTAACAGTCTCTCCTCAGTTTCTTTTCGTCTGCCGACCTGTTAGCAGTTTGGAAAGCCTTCCTGGAAAAAAAAATTTGGTGAACAATACCATATATCTGATTGGCTTTGTGGTCATCATAACCAATGTAGTACATAATAATGCATTTTAGCATCAAAAGTGTGTTTAATAGTACTCCAGTAGTAGTTTACTGTATGTAGTACTCCAGTAGCACTGTTACATAGTACTCTAAGCCATTTGTTTGCATATTCTAGTCATAGAGCTCTTTTTATGCTACTGTAGAGTGCAATTTGCTAATAACATCAAGAAGCTGTTATTGTTTGAAAAGTTTAAAAATACAATGTATGCAAAGAAAAATAATTTATGCCATTTTAATTAGGTATGGTTTCATCACATTTGAAACTCAGGAAGATGCACAAAAAATTTTACAAGAGGTAATTTTTAAAATATACATATATATATATTTGCTTAGATAGATAGTAGTATAGTCAGCCCTCCACATCTGTGGGTTTAACTTTCACAGATTTGATTATTTGTGAGTTTCTCCAATCCTGGCCCTCCCACCTCAAGTGTTTCCTTTGTGGGGAGAGCATTTCCTCTCAGCAGCTCCAATCAGACCACACAGCCATTTAAAAACCTGCCTTTGGTCCTCCTCCTCTTCCTTCACCAGCATCTGCCTGGCCATCTAAGGATAGCCCACAGCTTGATTGCTCAGCATTACAGACTCTCTCCTGATGACCCCCCATAACCTAAGGAAGGAGATGTGCAAGAGAGAGAGGATGTATAGAGCCACCATGCCGACCCACTACCTTTCCCTCTTTTCCTGACCTGGTTTGGAGCCTGGGTACCACCCACCATGCCTTGGGTCCCTTCCCACAGACACACACACACATTTTGATAATTTGCAGTTTTTCCACTTTTACGGGGCCCCTGCACCCCTAACCCTCGCAAATTTGGAGGGCCAACTATAATATTTTTTGTTATTGTTTATCTTATTTGTGGGCACAACACTGCAAAGTTAGTGTGAGATAGAATTATCAATAGTAGACATGGGTCTTCTTATGTGATTGCATTATAAATACTTACGTTATGTAAATACCTTAAAAGAAGTTTTGAATCAGAACCACTTTATCCTTTTAGAATTGTTTGCATGCATTTTTATTCTGTGTACTTTCTGTGTATCTTTTCTGTCCCAACCAAAAGTGTTTATACTACATAGTTATGTTAAGAGTTCACCACTCTTACTCATGAGTAAAGAAGAATCCTGTAACACAGAAATGAGGAACCAGAAACCATTGGTCACACACTCATCATTGGTCAAATATATTGGAGAGTTTAATCCAGTGACATCTGTGGTATCACTGGTTCTCCATTCCTGCTGCAACAGAATGTCCTTATTTGGCTTAATTAATTGCATTTTAATATTACTTATGACCAGAGTATAATTTGTGAAATGCATGTTGAAAACACTTAACTGTTCAGACCAGAATCACATTTAAAGTACTTTTGATTTACATTCAGTAGTCATATACTGATCATGCTATGACACTGGTAGGTTCAAAAGTCGTATGATAGCAATGCTATTGCCAGGAAGGAGCTCTCTTGATATGTAAATGCTGCCTATGGAGGAGTCAGTGGTTAGGTTCAGGATCATTTTATGTGACACCATCATAGTTTCCACCTGATTAACTCCTATGCCATTTTCCAGTCTAAGATGCCCTCCTGAACTGCTGTTAGTTTTCTGTCTGTACCTGAGTTTTTTTTCCCCTTTTCAAGGCAAATAGAAACTGCCCCCACCCCATCCCACCCCCAAAAAAAGTTTAAAGAATTATGAAATCTTCTAAAACATTATGGAATGTGGCATGCAGGACTGCAGTGGAAGTATAGAAAGAGAGTAGCTCCATGAGTGGGCAGAAGTACCTTTTTGTTTACACAGAATAGCTTTGAATCTACCATAGTGAAAAAGTACTTGTGTACTTAGAATTGTCACATATTTCCAGCCTGAAATGTTGTTAGATCTCATTCCTAGATAAAAAACAAAAGATAACCTGAATAAAAAAAAATACACAAATATGAAGCATTTTCAACATGTATTGATTCATGTTGATTAAGTAGTCATGCATGTGTGAAAAAGTACTGTATGTGAATCTTTAGAATCAGTACTGGGTAGTGCACCATTGAGATACAGTGGCTTCAAGAAAGGATTTTATGGAACTGTTGATAAGTTTCTCACATCAGTTTCACAGAATCTTGGCCCATTGCCCCTTACAGGACTGCTTCAGCTCAGTGGCATTTGAGGGCTGCCTTGCATGAGCAATTTGTTTCAGGTCCTGCCACATCATTTTGATGAGATATATGAGCCTGTCTGAGACCGTTTCCACACTGGACAGTTATAGTGCTATTATTCCACTTTAAATGTCCTGTGGAATTCTGGGGTTTGTAGTTTCCTGAGGCCAGAGAGCTCTCTGGCTGAGAATCCTAAAGGCCCCTCCCTAAACTACAAACTCCAGGATTCCATAGGATGTTGAAAGCAGAATGATAGCACTATAACAGTGTGGTGTGGAAATGGCCTGGGTCTTGAGATCATCAAGAGAGGTGTTTCTCTCAGTTTCACCAAGATTGCAAGAATGGTTGGTGGGGATACAAGAGAGGGCCTTCCCAGTGGCTGCGCCTTGAATCTGGAACTCCCTTCCCAAGGAGGGCAAAGTGGTCCCCTCCTTGTTGTCTTTCTATCAGCAGGCTAAAATCTTTTTATTCTGACTGGCTTCTAACACAGAAAGTCTAGGGCGGTGCTATAGTATTTTGAACTGAACTGTTTTTAATATTTTTTATCCCTTTTAATTGCATTTTATTCATTTAACTTGAGGTTTGAATTGTTTTAAAACTGTGAATAGTTTAATTCTTTTCTAATGTTTCCTTTTTGTATGTTTTAAATGATATTATTTTAAATTGTAGGCTGCTTTGAGCCCCAATTTGGGAAAACACAGGATACAAATAACAATAATAGTAATAAATAATACAACTAGGACTACAACTAGGCCATTTTAACTGCACCCATTCTTTTTTAGTGCTGCTTGTATGTTTAGGATTGTTGTCCTGCTGCATGACCCACTCATTTTCAGCTCTAGTATGGATGCCCTGACATTCTGCTCTACAGTTTTCTGATACAGTGCAGAATTTATGGTTGTGTTAGTGATAGCAAGGTGTTAAGGTCCTGAGAGCAAAGCAGGTGCAGACCTGTAACATTTCTCTCACTTTACTCACAGCTGGGATTGGATTTTTCTGTTTTAGCTCAGTGTTTTTTTCCTCAGACATAATATTTACACTGAGGTCAAAAAGTTCTGTCTTTGATTTGTCTATCTAGAGAACATTGTTCCATTGGAGATCATCTGTGTGTTCTTTAGCAATCCTCAGAGGGGCATCAGTGGTTTTGTCCTAGCTATCCTCCTGTGAACACCGTCCTTATTCAATGTTCTTGAGTCATGAAAGCTTATATTAGCCAAAGTAAAATTGGCCTGTAGGTTTTTGGCTGTTACTATGAGGTTTTCTTCGACTTCTAGAATGATGCATCAGTTTGTTGTTAGAGAACTTTTGGTACTTTGATTGCTACTAATTAGAATTACTGTGGTCTTGCATCACCTCCATTTGTAAACTTTCTGAAAGTACACTGGAGGAGCCCCACATCTTAGAAATAAATAACTGCTTTTCTGAAGTCTTCAGAGATGCCTTTTGATCTTGACTTGACATCTCTCTATGCAACCATGTGATGAAGACTAAAGTTCCACACCAACCTAATAATTTAAGCACCCGATTCTAGTTGTTCTTTTTCATTAAGCAAACATAGGTTTACTTAATTTTTGCATGTACTCTGACATTTATGAATTCACTGTTTGCCAAATTCATACATTGTTTTGTTTTACAACACAAGTAATTGGTTAATATAGATCTTGTTCATTTAGAAAATGGCTGGTTTTGGTTCACAAAGGCTATCATGGTCAAACTCTGAAATTTCCATAATTATTACTAGGATTTACAAACTTTCATGCCACTGTGTGCTGCATGTTCCATTGTTTAAAAGGTTGATCAAATATAAATGTTAGCATTTGGAGATATATGGTTTTATTTTAAAAATCCACACCATTTGCATTAAGAATTCTCAAAAGGACTGTATCTGATTAAAGCCTCATTGGAGTCATAAACAAGTATTTGACTAAATGAAAAAAGTCTCAAGAACTTGTCAACAAAGAAGCTGTAATTTTCTCATTTGAATCTTGGAAATTATTGCCAGTAAGAATATTTTACACCTTAAAAGATTTTGACAAAGCTTTTGATTTAGATCCACAAGATGTTTCCATTAGGATATGAGATGAAATGCAAATGCTTAACATTCGGCGGGGGGGGGGATTGTTATAGTTGGTCTGTTGGTAAATTGAACTGTACAATACAATAAAAATAAATGGAAGCAATTTTCTGTATTTTTTGTTTTATTTAGGCTGAAAAACTAAATTACAAGGATAAGAAACTGAATATTGGTCCAGCAATAAGAAAACAACAAGTAGGGATTCCTCGTATGTATTTGCTTGCTTGTTCCCCCTCCCCCCGCCTTAGTGGATATGATAAATGTGATGGGAAAAAATATAGGATCATTCCAGTGCTGCGGAAAATTATTTGGTGTTCTGTTTGGTTACTGTAGACATTAACATTTCATTATCAAGATGGCCTGATTCTCTTGCTTTCTGAAGATGGTGGAAGATATCTAGCCTTTTGTCGGTGCAAAATGGTTGTTTCTTTCCATTGCATTCATCCCTTTCATGGAGTATTCTGCATTCTTTGTTAATGTACAACATTAATTTAAATGGTAATCTGAATTTTTAATTAATTTTTGCACCTTACTTAACAAATCATATCAACATATAATGGCTTGGCATCATTATATGTTGTTCTGCAAGCAGTGTTCTGCGAGTGAAACAGGGCTTGTCTCCTCTCTTCTTGCTGCAGTTCTCTGCACCCTCAACAAACCATTCTTGTGGATTAGTGAACCCCCTCCCCTGACCAGTGTCAAATGCTGTGTGGGGAGTTCTACCTGCCTGGGAACTCTGAGGAAACCTAGGAATGCCCTCATATGAGTAAAACTTCATTCTACTGGCACAAGTGCTGTCAGTCTGTCCGTAGTAGAATAAAATAGTAGAATAAAAAAGTAGAATAAATAAATAATAGAATAAAAAAGTAGAATAAAAACCACTGCCCCCATTTTCATTATCATGTTAATTTAAGTAAGCAAAGAATTTTGTGGGATATTTTTTATTTCAGGGTCCAGCATAATGCCAGCAGCTGGAACCATGTATTTGACTACTTCAACTGGATATCCATACACATACCATAATGGAGTGGCATACTTTCATACTCCTGAAATTGCTTCTGTTCCACAGCCATGGCCTGTAAGTAGTTTCTGGGACAATGCTGGCATGTCTGATTCGATTTGCCATCACAAGGGTCTTGTAATCTTTTGCTTGTTTTTCTTTATTTTTTTGTATACTGTATAAGCTAAAGTGCTAAAAGAGTTCTTCAGTGTTGATCATTCTAACAAATGATTAGAATGCATTGATAATAGTGTTGCATCTCTGCTGTATAATTGTGTTCCATACATCTATTGTCGAGAAATTTTTATGAAAGGTATGGTTCTACAAATTATGAGCAATGGGCAGAACAATCTAAAGAGGGCCAGAGGGAGAGAACTAGCCAGCCTCAAGAGAGTGCCGAGGCAGTCCTAGAAGAACCTGCTCATCGAGGAGCCCCACACAAGCCTCAGAGGAGGCGAGTTCTGGTTGTTGGGGACTCCTTGCTCAGAGGAACCGAACCGCCAATTTGCAAACCCGACAAGTTCAATCGAGAAGTCTGCTGTCTTCCTGGGGCCAAGATCAACCACATAACGGAGAGGCTAACCAGGCTGGTCAAGCCCACTGACCATAAGCCCCTCATTGTGGTTCATGTCGGAACCAATGACACTGCGAGGCGCAGCTTTTACCACATCGCAAAGGACTACGAGCTTATGGGGACAAAGCTTAAGGACCTTGGTGTGCAGGTGGTCATTTCATCTCTCCTCCCTGTTCAAGGATATGGCGCACAAAGGGAAAGGGCAATAGCACAGGTCAGCAACTGGCTCCGCACATGGTGCCACCGGCAACGGTTTGGGTTTTTGGAACACGGGCTGAATTTCCATGAACGTGGGCTTCTGGCAAGGGATGGGCTGCACCTCACGAAACTTGGCAGGAGTGTTTTTGCAAACAGTCTTGCACGGAGGATTAAGAGGTCTTTAAACTAAGTTCTGCTGGGGAGGGAGACAATATTATTCAGGGCAAAGACTTGGCGAGTGCAGGGGGAAAAGGCCCAAAAGATATTGACCAAGTAGTACAAGCGTCCAATGGTGGGAGGAGTAGAAACTATAGTACAGGACTTGCAGGAAGGGCCCGGGGATTTAAGTGTCTCTACACTAACGCGCAGAGTATGGGAAACAAGCAAGATGAACTTGAACTCCTAGTACAACAAAATAAATACGATTTGATAGGCATCACTGAGACCTGGTGGGATGAGTCTCAGGATTGGAATGTAGGAATAGAGGGGTATAGCCTATTTTGTAGAAATAGACCAAAGAAGAAAGGAGGAGGAGTAGCCTTGTATGTCAAGGATGTTTTCACCTCTGAAGAGATCCGTGACTTAAACCCAGAAAGCCAGGTCGAGAGCATCTGGGTAAGAATTAAGGGAGCGAGAAACAATAGGGATATTCTGGTGGGGGTTTACTACAGACCTCCAACCCAGCCTGAGGACCTTGATGACACCTTCCTCAACCAAATGACCGCGCATTCAAAAAGGAGAGATACAGTAATAATAGGAGATTTCAATTACCCGGATATATGTTGGCAGTCAAACTCTGCCAAGACAGCAAGGTCCAGCAAGTTTCTTGCTTGTCTTGCAGACAATTTCATGGTCCAGAAGGTGGAAGAGGCCACAAGGGGATCAAATATTCTAGATCTGATCCTGACCAATAGGGATGACCTTGTTAATGAGGTAGAAGTGGTTGGATCTTTCAGGGGGAGTGACCATGCCCTATTGGAATTTGGCATTCAGTGGGAAGGAGAAGATAAGTGTAGCCAGACACTCGTCTTAGATTTTAAAAAAGCGGACTTCTGTAAACTTAAGGAGCTGCTGGCTGAAATTCCGTGGTCAAGAATAGTGAAAGTGAAAGGAGTTCAGGAGGCATGGGAGTTCCTTAAAAGGGAGATACTGAAGGCACAGTCTAAAACTGTGCCAATAAGGAGGAAAAATGGAAGGCATCTGAAGAAACCGGAATGGTTGACTGAAGAACTCTCAGCTGAGCTAAGCGTTAAGAGAAACGTGTACAGGAAATGGAAGAGGGGGGAAACCACCAAAGAAGAATTTAAGCAAGTATCCAGGAGATGTAGGGAGAAGGTCAGAAAGGCTAAAGCACAGAACGAACTTAGGCTGGCCAGGGACATTAAAAACAATAAAAAGGGCTTTTTTAAATATGTCCGCAAGCAAAAGGAAAAAGAAAGAGGCGATAGGGTCGCTGCGCAGAGAAGATGGCGAATTACTAACAGGCGGAAGAGAAAAGGCAGAACTACTTAACACCTTCTTTGCCTCAGTTTTTTCCCAGAAGGATGCAAGCACTCAACCTGGCGGTTGGGGAGCAGTTGAGGAAGCAGGGGAAATGCGGCACATAATAGGTAGAGAGGTGGTACAGGAATACCTGGCCACACTGGATGAATTCACGTCTCCAGGGCCAGATGAATTGCATCCTAGGATATTAAAAGAACTGGCAGAGGTCATTTCGGAACCGCTTGCTATAATCTTTGAGAAATCTTGGAGGACAGGAGAAGTTCCAGCAGACTGGAAGAGGGCAAATGTTGCCCCCATCTTCAAGAAGGGAAAAAAAGAGGACCCAAATAATTATCGCCCAGTCAGCCTGACGTCAGTACCCGGAAAGATCCTGGAGCAGATCATTAAGCAGTCAGTTTCTAATCACTTAGAAAGCAACGCGGTAATCACGAGAAGTCAACATGGATTTCTCAAAAATAAGTCATGCCAGACTAATCTTATCTCTTTTTATGATAGAGTTACTAGCTTGATAGATGAAGGGAACGCTGTGGATGTAGCATATCTCGATTTCAGTAAGGCCTTTGACAAAGTTCCCCATGACATTCTTGCAAAGAAGCTAGTAAAATGCAGGTTGGATAGGGCTACTGTCAGGTGGATCTGTAACTGGTTGACTGACCATTCCCAAAGGGTGCTCACCAATGGCTGCTTTTCATCCTGGAGAGAAGTGACTAGTGGGGTGCCACAGGGTTCTGTGCCGGGCCCAGTGCTGTTCAATATTTTCATCAACGACTTGGATGAAGGAATAGAGGGCATGCTCATCAAATCTGCAGATGACACCAAATTGGGAGGGGCTGCTAATACGCCAGAGGACAGGATCAAAATTCAAAATGACCTGGACAGATTGGAGAGCTGGGCCAAAGCTAACAAAATGAAATTCAACAGAGAGAAGTGTAAGGTCCTACACTTAGGTAGAAAAAATGGAATGCAGAAATATAGGATGGGGGACACGTGGCTGGATGGCAGTACGTGTGAAAGGGATCTGGGAGTCTTAATAGACCACAAGCTGAACATGAGTCAGCGGTGTGATGCGGCAGCCAAGAAAGCCAACGCAATTCTCGGCTGCATCAATAGGAGTATGGTGTCTAGATCGAGGGAGGTACTGGTACCACTCTGCTCTGCTTTGGTTAGACCTCATCTTGAATCCTGTGTCCAGTTCTGGGCACCCCAATTCAAGAAGGACATGGTCAAGCTGGAGCAGGTCCAGAGGAGGGCGACCAAAATGGTGAAGGGCCTGGAAGCCAAGCCCTACGAGGATAGACTTAGAGAGCTGGGTATGTTCAGTCTGCAGAAGAGAAGGTTAAGAGGGGACATGATAGCCATGTTTAAATATTTGAAGGGATGTCATGTAGAGGAGGGAGAGGGCTTGTTTTCTGCTGCTCCAGAGGCCAGGACAAGGAGCAATGGATTCAAGCTGCAGGAAAGGAGATTCCACCTGAACCTCAGGAAGAATTTCCTGACAGTCAGGGCTGTCCGGCAGTGGAATATGCTGCCTCGGAGTGTGGTGGAGTCTCCTTCCTTGGAGGTTTTTAAGCAGAGGCTTGATGGCCATCTGTCGGGAGTGCTTTGAGGGTGTTTCTGCATGGCAGGGGGTTGGACTGGATGGCCCGTGTGGTCTCTTCCAACTCTACATTTCTATGATTCTATGATTCTATGAACTATGGCGAAGGTCTTATTCAGCTCATGCTGGAAGGGCAGCAGAGAAGGGGCAAGTGGAGGAAAAACAAGTACATTAGCCATCCTACAGCCATCCCTAAAGTACTTTGATTAGAGCCCCTGAGGGGGCAGTGACAACAGAGCTGCAAGAGTTTGCAAATATGGACGAACATTCTAAAGTCAGACCTCCTTCTCTCACTGGCAAGATTTGTATGTTGTTTAAATCAATATCAGTGCATGTGTGATTTTATTACATTGTGCTTGATTTTCAAAGGGAAAAGAAGAGGAATTTGTACTGGACAGTGAAGGGAATAGATGATACAATCCTAGATAACATTTCTGATCTATTATTTAATACCAGTGATCAGATAGCTTGTGGTGTAATAAATGAATACTTATAGTATGTTTCTTAGTTATGTTTTTTTAAAAAAAACTGAAGATATTTGTAAAATTCTGATTACGTATCTTTTCTTTTCTTTTTTTTAAGTCACGTTCTATTTCCAGTTCTCCTGTGATGGTAGCTCAGCCTGTTTATCAACAACCTACATACCATTATCAGGTAAAACTTAAATGTTCTCTTGGTACAATTATGGCAATAGAGGAGGAAATTATCAATAATTGAATTATGATAGTAGTTGTAATTATGAAGTGTTATTAAAGAAAAAATAGTATCTGGGGATCCCTAGGGGGTATCTGGAGCCCTCACAGGGGGTCAGTAGAGCCCTGCTTCTGGACACCAACAGCAGCAGTGACAACAGGGGACAGCAGAGGGGGTGCGTTGAAGTTGCTCAAATTGCTCCTTTGTTTACAAACAAAGGAGCAGGCTAGGCGTGCACACACATACTCTCGCTCCCATGTCCCTGATGAAAGGGACATTGTGGCTGGGGTACACAAAAGCCCAAACTGTGACTATGGAGACCAGGGTTTGAATCCCCACTCAGCTGTGGGCACCTGCTGGGTGACCTCAGGCAGGCCACATTCTCTCAGTCTCAGAGAAAGGCAAAGGCAGCAAATGTTACTGCCCTGGCTAGTCCGAGCTTAGGGGATATTAAAAGATATCCTTTTGATATCATAATTAGACTTCACTTATCTATTCCCTTCCACGTGCTTGCGAGGCCCCCGGACAAGCACGCATACAGGCTCGGCCAATTATTACCGTAATATTCCTAGACAATACGGGCAGGCCAGAAAATAGCCGACTCGCTGCTTTAGGAGACCTCCAGGCAAGTACTCTAATTAGGTATGAACGCAACCTACAAAAGATCCTCTGCCCCGCGTTGGCAGCTTGATGGGTAAACTATGCAATACCCAAGTACTCTCCGTTTGCATACTGGCTACTCTATTGAGAACCTCTGCGATAACTCAATCATTCTGATTCTGACCTTTCGGAGGCTTTGTCTCCAACTCCAAATCTATTGTTCTCCCCCAAGTACAGCATAGCCTGCGGTCACATTTTCTTTATAAAAACCCTTGATTCCGAGACCTTCCTCGGATCGCTCCTGAGTTTCATCCTGCCTTGCTGCCGCTTTGCTTGGCGAGCCTCCCCTCAGCTCCACGTGCTGAGCTACATCGCACCCCAGCCTTGCTCTCTATTTTTCTGGGCTTCAGGACAGGTGAAGTATCACCCAAACCAGCAACTCCTCTAAAAATCCCTCTATACCACTCAAGCGTTTATTTCTTTAGTTATCTTGTGTGAGTGTGCCGCATACACTGTTTTGCTTGTGTTTGTAATAAAACATCATTTATTGCTTCAACTTCTGTGTGCTCCTTGACTCAGCCTGATCCCGTAGACATAGGGTTCAAGATCTCGCTACGTTACCCTGCCTCTCGTAACGCTAAGCAGTGCTCTGAGCTAATTTTCCCCACCTTTAGTTGAGCACATTTTGGTGTCCCTCCCGGAACCCCCAGTACACAGGGTAACACAAATCTTGCCAAGAAAGCCCTCAAGATAGGTTTGCCTTAGAGTTACTACAAGTTGGTTTTCAAAGGAGAGATACATGATTACCAGAAAGAACTTCCCCATGTCAGCAGCACTTTGTTGTTGTATGCCTTCAAGGCGTTTCTGACTTATGGCAACCCTAAAGTACACCTATCACAGGGTTTTTTGGCAAAATTTGTTCAGAAAGGGTTGGCCTTTGCCTTCCTCTGAGCCTGAGAGAGTGTGACTTGCCCAAGGTTACCCGGTGTATGAGTGGAGATTTGAATCCTAATCTCCAGAAACCTTTAATGAATGAATAAATATTTGAAAATTTAAGTAAATATTTGAATATTTAAATCTTGAGTTAAGTCTTGAGTGTCTACAGCAAAAAATTATATTTGTAGAGGGCCCCTGGTAAAGAAAATATTAAGAACCATCGGTGTATAGATTCACAGAAGTGTTTGTTATCCCTTTTATTGGACTTTTTACTTTCCTGTGTTACCAGTAATATTTTCCACATTTATTGACTGGAAATTTGTGGATCAGGGATTTGACTATTTAGCATGTTACCACACCTTTTTTCCTCAATTATTATAGGCTCCTGCACAGTGTCTTCCAGGACAGTGGCAGTGGAGTATTCCACAGGTAAATTATGTTTTGTCTCCTTGTTACTGTGTAGTACATTCTTCCTCTAAAGAGAGCACAACAGGGAAAATGATTCCCTTCTTTCACTAATGTCATTAATTTACAAATGACTCACTGTGTTGAGGGGACGATCCAAATATTTGGAAGTACGGTACCAACTCATCCAACTCTAGCTGTGGGTCTTCCTTGACCTAACAGAAACTATGAAGAAAAGAGCTGAGGTGGAAAGATAATATCAAGCCAAGGTCATTAGCAGCCTCTCTGACTGAGCAGGAATTAAAACCGATTACACCTTTCTAGTTCTTTTTTTGTGGTCTCTGTGACTCACACAAATGGGATATATACCCCTGCCCAGTGCATCATTCATTCTAGAGCTATACAATGTGTTTTGGTGGTAGCCCCATCTGTTCCCCATGCACCCATCTAGCATGCTTCTTGCCTAAACCCTCAGTTCCTTTTCAACCACCACAGCAGTAGTGTCATTAGGAATGGTTCTGAGCTTCTTCATCTGTTTGGTTTGGCTTGGTTTGTTATATTTCCTGTTCAGACTTTTCCTGGTTTTAGCTTTTGGTTTTATTCAGATCTTTGGCTTGCAGCTACTGTCTTTGGATATATTACTGGCTTGGTTCAGGCCTAGCAGTATAGGTTGCGCTCACCCTTTGGGTGTTATGGCCTCTGTGGAGTCATAAGAAGAGTGTGTAGTGTGCAGCTAAAATTCCCAAATGGGGTGTAAACTCCAAGTGCTTCCTCTATCTAGGGGAAGGTAACATAGTGGATGCTTACTGTCGCTGCAGGGCATTTACATCATAGGCCTGACGAAATCATGCTTTGAGGTTAAAGGCCTTGTTTTGTGAGAATGCTCTGAGGGCAGCATCTAAGGCTCTGGAGATTGGGCACAAACCGTGTTTTCTACCACCATGGCCTCTTCTAGTTTTTCTAGAGCTACCATTGTCTCCTTGGTTCCAGTGTCTGGTTCTTTGGTTTTATTGCACTGAAGCATTGCTGCCTACCCCCTGAAATAAGGAGACACACGACAGGACTTGGGAGGAACTATAGGCAATTTATTATTTAATGCCTGTTTAGACCGGAAGAGGCCAGTGGGAGAGCGGAGGCGCAGTTTAAAGGATCCACCTGGCCCACCCTCTCCCTGGCAGCCAGCATGACAATGGTCGTGCTGGCAATGTGGTCCCTTCTCGAGGGGGGACAGCAAAGTCACCTCCCCGCCCCGAGTTGCTTGGAGTGTGGGCAGGGAGGGGAGCGAATTCTCTGTGCAATTTCGATCTGGGCCCTGCTAATTCAAGGAAGACTTCTGACAAAGGTGACACTGACTTTGCCTTGTCCTGAGCACATGCACAAGTTGAATCTGATCCTTCTGCTCATTTCATACCTCTCACTACACCAGAGAGGTCTCTGGAAGTTGAGATGGTGTCTCTCCAATCCATGCAACTCAAGCACAAGAAAAAGAAGAGACCTAAGGACAAGGTTTGGCACTGTTCCAAGGACTCTTGCCAAGTCTGATCGGAACCATCTCCACATCTAGCAGTTCAGAACTCGTTTGGTATAGAGAGAGGCTGTGCAGAGGGAGCCATCAGCCCTCTTCAGAATGTGTAGATATCATTTCAACAATTCCAGCTCCAAAATGATCCCTGCAGCCCACACCACTTGGCACAGTATCAAAGGTGAGATCCTGGAGTCATCTCCTTGGCTTCCAGTTCCCTTCATGACACCTAGGCAGCCACAAAGGGATGTACCATCTCCTAAGGATACACTTACTTCTCCTGTTCCATCACCAGTTCCAATCTCGTCCCATCATCAGTGAAGACAGTGCAATTCTGGTCCAGATCTAGCTCTTCTGACACATCAGCTGATAGACGTCGATCCCATTCCCCAAGGAATTCATTGGTCTCTTCTGCTGCTGCTGCTGCTGCTTTTTCTTGGTACCAGCGTGACCCATATTGCTAGTGTGACAACTGATCTTGGTACCATTACTCATATTCTTTGTATGGAGACTGTCTCTATAAACATGGGTACTCACCTTCTCCAGAGTTCTTCTGTGGTAGAGAGTACAACCATCCACATTGGTACTGAGACTTGGAAGATCTTCCGTGAGTCAGGAGTTAGAGCCACCTCGCCAGTACGGAGAGTCAGTCCATAGAACACTGCCTGAAAAGGTACCTAAGCTTCCTCCACCTCGGTGAAGATCTCGTCATGCTGGTACTTGGTATCGGCCTCTGCCTGATGTAAAGTCTGATGCTCCAACTCATCCATGGTCTTCCTCCCCAAGACCATCTGGGCTTCATCCTTCCACAGTATCCACCCAAGACATGCTTCAGCCTTTGTGTCAGTCCCTGTCTCATCCAGCTTGTCCTACAGTTTCTTCTGCTTCATCTAATTCTACCTCTGATTCTAACTCTGAGTCAGTGTTCTCCAAATTACCAACACATCAGTCTCCACCAATGTTAATGGGAGAATGCAACCCTGCCTCTCTCACTGATAATGTTTGATCATTTGTTGACCATATGATGCACATGGCTAAGGCACAATCTGAAGATTAAACAATTTGATATGCAGACCACTGATCTAGTTTTCTGTGGGGTCCAAACTCAAGTGCTTGCCCCTTCTTCCATGCCTTTGTTGCCTTACCTCTTGCAGGTTTTGCAGAAGTCATGGGCTGCACCATCATCAATCCATTCCACATCCAAAAAATAAAGAGGTGGAGACTGGAGCAGATTGATTTGTGCAACACCTCAAGCCAAATTCAACAATAGATGTAGCTCAGTCTGAAGGTTCTGAAAAACTTCATTCCACGGAAAAGGAGGATGAAAAGTTAGACATCATGAGGCAAGAAATTTATTCTTTGGCTGCTCTGATGTTTAGAATCTCCAACTATGGGGCTTGTATGAAAGCGCATCAACAACTCCTGTTGGGGGGAAATGACTCCTTACATCAACAAACTCCCTAAAGAAAATCACAAGGTTGTTGCAGATTTCTTTAACATGGATACAGACAGTAGTTTGGAGCAGTCTGGCAAAATGCTGTGCTGCCAAAAAAATTCATATTCCATGTCCAGCTGTCATCTACCAAATCTATGTTCTCCTAGTCTCAGTGTGAGCCTTCTTCCAGATGTCAGTCTAGTCCAGGAACTGGCCATCAACAAAGACTTGCTACCTTCCTTGCCTCCTTTTCCTCCAAGAAGAGTGCTACAGTCTTTTTGGTTTAGGTCTTAGCACCTGAAGAAAAGGCAGCCATAGTCTTGTATGCATCAACTTTGACTCCTTGGAGAATGATGACCTTGCCACCAATATCTCATCATACCATGTCCCTCCATTCTATGACAGTCTTCAGCAATTCTATTATGCCTGGAATTCCATCACCTCCAATTCATGGGTCCTTGGCATCATCAGGAGGAGTTACACAATAGAATTCTGGAAGACATCATCTGTAGGAGTTTATTATGTCATTCCTCCCTCACCTATGTCAAAACAAGAGGTGGAGACCCTACTGCTCAAAGAGGCCATCAGACCTCTTCTTCTCTCCCATCTGCATTGGGGCTTCTTCCCCCATTATTTCATTGTGCCCAAGTACGATGGGGGATTACATCTCATCATGGGCCTTTGAGATGTCAACTTTTATGTACAGTCAAGAATTTTCAGAATTGCCACCCTCAGCTCCATCCTTCCCCTGTTGCAGAAGGGAGATTGGTTTGCAACTTTGGACCTAAAAGGTGTGTATTATCATATCACAGCCACATCATCACACAGATGCTTCCTGTGCTTTGTACTGGGAAGGTGCACTTATTGCTTCTTCATCCTGCCTCTTGGCCTTTGCACTGCTCCATGTGTGTTAAGTGTATGGCAGTGGCGGCTGCTTAGCTTTGTCATCAAGACATCATTCTATATATGGACCACTTGCTGTTCGTGACACATACACACAGTCAGTTTTGCTCATACATTTGGTTTACAGTGCATCTGGTAGGCATCCTGGGACTCCTTGTAAATCACAAGAAGTCTCATTTGAAGCTCTCTCAGCAAATAAGGTTCATCAGGGCTCTAGTTGATTCTTGTGTCCAGGCTGCCTTCTTTCCAGATGACAGGCACCTGTCCAATGCAACTAGTGGATGAGCATGAGGGACATTCAAATTCATGGCATCTACCTTGTCTGTGATTCCATTTTCCAGGCATCAGGTGCGACTGCTGCAGACCTGGCTGCTTTCATGTTTTGCCCCTCTGACAGACTCTCCACACATGAGGCTGTTGATACAGTGCAGCATTGTTCCCTCCATTGATGGGAACGTGCAAAACGTGAAGACAAGGATGCCGTTATTTCCTCTGCAGGCCATAGCAACAGTGACAACAGATGCATCCCTAAAAGGTTGGGGGGCACATTCTCCAGGACTGCTGGTAAGGGGCTGTTGAACCTAAGAGGAGACAGAGAACTTCACATGAATGCTCTCAGACTGCTAGCTGTTATAAAAGCTTTCCAATCCTTTCCAACCCCAATTGTCTTCTACCTGAACAAGCAGGAGAGCACACAATCAGGCGCCCTACTTTGCCTCGCAAGCATGCTGTGGGAGTGGGGTATTCCAGGACTTATTCTGCCATCAGTCATCCACCTTATGGGAGACAAGAACACTCTGGCAGATGCCCCAAGTTGTTATCCTATGTCCTGCCATGAATTGAAGCTACACATGGGTACTCCCCAGGACATTCTCAAGATATGGGGCACACCAACCACGACCTGTTTGCATCACCTCTGAACAAACATTGTGATAGCTTCTACTCATGAGCCCCTGGAGGGAGCGCCTCTCTTGGCAGCGTGTTCCTGTTTGACTGGAAAAGTCCTGTTGTGTATGCTTTTCCACCATTCCCTCTAATCACCAGGGTGATCACAAAGATTCATCAGTACAGGTCCAGGTTCACACTGTGGTAGCCCAGACAATTATGGTTTCCAATCCTACTCCAGTTGTCACAGAGAGTGTTCCTCAGTTTGCCAGACTATCCAGATGTCCTCATCATTCACCACAGCAGGGTGAGGCACCCTGATTTGCAGATCCTGAACTTCACAGGAAGGAGGCTCTTCCTGTATCCAACTGTCTGAAGTGATCTAGCAAGTGCTTGAGGGGGTGCATTGTCTTTCTACTCAACAGTCCCATCTTTACAAATGCAATACATTTTTAGTTTATGGCTCTGTTAAATGTGCCTCCATCTGGTATTTGGGTGGAGCATGTTCTTGAGTTCTTGGTCGTCTTATCAGACAAAGGGCTATCTTTGCCCTCTCTCAAGTACTACATTGCAGTAATATCTTGGCACTTTGAAAAGCTTTGTGAATCGTCTTGGTTTGTTGGTCTCTTGGTCAAGACTTTTTTAAGGGGCTGCAAGAACATGCACCCACCTGTCATCGGTTCAACTACCTGCTGGAGCCTGAAGTTGGTCCTTTTTCAGCTGTCCAGGAAACCATTTGAGCCTATGGATTCCTGTGATATTAGACTACTCATCTGGAGAACTGTGTTTTTGATTGCTGTCACCTCTGCCGGAAACGACAGGTGAGCTCTGTGTCCTAACAGTTGATTTACCTTACCTGCATTTCCCCAAAGACAAAGTAGTCCTTAGACCAGACATTTACTACTTGCCTAAAGTAATTTCTGCTTTCATGCATCCTGCATTTATGCAGAACCCTACTACTGACTTGAAGTACTCTTCACATGCCTTCTGTATCAGTCATACTGCTGCGTTTTGCAACTCTCAGAGACTCTTTCTTTGCTATTCCACCAGCAACACTCAGCATTTTTCCAAGTGGATTGCAGCTACCATCCATCAATCACATGAACTTGCCAGCAGGCAATCTCCTTTTCACATGAGAAATCATACAGAGTGATGGCAGCATCAATGGCCTTCCTGAAGGGTGTGCAGCTTTATGACCTACAGAGCTGCTACACGGTCTCAGCCGTCAATATTTATCTCACACTGCAGACTGGACACAAGATCTAGTGAGGAGGCTGACTTTTGGTGAGCTGTTCTTTTTTCCTGTGTGACATGACAATCTATTAGTAGTTTACTAGTCTCCGATTTGTGTGAGTCACAGAGACCACAAAGAAAAACAGGTTGCTTACCTGTAACTGTGGTTCTTCGAGTGGTCATCTGTGAATTTGCACAACCCTGCCCATCCTCCCTTATAGTGTACTGCCCTTTCTCAGATGTTTGGTTGCTGCTTTGGCATACAGGGAACTGAAGGTTTAGGTGGGAAGTGCACTAGATGGGCACATGGTGAGTGGGTGGGGATACTACCAAAAGGCATACTGTATAGTTCTAGAACATTCCAAGTGATGCACTGCACAGATAAGTTCACAGAGGACCACTCAAGGAACCACAGTTGGGTAAGCAACCTTTTCTTCAGTTTATTACCAGTTGTTTCATTGAAGGCGTATACTGCAAGCAGTAGACTGACTGCAGTATATTGAGCATCCTGGTAAAAATACTGTGAGCTTTGAAGAATTTGGAAAGTAGACAAATGAATTAAATTGAAAGTAGATAGATTTCAAAGTAGATATATTCACATACTGAAAATATGAAGTTCATACAACAGCAACACGCTTTCTCACAATCACAGATCAGACGCAAGCCTGATAGTTGCAAGGCAATAAGAAATCAAGAAAAAGGAAAGAGAGTTCACAAGTACAAAAACTTCTGTATATATACATGCATAGCAATACAGAAGCCAGTATCAAAACATGACTAATAGTTTGCACCAGAACTGAGGCATACCATAATGGGGCTTGCTCATCTTACTTCTGGTAGAACATGTTAAAAATTTATACTATTTCAAAAGGTTACTTAAGAACAATACAATCAATAGATCAGA
Source organism: Cyclura pinguis (assembly GCA_030412105.1). Taxonomy (NCBI): domain Eukaryota; kingdom Metazoa; phylum Chordata; class Lepidosauria; order Squamata; family Iguanidae; genus Cyclura; species Cyclura pinguis. Next base: position 204,919,948 of record CM059599.1, read on the forward strand.
GCTTGGAAAAGCAACTTTTTTGAAGTAAATTTGTCAGAATTTTCCCAACCTACATGGAAGTTATAATCCAGAATATTAATTTCTCCTTATTTTGCACTAGATAAACCTTGTCACTTAATGTGTTAGTTGGGACTGTATCCTAAACACAGTAAAACATAAGTGATTTGTTTGTAGAATTTTGAAAGGCAGGAATAGAAAGCAAGTACATCAGGAATGAAAAGGCAAAAGGTGCCTGTGAATGTCTTGAGTAAGTTCAGACTGGAAATGATATACAGATGCGTGCACAATGATGTTGAAGTGTCAGATTTTCTGAAATCACATTTAAAGGCAATAGTGGGTCAAAGGCTACTGCTTAGACTGCACTTCTGTAACTCATACAAAAAGATCTTAACTTGGGGTATTGACGAGGAGTGGAAATAAGTGCATCTTGCTTGCTCCTGTCTATACTCAGTTGCCTCCCGCCTATGCCTTAATTAGAGATACATTACCTTGGATTTGCTACAGCAAAGCAATACAGAAGGGGACTAGGCGTGATGGTTAGGGGTTGAAATATGAATAGGCATTTGCTTTTTGGTGTTCATTTCATTGGCTGATTTGATGAGAATCAGATTCTTCATAATTATGATTGGGATTTTTTTCATAGGAAAACTGTGTTTCTGCTTGACATTTTCACTCCATACTTGGTACCTCTTGTTGATGAAAGCAAGAAAAAAATAGAGGGGAGGGCACTGGGCAAGAGACAGTTCAAAGATGGGGTGTTGATGGGTGATCTCTGTATCTTTTTTCTTTTGGGCCATATTTTTAAGATGTTAATCCTTTTTTAAATCAAACTTCCATTTATTGAACAATGGTGTTGGCATAGTTGAGTGTTAGATACATTTGATTTAGTTTTCCTTTTTAATTTTTTTTTAATTACTGGCTCATCCTATTCAGTAATTACAATGTTATAAGGCAATGTTATACCATTGCATTCCCTTTTACAGTCTTTGTGCATGCAACAACCAAAGGTTCCTTAAAACCAGCCTTTTCAATAGTGTAGCCAACTCAACACAACCATTTCCACCAGCAACATGGAAATTATCGTGGTGTTGAGAGCTGAACTGTTGAAAAGTAGCTTTTGGGGATAGCGTCAGGAGACATGGCTATGTCTCTATAGCTGTCTCTCTGGTGCAAGATTTTGGCCACTGTTTTTTGGGTAGTGTTTTATATATAATATTTGCTGTTTTTCTGTTGGAGTTTGCAATTATAGTTATGTCCTTCTCCAGTCTTGAGTTCTTACAATTTGATTAATTATGCAGAGGGAAAAATCTTTTTTTTTTTTTTAGTCCAGTGCCTCTCCCACCTCATTCTTTTATCTGCATCCTTCTGAAATTACTTATCAACCGCTGGAAATTACACAAGATGGAGGATGTGTCCCTCCTCTTTCCCTAATGGAAGCTGCAGTTCCAGAGGTATTTATGTGTACATTGTATTTAAAGCTTGCATCTGCTATGAACGGTTAATCAATTAACAGGATACAATACATATGCAGATATTAACTATTTTAGATATTTGTGGGATTCCTTTGAGTAATGGCTGGACCACAAGGGGGCAGATTTGTCTATCTGTAGCTTGGTGCCCCCAACTAGCATTTTTCTCATCTTCTGATTAGCAGTTATTTACTTAAATAAATAAAAAAAAAAGATAAAATCAGTATTAGATATTTAGATAGGAGGAGGCTTGCCACTGACTGTGTTTTGGAGGATGAACAGATTTTTCATTTTCTTCAGCAATCTGGTTGACTGCAGTTCTTTATTCTGTCTCATAGAATTTTGAAACAGCTGTTTAGGACTGAGCCAGTTCCTACTGATATGTTTCAGACTTTTTGCCGGTGTATTTCTAATCTTAGGGTTTTTTTTTCCTTTGTTACACAGTGTGGTACAACATGAGAAACTGGCTTTATATAACATATTACATATGAGTAAATTCAGTTTGCATTCTTCATGCTTAGATTTATGTCCCAGGCTGCTATTAGAAATCCCACCTACCATCATTACTCATATGAAGGATCAATGAAATAACAGGGTTTCACAGCCATTTCATTTACAGTTATATTTATCCTCTAAATCTTTGTCAGCCTCTGTTATAAGGCAACATGTGTGCACTGAATTTTGATTCTCAATTATAAAATCATCACATAGTAATGTGTACAGTATTACTAAGTGGACTGCTCCTTGATGATCTTCCTTCATACTTCTGATTCTGGCATTTTCCTGCAGTGTGGGGAGAGCTTACACCAGGCTTGCTCCTCCCTTGCACTTCTGAGACAGGGCTTTGTTTCAATCAGTCACTTCTTCTACCCTAAGTGGGAGAGCTAGCCCTTCCCCTTCCCAGCTCTGTTCTACCCCACACAGTGCACGATTAGGGCTGTAGCTGTGCTCCAGCAAAAATGTGGGTTTTTTTTATTCCAGTGTTTCTTCACCCAAACAGGGATGGTTTTTGGTGTGAGGATAGATGGATACAGCCCATAGCCTTGACTTGTCCTCAGGCAAGAAAACGAGTGAGCAGGCAGCTGCAGTGTTGGGGATGTCTGCTTCAGGGTGCATCCACATGGCAGGCCAATCTAACCTGTTTGAGGATACAGCCGGTGCCTTGGTTCTAGCTACAGAGATGGCAGAGGGCTTACTGCAGTAGTTTGTAGCCAAAAGTACGAGCAGAGAGGAAAGTGCGGCATTAGACCCGGAGTGAGCAATGCCAGCTCCCGTGCTTTCCTCAAGAGTTAGGCCTTGCCCCCAAATTATGACACTGGATCACCCTTATGACCTGCCAGGCATGGATGCTCGGTTTGGAGGACAGCAGAAAAACAGCAGCTGTTTCAACAACTGCTCAACGTGGTGGATGGCCAGTTGGGCACAAAGGCTGCATTGGGCCAGTGTATGCCCAGTGTGGAAGATTCTGACACAGGGGACCCTCTAGAGGCTGTTAACAGTCAGTACAATCTTGGAGGTGCCATTTCCCTGAGTCCTCCAACTGCTTTCCAGATTCTTGTCACTTTGGGCATGTGAGGAGAGGGGATCCTAGAGAAGGAGAGTTGCCTGTGGCTTCTGTCCCACACAAGGCTAGAAAGAAGAATAAAAATGTTTCCATTGTACCCTGTTGCTGTTGCTTCCCTGCTCCTTGGCAAGATTGGTTTCAGGAACTCTTTTTCCTATGGATAAGAGATGACATCTTTAAACATGCTGAGGATAAAAAAATTGGAAGCCTTTCACCCAGAAAAAAACTACTTTTAACATATCTATTCCCAAGACCACTTGGCCTGAAATCACATCTTAAAAAAGGTGTGAAACTGATGGCTGATCTTCAAACCAATAGTATGCAGATCACATTTAGCTCTATGTTTGTCAGACAGATGCCAGAAATTTGGTGGCAGTCTTTCATCCCAACATGCGTACCTAACTGAAACAAATATTGGAAAAATAGTTCAAGTGAAATTCAGTTTCAGATCATTTTCTTCATGTCCACTTTCTGGTCTGCATAAAAAAGTGTGTTGTTCATATAGTTGTTGTAAATTCTTTTTCCCTTGCCAGCCTTATTCTGATCATGGAGTTCAAGCAGCATATCATCAAGTTTATGCTCAAAGTGCCATAGCCATGCCAGCCCCTGTGATGCAACCAGAATCTGTTAAAGTAAGGCTTATAAATTCCTTTTACTTTTGCAGTGTATGTTAGGTGATGGATAAAATTAAAATTGGATAGGGAGATTATAGCAGCAACAAAGCATAAAGCTGTCGTTCTCTAGGTGTCATGTTGACTACCAATTCCTCCCTCTCCCAGCCACTCTGGATAGTTTTGAAGTCTTCTAGAGCAGATTTTCTGAGGACAGGGACAGCTGTAGTGAGAAAAGGGAACAGGCAAGCATTGTCTCTCCCCATCCACCAGCAGGATGCCTCTGCTGTTACCAAATGTCAGAATCGACCTATTGGTTTTATTTTGGTTTTACTATTGGATTGTAACCCAACATGGTGGAAAAGGTGTATAAGTGTATAACATAAAATCAAAAAGATTGTCACATTGTATGATTGTGTTTTAACTTTACATGTTGAAATGTTACATGTTTGAGTTTTCTTAGTGACCATTGCCAGGCTCTGAAACTCATTTCCAAGGGAAGGTAGGCCTCGCCATTGTCCTGACATAGTATACAGGATTGTTTATTTATGTGGTTTTAAACTTCTGCATTATAAAGCATTTTATCTGTATTCTATTTTAATTTATACTGTAAGTTTCTTAGGATCCCATATTGGGAGAAAGGCAGGATATAAACTAAGTCAAACAAACAAACTTGCAGGCAAGGGCTCAGGCAGACTTTGAGCAACTGGCTGTTAAGGAAGGGGCTTTCAGTTGGTGCATGCAGTGCTTTTATTGATATGTTTTTGAACTGATTTTGATTCATTTGTATTTTATTGTATTAATTTGTTTAGTTCATTTTAATGTTCAAATTTTTGTGTTTTGTTTGCTTCAAGCTACCTCGAGTCTCAGATTTCACAGGAACGGGAAATACAAATAAAATAAATAAACCATAAAAATGTAAAGTACATATACACATTATTTCCTGTAGAGAGTGCTACAGTACTAAATACCATCACTAACAAATTCATTGTTGTTGTTGGTGTGCGTTCAAGTTGCTTCTGACCTACAGCAACTCTAATGCAAACCTGTCTCCAGCCTCAATACTCTAAAAGCACCAGATCCCATCTGATCTGGGAAGCTAAGCAGGGTCATCCTGGTTAGTACTCGGGTGGGAGATTGCCAGTGAATACCAAGGGCTATAGGCTATATTTAAGAGGAAGGAACTGGCAAAATCAGCTTTGAGTACTCCTTACCTAAGAAAGCCCTGTGAAATTCATGAGGTCTCCATAAGCCAACAGGTGACTTGAAAACATGTACACATGAGATGAACCTATCATGGGGTTTTCTTGGCAAGGTTTTTTCAGAGGAGGTTTGCCTTTGCCTTCCTCTAAGACTGTGGCCAGCCCAGAATCACCCAATGGGTTTCCATGGTTGAGTGGGGATTCAAACCCTGGTTTCCAGAGTTGTAATCCAGCGCACAAACCACTACACCAAGTAGCTAATAAATGAGAGAAATGATTCATGCAGTTGCAGATAGTATTTTTCATTCTCTTCTTCATATATTTTAAATATTTATTATGTAATCTTTTGGTATTATTATGTGAATGGTGGTATCAGGTGAAAAGGAATGGAAAACAGTGTTGATTGGCATGACATTCCTACTTACCAATCAGCAACTAGTTGTATGTCTGTTGTATCTCAGAGCCAGCTGCTTCTGCTGCCACTTTTGTTTCTTCCTCTTCTCTCACTACTCAACAGTATCTGCCAAGTAATTGAGTTTTACAGTGAATCTGTGGCGCTTACACACCAGCAGATCCCATCTGACCAAAGATAGTCGGAAGAGGATCAAAGGTCTCCCCTTTGATGGTCAGGGCCTCTTCCATGCCACTACGGACGATGCCATGGGCCATCTAATGAAAGCTTGTGTAACGGCGAAGAAGATGGGTCTCCATCCATCCACCTAGTCGAGGAGATCCTCCTCGTTCCGCTCTTCGTCCAGATGCTGTTCCTGCTCCTATAGGTTGCGTTCTCCATGTTGCTCCTCTTGGCAATCTTCGTTGCCGGCTTCTTCATCTCGTTGCTCCTTCAGGTGCCGTCAACCGTCTTCGAAAAAGAAGTTTTCTTCTCTTCTGAAGTCCCGCTTTTGACTTCCCTTGCAGGTTGCCCCCTCTACCACTCTTCCACCTCCCAAGCCATATGTCCAAGACCCCAGGTCTTGCTTGCCATTTCAACATCTGGTGCACCATCACTTTGGACTCCTGGGTATTAACCATCATCCGTCTTGGCTACACCACTGAGTTTCAAAACATTCCTCTTCTCGGTGTTTTCTACTCTACGCCTTCCAACCCCACTCTTCTTGAAGAGAGGGATACCCTTCTTTGCAAAGGGGCATAGAACGATTGCTGTCTTTGGCCAAATCCACTGGCTTCTTCTCCCGTTATTTCACTGTACCAAACCAGACGGCACTCTCCGACCCGTTCTGGACCTCCGGGCGGTCAGTTCCTTCATCCCCCCCCCCCCGGAAGGTCAAGATGGTCACCCTGTCATCCATCCTGCCTCTCCTCAGGCGTTGGGACTGGTTTGCGTCCATAGATCTGCAAGACACCTACTTCCATATCGCCATTCGCCCCCAGCACAGGAGGTACCTCTGGTTTGTGGTCGACAGCATCTGTTACCAGTACAAGGTCCTTCCATTCGGCCTGTCTACTGCAGCCAGAGTATTCACCAAGTGCTTGGTCCCTGTGGTGTCTTACCTCTGCATGAAGCATGTCATGGTATATCCCTACCTGGACGATTGGTTATTGGTGGCACCCTGCAAGCAAAAGTTATATGAGGACATTCATCTTGCTCTTTCTCTTCTCTCTGATCTCGGCCTCAGGGTGACTCCCAAGAAGTCCCACTTGGAACCTACATGCACCCTATTTCATCAGAGCCACTCTGGACTCTGCTTCTGCCATGGTGTTCTTGCTAATGAAATGCGTGCAGGTATTGTGTCAAGCTACGGCTGCCATTCTGTGCAGGCTGTCTGTTTCCGCTCATCGGATTGAACAGCTTCTCGGTTACGTGGCAGCCACGACCATGGTCACTTACCTGTCTCACCTCTGTGCCTGCCCTCTCCAACACTGGTTCCTCAGGAATTTCGACCCTCTCCTCGATGACCAGTTTTGAATCCTACGGATCCCTTGTCCAGTCAGGGATTCCCTCCACTAGTGGCTGTCTCCGCATCATCTGCTGTCTGGAATGCCCTTTGTCTAACCCCTTCCATCCCTCACCATCACCACCGATGCATCGCTCCTCGGCTGGGGAGCCCACTGCGATCGCTTCTCCATCCAGGATCACTGGACCGGACTGGAGAAACATCTGCATATCAACGCCTTGGAGCTTCTGGCAATCTTCAAGGCCCTCTGGGCCTTCCGGAATCTCCTTGTCGGACAGACTGTCCAGATCCTGTCTGACAATACAACAGCTGTTTGTTACATCAACTGCCAGGGAGGCACTAACTTGTCCACACTGCTCCATCTGGCGTTGCAGATGTGGGATTGGTGTGTCCTGCTGCAGATCCACCCAATTGCGGTCCATCTAATGGGACCAGACAACGCGACAGTGGACACACTCAGCAGAGACACAGCATGCCATCACGAGTGGTCCCTCTCTGATGCCATTTTTCACCAGATAGTGTCTCGATGGGGCACCCCATCTGTTGATCTCTTTGCCACCCACAAGAACAACAAGCGTCCCCGCTATTGCTCCAGAAGAGGAGTGGGGCGCCACTCTCTTGCTGACACGTTCCAGTTCCCTTGGGACAAAGGGTTCTTTTACATTTTTCCTCCATTTCCTCTCCTGGGCCGAACGGTGGCCAAGATTGCCACGGACAGGGCAGACGCCGTTCTTGTAGCCCCTTACTGGCCAGGACAGCATTGGTTCAGTCCCCTTCTCACCATCTCCTGGGGCTGCCGAATGCAGCTACCGTGCACACCCGTCTTCCTTTCCCACTCAGATGGTTGCATGCTTCACCTAGACCTCCCTCACCTCTGCCTGCACGCGTGGAGGATAACTTTCTAGACTCTCCTACCATCCAGGCAGTCCTCACGGCCACCAAGAAGGAATCCACGTGCAAGTCTTATGACTACAAGTGGCACAAGTTCACTGCCTTCACGGATGCCCACAGTGAGGCTCCTTCTCCGGCCCCCCTGTCAACAGTACTTCATTTCCTCCTGTCTCTATGGGAGCCAGAACTGGCCTTTTCATCTCTCAAAATCTGTCTCTCCACGATTGTCGCCTACCAACCATGTGGTTCTCCTTCCTCGACTCTTTTCAGGAATGCTGCGGTCAAGCAGTTCCTCAAAGGTCTTCAGCATCTCTACTTCCTGTCTCCCCGCCTCTTCCTTCATAATCAGTGTCTCTTGTCTTTTCCCAACCGATGCGCCATCCATTTGAACCCATGGCCATGTCTGACGACTGCCTCCTTACTCTAAAGACGTCATTCTTGGTCGCTGTTACATTAGTGAGAAGGGTGGGAGAATTGACTGCGCTATGCTCAGATGAACTCTTCCTGGTGTTCCATAGAGACAAGGTGGTCCTGTGCCTGGACCTCTCCTTTCTCTCTCAAGTCATCTCTGACTTCCACCTGAACCAAGATACCATTCTGCTGACTTTCGATCCTGACCTGTCCTCGCCTCTTGAGCATTCTCTACACTCACTTGACGTGCGTTGGGCCCTAGCCTTCTACTTACAGTGGACTTCGACCTTCGCCTTACTCCCCACCTTTTTGTCTGCTACGGTGGACGTCGGAAGGGTCATAAAGTATCTACCCAACGTTTCTCTAAATGAGTTGTCCAGATGGTTCACCTTGCCTATCAACTCGCTGGGCAGCTGCCTCCATCTCCGCTCCACGCCCACTCTTCCGGGGCTGTGGCCTCTTCGACAGCCCTTCTCAAGGGAGTTGACCTGCAGGAGCTTTATTGCATGGCTACGTGGTCGCAGCCTCTGACCTTTGTCCGCCACTACTGCCTTGATTGCAGAGCCCGACATGATGCCCACTTTGGTTGTGCAGTGCTGTCCTCCATCATCTAGGACCTGACCCGCTGTCCAACAGTAAGCTAGTTAATCTCCCATTATGTGAGGCATAGAGACCACAAAGAAGAAGAACAGGTTGCTTACCTTTAACTGTGATTCTTCAAGTGGTCATCTGTGACCTCACACACACCCGCCCAGCCTCCCCTCTTTCAGGCCCCTTCTTCAGCAGACTTCGAAACTGAGGAGAGACCATTAGCTTGGCGGGACTGAGCATGCTCAGTACCGAGTGGGGGAGGGGTTTCCGCCAAGCTACTCAGCTCTGGAACTCTCCAAAACGCTATTGTGCATGCGCGAAGATTCCCATTATGTCAGGGCACAGATGACCACTCGAAGAACCACAGTTACAGGTAAGCAACCTGTTCATACCAGTCATGCAATTATAGGTACCTGCTATATTCTCCTTAAGGATAGCTTAAGCTTTTGACTAACAGGAATTCTGTTTGTTTGTTTTTCTAGCCTACCGTTTATAGCCAAAATATATTTCATACAGGCATGTTAATATCTTATAATACACAGAAGAAGTACTGAACTTACAAGTGTTTCTAGTATAGTTAACTCTAAAAACACAGCTCCTTAATTCATTATAATTATAATCCTTGTCCAAGAGCATGTTTTCACTCTAGGTGTACATGGCCATCTATCAGTGTATCAGTGAATTAAAGTATTGAGAAATTAATATAGCTTATCACTGTGGGTGCTGAAGTTTTGCCGGTGTTGAAGGCTATTGCCTCATGTAGCAGCAGTGACATTGAATACATCTTACTCTCCAGCAAACTGATACTTTGCTGCTTGGCTCTTCTGTTCACATAGGCTTTTGTTTTGTTATGTTTTGCTTCCCTTTTACAAGGAAGACCTATATTGCTTCTCAGTTTAAACTGGTTGATTTCTGGCTCTCTTCCTTGAGTTTCCTTATATGGGAGCTCTTAGTTTATATTCCGTTCTATTGTAGTTTTCCACACTGTGCAGACTGTTATCTTTTCTTTATTTTTTAGCCAGCTGGTAGAACTTCAGCCTGCATTTTTTAATCTTTTCACCATCTTTCTTTTTGTTATTAATGGTTGTTAATCAACTTCGACTTATGGCAGTCCTAAGAATGAGAGGTCTCCAAGTCACCCTATCATCAACAGCCCTGCTTGAGTCTTACAGATTCAGGGCTGTGGCTTCCCTGATTGAGTCTATCCATCTGTAATGTGGTCTTCCTCTTTTCCTACTGTCTTCTACGTTATGAAACATTGTCTTTTCTAATGAGCCATGTCTTCTGTGATATGTCCAAAGTACATCAGTCTCCGTTTACAGTCATCTTGGCTTCTAGGAAGAGATCAGGCTTGAGTTGCTCTAAGACCTGTTTCTTTGTCTTTTTAGCAGTCCGCAGTATCCATAGAATTCTCCTCCAGGGCCACGTTTCAAATGAGTTGGTTTTCTTCCTGCCAGCTTTCTTCACTGACTAGCTTTCACAACCTTACATAGAGATGGCATGGACCACCCTAACTTTAGTATTCAATGATGTATCTTTATACTTCAGGATCTTTTCCCTTTCCTTCGTAGCTGCCTTTCCAAGACTTAGTCTTCTGAATTCTTGACTGCAGCCTCCATTCTGATTAATGACTAAGCCGGGGTATGGAAAATCTTGAACAATCTCTATGTCATCAGCAACTACTTTAAAATTATGTACATCATTTGTGGAAGTTATTATTGTTTTCTTAATGTTCAGCTGTACACCTATGTTTGCGTTTCTTCCTTGATTTTCTTCAGTAATAGTTCTAAGTTTGCTACTTTTTGCAAACAGTATGTGTCGTCTGCATATCTTAAATAGTTGATGTTCCTTCCTCCAACGTTCATGCCTTCTGCCTCCGAGTCTGGTTCTGCTTTACGTATGGTATGTTCAGCGTACAAGTTAAGTACAGTGGCCCCTCTACATTTGCGAGGGTTCGGGGTGCAGATCCCTCACGAAAATGGAAAAAACTCAGATAACTCCCCCTGTAATCACCCTCCCATTCTCCTCTGAAGCTCCCTCCTCCCGTTCCCTGCCTTTGGCCCCGGCACTCCTGAAGTAAAGAAAAAAGACAAGATAAAGGGCTTACTGGTACTTTCCCTTCAGAAGGAGAAGAGTGCAGTGCTGAATTCTGGCATTCCAGCTACTTCCAATCACCATCTTAATGGAGATTCATCTCAGAGGGGAGGAGTAGGAGCAAAGAGAGCACCCAACCAATCAGCAGCAATTACACAATAGAATTTGAAATCAGTGGCAAAGAGGACATGCTTCCAGCAGAATGCTGGCTTTGTTTTGCTCATCCAAAATGAGATAAGTCCATTTTAAATGCAAGCCTTGCAAGCCCGTGGTGAGGAATGCAAGGGAGTGGGAGGAGGAGAATGGTTGAGAAGAAGGCAAGCACATGTCTTGTGAATAATCAAATTTATGAAGGTCAAACTTGCAAAGGTGAAAGGAGGACTATAGATAATATGTTAAAGTGCAGCCTTGTCTAAACCCCCTGCTAGTTGAAAACTATTCCATTCCTGCATATTCTGTCCTGACTGTAATCTCTTGACTTTCATATGGGTTATGTGCCAGGACTATGCAATGTTGTGGCGCACCCATTTGTTTAAGATTGATCCGTAGTTTTTAATGATCAGCACAACTGAAGGCTCTGCTATAACCTATAAAGCACAGGCTTATTGTCTTCTGAAATTCTTTGGTGTGCTCTATTATTCAGTGTATGTTGAATATGATCCCTACTGCCTCTTCCTTTCTTGAACCCAGCTTGGACTTTTGGTATTTCTCACTTCAAATATGGCGGAAGTCTTTGTTATAGAATGTTGAGCATGACTTTGCTTGCAGGGGAAGTTAATGCAATGGTCTTGTGGTTACTCCAATCCTTAGTGTCCCCTTTCTTGGGGACTGGAATGCATATTGAGCATTTCTAGTCTGTTGGCCATTGATTAGTTTTCCAGACTTTTTGACAGAGTTTAGTTAAAACTGGAGTAGTTTCTGGCTTTGTAGCTTGAAACAGCTCTGTTAGTATGCTATCTGTTCTCAGTGATTTCTCCCAAGTAATCTGAGTGCAGCTTCCACTCACTTTATAGAATTAGAGGTTCATCTTGAAATGGTTCTTCCTTGAATGAATCTGTCATCCTTGTATTTCTTTTATGTCGTTGTTCAGTGTATTGTTTCCATTGTCTTTTTATTTGTACTTGGTAATGTAATATATTCCCTTGCTGGGTGTATAGCATCTCAACTCTAGGTTTAAATTCCCCTTTGATTTCTCAGGTTTTGTGGAAGAAGTCTCTTGTCATCCTTTTTGTTCTCATATTCTATTTCTCTGCACTGGTTATTATAAAAGTTCTCTTTCTCACTGTGTACATGCTGCTGAACATTTGCTTTAAGGGTTCTGACCCTATTTCTGGCACCTTTTACTTTTGCTTCTTGTCTGTCCTTAACTGCTTGAAGAAATTAATCTGTTATCCATTGTGCCTGCTCTCTCTTTGGCTTCAGGTATTGCCTTCTTGCATTCCTTCCTGATGATGTCCTTGTCTTCACTCCAGAGTTCTTCTTGCTGGTTGCTAGGCCTAATAATACAAATCCGTTTTTTACAGTATCTTTAAATTCTGTGAGGAAGTTCTTCAGGTTGCATTTTGGCAGGATGGTTGGTTTAGTCTTCTGATTTTTGGCATTAGCAGGTCATGACCTGTGCCAGAATCTGCGCCTGGTCTTGTTTTTGCTGGGAAAATGGAGCTCTTCCATCTTCTGCTTCCTATTATGTAGTCTGTTTGGTTTCTGTAGTGACCATCAGGGGATGTCCCTATATACAGTCATCTCTTTGGTTGCTTGAAGAATGTGTTTGTGATGAACACACTGTTATCCTTGTAAAATTCAATCAGTCAGTCTCCTACTTCATTTCTTGATCCTAGACCAAAATTTCCTACAATCTCTGATTCTTCACTGTTTCCTACTTTTGCATTCTAATTACCTGTGATTAATGAGGAGTCCTGTTTTGGTGTGTGGAGGGGCCAGGCCTTCTTTTCATTCTCCCAGACTGGAGTGACAGCTTCCTTTCAGGCTGCTATAGCACCCTGCCCCCACCCTTTACAACTCCACTTTCCCCTTTAAAACCACCACCTTAGTGTATAAAGGGAAAAGCCTCACAGTTATTATTCAGAATGATTTACTGATCTGTGGTAGCATGTTACTAATTGATTAAAACCAATGAAAAGTACTCTACTGAATCAGAATTTATAAAAATATAATGTGATCTTTATTAAAATAATAAACAGGGAAAGAGTATTGGGTGTCATAAGTAATTCCAAGCAATACAGAACCTCTGAAGGTATTTAACCAGTTTCTTATAGCTCCACTCAATACACAAGCAAGAAACTTTCATATACACACAGGTCTTTGGCTTCCCTTTTGCTCAAAGGCTTAACTTCCAAGTCTAGGTCACACCTTCTAACCCAACTCAAAAATGGTTTGGTTTCTCCTCTGTCTCTGTCTAGACCTCTGAGAAGACAACCACATGTAAGTGCGTTCCTGGGCATAACTTCTTTAACAGAATATTTGTTGCCAAAAGGAAAAATAACATAAAAAATAGATATATAGGTTCCCATACCACAAAAAAGAAGAGCAGTACATGTGTCAGAAAACTTTTTATTAAGAATTGATAATATGCATGTGTGAAATAAAACAAAGTCTGGTAAATCTTGCAAAAAAAATGGAATCATTTAGAAATCACTTGAAAGCTTCTTCTGAAGTGCATTCAGTTTTGTTTTTGTTTTGTTTTTGCCTTTGCTTTGCCTTGCTTTGCTTTGCTTTAGTTTACATTGCTTTGCTTTGCTCTGCTCTGCTTTGATTACCTTCCACTTTTCCACATGCTCAGTAAATAATTCTGGAGTCAGTTGCTGTATACTTGGCCTGTAGAAGACAAGCACATGCAGTTCCTGTAAGATCGGCTCGACTTGAGTCTCATTCTTTTCCAGCTCAAGCGTTATTGTATTGTTTACTGCAGACAGACTCCTGCAATCTGAAAACAAAAGTGTGTGTTTCTGCAGCTTTCCTTCACAATCCTCCTCTTGATGCCAATGCTGCTGATACTCTTGATGTCAATGCTGCTAAATGCACAATGCAGCTGGTGGTGGTAGTAGTAGTAGTAGTAATAATGATAATAATGATGATGTATTGTTGTTGTTATTACTATTTTTTTTACTTGTTACCTGCCTCTCCCCAAGGCTAGACAGAAGATAAGGAAAAGAGGGCTTAAAATGACTTTTAAAAACTTTATAAAAGGGAACATTTTTGTCAGAGACTATGGCCATTTCAGCCCTAAACTTTCATAGTGTCATTGTTCCACTTTCAACCTCCTGTGGAATTCTAGGGTTTGTAGTTTACTGAGGCCCAAGAGCTCTCTGGCTGAGAATTCTAAAGGCCCCGCCCTAAACTGCAAATCCCCCAGATTCTGTAGGATACTGAAAGTGGAATAATAGCACGATAACAGTATGGGGCAGAAATGGCCTATGTTAACTGAAGTATGCCTATAAATACAAAGGAGTATCCTGCTCAGATAGGAAAATGTACTGTTTTTCTCTCGTAGTTAACAGACAAAAAGAGGATTGGAGAAGCAGCGGATTAATACACATGTTGCAGTTTTTTAATTATCACTTCAGTGTGGCACATCCTGTTTAAAGAAATTGCTTACCGGTAATTCTTTTACAGAATTACGAACAGTTAAAAAAGATAGCCATCTCTGTTTTTCAGATTCTACCGAAATACATTCATAGAAGGAATTTCAACCTTCTTCAGGCGGTAATGATGAATCCTGCTGCTAGTTCCAATGTAGCCTTTGTTTATATTCATGTTACAGTTGGGGAAGAGGAAGATCAGTCTACCTCTCCCCCAGATGGCAAACATGCTACTGTGAGACTTCAAAATGAGAACTTTTAAAAAGGCTCACTCAAGGGGAGAATTTCTTGTCCCTTAGAGATAAGAGCAGAAGGAAATTTGGCAGGCCACGTGAGGACTTCCTATGTGTTGTAGGTGCCTCTTTCTCTACAAGCTTTTGTTTGTTTGTTTGTTCATTGTTCACTTTCCTTTTTAAATTGTGTCAACATGTGTAGCAGATTAGCTTAGAATATAGTATAATAAAAATACTGTATTGAAATGTACATTTTTTCATTTTCTTTTCCTTTTCTTTCTTTCTTTCTTTTTTTTTTTAAGGAAACAAGAGTACACTCTGTGAGGAGGAATTTTTCTCATCCTTCATCAATGACTTTGAAACCTCGATATGCACGTAGTCCTCACTTTCATCCTAGAAAAGATTACAGATCAGATGACACAATGCTTGCTGCTCCTTCCTCCACAGACTCTGTTAAATAGAATCTTAGGTATTTACCAAATAATGAATACATTAACAGATACAGGTGTGTAATTTTATAGCACATTACATTTGTCAAGTACTGGTAAGTGAAAATGAGCTTACTTTTTGTAAAGAAATAAAAGACCTTACCTGTAAACATTCAGCTAATAAACATAAGTCACAGCAAAATCATGGTTACCCTTATCAGTTGGTATATTTACATGGTGACACAGACTTGTAATTTGTAATTTGTTGACCATGCATGTATTGTTTATTAATACAGCATATTTCTATTTCAAAACAAACTTTTAATTCCCTTTCTTCTGATAAATTGCAAGAGCAGCTAACTATGATTTAAGAACCATTTTTGTTAGATAGAAAATTCATACTGTGTGTCCCAATTTTTTTTAATATTTGTGTTTCAGTATCCTTTTGTTCTGTTCCATTTAGTACAAATTTTGTTTTACATATTTCAGCTAAAATCAGATCAGTCTGTTTTCATCTGTAAGAGAGAATTTACAGATTTTAAGATTCTTTTAAAAAAATGAAAAATAGGGCCATTTGCTTGTATCACCATTCTGATTTCTGTGGCTAGTGCTTTCAAACATACTAAAAATTACATGCATTTATGACATTCTTTTAGGTGTGGAAAACACAAGCATTGCGTTAATATAATATTAAACTGTTTGAAAATCTACGTTCAGATATTGTCCTCTCTGTGTGCAGGATCAAAATGAATCAGTGCCTGTATCATGTCCTGAAGAAGAACTCATTTTTCGTCTTCACTATGAGGATTAAACTTGGCTATATATTCCTTGCTTTTCTTTATAACCTTTTTGTTACCTTGTCTCATCTTCATTTTATTCTGGCAGAATTAATACCTGCTGTGTTTAACTGGAGTGGAAGCCCAATTCTGTCACTTGCACTGCAGGATTTCATTATTTTATTTCATTATTTTAAGCTCTATATATTCAAGTGAGTTTCTTCCACTTTTAAGGGCTTGTTTTTGTTTTCATGTCAGAAAAGGATTTTGTAGTCATTGTTACAGTGGTAATAATTGTATCAGTAAGATCACATTTAAATAATGTTCTTAAGACTACTATCTTCTATGGCTACTGTCTTAAGACTTCTAACATTATACTGGACATATAAATACATTTTTATTACCTGCTTCGTCTACAGTCTACATGTTCTACAGTCTACATGTGTTTCGTCTACAGTCTACCTGTGGCTGTAGCAGGGACCAGTAAATTCCTACTTACATTTTATTTATTTTATTTATTTTTCTAGTAATGTTCACTCCTAAATCTTTTTGCAGGTATGCACTAATATTGAGCAGCAAAAACATCACATGCGCAAATAATTTATTCATTTTGTAAAAATCTTTGTGATAACCCAGTGGCTGCCAGATTTAAGTGGTCTTTGTGTTAAATGTAAATAACTTGAATTGTTGGGAGATACCAGTTCAATGTTTCTGTTTTTATAGTTGTACAAGTTTTAAACTGTATCTGTATAAATGTGTTGACATCTTTTAAAACTGCTTTGTATATGTGATAGGACTTGCTTGGTTGTAAATATTGTAATACACAAGAGAAAAAGCCAAGAAAAGGCCATGTGTTCTGTTATTGTGGTCTTATTTTGCAGTATATCATGCATTGTACATAACCTGTTTTATCCAACCGATCAGGATTGGTTTTAAAGCTTTTGTTTGGGAGCTTTTTTAATTATACAAAATATATTATACAAAAAATGGGTTGGATCCATTTTTGTCATTCTGCTGATCAAACTACCTCTGTCAGTAAAATAAAGAGTATTGACCACCACACACTGCCCTGGGCATGCCCTCAAGGTTGTGCTAGGAGAAGAAATGAGTGGAAAATGGACACTTCTTTAAAAAAAAAATGTAAGACATCCAAAGAGCACATGGTACCTAGAACTGCAGTTTAGAAAACAGCTTTATTCATATATGCAATCTTTTATTCTAGCTACCTATGATCTCTATTAATATATGTATCAGGTAAACTAATATCTCAATCTTTTCATTTTAGTTAATTCTAATTAGAAGAACAACAGACACACCAAGATTGTTTTGTAACTCTCTGTATTCAGCCATGTGGTAGTTCATATAGCCATATATAATAGCTGAAGTAAGTGTCTAATTAATATACAAGTCCCATATAGTTAATTCTAGCAGTGATGTACAGAAATAAGAAAAGGTATCTTGTGCAGTCTAGTACTGCAGCATAAACTGTGTGACTGTCATAGTCCTTTTCAAAGTGAATGTTTTCTTGTACATTTGTGATAAATTTTGGAATATTCTGTGGCTTTGAACACCAGCTGAATTTAGTAAATCCTCCTTCATCTTACTTCTGTGGAGAAACAGAATGTTCTCAAGGCTAGCATAATTTCTGATGTCATGATTTCTGATTTCATACCCAGCCATCTTGTTTGTATCTGGCAAACAAGAATTCATGGTGTCTATATTTGTTATAGAAAAAATTATATCAAAATCCTGATCTTAATTTTTCACTTGAGGTTCATAACAAAATCATATTCACTATCTGTTTAGAGATAAAGAAATTATTCAAGTATATGTGATCATAATGCCAAACATATTTTAAGAAATAGATAGGAAATGTCATAATGTTAAAACAGGACTTCATTATTAATTAAAAAATGCCTGTTTTGAAATTTAGAAAAAGCATGAACATCAAACTTTGTTCAGCTTTGTAAAGCAAAAAAGTCAGTTTAATCATAACATAGTCATTTGACCTTTTATTTGGATATTTATTTATGCTTTAATATAATCTAAAGTCCATTTAGCAAACAGTTATAACAGAGTGCATTCCAGTAATTTACACAAAGGTAACAGAACACATGGCTTTGTGCATATGTTTTATACCTCTATTACAATATTGTTGTACAATGTCAGTTCATCCTGATGTGTATTAAGGTAGAACAGTGCTTTTAAGGCAATTGGATTAATTCTCATATTGTCGCATCTTTTTTAAAAAAACAAATGTGACAGGGAAGTTATTTTAATAATATCTACTTACAGATCTACTGAGAAACCGGATTTTTTCTGTTTGCCAGTTCTGTATTATTGCAGAGCTCTCATTTTAAGCAGAATGTTACACAATATAAAATAGTAGAAAAGTATTGTCTGTTTTTGAGTTTCATCAGTAGACAGTGATTTCAGATCTTTTGATAGGATAACACAGTTCTAAAGATACATTAAACTGACAATGAAAACAGGCTGCATGATGGTGTGTTTTGTAGCACAGGTATTTATAGTATTTTTCATTATTAGAATAAGAGCTTGTTCACAAAAATGCACAGTCAAAAACAAAGAATCTGTAAAACTTTTCAATTCAAATACAGTAGTATTCTAACAAAATTGGCAGGATGCTGCATTGGTCTCTAAGCATTTAGTGTAGTTGATGCATCCTTAAGTTCATACTAATATACAGAAAAATGTTGAATGTATGTAAAAATGTTGTATTAACCATTCAGTAGTGCTTCAGAGTTTTGAAAACCTTTTATCTACTAATTTTTTGTTGAAGCTGTGGATGCTGCCCAGTCAAGTTGTAGGCGTGGTGGTAGCTCACAGAGGATTCCATTCAGCTCAGTAAAGCCCTGTTCTCTCCCACCCAGAAAACACAAGCAAGAGTAATTGCTGGAAAGCAATATGGAAAGTGTGAATGACTACCTGTTTATGGCCTCTTGCGCTGCCCTTAGGCACATGGAGGTGGGGTACAGGGAAACAGCTGTTCGTGAGGTTAGTGAGGATCTTCTGTGCAGCAGCACTACACTTGAACTGGGTTAGATTGTGCCATTGATGTATAATGTACAGCAACAGAACAGGTGACTACACTGTGTACCTTTAAGAAAAAAAAGTGGTCTTGTAACAAAGTTTCATCTAAATAAAGCATGTTTTTTATTTACAGATGATGATGCACATTCATTTTTTAGGGGGAACAAGCAGGAAATTAGTCACATAAATAAACCAAGTTCCTGGAATGTTAACAAACATTTTAGGATTCAAGAAGCAAAATTCAGAATGGGGGCACAAAGTTGACAGCATCAAACTGTGGGATGATTCCATTCTTAAAGGCCCACTCCTGGATATCTTCTGGCTTGAACAGCAGAAAGTAATGTAATTCAGTGGCATTTGTGGTTATTTTTGACTATATCACAATAACTATAATAAAGTCATGAAAGATCATATCTGATTATGACTGTTTTAATAGTTTATTACAGTAGCTATTCAGCATATGCAAAGAGTTAAGGAGATGTAGATGTTCCTGAGGAATAATCGCAAGGATGGGCCATGTATTTTTCCTGTCCTGTATGTTACCCTCGGAAGGGAACTGTTAAACCTTGCTGATAATCTTCCTTCTCTTCAGCCTTGCTAATAGTCTCTCCCTCTCTTCTGTCATTTTACCCATTTTCTGAAATAGCTTTCTCCTCCATTTCCATTTGATTGACAAATGAGTTTCAATATGAAATAAATTTGTGAAAAGATATAGCCTCCTTCTCTGTATTCTTGAATGCTTCTTTTTAGTTTAGGGCCAGTAGTGTAGTGTTTGCGGATGCTCCAGCTAATGGGACACCCGCCCAATACCCACAGCCCTGCAAGTTTTCAAAAATCTGAGCTCCATTTTAATCTAGGGATGTCCCTGTAAAAGATGGTAGGTAAAAGCTAGGACTTTGCTTTGAAGCCCTCCCAAGTTGGTTAGTGGCACTGTATACAACTTAGGAGAGAGGATAAAGCAGGGAGATAGGAAATAGGGAAGGAACTAGGATGGGATGGGTGGAGTGAGAAAGTGTAGCAGATTTACATGAACGTGTTCTTTGTACAGTACAGGTGTTTTCTGGATGTCTATAGTGTGTTTCAAGGGTGATCTAGTAGGGGAAGAGAGTGAATGTTTGAGTGATAATCCTGAAAGAGCACAGAGAAAGTGACTAAGGTGAGGGGGTCTACCATGGTTTGCGGAATGAGGAAGAGAACAACGATTTGAAAGGAGCAGTTCTGTTTGCTGGCGCTCTGAGCATGTTTCTGCCGTGTGCTCAAGTTCTTGGGTGTGTTATTTGTCTTTTCTTCATGGTCTCTGTGACTCACTGCACCTGTGTAGTAGACCCATTTGTATGAGTCCACAGATGACCACTTGAAGAGCCACAGTAACAAGTAAACAACCTGTTTTTGCTTTGTCAGGTGGCCTTCCGTGAAGTGGATTTTTTTTACTGGTCCTGTCACTTTCAAGCAACCTTTTTGTGAAAATCTCAAATATCAGTCCTAATTAGTCAAGATACATAATTTGAAAAACTTAACAGTTTTTATACTAGGGGGTATGGAACTCCTGTAGTTTTCCAAATGTTGCTGGATTCCTTTGAGCCTTAGCAAACCTCTGGGAGAATGGGATTTGTCATCCAACAGCATCTGGAAGCCACAGACTTCCCAACTATATTTTATAGAGTTGTTATCCCTTCATTAAAAATCCCTTTTAAAGATTATTTCTTCTGGTGGGGTGGTGTCACAGGGCAGCTGCGTCCATTGGTACAGGTCCAGGCATCTTGTGATGCTAGAGGTAGGGAGTGAGATGATAGTTTTCTTTAATTCGAGCTGCAGTCCTCATCATCTCCCTTCCTGCAGTGCTAGAGGATCCTCTGGAACAGCAAGGAAGGTGTTGCGCTGCCTGAAAGGAAAATAGAAAATTGTTGCCATTCCCTTCCTTCAGTGGGAAACCTCTGGTACATCCTGGCCCCCTTTGTGGATTGAAGCCATTCATGCATAAGGGGCAAGTCTGAATTCAGCACATCATTGTTGAAGGACATAGCAGTGTTCTGCCATCACATCTTGCAGCAAACATTTTTGTGTGGAATGTGGCTGTATACATGGTTTACTAGTGTGTGCCTAAATTTTGTCAAGAGCCTGCAAATCATTTTCTACACAAGCTGTTATTTGTAGATGTTCATGGCTCTTCCATTGCACTCTTCACGCAGGCAGTTTTTTCTTCTGTTTTGGAGTGAGCTATCAGAACAAAGTCTCAATCTTCTCAGTAACCAACTAGGTCAGAGTTGAGAGGAAAGAATGTGGATCTGGGCTTCAGCCCCTTAACTGCCTACTATGGAAAGAAGCATAGGAAAGTAATAAAATTTGTATTAAATAGTTTAATAATCTAGCTTGGCTCTCAGTGTAAAAGTGCCCCCTCCTTTTAATTTAAAGTTGGGACCTAAATTGTCTTTCAGGTATGTATGTGTGCTTCAGTGTATGTAACTAAGGCTTTTACACTTACTTGTTCTGTCCAGATTAAGTGTGGAGGAAAAATATTTCCAAGTTTTAGGAGAAACCTTTCAGGCAGCACAGGATACTTCCAAAAGGAAGTCTAATAGGTCATGCTGCATGTGTAGAGCTTGCTGTGTGCAATTTTGAATTCTGATATACATAAATAAAAAGTTATTTGCATCCAGGAAACCTAATTGAATGCCACTTTTGCCATGAATCTGTTCTGTGACTTTGCAGGTAATTCCCCTTCAACTTCAGTTTTCCTGCTATATACAGTGACAGTGGTAGAGATAATAAAGGTGTTATTATTGCTACCCATTAATGCTGGGCAAAGGGCAAAATATGGGAATTACTCTGATGACAGGTTTTTTTTAAGTGCAGTCATACTGTGTTGGTAGTTATAATGTGAAAGAAATGGGTTTGCTTAACAGTTTAAAACTCAATTTTCATGGTTAAAATACTAATCAATTGCTGCTCCTTCTACATTATAACTAAATATTACTATATAGTTATTTTAAGTACGCTCAGAATAATTTGCATCTTCTGCTTTTACCAAATGGAACTTAGATTTATGTCTTTTTGGTACATTCCAGAAACTTCTGTTCATATGTCAAATTCTGTCCTATTTTTCCATGGCCAAGAGCCCAAGAATTGTATAATTAATTCCACATGCCTAAGAAAATGTTGGTCATGTGTTTCTCTATAATGGCAGTCTCTTACACCACATAACAAAAAAACTGAAGGAACTTTGAAATGTAGATGTATATGGCATGGGGGCCTGCTGTTAATAGAAAATAGTCTTATCCCGCTGGGCATCCCTAAAATAGGTCTTTGCATCCCAATCTCTACATTGTATCAAATGAAATAATTTCATGTTGTTCACCATGATTTATATGCTATTACACTTTTCAGTAAGTGGTAAAAGTCATACTATAATTTCATTCAATGGTTTAGTTAGTTCCAGCATTCAGGAGAAATATATTGAATATATTTTAATAATTGGTTTCTATGGTTTTATCGTGGCATTTAAAAAAAATGCAATTACAATAGAAAGAAGGAAAAAAGAAAGGGAAAACAATTTTGAAAGCAGATGCACTTAAGATAGAATGGTGTGCTAAGCATATGTACGCATATAAGCTGACCAGATAATCAGAAAGAATCTGTTCACAGTTGCCATCTATAAGCTATGCATTCACGAGTAAGATTCTCTGACCATTTAATAAGTGGGCGGGGAGGGTGAATACCTTTTCAGCCTTGCAGAATAATTATTTTGATCTATCTATGCAGATCTTCGGTAATATTCCAAATAGACTTGATGGTAAGTTTCTATGATGTCATATCTCTCTAATAATCTCATCCATATTCAGAATTCAATAGTGCGAACTTAAAAATTGCCAGTTTGCAATTAAGCAATTTTTACAAAATAGAAAGGAAAAGCTAAGCATAAATCTTAATCTTTTGCTGTAAAAATACAAACATTTAATCTTTGTTCATACTGTCTGCCCTACATAAATCTATTCACTTACATCTCGAGTGTGAAAATAATTTTTGGAAACAGACTTGTTTACATTTTCATACTACCCGGATCTTAAGGTAGTTTACAGTCACTAGAATGATGAACTATAACACTGTGTTAAAATCAAAAATTTAGCAGACACTATGCCAGAGAGTGATCAGTAAGAACTACTTTTTAAAAAACGATATGGCACTTAAGTTTTAATAAAATTACCTGATAAACATCTTTGGTGAGTGAATATCACACAGTCAAGAATGATCTTTTTGTAGTCATGACCTGTTTTACTTCATGTGACAGATGTAGCTAGATGAGCAATCTCAGCAGATGGTCTTAGCATCCAGGCAGATTTGCATGGAAGAAGAATCTGGGTCTCAAACCACTGAAGGTTTAAAAGTGAGCACTGTCATCTTAAGTAGGGTTAGGAAACAACTTGAGCTGCCAGTTAAGCTCTTTAAAAGTTGACACATTTTTCCTGAGCTATCCTGGTTAAAAATGTTGGCTTCTGCATTATATATTTTATGGAGTACTTATGTGGGGCATAAGGTACTTCTGTACTGCCCTGCTGAAACTCACTGAGGTGGAATACAAAAAACAGATAAAAAACAAAACAATAATGACAATATTAAAAACAAATTTAAAGTAAATTATTTTCTTGGCTAACTTCCAAGGATAGTCCCGAGTGCATCATATTACAGTAAAATTAATACAGTTGCCAAAGATATTTGTTCAAATTCTGCCAAGTTTTGAAAATCAGAAAGTTGCCTTCTTAAGTTTCCTCTGTGACTGATAGTTACCTGCATGAATAAATGAACAGCTAGCAAAATGCAACTAACTCAAATCATTGATATGTTAAATTATGAAATTCACTAAAATGTACAAATATGGGCTTTCTATAAAATCTCAAAAGATCAGGATGTACAGCCTAATTATGAACACCTAATGCAGATTAGGTGTTCATTAGGTGTCCTCTTCTCCTTTTGAATAGCTTCCCCCTTATCACATGCTTCTAGCAGTAAAGTATCTTTTAGAAGGAGTTTGTTATATGGCATGAGCACTATTGATTGAAGGAGAATAAATTTATAGAGTCACCAGGCATGCCTAGAAAGAAAATATAGCGCCAGAACTATGAACTGAACAACAAAAAGTGAGTTGATAAATTTGCCTTAGTAGCAGCACATTCTTTTATTATTTGTGTGTTTTTTTTTTGTAGGTACTGGGTTATGTTCCATCTGACAACTCACTAGAGATTTGAAGGACTTTGAACCATACTGAAGCCTTTGAATAACAACCATTGATAGTATTGTTGCTTAGCTTAACTTAATTGCATCTACTGATGAAATGAAAACAAAAAAAGTAAATAGCTAGAAATCTGTGGTATCAGTCATTGTATAAAGGAAGACTCTTAACTGAAGTGTAAAGAATTGCTTTAACTATTATTTAGAGAACATAAAGAAGCAGGGAAACAGTTTCTAGGGACTTCTTTCTTGCACAGTGTAAATGATATCTTCTCCCTGGTTTACTGTTTACATAAATTTCCTTCCTATTTTCAAACGGGAGCTTTCAAAATAATGGAAATACTTTATTATTGCTGATTAACTTGCCTATTCCATACTTGATCTTTTTGTACTGCTCCAGCCAAGAGAATGTTTTGCAACTCTAGCATTGAGTGGAGTTTTCCAGCTGTCCTATGCAAAGGAAGTAAAGAACCATGCTCTCATGTTTAAAATACAGCGTCTGAACTGCTTTTCATTTACTTTGCTCCCCTTTGAGATGCCAGAAGTGATTTCCTCTTGAAGTTGACTTCCTTTCTGGAAATGATTTTGTCTCAAACCATGCTGGGGCTCTCTATTCCTGTTTTTTGACTACTGTGCTCTTCTTTTATTTCCTTGATTTGCTACCCTGCCAAAGCAGACCTCCTGACTGTAAGTAATCACGCTGAAGTTTTGCTCTAACTTTTTATTTGAGTTCTTTTCTCCGCATCATTATCAGTCCGCCAAGAGGGACAGACAAAGCACTCATTGGTGCCCTCTCTGCAACAGAACACTGCTAGGGGGTGGCTGTAAATTGACGTGGCATGGAAAATCTCTACTAAGTTTGTAGCACTTTGTATGTTCCTCTGAGAGCAGCAGTGCTCTGAGTTTCTCGCCTGATACCATTACAGGTTTGATGCCTCCACATGGATAGAAATTTCTTCCTTTTTCTAAGTTGGAGGCTGAATGTTCTTTTGCTTTTGGATTTATGGCTAAGAGTAAACAGCATCTAAAACAACTCCTTCCTTTTCTTCTCTCTTCAGTCAGAGAAACAGATTTTTTGACACATTCCCATTTCTATCACCACCCTCTCCTGCACCTTATTCCTCCACACCCACCCACCCCTTTCAGCTCTCACCATGGGGTGCGGACTGAGAAAGCTAGAAGACCCTGATGATAGCAGCCCTGGAAAAATATTTTCAACATTAAAAAGACCACAAGTGGAAACAAAGGCAGACTCTGCTTATGAGTACATACTGCTAGATTTTACATTGGAAGGTATGTATAATCTATTTCAAACTTATATAAGTTTAAAGTGGGAGGGAAGCTGTCGTATTTCTTATCATTAGATACGAGAAAATGTATGATACATTATGAACACAACTCATTAGGTTAACAGTTTAAAAGTAATTGTTAATCATGCCAACGAGTGCCAGAATTTTATGTCTTCACTTAAAAGCATATGTAATATAGTATACTGAAGTCTCTGTTCAGAAGTGGGCTCTTTTTTCAGATTTTCATGAGCTGAAAGTCACACAAAAAATAGTTCTGCTATACTTGATAGTAAAAGTAGTTCATGAGAAGTCAGTGGAAAATACTCTTCAGTATATTCTTTCTTTTACGCTTTAACAGGATTATGGAAGTAACATTGAACTGTATGCAGTCAGAACCAGACAGTACTGTGTGGGGGCTGCTTCCTTCTGTTGTAGGGTGTCTTGTTTCTAACCAACTGACTCCCTGTCCCAGAAAGTTGAAAACATAAACAACCAACCCCAGATGGCTTCCTGCTAAGAACAGGCAGCTCTGTTCTGTAGCAGTTGCTTCGGGGACCCGCATATTTTTGCACTGAAAAGTTTTTGTAAAGCTCAAAGTTTCTTAGTGTCTGTACGCCGTCTTTAGTGTAGCTCAGTAGAATACTACTTTCCAAACCTCCCTGTCTTTGCAAAGGCCAGATTGTTTATTGCAACATGTCTTCGTACATAACGCAATAACATACATTGAATGAGATAAAGTATATATATGAAGCGCATTATATTACATTTTAGTCTTATGCCTTCATTTTTCTCTCTATAGGTTTAATTCATTTTGGTTTGGGGGATAGAGAAGTCCTTGGGTAGAAAAGTAGAAAGTAGTAACAAGTCGTGATTAATTGCCTAATGCAAACATAAATCATATATTAGTCTAAAACTTTCTATGTTGCCCTTGATTTGAAATACAGTGTCTTGTGCTGAACTGTGTAGTAGGTAGCATTTTAAGTTGTATAGAGGTTTCTGAAAGTAGGTGAATGGAGATAATGTCTTGTAGGAAAAAATTATTAGCCATTAAAACAGATGTTTAGCAGCTGTGTGGCTGGAGGGGAATGTTGACTTGATGTTTGCAATGTTCCATAACATATTATTTTTAAAAATGGAAGGTTGGATCCAGACTATGTTGTGCAAGGAAGGGTCTGTAATCAAGTGGAAGCTCCTGCAGGAGGAAATAAAGAGGCCATCAGACCTGGCATCTGCATCCAACATAGTGGGGCAAATATCAAGATCTCAGAGTGCCCCTTGGGGCTATTGCCAATTACAGTGCCTTCTTTTCTACTTTTCTTTTCGTTTTTACTAGAGTAGAGGGTGTTCTATGAAGGAAAACAAAGTCTTGTCTGAGTGTGTAGCTGTCCACTGTTCCCTTCCCACATAGCATTTCTGGGCCCTTCTCTGTTGGTTATAACAGAGATCAGAGAGCATTCTGCAATTCTAAGATGCAGATTTTGAAGCTATAAAGAAAAACTCAGCTTTCTTTAAATTTTTTGCCTTTGCTTTTAATAGAAGTAAATAAGAACCTTAAGTATAGGTTATAAAATGTGTCAACAATGCTGATGAACCCAAAGAAACTAAGAAAAGTGAAGCAGGACTTCTGGGGTAAAATGTACAGTGACTTGCTTAACTCCTTTACCCTCTCCTCCAGAAACAACAGAAAAAAAATATCTACATGTAAATGTGCATAGTATAACCAGCACACACAATGTAAATTGACACTAAAGTGTTTGGGCTTTTTTTATTTTTACTGTATGCTGTAGCTGCCTTTCATTCTGTGTTGCAATTATAACTTCTGTTTTAACTTTCACGGTTTTTTTCCTGTACATGTTTTTAATGGCAATCTTCAATACCTCTGTAATAGTTGTGTCAATGATGTAACTGAGAGAAGGCATAGGCAGCATGAAGGTATTGTAAGTAGTTCGTCATTAGCAGATACATCTAATCAATTTCTGCAACGTAGCTTAAACTTTAGGCAGACAGACAGTACAAATAGAACATATTAAACAAAGTAACCATCTGCATCTAAAGGTACATTTTTCTGTAATTTAATCCCTCAGGTTCCTCAAATCCAGACGTTATCAAAATCAGCTCCATTTTGGATATTGCAAAAAAAGTGGAAGAGTATTACACTAAAGGCTATGTGGTGGGTGCTATTCACCCTGTATTACTGACAGTTGGACGAAAAAAGCATTTTCCAGCAAGTCATATGTATCGAGTTGTACTGTCACGTCTCAAATCCAAGTATGTGCCACCATGATAAATCATTATTTAAATTTACATGATTAGGTTTCTATAATTGAAAATACGCAAATAGCTTCATATTCCATATAGTCTTTGTGAAAATCAAAAAACCTTGGAATGTAAAGGGCAGTATTATGGCAGTTTAGGACCAAGTAACTTATATCACATGATTTGCCCATTAACCTCAGTAGAAACCTATTCTTCATGCATGCAGATAGGGCCCACAGTGATTCAGGATATCAGTGAGAATGTTGTGGCAGCACCATACTCTCTACAACAGGGCTTTCCGAATGGTGTACCGCAATACATTAGTGTGTCGCCCGAAGTGTGTAGGTGTGTCGCCTACAATCTTGGAAATGTATGTTATTATTTATAAATCATATATTTTTAAAAATATATGGAAGGTTTTCATGAAATATGTTGTGCCCCCATATATTTTGTTATTACAATTGATGTATGTGTCTGTATCTCTTATAAGGGGTTAGTTTAACATCTGGTTTGCCAGTAAAACTGAATTACTGTATCATGAAATGATACATGTCTAAAAAAGTGTGTCACCAACATGAACAGTTTGGAAAGCTCTGCTCTACAATACAGTCTTGATGTGGATTATGAGGGGGTCATGCCAGGAAATTTCACAGCTGAGAAATTTGACCCTTAAGGACTAACATGTGGATTATGGTACATATAGAAATGGGTATAGAGTGAGGGGAAAAAATGGAAACGGAGAGGAGAAGGAAATAAAATACAGCCTCCACCCTGACTCTAATCTGATTGTCTCATATTCCTGCTAATGGAAAATAGCATTTCATGCATTTGATGAAACTGATCACAGTTCTTGAATTCTTATGACATAATTTTTATGACATAATAATGACATAATAAGTGACTTGTATGCGAAAGCTAGGCTGTTCAGTCTGACCTACGAGATTACATGGAAAAGAATGGTGGGGGGAAAACAAAAGATTTGTCTAACCCATACATAGTAGGATAGCAAGATGATTATGAAAAATGCCATCAAAAGCTGTATGTTACGTATTTCTTACCTAGAAAAACTGCTTATTTTTAATGCTGGCATATTGCAAAGAATTTGCTGTTTAAATCTGTCTCTCTCTCTCTCTCTCCCCATATATGTATATATAACAATTCAAGAGCAGATTAGACTATTTGTCTATTCATTTATATTGTTCATTATATTTTTGCTGCTTCAGTGCTGTTGAATCTAGATAAAATTTAAAAGAACACAGTACTGTTAGTCCTAATATGTTGATCTTTGCATTTGACCTATGTACCTCTAACTGTACAGTGTATGAAGTGATATAAAATATGCTTTTAATTTCAGAAGATATCACTATCTTTGTCAGAAAGTAAGTTGAAGTACAGAACCCCGCTCCCACAACATTGGAAGAGAAATTCTAATAATACAATTCCAGTTGTTATACATTAGCTGTATTCCAAGATCATAATAAGCAGTGGCCCATTTCCTCACTACACTGTTACAGTGCTATTATTCCACTTTCAACATCCTATGGAATTCTGGGGTTTGCAGTCTAGGGATTAAGAATTCTTTGGCCTTAGTAAACTACAAACCCCAGAATTCCACAGGATGTTGAAAGTGAAATAATAGCACTGTAACAGTGTAGTGAGGAAATGACCATGATTTGTTATTACGTAAACGAAGGTGGGTAAACCTCAGGTTTGCATAT
The DNA here is from genome assembly GCA_030412105.1 of Cyclura pinguis. NCBI lineage: Eukaryota > Metazoa > Chordata > Lepidosauria > Squamata > Iguanidae > Cyclura > Cyclura pinguis. Next base: position 204,949,270 of record CM059599.1, read on the forward strand.
TCCCTTCTTTGTTCTGATACAGCTACAAAAGAGATCAGAAGGTTTCATTTCCATTCTTAAGTCATTGGAATTTAGGGTGATGTCTGAATTTGTCCAAACTATTTTTCTTTTTCACTATGCTTTACTAACAATGCCAAAACAAATTATAACTGTATAAGGTTTGTATGTTAAATAAGCCATGGTTAAGATTAACCATAACTTAATGTCTGGACACAGCACTGAACTATAGTTAACTGAAAAGAGAAACAGCAAAATGCACAAGCCAAAGCTCATGGACATAACAGCATAACTTAGTTTATTGTTAAGTCCTCATGCAACCATTTTACATAATATAGTCTTTTACATAATTTAAGCTCCTTCTCATAACAGATTTTCTATCTCAGAACTGTTCCATGTTAGAAAGCAAAGAGGTTGCTTCTTTGAAGGATTCAGTTTTAATTATTTAAACCACATTTTAAATCACCAGTGAGGAAGATTTTATTTAATCATCAATTTTTGATTTTAATAGAAGCTGATCTTATTGTGTAATATAACTTTAATATATGTTCAGAGATGTGTGTTTTATTAGAATGTAGATAGTTTTTTGTTTTAGAAGAATTTGAAATCCAATTTCAATTTTTTAAAGAATTCTTATTTTAAAAAATATCCTATTTAAAAATAATAATCCAACATGCTATTTGATGAGATGTAACTACAATGACTGGGCTCTGTCAGCTGAACGGTTTCCTAGGCACTGCAGATTGGGGTGCTGGAAAATGGCATCCAGAAAGGGCTCTCGCAGTCATGGGTCTTGCTGCAGCTGCTTTTCTGAAGGAATCCATCTAACTGGGAGAGTGCTGTTGACATCCTTTCCCAGTGGCAGATCTATACTACTTCAAAAGTCCTTTGGGTGAGGCTGAAACAATAGGTTTTTGGGATCACATTCAGTCTTTATTTGTCCTAAGCATGAATCTTCAGGAGTTACAAGACACAGAACAGGACTGATTTTTACCATCCCTGTTAATATTCATAAGTATTATTCATGTCAATACAGTAAAATCATGGTGCTTCAGCCATTACCTAAATTTTAGATCAGCCTTCTCAAACTTTTTACCCTGGAGAAACCCTTGAAATAATTTTCATGTCTCAGGAAACCTCTGCATAAAATTATTATATCTACAAAAAAAAATCAGTCTCAGTCTCTTGTGAAAACCATAGCAACCCCTTGTGGAACCCTGGGATTCCAGGGAAATTTGGTTGAGAAACTCTCAACTTTAGACCATTGTGAGAATTTTATTTTATTCAAAATCCTATTTTTTGTTTGCAAAGATATACAGATTCATTTAAATCCTGATTAATTTCTGGCCTAAATACCATAAAGGCACCAAATCCCATCTGATCTTGGAAGCTAAGTCCTGGTTAGTACTGAGATGGAAGACTACCAGTGAATACCAGGTACTGTAGAGTGTATTTCAGAGGAGAGAATGGGCAAAACCACCTCTGAGTATTCTTTGCCCATGAAAATCCCTATGAAATTCATGAGGTCACCATAAGTCAACAAGCAACTTGAAGGCACATATACACCTACAGAATTCCAGTAGGCATTAACTTTTCATTATGCAGAAATCTTTTTAGAGACAGTGTTGACACACATGGGTTTAGAACATAATTCTGTGTTGAATTGTGATTGGTTTTTAACTAAACAGAAAGATTTTTCTAACAGGATGCCTTTTGCTTTCCTGCTCTCAAACACATTGCATTTTTTCAAAGCTAGGAAATACTTCTTTACTTTCTAACAAGGATTAGGTTAAGAACCAAATTAGACATGGTGACAAACACATTAAAAAGTGTGTCGGAATTTTTAATGTAATAAGCACAAGGATAATGTTGCATAAGGAATAAGTCTGCATGTAAGGAATGTTTAACACTTCCCAATAATAATCACAACACAAATCATCCCTCTGGTGTATGTTTCCATAAAATTGCATGTTGGAGCATCAGCATTATTGATATGTGTGTCTTTGAGTTGTGTGAGAAATATTTGATGTTTAGATCAAGTATAAATAACTTCTCTCAATAAGTAATTAAACTGTATTCCAAGTACCACCATCAGAGTGGTAGCCAAACAAGAGTTGCCAAAATTTAATTCATAACTTTTGGAATGAAGGAAATTGTGTACGCCACTGCTAGCATTTTGTACAGCAAACTGCAACAAAGGCTGCTTTCTTTCTTGTGTTCTAGCCAGAAGCATCCGCAGTCCAGAGGACAAAGATACCCCAGGCTTGTGATTGAGGAATGTCCTTTAACATATGAAAAACTAACAAATGAGGTAGTAAAAGGATTGTTAGAAAAGGTATGGCAGTCATCAGAATTCCTTCTTGAACTTTTTTTTCTCTGCTTTTCAGATTTTGATCTTAATGATACAAGACTCTTCCAGATTACTCATGATACAATTCTTGGGTTTTGCTGGTTGTTGTTGCCTCCAGGCCCCCTCACTCGATTTTATGGGCGAGAGCTATTTGTCTCAATATTTTCAATCTACACAATGACTTTTCCAAAGGTTTTTTAAAAACCAGACTGTATAGTGAAGTGGTCTTAAACTTTGAAGGGCAAATTTACTCTTCTCAGAATTTTTGATTATTTTTTCTTTGAGTTACAGTATTATACTGCAAAGGGCCATTTCACTGATGCATCTAGCACGATGACTCTAAAATAAATTTTTTATGAAAGAAAAGAAGAGGAGAATTTGTCCTAGAATTAAAAAGAAACCTGCATGAAGTACGCATGAAATATTGTACATGGTACTAAGCATTGCCCAAAAATAGTGCAGGATGACAGAAATGTTGTTTGAATTAAAAAAAACAAAACAATGAATACTACAAACTCCAACAACCTCCTGACTGTGCCCCAAATGGGGCAATGTTCCATTTAAATATTTACTTTGTTCTCTTGAAGGAACCAAATTTCATGGTTTGAAAAATAAAAGAAGAGCTGTTTTTCTTTAAAAAAATCCCCCACAGGTTGTTATAATTTAGTTCTTTGTCTAGCATTCACTATAGATAGTTAATAGTTAGCTATTGATATTTCTGAATATGACCTCATAGCTGACCCAAATTGGTGTTAAAGACTTAAAACAGAGCAGAGGTGAGCAACTTGACCCAGTCCATGTGCAGTATCACTCCTCCTCTGCATTACACTATATCGGGGCTTTCGAGATGGTGTGTCGTGACACATTTAGCATGTTACCTGAAGTGTATAGGTGTGTCACTTTCCTGGACTGAGAAAGACCCCCACCCACCCAAGCCATTCCTGCTCTCACTGGGGTCTTTTCTTGCCAAGGGTGATGGCAGCAGGCCAGGATTGAGTAGGGGGGCTGCCTTTCGCACTGCCGCCACTCTCACCAGGGTATTTCCTTTTGAAGGCGACAGCAGCTGGGCAGGATGGGGGGGCTGGCTTTCCCCACCCTACATACACCTCTGGGTACTGCACATGCGTAATCAGTTAGTTTAAGCTCTGATTTGCTAGTAAAACTGAATTACTGTGTCACAAAATGATGCATGTCTAAAAAATGTGTCACGAACATGAAAAGTCTGGAAAGCTCTGCACTATATGGTGCCAGACTTTGGTGGCACACAGTAAATAGAAGGTACACTTCCTGATTCTGAAAAAAAATCTCGGACTAAAGTACAGAGTACACACAGCGAGCTTGTGCCTTGTTTTAGAGTGAATTAGAGGAGTCTGTGAGTAAAATTATCCTTGAAAACAGTGTGCACTCCCCACTGTTTTAGTACAGAATTTGCATGACATTTAAGGGCTGCTTGTGCTGCCAGAATATGAGGGCTGCAGATCCACAGGGGTATTGCTTGCAGTTCTTGTATCAGGGTAGTATGGTGGTCAACTTATCTATGTGGCTTGTGCTCCAGTAGCCCTCCAGTTTCCACCCAGCTGAATTTTGGAAATCAAAAAAAATGAAAAACTCTTCCCATTGTTCCAGAAAACTAGTAATTTGTAGAGCTCTAAGGACCTTATTGCTGAGATCATTCTGAATATATCTCCCAAATACAGTAGAAACTGTAGAATCACATTCTCAACATCGTTAATAATCTGTAGTTTTAAAGATACCAGCTCAAAATAACAAAAGTCCTATTTCAATTTATAGAGAATCAAAGGCTATTTCACATAAATACTTTTTGTCATAAAAGGTATATATTGACAGAAGAAACTTTCATGTGCCAGAGCTTGGAAAAAGGGTTTTGTTTTAGTATAGTGGAAATTGTAGTCCAAAAAGTACTTTTTCCACATCTACGATACTAGACGTTTTCAAATGTTTTTTTGTTACTGGCTTTAGAAAGTCACAGTAGGCACAACTTAGAAAGTTTGTACTCATAAACAGACATGTAATATTTTCACATATCAGTGTACGTTTTCTGTTTTACACTCATCTATGTCATAAAAACGTCATATACAAATTTACTGTCATAGTGTCATTAGTTAATGATTTCCATGTTTACATAGTGTAATTTGTCATTGCACAAAATATAGGTCAATGATGCTGCAAAAAGAGGGATGAAGTTTGTTGGATTTATAACACAGTCGTGTCCTCAGTCTAAAATCTGCAATGGCGCAGACGTGGATGGAAATGTAGAGTCTGATTCTGCACTGTACAGAAGGAACAAAGAACAGAGGAGGCACAATTCTGATGAAAATGTTAAAACCTCAAATGAAGGTACCTTGAGTGGCCAGTCTTCTGAGAGTGGAATAGAGGAAGAAATTCACCCAGAAAGCGGACCATTACAAGAAACTGATTTTCAAGATGGAAGAGAAGCCAGTCCAGGCCCAACTAGGTTGAGGAAAGGAGAAGGTATATAAACACATTGCGTCTGCATTCTACATAAACTAAATAGCTGTCTTTAAAAGATGGCAGAATCCATGTTTAGAAAATAACAGGTTTGACGAAGGATTAACAACTAAGCAAATTCAGGGAATAGAGGTACTCTTGAACCTAGCATTAATCCTTTGTTAGCAGATAGTGACAATGGCCACACAAAATCTTTATTGGCTGCAGTTGCTGTTGGGCTTGTGTGCATTTTCAGAGTAAGGGAAGTACTTCAGAAAAGCATGGAATTGATAATATAAAAATATTTTAAATAAAATAAACCCAGAAAAAGGTGGGTGGTATGTAGTGGAGATGGTGATTCATATCTATTTTTCCGTATATCTTCCGTGTTTGTAGTTTAAATTTCTATTGACAGTTTGGTTCTGTGTTCTTTGTTACATTTGTCACAAAAATTGCAACAAAAATAATTAAAAAAAAAAATTGTGAAGAGGAAGTAGCAAAAGAAGGTTTTGGAAAACGATTGGATGGTGTATAAGGTAGAAGATGGGAGACCCTATAGTCATGTGTCAGGGCTGAGTAAGAGAGCCAGCATGGTGTAATCGTTTCAGCATTGGACTGAGACCCTGAAGATTAGGTTCTTCTTTATGGTCTCTGTGCCTCACACACTAGGAGCTTTCGCGCATGCGCGGTAACGTTCGGAAGATTCTAGAGCTTAGCAGCTTGGCGGGAACTCCTCCCCCATGCCTGTACTGAGCATGCTCAGCCCGCCAAGCCAACGGTCTCTCCTCAGTTCTTTCTCGTCCGCCGTTGCGAACGGAAGGTTCTCTGCTTAGTAGCGCTCTTGGCTGTTCTTCAGACTGTTTTTTCTGGTAATCTTGTCTTCAGACTTCGGATATTTGGCTTGGATTTGGTACTTGGACTTGGATTTTGGTATTTTTGGATCTTTTCAACCCCTCCTTTGACTACTTCTTCGGCTCTCTTCTTCTTCAGCCTCCGTCTTCTCCACTGTCCTCATGAGTTCTCCCCTCTTGGGCTTTCTTTCAATCTTTGTCTACCTTCTATGTCTACCTTGTTCAAGGCTTGCGTCACTTGTGGTCGCAAGTTGCTCTGTCAGACGGACATCACGAGTGCCTCTATTGCCTGGGAGAGACTCACAACGTCAAGGCTTGTTCCATCTGCTCTGAATTTACTGCCCAGACTCTGCGGAACCATTCGTCTCGTTTGAAATCCCACTGCTGGGAAGAGTCTCTTTGGGCGAGGGATCAGCCTTCTGTTAAGTCAGTCATGTCCAAACCATCGACATCGAGCAGACCTGCGACCACACCCTCATCGGTATCGGCGGCTGCCGTACCCACTACATTGACGGTATCGGGCTCGGTACCGTCGTCTCGGCCTCCGATATCGGCCTTATCATGGATCCCGAGATTACCATCGGCCACGTCGACTTCGAGGGAGGCTGCTGCGGGCTCGCAGACAGCTAAGTCAACTAAGCCCCTTACTGCTGCTCAGCGTAAGCGACCTGCCCCTCAAGAGGTCTCTATGGAAAAGGAGAAGAAAAAGAAGGAGAAGTGGAGTTTGCCCTCCAAGAGGCCCGGCCTTCTGACACCTCCTCCGACCCAACAGCCTGGGGACCCAGGTGAAGAGTCGGAACCACAGGACATTCTGGAGGTGTCTGATGAAGAGCAGACCGCCGGCTTGGCCGTACCTTCGGGCCTGCCTGTACTCACTGCTGCGGTATCTCCGCCCGGTCACCCAGAAGGGTTGGACCTCCCAGAGGGTGTTCCGACCTCACCTCGGGCCTCGCCCAGTCATTGGGTGGCGTCTGGCGGGAGTGAGTCGCGCTCCCCAGAACGCAGGGTGAGACACCGATCCCCGTGCTGACAGGAGGCCTACCTGGAGTGGGCCTCATCCCGGCCCTTGGCTGACTCACCATACTCCTCTGCATCACACATTGCGAGGTACAGCCAAGAACATGCCTGGTGGGAACATCCGGGCTCGTACCGATCTTATTCACCCTTTTATAGAGACCGGTACCACCCGGACGTGAGGCTCTGGTTGCCATACCGTCGCTCGCATTCAGCATCTCACGACAGGTACCACCCGCGGTATCGGCGATCTCCATCTCGCTCGTTCTTGCGGTCTCCGCGCTACGAGAGGTCCCGAGAGCGTTCGCCCCGTTATCAGGCCGTCTCTCCACCTCCAAGAGTCACCGCGACCGTCTCTTGCCTGGTCTTGGAACCTGTTCCAGCGCAGACTACGGCCTCCGCTGTTACCATCACCCAGGCGATCCAGCGCCCACGGCCTGCTGTGGTGCCGATCACAGCAACTCCAGCACCCCAACTGACGGTCACTCCACCGGTACCGTCTACGGTACCGATGACAGCGACTGCACCAACGGTGACCTTGGCACTACCACCCCAACGGTCATCGAGAGAAAGGTCTCCAGACAGGTCCCCGTCTCAGTCTTCGCAGTCCTACGATACGGACTTGGAGTCCGACGAGTCCATGGCCACGTCCCACGAGTCTCTGCCCTTGGTCTTCGGAGAACCTGCACTGGAATCGGCACCGGAAGATGTGAAGTAGTTTTCCGACATTCTTCTTTGGATGGCGACAGCGTTGGGATTGAAGGTCACGGACCCGGTTCCATGCAGGACCCTGTATTCCATTACGTGGATACCCGCCCGCCATCCACGGCTCCACTACTGTTCCTGCTGGCCTTGATGGAGACCCTTAAGCATCCATGGGCCAAGCCGGCATCCACCCAGCCAATCCGTCACCGGCTAGAACACCTGTACCAGACCCAGAAGGAGGAGGCCGAATTTCTCTTCATGCATCCGGTGCCCAATTCGATTGTAGTCGAATCCGCCCAGACCAAGGGCGGTAGAAGGGCACACACCACCCCGCCGGATCGAGAGGGCCGCAGGCTGGACACCTTTGGCAGGAGATTTTATTCTGCTTCATCTCTAATTGCCAGGGTGTCCAACACTCAAGTTTGCCTCGCGGCCTATCTGAGGAACCTGTTGGACAGATTCTGTCCTCTTCTGTCCAACCTCCCTGAGGAGAATTGGGCGAGTGCTATGCAGTTCTTTAACGAGGCGGTAGCACTTGCCAACCAACAGATCATCTCATCGAGGCACTCAGTGGAGGTAGTGGCGTGGGTGATGGTGGGCTGTGTTACCTTGAGACATTACACGTGGCTGTGATCGTCTGGCCTGCAAGAAGACAGCAGGAGAAGGATCGAAGACCTTCCTTTCGATGGCCAGGGGTTGTTTAATACCATGACCGATGAAGCGATGGATCATCTCAAGGCACGCCTGACGGCAAAGAAGATGGGCATACATTAGCCCCCTCAACCTCGCCGTAGCTTCGGCTCCCGGTCATCTTGGTGCAGGTCGTCCTCTTTGACCTATCAACCTCGCTTGCCTCGTTCGGCTCTGTCCCGCCCGTTGACCACGTCCTCGGCTCAGAGACCTCTTCGGAGACGCCAGCCTTCTTCGAAGAAGTCTTCGTCTGGGACGAAGTCCTGGTTTTGACCGCCTTCGCAGGTCACCACGACAGCCACTCTTCAGCCTGCCAGCAGCCCTAGAAGACCAACCGAACCTGGCCCGACATCTCGCCGGATGGCGCCATATCACCTCGGACTCGGGTTCTCTCCATTGTCCGTCTTGGTTACGCCATCGAGTTTGGAAGTATACCTCCGCGAGGCAGAGCTGGCCAGCTCGGCTCTGCTGGAAGAGATCCAGTCCCTGCTGCAAAAAGGAGCGATCGAAGAACTTCCATCCTCGGCCAGTACCACCGGCTTCTTCTCCTGGTACTTCACGGTACCGAAATTGGATGGTACCCTATGACCAATCCTGGACCTCAGAGGGGTAAACGAGTACATCCACCCCAAAAGGTTCAAGATGGTCACTCTGTCGATTCTGCCCTTCCTTCGACGAGGGGACTGGTTCGCTTCCATCGATCTTCGGGATGCTTACTTCCACATCGCCATTCGCCCGCAGCACAGACGGCACCTGCGGTTCGCGGTCGACGGTACCTGTTATCAATACAGGGTGCTACTGTTCAGACTCTCCACCACTCCCAGGGTCTTTACCAAATGCATGGCCCCTGTGGTATTGTACCTGCAGACGAAGGGCGTCTCGATCTACCCTTATCTCGGCGATTGGCTGTTGGTGGCGTCCTGCAGGCAAAAACTCTACAGGGACATCCACCGGACTCTTTCTCTTCTAACCCGTCTTGGCCTTCGGGTCAATCCGAAGAAGTCGCACCTTGAGCCGGCGAGGGTCCTCGACTTCATCGGAGCGACCCTGGACTCCGTGTCTGCCAGGGCATATCTGCCCACAGAGCGTGCACGTACCCTCCGTCGGGCCGCATCTGCTGTTCTCAACGCTCCGACAATATCAGCGAGAAGGATCCAGCAACTTCTTGGGTGCATGGCCTCAACCACATCAGTCACCTACCTGTCTCGGCTTCATGCACGTCCGCTCCAACACTGGTTTGTCAGAGTCTTCGATCTGCTCCTGGACGACCAGAGGCGCCTGCTACGCATTCCTCGACAGGTGCGCCGCTCCATTATGGTGGCTGTCCTACCGTCATCTACTGTCAGGGATGCCACTCCGAGAACCGATCCCTCGGCTCACGGTAACGACAGACGCCTCCCTGTTCGGGTGGGGAGCGCATTGTGGCGATTTCAGAGTCCAGGGACGGTGGATTGACGACGAGACCAGTCTCCATATCAACGCCCTCGAGCTGCTTGCCATCTGGAAAGCTCTCAGAGCATTTAGCAATCAAGTTGCCGGCCACACGGTGCTGATCCTGACAGACAACACAACGACCGTCTGTTATGTCAACAGACAAGGGGAAACTCATTCGACCAGTCTCCTCCCCATTGCCCTTCAGCTTTGGGACTGGTGCGTGTCGCTTCGAGTACATCTGGTTGCGGTGCACCTGGCGGGCCAGGAAAACACCACGGCAGACGCCCTCAGCAGGGACACCTCGTGCTACCACGAGTGGTCCCTCTCGGATGCGGCATTCCAGATGATACGAGATCGGTGGGGCGAGCCGACGATTGACCTATTTGGCAGCAACCAGAACAGAAAGTGTCATCGGTACTGCTCGAGAACCGACCTCGGCCGGGACTCTCTCGGCGATGCCTTCCAGTTCAAGTGGACTGACGGGCTCCTCTACGCGTTCCCGCTGTTTCCTCTCCTGGGTTGAGTGGTCGCCAAGATTCTCGCGGACTGAGGCGACGACGTCCTCGTAGCCCCGTATTGGCCAAGGTAACACTGGTTCGGGCTCCTGTTCAAGGCTGCTCGCGGTTGACTCCTCAAGCTTCTGACAGTATCAGATCTCCTGTCGCACTCCAGTGGTCTCGTTTTCCACCTGGACCTGCCGCTCCAGGCCCTGCACGCCTGACGGATAACGCCTTAGAGGACCCGGCCATCCTAGATGTCCTCACTGCAGCCAGGAAGGAGTCGACACGCCGCAACTACCACTACAAGTGGCAGAAATTTGTCTCCTTCGCAGAGGCGCGTTGGGAGCCGGTATCACCTGTCAATCTGCCTACCGTGCTCTATTTTCTTCTCCACCTTCAACAACAAGGGCTCGCTTTTCCATCCCTCAAGGTGTACCTCGCCGCTATCATGGCCTGTCAGCTGCGGGGGTCCCCTTTGGCAGCGCTCTTCAGGGATGCTACCCTCAAGCAATTTATGAAGGGCCTGCAACACCTTTACCCACCGGTGTCGCCGCCACTACCGCCTTGGTCGCTGTCCTTGGTACTATCGCAGTTGACACGACCGCCTTTTGAGCCCATGGCGACTGTGGATGACAGGCTCTTGACCATCAAGACTGCTTTTCTGGTAGCTGTCACCTCAGCCAGGCGGGCAAATGAGCTGACAGTGCTGCGATCCGACGAGCCCTTCCTCGTCTTCCACCGAGACAAGGTAGTCCTCCGCCCAGACATTTCCTTCCTGCCCAAGGTGGTATCACACTTCCACCTTAGCCAGGACATCATCCTACCTGCTTTTTACTCGGACCCGACTGCACCTCTGGAGCACTCCCTCCACTCCCTTAATGTTCGTCGGGCCTTGGCCTTTTACACTCACCGGACTGCGTCCTTCCATCAGACACCCCACCTGTTCACATGCTACGGTGGATGTCAAAGAGACCACAAGATGTCCACCCAGAGGTTTTCGAAATGGGTGGCCCAGACCATTCTGCTGGCGTACGAACTGGCTAAGCAGCCTCCGACATCCTTGCTGCGTGCTCATTCCACCAGAGCAGTGGCTTCTTCAGCAGCTCTCCTTCGAGGAGTGGACCTGCAAGAACTGTGCCATGTGGCGACTTGGTCTTAACCCTTGACCTTCGTGCGCCACTACAGACTGGACTGCCGGTCCCGGAGAGATGCCCGTTTTGGATGTGCGGTGTTGTCTTCTGTTCTCTAGGACCTGACCCACCGTCCAACTGGTAAGCTACAAAGTCTCCTAGTGTGTGAGGCAGACCACGGAGAAGAAGAACAGGTTGCTTACCTGTAACCGTGCTTCTTCGAGTGGTCATCTGTGCCCTCACACACACCCGCCCAGCTGTCCCCTTTCAGGTCCCTTATTGGCGGACTCTAGAACTGAGGAGAGACCGTTGGCTTGGCGGGCTGAGCATGCTCAGTACGGACATGGGGGAGGGGTTCCCGCCAAGCTGATAAGCTCTAGAATCTTCCGAACGTTACTGCGCATGCGTGAAAGCTCCTAGTGTGTGAGGGCACAGATGACCACTTGAAGAACCACAGTTACAGGTAAGCAACCTGTTCTTTCAATTCCCCACTCAGCCATGGAAATCCACTGGGTGGCCTTGGGCACATCACACACCCTCAGTGCCAGAAAACACTGTGATAGGTTCACCTTATGGTCTCCATAAGTTGGAAAAAACTTGAAGGCACACAACAGCAACAAGAAGGCTGAGTGGATGACTTGGTTGGTAAGCGTAGGATACAGCATTTCCTAGGTTTCATTTGGAAAATTGAGTTCCCATAGGAGGTATCAGCAGCATAACTACAAATGCAAGAACATGTGATGTGTTGTCAAAGGGTATAAAAATAGATTTGGTAAAAATGAATACAAGAACATCCAGAAAGGAAGATTATGGCAACAGCAGGAAAGAGAGAAAAATAGAATTTTGTCAACACAATAGACAGTGTAGGACCATTTTGTTATGAAGAAAATAGAAAAATGAAAAAATAGTGTGCTGTACAAGGAAAAGAAGGAGTTCAGCTATAAAACACCTCAGTTAAGTTGTCAGTCAGCCTGAGAGCATCCAACACATGAATATTCATACTGAGAGTATATGATCCTTTTTGTTATTCATTTGTCACGCTCAGCTTGTATGCCATGATCTATAGAAAAACTTGTTCTCTCTGCTTTCAGTACAGATTGTCTAGATAACTATCCAGAAGTATAATGCCTTTCCAAGTTATCCAGTTCAGTAAACACATCACTGTCTCTAGTTCCTTTTTTTTACTGTCTTTTTTGCAGATGACAAATTATATACAGTCTTCAATGTCTTCGAAGATGATTCTACCTGTTGGACCTATCATGATGGGGTTTTGTCTCTAAAGGTTTCAAGGAAAGGACCCGTGATTAATACTTTGGATGCTGATTGGCTAGAATTAACCTCTTTTTACTATAAGCAAGGACTGGCATTGATTGACTCCTTTGTTTGCTGGGAAACTTATAAATGTAAGCATAATAAGAACTCCATTATCTTTAGCACGATTTACATAGTGGTGACTGTATGGGACCCTGATCTAATCAGGACTCTTCAAGTGGGTTCAGTCATGTTCCATCACAAAGAGTTGCCCTCTTGCACAGAAGAAGAAACATGGGGTGGGGAGAACTAGCAGTGGGATGAAGTTTACACATGGGGGATGTATATGTGCCTTCGAGTTGACTGTGGGATTATGGTGACACCATGCTGCTCCTTGTGGTCTCCCAGTCAGGCCTGACTCTGCTTAGCTTCCAAGATCAGCTGAATATGGTGCATTCAGAATATTTAGGCCTTCACAGTTGGTGGTCCTGCTCAATTTTAAAGCCAATTTCAGAGGGTGACTTAATTGCATGTAGTGCAGGGGTTCAACAGTGATTAAAATTCCACGTAGCAATAATGAAACAAGCTACATTTGTTGAGATAAAAAGAGGCTGCAATTTTTACTGGTTACAGCTGTCTAGGCTTGGACTCGACATGGGTCCAGGAATAGCTAGAGTGCAGGCCAGAGTGAAACCTCTGCTTTAGTACTTCTAGCCCCACCCACCAACCCACAGATACAACCTGATTGACAGGCTCTCCTGCCCTTCTCTAAAGCCAGCAAAACTGTACAAGCTTCCATGAAGGGGGAAGTTTCACTATTGGAGAGGATGGCCACTGCCTTCTGTCCTATTTCAACCCACCAATGGCATTCCTATATAATTCAATTTTTCCTGGAAATTCTGAATTTCAGTACTAACCATGCTGGATTGAGCAGCAGCCCTTCAAAAGAGTGATTATTTGTGAAGCTGTGAAGAAGGGGCATGATAGCATAAGATACAGTGAAAACAGTGCCTATACTTCATACAACTGTCCAGAAAAGAACAGTGTGATATTCTAATATAATATATTATAAGGAAGGGTACATACAAAGCAGCATACAAATATAATACGTAAGAATAAGAATGGGCCCAATTTCCCTCCCATATTTATTTAAAAGCAGAGCTCAGAGGAATTTGAAAGAAAGAAAAAACTAGAGAAGAGCTTGCATCTGTGTTAGCATTAACATCTGTTTTTATCTTTATTTTAGTGACTCCCCATGCTGCTCAGGACACAGCAGTCCTATAGGGATACTCATATAACCAACTGTTCCATGAGTGGTTTTTCTCTCTTTTTGTTCACACAAGAAGAAAGAGGTGGAGATGGCAGCTATGAAGTAAAATGCTGCCAGCTCCAAGCTCTCTGTTCCTGAAATGCCTGGCTTCTGGGGAGGGGTGTGTCAAAATGTGGAGATCTAGGCCAGCCAGGGCTGTGACAGATCAGGCCCGCTTTAAATTCTCCGTTCTTGGAGAAGCAGCATATATTTTCCATCCCCTGGCTCCCTCTCCACACTTATATCCCCCTTCTGCTTTCCCTAAGCTCACAATCCTTGTGAATATAGGACAAAGCATTTTCAGGTTTATCCCAACTGAATGTGTCAATTGTGATAGCATGTATAATGGAGCTCAAATTAAAGAGACACTATATGAAGGCTGTTCTTTAAAAAAATAGAATAAAATCTTTATTAAATGAACTAACAAGGGAAAGGGAAAATGTTATCAAACAGAAAAGCACTTTCAGCTCTTAAGAGGCAAACACTTCCCCAACTTTCTCACTCTCTCTCTCTCAAGGAACTCTTTCTCTTTTCAAACTCACAGAAGGAACTCTCTTTCAAAACCCTGTTTCTGTTATTTTTCTGTTCTGCTGACTCGCCTATCTAGCCCCTCGCTCTGGCCATCCTAGGTTCCTTAGTCAGAGAACTGATCAAATTAAATCCCCTCTGTTGCTAGGGTGGCTCTGCTGGCTGCACCCACCCTAGGGTTCATCGCAGGGTTTTCCACAGGCCCAAGAAATCTGAGAGCAGTGACTTCAACAGTCACTATTCTGTGGTCTAAGTAATTGTCCAGGCCACTCCCCCATACCTCATTGGCTCCATGGATGCTAGACATGGGGGATTTGGAGAATAGTAGTCAAAGCTGTAAAAAAAAATTTCCTCATAAGAAAGAAGCTCTTTTGTTTGACAATTTTATTGTAGATATCTACTTGTAGTTTTGCAATTTATATGAGGAGGTTCAACTTGTAGCTTATTTTCTGGACAAAGAATGCAGTTCTTTCCATTTCTTTGGGACTTGGCATTTACAATAGAACACAGTGAGAAAAATGACCACATCCTTTAGGAAAGATCAATATGAATTCAGAGAACCATGCAGATGTCCAGATGTTGTGGGTTTTATCTCCCACTGTTTCTCACCACTGCCTATATTGGTGATGGCTAATGTGAGTTGCAATCCAATTACATCTTGAACACCACCACATTCCCACTCCCAACATAGGTGAAGAACAGAAAAAGAAAAATTAGGGAGGTAGTACAAAAGCACAAGCTTTTTATGCTTTTGAGAGTTCAGAGTTGGGAAACCAGTATTATTTAATAGCTCAAGTGTCCTTTACCTTAGAAAAAGAGGCTAATAAAAACCTGTGTTGAATGTGCTAATTGTACATAGCTGAGAGGTACAGAAAGGTGCATGGCTAACCCAAAGGGTTAAATCCAGTATTAGTCCTACCTAGAATATGCCCACTGAAATTAGTAGGACATATGAGTCACAAATAACTTAAGCCCTATTGATTTCGATGGGTCTTTTCTAGTTATTTTTGGTAGATTTAGATCAAAGAGAAATGGGCAACAAAATTTTGCTAGACAGAAGTGGGAATCGTGTACCTTCCAGGTGTTGTTGTAACTCACACTAACCCTAGCTAGCATAGTCCATGGTGAGGAAACAGTGGGAGCTGCAGTAACACCTGATGACCATATGATTCCCATCCCTAATTTAAGAGGAGGATTCCTATTCAAGGCTCCATTCAGGCTGGTGTGGGAACAGTGTATTCCTGTCTGGAGCTTGCAGAGAGTTTCTGAAAGATGGAAGGGATAAGAGACATTTTTTTCCTCTCTGTCTCCTCTTGGTAGGCTACATTTGTTTGTTTAATATATTTATAGACTACCTTTCCAAAATGTCAGCAAAGCTGTGTACACAAATTCAAATAAAATTATAATAGACAAGTCCAAAAAAAATATTAAAACAGTAATACAAGCACCAGTCACAATTGAAAATGTAAAATTAAAGAGATGTGTCTTAATGTCTTTCTGAAAAGCTGGGAGAATGAGGACAAAACTTAGTTCTTAAGGGAGAGCGTTCCATAATTTGGATGCAATGGAACAGAAGTCTATTTCACATGTGCCTAATAAATGAGCCTCACCAAAACTAGGAGACCTTTGAAAGGATCTCTGGTGAAGATCGTAATAATCAGATGGGTCCGTGAGAAGATAAGGAGTTCCTTAGACAGCTGAGGCCCTAAGGCATTCAAAGGTTTAAACAGTAAGATGAATTCCTTCAATTCCTCTGCATGGCAAGCAATGCCAATCTTCTGAACACAGGAGTGATACAATCACAACATCAGGCATTGGTTAGCAGTCTTGATGCTACTGTTTGCACCAATATAAGCTTCTAGATGTTCAGTAAGAATAGTCTCCCATGGAATGCATTCCGTTAATCTCACCATTGATGCAAGGAAGTCATGGATAACTGTTGTTGAATCAGGCTGATTCAGTAATGGTTGCAACTATCACTCAAAACAGTGCAGTTCTGCCTCCAAATACCAATGTCATCTGACAGTCGAAGAACAACATAAGACCTAGGAGCATTTCCATGCTTCAGTCCTGATTTTTCAGGCAGAGTGTGCCCTTCCAAAACAGATTGAATTGCAATCTTAGAATCAGGCTTTGTTGCAACCAACAGCACCTCTGCTTTGTTTAGACTGAATTTCAGTTTATTCATACTCAGCCTATTATTGAAAGCAGGCAGTGTTCAAGGATTTATAATGCACAGAAGTCTTTTAACTTGGAACCAAATAATTTTAAGCAGTGGAGGTCCTGGAAAGTTGGAACATTAAAAGATTGTCCATTTTTTCCCCTTTTGAATCATCACTGGGAGTTTTTGTTTTTGTTTTAAACTTGTTTCACATATTCCTATAACACTAATCTGGCTTGCCGGTACATAGTGCTGAGTATAATCTGT
Source organism: Cyclura pinguis (assembly GCA_030412105.1). Lineage (NCBI taxonomy): Eukaryota > Metazoa > Chordata > Lepidosauria > Squamata > Iguanidae > Cyclura > Cyclura pinguis. The sequence goes on from CM059599.1 coordinate 204,965,926, forward strand.
TAAGGCTTGAGCAGACCAATTCTCTCTCTCCAGCTATCCAGCTTGTTTTTCAATGACATCCCAAGCATTCTGTTTCTTGACTGCTCTCAACTGCAACTTAATTGATAAATATTAGAGCAGAGGTCAGCAAAGTACAGTCTGTGGGTCACATGTGGCCCACAGGGCCCCCCAGGAGTCAAAAATATTTTTTGGCAAAAAAAAAAATTGCAAAAATTTGGTGAAAAAAAAAACTTTAGAGCAAAAAAAATATATATTTTTTTGCTCTAAAGTGTCCGAAAGGGATATGTCCAAGGCATGGATATCACTTCTACCATGTTTTGAGCCCTTGGGCTCAAAAACAAAATTTTGTGAAAATTTTAAAAACAAATTTCCCTTCAAAGTGCTCTGTAGGGGCCCAGGAAGACCCCAAAATGTGTCACCATGTGTCCAAACTGATTTTTTTTCCTTTGGTGGGAGCAGCTACAGTGAGGATGCAGTCCTCCAAGGTCTCTTGGAGGGCTAAGAGCCCCCCAGTCATCAATAGTTGTCAATCCCTGGTTTAGAGACTTTCCTTTCTACTGCCATTTAAATTCTGTAAATCTGAGGACCTCACTTGTGTTTTCCTCCCTACTTTTCTTTGATTTGTTAAAAAAAGTACAATCTTGTATATTTCTGAGTACTAGTGTGTACATGGATCTTTCAGTTAGGAATCTATGAGGAAACCAAGTTAACTTCATTATTGAGAGATATACTGCATGGACTTTCTTTATATCATATCTATCTGCTTAAAGTTTTATTTGACGACTGGTAAAAAAATTATTTAGAAATGTCTAACTCTTTTGTAATCCTTGCAGAACAAATTGACTTATATCCAAAGTAGACACTCATGACACATTTGAACATCTTTATGTTTCTGTCATTTGTTTCCGTTTCTTTTTGTTTCTATAGCTGATTACTTGCCGAAATCATTAGACGGCATATTTATATATGAAGAAGAAGGTTCAGGAGTCCCTGGTTCAAACAGGAAAGGAAATGATGCAATCGTTGTAGAACAATGGACTGTCATTGAGGTAATTCCACATTTCTGTTTTTAACAATTTAAGTTAGTCTCAAAGACTTTATTGCAAGGATTTATAGATCCCCAAATTCAGAGTTGTTTCTTTAATCAATTCAAACAAATGAATCATTGTTAACTATTCTTTAAATTAGATGTATGTTAAATATTCTTGAGGCTGTTGTTAAAAACAGGTATCAGTGAAAACCTCCTTACCATCTGCATGCATATATTCTAATGGAGAGATTGGAGAGCTGGGCCAAAGCTAACAAAATGAATTTCAACAGAGAGAAATGTAAGGTCCTGCACTTGGGCAGAAAAAATGGAATGCACAAATATAGGATGGGGAACATGTGGCTGGAAAACAGTATGTATGAAAGGGATCTAGGAGTCTTGATAGATCACAAGCTGAACATGAGTCAGCAGTGTGATGCAGCAGCCAAGAAAGCCAACGTGAATTTTGGTTGCATCAATAAAAGTGTCTAGATCAAGGGAGGTAATGGTACCACTCGATTCTGCTTTGGTTAGACCTCATCTGGAATTCTATGTCCAGTTCTGGGCACCTCAATTCAAGAAGGATATCAGCAAGCTGGACCATGTGCAAAGGAGGGCAACCAAAATGATGAAGAGTCTGGAAGCCATGCCTTATGAAGAGCAGCTTAGGGAGCTGGGGATGTTTAGTTTGCAGAAGAGAAGAGAGGGGACATGATAGCCATGTTTAAATATTTGAAGGGATATCATGTCAAGGAGGGAGTGGGCTTGTTTTCCACTGCTTCAGAGACTAGGATGAGGAGCAATGGATTCAAACTGCAGGAAAAGAGATTCCACTTAAACCTCAGGAAGAACTTCTTGATGGTCGGAGCTGTTTCACAGTGGAATATGCTGCCTTGGAGTGTGGTGGAGTCACCTTCTTTGGAGGTTTTTAAGCAGAGACTGGATGGCCATCTGTTGGGAGTGCTTTGGTGTGTGTTCCTGCTTAGCCGGAGGTTGGACTGGATGGCCCCTGTGGTCTCTTCCAACTCTTTGATTCTATGATTCTATTTTCTAGCCTCCACAAAAATCTTTTTAAGTAATATTCACAGAAATGATAGAATTATCACTAGAGAAAAACAGATTGTGCAGGTATCCTAAGGTCTTGAATATTATGTGCTTATTCAAATGTTTTCAGTTCAGAAGCCCTAATAGAAATGAATTTGTGTGGTCACCAGATAGTCTGGAAGAGATATTTTATTTCTGTCTGTATCTAACATTACATTTGAACATTTTGTGCTGAAATATCTGAGCAAACCAACATCAAAACCACATATGTGTATGCTTGGATTTATTTTATGCTTGGATGATTAAAAATTCCCTGACATAGTTTTTGGCTAAAGGCACTGGTCACTGTACTGCTGAGAACATCACTATGTGGTAATAACTTTTGCTGGAAAAACTGAACGCTTTCTTAAAATGCTAGAACTAGCTTCTAGGAAATGAATAAGCACAAAGCTTGTAAGGTTTCACTAAGAAAGTGGTCTCACAAAAATTTGTTCAGTCATGGTATAATATAAACTTTGTTGCTTGAAGAGGGCTTGTTTCCTAGCTACTGTGTCTTCTCCTTTTGCATTAGACGTTGTTTTGGCTGATTCATAGCACCCTGTGGCATGTGGAGCCTTTATTAATTCATATTTACTGTTTCAAAAATGGAACACAATGAGTAAAAAAAATATGGCGTCATTGCAATAAATCTATTTGGAAACATGGGGTAGAACTGTGCAATCAGGCAGATGTTACGTGTAATTTTGTATGGCAACCACATTTACCACTGAAGAAGCAAGTTGCCTTGTACAAGTTTTACCCATTTTTCTGACAGGCTAGGGGCCAGAACACTGTCAGAAAATGCAATTGGTTGAAAAGCAGAACCCATATATTGTACTATAGGGAGCATGATGGACTTAGGAGGCTCACTTTGGACTGACTGTGTACACACTACTTGTACAGTCTCTTGGCTGGCTTAGCACCTTTTTTTCTGTTCTCTGCTTGCTTTGCAAGTGTGAGCTGTTCCAAGCTTTTGTAGGCAAGAAGAACTGATGAAAGAGAGGAACCCCCATTGAATTAACAGACCGTGTCTTTAATTTGGAAATGCCAAAAGAGCGAATCAGCAAATAACAGGGCATCAAAAGGTGGGGGCTTCCTATACTTTAAAATCTGGTCTTCTTGTACAGTGGCAACCGCAGGACTGACTGAGGCTTCCAACGAGTCCAAATTGTTTGCACATTGCTCCCTCATACAGATGACTTCAGTTGAGCTGGGGCAGCATTAATTAAGAAAAGTAGATACACAGACTGACCGTTTATTTCCTTGTTCTCAGTTCAGCAATAAACAATCCTTACATGGTTAAAGGATGTTATCCTTACCTACTTCCTTGAGAGTAAACCTTATCAACAGAATAGAATTTATTTCTGAGTAGACCTACATGGCATTCTACAGTCAATTCAGTCTATAATGAGCCATGTGTAATCTGCTCTAGATTCTAGAGACCACACCTGTGCAAAGTTATAGGGAAAGTAACCTCATTGCATTTTCACATCCCTGCTAAAAAAGTATGTGATTTTAGGAACTGAATGTGATCCATGGAAGGGAAACTAAAACTGTTGAAAAATATAGTTGTCAAACTTACCTATACGTGGCAATCAAAAATATAACTTTACTACAAGAGAAAAGGGAAAAATCCAAATCTTCTTTCAGATCAGTAGGTACTAAAGTACTAAAGCATGTGAAGGAAATGTGTTGTTCGTGCCCATTACTCTTCTTAACACTTACTTGTTATAAAATTGAAAACATGTGCTTTTGGCAGACATTAGTATCTTTTTAAAAAATTCCTTACCACCTTTCCCCCTTCTATAAAGGAAGATATTGTGTGCTTTATGGGGTGTGAAGTTTTTCCTACTTTCTCAAAGTATATTCATTTCTATGTTTCTGAATACAGGGCAGTGAAATCAAAACAGATTATGGTCCTTTACTGCACACACTGGCTGAATTTGGTTGGCTGTTAACATGTGTACTCCCTACTCCAATCATCCGACTGGACAGGTAAATAAAAATGGCTCATTTCCTGTAGTAGAAGTAGGGCTTCTGGGAGTGCACCTGCTCCTGACAGCAAACCAGATCTGAAAAAATAATATCATCCAGGAGGAAGGCCTTCTTCTTTCCTCAGAAACACCCTGCCATAAAGTATTATTTAGCTCCTTGGAAGAAAGAGAACTAATCAGTCTTGCTCCACACACTTAAGATAAATAAAGCAGGAATTTCTTCCATTCTAAGTCAGATCAAGTGGACAAGATTCTTGGTTGAGTTTTATTCAGATTTAGGCATTATAATCTGGGTCTGTTTGGACCAACAGCTGGCCCAGATTCCAAGCTTTCATTAATAAAAGAAAGTAAGTCTTTCAAACTTCTGGAAACAGAGAGATAAGGGAAAATGTGCAGCAAATTTGTTTTGTGCTCAATTAGCCTGCTACTGACTTTCATTGTTAGTGGTAGTGTGAGGTAGATAGATGCTTGTGTACATCATAGATTTAAGGAAAGTGGTTTCAAGAAATAAAGTCCTTTTGGAAGGACAAGTTCTTTGTCGTTTCTGTGCCTCACTCAGATGGGTTTTGCGTCTGTGTAGAGACCTAATTCAGAATGTTCTAGAACTCAATAGCTTGGTGGGAACCCTGCACCCTTGCATGTCCCAGCCCACCAAGCTACTGTCCCCTCAGTTTTTCTCCATCCAGTGGCAGAGTGACGTTATTTGTTCTGCTTGGCTGAGTAAATCTTTTCTTCTTTTCATTCCTTTAGTCCTTCTATTATACTTTCTTAGATCTGTTCTTTCTCCTTTTCTTCTGCTCTCAATCTCATAAAAAAATTCATTTTACTTCAAAATCTTCTCCTTCCCCCCTTTGCCTGTTTCTATGCCCTGTATTTCCGTTTTCAAGCTCTGTTCCTCATGCAATTGAAAGGTTTCACTCTCTGACGGGCATTCTGTGTCTATTCTGCCTAAAAAGGGCTTCACTGAGAAATTCCTCATTTGTAAGGGCTTTACTTCACAGTCCCTAAAAATAAGCTTCTTATTTTAAACTTGGGAGAAGTCCTTTCAGATTGCCAACCAGGCCATTTCGAACCAGCCTTTACACTCATGTTCAGCATCAATTACCAGGCCATGTAAGACTAAGACTATATCAGTACCAACAGTGTCAGTTTCAACCACATTGGCTGACCAACCTACTACTTCAATACCAAACATTTCATTTATCTCAGTGGCATCATCTACTACTTCTGTGTCAACAACCCCATCAGCTTCTGCATATCTGGCAGGAACACAAGGAGAGGAGCAGCTTCAGCTCTGAGAGAAAAGTATGGCAAGTCATTTCATACTACATTCATCTGCAAAAGACCAGCTACTCTAAAACGCTTAGTATCAAAAGAATAAAATGATGTAGAACAGAAAAAGCGGTTCAAACATTCAAAGTGTAGATCAGTACCAGTATCAGTTGTGCTGCCAGTAACACCTATGGTCCCTACCGTATCCATCCATAACACTCTCAGTACTGAGGGAGGCTGCTGTGTCTCCTTTGGTCGAAGAATGGAACTCTCGCACTGGAACTTCTAGCTGTGGTCTCCCCTCAACATCAAGTCTCACGTGGCCGATGTCCATGACCTCTGTTCCTGACACATGAGAAATACCAGTTTCTAAGGAACTATCCTTAGCTTTATCTGGACCATCCTACAGAAGAAGAGAGAGCATTGGTATCAGGAAGATTCACTATTTATATCTGTGTCATACATTGACAGCTATCAGCATGAACATCTGTGGCGGGAGCACCCAGGTTTGTATCATTCATATTCACCCTCATACTGGAACTGGTACCTTTACCGTGAATACCCACACTACGGACATTCTCCATACTATCAATATTGAAGTTTCTCCAAGTCTACCAGCTCACCTATCTTACCCCTCAACACTGATCTCCTCTCACTCCACTGAGACAACTGTCCTTCTCATCTCAGCATTGTCCTACTCCACATCCATGAACCACCTCTACTGTAACTCACCTTTCTCCATTTCCAGTAACTATTATGTCTGCTTCTCTTCTGCGTTCAGTTCCAGTATCTTCTTCTACTTCCACTTCTACACTGACTATCTCTACAGCTTTGAGATCATGTCCTTCAGTTTCCTCCGTTGCTTCATCTTCTCATATTTCAACAATTGGCTTTATTGTTGCTGGTGCTACCACTGTTGCCTCAGTTCCTCTTCAGTTTCAACAGCCTGTCTCACCAGATTCATTGAATGGTGTGTATGATTCAGATTCTCCCTCACTGGACTGTCCATCTCCACTGATGTATCCTCCACATCCTCAGAAGGTGATGACAACACCTGCAATACCAACAGAAGACATTAAGATGTTCTCTGATATCGTCCTCAGGATGGCCAAGTCCATTGCACATCATACCTCCTCCAGTCCTGATTGCAGAGCCACTCTTCCAAATAGTAGACTCCCAGGCACCTTCTCCACCTGCTATACCACTCTTGTTTGCCTTACAATACCTTATAAAACAGTCTTGGCTGAAGCCTGCATCACTTCCTACAGGTAAGCTAGAGCATCTGTATAAAACACAACAGGAGGATGCTGCTTTTCTGTTTATTTATTCAGCTCCAAACTGTGTAGTTGTGGAAGTGTCACAGTCCAGAGATGGACCAAAACCACACTCCACTCAGCTGACAAGGAGGACAGTAGGTTGGACATTTTCAGCAAGTGCTTTTATTCTTCTTTGGGAGAAATATACAAGCTTGCATGGCTGCCCACTAAAGGTTTTTTGTGAGACAAAGTGCTGTCATTCATTCCACATTTACCTGAGGAACAATGCAATGTAGCATTCGTCTTCCAGCGAGAGACCCATGCTCTTGCCACACAATAAATCAAGCTTGCCTGTCACTTGGTGGACTGTGCAGTCAAGGTGATGTCAGGGGCAGTGACTGTCTGGTATTAGGTTTGGTTGTGTGGATAACATGAGGGGTCACATAGGCGATCTTCCCTTTGGCGGGGAGGGACTTTTTAATGCAAAGACAGATGATGCTGTGGACATCACCAAATTCTGGTTGACAGCAAAGAGTATGGGGTTTGGAGCACTACGTCAACAGCACAAATCATTCCAGTCCATTTCGAAGAGGCCAGCCTCTTCTTTTATTTGGTCCAAGTCTCCTTCAAGGACCGCTCAGACATTTTCAGAGTATTCTTCTTCATGGCAGAGGTGCATTTATAAGCAACAGAGGTCCCAGCAGTCATCTGCTAAGAAGTCATCTGCCTCTTCAAGATCATGCCTTTGACTTCTCAGCCAGGATGTCACCACAGCCAATCTTCCACCTTCCAAATCCATTTCCATCTTGTGCTTTTATACTGCCATTATGCTACCTGGTGAAACATCACCAGAGGCTCTTGGGTTCTCACCATTCTCTGTTTGGGCTACACCATAGAGTTCTCAAATACTCCACCTGTTGGTGTATTTCATTAGACCCCTTTATCTAGAGCCCCATTGGAAGAGGTAACTGCCTTGTAACAGTAAGATGCCATGGACAAGATTCCAGATCACTGCGAGGCAGGACAGGTACTTCTGGTATTTTACAGTTCCAAAGATTGGTAGTGGTGTCTGACCAATAGTTGACCTTCATGGTGTCAACAAGTAAATCAAGCCAAGGAAATTTAAAATGGTAATGCTTCGCTCCATTTTGCCATTCCTTTGCAGAGACTAGTTTGCATTAATAGATCTTCATGATGCTTATTTTCACATCAGGATAAGGCCTCAACATTGGAAACCCCTCAGATTCACTATAAGCAATGATCTGCATCACTATAAAGTCCTATTCTTTGGTCTCTTGACAGCACCCTGGGTTTTCACAAAGTGCATGGCAGTGGTGGTCTCATTCCTAAGAAGTTGAGGTGTTCAAATCTTCTTGTATCTGGCTTCTGCTGTCATCCTTCCTGAGTACACTATTCCAGGACATTCAGTTGACTTTGTCTTTGATACAGGACCTGGGGCTTAACATCAGTCCCAAGAAGTTTATCCTAGAGCTGGACTCCTGGATGGCATATGCTTATCTTCCATTCAACAGGGCAGACACACTCAGGAGCAAGGTCCAGACAGTGCTCTCTCACGCTTGTACCACACATACCATTCACAACTGTTGTATCTTATGGCTACCACAACAGCAGTCACTTACCTGGCACATCTTGTCATGCCCTGCTTCCAGAACATGGAAATGGACTCTGACTCAGAGATTGAAGCGGTAGACATGCCAGGACCTGCTGCTGAACCAGAACAGGAAGAAGTTACAGCGCCACAAGTCTCAGAGACAGACCAGAGTGCAGTGCCAGCTCTGGTGGAGAGCCCTGCCCCTTCAGATACAGAAGACAAACTACCCATACGTACCTTCGCTGAGGTATCACATTGCTAAACTCTGTGCCGTGATTTGGACTGTGTTGGTTTACTCTGGATTTGGTTGCCTTAACTTGGATACTGTTGAAATCTGTTTGTGACCACAGCTTTTGTTTACTGAGTAAAGTAAGTGCTGAACTGTAAGCTGCTATACCTCCTTGCTTGCTCTTCAGCTTCCCTGTGCTGCCTCTCTGCTATCAGCTGTGTAGTTACAAGCCTTTGGCTGGCTGCTTGAACTGTGTCAGGACACATCTATAGTTCAAGCTGCTTCAGCATTGGTTTTTTCAACATTTCAGTCTCCTTTGAGATCCTCAGTGTTTGAAGTTAATCATTCTTGCCAATGTCCTATCATCCCTGGTGTGGTGGACCAGGTTGCCCAACCTCTTCTCAGGCATGCTATTTTATCTGTCAGATCCATCATGCATGGTGACTACGGGTACCTCATGACCAGTTGGGGAGCTCACTGCAACAATGTCACAGTATAAGGGCATTGATTATCTAAAGAATCCAGGCTTCACATCAGTACCTTGAAACTTCTGGTGGTAATAAATCTTTCTAAGTCATCAAACAGAAACTGAGGAACAGAGTTACTCAGATGATGTCATACAATACCACTGTAGTTTGCTGCATGAACAAGGAGGCATGGACTCATTTTTGTTGCTTGATCTCGCAACTCAGGAGCTGACGCGTTCAGAGACACATCCATCCGGTGGCAATGCACCTAGCAAGCATGGAGAACGTGCTGACGGATTTGCTGAACTGTGTCTGCATTCTCCAGCATGAATCTCCTGTCTAATGAGGCCTTTCAGTTTGTAATGTTGAAGTGAGGAAAGCCTCTTCTAGACTTGTTTGCTTCTTCTGTCAATGCCAAATGCCCTCAGTTCTGTTCCAGGGCAAAGAGACGACGTGCATCTCTCAGTGATGCTTCTCTACAGAGATGGTCCAGATCTCTGATGTATCAGTGTCTTCTCTTTCCTTTACTAGCCAAGGTAGTAGTAAAGCTCACCAGAGACAGGTCCAACGCCATACTTACTGCTCCATACTGGCCCAGGCAACTGTGATTTACTCTACTTCCACCTTTCCAGGGGCAACATGTGTTTCTATCTCATGTGATAGATCTTCTGTCACATGGACAGGTTCTCAAAATGCTGTGACTCACAGCATGGAGAATCACCCCATAACTTCACCGAGACTTATAGCAGTCCTTTCAGCTCCCAAAAAGAGCACCACTAAGAGAGCTTATGGTTATAAATAGAAGAGATTCAGTTTCTTTGCAGCATCTAGATCCAAAGTCTGTTTCCTTAGCAGCAATATCCACTGTCTTACATGTCCTGCTGCATTTGTGTGAACAAGGATTGGTATTTTTGACTCTGAAAGTTTACATCCAACTTTCAATTACTCTCTTCTCCAATCCAGTGGTTAAACAGTTTCTCAAAGTCTTAGCACATTTTTATTAGCCAGTGGCTCCACCCACTCAACCATGGTTGTTGTCTTGGTCCTTTCACAGCTCATTGATGAGCGTCTACTGACCTTGAAGTTTGCATTCCTTGTAGCTATCACCTCAAGTGTCTTCGGAACAGTTCTCCAAATGGGTTATAGAGACTATAAGACTTGCTTACAAACTGGCAAAGCAACCTATTCCAACTGGCTTGAGAACACATTCTACTAGAGCAGTGACTTCTTAAGTGGCTCTGCTTTGGGATATTCTTTTGCCTGACCTGTGTAAGGCTGCCATGTGTTTGCAGCTGTCCACACTTATCCAGCACTGTAGACTGGACTGAAGAGCCAGAGTGGATGCCCACTTCAGATATGCTTTGTTGTCTTCTGTCTTTCAATGATCTGGCCCACCATATTTGGGAAGCTTCACAGTCACCCATTTGTGTGAAGCACAGAGACTGCAAAGAAGCAGAACAGGTTGCTTATCTGTAGCTGTGGTTCTTTCAATGGTCATGTGTGCCCTCGCACAAACCTGCCCCACCTCCCCTCTTTCAAGTCCGTGTGGACTTTGTGGCAGACTTCAAAACTAAGGGGATGGTAATAGTGGGCTGGGATGTATGTGGTATACAGGAGGGTGTGGGGTTCCCACCAGGCTACTAAGATCTGGAACATTCCAGATGAGGTCTCTGCACAGGCACAAAACCCATTTGTGTGAGGGCAGAGCTGACCACTCAAAAAACTATAGTTACAGGTTAATAACCTGTTCTTCCACATTTATTTGTCTTGGATATACAGTATAACACTTTGTACCGTTTACTCAGACTTATGTCCTATTAAGTTAAATGAGTCTTGCCCATAGAAGATTTATATATTTGTAATGTGGTTCTATTATGAATGTACCCCATTTCTTACTGGATTATAATCCATAGCAGGGAAACAAAACTGCACCTTGGGGGTGAAGAGCTATATGATGGATTCATATTGAGGAGAAGTGGAAGTAAAATGTGGGAGGTTGGTGTTAAGGGGGAAAACAGGTCCGTCCATTGGACTGATAATTGGGCATCATTTTAAAGTCATCTTGTGGTGTTCTCATAAATATGTACATTTTTGCCATCATTAAAAAAAAACTGATGGTAGAAAATATAAAATGATATTGCAAGAAAAATCATTGTCTTCATCATCATCTTTAGGTGGTACCCCTCATTTCTCCCCATAAAAACACCATGACATGGGTTTTACTGAGAGGTGGTGACTTGCCCAAGATCACCCACTAAAATTTGCAGCTAAGCAAAGATTTGCACTGTTATCTCTCCATTTCAAGTCTGGCACTCAAACTACTCTCTCAGATCAATGCTTGAGATAGAAATGGTGTCAAGGCTGAAACTTACTGCTAGAAAACAATGCAGCAATTAACGTGCTTACCTTGCATAATATGAACATTTACAGTGTGCTCTTTATTGGCTTGTTATGCAGTTTTGTTCTTCTGTGCCATCAAGTCATTTCCAAGTTATGACCCTAACATGAACCTATCACTGGGTTTGCTTGGCAACATTTCTTTCTCTGAGGCTAGGAATGTGTGACCTGTCTGAGGACACCCAGCAAGTTTCCATGGCTGAGGGAGGGGTTCAAACCTTGGTCTTCTAGAGTCCTAATCCAGTGCTCAAAACCACTGTACCACACCTGCTCCAAATATTCCTATCCTGTTTTGTGGAACTGATATATGGCAACCCTAGTCTGGGCTGTGCACATGAACAGCAGTGGGTTTTGCTCTTTGGCAGTTGCTGCATACTGTAGCTGCTCTTTTTTTTGGTCTGATTTTCCATCACTCCTCACCAATGGGGAACACTGGGCAGCTGCTTTGCCTCAGATAGCACTTATGGTAGTTACATTTGCCACAGCCCTCACTGAATTTAATGACTGCTTGCATGGGGTGGGGGCTGAGGCAGAAGAGCACTGATACAGATTTGGACCATTGATGGAGGGCTAGGAGGCATGCACTATTTTTGTTGAGAGCAGTATGAGAAAGTGCCTCAGTCCAGTGGCACAAGAGTCATTCAGAGTTGCTGTCATTGCAAGAATGGGCAGTGGGTTAGAGAATCAAGCTCTTAATTCTGAGAATGATCTTGAGATCTGTGTCTCTGTAGAAAAAAGTGCATGTATTATTAAACAAGAGAATCATTTGACTATGCTGATTTATGTACTTAGGTTTCATTGACTTCAGCAAAGAGAGGTTCAGTCTGGTGAACAGCTGAATTTTTTCTGTTATGGGAAATCCAGACCTTAAGTGTAGATTTGACAAGATGCACTTACATAGTTTTAATTTTTTGGTACTGGTACTCAAAAAACTACTGCCTCTTTTAACATTTAGTGTGGTTTTGAGTGACTGACTTACTGATTCTGAGTCATTAGTGGATAGAAGATCCAGTATTCATTTGGATGTTGCATACTGACCAATCCATACTGTTTTTAGCAGATGGAAAGACTATGTTTCTCAGAATGATGGTTCAGATTGACATATTTTCTGACATAATATGTTGATTTTTTTTTTATACCAGCAACAGGGCAACAATGTGGGACTTTCAGAATCAGTTTCCAACAAAGCTTGAGGAGCTGTGTTTAGGAAGGAAAAACGAAAACTTTTTGTGTTCATAATGGAAAATAATCTTTGGATTGCATTACCATGTTAAAAAGTCAAACAAAACACCTAAATCCCCCCTCAAGAGCTCCATAGACTGAGGAATGCAATTTTCACTGAATATTATCAAGACACCTGAACAACAACAACAAAAAATTCATTACTTTGAATAAGTAGTTTATTTTAGTCAACTTTGTTGTCTCTATCCTGTATGTATTTTAGTATTCATTAATGTTTAAGAATAACCACAGTCAGGCACTGAGTTAAGGGTGGTTAAGCTCATTGCAGTCAGAGGGGTTATGATTCTAACTTTGCGACCCATGTTGTCTGTTATATTCTAAATTCACTTCTCTGCAAGCATAGGCACATGCCAAGTTACCAACAAAAATTTCCCTCCTCTCAGTATAAATATGTGAAAAGGGAATCCCCACAATCTATAATTTGATATCATCTGTGGCTTTGGCTTGCATTCTGCTGAATTCTGTTGCAAGATAAATGTCATGTTTTACTGCCACAGGGGAAGACAAGACAACCTTTTCTGGCATCCCTAATAGAAGCTTTTTGGAGTATATGTTTACTAAATTTCAATTTTCTAGTTGATGGGGGAACTATACTAATTGTTTTGAGGTTCCACTGAATTAATGAGTCTAAAGTGTATATTTTATAGAGAGAAGCACAAGTAGAGGTAGGTACCATTTTGTACCTTCAGATACCTATTTGGATCAAATTATGCCTGGCACAATACTTACATTTATTTTTAATTTTGTGTACAGTTTAGATAGCATTGTTCCATCACTTCTTTTAGTACTCATGTTGAAGAGGAAGTTAATTCTCATAAAAGCATTGCATTACAGATGCATGTCTCTGAGGATAAACAAGCAATTCATGAAAAGTTTTGTTACACATTTATTTAATTTTCCTACAATTAAGAGAATTTGGCTTCTAACTAACCAACAGAAGGATATGTTAGAGCAAAATCTATTTGGTACATAATCGTCAGGTGACGATACTGTTTTTACGGAGATCCTCCTCTCTTGTAATAGATTAATATAGGAACATCAGACAGCACTGAATATTATTTTTTAAAAAACCGTACCCATATCTTAGAAGGACTTCTTGATTGGAGCAAAAGCCCATGAGCATAATTTAGTGGTGGGTTTAGTAGTTCAGGAACTGATCCAAATTAATCAGATGTTTTCCCAAGTGAGCTGACCTTATTCCTGAATCCAGAACAGTGGATTTTATGAGGAACTCTAGTGGCCAATCTCTAGTGGCAATCCACACATTATATCCTCCTTGTTGTCTCCCAGTAACTCCAGAGTTGTTGTTTTTTTAAATTTTCTAGATATACTGCAAAAGTAGTAAACCATACTAATGCTTGTTTCCTTGGAGGAAGATCACCTCTCCCTCCACAACAACATTCCCTCCATCTATAGGCAGGCTTCTTCAATTCACACAGGGAAGAGGGAACTTGTTGGAGGGAGCTTGCGCCACAGAAACAAATATAGGAATAGTTCCATTTCTTATTTGCCATTTCTGCGCTGTAAATCTAGATATTTTTTTTAAAAAAACTTGAATACCTTAGCACAATAGTAAAAAGGTTAATCCACAATTGTAAAAAGGTAAATCCACACTAGTCAACCTAAGGAAAGCTTCCACTAATATCCTTAAAATCTTTTTTAAAAAACTTTCATGTAAGAACAAAATACTTCGGAATGAGTACTGCAGAAATGGAGGGAAAATAGCCCTTCTTTTGTGATTTGCAAAATGTCATTTGAATCTTTTAAAATGAAGTGGAACATTAAGCAACAGATCCTATCTGATCTTGGAAGCTAAGCAGAGCCAGCTCAGTTAGTCCTTGCATGGGAGTCCACCAATGAACACCAGGTGCTATAGACTATATTTCAGAGGAAAGAACTGGCAAAATCCTCCCTGTGTATTCTTTGCTTAAGAAAATCCTGTGAAATTCATGGCATCACTATAAGTTGACAGGTGACTTGAAGGCACGTACAAACACTCACCCTCCTCCCATCATCTTTGCTACATCTGAAAAAGCCCTGTCTCTTTTTAAGATCATTTTACTAGTAACAGGAATGTGTGGCTTTACTAAATATGGAAGAAGGATATCACATGGCTCAAGTGCTCATGTTGAGAATAGGCATTTGCAGCATTTGTGAATATATTCAGGACACTTTAATGCTACACTATTACAGTGCTGTTATTCTACTTTAAGCGCCATGGTTTCATCATGTAGGATCCTGGGATTTGTAGTTTAGTGATTTGTAGTTTAGTGAGGCAGTAGAGCACTTTGGCTGACAGTTCTCAATGTTCTACCCTACCCTACACTGTAAGTTCCCAGATTCCATAGGATGTAACCATTGCACTTAAAGTGGAATGACACTTCTATAAGTCTTTGGGTGAATGAACCGTGGCTCACCTGTCAGTTTTCATTCTGTTGGCTGCTCTTGGACACACGTGACTGCTAGCAGTATCACACTGGAGACTGTCCACATGGATAGCTTGGTAATATCCAGAAAAGACATGTGATTCATATTCAAAAGTAGATTACAATGTCACTGAACTAGTAAAGGCTTTGTTTTTTTAAAAAAAAATTATTGTACTGCTATGCTACAACAGTGGTAACTATTTTAAAATCTCAACATAGTAACAACTTCCATAAAAGGATAGAGGACATTGCAGATTAATTAGTAACTATGTGATACTAGTTTTTCTTAAAAATGCAAATTACACGTTTGAATACAAAATAACATTTGACGCAGTCTACACTACTTGCTCTTCTCTCTCTAGACTTTGAACTCCTGCCTTAGAACTCAAATAGAATATTAATAGCTTTTAGTGTTTGCCTCTTATACATTGTGCAGCTAAATGGAAGTGTAATTTTTTTTTCTGCATTGCCTTGTACAATAGTCTGAGCAAACTATTGTGAAGACCTAGACAAAGAGAATACAATACAATGCAATGTATTCTGCAACTAGAAAGAGAATTGCGTTTACAGGAAAGTGAGAAAAGTTCTGATCATAAACAGGGAATACATTATACTTCTTCCTCTTTACAGTTTGCTGTACAGTTATACCTCAGTTAACAAGGCAGATGTATTCCTGGGCCTTATTTCTTTAAGAGAAAAGTTGGTACCAGAGGCAGAAATAATATCGAAAGAATAGGGCTAGGTTGGTACACCACAAAATGGAAGAGCAGTTCACTGTGTTTCAGCAAACTTTGTATTCAAAGCTAACATTATCTACATGTGAAATCGAACATCCAGGTCAGATAAATCTTGCCTAAATAAACGAAAGCATTTTGTACTTTCAAGGGACTACTCGAAAACTTCTACCAAAATTCATGCAGGGATCATGTATTTTTCTTTTACCTGCCTCTACTTTTTCTTACTATTTCCATTTTGGTTTCCAAATCTAAGGCCCTTTCTGCATGTTGGCAGGTCCTGCTGGCATCCCGGGGGGATCCCAGTGGATCCTCTTCTGAGAGGGGAGTGCAACAGTTCCCCTCCACATTAGCTGCCCGTGGGAATGGAGGAGCCGCAGTGGCCACGCCCCTTGCTTCCGTGGCACAGCTGGCACTGTCCCAGGCTGGTCTGGGACAGGAAGCATAGCTATCGCACTTCCTGACCCTCCACAGCTCAGGTAAGTGCGGGAGGGTGGCGCGATCGCCGGTCATTGACAGATAAAACCTGTCAATCATTTGTGGCACAATCACACTGCTTCAGGACAGGAGAACAATGGGACATGGATGACATCATGCATAAGCGTTGTCTGAACCCATCCTTCTCCCGTCCCCAATGCAAGACAATGACATCCTGCAGAAATGGCCTAAGTTTAAAAAAAAAAAAACATACCGGCCTTACTAGTGAGGCGTGCTTATCTACTCTCCCCCTTTTCTCTCTCTTTTCCTGTTCAGTTATGCTCAATAAGGGATTTTGGAGGCAACCACTGTTTGTCTTGCTTGTTGTAGGCAAATACACACTGCTCCAGTAGAATCAGTTGAACAAAATCCTATTTTTTTTCCAGCTCAACTATACTGCATTGTTTACTATAGACCCACTGATAGAATGATGCCGAATGACTGTGTTTCTCTAGCCCCTTTTCACTGTCCCCCTAGAGCTGTTAAGAAAAAACCTTCTACACAGAGAAGAAGGAGAAAAATTAGAAGGGAGAACAAGTATCAAAAGACTTTGTAAAATTCAGCTTCTTTGCCAGGTGTTTTCTTAACTGAGGTGTGCCTGTACATACCAAAAATCAGCCCCTGAAGACAGGTGCTCTTTCAAATAGAATCAGGTATAGGAAATCGGGGTGAGGTGCAAGACAAAAGGAGAAGCAGAATGGGGAGACCATAAGTGAACAAGAGTCTTTCTGCTTTACTTAGCATAGTTTTGTATCTTTCTTAGTAAAACATGTCAGTGAAAGTAATAGCCTTAGTATCCTGCCATCTGGATTGGAAGGTATCTAAATCAGAGGTGCTCATCTTCAGCACATTCAGGAAATAGTTCTTTCTCCTGACAAACCAGACATTGTGCGGGTCATACACAGACTTCCCTCCTCTTGCACCAAAATCTGATGACAAACTCCTCATTAAAAGAAGCATTTTCTGCTTGTTTTAATGTTTTTTCCCCATTTTGCCATCATATTTTGGTAGCATGGTGGAAACTGGAAGGGCATACATTGCCCATTGTTGTTCTAGGCCAGCGCTACAGTCTTTTCCAGACATTTTTGGCAGTGAGTCCTGCTGAGCTAAGTGGAATATGCTTTTCATTACACTCGCATAAGATTTCCCTGTATTACACCAGGGCAGTTGGGGCTTCCAAATTTAAAACACCAAAGAGGAAGAATTAAAAATGCATTTAAAAAGTGGTAAAAACGTCTATACAGTTATATATACAGTTCATTCATCTTCTGTTCCATCTCTGTATCTTCCTTCATTTCATTGTTACGTACTTGTCCAACTGCCTTCCTGGCTGGCTTCCTGCTCCAGGTGCATCTAAGGAATGTTGTTGGTCTTGAAGGTATTGGTATGCTTCTCAGAATCCTTTTCTGCATCCCTGATTTTCTGCTTGCATTCCCTTTGTGTACATTTCTGTTCTTTTAACTTTCAGCTCATTTGGGCAAGACTTCCAGTTTCTGAAGGAAACTTTTTTTTTTATTCCTAATAGCTTCCATTATACTGCTCATCAGCCATGCTGCAGACTTCTAGGACTTTGAAGTTCTCTTTGGCATACCTGTGGTATGCATTCTAGCTGAGCCTCTGTTTAGGAGGTTTGAGTAGTTTCCAAGCATCCTGGAGACGTTTGACCCTTTTGACTTTATCTTTCCATTTCCTTTTTACCAGTTGCCACATTTTAAAAAAGTTTTCTTTTTTGAAATCAAGTAAGATTGGGTTGAAATTCACTAGTGCTTTCCCACCCATATAGAAATTAAATTTGGTAACGTTGTGGTCATTGTTTCCATTTGGTTCCACCATGCTCACATTTCACATGAAGCCATCAGCAGCATCACTTAATATTAAGTCAAAAGTGTCCTCCCTTCTCTTGAGTAAGATATCTTAAAACATTACCTCTTTGTTACTACTGAAGTATGCATTTATCTAGTAAATATGGGTGTAGTTTAAGTTGCTAGTTATTATAAATTATCTTCTTGATATACTTTGAGGATCTGTGATTTCATCAGTGCAAGTAATCACTCCACTGGTGCAGATTTCATAGTTGCTGTGGCCATCTGATGAGCCACTGGCTGAGTCTCTCTGGCCTTAGCTAGGGTGATCCTCAGTTGGCAAACAAGCCATCTACCACCAGATCTATACTTGAAATCTTATCAGCTTGAAAGAACCTACCAGAGCTTATAGTTTACTGGCACAGCACCTCCATATCACAGTGATGTGAAAAAGCATGGCAGGACATATGTACTTGATGTAAATTTAACTGAAACTGATATAATTAGACTATACTTAGGAAGGACTGAACAATAGCATGAAGTGTAGAATTGTTCCTATGTCAGATTTAATATGTAAAGCAGAATCTGCTTCATCCTTGTCTTGTCTGTCTAGATATATGTATGCATGTTTAATTTTCCTTGTTCTGCCTCTGTTCATACAAAGACTAGAGTGTAGTGAAATTCCCTTTTGGCTGTGTTTAAAAGCAAACACTGTCTTTGGACAAGCAATAGCAACTCTGTAAATTAGTACTAATGTACTGTTTCTGTGGAGAAAGGCAATCTCAATGTTGGGTTTATTTTGTTCATGAAAGAGCCCTTAAAAGGTTTGTGAGCGGAAGTTGAGGTTATTTTTGTATGTTTGTTTGTGGCAGTGGTCTGTGTTTTTAAAAATAATAACAGATTCCCTATCTGAAATCAACCCCTTGTGTTTGCCGTTTGACAGATTCTGTTTTAGGAATCTCACTGACCAAAGTCCAACAGGACTCTTCCAGGTGGAGGGTCTTTCTAGTAGTGTTGCCAACCTTGTGGAATGTCTCCCCACAAAGGCCCACCTATTATAAACTTCAGGATGTCTGTTGAAAACTTGGCTATGGGGTCACACTGAGACTGCTTACAGGTTTGACTTTGCTGGGGGTTTTGCTAGATATTGCTCGTTTGTTTTTTCAGAACTTTTGTATTACCGATCGCCAAAAAACTATTAGGGAGTGTATTGGCTGATTTATACCAAGCCTTTTCCCAAAGCTGGAATTCAAAGCAGTTTAAAGGACATTTTAAAAAATTACAGGTAGATAAATTTTATAAGTTTTATGTTGAAAATGTCATTAAGCTGTCCGTAGAATTAAAACCATTAAAAACATACCCATTTAAAATCAAACTATAAAAATTGTGTGGCACACTTTAAAAAAACCCTTTTCTTGTAAAATAGTTCCCCAAATCCTGTTGGAATAAAAGGTCTTAATTCATAGGCAAAAAGACAGCAAGGACTGGGCCAGTCTTTGCTTTCCTAGGGAGCTAATAGCAAAAATTGCAAATGATCACAGTCACAAAGACGCCCCCCCCCCCCACTACCACCAAATGTGGCTGTGATGGTAGCAGGATCATGAGCAGCTTTTCCAAATATTTCAAGGGCTAGGCAAGGACATATGAGTGAACACAGTCCTTCAGGTTACCAAGACCCAAGCCATGTAGGGCTGACTTGTGCTCAAAAGCAGACTGGTAGCCAATGGAACTGTGGCAATGAAGGAATTGTAGGTTTCCTGTAACCATCTGGCTTCAGTTCTTTGGACCAGCTGAAATTTCCAAAATGTTCCTCAAAGACAGTCACATGCAGAGCTCATAGCAGTTGTCCAACACACACATACAAACACATAAAACTCCTTTTCCAAGCTGTATTTGTTTTCTGCCTGTAAGTGTTGTTTTATTGTTTTTGGTTTTGTAGTGCTTTTTTAAAGTCATTGATTATTTGTGTGCTTTAAATTTTATCTATAAGCCACTTTGAGTTAATTTATAAAAATTAAGTGCATATATGTGTGTGTTTTAAATATGTAATCCCATTTATAGTAACATCACCATAGTAATGATTATGTTTCTGGCTGTGTGTTCCCCTTAAATGTAAAAGAGCTGGAAAAGCAGCTCTTAGGAACCTGTTTTGCATCAGCCTTCATTCCCCTTCGCTGTGAAAACAGGAAAGACAGCCTGTTCTACAAACAGCAAATTGTTATGTCTACCAACTTCAACAAATAAACTGAATACAATCCTTGGGCAGCAAAATACAAGCTCAAAGACAATGCTAAAAAGTTAATTAATTGCAGCAGTGTGTTATCTCCTCTCATTATTTCATCTAAGCCCATATACAGTCTGTGGTAAAGGAACAAATAGCGGCGGGGGGGGTGGAGGGGTGAGAAAAACTCAACCTATAACACAGCTCCTTTTAATGCACTTTCCCTCCCTCATTGAAATTCAGTAGAAATCCCACCATCACTCAATTCAATTGTGAATTAAGCCCCTGGACATTGTCGTGTTCAGCATTTTAATAGGGCCAGGCATCGGACATGTTAAAGTTGCTTACTGCCTAACTGGGACTCATCACATTTTTTTGCTCCTTTTAAAATCAAAGCTTAGCTGTGGTTAAAACTATTTGATTATTCTGCCTCTGCTTGTGGAAGGATGTGAAGAGAAGGAGGATGGCTGGTTCCTTCAAGAGATTGCTAGGATTTGTACACCCTCCTCCCCCGTGCAGCTTCAGGAGGAGATTATATACAGCATGCTACCTCCCTGTCACTGTTTTCCTCTCTTGTTATAACCTCTTCAGACTTTCCTAACTGAGTCAGGACACTACTAAGCTGTTTCAGTCAGTAAGTATGAGAACTGTTTGCTTGCCCAGTGGTATACAGTAGACCCTCTGTGTATGCGGGGCGTTGGTTCTAGGACCTTCCACAAATAGAGAAAAATGCAAATGATCGCATTTCATATTATTAAATGGTGGCAACGTGCATGTGGATGCACACATTTACATTGCTGCCTTTTTATGTATAGGAGACTATGCTCCAAGATCACTCAAAATCACAGGTCTAAGGGCCACATATACGAAGGATCCACAGTATAACAGTTTTCAGAGCCAAGCTATATGGTGCATAGGAGATGTATGTCACAGTCTCTGTACAATGAAAAGTTGTAATTGGAAGACTGAGTGTGGATACCTGCAGGGCTTTAAAAAAACAACCTTCCTCAAACAGCTTTTCTGTCCATGGTTTAAAAACAGTATTTTTTGTCATCAGAGGCTGTAGTACTAGTGTGGGCTTATCTCAGTATATCAGAAGTGAGGAAGGAGCAGAACTTTGAGAAGTTCTACTCCCAGAATCCCACAGAATAGCTGTGTGGTTTGGTAGATTCTGGGAATTGTAGCCTTAAGAAATAATTGTCCAAGCAGCTCCCAGAATACTGCAACTAGGGGTATTCCCAAGCTCTGAAAGGAATCAGTTTGTTCAGAAGAAGTGTCTGAAGAACAATGTTTTACTTTTGGGGCAGGGATTTTTTTTTTAAATTATACTATCCATCTCCCAGAAGTTGCAATGGGAGAAAAAGTATGTGTACCAATTCGAAGTCTGGCGTGACTGTCACTTCATTTGAGGGGCATGCTGGGAGAACAGGAAGATTATAGATTCTGCAAATCTAAGTCTTTCATCATTCACTCCATTGTAAGACCCCGCTTTGGGGGTCCCCGACATCATTATGGTTTGGATGGGCACCATACCTAATTGGCATCATATGTAATTGGCAACACACTTTAATTGGCACTAATATCAAATTCAAGCCTGAGAGGTGACAGAGAGGTCAAACTGAGTGAGGGAAAGAATTTGACTGTAAATAGGTCAACTCGAAACTTCCTCTAGGTAAGACTGAGTCATTTGTCAGGCAAATACACATCATTCCTGTGGGTAATAGGCTTAAATAGAAGCTGGAATTTACCAGGGAACCAACTGTGAGAAGCCCACCAGGACACTGATTGACAGATATCCATCCCTTGTACAGGTGGAATTCTCCCTCTTTTCTCACAGCATCCACAATAGACAGCTATTATAACATCCATCATGTCTTTGTCTATCAAGCACTAAGCCCATCAACAGGCAAATGACTCATTGTCCACAACAGGTTCTCTTTGTCTTGCATCTGGAACTTTCACTGCCACAGGTTATTTTCAGCATACAAACACTCCTGATTTCAAGATGCCCAGTGCAGACTGTCAAGGTCAGAGACCCAGGCAGCGAGCCAGCCCAGAGAAGGGAGAGGGAGAGATAGCAGAGTCCCGCCAGGAGGAGTCAAAGCAAGCAATTACTCATAGGCAATCCATTTACCTAAGCCTGAGCGACAAGCGAAAACCATAGTCAGAGTCCAAAATCCAGGGGCCAGGAGATCAATCCAGTGTATCAGGAACCAGGTGCTGGAAGCAAGGAGAAGGCTTGTAGAAAGTTTGCCTTAAGCAAAGGAAAGCTCCCAGGCAGGCAGTTATATAGCCCAGACACAGGTGTGGCCAGTCACCGCTTCTTGAACTTAATCAAGGAAACCTCCCTTTGCTCAGCTCTCTTGAGTCTCCGCCTTGTTTGTGGGCTGATTGACGCAGGCTCCAGGGCATCCTCGGGATGCCAGCTGGATCCCTGGTGCCCTATAGGAGCAGGCAGAGGAATGTCCAAGCCTGCTTGGTCCATGGCAGCAGGGGGAGCTCTTGGGCTGCAGAACCCGTCTCCAGCCAGAGCAACAGGGGCCAACAGCTGCTGCTCGTCATCAGCAGCTCTGACAGGGGCTCCAGTTATCACACAGTTTCTCAAAGGTCTACTCGTCACTGTGCCCATCTGGCTCCTGAATGAGAACTGTCCTTAGGTCCTACCTAAGCCAAAACACATTTCTGCTCTTTTCTACTCTTCTGGACTGGTAATTATAAATCCCCCCAAACCCCTCAGCCTCTCTATAATTTTCCTCCCTTTCTCTTTCAGTTAGCTCTTGTGTGAATATGTGATTGTGTGTATCTTGTGTGCATGCATGAGTGAATTCCCCTCAAGAAAACATATTTTTAGCTTACTTCTGAATCTTTGGCCTTTTCCACGGCTTACCTTTTTTCGGCGCTGGAGTGTGGAGATCATGCGAGCAGCCTCCAGCGAGAGGCTCTCGCGTCCCCGCTGCTTCAGCTCCACATGAGCTGCCTGCTCCAGAGCAGGCAGTGCAAGAGCCCCACCTCTTCCTTCCACAGCGCAGCCTGGGAGTTTCCCAGGCTGCACTGAGGCAGGAAGCGTGACTGCCGCAGCTCCAGAGGCTCCGCACACATGGCAAGTGGAGCAGTGCACGATCGTACACCATTTTCAGCTGAAAGCTGAAAATGAAAAAGTGCGCAAGCTGCGCCTGCCCTACCCTGGAGCGTTGCGCGATTGTGAGTGCATTGTGCAGATCACTCTTCACAATCGCGCGACGCTCCAGGCACTCTTTCGCATGGCAAATGCCGTGCAAAAAGGGCCTTTGGCTGGTTCTTTTCCTGTGTGTGCCTGTAAACACTGGTAGGAAAGATCTCACTAAGTTGCCCCCCTCTCACAAGCCTCCTCTTTGAGCTAATTCGTTCCCCACTTTTACAAGGGGGCATTGGCATCACAGGGTGGCCCTTGTGGCATCTACATTTTGGGGTAACACCATGGTAAGCCCCCTGCTAGTTAAAAGTTCTGTTGAGGTCACGTCTTTCCAGCATCAGAAGGGAAGGTTTGACTTTTCAAACCTGGAATGCCTTCTCAAGGTCCCAAGGATTATAGACCAAGTCTTCCCCTGTCCCATTGCAGTCAGTTGAACTTTGATGAGATTACTGGGATTCTTTGTGCCTTCTCTCCAGAGCAGATTAAAGTATCATTACAAGTATATAATGTCTCATTATGCCTGTTGGAAGGATGTGTGAAAAAAAATCTGTGTAATTCCTTAATTCATTTTAAAGTCCTAAGGAAAAAGGAAAGAGAGTATGGATTCTGAACGTACGGCCCTTTAGAAATTTTGATCTTCATTTCCCTGATGCCTCAGCCAATGTGGTCAAAATTCAGGGCTTCTGGATGGTGATGTCCAAATCACCTGGGGACAAAAGGCTGAGAGCCACTGCAACA
Source organism: Cyclura pinguis (assembly GCA_030412105.1). Lineage (NCBI taxonomy): Eukaryota > Metazoa > Chordata > Lepidosauria > Squamata > Iguanidae > Cyclura > Cyclura pinguis. The sequence goes on from CM059599.1 coordinate 204,990,075, forward strand.
GAAGGTTCACAGCGGCAGAGCATATATAAGTACACTACTAAAATGAGCATCAATTAGAATTTTCATTAACAGGCTCCACTTCACTCTCACCACATTTTCCTTCCTTAAATGCTTCAATAAACCTCCCGGTGGTGAGATGAATTCTGCAGCACGCAAATTACCATAAATACTTCTTGTCTTCCCTATCATTTGGTAGTCCCCAATGTTGAACTTCACCATGTTTGAAGGGCCTAAAATTTTTCAAATATAGTGGCCTAGATTCTCCTCATGTAATGCTGTTGGAAAAAGAAACATGGGTGCACATGTATAACAAAAAACAAAAATCCGCATGAACACAGTAGCATACCTTGAGAAAGATTCTTGCCATTCATCAGAAGTCCACTATTGTGTGTAAAATGTTCATTAAAACATTGCTTTGATGAAAAGCATTTTTTAATATAAGTGAATGTGTAAAGGGACACAATCCTGAACAGAGTTACACTGTTCAGCTCATTGTTTCCTCTGCCCTAGGTTTTGGCGCTATAGTGTTCTAAATCATTCTACAGGCTTTGTGGGAATTTGGCAGATAGCCTAAATAAGTGGGATTCCTAGACCCTAGAATGGTGATTGAATGGCATATGATGTTAACATCTTTAGCAAATCTAGGAATTGGGTGACATCCAAGTAAGGAAACAATAGTAGCTGTGACACATGGATAAGCTATGCACATCACTCAAACTTTTTCAAAAAGTTCCCTCTGTGAGAAGCTGCTCCTGATGAAATCACCAAATAGCTCCTTCATTTTTCCCAAGGTTTAAGATACATTTTGGGTGTTTGGTGTGATGCTCTGGGAAAAACAGGAAAAGAAAAAAGATTGGACTTGAACTCCAAAGCGCATCATGAACTTCAAGGAAACTGAAGAAGCTAGTTGTTACTGCAGTTATGTCTACAGTATAGCTTTCTGCTTAGAAACAGAAACTGTGACGGTGTGAATTCCAGTCAAGGAGCATCCACTCTTCGCTTCACTCAGCTACCTAGTAGGAAAGGAGTTTTATCTGCAACAATTCCTGGGGAAATAAAATGAGTGTGATGGAGCAAAGTTGGTTCGGAACAATCAAAAGGAAGATTAAAAATGATTTTATAAAAAAATGAAGAAAACAATCCTACTTGTAGAAATGAGTAAAAAGGGGGCTACAGTAGGAGGACAGCATTTATATGGTAGTGGTGGTGCATGGTGATTTTGGTGGTCACACTGCCCCTGTGGTCAAAATCTGAGAGCACTTTACCCTCAGCCTCCCAGATGGGGCATTTTACTGCCTATAGTCACATTTTGTTGCAAAGTTCACACAGAAGTAAACCTGCAAAATAGGCATTTTATAACCATAGTATTTGAAGAGTTTTAAACAATGTCCTTGAATTTCAGCCATCTGGCATGTACAGTTTCTTTTTCTGCAGACGAAAAACAGATGAGGCAAACATTTTCCAACAAGCCTATTAAACTTTGCTGATAGGTACTTTTGTCCCATACATACTGGGACAAAAAGCATCCCATGCTGTTTTGTGATTGAATTATGGTGCAGAGAAACTGTTGTGAATGGCAGATGAGATGCAGGCCCTTCCTCAAAGATGGAAGGATCAAGCAGAAACACTGATCTCATAAGAAGGAGAAAGGGAGGGAAAAGGATTCTAGCAGCATTTTTAAGATTTAACTGATTTTTATTTTAGCATGAGCTCCCTCATATATGTGAGTCCATTTCTTCAGATGCAATACAGTTATATTAAAGCCTCAAGTTATTAAGCATATTTATAGAATTGTGGGAGTGGGTTAGAATGTACAGGCATACCTCTGTTAACAAGGCAGCTGACGAAGAACCTCCTTTTTACAAACCCTTTTTCAGTAGGAGCCTTGCCTCACCCCCTTTTCTTATCTACTGTCTAGCTGGAAGTTTTTTGCAGCATTGGCACTGAGATGATGGTGAAGAAGGACAGAAGAAAGACTTTCTGTGTTGGGTTGCACTAAACAGTGCAATAAAGTGATTTCAGTTCCTTAATGGGAGACTGTAGAAACCCTATATACCAATGATTCCAAACACTGAATCCCTAGATATTGTTGGACTTCAGCTCCCAAGAGCCCCAGTGAGCATGGCCAGGTCAAGGACTCCAGAAGTTGTAGTCCAACATTTGGTGACCCATAGTTTGGAACCATTGCTATAGCTAGTGCCCTGCATGATTAAAGTAGAATATAAATGTGTTAAATAGATGCAAACGTGTCTGTGTATGAATAATATATATGATACAACTCACAGAATATTATCCTGACTCAGTCTTACCAATTTCTGTTAACGTAGTAGAAGTGTGACAGATGTGTAGAAGTAAACATGTTGTAAATAAACAACTCTTTGATTTTTCAGTGAAGGAAATCTGGCCACTAAGCAAGTGGTTTTCCTTCAGAGGCCTGTCATGTGGAGCCCAGCTGCTCAGACACCTGAGGTAAGAATGATCTTGTTAATTATGGACACACACACACACACACAACCAACCAGATGTCAGTTAATTAACTTGCTGCATCATTTGTTCTTAATGGTAATAACTGTAATTGTGTAGAGGTATCTCAAGAATTGGCATTTAAAGCAAAAGCCAGAAGGTAGGATCCAGAGATTGCTGAGTGAGACGGCACAACACAGTTTTTCTGAATCCTTCCTCTTTTCCATTTCAGCATCTGTTCCTCCAAATACCAAAGGGGCTTCTCAAATCTTATGTGATGGGGCAGAGCAAGTGGCAATGGGAGAGAAAAATCCTGCAGGGCTGCTTTGTACAAAAAGTTTATTTTGGCACATACAGGACACCCCTGGATCCAAGTCAGAGTATTTGGTTCAGATACCTTTGTCCGACTTATGCATTTTTTTCTCCTGTTTTCTTCTGAGAGTTTGCTACTTAACAAACAGGCTAAAATATACTGGGCAGAGTTCTCTTTGGTTTGTTTGTAGCTATTTAGCTCCCAAAGATTTTAGTTGGATGTCTTGCAAAACCACTGGAAGACTGTGGGCATGCCCCTGTGGTCCAAGGCAACTGTACAAATTCTGCCTGTTCCTGGCTGGGAAAGAAAGATCTTCTTTATCACCACAGCCGCAGAATCTCCCTTCCCTCCCATCTCCACAATAATGAGCATATTGTGTGAAGTTATGCAACAGCTAGGATGAGCCATCTGACAGACTATTAGCCATTTCTTCACAGGGTGAAAAAGACATGAAAAATGAAAGACCCAGAATAGCTTGTGCAGTTGCTGACCTCAGATGATCCTTGGGCCAGCTGGGGGATTTCCCTGTAATTATGATCAGAGCAAAAACCACCCAACTGTTATGCAGCTGCTTGAGCAGGGTGTGGTGATATGGAGACAGTGATTGCACCCATGGCCTTCAGTAACCCTCCCTACACAGAATCACTCCGGGTCAAGTACTGTTTTAATAATAGTACTTGACCCAGACCTTTCTAAAGCATCTTTACAAGCTACAGTTATGGATCTCTTAAATACCACCATTTGCAAATTCTCCTTGACGTATTGTTATTAGGCAGCATACTGAGCTGGTGTTTCTTGGCTCAACTTCCAGAAGCACTGGCAAATTAGAAGCTCCACAGAGTTTTTGTACAATCTTTTCCTGTTCTTGGTCTCTGTTGGCCGGCTGTTACTCGACTGTTGCCCATTTGAAGTCATAGTTTAGACCGCCCTTTGAGTGCCAGTTCACATTGCTGAAGAGGTTGTCATTCAGTTTGGCTTCACTGGTTAGTCACAACTAAAAAGAGTAATGCAGAGCTTTCTTGCTGACTGCCTGCAGGCTGTGGAATTCCCTTTTGAGGGCAATGAGGCTTCCTTCCTCCATCTTAGTGTTGTTCTTTTGCAGGTGGACGAAGAGCTTTTTATTAATGCATACCTTTGACATTTAAGCTGGACTGTTGTGGGAGAGGTATTGTTCCTTTTGTTACTGATGTCTTTTAATTGTGTGTCAAATCAGTATTATGGTCTAATTGTATTTATTTGGTTTTATCATTGTTAGCTACTTTGGGGGCCATTGTTTGTGAGAAGGGCAGAGTATAAACCCAACAAATAACATAACACAATAAACTACTACCACCAAAAATATGAATAGCTACAGCAAGAAAATAGATTCTAGTGAGTTAAGGAAAGCTAGCCTGTAGAAGATCTTTTGGGTTGATCTGTGGTATTCAGTTTACAGCCTAGAATCATAGAGTTGGGAGTTCTCAAATGAAGTAAAACATGTTTTATGTCTATGTTATTATTTTCTTTGTCTTTGTCCAATACCAGTGTTTCCCTTTGCCATTTAGGCTTGTGAGCATATCCTCCTAGACTTTCCTTTATAACACCCCCTCTCCATCAATCCATCCATCCATCCATCCATCCATCCATCCATCCATGCATCCTCCATATATGTGTTTGCTGTTATAATCATTCCATTTTTTTCTGTGTATGGCACAGACCCGTGTTCTTAAATCAGATTTCTTTGTCTTTTTGTATGTTATTCATTGATTCCTGGAATGAGGCTTTCAAACAGGACCCTGGCTTTCTGCCAGAGTTACCCACTTTATAATTTTTTTTTCTAAAATCACCTTTTAAAAATACAACAGTCTTTTCAACTGCAGGAAGTAGATTCTGTGTGAAAGAAGTGAAGTTGAATTTAAGAATAAGAGGAAAGAAGGGAAGTGGGTTTCTGTGGCTCAGATGTACATGCAAAGGAAATTTGCAAAACAAGCCATTTGGCAAAATCTATTCAAAAATGAGATAAATAAAACAGTGATAATCTCTCTTCAGGTTTGTCTTTTAAAAACAGTGTTTGTGACCACATTCTAGCATCAGCATTTTTGCAAGAGGCTCTTTTGTTCCCTTGCCTACAAAAATGCAGTGATCCATCAGTCTCTAGAACATAAGAAACTAGTGGTGGGTTACACCTGCCTTGGTGGATCATAGGTTGAGAATTCAGAGAATTAATTGATGTTGAAATAAATTCCCATTGGTAGTTACAGACATATTATTTTTAGCTTGCAGCCATATACAGCCAATTCAGCACAGATCTAATGTGAGATCTAAAATAGGCTGTGCCTATTTTAAATGGAGACAGAAACATGAACTCCAAAATCTATCAGTACAGCTTCTGCAGAGCTACAGGGGAGTAAGCACAACAAAGGGGTGAACACAGCAAAGAATCTCCTTCAGCCTAAGTGTTGGTCTTCTCCCCAAGAACCCTGTACTTTCTAAGTGGGCCTTTGGGGCAGTTGGCCTATTGACAGCTGTCAAGATAAGGGTTAGACCTTCTTGAAGGAATATCAAGAAGCACCTGATTCAGTCCACCCAAGGAATATATAAAGAATCCCCCAGCCCTGCTCTGCCGTCTGGTCTGTGGATTTCTTCTTGCCCATCCAGCCTGTGTAAGCTTGTTTGGATAGTTCTCTTTAGATCTCTTCTGATTTTGTCAATTGCATATTTGCTGGTTTGTTAGTTGCTTCTTTGTCAAAACTTCAGTAGTACGGCACAAGACTGCAGCAGTCTTTGGGAGAAAAGAGGCGTATGTACCCATCCTATCTCCTATTAACGTGGGTCTCTTTAAAGGATTTTAAGGGTGAAAGATAGCAGCATGAGGCCCTGTTCGGAGGTTGTTGGACCAGCCTTACTACAGGTTGCATGGAAGACACACAGTATCTGGAAACCACATGGATTCCATAATGTCACAACAGGGGCATCCCTTGACAGACGCACTAGTGATAGATCCATTGCAAATCTGGGAAGCATTGGCCTTGTTTTCTCCGACCATACTGTTTATTTGCTGCCCCCTACGCTTGCCTGCTACTCAAACACACAATATTTAACTTCTTTGGAACTAGACACTCATCTAAAATCATCTGTTTGTCTGTGTTAGGCAGAGAAGACCTCATATGATTGGCTGCCTGGCAGGATTCTATGGAATCCGGGGGTTTGCAATTTAGGGAGGGGCCTTTAGAATTCTCAGCCAGAGAGTTCATGGGCTTCAATCAACTGTGCCTGTCTTTAATAGGCCAATTGCTAGGGAGATGAGGCCTAGCAGCAAGGAGGAGGACGGTGTATTCCCTCAGAAACCCAAACACTATACGTTAATAACTCTGAATACAGATTGGATTGGGGAATATGGTGAAAACTTACAGGTGTTGGACAAGACAGTTTGGTGAGTTCTTAAGAGGAAAATAAAATCCTAGGCAATGCCAGATATATACACTAGTTACTTCTAAAACTTATACTTACTAGATATCAGTAGCTTACATAGAACTCTTACATAGCCACAGGCTACGAAAATCAAGTTGTTGCATTTATTGGTCTGAAAAACTCTGATGTAATAGTGAGTTTTCAAGCCCACAAATTTCTTCCTGCCAAATAAGAAATATAATTTTTTTAAAAAGTAGTATTGTATAGCACCAAAACCTGGCATGATTTAGTGGCTCGTGTTGTACTAGGACTCTGGGAGAACAGGATTCAAATCCCCACTCAGATGTGGAAACCCACTGGGTCACTTTGGGCAAGTCACACTCTCAGCCTGAAAGCAATGGGAAAACTCCTCTTAATACGTTTTGCAAAGAAAACCCTATGAGCAGGTTGCCCTAAACTGGAGTCCACTTGAAGGCACATGACAGCAACGATGTTACGTAGCACCAATGATGGCCATTAGCACTGAGTTTATTGTTCTCACTACTACCTCCCTTCCCTGGTCTGTGATGTCTTATCCCAAATATGAAAAACTGAGAAAACCAAAAACAACAGCCATCTCCCACACCCCGCAGAATTGGATAGTACTTTCAATAATGTCAACAAAAAGGCCACAAAAGTGTGTGAACTTTCAAGAGCTGTAGAACACAAAACAAAATGTATAAATATTTGGCTGGATGCTGTAAGCCTTTGTAGCTAGACTGACCCTCAAAATTGAAGTGGTAGAACGGGTGAAGAAAACAAGCCGTCTCTTCCCTTTCCTTCATGCCTCCATCCCGTTTCTGTTCATTTATCAAGATGTTGAACAAAATGTAATTAGTACTTCGTAATGGCAGCCTTACTCTACAGATTGGATACCTGTTTTTTAAAATGATTGCCTGCTCTTTCTGATGAAACAGGCCATGCAGGCTACAAAAATATGCAAAAGTCATCAGAGTACTTATGTCTCCATTAAAGTCCCTAGAGTACTGGAGGAAGTGAGCAGTCAGATGGAGAAATGCCTTCTCTTCTCATAGAAGCCACTCTTGTAGTCAAGCGTCAATTATCCTCCTTCCCCCTTGCTTCTCTTTCCAGTTTCCTTAAAATACTTAAAAGGTGAAAACACATGAGGAGGCAACAGAAAATACATTTTGATGAAAGAGAAACCTGCTGAACATTTGGAGAAAATGTTCAACATGGGCACTTGGCAAATGTTCAACAAGGCGATGGCACTTGGCAAATGTAGCACAAACACTAGCTTGGATCCTAAGACATGCTGACAGAAGGTAGATGGAGGAGTTTCCTACTCTCTCTTTTTCACTGTAGCTTCCTGAAGATCCACTCTTGAGGCCCAGGAAACTTTTTTGGAGATGATGGGCTGCAGTACAAAGGAAAGTGGGGTTAACTGTCAAAAAATGGCCACTCTACTCATGGAAGTTGCATGCATCTGGCAACTCTATTTAGAATGGTTCCAAGCTATTCTTTTTATGTATTTCTGTATTTAAGAAACATATAAGTATAATTACATATAAATGTAATTATTTAAATAAAAGTGATTTAGAAATACATATTTAAAAATATTGCTCTTAGATTATATTAGTGAAAGATTTCTTTCTAATTGAGGCCACAAGTCTTAGAAAGAAAGATACAGGAAGCCTTCAGCTTACTTGGAAGGATAGTATGAAGGCATCTCTTCTACATAGCAGTTACGTATTTGTGGCTCTAGGAAGGTGGAACACCTAGCTCATTATTCACCATACTGCCCATTATATAGTGACCCCAGCTTCATTTCTTGGGAGATCTTTTGAGAGAAAGAGCCAGTTGGCTGCTGATTGATATTGTTTGTGACCTATTGGCAGATCACACTTGATCAATCAAGGTTGTCATGTTGACAGTAAAAACCCAAAAGATGTGGTGCAAACTTCTAAAGACATTAGCAGTGGACTGCAAAGGGGATCAGTTGTCATAGTTGCCACCATCAGTGTTGGTCTGTAGTGATATATTATCAGTATTTACATCCAGTTTTCTTCAGTTCATTAATTCCCTACCATTTATGTGATCCATTTGTCATGAGTAAATGTTCTGGTTTTGCTGTTCTTTTTTTTAGCAGATCAACTGTATTAACATAGTGCTTTTTAATAAATGTTGTGCCACAGATTGGTAAAATTAATTTGGGTTTCTGCATTTTAAAAAATGTGCCATTTACAATGCAATACCATCACATATAATTAAATTGTAGTGTGTTAAATGGGATTTACTACTACATGAGTATACAGATGAGTGGATTCCCAGGTATTTGTCTAGATAGAACATATTCCAAATTTAAATGAAAATATGACCTATCAAGTACATGCTAACTGCTTGAGTAATGAAAACAAAAACAGATAGGATGATTATAAAAACTACCTTGTTGTAATATTTATTTAAATGTATTTTAATTGATTAACATCTGTTCTTAATATTGTTTTCTTTAGCTATGCTTACATTATTTTACTACTCGTATTACTAGAAGCACGGGGGGGGAAGCAAAAACAAGAGGAGTCCTGTTAAATCTCAGTCCTTGATGGATTGCCTATGTATTCCATGTTGAAATAACCTAAGCTCCTGGAGCTTTCATCCTAGAAAGGTGATAAAATCATTGGAGTTGGAAAGCTCAATACCTTTATGTCTCAAAACATTCACACCATATAGGTAAAGGATATCAACTAGCTGTAACTTCTGGTGAATAGCTCCCACACACTATTCCAAGAATTGGAGGTTTTCAGTTACAGTGAGAGAAAAGAAGGCTCAGAAAGGCAAACCTTGTGCTTCTTTACCTCCATATCTGTACAGGTCAAGCAAGTGCTGATGCCCTGTAGGGACTAGTAGATACAGACTGTTTAAACAGATGGGCATAAATGGCTCTCCTCTGGCATGTTTCAAGCATTCATTAATCACTTTGGATCCGAATGCAGCAGTTGTACTACATTTCTCCACATTTGCCTGAATATTTTTCATTGGCAGAGGAGGGGTACTAATTAATCAGATCTCCTTAAATTTTGAACATGTCAAATTGTGTCCCTTATCTTGCTCATTAAAAATCATATTTTTTAGGATAGAGGTTATCTTGACTGTCATAAATGAGTTGTGTCATTAATGGGGCAAAAAGGGGGCAAATAATATTTTGCCTAAATGATCCAGAAGCACAGGACTCTGATGTTCATAGAAAAAAAGTAGGATAATCCCTGACATCATGCTTCTTGGATTCATATGCCAGTGCAAAATATGTTATCTCTAGTAAGAATCTGTATGCATGCATAGCCTTAAAAATATCCAAGTCAACGACAGCTTAATTAATATTGTTGGCTGAGAATGCCCTCAGGGAAGGGAATGTGTAATATTTTTAGGTCAAACTCTGTAGCACAAAAATATGCTTTCAAGCCTAACCTTTTAGAGGAGAGAGTCAATCTGGTACCCCCTGGACCTTCTGAGTTACAAATCTCATCACTCCCTCACCACCAGCCATGCTGGCTGGGTCTGATGGGAGCTGCAGTCCAACACACCTAGAGGTGATTAGATTGGCTATTCTTGTATATGATGTAGTTAAAGACCCTTTAGCACAAGAGATGAATATGTACCCTTGTGCTGGAGCGCAGGGTTCAGTGCTTGCTGAATCAGTTGTTGATCTCTACTACAATGTAAGAGTGCTGTACAAAGTTATTCCTTGGCAGAGTTTCCTCCTGCTCACTTACTCAGCATTGAAAAGCTTTTCAGTCTCCTGGGAACTTGGCTCTGTTCTGTGCTGACTGGTCTCCACATGCTTATTGATGGTCTAAATTTATTCTTTACAAAGCCCAGCACGATTCAGCCTGTACGTAAACCAATTGGCCTTCTTCAAGGGATACATTAAAAATAAATACATGTATTTAATTTCTTGGACAAAAGGACAACATATAAATACATATAAATTACCATAGTAAAATGTACTAGTTTAGTGCTAGATTACATACAAACCATTAATTAAATCAACAGCAGAAATTTCTGGAGCTGCAAAGACACTAGCTGGACTGGTAAGCAATAAAAGAAGACAATCTCAAATAACAATAATAACAATAACAATTATTATTTATACATTTTTATAAATGGTTAGAAATAAGAGCTTCCTACATATTCTCCAAACTTAATGAAAGAGAGCATCCATGATATCTGGTATCCCAGGTATTTGTTAAGAATATCCTGCTTAGAATTGTTACAAAACCAGCACAGACCAGAGACAAGCTGTCTCCACTGCTCTTAACAATCAACCACATTACAAAAAATATACAAAAGTTCATTAAAAAAAAATGGTTTATAATAGAAAATATCCCAGGGTATAAGGAAACGCCATAAATCTCCTTTAAAAGATCAGGACATATTAGATACATTGTGGTAAATACTGGTTTCAGTGAGTTGAACACCAAAAAAAAAAAAACTATAATGGACGCAGCTAGGCCCCACAGGACACCACCCTGTGGTCATTGCATACATTGCAAACACGGCCAAAATGACTGAATTGTATAAATCATAATGATCAACAGAGATACCGTATATCCTGACCCACTTTGGTACTTACAGTACTGTAGTTGTACTGTATACATGCCATTCAGTGCAAGTATAAAAAAGTGGATGTGCGGAGGACATCAAGACCCCTAAAAAAAATGGGGACCATCTCTCTAATTTTAGGAATATAAGAATGGATGCTGATTTGGTCAGTCATCTTGAGGAGCTATAACACTGCATCAAGATTTCAGGTTTTGGGTGCTTGAAAAGATAAGTCAACACTGATGAAAAAGTTCTGATGAAAAAGGAAGAAGTGAAATGGATTTTAAAGCTGAAATCTTTGACAGCAGGTGGTCTCAACAGAGATCTAGATCTCTTTTCATTAAGGAAAGGCCACTCCACCTCACACATAAACAACAAAAAAGCATGGTAATTTTTCAGCCAGATTGCATCAGATGTCCTTGAAACTGGTTAATAAATTGAGATTGTCTTCTTTTATTGCTTATCAGTCCAGCTGTGGAGAGTGTATTTCAAACTCCAGAAATTTCTGCTGTTGATTTAATTAATGGTATATATGTAACTTAACATTAAATACGTTTAACTATGGTATTTTATACTATTTTTATTTATGTGTTGTCCTTTTGTAAAAGATCTTAATATATGGATTTGTGTTTGTTTTTAATGTAAGCCCTGAACGCCCATCAGTTTACGTACAGGCCAAAACACATAGGGCTTTATTAAAGATTAAATTTAAACCCATCAAGCACATGGAGACCAGCCTCTTTTTTCTGCTGATTCACAATATGTGGTTTTCAGTATCTATTCTTGTTCTGCTCTGTGCTGGCCACACATAAATATGAAGACAGGGAGGAGGAACTACATGCTACGAGTTGGATCTGAATGTAGCTGCATACAATTGATATCAATATTCTTAGCAATGCAAAGGAAGCTAACGAGTAGATAGTATCACCCTATAAATGCACAGATCTTCAACTATTCTTCATGCCTCCTTCTGAAATCCAAGCTCATGTTTTATAAGGTTGTTGTCTCTGTGAGCACTTTCTAATTGAAACTCCCATTTTCATTTCAGAAGAAAACCACCAGACAACTGAGAGAAGAAAAAAGCAAAGTTTCAAGCAGAAATGTTGGATTAGACACTGCTACTTCCCCACCTGCGCAGAACACACATCACACAGATGAGTTTCATTTGTCATCACCTACACAGTGTTGGGCTAAGGAGGGGCCTGTCCAATATGGAAGCTTCCATGGTTTCAGCAGAAGTGATGGCATGCTAAGGGAACTGGATGATGGACAGTTTGACCAAGAAGATGGAGTCACTCAGGTCACTTGTATGTGATCAGAAACTGGATTAGAGGGACTTGTATATATTTCAAAGAAATGTAAAAATAGAATTTTTTTTATATGCATTGGCAGTTTAGGAAAACCTTGTACTTCGCCTTTGTCAGCTCTGCATTTGTGCCCATAGCGAGACTCTATTTGCGTAGTGTCTAGCAAAGGGTTCACTTTGAGTTAGTATATTTTACTGTTTTTAGAACAGCGCTGTAAGCCACTGATGATCATCTCAGCAAGCATCCTTGACAACTGTACATGAAATAACTGTAGATGGGGTGTTGGCTTCTGCTCTTCTGAAAAACATAACATTTTCTTCAATGTGGAAATAAGATAACAGTAGTATTTTTTTAATAGGCTATTATAAATTTCCTAAAGTTTAAGAACAAATAAAAGCTATACATAAAGAATTGAATGTCCTTTTCAAGTTTCTAGTTTAAACTCACACTGTGCTTGAGTCCAGAAATCAGTGATATAAAATTGGTACTTAAGAGTCCTAGGTGTGTGGCATTGAGACTTGTTAGGCAATGCACTCTCTGTTTGGATCTCAAAATCATGACCAAGTTTCACTCTGACAACTCAGTTCACTTTCTGTGAATCATGTGAACTTGTCTTATACTTGAAGTTACTCAAGATATTAACTGTAAACTTGTATCTAATGCAGGTTTCTTTTTAAAAAAATGCAAATTTCCCCAGCTGATTAGGGCTGGGATAATTGAAATCAGAGCAACAATGGAGGAAACTTAACCAATATGAGATTTTCTCAATGGTACCTGTACAGGATAGTACCTCGGTTCCAAAAAAACCTACATCTCCTCTCAATGAGTGCTCCAGTTCATGCCAGTTTCCCACTATATAATGCAAATTGCAGTTAATAGCTATATATATAAAAACTCTGCAGTTAGCATTAATGTGCCAGCAGTGCCCCAGGTCAGGCTATTGCCCTCTTCAGCTTACTGCTGTGTAGTTCAGTAGTCCCCACCCCACCCTTGGGTGTCACATGTTCAAAAAACAAACCCTTCAGCTCCCACTATTCCTAACTACTGGGAGCTGTTCAACACAGGGTTCTAGCTTCTGCAAAGGGCGTTCTGCAGTTCCGCCATCTGATGTTTGATTTCAACAGTGCCTCTGCTTACTTCAGGAAGAAAATAATATCAGGATCTACGTAACTGCTAGTATTAAATACAGTTTATAGAACCTCTCTCTATCAACTTTTAAAACAAGAGTACCCTCTATTCTGATCTACATACATTAAGTAAGAAGAAATATTTGCATATATTTCTGAAGATCCAATCCCTCTGTATTTAAGGGGAGTTACTCCCAAGTTAAGAGTATCTCTTAGTTCAGGACTGGTGCTTGAAAACTTATGACTAAAAACGAAGGAACTCAGAGAATGGCAAAACTAGAGTATACTCATTTTATGTCTCTATCAGTCAAGAACCTCGGAAAACACTCCAAAGTTAAAACTTATAAACCTAACAGCAAAAAATGAATTAAAGTGAGAAGGTGGAACTTGACATACAAATTTCAGTAATTTATATTTACAACCAAAAAGTTGAGGAAAAGCCTGATTTTTTTTGCAATTTGCTGTACCTTACAATTATCAGTTCAGGAACAGTTCAATTACTACATTTATATGTGGTGACTTTTCATCACACTATTTGAATACTATTTAGATAAGATATACAGGCTTTTTTAAATATTGATTAGAACAGATTCTAGTATGCTGTATCCAAATATAAGGTCTTAGATTTTTTTTATAGTTAATAGAAAGCACTGCTGTTCCTTACAAAAATCATGCTCCTTTGGTGGACTCCTTTCACTTTAATTAAAATTCTCATGAACTGAATTTGGAACAAATGTCATTTGAGTTCCACCCAGCTGCTTTTCATCTTTCAGGGGGAAGGGTCTATAGGTGTGTTGAAAACCAACATGGTGTAGTGGTAATTCCCACCCGGCCATAGAAACCCACTAGTTGTGCTTGGACAAGTCACTCTCTCCTTAGAAGAAGCCAACAGCAAAACCTCTCTGCACAAATCTAGTAGAGAAAGCCCTATGATGGGTTTGAATTTGTCATAAATCAGAAACAAAGTAAAGGCATACAACGACATGGAGCTTAGGCTTCAGTATTAGTCGCTTCTGTCAAACTTGTCCATAAGTCTATTCTGCACATATAGCAATAGTCCAGTAAATTTCTCCTGTAAGTTTGCTCTAGAAATAATAATGAATATTTCTTTGAAAACGAACAGCTTGCCTACTTATTAGCTATTATATTGCTGGGACATAAAAGAGCTAAGATTCTGTTGATTTTTTTTTTAAATGCTGTGTTTAGGCCTGGGCCGAATCAAGAACAGCTCATCCCAATATGTGTCTTGCTTTTTGTTTTCCTAAGGACACCTCCATATAAGTGTCCTCTCCCTGAACAGCAAAGTGCGGTGGTTCTATTAGTTACACTGGATTATTTCAGTAGCACACTAAACACAATTTGTATTTGGTAATGTCATTAAATCCAAAAACTACCTATTTACTCAGGCAGGGTCTACTGCTCCATAGAAAATCCTCTAAGTTAATTACTATACTGGTATGTATTATTTGCCCTTAGTAATTTTAACAAGCCCATATCAATTTAACAAAATATATTACTCATTTAGATCCCATAACACCAATTCTATTCCCACTTTAAGAGCATAACTGGTAAGGAAGTCTCATCATGACTGTGCCTTTTTACTGACACCTCAGTACTACAGTGGAAACCATACTATTAATGCCACTGCTCATTTTCTTCCTTCTCTTTATAATGCACTTCATATTATCATACAAGTACATATTTCCTTGTACACCTGTAGTGAAGGGAACTGTGCACAGAACAGATACATTTGGCATAGGTGAATTAAGGCTTCAGTTTTCTAGATCCACAAACCTAGATCTCCAAGTTCCCCAGCAGTAATTCTGTTCCTTGTATTACCAATTTTATTCAATATTATTTGACTCTAAAAAAGAAAAGAAAATCTGACAGACTACAGTAGGACAAATATTTATTACCTAACAAAGCTATTTATAAGAACAGATGTGACAAGAAAAGGAGCAAGAAAGAAGATGGGCTTGCCTTCAGTCCTGAGAGAATGGTCATGGAGCAATGCTGTAATATTGTTTAAAAATACAGCTGCAGGTAAAAGCTGACATCAGTGTTTGGCAGACAGGAAGAATGCTGGGTTACATGATTACATGATGGGAGGGGGGTTGCCTTCACATAGTCCTTCATTATACTACAGAAGATAAGCAAGAATATAGAGTAGAAAAAGAAGAATGAAGTACCAGAAAACATTTTTTCTTTAATGGCCATGCACAGCCTTAATTAGGAACAAAAGATTTGGAAATGACGGGTATTTTTTCTTCTACAACAGTTTTTTTCCTTAAATTTGGTACGAAGTCTGCTTTGACAAGCTTTTACTTCAATAAGCTACTATGCATGTACAGTTCAGATCTTATACTTTATTATTCAGACACTCATCATAATATCTTTTGTATGTTTTGGGGTCATCATTTCTAGGTATTTAAATACATCTCTTATACCAAGTAAACCAGCTTATCCTTAGCATTCTTCAAGTCTAGGGGGAGAAGACTTGCAATATAGCTTATATTCTAAAAGAACCAAAATGAGAACAATGTAGCAAAATAGACTAGTATGGAAAAAGAAAAAAGATTTAATTGCAACCTCTACTTTTTACAATGTAATTCAAAGACAAACATAGCTTGGTTTCCCTATAATGCAGAATGCAAGTTAAAACCTTCAATATAGTTACCATACAAAGTCAATAGTTCACTTACTCTCACCGAAGTTCTATAGTATCAGGCAGGCACATGTACACACACATTATCAGAGGTACTTGAGTCAACAGCATTTAAGGAAAGTTACAAGCAGTATCTTATTCAGGTTATTTACTTAACTTCCATCATATAAAGTCAAGTTTACAGTGCAGCATAAATGGAGTTATTTGTTAAGAACAACTGTTTCAGAGGCATGTACTAGTACAAGGAGACATGTTAAGATTTTCTTGCCGCCTCAAAACACCACACAATTTCATCACAGAAATGCTATATGACACCAATCATATTCTGACTGAAGCAAGCAGTCAGTTCTGACATTGCTAAATATATCCTGGTAACTCTGAAATGAAATTCTTCAACTATAAGCTTTGAGATTTTAGTAGGATCTATGTTGCCCAATGTAGGCCTCAATTACATGTAGGCACAATGACATAATTGCTGTTGCTAAAACCCTCTGATGTGATGACCCTGTTAACCTTCAAAACCATTTAAAATACACAATAAGAGGCAGAACTGTGTCAACCCACTGAAGAACATCCAGTCTAGTCCTTCAAAACTGTGCCACCAGCCTTTCAACTACAGTGGGGCTTTGTGCCACAACCCACTGAAGATCCTGTTTCTGTCTCCAGTCTCTAATTTTTGGATTCCCTTTATATCATGGAGACAATCTTGTTATGAGATGAGTCCAATTTGCCATGTCTAATATGTAATTAAGGCAGGTCTAATGTGTACTCTGAAAAGAAATGATGAATATTAGGAAATAACAACTTTCAGTTTCATTCCCAGTTAAATGACTAAAGCAGATTAAATAAAGCTTGCTTGGCCACATAAAGGCCAAAGCATATATATTTCTGAAGAAAAAGCGGCACCAGTTTATGTCTTCAATAGGAAAGGACCATACACCAACTTCAAAAAGTTATAATCTCATCAAGTTTGACCTAACAACAGTGCTAGTGCTTGTAGATATCTGCATTCACATACATCCAGCATAACAAAGCCTTCTATAGTTGTTTTTTTAAAAAATATTTAGTTCTACAGCATTCAAAATAGTTCAAACTCCATTAAATAGTCCTCATGGAACCTTATCTCTAATGCAAACCTGAAAATTCTATTTAACAAACATACATTTAGATTTGGGGAAGTAGGGTTGTGGTCAATTACTGAAACATAAAAGCTGATATTATCCGGATGGAAGAAAGGTAGGTACTAGCTACACATGACAGCTAGGATTCAAAATTCCTAGTGCATGGAATCCTTTTGCTACAAGATTATTTTGGCACACTCTGCTGTAGTGTAACATTAATGTTTAATGTGAGGTATAATCTGTAAGCAATTACTATTAATATGCACAGGTATAAGCCACAGAGTACTTTACTGTAGGCAAGAGGAAATGCACACTGTTTTTATCCATTGGTGAGGAGTGCAGGATAGAAAATATGGAGGGGAATCTTTGCTTGAAGTAACTGAGCACATGACCTGTTGTGATACACACAAGCCTCCACTGATACAGAAAGGCAAGTCCAGAAAGAAACAGATAGCTCCAGAATATATTATGGCAGTATAATAAAAAATTATCCTTTTGGTATTAATACTGTAATAATGAATATTTGGATACACACATACTACAATAGTTTACTACATTATATGCGCACACCCAAAAGCAAAACTTGGGAATGAAAACAACAGGGCTTTCTATAAAATATAACAAAAGTTAGAATTAAATGGATTTGCAAGTTTACAAATTTAAAGTTCCAACTTCATTAGTACAAGAAGCTTTAAGTTTAAACTGGACAAAGTTTGAAGATTGTGATCCAATGATTGTTTAGCAGCAATTTTACAGAACTGTAAATTCTTTTATTAACAGGCAGTATAAACAGATAATTCTAATTGTATTTAAAAACCATGAGTGCCACATTGAAGAATATACAGCTCATGAATAACTTAAACCATATCCCATATTAAGAGGCAATGCACACAGCATACAAAAAGTATTCTAAACAAAGCTCTAAGGATACATGATTGAAATTTCTAAAATGATATATACAGTACGTAATGTTAATTATATGTTCGTTTCAGTCCACGATACTCATCATGCCTCACTTTCACCAGAAACTGAATTCTGTACCTCCTCTTCTAAAATTGGTACGATCAGGTTATCCTTGGACATCAAGTTGTACTTCATCACAAACTTGGTAAATCGGTGACACAAAAAGGTTTCATTCTAAGGACAAAAAGGGGAATCGCATAGATTAACGCACACACACAAGGGAAAAATATTCAAACTTAAAATTGTTTTATGTTATAATTTCCTATATGGAGTCCTCTCGCATAAGAAACAAATAAACTGTAGTGCATTATACTTCAGTAGCCCACCACATGGTGCCCAACAAGCTAGTCTTAAGGCTCTTTCGACTCCCAAAAGTAGGCTGGTATGGACAAGCAGCCCTAAGAGCTTTAGTGGAGTAGTATATGTCTAAAAACAAACATCAAAATTTTACACACAGAATTACAGACAGTTGGAATGCATACAGGAGAGGCTTGTGTCAGCTGTTAGTCTAAATGGTCGCTTATGCTCAAATGCAGCTGCTGACTCCAACTAGCTTGCTGAATGGTAAATCACTTACTAAATCCCATATATTCAACAGGTCAATCCTAAACTGGGATTGGGCAACTAGAATTAGGCCTTGTATATTAAACACTGGATAATTTATACACAAACTAACAAGCAGCTTAATGAAAGCTCACATGACCACACGGGCAATGGGATTTGCTTCCAAATCTCAGGCACCATTTAAGTTCCACTGCCTATCTCAGCCAGAACTTTCACATGTCAAGCATGTTATAAATAACCCATAACAGACTCTTCATACATTCTTGTTAGAATTAGTGCACAAGTATCATGTGCCATACCATACACATTAAAATAACATGAGGCAGGCCTATATTTTACATTTCAAGTAGCAATTCCGCTGTTTCATGGAACAAGCTTTTTATAAGTGGATTTTAGAAACAAAACTACATTTTTTAAAAAGGTCAAAAATAAGAAAATTATTCAGCCAATTCCAATATGATCTCAAACACAATGTCACATTAACAATCCTGAACATGCTTACTCAGGAGTAAATCCCACTATACTTAATAACGCTTATTCCCAAGCGTGCTCAGGACTGCAGTTCAAGACATTCACAGTGGAAACATCTCTTAGAAGTAAGTCCCACTGAGTTCACCAGGTCTTGGTTTCAGATAAGAAGGCACAGGATTCAGCTGTAGTATCAGAGCACTTACTTCATATTCATCAAATATTTGACGGTGATGGAAATATGCATGTGAAAATATTCTATAAATCCTACGACAGACTGATCCTAGTTTGGCTACAGATGATTCCTTTATGCTAACTCTGTAAAGATTAAAAAAAAAGTATTACATACAGGCCTTATTGTTGCTGTGCTAAATATTTCAGCATGCACAATAGGTAAAAGGTAAGTAATTAACACTATGTCAAGAATGGTTTCCAGTGGGAATTTGTTCACCAAATCTAAGCATTCCTTGAGTACCAAATACAAATATTTAAAAATGCAAGAAGATTCCACTAAGAGTTTACCTGCTTGGGAAATATTTATTGCTATTCAGAAGACATGCAGCTCCATCCAATGTGTGTCTGGTGTAGTCAATGGCAGGACACTAAAAAATAAGAGCCAAATATGGTATTAGATTATTTGCGGAACCAGAGACTGATATGCTAGCACTAAATGCAGAAACCTAGGTTGTCCTATTACTTTTCAAAAAATTTTCACTCACAGGTCCTCAAGTCTCATAAATCATCCTCATAAATTTACTTCTGATGTTGTTTTGAAGAACCTATGGATTGCTTTGTACAGGCTCTCTTGCTTTTGGTATGGTTCTGTCCTGACCCTGACACATATACCTATGCATCCATATCTGTGTCTATGAAGAACAGATGGCATGATTTTCAGGATGACTTGAGCAAGGAATGGTCTTATTCACAAGTGTCAAGGGTGCAACATAACTAGCAGAAGAAAATGAATCATACACACAAGACAACTGAGAACATGAGACAGATAGATAAAAAGCTATCTTTATGGCTGTTCCTTCTTTATTCTAGGCAGAGAAACAGGTTTCGTGTGAATGCCATGCCATTCTTCCCAAGCTATGTGGATCTCCACAATGAGGGCCAAGGGTGGGAACAAATTACATGAAACCAAGAATAACAAATGGCTCATATGCTACCTTTTCCAAAAAGAGTGAGATGAGTGAAAGAAACCTGTATCTCCTACAAGTACTCAGTTTAAAAGTTTACAGTAACACATAGCAGCAGATACAAGCAATAACAAGTTGATCCTTATGCACATTGTCCAATGCACACAGGAGTGTGCCAACAAATAGAGCACCTCACAGACAAGGAACAGAAAAAATAGATGGTGAAGATGCCTTACTTCTGTTCTATACAAACACAGGTGTCACAGAAACAGTTTCAAAGCAACAGTAAGGAACTAACTTGATATCCCTTTTTCATGTGCCCCTACTTACTTCTTTGGGAGTTTTATGGGCAGCACAAAGAAAAATCCACTGTTCTGTTGCTGTCATTTGTGTGCATGTGTCAGGATGGCATTCAGTCTGTTGAAAGATTTGTACAACAGTAAGCCTAGGAGGAAAATGCTCTTCTTCAAATAGCTTTCTTTCTATACTTACCACCACAGCTAAACAAAAAAATGCTGAAAATATTGTTAAGCTTCTAGCATAGAATACATAATTTGGTCTTAACTCTCAAAAGAAACACAAAACAAAAGAGGTTACCTGAAGTTTAACTGCAAGGCCATTAAGTTCAAGACAGAATTGCCTAAAATTTTAGAGGAAAAAAATTGTTAGATAAAGACTAAAGATGGTGGAAATGGCTAAAATTATTTAATGCAAGCATAGAATCATCACGGTTGCTGATGTCAATGAATAAGAAAACTATAAACCTTGTCTCCATATTATGGGAAAAGTAACAAGATTTACGGAACACATGTATTAGTGCTAGGAACCTGCCTTAAAAAAATGTATAGCCTATGCATGGAGGTCACAGAAAGCCATGATCCATATTTAGCGCTTCATGGAGCAGGCATGAAATTTTAGAAGCCTTTACCAGCTGTGCTCTCTCATGTACATGAGGCATTTATATGCCAGTACAAGTTGAGCCTCCCTTATCTGAAATGCCTGGAACAAGAAGTGTTCCATATTTCCTTTTTTTTTTTTTTGGATTTTAGAATACAGTACTTGTTTGAAACAGCTTCATGTCTACTTGTGTTGTGTATAGGACGCAAGGCTGAAGAGAGATTGACAATCTGTGAAATGGCAGGAATCCAAACATAGCGTTCAGTGCAAATCCACGCCTCCTGCCATTTCACAATTCGCAGTCTCTCTCTTTTTGTCACCAGCCACCCACTTCTGCCTTTGAGGTGGTGAATGTGGTACTCCTGCTTGTTCATTTCTCAGATCCTCAGTGTATCTCTTTTTGCTGCCAGATGACTGCTTCCACCTTCAAGGTGGCTGCTGCGGCACTAGTGCTTATTCGTCTCTCAGATCCTCAGTCTCTCTTTTGAGGACATATATGGTCTCCAGACACATTGCCCGCTCCTAACACAGGAGCACTGACAAGGATCAACACTTTTGAAGGCCCCTCACTGAGGCTCTTGAACTTTGAAATTGCCCCTAAGGAAAAAGTTAAAATGGTCTTTCATTTGAATTTGACCAGTCCTTACTATTATGTAGTAAAAGAAAGTGAGCCGTTATCAATAATATAAACCCTGAGACTGGAAGCATGCCAATTCCAACATTTAGAATTGGGGTGAAGTGTATATATGGACAAACACATGTATCTGAGATAAAATATAGTAGTTTTTCTCATCCAGTTCTATACTAAATATAACAGACTTTATTATTTTTAAAAAATGAGCTTCAGTAGAGTAGCTTTAGTAATGGTAGAAAATACATCTGTACCATCAGATTTTGATTCTTATTTATGCAGTTTGTAGTATCATAAGTACAGCATAGATTAAAGACTGTCCAGCCCATCAGCATCCCCCACAACCTACAAGAGAGGAGATGGGGGCAGAGGATTCATGACTGCAAGTGAAAGGAAACTGAGAGAAAAACGTTCTTTGTCCCATTCAGCTTACACACACAGTCAATCAAAAGTACAAGTTTAAGAAAAATAAAAGCGGTATATTTTACCTAGCATCCAATCCTCCTTTCCAACACACATCCCCCTTTTAGAGAGGCATGGACTAATGGGAAGTGTGTTAGTGTTTAACATGTTTGTTTTCCATGTTCTTGAAAGGATTACTTCTTTTCTCAACATCCTTAGACTCACAAACACATTAATAAACACTACTATTTAAGAGAAATTTCTTGCTTTTTTAAAAGCCTGACCGTAGTTACCTTAAATGTTCATACTTCCAAACACCTTCATCCTGTCCTTCTGGAGGTTCAAGAATTTTGTCAATGTTCGAACAGTCTGCTCTTATGTTTTGCTGGATATACTAGAGACAAAATATTTAAATATATGTGTTTTTTCTGATGAGAACAAACCACCTGCACCACCACATCAATACCACCACTATACTTAGCAAGCACAAGCATGTACTAAAATAGGTAACTGAAACTTCCCAACGCATATGCTTAGCCATTACACTATAGTTCAGTCTCATACTTGGCTTCAATGTTTCAAAATGGAAAAATCAACTGTTACTGCATGCATAGTACTTAATACTTGTTATGCAACAAAAAGAATTTTGACTCTGCAATCTAAAGAATATTACTTTGTAGTTAGTCAGGGAACAAATAAAATAAATATAATTGTAAAGCAGACAGCTGGATTACAGCGTGCAGTTTGGTACACCAATATTTTCCTGATGTGATAATGATGGCATGTCATGCAACCTGCTTACACACAAGAAGTGAAAGTATATTTTAATCTATACTAACACATAGATATCCTATGTAATTCTAACAGCAAAAATCTGTAAGCATAGAACAGGAGAGTACAGATGTAAATAACAGTAACAATAACAGGAACTTTACTAAAGGGTACCTGTTGAACTGCCAATGTACTGTCCATTTCTTCGAACGACTCATCAGGCCAATTATAAAAATCCTAAGGAAACAGAAACAGAGACTTAACCAAACTAAAGAAAAATAAAGCTTTCTTAAAATATAAATTACTATGAAAGTACTTCAACTCCTTGGCACTAAAAGAGCCATAGCAGCATCCTGTGCTGCTTTAATCCCATTCAGATATCAGAAATGTCCAGCTGCGGTAGTACAGTGGGTGCCTTTGTGAATGAAAAGTCTCTTGGACTGATATCCCAAATCATGCCATTTCTAGTTCTCTTAACTGTGTGGAATACAATTACAGTCGGCCTTCCGCATTTGTGAATTTACCTTTCGGAGATCTGATTGTTTGTGAGTTTCTCCAAGCCCTACTCCTGCCCACCTCAAGCACTTCCCTTCTAGGCCAACCTTCCCTCTCAGTAGCTCTGATGAGGCCATGCGGCCATGCTGCCTTTTCAAAACCTACCTCTGATCCTCCTCCACCAGCTGCTGCCTGGCCAGCTAAGGATGAATCATAGCCCATTTCTCAGCACCACAAACCCTCTCCTGATGCCCCCACACACACCCAAGGAAAAAAATGGGCAAGAGACGAGATATAGGGCTACCATGCCAACACATCCCTTTCCTTCTCCTTTCCTTGACCTGGTTTGGAACCTGGGTGCCTGCTCTCCCCACAATGCCTTGGCCCTCTACCCATAGACATACAAACATATTTCGATATTGGCAGTTTTTCCACTTTTGCAAGGGTCCTGCACCCCTGAACCCTAGAGAATGTGGAGGACCAACGGTAGCAGAATATGGGATCTAACGATGGAAGCTGATGCCAACGCAACACACTGTGAATCAGATACTGATGACATTTCACTCAGGCTATGACATTGCATTAACGTGCTGTCATACTACCCTGAACACACTGATTTTATCTGATCGTGGCAGCTAAGCAGGTTCAGGCCTGGTAATATTTGGCCAGGAGATCCCCAGCTAATACTAAGGACTGCGAAGTAGGCATAGGAGAGAATACTGCCTGAGACTCTGGAGAGATTTTGCCAATCAGTTGGGCTAGATGGACCAATAGTCTGACTCAGCATAAAGCAGCTTCCTACGTATTTATTTATTTATATTGACGAAGCAGCTTTTATTATCCTGCCCTACACATTTCCAAGCAGGGAGTGGGTGTGAAACAGGCCACACAGGCATCTACAGTATTCTAATTTTTTTCACTAAGAGTCAAGAAAAGAAAAAGTTCGTTATACTGATTCTGAGATACTTTTGCCAAAACATATTCCAGTCTTTGCAGCTACAAAACTGTTGCTACAATCCTATATGTATACTCTTTTGGATACTTATGCACTATATGTACACTTAGCTGAGAGTAAGTCCCACAGATACCAGAGGAAATTACCTGGCAGTATACATGCACAGGACGGGACTAATACAATGCAATCTTATGCATTTTAAACTTACAAATAAGTCCTGTTGAAATTAATAGGAGTATTTCTAAACAGAAGAATCTGGGGTTGCAACACAAAGTAAGTTTTTGACATCTGCTTTTGAGTACCACTAAATTAGTTTTTTGTGACAGGCACTATAATTCTGTATAAAATACTGCTGATTAAATAAAGTGTTCAACAACAACATCATCAAGAATAGTTTAGTATCTTTAGCATATAACAGCCCTTTGCTATCTTCTCTGAACTGATTGCCTGCACTAAACTTCACAATGTGTTTCAATCAAGGAATATACTCAAATAGTCTTGTAATCAAAATTACAAAGATATATGCAAGCATATTACACTAATGCATATCCACCCACATCCTTTTTATCTCAGCAGGTATATCTCCTAAAGCTATCTCATGAGGATGACTCATCATTCCTTTCAACTAGAAAAAAAATCCTGTTGCAGAAAAGGGCAAACACATAGATCAATAGAGGAGCCATTAAAAAGAAATAGTTACAGTACAATCTGCCTACCTTGTAGTCTACCGTTTATAAGAAAGCATCTATTTATATGATCTTAGCAATTACGTAAACAATTTGAAATCACAACAAATGTCAGAATTATGTGTTCAGAAAAGGGAGTAAGATTTCAATTTGCTATTATGTTAACATCTGCTTTGAAAGGTTACCCACAAAACTTGGTGTGACCCCTCCTAATTACAGGTCAGGTTTACTATCAGTATCTATTCCTGCCCAATGATACCACTTTTCCTCCAAGAAATTAAATAAACTCAAAGCCACTAGCCCTGAGTAATACAGGAGAAACCACTTTAGCTGGCCACCACCCTGGAGCTCCGCCCTTCCATTTGTGAAAACATAACACTATTGCCACCTTCAATGTATCCTTTCCCAGCATCTCACTGGATTCCATACCACTCATCTTAAGAGCTGCACTTTAATTGCACCTTGGTGCTAAACTGTCATCAGCCTCTGCCTTGGAGCCAACACTCCACCCTCTCTTTCTCAAACTGGGGCTGATGGGAGTTGTCATCCAACACATTTTGAGGGCAGCAGCTTGGAAAAGTCTGCTTTAGCCGTTCTTCACACTCACACCCCACTCTTACCCTCGGATATGCTCAGTGCCTTCAAGTTGCTTGTCAACTTCCAGTGACCCCATGAACTTCACTGGGTCTTCTTAGGCAAAGAATACACAGAGGTAGGTTTGCCAGTTCCTTCCTCTGAAATATAGTCTTACAGCATCTGGTATACATTGGCAATCTCCCCTGCAAATACTAACCAGAGCTGACTCTGCTTAGTTCACAAAATCAGACCCATAAGTATATCTACCCTCACTTCCCTTCCCTACGATCAATTTCCTTCAACACCGATCTAAACCTATACATGTATGTGGGTGGACATGGGGGGGGAGTGGATCTATCAAATATATAAAAGTCAAAGTCTGTCCGTGTCAGGCGAAGACCTCATATGACTGCCTGCCTAATAAAATTCTATGGAATTTTGGGGTTTGCAGTTTAGGGAGGGGCCTTTAGAAGTCTCAGCCAGAGAACAGACCAGTTGCTATGGAGATGAGGCCTAGCACCAAGGAGGAGGGCACTGTATTCCCTCAGGAACCCCACCTCTGCATGTTAATAACTCTGAATACAAACGGGATTGGGGAATATGGGGGAAAGTTACAGGTACTAGTCAAGACAGTTTGGGGAACTGGAGACACAGGATCTCAAATCTTTCTAACAAGTATTATCTATTTGAAAATAAAATCCCGGGCAATGCCGGGTATACATGCTGCTATATCTTCATAGGGACTCACAGCCACCTCTTCCTCCCTCCCCAGCTGCCCTGCTTTAGCCGGAAGAACCTTCGGGTCGCCTGGCAGCATAGTACACGCATTCCCAAAATGCACAGACATCGCCCCCCACCTTTCGCCGGCGGGCGGGGGAGGGGTGGCCAGGCTCGTGCGTCCCGTCCACACAACTATCACCCCTCTGGCGAATGCTGCCTGCCTGGAGGGGACAAGTGTCCCGCTCTACCCCCGCTTCTCCCAGCCTGCGAAGGACGCTCTGCCACCACGCACCGGCCCTGGCTCGGAGCAGCGGCGCCCCCCGCTCCGCTGTCCTCTCCCGCGAGGAGGAGGAGGAGGAGGAAGGCGGCGGCGGCCGGGCAAAAGCGCGGAAAGGGGGGGACGGAAATGAAGGGAACGACTAGGCCTCGTCCGCCGCCGCCGCCGCCGCCGGCGCTTCCCCCATCATCCCCCGCGGCGCCCGCCCGCGCCCGCGCCCGCGCCCCCACCCTGACCTCCATCATCCCCGAGAGGGCACGAAGCGCGGAGAGCAGCAGGGGCCCCGAGTCCGCCCGGCGGCTTACCTGGGCCTTGGTGCCCGGCCTGTTCCGCCTCAGCACAGCCGTCCCCTCCGCCATGACCATAGTGACCGCGAGCGGCGCCAGGACCCGGATGCGGCGGCGGCGGCAACAGCACCTACCAGGCGGGGAGGAGGGGGGGCACGCACGCCGGACGACGACGACGACGTGAGACAAACTTCCCCCGAGGGGAGCGAGGGAGAGGCAGAACAGCCGGCGAGGACCGGAAGGAACACGTAACAGTTACGTCAGGGCAGAGGAGGAGGAGGAGGAGGAGGGAGGGAGGGAGGGAGGCGCGCTCGGCGAAACGGGGCGCTGGTTCTGCGGGAGGAGTGTCGAGGGATGGAACAGCGCCCACCCACTCCGAGAACGCGAGGGGCGGGAGGAGGAAGAAGAGGTAGAACAGCCGAGGGGAAACGGACAGGAGCGGGAGAGCCGGCTGAGCTAGAAAAGGAAGGAGGGCTGGAACGGGGTAGTGACGTCGACCGGTGGGCGGGGCGAAGCGAAGAGTGAGAGGAGAGCTTAGCCCGGGCGGGGGAGGCGCGCAGTGAGGCTCCGCGCTGCGAGGAGCGGCAGCCGCCGGGCTGGCTGGGGAGGGCTGGCGTTCAGAGGAACACCAAAACCCTACTTGCCTGGGAGGGGGAAAGGGGAACCCCAGAGAAATAAAAGTACGCCCTTTACTTTCTTGGCGCGCCACTCTGCTTGCAGCCGTGCGCGCTCTTCCCTGTGGGAGTGAGATGCACTCAACCCAACGGACTGAAATGTATTTTGCTGTGAACAGGACGAGAATTAAAATCAGAATTAGGTCAGGTTATTTTTTTTCCCCCACTCCGCGTCTGATTTTTGCAACATCTTGCCTGATGAAGACAGCTTGAAAGCTTCCACCTTTTTTTTTTTTTTTTTGCCTTTTTGACTGGCCTAACAAAGGAAATTATACTGGTAATAATATTATACTATATCCCAAGGACAAGTTGCGGCTCCAGGAAGAAAGAGGGTCTTTGGGCTTGGACGTGACAGGCCAAGACGGCAAAAAAAAAAAGCGGGCAGTTGAACTGGAAGAAGCACACACGCAAAAAGAAAAACCAGAAAAATGTCTCGGCAAAGTCGCTTAGGGCCCCCTTTTGGGTCACTGGCCATTTCCGCACTAGCCGCTGATAGCGCTATGATTCCACTTTCAACATCCTATGGAATCCTGGGGTTTGCTGTTCCGGCCCCAGGATTCCGTAGGATGTTGAAAGTGGAATCATAGCGCTGTGACAGTCTTAAGGCGGAAATGGCCACTTTTTAAGTAACAAAAGAGTGAACGAGAGGTAAACGGTAGTGAGGGCGAGGCGGCGTGGCGCCGTTAGGAAAGAAAGTAAGCGGCGCCCTCAGAGAGGGGCTTCGGCTGAGGAAGCGGCAACGGGAAGGGCGCGGGCGCTCGGTTCCGCCGGGCGCGGTTGTAGAGGGCGCGGGGCCCTGGCTCCGATTTCGAGCGGGTGAGAGGTGGGGCGATGCCGGGCTGGCGTCGGGGGAGGGCGCCTCGCGGGCGGTGGTCCGAGACGGGGAGCTGCCGCGGGGACTCCGGTGCCCGGGGGGCCTGGGCCTTCGGAGCGGCGCGGCAACAGTTTCTCTCGGGGAGGGAGCCGCAGAAGCTTCCCCCGAAGCGCTTCGTCCCGCCCCGCTCCTTCCCTCGGGAAAGCTCCGAAGACCGCTCTCGACGACAGACGTTTTTCATGGGCTGCGAAGGTTTCCTTTCTCAGGCGGCCTGTCGCCCCAATAGTCCCAACTCCTTTTGTCCGTCTCACGGAGGGAGACCCTTGGGCGTGAGGGGTGTAGGATCCGAGCGGGGAACCCACCCGTTATTTTGGGGGACAGAGTTGCCGTCTTCTGTTACCATTCCTCTGTGTTTCATTTTCGGAAATGGCTTGGTCGAGTGGCAAGGACTTTTTTTTATCTTGAAAGGGATAGCTTCTTGGTTGTGACAAATACATGTGGTATTTAAAAGCTGGGTTTGGGTTGTGGATGCATTTAAATGTGATGCCCTTGTACACCTGGACGATTTAGCTGCGTTTCATTGTTTCACACAAACAAGGATCTGGGAGTAAAAAACTAACTGCAGCATAGGTCCCTTTAGCTCCCGTGTGTGTAGACTTCTCATTTTAGGAAGAACTTGTGTGATCTTAAAGGTGTCGTTGCTACATATTTTGTCCCTGACTACCTCACAACTATTCAATAAATGTTTTGTGCTTTCTGGCATTCACTGAGAGCTTGAAATCAATCAAAACACTGAGCTTTGGCCCCCTAAACAGCAGTGCTCTGCTGAAGCCTTTTATCTCCATCTGTTTGCCTCTCTCCTACTTCTCAGACCAGGCTCAGCACAACAAGCAGAATTAATTATCCTTGAGAAAAGCTTCCTGTAGAAGAAAGAAAACTCTTGTCACTTGTAAGAGACACAGCCTAGAGCTAACAGCCTTGTAGATTTCCCTCATCAGTGGTTGGCAAGGTTGCCATTCACTTGGCTTTCATCCATTGCCATTAAATCTTTTCAAAAGATAAAAGTGACATACTGAGAGTTTTCTTTTTGTTTTTTGCATTTGAGTTGCTCTCATTTGAGTTGCTCTCATGCTTGTGTTTGGAAAATGCAATGAAATGAAGCATAGTAACAACAGAATTCTGAAGACTCAAGCAGACACATGAGCAGATTCTTAAGTAATTGTTATGTATGGTGTGTGTGTGTGTGTCTATATGCACACCCACACACCATGACCTTGAAAATATCATGGTATCTATGCATACATAGATAGATATATACTTTGAACCCCATGACTTTGAAAATATTTTGGTTATCTATAATTTTCCATTAATTTTAAATAATTGTTACAACTGTAACTGCCAGTGAAATATGCTAAAGTGTTTCTATTTGTTATTCCATATGAATGATTACATCTGCAAAATAATAATGTTACCGCCATTGCTAGCCCGAGCTTGTAGGATATTAAGATATCTTTTGATATCAATAATTTGGCCTTCTGTCCCCTCCACGTGTTTGCGAGGCCCCCGGACAAGCACGCACACAGGCTCGGCCGATAATCGCTGTAATATTCCAAACAAATACAGGCAGGCCAGAAATAGCCGACTCGCAGCTTCAGGAGACCTCAAAGCAAGTACTTCAATTAAGTATGCACGCAACTTTCAAAAGATCCCCTGCCCCGCGCTGGCAGCTTGATGATCAAACTATACAACGCTCAAGCACTCCGCGTTTGCATACTGGCTACTCTATTGACAATTTGGCTATAACTCAGTCATTCAAATGCTGACCTTTCGGAGGCTTTGCCTCCAGCCCCAAACTCATTGTTTTCCCCAAGTATGAACTAGCCTGTGGTCACAGTTTTCCCTATAAGAACCCCTGACTTTGAGCGCTTCCTCGGATTGCTCTTGGCTTCCATCCCGCCTTGCTGTCGCTTTGTCCAGCGAGCCTTCCCCTCAGCTCCGCGTGCTGAGAAACCACGCTCCCCAGCTTCTCTGCTTCTAACCAGGCTTCGGGACAGGTATAGTATTTCCCATACCAAACCTCCTCAAAAATACCTCTATCCACTTCTGCCTTTATTTCTGTAGTTTCTTGCGTATGTTGCATACATTTGTTTGATTGTGCTTAAATAAAACAATTATTAATTTCAACATCTGCCTCATCCTTGACTCGGCCTGACCCCGTAGACATAGGGTTCAAGATCTCGCTACGTTACCCTGCCTCTTGCATTGCTAACTTGTGCTCTGTGCTAATTCCCTCCCCATTGTTTGAGCACATTTAGGTGCCCCTCCCAGGACCCCCAGAAATCAGGGTAACAATAATCTGATATGCTGAACAGTTATATTTAAATTCTATACGTGTTCTTGAACTTACTGGAAACAAAATAGTTAAGAGTCCAATTACTATGTTTGGAGTTGTCTGCACTGCATCTCACTGCAGATCAGACCTCTATATGGTTTTGATTGTACTTGTTCTGTTTTTGTTTTCTGATTTAATAAAACCACCTGAAGGGTTAATCAGACTTTCTTCACTGTTATTCATTACTAGAGACACAAAGCATTTGGATTGTCTTTCCCCCTGCTGTTTATCCTTTATAAAGCTATCACTTTAATGTTGAGTATCAGAAATGTATGGTTAAGATTTCCATCATATTGAAGCATTGCTAGAGTACGAATTTGCTTAGTTATTTGATAATAGGTACAGAAGAAAATCAAGAAAAATCTCATTTAAAGCCACATAGAGAGATAGACTCATCTCCATCCCAGGCAGACTAGATAAGCGCCAAGAGGGACAGAATGCGCAGAAGAACAGATTTGTTTGGTCACTTCATAGAATCTGCAATGTCAAGGAGAAAGTGAAATAGAGGTATTCTAATTTTTATTTTCCTGTTATAGTTGCCCTTTGAAGTGGGCAGTATAAACTATGGACACCAAATTTTCAGTATCAAAACAAAACAAAAATGCCGGAAGCTTGTGACTAAATAACATTTAAACTTGGGATTACAGTGTGCTGGATGGGGTTAGACTCCCCTGAAATCTCAGGTTTGCAGCTTGGTTGTACTCCTAGTCTCGCATCTGAGTCTGGATGCCAGGTTTCAGCTATGAGTGCATTTGCACAGTTAAAACTAGTGTGCCAGCTGTGCCTGTTCATTGAGAAGTCAGGTCTCACTATGGTGACACATTTCTTGATCACATCCCATTTGAACTAGCATAACACGTTCTATATGGGCTGCCTTTGTAGATTATTTGTAAACTTCAGTGGGTCCAAAATGTTGTGGTCAGGCTGTTCACCGGAGCTGGTTACAGAGATCAGGTGATATTCCCGCCCCACCAACTGAAATAGTTTCACTGGTTTGTTTCCAGGCAGAATTCAAAGTGCTGGTCATGACTAACAAAGCCTTCACAACTTAGGTCCAGAATATTTGAAAGACCATATCTCCAGTCAGAGTTTTAAGATCTACAGGGGAGAGCTTTCTCTTAGTCCTACCACCTTCTCAGGCGCATTTGGTAAGGACTCAGGAGAAAGCTTTCTCTTTGCTCTCCCAGGCTGTGGAACTCCCTTCCACAGGAGGTCCAGTTTACCCCTTCCCTTTTCTCTTCCCACAGGCAAATATTTTTATTCAAGCGGATCTTTGAATTTTAATTATGGAGCAGTGTGTGTGTGAAGTAGTGTGCTATATTTTTAATCTTTTATTGGAAGTTATGTTTAAAATAAGTTGTAAATGTTTTTAACTGTTTTTAATCATGATTGTTATTTTTTTAACTTTTGTAAACAAGTGTTTTAGCTTAATCTTCTTAAAATTATTTTAAGCCACTTTGAATCCCATCTAAATTCATAAATTCAATAAATAATAAATACAGGCACCTGAGGAGGAAAAAAATTCAGGGCAGACTAGAGGGGGCCAGGAACTTGTCCAGTTCTTTCTCTTCTTAAAAAAAATGCTACATTGTGAGAGGGGGAAAGCATGAACATGTTACATCCTCTTGTTATTATGACATGGAGACTGGCTAATCAACATTCCCACAAGTGCCATATAGTACCCTAAGCTGTCACTCTGAATCCCAGTGCATGCCTATTATGCTTTCATTTTATCTGGTGAGACTGGAACAAATTTTCTTCTCTCTTTGTCAGAGGAACAGGCTCTCTGCTTTACTTTACGTTACTGCTTTTAAGGGAAGGAAGAAAGAAAATCTTGTTGATTGGGATCCGTGATTAAAGAGAGTTATGGTTAGCATGTCCTTCCTGCAGCTGGCCTGTTGACTGGAACTGTGATAAGCCACAGTTGCAAACAAACAAGACTGTCCTTGTTCCTAGTGATATAGCCTTGCAATGAAAGAGTGATTTAACATTCTCAGCTGTTTCCCCACATCCTGTGTAGCCTTTTCTTGATGTCTCCCTCCTCTTTGCTGAAAAGAAGATCTTGAATTTTGAGGATACAACCAGGTCTGGCCCAAGACATTTTGCTATCTGAAGCAAGGGACAAGGTAGTATACTTCACAACAGATATCTAGGTTGGATTGTCTGATGGGATTTACTTTCATAGTGGTGAAAGGACAGTGGGCTTCATCCAACATGAGGACAGCATTCTAGCTTAGGGGGGCTATTTCTCACATGATTCAGGATAATCCATCTCATCTAGACAGGCTTTTGGGTGCACAGACAACTGTGAAAGAGGGTCAGTAAAAATACCTTTCCATTAATTTCACTTCTTTTTTGTTAGGACCCAAGCCACAAGGCAGGAGAAAGCAACCTGTTTCAGTAGGCACTTGGGCAAGGGATGGTTGAAGACAGGAACTGCATCAGCAAATGGCAGCAGAATGCTGGTATTGTACATACAGGATTTGGCTTGTGTCTTCCATGTCAGTAAGTAGTGAATTTACTCTAGGTTTTAGTCTAAACTTTAAAAGGAGCTATCAAGGTGCTGAATACTTATCCCAAAATAAATCTAGTGCCTTGGATACCTCCATTAAAGTTTAGATTAAGACCTAAAGCATGTGAACAAAGAACCATCACTGCTAAGCATGATTAAATGTGTATCTTGTTCATGATACATAAAAATATTTAGGATCAGAACAGCAACCTGAAATACAGGTATATTTTTTTTTGAAGCCTGCTATATGACAGAGCTTATCCACAGCCCCAGAAACTACTTAGCCCTTTGCCTCCCTCCATGTACTTTTAATGAAAGACTCAATCTTCCCACTTGTGGCTGAGCACCTATAGAGAGAAGGATTCTGGTAGGCCTGAATGATCCTTTGCTCCCATGCTGTACATGTTAAAAGACACATACAGAAGTGCTATGAGGGGTCCTTATAGAAAATAAAAGGTTTGTGCACACCTCCTGTATTTCCATCAAATTATCCCACTGGGCTCATAAGGAAGAGCTGGATCAGAGCAAAGGCCCAATTAGTCAAACAGTTCATTCCCCTAGTGGCCAATTAATTGCCTATAAGAAGCCCACCAGCAGGACTGGAGTGTATACCTCTACCCTCCACTCCATGTTCCTTGCTGACCGATATTGTAAAGGCATAGTGCCTCTGATCCTGGAGGTAATATATAGCCATCTGAATAGGAACTATAGATGATCCCATCCCCTCTGAATTTGTCTCAGCCCATTTTAAAGCCATCTAATTAGAAAGCTATCACTACATCTTGCTTGGTCTAACAGTTTGTATTCTGGTAGTAGAGTAACTGAATGTGGAAGCAAGAGGTGAGGCTAAATGGCAGACTAATAGACCCGCTCTTCATTACAGCCTGTTGTGGCAGTTTGCTTGTATTCATGCATGTGGGAAAGGGGAGAAGGAGAACCAAGGGCCTATCTACGCAAGTCTACCATAGAATCATAGAATCATAGAAATGTAGAGTTGGAAGAGACCACACGGGCCATCCAGTCCAACCCCCTGCCATGCAGGAACACCCTCAAAGCACTCCTGACAGATGGCCATCCAGCCTCTGCTTAAAAACCTCCAAAGAAGGAGACTCCACCACACTCCGAGGCAGCATATTCCACTGCCGGACAGCCCTGACTGTCAGGAAGTTCTTCCTGAGGTTCAGGTGGAATCTCCTTTCCTGCAGCTTGAATCCATTGCTCCTTGTCCTGGTCTCTGGAACAGCAGAAAACAAGCCCTCTCCTTCCTCTACATGGCATCCCTTCAAATATTTAAACATGGCTATCATGTCCCCTCTTAACCTTCTCTTCTGCAGACTGAACATACCCAGCTCTCTAAGTCTATCCTCATAGGGCATGGCTTCCAGGCCTCTCACCATTTTGGTTGCCCTCCTCTGGACCTTCTCCAGCCTGACCATGTCCTTCTTGAATTGGGGTGCCCAGAACTGGACACAGTATTCAAGATGAGGTCTAACCAAAGCAGAGTAGAGTGGTACCAGTACCTCCCTCGATCTAGACACCATACTCCTATTGATGCAGCCGAGAATTGCATTGGCTTTCTTGGCTGCCGCATCACGCTGCTGACTCATGTTCAGCTTGTGGTCTATTAAAACTCCTAGATCCCTTTCACACGTACTGCTATCCAGCCACGTGTCCCCCATCCTATATTTCTGTATTCCATTTTTTCTACCTAAGTGTAGGACCTTACACTTCTCTCTGTTGAATTTCATTTTGTTAGCTTTGGCCCAGCTCTCCAATCTATCCAGGTCATTTTGAATTTTGATCCTGTCCTCTGGCGTATTAGCAACCCCTCCCAATTTGGTGTCATCTGCAAATTTGATGAGCATGCCCTCTATTCCTTCATCCAAGTCGTTGATGAAGATATTGAACAGCACTGGGCCCAGGACAGAACCCTGTGGCACCTCGCTAGTCACTTCTCTCCAGGATGAAAAGCAGCCATTGGTGAGCACCCTTTGGGTTCGGTCGGTCAACCAATTACAAATCCAACTAACAGTAGCCCTGTCCAGCCCGCATTTTACTAGCTTCTTTGCAAGAATGTCATGTGGAACTTTGTCAAAGGCCTTACTGAAATCGAGAAATGCTACATCCACAGCATTCCCTTCATCTATCAAGCTAGTAACTCTATCATAAAAAGAGATAAGATTAGTCTGGCATGACTTATTTTTGAGAAATCCATGTTGACTTCTCGTGATTACCACGTTGCTTTCTAAGTGATTAGAAACTGACTGCTTAATGATCTGCCCCAGAATCTTTCCGGGTACTGACGTCAGGCTGACTGGGCGATAATTATTGGGTCCTCTTTTTTTCCCTTCTTGAAGATGGGGACAACATTTGCCCTCTTCCAGTCTGCTGGAACTTCTCCTGTCCTCCAAGATTTCTCAAAGATTATAGCAAGCGGTTCCGAAATGACCTCTGCCAGTTCTTTTAATATCCTAGGATGCAATTCATCTGGCCCTGGAGACTTGGATTCATCCAGTGTGGCCAGGTATTCCTGTACGACCTCTCTACCTATTATGTGCCTCATTTCCCCTGCTTCCTCACCTGCTCCCCAGCGGCCAGGTTGAGTGCTTGTATCCTTCTGGGAAAAAACTGAGGCAAAGAAGGTGTTAAGTAGTTCTGCCTTTTCTCTTCCCTCTGTTAGTAATTCGCCATCTTCTCTGCGCAGCGACCCTATTGTCTCCTTCTTTTTCCTTTTGCTACGGACATATTTAAAAAAGCCCTTTTTATTGTTTTTGATGTCTCTGGCCAGCGTAAGTTTGTTCTTTGCTTTAGCCTTTCTGACCTCCTCCCTACATCTCCTGGCTACTTGCTTAAATTCTTCTTTGGTGGTTTCCCCCTTCTTCCATTTCCTGTACATGTTGTTATCCAAAGATGGATCAGCCTATATGTACAGTCATCCCTCCACGTTCACTAGGGTTAGGGGCACAGGACCCCTGTGAATGTGGAAAAACTGTGAATAACTCTTGGCCCTCTCAAACCATATTTAAAACACACACAAAAGTATGATCACCATATTCGACCCACCATGGATTCCTTTGAGGCATCAAGGTTCCTTCATATGGCAGAAGTGGGTGGCTGGTGGGGCTTACTGCCACCATCTTTAATAGGGACTTACCAGCCTTGTTTGCAGTTTCTTAGTCTTACAAGTCTCACAGTCCCTATTAAAAATGGCATAGGGAGGCAGCAGAGGTGACAGCAAATAATCTGTGAATAATCAAATCTGCAAAAGTGAAACCCACGAATGTGGAGGGCTGACTGTATTTACTGTTGTACTGGGAAGAACAACTGTCTCAGGAAACTGCTGATAGAATGAACTTTAAGCATTTTAGCCATCTACCACTATAGAAATTGTAAGATAGTTACTTGGAATATAATGTGCAAAACAAAAGCACTCTGTACAACTCAGTGGGAGCTATGGATAGAAATTTATGGATATTACTTAATTTTTCTGTTTTTACGTAGGTCCTTGTAAGACCTGAAAGTTAAGTATTTTTAATGCATAAGCAGTCTGATTTAACTTCAGTACAATTACAGTACTTTTTTACAGAAATTTTCTTTGGTTCATAATGTAAGAATAGGAAATAGGAAATCCGCACTGAATAGGGGCATTTTTGCACTAGGCTGGCCCCTCCCTAGACTGCAAACCCCAGGATTCCATAGGATGTTGAAAGTGGAATAATTGCGCTATAACAGTCTAGTGTAGAAATGGCCTAGGAAACTCCTCTACTACGGTAGTTCCACTGGTTTCAATGATACTTTAGATTCTTGTATCCTTGATTAACATATTATTTAGAGGATTGTATATTCAAAATAAATATAGTTGTCATTACTTTTAAAACAGAAGAAAGTAATTTAATATTTGCTTTTGGTGGCTTGCTTTTCAAAGAACACCAGTGTTTAAAAACCCTTTGGGCCCTAGCCATTGTGTTTTTATTTGTTTATTCTGTGTGTTCTTAATTAACAAGGTGGCTGGTAGACATGTTTAATAAGACCAATTTTCCTCAAGCTCTGTAATTAAATTTAAACCTTCTTTCCAGTCTTTGGCAGTCCTGTTCCCTCAGAGAAGCTGCCTGTTGCTAGTGCTATATGATTGTATGGTGCAACGTAGTCTGAGCTTGTGCACATTTATGCTGAAGCCTGAACTTGTTTTCTTCCAGATAACTCCAGCCAACATTGTGCAATGCAGCAAAGTGGCAATAAAATCATACAATTCACTGTACACTTTTGATGCCTTCACTGATTTACCTTTTGAGATGAGAAGAAAATCTTTTAACAGGAGAAATGACTATCTCAGGTGAGACATTGCATTCCAGCACTGATAAAAGATAGCATGTATTTAAATTGGATTTTACAATAAAACAGGTATGCATGTCAGGGAAAGCAATCTGTATGTTATTATTTAAACAAAGATCACAAATGGTAGTCAAAAAAGTCACTAGAAGCAAAAAAAAAAAAAGGAATCCTATTATACATGAATCAATTCTTCCCTTAGCGTAAAAGTATCAGTGACAGTAAGTAATCATAATCTGGATGCTTTTGTACCAGTAAATTTTCTAAAAAATTTTCTATCCTATCTCTATGGATACCTCAGTTACTCAAGTTGCCCTGAAGTATACCTTGCTTCCATTTAAACCACCCCTAATGCAGCTGCATAGACTGTGTCTAGCATCCAGTATACACATCTGATTGATTGTAAGAACAGTACAGATGTGCCTGTGGCAAGGCTTAACAAAGCCAAATCCACATGCATGATTTTGGACCCTCCCCTCCAGGAATACATCAATTTGCCAAATTGATTAATTTGTAAATACAAAATGAATTGCAAATACTGAACTTTATTTACACAGTGCTACTTTGAAAACTTAGTAAGGGAAATAAGTAACAACTTTTGTTGTATGTGTTACTTGAAAACAGACATCTGTTTTCAGGACCATCATTTTAAAATACTCATTTTTTAACAGATACATTTGTAAGCTAAGCTCAAACTGCACAATGAATTGTCCTCTGAAAATATTAGGGCATTGTTACCCCAAAAAGCACATATTAGCTTTCAGTGTCTGTAATTGTTCAGAAAATGATTTCTGTATGTTGGAGGCTTTTTTACTTTGCAAACTGCTGCTAATTTTCAGTATGTGCTATCATCTGATATTTGCCTAGAATGGCTAGTTCAACACCCTGATGAGAAAATACACATATATTCTGATCAACACTGGCTGGGTAATTAAGCAAAAATATTATTATGAACTTGACAGGTAAAAGTAAATAATGTGGTAATAGGCTTCTCTCTTCCCCCTCCCCAATTATGTTGTCATACCAAACATAATTTTGCCTCCTAATGGATTTGCCTCCCTATATTTAATATTTTTAATATACACATTAAACGTAAAGCACTTTCAACAAAATATAGTAGGTTATATGAAACATTTTTACAGCATAGGCTGCATGTTAATTTTTCTAGAAATGTATCGTGGCTATCTTAAATTGAACATTAGCAGCTCCCATTCAAATGTTGAATGTGAAATCTAAAATAAAATACATTTTTCTCCACTAGGCCAGGATTATTCTATGCATTAGATTTGCTTTTCTGATGAACACTGAAAGGTTCTCATGTATTCTTTTATTGCCTTTGCTCTGAAAGTGGCCAAAATCAGGTCAAATCCAGAAAGCTATCCAGCCTCAACATGTTGTTGTTATTGTTTGCCTTCAAGTCTGCTTCCAACTTATGGTGGGTTCCCATAATCAAACAGGGGAACTGAATCTTGGTCTCCAGTGTCCAACGCTCAAACCACTACACCACACTGATTCTTGCCAACACACTGCATCAAATAGTTTGGCTTCAGTTTCAACAATGCTTGCAATGCATCAGTGGGATCTCAAAAAGAGACTTCATTGTGCTTTAATTCTTCTATTTTTACCAGCAGCTATCACTACTTTATCACCTTCTTTGTTAAAACATTTTATTAACATTTAACAGTTTGAGTGAACTATGTAAAAACAAAATATGATGAATAAGAGAAGTGTATTTTGACTATATTTTTATTTTGAAGACACAATGATACTCAATTATTTGATAGATCTTGCATTTATTAGAAAATAAGAAATTATTTACATGATGGGAAAAAAACATTTGAGCACTTCTTGTGGAATGACAACTTCATGATAATTCAGCAATTCTGAACGAACCTTCAGTCAACATATTTTCCAAGAATATCACCATCTCTAAATATGTAGTAGTCCTGCAAATAAAGAACACAAATTGGTATCCACTGAAGGCAAATATTTGATCCAAAAGTCAAGGCACTAAGTCTTTTATCACAGAGACTGATTTATGAGCATGGCATTGGATCAGTGCTCCACAAATAGTAACCCAAGGATATTCCTTGTTCTCTATAAATGGAGTGAAGGTAATAAATGAAGGTTAAATGCCTTAGGACAAATTTTAGATGAAGCATCTAGAGTATTTCAAATCAAATGGAAAGCAATTCATCTGACAGCTTATAAAACAGTTGACGTACCTCCTAAATACAGGAACAGAATCTCACCAGGATTCCATCTTATCCAGGATATACTAAGGGGGAGAAATCTTTCTTCCCAATGGGCTACAGAAAATGAGTTTGTTATGCTGCCATTTTTAGTTCTAAAAGTTGTTGTTGTGTGCCTTCAAGTAGTTTCTGACTTGGCAACCCTAAGGTGAACCTATCGCAGGGTTTTCTGGGGCTGAGTGTGTGTGTGATGTGCCCAAGATCACCCAGTGAGTTTCCATGGCTGAGTGGGGAACCCAACTCCAGTCTCCAGGGTCATAGTCCGATACTCAAAATACTACACCATACTAGTACCATACTAGTTCTCAAGTTCTAGAAGTAGGGCAGCATAATGGCCTACCTGGGGCTAGTGTGGTGCTGCCCTTCTGGTTTCACCTAACTTTGGCAACTTCAGTGATTTAAAGAACAGTAATACAATAAATCATTACATTTTAAGGATTCAAAAGATTTTAGAAACAATCTGTATTACAGACCCAACAGAATTCTTCTGTACTAGAGCTGTATACATACACAAGATTGCAAAACCTAATGAAGTCTATACACATTCACACATTGCAAACCTCCCCCACTGTTATAAGGCTGGTAGTTTTAAGTTTGTGGATATTTGTTCCCACACCAGTACATACAGATGCTGTGTTTGTTCTTGTTTTCACTACACTAATTAAGCACTTGTATTTTTATTTCAATTCTGGCACATTAAGCTGCAACAGGAAATGACTACAATGGCTAGCAGTGGATTTTTCTTGTTCCATGTGACTGTTCCTTCTCCAGGACATGGATGACAAACATCTCTTATTAACTCTTGGTAATCAGGCCTAAAAAGTCAGATATTCACGTTTTTCCTAACTAAGGAAAACTAGTGGCCTTAATAATTTACACAAGATAAGTAGAAAAAAAATCAGTGGGTACAAATGCAACTTAACAACTATTCAGATGGGAATGAGTAGTACAGGAAGTACAGAAACTAAGTTGGTGCACTCAGAAGGTATAGTGGGCCCTCCTTACCTGTGGCCTCTGCATGCACATTTTCTAAATCACATGAAGTGTTGCCGCCTCATACCTAAAATGGCAGTAACATGTGCACAGGTGTACTGAAACACTGGCACACACATCCCCACCACTGAATGTAATGTGACACAAGCATTTGTGAATTTTGTTATTCGTGGGGGTTCCTAGAACAGAACCCCCCCATATATGTGCAGTTAAAGAAGTCCATATTCAGTAGAAGTTTGTATTTTTAGTGTGAAAACACTACAAGCTGTGGCATAAAAATAACAGGCATTATTTGCAAACTAACCTTATCATCCAGTACAACTTTTGTCCCGCCATACTCAGGTAGTAAGACCTTCTCACCAACTTTTACACTAATTGGCCGTGTTTCACCATCCTGAAATGGAAAATCAGTAGTTAGCGTAAGATTTCTAGTGCACTGCCATAAGAACTGTTTTATAATCAGAGTATGATTTCAATTCAAAATAGCATAACCAGAAAAAATAAGTTTTAGATAGAAATTGTTCTTTTGAGTGAAAGAGATACACACACAAGCAATTAATAAACCAAGTCAATAAATCTTATCCCATTATCAAACAATAACAGTCTAAAAATGTAGACCTTGCGTTTTAGTTCATGGATAAGGAAAGTGTAGGCTTGCTTCCTTTTCTTGATCATTATTCCTGGAGTGATAATTTGTCTCTAAACATCCCTGTGACACCACACCTCCAGAATGGCCACATAGTGGCTAAAAAAATCCAGAAAATCAAAACAAGAGGCAGAAAAGGAAGCTGGGGCTGCAGGGACAAAAGCTATACTCATTGCAGATGCCTGCCCCATTCTAAGTAAACATTTTTGCATCCAGTCATTTTGTCCCCTGGTTATACAGTATGACAAATAATTAAAAAGGCAACATCCAACAGCTTGGTTTCACACTCTGCAATGCTGAGCTGGCAGCTAATGAGATAGGATGTGGGAACTAGAAGCCATCCACAGAGCAAAGGAATGATGAGCATCTACTGATCATACTATTGCCAGTAGGATGGTTATGCAATTCTACCAGAGGCAATGGAGAAGGACAATTTATATGTTTTTTTTCCAGTCTGCCTTTAAGGGTAGAATCCTCTCAAGGTAGCTATATGCAAATCATTAAATACAGTGAAATGAATCATAAAAACAACTTTGCTTACAGAGCTTAATGGCAAATAAAGTGGTCCTAGGAAAAAAAAGTTGCATATGTAGTATTCCTATCCAATGTTTCAGTAACCCATTCCTGCCTTCTTTCAGGATACTCAAGTGTAGTGGTGGAAACCACATGGCACTGCAGATGTTGCTTGACTGCAACTCTTAGCATTCTTCACCACCTGAAATTCCAGTTGTTTACTCATAATGTTATCTGTGTTGTTTCAGAGTAGACCTGAGAAAGTTTATTTAGCTGTATTGTCATGCTGTTTGCATGTTCCATGGGTTTGCAACACAAGGAGAGGTGGGACTGTGAACCCTTTTTCAGCAGCAAAACTGCCGTTTGATTCTTTCTTTCTCAAAACTACATCCATCAACTGCCATTCAACCTTGTGGTATCTGCTGAAGAAGTGAAACACTAGAAAAAGAAGCTCCACCAGCTAAATGACTGGGCTAAATGCCAATTAATTTTTCTTTTCCATCAGTTTCCACTTAACCTGGGTATTATCTAAGCTAATTATTTAACAGTTTAAAAGAGCTGGTGCTGGAATTTGGTTACATTCTTCCTTCCTCTCCCTTCTTTTCTTGTTTCCAACAAACCACTGTTTTTGCTAACAAAGTGGTATAGGGATAAAAGGTAAAGTTGCAAGCTACTTACTTATCTGTAATTCTTCAGCCAAGTCTTCTCTCTTCCAGCAAGAGCTACTGGATTGGAAAGAAAGAACCTAATGCATAGACAACACAGGCCTGTTCCACACACAGGCAAGTTTTCCACTTTCTCCAAGATGCAAATCCTAGGCCACTTGTTTGGAAATGTGTGCACAGTTTAGTGGATCTTACAGATAAGCTTGCCCAGAATTGCAATTCTAGAGTTCTCCTAAATCTGGAAAAGAGATGGAGAGCAGCTGCAATGGAAATTGAGCTAACAGGGAAACAACCCTAACAGAGACTGTCCATTCCAGCCCTTTCCTATGATCCAAGAGCATGGAGATGAGATCATAATATATTATGACTTCCAGGTTGGATATGGGACAGGGCTCCTGTAACTTTAATCCCGAACGGATTGTGGAACCAGGACATGGTACTGTATGGCAGTCCCTCTGCACCACCACCCCTGCTCTCCACCAGCAAGGGAATAGCTATGTTATATGGGGACAGCTATGGCTAAAAGGAGTTCAGAAGCTTAAAAGAGAACAGGAGCCTTTGTCCTGCTTCACAGAGTTTTGCAGTACATCCTACTGCTCCACAATCTGTTCAGAATTAAAGTTACATGCCCCCCTTCTGGACACAACTTGGCAACCCTATAAAGCATGTGAAGAAATGCAGGGGAAGAAGAATGCATTCAAGGAAAGAGAGCAAGAATGGGTAATCACTCTTTCAAATGTTA
Source organism: Cyclura pinguis (assembly GCA_030412105.1). Taxonomy (NCBI): domain Eukaryota; kingdom Metazoa; phylum Chordata; class Lepidosauria; order Squamata; family Iguanidae; genus Cyclura; species Cyclura pinguis. The sequence goes on from CM059599.1 coordinate 205,033,420, forward strand.
AATCAAAAAGCTTTTGCCATATAATCATTTTATTGCACTATATCACACTGGCTGTTTGAAATAGAAAATGGATGAAAAAGACGATTTTGCTTGAAGCATTAGGGTATCTGTATTGTTATTAACCAAAACCTTATAAAAAGCATACAGTAAAAAAAAATGAAATTCTACTCACCTTGCCTTTAGAGCCTCCTCCAACTGCCACAACAGTGGCTTGTAGTACTTTTCCTTGAGATTTTTCTGGGAGCATGATGCCTCCTTTAGTCACAGTCTCTGCTGCGCATCTTTCAACCAGTACTCGGTCAAAGAGGGGAAGAAATTTTTTAAAGGCCTGCCCTGCCTGTTAAAATAAAACACAAAACATTATGGGCCATGAATGAAAACTTGTCTCAGTTACACATGTCCTCCCATATGAATCAACCAAGAAATGATTCTACCATTTACCAAGAGTATGAAAGGAAGAGATGAAAATATGTGGAAAATGCTCAGACTTTTACAATCACACTATGGATAATGAAGCTTTGTGGATGTTTTTGGTAAAGTGGCTTAAACACAAATATTTTACATAAAGGACACTAGCTAAATAATTCTCAACTTCCTGGGGCCTCAAATTTTACAGATCCAGCACATCAAGAATGGAAACAAATGAAGGCTTTTGGTACAAGGTGCTTTTAAGTGCTGTTCTGTTTAATTCCACTGATCAGAAATGGGGAACTGCCATTTGCAGGCCACAAACAACCCATGGGAAGAAGTGGTGGTAGCAGGATGCCTATCCAGTAAATCTTCTTCTGTTACTAATTCCCATCACTGGAGGAAGAGGTGGGGGAACTACAGCTCTCCAGATATTGTTGAACCACAATTCCCATCATCCCTTGTCTGCATAGTTGGAATACTGATAGTTGCAGTCTTAACATCCAAAGAGCTGCACTTTGCCCAACCCTTTAAGACGATATTTGAAAGGTATTTAAGCTCATTTTTCAGCTCTGCCAATGACTTCAGCTGCACCCACTGCAGGAATGTCTCCTTCAGGCACTTTATAAAATGGAATTCAACCCTATACCTGAAAAAAAACTCTCTCTCCATCAGTAGAATTATTCTCCCAGAGAATAATTCTACTGAAAAAGCTACTTGCAAAATAATCACCTTCCCTATCTAAGATATAACCTAAGACTACCTGAGTGATCTTTTTTTAAATGATATTGGTCAAATTATTAAGTCACATTGAATAGTTTTTGCAGAAATATTGTGATAGAGGACAGAATATAATTATGCACATCCAACTGAAAGGCCAAATGTGTCATCAGGAATGCTTCTGGACATACTGCAAGCTTTGATTTATTAATCTGCAAATAAATAATCTGGAAAAGAAAATCTGGTTAATAAGAATATGATCTTGACTTTAACTGTGAATCACTTCAAGGAAATAATTAACTGCAAAGTTTATTCAGCATTTTCAGTACACTGAACTTTGAAAAGCAGAGCATTCATTAACTTTTGTGCCAATCTTTTCAGTCTTTCCATTTGGATTTGGATGCTTTAAATAATTTATAGAGTTTTACTGTTATTTTTACAAAGCACTGTAATACATTTTATTACAAACTGTCAAGTTACCAAGATTTTTTTGGACATAAAACAAAGCTGTGTTTCCAAACAGGCAATGGAAAAGGGGTAAGCAACACAGACAGTAACCACTTATTTTAGTTAAAAGTAAAGTAGACAATGTTGGAAAGGAAGCAATCCAACTTAGATGGCACTGGTTGTTTTCCCAGCCCCTTCCAGCTACTTCCAGAGACATCCAGAAAAGACACAGAAACAGCCAGAAACCAAGAGAAAGGCCAGCTTAGCTGAATCCATTAGATGTCGCTGTTGCAGAAGCAGAGATTGGGAAGACTGATTTTCCAATGGGGCAGAACAAAAGATCAGTTTCCAGAAGGACAACATGTCCTACTGAAGACTTTGTAAGTCTGTTCACCCTAAGAAATAATTTCTGCATTTAAAAACGTTCAAGTCGTTTAGCACCCTTCCCTGCACCTCATCTTCATATATGGCTTACTGGTGCAGCTGTTGTGGCTGTTAACTGTTAAGTTCTCTCCATAAAAGAGCATGAGGATTAGTTATACAAAGTCAACTAAGCAATCTGTAATAGAAGTTGTCTCATAAAAATGTATTTTAGACAAGCTGACATAATCTTAAAACCAATGTAAAGCAGCAATCCTATATGCACCCAGCCCCCTAACATCTGACTACAAGTTCATAGGGCAGATATAGCAATGGGGCTTTGTGATTTCTGAAACCCATCATCAAAAAACATGCTTTACTAGAAGTTTCACAACTACTGCCCCTGCTACGAATCTTCACTCTCAGTAAATAGGTACTTACAAGAACCATCAGGACAAAACGAGTTAAACTTATCTAGAATCAGCAACAGTACCAAACACTGCATACAAACAAACTCTTTTCACTTGAAAACTGAAGGTGCCAGTTTTCAAACAGGAATTATCTACTCAGGACTCGTCTCTCGTCAGCCACCAAATCCACTGAGATGAATGTATTACATGCTAGTCCCTACTCTCACTGGTGGCAAATGTAGTTCTTGCACACTGAATATCCATAAAACAGTATCTAGTATTAACGCATGAGTTCTTAGAATCACATGATCTCAGGCAGTTTCAAACCTCGGGTTAAGGTTTTAGTGCTGCTCTAATGAGAACTCCCGCCTTCCTTAACACTGTAGTTCTTCTCTCTATTGTAGGCCCTCACTTCAGAGAGGCAAGGCCTTGCCGAGTCCTTCTTACCCAGGGCACTCCAAAAGTTAATGAAGTTTGTAAAGCGCACAGAGTAAGAGAAAAGAATAAAGGGGACGTGGCTGCAAGGCCAAGTTACTAAAAAGTATCCACTTCTTCAGATTCTGTAGTTGCAAACAAGAGTGAAGAAAACACGTGGAGAGAAGTTCCTCCTCATCACCGTCAGGCACGCTTAATGCTTAAAAACCAAGGGCACAACAAAGCGGACAGCGTTGGCGACCTGAGAGGCTGGACTTGCTGCACCTCCACGCTGCGTGTTTCTACCTTCTTTCACCCAGAGGAAGGGCCCCACCCGCGAGCAAGCTGCCTTTAGCCAAGCACCCCCAGAAGACCCACCAGAGAGAAGAAAAAGGGGGAGCCCTTTGAGGGCCATCCTGCCTCCTTAGCCCAGACTGTGACAAAGAACCCCCTCTTCTACACCACGTCGTGCGAGGAGCTCTCTTTATGGGACCCTGGAAAAAACCGGGGCAACTCAGCCCGGGCCGAACCCCCCCCCCGGCTCCTCGCGCCCTTCTGCGCTGCCTGCTGATTCCGGCCAGGAAGCCCCCTGCCACGCACGCTTCCCTCACCCCCGAGTTGACGCAAAGACCACCTTGGTGCCAGAAACCGAGGTGAAAAAGTCAGCGCTACGGCCGTTTCTGCACTAGACTGCTACAGCCTAAGCTGCAAACCCCAGGATTCCACGGGACGTTGAAAAGGGAATAACAGCGTTATAACAGGCTAGCGCGGAAATGGCCCCTATCATACATTAACAGGGTAACGGTACCGGGGGTGAAGGAAGCACCCGCTTCCTGCGCTCTCCCCGCGCTTTTTTTTAGGAGCGGCGCAAGCGGCAGCGAGCCAGCTTTTCCTTCCCCGGTGCCAGCATCGGCGGCGCCGGCGGGGGGGGGGGGCTCTTACCATGGCGCGCGCACCCCTTTGGCTTGCTCTTCTTCCTTCTCGCGACGGCTCGCCTGACAGCGGAGACGGGGGCTCGCGCTCTGCGTCCGCTCGGGAGTGACCCGCAGAGAAAGCACACGTGAAAAGGGGTCATCCACTGCGCATGCGCCCTCCGCACCCCTTGGGAAAAGAGAAATTACTTCCTGTGGCTATGGAGGAGGAGAGCAAAAACCCGTTAAGATTTATTATTGATCATTTTGCGCCTTCCAATCATTAATGACAGTCTATTTTCTAAGCTACCTGTAACGTCCTGTTTGGCTCACGCACACTCCTCCTAGTTTAATATTTGATCGGGGGGGCGACAGGAAGGGGGACATGAGAAAGCACGGGTAGCCTCCGGAACTTACGAAATACCTCGCGCGACCTTTGGTGAGCATGGGCATTCCAGAAAATTCTGGAACCGGGCAGCCCCGGAACCTGCATAGACGATAGCCAGGGAGGGCTCGTAACAGGAAGCCAGCGCTGGCGGGGGTGGGTGGGCTTCAGTTAGCCCGGCCCACGGCGCTTCCCTCCCTCTAACGACTTCCCGGCGCGCGGTGTGGCTGGATTACGTCACGGTGGGCGGCCGTGCTGCCAGGCTGGTTCCGGGGCCCCCTTCCGCGCCAGCCTCTCACGTGGGCCGAGGGGCGGGGCGGCCGAGCAGACGTGAGAGCTGAGCGCTGCCTCGGAGCGTGCGCGTGCGCGAAGGCCCCCGGAGCCTCCTCTTGCTCGTCCCGCTGCGCTTGGTGGTGGAGCGCGAAGCCGCCTCCCGGTCTCAGGCCCGCCGCAAGTAAGCGCCGAGGAGGGGGACGCGCGGCTGGAGGGAGAGGGACCGGGGGGGAGGAGAAGATGGGGGTGACCTTTTTTTTAATGGGCCTCTGACCCAGCCATCACCAGTAGAAGGGAGGGACGAGGAGCCCCTGGGACGAGGAGCCCCTTGGGTTTGAAGGGAGGGAAAGAGCCGCGTCCCGGAACCTCGTACTGCTGGGGGGGGGAGGCGAGTGTGTCCTGCCTGAGGGGGGGCGTCCAGTGGGTTCTCTGCGAGCGGGAGGCGACCCGCGCGGTTTACTGAAGTGCCCTCCGAAAACGAATGCCGGGCCCCGGAGCCCGTTGGAGCACTGGGGTAGCGCAGTGCTGCTTTCGTGGGGGGCGGCCGGGGCTCGCCCTTGCCCGAAGGACCAGCGGGCACCCCCGCCCACCCCGCGTATTGCCACCCGTGCTGTTGCCGGGCCGCCTCCCCCGCCGCGCGCGGGGTCTCGGGGGCGCTCGGGGGCTTGCGCGGTGGCGGAAGGTGCGCCGGGGCCGTTAAACCCCTCGCGGGGCTCTTGGGGTGAGGGAGGGGGAGGGGAAGGGGAGCGCAGCAAGACTGCGGTCTTCCCGGCCCGGCGGAGGAGAGCGTCTTTGCGTCTCCGGGTGCTGCCGCTGCCTCTGCTGGCCGTGGCCGATTAAGGGGTCGCGGTCCAACAGGGCGTTGGAGGACCGCGCAGTTCCCGCCCGAGCCTTCCTTTCGGCCCGAAGAGGCACGTGCTCTCTCCATGGGGCGCCCCGCGTTTTCTCGTCCTTTCCCTGCCCGCCTCTGTCTCAGTCCCAGTGCGAGCAGCGAGCGCCGTGAGTCTCGGTGGCTCTCGAGGCGGAGCTCTTTTGGGGTGACCGGACTGCTACAGACGCCTCAGCCTCCCGCTGTTGGGGGGAGGGGGCGGGAATGGTGGCTTTTAGGATGCGTGCTGGCTGTCCTTGCAGCGCCGCTCTCCGGCCGGCAGGGGGCGGCAGCGCCCTTTCTCTCCTTGACCTTGCGCGCCGACCTGATGGCGGGCCGAGGCGCACGTGTGTGCGAGGAGGGCCCCGGGATACGCTTGGCTTACTCGTTGGACTTAGTTCTCTCGCCTTCTTTTTCCCGCCCTCCTTTTTCTGCAAGTTCCAGTTGCTTCCTCCTTTGTTCCCTTTTGATCCACCCCACCCCTCCCGTCTTATCTTCTTTTCTTTGACTTGCCAGTTCAAGCAATTTGCTTGAGGCCATGCTCTGATATCTGCTTATTTTGGTAGCTCCACTCAACACACCTTGTTTACAGTCCTGTTCCCGCCAAAATAAATTAAAACAGGATTGAGTTGGGAGAAGGAGAAAGTTGATGGAGTTCAGTACTTTCATAAAAATTGGGCTTGGTTAATAGCACTGATTTTGTGTGTTTAAAAGCTAAGAATGCACATACACATGCACTGTTTATTTGGGAAAGTTATTCATTTTAGTTTTCTGCCCAAACATCTAGTGGTAATGAAATACAGATCAAAAACAAAGTTGGGATTTAAAGATAACATAAAAAGAAATAAGTAATATAGGCATCCAGCCAATTAGACTTCTTTTTCCTTAATAGCATAGTTTAAATGTCAAAGGCCTGGTGGGATAAAAATGTCTTTGCCTGCCAATGAGAGAATAACCACTAAAGAACAGATTGAGTTTCCTTTGGCAAGGAGTTCCATTATCTAGGAGCTGCCACGCTGTCCAATTCATACTGAGAAGAAATGCCATTCTCTTTCCCAATGCAGATAAGTATGGAATGCAGTGTCTTGAACATTTGAACAATGTTTGCATATCCATGCTCAAACACAAGTTTTCCTGTTAATTTTAAGGCCTAGGGAATAGGTTGTCAGGCCAGCCTGTTAAGCCCCACTACCACAGAGAGCCCTGTGTTATGCCTATGTATTAACTAGCATTCTTAAAGGTAGGGGATTTGTGTGAGAGTCTTTATTGACAGTTTTGTGAATGACGCTTCTTTGCCATTAAAAATAAAAACTGGGGGAAAAGTTTATCGATGGGTGATTTTAGGCACTATATATAAATTACTGAAGGTCACGTAAGTATTGAGTTCACAGTTACAGACTGTATGCTTGAGAGCATAGCGTATGAGGTTGGGACAATGGGCACACCAGTGACCCTGCTGGCATTGAAGCATGTGTGTTTTTAATCTTCATTTATAGAAATGCTGCGTTTACCAACAGTGCTACGTCGGATGAGGCCAGTGTCCAGAGCACTTGCCCCACACCTTACAAGAGCCTATGCAAAAGATGTTAAATTTGGAGCAGATGCTAGAGCACTCATGCTACAAGGTGTGGATCTACTTGCTGATGCTGTAGCTGTCACCATGGGACCAAAGGTACACAAATTAATTTTCTTGGAATTTGTTAAAAGCTTACTTGTAAAACGTGTGTTGAAGGGTTGGACAAAATTGAACGTATCTCCTCCCAAATTAAGAGTGTTTGTGTCCTGCTTATTTTTTTTCCCCAAAAGGAGGATTGAACATGTGGTTAAATATTTCCTTTTGAAATGAAAGTGTTTAGAAATTCATTAATTCATGCCCTTGGGTTTTTATTTTTAAACTTTGCCTGTAAATGTGTTTCTTATTAACATAGCATACCTGAAGTGAGTGAGTTTGCTACTAGGTAAACAAATGAAACGCAAGAAACGTGTGCTTTCATGCTTTGTTTTGCTGCTGGTGTGCCTGACCTAACTCTCGGTTAGATTTCAGAGTGATAACATGTGGAGGCAAACTACATTGTGTGGAAGGTTTGCAGTACCAAGACTGCATTGTGAGATAAACAGAAGGTGTTTTCTCCTGAAAGGAGTGTTGGATCGCTAAGCAGAACAGAGGCAGTAGAGAATATGCGCTGCCTTCTGTGACCACTGTAACCAGAATTTCTGGTGGTCTCTCCAGTTGGGAAGAAGGACCAGTCAGAATTTTTCCCTTTACCTGTCCTCCTATTGTGCTATAGAGCAGTGGTTCTTAACCTTTTCTTTATCCAAGGACCCCCTAAGACTTAACTCAAGATTTAGATATTCAAAAATTCATTTAAATATTTAGATATTTATTTCTTTATTAAAGGCTTCTGGAGACTAGGATTCCAATCCCTGCTTGGACACCAGGTAACCTTGGGCAAGTGACATTCTCTCAGCCTCAGAGGAAGGCAAAGGGAAAACCCCTCTGAACAAATCTTGCCAGAAGAAAACCCTGTGGTAGGTGCACTTTAAGGCTGCCATAAGTCAGAAGTGGCTTGAAGGCACACAACAACAAAGTGCTGCTGAGAGCGGTTCTAGCCATCATGTCTCTCTCTTTGAAAACTGACGTGGCAACCCTAAGGTAAACCTATCATGAGGGTTTTCTTGGCAAGATTTGTTGTCTTTGCCTTTCTCTGAGGCTGAGAGAATGTGACTTGCCTGGGGACACCCAGTAGGTTTCCACAGCCAAGTGGGGATTCACACCCTGTTCTCCAGAGCCATAGTTCAGGTGCGTGCCCATGCCAGCGACCAAGTCCCTTTTGACAGGAATGCAGCAGTGAGGGTATATGTGTGTGTGTGTGTGCCCAAACTGGTCCCTCATTTGCAAACAAGAGGGCCATTTCAGAACCCGCAAACCTCCCTCCTGCTGCCATGTCCCTGTTGTTGCTGTTGCTGCTGTTGGTGTCCTGCAGGAGGGCTCCATGCACCCCAGGTTAATAATCACTGCTATGAAGAGAAGATAAATAGAATGGTGGGCTTGTTTTCATAAACCCAGTCTTGCAGCTGTGCAACAGTTTGGGCACCATAGAGAGGAGAAAAGTTTGGGTATCTAAACGGGGGGTTCTCAAAGTACTGCCCTCAGGGGTACCTTTTTTTTCCTTCAGAATGTCCAAAAATGATTTTCAGAAGGTATGGAGGGCATTTCCACCATGTTTGGGAGCCCCTCGTGGATGAAAATTTTAATTTGTGTACTCTAAAGAGGTAAAATGGCAATTAATACTTAACCTGTAAAAGGGTTGATAAGATAATTCAAGTGTAGAATTTCATATCTAAAACAGTTTGTTAAGTTTATAATGGCATTTTAAAAGCCTGAAAAGATCATTTCGGATGTAAACCTCCAGCTCAGATTTGTTGTTAAAACAAGAGATACATGCAGAACTTCAAGATGTGCCTTTGGAGTCTTAATATGGATCTTGTTTAGTGCCGTTACAACCTCTTAAGAATTGAGATCTCCGCTGTTGAGGAAATAATCTGTAAATGTTAGATGGAGAGGGGGATTTGAATAAAAGCCAAACTGTACACGAATAATGCAAAACGGTGTTTTTATTTCGTATGTTGTGCTGACAGGGAAGAACAGTAATCATTGAACAGAGCTGGGGCAGTCCTAAGGTGACAAAAGATGGTGTGACAGTAGCCAAGGCCATTGATTTGAAGGACAAGTACAAAAACATTGGAGCCAAGTTAGTTCAAGATGTTGCCAATAATACCAATGAAGAGGCTGGAGATGGTACGACAACTGCAACAGTACTGGCACGGTCAATTGCAAGGGAAGGATTTGAAAAGATTAGCAAAGGAGCAAATCCAGTGGAAATCAGGAGAGGTAATGGTCTTGGTAAAATTTGTCAGTGGGATTTGCAGAACTCTTTTAATTTTTTTGAAATACAACATTCCCCCAAACTGGTGCCCTCCAGATGTTTTAGGCTGCATTTCCAGTCATCCATAACTATTTACCATACCTGTTGGAATGATAAAAGGTATCCTTCAAAATGTCTGAAAACTACCTCATTGGGAGAAAGATACTCTAATACTTTCTCTGTTCTTAGAATTGAGAGTGACGCAGCAGCCACCATTAGCACTGCTGAGTTTTCCCAGCAAGCAAAGGACAGCTCTGTTATGTCATGCATTGGCCCCATTAAATTCTCTCATGTTTAACGTAAGTACAGTGGACCCTTGGTATCCACCAGGGCTTGGTTCCAGGACTGCAGATACAAAAAAAAAAAAAAAAAACCCATGGGTGCTCAAGTCCCTTATACTCTATAAAAAGACTCCATTCATGTGGGTTCAGCAATGACTTCCACTGTGCTACCCCCACGCAAACACACAAACAACAGCTGCCAAAAACACACACACAAGCTCAGTCTCCCCACCCTGACAACCAGTTCCCTCTCCTCCTCTCCCCTGCGTGCACATCAAGGACAACTACCATGTACACATGTAAGCCCCACTGTACTCAACCTGACAGCCAGTTCCTCTTGCTCTCTCCTCCATGAAGCATTGCAGAACAGAATGGCTTCTACCACAGTCCTCTTTCAAGGCCACCTGCAAAGATGGGATATCTCACACTGCTTTTGGAAAAAAATATTTGATATATTTTAATATATATTTTTAATATTAAATATTTTTAATTTTTTTTCAATATGCAGTGGATTGAATTTGTGGGCCCACTGTACCAGTAATCCATGGTTATGTACAATGTGGTAACTGATAATTTTTGTTAAAAGATTGGGGGCTCAGTAAGTCATTTTAAAGTTTTATTTGCCATTACTGGATAGATTATTGACATGGTTGTTCCGTGTTGCCTCAGGAGTGATGCTAGCTGTAGATGCTGCAATTGCTGAATTAAAGAAATTGTCCAAGCCAGTCACAACCCCAGAAGAAATTGCTCAGGTAATGCTTGGTTCTGCTTAATAATTGGTTCCCTCTTCCATGTTGTTTTGCTCACAGAGGAGAAAGAGAAATACTGTTTAAAAGTGTTAGCAGAATGCGATACCTGACTATCTCAGTAATACTATACTGGTCAAAAGATAATTCAGATTTGAAACTTGTGCTGTGATTATTATCTTTTTGGCTGTCCTGCTTTTTAAATAGATATGATTAATTCCAGCAGATTTACAGGAAGAGGTTGGGCTTACTTTTTATTTTTTAACAGGTTGCAACAATATCAGCAAATGGAGATAAGGAAATTGGTAATATAATCTCTGATGCCATGAAAAAAGTTGGACGGAAGGGTGTCATAACAGTTAAGGTAAGGCAGTGTGCATGGGTATGAGAATAAGAAAAGAAAGATTCTTGCCAAATACCCTGAGCCATTTCAAGTTTTATTTTTATGGTATAGGTGGTTTTCAGCCTGTGGGAAATATTAATATTCAGTGATTTCTAGAATAGAACACTCAGAAACATTTTAAGAGTGAATAATTTGGGCAGAGTGTTTGAATCTCTGTACTAGATATCCAGTTGGCTTCCTCATTCTTGGTGAAATGACTTTGTCAGTATAAAATATGGGACTGGAGAACATTTGGTGTGGAATACATGCACTGCCATACCATATTTTTTGTGTAGAAGGAGTTATTACTAGCTTGGTGGCGTAGTGGTTAAATGCTGGTACTGCAGCCACAGTATTGTGAGTTTGATCCAGCTGGGCTCCAGGTTGACTCAGCTTTCCGTCCTTCTGTAGGTTGGTAAAATGAGTGCCCAGCTTGTTGGGGGCCGCTAGTTTACAACACTTTAAACTGCTTAGGGAGTGCTTAGCACTGATAAGCAGTATAGAAATGTAACTGCTAATTGTTATTGGTATAAAACCCAGAGCAGCAATCACATGGCCCTCTAGGCATATTAGAATACTGTTTAAGGATAACAAAACTTGGATCAATGAAATTTCCTTTATCTTTTCTTTTGAATAGGATGGGAAAACTTTAAATGATGAATTAGAAATCATTGAAGGTATGAAGTTTGATAGAGGCTACATATCTCCTTATTTCATTAATACAGCTAAAGGTAAGTTAACGTGACTAGAACCAAGTGTCTTAGTCTGAGCTCTCTTTGATTGTTTTAGTTATTTGACTACAGTTAAATAAGATGGAATTGAAAGTATTTTATTCTTGTTTTCACTCCGAAGTAGAGATACATGTAGACCCAAGAATGAGTATTTGATAACCAATTACAGAATTAGTTAATGCATGGACTTTACTCTCGGTAGCATCTAATTTACATGTATTAGCTGTAAAAATTTCAGAGTAGTTCTCCACTGAAGACTAGAGGATGTCTTTTGTAGCAGGGTAAATATTTTGCGTTTTGAATCTTCAGACATTCAATAAAAAAAATCTGGTGTGGCATGGCACTGACTAGCATTTTATGGATTGTTTAAAAGTCTCTGGCTTTTGATATAATTGTTTGTACAATGGTTTAAGAATCCTGGTTTCCTTTGTAGGTCAAAAATGTGAATTCCAAGATGCTTATGTGTTAATCAGTGAAAAAAAGATTTCCAATGTTCAGTCAATAGTACCAGCTCTTGAAATTGCCAATAATCACCGTAAGCCTTTAGTTATTATTGCTGAAGATGTTGATGGAGAAGCTCTCAGTACACTTGTGTTAAACAGGTAGGACTGAAACAAGTGTTTTTACATAGTTACACAACACATGATGGCCTGGTTCCAAGGATTCATTGTGTTTTAACTAAAGGAAGATGCATGTAGGTAGAATTAACAGTAATTAATTAGCTGTGGGTGGTATGAATTGACAATTAAGGTATGCACCTGTCTGTCATGCAGTTCAGTGAGTGTGGTTGTTAGCAGTGCATTCCAGTAAGCAGAGGAAAGGAGTTGAGAAGTCAGGAAAAGGTTAATTCTTCTTACTCAAGAGCTTGGAAATTGAGGAGAAAAACTTCTTTCTGATTGTGGCTCTGCTTAGAGCGAAGAAGGGTGTTACTTGTCTAATCTCAGAAGCAGGAGTCTTGACAGTCTTTTTACCTGGGGTGGGTATGAGTTGCTTTCAGCAAGGGTAGTTTCTTGAGGCTCTCTGTTTTTGCATGGTAGTTGTCAGTTCAGAGGAAAGAATGCAGCTGTGTAGGTGAGCCAGTGGCCAGAGTGGTGTGCTGGGGTTGGGAGATCCAAGTTCGCATCCCTGCTGAGTCATGAAACACTCTGAGTGACCTCACGTTGTGAGTATAGTGAAGTGGTGAGAAAGAGAGTCATGTTGCATGAAATGAAAACGTATTTAAAGGTGGGTTTCTTTTCAAACACCGAATGGTAGGTAGCATTTGTTAATTATAAATATGCTGCATGGTAGTCATACAGCTATTTTTGAATACAATTATAGCATTCACGTCAATAGAGGATGCAGTTTACTCTGACCAGTGAAATTTTCTCTCCTTTTTCAGACTGAAGGTTGGCCTGCAGGTTGTTGCAGTAAAAGCACCAGGTTTTGGTGACAATAGAAAAAATCAGCTTAAAGATATGGCAGTTGCTACTGGTGGTGTTGTAAGTAAATGCTGATATGCCTTCTAATTACTTACAGGCTGTCTGATCAAAAACACTGTATTTGCCAGCATATAAGACACACCTGTGTATAAGACGTACCACATTTATACACTGGCAAATACTATTTGCTGGCATATAAGACACACGGGCATATAAGACGCACCCGATTTTCAAACAGTATTTTTCGGGGGGGGGATGAGTCTTATACCCCAGCAAATACAGTAACATTGAAAGGTAATTGATCTGTAATGGATTAACAGTATAGTGCAAAGCTGCCTACTTCCCCATTGCTGGATATAATTAATTAATAGCCTTTGGAGAGGCTAATCTGAATTGCCAAAGGAAAATTGGAAGATTTGTAATTCTATATCAGACCTTTGGTCTCTCCAGTTTACTTGTCTTAAACCTTCTCAGAATCAGCAGGCTCCATAGAAAGGGACAGATTGCTCTTGCCCAAGGTCTGTTCACAAAAATGGCTTTTGATGTTAAGAATAGAGGGCCTGTTTCCACCCCCTGCAGTAGTGGGTTAGGTGAATCCTCATTTGAGTTATTGTGTACTTCCAAGTTTTTTTTATCTGTCTATCTACCTATCTAATGTTGGCTTTGTTTGTGCCAAAAATATCAGGTTCTGTACAAATTAAGTCAAAAGAAAAATTTGACAAATAAGTCAGAACAACTGTAAAATGTTGCAGTAGTTGAACTAATTTTTCCAACAAACAAGGCACCCTTCCTCATCAAGAATGAGAAAACTGGTGAACATGCTTTTCATCCCTAGTCCTGTCCTGCCAGTTGAAGACCAATGATTTAATACTGTTTTGCACTGAGAAACAAGAGCTCCAGGGTCTCAAGAAAGCATCTTTCCCTGGAATCTTTTTTCACACTGTGTATGTGCTGCTCCATTGAGCTCAGGCTGGACTAGTGAAGAAATGACAACTTTGTTGGGTGGGAAGCCTGGCTGCTGAGGGCCATGAACCCTTGGACATAGTGTTAATAGCAGTGTTTCATTGCTAATTCAGCAACAGCTGAATTAGAGTCTGCAAAACTGGTAGCAAAATGGAGCTTTCAGTGTTCAATGTTGCTTGTTTTCAGGTGTTTGGAGAAGAAGGTTTGAGCTTAAATCTGGAAGATATTCAGCCTCATGACTTCGGCAAAGTTGGAGAAGTCATTGTGACAAAAGATGACTGCTTATTACTTAAAGGGAAAGGTGATAAAGCTCAAATTGAAAAACGTGTTCAAGAAATAGTTGAACAGTTAGAAGTTACAACCAGTGAATATGAGAAGGAGAAGCTGAACGAACGCCTGGCTAAACTTTCTGATGGAGTAGCTGTACTGAAGGTGACTATAGTATGACTTATTTTTCTGTGGACTTCAGGATTTGTTATGCATCTTTCCTCCAGATCAGAGAGCTAGAGAGAACATTCAAGGTAGTGATGTACAATAGGATCCTATTTTTAGGTTTAGGGAGAATTTTGTATGTTAAGTATCCGCCTTGATTTGCTGCAATTCTTTCATCTTGGTGTAAAAAAAAAATTATTACCATTTGAGCTGAAAATGACTCTTTCTATGTGGTAAGTTCTTGGGAGGAATTATCAGTTTCTGGAAGACAATATACTCCAGAGATCAAAATAGAGATAATGGCCATGCTTTTTGGAACGTAATTGTTATAACAGTTTCAGGTAAAGGAATACCTAGAAATTTGGGGGGGAGGCTCCTGTTATATATAACATTAAATATGCCAACTGCATTTTTGCATAAAACAGCATTAAAAGGAGGAATACTGTTTAGCTCTTGGTTTGATCAACTGAATTGCATCCTTTTTTTGCTTGAGGGAACTTAAGTTTATCAGCATGCTTCATTGATACAAGTCATAAGATACAGCTTTGATTCCAAACACCCAATATTATTTCTTGGTATTATCAGTGGATTAACACTAAAAGCCCTCATATTTATCTTAGTTTCTGGGTCTGAGAGATCAGTCCATAACTTCCTCGCAACCTTTGAATGATATCCTGATTTTATAGCAAGTATTTATAGGTGGCCTATCACATCTTAAGAGATTTCCTAATCCTGGCCACTTGTTGATTTTAAGACCTTGGTAATGGCATTCAGCTAAACCTGGTCCCAGAGTCCTATACAGATGTTTTTTGTTTTTTTGCTTTCACATCCCCTGCTTATCCCTGCATATGAACATTTTGAGAAAGTTTTGTCAGTTTGAGAGAGAAGGATTTGAATAGAGGGGAAAAGAAACTTAAGTACATGAGAAAGGAGAGCAGGGTAAGAGGACAGAGGGGAAGGTGTCTAAATGTCACCTTAATTGTAATATTTGTCCATCTCATTTTTTGTAGGGTTATTTGATTTTGAGTTTAAGAAACTTAAGGATTGTGAATATTTGACCTTCCAGATGTTTTGCAACTCCAGTTCTCATCCTTTTCCTTAGGCCATGTGGGATGATGAGATCTAGAATCCATCATCTTCAATCCCCAGCTTCCCCATATTTTTGCTTGGTCATCTCTTTGAGTCTTGGCAAGCTGTGAAAGAGTCTTGGCTCCATGCTCTGCAAAGGTTATTGTTGGGTGTATTTCTTGGCTGAATACCATTAGTTGCAAATAAGAGTTAGTAGAGTTTTGGAGGTTTTTTATTTTGTTTTTTTTTGAGCTGGATACACTGAATGCACAAGCTGTGGACAGAGAGAAAAGGAGCAGATAAAAGCAATCGCAGGAAGGAACGAGTTTGTTCTGTGGCAACAGCAGCAGAATTGAAGGAGGGGCTTGGGGATACCTACAGATCTGTTTGTAGTCTCTGCCCAGTTTGGGTGGCAGTAGGTAGGAGGCTCCTTCCCACAGATTAAAAGCACTGATTGAAGACAATATGATGTTAAGGCAGACATACTTTGGCAGAAGTCACATCTTACTCCGACCTAGCTGAAGCAATCTATGTTTATCCGGAACAACTTGGAAGCAGCAGGGCTGCAAGTTATTGACATTTTTGAACTGCTTCTTGGACATTGGATAAGCAGTCATGCAACACTGTTGCGGTAGTTCTACCTTCTTTCCCCGTACCTGTACAGAATCCTTAAAATCCAAAGTTCAACTTTTAATGGCAAAAATAGCTTGAAAAATAGTAAGGATGTTACACAAAGATGGAGGTGGAGGGGGGATGCCCAAGGCAACAAAGGTGGGGTGTAGATTCAGTACATTGTCTAGTTCATTGCCCTCAGTTGTGGCATTCAGGGGATGCAAAAAAAAAAAAGGCAGACTTCCATATTAGCATTTAGTTTGCCATGGAATTCAGGCTGTCAGTGCATGTTAGAGAAAACCTGATGGTTGAGTTGTGAAATAACTCTTCCCTCTCCATGGCCAGGATGAAAATAGGCTTGATGAGAAGTTTATGAATTGAGATAGTTAGTCTGTGTTGCCTACGGTTGGCTGTAGAAATGTTTCTGAAATAACTTCCAGTAACAACATGGCAGTTATGTAATTAAGAATCACTTTTAGGTTGGAGGAACAAGTGATGTTGAAGTGAATGAAAAGAAAGACAGAGTCACTGATGCCCTCAACGCCACCCGTGCTGCTGTGGAGGAAGGCATAGTTCTAGGTGGTGGGTGTGCCTTACTTCGGTGTATTCCAGCACTAGATGCTTTGACTCCAGCCAATGAAGATCAGAGAATCGGTAAGAAAATTCTAACACCAGTGGACTTCCCTGAAATGCTGCATCTTTAGTGGCTTGGATCCTATGAAGACTTGTTTAGTTTTTGCTAGCATTAGATTGTGTAGAAATTTATTGTAATGAACCACAATTATGTTTTTTAGGCATAGATATAATCAAGAGAACACTGAAAATTCCAGCAATGACTATTGCTAAGAATGCAGGTGTTGAAGGATCACTGATAGTGGAGAAAATCATGCAGAGTGCACCTGACATTGGCTATGATGCCATGCTTGGCGACTTTGTAAATATGGTAGAACGAGGCATCATTGATCCAACCAAGGTGAGTACTTGGGTTTTAAGCAGTCTTAGCATTTTATGGACAAAAGCAGCGTGGCACTTCATTTAATGTTCTTAACTCTTTTAGGTTGTAAGAACAGCTTTGATGGATGCAGCAGGTGTTGCTTCCCTTCTGTCTACAGCTGAAGCAGTGGTAACTGAAATACCTAAAGAAGAAAAGGAACCTGCCATGGGAGGAATGGGTGGTGGAATGGGAGGTGGTATGTTCTAATCCTGGGCTACATGGATGTGTATCATGAACTCTAATGAGGGCCTTGATAGTTTAAGTAAACTTCAGGTCAGTGAGAAACAGGATGGATAAGTGATTGTAGAAAGGCTGGTGCTCAAAGAATCACTGTAACATTAGTTACTGGATTTGAGTTGGTACTTGTATGATCGTTTCCAGTCATTGTCCATACCTACAGATAATTTATTTTGTACTTTCAATAAAGACATTTGTACATTCCTGATACTGGGTGCAAGATCCATGTACCAATGCTGTACTCTAACCTTAAACCAGTGGAAGCACTTGCCATTCTGTTAAATCAGACTTTATTGGTGCTTGCTGTCACTAGGAAATGCAAAAGCCGTTGTGTGCAAGACTGAATAAAAATTGTGTACAAAATAGACAAATATACAATTATGTGACAACTTTATGTAATAAAAGATTGCTGAAACTTATGAAATGGTTTAACTTATTCAGAAGATGTTACCACTATGGCTTCAGAGACCATCAGTGATTTCAGTGGTATTTAAGGCAGGGTTGGTAAAATTCCCCCAGTGGACCAAATTGTATTCCTGGAGAAATGCAATACTATCAGATCATTTCATTTACCCCACCCTATTAAATATCTTGCTGGGAAACAGGTGATTATGGGGGGGTGAGGGGAAATGACCCTTGCCACCTTTGCATAGATGCAAAACAGCAACTGCCTTTCAGTATGAGGCAAACTATAAGATTCTTTCTCATGAAATTACTTTAAAGCACTTTCTGAAGTGCTTTGCTCTTCAGAAAATGTAGTATACCTGAACTCTCATTTGTGTGCAGATAACAGCAAGTGATACCTGAGCATTTAGCATTATTCAGTATTAAAACCCAGGGCTTCACTTGATATTGCTACAGTTGAAGTAGCAAATAACAGCCCAATTTTGAAAACACTTCTGAGGTTCTGTGCAGGTCAGTAGATGTTCCACCGCTCATGCTTTTAGAGAAAATGGCAAGAGTCAGATCTGTCAACGACAAGACTACCCTTGTTCTTGTGGGCCTTCACCCTAAGGCAAACCTATCACAAAGGTTTCTGAGGCTGAGTGTGTCTGACATACCCAAGCCCACCCGTTGGGTTGCCATGGCTGAGTGGAGAATCGAACCCCAGTGTACCACACTGGCTTTCAGGATTACCTGTCCTTATTGTAACTCTTAAAAAGGGTAATGTTTATGCATCTACCAAGACTCCAACACAAACCTCAGTTCATGTAAGTTAAGTGTAGCAATATATATATATATATATAAAAACAGTAATTTCAAACTTGTCTCATCTTCTAACATTTTAGAGAACCCAACACTTAGGCTTATTGCAGCTTTCTTAAAACTCAAGTTCGTGATTGTGTATTTAAGACTCCATGAGCTTCAACCATCTATAACAGTACACTGCTGTGCCTTGTGAAGTTATTTGTTAGTTGAGTCCTTTTTCTAGGATTCATTCATCTTACACACTAAAGTTGCTTACTCAGTTCAGCTATCATATTTTTATACACTGGAGAAACAAGCTTTGATCACAGTTGTCCTCTGCAAGTTTAAAGCTTTAACAGCAAAAAATAACTTAAAATATGCCTTTAAAAGAATAACTTAAACTTGATTCCAATAACTATTACACACTGCAAAAGAGGCAGTCAAACTGCCATATTGTTTGAGTTTCATATAAGCAGGCAAGATGAAGAAGGCAAATGTGGTGTAAGTTACAGCTGCCACTCAAGTTATCAGCACCTTGGAATTGCACTTGATGGAAGCTTCTACATTATGTACATCTGCATCTCACATTTTTGTACAATTCTATTATACATAATTTCCAAAACATGTCCCCAAATAACTGGAAGCCCACACATGAGAAGCATCCTAGTCTATGTGTGGTATCCAGGTAGTTTTGAGGAGACTAGTTTTTCCCCTTTTATGTGTGGTGCACTTCATGAAGCATTAGTTCTCGAGGTATGTTGGTTTCTGGACCATACAACTTGGCTGCTCTTCTCTCAAACGCAGAAACCATCTGCTTAACAACTTCATCAAAGAACAGAGTAGCAAGGTGAGAATGTAGAAGGGAACGAAACTCGAAAGAGATCTGTAAATGAAAACAATTATTTTCAGAATGCTGTGCAAGTAGGGTCCACAGTATGGCTAATGAATTATGTAACTACAGTAGCACCTTTTCAAATGCACAGTAAGAAGGAACACGCAGGCCCTCCACTAAACTTTTGGTATCTACTGGTCAACTTCAGTCACTTCCTCTCCTGCAGTTAATCAGTCAGCCCTCTACATTTGTGGATTTTACTTTCACGGGTTAGCTTTCTGAGTTTGCAAACCCCTGCCCCCTCCCCACCTCAAGTACTTTTCTAGGGGACCCTTCCCCCTTGGTAGCTTGGATCAGGCTGTGCAGCCCTTTAAAAACCCACTTCTGGTAGTCCTCCTCCCCCACCAGCTGCCACCTAAGGACAGCTCACAGTCAATTTCTCAGCACCACAAACCCTGTCCCAATGCCCTGCCAAATCCAAGGAAGAAGATGGGAGAAAGAGAAGAAATATAGGGCCACCGTGCCAACAACCCCCTTTCTCTCTTGTTTCCCTGACCTGATTTGGACCCTGGATGCTTGCTCTCCCCACCATACGTTGGCCCCCTTCCCACAGAGCCACGTATTTTTATATCTGCAGCATTTCCACTTTTGCAGGGTCTAAAAGTTTACCCAAAAAACCTGGGTCAGCTCATGCACAGGTCAAAAGTATGCATCGTACCTTAACTTTTATTTAAAAAAGGGAAAAAAAGGAACCATCCCCTTCTCTGAGTAGAATGGGAAAAGGAGAGAGCTTAATCTGTCCCAGGAGAACATAAAGAAACACCAAGCCCTCCCCCACCATGCCACCTCTGGCCTTTTTGAATGCTTGAGCGGTAAAATAGTGCTTCCCATCAAAGGAGAGCCAAGAGAGCAGACAGTGTGTGTGGATCTTTCAGGTTCTCCTAGGATGGACTAAGCTCTTGCCTTTTGCCACTCTACTCAGAGAAGGGGATAGTTCCTTTTTTGATAAGAGTTAATATTGTACCTTAACTTTTATCAAGAAAGGAACCATCCTCTTCTCCAAGCAGAGTGGTGACATGCCTTTTTGAATGCCTGGGCAGGAAAATGGCAGCCGGTGGGGGGGGTCAGAGGCAGCCAGTGGTGCTGACATTTTTGCCTTTCCACTGAATGACCCTTAACATATCCACGGGTCATGCCAAAATCCATAATTTTGGCCCCAAAAACCTGCCCTCAATTTATAACACGAGCGTATACAGTAATACTCTTGGCCAGCCATTTCTCTTCACTTCTTTAATTCCTTTGCTAGCCAGCATCCTAACACTTGGATATGCTCAGTCCCTACAAGGCTGTTTTGGAGGAAGTTCTTGCTTCTCAGATTTTTTTTTCCTTCTAATGTTTTATACTTCTACAAACCTTGAGGTTTCCTCAACTTACTGATTGTTCCACCTTGAACACCTATGTTACATAAGTAACAAAACACAAGCCGTATCAGTAACAACGGGGGAATGGTGTGTATACGCAATGCTGAGTACTTCAGTAGAAAGGAGAGGTTACTCCCTAGCACCCCTTCCTCTGGAACAGGAAATAAAGCAGTCAGAGCTCCAAGAAAGAACAGTAATTTAACCTTTTCAGACTTGACTCTTAAGGGGAAGATGTACAGAGGTCTGAGCTTTTTGAGAAAAACCAGGTATAAATACAAATAACATGCATGCATCACAGAGCACTGAAAAATATTGCAGAAATATTCACGCCCTTTGAATTTTCCATATTTTGTGAGTTAACAACTAGCAACTGAAATTAATTTAATTGGCATTGTTACCGTTTTGTGTACACAAAACAGTCAATACTATGAAACTAAATCCATTTCAGTTGCTGTTCTAACACAGCAAAATGGAAAAGTCAAAGAGGAATGCTACTTCAACACATGGTAGGTTGTCCACACTACTGGGGAAGAAATTAATATGCCTAAGTTACATAATGGAGACCTTATTCTGATGATCTCCTACCTCCTAAAACTGGAAATTTATTCTGTGAATCAGTTATAAAGGTTTGTGTGTGCATTCCTTTGAGAGTCTTATAATGTTCACAATGAAACTGTATTGCTGTTTCGAATACGGGGAGGTTGTTAACAAGGTTATTTTCTGCAGCAGCAGTGTTGCCTTCATATCACATGACATGCCACTTTTGAAAACCAAGGGGACTTAGAGAAACAGATGGGAGAGGAATCTGCTGATCAAAGGAAAAAAGCTACCTTAAAAGACAACCAAGCTGTTGATCTGCATAGAATAGCACTTTCGTCTTCAAACAATCGTGTGTGCATGCATGCCCACGTACATGTACTTTCAAGTTGCCTGTGGACTTATGGCAACCAGGCATTTCTGGATTACTCAAAGGTGGCTTTGCCAGTTCCCTCATCTGAAACACAGATCGAAGTGCCTGGTATTCATCAGCAGTCTCCCATCCAAGTACTGACCAGGGCTGACCCTGCTTAGTTTCCAAGATCAGACAGAATCTGGTGTCTTTAGAGTATTTAGATCTTCACAAAAATAATAATAAATGAGACTTTGTTTTTCTTTTTAAAGACTGCCAGTAAACAAAAAGGGAGATATTTGAATTGTAACATTTAAAATTGCTCCTAAAATGAATTAGAACCAGTGGTGTAGTGGTTTGAGCACTTGACTATGACCCTGGAGATCAGGGTTTGGTTCCCCATTTGGTCATGGAAACCCACTGGATGATCTTGGGCATGTCACATACTTTCAACCTCAGAAAACCCCACGATAGGTTTGCTTTAGGGTTCCCATAAGTTGGAAACAACTTGAAGGCACAACACAACAAATGAGATGCATATCATTAGAAGGACAGAATAAGAGTCTTCAGCACCTACTTGTATAACCAAAACTGTTTAGAAGTTAGCAGTTTTTCAGAACTTGATGAGAAACACATTAAAACACATTTGCATCTGAATATTCTTATAACATTTTCCAGTACAGAGAAAATTACACATGATTACTGAACCATTTCTCTTTATATTATGGCCAGAATTCAAAGGGCTGGCTGTGCCAATTTGTCTTCTACCACCAACAAAATGGGGAGAAAAATGATAACGGAGGCTTAGAAACTTTCCAGAGCTAGTTCTCAGGTTGCAGGCAAAGGGTTCGGTGGTGCTGATAAACAAGACACTTATGTTTATACCAAGGTAACAGTCATATTAAAAAAGATAGAGGTTTTTAAAAGATGGAAGCTACACACTGCATCTTGTCCTTGCTTCAAAAGTATGTATCACTGTTGTGCAGACTTTAGAATGCCTCTCATACTTACCGAAAAATCCAAGGTGCATGTTCTTGGATAGCCAGGGATTCCTGGACTGAAGCGCCACACTGTTTCTAGATGATTAAATAATTTGCCATCTGTGCATGATGCCTAGGAGAAAAGTTCATTTTTGAAACATATCTACTTGGGTTTTAGAATCCTCAAGCTCAACTTCAACATCTCTCAATGGTCACATTTATGAGTACAAGAGCTATCATTAGTAATTTCCATCAAGTCTGAAGAAAGGCTTCATTTTCAAACCATATATAGGCTCTAAATTGCTTATAGCAGCAGGATTCGTGTGCACCTCCTCCCCTCAGCTGGAAACACCAGTACCACGTAGGGAAGTCACCCTGAACTTGGAAATGTATGAATTGGGCATATAGAAGGAGCCTCCCCACAGTTCCTGTTCTGGGAATCAAATCTCTCTCTCCCCTCCCATTAAGGCTGATAAGAGTAGAACTAGTCCACAGATTCAGTTTGCTCTCTGTGGACGCATTCTCCGCTGACAGTAGAGGGACAAGGAAAAGAGAACAACATTCTGGATCCTGTATGAAATGGAGATACTACAATTCACGTATGTACTAGTTCCATATATTCCAAAGCAAACGTGCAAGTATTTTTTTCCTGAAAAAACATTTTTCAAGCATGCCTTAGAATGGATGGAACAGTTTCTAGCCACCTCATATGCAAAACAAAATAGTGCTAAAACATCATTTCATATCCAGTTCTATACAGTGAGAGTAAGAATTAATCACATATTTCCTAGTGGCAATTTCTTAAGTTCTTAGGTGCATTATTGTTTAAAAACACAAGTTTACGCATAACGAAAGAGCAGTCAATCTGAATATAACACAAAAATATAGGAACAGAAGTATTACCTTAACCAAGTGAGGTCTTACTAATGTAACAATTGAAGTGTATCTCTCCACCACAGGAGCAAATCCCACTTCTAAATGTGCTTTGCAGTATCCTGAACGCTTGGATAACACATCAGATTTTTTGCACCAAGGGACGAAGTTCTTGTATTCACTGACAATTGCTACCACATCATACATTTCTTGCATAGAATACCTGATAAACAAGAAAGAGATAGTATAGAAAAAGAATCTGGGTTACTAACCCATGTGGCATTTCCTGACTTTTTAGTCACAAAGGAAGAATGCTGTTAATGTAAGCTTTGAAAATTTAGAAGGCATTTCAGAATCTTCCAATACAGCACACATACAAAAGCCTAATAACAGGAACTGGCATGATGGACTTGTCTGAGTATCAAACTAGGACTGGGAAGACCCAGGTTCAGCTCTCTGCACTACCATGCAACTCCCTGGACAACCCTGGCCTTGGTACACACACCAGGCAAAAGCCAGTCCCACCCAAATGAACATCAGCTCACAGAGCCAGATTTTTCCCTTCTCTCTGCCTGTCCTCTCTGCAAAAAATCTACTCTGGAAGTTCCACCTAACTTTTTGGAAGAGATAAGAGGGTGATTGGGAATGCTGGGGGAGAGAAGAGAAATTATCCAATAAATGTTCCACTAAGCTGTTCCACCAACATGATTTAACATGATACCACCTTCTCACCTCAGCCAATCTCAAAGAGCCACTGGGAGGACAAGAGTGAAAAATGAATAGCAATGTATGTTACTGTCACCTTAGAGGAAGTGCAGAGAAGAAATGAAAAAAGTTACCACCTTTTGAAACACTACGTTTGTATACCTTGATGTTGTGTGTTTCAAGTTGTTTCTGGCATATGGCAACCCTAAGGTGAACCTATCCCGAGCTTTTCTTGACAAGATTTGTTCAGAGGAGATTTGCCTTTGCCTTTCTGTGAGGCTGAGAGAACATGGCTTGCCTGGGAAAGTAACATCTATTATAAATCATACAGAATATCTCTCATCTTTTGTCCTGAAATTTTGTTTGTAGACTCATCAGGGCACAACCCTGTCAGAAATTCTGATACTGATCTGGTTCTCATCAACTCATGAGAGCCAGTGTAATCAAGTGTACACAATGCTAGATTTTGAGAGAGGCCAAATTTAAACTCTCCAGACTGCCTCACATTTTTGGATAGCCTTGGCAAAGCTACTCTCAGCCTTCTCATTGCCTATAAATCAAGAATACTAACAACCTATTACAGGAGATTATTAAGGGATGAATGTGACAAGGGCTTGGCATGGTAAGAGGCTTAGGGAAAATAATAAATCTACCCACATATTTTAAATTACTTTAGCTTCTCTTTCAACAAATTACAGAGCTCAGCCTTAGAAGTCTGAATTTGTGCAGAAAAATAAAAATAGCAAAATATATTGCAGGCAGCTGAATATAGGCTAGAAGTAAAAGTTCTGAGAAATTTTAATTTGGCTTCTTGGAAAAAAGTCAAAATCTCAGAGATACACAGTCTGATTTTAACTTTCAGAAGAACTACTTTACTTACCCCTTATTCTGATCTTTCACTAAGAGTAGCTGTTTCAAGAAAGGTTACTAACCTAAATCTACTCAATAGTTTAAACTAGAATAAATCCATTCAATCAATTGGGAGTGCTGAAATGTTCACTGATTTAATGGTTCAGTGCTGCTCTATTTTGGAATAATACTTGGATTTAGATCCCTGTCTTCACTAGTTTGTATCTACTGAGAATAAACATATAGGAGGGTGGTACGTGTCTGTTTAGGTACAAAGGAAAAGAGTGCCACACAAATGAACTAGGTACTGGTCCAAGTACATAAGTAACAGATAAATACAATGTAATAACATTACAATGTGAAAGATATATGGATAGGACAATATGGGATGAGAGGAGCTCCTTCAGAAATTTGGGCCCCAAGCCCATTCAGGTTTTGAAGGAAGTTATCAGCACTCTGACCTAGGCTGAATAGTTAACAGGATATGTGTGAGATGATTCCATCTAGATAAAATGTCCTGAAAGCCAACTGTACTGCTGGATTCTGCACAAGGCAAAGTTTCTGTTTTCTATGCACACCCACTCCCAACTATGATAGCAAAGATGGGCAACCTCCAGGATGGGAGTGGTGGTCCATGAAGGGAACCTTGTTTATGTGCAGAGAAGTGGCACATTTTACTGTTGCCACTCTCATTCAGTGTGTGCCCCCCATGCCTGTTTATTTAAAAATCACATCAACAACAAATTTAGTGGCAGGGGACCTTGGGAGGCAAATAAATAATGTGGGGTTGTATGTGGCCCATAGGCCAGCTGTTGCCCATTTATGTAGAACTGTTACCCTGTCTTAATGCTTGTTTGGACTTTTCAAGTATGCAAAAGGAATCCATGTTCTGTTTGAAATACATCTAGCTCTCTGCAGGAACAGTCTTATTATTCACTAAAAGTTCACAGAATGGATCCTACACTACTCAGATCTGTTCAAGGTATTTTCATTTTCTCCTCTTTCAGTCATAAGACTATTATCAAACTGCTTTTGAAATTCTCCCCTTGGTGAGATGTGGCTTATTCTTGTGGTTCGCTGCATTCTTGCCATAACCAGTCAAAACCTCTTTTGACAATGCAGGTCTATGTATGTTCCTGAAAATTAATCCCACCATCCTAAATGGGATTGAATTACTCCCATGTACGTGTCCATATGGTGGCAGTCTCAAAGTTCTGGAAAAAAAATAACTTTTTCTTGCCTAAGTTGAAGAAGGGATAGGACTCTACAAGGGATTACTGAAAAGTTTTCAGCATTTGATTTTTACACTTCAAGATATGTTGCATCGCCATAATAATTCCTACAGAAACTCCTATTAATAACCTCTGAAAGGCATTTACATGGTTAACTGAGAACACCAGCATGAATGTCATCACAATTTTCATTTTTTGGAGACCGTATATAAAGACTCCAGGTATTTTACAGGTAAAACATACAAAAATATATAGTTAAAATTACATAACAATATATAATTAAAAACAATATAGCATGGTATAGTGGTTTGAGCACTGGACTATGACTCTGGAGATGAGGCCTCAAATCCCTGCTCGGTCATGGAAACCCACTCAGCAACTTTGAATAAGTCACTCTCTCTCAACTTCACAGGAAGGCAAAGGCAAACCATCTCGGGACAAATCTTGCCAAGATAACCCCACAGTAGGTTTGCCTTAAGGTTGCTGCAAGTTGGAAACAATTTGAAGGCACACAGCAACAATAACATAAATCAGGGTGGGTAACTTTGCAGAGTCTGGATGTCACTTTCATTTATTTCCAGACTTTAGTGGGCCACATTCACCCATCCAGCACATACTGAGAAAAAAAATTTAACAAAAACAACAACAACAGCCAGTCTTGCTTCCAAAAGCCTCCCAAAGGCATGTTTGGTCCTTCACATGACATTACAGTCCTCCCTTTCCTGGACCTTTTATAGGTCTGAAGCAGACTCTTTTAGAAAGAAGAGACTGGTCACACATCTGGTTTACTTCTTCTTCTCCCCCCCCCCCGTTGTTTTTTTTAAGAAAAAGCCTATTTTAGACTTCTAAAAGCTGCCCCCCAGTATTTAGTAATTCAATGGCAGACTAGCCCCCTCAGAGGCTTCTAGGGGCATGACTGGCCCTTTTCTGCAGCAGTTTTTTTTTTAAAGTAGTGATTATAATGATAATCACTTGATCTACGTCTATCATCTTAAAATGAAGTTGATCATATTCTATCATATGCCTGGGAGTAGAGAAATGTCCTCACTTGCTGCTGAAGAGACACTAATGTTGGGATTGGGTGGGCCTTTCTGGGGTGAACATTCCAGGGGGCTACAGGTGACACGGTCCTCTCCTTTGTCTCCATATCTCATGCAGAGGTGGTACTCAAAAGAAGTCTGAGATAATGTTATTAGAGCACAGTCAGGTTCATGAAGGAAGGAAGAAGCCTGGCAAGCTCCAGCGTCCCAAGAAACATGCCTCATGGGTTGGACATAGAAATATTTTAGCAGCTAGTGCAGACAGGGCCAGAACGCATGTTCTATGATCAAACCTTCTGGTCTCCGTGATCAATCCAGCCACTGCATTCTGCACTACCTGCATTTTCTGTATCGTCTTAAAAAAAGCAGACTCAATACAGTACATTGCAGTAATTTGACCTGGAGGTTACCAAAGCTTGGGCCACTGAAGTTGTGCTATCTCTGTCCAAATAGGGAAGTACACCAACAGCCAAAGAGGCTAGAAGACACTGATCTTCATGAAGGGCACCTCTGCCTCAGATGACAATAATCGATCCAAGAGAACCCCCCAAGTTATGCATTTGTTGCAGGAGCAGGTGTAAACCTCAGCTACAACAGACTGAACATGACCCGTCCATTTTAGCAAGCTGTTAAACATGCTTCAGCAAGTGAATTACAATTACCTGTTTTTATATAAAAAGACAAAGACATATATCTCAGTCTTTAAAGGGGAAAAATAAAACACAGAGGTAGCCAGGAGCTCTGCAGTTCAGACTCACTCTCAAGATAGAGACTGCAGCCTGTATGAATCACTGGTAAGCATGCAGGTATCCAGTTAGATTGAGTAATATGTTCTGGAATAAAGAAACAAAGGCCAATCTCCTTTTCTGAAGGCAGAAAGGCTGGCTCCAATTGAGAGAGCTGTCCCAAACTGCTGGAAATGGCATGGTTGCTTCATAATGTGTATGCATATTCTAATAAACAAATTCCATTTTCCTTCTGATGCAAAGAATGAAGAATTTAGGATCAGAATAGGAATTCAAGCAATTGACAAAAAAGAAAACTTTGACTTTAAGTAAACTAAGTCTCGAGAAAACCAGCAGAAACTGAGCTGTAGATTAAGGTTTCATTATGCCCGCTGGAGTCACAGACTTTCATATAACTATAAACTACTATATTATTTTTATACAAACCCTATAATCCTTCTTTCCGAATATTCTTTTCTTTTGTTCACTAGTGGTGCAGTAATGTTGAAGAAATTTCTTCTTGAAAAGATGCAGTATCTTCCTGGTACTTGTAGCAGGGGGGCTTTGCTCAATAAAATTTCCCAAGAAGTCAAATGTCTGCAATAAATTAAACATTTTAGTAGAATAAGCTTCTGTTAGCAAAATAAAATATTATATAACCGATGTAAATGATATTAAATCAAAGAGTTAACACAGGGACAATCATAGCCTACAAGCTGTTCTGGATTAGGATAACTTTTTATGTCCCTGGAAAGCTAAATATATCTCAGTCATGAGAAAGAACCTGGCAACAGTACAATACAAAAGCCTTCCTCCTTAAGACTTGGCTCCAAGTCAGTCTGAGGCCATACACTACACTCTGCTCATGTATTTGAAATACAAACTTTTTAGCACAGCACCAGGCATCCTTAATACTTTGACCCTTTCTTCTTATAAAACCAGGAAAGTGCTCTTGATTGAAGGATATATCACTGAACAAAATTATAGACATTTGTAACAAACTAATTCACAAAGTATTAAAGTATTTCTTTTTCATCACTGAAGGGCTCTTGCTATGTACACTTCTGGCTTTAACAGGTTCTTCTCTGAACTATAATTATCAGGTGAGAACACTGCAATGCCCATTCCTTGCCAATGTTTTCCTGTCATCAGCACAGCCATCATACCACCTTGAGCACACACAATCTTGTATGATCTTGGAAATCAAGCAGAATTGGGCATAGTGAATTCCTGGATGGTACACGCATCTGTGTTAATACCAGCACTACTTTGAAGAACACTATATCTGCATTAAGGAAGGCCTTCAGATATTGCTGAAGTCTTTGCTCCACTGTAAGTAGTAGCCTTTATTTACTAATGTTACTATTTCTTATATTAATATTCGCACTTTCATTCAATGAACTCAAGGCATACATACACTTCCTTCTCCCCGCTTTATCTTCATAACAAGCCAATGAAGTATGATATGTATATACAGAGAAAAAGAAACAGAGTGTTTCATCACAGGTTATCTAGAGACTTTCATAGCTCG
Organism: Cyclura pinguis; assembly: GCA_030412105.1. Classification (NCBI taxonomy): domain Eukaryota; kingdom Metazoa; phylum Chordata; class Lepidosauria; order Squamata; family Iguanidae; genus Cyclura; species Cyclura pinguis. The sequence goes on from CM059599.1 coordinate 205,062,674, forward strand.
ATGTGCACAACAATACAGCAAGTTCCAACCCAACAGCCAGCATGGTAGTCTAGCCACTCCACCACACTTGCTTCACTAGGTAAGAAAACAGTGGTTGTCTTGATTGATCCTCTCATCTAGTCTAGAGTTCTGCCTCTCAAAAAAGGTTAGCTAGATGCTCCTGGAAGTCTCCAAAGCACGTTGCAAAAGCAATAGCTAGTTTGCACAGCATTTTTGCAGCACTCAGTGATTACAATTCATATTCTCTTCCTAAACATGGAGGTTCCACTTAGTTACCATTTCCGGTAAGTTGTTGCCTCCTTTGTTTAATGGGCTTGTAGAATTATGCACTAATACTTGGCAAACCTTTTTGGGAGGAAGAGAGAATCAGAAGAGGAAAGCTGAACAACTTACCCTAATCTTAAAACTTCCCAACATTTGGCCATATGAAGCCAAAATAAATGCCTAATATTTGTGCCCAAGTATGTACCATACATTCTTCAAACTGCCAGACACTGGGAGTGTGAGAAAGTCATTTTGCTGTCATTTTATCTTATAGTAGCACATGCAACTCAAATAGTGGTTATCTTAACACACAAACCAAGCTGTGAAACTTGTACAGAAAAGAGGACAATAAGTTGCTTTATTTTTGCTCCAGCTATTTATTTTTGGCACCTACTAAGACAGTATGGTGTAGCGATTTGAGTGCTGGATCATGACTCTGGAGACCAGGATTTGAGTATCTGCTCATCTATGGAAACTGACTGCGCGATCCTGGGCAAGTCACATTGTCTCAGCCTCAAAGCAAGGCAAAGGCCAACCTCCTCTGACTAAATCTAGCCAAGAAAACCCCATGGTAGATTCGCCTTAGGGTTGGTATAAATCAGAAACAACCTGAAGGCACACAACAACCCTAAGTGGTGTTATTTCTCTTGTTTACCAATACTTACTGGTAATATTTATATCAATACTTATTATGGAGCCACAGTGATGACAAAACTGAACAGAAGATTAAGTAAAGTTGTAAGTTCAGCTTTCAAAGTTGGACACAATATTATTAAGTTAAAAACTGGAAACCTTCAATGAATATGGGGAAGTTGTGAAGCCCTCACAAACAAATAAACAAACCAGAATTTCAGACATGCACTTTCAGACCCAAAACTCTAGGTCAAACAGAACTGTAATGTTAGAATCAAGCAATTATAAGGATGAGAAGTTAAATGGACTTGACCTTCCTTATTAGCAGACAGAGGTTTGCACAGCATTCAAGAGGATGAATCTTCTTGACCAAGGGTAAGTGTCACAGTCTCCAAATCACATCAAGTTCAAATCATTATTGTTCCTAAGTGCAAACTTCATATTTTTATTCTTTACCTAAATCTGAACCATTATTTCATTTACAAAAAAGGAAAATTTCTGTATCTTGTGCCATAAGAGTAACCATTTGCAGCAAACAGGGCACACCATAGGAAAGACTTACAGTAGCTAATTTATTATTGTAGAAAGCCAAAGGATTTCATAACTGCAGGAAGATGTACGTTAATACAAACTCTTCCTATTAATTTCACATTTCATAAGCAATCTGAAGAATACTAACTTTCATCCCAGATGCATTTTCACATGGTGTCAGGTAGTTACAGTGACAAACTTGTTCAGTTACAAGAAAATGGGCCATATAAACCAAGTAACATCTAACACAGAGTGAGATCTAATACATGGAAGAGAAGACTCTGATTAGCATAAACCGAGTGCCCTAACCTTCATGGTATCTCAAGTGACAGTTGTGGAAAATTAATGTCATCAGATGATGATTATGTGACGTTATGTTTATCTCATCCTGGTTTCAGGAAAACAGCTGTGAATATTCTAAGCAAAGACTCACTGGCAAGGACAAGAACCATACACAGTGCCTGTATTGTAAGAACTTTTTGCTCCAGCACTCTCAACTACTGAAAAAGCTAGCCAGCAACCTTTCTTTCTAGACAAGTGTACCATAATGGAAACAAATCATAACTCTTACTTGCATTTCTAAGCATACTGTTTTTGCAGTCATTGTTAATTAAATTGCAGTCTTCAGAGAACACAGAGAATTGAGGCCATTTTCACGCTACACTGTTATAGTGCTGTTAATTCCATTCTCACCATCCTATGAACTCCTGGGCTTTGCAGTTTTTTAGGGACGGGCCTTTAGAATTCTCCACCAGAGAGCTCTTTGGCCTCAGTAAACGACAAACCCCAGAATTCCACAGGATGTTGAAAGTGGAATAATAGCACTATAACAGTGGAGGGCGGAAATGGCCTAACTTTCAGTTCTCATCTCATCTCACCTAAACCCTATTATCATTGCAATTATAAATGTGTAATATGGAAGTAAATCCCCCCAGTTTCCATTCCAGTGCAATTTGCTCCCTCCTTGCTCTCCTCCTCCTTTAGCAACTGAAAACATGCTTCTGCCACTAGGCTTTTGGAAATTGAATGAAGTGGGCTCTTAATGACATGATGTACTTTTCTATGGCCTGTATAACCTTTTAATGAATTTCAATGTTTTTAATGTTTAATATTTTAACCTGATAAACAGTTTAATTGCTTTTTACATAAATTTACATTTATACTTTTATCAACTTTGTACTTATACTTTTTGTATAACTTTTAATCTGTATTGTTTTAGACATGTTATTAGCTGCCTTGAGTCTCATTGTTGGGAGGAAGCCAGGATACAAATGAACAAAATAGTATTCATAATAATTTACATTTCCAAGAAAATAAGTTATATTAGGACACATGCAGGCAAAGGACATGACATTGATTTAGTCCCATCAGCCAGAAATTTCTGATTCATTAAGTTACACTTTAGTTAAATCTCCTTAAATGCACATAACTTGATCAGTAGTACAATTCTATACATACTTATTCAGGAGTTCCATCATACTCAACAAGACTCCTGCCTAGATTAAGTGTGTGTAAACTCTCCAAGTATAAGAAGAGGATAGAAAGGGGAAGACATTCATCCTTCCACCTTCCCAAAACTACATGATAGACTGCCTGTATGTGTAACTGTGTGTACCCTTTGGACATGAAGGGGGGAAAACCAGTGTTTAAATATGGTATCACAGTGAATTCTTGAGAAGGCAAGCTCTCCCTCTGTTATACTATCATCCCAACTCAATCTGTGCTGCTTCTTTATTCTAATGGTATTTCCCTGTGTGTGACATTAGGAGGTTAGAGATTAGACACAGCACTAATGTTGCAGTTCTACCAATCTGATACCCAAAATCAAATATCGTGGATGAACAAGTCTAGGGAGAGGAAAGTGTAGTTAAAGTTTATATTCCACACACATTTTCATTCTTCAGTTAGCTGAAAGAATTTATAATTCCTTGATGCACAAGAGAAGCCAGGGTCAAAATGGCATAATGAATTGCATATAATTAGTGATTTAAATGCAAAATACCATACAAACAGCCTGCACCTGCAAGTGTCACACAGGGAACAGAGTGAAGTTTAACACAGTAAAATGAATTAGAAGTGGGGAAAGGCAGAATAACAAGTTCTGCCACTGGCACCACAGCCAATACAGAGCCCCTCCGCTACAATGCTGGTCATGCTGTGTGCAGTCACCTACAGAAAGGAGAAGAGTGCAAACTTTCTTCCAAGATGTTCCACTACACGCCCTCCCTCCTTCTTTCACTCCCTCCAGTATACTGTTCTATATGGTGTGGAGACACTGCCAACAAAACTGTCTCAACAACAGCTCTAAATCTGGAGGGCATCACCCCTTCTGTCCACCTCCACCCCTCATAAGAGCAGTCCTTTCATCACTGGCACACAAGACGGAGAACTGGCTTCAGTTTTTCAATGTGCTGTATATATCAACAATACAATGCCACATGTAGCATCATTCCTTCACATTACTGGGATTTTATTACTGGCTGTACATATCAACAGACAAGAAAAACAAAGATTTAAGAAAACAAAGGACACTAGACTAGATCTTCTTTGCATGCACTGTTTTTCTGTACTCAACAAAGCTCTGGAAACCATGGCACGGAAACAAGATGAGGCAACTGGAAAGTGGTTTTCACCGTAAGAATGCTTCATACGGCTCTGCAGATGTTAATGAACGCCAGCTGTACTAATCGTCAGAGCAAAAAGAAAAGTCTTCTGTTTTTTCCCCCTAGTATCAACAGTTACAATAACAGTGCATATCAAACTCCCCAAAGTACGTTTCATATGGACTGACGTTTTAAGATTTCGGGCTCTTTTAAGTGACCTTAGGCGGTATTTTTGCCTCTGTCTAAACCCACCCTTACACATAAACTAAAGGCTACAACCGGTCTATTAAAACAACTGACGGCTCCCTGCGATCCACGCACGGGCTCCTGGTCCTGCTAGTCGCCACAGAGCCTTACGGAGGAGGACGGGAGCGACGGAGGGGCGGGAGCAGAACAAGTTCACCCTCTGCCACTTAACCTTGGCTTTTGTTCCTTAACGACCGAGTAACTCCAGCAGGCGAGGCTGCCCAGGCAGGAGGGCACCTTGTTGCCAGCGCGCTGGCGGAAAGGGGGGAAATGAACGAAACGAGGCCACGTCTCGGTGGGTGTGCGAGACCCACGGACAGAGGGGGCCTCTCAACGCGGACTCCGGGGGGCGACGGCGGCCACGGCCGCCCCTTCCTCCGCCCGGGAGGCTCTCCGGTGACCGGCGGGAGGGGAGGGGTCGCGCCCCGGAAGCCTCTCAAACTCCTCCGTCCGTACCTGAGGGCTGCCCTCCGCGGGGATACAGCCAGCCGCTCAACGAGCACCTTCCCCACCGCCCGGCCGCTCCGCGCCATCTTCGCCCCTCCGCTGGCGCCTTAAGGCTCCCCGGCTGCCCCCATCCCACTGGCTCCCTCTCCCTCTCTCTCCGGCTCCCCCTCAACGGCTTGCCAGGACCTGCCCCCGCCTCCGCCTCGGGGCTGACCCAATCCCCCATCAGCGCCGCCAAGCCCTGAGCCTATCAGCGAAGCGTTCGGCTTAAATGTCAGCGGCTGGAGCCCGCCCCTCTTCTTTCACACGCCCCCCTTTCTTACTCCTCTCCCTCTTCCCCCCCAGCACGTGATTTCCCGGGATCGCGCAGGCGACGCGCTTCTGACCCCCGGGAGCGAGCACAGTCACAAGGCCTGTTGGCCGGGGTTATATAAGGGCTTGAAGCGCGTGAAAGTTAAAATTGGCACCCGATTGGTCGAAAGGAATGTCACTCACTGCCTCAGTTAAGAGGAATTGCTTGAAAGACCGATAACTTTAATAGGGTATCGGCAGAACGTCAAAGTTTCTTTTTCCTCCTCTCCCTCACGATGTCATTATGAAGAAACAGACTTTTCCTTCTCATGGCAACAAGCTACAGGGCGTCTTAAGTTACCTAAGGTTGCCCTTGGTGTCTGGTTGAACTTTCCCCATGGAAAGACTTTTCACCAGCTGAGGCAGAGCTCCAAAAAAATCACCTTGCCCCCTCTCCACTCCAAGCATATGCTACACAAGTTACTCTGGCGCCAGTGGCAAGAAGTCCCATAGGACTTCTTCCCATCTCTGCCAGCTAAAACACGGTAAGAAATATCTGACTATATCTAACCCAACCAACAGGACTTACTTGCTGTTCAGTCAACCGAAAGATGTCAATTAAATCACAGCTTTGCACGGACAATAGAGACAGTATTGTAGCAGCCTGTATCTCAGGCTAAATTTAAAACTGCTTACTCTGTTTTGGCAGCCTGAGACAGAATTGTTGTTGTGCACCTTCAAGTCATTTCCTACTTACGGTGACCCAAAGAGGAACTTATCAGAGGGTTCTTTGGTAAGATTTGTTCAGAGGGGTTTGCCTTCCTTTGAGGCTGAGAGAGTGGTTAACTCTGAGAAAGAATAATTGTGAAGTATAAGCAGTATCTGTATAATCCCAATAATGCTATAACTTTTTCCAACTTTGAAATTAGAAAGTGAAACCACAGCTCCAGATGACCTCCAAATAATCATAACAACCAAAGTCTTCCACCCTAGGCAAAGGAAATATCAGTTATCCTTGCTTAAGATCTATATATACTTCTTAATGCAATGCAAGTGCATACTTAGGTAAAGGTTATCTTCTAGATATCTGTCCTAAGTTTAGCATAGAGTGGCTAAATTAGGCACTGTATTAATTGGATTCTTGTTTCACAGGCTGGAGCACTTATGTAAGTGTAGACATCCATTCATAACATAATTTTTCCTTGAAGCACTGCAGTGGGACTCACTCATCCATATTTCTGGAGATCACACTCAGTTTTTTTTCGAAATTAGCAAGTCTCAGAAAAAACCCTACAACATAGAATTTATTGAAAAAATAATGGTGTATGTATTAACAAACACAGCATCAAAAAAAGAATATAATTACATCCCTTTGTTTTTAAACCCATCTCTCACAATTGCATATTGTTGAATCAGAATTGCTGAATCAGAATTTCTGAATAATTTTCTAGATGATTAAAAGTCAACAATTCATAAATCCATAATATGTCAATGTAGACAAACATTTTTCAGAATCCACAAATCTGACACCTTCATATCCAGATTTTCTTTTAAAATTTCTTACAGGTATAAAATTAGGCATATTGCTGTTGAATAAAGGACAACAAATAGAAATGAACTACTACAATATAGTTACTTGAAAACAAATACCACCCACTTGCATCCAGACTGAGGCTATGATCCTATAACCTATTCAGAAGTAAGGCTAACTGAATTCAGTTAGACTTGCTTCTGAGTAAACATTTATAGGAATGTGTTACTGCCCTGGCTAGTCCGAGTGTTGGGGATATTAAAAGATATCCCCTTGATATCACAATTCGGCTGCACTTCTCTATTCCTCTACGTGTGCTTGCGAGGCCACCAGACAAGCACGTAAACAAGCTCGGCCATTAATAGCCGTAATATTCAAACTACAATACAGGCAGGCCAGAAATAGCTGACTCACTGCTTTAGGAGACCTCCAGGCAAGTACTCTTAAGTATGCACGCCACTTACAAAAGAGCTTCTGCCCCGCACTGGCAGCTTGATGGGTAAACTATGCAATACCCAAGTACTCTGCGTCTGCATACCGGCTACTCTATTGAGAACCGCTACGATAATTCAATCACTCAGATTCTGACCTTTCGGAGGTTTGTCTCCAACTCCAAATCTATTGTTTTCCCCCAAGTACGGCATAGCCTGCAGTCACAATTCTCCTTATAAAAACTCTTGATTCCGAGACCTTCCTCGGAACGCTCCCGAGTTTCATCCCGTCTTGCTCCCACTTTGCTTGGCGAGCCTCCCCTCAGCTCCACGTGCTGAGCTACATCGCACCCCAGCTTCGCTCTCTACTTTTCCTGGGCTTCAGGACAGGTGAAGTATCACCCAAACCAGCAATCCCTCTACAAATCCCTCTATACCACTCCAACCTTTATTTTCTTTAGTTGTATGAGTGTGTCGCATACACTGTTTTGCTTGTATTCAATAAACATCATTTATTATTTCAACTTCTGTGTTCTCCTTGACTCGACCCGACCCCGTAGACACAGGGTTCAAGATCTCGCTAAGTTACCCTGCCTCTCGTAATGCTAAGCAGTGCTCTGAGCTAATTTTCCCCAACTTTAGTTGGGGACCCCCGGTTACCCTCCTGGGGCCCCCAGTTCACAGGGTAACAAATGCACTATTAGTCATACTTAGAGTAGAATCACAAGAATTAATGAGACAATTTAGTTATGCCTAACAATTCCATTGATTTCAATGGGTTTACTCTAATCATTATACCTGGATCCAACCCACTGAAATTAAAGAAACTTTCAAGTAAATATTTAGGACTAGGATATTAGGTTGTAATCTTATGCATACTTTACTTGTGACCTATTAATGCTAGCGGAGTGTGCTTCTCAAATCACTCCACCTAAAGTAATCTCAAGAATGTTCAAGAGAAGTCAGTTTGAGCTACTCCATTCCGATTATGCACTTTTAAAGAGTACAGCTTAAACTCCTCAGTGTTGGGCTGATATTCTATAATATACAAATTAAGCTTTTGGAATTACAGACATGTGTAAGCTACTGGCCCAAACTACGCTAAGGAATATGATGCCAAATTACATGCTAACAAATTTCACTAAAATGGAAACATGACAAAAAAAGAAATCAATTTTTCCCCCAAACCTCAGGCAAATTCGTATTGTAAACTTGACAACTGCCTCTCCTAAATGGATGGACAAATGGAGATTGCAACACACACACACACACACACACACTCTATTGTTTACAGACAGCTCAAGATATGCTTACATAGATATAATAAAATCAACAAAACAAGGTTCTAGGTAAGTATTCTTAAAACTGCATTTGAATCAGTAACCTAACAATTATTGTCAATCTGAAAAAGTACTACCCAGTCATTTAGATCAGTTGTATGAATTTTCAGGTGTAAAATATATTTCATTTCAAGCTGCTAGTTGGGCCCTATTCCCCCCCCCCCCACCTTTCACTTCTCAAATAATTAGGCATTTCTTTATATCTGTTGAATATTCATAACAATACTCAGCTCTCTTTTGACAAAGGATTTTAATTTATGAGTAGCCAGAAGAATATCATTTTTGATAAACCAACCATGCACAACAACAAAAAAATGTTCCTGAGGAATTTGACACTTTTCTAGTAAATGCCTCAATTACGGAATTATTTACAAATGCCTGAAGGCAAGCACTACAAAATCCATGTACTTGGGCTGCAATCCTATGCATGCTTATCTGGAAGGAAGTCTTAGTAACCTCAGTAAGACTGATTGTTGAGTTTAGAATTGCACTGTTAATTACCTAGAGTTATAGTGCTGATATCTAGAAAACCAAAAATATTTATTCAGTTTGCATAGGTCTGGTACTGCAAGATCTGACTTTCCCTTAAAATAAAAGAAAATTAAGATGAAGCTAATGATATTCCAAACCCTCTCCGTTAGCAAGTTTAGCTAGACATTACCAGCAGATGAAAATATTTTGAAAGAACAGTATTACTATTAGTGTAAATGTGTTTTAAAAGACTTTCATGAAGTTTTCAAAATTCTTTGCTCATTAAAGAGAAGTAAATTAAGCAAATTGAGTTTAACACGCCCATTTTAGGATTCACTTGTCATCATGGAATTGGACTTCCTAGAAAATAATTTTGTAAAATGTTGGCCAAAATCTGAAGTACAACACTGGAATGAAAGCGAGGAAATTAGATGTGGATTTAGGTGCATTCAACTGGACTGATAGAAACAGAGTTCCCTGCCCCTGCCTCCTCATGGCAGATCCCTCAAGCCCCCTGAAAAATGCTACACAGAGAGTCAGGGACACCTGATAAATAGGTTGAACTATGCCATAGGGAGGGGAGTTCCTGAAAACTGGACAGAGACCCAGTCCATGAGTGGAGTGATTCTGTCTATGGAAGGCAGATCCTAGATCTAACCCAGAATGTTTCAATTAAAATTATAAAATTGAAAAAACTAGTGTAACAAGATTCTTAAAAGCAATAGTGACAGTAGAAAGCAGTAAACTTCAAGAGTGAGTAAGAGTCAAGAAAGGCAAATGGTACACCTACAAGGGCTCATTCTATGTTCATGGACTTTTAAGAGGCTTCTTCACATACAAGTTTTCAGAAGACATCATCATAGCCTTCCGTAGCATTCTTGTTATTAGCAACACCATAAAATTCACTACTGAACAAAGAAATAATCTCTTTGGATGGCTGAAGCTGATTGCAACAAATCTTATTTCTGTGTAAATAGGTTCTGATTCTCAAGATGTTTTCAACTCGACTGTCCTGTACCCTGTTGTTTAACTTGTGTTTGATCAGATTCATTTGTGAAACTACACATTCCACTGTTGAAAAGCAAGGTAAGAATCACAAGGGCAAATAATCCTAGCTTAACAAAATCTGTATGACTCACTTCATTTGTATGTTTCACAACTTCTGCCCAAACTGTTCTATCTGTTCATCTTCTGTGTTTGTCCAACAAACTGTATCCAGATTTGTCCACTACTGCTCTAGTTTCAAGAGATCTCCTCGATAAAAGGACAGAAATGACAAACTTAAGAATGCAGTTCTTAAGAGGACTCAGAACAACTGAAGGATTACGAGCACTGAGAGATTCAAGATGATGTACATTTGGTAGCAAGCAAAGCTTTATTTGGTTTACAAGCTGAAGAGCACAATCCTGGCAATTTGCCTGAATGCCCTCTACAGCTTGGACAGAAAGTTTTGCACCTGTTAATTTGGAGAGAAATGTTTGCCCAAAATTAAGCTCTGAGAGGGTCAGGTCATTTCGTTTGTTTCGCAGATCATAGTTTATTACTCTTGACCATGTAGGAAAAGGAGAAGCCTTCATAACACTTTGCAGTAAACTCTAGTAGAACAAAACTAACTCAGTAATAAGTTTAACTGGATTAATTGTTTCCAAGAGAAATAACTCACCGATCCTATTTGCTTCCTGGACAAGAGGCTGCAAAAAAGACATGATAAAGTTTGTTCATAGATTCAGAGTACATTTGAGAGAGGAGCTCAGCTTGTAGACATTTCCATTGTCTTTTACCCACTGAAAATGCTACCTCCATGTACCATACTGGCCAAGTATTCTGTTAATACAAGGGCTAACGTTTTCTGTGCATTCTCTCCAACACCGATTGCAGCATATAAACCAGAGTACCATTTCAGGTGAGATGTGCTTTAAGAAATCCACAAAGAGGTCTGTGAAACCATGCGTTCTAGTGCAGTAGAAGCGTGTCAATGGTTCTTAATAGGTATAAGTAGACAGAGTGAAATATGCACTTAATAAAGACAAGGACTGAATTCATAAAACTTCTTGAGCAGTGAATTTTTATTATTTATGATGATGTACACCTGCACTGAGATCATCATCAGCAATTCCACTATATTTATGTTCAGTTTAATTTCATTTAGGAATGCTAAGATTAAATCTGCAACTAAATCAGACTCACTTGCAGTCAAAGTAATTATACTCCAAAAGAAAGAAACATCTCATCTTCAGATACACTTTTGTGATGACACATCCACATTTTCATCAACAATTAATGAGTAGTCAATGTCCCTAAGAAGTTCCTTACGCACAGTAGGATCTATGATATCTCTAATAATTGTCGAGCACTTTGCAATATTCTATATATGCTGCCAGTTTCAGAGCACACATTTACTGATTCATCCATTTCTGCATGTTTGAATTCATCAAACAGGTCTTGCTCAGTTTCAAAGGAAACTTGCTTTTCAAGCTGCGATTAATACTGCATATTAAAGTCAAACTTATGTTTTTCTACATTGTGTGAAGGCTACGAGAGCAAAGCAAGATGCTTCTCAGTTTTACTGTGTGCAACAAGATCACTATGAGCTCTGATTTCACATACACAGTACCTGCAGGCTGTTTTTGAGTCATCTCCTGGTACCTCTGAATCCAGTCTTTTAACCCAGCCTCCTCTCCTTCCCAGTATCTACAGTATCTCTTCCCATACTCTTCCTCTTTTCCAGTTTGCTTTGGTGACATGATGGTAATCACTAGTCAGCGCTTCAACAGCAAAAGTGCCTCCCTGAAAATAAAAAAAATGAGGTTTTAATTAGGTATCAGTCCATTTTCCAAAATTATTTGATAACCACATAAGGGCTGCAGTTCAGCATGGCTCAAAGCAACACAATAGTTCGGCATGCAGACCCATGCTGGGCTGAGCTATATACCCCACACAAACCTATTGTGCACATACCCACACATCCATTCTGTGCCTCATGGGGAGCAGAAGAGAGCAAAGAAGCATCTGGCAATATACACATAGCCAGTCATGAAATTATTACAGCAGCACTAAGATCCACCAGAGTCCATTTTGATTCTAGCTGTGGAGACAAAGTCAGATGCTTCTCCAACGTTGGCCACTCCACACAAGGCACAGAATGGTCATGCAGGGGACTTCAAAGGTGGCACTGTTAGAGAGCTAGCATTGCGTGATATTTTGAGTGCTTATCTAGGACTCAATTTCCCACTCAGCCATGGAAACCCACTGGGTGACCTTGAGCAAATCATAGTGTCTCAGTCTTAGAGGAAGGCAATGGCAAACCTCCTTAGAACAAACCAAGAAAACCATGTGATACAGTCACTGTACATCGAAGCTAAGGTGAAGGCATATAACAACAGCCAGCATGGAGTAGTGGTTTGAGTGTTGGGACTACGAATCTGGGAGACCAGGGTTCAAATCCTTACTTGGCTACGCAAATCCACTGGGTGACTTTGGGCAAATCACCAAAGGCATATCTAGGGTGGGGCAAGTAGGGCACATGCCCTGGGGGCACCAATGCCAAGGGGCGCATAAAAGCCATGGTGGAAGATATAGCAGCAGCAGCAGTAGCGGAGGAGGAGGAGAAAGTGGCCCTGGAGGGAGGGGCACAACTTCCACACTTGCCCTAGGTGCTGTTTACGCTAGATACACCTCTGCAAATCACACTCTCTCAGCCTCACAGGAAGGCTAAGACAAACTCCCTCAGAATAAATCTTGCCATGAAAAGCCTGTGACAAGTCTGTCTTACAAATGACTTGAAGGTACACAATAACAACAACAGCGCCAAATAAGGTTTTAAAAATAAACACCAGCACTTTAAATTGTGCTCAGAAATGCACAAGCAACTACTCCAACCAGTACAAAACTGATGTTATGTGCTTGCCAGCCTAAACCTCATGAGCAACCATGTGTGGCACATGCTGCTGCCCATCGCACATTGTGGCTAGGTTTATTTTCTTTTACCAACCCATAACAGTCAAAGAGTATGGTACAGGACTTCTCAGGAATTGTTCCCAAGGAAAGCATAAATCTGTACTTGGGCTGCACCCACATAAGGCTTCAAAGTGGGGAATCACATCTTACACAAAAGGAAGATTCCAAAGGATGGAACACCAGCACGTCAGAAACAAAGGCAAAAGATATCATCCAAGGATGGGGAACGTGTAAGCCTTCTGCATACTCGGAACTGAAACAAAGCAGACAACCAAAGCAAGCCCTCCCTCCAATCATTTTCCCAGGTTACGAGATTCCTCACAAGACACCCCCACACACACCCCAAGTATAAATAACCGCAGCCCTCTTCCCCATTCTGAACCCAACCTGTGGATGGGCGCCATCCCCTCAAGGCCAAAGCTTCCCAAGGAGAGCGGGGAGCGCTTCAGGAGCTGTTAATGATGCTACCCAAAGACTCGCCCTCTTTCTCCCACGAAGCCTACGTGACGCTCTACTGACACCCGGCCGAAGGCACAGGCAACGCGGTTGTCCTCGTAGTCCAGCCCTCTCGCTGGCCCATTTGCAGCACCTCCTTGGGTGACAAGAGAACCACCCAATCAGATGCGAGTACTGTATTAAAAAAACCCAGGGAGGAAAAGGAGGGGGGAAGTAATGTTACTTGGTTGAAGGAGAGGTGAGTTTGATTTTAGGTTACATAGAAACAGGAGGACGGAGTGGAGCAAGGAAGTGGCGGGGGGAGTCAATACAAGGATACTTTTCATTCTGCAGATTTATATATGATTTCACTTTAACTGACAGGGTTTCCTCCTATACAATCCTGGGACTGAAATTTTGATCAGCAGCACCAGAGGAGATACCTCAATAAATGCCCCTCCCTAAACTGCCAATCCAAGCTTCCATAGGATGTTGAAGTGGCAGTTAAAGTAGAATAACAATAATAATAATAAATTTTTATTTGTTATCCATCTCTCCTCAGGGCTCAAGGCAGAGTACAACATAGATACAATTAAACACAAATCATGGTTAAAATACATTAAAACACAAAACCATTTAAAATACAAATAATTAAAATATATCATAATTAAAAATACAATGAGAAGTACAATTAAAACATAATTAAAAATAGACTGGGTAGGCCTGTTGGAATCATAGTGCTATAATGGCGCAGTGTGAAAAGGCCTGTAAGGTGGCAAAATTCAGAGGTGAGTGAAAGAGTTAAGTCATCCCAGTGAAACTTAAAAGCCAGCATGCCACTTTTATATGTCATTGTTTCCAAAGAGAGAAATGTGCATGTGCACTTAACACTAATTCAAATACTTAGTTGTAGAATTCAACCATCTGAATTAACAGACAATAACCTGTAGTGTCAGAATAGTATTGCTTCCACAGGAACATTTTGATTATGTAACTGGGATTATTTCAGACAACTGGGCTTGAAAGAACCGATAAAGTTGATCTTTCAGCACCAGAGTCAGCTCAGTGGCCTGCAGCCTTGGAAGTGAATTATTTTCAAGTATATTTTTGTTCAAAGGGCTAAGCTATCATGCAAAGTACAAGGCTGCCCTTGACCATGGTGCTTTTCTACATCACGGATGGGATTCTTGTGGAATCTAATTCAAAGAAATACAAGAAAATCTGCTAATAAAGCATGGATTAATTATGCAAAGCTATTAAGAGAGGTAGACCCCATGAAGGATCCCAAGAATACATGCAAAGTACATACCAGACACTAAGATTATAAAATAGAGAGGGGAAGCTGCAATATGACATCAGCCACAGACCACATAGAAAGCAACCTAAAAACACAAACTCCATGTTAGAGGCGAGAATTATCTTTTTGAATCCAGAATCCTAATATTCCTCACTACTGACTACATTGCCTATGATTGCTGTGTTGCAGTTCAACATCTGGAGAGCCACACAATCTCCCCTTGCTATATTTTCAACTGATTAGGTTACAACTCAGAATGCAAGAAGAATGTCTACCGCCCCCATAATGTGGGGGAGAGATAAGTCACAACTACTCCGCCTTATAACTTCGCAGTTCAAATGAGGGAAAGACTGATTCATTTGATTCATGTCAGGTTTTTAATGAAGTTTTCCTGATGAAAAAACAGGCTTCATCATTTATTTACCACCATCATCATGCAACAGAGGACAGACTTCTCTCCCAAGGCACTTTCAATCTCAAATTTGAAACAGGGAAACAAGAATGGAAGTGGAAGCAGGGGTAAACACTGAAGAAATATGTGGCTGTTTCAATTGTAAATATCTAGCCTTAACTACATGCTGAGTTGCAGAAGGTCATGCAAACTAGACCATGATGAAATCTTCACAGAAAAGGTGCGGTTCTCTGCACCATGGCAGGCACAGTATTTAACACACATAGAACAATGACATATGATATACAAATACATACAAATAACTTGTTTTGCTGACAGTCCCTGCCCACCACATTGAAAAAAAGAGTAAACCACACCCTCATGCAAAAGTGGTTTCCAAAGGGGCTTTAAACCTCATATTTATGCAAAAATAAATGCCCTAGACAGACAGACAATCTAATACGTAAAAGTTTGTCTGTGTCAGGCAAAGACGTCATACGATTGGCTGCCTAAGAAGATTCTATGGAATCCTGGGGTTTGCAGTTTAGGGAGGGGCCTTTATAACTCTCAGCCAGAGAGCACTTGGGCCTCAGTCACCTGTGTCTGTCTTAAATAGGCCAGTTGCTATGGAGATGAGGCCTAGTGGCAATGAGGAGGGCAGTGTATTCCCTCAGGAACCCAACCTCTGTATGTTAGGAACTCTGAATACAGATTGGATTGGGGAATATGGGAAAAGTTACAGGTACTGGACAAGATAGTTTGGGGAATTATAGGCTCAGGATCTCAAACCTTTCTAACAAGTACTACCTATGAGAAAATAAAATCCTGGGCAACGCCAGGTATATACGTTAGTAATATATAAATCAGACAGGATTACAGAACCAAGATCCTACACAAACACCCTTCAAGTTGCAGCAAAAATTATTAGAGTTAAAACTGCCGCCTTCGTGGCACTCTCACATCTCAAAACCGCCCTAAATTACCGGTCATGAGTCCTATTTGTGTGTTTAACCGAGCAGGAATTCAGGGCTGAGATCTAAAGATGCGACGAAATCCGCCGGTAACTTCCAAAAAGGAACGCTGTGCTTTTAACTGCATCAACCGGACGATAAACACTTTCCTGGGAGTAAGCCCTACCTAAAGAAGTGGGGCTTACTTCCGAGTAAGCATGTAGAGACGTCTTCGCCGTGCGCCGAATGACACAGACCGCTCATAAAAGGGAAACTGACTGCGGGCGCTGCTACGCCGCGTCTCCCCTCTCTATGGTTTCAACGCCCTCCCGTCGTCTTTCTACCCCGGCTGCCACGCTGCGCTTGCGCATAGCGTGCTTCGCCGCTCCCGCGCGGCCTCTCTTCCTCCCTCCCCGATAGCGGAAGTTGACGTCAGGAGAACGGGCTCCGCGCCCCCGCCCATCTCCATCTCGCTTGCTGCGCTTGTTCGAGCTCCACAAAATGGCGAAGATCGCCAAGACTCATGAAGGTAAGGAACGGGGGTGATTTTTCTTGGCTGAAGGACGCGGGCGATTAGAGCTCGAAGCCTCGGCCCCTCTTTTCCTGTCGAAGAGCTGGTGGCTCGTTCGGGATGCTGCTCGCGGGGCCCGAAGGGGAACGCTCGCCTCCGGGCTGGCGGTCTCGGTCCCTCAGTGGGGCCAGGCCTGCGCGTAATGGCGTCGCGTCTTCCCTTTTTTTGTCCACTGCCGTCTCGTTCGCTTCCAGTAGTTCCTCCCGCCCACTCTTCCCCAGTTTTGCGCTGCCTCGCTGTGGGAGCCGGCGACGGCCCTGCTAAAGGACGCGTGGATGCGGGCGGCGGAAAAAAGAAGCAGGCGAGGCGCAGCTGGTTGAGAGGCCAGCGCGAGCTGAGGACTAGGCCCTGAGAAGAGAGTGTTAGCCTCTCCTCCCTCCCCTACACGCGCGCGAGGCAAAAAATTGAAAATGTTTAAAATTAAAAAAATTAAAAGTTTGCCGTATCCATACGCGCACCTGCAGAGAAGGTGAATTTATTTTTTAACATTTGACCTCTTGAGAGACAGCCATTGTGTCTGCTTGTGGAACATGCGGGGTCGTTATTTAATTTAAAAATATGCTTATCAAAGTCTGCAAGGGAGGAAGGCGGCTCAGTAGAGCACGAGGTTGTTCTGAGCTGCTTCTCTGCAAGCTTTGTGCCGGAGTTGCGTTTGTTATATCTCTGACCTAAATTCATGTATTAGTCCCAGCTGCAGTGTGATTCAGTGCTCCCAAGCGACCACTTTAAATCAGTAGGGCCAACAGTTGTGTGGGTTCCACCAAATCAGTGGGTCTGCACAAATGGAGACTAAGAGATTTCGGCTTATGCGGAAGAGAGAGATACCTGAGTAAACAGCAGCTTTCTCTGTAAGAGGGAGGTTGTGATGCTTCCATAGTATATTTTATGTTTTTGTTCACCTTGATGTCGTAGCTAGTGTTTGTCAGGAAGTGTCTTATCTGATGAATTATCTGTGTATTCGCAAAATAAACCTTGTTTGGGTTTGTTTTTCAGTTTAGGCATATTTTGAGCAACGTGTCTGTTCATGGACATTGAACAACAAATTGAACTTGAGAACTACAATAAAAACCAGTCATTTTTACTGCAGCTCACTAATTAGTGATGTGTATGTTTGAGCAATATGCTATGCAGATAACAAAGAATATTCTTGTAAAAACTTAGCAATTGAGATTCAGTTTCATGCCAGTAGAGCACTATATGCTGTGCAGGATGTTTTTTTTCTTTCCACAATGCAGTTGAGAGAAAAAAAAAAAACTATGGAGGGTTTGTGTGTTCCCTTTTTCCACCTTAAACAGACTTATCACTTCTTCCACCTCCATTCCAAGGCCAGTGCTTGATACTCAGGCCTTCTGACTGAGTAGATAGGTTTGTGGATTAATATTCTACCCCAAATACATTTGCTTATAATTATACCCATTGCTTTCAGTTGTACTTGAATATATTTAAGATTGCAGCCTTCCTAGGGGCATGTATATCTCTGAAGGATTCCAACTCATGTGTTCGTGTTCTTGAGGCATGTGTATTTTGCTGTATGTTCATACATTTGCAGTACTGTGCAAAAACAATACATGATGTAATCAGGTTAATCATAAAATAAGATTATATCTGATAGTTGAGATTAGATAGTTTTTAATTACTAAATTAAGGCTGAGTGTGAGCATGTCAGCTGTGCTAGAGAATGGAATTTGCTTTTGACCAGGATTGAGGAAACCGTGTCCCATAGGCCCATGGATTTCCCCTGGGCTTCTTTTTCAGTCTCCCCATTGTTCCAGTTATTCAGAATACCCCTCCACAACCACTAGGGAGTGTGGTGGGCAATTTTGCCTGTTTTGGACTTTCTTGAGCTTTTTTAGGTCTGGGAAAGGCCTTTCTTTAACATGTAAAGAACCTGGAATCTTCGCTAGAACAAGCTGTAGTGTACTAAGTTCGCAACCTTTAGGTTCACTGCTTCTGTAGAGAAAGGAAAGTATGATCAGATTTCCTCAGATTGTAAATTTGTCTAGGTCTTGTTAAATGTCAGCTCTACAGAAAGGAGCAAGATACATGGAACTAGGAGGTAGAAACTGGCAGCAGAAGAAAATGTGATGGAGCGTTGCTCTTTCTCCACATTCTTGGGTTTGACCTTTGTGAATTTGATTATTTGCAAGGCACACACATGCCTCACCCTCATTTTCCTCCTCTCATTCCCATCCCTTTTGCCCAGGCAAAAGACAAAGGAATAGAAAGGGGAGCACTGCTGGAAGAAGGTAGGTGCACATGTACCCCTCCATCCCCTTGCTTTTGCCCAGGTGTGGAGAATGTGCACCGAGGGAAGAGACAAGGGAATGAAGGGGGGAAGGCGTGTGCACCTTCCCTCTCTCATTCCCTTGTCTTTTGCCTGGGTGTGGAGAATGGGAAGGAAAGAAATAGAAGGAAGGAAATAGAATGAGGAGGGGGAAGACACACGTGGAAATCTGTACCACTGAGAGCTAAGAGACTAAAAAAGACACAGGGTAGGGTTCTTACCTGGTCCATGGACCCCTGGGGGACCACAGTGTCCTCACAGGAGGTCCACAAAGGCTTGAAGAAATGTTACGACCTTTTACAATTAAAATAGAATGAATGAATGGAAGGAAAGTAGAAAGAAAGACAGATGGACAGTCATGCACTGATCCCAAAGAGCAGGAGTCTTTTGCCAGTGACAGACGTTATTTGTACAAATTTTCATTACAATATCTCAAACAAAAATAATGAAACTCAGCACTTGGTGCTTCTACACCCTGTGGGACCCTGCAAGTGAATGACACTGAGTGGCTGAGAGAGAGCCCGCAACATTCCTTGCTACCACAGATACTGTTAGAAGCCACTTCGAGTTAAATCTTGGTGGTCCATAGCAACAAACAATATTTAAAAAGAGTCCATGGTAAAGAAAAGGTTAAGAACCACTGAAAAAGGGGAAACAAGTGAGGGAAAGGACTGGGAGTTGGTGCATATTCTTACACCTATCTGTACTTTGCCATGGTTGCTTTATGGAATTGGTTCTAAGAAGATGGAGCAAAGACTCCCCGAAAGCAGTGTTTTGCAAGGAAGGATCTAAAAGAAGAGAAAGGAGATGACATTATTTGATGTTGTGAGATACCGTGCTAAACTTTAGGGCAGTAATGGAGAAAGGGAGCAACATGTCTTTTGACTGCTGAGAATGCAAGAGCAATATTCATGGGCAGGGGTAGAATGAAGGTCTCATTTTGGAAAGGTGATGAAAGGAATTTCTTTCTGTTTTTTTTTTACCTCCATTCTCTTCTCTAGATAGCAATTGAGGAGAAGGAAAACTTATAGGGTAAAAAGAGGGTTTCTATTTTCCCCCAAATAATGTGAAAGAGGGGCAGTTGCCTATAGTGTGTGCAGTGGTCCTAATTCTTCCTCATAAGGTTTTAGTTGTTTTTGTACTTGAAACTTTTGTACATTCTAAAGCAGGATAGGAAGCCAGGTTTGGGTAAGATGTGGCTCTCTGCATGTTGCTGAACTACAGTTCACATCTCTCTTACAATTAGCTATGCTGTCCTGGGCAGATATGAGTCACACTCCAGCAACATCTGCTGGGTATGTATCTCCTGCTCCTACGTTATAGGGATCTGAGGAGAGGGAACGTGTGTTCAGAGTGATAAGTGTGGGGCAGCAGAGTGCTGGATGGATACATGGATAAAGATGAGAGAAGATGGTACTTGTCAAAGATGGTAAGATAATTGGAGTATGAGTGAATTTTTGCTGAAAAGATAGAAAGGAAGAACTGTTTTTGTAAAGGAAGAAGTGGCACTATTATAGACTGGTAAATTTTGCTAATTTCAGTTGTTATTAGTAACAATGTGAAACTAATTGTACATTGTTAATTGATAGTGACTTGGAGAGCTAAATGCATTATTGCTATTTAGAGTGTATCACAAATATGGTACCTGCTTAACTGTAAACTGATAACATTGGTATGAACAAATGAATGGCACTGTTCTGTGAAAAAAGCAAGAAACCAAACATGTGCAATTCTTTATCATAATGATGTTCAGTAATGTTTGGTGGTGGAGAGCCAGATGTCAAAGTAGCAGCCACTGATTCTTAGCCCTTTTTACACAGAACACCAAGTGAAAAATAGTGATATTTAATTGTAGGTTCTCTTTAATTCCAATTATTTGGTTTGATAGATGAGATAAATAATAAAAGGCGGTTGTCTCTTTTGTAGTGAGTCGTGTCTTCTCATGGTACATCCAAAGTATGACAGTCACAGTTTAGTTATCTTGGTTTCTAGAAAGAGTGCAGACTGGGTTTGCTCTATAATCCATTTCTCTTGTCTCTTTACCAGTGTCCATAGAACTCTTCTCCAGCACCACATTTCAAATGAGTTGATTTTCTTCATATCAGCTTTCTTCACTGTCCAACTTTCGTAGCCATACAAAGAAATTGGAAATACAGTGGCATGGACAATCCCAACTTTAGAATTCAGTGATATCTTTATACTTCAGGAACTTGTCTAGTTCCTTCACAGTTGTCATAAAGTCATAGAACTGAAAGGGGCCTCATGGTTCGTTGAGTCCAACACTCTGCTCAGTGAAGGATCTCCAGCTAGAAGATCCCTAGCAGGTAGCTGTGCAGACTCTTTTTGAAGACATCAGAGGAGGAGACCTCACTAGTTCTCTAGGCAAAGAGTTCCATTGCTAAACCACTGGTCCTCTCAAAGTTCCTTCTAATTTTCAATCAAAATCTATCATGCAATTTCAAAACGTTAGACAGCAGAGAACAGGCCTGTACCCTCCTTTATGTTACAGCCCTTGAGGTATTTAAAGAGCACAGTCCTGTCACCCCTCAGTGTTCTGTCTACCAAGCTCAGACTACCCAGCCCTTTCAACCTTTCTGCATATGTTTTCTTCTTCATGCCTTTTATAACCCTTCTTGCTTTTCTCTTGAACCTTTCTCTTTTCTATAGCCTTCTTAAAATGAGGCACCCAGAACTGAATGCAGTACCCCAGATGAGGTTGGGCCAGTGCAGAATATAATGGGTCTGTTACTTTCTTCCACTTAGAAACTATGCTTCTATTAAAACAGGATAAAATAGCCTTCACCTTTTTTGCTACAGTGTCACATTGCTGGTTTATGTTTAGTTTATGACCAACAATAGCCCAAGGTCTTTTTTCATGTGTAGTACTTCTGAGCCATGTAAGCCCCATCTGTACTTATACATTTAGTTTTTGTGGCCTAAATGTTGGATTTTGCATTTGTCTCTATTGAATGTCCTTTTGTTAACTTCTGCCAATTTTCTACTCGACCTAGGTCCTTTTGAATTTTACTGTTACCGTCCATACCTTCAGTTTTGTTAGTTTTGTGTCATCTGCAAACTTGATAAGAATCCCCTCTGGCCCATCATTGAAATTATTGATAAAAATGTTGAAGAGTAGTTGCCATAGAGTAGAACCCTGAGATACTCCACTTGAGACCTTCTTCTTGTTTGAAGCACAGCCATTGATGATGAGTCTTGGGCATGGTTTTCCAGTCAGTTATGGATCCACCTGACAGTGTTCCCATCTATTCCACATTTAATCAGCTTGCCAGTAAAAGCATTATGAGGGACCTTTTCAAGTGCTTTGCCAAAATCCGGGTAAATGACATCCACAGTATTGTCACCACACTTCCAAGTCCTAGTCTTTTTTTTTTTTTTGAATTCTTGAATGCAGTTTCCATTCTGATTAATGACTGAGACAAGATATGGAAAGTGCTTTCACTATTTCAATGCCTTCATTTGCTTTAACTTATGTAAATCATCTGTGGTCATTTTTTTTCTTAATGTTCATCTGTAAACCTGCATTTCACTTTCTTCCTTGATGTTCTTCAGTAATCTATACAATGTCATCTGCATATCTTAAATTGTTGATGTTCCTTCCTCCTGTTTTCACACCTTATTCCTCCAAGTGTAATCCTGTTTACATATGATATGTTCAGCATACAAGGTAAACAGATAGGGTAATAAAATGCGGCTGTGCCTTATCCTCCTGCAGATTGGAAACCATTCTGTTCTATATTCTGTCCTGACAGTAACCTCTTGTCCTGACTACAGATTACAGATCAGGACAATCAAATGCTGTGGCACACTTGTTTCTTTAAGAGTGATCCATTTTTTTTTTTGTGATTTGATGAGCTCCGTTGTTCAATGCTGTGTAATTATCTGACTTAAAATTTCCCATTCCTGTCTTGTTTAGCAAGTATTGCAATATTTTCATGTTCCATTCCTTGTTTACTATGTTTAGCTTCCCTGATTAATGCTTCTCGTATTCCGTGTTCCCATAGTATGTGTTGTGCAGTTTCTGACTTTCCAGTCAACTGTGAGCACATCAGCAACCAAACATCCAAAAGTAATATTGCCCTCATCATATTGTCAGTTTGCAGTCTGTGGGTGGAATCCAGTGAACTTTGAAATTAATTTTGTTCATTGAAAGGTACATGTTTGAATAGCATGAACACTATGTCTTAAAGTGGCATGAAACTTGAAATGATATTTCATATACATCCAGAAAATTGCTTTACACACAACTAAGAGATTAGACCCAGTAAGATGTGCTTTTCATTGTTCTTTACATAGGTGGTCCACTTGTCGGATTAGATAGGGCTTTTGAAAGACTCATCATTTTCAAAAGTGGTTTATAATGGCAAGAATTTGCAAGACATGCCAGTTACTTGTCTGATCTCTTGTGGTGCAGCCCCTGAAAATAATCAGAAGATGGATTTTTGAACATGTTTTAGCGTTTCACTTTGTTTATTGCTAGAATTTCTGTAACACTTTATAGAATCAAGTTGGTTGAAATGGTAATGACAATACAGACATGCTTTAGTTAACAAAGCCTCTGACAAAGAATCTTTTCTACTGAGTCTTTTTATGCTTGCCTGGCTCCCTTTTCTTTCTCATTCTCTGCCTAGCAGGAAGTTTTGTGGCAACATCAGCGTTGGGAACATGATGCAGAAGGGCTAGAAAAACAGATTTTCAGTGGTGGACTGCAGCAGGTTGTTTGCAGTAAACGATACAATAAAGATTCAACTGGGAAAGAATTGGATTCTGCTCTGTCTAATCTTAGTATAGTTGTGTGTGCCTGACTACAAAAGGCAAGGTGAACAGCATTTTTGTCTAGAGTTCATTACTTAGCGTGCACGAACAGCAAAATAGAAAGAAAACGGGAGAGCAGATAAGCCTGCCTCTACAGCTACACCCAGCATGTTTTTAACAAGTATGAATCTGAAAGTTTGGCCAGTGGAAATCATAAGAAAAGTGGAGGCTACTAAAAGAAAAAGTCATCCCTGGACGCATTTGGAGAGAGCCTTCAGATGATCTCTAGAATGTTAAAAATATTTTTGTTTACTTATGCAAACTTACTTGATTTAATTGTTTCATTTCCCATGTGCACATTGTTACTTTTTAACAAAAGATTTGCAGTATAGAAACCCTTCTTTATTCTTTCCATACCCAGGAACAGATCTACTTTGTTAACTGAGGTATACTTGTAAATATAAAATTCAGTAATATAATTTATAAATAAGACAGCATAAATGGCATAAGTGAAACCTCCACATCAGGATGGGAAAAATATGCCACTTGAAGTTGTAGACTGCAACTCTCATTGTCCCTCATCATTCTCAATGCAGACTTGTACTGCAGCTTCCATCAACCCAGCAAAATCTAGAGGGTTATATTTTCCCCACTCCCCTACTGTATATTAAAAACTTTAAATGTCAAGAATGTTCAAATGTTAGGCTTTTTTTTTTCATAGCATGACCCTGCTGCGAGATGGTCTCCTTTGTTTAGGAAGATTGGAATTATTACTGCTGTTTAATTAGCTCCAGATATTCTTTGCTCATTGAAGAAAAGCTCGGCAGAAATATTATGTTGACAAGAGCTCTCGAAACCTCTTTGCTGTGACATCCACGAGTGGTTTAATGTATGAAAAACAGCAAGAGAGAGTCAGTGAAGGGATCCAGTTCAGATGATCACCTAAACATTGGTTTAAACAGTACCATTTCTGAGACATCCACAGCAACCCCCTTCCTTTTTTGTCTTAGGGCAAGAGAGGAAAGGGCAAGGACAAGGGAGGAAAATGAACTCAGGGCGAGGGAGGAAAATGATATTAAGGTGCACACACTGGCACTTTCCACGTGTGCACAAGGGAATCTCTCCTTTGACCTCCACTGAAGACCACAGGGCCTCCTTTCTAGGAGGAGAGGGGAGTGGATGAGAAGAGATGGCGGAGGGGCTCCTGCAGGGTAGATTCCAGCACTCCCCATGCCATGTTAGTGACCTCCCTCGTTATAGATAGTTGTCTCAGTTTAGCCAGAACGTGGCTCCATTCAGATATCGTACAATCACTGTGCTTTGCAGTACCAATTTGTGCAGTTCTGTGTATGTGTGTCTTCATATCACTTGGCTTCACATTACTTTTCCAGTTCTATCTGGAATTTCCAGTTCTGTTTGGAGCTGTCTGTATTAGAATTTGTTATTAGAATAGCACAACCAGTTGTGGTATAGAAGCAATTAAGGTTATTTCAGGTCTCTGCTGTCCTTAGCTATTCTGATATCTGTCTGGAAGTGAATTCTTTTTCTGTATGTACATGGTATCTCAGAAAAATAGGTACCTGAAAATGTTGTTGTACCTTCTCCAAGCACTGGGTGGAATGAGTACATTCTGTCTTGGATCACAGACACATTTTTTTTTAACATGTAACTCTGTGTCGTGACTTAAATACAGTACATAGTAAATTTTGGGCACTAAATAAAATTGTGTATGCAGGTGTAGTTCTAAACCTTTATAGCAATAGCATGTGTATTTCTATACTGCTTATCAGCTAAGTGCTCTCTAAGTGGTTTACAATATGTTAGCTAATTGCCCCCAACAAGCTGGGTACTCATTTTACCGACTTGCAGAAGGATAGAAGTCTGAGTCAACCTGGAACCCAGCAGGATCAAACTCTCAACCTTGTGGCTGCAGTACCGGCATTTAGCCACTGTGCCACCAGGGCTCTTTAGTCGTCCAAATATTTGGACTTGCGTTCCCAGAAGTCCCAGCCAGCATTCTGTGGCAGGGCTGCCATTGTATGACCTTTAGTTGCAGGCTTTATTGGGATTAGCTGGAATGTTCCTAGTGACACAGTAGTAAATCCTTTTTTGTTTCTTCACAGAGAGAAGAAACCACCACCTTCTGTGCACAAGCCCTCAAAACTCAGCAGTTCTATGGCCAGTGAGAGACTGGTGGAGAGGCAGGGGCAGAGGAACTTCCGGCCTTTTACGTGTAGCTGGATGCACAACAACAAAGGCATCCTCTGGAGGTTCCAGAGGAGGATGCTGTTATGCATCTCGTTGTAGGCACATAACCAGATGCTTCTCCAATGACCGCTGCTCTCCACTAACCATTTAAAAGCCACGGTCTGGAGAAGGAGTCCTGTAGGAGGGAAGATGGGGCATAATTCTGGCTGGGTGGAACTGTATGCTGCATCTCGCCATCCAGGATCTCAGCCCTTGTGTAGCAAAATGTGACTGTAGTAATAATAATATTAGTAGTAGTAATCAATAATATTGATTAATAGTTCCCCGCATGAACTCTGTATGTTAGTAGAATAATTGTTAGATTTTTGTTTGAATAGGCTTTGGTGAAAATATTTCAAAAATACTTCATGTAATGTTTCTAGTCATACTTCATAAGGTGAAGTTTGGCACATATAACAATACTTTATTGTATCTTTGTGATAGATATTGAAGCACAGATTCGAGAAATCCAAGGCAAAAAAGCTGCCCTTGATGAAGCTCAAGGGGTGGGCCTTGATTCTACAGGATACTATGATCAGGAGATCTATGGTGGAAGTGACAGCAGGTTTGCTGGATATGTAACTTCAATTGCAGCAACTGAACTGGAAGATGTAAGTGCAATGTTTTATCAAAGTGTTATCAAAATTAAAGATTTTAAATTGTTCGAGTAGTAATAACATGACCTATCCTTAAAAATGAAGAGATTTATTTCTGCACAAAATGTAGTTGAGGCCACAGCATGCCTTTTTGATTTGTAAAAAAGTTTTGAATTTCAACCTGTTCTTTTATGATCCTCCATTATTAGGTGGGCTCCCTGTGGTGGATTGTTTCCATCATCAACTAAAGACCTATTTGCCAGATTATTTCACATGATCATTTGTTCTTCTGATTACCCCTGGTTTTTAACAAGTTGCTTTTAGATTGATTACTTCTTCTCCTTCCTCCTTCTTATCCTTTTCTCCTTCTCCTGCCTCCTCCTCTTCCTTAATTGCGTTTAGGTTTGTTATATCTTCATTGAAAAAAATGGAGAGAATTTTTTAATAAAAAGCAATATTAAAATGTTTTTAAATATTATAGATTTCAATAGAAATTTGAATAACTTTTTCCTTTGTTCCTGTAGGATGATGATGACTACTCTTCTACAAGCTTGCTTGGACAGAAGAAGCCTGGGTACCATGCACCAGTGGCATTGCTTAATGACATACCACAGTCAACTGAGCAGGTGAATTCTTCACTGTAGTACAATGAAATGTAGCGGTATTCTTCTTTCAGTTCTGAGTGGGAAGCTGAGTACAAAATATTCTTTTGGAGTTAAGCTAGAAGCATAAATTTTATGACACATAGAATAATTACTGGTTGCATGGAATTGATCATAACGATCAGTGGGTGTTACAGGTCTTTTAACAGATTTTGTGTAACAGGTCAGTGTCATTCTGAGGTATTCACCATCCTTAAAATTAAATTCCTTTGTTTAATGTGGTTGATACAATTGATTGAAATATCTTCAAAGTGAAAGGACTCCTCAAATTGTAACAGGATAGTATGGCAAAAGAAAGCAGCTGTGAAATACACTGTTACCATGAGGCTTCACTGCTTGTGGGAGAAGATCCTGAAAACGAGTTGCTTTGATTAAATTGTTCGCACATACCAGGGCAGTGCAACGGCTAGGTGTTGAGGGGCACATTGGTTCCCCTGAACATGTGAGATGTGCTCTCTCTCTGCCACTTTTCACTTTAAAGCAAGATACTACCTCACTAACCTTCTTAAATTCCTTAAAATAATGGCTCTTTTCACTGCTGCTGCACCACTGAATTGTGTTGTGTTGTATATGGGCTGCCTCTACTTGCCATTTAGGGATGTTGAATTTTTTATTAAATCAGAGAACATAAAGGGTTGAATGTCAACACTGATATTTCTGCTTTGAAGGAAGAATTAGACGCACTCAGGTGTTATGTGGCATTTGAAAATCATGCTGTGATCTGGGAATGGTGGTAAAACAACATGTGTGCTCACCTGAATTTTCTTAAGTACTTTCCCCTTGGCAGTTGTCTCATAGAGTGGATAAATAACACATTCCCTCTGGCTTTATGGAATATTGAGGAGTTGCTAGAAAAGTGGTTGCTTAAATGAAAACATCAGTTGCCCTAGAAAATGTTATCCGAATCTTTGGGGAGGGAGGAGGGTGTAAAGAGCAGCATCATTATTCACTAGTGATCCCAAAGTGTTGTGACACAATTGTCAGTGAGTAAGAGTTTTATTCTTTATATATGAGCAAATGAGCTGAAAGATATACAAGAATTGTACGCTTTGGAATAAAAGTCTGGAATTTGGCACAGAGCATGCTTGCTAAATATTAAACTGGTTTAATAGTCATCTGTTCATTTGGCTCCCTAGGATGATAGCACCATTTTCAAGGTTGCAATATTATGCTGGGTAGTATTATCCAGTACCAGCATATTGCTCAGAACTATGTTTCCCAGTAAGGAGCACAGGTTAACACAGTGAAAGTTCAGTTCCCTTTATATTGCTTTTATTCAACAGTATCTATGTCTTGGCACTCATTTGAATTTGTGTAAATCAAGCCTGAGCAAAGTATTACCCATGGGCTGCATGTGGGCCACCCCCAAGGAGTCCCCCCCAAATAAATAAATTTCCTCCCAATTTGCTTTTCTCCAAAAATGCCTGTAAATGATCTCTGGGGTCTGTGAAAGGCATTTCCACCACATTTGGAGGCTCCATGGGATCAAAACACATTTTTGTGAAATACTTCCCCACCCCCCCACCCCCAAATGCTTTTCCACCACGTTTCAGAGTTCCCCTGTGCCAATTTAGGCCAAGGAGATGCCTTTTTTGAAATTGGAAATGAACACTTCCTTTTTTTGACCTAAAATGCCCCAGGGAGCTCCCAAAACATGGTGAAAATATCTCCATATCCTGGAGGACATTTGTCAGCAAAAATTTGGGAGTATGCCCCCCGAGGAGGATTTTTTTTTTTAAGAGGGTTAATAGTCTGACACCAGCTAGCATTTTTTTTTAAATTTCTTTAAAGTATTTCAAATAAATTTTTCTTAAAAGATAAAGTATTTGGTTATGTTAGAAGACAGCTGCTTTAGCTTTCAGAGAGTAGATTAGCTGTATACTGATACCTTTTAGTAATATAAATAGCTGTCTCTGTGCCAGACTTTATGCTTGTATCACAAAGCACACAATAGAGTAGATAATCCACTCCACTTTGGAGGCGATTGGGCCTCATTAAAAACAACAACAACAACACCAGTATTCATGTTGCTGTCTGCTATTGAGAGAAACATATCTTTTTTTGTCTCTGGTTTTTAGTATGACCCATTTGCTGAACATCGTCCGCAAAAGATTGCTGATAGGGAAGATGAATACAAAAATCGCAGACGGATGATGATTATTTCCCCTGAGCGACTTGATCCTTTTGCAGATGGTAACTTATTTTCACCTTATCACTGGACCTTACTGGATTTGTTCCCCTAAATTGTCTTTAGCCCTTTGATTTCTGTTGGCATGCTTTGAATTCAGGGCATTTTTAGTTTCTGTAGTTTAATAAGAGTTGGTTAAAATCACAGTTTGCCATTTTGTTCATCTTTTGTAATACAAATTTTCTTTCCAGGTAGAAGGACAAGAGAGTAATGAGCCATTGCCATAGAAACACAAAGGGTTAAAGGTTTCTCTTTTCTTTTTGCTTTGGGTTATATATACTATACTTTGAGCAACTTGTATATGTAGTGCTCAGGAATCTTCCAGTTTACTGGAAGCATTAAGTCCAAAATTAGAACATAAAAGGAATTACTGCATTTAAAATGCTATCTAGCAAACCAGAGCAATAGATTCTCAAATTCTGATTATTTAGAAAGTTTAGCTAAGTGAAGCAAAAGTTAGCATTAAGAGGCTTTGATACTTTTTAATAGTTCAAGTCTGTTCTGATGATTTTAGAATTTAGGTCAGTGCAAGGGGCAGTAGTGGGCCTGGTGGAAGCTTTCCTCAGGTGAGTCAGCTTGACAGGTAACCTTAGGCGACCTGTTGTTTAAAACTATAATTGGTTGCAGGTTTTCTATAAAGTAGCATTTCAGCCTGCATGAATTAATAGGGATATGGATTTTACTTGCATAACTGTCATTGATATAAACATGTATTGTCAGAATTCACAGGCCCATACTAACTGTCCTTAATTTCTTTCCTACAGCAGTACTGCTATATGCCAGTCCTGTCTGCATTCTTAAGGGTGCAGTTCAACACATCCTGTGTAGATAATGGTGAAAAAGTATCCCAAAGGAAAGTCCTATCAAAGCTAGTGTCAGAATGACACTGCCAATTGGGCAATGATCTTCAGTATAGAAAATGTATTAAGAATTTTATTTTGTCCTCAGTATTAATGCTATACTACCTGTATAGCCAATCTGCACATTAAGAGTAGTGCTTCCATGATAAGTTTGTTACATATAGTTGGGCTTCTGTAAAATATTTTAAGTTTAGACTAAGTTCAAGGTACAGATTAGTATATCCGATGATGTTGAAAATCTTTTGCCTGTGAGTATACTTAATGATGATGAATGTAGTTTACTGCAATCAGCTCACAATTGTAATTATTACCTTCAGAATCAGTGGGGGGAGAAATTGAGAGTGCTTTTTAAATGAAGCCCTTTAAGTACCTCCACAGAAAGAGGATCTGGGAATTATTATCCAGATTCATCAAATATATATGCTGGTCTGTATTATAAAACAATTTGAGTGATTATTTAGGTTTATAGTAGTTCATAGTCAGATAACATAGGCTTTATCAGGTTGAACAAGGTAATGTGTTGATTATAAATATCTTTCCAAAGTGTTACTAATGGTAAAGAGATAATTTTCTAGGCTTCTATTCTGCTGCTTGAAGTCAGAACTGCTGATGGAGACAAAGGCACGAAAGTGTACGTATTCCGGATTAGCAACCCAGGAACCCATCACTTCTGAAGACTCTTTAACTGTGCTGTCATTTTATCATTCTTATCTCCTTTAAAAATATTTGTTTTAAACTGTTGTAGTTATGTTTGTGTTCAAACAGGTTAAATTGATCAACAAAGTGAATAAACGTAAGATACATGTAATCTTTTATTTAAAAATTCAGTCAAAACAGTAAAATTAATTGATTTTGATATAATATAATGTTAGAATAGGGCAGTTATAAAAGCCAGCTTTTTTGCATTTCTTATACTTATTATACTTCTGTCCTGTTCCTGTTCTCTTCTGCAGGAGGGAAGACCCCTGATCCTAAAATGAATGCCAGGACGTATATGGATGTTATGCGTGAACAGCATTTAACTAAAGAAGAGGTTTGTTAATTTTTTATCTATATTTCAAACTTCACACATGGTAATCAGGGCCACTATCAGCTTCTGAAGGTGCAACAGTGCTGATGCTTGTCCTCTCCACTCATGTTTGTTGCTCACAGTGAGCAGCCATTTAAAAATTTTCCACAGTGCCCTAGGGTAGAAGTGAGCAGGCCACAACCAGAATCCTGGTGTTACGTACCACATATGTAACAGAGCATTTACATGAGTAGAGCAGATTTTCTGGACTCATTCAGGGAGGATATGGCAAAAGGAAAAGGCTACCAAGACGAGTGATTGTCCAAACTCCCAGTCCATTAGTTCCAAAGGTACTTGCCTCCCCTACAAGCTGTGCATTGAAATTTTGTAATTGGCAGCCTCTTCCAACTTTTCTCTCTGTTGCTGTTATCACCAGCAACCTTTGCCGCCTTTGACTGTACCACTGACAAAACTGTGCTAGCAGTGCTAATAGGATCCCAGCTTACCTGCCCCCCTTCCCCACCATCCTGTTTGCAGAGGGTAGATCACTTCTGTAGCTGAATTTGCCACTAGAACAGTGGTGAATCCCTCCCTGCAGATGAACTGTATGTTCTGTTTTCAAGTGGGTTGGGTTTGGAGTGTGCCAGCATGGCCACCCCTACACCCCAGAGGTTGTCTGCCTCTGCTCTAGATGAATGTTGCATCATAATGTAGTGGGAGAATTAAAGGGAAGTGATTTTCAGCTGCCAGGAGGACACAAACATTGAGAGCACATGGTACTTTACCAGGGTCTCCTCAGCCCAGTCTCCATTGCTTATTGTAGTTTATTTTTTCTGATTAGAAAGGAGTATAGGATCTGGAATTCACTGAATGCATATTGTGAATTCATTTAGAATAGTAAAGCATGGTAAATGCAAGAAAGTAGGACTTTTTGAAATGAAGAAATCATGTAATTATAGGGGTCTTTTGACACACTCATCAGGTAATTTCACACATACAGTTTTCAGTCCTTCAAACCATGACGTATTTCAAAAGGTTTGAAAAGGTTGTGCTAGCTTAGGTGTGCAGTTTATTTTTAATTGATAATAGGGTGAATAAGTTATTAAGTTAAAATGTTTTCTCTTTAACAGAGGGAAATTAGGCAGCAGCTTGCAGAAAAGGCTAAGGCTGGTGAACTTAAAGTCGTCAATGGTGCTGCATCCCAGCCACCATCAAAACGCAAACGGCGTTGGGATCAGACTGCCGATCAGACTCCTGGTGCCACACCAAAGAAATTATCCAGCTGGGATCAAGCTGAGGTAAGGTGGTAGTGGTAGCTGGTGTTTGCCTCAAATCATTGTGCTATAGGAGTTATAGGAGTTCCAAGTCCTGCCCTAGACTATTGTTGGGAATTTGACACTGTCTTGTGTAGTTCATTGGATAATTCTCTTCAAGCCTATTATCATAGGTTCAGAATGGACCTTGGAAAGTTGCTGTTTTGGCCTTTACCTCAGAATTGTCCAGTTAGCCTGGGCAGTGACCGTGCTATGTAGGAGATTCTGGGAGCTGCTGTTCCAAAAGAGTTAACACTTCCAAGTTTTGATTCATATACATAAGCTGTGAATTCAGGAAAGACTCATCACTGAACTATGACTGCTATACCAGCAGTGAGAGCAGCATTCAGGCTCTAGGTTGGGGTGAGGAAATGTTGGACCCCAAAGCCACCAGACCCCCAATTTAAAAACATTGATTCCCTCACCCCAAAATCAGCTCAGTCCCATTTCAAAGCATGGCAGTTCCCCCACCTCTGGAGTATCATGTTGATTTAAAAAAAAAACTCAACCCCCATCAATCAAAACAAAACCATAAATGATGGAATACCACTTCCAGTCATGTCAGCCATGCTAGTATGTACCTTGGAGGAGCGTGGGGGAATCCAGAAGTTGCTCTTGCACCCCCTACAGTTGTCCACCCATGCTATACCTCATAATTTGCATGAAAATACATTGATGTAGGTGGATTTTGATTCCTGCATAAATTGAATATATTCCTCCATGTATCTCAGAATAAGAAGGGTTCCCATTGATTGTGAACTATTGGAAAGGCAGTGTGTATAGTGTGCTTCTTCATACACTTTGTGCAAATTTGAAGTTTTCAGATTTCTAGCTGAAATTATTGCCAAACAAATTAAGAAGGGCTTACTGAACTGCTTGCCTTGATAAGGACCAAACCACCCTGCATATGACAGGACAGCCTTGTACATTCCGTTCATATACCGTATCTGCTTTACACATATACCTCAGTTAAAGTGCATGTGTTCTAGGCATTACTCCTTCTGGTACCAGGGGCAGAAATAACATGGAAATAATAGAGATAGGATCCTGCACCAGGAAAAAAGATGAGCAGTTTAACCAGTTTTAGCAAAAGTTAACACGTACATGTGAAATGAAACAACCAGATTAGGTGAGACTTTCATAAGTAAGCAAAAACTTTTTGAACTGTCTAGAAACGATGTGAAGGCTTCTTCCAAAACACATCCAGGAATCATTTTGCTTTCTCCAGCCCTTTGTTTTCTTATGTGGTCTGTGAGGTTTTTTTAACATGCTGAGAGGAG
Source organism: Cyclura pinguis (assembly GCA_030412105.1). Classification (NCBI taxonomy): domain Eukaryota; kingdom Metazoa; phylum Chordata; class Lepidosauria; order Squamata; family Iguanidae; genus Cyclura; species Cyclura pinguis. The sequence continues at coordinate 205,096,275 of CM059599.1, forward strand.
CTGGTGAGACAGGCTAACCTGCTTTCCTTGCTTCTCTACTTTGATGTTCATGGTGGCTTAGTATGGGATTCTGGAGGACTGCTGTTTACTCTGCCTGGTTTAGGCAAGCACACACAGCTACAGTAAGATTGGCTACAACAGAATCTTGTTCTTTCCCAGTTCATGCTTTATTGCATTGTTCACTGAATCCTGTGCCCTGAGAAGGATGGGATATAAGTAAGTCTTGCAGACAGCCTACTGTAAGCCAACACCAAAAGTCCAGGTTTCTCCAGCTTTCCTCACCATCCTCGCAGTGTGACTGGTGCTAGAAGAGTCCAGTTAGACAGAAAACAAGGAAGAAAAGGCAGTCTGGGCAGACTTAAAAAGAATTTTTAAAGAGGAAAGGATAGGATGGCTCTCCTCTTTACCTAAAAAGGAGTTACAGTGGGAGTGAACCCATACCTCAGTTATTTTGTATTGTTCTTACAGCTATAAGCAATTTCCCCTTTCCTAGATTCCAGTACAAAATATGGGCTAGGCACAGACAGAAATATTTTAAGTAGCAGAGCTCAATGAGGTAAGGTAAAGGAAGCAGTGTACTGCTATTCTCCACAGTTGTAGGAGCGAACCTTATGCTTAAAATGTGCAGTTACTCCTTTGTGTGTAGCATGTAGCTTTGCTTTGAATACATACCACATCTAAATTGCAGAATATTTTTTTTTAGAAAGACAACCACTGCTGCCTTCCATCAGATTCACGTTTATTTGTTGAAAAAAATTGATGGGTCTTTTAAGAATAATGACATATCCAAGTGCTTTGCTTTAAAGAAAAATAACGGGGGTTTATGTCTTCTTCAGACCCCTGGGCACACTCCATCTCTGCGATGGGATGAAACACCTGGCCGTGCAAAGGGTAGTGAGACACCTGGAGCAACCCCTGGATCTAAAATATGGGATCCCACCCCCAGTCATACACCAGCAGGAGCTGCCACACCTGGACGTGGTGACACACCTGGTCATGCAACACCAGGCCATGGAGGTGCAACTTCCAGTGCACGGAAGAATCGATGGGATGAGACTCCTAAAACAGAAAGAGGTATTTAATAGCATCCAAGACGTTCCAAAAGTGTATGGACATCAGTAATTTTTGTGGTATGTTCAGTGGATTTGTTTGTAATCTGGCTGTTAACTGACATGTTCATTAGTCCAGAGACCTTGAGATTCCATTGCATTAACCTGGCAGTTGTTACAGAACTCAGAGACATTGTACTTAAGTTTACTTATCATCCCACCAGCTTGATATTTGTTTCTTGGGCTACAGTACACCCTCCATATATGCAACAGTTTCGTTCCAGAAGCCCCTGCAAATGGCTAAATTCACACATGCTCAGGTCCTATTATATTCAATGTCAACAACGTGTGCATGGGCGCTTCAGCACATATGTGCACACGTTGCTGCCATTTTAGGTATAGGACATGGTTGTGAATGCTCAAGTTTGCATGTCCAAAGACCGTGGATATGGAGGGCACATTGTATATATTAGAAGCCTCAGCCAAAATCCAAAGAACTTCAAATATTCTGCCTGCTCAAATGAGTTCTGGATGTATGTTTCTCAAATATCAGTCCCTTATGCCACTTAACATCGCATTTGCAAGTAAGAAAAATATTAAGTGAATGATAGATGTCAGGAAATCTTTTGTATAAAGGAACAAAATCAGAACTTCTACTGAGCATTCTTAAGAGTAGGCCTTAAATTAAAACTGATGTGAAGATTGCATTAACCCAGAGAAGACATACATAACTAATAAAGCTTTTCTTACCTTATCTGTCAATAGCAGTGATAGAGGCTGTGTTTTAACTGATTGGGTAGGGGTTAGGCATAAGTCTTGTATAAATATTGGAAAGGTGTGGTGAATTTTTGCTTTTAAAAATTGTTTGTGTCTATGCAGAAACTGAATTCAGTTGAAACTGTTTGGTTTTCCAGATACTCCTGGGCATGGGAGCGGATGGGCTGAAACTCCTCGTACTGATCGAGGTGGCGATTCCATTGGTGAAACACCAACCCCCGGGGCAAGCAAAAGAAAATCACGTTGGGACGAAACACCTGCAAGCCAAATGGGTGGGAGCACTCCTGTCTTAACACCAGGCAAAACCCCAATTGGCACACCTGCTATGAACATGGCAACCCCTACACCAGGTATAATTGTTAGTTTAAGAGTCCAAGCCTACTCATGTTCACTTGGAAGTCAGTTTTGTATACTGCAGTGAACCAGCTTTCACAGTTGCATGCCTGTGATTTTAACCTACGTTTCTTTTGTTGAATTGTCAGGTTTTCTTATTTGTTAACGAGTTATCTGTTTATACAACTATCCGCACTGGAACTCAGCAGTAACCAAATAAAGCAGGAAAAACTCAATGTTCAAGCAGACTCTGCTTACTACTGAACACATGACTTGCTAGAAAGAATCCCATTGATTTTTCTGTCTATTTCACTCATTAGGATTTGAAAGTTAGCTGTGCATGGCACTGATATATATGCCTTGTTTCAGGGTATTTCATATGTTTGAACAAGTATGTTTGTTAATACACAGGTGAGCATAATTTCTTGGTTCCATTCTAGGTCATATTATGAGCATGACTCCTGAACAGCTCCAGGCGTGGCGATGGGAGAGAGAGATAGATGAGAGAAATAGGCCCCTTTCAGATGAAGAGCTGGATGCCATGTTTCCGGAGGGTTACAGGGTATGTTATAAGCCCAAAACATATGCAGTCCTAACATTAACATGCAGACTGTTTTTCCTGACTTGTAGTATGTAAACATTCTGGGAAATCTGACTGCTTGGTGAGGATAAAGTCGTTATTTATCTTTTAATGTGAAACACCAATCAGAAATTCAGTTTGCCTAAACGGTTGGGTATCTTTTGCTTTCACCTTAAGGGCCTTTTTTCTGAATAACTGACACCACTTCCTGTCATGTCTCAAGTTGCTTCAGAAACTCGCTTGGATTTCAAAAGTTGTTTACATTGGGGAGGGAATTGCTCTTAGATGTCTAGAACCATGGCTTATGTGGAACCCCCAAACCCAGTTTTCTGGCTCTTGGTACTCCTTTTTGTTCCCTGGAGGCTTTGGGGTGGGGGGGATTGGCATGCCAGTTTGTGGCTGAATTTGGATAGCAGAGCACTAAACACATGATAGTCAGTGGGAAAATGCACTGTGGGCAGTGGCATACTCAACATCATAGTGTTGTAGTAACTAGTCATTATCATTGTCAGAATTATTTCCCTAGTCAGTATTAAAGCCATATTAAATAGTAAATGTAATTTTTAATGTTAAATAATAATGGTAGTGCTGTTTTTAATTGTATGAAAATTTAATGATTTGTGTCAATATGGGGATGATTTATAATAAGAAACAGTAATTAATGAATTAAAAATAAATATGAGTGGAAGTTTTGGGGGATTTTTTATTTTAATCAAATTGCCAAATGTAATGAAGATTTAAAGAAGTTAGAAGTTAATGCTTCTGCAGTTGTTGGATCTGTCCTGGCAATATCTCTTGCAAAGGAAAAGCCAAAATAAGCTTTACAAAACAAAACAGCGTGGCCCTTTTCTGGTTCCCCCAAATGTTCAGAATTCAAAAGTGTAGGTTGCAGGCTGCCCGGATCCGGGAGGGGTCTGATGTGTCCCTCCTTATCTCTGTAGTTGGCGATCTGAACTCTGCACTGATACATAGGTTTCAGAGGGAATTTCCGAAGAGCTCTCGGAGGGGGGGATGAGGTGACACCATGTGGTTTAGAGGGAACACCACGTCCATGACTTGGGCAGAGCCATTTCCTGCTCAAGGCCTCAAGAAACAGCATCATTCAGGCAAGCAGCCTCCAGCAGACTGCTTCAGACGCTGAGAGTGGGACTGCCAATTGATAGCCCTGGCCTGCAGTAAATACATTTTTCTGATATGTTGAAATTACCCCACCCAACACAGCAATACTTTGATTGTAACACTGAATTGTTACATAATCATTTTAAATTCTTTTCCCCCCCCTACTTAGGTTCTCCCTCCTCCAGCTGGTTATGTCCCTATTCGTACTCCAGCTCGTAAACTTACAGCTACTCCTACACCTCTGGGTGGCATGACTGGGTTCCATATGCAAACTGAAGACAGGACCATGAAAAGTGTCAACGACCAGCCTTCAGGAAATCTACCTTTCCTAAAGCCAGATGACATACAGTATTTTGATAAACTACTGGTAAGATACCGGTTTGAGACTGTCTTGTTTTGTTTTTTGTCTTATGCTATGTATGAGGTTGAGGTAAACATAACTGTTATGCTTGAAACCAATTTCAGGTTGATGTTGATGAGTCAACTCTTAGTCCAGAGGAACAGAAAGAGAGAAAAATAATGAAATTACTTTTGAAGATCAAGAATGGCACCCCTCCTATGAGAAAGGTAAGATAAGCCACTGCAATATCTGTGTTTTCTCCCATTTGCATTATTTTTACTCAGTCGGTCTTCTGCTTACATTGCCCCTATAGTTTGTGTCTTTCCGCTGTCACTTGTATCCTTATTTTATACCAGGTTTATACTGGCACTGTTTTAAGCATCTTGGACTCATTTTATACCTCCATGTCAAAGGCAATTGATCTGAAATGCTGCTTGCCTTACAGTAGTGTTGCTGAGTTAAATAGAAATAATCCCTGTTTGTGAAGATTATTTTGACTCCTGTTTCTTTACAGTGTTTTTCTTTTCTTGCTTTGGCAGGCTGCTTTACGACAGATCACTGATAAAGCTCGTGAATTTGGAGCAGGTCCACTATTCAATCAGATTTTACCCCTGCTGATGTCACCAACTCTTGAAGATCAAGAACGCCATTTGCTTGTCAAAGTTATTGACAGAATTTTATATAAATTAGATGACTTGGTGCGACCATATGTGCACAAGGTTTGTTTAACTGAAAACAGTTGTATACATTTCTTATAACAGATTCTACTAGAAGCTCATAACATGTATATCCAGAGTAAGAGATAATTCTGTGTTGTAGGCTCAGTTTAAGTAATTATCTTAGATACTCAAATTTAGACCACTACATTGTATTCACACGTAATGCTTAGCCTAGTTACATGTGTAAACTTTTACAAACTTAGTGGGGCGCAGAGTCATGTAAGTTGGTGTACACAGCACTAAATCCTAGATTATCATTATGTGTGAGCTAGACTATTGTGGCTCTCAACACCCAACTAGGCAATGTTCAAAGATCTTCCATTCAGTTTGGAAATTAAGAATATTAGTTAAAGCCCTCAAGTGCCCGCTGACACAAATAGAAGATCAATAACCAGCATTTCTACTTCCAAATTTAGTGTCTTGTTTGGGTTAATTTTGTTTTATAGTTGTGTTTGCATACAAGCTGGTTTTATTAAAAAATATATATTTTGTGAAATTGCTTCTAGATCCTTGTGGTCATTGAACCATTGCTGATTGATGAAGATTACTATGCCAGAGTAGAAGGAAGAGAAATTATTTCCAACTTGGCTAAGGTAATATCATGATGTGTTTCTGATAAATTATGCTGTTACTAGTAGAGATTAGTGTTGTCAGCTATTTGTGTACATTTTTTTAAAGCTTAGAGGACATTTCTTTACGATATTTTTGAGTATAGTGGGATAGTTAATCTTCTTTTTTATTTTGGTTTTTATATTACTTTCCCATTAACTAGTTAGTAGATAAATAAAATAAGTGCTGAAAATAAATCTTATTCTTAATTATTGATATTTCTACTATTTTTTTTTCAAAATGATTAAAGTAGCTTAAAAACAAAACAAAAAGAAAAGAATAGGCAAGAGAAAAAATATACAAAAGAGGAGGGAAATAAAAATAAAAGAATAGAAGGATATGGAGAGAAAGAGGAAATCTTATATTATTATAATTCAGTCAGTAAACTATATTGGTGACCTTATCATCCCAGTAATTTTTTAAAACAACCTGTTCTGTAAATCTGTTGTGCTACAGCAATTGTTGCCTTCTTCAAAAAAAATTGTGTACAATTTAATCCAGTTTATATGTGTGTCCGCAGAACTTGGGCACATCCTTTGGAGGCAGAAGTTGCATGCCATAATTGAAAACCTGTTATAACCTGTTTTGTCAGAATATAATGTAGGTTTCTAGAACTGTAGGAGGGATGTAACAATGGTGTCTGTTCCTTTTGTCCTTCAGGCAGCTGGTCTGGCAACAATGATTTCCACCATGCGACCTGATATTGATAACATGGATGAATACGTTCGTAACACAACAGCTCGAGCCTTTGCTGTCGTTGCCTCTGCCCTAGGCATTCCATCTCTTTTGCCCTTCTTGAAAGCTGTGTGTAAAAGCAAGAAGTCTTGGCAGGCCAGGCACACTGGTATCAAGATTGTGCAGCAAATTGCTATTCTGATGGGCTGCGCAATTTTACCTCATCTCAGAAGTTTGGTTGAAATTATTGAGCATGGCAAGTATCATATATAAAATTAACTTCACCTTATGGAAGTTCTGTAGCAGGGCATATTGAACATTAGTTAATGGCCTGTATCACCCGCTGCATGGATATCATTGTTATAGCAAGACATTTTCTATCTTCTGTTTATTTTGAGAGGTAGTGAATTTTTCTTTGATTATGTTCAGAGCAAAATATGGAGGGACAAATGCTTCCATTTTTAATTTCGGGTTGTAAAATCCTTAATGAGAAATCTTTATTCCTGTACATTGGGGTACCTGGGCATTTGCTTTGGAGGCCAGTTACCAGTGACCCAGGAGTGATGTCGCTTCATTTGCGGTTTCTTTTTGGGGAGGTTTTCAGCTGTTGTTGTGGGGGCTTGAGGGTTGGGAGGAAGAAACAAAGCAAACCACATCCTTTTGTGGGCAGTTTTAAGGTATATTGGTAATTTGGGGCAATTTTTTTTAAAAGTATGGAGATCCAGGGGTTGGGGAAGGGCTGCAAAAGTAGCCTACATGCAGCCCTTGGACTTATTTTCTGTGCCTGCAGTCTACATAAATAGAGCATATGCTATGGGTAGGCTAGCTGCAGCATGGGTAGAACATGTCAGAAGTTTTGTGTTGATTTAGAACTGAAAGATGTTTTAGAGTCAAGCGTTCATACTTCCACGCTTTTTTTATGTTCTCATAGTTAGTTCATTTCTATGGCAACTCTGAAAGCAGTATATATAATGTGTTTGTTTTTCAGGTTTGGTGGATGAGCAGCAGAAAGTGCGCACTATCAGTGCTTTGGCTATTGCTGCTTTAGCTGAGGCAGCAACTCCCTATGGTATAGAATCCTTTGACTCTGTCCTCAAGCCCCTCTGGAAAGGTATACGTCAGCACAGGGGAAAGGTAAGTCTGACCGATCTCAGTCAGCTCATTTTTAAGAGACGATGTGTGAATGTTCTTTATTGCAATGACATATTTACACATTTGCCATTTTTATATATCATCAGGGTCTGGCTGCCTTCTTGAAAGCTATTGGGTACCTTATTCCACTTATGGATGCTGAGTATGCCAACTATTATACCAGAGAAGTAATGCTAATTCTTATCAGAGAGTTCCAGTCTCCTGATGAAGAAATGAAAAAGATTGTGTTGAAGGTATGGAAAAAAAATAACGTACATATTATAAAAGCACCATGATTGATAATTTCAAATTGATGTTTGGAAGAGTTAGGTAAACACAAGTGAGGGAAGGGTGTACACTTATAGGTACTGAAGGGGAAAGATGTATTTTGGAGGAGGAAGCTGAGAAGAAGCTGTTTTATATTTTTTGTTAATTAAAAACGAGCATAGTATTCAACATCTATATTGCACTTTGAGAGTGTTGAGTACTGAATCTATATCTAACATTTTTGCTAAAGGATAGGTCAGTATCCTATCCTCCTTAGCAAAAGTGGGTGCTAAGATCAAGGCCTGTCGTGGTTGATCTGAGTTTTGAATCAAGTGTCCTGCGTCTTGTTTTTAGGGTACTGCTTTTCTAAATGATTTTCTGGGTTTGAAAAGTGTACATATTGCATTTTGTGACATAACCTTTTCTTCTGTTTGTCTCTTTTTTAGGTGGTAAAGCAGTGCTGTGGCACAGATGGTGTTGAAGCAAACTACATTAAGACAGAAATTTTGCCCCCGTTTTTCAAGCACTTCTGGCAACACAGAATGGCACTGGACAGAAGAAATTACAGACAGGTACTGTAGCCTTTTAGATTAAAAAATGGTGTTCAACCCTCAACACTTGGTTGGTAATTCTGAAGCAGAAATGGGGGAAATCCTCAATTCTAAGTGAGGATGGATTACTGAATGATGTACAAAAGTGACATATTTACAGTCATGAAAATTTTAATTCAAGTGCTGACTGCAAGGAAGCAGACAGCTTTTCTTCAGTGTTTGTCTGCCTGTGTATCAGTTGTTATTTGTAGACATTAATAAGGTGTGACCAGAAAAATGTTCATCCAGAAGACTTGAATTCTCACTAGGTACCTTTGAGTTTTCGAAGTAACCCCATAAACACACTTCTTAAAAGCTTAAACAGGGCTGTACAGTTGCAGAACCGCAAGTAAATCAGGAAAAACATCTTTTCATAAACTGAATTTTTCAAAATGTGGTACGTGGCATATTTCATGCTGCTTGTTCACAGATAGGCTGCTTAGCCACTAGGTGTAAAATTTATTTTTAATGCTCACTCAGAGGCTGTATTATCCCTAAAATATGTGTTGTTCTTTTTAGGAACAGAATAGGGTGATATTTATCTTGACAGTTTCAAACAAATTTCTGAACTGATTATTGCTTACTTGTGTATACCTTGCAGTTGGTTGATACAACTGTGGAGCTTGCAAACAAAGTTGGGGCAGCAGAAATTATTTCCAGGATTGTGGATGATCTGAAAGATGAAGCTGAGCAGTACAGAAAAATGGTTATGGAGACCATTGAGAAGATCATGGGGAACCTGGGTGCAGCTGATATTGACCACAAACTGGAGGAACAGCTTATTGATGGCATCCTGTATGCCTTCCAAGAACAGACCACGGAGGTATATGAATATACTTGTAATTTCCATTCTGGTTCCAGGTTTAGAATAATGAGCAGTTAAATGTATTGGGCAGAGGAGTTCCTCTGTATGTAGGTGGGAAGGCGCAGGGGTCTTCTATATCTTCTTCAGTTTCTGGCTGTGTTTGGATTGATTTCAAGCCCAGGCTTTGTCCCAACCCAACAGAAGGTCAGCACAGGTTCATGCACTTTGCTGAAGAGAGAAAGCTTTCAGATTCCATCTGTGTGATCCTTTTTGCCCTTAGGACAATCCTGGTCTTGGTTTAGAAGGAGGTGATACTGCAGTTCCCATCTTTTGAATAACACTGTTGGTTACTCCCACTTCTGTATTTGTCCTTACTAAGTAACTTATCAATGGAAAATTATTTATTTGTCTTGATTGGAAGGCTGAAACCAGACTTGAATTCTTTTTTTCATGTTTTATAATTATAGTGCTGGAATGCAGTGCTTGTAATTACCATTCTTCTTGGCTGTCCTGTCATCTCAGTGACAGGCTAGGGGTTGGCCTTTCTAGAATGGTGCAATAGGAACTACTGAAGTTAAACAACCTACAGTGTTGGTAATACTGAAATACTGTGTTTCTTTACTTTTTGATAAATAGGATTCTGTGATGTTGAATGGTTTTGGTACAGTGGTCAATGCTCTGGGCAAGCGAGTGAAACCATATTTGCCACAGATTTGTGGTACAGTTCTGTGGCGTTTGAACAACAAATCGGCTAAAGTAAGACAGCAAGCTGCTGACCTGATATCTCGTACTGCAGTTGTCATGAAGACCTGCCAGGAGGTATGTACTCTTCTGATACTTAATGGGGGGGGGGGGTATTTTAGTCTATAGTCATTAGATTATAAATGTTTTCTTTTTATTCCTAGGAAAAATTGATGGGACACTTGGGCGTGGTGCTCTATGAGTACCTGGGTGAAGAATACCCAGAAGTATTGGGCAGTATTTTAGGAGCACTTAAAGCCATTGTGAATGTCATAGGTAAGTTTTTGTCTTGATTTTTTTTCTCAGAAATTTGTTTTAATTTGGATGACAGAATCTGAGACTTAAGGTATTTTTTCCTACACTAAACAGGTATGCACAAAATGACTCCTCCAATTAAAGACCTGCTGCCAAGACTCACACCTATTTTGAAGAACAGGCATGAAAAAGTGCAGGAGAATTGCATTGACTTGGTTGGACGTATTGCGGATAGGTAAACTGATTTGCTATTTTGTATATAAAATACCATTTACAGGAGCATCTCTTGTAAATAATTAGCAAAAATAACAATTTGTTTTTCAAAAGAATATAACAGTGCACAATTAATGAATTATGTAACTCTATAATCTATAACTGCATATATGTCATAGGGCCTAGGCACAGTTGCTTTGGAAGTCATTATTACTTCAATAAATCCCATTTTTATTTCTAATATAATAAATACCATATTTCTGTATTTTAATAGATCTACGTATTTGCATTAACATTTTCTAATTTAGCTAAAGAAAAGCCATTTCCTCTTTTTACCAGGGGAGCAGAATATGTTTCTGCAAGGGAATGGATGAGGATCTGCTTTGAACTGCTAGAGTTGTTGAAAGCTCATAAGAAAGCTATTCGAAGAGCCACTGTGAACACATTTGGTTATATTGCAAAAGCTATAGGGTAAGTATATCCAGAACTGTGCATCTGGGGTTGTTTCACTGACAAGGAAAAGTTAATAATACTGTAGCAAGCTATTAATTCCACTGGCTATGACTTTCTTTACTGATAAGGCATGATCAAGTTATTTAGGCATTTTACATTGCTCAGGTTTGTTTTTGTTTTTTATTTTTCATTTGGGGATTGGTCAGACAAAGAAACTCTGTATAAATGCCTGCTGTACATGACCAGAATCAGTGAAGAATTTTGATTTTGCCAGTGTGTTCTGAAGGGAGAATTAGAAGGAAAAACTGGAAAAATAGGATGAAGTATAGTTTAGTATACTGAGAATTTGCAGGGTTTTTTTAAAAAAGTTTGCATATTTGTATTTTAGCATTTAAACTTATTTCTAATTAGTGTGAAAATTCCTTAATTTTTTTTTAATGTTTCATCCTCTTCCAGACCCCATGATGTGCTGGCAACACTGCTAAATAATTTGAAAGTGCAAGAAAGGCAAAACAGAGTATGTACTACAGTAGCAATAGCTATTGTAGCAGAAACCTGCTCTCCTTTCACAGTACTACCTGCACTTATGAATGAATACAGAGTTCCAGAATTGAATGTCCAGAATGGTGTATTAAAATCTCTTTCCTTTCTCTTTGAATATATTGGAGAAATGGGAAAAGATTACATTTATGCTGTAACTCCATTGCTTGAAGATGCTTTAATGGACAGGTGAGGAACCTTTTCTTTCTTCTTCAATAAACTGTGCTGTTACTTTCTTAGTTTATTTCTTGTTTCCCAAAGAATGGTAAATTTCCCCTCAGAAATGGGGGCTACTCTAAATGGAACAAGTAAGACCTAGTCTATTCTTGGTCAATAAATAAATGGAGAATTGTTTTTAAAAGGAGAATTAACTTGATGTCTCGTGTTGGAAAGGAAAAGACAGAGTGAGACAACTTGTTCCCATAGATCTCCTTTCCATGAGAGAAAGATTTGGGAGTTTTGCCCCTTGTCTTTCCATGTATACCGAAACTAATAAGCATGAGCACTTGTTGCATTGCTCAGTTGAATTTACAGTCAGTCCTCCACTTTTGCGGGGGCTAGGGGCACAAAATTAAAAAGTTGCAAATAAAAATAAAATTTGTGAATGCTATTTTGTTTTGCCTGAGAACACTTCTGTAGGTCCTCCAGCATGATCCTGTGGACAATTTCCAGCAGAAACTGGCCATAAAGTCATGCTGGAGTACCTAATAATGCCTAAAGAAATGTTCTTGCTAGGAATCTCTAGGTACCCCAGTTTGACTTTGTAGTCCACTTCTGGTGGAAGTTGACCATAGAATCATACTAGAAGACCTAGAGATTCCTGGAGAGAACTTTTTTTTCCCCATGGCAGGGAGAAATACAGGAAGAATTTTTAAAATAAATTAAACTGCTACTGCTGAACCCATGAAAGTGGAGGGCTGGACTGAAATTTGTATATGTTGCTGGAAAGTTCATGCCTCTAGAGATGCAGCCTGCCACTTTTTGGTGTTGTCATTCAATTAATGTCTGTTCAGAGCAGTGATAGGCCACTCCCAAGAAAATCCTCCTAGGACTAAGCATTTTGTTGCAGTTAATGGTCTGTGCCTACTGTCCCTTCTTTAAACAAGATCTGTCCTGTTTACTGAAGGGGCATAATTCAAGATAGAGATGTTGATTTAAGGCATGCAACAAGAGTATTTAAAGGAGTGATTTCTTCCAGAAGAACCTGCTTATTTCTTTTGTAGGTGCATCAGAAGATTAGGCAGATGGTGTGTGAGGGGACAGTGTCTGTGGACACCTCACCAGAGAAATCCTACTTTGCCATTATTTAGAGAGCTATATTCACATTTTGCTATTGTCCAGGGTTTCTAATAGTTAAATAGCTTCTGTGTTGTTCAGTCTCTTTCTAACTTAACAGCTTTATGACACAAAAGAATAACCAAAGCAGGCACAGTGTGTGTGTACATGTACATACATGCAGATAGGCACGCACCAACTTGTCTCTCAGTAAGGAAAAGAACGAATTTATGTTATCAAGCTGACCCTACATTAATTTGACTCTCAGACTTGGACCATAGAGAAATAGAGATTTCTATGGTGGAAGTGAACTCATATTGCCTTAGGAAGCAAGCATATACTGATCAGTTGCTCCTTCAGTGCAAGTTCCTGTTGTCTCAAGGGAGGGAAGAATATTGAGGACAGGGGGGGCTCTCGATGGTGGTAATAGGAACTTGCAAATGGGATGGGCGTGATCTGTATGCCACCTGGACTTAAGGATTCGCCTTGCTTAATGGTAGATTTGCCCCTGTGGAAAGACGTACTGTAATTGTCTCTCAGTCGTAGTTAGTTGAATCCTTTGAGGGATAGTAAAGAAGAAATGAAGAAAGCCAGTGGTTTGAATGTTGGACTACAAACCTGGAGACCAGGGTTTGATTCCCAACTCAGCCATGGAAGCGTTGGGCGCATCTCTCACACACTCTCAGCCCTATAAAACCCTGTGCTGAGTTACCTTTAGGGTCACCCTAAGTTGGAAACAACTTGAAAGCACATAACACCAAATGAGGATGGAACTGCAGCATTGTGACAAGGGACTCTATTTGACTAAAAGAGATTTAACTTTTAATATATGTTTATGTTACAAAAGTGCGTATTTTGTCAATCTTGTAAAAGCAAAATGTGCTACCAGAAAAATTAATGGCGAGCAAGGTGTTAAACAAGATATTAAACAAGGTGTGTATCCAATTTCCTTTTCAGGGACCTTGTTCACAGACAAACAGCAAGTGCTGTGGTCCAACATATGTCTCTTGGGGTATATGGCTTTGGCTGTGAAGACTCGTTGAATCACTTGTTAAACTATGTGTGGCCCAATGTTTTTGAGACGTCACCTCATGTCATCCAAGCAGTCATGGGAGCCCTGGAAGGCCTGAGGGTGGCTATTGGACCTTGCCGAATGTTGCAGTATTGTTTACAGGTAAATATTTTAGTGTTAAGTACGTGTAGTTTTGCAGGTGAGCAAAAAAGGATCATTAGTCAGGTGGGAAGAGAACAATAGTGTAATTGAAGCTTGTTCCTTTGGTTGCAGTTCTAGTTCATAGTAATCCATTTGTGTTTTAGTCCTGGGGAGAAAAAAATAATCGAAGGGCTTATAATCACGTGTGGAATGTGAATAGACTTTCTATGTCACTGTTTTATCAGTACAGTTTCTCTCAGTGACTCAAGTAAAAAAAAAAAATCGTAAGCTTTCCTGAATATCAGCAACATAGGTAACGAAGTATTCTAGTTAAATGTTACATAAGCATATACAAATTAGAAACACGAGAATTCTCAGAAATTAATTTTTAGTGGTAGGATAGCTGTTTTGCTCATAGGAAATCTTTTTTGGTAGGACACATGACGTATTGCTGATAACATGGCTTGCTACGCAATCCTGATACGTTCGTGACTAATTTCTTTACGATCAAGCTGAAAAAGCAGTAACTACAAATGTGGAGCTGTCTAGATTCATGTGGGAGCTTATACATCTGTGTTGAGGCTTTCATTGATTTCTTGCTTGTGTCCCATATACAGACTGTTTAAAACTTAACAGTATTATTTGTCAGCAGAGAAGAGTGTGTGTGGTGAAGATCCCCTAGTATGTACTGTTTTAGCTGTGAACCTTTGTGATGTAGCTAGGTTTCTAGTTGATAAATGAACTGCCACTTTTTTGAAAATAAGCTGTGGATGATACACTTGAGAGTCTAGTTTAAGGTTTAAGTTTCTTTATTTTGTTTTTGTTTAGGGTTTGTTTCACCCTGCCAGAAAAGTGAGAGATGTATATTGGAAGATCTATAACTCCATCTACATTGGTTCACAAGATGCTTTAATAGCACATTATCCACGAATCTACAATGACGAAAAGAACACCTACATTCGTTATGAACTTGATTATGTCTTGTAAAGTTATTTCTCATTTGTTTTGTGTTCAGTACACAGCTATTCCACACTTGGTTCAGATCTGGTGATGTACAATTTTTAAGACACTGCAGATCACCATAGAGAGGATCAGGGGCAGAGCTTAGAAATCCAGTAGCATGATTTTTAAATAACATGTCTTTGTTGATTTTGATGTTAAAGCCAGTAGTGACCAAGAACACAGTGATTACACAGCATACTGGAAAGATTTCATTTTGGATTCATCTTGATGAGGATTTAGATTCCATTCCTTGTGTTTAAAGGGGCTGTTTATTTGAGAAATAAACATTTGTGTATAAAATATTAATGGTTATTTGTGTGTGAGCATTTTTGAGCAGGGAGACATGTTAAGCAGTCTCTGATAGATTGTCAAGCAGTTCATGTAAAAAGGTGGCATATTGCATTTTAACCCTCTTTGTCATACCTAGCTTTTGAATAAATAAGAAGAATGTTCTCTTTGATTGTGGTTTCTTTATCTTGGTAATAGTTATTTGTTGTGTAGTTGGTATTCTTACAGAGTGTTGGGAAGCAGGGCCTATTGCTGAATTACAAAATTTTGGCATTTTCTGTCTTTTACAAAACCCTCACCAGAACTTCCATTTCGTGGCAACTTTTTTCTCATTGTGTGCTGCTCTACTGTTTTCTTCTAAAACTCTTGAAAAAGGCAGCTATGTTGTAAGATATCTTAGGAATGTAAGATCCAAACTGGATGAGACCAAAGACCACCTGGTCCATGTTCTGTTTCTACAGTGGCCACCTAGACGCCCTTTGGAATGCCGTAAGTAGGACACGAACCTGATAGCATGCTTCTTGTTTTCCCTGATAACTGATGTTTCTTCTGTTTGTGAGAGATTATATATAGTGTTCATGACAAGTACACATTTGGTAGACCTATTATTTTTCATGAATTAGTAGGTTCAAAGTGGTTATCATCACTGCTTCTCAGTTTTTCCATAACACATTATGTCAATTTATCTGGAGCAGACATTAAACTGACCAGTCTGGGTCTTCCCTAATCCCTGTACAAAAACTGGTTTACTTTGGCTGTTCTGTAGTCCTGGTAGTCAAAAATATTTTCAGAGTCATCTTCTCAGAATGATTCAACTTGAACTGGAAGCAACCCTGCTTCTGATGGTTTTCCCCCAGGGATCAATTTAAAAAGTTACTCCTGCCATTTTAATAAGCAGCAGTTTATTAACTTTACTCTACTTTATGAATAGCCTCTCCCTTTGTACAGAATTTGAATTGTTTTCAGACTTGCTCCTGTTTCTAATCTAAACTCCTTCTTCCTACAGCACTGTTTCCAATACACTTTTCCTGCTTTACTTGTCTAGCTGCCTTGTATTTGGACTTGGGGCATTTCAGAGTAAGCTACATTATTTTTTTTAAATTAATTCTTTTTATGCAATCAGACAACATAAAAAAACAACAAAGAATATAAGACATTAGAATAATACAATACACTCAAAGAAAATAGCTATACATACCAGCTTTTTCTTATTTCACATAATGTTCCTTACCTAAGTCTGCTTACAACCAGATAGACATACACAACACACACTCCCTACCCAGCTTCACGAATACAAAACAATGTTTCCAGAAATATTTAACATTTAATGTCTTCCCTTATTCTCCTTTCCTGTCTTTCTCAGTGATTGTCTAGTTAGCGCTTGCCAAAATTTAGCAAATTTAAACAGTATTTTAAGAAACAAGAAAAAAAAACTCCACCTTTGTCTATACTTATAATTTCTTAGCAGAGTAATCTACATTAGAGGTCCTGCCTTTCTACCTCCTTACCTGGCTATCTAAGTACAATTCAGAGACCTAATAACTCCATGTCTCCCCATCACTGGTATCATAGTGCTACGTTATCATTGACTCTGGCCCACACCTCTTCTAGGCTATCCAGATGATATGCAATACCTGCAAACTTTACACCAGGTAGACAGTTCAGCAGGGGGTCTATGTGCCTGCTGTCACAAACTCGTCTGTGTTTTGAACAATCCAAATCAACCACAAGACCCCTGTCACATATCTTCATCTCCGAATTTGGAATGAGTCCCTTCATTTCTTTCTTCTTCAAAGTGATGCTCTCTTTCCTTGAGACACCATTTTCCATGACTCTTCAACAGTCCTGGCTGGCAGGGACCATCCCAGTTATTCCTCTGCCATCCCAATTCTTCAGCTGTTTTTAAATGTCTCAGTTTCTCTTTTTCCACTTTCCCCCCTTTGTCCACAGCCTAGTTCAGTTGCTTCAAACTGAGTTCAAAGTGCAATAGTAGTTGGCATTCTCAGCTCAGCAAAGAGGAGAAGAGGAATAGGCAGAACCTTGCTGTTCTCAGTAAGCTATTAAAAAAAAAAGACTTTCTTATTCTCAGAACATAAATTCCAAGTTTCTTTGCTTAAAATTGCCATTTTGTGCATTCTTGCTCAATAACTTTTCCCCTCTTACTGGCTAGTCGCACCCTTTTGACCACACTCTGGTAATGCCTGGCCACGCATGTCCCAATTTTTATCTGTGGAATGCTGCAGACAATGGATGGTACAATTTGTTGAACTAGGGTTTCCTTTTAAAGCTGGTAGTTGACTCCTCTCTTCTCATCAAAAACAACAGTGAAGTGTTAGTGCTGAAAGAAAAGGGAAAATGATTTCTTTTCTGACCAAATAATTGCAAAAATAGCAATGGTCAGATTTTTGTTTTGTTTTCTAAACTAAAATGGCACGTTCATTGCTAGCTTCAAAGATTTGTTTGTAGCACGGGGTAGAAGTGTGTGAAATGCACTCTGAAAGAATGGGCCTTTTGTTTTTCAAGTGGCATGCAGATCCAGGAGTGAAGCACAGGAAATTAAATCCAGGTGACTAATGGCTAGAACTTGCCCACATGCTCCTAAATGGAAGAGGGGTATTAATTTAACAAAAATAAATTATAATATAAATCATCCTTCAGTCTGCACTACTACTTTTTAACACAAGGAATCTGGACTAAGTTAGATGAACCTGGGTTGCATGGAAATTAAAAGGACCTGTTGGAAATTAGTTCCCACTGAAATCAGTGGGTCAGGTTCAACTAATTTGTAGTAATTGCTTAAGCATGTTTTACTCAAAAGTACACCATACTGAAATGAAATGATAGCGGTTGTAGTGCCAACACATATGGGAATCACTAGGTGGGAGAAAGGTTACAGTATAACAAAGGTAGAGGAAATGTGACCCATGGGCCTCGTGCCTCTCCAGTATACCGACAGACCACCTCTGGCACACATGCCATTAATGCCACATAACTCAAAAAAAGTTGCACAATCATGATACAAATAGGCCATGTCATGCGTCCTGTGCCTCACCTGTTTTAGGCCCAGGAGAGGACAACCTTAGATTGGCCGTTTTGGGTTAAAAGAAAATAATGGGAAGGGGAATGGAGATAAAAGAATTTCATGACATCTAAAATCTGATGCCTGAGATAACCATCTCACTCTGCCTAATGGTAGGGTTGACCTTTATAACATCCATTCCCCACTCCAGGGGTAGAAACTACCCACATCCAAACTGGAAACGAAGTTTTATATCAATGCTGTCATTGGGATAGTCACCACCACCACACATCCAATTGCAGCAGACTAGGTTAGGGAACACAGGTCAGGCTGTGTTGTACATACAGCTTTGTCCTCTGACACATTACTGTGGTTCTCTTCCTGCTGCCCCAGCATCTGGCTGATGGTAGGGTGGTCCTGTTGGGAACGGTATATAAAGAATTATGCAACTCATGGAAGAAGGGGAAGTCATGCTGTGGTCTGATACCTATGGCATTTAGCTTGCTACTGTCATGCGCTCCACATTGCTAGCGGCATTGCTACAGCATGATATACAAAAATACCAATAGCTACTCACAACGATGTGGCACGCCGCTATCCCCTTAGTGAGGTGCTTCTGCATACGTATATTGAACACACTGGCAATAAGGAGTAAAATGATAGAACCACTAAACACTAGTCTGGTTTGCTTTGGCTCATCTTCAGCTTTTAAATATTTAAAATTAAACATTGTTTTTGGAAACAAAGAAAGGACAATATACCATAATGTGTTCTGAGTATCCTGTTGCTACCTTTGGAGGTGGGTGTGGTTTCTCTGTAGAAAACACTTAGATTTCCTTTCCTTTAAAAACATCCTTATTAGGCATCTGTAAAGCATTTACATTCCTAGTCGGGATCATGTTACTTCTTTCTTTCTTTAGTGAAAATGCTGAAATGTGGTGATGGGAGATTTCCCACCGACCCCCTTCAGCCTTCTAATATTAGCAGTGATAGTACTATAATTTTCCTGACTTCAGTTTTTAGAAATTAAGAGGGGCCAGGAGAAAAGAGATGGAGATTTCAATTGTCTGTATGTACGTGCCTTCAAGTCAACTGTCAACTTATGGCAATCTCATGATTTTCATAGGGTTTTCTTAAGCAAAGAATACTCAGAGGTGTTTTCACCTCCAGCACCTGATATATCGATATAAGAATACTATTTTACCTACTTGCTCAGAGTTCAGTAGGGCTTGCTTACAGGTAAGAGAGTACATGATTATGATGCAAATCACTGAATATGTATTTGTTCTTGTTGTGTGCTTTCAAATTGTTTCCAACTTTTAGTAACCCCAAGGCAAATCTATCACAGGGTTTTCTGGGGCTGAGAGTGTCTGACATACCCAAGGTCACCTAGTGGCTGAGAGGGGAATCGAACCCTCGTCTAATACTTCATGTTGGCGTTCTTGTACCAATCCATAATCCTTCCTTGTACAATTGCCATGTAGACCTGATTTGATTTATTAGTCCCAACGTACAGTGAGTCAACACATAGGTAAATCCTATTTGTTCCGTTTAGGAATAACCAATAGGATTTAGGCCATCATATACTGTTGCCAAACTAGTATAATTCTGATGTGATAAATCATACTTTAAGTGTACAGTGAATACACTGCAATAACTGGAGGCATTTATATGTTATATTGGGGTATGTGAATTTAAGCTGCATTTGCAATGCATACTTTTGTCTAGACTTTCTACCAGCTACTGGGTCTGGAATCTCTGGCATTCAGTTCACTAGTTAAAATCTCAGCTGTTCCTTTCTGTTGCAGAAGAAGACTTGGATGGAGATCTGGGAGGGTTTACAGACGAAGATGCATCATGCCCCTCTATCATGTTTTGCGCAGACAGCTACATCCTTAATGAAGGGTAACATTAATTTTTATGTATCTTTTCCCACAGCCATTACCTTGAACAGAACAAGCCCGGCCTGCGAACTTAACATCTATAAATCAAATTAAACCTGCATCCCAGTCCTGAACATACTGTCTCATTTCATGAAAGTAATTGTGAATTACATGCTGGTCTTGGGTGCTGGAAAGGTTTTCTTTTTTACTTCAAGATGATTGCAAGCCCCGTAGAAATCACTGTCATTTGCTTCTCAAGAAACGTGGATAAGGGCAAGATAGTCTTGAAACCAGAGAAGATTCCTGCATGCAGTAGATGGTGGCAGAAGTTTTCTTTGGGGAGATTTAGGGCAAACCTAGACTGAATGGATCAGTTGAATATTGTACCTAGTGATCTCTAGGATGATGGAACTTTTAGAAGAACCCAAAGTATGCCACATATCCTTCTTGCAAGAAGAGCTTGAAAGTTACTTCTAAGAAAAATTAAGATAGTGTCATTGCTGAGCCCATCTGTAACTGAGCAGTGGTAGGATTATGCTTTGTAACCCAATGGGAGTGGGTGGGTGTTTAAGCAAAAACACTCCCACCTGGAACACTGCAAAGAGAGAATAGCAGCAGTACAGCAGAATATAGTGAATAAAGCCTATTAAACGTTTTGAACTTTCTAGTAATAATTTAAAGGCTTCTTAGATTCCACTTTTCTTATGATTTCCATTCTGACTGCACAACTTTCAGATCTTTAATCCCCCCTTTTTTAAGGTGCTGGGTGTAGCTGCAGAGGCAGACTTATCTGTTCTCTCCCTTTTCTCTCTATGTTGCTATTCATGCATACTCAGTAGTGGATTCTTGAGGCAACTGGCAGCACACACAGCTACGGTAAGATTGACTAGAGTAGAATCTGATTCTTTCCCAGCTCAGACTTTAATGTATTGCCTGCTGCAGACATGCAGCTGCAACCTGATACCAAAAGTCTGTATTTCTCCAATCCTCCAGCACCATTCTCCCAGTGCCACTGCTGCTAAAAAAAAACTTCCAGCTAAACAGAGGATAAGGATGAAAGCGGGGGTGGGGGTGAACAGGTATAAAAAAGACTTGGTAAAAGGGACATCTTTATGAAAGGTTCTGTTAGTTGAGGTTTGGTAACTGTAATCCATCTTCTCTTCTGCAATCTGTTGTGAAGGTAGACCAGTCTGATCCAGAACGTGTGAGTCCTGACATGCTAGCTAGATACATTATGTAGATGCTGCACTCAGGACCCATGAAATATCCATGCTGTTGATTCCATTTCCACTCAGAATCCAAGGTTATGATGAAGCTCTAAACCTCCTAGCAAGAGACCCACCTACAGACAATGGCAAAGAGTTCTGAATGCTGAACATACAAGCTCGGTTTTCAACTGCTGCAAATAAAATGAATATACTTACTTTTTTTTTTTATAAATAAAATACAAATGACAATAACACAGCAAGAATAAGAATGCCATTATATCCTGATTGGTTGAACGCATGGCATAACAATCTTAATAACAACATCATTTTGATAACACATATCCAGTCATATTCATCCAGACAAAATATTTCTGAGAATTTGCTCCTGTAATGGTGGAACTTGAATTAACTTATTGGAATCTATATACTTCAAGAATGGTTCCCATTCTTGAAGTATATAGATTCCAATAAGTTAATTCTTTCTTCAAAGGGTGTATATGAAGTATTTCCAAAATGCAGAATATACTTACTTCTAATGTCAATGTAGTAAAGTGGTTATCTTAACAATCTGGGAATCAGCTGTCAAAGCATTAACTCTGTGCAAAATAATGGTGATAACCCAGACCACATTTATATTGGACAGCTTTTGCTAGCCATGAGAGCCAGCATGGTGTAGTGGTTTGAACACTGGACTACATTGGAGACCAGAGTTTGATTCAGCCATGGAAACCCACTAGGTGACCTTGGGTGCATCACACACTCTCAGCTCCAGAAAACCCCATGATAGGTTCACCTTTGGGTCGCCATAAGTCAGAAACAACTTGAAGGCACACAACAGTTATAACAATTGCTTCTCATAATCTGTTGCGTTTCCTTTAAAAAAAAAGTGGTCAAAAAACCCAAACAAATTTAATTAAGTTGGAGATGATGCTCACATTTAAATGTTATATTCATGTGATTAATTTAATTTAATTTTCTTGTAAGAAGCTATTACTTACCCACAGAAGTGGTGGAGGTGTTGGTGGATCTGCAGACTTAAAGAACCTACAAAGATTCTGAAGAACATCCTTGCCTCTTCTAGGTAAGGTCACCAGGTTTTTCCAAATGGCCCCTGTTGTTATGCCTTTCAAGTGCAGAGAATCACAGAGGAGAAACTTTTCCTCACAGAGGAAAAAAGTGACAGTACAAGCTTGATCGCATAAGCTCATCTCTTTCCTCCCTTATGTGGATGATGGTTTGTTCATGCTATGTACACAGATTAAAAGGTGAGGAATTCTCCCTTGGTATCTGTACCTCTCCATTGTTCTAGTTGTCCTGGAGGCTTTGGCAGCAGGTTTGCCATTGCCTTCCTCTGGGGTTGAGAGTGTGTGACTTATCCAAGGTCACCCAGTGGGTTTCCATGTCTGAATGGGGACTTGAACCCTGGTCTTCCAGAATCTTACTTCACTACTAATTGCCTCATCACCTTGACATCACAAGTGAGCTTTGTAAGACATGATGGTAACCGTTGTCCCAGAATATTATGGCACATAACTGTCCCAAATTCGCAGGGACAGTCTTGATTAAGCTTCTGCCATCCACTTTTTCAGCTATACCATACTGACTCTCGATGTGTTTCAGGTGTCACTAAATGAACCATAAGCCTACAATTTAGAATAACAATGCTTTTCAGCCTGTAACAGGGTTTCGGCCTCAAAATAGCCTGGCTTCCACACAGAGCTGGGAAGTAATATATCACAAGTAACACCATTATCTGTAATTAGTTACTTTTGGAGACAATTAGGGCATAACGACATTCATTTTGTTTTGTTTTTTAAATCATTTTTTATTTTAAAAAACGTAATTTTAAAATAACAGAGTTTACATTCCATCATCTAATTTCCATTATAGTTTGACAGTTTATCATTTTTCTCCCCCCTACCCCTTGTTCCATTTAAGTGAGTTTTCTCCTGATTGTACCTTCTCATCATATTATTTATCATACTGCCATATCTATATTCTCTTTTTCTTATCACTATCGATCATACTATATATATTTTTTATTAAATCCTATCCATTATAGTAGATCTATATCCATTATTAATCATTTTCAACATTATACTTTCCTGCTTTCTATATAACTATATCCTTTCTCACATTTTACATCTTACTTTTAATCCAGTCTATCACATGTTCCCACTCTTTCTCAAATTGTTGGATGGTAGTATTTTTTAAAAAACTAGAAAGATTTTCTGCCTCTTTCATTTCCATCGTTTTAAATTTCCATTCTTCTAGATTTGGGCCTGTTTTCTCTTTCCGATGTTGAGCATAACATAACCTGGCTGCAGTTATTAAATATAAAATTATCTTTTTGTTGTTCAACACTTTCTGTGAGTCTAATATATTAAGTAAGTATAGTTCTGGTTTCATCTCAAACTTCCCATTGATAATCTTTTGAATTGTATCATGAATCTTTCTTCAGCAGCTTTTTGCATATTGGCACATCCACCACATATGGTAGTGGGTACCTAATGTATTTCCACATTTCCAACATAAATCATTCTCCTTTTTCGTTATTTTTTTCAGTTTCTGCAGGGCCATGTACCACCTGTGCAGGATCTTGTAATAATTTTCTTAGAGATTCAAATTTGGTGTAAACTTTGTATCTGTTTTCCAGACTTTAGTCCATTGTGTGGCCTGTATTTTGGACTACTTGATTGTTGTTTCTTTTATTATTTCTTGTTCCATGTCCTGTTCCAGAACCAGCTTATAAATTTTGGATATTACTTTTTCCTGTTTTTTTGTCAATAGGAGGTCTAATTCATTTTTATTTCATTCATTTCATTTCATTTCATTCATTGACATTTCATGAAATGAGATTCATTTTGGAAGGAATGTAGTAACAGGTAACGTCAGTATTGTTCCTGTATAATGAGTGACATTTACATCTTCGGGTTTTAGGGTTATCTCTGGGGAGAAAAAATATGTGGGCCAGGGGGCAATTTTTGTTCCCCCCCAAGCCACACCATCACATTAATCTGGAACTGGAAGCACTGTGACACCAGTTCCATTTTGGGTTGATTTTCAACTATTCGGTAGGAACAGGGGGGCGGGGGAGCACTGCGCCCCAGGCGGCAATGTTTTTGGGATGTCCTAGCTCGTAGCCACACCCCTGTGTGCCAAGGCCATGCCCCCATGCCCATGGCTGTGCCCCACGCAACGCCACACCCTGTGCCTTAGGCCCCCCTGCCCCCCCCCATGCACTCCAAGCTCTGCCACTGGAGATATGATAAGAAAATACTCATGTGTTTCAGTGGTATTGAGCTGGTCGTCGGAATTTGGTGGCAAAAAAATCCCCCTGAATATTTTGTGGGGGCTTTGGGGCTGCAAAAAATGGATCTGACACTGCATAAGGATTGTGGGATAAGCTTTCCCACCTCTCTTCTAGAGTTATACTCTGGGTTCTCAAATTAAGCTTTACCTAAAGCTAACTGAAGGAGCAAGGTGGAACATCAAGTTTTATGACTCCAAAGACGAAATCCCAAGGAAGCTGGAGAAATCCCAAGGAAGCTGGAGTAAACCTCGCCAATTTCTCTTTCCTCCTCCACTTCTCCTTTGTCCTCAGCTTACTTCCATTGCTGTAAACTGAATTTAAAGTGCAAAAGTTGTTTGCACTTCATTAACTCAGCAGCAGGGAGAGGGGAAAGAATTCTGTCCTTTCCAGTATGCTCAAGCAAAAAGAAACGGCTGCACCCTTTCCTTGCTTTTGTGTTCTTCATTGATAACTTTTGCATCCAGATTCTTGCTTGTTGCTTGGCCACTTGTGTCCTGGTTTTCATCTGTGAAATCCTGGAAAGTATGATATGGTCCCAAATATTCTCTCAGTGAAAAATGGCTCAGAGTTTCCTATTCAACTGAACCATAAATGAAGATGTGCTACTAAAAACAGATGCAGCATTTCCTCTCTCTTTTCCGAACACGTGCAGCTATGCAGGGTGGGGGCACTCTGTATGCTTAGAGAAAACCTGCCTCAAACATACAGGTAACAAACCCCAGATTCTGATGTAGCTCAACTGTGCCCCCTGGCAGGACCAGTACCTTTGTACCTTGGGACAAATGGTTCCTGTGTTTTGTCTTTGTGTGTGTGTGTGTGTGTGCATGCACACACACATGTGCCTTCAAGTTGTCTGTAGACTTAACAGTGGCCCTATGAATTTCATAGGGTTTTCTTATGCACCCAACCACTCAAAGCTGGTTTTGCCAGTTCCTTCCTCTGAAATGTAGCCCACAAGACCTGGTCTCCCATCCAAGTGCTAATCAGAGCTGACCCTGCATAGCTTTCAGAAGAAGACGGAATCTAGTGCCTTTAGGGTATTTAGTATCCACAAGGAAAAAGGGAGATAGGTCTCCAAGTGTTCAGTGGATGATTGCTTTTATTTTTTATTTTGGAAAAAATCCGTCCACTGAGAACTTGGAGGCGTGGTGCCCTTTTTTTTCCTGTGGATTCCATTGGGTGCTCTCCATATTTTGCCTTTTTTGCTTCTTCTTTAGGGTATTTCAGCTGTCTTGTCTTTGAATAGGCATCCCCAGATTAAGCTCTTTTTAAAATAATTGCCATGCTTGCAACTGGCTATCTCTTTTGAGGTGTACTTTTAGGATCATAAGGAAGATGGTAACTGCTACTAATAAAGGTTTCTGATTTACTGACTTCACCAATGAGAGGGCAAAACAACCATCCATCCCTGTGAAGTGTCCAACTTTTACAGATCCAGATTCTCATAAAAGCAGAAATTTGCTCGCTCCTCAAGACCTATCCTGTTAACACCTACTTGGCACCCAAGATGCTTTCCATCAGACTGTCCTTTCCACAAAGAAATCAGCTTATGTTCTAGAATTTGGTACTCTTATTCAATCTTGTTAGCTAAGTTAGACTGACTGTATTTAGAATTCTGTGTTTATTATTTTTGCCTTCTCTTGGTTTCTTCCTTTTCTCATCTCCAAACATTTTAAAAACATTTTAAAACTATATATGGAAATTTGTCTTATATTCAATTTTCTCACCAACCTTTCCCATATGAAGGGCAGCACAGTTGCAAGACTAAAAGTCATTCGGACTTTTTACAACACACACACACACACACACACACACACAGTGAAATTATGTGTGTCTTGGCTTTGGGCAAGATGATCCAAAGTATCATTTGATCTTTTTCTGGTTACATAGACCTGAGGTGGATGGGGAAGGTAACAGAATTCAAAATCTTTTGAAACAACTGGAGAGACTAGTGGACATCTGAATATTCAGTCTAACTTGTAGCAGCCTCCAATGTATTATTTTTGTTTGTGTGAGTGGGAGAATGCTACAAGGATTGATCCATCAGTAGCCCCTTCCCCAAATCCATAACAACTTGTATGATCCTGTACCTAGGGTTGTGCAGTGGTTAGTTCTGAAACAGACATAGTACATATCCATGGCCACAATTAAAATATATTTTCAAAAATGTTACCTGTCTCAATACATATCAACAAACCAGTTCCAATCCCCACCAGGAGCAGATAATTTGTAAAGCTAATGACTTTTAACTGCCACTAAATCTTCCCCCACTTCTTTGCATAATAGAGACACTGAACTCCAACGTATTGTTCCTGGGAAAATTTATTTCCCCTCAGTAGCAATCTGGAGATGACTAATCCTACTTGCTTTTAAATCTGCACATGCAAACACTGTCTTTTGGATCAGTTGAATTTTGTGGGACTTACTTCAGAACGGTAACTTTCAAAGATTGGTTGTTGCTGGGTTTAATAATGTTGGGTATGATTCAGATGTAGTCATGGTTGGATCAAGCCCATGGAAATAGGTGAGATCTATGGTGATGATTAACTCTGGATGTTTGATTTCAGATGCTAAGCAGGGTCAACCCTGGTTAGTACTTGGATGGGAGATCGCCAATGAATATCAGGTTCTATGTAGGCTATATTTCAGACAAAAAAAACTGGGAAAACCACCACTTAAGTATGCCTTGTCTAAGAAAACCCTACGGAATTCATCGGGTCGCCATAAATCAACAGGCAACTTGAAGGCACATACACACAAAATTAAGACATCTTCTTGATTTAATTTGGTGTCCCATAAGCTGCAAGGGGGAGGCACACCTTATGGAGGTTTGACCGCAGTTTAACTGACACCACTTTATCCTACAGGTTACTAGGATTTGTCGTTCGTTGATTTAGAATTTGCTCCTAGATCGCTCTGACACCATCGTTCGGTGGGTTCTCTGATAGGGCATTCGAAGTACCTCACCAAACTACAGATCCCAGGATTCGACAGACGGGAGCCATGCCAGTTAAAAGTGACATCAAACTGCTGTAATTGTGCCGAGCGGACAGTCTGGCCAGCAACTCTGCCCTGTTTACTTCATCAGAAGCAATTCACTGAGCTCCAGCGGCACGTGCGGGGCGGGACAGCAAACAACGCCAGGCACACGCGGGCGGGCGGGCGGGCGGCCGGGCAGAGAAACAAAGGAATCTCGCCGGACGGAAAGCAGACCAGCAGGGGGCAGCAGAGCTCTTTCCGGAAACCGCGGCGGCGAGGCGGGGAGCAGAGAGCGAGAGAGAGCCGGGCCAAGGCGCCTTTCCCGGCAGTGCTCGGTAGGGGGCGGCGTTGCGCGCGCTCGGGGCTGCCTGCCGGGTGCGCGTGTGCGCGTCTGTCTGTCCGTGTGAGGGGTGATGTCAGCGCGAGCTGGGCTTCTGCGTCCAGGACTTCCTGTAGCGAGAGGAGGCTTGGCGGCGGACCAGCGGGCTTTCTCTCCCCTTGACCTCCCGAAGCGGCCCAGGGCGGAGGGGGGGCTGCCCGGGCGCCCTGCCTCTCGCCTTCCCCTCCGCTTTCGAGCGCGGCTTGACATCCGCGGGCGCTGCATGTGCGAGGGCGAACCCAGCGGGCGGAGAGAATGGCAGTCCTCAAACTCACCGACCAGGTACGGAACGGGGACGCCGCCGGGCGGCTGCGCGGGGGAGGCGAAGCCTCGGCGGGGGAGCCTCCTGGATCGCCGCCGCGGGGCCGGGGGGGGCGGAGTGGGTGGCCGGAGCCGCCGGAGCAGCAGCAGCAGCAGCAGCAGCAGCAGCAACGACGACGACGACGACGACGTGCCTCGGCGGCTGATGGTTATTATTTTTGCTATTCCGGAGAGAGGGCTGCAGGAGAAAGAAGAGGGGGGGGGGGAGAAGGCAGCGCGGTTTCCCACCAGTTTAACCCCTCGCCAGTCGTCTTCCAGGGTTTGATCCTCGCAAGAGCTCCTCGCGCTCCGCCTTTCTCGCCTTGCGGTTGCTTCTGTTTTTTGCACGGAGCGGCGGCGGCGGCGGGCATTTTAGGAGACTCGCGTCCCTCCCGTTTCCACCCCCCTCCCCGTCAGTAGCTCCATAGATTTCTTCGGATCCAGGCAGATCGGGGGCGGGAGGGAAAGCAGGGGGAGGCATCCGATTATTTGCCTCCCCGTGGCGTCCTCCGCCTGGCCGGCCAAGTTTCGCTCATTGTCTGGGAGATGGAGCGGTTGTCCAAAAAAAAATCCTGGGTGAGAGGAAGGGAGGAGGCGGGGGGGGCAGGTGCCCCCATCGCACCCCTGCGCGCCGGGGTTCTTAAGATACGTCTGTTACAGGATGGCTCTTGGACGCCCCCCCCCCCGGCCAGAATAGCCGGTGGGCTTTCGGGCACCGTTCTGGCCTGGCGGCGGTACTTATGCATCGCCCTGGACTTGAGACGCCTCCACGCTTTTAACCTTCCTCCTCCTCGGGAGGAAAAAGAAATCTCTCTGATAGCAGCTTTCAAGCGCGTGGGTGACCCAGCAGCCGCGGCAGAGGAGGGATCGACCCGGGGAGGACGTTTCCATCGCCGCCTTGCCCCGCGAGCCTCCCCGTCAGTCCAGCCTGGGCCGTTTCCGCGCTAGACTGTCATAGCGCTTTATTATTCCACTTTCAACGTCCGACGGAATCCCTCAAAGGCCCCTCCCTAAGCTGCAAACCCCAGGATTCCATCGGATGTTGCCAGTGGAATAATAGCGCTATAACAGTCTCGTGCGGAAAGGGCCGTTGACAGCCAAGGTTTTCGTTCTCCTTTATTGTCCCTCCTCCTCCTCCTCCTCCTCCTCCCTTTGCAAAACCTGACACTTTTACAGCTGGCTGCGTTCGGGGCCGTTAATTGGCTGCTCCATCAGGGCCGGTCCCCAGTCGCTGGCGGAGCTCAAATATTTATGCAGGCTTTTTATGCGCGAGAATCCTAAAGGGAGGCCTCTCCTAATAGGCTGTTTGTTTAACCAATCCAGGGAACTTTTACACGGGATGGAGTGGATTTCATAGCCGTCAGGCCTCTCCCACCCTCCTGCGTTGACAAGGATCTCTTTCAGTAGCCTAGCAGGATGCATGGCATATCCTGTCATATGAGGAGTTCATTTTTTTTTTTTAAAAAAAAGCCAAATCAAGCCTTGTGTTTGGAAAAGCACGCATCATTGCTTTGCATCTCTTACAGAGCAGAGTTATCATCAGAACAGGAACACCCCCCCCCCTTTTGACAGAAAGGGATTTGGGGCCTTTGAGGTGGATTCCTAGCACACCTGGGCCCCTTTAAAATAGTCCCCCCTCCGAATCTGTGGTGGGTTTGGCAGAGATTTACATACTCTTCATTAATATCTGTGTGCTCTGAAATGCGAGAGGGGAAGTTTCCATCCAGCACTCTCTGAATGCTTGACAAAGCAGATATGGCTGTACAGGGAATTGCAGATTTAAATATGCTGCTAAATTGCAGGAAAACAATTGTGGAAAATCTTGTGTGCTGTTGAATATAACTTCAGAAATTATATTCAGAATACAGTAAATATTATACCCTTAGATTTAGAGCGAAGTAGAATTGATGATCTGGAAAGTTTTTTTCCACAGACATTTGTACCTTATCTACCACTGTTCACTCTAAAAAAAAAAAAATTGGTTTCGTATGTGTGAGTATGCCAGATGTTTTTGGATGTGTGATCCTTCTGAATAGCAGCTGTTTGCAACTAGAAACAATAGCAATATAATCAATGTACTTTTCACAGCTTAAAAGGTTAATTGATGTCATGGCCAAATTATTCCTAGGTGAAAATAGTTACCTCTAGCTGATTTCTTTGTATCATCTTGACGCGATACTTAAATAAACACTTTCCCCTTAAAGGCTGGAATTCTGTACTTGTTTGTGCTCTCAAGTCATTTTTGACTTACGAGAAACCTAAGGCAACCCTAAGGCTTTCTGGGGCTGAGAGCATGTGATACACCCAAGGTCACCTAGTGAGTTTCCTTGGCTAAGTGGGGTATTAAACTCTGGTCTCCAGGGTCCTAATCCAATGCTCAGACCACTACTCTGCACTCTATTTCTGTCCAATTATATTTTTAAAAAATATTTTTATTAGACATAATTTTATAAAAAAAAATAAAAGGACATGTAAGGGGAAAAATACATACAACAAAACCTAACTAAACCAACACAGTCTTAAAAGAAAATAATAGGAATAAGTCCTATTATAGAGAGCCAGCATGGTATAATGGTTTGAGTGTTAGAGTAAGATTCTGGAGATTAGGTTTCAAATTCTTGCTCGTCCATAGAAACTCACCAGGTGACCTTGGGCAAGTTACACTCTCTTAGCGTCAGAGGAAAGCAGTGCCACCCCCACCTGACAAAATCTTTCCAAGATTCACCTTCAGACCGCCATAAGTTGTAAATGACTTGAAGTCCCATTGAACTTAATTGTTTTACTTCTGAGTAAACATATGTAAGACAACGCTGTAAATTTCATGTTGTCAATAATGCCAAGTGTTAAAATAATGTATCTCCAGACTGTACCGGTTTAGAATCTGTTCCCTAAAAGTTCGGATATATAT
This sequence comes from Cyclura pinguis, assembly GCA_030412105.1. NCBI lineage: Eukaryota > Metazoa > Chordata > Lepidosauria > Squamata > Iguanidae > Cyclura > Cyclura pinguis. The sequence goes on from CM059599.1 coordinate 205,127,178, forward strand.
ATATTTAAAAACCCACTGCCCACTGAAATGAATGCTCTCTTTATATTGCTTCTGCAGTGCATGGAAAATTTAGAAAGGAAGCTATGCCTGTGATCTCATAAAGTGAAAATAAACGTTGAAAGTAGACTGTGTTGTGTTCTCGTGCCTCCGTATGTTTTCATAATTGTTCAAGTAAGCAGTGTTTATTAGCACTGTCTTTTGCTTGCTCTTTGGTACAGCCTCATCTTCATATTTGATGCTTCTGACTAATGCCAAATGGTTTCACGCCGGGAGGCTTTCTTTGTGCACTACGGAGTAGCATAGAGTCTCATAAATCAGAAGATTCAGGTAGGCTTTGTAAATTGCACCTCCTGTCTGCAGTTAATATTGGAGGTGCCTGTGCTAGAGCTGATAAAGTGTGGCATTTCAGTGCTTAAAGTCTTAGCCTGAAATCATGTCTTTAATGCAGTCCTCTCAGGAATTACAGCTCTAAAGGTTTCAAACCTTTGTGAAACTTCTGTGGGAGAAGACATGAAATTTGCTTCAGACATACCTAGAGACAGAAATAAACTCAGGTGTCAACCAAGGGCTTTGCTTCAGCTTAAGAGGTCTATGTATAGGGCATCCAGGTGCCAATTATCCCATCAACCGGCCTATGTGGATTTTTCCTTCACTTCTCATTTTTGCCTTGCCAGAAACAGGAGGTTTCCGGGACAGCCTGGGAGAAATAGAGAATGAGAGCAAGTTGGAGGGAATACAGTGTGGTGATGAAGCAGTAGTTTGGCTTTCAGAATACTCTGGAGAGAAATGACCCAGCCAGCCATGTTTTCTCTGTCTCCTCACCACTCCCACAGTTGTCCTTTATTTATTTTTTTCTGTTGGTGGCCCTGAAAAGACTCAAGCCAAAGAAAGCATCCAGGTATTCCTTGCTTATTGGTTCCCTCTAGTGCTGTGGAGGTAGCTCAGAGTACATGGTGGCTGGCACATTCCCGTTGCCGGTCTTTGATGCTAAAATTGATCTCTGGCTTTGCTAAAGACTGTCGTGTTTCTCTTTACTTCTGCTTTCTGACTAACTGGGAACTTGAGTGTTTTAACTCGGGCAAGAGACAGCTGTGTGTTACGGCCAGGACTTTTTTTTCCCCCAGAAAGGGTGGTAGTCAGCTATTGCTCCTTTATCCCAAAATACAAAGAGTAATGTAATGCTTTCAACACTGATAGATGTGACTAATGTGTTCAGTCTTTGTTTTGCATCTTGAGTCAGAGTATAAACTGCAGACCCGAACGAGTATCAGAATGTCTAGCCTAAATTTGGGCATTTGTTTCTATTCCTCCACCTAGTTCTCTGCTTTTTGAACCAACTGGGGGCCTTCCTGCACAAATGTAGCATGGCCTAAACATGATTTTACTTTAATTGCCAGTGGCAACCTCCTGTTGGAAACCTGAGATTGACATTTGAAGGGAGGGGCCTTCAGAATCCTCAGCCACTTTGCTCCTCTGGTGCCTCTGACCAAACTACATATCCCAGGATTTCATAGGAAGTAACCATGGCAGTTAAAAGAGAATAATATCACTATAATTGTATAGTGTGAAAGGGCCCCTGGCTTGCTAAAGAGGTTTCAAGAACAAAGCTTAATAATCTTTTTGTTGGTCCTATTACAGGCAACTCTGTGTTGCAGGGCTTAGTTCCACATACTGCTGCTGGTGAAGAATTCTTGAAGCTCTCTTGCCAATAGGCAAGGTTTGGAATAGTTACTTTTTCGTGGCCATGCTGGCTAAGAGATTGTGACAGTTGTCCAAGCAAAATAACTCTCCAAGCTGTGGCTAATAGGCTGAGAAAGCCACTTTCTCAGGCAGACAACGGGCTGAAGGAGGAGAGAGGCTGCCTTTTCCTTGCATTGTTTATCCATGTGTGAATAATTCTGTCAGAGACATAATGTTTTGATATTGTTTTTTAATTCCGATTTTTTAAAAAACCAAATATGTATAAAAACAAATAGATGCCAAACGTCACATTTGAAGAAGCGTTCTGTCTTTTCTCTCAGACCAATAGTCATGTCCACAGCTGGTGCTAGACATTTTGCTGCCTGAGACAAAGGACAAAATGGCCTTGGCCCTCCATTTACAGAATCCAGCTGGATTTGCAGTTCAGTTTCACTTCCGCACTGGGAATGAGAGTATCCTTCAGTACAGCTGGGGCACTGGGCTCGTCTGGAGGGTGCAAGGCAAACTGTGTTCTGGAGGGGAACAGTTGAAGAGCTCAAGTGGGATAGCTGGGAGGCTGTCACTGTAGCCCCACCACCCGAAGCAGCCTTCTCAATTTGCCCTGTGGTAGAGCTGTGGCCCTGGATATTTCCCTTCTACAGTGGGACCCACTACTCATACACATTGGCTAAGAGCAAGGAGAGATGATGTCTTCAGAATGTCTGCAAAGGCTTATGCTGCATGAAACACTTTGGTCTTTAAGGGATCTTTAGTGCTTAAAAGGACTTTTACATCTTTCTGTTCTCCTGCCCCACCCCACACAATCATTTTGATTGACAGGCAAATGTATAGAGGCTTTCTCGATTATGTAGCTAAAATGGATAGTGTAAACTGACATGGATTTCTATAGTTGGCAGGCTGTGCTTTCTTTCCAGAGGATCAAAAAGCACCACTCACTGAGTAAAGGACTCTTTTCTCAAGCGGGGGGCTTCTGATTCAGGGGAGCTGTTGCTGTGACTGAATGTGGAAGAGAGAAATGTTTGGTGATTCCCCCCTGAGGACCCCATGTTGCCTGCAAGTTTGCTCCAAAGGATTGGGAACAGAGGCGATGCTGAGGATTGTGGTGGGACAGGAGTTGGGGAAGGTATCCAGACAGACTCACACACTAATTGGGACACCCTGGGCGGAACTCACTTTGAGAGTGTTCTGTTTGCTGGATTCAGCCTAACAGACTGACATCCCATTGGGCAGCACTGAAAGGTCTACTGGTGGTTCCTCATCTATGATTTTTTATTTACATTCATGCTGCATTCAGCAAACAATGAATGTGTGTGTGTGAATCATTTCCTAGGGTTTGAAGCTACTGACAGTGTGGTCAGGATATGACACAATCGTTTTCATGAGGTGCATGTAGTTTGAGACATCTGGCGTTTGCTTGCTCAGGACTTGCAAGATACCTTTTGAAACATGGGAGGTGTTTTGCCATCTAGAACCAACTTCTGCTTGATGGTGCAGAGGGTGGAACCTTAATGGTCTCTCCAAACATCCTGCTTGTGGATGTTGCATGGAGGTTGCTGCAAGGACCTGTGTTACTAACCATTAGTTATTTTGACATACAGTTCTGTATAAAGCCAAACATTGCATCCCTTAGTCTAGCAAAGAGGCTGAATTTGCCTTTCCTCGACATTATTGTGACTTATTAGTATTAGCATTTATTGTTTTTTCTACCTCCTTTCCAGCCCAAAATAATATTCAAGGTGGCTAACAAACATCACTAAAAAGAAATTGACAGTAGAACCATTAAAGTCATCACAGTAATTGTTAGACAAGGTTCAGGATCTCCTGAACTTACAGCACAATGTTATTGTGCATCTACTCCAAAGTGAGTGCCAGTGATTTCCATAGTACCTATTCGCAAAGGGATTTAGGATTGTATCTTTAAACTGTGCCTTCATGTTGTATTTCCTAAATGTGTGAGAAGTCTAAACACCAGTCCAGTCTTAGACTTGCAGTAAAAGAAGCATGTGATGGTTGCAGTAATTGATACCGTTCTGCTTGCTGGCAAAAAAGAAGTGGGGAAAATATCCAGCAAAGGCTTCTTTTCTACTGATCTGTTTTGTATCGATGCTGTGTTTGAGAAATTGCTTGATAGGATTTGAAGGTGTAAATTAAAAGAAGTCCTGCCACACCACTAATTTCTGTTGGTGTGTTTTTAAAATATACTTCTCCATTCAGGTACTGAACATCGCAATGACAGTATTCAAAAAAGCCCACTTCTGCTTCCTTGTGCAGAGTGGCTCTTGCAAAATGATGAAACCAAGCCACCTTTACAGATCCTCTTTGCATGCAGAGGCACGGGATCCCTGCACAGTTTAAACTATGAGTAGGCAAGGGTGGAAGGTTAGGGGGCCACATTGGTCCCCCAGGAGACTTTGGAAGGACATCCCCCCATACCACACTCACTGCTGCAAAAAATAAATAAATAAATAAAATCAAAGTTTTTTCTTGCCTCCGCAAACCATCTGGGGAGATGAGAGGATTTTCACCATGTTTTTGGAGCTTCCTGGACCATTTTAAACCCATGAGAGGCCCTTTTGAAACAACAGGAAGTAAATGGAAGTCACTTCATGTTTCAAAAAAAGTATTTTCCAGGGTCTAAATGGGTCTAGGAGAGGTCTCCAAACATGGTGGAAGTACCCTCCACACCATCCAGAGGCCATTTGGGGGCATTTGGAGTAAAATTTATGCTTTTAATCACAGGGAGCCCTTGGGACATAAAAAATGGCTCTGGAGGCTGCTCTTTGACCACCCAATTGTGTGTGTGTGTGTGCGTGCGCGCGTGCGCGCGTTCGTTCATGTTAGGACTTGCTGTGGCATATGCATTTAAAGGTAGAATTAAGAAATACTTGTTCTGCTCTGAATCTTCTACAACCAGTCTCACAGTGTATTTCTAGACAAGGCTGTTATTTATCTGTGGTGCACCTTCATTCACCAAAGTTTACAGGAGGTGGAGATGACATCGCCTTCTGTTTATAACTTCCTTGTGTTCATTTACTGCTTCTTCTGTCTTTTTTTAGAGAAGACTTTCTTACTGTTGAAAATCTTTGAAGAGGGGAAAGACATAGAAGTTGCATGAAAATGTCTTTTGAGTGGAGCAATAGGTGTTGTCTGGAAACATCCCCAGCCTGAGTGTAGTTTAAGAAAGCAGGAGGGCCTATGGAGTCTTACTTACTTGATAGCTGAGTCGCCAATTTTTCAACTGCATGCTGGAGCTGTCCCCTTAACTGCAGCTTGATCTCTATCAATGAGGAGATCGTTGTGCTTGGTTCTATGCCATGAAGCTTTATGTATGTTTAGCAGATATTTATCCAGCATCTGCTAAAGATTTAAGAGGAATGAGAAATCCAGGGCAGGCCTCTCTCACACACCCCTGTACAATTCGCAAGTCAGCTTTGTGGAACAGCAGGGCCAGCCCTATCATTAGGTCGAATGTACCAACTGCTTGTAGCTGACAGATGTTGGGAGGCAACAGTGGTAACACCATAGCCATTCCTCCCAAATCTCTTTGGCTATTCTCTATTGGAAGAGAGAGCTGTGCAGGGCCTATCCTGCATCTCCTCAACTGGGTTGTTTCCCTCAGGAATACTGGAGAACATTGTGCCGTCACGGTGGTTGAAGTAAGACTCAGCGTCCAGTCCAGTTTGTTTCTACGTGGAAATGGCGGGGGTTGGGGGGATCATCTTATCCTTTTCCTCAAGCAATGAAATACCGTGGGTAGGACTACAAATCAGGAGTATAAATAGCTTCAGTGTTGACTTTACTGAATAGACCAAACCCTCGACACAACTATTAGCTGCAAGGTCATGTTAACCTGACAACCTGTTTTCCTTTGCTTTCTTCATTGTAATGATTCATCCGCTGCTGTCTGCTTACTGGTCCTGATAAAAACAGGCAGATATGCAACTATATGGAGCATGCACAGTGGGAACACCCATGCTTAAGAATAAAACCCAGGTGGTTTTGGAAAAAAAAGGTTATAGGTTTGCTAGAAAAAAAACACACAAACTCGTGTGCTTTTTAAAAAAATCTATGTAAGAGAGAGAGAACACATATTTGTTATTCATTTCCTCTCGATGAATGCAGGCAGCACTGGTGACTTTTATTAGTTAAAAGAAGACATCTGTCTCCAGCTTCTCTGTTTACAGAAAGCAAAATTTGTGCTTGCAATACTGGGTTCAAGGAAGAAATAAATGAAATGGCTGGTGCGCATCAAACAGCTCCTTCAGAAGAATCTGTTCAATGAACACAACTCTTTCAGAAGGTGGCTAATTAATCCCCAGCACAGTTATAACTTGTCAAATGGGGAGGAGCACTGTTCTGTAAAAGTCCGTTCTGTTCTGTGCATCTGCCTGTCTGGTTGCGTTATGTCATCCACTGGTCCTTGAAATACAAACAGCGTTCATCAAGACCTTGTGGGTGTTCAAGGTGTGGCATTTTATCTTGGTGACATAGGCCTTGCCACTTTTCTTGCTCAACTGCAAAACAGGGATTTTGTTGTCATGGTGACATTTTAACAGGGGATGCCTTGGTCAGCCTGAATTCCCTTATCTCTGCAAGTGATGATTTGAGGGCTGTGGCTGCTGAGTTGGAGTATTAGCAGCCATACTGACAGGTTATACTGGAGGCAGGGCCAGGTTTTAAGTGGTTCTGTTGGTACAGTTGCTCTCAGTCTGAGAGACCCAGTATTAAAGAGGAAAATGTACTTTGCTGCTTCTTATTCTTTAGTTGCTTCGAGAATCCCCGAGTGTTTCTGTTTTCATCAACATTTAGTGTGTTGCATGAGCAGTTTCACACAAATGCCTGGGATCAGGCTGTTAGTCTTGCTGACATTGCAGGGCTGAAAATGAGTTCACACATGAAGATTTCTGTGGCTTTGTTCATAGAGCTTGGTGTTTTATGCAGTATTTACTAATTTCTTTATTTAACTTAATGTCTGTGTCACCATTCCAAGAGTAGCTCGTTCACATGCACAAAGGAGGCCCTGTTTCTGGAACTGATCCAGAGCCCTAATCCTTCTAACCTAGTGTGGATCATGAGGAGGGGAGATGTAGCGAGAATCAGACCCATTCCACCAGTCTCACTTACTGGCCAGGTATTATCAAGCTGTGTTGTGTGTCCCAACACCTCATGAGGCTAGGTTGGTGAGCCCCGATGGCAAGGCTTTTTCTGTAGCAGCACCCTAACTGCGGAACTCCTTGCTGAGGGAAGTCAGGCTGGCTCTATTTCTTTTGAGTTTCTGGTAGACAGCTAAAATTGCTTTGCTCTGCATGGTCTTAGGCCCTTGAAGCTGCTCTGATTTTTACAATTGGTGTTAAATTATTATTATCTTTTTAAAGATTGGGATTGCCTTTTTTAATTGATCAACAAGTGCTACAGTATTTCAATATAAAATTGATTAACAAATCAACGGAAAATTCATTGACAGTCAACAAAACAATATATGGATATAATCAGTGTAGCTATCAGTCAGGTTGTACATCTGATGTGTCTGCAACAAATTCATAGTAGGAAAGGCTGGAGCTCCAAGAAGATGCATCATGATAGTCTGATTCATATTCTCCTGCAATAGGTCCTTCCATAAATTCACATGCTATACCAATGGTTTTAACTGTTGTATATTTTTATTAATATAGTCAATAAAGCAAAAAAGCTTTTCAGAAAATACCTCTGATTTTATTTGTCGTTTCAAAGCTTTTATAGTGTCAGTAAGTTTCTCCATCAACCACAAGTTCCATACTCTTCTCCACCAACTCTCTAATGAGAGATTTCCTATTCTCCAGTTTTTAGCAATTTCTAATCTAGCTGCTGCAATAAAGAAGGAAATTAATCTTTGTGTTCTAGCATTTTGTTGTCAGTTAGAAAGACTGAAAACATTAAGAGCCTAGAGCAGAATTTTTTTTCCTGTTTTGTAATTATTGAAATAACAGTCAATGTCTTCTGCCAGAAACCACTTACTTATGGACGTTCAAGCCAAATATGCAAGTGGGTTCCTCTATTGCCATAGGCCCTCCAGCATCTTGATGGTGTTTAGTTTATTATTTTCGCCAGCCTTACTGGGGTGAGATACCATCTGTGTATTAATTTAATTGTACATTCTTTTGTGAGTGCTGACTTTGACTTAACTGGGGAGTAGCCCATATTTTTAACCAGTCAGACTCTGAGGTCTTTAATTCAAGCTCTGCTTCCCACTGCGCCTTGGGGTTTAGTCCTCTGCCATAAGTTTCTTCAATTAATAAATTATAAATTATTGCTGATCAAAAATTCTATTTTCATACACATATTTTCAAACTGTGTCTGTGATCTTGGTATGTCTCCCATTTGGACTAGTTTTGATATGAAGGAGGTTATTTGTTGGCACTGTCGCCAGTGAGGGGTGTCAGATAGCAAGTCGATAATTTACAGTTTTGAGTCTACTTCCAATAACGTGGTCTAGTACAGTGAAGAGTCCTCTGTCTTCCAGTTTTTGAATCAAACAGTTCTATCAATTGTGAAACAATGGATGTGGGAGATGGATTAGGTGCAAATGCATGCTTCTATTTCTTGTTTGCAGAAACAGATTTCTAACTTCTTTAATTAGTTTTAAATTAGTCTCTGAAAGTGTAAGATCCTTTTCTGCAACAATTTCAATTCTCCTTTTCCAATCCTATCCATCTATAGGAATCATCACATTGTATTATGTGAATAAGTTGATTTAATTGGAAGGTGTCGTTATAGAGTTCTGTCTCTGGGATCGCTAATTCTCCACTTTGAGATTTTGTGTGCCTAATGTTTTTTTTAAATCTTGGGGTTTTTTGCCAGTGAAAAGGAAAGTATTGATGATTATCTTTCAGGATTTAAAATAATTGTTAGAAAGGCATAGAGGTATAGCTTGAGATAAAAAAGAAAGTCATGGAAGTAAAAATGTTTTCAAATGTGCAATTCTAACCAGAAGGTAGAAATTGACTGTTTTCTGTTTATCTGTCTTTGATCTCATCTGTTTAGTGATTGGTTTGTAATTTTGTGGCACCATTTGAGCTAAAGCTCTAGTAAACACAACTCCCATATAAATGAATCCAGAAGACTGCAACTGAAAATGTATTAATTTTTGCCATTTCTTTCTTTAGATCTAAGGGCATGTATAAGCATAACATTTTAGATTTTTGAGGATTTATTTGGAAACCAGTGTACTTACCAAAACCCTGAAGTATGTGTACAAGTTCTAGAAAAGAGGTTTCCAGATTACTAAGAGAAATAATTCCATCATCTGTGAATAAATATACTTTTTGTTAATTGATGAAGTGTTACAGGCCAGATAAATTTTAGTTGGCAACTCCTCAGCCTGTACATATACCACTAAAATGTTTATATGTCATTAAATAAGGATATAGAACCTGGTAGAAACCTAAAGATGGTAGAAAATAGAGTCTAAGATTCAAGACAGTGTCTGTCCATTTTCTATCTTGTAATAAAAGAAGGAAAATGCTTGTTTAGATTTTGAGTCTGGGAAGAATGCCAGATGTTCCTTTAAAGAATATAAACAAAAACCACAAAGAATGACCTCAGGTTGCTCTGTGAGTTAGTACATTAGAGACACTTTACAAAAGATATGGGATACATTCTGAAAATGGGGTGTGCACTAGACTCTAGTATATTGAACTGCAAGATAAGATGTAAACCTCTGATTGAATGACTGATTCACTGAGTGGGTGTCAGAAGAGAATAAAAGAGCTAAGTTAGAACCAGGTAATGATCCTGCTATTCAGCATTCCTCATGGCAGGAAGAGGCTATGTGTAGCCTTCCCAAGAAATGTTCCTGATCAACTCTGACATGCTGCTCTGAAATGCTGATTCTGGGAAGGCTGGGAGATACCGTATTTGCCGGCACATAAGACGCACCAGCATGTAAGACGCACTCTATTTTAAAATGTCTTTTTCTGGGGGAAAAACCTAGTTTAAAAAATAGCATAACTTCTCCTGTCCCACTTCCCCTCTGTTTTGCACAAGAAGGGAAAAGAGGGAGCTCCAGAGGCAGGAAAAGAAAGTTCCTAGGATCGTTCTTTCCCCTCTGGTTTGCAAGGGAAGGGAAAGGAGGGAGCACCAGAGGTGGGGAAAGAAAGTTCTTAGGATCTTTCTTCCCCCTCTTTTTCCCCTCTGGTTTGCAGGGGAAGGGAAAAGAAGGCGCTCTGGAGGGGCAAGAAGAAAGCTGCACAAACTTTCTCTTCCCCCCCTTCTGGAGCTACCTCTTTTCTCTTCCCATTCAGAACAGAAGGTAAAGTGGAGTGGGGGAAGCTGCAAGGGAGCTTTCCTTTGCTTTCTAGTGCATTTTGCCTCTGTGCTGAGAACTTGCACGGTGGCAAAATGCTTAGGAAAAGGGTTGTTTTTTGCCAACCGATAAGACCCACTGGCATATAAGACGCACCCTATTTTTGAAAGTTATTTTTCAGGGGAAAAAAGCATCTTATATGCTGGCAAATATGGTATATGCTTACATGTGATTAATGCAGCTAAGACTTGCTTAAGAAGTGCGTAAGGTTTAACCCTTGAATGTCTGTGTTGCACAGAAGCCTGTTTGAGCTATAATGTTCCTGTTATTTTCATATTTTTCCTGGTGGCGTCCACCAAAAGTTCCATCACTAGGCTCAAATAGTAGCAGTGAAAGTGGGCAGCCTTGCTTGGTTCCTTGGTTAAGTTTGTTTGGAGATGAATCTGTTCAGTTTACATAAATAAGAGCTGCTGATTCTTCATACAGCTATTTTACAAGTCCAATAAGATTCTCACTGAAACCTGTTCCAGACGATAGTCTGAATAAATATTTCCATTCCAATCTGTCGAAGGCTTTCAGTGTATCAAGTGATATTAATGCAGCTGGAGATTTTGACAAGCCAGAATGGTGTATCACATTTAACACTTGCCTGCAAATGAAATAAAATACTTTTTGAAGTCTGTCTAAGATCATTTGGCAGAATGTATTTCTGGCAAGTATATGAGGAACAGTGGAGATGCCATATTGAAAATTTTTATTCCCATGCACAATCACAGCTTTTCCAACCACCATTTTACTCACAACAAAGTTAAGCATATAGTGTAGTAGATGTATTATATAAAACAAAAAGACTGAACTATAGCTGCTGACTTAATGATATATTATCTTCGTATGCCTAATTTTAGGTCACCTTGCATGACCTCTCACTCCAAATCTTTTCATCTGATGCAAAACTTAAGAGGTTATTTCTTGGCAGATTTAAAATACTGCAATACCAGCCAGCCCAAATGATCTGAAGGAGATCATCTGATTTGCTCAAAAGCCAAATTAATGTCTGAGCTCTCTCCCTCTTGGTTAAATAATTTGTTCAGTTTGTTTGTTGTTGGTTTTGATATGTTCAAAATCTTTATTTTACATGGATATCAATTAGCTCTGAATGTCTTTACAGGAATTTTACGCTGCTTACCACATAAGAAATTTGAGTCTCTTTTTCTTGAAGTTTATTGTACTCCAGGAGAATAGGGTTGGGCTGCTTGAAATAATATATATAATGAGGTGACAATGTTGATGTAGATACATGAAGAATACTTTAGTGTTAGAGGCCTGGGGTCAGCTCCAAAGTGGGCTAAAATTATGAAAAGAGTCAATAATTTTTGGCCCGATAACCTGTTTTTATAAGAAACGCTTATTAGAGGAATAAAATCAGTTTTACCAGCAACATATTTGGGAGACCAATATGTTGTAGGAGGGTTGGGAAAAGCAAAAGGAACCGCAATTAAAATGTCTCAATATGGCTGAAAGTGGTCCTGTCTCACCAAATTTCCTTCAAAGTAACAACCTAAGATAATATGAACTGTTAATCATTACTCAAATAGTTGATGGCTGTGACATTAAACTTACCAAAATACATACTTTTAAAAAACTATGAGAAATGAGAAGTAACAAATTAATTTTTGACATAAATTAATTCCAAGCTCTGTCTAGCACCTTATCTAATTCCAAGTTTATTCACACAGGGTTAATTACAGGTATTTATACCACACCGTTTAACATCATTTCTCATTGCTTCCCTCTCCAGAGTCTTTCCTGGCTTTTTTGAAATACTCAAGAAGAAGGTGGCACATGTAATTTCATTTCTGGATGTCTTGCTTTGGAAATAAGTTGTAACGCTAGATGTGATTGTGTCTAACCCTCCCCCCCCCTTGTAATTGTTCCTATATTTGTCTTGTGTTTTCTTTAGCACTAGTATCCTAGTGCTGAACTTTAATGATGCTGTTGCTGGGTTTGTTTCCTCCTAGTGAGATCGTATTACTTCTCCTCCCCTTTCCTTCTTCTCAGTAGCACAAGGAGGCATGTCTGCTAGAGCGAGGACTTGATGGCCTTACTCAAGAAGTGCAGCCAGTCCGGAGCTGCTTCACTCGAGGGCAGCACCTATGCCTGCCTGTGGCCATGGGGGCAGTTAACCTCCCATCCAGCAAGGGGTGGGAAGGCTGTGCCTTCTGCAACTCTGCCAGTTGCCCACTCTTTCTGCTTGTTATAGCTTGCACAACTCTCATGCAAACACTTGAGTTGCAAGGAGGAGGAAGAGGAAAAGGAAAGGGAAGTAATTTTTGTTGTTTCCTACTGGCACCTTGCCTCTTCCCGCTCAGTTCTACATATTGGGTGTATATGTCTCTTCAAGTCACCTGTTGACTTATGGTGACCCCGTGAATTTCATACGGTTTTCTTAGGCAGAGAATCCTCAGAAATGGTTTTTGCCAGTTCCTTCATCTGAAATATAGCTTACAGCACCTGATGTCCACAAGCAGTCTCCCATCCAAATACTACCCAGGGTTGATCCTGCTTAGCTTCCAAGATCAGATGGGATCTTGTGCCTTTAGGGTATTGAGGCTTTATTAAGCAATTAAAAAAAGAGATGGGGAAAAGATTGGCAGTGTACCATTGTATTCAGGTGTCTGTGAGCTGGCTTTCACCCCTCACACCCAATCTAAGTTCCCAAAAGGCTGCATTTGTGTGTATGAAAGGAGACTGAGAAAGAAAGAGAGAAAGAGAGAGAGATTCCACTCTGAGAAACAAACATAGCAGTGCTACTATCGCAGTTTTCGTTGGTACTACAAAATGCAGTTTTAACAAGCTCTGAAAATATTGTGAAGGCTGACCCAGACCCCTTAACTCAGGTCTTGCAGCAGAAACAGATTAAATTAGTCTTTTGCTATTTTTTCAGCTACGTCTATACAGACATAGGACTTTCCACTCCTAACCACCCACTGCTTTTTAGTTCCTCAAAAATATAACTCGGAGCACAAGTGTTAACAGGAAGTTAGCGTTTTGCAAGAACATTTTGTTAGCGCTGAATCTTATAAAGCACCTTGTGATATCTTAAACATGAACACATTTTTGCTGTGGCCTGTTATTTCATAAACCAAGGTCCATTTCACTAGTCCTATTTATTGTGATGTTGTTAGAATGCAATGCTTATACAGAGGATTTTTTTTTTATATTAGAAGTCCTTAGAATTACTATAATTTATAGTAATTTATAATTTGTAATTGTTACAACCAGAGGTTGGAAACTGCTTTTTTGGACTTCAGGTCCCGGAATCCAGCATGGGGATTCTGGGAGATGTAGCCTAAAATAATATAGTTTCCAAGCTCTGCTAGTAATGGGAAAATAAGCATCACTTCTGCCTTTAGCCACAGTCTTGATTCAGCTTTCAGTAATTGCCTTGTTATTCTGTGGTGTGTCCATTTATTTACAAGATTCCCCCAAATGTAGAACAATCACTTATAGCTCTATGGCTAGTGTATTTTTCAGCTGGAGTAAGGGAGGGGAATCCCTGAGATGAACCGTTAGAAGTTAAAGATCTTTGTTGTCTTTATGCTTTGTGGCTTCAGCTCATTTAATTATCTCCCCGGGTTATTGATCTTTAGCACAAGAAGACAAAAGGGCTGACTGATGCTAACTTAATTTCTAAAGCATTATGCAAACTTTGCAAAGCAGTACTGGCCAAGTTGTCTAGCCACTTTAATCATGAGTGTTTTTCTTTGACTGTTATACTACATTACAGTAAAGTCACCCTTCCTCAATCTGATGCTCACCAGCCGTAGTTATGAGTGTTGTAGTCCTCCAGATGTTAGGAACGACATCTTCCACTATTTCTGACCATTATCTGTGTTGACTGTAGGTAAAGAGAGGCCCCTGTATCTGCTGTGATTACAGTGCTGAGGTTTATGGCTATAGATCCATGCTGAGACCACCCAGATCCAGTGGTGTGGTAGGAATCTAGGTCTCATTCCTTTGCACTGTATATTAAAACCTGCTGACCTGAAAGAGGGATGTGAGGCCTAACTTGGGGTGGGTAAGTGTATATTCTCCAGTAACTAAGCAAGGCAGAAGAGAAACAATGGCACAAAAGCATCAAGAACTGGTTTTAACAATTTGTACTGATTCCTGGAAGAGCGTGCAGCTCAGGAAAGCTAGTCATAACAGAAGCTGCACAATCAACTGATCATTTGTTTTTTCTTTTGCCTTTTTTTAAGGAAATGGGGAAGGGGAGTTAGCAATCCACTTGGAAGACAGGTTTCAGCCTTCCAACATCTGTTTGTAGTTACCTGTTCAATATGTGGCAGGCTGAGTTTAACTTTCTAGCCCAGAGCATAACACAGCAAGGTATTCAAAAAAATTAAAAACTCACCATCTGTCCACATGTGCTCATTCCTCCTGTTGAGAAAAATTTAGATATAATACTGTTCTCCATACAGGTTTTGTTTCCATACCATCATCTGATACAGGCCATCTTGTGGGCTTGGTGACTTCAGCCACAACAGGAATAGGCAATCTGTGGACTCCTGCCACCATTATTCTCGGTGGTGAGCCATGCCGGGTAGGGCTAATAGGAAGTAGAGACCAACAACTGTAGAGGACGTAATGTGCTAACCCTTGAACTACACCATAATTGCATGTAATTCTAGTTTTACTTCCTCTCCACATAGCAGAGTTTTTAAATTTTTGGGATTCTGGGAGTTGTCATTGTAAAGTAGGCTCTGCCAAAGAGGTAGCAATTTTGCATAGATGTATGCTTTTCAGCATTTGGAGAGCTGGGCTTTAAATGCATCCTCTTTTCACAATAGAATGCTACCATACTTTTTATTTTTATTACAATATTTATTTTAAAAATATTGCTAGCCTGCCTCATAGTGGATGATCTCAGAGTAGGATGCAATCTTTTTTTTTTTTAAATTTCTAGCCCTCAGTCAGGCTGTGATCAATGAAATCACGTTAAAGTCAGTGAAATCGCTTTAAAACAATGTATAAAAATAAACAGACAAACAATTCAGGATAATTTAAAACAACCAAATAATCAAAGTAAAACATGTAATCTGAAAGACCAAAAGTTAAGCCATAATATGCGACACCTACATCAAAGTCTGGGATTTTTTAGTACTATATATTGAAAAAGGTATTGTTTCATGCCTCTTTCATGAGAGACCAGCAGAGGGAAATTATATTCTGTGAATACCTCACCTTAGAAAATTTAATGTGTCTTCTTACCTAGCCTTGGCAGAAAATGGCCAAATGTTTTGACATCTAGGCCCACTTACCCTTCATCATGAATAGTAGTCTTGTAATCAGTTATATACGAAATCTAATTTTAGCCTCTGTGTTGGCTGCCCTGGCCCCCCAGATTGTCTGAAAGTGAAGCTTTCCAAATATTTGGAGCTGGTTTTTGTTTTGGCTTCAGTTTTCTTTGGGGAGAGGGTGAGTATTTCAACTGTCTGCTGGTTCTGATGCGGCAATTTAACAGTTTGGTGCAACTTCCATCCTCCCTCCAAAACTGAGGGAGAGCATTGGTTTCAATGACTGTAGCATATATCTGGGATAGGGCTTTCAGAAAGCTTAGGAGAGGGTCTACAGCTAGCTCACAGGTTGCAGGTTGCTCCTCCCTGTGCTAAGGTATGTGTATGTCCACTGATCAGTTCTGTGAGAACAGTGATTTCTGCAACATCAGATTTCCAGATCAACTCCTTGCAAAAGGAGGGGAGGATCGCAAACCACTTCTAGGCCAGGAGTGAACAAAGTGCAGCCCAAGGTATGCATGCTGCCCTTGGGGGCCCGAAATGTTGTCCTTGAAGCCTCCTAATCTCACATTTTTTGAAACAAAAATCCTGCCTAGATATAGATGTAGGTATAGATATAGATCTATTGGCCTAAAAACTGGCCAAATGTACTCCAAACCTACTGAAAATGCTATAGTTTGCTTCCCAATCTATCAGGAAAAAAAAAAAGGCCCAAATGGTGGCTGGAAGTAGTATGATGTCACTTGTAGTGTGCTGAAATTCCAGGGGATGACAAAATTTGGTCCCTCCCTCTCTGTAGCTACCTGCCTCTATTCCACCTTCTCCAATTCATCTATGGACTCCAAGTTTTCTTGTTGTGTGGTTTATTGCAAGAATAAAGAAAGTGAATTTCTAGATGAATTTCTAGAGGGTCAGCCAACTGCTGTCTCCCTGAAAGACGGATACTAAAAACATTATGTGAAGTCACCCATGTTTAGCATGATCCTAATGGAGTAGCCAGAATTGCAACATTTTAGTGTTCTCTTTTACAGGCCAGTGCACATATCCTGTGATAGTTTCTAAATGAGTAGGTTTTGACTACATTGTCTTTAAGCTTTGAGAATTTCTGTTCTAGAAACTAAAGTTCTTCCACACATGCTTGGGAGCAGGACTGGCTTTCCCTTTAGATGTGGCAAGGTACCCCTCTCAGGCTAACAAAGTACCAGGGGCCTTCACTGCTATTCTAGAAAGCCTTGCTGGATCAGCCTCGTTGTCCAGAAGGAGCTGCCACCCGCTGCCACCTCTCATCCTTTGTCTTGCTCTTAAAGCAAGGGTGGGCAACCGTGTTTGGGGGCAGGGGCAAAGTCCCACTCCCAGATCCCATCATAAGCCACGGCTGCCTGTCTAAGTGCACTGGTAGCAAAGTTGTGTCACTTCCAGTCACCATTTGACATATGGATAAAGAAACATGCGGGCGGGGGACTGAGTGGCTGTGGGGAATTGGGGACAGCAAACTGCCTCATTCACATGCAGTTTGGGGCATTCTGGTATTTTCAAATGGAAATTGCCTGGAAATTGAACCTATTTTTAAAGAATGAGCTTTTTTCTTAGTGGTCTTTGTGTGACTGACTGGGGACTTTGGGGCCCAGAAAAGGGGGGATCTGTGGGGTGCACTTTCCATATTCACTTTTTAGAGTGAGATAAAAGGTAGGTGGTGATGATGATGGGGAGAGAAAGAGAGAGAGAGAGAGAGAGAGAGAGAGAGAGAGAGGGGCAGAAACAGGAGCATTTATTTTCAGGCAGTGGGAGAGCATGAGCCATTGCTGTCGGGAACTATTCATCCACTACATTCAGTATGCTACCAACAAATTATAGTAAGTTTTGCAGAAAAGGTAACTGAGAAGGAATAAATTATTGTATTGCTGCATTTGATTCTTATATTTTATTATTGGCAACTATTACTCTGTTTCCTACTTTGGTACTTCTATTGGGAAATTGAATATAAATTGCTGAACAAATAAAATAAAATTAAGTTGTACAGTGTTCCTAAGTTATATTGCTGCTGTGGATCGACTGTCCTTTCTATTGCCAGGTCCATAGCTTTGGGCAAGATGTGACTAATATTTTTTGGCATTTTTTTGTAGAGGGTTTTGCCATAGCAGTAAAGCAAAGTAATTAAACCCTCTTGGTAATCCAGAGCTGACTCTTCACAAAATCCAATTGTTCATTGTTTTCTTAGTCACTTAACTTAATGTAAGAGCCAGATGTTGCTGCACCATAGTGATGATGTTTTGCTTCAGTAGTATTAGCAATGTGTCATGTTCCTCTCTTGGCTGCCCTGGATTTGTTGTCAGAAAGCTGTCGAAATAGATACTCTCACCCACATGTATTTCTGTACGGAGTTGTACAGCCCCAGGAAATGTGTATTCAAGCTAGCCACTTTGTAGGACCAGCTCTACCATTAGGCAGAGTGAGTCACCTTCCCCAGGACACAGGGCTGAGGAGAGTAGCAACCTCTGTGGTTTGCTGTACGTGCCCCCTCCAAGTGGACCTACTAAGTTGTGGCTAGTAGAAGACTGTCCCATCTCTAGTATTAATTAAACTGCTCATATGGCCAGGTTTTTTTACATGGAATCAGATGGGAGGGGTGCTGTTGAGTTCTTGGCCTCAGGCAGTGAAATGTTTTGGGCTGTGTCTTCATGTGGGGCAGATGTGTACCAAGAATTAAGCAAGCAGAGCTTGAAAATACTGTTCTAGGTTGAAATGAAACTGTTGCTAAATTGTACACAACTGCACAACATGATTAGGTGTAAAATGCATTTAAAATCAGAGGGAAGGTGTCTAATGCATATTGCTCTGCCACTGGAAACGCTAATATGATTTGAGGTCCAGGAGGATTGTGCAGGGAATGATTCAGTGAAGTTGTCTGCAGGGTTGGAAGAACGTTATGATATTATAGAGTCTGGGTTCGAGTATGTGCTCTGCTCTTTAAGTCAGCCCCAGCTCTAGTTACAAAAAGAGGTACTGAAAGCAGCATGAGTTCTATTATTATTCATCTTAGCTGCTGGATGTCACTGTCTGCAGGAATTGTTTGCAAATGTTTTTGTGCAATTAATCCAAGTGATAAGGCATTGCAGATGCAGCTTTTGTTTTGCATGAACAAAAATACCAAGACCAGTTCTGTGCAGAACTGCACCTGCTACCACCCTTGTTTCAGGACCTGTGCCACACTCCCTTCCCTCACCTGAGACTTCTGAGACCTGAGACCTGTTCTACCAAAAGTAGCACATCTTCAACTGAGAAGGAAGCTGCCTGCTTTCTATGCTCCAGACCTTCTTAATGAACCTTGTTGCTTCAGGGGAAGGGGCTCTAGTAACCAGCGTCCATGCATGCATCTTAAATAAGGATAGTTGACAAGTTTGTTTTTGATAAGAAGTTACCCAAGTCTGTATGTTTCTTCAGATCTGGAACAGAAAGAATTTGAGATCAAAAACTTCTGAACATGGGAGAAACTAATACAGGAAGATCTGTCCAGCCACCAAGACCCATTGACCTTCTGGGTTTTAATGCCTATACATTCAGTGATGTTAATATTAAACTAGCTTTACCACTCTGTGTGTGTTTATGTGTTCTCATCTTTAATACTGACGTGGTAGGCAGGTACAACATGGTACTCCTCTCTGTTTTGAAAATACCCATACTTACTGAATTTGGCCAGTGCAATGCGCAGAAATTTTGTTCATTTTGCTTTACCAAAATCTACAAATTTCTGAATATTTTGAGGAAAGGGCTTGAGGGTTTTTTTTTAATGAATGCATGAGAAATGGACCTTGAGAGATTTCCCCATCTCTAATCATAGTGCATTTTTAAGGAAAATGGTCATCCAGAGAGTTTAAAGGGACTGATTTATATGATCTATGCAGAACCAAAATATCTTTTGTTGAACCTGTTGACTCTCTTTTCAGGCATTTGGAACCTTTCTGCACGAGGGTGGTTTTCTGGCTTGTGTGCCATTTCTTCCTCCTTTTCAAGTCTAATCTTTTAAACAATTGTAAACGCTTCCTTCATTATTGTGTGCTGGCTATGGTTCACGTTCCACCATTAAGTTGATTGTTTGTTTGTTCCTGGAAGCATTCAAACTCTGTAAGATTTCTTTCCAAGCTATCCTGTTGCAGCTGTCACAGCGACAATGAAAGCTGTATAGATAGTATCTGACCTTAACATGGGGTATACCACAACCCATCCTTGCCCCACATGGTTCTCACTTTAACACTGGCTGAGATCAAGCGAAGCACCCTCTTTTTGTTGTTGTTGTTTTCCCAGCCCTTTGATTTCTTGCCAACAGAGAAAATCAGTGTGACATTTTTGCCCTCTGGTACCCTGCTGTAGCAGTGCAGGTGGTGGTAATGACAGCTGTGTCTTTGGGCTTTGCTCTACTGATTAGGGTTGCCAGGATGAGTAGCATCCCATTCCCTGGGATTTTAGCACGGAAACATGAGACCAGGGGGTGATCGCTGAATCATAGATACAGTGTTGAAAGGCATCCTAAATGCCATCTATTCCAATCCTTTGCCATTGCAGGAATCTACCACTGAAACATTCCTGACAGGTGGCCATCTAACTTAAGTTTATGTATTTCCAACAAATGAGTCCACCAGTGCCACCATTCCCTTTGTGATGTTAAAGGAGTGATCTGTTGTGAGATCCTAATGATGTCACAGGGTCAAGACAAGTAGGGACTGGCAGATATACTGGACCTTCTTGTTGGTTAGCTGAGTAAATGAAAAAGACAGGAGGGCAAACTGGGTAAATGGGCCCAAAATGTGAGTAAAGGTCTGCTAACCAGGTAATGTGACAACCCCAACCCAGGAAAGAAAAAACCAAACACTTTTTGGGGTGGCTAAACAGGTGGCAAAATGTACCTAAGTAGCTATAAGAATTATCACTATTCCTGCTAGGGCTCATGTCCCACATTGCCTTATTTACAGCACAGCTGTTATGTCGAGTTTTTTCCCAGACCCTGTGCTGTTTCTGGAATTTGTGGAAGGCTTATCACCACCACCTTTCAGGAGGTTCCCCCGTCCATCAGCCCCGTGTTGCTATTGCCATGACTTGTGCCAGAAAGTACATATGTGGTGATACTAGAGCTTCGCTCCTTAGTTCCAAGTGTCAGCATGGGCCCCAGATGTATACCTCTAGCATCTCTCCCCTGCCTCAGCTCCTTCTCCCACTCAACTTATTGGTACGTGGACTTCACCCAAGCACACAGATATACAAATCCCTTCATGTTGGGAATAGGAGCAGATGGGCTCCAGGTGTTTGGAGCTGCCTCAGAGGCAAAAATAAAACTCTTTTCTCCCCTAGTGCCCGACCCAGAGAAGCAAAGTATATTCCCTGAGACTTCAGCTGGCACACTGAGATCTGACAACCCCACCACTGACTGATTGGTTGGTTAGCTGAGTTTGATATAATCTGAAGTAGTTTGAGTGTTTAAGGCGATGGATTGCAAAAATGCACTGTGTTGGATCCAAATTTTAGCTACTGTGAATGGAAAGGTTCCTTCTGTCCACAAAAAGATTTTGATCTGGCAGAGAATCTTTCTGGAGGAAGAGAGAGAGGATACGGTTTGTGTTGATTTCTCCAGGGATCCCCCTTCCCACTATTCCAGAAGGCACCCCAGCTATCAAGAACAGGTTTTTCAAGAGCACAAATGGCTGCAAGAAGGAACTGGCAAATCTTGCTTCCCAAGGTACTATTGTATTAATAAATATGACTTTTCTTTTGCTCAGTTGAGAATTTGTATGTGTGTTATTTAATAAGCAACATCATAATTAACAATTGTAACTATAAGAATATGGAGTTAAAAATGATTAAAATTAAATAGTGATACAAGTGTATGGATGTTCCAGTCAGGGCAAGCTTGGCTGTAAGGAACAGCAACATCATAAAGTCTGACTAAGGACAGGCTCTAGAGAACTCCCATTGTTGTTCTCTGTATAATTCAAAGCTTGGGGAAAAAATCTTGTTTTTTGGACTGTGTTGCCCAGAATTCCACAGCCAGCATGTGATCAGTGGAAGATACAATGGATTGCACAGCAGTAGCTATCTGGAAAGCCCGTAAGTAGTGGGGGTGTGCTTTGGAGGGTCGGAATGGGCTTCTATAGTTGTCTGTCCAAACCTGGCAAGGGATGAAGGCCTGTATATTTATTTGCAATATCCTCATGTTGCCAGCCATTGTTGGCAGCTGACAGCAGCCTGCAAGGCTGAGTTCTTGGGTAGCTACTAAAACAGTTATGCTAGAGGAAAGTGGGTAGTCTTTATAGCAAGCTTCTCTATTATCCACCTTAAATCCAAACTAAGAGGAGACATAACTGTGTTTGGAGGATATTCATATCTCCCATCACAATCCATTTCCTTCCCAACAGGTTTCTTGAAATATGTGAGGAGAAATTCTAAAGCTTTAAGGTCACTAGTGGGAACAAACTTCACAGGGTATGTGCCAGCAGATGTGCCTCTTTCATTTACACTCACTGATTAAAAAGCAACAACAACAACAAAAAAGATAATTTGGTCTCTTCAAGGTAGCATCTTGGAATTAAGAAAGGTTAAAGGACACTCTTTTGCCATGGGAGTGAGGCAAAAGAAAGTTTAAAGTGATGGAGGGAAGGAAGCTGAGTTGACAAGAGGTTTCCTCTTGTCGTGCAAATCCAAAACTGGCAATGAACAATTCCAGACAGGGTTATTGTGGTGGAAGTGTCTTGTTCTATTGCTTTTGTTTTTCATGCCACTTATGAGCAACAAGGTCATCAAGCTTATATACACATCATGTTTTGCACATCTGCACACCATCACTTTTCTGAAGGGAAGAAACCCCCTTTTCCTCTCAATAAAAACCGCAACACTAATATGTGTGCAGAACAAAGCACCATTGACCATATTTTTAGGGTAGGGCTTCAATGAAGAAGAAGATGGAAGTAAGGGGGTGTGGGGAGCAGGAAAGCAAGGGAGGAAGGGAGCAGTACTATGGCAACAGAGAAGTGCTGATTTGGGAAATATCCAAGGAACATCTGTTGACAGGTATGAAACCCTCAGGATGAGTTTTATTTTGTGGGGGGAAAAAAACAGGATTAGGTGCTACCATACAGAAGGCAAATAATCACCTTGCTTCCTCCATCTAGAATTGCCCAGTGTTGCATAAATTATGGATTGAGGGAGATGGGAAGATATTAAGCATAGCAATACTCTGTCCTATCTGCATGGTCTTCTTCCTATTCAAATGGCACACATTGCATTCATGGGCACACTTAAGCGTTATGTAGCAGTTTTCCATTTTAATCTAAAATGACTTGCATTTGTGTGTTTCAGATGCCTCTTTTTGGGTTTTTAAGGGCTTGGTGGTAGCCTAAAGGAAGGAGAAGTTATATAGCAAAATTCAAACGTATCTAAGTGCAGTATCAGGAAATCGGTTTTATCTATCGTGTCTTAGAAGCAGAAAGATTGGATGAGGAAGAAACGGTAGATACACAAACTTAATTGTTTAGATTGGATGAGGGCAAACAAATTCAACCTTAATCCAGGCAAAAGAGGTGCTCCTGGTCAGCCAAAAGACAAATCAGAGTATAAAGTTTCAGCCTATGCTAGATGCAGTCATACTGAAATCTCAGGTTCTCAGCATGGGCATACTCTTGGATTCAGATTGGAGCCTGGATGCCCAGGTTTTGGTAGTGACCGAAAATGTGTTTGCACAGTTAACACTAGTGTTCCAGCTGTGCCTGTTCCTGGAGAAGGTAGATCTGGCCATGGTGATACATGCCTTGATCACACCCAGTTTGGATTACAAAAAGACTGTCAATATGGGGCTGCCTTTGGAAACCATTTGGAAATTTCAGCAGGTCTAAAATGCTGTGACCAGACTGCTGACAAGGGCTGGTTACAGGGAACACAAAACTCGCTTGTTGAAACAGCTTCATTGACTAAGGGTCCATTTCTGGGCATAATTCAAAGTGCTGGTTGTAGCTTTTAAAGACCTATAGGGCTTGAGACCAGACTTTCTGAAACACCATGTCTTCTTATTCAAGACTGCCCAACTTTTAAGATCTTCAAGAGAGTGCTTTCTCTCGGTGCCACCACCATCATAGGCCTGTTTGGTGAGGACATGGGAAAGAGCCATCTTGATGGTTATTTTCAGGTTGTAGAATTCCTTCCCATAGGAGGTTTGCTTGGTCACCTCTGTTTCCTTTCCACTGGCAAGCAAGGATCTTTTTATTCAGGCAGAGCTTTAGCTTTTAACCTTTATGGCAGAGGGGACTTTTCATGGGTGTCATGTGCTTCTATCCTTTTTATTATGCTTTATATATGTTTTAAGCTGTTTTAACTGTGTTTTTAATAGAATCGCTTGTTTAATTGGGAAATGTTCATATTAATACATTCTTAAGCTGTTCTTTGTTTTAGTTTGTTGTAATCTGCCATGGTTCCTGCGCTAGAAGATGAGACTATATTTGTGTGTGTATGGTTTATTTTTGTGTGTTCATGGTGAGGGATAGACCCAGAATAATTGTGTTGTAGAACCCCATGAGGGGAAAGTACACAGCTGGGGTTCTAGTTTTAACCTCAGAATTATTTTGCTGACGTTTCTTATTTTCCTTTTGTCACATGTTAGGTTTTTAGTCTGAAAACTGTCAGGAGATAGTTCTGTGAATAAAGTGTTTGTTACTTCTGAATGCCTCCTTCTTAATACACAGTGTCTGAGTATTAAAATATACTAGAGCAGTCTATGTGGGGTCAGAGGAAGGAGTGAAGTAGGGGATCTCCTACTTCATTTCCACACTACACTGTTAGAGTGTTATTATTCCGCTTTCAACATCCTGTTGAATTCTGGGTGTGTAGTTCAGTGAGGCCAAAGAGTTCTCTGGCTGAGAGTTCTAAATGTTCCTCTCTAAACTGCAAATCCCAGGATTCCACAGGATGTTGAATGTGGAATCATAGCACTATAACAGCATACTGTGGAAATGGCTGTAGTCCGAGCCTTTTTGTCTTACACTGGTTGTGGTAGAATATGTCTATGTGGGATGAAGCTATTGGAATTTTCAACCTGTTGGATCATTGCATTTTATTGCTTCCTCCTGTTCCCCACTCACTGTTGAGAGCAATGGGAGGCAATTGGTTATGCCAGTTCCAGCTGCTAGGCCTGCTTTGGGCCTGTCTTGAGGGAACAGAGCAGAAAATGCAAACCCAAACCATGTTAGACTAGCTGTCAGGAATAGTCAGTGGCTAGGGGGTCAAATAGTTGAACAGGCTTGAAAAGAAGAAAAGCTACATGGGTGATAGGCGTTACATAAAAGTGTTTATATTACTTTTCAGTACAGAGGACTCTGGAATAGTAGTGAGGGAGTAAACCAATTCTCTTTAAAAAGGGGAAGAGATTGAATCCCTCTGCGTTTATGGAGTGTTGGTTGCTGATAGGACGTTAATAGAAAATTTAATATGGCAGTGCTTCGGGTAATTCCAAAGTAAGCTATAAAAGATGGGAGAGTGGTAACGGAGAGCCGAATCCTCCTTCTCCGTGGGCTGTTGTTATCAGCCTGATGACAGAACTTGCACAGGTTCTGGCCGCCGTGACAAAATGCATTATTTGTGACTTGGAGAGATAGGAGCTCTGAGAGGAGGTTGTTAAGATAAGAAGAAAATCCGTTCATGGTTGCCATTTGGTATATATCCTGCAAATATAGCAGGAGTATATTTAGAACTGAAAAGCGAACCTATCATTAAATATATTTGAAACAAATTCCAGGTCTGGAATCTGGGGGCTGGCATTGTTGGGCGATTGCCGAGGCCCGCAGTCTGTCCGGGGGCTGTGTGTTGTCCGGGCCGAGAGCCTTCCGCCTTTCCTCTTTGCTGTTGCTGCCTGTTAAGCTACTCCCTTGCAGCGCGTAAGCAGTGGCCAGGGGGTGGAAAAGGAGCAGCGTCTTCCACTCACCCTGTGCTCTTAGGGCTGCAGATGGAGCCTAGAGGAAGAAGGCACGCATATGGACAACCATGAAAGTGACAAAGAAAAGGCGGCCTCCTCAAAAAGCGGGCAGAACACTGATGGCATCTCGCCTTAAGGCTCCCCAAATTTCAGTGTAAGCAGTTAAGCATTTTTGTTTGCTTCAAATGGCATGTGGTTGCGTCCCACTAATTTTCTCAGCAATTGGCTACAAGCAACATCCAGAGAACCCTACTTTAAGGTGCTACAAGACTCTTGTAGATTTTTGATACAGCAGGCTGGCGCAGATACCTGTCTGTGAAAAGCACTGAGCAGTGGCAGGGCCTAAATGCCCTAAAGGCACCAGAACCTGTCTGATTGTGGAAGCTAAGCAGGGTGAGCCCCAGTTAGTACTTGGATGGGAAATCACCAATGGATATCAGGTGCTGTAGGCTCTATTTCAGAGGAAGGAGTCAGCAAAACCACCTCTGAGGACTCCTTGCCTAAGAAAACCCTGTGAAATTGATGAGGTTGCCAAAAGTCCATAAGTGATACACACAGTGACTTTAAGTGCTTGGCTCTAGAGAAGAATCAGAGTGCACTGTGCTGTTTCTTACCATGCATGCTGTGCAGTATCTGGAAAAAAAACTTCTTATGGAGTCAGAGAAGTGATCGGCTGCATCTGGCATACACGTGCCTTTCAATTCATGTAAAGCAACTTCCTTTCTAAGCAAAAGCAGAGAAAGAGGAAACCCAGTTCAGTTGGACTTCCTGTCACATCTTTATTTATGTATTTACTTGTTTGATTAATATCCCACCATTCTCTCAATAGGGGGCCCAAAGTGGTTTACAATGTAAATTAAAACAAAATCAAAAACTAGAAGTGCATGTTAACAAAAGTTGAAAAAGCATTAAACAATCGATGCAATTAAAACATTAATTTAAATACTTAATTACATATAAAAAAGCAGCACAGCCATTGCAGAGCTGAAGGTTGCTCCTATCCATAATTATTAAGAAGTCCCACTTAAGTTCAGTAACTTTGCTTCCTAGTAAGTGTGCTTGGGATTGTTATGGTTGGATACAGATGCTGAATAAACTGTTGGATTTGATCTGGGCATCAGTATCTGCTCTCCCATTGGGTCAGAGGACTGGCCATGCATGAATTTTTTTTTTTCATCTTAGCCTTCTTCGCAGACCCTGGCCTGAAGCCAGTTGAACCCCTGGGCTACATTTGCAGTAGAGTGTTTTTTTTTAATAAAAACCCACTATATAAGAGTGCAATAATCAACCTGATGCTTTTGGGATGTTTTGAAAGACAGTCCCTGTCTTCATTTCTCAGAACACGGGCTGTTCTGGGAAGCAATGGTGTAGCCAGGGCTATCAGAGTCAGAGTACTGGGACTTTGGGTTTAACAGGGTTGATGCCATAATCTGCTAGCTTCCTCAGGGTTCCCCTTGGATTCAGCTTTGCTGAAATTCTCATCATAGCTGGCCGAATGGGTGTTTAAGTTTCACAGTGACAATCTACTGTGCGCTATGGTTGTTAATTGTGGAAAACATTTTGGAGCGATTTGGTCTTGACTGGGAAATTAAGACCCATTAGCTTTACAAGAGACCTGCTCATGGATGAAATGAATCCTGCTATAACTAGTTATTCATATGGCACAACCCCAGCTGTGAGGGCTATCAAAATCTTCCTCCTTTTTGATAATATCAGGCTTTTTTTCCAACATACTTAAAAACTGATAGCATACAAAAGTTGAAAAGCAGTTTTTTGTTGTATGCCTTCAAGTCATTTCTGACTTATGGCAACCCAGAAGTGAACCTGTCATGGGGCTTTCTGGGGCTGAGTGTGTGTAATACACCCAAGGTCACCCAGTGGGTTTCCATGACCAAGTGGGGGGTCAAACCCTGGTTTCCAGGGTATAGTCCAGTGCTCAAACCACTACATCACTTTGGCTATCTAAAAAGCAAGTAAACCATCATAAAACTGGAATGGAGTAGAAACATAAACCATTAGGCAACAGTGACAACATGATAGTGAGGACTTCAAAGTTCACTGCTATACCACTGGCTTGTGGTCTAAAACATCTGGATAGTGATGCTAGGTGGCTTATCCTTCAGGTTGCAGATGTGGGATTGCTTTTTTACAAAATGTTTCCCCATGTTAAAAACCCAGCTTCATACAACTGTGAAACTAGTACCAAATGGGGAAAAGGTTCTAGGTCATTTTTTTTCTCATTCTGCTAGCTTTTTACTTGCAGGACCTTTTAAACCTGGGGAAACGCTTTTTAAAAAATGACAACCACCATTTGCATCAGTTGGAAGTGGTACCATGCATTGTACTACCTCATTCTTCTATTTGGGTATCCTAGGCCAAATGCAGCAGTCACTAAGTTTTGTAAACTTAAAGGAAATTTATGAGAAGCAACAGATCTTAGCCGTTAATGTCTTAATGGTCCAAAAGACCTTTTAGATGTTCTTGAACTGCAATTCCCATCTTCTCTCACCACTGGCTCTGCAGTCTAGAGCTACTCAGATTTGCAGACCAGAAAAATCTGGAAAATAGACACATCTCTCCAAACTGTTTTACATTATTTTATAGTCTCTCCATGATGTATGTCTAGCTCATAATTTTCACAGTATACAGGTGAGGGAGTTATGCAGACCTGTGGAGTGTCACTCCTAGAATTCCTCATCATTGACTTTGCTGGCTAGGGCTGCTGGGAGTTGCAGTCCAACAATACTTGGAGGGATGGAGAGTTCCCACCTTGGTCATACAAGTACGTTGAAGATCATGGTTGCAGTCTGTTGGAGTTCTAGGCTGGCTTAGGTTTTGCTTAGGAATTAGGTCCCAGGATGCTAGGCTTGCAGACAGATCCAAGAAGCCAGTTCTGAAGTACTTGTACTAGCTGTGGCATTGTTGATTGCTTTGCTACTCTATACAGCTACAGTTAAAAATCTTCCTAGTAAAGGGTAGCCAAAGTTGGCATATCACAAGTGGAGGTAGCAGAAGTGCGAGCCATGTCAGCAGTAGGAGAGGGTTAAAAGCTGTGACCTCCACAGTCATTGACAGGGAGAAGTAATGATGCAAAGAGATAGTTCTCAAAGGGAAGGAAGAAACCCAGTTGGGCTTTGGGTATAAGGGGAATAAAAGCTGCAGAACACAGAGTTGATCTAGGAATTTGCTTCTGCCTAAGCTAGCTTCCCCAAGACCAGAGCACCCTCAAAATTTGTTTGACTACAACGATCATCACCCGCAACCAGTATAAGAATTGGACTGTATGTGGATGATGGTAGTTGTAGTCCAACACGTCTGGTCAGAGTAGCCTGGGTTAACCATTTCAGCCTGTTTCGACTGCTAAACAGGTTGTTTCATCCCTGATATTTGCTAAAAGGTTGGGCACTTTTTTTCCTACCCTGTCTTGATGTCAGCTGGGCTTGTCAAAAATCATCTGCAAAACCTCCCCACAACCCATGCATTTTCCTATTTCTGTTTGTCACTCGAGGTCAGTAGGAGAGACCTGCATATCTCTGAACTACTGATTCGGTTACTCAGTTACACAGCCTCCCTCCGCTTACAGCTAGTATGACAATTCATCATTCAGTCAGTGAAATCAATCATCATGGCAGAACGCTACTGCCTTTAATATTAAGAGGCACTGTATGGTATGTTCGCAATGACAGCATCAATTGTCTCCATACTGATGTTGCAAGTAAGCAAGCAAGCAACCCACTGGAGCAATGCTCAAGTGCTGCTTTGATTGCTGTTCTGTTTTTATCACAGAATCTGCTGTTCTGTTGCCA
This sequence comes from Cyclura pinguis, assembly GCA_030412105.1. Lineage (NCBI taxonomy): Eukaryota > Metazoa > Chordata > Lepidosauria > Squamata > Iguanidae > Cyclura > Cyclura pinguis. The sequence goes on from CM059599.1 coordinate 205,156,209, forward strand.
GCATGGATGTGAAATCAGTGTGGTATTACAGTCAGGTGTCTGTTGCCACAGCGTACCTTGTTCTCTGATTCAGTAAGACCATTCCTGTGTTTTAATTGTAGTTTAGAGTGAAGCCATAGAGAACTTCAGTGAACATGGATTCTTGAATACCGTTTTGCTAAGTAACGTTTTGCTAAGTTCCAGGAACCCTGGAGCCATTCTCAAAGGACAGGTGCTTCAGTCCTTCTGCTAGGATTGCAAATTACTGAAATAATAGAAATAAACCAGATCTTGGGGTGAAAGGAGTATAAAAGTTACTTCTTACCTAAGAAAAACTAATAAAGAACCTAATGGTGTCTTAAGGATTAACAAGTTTTATTTGAGATAAGCTTTCATGGACTATAGTCCATTAAAGATAGCTATAACATCACCTCTCCATGTTCTTTTCTCTAGGCTAAACCTACAGAGCTCCCTCATTTGTTCTTCAGAGCTGTGGCTTGCTTTTCCTTTACCATTTTGGTCACACTTTTCTGGATACATTCCAGCTCATTGGTATTCTTCTGTGGTGTCTGGAAATGGGACAGAGTACTCTGAGTGAGGTGTGGCTAATTTAGAATAGAACTGGCACTATTACCTCCATTGATCTGGACTGGACTGTTTATATTGATGCAGCCTTGAATTGCATTGGCCGGTTTTGCCAATGCATTGGCCGGTTGACTCGTGTTTAGTTTGTGGTCTACTACAACCCGTAGATCCTTTTCACACAAACTGCTATCAAGCCAGGCACCACCCATTCTATGAAATGCCGATAGATTCTTTCTTGTTGTTGCTACCCCCTCCTAGACTTTTCACTATGGTTCTGCTAAACGACACCCATTAATTACCCATTATTATTGATGTTGTTGTTGTTATTAAATTGTTAACAATAATTTAAAAACAAGCACCAGTACGGTTCTTCAAGCAGTGTGTTTAGTATCAAGTCAAATTTGGCCCTGAAATTAGTTCATTGTCTGTGCCTGCCTCTGATTACTTCTTTGTCTGAAGTGAGGTGCCTAAGCTAAGGCCATTTCTGCACTAGACTGTTATAGCGCTATTACTCCACTTGGAACATCCTATGGAATCCTGGGGTTTGCAGTTTTGGGAGGGGCCAAGTGGCCCCTCCGGAAACTGCAAACCCCAGGATTCCATAGGATGTTGCAAGTAGAGTAACAGCACTATAACAGTCTAGTGCGGAAATGGCTTAAGTTAGCCCCTTCGTTTCTGTCCAAAGGCAAAACTTTTCAGCCAACCGTTTGCAAAGTCTCTGTGTTGTGTTGCAACAATGCTGTGCTTTGTAACATCTGCCCACTACATGAAGAGAATCTGTTTGTGTTTCATAGGAATGGAACATATTTTCTGTGTTTACCTGCTGCTTGGCTGCTTTTGTCTTGTGATGACTCATTAATAATGAAACGTATAAATAATAGAGTGTGCTAACAGCCCCGCATGGGACTTTCTAAAGATAGAGGACTGGATCTAATGTGTAATGACTAAAGTAAGATGAGTTCATGCCTTTTTATTTTCTTGCTGAAAATGTATAAGATCACTAACCCTGAAAGCTCTCCCTTCCCTTTATTATACAAAGGCTATTTTATTTTATTTTTCAAGTGGAGCTTCTGAATGCTGGGTCTTTGTTAAAGTGTTCAGCTGCACATACTTTACAACAAATCTCCTTTCAAATCTTCTCGTTAAATGTGCGAAGATCTGTAAAGCAGCCAGGCACATGGGCACATTGGGGGCAGCATTTGTGTGTGTGCCCAAGTTTTCACCCCAGATTAATTCTTTTCATGTTTGGGTCTGGGAAAGTTCCTCTGCTGGTGCTACAGCTCGCAGAATCGCCAAATTCTATGCTGGGTGATAGAACTGAGGAGCTGTAGTTCCCGGAGCTTTACCACATGCTGCTGATGTTGCAGACCTGCGTAGAACTCTGTGGGGATTATACGACGCTGTGGTGACAATATATCAGATCAGGAAACCATAGTGAGACGTATGAAAGAAACACTGGGACTGGGGCTTCAGCACACGTCCATGTCTCCTCCCTGCTTTAGGAAATACCTGAGAGTTTTTGTCTTCCTCCTGCCTCCAGAGGATACATGTTGCTATTGTATGATATTGTTCATATAGTATAATGTGTTGTATGAATATATGTGCGATATACATACAGTTTTTTGTTGTTCGTACGTGCTGTCAACTTGGCATTGATTTACGGGTTCCTATAAATGAGAGACCTTCAAAATCCCCAGTTATCAACCAACCTGCTCAAATCCTGCGAACTCAGAGCTGCAGCTTCTTTGATTAGTCTATTCACCTATAATGTGGTTTTCTTCTTATCCTACTGCCTTCCACTTTTAACAAGCATGGTCTTTTCTAGTGAGTCATGTCATCTCATGCTGTGTCAAAGTACAGTAGCTTCAGTTAAGTCATGTATGGAGTGTGTGTGTGTGTGTGTGTGTGTGTGTGAAAATAGCTGAACAACATAAGCATTAACAATACTCTTGGACTGTCCTTTACGAGACCAAATGAAGCCCTGAGTTAAATGTGTAGCAGCTGTTCCAAATGGCAAGAGTATGTTTAGTGCACCTTTCCATGGTGTCTTGAATTTGCCCATGATATCCTGTGTTGCCCTGCCCTCCATAGCAATGAGATGAGGGACTAAATGGCAGCCACATAGTTCAGGGTAAAGCTGTTTTTCTGGACCTGATATCCTCTAGGTGTGCTGGGGCTGATGGAAGTTGTAATCCAACATAATATGCTATGCGTCCATTTTCATGATGGGAATAGGGGGAAAATGTATCTGACAGAGCTTGGAAATATTACTTGTGGGACTATAGCTTCCAGAACTCCCCCGGGGATTCTAGGAGTTGTAATGTAAAGGAGTAGTATTCCCAGGCTCTGTTTCTGACACTAGTATAGACAGGCCTGGGAGATGCTATTTTCTGGTGTATAAATCAATTGTCTGGCCCATGTGGATCAAGCAGAGCTCGTGGGATTGTCTTTTGATATAATGCATGATGTACTTGTGCTTGACCAGGCCATTTGGTATAGCTGCTACACATTTAACTCAGGGCTTCATTTGGTCTCGTAAAGGACAGTCCAAGAGTATTGTTAATGCTTACGTTGTTCAGCTGTTTTCACACACACACACACATACACACACTCCATACATGACTTAACTGAAGCTACTGTACTTGACCGGGGTTTACGAAGGGGGGTGCGTGGTGTGTGTGTGTGTGTGGGGTGTTACGATGTTAGTATGGTTAGAAGCAATCCCAGCTCCAGTAATGAAAAATGCCTGTTGCCTGGAAAAATAAGGACCTTCCTTGTCCATCTGCTAGAATGACGTTAACAAGACAAACAAGGTAGATATATGTATGCAATTCTGTCTGGTGAAGAGAAGGAAGATTGCAGGAAAATAGCGGCCAAACTGTATATGCGCGTGTTTATTAGTCATGCTTGCCTGCTTGGCTGTAAAGAAGGAGTAGCCTCTGTGTGTGTTAACTTTTTATGCCAAGAGGAGTACTGCAGAAGGGGAGAGAAGCCCACTACTCTTCCCACCTAACCATGCTCTTTTGCCTTACTCTACTTCTTTAAAGGCAATTTCTCCCCACTTGGCACAGATGTGGGGAGTGAGCTGCCAGAGACAAAATGACTTAGATCAGCAAAGCACAGCAAACTATAGACTGGGACAATTGTTATGTGTTGCTCTTCTCCTTTACATGTTGCTTGCAGTAGTATCAAGAGTTTCCCTTTCACAAAAAGAGCTGTTTGTTTACTAGAACTGGCTTTTGGGAGGTGGGGGAGGATAATGTATACAGTACTCCCTCCACATTGGCTGGAGTAGGGGCATATGCCCTCCCATGAATGTGGAAAAACTGCAAATAACTCTGCCCCCACCCTGAAACCATATTAAAAATGGCATAGGGCAGCAGCGAATAACCTGTGAATAATCAAATCTACAAAACTGAAACCTGCAAATGTGGGGGGCCGACTGTATATGATTTTACAGAGCAGCCCTAGTTTGTGGTTGGATTGAAGTAGCAAAATGATCTGTCATTTCTGAAGCTTGACTGGCTCGTGCTTGGCCATGGCAGAGGCAATAGTTTTCTTTCTTTTTGTTCTGTAGTTCTTTCTTTTTGGTAACATCCCCCGCCCCCGGTTTCAGTTTGAAGGGGCGAAAAATGTCAGGGCTCTCCCTTCCTGGTTGTAAGGGATCTCAAGACTTTTTTTTTGTTTTTTTTTGTAATAAGAACTGATGCATATATTTAAATCATCATCGTCATCGCCTGTGAGACTTCTGACAGGAATATCCAAGTAGCAACAAATTTTGGGGTTCAAACTGCTCTCTTAAATGCAAATTATAACAATTAACAGTACAATATTTATCAGGGGAATGAAAATAATGCAGTACAATTTTGCGGAGCTCTTTGTATTTAGCATGTATTGGAATGTGCTGACATTCTTACATAAATAACCGTTGAGCATGTTTTCCATTAAAAATTTGTTAAAATATTTTTGTGAGTTGTTTTTATAAGAGCCAAAATGGTTTTAAATTAAACTTTAGAAACCTTTATAAAAACAGTTCTACAGCTCTCAGTAAGGTTTTCTATAAGCAAGGATGGCAAGCCTTTTTTATCCTGAACCTCCCTGTGATGTTAACATGTGAGTCTTAATGGATTTAACACATGCCATTCAGCATTTCCCTGAAGGTGTGTGGGTGTTTGTTTTGCAAATATGGAACTCAAGGAAGAACTCTGAATGTGCAAGCAGCAACTTTTCATAGCAGCTCAGGTATATAATGGGAGAAGCTTTAGAACGTTCAGTTTAATTGCATTAATTCCCCCTTGTTGTTGTTGTTTCCAACTTATGGTGACCCTAAGGTGAACCTATCATGGGTTTTTCTAGGGCTGAGTATGTGTGACGTGCCCAAGGTCACCCAGTGGATTCCCATGGCTGAGTAGAGAACTGAACTCTGGTCTCCAGGGTTGTAGTCCAATCTCAGACCTCTACTGGCTCTCACAACATGCTGACCATTTTCCCTACGCATTCATAAATTTCTTTCTTTCCCTCTCTCTCTCCTCCACCTCTTCAAGAGAAATCAAGGATGAGTACAAACAGGAAACAGCACTAAACATACTGGCTTGATCCACCCCAGAGTTCACATGCTATTTTAAGAGCCTATACCTCAACAGAATATACTGCTCGATTAGAGAGATCTCTCTTTAGACAAATAATGGACAGACATCGTAATAAGAGGGAAGCAGGAATGCACACTTCTGTGAGGTGGAAACAGTGCCACCTGGGGGGCTAGTTAGAGCCTATCGGTTGGGGACAGGATCAGTCCATTCTGTTTCAGTCTTCAGCATTTTCATTTTTATATATTTGTTTGTTTTAGTTTGTTTGCATTAAATCTTTGTTGATTTGCTAGGTTGCTTGCTGCGCCTCTTGAAAGTCTGAGGTGAACAGGGCAGAGATTCACACTCGATAAGTCTCTTTTGTCTGAGTCCACCCCTTTCTCTTAGATTCCCAACTCCCACTGAGCCTCATCAATATGGTCAGTCCCAGGAGTGAATGGAGTCATAGTCCAAAACATCTTGGGAGGTTGCTGAAAGAATAGAACCGGTTAGGAGTAGGATGGAGCAGGGATATGGGTGAGGCAAGAAAGGTGATGGAAGACGAAAAATGGCTGGGAGGCACTAACTCAGTGAACATGTCTAGAACAATAATGTCCCCTTGAAAGCGCTAATAGCTTCCTAGGCTCTGTCTGACTCCATGACCAATAGCTAAGAATCAATTTTATTTTAACTATTAGCTCTCAGTGGAACAGGAATTTAACATTTATGCTCAAAACCGATATGCTTTTAGGATGCCTTTTCTCTTAGACTGGGAAAGGAACCACAAACCCAAATAGTTCTGTTGGTTGCGCTTTACCCTATGAGCCTCTTTTGATGCACCTAAGAGTTAAAGAAAGGAAAACCCTGCATGGACATGTCTGTCATTTTCAGTTTCTCCTACATCTGATTTTTAAAAAAATCTCCAGTTCCTTTTTATGTTAAGTCTGAAGAAACTTGCAAAATTTGTTAAACACTTAATTTTAAAAAGTGGACTGGGAAAACTATGATGCATTATTAAGGTCAGCACAGATTTGAAACAGTTGCGGTCTGCAAAAAGGCCAGGAATCTGTAGAGAGAAACTGCTGCAACCTGTAAAAGAAAGAATATGCATTCTTTGGTGTAGAAGATGATTTGTCTCTCATATGTTCTGCATACAGCAGTCAGCCTGCTGCTCTTGCCACTCTACTGTAATTAGAGATGAGAAAAAACCCAGCTCAGTGGAGGAAGTAGTTTGTAACCCAACTACCACATGTCAGGGCTGTTTGCGCTGTTGCTAATCCTGGCTATTTCCAGAAATCCAATGTGACTGGAAGCTCAAGAAAGCCTTGGGGTCAAACACCCAACAAACATGGCATCTGGCCAAATTGAGGGTTTTATGTTTCTGATGGAGAGGGTTTTTTTTTTTTTATACTCTTGAATGGATTAATGTTGTCAACAGACAAAACGTACAACAGGAAATGGCATTGGATAGCTTCAATTATTCCTGTAGTCCTTCGTCACACTTGCCAGTTCTTTCATATCTTTTTATATCGCTATGAAAGAATGTGTTCATAGTTGAGAAACTGCTAACGTTAACAGTTGGTAGGTTTAAATAGTCTGGGTTTTTTGTCTGTTTTTTTGGTTATATATAAAACCATATATTTATGCATCCTCTCAGCTGGGGATCTTAATATTACAAGAGATTTCAAGGTACAAATTGTTTACCAGTATATTTACTACAGTCATTAATGTCAGTATGACGGGGGACTTTTAAAGCTTTGGACTGTGTGTATTTGGTATTTCTGCAGCCAAGTAGGCAAAAGAGCTTTATTCTGGGACCATTTCCTCCATTTGTTGGCTGGCTGACAGTGACAATGAACACTTGAGTTCACTTGAGAAGCTTTTGAAAAGTTTGCTTAGTGAGGCTTAAGAGCTTGTTGCTGAACCCTTCAGATTCGGCAAGGAGCTGTCATACCAAATTGATGAGAGAGAGGTTCACTCTTTTGCCATACTTTTGTAAAAGAAAGACTGTGACTGCAATGTTGAGATGCTGAAGTGTGGCAGAGAGCACTTGATAACATAGAATTTGGACTACGTTTCCTTCATGGATCATAATGTTCTGTTTATATCTCTTAAGCTTTTAATCAGACTAGATGTGTAGAATATACTCTAAAAATCTTTTCTTGCTGCATTTGCCAAAACACTGAGAAGTGAGAACTTGTTGGGCTGGTGGGAACCAGTGTTTATAAGTGTTTGGGCAGGGCTGAAGAACGGAACTAGAGGCCTTGTGCTGAAATCTTGACCCTGATACATATTCGAGCACTCCAAATATCTCCACCCACTTGAGCAAGAGAACAGTTGCACCCCTCAAAAGCATGTGTGTGTCTGAAGAGATCACTGATATTTTTGGCTTCTGGAGTGTCGACGGATTTTAAAAATGAGTGAATTGTAGTGAAAAGGCATACTACTTTCATTCTTTTTGATCTAACTTTAAATCCTTTTAGATGGTTTATGTCGCTTTTATTGACTGTTGCCTTAAGATCATTTCAGGTGGGTAGGGTTGCCGGAATGAAAATTGGAGGAGGCTCCTGTGCCTTTATTGCTTGGGTAAAAGAGGGGATTTCAGCAGGTGTTGCCTGTTGTCTGGTTGCGTGACAAGCAACAGCTGCTGAAATTTACTCAACCATACGGGAACCCTCTCCAGTTTTTAGTCTGCCAATCCTAGATATAGGGTGGGATATAAATATTTTGAATAAATAAACCAGTCCTTGGCAGTACCTCGGTGATCTTTCTGGCTTTGAAGCCGAAGGCACTTAAAAAGCCATGTAGAGCTTTCTATATCATAACCAGCACTTTGAATTGTGCCCAGAAACAGACTGGCAGCCCGTGGAGCTGTTGCAACAAGGGGGTTGTGTGCTCCTTGTAGTCACTCCTGGCTAATCTCCAGCTGCAGTTCTTTGAGCGAGTTGGGATTTCCAAACACTCTTCAACAGCAGCCCCGAATAGAGCATGTTAACAATAGTCCAGCCAGGAATGGAACTAACAGATCTGACACTTGAAGGGACAGATGCAGTTAGTGCACTAGTTTTAATTGTGCAAATTGCTTTTACATCACAGATAAGGAGAGCCTTTGGATAGAAATGAGGAACTCAAGAGAGAAAAGAGGTTGATAGGGGAGCTGGCTTTTCTGTTACAGGGGACAGTGCTTGGAAAGATAAAGTGGTTGTTTTTTTCCCCCTCTTGGCATTTTTAAAATATAGTATGGAAGAACACCTCTTCACAGTGTGGAAGAACACTTGTGGACTGCCATCCTTTCCTCCCAGTAAAGCTTCAAGGAGCTTTTTCCTCATCCCCAAAACTTAAAAAATTCAGAGTGATTTTCCCCACCCCCAGATTTACAGAATTCAGTAGGAATAAATATTTTATTTCAACACAAAAGCCTATATATAATGCCATATTTGTTTCTTTGGCCCTAACAACAGTATATGTTGTCATTATTTTTCTGGGAGCCCTTTCACACTACACAATTATAACATTTAATGATTCTTATTTAGCTGCCATTGCTGTGTCCTATGACATTGCGGGGTTTGTAGTTTGATCAGAGGCCCCAGAGCAAAACTTTGCTTGGGGATCATAGAGGCTTCTCCTTATACTGCCAGTCCTAGAATTCCATAGGATGTTGCCATGGCAGTTATTGTAGAACCATAGCACTATGACCGTGTGGTATGAAAGAGCCCTAGGCAATGTCCTCTAAGTAATGTCCTCCTTCTGAGTGAAAAATCTTCTATTGAAGCTTTCTCAACTAGGTGCCCTTCAGCTGGCTTAGATTACAATTCCCATAAGTCTCAAGTTGGATGGCCAGTGGTCAGGAAGTCTGCAAGTTAAAGGCCCAAATATCTAGAGTGTCAGCTGTAGGGGAAGGCTGTGGCTACACAGCTTTGCCTGAGATGTCTAGCAGTGGCACAAAAATAGTACCACTCCCATCTCCTGCTCTGAATGTATACTATTCAGAGGCAGATTGCATCTTGTCTGAGGTTCCACTTGTGTCTTGAGGTGGAGGATCCACTGTGGTTTCTACGGAACCCATCTCCCTCCTTGAAAGCATCCCTTCTCTCATAGCTGACTTCACACATCATGTCTGCTTTGACATTTGTGGGGAGGGAGATGTTTTTTGACCACAGCAGAGTAGACATGAGAGAGACAAGGTCCTACCTTTCAGCCAGTACCACAGGCCATGGAGAGAAGCAAACTTTTGTTATTGTTCTTGTGGTGGTGGTAGAGGTTTTGCTTTGAGGGCTTCAAGAGGAACTTTTGCTGGGTGGCAGGGCACATGCTTTGCATTCACAGGGACCCAGGTTCAGTCTCTGCCGTTTCCAGTTGGAAACAACAGGAGAAGAGATGATGGCTAGGAATATGTTTAGAAGAAGCAGGAGCTACACAACACTGGCCTTTATAAACAAGATTTGGAGCTGTCACTCTTTTGGACTGCATCTCCTAGCGTCCTGAGATTTTCTGAGACTTGTAGTCCAAAAGATAATGACTCCAAGCTCTGTGACAGACGTAATAGTCTTACTTCATATGAGGGAACTTCTTAGAGACAGCACAAAGACCAGAGGGTTGGGAGACTCCATGGAAAGGAAACAGCAGCAGCAGATACAAATAATGGCCTGGTTAATACTTGGATGGGAGATTGTCGATAAATACAAGGTGCTGTGGGCTATATTTCAGAGGAAGGAACTGCCAAAACCACTTATGAATATTCCTTGCCTAAGAAGGCCCTGTGAAATTTGTGGGATCGCCATAAGCCTACAGGGAATTTGAAGACACACATATACCCCTCCCAGGCCAGCCGAAAGGTGTGTACCCCCTAAATCATGGATAATAGCTGTTGTTAGGACTTTGTTGTTCTTATTGTTGTTGTATGCCTTCAAGTCATTTTTAGTTGATGACAACCCTAAGGTAAGTTTATCTTAGGGTTTTCTTGGCAAGATTAACTTAAGAGAGCTTACAATTCCCTTCCTCTTTGGGGAGAGAGTGTGACTTGTCCAAAGCCACCCATGCTAGCCATCCTAAACACAAGTAACTTTTCATTCCTTTTACTGAGGAACAGAAGCATGCAAAAATGGCTTTGACACAGGGCCAATTCTCTTTAAAACTGCAAAAGGGGCGTCGGAGAAAGAGAAGACTGCTTCAGATGCTGTCGCCATCCAGCTGGTACTCAGAACTCCGACTCAACTAAAGCTCATTGAACATTGCATGTTAAAAAGAGTAAGATTTACAAGGGCTGGAGAGACTTGGTACTTTGGTTTGATAGGTGGGAGATTAGTGCTTCCAGGCATTGCACCTGTTAGTTGGGAAAAGATTTGCCTCGATTCGCTTGCCACAAACAAGAAAAAAACCGTAGTTTTATCCTCTGTCTTAACACTCTTTTGGAAAGATATAAAGTTATAAAGACCTTGTTTTTCTGCTCTACTAATTCCATACTACCACAGCTAATATGATTCAATGTATACTGAGTAATGGTGTCATAGACTAAATTCATGAAATGAGTTCTCCACTTTTCTCTACAAAAGTGTTTTAAAATAGAAAAACTGGGTGCTGGCACCTTGGGTTGCAGCATGCTAGTTGAAGGCTAAAAGCATAGAGAATGATTCCAACATAACTTAGGAAGCAAATATAGGCTTTTGATTTTTTAAGGTTATCTTTCAAGCAATATGTTATTACTCTCTTTCTCTCTTATACTGCAGTGTTGCCTGAGAAAATGAAACGTTTCAAAAGGAAGAGCAGCCCATTCTGTTGGGGACATTGGCATTTTACATGTAACACAGCTGTGTGTGCATGTTTATACACAGGCAGGGTTGCCAGAGTGAAAACTGGTGAGGGCTGATTTACCTTTAATAGCTGTGTAGAAGAGGGAATTTCAGCAGGCATTACTTGTTACCTGGTTGTATAACATATCCCGAAATTCCTCCTTCTACACAACCATTAAAGGTAAATGAACCCTCTCCAGTTTTTACTTTGGCAACTCTGTGCGACTGATATAACAGACGTGTTTGTCCTCTCAAGTGATACAACTAGCTGTGATCTTATAATTCTGTAGCGATTAGCATCTGTGTTAGGGACTGAATTTGGCTCTAATGATTAGGACACACACATACAGCGGCAAAAGTCTTTTGCTTTTTGCCTCTTCTTTTCCAGCATGGTTATCAGGAAAAGGTTTCTCAAAATTAACTTCCATTTTTTATTAATGTTATGCTGTTTCATCAGAATCTGAAGAAGTCGAGGCCCTTTTACACTACACAGTTAAGGCACCCACAATTCCATTTGAACTGTCATAGCCGCCTCCTATGGAATCCTGGTATTTGTAGTTTGGTCAGAGGCACCAGAGGAAAATTTTCTGGCTAAGGCCTCTTCCTCAATTGCTGGTCCCACAATTCTACTGGATGTTGCCATGGCAGATAAACTGGAATCACAGAGCTATAATTGTGTAGTCTGTAACACCCCCTGGTTAATCTTCTTAACTTCTATGCCATTTTTCACATAAATATATCCATAACGCCTTGTAACACAAGAATAGCAGTGCAGGAAAAGGAATACAGCGCAGTTTCAATAAACGATTTAGTACCAGTGGTTCGCAAAACATAATATAGCGATCCAAGTGAATAGTTCATTTTAATTATACTAAACTTCGTTTTAAATTCATTACAAAGTAAGTGGTACCAACCATTAAACAAAATATGAATGTATTTTATTTGTCATTCATTAAAACACATAAGTGAGAGCCAGATAATGATGAAGTGTTATAGTGTAGCCAGGTAATAAATAATATAATCAGCAGCTAGGTTCTCTAAAATGCTGAGGGCAACCAGGTTTCTTAGTGCTTCCAGTACAGAAAATGCTAGATGCAGAGATATCAGGTAATTTTACTTAAATACCGTAGATGGGTTCCTGCCTACATAAAGCCTTGAAGTTTCCAAAATGAAAACTTGCTTGGGTAGAGCTTCATGAGCAAGCAGGTATCACACCCTCTGATATTATGCTGGGCCTCCTGAAACTGGTTCCTGTTCTTACTGGGGGAGTCACTAACAAATAAGTTTTCCAGCTTCCCTCCCTTCAAGTGAAGGTAGCAAAATTGCCCTGTTAGCAAGAAGGTGAACAAGGACTAGGGAATACCAAGTCTCTCCTTTCTCCTGGCTGTTTTCGGCTGTTCAGAATTTTTCCAAGTGCTGTCTGTCTTGTGCTTGATGGTGTTTTCCACGTGCCTTAATGTGGTGTGCTCTGGGACAGTTCTTAATAAATTCAACAGCAACAAGGATACAAGGATGGAACGGAGGTGGTGTTGTGTACTCTGCGGCATTTTACAGATGGAAACAGAGACATATGCACCCCAGTAACAACAGAATGTGGTCAAGATGGCAGAATGAGGAAGAATACACATGCTAGGAAAAGCTGCAACATTTTGCTTTTGACTGAGTTTCCTGGGAAGAGCAAGATTCCACCCCTTCCTCTTCTCTTCCTCCTGCTGAGTTAACTACTTCTTTACTTTGTGCTCGGTTTACAGTAATTGTAGTAAGTTGAGGACAACGGGGGAAAGGAGGAAGAGGAGGAGAGAGAAGCTGGAACATTTTAAAACAGTTGAAAAAGTGAGATGACAGAGGATTAATTGAGACTGCCTCTGCCAAATTGGAACAGTTGCAGAGTATAAAGCCACACGCTGTTACCTCAGATTTCAAGGCCAAACCCTGAGGCTGGGAGATTGCTCCTTGTGATGTGACGCTCATGAGTGTGAAAGGCAGGCAAGGACTGACATGTGGGCTGGAAATGCTTCTGGGTCAGCTGACTGCAGAAATGGTGTGGAGACAATTTGGTAACTTGGTGAATTAGAGCCAAGGGAAGCATTTTTCAGTGACTGAGCAGGAGGCAAAATGCACCCAGTAGCTGCAGCAGCTGTTGACACCCCAGCTAGGGTTCACATCCTGTGTGCCCTTACAAGAAGCACACACGACATGTGGAGCATTGTAGCAGGCCCTCTGCTGTTGTTTGTGGAAAGCTATGTGCCAGCCCTCAAGCTTGTTCTCATAAGCTCTCCATTAGGTTGAGAACCTTGGTCAGAATGGTAAAATGAGAGCAGCAGAGCAGTCACAGGAAATTAAAAGGGAAAAAAACACCCAAAATCACTGATGGGCTTTTCTGGCTGTCCATCTATCTGGCTGTCTGTTCATCCTTCCATTCTTCGCCCATTTCTCCCACGACTGGCAGTTCATAACTAACTAATACTTCCCTGTTGTTGTTCTTGTGTGCCTTCAAGTTGTTTTTGTCTTACAGTGACCCTAAAACAAACCTTTTTCTAGGGGTGAGGGTGTGTGATGCACCCAAAGTCACCTAGTGGGTTTCCATGTCTGAGCAGGGAATTGAACTCTGGTCTCCAGGGTTGTAGTCCAGTGCTCAAACCACTATACCATGCTGGCTTTTAATAACAATAACACACACTACATTGTAAATATTAAATTATACATTAATCTCAAACACCAATGAAGACACCTTAAAACGCCACACGAGTTAAAGATCTTAAAGCATTTGAAGTTTGAGCACCTTTATGTATAGACCTAGGTAACTGCTGAAGGTTTGCCTGAATAAAAGAGGCCCTTGTCTGCTGATGGAAGGACAAGAGAAAGAAGAAGGGCATTTCACAGTCTAGGAGCAGCCATCAAGAGGGCCCTGGTCTTTCTTAGGCCCCACTTAAGCATACTTCTGAAGATGGTGGAACTGCGCGAAGGACCTCTCCTGTATATCTTTAAAACAGGGAATGTCATAAGGGGGATAAGTCTTTCATATAACCTACACCTGAGCCATATAGGGCTTTATAGAGCTTAAAGTTGGGGAGGTATGCCTTCACCTTTCCTTCCTTATTTTATGTCTACGTGGTGATGGTGTTTTGACACCAATGCTCAGTTTATCTCACTACAACTAGTACTGTACCATTGAGGGGTGTTTACTTCTTTTAGGACTGATACAGAATCATAAAATTGGAAGGGGCCTCATGGGCCATTGGGTCCAACCCCCTGCTCAGTGAAGGATTTCCACCAGAGCATCCCTGACAGGTAGCTGTCCAGCTGCTTGTTGAAGACATTCACAGAAAGAGACCTCACCCTCCTCTCTAAGCAAGTGGTTCCATTGCTGAACAACTCTTAATTGTCAAGAAGTTCCTTCTAATGTTCAATTAGAACATTAGTTACTCCTTTAACTTTAGACCATTATGTCTCATCCTACCCTCTGAGGAAGCAGAGAACAAGCCGGTCCCCTCCTCTCTGTGACAGCCCTTGAGATATGTAAAGAGTGTGGTCATATCACCCCTCAATCTTCTCTTCACCAAGCTGAACAAGCCCAGCTCTTTCAAACCTCCTTAATGTGTTTTGTTCTCTATACCTCTTATCATCCTCATTGCTCTTTCTTGAACCTGTTCCAACTTTTCTATATCCTTCTTAAAATGAGGCACCCAGAACTAAATGCGGTACTCTAGGTGAGGCCTGACTAGTGCAGGATACAATGGGACTTTTCTCTTGACTCAGAAACTATGCTTCTATTAATTCAGGCTAAAATAGCAACCACCTTCTTCGCTGGAGCATTACATTACTGGCTCACATTCAGCTAATGATCCACAGTAATTCCAAGGTCCTTTTTTTTTTGCATATAGTATTGCTGAGCCATGTATCTCCATCCTATACCAGTGCATTTGGTTTTTGTGCCTTAAATGTGGGATTTTGCATTTGTCTTTATTGAGTTTCATTTTATTAATTTCTGTCAATCTTACAGTTTATCAAGGTCCTTTTGAATTCTAGTTTTCTAGTTTATGTCCTTTTGAAGCAGCTAGTCTTGTACTGACAATAGGCAAGAGAGGCAAGACAATGTGCAAAGCTGTAGCTAAAACAACTAACAGGAAAATCAAGATAATGTACCATAGATAAAAACAAGGTAGGATTTGTGCCTTGTTGCTAAATTCAATTAGGAGGCAACTGAATGTGCAACATCAGCCTTCCCTAACCTGATGCTGTACAGATATGTTGGAGCTTTAAAGCCCACCATGTCTAACCAACAGAACCAATAGTAATTCCGTAGGCCTGAAGCTCTGTTCTTCTTACTAAAACCAATGGGAGGGGTGGATATTGATCCCTTCCTTTAACCACTCAGTTAAATAACCTACTCAAAATCCCACACTGTAATTAGAAACTGCAATGCTTATGAGTTGCCTTCTCTGATTTTCCCCAGGACTGGGCACCTTTGGTATGTCCAGGACACAATCTTCTTTTCTTGGGGTCCACTGGACCTCCAATATGGAAAACAGCCGAAACCAAATTAGAAGTGGCCAGTAGTCCACTTCTATTGATTTAATGTGGATATTTTTACAAAGTTAAACAGTGCAGAAAGGGCTCTGTGACCTGGGCCTTTTCCATGCCTTTTCACGTCATCCTCTGGTTGTGATCTTGGCAGAAGGGAGCGCAATGGGAACGCTCCCCTTGGCACCCAACCAGCTCCCTGTGGAAGGGAGCACGAGGGATTTGCCTCTTCCTTCCACAGTGCAGCCAGGCACTTTCCCGTGCTGTGTTGGGGCAGGAAGCATCTCCATCATGCTTCTGGGCCTTCTGCAGAGCAGGTAAGTGTGGGACCACTGCACAGTTGGGGGTCATTGATGTGGGAAACCTGTCAATGATTTACCCTGTGATTGTGCTGGTTGGCGACGGGAGAAGGATGGGACCTCCACAATGTCTTGAAGAAGCATCATTGCAGTCTCATTCCTCTCCCCACGCCAGGATGAGAGCCTCCTGTGGAAAGGGCCCTAGTTAAAAGGTGAATAGCGGTCCTGGATGATTCTGCCGTGCACAGAAAAAGAGCAGTAAGAGGGAGTTAGTTCATATGGAGGCCCCATGTGGCCCAGATTGTACTTTGCCTACTCCTGATCTACAGCGATACAGTGAACACGGTTGTACCTCATCTCCACGCCTCTTGATTCTGTCTCTGGACCCATTAATGTGTACAGCAATCTGGATGTTAAAGGGTTGAAGTTGAATGCAGTACGGTATGGAAACCATCAAGGAATACCAGTTGCTGTAGGCTAAATTTCAGAGGAAGGCATTAGTAAACTGCATCTGGGTATTCCCTGCCTAGAAAACCTTATGGAATTCATGGGGTCACCTGTTGACTTATGGTGACCCCATGAATTCCATAAGGTTTTCCTAGGCAGGGGATACCCCCCCCCACCCACACACACTCACACACACACTCATACCCGTGTACTCAATATGTTTTTGAATGTTGCTTTTATCCTATGTAATTTTCCTATAGCAATCCCAGCAGTGTAGATACTGATTGCTAAATATGACAAAGCAGTAGGCTTTCGGATTACCTGCTCCAAATCAGAATTTCTTTTTATTCAGTTGTAATCTGTATATAATTTCTTTCAGGTGTATCATTATGAGCAGTTACAATGACAGAACCTAAACATCAAATAAAATATTTGGGATTCTAGATTTCAGTCACTCTTATTGGGAATTAATTTAAAAATTAAAATACAGAGGGAGCTAACATCTTGAGTTAAATAAAATTTAAATGGATTTGAAAGGTAGCTACAGTGAAAACAGTTGCCCATCTTAAACTTAATTTCATTTTCTCTTTTCTTCCAATTGCAGTCTTTTCACAGCTCACTGAAACGTAGCAGGTTATGTTTATTCAGCACTAGAACCTTATCTTAGCGATATTATGCAAAATTGTGAGTCAGAGATTTTTTTTTTAATACTGAATGTGAAGACTTAACTATGAGGCTTTCTAACAGAGTCAGTGAAATACCATTATACTGTACAAGTTTGAAGGAAAGCCATGGGTCTTCAACCATTGTTTTCTCTAATGCACATATCCTGCCTTTTCTTCTAGCAGAGCTCTGTGGTGCATCTAATCATAAATCCATTCTTCAACATAACCCTGCCAGTCTGGCAAAAATTGTATTGTAAATGGGGTCCTCCCCCCTTAACAGTCTTTTCTGAAACATTTATTATTCTATGATCTGGATAACCCTTTGCAGTTTACATATTGGGCTTGCAATGATATGCTCATATTAAAGGGCTTATTTGTAATGGGAGCTGACTGTCGGCTTTCTGTTCTGTATGGTTGTGTATAAGATTGCCTCTTGATGAGGCCTACAATTGTGCTGCCTCAAACACAACATTTTACAGTAGTTTCAAATGATGTCCACCTGAAATATGTTTTTCTGCTTTCACTAGGCAGTGCCAAGAGTCCTATATCTGGAAACTACCCCATGTCTGTTGAGCGTTTGTTGTATGAATTTGACCATTCGGGGACATAACGTAGTGACTGAGGAGCCAAGGCAAAGAAGGACAGATCATCCCCCTGAGTGTGGTGGCTGCTGCTGTCATCTTATGATACAGGGCAGGGGGTGGCAGGAGGCCTCCATTGCCAGTGCCAGTCTTGGTCCAGTGGATACTATGGTCCATGACTGTTGTTGATTTCCTTTGCCATTATGATATTACTGAGACTTTCTGTATCTTGTAGAAGTCTGAAAGCCAGAAGTATAAAGCGTTTTGGAAGTCTTAAGAGCATATCACCTTTACGTATTAGCTAACATGTTGTAAACCGCTTAGCAGGCACTTAGCTGATGAGCAGTATAGAAATACACATGCTGTTGCTATTGCTATTATTATGATTGTTTTGAATACATTGCCTTAGAAGAAGCAAGGCTAATGATACGAATGAACTGGTAAAATTCTTCATGCCTATCATCTACAGCTTTGGAACCAATATGCTTGGTTACGTTTTGTGCAATGATGAAGATACTCAAGACTTTTTGCTACCATCAGTGGTATCTGGTGATGTCCATGTTAGTGGGGCAGTAAATCTGCTTTTGGTTTTGGTCTGAACTTTAAAAGTTGCTATCTGCAGTGATATACTTACTATGGAAAAAGGGTTCAACTCCTTGGGTTGCTCCTTTAAAATTCAGACCAACCCACGGATTGGATTTACTGCCCCACTGAGAAGCCGCCAGTAGCTATGAAACTTTCTTTGATCTCTTCCAGTCATTTGAGTTCACTACAAATGGCTGCCCCCATGCCTTTGCAAAAGGGAACATGTTGTGCCGAGCCCCCAGGCCAGCACTGCTGCTTCCAGGGCTAGCTGAGCAGCCACTTGGTGGAGGCCTGGGACAAAGTGGCATGAATTGTGCTCCAGATCTCATGTGAAGTCTTGTGAGACTTCAGATCTAGCAAGACTTCTGGGGGTTTCCAGCAGGCCTGTGTATAGGCCTAAAGGTTCCTTGGTTGGACATTCTTGGCTAGGGCTTAAGTGCAGCCTACCTTCCTATCCTAGGTACCATTATGCTCCCTTACGGATCCCCAGGCCTTTGGGGGCTGGGAAGGAATTTTTCTATATTATTGTGGCATGGTTCCCCCCCCCACTTCTCTGGGGTTTCCTCCCACTTCATGTGGGACTTGGATTGGAACTATTCAGCTTCTCATTGCTGCTCTCAGACAGATTTCTTCCACTGCTTTGTTACTATTGGCGAGTATGAAAGGGAAGAGAGGACATTGGAGTTAGACTGAGAGGTGGGAAGCCCTGGGGCTGCTGGACAGTTTGTGGAGTTTGGGCATCCGCAGGGTGCCTCTCTAACAGGCTGTTTTTGCTTACCCTGTGGATTGGCAAACAGATCAACATTGTCAAAGACTTACCAGACCCCTGTTGCTTAATGCCCTGCTTGGGCACGTGTTGGTCTGGAAACTACAGAGCCAGGTGAGTCCCCTTGCCACCTTCCTACATTATTTGCTAAAGGGAGTAATTGTATTTAAATGAATTTGACTGGTCTTTGAGGTATTAAAGTTGTAGTCATCCTACTTAACCCATAACCCAGTATCCGGCTTTTGTGTCTTTGCACAAGGATTAGTGCCACAGTCTTGCTTTTCCCAAGAAGCTTGATGTTGGTGTTGTTAAAGGTCATGTACTGCAAGATGTTTAAAACTAAAAGGAGACAATATTTCAGTAATCAAGACCTTTGTATCTTTACATGCATCTTGACTGTAATGGGATATATAGAGCGAAGGGGAGTGGTCCAGTGGAGTGTCAGACTTGAACCTGAGAAACCCCAGGGCCCTTTCACACTAGATAATTGTACCGCTTTGCTTCCACTTCAACTGTCATGGCTGCATCCTATGAAATCCTAGGGTTTGTATTGTTTGGTCAGAGTCAGCAAAGGAGTGCCCTAACTGAGGATTCTGAAGGCCCCTCCGTCAATTGTCAATCCCAAATTCCACACGATGTTGCCCTGACAGTTAAAATGGAGTCATAACACTATGACCAGACTGGATTTGGTTCTCTTAATGTGGTGGGCTTATTTGCAGAACTGCACTGATCTTTTTAGACAAGGGATGGCAAAGATGCTTTAAAAACATCAAGACTTCTTATGATGGGCAAGTATTAGAACTATTTGTTCAGAAAAATGTTGTACAAAGAGTTAATAATATGTGCTGCTACATTTGGAGAGAAGGTGCTTTACATGAAGAGGATTCTAGATTCAGTCCTTAGAATCTCCAGGTGAAAGAATCAGACTGCAGAACTTTTAAAAGCCGCAAATTAATGTAGAAAGGGAAGAGGATTGTGCATAAAAATATGTGAAATTCCCATAGACAGGAAACAGACAGGCTTTCACTTTCCAAAATACTTCAAAACCAGCCAGCCAGCAAGATGTGTATATGTTTGGTTTTGAATGAAAGGTGTTAAATAATTTATTTCTCGTATGTGGAAATTCTCTTAAAATTAATCCATCATCTTTTGTGGTAAGTAAAATTACAGCTACCCATTTCCACCTTCTAGATAAACACTAATGTTTCAGAATTAGACCTGTGGTTTTCCTTCACCCCCCCCCAAGTCTTTTCCACAACTTGCTCCTGAAGGAGAAATGTTTTTCCTCGCCATCTTCTATATCCCACTATCTGTTTTTTTTTTAATTTAGCAATGTACTTCAGGTTTCAAGAAGTAGCATGCAACAGAAAATGTAAACAAAGTGTGCTGTGGTACCCTGAAGATCAACAGATCCCAAATCATCGTCTTATTTGCAGTGGGCAGGTTTCATATATGTGTGCCTATCTATGCATTTTTAAAAACTGTAAATGGCACGGCTAAAACCATGAAATGCAAAGCTTAACTGTATGAAAAGTAAGTGTAGCCAGCATTCTCTCATTATTTCATGCTGTCCTCTTTTCAAGTTCTTTTGCTGAGCTAGAATTTATCAGTTAGCTTGACTCTGTTTGTTTAGAACTTGGTTCAGGCCATGCTTTCTCTCCCCTTCTCACTGTTTAAATTAACATGAGGAAACTCTCTTGCATCTCTCTCTTAGTCTTTGGTGCAGTGACATTTGTTAGACTGCTGCAAAATACTGTGTTTTGAAAAGTAAATACTTTCAGGATGATGGATAAATGTGATGTGATCTCACAAGACTAAAACTGATCTTTCTTGGCATAGCTAGCTATGACAGCCGGAAGGAAGATGATAATACGGAAATTAATAATAAACCATAAAATATATGTAAATAGAGTGAGATGGTATCACTTGCACATTGTATTAAAATGGGGAATGGAAAAAATAAACTCCTTGTGGCAGTGGTAGAGCTTAATAGAAATATTTGACCCCGATATTTACATTTGTTTGTTTGTTTGCTTGTTCTTGATGTTTTTTATCAGGACATTTAGAGAGTGAAGTTGGGGAATTGTGAATTGGATATATTGTGAAGAAGGCCTTCTTGGTGGGTACTCTCAGCTGTGGAACTCCCTTCTTGGGTGAGGCACAAGGTTGGCCCCTTCCTTGTTGCTTTTCTGCTGTCAGGCAAAAGACATTGTACTTAAGCTAACCTTGGGACAGATGCTGAAGAAGAAACTTTGGTACTGTTGCTGCATTTTTTGTAACGCTGTGTGTTTAAATTGTTCATTTAATTTAATTCCCCTTTAATGTTTGTCCTTGTTTTTGTGTTTCATTTGGTATTTCTGTCAGTTGTCTTTCCTGTTTTTTTAGGGAAAAGGCAAGATATAAATCCAAAAAATAAATAAGTTGTCAAAATGGTGTTACTGTACCAGGGAACTGCACACTATGTATATGCTTGGAAATGCTGTTTACAGTAAGTCTGGGTGTAACTTGCAGCCATTTGGGATTGGATCGGGGCCCAGGTTTAACAGCGTTGTACACTGCAGTCCTCTGTTCTTTCTTCTGGAAGACATTGTAGGCTGCTGCTCTCCTAGCAGGCTCTAATAGTGTAGCATCAACTCCTTTGCTTCTCTTTCTATCTCTCGAAGATGGCAGTAGCATTGCACTGTCTGCTGGGGAAAGGGGCACAAAATGAACTGAGGCAGCATTTGAAAGGCAATAGTGTTGCTTCTGCTTTGGAAGATATTACACATGGGAACAGAACACAGGAAGGAAGTCGTGATTACAGGCACATCTGTGTAGCCAAAAGAATA
The DNA here is from genome assembly GCA_030412105.1 of Cyclura pinguis. Classification (NCBI taxonomy): domain Eukaryota; kingdom Metazoa; phylum Chordata; class Lepidosauria; order Squamata; family Iguanidae; genus Cyclura; species Cyclura pinguis. The sequence goes on from CM059599.1 coordinate 205,177,822, forward strand.
AGGCTTGGTGTATGGATTGGTTAAACAGATTTGATGCCTCTCTGACTCCCAGCGAGATGTTTTGGAATATTCCTAGCAGTGTCCTTGCTAAGCATGTGTTATGATTAAAAACAACAACACTGAAGAGAGTTAATTTCTTTTCATTTTGTTTAAAAATGAAATTGTTTGGCTCTTTTCCAGAAGAGAGACTTCATTGTCATTTTTGGCAGTGCTTGTTTTTTACGTAGATGGTCTTACTGTTGTATTGTTTTTACTTTCCAGAAGGCTTGCTAAACAAGCCAAGCGTGTTGTGTGTAAAATAGCCTGTGGGTCTCTCCTCCCTTAATGGTTTTAACCCCATCAAAAATTAATTCCTGGTATAAGTAAAGTAAAAACATAGTGTAATAATTTCTCAATTTTTCTTCTCTGATCTACAGGAGGTTCAGAGTAACGTTTGCTAGTTTTTCTTGTCAGGGATGGGGTGGGGAGAATGGGACAGAAAAAGAGGTGAGCATTGCAAGCTTACGGGGGTTGAAAACACCATAAAGATGTAAAGTAAGAAGAAATGTTACGGATGCAGAGGAAGCACAGATGATAGCTTGGTGTCAGGGACAGAATCTTTGCAAGATGCTTTGAGAATGCAACTTATTTTTTCTACATTTGTATCTTGTTTTACCATTTCAAGACAGTATATGTGGCACTCCTCCCTTTTTTCCCCATTACGTCAACAGCCCTGTGAGGTAGGTCAAGCTGAGAGGAAGGAAGAGAGAGAGAGAGAGACTACCCCAAAGTCATTCAGTGTTTCACGACTCTGTGGAAATAGAATCTGGATCTTCCACATTCCAGCCCAACACTTTTAACTACTACACCATACTAGTTCTCAGTGTCTGTCTTCTCAAGTAGAATTCCTTTTCCAAACTCCATTCACAATTTGAAACCTCAAGCAGCTGTAATCCACTGCAGGCCTTACTGGCACATCTCAGCTAAAACTGAGCTGGTTTTCTACTCACATTTCTTCTCTCATAATGCTTAGGGTTTACGTTTGCAATATATATAATTTTATTAAATTTAACAAATTAAAAACAAGGATTTTTTTTTTGATCGTAGTTTTACATGCAATGATTCTGATCTTCCACTCTGTTCAGGTCTTCATTTCTCGCAAATCACTCTACATCTTACAATAGTATCACATTATAATGATTTTCTCAGCAGTTTGAACAAGCATTTCCCTCTCCTATACAACCATATTAAAGCATTTCATCTTGTCAGTCCCCAGCTATCCACTCGTTCTGCTTTTCTCAAATCGTCATATTCCCATACATTTTCTTTTCTCAACTTATCTCAGTTTATCTCCCTTAAGCTTCTGCTATCATCTTGTATTTTTTCTTCTAATTCTCCATTTCATATAACTAAAATCTTACAGTTCCAAAAAGTCTGTCAGTGTATATCTGGAAGTCTGAGATATTATTACTGTAACGTTCATTCATCTTCTTTCCCTGGATTCCATTAAATTGAAATATCTTGTTTCCCACCTCTACTCCTAAATTTTATTAACCCCTTTTAAACCCTCCAGCAATATTATAATGTTCATTTTCATCAAAGTATCGATATGTCTATTACCTGCGAGCTTAATTGACTTTGCCTAAGTACAATTCTAACACATATAATTCAAAGCCCTGTGGTTTACTTCAATTCCCATTGCCCTCTCTCATCTGGGACTTTGCATCCCGGAATAGATTTCCAAAGCTCTCCGTACTCTCATAGTCGCTTATACTCCAAGATGCTCTGTCCCTGTGAGTGAGGGTATTTAGCTTAAATATTTTCCCTCACCAGCCCCTCCCATCTTAAACTTCGCAGCTCGGAATTTATTTCTGAAATTTTTCTGTATTCTCAAAGTCGCTTCAATTCCGAGCTGCTCAAATCACAGATATGAGGGTATTTATTTGTTTAAATATCTTCCATATCTCAATACTCCTTTCCTCCCATCTTAGACTTTGCAGCCCGAGGTTTATTTCTGAAAATTCACTGTATTATTATAGACGCTTAATCTTGAGCTGCTCAGTCCATGGGTGTAAGGATAGTAGGGTTTACGTTTGCAATATAGAAGCCAAAGGGTAACATGATGCCACCCTATGTTCATGAACATATGGCCAGTGTCAGCTTTCATTTTTATCCAACTTCAAAGGGAATGACTTTATTCACCTCCTTGGGGGCTTTATCACACTAGCTTGTTGTCTTGCAGCAATTGCATTGTTTAACAATATGAAAACATACTGGTATAGAAACAATCACTATCACATTATTTCTGCAATAATGCTATGCTGCTAGTTTGGTGATGGACGTTCCTGCAGTCAGTCTTCAACCCCACCTCACTGACCCTGCCTCCTTCCCCCGTCCATGCTACCTAGCACATGTAGAATCATAGAAATGTAGAGTTGGAAGAGACCACACCGGCCATCCAGTCCGGGGTTGGACTGGATGGCCCGTGTGGTCTCTTCCAACTCTACATTTCTGCAGGAACACCCTCATGTGCTATATTTTTTCCATTTTTTTTTCTTTGCACAATTTCGTCATGTCGGGAGACTGCTGTTTTGCCACAATGCTGTAATTGCAGCACGCTCGTGACCACCAGGGCAGTGCACAATTACACCCAAAGTAAGAAATTTTTTTAAAAAATGTGTTGGGGAATGGGGTAAAAGCAACATTATTCACCTGCACTGTGATGTTCTCTTTGTCCAGATAATGAAAGTGCAATAAACTCACCTTGGTTAGGGATAGGGAGGTGGAAACGGAAGGACGACACCCACTGACACCAAGTGACAGCCACAGTATCAAAACTGCAGTGGAATGACACCATTGCAGCAATACACAATAGTAGAAATACAGCATTATTGAAGAAAGTCATGGGTATTTCCAGTGAATGAAAAGTAACAACAGGAATGCAATTCAGTAAGGGGGAGTGGTGATATCATGTGATAAGGACAGATTAAAAAACAGAACTAAACCAGTACAATGGTGTAACAAACCAGCGTGTGATTAAGCCCCAGCAATATTTATTATAGTTATATCCTTCTATTCCCCAACAGTGGTCAAATATTGCCAGCACAAAATAAATTTGTTCTCTTTCACTTAACTGCCTGATTTGCCACTTGTAGGGCAGTTGTTTATATTGCCTTCAACTTGAATATCATAAAAATGCTCTGTTAGCAGCCAGAAAGTAGCTTGATCATTTTTAGTTGCCCTCATCAGCATAATGGTTCCAAAGAGAGAACCAGTTTTTCCACACTATGCCTAACTGCGTGGTTGCACATTTTTTTAAAAAAAAAAAGAAGAAGAAAAAGGAAAGAACCCAACATAATTACTGTGCACAGTCTGGCTTCTCGTAGACTATTTTGAATCTTAAATCCAGTCTTCTATTGGGCATAAAATAAACAGTGCATTCTGAATCTGGAGGTGACTTCAGGGTTCTTTTAAACATGCTGTCTAAAACCATAAATATTCTTCATCTAAACGCAGAGGTGACATTTCTTTCAAGACTCTTGGCAGGATATTTCTTCATAACTCAGCTTTTTTCCAAATAAGGAGAAGGTAACTGCTCCTGGAAAGAATTTAATTAGCTCTTAATACACATATTGGGCACGCTGCTTAAAGTTATAGAAAGAGTCTAGTTTTAATTTGTTCTTAAAAAGAAATGTCTTAAAAATGAAAGTGAATGGGAAATAAACCATAATTAGAAGTCTGTCCTCTCTCTCTCTTTGTCTCTCTCTCTTTCTCTCTCTCTCTCTTGCTCGTTTGCAAATTGTATGGAGAATTTGAAGAATGTATTTGCGAAGTAGCTTAATAGATGTCCACACTATTCTTGCAGAGTAATTGGTTTAATGGAAGGACATTATCTCTATTCCATCTGTGTTTGAGGACAGCCTGGAAGTTTCTAGAAGAACCTGTTTGGAAAGATAAAGTGTGGAATGTGTAAATCGGTTTTATCAGTCCAGAAGGATGCAAGAGGAACATGTGAAGCTGCCTTATACTGGGAGGGACCAGAGGTGCATCTATAACCCAGTCTTGTCAACATTGACCAGACAGTGGCTCCAGGGTTTCAGACAGAAGTCTTTCCCAGCTCTTCTTGGAGATGCTGGAGAATGAGCCTATTTTCTGCAGGCAAATCATGTCCTGTACCATTGATATATGGTTCTTCTGAAGATGTGGAAGGTATATATATTTCCTTTTCAAAATCAAGCTAGAGAGCTAGGCCCTTCTCCAAAGACTTTCTGCCAGTATCTGAGGTTCTCCTGGAGTTTTCATCTCTGTCCCAACACATACTGTCGACCACTAGGAAAAAAAATATAGTTCTGCACATAGTACCAAGTAGCTTCATTAATAATGCTTTACTTAGGTGCTCCAAGCCCTTTTTAACATAGAGAAAAATTATTCATATATCTTCTCCTCCTTGTCTACCCACCTTTTTGTCTTAGAAGTGGATTTCAAGGTGGCTTATAACACTGAAACAAGTATCAATAAAAACGCACTGAAGGTTATAATTAAAACATAGCTAAACAATGTATAACATTAGAGACAATTTAAAATACCCATCACAAAAACAAAAGAGATGAAAAGCAGTATAGCATATTATTAAAAGATTTCCTTAAAAGCGGTCAGTTCTGAATATTATGTAATGTTGTCTGTTATGTTAATACCATATTATTGCTTTCTTTACATCAACCTTGCAAGGTGGACAAATATTTGTTCTAATATAGTGCTGGGGGAGAATTTGAAGTCATAGGTTCAAGTGGCTGAAGAGAAAGATTGCCATGGAATTCATCCTGGTCCAGCCCATGAGCTACTAGTGAATGCAGCAATGGGAGAGAGTGCCATGCCTATAGCCACTGAGGAAGTACATTGCAACTAGGTAGAGGTGCTGTAGGCTATATTTCAGAGGAAGGAACTGATAAATCCACCTCTCAGTTTTTCTTGTCTAATAAAACCCTGTGAAATCCATGGGCTCGCTGTAAGTCAACAGGCAGTCTGAAGGGATATACACACACACAGATTTGAACTGAAACCAGCTGCTAGTTTTAATTTCTTCGCTGCACACAGCCTAGTGGAACCCTGCACTTCTAAGAAAGAGGGGCACTGTTGATTGCCTTCAGTATTTTTAAAACAAAAACAAGCAACATCCAACTGAATTCAGGTGCAAACTGTACCAAGCGTACCAAGTTGCCTTGTATGCTTAAGGGAGCAGGAAAGGAACACTGAGACCTGCTTCTGAATCGTAAAGAAAGGGGGCTTCCATAGTTACTCCTCTCCCCAAACCTCACTTTTGTTTAGCTGCAGCACACTAAGAGCATAGGCCCAGCAGTGTCATTCTGATGACAGTTGACACCTAAGAAGTGGTCTCATCATATTACAAGGACACTCATGTCAGCACTCTTTCAGAGAAGACCCTGGGACTGAAAAATAGATTAAGGGGAGAGAATGCATGTGTAATCTATCCATTGGCCACTAACAGGTGCTCTGGGGAGTAAGAATGTAAGACATTAGTCCTCTCCTTGTACTGAAATACCAGCATAAGTCCCAAGTAATGCTATTCTCTCTTTTTATAGTAAATACTGTCTGCAAATTGAAATAAATAAATTTGAGAAGGCAAGCCCAAGAAAGATCAGAAAACAGCTATATAAATTCTGTCGCTGATGCCTGCTGTTGCAAAAGAAGAAACACGCTTTATTTATGGACTGCCTGTTGATGAGGGTCCCTCAAAAACTAGGGAGAGGAGTCTGCAGCTGCTGAAATCCCCTGGCCTGATTTCATTATACCTTTGGCTCTTGCCACCTATGGGTCTGAATGGTGAAGGATGCCCACCCTTGAGCTATAGTTTCCCAGCCTTTGTTAATTGCTCCTTTTCCTACTTTCTGTGCAAGCATATGCATGAGAGTAACTCAGAATGAACAAGGACTATTCAGTGCTACAAACTCTGCCCCTCTGGCTCTGCCTACCATTGGTTGCCTGATGGTAGGTGTGTGTCAGTGGGCCTTCACAACAGAAAGATTCCCTGCCTTTCCTGAAAATAGATCTCTCTCTCTCTCTCTGTCTCTCTTTCTCTGTAATATTGGAAAGAATCTTATTGCGTCTTGATACTGATGATGGTGGGACTACAGTGGTATGGAAATTCCTACCTCTCCTTGGCTTTATTAATCAACTTAAGATGCAGGGCCGTTTCACACTACACAGTTAAAGTGCTGTGATTCCATTTTAATTGCCATGGGTACATCTGATGGAATCCTGGGACTAGCAATTGAAGAAGCACCTTTAAAATTCTCAGCCAGCAAATTGTCACTGTCTGAACTACCAGCCCCATGATTTGATAGAATGCAGCCGTAACAATTAAAGTCAAATCATAAATGCTATTAATTGTGTAGTGTGAAAGGGCTTCAGTGAATTGAACACATCCATGTCATAATACCTACTAGGTGCTTGGCAATATTGTGGTTGTTTGGGTTGCTGGGTCACATGTCCTACCTCTTGCTGCTTGAAACCTTGGCCTCTCTACTCTGTCCTTACTTTTCTTTCAGTTGACTTTACTCTGTTGTAACATGGGACCTCCATTCCTTCAATTTTTGATAAATAATATAATAAAATAATAAAATATTTTTGATTCTTACATATAGGTGGTATCCTGTCGTGCATTTCATTATCATTTGAGAATTTAACAATCTGCTCTGAAATCTTGAGAGCTATACCTACCACCAGCATGTAAATGATTAAACTAAACCACACAGCATGTGTAACATAATGCATTTCATTTTCTGTAGAGTTAAAGTTGCTGTATAGATTCCTTTTTCTCATGTTTAGTGCCTCATAGAACCAATGTGGTACAGTGGTTTGAGCATTGCTGGAGACCGGGGTTTGAAAACTTGCTTTGCCATGGATACCCATTGGGTAAACTTAGGCAAGTCAAACTCATTCAGCTTCAGGGGAAGACATAGGCAAAACCCCTCTGAGCAAACTTTGCCAAGAAAATCCTGTGATAGGTTTGCCTTTGGGGCACCATAAGTTGGAAACCTCTTGAAGGCACACAACAAGATAAACAGACATTGTTATACTTTGTTGACTGAATAGTAGCTGATTCCTTTTCTTGTTAGGCGTTTTGTAAGTTAGAAACTTGATGACACTCCTTAACTTTATGTTTAGTTAGAAATCAACATCTGCAAAATCAAGATGCTAAAACTAATTGACATGATAGTAGAGATTCCAGCATTCATTTATTTTGTGTGCACTTGTATTCTGAGCTGCTTTATAAGCCACAATAGATGGGATATTACATTTGATAAATATGTATGAAAAAAAGAATATGAAGATGGGTAAAGACTGGCTTGAGCAGTTTAAAATTCTACTTTCACCTTACTTCTCCAAGCATTGTGAAGTCCTGGGGGGTATACAGCTCACCTACTGAAGACTTTTGATGTATCTACTTTAATTTACAAATAAACAAGTTGAGTTTACGGAGAGGTTCAGCCTTAACATTCCAGCAGACAGCCAGAGTTCACTGTTTACATGTCAGAGCTGGCACCTTGTTGGTTAGCCCTGACCGGAGGAGACCAATTCAATCAATTATTGAATGGTGAATCAGCACAAAGGTAAATCGTATTGATCCAGTGGATCTACTCTATTCAGGACTAAGAACAGGGTTTAGGCCCAGGCCTCTAACCAACCCTCAAATGCTGCTACGTTATAGCTACCTCATCTCTCTCTTGGTTCTTCCAAATGAGGCTACCCTCAAAAGTGGAAGTGTGTGTGCATACATGCTTGTTGTCTTCCATCCATAAGCATCCCATGTTTTCTCTTCTGTCTTCCTCCCCTAGTCCATTAAAGAGGAAGCGATGCAATAAGGTGCGTGTTACCGTTGGGTTGGTAGCAGTTGGAGCTGGTAATTTGGAAGCAGCTTCCAGACAAAGGGCTCCTAGTGTACCCATTCAGATTTTGAGGATCTCCCATGCAAGCTTTATTCAGAAATATATCCTCCCTTTTAAGAAAAGGCATGCTACTTAGGCCTGTTATTGCCACAGTGTTTGTGGCCCTGATGGCAGAAGGGCTCCACCGCAAGGAGAGCTTAAGTCAGTGGATCTGGCTGTAAATTGTCGTATTGTATTCTCTCTCCCACCTGGTCCATGAGCCAGGGTGCAGATATTTGATTATCTGTGATAAGGCTTGACTCCTGTGGGAAGGCGGAAAGACATGTAGCAATGAGAGATGCTATGCTTGAGTTTTCTGAGAATTTCCTGAGTGGTTTTGCAGAAATTCTGAGAAGAAACTAGGAAATCATTAGTACTGTTATTAACAACTGAGACAACAAGAGTGTGTGCTGTTTTTCTAGCTCAGACAGGACTGTGAAATTTTAACTTGCAAAGGCTGTGGTAATACATTTTCAGTTCTTTAAAATCACAATGAATTTGTCATATTTTCAGTTGCAAAGAATAAGGTATCTTTATAACAACAACAATGTTTATTTATAACACCCTTTACACCAAAGGGTAGAATAACAATGACATATACAATCAGGAACAAAGACATTATAGCAATAGCAAGTACATTTCTATACTACTTATCAGTGCAAGCACTCTCTAAGCGGTTTACAACGTGTAAGCAGATGAGATGAAGTACCCTAAATTAGTCTTCCGGAGAAGCAGCAACCAGGCAGAGGGATAGGCCTACAGCTTCACTTTGGCTCTTTATGTCTAGCCTAACACAGTAAGTCCAGAGTATGGCTTTAATATGCTCAGGTTTGGAATGTGGGTTGACTGGGAGTTACCTGAAGTTTATCTGTTAGCATCTCAGCTGGCCCTTCACTAGGCAATGGTAAAATAATCGAACATGAAAATGATCCCAGTGTCCTCAAGAAGGCTGCCCCAAGACATTTTGCTAGCTCAGGTGAAGGAACCAGTGACGCCATCACCCTGTGACACATCAAGGTGCATAGTATCTTGAAGGCAATTAAATATTAGGGCACACAAGCCCAATAGTTTCTCCCACTTGCTGGCAGTAAACATTCAGTAATCAATCACTTCCCACCTTTTTATGGTATCCTAGGTTCATTCTGGGCAAGTGTGGAAGGATAGGGGGCCATATTAGCCCCCTAGGAACCCTGGAGGAACTGGATACCCCCCAGCGCAACCTCCATTCCCCCCCCCAATTGCCCCCCCAATGTTCTTTATTTGCTGTGTTTTCAGACCTTCTGGGCTGTTTTATACTCAGGACAGGATTTTTCTTTTTTCAAATGACTAGAAATCATTTCTTGTTTACTTCTGATTTTTAAAAAAAGCCTTTCCTGGGGCCAAAATGGCAAAATGTGGCAAAAATGCCCCCCACATACCTTAGAGAGCACTCAGGGGCAGAACACCCACTCTTGTTCTACAGAATGGTAGGCCAGCCTTAATCTTCAACAAGGGTTGACAATTTTGTTGACAGTGGAGGTTGACGAAGATCAGCTGCAGAACTCAGTTTTCTTTGTTGGGGGTAAAACCCAAATGTTCTTGTATCATATGTTGACACAAATTTTACTGATACTTTAAAGCCTTCTGTTTTAATGTTGCAAATCTGGGTTACACTGTGGGTCTGATTAATACTTCCAAATGCCTCTTGCTTCCCAGCTCAGGAAGTCATGGACTTAGAAAACCACCTGAAAGCTACCACATTTTTTTTTTTCTGTCGGTGGGCTTTTTCATGTGGGCTGGGAATAAGGAGCACACTTCTGCACAAGTGTGGAAAGTGGAAATAATTACATCGTTTCACCACTTAATTAATCCACTCCAAGTTTTGAGAAGGGAAAAAACAAAGGCAGTATTATAAAGATTGTTCATTATTCCTACAAACAATGCTTTCAGCAGCAACCCTGTGAGGTGGGACAGTATTATTGTAACTTGCCTAAGGCATTGTCTGAGGCCGCATTGTGGATTCAGGGGAAGGACTGTAATTTTGTGCAGAGTTTGAACTTTAATTCCCAGAAGATTCAGAGAGCATGAGTCAGTGGAAACACTAGCTTTACAATAAAATACATAGACAGAATTATGTCCGGAGTTACATATTCAGGACGGGGTTACACGTACTTCATGCTGCTTGTTACAAGGGGCTCTGTGCTGGATTGTACCCAGTGGACCATACTTTGATTTATACTGTTTGGATGCCTTTGAGGAGTTCAAAGTGTTAATTTGGCAGTTTTGTGTTTACATTGTACATTAGGTTAATATTGGGCTTTCTCCTAAGAACATGATTTTTTCTTTCATGCTTTTTTCTTTCGTGAAAAGCCAGTGGTGGTAGGCAGTGTGCAGTCTATACTAGCATGGAAGATAGGGAAATTTTTAATCCTTTCCACCTCTGTAGTGCAAAAGAAACTTTCCCAAGCCACCCCCTCCATTTGCAATTTGTATGGCAAGCATTGTTCCCAGTGGAGCAAATGGGAGTTTTTGTTCCCATATTAGTGGCAGGCTCAGGGCTGTGACCTGGATTGGGACCACAGTAGAGGACAAAGGGATAAACCATGAGCATCATGATTCAGATCAACCCATCTGTGTTGACTGTTTCTGGAAGAGAAGACATGCACTTAAGGGGAAGCCGGGTGGTTTAACGTTGCTTGCTGTTTGAGCCTTTGGATTGCATAGGTACCAGGTAAGAGAATATTATCCTCTGACATATTTCGGAAAACTGTGTCTAGCTTATTCTCTTTGTGAAAGAGGAGGAACAATTGTCTGCACATTTGATCCTTTTTACAACTAGGGTTCTTTATGACTCCCCCCCTACGCCACTCTTTTGAATACAGGGCAAATTGATACCATGTGTTTTCAGAGATGGTTTAGATTGGTTTTACTGTATAAGCTCAATACAAAGTTACATCTTGAAATATTTTAATAAAAAACTCCTATCTTGTGTTGCTCCCTTTTACTTGATTGCCCTTTTTAAGGGAAAGAAATATTTGAATCCAAAATGCTGTCTTCCACAAAATACATAGGTTACTGCTCTAGACAACTTTTTGCATTCTTCTTTATTTTATATCTAAAGTTTGCTGATGAAGTGACTAGGGGTGGGGATGAAAATAGCAGTGGGCTCTGTGCTTAGTTGATCCTATTGAGTTCTATCAGAGTTTTGGGAAGAGCTACACCTCTCAGAATCCCCCAGATGGCATGTTCAGATGCTGCTTAGGGGATTCTGCTACTAGTAGTAGTAGTCAAAAAACCTACCCCCCTCCAGAGCTCTGGGTTCTTTGGCACAAAGTAAATAGGCTACAAGCAACAAGAAGCAAACTTGTTGTCCCTTTAGGAAGCTGTAGAAATCAGTTAGGGACTTTGGTATTTTTCTTTACTCTCCTAGAAATGCATGGCTACATTTGTTCTATATGTGAAAGGCAGGCTATGTGCTGGATGTTTTGTGACAGAAAAGAACTACAAGAGGGTTATATTGGTAATGCCATATGTTGTTTCTGTTTGTCAGCTTCACATGTTTGACCCGCACAGTGTTCACTGTATCTGTCAGCACCATCTCAAGAACACTGGCATGGTTCACAAGCATTGAGCTTGGGAGAAAGAACTAGGAGCAGTGGAAGGCAGCTTTGAAAGCAGAGATGGAAGCCTCAGGTGAAAATTTCTTAGTCTGTAGTTCATTGGGCTGCCCCCCCCCCACCAGTAAAACGCTAGGAGGACAATTCAGAATTATTGGTGCCAGCACACATTCTGCACTTTATGAGCACTGTTAGAGTTTCACAAATGCAAGCGCTGTGTGTGATAAACATAATGATCTCCCAGCTCTGTTTCATTTCCGGGCTAAACGTGCTGTGCTTAAGGAATAAACAGAAACAATCTCAGAGAATACTCTCTGAAATTGTTACCACTTGGGGTTAAGTAGGCTGCTGTAATACGGCTTCTTCAACGTTGTAGAGTCTCAATCTCTCTCTCTATCTGCACATGCATTTAAAAACACAAACTTAGTTTTTATAGTGCTACTGAGAGAAGAGCCTCACAGATGGTATGATGAAGGTAAAAGTTCAGTGTTCATCCTGTATCGTTCAGTTAAGGAAAACCGCATTGCATTAATTTCCTGTTATCACTGAAACTAAGCAGAGAAGAGTGAAACGTCAGGTCAGAGTTTCCGGAGTTGAAACTTTCTGAAGAAACCATATGTGTAGAATGTCTAAGAGTAACTTTTGTTCCTTAAAATTTTTTTTTGATCAGCACAATGGATTAAATGAAAAAGGTTGGAATATGAAATATTAATTTAAAAATGATATAGAAGTGACAGTAAAAACAGCAAGGACTATTGCGTCCTAGTTTGTCATTGCATGACTTCAAGTCAACTCTGATTTATGGCAACTGTATCTCAGGGTTTTCTTGGCAAGATTTGTTCCAGGAAGGTTTGTTCTTGCCTTCCTCTGAGGCTGAGAAAATGTGACTTGCCTAGGGTCACCCAGTGGTTTCCATGGCTGAACAGGGATTTGAATCTTGGTCTCTTGGAGTATTAGTCTAATACTCAAACCTGTGCAAGGAGAAAGGTGGGCTATAAGCAAACTAAGAAATGACTACACTATGTTGGCCCTATGATGCCCTACTCTGACCAGACTTAACCTGCTTTGATACTTGAGAGCTCTTCTAGATTGTGAAAAGTTAACTGTACAGACATCTTAATCTGAGGTTAAAAAAACAAAGCCTCATTCTCACTACTCCTTGATTACAATTTACCTTTATGCTTTATTTAAATATACATTTATCTTATGACTAATTTTAAGCACAAATAATTTTCCTTCTTCCTCACAGTGGTCTTATAAGAAAGGTCAGTGTTTATTCCTCTCTTACATGAAGAACGACAGATTCTCCAAAAACATAAAATAGAGTGTAGATGTGCTGGGATCTAACTATGTCTTCCAGACCCAATTCTAGCATTGAAGCATGGAGACTCAGTAGAGCTGTAACTTAAGAAAAGAGTACATGGATGATAGGGTGCCATTCCTGTTTTCTTTGTGTTGAGATAATCAGTCATTGTAATTTAAGTCTATAAAGATGCATGCAATACCATGCAAGGAATTTTTAAGAAACCACTGTAAGATGCAGTGAAAAAGAGGAGAAAATAATTTTTTTTGTGCAATTGCTGCCTTGCCTATGGCTCATAATCATGGCTTTTGAAAAAGGACATTGGGCAGAAAATAACTAGCAGAAACAAGCAATTAATAAAAAAAAAAGAGTGACCATGTGGGTAAAATGATCTGAAATTTCTTCACCTAGTAAACTGCTAAGGCTGAGTTAACACCTGAAATGCTTTTCTGTGTTCATGATTTGTGGAAATGAATCTTGTTTTGATTTAAATGTTTGGTACAAAGGCAGCTAGAAAATTGAAGCAGTACCCTTTTATCATGACAGGAAGCCGGAGAGTACAGAAGTCTGTCTTTCTGCCTTCAGTCCTATTTCTCAAGAGGATTTCTCAGCTGACATGCTTTTAAACCAGCAGATGGGAAAGTGAGCTGAGCCACAGGGGGATTTGAATGCCAAATGTCTCGCAGATGAAGACTTCTGTGATTTTGGTTTCTTGCTGACTTTCCTGCATCTGGCAAAGCAAATGGAAAGCATGCTCTTATAGGCTTTTAGTGGGCCACTGGAGGCACTTTGAGGAGAGGGTGCAAGGAGAGAGATTCATGGGTCACATTAACTCCAATCCACTTTAGTTAACTCTAGTAATTTACACTATGAGAACAAAATGGATGTGGCAGGATTTGTATTACTGCTGCTTGATTCAGCAAATCTTACTATCCGTTAATCTTTCTAGACCCTCAATGAGTCAAAAGGCATGCTTGTGTATTTGTAACACCTAGGCCCTTTCCGCACAAGGCTGGTGAATCAGTTCGTGCCATTTCTTACTGGATTTTCTGGGCTCGAAACAAGGTGGACTTTCCCTCATTTCCTTCTGCACAGTTACTGCATATGTTCCATTCTGATTCGGAGGAGTGCGAGTTCATGAATCCACACTGCCTCCGCTGTGGCCGCTCCCACTACTCCCCTCAACTCGCCCCGTCGGCTGTGATTGGCCCTTTTTTTTTGTGCATGGTTTAGTACGTCATTGTATACATGTGTATGTGCAAAAGTCCATACTATTCCCTGGCCCCTTCCGTGAGCCCTCCCCTGACCACCAATTCACATTGGCGCGAATGTATGTGTCAGCACCCCTGTGAAAGGACGAATTGGATTCCCCACATTCCCCAGAGGAGAGAGCAGAGGGGGAGCTGGGTCTGTGAAGACATCCTAGACCAGGTGTGTTTACAGGCTTTTGGGGCAGTGCTTTGTCTGTTTGTTTGCTTGTTTTTGTTTAGTCTCCTTGTGCTGGCCGTGTGCTCTCCCTGAGCACATGGTCTGACTAACGAGGGGGAGGAGCAGCTAGGGGGGAGGAGCCTTATTAGGAGCTCCCAACTGTTAAAGTCCTCTACTTCCATCCTTCAAGTTTAACCCTTCACAATCAGTAGAGCAGACGTAGCTTATACAGCTGAATTTCAGGAAAAAAGCCCAGTTATTCTTTCTAGAACTACTTCCTGTACTACTCTCTGTAGTATCTAGGATGGAAGGTGAGGGAGCTGCCGCGTCACCTGTAGCACTTGTGGGATGTTCCTTTTCTTGCCACAAGATGTTGTCGGGTACACTTGTGCCAAGTGCAAGCTGGTGACCTTCTTGGAGGAGAAGGTTTGCCAGCTGGAGGCACGAGTTTCTAATCTTCATCTTATTAGGGAAGGGGAGGAGTGTTTGGATAGGGCAGAGAAGACGTACCGGAAGACCGAATGCACGGAGGACCTGCCAGATCAGGAAGTCAACACACTGTGCCAGGAAACGGAGGCTTGGAGGAATGTCACACATAGGAGCATAAGGTCCAGGAAGGTAACAGAGACTCTCAACCTACACAATTGCTTCAAAGTTCTTGGCCTTACGAACGATGAGGAGCACCAGGAGGAGGGAACAGAATGTCCACGAGAAGGAATCCAACTTTGGCAACGGGAACTAGATCAACGCTCCCAGTCTCAACAGAATGCCCAGGCAGTCCTAGAAGAACATACTCGTTGAGGAACCCTGGAGAAGCCTCAGAGGAGGCGAGTTCTGGTTGTTGGTGACTCCTTGCTCAGAGGAACCGAAACGGCAATTTGCAAACCGGACAAGCTCAATCGAGAGGTCTGCTGTCTTCCTGGGGCCAAGATCAACCACATAATGGAGAGGCTAACCAGGCTGGTCAAGCCCACTGACCATAAGCCCCTCATTTTGGTTCATGTCGGAACCAATGACACTGCGAGGAGCAGCTTTTACCACATTGCGAAGGACTACGAGCTTATGGGAATGAAGCTTAAGGACCTTGGTGCGCAGGTGGTTATTTCGTCTCTCCTCCCTGTTCAAGAATATGGTGCACGTAGGGAAAGGGCAATAGCAGAGGTCAACAACTGGCTCCGCACATGGTGCCGCTGGCAACGGTTTGGGTTTTTGGAACACGGCCTGAATTTCCATGAACGTGGGCTTCTGGCAAGGGATGGGCTGCACCTCACGAAACTTGGCAGGAATGTTTTTGCAAACAAATCTCGCAAGGAGGATTCAGAGGTCTTTAAACTAAGTTCCGCTGGGGAGGGAGACAATATTATTCAAGGCCAGGACTCGGAGAGCGCAGGGGGAAAAGGCCCAAATGATATTGGACAAGTAGTACAAGCGGCCAGTGGCGGGAGGAGTAGAAACTATAGTACAGGACTTGCAGGAAGGGCCCGGGGACTTAAGTGTCTCTACACTAATGCACGGAGTATGGGAAACAAGCAAGATGAACTTGAACTCCTAGTACAACAAAATAAATACGATTTGATAGGCATCACTGAGACCTGGTGGGATGAGTCTCATGACTGGAATGTAGGAATAGAGGGGTATAGCCTATTTTGTAAAAATAGACCAAATAAGAAAGGAGGAGGAGTAGCCTTGTTCGTCAAGGATGTTTTCACCTGTGAAGAGATCCGTGACTTAAACCCAGAAAGCCAGGTCAAGAGCATCTGGGTAAGAATTAAGGGAGCGAGAAACAACAGGGATATTCTGGTGGGGGTTTACTACAGACCTCCAACCCAGACTGAGGACTTTGATGATGTCTTCTTCAACCAAATGGCTGCACATTCAAAAAGGAGAGATACAGTAATAGTAGGAGATTTCAATTACCCGAATATATGTTGGCAGTCAAACTCTGCCAAGACAGCAAGGTCCAGCAAGTTTCTTGCTTGTCTTGCAGACAATTTCATGGTCCAGAAGGTGGAAGAGGCCACAAGGGGATCAAATATTCTAGGTCTGATCCTGACCAACAGGGATGACCTTGTTAATGAGGTAGAAGTGGTTGGATCTTTAGGGGGGAGTGACCATGCCCTGTTGGAATTTGGCATTCAGTGGGAAGGAGAAGATAAGTGTAGCCAGACACTCATCTTAGATTTTAAAAAAGCAGACTTCTGTAAACTTAGGGAGCTGCTGGCTGGAATTCCGTGGTCAGGAATAGTGAAAGTGAAAGGAGTTCAGGAGGCATGGGAGTTCCTTAAAAGGGAGATACTGAAGGCACAGTCTAAAACTGTGCCAATAAGGAGGAAAAATGGAAGGCATCTGAAGAAACCAGAATGGTTAACTAAAGAACTCTCAGTTGAGCTAAGTGTTAAGAGAAACATGTACAGGAAATGGAAGAGGGGGGAAACCACCAAAGAAGAATTTAAGCAAGTAGTTAGGAGATGTAGGGAGAAGGTCAGAAAGGCTAAAGCACAGAATGAACTTAGGCTGGCCAGAGACATCAAAAACAATAAAAAGGGCTTTTTTAAATATGTCCGTAGCAAAAGAAAAAGAAGGAGACAATAGGGTCGCTGTGCAGAGAAGATGGCGAATTACTAACAGGGGGAAGAGAAAAGGCAGAACTACTTAACACTTTCTTTGCCTCAGTTTTTTCCTAGAAGGATACAAGCACTCAACCTGGCGGTTGGGGAGCTGGTGAGGAAGCAGGGGAGATGCGGCACATAATAGGTGGAGAGGTGGTACAAGAATACCTGGCCACACTGGATGAATTCAAGTCTCCAGGGCCAGATGAATTGCATCCTAGGATATTAAAAGAACTGGCAGAGGTCATTTCGGAACCGCTTGCTATAATCTTTGAGAAATCTTGGAGGACAGGAGAAGTTCCAGCAGACTGGAAGAGGGCAAATGTTGTCCCCATCTTCAAGAAGGGAAAAAAAGAGGACCCAAATAATTATCGCCCAGTCAGCCTGACGTCAGTACCCGGAAAGATTCTGGAGCAGATCATTAAGCAGTCAGTTTCTAATCACTTAGAAAGCAATGCAGTAATCACGAGAAGTCAACATGGATTTCTCAAAAATAAGTCATGCCAGACTAATCTCATCTCTTTTTATGATAGAGTTACTAGCTCGATAGATGAAGGGAATGCTGTGGATGTAGCATATCTCGATTTCAGTAAGGCCTTTGACAAAGTTCCCCATGACATTCTTGCAAAGAAGCTAGTAAAAGGCAGGCTGGACAGGGCTGCTGTTATTTGGATTTGTAATTGGTTGACCGACCGAACCCAAAGGGTGATCACGAATGGCTGCTTTTCATCCTGGAGAGAAGTGACTAGTGGGGTGCCACAGGGTTCTGTGCTGGGCCCAGTGCTGTTCAATATCTTCATCAGCGACTTGGATGAAGGAATAGAGGGCATGCTCATCAAATTTGCAGATGACACCAAATTGGGAGGGGTTGCTAATACGCCAGAGGACAGGATCAAAATTCAAAATGACCTGGATAGATTGGGGAGCTGGGCCAAAGCTAACAAAATGAAATTCAACAGAGAGAAATGTAAGGTCCTACGCTTAGGTAGAAAAAATGGAATACAGAAATATAGGGTGGGGGACACGTGGCTGGATAGCAGTATGTGTGAAAGGAATCTAGGAGTCTTAATAGACCACAAGCTGAACATGAGTCAGCAGCGTGATTCTGCAGCCAAGAAAGCCAACGCAATTCTCGGCTGCACCAATAGAAGTATGGTGTCTAGATCGAGGGAGGTACTGGTACCACTCTACTCTGCTTTGCTTAGACCTCATATTAAATACTGTGTCCAGTTCTGGGCACCCCAATTCAAGAAGGACATGGTCAGGCTGGAGCAGGTCCAGAGGAGGGCGACCAAAATGGTGAGGGGCCTGGAAGCCATGCCCTGTGAGGATAGACTTAGAGAACTGGGTATATTTAGTCTGCAGAAGAGAAGGTTAAGAGGGGACATGATAACCATGTTTAAATATTTGAAGGGATGCCATGTAGAGGAGGGAGAGGGCTTGTTTTCTGCTGCTCCAGAGACCAGGACAAGGAGCAATGGATTCAAGCTGCAGGAAAGGAGATTCCACCTGAACCTCAGGAAGAACTTCCTGACGGTCAGGGCTGTCCGGCAGTGGAATATGCTGCCTCGGAGTGTGGTGGAGTCTCCTTCTTTGGAGGTTTTTAAGCAGAGGCTGGATGGCCATCTGTCGGGAGTGTTCCTGCATGGCAGGGGGTTGGACTGGATGGCCCGTGTGGTCTCTTCCAACTCTACGTTTCTATGATTCTATGATTCTATGGATCGATCTGGAAAATTGGAAAACCAATTTCTTCCAGTTTTCAAATAGTGCGCTTTACCACCATATGGGGGTGCATTTAGTCAGAATTATGTGTGGAACGAAGGTAAATAAACCAAACCTAATCCGCTCCAAGGTGCAGAAGACCTCCGTGACAAGATGCATAACCGCGTGCGGAAAGGGCGCTAGTCTCAGGGTCACACTTGAGTCATACCCTTCATCTGTATTTGTTGTGCTCCTTTAAGTGATGAAAGATATCTGTTTGTCATAGAATGAGTTTTTCTTAAACTATGCATCTTATATTTAGTATGCTTTGTTTTGTCATTTGTCATTATAAGGCAAATACAGGCATAATTTGCAAGTCTGCTTTCAAGAGGCATGTATCTCTAAGGAAAGTTCCTTGTGGAGGAAAAGATGCGCTAACAGCAGGGAGTACTTTTTTCCCTTAATGTTTACTTTGCTCCTTAATGTTTACTTTGCCAGATTCCTTTCGTTGTTGTGTACCTTCCAGTCATTTTTGATTTATGGCCACAGTAAGGTGAAACTATCACAGGGTTTTCTTGGAAAAATTTGTTCAGAGGGAGTTTGCCTTTGGCTTCCTTTGAGGCTGAGATAGTGTGACTTGCTCAACATCACTCATTGGGTTTTCATGACTGAGCAGGAATTTGAACTCTGGAGTCCCAGTGTCATAGTCCAGCATTCAAACCACTATACTCTGCTGGCTCCCTGCTTTGCCCCTTAGAACCTGACGATGTTATCTTTCTAGACTATAGCTCCCAGAGTCCCTCAAGGAGAAGCTTCCAGGTTCTGCACAATTGTAAGCCAAATATGATGGCCAAAGTCACCGGACCCATATCACAGCATCGGTGTTTTCTCTATTAACATATTATGTGGTGGCTTCTGAAGCAGGGTTTACCAGCAAACTGGCTGTGACTGTGTCTTAATGTTAAATAACCAGCAAAAAGCCAAATCCAATAAGTTTTAAATGTTTAGAGAGAAAGATTCGACTTCTGGCAGGCTGGCCAGGCAGATGCTCCTGTTGAAGCTCGGCAGCAAGGAGAGCTTTTATGGTAAAAGTGCTGGGCCAGAGCATTCTCTGGCTGGAGATACTCCCCATGGATTAAAGGGGGAGTGGAGGATTACCTTTAGGGTCTGGAATTCCCATTACTTGTGTTTACTTGCAAGCAAATACATTATGAATGAGAAGGACCAAGGGAATGACACCTTGCCTTTGCTGTGAAACCAGCTGTTTGGATCTGAGGATCTGATGGCCCCATGCTAACAACCTGATTTTTTAATGAAGAAACTTTTAATTAAAACTTTGGAGGAGATATCTGCTGACCTGACTGCACACTAAATATCCAAAAACTCGGGTAGTATCCACAAACTCTTCTGCACATGTATGCATACTAAGAAAGATTCCCACTGTTTACCAAAAATGTACAATAAGGATAAGGTTTAATTAAAGACAAGCTCCAGAAAAATTCCTTGTAAAAGTCCCTGCTAAACATAGACAGTAGGTATGTGTGCGTATATTTTTTCTACACATGAGGCTTAGCAGTATTTCATTTCATTTTGAACCCTCCTTTTCTGACCTGTAGAGGCTCACTTGGTCAGTTGCAGAAAACAAGTGTAATTAAACTGCTCTAATCGGTTCCAACCAGTAGCTTGCTGGTATATTTTAAGACATTTTCAGAAATCATTGTGACAGACGTATTATGGCCCATGATGTGCACACTCATCCAAATAAAGTTTTCAAGGTTTTTCTTTGCAAAAAAATTTTAAAAAAAAATCTCACAAAACCCTTTGAGAATTGTTAACCAGAGGCAGGAATTGCATGAAGGTACAGGCTGCAAGCTCTGCTGTCTAGTTTTTTTTACTTCATCTCTCCCCAGAGAATTAATATATTTTTCCACAGTATGTATGTGAATGTGTATGTATGTGCACACCTGTACAAGAGGGAAGGAGGGAGGGAATGGATTACAGAAAGGTACATTGCACTATCATTTCAATAAATTCCTTGACAGCCCCCTCTTCTGTCCATAGAGTCCTAGAATCATAGAATTGGATGGGGCCTCGTGGGCCATCTAGTTCAACCTCCTCAGTGCAGGATCTCCAGCTAAAACAACCCCAGCAGGGAGCTGTCCACCCTCTTTTTGAAGAGGTCCAGAAAAAGCAAACCCACCACCTCTCTAGGCAAGTGGATCTATTACTGAACTGCTCGTACTGTCAAGAAGACTCTTCTAATGTTCAAATGAAATCTTTCCTGTAACTTCAAACCATTAGACCTGGTCGTGCCCTCTGAGGCAGCAGAGAACAGTCTTTGAGATATTTAAAGAGTACAATCATGTTACCCCTTTAGTCTTCTCTTCACCAACCTGAACAGGTCCAAGTCCTTTGACCTTTGTCGCATATATTTTATTCTCCACACCTTTTATTTTCCTTGTTGATCTTCTCTGAACCTGTTCCAACTTTTATATATCCTTCTTAAAATGAGGTGTCCAGAACTGAACACTGTAGTTCAGATGATACCTGACCAGTGCAAGATATAGTGAGACTTATTACTTCCCTCAACTTGTAAATTATGCTTCTATTAATGTAGGCTAAAATAGCATTCAGAGAGCCAGTGTGGTATAGTGGTTTGGGTGTTGGACCAGGTTGGAGGTCAGGGCTTGATTTCCTGCTCAGCCATGGAAATCCACTGGGTGGCATTGGGCACGCCACGCACTTTCAGCCCAGAAAATCCTGTGATAGATTCACCTTAGGGTCACCGTAAGTCAGAATGACTTGAAGGCATGCAGCAACAGCAATAAAATAGCATTCACCTTTATTGCTGCAGCATCGTACTGCTGGCACATGTTCAATTTATGATCAATAATAATCTCAAGGTCCCTTTTGCATGTAGTACTGCTGAACCAGGTATCCCTCACGCTACAAGAGTGCATTTGTATTTTGTGGACTAAATGCTGGATTTTACGTTTGTCTCCACTGAATTTCATTTTATTAATTTCAGTGTTTTACTTTATCTATGTCCTTTTGAATTCTGCTCCTATATTTCAATGTGCTAGCCACCCCTCTCAGTTTTGTATCATCTGCAGACTTGATAAGGATTCCCTCCACCCGGTCATCTAATTCATTGATACAACTATTTAAAAGTAACAGCCGTTGGATAAAACCCTGAGGCAGTCCATTCAGGATCTCCTTCCAGCTTGAAGCACAGCCATCAATGATGGCTCTTTGAACATGGTTTTCCAACCAGTTATGGATCCATCAATCAGTGTTCTCATTTATTCCACATTTAATCAGTGTGCTAATCAAAACATTATGGAGGACCTTATCAAATGCTTTGCTGAAATTGAGATAAATGACATCCATGGCATTCCTATCTGATTGAAAAAAGTGACCTGTTCTTTTTTTTTTTAATTCTTCCGTGGTGATTTGTCCTTCCTAGCCACATTGACTTTTTCAGGTGTTTCCCATTTTCCTTCTTCCATGGGATTGTTTGTAATTGTGCTTTTTGCAATTCAGTCTTCAAGAGCTCCCACCCTTGCTGGATATTTTTTTTTCCTTTAGCATCTCGAGCCATGGGATTTCCCCCAGCATTTCTCTGAACTTGTTAAAATCAGCTTTCCTGAAGTGCAAGGTCTGTGTTTGACTGAATTCTTTGCCCTGTCCTACAACTGTGAATTCTAGCATTACAGGGCTACAACTACTTTGCTTCCAGTGACTAACTCATCCTTACTGGTAAGAATTAAGTCTAGGATTGCCTTCTTCCTTCCTCTACATTTTGCAAAAAGAAAATATGTGCAAGGCACATCAGAAATTTGTTGGAGAGCCTATGCTTAGCAGAGTTTGTCTCATAGCAGATCAGAGTAATTGAAGCACCTCATAGTTACCAAATCTTTGAGATTTCTGAGATTTGTTTCTGAGAATCATTATCTGCCACCCCTTGTTTGGTGGCCTGTGTTACACTGACTTTTGGGGGTCCTGGGGGGACACCCTGGTTCACTCCAAATGCAAAGGTTGGGGAAATTAGTGGGGCACCGGCTTTGGCAGAACTGAGGGCAGGGCAACACAGCAAGATCTTTAACCCAGTTTTTATGGAGTCAGACCACATGAAAACCCAGGGGAAATGTTCAATCATGGTGTTTTATTGAGGGGGATTCACTCACGCATGTACACAAAATACGGACAATCACACATTCACACAAGAGCTAACTGAAAGAGAAAGGGAGGAAAAATTATAGAGAGGCCAAGGGGTTTGGAAGGATTTATGATTACCATTCCAGAAGAGTAGTGAAGAGCAGAAATGTATTTTGGCTTAGGTATGACCTAAGGACAGTTCTCATTCAGGAGCCAGATGGACAGAGTGACAGGTAGACCTTCGAGAGACTGCACTGGGCATCCTGAAATCAGGGGTATTTATACCCTGAAAATAGCCTGTGGCAGTGAAGGTTCCAGATGCAAGACAAAGGGAACCTGTTGTGGACAGTGGGTCTTTCGCCTGTTGATGGGCTTAGTGCTTGATTGACAAAGACATGATGGATGTTGTAATAGATGTCTATTGTGGATGCTATGAGGAAAGAGGAAAGAATCCAGGTGTACAAAGGATGGATATCTGTCAATCAGTGTCCTGGTGGGCTTCTCATAATTGGATTCCTTGGAAAATTCCAGCTTCTATTTAAGCCTATTATCCACAGGAATGGTGTGGTGTGTATTTGCCTGACCTGGAGGAAGTTTCGAGTTGACCTATCCTTCTCACATTTACAGTGAAATTCTTTCTCTCACTCAGTTTGACCTCTCTGTCACCTTTCAGATCTGATTTTGATATCAGAGCCAACTAATACAGTTGCCAGTCTAATATCATACCAATTAGGTATGGTGCCCATCTAAACCATACTAATGTCAGGGACTTCCAAAGCAGGACCTTACACCTGTAGTAAATTCCTACAATAATGTTCCTTTAATTTATTTCTCTGTTTATTTTTACCCAAATGCTCTCAACTGGTTCACTCTGATCACTCTCATGGATTTCTGTACAGTTAAATTTGTCTTTGACGTTTAATGCTACTCCCCCTGCTTTTCTTCCACATCTATTCTTGACTTGGTCATACCCTTCAACCATAATACTATATTCCAATCATGGGAGTCCTCACATCAGGTCTCCGTTATGCCTATAAAGTTGTATTTATCATATCAGATCTCCATTATGCCTATAAAGTTGTGTTTATCTTCCTGTGCTAGGACTTCAAGCTCATCTTGTATGCTTCCCAAACTCTCTGTGTTGGTATATAGACATTTGAAGCTTTGTCCCCTCCTAAAAAAGCTGGTAGCAGCTTTGAAAGACGTTAGAAGGGCTTGTAGCTTTACAAGAGGCCAGGTAAGTTTGTCATGAAAATACTAATATGCCAGTAAAGCAAGCTGTTGATGGAGAAGAAGGGCCAGTGAAAGGATTTCAAACTGAAAGTACTAAATATCCCAAGAGTACCCAAACTTAAGCTGTGTCTGCACTACACAGCTATGTCAGTTTCATACCATTTTAACAGTCATGGCGTTGTCTTAAGAAATCCAGGGATCTGTAATTAAGAGAGGCAGTTAGAATTTTGTGTTGACATGCGGAAAAGTTGGCTGACAGAGAATTCTAAGTACCTCTTCTGCAAACCAGAAATTGAAGAATTCACATAGGATAAAACTATGGTACTTGAAGTGATATGAAAGTGATACAATTCTGGATGCATTCTTAATTTTGTGCAGTTGTTGCTGGGGCTGTTTGTATCATATTTGATGATGATTATTCTTCTTTATGTGGGAAAGAAGAAATAAAACCTATGTGTTTCAGAGAGCAGCAGGAGAGTAGGGGGAGATGCTAAGTATTAGTTCTTAAAGTGTCTAGTCCACAAATGCTTTGGTTTGCATTATTCAGCAGCTACCATACTTTTCATACTTTTAATATCTTCTCTGCAAAACTGCATATGACTGTTGACTGCAATTGACAAAGCTGGCTCTAGTGGGTTATTTTTGGAGAGGGGCTCAGCAGAGTACCTCCTGTGCCTTCCTCCTTCCTCTCATTTTATATTGCTAGTTACATCATTGGTCATATATGAGCTACCATTGTACATTTCCCATAATGTCCCAACTGCTTGCCATAGTATTGCTCTAGTGCTCTGTCAGAATTTAAGATGGTTGTTCAGAGTAGCCCAGCGTGGGGAGGGGATCATCAGTGCTGTTGGTTCTTAACCCTCCAACGCTTCCGGGATGAAAACTGGGACACAGGTGTCCAGGCATTATCAGAGTGTGGTCAAAAGGATGTAGCCAGGTAACCAGAGGGCAGAAGTTATTAGTGAGAAAGAATACACAGAAATTCAAGAAGTGATATGGAGTCAGATAGTACAGGATGTTCTGTTCCAAAGCTAGGAGAGGCTGCAGCAGGTTGCTTTTGCTTCAGCCTACTAGGAAGGGCAAGATTCTACCTCCTATTCCCCTCTCCTCACTGCTGAGTTAATTAAATGCCAAATACTTTTGTACTCTCACCTTATGGCCATTTCCGCCCTACCCTGTGACAGTGCTATTATTCCACTTTCAACATCCCGTGGAATTCTGGGGTTTGTAGTTTCATGAGGCCCAAGAGCTCTCTGGCGGAGAATTCTAAACGCCCTGTTACCCTGTGTACTGGGGGTCCCGGGAGGGACACCAAAATGTGCTCAACTAAAGATGGGGAAAATTAGCTCAGAGCACTGCTTAGCGTGACGAGAGGCAGGGTAACGTAGCGAGATCTTGAACCCTATGTCTACGGGGTCAGGTCGAGTCAAGGAGCACACAGAAGTTGAAACTGTGTGTTTATTAAACACAAGCAAAACAGTGTATGTGACACACTCATACAAGATAACTAAAGAAAATAAAGGTTGGAGCGGTATAGAGGGATTTTTAGAGGGTTTGCTGGTTTGGGTGATACTTCACCTGTCCTGAAGCCCAGAAAAATAGAGAGCGAAGCTGGGGTGCGATGTAGCTCAGCACGTGGAGCTGAGGGGAGGCTCGCCAAGCAAAGCGGCAGCAAGACGGGATGAAACTCGGGAGCGTTCCGAGGAAGGTCTCGGAATCAAGGGTTTTTATAAGGAGAATTGTGACTGCAGGCTATACCGTACTTGGGGGAAAACAATAGATTTGGAGTTGGAGACAAAGCCTTCGAAAGGTCAGAATCTGAATGATTGAGTTATCGTAGCAGTTCTCAATAGAGTAGCCAGTATGCAAAGGCAGAGTACTTGGGCATTGCATAGTTTACCCATCAAGCTGCCAGTGCGGGGCAGAGGCTCTTTTGTAGGTTGCGTGCATACCTAATTAGAGTACTTGCCTGGAGGTCTCCTAAAGCAGTGAGTCAGCTATTTCTGGCCTGCCTGTATTGTAGTTTGAATATTACGGCAGTTAACGGCCGAGCTTGTTTACGTGCTTGTCTGGTGGCCTCGCAAACACGTGGAGAGGAATAGAGAAGTGAAGCCGAATTATGATATCAAGAGGATATCTTTTAATATCCCCAAAGCTCGGACTAGCCAGGGCAGTAACAGCAAACCTACACTGCAAACCCCAGGATTCCATAGGATCTTGAAAGTGGAATAATAGCACTATAACAGAGCATAGGGCAGAAAGGCCCTCAGTTTGCAGTACTGTAATTGAAGTACACCAGGAATAAAGAGGGGAATGAGAGAAGGAAGGAGAAACCAAGACATTTTAAAAGTAGCTCAGAAAATGGGATGACAGAGGTTACCAGGGCCAGCAGGGGCCCAACAGCTGTCTGAAGCTGATGTGAGGTCTTGTAGAAAGTGGCTACATACCTATGCCAAGATGAAAATCTGCAATTTTATTGATGGCTTCGTTTTTGCTTTATGTATCTGCAAACTACCCCAAAGGTATCTGCCAGTTGGGCACTAAATGAATATCTTAAAAGAGGAAAGAAGTATTGCATGTAAGTTACAGTTAGCCTGTGGATTGTCCAGGCGAAAACTGGACTGTAGTATAAAGACTCCACTCATAATTGCTGTAACGGCTGCTGCACTTCTACATGCTTCATGATACAGGCCTACTGGTCCAAGAGCAGGACTGGTGCCAGGTTTGGTAGGGACCTTGTGCTACCGATCAGAATGCATCAGGTGACTATTCTGTCTCTCTTTTCTTAATTGATTTTTCCCTGAAAGAAAAAGAGAGAGAGAGAGAGAGAGGCAGAAGCAGTGAAAAACAAATCTGGGAGGTTGCAAATGGAGAACAGTGTTGTCTGGGGAATGCCTCCCTCCCTCTGGAGAAGACAGGACAATTGCATAATAGAAACACCTTCAGGGATCTGCTTTGTTTGTCTGAGAGGGTAGTGAAACTTTTCTCTGAATTTCTGCCCATCCCCCATACATCAGCAAATGTTAGGAAAGGGAAACATTGAGAATGGGATGATGTTAGATTTTAATTTCTTCCTATTTAGAATTGAACTGTCGTAGAAGTATGTGGTGGCGGTGGGGAGCAGTCGTGGTAGAACTCATCCTGACAGAAAAGCTATTCACAATGGGACATGAAATTGTTTTGCCTTTTCTTTTTCATTCTGAGAGGTGACACACACAATTT
The DNA here is from genome assembly GCA_030412105.1 of Cyclura pinguis. NCBI lineage: Eukaryota > Metazoa > Chordata > Lepidosauria > Squamata > Iguanidae > Cyclura > Cyclura pinguis. The sequence goes on from CM059599.1 coordinate 205,205,000, forward strand.
TAAAATGCTGTTTTTTAGAGCTCTGTCTGATAGGTTTGAAAAAATGTTGACAGTTTTCTTGTCAAAAGACAGAGTTCAGTTGCTGCAATTTGCTGTGGTAGGAGAATGGCCCATTTCCAAGGAATTGCAGGAAGTGGCCTCTGCTTCACCTGGAAATATCAGCAACCCTGAGGGCAGGAATCTGGCTATATAAAGGAAAATGGAAATGAGCCATCTTGGAGCCAAGCTCCTGGCCAAAAATAGCTCAGGAAGCAGAAGCGAACCTGTATTTAAGCAGTCTACAGTGCACACTACTAATATAGGAAGCTTGGCTAAAAATATCAAATGTTAATTATAGGACTCCAAGTCCTATTATTATTAGATAGTTATTGGACTTCTTGCACAAGGGCTTTGAAGATGCTTTATTTTAAGGGTGTGTCAGCAGCTACCCCAAGGATGAGAAATCCTTTTTCTTTGAAAGGCAGATGACTCATAGGGAATGTCCATCAAATGGCGACATTGGTCGATTGAGTTAGAGCACGCAGTGGAGCCGAAGCGCAACTGGATGGAGTCTGTAGCATCACAAGATTGAATAACTTTCTTTCTTCCTTGCTATTTTGTGCTCTCTTTCCTTGTGGGCCACATGTAAGTTAAGCAGCCCTTGGGCCACAGGATGATCACCCTAGAGCAAGGCAGGCAACTCCTTGAGGTTTAGAAGCCGCACATTTCCCTTTCGGGATCTTGGAGAGCCACCCCTACTGATGGCCATACTGTTAATCTAGATTAGGACCAGTATTCTACTCCATGGTGCCCAGCAGTGACATATAAAAACCAGGGGCCTGGCAGTTGGATGCTGCTTTAGCACAGCCAACAGGACAGTCTCCTCTGCTCTGCTGACATGTAGCTAAGTCTAGCTTAAGGGATGGAGAACAGCACTGGTCTTTGTTGGATTTTCATACCTAGAAACCAAGGCCCAGAGTCTTGTGGCTTTTCCTGTAATGCAGAAAATTCTAGGAGGGAATGAGGCATCTCATGTCCTGTTCATGTGCATAGGCTGTCTAGGCAGCCTTTTAGATTTCATACGTAAGAGCTGAATGCTGACAGAAGTATTGGCTGGTTCTATGGTAAACTGCACAGGAGGTTTCCTACCACTTCCTGTGGCTGAGGTTAGGATCTAATTGGAAACTGTTATGGGCTGTGTGTGCTCAACCCTTAATAATCTTTCTAAATATAGAAATTAAAAATGGTGTGTGCAGTCCTCCCTCAGTGACTGGCAGACGATATGGAGTCTTTCAGTTGACCAAGCCTAACATTAGGCACCTGCCATTCTGCCTTTATTCAGCAAACCGGTGCTGCCTTCCTGCTATACTACATTTGCCAGCATAGGCAACCAACCTTTGGGATTCTAAGATGGTAAAGTCAACCTTAACCCCATTCTGGCTCTGCCATTAGTGTCATTTATTAAAAATGTTGTCTTTTAATTGACAAAATGCAGGTATGTCTGATATCAGTATGATAATTGGTACAGAAAGAATTATATAAAGCATAAATAATAAATTGGTGCATACCTAAATATCTTTCCCCTTCATTTTTGTCTTTTCAGCCACCGCTGGTCCAAGCAATTTTCAACGGTGATCCTGATGAAATACGCATGTTAATCTACAAAACAGAAGATGTTAATGCTCTGGTAAGCAATTGTATATGTGCTTTTCCCCCAGTCCTTTGTGTTCTGAGATTCGACTAGCAGATTTCAGGTTTCATTGTAAGGGAGAGGAACTTCAGGACAAGATTTATATCAAAGTCCAGAATCCTATTCTCTGGAATTGTTCTGCTTTCCAATATAGAGCACGTGTGATTTGTTCATGCATTCTACAGCAGAGCAGTGTGTGGTTCTTTGATTGTAGTTGGACTGTTGACTCCCAGGTGTCATCACTGTTGACTGCGCTGGTAGTTAAAATCTAACAGCTTCTGAAAGTTACAAATTTACAATGTTTATTTTTTTACAATGTTACAATGTTATGTTTTGTACAATGTTTACAATGTTTTTTACAATGTTAAAATTTTACAATATTATCAATACAAATCAATCTATTTGCTTTTCTCCCTTATTTTTGTTTAATAGACTAAGGAAATACGTGCCCTTTGACATGCTTTGCTAATATGTACTAGGATCTGTTACTAGTTATATATGATAAACAGGTATACTGGTCAGAGAAATAGGTGGCATGAAGAATAATCTCATGTAGTATAAATGATTATTCTTCCACCACCATCCCAGCCATGTCTTGACTTTAATGACTGTGTATTCTGTCATCATATCAAGTTTAGCATAAGGAGTTGTTAAGGAGAAAGAGATTTTTCCACCATAAGCATAGGTTTAATCACATTTGATTATTTTAGGTATCAGGATGTCTTTTATTCATTTATTTGCTGCTGTTGTTGTTTTGACTAGCATCTTTCCAAATATTAAAATTTAATGCTTTACTACTCAAATCATTGAGAAACTAGAGATGACATTTTTCTGGGGGCCCCTTGTATTGTCTCTTTGTTGCAGGTTGTAGAGAGTGTCATTGGTGCAATGATTTTTCTCTGACCAGTAAACCCTGAGGGAAACTTGAGGGACTAATGCAATGCAAACATTACTTCAGTACACAAGTTGTCACACTGCCCCTGTAGGGATCGTCACTGGAGAATGATGTGGAGTTCTCAGAGTATTTCAAGAGATTGGGAGGGTTATCAGGAAGATTCTTGGGTGTGATGTCAGTAGACCCATTTCCTCAAGACATGGAGAGCAACCCATCCCAACTAATTTAGACACAGAAACTGAGCCACCACCTGGGATCCTTTCACACTGTGCAGTTATAACACTATGGTTCCACTTTAACTGGCAACATCCTGTGGAATCCTGGGATTGGCAGTGTAAGGAGGGACCTTTAGAATCCTCAGTCAGGGAGCTCTTGTAGTCACTCACCAAACTACAAACGCAAGGATTCCATAAGATGCAGCCATGGCAGTTCAAGTGGAATCGTAGTGCTGTAACTATGTAGTGTGGAAAGGCCCTTAGTCCTAAAGAACACAAGTAAGAGATAGTACAATGTCAGCAGGCTGTCAGGTGAAGGACTGCCCATGTTAGGCCCAGAACTCTTTGCTGAATATAGAATTCCTTGTGGATAAGGCTCATAAATAAAAATCTTCCAAGATCTCCCTCATGATCTCCACCTGTTTTTAGTCCTTGTTGGGGCTTTAAGGGCAAAAAGGGGGATGGTTTGCAGAAATATATCTGCTTTCCAGCTCCCAGACTTCTGTATGGCACTCTCTGTCTATCTGTGTTCCCCTAGGGACCTGGAGTGCTTTGGCCCTGGGACATTCTTGAACATCATCTTTGAGAAATCCCAAGCCAGAACTGGACCTGTTCAGTGTCTTCTAGCTCTGCAGCCTTGTCAAACTGAATTGCATTCAGTCAGCAGCAAAGACTGTATGAGTCTGTGCTTGAAACTGAAGGGCAGAAGTCCTCCTGTTGATTTGATGGATGATCTCTTTGTTAAGCAACCTTGTGTCCCATTTCAGGAGAAAGCCGGCATATAAATATAATTCATTCATTCATTCATTCATTCATTCATTCATTCATAGCTGTTTGTTAGGTCAAGGGAGTATTATAATCAATGTCTGAGCATTCCTCTGATTCGACCATCAATATGTGGAAACTGTCCCAAACGGCTTGGAAAGTTTTTGAAGTTATCTTTCTGATGAAAGGCCTTGTACCAAACATCTGGGGAATTTGCATTGGGCAGGCAAAAGGAATGAAGACACCCCACAGCCTCTTCTTTCTTCATTCTCTTCTGAAATGAGAAACCTTTTGCTGCCTGGAGCATTCTTTGTACAGTCCTGTCTTATTCTCTTTAACAGTAATTACTGGTTTTTACCATAAGGGGAGTAGTCTTTAATGTGACGGCTAATACTGCAACTTCAAAAGGGGTACCTTTTTGCTTAGAGCAAGGCCAACAAATTATGCCCTGGTTGAGGTGGATGCAAAATATTCAAGGTCATTTCTGTTTAAGGCAGAAATAAATACATATTCCATTCTTAAATGAAAAAAGAACATTTCTTTTCCCAAGAGAGACTGAATAGGTAAAAATTTCCAGAGAAGCAGTTGTGTTTCTTTGTTGTAGTGAAAACTTTTAAGTACCTACCAAATTTGTTATGGTGTGCACTTTTATGGACTGGTGTTGACTTTGACTATGAGATGTGTAAAGTGTTATCTTCAGTTGAATATAGGCACATGTTGCTGAAAAAAATGTAAGCAAGGGGTCAGATGGAAATAAAATGCAAAAAAAGAGGCTGGGACAAGCATGTTGAAGCTTAAGTATATGCAACATAAGCATGGTAATTGATAATAACAGAAACATAGCTATGTTAATTAACACCTCTGTTGGGATTTGCAGTCATCATCATCAACAGTTAAAGCCAGAGCCAGCTGAAATTATTGATGTTGTAATTCAGCAGTTTTATACTGCCGTCTCCCTTTTGACTTGACTTTATTCAAGGCTGAACAAATAAATCAGTTTAGCCCTTGCTGTTTGGACTAGCTTTCACTTGAGCATGCGTTTTGGTTCAGAGATACAATGCCAGTTCATGGTTTGAAGTTATGTGAATGATCCTGCGTTGTGCTTGGGTGTGTGCTCTCCTCTCTCATGTTTTGCTTGACAAATAGCTTCCTGATTTCCTGCTACAAGTTTCTTTTAGCTTCATGCAAATAACTGTATTCTTAGTTCAAATAATTTATTTCATCAGAACTGGCAACTACAGTTTGCATGGGTCCAACAAACTAGCATTTGCTCGTTGAAACCATAGTTTGCTATTCAAAATTTAATAGGAAGTGGTCATGGCGCCTATCACCCAAACCGATAAAGGAGGAAAGAGTGATTAAAGAGCATAGTTCTCATTCTTGGTTTGGCGTTACATCTGAAGTGATCCTCTGCAGTTATTCATGCCACCATTAAACAGCCCTCCCTACACAAAATGAAAGGACGTATTTAATTGAATGTTGTAAAGTTTTGCTCCTACAGCAAAACAAGGATTGAAACTTGGATTGTTGTAAGGGATAAAGTGCTATCTTGAACTAAGAATGCAGTTATTTGCAAGAAGCTAAAAGAAACTTGTAGCATCTAAAACAAAATGTCATAAATTGTAAATTTTGAGAATAGCAGCAAGATTGGACATGTTTGCCTCTGACAGCCAGGATTTAGTGTTATGTGTCAGGTGGATCCATAATTGGTTGGAAACTAATGCTCAAAGTGTCATAATCATTGGCTCTGTTTCATGCTGGAAGGAGGTCTTGAGCAGAGTGCCTCAGGGTTCTATCTTTGGCCCATTACTCTTCAACAGTTGTATCAGTGAATCAGATGATGATGTGGAGGGAATCATTATCAGGTTTGCAGGTGCCCCAAAACTGAGAGGGGTGGTTAACACATTGGAAGATGGGAACAGAATTGAAAAGGACCTAGGTAAACTAGAAAATTGGCCAAAAATTAATAAAATGAAACTCAATACAAACAAATGCAAAATCCAACATTTAGGCCACAAAAAGCAAATGCACACTTATAGCGTGAAGTGTACATGGTTTAGCAGCACTGCATGCAAAAAAGACTTGGGATTATTATTGCTTATAAATTGAAAATGCACAACAGTGTGATGCTGCAGCAAAGAAGGTGAATGCTATTTTAGTTTCCAAGTCAAGGGGAGTAAAGTCCCACTATATTCTGCACCAGTCAGGCCTCATCTGGAGCACTGCATTCAGTTCTGGGCACCTCATTATAAGAAGGATATAGAAAAGTTGGAACAGGTTCAGTGAAGGGCAACAAGGATTATAAGAGGTATGGAGAACAAAACATATGGGGAAAGATTGAAGGAGCTGGGCCTGTTCAGCTTGATGAAGTGAAGCCTGAGGGGTGACATGATTATACTCTTTAAGTAGTTAGAGGACAATTACAGAGAGGAGAGGACAGGCCTGTTCTCTGCTGCCTCAGAGGATAGGACCAGGTATAATGGTTTGAAGTTACAGGAGGGAAGGTATCTGTTGAATATTAGGAGGAGCTTCTTGACAGTAAGAGCAGTTTGGCAGTGGAACCAGTTGGCTAGAGAAAGGGTGGAGTCTATTTCTCTGCACATCTTTAGAAAGAGGCTGGACATCTACCTTCTGGGGATGCTTTAGCAGGAGATCCTTTACTGAGCAGGACGTTGGACTAGAAGGCATGAGACCCATGTGTTGATATGTGGCAAAGCTTCACTAGGGTCCATACCTTGCTCTCCGTGTCCTTCTCCTTCTCCACTACCACCACCTCCACCACTCTGGAAGAAGGAAAAAGAAACATTTCAATTTAATTTCCAGTTTCTGGTTTATTATTTGTGAACCAGGAATTGTAGTATAAAACAAATTCTAGCCAATTGCTAAATAACGTGACAACTAAGTCCTAGATTGCTTGGTTGGTTTGTTTTACAGACTGGAGGTGTTTTAAGTCACAATTCCAGATTTATATGTAATAGCACATCAGGGGTCAGGAAAAGTGAAGCCAAATAATTGTTTACTACTACTCCTGGCTCCATTAGGTGATCAGAGGCAAGGGGGAATGGGAAGTAGCTTTGCTTGGGCTCACATAGGCTCATACACGATTAGCTTCTGCACCTTTTTTGCACCTTAGCTTCATCCTGGCTGTTTTTAAGCCTGGTTTACCTTCCTATTTTCTTTTTTATTGCTCCTTTGTAAGGACGCTACTGAACAATACATTGATGGTCCACTAAAACTCTGCCATCTCAGTCCATGTGAGAAAAAGGCCTTGCCCTTTTAGCTGATGAAGGACAGTTTTAACATTTAAAAACTCAATAGCATTAAGATAACAACTCAAAACTCCCTAGAAAGATAGTGGTCTACAAGGATCTTGCAGCACAATGTCTGTTTCTATCCCAGGCCAAACAGAAAACTAAATATATATTTAAAGATGTTTTTCAGAACTAGAAGAAGACGCCCAGCCTATTCAGTGCTCTTCCCCTTTTTTTATTTCTTTTAGTCCATGTGCCTCTTAAAGTATCCCAGAGGCATAAAATTGACCTCCAGACCCACCAGTGTGACTCATCTCTGGTTTAGAAGACCTTTTGTTCCATTTGGGCAGCTAAGATAGTAATTGCTCTGTTTTTCTCATTGAATATAAGGAGAAGCAAGATGTTGCTTGTGTGTTTGATGGCACTGCTGATTTTGTATCTGTTCCCTCCTAATTATAAACACAGTGTTCCTGTATATGGCCTCACTGGCCTGCCGCCCATGGCTAGGAAGATGTTTGGAATTCCTCTTATTAGGTTTTCTGGAGCATTAAGGACCTGTGTCAGACTTTAAAAAAATGAGACTTCATTTGCTGGCTCCCTAGCTTTGCAAAACGTAGTGACAATGACCTGTGATGGACTAGTACATTTTGTTGTGCAGGTTCTCATCATGACGGTCCCTATGGCCATGAAGAGTACAAACATGGAGTTGTAGTTAACTTTCTTTTATCCTTAAAACAAAACAGTTCTAGCAGTTTTTATCTCCACAAGGGTATTTTTTTTTATTTTTGACAGCTATGTCAGAGGAAGGAATTAGCAAAGCCATCTTTGTGTATTCTTTGCCGAAGAAAACCCATGGGATTCATGAGGTCACCCTAAGTCAACAAGTGACTTGAAGGCACATACACACACATACATGTGCATATTCTAATTGCTTGGATGTGTCAACACAGAAGGGCCTATTTTGGGCAAAATATGTGAAAGTGCTGCATTTGAGCCATTTTGGAAGTCATCCCCACATTTCAGGAGTATCTCATGTATTAGAGCAGCGGTTCCCAAATTTTGGTCCTCAAGGTGGTTTGGACTTCAGCTCCCAGGATTCCTGACTGTTCGCCAAGTTGATTGGAACTTTTGGAAGTAGAAGTCCAAAGCAACTAGAGGACCAAAGTTTGGGAACCACTGTATTAGAGCATCCTTGCAGTCATGGCCCCCAGCAGCCACAAAACATTTGTTAGTGACTGCACTACGTTAGTCTCAGCCTCAACATGGTTCTGTGAATTTTGTGTGCTCTGGTGTGGGCACACACACTTCCTCAGTTTCTCTACATCAGCTGTAGATTTATTTGCTCTGACTGAGTTTTTACTCATGAGTTCTGGAGGGTGACCAAGTTGGTCAGGAAACCAAGATCCACGTGGAATGGTTGAGGGGGCTCAATATGTTAGCTTGAAAAAGTAAAGATTGAGGTGTGCTATGATAGCCATGTTGAGGTATCTAGAGGGCAATCACATGGAATATTGCATGTTTTAGTGATGTGAACTTTTGCATTTTGTATTTGTTTTAACTTTTGTAAGGAGCTTAGAATGCCAAGGCTGATAAGAAAGTGGGATATAAATAAAATATGACAACAACAATGGAACATGGTATAGTTATTTTCTACTGTTTTAAAGAGCAGAACCTGAACCAATGGTGATTTCAATTACTTTAAAGAATATTCCAGCTAAACGTTAGAAAGAACTTCCTGGTGGCGAGAGCTGTATGACAGTGAAACAGATTGCCTGCAAAGGTGGTGGACTGCATTTTGTTGGAAGTACTGAAGCAGAGGTTGGATGACCACTTCTTAGGAACGCTTTAGCCATCAGACCTTTCTTGTCTTTTCTAACTCTGTGGTTTTCTGTTTCTATCGCCATTTCCACACTCAACTGTTATAGTTGTTATAGTATGGCCGGCCCCTCCCTAAACTGCAAACTCCAGGATTCCATAGGATGTTGAAAGTGGAATAACAGTGCTATAACAATCAAGTGTGGAAATGGCCTATGAAAACTGTTTGGTTAAATAATATATTAGGATACAGGTGTCTCATTCTACACTGATTATGGAAAAAAAAAGTTATCTGAGAATTCCCACTTCAGACATATATTGTTTTTAGACACTTTGTGAGATATTGCAGGATAGTATTGATGATTTTGCCACATCTTACAGTTCTGATTAAAAAGGAACTTCATAAGCAAGTTAGTAACCCAACAAAGATTTTAGGTGGGCTAGACATCCTGTGCAGTTGCCCTGTGCCCATAGCTGCTATTTTCTTCTCAGCCAGAAAAATAACTTTTCTGATACATGAGCTTTGCCTTCTATAACACACTCTTGTTTAGAGGCAAAAAACACAAAGATAATTTTGTTGAAGGATGAATCAGAGAGTTAAATTAATCTTGCCCATTCCTTCAACAAACACATCACTGGTATTGTCTAGTATTATCTATTCTGTTGGGTGGACCTTTTCAGTTTGTTTAAGGATTGTACTTGAAACTTGATCTACTTGTTTTAACAAGGTGTGCATTCCTTCCCCTGTTGCCCAATTTTGTTCTTTTCCTCAGAATGTGCACATGAACTTGAGTCTTTAAAAAATGCTTACAAAGAAACTGAGAGACATGCCCTTACCAGCATACCATCCCTGCCACTTTGCTTTAGTTTAGATTTTGTTAATTTGCCCCTCCTGCAGATTGGACTCTAGTTAATAAACTAACCACATCTGTGGGTGAGACCTAACATGGTGTAGTGCTCTGAATGTTGGATTATGACTCTAGAGACAAGGGTTTGAATTCCTGCTCAGCCTTAGAAACCCACCGGATGATCCTATGCAAGTCAATCTCTCTCAACCTCAAAGGAAGGCAAAGACAAACCTCCTCTGAACAAATCTTGCCAAGAAAAGACCATGATAGGTTTTCCTTAGGGTCACCATAAGTCAGAAACTACTTTAAGGCACACAACAACAGCAACACCCTTTGAATGTATGGTTGCTTTAACTTTCCATTAAGAACTTAATGTAATATTTAAGGCTTTGTATATACTTTTCTAAGGTATGCTCCGAGGCACCTCATGCAAGCAAGCCATTCACTAGCTGCTCCCAGCCTGAAGAGGGGGCTCCATCAGGGGTAGCATCTTATCTGTGGAACGTAGTTTCTTTGATTCTTGCATTCAAGTTCATATAAACAAGATTAGCATACCTTTTTGGTGCCTACCCCCATCATATTGTTGTAGTTTATTTTAATGAGAGTCTTAGATCAATATGCAATTTACAAGGATTCAGATATGTTCTGGAGATAATTTATGTGTTGTGGGTGCCTTGTGATATTTGCACCGTTTAGATTTTGGGGAGGATTCAGAGAGAGGTAGAGGTGGCACTGTTTCCAGACTTAGGCCTTTTTCGCACAGTACCTGTTAACGCCGCTGGGTTGGGGTCCTCGTGTGAGAAGCCTTGGAGGGAATGCTCCCACTTCCCTGCTGCTTCCGTGTTGCTTGGCCTCCGCAGCTCCGTCCTCTCGCGTGAGCCTAGGACCTTTCCCAGCCTGTACTGCCCAGGAAGCGCAACCGGCCCGGCTCCCGACGCACTGCACACCAGGTAAGTGTGCGTGGGGCGCCGGACCGATGCGTGAGCATTTTCGGCTTGAAGCCAAAAATGAAAAAATCCGTGTGCACTCTGCGTCCGGCCCTTGAGCATCGCGTAAATGGGAGTGCATCATGCAGACTGCTCCTCCCATTTACGCGACGCTCAAGGGGCCCTTTCGCTTAAGAAATGCTGTGCGAAAAGGGCCTTAGTAGTGAACTCAGCCACCAAGTTAACTTTTTAAAGCTGCCAACTTCTCTTTCTCTGGATTTCTACAACCCTGCCCTCTGACAGTATGTGTGCTTATCCAAAATTGCGGACACAGAACTGTTGGCTGCTTATTGGTTTAGTTGTAAAGCTTTTGTATATGAGAGCAAGAGCAAAAGAGTGGAATGGTAAACCCAGATTTCTGCTGCTTATCACTATAGACACTAACAGCTTTTAAAAAACCTTCCTGCTTGCAGTGCAAGCCTTGTGTGTGGGGGCATCAGGAGTGTTGGGCAGTTGGAAGCCCCTGGCTCTGCTGAACTCTGCTGCTGCTGTATGTTCACCTGCCCCTTCTAAGCAAATGAGCAGGGACAAGAAAAAGGAGGAGCAGTCTCCGCTGGTTTTTGCCTTCCTCCTCTAAGCAGCTCTGCAAAGTGGATCCAAAGGAAGAAGGCAAACCTATGGGCTGTAGCAACAGGGATGAGGAGAGGATGGACCTTTTAGGAGAGCCACCATCCCAACTCACAAATGGCTTATCCACAGGCACCTCAAGTCTGGAAGTGAGACTATTGCAGAAGAACCTTCTGACAGAGAGGGTGTGGGAAACAGTTGGCCATCGTGATACTTGGGCGTATGGCTTCCATCAGGGTGACTCAGCATGGCCAGTGACAAAGGGCTGTGGGAGTTGTGAGAGGTGTAGGTATGACAGAGCCTGGGGGTTTGGCTAGTAGAGCAGTCTAGTAACAGAGGGGGATATAATCAGATTGGCTCTGTCTGAGAAAAACCCAACCCTAGCCAGAGGGAGGAACTGTGGGTGAGACAGCAGAAAGCATATATACTGGGAGTGTGGTTTGTAATCTAGCTTCCTTCAGTGAGATTCATTGAAAGGACTCTAAGTCAACCAAAGGGGGTTTTCTGGGGGAGGGCTGTCTTCTATTAACCTGGTTTAGTGGCAGAGAAGAAACCAAACCACTTCTGAAAGGGTCAGAGAGTGGAACCCTGAGTGGGGAAACAGACCTTTAAGCTAAGGGGAACCAAAGAGGTGTGTGTGAAAGCTCTGTTGGTGACCACTATGGTGTTTGAAGAAGTTAGTTGAACATTTTCAAAGGAACTGTTATTTTGGTAGAATACTTTTGAAACCACGGTACCTTTCCCCCGTTTGTTATTTTTTTTAAAATAATTTTATTGAAATTCCATCATATAAAACACACACACACACACACACACGCACACACACACACACACATATATACTTGTACAATTCATTGAAATATTTCTGATAGTCTTCCTCTCCTCCCTAGATTTCATGTTCTTCAATTTAATCAACATGTTAAAATTAAAATTAAATGTACCACACTAATATATGCTAATATTTCATGAAAGCTCCTACAGTAAATCCGTACTAAATTATATGTCATATTATTCATCTGATCACATCCTCTTGATAAAAGTTATACATTTATATCAAGCATTGTTATCTGAAAGTACCCAGCAATTATCTGACACTATTCTCCATTCTTTTTTTATCTCTTCATCAGATTTGCCCTTTAATCTCTGAGATACTATATCTGCATTCCTGTTTTCAATAAAAGTTACCCCACCATTAGTCCACTGTAGGTATTTGCTGGTCCTCGTTTGTTATTTTAATACAGATTTCATTCTATTTTTTATAAGTTTGGCCTCAACAGAGTATTTTCTTCAGTTTTATTGTTAATAACACGCTACCACAGATTATCCATCCTTTCGGAGTAACTTTTAATAAGCTTTACCCTTTTATGCACTAAGGTTGTGGGTCTTAGGGAAAATAGGGTTGTGTATAAGAGGAGGAGAGGGAACCAGGGGTGTGATAGTAAGATTAAAAGAGGTGCTGCTACTCCAGTGAGGGAGAAAGAAAAGCAGGCGTGGTCTGTCCATTTCCTGGGCTAGCCCAAGCAAGCCTTCCTTTACTTTCCTCCTTCTCCCCACATGTGATAGTAGGATGAACAGTTCCCCGTATCTATAGAGGACTCTTGCCTTGAGGGAAGGGAATGCATATCTAGAAATGGTGTATGTGTGGAAGCTTTTCTTGGTCCAGACTGACAGCTGTGTATTCACGTCCAAGGCTGGTGAGATGCAGCTCTAGCTTGATAAGTCAAGGAGTCATGTGCATTCACATGAATTGCATTGTAAACAGTTATTTCTCTTCTGCTCACAGTCTTTTCCTTCATAATTAGATTTGTTACTGCCATAATTTTATGCCCAGGTAGAATACTGGTGGAGATGTGGATAACCACAGAGAAGTCTGGTGTATATTTCCATTTTTACATATCTGCTGGAAGACATTGTGCAAATCATTGTTCCTTCAAAAATAAGCATTATGTGTTTATCTATATGTGTACAATGAGTGGGGAGAGAGCAGTTCCCACATAGATAGAGGGAGGGGCGTCCCAAGTCACCATATTGAATGAGGTGGAGTAACAAACCCCTCCACCTCAATCAAGGTACATATTACTTAAAGACAGCCAAATTATTTTCATACATGAGGCAATTCCTTCTGTGCCTGCAGCCCTTCTCCTTTTTCCTGGCAGTAGACAACAGTAACAAATTAAACAATGATAAATTTGTCAACCTTACTGACATCTCAGATCTGCTGTGTTGGACGTACCTCACTCTGTCTAATCAAAAGATTGTGTGTATGTATGTATTTCAGCAACATCTCAGGAGTGAGGTGTGTGTGTGTGTGTGTGTGTGTGTGTGTGTGTTAGGGAATGCATACATACAGAAGCAGATTCTCCACTTTGTTATTGTTGTTGTGTGCTTTCAAGTCATTTTCAACCTATTGCAATCCTATGGTGACCCTATCACAAGGTTTTCCAGGGCTGAGAGTGTCTGATGCACCCAAGGTCACCCAGTGGGTTTCTATGGCCAAGCTGGGAGTTGAACCCTGAGCTGCAGGGCCATAAGTCCAGTGCTTAGACCAGAACATCATGCTTGCTCTCCGTTATCCATAGGAAAAGTGACAGATGTGGTTATGAATTTAAATATCCCTGCACTGTCTCTATTTCCTGTAGAGCTTACCTGTGTTTCTTTTAGCATAGGCACTGTTTTCACTCACAAAAATGTCACACTTCTCAAAGAAAAAAAACTGCCAAATATATATTGTACTTAAAACTTTGGCAAGAAGCCAAACAGCTCTGACCCGTTAAACATTTGTCTGCAGGGAACCTGAATGCCAAGATAAAAAAAAACTATAAACTCTGGGCCTCTGATCTCCACAGTGAAAGTCATAAATAGATAGGACCGTATCAAGGACAGAGTGTATGCCTACGGTGGTTACAAATGTGTTCTCCCACCTACTTGTTAACTCTGCACTAAAAAACCCCAAGTACTTGGCACTAAAATATAAAATCCCACAGGGTAATAAGATATGAGAGGCCCAAGAAAGGAGTGGCTGGATTTGATTTCAAGAAATCAACCCAAAATTACTGTGAAGTGAAGAAAGGGTGGGGAGAGTCTGGGCTGCTTCGAACAGGCTCCCTGAATAGGCCACAAGAAATGAGCATGGAAGACAAGAAGAGCCTGGCTCCGTTATGTGGCTAGGGTGGGCAACAGCCAAGGCTCTGAGGCTGACAAAGGACCCTCTGCTGTGTAGAGCATGGTAATGTTTTGGACTGCAGCTCCCACAATTCTTCAGGCTGTTGGCATGAGGATTCTGGGTTGCAGACTAAAATAATGTTTTCAGCCTCTGCTTTGGAGGCAGTGATAGTCATACTGGCTCCGCTTTTCGCCATAAGTCCTTATCTGTGTGATAAGGGTGCAAGGAGTATTTCCAAAAAAAAAAAAAAAAAAATGAAAAAGGGTCTAAAAGGTTTTTTTTGTTTTTGAGTGTTAGGAAAATCTGATAAGGGGGATCTTGGGCTGACAAGAATCTTCACATATTGAGATTTATAGGCAAAATTCACCTTTTTTGGTGTGTATGGGGGGTAGAAAATAGTCTTTTCTGTGAAGGAAACAGCAATGCGATTTTCAGTGCAAAAAATGTGCAAATTTTGTGCAGAATTAGTCCCCAGCTATAGCATTTTCTGTACAATAAATAGTATTTCTACACAGAAAATAGTATTTCTATGTGGAAAGCACAAAAGCATGAGTGAATTATGTGCTCAATAAGTCCTGATCAGTGTGCTTTAGTGGTTTGAATGTTGGACTAGACACTGGAATTGGGGTTCAAATCCCACCTTGGCCATGGAAAACCGTTGGGTGACCTTAGGCATTTCACTATTAGAGGGAGTCAAGGGCAAACTCCTTCTGAACTAATCTTGCCAAGAAAATTCCGTGATAGGGTCACCTTTGGGTCACCATAAGTTAGAAGCAACTGAGGATTGCAACAACAAAGTCCTGATTGCATCATTTTTGCAAACTGAGTAGTTTTTCTAAGGCTTTTCTCTCAGAGAGAAGTAAATTGTTAACACTACCCATTGCTTCTTTCAAAAACGAAATCAGTGAAGAATCACATCTGTACTGTGTGATACTCCTCCTTACTATCACTGCTAAGTGGGTAGAGGGTAGTAGTAAAGCTAAACCTGGTACTGTTGCAGCTGTCTGTTATCCCTGTGTTTCAAACTACTTTGACAGAGCTTTCCAAGAGGGAACCAGGCCTGTTTTTGCCTCTGTCCCTCAGAGCTACAGCTGACAGACAGACCAGCCCTGCTCCAATGGCAGTCTGAAATCTCTAGTTAATACACAGTGACATTTGTGATACTCATGCTTTACCATCTGTTGCTTTTCAGGACACAGAGAAGCGTACTCCTCTTCATGTTGCTGCTTTCCTGGGGGATGCAGAGATCATTGAGCTCCTCATTTTGTCCGGTATGTAGTTCTTCCTACATCAGTATTTGTTCATTTTGAAAGTATCAGGCATAGCCATAAATGCCTCTATTTGCTGGATTGCTCATTTATGGTTGTTTAAGAATATCCAATAACCAGAGTTCCCTGGGAAAAGAAGATGAGCAAAGGATAGATAAAGCACACAATAAAACCAGGATAAAATGAGCAGCAAGAAATGAAAACACTGGAGCGTTTAAAAACAACAGGAGAACGAAAGCACTAAGAACAGTTATCTGAGGGATAAAAAAAAGGCTTTTACCTGGTTCCAGAAAGACTATTACTCCAGCACCAGAGGTGTCTCTTGTAGCTATCTGTTATAGCTGTGTTGGTGGAGGCACCAAGGGAAGGGCCTTAGGTGATGACCTGGGTAGGTAAAAATAGCTCATGTAACTCAGCCCAAGGGTTAAAATTATTGTTTTGAATTAGGTCTAGAAGTGGACTGACAGCTAGTGGAAAAGTCTGTCTTTGTCTGGTACTATCTTTTAAAAAGAGGATGATTCCTTTTGTTTCTGATATTGAGCTGTGAGTCCCATTGCTTACCTAGTCACAGTTGCACCATTGACACACGAGAAGGTGGTATTATGATACCAAAAGGAAGGGAAGAACTGAGAGGAGGGAACTCCAAAGCAACCCAGCGAAAATTGAGTGTGCTCACTGCCCAAAAATTAGTGGCCAAAAATGACAGTTGGTGCTGCTGCTGCTGCTGTTGCTGCTCTTGCTTGTTCTTCTTCTTCCTCTTCCTATGCCCTGCTTGCCAGTTTCCAGGGAGAACTGGATGACTGTTGTTGGAAGCAAAGTGGTGAGTTGGATTTTGGTCCTATCTTTCACATACAAGCTCTGCACTGATAGTGATGGCAAAGCCAATGCAGAGGGCAAGTCTTTAGATATCTAATGAGGTCTTCCTTTTTGCAGGATTGGGGACTATTTAGTCCTCCAGTTCCCGTAAGTCCCATCCAGGCCAGTGTTGATGACAGCTGTAGTCCTTTGGTACTTAGAGAATCACATGTTCCCCACTTCTGCTCTGTGCAGATGTGATATCCTTCCAAGTAGTACTAATAGTCAGGATGTAATTGCATGGGCTACACTGCTCAGACAGCCTGGCTGTGTTTTAAGAATGTAGATTAGGCATTGTCAGACAATGTGGCCTTCCAGCTGTTGTTGAATGGTGGTTCCCACAATCCTCCACAAGCGGCTGTGCTAGCTTGGGGTGTTAGGAGTTGTACAGCAGAAACAGCTGGAGGGTGCAAATTGCCCACCTTGGCCTAGGTGTTCAAATCTAATTCTTATAGATACTGATCCTGCACAGGTGCAGATCTGCATAGGTAAGTTCAACAGGGCGGGAGTAAAACACAAATAGAACAACTATGTTTGTTTGTCAGAGGTTTAAGAAACATGTTTTCCTGTCTTGTCAAAGTGTTTTCACATATGTTGAGGACACATGGGAAAGCCACTTAGTACAAGCAATAAACACATGCTTTTAGAGTTCACTATGTTTAAGTGTATAGTGTTTTTCTGGCCCTGTACAACATTATCTGTTTCTTAATACTTGATTGAAAAAGAAAAAGCTTGGTGGTTTCTGCATTATATAAAGTGGGACTGTTTTAAAAAGCTTTATGACAACAATGCTCTCTATCCGCTGCATAAAAATGTCCAGCTGTTACAACTTCATTAATGAGTCTAGCTGCATAAAGGGACTTGGAAAAGCATGAAGGAACAGCAAAAAGGAAATCTGAACACTTTAGAAATAGAATATAGCAATGTGGGGCCTGGTGGAGCACAAGAAGTGTGTGGTGTTCATTAAAGGCCATCATTTCATATGCATCCTGCGTGGTCCTCAGTTATTTCTCACTACCAAAATAAGACCAGATATTCAAAACTGCAACCAGACAGTTGATCTTGAATGTCAAAGCACTCTCATTTACACTATAAATATTATTTTAATTAGCGCAATAATCTAACTGGAAACAGAAGTGTCCCATAAGACATATATCCAACCCTACCAGCTTGAACACCTGCAGTGATTTTTTAGGGTGGGAGAATCAGTTATAGCTGTGAAATAAGAGGAATATAATGATTTAGTGAAACCTATAAAATACACAGGCAAATCAGAATGGACTTTTATAAAACAATTGCTAGTTGTACATTTCTGTGTCTGTGTTGTTTCCATTACTTGATTTCTTAAAAAGACTGTATAAATTAATTCCATGGCTAGTCTGCAATGGTGGGTAATATCAACTGGAGCTGGAAGGGCAGAGTAGCTAACTGTAGGCAAAGCTAAGAGTAGATGGAGCTAGGGGTCACAACAAGTAGAATAAGCTGAAGATCAGTTTGGGCCCAAAGTAAGCAGAGTAAGCAAACCCAAAGTAAGCAAACCAAGGCAGATACATGCAGTGACATGAACATAAAGTAGACTGAAAATTAGGAAGAAGAAAGTAGTCAGGAGTTGGGGGGTTCTGGAACTGCTCCATCTCCCATAATGTCCCCACCACAAGGATTTTAGGATAAAAATAGAAAAAAAATTGGGGAAAATGAGGGAGTAATGTAGGGTAAAATAAGAAGGGAATGTGAACTGTTGAAGTCCAAAAACATCTGGAATGCCACACATTTTCACCCTAGTAGCATGCAGTTGATATTAGTAAATACATAGCAGTAATAGAAGCCAGTTGTTGACCATCACCAGAGAATATGCTGATGACCTAAAAGAAAGTTCTACTTTTGAAAAGCCCTTTCACACTTCTTAGTAACAGCACTCAAACTTCCCCTTTAACTGCCATGGGTGCTTCCCTGGGATTTATAGTTTGGTCAGAAGCATGAGAGGGGAATTCTCTGGTTGAGGATTCTAAAGTCCCCTCCCTCAACTGGTAATCCCAGGATACCATGGGATGCAACCATAGCAGTTAAAGTGGAATCAGTACTATAATTATGAAGTGTGAAAAGTGCTAGGTTTGGTTTACAGCCACTCTTTTAACCATGGTTCTACACACAGAGACCTAAACCTCAATCATGGTTATGCCTGAGTGAGACCAATGTAATTTTTAGGGTTAATGAAACTTATTTCCAATTGAGCATGGAGGAGATTTCAAGTTTGGAGCAGCAAGTGATATGTCACATTGCAGTTTCCTTGTGAATTCAGTTGAGACTGGCTTCTGTAATGTGCACATGTACGCATGTTATTATTATAAGCCAGTTAAAAGTGGCTTCTGGTTTTATCTGCTTTCTTCCAAGACATAATGCATAAATGGTTTTAAGGTAGATTAAATGATTTGTCAAGGTCAATATTTGTAGTCTTGAACCATAGCCTGAATCAGACTTCAAAGTCTTTGTCCAGGAATTGCTAGAGAGAAGAAGAGGAGTGATTGGCATTTCCTTTATGGGTTTATGTATACATGAGAGAAGGAAGGAGAGGGAGAGAAACCGGGGGGGGGGGGTGTCTCCTGGCTGGTGTAGCAAGGTCATCCTCACTGGAGTCCTGGTACAGAGCCGTGGCTGAGAGCATGAACTACAAGTACTAAGTCATTGGTTCAAATGTCACCACAGTTGCAAAGTGCAGAGTGGAATGAGTTCAAGCAGAAATATGGCAAGGTGTTGAATCCTCCCCCACCTCAACTGGTTTTCTGCACATTTTATTTTTTGTTGTCTTGAGATGAAGCCATGGCTCATCGGCCCATGTTCAGTCCTTGTCAACTCCTGTTTAAAGAGTATTAAGTAATTGAGAAAATCCTTTGCTTGAAAGCTTGTAGAGGTGCTACCATTCAGAGAAGATAGTTCGGGGCTAGATGAGCTGACACCATGAGCTGATATAAAGTAGCTTCCTAGGTACATCCCTTCACATGCTGTTGTCTCTTCAAGACAGAAATAATGCCAGCTGGAATATAGAGGGGTCTGAATACCTTAAAGGAATCAGGTCCTGTCTGATCTTGGAAGCTAAGCAAGGTCAGCCCTTGTTAGTACTTGGATGGAAGGCTGCCAACAAACACCAAATGCTGTAGGCAATATTTCAGAGGAAGGCAATGACAAACCACCTCTGAGTATTCCTTGCCTAAGAAAACTCCATGAAATTCATGGGGTTGTCATGAAATAAATCAACAGGCAATTTGAAGGCATGTGTGCGTGCACATGCAGTCATACATGAAGAACAGAGAGAGGAGGAGAAAGAAGAGATTGGAAGAAGGGTGAAGGAAGAGTTTAGCATTCCCTCCCCAACTGCCTCTTTTTTCTACAAAGTTACTCCTAATCTCACAGTTTCCCAGCTTTTGGATAATGACCCACTTTCCAGCCATTCTTCTTAACTTTGTTTCCCTTCCTGTTTCTTCCCTCTTGTGATGATAACACTGATCCATATTCTAAGGCTGGTGGTAAGATTACTGAGACGACATATGACATGTTAAATGGTCTTTAGAAAATGCATAGTGTTCTTTGGGCTGTAATGGTGCTGAACTTGAAGACATGCCTCGTTTTCAATCATGTGTTTTGGAGAAAATGCCTAGTGCCTCCCTCCCCATTTTCTTTCCCTTTCCCTTTCCTTTTTCTTTTCAGGACACTCCCCTCCCCAGATTCTCATTTTTTAAAATAAAGGCAACACATTTCAGTGTTGCACAAAAGCATCCCTGGTTAGGAACATTAGGAGAGGACTGTGCTAGAATAGACCAAAGATCTCTAAAACCAAAAAAGTCATGTTTGATCAGAACGAAGCCCTGTCTAGTCCAGCATTCCAGCCACCCCATGGCCAATTGTCACACTGCACAATTGTAGTGCTATGAGTCCGCTTTAACTGATGGCTCCATCTCATGGAATCCTGGGGCTGGCAATTGAGGGGAGAGGTCTTAAGAATCTGTCAAAGGTTGGACTAAACCTCAAGAAAAATACTTTGTGGTATAAGTGTAAATGTCATGTTGCTTTAATTGCTTTAATTGTTAAGTACACCTGTGGAAAGGAATGTGACTCGAGCTAGTTTGTGCTGAGTCAGGCTGATGAGCACCAGGTGCAGACAATGCAAAGGTTGGCCAGGATTGGCTAGGTGTCTGTATAAAAGTAGCACAATGGCAGCCAACAACTGCACATGTTGCCTGAAGCATGTCTGCTGGAAAGAGCAAGCTAGAAATGCTGGATTGCCATCTGGACTTTGTAAATATTGTATATATTTTGCAATGAACAATAAAGAGCCTCCATATTGGAAGATTACAAGCTGAGTGGGTGAGTGGTACTGGCTTAGTGCGTTTGCTGCTAAAGGTATTCTCTGCTGCTTAGCATGCTTCCATAGTTGTGCGGAGCTATCTCTGCTGTATCTATATAGAGTTTTTCTTGGCCAGCTTTTCTTTGTTTTTCCCCTCGTTCTCAGGACAGAATCCTCAGCCAGGGGGCTCCTCTGCTGACTGTGACGAAACTGAGAAACTCCGGGAGGATCCCACAGGATGGAACCATGGTAGTTAAAGTCACTGGGGTACACTAGATAGGGCCCTAGGTGAAAGGGCCCCAGATGTCTCTGAGAAGTCCACAGGGAGGACATGAGCACTGTACCTCAGTGACTTGTCGCCAAAGGGAATGCCACCATCCTGACTGCTAACAATTGATAGCTATATCCTCTGTCCAGTTCTCTTTTTAAAGCCATTCAAATTGGCAATCATCATTATAGCTTGTGATGATGAATTACACATTTTAGCCATGTGTTGTGTAGAGAAATTCTTTTTTCTCCCTCTGTCCTGAATGTCCCGCTGTTCAGCTTCTAATCTTATATTTTTTTTGTAGCAGAAGCAAACCAGAGGTCTCTGGAAAGTCAAAAAGCCTTCATACATTGCCCCAAAGCTCTTTTTGTAGGAGCAGGGTATTTTTGTGAACAGTGTAGCAAGTGAGCTGGGAGCTTGTGGGTTTGAGGCACATCAGCTGCAACCATTTGGCCAAGTAAACCCAATTAATCACAGGTATTTGCAGCCAGTTTTCATTGGCAACACTCCTTGTGTGACAGGAAACACACATCAGAAAGCAGTGCATGAATTGGCCCTTGGCCTCCAGGCACAGTCAGCTCCCAAAAGGTCATCAAAGCAAAAAACGAGAGCCATTTTCACACATTAAAAAAAACCAAGAAACAAAAATACCTTCCTGGCCTTTGCAGATTTCCTCCAGTCATACAGAGATTGCTGTCTAAGCACATTGACACATTACTGGTGGCTCTCTAACACATTCTAAGTGGAGGAGGAGCCTGCTGCTACAATGCCATTCTCCTTAACACAGATCTGTTTTAGCCCCTTCTGAGTGTATGAATAGGAACTTGGTGTTTTCTCCAGTTAAACATTCCAGCTTACGCTAATGTGGTGGTGGTGGGGGAGTCATGTTGCAGAGTTTAAACTAGATCAGTGTATCTACAATATGAGGGGGTATTTTGGTCCAGTTTCTTGAAGTGTTTAACTAATATGCCTTCTGTTCTTAGAAAACTGTGTTACTATCTTTTAAACATTTATCTAAAATGTAAGGGACAGTGTTATTTTTAAAAATAATTGTCAATGATGGCTGGTAGCTTCTAGGCCAGTGGAATGGTGAATCTACTCCAGCTTTTAGTCAGAATGTTAAAGGAACTGCCCAAGGTACTGAAGATAGGATCCAGCATGTTGGATAGCTCCTAGAGTGTTTCAACTAAAACCCAGGGCAGACTGATTCACCTCCTGATAGCAGAGTCACTAGGTAGCACTGACAGTTCTAAAATGAATCTGCCCCTTGACTAGAATAGAACTTTTCCCACGTGAGGTTGCAGGTGGAATCACTCATCTCTTTTGTGAACAAGAAGCATGACACTGTAATGTTATATGAGGTCTTTTGCCAAACCTGGGGTAAATGTGGGGACTGATGCTATTTCTTCTGCATCTATTCTGGCTGCTTTCCTCTTTAAGTCTCGCAAGTATCATTATTCACACAACACATTGCTGTTCATATACCCTCTTGGAACAGCCCAAGGTTAAGATTCATAACTTTTTTTCTGCAGTGGTCTGACAGATGAGAGAAGCAAAGCCCCTCTCTATCAAACCAGCAGTGCAAGCTGACTTTCATTAATTTCTTATGACTGATTTTTTTTGGACAATGCTTCTTAAAGGATAGAGCAGGTAAACATGGCCAGTGTAAACAGTAGAGAAGGTACCTCTCTCCAGTTAAATATATATATATATATATATATTTATTATTATTATTTAAAGGAACACACAGGAAGATTTACAACTAATAGCAATATTGTCAGTGAGACTAGATGCTGCAGAAAGAATTGGCCCATTGAATTTCATACAAGGCTCAGGAGAGACATTTCATGAAATATGCTCATAGTTAGACTTGTGGCACATGAACTTGTGGCAGTACAAATAAATATAGCATCTAATGAATAAAGCATATGTCCTGTGCATTGAGACATATCAAAAATGGGCCTCCAGGTTACTATAAAAACAGAAATTATTCAGAGGTGAAGTACAAGACCTGCAGCCAGATGCATAAAAACGGCACCATGAAACTGCAGTCAAGTATGGCTGTGTAGGTTTATATGGTCTGAGGATCTGGCATTGCCTAGTTAGACTGAAATAATGGGGGTCAGGGAAGGGGTTAGAATCACCCCATTTCTCTGTGCATTTAAGTGGCAAAACACATGTTTCTTAGGCATTAGATCACAGGTTTGATCCCTGATATTTCTAATTAAAATGGCTGAAGAGTCAAACTAAACAGTACTTCAATTGAGTGACATACCCACATCTGGAATTTTTTTGAACTGGAATCCCAGGTTCATAGAGAAGGCCCGACATTCACTGGGATCTCAACATGAAAGAAGGGGATGTTTAGCTCTTCCAGCAACAATCTTGACAAAATTGGTCTCACAGTATTACAGTTAGCTTGCTTCCATTGGTACTGGTGCAAAGCTTTTTTCTTCATACTAAAACATGCTCTCCCCTGCTCCTAGTTTTCCTTGAAATTGTGGCTGTGGGGGTTGGGAGGATCACAGCCCTCCTTCCTATGTACTGTAGTCTTGAGGAAGATTGCTTTTCTTCTGCACCTGGTATTACATTAAAAACAACTCCAGATGTGGCTACAGGCTATGTGATTTTAAAATGTCTAGCTTGAGCCTTGACTAGCAAGGCTTTAGGCAAAGACACCAAGGTGGGGAGAATTATTTTTGAATTACAGTTCCCCCAAACCTCCAGCCCAAATTAACTTTTTCACGGTCTGCAAAGACCCTGGAGAGCTGCAACTGGTCAACACTGGTTTAGTTGGGAGAATTATCTGACTTAGTAATATTCAGTTTCCTGTGTTCATTTTAATTTTTCTCTTTTTGTCCTTGTATTTTGCATTTATTATTAGAAAATTGGAGAAAATGAAAGTTTCGTTATGTTAGTATTGTAATCCTGTGTATGCACCCCTCACCCCAAATCTTGTGGGAACGGATATTGAATGAGAAAATCTCCTGCATTTCTTGCATCTGACAGCTTTGCTGATGAAATAATCTCTCACTGCTTAGATTGCTTATGCATCTTCTAGTGTGTGTGTGGTTGTTGTTTTTTGCAACATAGATTTACATAGTTGCCATAGAGAACTGTTTGATGTCAAAGGAACAGAGTACATAGGTTTTGACCATGCAGATTCAGCACCATGGACAAATGCCCATAGTTTGGGATGGGCAGGTTCATTGCAGAGAAGATGCTGCACTCCATGCTAGACAGAGAGAGCACTACCAGTAGTTTGAGTGTTACAGCATTCACATGTTACTTCACAACCAACATGTATCAAACCATATTACCTCTGGATGGAGGAAGAGAGGTTGCTGGGCTGCCTCTAGCACGGTTGTGTGACTGATTACAGAAGCAATATCTTTTTCCAATACAGCCTATGCTTGAAAAACACAGAGTTTTAAAAATATGTAGACCTCTGCACCGAGCAGGGATGGATGCAATGAATCCAACAATTTCTTCAGTCTGTTGCCCTCCAGATATGTTGTAAGTGGGCAGTGCTTATAACACTGTTGTGGTATGGGAAACAGCAATAAATCAAATGATTCTTTGTTTTTGCTTATTTCCATGAAAAAAGGAAATAACAAAAAGGAAAGGGCTCCTCCTTCTCTGGATTCTTTATTAGTTCTTCTGAATAATTGCTTTAGAAGCACATGTAGGTGTAACCAGATGTACAGACTTTTTTCTCTGCGTGACATATATAGCACCTTGTGGAGCTTGCAAAGGAAGAGGATGTGGAAACCAGAATGTGATAACATTGATAACACATGCGCTTATTTCTGTACTGTGGTCACATTTGCTGCCATGGCTGTATCTCTTTTTTGGCAGCTGTTGTAAACAAGCAGCTACCAAGAGGAAATTAACTTGTTTATTTGCTGCCATTTTAATCCTGTGGGTCTCTCTAAATGATTAGTTAATGGATGCTCAACCCACATTTTATCCTTGGAGGGCAGTACTCAAAATTCCTACTAAGGACAATGGGATGCTATTCAATATGCACTAGAGGTGGACAAAATCCCCTCCCCCCCGCCAGTGTTGTTGGACTGTATCTCTCAGCCTTCTTCACCATTGGCCATGGTGGCTAGGGCTGCTGAGAGTTGCAATCCAACTCCATCTGGATTGTCACACTTGGTCCACTCCTACAAATTGTGATATTAGGAGGTGGGGGTGAGAATAAGGAGACTTATTCCCTCTAATGTTTAGTCCTTAGTAAAAGAAACACCATACATTTGACTCTGGAGAATTAAAATGCAAAAAACAGACAGATTCTACATTAGACATTCAGTTTGAATCAAGAAGCATCTGTGGAAATAACGTTCTTGGTTCAAATAGAATATCTAATGCAGGATTGCTTTTGGAGATTCTTTGTTAGATTATACCAGATATGTCAGTATTGCATTGTTTATGAAAAAAATCAGACAAAATAAAAAAAGGAAAGAGAATGGAAATGTATAGTGAAGATGAGGAGTGGGCAACTTATGGCTGCCGAGATGTGGTTGGACTGCATCTCCCATTGGCTCTAGTCAGCATAACCTGTGGTAGGAGATTGTTGGCACTTGCAGTCCAAGTCCTGAAGAGCCACATGTTGCCTACACCAAGTCACATGTTTCCTAGTTTAGGTAGAATCAGTAAATATTCCTGGAAAGGTAGTGGTTGGGAGAGCGGGAGAGTACTGCTTTATTGAAAGGTATATTGGCATGTTGGAGTGGTAGAGCAAGGATGTATTCAGTCTCTTGAAATATTAAACAATAACCCCAATAAAGCATCAGGGTGCTGCGTGGAAGGAACTGGGAAACTTGTTTCTTTCTGGCCTTTGCATTTTCTGCTATTGCTAACCTTACCTGGCTCCACATATTCATTTGTCAACCAAACCTTTGTTATAGCGATCATCCAAAGAGATTAGTATCTGTGCAGGGATGCGTAGTTGTATAATAGGAGTAGAGCTTGCCAACAATGGGTTTTATGGACTTCTGCTCCCAGGATTTGCCAGCCAAGATAGATGCTCCTGTGATCACCAGCTCAAATCTGTGCTCTAGAAATAGGATTCTGGGAGTTGCAGTAGAACACAGTCACATGCACATTTTCAGGCTCAGCCTAGACAGTATAGAAGCATCACAGGCATCAGTGTGGATGTTAAAACTACCTGTAACACTGGTTTGGAGTCTTCCTGTGCAGGATTCCAAGTAAACAGCTGGATCCTAACTACTGAAACCTCTTCTCCTTGTTGTGGGCAGAAATCACTACAACTGGGGAGCTTGCTTTATCCCTGAAAGCTTGTGGGCCTTTTATGTTGTCCATTCCTGGTACCCATGGGCTTTTCCTTCTGTCTTTCCATCTGCTCTCCCTATAAAAGGAGGTGCTAATCCCAGAAATGCAATCCAGTTTGCTCATATTTTCTGCTTAGCTCTCTTGATTTCTTCCAAGAGTAATGAAAGATAGATTAGGTTTGCAATCAACCCTGAAGGGGACAAATGCCATATATCAGACTGGCAAGGTAGATTGTTTTTCCTGTTGCATGAGTTTTCCCTTCAGCCTGATTTATAGTGGCTATAATGGGATTCCCACCTCTTTTGTGTCATGTGATGCTAAAGATGTGTCCCTTTTCAATTTTCAGGTGCCCGTGTCAATGCCAAGGACAATATGTGGCTGACCCCTCTCCATCGAGCAGTGGCTTCAAAGAGTGAAGTGAGTGATATATCTCAGGCAGCACATATTTCATGTATTTCACTAGTAAAGTTTTTAAAATTTATTTCTGGACAGTTAAGGTGAACTCCTCTGAGTTCATATGTCAGATCTGTGTTCTAGAAATGTCTTGACATGAAATTTTAAAATCTCAGCTATTTATGAAATTTCTAGTTGAGGTGTTTAAAAAAAACAAGTGATTATGCATCTTCTTTCTTTCTTTCTTTTTCTTAGTAGCTATGAACTTAGAAGCCTTCGAAGATTGAAAGACTGGGGTTGGAGAGAGAAGAACTTGGGCCATTTCCACACTAGCTTGTTATAGTGCTATTATTCCACTTTCAACATCCTGTGGAATCCTGGGGAATTCTCAAGGCCCCTCTCGAAACTGCAAACCCCAGAATTCCATAAGATGTTGAAAGTGAAATAATAGCACTATAGGAGGCTAGTGTGGAAATGGCCTAGGACTAGGGTTGCCAATGTGAAAACTGGAGAGATGTCTAATGGTTACAGGCTGTGGGTAGCAAAGCAGAGCTTGGAAAAGTTACCAGTTAGCATGACCACAATTCTCAGAGTCATGGTCAAAAACACACCAGTAACATTTCCACGCACTGGCAGTGGGGTGCCGTCTCCATTTAAATTATGCAAGGTGGTTCTGTATGCAAACTTCTTTACATTAGTCTTTCAGTGTTTAACAAGAAACATGGCAGATTTTTTTCCTATTTTTATTTGTGAGGCTAGTATTGATTGTATTGTATTACATTGATCTTTGGATCATCTGTAATTGCAATAAGTCCCATTTGGCCTTGAAAGATATCTGGAATGGGGTTTTTTAATGGACAATTGGCATTGAGGGTGGCAATGATTGGCAAATATGCCTGAATGTCTAGGAAGGGACCAAAACTGAAAGCAAGAAGGTGCTGAGGAACATTGTTTGCAACTGTGCATATACTCATGAAGCTAGTATGAGGCTGTTAGTATACATATTTTCATCTGGATTTGGAAAAATTATTTCTTTTGACAACCATTCCCAGGATCTGTAATCCCCCAGCTGTTCCTCCTGAGCTTTTCTTGACTTTGGAGGACAGGACTATTTGTACCTCATGGGATTTTGTACATCTCGTGAAATAGCCTGCTGCTTTCAGTTATGGCAGAAGATGGCTGTCATTTTCCAAGTGCTGCTTATCCTGCTGGTCTTTGTATATTGAATGGAAATGGAGGCAGGTCCATCTTGTTGTTTATTCCAAGCAGCCAAATATCTTGGTCTGACCCTGCTCACAGATGTCAGCATTTGCCCCACGGCTCAGTGCTACTTTGCTGATCCCGTTGTGGAAGGCTATTGCTGCATTTACCTTGTGAGAAAGAAAAGTCACCACAAAACATGTCTTTTAAAAGATGGAAAGATTTTATTTTATTTTACTTATTTAATGTTTATCCTGCTTTTCTCCCATATGAGACCCAAAGCGACTTACACCATATGTTAAAGCAATATAGCTAAAACAGTCTGAAATACAAAAATTAAAAAAAAAACCTTTAAACAGAATCCACTTTAAAATCATTAATTTAACGCGGTTAAAAAAACACATTAAATCCTCTGTACATTAAGAACCAGTATACTTGTTGCACTATCCCAACCAGTTTAAAGGTAAAGTTCTGTTTAACTTTGCCTGCCTCTGGAAAGAGAGTAGTGTAGGGGCCAGCCGATCTTCTTTTGGCAGAGTCTTCTGCAGCCTGGGAGCAGCCATCGAGAAGGCTCTCTCCTAGGTCCTCACCAACAGTACCTGTGATGGTGATGGAACTGAGAGAAGGCCCTTGCATGAAGATCTTAAAACTTGCATAGACTCATACAGAGAGCTACAGTGTTTCAGATGAATCTCAGCTGTATTTTCAGATGGATTGGACCTAAGATGTTTCAGAGAACACAGAGATGAAATTAGATGGGAATGATACTTGGATTATCTCTACAGAAGTGAATAAACAATTTATGGGGAAAAAAGAACAGATAGGCTATATGCCTCCCATATAATTGGTCACAGGATCAGAGGGACGGGGAATGATAAAATATGAAAGACAGAGTCTTTAGGAGTTCAGCCATGCCCAGTTGGTTTCTCTTATTCTGCCTACCCTGGGATCTCAGATATGGAGCGAAAGAGATAAAAGACAGCTGAAAACTCTCCGTTCCTTTCAGAGTCCTAATATAATCATAGGTATGGCCATCAGATGAGTATCCCTCCTGGCCTTCAAGTCATTTTAAAACACAAGCCAAAACCTCTGTATGCTCTGAAAAGGCTTTTGGGAGACATTTGTGGCAATGGAAGGCATTTTTGTACAGTATGTAGGGTCAGTTTCTAAAAAGTAATTACTTGCAGTTATAGTTCCAGCTGTTCCGAAAGCAGTTAGTTAGCATTAAGGTCCCATGCAATCACAAAGAACTACTGGTATTCTTGACAGTGCGGTTGCCTCTATAGTATGGCAAGCCTCCCAGCCACTGTTCTGCTCGCTCTTTTCCTGGCACATTTGTGGCAGCCTCAACTGCCATCTGCCTTTGTTTCTATGCCACCACCCCCAAGGCTCTGCTGTGTCTGGGGAAGATCCAGTTGCCATTTCCTTACAAGGACTCATGTACCTCATTTGTAAGAGTTTTGTCCTATGATAGAGATCCCAGGCAGTTGAACTCAAAAGCCCACAGAAACCCTGTCCTCTCAGGGAACAACTAACTCCTATAATCATGGACATGGAAAGAGGTGGTAGCAATATGTCCAAATTTCACCTGCCTCGGGAACAGAAGAATAGATGCTATCTTTGGTTGTATCCATCTACTAATTAATTATCCTTTAATTGTAGTCTTAAATTGTAAGCATATTGTTAATGTTTCACTTTTTACACGTAAGTGAGATAGACGAACCTGGGCAACTGCTGATCACTGATTGTAAATAGAATTCATCACATATAATGCTTTTTTAAAAAATTATCTGCTGATAAGGCATCCAGAGGTAATCTTTGTAGGAAGGAAGAGCGTAGGTTTTACTGAAAGCAGTTTTATTTTTAACTGAAGCAGGAATAGTCAGCCACTGCTGCCTTCCAGCGTCCTGGTAGAGGATGTTCCCTAATGTGACACTTGATTTGTAGTGTAGCAAGAAGCAGTTCACAGTAGATAATAAGACATTGGAATAACCTTGACAGAACTGGGGCATTCCCTAGAGATCTGCTGACTTAGGCTGCAATCCTGTGCACAGTTTGGTTGGAGGCAGGCAACTCTTTCTCAGAGAGTGCTAGCTTTCAATATTACATGCTCATTTTTCCCTTTTGCCCCATTGTCTCCCATCTTTTTTGTGAGCACTGTAAAATTCTGCAAAGCCCTATCTGACAAGGATGATACTAAGATAAATGTGCAAAGGCTTGGTGCTACCATTAGGCAGAACGAGGAAGGTGCCAGAGGGGCAGAAAGTGCTGGCCAAGTGTTAGAAGTCATGAATTGTGTGTGTGTGTGTGTGTGTGTGTGTACTCTGTGGCTTCTCTGCAACCTCTGAGGTAGTCTGCTGCCCTCAGGTATGATACGTGTGCCCCATTTCACATAGATTCCATTCCAAGTCATTTTCTGTAGATGGAACAAGGACAGAGGCACCATCTTGTTGTTCAGTTTATGTAGCAGAATGTCTTGGACAAACTTTTACTGTGCACAACTTGAGCTACCGTGTCTCTGTCATATTCTCTTTCTTCAGTTCTGGGTAAAAAGAAAAGCACCTGTATGATTTATCTCCAGTTTTAGATGACTTCAAATGCCATGGATGTCTGTCAGGTTTTAGGCAGAGTAAACTGTGAAGCGGTTTGTAGTCTTGGTTGTTATTTGCTTTTGGGAAGCAGCAGGCATTGCATGTCCAGTGGCGGAGCAAATCCCTGAAGAATTTGCTTCTTATTTTCTGAAGTGAGCCTGAGCTAGCAGGTGAAGGATTGAACAAAAACTGCCTTTTAAATTATGCCTCCTCTGCAGTAAATCTCACTTTCATCCTTCATTTTATGTTTGCAAATGAAAAAGAAAGGAACTTCCATTAGGTTTAAACTGTTACATAGATTTCCATGAGCTCCTCCTCATGTTTTTTTTCTTTTAAGAAAAGGGAAAAATTAGAGTATTGGTGCCAGATAGAGGACGGAAAGAATGAAGCAGTTCATCCTTTTCTTCTCTTGTTGTTCAACTCGTAATGTAATGTAATGTAATGTAATTTATTTTAAGTCATAACCCACCTGCTTCATGGTATGGGAACCAAAGTGGCCCACAATATGAGTTAAAACAAAACAGTTTAAAAAATGGATAATATGAAAGTTAAAATAACTAAATAAAGCGTTATATTATAAATGTTAATTTAAAAAATTAAAAAGGTAATTGAAACACACTAATAATGATAAAAACATGACACATCTCCAGTTAAGAGACCTTCCACAATGGCCATTTAAAGTGCCAAAGGGCTGGATAAATAAAAAGGTATTTGCCTGCTAGTGGAAAGAGAACAGAGAGTGCACTAACCTAATCTCCAGAAGGCTATCTCCTGTGCCCTGACCAAACATATTTCTGATTATGGTGGGACTCAGAGAAAGCCCTCTCCCAAGGATCTTAAAATCTGAGTTAATATGGGGAGATACTGGCCAGGCATGGTGTGCCTGGAAACACACCAGTAGCCAGTGAAAATTTTCCTGCTCATATACATTCAGTTTCTGTCTGTTTCCCAGTGAGTATAGCTTTGCAAAGAGGAGTTGAGGAGTGAGGAAAGAACTGAACAGTCTTTCTTTGTTCACACTTCCTCTGCTTTAGACTCAGCCTGCTAAGTTTTTGCCTTAGAAAACAAAAATAAAATATTGGGGAAAACAACTGCGGAAATATCTGTTTTTGAATGTGACTTTTTTGTGGGGGAGGGTCAAAGTACTAAGCACAGATAAAGAGCTCTACATAGCACCTCTATGGCCATTTCCGCACTAGACTGTTATAGCGCTATGATTCCACTTTCAACATCCTATGGAATCCTGGAGTTTGCAGTTTCGGGAGGGGCCAGCTGGCCCCTCCCGAAATTGCAAACCCCAAGATTCCATAGGATGTTGAAAGTGGAATCATAGCACTATAACAGTCTAGTGCGGAAATGGCTTATAGCAGCATTCAAGAGAGTTAAGTGTGGAAGGCTATGTGTCTTGGCCTTCTTCCCTCAGGCTCTTTACTACAGAACTGAAGAGGCTATTCAAGGTTCTGAACCTATCTTGTGGATAGAGTTCAGCACCTTGGATAGCTCCTTTAAAGTCATGCCTCACTGACATCAGACCCACCATTTTCCCATCAATTTCCAATCATCTTATGTTGAGCCGGATGGTCTGGAAGGAAGATCAGCTGAGGATCATTATAATCCTTTGCATTTGAGAAGTCTTTGCAGTCACAGTGTTCTTGATAGTTTGCAGGACCATAATGAACACAGTTACAATCTCCTTTCATATTTTTGTGGGAAGTTCAACATGGAAAGATGGCGGATTGTTGAGTAGCTGATGTGATCCCTCCTCACATAGAAGTTTGAGTTTCTGAATAAGGCAGATTTCTGTATCCTTCCGTGTCTCTGGTCTGTAAAGCTAGCAATACTGTCTGCAGTTCCTCAAGACGATGAAAAGTAATGGCTCAAAACAGAAAGGAAAGCAGATTTAGGTTAATCGTTAAGTAGGTTTCAGGTCTGAAACAAATATCAAGCAATGGAAACTTTTGAGAAATTATGCCTCTCAAGCAGTTACCTCTCAGTCCTGCAGTGTGTTAAAAAAAGAGCTAGAAAAAAAAAGGGGGGATTTGGCCATGTAGTATTCCACCCTAGATGGTGGAGCAGAAAAGTGGATTAGATTGTGGGCGCTCAGTAATAACTGTGAGGAAACGTTCTGTCCCTCCTCAAATGTACATAAAACAAACAAAGATGTTGCTACATTTCGATCTTAAAAGATGATTCAAGGTGGATTAAAGTCAGGCAAGTTTAGGGTTGCTTTTGAGAATGCAGGTGTTGTGGGAGAGGAGAGGCTACCTTGTTGTGAACTGGGACTGATATTCAGGATTCAATACAAGAAACAGGCCTCGTTGAGAAAGAGGTGCCTGAGCAGAGGAGGGAGGGGTCAGCGTCCCTCACCCGCACAATCCTTTTGCTCAAGTACAGGAGCCGCATCCCTCTATTCTTCATGTGACTGAGGCATGTCTGTTGGTTGTATGCAGGTGGTATATCTGGTATATATATATGCCCTACCTACTAACTGAAGTTCTCAAGGTGGTTCTCTCTCATTCATGTTTTTGAAAGCCATCAAGAGTTTCTGGGGCAAGCCATTTTGTGGCTGTGCTCTGCTGAAAATGAGAAGTGCTACTTAAATGACTTTGTGATTGGGACCTCCCTGAACCCATTATTTCCCACATTGGACAACCCAAAAGGGAATGGCAGGTGAAGTCAGTTAAAATAAAGTGACAAATAGTCTAGTGGAACAATTTGCACATGCCCTACCAGCCAACCAGTGTGTTTTTATTGAGAATTTAGGCACTAAAAAGACTGAGAGAAGATAGAATTCCCTGCTGTCTCTTAAGATACTATGAATCTATTTTTCCATTTTATTTGTTTTGACAGAAGGGACCAGAATATAGTCATTCCCATCTCCCCACACTTGTCTCAACACAGTATCTAGTGGAGGAAATACAAAACTGTCAGGCTGACTGAATTGTCATCAGCGCTGTCATCCCATTTTAAGTTTCCATTTTTGTTTGTTTTTGTACCATCCAAAACACTGAGTCAACACAAAGCTTGTGAGTGAGCTGGCTGCTGAGAGGAGCCACCTTTTTATAAAAAGAAGAAGTTGCAGGCTTGGCTTTTCTCCAGAGATTGGTGGATTTGCCTCTACAACAATTTGGGCACTTGCCAAGCCTGGAGGCATGAACCCTTGGAGCTCATTTCTGAACTCAGCTATTGTTTGGCTACTGTTAAGAGTTTCCTAGCTGCTGGCTTTGAGCAGAAGCCTACCAAAAGAAGCCTCTAACAGAATGCAGATGCTTGGAAAGAAATAAAAATGTTTTTGTGTGTGTGTGTGTGTGTGTGTGTGTAAGGTGTGAAGAATGCCTCCACCTTAACAGTAAAGGCACCATAACAGTAAAGATTACACATTAAACTATTACAAAGCAAAGAGGTACGGCTATGATCTTTACCCACTAGCACTGCAATCTGTTGAGTTTGTTTCACATGTCAGAACTGGTGGTTTCTATTGAATATGTTCTTCTGAATTGACTAGGTGACTTTATGATCTCTCTGTCTCTCTTATGTGTCAACCTTCTGATTCTAAGCCCTAAAATAGTGGCTTAGAGTTCATAATATGTGCAGCCTTTTTTTTTTTTTAATTTGTCCTTTACAATAGTGCTACTCAAAGTGATGGTCCATGGACCAGTGCTGTTCCCTAAGCCATCTACCACCAGTCTCTTGGGAGTTTCCAGGAAAGAAACAAACAATTGGATCCAATGGGTGCAAATATGGTACTAGTCTATGAACACTGGGGTGGGTAGGTGGGTGGGATTACCAGTCCCCACATCATGTAGCTTAAGAAGCGCTGCTTTGCAACAGATCAGTGTTACGATCAATCAGCACATGCAAACATACATACATGTTAATCATCAGTTCCCTTCCTGTATATTATGAGTGAAGGTTCTCCATGCAGTTGAAGGGGCAGTGAGACCACTTCCTAGGTTACACAGCTGTTCATTACCATTGTCCTTGCATCAAGTTTGGATGTCTGCAGCAGAAAGCCTGTAGGAAATGGGATCATAGAGGCACACTACCTCCAGGAAAAGGTTGGAGGTACAGCTCTGTGGTACTTTTAATAACATGGACGTTTTTGTTGCCTCAGATAGAACTTGCTATCATCTAATTTGATCATCAGTTTGAAAATGCACATTATACCTCATGGACTGTCTCCACTGCTAAAAACAGTGGTCCTGTGGACCAATGGCCTCCTCTTCTTATCTCCATCAGTGTTTAAGAAGGCTAAGTGCATGACATGAGGTTTCTGCACTGCCATTCCATTTTGTTGACACACAGTTGTAGGAGAGGAAAACTCATTGTACTGCTGAAAATGGTAAGGAGACACACTGGGAATTCAGACAAATGTATAGTCAGCCCTCCACATTCACCAGGGTTAGGGGGGCAGGGCCTGCACAAAAGTAAAAAAATTGCAAATATCAAAGTGTGTGTGTGTGTGCACGCGCGTGTGCGTGGGGGGGGTGGGGGGTGGGAAGAGGGCTGAGGCATGGTGTGGGAAATGGACACCTAGGGTCCAAACCATGTCAGGGAAAGGAGAAGGAAAGGGATGGGTTGGTATGGTGGGGAGGAAAGGGATGGGTCAGCATGGTGACCCTATACTTTCTTTCCTTTGTTCGTCGCCTTCCTTGAGTGTGGTGGGGGGATTAGGAGAAGGCTTGTGGTGCTGAGGAATTGGATTGGAAACAATCCTTAATTGGCCAGGCAGTGGCTGGTGGTGGTGGTGGTGGCGGCAGTGGTAGAGGAAGAGGAGGAGGAGGAGGAGGAGGACCAGAACCAGAGGTAGGGTTTTAATGGGTTGCATGGCTTGATTGGAGCTACTGAGAGGAAAGATTGCCCTGAAAAAGAAACACTTGAGGTGGGGAGAGGGATTGGAGAAACTCGCAAATAATCAAATCCATGAAAGTCAAACCTGCAAATGTGGAGGGCCAACTGTATATTATGTAGGGCATGAGCTGAATAGGTAAGTATGCTTCCTTGTGAACAGAATTCTGTTTTAATATTCTAAGAGCTCTGTGTCTTATTTACATGTCATCATATCTGTATTATAAAAAGGGATTGTAACTGAATAGAAATGTGGGCCAGAATGATCACAGTTTTAGCATTTTTTTTTTTTTTTTTTGCAATTTCTGGCAAACCTGAGGCAAAGCTATCACTGGGTTTTCTTGGCAAGATTTTTTCAGAGGAGGGTTTGCCTTAGAATTCCCCTACTTTGCTCTCAACTAATCTCCTTTGCCTTTGCAGCTGGCCTTCTATTGGGCAGGAGAAGTGAAAGACTGAATTGCTCCCTCTTTTGAATTGTATGTGGGTGAGCCTAACTCCCCTGTTCCCTTTCGGTGCCCCCTTTCAGTACCCCCTTACAATCTTGTTTATTTTTAAAAAGAAATAAAGCACTAAAGAGATTCTGAACTCCAGTGAAAAACTAGTTCTCTTTTTCCCACTCCTTTGTTCCTTCACTCTTCTGTTGGATTGGTGCTTGATCTTCAACTTGCAGCCCCATGTCCCAAGCCATGGATTTTCACCAGTGCCTAATAATGATGATAATGATGTTGGTGGTGGTGGTGGTGGTGGTGGTAAACCAAGAAATTTTACACATTTGATGCAGTGCCTATTCATCATAAATCATAAGATCATAAGATTTCCAAGCAAATAAATTTAATGACAGTTTAATCTATGTTCCCCTCCACATCCCTCAGAGCATAAATCCAGTTGAATCAATTTGCTCAATCATTGTCTACTCTAATTAGGGACTAGCAGTTGGATTTGGGGCCTTAGTATCTACTTAGGAGAGAATCAGTGTGATGACTTGAAGGTACATACACACATCCACACACAGTGTGGTGTAGTGGTTTGCATGTTGGACTAAGACTCTTGGTACAAATCCCTGCTCGGCCATGGAAACCCACTGAGTGACCTTGGGTAAGTCACACTGTCTCATAGAAAGGCAATGGTAAATCTCCTCTTTACAAATCTGACCAGGAAAACATTATGATTTGTTCACCTCGGGGTTGCCATAAGTCAGAAATGACTTGAAGGCACACAGCAACAAATCTACTTGTGACTTTTATGTTACCCAGCCAGCAGGAGCAAAGGGAAAAGAGTAAGAGTGAAAGAGAATTACTGGAGAGTCTTTGGTAATTTTACCTGTCATGATCAACTGCATGAAAGATCATGCAGAAAGGTTGTGTTTCATGTTCACTTGTATTGCTCACACAAACAGCAAACCCAGTTATATTTTAGGATCCAATCTTTGTTATAAATAAACATTTAGAGATTACCTTTCAATGGAAAATTATTCTTGAGGTGGGTTAGCCTTGAAAATGGTAATATGTTGTCTACCTGTGTACAGAGGGCAATGCATAATAATTTATAGAAGGCATGATGTAATATTAATACAAGGCATCATTTGACTGTTATATAGTCTAGATTAATCCAATAGATATGCTATTTGAATTTGCAGAACAAAGCCAGTTGGACAGGAAGTAAACTCCACAAGCTCTTCATTAGGGATCATCCTGGAAATTAATATGAATGTAGTGTGATATAGTGGTTTGACTAGGACCCTGGAGACTTCAGTTCAATTCTCCACTTGGGCATGGAAATCCACTGGATGAGTTTGGGTGCATCATACACTCTCAGCCCTAGGAAACTCTGTGATAGATTCACCTTAGGGTCACTGTAAGTCAGAAATGACTTGGAGGCACACAACGACAATCTAAACAATAGTGCTTCTACTTCGGGCTTTTAAATAATAGTTTTATTTAATTCATATACTTCTACAGAAGCTAATTAAAGAGCTCAGAAAGAAAAACTGTGCCGTCTCAGTACGCACGAGGTGATGGTGGTACGTGAATGAATGCCCCCATAGTGTTCATTTTCCTTACAGCAGAAGGAGGACATGGCCACTGGGAAACATTAACTGAAGATTCATAAGCATAATCTTTAGTTTACAAGAATTGCTTGCTTGTAAGATTTAACTGTGCTGTCATTGTAGGAAGCAGTGCAAGTATTGATCAAGCATTCAGCCGACGTCAACGCACGGGACAAGAACTGGCAGACACCACTGCATGTGGCAGCTGCAAATAAAGCCGTGAAGTGTGCTGAAGTGATCATTCCCCTTCTGAGTAGTGTCAACGTCTCTGACAGAGGGGGTAGAACCGCCCTACACCATGCAGCTCTGAATGGTCATGTTGAAGTGAGCAGCTTAATCATTTCTCTGTTCTAACTTGGAACCTATTCTAACTTCTAACTCTGTTTTAACTTGTTAGTAGAGGGAAACCCAGTCATCTCTCTTAGTTGCAATACT
Organism: Cyclura pinguis; assembly: GCA_030412105.1. Classification (NCBI taxonomy): domain Eukaryota; kingdom Metazoa; phylum Chordata; class Lepidosauria; order Squamata; family Iguanidae; genus Cyclura; species Cyclura pinguis. The sequence continues at coordinate 205,242,716 of CM059599.1, forward strand.
TGGCATTAGCACTAAGCTGCTGCCAGCATTTGTTATAGCAGATCCCATAGAGTTGAACAGGAGTCCCTTTGTTGTAGGACATAACCACACAGCAGTTCTCTATAATTGACCTGGAACAAACTGGGATGTTTTTGACAAGGCAGCTATAGAATTTCCTAGGAGAATCTTAAAGCTCTGTGCATTTCCTTTGATTTTTGGTCAATTCTGTAGAATTACCTAAATTAACCTTCCCAACTTGGCATTCCCCAGATGTGTTGGACTCCGTCCCGTCATTCCCACCAGCAGGGGTGGTGGAAAACACAGTGTGCTCATCTGGGAACATTGTGTAGAGTAAGGCTGTTGCAGAATATGTCTGAAGTTGAAGATTAAAATATAAAAATCATGTTTATGCACTGGGTTGGAATTATAGCCTTCCAGATGTTGTTGGATTGCAAGCCTCAGCAGACCTAACCAGCATAGCCAATGCAAAGGAATGCTGAGAGTTGCAGTCTGACAACATCTGGAGGGCTGTATGATTCCTACCCCAATATACATTTAACTGTTGCTTTCATAACTATTGAGTAAACCTTTGGTTAAGCATAAGCAAGATCAATCTTTCTTTACTGTGAATGCAAAATGAATTGTAAAAGAAGGTACCTTGGGCTAAGAAATGAATATTAGAAAGCCAATAAATCTCAGGAAAGTAAAAAGATGGTTGAGGGACCTGAATTAATGGCTTATGTAATATTTTCCAATACATTTTCTCCAGGCTTCAGTTTAATTTAAAAATAATGCCCCTAGATACCTGCTAGAAGTTTGGATCAGACCTTTTTATGCTGGCTTTATCTATAAGTATGATATGATCTCAAATCCAAGTTCATATCCCTGTATTTATGTGACAGTGATCCGTAATCAAGGAATGAAATGCAATGTTCCCATTAATCACAGAAGGAGTGAAAAAAGATTATCAAAAATATATTTCAGGGGATAATAGACACCTACTATGAAGCAGCTATAATATTGTGAACTTCTAATGTTGTCTGTTTCAGGATAGTATTTAAATTATGTACCTTTAATCTTCTGCTTATGATCTGAAATTTAGGAAGCATATAATCCAAAAGCATAGAACTGTTCCCTATCACTTTACTGAATGAGATTTGTTGGACTTTTTTTTGTGGAATAAAAGCAAAACTACCGTCACTCCAGGCCCTAATTGTACCCTGGCCCCTTTTCTATTTTAACACAGGAAAGGTTTGGAGTAGGAGTTTGTGATATCTGTATTAGGGATGAGCTGCTTTTTTTACCCATGAGAGCTGCATGCCAGTAGTGAACATGGCTGGAGTTGGTAGTGCACAGAGACTAGGCTCCCCCTTCCTGTATTACCTACAAGCAAAGACACAGAAATGTACAAGCACCTGTGCACAAGCATATACATACATGCATGCAAAGATACACACACATCCCATTCTGCCTCTCTCTCTGCCCAACTGATGAGTGTTGAAAACAGCTGAGGAGCACATCAGTCAGTGTGCTTCTCAGCTGTCCCCAGTGCTTATTAGCTGGACAGAAAGGAGGCGGCTCAGTGGGCTTAAGTTGCCCAGCTGTGATCTAGTCAGGATAGATGAGTTATCTGTAACAGACATGGGCAAAGAATGGCCTTGGAGCACCCAAATAGTTTTTATACTCATTGAGCTCTCCAAGTTCCCCAAATTCCCCTTGTTTTCTGAGACATAAAGGAGAGTTTCTTAATCTAGTAAAAAGACTGCACACCCTACCCACTGGGGAAATAGACTTCTAGCCACTTCTGGATTTTGTTTGTTTCTTTGATAATCCATGTGATTCTTGGGTGGTTCTAGGGAAGAAAACTAGCCCCTGGACACACTGCAGTTGCCCACATCTGATCTATACAGTAACAAGCAGGATATCATAGCATCCATATCCCTTCAGTGGCTTGTATAGGTACTAGAAGGACCAAAGATAACCCACAACATTCTATTGCTGTTTGTTTGTTTTTTAAACATTATTCCCAGTTATGAAACTAACAGCGACAAACTTTCTTAGGAACAGAGAGCAAAGATTATGCAGCTGTAAAGACAACTCTCATCCTCACAGGAGGGTCCAGGTGGAGAGCCCCTGAAAGATTTCATTATTTTCTTCAGCACACATGAGTTTCCCATGAGGTCAATGAGAACAGCTTACCTTTTTGTCTTGCTGATAGTTGGTTATTGAAGTGTTGAAGTCTGCTGAACTGGGAATTTCTCCAGGTGTGCCAGGACCAAAGCTGTCCATTTTCCCAGTTTATGTCAGCTGACTAATTTCTCAAATGCAGAGAATGAAGAGAAAGGGAAACTCCTTAGTAAATTCAGTACCTTGTCTGTATGGTGCTTATTTAGTAGGTGATGCTCCCCTACCACACCTCCAGCTCCCCAAAAAGTAACAGGTACAGTTAAGCTCCCCTTCTTTAGAAGTTATTTTTAAACCACCTATAAGATTAATTGGAAGTGCTAAAGTTTTATTTGTAATAAAGGAAGTATATAATAATGTTTATTGTTACAGGCAACTGTCTGTCAGAGCTGCCTCACATTCCATTTTACTCTTTTTAAAGCGTTACTTCATAGGTGTCTCTGTGATCCAGCAGTTCATATTAGAAGGACTAATAGCCTTTCCACAATGATTAACTTGGTGTTTTTTTTATTTCATACATTTGCTTGCTTTTATTTTTTTCAGATGGTGAACTTGCTTTTGGCAAAAGGGGCAAACATTAATGCATTTGACAAAAAGGACCGAAGAGCTTTGCACTGGGCAGCATATATGGGTGAGAGAGTTTCTTTTTTTCCCCCCTCTCATTGGCAAAATGATCACAACGCAGTTGGCAGTAGAGGCTAGACATTCTTTTATGTATATATAGGAAAACATAAATAAAAATTGCAAACCATTAAGTCTACAAAAGTTTCCTATACCTGCCATAAGGTGTTTCCAAATGGCCCTAACTGTACATTTGTCACCACATTGTTCTCTCTCTACATTTCCTTGCCCTTGTTCCATTCTTTTGGCTGCCACATGAGGTGAAAGATGGAAGCATCTAACAAGCAGGTGATGTACTACACCTTCTTATAGCTGCCTATTATGAATACAGGAAATGGGGACTTGCTAGTGGATTGTTGTTTGAGGTGGGGAAACCTACATTTATTGTCTAGCTTTATTCTGTCACCTTTCATTGATAGACCTTCAGAGATTATTAAAAAGATTACATAATAATTCAGCTTCACAAGTTTATCAGTATAACAGCTGACTGTATCACCTGTTTGTCTACCAAAGGGCAGGATCGACCGCTGTGTTTTTTTTGGTACTGCTCTCAGGCAATGCGTGTGTATCTGACAGTCAGCATGTACTAAGGACTTGATGGTTAGATTTGTGCTGTTCTGTGAGGTTGCCCTTGCAACCTCATAGAAATAGTTGCTGCTATAGGAGCAACCTTAATAGTGAGCATGGTCACTTCTGTAACTAAGAGTTCATGTTTTTCATCTGCCCACCCATTTCCTAAGTCTTTCATATTGTAAGCCTGAGGGAAGTGGTTTTTGAATAAAAAGTAGGGCAGAAATCATTCAAATAAATTTCCCCATTACCCTTAGGATGTTGGAGAGAAAAGTCACCCATATTTTACAGGAAGACATTCAGTTCTGCAAGTGCATGGGTATGCTGAGCTGGGAACAAAGTCAGTAGACATATGCAGATCTTCTCAATGCCTTTGAATTCTGTTAATTGTAGAATATTGAAAGACTTGAATGCTGGCCAACTTTTAGGTGCAATTAGTAATAGCATAGCTAGTAAATAAAGACAAAACATAATTATACCTGTGTACTGTGAAGGTGATCAGAACAAATATTGATTCATAGTCCGTTTCTCATAGATTTACTTTCAGTTCAAGGTAAATGACACCAACCTTATTGTTATTAGCTGGATTATTTTGCTATTTCTCTAGGAATATTTGGTAACAGTGAAGGTGTTTTGATCAAGGCTTAACATTTAGAAATCTTGTTGTCAATAGATTTTTGTTTCATGCAGAAAGAAACGGCTCATTATTGAGATAACTCTGTGTCGTGTGGTTACATGAAGAGAGGCTGAAACCAAAAAGACACAGTTTATTATAACCAGCTTTGAATGTTTCTTTGTCTAAATGAAAGAATTTTTGAATTTAAATTTCCTTTAAAACTTCAGTGAACCATAGCCAAAAATAGAATTCAGTATGCATCTACTTAAATTACTTTTTCTTTTAAAAAATAATTCATATAAAAACTTGCTTTGCTGTTAGACTTGAGTAGTTCTTCCCTGTATGTTTGTTTTGCTCCCTTTTTTAAAATCACTTCAGTATTTAATAATCTCTTCATTCTGTTTCAAATTTCTTTAGACCAGAACTGCATTCCCTCAGGGTTAATCTCTCCTGACAGCATTTCCCTCTCTCTTTCTGTGCCTTCAAGTCTCCATGAATTTCATAGAGTTTTCTTAGGCAAGATACTTTCAGAGGTGGTTTTGCCAGTTCCTTCCTCTGAAATATAGCATATAACAGCTGGGATTATACGCCTCTGCAATATCTGAAGGCAGCAAGACACTTGGCTGTGTGTAGGGGGGCAGTTTAGCATCTAGTTCTCTGACCTTGTTTTTGCCTCCTAGAATCTGTCAGAGAGACAACCACTGCGCCCCCCTTTTCTAGCATGTGTACACTCACACCATTTTTACTTTCTCATACACAGGATTTAGAGGGAGTTTATAATTTCAGCCCGTTTGGACAGAGTCAACATATAGCCAAGATAAATTTCTGGTGTGAGCTAGATGACGTGAAATCTGATTCTCTTAAAAACAATTGTCTGTCTGAAACTTTTAACATGCTTGGAATGAACTTCAGTGCAAAATGTGAACGATTTGATGTCCAGGAAGACATGCTGACAACAAGATACTTGTTTAACAAAATGGCGCCACAGGAATATATAGTAAAAACTTCCTTTTTTCTTCCCCTCTTTTCTAAGGCCACCTGGAAGTTGTTTCTTTGCTGATCAGTCGTGGTGCTGAGGTGACATGTAAGGATAAAAAAGGTTACACTCCTCTCCATGCTGCAGCATCCAATGGGCAGATCAATGTAGTGAAGCACCTCCTCAATCTTGGTGTGGAGGTAAGAAGCAATTAATATTATCTTTAACAGGCTAGTGAGAACTGAGTGCTGTAATTTAATAGGTATAATTCCTCACTACTGGGACTTCTGTTCTGCTATGAAATTAGATTTTCAGTACCTGCTAAAATTTATTCTCTCATTGACAAGGTTTATGAAGGAACCCATTTTTGTCATATGGATTATGGATTTTCTCATCCTTCTTGGCCATGACACTAATATACCATAACTGTTCAGACTGGCAGGTTTAGGTATGATTATCCTGACATCCTTTTTCCACCACGCTTCAAATAACCATGAGAATATAAAATGTCATGGCAGGAGCACCGTTAAAACCTTAATATACACCAGTTATATTTCTGGAAAGTGAGGATAAATGCTAAGCAGACATTTTTGATATTTTCTAAGCAGTCTTCCCTAACCTAGTCCCCCCAATGTGTATTGGACTACAGCTTACTCATCAGCATACAGCATTTAATCATTCTCTCAGCTGACTCAATGGATAATCATTTCAACAATGCACTAAGACTAAGACTATGCACTAAGACTAACCTAAACTGTGGTGGCAAGAGGAAAAACCTCATGTTTCTAACATAATTGGTAAAAAAAAAAAATTGCAAACCAGATGATTCTCTGACAATTCTGTCATTTTCTGAGATGAGAAATAAGTGGCTAAAACATAAAGAACAGAGCTTGGGTGTTATTTGGAGTGACTAGACAAGATTGTGCCCAGTATCAGAAGGGCTTGAAAGATCTGACTGATAGAAACTGGCAGGATAGAATATGGCCTGTGACTCTCAGTAAAAAGTTGATCTCCAGGAAAAAAAGTTGTTAGAAGTTTAACAATAACAGACAAATCCAAGGAAGTGGCATTTCCATGCAGTCTCTTGGCAATACAGACAGAGATTTGGGGACACCACAGAATATGCTGAGTGTCTGGAAGAGTGCATTTTAAGAATGGATAATCAAGATATTTATGAGTAACCTCAAGGACATCCAAGTAGTGAGTGCACACTGTGAAATGCCTGTGTCTGTTCTGGTTGAATTATTGTCCACTTACTGTTTGGGAAGTTCTTTTCTGTTATAATTCAACTCTTCATTGTGGAAAAACTGTAAAAGACAATATAAAAAAAAAGAAGTATCCGCAGTACAAATAATTTCATTTTTTGGTATTCTGTTGTTTCATTTATAAATAAATGGATAAATAGGAGTGTTGTTGTGTGCCTTCAAGTTGTTTCTGACTTACAGTGACCATAAGGCAAAACTATTATGAGGTTTTCTGAGGCTGAGAGCTGATGGGGGAATCTGACCCTGGTCTCCAGGGTCATAGTCCAATATTCAAACCACTACATGATTCTGGCTCTAAATAGGAATGTACACAGCTCTAAAAGGAAATACCTGCGTTGCCAACAGGTCATGGTCTGGGCAGGGAGACTCTACCCTGCCATTTTGGGGTGAACTGCCTGTTTAGACTATGGACCATCTGTGATCTATGTTGTAGGTTTTCTTGTTTATATTTCTGTTGTTCAGAAAGGGTGCTTCTGGATAAGACATTTATTGTGCCATCACCGGACCTTTTCTATAGAATTTTACAGGAGGTCCAGACAATAGTGATTTCCACGGGTAACCTTCTTGTGTTTTCTGTCCACTTCTTCTGTCTTTGTTTCCACAAAAACAAAACAAAAACATTAAGGGGGAAAATATGGAAAATCTGAAAAATGTTTTTGATTGGTAGCTGTAGGAGCTTTTCCCCTCAAAACATCCAAAATTTTCAGGTCAGATCTTGAGACTTGCTGTTCTTCACCAGAGTTTTTCTTTCTCTGTCCCTCAAGGAGATGCTGTATTGCTTCAAAAGTTGCCTGTCAAATTATGGTGAACCCATTAATTTTTCATAGAGTTTTCTTAGGCAAGGAATCCTCAGAGATGGTTTTGGCACTTCCTTCCTCTGAAATATAGCCTACAGCACCTGCTGTTTGTTGGTAGTCACCCATCCAATACTAACCAGGGCAAGCACTGCTTGGCTTCTAGTATTCGAGGGGATCTTGTGCCTTTCCTAACTAATTACTGTTTACTGGAGTATATTCTTGTCAGTGAAACCTGCATGCATACAATAACAAGCCATGTCATGCGATTCTCCAGCTGTGTCAACATGAGTCAGTATTGGGTTTGACAAAGGTAATGAGCCGATGTCCATAATTTCATTAAATAGCCTTGTTTCATTGCAGATTGATGAAATGAACGTCTATGGAAATACTGCACTTCATATCGCTTGTTATAACGGGCAGGATTCTGTGGCTAATGAGCTGATTGACTATGGAGCTAATGTCAACCAACCTAATAACAGTGGATTCACTCCCCTGCATTTTGCCGCTGCGTCTACTCATGGAGCTCTTTGCCTTGAACTGCTAGTGAATAATGGGGCAGATGTTAACATTCAGGTAAAGCGGTCAGTTTTACACCCCTCCATTTGATTGCCTGAACATCATCTCTGTTTCTATTTAATATCCTTGCCGACTGCAAGTAAATGGAAGCAGGGATAACCACCAGTGGAGGGCTATGCTTTGTATTCGAGTATGTGTCTGTGCTGAGGAAAGAAAACAAAAGTGCCTGTACAATCTCCTTTTGTTTCTCTCCCCACAAATCCTTTGGAGTAGATCACTGTTACATCCATTCAAGACAGAAGGAACTTAGCTACATTGTAAGTGATTTCATCCAAGGCCTGGTGGAGCAGACTAGCTAGAGTTGCCACTTGCAGACAACCAACATTATGTGATGAGGCAAAATGGGCACAACATCAGTTGGCTTGTTTTGATCACAGTCTAACAATGGGCACCTCTTTGTATTGTCTTCATTATAATAAAGTCAGGATAGACAAGAGAGGCCAGGTGATTCCTAATGGTCATTTTAGTCAGCAAAGGTGGCCAACTAGTAACACAGATAGAACAGATAGATGGCTCCTTCTTCCTATTATCATAGTACCTGAATAGGAGCGAGATAGCCCAAGGAACCACTTATATAATAGAATAGGGAAAGATATAGTGTCATGTCTGACTTTTTCTGAGACTGATCTCTCGGTTCACTACTGTTGTAAACAGGATAGTGGTAGCATTGTCATCCTTGCATCAGATTTGCTGCTTGATAGCCACTGCAGCTACAGCCTGCTGTTGACTTATACCTCAGTTCCATTTTGCAAAGTGGTTATTTAATATATAAAAGTCAAAGTTTGTATGTTTGTGTCAGGCAAAGACCTGACCTCATATCATTGGCTGTGTCAGGTGAAGACCTCATATGATTGGCTACCTGAGAAGATTCTATGGAATCCTGGGGTTAGCAGTTTAGGGAGGGGCCTTTAGAATTCTCAGCCAGAGAGCTCTTGGGCCTGGCCATTTGCTATGGAGATGAGGCCTAGCAGCAATGAGGAGGGCAGTATATTCCCTAAGGAACCCAACCTCTGTATGTTAATAACTCTAAATACAGATTGGATTGGGGAATATGGGGAAAAGTTACACATACTGGAGAAGACAGACTGGGGAATTGGAGACACAGGGTATCAAATCTTTCTAACAACTATCACCTATGAGAAAATAAAATCCCGGGCAGCACCGGGTATATACGCTAGTGGAATATAAAGTAACAGAGTCATTCATTGTAAATCTATAAATTGTATGTTATTGTTAACTGCCAGTAAATTGACTTCAACTTATGGTGACCCTATGAATGAGAGACTTCCAACTCATAAAACTTTTATCCTTTCTCTTCTCTTTTCTGTTCAGTAAATTTCATTTCATTTGCGGGGGGGGGGGGCATTGCTCTTCACTACTGCTGAAGATCTTTCTCAGATTCAAATTATTGAAATGGAACTTTAAGTTTATTTAGTTTAAATTTATTTAGACACACAGTTGCTTCTGTGGAAAATCTGAATCCATGCTATCCGTAGTAACTATTTAACCACTACAAGTGTGGCCTGAAACAAATTTCTTTGCAGTACATTCCTCATCCTTAGTGAGAGTGTTCTTTTTTATTGGGTTTGGAACAGTTAGCAGCCTACAGGAAAAGCTTTGTTTCTTTTCAGTTTTATCTCTGCAGTCTTATATAGTGCTAAAGATCTTCAGATTAGGACTGCTTCTGGTCCTGAAACTTTTTCTGTTGCTCTCTACCTGGGGGCAGAGAGGAACACAGAGTGTGCGGTGGGGGGCATTCTTTTTAATCTGATAACTTGCGTCTCTTTTCCCTGCCTGCCCAAACTGTAAAAGGACTGTGCTATCCTAACTCAAATGTGTGCTACTGTAGGGGGTTAGAATTAGGCGCAAGCTTCTTCTGGCAGCAGAAATGTTATTTTGTTGGCAAAACCCTCTTCTGATGGCTGACCTCAGAGATCTGTCAACAGAGCAGTGTTCTGTTGTGCTGGCTAAAATCTGCTAGCAGAAGAGTTGAAATGGGGTGGAGAAGGTTGGGGTGAGAGAGAAGCCAGGTTATGCCAGATCTAAATCTCCCCCAAGGTACACCAGATTCAGAGGGCCACAATGCTGGCACAAAGTTAGGCTAAGGTGAGAACTGTTGTTGTAGTTAACTGCCATCAAGTCAGCCTCAAGCTATGGGCAAGAGACCTCCAGGTCACCGTGTCATCAGCTGCCCTGCTCAGGTCTTACAGATTCAGGAATGTGTCTTTCTTGATTGAATATATCCATCGGTAATGTGGTCTTCCTCTTTTCCTACTACATTCTCTCTTAGCAAACATTATTGGCTTTTCTAGTGAGACATGTTTTCTCATCATATAGCCAAAGGACAACAGCCCCAGTTTAGTCATCCTGGCTTCTAGGGAGAGTTCAGGCTTGATTTGCTCTCAGACCCATTCATTTGTCCTTTTAGCAATCCAATGTATTCATAGAACTCTTCTCCAACACCACAGTTCAAATGAATTTATTTTGTTCGTCTCAGCTTTCTTCACTGTCCAGCTTTCACAACCATACATAGAAATGGCAAATACGATGCACGGACAATCTTAACTTTAGTATTCAATGATGTATCCCAGTGACATATACTCGAGTTGATAGACTCAGACTCAAGTCGGACTTAAGTCGCTTCAGTGACTCGACTCGGACTCGGCTGAGCCATAAATGATGCACTGACTCGACTCAAGACTTGTATATTTTTAATGACTGAATTGATGCCCTTTGTACAGTAACATAACGCCTTCATCCAGAAACCTTATGATTTTGAACAACATCTCCATCTCTTTTTGTCTGCTAGTCACATGACAAGCCCAAAGTGTGGGCGCATTTCTCAGAGGGGAACAGCAAACAGGTTAGGCTTGAGGGAGGCTTGAGGTCTGCTCAGCAACCTGACCCCGCTGCATATCAGAGAAGCCTTCTAAAACATTTCCTAAGAGCAAAAGACAAGACTCACCCCCAGAGTGCAGGGTGCATTTCTCAGAGGAGAACAGCAAATGTGTTAGGCAATGGGCTTGAGGAGGAAGGATCCTTCCTTCTAAAGCTTTTGAATCTTCAGTAATGGGGAGTAAGATAGGATCCTGTTCCCCACTTCTGAAGCTACAGATGGCAAAATTGCAAATGTGGAGAGCCGACTCTGCTTAAATTGTTAAAACTGAATTTATTTCATTCTATCCAATAATTCTGGAATTTTGGTTGGGGTAAAGTTGGCTTCCAGACTTGAGGCTTGATTTGAGACTTGACTTGAAAGTATCTTCAAGGACTTGAGGCTTAACTTGAGACTCAGGGTAAAAGACTTAAATGCATCACTGATATATCCTTAAACTTGAAGATCTGGCCTATTTCCTTCATAGCTACCCTTCCAAGTCCTAGTCTTCTTCTGCTTTTATGATTACACTCTCCATTCTGATTGATGACTGAGCCGAGATATTGAAAACCTTGAACTATTTCAAAGTCTTCATTGTCTACTTTAAATCATCTGTTATGTAATGCTGTGTAAATAATCTGTGGTCATTATTTTTCTTTTCTTAATGTTCAGCTGTAAACCTACCTTCGCACTTTCTTCCTTGACTTTCTTCAGTAATTGTTCCAAGTCTTTGCGATTTTCTGCTAGTATCATGGTGTCATCTGCATATCTTAGATTGTTGATATTCCTTCCTCTAATTTTCATGCCTCCTTGCTCAGAATCTAATCCTGTTTTATGTATGATATGTTCAGCATACAAGTTGAACAGATAAGGTGATAAAATACAACCTTGCCTGATCATGTTCCTATAATATGTGTTGTGCAACTTCAGATGTTCCTTTTGCCTCTGAGCGCATCAACAGCTGATTGTCCTTTCAGCTTGAGTCCAGTTGTGTCATTAGCCACAGCGCTACTTGTAATTATCCTCTTCTTTATCTCAGTAACTCACTGAAACTCATCTGCCCTGAGAGTGTCATCTTCTGGTACTACATCTTGTTTCATTTGTGATTGTCTCATCATAAGGCTTTCATGGTAAAAGACATTCAAAAGAAGTTTACCAAGCCCCGTTTTGCACAGTACTAACAAGTGTTAGTTTTGGTGCCACTGCCGTCATCTCTGAAATATCTTCTGCCAGTGTCACACACACCCCCACTACTGCTGCTGCTGCCCAGTACATGTTTGGCATATTTGGTCTGGCTCCTCAGCAAAAGCATGTCTGACATGGGAGACTCTACCAGTAGCACTGCTCCCTTCAACATAACCTCTTGCCTCACAAGAGCATGCAATACCACCACCATGACAACGTAGTCCCATTGGCAGGAAATGTGAGGATACTCCTAAGTAATTTCCTGCATCTGCAGTGTAGGAGGGAGTGGATCAGCACAGCTTCAGCTGGCCTAGTGTTGGCTCCGCTAGTTATCTTGGCCAGTTAGGATAGTGCTTTTAATTTCTAGTCTCTCATAATATTCCCCATCCCCTCATTCCCTTAGACTCCATTCTTTTTTGCCCCCAAGCCATTTTAGCGTGCGAAGTAAGGCTGGTCTAGTGGAAAATAAAGCAGAAATCTGTGATTTTATAATAACTGTAACTAGGTAGTAGTGTCTTTTAACTCGACAGACAAAAAGATTAGCAGTAGAAGCAAGAGCTCATATCTTTGGCCTCCAGTGTGAATCCAGTAATTATAGTCATGAGTTATTCTAGTCTTTCTCTATCTCCTCCACATTGTATAGATCCTAGAGTTGCACAGAATAATTTTGGTGTGTTAAAAATATTTCACTTTTACAAGTGTGTGTACTTCTACATACTTAAGGAGTCTCCTGAGTATACAAAAACAAGTACTTTGCTTTTGGTTGGCCTTGTTCAATGCTGGCAGTTAATTTAGGTGGTCATATACCTATTTGAAGGAAGGATCGGGTGAACTGTTAATTTGTGATAATCAATAAAAATTAGGACAAGGCATCAATTCTGTCTTCTCATTAAATTGAATTATAGCTAGCTAACAGTGATCATTTTATTATTATTTTGTATATTCTGCTTGTGACAGAGTAAAGATGGGAAGAGTCCACTGCATATGACAGCTGTACATGGGAGGTTCACTCGGTCGCAAACCCTAATTCAGAATGGTAAGATGGTTTTGTCTAATACTGTATGGTTTTAATGCATTACCTTGCACAGAGGCTAGAAACCATAATGGGGAGGGAGGTGTGGATTCTGCTGCAGTGCAGTCCACCATGCACTGGACCATATCATCAAATTTCATTTCCCACATTCACCCCTTCATGTGATGTCAGTAATGGGCTAATTGTAACCCATGCTGTGTTTGCTGCCTGTGTCTCTCCCAGATTCCAGACTTCATTTTCTCCTGGCAGAAATAAGTGAATTTCCTTTCCTACAAGCCTCTATTGAAGGCAGTTCCTCTTTTAAATAAGTTGTATCCCCTCTCCAAAGCCACTCTAAACTGGGCTTCTAGCCAGTTCTAGTTGCTTCCATGTTTGTTTTACTTTTCTGACTATTCTTGAGGATGTCAGAAGGACCAAGAACATCCCACTGGTAGAAAAGTGACCCCCTAGATCTGAGCCCTCAATAAATGCAAGGAAGAAAGGTCTCAGACATAAGAATTGGTGCCAGACATGACCATAATAAATAAACACCCTAAAACAAATGATCGAAACAATATGTAATATTACAAATAGGTATGAAACATTCCTCAAAGGGGGGCAGATTCTCCTTCTTTGGAGATCTTTAAATGGAAGTTGGATGAGCATCTTTCAGGAGTATTCTAAATGTGTGTTCCTGCATGGCAGAGGGTCGGGCTAGACAGGCCTTGTGATCCTTTCTAACTCTAAGATTCAGTAATTCTGTATAAATACCAACAGCCCATGCAGATAAACAAGTGTACAGAGAGAAATGCAGGCCTGAACAAAATTGTGACAATTCATAACAAAGACTATAAACAACTGTATCCAGTCATAGCATGATGAAACGAGACACAGGAAGAACTTCCTGACAGTCAGGGCTGTCCAGCAGTGGAATATGCTGCCTCGGAGTGTGGTGGAGTCTCCTTCTTTGGAGGTTTTTAAGCAGAGGCTGGATGGCCATCTGTCGGGAGTGCTTTGAGGGTGTTCCTGCATGGCAGGGGGTTGGACTGGATGGCCCCTGTGGTCTCTTCCAACTCTACATTTCTATGATTCTATGATTCTAAGAAGTCAGGCCCATAGGTATACAGTCTGTCTATAATGGCAGCTGGCAAATGACTACTTCTGAGAAATAGTGGAGTTCTTTGTCTGATCTTCCTCAGTGGAATAATTTTCCATATCCGGTGTGACAGTTTCCAGTGACTATAAATATACAAAAATACAAGCAGTACAAACAGTACTTCCAACAATATGAAAGCTGAACATCTAACAGAAACCACAATTACTATTTAACTTCCTGCATAAGCTCACTGCATAGTTGTATCATCCCAATATGTAATACAATACAGTATGTCCCACCAACCTCCCCAAGCCCTCTATGTGCCCCAAAACCGTTTTTAAAAGGAGTAAAAATCTGTCAAGTATTGGCTGAAAATGAAAGTAGATGGGTTGTGATGTCCTTTTTAGTTCTTCTTCATGGTCTCTGTGCCTCATACAATGGGAATCTTCGTGCATGCACAGTAGCTTTTCGGAAAGTTCCAGAGCTGAGCAGCTCGGTGGGAACCCCTCCCCCATCTGGTACTGAGCATGCTCAGTCCTGCCAGGCCAACGGTCTCTCCTCAGTTTCTTTTCGTCCACCGACCTGTTAGCAGCTCAGAAGGCTTCCTTGCTGAGCAGTTCTTCTAATTCTTGGTTTTTTCTTCGTTTTTCTCATCTCTTTACATCAAAAAACTGTAAGAACTCTTCCCCCTTCTTATGTCATCTCTGTTTAAGTTGTCCATGTCTTGCTGCTGCAAGGTTTCTCTTTCAGGTGCCCACCCCAAGTGTTTGTTCTGCCTCGGGGAGGGCCATAATGTTCGGGCCTGTTCTATTTGTAAGGATTTCACCTCCCAGACTCTGAAGAATAGAGCGTCTCAGCTGAAATCTTACTGCTGGGAGCAAGCCCTTCATATTAAAGAGCAGGTGTCTTCCAATACTGCTCTTTCCACCGTTTCAGTATCAACACCTTCTACAATGTCCTCTGCCTTGGTCCCGAAATTATCAGTAACGACTGGTCCCTCGGTATCGACACCTTCGGTACCAATACTGACCTTGACCTCGCCGGCTTTACTGTCGATATCTTCTTTACCGAAGATTCCAAAGCTCTCCAGGATGCCTACTCTTCCATCCGCCACTGGAGATGCTACCTCGACCTCGCAGCAGCTGCCCGTTCACCAGCCCGGCAAAGTCCCTACCTTGGCGGAGCGTAAATGGATGTCATCGCACCATCCTTCTGTGTCCTCCAATAAGGAGAAGAAGAAGAAGAAGCAGAAGCATCGCTCTCCCTCTCCCACTGCCCGTGCACCAGCTAATTGACCTTCTTCTCTTGGTCCCATACTGACACCTCCTCCGACGCAACCTGTGATGCCTACCGTCGAAGAGGATGATGCTCCCGTCCTTTCACTGGTGCAGGATGCTGCCCAGCTCCCGGTGCTCTTGGTTCCAGCTGCTGCGGATTTCGCATCTGACTTGGACCATCGACCCTCACCACCGGCCTCTCCGCCTGTTATGTCAGGCCAGTCCGGAGATGGGTGTCTGCAAACTCCACTGGCCCCGGCCCCCTCTTCTGGCCATCCTGAGTTGGACCATCCGCCTGTTTGGGACGCTCCTCAGGCTATTTCCCGGGACCGGCCTTGAGTTAGTGTGGCCCGCTCTCTGGGATGCGGTGAAAGAGGTAGATCCCCACATTGTCGTGACTATGACTACCACACCGCTTACGAGCCTTTGTTAACGAGAGTTGATTCGCCTTTCTCGTCAGCCTCCTATATCGCCTGGTATGGCCACAAGCACCTTTGGAGAGAGCAACCCGGTTTCTACCACTCATATTCACCTGCCTGTCGTGACCGGTACCATCCCGACATTCGTCGTTGGTCCCCTTACCGCCCTTGACATTCACGTTCCCCATCACAATCTCCTTTGGGATCTCATTACTGACGCTCCCCTTCGTCTCGCCGCTCCAGATCCCGTTTTCAGTCCCAATCGGCCTACTACTGTTGTTCACTGTCTCAGTCTCGTCACAGGTCCTGAGACCCATCACCTCATCATTGGGCCGTTTTGCCTCCTCCTCAGGTGACAGCGACAGTGTCCCAGCCTCTGATGGATTCTCACCCTGCGTCCGCTCTGCCAACACCTCTGTTGGCCCCGCTGTTGACGCAGTCTGTCATTGCACTGATCCCGACCATCCTACGCATTTCATCGGCATCGACCTCAGTACCGGTGCAAATTCCGGTCTCGCTTCCGGCTTCGTCTGTTCCAATAGTCTCTGCTCCTGCTCCGCCGGCTGTTCTTCCTGCAACGGGACCTGCCCGACATTGTTGTTCTCGATCCCCTCGCTCATCGTCTCCTTCTTGTGGTTCTTATGTTTCAGACGGTGATTCAACAGATTCTACACCGCAGTCTCATACCTCCCCACCTCTAGCATTTGGGGACCTATCTCCTGATTCAGCTCCGGATGATGTCAAGCAGTTCTCCGACATATTAGTCAGAATAGGCAATGCCTTGGGCTTCGACATCTCTCGTCCCGCTCCTACGGTACAGGACCCAGTATTCCACTGTGTCAACGCTCGGCCTCTGTCGATGGCTCCGATTCCGTTTCTGCCTGTCCTGCAGGAGGTCTTGAAACATCCTTGGGCCCAGCCAGCATTGCTTCAACTGATCCCTCATTGCCTGGAACATTGTTACCGTACCCAGAAGAAGAGTGTCAATTTCTTATTCAATCATCCGATTCCTAATTCAATTGTCGTTGAGTCGTCCCAAACAAAAGGGGGCAAAAGGGCCCATACGACTCCAGCTGATCATGAGGGCAGCCGTTTGGATGTCTTCAGCCGTTGCTTCTACTCTGCTTCCTCGTTGATCGCCAGGATTTCTAACACTCAAGCTTGCCTGGCGGCCTATCAACGTAACATCTGGGATAGGTTATTTCCCGTGCTTTCCCACCTACTGGATGACCACAGAGCTACTGCTGTCCAATATTTTAACGAGTTTGTCGCTCTTTCGAATCAACAGATTTTGTCATCCTGACACGCTGTTGAAGGTGCAGCGCACGTGATGGTGGGTGCGATCGCCCTCTGCTGATTTGCCTATCTCCGATTCGCTGGGTTGACTGAGGAGAGCAGAAAAAGGATTGAGGACCTGCCCTTTGACGGCCAAGGACTTTTTCGTGCGACTACAGATGATGCTATGGACCATCTTATGAAAGCTCGACTGACAGCTAAGAAGATGGGCCTTCATCCAACGGCTCCACTTAGAAGACATGAGTCAGCAGTGTGATGCGGCAGCCAAGAAAGCCGATGCAATTCTCTGCTGCATCAATAGGAGTATGGTGTCTAGATTGAGGGAGGTACTGGTACCACTCTACTCTGCTTTGGTTAGACCTCATCTTGAATACTGTGTCCAGTTCTGGGCACCCCAATTCAAGAAGGACATGGTCAAACTGGAGCAGGTCCAGAGGAGGGTGACCAAAATAGTGAGGGACCTGGAAACCATGCCTTATGAGGATAGACTTAGAGAGCTAGGTATGTTCAGTCTGCAGAAGAGAAGGTTAAGAGGGGACATGATAGCCATGTTTAAATATTTGAAGGGATGCCATGTAGAGAAGAGGGAGTGGGCTTGTTTTCTGCTGCTCCAGAGACCAGGACAAGGAGCAATGGATTCAAGCTGCAGGAAAGGAGATTCCACCTGAACCTCAGG
This sequence comes from Cyclura pinguis, assembly GCA_030412105.1. Taxonomy (NCBI): domain Eukaryota; kingdom Metazoa; phylum Chordata; class Lepidosauria; order Squamata; family Iguanidae; genus Cyclura; species Cyclura pinguis. Next base: position 205,260,136 of record CM059599.1, read on the forward strand.
AAGAACTTCCTGACAGTCAGGGCTATCTGGCAGTGGAATATGCTGCCTCGGAGTGTGATGGAGTCTCCTTCTTTGGAGGTTTTTAAGCAGAGGCTAGATGGCCATCTGTCGGGAGTGCTTTGAAGGTGTTCCTGCATGGCAGGGGGTTGGACTGGATGGCCCATGTGGTCTCTTCCAACTCTACATTTCTATGATTCTATGATTCTAAGACCATCTTCATCCCGTTATTAATGGAAGCGCCCTTCCTACTCTTATATGTTGCACTCTCTTCACTGCACATCTCACCAATCATCCTTGCCAGCTTCTTCCTGTCGCCACTTTAGGCAACGTCAACCATCGTCCAAGAAATCCTCTTCAACTGCTAAGTCATGTTTTTGACTTCCCCTGCAGATCGCCACCTCTGCCTCTCTTTCATCTGCCCGACCACCTGTCCAGAACCACAGGACTGGCTCGCCACCTCAACACCTGGTGCAAGATCACTTCAGACTCCTGGGTTCTAACCAACGTCTCTTGACTATGCAATCGAGTTTCAAAATACTCCTCTCAGCGTCTTCTACTCCACCCCTGCCAGTCCGGCCCTTCTCGAAGAGGTTGAGACCCTCCTCCTCAAAGGGGCATAGAGCAGCTGCTGCCCTTGGCCAAATCCACCAGCTTCTTCTCCCAGTACTTCAAGGTACCCAAATCGGACGGCACTCTATGACCCATCCTAGACCTTAGGGGGGCGAACTCCTTCATTTCCCCCTGGAAATTCAAGATGGTCACCCCGCCCTCCATTCTGCCTTTCCTGAGGCGTTGGGATTGGTTCGCATCCATCGACCTACAAGACGCCGTTCGGTCTGTCCACTGCCCCCAGGGTCTTTACCAAGTGCCCAGCTCCTGTGGTGTCGTACCTCTGTATGAAGCATGTTATGGTGTACCCCTATCTGGACCATTGGTTACTGGTGGCATCCTGCAAACAGAAACTGTATGAGGACATCCACCTTGCCCTCTCGCTTCTTTCCGATCTCGGACTCAGGGTGAATCCCAAGAAGCCTCACTTGAAACCTTCATGTACCCTGGACTTCATCAGGGCCACTCTGGACTCCACTTGTGTCAGGGCCTTCCTACCTGTGAGGCGCGCTTGGACCCTGACAGGCCGCAGCCACCGTCCTGCACAGTCCGTCCATTTCTGCCCACAGAATCCAACAGCTTCTCGGCTACATAGCCACAACAGGGGTCACCTACTCGTCTTGCCTTCGGGCTCGGCCCTTGCAACACTGGTTTCTCCGGTGCTTCGATCCTCTGCTTGATGATCAACGCCGGATTCTGTGAGTCCCTTGTCCAGTACGAGACTCCCTTCACTGGTGGCTGTCCCCACGCCATCTCTTCTCAGGAATGCCATTTATCGAGCCCTGTCCGACACTTACCATCATAACCAATGCGTCCCTCCTCAGTTGGGGAGCTCACTGTCATGGTTTCACAGTCCAGGGCCACTGGGCCAGCCTGGAGATGCGTCTCCATATCAACGCATTGGAGCTCTTGGCAGTCCTCAAAGCTCTTTGTGCCTTTCTGAACCTCGTTGTCGGACAGACTGTCCGGATCCTGTCAGACAACACAACAGCTGTCTGCTATGTGAACCAACAAGGAGGCACTCACTCCTCCACCTTGCTCCATCTGGCTCTACTCATCTGGGACTGGTGCATTCCACTACGAATACATCCAGTTGCGGTTCACCTAGTGGGACGGGACAATGTGACAGCAGACATGCTGAGCAGAGACACAGTGTGCCACCACAAGTGGTCCCTCTCTGATGCCGCCTTCCGGCAGATAGTGTCCCAGTGGGACGCTCCAACCATCGATCTCTTTGCGACCGAATAGAACAGGAAATGTCCCTGTTATTGCTCGAGAGCTGGCCTGGGCCCCGGCTCTCTCGGGGACATGTTCCAGTTCCCTTGGTGCGGGGAGTTCCTTTACATCTTCCCACCGTTTCCTCTCTTGGGCCAAGTGGTGGCCAAGATCGCAGTAGACAGGGCAGACGCCGTCCTTGTAGCCCTGTCCACTGTCCCTTATTGGCTGAGACAACATTGGTTCGGTCCCCTTCTCGCCATTGCGCGGGGCCGCAACATGAGACTTCAGAGCACACTGGACCTCCTTTCTCACTGGGACGGTCGCGTGTTGCACCCGGACCTTCCCCTCCTCTGCCTGCACATGTGGAGGATAACTTTCTAGACTCTCCCGCTATCCAAGCTGTCGTTATGGCTGCGAGGAAGGAATCCACCTGCAGATCCTATGACTACACATGGAGGAAGTTCGTAGCCTTTGCAGACTCCCGTAATGAGGCCCCTTCTGTGACCTGTCAACGATGCTTCACTTCCTCTTGACACTGCAGGACCAGGGCCTCGCCTTTTCCTTTCTGAAAGTTTACCTCTCTGCAATCGTGGCTTATCAGCCATGTGGTTCTTCTTCCTCAGCCTTTTTCCGTAACGCCACAGTCAAGCAATTCCTTAAAGGTCTGCAACACCTCTACCCTCCTATCTTCGCACCGCTTCCTCTATGGTTGCTATCACTTGTCATTTCTCAGCTTATTCGCCATTCCTTTGAACTGATGGCCACGTCTGATGACGTCTCCTTACCATGAAGACAGTGTTCTTGGTCGCTGTTACTTCAGCCAGATGGACAGGAGAACTGACTGCGTTGCGCTCAGATGAGCCATTCCTCGTGTTTCATCAGGACAGGGTGGTCCTTCGCCCGGACCTGTGTTTTCTTCCTAAAGCCATCTCCAACTTCCATCTGAATCAGGATTTGATTTTACCTACTTTCTATCCTGATCCTGCCTCGCCTCTCGAGCGCTCCCTGCACTTGCTCAATGTACCCGTGCTCTTGCCTTTTACCTGCAATGGATCTCAACCTTCCGTCAGACTCCCCACCTTTTTGTCTGCTATGGTGGGCGCCAGAAAGGTCACAAGGTATCCACTCAACGTTTTTCCAAATGGGTTGCCCAGACAATTCACTTTGCCTACGAGCTTGCCAGGCAACCTCCGCCGGTTCTGCTTCGTGCCCATTCCACTAGGGCAATGGCCTCTTCAGCGGCCCTTCTCAGGGGAGTTGACCTACAGGAGCTTTGTCGTGTGGCTACATGGTCTAGGCCTTTGACCTTCGTCTGCCACTACCGCCTTGACTGCAGGGCCCGGCGTGATGTTTGCTTTGGTCATGCGGTGCTGTCTTCTGTCTTTTGGACCTGACCTGCCATCCACTGATAAGCTACCCAGGCACAGAGACCACGAAGAAGAAGAACGGGTTGCTTACCTGTAACTGTGGTTCTTTGAGTGGTCATCTGTGCCCACACACACATCCGCCCAGCCTCCCCTCTTTCAGGTCCTTGCTTTGGCAGACTTTGAAACTGAGGAGAGACCGTTGGCTTGGCGGGACTGAGCATGCTCAGTACCGGATGGGGGAGGGGTTCCCACCAAGCTGCTCAGCTCTGGAACTTTCCAAAAAGCTTCTGCACATGCGCAAAGATTCCCGTTGTGTGAGGGCACAGATGACCACTTGAAGAACCACAGTTACAGGTAAGCAACCTGTTCTTCCATTGGGTTTGCTGGTGTGGCACCCTGGGGGTTTAGGAGGAACTAGAGATGAACTTGCTAGTTGCATTCAAAATAATATTGACGGAGGCTTTGAAAAGACAAGGACACTTCTGACAATATGAAAAGGAAAAGAGAGGAAGGAATTTAGCAGCACCTTTGAGGCTGGCTTTTTTTTAAGCATGAGCTTTTGTGGGTTTCAGTTCACTTCTTTGGATGCACTGATGGAGGACCATATTAAAGATGCAATTATATAAGCAGTTACATGGTGATGGAGGTGGTGTCAAAGGGTAATGAGAGATAGCAATCCATATAGTAATGCCTAAAACAAGACTTTAGTGATACAGTAACGGCCTTTTATACGATTTTATTTTTATTTAGTCATATTTTCATGACTATATAGGTTGATTACTGAGGTCGTAGGATATACTAAACATAAACAAACTTATTTGGACCATTTTAATAGTGATGGAAAATTATGAATTAGTTTTAGAATTAGAAAACAAAATAGTTTTCATAATTGTGGGTTTTGGAGCACTATCAGGAAAGCCTTTATGAATTTGTGTACATTTTGCTGTAGCAACTCGGGTAATGCACAGTTAATGATTTGTTTGTACACTTATGTTGTGCCTCAAATATTGTTTGAACTGTGAATGAGGAAAAGATGTGCACACTCCTTTCTTGTCTGGGCTGGTATTAGTGAGTAATGTATTTGGGGGCCTTGGTGGATCAAGAGGTTGATAAATACATGTCTTAAATAAATAAATAAATGCCAGTAATGTGAAATTTCTGGTGACTGAATTTGCACTTGATTTCCAGGAGGTGAAATTGACTGTGTAGATAAGGATGGCAACACACCTCTCCATGTGGCTGCAAGATACGGACATGAGCTTTTGATTAACACCCTAATAACCAGTGGAGCTGATGCTACCAAGTAGGTTTCTGGAGAACTACTGTGCATAGGTGTCAAATCATATGGATAACAGAATGAGATTTTTTTTTTGTGGTGTGCCTTTCTTGCCCATTGAACAATGATTGTATGAGTTTTGTTGTAAACATGTGAACTAAAGAGTGTACAATATATTATATGGAATATGGATTCTAAGGCTGATATATTCAGTTTTTGTTAAAGTCACCTAATTCATGGTGATATCAAATAAGGTACTGGGCAACTGTGGCAGGCTGTGGAGAGGCTGCATTTATGCCCTGGGACCCTCCAGGGACCAAATGGACTACCCAAGATAGATAGATATACAAATATACAGATATACACAAACCTCAAAGTGTCTGGAAGTCCACTTTCAGTTCTTAAAAATAAATAATTGAACAGTATAGGGAGGACTTGCAACCTATTTAAAAGGTAAATTGTTGCACTGTGAGCAGCACTTCACCCTCTTTTGGGAGGCAAAAAAAGATTGGTTTGAGGATTCTGGAGTTGTGGAGGGCTGCAAAAATATGTGGGGGAGGGAAGAGTTACATACTTTCCCAGGGCCACACTTTGCTAACTATGGTAGGACAACACAACACATGCTTAAATGTCTTCTACTCCTATCAGTGAGAGTAAAATATTGTACTTCATTTTGTTCATTTATGTCCAGTATATATCCAAGCCTTATCACCTACAGCTTGGAAACTTTTTTCTGTTTTACATTCTAGAGAAAAACGAGAAATAATATCTTTACATACTAACTCTGTATACATTTAGAGCGGGTCGTTTTGAGAAATACCACTTTTTTTTTTTTTGGCTCACTCTTTCATAAGTTTCAGTCTATTCATTTTCTCAGTGATTAAGGTAAAAATGAGCAGTAGGGAGAGAAAAAGGTTCAGCAATCTGGGTTATCCACTCAGAATTTCTATTACACGCTTCAGTGACCTGTGTGTTGATCAAATAAAACACCTCTACCAATGGCTGAAATGCCCGGTGGAGTGAGAAATCTGGTTGAAAGCGTTAGGTAGACACCCGTTGATAGAAGGAAATTACCAGCCTGTGACCTAGAATGAAAATTCTGAATTGCCATTTCTCAGAATCATATCTTCCAGTAGCAGATTTATTTATTTAAATATAGCAGAATTGGCAGGAAGTAAAATAAAAGAACATTAATTGAGGAGAAAAATATGTGGAAAGGGATGAAGGAATGGATAAGTGAAATGGACAGGTAGGTCAACGGTTGTGCTCGGTATGACAGAAGAGAGAACACATTGCAGAAGGAAGAGTGAGCCAGCCAGCTAATCTGTGTTCAAAAGGGAGCATTTTAAGGCTGTGGAGGAGTGGGTGATGGTGGAAGACTAAGGGGCTGCGTTTAGCTCTCCAGGAAGGACCACACTTGCTCCCACAAAAAAGGTGGGTTTTTTGCCCCCAGACACCCTCTGTGGGACATGAGAGCATGTTTATTGGCCTTCCTGGGCCCCTATCAGGCATTTTGGGATGGTTTGAGGCAAAAAAAATTTTTTTAATTTTTTTTTTAAAAATAGCCAAAACTCCATTTTAGCTCCTGTGAGGTCCAAAGGGGTGTTCCAGACCTTTGGAAACACGCTCTAAATCCTCTATGCATAATCTTTTGGCATTTGTGAACAAAAAAATAATTGACCCCTAGGGGCCACAAAAACAGCCCTGGGGCACATGTAGCCTGCAAACCTCACTTTGTCCCCCCGCTATAGATAGAAATTATGTAATAGATTATTTATAAAAGGCAGAGTTTATATGAGAGGCCATAGCGTTGCACCAGTTGGATGTTCTGAGTGCAGTTTAATCCAATTGTTTTAGCAGTTTGCATGTTCATGTGCTTTTGTGTTAAAGAGATTCTCAAGTGGTCAATATGTCATGTTTCTTGTCTGAAAGGAGATGGATTAAGGGGTAAGTGGATTGTTTGTTGCAAGCTGCGTTCACTGGATGCTTATGACTGCGAATAAGCCTAGGCTTTCCTGAGATGGTAACATACCTAGGATCTTTGTATATTTAGGCAGCCCCTTGTGGTAAGAGTGTGTGTGTAAAAACTGAGGGGGGTCCACCTTGTTTTTAAAAGAAATTTTCCTACCAGAAGTTCTTTTGCCTCTTTTTTCCCCAGATGTGGTATCCATCATATGTTCCCCTTACACTTGGCAGCACTTAATGCTCATGCTGACTGCTGTAGGAAGTTGTTGTCAACAGGTAAGTCAATCCAGAAGAGACTGCAAAGCTCAGTTAAATGGTGTATGAGTTGCCAATGGATTCTGGTGCTCAGTGTTGTGTGTTTGAGTTCTTAAATGCCAAGCATCCTATTCTGCTTCATGTGTAGGGCACTGTTGCATGTGTGCTTATTTGTGCAAATGCATCTGTACTTGCATGCTTTTAAAACCCTGTCATCTGGAATACTTGTCCTTAATGCATGCTGAATGCTTTTTAAAAATTTACTTGTGGTCAGAGGGAATGATACTTAGATCTTAAGTTCCTGTAAGCTGAATATCACTGATAGGATGCTCTTTCTGGTGAAAAAGGAGAAGGCAGTTTTGCTTCTCCTTCCTACAGCTCCCTGAAGATCTGCTTTGGAAGGGTGGGGTGTCCTTTAGAAGAGGGTCGGGGCACTTCAGGGAAGAGGAGGAGTCAGTAAGAATCCTCACTTGCCTCCTTAGACTAGATTGGACCTGGAATCCCTTCCGTGGACAAAGTCTTTCCATTCACCAAAGAACTGCCCAGGATCCAGTCCTTAGGTTGCAATCCTCCAGTGGCAGAACTTGGAGTGTGTGGAGAGGGGGGTGGGAGGGGATGGGGCTATGGCACAAGGGCAGGGCCACTGTGCATGGGGGCATGGCCAGGGCATGCGAGGGTATGGCTACGGGCTGGGATGCCCCCAAAACATTGCTGCCAGGGGCAAATCGTTCCCTCCCCTGCCCCCACGTTCCTATGATCCTGTACCCATTTGTTGTTGTTGTGTAACTTCAGGTTTTTCTCGCTGGTGCATCCATATTGATCAAAAAGACGAGAAAGTCCCAGATTTTGTTCTTGTTCTTTCTGATTTTATATCAGAGATCCATTCATGTTTTGTTTATCCCAGAATATTTTCTGTCAGCTCCTGAGACTTTTCATACTAGTTCCCCAGTCTGATTTATCTTAATCCAGTGTAAAATTGGAAAAAACAGGAACAGAATCTGGGACTTTTGAATCAGTCTGGAAGTGCCTTGACTTACAGCAACCCTAAGGGAACCCTATCACAAGGTTTTCTTGGCAGGATTTGTTCAGGGGGAGGGGTTGCCATTGTGGTCTCTCAAGCTGAAAGAATATGACTTGTCCAAGCTCATCTAGTAGGTTTCCATGGCTGAGCAGGGATTTGAACCCTGGTCTCCCAGAGTCTGAGTCTGACACTAAAACCACTACACCACTCTGGTTCTCTTCTACCTGTTTAGTTACAGATTCTATCTATGCAGCATTCTTCTACCCATTTACTTAGGATGAAGTCTCATTGGACTAAACTGCATATGCAAAAAATATAAATCAGAAATGCTGAGAATTCTGGCTTATTGTTGTCCTGATCACTCTGCCTTGGCTCCTTCTGCAAATGAAAATGGCTATAGGTAACCATGAGAGCCAGTGTGGTGTAGTGGTTTGAGCACTGGGATACAACGTCGAAGATCAGAGTTCAGGTCCCCTCTCAGCCATGGAAACCCACTGGCTGATGTTTTGGTGCACCAGAAAACCCCACGATAGGTTTGCCTTAGGGTAGCTGTAAGTTGGAAAGGACTTGAAGACACACAACAGCAATAATATATACCCATCAACTTGCCAACCAGTGCTTTCCTGTGCTGTCTTTATTGCGCTTTTCATCAGATTTTACATTTTTAAATATTTTTGGCATAGTTAGTTATACAGTTATCCCTCCACATTCGCTAGGGTTAGGGGCACAGGACCCACATGAAAGTGAAAAAAATGTGAATAACTCTAGGTACTCCCAAACCATATTTAACACACAAAAAAGTATGATCACCATATTCAGCCCACCACGGATTCCTCTGAGGCATCAGGGTTCCTTCATATGGCAGAAGTGGGTGGCTGGTGGGGCTTACTGCCACCCCCACTGCTGACCCACACCAGTTTTAATAGGGACTTACAAGCCTCGTTTGCAGTTTCTCAATCTCATGAGGCATGCAGTCCCTATTAAAAATGGCATAGGGAGGCAACAGAGGGGACAGGAAATAATCCGTGAATAATCAAATCCACAAAAGTGAAACCCACAAACGTGGAGGGCTGACTGTACATGACCATATATTAAACCAATTTTCTTGGCCAGTGACTCATAAATAAGGGCTGTCAGATTCAAACATGTCGGGGAGGGGGACCAGGTTTGAGGCTTCACCTGTAGCTTTCCTCCTACCGGTTCTGATAGATGAACAGAACTAGTAGTTAGCTGATTAAAATCCCCTTAATATCTAATACCAGTATGCCACCGGCCTAATTTGTGCCTGAGAAAAATCACTCCATCCGCACCCTGCTGCCACAAATATCTAAGCCCCGCAGCCCATTCTGAGCATCCCCAATAAATTCCGTCTATGCAGCATTCCCCAACATGACACCCTCTAGATATTTGTGAATTGCAAGTCTCATCAGCCCTAACCAACACGGACAACGGGCAGGAAGTTGTAGTCCAGAAGTTGCGGAGAGTACTAGCTGGGGTGGGGGTGAGGTGGCCTAACCTTTTCTCACATACTGCAGTCATGAGGGGGAATTGTCGGCTCCTCAATCAATCCGGACATTATAGTGTCATAGATAATTTTCCAGTAGAGATACTGGAGACAGTAGTCAGGGTGACACCAAGACATTTTGCTGCCAGCACCCAGAACAGCAAATGATGCCAAGTCAAGGTTTATCGTACCTAAAGCCAACTAAGTTATTCTGCCACATGAGGCAAAACATTCCACAACAGCCTGTCCCCATTATGGCAGTACAGATGCAACAAAGACGAATCGAATGCTAACAATTTGAGGCCCGGTCCATGATACCCAAAATCTTCTGAGTGAGGTGGCCGATACGCTCTGCCTAATGGCCGGACTAGCCCTAACAGCTGTGCGGAAACAAACAATTTCTATCACAGCAGTACCATTTGAGCCTCCAGGAAAAGATATTTAGCATTTTAGCATGTCTGAAAATCCCCCTTTTTCAAGGAGACAGAAAAGACTTAACAGGAGCGGGGGGGGGGGAGCAGCATATTCGTGTCAGGCACAAAAGGGGGCAGAGGTAAATATTTCTGCTCCTCTGCGGATGTATTGTCTGTACATGCTCTTAGGGAAATAATAATAATAATAATCATTTCCCCTATTAATGTAATTTCCCAAAGACGGGATGGACTTTTACCATTTTCGTGTCAGAATCCACTTTAACTGCTTTTCCTTTAAAGAATTTGCATTTTCGTAGAAAGGAACCCTTTCTTGCCCCCGTGCAGAATCTAAGGCTATCCATAAATAGAACTCCTATTTGATGCGTGCTGAGGCAATCTCTGTGCCTCCCTTGTTTTCCGCACAGCGCTTTCTGCGTGCATGCCCTGCTGTCAGTTCTCTCGATAGCAATCTGCCTCATAAATGCCTGCTGCATGATTTAAATACTTATATAGCACAGGGCTCAATGTGAAAATAGATTCCTTTTGACTTTATGAGCCTTCTTTATTTGGCTGCCAAGCTTGAGCAGGCACTGTCCGTTTCCATGACAACCTCTTGCTGACTTACAGTTGTGTCTGCCTTCTGAATTTTTTTTTTTCTGACTAACTGATTTTTCTGTCTCTGCAATGTTTCTTGCGGTTTAACTAGGACAAAAGTATAGCATAGTGTCCTTGTTTAGTAATGAGCACGTGCTGTCTGCAGGCTTTGAAATAGACACCCCAGATAAATTTGGAAGAACGTGCCTCCACGCCGCTGCTGCGGGCGGGTGAGTAGTTTCGAAATTATAATGGCAATCTTACATGTAATTTTTAGTTCTGTGGTCTCTCCGCAGAAGAATTTGTTCCAAATAAGGAGTAGCAAAATGGCATAAAAGCTTTTATTTACAGGGACTGCGTTCATGTGTGCACACGCAGAGACATGCAGCATCTGAGGAAAAACAGTTCACTGTACAAGACACAAGCTGCAACTGTTCTGCTCCCTCGGATTCTGTTTTTCTCACCCATCTGAGCCTTCTTTCCTATTTTGGTCCGTAGGGCGTTTCCACACTACACTGTTATAGTGCCATTATTCCCCTTTCCATGGAATCCTGGGGTTTGCACTTTAGGGAGGGGCCTTTAGGATTCTCAGATCTTTGGCCTCAGTAAACTACAAACCCCAGAATTCCACAGGATGTTGAAAGTGGAATAATAGCACTCTCACAGTGTAGGGTGGAAAGGCCCATAGTTTCGCCAAAACGTCATGTAAAAACTGAGGTTTATCATGTTCAGTCTCCCATTTGTAAGTAGTAACCTTGGAAAGCTAGTTGTATTTTCCAGCCCTAGCAAAGTGGTGGCCAAAGAAACATGGAAGTGGTGTTACATTAGAAGATGTGAGGCTTTGATGACGCTAGTTTTTCTCCTGCCCCTTTTCTATAGAAATGCAGCACACAGACAAGGGGACTCCTCTTGTAATCCTGCACCACAATAAAAATCTATAGAAAATTTGGAAAACCTGTCTCTCAGCAGGCTGCTAATTTAACATATAAAATTTCACCACTGCTGAGAACAGTGGAAGTTCCTCTCACATCATGTAACAAAGGAGATGCCACCATGACCCGAGCTGTGTTGTATTCTGGAAATGCGCAAACTTCAGGGTAGAGATGATCTGTCTACAGGTATATTTTCAGACAGTTTAATCAGAGCCCTACTCTTAATAGTGTACCTAAATCATTCAAATCTGGATGGGAGTAAAAAACAAAAAATTGCCCTGCATTAGAGAACATGCATTATTTCAGGTTCTTGTTTATTACCTCTTCCATGTGGTGGGATCTGTTTTTTCCTGTCACATTCAAGCCAGACCAAACCAGACAAGCCAGTGTTTTGTTCTTTATTATAGGCCAAATGATAAATTACTGTTCCGGAAAACAAGTTGCCAGACAAGAAAAAATAATCTTCACCACACAGCCAAATCTCTCCTTTTTTTTTTTAATAGACTCTGTGTTCCCCTTGCATCAAAGACTAGCAATAAAATAAGACATAACATTTTATTGTTCCAGAATTTATGCACATCGAGACTTGTTTTTAAGCACAAGAAGAGACGGAGCAGGCACTTCAAGGGGTTTGGTGCTGTTCCAACAGCCAGGAGACTAAATGAATGAAAGAGTGCAAATTGAATTCAATTTGTTACCTTTGAAATAATCACTGGAGCTAGTTCATTTCAAGATTCCATAACACAGAAGTTCTTCTGTACACCAAAAGCTTCAATGAATAGGAAGCTGTGATTTTTCTTGCACGCCATTCTTTTATTGCAGTGGTGTTTGTGAAGGAAGGCCATCTTAATAGGAAGTGCCTTGGAAGTGAACGGCATTGGAATACTTGTTTCTGATTAAACAGACAGGATTATGTTTGTTAAAATTAAGAAGAAGACAGTGTTAATATAGTTAACAAAAGGCAGTTTTTCAAAAGTGCTCAGGAGCCCTCTTGCTTTCTTCTTGTATCCTACAAAAGACTAAAGATGTAGATTTTTTTGCTGAAAGTAGTTGTACACTTGAAACATGTAACAGAATGATGCTGGACAGGGCTAAGGTGACGCAGGGTGGATAGCTACAGCTCCATCTCAAGTCCTGGAAGTTCATGGCCAGCCAGGACAGGAGATGCAGGATATGGTTTCACTGGACCATAAAGCCCATTGGATCTTAATTTTTCAAATTTGTCCACCCACTGCCTGACACAATGTCTCAGGGAAATGGAGGATCCAAAGACAACAACTCCCTTTCTGGCACTCCAGAATGTCCCATTTGGGACCTTTATGCCAGGTTCAACCACTGCTTCCCACTAAAGGTACCTTTCTACTTGACAAGGTCTCAGAAAGCCCAATCAAGACATTCTGATAATATAGCATTGGGTTAACATCATCTTGCTGTTTTGCGTCAGTGTCTTTTTTCATCAGGCAGCAAATTCCCTTTTTTTAAAAAAAATCTACATTTTGTGGCTTTTATTTTATCTGTAATTGTGTCACCTTGTTGAGCAGCATATAGATAGAATACCTACCTACCTACCTACCTTTTTTCCTGGTTCAATAGAATCATTGAGATAGTCTGGACTGAATGGAACATGTAATAACAGCTCATTTACCTTCAAAGGACATTCTGCCCCCAAATCATCCTTGACAGACGTGTGTCCAGGCTATTTGTAGTCATTTTATTTTTATGAAGCATCTACAGAAGAAGATTGCATGTATTTGATTATTTTGGATGCTAAATGATTTGGTGTCCATTTTGTGTGATAGTTGTGAATGAGCGTAGGTTAGAATCAAAATAGGCTTTTTGAGAGAATTGATTAAAAGTAGTATAATGTATGCACCATTGACTAGGCATGGATGCAGGTCCCACAGTAATTTTCTTTTACAGAACTTTAAAACTACATAAAAATTGTGATCAAACTGTGAGATGCACAAAAGTATATAAACCATAGCAAGTAATATAATTATCATTCCACCTTAAACTCAGGAACAACTGTTAAAGTTTTTAAGCAGGTTGTAAACTTAATGTAGCAGTTGGCTCCCCTTAAGTGTTTAAATCTTAAGCATAGCCTGCTTAATAGAACAAGAAATGTATGTTTGATATGGTTCATATTGTCTTCAGACTGGAATGAACATTTATCCAGAAGTTTATAAACTAAATTCTTTCTAAACTTGTGGATGCAGATGGGGATGGAGATTTAATGCCTCACAGCAAAATTTATGAGGCCATTCCACTTTTCCTTATTTTGTTGCAACTTGGAATTGTAATAGATTGAATTGGCCTCTTTATCCCTTGATATACACAAGATACTAACCATTATGAATATGCAAAATATTTGTGCAACTGTGTAAGATTAAGTAAACAAAAACAAACTGGCATTTGGTTACATGAGTATTTACCTTCCTGAATCAGTACTTGGTAGAAACAACTTCGGAAGCAATTACAGCTGAGAGTGTTCTTCGATAAATTCTTGGGGATCTTGGATCTTATCAGTGTTGCCCATCTGGATCCTTCAGTTTTTGCTCAGTCTTTGGTACTTATGCACCAATAGTTCCTTGATCTTCAAGATGGTGTTTGTTTAGATATGTTCTTCGTCATGGTCTCTGTGCCTCACACAATGGGTTTTGCATGTGCACCTTTTTTTTTGTTTAACCTTTATACAGCAGTAAAAATATTTTGCATCTTCATAGTGTTGACTGTCTTGTGTATCTCAAGTGTTAACAAGGCCAGTTCAGTCCATTTCATCCCAAGTTGCTTGAATTTTGTGCCACAATAAAAATATTTTGCACTTCCATAGCGTTGAGTATATTGTGTATGACAAATGGTAAAAATGTTGATTAAATCCATTTCAGTTCCAAGTTGTAATACAACAAAATGTGTAGAAGTTGAAAGGAGCTGAATACTTCTCAAGGCACTATGCGTGTAGGTGGATGTGTGTATGTAGGTGTGTACATATCTTTATAATATATGATGTTAATGTGGGCAGCTTTAACTGAATGCCTTCCTTGGAAATTATGGTATTGTGTCTTCAGGAAATTATGGTACTGTGTCCATTCTGACATATGATTACCCTATCATGGGGTTTTCTTAGCAAGTTCTGTTTGAAGGGGGCCTGCAATTTTCTTCCTCTGAAGCTGAGAGAGTATGATCTGCCCAAGGTCATCCATTGGGTTTCCATGGCCAAGTGGGGTTTCTAGCCCTGATTTCCTGAAATCCTAGTCTAACACTCAAATCACTATACCATACTGGCTCACTTGGAATTTGTATAGTTACATTTATTCTAAATCGTCTTGCTACTCTCTTGTAAAGTACTTTAACTAAATCAATCTATTAACTTAATCAATTAATGAACAGCAAGCAGAAATGTGTAAATCCTATTAATTTAATGGATCTACTCTAGCTGGGACTAATAATTGGATATAGGCCTTCAATCTGTGTGTTAAGGATGGAAATTCTCAATTTTCCCACTTCCTGACAGATGTTGAGGAAAGAGTATTTCTTCCCATGGTGTTGAAACATTTGAGGTTGTTTTTCTTTGCAAAAGACAGAAAACTCACCACAGCATTTAGAAACTGAGTGTTTTTAAGAAACTTGGTCAGTTCTACTTGGAGCTATGCAACTTTCTCAGTTGTAAGTTGGCCTCTGGCCATTACTGTTTCATTTTCCACAATTTTTTGAGAAAGAGGGATGGGACAGCACAGGAATGGATGGATTGGAGACCGGCCATTCATAAATAAAAGTGTATTATATACTGGAGTTTGGGGCCTGGTTTTCTTGTCTTGCTTGATAAGGGCAAGGCATGCAGCAAAAATCACTATTGATCCCCTTTCACCCTGTAGTCTAAGAAACTCCTAAATAATGGATGCTCTGGGTTCTGAGTCTGCACTCCCTTTCTTTCTTGACCTGCCTGCCTATTCTGATTCCCCAGTTCCCTCTCATCCCTGCTTATTAGCTTCATCCTTACCAAGGCTGCTCCTCTCCTGTTGCCCCCCCCCTTTTGTCACCCTTACTGGGCTGATTTTTTGGGCAGCACGCTCCCCGAACACTCTGGTCTCCTAATATGCATTCCCTTTCTTTCTTGACCTGCCTGCCTATTCTGATTTCCTGATTTTTAACTCAAAGCTCACTTCATTAGCCAAGGCTGCTTCTCTCATGCCGTCTTCTTCTCTGCTACTGTTTCTCAGCTGCCTGCCCAGAACTGAGGAGCAGAAGGAGTTGGGAAATCAAGAGTAGGGAGGCAGGTCAAGAAAGAAGGGCTGCTCAGATTCAGAGCCTGGAGAGTTCAGAGAGCAAGTCGAGCAAAAAAAAACAAAAAACAGCTGATAAAGAGCAGCAGAGAAGGGGGCAGCAGGAGAGGAGCAGCCTTGGCACAAATGAAGAGAAATAGAGGAGAAAATAGTTGTAGTTTTCATAGTTCAGATGTGCAGCTTCAGAGCTTAGCGTTCAAGGAATGTTCTACTTCATTCTCCCCTTTTTCAATGTTGAACCATTCAGATGCTTATAAAAATTGTGCAGTTTTAGTTAGTATTGGTGCACAATTTCTCCTTGGAGAGTTGCATTGTATGCCAACTGTGCAGCTTTTAAGGCTGTGCAGAGTTGACAATATTGTGCTGCTTTGCTGTGCAGAGAACAACAACAACAAGTTACCACAAGTTGTAGGAACTTTCCAAGTGCTGTTTTTCTTTCCATTGGTGTTTCCCAAGTGGTCAAGAACACCAAATTTTGACCGCATTCAGGAAATTGTTGGATGTCCATTCCATCTCTACTGTGTATTGAATTCCACATGAGGATAAGATGAAAAATGAGCAACACAGTGCATTTCTTGTTGCTTTTTCATTACTTTTTACTCCTTTTCTTTGGAAAAAATCTGTCTGAAAAGGAAGAACACAGCCCAGAACATAAAAAAAAGAAAAGAAAAAAAAAGTCCTCAAAATAACTTCCCAAGCATTTTGGTCTTACAGAGTAATGAGAAAGTAGTCTACACTACTTGTTATACGGAAAAGGTCTGGCTACTAAGTGTGACCTTCTACATGTGACATGTTACTTCCAAGTTCTGGTACTCCTGATTAATGGGGAAAAAGTTAGAAGTTTACCTGTATGTAAAGAGGGGGTGTTTAAAAACTGTTACATAAGATAAATGTTTGTGCTTGTATTTCATGCTGTAATTCATTCTTCCAGGTTCTTAAACTTAGCAATGAAACATTTTGTGCATTACTGAGGTGTAACTGTTTTATTTTATTCATGTGTGTTATTGTCTTCTCCTTGTCTTTTCAGTAATGTTGATTGTGTGAAACTCTTGCAAAGCAGTGGAGCAGATTTTAATAAAAAAGACAAATATGGAAGGTTTGTAACTTCTGAAAAATTCTGAAAAATTTATCAAAACATTTGAAAAGACAATGTCATCAGTCTCATTGTACTGGAATATATGAGATCAAATGAAGGGAAGCTCAGCCTTAGCTGCTAAAGGTCCATCCCTGAAGCCCACTGATTACAATTTCTGTTGCCAACATGTTTCTGCCACAATCTAGCATGCCAGAGAAACGTCGTGTCCCCAGATCATCTCAACGGCCCAGTTTCATAGGACCCAGCTGGAGTCTCACTCTGTATCCAGAACCTGAGATTTCAGGTTATTTTTAACAGTCTAAAGTGTGAGGGCTTGAATACCCTCAAGGCACCAGATACTGTCTGATCTTGGAAACTAAGCAGGGTCAGCCCTAGTTAGTACTTGGATGGGAGACCACCAATGAATACCAAGTGCTGTAGGCTATATTGCAGAGGAAGGATCTGGCAAAACAATCTCTGAGGATACCTTGCTAAAAAACAAAAAAACAAAAACCTATGAAATTCATGGGGGTGCTGTAAGTCAACAGGCAACCTGAAGGCACATACACATAGGCGCACACACAAAATATGAGCACAAATTGATGAGGGTAAGACTCAGAAGCAGATGGTAACAATAGTTGTATTTCTCTTTGGGGCCAGGCCTTCCTTACATCTCTGAGCTGCATAGGAAATAAGCATTCCCTGTAGTATATTACTGCCTGAAGTACATTGCCAAAAAAGACAGGTGCAGAGTGCATTAAATATATTTTTGTTCTTTCTCTTTCCAAAACAGCAACAACTCATGGCTTGTCCTTCCTTCTTTCCAAATATGGCTGTCGAGGTCCCTGGCTTTTATGGGGGTTTTTTGTTTTGTTTTAGTTCCAGCAGCCCTTTTCCTGGCTTTCTACATGCTTCTGAATAGCTGATGCTTTTTGCACTGGTCTTAGTGTTGGCAATGGCTAGGTTTCTGTCCTTATGCTTGCTGCTGAATTTAGGCAGCTCAGCTTTGTTAAAATAATAATTATTCTTCTTTTAACCTAGTCTATGTGGTCTTCCACATAGAATTCTAGCCAGGGAATGGATGTTCCTCTTCCATTCCCTTGATATGTTTTTAGATTATTATTTTATATGATCTGAAGAGAAACCAGAGTATATTTTCACTGTCTGTGCATGCACTGAGGATAAGTGAGCACCTTCCTGTTCACTTTTCTTATTTCCATGTTCTTTGTGGAGTTAAGCCCTATCCCCTATTTTTCCCTTTACATAGAGAGTCTTTATGTTCCCTACCCTTAATTTTTAGCGAGCTACCTCCTTTTGCTTATCTTCCTTCCTTTGTTCCTTCCTTTCTCTCTTTCTGTCTCCCTCCTTCCCTTGTACTGCTCACATGTCCTTTTCTAATCTTTACTGAAGAAGCAAGAATATATTCTGCATTCAATTAAATAGCTGCTATTGTTACCTTGAAATGGGTTTCCCTGCAGTAATGTTTCTGTCAGGAGTAGTTAATGTAATGGATGCCATTACTCAAGTAATGTCTGAGCTAATATGGTTCTATTTATTTTTCAGGACACCTTTGCACTATGCAGCTGCAAATTGTCATTTCCAATGTATGGAGACACTGGTGACCACAGGGGCCAATATTAATGAAACAGATGACTGGGGACGAACGGCTTTACACTACGCTGCTGCCTCAGACATGGATAGAAAGTAAACAAGCCTATTTGTATTCCTTGTTTCTACTTCTTTGCTAAGCCTGTGTCATCTCCATTCTCTTCATGCAACATTCTCATTTCAGTGAAAGTACTCCTGGAACCAAAAGTGCTCCTTTTCCCTTCATGTATACATCAGCTGCTAGAATTGCTTTGAATATCTGTCCTGCTTCTGCATTTTAAGGTAGCACAGTTCTTTTCAAGTGGTTGGTATGCCTAGGCTGGACTTCTTCCTCATATCTTCTGTGTCTCACATAGTTGTCAGCGGTTGTATAACTACTTCAGCTAGATCTATTTTGCTAGTTTTGCTAGATCCTTGATAATTTACATAGGATCTTCTCACATAGAGTGACTTCTGTTATTAGAAAAATCTACTTGGAGTAGGCTGAATCTGGTTTGCCATCAGCACAGTTTTACAGGTGCTTCAGAAGGGAGCCAGGAGGACATGGATAGTGTGTGGAGCAATAACACTGGGTTGTAGGGAAGGTAAAAGATTCATGAAAATCACTCAGTCCATTGGCAAGCCTCCAGTGAATCCCAGTTTTCTCTGCAAACAGAACAAAATACTTGCTTTGTGGAGGAACAACTGTGGATCTAGCCCACTGCAAAGTGCTTCCTCAGTTTCACTCAAACACAGAAGAATAGTTGGATTTCCTTTACACTGGTTCTCTTCTCAAAAGGAAAGGACAAAGGGGCAGTGACAAGGAACCTCTTCTAGACTGAAAGGAGAGAAGGTTATTCAGTCATCGGGCAATCCAGGTCCATCAGAGTGTTGGTTCACCCTGTATCTGCTCTTGAGTATTGCAGATAAAAGCTTAGGGTGAATTAGGATGCTTTTTTCATACCCTGAAATCAGAAGTATCAAAGTAAACTGTCAGTATCAGAAAAGATTCTGTCTTGTCACAAGATATATTTGAGTTCAAGAGATGTCACCAAGGTTGGCTGAAGTTTTGCATCATGGTACTGTTGAACATATCTCCTTATTCAGTGACAATATCTTTTCCTCTTTCTTTCCGACACATTATCTAGTGCATTATACCAGAGGGTTTGATCATTATTCTTCAGTCATTGGTGTGATGGACAGTGCGTCATAATGTGATATTTCATAGTTTGCTGAAGACTCCCAACAGCACTGTGGAAGTTCAGTGTGTCGGAGATCTTCAGAGAATATATTCTTGCAAGCCACACCACTTAATGAACATATTGTTTGTTGTCTAGATTGGTTCTTGGAATATACATTTCAAAGAGTGTATGAAGAAAACCCAGATTGTGGATAAATGGTTTTCTGTGATATGGGGAAGCTTTTATTTTTGGAGGAGAAATGAAACTGATAAAATCAATGCTCTTTAAGGGTTGTTTCATACATTGCACAGCAGGAAACATGTATATTGACACAAGCTGTAGATATGACAGAGATCCATAGCCATCTCAGCTCCCCTGACAGAGGTACTTGCTTAAGACAGACTTCTGAAATCATCAAAGTGCTGTGCTTGTGCACTGTTCTGTTTTATGATTTATGTAAAATAATTCATGTATAGCTACAGAGAAATAAAATGTGTCAGTTGAGCCTTAGAAACTGGAGATACTGTATCAGCGGGTGAACTCCCATTACCACCCAGGCCAGGCAGGTTTTTTTTTAATCCAAAACCAGGCTCCAGTTCTTTGTCCTACTTGTCCCAGGTCAGACACAGTGGCTTCTCCTCCTCCTCCTCCTCCTCTTTACTCATTCGCTGGCTTTTCCTTAACGTCTCTCCTGTTTATCTAGCTTTTTACCTCCGTCCCTTCAATTAATAAATATTTCTTTATAAAGTGTAGCTTGTTGAGATCTGAAAGCCAGCTGCCTCTTTTGTCAGGCATTATAATATTAACCCTTATATCTTGGCTGAGAGGACTCTTGAAAGAAGGATGTGGAAGGAGATCTTTTCTCTTTAGGTGGTATGACACCATGATCCCACCTAAACGGATCATCCTGATAGGCTTTGTTAAATCCCATTGATGAATGGCTCTTTCCTATGGTGTCAGAATGAGACAATGATTACTCACTATGCAGGCTCCTTCTAGATTTCAGAGATTTCTAGATTTCTAGCCACTCACATCCACCCTTATGGTGGTTCCTTTCTTCTTTGAAACTCAATATTTTTTACACATCCAGCTTCCTTGCAGTATCCCCCCCACCTTGTTTTTAGCTTTAAAAGAACTGAGGGAAGAGCCTGAAATCATTAATAGAAAAACCTGTGTGGCTCCTATGACTCATAACTGAGCTGGGTGGCAATGGGAGTTAATCCATTGGTGGATGGCTCCTTCTTTGCAGTCTAGAATGAGCCTTCAAAGTAAGTATCCAATGCATCATTTTCAGTCAAAATATTATTAAATGGCCTGAAAAAAGAAGGGCTTGACTTGTCTTTTCTTTTCTTTCCCTGCCTTTTTTTTTTAAAAAAAGTGGAAATCCTGGGTTTTTCATTTGTCCTGACCTGATTGGCTTATTGTGCCAACCGTTAAACCGAGTGTCATCCATACGCAAATACAGACATGGAGTAAATGAGGCCCACGAGGTTCCATTTTGTGGTCCCCGAAGCTCTCTTGAAGCCTTCCAAAGACCACAGACCTTTTTTTTAACAACTGGCCTTTTAGGAGCCAAAAATGGCTGAATATTGATGCAAAATATAATGTCTTTGCCCGCAGAACCCCTCACTATTCCCACAGTGCTCCCACCCCCTGGCCCAATTGGCCAAGAATTGGTCAGAAATGAAACTGGAACACATCAGGTGTGCCAATGCTGCCCTGGAGAGGGTGTGCAGGGGTGAAGAATGCCCTCTGCCCCCTCAGCAGTTGCCTACCCCTCCACAAATAGAAGGGCTTTTCCTATTTGTAGAAGGATCCAAGCTTCCTGCTAGAGGAAGGAGTTCTGTGGCGTTGGCAAGTGGGGGCACTGTAGGAGGATACATCCTGCTCCCTCCTCGCAGTGAGCCACAGTGTCATGAGCAGAAGCAGAGAACCCTGTGGGGTCTTTTGCAGCTCTGTTGCTTGCTGGCAGGAAGGAACTAGATGACTCTTCTCTCAGCACCCCACTTGTCAGCACCAGAGAATGCCTCTGCGCAATATAGCTGCTTGGCTTTTAAGGTGAGGCATTAGGGGATCAGATTAAGAGACAGAGCATTGCTATGACATCATACAATCATAAAATCATAGAGTTGGAAGAGACCACAGGGGCCATCCAGTCCAACCTCCTGCTATGCAGGAACATCCATCAAAGCATTCCCAACAGATGGCCATCCAGCCTCTGCTTAAAAACCTCCAAAGAAGGAGACTCCACCACACTCCGAGGCAGCATCTTCCACTGCCGGACAGCTCTCACCGTCAGGAAGTTCTTCTGGAGGTTCCGGTGGAATCTCCTTTCCTGCCAGCTTGAATCCATTGCTCCTTGTCCTAGTCTCTGGAGCAGTGGAAAACAAACCCACTCCCTCCTAGACATGACATCCCTTCAAATATTTAAACATGGCTATCATGTCCCCTCTTAACCTTCTCTTATGCAGACTAAATATCCCCAGCTCCCTAAGCCACTCCTCATAGGCCATGGCTTCCAGACACGTCACCATTTTGGTTGCCCTCCTCTAGACACGTTCCAGCTTGCCGAAATCCTTCTTGAACTGAGGTGCCCAGAACTGGACACTGTATTCCACATGAGGTCTAGCCAATGCAGAATAGAATGGTACCATTACATTCCTTGATCTAGACACCATACTCCTATTGATGCAACCAAGAATTGTGTTGGCTTTTTTGGCTGCCACATCACACTGCTGACTCATGTTCAGTTTGTGATCTACCAAGACTCCTAGATCCCTTTCACACGTACTGTTATCCAGCCACGTGTCCCCCATCTTATATTTGAACATTCCATTTTTTCTGCCTAAATGCAGGACCTTAGATTTCTCTCTGTTGAAATTCATTTTGTTAGCTTTGGCGCAGCTCTCCAATCTGTCAAGGTCATTTTGAATTTTCATAGCTACATGTCTCATGCAGGATCTCAGCCAGCATGTTTTTCATGGAGGAGGAAGGAAGTCAGGATGGATGGCTCTCCAAATGCTAATTTATAAGAACTAAACCATACATAAAGCACAGTACCTGGAATAGCAGAAAAATTGCAGTGCATACAACTACCATATTTCTCACCTGTTTACTTCAGATAGTCTTAATATAAATAATAGTTCAACATTAATGGGAGAACATCAATTTTTTTTAACCTGGTAGTACCAAACTGAAATTGATGCATGAAGGGATGCTCTGTTGAGATGCAATAAGGCATTAGCTAAAATAGTGAGTTTATATAGCAGGGTGTATAATGTCAGGGAGTTTGAGTACCAATTTCCTACCCTAAGACTCTTTGTGGGCCACAGTAAAACTGAAAACAAAGAACTTTTAAAGATGTAGTGTGTATGTGTGTGTGTGTGTATGTATGTATGTATACACACACACACACACACACACACACACACACACACACACAGTGAGCTCTCCTTACCCACAACCTCCACATATGTGACTTCCAGTTCACTCAAAGCCTCAGGTCCTATACTTAAAATGAGGTCAGTGTGAACACAGAAGCAATAAAAGATCTGTACACATGTCGGTGCCATTGAATATAATAGGACGGGAGCATTTGTGATCTCATCTCTTCATTGGGGTTCCTTGAAAGGAATCCCTGCATGCATACAGAGGGCCCATTGTGTATAATCCAGAACTGGTGGGAAATCGACATCTTGGTTTGACTGGGTACCAGGTTTGATTGGGGGGCCCTTCTTCAAACTGTTTAAGGGCAAAACTGCCACTTCTGGAACTTTCAAGAAAAGAAAAATGACCTTGGGCATTTTAAAAACTTTTAATTAAATTTTTAAATTTTAAATTTTAAATTTTAATTATTTTTGGTGGGGAGTAGGACCCACAAGAACAGATTTGGAATGCTGCATGCAGACTATAAAGCGCACTTTTTCCAGCCCTCTACATAATCAGCAAGATGAATTAATAATGAAATGTATAAAAAGTGGATAGACTTAATAAGACCATAACCTTAGCATCTTTAATCACTTTTCTCTAGACACAATTGAGCTCAGTGGTGCTGTCTTAAGAGAAGCAAATGTGCCTGCATTGAGAAAGAAAGGGAGGAGGACAGGCAGCAAAGTATGGGCTTGCTCTGATTAGCCATTTGGGTTTCAGTGCTGCAGTGATTCACTCATAGTTTTGCCATTGAGAGAGACTGGCACTTGGCCTGAGATTCATGATCTAGGACTATGGATTTGGAATGGGAGTAACACTCCTCTGCACCAGCTTTGCAAGTG
Source organism: Cyclura pinguis (assembly GCA_030412105.1). Taxonomy (NCBI): domain Eukaryota; kingdom Metazoa; phylum Chordata; class Lepidosauria; order Squamata; family Iguanidae; genus Cyclura; species Cyclura pinguis. The sequence continues at coordinate 205,283,684 of CM059599.1, forward strand.
CTGTTCTTTGGGTACAATTTTCCCCTTTTCTCATGGTAGTGGCATCAGAACCTTGGACCACTAAACCTTAGGGGAAGAGGCTTTTACTGCCTGACTCGTTGTGGTGCAACAGTATCTTATGAAAGAAATAGTTTAAAAGTGACAGAGCACATAATTGACTAATGTTAACCACTCACAGGCCAGTCACAGTATGCCTCTGTGTGTGGGGGGGGGGGGCGGGGAGAGATTGCCATTTGATTCCATTTCTATTGTTTTTCAGTATGTATACAGATTTTTAATTGCCAGCTGAGAGTAACATTTGATGCATTTGAAGGAAGTGGACTATAAGTCTATGAAAGCTTGTGCCACAATCTTTTGATTTTCAGGATATAACAAGACCCTTCATAATGTTTGTCAATTCTTTGTTCCTTCTCCCCTGTTCTGATGGGTTGGGTGTAAAGTGAGTGCCGCTCACAAACCTATGTGGACATCTTTCTCCTTTCTGATTTCTCTTCAAATCATATAAATCTTTCACCCCTGAAATGTAAATTCAAAATTTGACCTGTATGACTCTTTGTTTCATACTTGTATTCCATTGTATGCCCCAAATAACTTTAATATTGTAGACTTCTTCAGAGAACTGTATGAAACCCATTTGTGGAAGTGATTTACCATTGTCTCTGCTTCCTCTGGCCTTCATGATTTTAGAAAATGATTAAGATGGCAGAAGTCATGATAAAACATGTTCACAAAAATGTCGCCATGTAGATCCCTTGTCTGAAACATTAAGCTGTTTAGCGGAAACAGTTGTGCAACTCAGGTTTTTCTCTGGGACTAACATAATAGTAAGACCCATACCATGACGTTATAGAAGAATGTATTAATTTAGATGTTCTTTTAGAGCATCGTTTAGATTTTGATGAAACAGGTCATGACTACATGGACATATCCTGCACCACTGCTTTGCTATTGGTTGTGCATGGATAAACCATAGTCCATTAAATTGATAAGTGAAATTATTGTATATTCTCTAATATTCTCTATTAGTGTAGATGTCTAGGCCACTGCATAAGAGCAAGAACAGTTATGGTAGTTCAAGGCAGCACAATTAAACAAGTCAGCTGAATGACTGAGAAATCACACTATCCTTAAGACTCCTTAAGCCATATTTTGTACTTGGATACAGATACTGTACTGCAAAACAGTATAAAATTCATACATGAAGGATACATGCACATATAAATTAAAAGACCTGGGAAGGAGTGATGAGTCTGATCTATTTTTGTCACCACACAGATATACTTTTGCAATGCAATATAGTACATGCATTCACACATGCATGCTCCCAGCATAACTGGGAGGCAGCTGTATCTGAGTAAAAGAAATGTGGAATGAAAAGTTACCTTTGAAGACCGGCACTGACAATCCTCCACATAAAATTATAGTAGTGTAAGAGTCTGTATTGCACCTGTACTGAATGAGATGTGACTGCAGCAGTTTCCACGTTTTCAACAGCCCCCATCTCCCCCCTTTAGAACTACAGGAATAGAATTGCTGTAACTGTGGATAATGTTGTGGGAATGTACTGTTGGAGCCACATCTGACATATATTGGCAAATAAGTCTCGGGGCTTCACTTGGTAGAGAATACTGTTAGTGGAATTATTCTGGTAAATTAGCTGTCAGGCAGAGAGGCCTGGGAATGGGGCCCTTTTACACTATACAGCTGTAAAACTGTAATCTCACTTTAACTGATGTGGCAACATACTGTGTAATCCTAGGATTGGCAACTGAGGGAGGAGCCTTTTGAATCCTCAGCCAGGGAGTTCCTTGTGCCTCTCACCCTACAAACCCCAGGAAGATTGCATAGGATGAAGCAATGGCAGCTAAAGTGGAATCATAATACTATGTGTAATATGAATGGGCCCATGGTCAATGAAATTAATATATTCATGTAAACTGCCACAGTGAACAGAATCTTAAGCATGAGGTAGCATTCATCCAAATGGGACATATGTGTCAGGAGACTCTGGTAGTTGTTGTTTTTATAAATATCCAAACAATATTTCTGTTGTCCTGGGCTATTTTCTGGCAATTCCTGGCATCAGCTGCAACATTTTATTCCACCTCCAAGTAGAATTCTTTTTAATTCTAAGACATATTGGAACAAAAAGTCTTCATATTGGAAAGAAAGAAAGAAAGAAAGAAAATTTGCCCTTCAGAACATAGGATCACCTCAGCAAGCTACACTTTAATTTGAAAAAACAAAACAAAATCTTTGGAAGAGACCTGGTGTAGATCCAAGAAAAACAGCTCTCTAAAATAAAGGAACGAGTAGACATGGAAACAGAAACAGCTAGCAAAACCCAAGAAACTATATTGTAAGATCTCACTCTTCTTTTATACCAATTCAGAAGAGCCCACACTTTTCAGAAACATCACAGTATTTAGATATAAATGAAGATGAAGATATAACCCTTTGTGGCTGTTCTTTGCATTTCTGGAAGCTTGATATGGCTCTTTTCCTTTTTTCAGTTCAACTGTTGATTTTTAAACAACATTTCAGGTAGTAGTGCTAAGTGTAAGTGAAAATCATGGGTGGCAGAAAATCTGTGAAGTGTCCATTTTCAAAATGAGTTGCATTTTTCTGTCCTTTATGTTAAGAAGAAAGAATGTTTTGGGTAACTCCCATGAAAATGCTGAAGAACTTGAAAAAGCCATTGAAATGAAGGAAAAAGAAGCTGCATTGTAAGTTTGGTGTCAATATAGCAATTTGGCTCCATCTCTGTATATAATGCTTCTGCTTCTGTGGGTTGCAGTTCTGTGTATTCCTTGGTTTTGCTCACTCACTGTGCTACAGTGTACAACAGCTGAGATTATGAAGTGCTAACCTTAAGGATCTAGCCTGTTGGGGGTATGTGTTTGTGTGAGTGAGTGTATGTGTCTGTTAATATTTCTGTTTCCATGCTAGCTGTTGCTGCTGTAGTGTTTCTGTGCATTTTGAACATGATGTATTATAGTATTGAAGTCATATACTCTGTGGTAATATCTTGTGAGGAATGCTTGTCCTTCCCAGATTTTAATATTCATAGCTGGTGTTTCTTCTATCATGAGTTTTGTTGTTGTAGCTGCTGTTTCTACATCAACAGTGAGATAGGATATATATGAAAAGTTCTAGAGGAAATAGGAGAGGTGTGGTAGTATCAATCTAAATGGAACCACATTGCAAGCACATTATTTTAAGATTCTTAATTACTTTAAAAAAAGCCCAAAATTAATGTGGTTAGGAAATGCCAGTATGTAACAGGCATGAAATTTTGTTAATGAAATGAAAAAGGTAGCATGTAAAGTAGCATTTAGGGTAGCGTAAAGTAGCATCCAAGCGACGACTCTGGAGACCAGGTTTCAAATCCCCATTCAGCCACAGAAACCGAGTGGGTAATCTTGGGCAAGTCACACTCTCTCAGCCTCAGCAAGGCAGGGGCAAAGTGCTTTTGAACAAACCTTATCAAGAAAACCCCACGATAGAGTTACCTTAGGGTCATTAAAGATTAGAAATGACTCAAGGGAATGCAACAACAACAAATGTTTATCTTGACATTAGTGATCCTATCCATTCAGATGTCATAATCTTTCATTTATCCTTTTAAAAAATCCTCAGGTGTCTAGAATTCCTTCTTCAAAATGAAGCTAACCCATCCATCCAGGACAAAGATGGATACAATACAGTGCACTATGCTGCTGCTTTTGGACACAGACAGTGTTTAGAACTGGTGAGTAGGCCATGATCACTGTTGAAATCCTCTTCTGGACACAGTTTGTCAAGTTCTTGATGTTGCAGAAGTGTTTCATCGTTAGCAGTAACAGTTTTGTACTGCCTTTTCTTCAGAGTCACCAGATTGTGAACAACAAATCAAACAACAGTAATAGCATAAAAACATCATAAAAATTAAACCATATTTAAACATCAAGGGTGCAATCCTGTATGTTAGGAATGGGCCAACCGAATCCTCAAATCTCAGCAAGGATTCGAGATTTGTGAATCTGAATCCTTGTGCAAAAATAGGCGAACCAAATCTTTCAGATCCACCAACCGAACAATAGGTTTTTTAAAAAAATTCTGTTTATAAAAAGTTTTTAAAAGTGTTTTAAAAAATTAAAACTTTGCTTTTTAAACCCCTTTTTAAAAAAGGATTCGAAAGATTTGAAATTCATGGATTCCCAGAACCTTCCAGGGATTCAGATCAGGATTCAGAAAATTCTGGATTTGTCCCATCCCTGCTATATATAGTTACCCAGGAGACAGTCGTACTGAATTCTAAGGAGCTTACTTCTGAGTAGACTAGTATACTACAGATTGCATTGTAAGCTAATATTGAAACCACTGTAAGCAAATCAAATGGCTACGCTGAAAATATGTTTTTAGCTACCTTTTCTTTACTCAGTATGGTGGCAGCTAATCTTAACTCTAAATATTATTTTAGTATAGTTGCAATTGCTTATTGTTTTTTGAGATATGCTGACATTTAGCTTCTGTATCAACAACAGAAGTGAGGAGAAATAAACCAAGCATTTTCATTTTCATGTTGTAAACAGAATTAACAGAACAGCTCCACATTCAGGAGGCATTCTTATAAATATGTTTCAGCTGAATCAGCATCCATCAACAGATATTTAGGCCTATAGGATGTGCATTAATGATGTGATGGGTGGAGATGCTTGGGGCGTGGTCATCTATTAATGATCATGGATAATATCTGCTTCCATAATTTTACAGTGCCATTGAAAGAATAGTTGCCAAAATGACACACTCTTATTTCCTTGAAGGATCTTGACAACATTCATTTTTATAACCCTTCAAGGAAAGGCATTTAAAATAAAATTTTGTTCCATCAGAACAATAGTAGAACCATGACAACCATGTTTTCCCAACATCCTCTGTCATATAATATCTGTTCCTGGGCCAGTGCACTCCAGCATCCACTCCAACACCTTCTGGAATAGTTGTTTAGCTGTAAAAATTGTTGAAGGTTTTCTTCAAGCACTGACATTAATGTATATGTTGAAGTCCCTCATTACAGTCCTTGAAGAGCATAGTGCTCTATGTGAAGTAAATATTAAGCTTCATTAAGAAAGAATAAACTCCATGCCACATATTTTTGCAGAAACCAGCTGCTACCTTGCAGTACATCTCTCAGATTTGCTGTTCCTCGGTAGGGAAGGAAGCAAGGATATTCAAAATGATTACATCCCTTGGCACATTTTCACAAGTTATAGTCACCTTTTGTTATCACGGCACTTCATTTTAAAAATAAATGCGTTGTCAAGATTTGTTTGCCAAACATCAACATGGTCTGGGAGGTAAATAAGGCAGTTGCAGCATCTTAAATAACATGTCACAAATTGAAAAGGAATGACACAAATGCCTGAATCCCATCCATCTCTACCTGTAGTTAACCATTCATAAAACATTTTAATAATAGCTTCATGTGTTTATTGATAAATGAGTGTCAGTGATTCCTATCTGCTTTTACTATACTAAAAATACTTAAAAAAAACCAGCTTTAAAGATGCTGCCACATTCCTTTTTTTTTCTCTCCCTCACTTCTCCCTTTGTCAAAATACCCTGCCCTAGTTCATTCATTCCCCTCTATGCTAAATTCTTTTGAACCTTCATTAGTCAAAAAAAGTAATGGAGATCTTTTGATGGTGCTGCACTGTTATGATAAGGTTATTATCACAGAACTGTATGGGCTTTTTGTAAGTAGCATTCAAAAGAAATAGCCTATTATAAGGGGATTAGTATGAAATGCAGACTGTTGTCAAATGATGTGTGGAAGACCCTTCGGCTGATAAAATAGCTTTATATGGGTTAAGAACAGGTTAAATAAATGAATCTGGTGCTTCATAGTTGGTCATTAGAAGTAATGATTCTCAGGAGGGCTGAAGGAACATTCCACAACCACTGGGATAGTCCCTCACACCAGTTGATCAAGGCAAGAAGCCAATATTCCAAATCCATTTAAACCATTGCCTGCTTCTTTCTCTCTTTCAGTTTTTTTCTTCTCCTGCCTTGCGAGCTGGTTAGATTCATTCTCTCTATTACTCTGTGGCGCTAAAATTAAAATTAAACTATCACAGTTGGGCATTAGGTTCAAGAAAATTAAGCACAGAATCGAAAGAGGAGCTCTTGAGGAAACCGTTGGTTTCAGATTGGGATGGAGAAGTTCTCTACATTGAAGAAAAGAAAAAGCTGCTAGATGAAGAAATTAATACGAGAACTGCTCAATTAACTACAAGTATGTAAGCTAGAGAGAAGGATCTGATACAGAAAAATGGTTCAGCCATTTAGGCACTGACTGATGTACTTCTGAACACGCATCAGAGTCTGTTCTGAAGAAATTTTTCTAACTTTTAGTGAGAGCAATATAGAGGGGAAGGTCTCCTCAGCAGTGCTCATATTCAAAAGCCATAGTGCTAGGACCAAAAATAATTACTTCAGAGGAGACTGAAAAAGTTAAGTTAATAAATAATAAAATAGAAAATGAAAGAAACAGACGTGCCAGCATTGTCTCCCCAAAGGAAGAAAGGCAGACTGGACGATATAAGCTCAGCTGCACCTTCTGTTTGCCATATTAACCAGAGGATTCTAAGCAGAAGGGAGGGACAGAAACTAAGAGAGTTCTCAGCCACTCAGAGAAGACTGCGTTTTCAATTGTGCAGTGCAGGTGCACAGTTTGAGCAGCAATGAGAGTGCAGGTGAAACATCAGAGAATGCCAGAGGAAAAAATGTTCTCTTTAACTCAAGCTGTGTGGCTGAGACTCAGGAAAAGTTTTTGAATCACCTAGCTATGATGGTCCCCCAGACTCAGCTTCAGGTACAGGACTGCAGTTTGGTTAATGCCTTGCCAATAGAGTTTAATGATGCAGGTCAGCAATAGCCTTGTAATACCTCTGCAATAAAAAGCTTAATTAAAGAATTAATTAATATGGAAATGGGAAAGAAAAGGATTCAAAATACCTTCAGTGGTTCAAATATATCAACTGCAATGAATTTGTATAACATGATTTTAATGTAATGAAATTGATTTCTCAATCTAATTTAACCATGGTGAACTTTAGAAATGATGCCAATGCATACTTAATGAATTTAGAGCATCTGTGGAGAGCAGGTGAAAAGTCTGATGGGCAGGAAATTCCTCAGGAGTAACAGTTAATAGATCAGGTTCAGGAACCTAATCATAAGTGTACAGAGAAACCAAGAAAATTCACAGGATAATCGAAGCATGGCTCCCTTATAAGATACCTTAAATGCAAAAAACAATTTAGACAAAGAGGATCTGAATCTCCACGCCAAAATAGGCGAACTGAAACTTTCAAATCTACCAAACTTTTTTTTAAAAAAATTGGTGCCTTTGGGGCCCGCCAAGGCCTGATTGGCCGGCAGGCCCCTGGGCATGCAAAAATTACGGTATAAAGCCCCGCATGTGCACTGGAGGCTTCCTGTGGCTGGCTGCCCTGTGCCCACTTGTGTTGTCTGTCCCCACAGCTGCCTCCCTCTGCAAGGTAATAATTAATCTCTATTCTTTTGACTTGAGACTGGAGGGTAGGGATTGGAAATTATTGAGATTGGACTCGAGAGTTGATTTGAAAGTCCCTTGCAGGACTTGAGACTGGACTTGAGGGTCAAAAATTGAGACTGGACTAGAGGTTGGTGTTGTTTTTTTAAGTGCCTTCCTTGTTGCAGAACTTGAGACTTGTCAAATTCTGCTTCAAAAACACTTTTCAGTAACTGCTTTCTTTCCCTTGCTTTTTAAGCCCTTTTTTAAAAAAAAAAGGATTCAAAAGATTCGAGATTCGTGAGATTTGTGGATTCCCAGAGCCTTCCAGGGATTTGGGTATGGATTTGGATTCGGAAAATTCTGGATTCATCTCATCCCTAACAAAGATAATATCATGTCAGATTTAGAGTCAAAAGGGGAAGATTTGAGCATGCAGGAGGTAGAGTCAAGAGACACAGAGAGAGATTTGGATTTGGATGATGTAGGATTCTCAACTGAGGATTCTTCACTGATCAAAACAAGAATAAGTTATTTGATCCTGACAACTTCAAAGGATTGCTTAAAACAGTATTACTCATTTTAGGTTTGAAAGATCTAGAGCAAGGTGAAAATTCAAAAAGGAAAAAGGAAAGGAAAGTGGCATCAGTACTATAAAAAATAAAGTCAAAAATTTCAGAAATGTTTGCAGAGTAAATTGAGACAAAATGGAAGACAGCTCTTTATTCCAAGAGACACGTAGGATATGGTAAAAAATTACATTTGAGAAAAAAGCAATGGATCAGTTGACTATCCCATTGGTGGTGGTCCCATATCAGCTTTAATTTTTAATGTTGTCATTCTTTGGGAAGACAATACATTCTTAAAAGGTGTAAATGACAAAAAAAATGATTTGGCTCCAAGAAGGTCTCGTGGGGCTTCAGCCCTATCCATTAGAGCACCAGTAACAATTTCCATGTTTGCCAGGACTGCCATTCTGTGGGTTCAAGAAATCGTGGGTTCAGAAGATGTAAGTGCTTGAATGGTTCAAAGAGCATTACATAAGTTAGAGAAAGCACTTCAGTATGTTTCTGATGAGGGACACAATGCTGCAGCATTTGCTGTGCATCCTGTTATGAGAGCTACACTTGGTAGAAGATCCCTGTGGCTGAAACACTGGAAGGCTGACCAAAAGTCAAGAGCCAGTTTGGTAAACACTCACTTCAAGTTATTTGAGGAGAAAGCCTTAGAGAAAGTTTTGGTGGAAGGAAAGATTAAGAAACAAGCTCTATCTACAATTCAAAAAAGGGGCATAGAAAGGAGATACTTCAGAGGAGAAAGTAGGTGGAAGAGTTTCTTAAAAACACAGGGACCTCAGAAATTTCAAACAACAATGAAATAAGGAAAGACTTCAATTTAGACAACAGGGTCATCAACGTCACTTTGGTCATTTGTGGAAAACCATAAGAACAAACAAAGAACAACAAGGGTATGAAATCATTTTCACAAAACGAAGGGAAAATGCCTTTCATCACCGGTGTCAAAAAACAAAATCATGAGGGAGATAGCACAAACAGAAATACAACATTTAATTCAGATTGAGGCAATAGAAAAATTCCCATCTTGTAAGAAAGTCAAAGGTATTTATCCTATTTTCTTTATGGTCCCAAAATACGTGGGGGGGGGGAGGGGAACAGGCCTTTCTTGGACTTCAAGTGCCTGAATGGATATGTGCAATATCAAAAATTCAAGATGGAGACTTACAAAGCATTCTAGAGAATTTGGCCCTAAACGATTTCTTATTCTTGATAGGCTTGAGAGAAGCATATTTGCATGTCCCTGTGCATTACAACTCCATAAAATACTTGCAATTAAGTTACACAGCACTCATTACTAGTTCAAGGCTCTTCCATTTGGCCTGGTGTCTATACCCAGGCTTTTCACCAAAGTACTAATTCCATTGATAGCTTTTTTAGGGAGCAGGAAGTGTAGTTATTCCCAAATCTGGATGCTATTTTGCTGAAAACTGGTTGCAGATAGAAGGCAAACAAGACCTCAGTTTCACATTACAATATTTACAGAGTTATGGATTTCTAATAAATTTCAAGAAAAGTCAGTTGATGACTGCAAGAATATTAACTCACGTGATGCAGACATAAATACACATAGTGGCCATGTCTTCCTTTCCAAGAAATGAAACAAAATGTATTGGACAAAGTAATGCAGTTGAGAAAGATGAAGTCAGTAGAACTAATGCATTTAACAAGAGTGCTAGGGATTTTAGTTTCAACGATTCAGTTAGTCTCATGGACAAGGTTTTGCACAAGGACGTTCGAAGTTTTCATGAGACCATTACAGTGTCAAATGATAAGGAAAAGGCATATCATTCTGGCTATACCAATGAAAGTAAGGAGTTATTTACTTTGGTGGGTCAGACCAGACAGTTATAACAGGGGAATTGTATTTTTTTCCACAAAAAAAGTAATACCAACAACAGATGCAAGTCTTTATGGATAGGTGCCCACTGTCATAGTCAGGTAAACCAAGGAGAATGGACAGAGTAAGAGAAGAGACTCAGTATAAATTTATTAGGGATGAGAGCAGTCAGGTTAGTGATGTGAAAGTTTGCAAGCAAAATAAAAAACAATGTTCAGGTGCACATGGACAACATTACTGTGAAATCATATCTGTGCAACCAAGGGGGAATGTGATCTTCTAAAGTAATCCACCAAAACTCTGGCTTGGGCCAAGAAATGACTGCACTCTCTAATAGCAGTATATCTCAAGGGAACTTGAGAATTTGATGGTGGACTACTTATGCAGAAAAAAAAATTCAACCAGGAGAATGGAGTTTGAACCAGGAAATATTCAACAACTTACAGAACAACTATGAAAAATTTGTGATGGACCTCTTTGTATCTGGTCGGAATTTCAAAATGAAAAGGTATTTTTCAGGTGATGGAAGTACAAATGCAGAAAGGTGTGGTGCATTAACAGTGGAATGGCCAAAGGGAGTACTTCCCTCCACTTCCAATGTTAGAGACTTCTCAATACAATGAGAATGGAGAAAGCAGAAGTGATCTTAACTGCTCCACAATGGCCACACAAACTTTGGTATTATCTGTTAATAATTGTGTAGTGGAATATCCATATTGTATACTCCAGAGCCTAGAGATCTGTTAACTCGGAATCCAGTTTATCACCCCAACCTAGAGAGGTTAATTCTAACTGTGTGGAGACAGAGTGGGAAAATTTAAGGCAATATAGTGAGCCAGTAATGAACACCATTTTGGTGTCTAGACGTCAGTCAGCTCAGAGGATATATGAAATCAATTGGGGGACATTCCAGAAGTTGTGTGATCAGAATTCAGGGTTAATGGAAGAAGTTCAGACAAGTGATGTCTTGTGTTTTCTTCTGAGTGGAATAGATAAAGGTCTAATCTCTAATATTTTAAAGAGGCAGGTTGCTGCTCTGTTGTCTGTGCTGGTAGCAAATGGAAAGCCTTTATCTACCCATAATGATGTCAAGCCATTTTTGAGAGGAGCAACTTTGCAAGCTCAAGCAACTATTTATAGATTCCCTACATGGGATCTGAATTTGGTACTGAATACCTTGACAAAAATTCCTTTTGAGCCACTATGTGGGGCATCCCTGAGGTTAATGATCTTCAACATGTCATTTTTTTGTAGCAATTACATCAGAAGAAAGGTCATTGGAAATTACATCTCTGTCAGTAAACTCTAACTTGTGCAGGTTTTAAAAAGGCAAATTATCTTTGACAATTGATGTGTCATTTCTTTTGAAGTGTATGTTGCACGCAGGTATGATTCAGACATTACAGCCACTGACATTTTGCCTGAATCCAAAATATCCTCTAGAGAGACAGTGGCATTCATTGGATGTTAGGAGGGCAGTAAAGGTTTTTACAGAAAGGACAAAAACAATAAGACATGCAGAAGCCTTGTTTGTTTCCATCCTAGAACCTTAGGATTCAAGGCAACTAAATTGATGACTTCCAGATGGCTGAAAAGCTGTGTTTACCTGTGCTGTTATTGCTTCTACATTCTGAGACAACAGCATGTGTGGGCCCGTGGGCCCAAGTCAGTGGCAACAACAACAACAGCATTCTGAGTAACATCTTCATTGTATGAAATGTGTAAAGCAGCTAGATGGAAAGAACCATCTACATTTATCAGACATTATAAAGTGGACAAATTTAAAGTCAGGGCAGAGGTGGCCTTTGGGCAAACTGATCTACAAGTCATTAAGGAAACAGGCAGCCATTCCCATCTGTACTAGATTTGGTTTGGGTATATCCGAATGGTTGTGGAAGGTTCCTTCAGCCTTCGTGAGAATGAGGGGTTGATACCTACCATGAATGATCATTCTAAGAAGACTGAAAGAGCAACCCCTCACCACCACGCGCACACACACAAACACACACTTTACTCTTGACTCTTTATGTGAATAACTCTTAATGATAAAAGCATAAGACTATTTAACGAAATTGAAGAGCGGGGAAGCAGGCAATGATTTAAATGGATTTGGAATTTTGATCAGCTGGTGCAAGGGAATATCCCAGTTGTTACGGATTGTTCCCTCAGCTTTTCTAGAATGATCAGTTATGGTAGATATCAACTTCTCGTTCTACTTTTCCTCCTCCATCCACTTCTGAATTTCTTGTAATCTTTCAGGGAATACGATCTCTACATTTTTGACAATGAAAGAAAACAAGTCCAAATATAGTCAGTTGGCTTTCGGAGAGTGTAATGGAAGAAAAAGTTTCTTTTAAGAAGTCTTTGTCACTATTAAATGTTCAGAGAAAGTGACTTTGAAATGCAGAACCTAGGTTGTAAAAACAAATATAAAAAGAAAGTACCAAATGGAAATGAATGTGTTCGTCTAGTTCTGATGTATGCCTGCTTTTTACCTGTGATTCAGTCCATACCTTAATTTGTGCATTTAAAGAAACCTCTAAGAAATACCTATTTAAATGCACAATTTGATAAATTTAAGCTGCAAACACCTGTAATACCGTGAACAGAGATGTGCAGAATCTTTTGACATGTAGTTCTAGTCTACATGCCAGCATGTGAGTCAAGGCATTTCATTTCAGAATTTGCCAAGGTCAACTTTCTCTAGTAACCTTAGCAACAACTGTTCAAAATGGCTTTATCGATGTTAACTGTTAATCTGAAATAGTAAAAATGGAAAGTCAATTATCAGCAATGGGGTAACTTCCGAAGACTGTTTTCCACTTCTGGATCTCACTGGAAAACTTCTTTAGAGAAATCTTCCAATTCCAGCTTTGCTCATTTTCCTTAGTATTTCAAGTCAAATGCAATTGCTAATTCCAACAGAGTAGCAGATTTGTTGAATCAATTGCTGAATGATAAAATCAACATTTGTGTAAATCCCACTAGTTCAATGGGTTAACTTTTGCTGGGACTAACAATTGAATTTCAAAAATTAAGCAGTGCCATGCTGGATCAAATCAAGACCCTATATTGTCCAGTATTCTGTTCACACAGTGGCCAACCAATTGCCAATGGGAGGCCTGCTAGCAAGAGATCAGTTCAATTGCATGCTTTGTCTTTCATTCCTCAGCAATTGATATATAGAGACAAGCTGCCTTTGATACTGGCTCTGATACATAGCCATCTGTCTAGTAGTTCTCGGTTAATATATCTAATTTCCTTTTAAAGCCAGCCAGGTTGGCACCCGTTACTGTATCTTGTGGCAGTGAATTCTGCCATTTAATAGTGCGATGTAGAGAAGTATATCCTTTTATCTGTCCTGAATCTCCCTTAATTTACTTTCAGCAGATGATCCTACTTTCTAATATTATGGAAGAGGAAGAATACTTTCTCCCTATCTAATTCTTCTGCATTGTGCATAATTTTATGCACCTCTATCATGTCTTCTGTTATGATTTTTCTAAACCAAAGAAACCCAAATGCTGTAACCTTTCCTCTGGTTTCTTGATCATTTTGTTCTCTTTTCCGGCACCTGATTTAGGGTCAGTTTAAAACACACACACACACACCGCACGCATATGTTACATCTGCAATGTAACAGACATGGTATGTAGGGTAGCCTTATAATACAGTCAGCCCTCCGCATTTGTGGGTTTCACTTTTGCGGATTTGATTGTTCACGGATTATTTGCTGTCAGCTCTGCCGCTGCCCTATGCCGTTTTTAATAGGGACTGCAAGCCTCAAGAGACTGAGAAACTGTGAACGAGGCTTGTAAATCCCTATTAAAAATGGTGTGGGGCAGCAGTGGAGGCTGTAGTAAGCCCCACCAGCCTCCTACTTCTGCCCTGTGAAGGAACCCTGATGCCTCAAAGGAATTCACAGTGGGCTGAATATGGTGTTCATACTTTTTTTATGTGTTAAACATGGTTTGGGAGGGCCTAGAGTTATTCACGGTTTTCTCACTTTCACAGGGGTCCTGTGCCCCTAACCCTAGCGAATGTGGAGGGATGACTGTAATCTGTTGAGGTAGTCTGGTGGGCTCTAAGACCTTCCATGGTTGATGGGATATTGAACCCAGGTTTCTAGAGCAAATCCCAGTACCTCAACTGCTTACACAAGCAGAGGATTGGATTATATAATCCTGCCCAGTCCAGTACAACATGTGGCAGTAAATAATCTATGTGATTATAATTTATGCCTGTTGTTCCTGCATGCATGTGGAGAGACAGTGGAGGCAGGGCAGATGTGTTGCGTTGGAAGAGAGGAGCTTCCTGCTACATGTGGAGTCAGAGCCCAGAGACAACAGATAATTTAGATCAGCCAAAATATATCGACGTTAATACTCCATGTCATATTGTTTGGCTTTGAAGTAGGAGACTGAATCTTGAGCAATATCCTTCCCCTCCCTTTTCAGTAATCGTGTTTCTAGCCACAATGGGGGGAGGGGGGTGATGTTCAAATATATGTGGTCATTTAAGCTAGCAGGTTGAGGCTTAAGGCTGTCAGAACCCAGAATCTACCAGTGGAAACCACTTTTTATGTGATCAAGAACAAAGGTCTCAATATGATTTTTTGAAAGAACACACACACCTCCACTCCCCTAAGGGACACTTATCCCCAAACTTGAATCGCAATCAGTTGCTTTATGATTTTCCTTCTATTAATTCAGTCCTTTGCACATTCAAAAATGATTATTCATAGTAAGTGCCAGTATCTCATTCTAGAACAGAAGGGCAGAGAGGGAGTGCAGTCTGTGAACCAAATTTAGCTCCCAGAGCCATTTTTGTGGCTTCAGATCGCCCCTAAATCTGCTCACCCAAACATGTAAAAAATGAGGATAAAATCATCTCCAGAAGACTCCCAGGGGGTACAATAGGCTATTTTCCAGGTGGGAGGCAGTTTGAAGCCCAGGTAGCTATTTTCAAAACTGGAGGCTATTAATTTCCTAAACACATTTATAAGACAGGAAGCACTAGTGTTGAAGTAAAATTCAGACGCCAGTGCTCTCATCTTTGGAAAGGGAAATATCCTTCAACTCAGGTAGCAAAATATCTCTGGCTGGCCTGAAAGTAAACTCGCCTAGGATTACATTGCACAAATGGTAAAATAAGGTAGGAATTATTCATGTAATGTGTTGCGGAAACTGAATATCAAGGAAATAGGCAGATCTGGAGACTGAGAGTGAATCAACATCTTGAGTTTACTGGTGACCTTATCACATACTTCCTTTCTAATTGACAAGTGCCAATCTCATGCAAAAATGAATGGAGCAGCAAGAGATTAAAAAGAATAAATGTGAACAGCAGAAGATTTTAATCTCTGGGACAGCTAATCTGACTACTTTGTAAAAGTCTTGGTTTGTATTAACCTAAATGGCTAGTTTCAATGTGGTTATATTTAAGAACCAGGCACATTTGGGAGGAGTTAGAATAATGTCCCATTCCCTAAAGGTACACTACATTCCTTTACCTCTTTATCTATTAAGTCTGGTAGGAATGATAATATATATCAAACAAACCCTGAACCAAGTTTAAGGTTGGCAAGAGGTATTTATATACAGACTGGACACTGGTATTTCTCTAGCATGTCTGTTTTTGTGGCACAATATAAAATGGCAGAATATCTTCATGGTAATTTATCTTCAATTAATATGAAGAATTGTGTTTGGCAAGAGATGAAAGGGAGATGTTACAAGTATCTGAATGAGGTTCATTATTTATAAATGAGCACCCGTATTTTCTGGTTGTGCAGGGGACGGCCTCTTGAGCTATCAATTTTACCATCAAATTTGTGTTTACATTTGATATTGCAGCAAAAGAATTTAGCATACTGGTATCAAATGGGATGGAATGCCGCAAGCAAAGGTCAATCTGCTTTAGGATTAAAGTCCACAGACCATACTTCTGAAAATGCTATCAAATCCCGCATTTTCTTTAACAATACAGTGGCCCCTCCACTTTCGCAAGGGTTCAAGGTGCAGAACCCTTGTGACAGTGGAAGAACCATGAATAACACCCCCTCCCCATTTCCTTCCGGGGCTCCACATTCCCGTTCCCTTGCCTTTTGCGCTTCAGGGCCAGAGGCAAGGGAATGGGAGAATGGAGCTCCAGAGAGGAGAAGGAAGGCTTGTCAGAGCCTTCCCCCCCTCCACTCCCTCGCCTGTTGCCTCGGCGTAAGTTCTCAGCACCCGGGCTAGAGGCATGGGAATGTGGGTGAGCTCTGGAGGGGAGAAGAAAGGCATGTGCAACTCCTCCCTCCCATTCCCTTGCCTCTTGCCTCGGTGCAAGTTCTCAGCATCCAGCCAGAGGCAAGGGAATGGGAAGGAGAGTTCAGAAGGGGAGAACGCAAGGGAACGGGAGGAGGAGAATGGAGGGAGAGGGCATGTGTGCGCCTCATGAGTAATCAGATTTACAAAAGTCAGACCTGTAAATGTGGAGGGAGGACTGTAACCTGTTCCTTTGCTACCCCTGCAGCTTTCAGCCCTTTACTTTATTATACTGCTAAACGTTCTTTGCTTAGAAAATGTTTTTAGGGTTTCCAGTTTGATCTTTGGATGGTTGTGTTATGTTGAGTAATTAAGACAATATTAATCAGAAGTGATAGAATTACTTTTTCATTTTGTAAGGCTCTAAGAGCGACACTGCACTGCGGAAGTATCAGATTATCATGTAATTTCTGATGTTTAAATATGCTGTTCTTTACATTTTATAGACCCCTGAGGCATTGTTTTTGCTGAAATGCTTCAGGCTGTTTAACAGTGAAGCATCACTTATCTCTTTTTTGCAGCCCGCAGAACATTCCTAAAGCCCCTGAAGCCGTCCCAATGAAAACACTGTGCAAAAAATTGCCCGAAGCACCATAAAATGACTTTAAAATTTAGCTATTTGCTTAGATGGGACCCCCAACTGCCCCAAAGAGCTGATTTTCAGCCAAAAGTGAAACTGGAAGTAGCATGTCACTTCTGGTTCATCAGGAAAGCACTGGTGTAGCCTGTCAGAGAATGTGGGGGCATAAAGTGGCCATTGGCCCCAATGAAGTCACTCACCCCAGTTTTATAGTATCTTGGGACATGCTTCCTTCATTTTTGTGAGTTCTGTTACATGCTCTTTCTTCCCATTCACATTTATGCACATTGTCATAACACTGAGATACAAAATTCTATTACTTCTTTCTTTTATTTGTTGTAGCTTCTGGAAAAAATCAGCAACGTTTTTGAAGAATCAGATTCATCAGCTACAAAAAGCCCTTTGCACTTAGCTGTGAGTACATGGATTTAATTTAACTTTCTAACTCAAATACTCATGCTTAGTTGAGTTTTCTTTAATATTTAGCACATTTGTATTTAGCATATTTGTCTCTCTGTTAGCCAGCTTAATGTCTTGCTTAGGTCTACCTAGTGAACTTCAGGATCTGAGTGAGGATATAAACCCTGGTCTCCCCAACTGTAAGTCCATCCCTCTATTCAGTGTATCACTCTGGCTCTTCCTAAGCTTCACTCAGCTCAGGTGAAGTTTAGGCACCTTAAAAATTAGTTTCAGAACACTGGTGTGATGAGAGCAGAGATCTCTGTCTTCAATATTATTTATTGATTGATTGATTGATTGATTGATTGAATGAATGAATATCCCATCTTTCTCCCAAGATGAGATTCAAGGCAGCTTATAATAATTTTAAAAGCCTTAAGCTAAAACATTAGTTTACAAAAATTGGAGAAGGATTATTCTCGGGCTGACAGGAGGATCAATCCACTACGCCTGGGTTTGATCCTCGCGCCAGCTTATGCAGGAGCCGTCCACGAACTAGCTGGAAAAACCGTTTAACTGGCTCCTGTCCCTCTCCAACCAGTTTACTTTTTCTTCTGCTTACCAGCAAGACGTGTATCGGTCCCTCTCCAGTTCCACAGGGATAAAATAGTTTACGATAGGGCAGGAGTGAGAAAGATTTGTGGAGAATATGGCTACAGAGAGAAATGAGAGTGTTAACACAGTGATTTCTGAGAATTTAGTCCACAGCACTACAAAATTGTTGGGCTTGGACAAAGACAAAATTAATACTGTTCAGAAAACCGCCGTTAGGCGGGTCACGGACGATGATTGCGGAAGTACTGGCCAGAGACCCAAGCTGCAACAATTTAATGGTGAAGATCGTTCAGCAGAGCTCCAAAAGATTTTCCTGACCTCAAGTGAGAGTGAGGCAGATGACATTAAAATTGTGGCCAGTAAAAGAGCTCCGGAGACTTAAGAAGCCGATGGAAAAGAAAGCAGAAAAAAAGGTAAAAAAGCCAGAGAAGTTGGGGGCAGTCAGAAGCTCCCGAAAATGGCTACGAGTGCCCAGAAACTTACCGGCAAGAGTTCCGGCTGCCATCTTGGAAACAAGGATTCCAAGATGGCACTGTGCGCTACAGACAGGCCGTCGGAGGCCTCGGAGTGTGGCGCCCGGCACTCAGCCAGTACGCATGTGAGTGCTGACGCAGCTCCGAATGCTGTGGGCAACGTGGATTCACAGAGGGTTGCTGAGGCGGATCTGCCGGAGGCACATCCGGCGGAAAATGAACGATTCATGACGGAGCAGCTGGGGCTGGCTCTGGAATTGAAGCAAATCCTGGCAGGATGGCTGGCAAGTGCAGCAGCACAGAGGCCAGAACTTCAGAAAGAGTCTAGTGAGGCATGGTTGGGGGGCCTTGGAGGCCCAAGGCAAAATCCCATGGATGCGTTCTGTGGTGAAATGCATCAATTAATTAAAGAGACTGTCAACGCACAATTTCAAGCATTTTTATCTAATCAACACTTACCAATGAATTTCAGCTCCTGTGATTTAAACAGTCATCTGACCATGTACAGAATGATGAATTTATTTAAACAGTCAGCATTACAGCATCAACTTAATCCTGTTCATCCTGTTAAATCAAATGAATTTGCAGCAACTAATTTAAATAGTTGTATTTGCACTGAGGCCCAAAATGAAATGCCATCACGTAAGAGAAGGAGAGTAGAGCAAGAAGAGAGGACCAGTACTAGCAGCATGGGAATTGCGGCTAATAAGGACAAGTCTTCTAATCCAAAAGGGAACACTTTTGGAGAAATTCAGAAGCCAGTAGAGCAGATGGATTTTAGGAAAGCAATACAACCAGAAGTGGAAGACAGTGAGGAAGATGTAGCACAGGACGAAGCACTGGACATGGAAGGGAAAGAATTCCAGTACACTGATGAGGAGGAGGATGAGAAATCAGAATCAGATAGGATGTTTGATATAGAAACCTTCAGGGGTACTTTGAGAAGGGTGCTACAAACATTAGGATTGGAAAATTGTAAGGACAGTGAGGTTGAAAAAGGCAGTAAGGAAAGTAAGTTAGCATCTGTAATTAGGAGAAAAGAGTCTAGGGGAATGGAAATTCGTTTGCCAGATTTATTTAAAGATGTCATTACGAGTGAGTGGTCTTCACAGGGAAGTTCCAGGAAAGGTCTTACATATAGCCAGAAGTTATACACTTTTGCTAAGGACGATGTCGACTTCCTTAAAGTGCCTCGGAGGCGGTGGATGCCCCAATTGCAGGTTTGATTTCGGGGGCAATTGTCCCCAGCGAGGGGGACACCCAGTTAAAACAGGTAGATGAGCGAAAGGCTGAGTCATCACTTAGAAAAGCGCATGAAGCAACATCTGCAGCTATAAAAGCGTTAGCTGCCGCTTCAATGTTTGCAAGAGCAGGGGTTCTTTGGTCTCAGGACATTTTGGAGGCCCAAGATATCAGCATGTATGAGTTAATGAAGGGGGTACAGCGGATCCAGAGGGTGTTGAGGTATGTGGCAGATGCCAGGCTAGACTCTGCTGTGTTTCTAGCAAGGAACGTAAATTTCCTAACAATTGCGAGACGCTCTTTGTGGTTGAGACATTGGGAGGCAGATCAAAAATCACGTAACAATTTGGCTTTTGTACCTTTCCAGGGAGACTTGCTGTTCAGTTCTAAGGCCTTGGAAAAGGTCTTAGTAGAAACAAAAGAGAAAAAGCAGATGATGCCCACTCTGCAAAAGAAAACAGTGGATAGAAGGAATTTTTGGAGCTCTAACTATTCCTTTTGTGGGGGAAGATCATATGGCTTCTCTGGGAGAAGCTAAATATGGAGCTGGCAGATATCAATGGAATAGGCAAAGACCGCAGTTTACCAAACAGTATGAGTATACTGAACAAGGACAGGGGAAGCTTGGAAGCAATTCCAAGTGAGGAAAGACACAGTATTGACAACCAACAACAGAAAGTGGGGAGAAGACTTCTGTCTTTTGGAAGCAGATGGTCTCGGATAACATCAGACCGTTGGGTTTTGAGTGTAGTAACCCAGGGTTACAAAATATATTTCCATACAAGACCGAAGGACAGATTTCTTCCATCTTCAGTTTTGAAAGAGGAAAACACGCAGCAGATTGTTCTTCAGGGAATTATTCATTTGCTAAAGATGGGGGCAATAGAAAAGGTCCCAGAACATCAGAAATTCACAGGTGTATATTCAGTGTTCTTTGTGGTTCCCAAGCCAAACGGCAAATACAGGCCGGTGTTGAATCTGAGGTATCTCAACAAGTTCGTAGAATACCAGAAATTCAAAATGGAAACTCTACAGACAATCAAGGAGAAACTGGTGTTGGGAGACCACATGGCGTCTATAGATCTCAAGGAAGCATACTTCCATGTTCCCATGTGTTCAGACAACAGGAGATACCTGAGATTCAACTACCAGGATTACCACTACCAATTCAAGGCCCTGCCTTTTGACCTGGCATCAGCTCCACGGGTCTTTACAAAGGTGCTGATCCTGTTGATAGATTTCCTGCGGGTGCAAGGGGTACAACTGTACCCGTATTTGGACGCCATCTTACTAAAAGCACACTCTGAGGCCAAGTTGAGGAAGGACTTAAAATTAACAATTCAAACTTTGACAGATTATGGGTTTCTTCTCAATTATGAGAAGAGCATGTTAACCCCAACAATGGTATTGACGCATTTAGGTGCAAGAATAGATACTTCAAAAGGGAGATTGTACCTTTCTCAAGAAAGGTTGGAGAAATTGCGAGAGGAGGCTCGCAGATTAGGACACAGCAAGTCTGTAGGCTTGATGCAATTGGCAAAAGTTTTGGGGATCTTCATCTCCACAACACAGTTGGTTCAGTGGGGAAGCTTCCATTCGAAACCACTACAGAGGTTGCTGATGAAACATCAATTGGCAGTAGCGGCGAAACAACATTACAAAGTGATAGTGCCACAGCAAGTTCAGTTGGAGATGTCATGGTGGCTGAAAGGAAGAAATGTGGCGGCTGGTCTTCCTTTCCAGATTCAGAATATGGTCCATGTAACGACAGACGTGAGTCTCAGAAGTTGGGGAGCCCCCTGCGAAGGTTATTCAGTGCAGGGGTGTTGGACATCCTCGGACAGACGTTACAACATCAGTTACTTAGAGTTAAAGGCTGTCCGCCGGGCGCTCCAAAGGTGTCTGCATCTGGTGAGACACCGTTATGTGAAGGTTTTCATGGACAACATGACAGTCAAGGCATACATTTGCAAACAGGGTGGATTGCATTCTGTACCCCTAGCAGCGGAGTCTTTTCTGGTGGGCCGAAGCTCATGTAAGATCAATCACAGCAGTACATTTGAAAGGGGAGTTGAATATACAAGCAGATTACCTAAGCAGAAACTGGCTGCATCCGGGAGAATGGTCCCTCAACATGGAAGTTTTCCACGACCTAATAAGTACTTTTGGTGCTTTACAAGTGGACTTGTTTGCTTCTGGGGAAAATACCAAATTAAAAAGGTATTTTTCCATCGATGGAAGCAAAGGTGCGGAAGCGCATGACGCCCTGTCAGTGGCATGGCCTTCGAGGAGGCACTATGCATTCCCTCCGATCCGGATTGTGCAGAAAGTTCTGACAAAAATCCGCATGGAAAAAGCATCAGTGGTATTAATAGCTCCACACTGGCCAAGGAGACCTTGGTTTCCGTTGCTGCAGCAGTTAGCCCAAGCGCCTCCTTGGAGGTTGCCCTTGAGGCCGGACTTACTCACTCAGGGGCCAGTGAGCCATCCAGATCCCAAATGGCTGAGTCTGGCAGCACGGAAATTGAAAGGCAAATTTTAACGCAGCACGGATATGCGGAGAGTGTGGTCAAAACTATATTGGGTTCTCGAAGAGAGACCACGCAGAGAATATATGACAGGACCTGGAAAACCTTTCAGAAATGGTGTGAGGGGAATAAGGTCCCTCTGGCAGAAGTGAGGGTATCACACGTATTACAGTTCCTGCAGGACGGATTAGAGAAAGGATTGTGTCCTAACACCTTGAAAAGACAGGTTGCAGCACTGTCAGCAATCCTAACTTTGGATGGCGACTCTTATGCTAAACATCCTCATATCAGAAGGTTTCTGAGAGGGGCAACCTTGTCATCGTTTCCAACCATGCATAAATTCCCATCATGGGACTTGAACCTGGTGCTGAATGCTTTAACCGGGCCGCCTTTTGAGCCACTAAGGGATTCATCGCTCAGACTGTTATCTTTCAAGACTGCTTTTCTCCTTGCGATTACTTTGGCTAGACACGTGTCAGAATTGGCAGCACTTTCTGTTAATGAACATTTGTGCAGGTTTGAACAAGACACGTTAACTTTAGGCTTCAACCCTTCATTCCTGCCAAAGTGCCTGTCTTCATCATCTCGCCTGCAGGTGATTCATTTGCCAACTTTCTGTCCAAAACCAGTGCACCCATTGGAGAAAAAGTGGCACACTTTGGATGTAAGGAGAGTGGTGAAGGTCTACATAAAAAGAACAAGTGACTTCCAGCACTCAGAGGCTTTGCTGCTGTCTTTTCAACCAAAGACTCTCAGACAGCGGGCCAGTAAATCGGTCATTGTGGGATGGATCAAGGCTTGCATTTTTCTCTGCTATGATTACGCAAAGAAGCCACGTCCGGTAAATGTGTGGCCACATTCTACAAGATCAATGGTGACTTCGGTAGCCTATGACTCGCCCTGCTCATTGGAAGATGTCTGCAGTGCAGCGGGGTGGAAAAAGGCGACTACTTTCATTAAGCATTACAAACGATAAATACAAATCGGCCCAGGCGGCGTTTGGGCGCCGGGTTCTGTAGGCAGTGATATAGTTAGGATCCTGCCCATATGTCAGCTTGGGAAGGTCCCAGGCGTAGTGGATTGATCCTCCTGTCAGCCCGAGAATGAAGAGTTGGTACTTACATGAACGATCACTCTGGGATGACAGGAGGAGCAATCCATACCCACCACTACAGTGATACCATTGCTTATAAGTATTAAGTAGGGGGCAGGGAACTGCATCAGTTACGCTAGGAAAAGAAACTGGCTGGAGAGGGACAGGACCTGGTTAAACGGTTTTTCCAGCCAGCTCATGGATGGCTCCTGCATAAGCTAGCGCAAGGGTCAAACCCAGGTGTAGTGGATTGCTCCTCCTGTTATCCCAGAATGATCGTTCACGTAAGTACCAACTCTTCAATTTCCAGTAAAAGATTAAGAATACAGCACACCACAGTACACACACATTACTGCTCCTTAATTAAAATGCAGCAAAGGCCTGCCTGGATAAAAACTCCTTCATCTGCTGGTGGAAAGAAAAGAGGAAGGGGGTCAACCTGACCTCCTGTGGAAAGGCATTCAACATCCTGGGAGCAGCCACAGAGAAGGCTGTCTCCCCAGTCCTCAATAAACATGCCTGTGAAGGTGGTAGGATTGAGAGAAAGCCCTCTCCTGCAGATCTTAAAGCTTGTGCTGGCTTATGTAAGGAAATGCAATTTTCATGTAGTGAGGGAAGCAAATGTGAGAGACTATTATCTGTCTTAATATATGTAAGAAGCCTTCCAGAGGAATCTTTGGTGATCTGAGTGATTCTACTGCTATGCAAAACCTCAACTCGTACCCTAGAGTCCTCTGTATGTTTAATGAAAAGTAATCCCCACTGTGTTCTATGGGACTTGTTTCTTAATGACTGTGTTTAACATTAAACATTTTAGGCAGCTATCTAATTAAAACTTTTCTCCAGGGAAACTCCGTAACAAGCTGTCTTATTCAAATTCTCATTTTTTTTAAAAAAAGAAACCCCTGTTTTAAAGTCCATAAAAATAACTGGGAATAGCTGCAAACTTTAGGTACCTACAAGTGAGATGTGCATTTAATTTTGTACTATAGAGTATTCCTGCTCAGGGTGCTAGACAGCCATGTCCTCTTCCAGAATATTCCACTCCATTACTTCTTCTCCCATGGTACCCCATCTTCTCTTCCTCTAACAGTCAGGTTTGGTGGACAACCAAGTATGTTTAGTGTACACTGGACTAGTTTAGGATTTTCTCATCCACTTAGGATTTTTTCTAAGTACATTCTATGTTTCAGCAAACTGTGCTGTTTCCCCAACCCCGCTATCTTTCCTTATGTGTTGATGGTGCCATTTTAGCTACATAAGTATCCATAGCCAGTGACTGATTTCATTATTGGTATAAAGGATTTCTTGATGGCAATGGAAGAAACTGGTACAAAGTGAGAGATTTGTGTGATGCAAAATTTAAATTTATTTAATTTACATCCCCCCTTTCTCCTGAATCCTTTCTCCTGAATGGGACCAAAGTGTTACAGTCTAAGCAGTAATTTGGGTATAAATTTTGCAAAATTCAAGCCCGTCAAGTCTGAATATTGTGGACTTAAGTGTCTTAATTTAGAGTGAAAGGTAGGATGTTCATGTGCCAGCATAATAGTTTACAGGCTTACCAACTAGTTCTGATTATGAAGCCATCTAACTTAAAAGAAATAATGAAGAAATAGTCCAATTAAACAAATGACCAGCATATACCAAAATGACCAAAAAAGGCATACTGTGTTGGTATGAAAAAGTTGTTTATTTCTGATGGCTGATGCAATCATCTGACGGCAGGCAACCAGATACATTGGCTAGTGACACTACCAGGTCACACTAGTACTTTGGTCCCCAAAGTGACCTCATATAAATCTCGGTTTCTGTTGGAGGGGAACGGCATTGTTGACATTAACGGGGACTAGTGAGCTCTGTGTCTGATTGGATAGGGAGAGACTAGAGGTAGTATAAAAGCCAGCTCCCAAGACATGAAAGTTAGGCTGTTTACAGGCGTCTCCAACAAACTTGTGTTGCTGATAGATACCCTTTAGAATGCTGGTGAGAAAGAAGGAGAGAGAACTCCTACTCTCAGTCTTAAATGGGGTATCGTGACTATGTAATTCTTGTCTAGAACAGATACATACCTGTTACAAATAGAATGTATACTGCAATGGGTTGTAATGTCCATGGAAGAGTATTATTTTTCATGGATGCTTGTGAATTTGACACAGCAGACATCTAAGAAGTTCAGTTCCTTATAAATGTTTGATTATGCAGCTGTCTCTGAATGTTTGCTATGTTGAATATGAAGGAATATGATGTAAGATGTGTGGTGGCTTACAACAAAAGTAAATGATAAGCTGTGTGCATTGATGATGAAAAGTCTATGTTCCTCCTTAACAAGAGTGCATATGTGCGTATTTCCTGTTTTGTTCTTTTTAATTTTAAAAAAAGCCTAAAATATCATTAAACAGTCTGCTCATTCTCCCATGTAAAAATCCTGGAACCAAAGCTTAAGTATGCTTAAGTGGAGTGCTGATGCTAAATCTGCCTGTTTGGACTATATCATTATTCATGAGTAGGAAGCCTAGGCAATTGGAAGGTGATCGGGGGCGGCCTTCAAACAGGTACAGATTAGCTGACAAATGGCAAAGAATCGTGAGTAGGGGCGATAGGGGTAGGGGCAGGGAACCATGCCTGTTTCACAAGGTAGCTGACACTTGTTAAAACAAGATACATGAATTAAAATTTAGCAGTAAAAAAGTTAAAACACAATTAAATAAGCTACTATAATAAGATTCCCATTTCTCAATGTTTCTCTCTGTGTGTTTGTACTTCCATGACATTTTGTCTCAGCGTGAGTATACATGCTGAGCTTCTGCAGGTATATTACAAGCCTCTGAACAGTGGAAGTCAAGAGATGCGTGTCTGCATTGTATAAATAGTTTGGAGAGTCCCCTCCTCCTCCTCCTATGTAGCAGACATCTTTGCCCAACTATTCTGGACTGTCATAAACGTTAACAAAAGCAGGCATGTTCAATACAACACAGTCTGTATATTTACAGGGCCTTTTTTTCATGCAGCCCTAGAACAGAAATTAACCCACAGCAGACATAAATGTGGGATCTGTTTTAACACAGTAAAAATCTATAATATTCTGATGTGTTATCACACTTAGTTTTTACATTCATCTGATTTATGTTGCTCATTTGAGGTAAAGGAATCTTAATCTTGTGAACATAAATATTCTATCCCAGAAAAAAAATACTGAACGTGGAACTTATATAAGCTTTATGCAGGAGGGTAATCAATAATCTCCTGCATATTCTCTTCTCATTAACATTAATGGAAAGTTCTACATCAGGGGGATTTAATTAGACTTTTTAATCCTCTGTGAATTTTGGAATACTGTAGTTTTTAGCTATGGCAAAAATCAAGTCTTTCATATGAATTCAAGGAAGAGATACTTTAGTTTACTTTATTTATTTATTTAGTTTACTTTATTTTAGACTTCTGTCATATTTTGTCAAAAGACATGACAAATGCAAAAAGCTGACATAATTCCAGGCATGATGGATATGTATAGATAATGATCAATAGGATATATTCTCATGAGATGCTTTCATCTGTGCTACATGTGCAGAAAAAATAATAAAAAATATCCTGGTATGATCAGTAAATAACTATCTATAATCACATAGTGAATAGCTATCTGTAATCTTAATAAAAATTACAATCTTCTAGTACTTAACGAAACCTGCAATCATGCACTATGTTGACCTGCAGCTGACGACCCTAAAATTGTAATGGGATGCGGAGTCCAACCAGAGCTGCTTGTCAAGTTAAAGATAAAGAAACAACTCTTCTCAGGCTGCAGTCATAAGCACACATTGTAGACATGTTACTTCTAAGTAGACATGCATAATATTGTGATTAGTGTTATAAGCATGAATGAGCATAAGGACTGTGCAGATAATTCTGGAATAGGAAAAGCTATAGTAGATTTCTATTTATTTAAACTGAATTGTTTTCTACTATTGGGTTTAACTTACTTTTAAAAAAACCCCTAATTTTTACTTATTTTTATGGATAAAGTGATTGCACTATAACAGTTTTCCATGACATTTTATAACAATGCTACATCAGAGGGGGAAAAAACCCCAAAATGACTATTTATTTTGATGTGATGAATGCTAAATGTAATGTAATGTACTCCAGCTCATAAAACCAAGGGAGAAGGCACATCAGCATATTGAACTCTTTTCCCTGTATTCAGCTGTAATTACAATAAAGAAAAACTCCCAAATGTAAACATGCTTTGGTCTTAAGTATCCAGTTTTTATCTTTAGGCCTATAATGGTCATCACCAAGCCTTGGAGGTGCTTCTTCAGTCTCTGGTAGACCTGGACATTAAGGATGAAAAAGGACGCACTGCCTTGGACCTAGCTGCATTTAAAGGACACACTGAATGTGTTGAAGCTCTCATCAACCAGGGTGCTTCCGTTACAGTAAAAGATCACGTCACCCAACGAACCCCGCTTCATGCCTCAGGTAAGTTACACTAACATATTAGTTTACAGTGCAAAGAAATTCAATGCAAAGAAGAGAAGGACATGTTTTGGGTCCTGGAACAGAAAAGACAAGCCAGTTTTTAAACTGAAGAGCATCTTAACCTCTTTGACAGTGGGAAACAGCTGAGGCAGAAGGGCACCTAGTTCTTATTCACATACTCAAGTACTCCTGTACTGTAGACAGTTTTCAACATGATAATGCCAAGTAGGGGAGATAGATTAATTAGAGTTCTCATGGAATATTACTTGTCCATTTAGGTATTCTGTCAGTGACCTTATATGAGGAAATGTAAATTGAAAAATTTCTACCTCTCATTTCGCCTTCAAACTCCACTGAATAACCACTTAATTCTCACTTCCTCTTTCATTTTTCACTAATAGGAATACCTATGCTGTACTCAAAATGTACACAAGCTCTTCTTGCTGAATAGTTCAAAAATCTTCCAATAATAGTAGTAGAGTAGATTGACAACTGCTTTGTTCCCTATATTAGAAATCTTGAACAGATATTCTAAAATAAATCTTTGTTCTTCAAACTATTACCAGTTCCCAAATTGCCATAATTTATTGCAGTGGTTCTTAGCCCTTTCTGGGGTGATCAGTTCTGCATTTACTCTAATTCACCTTGAACTGACTGTAGGCATTTTTATTTTTTCTGTGCCCTGGTTTATCATTGAATATATGCGTCTGTTTCTCCAGTGTGTCTATCTGCACACCGTCAAACAAAATAGAAAAATTGCAGTCTTTTGGATTAACATGCTACACTATCTCAGCATGGTCTGACAGAGACCTCTGCTGGCTGAATAAAATATGGATGCTGTCTAGTAATAAAAATCTAATCAGTTATGGGCATGTGAAATGGTATTTGGGTATAGCAAGAAATCATGACTTCTCCATTTGTTGGCTTGTGCCATCTTTCCTTCTTTTTTTTAACACCCCCCCCATCTTCCAATATCTTCAAAATCTTTCCAAAAAAAATCTTTTTTGCTCAAAAATGCCCCAAAATTATCTAAGGATTGTGGAGGGCATTTCTCTTATATTTTGAGCTCCACTAGAACTCCTCCAGAAGTACAAATGACATCTTGCAAAATTGTTCAAATTTTTATTTAACCTCAAAATGCCCCAAAATGCCCTCTGGGGTGCATTAGGGCCCCAAAACATGCCCGCATGCCCTCCATGTCATTGGGGGGCAAAAAATTGGTTGTGGGAGCAAGTATGGTTGGAAATTACAGTCCTTTAAGGTCTCCTGGAAGGTTAACACAGCTCCTTCCACAGATGCCCAGCCCTCCTCTGCATCATCAAGCAATAGTGCCATTATGTACAAACTGGCCTATAGATGATGCCTGTTTGATTGTACCTGATTTATTCAACTTTTCTTATGTGTGGGGATGTGAATTTTTACTTTTGCCCTCTTTCCCTATATACCCAGAAGCTTCTCACTTAAATACAAATCTATTTATTCAGTTGAAAAATGACAAAACTCTTGCTTCTTTGTAAGGATTTGGGTATAAATATACTTAGGAGAGACTATCTAGAATGTCAGACACCTGTACCTAATTATCCACTAAATGTGTGCACAAGTACCCTTTATTTATTTGCAGACTGGTAAAACAGTTTTTTCCTTTGTAGTCATTAATGGACACACACCGTGTTTACGGCTTTTATTAGAAGTAACAGATAATCCTGATGTGACAGATGCCAAAGGACAGTAAGTTTAGTTTGTTTTCATATGTTTGTGTAACATCATTGACTTTGCGAAAATTTTGAGCACTAGCATTTAAACCGGAATGCAAGGTTCTGTTGCCCAATTCAGAGATCAGCAATGGATTGCACTTTTGTAGATGCACATGAAATGTGATGTTGTCTCACTCATTCTATGCCAATCAGATGACCGTTTTGTCAGTTCATTGTTACAAATAGTGCTGAAGAGTGGTTGTGGGGGGCAGAAGGGAGAAACAGCTGCTGGATATGGCAGCTCTTACTCCCATCAGTCTTTGCATAGGCAACTTCACAATTAGATTACTGTAGGGTTCTCTATATGAAACTTTAAAGACTACTCAGAAACTGCAACTAGTGCAAAGTGCAGCAGTTAGAATGCTAATGTAAATACTGCACAGAAATCCTGTAAAATTAGTTTTAAGGGAATTGTACAGAGACTAAATTCTAAATAACACGTATCAGAATCTTTAAAACAGCTGCTTCCATTTCTTACATGAGACCTACAATTTGGAAATAGCTTCAGGTTGGAGATGATTCTCTGCATTCGTTGTCACTTATCTAAGCAGGAAAACATACAAATTAATTATATGTAAAAAGCATATTGTCTGTGATAGTGAAAACCATGATTACCTTAGACCCACAGTGAAAAACATAGGGACTCTCCAGATTGGTCAAAGCAGAAATACTGGAAATCATTGGAAACGTGGGAGGAAGGCATAAGATAGAAATAAGAGTTTTGAATATGTGAGGTAGGGGTAATGACTGGAAGGGAATATAATTGCAAGGTGTGAAGAAGATAATAGATAGCATGTTGCCCAAATCCCACAGAACCGGAATATAAAATTATGGTTGTCTCTCCTTTTGTAGGACTCCACTGATGCTAGCTGTGGCTTATGGGCACATAGATGCCGTTTCCTTGTTACTTGAAAAAGAAGCATCTGTGGATGTAGCTGATATCCTGGGATGCACGGCTTTACATCGAGGGGTAACTATTGATTTCAGAATATCTTATCCTATATTTTTGCTCTATTTCTTTTGCATAGATCAGAGCTTTCCAAACTTGTCATGTTGGTGACACGCTTTTTTAGACATGCATCATTTCATGACACAGTAATTCAATTTTACTAGCAAACTAGAGGTTAAACTAACTCCTTATGAGAGATACAGACACATACATCAATTGTGATAACAAAATGTATGGGGACACAACATATCTCATGAAAACCTTTCATGTATTTTTAAAACTATATGATTTATAAATAATAACATACCTTTCCAAGATTGTAGGCGACACACCTACACACTAATGTGTTGTGGCACACCATTTGGAAAGCCCTGGCATACATGTTCTGAAATATGCCTGATAACATGAGTACTGACCACCAAAGCCCAGTCTGAGTCTAAACTATAAAACTGCAGGTTGATCTCATACAGCAAAACTTCTCTTAGTCATCTTTTTATTGTATTTGACTAAAAGCCATTACCCCATAGGCAGATATAAGACAAGTTATTCGAAAGAGAATGACCATGATCCAGAAGCATGGTAAGAGCCCTCCTGGGTTTGATCAGAGAGCTACCTAGCACAGCAGTCTGTTACTGTATTATTATCTATTATTATTATATTTTTATATTTATATCCCCTCTTTTTCCCAGTGTAAGACTCAAGGCAGCTCTGCATTGAATTGTGCTGTACGTCTGTCTGTGTTTTATTTGTTGATTTCCTAGCTATGTTTTTCAATTGGCTTTAAATTTATTTATAGTTTAATGATATTTTTAACTTCTATATTTGATATATTTTTAAACAGTGTTTCTTTTAACAATTGTCAGCTACTCTCAGTCCCAGACTGGGGAAAGGTGGGACTAACAAACAACAACAAAAGTTAAAACAGACTAATAGATAAAAAATTTACACTTACAAAAATTAGCAATATAATTAACTATCAATAAAATTAAAAACAGTTTAAAATAAGCCATTAAAAAGAAGAACAGATAGTACATGAAATGCCCTTTCTTCTGAGAAGACAGTCCTCAAAGCCCTGCAAAGATAAAAAGGGCTTCACCTGCCTATGAAAGGAGAATAAGGAAGGTCTAGCCTCTCTAAGAAGGGAGTTCCAGAGCCTGAGAGCAGCTACTGAGAAGGCCTTCTTCTTTGTTCTCACCAGATGTACCTGTGAGGATGGTGAGACAGAGAGAAAGGCTTCCCAAGCAGATCTTGAAACATGGGCAAGCTCATATATAGGAAGAAAGGGTCCTTCAGAATGTAATCTATTCATGCAGTGATCAACCAGTACCCAACTGTTTGTTCTCCCCAGCAGCTTTTAGAACATGACGTATACGTAGTGGCAATAACCCACAAGGAGTTTTTAAAAACATATTGTTCTTTAAAATTGCTTTCCTTTAAAAGCTTTAAATTTTGTAACTGGGGAAAAGAAGGAAATGTGATATAACCTTTCCAGCACATGCTTTGTGTAGTGTTGCAGTACATACTAGAAAAGAGGGCTGGGCTTCGTGTGCTGTTTGGCATGATGGCTCCTAGGCATGTATAGTACTCCAAAGGTGCTGTACCATAACAAGACTTCCCTTAGAGCTAGAGCTGGAGAGAAGATGGAAATCATCCCTGAGTTTGTGATGTATTATGGAGGTGCTCAGGAGGGCTTTGATAGAACACAGCAATGCCAGGAACAATACCTTCCATCTCCAGCAACAGGTCTGGGTTCCTTTTTACCTTGAGCTGTATTTTGGAAATGTAGAATGAGATCAGGGAGAAGACCTGACTCCTTGTGGAGTGGGTAACCTCAGACAAACCAACATTTCTTGTTGGTTATCAAGTCATTGTCTCTGATATTTTGTCCTTACGGTGGCTAAACCAGCAGAAGTCTACCTGTAGACTTGTAAGTGTCTGCTCCTGCTCTGCTGTGCCTAGGGCAAAATCTGAACTAGTTTTAAAGTTTCTTTTTCAAAGTGTGTATATAATATATGAAAGGAGTGACCACATATCTGAACATGTAGCCTTTTACAAAGGAGGGAGAGAGCCCTGTAAAAATCCCACCATTCAGTGTCCTACCATTGTACAACACTTTTAAAAAGGGTTTTCTATACAGTGAATATTCACAAACTTTCCTTCCTTGACAATAGCCATTTAAAAAAAAAAACTGTCAAGAACCCTGAGATTTTTCATGTTTTGGGATTTTTTTGGCCCAATAGATTCAATAGAGCATTTCTCAAACTTTTTTGATACAAAACCCATTGAGTTTTTAAAATACAAATACCATTCGAATTTGCACAGAATCAGTATGTTTTGACAGTAACATTTTACTTTGAATAAAGCACATTTATTTGCACAGAAACTGTTTGTTGTACAGAAATTTGCAAAATTTGCACAAACACCCCTGAAATTTAAAATTCATAAAAAAATACACATTCTTGACCAGTGAGAAGACTTAAAAAAAAACTAATCAAAGATTTATGATGGTGTTAATAAATCACCCCAAATTGCTATCTCAGTCTCTCATTCTGGAGTATCTTCTTGATCAATGAAACCATAATGTCCTACAGTGAGTCAATATATGGTAGCTGATGCTAACAGTTTCATTCATTCAAGTCAGCTGAGTAGTGATTTAAGTGACCACATAATTATCGCAATCAAGTCTGAGTGTATTATTTTGAACAGCATTGTAAAAAAAGTCAGTGACACCCATTTTCAGAAGCACAGTCACAGTGGTTTCATTTGCATTGAGCTCTCAGAGAAGGCAAAGAACAGTCCTAAAAGCCTAATGGAATGTTTCTATGGACAAGAGACATAAAGAACTGAGAGTTTCTTAACTGACTATCCAGAGAGTAGGGCCCCCTATTCTAAGAACAACTCTTACTCCTCAGATTAACACCATTTTACTACAGTGAACTTTTCCTTTCCATTTCTTTTAATACATGTGTTTATAATCAGATTATGACGGGACACGAGGAATGTATTCAAATGCTGTTGGAACAAGAAGTATCGATTTTGTGTAAGGATGCCAGAGGCCGGACACCTCTGCATTATGCAGCAGCCCGTGGACACGCCACATGGCTGAGTGAATTAATACAGTTGGCGCTTTCAGAAGATGACTACAGTTTTAAAGATAATCAGAATTACACACCATTGCACTGGGCTTCTTATAATGGTAATCTTTTGTTTCAAACTCATATTTAGCTTCACGTGTTAGGGATAGTGTGGACATCTGGGTACAAAGTGAGTTTACTGCAGATTATGAAACAATTGTACGCTGTTTGAAATTCTCAGCTCAGCATTCAGGCAAGCAATTGTGAGAAGGTGAGTGTGAATGAAGTCCAAGCACAAAATTATAATCAAAAATTAAAAAGAAACTACAGTTTACATGGCATTTAAAAACAAAGTAGAAAAATATGTTGTTAGATTTGAACTGCTTTGATATGTTTTATTGTAACCTGTCTTTTGTTACTATGTGCCTTCAAGTTGTTTCTCACTTATGGGAACCCAGTCGCAGGGGTTTCTTGGAAAGATTTGTTCAGAGGGGGTTTGCTTTGCTTTCCTGTGAGGCTGAGAAGGTGCAGCTTGCCCAGAGTCACCCAGTGGGTTTCCATGACTGTGCAGCAATGTGAATCCTGGTCTCCTAGAGACTTAGTGCGACACTCAAACTACTATACCATACTGGCTCTTGTAACCTTCCTAAGAAGGTGTTAGTGGCAGAAAAGCAGTCTATAAATTTAATTAGAACGTTAAATAATTACTTTCTATCTCATGCAGGCAGAGAGGTTCTGGGACTTGTAAGCAAAAAGTAACTTTCCTAAGCTCTGAATATATTAAATAAATAAGAGGGAGGAGCTGTAGCTTAGTGATAGAGCACATACATTGCATGCATGCATTCCAAGGTTCAGTTCTTGGCATCTTCAGTTAAAGGTTCTCTGGGCTTAGGAAAAACCTTCGCATCTCAGATTGATCTGCAATTTGGAGTGACCAATACAGAGCTTGAGAGTTAACTCTCTATGAAGCAGCTTCATAGGTTCAAATTTTAATCTGCATTATAGAAGCTATATCAGTTACAAACAATCCAAAAGTACTTTCTTGCTTTTGTAACATTAAACCTCTTATCTCTTACAGGCAATGAAAGCTGTATAGAGGTACTGTTGGAACACAAACCTTTCCGAACTTTTAGTGGGAACCCTTTCTCTCCGCTGCACTGTGCCGTGTAAGTGGAAATGTCAGTGTCCAATTTTATTTCATGTAGGTTAATCTGTATGTCAAGAGAAACTGGTGGTACAGGAGCACTAAGGCCCTGGGAATAATAGAATTCTCAGATCACTGCATATTTAGCAATACACATAATCATTTTGTCTTAAAATGCCTCCTTAGCAAATTATTGTGTAGAAAAGAACAATTTTCACATCATAGCTTCACTATATGACTGCATGAAACTGTTCTGGCAAATTTAGAAACACAGGTTTAGTCACCATGCAGACAAAAGAAATAAGAATTATAGATTGTCACAATCCTGCCTAATTCCTCCATAAGTTAAATTATATAAACATTTCATTTTGTCACCTTAAGAAATAAGTTATCCCCAAAACGATTGTAGTGTTCTTATGTAATGAAGAATACATGACTATAATTTATGTGTTTTTGATTGTCAGCTCTTCTGTTACCTGACCTGTTTGCCGACTTCAAATTGTGCTGTAGTATTTTCAATGGGAAAAAAATCAGTAATATTACTTTCACCAGGGATGTATTGGATAACATTGCCCACTCCCCCTCTTGAATAACTAGAATCAGATACCATCATTTATGAAGGCACCATCAGAAATGGATCCAGAAAAGTCATAAATGCCAGTACTACAGTCCTTTACTAAATTACCTGTTAAGTCCAGTAGAAGTCAGTAAAATTTACCCATGTGTAACAGTGGCAGAACTCCATCCCCTAACCGCTGCTTGGAGTAACTCAACTATTTTCGCTATGACACTTACAAATAAATAGTAGCAGGTACATTGCATGGAAAGAGAATGTGCTCTAGCTGCCCACAGACTAGAAATATAGGGTAAGTAGGGCCACTACCCACTAGTCCCCAGAAACAGATATTTACCAACTTGGGTAAAATTAAGCTTTTTAGTCATATTAGCTCAGTCCTAGGAGAAGAATGCCGTTTCATGTGTGCAGACTGAGTGAGCAAAAGAGGGAGGAAAACGGGATTGTGCTGCTGGTCCAGATTCCACCCCCAGAAACATTAACAGAAACAAGTTGTAAGTTCTTAAAAGAGCCTACTGCCTGTGAGTGACATCAAGCACATCCTCCTCCCTGAAGAACAGAGTGATGCGTATATATGTGTGACGCAGCTTAGCTTGTGATTTTTTTTTATATTGCAGAAGTATTCCCCTTCTTTTACTTTTCCACATTTTGTTGTGTTCCAGTTTTGAATTGAAATGGATTTTATCAGCATAGTTACCTCTTTGGCTGCACAAGATATGAAACACTGTGAAAATGCAAAGTGTTTTTATTGTGGCATCAAAATTAAGTTTAAAAACAAACAAACTGGCACTTAAAAGTTATGTTAAGAGTACACCAGCTTTGCTTTGATGTGTCTAAATAGCTCTGTGTAACTTGCTGCCTGCAGAAATCACCTAAATAGCTGGATGGAGTCCAGTGGTACGCAATTCCAGTGCTACATGATCTCAAATTTTAATACACTTCTTTCTGAAAGGTCCCAGAGTTTATTGGAGAGCATACCTAAACAATAGCATCATAAAGACCAAAGAACTATCCAAATCTGGGATAAATTTATGCAAAAACACCAATCAGGGTTGGGTTATTTAGAAGTATTTGCAACTATGAATATTCCCTGGAACAGAGTTAAGGCTGAACCATGACTGCCTCAGATAGCCACCAAAACTCAGTGACTGGGTAAGGAAGGTGTTATTTGGAAATGCAACCAAGAGGCCAGTGGCAGGCAAATCCACATATTCTTGTATATTTCTCTTGGTTATGAGTACTTTCTCTTTAGAAAAATATATACACCACACTGTTTCATTTTAAAGTTAACTATTGTAGCTATTCACATGACTTCTTGGAGAAATTCCCCTTGTTCCTAAAACATCTATCTCACACTTCTTTAAACTGTTCTGTTCTCTCAAAGTGGAAGTGTTAGGAGCTGTGACAACTCCTGTGTGATGACAGGATTTGAGGTGTGCCATTAGTATACTGCCAAAAACAACATGACATCCAGTCTACATGATGCCTGAATAGTTTGATATAATTAGAATAAAAGCTTTCTTTCTTCTCTTTCACTTTTAAATGCTTATTTTTCCAGTAAGTCCTAGTCCTTTAAGCTTTAAATAGTACAATCCAATGAGTCTACTCAGAAGTAAGCCTCAATTATTCTCATTTTTAAATGCTCCTAGACTTAGGCCCTTTTCGCATGCCGTTTTTAAAGCGTATTAGGCACGGTCCCTCCCCCCTTCACGAGCCGCCATACTGCATGATATTCTGGCGAACCAGGTGCTATCACAGCCACGGATAGTGCTGATAGCGTGTTTTCTTATTTTCACCTGAAAGGCGAAAATAACCTCCCTTTCATGCATTGGTCGCATGACCAGAGGGCCTGCGGAGCCGTCGTCCGGTGTGCTTCCGGGAAGGACCCGGGAGTGGGTGGGATGTGGGCAGTCCCTGCTGCCTGTCCCTCACACAGCAACGCCCAGGGGTCGCTCCGCCCAGCAGCAGGCCGATCGCTGCCCCCATCGCAGCAGGGAACACTGCACGACACGTCGCCGCAAGAGGCCACCCCGGGGCTGCGTTGCCATTCACACACACTCGAGACGACAACAGCCCCCGGGGTCCAGCTGACTGTGTTTTTTTTTTAAACCCAGTCCTATCATTAGCACGTTAGCACATTACCAACGTAGTACGAAACAGCCTGTCGGCAGGATCTATCGTGCTAACATTAGCACGATAGTCAACAAAACAATAAAAAGAAAAGAAAAACCACCGACCAATCAGGGGTGAGGGGGCGGGGACAGGGCGGGACCTG
This sequence comes from Cyclura pinguis, assembly GCA_030412105.1. NCBI lineage: Eukaryota > Metazoa > Chordata > Lepidosauria > Squamata > Iguanidae > Cyclura > Cyclura pinguis. The sequence goes on from CM059599.1 coordinate 205,321,123, forward strand.
GGCATGGCCCAGGACGCCGACATGCGGACAAGGCACCGGGCGGGGACTGGTGCTCTCTCGTGAATGCCCTACTGTGTGCAGACTGCAAGGGGCTCTCTACTGGGCCTCTTGCGATATTGGCAATATCGTGAGCGCTCTAGTTCGTCGCGCTATCAAGGTAAGGTGCGAAAAGGGCCTTAAAGGCAAACATCAGCACAGATCTACTTGGATGTAAACCCCACTGACTTCAGTGGGAATTGCTCCCACAAAAATATGGAATAGAATAGTTGGGTCATTCTGGTAATCTTGTTGGAAATGGAGTGAAGGAAGCCCCAATTTACATCAGTGGATGTCACTCCTGCTTCTGCATTATGACACCAATGTTAAGGAGAGGTACACATGCACACCTGGTTGCAAAACGTGGCCAATATGTTGCTGGGGTAAAGGGGGAGGCAAGAATTTGCTTATAAGGCCATATGTTATTACTGTGGAAGGGCAAAACAAAGTAGTACTGATGGCTGCTATGCTACAGAAGTGACAGCAGTTGGAATAAGTTGAATTGTTGAATCCCATGTCTGTGTATGTGCCTGTTGACTTTTCCTGTAGCACAAAGAAAAATCTCCTGGCATTCATGGGAGCAGCCACTCATTCTTCCTGATGTTTGCTTGTGTCATGTGAATTCAAAAAAATTTAGGGGAAGACCAATACACTAGCAGGTACACTAGCCTAACTTTAACCCTCTGAGGATTTTCCTGGTATTTCTGAAGGGAGCTGGAGAAATACACAACTAAGATGGGAAATCCATAACTAAGGGGCCACTCTTCCCAAGGTGCTTCAGAAAGCTGGGCTGTATAGAAGAGCGGCAAGTAACTGCTTTGCTGAAACAAACCCGTCAAAGCCCATATGTGGTAAACACAGCAAATGTAGGAAAAGCTTCCCTGGTTTTATGAGACCAACACTGAACTTTTTGGCTTCGTTGCAAAGTGCAGTATTTGGAGCAAAGCCAATAATGTGCATTACCCTGAAATACCATCCCCATGATGAAACATGGTTGTGGCATGTTTGTGGGTATGTTTTTGCTCACCAAGAAATGTGAAACTGGTCAGGATTGAAGACAAGATGGATAGAGCCAAATACAGGGGAATTCTAAAGAAAAACCTGTTTCAGCGTCCGAGGCACCTGGAACTGGGGCAGAGATTCACCTTCCAGCAGGAACTGGGGCAGAGGTTCACCTTTCAGCAGGACAGTGACCCTAACCCACAACCAAGGTGACATTGTACTGGCTTAAAAATAAGAATTTTAATGTCATAGAACAGAACAGAACAGAACAGAACAGAATAGAATCAAAACCAATTTAATATGTAGGAAGCTTCAAGGTTACTGTTCACCACTGGTCTGCATACAACCCCATACAAACTGGTGTGATTTTTTCATGAAGAATGGACAAAAACTGCAGAATGCAGATGCATTAAGGTGACAGGGTTGTGCCTAAGACTCACAGCTGCAATTTTTGCCAAAATGTTTCTACCCTTATGGACTCAAGGGCTGAATATTTATGTAACAAAACAAGTGCCATTTTGTTTTTGTTTATGCAGCTTCCATGTCACAAAAAATATTTTGCTCCTTCACAGTGTTGATGATCTTTTGCAACAATGCCAGTTCATTCCATTTCAGTTCTAGGTTGTAACACAACAAATGTCAGGGGGTAAGCACTTCTGCAAGGTATTGTATGTATTTGCATTCTTGGATAGGCTGAAGAAGCAATCCACTACATGTGGGTTAACCTCTGGTGCCAACCTGATTGAGGCAGGACATCACCAAAATCCCATTCCATTGTAGCCGTTAACTCTTTCACACACTGCCCCCTCAGTTTTTAACATTCTGCATTGCCAACTGGTTGACATTTCCCTGTCTCCCCTTCTTTCTATAGAATACCATAATTAATATGTAAATTAACTAAATAATATCTTAGATAGGAGTCAGCGCAGTAGTCAGATTGAGATTTATCAGGCAAGAAAAGAAAACAAAACGATACAGAAAGTGTTAAAGACAATTCTCATTTGCCTTCAGAAACGAAAAGGAGACAGACTGACAAAAGATTTAACAACACTAACTTCCCCCATGAACATGAGTCTGCAGGTCTCAGAGGCTGAGCAGCACAATTTGCCTAATGTTAAAAATATGATGGCAAATAAGCAACAGGTCTCAGATTAAGTTTAAGACAATCTTGAGAGTCAACAAAAGGCTATCAATTTGGCAATGATAGTGCAATAGGTTCTAGCACAAGACATTCAGATACCCCTACCAGATATGTTTAAAAATGTACTTGATTCTGAATGGAAAAATCCAGTAAATAATAGAAGCTATAGCAGCTATGGTAGGAAATTGTATATGTGTGAGAAGGAACTGATGGAACAATTAGCTATACCCTTAGTTGATGTTCCAGTTTCAGAGCTTGTCTTGAACTTGGTTCTTCTGAGGGAAGGAGGCATGACTTTGAAAGACATGGATGAGAAGAAGGTGCAAGAAGGCTCTGGGATTGGCAGTAAGAGCTTCAGTAGCAACATTGATGTTTGCAAGAGCAGGTATGCTTTGGGTTCAAGAAATCTTGGACTCAGAGTATATAAATGCCCATATATTGCAAAGAATATTACATAGACTGGATAGAGTGCTGCAATATGTGGCTGATGTGAGTTACAATGCAGTAGTCTTTGTAGCCAGGGCAATTTCTTTAACAGCTGTGGACAGGCATTCACTATAGTTGAAGTGTTGAGATGTAGATCAAAAGACTATGGCCATTTCCGCACTACACTTTTATAGCGCGATGATTCCACTTTCAACATCCTATGAAATCCTGGGGTTTGCAGTTTTGGGAGGGGCCACCCAGCCCCTCTCGAAACTGCAAACCCCAGGATTCCATAGGATGTTGAAAGTGCAATAATCGTGCTATAAAAGTGTAGTGCGGAAATGGCCTATGACTAATTTAGTGTATACAGCATTTAAAAGTAAATTACTTTTTGGCAAAACAGCTTTAGAGAAGGTGTTAGTAGGGGGAAAGGATAAAAAACAAGTCCTACGAAGCACTGAAAAGAAGAGAGAGGATTTCAAAGGCAGAGAGAGCTCAGACAGTACAGATCTCAGTGGAATAGATCCAGGTTCCAGTTCAAGCAGCAGGGTACATAGCAGATCAGAAGCAGAGACAACTACTCCAATCAGGGAGGGGAAATGAAATATTCACTTAAAGACAATACCATAGGGGGATACATTTTTGTTTTGGTCATCTATGGAGTTTGATTACATACAATTTAATTACAGACAAGTGGATCCTAAATGTATTGCCCAAAGGGTACAACATACAATTTCTGAGGAGAGCAAGTAGTTGATCTCTAGAGTTGCTCACATTTTGCCCAAATCCTGTGCATCTATTAGAAAAAAAGTGGTATTCTTTAGATGTCAGTAGGGCAGTGAAGGTATACCTACAAAGGAGAAAAAAGATCAGATGAACAAAGGCTTTGTTTGTCTCTTTTAATCCAAGAAGGTTGGGACAGAAAGCAACTAAACAGAAGTTATCAAGATGAATCTAAGGTTGTATATATCTGTGTTAATGACTTGGCTAAAGTACCATGTCCACAGTGTTTCTAGGCCCCAGTCTACCAGGTTAATGTCTACAACAAAGCCTGTAGGGTGGCAGCTTCAATTGAGGATGCATGTAGAATGGCTATATGGAAAGATCCATCTATGTCCATCAGGCATTACAAAGTGGATATGTTCAGAGCAGGACAGTCAGTCTTCAGAAGAACAGTTTTGCAGGTAGTGTTTCAAGAGAGCAATAGTGAGGCCCATGTTTGAGGTAGTGGCTTGGATATATCCCACATATAGGGGATTGCTCCTTCAACCTAGCTGAGAAGTAGAGTTGATACCTACAATGAATAATAATTCTAGGCATGCTAAAGGAGCTATCTACCTCCAGCCAGGGTTAGATTCTTTTAAAAAAGACCTACAGTTTTTATACGTTCTGTCACTGGAAAAGAAAGGAAAAACAAGTTAAAACTAATGCCGGCTATCTCACTATTAACTCCAGTAGTGATGATGGAAAAATTTCCAATAAATTTGGGGGATGAATTGGAGAAGGAATTAAAAAAGCAGAGAATATATAAGTAAAAAGAATGGATGAATATAATGATGAATAAAGATAGAATAAAGGAGAGATTGCAGGGTACTAAGATGTCATGGCTTAATTACATGCAGCTGGAACAGTGGACAAGGAATTGGAAAAGCAATAATAAAGATTTTAGAGAATATACTAGATTTGAACAAATGATTACGCAAAGAGATGATATGGAAGAAAATGAAATACTGAAGGGTACCACTAGAGAAATATATAAAATACTGTCAGAAGATGAAGATGAAGATGAATATCTTAGAAAAATATGGGAGGAAGATTTAGTACAAAAAACAGATACTCAAGACTGGGGGGAAATTTGGAATTAGCATCATTTTAAAAAATTTATCCATAAGGATACAAGGGAGAATTATTATAAATTGGTTTGGAGATGGTACCTAACACTAGTAAGGTTAAACCACATAGACAAGAATCATTCAAGGTTATGTTGGAGGGGTTGCCAAGAGATTGGCACATATATCCATATGTGGTGGAATTGTGAAGGTATACAGAAATTTTGGCAAATGGTATTTAAAGAGATAAAAGAGATAACAGGAATTGATTTACAAATATGTCAGAGTATAGTGTTATTATCTGTATTTGATAAGGTTAATTGTATCCAGACAATGAAGGAGTTAATTACAAATTTATTAACTACAGCAAGGCTAATTATATCGAGAAAATGGAAAACTCAAGAATATTTTCAAATAAAGGATTGGTATAAAGAAGTGTGGAAAATTGCAATCAATGATACGTTAACATGTTGAATCAAGGTTAAAAAAGGGATAATGAAAAGGAATGACTTTGAAGCAATATGGAAAATATTTGTGGAAAAGGCTTTAACAAAAGAGGGAAGTGTCACACCTCCACAAGAAGAATTACAATTTGGAAAGCAGAGTAAGATGAAATATAATTGGCTCTGGGAATGGGTTCACATTTAGGGTTAGGGTTTATGGTTAATAACAGGATCATATGTTCTGTCACTATTCAGTATGTTCAATGGTCAGCCAGGCTATATAATCAAATTGAGGAGAGAGAGTGTGAAGAAGGTAACGACTGCAAGGAGTGGACCTTTGGTGATGTCCTGCCTCAATCAGGTTGGCAAGAGGGGTTAACCTACATGTAGTGGATTGCTCTTTCAGCCTGCCTGGAATGATTATGTGGGGTAGGTGTCAATTTCTCATTTTGTAATCCATGCTATAGATAGAGTAAGTATAAATTCCAACTGTCAAAGTTGGGACACTAGGTAATACGGCAAAGGTTTGTTGCATCAGTAGTACAAAGCAGGTGAAGAAGGTTTCCTAAATATGCTATGAAACAATTGGTATAAATGGTTTATTAAGGAAGATGATTACATTTAACTGTATAAACTTTTTTTTTAATAGAATCAATGATCATGAAAATTGTGCATCACTACTCATTGGGACTCTTGGTGCTGGCATTGTCAATTGTAAAGATGACAAAGGAAGGTAGGAATTAATTGTATGATGAGTTTTTGTTGGCAGTGTTTTTTTAGTTAAAGATTATATGTTGGTGTTGCTCAGTTGATGGAGTGCTCTGTGATTCAACAGAAGTTCCTGTCAGTGGTATGGAGAAAAAGATTTACCTCCTTCACACTACTGAGCCATGCATTTTTCTAAAAATTCCCCAACTCTCTAGATGAGATTTGCGGGATGCAGGCAGCTATAGGGGGGAAGAAAAAGGAAGTGCCAAAAATCTTTTCCTGTTTCATTTACAATATCTTCCACTGGACTGAAAATTATTTCATGGGAGGGTGCTAATTGTGTATATCCCAATTGGTTTGAAATATGATATAGATTAACTCCTTTAGAAAGATGGAATTAAGGAATTCCCAGAGGAGTGGTGCAGAACACAATTTAACCAGATGCTTACTTCAGTAATAAAGAAATTGGTTTATCCAAAGCTGAAGATCATCTTCCCTGCTTATACATGATTAACATCTGATGTTGGTTCCTTTTGTTTTCAATTCCACTTGTACTGAATAAATGCATGTGATAAATTAGTGTTTGACTAGATTAAACAAATATGTTGGGGACTGTTCGCATGCCAGCTTGCCCAATTTTTTAAACTCTCCAAAGGCCCTGTTCAGAGTGTCCTAACCTTCCAAGGTGAGGATGGTGGCAACATGAGGCAGGGTGTTCTCAGTTGTGGCTCTTCACTTTGGAACTGCCCACTCATTGGAATTCATTGACTGCCCAGCCTCACTGCTTTTAGGCAATGCTTAAGTACCTATGTATTCTCTTTAGCATTTGAGGAAAACTAATTTCGTTGCTGTTGAGTCTGTTTTTGTTGTTTATGGTTTTCAATTTGTATTACACACTATTTTTATTTTGGAAAAAAAGTTTTCTTAATAGACCTCGTATAGTATTGTGTTTATTGGTTTGAATTTTTATTAGCTACTTTGAGTACTGGACAGAGAGGTGAAATTGAAATATGAAACACTAGCAATCCATAATTCAAGTAGTTTATTCCTAAAAAAGTTCTAACTTCCTGTGTTTCTTCTTAGAACACCACTTCATGCAGCAGCCTTTTCTGATCACGTGGAATGCTTGCAGCTTCTTTTAAGCCACAATGCCCAAGTAAATGCTATGGATAATTCAGGGAAAACACCACTTACAATGGCTGCTGGAAAAGGGCATGTAGGGGCAGTAGGTAGGTAGCTGGTTGCTGGGAAATTGTAAGAATTAACACCTTTGTACATAGCTGTAGATATTCTATGTCTGTTTGATAAGAATATAGTAACTTCATGCAGTTAAAGTTGCTCCTTTTTGTGATGCTACGTACCTTTAAAATTTAAATTCTAAGCACTTTGCTAAAAGTTCTGCTATGGTCACATACAGAATTATAACCTTGTTGGTTTGAGAAAATGCAGATTTTAACATACTGCTTGTGAAAGATTTTGAACTGCTCACTGCTCCTTCATTTGGTAGTGAGAAAAGAGCCGTGAAAAGCGATTTTTTTTGGCTTTTCTTACAAGAGAAGAACTGTAGTACTTTCTGGTGGATGTACAGCCAAATAATCAGTTTAACTGCATCCTGCTATAATCAATAGTGGTTGGCATCCGATAAGCCAAAGTTGAATACATAAAGATGGAAGTGTGGTGTGTTGGTGGTCGTTCTTGCTCAGAGGATGATGTTCAACATATTGTGGAATAAATTTCCCCTGAAAGACCATATCTTCAGTTTGAGGATGCTGTTAGATGTACCTTGTGCAAAACTGAGCATATTTGGTAATTTTAGGCTGATAGGCTGGCCACAGTTATACAAGCCAGGTAACATTTTGTTATTAGATTAGCGGAATGTACTGTACACAAATTTTGTTCAGAAACTAAAATTTGAGCCAGGTACAACACTACATTTATTACCAAAACTGGATGTATGTAATATATCTCACCAGCTTGTAAATAGTTGTTGCTGGCTTTGGGCCTGTTTCTGAACACATTTTAAAATGGTGATTTTGACCTCCAAAGCCACAGATTGCAAACACCTTTTTCAGCCAAAACACACAGCCCTTTTTTTCATGTATCCATGTGGGGTCTGAGTTTAACAGGCTCAGTACTTTACTTCTGCAGTTCTCTCACAGATAAGTCTATCTAGTGTCTTCACTGGATTTTGTTTTGATGACAGCTAAAAACAGAGATATTTTATTTAGCCTGTGTTGCTAGATATCCAGTAGCACTTGCATATGCATGCTTACTTAGAAGTAAGTCCCATTGTGTTCAATCAGGCTTAGTTTCTAATAAGTGTGCTTAAGACTATAGCCTTAATGTTTAAGTGTTGTTTTGTTCTATTATTCTGTAATTTGTGTTACAATTTTTACTAAAGAATTTATTTTGATTTTGCAAGCCATCCTAAGAGCTTCAGCTGAAGAAAGGATAAGAAGCTTCTGAAAAGTTAATATTTCTTTTCTTGTACGGAATTATATGTTATCCAGTATGAAAATGTTCAAAGGCAATTTTGGAGCATAAATTTGTGGCATTTTTTGTTTCTGTATTTCTTAGATTTTTTGGTGAACAGCGCCAAAGCCGATCTAACTTTGAAGGATAAGGACTTGAATACATGCTTGCACTTGGCTAGCAGTAAAGTATGTTTAAAATCATTTGTGTCTGTATGCATGTGTTGTTGTTGTTTGTTATATTTATATCCTACTCTTTTCCCAAAATTGGGACTTAAAGCGGCTGACAATTTAAAAGAACAATGCAATTAAAAACATAGAAAAAGTGAACATTAAAATAGAATTAAACAATTTACAGTACTAAAAACACTTCATATCTCAGTTAAAATAATAAAATGCAATTTGAAAAGATAAAAAGCTCTTAAAATGTATTTAAAACATAATATGAAAAACTGTGAAAAAACACTGCTAAGAACCTAAGAGCTGCTGTGGATCAAAACAATGCCCTGTCCAATCCAGCATTACGCTCCCACAGATATTTATCTGAAGACCAGAGGTATACTTACAGGGGCAGCAAAATGATGGCACTGCCCTCAAACGTGAATTCTGCCCCCAATGAAATTTTCCATCAGTCTTCACTGCGGTTTAATAGTTTGAACGCTGGATTATAACTTTGGTAGATGAGGGTTTGAATCCCCACTCAGCCATGGAAACTCACATGGTGCCGTTGGGCAAATCACACTCTTTCAGCCTCAGAGGACAGCAAAGGCAAACCTCCTCTGAATAAATCTTGCCACCCCCCCAGCCCCCACAGGATAGCATTGCCATAAGCTGGTGTCAACTTGAAGACATAGAACAACTTGACATTTTCAGCATTGGAGAGAGTGAGACATTGAAAACTGTCCACATGCACTACTCTTATTTGCTGTATTTGCATTCCCTTGATAACTTTGTCTGCTCCTTCTCTTTAGATGCCTAAATTGTATTTCTAAATGCTTGATTGACCTTGCAGCAGTGCTAAACATTTGGGGACTGAAGGAAAATTTCCATTTGGGACAGAATTCCTATTTTGAGGGTCAGTGCCCTCATTTTGCCCCCCCCCCATTACTTTTGTGGGGAGGACCAATCTAGCTAATGCATTGTCCTTAATTTTGTTGTTTGGGAATACTACAAGCCAGACAAGAATGCAATAGTACCATCCTCCTTTACTCTCACCACTGGTATTAAGAGGCACACTGCTTATATTGGAGATTAGATGTGTTAAATTCAGTAAATTCATCTGATTGTCTTTTAAATTTAAATAATAAATAGATTCAATTTAATGATGACCACTATATCTTGTGGTATTATATTCCATTGCGTAATTATGTGTTTTGCGCAATACTTTATTGTATCTGTCCTGAATCTCACACCATTCAGCCTCATTGGCTGACCTTAAGTTCTAGTGTTATGAGGAAGGGAGAAAAGTCCTCCTTATCTACTAGACTAGTAATTCTTCACTAATTTTCTTCTCAAAGGAAGCAATGAGTAATTTTAACAGTCTTCTTATTGCTGCAATAAAACTTTTGAAAACTGCAGTTTTTGAAGACGATTAGCAGTTTGAGACTTATTTTCTATAAAATTCACATGTATTTTTTAAAACAAAATAGCATTTAGAATGCATTTTCTTATGCAGAACATCCTGCTTTCAACAATAAAAAAAAATACCGTGTATTAATTTTGCATAGAATAGGTATGGAAGACCAAATTTGTTGCTAATCCAGGATTCTCCTTGTCAGGGTTTCTCAACACCTCAGAAACACATTTTAACCATTTTTCATATATTGTCAAATACACTTTCCATCACTACTAGCCACTTCATTCACAACATGCATAATTTTATATATTTCTATCACGTGTTTACTCTTTTCTTTTCTAAGTTAACCCCCCGGCCCTGCAACACTGTAATTATTCTTCAGAGAGTCATTCTACCCCAGATATGGGCAATAGTGGCCTGCTAAATGTTGTTGGACCACATCACACCTGGTCAATGTAGCCAGTGTTAAGGGATGTTGGGAGTTACAACCAAATATGTGGAGGGCAGTAGTTGCTCACCCCATTAATAAATTTCCTTGCCTTTTCTGCACCTTTTCCAGTTCTACAGTATCTTTTCAAGGGGGGTTGGTTAGAACTGTACACAGTCTTCCAACTGGAGTTGCATCATGAATTTATATAAGATCACTGTGATATCAGCAAGTTTTTTTTTTCAATTTCTCTTCTATCTGTGACCAACATGGAGTTTGCATTTTTCACAGTGGCATACACACCAGAACATCACAATCCCTTTTCTGATCAGTCACTGCCAGCTCAAACCCCATTAAAGAATATCTAAAGCTGAGATATCTAGCTTCATTGTCTGTACTTACACTGAAGTGTATTTGCCATTTTAATGTTTTCCTCCTTGTTTGAGAAGTTCCTTCTGGAGCTCTTTGTTCTCTCCTTTTGTCCTAAACAATTAAATGATTTGGTAGTCGTATCAGAGTCAAGTATTTCCTATATAAATCGGAATCTCTATGCGGTGGAGGCATAAAAAAGAGTGTGGTTATGTTGCCAACATTCTCTTCTAATTTTTGAAGCACTTCATGAAAACTTGTGGGAGCCAACAAAATTCTAAGCAGTGACACTATGTCTGCTGAATACTGGAAATAATTGTCAGTTTTTCATAATTATGAATTATGGCAAATTGACTAGTATGACTTGGAGGGGAAACTATGGAAAAGAGAACAAAACATTTAAATCAATGCCCTCATTGTTTTTGTAGTTTCTGTTTCTCAATTGTAATTGATTTTTATTTTGTCATTGAAACATTGGGTTTTTTGTTTATTTGCTTATAAGTTATAACCTAAATTAGGTTTGGCTGTATTTTTTCCTCAGGTTTGGGGAAAGGAAACAAAACCTTTGCTGAATGAGGCATTAATCTTGGGAGGTGATAGAATCTAATAAATTTGGAAGCAGATGTTGCTTATTGGTAGGGACAAAATGACAAGAGAATTTCCGTTTCTTTTTCCTTCCTATAGCGGAACAGCCATCAGCAACAGTCTCTTCTAATCTGCAGCAGACTGGCCCCACAGGAAGGCCACCAGGCTGCTCGTGGGGCTTCCACCACCACCATTTCAAGTGGCAGCAGAGTACTTTTGAGAGAAAGAAAATGTAGAAACCTCTTATGCTACTCCCCCCCTTTTTTAAATGCACTCCCCTAACCTTCATGAGAGAGTCAGTGTGCTGTAATAGTTGGAGTGTTGGACTAGAACACTGGAAAATCAGGTTCCCAATCTCTGCTTATTCATGGAAACCCACAGGATGACTATGGGCAAGTCACATTCTCTTAGACACAGGGAAAAGCAATGGCAAGCCCCCCATTAACAAATCGTGCTGAGAAAACTGTGTGTAGGGTTGACATAAATCAGAAATGATTTGAAGGGACACAACAGCAGCAAAACTTTAATGGGGGACAAATGACCTTCCAAAAGACATACTTAATAATAAGCATACAGCCTGGTTTCAGTGACTATAGCTGTTGAGGATGCTAAATAAAATCAGATGGCACTTCAGACTTTTGGCAAATCCACAAAATGTCTTCCATTGATAGAGTCCTCTGCTTATTTGCATCAGGCTATGTGCACGAAAAGAGAGGTGCAGTATTTGGGTACAAGTAACATAACACATCTTCATAGCTAATATTCTTCTCAAATATGTTGTGTCTCCTCTGTTCTTAATATGTTTCCCACTTTCTATATGCAAATTGCGCCGCTTCTGTGCTTATCAGATATTTTCTATAATTATGGAAGAGAACCAGGTGACAGAAAACTAAATTGTGAGCATGTAAAGGCACTTCATACTTTTGATATAGTAAGTATTGTAAAATTTTCTTCATTTCAAAAACAAAGAATCACCTTTTAAATATGGGTATGTATTCCAGGGACATGAAAAATGTGCCTTGTTGATACTTGACAAGATACAAGAACAGAGCCTTATTAACGCAAAAAACAATGCTTTACAAACGTAAGTATAACTTAATTTATGGTTTGTTTACTACTAACAAAGTTTAGCATCGTTAAAAATCTTACATAATTTATACTTTCCATTCTGCAAATATAACTTTCAATTTCTGGGTTTTGCTTTGGGATTTTTGGACGTGAACTTAAATTTTTCGGATAAACGTTTTTATTATCCTATATTCTTAGCTATTAAACATGCTTTGCAGACCTTTTGAAATCCATCAAGCCTGTTTTAATCTAGATGTCATGTTTTCTAGACCTCTTCATATTGCTGCGCAAAATGGTTTGAAGATGGTAGTTGAGGAGTTACTGGCAAAGGGGGCATGTGTACGAGCAGTAGATGAAAATGGTAAGTGAAGCATTCATATTGTCAGTCATGAACACTAACTTCTCAGTCCGTTGTATAGCACATGTATTTGAATTTCTAAACTACACATAAACTAGACTGTGCTGATATGCCATCTTTAAAAGATATTCAGTGTACAGTTCATTAAACAACAAAAGCTGTCTCATCCACCACAACACTTTTTATTTAACATACATACAGCACGCCCCTCAATTTTTTTTATTTTGCATCTGTTCTTTGTAATAAATACATTATATTATTTAACATATTCAGAATTAGAATTTTTCTTAGCTGTTTAAAAAGCATCAGAAATATTAACTTCTTGCATTGAAGACTGCTTTGTTCTAAAAACATTGTTAAAGCATGGTTGGGAAGGGGGAATCAACATGAGTTCAACTGTGTCCTGATTCATTTTGAGATCAGAACAGTTTTCAGTTCTGTCAACACAGTATATGTGATAGGTTACTGCCACCCAGTGGCCTTAAAAGAATAAAATCTAAGTATCTCACAGATACTCCCACTTCCATTGAAAGTCTCCTTCAGATCCCAGTTCTGTATAATCTTAAGACAAATTGAATTGTGTACTATCAATCACTTTTCACTCTGAACTTGTTGAGGTAGATCTAATGTATTTAGTTGTACAAGCTCATGGTGGCTTTGGATGTAAATATCTCATACAACAGTCCCTCATCTGCAAGAAAATCAGTGTTAGGTATGTGTGAATTTTACTGTTATAAATCTTACTTGGCCACATGTCAGTCTTTAAGTATACTTAGAGTAATTCTTTATGTCCCAGCTTTTGAGCTAGAGGCAGTAAAAATCTATTTCAAGTATTGTAATGGCAGTGCAGCATCAGCATGGTGGAACTTTCTTCCCTCATCTCTCTCCTGTAGCCTTCAGTGCTGCCTAAAAATTGACTCCAGAGCAGGTTTTGAGGGTGTTCGGGTAAAATTCCAGCTATTGTACTTGATTTATACAGCTATTTTATTGAACCAGCATCAACAGACCAAATACTTAATTGTTATTGATTTATGGATTATGGTGGAAATAGTAAATGAGGAGCAATTCAGAAAATGTGTTGTTAGGTGCTGTTTAGCACCATTTTCTGCAGATATAAGTAGCAGGTGCCTGCGAAAAAGCAGGTTCATTGCACGCCATTTTGTGTCTTGCTCCTGCATTCTCCAACACTTGCAAGATGATTGAATACTTGCCTCCCAAATAAATCAATCACACTAGCATAGCCTTCATCCCTACATCTCCTCCTACTGTGAGACATTCAGCATGACTGTTGCTCTTCATAGTATAAAGACCTCTTAGTTTTTCTTCTGTGTAGCCTGGTAGCTCAGTGTCCCTCTAAAGGCCTCTCACACTGCCTTTCTTTGATGCTGAACTTGTTAGTGAACTGAACATTCTAAAGTAGCGTGTTTTTACTGTTGCTAAATAAAATTCATTTAGAGATAGTCACATTATAAACACAGGAACTTATTTTTATGACATAGTTGATGGCAGCATACAGGAAACTTGGCACAGCTAATGATTATAGTTGCGTCAAAGCAATAGCAGTAGCAGTTACATTTCTATATCACTTATCAGTGCAAAGCAGTCCCTAAGTGGTTTATAATGTTGGAGGCTAATTGCTCCCAACAAGCTTGGTACTCATTTTACCGACCTACAGAAGGATGGAAGGCTGAGTCAAGATGGAGCCCTGCAGGATCAAACTCACAACATTGTGCCATTTAACCACTGCACCACCAGGGCTCCTGGCACCATTTTTTTTAAAGAACAGATTTACTGAGCTCTCTTGTAGCACTAATTTAATTTAGCAGCACTTAACTAACCTAATTATGACATAAACGGGTTGTTTTTGTTATGGGCACATTCCTATAGCTGGCACACAAATATACTTTTGTTATGTTGATGACACTGCCTAGCAGCTTTGGTTGGAAACTACTAAAGAATCTTGCTGACAGAATTGCTGTTATCTGCCTTCAAGTCAACTCCAAGTTATGCCAACCCACTCACAGAGTTGTTGTTGTTTTGGCAAGATTTATTCAGAGGAGGTTTGCCACTGCCTTCCCCTAAGGCTGAGAGAATATGACTTTCCCACAGTCACCCAGTTGGCTTCCCCATCCAACACTCAAACTACTACCATGCTGGCTCTACTGACAGGATAATTCTTCGAATATACACCACCTTCTGTAGTCCGAAATTTTTTCATAACCAATCAGAGGAGGCAAAATCCTCAAACCAATACTAAATTTTCCATCAGAGCATGATCTATAATTCCAGTCCCGCACTATTAGTAGGTAGGATGAAATGGCTGTGTCAGGCAGCAAAGGAGAGGCAACAGCGACAGCCAAGCAAGAGGCCCCTTGACCTTTCTCATCTTCATTGTGGAGGATGAGAACAACTTTCTTGTTGTCCAGCACTCTCACCCAGTTGCTTAATCACAGACAGCACTGTTGTTCACACCTGACAGAGTGAATAAGAAGAGGGGCTCTCAGCCCAAGCCATCCTTTCCAACAGTTCAGGTAACTCAGACTTGCACTCCTCCTGATGCATTACTTGATTGGACAGTGAGCAGACATGCAATGGGGTGGGAGGTGGGAAGTAGCAAAGTGTTAGGGAACAGATGTATGTATGTACGCCACACATCCTGCCTTCATCCCCTAAGTTAGCTTACTACCCTCAGGTGCAGTGGAGGATGCTGTCCTGTTGCCAGTGCTGAAGTAAGTTTCAAGTGCCTGTTCAGCTGGCTTCTGTGCATGAAAAGGGCACTGTTTTGTCATATGCCTTGTGCAGCCAAGTGTCTTAGCCTGGCCATATTTAGTTCAATGCTTTATGCGCATATCTAAAGACTACCTTTTAACTAGTATAGACCTGTAATGCTTGCATGGTAGCTGTTTTTTGGCAGTCATGTTCTGAGTCATCTGGGTTTTTTTTTTAGTATAACCTCCTCCCCCATTATCTGGAAGTAAGCTCCACTGAATTTATCTCAGGAGAGGAGTGGTGTGGAAGGCAACACCTAGCTAAGGTGTTTTGCCCACTCCTGACACCTTAATTGAAGACTGATCTTTGTTTCACACATGGTTTCTCAAATAAAGCATATGTCTAATGAAGCCTGGTCCCTGGCTGAAGAAGCTTCAATTGGCACTTCAGCTGGGGACCAGATGAGACTAGAATGTGTGGCCTCTGTCCCAATATCACTGTGTCCTCAGGGCCCAGTAGTAGCTGTGGGAGAATAAACCACTCCAAAGGTTTCCCACTCCTGGTATGCAATATATACAGAATGATATGATGATGCATAGATAGATCCACTTATTACATTTTGGTGAAGATCACTCAGTTCTTCTTGTTATTAATTATTTGGATTCTGTGTAGTGGTTTAGCGTTTTTTTTTTCACCTCAGTACAGTCTTTGCTATATTTACTGTTTATTTTGATAAATACTGCAGTCTTCCTAAATTCAAATACTGTTTGCTTAATGGCAAGGTAATATGGTAGAATTATCCACTCATCATTATTTTCATTTATTTTGTCAGATTATTTAATTTGTGAAAAAAATCCATAAAAATATTCATTAGTTTCTAAAATGCCAGATATTTTTCACTTCAAAAGCAAATCATTGTTCTCATAATGAGAGTTACTTATATAATATGAATTAAGGGTAAATACAGTTGTTTTCAAATTATATTATCCTTGTGGAATGTGATTTACTTGTATTTATTTCATTCTGTGGAGGCTGTAAATTGCCTGCTGCTTTATTATTATATTCTTTAAAACAGTGCTTGTTATGGTCATGTAAGCTTAAACCACTTTGTGAATTGTGTATTTTCCCAGCATGCCCAGTTTTCAAAAGTAACACTGCCTTGCCTGCTGTGATTGTGACTAAACATACATTTCCAGGCTATAAATTCATCTAGAGATGTATCTGAGGCATGCTCAGATCTCTTGCTAGTACCCCTGGCACTAACCATGGCTTTGTCTGCATTTGTGCCCAGGTCATACGCCAGCCCTGGCTTGCGCTCCTAACAAAGACGTGGCTGACTGCCTGGCACTCATTTTGGCTACCATGATGCCTTTTTCTCCTTCCAGTACAATGATGGCTCTCAACTTCGTTTCTTTTAAAAAAGACAATTTGAGCAGGACTCATCTCTGCAATAGCTCCAGTATGAGTAGCGCCATTAACTCCTATAGTAAAACATTAAATAATGATGTAGGAGCAGAAAATGGATACAATGAAAACGATTCTGATTCTGAAACATTTTGATTTTAGTGTTCAGTGCTTCTTTCTTGGTTGCATTTGGATTTAAGTTGGTTTTTCCCTTAAAAAGATCTGAATATCGCACCATTATTGTTGACCTATACTTATGACTGGTATGACTACAGTTAGGCAATGAAAGGCTTGCAGCTGCAGTTAGAGCCTTTCAAAAAAGTAAAGATTTTTTTAAATGCATTCTTGTTAATGTTCTGCTATTTCCAGCTCTGTTGTGCATTCCATAGGTCCTAAGGGCTTTTGTGGAAGTCTCTACCTCCTATTTTATGCAGAAAGCAAAAGCTGCCTTTTTCCATTTTAACAGCACAAGTAAACAGGAACCATTGTGTATATATTACTGTGTTAGCTATAGTGTACTGTTAATACAATGAGTTTTTCCAGGATAGGGTTTGTAGCTCATAGGAAGAAACTCAGATCTTCCTTCATTTTATTGTCTGTTTTTTGAGTCATATAGTCTCAGTTTTTAGATATCTTTGTTATACAAACCAAAGGTAAAGCCACAGATGTGTTTTGTTTTTGTTTTCTTTTGGAAGAACTGCCAGTATCATCACTTTCTATGGAAATTAAAAAATCTAAATTATACATGTATTTAAGCACTTAAGTACACAAAAGGCACTTTTAAAAGCCATTAGCCACACTTTCATTTACAATTTGAAAATGTTTAGGACCAAATCTTGCTTGTCTCCACTTGTAGCAAAGAGATTATTAAGGCAGATGTGATTTGCCTTACTTTTTTATTATTTGGCTAAAGCTTGCACGATTTACTTGCACTCTGCAGTCAAAGGTCCCCAGAAACTTGTGTTGCCTATGCTGTCAGGCAATAATCCATTCTAAGAAAAATCAACTTTAAATTGATAACGCACCTAGTACATTTGATGTTTTCCAGTTTAAATTCATTTGTTTTTTACTTCAGGATTTCTAAATTGTAATGTAGTCTTTATCCTAAGCATTGTCCAGTTTTTAAGATCTGTAACATATGAGCTATATCAAGTTGCTATACACTGTAAGTACTATTACTATGCTAAGATATACAGTGTAGGTAAAACCAAAACACATACAAAATGGAAAAGCCAAGCAATCATCAAGAAATTCATAAGAGAATTGTGACGTACAAAAAAAGGCCTGCTAACATCAAGTTACTTACTAAACATCTGCATTATGAATATCTGCTCCTTCTGCCAAAGTTTCTAGGTCAAATGGACCCTGTTCCTCACCTGAGAAAGATGTACAGAAAGAAGAATGAGACTCTTAAAATACAAAGAACTAACCAGCTGTATCATGAGGACCAAAAGGCTCCAGTAACATAAATGGGAAGACTTTATTATTTTTTTATTAATGCAGGTGAAAAATAACTTTTCTAATCACACATGCACACACTGTGTTTTATGTAATTAAAAGACCTGGTTGTATTGTACACTTAAAGACACAAATTTCTAGTAGATACTTGGACATTTGTAACTGATGATGATGTGTTGATCACAGTTTATTTTTCCAGACTAGATAATGTTCATACTTTTAATGTTAAATGTGTTTATATTTATTTGAAATGAAACAAGTGCCCAGAAAAAAAATTACCATGGTTTGTTCTACTCTTTAGTTCTTTTATGTCTTACTAGATATGAATTTAGGCCTAATATATTGGGTTTGATAGGAAAAAAATGGGTACATGCTGTAGCTACAATTTTTGGTTCTTATACAGCAAGCTGGGCATAATAAAAAGAAAAGTGTCTATGCCAAGTTTGGCAACAGTGAGTAAAGATACATGATGCATGATTAATAGTATTGATTGCCAGGAATAAGTTCATGGTGGATTTATTCTTTCAGTAAGGAAATGGTGCTCCATGTTTCATAGCACAAACCAAAAGGTTAATGGTAGAGCCAGAAGGGAACCGCTTTCTTCTTTCATTGAAGCAAGATATATTACATCTCCTTACCACGTAGATTAAAAAGAGAAAAGTTTTAAACTGATAATGTCATCCCACAACATATGATAGGCATTTTTTAACCACACGGCATAATTTGCACAGAAATAGGCCTAAAGTACAGTCCTTCTAGGAGGTTGTAGTCTGTGTGATACTAAACAGTGCTGTTTACATTTTTTTTTCCATAGAAAAAAAGCAATTGAGATAACAAATGTTTGACCCAAGCCTAACTGAATCCCTGATTTTGGAGTATTTTTTTTCTTACTAGTGGTATGTGTTGAGGCAAGACTGATTTCAGTGGCCAAATAGTACTCAGTTTTCATTCTGAAATCAAAAATAGAATAGGACAAAAATATGTCCCAAGACATATATTGATTTTTGCCACTAGGGTCATTTTTTTTCATCAGGGTTAACATAGGAAGATAAAAAAAATTCTACAGGGATTTTTAAAAGATGTAGATAAAAGTAAGCAGGATTAAGTGTAGGACTGTATTTGCACAATGGCTTTATATTGGGAGTATTCACTGCCCCAAGTGTAATAATTTCCCCACAAAAAAAAATTTATGCTAGTTTGATTTTGTTCCCTGAATATTACCAGTGTTCTGCATTCATAAGCAAACTGCTCTTGGAACCAGCGAGTTGAATCGAGATGTACATGTACAACTGGGCCAATAGAATATAATTCCTGCCCCTCCTCCCCACAGCAGTCCCTCCTCTCTGACTAAGGCCAGAGGAACTTGCTGAATGGGGTCATCTCTGGTGGGAGAAGGGGAATTTCCCTTCTGAGGAGATACAGACATCTTCCATGAGCAGAGCCCTTTATTATGTGAAAGGAATTTCCTGGATCCAACCCAATGTCCTCGACCAGTTTTACACACTTCTTCTTTGGTGAGGATACTGAAGTACAAAGTAAGTCTGGGCTGCATAGTTATAAGCATGCATGTTTGTTTCAGCTACTACAGTCTTTTTCAGCAAAATCTCTTCCCTGTTAATACTTACATATGTTTTAAATAAAAGGGCAACATATGCACAAATATAAGTTTATGTCTTTTTAAATATCTTGAAAAGGAAATGGAGTGAAAGAAGCCTACCCTGGTTATGGGCCTGGTTTCACTGAGGTTCTGAGAAAGCCTGAACCCTGCAGAGGCAGCATAAAACACAATGCTTCCCTCACTGCAAGATTTAGCCACAGACTTGTCAAGCAGTTACAAGGACAACTTTTATGGAACACAGTAGGCGAGGCTGTTGTGGCAGGACAGTTCTGGAAACTGTATGAAACAAGCAGGAGGTTGTGCTTTACCTTCCCCTTGAGAAGGAAAATGCTTCTATAATATGATGCAGTAATTTCTCTCTAGACTGATGATGCATGCTAAAATCTGTTTTCTCTAGATTCTAAACTCTAGAAGAAAATCAGATCTAGCAGCAAGTATGGAAAGAGAACATGTCAGGCCTGGGAGATTAGTAAGTCCTATTTTGGAGGAAAGGCAGGATATAAATCAAATAAATACTGACAATATTCCGTAAATAAAACAAGTTTTAAAAGTCCAACCTGAATTAAGAACAAACACTCTTACATGTGCTGCTTTTCTCTGAACTTGCCTAAAATAATATAGTGTGCCCTCAGTATCTGCCAGGGTTTGGTTTCAGAACTTCCCTGTAGATATCAAAATTTGTGGATGTTCAATCCCATTATGTACAGTGGTGTAGTGAAATGGTGCCCCTTATATAAAATGGCAAAATCAAAGTTTGCTTTTTGGATTTTTTTCTTCTGTTCTCAAGCAGTGGTTTGTTGGCTCCAGGGATACAGAATCTGTGGATATAGAGGGCCACCTGTACGTAGTATACACTATGTAGTGTCACAACAGGTAATCAGAGGGAAATAAATGACCAAGGAAGAAAAATCACATGCTCTCTACTAGTGAGAGCTAAACAATCATGGTTTTCCCATCTGTTGAATTTTGCCTGACTTCATGGATGAGATTGATGGAAAGGCCAATTGGGCACATATAAGTCCATTCCTGCAATCCTGTGTGTTACCCAAAGTAATATTTCCACTCTAGTAACCATATAGCGACTTAACACATTCCTCAACATATCAGTTGGAAGTAATTAGGGGATTGCTTTTTGCACACTTTCATGCAAGTAAGTATCACTGAATAAAGCTGGACTTACTTTCACATTCATGTGTTTAGGACTGAGCTGAATAGTGTGTCATACATTTCTTCCCCACCACTTATCCAAATCTATTGGAAAGACAATGTTTTAAATTAGATGGTTGCAATATTTTTGATAATGTATTATTTGCATATAAAAGAAAAGTGAAATCCACAACCATGAAAAATAAATTAGATATTTGCAATCAGCTTCTGTGGGATATGGATTACACTCTAATTGTTCTTTTATCTAAATGGCAATACTGTTTTGTAGTAGACAAGGTACTGTATTTAAGCTATAGTAAGTATCAGGTTTGATCTAGTTTGATTGTTAAAGCTTTCTTTGTCAGAGGCTAAATGTTGTTTGTTCCACTGAAATCAGTGGGATTTGTTTTCAAATAAATGTGTTTAGGACAGAGAAGCATGGCCTGGATGATGAGTAGTAATGCATGCATCCTCTCTACATTCATATTTCTGCATTGACAACTCCTATTTAATTCTTATGAAACTTCAACTTCAGGGTTGTAATGCATGGCATTTACTGCTTGCTGATCTCTGGTGTTTCAACTGTAAGATGAAATAGCTCAGGGGATTTCTGTTTATCACTACTAAAAGGGCACCATGTTATGTTTTGGTACTTCTTGCAGCAAACATCTGCTGTATTTGACTATGAATTATGACAAAGGCTTAAACTCATTTTTGTCTACTCTGTTTAGAAACTTGATAATATAACTGGGTTTCATCTTTTAAGAAACTTTTAGAGTGCCTTTTTATATTTGTGTATGCTGAGTATGTATTGTGAACATGTCTTTCTTTTGAGTGTTACTGAAGCAATATAATACCTATACATTTTCATTTCAAATCTTATTTGAATGTTTTTCCTTTTTAAAAAAAATCTACTTGTGTTAACATGAAATTAATATGCTAAATTGTGCATAACTTTTTGAAGTGCTGCAAACACTTTCTTATTACACAAAGAAAACCTTAGGTCAGTGTTATTGGGAAGGGTGTTTTAAAATGGTGACAATCTTGAGTGTGCATAAAATACAATTATATGTGTTTGTAATGCAGTGATATACATATTAAAAGCCAATATCTAATGTTTTGTAGTTTTGTCTTCATATTTTATGCTTTTAGCATGTGCAATATATCTTTACAAACCATGGTGATATGAATCTGGTGCCAGTGTTACATTTTGTATGAAATGTTTGTAATAAACAATATGAAATATTGTTGAATGGTTTCAGTGAGTTTGTTGCTAATTTTTTTCAATGTAATTGAACTATAATGCTTTTAAAAAGTTAAGTTAGATGGTTGTACAACAAAATGAGTGTGAGAGATTTAACTTGGGACCCCAGCCTAATTTTATTCAAGCACAGTTTAATACCTTTTTCAACTACTGAAAGCTGTATTAATTGTAATGGTATATCCTAACTGCAAATGAATACTGAAATACATTCAAATGGATATTTTTACAAATAAGTGGTACAAATAAACTTGAGTTTATAAACTGCTTAAATTCAGGTTTCTGTATATGTTCATACATAATATAATACATAAGAGAATAAAAATAGCAATTAGTAATTTTGGATAAAGCTTACAGAACACTTTCTAAAACTAAGTGATAAAAACCCCACAACCAACATGTATAAAAGCACATTCTCTGTAATTTCATGGACTCCTGCTTTCTGAGCTGGCATGAGGGGAAACAACCTGTGTGACATCGATTGCTCCTCTGCACGTCAAGAATGATAAGTTAACAATGAGTATCACCAACTCACTTAAAACTATTATTATTATTAAGTCATAGTTTGTACTGTTTACAATAGTAATATCACTAGTCAAATCCAGTTTATTGCATCAATTTACAAAAATTGTAATTAAAATATACCTGGGAATTACTCAACCTCCAGAGCTTAATGAAAAAGAGAATTCATGCCCACGCTGAGAAGGGACAAATGGGGAAGTCTTTGACGATGGGAAAGATACAAAAAAGAGCTTCTCCCAAATGTCTTAACTCAGCCTTCCACAGTGGAGAGCCTACCAGATGTTTTTCATAGGAGCTGCCAAATCTGCAGATACCTGCTTGTTGTGTGTGGATGATGCCATTTTATTAGCCTTGGATGCACAATTACTATGGAACTATAGAACAAGAGGGGATATTATGAAATAACAACATGGGAACAGCATTCAAAAGCACTTCCACACAGAACAAGTAACTAGACAGTCTGACAATGGTCTAAACAACCTTTCCTGGGAAAAAGCATAAATTACTGCATTCAGTGTATTTGCTCTTTTCCTTTCATTACTGAATATATATTGGTGTTAGAATGATTAATGAGCACTTTAGTTTTCTCATTCTTTCAGCGCAATTGTTTCACTAAGGCTGCTTGGACCTCTGACATACAATTTCAAATGTTCAATAGCATCTGTTTGGATAGGAATTGGGCAAGTGCTATGGTCACCTGTTGGATAATACCAGGGGCATGTTGAGAATTTCTTCTGTTCTCCATTCCCGTAATGCTCTTGGCAGTCAGATTATTTCAGGCTACCCCACATTTTAATGTTCTTGACTCCTTGCATAAAGGCACCTCCACTGGAGCTTTTATTTATCAGAAAAATGACAAGTCTACCTACTCCTCTTGCAGAGTCTCGACATTTCAGGAACATTCTGAAATTGATTTTGATGGCAGAGATGGGGCATATTTGTAAATAAACTATTTCAATAAAGTTTTCAATAAATATTGCCCTTTGCAGAAAAATAAGTTCTTTCGCATCTTGGATATTGTGTCTACAGGTGATGTATTCCTCCATTATATGACATACATTTTCTTCAAATTGTCTAGACAAGGCTTGAGTGTTTTTTGGCCCCTTATAATATATATTTTATTAAAGTTTTCCATATTTATAAAATTTAAAAAGACTTACAGCACAATTCCACATATATAGAAAAAAATATCAAAAACAGCATATTACTCCTCACACCATGGTCACTATTTCTACGTTTTCTTTTCCGTATAATATCTTACTATTTTTACATTAAATACTGGACAAGAATTCTATAATCTAATCAAAACCAGTGGTCACAGTTTCTTCTTTCTTTTTTCATATATTCTATGAAAGGTTGCCATGTAATCAAATAAGATTCTAAAGTTTTACCCTTTAGCAGAAACATTAGCTTGTCCAACTCTGATAATTCCATTAATTTTTTTATCCATTCATCTAGGGCTTTTTTTTTCACCTTTCCCTTTTTTTTTTTTTTTGCATAAATCAACCTTGCTGCCATTATTATATAGCATAACAGTACATTATTATCTTTTTCTACAGTGTCCTCATAGTCCAACAAATTTAGTAAAAATAGTTCAAATCTGTGCCTTAACTTATTGTTCAAAATTCTTTCAATAACAATATTGATTTTCATCCAGAATGTTCTTGCTTTAGTGCATGTTCATCACATGTGGCAGAAAGAACCTGCACATTTCTCACATCTCCAACATACATTTTTAATTCTTTCATATATTCTGGATATTGCAACTGGTATAATGTACCAGCTGTAAATCATGTTGTATATATTTTCTTTTCAACACAGAACAACAAGTACATTTCAGTACTTTGGTCCAAACTATCTCCCATTGTTTCAGCTGGATGTTGTGACCTATATTCTTTCCCCATGTGAGCACACAATCCTTTATCTGTTCTTCTTCAGTACTAAATCTCAGCAACAGTTTATAAATTTTGGAAGTTAATTTTAAATGTTCTCTTTCAATTATCTTCTCAAACTCTGATTCGTCCTTACCCCATCTATAATTTTTCATATCCTCTTTTCACCTTGCTCTAATCTGATCATAGGTTAGCCATTGCATTTTATGGCCTTCTTTCTCCAACTCTTGAATATCTTTAAATTTCAAGCCACCGTGATGTTCTTGGAGAAGTTCTTTATGTTTCATCCAATGTAGAATGCTACCCAATTCTTGTCTATGAAATGCCTCCTGTGGAGATAACCCCACAGGGATTGTTGGACAGAGTATCTCCTTACATCTTTTCCTAATTTTAAGTATATTTCGTCTAGTGGCATGGCAATTAAATCCAGCATTATCCTTCATATACCATAGCTAATCATGCCAGCTGAATCTCAGCTCATGTCCTTCCAATTCCAGCAATCTTCTATCTTCCAATGTTATCCACTCTTTTATCCAGACAATACAGGAAGATTCATAATATAATTTTAAATTTGAGAATCCTAATCCTCTCTTCTCTTTAGCATCAGTCAATAGTTTCCACTCGATTCTCAGCTTTTTATACAACCAAATGAATTTATTCAATTTATTCTGTCATGTAACAAGTATTGTAATGGAGAAGATTATTGGTAGTGTCTGGAATAAGAACATCAGCCTTGGAGGAACATTATTTTTAGAGATTCTGCTCTTTTGGGGCCCTTTTTTTGCATGTGCATCAAATAACCTCAATCCCAACTGTGTAAGTAAATCAGTTACAACATTCTTATTTAAGAACTGATGATTCTGCAAACAAGTCTGGAGAGGAAAGAGGAACAATTGCAATTTATATACATAGATTTTAATATATTTTTAAAAAAATTCTTACTAACAAATACCAAATAGTGAGGAAATGTGGATAAATACGTAAAGGTTTTACCTGTGTGGATGAATATCAGACCTAAAATGTCCTATCCTATGACCTTATTTTACTTTTTTTTTTTTACAGCACTTCTCTAGTGGCAGATGGTAGTTACGTCAATGGGATATGAATCTGCTTTGTCCAGAGTAAGGACCAAAGTGGAGTCACTATGCATTGAGATCAACTGCTAAGGAAAGGGTGGTAATAACGCAGCCTCGAGATAGTTTTGGACTACCGACGCCAGCAGTTTTAGCCAACATAATCGATGTGGAATGATGGAAGTTGTGGTTCAACTATATCTGGGGGGCTGTATGATTACTATGCCTGCACTGGGGCCTCTATTGCAGGGAAGGACAACAACACATATGTTTTTAGTCTGCAGTTCTCAGGGTCCCTCACCATTGGGCTTGCCACCGTTGGCTGTATCCTATAACAGCTGAAGAGCTAAATCTGTTCGCACCTGATTTATTCCCTCACCGTGGAAGGCATCTCTGTGAACAGTCGGAATCATTCTGGTCACTGCTAGAAACAAAATGCTGGACTGGGGTTATGTTGGTTTATTTTCCATTTCTGAGATACAGAAGCTAACTCTGGGAGGAAGCGGTAGGTCTTTATCCAAAGAGCAACAGTTTCACATTTGAGCTTATTTAATAACTCAGGTAGAGATTGGCTGGACCTGGTGCTCTATTAATTTTTAATTTGTTAATGAACTTTAGAACTGTATCTCATATCCCTACTTGCTTTGGTTTTTAGATAATCAGATCAGGTACAGGTATCTGGTGCAATTCACCTTCTTTCCAATCTCTCCTATCTCCCTTAGCACACATTTCAAATCCAAATTCTGGTGTTTTATTTTGCGTCTGTTTTTCCAGATGAACTCCGCGCTTTTCTTTTCCCTTGCTAATAAGTTTCTGCATAAAACCCCCACCCCTCAGAGTCGGGTCAGAAAGTCTAGGGCCTCCCCCCCCCCCCCGGTTATAGTGCTATGATTCCACTTTCAGCATCTTGTGGGATTCTGGGGTTTGTAGTTTCGTGAAGCCCAAGAGCTCTCTGGGTGAGAAACCTAAACGCTCCTCCCTAAACTGCAAAGCCCAGGATTCACTATAACAGCATAGTAGGGAAACGGCCTCGGTCCTCGCCCCTAATTTTCAATCCAAACCAGGCAGGGAAGCGGCACCGGCAGCTGCCTTGCCCTTTATGGAGGCGAAACATTCTCGCACTCCCACCTCTCGACCTTCCAAACGTGGCAGCACATCTCTAAATAGTTTCTCCTTTAAGGACCGACTCTCCCAAAGAGGGAGGCCCTCTCAAGCACCGTTTCGCTGCCAAGATGGCGACGGCGACGACCCTCTCTCCCCCGCCCCGAAATGGTGGCCGGAGAAGGTGCGGGGCAGCCTTCCGACCTTCCCAACATGGCGGCGAACCTGACCATCCTCCCTCCCTCCCTCCCCCTACAATTTTTGAAGCTCAGCTCCTCCCCGGCCGTCCCGCCTCCTCGCGCGCCACGGCCGCTGCCGCCCTCGCGCTCCGCCCCGCGCTGACTCGGGGCAGGGCGGGCGCGGCCCGGCCCGGCCCTCCGGGGCGTCTCTCGCTCGCTGTTTCTCTCTCTGTCTCTGTGAGAGAGTGTGGAGCGCGGCGAGGGCTGAGGCGAGAGACACCGGCGGAGGTGAGGCGGGCGGCGCGCCGGCTTCCTTCCTGGGCCATGGGCGACGTGTGGCGGGCGGCGAAGGTCCCCGCGGGAGTGGCGGCCGCGGCCGCCGAGGCCGTGTTTTACGGGGCGCTGGTGGCTCTCGTGCTGCTCGGCGTCCGGGACGTGCTTTTCCAGTACGAGGAGAACCGGTGCAGCATGACCTACATGTTCGAGTATCCCGAGTACCTGGTGAGCAGCCGCGGGGCTGAGGCGGGACCGTGCGCGTGCGTGCGGGGGCGCTTTCCTGACAGAAGAGACGGGGCTGCCTGCGTCCTCCGGGGTGGGCGGGTCGTCCCTGCCGCTTTGAAAAAGACCCCTCGCTGGACGACCCCCGGCCACCGCTTCCCTCCTTTTCCCACACAGCGGCGTGGCCGCGCCCTTAAGACCACGGTCGCCTCTCCGGCTGTCCCTCGCGTTGCCCGGCGGGGGAAGGAGACCGGGCTCCGGTGCCTCGAATGGCTTTGCAAGGTAGAGGGGCACCTTTCAGGCAGTCTCCTCCTTTCTGCGGGCCCCGATGCAAAGCCGCCTCTTTCTTTGACGCCACGGCCAGGGCTGCGCGGGAGCCCTGCCGCCTTACCCTTTGGCCGCCACGTATTCGTGTGGAAGGAGCCGCGGAGGCTTCGCGCCTGCACACTGCGCGAATGCCACTTTTTCTGCCCCGCTGTAATGAGTCGCTGCGCTGTTCGCGCTTCGGTGGCTCCCTCCTTTCAGTTCCTGCGATCCGAAGCGTGTCTTCTCTGAATTACTCTGTGATGTGTGGGGCTTGCTGCCGATCAAGTGTGGATGGGACTGTGCTCTGGAACGGAGACCACGGCAGGAGGACTGAGCGCACTTTGCAGGGAGGGAGCCCTGTTGAGTTCGGAGAAGCTTACCTCTGAGTAGGGTTGCTTTTGGAACCTGGTTTGAAGGTTTGTTTTGGTGACAGCTCTTACTTGGAGTAAGCTCCGTTGAATTTAGTAGGACTTACCAGTAAGCAAGGCCCAGTCTGCTTCATCATATGTTTGTACACCCAGATGAGTTCGTGTGCATACACGTCTGTACTGATATTTCTTGTTTGTCCACAACGTGGTTTGAGTGGAGAGGCAGGATTCAGGATTTAGCACCTGTTCTGAGGGTCATCTGTTTTAAGATGTGAAGAATTAATGATCTATAATAAGTTGTTTCTCTTTACTAACTATGGAGACGGTGCAGAATTTCCAGTTAATATGTTTTTTAGGCTGCCTTAAGGCTTGGCATCTTTATCGTTAGAAACTGACCATTGAATTTGTTGCTCAGTTACTTGCTTGAATGTGAGCAGGATGTGGGTGTTAAAGAGTTAAGGTTTAACTTAATCCTATTTTAAGTGGTCTGTAAGTAAATAATCTCAATTACGAGAGCATCAAACGAATTATTTCTCTGCCAGTACGTACTTTATTTTTCCAGAAGAGGTTATTATTTCTATCTTTCACTTTCTTTTGTTAGGAGGGTTTTCCATTAGTCTTTTTTCTCAGGTATAAGAGACTATATCTGATGTTGATTCAGCTAAGCTGATAAAATACAATGGCATTCAATCTTTTAAAGCCCAGGACAGCTCATCTGTGATCCAAGTTTCATTGCAAGGTGTACTTCTTATATTTATCCTTTTCTTCACATTCTTCCTTCCTGTTAGCTCCTGCTGCCTTACTTCATCCTTCAGAGGTTGATTGTGGAAACAGTGTAAAGAGGAAATCTCTGAGTATATGTATGTACGTGCCCGTGTGTGCACACGAGGAGTCTAGCAGCACCATTAAGACTGATTTATTTATTTGCAATGCTGCTCACTATCATTTAGAAGCATGTCTCTTTTGCTATCTGAAGTCAGGATTGTTGACATCATTCGGCACATGGCTATATTATCTGAAGTTTGCTCAGCTCTGCTGTTTCAAAAAAAAATTTTTTTTTTTAAGAAAACTTATGAAGTGCTTTCAGAGAGCCAATGTGGTGTATTGTTTTAAGCATGGGACTACAACTCTAGAGACCAGGGTTTGAATTCCTTCGTGGCCATGGAAACCCACTGTATGCTCTTGGGCAGGTCACACACTGTCAGCCTCAGAAGGAGGCAAAGGCAAACCCCTTCTGAATAAATCTTCTCAAGAATACCCCATGATAGATTCATCTTAGAATCGCCGTAAGTCAGAAACCATTTGAAGGTGAACAACAACGATGTCATTTCACCACAAAAATTAGTGAGATGTTAACAGTAAAATTCAATAAAACCAAAAATGATACTGGTAAACAATGTTAACCACCTGGAGCACATGTGTCAAACACAAGGCCTGCGGGCCGAATCTGGCCTGCCAGGCCATTTCATCTGGCCCTCATACCTCTCCTGCAGCTGCGGCCTGGTGAGCCTGATCCCCACATTGCGAGCCCCTGACTGCCAGTATTCTGAAGAGGAGCCCAGTAGCTAGCACTCACGATCTACTTCTATTTCTGACTGCTCCTCCGTCCAAGTCTTGCTGTCATAAAATTGCTGCAGGTTACCATGGCAACACTCCATGTGTCTCCTGAGAGTTGGACAGAGGAGCAGTCAGAAATAGAAGTAGATCATGAGTGCTGGCTGCTGGGCCTCTCTTTAGAATACCAGCAGCTGGGGGCCTGCAATGTGGGGATTGGGCTCACCAGGCACAGAGAGGGGCAGGAGTGGCAGAAAGAAGCACAGGGGAGGGGAGAGCAGAAAAAGGCACAAGGGAGAGGGGAGGAGAAAGTCAGTCTTAAAAATCAATGACTAGCTGGAATAATACGGTTTTGATCACCCAAAACTCAAAAAGGATGGAGCCAACCTCAGTTTCCTTATGAGTACCATAAGTGAGATACTGGTACAGAGAAAGGCATGTCTTGTGTACGTACCAACCTAACCTCTTGGGGTACTGGAACAGAGAAGAAGGCCTTGATTGTAGATCTCAGATTTCAAGAGGGCACATACAAGAAAAGGCAATCTTTCAGACATCCTGGCCCGAATAAATTGGAAAAGCAAAGAAATGGACCAGTCAGTGCTGTTGCTCAGGTGATATTCCAGAGTTGTAGGGGCACAGTACAAAAGGCCTGCTGCTCCTTTGTACCTTCATAAAGCACTTCTGTTACCAAAGGCAGCTAGAGAAGGGCCTCTTCATCTCATAGTTGTGATGGACAAGCTAATCGTTGTGTGGAAAAAGGCCCTCATTAAGGTATTTGGATCCCAAGTTTTACGCTGCTGGTTTTACATACTCCTGTCTTTCCTGATCCTTTGTGAGATGCCTTATGGAGTTTGCGTCAGAAGTTCATTTCTGCTTGATTTTCATCTGCTGGTAATATTTCTTACTTGAAAGAGCAAACGTGTAAGAGACTCTGGTATTTGCAAGCTAACTTTGGGCCAGCTTGATTGTAAGTGTTCTGCCACTTGAAGACCATCTCCATCAGGCTTACTGTACCTGACCTAACCCTGAGTTTTTTTGCAGAGCGGTCTGAAAAGTGATATCCTTAGTGTAGTGCAATTCTGTACCAGACTACTCAGAAGCAAGTCCCGCAGATTTAAATGATACTTAATGCCATATCTGTAGGTGTAGGACTATGGCCTAAGCCACTTATCGTACATATATGGGTGATTTGTCTTGGGGACAGCTTACTTATGACTGACGGTATAGACTTTGACACGGCTTAAATTTTTTGAAGGGAAGAGAGATGTGCATTCTGACTCGCCATTGAGATTGCTTTTGTGCCTCTGCTTGGTTGAAAAAACAGAAAGCAGCACTGGCATTATGAAAAACTGAAAATTAAAAGGCTTGAGAGAGGACACTTACACAGTTTTCTGCATCTGACAGGTTGTAATTTGGGTGTTGAAATCTGCATCAGCCTTAGGATATTTCAGTGTAATTACAGCTAGGTTTCATGTACAGTGGGTGTGGGAGTGTCAGCTGTATAAAAGTAGGCGTGGCTGCAGATTGGAAGGGAAAAATTAAATATTGTTCCCACTTCTGTAGGAAGCCCCAACATGCAAACACATGCTTTTAAAGCAAGGTTCGGGAAGGTAAAAGACATTTGGTAACTACTCTAAATGTTTATTCCTTCCATGCAGCACATCTTCCTTGCAAGTCTTGTCAGTTAATTTTTAAACATCCCTGTTAAAAATCTACTCGTAGTTGGAATTAAATTGCCTAAGAGCTTGTTGAGTGGGAGATATTTGGAAGGAGTATTTTCAGGCCGTGGAAGCAGTGGTTTCAGAATTTCTTTACTTACTCTTGTAAAGTTCTGGGAGGATAATGCTGAAGGAGAAGAGTAAAAAATACGTCAGGTGAACAGAACCTTTGCTCATATTCAAAGAGAGCAAAAACTGTACATTACCACCAATAAATTGAGTATAGTGTAGCAACACCTCTTCGCAAACATTGTCAGAGATGCATTTTCCCCATGAATTTTTGCATATGTGATTCAGAGTCGGAGAGTACAGTCTCTGTCCCTAAAATGTCTCAGGCAGCCTAATGAAGTTGCTGTAATGCAGTTTTTCTCTCTCTAAGCGTTCTTGCTTGCAAAAAATCTGAAGATTGTCATAGTTTCTAGTTTTGCTGTGTTTCAGTTTTGATCTTGAGATGTATCCTCTGTATGTGTTATGTGTGTCTGATATTTGCTTACTGATAAAATAGGCTCCTTGAAACTTGTGCCATAAGACACTGATTAGTGACCACAGCATTCTTTAGATGGGTATGAGCATATGAAAGATATGTGTGTGTGTGTGTGTGTGTGTGTGTGTGTGTGTGTGTGTTTTGGATGATACTGGAATTAAGAGTATTTCTGGTGTAATTGTCACTTGGGAAAGGGTTTTTACCCAGGTGTAATACAGATGAATGGGGATTGATATAGCGTAGGAGTCTTCCCCAAGATAGTACAAGCTCTGTACAGATGACTTTGTGCACTTTTTTGATACCATGTGTGTTAATGGAACTGCCCAAATGGCTGCATCTTTTGAAGAAGAAGAACCCTTAATATAAATGTAGAGGACTCAGGTGAGATTGTGTTGCGTGACCTTATTAACATGGATAATGAAAAGTCCAACCCTGACTGTCGGTCCCACCAAAGTGAATTTAGATATTGCAGTTGAGGATTTATACGTACAGTGGGTACAGGATGAGAAGATTTCACCTTTGTACTTGAATTGCTCTTTTAGTAAGAATTCTCTGGAGATACTTTACAAATATTGCCCCGTGATGTCTAACTTGATTACTAACTTTTTCAAGAGATTTATGGTTTAAACAATTTGGTATGCTGCCTGAACAGGTTAGCCATGACATTTTAGTTACCAAAAACGATCTAATTTCCCTAAAAGGAACAAAGAACACTACCTTGCTGGAGCTTGGAACAGAATGAAAATGAGATCACCCCATTGCTACCTCATTTGAGTTGTTTAGTTAAGGAGACTGAATTGTTAGACTCCAAGGTAGCTGAGGCAGATGCTTGTGATAAACTGTAATCATATGAGGACTCAAGAGACTAAGTACAGGTACGGAACCATTGGAGAGGAAAGAAAGAGGAAAAAAAGACAAGGTGAAGGCAAACTTAATAAAGCCTTGTGCACAAAAGTTGGGAACTTGCCAGAGAAAAGGATGAGAAGACCAAAGGAATGAACATACCTCTTTCTGTAGTTTTGGAGAGTATACAGGAGTCTAAAAAAAAAAGAGAGAGAAGCATGAATAGACAGGCTAGGATCATAAAGATTATAAGAAGTGGGCCCCCAGTCCCTGTGCCAAAATTAGTCATCCCTCCACATTTGCTAGGGTTAGGGGCACAGCACCTCCATGAAAGTGAAAAAACCATGGATAACTCTAGGCCCTTCCAAACCATATTTAACGCAGTAAAAAAAGTATGATCACTATGTTCAATCCACCATGGATTCCTTTGAGATATCAGGGTTCCTTCACAAGACAGAAGTGGGTGGCAAGTGGGGCTTACTGCCACCTCCACTGATGCCCCGCACCATTTTTAATAGGGACTTAATAGCTTCATTCACAGTTTCTCAGTCTCATGAGGCTTGCAGCCCCTATT
The DNA here is from genome assembly GCA_030412105.1 of Cyclura pinguis. NCBI lineage: Eukaryota > Metazoa > Chordata > Lepidosauria > Squamata > Iguanidae > Cyclura > Cyclura pinguis. Next base: position 205,354,270 of record CM059599.1, read on the forward strand.
AAAAATGGCATAGGGCAGCAGCAGAGCTGACAGCAAATAATCCATGAATAATCAAATCTGCAAAAGTGAAACCCGCAAACGTGGAGGGCTGACTGTAATCAGAATAGCAGCACTCAAACAGACCCAAATGAATATGTGTTTTGTCAGCTCCTTTTACAAAAAAGCAATCCAGTGTTCTTTTATCCTTATGAAAAAGACATTTAGCTTTCTCCAGTTTCCGTAAGATTGGGGTTCCTACCCCTAATATAAGCAAAATTGACTATTTCCTGTATATTTTGGGAAAAGTTGGTCTGGCCCAGCTTAGTTACAGTGATGCAGCCATTTTCTGCTAAGTCAAGTGAAAGAGTTTTAGCTGAATTTGAAGACATATCAACTGTTAAGTATCTTGTAAAAGGCAGATTCCTCCTGGAAGGAAGGGGAATATGGATTACTAAAAATTTTATGTAAACTTCTAAATTTTATTTGGTAGGACTGACAAGTAATAACCCACATAATTCAGGAGGTATAACTCCCTCCCCCAGTGAAATGTCGATCTCAAGTAGACATAATTAAGTTGAAGAACTCTAGATGCTCAAACAAGCCCTAGCTCATAACAGTGAGGTTGTGGAACAGGCTGAGGTTCCCACCCCAAACAAAAGATTTAGTCTTCCACGTAAAGCACATGATGCTTCCAATTACCCAGTGGTGGAAAGTTTTGCCAGCTTTTGAATGGGGGAGATATTGTTTCGTCTAAGTTCTCATAGAGATCTGTTATCAGAGTAATGTGGCTAAGGTTCAAAAGGCCTCACATCTTATAAAAGTGTGTTGTCTCAGAAGAACAACTTTGGTAATAACATTTAAACTGATAAATTGACAGGTGCAGGAAATAAAAATAAAGACAGTGAGTAGTCTGCAAGAAACCATGATCTCCATTTTGAGAATGTAGGAGCGTACATTTGCTCTAGGTGAGAGCCCTGTCTTTAAATTTTCATTTGGCCCCTAGTAAGGAAAATCATGATAGATATTTCCCAGCCTCCATTTGGTTTCTGTAATTTTTGACTAAGAGGTAAAACTGAGAGGGAAGAGACACCTAGATCTGAGTGTGTTATCTTGAAATATCTCTGGTTGGGTTGGCAGATAAGTGGACAAGATATCTGCTGAGTATCTACAGCAATTTTCTATAATTTTCATCCAAGAAACATGAGTGGGAAGTATTTCTAGCCTGCATCTCCAGAGTTTTTGCCATGACAAGTGTGAGACACCATGAAATGAGTTGTTGCAATGATGGCTTGGTGGTCTTTGTTTCTGTGGATTGGGTGGAGGTGAGTGTCAGATCATGCGTTCTCAGTCCTATGATGGCGTCTTATTAATGGTATCTCCTTATTCTGTATTAATGCTTTTTGTTCCACCTGAGAATTCTTCAAAGTTTTCTGAAGATGTATATACTTCTGTAAAATCTACTTTAGGGAGCTATGATTTTCAGTCAGCAAATTCACACATCTTTGTGGAAGATGACTTAAATGCTTGGTGGTGACAAACAAATGTGGTTATTCTAAGAGTATGCAGATGGATATTCTCAAAACAAGCATTTCAGTAAGAATGGCCTGAATCTAATTCTGATAATCTACAGGTCTTTTCTGCTCATTTCAAATGATAGCCCTTTGGATATGTCTACAGAACATTCTATGTATCACTCATCAAGTGGGACAGGATAGTAGATGATTTATTATTGTTCATATAGTGCAATCAGTGTACATGGTGTTTTACAATTAAATAACAAAAAACAGTGGGTGCTGCCAAAGGTGTATAGTCTAAAATACACATATATGCATGGAGGAGGGGAGGAATAATAAAATATAAAACTATACAATACAGTTGTAAAACAAATTATCCAAATAAAATAAAAAGGATTTCTTGGGAGAAGACCCACAAGAAAATGACAAGTACCCTATAGTTATTGTGGTGGTAATGGAGCCAACTGGGAATAAAAGCAAACATTTGAACTGGTCACAGCTGACAAGAGACCACTCAGATAGTCTGAATCCTTGAGTGCTCAGGTTACAGATATGTTGTACGAGCATGCTGTGTTAGGAGAATATAATTTTGGAGATTATGGAAAGTCACCAACAAGTAGTACATTTGCCCTAATCTCATTTAGTCCAGTGAGATTCTTCCAGAGGCCCAAACCACATAATGTGAATTGATTTGACAAAGAAAGTGGGAATATGAAAAAAGAATTAAGTTCATCAGATATGTTGAAAGAAATAGGTCAGGCAATTCATGTAAGAGCTTGATCTAAAAATGATCCTAATACAAGTATTTATTGAAGAGAACGAAGGCTGCATTTGTAAGATAAGATGGGTGGATTTGCATCTGGCTGTAAGGCAAATAGATACAATAGAATTTTAGAATATGGCCTACACAGCTTTATGTGTTTCTAAGCTTTACCTGGAAGCCTAGGTCTTAGCTATGACAGCTTTTATCCATATACCTACAGTTGAGTAAGGATTCTGTTTTAAACTTTGATAGTTAATTTAATCGTTGTGTATAAAGTTTGATATATTACTATTAGCAATTTGACATATATTTGTTGGTGGTTCTGTGTGTGTCTCCTGTATTGGGGTACAATACATTTGTTTTGTTCCTTGTCTTGTGGGTAGTGTACTACCCTACCAGCTCCTCATCAGGGCTTTGAAAAAGGTTAATTGTTTGGGAGAGGGCAAGTCATGGATAACTCAAATCCTATATGCCATTCTTAAAACATTGCTGAAATTAATCTTGTAAAATGCTGGTATGACTAGATGTTAAGGCAAAAAAGACAGGCAACATAAATTTTATCAATAGAAGCAGTGGATAACCCACTTAAAGAAAGCCCACTGAAATAACATGGTATCTGATGCTCATCTGAAAACAAGCAGCAGAAGGGCTGGATGTATGTCTCTGGCAAGGTTATTTCAGAATAGAAGCCACAACTGAGAAGAACATTTTGCTGATGCTCATCCACTGCACGTCCCATTGCAAGGGGCCTGGAAGCTGGACTAGCAAAGTAATTTCCTGGTTAGGTTCACATGAGGAAAGTGTTTCTTGAGATTTTCCACAGAGTTAACAATTATGTAAGTGTTTTAGCCTCCAGGAGTTATATCTGGCTTGGCTCCTATGGCTTAGGAGGGAATTGGAAGGTCACTGCAGGTCATCTAATCCAGAGGTGGACAGATGGTAAAACGCAGTCTTGTTGATGGACCACTGACCAGTTCTGAGGATTCTTACAAAAAATACCGGACTGGATGTGAACCAAGGTGCTTAAGCAAGAGAGCATACTTATGATCCCATAACACCAATTAGGTGTGGTTTAGCAATAAGAGATCTTGAGAGTGCCTCCTCAGTTTAAAACCAGGCAGAGGGCCATTAAAATGCTAATAATAATAAAAAAGGTAAGATCATACTCGATTGATGTCTCTATATGCCTAATCTAATTGATCTCATTTTATTTATTGCTCTTGGGTTTTTTAGCCTTCCTTGCCTTTCTCTTTTGACAATAAAAGCCATGTGAGATAAATGCCAGTATTAGATATGCCGGTATTAGATATGCCAATATTAGATAAAGTTAAGACATAACTTTAATTTTTTTTAAAATAAGGTAAAACGAACTTTTAGAACACTGATATGATTGTCAAATAAAAGACCAGCTCATATTTACTAAAACAAATGAGGTCTATGTTGCCCTTCAGGGATTTTATTTAATTTCTGATTTGCTGTTTAAGATATACATGTACAAATATATAAATATGCACCAGCATTCCCCATCTGAATACATGACTAAACAATATAATGGTGTTTGGAACACTACCAGTAGTATTTTAGTGAATTTACTCTTGCATTATGATGGTTGGCCCTGAGATATCAATCGTAATGGCTGAGAACTCTTGCGAGACTTTAAAGTAGAAGTAAGGTATCCTTCCTTTGCTGAAATACATAAGTTATCCAGGCATGCTTTTTAGATAGGGATGGGGAAAAAATAGTTTTGATAGGGCTGCACTGGTGGCTCAGCATATTTCTTTTAATATTGGGTTAGAGGCGAAGGTTCCTTGCCATAGTTGTAAATTTTTAATTAGGAATTCTAATTAGAATTACTGTGGACTCTCCATATATGCGGGGACTCCATTCGAGGAACCCCACATGTGCATCCGTTACCACCATTTTACATATAGGGATGCAACACCTTGCACACAACCTCTTGTGTGCAGAGGTCTTGTGTGAGGAGGTCCCACTGTACTTACTATAATGAATGCACAATGTTCTTCTTAAATGCCTTCACTGCCTAGGACTCCAGTAATTATTGGACTCCGGCTCCCCACACCACCAGTCTTACCTGAACTGTTGCCATTATCTTACATGTCCCTCTGCATACCTAGATCTTCTGAAAGGCAGCGGGTGGTGGTGAGATCAAGAACATTCTTATTTGTATCACCTTGCCTCTATAATGTCTCTCTTAAGAACCACTGTGTTCCTGAACTATTTACTTGTCAGCTTTAAGCCATGACCTTTTATACCCCCAGAGTTCTTAGATATAATTTTAGTTCTAAAATAAGGGTGGACAGCTTCCATTGGGGGAGACAGGTGGGCCTCCGCTGAGGACTGCTCCTTGACTCCCCCACCTGTGAATTTTGGCGTCTAATGACACATACACACACATTTTCAGTTAAAAGCAAAGTGGGTGGGTGGTTTATAACTGGTTTTAAGCTGAACTATGCTTTTCTCAGAATGCAGATCAACTTAAAAACAGGGTGCATACCTTTACTTCAAGAGAAAATACAGGGACAATGTATAGGTGGCGGCGGCATCTGAGACGTTAAAAATAGAGGAGTGTTACCTATCCAGTTATAATGTAAACAGCTATCTTAGGTAGATGCTTTGTATTTCTCTGATGATTTTTACTCTTTTAGTTGACTATATTTAACAGATGGTGTTTTAAAGCATTTCTGCTAAGATTTTATTTATTTATTTATTTGGCATTAAATAAATAAATAAACGTTAATTTTTACTTTGAACATTAAATAAAAATACTGCTACTTTAGTAGCTTCAATCTGCCCAGTTTGGGATGGAAAGTTTTCTTTCTATGTAAGTTTCCCAGTCTCCCCAGCTTTTTTGTCTATTTCTTCCATACTTGATTGATTTCAAGTGTGCTTTTTAGGAATATGAAAAAGGGAATGCTTCAAAGGCTAAGTTAATTGGACTGTTACCTAACCTTATACTTTCCTGTAAGCAGCATTACTTGATGAACTTAATTTGAAATTAGGTGATATTAAATCATCTTTCAAATGTGGGTTCCAGTAACTTTTGCTTTTTTAAAATAAGAACTCTCCTTCCCTATGTTTGTCTTGGCACTATTTTTTTTTTTTTGATCTGTAAACTATTCTGTACCAACAATTTTGAACAGGATAGGGATATGAAGTACCATGCTTGACCAAGGCAGAAGAGATATTGGATCTGTTCAGTAACATATGAGAATAAAAGAATGTGTACACCCACATATTTAAGAACATCCTTCTTTATATTACATCAAGATGGTACTTCAACTTTGCATGTCTATTTTACATACGTTATTAAACTGACAGAGTCTTTGGATGAGAACATTAATCCTGTTTTTCCAGTGTGACATCTCCCCCATCTTGGTAGTTATATTTATCTTAAGAGAAAAAAATGCTGTTTTCCCCTCCCTTTTTGTATCTCTTGGCACTGAATGTGGAGTTGAAGGAGTCTGATTTTTTAACTCCCCATTTTATTCTCACCAACTGAACTGTAATTACTATCTTTTTCTTCATTTTGCTAAGGAGCAATTTATGGAAGTGTCTCCATAATATCACAATCACTTTGGCTGTGTCAAATTACTCATATTTTAAGTTGTTAGATTGTTTAATATACCCTTAGTCTGTTTAAATTGCTCTTACTGATTTAAATTATTTTAAACTGTGTAATTTCATTTTGTTGTATTCTATCTAGACTTCTTCGGATATAAATAAATAAATATTCACTGAACAGTGGTGTAATAATGACTCATGGGTTCACCAAACTTTTCATCCTAGCTATCCAGATTTGCTGGCAAACTTTTTAAGGGATTATTTAAATAATGGAATTTGCCTCTTCCCCTTAGCACTAAGTTTGATATTGCCCACAATTGGTATATACTGTTAGAGGAGCATAACATATTTCATTTAGCTCAGGTGTGGCAGTCAAGCAACAGTCCAAGTACTTCTGGGACCGCAACCCTATAGTTTGCCGTGCTGGCTAGAGCTGATGGGAGTTACAGTCAAATGACATTTGAAGGGCACAGGACTCCCTCCTTTAGTTTAGCAGCTTAGCGAAAATTATAAGACAAGATTCTCCTTTGCTTTTAAGGTCTGTGTATTACATGTTGTACAACTGCCATAGTGATCATTTTCCAGTTTTATGGTTAGCCACAAAAAACATAATTTTAGCTATGGTTTAAATTATTTAGTGGCCAAATAAAGTATTTTTAAGATGGAATAAATTTACAGCATAGCACAGCATATGTTTCTTCAGGCTATATTTTATAGTCTTTAATTGTTGTTAATGGTGATGATGCTTTGAAGCTAAGGATTTCAGAGATATAGTTCACAAATAAAATCACAAATATTAGTCTGAATTTGAAGGCAGATACTTTCAGAGTAGCTAGTAGAATCTCATATGCCTGTATTTACTTATTTAATTTGAAATCATCCATAGAGTTCCTTGGTCCGTCAGTTAAAGTGTACAACACAACAATTGTAGTGAAATAATGGCTAAAGACAGTAAAATAAAAGACCAAAATAAAACCAGCAGGAAATAAAATATTGTAGCACATACAACAAGGTTAAAGCCAGTAGCAGTATGAGAATACCAAGTTTCAGAAATACTAAAATAAATTTTAAAATTTCTTGGAACATAGCAAGCTCTTCACCTAGTGCTGAAAAAGACTAATGTATGTGCTAGATGAGCCCCTTTGGTTAGGGCATTCCATATATAGGGTGCTACCACTGAAACGGGCCTTGTTCTTGCAGTCAGCCACATAGCCTCATTTAGCAAGGGCACATAGACAAAGTACTCAGATGATGTCTTTAGAGTCTGAATAGGTAAGTATGCAGTAGGTGCACCTTCAGGTGTCCTGGCTCCAAGCAATTTAGGATGTTCAAGCTCAAAACTATTACGTTTAATTGGGCTCTGATACAAAAATAAAGCACCCCCCAATACTGGCAGCCAGTGCAGATTCTGAAACAGTGGCATAATATGATCAATCCAGTCTGGTCCAGGCCAGTGAACTGTTTAGCTGCCTGGCTTTGCAACAATGAAAGTTGAACTACTTTCAAAGTCATCCCTATGCATACATTGCAACAGTCCAAACAGGAGCTTACCAGAAGATAAATTATGCTTGAAAGGTCATCTCTCTCCAGGGAAGGCTATAGTTCCTGTATCACCTAAGCCAGTGATTCCCAACCTGGGGTATGTGGTACCCCCAGAGGCATGAACCAGGACATTTAGGGGTATGTGGGAAAAGGCACATAGGTCAATAGTGTAAAATAAGGTACAAGTCAAAAGTTGTGAAATTGGTTGAACTTTATGAAAAGTAGCAGAGTGGGTTTCCTTCATTGTTTGACCTCAAGAAAAGCCCTGTTTCTTCAGTTTGTTATTTTGGCGAATGGTGGGAGTCCCTCCCTAAACAATGTGTTACAAACACACCACTACAATGCGCATGCTTGCATGCCCCTCACAGGCTCAGCTTTTGCTCTTTTCCCACTTTGTAATCCCATTATTGACCTATTTGTTTACAGTTACAACATACGAATTTGAAATAATGGCAACTATATTGATTATGAACATTTTGCTAATATGAAGGGTACAATTTATGAGAATGGGCTGCCAGTGTGAAAAAAGCATGGAATCACTGACCGAAGCTGATAAAGAGGAACTTGAAGCGCCAAGGCCACATGTACCTTCTTTGACAATGTTGGATCTAAGGTTACTACCTTTGGGCTTGATAGTTCCAAAAGAGGTTGAACAATACTGTAGTGGACTCCAAGCTCCTAGCAATGTCATTAGTTCTGAAACATAGGACAGTCTTTATAAAAGTCTATAAATAAAAAAAATATAAGGATGGAATTCATGTAATAAATACTGGAGGATCAATACATATAAAAGAAGTAGCAGAATTGTTCCCAGCTTTTAAATAGATATAATTTATATAATATAAACATTAATATCTGTTTCCAAGTAATGCAGCCTTTCCCCTTCTTCTTCCACCTCTGGAGGTAACACTGTTGTAAAGTCAATCCCCTAAGTCAGTGGTTCTCAAACTCTAGTCCTCCAGATGTTTTGAATTTCAGATTCCAGAAGTCCTAGCCAGTATGGCCAATCCTCAGGAATTCTGGGAGTTTGAGTCACAAACGTCTGAAGGACAAGGGGTTGCCCTAAGTCATTCAGCTTCAGTCAGACCTCTCTCTCTCTCTCTCTCTCTCTCTCTCTCTCTCTCTCTCTCTCTCTCTCTCTCCCCCCCCATCTCTCTTTCTCTCTCTCTCTCTCTCACACACACCCCCCCCACAGATTTTTTCCAGGAGCAGGCATTTTTCCTGTTAACAAGAATAATTTCTTGTCAATATTAAAATCTCTTGTTCTTGCTCTGCTCTTTCTGTCTGTCTCTATACTTGTAGGGCTCGGAATTGTGTGGTCCTCCAGTTGTTGCTGGCTGCATTTCCCAGCATTTTTCACCCTTGCCTATGTTAGCTATGGCTGCTGGAAGCTGCAGTCCAAGAATTTCTAGAGGGTCACACAATTCCCAGCCCTTCACTGCTTTTCCCATCCCTTTACTGGTTTTCTTTTTCTGCTGTTCACTTGATATTCTGAAGTATTTCTTTTATTTTCCTCTCATCCATGTCTTTCTCAGTCCAGTTCTTCACATACCAACAGCTGTGTTTGTTTTCAGTTACCCTACTCCTTTCCTGTCTCAGCCTTTCTGTATCTGCCTAGATATTTTGAGTCCTGCTGAGCCTCTTAAGATAAGTGAACCACTCATAGCAAGCATTTTCATCTTAAGTGGATTAAGTCTCTGTTGTGCATTATATTACCCTGCTTGAGTGCTCTTTCACAGCATCAGTTACTTCTGCTGTCTTAGATGAAAGGGGGAATTAGAGCTAGGTGTCATCTGCCCATGAGTTACACCTGAGCCCATGTCCCTGGATCTCACCTGGTAGTTTTATATAAATGTTGAAAAGAATGAGGAATAGAAGAAAGCCCAAAACCACTTGGCACAATTCCCACGGAGCCACGCAGAAGTCCCTCCGGCTCTACCGGCTGGACTCAGCCGTCCGGTTAGGAGTGGAACCATTGTGCCCTTCTAAATTAAAGACTGTTTTTTACAAGTATATGTCACATCTGTGATTCACCAGCATTTATCTTATTGATGTTGTTGGCTAGTGTCAAAGCAGCAAACTTTAAATGAATTCATTTCACCTCCTCGGATATTTGTTATGAGGTAAGCTTGCAAAGTTAATGCAAGAGAATATCATACTCAAATGTCAACAGTTGCACAGTTGTTGGCATGCAGAGTTTATCTTATCTGTCCATGCAACAGTTTTGAAGTAGGCTGTAGGTATATCTCTTCTCAATTACATGTAGTTGTGGTTGAAATGGGAGTTCAGTCTGGATCTGCTACATGAAAAACAACATGCTTTCTATAAGGTAAGATGAAACTGTTGGATCAACTCGGGTTATCTCAATCTTTTTGGGCCAGTTAGCACATTTAAAATTTTATAAAGGTGTATTTATAACAAAATGACTACTGTGGGTTGTCAGTTCATAAGATGGCTACTATAGTACATACAGACAGTCCCAAAACATTTCAGATAGGGGAACTAGTTAGGCTTAAAAGCACACACACACACATACTCAAGCTTATCTAAGAACCTGAGTACAGGTTAGCAGGTGTGCATAAAGTGAGGTACTTGTAGCCACCTTTTGACCATTCACTCTCTAAGAATACATTTGGTGCTACATGGTGCCCAGGGTATTCTGGGGAAGAAAACCAAGAAGATGGGCAGCTGCAAGCTTTGCACTCTGGTTCACAAGCACTGATGTTTTTTTTTTAATCAGTCTGGGAGCAGAAGGAAGGACAGTACAAGGAACTGGGGGGGGGGAGCCCTAAGTCCTCTCAGTATGCCAAAAACTGGATCCTACCATGAGTGGTCTTTATTCTTCTTTCTTCAACTGGATACTACCTCTAGGAGCAAAGGGTAACACACATTCAAGCTGTGAGCAGGGACTAGGTGTTTTAATTGTCTTGGCGGTGTAAACTGAATGTAGCACAGCTTCATTCTCTCAGCCAGTGCAAGAATCCTCAGCTCTCTGCCTGCCTGGGAGTGGAGGTAAACCTTGATGCTTTGTTTTTGAGCCCAGACTTCCCTCCAGAGTGACCGTAGTGAGGAAGAAGAACATAAACTTTGAAATGGTGTGTCTGTGTGTGTGTGTGTGTTAGGGGGGGTGACTCAACTTTCCTGTAATACCAGAAGATAATTATTTTCTGTGTTCTTAAAGGTATGATACACTTTTTTAAAAAATGTCATAGCAAAGGGAGAACTGGCCCCTTCCTTTTCAGCTCTAGTGAGAAAAGATTGCTATTACTGGTTGATTAGGAGCTTTCCTCTTTTCTGTATGTTCACAGACAGTCCTGAGCGCAGATCGAATGCAACTCGCTCTTGCCTTTGCCACTTCTTTTATAACTGTTGTTTCTGAACTTAAGATGTACATCTTAATTTGAACAAAAAAGACTACTTTAAAAAAATTACACACAACCGTCTTTGTTACAGAAAATAAAGCTACCTAAGAAAATTTCAAAACGTTATCCAGCCTATGAGCTTTATCTTTATGGTGAAGGAATTTATGCAGAAGAAAATAGAAAACTGATGTTAACTGGGATTCCCATCCTTTTTCTTCCTGGCAATGCTGGGAGTTACAAACAAGGTAAGTTGTAACTGACGTAATAAGACCACTATGGATATTGTAGTCTTTTGTAAGTCGGGAGGGGGGCAGATTTTGATTTTTGTAGCATACTTAATGGAGGGTTAGGTAGGGTAGTGCATATTCCCCTTTGTACTTGGTTTACTTTTAATTGTTTGTGTGATCATTGATATTCCACACAGATGTTGTCAGATCATAAGTTATATGATCTAGCTTGTAATCTTCCTGTATGTCAACTACATTTCTGAAAACCTGAAGTTCTCAAAAAAAAATGTGAAGGTGAGGAGAAAATACAGAATAGCATTTAAAAAACCCCTTTTGGATCATTGCTCATAAATATATGTGGCTTGATTTAAGGGTGGGTGGACATGTGTAGGATTTTCCCCTTTCTTGCTATATGTGTATGTTTTCAACCATATCAACCAATCACAAACTATTTTACCAGAAGGTTAACCTGTAGGCTTCTAAATGCATAGAAAGCTATGAATATCAGTCTTGGAATAAAAAAAAAAGAGGATGGGAGGGGGAAAAGAGAAATGTGGTAACACCTTTCAGGGTTTTTTTTAGTGTGAGGATTCATGTATATAAATCCACTTCTTCAGGTGCAGTGCTGAGTGGTACAGGCTGGAAAGAGGATTACTGAGTATCATCACATGTGGATGTTTGTAAATACGTTTAGAATAAAATTCCATCTGAATTGTACTGTCCTGTCTCAGTGCACTTTAGAGCAGCCAAAGGGATCTCTGGAATATTTGAAAGGAGTCTCAGACTAAAAACTGGGAGAAGGGGAGCTCCAAAGGTTTGTGGGGGCCATGATAACTGTGAATTGATAGAAATAGCCAAGCAACAACTTTAATTCGAGTCTGTAATTTCCCCTCTAGTTACAATATCGTTCTCACACATTATTTGAATTTGGTGCCCCTGGTAAATTCATTGCTTAAGCGCCTCCCACATCTTGTTTTTAAGAGTTAAAATCCACAAAAGTTGAGGCTTTTGTGATAGACTTCATACCCTGTATGTAGCAGCCATGCAGGGTCTCTCACACAGCCTCGCGTTGGAGTCAGTTGCGAATCAAACTGCACCAGGTCAGTGTATTCAGTCAAGTGTAGGAAAAACCCAAATATTTTTATTGCCTTTCTCTCAACATATTTGGTGAAGTGTGGATTCAGCAAGGTAGTTTCCGTGACAAAATCCAGGAACAGAATTGATACTGCAATAAGAGGTGACCTCTGATTGTCCTTGCCAAATTTGGAGCCCCATATCATGAAAGTTGCAGAAAAGCTCCAGGATTGCTTTGGGCCTGATAAATGTTTAATTTCATACAGTCTTTTTAAAAGTTGCATTCAGTAGGTAAGGATGTTCAGGTTTTCTTAGTATTCAATAATAAATAATTTTGTATCTGTTTGTTAATGTTGTATCCCTGTTTGATGCGAGGGGGGCTGGAACCAGAGGAATGCTCCTAAAAGGGCCATGACTAAAAATCTGAAAATGGCTGATTTAGGAAAACAAAGTTGAACTTCAGTATGCAAAATATAGAATGTTTTCTTAGATTAGCTTTGTTGAATCAAGGGGATATGTCTTGCAAGTGTTTATTAAATTTCAAAACATTCTGTTTATATTTTAATTTATTTAAATGCCTTGCTTGTTCCAAAAGACGTTGGATGAAATTTTTAATTTGTAAAATTTGTAAGTTTGTAAAACATGATGAGAAACTTCGTATGAGATCAAGAAGTCAGCAAACACCTTTTCTACATTTTATCTTGCTTGGCATTCAGCATGCAAATACCATGTCTTTTCAAGCACTTTCCCAAGATTTCTTGTAAAAATAACTATTCTAAAATAATAGCCTATGCTACATATTGGGCATTGATTTTTGTAGCCTGGAGTTTCATGGAGGCAAATTATAGTGCCTTTTGTGCTGCATCTGTTTTAATTATATACTTGTGAATTTTTTCCCCCAAGATCAAATTCTAGGGAGTTGTCCTAACATCACAGTCTAAGGAATTTTAACCACTTGCTTTTAATAATTGGTTGTTTTTTCTCCGTAGCACGCTCCCTGGGGTCAATAGCACTCAGGAAGGCAGAGGATATTGACTTCAAGCATCATTTTGATGTCTTTACTGTTAACTTCAATGAGGAACTTGTTGCATATTATGGTGGAAGTCTACAAAAGCAGACCAGATTTGTGCATGAGTGTATCAAAGTCATCCTAAAGTTATATAAGGTATAGAGATAAGGGTTATATACTTGTTTTTGTTTGTTTAAATCAGCTGTGTCATATGATAGATGGGGTACAGAGGGAGATGCTGTTGCTTTCATATTTTACAGAGAAGCTTTATGTTTAAAGAGCTGGCCATCTACATTAAAAATAAAGTATCTTTACAATACTGAACATACTCGCTCTAATCTGATTTTGAAAACTAATCAAGGTTATGCCCAATTTGTATTTAATTGGGAGACCATCAGGAAACACTGGAGTTGTCCAGGTAGAACTAGGAAAGAATCTTCCCTGATGCTCAGGGGATCAGCAGCCAATCAGAATTAACCATAGAGGAACCAGTTCTTTGTAAGGCAGGCTCCTGTGTTCCTAAGCACACTTCTGCATCTTTTGGTATAGGATTTGTAAAGGCACTGTGCTGGTTGCCCACAGTATCACAATAATAGCCTGGCTAGCTGCAGTCTTGAATGGGATCACTCCATATGACAAAATTTTGTTGGAGATCTCACATGTCTTTTCTATTAGCTTTCTGGCTGATGTGTTCAAATATGAGTGTTACATATTTTAATACTGAATTTTAATAAACTTTTAATTAGTACAGGAAACTTGCTCAGTTTTGTAATTTGCACCTAAACATAATTAGAGCAATATCTAGCACTGGTCTACTGACAGAATAGGAATTGAGCAGAAATAGGAGAGTGGTCCTCCTCGCCTGGCTAGAGCCCTCCCACACTGTCCAAAGCTGGTTTTTAGGTGGCATAAAGGGTTGTACAAAAGAGAGAGAAGTTTCATTGTGCCAGAATTGCAGTACTAATCTGTCATTGGATTTCTACCCTAGTTTGATTTTGGTGGAATTTCCAAGTAATCGTACTTGGATCGCAGCTGTCTTCCATTCTAATAGCTGAAATGTTTTTGTGAGCCACTACAATACGTATCAGAATCCAAATAGAGGGAAGTCTGTGTTCTCAAGTGCTTAATGTTAATTTTTCTTCATTTCTTGAAGGGCCGTGTGTTTGTTCCACGCAGTGTTGCAATAGTGGGCCATTCTATGGGTGGTCTTGTTGCAAGAGCACTGTTTACTCTTAAAAATTTTAAGGCAGACCTCCTCAACGTGCTTGTTACTCAAGCCACACCCCACGTTGCACCTGTAATGCCGTTAGATCAGTATCTTACTGGTAAGTTTCTTGGACCTGTGATACTCTGTCTTCTTTTCTATTTTCCATAGTACTTTTGAGTTACTGGGCAGACTTACACTATAGAAACCTTGTTCATTTTAATATATACCCTTCCTATCTTAAAATACAAGAAGTAAAAGAAACAAAATAGAGGATACATGTTTTAGAACGAAAGGATTAAACATGGACTTACTCTTTCTAATTCTCTCTAGTGTCAGCTCAGATAGAAGTGTCTTATGCTGACACCAGAAAACATTCATTCTTGAGCTCTGGCAAACTCGTATGGGGAGCATCTTCCATATTAACATGACAGTCACTGAGAACATCTTGCCACATGGCTCTACTGTTTCATCATGGTCTAGCAGTGATACTGTTAAAAGGTTTTAGTTTGTCACGATGGGATTGAGGAAAAAGGGAAGTATTTGGATAGGCAGGGTCCATTCAGAATTGCATAGGTAAAGCCAAACCCTTGTATAGTGTCTGACCTGTAACAGCTAAAAGGAAGCCAGTTCAGACCAGTTCTTCCTATAGTGGTCATATGTGGAATGTATTTGGATTTTAGCAAAGTATAAGTAATGACTGCAATGCTTCACTCTGACAGGAGCACAGATGTGATTGTAGATGGAATTAGTAAAAAGTATTCCAGGGTCCTTATTTGTCCCTCCAGATGTTGTGCTGGTCCAGACAGACACAAACACTTCATCCTTCATTGACAGACATTTTTCTTCACCCTGGCTTGCAGAGTCTATCAGCTATCAGTAATTGTGTCTTCTCTAGGCTCAGTATCTCTTCATTTATTTCCATCTAGTTTGTGGCTAGGGACTGCCTTAGAATATAAAAGATAGAGTTGAGGCCGAGAATAGAAGAAGATCCAGCACTGAGTGGCATCATCTTGCTCCAAATCTCCTTTTGGTTTCATATGGTACTTTTTCGGTTTCTTCATGCAAGAGGAAAGATACAGTGGGTGTCTGTGGGACCACTTAAACAAGGTTATGAGAAAAGGAGTAGCTGGTCAACCACCTTGCCAAGAATGAATGAAACAACTTGTTCTATGAGGAGCTCTCCTGACACTTGGTATCAAAAATTCCTTAAAAATCAATAACTTGTATTGCTGGTTGCATATCATCAGCTAGGACCATATCCAGTTTTAGTATAACACAGGCAGAGCTTGCTAAATCTCATGCTTGAATTTTTTCTGGAAATAGCTTTTAGAAGGCTTTTTTTTCCCCTCAGATGGGAGCATTAAGCAACTATAGGGTGGCTTCAGTTTGGGAAGTAGTGTTTTTAGTGTCATTTTATCGTTCTACATTTTATTTCTATAAGTTTTGTTTTTCTCAAAGCCCTCAGAATGAGTTCAGCTAAAATATAAGCAAAACATTCTGGCCACAAACCAAATTGGCAATGAGGCTGAGAATTCCGGTAGCTGAGTGCCCCATAAGCTTGCAAGGGTTTGTTAATAGCTGGTAAGGATCAGTGGCAAGCGTTGACATTAGGTCCTTAGTGGGGAGAGTTGGTTATTTTAATCCTCCAAGGTGTGTGGGTGCTTCAGTTACTGTCTTTTCCTGCTGCTTAGCTGTATTTTGACAGAACTGGGACACTAATGCTCAGTATTATGAATACCCAGTCTATGTAAAAACGCTTCAGCTTTCTAAACTCAGACTTTGACTAACTGAGGTGTTATCAAAAAATGAAATAATTTGGATGCTGTGCCAATTGAAAGTTTTGTTGTCCTTTCCAAAAAATCCAATTACCTCTATAAAGGACTTTTTGTACAAAAATAAATAAATAAAACCATCACCACATTGACTAATCCCACAGATACTGTTTCTTAAGACTCTTCCTTGTACCCTAAAACATTACAGTATCAAGGATAAATCAGTGTTAATATAAATTAGCTATAACGTAAGTCTTATGTTACTGAATAGTAATGAGAGTGGCTAATTCACAAAGAGCAGAAGTCTGCAAGCATGGTTGCCTTGGTGACATGAATTTAATTCTGGAAAACAGAATTGGGAAGCAGTACCCAACAATAAACAGCAGTGGTATTTCTGATCTCTTTTTTTAAAAAAAGCTGCTGGCATTTTCTATGTTGAGCAGGTGAGCGAGGCTGCCATGATTTCTGTTGCTGTATCACTAATTCTGTAGTCCTTAACTGATGGAGAAGGCATTGGCTGTACCACTGTCAAAATCTTTTTTCTGGCCTTCCTGTCTCATTCTCTGTCTTTTGCTGCTGCTTTCTCTTGTCCCCTCACTAAAGCACTCCACTTCTCGTCCCCTGCCCTTTTCCCTGGACTTGTGTTCCCTAGCAGAGCGTTCCTGCCACTGTGAATGAAAAGTGGCCTCTGGTTGGTCTTTCTTTTCCATCTCTACTTATCTCCACCCCACCAGACAGAAGATAAATAATAAATTACAGGTCATGTTCCAATATATTGCTCTTGCACATTACGATGTAGTCATTTTTTTTTTGCATTTAACATTTCAGAATATATATTGTGAGATATTTGATATATTAACAGTCTGATTCTAATGTATTTGATAGGAATTGCTTTAGTTTCAATTGGACTGTCTTTAAGGCTGCTGCCTTAATTTGGTTTGTGTGGGCTAATTCACATGTTTGCTTTTTTTGGTTTAGCACATGTGGCAGTCAGTCTTGTCTCTGCATATCTAGAACAAGTTACTGCTTAAGGTGGTATCACAAAGCTCTCATCTGTGGTCAGATTCCTGTCTAGTATTAATTTAGTGTATGGCCCTGATCACTAGTGAGAGAGGTGTGTTAGCATCTTTGACATTCTTTTTTTTTCTTCTTTCCAACTGTGCAGACATGAGTGTGATTCTCATGTGTGCTAACCAAGAAGAGTGCCATGTCTGAATTAGTCCTAAGAATTGAGGGTAAGTTGTCCTTTATTTATTTTGAATTGACTCACCTTCTTTTCATTTCCATGAAATTTGATCAGTGGTTTTAACGGCTACCTTTTTCACGCTGCTGTCTCTCAATAAATCCTACACTTCTCTATCAAAGTCGAATTTTGAAACAATCTTGTATCAGCTTACTAGGCATGGTAAACTGGCTCAGAATGGTCTTTTCCTCTCCATCTCTTTTTAAAGTGAATTGGGAGAACAATAGTTTATGCTTCAACAGCAGGTCTAGAAACTTAAGTAGTTGCTGAACATATTTATATCCTTGAATAATACTGACTATTAAAACAATGTTTTCTCTCAGATTTTTATACAGCTGTAAACCATAACTGGATTCAGAAGGCTAAAGAAATAAGAAATCTTACAACTCTTTCTGTAGCAGGAGGATTTCGAGATTATCTAGTTCGTTCAGGCTTGGCTTTTCTGCCCAGATCAAGTCATCAATACTGTGCCTTATCTGTTGTGGTAAAACTCATTTTCTTTAAATTTGGTTTGCAATGTTAAGGATCTTGTATAGTGTAAAAGATTCTTCTTAAAAATTCTTGAGTGAGGTGACCCTAGCCGTAACATCTATTATAACTGGAATGATTGATGTTAAATTGAATGAGATCTCAGTCCTAGTGGAGACAGTGATATTTGTTACCAAATGTACGTTGGGATCCTTTAATCCCCATAAGATTAGAAGCACAGGGCATTATCTTTATGCCTGCTGTGTAAATGGTTTTCCTCCAAAATGCCTCTTCTAAAAATGCTGTTCAGAGGCTGGCATATTTGCATCAAAAATCTTATGGGATGTGCCTAAGCTCTTGGGTTCGTCAGAAGTAATTATACGAATCCTTTTCTAGACACTGTGATCTTACATGCAGCTAAAAGCAATGATAGTCATTCAAGGAACTGCACAATTTATTTTGCATATCCAAGGCTGCTTTTTATACATGTGAATGAGGCACATCAGTTTTGAAAATGAGTGGATGTTCCTGAGTTTGCTGTGTGGCATAGTGGATGTTTTGGATATATTTTTTAAAATGAAAAGCTCTGCAGAACATTATCTAAACTTGCCTTTTGAATCGCACACAGTTTGGCTTTGTTGGTTTGTTGGCTTTCAGCCATATTTTTTCTGTATGAAGACTATTAAGTTTCAAGTACTGTTATTGTTCGTTAAAAAAGAAATAGTTTAAATTCTTTCTTTAACAGAGTTCATCAGTTCCTCGAGTATGGGCATCAACAGACCATCTTTCAATAGTTTGGTGAGCGCCTAAAAGCATGTTGGGTATCAGAATTGGCATTTGGTCTTTCAGGAACTTCCTTTCATTGTTGTTTTAACATGTTACCCTTTCCCTTATGCTTTCTTATAGGTGTAAAGAATTGATCTTGGCTACTGTCAGAGCTTTTTTTGACCTTATTGATGAAAATACTAAACAGGTTTGTACTTCCTGAGATTCAGACATCTCCTCCAGAAAAAAACACCTACAGTCACAGTTTGAGGAATTTTGAATTACTATAAGTAATGAATATTTCAGTGTTATTGATGTTTGCTGTAATCTGTATTCTGTCAGAGATTAAGTTTTAGTAGAAATATGACCAATAAGTCTAGCTGTCCGTCATTTGTCATGATAACTTAAACTTCTTGGATGTCACTTCTTAGATAACAGAAGATCCACAAAAGAGAACGCTAATCTTGAAGCATCACTTTCTGAAGCATCCAGCAAAATTCTTTGAAGAAAGGCCTGAATTAATTACTGAACTAACAGGTTTAAATGTTTTACCAATTCATCTAAGATCAAGATTAATAGTGAAATCTGGTGATTTAGGTTTGATGTAGCACTCAGATGGAGGAAGTTCCATTCAGTTTTTCCATCTGTATTTTGTACAGTGATGTGAAGGACAGCCAGGGGCCAAGAAAGCACACTGGGTTTAAGCCCAACCTTGCAAGGTAGACTGCCACTGTTTCTGTCTGAATAGGCTGAGCCAGGAGAATTCTAGGTATCACAGAATGTCTTCAGGCTGTGAGGCAATAAAAGGCCAAACTCTTCACCTTCTGTTCTCAGGCCAGAAACCAGGAAGCTGCAGAAATTACCCAAATAGTCAGGTAGTACTATGAATATTTGAAATGAGTTCTCACTTACATTGAAGTGAATTTATTTGCAAGGGTAAAGGGAACAAGACAGCATTTTAAAAAAAACAGAGTCAAGATTGTGATAATAAAGATTACATACATTGGTAGAAAACAAGAAAGCCGTCTAACCTAGAAATCTTCTTAGTAACAGAACTGATAGAAGCACCCAGAATCAGGGTGTGGGGTGAGGAAGAAATCTGAAATCTTTCACAGATGCCTTGGTACCACTTTCTGTTGGGTACATTTCATGGGATTTGCAGTCTAACAACATCTTGCGGAGGCAGATCCCAACCCTTAGCACACACGATTTATTTTTAGGAATTCAGTGTGTTCTGTGATTTCGTTTCATTATATGTTTGGCTAGCTGCCCCATTACATTTGAGGCAATGAATGTTTATGCATTATTGCATTTATTCTTTATTTGTATTGGACTATAGCCTCTGGCAAAATGCTTCGTTTGGGGAACCTGTCCCTATTCTTTGTGAATGTTTCCTCATCACCCTGCTGCTCTATGCAGACAAATGGACAAGGATATGGCAGAGGGACCTCTCAGATTCATATAGGCCTCTACCTCAGGAGCTCACAGTTGCCCAAATCTAGCATCTCCCAACTGCATTATTTAAACCAGATTTTCTGGTATTGTAAAGTAGCATGCAAACTATATGAAGTGCTGAAAAAGGAGGTTTTATAATGATTTTTAGAAATCACTGCATCTGTTATCGCATTAGAATCAAGCAATAAAAAATGTGACTATAAATACTGTGTGTATGTGTGATTTTCAATTAGAAAACAAACAGTTATGCTTCTGTAAGAAAGGAGTATGTGGGTTTTATTCCTGAATAAGAAATTAAGTTCCTTTTTTTTCCCCAGGATCATTGAGATGGATCCAGATAAAATCTTCAAAATGGTCCTACACAGGGTATAATGTAAGTAATGTTTCTTTGTCATGGTCTTTTCAAAGTGATTAATGTTTTTCTGCCTAGTTTCAGACAATCTTTACCAGTCTTCCTTAGAGATTGTGAGAATTGAACCCAGGACCCTCTGTATGCAAAACATTTTTTTAAAACTCAGTTTAAAAATCAAAACAATCAAATGGGGAAAAAAAAAGAAAGGTGAGAAAATACATAGTGCATGATTTTAGGCTAGGCATATGCCTTAGTGTAAATTTAGCATGTTTATCTAGGAAAAGCATTTACTTTGAGTTAGTGTCTGTAGAATAGATGTTCATCCTTGATTGCAGCAGCAAACTCTTCTGATTATTGCCCAGTGGATGGTGAGTATTTGCCTTTCTGGCTTTAGAGCTGCAGTAAGAGCATACATGGTCCAATCATATTGACTATCAGTTTACTTTGGAGTTCCAGAAATGTAGCATAAAAGTACATACATGCAAGCAAATGTGATTTATTGCTGAGCTACAACCTCTTCTCAAATGAATATTCCAGAACTGGGAATGGCTGAGATTTAAAAGCCACTAGCTAATAAACATGTTTATGTTTTTTCCTGAACAGGAATCGGATGGAAAATACTTCAGCTTTGCTCTCTCAAGCCACAGAAAATCATATAGTCACGTCTACTGTCAAAACAGTATGTTGGTGAGAAAATTATGTTCTTGTGAGTGTGTGTTTGGGTGCTGGATTTTTATACATTTGTTCTGCAAAAATTATTTATTTAAGTACCATTTGGTAATACAAAACCATGTTCTGTATAGGCATACCTTAATTAATGAAATGAATGTGTTTACTTTAAAATAAAATTTGGTAGCAGAGACAGAAACAGCACGGTATGAATAAGGACAAGTTCCTATACCACAAAAAAGAAGAGCAATTCAATATATTTCAGGAAATGTTTTATTCAGATCTTAGAGTGTGTATGTATGTTGTATTGAACAGCCAGATTATATAAGCCTTGTAGAAGTAAACAAAAACATTTTGAACCTTTGTAGACCACTTGAAGGCTTCTTTCGAAATTCAAGGATATCTCCCTTGCCTTTTTCCTCCTTTCACTCAGCACTGATTTAAATGCAGCCATCTAAATGAGAACAGTTATCCCAAGCTTAGTCCTGAATACAAATGAGAGGAGCTCTGTAAGGGAGAAGCAAGGGTTGTGTGAACCTCCCCCCGATTTCCTTGCCTTTTGTCCAGGTGCTTGCCTTCCTTCCCTACACCTGGAAAAAAGCAAGGGAATCAGAGGAGAAGAATGTCGGAGGAGGCACACATGCACCTCACGAATAATCAAATTTGTGAAGGTGAAACCTGCAAATATAGAGGGAGGACTGTATAGTGGTGGACTTAGGAGTGGTACATGTGATGGATGCTGATAAACATTTGTGGCCAGGTCTGGACTTGAGTTTGTTGGAGTTCTGCATGTGCAGTTTTCACCAGTTTCTCCTTCCCCCACCTCTTGAAAGCTTCTCTAAAGGTCTTGGGACTCTTCAAACCTACTTGGGACCCTCTGGACCAGTTTGGGAGAGTGCTAGAGAGTATAAAGAGAAATTGACAAAGATCACCACCATCCACCTGTCCCCCGTTAGGACACCCATGTTTTCTTGCAAAGTTCCTTTTCATTGTAGTGGGGCACAAGTGTTAGGAACTCAGATTTAGACACTTTGGAGATTATAATTGAGCAGCAGACGAATATAACTTTCAGCATTGCTTTTGGTAGACATTTAAGGAACAATTATATTAAACGTGTTGAAAACTCCAAGGATTAAATATTGTTTAATCAGTAAAACTGTCTTAAAGATAGAGTTTATATAAAATATATTTAAATATATTTGTATCTTTTTTCCTTGGCTTTATATAACAGGATACAAATAGTTGGATATATGGCTGTATAAATGGTACTTCATCTACATGGTAAGTCTATTTTATATTTCGTAAAATAAAATAAAACTGGTTGGGGTAGAACCTGTTGTAAATGATTGCTGTATTAACGTCCTTGAAATATGATGAGGATCACTGCTGTTAGAGATGCCTTATTGCACAGGTTTTAGTGTTAGATTTTCTGGCCTTTATAGTCTTGTATTTCATACTGGGGATTCAAAGTACCTTAAAGCTTCCTTAATCCACTTCTTGGATTAATCTGAATCCCTGTAATGCTAGGTTAGCTGTTTATTTGGCTGTAATGAGTGGAATCCTTCTGAGACTGCTAGGTTTTGAATGTACTCAGAAACAGCTAAAGTATCTTGCGGCTGGGTATAAACACAGAGGAAACAGGAAAAATAACTACACATTCAAATACACACACACACACACACACACACACACACACACTACGTTCAGCACCTTGTACAACATTTTCGTGGCTTAGAATAATTCCCAAACGCAATGATCAGTTTCTAGTATTCAAGATGGTTCGTACCTTCCCATATTGGTATATAATACATCAGTTTATATGCTAATACTCTGCCGTATTTTTTTAACAATTCTTATGATTGCAAAATCAGCCATTAGTAATATGTAGAGTAGAATCATTTAAATGAAATGCAGTTGGTAGTATCATCTACCATATTATCCAACATATAAGACACAACTTTTTCCCCAAAAAATACTGTTTGAAAATGAGGTGTGCCCTATACACTGGCAAAAGTTGCATCTAGGCATTCCCTGGCGGCGGCTGCTCCCTGAGAGAGAACAGCCCTGCCCTGCCCTTCCCTGGAATCAGCCTAGCTCGCCTCTCCTCTCTCTCTCCTTCCCTCCCTCCTTATGACCTTTCCCCTGGTTTCCCGCGGGTGGTTGGCTCAGCGGCTGCCACAAAACGTGCCCGTGAGGGGCCTTTCCTGCTCTAAGCTGAGCTGCACAAGGCAGTCAGACCATTCAGGGGAGCTCATTGGCCAGCAAGGAGACAGCTCAGGAATGCCTAGATGCAAAATACAATAGATTAGAAATATACTAAAAAATTTTTTCCCAAAAAATACTGTTTGAAAATAGGATGCATCTTATATGCTGGCAAATGTGGTAGACTAAGTCCCACTGATTTTACTAGATGTAGTCTTGGTAGAATTAACATTGGACGTGACAAATTGTCACCAGAAGAAATTATCATGAACAGATGGATCATTTACAGAATGTTATAGCACAGCCTGAAGTAGACATAAAAGAGTTAGATTTTACTTTACTTTACTTTAACGTTAATTTTACTTTAAAATGACATTACCAGCTAGGCCTCAGTGAACTATTTTCTTTGGCATGTCATTCTTTGAAATAAAGTGATGAGATCATGCATTTTCCTCAGGGAAACAGTAGGCTGTCATTCTCCCACTTCTCAGCCTAACCACAAGGAATGAGGGTGGGATCTTTCTTTAGCTCCCTCTGTACATAACAACCTATGGGACACTTACTGTAAGTGTCTGCTTTGGGCTAACAAATAATGCACCTCCTTGCTATAAAACATTTACTTGCATCCATTGATCACCAGTAAATCTTTCATAACAGTGGCTTTGTCTCATCCTTCCTCTTGTCTGTTTGGATGTGGTGGTTCTAATTACATCTCCAGATTATCACATCATTGTTCAAAGTTTCTGCTGTTTCCAGTAGCTAGTAAGCGTGTACAGAAAGTAACTGGTCAAGATTAGGATAGTTTTCTCAGCTAGGGGCTTGTAAGATAAAGCACTGGGCCCCAGCAGTGTCCCATAAGGATATCTTGTAATACAGTCCATGACAGTGGTCAGTCTGCTGAAACAAGCCAGTTTCATAAACTGTATTTTGTCCAGATGCCACAACAAGCAGTGGTTAATTTTAAGTGAAAGTAAAAGTTAGCAGAGATTTGAACCTGATTCTCAAAATACATCGTGCATTGCTAACCACCATGCTACACTGGCTTCAGGTACCAAAAATATGGTAATTGTTTTCTAAATTTGTTTACTACTTAAAATACAGAAGAGATTTTCTTTTCTATTTTACATAGTGATTGTGATTTCTGTACTTAGTGACTGTGCAGCACATGGAGGTTTTTTGCACATTATGATAGTCACGAGTGAAAATACAAGATGTGACAATGTTCCATTAGCATGTCTGTAAGTACTAGCAGTTCAGCTGGGATTAGTGCAAGCAGCGACATTTCTTCAAGTATGGAAATCATGGTTTTGGTTTTGTTTGCAAATGGTATAAGCTTTGTCCACTGGTATGACACCACTAAATACAGCCCTAAACATGACGGGCGTTGGAGAGTACAAAGTAAAGATAATTTAAAGCTTAGGAGAAGGAGCGTGCAGTTTCATATTCCAGTAGCCCTGACACAACTGACTTGGGAGATCATAAAGTGGTGGGAGAGACCTCTGTGTGGATCAGCTGCACAGAAAACATTTTGGTGGGCTAGCATGTGGCAGTTTTAATCTGCTACTGTTATTACCACTAATATTGTCACTAATTAGTTTAGAATTTGTTTCATTATAAAATATGATCTACCTTGGATATGTATAACCACAGAAGAAAGAAAAAAAAACTTACATAGAGCATTCTTGATACATATTGATGACCATTATATTGTGCAGTTCTTTGCATAACCTGCTTTCATCTGAACTTAATTTTCACAGTCTGCAAGCTGTTGATTTGACTTGGAAAGCTGAATTGCTACCAACGGTTAAGGTAAGATGAAACACCATATTTGCCCAGGAACTAAAAATAGTTTTTAAGAATTTATTTGGTATTTTAAAAAAAAACTAACAAGAATATAAATTTGTTACGCAGCCAAGTGCACTGAACATACAGTTCTCCCTCCTCATTCATCAGTCTGACCTTCATGAATTTGATTATTCGTGAAGTGCCCGCTTGCCTCTCTCCCTCCCATTCCCTGGCCTTTTGCAGGTACAAAAGTGGGGTGTGCAGACAACAGACAGGCAAATGGAGGGGGGAATATTTCCCTCTCCATTTGTTTTCCGTGTGTCAGGGCAGTCAAGGTGAGTGCTGTGTGGCCAGGAAAGGTTTTTCCAAGTGGATGGCAGAAATGAGGTGATGTGGCCTTGAGTGCAGCTGCAAAGAACGTTTTGGCTAGCCAGCCTTGGAAGGTCTCGCCTCGGCACTAAGCGCCAACATGAGGTGTTTGCGTGCTGTAAATGTAATTGGGTCACTCCATAGGGTCTGGGGTGTGTTTAAGTCCTTAAAAAGGCTTAGGTATGGCACTACAGTTCACCATTTGGATCAGTTCCTGGTGGTCATGCTGCTGTAAGGGCTAATTTTATGGAATGTATCCAGATATGCTGCCGATCTGTTTTTCTGTGCTGATTTGTGTTCCTGTCTTGTTTATTGCTTCTTGGTATGCTGCCAGAAGCCCTAACTTTAATCTCAGTGTGCTTTGTGAAATAAATAGCCCTGATTCTTATCTCTTTCAGTCTGCAGAACTTTTTTAGCCTGCCTGGAGCTGCTTGGTTGCAGCTGGACATAGCTGCCCTGCCAACATTCTGCACGTGCTCTGAGGAGCTACCGCGTGCTACCCTGACAGCACACAGGCAGAAAGAAAGCAGGGCATGTGGGCAACAGGTGGGTGAATGGAGAGGAGGACTGCTTCCTCCTCCATTCGCTCGCCTGTCACCAGCTCTGGCAGAAAGAAGGCAAGGTGCTTGGGCAATGGGCAGGTGAATGGAGTGTGAGAGGAAATGCTACCCCCTCTATTCTCTTGCCTTTCACCCGCATGAGAAGAAAGAAGGCAGAGTGCGTGAACAACAGGCAGCTGAAGGGAGCGCAGGGATATGGGAATGTTTTCCTATCCATTTGCTTGCCTGTCACCTGCATGGGCAGAAAGAAGGCAGGGCGTGCAGGTGACAGGCAGCCTAACGGAGCATAGAGGGGAATGTTTCCCCATCCATTCGCTTGCCTATTGTCCATGTGGGCAGAAGGCAAGGCGTGCAGGTAACAGGCAGTCAAATAGAGTGTGTGGGGTGGAATATTTCACTGTCCATTTGCTTGCCTGTTGCCTGTGCAGACAGAAAGAAGACAGAGCACATGGGCAACAGGCAGTAGAATGGATGGAGGAGCCTTGGGTGGGTGGTGGTGGGGGGTTCTTGTTTTTTTTACTTTGGTGAGGGTCTCCCCAAACTGTCACAACAGTCAAGGGGGTCACTGTACTTTGAAAAAAAATCAAAGTTTGTTTAAAGCACTGAACATACTTTGAAAAAAAAGTCACTGTTATTTTTCGTGTAAGTGGTCTTTTGGAGACGTCACTATTAGCTGAGGTGTTGCATCAAGCATGTAGCCATGATGCGGTAGCTACCTTTTAATTCCCCATTTCCTTAAAATCCACCTTAAAAGCCAGTGAGCTGAGTGACCTAGTTGTGTGTTGCTGAGGAGTAGGGCACTGCAGGATCATGTGACCAGCACACTCCCACCAGTTAATAGTGCTGCAAGGAGCAAGCAGAAGCAGGAACAGCTGTGGGGACCTGTTGCAACTCTTCCATTGTAGCGCCACTCACTGGTGAAAGGGGGCTGGCCATATGATCCTTCAGTATTCCTGCTCACCGGCAGGACAGACTTCTATCACTCCAGATAGATAGTGGCTTTTATGGTGGGTTTTCAGGGTCATTTGTGGTTGTGGCAATAGTGCCGTGATTGCAAATAAGAATACAAAGCAATTACAATGTCCTAAGTCTTACTTAAAGTATCATAAATGACTAATAGGATGCCAGCTATATTTTTTTAAAGTAATACCTGTACTGTATTTTTATTAGGTATATTTTTAAACATTATCAATATAATACTTAAAATTCATTTGAGTACAACATTTACGGTAATATTATCTTCATTGTACAGTCAGCCCTCCACATTTGCAGGTTTGACTTTCATGGACCTGATTATTTGGGAATTTCTCCAATCCCTGCCTCCCCACCTCAGGTGCTTCTTTTTTGGGGGAACCTGCCCTCTCGATGGCTCTGATCAAACTGTGCAACCCTTTAAAAACCTGCAGCTGATCGTCCTCTTTCTCTACCAGCTGTTGCCTAGCCAGCTAAGGATGTCTCACACCCTTATTTCTCAGCACAACAAATCTGATGTTCCCCACACACCCAAGGAGGGAGATAGGAGAGAGGGAGAAAGTATAGGGCTACCGTGCTGACCCAGCCCCTTTCCTTTCCCTGACCTGGTGTGGACTGTGAATGCCCACTCTCCCCTCCATGGCTCAGCCCCCTTCACACGCTCACACACGTGCACTTTGATACTTAGGATTTCCCCACTTTTGTGGGGGATCTGCACCCCTAACCCTAGTGAATGTGGAAGGTTGAATGTATTATATTCTACAAGTCAGTTATATAAAAAGGTAAGTTCTAGAGTCAATTTCAGTTTGTATATTTACTGTTTTTGAAAGTTATCTCAGAAAGTTTCTAGCCAAGTGAAGTTGAAGATCTATTCATCCTTTTTTTGTTAATGTATTGTTCAAAACAGGATGAAGTTTGTCAAGAAAGAATATTTTGTTTCCACTTCCTTAAGCTCTAAATTGTTTAAAGCAGTACTAACTCAACAGTGATGGTCCGTGAAGTGGTGCCAGTGCACAGGCCATCAGCTTTCAGTCTCTGGAGCGTTTTCAGGAGAGAATGACAGAGTTTACAACCAATGGACACAAAAATGTTGCTGCTTCCTGGAAAAATAAATTAACAGTCCCTACATCAAATAGATTAAGAAGTTTAGACTTTCTTTTACCTTTTCTGCCAGGACTTTTTTAAAAAAAAGATTTAAATGATTTTTTCAGGTCAGATGTTATTGTTAATGTATATTGCTTTTTAGACTGTTATTCTGAAACTTCAAGATTATCCTTCTTTAATTCATCTTCTACTCCATGTGCCAGCTGTCAATGGAAATAAGGTAAACAGACCTTAAGTACTTAAAAAAACTTGTGTATAGTTTTGTGTGGAAACGTTATACATAGCAGTGTAGGTCTTCTGCACCATGCGTCCAAATGTAAATGTTAAACCTAATGAAAAACGCTATTTTATATTAACACTTATAAGTGAGCCAGGTCTTTGCTGTTGAACTATATATATATTGCCCTTATTTTGTCGCATAAAATTCACTATTGTGCTTCTGTTGCATTTAAAGCACGGGTGGGTAAATTGCAAGCCACAGGCCCCATGGCAGTTCTTAGAGCCAGGTTTTTTTTTGTTTTGTTTTTTTTGGCTCCTAGAGGTCCAAAATGATTCCAAAAGAACTCTAGGGTGCGTGGAGGCCATTTCCACTGTGTATGGAGGACTCTGACCCCGCCCGGGGTGAAAAAACAACAACTGTGAAATATCCTTAAAAATTGTCCCACTATACCCTGTGCAGGCATGTGAAGCGTACCCACCATGTTTTGAGAGGGCGCTGGAACAATTTAGATCCAGAAGAAGCCTTTGTTGAACATGAAATGACTTCTGCTCACTTTCTGTTATAGAAAAAAAGACCTCTCCTTGACCTGAAATGGCCCAGAAAGGCCCAAAAATACAG
Source organism: Cyclura pinguis (assembly GCA_030412105.1). NCBI lineage: Eukaryota > Metazoa > Chordata > Lepidosauria > Squamata > Iguanidae > Cyclura > Cyclura pinguis. Next base: position 205,383,083 of record CM059599.1, read on the forward strand.
TGAAGTTGCCCACATATCCCCTACAGAGTATTTGGTGGTATAGTGGGAGTGGGTTGAAAGACCTTTTTGATTTTCTGAGAGGTCCATGCAGTGGGGGGATGGCCCTCAAAGATCTCCTGGGGGACCAGTGTGGCCCCCTAGCCTTCCACAGTTGTCCATCCCTTATCTAAAGGAACATGTAGACATATTTGAGGTTCCACAGAGAACTTTCAAAAGCTGTTAGTTCCAACTAATGTGTTTGAGGATATTACCCAAATATTACTGTCAGTCCTCTTTATATGCAGGGGTTCTATTCCAGGAACCCCTGCGTAAAAGGAAAAATGAGTGCTCATTTCCCGTAATACCTAATGGCAGCAGTGTGCCCACAGATGCTTCAGCACATATCTGCATGCATGTCACCACCATTTTAAGCATAGTATGCATTCATGGTCACTTAAAATCGCATATCTGGAGACCATGGGCAAGGAGGGCCCACTGTAGTTATAAAACAGCATCAAATAATTATTGAAATGGCAGTTTGCTGAAGATGACACTGAAGTGCTTACTACACTTAATGGGGTTTACTAACTTTTATAAAAGTAACTTGATTAGAAATAGTAAGCTTTATGTAACCTATTTGATGGGGTTAATGACTGAGTCAGCTCTTGAATTAGTGCCTCCTAGTGTTATGCCAGTTCCTGAAGATTGAATGGAATGGGTGAAACCTAGTAATTCTGAGTAACTGAGAAATTATTTTACGTTGTTTTGCTGCAGTTTACTTTGGACTGTGAGTTCTTTAATGAAGCTTCGAGAACATTTCAGCTTCCTGTGACCCATCTTTTTACTCTGGGTAGGTTTATATTCATATTTGGCAAACATTAAATACTTATGTGTGTTCATGTATGTCTTAAATCTGATCGTCTTATTAACTGTGACTATAAGGCAGCAATTCTATGCACACGTACCTAGGAGAAAGTTCCGCTGAAGGCAATCAGGCTTGCTTCTGCCTTGTATAGGATTGCATGGTATGTTTAGCCATGGATTTACATGTAAAGCATCAGCTTGCTAATAAGAATATTTTGATGTATCAAATGAGATGTTTCTCCTTTTCTAATTCTAATACATGGCAATCATTTCTGCAGGGCTTTCTTCAAGCAAAATCATATTAAATTCAACTGGCTTTTTTCACAATGTTCAGCTCCAAAATTTTGGTCAGGTATAAATATTGATTTCTGAATTTCATACTTTTTATGTTTTAGTAAAATCTGGTGTGCGTTATTTCATTGTGGGAATACCAGCAAACTGATGTGATGTATTGTTTTATTCAGACACATCAAGCTTTTAAGATCCTTATAGAGAGCCGCTGCCAATCAGTCAAAGGTAATTTTTTATTTCCTGAAATCACTTCAAAACTAATGCAGGAAAAAACTTCGTATACTTGTTCCCCATTACTTGTTCTGTTTTCTATATTGTCTTTGCTTCAGGATTTATTTTCAAGTTTGCATTTATTTTTAAGTTTGCTTACAAGGCTGACTTCCTGTAAAATCAAGCTTATTTCCACTGCAGCAGATAACATATTTTTAACATGTTTTCTGATGTGGAAAGTTGATAATACATTTCTGTCTTGTTGTCAAATATATGTGATACCTGCTGATTCAAATTTGAGCGGGACACATCTACATAAAGTCTACACTCCCTCTCTCCAGCCTTCAAAATAAAATCTCCCAATATTTATTCTTCCTTAAATGCCATTAGGTTCCATAAACAGTTTAAAAGGCAATGTAATAGCTGAACTTGCTTAGATCTATACCAAGCACTCTGAAGTGCAGTTCAGCTTTTCTGACCACTTTCATGTGATTCTGTGTTGTGGTAAATCTTCTAGATACTAGATAGCATCTTATAAGTCCAGTTTCATAGAATCATAGAAATATAGAGTTGGAAGAGACCACACAGGCCATCCAGTCCAACCCCCTGCCATGCAGGAACACCCTCGAAGCACTCCCGACAGATGGCCATCTAGCCTCTGCTTAAAAACCTCCAAAGAAGGAGACTCCACCACACTCCGAGGCAGCATATTCCACTGCCGGACAGCCCTGACCGTCAGGAAGTTCTTCCTGAGGTTCAGGCAGAATCTCCTTTCCTGCAGCTTGAATCCATTGCTCCTTGTCCTGTTCTCTGGAGCAGCAGAAAACAAGCCCTCTTCTTCCTCTACATGGTGTCCCTTCAAATATTTAAACTTGGCTATCATGTCCCCTCTTAACCTTCTCTTCTGCAGACTAAACATATCCAGGTCTCTAAGTCTATCCTCATAGGGCATGTCTTCCAGGCCTCTCACCATTTTGGTCGCCCTCCTCTGGACCTGCTCCAGCCTGACCATGTCCTTCTTGAATTGGGGTGCCCAGAACTGGACACAGTATTCATGATGAAGTCTAACCAAAGCAGAGTAGAGTGGTACCAGTACCTCCCTCGATCTAGACACCATACTCCTATTGATGCAGCCGAGAATTGCGTTGGCTTTCTTGGCTGCCGCGTCACACTGCTAACTCATGTTCAGTTTGTGGTCTATTAAGACTCCTAGATTCCTTTCACACGTACTGCTATCCAGCCACGTGTCCCCCATCCTATATTTCTGTATTCCATTTTTTCTACCTAAGTGTAGGACCTTACACTTCTCTCTGTTAAATTTCATTTTGTTAGCTTTGGCCCAGCTGTCCAATCTATCCAGGTCATTTTGAATTTTGATCCTGTCCTCTGGCATATTAGCAACCCCTCCCAATTTGGTGTCATCTGCAAATTTGATGAGCATGCCCTCTATTCCTTCATCCAAATCGTTGATGAAGATATTGAACAGCACTGGGCCCAGGACAGAATGCTGTGGCACCCAGCTAGTCACTTCTCTCCGGGATGAAAAGCAGCCATTGGTGAGCACCCTTTGGGTTCGGTCGGTCAACCAATTACAAATCCAACTAACAGTAGCCCTGTCCAGCCCGCATTTTACTAGCTTCTTTGCAAGAATGTCATGGGGAACTTTGTCAAAGGCCTTACTGAAATCGAGATATGCTACATCCACAGCATTCCCTTCATCTATCGAGCTAGTAACTCTATCATAAAAAGAGATAAGATTAGTCTGGCATGACTTATTTTTGAGAAATCCATGTTGACGTCTCGTGATTACCGCGTTGCTTTCTAAGTGATTAGAAACTGACTGCTTCATGATCTGCTCCAGAATCTTTCCGGGAGTTTGAAAAAGTTGTTATTTGAAATTCCCTGTGGTTTGATATATGCAAGTCTTACTCTACAATATAGGTAGTGCCTCCCCCCCTCAAGTATATAGTATGTTGTAATAATGTAAACAAGGTGAAACTCAGGCCCTTTCCACACCTTACCTTAATAGCGTGACGATCCGCTGCCATCATGGTTTTACCAATATCACAATAGGCCCAGTACGGAGCCTGTTGCATTCCACACACACCAGAGCGTTTACAAGATAGCACCGGCTCACACCCGGTGCCTTTTCCACACCTTGGTGTCCTGAGCCACACCCAGGTTCCACCCTGTCCCTGCCCCACCACGCCTGATTGGTCAGTGGTTTTTTATTATTATTATTATTTTGCTGGCTATCGTGCTAATGTTAGCACGACAGATCCTGCCAACAGGGGCTCACGTCAGCTTCAAGGGCAGGCCGGTAGCAGGAGCCCGCCCATAACAGGCTGCACGGGAAAAGGCAGGGACTGACAGGATAGGTCGCAGCTGTGACCCAGCTCAAGGTGTAGCTGTCTCCATCACTCCCATGACCCATGATGGAGCCTGAGCAGATGGAGCTCCTTGGGACACAGGCTATGCAGCTCCATATGAACAACATCAGTGCTGTCCAGGCCTGGAGGGCACGGCAGCGGCGGCAAGTGAGGGGAGCCACCCTGGTGGCAGCTGCCACCATCTCCACCCAAGCAGCCAGCTGCATTGCTGCCACCGTCTCAACCAATGGGGAAGATTCCAGCAATCCGCTGATGTCTGGTGGGCTGGGGAGGGTGGGCTGAAATCATGGAGTCATGGGATTTAGCATCCTAAAGCTGGGAGGGTCCACAATAGCCATGGAGTCCAACCCTTGCTATGCAGGAAGACTCCTGATGGAAGGCCATCCAGCCTCTGTTTGCACACCTCTCAGGAAGGGAGGTGAGCCCGCCACATTGGGAGGCAGCACATTGCACTGTCAGAAGGGTGTGCCCTCCAGGGATTCTCCCTGATCTTTGGGTACAATCTGTTTGCCTGACATTTGGCCCTATTGTGCCATGTCCAGGTCTCTGCAGCAGCAGGAAAAGGGTTAGCTCCATGTTCACCGTGATGTCCCTTCAAATCTGACAGCGTGGCTCTCCTGTCAACCTGATTTCCATCAGGCTAGACATCCCCAGCTTCCTGAGGCTTTCTTTGCAGGACTCCATGGTTTTCTGGCCCTTTCATCCTTTTGGTTTCCCAGCTCTAGACACGTTCCAGTGTGTTCACTATCGTTATTGCTTTGTGGTGCCCAGAACTGCACACGATATTCCAGGTGAGGTCTCCTCACGGCAGAATGAAGTGGTGGCACTACATTCCTTGGTCTGTACAGTAGTCTTGTGGGTCCTGTTCAGACTCGCAGTGGCCTTTTCAGCTACCGCATTGCACACAGTATGGCGTTCCTTCCAGCCTGTGGACTGCTAAGTCCCTGGGGTGCCTTTCACACATTGTGCTTCCCAGCCAGGTGTCACCTACCCTGTGTGTGTGTGCAGTCCATTCTTCCTGCTGACATGTGCATCACTGCATTTCTCGTTGGGGACATGTGTGTTAAGCGTGTTGACTGGGCTCTCCAAAGTGTCCAGCATGTTTAGCATGGTGTTTGGCTGTTTGAGTGACGGCCATAGGGATTGGTGGCGGGGGGGGGGTTTCTCTCTAGGAGCTCCTCGCCGATTCCACTGTGAGAACTAGGCTAGCCGTCATTCCCGAGGGCACGCTGCTCGGTTCTACAGTGCTAACGTGCTAACGATAGCGCCGATTTTTTTTTAAAAAAATTGTAAGTTGGCTGGACCCTGGGGGCTGCTGTCGTCACGAGTGTGGGCAGCGACATCAGTCCTGGGGTGGCCTCCCTCGGTGATATGTCCTGCAGTGTTTGCTGCTGCGATGGCAGCGACCGGCCTGCTGCTGGCCAGAGCTTCCCCTGGGAGTTGCTGCATGAGGGACAGGCAGCAGGGACTGCCCACACTCCGCCCACTCCTGGGTCGTTCCCGGAAGCACACCGGATGGTGACTCCACATGCCCTCCACTTGCGCGATTGATGCAGGAAAGGGAGGTTATTTTCGCCTTTCAGCTGAAAATGAAAAAAGCGGGATCAGCACTGCCTGCAGCTGGGATAGCACCTGTTTGGCTGGAACGTCATGCGGTATGGCAGCTCCTCAAGTGGGGAGGGAGTGTGCCTAATGCGCTTTAAAAATGCCATGCAAAAAAGCCTCAGATGTGCATTATGTTGGCCTTGTCTTTTTTCCGTAAGAACAGGTTCACAGTGATAAACTTGGTTCTTAGAGCAAAAGGCTCTCTGATCGCAATGGTCGCCTGGTCATCCCAGTAAGAAGTTGAGATCAGGAATGTCCCAAGGCTGTGAACCTGCTTTTTCAGGAGAGTAATGCCTTCATTCCTAGCTCTCTCCATCTTGACCAGAAGGAGCTCTATGTCTTCTGGATTAAGTTTCAGTGTGTTGGGAGTTGGAATTGAAATAACTGCCATCATCTCTGATCTGGGGTAAAGGATAATGGAGTCAGTGTTTAAAAAGCAATTTTTAATCCATTATCTGTGTGGTGCCCATTTGACATTATCTTTTCACAGTTGATGATTTCTGTGCAACTTTGGGATGAGAGGGAAGAAGTGAGGGAAGGCTGCTTTAAAACAGTACCCTGTATGTATCATCTGGAAAAGCTGTGCACTTTTTTACAAAAGCTGTACAGCTTTGGGCTGGGAAGGGAAGAAAAGTCCCCTCAAATCTGCAGGAACTTTGTGGATTTTTTCTTCCCACACCAGTTTCCAAAAGGGTTTGGAACTCCAATTTCAACCCTGTTTGGGAAATTGGTGAATTCCCATCCTATTCCTGGTCAATTGTGTGTCTAAATTTGCTTATGTTTCAGAGAAGTTCATTCATTTCAAATGTATAAGGTAATGCAGTGGTGTGTGTATATGAGAGAGAGAGATGTAACAATCAGATAGCAGATTTGGTAGCAGGATGATGTTAATATGATGCAAGTATTTGTTGTTGTGTGTCTTCAAGTCATTTTTGATTTAGTGGTGACCCCAAGGCAAACCTGTCATGTGCTTTTTTGGGGCTGAGAGTGTGTGACATGCACAAGATCGTGCAGTAGGTTTCCATAGCTGAGCAGGGAATAGCACCCTGGTCTCCAGTGTTGTAGTTCACTGCTCAAAGCACTACACCATGCTGGCTCTCAATGCAAATATTAACCACCTTTAAAAGAATAAATTGGTACTGTTCAGACCTTAGTATTTGCAGTAGCAAAATCCTCATTGAGATCTGATTTTCAGCAGCCTAATAACATTGTGTTTTGACTCTTTCAGAAAGAAAACCCAGCGTGTACCGGCTTCATATACCATGGTCACGAGAAGGTTCCTTAACTTTGTCTCAGTAAGGATTTCACATTCTTTGGTGGGCTTGCAGTGTATCTTACTATAGTGCATTCTGACGATATGCAAATGATAGTTTGGAATGTAAATAAAAATGCACTGTAACAATATTTAGGTGACAGTTTTGAGATAATACTAAATAATCTAACCTTGGTTTGAAAACATTCCAGATGTCAGCCAGAGACTGAAGTCCATAGGGAAGTGTGCAGGAAGTAATCATTACTTAGCAATTCTGTGAAGAAAATGAAAGAGGGTACTTTTGTTCTTCACAGTACTGCTGGGGGAAATATTTTAGTGGAGGGGCCCAAATGTTGAAGCGTTATGCTGAAATCAAACTGTATCAGAATTTTCTGGGAAAACTCTGTCAGAAGATTGCTACTAATGGATATTTCCCCACAAATGCACATGAATGTGTGTTTTTTTTTTTCATGCTCCCATGTCTGTGCCACCTTCTGGAATAATTTAAGAGAATGTTTACATGGAAATGACTTAGGATGTTTATTGGAGCAACTATATAATGACGGTGGTTTCTTAAGTACGGGTTCAGACACTCTCTTTGCTTTCCATGTTGGCAGGTTCTTCCCTCTTTTCCTTTGCTGGCTTTTGTTGTGGCTTAGTTGAATGTCTGCAATAGTATTAACTAGGATTTGCAGTTAAAGTTTGCAAACTAAATTCAGCTCTGGTTTCAAACTCTTTTTGATGTGCTGACTTAGATTAGTGGTGGTGCAGAAGTACAGAGCTATTTGTCAAAATAAGACAGCTCTGAATGTCTGACATACAGCTCTTCATTGTAAGTTCAGCCTGAAAGAGAATTATACAGTGTATCCTCTAGATTAGTATTAAATAGAAATATGTTCTACAAACTACCTTAGGGTTCCATCTTCGACTGAGATTTCCGCAAAATTACACATTGCACAGCCTGAAAATGACACTACTGTTCCAGTGTTGAATATCTATTCTTCTTCAGACTGTCAATACGAAGTGAGTAAAACCTATCAAAACATTAGTTTTCACCCTTCAAAACAAAGGAGAATGTGTTCTATATATTAGTGAAAGTGAATTCCTTCACAAAAGCTGTACTGACATGTAATGGCTGGGTTTAAGTGCCCTCTCCGCTCAGTTTACTTGCAAATTCCATGAAATTATTTTACTCATTAAAACAGTTATGCATTTCTCCTCAGCTAGCAGCTCTCAGAGCTGTTGACAGAACCATATAATTGAAAACAGTTCATTTTATGCAGTCACCAGTAGTAAGATTATGCAGCATAAACGATACAATCAGAAAATAAACCAGTGAAGTGATATTGTGGAGAGCCTGGATAAACAGTGTAGTGCTGAAAATAAGTTCTGTCCTAACTACTGAAAGAGCATCAAGTGTTGGAACCAGACAGCTTCTCTGAAGGGCATTCACTGTGGTATGCTGCAACCAATTTTTGTTCGTTTGTTTATTTTTAGCATAGTTTACAAAGTAAAATAAGTTCAAAAGATTAAAATAGTTTAAAAGCATGTGTTATTAGCAGTTGAGATAAATCACTGAGGCTGAGAGAGGCTTTGGGGAACAGCCCAAGTTTTCACTTGCTGCCTAAATGAAACCAGTGTTGGCAGCAGCTGGGCCTCTGAGGAGAGGGCATTTCACAGCTGGGTTGCCACAGATGAAAAGGCCCTCTCCTATGTCCTGAAACAATGTATTGACTTCACCAGTGGGACGCAGAGGAGGCCCCTCGGCAGACCTCAGTCCACATACAGGCATATACAGGGAGAAACGCATCCTCAAGTATCTTTTTTCTGAGATCTCTTATTAACATTTATTTTGAATACATGAAACTACGTATATGGGAGTGCACAAAATGCACAACAAAAAACAAAAAAGCAACAAACTAGACTAACAACATTAAAAAACCCTAAAATTAACTACAAAGCCAAACTAAGGTAAAAAGGGGCTAGAATTAAACATATTACATCCAACCTCCAGCTGTTGGTTATATAGCAAAATAATATAATACTTTTATCTCGGAACACTCTCACACATTTCTGTAGATTAACAACAGCTAGTACGCTATTAATTTTGAAAACCAAAAGTTGATTCTTTTCTACAGTGAGTACTAAAATAAAGAATCAACTTAGCCCAGTCTTTCTTAAATTTACTCAATGATCCTTCCTTAATCAAAATAGTTAATTTATTCACTAGTGCCAAACCAAGTAACATCTCTTTTTGAGATGTAGTAGCCACATCTTTCCATTTCTGAGCAAAGAGCAGTCTGGCAGCTGTGATCATCTGTTGGAAAATTCTTCCACAGTTCTATCAGTCTGATCATCCATCATTCCCCATAGAAGGACTTCACGTTTCAGCTGAATCTTCAGCTTCAGGATGGCTTGTATCAGTCAATGAATCGTCACCCAGAATTTCTTTGCTTTCTCGCATTTCTGTGACAAGTGAAAGAAAGTCCCGTCTTTCTGCTCAGATTTCCGACATACATTTGAAAACCGTTTATACATTTTAGACAGTCGTTCTGGAGTTAAATACCATCTATGCATCATTTCATAAAATTTCTCTCTAAAGCCATAACTTAAATTTTTAATCTTTTATCCACATCTTTTCCCAGTGTTCCGTCTGTATTTGATGACCCACATTCTGTGCCCATTTAATCAGACAGTCTTTTTCCTGCTCACCCTCCATTTTGATTCGTAATAATAATTTATATATTTTAGCAATTAAATGTTCTTCAGACTCAGATTTAAACATTTCAGACTCAGATTTAAACATTTCAAAAGCCAATAAAATTTAGCCATTTTAAAATACTCAATCTGTTGCCTGTAAAAAAACCAATATATATCAAAACCCTCTTCATTTGTTTTGATTCTTAAGTGCACTTTTCCCATCATTAGTACATCTCTGTCTGTTGACCAATTATCTTTAAAAGTTATTTCTCAAACAAAGTTTCAGTGTGACACTCACAGAAGCATTTTAGGACATAATCTCATATTTATTCCAGATTCCTTAAAATAGCATGTTTGATATAATGATGGTTAAAATCCACAATCACTTTAAGTTTATCAGGAAACCATCCCAACCAAACCTCCGAGGCCTTCTAGTTGAAGAAGCACATAAAAGGGAAGAACTTTCCCTTTTCAAAGCAATCCATTCTTTAAGCCAAACCATACGGCAAGCATAATAATACAGTTTCAAATCTGGTAGACCAAATCTACTTCTTTGACTCACACCCTGAAAAATTTTTAAATCTTACTCTTGTTTTTTTGCCTTGCCAAATAAGAAATATCTACATGCCATTGTTTCAGTGGCACATCATTGTCCACAATAGGAAGTGTCTGAGATGAAAATAGCATCTTTGGTAAAACATTCATTTTTACAACTGAAATCCTTCCTAGTAAAGAAAGTTTCAGCTTAGGCCATCTTTAAAGATCCAAAACTATTTATATCTTTAAATGACAGCGCAGGCACTTTAAATTCATACTGGAAGCATATTGGCAATCAGTGCAACTCTTTTTAGACTGGCATCATATGCTATCTGTATTGTATTCCAGTCAGCATTTGATTGCAGCTCTAGCTGTGGCTTCTGAATCTTTTTCAAGGGCAGCCGCACATAGAACACATTGCAGTAATCTAGTCCAGATGTTAATGTATGAATTACAGTGGTTAGGTTGTCTCTATTCAAGAAAGGCCATAGCTGGTGCACCAGTCAAAGCTGGCACCAAGCATTCTGAACCACAAAGTCCACTTGGACCTCCAGTGGCAGAGATGAATCCAGATGTACTCCCAAGCTGCACACCTGCTCCTTCAAGGGGGAGTGCAGCCCCATCCAAGACAGACTGTTTGCCTGATTCGTCAACCCAAGAACCACCAATCCAAAGATCCTGTCTCAGTTTCAGTTTCATGTTATTAATTCTCGTGCAGCATCTGGGCACTAACCACTAATACTAATCCTTTGCCTGTCATCAGAAGTAAAGAGAGTACAGAAGACTTAAGGATAAGGAATGTAATTCTCAGGCAGATGTGGGAGTACGTAGGCTTGTTGAGTCCTAAACAATTCAGGGTTTGAAGATTAACACAGCACTTTGAATTGTGACTGGAAAATGAAATGACAGCCAGTATCATTCCTTAAAAGAGGCAAATTTGATCTCTGAAGTTTCCATATTGTCTTTAGAAGTAAAGTAGTCTAATGCAGTGATGCTTAACCCAGGGTCCGTGGAGCTCTCACAGGGGGTCCGTGAAGCCCTGTTCCTGGATACCAGCAGCACCGGCAGCAGCAGGGACGAAGCGGTGGGTGTGTATGCAGGTGCCAGAATGGCTCCCTCAATTGCAAATGAGAGAGCAGTTTGGGCATGCACATATGCCCACTGTCCCTTTCATCGGGGACATGGCAGCAGGGGTGTGGGTGTTGGGGGAGCAGATTCAGCGCCTGCACCCCTGCTGCTGCATCCCTGACAAAAAGGACACATCAATGGGCATATGTGCATGCCCAAACTGCTGCCTCGTTTGTTAATGAGGGAGCAGTTTTGGTGTACACATGTAACCACTTCCATGTGCCTGACAAAAGGAACCATGTGGCAGACTTGTGTGTACGTTCAGAAACAATGACTCTGGAGACCAGGGTTTGATTCTCCACTCAGCTGTGGAAACCTGTTGGTGACCTTAGACAAGTCATATTCTCTCACCTTCAGAGAACGGCAAAGGCAGCAAATCTTGCCAAGAAAACCCCGTAATAGGTTCACCTTAGGATCGCCTTAACTCAGTTTTCAAAGGGGAGAGACATGATGGCTAGACAGAATCTCCCCCTGTCAGCAGCAGTTTGTTGTTGTGTTCTTTCAAGTCACTTCTGACACAGGGTGTTTTGGCAAGATTTGTTTCCAAGGGTTTGCTTTTGCCTTTTTCTGAGGCTGAAAGAATGTGACTTACCCAAAATCACCTAGTGTTTGAGCCTTAAATAAATAAGTAAATATTTGAACATTTAAATAAATATTTGAATCTATGTTTAAATATTGAGTTAAGTCTTTGGGGTCTCCTGGCAACAAATTATAGTTTCAGGAGGATCTCAGTAAAGAAAAGGTTAAGAACTACTGGTCTAACAGATAACATACCGCAGTAACCTAATCTGAAGATACTGTGGATCACTGTGGGCAAGCTATATTTATCCAGGAGGACTTGACATTGATAGACCAGGTGAAACCAGTAGAAGATGCTTTGCAACAAACTGCCCCTTTATCAACTTCAATGCTATTGCTTTTACGTGTCTTTTTAAAAAGCTATGTTTAATCTGTGTGTTAAACCAGGTAACTCTCAAGACTTCTTTTCTGCAAGTTCTTGGACAGGTAAGACTATTTCATTTAACTGACAACTTTGTTTAATGCATAATCAGCAGTCTAGCTTCCATTTAGGGCCCGGGAAAGACCTTTTTTTTTCACAACGGGAAGTGACCAGGAAGTCAACTTCTGAGTCACTTCCTGTTGGAAAAAAGACCTCTCCTGAGCCAAAAATGGCACAGGAGACATTAAAAAAATGTTAAAATTGGCCCCATACCCCTTTGGAACATTTGGGGGCCAATTTTCAATTTTTAAAAAATGAGAGGAGCTGAAAGTGTGTTTTCCTCACTTTGTTATAAGTGAAACACTGAGAAAAAGAATAATGTGTTTAGTGAATTGTCCTTATTAGCTGATTTTTATGGACTGATTTTTTTATACCGTATCCTTGTTTTTGTAGGTAATAAGGTTCCATGGTGGTACCCTTCCTGTGTACATTATTTCTAATATTCTTCTTGCATATGGAAGGCAGTTAAAGTCCCTGTTTTTAACAGGTAATATTACAGTAAAATATTTTTTTAATCACAGGTTTGTTTTATTGATACAAAACTAGAAAATAGGATTTCGCAATTCATTTTATATAGATTCGTTGTATGGTATGTTTTTAGTACCACTTGCAGTTGAAACTGTAATATATACATGGAACTGGAAATTCATGGTTACAAATAGGTACAGTCATCCCTTCACATTTGCTAGAGTTAGGGGCACAAGACCCCCATGAAAGTAAAAAAAAATGTGGATAACTCTAGGCCCTCCCAAACCATATTTAATGCACACAAACAGTATGATCACTATATTCAACCCATCATGGATTCCTTTGAGACATCAAGGTTCCTTCACAAGGCAGAAGTGGGTGGCTGGTGGAACTTACTGCTACCTCCGCTGCTGCTCCACACCATTTTTAATAGAACGTACAAGCCTCGTTGGCAGCTTCTCAGTCTTACGAGGCTTGCAGTCCCTATTAAAAATGGCATAGGGAGGCAGCAGAGGTGACAGCAAATAATCCGTGAACAATCAAATCTGCAAAAGTGAAACCCGCAAATGCGGAGGGCTGACTATTGCCTAAAGCTGAATACAGTTAATTTCTTAATTTTTGAGTATCTGTGTTCTCATACCGTCTGGTCTGTAAATGTTGGGCTGAAATGATAAGGAAGAGTTCTCTGTGATATTTAAAAAAAAAAGGAACCTTAAAATTTGGCCTGCTTTTTGAATCTATATTTTTTACTTGTTACGGGTCATCCAATTTCAGGGTTATTGCTTTCTTCTCATTGTAGGCAAGTGCTTAGATTTTATTCCTGCGCTGACTAAAGCAGCCAAACCTTACAAAGTGGAACCCATTGTGAATATTTTTACATTCTTACTGGGGTAAGTTCCTAACATGTTTTCACTGAAAACAAACAAACAAAAAACCTTTCGTTTTATTTTCTTTTAACTGCCTAACAGATTATATTTTAAACAACCTTAAAGAAGTATCCAGATCTACACAAGTTAGGAGCCCCTTTCCTCTCCCTACATCTGCCTCTCTGACCATGGCAGCCTTTCTCTCTCGTGACCCATCCGCCAACTCTGCTGCTCTGTCACTCTCCTTGCTCACCTCAGTGCGCTTTCTCTTTCTGCACCTACCTGGTTCTTCCAGGCGCCCTTCCTTTTTTCCACATCTTGGTTCTATTTTTCTCCCCGTTGTTCCTCTTCCTATTCTTTCTTACTGGTCTTTCCCTTCCCCCACACTGGTGCTTGTCCAGCCTTTCCCTTTGCTCATTCTCCTTCTCTTTCCTGTTTCCACCTACCCACCCTCCCCTCCCATCTCACTGGTCAGCACAACCTTGTCTCCCTCTTTAAGCTTACCAAACTCAAGTGCCTAGGTTTCCTTGTCTTAGGGCTATGGTGGAGAAAGACAGGGACACAGACACTTCTTTATTAGTACAGATAGTTTTTACAGGTAAGAATGATAATTTTTGGTAGCACAAGTCACCAAAGTAAGTGACTTCACTGTTGTGTTCTTTATCCAGGCTTAGCTGGTTTAAAGGCATTTGGGATATATTATTCTTGCCAGAACTGGATAGTGTGACACTGAGCCACCAAAGTGTGTGGTTTCCTCTTGTTTCCTTGAGTCTCTTTATGTTTGGGACCGCCATAGCCTATTGGAGTGGCATACTCTTCAATACATCTCTGAGGCTCTTATCTTCATTGCATCTACTTTTGATCAGGTAAGAACAAATAAATAAACCTTCTGTTAAGGGGATGACGTAGTCAAAGATTATTCAGTAGCTGAACTAAACTGGAAGATAGCTCTCAATCAGTGGAAGTAATGGGCCATTAAAGGGTTTGTAGGGTGTTGTTTAGTAGTTCGTTTAGATTAGTAGCACCAAATAATTGCAGTAAAATTAATTAACAAGTGGAGTTAGCCAGCTCATTCTCACACCATGATTCCTGGGTTCTAAAGAGACAGTTTTCCTGTGAGATTGTGTACAAGTATCCAACTTTATCAAGTTCTACAGACAAAGTTAAAAGTTGAGAAGCAAGCCAAAGTTAAATTTCAATAAGCATATAAGTTACCTTCCTCACATAATGTTTAAAAAATGTTTTCAGTAGAATGTCTGTTTCTCATGTTGAAGCAAAAATACTTCTAACAGCCTGCTGTGGTGGAGGTGGGCAACATGTGACCAACTATACTTTTCTGCATGCCACCTCCATGGGAAAGAACCCCTGCTGCTGTCAGTTCTGCCATTGAACTTTAATGGTGCAGAATCCAGCAACAGCAACGTCTCTTAAGGAGCCAGTTCCTTTCTTTACACAAGGAACGTCCTTTGTTTACAAGTACATTAGCATTTATGACAAAAGCGATGATGGAAACACCCTGGTGTGACCCCTCCCTCTGTTCCACAGAGAGGGTGTCCCCTGGACCTATAAAAGTTGCCTACCCCTGCTTCATCATCTCCTTTGGCTTTTTGCTTTCATTAAGTTTAAGGCAGTGTTCGTCAAGTATGCCCCAAAACCCTACTTTGATCAATTTCTGAGTAGTTTGAACAATTAAAGCTTTAGCTGGTTGGTTGCCTGAAGATAATTTTAGTTGGTACATTCAAACATTGGACCTAAAAGGTTTTTTAAAATACTGTTGTAAAGAAATTTCTTATACCTTAGTGTGATAACAAAGGGGTAAGGTGGTCATTACTTCCAACTGTGATCAAATGTTGTTCATCTGTATCCCAAAAGATCACTTACCTGGAGGTTTTGGTAATGTGCAGATTTGTTAAGAGTTAAGTAACTAAAACACTTTGGGATTAGAGCACAAATACCAATAACTGATGGTGGTGAGGTAAGGACTCCCTAATTACTGTACTGTACAGTATTTGCAATAGTATTTGTTCTGACCTTCAGGTTGAAATAGTGTTGGTTTGTCTTTGGGCATTATTTTAAAATCCAGAAATCATCATTCACAAACTGAACATTGTCAGATCACTTGGAGTTTTTCCTCCTTCCAGTTGAGGGGTCATCTTCTTTTCAACTGAACACTGAACTTGGTATAAAATTGTTTTCATCTCCTCATGAAGATAGTAATTTACTCTGTTTCCATTCCAGATCTTTAATGATAGACTTTCATTTTCCAACAAGGCTCATTCACATCCTGCTTTTATATTTGAACGTTAGATATACCATTTGTAGGCTCAGGATGATCTTTAACTTGACTTTCTATTTTAGTCCTTGAAAATTTCAGTGAGTTCCTACACCTACATATTATTGTATTTATGAGAACAAAGCATACAATAGCCATAATTTCTCTGCTCTTTGCTTGATTGAACTTGATCTTATCTTCCTTTTCTCTCTCAATTTATTCTTTTTGTATCATTTGTGATTGTATGGTGCTCTCTTCCATCAAAGAATAATGGTCTGTTATTTACAAGAACTGGTATTTATCAAAGTAACACTGATCAGGTTATCCAAGCAAAGTAAAAATATGTTTTGGATTTTGCCCCAAGGAGGTAAAGGAGGATGCTTGTATCCTTCTTCGATATTTGACCAGGTAGAAAAAGACCCCCAGCTAAGCCACTATTATAATTATAATGCTGTTATAATTTTACAGTAACTGACCCCAGTTGGGGACTCTATGTAATTGAGGGGAAAAACCCTATAAATTCCCCAAAATTTCAGATGAATAGTTTTCTGTCCTGATGGGGAAAGATGTTTATTTGCCTGCGAAGTAAGATTCTACTTGTGATTCTTTCCATCCCTATTTCTTGACAAAGCGTAGTTTTGGGTCCTCTGGAGACAATGTAGTTTAAGAGTACCAGCGGTTGCTCAGTTTGTATGTAAGGGCAAATTATGGTTTGCTATGATAAAGCGATGTAAGAAATCACAAGAGAAAGGAGTGTGTGTGTTGAACCTGAAATTTGCTGAGGAAACTAAGTCATGGTTGGAATATCTGATTTGACACACTGTGTCTTCTGACTGATCAGCGAGTGAAATGAAATTGTGGTGTAATGCATGTAATGTTACATTTACACCTCCAAAAGCTTTTGCATCTTGAATATAGAAGTAAACTTAACACTTTGTGGAGCTGAATGCTTAGAAATAGGGAAGAGCGAAACAGACAAATAGCTATAAACTATAGTTTCAATATTGGCAGATTTAATCCATAGAGTGGGTTCTAAACTATGAAGAGCTTGGCTTGTCATGAAGTCTGATCTGAGCCTTTATTTGATTAAACTTGATTAATATTTCACTACATCAGTATTTTCCTCATTTGCTAGACCCTCTGGACTACCATCAGATAACAGTTTGATTACTCGAAGAAGATTGTGTGTTGCTGCTTCCATGATTTTTCTTAGCTGGACAACATGTGGGTCATTGGCTATAATAATGACTTACTTTCATTACATCTTCAAGGTATTTAACCAGGATCACTGTATATTGAATGTAGTGTTTGAATAAAATACTGATATTTTAAAGCCATGATATTTTAAAGAAGGGAAGTATGCAGTCATGTCTATCCTGCTTCCAGGGCATCAGCCAATACAAATCCAGTGCTTTGGCATGGTTGATTATCAGTTGTCTGTGAGATACCAGTTGTGTGTGGTTCTAACCTGTAGGCATGAGAGTTCATAAACATAAGGCCTTTATAAACTTTATACCCATGTATGTTCATCTAGTGTAGCAGCAGGTGGATTTTTATGCATTGAGGGCTACATTCCTTTAGATAATCCATATGGGCTGAAGGCAATTGGCAGGATTCAAAAGTAGGAGAATCCTTTTGTCTCTCTTAAGCAGGGGAGGGTATGACATTATAGTGGTTTCATTCTTTAACCTGGATGGGTGATTCCAAAAGGTGGTTTTCAGGGCAGAACTGGTTTGGTCCTGGATTCTGGATTGCTTCCTAGGACTGAGTAAATAGGCCAGTTGATGTCATGGGAGGTAGGACTTTGCCACAAGTTCCTCCTTTATCTGTTGTCATCTAGTTTACCCACATTCTTTCATCTTCATGTAAAGAGTCACAGAGCCCCATACTCCCCTACACAGAGGATGCCTTTACCACCCTTATAGAGACTTTTCTGTTCAGGCTGATGTTTGGCAGCTGACTACCTGCTAAAGTGATGGTTATAAACCAGAGGATGTTAGACTTTTATAATTGTTATAATAACCACAACAGTAGCAACAACTATTACTATTTTTGAATGTTTTGAAGCTTTTTCTGATTTGGTTATGTTCTGATTTATTATTTGTTTGATTGTGCGTTAATGTTCCAGTTTATTTTGCTTTAAATCATGTTGTGAGTCACCTTGATTCTCAGTTCTGGAATAAAGGCAGGATGAATAAATTAATAAATAACCAGACTGTAGATAGCAGGAGCATCCCTCTCCCATCTGATTCACATCCCCAAGAGTCTTGGGCTGGAGGTGGCAGTGGACTGGAGATAACAGTTGCCCCCCATCCCACTTACATTCCCCATGGGGAGCTTGAGCAGGGTGGAGGGTACCCAAATGTCCAAAGCAACTCCCGACTCCATTGCAAAGGTGTCTTGTCACCCCACTCAGGTTCACTATTGTTGAGATTTTAAGGAGGTTTAATATGGCTTTATTTGAGTGATTAATTTATTGTAACTCAGGGCAACTGAGTTGTATTGTCGGTTACAGAGATCAGTAAGTAAATACATACATGCAGGCTCGCCATTTCTCACCATCTCCTTTTCACTGCTGTTTCCTGTCCATCCCTGAATACTCAGGCCCTTTCCGCACAGCATTTGCCATGCGAAAGGGCGCCTGGAGCGTTGCGCGATTGTGAGGAGCAATCTGCACGACTCACTCACAATTGCGCAATGCTCCAGGGGCCGGCAGGGGCCGATTGCGCACCTTTTCATTTTCGGCTGGAAGCTGAAAATGGTGCGCAATTGCGCATTGCTGCCAGGCCCCGCGCACACTTACCTGGCGTGCAGAGCCTCCAGAGTCATGCCAGTCGTGCTTCCTGCCCCAGCGCCTGGAAATTGCCAGGCTGCACTGCGGAAGGAAGAGGCGGGGCTCTTGCGTGAGTAGGCCGCTCGTGCGGAGCTGAAGCAGCAGGGACACGAGAGCCTCTCACCAGAGGCTGCTTGTGCGATCCCAGCACACCAGCACCGGAAAAAGGTAAGGTGCAGAAAGGGCCTCAATCATGAGGATCAGGAAGCAATCCAGAACAGCAGGGCGGATGAAAGCAGAAATCTGTGGGAGTGCCTTTACCCTTAGATCCAAACCCCTCACACTTATTTTCCTTTCTTCATAATTAATGACCTGTGGTATAGTTTTAAGAGAAGTCTCTGGTGATAATTGTGTAATAGTACAAAAAAAATTCTTACTTTTACAGATTATTAAACTACATTCAATAGCAAAAACAGAACTAAGTGTCCTTAATATGGTAAGTTTACAGCATGTCTGCTTTTTTGTTAAAGCAGATCATCATCATAATTTTGATTCAGAATGCCTCTTAAAGCAAAAACAAAACTAATTGCTCCTGTCTGGAGAAAATGGTTGTCACAACTCTAGACCTGAGTCTGGTAATTTGAGTAGATGGAACATATGTTTCCTAATGGGCAGGGGGAGATTCCGATGATGATAGCCAGGCCTCTTTTCTTCCTCAGATTCAAGTTTGGCATTCTAGTCTTGCTAACTTCTCATCCCACCAGTCTGAGCATTCTCCCTCCATGATGGTTTTGTCAGATGACATTTTAGGTTGATAAGTAAGTCTCTCTTCTACAGCTTCTTTGATGCTTCATCTTTGCCTCATGTCTCTTTAATGAATGAGCCGTGAGATTGTGGGTTCTCATAAGAACTGCAGTAGTGGAAATGTTGGCATTGTGACAGCTTTGGGAAGCAAAGGCCAGAAATTGGCAACAATCAGCCCTGTTTTTCCTGTATAACGAATTGTGCAATTGATAATGCAGGGAGGAGAAGAGTAGGAATACGCTCATGAAGCATGTCCTTCCTTAGGTCTGCAGCTTAGTTCTGCTAAATACTCCATCCTTTGCATAGCAAATATCTATAGCAGGGTGCAGAGCCCTCATGAAAGTAAAAAGAAACCACGAATAACTCCCCCCCCCCACCCAAGTGAGTGCTTCCCTTCCCATTCTCTTCCAAAGCTCCACCCATCCATTCCCTTGCCTTTTGCCTGGGCACGCATGCCTTCCTTCTCCATGCCTGGGCAAAAAGCAAGGGAATGAGAGGGGGGGTGGATGAGGCTTGTGTGCACTTTCCTTTTCCACACAGGAAGCCCCCTCTCCCAATTGCTTGTCTTTTGCCCAAGCACAGAGAATAAAGGCATGCATACTGGACAAAAGACAAAGAAATGAGAGGAGGAGAATGGGGGAGAATGCAAGTGGGCACCTCACTAATAATCAGATTCACAAAGGTCAGACCCCGAATGTGGAGGGACGACTGTAGATAGGAGCCTTTTGGCTCTTCAGTGATTTACAGCCCTGATTATATGGAGAGTTGTACTCAAGGATAGCAGTCATCTGAGTGCAGAAGTTTGCCCTGGCATTCCCTTGCCCCACAACTGACATTCCTCAGTTACAAATTTAAGCCACTTAGAAGGGCTTTTGTCTTGGCCATGTGACTACTAAATTGCCTGAACCATACTTTAATTACTTTATAATTTCAACAGTTCTTACCATTGCTGGACAACATGTAATACTTACATTTGTATTTTATAGTCTTCAAACAGTGTGAAACAAAATTCCAGTTATTCTAAAAAAGAAATTGGAAGGAGCAGTGGATCAACAGATGAGCTTTCACAATCAACTGCCAGCACCACAGCTGTTGACAACATTTTTGACAGTCTGAAGATGCATGTCACTATCATCAATTTGCTCACATGGATAGTTCTGCTTTGTTGTCCATCTTTAATTTATTGGCTAAAAAATCTCAGGTAACCATCCTAAATTAATTGATTTTATACAGTGTTCCTTTAAAAGTACTTAAGGTTCAGCTGATCTGAAGGGCTGTTCATCCAAAGACTGGAAAGCTGATAGAGTTATTTTAATATATGTATCTGACAATGCCATCAGGCACCGCCAAGGGCAGGGATATGTACAGATAACATTGCCAATCCAAGTTATTTGTGAACTTCAATATAAGAGTCAAGAATATTGCCAGTTTCCAAGTGAATTTGAAACTGGATATCTGCCTTCAGCATGAGTTGTAATAATCTCCATGTCACAACATCCTTTTTAAACCATCTATAACATGAAAGTTACAGCAGTCAGACAGGATTGCTTCCAGCTTCTTCAGTCAGTCACATGAAGGCGAAGTTCAGAGAAAGCAGTGAAGAGCTTGTATTCTGTATCCTGACTTACTAAGACAGACTTTTATCATCCAAACACAGCGAAGTATTAAAATAGGGTGAAGTATTTCTGCAATGAATCTAGTTCATTTTTAAAAAATATTTTATTTCACCACTTTTGAAGCTCAAAGTGGCTCACAGTGAATAAAATTAAGGTTTGTGCTGGTGTTAAACTATCAGCCACTGTAAGTGGCCTTTTGTGCATTTCATTGTTAGTAGTGTCTGGTCCTCCATCTTTTATTGCAGTATGTAATTTTTCCTTTTTCTTTCCTCAGCCTTTTCCTCAAACCTTTCACTTATGTGATCATATGTTAGTGCTGGGGTGTTTTTAAACACCTCTTTTAGTTTAATTACTGTATACTGTTGATCTTAGTGTGAAAATCAAAAGCAACTTTCAGAGGACCACGGCATGATTACAAAACCCATATGTTTTCTCCTTTTTTTATTAGGTACCATATCAGACTGGATCCTGATCCATGTAGATTTCCTGCTTTTATCCTCATCACCATATTGGGAGTACTCATGAATACCAATACTTCAAAACTTAAATCTAGGTACTTTAGTTGATTATCTTCCTTCTGCATTTCTGATATTTGGAGGCATCTTGCTAGGTTTTGCTGTTTTTGTTACTCTGTGCTATGTAGTATATTTGATCCAAAGGTGCCCTTCTGCAAACAGAATGATCTTTCAGTTCAGAGACAATACATAGATCAGCAAAAGCTTCCAGAAATGGAAGTGTGTGTCTGTGATTTCCTCCATAAGCCCTCTTTCTTCTGTCGCACGACTTTGAAGGGGACCTAACCCTCTAGATTTGTTTTTGTTTTTTTAAAGAGGAGCTAAGAGTACCTCATTCCATGGCTCGAACTCCACTCATGAATATTTGCATGTAATCCAACATGTTTTTGGTCAAGTATAATTTATTAAGCAAATGTAGGCCAGCATGGTCACACACTGAAGCTTAATTTGAATCAAGTAGACTCCATTCAAGTTCCCTCTTTTCTGTGGACCCATAAAGTAGCAATCCCAGACTCAGAATCCCTGTCTCTTAAGTGAGTTGTTCTTGAAGCTAAATGCTATGTGCTAGGGCCAAGTTTTTAAACAATCTTTTCCATTTTATAAATTGTAAACATTATGTTGTTCAGCTCCCTCAACACGGAATTCTTTAAATCTCTATGTGGCTTTTCAGACTGCATCCTATGGGGTGTTGCGTGTCCCTTTCCAATGCCAGTACAAACATTGTTTCAGTATGAAAAAGCTGGTTTTGTAATTCAAATAAAAAGAGAGTACATTATTAGTATTCAGTTCTGCACTGGTATCTGAAATGCTTCAGATCTTTTGTAATTATGCTGAAATAGTACTGGCTGACAATTCTCATGTAAAATGTGTTACAGATGTTTTAAGAAGCTACATTTTTTTTCTTGGTGTATAAGTCAATATACTGAACCCACCGTCTAACAAGCCGCTAATAATTTTGAACAAATAGTGCCTGTGATGGTGGTAGTATCTTATCACCAGGCTGGCATGACATGTTTGAATGGGGGCCTGTGTCTAGAGAGACAGATGTACGTTGGCCCAGTCTGCAGTTGGTGACAGTCCTCTGCACCTCATTTTGAGGTTGGATCAACTCTGCCTAGCTAGGCTTCTGAATTAAATGTGATTCCAAAGGTAAAAGCTGAGGGAATGCCAAAAATGGGATGGATGGGTGAGTGGGTGAATGGATACAATGCTCCCTACAATTTCAAACCTGTTGTTGCCTTGGTACAAAGCAGTTTCCTATTCAGAAAGGTCCCATATGCAAAATAATCCGTAATATTTCCTCAAGATTATCTGCCTTATTTTGCCGTTGATATTATAGCTGTAGTAAAGAAAGTGTTACCTTTTTTTTCCTTTTTCCACAGTCAACTGTTGAAAATTGTGGTTCATCTTCCACTTCCTTTCTCTGTGGCTGTTGTGGCTTTTGCACCCATGCATTTATACAGAGCACCGTATTTCGTAATCATTCCTCTTTCTCTTCATGCGTTATGCTGCACCGTGTGAAACTTTACCAAAACGCTGGGCCAACAAGCAACAGGTGTGGGAGTTTGAACAAAGGATGACCTAGGACGGCATGCGTGTGACAAGAATGCAGTTTACTGTTAACGGCAGAAACGCAAACAATATTTCATATGCACACTGGGACGTGTGTGATGATGATAATCCTGTTTGGACAACATGAATTTTTCTACTGTACTGTTTTAAGTATTTCTTTAAAATACTGTAGAAATGTAGAATTCAGTTGCACAGAACTCTTAAATGTGCATCTGACTCTGGTGACAAACACTGCAGCATAGTTTCCTTGGTAGGAGAGTAATTGGTTTTATTTATTTATTTTTTTAGCTCTTATGTTCTGAAGTACAGTGACTAAAAGAAAATGGTCATAAAATTAATTGGCTGGTAAGACAATCTGAAAGTTCTTACTCAGCTATAGGCAGCTGTTATAGCTTTATCCATCTTTAGGTCTATAGTAAATGATAATGCTGTGGCTAGACTGTTGTTGATGACAAATCCAAAGCTATTTCGGAACCTTCAGATGTGCAAGATGATTCAAAGCTTAGTGTGTCAACACTTATTCATTGTAACATAACTTAGTAAGTATACAAACATGTTTGTATTGTTAAATTGCAGAGTCTAAAACTCAGGACAGATTCTTGGGTTACTGTTTCTATACAGAGAGATTTATGCCAGTGTACAGAAAAATATTGCAAAGTAACATGAAACAGCCACCAAAGTTGGTAAACATATGTGTTGGAGGCGGCCTCCCTTCATAAGCTTCCCAATATTTTGCTATTTTAGAGACCAAAGTGTGCATTTACATAACTATTTTAATAAAATGATTTCATAAAGGCATATGTTGAAGGTAGCTTCCGACATACAAACTAGTTTCTTCAAGAGCAGTAAAATCCCATGTCATGCCAGTAATTTCTGTTTCTAGAGGAAGTCCTAGTGGATCATATACTTCACCGTTGTTATCTCTGTTTTTACCAAATTTAGCTTTAGTTTTTCTTCATGAACATCAAACCTTCTCTTAAACAGTATTTTGAGACTGAAATCCTGATACCTTCTCCCAGTGGCCCTACATCACTGTTAAAATAAAGGAGTTCCTAAGGAGGGATAGAAGCACCAGAAATCACCTTAAACCAGTGCCATGCATTTGCACTCCTGTCTCTAAAATTAGTTGTGGAAATTTGGGGGGTAGGTGTTGTTTAACTGCAAATCCCAGCATTTCTCACCATTGACTGTGTTGGCTGGAGCTGGTGGTATGTACAGTTTAACAACACCTGGAATGCCACAAGTTGCCCACATTTGTCTTAAATGGTTCTGCACCATATAGAATGATAAAAGAACACATACTTCAAAAAAAAAATCAAATCTTTCTCTGTGTGCAAATAAGTTTTGAAAGAATTTGCCCTGAAATAGAAGCCTGAGTGGCCAAATGCTGATCCTGTATAACCACCTACAGATCAGTAACACATTCTCTGGTACCTTAATGCAAGGCATTATATCCAAAGGCCAATGTTAAAAATCATTGACTGTTTTGTAAATATAGTATAGCTTGCCGACCTATCTATATGTAACTGTATCTGTCTTACTTCAGCATCATCCGTTGCCTTGATGCCTAAGCACTGATATGATAATATGGCTCACTTGCTTCTCTTGTTACAATCTGGGAAGAGCCATTTCTCCAAGTCAAGTTACAGTACGTATTTTTGTCCTGCATTTCTCCAGTTTATATCTTTCATGCCTGAAGTGCCTCAGTTAATTAATTCAAGTGTGTACATATTAATTGTTCAATTTCTTTCTAGTTGACTTGAAAACCCTTTTAAGTATAGAACTATGTTATGAGCTTGCTAACAAATATAGTATATAAAGCTGTGTGTGAACCATTACAGCCACTGTAACTAGAATAAGTATTTTAAATGACGTGCTCTAGGCTTAATCTAGTTGTATAGTCTCAAATCTTTACATAATTTTTATTCTGTTAAATTTTAAGTCCTCGCTACTCTGTTGTTAGTGGTTTGGGCAAACTGTAGTCTTAATTCTCAGAGTTCGGTTGTGCCCATATGCCCCAACTGTGTGGTACTTAATGCCTGTATAGGGGGCAAAAATTGAGCAGTTAGCATCCTTTGTGTATGTGTACTGCTAAGCTGGGTAGCTTCCAGCCTCTGCAAGAGGTTCCTCCTGCTTGCTGGTTTGGGCTTCTTGCCAGTAGATGGCAACCTAAGGAGAAGTCACAAGCCATGCAGGGGCCTCGTTTAATGTAGCCTGACTTTGAGCGATCCTCTGTGCCTCACAATAGCAGTAATGCTAATACAGCAGTATGTCAGTAACAACTATTACTGTTACTGTAGAGTAACCACTATATCTTTATAGAAGTAGCAGTGGTACACAGTGGAGGGTTTTGGCAGAGATCCTCCTTTTTTTTGTCATAGCGCTGCAGCAATAAAAATGGAACTTGCCAAATCTTTCATTGTCAGGCAGTTACTTAAGGGCACAAAAGTTTTCAAAGTCATGCATTGGCATTTCTGTTTGGAAGCTTGCCACTTCTCTTCACCATGCAGAGAGAAGTTTCTCCTTTTAAAAAGCTGCTTGAATTGGTTCTGAATTTTTTGGCTTTGCTCCAGAACTCTCTTGCCTGTTCTGCAGTTAGGGAAGGTGTGAACCTCCTTCTGCTTCAATACAACTGAACAGAGTCAGGATCTGTGTCCTTCCTAACCAGGTTAAAATGACCAGTGTTTAGTTTCTGGCATGTCACCTTTGTAGCTGCAGCTAGTCAGATTCAGAGGACTGGAAACTAGGAACCATGCTGAAGAAATGTGCTATATGCTTTAGGTCAGCAGGACCCCCTTAGAAGATTAGTGCGTTCACCTATATACTGTTTGGAGATTGATGGCCTTTTTTGTATTGTCATCTGGTTTATATATTATACTGCATATACAGTGATGAACAAGTTCACTTACAGAATGTATGGAGTGACTGGTCTCTGATTGAGGTCTCTGTGGAGTTAACACTATCGTATATGCTGTGTAGGTTGTATGACACACAGTATTTTTTCTCATTGTGAATCAATATATTTATGGTTCCACATTTTGTATGTATTGTGAAAGTACTTTTATATTTGAGGTCTCTGGAAAAATACAGTCTGTCCTTGTCTACTCAGAAGTAAACTGCATTCAGTCCATGTTTAGTCAAGTCCCTTTGCCTTTCTATATAGACATATAGGACTGTACTGTATGTTAAGTAAAGTAGAATGTAGAAATTCTGTTTAAATGAATATTTTATTTAAACAAAACAATAAATTTGTTCTGGGTCTGGACAAGCATGTTGTATCCCCCAGTGCCATTTTCAGAAAGTGCTTCTCCCAAAACATTCAAATTGTTTTCTCTACATCTGTGGGTTCCAAAATTTTTTTTTTAATTTGGAGTTAAGAAATGAGAACTGCCAGTGTACCATGACCTTAACTTTCCCCTTGAACTGTTACAAGTACACTTTGTGAATTTAAAAAGTAGTGGAAGCCCTTTGAAAGGCTAAACAAGATAGGACATCAGACCCAGTCCTGATTAATTAAACATATAATCACATGCTCCCAGGGCAGGAGCCCTTTTTGTCATATGGTAGGCATGTTTTCCCCAAAGAGCATCATACTCACCATACCACCTAGCAAGCTGCTTTTGAACGTAATTTAGGATGGCTTGGAGGCCTGCTTTTGAAAAAGGCGTGCCCAGGTCCTTGAACATGCCCAGCTAATATTTTAGATTCTGGTGTAAGGATATATGTGGAACCTAATATTGACATTTGGATAAGGCAAATTTTGGAATATTGCTTTGCCAGCAGACAATATGCCACAAAAACCAATTTGTTTGTAGTCTCTGTTGAGAAATGCTTTCTATATCCTTAAAGTTTTATTCACACACTTTGATGTGTTGCCTGTGAACAAATGTCAACGTGCATGGAAAGCTTTCTTTGGCAATGAAGTAAGTTTCAGTAACAGGATGGTTTTGAACTTTGAACCTCAGTTCTGTTTCTGATTCAAGTGATGGAGCCAGCCATTCTCTGGATGCTGCAAATGAGCAGACCACAGTCATCTGGATTATATTCCTTTTGTGCCATCTTCTGGGGCAGGAGTCCAAAATTCATTTCAGTTATGTCCATTGACTTCTCTCTCTGCCTTATTTTTTTCCCCCGGGATTCAAGGCAGCTCACAAAAATTAAAAACAAATACAGTTAAAGGCACTTGCAAAGACATAAGTTAAACTGCCCATAAAATTAAAGCAACACCATTAAAAAGGCAAAACTGCATGCTATTAAACGCCTTTGCGGTCAGTTCCTAAAAGCCTCTCAGAAACAGTTTTCTTTGTTGATGAAAGGACGGCAAGGAGGGAGCCATCCTAGCCTCCTCATGGGTAGCATTTAAAAGCCTGAAAGCTGCCACCCAGAAGATCTTCTTAGGCGGTTCAGTCTTACACACTTTAGCTCTCTCTGTTTTAAAAGTATTAACGATTTCATTACCTTAGAAATCCATGCACTTTGCTAAAGCAACTTGCAGCTATTAATATACCTCTGGATATTTGTGCCAAATATATGCATTTGAAAGGAGACAGGAATGGAATTTTAACTCACTCCTACCTAGTTCCTTGCTCTTCCTGCTATTCTGTGTACTAAGGATAAAAAGTGTGTGGAAATCTTACTTGAATACTTTTATCTGCAGAAGACACTATGACGGAATCATGTTTATGCAGCAGGTTTACCCTAATTTGCAAAATAGCTAAATTCAGTGTTATAGTGCTTTCCATTTTTCACGCAGTGTAATTTACATAAGAATATAATCTGTAGTCTTCCCTTAATGATGATTATTTGAAGATCTAGATTAGCAAGATAGTTTGAGTCATACGCCAGAGAAGTGGGAAACCAGTACTGCCCATCTTGATGTTTACAAAGTAGCAGCTGTATTTGCAATGCAAGCCACGCTACCTTTAAATAGAAAGATGACTGATCAATAATGGGGAGACTATCTAAAGGAGGGAAAGCCAGTAATGTGAACTGCAGAAGGAATGTGGAAATGAGCCCTGTACAGTTTGTGGAGGTCTTCATCACATCTAAGAACGTTCTCTGGCTGTTAGTAATAGCTCCTATAAAATGAATTGGAAATTCATATATCAAAGCAAAACCTAAGGCTAAATTGCAGGATTTGGGCCCAGTTCTGCAGATCCTTTTGTTTTTAATAGAGGTGAATTCTAATCATTCTTGGCTTGTGATCTCATAGATGGGTTGGAATCTTGCTTATGTGGCTGTTTGGCAGGGTTGAGGACTTTTCTAAAGGGATTGCTTATGCTTAAATGTCTAAAATATTGTCCATGCTTATGACATAGTAGGTCTGTACAACTTGTTATCAAGTCCAGGGTTGAACCAGCAGCCCACATAGAGGAGCGTATTAGGGTTTAGGTCTGTTTCCGAATTTTTGAGAGGGGAGTAAGAACAGTGAGGAAAACGGTATAGCTAACAGTACATAGTTCTGTGGTCTGACTTTATGCAGAATATTTCCTTCCGTGTTCACATATATGTCCATCTGTTTCTAAACCATTATGAAAATCTTTGTTTAAAGTTGAGAACAGTCATGAGGCATCTCTTTAAAAAAACAAAAAGTTCAGTTTATAGAAAAGCTAAACCTTAGCTCCAGTGAAGTGACTTCATTGTGGAGTTCCAAGAATGAAATAAGCACAATTGCTGTATAGCATTCTAAATGTCATTATGATGTACGTGTTAGAGCACAAAGCCAAAACTGAAAATGGCTTATCTTTCCAGTACGACTTGATCACTTTTTCAGTTAGAAAGAAAAAGGAATGGGTACCTTAAACTAACAACCTGCATTTGCAACTTGTAAATGGCCATAGTATTAGAATGAGTTTTTGAAAGCCTATTTTGAATGGATATATTAATTATGTAGCAATTTAGAAGCAGACTGAAGAGACTTAATGTCTTAAACAATGGTATTACTGATTTTTTTAAAAAAAACTACAATCGATTTTAACCAACAAGTATTAAAATATTTAAGCTTGTAGTTTATGGATATTTCTAAGTAAAAATGCAGAACATCGACTTTTATTGTACAGCCTGCCCAATTGAGCACTTAGTTATGGGCACAAGTGCTTTGGTATGTTTTTGAAACTACCGTGCTCTAGATGTGTTTGTCCAGGAATTTCAGCAGAGGTTTAGGCTTTTCCATATGTACTGAATAGCTCTCTTCTCTCCTAGAAACCAATGAAAACTGCCTTTAATATGTCTGGAAAATATACTAGTGTTTGGATTGAAACATATAACTTTCTAGACCCGAAGGCTTATAATTAGCAAGGCCTGTGCCAAATAATGTATTTAATTTTTTATTACTAATTAATGTTTCCAGATTAAATAGATATATTCTAGATATATATTGGGGTGTGTTTTTGAAATCGCTTCTTGCAATTGTTGCTAAAGTTTTATATGCAGTTTGTGTTAAAATATCTCCTTGCTGCCAGTGGGTCTAATCTTTTTTTCTGTTTTTATCTTTTAAAAAAAATATTTAAAATGTTCTTGGACTTCCCCTCCAAAAATCATTCCTGACTTTCGTGGATACACACCCAAACGATATCAATTCATTCTTATTTCTGAAACTGGGAGAACTGAGTGAGAAAGAAATGGTTGCCAAATTGTATGTAGTTCCATTTATTTTAAATATGTGAGAATGAATATAAGATATTCAGCTATACACCCGAATGTCTAGAAAAACCAAGGAAGACTTCTGGAAGGGGTATTCTACATTTAAGATGCTGTTTTATACATATACCTTAGAGTAAGCCCCATTGCATTGAAAGAGATGTTAGAGTAGACATGTGTTATGCTGTTGTGTATATGTATATTTAAAAGCGACTTGCTTTTAATGTTTCTAATAATTGAAGACAATCATTGGCTTAGAGGCAAAGATGACCTTGTGCACATGGTAGTACTTTCCCTTTCTGTAAGATTCAAGGTGCCAAGCCCTATATTTTTTTGTCTATGTCTCCCTTCCACTGTTTTCTGTCAGTATGTTTATATACGGTTGGGGAAATGATCATCTAAAATAGGACACCATGGTGATATCTTCTCTGTCACTCACACACAGGGCACAAGGCTTTTTTATTTTAAATGGTGGGTTAATGCGGTATAAAAGCTGCAGTTGGTCTCAGTGTGCAACATGAGCTTTGCATAATTGCTTTTGTACATCTTTATTTCCTTTCAGGTTTATAAACTAAAATCTAAATTTGATATGAATGCTGATGATGGAGTCGCAAGTTCAGGTTAATTACTGGGTCTTCATTTGTTCTATCTGTATAATTAGTGGTTCCACTGAAATCTATAATCTCATGCAAAGCCTAGAAAGGAATTTGCAGTCCATGGGAAATTGGAAGTATGGTGACACAGCTGGTTCTAAACCCACGTACACTTTGAGCTTTCAGCTCTGGCTCTACCCATTGCTGGTGTATAGCCTTTGGAAAGTTACCCTGCCATAGGCTGAAAAACATCCCCCCCCCCTGCACAGATTTGATAGTGTGTTTGCTGTAATCAGAGTCATCATTAGGGTGAATTAAGGGTATATGTGAAATTTGTCATGTTGTCCATATAGGGTTTAGTTTCATAAACATTCAGAAGACTTTTTTAATCAACTTGAAATGTGTGTAAATTTTCAGATCTTTTCTATACCTTAGTGTACTCTTTGTACTGCACATTAATATGTTTCAGAGAAAATTGGTGTAATTTATGAAAGTGCCACTCAACTGATCATACACTGTTTCTGTGAATACTGTTGACCTATATTTCTATTTTGCGCAAATGCTTTTGGGTGTGATGAACAGTTTTGCCTTCAGTCTTTGCTCAGGTATTTTATGTTCAAGCACTCTAGTGTGTTTTTTTAATTGTATTTTGTGTATTGAGAAAATAAAAACAATGAAAAAGAAGTACTGTGTTGAGTTCCACAAAGCTATAGGCTTCTTTAACTTGTTCCCATACCATGGCCTTCTAACTGTGTCAGACAAGCCTGGCCCTCAAAATATTAAACCAATGAGCTGATACATCTGTGATTTTTAAGCTCTGATGTGTGTCATCAAGGTACTTTTTAAACATGAAATACAAAAACATGGTTAGCTACACAAATTAAATTAGTGTTCATACTCGTCTTTGTGATCTTACCTTTTTACATGAACAAATGGTTGACCAAAGGAAATCGAAAAGAAAAAGGTACAACAAACAACAGAGATGCAACAGAGGACCCCTTTCCCCACAAATTTTAATTTTACTTGCTTTGTCTCCAGCACTCCCCAAACAGGAGTGACTTTCTGGGAAAAGGTAATTGTTGGGTTGGTGAGTCAGAATAATTTGAATTTTTTCATGGGGTAGTGTTGTTGTTCAACTAGAGCGATAAAACTGACTTTATAATTTCCTTCTACAGGAAATTACTGCCCATTCAAATTAATCTGACACATTATTTTGTTTGATGAAACTGCCTCCTGCATGTAGATGTAGTGAAAGCACCACTTTTGTGATATGGCTAGAAAATCACTCGGTAAATTAACACTCTCCAGTGAAGCATGTACTTTTGATTTTAATTAAGTGTAATTAAGCTATTCTGTGTTTAATGTGTCACAGGAGCAGTGGCGGGGGGGGGCATCCTTTTAACCTTTTGAATAATTCTGGTTTTTTGAGTCCAAACCAAGGTTGTTCATACACAGTTCAGTATGTACAGTTATTTTTAAAAGTACCTAAACAACGTTATTACCACCATCATAATAATGAGTTTTATCTGTGTGTCACTCTTCTAAGGTGGAATCAGACTGAAAACAGTTCATAGCAACTTCAGAAAAATCGATATATATAACAGTTCCAAATAATTCAGTGAGTACAAGTTAAATTTTAGTTGCATAGACAAACAGCTCAGAGTAACAAATGTAAAATGGAACAATTCCTAAATGGCTAATGAAGGAGCGCTATCCAAAATAAGAGACTTAACTCAATAGCAGCAAAAATAATACCTTTTATTAAAAGCATAATGATGCCACAACTACAAATCATAGAATCATAGAAATGTAGACTTGGAAGAGACCACACAGGCCATCCAGTCCAACCCCCTGCCATGCAGGAACACCCTCAAAGCACTCCCGACAGATGGCCATCCAGCCTCTGCTTAAAAACCTCCAAGGAAGGAGACTCCACCACACTCTGAGGCAGCATATTCCACTGCCGGACAGCCCTGACCGTCAGGAAGTTCTTCCTGAGGTTCAGGTGGAATCTCCTTTCCTGCAGCTTGAATCCATTGCTCCTTGTCCTGGTCTCTGGAGCAACAGAAAACAAGCCCTCTCCTTCCTCTACATGGCATCCCTTCAAATATTTAAACATAACTATCATGTCCCCTCTTAACCTTCTCTTCTGCAGACTAAACATACCCATCTCTCTAAGTCTATCCTCATAGGGCATGTCTTCCAGGCCTCTCACCATTTTGGTCGCCCTCCTCTGGACCTGCTCCAGCCTGACCATGTCCTTCTTGAATTGGGGTGCCCAGAACTGGACACAGTATTCAAGATGAGGTCTAACCAAAGCAGAGTAGAGTGGTACCAATACCTCCCTCGATCTAGACACCATACTCCTATTGATGCAGCCGAGAATTGCATTGGCTTTCTTGGCTGCCGCATCACACTGCTGACTCATGTTCAGCTTGTGGTCTATTAAAACTCCTAGATCCCTTTCACACGTACTGCTATCCAGCCACATGTCCCCCATCCTATATTTCTGTATTCCATTTTTTCTACCTAAGTGTAGGACCTTACACTTCTCTCTGTTAAATTTCATTTTGTTAGCTTTGGCCCAGCTGTCCAATCTATCCAGGTCATTTTGAATTTGCTAAATGCTAAAGAAGAACACACTGTGGTGGTCTTTTGTGAGCAACAACTGCCTTTACAAATAGTTTGGACTCCAGATCGATATAAATAGACAAGGCAAGAAATGGCTGTGTGAAACTGCACCTCTTACATTCACCATGAAGTGAACCTGCTATACTGAAGTGTGTCTGCTGGAGTCCCTGTTCTGGGATGCCATGTCAACACCTTAGGATCCCACCACACTGCACTGGCCTGAGTCAGCTATCAGCCAGAAAGGATCACCTGCTGCTTATAACACTAGGGGACCCTAAGAAAAAACAGGCTAAAAGAATAGTAGAGCAAGGCAAAAGAAGACAGCAGAGATATGCTGACCTACAGAGACATCTGCAAAGTGGGATACAGAAAAAGGAAGTTCATCAAGACAGCTTTGCTTGCAGTACACAGCAACTGCCTGGCTGTGAGCAGAATTTTGAATGTTGAGTAGAAAAGGCCATTCACTCTCTGTGGAGAAGGAGACAGTCAGGATGGGTTAGCCCCACTGCTGCCCAAGCAAGGAAAGGGATCATATGACTTACAGCAGTGGTTTTTAACCTGAGGATCTATGGAGCCTTCACAGGGGATCTGCAAAACTCTGCTGTTGGACACTAAACGCAGTGGCAGCAACGGGGATGCTGCAGTGAGGTATGTGGGGGGGGCCCCAAAATTACTCTGTTTGCAAACAAGAGGGCAGTTTTGGCAGGTGCACAGTCCTGCCGTTGTGTCCCTTGGTGCCCACACCCCTTTCTGCCACATCCCTGGCAATAGGGACATGGTGCCAAGCATATGAATGCACCCAAACTGTGTCCCTCATTTGCAAACAGAGCAGTTTCAGCACCTGAACATGCACGCACATACACTGTCATGTCCCCGATGAAGGGGACACAGCAGATGGCTGTGACTCTGGAAAGCAGGGTTTGACTCTCCATGTGGCCACAGAAACACACTGGGTGACCTCACAGAAGTCATGTTCTCTGAGCCTCAGGAAAGGCAAAGGCAACAAATCTTGCCATGAAAACTCACACGATAGGTTCACCTTAGGGTCATAAGTTTTCAAAGGGGAGAAACATTAACCTTCTCTTGTCAGCAGCACTTTGTTGTTGTGTTCCTTCAAGTTACTTCTGACTTATGAAACCCCTGAGGTGAACCCATCGCTGGTTTTTTTGGGCTAGATTTGTTCAGAGGGGGGTTGTCTTTGCTTTCCTCTGAGAGTAAGAATATGTGACTTGCCCAAGGTCACTCATTGTCTGAGTGGAGAGTTGAACCCTAGTCTCCAGAAACCTTTAATAAATAAATACATATTTGGATATTTAAACAAAGATTTTAATATTTAAATCTTGAGTTAAGTGTTGGGGGTCTCCAGCAACAAATTATATTTACAGTGGGTCTCCGGTAAAGAAAAGGTTAAGACTGACTTAGAGCTTTCAGGCTTCTTTATGGGCCCCAGCTCCTTCTCCTCCAGTTCTTTCCCTTCTCCTGCCCAGGTCAGCTTGCTCTTGCTGCTTCTCCTCCTCAGGTTTTCCTGTTTTAATCCTCAAAGTTCCTTTAGCCTTGCTTTTCTACCTCTCTTTCTTCCCTTTGTGTTTGTTTCCTTTCATCCTTTCTGCTCTTCGTGTTCCATTATGTTTTTCTCCAATTCTCTCCACCTGTACTTCTGTCAAGTCTTCCTTTGTCATGTTTGCCCCATCTCCATGTTTTTTCTCTCCAAGGCCTGCTCACCTCTGATTCATTGCTTGCTAATGGGGACAGTCAAAATTGCCACCGAGTCTATCAGGAAGTGTCAGGGGACAAACTCTCCTCAATTTCCTATGCAGCATGTCCACTTGGTGAGGCAAACCCATGCAATTCCAACTACCTACCCAGAGATCCATATGAACACGTGGAGGCCCACCTCCCCAGAAGTGGCTGGAACATCCCATTTCCGTTTTGGCAGAGCCAGTCCTTACCACCACATTGGCTGCAGGGGCAGCTTCTCTCTCATCTCAGGGAGCGACATCTCCTGCAGGCGCATTTGACATCTCCAGCTGATGACCCTGAAGGAGAGATAGCGCTTGAGGACTTGGGAACAGGGGACAAGTTGGCTGAGTTAGCACTTTCCCAGAATGATGATGGGAACAGTGATGTTTGGTCCAACGATATGGAAGCAGTTTGCACCCCCAACTGTGCTTTCTTACCCTCCATTCAGCAGCACTCCCAGACTCCACATAGCCATGGCACACCTTTCAGTAGCTGAAGCAGCTATCATGGGAGCTTCTCAGTTGCAGGTGGCCCTGTTGACTATCCTCCCTCTCCTGACAGCCATGCTGATTTCTCCCTTCCATGTTGTTGGTCCATCCTCCTCAGGCTGACATTTTGATTTCTCTCTTACTTTCCAATCTCTATGTATACTCAAGAAGTCTCCATTTATAAAATCACAGCCATCTCTAGCACATTTGTCCCCAGCTGCCATGCCCCTAGGCCTCCCCCTAAGTGCTCCAGCTCAACTCGTCCTCCTTAACATTAAGGTGCTCCAAGCTGCTGCTGGCTGTTGTCTCTCAAGGGCACCACTCTGATGAGGGTGAATTTGTCTGTCCAGATCCGAGGCAATTACTGTCTTCACACACACAAAGAAGCAACCCCCAGAAATGATATACTGTATTTGCTAGTGTATAAGACTCACTTGTGAAAATCTTGTAATCATTATTCAATAATAGGCCTATAATTCTTTTACATTGTCAGGTCTTGACCTTTTTTCAGGATTAAGACTATTGTTGCCTCTTTCCATGTCTCAGATATCTTCCTTGTCCGTCAAAAAAGAGTTTAATAATATCTGTAAATGTATAAACAGCTCTTCTACAAAACACTTTTAGTAACTTGATGATAGGCCATTTGGACCTGGTGTTTTGCCAGTTTTGATCTTCTTAATTGCTCCAATAATCTTACTTGCTATTATAGATGCATACACCATTTCTTTTTGCAAATCTGAAATCTCTGGTAAATTTTTATTCATCTATATATTTGTCTATCTTTGATCATGAAACTTGTGTATGTGTGTGTGTGTGTGTGTGTGTGTATGAAATGCCTTCCATATGCTTGGCATAGTATTGCTTCTTCTCAATCTCACTTATAGTCATCATTGATAGCTGTCTCTATAATACCTTAATTTTATTCATGGGAGACTTTTTCAGCTCTTCTTCTTTACTTCTTGTCTCTTCTAAAAGTAGCTGCATTTTTTCTTGTCTCTTCTTTTCAGATCTGTAGTGTGTTGCATAAGCTATCCTCTCATAAATATTTTACTGGCATTCCGTACCATTCTAATGTCAATGCCTTTTTCCGGGTGTCTTCAAAGTATTATACCATTTTTTCCCCTGTGTAGTCTTAAAACATTTTGTTCCTGAAGTAAAGTTTCATTCAATCTCCAGTTACCCACAGCGCACCCCCCCCCAAAAAAGTTACAAATATGGGATAATTATCAGAAAAAGTCTTTGGTATCAATTTTTTATAATACCATTAGTCTTTGAGATTAAAAAAAACATATAAATTTTCAGAAGTAATTTATGTCTCCCAGAGAAAAAGTATAATCTTTAGAATCCCCATACTTAAAAGAGAGATGGAAGAAGAACAGATGAAAGACTGCATGATAAAGTGTATACAAAATGTTAGACACAACATACAGTTGGAGCAATGGGAGAAAATGTGGTCAAAGGGAATTAAATTTACATAATGTTGTGATCTTTTTAATTATTTTCAATTATTTATTTTTTTACATCAACACCCAATACCAAACACAAAACAATACATATTAATACTACCCCACACTAATCTATCATTAATCAAACACAAAAACAACACTAAAAATACACATAATTAAGAATCAGTTCCTGCACTTATTGCAAACAGCTCTTCAAATATTGATTATACTTAATGTTCCTTTAAAAAATTAAATTTCATTCAAGTAGTACATTGTTACTCTTATATTGTATCCTCAACACTTTAATAATATTATATAATTTCTACAAGTCTAATCTCTTAACTACTAAAATAATACAATTAAATCTATAGTACTATTAAATCCTTGCCTAAATAATCCCTACTGAACAATATTACAAGTTCTTAAATCTTCTAACATTATTCTTCTATTATGTATTCTAAAATTAATTGAACATTATTTAATCATAATCATCTTAAATCTCTAATGAAACAGTACCATAACAGTTTAACCAAAACTAGTAACAATGAAAAATAATCTAATATTGCATAATATCTTACTCATGCTATTTAGACCTAAATCATATTATTATTTTAATATCAGGTTGTGATCATTGGTATTTGACACCAGAAAAATTGGCCAAAATGCATAAAGCAGTTTCTAATAAGTGTTGGAAATTGGGCAACAAGCGGGATCTTTGTATCATATGTGGTGTATTGTACTCTATCTTGTTCATGTCTGTGGAGTGGAGACTCTTCCCACAATGACGTTAAAGTACAGCCTGCCAAAGACTGGGGATTCATATGGGACCAGGAGAAGCAGTGGAGATCTTGGGGTATTGTGAAGGTTTCCCAAGTGTTCCAAGATGTAAATATACTTGAGAGATCTAGAGCAAAAAGATTTGGATGAAATCTAAACACTATACTGCTTCTCTGCCAGTACTGGTTGGATTCACCTGCTGGACTGCATGCAACACGAGTTTATGATTGCCGCCGGGAGGGAAAAGAGGCCTGGGTTTATTCTTTTTTTTTCCCCCCTGAAGGCTGTAGCCTACTCAGATTCCTGGGTCA
Organism: Cyclura pinguis; assembly: GCA_030412105.1. Taxonomy (NCBI): domain Eukaryota; kingdom Metazoa; phylum Chordata; class Lepidosauria; order Squamata; family Iguanidae; genus Cyclura; species Cyclura pinguis. Next base: position 205,420,549 of record CM059599.1, read on the forward strand.
GAGGTAAGTATTAAAAGAGTTTCTTAGATCCAGTGCCAATATTGGGAGGAAGGTAGGAGAAATCAGTCTTCTCTAGTCATAGTAACTGGCATATAAGCCACGAGGCAAAGCTGCCATCAACAAAGGGGGAAAAAATAAACCTAAATACTACTGTTAGTCCTCACTTGAGCAGAATAATTAAATCATTTGCTTTTACCTATGTATTGACTCACCGCTTAACAATCCATTCAATGGATTTGTTCTAGCTGACAGGATTCTGGCTTACAGCTGCTTCCAGATAGAAAGTGTCTTTATCAGTCAAAAGTCATTGTGCAGCTATTTTGTCTTTCCCTCACAGGATGGTGAGAAAAAAGATAGAAGAAATGGTGAGATAACTTTGGAGGTCCTCCTATTCAATTCTGTCATTCTCCCATTTCAGTCACATTAAATGAGCTGCAGGGAAGGAGCCTCATTTGGAAGCATCCTATTTTTTAAATTTTTTCACTGTTGGTGCTAAGAGATCTTTGTGGTCCAAGGCTGATTTATCTGACGGAACTGGAGGTTCAGATACCTAACCTTTCTAGAATGGTGGGCAAAGCCAGCGTTAGGAGGTACTTGAATATCAGCCTCTTCTAACTCTTGTGTTGTACCTGCCTAGTTGCAGTATGATTAAATGCTCAGAAAGTAGACTGTGACTGATGATCCAATTCTCTAGTAGGGCACGAAAGATGTAGAAATCTGGTACATGACCTCATGTATTTTTATATAGCTTCATCTAGAAAACAGAGAAATAGTGACCTTATCATGGCAGGAATGACAAAAAGGGCCAAAAAGGCCCTTTTGAAGCTTATACTAGCTAGATCATGATCCTAACTTTATAGGTGTATATGTATTATTTTGTTCATAAATATCTCGTCTTCCCCAAATCTAAGCTTTAGACTGCTTACAATATTTGAGTGTGATTGCTTATTTGTGTGGGCACACACACAAGTGAACAGAAACATGCAAATTATTATTAAAATGCTCTTAAACTGTCCACGGCTATTCCCTCGCTTTTTGTCAATTAATTTTTCAACATTCTGGTGTTTTGACACTTGCAGATTATAGACGACTTACATTAATTCAAGAAGGAGTCTGTTCTTTTGTCAGTTCTGAAAGTCTTACTTATAGAAAGAGAGGAGCCCTTCGTCAAATTAATGGAAGTTGTCTATAATTTGCAAGTGTCAAAACAGTGGACTTTTGTCAGTTCTTCTTGCCCACAGAGGCTCACTTAAGACTGAGCTGAGAGGGGGAAAAAAGGTGCAAAGCTGACTGAGAGACTTTGCAAGTGGTGTACATGCAATCAGTCCCAAGCAAGCCTCCATAATTCCTTCATGCTCTCAACAGGGGTTCTGCTTTTTAACCAATTCGACTTTCTGACAGCGCTCTGGTTCCTAACCTGTCAGATAAATGGGGAAAGCCTGTATAGAATTAGAATAACAATACATCCATTACTTGCTGTGAGATGTAATTTTAACTACTCTTTCAATTATTGTAAGGGCATTTTCAGAGACAGTTTGACTGGAATTTTTCAAGTTTTATATCCGGTTATTATTAATCCTGTTTTTTTTTTAAAGAGAAAGTATCAAACAACATAATGTAGTATTTGTAAAAATACAGTTGGCCCTCCACATTTGCTTGGGTTAGAGGCACAGAACCTTTGCAAAGGTGGAAAAATCTCAACTATCAAAATGTGTGTATCTGTGGGAAGGGGATGAGGCATGGTGGGGAGAACAGGGACCCAGGGCCCAAACCAGGCCAGGGAAGGAGGGGTCAGCATAGTGGCCCTAAACTTCGTCCCCCCACCCGTCTCCTTCTTTGGGCATATGGGGGCAGTGGGAAACAGTCTGTGGTGCTGAGAAATCAGGCTATGAACCATCTTTAGCTGGCCAGGCAATGGTTGGTGGTGGAGGAGGAGGATCAGAGGCAGGTTTTAAAGCGCTGTGTGACCTGATCAGAGCCACTGAGAGGGAAGTTTCCCCTGGAAAAGAAGCACCTGAGGCGGGGGGGGGGGGGGCAGAGGCCGGAGAAATTTACAAATAATCAAATCCATGAAAGTCAGACCTGCAAATGTGGAGGGCCAACTGTACAATGTTAATAGTAACAAACTACTTGGCAGGTGGCAGATGATGGGTGAATTTTGCAACGAGTTCCCTAAAAGATTACTTATACAATAACAGCAGCAACATCTCAGGCTCTGGTGCTGGGGGACTGCCAAAAAGAGCATCCAGACTGAATGAATTAGGTTAGCTATTGAGCCATGAAAAGGGGAGGGAACAACAAAAATAACAAGAGACCCCCTGCTGAAACTAGTGGTGGTGGGAAGGCAATGGAACTCACTGCTGACCTTGAGCCAGTCACCCTCTCTCATCCTGAGCTACTTATTAGGGGTGATAAAAGTATGCTCTCTTGAGCTGACAAGAGGAAGGGCAGGGTATAATTGTAGCTAAAAGCACACTAGGATTGACCTGGCCCAATAAGAAACTTGTCATCCCTATTGGTTTCAGTGGCGACGTACACATAGACCAGCAGTATGTTATAACCACAGACAGTTTTGACGTCCCTGTGGCAATCCCCCACCAGTCATATTTAGCTGTATTTAGTAGAGGTCATTAGGAGTGGGTGACCTTGCCCCGTGTCACCAAAAATGGCTTGCTCACTTCTTAATGGCCTTGGTTCACCCAATGACTGTCCTAAAATATTATAGCAGAAAGTGCAAAAATAACCAGGCGGTGACTGCCACTTTGGTGACCAGAAAGTGTAACCCAGGCCTTCCGTGTGTGGGTGCTTAAGCTTTCCATCTGAAATCAATGTGGTTTCAGTGTAGCCTAAGTTGGCTAGCTCAGGTCTTCTGTTTAGAGTTATCCTCTATTACAAGGTCCAACTTTCCCCAAGAATAAAGAAGCAACACTAATAATAACAAACACTAACCCCCTCATTCTGTAATATCTGGAAGTTTATATCTGGATTTATATCTGGAAAGATGGAGGAGGAGGAGGAGGAAGTGTTGCATTATACCAGGACCTCTTGCTTTTAAAAACAACCTAGGATGAGAACAGGACAGAAAAGGAGTTATTACTGTCCTTTGAAACTCCACCTGCTAACGTCACTGTCAATCACGGGCTGTTTGCGCTTCTCTAGAGCTATAAGTAGAGTGATCGGTTTCACTGTAGATTACTAAGCAGCTCAGCAGGGAGAAAATAAAGCCAAAATTACTGGTAAGCTTTTTTTCCTTTTAATAGCATATCATTTGGGCATCTCAAATGCTGCAAAGTATTTTCATTTTTTGTTCTGTTTGAGGATGAGTTGCTTTGTTTAATTAGAAAATCAGAGTCAAGTTTTGAACATACACGGCAGTGCTGTAAGGATGGTAATAGGGTCGCTTTTGTGAACAAGTTAAGCTCACAGCACAATAGATTTTGTGATTTTGTTGTTGTCTGAAATTATTATAGAGATGTATGAACTTGTTTGTGTGATTGACTAGAAATTGTTCTGATACTTCAAGTGAAGAAAACTTGGGTTTGCTACTTCCTGTACAGCCTCCTGTTTTCTCCAGTATGTGGAAGCTGGTGATTTTGGTTCAATGCGTTACAGTGATTTTAAGAGTCTTGGGACAAGAAATTCCTGAGGAGACATGGAAACCTCTAGATAACCCCAGAAACAGAGACCTGGTAAGGCAACCTTTGGAACAATGTCTGTTCTACTTGTGAGCAAAAGCATCAAGTCAAGGTTAAAGGCTGAATTGTTCAATTCAAATACACTTGTATAGCAAAAGCTACATTAATACTTAAAACAGAAGTACAGTATAAGTTTATAATTGGTACAGTCACACTCCAGTACATCCTGTTTACCTTCAATCAATACTTGTCATTAGTTCCAAAAGAGCTGAAGGTGAACGGAAGTTAATTTTTGACTATATCACATGCTGAATAGTTCAGTGTATCTCCTTTCTGGAGAAAGAACAGAAACAGTCATTCCAAGTAAGGTGCTATTTTGAATATTATTCTTATGGACTTGTCATTCCTATGGGTTAGTAAACTGGAGGTATTAAGATGCAGTAAAATCAACTGGAGGTGATATTTTATATATTGGCTTCCACCCAAATATTAATAGTAAAAACTTGACTTCAAAGGGTTACACCTAAAATTCATGCTTGTCCATGAATACAAACATTCATTAAAAGAGAGAGAGAGGTTTAATTTGCTTTGTATAGAACAACGTTTATTGATTTCTGGAGGGAATGGGTGAAATTTTATATGCATTATAGATAGAACTATTGATAGGATATTGGAAGATTTTATTTATTAAAAGAGAAATTGTGCAGAATGTTATTACCCAAGTATTCACCCGCTGATGTATTCGCAGATGTAGCCATCTGAGGTTCACGTTTTGTGTATTTTCAAGTCTCATATTTATTGCAATAATAATAATTTCTGAAATTTTCCTTATACTTGGACCCTCTGAGGTACAAGATATTACCATTAAACTACACCGAGCATTTAAAAAAATGGCGAATATTTATTGGGAGATGCCTGTTTTGATGTGTGAATTTTCATCCAGTTTTTCAGAACTCTCAAGGCGTATTTTTCTGGGAAAGATTTTAATCTCAGAAAGTTTCCAGATGGTTTCTCAGTTAATGATGAACCAAGACCAGTTGCTTTCCATCTGGATCCTGTGGCTTCTGTGTTTGCAGATTTTGAAGAAAAGAAAAACTCACTTACACATCATCTCAAAGGTTGACAGAAGCAGATCAAGGTAAATGAAAGAGATCCTTGTCCTAATCCTTCATCCTCATGCTAGTCAATTAAATATCACTAAATTCCTAATAGAATTTAGAAGACTTCCATAATAATGTGATATATAAATTGACTTGCCTGTCAATTTGTTTAAATATCTCCCTACAGATTTGACTGTCATAAAACAGTAAATTGTACCAAAGAATATAATTGTACTATAGCAACCAATTTTGCACGGCAATTGTTGTGCTGATATTTATGTTTGAGGTTGCTAGTAGTGGGTGGATACTTCCCTCTTGTTCGATTTGAAAGGAACTGTTAAAACCAAATTCATCTGGAAAGCACTAACATTAGTTTAAAGTCTGGGACTTTATCATATGCAAAACTGTGCCCTCTCTATGTGATGCATTTCCCTCTTTTTATAATATGTAACTGGTCGCCCTTTCCTGTTGTGACTCTCCAAATCACAGAGCCAGCAGTTAGGTTATTTGTGAAGATAAATGTAGCCACTGGAAAGGAAGCCCTAGGTGTCAAATGGTTACTATTATTTTTATTATTGTTTTAATCCCAGACTGAGAAAAGGCAGGGTATAAGATTTGGATGGATGGAGTATCTTTCCCTCACTTACTTCTCAGGAAAGTAAACGGAGATAATCACAGACAGCTCCAGAGCTGTCCCCTCTGTCTGTCTTCAGTACTACAGGATCAACAGAAGTAAATTACAGTGGGCCAAATATATAAAAGGAACATATATAACAAAGATCCCAACACACAGTAGTCTGTCACTGTGAATCTATAGGTAGTCCAACAAAATAATTTGGATTAACTTCCAAATATTAGAACATTCAGTGCCTTTGCCAAGCACACAAAGGCCAGGGTCCAGTGGCATGCTTCAATACCTAAGGCCAGTGGAACTGGTCCTTTCTTACCTCTCTCTCCCACTGCAGATCCCTGTGGTGCAAATAAATAAATAAGTAAATAAATACCTCCTCTCCAGATGGTTCCCCAGCCCTCCATAACAGGGGGCCTTTCCGCACTACACTGTGATAGTGCTATTATTATTATTCCACTTTCAACATCCTGTGGACTTCTGGGGTTTGTAGTTTACTGAGGATTCCAAATGGCCCTCCCTAAACTACAAACCCCAGGATTCCATAGCATGTTGAAAGTGGAATAGCAGCACTGTAACACTCTAGTGCGGAAATGGCTAGGGCTTTAGGATGTACAGAAGGGCCTGTGGGAGTGAGTGGTGGCAGCTATCAACAATAACTATCAGAAGTAACCCACTGGATGCTGATTCAAGTCACACAGGCTGAAACAGGAGAACACAAAATAGCACTGATACAACCAAAAGATCTCTCTTTTAATCTTCTTCCCCCTTTTGTTTTTACAGGTGTCTGTTTGCCAGATTATTTGGAAGCATCTATGGAGAAGTGTTTCTAAATGATTGACAGGTTACTGTTTTTCTTAGAGGTCAGATACTGCATATAGAAATATAAAGCCCACATTTTATTTATTTGTTTAAATGTAAATAAATTATAAATCAAAGCTACAGCCACCAGGCTCCTCTGGAGCACAATAAATAATAACCATGAATTATTACACTGCAAAATTGTTAACTGAAAACAAAAGAAAATTTTCATAATATCTATTCTCCTTGCAATTCTAGTTTCTTTTTAAAAAATAAAGTTGAGCACCAAACATGATTTATGGCCAAACTGTACAGTTTGAAATTACATTAAATTATAAATTAAGGCAGCCACATTAAAGAAAATGTTAAAAAATTTCAGTGGCCACAAATGTACAAGCACAAAGCACAGGCATTATATTCAATTTCTACATCAGTCAGAGATAGCATATTATGCTATTTTTATTTGCTCATGTCATCATTACATTATTAATTACTGAAATACAGATCACATTTCAGCATCAAAAATATACTAGAAGCATTTGCTTGAAAATCATGATCACCAGAATGAAAATAACACACCATAATTAAAAGAACAAGAGTTCATTTACGTTCCTGCCTAGAGTAAACACACAGAATTCAGTAAACATGTAGGAGATGAGGCCTGTAAGAAGTTGCCAGTGTAAAGAGTGGGTGAAAATGAAGAATACAGTATTTAATTCACATGTATATACTTTCCCCACTGGTTTAAAAAGGGGAGGGGAACGTCCCACAAAGTGAGGACCTGCCACACTAAAAAGTCTGGTAGGCCCCTTCCCTCCTGCACTGGGTGTGAACTGGTCAGACTTTGGATTGAGGACGCAATCCCAGATGGAAGAGCTCTGTGCTTGATTCATCACAGAAAGGAGAGCCTTTTATAAGAGGGACGAACGTTTCTATTTAAATAGGTTGGTTGTTTTCATCCAGTTCAGATTTCATTTTAAACAGTTATTTCAGAAGTGTATTATAGCTGAACCAAACATTCTGGTGTATTTTGGAAAAAAAAACTTGATTAAAAGCTCAAGTACCGGTTTTCAGTCATCTCTGTCTTACATAAGTTACATTTTTCTTCAAGTACTTCTGCCGTTACGTTAGACTTCTTTTGATTAAGCTGCTTCCTGTGCAGAGAGAGGCTTTTTCACAGATAACACTGAACTGTGGTTTAGCAGAGTGGTGTACATAGTGCAGCCCTGCAGATGATATTGGGCTGCAGATCCCAGCACTCTGTTGTTGTTGTTACTGTGTGGCTTCAAGTCATTTCCAATTTACGGTGACCCTAAGATGAATCTATCACAGGATTTTCTGGGGCAGAGTGTGTGTGACACTCTCAAGGTCACTCAGTGGGTTTGCATGGATGAATGGGGAATCAAACTCTAGTCCCCAGGGTTGTCGTCCATGCTCAAACTACTACACCAGGTTGACTCTCAGCACTCCTTACCATTGGCTATGTTGGACTGGGCTGATGGAGGTTGCAGTCCAATGACTTCTGGAGGTCCCTCCCTCCTGTTTCAACAGTACAGGAACAATTTTGGTTAAACCTGAGGCTTAATCCACCACTCATGTGGCCTTGCATCAGATCCTGCCTCTTTTTTTAAGCCTCTACCTCTAACATTCCCCCCACCAACTGTCCCAAACTGGCAGGGGCAGTCCCAAATAATCCTCTGTCCTCCCTGTTTTTCAGTTGCTTTTAAAATGTCCCGGTTTCTCTTTCTTCCTCTCCCATCCCCTTTGTTACTTCTATTACTGCAAACTGTGTTCAAAGTGGAACATTAATTTGAACTCAACTCAGCAGAGAGGAGAGGAGGGCTGAAGTCCTCCCGGGAGACTCTAGCAAAAGGAAACTGTTGCAGCCTCTCCTTGCTTGTGTGTCCTTCCTGATTAATAACTTTTGCCACCTTGGCCACATTCTGATATTGCTTGGCCACATGTTTCAGTTTTCATCTGTGAACTGTTGGAAGGTATGCTATACTGTAGGGCGGAAAACTTTTACCCCCAACATACTACCCAGAGGAACTCCGGTGGCCTAAACTACGATTTCTTTAAATGAGATACAACTTTGTGGGGACGCTCCAGCCTTCTAAAGGTTGGATTCCAGGACAGTTTCCGCACTATACTGTTCTAGAGCTATTATTCCACTTTCAACCTCCTGTGGAATTCTGGGATTTGTAGTTTACTGAGGCCAAAGAGCTCTCTGGTTGAGAACTCTAAAGGCCCCTCCCTCAACTGCAAACCCCGGGATTCCACAGGAGGTTGAAAGTGGAATAATAGTGCAGAAAGTCCCCCAGTCTTATCAACTCCGCTCAGCCCAGCCAATCGCCAGGAAGGGTGGAAGTATTCATTCATCAACATCTGGGTCGGGAAAGGGCTCCGGTCGGACGGAAAAGAGAGCCCTGGCTGGCTGAGCAACAGCAGTGGCTGCTTCCACAACGTACCGCGGGAAACTGCACCATAACCAGGACAAACAGGCTGCCGCGCTGAGCTGTGCTTCTACTGTTGCAAACAACATAGCCCCCGCTTTTGCAGACCGAAAAGCATGGAGCCAGAATTGCGTGAGCGTCGATACGAAACACGCAAGTCCGCTTACACCAGACAACGGGGGCGGTCCGGCAGCTCTTCCAACCACCACGAGGCTGAATACTATAAACACGATAGGATACATCCTGCAGAGATCAGACCCCCCCCCACATCTCGTCCCTTTCAGTCGGACTGTTTTAAGTGTGGGACCGTTGGTCCGTCGCAAAAGGTGTCCCCCTTCGCTCCCTCCTTCCTTCCTCCCTATTAGGAGGCGGTAAAGTGCTCTCGGAGCCGCCGCCGCCGCCGCCTTGGCCAAGCGCAAAATGTCCGGCTTCAGTCCCGAGCTCATCGACTACCTGGAGGGGAAGATTTCCTTCGAGGAGTTCGAGCGACGGCGGGAAGAGCGGAAGAGCCGCGAGAGGAAGGTGAGGCCCTCCCCGCCTCCAGCGCCGCCGCCGCCGCCGCCGCCCTGCCGCCGCTGGTGCCTTTCGTTCTCTTTCGCAGCGCCTCTCTCCGGCCGAGACGGTCGGGGGCGCTCACAGCCTGCTTCCTCCCCGCGCGTCTAACAGGCTTAGAACCTGCGTGCTCCGACCAAAGAGCCAGCCTAGAGGTCGCCATTTAGGAGGGGGTGGGGACCGCGGCGTGACTCCCCTTCTGTGGGGAGACGGAGGAAGAAGGAAGAAGCCGTTTCCGCACCAGCCTGTTATAGTGCTATTATTCCTCTTTCAGCATCTTATGGAGTCTTGGGGTTTGCAGTTTAGGGGCGCCTCCCTCAACTGCAAACCCCAGGATTCCATAGGATGTTGAAAGTGGAATAACAGCACTATAACAAGCTAGTGCGGAACTGGCTTCTCTACCCTTGCGAAACGACACTTCTGACAGCTGTGGTATTTCAGAGGTTATCGTGATGGCTGAGCCAGATTTTGCTCAGTGCATCTTTTGTAGTGAGTTTGGAAGAGGAAGGTACGTTTCTTGTAATACTTCGGAACAGTCCGCACCACAGAGGCGCAGTTGTGCTCTTGTGCTCTGGGCTAATGAATTTCTCAGCTTTTCTACTCTCATGTACTAAGTGATTTCAGAGCCCACTTCATCTCTAGATGCGCACAGTAAAAGCAGTAGCGCACTCACCCGCAACGCTCTGTGCTGAGTGGTTTGCTCATAATGCGTCCTTCACATAATCCACCTTTCTATCCCCAGCTGTTTGGTTTAATATGATTTACTGCAGTAAAGATAATGATGCCTATTTTTGTAGGGTGGTAACAAAAGTGATTGGCAGTGTTCCTGCTCTCCCCCCCTCTATCTCCCTTTTCTGAGAAAAAGAAGAGGGAAAACTTTGAAAACCATATAGTTTACAACATTCTTTGTATAAGATTGAGTGCTCAGCTAATGCAGTATCCTTTTGTAGTAGAAAAGGATGAACCCCTAGTCTTTCCCTGTATTAGCACTCAGTAGATTAAAATTCAACACAAATAATTCACTTGGTCAGTATGGAGAGGGAAAAAAACCACTAATTTGTTAACCTGTTTTAGCTTTTAAGTCTTAGTATTTTATTGTAGTTAAATGATATGTAAAAATGTGAGCAGCATGATTTAAAAACAAAATGTCAACACAGTGTCTACACTGTCTAGAGGCTGTAGTGGCCTCCCAGCTCTGAGAGTTCCTGGGAATGTTGAGATCAGGTGTAATATCTCTCCTTTCCAGCTAACGTTTTACGCAGTGTCTCTCCATCCAGTTCCAAGGATGATGTTTTGGTACTAAGCCAGTGTCTGCTGCCTGTAATGGAGTTGATGAAGGCAAGCAGATTGAAGCTTGATCCAGACGAGACAGTGGTGCTTCTGGTCAGTCGAAGGGCAGATCAGGAAACAAGGGTTTTGCCTGTGGTGGGTTGGATTACACTCCTCTGAAGACCCAAGTTCACAGTTTAGGTGTACTCTGGGGTAAATCCCTGAATCTGGATGCTCAAGTTTCTGCAGTGGCCAGGAATGTGTTTGCACAGTTAAAACGAGTGTACTAACTGCACCCATTCCTTAGGACATCTTACTTGGCCATAGCAATGCTCATCTTTGTTGTGTCCCATTTAGATTATGTAACACAGTCTGTGTGGAAGTGCTTTTGGAAACTTCAGAGGCTGCAGTGGATCCAAAATACAGCAATCAGACTGCTGTTGGGTACTGATTACAAGGAGTGCAGAATTCTGCTACTGAAGCAACTGCCCTGGCTACCAGTTAATTTCTGGGCACAATTCAGTATACAGGTATAAAAGTTGCATACTGATTGGGTCCAAGATTGTCTGAAAAAAGGGTATTTCTCTATATGAGCTTGCCTGAGTTCTGAGATTCTTGAAGGATTTCTTATGGGTCCATTGTCATCACACACATGTTTGGAGAGGACACCAGAGAGAGCATTCTCAGTGGCTGCTTCCAGACCGTGGAATTCCTTTTCTGGTGAAGCTGAGTTGCTTCTTTCTGTGCTCTCTTTGTGCCTGTTTACCCAGGCCTTGCACATTGACCAGTTATAATGGTTAACTGGCCGTTACAGAAAGTCTTTTAACTGGAGTATGCAGTACTTTTTTATTATTTTATTGTTTTAACTGCTTTAAACATTGTTGTAAATTAATGTTTGTGTTTGCCTGTATTCTGTTTCAACTTGTAAGCTGCCTTGGGTCACATATTGAGAGATAATTGTGATATGAATTAATATAATAATACCGTTCTATTATCAAAAATCTCTGATTTAATGTAAGAATTAAATTGTTTGCAAATCTTCCCATGCCCCACCAAATCTTGGAAATTGCAGCCTGAAGCACCTGAATATAACTTTGGCACCAAGAAATGTGGAGATGGGCAAATTTCAGAGTTGGAAGATCTGCTGAAATTTTTGCTAGAATTCCAGATATCCTCTAAATGGATGCTGGTGCAAGATGGTGATTTGTGTGTTTCTGTTGCCTCCTACATGCAGAAAGTACAGAACATTCTCCTGTATCCATGAAGACTGTCTACAGATTCAGATTAGATACAGGAGGTTCTCTTTTAAAAAAAAAATCCTCTGCATGAGGAGAATTGTAGGAGCAGTAATGGAGGGAGCAGGCTAGCACACTCTGTGTTTGATATGTTTAGGTTATCAACTTCAATAATGATTGAATAGTGTTTGTAACTCTTGGCCCATACTCTGGCCATGAGTTTTTCTTCCATATCAAGACTGAGCTCATGGTTCCTTCATACATAAAAATCCACTCCTGAATTCCTCCATACACACACACTGTTTGCTTCGTTCCTGTTAGTTTTAGAGTAGGTTTCTTTCCTAGTTTTAGAGTAGTAGATAACATTGTCAGACACTTGGAATTAAACCGTTCTTGCTGATCTATGGAAAATTATCCAGAGATCTATCAGTAGACCCTTGTCTAAGTAGAAAGGGTCCAAGTGCTCTGTAATGACGTCTCTATCAACATTTGGTGATACAGCTCAACAAGAGATGAGTCTTGCATTTTGAATCAGTCCCGGGAGCACAAACATTCCTTTGGGATGAATCTGGGGAGTGGAATAATATCAAGGGACCTATCCCACAACCTCATCTCTGATATGTAGAGCTTCATGCTTTTACAAGAAACTTGGCTGGTACAGAGGGTTGGGGGGTTGCTCCTTCAAGTGCTGGTTTTACTCACTGTCGTTGCTCTGACTTGGACACAAATGGGAGGCAAATTCTACCTGTGTTGGAAAGAGCTACTCTGGCTGAGTTGCTCACTGTTTTTTCTTGCCACTAATCCTAATTAGAGCAACAATAAATGGGTGAAAGGAGTTGTCTAGTTCCTGGAAGACCTGCTGCTCAAGATGCTAGCTGAATTTTGCACGGATTCTGCTGTTCCTCCTCCTTCTCCTCCTTTCCCCAATTGACAGGGAGGGAAAAGTGCCATGGACTCAAGGAATCTCCCTTAAAACCACAGCTAAGTTCTCAGCTAATTTCCCTTCTTTTCCCTGAGCCGAGCTCACTTTCTCTTCTATAGCTCGCTTCCTCTCTCCCCAGTGTGAGGGTAGAACATTTGAAACTTGTTTTTTTTTTGAGGATCTGGAAGCTAGATGGTCTGGATTTGTGGGACAAATTTGGTCTGCTGCCTAGTGATTCTCCAGCCCTGCTTTAGAGCATATTTATTGTTTATATGACACATACTGTTTGGATCTTAAATTAATGGTGTTTGCATTATGGAAAAGAGCCATATCCTCTGGCACCATTGCCATATCTTCTGTGGTGCAGTACAGAGACTTGGGGAAAGAAAAAGACTAGCAGAATACCAGGGCATTGGAGCAGTTCCCCTATGGGGAAAAATTGTAACATTTAGAGCTATTTAGGACAAAGGGAAAAAGCAAATAAAAGAAGGGGCATGATGGAGGGCTTATAAAATTATGCATGTTGTAAAGGAAAGCAGAGATGCTCTTCTCCTTCTCATAATATTAGAACACACAATCATTCAATGCAACCAAATGATGGGAGACTGGGAAGAAACAAAAGGAGGTTCTATTTCATACAGTGTTAGAGTCAAACACTGTAATTCGTTACCACAAGGTGCAGAGGTGGACAACCTTAGATAATTTTAAATGGGTGTTAGACAAATAAAGGAATGATAATGGCTATATTGTTTCCAGGACTAGAAGTATTATGCCTCTCAATGTATTGTTGTTGTGTGCTTTCAAGTCATTTCCAACTTATGGTGACCTTATCACAAGGTTTTCTGGGACTGGGTGATGCCCCCAAGGTCACCCAGGGGATTTCCATGGCCCAGCAGGGAACTGAACCCTGATCTCCAGGGTTGTAATCCAGTGGCCAACCCACTACACCATGCCGGCTCTCAATACCAGTTGCTAAAGAGCAAGAAAGCCTCTCGTTCTCATGTCCTGCCTGTGGTCTTCTCAGAAGCATCTGTTGGGCCATGTGAAAAAGAAGATAGTAGAGTAGGTAGCCATTTGATCTTAATCCAGCAAGGCTTTTCTTATGTCCTTAAGAGTCAGTCCCATTCTGAAATATTGACATGAACAAACAATGCAAGAGTTAATGTTTTTCCTCCGAAGAAAGGTCTACACTCTCTTTTGGTCATCTGCTGAAATCTTGGGCAGCACATTCACTATGCTTTTGTTGAGGTGTCTGTTTTCTTATCTTTGTGTTGGATGAGAGAGCCTGGAGGCTCAAAGTGTGTTCCTGATCTGACGATAGCATTACCCTTGACATATAGCACAATGTAAGAAATGTAGACACAAAGCACTTAAACACCCATGGATTCATTCCAGCTATTATCACTGACCTTTATTTGAGTTTAACAAATGCTCTTTTAAAATTGCTAAAACTCTTAAATGTCGCTACTGTGCTTTCTAAGGAGCTGTTTGGATGCTCTTTAAGTAGTGCCCCAACCATAGTTTTAAGACAGAAAAAGCTGCTTCTAGTTGAAGCAATTGGCAGTAGATGAAGAGAGAAATGTACTCTCATTTCTTTATTCCGGTTTGTCTCTCAGGTGGCATTTCTCCGTGTCCACAATTTGCTGATGAAATTCACAGGTTGGTCTTTGCTGTCTCTCAGCCAAGAGTGTTTCCTAGGAAGGATGTTGTACAAAATGAACCTATCTAGAAGAGTGGGATAAAAAAGGAGAAGTGGTCTGAAATGACTTAGGACTGTGTTTCTTGTAGGGTTGCCAGGCTGAAAATTGAAGATGATTCATGTACCTTTAATGGTTGTGTAGAAAAGGGAATTTGCAGCAGATGTTGCTTGTCATGCAACCAGGTAACAAGCAACACTTGCTGAAATTCCATCTTCTACACAACTATTAAAGGCACAGGAGTCCTTTCCAGTTTTCACTCTGGCAATCCTAGTTACTTGAAGAACTGCTGTCATCCATACCTGTTTATTCAGACTTTGAGGTCACCTGCTAAAGTCCTGTTGCCATACCTGCCTGTGATGGCAGGCTGACCAACACTAAGGAGGAGGCTTCTGTGGCAGTGGCCTCACAATTGTGGGATATGTCTGTGCCCCCTCCTGCGGGAAGAAGGAACCAGAGATAAGTGAATCACCACTGCTGCCTGCCCACTCACTCTCAGGAGGGGAGAGTGCACAGTTTTCCAAAGTTAATCCTGCATCAACCGAGTGAGGCTACTGCACTCAAAGAATGGCAGCAATTCCCCAGGGTTCTTAACACGAGTCTGGCCCTGTCACTAAAGCCTTTCTAAGAGCTCTTCAAGATGCACGTGTTTTCTTTGGCTCCTTAGGATAGCTTTTTATGGGCCTCTGAACTGAGAAATTTTTGCTACTGTTGTCTGAACTTAGACTTGAAAATTGTATTTTAATCAAACAGTTTGTTTTTAGGTTGAGCTGGCTGTGTTATTTTATTAATGTTGCTTTGTTCTGTCTATGTTATATTTTGGAAGCTGCCTTCGGAGAGTCTCTCCTTTAGATATCTTACATTATGTTATTAATTGAACTGGAAACAATATCAAGACAAAGCTAGAAATGAAGGCAGGGGGATATCTATCCCCCTTCTATAATTTTCTTGGATATAATAAAGACTCCTTTTCATATTTGTAAGAGAGTGACATTTTTTCCAGCATTATCAGTTTAAATCTTTGATCAAGGTTGAACAAAGTGCAGCTCTGCAGATGTTGGATGTCAAGTCCCGTGATATCTCACTATTGGCTATGTGAGGTAAGACTGGTGGGAGCTGCAGTCCAGCAACAACTTGAGGGCCCCAATTTGCCTTCCCTCATCTAATATAAGCAACCTTTAATTGAATTTAAACAGGAGTTCCTAGTCAAATTGTGAAGTTTGGGATCTAAGCTTAACTTATTATCTGGGAGTCAGCTCTATAGCTTTATAAGAAAAGTGTTTTTGGAACTTATTCCAAATCAATAGTTAATTCTGTAAAATGCATGTTTTTCCTATGTTTTTCTGATCTATACAGGATAAGGAAAGTGGACTTGCTGAGGAAAATACAGAAGACCTTGATGCTCCCTCTACATCTGGACAAGGAACATCTGCTGGACTTCAGGCTCACACTGAAGCAGAAGGTGGAGTACTTTACTGTTTCTGTTTCATCAGAGCAATCCTGATATGCTATGCCCACATGTGGGTTATAAACCATCTTGCTTGGAAAAAGAAATATAGCTACCACTTTCCTAATCTCAAGAACCTCCACATGATACTTGCATTTACTAATTTACTGGTGTGGGGAAGGAGTATAGCTCAGTAGAAGAACATATGCTTTCTGTGCAAAAGATTCCAGGTTTAGTCCCCAACATCTCCCAAGTATGGCTCCTAGAGTCTGGAGAGCTATTGCCTGGAGAGCCCTGGTGGCCCAGTGGTTAATGCCCGTACTACAACCGCAAGGTTGTGAGTTCGATCCTGCCAGGCTCTGGATTGACTCAGCCTTCCATCCTTCCGCAGTTCGGTAAAATGAGTACCCAGTTTGCTGGGGGCAGTTAGCTTACAACATTGTAAACCACTTAGAGAGCACTTAGCTGATAAGCGGTATAGAAATACACATGCTATTGCTATTGCTTTCCCTTTAGATCAGAGGTGGGGAAACTGTGGCCTTGCAGATGATGTTGGACTCCATATCTCATCACTCCTTGCCAGCCTGGCTGCTGGTATTGAATGGTGGAAATAATAATTCTTTAACATCTGGCAGGCCAAAAGTACCCCACCCCGATTTAGATGATTCTAAGCTGAACAGATGAATGATCTAATAGTGTGGTACATCTTCCTATGTTTCACTTCCATGCTTTCCAAGACTTTTAGAACGATTTCAGTCTGTTCTTCATGAACTTTACTGTGTCTCTCTCATAATCCAGAATCAATCAAAGGACTTTTAACAGGGCCATTTGTTTGGAGGCAAAGAAGTTTGTGGAGAGGCAATGTTGCAGCTTCACCAGTGGCATAGCAGTGGCAAGGATGTCACAGGCCGTTTCCACACCAGACTGTTATAGTGCTATTATTCCACTTTCAACATCCCATGGAATCCTGGAGTTTGCAGTTTAGGGAAGGGCTGGCCAGCCAGCCGACCGGCCCTTCCCTAAACTGCAAACCCCAGGATTCCATGGGATGTTGAAAGTGGAATAATAGCACTATAACAGTCCAGTGTGGAAATGGCCACAGTCCCACTACTATCTAGTAGGCCTGTTTCTCAGCTGCCACATTGAGTTCAGGTATAGGTAAAGAAGGCACTGCCTGTTCTCTTGTGATTAGAAAATGATCCACAGGGATTAGATTGTTTGGAAAATGAGTCACAAGAAATCCTAGCATGTAGAGTTACATAAAGTAAATCTGGAAGTTAATTGTGAATCAAATGCAAGTTGTTTTGGAACCCAAGGATCTCATTATTAATTGTAAAATCCAGTCATTATAGTTACCATTGTTTGCATTAATTGGCTTCTTCATTATTACATTTCAGTGATCCTGCTTATTAAGTTATGAAACATCTGTTGTTCCATCTTAACATTTTTCTTATGGCCACATAACATTTTCACGTGGTCCATCAATCCCATTCTAAACATATTGACAATGGCTTAGCTATATACCGTCAAAAGCAAGAATACTTATTTTTGGAGTATACTGCTTCCTCATAACTGCATGTATATGTCTTCAAGTTGCATGTTGACTTGTGGTGACCCCATAAATTTCACAAGGTTTTCTTAGGCAAGGGATACTGAGAGATGGTTTTGCCAGTCCTTTACTCTTAAATATAACCTACAATACCTGGTATTCTTTGGCGGTCTCCCATCCAAGTACTAACAAGGACTCAGACTGCTCAGACTCGATCTGGTGCTTTTTTAGTATTCATAAATTCCGGTTGATAGCTTTAGAATTCCTCCTGCAGTAGGGGATCCTTACTGCAGGGATTCCCCCAGTTTCAGAAATTTCCTGTAGTCCAATGTAACTGAAATTATGAAATTGAGTCGGCCCATTCCTGGGTAGTTTCTGGCCTAGTCAACTTTGCTTACCCTTGCAATTTTTTAAAAACGAAAAAATGTTCTTAAGTAGGGAACAGTATTAGAAGAATCAGATGGTATTACATTGCTTCCTCTCTTATTTAAAGGATCATGTATGCAGAAATGTGTATAATCACTTATAGTCACCTATCTGTTCACCTGATAAAAGTATACTTCCAAAGTGGTTTCCGAAATGGTTTGTGCAACTGAGAGATGGGAGGGAATGTGTTCACCTGACCGTAGGCACTGTCCAATAGATATTTGTGATAATTACACAAACATTTGTTCCAGCAGTGCCAAGTACGCTAGTGCCTCAAGCTCTAGCTTTTGCTGAATAAAGTTTGAGAAAGAATGTTGAAATACTGGAACAATTCAGTTGCCATTAGGGAAAAAGGAAGAAACAAACATATATGCAATAGAGACAGAAACACCTTTGCACTTGTCTTTTATAATTTTCTGAAAAGCTAGAATTTATGCAGCCTTAGAGTAACTGCTGAAAAGTATCAGGAGTGCCTCCTGGTAACAAGGGCAAACTATAACACTGGAATTTATATATGCTTCTACACTAATGAATTTCAAATAATTTATGGAGTGGACCGTACGAAGAAAATTCACAATGTCCCTTTTGTCAAATTAAATTTTCCAAAGTGTAAAGATATTTGGGCTTTATAGTTGAGTCACAGCAAACCTCAGTGACTATGGACTACAGTACTTTAAATTCCAATTCCTAAAATAGTTTTGTTAGGCTGCATATTTTTAAATCATGTGGTTCCCATGATCAAGTTGCAAAATTTGTATTGCTAGAAATGATGATCCGAGGAGCTGTCTCCTGTTCATTCCAGGACTTAGAGAAATTACTTTTTGGATTGTAACTCCCACAAACCTACCAAACAGCAGGGCTAGTGAACATAATGGCTGTGGTTTTCTGGGAGATTATAGCCCCCAACTTTTATAATCTCTGATGCACTTGCTTGGTATTCAAGGGACCAGTTACAGAGCTAGGCTATGACCCTGATTAATTCAACTCTGCCTTACCACTGTTGCCCTTTCTGAGTCCTGTCCGCTCAGAGCTGTGGATATGTGCACGATACAGGTTTACAATGATAATGTAAATCTGGGCATGGTACGTTAGTTTTAATGAGAGTCAACACCCAGTACAGAGACTGCTTTCCTCTAGGGCAGAGCTTTCCAGACTTTTCATGTTGGTGACACACGTTTTTAGACATGCATCATTTCGTGACACAGTAATTCAGTTTTACTAGCAAACTGGAGGTTAAACTAACCCCTTATAAGAGATACAGACACATACATAAATTGTAATAACAAAATGTATGGAGACACAACATATCTCATGAAAACCTTTCATATATTTTAAAAAATATATGATTTATAAATAATAACATACATTTCCAAGATTGTAGGCAACACAACTACACACTTCAGGCGACACACTAATGTGTCACAGCACACCATTTGGAGTGCCCTGCCCTAGGGTTATCTTTGACCCCTATAGAAAAGTTCTTGAGAAGGCTAATATGACAGTTAAGAAGAAAGAAGCACAATGGTAGACTTTGCTTTCATGATCATGGGCCCGAGGTGAGGATCAAAAAAATAGGTAGAGAAGAATGCTAACTTGCTCATTCTGGAAATGATCCTAAATACAAGGGGCAGAGAAATTCTGGCTCTTGATGTTGTTGGACTGGGCTGGACTGGAGCTCCCAACATCCTTCACTATTGCCTGTGCTGGTGAGGGCTTGTTAGAATTGCAGTCTGTTAATTTGGGGGAGCACAGATTCTATGGCACAGTTTAGACAGAAATAAATATTCTTGATTTCAGAAACTTGCATTATTTCTGTTGATAGGATGCATGTTCACTTAGAATTAAATTCTAATTCTGTCAGTTAAGTATGTATGCATAGTAACAGCCATCATTTATGGTCCCAGACTCAGTGTTTTGGACCCAGAAGATATATTAATAAAAACTATGCAGTGAATTGATATTATTTTCTTTCTGTTTTCTTCCTTATGAAGTCTTTCTGTGATTTCAGAAACTTTGCTGATTCCTCCATTTCTTCTAGCACTGATTAATCAGAAAGCTTTGAACACCTTTCTCTTCAAGGAGAAGAAACATCAGATGGAGTCAGTAAATCTGTCCATCGTGTCTTTGCTTCTATGATGGGAGAGAATGAAGAGGAAGAGGAAGAAGAGGAGGAGGAGGAAGAAGAAGAGGAGGAGGGGGAAGAGAATTCTGTGCAGCCCACAGCAGGAGATGTTTTTGCCCTGGAGATGGTGCTTAATAGAGAGACCAAAAAAATGATGAAGGCATGTATTTCCATATTTAAGCACTTCCTTGGGCCTTTGCTTGTTGCTGAGAGACAATGAAGAGATGTGTTCTTGGAGCACTGCATTAAGAACAACTTCCAGGCCTGCACATGGAAAGGGGCTTCTAACAGACCTGTTGTAGATATTGATGTTGATATTTTGAAGGGATGCCATGTAGAGGAGGGAGAGGGCTTGGTTTCTGTTGCTCCAGAGACCAGGACAAGGAGCAATGGATTCAAGCTGCAGGAAAGGAGATTCCACCTGAACCTCAGGAAGAACTTCCTGACAGTCAGGGCTGTCCGACAGTGGAATATGCTGCCTCGGAGTGTAGTGGAGTCTCCTTCCTTGGAGGTTTTTAAGCAGAGGCTGGATGGCCATCTGTCGGGAGTGCTTTGAGGGTATTCCTACATGGTAGGGGGTTGGACTGGATGGCCCGTGTGGTCTCTTCCAACTCTACATTTCTATGATTCTATGATGTGGGCCCAGGGAACACATCTCTAGGCTTAATTCCACCCCACTGAAATGGGGGTGAAATGGTTGGATGTGGGAACTGTCTTGAACCATTAATCTCTTTGGCCTTCCCTTTTGGAAAGGAAAATGTCTGATGGTGCTCTGGTGTGGTCTTTCAATGTAGACAATGAATGCAGTTGCCATCAATTTTGAACAGTAACTGTGGAATCTCAAAAGCCACAACTAAATTTCAGTGGTAGTAGCATAGCCAACAACAGGTTAGGGAGATTCAGTGCAGTCTGTCTCTTCCAGACCAAAGAATTTGCTACCCCTGCATTCATTGTTCCACAAAACTAGAACCTGATTGGGACAGTGGTATCCAGTGTTAATGTCCTGAATGTGAGTGTAAACTGGAATTAGTGACTGAGAGTGAACTGCTTCACTTCTTCTCCCACTTTACTGTCCAAGAAAGAGAGAGGAGGAGTAAAGTTAGGACGGGAATACCACATGTTCTCCAATCAGTGATTGGAAATAGTAAGGATTCCCTTCGTGGCAGTTCCTGATGGGGAGTCAGCACTGGCTTGAAGAACTCTTTAGGCTAAATAGGGAACCTCACAGGCCAGATGAAGCCTGTAGGCTACAGGTTCATCTCCTGTGCTGTAAAGTAAAATTTATTACATTAAACTGCTCTTCATCTGTTTCTTAGGAAAAACGTCCACGCAGTAAATTGCCTCGTGCCTTGAGAGGCCTCATGGGTGAAGCCAACATTAGGTTTGCTCGTGGCGAACATGAAGAAGCCATTCTGATGTGCATGGAAATCATAAGGCAAGGTAACTAATGTGTGTATGTGTGAGATTTTCCATTGGTTATGCTCCCAAAGGCTCCTCAGCTGCCTGCAGGGAGCATCTGCCAGGAATATGTCTCCAGAGATTGGGGTGTAGAGTCCTTTGATTTTTAGTCATTGGTCTTATACAGCTTCCTTTCATGATCAGATATTTCTGTCATACAAGTAGGGGCTCCTGGGAACTGAGGTCGAAAACATCTGGAGGACCACATATCAACAACCATGGGACAGCCCAACTGTTTTTGTGAAGTTATAATGTAGCAGTTCATGGGTATACTTGTGAACAACTCACCATTTAATTTTGTGATCTTCAGGTAGCTTACAGCTATTATTTAAAACAAATTGACACCACAAGAAGAACATAATAGATAATTTAAAATAGGAGTGGGAAAAGTGTAACCTTCCAGATGATGTTGGACGATAACTCCCAGCAGGTCTGTCAAAAGTGAGGAATGCTGGAAGCTGCACTCCAGGAATATCCAGAGGGTTGCACTTTGCCCATTATTGACTTAACATAAGGCAAAAACAGCATAAAACAGCAAATTCAAATGATTGTAAATAAAATCTTTTTGCCGGTGCCAAAAGGTAAATAATGGAAGCAGATTTTGGGAAGCTCCTAACCATTGTAACTGCCACTTTTTCTCTCAAAGACTATGGCAGAGGGCTGGCCCTCCTATTAGGCAGCTGCCTTGGGTGGGAGAAACTAAGCGCATAGGAGCCCATCAAAGTCCCAGCCATTCCCTTTAGTAGGAGGATGGAGTTGCACAAGCCCTACAGACTGACCTGTGCCCACTAAACTAGCTTGCCATCCTCAGATGAAATGGAGGATGATGCCTTATTGAGGATTCAGTTGGTAGTCCATTTGGCTTCTGTGCACAGAATTGGGGTAGAACACCATGTTGTCTTTCACCTCAAGTAGCAAATTGTCTTGGGCCTTTGGAAGACAGCCTCAGCTGAAGATCTTAATGTTTAAGTGGGTTGATACTGGAGCAACCTGTATGTGATATATGTGGGTACCTGTGTCTGTTTGTCTATTTGTAATTTGGTTCAAGTTAGGATAGTTTATTTAACTGTTTTTAACACCAGATTTTTAGCTTTGAGGTTTTAACCTTACTGTAAGCTATCTTGGGTCCCATGTCAGGTGAAAAGGAGGATGTAAAATAAATAAGTAAACTTGGTGTCCCCAGATGTTTTGGAGTACAATTTCTGTCATGGCCAGTGGTTGGGCATCATGGAAGCTGTAATACAAAGCAACTGCAGAGCACCAAATTGGAGAAAACAGGCAATTGGAACTTCATGCAGAAACAGACTGGTAGTCAGTGAAGATCTTTAAATAATGGTAAAATATGAAGGTCAAGTTTTCTTACATGTGCTAAGACAGTGCTACTCAAAGTGGTGGTCCCTGCACCAGTAGTGCCCCATGAACTATTGGCTATTGGTCTGTGGAATGTTTCCAGGAAAGAAAGAAACTGTTGAAGCCAGTGGGTATAAATATGGTACCCATTCCTTGGCATAGCAGGGAAGAAAGCGCCCCCCCCACCACATCAGATAGCCTTAGATTGTACTAAGCATTGTACTAAGATATCAGTGCTGTTGATTCAAATCCTAACAAGTCCTTGCTTTTGTTTCCTGTAGCTCCTCTGGCTTATGAGCCATTTTCAACCCTTGCCATGATTTATGAAGACCAAGGTGATATGGAGAAATCTTTGCAGTTTGAACTGATTGCTGCCCACTTAAACCCCAGTGACACTGAAGAGTGGGTGAGGCTTGCCGAAATGTCGCTTGAGCAGGACAATATTAAACAGGCTATCTTCTGCTATGCAAAAGGTAAAGCAGATGGCTCTTACCTTATGCGCAGTCTACTACTACTACTACTATTATTTTTGTTGTTGTTGTTGTTGTATATAGTCTCTCATTCGAGTAGTTTAATCCTTATCTGTATTATGTAACAATAAGTCCCGCCATAATCTTCCTCCTGTTACTTACGTATAACGTCTTATTACTCTTTCAGAAGCTGTAACCTCTCTTTTATTCTTTAAAAGCGATTATATATGGTTCACCCCATTATTCCCTGAACTTATTCATAGATTTATCTCTTAAATACGTGGTTAATTTGGCAATCTCCATCACCTCAAGCATCTCTCTTAACCACTCATCAACTTCAGCAGTCTCTTTGTTTTTGCATTCCTTGTCATATAAAAGTCTTGCTTTCATCACCATGTAAAGTGAGATTTTTTTTTTGTATTGTTTCTCACTAGGATTCTCAACTGAATTAAACATATTTAACGATTACAATTCTGGTTTCATAGGGAAATTTTGCTTTGTGATCTTAATAATTTCATTATGGACATTTTTTCCAATATTCTTTTGCTTTTTTACAGTTCTACATAGAATGAGCCTTTTTCCTATTTGCACTTCTAGCACCCATCATTTTCTTGTTCGTATATTTTAGCTAATTTTGCTGGCATCAAGTACCATCTATACAGCATCTTGTAGTAATTCTCTTTATGCAATTGACAAACCGGAAAGTTCAAATCTTTCCAAGTCTGTGACCAATGATCTAGCTGGAAAGAATGTCCAATATCCTTGGTTTCTCTTCAGATTGTATACATCTTTCTACTTTTATGTATATTTTATGTATATGTATATTTTTAAACAGCCTTTGCTTGTCTAATATCTATTGATTGATTTGCTCCAAGGGCCCCTATATCAGATTTATTATCATCATAATTTTGATTTTAGCTGTGTCATAGAAAATGATACCACATCTTAATAAACTGAAGCATGTGCAATCCTGATATTTCTTGCACATCATGGCTTAATAAACTAGAAACTTCTAACTATGATAGCCAGCTTTGGAAGAAGTTGGAATATAAAACAAGATCTTGGTAACTACAGTTTCCCAGTTCAGGTGAAAGAGGAAGCTGTCATTAATTGCAAACTCCTGGAACATCAATGTGTGCTGCAAAGAAGCAGCACCTGTGAATGCAAGGCTAGTTAGTAGCCTTGCATTTTGATTGTGCTTTCTAAAGTGGCTGATGTATGTTCTGTGCAGATTAATTTAGAGATAGATTTGTTTAGCTAATAGCAAGAGGATCATAGAGTATTTTGCTGTTGTGTAATATATGACCTGTTACTGTTGATTCATGATATTAGATTTATGTAGTCAAAGAAAGGTGGATAGTAACAGGACAGTATGAAGAACATCAGGATGAATCAAGGATCTATCTTTCCTGGGTGGAAGGACCCTGTTTAGCTTTCAGAAATTCCCCCACTTCTTTCTGTACCACAACCTATCACATTCAGCAGGAGACCCTAGCACTATATGTGTGTTTGTGTCTGTGTTCACGTGAGGCGGGCTGGAGAGGCTGTCATGAGGAGAAAGAGCAGGGAAATCTGCTTCAGCCAACCAAGTTGTGTGTGCTTAAATCTACATCCTATTCATGATGTGTAAATGTGCTTTAAAAAAAGAAGTAGGCTCATGTTCTGTGAGGAGCTTTTTCTCCAAGTTCTTGAAATGAAATCCTATGGGAGAAAGATGACTAACTGTGATGTGGACATGGACAGTAGCCTCCAGTGTAAATTGTACTGCAATATGAGGATTGCTTGATGCAATCAAAAGCACTCTCTGTCATAGCCAGTGTTTTGTCTCTTCTTGGCAAAAATGAAGCATTTCTCCTGTATTAACATTATACGGTGGGTCCTCTGCTTTCACAAGAGTTTGGGGTGCAGAACCCTTGCGAAAGTGGGGGACTAACTTCTCCCTGCGCTCTCCCCAACCATTCCCTTGCCTTTTGCCCCAGCATGCTTTCCTTCCTTCTCTGCACCCAGGCAAAAGGCAAGGGAATGGGGGGAAGAGCACATGCTTCCTCCCGATTCCGTTGCCTTTTACCTAGGTGCAGAGAAGGAAGGCAAGTATGCTGGGGCAAAAGGCAAGGGAATGGAGGAGAAGGCAGACATGCACCTTCCTTCTCCATAGGCAGCGCCTCCGCTCCCATTCCCTTGCCCTTTATCCAGTTGCAGAAAACGAAGGCGTGTGATTCCAGGCAAAAGACAAGGGAGTGGGAGGAGGAGGATGGAGGGAGAAGGCACACATGCGTCTTGTGAATAATCAGGTTTGTGAAGGTCAAACCCGTGAATGTGGAGGGAGGACTGTAAACATATCTATTGTAACATTATCAAATATAATAAAACCTCTTCTGTTTTTGTAGCTCTGAAATACGATCCTACTAATGTACGCTACTTGTGGGAAAGATCAAGTCTCTATGAACAGTTGGGGGAACATAAACTGGCAATGGATGGCTACAGGCGGATTTTAAATCTTCTGACCCCTTTGGATGGAGATCGCTTTATGCATTTGGCCAGAGACATGGCAAAGTAAGCAAAGAATCTAATGCTTAAAAAAAAAAGTCAAGGTGAAAGGTAACATACATCGCCAGCGCTGTCCCAAAATGTGCATTTCTCACCACCAATGAGAAATATGTTTAAAGCAGTTTTACAGGTGCAATAGATTGATTAACTTGATGTTACAATGATATTGGGTTGGTAGCAGATGAAAATTTGGGACTGAGATAAAAATAGAACAAGGCCTTTGTGGGCAAGGCATATGCCAGTGGTGGGTTGGGCTACACCCAAAGTAGATAAGGCCACCTCATTGCGTACATACTGCCCCCACTGGGATTGCCCAGCCTCATTCAGTTCCACACAGCCACATGTTCTCCCTTCCCAACTGAAATGAGGCCTTCTAAAAGCTTCCATTGATTCCGAAGGAGTCCTTATTTAAAGAGTCATTGTAACCGATGAGGGATGGTTTGGGAGTTTTGCAGCATTGCAAATGGGAGGATTAGCTTGTTTTTTTTTCTCCGGCATTCACACACACACACCCCACCATGCACACAAAAATGTCCCTCTCCATACATAATGCAATTGGGCTTTGAAAATCTTCCCCGCGGGACAGGATTGATGAAGGGAAATCTATTATGTTTGGATAGCGGTTAGCCCACAGGGAAGGTGAGAGGTTGAATGAAAGTCCCTGCCATATTTCCCATCCCCTTTTTACTGAGATACAAATGAATCTATGCTGTCACTGGACTTCTACCTCCTGCCCTACTTGCTCTTTCTCTGGTATGACTGCAAGGAATTCAGAAGTTTTTGTGTCAGTATTTTAATTAGCTATATTTTGCTATATAGTCTGAACCTGACAGTCTATCATTAATCATAACTGTGGTTAGTTTCATACAAAGGAGGCTCAAACCATGGTTTATGAATCTCTCTTCTTTAAACCAGATTTCCCCAACCTGGTATCTTTTAGACCTTTTAGAAGCTGCACTAAAAGCCCCTGAAATGTCTCTTCTCAGCTGCCTGGGACTGGGGTGAGACAAGGTTCCTTCACATCCTGCTGAGCCCTGATCATGTGTGATGTTCAGACAAAAGCAGTAAATTATAAGGTGAAGAGCCATGGCTTGCTTTCACATCCAGTCACAGAGGAGTGGCAGGATTTTCAAATATTTGACATGATAGATGCCTTTCATTGGAGGAACTTTTGTATTACTGCCTAGCCAGAGAATATTCATTTCCTTTAGTGTTGATGAGTTGTTTGTCTGCATTTACTAATGTTCTTTTTACTGCTTTTTTTCCACAGGAGTTATTATGAAGCCAATGATATCAGTGCTGCTATTGAGATAATGGAGGAAGCCTTTAGTAAACATCAGAATCTTGTATCCATGGAAGATGTTAATATAGCTGCTGAGCTGTATATTTCTAACAAACAATATGATAAAGCATTGGCAGTAAGCAGATTAATTTTCTGTAAAGGCTAGTCATTGTAAACATATTAGGAGAACCTGAATATGTATGTATGTGTGTGTGACACGTGTATATTTTGAATGTATACTCCCAGGATACTCTGGAGCAATAAATTTTAAAAAGTAATAAAGTAAAAAAGTAAAATAAAAAAGTAATATACAATATATAATAAGACAAAGTGAAAAAGTAATATAGCCAAATAAAGCCTTGAAATTGTACCTTCTTTTACTGGCTTGATTCCTTACCCATTACAAATAGCAGCTATATCAGCTTTTCCCAGGTTGTGGTCTCCAATTGTTTTGGGCTACAGCACCAATCATTTTCACTATTGGCCATGTTGTCTGGGAAAGATGGGAATCACAGTCTATTGGTTGTCAGTCCTTGCAACCTTAGGTTGGGAAATGCTGGTGAAATGAACAGCTTCCACGATACTTGTGGGTAGCTCCCCAGCTTTAACTGTCTTCAGGGTTGAGGGAATTGAACCAACTATGTGATTACCTAGAATACTTATCCTTGCGCTTTCACGAATAGTGTATTTTTGGTTGAATTTTGGAAAGGCTGTTGTCTTTTTAGGCATTTTGAGCCCAGAATGAGCCACAGTTGGGAGTTCAAAGGAGCAAATGGGTCTCCTCCACAGAACTGTGTTGCTCCTTAAATCTCTGGTACAAGGAGGTTTGCTGGGAGGGTTGTAGGGTTCTAATATTTTCTTGCACTTTTCTTGGTATGTGGCACTTTCACAGAACAATCTTCCACTTACATTGTGAGTTAGTACAGTCTTCTAATGGAACAGAACCATTTACTCCTTCGAACAATTGAATTTCTTCTTAGTTTTGCTTCCAGCAATTTTTTTTCTTAAGATCTCCCTTTTCATTGGACTTATGATGTCAATTTTTTTTCTCTGTTTTTTAGGTTATTACAGACTTTTCAGGAATTGTACTTGAGAAGAAACAGGCAGAAAAAAATTCCTCAGGAGAGGATAAAGGTACTTGGAGTTTTAGATTTCACTGCATTACATTTTCCTTGTCAGTACTGCATGATCTTCTGAAGCATGTGAGGTCTTTTGTTTCTAACTAATGATACATCATTAAACCCCTCCTTGGCATTGTGTCTGCTCATATTTGCCTTATTTTTAAAAATAGTTTTGCCCTGGAGTAATTTTGAGAGATGTGGCAATTTGTTTGTTCTTTGGTGTGTGATGCAAGAGGCCAATTAAGGAACCAAAGAACCCAAAGAAGATTCTGGCTGTAGTTCTCCTATTGTAGATTAAACTTTTTTTTTGAGGAGAATTAAAGTTTAATTTCATTAAATACACTTTTTGTGGAGCACCCATGTAGGGCAATGGCATCTGCTGGATTTTTATGGTATTGGCAGATGGGGGGGGTAGTATTTGGGGGGGTTAATGCGTCTTGCCTGCCTTTACGTAGCTTCCTTTCTAGAATTCTTTGTTCTTCAGTTACTTTGCTATTGACTCTGTGATACTTCAAAACAGGTTTAACAGTAGGAACTGCTTGTAAGAACATAAGGAAAGCCCTGCTAAATGAGACCTAGGGACTCATTTACTCTAGTTCATGTGCCTGTGGGAAGCACACAACAAAACATGTGCACCGTCATCCCTCTGAATTGTGTTACCGTGTAGCTGATAAACTGAACTGTATTGTCTGTGATGCTGATGGGTACAATATAGAGATTGCACTTGAAGCTGTGGATACATGTTCCTTTCATCAGTTTGTCTTACTTCTTTTAGACTGTCCACGTCAATGGCCACCTCTAACTTGGTAGCATATTCCATGGTATAATTGTATGTTTGGTGAAATGCTTTCTTTTATCTCTGCTGAATCTCCACCATTCACTTTCTGTCCCAGTGCAAAACTACTATTTGTTTTGGGACCCAGGGTGCAGGCTGTTTCAAGAGGTTTGATCTGTGTTTTCCCTTGTGCCCACCTACGTCCAATCAGTTTATTTTTAAAGCTTGAGATGCTATCCCGTCTCATACATTCCAGGAGCAAGAGGAGTGCACTGAATGAATGTAGCTATTACTGTGGCATGTTCATTTCTCTACAGGTGTTGTCTGCTTAGATATATTGTCCAATTTGGTTTAGTTTGGTTTGTACTGATAAGACAAAATCTCGTAAGCTCAATGCATTCTTTATTTTCCTTCTCCTTCTGCCTCCAGGTCCAGTGAAAGAGACAATAGAAATGCAGGAGGGTCAAGAAGAAATGTCTGATTCCCAAGAGCCTGTGCCTGAAACCAGTTCCGCATGTGAGCAAGTTACTTTCTCTGAAGTAGTTTACACCAGTGGTGTGTATTTCTAGGCAGGAAGCAAACTTATAAATTCTTGTTGTGTACCTTCAGATCATTTCTTATGGCAACTTCAAGGTGATCCTATCACAGGGTTTTCTGAGGCTGAGAGTATGTGATGTGTCCAAGGTCACCCAGTGGGTTTCCACGGCCAAGCAGAGAATGGATCCCTGGTCTCCAGGGTCGTAGTCTAGTGCCCAAACCAGTACACTGCACTGACTCTCAGAAATATTAAATACAGTAGGCCCTCCACATTTGCGAGGGATAGGCACCCAAATTGCTTGCGAATGTCAAATAATTGTGAATAGGGTGCCCCCCCCACAGACTTTTGCCCAGCCAGTGCACCCGCCCAAGCCGGGGGTGGGGAGGCAGGAACTGGTGATCGGCCTTCCTGGACCTTCAAGCTGCCCACGTGGGCCTTGCCGGTACCCACAGCAGCGGCAGGGTTGACGGGAAGAGTGCAGGGAGCCGGTGATCGGCCTCCCTGGGCCTTCATGCTGCCTGCATGGGTTGCACCTGCACCGGGGGCAAGGAATATGGGTGGAGCAAGTGGGTTGAGAATGGGATGGGAGTAGGAGAACGGGAGAGCAACGAGGCACCTTGTGAATAATCAAATTCATGAAAGTGAAACCCGCGAATGTGGACAGAGAACTGTATAAAATGAGATAAAAATGAGAGTGACCCTCTTTATGGTCCTACTCAGGGATGGGCAACTGCTGTAACAATGCAGGCTACATTTCAGGTCAGGCAAGTGCTTGCGGGCTGCAGAAAGGGAGCAGAGAAGGAGCCAGCCTGCCTCCCATAGAAGGGAGGCTCAACCGCCTGGGAACAACCACAGAAGAAGCCCTTATACTTATTGATTGATTTATATTTATACGTAAATGAACCTAAAATGTATTTAAACTGACTTTAGTGAGTAAATATTGACTGTCCTGTTGACTACAGTGAATTTAATTCCTTTTTCCATTGGCTATAGTTCATTCAGTAGACTTTGGCAATGTAAACAATAATTTTGATTTTTTTAAATTTTGGGGCATGCTGGATGAGGCAGCCAAAAAAAGGGGGGGCTTGGCAATTGCATATTACCCAAGGGCCACACTTCACCCATTCCCAGCTGTAGAACATGGGTGGGCAAAGTTTGGCCTGTAGGCTGCCTGTAGGAAAAACTTTTAAGAATTTTTCAAAGATTTAAAAAAAAAAGAAGCTTTTGCCCCCCAAATACCTCTAAATGCCCTTTGGGGGTATGAAAGGCATTTTCACCACATTTTTTGCGCTGCTCAGGATAGAAAAGTCCTATTTTTTAAAAGAGGTAGTGAACAGGAAATGACTTCTGGTCACTTCCTTTTGTTAAAGAGAGACCTCTCCTGGGCCTTAAATGGGCTGACAAAGAATATGTAAAGCCTGAAAATGCAAGCATTCTGAAAAATCCTTGTGTTTAACAAAAAGTGCAAGTTCTTCCTATTTTCTGATGTTTGCTCATTTGTTATTTAAATACTAGAGCTTACATTTTTTCTTTAAATTTTCCAAATGTTCACTTGTTTCTGCTTATGCTAATACAGTAGGAGTGGGAATATATATATGTATATATGTATGTATGTATGTATGTATGTATGTATGTATATTTGTTGAAGTCTTGTTGAAGTATTCCTCATTGCCTTGATTGAAATATGTATTCTGGCTCAGAATGAGCTGAATTTATTAATTAAAGTTATGTCCCACCTTTGTGCCAAAAAGCAACACTCAAAGCTGCTGATCATAATAAAATTCACATGAAAGTAATTAAAACATGCAAACAGGATCAAACCACATGTAAAAAGTATGATAAATAGAAATAACAGTCCTTTTTCCATTAAAAGTGAGATTGATGCCAAAGGCCTAAGATTGGCAGAGTAAAACTGTATAGGGCTCATGTTCTTTAAAGACTGTATGAAAGAGAATTTCACCAGAGGTTGCTTGTCATGCAGCCAGGTAACAAGCAAAATCTGCTGAAATTCCCTCTTCTAGTCCATTTTCCATCCCACCAACTTTGCCCATCCCTGCCCTGGAGCATCATTATTCCTGGTTTTTCTGAAGAGATTCTTTAGTAGCAATACTGATAAGGTAGCAAGAGTGGTAGCAATGATAAGGTAGCAATAATGATAAGGACCTTGCAGAATGAGGCTTTTAAGAATATGGAGAGACAAGCAAACTCAGTAGAGATGAAGCTGTGTGTGATATTGGTTAATGCTGTATGAATAGGCACAGAAATATTAATATAATGTGAACTTACAATAAACTCATGGTCTTTATAGCTTTATCTTCATGCAAGTAAAGCAACACCACATAGGAACAAGGGGGAATTGTCAGCATCCACAGGGAAGTTTGCAGAAGTAGAGAAATCTCTGGAGGGGGAACTATACTTTAGGAAATAAAATACCCCATTCAGGTCCAAGCAAGAAAAAAACTGACCACTGAGGGTTGGGGGAAGGAGGCAGTGGCTTGTTTTTGGAAAAGACTTGTAACAGAAGCACTCTACACTGCAACATTACACTGCAGGGTTCATTATTATGTAGCTGTAATGCTGGTTAGAAGAACTAAAGCTGTTTTCCTTCCCTAGCCTCAGTAAAGGTAACTTGCTCTATACCCGATGGCGTTCCCATTGACATCACTGTGAAACTCATGGTGTGTTTAGTTCATCTGAACATTTTGGAACCTCTCAATGTAAGTATGGAATGGAATAAAGTAGCAGGGTGGTTTGGGCAGCAGGACAATCCTATAAAAACATGGCCTGGGATCCAAAGTGACTTTTAGGCAAGAGTACTAGACTTGCAGAGAATTTTTGGCCCCATGGGGGAAAAAATGGTTCTTTTGCCAAATCACAAACTGCCTTGGCAATTTCTGCCCCCACCCCGATTCCATCAACACTTTGCCATCTGGCCTTGGGCTGGTTCCCCCTGAGACCAGTTTTATGAATTTTTTGTATCCCAGCCATTAGCTTCGTAATGCATAGCTTTTTCCTTTGGTTTTGTTAAGTGACATCTGCCCTTTTCCTGTGAGAGCCTGAGCCTGATAATCCTAGAGTTGCAGATCAGGAAGGGATATTATAGAAATTTAGGATATTGCAGTTTATGTACTGTGATGTATTCCAGGTCTAGCTACAGAAATTGGGTCAATGCCTGTCTTTCAGCATTCCTTAATCCCTCTTCCAGGCGTGATCCAACTTTGCCTTTTTGAATGGATTGACATGAAAGATATACTTGAAAAAAATTTAACACTAGCCTTTTCAACTCATGCTCTCTTTATGTCATCACTGCTTACTCTAATGAATAGAGGTTGATTGCTTTCTCGTTCATTCACATTTTTACAAGCACAAATTTCATCACGTTTCCACTTTAGTTTGTGACATTGTTTTTAACGGTTGCACAAAATTGGAGGCATTTTCATTCACCTTTTCAGGTGAGATTTTTATGCATACAAAAGTTCTACAGATTTTCATGTAGTACATGAATATATTTGCTTGCATTTTTGCAAGCAGTTTTCCCTAATACATGTATTTACTGATGGAAGACAACATTTGTTGATGTGGAAAAGAGTAGTTGTGTTCCAGGTCTTGTATTAGTTCAGGAAGTGTGAACTAGATTGGCTGATATTAAAATATGAACCAAACTAATTTTTCCACTATCCCTATTAGTCAGATGGAACCAGCAAAAGCCATATGGTGTTTCTTGCAGGGTAGGGGGAACAAGTCATGCAGCTGATCACGTCCAACATAATGTAACCCTAAATAAATGTATTTGATATTTCTTTATCAGTATTGATATTTACAACAATAATCACACACAAAACCAGTAAAACCAAATACAATATGCGGTAACAAATCCTGAAAAGTTCGAATTTCCATCTGCCTTCATTCAGGAGCCTCTGTTGATGAGGGCCATCTGTGCTGCAGTGGCACAATTACAGTATTGTTCACAATGCAGATTTATACAAGACCTCGAATTTAGAATTCTTTCCTACTGGTTCCAAACAGGATTTTTCTTCTTGTTTTTTAATATTTCCAGAGAGATATATTGACTGTTACAACATTGTTCCTGTTTTAAAACACATCTCAAGTTCTGTTACCTAATGTTGCCTTTGTTCAGGGAGATCATTTTTATTTCAAGGTGGTATACACACACACACACACTTACTTTTCTTGTTGTTTGTGAAGCTTTTGTTAACTACATTAGTGGAACAAAATCCGGAAGATATGGGAGATTTGTACCTTGACGTTGCAGAAGCATTTCTTGATGTTGGAGAATATAATTCTGCACTACCTCTCCTGAGCTCCCTGGTGTGTTCAGAAAGATACAACCTAGCCGTTGTTTGGCTCCGTCACGCAGGTAATAACCCTATTCAACTTAGTAGTAGTAACCCTAGTAAACTCTTCAAGCTTAGTTAGAATTTTGTGATTTAAGGCTGTGCCCTATACATGCTTTTCTGGGAGAAAATCCCATAGAACTCAATATAACTCCCCTTGATGTTTGGGATTTGCTGGAAGAGAAGCAAAGATACATTGACTCCATCAAAGGCTGAGAGGTTACTTGAGAGAGTTGTTCTCAGGCAAAAGCATCTTACAGTCTAGGTTAAAGGTAGTAGTGAAGAGGAAAGTCATACAAAACAGCTGTACTGATGGAACACAGCCCAAGTCAGTCAGAGTTCCATAGTTTGGGGACCCACCGCTTAGAGGACCCATCTCTTGTGCGTACCACTGGCAGATATTCTGGAAGGATTCCTGGAGCAGATCTCAGTGAATGGGCCTTCTGTTAAATGTACTTGACAAGAATGTATATAAGGTACCTCAGTAAATGATACGAACATGCCTAACTTTTGTTGGTTGACAAGTGAGAATCTGGCACTGCAATGTCTGCATATCAGAACTGAGATAGTGTTGTTAGCTGCACTGTTATTTTGGGGAACTGGGCATGCTTGGAAAGAAAGATGGTTACTCTCTTCTTGTGAGTCATTACAGGACTATAACTCAAATTTAAAAGCCTGCTGAAACTCTGAGGACAGGACTTGGTTGCGTCTCTTTCCAGAGTGCCTAAAAGCGCTAGGCTACATCGAGCGTGCTGCTGAGAGCTATGCTAAAGTGGTTGACCTTGCCCCCTTGCACCTGGATGCGCGCATCGCCCTCTCAACACTCCAACAGCAGTTGGGCCGGCCAGAGAAAGCCCTGGAGGCGCTTGAGCCCATGTATGACCCAGATACTTTGGCACAGGATGCAAATGCGGCTCAACAAGTAAGAACATCCCTCTGGTAACAGGATCTGGATTCTGGAGTCAAAATGGGTTGGGTTCGGTTGGTTTGGAACAGAGAGAGTGCTTGGAAGGTGGGATCTTAATGCCAGATGGAGTGGAGGAAGGAGCACTTGGGAACTGTCAGTTAAAAGCTGTCCAAGAGGATAGAGGATGCATGGAGTTCAGTGAGGTGCAGGATACCTTCAGGGGTAACCTGTTTGCATCTGGGGGCTGCATTTCCTTGGACTTCCTGTTTGGGGCTGCATGCTTGTAATAGGTGGGGCCAGAGCTAAGAAGGGAGGAGGAGCTTGCTTGCTTGCCTGCTTGCCTGCTTGCCTGCTTGCTTGCTTGCTTGCTTGCTTTCTATGTCTTTCTCCCAGTGTGGGATTCAAAAGCAACTTACAGTACAAGCTAAAACAAAATGTAGCTTAAGTTTTTTTTAAATAAACCATTAAAAGAAATCAAATTGAAACATTAAAATAGTTGTAAACACATATAAATTCTCATAAAAGACAGCAAATTAAGAGATAAAAAGGTCTTTATTTGGTAGTGGAAAGAAAGCAGAAAGGATGCTAACAGAATTTCCTGTGGGAGGGAGTTCCAAAGCCTAGAAACAGCCATCAAGAAGGCTCTTTCTTCTGTCCTTACCTGTTGAGACTGGGAGGGGGGTGGGATTGAGAGAAAGCCCTCCCCCAAAGACTGTTAAGATTCAGGCAGGCTTCTAAGGGGAAATATGGGCCATCAGATATTCCCCTTCTCTCTTGCTTTCTCTTTGATGCCCTCTACATGTCTGCTGCCCTGCTTGTCACTTCAGACTCCAGTTTTTTGGAAAAGCCACATACCAGAAGCCCGTCTTTGGACACAGTAGGAAGCTTTTGCTTCCTTGATGGTTTCTATTTAGTTTAGTGTAGTCACTTCTAATGAGGAGCGATTGAGCTGTGTGCATGAGAAGGGTGTTATATCTGAATGCAGAAACTAAATGTGATATGAAAATATTTGACTCTGAATAATTAACAGAAATCATAAAGCATTATCAGTTATGTTGACCTTTTTGTAAGCATTTAAATTATTGGAACGTGCAGTATTTTTTAACTGTTTTCCAATGATATGAATAAATGAAGTTTACTATCTCAGGTTTTGCACTCAAAGGTTTATCTTCTCCCAGCCCACCTCCCAAATCATGACAGACTTGCTCCTACTATTTCTTTTGCTGTTAGTCTACTAAAGTTTGTGAAGTACAGTTGAATGCAAGATGAGATCTTGTATGTCCCAATTGTCTTCTTTCATCATTTAGGAATTAAAATTACTGCTTCATCGTTCAACATTGTTATACTCTCAAGGCAACATGTATGGTTATGTCGATTCTTTGCTGACCATGTTAGCCATGCTCCTAAAGGTAAGCGAATTCTTCCGCATCTTCTATCACATTTCATATCAGGTTTAAGTCTCATACATGTGTTTTATCTTGTGCATGGTGATAACATGCCAACTGGAAAATAAATATAAATTTAGAGACATAGCGATGTTAGTCTCTATCAGTATACAAAGGGATCTTGTAGCACCTTTGAGACAGAAGACCAACTCTTAGTCTCAAGGATGTTACAAGATCCCTTTGTAAAGTTACATAAGAAGTAAACTTAAGTAAACTTACTCATGTCTCTACATTTTGACACTCTTGAACTACTGACACTTTGGCCTGTGGGAGGTAAGGGTATAGTGTTAAATATTGTAGTACAGGCATTCATTATTTACTGTTCCTGTAGCCATGAGCCTAAGGAGAATCCAACAGTGGAGACAGCTGTATCAATCCATATCAGCGCAAACAATTTCCATCTTCACTAAGGGCTGGTCTTTTGCAAAGCTAATGGGTCTTAATCGTCCATTTCAGCCCAAGGCACTCTAGAATACTTTGCGCTACAATACGGATCATTCACAACAATATATTACATCTGAGAAAAACCATCACCCTGTCCCCAGTCACTGTGAGGATTGCATAGAGGAACAGGGAAGCCTGAGTGATGTGACAGATGAAATCATTGTTGCTGAGCAGAAAATCCAGGTGCTAAGATCCTGTGATTTGCTGCTCCATTGGAGAGATGTTGGAGGCAGTAGGACACTGCAGACTAGCAATGTTTGCAGTACAAACCTTCAGCATTACCTGGCAGGTTTTTAACAAGATGAGTCACCTGTTGGCTGAATTGGGGATTCTGCCTCAAATTGAGAAAGTGACTGATTGTATCTAAAACTGGGACTGAATGTAGCATGGCATTCCTCTCTTCAAATATGCTTGAAGTCTGAAGCTTTTCTTCTTTTGTGACTGCCTTCCAGGTTGCCATGAACCGAGCTCAGGTGTGTTTAATATCCAGTTCAAAATCTGGAGAAAGGCATCTCTATCTTATTAAAGTGTCAAGGGACAAAATCTCTGACAACGATGATCAAGAAACAACAAACTGTGATGCAAAAGGTAATGAGGTGTGTGTCTGTGTGCAGTGTTTGTGTTACAGCAAGGAGGTGGGGTAGGGGATAGATTGTCTGTTCCAAAGATAGCATTTTGTATTCTTCCTTTGTGCTCAAGTCAGGAGTGGGCTGACACCAGGCTTGTTAGTTCTACTTTGTGTTATATTAGAACCCTCAGAGTCACCAGCCAGAGCTGAGTGCGAAAGGCACACAGTTACAATCGTGGAGCAGGGTGCCTCTTGGCACATTCTGACCTTAGGAATTTATTTTTGGTACCGTAATTGAAGTGAACTCACTGGCCTTTCACGCAAAAGACTATTCCAAGCCACCCGGACCTTATGCTACCTTTTGGCTTTTCTTGCTGTACGCAGACAATCCACTCTCTCTAATGTGTTTCTATTATTTCTACCCTATAGTATTATGATTTTGTGTGGTCTTTGGGCGTTTCGCAATGGCATACATTTTCCCTGGGTAACTTCTGTTGCAGTTTGGAACACTGTAAGATGCATATTCCTGCTTTTGTAAAGTGCAGCATAGTAAATCTTCTGACAGTATGTGGGCATCTTAAGTGGACTTGCTTGGAGATAGTCCCCAAGTTATAGAAACAGTTGCTGACTTTCACTAGATTTAGGATCTTGGTCTTTGTTGAGTAGGCTTTATAGTGAGTTTACTGGTGGCAGCTTTCATTAATGCAAGTCAATTACAGGTAGTGTGCATCTTTTGATTGCTTCCCCCATCTCTGACATATTTTTTGTTGTTGTTTCTTAAATTGTACTTTGGTATATTTTTGTTCTCTGCATTAAGTGTTCTCTGGAAAAAACAGGCTAGAAACATTCTAAATAAAACATTATAATGTCTTATGGTTCCTTTCAAGCAATATTTGTGGTGCTTACAAGCGTGCTGACAAAAGATGACTGGTGGAACCTCCTCTTGAAGGCAATCTATGCTTTGTGTGATCTTTCGCGATACAAGGAGGCAGAGCTCCTGGTGGACTCCTCACTGGAGTATTATTCCTTCTATGATGACAGGCAGAAGCGCAAAGAACTGGAGTACTTTGGTCTCTCTGCTGCAATTCTGGACAAGAATTTTAGGAAAGCTTACAATTACATCAGGTGAGTTGTCTGGGTTGAAAAAGCAAACTCAGTTTGCCTCTGTGGCAAACGGTCTCCTTGCTCCTTTCTGAGACACAAGGATACACCATAACTGTAAAGCACTTACATTAAAAATATCATGTAAATATTAAATCTTGCTTTACGAGCAGCTTCAGGCTAAAGGCGGATGGTGGTAGTGAGCTTATTACTGGGGCTTCTCATAGAAAAGATGTCTTCACTGCAAGTTTCTTATGTTGTTTGACAGTCAGTTGCAGGAAACTCACTTTTTGCACTGGAATTGAGGGAGAAGGGATTGGAGCAAAAAGCCCCATCTCTTTTTTCACCTCAGAATCACCTCTCTGTCCGCACTTGAACCAAGGCACTGAACACTTTCACTGCACCTAGCATCATGGGTCCTTGCTTTTTCCACAGGATAATGGTCATGGAGCATGTCAGCAGGCCTCAGCTTTGGAATATCTTCAATCAAATCACCATGCACTCACAAGATGTTCGGCATCATCGCTTCTGCCTGCGGTTAATGCTGAAGAACCCCGATAATCATGCGCTCTGTGTTTTGAATGGCCACAATGCCTTTGTGTCTGGTAGTTTCAAGCATGCTCTTGGTAGGCTCGTAATTAATATTTAGTAAGGCAACACCAGTGCAACCTGTTACAGTGTTTTATGTTCAGTTTCTCTAAACCTACTCTGTGCTTCTTACACTTCAACAAGCATGTGCAGATAGACGTATAACAGCTCTAATAACAGCTTGAAAAAATTTACTTTTCTGCCTGAATCCTAAATCCAATGTGGTCAGTAAGACCAGCACACTATGATTCTGGGAGAGCTGCAGTTCAAACAAGTTACTTTTTGAAGTTCTGTGTAATACAGGTTATGGTGCTGCTGAATATTTTTAGATGCTGGAGTTAATGATCTTAAAGGGTTCTTTTACCGTTTGTGTTAGATCATTTGGGAAGCAAACACACACTATTTCTCTCCCTGCCACAGTTGCTTCTGCATGCTTTCCACTGCTTCTACATCCTGATAAGATATAGTAGGAAAACAAACAAGGCTTTTGCTGGTCTCTCACACACCCACACAAAATGCGAAGCATGTGTGGTATTCTAAACTTATTTAAAATGGGGCAAGATCATGCCTACACAAATAAAATGAATTTGGTTCTGTGAATAAGCATCATTTTGTTTCTCCAAGCTGTGCCCTCATATGTGATGGACTAACGTTTCCTTCACTCTAGTCCACGTGGCCAGTGGTCATGCTGCCTGGGGATGATGGGAGCTGTCATCAGCACTTAAAGCTGAGAAAGGCTGACTCTGCTATCGAGTTTGTTTTTCAAAATACTGAGAAAGCCACAGCACAATAAATTTCACAAAGAAAAAGAATAAGAGGATGTCCTTGCTTATTCTCAGTAATTCAAAGCTGTACAAGTAGAGGCTGACCTAATGCTTAGTAGTATTGATATACAGATGTAAGGTATTTCTGTGTGTATGCTGGATTTTGTTTTAAATGTGGAGAACTTATTCAATAAGAGGAATGTTTTACTAACTAAAATCCCCAAATGTTTCTTTGTTTGTTTTCGTGCAGGGCAGTATGTGCAAGCTTTCCGTAGTAACCCAGATGAGCCCCTCTATAGTCTCTGCATAGGCTTGACATTTATCCATATGGCATCTCAGAAGTATGTGTTAAAACGGCATGCACTCATAGTACAGGCAAGTTGTGTCCGTTAGTGTTTAATGTGCCTTCATCTATCAATCAGAATTCAAACTTTCCGATTGGCAGGGGCTAGGGTATCTCTTTTTGCCATTTTCTTTACTCGTTTTTCATGAAGAACTATGTTACATACTTTGAAGTGATCAGAGATCATGTTATGGCGTTAGTGGAGTTCTATCTACCTATCTTAGGATGACTAAACTCTGTAATCACCTTGCTGTAGAAAATATGTGGCATGAGTACATGAAATTGTATAGTGGGTTAAATTGCATAAGAGGCAAATAACGTGATGTTTCATTTTTTTTCTTACTTTTTCTGTAGAAGATAGAAGCAACCAGAATGTATTTTCTTCAGCATTTCAGCATATGGATTTTAGCTATCATTGATCTTAAGTTAATATAGAAACTGCTTTAGAAGTATTAGCAGTACACTGACAGAGACGTTTGCTTTTTCCTGTCAATGTAATAGATTTTATCCTGCTTTATACTTAATATCAAAAGAATTCCTTTTTTTCTTTTGCTCTGTTTGAGAAGTTCATACGCACTTGTTGTATCACAAGGGTATGGCTGTAATTCTGGCTCTCCCCTCCTTGGAAGGAAGCTCCAGCGAGTGCAGTGGCATTTAATTCTGAGTAAACACGCATAGAGCTGGCATCCTGTTGGTGAATTATGACAGCCTAAGTCAGACATATGCCATTGCAGTTCACTTGTCCTTGTGGAAACTGGAGTTCTCTACTGAACTACAAAACCAAAATCTCCCCAAACTCACCAATTCTCAGCTGTATCGTCCTGAATGTGGCCATTTCCTGCTTGCTGAAGTTCAGGGGAAGCAGCAGACAATACAATGACATCAACCACAGAGCAACGACATCATCCGCAGGAATATCCCAGAAGTCCTTGTGGATATCTGTTGTTGTATGTGTCCGACTATAGGAAAATAGCAGGAGACTTGTCCACTGCTATTCCATTCTACTGAATAGGAAATGGCTGGGTTTGGGGTGGGGAGAGTGCTGCAGCTAAGTAGGTGAGGGTTTTTTTGCGGGGGGGGTAGGGTAAGATAGGAGATTATTGTTGCTGTGTCTCATAGCTACAATATGCAGGGTTGTGATCAATGTTTGATATATACATCTCTTAAATACGGCAATTGAAAACCAAGATAATTTTATTATTATTTATTCAGGTTTCTAAAACGCTGACAGAAGAATGAGTTTTTCTAAAGAAAAGAGAACACTTTAAAATCCTGTTAATAGCAAGGAGAACTGCTCATCCAGTGGATGAGACAGAAAACTACAACAATATGACTGATAAGGGTTGTATAGACCTTTTATACTAATTAATCTGTTTGTATTTTTATCCTATTCCATGTGGAATAGCTCATAAAATTAATACGATAAAACTTCACATATATATTGAGCTAACATTCTCCCAAACTGCCTTCACTTTGGCTACTAAAACTTAGCTCAAAGAAGGGATCTTGCAGACAGCAGGAATATTGATGTGCAAGTCTATTCTGCTGCCTGTTGCCTTAGTAATGTCTTTCTCATGATTGCTGTACGTTAATCCAATTTTTTTCTTGTGTTACACATTTGGAGATAACCATATTGCTGAAATTACTGTGATGAATTCCACTTTGGATGTAACTACTTTTACTCTCTGGGTAGAATAAGTGCTATTCATAGAACTCTGGCAGTGAGGACCAAGGTAGCGAGGCAGTATTAACCTCATTTTGTTAAGAGTGGTATACTGAGATATACAGAGGAAATATAATGTGAAAAAGAGAAAGGCTGTCTTCAACACTGTCAGCCTGGCCTGGTTCAGAAATCACCCTGATGGTTTTCAATTACTCTTCTGTCATTAGTCATATTTTTCTCTAGCAGAGAAAAGGGGCAGAAAAAGCAGAGTACTTCTTATACTATTCTTTTGCTTCATTCTTCCAAAGAAATTGGGGCTGTGGAGGGAAAATGTGTTTAGATTTAGGGTGTGGGAAGAGAGATAATCTGGAGTTATATCTTTGGAAGGCACACAAGAAAATAAGGTAGGTAAGGTAGCTGTGCAGGCTTTTGTCATTCCCATATTTCCAAATCTATGTTATCCCTTCAAACATTGGTCATCTAGCCTGTGTGTTGGATTTAAGGAGAGGCAAAGGTGGCTCTGCATTTGACAGTATAGTCTCTGACTCTTCAGCATCCTTCCTTCTTTTGTACACAGGGTTTCTCATTCCTTCAGAGGTACCTGAGCCTCCGTGGTGGTTGTCAAGAATCTTTCTACAATTTAGGCCGTGGCCTTCATCAGTTGGGATTGGTACATTTGGCTATTCACTACTACCAAAAGGCCCTGGAGGTTCCACCATTGATCCTGGAGGTACTCTGGAAATTGCACGTCTTCAAAACACACTTTCAGTGTTTCACACACATGCTCACTGGAATGTTTCACATATATTCTGCTCTCCTTTCTCTGGCCTTGTGCCTGGCAACTAATGCCCAGAATGTAGATGTTGTACAAGCTTCCCCCAGTTATCTGACAGGTTAGAGTTGGGAGCACTGTCAGAAAACAGAATTGGTTGAAAAGTGGAAGCAGTGTCCTGTAGGGAGCATGAAGGACTTACAGAGACTCACTTTTTACCAGCAGAGCATGCACTGCTTGCAAATCTCTCAACTGGCTTAGCACCTTTTCACCCCTCAGTTCCTTTTTGCAAGCAGTGCCTGCAAACAGTTCCAAGTGAGCCTCCTTAGATAAGAAGAACTGATGAAAGAGTGGAACCCCAATTGCATTAATGGAACTTGTTCTTAATTTGGAAGCATCAAAAGAATGAGTTATCAGATAATGGAGAATCAAAAAGTAGGGGCTTCCTGTACATGGAAATCCTAGAGTTCAATGAGGGACCACTCCAAAGGTTCAGTGTTTATATGTTTTTAAATATTTATGAATTTTAAAAACAAAAATAAGAGTCCTGAGTCACTTTTGTAATGGCATTCAGTGTTTGTCTCTATAGCCCACTTTATCATATATATGAAGTTTGATCCAGAATTTCAGGTAATGTTGACAGTACACATCATTAATGTGTGTAGTTGATTGGAGAGAGGTAGTTCAGAACGAAATAAGACCTGCTTTTTCGAAAATCAGTTTTAAAGTGCATTTTAGGTTTATTAGTTTTTTCAGGAGTTCCTTTGCTGAAAAGCAGGATAGCAGTATAAAATGTAAACCCACTCTAGGAAATCTGGGCACACACCCCTTATGACTATTAAGTTAGACCTTAGGAACTGTTTTGAATAAAGCCGCTTCCACCTGATATGATAGGATGTCAAACCTGTCTAGTTAACACTTCTCCCAATGCTTCCTTCACTTGTAGAAGATCTGTTCTTATGAGAGTTAACTGAGAGCTAGCTTTCAGATATGAAGTTTGCCTCTTTGGAACACCACCTCTGCAAAAATTTTATAAGTTCTCAATTCCACCACTGGATTTCAAGAATATTAGCAATGAGGCAATGTTTACAACCAACAATTTTGCTCTCCTGTTATTTAATAGTTTGGGGCAGTGAATTATAATAATTTTTTGGCAGCTAGGTGATTTTCCATCTTTTCTTTAAAAAGACACTGTGTAATGGTGTAAGGATTTTCCCTCTTCCATTTTAGAGGAAACAGCTCCTGAGAATGAAGAAATAAGGAATAAAGCCAGGTTCTAATGTGCAAGATTTTAGTTAGCATTTCTTTAAAAAAAAAGCTGCTTGACAAAACTCACAAGTAATAATTTCAGGTATGAAATGACTGTCTTGAATGTTTGACAGCGTGCTATGTTACACATGTTAAGACAAATGGAAATGCCTTTCTCTCCCAAATCCAGGGAATAGAAGCTGACCAGACAGACTTGAGAAGAGATATTGCCTTCAATTTGTCACTCATCTATCAGAGCAGTGGAAATATTAGAATGGCTCGGCACCTACTGTATACTTATGGAGCTGTATAATGAGAGAGCCAACACCAAAACCCAATAGGCAAGAAAAACCATAGGCCTGATAATAATGGATTGCTTTCAAGAGGAGGAGACTAACCTGGCAAGAAGCTGATGCCTCTCACTGTCAGAAAGACTGAAGTGCTAAAGTGGAGCTTTGTGAATGTATCATCTGTAACAATCAGTGCTTAGTTATTTGTCTCCTCTGTTGAATGTAAAGTAGACAAGATGAGCT
This sequence comes from Cyclura pinguis, assembly GCA_030412105.1. Classification (NCBI taxonomy): domain Eukaryota; kingdom Metazoa; phylum Chordata; class Lepidosauria; order Squamata; family Iguanidae; genus Cyclura; species Cyclura pinguis. Next base: position 205,464,657 of record CM059599.1, read on the forward strand.
TTATTCAGTGAAGTTTACTGAAAACATTTCTGATATGGGTTAAGCAGGTCTGGCCTGTGAGAAGCGAACCTGAAAATGCTGCGGATTGCTGAAACGACTTCAAGGCACACAACAATAGCAACAACAACAAAAGTCATGTAAATAGGCTAAATTTAAGCCATAGGACCATTTGAAATTATTAAGCATAAAGCAGCTTTGCAATTATATTTATTTATTTAAAAGTACTGTGAAAGCGGAAGCTAGCGAGCATGCAAGACTTCAACACCTAGGGTCAATTTTTAAAAAATAACTTTAGTGGTGTTGGAGCAAATGGTTGCTTGCAAGAACATTGAATATGTATCTAAGTCCGGTTATGGCAGTAGATCATCAGTTAGAAGCCTACTGAAATTCCAATTCATTTTTGTATGTGCACTTTTCTACTTCATAATGGAGCACCTCTGTTACTGGATACTACATCAGTATATTAATTTTAGCTGTTCATAGTATCATAATTGGCTACCTCTGCATTTTTTCACTTTTCTGAAATGAGACGAATAGCATCAAGAGGCTGTTGGTCAGACTCTGCCCATGCTGCTTCGTGGCCAGCAAAAAGAAAGTAAGCGACAGGACGGGACCAGGGACCAGCCTAATTCCCCTCCAAAACTGCACTTTCTATAATAAAAAGTACACAGCAACTGAAGATAACACAAGCATACAGATAAGCTTGTGTTATCTTCATGCATTATTGCTTAAGAAAGAGGACAGATCTGCAGAACGGTAACTGCAAAACACACACTGCAAACAATGTTTAAAAATAGTATATCTAAGTTTTAATTTTTAAATAAATATACACACCAACAAATCTCCATCAGCTTCACATAATATATGGTGGAAGTTCAGAAAAGAGGAAAGACAGCAAAAGTACACCAGTCATGATTTATGATATACAGTCACTAAAAGCTCTTGGCCCAATCCCAATAAGGCTTCTTTTTGGAGGCCCAACCAAAAGGTTTTTCTACCCATGCGAATTTGCCATGAGCAATACCAGTGTAAAAGAATGATTCCAAAATGTAGTGTTCAACTGTCTTGGGCATAAATATGTCACCAATGCTATAAAGGTTTTTTTTCTCATTTTAATTGCTTTTGGTTTGGCTTGTTTTCTTACCTGATAATGCACTCACATACATAATGACCTGTGAAAATGAGGGAGGAGAGAGGGAGGAGCTCAGCTCCAAAGTGACTTAGTCATATCTTAGTCTTTATAGAGAGGCAAACATTTTCAACAGATACTATACCTACTTTTTTTTTTTTAATACCTATAATTAATTGCTCAAAATTACTTGACACCACAGGGGTCCTGATCAGTGCTGAATGTGCCACCCATTTGTGCACTGTAGGTGTGTTCAAAGAGGGATATCTTAAGAAACTTTAAATTTCATCTACAAGACAAACTCATTCAAAGTTTGAACGATACTGTTCTAAAGCCCCAAGGCATTTGTCCTCTGTCTACTACAAACACAGGCCAAATGGTGGGAAGGACCAAATGCAGTACATCACTATACTTCTTCCTGCGTGTCTGAAGACTTCCTTTTAGGAGGAAGTTTTAGCACTGGGCCACATACAAACCACTTTTTAATGAAAAGGAAATTTACCTGCTTGTCAAGTTCCGTGGAGGTATTTAATAATTAGTTGTTGAGGCTTGTACTTAATTGTGATTCAGAAGTTTCCCACCTATTGGTCAGTTTGTGCGTATGCATTTTAAGAAGCACTTTTCTTCCATAATATAGGGGATACTTGGTTCACGTAGGGCTGGTAAGTAACTTCAGTGAGTCTCTGGCACTCGCCCTTTGAAAAGGCCCAGCTTAAAGCTTCCTCTGTGTACCTCTGGCAACATATGGTGGTGGATAGTGGCCTGAAAAGTGGTGTTCATAGGCACAGGGTCACCCCGACAGCCTGGAACCGCCTGCTCAAGAAACTCATGGCTGGTTTAGTTCGTTCAAATACTTCTTGGAAATAAACTTCAAATGGTTCTTTGTTTCCCATCGCTTCAGACATACCTGGCTAGGGAGCCTCACTGGCCTTTCCTGTGGAGAAAAGATTTTTCATCTAAGCTCAGAAAAGATGCCTCAGAAAATGATGTGCCCTGAAGTTTTTAATTTATGATTACCTATGATAAACAATAGCAAATCAATACAATAAGAAAGGGAAGGAAAATGGGAGATCCCCCCCAACACTTTCAGCCAAGCAGCACAAGTTTAGCTCTATCCCGGTGTCCCCTTATCATGTTGTATTAAAACACTGAAATCCAAAATGTTTGCTGATGTGATGGTAGACCACACAATGACTTTTTTGCTCAGTTGGGGATGAAATAAAAGGAGACCAAAGTACTAATAAGCATGCCTTTTTATGTTCCACTCTAACCATCTGGATTTTACAAGTCAGTTTTTCTCTAAGAGCAAGAGTGGAGATTTGCCCCCTGATCTCCAGAGCTGTAATCCAGCAGTCAAACCACTACAACATGCTGGCTCTCAATGTTTTAGCTACATTGTCTCAGTAATGCCTACAACTGTCTGGGGAATCTATAACCCTCCAAATGTTACTTCCCCATTTGAACCAGAGCTATAAGGCTGCCAGAAGTCAGCAAATAGCACTAACATTTAACAGGTATTCAGTGGATCTACTCATGTTCTCAAAAGCAGCATGCTTGAGGGACCAGCCCCACTAACTAGGTTTTATGCCAAGACAATTACTTTAACTTGGTAAGGTATTCCTTTACTGACCTCCTCCTCATAGTTGTGTTCAGCAGCACTCTTCTGTTGCCTGTTTTTTGCCAGCTCACGCTGCAGACTCTCAAACTTTGATTTGAACCAGTGGTGAGCTTCCTCCAGATTAGCAGTTATCTGGGAGAGGGAACGGGAGGTCAGAATAAAAGTACTGTTAATTAATTTTTTATGTGAAGGCATGCAAATGTAACTAATACAATCTTATTTCAAGCTCAGCTAGTAGATTTTAAGAAAAGACATGGGGACCTCTTCCAGTCAGCAAATGGGAGAAAGAGGTACAAACTCTTTTGGCCATAAATATGCAATACATGAATCAAGCTAGGATGCAACATCAATTTTGTACTGTGTTGACATGATACAATATCCTTGCTGTAGTTTTTTTTACTGAATCTGACTATAAAACTTTTGCTATATGTCTGGGTGATAAGGATATACATCCATCAGTATGTTATCATCCATCAGTAAGTTATTCTTGTTTTATCTTAATAAACATAAAACACTTTGGCTGGGTTGTTGCATTGTCAAACATAGCTACAACACAGCTCTGTCACTGTAATTATGTCTAACAAAGCTCATCTACTCACCCAAACCCCACCTTTTCAACCTGACAGAACCCCAGCCGAAGGGTTTCTAGTGGGCTACACATCAGGGTCCTGGGAAATGGCATCCGCCGCAATCTCCTGGTCACTGAGAAGAGGCTGCTGGAAAGATGCTTTCGGATCCTGTCACAACTACTTCTCTCAATTTGCTGTAAACATCATTCTCGGGATGGCATAGAGGAGGAATCCACGACAATTGGGTGCCAGCTGGAACAGGCAGGAGTCCAAGTTCTTTTTCCGTTGTGACAGTTAGGACCCCTTCCCTCCTCTGGCAGTTTTTAGTATCTTGCCAAACGAACCGGTCAGGTTTTAGCCCTTCTCTGGCAAATAGTGATAGAAACATTAGAGGAAATGGAGAAGTGAGAAGAAACGAAAAACGGAGTGACAGATTTGACAAAGGAGAGCTCCCAGATGCCCGCCACTCTGCGTGGCTCTGAGGAAGGGAAGGAAAACACCTAAAGTTTGCCATCTCAGATGCCAGCCGATCTGCAAAGGATCTAAAGGCAAACTCCACCAGATGGCTGCCACTCAGCGTGTCTCTGAGGAGGGAAAAAAGGAGGTGTTAAGAAAGTTTTTCTTTCCATAAAGTTTGCCATCTCAGATGCCAGCCGATTCGCGTGGCTCTGAGTCGAATAAGAGAGAAAGATCTAAAGGCAAACTGCCCCAGATGGCCGCCACTCAGCATGTCTCTAAGGAGGATGAAAAGGGGGCATTAAGACAGGTTTTCCTCTCATCAAGTGAGAGCAATACCAGTGAGGTAAAGATGATATCTGATGATAAAAGAACAGAAAAAATGGTAAGTAAGGCTGAGAAAGTGGCAGAGTTACCACAAAAGCCCAAAAAGGAAAAGAAAGAGATACATGGTGAGTGCTGGTTCAGGTGTGGGGTCCAGGACTAGAAAGTCTTCAGCAACAGCGGAGATGTTTCAAAAGGCTGATTCTGGCCGCCATTTTAAATTGCTGGATTCCAGAATGGGGGGGACTCTCGGTGAGTGAACCTCCGCGATGGGAGCATGCTCAGAAGGTAACATGCAGCACCCAGAAGTGAAGGGAGGGGCTGCCCCAGAGCAGAGCTCAGGACAAGCACGCTCAATTTCCCCTCTTTCTCTGGTGCCAGGTCAGAGGGAACCAGAGGCGTGGAGGCTGCTGCAAGACCGCAGCCAACAGTACATACTCCCCGGTAGACAAAATGAATCTTAATATTGGGAGTTGTTTGAATCAGATGTTTATGGGACTGTGTAAGGGAACACAAGCAGAAGATCAATATTGGAGGGGAAATATCAAGCAGAGGCCTGTGTTTGCAGATGACGGGTTGCCAGTTTTAACGCATCTGCATCAGGCATGTGGAGAAACTTAGCTAACCGTAATAAGTGGCAGCTATTAAATAAACAAATGGTTTTAAAATAAGTAAATACAGTGATTTCAGAAATGAAGAAGCAATTGAATGAATTTATTAAAATGAGTGTTGCAAATACAATGAATTGCAATAGAGGCATTGGCAGCTTCAATTATAAGGAAGAAAATAGTAATGGAAAAGTAACATCGTGGAACAGTGTTGGAGCATAGGAATGAAAGAGAGTAGAAAGAAAGCAAGGAATAATTAGCTGGTAGGGTGCATAGGATAAGGAGGATGTTCAGGAGGAAATGATGCAGGTAGAGACAGAGGAAACTGAACTTTCTTCAGAAGATGAAAAGAAGGGTGAAGTGGATGCTAATAGGTTGTTTCATACGAGAGAATTCAGAAAGTGTGTTAAAGACAGTGTTGCAGACTTTATGTTTAGAATTGGATGTGGATAATTGTTGAATTGTTGTGGATTCCTCCTCCTGCCATCCCAGAATGAATCTTCACAGTAAGTCCAATCTCTCATTTCCTAGTACGCTGATCTGAAATGCCTTAGAAACCCTTCAGCTGGGCACTGCCTGGCTGAAAAGGTAGTTTTTCAAGTCATGTTTGGTCATTAACAAATGTAAATGTGAATCACAAAAGTTCCAAGATCGTTAAGTTTGGCTTACAACCTCTTAACAGGAAACAAGTCTTAGTCTTTTGAGGGCTTCTCCTCACCCTGTCCCACAGTCATATCTCTAATTCCATTAGTACCCATTAAATGAGAAGAACAATCATATTCATTTAGGAAAGCCATGGCATTAAATTGGACAGAGATGGAGGAGAGACTGCTACTTATGAAAATTGTGGGGGTTTTTTTTGACACACAGTGGTATTACAACTGGTCAAAATGCATTCCGCTGAATAGCCAATATATTGTAATCTCAGCATTATATTAGGCAATTGATAAATGTAATGTAGTAATTCATATACACAGGGCAGAATATAGCAGTTTATGCATTTATTTCATACACTGCGTAAGAATTTAAATGCAGTGTTACTCTCTGAGGTACAGTTCTTAAGATAAAGGTACCACAAGCAATTTTAACTACATTAATAAAGCAAAATTTGTGCATTTTCCCTCACATATTTAAAAGTTCACAGCTATCATGGTGAAGTTTGATTTTTACATGGTACCACCTTTTTCAATTCAAATGAAATACCTGGTGCATTATATTGGCATACAAATACAAGTGACAAGGCCAGTTGGAGGAGGTTCACAGAAGGGCAACAAGGACAAGAGGTATAGAGAACAAAATGTATGAGGAAAGGCTGAAGGAGCTGGGCATGTTCAGCTTTGTCGGGGGGGCAGGCCTATTCTCAGGATGACAGGAGGATCAATCCACTATGTATGGGTTGTGATCCTCGTGCCAGCCGATTCAGGAGCCGTCGTTATCCCAACAGAAAAAAACGTTTAACCACTCCTGTTCCTCTCCGGTCAGTTTTTATTTCTCCTGCGAACCAGCTAGGTGCGATTTGTCCCTCTCCAGTACAATAGGTTAGATTTTATTGAAATGGAGCAGGATACAGAGAGAAAAGCAAAGAAGATAAGAAGAATGAACGGAACGACTAAAGATGATTTAGTCTGGAGTACCGCTGTACAGCGGGGCTCAGACAAGGAAAAACAACATTCCGTCCAGAAAACCGCAGTACAGTGGGTCACGGATGATGGCGTTGGCAGCTCTGGTCATAAACCCAAAACGCAGATGGTCATGGAGAACAATGTGAGTTCCGTCCAGAAAACCGCAATACAGCGGTCACGGACGATGGCGCTGGCGGCTCTGGCCATAGACCCAATAGGTAGTGGGTCATGGAAAAGAATTTGAGTACACACGGAAAGACTAAAGATGATTTAGTCCGGAATACCACTGTACAGCTGGGCTCGAACAAGGCAAAAAACATTCCGTCCAGAAAACCACAATACAGTGGGTCACGGATGATGGTGCTGGCGGTTCTGTCCATAGACCCAAAACGCAGGTGGTCATGGGGGATGCCCTGAAAGCACTGAGAGCGAAGAGGATAAGGTAAAGTTTGCTGGTGGGCACACACAACGAGCCCAAGACAATCAGAAGCCATTAGCTAAGGAGAAAGGTACATCAGACAAAAAGGTAAAGAAAGCTGACAAGTCCGGGGGTGGCAAAAAGCTCCCGCAGAAGTCAGCGGTAAAACAAAAACTCACGATTGCAGCTCCCAGGCACCATCTTGAAAACAGCCATTCTAAAATGGTGTCACGTGCTCCCAGCAGGGCCTAGCAGGTTTCTGAGGGAGGCACAAGAGGCGGAGCTATAGCACATACTGGCACTGATGCTGACCCAATCACAGGGTGCGCCGTGGCAGCAGAAAGGGTGGCGGCATCTTCTGCTATGGAGTCACGTCCGGCCGAACTCAGCCAGTCCCTCTTTGAACAGATAAAGATGACTCCTGATTTTAAGTGCTTCCTAACAGGATGGTTAGACAGTGTGCTGGTCCAGAGGCAAGAAGTGTGTTACAACACATGTGAGTTGCAGTTAGGTTCATGAGGTGGGCCACTGCAGCACCCCAGAGATGAGTTTTGGGGAGAGATAAATCAATTAGTTAAAGAAACTGTGCAAGCGCAGGCACCTTTTTAAAACACAGATGCCGCCAATGAATTTTAATAACCGTGATTATCAAAACCAGATGGCTATGTGCAATATGATAACTTTATTTAAGAATACAAATTTACAAATCAATTTAATCTTCTAAATAAAATGAATTCACAGCGGGGAAAACAAACAAACAAACAAACAAACAAACAAATATTCTAATTTGAATGAATTGGCTATTGCTGGAGAGGAAAATGAATTGCCAGCAGCAAAAAGAAGGAGAATGGAACAAGAGGAAAGACCAAATGCAGCCTAAAGGTCAGAAACAATAAGGAAAAGTCTTCAGCGGGCAAGGAGAAAGGCTATAAAGAAGGATGAAAAGGATTTTATGTATTCTGATGATGCGGTGGAGGATAAGATGGACTCTGATAGGATGTTTGAAGCAGAGACCTTTCGTGGTACTCTGGGGAGGATATCGCAAATATTAGGATTGGACAGCTGTAGTGAACAGGAGGTTGACAATAGTGTTAAGGAAAGTAAATTAGCTTCTGTGATAAGAAAGAAGGGATCTAGAGGTAATGAGATTCCTACACCTGAGTTCTGTCAGAATAACGAGTGAGTGGTCCTCTCAGTGAAGTTCTAAGACATTTTAACTTATAGTCAAAAGTTATATTAGGAATCCCAAGGGTTCAGTATGCAAGAGTTGATAAGAGCTGTGGAAAGAATCCAGAGTTCTGAAGTATGTGGCTGATGCGGGTCACAATTCCACAGCATTTGCAGCAAGGAATATAAATTTGTTAACAATAGCAAAACGGTCATTACGGCTGATGCACTGCGAGGCTGGTCAAACATCTCGCAATAATTTGGCCTTCGTCCCTTTTACGGGAGATTTACCGTTTGGCAGTCAGGCATTAGAAAAGGTGTTAGTGGAGACAAAAGAGAAGAATCAGGTACTCCCCACTTCATTAAAAAAAAAAAAAGGATAGGTGGAGTTTTGGAGCTCTATCTACTCCTTTCGTGGGGAAAGATCACATGGTTACTCTAGAGGGGGCTCCGAGTATAGACCTGGTAGATATCAGTGGAACAGACAGAGACCACAGTTTAACAGACAGTTTCAATATTCTAGACAAGGAAAAGGAAAGCTTGAAAAACTTCCAAGCAAGGAAAACCACAGTATTGACAATCACTAGCAATCAGTGGGTAAGACTTCTGTCTTTTGGTCACAGACGGTCTCAGTTAACATCGGACCACTGGGTTTTAATGGTGGTAAATCAGGGGTACAAAATACTTTTCCATACAAGGCCGGAAGGCAGATTTCTTCCATCCCCAGTGTCAAAAGACAGAATCAAACAACAAAATTGATTGTCAGGAATTTGTTCACTTGCTACAGATTGGAGCGATAGAGAGGGTTCCAGAACAACAGGAGTTTTCAGGAATATATTCAGTATTGTTGAATCTGTTTGAATATGTTGAATATGTTGAATCTGAGGTACCTCAACACCTTTGTGGAGTATCAAAAGCTCAAAATGGAAACTCTGCAGACAATCAAAGAGAATTTGTCTGTGGGGCGATTACTTGGCGTCCATAGACCTCAAGGAGGCATACTTACATGTCCCCTGGAGGGAAGAAGACAGGAGATACCTGAGATTTCATTATCAAGACTGCTACTACCAGTTCAAAACACTGCCTTTTGGGTTGGCATCAGCACTTTGGGTGTTCACAAAGCTACTGATTCCACTGATAGCTTTTCCCTGAGTACAAGGGGTACAGTTGTACCCATAACTAGACGATATCTTGCTGAAGGCAGACTCAGAGGTCAAGTTGAGGAAGGATGTAGAGTTGACAATCCAAACACTAACGGATTATGGCTTCCTTCTCAATTCAAGAAGAGCATGTTGAATCCAACTATGGTTTTGACGCATTTAGGTGTGCAGACAGACACATGGAAAGGGAAAATGTACCTTTCCCAGGACAGGTTAGTGAAACTGAGGCAAGAAATACAGAAAGTATGGCAGGGCAAGTCAATAGATCTGATGCAACTTGCAAAAGTGATGGGGATATTCATATCAGCAACTCAGTTGGTCCAGTGGGGAAGTTTCCATGCGAAACCTATGCAGAAACTGCTGCTGAAACACCAATTTGCAATATCTGTGAAGAGACATTACAAGGTGACTGTACCAGAGCAAGTTTGGAAAGAGCTTACTTGGTGGTTGAAGGAAAAGAATGTTGCTTCCGGAGTTCCCCTTCGCGTTCAGAATATGGTCCATGTGACAACAGATGCCAGTTTCTGTGGTTGGGGAGCTCACTGCGAAGGTTACTTTATGCAAGGCATTTGGACTCCTGCAGACAAGTGGTACAATATAAACTGCCTAGAGTTCAAAGCAGTACGGCTAGTGCTGCAGAGGTTTCTGTACTTGGTGAATAATCAACACATGAAAGTGTTCACGGACAATATGACAGTCAAGGCATGCACTGGAAAACAGGGTGGCTTGCATTCAGTGCTCTTGGTAACAGAGTCGACACGGCTGTTCCGGTGGGCCGAGAAACATGCGAGATCAATCACAGCAGTGCACGTGAAGAGAGAGTCGATTGTTCAAGCAGGATACTTAAGCAGAAATTGGCTACATCTGGTAGGACGGTCTCTCAACATGGATGTACTCTGCTGTTTGATGAGTATTTTTGATCCGTTACAGGTGGATTTGTTTGCTTCTGGTGGAAATACCAAGTTAAAAAGGTATTTCTCAATTGGTGGAATCGAAGGTGCTGAAGCACATGACACTCAGTTGGGGGCATGGCCTACATGGCATTCCCTCCAATCCGGATTGTGCAGAGAGTTCTGTCAAAAATCTGCTTAGAGAAGTCCGCTTGGAGAAAGCGTCAGTGGTACTTTTAGCACCATACTGGCCAAGGAGACCTTGGTTCCCGACGTGGCTACAGATGGCTCAAGCACCGCCTTGGAGGCGCCATTGAGAGTGCACTTGCTCACCCAGGGTCCAGTGTGTCACCTGGACCCCAGTTGGTTGGGTCTGGCAGCATGGAAATTGAACAGAAATTTCTAGCACAGCAAGGGTATGCTGAAAATGTAGTTATGACTATATGGGGGCCCCTCAGAGAGACCACCCAGAGGATATACGATAGAACTTGGAAAACCTTTCAGAGATGGTGCGGAGCTAAAAATTAATGTGGCAGAAGTGAATGCTTCACATATCTTTCACATCCTGCAAGACGGTTTGGAGAAAGGTTTGCGCCTGAACACTTGAAGAGGCAAGTGGCGGTGTGGTCTGCGAATCTGATTTCTCAGGGGCGCCATTTTGAGTTCGTTTCCAACCGTGCACAGGTTCCCCTCATGGGATTTGAACCTAGTGCTGAATACTATAACGGTGGCACCATATGAGCCACTGAGAGAATCATCCCTGAGATTGCTATCTTTCAAAACTGCCTTTTTACTCAAGATCACTTTGGCCCGAAGGGTGTCAGAGTTGGCAGCACTATCTGTGTGTGAACATGTGTGCAAGTTTGAGCAGGACAGGTTAACACTGGGCTTCGATCCTTCCTTCTTGCCAAGGTGTGTGTCATCAACATCTAGGCTGGAAGAGATTCATTTGCCGATTTTCTGTCCGAAGCCACACCTCCATTGGAGAAAAAGTAGCATACTTTAGATGTGAGAAGAGTGGTGAAAGCCTAAATTAAAAGGACAACGGAGTTAGGTGGCCGGATGCTTTACTGGTATCCTTCCAATCAAAGACTTTCAGTCAGCGGGCCAGTAAATCTGTCATTGCTGGATGGATCAAAGCCTGTATATTTCTTGGTTATGATTATGCAAAAAAGCCGCAACCGAAGAATGTGTGACCACATTCTACAAGATCGATGGCAACTTCAGTGGCTTTTGCCCCATCGTGTTCTTTGGAAGACGGCTGCAGTGCAGCTTGGTGGAAGGAGTCAACAACTTTTATTAGGCATTATAATTTGGACAAATACAAGTCTGTACAGGCAGCTTTTGAGTGTCGTGTTCCGCACGCAGTGTTATAGTTCTAGGCCCACCCAGGTTACAGCTTGGGAAAGTCCCATACGTAGTGGATTGATCCTCCTGTCATCCCGAGAATGAAGAGTTGGTACTTATGTGAACAGTCATTCTGGGATGACAGGAGAAGGAATCCACGCCCACCACTAGGTTAAGAGGAGTTGATGCAGACGTACGGTGGGGTCCAGGTTTTTTCTGTTACGCTAGGGACAGGAGTGGTTAAACGTTTTTTTCTGTTGGCATGACGACGGCTCCTGCATCGGCTGGCGCGAGGATCACAACCCATACGTAGTGGATTGCTCCTCCTGTCATCCCAGAATGACTGTTCACGTAAGTACCAACTCTTCATTCTCTGCTGGCCAGAGACTAGGACCAGGTCTAGCGGTTTCAAGTTACAGGAGGGTAGATTTCAATTGAACATTAGGAGGAACTTCTTGACAATAAGAGTGGTTCAGCAATGGAACCATTTGCCTAGAGTGTTGGTGGGGTGTCTCTCTCTGGATGCCTTCAGAAAGAGGCTGGACAGCTACCTGCTTGGGATGCAACAGCTGGAGAGCCTGCATTAAGTGTGTGGTTGCACTCGATGCCTTATGAAGCCCCTTCCAGCTCTTACAATTTTATGATTTCACAATAAGATGGGTCAAGCCTATACACACTTTCTCCATAGGATTAAAATCTTCACCAAATTAAGCAGCCCAAAACCATGTAACAAACTACTCTCCCCCAGGTTCTCTCTTCCTCTATTTCTGAGCCTACCTGTTCTGACTCAATACTGGCTTCTTTCAGCTTCTGTTCAGTATGTTCTTTGCATTTCTTCAAATGCTTGACTGTGTCTTCCAGAGCCTGAATGTATCAAAAAGTGTTAAGTCAGAATAAAATCAGTTGTTGTTCTCACACATTTTCAACACTGATTAATAGTCTAGACAAGGAATAATGGCCCAGCTTGGTAAAGGCCAGTAAGATCTATGGATCTCATTTGGTATGGATTCTTATATTGTACTAAGCAAGACAGCATAGGAAGAAAACTTTCAATAGAGATCTGAGTGTCTATCACCCCAGAGATGCTCCACAGCCATATATCTCATTCCTTATTTTCATTTATACGATTGGTAAGATGGGACTTGAGGAAACCGAAAATAAAATTGGACAAAATTTGCTAAAACAAATTAATTAAAATATGACACAAATTAAATAAGACAGATGAGAATACAATTAAAAATAAATCACAGAAGAAAATCTGGCATCCACCCAGTTAAGAGCTCCTTCTGTTTCAATCCACCTTAACTGCTAAAGGCATAACTAAAATGCCTCTGCCTTCTGACAAAGGGACAATCAAAGAAAAAGTTCATCTGCTAGAGAGATCTAGAGCCTAGGAACAGCCACTGAGAAAGCCCTCTGCCATATCAACAAATATGCCTCCGAGTGTGGTAGGACCAAGAATAAGGCCTTCCCTGCCCTTAAATTCTGAAAACCTGGACAACCTTGTATGAGAGAATACAGTCCTGCGCATAGCCCTGACCAACTCATATAGAGCTTTATTTGTCATGATCAAAACGTGGTATTGTGCTCAGAGACAGACTGCAGCCAGCGCAACTGCTGTAACAAGGGAACCCCACCCTTCCTGTAACAAGGTCTGGTCAGCCATGTGGACCAGGATTCTGGACACAATGAAGTTTCTGAACTTTTCAACAGCAAACCCACACTGACTACATAAACCTTCATTTCAACAACCAGAGACCCCTTTACCTGGCATTCTTCTTCTAGCTGTTTTCGTCTTTTCCGCTCTAGTTCCAATTGGCTTTCCAGGTTTCTGTTCTCTGTTGCCATTGCTTGTTGATTTTTGGCCAATTGTTGCATTTCACTTTGCAGGCTTGTTAATTCAGTGACAAATTGTTTGATACTAAGGGACTAGATATAAGAAGAATCAGATCTCATGACCACATAATGTATGTTTTAATCTAGGTACAACTCCTAGCACACTACAGAAAGGGAGTCTACCTGCTCGTGATTTTTCTTCTGGTACTGCTCCTTCAGTTCTTCCATTTGCCTCAGTTCTGATTCAATCTCCTGAAAATGGTTCAGAACAGTGACAGGAAATTATCTAAAGAAAATGTTCTTCCCTGACACAATACATAATGTTTGAAATCACGTTGGTGACAAAACACAGGCATAGCCCCCTGTTATATTTGTTTATGTTCTTCTAAGGCCACTGCAAAAGGAAACATCTAGTACCTTCTTGTGCAATTATTCCATCCGCTCCCCCCACCCTCCGCATTCACCGCGGATGAGTTAGCTGCAGGAACATCCCCATGGCCATTTAGTGGCTGGGGAGGAGGATATCCAGGCAGCATCTGGTTGTGTTTCTGCAGTTTATGACACCCTTCTAGGGCAGCTGACAAGTGAACTGTGTGCACCGGAAGAGGAGGAAGCAGAGACACTGCGCCAAGCCCATGTAGGATCCCAGCCATTAGCTCCACCTTTCTCCTGTTCGGTTTAGATTCTCCAAAGCTAGGCCTTTATTCTAAGGCAAACTGAGAATTTTCAAAACCCTGTCTGAGAGAGAATGCCCCTAACAGCTATACAGCCAGGAGATTTTAGCAGGGAAACTTCCCTCATTGGAGTGCTGCTGGGATAGGCAATTTAGAAGTGCTAGATATGACCTATAAAGCCCTATATGGTTTTAGTCCAGTATATTTGATGGATTGCACTTCCATATATGAGTCTGCCCAAGCTCTAAAATCTTCAGGGTACACCGTTTTCTCAGTCCCACAATCCGCCCAGGCTTGGCTGATAGGTTCAAAGGACAGGGCCTTCTCATTGGTTGCTCCCAGACTTTGAAACTCTCTCCCTGCAGATCAGTGCACTAGAAAATGCCATCCCCATTGCTCTCCTGATCATGGGGTACAATGAGACAAACAGTTGTGGCAGGACCCTGAAGTGTATCTGCCTGTTCTTAACATGTCCTACTGCCAGGCTGAAAAGGTACATTTTCGGAGGGGTGGCATCATTAGATCTAACTATGACGACAGAGCTCTCTTTGTGCAATCACATCTGATGATGCACAGTCTCAACCAATTATGTATTTTAACTGATATTTTTTATTTGTTCTGGTTTTAATATTCTGTAAGTCATTTTGAATCTCAGTATCAGGGAAAAGGTGGGATATAAATATCATCATCATCATCAGAAGCAGCCACAGTAGCAGCAGCACAGAATTCAAGGTCTGCTTTTGGCAACCTCTTTGCAATCCTACTCTCTTCTCCCACTACATCAGAATGACTCCAGAGGAGAAAACTGGAAGGGAAATAGGAATTAATGGTTGTGTTTAACAATAGGATTAATCCTGAGCCAAGTTCAAAGATTCATTCCTTCAAAACAGAGCAAGTAAAAAAAAAAAAAGCAGTGATTTTTCTTTAGTAGACCTAAAGGGAAAATGACATTTTTGCCTTATTTCAAAAAGCATATAGCTGAAAAAAGCTATTATAGTCTTTCCTACCGACAATGATCCATTAGCTTTGCAGCTTCTCTTCCTGCAAGTGTGAAAAAGACTGAAAAGACCGCTGCTATAAGGGAACTCAACAGTCACAATTATGTAATTCATCATCACATAGTATTAGTCCACTTCAATAAAAAGCTGAAGCCATTTCACAGTTGCAGCAGAAATGCAGCTTGTAATATTCTACTTTGGATCAAAATGAACAGATCTCTCAAAATCTTTGTGTGAACAATCAATTTGACATCCAGTTGTCCTTCCTCTACAATTTGATATATGTCTTCCAAGTGGCAGGTGCAGAATGTGTGTTTAAAAATGAGACTAAAACAAAAGCAAACATCTCACACATCCAAGGCATCAACTCACCTTTATTCTCTCTATATTTCGAACATTGTCAGTCTTGGAGTTGAAGTACTGTGTGATGAGTGCCTTCTGTCTCTTCACCTTCTCCTTCTGACTAGCCAGGGCTGACTCCAGCTCCATCACTTTTGTCCGTAGTTCCCTGTTACAGCGTGACATTTCCCCAGATTTAGAGCAGGCCTCTTCAAGGGCTTTCTTCAGCTACAGGGTACCAAGAAACAGTCAATTCGTGCTCATTTCAAGCAACAGAGTGACTGAAGGGCAGTTCAGTTCTCATCACCACAAGAGCCTTCCAGACTTTGGTATCCTACTTTGAAGGTAGCCTGTCTGGATTATTCAACGGGGGGCCTGATTCTTCCTTACAGTACAAGAGATCCATGGTTTAAATCTCAGACAAGTTCTGCCCATGGGAGTTGTCACCCATAGCTCAGTGGTTGCAGACATCATTTGCATGCAAAAAGTCCCAATTTACTTGATTTGCTTAACAAAAATAGAACGGGAGGAAGTAGTAATAAGCCAGACTAAATAAGCATCTCCAGTGTAAACTGGATTCATCTTACTGCCATTAGTGTAAACAGGAGATTATACTTATGCCAACTATCAATCTAACATTTTATTACTGATTGGAGCTGCCAAGAAGGATCCATTTAAGTCCGAATGCTCTCCTGCTCCCCTCTCCTCACCTCAGATGATTCCTTGTGGGTTGCTTTCTTTGCTACTTCTCGCTCAGTCTGAAACTGTTTCTTCAGTGTCTCAAGGCGATCTGTGTATAGCTTTGCCTCCATCTTGGTTTCCTCAATTAGCTGGTCCCTTTCAAGTAGGCAGAGGAAAGAAGACTTTACAAGAAGTCACTTTTTGCCCTAAATCTAGCAA
Source organism: Cyclura pinguis (assembly GCA_030412105.1). Taxonomy (NCBI): domain Eukaryota; kingdom Metazoa; phylum Chordata; class Lepidosauria; order Squamata; family Iguanidae; genus Cyclura; species Cyclura pinguis. The sequence continues at coordinate 205,480,712 of CM059599.1, forward strand.
AGGGAATGCTTTCAAAGTGTATGTTGCACTTTCTTTTCTTTGCACTTCGTTTTGCCACTGGAACTCTGGGTTCCACAGCCAAAAATCAGAACTCTAGATCAGCTTTGTTCTTTTTGGCCCTGTTTTGCCAAATGTTTGGTTCAGTACAAAGACCAGGTTGAGGGTACATACAAAATTCTGCCATTCACACCAGAAAGAACTTCAGATTAACGACCATTTTCTTACCTGCACTCCAGTAGCTGCTGGTACTCTGCTTCTTTGCTTTTCAACTCATCCTGAACTTGCATGAGTTTACTCTGGAGGGCACTATTAGTCTGCAGAGCTTGTTCCAAATTTTGTGCAAGTTTCTTGTTGTCTGCTTTAGAAGCTTCCAGTGCTTTACGAAGAGGGCCCATCTTTTACGGTGAGAAAAGCAAGCAGATGGGAGCAATATTGTTATCAAGAACAAGTGTCTTATTTAGATAACTGAACATTTTATTCACATGACCAAACAGCTTAGCCTGCTGTAACCATGAAGCTCACACTGGAAATGGCAACATACAAGAAAAACCAGTACAGCCAATAATCAGGTAGCAATAGACTTTAAACTAATTACAATGGCTTACATTCAACACCACATTAGTGGACATCTACTAGCATTACAGAACATTCTTCTCCTATGATCTTCCCTTCTCTTCAAGTAAAGACTTGTTCTGGAGGGCTTCCCTGCCCCACAGAGCTGGTTTGGGAGCACACAGAAGATGGCAGGTGGATGGAGGATCATCCTGCTTCCCAGTTCCATTGATGGAAGCAGTTCTTTCAGTGGAACTACCCTACTGGATCCTGACCATCAACTGCGTGCAAACACAGAGCTCTTACCAAGGATGCTAAATTCCCAGAGCAGCCACCTACACTGAACATACTAGCATTTTAGTCTATTGCCTTCCCGGTTTGAATTTACCTTTACAGTGTGCTGAGATTCCAAGACAAGTTTGCTATGGTACTGTTCCAACTCTGCTTCTAACTTCTGAATTCTTTGCTGGCTTTGGGTTCTGCATCCATAAGTAAAGGGAGAACAGAAACAGAGAGTGCCATCAAAACAATTAAAATCAGATTAATTTCAGTCCACTCTTGAAGCATATACAGTTAAGAGCACACCTTAAATAATTGAATTAAAATGTATCAAACTAGATATTTATTCACATGTGCTCTTTAAAATAATTGCTTTTTTTCCATAAAAATTGGTCATTGCTGATCAGTGGCATCAGTACTGTGTTTGAATCACTCATCTCATTCTCTTTTGCAAAGATTTCTCAGAAATCCTTTCTAGGTTACTTTTTCTCTCTCTGGTCATTCCTCCTCAAACAATGACTGATTAACTTAATTCCCTTATCTGAGTGAAATCTAGCCAAAGCTGAGTACTGTAAAACATTACAGATTTCAACAGAATTCCAAACATTAGTTTATATGTCTTTTGTTGAAATCAAGTGTTTGCCATTGGCTAGGCTGTCTTTAATAGTACAGACACCTAATTTTCCTTCAGTTCTTTCCCAGCAAGGAAAGTACCATGTTCCTGATACAATGTGCTGGATGTCAGACCTGCCTTCAGTGGACAGAAAGGCCCCACTCATGAAAGGTACCTCCACACAGTTTGGGAGGATCCACCATTCCCCACCACTATGTGGCACCATATCGCACACTCCTCAGCAGGGGCTCTGATCCTTTGTGAACCACTTCCAGGGAACCAGAGGGGCTGCAGTATAGAGAATGGAAGAGAGATCCAGCCCTACCTAACTCATCTGCCAACTATGCTAAATGTGTTCTGCTTCAAGATAATGAATGTGCCAATTAAATCTTCACCCCTTGGTTCCACTGAGTACCTAGAACTGCCATACAAAGTAGACAGATGCATATCCAGTTACCTTTCCTTCTTCAGGCCAGCAATCTCAGAATCTTTGCGCCCCAGTTCAGTTTGCACCTTCTCCAGAGCTACCTGCATTTTGTTATGAGAAGCCAACACATTCTCTAGCATTTTTGTCATTTTGACATTATCCTCCTTTGACTCTTCCAGTTTGCGGCGTAGATTCCCTACCTAAAGGATTGGACAAGATCAAAGAACAATGAAGAGATCAGATAAAAACTGAAAAATTCATTTGGATTATCTGTCCTAAGTCAAAGCTCAGTGACAGACCACAGATTTCGCATGCAGAAGATCTTAGGTTAGGTCCCAACAGCTCCTCTTGAAGGTTCTTCAACAGCAGGTCTGGCAAAGACTTTGGGTTGCTGTTGCTGCTGTCACCATATAGAAGAAACTGGGTTAGATGGAGGAATAGTTTAACTTGCTATAAGTAACTTTATGTTAAGCAAACTATCCCTTTACATCAGGCTCTGTGAAACCTATCTTGGTCTCCTTCAGCTCTGAATAGTGACAATCAATTTATAGTCTAAGAAATGAATGCCAGCTACTATACTTTGAGCAAAAGAATTTTGAATTTGCAAACAAAACCAGGAAGTGGCTTTCCTATAAGTTGAGACAGAAAAGGCTAAAAAAATCTGCTACAAAGATGAAGAAGAGAGATCAGTTTGTAATGGATAATTTGAAAATATGAACAGTGGTAATGGTATTTATCATTTGTGTAATGCTGGTTCTGTTCCTCAGAGAAGATGCCCTGAACAAGGTATTATCTTTTGTACAAATGAGAAAATCTTTTGTTTGATTCTTAGGGTTGTGTTACAGAAGACAGATGTAATGCCCATGTCAGTTATCCAGAGATAATGTTTTTAATTTTTACTGAGCTAAACCAATGTATTAAAAGGGGATGGAAACACTATTCTATTGAGGCTCATACAGTCCAGAATAAATCTGATTCACAGATCAAGGTTTCTTACAATAGGCATGTTGATGTATGGAATGAGAAATAAGCTTACCCCACCCCTCAAAAAAAAAAAGAAAAAAAAGAAATTGTCCTTGCTTTAACCATTGTAACGGAAATGAAATTCACGCCTTCAATTTGTTTTAGTGTCCCAGTTTATTATATTGAGAAGTGACAAACCACCTAATATCTGCTTACCACTAAAAGAAGACAGCAATTCATCTTACCTTGTGCTTTTCTCTCTCTTCTGTGGCAGTTATTTGCCCTTTGAGCTTCTGGTTTTCTCTTAATGCTTCCTCACAGGTTTTGACTGTCACAGAATAATCTTGCTCTTTCCAGGCAAGGACTGACTGTGACTTTTATGAAACACAGAGAAGGGAAAATTATTGTTCCAAATGTCAGGAACTGGTTTCAAGTGTAATGGAGAGAAAAGAGATTCTACCATCCAGATCATTCAGATATCTTCTAGGTGAATAAACACAAGATAGATGGAAAGATTAGCTCACTGAAATCCACTTAACCATCATCTCTTCCATATCTACCCATGAGTCGGGTCAGATGCATGTTTTGAGATGCATGTAAATTCGTTTTCCACACAAGACAGATGGTGGTACTGTTCTCAAAAAAATACCAAGATGGCAAGGAGAAAGATGTAGATCACTTTCTCCCCAATATGTTCATGTGTTATGGGGGGGATTGCCTGCCCTGGGTAACCAGGGGAATTGACCTGCAACTCTAGATATACCTTTAAAAAATACGGAACAGCCTGTGAGTCCCTACCTATGGTATGAGGTGGGATAGTCCAGATTCTTGTGAGAGCCAACAGGGTATAGTGGTTGGAGCATTGGACTATGACTCTAGAAGCCAGGGTTTGAATTCCTGCTCAACCACAGAAACCTACTGGGTGACTTTGGGCAAGTCACACTCTCTCAAGTCTCAGAGAAAGGCACAGGCAACTCCTTCCTACAAACAAATCTTGCCAAGAAAACTCAGTGATAGGTTCACCTTAGGGTATCCTAAGTCAGAAATGACTTGAAGGCAAAGAATAGCATAGCTTAGTCTCATTAGGTATATGATTTCGTGGCTTAGGAGGTTTATCTTTTCTGAAAAGCATCCTAGTCCTCACAATGAGAGGTAATTGGGCTAAAAAGATAATGGCCAAGATCCTGTATCAGGAGGCACACATGTATCATGCAGCTACCTTGTAAGTAGCACAATTCTCCTGCAAACACAGTGATTTCCATGTTGTCAGAGAGCAAGGGGATGAGGCAGGATGGGTCCAGATGTTTTCCTGTACATGCATGTGCTGTAATGCCTTTCCAGAGAGCCTCCCAGGGTCCTCAGGAGGTCCCTGCAGATGACATCCTTGTCATGTGTCCAGCAGTACAGAAATAGTGTGATGCATCCCTCCTGATCCCCTGCTCTCTGACAACATGGAAATGGCCATGTGGTAGGAGGGTCGGCTGCACTGCTTACAGTATAGGCTTGGTTGGGAGACTCTGGTCATTACATGATCAGAACAGAATTCTGAGCTCTGCAACAACTAAAAAAGGAAGTACTGGTTGCCTTAGTCTGACTTAACGCCATCGTAACAAACTACCAGCCAACATATTTGGGGTTTAGTTATTTTCCCCTCATTAAATTTAATTAAAAAAAACACACAAATATTTTCAAAACTGACCACATTCCAAATTTGCTACACTAAATGAGGTTTTGAAACGGGAGTCTTTCTTTATCACATATGTGATGCGAATTAAGTGAGAGAGACAGACAGACAAATAGGCACGTATGGGATAGAAACTGAATCTGCTTTCAGGCAAGCACTCTAGAAGTTTTGTGCCATTGTTTGTTTTTCATCCTCGCTTCCAACTTTCTCATTCTATGTTTCAATTCAGCTACCAGGTTTGCACAAGTTTCACATACCCCTCGGGCAACATCTTAGGGCCTTTGCACTCACCCTCTGGAGCTCTCTTCCCTCACTAGCTAGATCCCATGCAGTTTGTAACCATTTGGGGCTGGGTACATCCATTTCGCTCCCTGGTGCTTCCTCCATGGTCTTAATAACCTCAAAGAGGCTTGGAGAGGCTTTGCAACTATCACCACAGTCAGAGGCAGATTCTCTTGCAGGCAAATCTGTCATGAAGCGAACTCTGCGTGTTGGGGAATACAGACTGCAACCTCGTTCCTCAAGCCCTAAATTGTCATTTATGTCCCAGGCCAGGTACGACTGAAAACCATCACTGGGCTTCTGATGCCAACAACTTTCAAAAGATTTCCTTTTTTTAAGAGGCATTTTTGCTATAGAGTTTGCTGTCTAAGAAGGAAAAATGAAAGATTTGGAAAAGGCTCAGCAAGATAAAAAAAGTGAACCAAAGGTCTATTAATTTAAGGATCTGCAAGGGCTCCATATGTATGTACTGACTCCTAAGCCCTGCATATCTGTTATTTTAGAAAGCTGATATAGGTCAGTGAGGGAATCCAAAGGAAACCATTTTATACAGCACGTGCCTGACCTCCCCCAAGATGGCTGTTGAAAAGGTAAACGTTCAACAGCCTCTTTTATGAGAGATGAATCAACATAGATTCTCTCTGAGGTCACAGAAACAGTGAGTCATTACTGTGCTCCATTTGTGATGTCACGAGGTCCTCCCCTTGTATCATAGTATGACATAAACAGTGGAATAATTCATGAATCCAGTCTTCAGAATTCAAACTAGATAGATGGAACAGTTGTATAGACTGATGGGTAAATTACAAGTTCACTCTTGATTTTGCCGCTAGCCTTGTAAGTGATCATTTCTGCATAATGTTTGATCTGGATTCTCTAGGAGAACACTTGGCTCTTCTCTTCCTCTTGTATTACCAACTTTTTTTAAAGTCATACGGAAAGCAGAACATGGGTTTACCTTACAATCTCTTTATAATTGTTAAAAACACACTCTAGAGCAGGGGTGAGCAGCTGCAGTGGGCCTGAGGGGGGCTATTTTTCAGATTGGCCAAGTGTTTTTTTTTGAATAATTATTTATTCAAGGAAGATAAAATTAAATTTATTTCATTTATCATAAATTTAGCACAACACAATCCACATTAATTTCATTCATTAAAATTTTAAATTGTATCTGAGATTTTTAATTTATTTTTACAAGGTATGGGAAGGCAGCACCCACAAAGGCAGCAGTAGATGAAATACCTGAACACACTGGAAGGAGATACAATCAACCTTCCTCTTAATAATATTTTCTGAGTATCATGCCAATGCTTCCTTCTAATGCTTCTCACTTGCTCTCAAGCAACAAATATTCTAACCCTACTCCTGCTGCCCCTCTTCTTCTGTCTCCCTGCCACTGACCCCACCATCATCCTTATCTCCTCAGAAAGCAAAGAAAAGAAGGAAAAGAATAGATAAACATTGCTATTGCCACTGCCTGGCTGCAGTTCCTTTCTAACTGCCTCTGGATCTGGAGAGCCTGATCATGTTGGAGGGGCTGATTAGCGAACTGTCTGCCCTACTGAGAAGATCCTGGAACGTCCCAGCTTTTAACAAAATCTGGCAATAGCAGAGTGGCAGTTTTTCTTTGGCAAGTAAGGAGGGTGATGGTGAGGGCAATGGAGGGAGATTTTAGCTTTAGAGTGGAGAAAAGGAGGAAGGAACAAATGGGGTTTCCTGGTTATGGACTCCACAGAAAATCAGAGGCAAACCACAGCAGCCATTTTGGTGGGGAAAAAAAGGATATTTAAACTTGGGCTGGGGTGGAATTATAGTCACAAAAGGGGAACTGGAGGTTTCATGCAGCCCACAGGCTGCACCACTGTCCCCTCTCCTATACAAGAAGCACTCTTAAGTCATTAATACTTAAGAGTACTTTTCCTAAAAATTTACTTTGGGTGTATATGCATGCAAAAATATCCCTATACAGAGAATGAATGGAGAAAGGATATATAAATAAAAGAGGGAGAGGAAATGGGGACACTTAAGCCTCAGTGTCTGCTTTCAGATACTGAGAGTTACAAATGATGTGGAAGGATGGGAGTTGGGAGATGGGATTTGTACCACCTATCTTTGCAAAAATAACAGCCCAAACTCCCCAAACTGATGTGGGCTGTAGGTTGTGCATATTGTCTTCGACATGCAGTCTGTCTTCATCTTGAAGTGCACAGAGATAGCAGCTCTTAGATGGTCGCAGCCAGGAGCCACTCTCAGTTAATTTCATGCCACTTTGAGTAACACATTATAAAATCATCTAGATCAGTAAATAAAGTGTTATTTGCTTCCCTTCCTACTAGTACAATTCCCCTGAAATGGTTTCACAGCAGGTGTGGAGGGGAACCTGGATAGCCAACCCTTCTGGCCCCATAGATTTCAAGGAAGTGAGAGTGCTTTATGTTCAATGAATGCTCAAGATATTCCAGCTCCCATGACAATTTTGGAGAAGTAAGCTTTCATGGTAGTTTTGAAGACCAGAAGTATAGAGGTGGGGAGGTTTAACTCCTCCCCTTCCCTGAACTTAGAAGCGACTATGCAGGATGGAAGCAGAACAGGCTGGGCTAAGGGAAATACAATGAAGAAGAAGGCCAAAGGGAAGAAAATCTGTCTCTCTCTGTTGCTTTTCTCTCCTTTCCTTCATTTCTTTAAAGGTCCTCACTATAATTAGTACAGAAAAAGCATATCATTCACTCCCTGAATCTTCTCCAAGTCTTTGAGGCTCAAGTGAAAAACACTGAAAGAGGGTCAGACATTATCACTAGGTATATTCTGAAAGCCAACTGCAAAAAGATTAACTTATAAATGAGACTAAAGATAAATTTCCTGCCCAGACACAACATTTCCACAGTGGCATCGGCCTAGCTTCCAGACATCAGGATACAATCCAGCCTTTTACCATTTCTCACTTTGACAGGTATACAGAGTAAGAATAAATGCAACCCATTCCCGAGACATCTTCCACTCCCAAACATGAAGCATCTTAAGTTTACAGAAAGGATATCTCTCACTGTTTAAATACCTGTTTCAGTTGGGCTTCCAGCCTCTGTGCATTAATTCTGACTGAGCCAAGTTCTGCATTTATCTAAAATGTGAAAGAATAAAGAGGTTGAAAGTAATTGGCTTTTTTTGTATTTCAAGAGAGAGTCAGTTTCCATATGCCACCTCTTTCCAGAACTCTTTATATTCCATGCATCACTTAATGTACAATGTACACCTGGGAAAGGCTCATGAAACTTAACTAAAACTTTGATAACCAGATTGTCTCCATCTGTATTTCCAAATTCAAAATATTGTAAGGCAAGTAAACTTCATGTAAATATGCATCATGTATCCCAATGCAGAATCTGAATTTTTGTGCTGCAGAATTTAAAATCTTTTTAAAGACTAACTACTCGTGCATGTTGTGGAACTTCAATCACTTTCTTCTTTAGGGTCTGACACAAAATATTCCTCAGAGAATCAAACTCTGGAGCAACCTGTTTCCAGCAGAAGCTGTCTAGGCAAAATGCTGATGGCCTGGCCACTCTACATACACAAAGCTCTTCCCACCCGCTTGCCCACAACAATGTTTCAAGTTTAAAAAAACCCAACCTAATCCTATTTTCAAAATGCTGAGCAAATATTTAAACAAATGAAAGTATCAATTGACTAAATACTTGTTAAAGATTTAAAAAAGAAACCTCGTTGAAACATAGAAGAGGGAAGAGAAAAGCAGTAGAGGATTTGGAGGGAAGCGTGTATGTCATCAGAGAAGCTCAACGTGGGAGAAAAGCAGAACTCATTCTGCAGTAGAAACTGAAACACACAGCATCCTGCTTCCTGTAAAGAGACACATCTGCATAGACCTGTTCTGTTGGAACTGGATGCAATCCCAGGCCTCCCCAAGACATTTTTGGTATTGGAAACTGACATAGGTTACAATTATAAGATAAGCGTTTTTGGTGAAATATGATGCAGCAGTTGGTCTACAGCAGAGAATCATCACACTTCCTTTAGCTGATGGGTCCCACAGTCCCTCACAGAAGTGGTAAAATTGGGCCCCTAAACAACTAGTTCTAACTAGACAACCCCATGGCTGATTCTCTTGTTCTCTAGGTCTGGCTAAACAGTGTCTCTGAACTGGGGTGCACCCTGCCAGGTGAGATGTGTGAAGACAGGTGCCCAAGAGTTATACAATGCAGAAGCAGAAAGTTATACAATGCAGAAAGGAAATCAAAATGTACATATGTGCTCAAAAGAATTATACGACAGGCTGTTACTAGGGGACGGTTTACCTCCACCCCACTCTAATCCTAACCTTGACCTGCCAAGCTAAAGCAGAAATATCTGACAAAGCCACGTGATGCAAATTAACCCTTTCTAGGCCACTGAACAGCTGTTACATCTGACCAGGATGCTAGCAAAGATTTCAAAATCCATCTGCTCAGTGGCAGAGACCATACTCACTACCAGTCCGTGCCCAGTCTCTGTATTTCTGGAGTACCTGGTTATATTTCACCTCCAGGGCAGTATTCTGTTTACGCAGCTGATTATTTTCTGAACGTAAATCTGCAAGGGACTGCACTTCTTCTTCTAACTGCTGTACTCTAGTCTGGGGAAATAAAAGATAACTTACCACTTTCTGAAATGTGTGGTTGTGATCTGAAAAAAGTATCAGGATTTGGTAAAAGGAAAAATTATGAATGCTAAGCTCTAGAAAAATAAAATGTTTACAGCATGAGATGGTAGCAATTCATTTATAGTGAACTATAGTCTATGTAGCGTAACCACCTGTAAAACCTAGCATCAGTTTATTTATTGTTTAAATACTATGTATGTTCCCAACACTCTTCTACAGCATTATAGCATTACAAACACTTCTGTGTAAGCAGAGTCCATTTAAATTATGGGATTTACTTCTAAGACTGGTAGTACCATGGAAGGCATTTCTTCTGCATTTCTCTAATATTTCAAGATCAGCTACCACATTGAGGTGTGGGGGGATGTTCTTACAGGTTCCTGCCATGGAGTTGTCACTTGGTTCTCATTTAAGGGGACATTTTTGAAGCCTCAGTCCTCAGTTAATTCTACCAACACTCACACTGCTACAGATCGTTCGACATTACAGTAGTACTATGCTATATAGTATTATGTTGTCCCATGAACCCATGGGAAAGGCAGTTGTAATGGATATCCATGCCAATATATTTGCCTTAAAAACATAAAGCTCAAAGTGCACTGAGTATTATGAAGCAACCCTGCATTCTCCATGGTTCTTTTTATTTATGCATTTGGATTTATAAATTATCTCTGTACAGAGTGGGATTCAAAAGCAAATCATACTAAGATACAAGACCCTGGAAAAACAAAAACAGCACAGTAAAATGGCTCTCAGCAATACAGGTGCAGCATCAGAGCTACGTCCTTCAACTTCACTTCTTTGTAGTCATCACTCAGCCATCTTCCAAGAAAAAATGGTGCAAGATAGTGCAAGTACATCTCAAGCACTTAAAGATCCAAAGATGACTTCCGTTGGGTCTTGATTTATGCTGCTCTGGTTCCCTTCCTTAACCCATTCTAGGTTGGGAGAGAGAACTAAGCCAGCTCTTTGTTTCTTTTCTTGATCAAGAATATTAGATTGAGACAAGCAAAGTAAGAAGGAAATGGCAGACGGGGATCAGGATGTCAAAAAGGTGCTTAGGTACAAAGATCACAAAATTTAGGTACCTGAAGTTTCCCTTTGTCATATGCTAGTTTGTTTTTGTTTTCTGTCAGCTCTTCTAGAACCTGCTTTACTTGTTCCTGGGCATGCTAGGAAAAAAAAAAGCAGGGAGCATAACATAACACACCCATTCATCTCCCATCCCCAAAAAGCATTCTTAATTTTTTTTCCCACCCTGGCTTAATATGTTTCTTTTTTCATTTTTTTAAACCATCATTTATGTACACTTCAGAAATCTTCATCAACTATGTTAGCAGTCAAAATGATAACAGAAAGATGTATTCATCATACTTTTGGCATTAAGCATCACAACCAGTAAGAAGGAGATGGCATATTATGACCCAACTATCCTGAAGTTTCCAAGATTAAAGATGTCAGTTTAGATATAAGCACATAGAAAATAGGACTAAGAAACCTGCACTCTATATAGTAGGGGCAGTCAGACAGATAAGACTAGAAAGCAAATTGCTCACAAAGGAGATAACCAGGTATGACTTTTCACCAAGAATATTAATTCCATTTCAATGCAATATCAGTCCATTTTTCTACTGCTATTAAAGCACCGTGCTCACCTATTCTTGATACAGACATTGCCACCTGCACTTCTGATTTCTGATACATGGGAGAAGAGTCTGAGGCCATGGCATGTTATAGTAGCTATGCCTTTGCAGTCAGACCCTTTTACTAAAGAAACCAGCTGAAAGTAATTGAAAACAATTCAACATTTGTGTCAAGACTTGTGTGGGTACCAAAAGCCATGTTAAGGACTGCTTACAGGACCTGATATCCCTTGAAATGTTTCAGACTCGTACTGTTGAGAGAGGCGGAAAAGGTCAGATTTGCACTGCAGTTGATCATACTAATAATGGCAAATGCAACAAATCTGCCAGAATATCTTTAGCAAAAAACGCACTGAACTCACGCATTAAGGATTCTTTTTCTAAAGAAACCACAAAATGCTTAATAATCTCAATCATTGTTGCTTATTATTCCTTTCTTTCATACATTATTATAAGGGAAAAGAAGGGGGAACTTTACAGGTTACATTTTGGCAGAGTTACATACCTGTTGGTATTCCAAAGCAGCTTCCTGCTCCATTAATTTCTTGTTTTCTTCCTCTAATGCCTTCAGTGTCTCTTTCAGAGGACCAATTTCCAACTTATTTTTTTAAAAAAAGAAAAAAAATACAATTTCACTTGGGCTTCTGGACAACATAGTGAATAATTCACACTTTATATCATTTCTTGGATGAAATATTTGTAGATCTTCACTCAGCTGCAGAGGGAAGCACAAAGCAGTTCAGTAACACTTAATCCAGTCCTATTTGTTGCAGCCTTGTTATCATCATACACTTACATAGAATACATACTGGTTTTTTGAAAAAAAAAATATTTGGATGATATGTTTTATTCATATTATTCATTAAAAAAAATATTTCTCTACTGCCTAGGGCTCAGGGCAGGGTAGAGTGCCCACCCAATTTATTGCTTCCAACGGTAGGACAACAAGAATAAAAAACATTCTTGGGCTGACAGGAGGATCAATCCACAACGCCTGGAATTTTGATCCTCGTGCCAGCTGATGCAGGAGTCGTTCTCGAGCTTGATGTTAAAAGTCCGTTAAACTGACTCCCTGTCCCTCTCCCTCCAGTTTTCTGTTTCTCCTGCATGACAGTAGGATGCATCAGGGTCCCTCTCCCACAAGTAGGGTAGAACAACTTTGGAAAAATAATTTAGGTTTGTGGAGGTGGAGGAATTAGGAGTGTAGAAATGGCTACAGAGAAAAATCTAAATGAGAAAACGACCATGGCCAATGAAGTGATCCGCAGCACCACGGACGTGGGCTCGATCACTGCGAAGCAATGTACTGTTCAGAAGACCGCCGTTAGGCAGGCTTCGGACGAAGTGATCGGAGCTACAACACAGAAAAAAGTGCAGCGACTCTCTGAGGAGAAGCGCGTAGCGGAGCTCCAAAAAATATTCCTGTCCTCCAGTGAAAGCGAGGCGGATGAATTAAAAATAGCGGCCAATAGAAGGTCCACAGAAGGTGCAAAGACGTAGGATAAAAAGGTAGACAAGAAGATTAAAATTAAGGACAAGCAAGCGACTAAAAAGCTAACAAAAATAGCTACAGGAACGCAACCACTTACCAGCGGGAGTTCCAGGCCCCATCTTGGAAACAAGGATTCCAAGATGGCGTCCGGAGACAAAGTTAGTCCCTCAAACTCTGCGGATGCCATGTTGAGTGTGGCGACGCACGTGACTAGCAGCAGGGCTTTGAATGCGACGGCGCCTGCGGAGGCTCGCCAGGCTGCCACGCCTGTCACAGAGGAGCACAATGCAGCTGACCATGCCGGTCCAGCGTCTGAGTATTTGCCCTGGAGTGTTGAAATGAGGCAGTTTCTGGCCGGATGGCTAGCAAACGCGCCACAGCGAAGGCCAGACCCACAGCAAGATCCTAATCAGGTATACTGGGGCGGCCAAGCAGGGCAAAGGCAATTGATGTCTGATGATTTCCACAGCGAAATGCATAATATGATAAAGGAGGCTGTTACTTCGCAGCTCCAAGCAATTTTAGCGGATCATTTTGCTCCACTGAACGTAGTACCAACTGGGCAAAATGAACAAATGGTAAGACACAAAGCAATGAATTCATTCCAACAACGTGTATGGCAGCCACAATTAATTAACACTACTCAATTGATTAACAATCAAATGAATTTAAATCATTTGGTGCCGGAGAGTAATGAGGAACAGTTGGAGCAGCAGGCAAAGAAAAGGAGAATTGAATTTGATGACAGACCAAACACTAGCACACTGGTAATGACACAAAATAAGGAAAAGCAGGGTTCCACTAAGGGAAAGTCTGCATTTTAAAGGAGCACCTTCCTCTCAGACAAGGGGGTTCAGCAAAACCATACCTGAAGTAGAAAGTTTTAGTGATGAAGACATAGATCAGGAAGAGGAGATAGAATTAGAGGAAAACGATGATCAATACTCTGATATTGATGAGGAGGAGAAGTCTGATTCAGACAGGATGTTTGAAGCTGATTTCTTTAAGGGTATTTTAAAAAGGGTGCTTCAAACATTGGGTCTGGATTGTGATAAGGATGATCAAGGGAAAGCAAGTAAAGAATGTAAGTTAGCATCAGTGATTAGGAAAAAAGAGTCTAGGAGCATGGAGTTCCCTCTGCCGGAGCTATTTAAAGATGTCATCATGGCAGAGTGGAATAATCAGGGGAATGCAAGAAGGAGTTTGTCGTATAATCATAAGCTGTACTCTTTCGTGAAAGAAGATGTAGAGTTCTTAAAGGTGCCTCCTGTGGACGCCCCAATTGTAGGATTGGTGTCAGGTGCTATTGTCCCCAGGGAGGGAGATACACAACTCAAAGAAATGGATGAGCGCAGGGCAGAATCTTGCCTGAGGAAGGCTCATGAGGCGGCCTTGGTGACAATTAGGGCATCAACTGCCGCTTCAATGTTTGCGAGAACAGCAGTACTTTGGTCTCAGGACATCTTGGAGACCCAAGATCTCACTATGAATGAGTTAATAAGGGTGGTGGAGCGAATTCAAAAGGTCCTTAAGTATGTTGCAGACACCGGTTTGGATGCTACCATATATGCTGCAAGGAACATAAATATGTTAACAGTGGCAAGACGTTCCTTATGGTTGCGTCATTGGGAAGCGGATCAAAAGTCGTGCAGTAATTTGGCTTATGTTCCGTTTCAGGCCTATCTGCTCTTTGGTTCTAAGGCCTTGGAGAAGATCTTGGTGGAGACTAAGGAGAAAAAGCAGGGCATGCCCACTCTTCAAAAAAGGAAGGTGGATAGGAGAGGTTTCAGAAGTTCAAATTACTCCTTTTGAGGGGGAAGAGCTTACGGATATACAGGAAGGAATTCTGAGTATAGAACAGGTAGATTCCAATGGAGCAGATCAAAACCACAATTTGCAAGGCAGTATCAAAGCAATAAACAAGGTCAAGGGAAGCTTGGGACTAATCCCAAGCGAGGAAAACCTCTATATTGACTACCAGCATCAGAAAGTGGGGGGAAGACTTCTGTCTTTCGGGTACAAATGGTCGCAAATAACATCAGATCGGTGGATATTAGGTGTGGTAACTCAGGATTACAAAATATTTTTTCACACCATACCCAAAGACAGATTTCTTCCTTCCCCAGTGTTGAAAGATCAGGCCACGCGTCAGGTAGTAATTCAAGAAATTATGCATCTGTTAGACATAGGAGCCATAGAAAGGGTTCCAGAACACCAAAGATGCACAGGGGTGTACTCCGTGTTTTTCGTAGTACCCAAGCCAAATGGCAAGCACAGGCCGGTGTTAAACCTCAGGAATCTCAACAAGTTTGTGGAGTACAGAAAATTCAAGATGGAGACATTGCATACAATCAAAGAGAATTTGGTGTTAGGGGACTATATGGCATCTATCGACCTGAAAGAAGCATATCTCCACATTCCCATGTGTCCGAACGACAGAAGGCACCTGAGGTTCAATTACCGGGATGACCATTATCAGTTCAAGGCCTTGCCATCTGGCGCCTGCACCGAGAGTTTTTACAAAGGTGCTACTTCTGTTTATAGCATTCCTAAGGATGCAAGGGGTGCAGTTATACCCCTACTTGGATGACATCTTGTTAAAGCACAGTCAGAGTCCAAGCTGAGACAGGACTTGAATATGACAATACAAGTTCTCGCGGATTATGGCTTCCTACTCAACATCGAGAAGAGTGTGCTAACCCCAACATTGGACTTGACCCATTTAGGGGCCCGACTAGATTCAAGGAAGGGCAAAATGTATCTCTCCACGGAAAGATTGGAGAAGGTGCAACAAGCAGCTCGGTGGTTATCACAGAGAAGCTCACCGGATTTAATGCAGTTGACAAGAATACTGGGCACTTTAGTGTCAACAACACAATTGATTCAATGGAGCAGTTTCCACTTGAAGCCTCTGCAGAGGTTGCTAATGAGATATCAATTGGCCATCGCAAACAGAAGGCACTACAAAGTGGAGGTGCCCCCTCATATTCGAACTGGCATGTTTTGGTGGCTGGAAAGGAGAAATGTGGCGTCAGGCATTCAGAAACAGAATGTGGTGCATATAACAACAGACGCGAGCCTGTACGGTTGGGGAGCCCACTGCGAAGGTCTTTCAGTGGAGGGGCGTTGGACAGTTGCAGACAGGCGTTTCAATACCAACTTCCTGGAGTTGAAGGCGATTCGTCTGGCACTCCAGAGGTGTGTGCACCTTGTGAAGGACCGTCATGTGAAGGTGTTTACAGACAACATGACAGCCAAGGCGTATTTATGCAAACAGGGAGGACTACATTCGATACCTCTGGTGATGGAGTTGGCGCGTCTTTTCAACTGGGCCGAGTTGCATGTTCGCTCGATTACAGCGGAGCACTTGAAGGGAGACCACAATATCCAGGCAGACTATTTGAGCAGGAATTCTCTACATCCAGGGGAGTGGTCCCTCAATGTGGAGGTTTTCCAAAAGATAGACAGCATTTTTGGGCCTTTACAAGTAGACTTATTTGCTACAGCAGAGAATACCACATTAAAAAGGTATTTTTCCATACTTGGTGACAAAGGTGCCGAAGCGTACGATGCATTGTCGGTACCATGGCCTCCAGGGACTCACTATGCTTTCCCACCAATCTGAATTGTGCAAAGGGTACTGGCGAAGGTACGCCTAGAGAAAGCCTCGGTGGTATTGATAGCACTGTTTTGGCCAAGGAGACCATGGTTTCTATTACTTCTGCAGTTAGCCCGAGGTCCACCCTGGAGGTTACCATGCAGGCCGGACTTACTGAAGCAGGGGCCAGTGAACCATCCAGACCCCAAGTGGTTGAGTCTCGCAGCTTGGAGGTTGAGAGGCGATTCCTAACCCAGCACAGGTATACGGAAAGTGTGGTGAAAACTATACTTGGTTCCCGTAGGGAATCCACACAAAGAATTTATGATAGAACATGGAAAACTTTCACAAAATGGTGTGAGGATAGAGAAGTTCCTTTGGCAGAGGTAGGAGTGACACATTTGCTCCACTTCCTGCAAGATGGCCTGGAGAAGGGTCTCCGACCTAACACTTTGAAAAGGTAAGTAGCGGCGTTTTCGGCTATTCTAGCAGAGGACAGTAATTCCTATACAAGGCATCCTCATATAAAATGTTTTTTGAGAGGAGCAACATTGTCATCATTTCCAACGGTGCACAGGTTCCCATCTTGGGATTTGAACTTGGTGTTGAACCCGCTGACACAGCCACCCTTCGAGCCACTGAGAGAGACCTCTGTGCAGCTGCTCTTTTAAGACAGCTTTTCTCTTGGCTATTACATCAGCCAGAAGGGTTTCAGAACTAGCGGCGTTATCAGTGAATGAGAACTGTGTAAATTCGACCACGACAAGTTGACGTTGGGATTTGACCCCTCTTTTAAGCCCAAGTGCTTGTCATCATTTATGCAACCACAACTGATTCACCTACCAACGTTTTGCCCAAAACCGGTCCATCCTTTGGAAAAGAAATGGCACGCGTTGGACGTTAGGCGGGTAGTAAAGGCTTATATTAAGAGAACAAGGGAATTTAGGAAATCAGATGCGCTGCTACTATCATTCCAACCTAAGACACTTGGTCAGTGGGCAAGTAAGGCGGTAATAGCAGCATGGATAAAGACATGTATTTTCATAAGCTATGACTATTCTAAACAGTCTAGACCGGTTAATGTATGGCCACATTCGACACGCTCAATGGCTACGTCAGTGGCATATGACTCCACATTTTCATTGGAAGGTGTTTGTGAGGCAGCGGGTTGGAAGGAGGCTTCCACCTCCATTAAGCACTATAAACTGGATAAATATAAGTCATCCCAGGCGGCGTTTGGCCGCAGGGTGTTGCAAGCTGTGCTATAGAAAACTTACCCACCCATGTAACAGCTTGGGAAGAATCCCAGGCATTGTGGATTGATCCTCCTGTCAGCCCGAGAATGAAGAGTTGTTACTTACACGAATGATCATTCTGGGATGACAGGAGGAGCAATCCACACCCACTACTAAGATAGGTATGGCAGTTCTGGATAGTGTGGTGGTGGAGTACAGTACGCTAGAGAAGGAAACTGGAGGGAGAGGGACAGGGAGTCAGTTTAACGGACTTTTAACATCAAGCTCGAGAATGACTCCTGCATCAGCTGGCACGAGGATCAAAATCCCAGGAGTTGTGGATTGCTCCTCCTGTCATCCCAGAATGATCGTTCACGTAAGTAACAACTCTTCATTCATAATCTGGAATAATAAATAGGTAGGGTGACTGTGTGCTCCTGTGAGGCAAGAGACCATGCTGATAGCAGCTGTACCGCTGGTAGGGTCTCCCATGTCAGACAGGCTTTTGCTGAGGAATCAAACTAAATGTACCAAACAGCTACGGGGCAGCAGTAGTGTGGGCTGACATTGGTGGAGGATCTCCCAGAGATAATGGCATGGGCACGATAGCCAACACTTGCTAATACTGTGCAGAAGGAAGCACGGTAAACCCCTTCTGACTATCTCTTATTGTGAAAACCCTATGATGAGATAACCCAAAATGAAACAAGAGACAGTGTCCGAAAATGAAACTCCCAGGTCAGATGGCACTCAGCACGCTACTAGGGAAGAGCAGAGGACAATTAGGAGTTGTGCTGTGACTAATGATGCAACTGGACTAAAGCCAAAAGGACTTTCAACTGTTGATGTGCACAGAGGTGAAAAGGAAGTCTAAAACTGTACAACATATATTGCAGGAACATGGAATGTGAGAAGCATGAATCAAGGTAAGTTAGATATAGTGAAAAAGGAAATTCAATGTATAAACCTTGCAATACTTGGGATGAGTGAACAAAACAAAAATGGGACATTTTGAATCAAGTAACTACACAGCGTTCTACTCAGAAAACAGAAATCTAAAATCTAAGAAGAAAATCTAAGAAGAAATGGGGTGGCATTTACAGTGAGGAGATAAATAGCAAAAGCAGTCAAAGAATACAATGCAAAGTCTGACCAAATCATGTCAATAACACTTAAGGGAAAACCTATCAATATAACAATAATCCAAGCCTTTGCTCCAACTACAGAGGCAGAAGAAGAAGAAACTGAAAGATTCTGTGCAGGAGTCCAGGAAGAAACTGACCACACACCAAAATAAGACTTCATGTTAAATCATAGGTGATTGGAATGCTAAGGCAGGAAACAGAGCAGAATCCAAGACTGTAGGAAAAATTGGCCTAGGATCAAGAAATGAAGCAGGAGACCAACTGACTGAATTTTGCAAGGCCAGTTTGTTCATCACAAACATATGCTTCAAGCAACCCAAGAAATAACTGTATATATGGACATAACCTAATGGCCAATATAGAAATCAAACAGACTACCTAACTGGAAGCAGAAGATGGAGAAACTCCATTCTCTCTGTACAAATAAGACCAGGAACAGATTGTGGCACAGAATGTGAACTACTAATAGTAAAAATTAGAGTAAAGCTAAAGAAGAACACTAAACCAACCGTCATGCCAAAATACAACCTAAAGAACTTTCTAGTAGAATTTAAAGATAATGTGAAAAACAGATTTGCGCTATTAAGCCTAACTGACCAGAAGCCAGAAGAACTCTGGAATGAAGTCAGGGACATTGTCAGGGAACAATGCCAAAATACATTATCTGTAGCTAAAAAGAAAGAGAAACCTCAGTGGATGACAGATGAAATTCTTCAAGCAGTTAAGGACAGGTTTAAGAAACAAAACTAAAAGGTTCCAGAAATAGCGTCAGAACCCTGAATGCAACTGTTCAACGTCTTGTGTGCAGGGACAAAGAAAAACAGTATAATAATCAATGCAGAGAAACAGAAGATGACAACAGCAACAAAAAAAGGAAGAACAAAAGGAACAAAAGACCCTTTCTACAAGATTCAAGAAATCATGAGCAGCAATGCTCTACAACCAGCAGGGGAACACACTACATGACCAAGTAGAAATAAGAAGACAATGGAAACAATACGTGGAAGAACTATATAAAAGAGACGAAAGAATGAAAGATTAATCTAAGGAAGAAGCATCTGAAGATGACTCTACAATTTCAGAAAGTGAAGTGAAAGCTGAACTCAGAGCACTTGGGAGAAACAGATTACCAGGAACAGATGGCATACCAAGAGAGCTGATTCAGTCTACAGAGATAGAATCTACTCTAGTTCTACCTAAAATCTGTCAACAGATATGGAAAACAAAAAATGACCCACAGACTGGAAAGGCTCAATACACATTTCATTCCTCAGGAAAAGTGGACACCAGGGATTGTAGTAATCACTAATTTCACATGCAAGTGAAATAATGCTCAAAATTTCTACAACAAAGACTTTTCTGATATATGGAGTGAAAAATATCAGGTATCCATCCTAGGTTCAGGAAAGGAAGAAGCACTAGGGATATATTGCAAACATATGCTGCATAATGGCACACACCAAAGAAATTTCAAAAGATAATCTGAGCTTCATAGATTACAGCAAAGGCTTTGGTTGTGTAGATTACAAAAATCTATGGTTCGCTCTTAAAGAAATGGGTGTGCCACAACATTTGATTGTCCTGATGCAAAACCTGTACACAAGTCAAGATGTTACTGTTAGGACAGAATATGGAGAAACAGAATCGTTTCCAATTGGCAAGGGAGATCAGGTGAGGTTGCATTTTATCACTCTATCTGTTGAACTTGCATGTTGAACATACCATAAGTAAAGCAGGATTAGACTTGGAAGAAGGAGGTGTGAAAATTGGAGGAAGGAACAGCAAAAATTTAATATATGCAGATGACACCATACTATTAGCAGAAAATAGCAAAAACCTGGAACGATTGCTGGAGAAAGTCAAGGCAGAAAGTGCAAAGGCAGGTTTACTGCTGAACATTAATAAAACAAAAATAAGGACCACCGATGATTTACATATCCATAAAGCAGACAATGATGACACCGAAATAGTTCAAAATTTTCCATGCCTTGGCTCAGTAATTAATCAGAATGGAGAGTGTAGCCAAGAAATCAGAATGCTAGGACTTGGAAGAGCAGTTAAGAAGGAACTAGACAAGATCCTCAGGTGTAAAGACATGTCATTGAATACTAAAGTTAGGACTGTCCATGCCATCATATTTTTAATTTCTATGTAAGGTTGTAAAAGCTGGACAGTGAAGAAAGCTGATAGGAAGAAGATAAACTCCTTTGAAATGTGGGGCTGGAAAAGAGTTCTATGGATACTCTGGACTGAAAAAAGGCAAACTAATGAGCCTGAGAGCAAAGCAAGCCTGAACTCTCCCTAGAAGCCAAGGTCCCTAACTGAGGCTGTTGTACTTCAGCCATATCATGAGAAAACATGACTTATTAGAAAAAGCAATAGCGCTTGGCAAGGTAGAATGCAGTAGGAAAAGAGGAAGACCACATCACAGATGGACAGATTCAATCAAGAAAGGCACGTCCTTGAATCTGCAGGAACTGAGGTAGGCAGCTGATGACAGAGTGACTTCAGAGTCTCTCATCCATACAGCCACCAAAGGCCAAGGCTGACCTGTCGGTAGTTAACAACAACAAGGGTGAACTGCTTTCTCTGTAAATCCACAAATAACCTGTAGCTCCTGTATTATCTTTCCAGATAGGTACTGGATGTCCTCAAATAGCAAGTTATGGCCATGGCCACTGCAAAGTCCAAGTAGGATGAATTAACATGAGGTGTATCGAAACAAGTGGATTATGTTCTCTATCAAGGGAGTCCTGTTAGAGCTTCCTGAGTTTATTTGTAAACATCTTCTCTGGCGTTTACAAAGCTACACAGGAGTCCAGAAGTAGCCCATTGAATCTTAGGTCCAGAACTCTTCACTGCAGCTCAGTTAATTGCAATGGCATCATTAATTGTGTTTCAGTAAATGACTGAAAAAATAGCCTTGTCAGCACTTGTATATACAACATCATACCTTGCTTTCCTCTAATTCTGCTTCCAGTCTTTTGTTGTCTTGCATTATTTGATGTACTGTTTTCTGCATCTGTCAGTAAGAGTGAGAAACAGTCTATCATCAATCTCATCAAGGGAAGATCTAACCTGTTCTACATTATTGCCTGAAAGGTATGAGCAAAAAACATCAGCACAATGAGTGGAAACTTCTAATTCCAGCTGTGTCTGCACCAACATGCCTTGTCACTTTCCATTTCTTTTATATCTATCCCCCTCGTCCAGTGCTAATCCTCTTATTTATTTCATACGCAGCTGTATTTCATTCCTTGAAAAATTATGAGCGTGCTCTCTGTCTCTCTCTCTTTCTCACTCACGGACACAGACACACAATTTCTTCCATAATATAATCCTGATTTAATGAAATTAAACATTTTAAAAATTAAAATTTAGCTCAGTATATATGATTATATATGTACATAAGTATACATAAGTATACACATACACACACACATAAACATTAGCCCAATATGTATGAATATCGATAATGTTTGTTCAGTATATATGAACTTCAGCCAAAATCCAATTTTAAAGAAGAAAGAAGAAAGTGAACACACAATGTGGGAAGACACATTAATGACCAAGAAAAGGACAACTGTGTAAATTAAATACAAGATCTATATTTTTTTAAAACAATCTATATACATCCCTACTTTCAAGAAATTAACACTGAGGCTAGTGTCCTATTTGTAATCCCAATATGAGTAGACTCACTGAATTAATTATTGAATGCTGAGTCAACATTCAAATAAATCCGACTGGTTTAATGGGTTTACTCTACTTGGGACAGTATTCAAGTCCGAATCCACAATGATCAATTGCAGTTCAACTGGAATTGAAGATGAGATGTGGAATGTTCTATGTGCTGTTCTTGGTGACAGATTGAATGAAAATACTTTGACACAGAAGCATTTTCCTCACCCAAATGAAACTGTATGAAATGCCGACAGTACACCATTTCAGAGTACCAGTATCAAAAAAATAGGAAGTAAACGGTAAGAGTTTTCCTAATGAACATTTAATGTCCTCCACCCAAGCATTAAGAAAACAACGGCTTAAATTTAACTGCTAGCCCAACTGGAGTAGAATCAGTGACCAAGTGATGAATGCTAAGCCAGCACTCACACAAATCTCACTGAACTACTCGGGCTCCTCTTACTCTAGCTGGGGCTACCAACTGGATTTAGGCCAATGTCTTCCAATTAAGAGAAAATATCTATTGTACCTCTTCTTCTAGGATTCCTTTCTCCTTCAGTAGCATCTCTTTCTCCTGTAGAGCTGTCTCCAGTTTGCATTGCACCCTGGCAACTGTAGACTCCAGCAGCTCCTTTTGCACAGTCTCAACTCTGCAAGCCTTCTCCTTGCAGTTAGTATGCTCAGAACGCAAGGTTACGCTGTATAGGAAATATAAATGCATTGCAGTTTTATTATCTTTTGCAATCTTCAAAAAAGCAGGCAGCCTCCTATCCCAAACAGCACATATGTACTACTTCATGAAACACCTTGCTTTTAAAAAGACTCATCTACAGCTCCTTATTAACTATTTAAAAAAGCAGAAGAGAAAAGGACGCTTGGTCACATGTAAGAACAAACAGCAGAAACATCAACTATTTCTCTCACATCTCTCTCTGAAGCTGAGCTTTTTCGTTCTGCACAGTCTGCACCTCCTCCATAATGCTAGCCCGAGCAGCATCCAAAATTAGGTCTTGTTCTTGCAGTTTCTGATTAATTTTCTCCTGTTCTACCTAAATGGGAAAGGAAGAATTAATCATTATATGAAGCGCCATAAAATATCATTACTTCTTCTTGAACACAAAAGCTTTCTTTTGGTTAACTTGCTAGGGTATGTAGAGTCATCTGCTCAAAACTTAATGAGTCTTCAGCTCCCCTCGTGGGTGTCCCCTCAGGAAGCTGTTACCCTGTGAACTGGGGGTCCCGGGAGGGACACCAAAATGTGCTCAACTAAAGGTGGGGAAAATTAGCTCAGAGCACTGCTTAACGTTACGAGAGGCAGGGTAATGTAGCGAGATCTTGAACCCTATGTCTACGGGGTCGGGTCGAGTCAAGGAGAACACAGAAGTTGAAATAATAAATGATGTTTATTGAATACAAACAAAACAGTGTATGCGACACACTCATACAAGATAACTAAAGAAAATAAAGGTTGGAGTGGTATAGAGGGATTTTTAGAGGGATTGCTGGTTTGGGTGATACTTCACCTGTCCTGAAGCCCAGGAAAATAGAGAGCGAAGCTGGGGTGTAGCTTGGCACGTGGAGCTGAGGGGAGGCTCGCCAAGCAAAGCAGCAGCAAGGCGGGATGAAACTCGGGAGCGTTCCGAGGAAGGTCTCGGAATCAAGGGTTTTTATAAGGAGAATTGTGACTGTAGGCTATGCCGTACTTGGGGGAAAACAATAGATTTGGAGTTGGAGACAAAGCCTCTGAAAGGTCAGAATCTGAATGATTGAGTTATCTTGGCGGTTCTCAGTAGAGTAGCCAGTATGTAAATGCAGAGTACTTGGGTATTGCATAGTTTACCCATCAAGCTGCCATCGTCGGGCGTGCATACTTAATTAGAGTACTTGCCTGGAGGTCTCCGAAAGCAGCGAGTCAGCTATTTTCTGGCCTGCCTGTATTGTCCAGGAATCTTACGGCTATTAACGGCCGAGCTTGTTTACGTGCTTGTCCGGTGGCCTCGCAAGCACGTGGAAAGGAATAGATAAGTGCAGCTAAATTGTGATATCAAGGGATATCTTTTAATATCCCCAAAGCTCGGACTAGCCAGGGCAGTAACAAAGCTTTCTTTGGAAGATGGACTGAAACAGATAAATGGCTGCGATACGAAGATATATTGGAGAGATCAACTCCAAATGACTTCAAGATTAAATCGAGAGAAAAGTCTGAACAAGAAGGAATAATATTAAGTTGGTTCCCTTATAGACAGTTAACTGAAAGAACTCAGATGGACTTAAAAACATATGAAATAGAATCAAAAGACAAACTGGGAGTGATTAAATGGCTGTTTGAAAATCCACCTCATTTATTAGCCCATATATATCAAGAAATACTATCACAGGAAAGGCAGGAGGAAACAATTAAGTCAGATATGATTTTGTGGGCTCAGAATATTGGACATTCAATTCAGTTGGATTCATGGGAGCGGAGCTGGAAAAGGACACAAAAATTTACAATGGCTCAGAACTTAAAAGAGAATTATTTTAAGCTGTTTCATAGATGGTACATGACACCAGATAAATTAAAAAAGATTTAGAATACAGGTACTGGTCTGTGTTGGAAATGTCAGAAAGAGGTCGGAACGATATTTCATATGTGGTGGACATGTCCTATGGCTAAGAAATATTGGAGTGAAATACATAACAAAATGTGTGTGGTACTGAAGGTTCAATTTGCTAAGACACTTGAATTGTACTTGTTGAATATGACAAATATATTTGAAGGTACTGATGTAAAGAGACATTGGAGAATAATACTGTATATGATAGCAACAGCTCGAATAGAATACGCAAAGCTTTGGAAAACTGAGCAAATACCCACAATTGAACAATGGTGGGAAACATTTGTTGAAAATAGAAATGCCGATATAGTCTCCCAGAGATTAAAGGGGAAATCAGACGATGAGATCAAAAAAGAATGGAAAATTGCAACGGGTAATTGCTGGGTATTGCCAAATGGAAATGAGTAATTCATGGTTAAGGTAATATGCGAAGGGGCGACAGTCAATACACCACGGAACTGGAATCTGAAGAGGGGAATGTAAGAACTATCATGTAAGATAAACATTGTATTGTGGTACAGTAATGTAAACTGATAAAAGAAGTATAGAAAAATGAAATCTAGATCAGTTTGGAACATCGAAAATAGTTCATGCAAAAGTACATTTAGAAATGTTTGTTTTAATTGTGAAAATGAATAAAATTATTAAAAAAACTTAACGAGTCTTTGCAACTTTTTTTTTTCAAAATGGAAGAGAAGATTTCCACAGGGTATTTAATTACTCCTCTTTCCACTCTTTTACCACAAAGATCAGGCCAGACAAGGACTGGAAAGCTAGGTTCTAAAAACAAAAGGATAACAACAGCCACACTGTGATCTCAGTTAGAAAAAAAAAATCAGTCTTGTGAGTAGATCAGACTGAGTGGTCATAGGTCCACCAATGAAATTAATGATTCACTGGGGACTAAAAACTGGATCTCCTAAGTTCTTGTTCAACACTCTAAATGCTATAGCATCCTTACTGCCCTTTAAGGAAAAACCACACTGCAAGGGCATTCGTCATGCCTTTCTGGATTCCAGAATCAAATCACTGTGGAGCTATCTGGTGCAGAAGGATCTCCAGGACATGTTATCTCAAAGCCTTAAGAATCTCAGAGTACAAACTGGGAGCAACCATCCGGAACAGACTCACATGGATTATGGGCAGTAGGTTCTTCCATCTCTAGTACACGGAATAGAGCAACTCCACAATGGCCTCTCAAATGTACAACGTGTTCATGCCATCCATCATACAAACTGACCAACAGACTAATATCTGTGAGGAGCAGCTTATATAAATGTACAGTAAAATAAAAACCACACCTTAAGAGCAGCCTGATGCTCCGTGATCAATTGAGCATTCTCCATGGTAACACTCCGAAGGGCATCACTCAGTTCTGTGCATTGTTGTGCCAACTGCTCATTAAGCACCTAAGAAAGAAAAGAGAGCCTTTCCACAACAATAGTAGCACATTACGAGGGGTGGGCAATCACAGAAGGCTTTACCACTCTCCCAACCTGCACACCTAGCCCCAATACCTGAAATTGGAAGTGTCCACTTTGCTATTTTTGCCTGTTTTAAGATGCTGGGTGGGAGAGATGGCAATTAAACAGAAACAGGTGCTAGAAGTTCAGAACAGCTAATCTGTGGTTCTCAGCATCTTTCCATTAGAGGAAAAAAAACTATTTCTAAGACTTTCATCTTTGACGAATGAATGGGCAGAGTCTAATGATAGGATGTTGGACACAGCCTTCAGTATAGACGGAAGTGCAATTTCCTGCCAGCTCTGTGGCAATTCTCTGTGGCGAAATAACAATGCTAGCTGGGGATTCTAGGAGTCATAGTAAAATAAAAGTTAACTTTCCCATAATCTATCCTGCCCCATGCCTCCTACATCCCTAGGTCTCTATTACTGAGCTTTACAAAAAAAGTTTCCTAGGTTATTTGGAAAATCAATTCCTGGAAGCAAAACAAATGGACACAAAAAAATTTAACCAATCTTTAGCCTTTCTATACTACACAATTCTGAATCAAGACCTTCAAACAGCTATTTCCATTACTTGCACTTTTTCTGCCATCTCCTGCAAAGTGGTTATTTCTGCTTGCAGCCTTGCATTCTCTTCATTGGCTTTGCTCAAAGATGCCTGTGCAATCTAGAGGAAAAGAAAAGAAACGGTCTCTGAGAAAAACATTTTAAAATACACAGACCATTTCATGCTATCAAACCAACATCATTAATGCAGTCTATTTTCACGTCTTGTCTTTTATGTAGGAGCTCAGATAAAACTAGTATAGTTCTTGAATTATTAGCCAAAAGACTTCACTTCCATGAACTGTAGATCTGAAAAGAGTCAAACACTTTCAGAAACATGTTGAAAAAAAATTAGCCCAGTGCCTGAATTCTCTTTTATACTTACTTTCCCTTCTTCACTGAGCTTGGAAATAGTAGCCTCTTGTGATTCTAGAACAAATTTTTAAAAAAGTTGTGAAATTTTGTAGCTATTAAAATGTTAACCATTTATACATTTTTTTAAAATAAAGAAAACTACTAGATACAGAGCGCTACTGAAGAAACTGCCATAGTGCACTCCTTTTCTCCAGCATATCTTTGAAAAGGGACACAACCCTTTATGAATTCAGCAAGTGTTGACTGTTTTTTCTTACACTAATGCTAGGCCAAGACTAGTGGCAGCAATCATGTGCATGTTCCCTTGTAACTACACTTCCCTGAACCCAGCATTGTTAACATGTACAGGAGCGGTCTGTAGGTTATTCATCCTTTCACATAAGCTAAAGCAGAAATGCCCTTCATTTCTGCATAAAGACATTCAATCTCATGCACTTACTTAGTACACCTTCGGTGCATTTTTCTCAATTATTGCAATTTATCATGTGACAGGTTACCCCGTCCTGTCAAATACAGGCAAAAATCTGAAACACCTGGCCCAGATGAAATAGACTGGCATGCATGTGTAAGTATTTGAAAACCTCCAGTACAGAAGAATCCATCACATTACTGGGTAGATGTTTCTACTGTATTGCTGCTCTCATCAAGTAGTTAAAAGCCTTTTGACAATAGATCCAATTATGCATAGGATGAGTGGTCCTTCCTATCACAGAAGGGCCTCACACAGAAACTGCACAGCTCTCTGTTGGGAATACACCAACTCTGGATTTATACCAGCATTTCAAAATATACATATATATAAACATAAGAAAAGCCATGCTGGAGCAGCCCACAGACCTCTCTAGTCCATGATTCAGTCTAGCAGCCAAGCATTAGCCTACACAAAGCCCACCAGCAGGACATGAGTACCGTGGCCAACCGCCTACCACTCCAAAAAGCAGTGACTAATCTTAGTGGCTTCTCATCCATCTTACAGCCCAGTTTCTTTTAGAGGATGTCCTTCCTAACTCCACAGCAACCAGTAGAGGAGCAAAATAAATCTCTTTTCAACTGTTCCTATTATTATTACAAAATCCTGTGGAGTCAGCTGCAGGATTTTGCCACTTGTTTTGTATTATCTCTAAAAAGACTTACAATGCCAGTTCAATCTGTTGGGGTGTCTATCCTACTATTACTGCAATTTCTTCACTCAACATTAGAGTCTGTCTGTCTGTTTACATCTACACGTCATCCAACGTTTCGGTATAACAGCTGATAAAACATATTTTTACACTTCACTGGATCGGGACAAAGAGCACTCAAATAAACCATGCTTGACCTTGCAAATGAACCTGTCCCACAGTCCAGCACTCTGTGGGACAATTCTTGTCCTCTTCAACTTGGAAAACAGTCGCAGATTAACAGAAGACATGGAAGATTTCAGCATCTTCAAAGAATTCAAAACCACTTCATCAATCAGTTGTAGTCAGTTCTTTCCAATCCTTGCCCACATGCCTGTCTTTCACAGATGTCAAATCATTTAGTTCATTCTTCTGAGATTTGTGTCACAGATGCATGTTCATCACTTGGTGACTTCAGCATCAAGTGATGACTTGCACTCACAAATGACCCATCACAAATTTAATGTCACATTTAAAACTTCCATGACCTCAGGTACAATGAGTTTCAGGACATTACTTCATACATTAAGCTGCCAGTCATTAAGCACAGAGAAGTCAAATCCCATATACATAGGATACAGTAATCAAGTCACCTTCATACACTCAAAAGATCCAAAAACAGCAAATACCTAGATTGTTTTTAAGCAGCTTACATTCCTGCTCCAGCTGGACTTTCCTCTCTTCTTCTTTTTGCAGCTTCTCTTGAGATATTTTAATATCATGACATAAAGTGTTACAGTCCTGCTGTAAAATATGAACCTGTAACGGTATCCAAAAATACATTCTGTAGAATGCTGTATTCCTTAAATATCCAAATTCTTTGTTGAAGCTGGAAAGCTGTAGAATGAAAAAGCTAATGTGCAATCATAAAAATTCATGTTATTAACCTCCATTTACACAGCCCTTTTTGTCACTGAGGCCCAGGGTAGGAACACCACATGCTTCCTCCATAGATTTCCTCCATAAATTTGTATGTAGAACTGGACAAATAAAGTTCTAGATTAGTGTTGGGTTTTGGACATAAGAGTTTAAACAACAGCAGTAGCAGTGATGGATCAATAAGCTGAAGCATAGTACTGATTTTTAAGAACCATCATAAAAAAATATGTTGCTTTAAATTTTTGCATCGAGAGTAGTCTGCCCATTGTCTGTAGACTGCATTGTTTGGTCAAATCAAAAAGTAAGGAAAGGCTGTTGTTAGGGCTTCACAAACCTGCTTCCGTTCTTTTTCCACCATCATTTCCATATCATGCACCCGATAAAGCAAGACAGCCTGGGATTCTTGCAAAGACTCTCTCAGGCTAGACTCGTTGGCCAGCTGCTCTGTTAGCTGTGAATGGTAAATTAAGAGTGGTTTTAGACTCCAAGAGGAACTGGGACTAAGTTATAAATGTAAACTTGATCTCCCTGCCCCCCCTCCAGCTGTGCATCAGATAATGAAATGCATGTGTTCTGGGCATGACTTCTTTAACAGAACATCGGATAGCAGAGGCAGAAATAACACGTAAAGAATAGGCCTCTACACCATAAGTAAGAGGAGCACCTCAACATGTGAAGTGAAACAACCATGTCAGATAAGTCTTGCATAAGTAAACAGCAACTTTTTGAAGCTTCTAGAGACCACTCAAAAGTTTATTCCAAAATTCATCCATTTTTGCGGCCAGATGTTTTTTTTAATGTTTGGTTAGCTGGTAAGGCAGGTTATTTACTTTACTCTTTTCTGATTGTTTTGTGGTTCATACATATTCAGTAAGGTATTCTTGAGGCAGCTGCTGTTTCTCTTGTGTGTTACAGACAGGAACACACAGCTCCAGTAGAATCCCATCCTTTCCCAGCTTAGGCTTTATTGCATTGTTTACTGCAGACAGATTGCTATAACCTAGTTCTGAAAGTCTATCTTTCTTGGGATGGCACGGAGGAGGAATCCACAACAATTGGGTAATCCCGCTTGCCAACCAGAATCTGCAGGAGTTCACGTTCCAAATCAGTTGCTACCATTAGGACCCCATGCCTCCTCTGTCAGTTTTTCTTCTCCTGCCTAGCAAGCCAGATGAAATTTTCCCTTCTCTGTCAGACTGTGAAAATAAGTTGTTTTATTTCAATATAGTGAGATTGTGAGGAATGTCTTTGGAGACGGAATCTCAGATGCCCACAAACCAGTGAGGCTCTGAGGAGGAGAATAAAATCACCGGTAGAAATGTTTCTCCTCAGATGCCCGCCATACAGCGACGCTCTGAGTTGGAGATAAAGGAGGATTTGAGCAGAAGTACCTCTCAGATGGTTGCAGAGCAGTGACATTCTGGAGAAGGGAAAATGGTGGATTTAAGAAAAGTATTTTTATCCTCCAGCGAGAGCAAAGCGGAGGAGGGAAGACCTTTGGGGAATAAGCATTCGGACAAGAAGGAAAGTAAGAAGAAGTTGGTTAAGAGAAAGAAAGTGGATATCATTCTTAAGAAGGGTCTGGATGCGCTTTCTAAGAAGGCTAAAATCAAAACGATGAAGGGGAAATCAACAAAGGCAGCTTTGGGCTGCCATGTTGATTTCGTGCATTCTTCAGAGATGGGAGGGGTTCTTTTGGAGTGAAAACCTATCTCTGGAGCAGGCGCAGAGAGCCCGAAGGAGCGTGCATTGCTAAAGGGTGGAGATTTGCCAGAGCGTGCAGGGATAGTGCGCCCGACTGCTGTCAATCACTCACTGAGTCCTCTGTGGGTAGGAGGTCATGGTGCGTGCGGCAAAATGGAACAGTCAGCTCAGTTCGAACAGAGCAGTTGCCGCCCAACCGCTCATAATACTCCCACAGAGTCATTTACTTTAAGAGGTGGTGAGTTAGAACAAGGCAGATGGCCAGATATGAATATGGAGCAGCAATTGTTTGGCTACGCTGAGGATGGGCGTTCAGCTTTAAGACAAAGTGCCTGGGTTGCACCACCTACTGGTGACACAAATTTCCAAATGAATTCATTAAACTTGTGTGATTTACAGAGCATGATTAAACAAACTTTTCTAATGAACTGCATCAAATGTTATACAGGAATCAATTTAATAGAGTTAATGAATCTGATCCAATGATTAACCAAAGATTAAATACTATGATGAATTTGAATAGTCAATCAAATGTGCATACAGCGTTTTCTCAAAATGAATTTCACTCAGAGGAGAGAAGTAGAGGTGAAAGCCAAAAAGAAGCAGTATCGAGGAAAAGAAGAGTTGAGAGTACAGAGGGTACAGAGAATGTTTATAGTGAGCCAAATGTTAAGAAGAAAAGGAGGAATGAGTTGGAGAATGAAGAGGATGATTGGCAAGAGGATGAGGTGGTCTCAGAGGAGACGGAAATGGAAACTGATACTCTTTCTGAAGGCGAGATAGAAGATGAAGTAGGTACCAGTAGATTATTTCAGGCAGATCAATTTTGGGGTCTGCTTAGGAAAGTATTACATACTTTAGGTTTACAGGTGGATGAGGATGGTAGTAGTTCTAAGGAGTCAAAGGAAAAAGAGGCAAAAGTTGCAGCCGTAATTAAAAAGAAAGAAGCGCATGGATGGAGTATTCCTATGCCAGATACGCTTAAGGAATTGATTTATATGGAATGGGAAGCTTCTTTAAATATTCGTAGATTTGTAGGTCATTCAACCTAAATCTTGTTTAAGAGTGTTATCTAGACTTAGAAAGGTTTTGGAATATGTGGCGGATGCCAGTTATGATGCAGTGGTTTTTATGGCAAGAAATGTTAGTGATGTTACTGTAACAAGATGTTCTTTATGGTTATGTCATTGGGACGCTGATCAGAAGTTGAAAAATAATCTTGCATTTGTGCCCTTTAAGGGAGATTTGCTGTTTGGTAACAAGGCATTAGAAAAAGTGTTAATTGAGAACAAAGAAAAAAAAACAGGTGATGCCTACGTCACAGAAAAAGAAGGTGGAAAGGAGACCATATCGGTCCTCATACTATTCCTTTCGAGGTAGAGGAAGTGGTAGACAGCAAGACACAAGGTATGGCCATCAGCAATGGTATAGGCCAAAAAGCCAATTGGAAGGTCAGGATCTTTTAACAGGAAAGGACAGAACACTGAGAGAAATTCGGGAACCTCTCAGCGTAAGGGTCGGAATCAGTTCTGACAAGCAGAGTCCTTGTGTGGGGGAAAAACTGCTGCGCTTCAGCATTCTGTGGAACCGAATAACATCGGATCAATGGGTTTTGCAGGTTGTGACAAAAGGTTACAAGATTTTGTTCGACAGAATGCCGAAGTGCAGATATGTGGCTTCCCCAATAACGGAACGGATGGAGAAAAGGAAAATAGTTTTGAAGGAGATAGATCATCTAATGCAAATAGGTGCAGTGGAGGAGGTACCACGGGATCAGTGGTTCTGGGGGATTTACTTCATATTTTTCATGGTCCCCAAAAGCAATGGGACTTATTATCCTGTACTGAACCTAAGATATCTCAACAGGTTTGTGAAGTATCTCAGGTTCAAGACGGAGATGTTACAAACAATACAAGAGAATCTGAGGGTAGGTGACTGGATGGCTTCCATCAATTTGAAGGAAGCTTATCTGCATGTTCCCATGAGGAGATCAGACACGAATTATCTCAGATTTCAGTTAATGTACAAACACTACCAGTTCAAGCCTTTGCCTTTCATTTTGGCTTTGGCACCAAGGGTTTTCACAAAAGTTTTGGTCCCTTTGGTAGCTCATTTAAGACAGCAGGGGGTACACATCTACCCTTATTTGGATGACCTGTTGGTGAAAGCGGATTCACAACAGAAGTTAATAGTAAGTGTACAGAGAACTGTGGCGGTTCTAAGAACGTATGAGTTTCTAGTGAATTTAGAAAAGTCATATAAGTCCCACAATGATGCTGACACATTTAGGGGCAAGTTTGGATACAAGCAGTGGTCGACTTTATCTCTCGGAAGAGAGATGTGTGAAGGTTCAACAGGTGATGTGAAAATTGATGGCAATGACAGCAGCAGATGTGATGTGGTTGGCTCAAGTAATGGGAACTCTGGTGTCAACTATCTAGTTAGTTCCATGGGGCAGGTTCCATTCAAGAGGTTTGCAAAGATTGTTGATACCTCATCAATGGAACATAGGAAAGAAAAGGCATTATGTGGTCAGGCTACCAACCACTTTGAAAAAGGAATGGTTGTGGTGGACAAAGGTCTCAAATTTAAACAAGGGAGTCCCATTTGTAGTCGATCATTACATTTGAGTTACAACGGATACCAGTCTGACAGGCTGGGGGGCCTTATGTCAGGGAAACAGTGCTCAGGGTGTGTGGACTTGAGAAGGAATATACATTTTTTGGAGTTAAAAGCGATTAATCTGGCACTTCTCAAATTTGCAAGTTTGCTGAAGGGCAAGCATGTTCAAGTCTGGACAGACAATATGATAGCCTGGGCCTATGTGATAAACCAAGGGGATCTTCACTCAAGAGTGCTGATAGATGAGTCAAACAAGTTGTTTCAATGGGCAGAACGAAATCTGCAATCACTGACAGCAGTGCATCTGAAAGGGAAACTCAATGTGTGAGCAGAGTACCTCAGTCGAAACAAGTTACATCCCGGAGACTGGACTCTGAATTACCAACCGTTTCAAAGTTTGAGCAGATGATTCGGGCCTTTTCAAGTCGACTTATTTGCCTCAGCCAAGAATTCCAGACTAAAAAGATTCTTTTCAATCGATGGAAGCAAGTTTGCAGAGGCAACAGATGCTCTCTCTGTTCCGTGGCCGAAGGGTCAATTGCATGCGTTTCTGCCAGTGCAGATAATACAAAAAGTGCTATTGAAAATAAAAAGAGAAAACACAAGTGTGGTGCTGATTGCAC
Source organism: Cyclura pinguis (assembly GCA_030412105.1). Taxonomy (NCBI): domain Eukaryota; kingdom Metazoa; phylum Chordata; class Lepidosauria; order Squamata; family Iguanidae; genus Cyclura; species Cyclura pinguis. The sequence continues at coordinate 205,514,934 of CM059599.1, forward strand.
CTTACTGGCCAAGAAGGCCTTGGTTGGCCTTGATGAAGGAGATGTCAGTAAGAGAGCCTTGGAGGTTGCCAATCTGAAAGAATCTTTTAAGTCAAGGACTGGTCCATCATCCAGATCCAAGATGGTTGAATTTGACGGCTTGGGTCTTGAGAGGAAGGCTTTCGAATTGCAAGAGTATTCGCCAGCTGTGGTAGATACCATTATGGCATCGCGGCAGCAACCGACTCAGAATATATACAGTATGACTTGGAAAGCATTTGAAAAATGGTGTTCTGCTGAGTCCTTGCAGTTTGCTGAAGTTCGAGTGAAGCATGTTTTGCAGTTTTTGCAGGATGGACTGCAAAGGGGACTGAGGCCGAACACTTTGAAGCGTCAGGTGTCGGCACTGTCTGTGGTATTAAAATTTGATGGAGTTCCTCCTTCAGTGCATCCTCATATTAAAAGGTTTCTACGAGGTGCAGTGTTGACTTCTTACCCAACTAAGCATAGATTCCCGAGTTGGGAGCTCAGTGTAGTGCTGGACTCTTTAACAAAAACACCCTTTGAACCAGTGAGGGATGCTTCTTTGCATTTGTTAACACTAAAGACTGTTTTCCTGGTAGCAATAACATTGGCTAGATGAGTTTCTGAATTGGCTGCATTATCTGTTAATGCTAACTTGTGTAAATTTGAGGAGGAAAGATCGGTATTGATGTTAGATCCACTTTTCTTCCTAAATGTGCATGGAAGAAGGTGGCACAGGATGTGATTTACCTGTCAACTTTCTTTCCTTATCCGAAAAGCACAGAAGAGAAAAGATATCACACTTTGGATGTGAGGAGAGCTGTCCGTCTTTACATTAAAAGAACGGCACGTGTCAGGAGAACAGAGGCTTTATTTGTATCATATAATCATAAGTCTATGGGGCAAAAGGCATACAAGACTGTCAATGGAAGGTGGATTAAGAGTTGAATCTTTCAATGTTATGATGTGGCAGGTCAACCCAGGCCATGCAATGTATATCCACATTCTGCAAGATCTATGGCAACTAGTACTGTTTATAATGTGACTTCATCATTACAAGATATTTGTAATGCAGCAGGCTGGTTAGAGCCATCTACCTTTATAAGATATTATAAAGTGGACAAGTTTAAAGTGGACAAGGCTGCTTTTGGCAGTAAGGTACTCCAGACGATACTTCAGTGTAAATAAAGCCCACCCATGATGTGGCTTGGGTATGTCCCAATCATTGTGGATTCCTCCTCCATGCCAACCTGAGAATCAGAAGTTGTACTTACCATGAACGGTCATTCTGGGATGGCAGGAGGAGGAATCCACGCCCTCCCTGATGGTGGATAATATATATAGGTTGATGTAGGCAGTGGGGAGGTTAAGCAATTGTGATGAAGGTCTAAGGTAGATTTAGGTTAGAAACTTGGAAGTTAAGGAGCTGAGTGGTGAAAACTTCATGGTTTGCATGGCTGGAGAAGAAACTGACAGAGGAGGCACGGAGTCCTAACGGTAGCAACTGATTTGGAATGTGGACGCCTACCAATTCTGGTTGGCATGTGGGGATTACCCAATCGTTCTGGATTCCTCCTCCTGCCATCCCAGAATGACCGTTCACAGTAAGCCCAACTTCTCATTCTCCAGACTTCTTTCACCATCCTCCCAATGCTGATGCTGTTCAAAAATGTCCAGCTAGGCAGAGGACAAGGGGAAAAAAGCAAGGGCTAGGAAAGCTTTAAAAAACTTTGCAGAAAGGAGCTTCTTTGCCAGAGGCTTTGTTAACTAAGGTATGCCTCTATATAAGCAAGCTGGTTAGCACTGAGAGCAACATGAAAGCTTGAGGTTCACCAACAATATGCATGGATTTGCTTTAATTTACATATTAGAACACAGAGTGATATTCAGATATGCTACGCACTTGTAAACTTAAGTTGTTCTATCTCAAATATGAAAAATATGGGCTGGCTCCTAGAGAGACCCAGTGTTGACAGTGATAACATTCTTAGCTAGTTGAGAAGCCAAGTGTCTCCATTTCTCAGCCTCCCTCCTCTGACAGCTGTCTTTACCTCTTGTAGTTTATGATCCATTTTCTTTTTTGTTGCTCTCAACTCATCTGCAGCAACGGCTACGTCCCTCTGCAAAAATCAGAATACCATATGATTTTTCGAACATCTGTTGCATAACATGCACGTGGTTTTCAAAGTGGGACTCTCTGTAGCTCATTTTTATTGTACTTTGACTTAAATGGTGAATAAAACAGCCAGCTTCTGAAAGTCCACATTTTCTGCATTTTAATTCTTGCCATTATTCACTATAGAGACTGGGACGTGAAATACTAAGGAATGCCATCTTCCAATTCCCACTCACCAGTTTTGCAATTAAAAATGTAGGCACTGAGTGATTGGTCCATGAATTCACTTTAATATGGATGATAGTATTAAGGTGATCTATCCAGAGCTAGGAACTTGGACAGGAAGGAGAACACAGTCTTTAAAGCAGAATAGAGCTGGTAAAAAAGAGGAACTGGGACTAAGCTGCGAGGAATAGGTCACATCAAGACTTTGTTGAACAGATCAGAATTGGAAGGGAAGCTGCAGATCTTCTTGTTCAATAACTGATCTGTTGTGTTTCACAAAACTACAGCTCCCCTGACAGATGGCTGCTCAGCCTCTTCAACAAAAGAACTTCCCCTCAACTCCCAAGTGTTGGAAGTGGATTTAAATATTGCATTTAATAAGCAGCAGTAAGAACTGACTGGGTACTGCAAATTTTTTTGTTCAATGAGAAGGCTGAAAACCCATTCCACTCACACCTCCAGTGAAGCTACATATAGTCCCCATTCTATAAAGGCTACTGGAGTCTACAAGAGAATCAGATGTTCATTTCTTCAGTGTGAGCTGCGGTGTAAGATTTCTAGCCCCCTTTAAGATAGCCCATTTCCAGAGCTATGTCTGACATAATAAGGAAAAGTTCAGTACCTTTGTTGTAGTTGCAATCTCCAGAGCAGCCCGCAATCTTTCCACCCGATCTCTGGCTTTTTCTTCCTCTTCCCGGGACTCCTGGAGCTGCTGGCATAACATTCGGCCCTCTGCTTGTAGCACCTTTAGTTCTTCCATATGCTCCTCCTGTATGATATTTAGGCGCTGTTCTAAATTGGCTGGCAAAACATAACAGGGAAATCAAGGCACATCAGTACAGACACTTTCCAAACTTCCGTCAACCTCTGGTCCTTCCTCTAAACTAAAATCTCGGGTGTTCCTTACCTACACCTGAAATGGTGTTACAGCATCATGCACCCACGCACCCCATGGTTTAATTGGTAGACATTATTTAATTGGCACTATTAATTGGCATTGATATAAATAATACCTGAGGTGACTGGGAGGTCATGCCGGAAGAGGCACATTACTGACTGTAAACATGAGATTGCCAGGCACGTCAGCTACACACCTACCTCTCAGGCAGAAACCAAGTCATTTTCAGGCTGATAGCATGGATACTCTTGAGACAATAGGCTTAAAAGATCATGAGCTGGACATTTCCGGGCCGAAAGGGGAAATTCCCACCAAAATGTGATTGTCTTAACTCTGATCCCGAACACCTGTGTTACTGCCCTGGCTAGCCCGAGCTTGGGGGATATTAAAAAGATATCTCTTGATATCAATAATTCGGCTTCACATACCCATTCCCCTCCACGTGCTTGCGAGGCCCCCAGACAAACACACATACAGGCTTGGCCGATAATCACCGTAATATTCCGAAACAACACAGGCAGGCCAGAAATAGCCGACTCGCAGCTTCAGGAGACCTCAAGGCAAGTACTCAATTATGTATGCACACAACTTTCAAAAGATCCTCTGCCCTGCGCCGGCAGCTTGATGATCTGACTATACAACGCTCAAGTACTCCGCGTTTGCATACTGCCTATCGTATTGACAATTCGGCTATAATTCAATCATTCAAATTATGACCTTCGGAGGCTTTGTCTCCAGCCCCAAATTCATGGTTTTCCCCAAGTCCGAACTAGCCTGCGGTCACAATTCTCCTTATAAAAACCCCTGATTTTGAGCGCTTCTTCAGATCGCTCTTGGCTTCCATCCCGCCTTGCTGTCGCTTTGTCCAGTGAGCCTTCCCCTCAGCTCCACGTGCTGAGATCCACGCTCCCCAGCTTCTCTGTTTCTGACCGGGCTTCGGGACAGGTGTAGTATTACCCAAACCAACAACTCCTCTAAAAATCCCTCTATCCCACTCCAACCTTTATTTCTATAGTTTCTCTGTGTGTTTGTGTTGCATATACCGATTGATTGTATTTTTAATAAAATTCACATTCGTTATTTCACTCCGGTGTGCTCCTTGACTCGGTCTGACCCCGTAGACATTGGGTTCAAGATCTCGCTACGTTACCCTGCCTCTCGCAGTGCTAACTTGTGCTCTTTGACTAATTTCCCCAACTTGTATAATTTTGAGAGCAATTTGGTGTCCTTCCCGGGACCCCCAGAAAACAGGGTAACACCTAGATGCTTCCCTACTGTTTTTCCACCTCTCCACAATGTAGGGCTATTATGACAGCCATTATTCTTTTGTCACCTAAACACTAAGACTTTTAGCTCTGTCCAGACTCCATTGTTTGTGTTGCAATTCCCATTGTCCGCCTGGCTGGGAGAGCAACTCATACCCCCGGGATATTTTTCAGAACCTCTGATTTCAGGCTGTCCAGTGCAGTCTCTCGCCCTTCTAAATACGATGCTGTCTGTCTGATTCCCGAATGAGAACTGTCCTTAGGTGCCTACCTAAGCCACGTTGCTGCTTTCCTCACTGCTCTCCAGACCAGTAATTATCGTCTCATCCCTGAAAGTCCTCTATCAACATTTTCTTGTCTTTACCTTCAACTAGCCCTTATGTGTAGTGTGAGTGCTTGGAACTTTGCATGCTTGTGTGAATTTCTTTCAATAAAACGTATTTTTAATTTGCAATTTAAACTCTCTGGCTGGTTCTTTCCTGCAAGGACGTTGTAAACATAGGTGGCAGATCTTGTTAAATTACCCCCCTCTCTCAGGCCTCCTGACTTTGAGTTGATTATTCCCCACTTCTTGAAAGGCTTATTCACCATTTAAGTCAAAGTACAATAAGAACTGGCATCGCTGGTGAGCCCCTGCAGCACCCACGTTCCAGGGTAACAATGGTTTGGAGCAGGGTGGGCAAAGCATGGTCCTGGAGCTGCCTATGGATCCCAAGGCAGCTTTTGCCAGACCCAGACTCACCAGGACTGTCCCTTTTCTGTCAAATGAAAGAGAGAGACAGAGACAGAGAACCTTTAGAAGTCTCCAGTAGGAGTAATTCACCTTTCAAATAGGTGGCACTATTCATCATTTTAAAAAATACCCCTTGTTCAAAATCAGAAACAAACTTCCAACCATTCCCAAGTGTTGTAGAGGCATTTTTGTCTGTTCATGAGACCTATGGAGCATTTCAAGGTAGAAAAGTTGCCTCTAGAACTAACCAGTTGCCCACCTCTGGTTCAAAGTGTGGAAGCAAACATTCCTTGTTCTCCAAAGAGCCCATATTACAGTTCTATATAAGATACTTCTCTGAGCCCACCTCCTAGTTGGAGAATAAGGAAGGAAAATATAGTGTGGGGTAAAGATTAGAGTGCTGGACTGAGATTCAAATCCTATTTCACACTGAGCCACGGAACTCACTGGGGGATCTTGGGCCATTCACTCTTTGTTAGCCTGACCTATTCACAGGACTTTTGTGAAGAAAAAGCAGAGAGGACTCATCCTCTTTCACAGTGGAGGAAAGGTGAGATATAAATGTAATTAAATAAATATAATAAATAAATAAATAAATAAATAAATAAATAAATAAATAAATATCACTTCACTGGAAGTTACTGGACACACAATCATAATATGCATAGATAGAGCAGAAATACCTTCCCTGGAAAGGCTTGGACTGGTGAATGATTAAAAGATTCTGCTTTCTCTGTACATAGCTGCTTTGGGCTGCTACTGGCCTATCAGTCAATTAACTCATTTGTTGTGGGCCCTGAGCATCTCACTTGGGGCACATTTTCTGGGAACTCCTCCTAGACACACTGTAGTAGGAAGACTACAGAAAGATTCACACCAAAGGTATGGAGGGCATAAAGGCATCTTACAGCTTCCCTTTCTCTTCCTGCCGTACCTGCGTGCTTTGGATTCAGCTCTTTTTCTGTCTGCAGTCGGAACATGTTCAGTTTCAGGGTCTGCACGACACTCTCAAGTCGGCACATCCGATTCACTAGAGTCTCACAGGTTCGCCACAGCGTGTCATTTGTTCCACCAAACACCGCTTTGGCGCAGACAGGACTGATGGACTGGTGATCTTCCGAGTTCTCCAAGGGTTTTGAAGGGAAAATTTCCATACTTGAAAAACAAAAGGGAATAAATGCCCATTTGGAATCTACATGCACATGCCCTTGATTTTAGGCTTATGCTACGAACTTCTCTCCCAGTTACTCTCAAAGGTGCTACAAGATTCTTTTATACGCTGATACAGACTAACATGTCTACGTCTTTGAATAGCCTTGATCACATCCCTACAGCTCCAATCAGGTAGAACCTACTTCTCAATCCAGATGGAGAAGGGCAGGTGTCTCTATATACTCCCTTTTCTTTTATTCCAAGAAAAGTGAACACATGCAATTCATTATTATAGGGAAATACACCACATTTAGGAACATCATCTGCTCAGCCTCCTAAAAACAGGTGATGTATCCCCACTAACATGGAACCCAGGAAAGGAGTGTGCACACAGACAGACATAATCTGAAACACTGTCATTATCCAAAAGTAACACTTAACTGTGGTTTGGTATTATCAAGCCCCTTCCTCTTCCCCTCCAGTGTGGTCACAATGAGCAGGTTGGAGACTTTTACTTCTGTTTTTGATTTTGTTGAGGGATATATTTGAAGTTGGACAAACTGAACACTAACTATAGTTCATGGAAACAAGTCACAGACTGTTAAACAGATCAGGAACCCTGGACTTGTATTTCAGGTGCGCTGGGGTGTGTGTGTCAAACTTGGCAGGCAGTTCATTATGAATTTTGTGTACTTACATTTGTGTTTTTAAAAACAGTGAAAACAAAATATAGTAACTAATAATACAAAAAGCAATTAACAATGTGAAGACTGACAAAATATTAATGAAATGTTTAGAATTTTTCACAGCATAAAATTAATGTGTTACAGAAAGAGGAAAATATATAAGACCCCATTAAGCTAATGCAAAGATTACTATAAACTAGGACACTTCTGACTGGTAGTTCCTTGTGGGGCTCCACTATAGAGGAGCCTTGGTGGTCCTGATCATTGGGGTGGCTCAGCCCCTCCCCCATTCCAGAGTCCATGAAGCAAATTACTGTATGTTTAAGAATCTTAACATGTTGCAATAATCTGTAGTTACTGTTAACCAGTTTGTCTGGCGCCAGACAAGACAACAAAATGCAGCTAGCTGAAAATGTAGTCAGAAGTTTCTGATCTCCTCCTTGTGGCTACATCAGAGGAGAGAGGAATGTATAAGCACATGGTTCATGTAGATAATGCCGAATGACGGTCACTGTACCCTGTGTCTCTGCTACTGCCAATCATGTTCTATCCATGATTTCAAAGGACATTTGTTTCTTCATTATGTCATATGGAGCAGAGAACTAGAACCTGCAACATTTCATAAATTTACAGACACAGGGGAACTAAAAGAAAAAATATATGTACGTTTTGGGTGAAGAGGTGGCAAAAATCAAGAGAAATTTCCTGTAATGTAGTAAGGGACAAAGTTCTTGCAATCTGTAGCACAAGCCAGTGTTTCTTAAATTATCTGATGTGGGGAGCTGACAGTTTTTCCCCCTCTCTGCATGGGACTATCAACATATTTGTGTCTATTGGCTAAAATTGTTTATTTCTTTCCTGAAAACTTTCCAGGGACTCGTAGATGATGGCTTGTGGACCTGCACCAGTCCGTAAACCGCCACTTTTGAGTAGCATTGATATAAACTTTACGTGGGAAAGGGCATTTTCACTCAGAAATAATTACCACGTACAAAACTTCCAATCTTGGACACTGTATTCAGACAGTTGTTCATAAAGCAAGTCTTTAAAGCCAAGTATCATACTGGTAAGATCAAACTTTTAATTATTTAGCAAACAGTGCGTCTTTGCAAGTTCTCCTCATCAAATACAATCATATAGCTCATGTCTGAAAATAACTGTGGTCTCATGCCGTGCATTTATCATGCCAGAATATCACTGGAGAAAAGCTGACAGGCCAGCTGTAGGCCTGGCAACGACACAAAGGCACTGCTCTGTGATCCATGGCAGCACTCCATCTATACCTACCTTCACAAAATGACAAAACTGTTAATAACGTAGGTAGTAACATAAATAATTTTAACTAACAGCACTGTTGCTATGATATTTTTCTTTCTACAAGTCATATTTGATATGTGTTCATTACCTTTATTCACTTTATTTACATCAAAAACTTAACCACTTCAGCTCAAAATGTTACACTACGTATCAAGTAGCTTGGTTAAATTTGCCAGATTAAACTAGAACAAATAACTGAATACTTGGAGGAGAAACCAACACAGAAACTCAGAGGAAAAAAAGAGAATACAAAGCAATAAAAATACAAGATTAAGGCTACAATTGTATATGCTTGATCACAGTGGAATTTCATTTTGAGTGAACACACAGATAGGATTGTGCTGCAAAGCATTCTTTTCAACTGTACCTCTGCCCATTCACATCCAGTGTCCGTAGATCCTTCAGAAGTGCATTTGTCTGCTCTTCAACTACTCTCATTCTCTGGTTCAGTACCACAAAGGTTTCAGGAGCTGTTGAATTGATACTTACAGGGGAAATTATTGGTCTCCCCGCCATTGTCTCAGAATCTAGTAATCATCTGCAAAACATGCTGACAAACCAAGTGAAGAAAGTGCTACAGACATCAGAATAGGGGTATAGCAATGAGAGGGGGAGCAAATGAGAGTGCCCCCCTGATAATTCTGCCCACAATAATGAAATTTTCCTTCAGTCCTGACATTTCCTAGCATTGCATTGACTTAAAACTTCAGATGAGATATAGTCAGTTCTGGCACCTGTAATTTTGAGGAATCTGTAGCTCATATGCAAAACTATACAAAACTATACAACATTACAAGAAGTTTTTAATGTTACACCTCATACTGCTCATTACACTACTAAAGGTAACCAGAAGGAATTTGGCCAATTTTGTGAAGTTTTTATTGTCAATGAACTGCAAAGAGAAGCAACACTATCAGTCATCTGTTCCTTAAAATGAAGCTAGATTACACAAGAGACAAACATGGCATAGAGAACTCATCTGCTGTTGTATGGTTTGTTGTACAGGGTTGCATTCAAGAGCACCTGTTAGAAATGGCACAGATCAGTTACAGATCTGCACACAGTACTGCAAATACTATCTTGTAAGCACTGAGAAGTGCAGGGATTGTTGAAAAACAGGATGTTAGTGATATAATGGAACAAGCATTACATCATGAAAACATGGTGATGTTCAGAAATTGCTGAAAGAACGCATTGAAAAAAGAAAAGCCCTATGTCCGTTATTTGAACCATCAGCTACATCTAGTGATAGCGAATTCTTTTTCACCAAAGAAAAATGTCCATATTCAGAAATTCTTCTCCGATTGCAATTGTGCCCACAACTTCACTCGTAAGCCAATTATTTCAGCAAAATATAATGGAATTAAACTAAAACTACTTTGGACAGAGCATCCTACATCTGCAGAAGATATCATCTCAAAATATAAGGAACCAATACAATTTTTTGAATTCTTTGTAAGTGACCCTGCAGGTGATGCAACAATGAAACTACAAAAGATCATTCACCCAAGATTTATATTGCTGGCACTTTTCATTTTAAAAAAATGGTCTCAAACTATACAGCTAGCAAAAGTGATTTTCCATTTACTTTCAGTGGTTACTTCCCCAGTTGTTGATGTCATACTAGACATTTGGGCAGAAATTACATCAAAGCACAATCATGGTAGTTTTCGAAGCATTCCTGAACAAGCAAGAATGGCAATTACATATGAAACAGGACAATCAGATCACAGTGTTGAATTAAGACCAATGTCAAATAAGGTTTATAAACTCTTGGTTGCAAATATGCTAAAATATTGTTTAAAATTGTTTAATAGAGTGTGAGACTTTTAAGAGAATTCATTTCGGTGCAGTTAATGCAATTGAAGATGAAATGAATGGCAGCTCAGTTTTGTGAAAGGAAATTGTGGAAACCCTCGCCTGGATACAGATGAAAACACAGGAGCTTAATCCAGACATGACAGAAGTGTTCCTAATCAGTCAAAGGACAGATCAAAGAATAACAACTTAGTCTATACTGCACTGAGTTGCCCTTCCTTTCAAATCTCAGGTTCATAGCTTGGGTATATTCTTGGACTCAGTCTGAATTCAGTCTTGATTCATTTTTGAGCCTGAATGCCTATGTTTCAGTGGTGGTCCGGAGTGCTTGGCACAGTTAAAACTAGTGCAACAGCTTTACCTATTTCCTGGAATTATCAGATTGGCTAGTGACATACGCCTCAATTATATCCTGTTTGGATTATTGTGACGCACTCTACCCTTGAACTGCTTTTGGAAATTGTTCTGGAATTTTGTCTGTGTATATGTGCCTTCAAGTCTCCTGTCACTTATGGTGACCCCATTAATTTCATAGAGTTTTCTCAGATAAGGACTACTCAGAGGTGGTTTTGCCAGTTCTTTCCTCTGAAACATAGCCTACAACACATGGTATTTGTTTGTTGTCTCCCATCCAAGTACTACCCAGAGCTAACTCTGCTTAGATTCCAAGATCAGGCAGGATCTGGTGCCTTTAGACTGTTTAGGAGGCTTTAATGGGTTCAAAAGGCTGTAGTTATAATGCCAACTAGGGCAATTTGCAGGGAATGTATAATTCACTTGAGGAAACAGCTTTACTGGCTCATTTCTGGACACAGTTCAAAGTGCTGGTTATGACCTATAATGCCCTATAAAGCTCAGAATGTATATGTTCAGAATCTCTGAAAGATCTTTCCCTCCCTATATGAACCTGCCTGACTCTTCAGATCACTTGAGATCTGTCCAGCTTATTCATGGTTCCACCGTTGTCACAGACCTGTCTTTTGAGAATATGTGAGAAAAAGGGCCTTCTCAGTGGTGCTCCTAAGCTGTGGAGTTCTCTCCTGTGGAAAGCTAGGGTGGCCCTCTCTCTGCTCTCCTTTCACTGGTATTTAAAGACTTTTTTATTTAAACAGGCATTTGCAGATCGAATGGGTGTACATAAGGTGTTTTTTTTTTTAAATGGTGGGTGTGTGCTGAATGTTTTAACTTTACTGTAATGTCCTTTAAACCAGTGGTTCTCATATCTTATTCCCCTAGATGTTTGGGACTTCAACTCCCAGAATGTTTGAACACTGGTCATACTGGCTGGGACTTCTGGGAACTTCAAAACTTCTGGAGGAACAAAGTTTGAAAACTACTGTTTTAAATTGTTTTACGCAGTTGTGAATTACGGGTATTTTGACATGAAAGCTAATTTAGATGTTTTTAACTTTTATCCCACCAGATTTTTAACTGTATCTGGCCTTTAACTTTTGTTGTAAGACAGCTGGGTCTCCTATAGGGAGACAGGTGTCCTATGAAATAAATAAATTGTGAGGGATACCAGCATACCAATGGTAGGATTTGGATAAGTTACAGAGGATCTTTGAAAAAAGGGAGAAACTATTGTCTCTCAAAACACTAGCACTGAGGGCCACACAATGAAGTCAGCTGGCAGTGGATTCAGGGGAAGCTAAGTAGGGTCAGCTCTAGTTAGTACTTGGATAGGCATATCAGGTGCCATAGACTACACAGTATTTTAGAGGATGGCAATGGCAAGCCACTTCTCAGTATTCCTGGCCTAGGAAAACCCTACGAAAGTGATGGGGCTGCCATAAGTTGACAGGCCACTTGAAGGTGCGCACATGTACACAAGCACACACAAAGCACCTTTTCACACAACAGACAGTTTGTCAACAGCCTTGTTGTGCACCCATTTTCTGAGGCAGGATACCTCCAAGTGCCAAAGAGAGATTGCAGCTCACTAAGAAAGCATGCATGTTTTGCAGAGGGCAGGTGCCAGTTGCAGATCCCATCAGAATCTCGTTAAAAGATCAGGCAGCATATTAGTGGGAAATAACTGTCTTCCAGAGATGCATACGAGAGAGTCACAGACAGTGACAGCAGCCTCCTGCGTCCCCCGTCAGATTCGGAGCTCGAAAGAGTTACTTGTTTGGACAGCAGCTCTCCCGAACCCACCGGCTAGCACGACCTCTTCTGGGAGTTACAGTCCGAAAAGTTTTTTTTTTTCAGAGACAACGTGTGTGCCGGTCATCGCCGTGCCTTACTCTGGGCAGAACATAGGCCATTTCCGCACTAGGCTGTCGTAGCGCTATTATTCCACTTTCAACATCCGATGGAATCCTGGGGTTTGCAGTTTAAAACTCCAAACCCCGGGATTCCATCGGATGTTGAAAGTGGAATGACACAACCCCGAGCCGATTTTAGCCCGAGGGATTCTCCGTTCCCTTATTCCCCACGACCCCATTCCCGGCACCTCCCTCTCCTTCTCCCTCCTCACCTCTTTCCTTCCCCACAACTCTCTTTTCTATGGCGCACGCTTAGCCCACAACCTGGGCACCCGAGCCCGACCTGGAGGCTTTTTTATTTATTTCTTTTTCTCCCTCTTAACTACAAACACAGTACAGCTCCCCCCACGCCATCCCCCGGGGGAACCCCGACCGCCCCTTCCCACCGCCGTCCTGGTCTACCTGCAAAGCACAGCAACAGCAGCGGGGGGGAGACAAAAAGCCCCGCCAGAGGCCGCGCGGCCTTGTTTCCATGGAGCTCTTTTGCAGCTTCAAACCGACCCGCTCCCCGAAAGGGCGCCCTCCGACGCACGCGCGCTCCCTCCCTTCCGGAAGCATTGTGGGATCCGTAGTCCAGTCCCTTCACTCAATTCAAGGAGAGTCCCACGGGGACGCACCAGCGAAACTACGCATGCCTGAGGGAAATTACTGCCCTCCCACAGCGGAGGCAAAGAAAAGCATTCTGGAACGTGTAGTTTCTCGAGCTTGTTGGTGGCTGAGGGTGAGGCTGCTGGGCGTCTCGAACCGCTGAGCTGCTGGAGTTTGTGTCACCTTCTACGTTTCTGGCCGAAGGGTTTTTTGTTCATTGAAGACTTACTTTGCCCTGATTTCAACAACCGTATATCCGAGAAAGGGAGAAAGAGAGAGAGAAAAAACGGTGCCTTTTTGGACTTAAAATATATACGCCAGTGTCTTAAAGACAATAAAGAATCCTAGGCCATTTCTGCACTAGACTGTTCTAGCGCTTTTATTCCACTTTCAACATCCTGTGGAATCCTGGGCTTTGCATGTTTAGTGAGGGGCCTTTAGAATTCTCAGCCAGAGAGCTCTTTGGCCTCAGTAAACTACAAACCCCAGAATTCCACAGGATGTTGAAAGTGGAGTAACAGCACTGCAACAGTGTAGTGTGTGGAAATGGCCCTAGGTCAATTAATAAGGGTCTCCCAGAAAGTTTTCCATAATACTGGAGCCATCTTACAGCGCAATCCTATAAATGTCTACTCCCAAATAGACTTACATTGGCATACTCCGAAGTAAAGGAGCACAGAACTTAAATTTTTCCAATATTAACATTTCCAGTATTAATCGTAGGACTATTTGATTCATGCTTATTTATATTTAATATTTAATTCATTTTTGGGGTATGTTTAGTCTGCAGAAGAGAAGGTTAAAAAGGGGACATGATAGCCGTGTTTAAATATTTTAAAGGATGTCATATCAAAGAAGGAATAGGCTTATTTTCTGCTGCTCCAGAGACTAGGACAAGGAGCAATGGATTCAAACTACAGGAAAAGGGATTCCACCTGAACCTCAGGAAGAATTTCCTGATGGTTGGAGCCATCCAGCAGTGGAATATGCTGCCTCAGAGTGTGGTGGAGTCTCCTTCTTTGGAGGCTTTTAAACAGAGGCTGGATGGCCATCTGTTGGGAGTGCTTTGATGTGGGTTCCTGCATGGCAAACGGGGTTGGACTGGATGGCCCCTGTGGTCTCTTCCAACTCTGTGATTCTATGATTCTAACTCCGAAAAGCAAGGAGTGTATGAGTTGTTCAAACGATATGATGCCTATTGATAGATTGACTGATTTTTTTTTAATCCCTGGAATAGGACCCAAGGTGGCTCACAACATGAATTAAAATAGGGTACATGAATGAAGAGAGCCAGTGTGATTTAGCGATTTAAGCACTGGACTATGATCTTGGAGACCAGAGTTCAAATCCCTGTTCAGTCGTGAAAAACCACTGGATGACCTTGGGTAAGTCACACTCTCTCATTCTCAGGGAAGCAAAGGCAAAGGCAGACTCTCCCTCTGAGCAAATCTTATCTAGAAAACCTCATTATTGTTTCACCTTAGGGACGCCATAAAAATCAGAAATGACTTGAAAGCACATGCCAACATTAACAAAATCTAATAATAAAAAATTTAAAAAGCAAATAAAATCACATATTAAAACATCAATTTAAAATCTTTTAGAACCATGACAATAACAATTAAAATTAAGCACATGTGACCAAGTAGAGACCTTTCCTCATAACCACTTAGTCACTGAAAGCTTGTTCAAATAAAAAGGTCTTTAGCTGCTAGTGGAAGGAGAACAGAGGGGAAGAGCCTACTTTCCCGTGGCATTCCACAGCATGGGAGCAGCCACTGAGAAGTCCCTCTCATGCATCCTCACCAAATGTCCCTGTAGAAGCAACTGGACTGAGAGAAAGCCCTCTATGAAGGATCTTAAAAGTCAGGCAGGGTCATATAGGAAGCAAGGTCTTTTATATAGTCTGATCCTAAGCTATCGAGGACTTTTATAGGTCATAACCAGCATTTCAAATTGCACCCAGAAAAATAACTGGTAGCCAGTGAAGTTGTTTCATCAGAGGAGTTACAGTACATATTTCCTGTTAGCACTCCCAGAGGCAACACTCTCATTTCAGCATTTTTAACCTGTTGCAGTTTCTAAACAGTTCCTGAATATAATCACATGTACAGTGTGTTGCAGCAGCCCAAACTGGATGTATTAAAGCCATGTGTTTGTTACCCCAAAACGTGGGTGACTTGGGGGTCCACCTGTGATGCCAGTACCTCTGTGAAAAGGCGGGGACTTATTAGCTCAAAATAGGAGGCCTGCGAGAGTGGGATAACCTAATGAGATATTTTACACTGATGTTTACCAGTACTTCTGCAGGGAAGAAACAGCCAGAGATCCAAAAGTTAAGTTTAATTATGTTTATTGGAGGAATTAATCACACACAAAAGATCTAAGCAGTCACGCAAGCACACAAGGCTAACTGAAGGAAAAGGGGGGCAGGCTTTGGATAGTGAGATTTCAGGGCATAGTGGGTGATATTTACTGATCTAGAAGAGCAGTGAAGGAGCAGTTATGCGACTTAAACTCACATCTAAGGACAGTACACAATCAGAAACTGGAGCAGCAGAGTGGAAACCAGCAATTGGCATACTGCAAATTGGCAGAAACCATGGGTTTATATACTCAATTTCTGCCTGGAGAGCAAGAGTGTGAATGGCTCTCCAGCCAAATAAAAAAAATACAGTTTGCAAAGTGGACAGTGGGATCTGGAATGAGCTACTAGTCTTAGCATTAGATGAGAAAGGGCTAATTGTTGTCCTGATAGCTCAGTGCTTGCTGGACAGGTTTTAGGGCAAAGGAGACGTTTTTGTGGTCAGAGGAAGAGGAGTTAAGACAATCAGCAGTCTGGTGGGAATCTCCCAGTTGCTATTGTCCAAAAGGTAGAGTTGTTACGGCTAACTGGAAGCCTATTATCGCTGGAATTTCTGGTAATTTCCTGACTATGACCTGGCTATGCCTAGAGATGTTCTCTGATCTGATTCTCACACAAGTGTTCTGCCAGTCTTTTCCTCTTGTCCAGCTCAGTTAGGCAGCCATAAACGCCAATTAATATATATTGCCAATTAAATCATATTTTGCCAGTTAAACCATATCAAGGTATGGGGGTGTATAGCCTGATAACACTCCCCCTCCAAAATAGAACTTCGGTGGTGGAGCCACAAAGCTTAGTTTTTCCAGGAAGATGCCATACACCTACAATTCGTTGAATTTCAGATGATAGGATATGAGGTGACAAGGAATGAACATATAGGAAGGTGGGTTAGGGTGAGAACTATCTTACTTCCATTAGTTTTGTCAGCTAATCAGTTGGTTGTGTGGTCAGTAAATTTGCTGTTTCAACCAACTCAGACATCAACTGGAGAGAGATGTAGTTCATCCTGTTCATAGCATCATACATAACCTGTGTTTCTTGGCCGTTCCCATCATCACCTCATTAATTTGTATATGTAGAGCATATTGCAATGCTATGGAGGCATATGTGCCTGTAATAGCTGACTGCCTGGCAGGAAAAAAAATCCAATTAGGGAGTTTTTTTCTCACCAATAAATTGTAATGCTGTGAAAAGCTATAGTGGATTTCTGACTGTCACATAACATTTAATTAACTGTTATACAGCATTAAGTTAACAGGACCAAATCAGTAAAAGAAAATAGTTGGCAACCTTAAATGAAACATGCTCCCAACTGTAGTATGATTCTAAGACATGCTGATCTTATGTACAGGGTGCACTGTTTTGTCTGTTATCTACAAAATGGACTGAATTGAGATATTGGATTATCAAACCAATGCAATACCATAGGTTCCTTGGCTACTTAGATGAGCTGCACCTTTCCCCTATACATACTTCCTTAAAAGTAAGTCTTACTTCTATCTCAAGGCTCTTATTCATAGGGTCTTCATTGGTTAAAACCAACTTGACTTCATATAATAAGACCAAGTTTTTTGCCACCCCCTTTCTCCCTCTCCCTCTCTTCTCTCCTATTCAACGTGCTGCTGGCAGGTAGAAAAAAACTTCAAAAAGTAATTTGTTACTGCTATCATTTGAAAGTCTCTATATTTAGTTATTGTTGCACTTGATCAAACTGTTGCACTTGTAGTTGTTTAAGTAAGTCTTGAATTTCCTAGTGATCAATAGTAAGTAGGTAGGTAGTTTTAGTTATTTTGACCATTCTGAAGGGTACAAGCTGTTGGTTTGTGGTACAATATACAATTTCTTCCTGCCTCAACACAACAAAGGGCACAGCACAAACTGGCATTTGAAATGTGTGGTGTTTCCATTACATCACTTAGTGAGGTTGCACTCCTGTGACTATCAAAGTAACTAAACATATTGCGCTGCAAATAGAATCAAGGTATGGCTTGTTAAACTGCAGGCTTGAAGTCCTAATGCCTAATACCTTTGTGCGGAGTTGGAGGGTGGTGGTGGTTGGATTACAAATAATGTGTGATTTAAGCAGTTACTTTCAAGTTCTGGAAACAGATTGCATGTGCCAAGCTCTGAACCAACCACTTGCAGGGAACTGCTGAAATTAGGTCACCAGCTACCATTTGTCCAGGCCTGTTCTCCTTTCATGAGCAAGAAAGTGCCCACAGAACCATCTCCTTCACGAAATATGGTCAGTTGTTGCATTTGTGGGTGGAACTGAGGTACCATCTAAAGCCAATAATTGATTTCTTGCCTATTAGACAGTCAGAGACTTATGGAAGTTGGATGGGGCATTTTTAAAGAAGTTGTTCCTAAGTCTCCATTCTCCCATTCAAAAGGTTCCTGAGTGGAACCTTCTCTACCAGATATAATCCTGACATTCCAATTGTGCTGAAAGATTTTTTTTTTTAAAAGAAATACATACAGAGCTGGAAATTCATTTACACACAACAGTATCTCAGTGATTTTAAATAACCTGCCTGCCACCAGAAAATACTACAACAAAAAAAATAAGAAAAATCCCTATAATTCTTATTAAAACTTTAAAAATGGTTTAAAAACCCATATGGTTTGGGATTGCAACAGATATATATTTGAGGATTGTTTTTATTTTTGGTGTGCAGTAACTTGCAGAAGGCATCGAAACAGAGGTGGAAGCCTTCCTGCAGCTCATAGATTACGTTTATGTGTGTGTTTGTTTCCACTGAGTATCCAACAGCTGGCCTTGGCTGTACATTTGGATGCATGATTCTTACTTCAAAATATCTTCACCTGGAGGTTAAAATTATATTCCATTTGTAACTCTACACACATTCTCTAGATGGCAGGAGAGAGCAAGCAGAATTGGAAGGAAAAGCACAGGTTATGCATATTTTTATCTTGGTGATGTGTGTCATTAAGATTAACATGTGGAGGAGATAGCAAGAATTTTTATAAAGTAATGTTTCAAACTCAGAAATACTATTTCCTTAAAATAACAGTTGGTACTGTAACAGAAGGCTGGCTCACATAGATAGTAATTAAGAGGTATTGTGTATTTCCTGAGGTACAAGTCCAAATCCTTGTTTATCAGTGTGCATATTTAATTAATTCTCACTCTTATTTATTCGTTTCTTTATTTCTTAAAACTGTAATGCACATCCTGCACATATCAAGGACACTGGGCAATATATATATAATAAAAATTATTTAAAATTTATCACGTGTCCATGAAATATAGAAGCAAAACAAGACACAACCAAATAATGACATTTAAAGTTGGCGGTAATGTTATATAGCAATCTCTACCACACATCTAAAGCAAAATAGGAAAGAATCAATTTTACTTCCATCAAGAAAGGCAGTCCATGCTCCCTATATGACATGACTTGTTTATTTACTTGACTGAAAAGCTGCATGTGTTAATTTTGTTATCTTTGGCTTTGTGTGTTTTAAAAATGCTGCTAAATAAAGAAATGATGGTTCTTCCATGTAGGATCATGAAGTTATACTTTAAAATTTTAAGTTATGCTTGAAAATTTTTCTGAAATGTTGATATATTTACTCTCCAAGTATTTCTATCAAATGAAGGGAAAATAAATATACATTAAATAGATGCTGTAGAATAAGAGGCATTGTCACTGCTTCAAGGACTGAAGAGGTGATGGGTTTCCCTAGCAGTTATACACCAATAAAAGTACTGTCTGATTGTTGCACATTTTCTGATAGTAGGGTTAATGCAGAGAATTTAGATGTGTGATAGCCAGTTAAAAGTGTGCTAGGATCTATTTTTTTCTTTCAGCAAAATCAGTGAAAACTATTTATTCCACACCTTATACACATTTTCACTATCTATTCAGCATAATTCTCTTGAAGCTTCCACAAAATTATTCAGTATAGGCCAGATCATTTCCTGCCATTTTGTAATATCTAAGAGACAGACTGGGCAAAATGTATGAAGGCTATATACTGAAAGTATTACTTTGATGAGGTGTAACTTTTGACTTGAGAGCATTTCTTTTTAAAAACTGTGGGAGATTTTCCACAGAACCACTAATCAAAAGAAGATGTGACTGCTTATTGCTAACAAAATGTGAGAATACAGAGATTACATGGTTTCTCAGTTTTGTCATGTAGCTAATTTCTAAGCAGTTCCTTTTGTTATTTTGTTCCGGATTGGCAGATTTGGGTCAAGTGGAAACAAATGTTGAGGGGATTGGGAGGAAGCCTCTGTATTTGTAATTGTAACAATAGCATGCTTACTTAGAATTTAAACACCACTGAACACAGTGGAACTCAATTCTGAATGAACACACATTGGAACTTGCTGCAGATATTAAAAGATCAGCTAGAAGTTCATACCTTCCAACTGTTGCAGTTTGGCAATCTGCCACTTTTTCAGCTGTTCTTAAAATGCCCCACATTTTCTCTCCTCCCTCCCTTTCCCGTTTTTGTTCTCAGCTTACTTTCATTGCAGCAAGTGCCAAAGTAGTCTGCACCCAGTTAACTCAGTGAAGAGGAGGGGATGGACATTTGCCTTTCCCAGTAGGCCCAAGGAAAAAGGAAACTGCTGCATGTTCTGCTAGCTTGTATGTTTTCCCTCGTTAATAACTTTTGCCATCTTCAGCACACTCTGATGCTGCTTGACTACATGTGTCCCAGTTTTCACCTTTGAAATGTTGAAGGATATAGAAGTATGGGGACTGCAAACTGTGAGGGTGGAAAAGAGAAACTGCATGTCAGAGTAGATACCTTCTAGGGCTGGCAGGCAATGTTTACTCTGTTTTCTGTTCCAATAATCTGAGGCAGCCTTTCCCAACCTGAACCTTTGCACTTCAGCTTGAAATTGCAGTCAAAAATATCTGAAGGATAGGAAGGGATGCATGAGACAGAGCCTTTAGTACGATCATTTGCTACACAAGATGAAAGCTGCAGAGCTTGCAAAAATTACTGTTTGGACAGTAACTCCCCAATCCCCTAGCCAGCATATCTATGTTGGTTTAGAGGATTCTAGGACTTTTAGCCCAAGCCAAAGAGTACATTTTTGGTACTGCAGTGCCAGGGTTTGGTACTGTGTTGTCCATAAGATATATTGGGTACACTCTTGGCATTTGACTTTACTCAGGTATTTGCATAATCGGATAACCAATATGCTATATTCCAATTGATTAAATTATCTGGATTGAAACAGCTTGGATTTAGCCACATGCATCTGGATGTCACAAAAGGCAGTGAACTTTTGTGACAAGGAATGAGAGAAAGTGAAAAAGATTTGGAGGCTAAAGGGTATGGATGCCCTAAAGCTCTGAGATAGATAGATAGATAGATAGATAGATAGATAGATAGATAGATAATATATATGTGTGTGTGTGTGTATTAAATGCTTTTACAGTTTATTGTTTTAAATTAGTGGTGTTTTCATATGATGACATATTTAATTGTTTTTCAAAGGATTTTTATTCTTGGGTTTTTAGCTGTTCCTTGTTTTTATTAATTTAAGCTGCCTTGGGTCTCATGTGAGAGAAAGGCAGGATATAAAGTAAATAAATAAATACTCTTTATGATAGTGTTTTGATATTTGTATTTGAATAGCAGTTAGAAGCCCCCAAAAAGGGACGTTCAATTTATGCTGTAAGGAATTTTCTTTTAATGAGGTCAGTCAGCTGTCCTCGATAGATGGCAGCGGGTCTTACTGTTGGTACTGGTCTTCAGCCTTCACCCAAAGATGTCTCATGCTGGTGCTAGGTCTCCACACTTGCATGGGAGTAAACATAAACATAGGAATAACCTAAGCACAGTGGAACTGCTTCTGAAAAATAAAATATGCTCTGGATCACATTATAAACTACTGTGTGCTGCTATTTTTGCAGTCAGCAGAGAGCTACTACCAACCAACTACACTTGCCTCATGTGTACATTATGTGCTTATTGAAATGCACGGGAGGAAAAAAACCCACCGCCCATGAATGCCAAGTCCAAAAGGCGCACCCATGCCTCGCATTCAAGGCCTGCCCAGCCTGACACCTCTTTGTGTTCAGGTCTGAACAGCCAGGGAAATCTCTGAATCAAGCCAGGGCCAGGACAAACGGGTCTGCCTCAGTTCTCCCTCTCTGAGAACGCAGTCCTTTCCTCACTCTTGTCCACCCTTGGCTTTTTCCTTTCAGGACTCTCCCCCTTTACTGCCTTCCCTAAATCTGCCCTTCTCCCAGATGTAAGGGTCAGCAGTGATCTATATTTTCCAAGACTGGTACTGTTGGCACTAAGGTCAGGATGATATTATTGGTAGCGTGTATATTCCAGGATTCAAAATAAGACTCTGTGACACTGTTTTAAGGAACACAGAACTTCAAACATTTATTGCAACACGGTTGCTTTAAATGTGTCTTGTATCTAAATGTTTATAAACAGCACACCCTTCTTCTCTCTCTCTCTTTCAGTTCATTCACTATCTCTCGTACACCCAATTTCTCAGTTCTCTCTCCCACAGAGCTCTTCAAATCTCCAACCTCTCCCAAACACACCACAAATCACACTCTCTTCAAACACACTCCAGACAGTAAAAATCTCTTATTTTCCTCTTTTCCACCAGCCCCTCCCCTGGGCTATCCGAGGTTCCATTTCACCAGCCAATCAGCTTAAACACTCTCAGTTGCCAAGGAGGCTCTGTTGTCAAGACCCCCTCCCATCAGGTTCATCACACTTATGTGTATTCTATGGCCTAAATCTATTGGTTAGTTCTAGTGTTGAGAGTGAGTGAATGGTTGGAAAAATAAAAACACTGAATGCTCGGAAAACTTTTTACTCCAACACTAGGCAAAGCAGTCTCATTGAATCAATGAGGATTTAACTCAATACTTAAGTAAACTCTATAGATTAGTGGGTTAACGCTAGTTGGGACTGAGAGCTGGAATAATGCTTAGCTGTATACCTAAAAATGTGGTACAGGAGTGGGCAAAGTGTGGCCTGTATGTGGCCCCCAGGGCAGGTTTTGTGACCCCAAAATGCCATCTGGGGGTGTAGAGGGCATTTCTACCATGTTTGGAGTCTTCCTGCTCCCCTGGGCAAACAATTGATTTTTTGCAACATTTGCCCCACCAAAAAATTGCCCAAAATGACTTCTAGTGGGTGTGAGGGTCATTTCCACCACAGTTGGAGATCCTTTGGAGCAATTGAGGCCCAGGAGCTCCCCCCTTTTTTCTGAAACAGGATATGAAGTTACTTTCATTCACTTCCCATTATTTTTTAAAAAGGCTTTTTGTGGCCCTAAAATGGCTCAGGAAGTCCACCACAACATAGTAAAAGTGCCCCCATGTCCCCTAGAGTTCTTTTGAGGGCAAAACCCTTTTTTTTTTGTTTTTTTGCTAGGGGATGCAGCCCTCCAAGATCTCCTGGGGACTAATTTGGCTTATTAACCTTACACAGTGACCCACCCCTGATCTGGTGGGTGGATGATTCCAAAGGTGGTTCCTGATTTAAACATTTTTTAAAGATGAGGAACATTGATTTGGTATGGGAGCTCTCAGCTGAATTTTTCTCAGGGAAGGGACTCTGGACAGGTTTTGTGCCCAGTGTGCTAGCCGATAAGCCACACTGAGAGAGAGATCAGAGTTCTTTTATTGAAAGTTCTGTAGAATGGAACACAAAGCAATCGGCAGATCAAGCGTTCCTCGAACACAAGCCGAATCACATCTCATATAGTTGACAAGGATTACATGGTCCTCCCTGGGGAGGAGATAAATCCATATGTATAGGAAACTATGTCATGAATACATTATTAGGTCAGCATTCAAGCATTGTGCATGTGGTCACAAATTATAATACCACACTCCACCTTGGGGTGTGTGAAAGTTAATATTGCAACAAAGCTTAATGAAGCTATAGGTAACTGTAGTTCAGCTCTTGTGGTTGCTTCCCCTCCCATTGTCCCAGTCTGGGGTGCTCCAGACATTGCAGGCAACAGAGCTAACCACACTCCAGCATCTGCTTACCCTTGCTTCTCCATTTTAGCTTGCTTCACGTAGTTAGTCTTGCTATTTAAAGCTTTTTGCTGTCTTGCAAGCTTTGCCTCATTGCTCTTCTTTTAAGCCTTTAGCTGCTGACTAAAACTACTGGTAAATTTCTGGACCCTGGGGTCTCACAGGAGCTGTGTCCACCATTATGCCCTACAGGGCTCGGGTTAGGTCCGCTCTTTACTTTCCCACATACACATATTTGGAGTCATGAGGGACACTACAGTCTGCATGCCTCAATGTAGTTCAAAGCAACGGCAGTATTTAAGCCAAAAGAGCATAAAAAACAACTTTTATCTAGGTCAAAGGAAAACTTCTAGAGTGGTTTTTCATAACCTGAGTTGGGGATTCAATGACAATGTCTGGCACAAGACTCTCCTTTTTAAAAGGCACCCTATTAATTTTGCAATAAACACCGACAGATCAAACAAGGTTCTTCGTTTGGCTTTCAATAGAAAGAGTGGATTGATTTCCACTTCTTTTTCACATTTATTTGAGAAGCTGCCATTCAGCTGGAGGAGATGCTGCCAACACTAATGTAACTCATTAAAGTTGCAGGAGCTGTTGTTATTTTTATATTGTGATTCAGCCAGATGGTAGTGTATTTTGATCAAAGCATTTGGCGATTTAAGAAGGAGAATGGTACAATTTAGATATTTGTGTGTGTATGTGCACACATGCGCATGTGTGTGTATGTAACAAGCCTTTACGACAGCTGGTTAAGAGAAAGGAGATGTGTTTGAATTTGTATCTCATTTTATTCAGACTTCCTTTATCGATTAAAATTGTATCGCTAATCTGAGGTCAGATCCCCTGCCAGCCTCAGGGCCTTAAATGGCAGTAAGCTAGTACCATTAAGGCAGAATTCTAAGAGAGACATGTGGAGAGGACCAGCAGATCATAAGGGCTTAGCTCATTCAGTAACGTTAACAGCAACTGAGAAAATGAGGAAACCAGGATATTTAAGTGCACTAAAGACTACGTGCCTACAGGGGGCAGTATTGCTGAAGTTAGCTGACCTTTCCTTCTCTGTCTTGCCTAATCTGTGTCTTCACCTGTCAGCCAATAGTTTCAGAGACTTTTTCATTCCCATGTCCCTCAGTCACATTTCATCTCACTCCCCGCAGTAGCCCCCCCATCTGTCATTCTGTCATTGATGGGGCTCCTATTAGGTTTCTTTTCCTTTTCATTCAACTGTTTTTTTAACGATTAATCAAAGCTTCATTTCTCCATGCATATAACAATCTATATGATATCGTTTTCCAGATGCCACTGGGAGATTTTTTTGGATACTGCCACAGAGGTATTTGGGAAGAGACAGTTTTATTTTATTTTCCTCCCCTCAACCCTGTTTGTACTGAGATCAATACATGTGACCAGGCTATTTTCACAGCTACAGCAAGAGAACATCCACTTTGATGGTTTTGCCATGCACATCTCAGAACAATTAAGTTCATTAGTGAAAGTTGGTCCCGGCTTCATTGGAATTAAATTTTCCAGCATTGTTGAACTCCAATTCCCAACACTCCTAGCCAGGACAGTCAATAGTAAGGAATTCTGGGAATTGCAGTTCAACTAATACTTGAAGGGCTATATAATTCCCACTCCTTATTTAGGTCCAGTGGTGGAGCTTGGAGTGTGTGGAGGAGGGGGAGGGTGGGTGGGGGGCTATGGTGTGAGGGGCGTGGCCACTTTGTACAGGGGCATGGCCAGGGCACACAGGGGCATGGCTATGGGCCAGGAAGCCCCAAAAACATTGCCACCCAGGACAAATCACCCTACTCCATCCCCACGTTCCTACACACCTGTTTAGGTCTTAATATTCTTTAGACCGCATGTTGCAGATTTGCAGTATACAAATCAGATGTATAGTATCACTTCTTAACTACATTTTAGAGTGGGGAGAGGGTACTTGTGACCCTCTTGAAGTTGGTTGCAGCTCCCACCAGCCCTGACCAGTGTATTAAATGGGAAAGAATATCTAGAATTTCAGCTTAAGAACATCTGGAGGGATGTAAGTTGTCCACCTCTGTTAGAGACAAATTTAAACACAAACCGAACTTAAGCTCGCATGTGAAAACGCTCTGAATTTTCCCTGCCCAAACTGGTTGTAACTACAATTTGACTGAAGGCTTGTTTTCCAGATATTTATTGTTCCTCGGCTGGGTCAACTGCCCTGTCATTTCAGGATTCCAGGAATTAGACAAAGTGTTATTAGCTGAAATCAATACCCTGCTCAAATAGTTATTTTATTGGATGTCTTCCTAGGGTGACTGAATGAATCATTGAATGAAATAAGAACCCTAATTAATTTCTTTCTTGCTGGAAACATACCCTTTTGCAGCCAGACATGACTGCACTGTTCTCTAGAAAGCAGCTTGGTTTCAGCATTTTAGGCATCAAAGATATTGACAGTGTTACTTCACTGTCTATGCTTACAGCCATGGTTCCCATGCTCAGTATGCATCCCCCTGCATCACATTTTTTTTGCCTCAAAATATCCCCAAACATCCTCTAGCAGGTGCACAGGGCATTTTGCCACATTTTGGTTAGGGGACTGTACCGTTTTCAGCCCAAGAATGCCTTTTTGCACCAGGAAGGGACAGAACAATCAATTCCTGTTCACTTTTTATTTTAAGAAGGCTTCTGGACTCCCTGGATGCAAATAATTTTTTTTTGAAATTACCCCTGGGGGCCCTTGGGGGCCACAAACATTTTCTGGGAGTTGCATGTGGCCCATGGGTCACGGTTTGCTTACCTTGCTATACTGCATAGCAGCATTCACCCCATCTCCCCATAGATTCACAGAGCACTTGAACACTGAAAGCCTTTTGTCTCCCAACAATAACAAATTGGGTACATTTTTAATCTCTACCTTTGACCTCTAAAGGTTTTGGATTACAGCTCCCGCAATCCTTTTTGTCAGCTGGCTGGAGCTTCTGGGAGTTGAAATCTAAAACATCTGGAGTGTCAATGTTTTCCTGGGCTGCATCTACCTGGCAAAGCACTTTAACTGAATTACACTGGGCTGAGGGAAAAAAAAATACAGGGTTGCCAGAATTAAAACTGAAGACGGCCTCTATACCTATAGTGTCTGTGCAAAAGAGGAGATTTCAGCATGTATGGCTTGTGATCCTCATTGCATGACAAACAACACCTGCTGAAATTCCATCTTCTACACAGCCATTAAAAGTACAGGAGCTCTCTCCAGCTTTCAGTCTGACAAATCTAGCCTATATGGATCTAGGAAAAAGAGAAGGAATGAAAAGTGACTGCTTTGTTATGATGAAGGCCCAGTCTACACTGGAGTCCATCCAGGGACAGTCCTGGGTGATTTCTGAACAAGTTTTGTTCCTTTGGGAACAAACTGGTGTGTTTTACTCCACACCAATATAATGGGATTGATACGCATATCACCCTTCATTCTGGGGCAGATTTGATCTGTTCTTTTTCCCCCCAGGTATCAGGGACCACTCACCTGAGTCTTTATGTTTGGTGGACTTCAGGTGCATAAATAAATAAATGAAGGGATAGTTATTGTAATTCAAAAAAGGACTGCACAATCACTAACTTTATTGTCTCCCTAAGACTTATAATAACCTCAAAAAGATACTTTAATTCATATTTTTCATTTTTATCTGGCGGAACCTACATTAAAAAATGCCATTGTTGCTTGCTCTCATGTAGGTACAGAACTGGGTATTTTAGACATATCCATTCTTTTTCTCATGCAAGTTAAAATAAAGGTCACACCACAGAGTATTTTTAGCATTCCGAGTGCAAAAAAAGACATAAGACGCACAGAATAGAGCAGCACAAAAGTGAGGATGCTTCTGTCCTGTTGGCAGGACTGAATCAAAAGATTGTAGAGAGACATAACAGCAGCAATAGCAGCAGCCAGGCAGCTGGGGGCTTCCCAAATTGTGTTCAAAAACCTCCCCCTTTTCCTTTTGCCAGTATTCATGCAAACATATTTAAAAGTATGCTTTGTCTCAGCACGCCAAGTCAATGCCAGTCATAATAGAATGACAAAAAGGGATATTCTATTTTCACATGCCAGGCTTATTTTGGTTGCCAATTCTGAGGCTTGGAAACATATAGGTCCTTTCTGAGGGATGACCCAACCCACCATGGGGATGGGAGGACGACAGAGCAGAGATTACACTTATGCATGATGTTGTCCTGTACCTATCCTTCTCCTGTCCCCAGGTGGTGTGATTGTGCCATAAATCATTGATGGGTTTCCCCATGAGTGACCGGTGATTGTGCTTGCTCTCCTGCCGTGTGCCTGCGCTTACCTTGCTTGCGGAGGTCCTGGAAGCGCAATGGGTGCACTTCCTGCCCCAGTGCAGCCTAGGACAGTACTCGGCTGTGCTACGACAGGAAGAGGTGTGGTCATTACACTTCCTGGATCCTGCAGGCAGCTGGTGTGGAAGGCAGTGCTCCATTGCACTCCCCTCCCGGGAGAGCTACTGCCACCATCATCACCAGATGCCACCGGGACAGAGGTAATGGCAGAAAGGGCCATAGAGAGAGTACAGAATATACCCTATAGAATATAACATATAGTGTATAAGATATAATGCAGGAAGCTATGTGTATTTGAATGTGTGTCTGCGTGTGGTAATAGGAACAAAGAGATAAGCTAATGCCGAGGATGATGTCTGCTCAAAGGTGAAGAAAAAGATGAGAACATTTGTATTTCTATCAACACTGATATATGAACAGATCTGACTGCTAATAACCCTCCTAGCAGGTGCAATGGCTGATGTAATCTGATGGAAGAAAGAACCTAAGATCCAGCTCTACATGATGTCTCCAACAAGACCCAGAGGAACATCACATTTAAGATCTCTGTTTTGATTAGATAACATAAATGAGGTACTGTCAGCATATTTGTTTTCATAGGACTGGGTGGAGGCTAGGGAAATAATAAAAGAAGCTGAGAGGAGATAGCAATCAAACTACTCCTTCAGTCTCCATCAAATGTGGAAAGGGCCACAACACAGCCTCCAGGCCATACTGTTCCTGATATCAGGTAAACTGCCCAGGCATGCTGATAGCTATTGTAGGTCAGAGAAACATCTATGCCATGCTAAAATAGATGTATGTCCCATTATGATTGTAATGGATGCCTGTTAAGACGCTTATGAATGTAATGGCTGCTGTTAGATTTAACAACGTGTAAGGACGGTAACCCTTGGATACCCATATATTCACAGATGCCTGTTCAGAGATGTGTAGTTCTTCAACAGATCACATGGTTTTTCGTAATAGATATAAAGGGCTGAGCAAGATTGTTTAAGATGATAATATTCTCCTGTGTGATAATTACAGGAAAGCCTGCTAGAGAGATGCAGAGAAACAGAGAAATTCAGTATCTATGGAAGTATATCAGTTTAGTTGTCATGTACTGTAATGTAATCAATGTATGATGTCTTACTTGTAAGGTAATGCACTGAAAGTAAAGCACCCAGTCGTTGACAAGTCTGTTTCTCCCTAAAGGAAATGTGTATGTTTGTATATCTATGGTGGTATATAATAAGTAGCCTAAAAGATTACCAAATAATGTGTTCACTTGCCCAGAGATTCCATGACTTAACAATGTTAAGTGTACTGCTGACATTAACTCTGCCTGTTTGGTTTTCACCCCTATCATGAGGTAGACACCTAGGCATCCAGAAGGTGATAATGGGACCCCAGACAGAATCCAGATTAGCTGACAAGTGGCAAAGGACTCTCAGTGCCTCAGCCTAAAGAGACAGAGGTGGGGGACCACATCTCTTTCAATATTCCTCATGCTACAATAGAACAATGGTGGGCTACACTTATTGAAAATAAAAATGCGGACATGGTCTCCCAGAGATTAAAGGGGAAATCAGATGATGAGATACAGAAGGAATGGCAAATTGTAACGGGTAATTGCTGGGTTTTAACAGTTGGAAATATGTAATTCATGATTTAAGATACATTACGAGGGGGCGACAGGTTATGTATCATGAAGCGGAAATATGAAGAATGAAATGTAAGAACTATCAAGTAAACTAGCAGCAAAATGTTGTACAGTACCTAAAGCTTTTAGAAATCTGGAAAATGGAATCTAGATCAATGATCAGATATATTTCAATTAAGCTGACAATTAAATCTGTATGTTTTATAAGAGAAATTTGAATAAAATGATTTAAAAAAAATATTCTTCATGCTGATTGGTCTAATTTAAGTGCACACAAGTAAGCCAGTAGGCTATAGCACTTGAGTGCTGTAGTAGGACTCCAGGAGACCATGGTTCCAATCCCTGCTTGTACTTGAAAACCACTGGGTGACCTTGGGCAAGTCACATTCTCTCAGCCTCAGAGGAAGGCAATGGCAAATCTCCTCTGAACAAATCTTGCCAACAAAACCCCATGACAGGTTCATCTCAGGGTCACCATAAGTCAGGAATTATTTGAAGGCACATAGCAACAGGTATGTTATAGTAGTGCAGGGGGCAGATGCTGGATGTTGGCGAGCCATTTTTGGTACCTCGCAACCCTCAGACTACATCAGTGGAGTCTGTGGCATGTTTCAAGCAAGTAGAAAGAGCTTTTGGTCACTTTGAGGCATTTTTTTTCCTTATTGATGAGTCTGAGGCCCTTTCCACACCTTACTTTTTTCCGGTGCTCAGGTGCGGGGATTGTGCAAGCAGCCTCCAGCGAGAGGCTCTCGCATCCCTGCTGCTTCAGCTCTGCATAAGCTGGCTGCTCGCATGAGAGCCCCACCTCTTCCTTCTGCAGTGCAGCCGGGGACTTTCCCAGGCTGCGCTGGGGCAGGAGGCGCGACCGGCGCGGCTCCAGAGGCTCCATATGCCAGGTAAGTGCACGTGGGGCCTGAGAGCAATGCACGATCGCGCACCATCCGCATAATGGAACCATGTACTGGCCTTTTTTGGTGCTGTTTCCAGGGCTTGCCTTTCAAAGTCAAAAAGCTGATCAAAGCTGATCAGTCTGTCTCCGGGTTTCAATTCGATGTTGCTGCTTTTTCTATAAAGTGAGCTGAGTCCTTGATGTAGTGGGAGGTTTGTCCAGCTTTGATGTGGTCTCCTTTTTCACCAAAGTCCCCATAGCAGACACCATTGCACTCATCAATCAGATTTTTCCCAAAGACATCATAGCTCTGTTTCAACATTGCCTCACTACAAGCTACTTCCAGTGGGACAATGAGTTCTGTGAGCAAAGAGAGGGGGTAGCCATGGGAAGCCCACTCAGCCCGGTGATAGCAAATTTTTACATGGAGCACCTTCATCATTTGGAGCCACGGTGATGAACAGCTGACACGGTTTCTGGACCATCTAAACAACATCCACCCGAACATCCAATCCGCCATGGAGAAAGAAAATGAGGGAAAACTACCATTTCTGGGTGTCCTAGTCACCCGCAAACCCAACCATTGATTGGGCCACACAGTGTACAGAAAACCTACACCCACGGGCAGATATCTACACAAAGACTCCAACCACCACCCAGGACAAAAAAGGAGCACAATAAAAACTCTGGTAGACCGTGCAAAAAGAATTTGTGAACCTCACCTCTTGAATGAGGAACTGAATCATTTAAACTGGGCTCTACGGGCTAATGGGTACTCCAGCTCAGATATCAGAAGGGCCTCAAGACCCTGAAAAAACCACAGGAGTAAGGATAAACAGCCACCTGAAGGGAACGTGTTTTTACCATATATCAAAGGAGTCACTGACCGAATAGGGAAACTCATGAAGAAACATAACCTCTGAACAATTTACAGACCAACCAGGAAGATTCAGCAAATGCTTCGCTCAGCAAAGGACAAGAGGGATCCCCTAACTTCTGCAGGAGTTTACCGCATACCGTGCAGTTGTGGTCAGGTCTACATAGCGACCGCAAAACGCAGCATCCAAACACGAATCAAAGAACACGAAAGATACTGTAGGCTGATCCAGCCAGAAAAGTCAGCAGTAGCAGAACACACTATAAACCAACCTGGACACAGAATGTTATTTGAAAGCACAGAAATTCTGGACCATTCTAACAACTACCGGGTCAGGCTACACAGAGAGGCCATTGAAATCCACAAACACTTGGATAATTTTAACAGGAAAGAGGAGACTCGGAAGGTCAACAAAATTTGGCTGCCAGTATTGAAAAACACCAAAATCAAAACACAAAAGATACTAACGAGCCCTAACGAGCCCCAGCTGGGCTCAGGAAGTCTCCCTCCAGGAACAAGTATTCAATACACACAATAGGGCTATTATGCTAATTGATCCCTCCCCTCTGGAGGAGGAGACTGGCATATATATTCTCCACTCCACTTCCAATTCACCATTCCTCTGAAGATGCCAGCCACAGATGCAGGTGAAACGTCAGGAAAAAAATCCAACCGGAACACGGTCTTAAAGCCTGAAAAATGGACAAGAACTGATGGATTCTGGCCGTGAAAGCCTTCGACTCTACATTAGCCACAGTAGTTCCTGCACTGGTAACTTCCTGATTAGACTCTTGCAATGCGCTCTGCTTGAAGATGACTGAGAAACTACAGCCGGTGCAAAACGCAGCAGCTAAATTGCTGATAGGAACATCAAACAAAATCCTTATAACACTGGTTTTAAGGGGACAATGCTGGCTGCCAATATGTTTCCAGACTGAACTCAAGGTGCAGATAATGACATTAAAAATCCTAAGCAGCTTGGGATCTCAGTACTTGAAGGAGCACCTCTCTGTATATGCACCTGCCTGAGAGTTAAGGTCCGTTGAAGGGACCTTCTTCCATGTCTCATCAGTCAGAGCAATACTCTGTGTAAGGACATGGAAGAGGGCCTTCTCTACTGTGCCAACCCAGTTGTGGAACAGCTGCCCTTTGGAGGCCTAATTGGTTGTTTATGAAAGCTTTTGGGGCCCAACTGATTGTACAGAAACATTTCTTTCAATTCATTTATTTTAAACTATTGTAACCTTTTACATCTGTCTTTAACTTGCAAATTGTTTAATAGGTTTTTAGTCTTTTAAAACCATATTAATTATTTAAACTGTTCTGTATGTTAACTGCTAATACACTCACTCACATATGCACTCTCTCTCTCCTCCTCTGTCTCTCTCTCTCTCTCTCTCTCTCTCTCTCTCTCTCTCTCTCTCTCTCTCTCACACACACACACACACACACACACACACACACACACACACACTCTGGAGAACTTAATTATGCATCCCACCTGAAAAGCGATGCTTGTATTTAAAAAGGAACACATCTTCCTCCAAGGAGGATTGGGAAAAAAACCCCTTTCTTTCAATGTTTATTACATGGCAAAATAGAAGTGATGACTGTCAATGCTTGGCCTGCTGAACTATAACGGAAGAGATCAAGCTTTAAGTACACAACCAAAGCCCACTGAATTACTTCAGACCAGTCGTTCCCTCTCAGCCTAACCTACCTCATAAAAGGGAAGATTAAATGGAAAGGAAAGAGTGATGTCACGACAGGTAGGAAACAGAAAGAGGGCATCTTTTTCTTAAAGAAATATGTATATTGTAACATCACAAAATAACACTAAGTGTTTAAAAGTTACTCTGAGGCTTTCTGCAGAGGTCACAAAATATATAGGAAGCAATTTTTTTTTGAGCTATACACCATAAGGTAAGTTGTTCATCTGAAGTGACCTTACGGCAGGACAAACAGCTCAGGGGACTCCAAGTGCCTAGATTTGAGATCCTTAGATTCTTATCACATAGCTGTTTTTATTAATCTAAAGTCAGCTGTAGGTGATCTATGGTCATTTCCATACCACACTGTTATAGTGCTCTTATTCCACTTTCAACATCCTATGGAATCCTGGGATTTGCAGCTTAGGGAAGAGCATTTAGAATTCTCAGCCAGAGAGCTCTTTGGCTTCAGTAAACTACAAACCCCAGAATTCCACAGGATGTTGAAAGTGGAATGATAGCACTATAACAGTGTAGTGCAGAAATGTCCTGTGAAAGCCAGTATCGGGTAATGGTTTGAGTGGTGGACTAGGACTTTGGGAGACCAGGGCTTGAATTCCTACTCAGTGGTGGAAACCCACTGGGTGGCCTTGGCCAAGTCACATCTTTCAACCTCAGAAGAAGGCAATGACAAACCCCTTCTGAACAATTTTCACCAAGAAAACCCTTAAGGTTGCCATCAGTTGGAAACGACTTGAAGGCATGTAGCAACATAACAACAGATAAGTGATATCAAGCCAAGAATACTCTGACAAAGGTCAACCATGTATTTTTACACATAATAAGTATATATGTTCAGTCCCGCCATTGGGAGAGGGCTTTCTCAGGCTGTGAAATTCTCTTCTACCAGAAACTAGGCTGGCCCCTTCCCTGTAGTCTTTTCTTTGGTAGGCAAAGATATTTCAACAGGCATTTTGTGATTAGCCGGTTCTTCAGAAAGGTCTTTTAATGGTTTGTGTGCCCTGTACTTTTGTTCTTATTATTACGGTTTTGATTGCTTTTGTAAAGTAGTGGTATTTTGTAAATTAGTGGTAATAGGTTCACTTAGGCCATTTCGGCACTAGACTATTATAGGCCATTTCTGCACAACACTCTTATAGCGTGATCATTCCATTTTCAATATCCTATGGAATCCTGGGATTTGCAGCTTAGGGAGGAGCATTTAGAATTCTCAGCCAGAGAGCTCTTGGGCCTCAGTAAATTACAAACCCCAGGATTCCATAGAATGTTGAAGGTGGAATAATAGTGCTATAACAGTCTAGTGTGAAAATGGCCTTATTTAATTAAAAATATTTTTTATTAAAAACTTTTATCATGATGATGTTATATGAAACCAAGACCCAATTTCCCACCACTACTCTTTGTTGTTGTATTGATCCAGTTGTATTGGAAATTGGGTGGGGAAGAGGGCATGGGGAAATGGAGTGGTGGTTATTTTCAATTCATGTAATGTTTTAAGATCTAGTAATAAAGTTGTTTTTTATCATCAGCTTTTTAGCTGCATTTTGTTAATCTATGCTGTAAGCTTTCTTGAGTCCCATGTTTGCAGAAGGGCAGTATATTAGCTACTAGCTAGCTAGGTACATACATAGATAGGTACATACATTTAATATGCTATTGGAGTATGAAGGAAATGTAGAAAGACATGTTGTCCATGGGATTACCAACAGGCGCAATCTAGAGAGGAGATTTCTAATATTCTGTGCATTTCATTATATGGAACAAGCGGAAGTAACTAGTAGACTTCCAGATGTTGTCAGATTGCAGCTCCCATTAGCCTCAGTCAGCATAGTCAATGGAGAGTAGGGTTGCCAGAAGGAAAGCTGGAGAAGGCTCCTGTACCTTTAACAGTTCTGCAGGAAGAGAGAATTTCAGCAGATGTTGGTTGTCATGCAACCAGATGATAAGCAAAACCTGTTGAAATTCTCTCTTCTGTATAATCAATAAAGGTACAGGACCCCTCTAAAATTTTCCGTCTGGCAAACCTAAGGAGAGAGATAAGGGATGCTGTAGTTCAGCAACATCTATTGCCATCTTTGCTCTAGAGGACCATGTATATTCTGACTTTAAATTCTATACTTGTCCAGGATACCTAGTTACTTTTAAATACATTCTAAGCTCTGAAATCCAGGAACAGCACTGAAGTCAGAGTTCTTCTACTAAAAGGGAAAGATACTTCTATTATTTTATTGTGCCTTCTGGGTTTGTGAGAGGTCAGTGAGCCATTGTAATAATGTGAGATGGAGTCCAGGTCCCCATCAAGACTGAAAAAAAAGTTCCTTGATCCTGGTTGAGACATCATACCTCAAGAAAGCTTTGGAGGCTGAACATAGCTTTCATATTTTCTGGACAAAGGAAATGTATAATGTGCCATCTGCTAAAAATCTTCAGAGATAATCGCTGCTCCAAGGTTATCTTACAAAACAGACATTCCAGTGCTATGTGAGTTATGTGTTTTAAGTAAATAATGAATTAATGATTTTATTTATTACTTTATTTTAATAAATTAGTAAATAAATAAAAATAACTCATTTAGCAATGGGATGACTGCTTTGTAAGATAATCTTGGAGCAGTGAGTCTCCCTAAATATTTTAGTTAATTAAGTGAATGTAGGCTGGGGCAATTGTCCAGTGCACAGAGTAGGATTTAATTATATGGTGTATCTATAGGGTATCTATTATTGTTTCTAAAGCTTGGAAGCTACTTTCTTTGAACTACAACTCCCAGAATCCTCAGACCATAGCTATTACTGGCTGTGGATTTCTGGGAATGACAGTCCAAAAATAACTTTTCCCAGCTGTCCTCATTTATGAAAGGTTTAGTAATCCAGACTATAGAAAAAAGATGATGCATAAAGAAGATGTATTTTTTTGTTCTTTTCTTAAGCTTCTTTCCTGAAGCTTCCATCAGGTAGCAAAGGAATAATATGTATGGTGCTTAAAATTCTCTGTAAACACCATCCAAATTAAATGTGACTTCACAGTGTTTCATGACAGTTTACTCTGCTAATCTAGGCCTTTCATCCTCTTTGCTTCTGTGCGGGATGCTCTCAAATGGGATTTGGGTGATTTATGGAAATTGTGTGTAATCGCTTCTCCTAAAGAGAACATCAGAGCTGGGTTGCTGAGGGCACTTCCATAGT
The DNA here is from genome assembly GCA_030412105.1 of Cyclura pinguis. Lineage (NCBI taxonomy): Eukaryota > Metazoa > Chordata > Lepidosauria > Squamata > Iguanidae > Cyclura > Cyclura pinguis. The sequence goes on from CM059599.1 coordinate 205,551,040, forward strand.
TGTGGGTGAGGGACATAATCTCTGCCAAAGGATACAATCCTGAATTTCACACAGTACAAAGAGTAGGAAGCCTGTGAATTATGTCAAGTCTAGGCCCTTTCTGTTCACGTGAACTCTTGTACCGTGGAGAGAGGAAAGGACTGGTGAGTGATGGTGATGATAGTGGCTTGTGGTTAATTGGCTGCCTGGTAGTCTCTCAAATCGTTTGAAGGACTTAAAAAGCATTCACTCTTTTGTTTGCAGCATTCTTTTAATTATCTGCTATAGTCTGTAATATAAAAAAGCTGTTTAAACACAATCACATTCAGAGTTTGCACTAGTTACTTGTTTGTACAACAGCTCACAATGAAAACTGGAAGATTCAGGAAGTGGATGTGCTGCCTGACAGGTCCTAGGAGTTATAATTTAAAAAAAACCATTTTCAGGCTCTAGTCGAATAAAAATACACTACTGTTAGAAGTCCATGGGAATTTCTGCCCTACACTGTTATAGTGCTATCATTCTACTTTCAACATCCTGTGGAATTCTGGGCTTTGTAGTTTACTGAGGCCAAAGAGCTCTCTGGCTGGGAATTCTAAAGGCCCCTCCCTAAATGGCAAAACCCCAGAATTCCATAGGATGTTGAAAGTGGAATAATAGCACTACAATGGTGTAGTGCGAAAAGGCCCCATGTTTCTTACTAGTGTAACTTGTAACTTCCAACTTTATGTAGCCATAGGCCACAACTTTTTAGGACATAAAAATAAAACATAAAATGGTACAAGGTACAAAGTTAGCTTAATATGTCATTTATGTCATCAGGCAGCAGCCATCCCCAAAAAGACTAAGGCCCTTTTTGCATGGCATTTGCCATACGAAAGGGCCCCTTGAGCGTTGCACGAATGTGAAGAGCGGTCCACACAACGCACTCACAATCGCGCAATGCTCCAGGGGCTGGCAGGCACTGACCACGCACTTTTTCATTTTTGGCTGTGAGCTGAAAATGTGCGCAATTGCATGTCGCTCTGGGGCCCCACGAGCACTTGCTATGTGTGCGGAGCTCCAGAGCCATGGCGCTCGCACTTCCTGCCCCAGCGCAGCCTGGGAAACTCTCAGGCTGCACTGTGGAAGGAAGAGATGGAGCTCTCGTGTGAGCAGGCAGCAGCTGCGGAGCTGAAGAAACCGGGATGCAAGAACCTCTCACTAGAGGCTGCTCGTGCAATCCCCGCGCTCCAGCTCTGCGAAAAGGTGAGTTGCAGAAAGGACCTAAAATTACTAGGAATAAAATTTACAATAAAATTTTCCCTTCTAGTACAAAAGAGAAACAGAAAAGCTTGAGAAAGCAAGAGACCATTCTCTTTATCCTTCTAATATGTTTTTGGATGTCTTGCTCTTAATTTTTTAGCAGCCAAAGCAAATTGTGTAACTTGTACAATGACAAAAATATTACTGCCTCACCGTACCCTTAGCAGTATACATATCTGTTCCAAAGTGGAGGCAGGTCTATTTGACAAGAAATAGAGCATCTAGGCAGGAAATTTTGCTCACATAAAGCAATGACTATTAAAAAGTGGTACATGGACTAGTGTCAGTCCATGAACTATTGGCTGCTGGTCCACAGACAGCTTCCAAAAAAGAAAGTAGCAGTTGTAGTCAGTAGGACACAAATATGGCATCAGTTGTTAACATATTGAGGAAAAAACTCCCCACATCAGATAGCTTAAGGAGCTGGCACAGAGTGCTCCTAGACATGGTTTTTATCATGCAGCCATCCTGTTTTGTGAATAGAATTTTGGGTGTGTGTGAGCTTCCAGAAAATGTTGCCTTCAATCTGTAAGCCTCCCAAGTTTTCTCAGTGCTTCTTTCATCTTTTTCTCTTACCAGAAAGAAAGGGGGAGCTAAGAAGGGAAAGATAGAACAGCTGTACAATGGTTGGAAACAAGGGGCAGCTGTTTGACCTGAGGCATCCTCACTTTTCAGTCTCAAAGCCTTCACCAAAGAGGTAGTTCTTATAATACCATGTTGTTGTTATGTGGCCTCAAGTTGTTTCTGACTTATGGCAATCCTTACGTGAAGCTATCATGGGGGCCATTTCTGCACTAGACTGTTATAGCACTATTATTTCCACTTTCAGCATCCTGGGGTTTGCAGTTTAGGGAGGGGCTGGTCGGTACTGCAGCCACAAGGTTGTGAGTTCGATCCTGCTGGGCTCCAGGTTGACTCAGCCTTCCATCCCGCCACTGGTTGGTGAAATGAGTACCCGGCTTGTTGGGGGCAATTAGCTAACACATTGTAAACTGCTTAGAGAGCGCTTAGTGGATAAGCGGTATAGAAATACACATGCTATTGCTACATGTTATTGCTTTTCTGAGATTGAGAGTATATGGTATGCCCAAAGTCATCTAGTGGGTTTCCACGGCCAAGTGGAGAATCAAACCCTCGTCTCCAAGGTGATAGTCAAACCAGCTCAAACCATTACACCATGCTGGTTCACTATAATACCATTCCCTCCAACATTTCATAGGTGAAAATCAGGACACATGTGCCCAAGCAACATCAGAATGTGATCAAGATGGCCAAAGTTATTAATGAGGAAGAACAGACAAGCTAGGAGAGACTGTGGCAGTTAATTATGTTAACAAAGTGCAAATTACCTTTGCACTTTGAACTCAGTTTGCAGCAACTGAAGTCAACCGAGGACAAAGGCCATTTCGGCACCACACTGTTATAGTGCTATTATTCCATATTCAACATCCTGTGGGATTCTGGGGTTTGTAGTTTACTGAGGCCAAAGAGCCCTCTGGCTGAGAATTCTAAAGGCCCTTCTCTAAACTGCAAACCCTGGGATTCTGTAGGATGTTGAAAATGATATAATAGCACTATAACAGTGTAGTGCGGAAATGGCCAAAGAGGCATGGGAATGGGAAGTGGAGAAAGAAATTGGGACCTTTTAAAAGTAGCTGAAAAAGTGGGACAGCAGAAAATTAATTGGGGCTGTCCCTGCCAAATTGGGACACTTGAAAGGGATGTAATGCCTCAACAGGTACCAAGGTGTCTGAGGTTGAAAACTTTCTTGTGGGAAGGACCAGTTCCAGGTCTAGAAGATAAATGACAGCCCCTGAAGGCAGCTCTATCTTGCTCTTTGATCCAAAGCTGCCTTGGAAGCAGAAAAGGTGGTTTCTGAGCGAATTAAGCAATGTGGAAAGTGTTCTTATCCCATGTTTACAGCTTTCCTTCCATTCATATGTCCTGCATGCACACAATAGAAACCTGCACATCTATAGAGGCTCGTAAAGGGAGTAAGCCCATTACTCTCAGTATTTCCAAGTAAATATCTATGGGATCACAATGTATCTCTAACAATAATGTGCCTATAATTAACTGTTTTCTCTTAAAAAACAGTTTCACAGTAGTCAGAGTAAGTTCTATGGGATAAAAAGGTGGGGGCAGTTCAGGAATGTTGAGGGAGAATTGGCCCCCTTTTGAAATCAAGGGAACATCACTTTGTGGGTGATTTCTGTTGATGATTTCATGTTAAGTATTTGTACCAGCCCTTTGAGAGTTTCTTCTAACCCAGGTTATTTCTGCCTTGACCAGATGTTATAATGTTAATATTCCCCTCCCCAAGCATTGAACAGTGAGCTGTGTGATTTTCATTCAGCTGGATCCAGGTGCTTTGAGAGTATTCCAGAATACACATCACAGCTGGATTTCCATCCTTAAACAACCAACCAAACAGAACTGTAACTGCAGCAGCAGAAGGAAAAGCTGTGATGTGTAATCAGCAATGGCAGGGAAGATGCTAAAAGCAACAACAGCTTCAGACCTACTGCAGGAATGGGCAATGTGCAACACATGGGCTGCATGTGGTTCTCAACCTCTTTTTTCAGTTCTCCAGTGCTCCCCATAACTCCCAGACCCCTGCCTCCAAATTAACATCACTGTTTGCCACTTAAGTTCATTGGCAAACCACTACATGCAGTGTAGGCATGGTATTGACTATCCAATTAACCACTGGCAATATGATATTTAGGATTTTATTAAAGTCAAATTAAGTATGTTTATATTTGTATATAAATATAAAAATAATTAATCAAAATGAGTAGGAGTTTATTTGTCTACAGTGACTTGAGGTGAACTTTATTAATAAGGAAATTCAAATTTAAAAAATCAGTGGGAAAGCTGGCTATTTTTATCTATTTTGTGTGTGTGTGTGTGTGTGTATTTTTAAAGTTGGCTAAGTTCTGACTCTTAAGTCATGCTCTTTGAGTATGCAGGCCTTGACCATTTGTCCAATCTGAAAAATGGTCCCTCTGCTCATAGAAGTTACCCATACCTGTTCTACCTTTTTTCTGATTAGAATGGATTGTTGCATGGCAGAAGGATATAGCTATTCTATGGAGTCAAAAACAGCAATCTGTATGTGTATGAGTGTTTTTGTGTGCGTATGCATGTGTATGTGTGAGCGAGAGAGAGAGAGAGAAAGAGACTGATTTTGATCAGGAAAACATTGTGAAGGGAAGAGTTAAACATTTTGTTATCTAATATTGTTTCTTTTGTTATTCTTTTTCAGTGTTGTATTGTAGATGTGACATTAGCTAAAATGTCCTTTCAAGGATCCCCTTTGACAGGACAGTTCCAGGCTACGGCCCTCAGTGTGTCCTCCCTTGGGTGCCCTGATGTAACCTCCCACTACTAATTCCACCAATTTTCCCACCAAATTCCTTGCTAGCTGTGAGGATTTCAGGATCTCTGTTTGAGGATCTCAGGGAATGAGTGGTGGTAGAGAATGCAGTCCTTTCCCAGTGAAAAACGAAGCTCACTAGTATATAGAAGCACAGGTTGGTGGACAGCCCTTCATCCAGAATCACATATGTTGTCATTCGGGGCCAAAATGTTGTGTATCTCTGCTTGAGGAAGACAGTCAGCATGGTATGGTGATTTGAGTGGTGGATCAAAACTCTGGGAGACCAGGGTTCAAATCCCTAGTAATCCAAGGAAACCCACTGGGTAATGTTGGGTGGGTCACACTCTCTCAGTCTGAGAAAAAGGCAATGGCAAACCACCAAAAGACTTGAAGGCACACAACAGCAATAATCCCTGCTTGATGGCCGTTGCTGTTGTTGTTGTTGTTGTAACTGCCATCAAGTTGATACGGCATGCCTATGAGCAAGAAACCTCCAACTCGTCCTATAATCAGCAGCCCTGCTCAGGTCTTGCAGACTCAGAGCCGTGGCTTCCTTGATTGAGTCTCTCCATCTGTGATGCAGTCTTCGGCCATTTCCACACTACATCACTATAACGCTATAGCAGTGGGTTGTTAGTGGTCCAGGAGCTGTGCTTTTGCATGACATCATCGCTATCCAGCTGCTATCCTATCCCCAAGCATCACCAAATTGCCATATTCTATTTCCAGAAAAAATCAGTTAAGAGCCTCCTATAACATTTCAATCCCGTCAGGTGTTGTAGTGCAGTACCATTATAGTGCTTGATAATGCTTTCTGTTATGGCAGATCCAGTGGTGGGCAGGCTATGGGCATGCCCAGCTTGTCCCTCCCATGGCATGGTAACTTCCTGTTAATTTTAAATATTTCTGTTTATTTTAAATATCTCCTTTGAGTCAAAACCTTTTATTTTTTAAATACATTTTTAAACAGTATAGGGCAAAAGTGGAATAGTGTACTGGCATGTCATGCTGTTACAACATTGCTGTTTTAGTACATCTTCCCAAAACAAAACAAAACAAAACAAAGTTGTCACCCAATCAGGGGCAGTGGGGCAGGGTGAAGGCGGGGCATGGAAGTGGCCAAGGATGCTGTAATGCAGAAGGAACACACCAGTAGCAATACCACTACCCATCTGCTTAAAGGGGAAGAGTGCAGAAAAGAGCATCCCTATCCCGATGGCATTGTGCAAATGGCGATGCCATCCTTATAACTGTATAATGTGTTAATGGCCTCTAGTGCAGAAATGGCCTTCCTCTTTTCCTACTACCTTCTACCTTATCAACCATTGTTATAACCATTGTTATTTTTTCCATCTTCTCATGATATGTCCGAAGTATGACAGTCTCAGTTTAGTCACCTTGGCTTCTAGGGAGAAGCACAATACTAGCAAGTATGAGCTATGGTGCCGCTGCCATTCTCTCTGAGAGATCCTCCGTCAGTGTCACCCCCCCACTATTGCGGCTGCCCAGTTGTCTGGCGTGTTTAGTCTGGCTCCTTAGCAAAGGCCTGTCTGATATGGGAGATGCTACTAGGAGTACTGCTACCACCAGCATAGCCTCCCACTTCACAAAATCATGCAATTCCACCATCACAGAAAGGTAGTGCCATGGTACCTATTTATCACTGGTCAGGAAATTAAGGTGAGCTTGATAGTCTAGTGACTCCAATTGTAAAATGTTCAGTATCTGTGAGAAATGAAACTGGTTGAGCTAGTAGAGAAGCCATTTTGCTCAATTAGCTAGTAAAATCTCCATTGTGTTTAAGCCAGCTGACTCCTAAATGGCTCTTGATGGGCTAATTATTGGTCATAGTAGCCATTAACATCTTCCCTCCTCCCCCCTATGGAATTCAGGACATATATCTAATAGGAGAACCAAAGGAAGAAACTGTAGGTATGCAGCTGAGGCAGAATGTGAAGAATGCAGGCTGAAGTCAGAACTGAGCCTGCAGTCCAGAAAACATGTTTATGGGCTTGTGGAAAAATCTGGTGAGGGAGTAGAAAACAACAGTTGGATTGGCACATCTCTTGGAGCCAGTCCAACTGTTGTTGTGCTTATGCTCAAACCAATACAATGTATTTGTAAGTCAAGCTGACATGCTAAAATGCAGTTCATATCAAGTAGAGCAAGATGGACAAAGTGCAACCTGCAGACTGCATGTGGTCCCCTAGCCCCCCAGGGGTCATATATTTTGCTCCAAAATGCCCCAAAATGTACTCTAGGGGGTGTAGAGGACATTTCTATCAAGTTTGTACCCCTTGGGCCCTCTTAGAGGTTGTTTTTCCCCCAATTTTTAAAAAATTGACCTGAAATGCTTCAGAAAGCCCATTGGGGGGCAGGGGATACATTTTCACCACGTTTTGCAGGGGGTTGGGCCAGTTTAGGGCCAGGAGAGACTTTTCTTTAAAACCCACAACATAGTGAAAATGCCCCCATACCTCCTGGAGGCGTTTGGAGACAAACCTTTTCTTTGTATTTATTATTTTCCGAGAGCAGGTGCAGTCTTCCAAGGTCTTGTGGGGAGCTAATGTTGCCCTCTGTCTTTCCACAGCTGCCCAGCCCTGCAGAAAACAGAACTCTTCTGGAGCTTTGACTACATGGAAGGCTGGGATACGGAGGGCATAACAGCTACTCTTGCATGTTTCTATTACCTGCCTCAGGCACCAAAATGCAGAAAGGCAGATTAAACATTAAGCTATAAAAAAAATTAATGCCTCCTTGTCACTTCTGTGTCTTAATTTTCAATCCTCCTAGCAGCTCTGGGGCTGTAGTTCCTTTATTTAAAAGATAGGCAATATAATCACAAAAGATTGTCTGCATAATGTGCTATTTTGTGCTGAGCACCTTGAATGCATAAACGTGGTTGTAGTAGAAGCAATGAAAGGCAGGGCTTTGAAATTCAATACATAAGCTTCATGCTTCTGTTTCCATATGTGGCATCCCCATTTGGGAAAATATTGAGTTCCTGATCTTGAGCCACTCGTTACATGCTGCAAGTGCCAAGCAGCTTCCTTTTTTTTTTTCATTTATAGAACTCAGCCTTATGTGACCGACAGCTGTGCCCCTTGTCAGCTGTTCAGCAGTTATCAGTTATAAGCACTGATGAAAGGAATTGGGGACTAAGTGCTCCAAAGGATGATCATCACCTCTGCAGTGAAACAACAGCTGACTAGTGAGTGAGCTGCAAAGTTTATTGTCTGTCTATTTTTTGTATTTCTATTCTACTTTTCCTCCAATGAGCTCAAGACATCATACATGGCTCTCCTTCACTGTATCTTGCTAAAAACCATATAAGGTAGGTCAGGCTAAGAGACAGAGAAAGAGAGATTAGACTAAGGACACCCAGTGAATTTTGTAGTTCAATGGGGCTAGAGCCTGAATATTCCCTATCCCAGTCCAACACTGTTCCCATTCATATTACATCGATATACCAGTAATTATGCTTTAACTGCTATGGCAACATCCCATGGAATCCTGGGACTGTCAGTTCAAGGAAGGGCATCATTTAGAATTTTTAGCTAGATGGTTCTTTTGCTCCAGGATTCCACAGCATGTTGCCATGGCAGTTAAACTAGAATATGCCACTATATTTATATAGTGTGAATGGGCCCAGTATGACACCCCAGCAGGCATCCCACCTGCCTTGGGTGGTGCCGTAATTCAACTGGCAACAAACTGTGCCCATTCCAGAACCATCCACTATGTGCATTATTTACAGTTAGCAGTTTTATATAGTTATTGAAGCACAACTTTAAAATCGTGTGAAAATGCCACTGATGCATTTACTTTTTTTTTAAAGAAATACAGCAGTCACCAAAAAGCCCTAGTGTAAAAGAACAAGATAAATATGTGTATGTAGAAACAAGTAAAGCAGCCATTGTTAAATTAGATGTTAGTCTTTTGGAAGAGAGGATACATGCTTTTGGAGGGTGGAACAGAGCAGTGTCAAAAATGTGCTGAATGAGGCAAAATTCAAGATGTCACTCTCACTCACTACCCACCTCTCTGTCCTTCATGAGTGAGAATAAACCAAGAGGCTCCAGACAAACTGCCAGGGGTTTTCCATTGCTAACCTCTTGTGATCCAGTCTCCCTCAGCCTAATGGTAGTGCTGGCTCTGGTTTGGAATGTATCCCATGTAGGACCTCTGTCAGTCCTAGCATATACTTGGCTAGGCCACCTAGTTTAGAGGAGCAGCTTCTCTCCTCGCTTGTCTTCCCAAGAATGTCTCTCTGATAGCACTGGAATGGCAACCATTCAGATACTTTGGGATTTGTAAAGCAGTTAACTTGTAGCCAGTGCCCTTTTTGTTGTGTTGCTGGGATTCACTTTACATGCCATTTACTCCCTCCTACTATGTACTGCAGAATATCCACGGACTCTAAGCCAGAGGCGCTTCAGAGCTATGAGAATTGTTGAGAGGCAAATGATGCTTGTCAAGTCAGGGAGTCAACACTAGCTCAGACCTAATCCTATTCTACCCTTTTGTTTTTGTGTATCTTCCAGTTGTTTCTGACTTATGGCAACCCTATCACAAGGTTTTCTTGACAGAATTTGTTCAGAGGGCAGTTGCCCTTGCCTTCTTCTGAGGCTAAGAGAGTGTGAATTGCCCAAAGTCAGCCACTGGGTGTCCATACCTAAGAAGGGATTTGAACCCTGCTCTCCCAGTGTCTTAGGACATTCCACATTACAGTGTGATAGTGCTATTATTCCACTTCCAACATCCTCTGGTATCCTGGGGCTTCCAGTTTAGGGAGGGGCCTTTTGAATTCTCAGCCAGAGAGCTCTTTGGCCTCAGTAAACTACAAACCTCAGCAAACTACAAACCTCAGCATTCCAAAGGATGTTGCAAGTGGAATGATACCACTATAACAGTGTAGGGCGGAAATGGCCTCAGTCTAACACTCAGACCACTACACCATGCTGGCTCTCATTCTACCCATTTACCTCTCCTTAATTTGGGTGCAGGCAAATGGCCAGGCACAGCGAGTGATGTTTATGAGATTTCCTGCTGCATGTACCAGAAGAAAAGGGTTGGCTTTTAGTACTGTGCTCCTTGATTTGGGTGGGTGCACTGCCTTTTGGTGTTCTACCTCAAGCAGCAAAATGCTTTGGGTGAGCCCCGATTGTTGTTTCTCATGTTTATATTTATTTATTGCTTGTATGCACTGAAGACTCCAGAGGGAAGAAAATGTAATGAGAGCAGGTGCCCCTGCTCCAATGAAGGCACCAACTTTGACTGCTTGCCGGGCTACTCATTTCTCTTTCCTTCTTCTAATCTGCTTAATGACACAGTAGTGACTAAGCCATACATTTTGTACACAGGGGCTGCCAACTTTTTTTCCTTGAACTTCATGCTCGTGTGGCTTTCACCCTAATTTGGCAGACTGAAATTAATTATGCAAAGCCAGACCTTGGAAATGGTATATTTCAGGCTTCAGCTCTGGGAATGGTTCCAATTCTGGTGTAGTGGGATGTGTGCCAACTAATCGGGACAGGATTGTCTCACCACAAACCACTATTCTGACCACTTCTGTTTCTGTGACACCAAGCCTGGGTAGTGGTGTAACTGTACTGTGTAAATGCTTTGCAGTGTCTTTTTTCTTCTTCTTCATTTTCAGCATGCATGCAAAATAGTAGCAGCTTTTGTGCCTGATTTCATGTCTTTCACTTGAGACAGAATCTAAGCATGCAGCTAAGCTGTTTTGTTTACTATACACTGAGATTTTTACTGGCACTGGCAGTTGTTAAAAACAGCTCTTCATCTCTCCACAGGGCCTAGAAACCTGTGTCATGAGATCTATGGTTGTGTGACCCTTCTGCTCACAGAACAGTGGAAAAAAACCATTGATCATGATTTGGAACTGGAAAGATTATTCTTTTCCTACAGGTGAGATTTCTCTTACGGGCCTAGTCACAGCATGGCATGCATGTCTTCTAACATTACCTGTATTTTGACGACTTCTGTTCTCCTAGATTGTAAAACTGATTTCAAATTTGGTCACTTTTATTTCTGCAATGTGTTTTTATACTAAATATACATTCTGTCCTACATTACTTAAATATAAATCCTATTCAAAATGCTTTTTGTCCTGTGCTAGAAACACATATGCAATATATATTTAAATATTATTTGGGCATCTAAGCTTTGCTCATTTGGTAGGCACAAAGGTCAAGGATAACACTGTTATATGTTGCACTCAGACCAACCATTAAAATGCCACACTATTTTTCACAATTGTACTTGAAAGCTAATAATAAAGAGCAGCTGACATGACTGATGGGCAAATTCTGGTCAGTTATGAATGGTACCATATATTCTTTTTTTTTTCCAATGGGAGAGGAATACATATTGTCTGGCCTATTTCTTGAATAAATGAGACAACTGTGTTACATCCTGGCCGTGCAACTATTAATGTAGTTCAGAACATCAGGAAGGCATTCGTGGGAAGAAGGCGGGTTGGCCAGGTTTTCATAAAAAGCAGTGGCAATGTCAAAATAGCATACCCTCCAGATGAGAACTGGGAAATGTGTGGCCAAGCAACATCAGAATGTGGACAAGATGGCAAAAGCTATTAATAAGGATGAACACAACAGCTAGGAGAGGATGCAGCTGTTTACTTTTGCCTGAGGCTCCTAGAAAAGGTGAGGTTCTCCCTCTATTTCCACTGAGTTAATTGACTGCCAGCTCCTTTTGTACTTTGAATTCAGTTTGTAGCAATTGAAGTAAGCTGAGGACAAAGGGGGAAAGTGCGAGGAACCGAGAGAAACTGGAGCAAGTTAAAAGCAGCAGAAAAAAAATGGGAAGACTGAGAAATAACGAAGACTGTTCCTGTCAAATTAGGAATTTGGGGGTATGTAATAATATAGGAATTATGTGTGTTTATGAGCATGTGAGAGTGTGTGGAGGGGAAGGAAGGGAGAGAGTTGAGATACTGAGGCATTCACAACCATAGTACTATCCCTAAAATTATAGGCTTCTGTTCAATTAGGTACAGCTGTGGTTAAATCCAACCCAATTTAATCCTGCACAAGTTAATCACAATCTGTTTGTTTCATCAATTGCAATGCAGCTTAAGTCTTAGGGCCTTTCTGCACTACACTTGTATAGTTCCATTCCTCTGTTATATCCCACTGTCAATATTCTGTGGAATTCTGGGGTTTGTAGTTCACTGAAGCCAAAGAGCTCTCTGGCTGAGAATTCAAAAGGCCCCTCCCTAAACTATAAACTCCAAGATTCCATAGGACCTTGAAAGTGGAATAATAGCACTATAACAATGTAGTGTATTTTTCAGAAACACATAGTGAACACTCTCTCTTCAATTTTTTTGATGGCTTTGTATATCTTTAAATAATAATTCCATTTATTTTCCTCGAACAAAATCAGATCTTTAATGTCACCTGCAGTCTGAACCTTTTATTAGTGCAGCCTTCATATTCAAGAGGGGAACTGGGAATTTAAAGAAGAAATGTGTGTGTGTGTGTGAGTGAGTGACTGAGAGAGAGAGAGAGAGAGACTGTAGTCATTCCTTTCTTTTACTTTCTGTCTTGACTGAGCACTTGGAATGGCTTGCCAGGACCCATGACAGACACTCTAATAATATAATATTTCAAGTAAACGTGGTTGTGATTTCAGGGGGAGAACAACACAAAATCTTTGCAAGTTATTGGTTTTGAACCTGTGGATGCTTTACAGACATCAAATCACTCAGGCCTAATCAACCAAATTAAACCTATGATTGTAGGTTTGTTTTTTAAAATCACATTTCTGCCCCACTGTCTGCAAGAAATTACCCATTTTATTTTCCCAAGCATGTTCACAAGGGCTAAGTTAACAGACTGAACCCTCAATGGCAACTTTATGGCTGGGTGTGTGTTTGAACTTTACTGGACCTAGAAAACAGAACAGAAAATTCGCTTAATAACAATTATTACATTTACCATACCTTTTCTTCAAGAAGCTCAATATCATATTTTTCTGCCACTCCCCATTTTATCATTGCAATAATTACTATGTGGTGAGTTAGGCAGAGAGATCAGCGACATGATCATCCAGTAGGCTTTAGGGGTAAGTGCAGATTTGAGCCACAGTCTACCAGTCCTAGTCTGACCCACTAAATTACACTGCACTCCTTTTCCCCATATCCAACATTCTATCCACTTTGCCTCACTGACTTTCTGTTGAAATATGTACGTCAAGCAGGGTTTCACCTGAAGAGATCTCTATCGAATATAACAGCCTTCTTTCTGGTTAAAGTCACACGAAAGGCTATTTAGTTCTTCAGGTTTCATCCAACAAACATGGCTTGGTTGAGAAATTTTGCTGCCTGAGCTAACAAAAAAAGATGGCACCTGTGTACAAGAGTATTATAACTGTGTATAGGGTCTAACTGTACTGGAAACTGAGCCACTTTCTCAGACAGTGGCTCTGAGATAGCATTCTCCACTGCAGCTGGGGGCAGGAACCTTTGCTTAAGAGACACGAGGAAGTTATGCAGCATACAATTCTCTCCTCCCACTGTTATACAGCTGCCTCCCAGCTTTTGCACCTAACTCTGCCTAGTGATATGACTGACCCTCCCACTGATGGCCTGCTGAATGCCCTTAAAAGCCTACAAGTAGATAATAGTTGTTATCCCACAGATTAGTCACTAGCTACATCATCATATTGCCTGGACACACCGCTCTACAGATCGAAGACAAACTATGACAGTTACGCATATTTGCACCATTAATTTTGTTTCCATAAAAACATGATGGAAAGCTTTCTCGAGATTGCCTCCCTTGGCCAAGTGGTTCGTGGGTGGGATGAGCACAGTTGGTACGTAACAACTAAGCTCAGGAACTATTTGGCACTGAGTTCCCCTACTTGCCACTTGAGAAAGAGCAGCATGGTTTCAAGGCAGAGAAGGTCACTTAAAATAGCACGTTGGAAGGGACACTTTCTCCTAGGTTGACTTTCAAGCATGCTAACTTCAGGTTCACCCCAAAAAGGAGGGGAAAGGATATTGTGCGTGCCTCTGCCACCTGCAACACTTACAGTTAGTATATATTGGAGAAAAAGTTTCTAGTCTGACTTAATCTGTGTGGATTGGAATATTTTCCCTCAAAAGCTCATGGCAATGGAGGGTAGAGCAAAAGGCTGGGGTGTTACCCCAAAACATGGATGACTCAGGGGTCCACCTGTGATGCCAGTACCTCCATTTGAAAGTGAGGAATAATTTGCTCCAAAGTAGGAGGCCTGATAGACGGGGGGTAACTTGATGAGATCTTCCTACTAATGTTTATGGGCTTGCACAGGAAAGAACCAACTGGAGAGAAAAAATGTAATTAAAAATGTGTTTTATTAGCAAAATTCACACAGGCATGCAGAAACTCAAACACTCACACACTCGCACAAGGACTAACTGAAGGAAAGGGAGGAAAGTGGGATCAAGGATGTTGAGGGATTCAGGTGGTATTTCCCTGTCCAGAGAGTAACAAAGAGAAGAGGCAATGTGGCTTAGGTAGGCACCTAAGGATAGTTCTCATTCAGGAATTGGATGGACAGAGTGGCGTTCAGAATGGCAAGAGACTGCACTGGACAGCCTGAAATCAAGGGTTCTTATACCCGAAAAATATCCTTTGGGTATGCGTATGAATTGCTCTCCCAGCCAAGCAGACAATGGGAGTCGCAACACCAACAATGAAGTCTGGATGGAGCTAATGGTCTCAGTATTTAGGTAACAAAAGGGTAATGGCTGTTGTAATAGCCCAGTATTGGGGAGAGGTGGGGAGCAATAGGGAAACGTCCAGGTGTACAGGGACCAGGGTTGAAACAATCACAATTTGATGGGAATTTCCCCATTTGACTCTTGAGAGGTCTGGCTCATTAATTAAGCCTATTGTCTCGAAAGCAGCTGTGCTATTAGCCTGACAATGACTGCGCTCTTCCCTAAGAGGTGGGTGTGCTTGACCTGTAATCTCACAGTAATTTGCCTTTCCCAGCATGACCTTTCCTTCTTCTCAGGTATCATTTACATCAACACCAATTAATGCAGTGCCAACTGAATAATATTTTGCGAACTAAAATATGCCAATCATGGGGGGAGAGGCTCCTACCAGTGAGAGAATGAGTAAGCATGCCACAACATCAGCGTGTAGCAAGCTTTTGACAGGGACTGTCTGCTGCTATGTGTTTGCTATACCAAAATACTTTGTATTATGGCAGGCATTGTTCAAAACAATGCACCATTGCTGAGAAAATTTATTCTTCCCCTCACTTACCAGTTCCTAGTGAGCATTCTGGGTATATTCAGAGGGATCAAGATTGCCAAAGAGGGTATGACATCATCCCAGTTGATCAAACAAGTGCTTGATCTGAGTGCTTTGATCCTCCAATCCCTCACTCTGTTGTGCTGCTGAATAAAATCTCTTCAGAATTAAGATAATAGAGAAAAAGTGTACTTATTGTGTATCTTGGTGATTTTATTATTTTCATTAGAAACATACTCTTCATCTATTATCCCAACTTAGATGACAGAGTTGATTCATAGTTTTGAGTTATGGTAGCATTCCTTTTGTGTATTTCTTGCAGTGTGGATGGCACCAGCTGGTCCCAGAACATACCCTGGCAAAAACAGCTAATGCAGACTAGCTGATGTCTCTGTTATCATACAGAGAATGACACATCAGCATGGTTGAAACAGTCTTATTGCTGAACGATTTGTTTAACTGTGGATCAGTTAAACATCAGCTGTGTGTATTAGCCATAGGATCTACTTGGCAGATTCAGAAATGGGGTCTGAAATCAACATTTGATATTCCATTACTGTGCCACTATACATCAGACTATATAAATTCTCTTACAGAACAGATGGCAGCATCATATTTGAATGTACTTGAGTAATGGTATTTGGTTCATTGAAAACACACATGCATAAAACTAGAAACAGCTTAAAGAGATTTAATCCTAAAAGCTTAACTTCTGAGCAGCAGGCCTTTTAATATGGTGCTAGATCCCACTATAGTGGGAGGGGAAAACCACTCCAACACAGAGAGATTAATGTTTTGCTGTCATCTTCATTAACTAAAAATACTACAGCCCCCCTTTGTTCTACCACTCTTTTCTTAAAAGAACATGTTACTGTGCCATGATCCATTCTTATCTCCGTGATGAAGCCTCAGGCTTCAGAGATGGGCAGGGACAATTCTGTCCAGATCTGACCTGATTTATCTCCTTGATTTTGATCAATGTTCTAGAAAGTATCATGCTGTCCAGACGAAGCTAAGTAACATTTGTTATATGTGTTTATGTGTGCTAGAGACTCCTCTCAGTGAAACATGGAACGAGTAGCAGGAATGGCTGACCTGAATGACAATTCAGTTCAAGACAGAATTATTCCTGGCCATCTCTGCTGCCTATCTATCCAATGGCTTTCTGAAAAATTAGTAACAAAATCAGTCTAAAAACATCCTAATTCCGTACTGTGTAAAGATGCATATTTTTACATTAGCATTATGTATGCATTTATATATGTATGTATGTATGTATACATGTGTTGGTTAGCTAACTTTAAATGCCATTTTTCCACCAATGAGCACGGAACAGTATATATGTCTCTCTCCATTTTATTCTCAGAACAACCCTCCTAGGTATGGCTGACTATGCCAAAGTGATTGGTCTAAGGCCACCTAGTGAGTTTTGTGGCTCAGGAAAGATTACAATCTGGATCTCACAAATTCCATACCAATAACCTAAATCACTACACTGTGCAGTCCTCCCTCTCTGTTAGCAGGTTTGACCTTCGCAGATCTGATTATTCATAAGGCATGCACATGCCTTACCTCCTCTTCTCCTCCTCCTATTCCCTTGCATTTTGCCGGATGCAGAGAAGAAAGATAAGTGCCTGGACAAAAGGCAAGGGAATGGGGGAGGAAGGCTCATGGTCCCCCTCCCATTCCCTTGCCTCTGCCCCTGGCACTGAGAACCCATGCTGAGGCAAAAGGCAAGGGAATGGGGGAGGAAGGCTTCCACAAGCCTTCTTTCTCCCCTTGAGAGCTCCCTGCTCTCGTTCCCTTGCATCTGGCCCTGTGTACAAAAGGCAAGGGAATGGGAGGGGTAAGCTCTGGAAACGAAAGAGAGGGCAATCACAGGGGGAGAGTTATTCACAGTTTTTCCACGTTCATGAAGGTTCTGCACCTCAAAGCCTCGTGAAAGTGGAGAGGCCACTGTATTGTCTCTTTCTAATGTACACTCACTCACCCTATGGCCTGAATTATGTTGCTAGTCCTAGCTAGAGTAGACCCACTGAATCAATGAGATTTATTTTTGTGTTGATTCACCATTCAACAATTGATTGAATGGTTCCCTCTAATTGGGACTGACCAACAGGATTGCAGTTATTATGTATTTTCAGTACTTCATACAAACACAATTCCCAAGTACAGCCTTTGCCAGATTGTGGAATATTTTAGCAAATAATTACTGATTTTGAGAAAAAACACACACAAACAGACAGACTGTTACTGATCTAACAGACTGAAAGTACGGTGTAGGAATTAACTGGAGGCTGGGCTTTTGAGCAAAGGTGGCGGCAAAAATGTTAGCAGAAATTACCCTCTTTGAACTCTTAAAGGATTGGCTGCCATCTCTAACCAATGGGGCACCCTTGACATATGTGGAGATGGTCACTATTTGTGCTATTCACAGTGCTCTTAAATAAATGTCTACTCTGAAGTAAGTCTTATTGAATTCAGTCCAGCATACTCCCAGGTATATATGTGTAGCACTGCAGTCTTGTAAAGCTTGTTGTTGGGCTCAACAGCTATACTTATGTCTGACATGCTGCTTTTTTAAGCGTCTGGTAATGTCATTATTTTATCATTCACTAAATGTCACCTACTCTACCAATGTTCATTGTACTTCCTTGTCTCTGCCTGAGGGACAATAATATGAACTGCCATCTCTGTTTTATGTGGTTGACCTTTGGGTAATGAAACATATTATGTCTCAGGTGACAATTCCTTTTCTGTTGCATCTGTGTAGCTTGGTAGTGGCTTCTTGTAATCGGTCTGGCAGAACTTTAACTAATCTTGCCATTGGAACAGACAGGAAAAACTTGCTCAGCACTATCAAATGGTGCAGTCTAGATACTCTCAGAAGTCGGTGACAACATTTATTTTCACGGATTTGGACTCTAACCTGAATCCTCGGCCCCAGGATTTGGCCATGAGCCAAGTCCAGCTAGATGCTAAAGACTTTTGTAGTCAACTTGCAAGATAAAGTCACAACACAACAGAAAGCATTTTGGGTGCAATGGCTGGGTCTAAGGTCTGGATGTGGGAAATCCAAGTTGAAATCCCCATTTGGCTAAGGAGCTTATGGAAAAAGGAATTTTGGCTGTCTTTCAGCCAATTCTGTCTCTGTGTGAGCAGATGGTAAAACAAGGTTTTCTGCTTATTACTAATATAGTGGAGATGGCAGCTATTTGCTGAGATAGTTGCATGCAGTGATGAACTATGTGGACATGCATTTGATATAGTAAAGCACTTCATATAGATGCATGGTTAGGGTCAGTTAACATGGACCATTAGGAACTCCAAGGAATACATTTTGCAATGTGATTCTGTACACGTCTGCTTAGAAGAAAGTCTGACTAAGCTCAATGTGTCTTGTTTTCAGGTAAGTGGTACAAGGTTGAAATCTTGTTGTTTCAAGACACATCAGTGAATAATTGGGATTTTAGGTGAAATAAAATGGACTTGGGGTCCTTTCATACTACACAATTATAGCAGTATGATTCCAGTTTGACAATCATGCCTGCGTCATGTGGAATGCTGGGATTGGCAGTAAAAAGGAAGGGCATTCTGAATTCTTAACCTCAGAGCTATCCTGGTGCCTCTGACCAAACTGCCAGACTCCCAGGATTCCACAGGATGCAGCCAAAAGTTCAAGCGGAATCAAAGTGCTATAACTCTAGTGTGGAAGGGCCCCATGTCAAACTGAAGTCAGTTCATTCCTGACTGTACTCACAGGATTATTTTGGGATTATATCTTTTGATCTGAGTGGCTTGCATAAGCGGTGGCTGCAATCCATTTTACCTGGACATAAGTCTCTCTGAAATCACTGATTTTTGAGTAGGCATCTATAGGGTTTGAATAAGCATGTGTAACTACATTTACCTTGTGTTTTTCTTGCACTCCTTGGAAAAGATTTATGTACATCAGTAAGTATAATCTCACAATAACCCAGAGTCAGGAGTCAGGACTGACTTCAGTCTGATATACACTTTATAATATTTATAAATATTTAAATATTTATACCTATTTATATTGATATTGAGCATGTAAAAAAATGAAAGTAAGTTAATTAATGCTTGAGTGATGTTAATATCTGATGTCCTAAATGAGAAGTGGACAATTTGTGGCCCTCTAGACCACATGCCATTCAACTTTAGCCAAGACAACCAATGCTGAACACAGTAATGGCCTGTGGCTTCCAAATCAGTATGGCAGTAACTCAGATCCAGAATAACATTAAAAGTGTTATTTAAGACACTGACCCTATCCCCAAAATGGACTCCACACCTTGGGAAGCTGGTTTAAAATCGGGACTAAAATCTGGAGCGGATTTAGCGTTTCGTTGACATGGCACCAACTGCCACTGAGGGAAGAAGTATGGGAGATGCAGTTGGTGGAGAAAAATAGCAGATGGACTAAGCATTTGATTCAGGTCGTCTAGAAAGCATCCGCTAACAGCCGTTGCAAAAAATAACAAGCAAGTTGAGATACCCTTCTGAATGCCCCTCAATCAGTTTTTAACAGCTGATGGCAAGACAATTTAAAACTGTATTCCTGTAATTTCAGATGTCCATGCTAACAGACGAGCTCACGGGTATTTGTAAGCAACATGTGTGAAACCTCTCCCAGCCACTTTGAGCCCCATTTTGAGAGTTAGGTGGGAATAAATCACATAAATAAGAAAGTGTGTGCTCATCATATCCCTGTCCTAGCCCTCTTTGATGATGAGGAAGCTGGTGTGGGCTTGCTGTGTGTTAACTCTCGCCACTATAATACTTTAAAGAAGAGTGAAGGTGAGGAACTGCTAAAGCCACGCTATAACTGAGCAGTGGTTGGATGACAGTCAGGGTGTCAAAGCGCCATCCTACCACCACTCAAGCTGTGGATGGCTTCAGTATGTCGCCCTAGTCTTTCCTAGAGGCAACTTTCCGAGACCTGACTATAAGCCTGTGAGAGGCCGCATCGCATACGGTGTACTTTCTGTGCAAACAGACGATACTGGCAAAGGGGAGGATTGCCGCGTCCAGGTTGCCGCGCTCCCGGCGGTGTTCCACGGGGCGAGGGCTCGGGGGCGTCCCGAAGGCGTTCCCACCACGCGGCTCTCGGCGCCCCGGCGCTCTCTTGCAGTACCCTCCAGATGCTCCAGGGGGCGCGGCTCGCGCTGGTTTCCCAACCGGGCGGCGGCGGCGGCAGCGGCGGCGGCGGGCGTAAGGTTTGACAGAGCGAGAGAGAGTACGTGGGCGAGACCCCTGACCCAGGGAAGAAGCGCAGCTGGAATTACCCACAATTCTCTTCCCCCGGCCCCTACAAAGATGGGGAGCTTAGTTTCTCGAGGTCTGGCGGCAGCAGCAGCAACGCCAGGGAAAGGCGAGTGAGAGGAAGAGGGAAGGAACCAAAATAGAGAAAGGGGGGGGGGAGGACAAGGAGGTTGTTTTTTTAAGGTTCGCTCGCTTTCCTTCGGGGAAAAGGAGGAGGGGTTTTCCTTTCCCCTTGCAGAGACTCCTCCAGCCTTTGGCCCTTAGCTGTTGCAGTCGTCCTGGAAGCGCGGTAGGGAGCGACTCTTTTCAGCGGCACAAGCGCCTGCCGCACCCCCCTCCCCGGCAGCCAAACGCCGCCGCCTCCACCTCCTCCTCCTCCTCCTGGGATTCCCAAGAATATGCATCCCCTGCCTGCTCTTGCTGACTCAAGGCTGTGAGGGAATGGGGCGCAGCGGCGGGCGAGGCGGCCTCTCCACCTCCTGAGCCATTTCTCTCTCCCCCCCTCTCTCTCTTTCTCCCCCTCCCTCCGCTCCCGCCTTCCTGCATCTCTCTCTCTTTCTCTCTCTCGCTCTCTCTTCTCAGCGGGTTGGCTTGTCAACAGAAAGATGCCAGCGCCCAGCAGCCGCCCGAGGAGGAGGAGGAGGAGGAGCGGGAGCGGGCAGAGGGCGAACTGAGGAGGCTGGTGCTGCTGGAAGGCTGACTGAGAGAGAAAGGAGCGGGAAAGAGGGGGCCACGGGCGGAGGAGGAGGAGGAGGAGGAGAGCATCTCCCTCAGGTCGGAGGTGGCCACCATACCCTCTTCCCGCCGCCGCCGCCGCCGCCGCCCCGCCAGGAGGAGCTGAATTCTGCAAGGACGAGAGCAGTGCTGCTCCGCTCCTTCCCTCCCTCCCACTCCCGCCTCCCTCAGCATCCTTCGCACAAGACAGCGCCGGAGAAGAGGTGCTGCTGCTGCTGCTGCTGCTGCTGCTGCTTGTGGTGCATGCAGGAGAGCAAGGCGGGCAGGAATACCCTCCTCTACCCGGGACCGCGCAGCGGCTGGAAAATCCCGCCCCGCCGCCAGCCACCTCCGGCCGCCGCCTCCTTTTCCCTTCCCTCCGGGGCCGCGGCTTCGAGACGGCGCCGCTGCTGGTGGTAAGTGGAGCCGGACCTGCTGCAGTATTAGCGGGGCGGGAGATGCCTTGGTTGGGCGCTGGAGGAGGCGGTTTGGTTTCGCCCGCTTTGCTTCTCCTGACAGCAGGTAGGTGGGCGAAGGGGTGCACGGAGGGACGGAAGCGTCTGCTTTGTTTTTGCGGGTTGCTGGGTGCGAGGAGCGCTGCCCTCCTCTCTTCCCTACAGCATCTTTTGTCAGAATAAGAAAATCATCTATAATGCTCCAGTGAGTCATTTGGGGTGGGTATGGTGGTATTATTATGTCATTTCCGTAGGGGCAGCCGAAGTCTTCGCAGCATCCTTTCTTTGGAAAAGGGAAATGTGTGGATGAAACCCGTTTGTGGCATGAAGTCACTCGGGACTGCAGACTTGCATGTTTATGTTTCCTGTGTGAGGTATGATGGCAGATGTGTCAAATCCAATCATTCCTTTATGATTCCCCTGAAGAACTCATTTTCTATGCGTATGTGCACACCAGCATCCATGTGCGTGCACACACACACACACACACACACAGATAGACAGACGCACACACGGGATGGTTATACAAGGATTTTCTTATTGGAGGCCAGTCATATTGGCTGCACTAGGACCTGTAATTATTCTGTGGACACTGCAACCGACTAATAAAATTGTTCTTCAGGCAGTCAGTTCAAATAATCTCTGACTGAATCAGTGGAAGCATTTGGCTGTCCAGATTTCCTGTGGTAGGCAGTCAAATTCAGGAGAAATTCACAGGAAAAGAGAGAGGCAGTTCAAGGGTGCATGATGTCAATTGCTTTGTTTATAGTACTTCAGCCTGTTCTGTTGGATATATACCAGTCACAGGCAATCCTTCAGCAGCTTATGCTTTTTGTTTAGTTCAGGGGTCTTTGTTACATTACTGGGTACTAGAATACAAGCAACTAGATGTCTGTCTAGAACCATATACAGAAGCTTGACTTAATGCAAGCTGCCTATGAAACAATATGTACAGGCTGCTAACATTTTTGTTTAGTTGTTTTGATGCTTGAATTGCTTTTATTTTACTTTCTCGGAGATATTAGTTTCTTGGTGTGACTGATTTTTCTTGGCCTCTTATGGAAAAAAATGTGCTGAAAGCAGGAAGCATTAAGAAGAACATCAAGAAGGATTCTCAAGGATCCCAAGGATCTTTTCTTGGGAAGGTTAATGGTGTCACTAACACTTCATTTTGGAAAGGATGGTAGTAGTTACATAACTGGGTGATATCAATAAGCTGTGTGTAACCACTAAGAAATATGTGGTTTGTTCTCTGTTGAAAAGTAGACTTTCCACCTTTTAGACAGTTCATAAGAAACTAAGCTTTTTCACCAGCAATTATTTTTGTAAAACTCTAATTACATAATTTTCTTTTCTATAAATATAAAAAGAGTAGACAACGTTAACTAGGCTTTACTTAAATCCATATATCGTATATCTGGAGATGTTTTTCTGTTTATTGTTAGCACATCAGTGGTAGTAACAAACACAGTACTAATTTAAATAATTTTTTGCTCTTTTGATTTGTTTTATTAGGAAAAAGGAAAAAGAAGAAATATCCTAAAATAGTAATATTATTTCCCTGATGCACAGTGGCATCAAGTGCTTACAAAAACATTTAACGAGTGCATTAATTGATTGCTTTTAGGGGTGAAGAGGTACTCCTCAAATTTGAGAAGCAAAATGTTAATGTGACTGAAATTGATAAGTGTTTTCTTGTTGACCTCTAAGATGATCTGTTGTTTCGTCCAGTGCATTTAGCAAATTGCTTCTTCTGTAGAAGCAGAGAAAGAACAACCTGCCAAAAGAAGAGATTATTTCATATTTTAGTAAACCACTGACTTAACTGAAAAGGAGAACCTGTGATGTAGTTTCTCTAGTTGGAAGAAAATCATTGTTAATTATTTTTACTCTTTTTTCTTTTTTTGGCAATTAACTTTTGGTCTAACTGCTTCCTTTAAACTAAATTCAGATGCACTTTTCTTTCCCCATATAGTGTTGTCCCAGGCTGTCTTAGAGTTGCCTTACTTTCATTATTCATTGGAAAAGCTGCTTCTACTGAGTAGTAGCTAGAAGCTCGCCTGTCACTGTGGTGGTAAATCCATTCCATGTTTTATCCAGGCTTAAAAGGAGCTCTCCAAAGTACTGAACCCTATTCTTAAATGGGTTCAGTACCTTGGATGAATCCTGTAAAGCTAACTAAAACTTGGAATGAAATCACTGCCCCCACCGGCATGGGGACCACCAGCCATCATTGGTCCAACCTTGGTATCATAGTGATATGATGTATATAGTAAAGGAAGTATCAAAGGTGATGTTATGGTTGTTTACCTTCAAATCAGTTCTTGCTCACGGTGATCCTAAGGTCCTATCACAGAGTTTTCTTGGCAAGTTGTTCAGAGGGAGGTTATCTTTGCCTTCACCTGGAACGGAGAAAGTATTACTTGCCCAAGGTCACCCAGTGGTTTTCCATGGCCAAGTGGGGATTTGAACCTGGTCTCCAGAGTCGTAGCCCAGTGTTCAGACCACTATACCACGCTGGCTCTCATCAAAGTGGATGACATGGAATTTAATGCCCCCTTCTGCGTTGATCAACCAATGCTACTGTATTGGGATAGGAATTATGTGTCGTTCCAGATATTGTTGGACCACAATTCCTCTCAGTCCCAGGCCATGCTCCTGTTTAAGTGTTGGTAGAATGGGATTCACCACCAGCGTTCCTCAGCTGGATGTCCACTGATAATGGCTGTACCTCTTAGTAGATCCCAGGGCATGTGAAGGTACCCTGGAGGTCCAGGAAGATGATGGTTATTCCTTGTTTTCAGACTGGATAACTGCAGCCAGATGGTGCCTGGGAGCTCATTGCATCCCAGCCACACAGATTGGTTTTTATGGAGGAAGTGAGCCCCAGTGTCTTCAAGCTACCATTATGCAGGATGTCATTATGTGAGAGGGAGGCAGTGACTATCTATTTCTGAAACAGCTGGAAAAAGACATGTGATGGCACAATGAGAGTTTCATTGGCCCCAGGATTCTGTCCCTGGCTAGAGCACTCACTGGTGAGGAATGCAGGGAACTGCAGTGCAGTGACATGTGAAGAGCCATTCATGTCTTATATGGGGATGAATGTGGATGGAACATATCTATATGGAACTCCAGGGGCCTGTACACACTACTCTGGCACCCATTCACACAGCACAGTTATAGCACTTTGAACCCACTTTATCTGTCATGAAAGTATCCTATGGAATCTTGGAATCTATGATTTGGTTAGAGGCACTAGAGGAGCTCTCTGGCTGAGGATCCTAAATGCCCCTTCATGAACTGCAAATCCCAGGATTCTATAGGATGTTATCATGGCAATTAAAGTAGAATCATAGCACTACAGTTGTGAAGTGTGAAAGGAACCAGGTGTTTGTGTTGCACCTGTCAGCCCCTGCCTGCTTTCACCACTGCTGCTTTACCCCTTCCCAGCTATTGAGTGGTGGAAGGTTGTTCCCACCTCATGACTTAGGCCATACCTGTACAGGTACAGGTGACTTTTCTGAATCAGCCCCTAGTTTCCTGCAACTCCAAGGCCCATGCACACACCTGTCAAATGTAATTAGCTCCCACCCCTGCTTAAATCGAATGCCCTTGCTTGGTGTTTTTGTGTGCTAGCACACAATGTTGTATGTCACATTTTTAAAAAGGCTTGCTTGGATCCCAAAGGGACAACAAGGTAGTCCTTCACTGGATTGAGGGAGGAAGGCATGGTGCCAATGAAAGAAGTTTAGGCAGAGCAGGCTAAAGTAGACATAAACTCGTCCCCCAAGATGTAGGCATGAGATTCAGCTGCCCCTCGACTTTATACTGGCTTCGCTACTGCCTGTCCATAAATCATCTCCATCCGTGACTGCCACAGCTAGGTAGGAAGTGCCCTTGCAATGTTGTCTGCTCTCAACAATGTGCAATGTTGCCAACATGCTACACTTAATAGCTGTTACAGTTTACTTATAAGTCTTTTCAAAGCTTTTTGGTACTATCCTATGACTGTGGCCATTTCTGCCCCACACTGGTATAATGCTCTTATTCCGCTTTCAACATCCTTTGGAATCCTGGGGTTTGCAGTTTAGGGAAGGGCATTTAGAACTCTCAGCCCGAGAGCTCTTTGGCCCCAGGAAACCACAAACTCCAGAATTCCACAGGAGGTTGAAAGTGGAATAATAGCACTGTAACAGTGTATGGCAGAAATGGCCTAACTGTGTGGAAGCAAGTCCCACTGAATTGGATAGCCTTAACTATGAATTACGTAGGTTTAGGATGGCAGTTTAAATCTGTTGTTGATGTTGTTGTTACATGCCTTCAGGAAGACTCTGGCTTATAGCAATCCTATCTGTCATAGAGATTTTTCTTTCCTTTTGCAAGATTTATTCAAAAGAAGTTTCCCATTGCCTTTGTCTGAGGGAATGTGACTTGCCCAAGGTCTGTCAGTGGGTTTCTATGGCTGAGTGCGTATTCGAACACTAATCTCCTGGAGTTCTAGTCCAGTGCTCAAGCCACTATACCACGTTGACTACCACAGCTTAAACCCATAATCCTCCTTAAAACACCCATTGTAGAGAAAAATAATCCTTGATAAAATTGCTCAAAGTTCATCCCAGACAAACTCTTTTTTTGCTGTTGTAAAAAGCCCTGCTATCAACAGTTAAGGTAAAATGTTGTGTAGATTGCCATACTAGCTCTCTCTGCCTGTGATGGGGAATCTGTGGCTTTCCAGATACTGTTGGATTCCAGTTCCTATTACCCTCAGCCTGAATTACTGATGATTAACAGCAACATGCACGGGACCACAGGTTCCCTTCACTAGCACTAACAAAACCTTTAAGTCTGTGTTTAAAGAGGCATATACTAATCCACATGGTACCTGGACAGGGGATGAGTATCATTAGCTCTCCAAGAACAAAAACCCTGCTGAAAATGGAGTGAGGAGAGGCCGTAATGCAGTTAGAGAACATGCTCTGCAGTTAGAAGTTTTAACCTCTGGACCCTGCTTCAGATGACAGGAGAACTGCCTGTCTGAGTAGACAAGGCATGAGTGAGCAGCCCAGTGCTTTGATCCAGTGTAGCACAGCTTCATCAGTTCATTTATCTTTGCATATCTCACTTTCATTACAGTTTGCTGAAAGTGAGAAACAGCAGCAGTCTCTCTTTCTCCCTACCCACAGCATGTGAAAGAAACCCTTGCCTCTCTTCCAAGATTTATAGGTGTACCAGAGGACTTGTGAACGTGGAGGAATGGAAGGATTTACCAGTCAGCACAAATAAAGTGTTGCCAGCAAGCCAAATCAGTATGTGGATACTGTGTGTTTATTATACATTAAAATAGTTCATTCTAGTCAACTGTTCCTGTCTTGGAGGTTCCTACCAATGATAGATTTCTGAACAAACATTAACAAATTAATTGAAATTAACATTTGTATAGAATTAACTATATAGTGTTGTAATTATATACATGGAAGTCAGAGGCTGCCCCTGGAAAAGTGGCTTTCCTAGTGTTTTAAGGGCTTTCTCTATGTCCATTACTTCAAGCTATCTTGAGAGTACATAGAAGTTGATCAACAAAGGATTAGAAGTAGTTAATGTATGCTGAAATTATCAGTAAATATACCTGGAGAGCTCTGAGGTGAACCTTTCCCCTCTGCCAGATAGAGACACAAACAGAGAGATGTGGACATGTAATCCAGTAAACTTTGACCTGGCTAGGCATAAAATCACAAATATTGTCTAAAAATAATTATATCTTAACTTGTTTTAGCAAGATTTTCTTACTGATCTTGCAGTTTCTCTAAGCTGAACTTAAATATGAATAAACATATCCTTTGAACGGATTTGTCTACGCTAAATACCCCTTGATCTCTTTGTGTATGTGTAAGATGTTATCCATCTTCTGGGTTTGTCTTGACAAAGGATTTGTAGTAAAGAAATCTCTGTCTGTCTGTCTGTCTCTCTCTCTCTCTCTCACACACACACACGTACACACATGCAGACAAGATCAGCCAAAGGAAAACTAGCCATGCTTATGATGCCTTTTAAGAAACCTATTGACTACTTACAGTGGCTGCCTGCCAGGCAATAAGATGCCTTGCCAGCCACTCCAAAAAACAGAACAAACTTCAGGCTACTCATTTAGTAAACTTTAAGTTCTGGTAGTGATTAAAACAAAGAGAGTAAACCAATATGGTGAAACCATGGCACAGTTGCTTTGTGAGGTAGGCCACCTGAACACACTCATGTGTCAGTAAGGAGGTTTCTGTCATCATGTCTTTTTTTTTTTGCTGTAGCTCTGGCCAGGAAGGAAAGCCAGAGCCCTGGAACAGTTATCTGCACAGGAGAGGTTGCAATCAGCTATAGCCAAGAGTAAGGGCAGCAGGGCCAGATTTGCCTTTATGTACAGCAAGGTAACTCTCTCAGGTGGCAGATGCTGGGAAATAGTGATTCCAGTTTCTCAGCTCTTTCTTCTGAATCTCTGTCCTCTTAGAGGACAGAGGTGTGCTGGCATTCCTAAGCTAGCCTTAAATGTGACAAAGGATCCTTTGAAATAAGGGTTGTATAAGACTCAGTTGGCCATTCAGGTGGCTTCTGTACTTGCAACAGAGAGCAGCATCTTGTCTTTTGCTTCAAATACAAGACAATTTTGTCCTGGTCTTACCCCCCCCCCCGACAAATGTAGGTAAAGTAACTGCATGCTGTTTGGGTTGATGGGAAAAGACATCTCGCTTGATTTAGTCAGACTGCTTCTCCAAGCTCAGGTCCAACCTGCATGGGAAAAGAGTTTTATTTCAAGAAAGAAAATAAGTGAATGAGGAGAAAGAGACAGGTTATTTGAAAAAGAATTAAAAGAAATAAAATGCTTAATTCTTGGGTGGGAGGAAATACTGATACACAGAGTAAAATTGCTGCACAGCATCTTTGGATGGGCTGCGTGCTGGTGAGTGAAAAAGGAAAAAAGTACACATTATTTCTTTTTCTAGTGCTTAGCCAGGAAGGCAGGCTTCCCAGATAGACCCAATCCAGTGACCAATATGTACCCAGGAAGATGCTTTTCTCACCGTTTGCTTTCAGGAGACAGGCTAAAAATGTGTTAATTAAAGAAGGAGATGGCTCTGGATATCTCTAATGGAGGAAATGCTTCTGATGTGATGCAGTTTAGGTGGTCCATATGGACACTAGCTATCTCAGCTAAGGAGGCTTTAGAGTTTAAAGGGACAGACATTTGGAAGAAAGGACCATCATACCACAGTTTGTAATCTACTATACAGGATGTTGTGATTCTTTATGGTATCCATGAGTAAAACCAGTGATGCTTTCTGAATGCAGAGATTAGGTGACAAGTGTGATCTTATGCATGTTTACTTAGTATTAAATCTCCAAGGGATTGTTCAAAAGTATGTGTGCAGTTTTTATCCGAAGTCCATGCTGCTATTCCTTTCAATGAAATACTTCTTTAGATGTGCAAAAAATAAAATACAAACACAAACTATGAGATGGAACTTTGTTGAACCTGGGCATTTTTCTTCTTCAGTACACTTGTTTGAAAGCTGAAAATACAATTAAGTCCTTTCATGAATGAGGTATGTAGGTATGTGTGTATATATTCCTGCCTTTCTCTTTCATCCAAGAAAATCAGGTACCAGCCGTTTCGTGTATATGCACAACTGTTCTGTGGGATTAGTTTAAGCAGAGAGCAAGAGAACAATTGGCACAAAATCACTCAGTTTGTTTCATGGCTGAGTGGGTACATAAACTCTTTTGGGTATCTCACTATCATAGGCATCCTTGTCCAATAATGTAATTAGAAAGCTAGTGTCTTGTGAATGACAATTCTCGGCATTGGGAGCATTAGATTGTTCCATTTGTGGCTTTTGTAGTATGTTTTCCCCCTATTCTTATGCAGCAGCTCTAATTTCTGGATGTATTTAACTCGGAATACATTCTGTTTCCATGGAACTTGAATTCTCAATGTTCCAGACAGATAGAAGAACATTAGAAGTTATCTCTCAGCCTATTCGAAGGCACAGGTCTGTGGCTGATGTTTGGCAGCATTCTTGGCACCTGCACTCTGGACACATGGAAGAATAAATAAGATTCTTTGCCCATGTAGTGCACAGGGTGTTGTACACCAGGGGACTTAACTGACAAAAGACAGAGATTTCAGAGTACTGAGGCACAGGAATGCACTGTATTGGTCTCTTTGAGATTACTCCATAGGGTTTTACCTTCTCATTTGGAAGATGAGTTTCATGTTGGATTTGACCACAAACTTGTAGCAGCGGGGGAGAGAATATGGAGGCCTGGCTACCCAAAATATCCCAATGGCCTTCCTTCCCAGAATAGGGAGAAATGATTAATAGATTTCACTGGGCTGCACTCACTTTGTTTCCTCACTTATTTATTTCCTGGTGGATGATGTGAAGTATACTTTGTTATATGTTTTCTGCCTGGAAAAAAGTGTAATTGTAATGTTTGTGTGTGAGCACATATATGTGCATAAGTGCAAAATGTGTGAGTGTAAATGAATGTGTGCATATTTATATGGCATAGGAGAAATGTGGGAGTGACTCATTTGACTTTAACATGAATCCTGACACCTCTGGCATGCAGCACAGCTACCTCCACTGAAAGTCCCTACAAATGAATGTGGCTGCCTGTCTAGAAATGGTTCCCTGGCCCTGCTGTACTCCTGCAAACAAATATACAAACAGTGCAACTCACTGGGCAATAATCTACTATAAAATAACAAACTCCATGACTGTTATCTGTGAAATCCAGTACATTTTCTCAGCAGGTACAAAATGTAGGGCTTTAACTACCTGGAAAATGTGGCTAATGAAAAACTTACCAGGAGCAAAATGTGCTCCATCGTGCTCATATGAACTGCAGTAGTGTTGAAGCTGCTACATTGTGGCTCTTTCTTGTACAGCGTGGTAACCAAATTCCTTAGACGCATGGGGGAAATCCGTATTTCCCTGGCCAGTGTGATCCATCCTGGAAGCAGCATTAAATACTGCCAGAGAAGGAAGTGCAGGGAAAATTTTGTCAGTGGTTCAGGAGGAAATTATGTTGTTAGCAGCCCCTGCATTGTTGACAGTACAGATTGAGTATCCCTAATCAAAATCTAAAATGCTCCAGAATCTGGAACATTTGAAAAGCGGAACCCAGTCTTCTTCCTGCAGAGAATATGAGTGAATTATTGAAGCTGGCTAGAGGCTGTGCGTGTGTGATCTGCTTGCACAGTCTCTCAGTTGGCTTTGTTATGCTGGCTTCTGGGGGTCCCTTGGGAGATACCTCGATGTGCCCCAAGTCTGAAAGGGTGGGGAAATTAATGGCGCACACGCAGTAGCAAAACAAGAGGCAGGGTAACCTAGCGGGATCTTTTACCCAGTTTTTACGGGGTCAAGACAAGCCAAAAACCCAGACAAATGTATCAAATAAATGGTTTTATTGAATGAAAATGGTCTCATGCACCAATGCAATCACTCACTCACTCATACAAGAACTATTAAGAAGCAAAAGAGTGGAAAACTGGATAGGGGGTATAGTAAGGGATTGTAGATGGGGTGATACTGCACCTATCCTGGAGTCCTTGGTCTGGGAAGCGACAAGCAAAACGGAACTCAGCAAAGAAACAGCTGAGGGGATTACTCAACTAACAGAGTGACGGTCTGCTAGTGTGGCAGGGAGTTCTCCAGAGAAATTCTCAAAAATTAGGACTACTTGTAGGGCAGAACGTACCTCGAGGGCAAACCCTCTCCCGGGGAGAACAATAGGCACAGCAGAAGAAAGATTGTTCATCAAAGGCAACTTGCTTCGCATGATGGTTTTATGATGTGTTGCCAATATCTCAGGATCTTCAGTTGCACTGGGTTGTAGTGTAAATTTATGTAGATGGTCCTTGCCTTGTAGGATTTTTCTGGAGTTACAAGTGCTCAACTTGGGGAAAACACTCTAATCCCCTCAAGTTGGCTCCTCTTTGGCTGAGGACCCTTTGTTTTTCGTGGGTTTGCGCAGCTTGAGGTCTCCTTGGGCTACATGACTGAGGATTTTACTGGCCTGAGCTAGTTCTCGGTTGTTCGACTGTTTTTGCCTACATGCTTCTCCGGGCAACCTCTCTGGCATGGTGGATCACATTTGATATTAAAAATTGTAGTCCCCAGATAGGGTGTAACTACGGGGTAACAGCTTGGCTTTTCCCCCCCCTCTAAGTTCCTTTGGGAACTGCACATATGCGGTCCCAAGTGAACTTCCGTAGTTCCCTCATGTTCCCCTCAGGAAGAAGGCATAGTGAGAAGAACTGATGAAAAAGTGGGCCCTGTATTCAAAAAATACTATATAATTTACAACAGTTATACAATGGTATGTATACAGCAGCAATATAAAACAGTATATTTAAATTTACAATTCAAGGTGTGTATGAAACATAAATGAATCTTGTGTTTAAACTTGGGTCTTCTCTCCAAGATATCTTATTATGTATATGCAAACTTTCCAAAAATCCAAAAAAACCCAAAATGCTTTTAGTCCCACACATTTCTGATAAAAGGTACTCAGCCTGTTTTGTGAGAACTGTATGCATGTTGGCTTTGGAGTGAGGAGATGAAGCAGTGTCTCTTTGAAATGTATGGTTTTTTTTACACCCCTACCCAAAGGTATGAACTGAAATAATGATGTTGGGCTTACATCATTATTTAAGTTCATGATACGGATCTCCAAGCTTATTTTTTGCAATTCCAGATATAAGATTCACACAGATTTCAGTCTAGGAAAAAAAATAGTATGGTGGATAATGATATCTAAACATAGCATGGATCTATAACATTGATTAGCTAGAAAACAGTTTGATTTGGCAAATCTGTACTAAAAATATGTTGCTTTTGACAGCTTGGAGCATTTTACACAGAGAATTGGGAGTATACTGAAGAAAGAGAAAATACTGGTTCCCATTTCGTCAGAGGAGAACTTAATATTGTTTGGTCAAGTCTGTAGTTAAACAGCCATTGACCTTTTGTGAGTTGGAAAGAAATTATTGAGCTGGTGCTCTCCAGATGTATTGAACAATAGTTCTCACCGTTCCCAGCTATTAATGGCCAGAAAACCTAAGTTATCCAGAACTCAAGCTTTTTAAAAAATATTTCACAAACTGGAGTGTGGTCCTTTACAAAGGATAAATTTGGCCCAAATTAGAAAGCAAGGTCCTTACAAAAATCATTTGGTTTAAACAACTGATTCTTCTAAAAACAACACATTTTAAAAGAAAAACCTAGCCCAAGCTAGAAAGCATAGCTTTTAAACATTGGCCAAAACCATTGAGCATATTTTTAAGAACTGACACAAACAAGAAAGCAAGGCTTTACAAAAATATATTTATCTCGAACCCCAACCATTAACAAGTAAATAAATAAAATAAATTTGTCCCAAACTGCAAATCAAGGCTTTGATCACAGTAAACTAGAGAATAAAGATTTAAAAATTTAAAAAATCCATTTCGCGCAATCATTGGGCATAGGCTAAAACAAATAAATAACCCAAATTGACCCAAACCAGTGTTTACATTGTGCAATAAATAGCTGGTCAAAGCAATCACAAACATTTCTTTCTCATGAAAAAATACGTTTTGAGTGCATGCAGCCTTAAGCACATCTTAAAAAATAATTTAAAAAAATCCTGCCCAAGTAGATACAAAAGATGACTTTTAATGAAGAAATTGTTCCCCCACAGAAAACTGGACAAAACAAAATGTGCTCTCTGAGAGGAAGAAAAAATGACTACCACCCAGATGTCTGCTCAGCTGCATATAATGGGGGAAAAAAGGTATTTGAAAAAAAATGTTGTGCTGTGCTGGACTCTAAGCATTCATGTCAGTGCCCATTTTTTCCCTCTTCTACACAGTGTGATTTTCGGGGGTGGGATCCAGGGGCAGCTTACTGTCATATGTATAGCACCCAAAGAGAGAGGCTGGTTTTCAGAAATGACCTGCCTGGTGTCTTATTACTTCTTGCCATTGCCTCAGCTGTACCTGCCTTGCCAAAGAATAACAGTGCATGCACAAAGAGCAGCTACAGAATGGACTCTGGAGGGAGAGGGTAACTGAAAGAGCTGATGATGGAGGACCCTGCATACTTAAAGCTGCAGCTGTGTTGCTGACAGTAAGCAGTCCATTATTGTATGCTTTGGGCTGGGGAGATTAATACAGGAGGCAGGTACAGACCTGAAAACGGTCCATTTCTGCTCTGCTAGGATTGCTCGTACTGCTCAAGAGGATCAGTGCCTCCCCAAGCTCTCTCATCAGTCTTGATACATTTGCAGCCTCTGTATTTATTTCTCTTCAGTCATTCTGAAGCTTAATTCACAGACAGATGCAAAGGGCCAAAGCCACCGATGCCGGCGTTGATTTGGAATTATCTTTCTACAGATGATCTGTCTGGCTGAGCTACTGGAATCCTTTCAGTGAAGGCAGAAAGAGACTAAGAGAAAAATCAGTTGCTGCTTTTGTTTATGAGGGATGAGTAGCTGATTCTGCTTCTAAAACATGAATGGTCTAATTGTCATACAAGAGCCACTTTCTAGAGTTTGTGTATTCGAGGTGCATGTAATTTAGTTAATCTGTGGCAAAAGAACATTAGCCAATCATATTAGAGTTTTGTTGTGTGATTTCCCACCTGCATTAGATCTATGAAGCTCGTGTTAAGGGCAATGAGGGGGGAACGGTAGCAACAATGGGGCAATCCCTGTCTGCCTGTGTTGATGTGGCCTCTTTTATGGCTGAGGCTTGGAGCAGTTGGCCCCAGTGCCCTCTTCCAGGGTCCCCCTCCAAAGTACCCTGGTATGTTGGATACTTTGGAGAGAGGGATAAGACTGCTCTCCTTGGGATACTCCAGTGACTGTACTTTATGTTATAGGCGCAGAGGCACACAGTTTCCTCCCCCATGGGAACATAGGCAAGATTTTGCTGCGTATTGGTCAGATTTGTGTCTTGCCTATCTCTGGACAGCATAGGTACAAACTAGGAATGATTATTATTTTTGTTATCTGCTTGTACCTGCCTTTTCTCTAGAACTAGGACTTATAGCTTATAGACTAAGTACAATATAGTTGTACATTAGTTCCACATGACATTCTTGCAAAGAAGCTAGTAAAATGTGGGCTGGACAGGGCTCCTGTTAGTTGGATTTGTAATTGGTTGACCGACCGAACCCAAAGGGTGATCACGAATGGCTGCTTTTCATCCTGGAGAGAAGTGACTAGTGGGGTGCGACAGGGTTCTGTCCTGGGCCCAGTGCTGTTCAACATCTTCATCAACGACTTGGATGAAGGAATAGAGGGCATACTCATCAAATTTGCAGATGACACCAAATTGGGAGGGGTTGCTAATACGCCAGAGGACAGGATCAAAATTCCAAATGACCTGGATAGATTGGAGAGCTGGGCCAAAGCTAACAAAATGAAATTCAACAGAGAGAAGTGTAAGGTCCTACACTTAGGTAGAAAAAATGGAATACAGAAATATAGGATGGGGGACATGTGGCTGGATAGCAGTACGTGTGAAAGGGATCTAGGAGTCTTAATAGACCACAAGCTGAACATGAATCAGCAGTGTGATGCGGCAGCTAAGAAAGCCAATGCAATTCTCGGCTGCACCAATAGGAGTATGGTGTCTAGATTGAGGGAGGTACTGGTACCACTCTGCTTTGGTTAGACCTCATCTTGAATACTGCGTCCAGTTCTGGGCACCCCAATTCAAGAAGGACATGGTCAGGCTGGAGCAGGTCCAGAGGAGGGCAACCAAAATGGTGAGGGGCCTGGAAGCCATGCGCTATGAGGATAGACTTAGAGAGCTGGGTATGTTCAGTCTGCAGAAGAGAAGGTTAAGAGGGGACATGATAGCCATGTTTAAATATTTGAAGGAATGCCATGTAGAGGAAGGAGAGGGCTTGTTTTCTGCTGCTCCAGAGACCAGGACAAGGAGCAATGGATTCAAGCTGCAGGAAAGGAGATTCCACATGAACCTCAGGAAGAACTTCCTGACAGTCAGGGCTGTCCGGCAGTGGAATATGCTGCCTCGGAGTGTGGTGGAGTCTCCTTCCTTGGAGGTTTTTAAGCAGAGGCTGGATGGCCATTTGTCGGGAGTGCTTTGAGGGTGTTCCTGCATGGCAGGGGGTTGGACTGGATGGCCCGTGTGGTCTCTTCCAACTCTACATTTCTATGATTCTATGATTCTATTAAAATGAAATTACACTACTAACAGCCTTTAAAAAGAATTTAAAATATACCATTAAAAATGGCGTAAAAACCATTCAGAAAAGAGTACAGCATCCTCTTAGAAGCCCTTTTGTTAAAAATCTGTACAGACTGCCTCCACATTCTCTAGGGCTAGGGTTGCAGGACCCCCACAAAAGTGGAAAAATCACGAATATCAAAATGTGTATGTGTCTGTGGGAAGGGAGCAGAGGCATGGTGGGGAGGAGAGACACCCAGGGCCCAAGTCAGGTCGGGGAAAGGAGAAGGAAAGTGGATGGGTCGGCATGATGGCCCTGTACTTCCTCTGTCTTGCCCATCTCCTTCTTTGTGTGTGTGGAGGGGGCACTGGGATTGGCTTTGTGGTGCTGAGAAATTAGACTGCAAGCCATCCCAGCTGGCCAAGCAGCTGCTGGTGATGGTGGTGGGGGGGGAGGACTAGGGTTGGGTTTTTAAAGGACTTCATGTCCTGATTGGAGCCACCAAGAGGGAATGCTCCCCCAGAAAAGAAGTGCCTGAGATAGGGGAGAAGGAGTTGTAGAGACTTGCAAATAATCAAATCCCTGAAAGTCAAACCCACTAATGCAGGGGAGGAGATGGGGGGCTGACTGTACTTCTTAAAAGTCCATTGGAATGTAAAAAAAGTATTTGCCTGCTGATGGAAGAACTGAAAGCAGAGGGTGTTCAATATTCTTAGGAAGGCCCTATCTCAGCCCCTAC
Organism: Cyclura pinguis; assembly: GCA_030412105.1. Classification (NCBI taxonomy): domain Eukaryota; kingdom Metazoa; phylum Chordata; class Lepidosauria; order Squamata; family Iguanidae; genus Cyclura; species Cyclura pinguis. Next base: position 205,587,426 of record CM059599.1, read on the forward strand.
CAGCCATGTGTGGAAAGGAGTTGGGGTTGAGAGAAGGGCTTCTTCTGAAGATCTCAAGGCCCAGGCAGGATCACACAAAGAGATGTGATGTATATACACTTCACTTGATGTATACACACACACACACGGATGCATTTCAGATGTAGCCATACTTCACTTGATTTCTCTTTGCTATGACCGACAGCATAGGCGGAGGAGAATCATCATTGTGACAAGCATTGTGTTGCTTCAGGATTTGTCTTCATGTTTCTGTTGGAGCGCTGTCCTTATTCTTAGTGCTGTATTGTTTACTGTATTTTCCTGGATTCCACGTGAGCATGTGTAGAGCTGGAGTGTGTATCATGTCAGAAGCAGAGCTAATTAGTCCCACCAGGTGAAGCCTATTAGCTCAGCTGAAAATGAGGAATATGAAGATAAAAAGGCTGTTTCTTCAGGAATGGGTGGGGGAGCTGGAAGAGATTTGTGGAAAGAAGGAAGGAAGCAGGAAGAGGAGAAGAGAAAGTACAGACATGCCTTAGTTAAGAAAGCCTTTGACAAAGAAACCTTTCTAAATAAAATCTTTTCATGGCTTCCCAGCCCCCTGTTTTCTTCATTCTCTCTCTAGCTGGAAGGCTTTAGGCAGCATTAGCATTGGGAGCATGGTGAAAGAGGGCTGGAGAAACAGATTTTCAGTATCAGGTTGCAGCAGCATGTCTGCAGTAAGTGCAATGAAGCTTAAGGCAGAGAAAAGTGGAATTGTACTCTAGCCGATCCTAGAGTAAGTATGTCCCACAACAGGGAAGATAAATAGCAGCTCCCTCTAGAATCTCTTACTGAGTGTACATGAAATGGAACAGCTAAGCCTGCCTCACCAGCTCCACCCAGGATGTTATCAACAACAACAACAACAGCAACAACAGAAAAGCTTAGATCTATAAGTTTGGCCACCAAAAAAGAACTAATAAGAGAGGTGGAGGCTGGTGAAAGGCAAAAAAAACCCTGTCCCTGGGTGTATTTTGGCAGTGTTTTTTTTTTTTTTTTTGAACTTACAGAAGCCCTACTGACCTGGTTGTTTTGTTTCACATGAACATATTGGTAGTTTCGTATAAAAATTTGCCAGAACATGTTGAACTGTTTTTCTTTTTTTTGTAGGGTAGGAACTTATCCCTATTCTTTTCATATTATTTCTGTCTTTGGTACCAGTGTTTCTGTTAAAATAGTAATGCCTACATCTACTTTGTTAACTGAGGTATACTGGTGCTGTATTTTTTTTTAAAAGGCTGGTTTCAATTTCACTGTGCCCAACCCCCAAATCTAGCAAAACATTCCCTTTTTATGCTGTAGTGTGATTGAAAAGTGTTAGGGACATGAATTTTTTTTTAAAAATCTGACTGCCACATTCTGCTTAGCTTTAAATATTGAATATCAAGGAATGTACTGTGAGTACCCGTCTTTCCACTCCCCTGTGTTTTCTTTTGGAAGAGCTTATGCAAGAGCCATGAGTGTTTAAACAATGCAATTGGATGCATAGAGTATGTAAGCCCTTTTAGTACAGGTGTCTGTGTGTGTATCTGTGTGTGCGTGTGTATGTATGTATTTTGTAAAATAAACCAGTGCCTTTTGTTTGTGACTTAGTTGAATATCACAAGTTAACAATGCCACTGGACAGAATGGCATAGATTGAGACTGGATCTATGTGATATAAGGCTTGATGTGCCCTCTTACCTCTGAGAGGAGTGGGGACAGGATGGAGAGCAAAACACAAACAAAAGAGGTAATCAGAAATTAGGGATGGGACAAATCCAGAATTTTCCAAATCCAGATCTGAATCCCTGGAAAGTTCTGGGAATCCACAAATCTCGAATCTTTCGAATCCTTTTTTAAAGAAGGATTTTAAAAGCAAGGGAAAGAAGGATAGTCTTGGGCAAGACACACTCTCTCAGCCTTAGCAAAAGCCTAGGCAAAGGCAAACCTCCTTCTGAAGAAATCTGGCCAGGACAATTGTCATAGTTTTGCCGCAGGATCTTCCCAGATTGAAAATGACATGAAGGCCCTTTCACCACAGGCAGGAAAACGTGGATTAATGCCACATTTTCCTGCTTGTGTAAACTGGGCCACATACTACAATACAGAGATAATCCAGGTCAAAACTGGCTTTTCTTTGCATAGCTCCTTCTGTCATCCTGGGGTTTGTAGTTTGATGATGCACCAGCACACTTTGGCAGAGAAGGCTGTGGCACCTTGTAAAACTACAAACCCCAGAATTGTGTCGGAAAGAGCTTTGCAAGGGAGCTATGCAAAGGAATCTTTCAGCTGTCCTTGAAATCTCAAGACTGTACCTTCCGGACAAGTCTCAAGTCCTGCAACCAGGAAGGCACTTAAAAAAACAACAACACCAGCCTCTGGTCTAGTCTCAATTCTGCACCCTGCAGTCTCAAGTCAAGTCTCAAGTCCTGCAACAAGGCACTTAAAACAAACAAAACACCCAGCCTCTAGTCCAGTCTCCGTTCTCTGCCCTCAAGTCCAGTCTCAAGTCCTGCAAGTCAAATCTCTAGTCCAGTCTCAATAATTCCCAATCCCTACCCTACAGTGTCAAGTCAAAAGAATAGAGATTATTACCTTGCAGAGGGAGGCAGTCCGAGTGGGCACAGGCAGCCTCCAGTGTGTGCGCACGGCTTTATGCCATGATTTTTGCATGCCCAGGAGCCTGCCGGCCAATCAGGCCTTTGTTGGGCCCTGGAGGCCCTAGTTTTTAAAAACAAATTTTCCTTTCTGCTACATGTGGTTTGTTGTGTGGCTCATGAGAAACCGTGACAGACATTTCACTTCTCATCCTATTCTAGCTATAGGTTTACAACCAGGCACTGGTCTTGTGGAAAGAGGGACACTGGCATCCATGTGGCGATCACTGGAGGAGATTGTGTGACCTTGCCCTCTGCCCCACCACTTCTGATAGGTGTCAGACCGACTGATGCCAGCATTTATACATGCCCTTGATTTTCAGCACAGAAAATAGTGCTGAACTTAAATATTAAATGTTCAATTTAAACATATTAGAATACAACCACAGATGTAATTTCTGAAATTGTTAGCAAAGGCCTTTATTACTCCAAGGGAAAAACTCACCAACTTGCCATCTCCCCTTGTGTGTCTGGTGACCCAGGTTTTCAGGCGTCCCGGTCTCCAACAAACTATTTGGTTGGTGGATTCCAAAGATTCGGTTTGCCTAGTTTGGTGCAGGGATTCAGATTTGCGGATCTTGAATCCTTGCCAAGGATTTGAGGATTTGGTTGGCCCATCCCTATCTGAAATAGAGGAGCAGGTATCTGAGATGTGGAAAAAGCAAGCTATGGGGTGGGGTATGAAAATAACAGGGTGAGAGCAAAGCATGTGAGCCTATGCCCTTGAATTTAATGCTAAGGAATCTAAGCAGTATCAGTTCTGGTTAGTACTTGGATATGAGAGCACCAATGAATACCATGTGCTGTAGCTATATTTGAGAGGAAGAAACGGACAAAATCACCTCTGAGTATTCCTTGCTTAAGAAAACTCTGTGAAATTCATGGGGTTGCCACAGGTTGATAGGCAACGTGAAGGTGCATGAAAACACAGATGGGAATCAGCTGAAATCTTTGGAAGCAGCTCTCTGCTGCTGAAGTATTTGCAGTTACTGTGTCGACAAATAATGTTCTGAAGTATACTGGACAACCTAAATGTTTTCTGTACACCTGTTTGAGTGATGTCTCTATTTATAATTAAAATATTGCAGCACCCTTGAGTGAATAAAATGTAAATGTGGTAACCTGAACCATACATTCATGATTTAGGTTAATTTTCAGTGTATAACTTACATATAAAACATGGTTTGTTTTATCTTTTATAAAAAGGATTTAATGTCATTTATTTTTTTACAAATGTGACAAAAAGCAATTAATCAGACGACCCAGCAGATTGATTCAGACTTTTTTTTTCACACTTAAATGACTGGTGTAGATTCAGTCTAAGGGTGGTTAGTTGTACAAAACTGCTGCAAGCATTTCTCATAAGATATTGATATATTACATATTAAGCACAGAGCCTAGTGAGACCTAAATATTAATTTAACCTTGTAGCGACTTTTAAAATGCAAATAAAGAATATTATGCTTCTCATGAGGCTCTTTGTGTGGCCTGTGGGAGAAGGGGATAGATACTTCTTTCCCCCAGATTTGGCCTACTTTAGTTTCTTCCCCATTTTGTTTTTGAAATGTAAAATGCATAGGCTTAAGTCTCACATCTGTGTTCTCTCCATGCAAAGATGCTCCTCAGTTCACACATACCTTTAAGGGGGAGCATCTGTCAGTCACATCTCTCCAGTACAGACACACCTGCTGACCATGTCTTCTGGGAGCCGTGTATTTGACATCCATGTGAAGCAGTTTCTGTTCTTGTAAAGGAACCCTCCACATGTAGATTTGGACACAGATAGCCCCCTCCCCCCTTTTACTGTATCACAGAATGCATGGCTGAGAAGGAGCATTGCCAGCTGATGCTTTGGAGGGTGTGGCTGGGGACCAAGGAGAGGGAAGAAGCTGGTATAAATTACTAGAGCTCAGCAGTCCAGGAAGGGTCCTGGGACTCAGTAGCGTTGCACATGTTTTGTCTTTTTCACTGCTGCTGTCGTAAGTCACTGGGAGAGGAGAGTAGCCTTATGGAACAAGTAGTAGTCCAAAGGTGAAAAAAGTCAGTGGATTAGTGAGTAGCCGAGAAAACCAAGATAGTCTGAGGAACAAATGAAAGAGCAGTCAGGGTCCAGTTCCCAGGGTGTAGGAAGTAGGACAGAGTCTCTGAGCTGGCTTGGGTGTCTTTTCTGCTGAATGGGAGATAAGTGTTGCTTCCAGTGGGGAACCATTGTTTGCTGCTTGCCTGATTTAAGCAGACTAATTGTTCAGTGAGAAGTGTGGAGGCAGCACCACCTAAACTGCAGGTGTGCCAAGCCTACCCCAAACACTCTTGGACTACTCCTGTCCCAGAGGGGAGTAAGGCAGGTATCGTTATTTGTCAGTTGTATTTGACAGCCTTTATGATATTGGTAAATTTAAAAAAAACGATACACACAATTTTATATTACAAAATATGAAAGATTTTTGGCCAGTCTGCCCTTGCTGCAGGTGGGGGGAAGTATGGGGAATATGAGTGAGGAAAAGAAAGTTGTGGGAGAGAGGGAATGAGAGTGATAGGTGGCATCAGAAGCAGTGCAGAACCTCTGTCGGTGAAGACTAGAAACAGAAACCCAGAGGCAACCAGCCCACTGTGGCCTCAGCTGCCCAGAGAAGGAGGAGTTGCTGCCACAGCAGCTGCAGTGCCTCTACCTCTACAGCTTGGGCATACGGTTCTTCCCATTCTTTGCCACCTTCTCTGCCTCTGACAGTAGCTCCCAAACCTCTCCTGCCTGGCCTGGATTGGCTGCTGAGGGGAACGTAATGTAGGAAGGCAGTAACATCCGGGTGCAGTTCAAGGGTGAAGTTTGGCCAGGAGAGGAGGGTGCTGGTTGTGGGTGACAGTGGCTGTCTTTTCACTCTCTCCCCGCAAAGATTCAAGGTATCTTGAGGGAACTTGTGAACTTCCAGGGTCTCAAAAAATTTGAGTGGGGCTATCTGTGTGACTTGCCAGCATAATTCTCTTCTGGCTCATATGGGCATTTATGTGATTAATCCTTTGCTTACACAGTTTCATGTTGGCAATTTGCCAGTGTTTCACAACACAGAGGATAATTTCCTCAGTTAGATAATTTTCTTTATACAAATGTATGGGTAACAAGGAGGGGCAATTCTTTGCTTTTGCTTCTTCTCTATTCAGTTTTCTCCATCTTGTGATTTGACCTGGTCCCAGGGCTCTTGAAAAGTCAGAGGAGAAGCTAGGAGAGATGGTATTTTGCATTTTGTTTGTATGTTTTTAATCATACACATTCTTATTGTAACTTTCTCTGTTTTGGAAGCCAGACTGAGTCCCAGTTTGAGAAAAAGATGGGGTATAAATAAAGTGATGAATGGATGGATGGTGCTGGAAAAACTAGAACTGGTGTAGAAAGACATGGGGAAAGCGTTCTTGCTAGCTGCTGTCAGACTGGAATACCCTCTCACGGGAGGCTTGCTTTTCCCTCTCTTTTCACTGGCAGGCAAAGACTTTTTTTTATTTTAACAGACATTTGATTTATAACTACATTTGGTTTATAACTAGGACCCTTTTCTCAGTGCTGGGGTGCGGTGCTTGCGCGAGCAGCCTCCAGAGAGAGGCTCTCGAGTCCGGGGTCCTTCGGCTCTGCACAAGCTTCCTGCTAACGTGAGAGCCCGCCTCTTCCTTGCGCAGTGCAGCCTGGGACCTTCCCAGGCTGCACTGAGATAGGAAGCGCAACTGGCCCGGCTCCCGAGGGTCCGCACGCACGGCAAGTGCGCGCGTGGCCCCGGAGCGATGCGTGACCGCGCACCATTTTCGGCTTAAAGCTGAAAATGAAAAAGCGTGTGAGCGGTGCCTGCCAGGCCCTGGAGCGTCGTGCAAATGTGAGTGTGTCATGTGGACCGCTCCTCACATTTGCGTGATGCTTGAGGGGCCCTTTTGCATGGAAAATGCCATGCAAAAAGGGCCTAGGTGTGGCAGAAGGGTCTTTTAATGGAGTGTGCTGTATTTTTTTCTTATGTTTTATAAATATTTTAAACTGCTTAAATATTTTAATATGATTCTCTCTTTAACGTGTTTTTTTAAAACTTTTGTAGCATTTACTGTTTTAAATGTTGTTGTTGTTGCTGTGTGCCTTCAAATAATTTCGGACTTACAGTAACCCTAAGGCAAACCTGTCATGGGGTTTTCTTGGCAGGATTTGTTCAGAGATGATTTGTCATGGCCTTTGTCTGAGGCCAAGAGTGTATGTCTTGCCCAAGGTTTCCATGGCTGAGTGGGGATCTGAACATTGGTCTTCAGAGTTGTAGGCCAGAATAATAGCACTGTTATAGTGCTATTATTCCACTTTCAATATCCTATCGAATCCTGGGGTTTGTAGTTTAAGGAAGGGCCCTTAGGATTCTCAGCCAGAGAGCTCTTTGGCCTCAATGAACTACAAACCCCAGAATTCCAGAGGATGTTGAAAATGGAATCATAACACTATGACAGTGTAGTGTGGAAACGGCTGTAGTCCAGTGCTCAAATCATTACACCATGCTGGCTCTCTGTTTTAAATGTGTTTTGCTTTGATTCTACACTATAAGCTGCCTTGCTTCTCATATTGGTTGGGAGAAATATGGAACATAAATAAATAAATTAAGTAAATAAACAATAGTCTGCTGGCTTGGATAGTATCTGTGAAGACTTTGGAGATCTCTACAGACACGCATACAGAAGAGGACAGAGGTCTCTGAGGGAGGAAGAGGAGCCTGGCTCTCCTTCATTTTCTCAGTTTCCTGTTACTTGCCCTAGCAAGTGATTTTGTGGATTCTAGACTGGAGGAGAGACACCAGCACAGGATTTGGTCATGGTTGACTGTGCTCCCTCCTTCACATATGGACAAGTTTCCTAGGCTGTGGTCTTTGAATGATTGGGGGTATAAAGAATATTTGCACATTTTCTTTTCTTTGATGAAAATTTTCATCCCCTCACAAAATGTTTTCATTTTGGGACTTTTTAAAATGAAAAATTCGTTTGTTCAAAAAGTATCTTTTTGCACAGAAAACAAATGTCTTTCTTGCAAAATACATTATTTTATGCACAAAATTTTGGGGATTTGGAGCAAACAAAAAGACTTAATGTGAGGGATCGTTGAATAATGCATAAACACTCTTGTAGTCTTACTCACCTGGAAGGAAACTTTTGAAATTCTTCAGTCTTGCATATGAGTAAGAGAAAATATACTTCTCTGCTGATAAGTGCCTAGAAGGCATCCCTCTGCTAAAATATTTCAGAGGGAAGGAGAGCAGGTCTTGCTTGTTGGATTATTTACCAGTACTTGATACTTTTCCACACCTTTTCATAATTTCTGTTCCATCTTCCTGCCTGGAAATCAGTGTTTATTGTTTATATCCACATAGAGCTTATATGAAGCTACATGTGATCTTCTAACGAGTAGTGAGACCCAGACCAGCTTAACTTCCAGCAATTCATTGAATGCTTCCAAGTCATTCCCTGGGGGAACACTGACCTTTCTGTCCTAGGTAGAGCCATGTTTTTTCAGATACCCAGTGAATGCATTTGCATGACGTAGCATGCTCAGTTTCCCTGGAAACCCTGGCTTGTCATGGACAGGCAGCATGTTGGTGCAAAATGATGTCCAGTCAGTGGAGCTTTGTGGTTTATTGAACTCCTTTCACTGACTGAGCTGTCCTCCTCACTCTGTGGTTGATTAATCATGCCATCTGGCAGCGAGTAGCAAGTTCCTGTTTTCAGTTCAATCCTGCACAGCAAAACAGATAAAGAAGTCAGGAGCAAATTCTTGTGAACTACAATGACATTAAGCAAGGAACAAATAGCTGGTAATAGTCAGTGGCATGGGGCATACCAACATCTTTACAGATTATTAATTTGAAATTTCTGCACTGGAATTCTAGGTAGGGGTACTTTGAGATGAGACTTCATCATGTTTTTATTGCCCTGCTTAATTCACAGAATTTTGCAGGAAATCTTTCTAGAAACTTGAGCCTCCTGGTGAAGTGGATTGGAGAAGAAGGTAAATCATTGTCCAGACCAAACCTTTCCCTACTATGAAAATTTCCCTCTGAAAATGTTTATAATACCAAGGTTTTTCTTTTCTTTTTCCAATCCATCTCTATTTGACTAAACATTGAAAAATATAAAAGATGGTTTTAAAAATCTGAAGTTTTTTTTAAAAAACTTAGATTTCCCAGTCAGTCAAATATGCTCAAATAAAGGACAATTACCTATCCATTCCTGGATGTGATTATTATTATCATTATTATCATGCTTTCCAGCTCCCACAATTAAAACGAATACTTAGAAATGACTCAGCCATCTCTTGAGTAGATGTGGGAACCAGGCCTAATAAACTCTTAGATGTGAGTTTAACTTTTTCTTCATTACACCCAAGAAAGCCAAAAGAAGTGGTCAAACCTTTCTTAGAAACTCTCTAAAGCTATGGAAAAGATGGATTAAATTAATGATCCTACCTCTCCCCTATTTGTCCTTTCTTGATGCACTCCCTTTTTTTTCAGTCAAATCAGTACCATGACTGGACTGACCAAAATTTGTTTATAATAAGAGATCTGTTTATAGATTCTAACTCCATCACTAGATAGCAAGTCATATTAAAACTGAGTCATGCTGAATACAATTGGCTTAACCTGAACTACGTTATAGCATTTGCAGCAAGACTTAAAAAATTGAAGCAGACACCCATATTTCTCACAATTTTTGAACTGCTAGCTATGGACTAAAATATTTTGTTACAGGGTCAGACAAGTACACTATATTCCGCCCCCCTTCCTCGTCCTCCTCGTCCTCCTCGTCCTCCTCCTCCGCCTCTGTATGCCATATTCCTGGTTTATTGATACCTTTTATAACATGCTTAATTTTAAAGCACTCTGAGAAACACATCTTCAGCTTGAAATACTAGGCTAGGAGTGGTCTAAACTATGGTGTTTCACAACAATGAAGACTAAATTTGCCTCTGTGAAAGAGATGACTCTGAAATTGTTGTGAAGATGACATTCTACCCCAGACAGACTAACCAAAATATATTTCCAGTTTGCTAGGGTGTGTGTGTGTGTGTGTGTGTGTGTGTGTGTATGTGCATGCAATTCCATAGGCTGTTGTCTTCACATGTGGCTAGAGTGCTCATTCATACACTCTTTTTGGTCTCAGCTTGTACAAGAGATTTCTCACTTAAGCAATTGGGACACTACAATTTGTAGATCATTACTTCTCTTATCACAATTTCTTGGGAACAGTAAAGATTCACACCATATACATATTGTAGCTTTATACTCATGACAGCTAGGCAGAAATTGCAAGGTCTTGTGGGAGCTAACAACAAACCTGAACAACTTCAGCTGGTTTAAAAGAGTTTGGACTGCTTTTTAGCAGAAAGCTTAACTCAAGAGTCACATACATTAATGGCAACTGAACCTCAAGGCATATTCATTGAAAGATGATTTGTCTTTATAAATTATGTGGACTCTACAAACATCTCTACCAAACCTCCAATACTACGTAGTAATTTCTTTTTTAAAAAAATATTTTTATTAAAGTTTATACTTGAAAATAAAAAAGAACCCCTCCCCACTTCCAAGCTTGTTTCCAGTTGAATCTGCTTATTTCGTGCCATTCATACATTGTTACTGAAGCATCAAAGGAAAAGATGATCTTACTTTGTTGCATCTTTGTTGCTTTGTTCTGTTACCTTGTTACCTTGTTGCATTACATTACATACAATCTTACTTTATTCCTTTTTCTTTCTTATTCTATATCTTTATCTAGTTTAAAACTTCTCTCCATTCCCTTTCAGAGTTCTGGATAGGTTTATTTTTCAAAGAAAATGTTAATTTTTCTATCTCAACCATATCCAGGACTTTAAATTTCCATTCTTCTATATCAACATATTTCTTTTCTTTCCAGTGTTGAACATACATGAGTCTTGCGGCAGTTATCAGATATAACAATGTCTTCTGGTGACACCTTATTTCTCTTTGTTGCCCTAATATATTTAACAGATAAAATTCTGGCTTCATTTCAAAATTTAAATTATAAATTCTTTGAATTTCATCATGTATTTCCTTCCAAAATTTCTTTGCTATCTTACAGGTCCACCACATATGAAAAAACAACTCCACCTTTTCCTCACATTTCCCACATCTTGTATTTCCATTTTTAGTTATTTTTTTCAGTCTTTCTGGTGTCATATACTACGTAGTAATTTCTTGAGGGATATATTCAATCAACGTTAACTGTTTTTCATGAAGAACATGTTTTAAACATTGTAATCTCTAGACATCTGACTTGGCAAAATAGAACACCACAGAAATCTGTTTGTTAGTTGTTTAATATAACATGTTTTTAATTTTGTGAAGGGAGGAACTGGGCAAGCCTGAGTAGAACCAACCATTCACAGCTCATGGAAAGTAGTGAAAGGTGGGGCAGTGGGAGAAAGAATATAAAACTACAGGCCTGCCTGTCAGATGATTAGATAGAGCCAGTTAGGATAGGAATAGAGAAGAGATAAAGGACAGGAATACAATCAGCCCTCCACTTTTGTGGGGATTAGGGATGCAAGACCCCTGCAAAAGTGAAAAAACTGTGAATAAAAATAAAAATTGCAAATGCTGTATATTTTTTTAATGTGAGAAAACTTCTCCAGGAATCTATAAGTCCTCCAGCACAATTCTTTGATCAGCTTCCAGTGGAAGCAAACCATAGAGTCACGCTGGAGGACCTAGCAATGCCTAGAGAAGTGTTCTCTCTAGAAATCGTTAGATCCTCCAGCCCTCCTCCAAGTAGAGGGCTGACTGTAGATAGGGACAGTAAGTGAGAGAGGGAATGTTGGTTTGATGGAAACTGAGAGTGTGGAGAGAGTTGAAGGTAGAGCTTTCCAAACTTTTCATGTTGGTGGCACACTTTTTTGACATGCATCATTTCACGACACAGTAATTCAGATTTACTAGCAAACCGGAGGCACCCAGAGGCATATCTAGGGTGGGGAAAGGCAGCTCCCTCCAATCCTGGCCCGCTGCCATTGCCCTCACCAGGAAAGGCCCCAGCAAGAGCAATGCTGAGGGAAAGACAGCCTCCTCCCACCCAGTCCTTGCATGCTGCAGTTGCTCTTGCTGGGGAAGGGCTCCAGTGAGAGCAGCGGTAGTGGACTAGACTCAGGTGGGGGGGTCCTTCTCGACCGGGGAGGCGACACACCAACACACTACAGGTGACACACTAATGCGTTGCGACACACCATTTGGAAAGCCCTGGTTTAGGGAGTAATGTTACTTTGTTTTAAGGAAGGGTGTTCGTTTCTATGGTGTAAGGAGCCAGCATAATAGTAGATGTTTATCTTTATTGTTATGCAAAGAGTTTTTACTGTTATTTTCTGCATCTTTGTTTAGATATATTTTCATTTAATTAGTGAAGGGCATGCTTTCCCACATAGAATCAACTGAATCAACAGCCCAGTAAGGTGGTCACCTTGAGGCCCAGGTACCAGAACCTGGGAGGGATATTAAAGGTAAAAGAGACAGATGAATGATAGGAACTCGAGGGCTGGAGCTGCAGGATCAACTTGGAGAGGTAATTTGTTACAATTTTTAAAGAAGTAATTATTAATTTTTTTCATCCAGGATATCCAGACATTATCATCTTCAGTTTGTAAACAATGCATTTTCCCACTTCTTCTCTCTTTTTTCTTCCTCTGTGTGTTTAGTTGTCTTCAGTTTGCCTCTCAACTTATGGCAACTCCATAAATTTAATAGGATTTTCTTAGGCAAGGAGTTCTCAGCAGTGGTTTTGCCTATTTCTTCATCTGAAATATAGCCTAGAACACCTGGTATTCATTGGCAGTTTCCTATTCAAGTACTAAGCAGAGCTAACCTTGCTTAGCTTCCAAGATCAGATAGAACGTGGTGCCTTTCAGATAGTACCCCTCCCCACAAAAAACATTAAGGAGGAAGAGAGAGAATAGCAGTGTAGTGTCTTTTGGTTGATAGCATTAAGTGTTCTCTGTGCAACAGAAGAAGAGTGTTTTGAAATGTTCACAAAGACAGTTGGAATGGTCAACATGTTGGAATGGTCAACATGTAGGAGCCAATAGAGAAGACATGTGAAAGGAGTTCTTTGGTACCTGAGCTTTAAGATTGTCAGCTACATCTTCTCTCCTCTCCTCTCCTGGTTTGGTTTCTGGCTGTGTTAGCAATATCCTGGCAAAGAGTACCATGTCTACTATTTCTGTGCCTTCTGGTGGTTTGCATTTTATATTTTTTTCCTGCATAAGATCAGGGAATGCAATCATGTTCTAAGAAGTTCACCTTTAATTTACAGCACATACTGCTGGCCTCTTGAATTCCCACTATTTATATTTGGGAATTAAAAAAAAATATATTTGCATTTGCAGCAATTTCCAACACGGGTTGCATTGCTGTCAGTTGCTCCTTTCTTCCCACACTTAGTTTTCCTCATTCTTTGTGTCTTGTATGTACAAATAAGGGTTATGGGATTGCCCTTTTGTCTCTTGTGAATACAGGAAAGCTTTTATGAAATACTGTGTTTACTTTGTGCTCTGAAAATGGTTAAGCGTGGGCTTCTCAGCTGATCTGCTGATGTTGCATAATTGGGGGTCGCTTGAACAAAAAAGGAAGAAAGAGGTATTATAGGTAGACTGTAGGTTTTTCAGGACTACATTAATTGAGATAGTATTCACACAATTAACAACTGCATTGATGTTTTCTTTTTAAAAGAAAATAGCAAGAACAGGGGCCACAGTCTGGATTGGAAACCTGGTCTTGGAGGGTTTTTTCCCCAAAGGTGGGCTTTCATCTTCCTTTACCCACCTCTGTGATCTTTGTCTGGATTATAACATTGTACCAGTTGCGTAGCGATGGGGCAATGGGGATGGTTTGCCCCCAGTGGCAATGTTTTTGGAGCATCCCAGCTCGTAGCCATGCCCCTGCGTGCCATGGCCACGCCCCATGCCCCCCTCCTGCCCCCCCCCACACACTCCAAGCTCTGCTGCTGCATTGTACTTTCTCTTAAAATTCCTTCATGCCCTTGAACATAAATAAAATAGGATTGAGGACTGGAATGTATTTTGAATCTGCAAATCACAGACGCCACCCTATGTGTAGAAAACTATTGTAGCAGAAGCCACTTGTCTTAGAAAATCCTCTCTTTGGTGTGCTGTTTTTTTTACTTGCCAGGAGGATTTAACAGGCAGATGCCCCCACCTACATTTACACTCGGCACACGTGGGACAGTTCTAAGCCTAAATTCCATGGAGAGCCAAAGCAGATACCACTTTAATGTTTTCCGGATTTACTATAGGGTAAGGATACCAGTGTGATGTAGTCCTTTGAGCACTAGACTACAACCCTGAAGACTCGGGTTTGATTCCCCACTTGGCCATGGAAACCGACTGGGTGGCCTTGGCCATGTCACATACTCTCAGCCCTCAGAAAACTCCATGATAGGTTTGCTTTAGGGTCACCATAAGTTGGAAACGATTTGAAGGCACACAACAACAAGAACGATGACGACGGACAGTGTCCCATTTGAAGCACAATGTGTGTGTGAAGAGGGAGCTTTATCATATCCATTGGCCTAGACAGGGGTATAGCCTACTGGGGAGGGGGAGGTAAAAAAAAGAATTCTGCCCCCCCATTAAATTTTCATTCAAGTCTTTAAATTTCTAGCCTTGTAGTAAGTTAAAATTTCAGTTTAGAACTACAGTGTAGGAATTCAAAGAAAAGGGGCAGGCAAAGTTACCAAGAGAATGATGATACAGCAAATGTAAGAGTTCTAGATGTGAAAGATTTTCAGTGTCTCACTCTGCAGTGTTAGAAATGTGGAGAGTGAAGGAAAGTTTCATAAATCATATATTTGGGGGGCAGTACCCCCTATAGCTATATCTCTAGTCCCAATTTATATAGGGACTGTTGTTTCTGCAATTTATATTGCAAAATAGTGCTGGCCTGATGAAATAATGAATCGCTATAGGAAGCCCCCACCTTTTGACTCCTTCTTACCTGATGATTTGTTCTTTTGATGCTTCCAAATTAAGAATAAATTCCATTAATTCAATGGGGATTCCTCTCATTCATCAGTTCTTCTTACTTGGAACTGCTTGCACATGGGAGTTGCTTGCAAAGCACGCTGAGAGGGGAAAAAGGCGCCAAGCCAGCAAAGAGACTTTGCAAGCAGCAGACACATGATTGGTAACAAGATTGGTAATAAGTCTTTCATGCTCCCTACAGTACAGTACCGTACAGTACAAGGGGCTTGCTTTTCAACCAATTCTGTTTTCTGACAGTGCTCTAGTCCCTCACCGGTCAGATAAGTGGGGGAAGCCTATACTTTTGAAATAGAAACTGCAAGCATGGTGGGACAAATCCAGTTTGGTCCCAAAGCATATGGGGAAAGGGTTAGAGCCTTCCTCTTTTCCAGGGTAGGATTCCAATCTAAGGGGGGATTCTAGAGAAAAGAGGGAAAAGCCCCTCCCCCAGCTGCTGGTTACCTCTTTAAAGTGATGTCTTCTTTGTCCCTCAGTTCTGTAGACTTGCTGGGGCCTGCCTTTTAAGGGGCTTCTCTGGTTGCCCTAGCCTTCAGAAAGTAGGTATTGACTGGGGTATGAGTACGTTATTCACTCTCCCCAAAGAGGTCTGTTTGAGTGGTCTTTCTCTTCAGGGACAGTTTGAAGGTCAGTTTTCCAGGCCCTTAAAAATTGCCATGCCAAATCTAACTTTGTTCTGTGGCATTGTGCTGTCTCCTTTCCTGTTTTTCCATTTTTCATTTAATTTACCATGTTGAACAACATTTATTGCTTTATTGTGAAAGATCTACTGAGTGAGCATAAGAGACAAGGGTATTTCCTGTGGTGGGGTTGCTACTGTAGAATTCTCTTTCAGCTGAAATCCATTATGCCTGTTCCTTGTGTTGTCAGAGGGTGAAGGCACTTCTGTTTCAATGGGCTTTTAATGTTACAAAGTCTAGATTTATTGACACATCTTTAGGAATGGGAAGCAGTATAGAAATTGATTAAATAAATAATAAATAAATGAAAATGTATTACTGCCAGTTTTAACACGTGCTATCTTGTCCCCTTGCTGCTGTTTTTGGTTTGTCTTTTAGTGTTGTTTGTTAATATTATATGGTCTTTGTTGTTGCTTTCAGAAATGGGTTGCTACGGGTCTTTCTTTGTGGAATGGCTTATAAAATATTTACCTCAAGAATTGCTCTGCGTACTTCTAGTGGAAAAAAAGGGAGATAAATATATATATCTTTTCCTTGCCCTGAGCTGTAGCTGAGGGTGGCATATCTAATATCCAAATAAACATTTACAGGTGATTGAATATATTCAAACATGTTGCCAGCACACACACGCACACATGTGGGTGGGAGTGAGTGACAGAAACAGGGCCGATGCTGGTAGGTGGAATGGCATCTTACCCTCTTTCAATTTATAGGAAAAGATAGGGACTTATAATGCCCTAACTTTCCCCTGAAATCCTTTTGACTCTTTCTTCAGTGAATAAGGTTGGTGTTAATATCTTATAATTATAACATCAGCTCTTGCGGCTTTGTCCCTGCCCAAAATAGGAACATTTACCAAGGCCATTTCCACACCTTACTGGGTCCCGCCGATGTCCTGTCGCAGTCCTGGCAGTGCCTTTGCCAGGAAGGGAGCGTGACAGGAACGCTCCCCTCCGTACCTGGCTGGCTCCCTGCGAAAGGGAGCATGAGCGACACACTCCTTCCTTTTGCAGCACAGCTGGCCTCTTTCCTGTGCTGTGCTGGGGAAGGAAGCACATAATCATGTTTCCACACCTTCTCCGTGGCTGGGGGTGATGTGAGTGTTGCGCGATTGCGGGTGCTTACTGGATTTTTTTCTGTTAAACAAATATCACACAATCATGATGCGTGGGGATGAGTTGGCAGTGGGACCGTGATGACATCATGCAAAAGCATGACCCACGGACCGCTGCCATTACGTCCCTATTGCAGGACTGTGAAATGGCCCAAGTACCATATATCCCACTGTATTGCACTTATACTTTTTTAAAGTTATATTTCTGATGTATCAAGAAATCTAGAAAGATAAGATCGGCAATAAACATTATTCTGACCAATTCTGATGCAATGACTGCCTGATTACACAATTTACAATGTGATGGCCCTGCTTTGCAAAACAAAACTAAATGTGTGTAATGAGTCCCTTTTCTTCTCAAGGAGAAGAAGACCACTGCACAGCTCCTTCCCATAAGTTTCTTTCACTTTGTGTGTTCTAGACCCCGGTTTACTAATCTGATTTTCCCCAGCTCTTATTATGCTTCCAACTCCCAGACATCCCAGTCACTTGTCCAACAGGCAGGATTTCTGGGAGTTGCATTGCAATACCATTGTGGGAATCAGGATTGACAAACACTCCTCTAGACCAACTTGGTCCTTTGTGGATGCATTGCACTCTACCTCCCAGAATTCTTTGTCACTGGCAATTTTGGTTCAGACAGATGGGAGTCCAAAACATCTGGACAGCGTCCCACTGTCAACTGCTATTCTAAACTGTTTCCCAGAGCATTGTGGGTATATGTTTTGAAGGAAAAATGGGCAACGTCAAGGCATTTCCTGTCCACTGAAATGACAGGCTTAATTGAACTGAAATAGAGCTTTTAAGCAATGCTTAATGTAATTACATTTTGACTGTCATGTTCTGTGAATGAAATACAAGACCTTAGTTTGATTTACAAACCAGAAAGTTTCAATATAGGGGAAATTAAAGATCATGTCATCACAAATGTTTCTCCTTTAAGCTGAAAACAGTTCTTCCTGTTTTCTCGAGCTTTAATTTTCAGTTTTAAATGTGTGTGCCCACTCTCTCAACTGATTAAATGCATGTGTAATACCTGTTTTGCCATCCTGTCCCAAAAAAGATTGGGTGTATCCCTTCAGGCTGTTTCCATTGTGTGGTTTGTACAGTGCTATGGTGCCAAGTTAAAAATATGCAGTCTGCAGTGCAATTCAGGTTGGTGATGGTGACTAAGATAAGAACAGTTGGCTCTGGTTTCCTGGTTGACCTTGAAAGCACTTTGTTTTACTAGGAAGTGGAATGTTAACCCTTGGATGTTATCCAAAAACAAATCCTTAAAAGACCTATATTTTCATTTATTTGTGTATGATGTATATTCAAGGGTAGCTGTGTTGGCCATACAGCAAAATACAAGCTTATGGTATGTATGATTTGGTAAGCATTCATGTTGCTTGATAAATTGAAACTGATAAGACAGTTTTCAGACATATTTTTGTTGCCAGTTGTATTTTCCCTGGAAATATTTAAAATAATTAAAATTTAGTCCAATGGATATCTTGCCACTGTACAAATCTCTTAACACATATTATAGGGATATTGTTGTTGTTGTTGTGTGTCTTCAAGTCATTTCTGACTTATGCCAACCCTAAGGCAAACCTGTCATGGGGTTTTCTTGTGGCTGAGCGTGTGTGACATGGCCAAGGCCATAGAATCATAGAATCATAGAGTTGGAAGAGACTCCAGGGGCCATCGAGTCTGAGTAGATTTCCATGGCTGAGTGGGGAATTGAATCCTGGTCTCCAGGGTTATACCAGTGCTCAAACCACTACACTATGGTGACTTTATGGGGACATTGCAGTCTGTAATTTTTATTCTTCCCAATGTGTTCATAAAGCTGATTCCACAAATGGTCAACCTTTGGATCATAATTATTTCTCTCCTTTTACAGTTTTCAGATATTTATCCTTTGGTTTAAAGGCAGTGGTTTATTTATTTATTAATTATTAATTTTGAGATAAACAATCTAATTTACAGTCAAAGTAATATGCATTAAAAAAAAAGGAAATAGAAGAAAAAAGGAAAATGGAAAAAAGAAAAAAAGAAAAGAAAAGAAGGAAAAAAAGACATAATCAACACATAATAGGGCTTTGACATCTCCCTAATCCTGGCTGTAATGCAAAGAAAAATAAAAAAAATAAAAATTATTCTATCACAGATCCAACTAAATAATTCTACTAGAATTACTGATAACCGTTACTACAGATTTTTACATTGTTAGATTTCTTATTGGTAAAAAAATCCATAAATAGTTTACAGTTTTTCAAAAAAAAACCTTCAGTTGGCTTATCCTTTAAAACCCACATCAATTAGGCCATTTGTACTAATTCAGCAACCTTAACAGTCCCTTCTTCCATTGTTGGTGGGTCAGTTAGTTTCCAAGTTTGAGCAAGCAATATTCTTCTGTCGTCATATATCAAAGAAGTAATCTATATTTATTTTCCAGTTCTTTATCCATAATGCCTAATAAAAGCATATCTGGTAACATTACAAAAGTGATTACATTTTTTTGGATTAACATATAAATCTTAGACCAGTAACTTTTTGTCTTCTTCTAAGTCCACCAAACATGAAAATAGGAGCCCTCCTTATCTTGATATCCTCAACATTGGTTTGAAACTTTCTGGGACATTTTTGACAGGTTATTTGGAGTTAGATACCGTTTGTACATAATCTTAAACACATTTTCTTCTAAATTACTGCACAAAGTAGATTTTATATCTGTGAACCACAATTTTCTCATATATCCATATGGACATTATGCCCAAAATTTGGGGCCCATCTCATTATGTATTCTTCTACAAGTTCATCTTCTGTTTCTAATTTCAGAAGCTGTTTGTACACTTTTTAAAGTTACATGGTCATATTTTTTACATAGCTCTAAATAAAGCTCATTTTCTCTAACCTCTATGGCTGTATTGCTCCTATCTTGATTAAATTTTCCTTAAGTTGCATATAAGTAAACTAAGCATGATCTTTGCTTTGCTTAAGAGTCATCTCTCTTGATTTAAACTTCCAACTATCTTGTTCAAAATACAGAAGATCATCATAGAGCAACCATCTCCAATTTTTAACCCATTTGTTCCTAAAATGGGCTTTCTGCAGTGAAGTGGCTCACGTCTCCAAGCAATATCTGTTCTGTAAACCACACAAAATGACAGGTCTCATAATACAGTTTGACATTAGGGACCCCCAAGGTGCTCCTTTCCTTAGCATCATGTATTGTTCTAAATTTTATTCTCCATTTCTTTGCCTGCCAGGCAAATGTAGAGATCTCCTTCTGCCATTTCACAAAAGGTATTCCATTTCTTATAATGGGGATTATTTGAAAGAGAAATGAGAACCTTGGCAAAACATTTGCTTCCATTACTGCAGTTCTACCCAAAAGGGATAAACTGAACTTCTCCCATTTTTCAATGTCTCTTTTAATTTCCTCCAGACTTTTTCATAGTTATTTTGAAATAATAAATGGTTGTTTTTCATTATTTTAACTCCCAAATATTTAATTATCCTTATTTGTACTTTAAAGAAAGAGTACTTAAAGGCAGAACTGAAGTCATTCAGTATTGAACAGTAGACAGTACGATATCCTATTTAGACAAATGGTATACATATAATGCAGATCAGTTATTTAAGCGTATAGCTAATACTTATACCTTTAATTCTTTTATAGTTTGTGGGGCAAATGATGCTTTAGTTGGTTAAAACAGTAACATTTAATGTCTAAATGATTCTAATATCTGATGGTATGTATAATTTATTTGCCACAGAGACAGATATCAATGAATATTATTATATGTAAATATATGTATTTGTGATGTGCTCTTCTGTAAATATATAATTATGATCTGTTTATGGTATGCCATTATGAAATAGCACTCTGAGAAGAGTGGAAAGACTTTGCTAGCCACCAGTAAGCTTTAGGGAGGAAGAACTTAAAAGTCTGCTGTTCTCTTGGGCATCAGCTTAACCAGTGGGGCTTCCTGCTCTTTGCAAAACTAATGTCCTGACTGAGCAGCTACTTCCGTTCAGCTCAGCTGCTTTCCCTGTCTGGACTTTTACACTAGGATTCTTGTGGGGCCTCAACCCTTTGAGAAAAGAGGGAGGCCTATAACAGCCACTAGGAGGCTGTAAGGAGGTTTCCTTCTGGGCTGCCTTGCTGGGATGTGGGCACTTTTTTTTTTTTTTACTATGGCCCCATTCCTTCCTGGAGGGGCCAGATCAGAAGGTGTTGTTGGAAGCTTTGTGTTTGCTGTGCTGTGCTGCTGTGCTGTGGTATCTCTGAGGCTCTGTTTTGTTCCCCAAGTTTTCCATGAAATTGCTGGGAGGAATTGTCCAGGGATCTGGGGTTTGGTGCCACTGGTATCCAGATGACCCACAGCCCTATTTTTCTTTTCTACCAAACTCCAAGGAATCTGTTTTAGTTCTAAACCAATGTGTGGTACAAGTGAGAAATTTGAAGTTGAAAGGCAGGGCATAGGGATCCAGTTTGTGCTGGATGGTGTTACATATTCCATAAAGACACAGGTTTGCACTTTTGGGAGTTCTCCTAGACTCAGGCTTGAGGCTGGAGGACCAGGTTTCTGTGGTGTCCAAGGCTGCTTTTGCACACTTAAAGCTAATACACCAGTCGAGCCTGTTCCTGGATATGCCTGATCTGATCATGGTGGCACATGCCATATTTATATCTCATTTGGTTTACTGTAACACATTAACTTTGGGGCTGCTTTTGGATCCCCCTCCCACACTGTCATCCCCTTTACCTTTTGCATCATGTCTCAATCAGATTATAAGCCTGAGGGCAGGGAACTGTTTTGTCCTTTTACTTGTAAAGTGCATGTACTGCAATGGTGCTGTATAAATAAATGATAGTGATAGTGATAGTAAGTGTGTTTGGAAACTTCAGTGGGTATAAAGGGCTGCGTGTAAAGTGTTAATGGGGGCTGATTACATGGAGCACACAACGCCCTGCTCCAATAGCTCCACTGGCTGCCAGTTTGTTTCCAGGCACAATTCAAAGCGCTGGTTATGATAGATAAAACCCTATATGGTTTATGATCAGGCTGTCTGACAGACTCTCTCCCTCTAGACAAGCCTACCAGAGCCCTGAGAATATCTCAGGAGAGGCCTTTCTCTCAACCTCAGCGTTTTTACAGGCACAGGTGGTGGCAATGCAAGATACGGCCTTCTCTGGAGCTGCTCCTAGGCTCTGGAACTCTCTAAGGAGGCTGGAGTGGCCCTGCCTCCTTGATGTCCTTCTGTTGGCAGGCAAAAACCTTTTTTTAATCAATCAATCAATCAATCAACTTTATTACGGTCACAGACCAGTATACAAGAACAAACAAGATATAAGGTACATATAAATAGTCAGTTGGTTAGAAAGAGATATACAACCATACAACATCATCCTCATAAAACATATAAAATCAATCAGTAAAAAACAATTTGGTACATATAGATAGTCAATTGGTTAAAAAAGCCTATAAGACCATACAACATTTTCCTCATAAAACATAAAATCAATCAATTAAAGACAAATTAGTACATATAAATAGTCAGTTGGTTAAAAAGAATTATAAAACATACAACATCCTCCTCATAAAATTCTTCTTTATCTATCCTTTGTCTAATCTACATCACTGACCATCTTGCACCGGATTCTAATGACAATTGCACAAAACTTAGCTACTTTGTAGGATATCTCTGAGTTATGATCTGAAAGTAGTAGTGAGACATAGAACTGTTCCGAGTGGCCTAAAAATCTATTAAGAATCGGGGAGATAAGATTTAATCGTAAATGCCTGTAATATGGGCATTGTAAAAGTACGTGTTCTACAGTTTCCACTTGTTCGCTATTACATGGACATTTTCTATCTAGGAAGGGTATCTTCCGATATCTGCCTTCCAATAGTGCTGATGGCAAAGCATTACACCGTGCCAAGGTAAAGGCTCTTTGGTATTCAGGGATTTCCAATTTATTTAAATACTTCATAGGTATAGCAACATATCTGTTGGAATCGCTAATAATAAAAGTAGGAGTCATACCAAGGTCCATTTGACGCTCTATGTCCACTATCCTTTGTTTAATGGCCATTTTGGCTCTATCGTAGCCCAAATTACATAAGGATTCTAGAGAGAAGCCCAAGCTTTGTATTTTAGTAACTACTGTTTGATTCCATCTAGAATGGAATCCATCTTTCAGTACCAAAGAGACAAAGCCAGTAGAAGAAGAAACTAATCTAAGCCAATAGTTTATTATAATCACCCACACCCTAGACTCTATTTTCATACAGCCTGACTCCAGTCTTAGAGTAGCATTTGAAACACACTTGGGGGTCTGAAAAATCGCTCTTAGGAATTTTGTTTGTACAAGCTCTAACGGTGCATAGTTTTGAAAGGGACCCAGCTGAGCGCCATAAAAGAGTTGCTCAATCACTTTGGCCTCAAACAATTTGAGGGCTGCTGGTATAAATTGTCCTCCTTTTGACCTAAAAATTTTTAGAATAAAATGAGCTTCTTTGAGCATTATCTGCAGCATATTTCCCATGCATTTTCAAACTACCATTTGCTTGTAAAGCTACTCCCAGATATTTAAAGCAAGAAACCTGCTCAATTTTATGGCCATCAATATTCCACAAATGTTTTTTAGGCCTTTTGGTATAGGCCATAATTTTAGTTTTTTGATAATTGAGTTCTAATTGATTTGCCCTGCAATATTGAACTAAGGTTCTCAGTGCTCTTTTAAGGCCAATGGGTGTTCTTGAGAGTATGGCTGCATCATCTGCATAGAGCAGGATTGAAATATTCCTATCAGCTATCTTTGGGGGATGAAAGTTAATGTTCTGGAACTGAGCCACCATAGAGTTGATATAAAAATTAATTAGGAGTGGGGCTAGTATACAGCCTTGCTTCACACCTTTCTGTATTTCTGTGGCTTTGGTAAGGTGCCCAAGAGGGTTACCTCTTACTTTCATCGTTGTCTCTTGATACAGCATACGAATCAAGTGGAGGAGACGCTTGTCAATTGAGGAGGCCTCCAACTTCTCCCACAGTAGAACCTGTGAAACAGAATCAAAAGCTGCCTTAAAATCAATAAAGGCAGCATACAATGAAGTCAGGCTACTGGAAGAGTATTTTCTAACCAAATGGTGTAATATCAAACATTGATCAATGGTAGAGTGGCCTTCTCTGAATCTAGCTTGCTCATCTGCGAGTATCTATTCCCCTTCCATCCATTCAAGCAGCCCCACCTGCAGATGTCTTGCATACATCTTGCTGATTGTATTTAAAAGGCTGATGGGTCTATAGTTTGCTGGATCCTCTTTTCTCCCTTTCTTAAAGATAGGAACAATAATTGCAAAACCCCATGCCTTGGGCACTATTCCATAGGTGTCAATAAAAGTGAAAAGTGTAGCCAGGAGCGGAATCCAGAAGTTCTGGTTATTCTTGAGTACTTCTGATGGTATAAGGTCTTTTCCTGGTGCTTTTCCTGATCTTGACTGAATTATTAAGCTTTTAACCTCAGCTTCCGATACTGGAGTCCACAAGGGGAGATTTTCCATTTTATGGGCAATTTGGTCTCTTACGGCATTCGTATCTGAGTAGAGTTCCTGAAAATAGGCTTCCCATGTAGTTAAAGGGATATGGCAGTTTATTCTATCATAATCGTTGCTTTGAGATCTTGCAATAATATGCCAGAAGAGAGCAGAGTCCTTGGATCTAACTGCAGCAACAAGTTGTATCCAGTTGTTTTTCATAAATTCTTTTTTCTTATATACTGTTAGTTGCTTGTATTATCTTTTATGTTTTAAGAGATCAGAAGCATCTGTCAATGATGTATTTGTTGTATATAACGTATATTTGCTAGCAAGAGTTTTTTTGGTTTCTACGCACTTTTTGTCAAACCATGGCTTGGAATGATACAATTGTTGATTGGAGTGGATTCTACTCTCAGAAAATAAATATTGCCGCAGTTCTTGAATAAAAGTTTCATATCTCTCAATAACTAGACCCGGTTCTGCTGTTATCAGGGCAGATCTCATACTTTGGAAGCGATCTGAGTTCAGTAAGTCAGTTATCCTCTGGTTTAAATGTGGGGACCATTTAGGTCTGCAATAATTTTCCCCTAATGGGTTGAAAGACAATTGATGACAATCTTTGGATCGAGTCTCGAGAGTAAAATTATTTAACTAAAGCATGATTGGGAAATGGTCACTATCAATCTTAGGCATAACTTTAAGATGTTTGGTATATGGTAAAAGGTTTCCAGAGACAATTATATAATCAATTGCGCTCATTCGTAGTCCAGAGAAGTATGTAAATTCTGCTGGCTGGTCATTCTCCAATACACCATTCAATATATAGAGATCTAGCCGGTAGGTTACTTGAGCCAGACAAAGACCTGCATGATTTCTTTTGGGGTCCTTTGAGCTATGAGTGGGGAGACTATAATCATTTTCTGGTTTCAGATGGGGACATTTGTATTGTGAGTAAAGGGTATAATCATCTGGTCCCATTCTAGCATTCATGTCTCCCCCCATAATCAACGGTGTGTCAGGGTATTCCAAGATAAGTTCAGCCACATAATTTTCTAATCTAGTCCATATGGCTCTAGTTTGGGATCTTTGTCTCGTAGGAGGCATGTAGACGTTAACTATCACCAAAGACTGAGTTTTAAACTGGGTGAGCACTGCCATAGCATGTGGATTGAGTGCGGGGAGAGTCCTCGACATAGCGCGTAAGGTAGTAGAAATTAAAATCCCCAGTCCTCCTTTTGCTCTTCCATGCTTTATTCCGGGTTCTGCTCTTATAGATGATGAGTAAAATCCATTCAAGGTTAATTCTTCAGTGTACCATGATTCCTGTATTAATATAATATCATATTGGGAAAGGAACTCACTGAAACAGGGGTCCTTAGCTGATGCCCGCCATCCCGCAACATTCCAAGTAATCAAGGTGAGCTTACTCTGGTCTACCATATGTCGTGCAGTTACGTTTTCAGTTGGACATGTTATGTCAACAGGAATCAAACCATCCTTCCTTATCATTTGATTTGTACATGACTCTGAATTAATCAAGGCTACGTGGGCATCAAGATGTGGATCTCCAGTGAGCAGGGAACCTAAATCATTCGCTGGGAAGTCATCCTTTGGGTTATTTGTTATCTGTATGTTTGGAGAAGTAAGTTTCCTTGTCGTCATAGAGGGGATCAAACAATGCACCTGTCTGATGTTGTCAAAATTGATGAGTGGTATAGACATATCTGTCATATGCTCTTCAGGGAGGGCATTAGAGTGAGCAGTTATATTTACTGCCTCAGCTGATTCTGGTTCCCTAGAGGCATGACAGTTCCGTGTACACTCTGTACCCCTCATAGGATGTCCCCCAGTATTATCTCTGCCTTCAATGACACAAGTCTCCCAATTAAAGACATTCAAAGTTTTTATCCCTGCTTGCACTTCCTTTAGCCTATTATTTTTTCCCTGTAAGCCTTTTATAGGTGCCATGATCTCACATAAAGATTTAGTAATGTGTTCGGCTGATAACCCCAAATCCTTTATCTTTGTTATTTGTTGGAGAAGATCTGTTTGGGAGTCATCAGGTTCACCATACAGACTGTTAAAGTCATCTTTTCTTCTTAAGTGACCAGTTTGATCTTCAAGGGAGTTTCCAACATCTTTATCATCCCTGTGATCATGTGTGGACCTTTCCGAGGATTGTGGGGTACCAGCCGAATTCCAACCAGGATCATAATCGGAATTGATATCCCGATTCCTGTTCTTTTTGCTTCTCTTAAATAAAGGGCGAATCACTGGGTCACAGAACACTCTAGCTGGGGCAACCTTTTTTTTAAAATTCTGACAGACTTTTGAGAATTAAAGCTTTTTAAAGGTAATAAAGTTTTTAAGAAGGTTCTGTACTGTTTTAAGCGTACTGTTTTTAAACTGTTTTCAGTTACAGGTACTTATATGTTTTAAATTGTTTGTAGTGTGTCAATTGTTTAATTTCATTTTAATTTCAGCATTTTATAGGTTTTAACTTAATTGTACTTATTTCAATTTGTAAGCTGCTTTGTGTCATGGTTTTAGAAAAAGGTGGGGTATAAATAAAGATGATGATGATGATGATAAAAAACAAGTAGCTATCTAATTCCATATATTTGGTACTTGCAAATACAAATACTCTATTAAGACATTCTGAGGAAAGAACGAGAAATTGTCAGGGAATTCTGTTGGACGTCTGCACACGTAAATTTGCCTTATGTGTGGATGTCCTTTTTCGGGTGATCCAGGGGTTGGTATTCTTCCTCTTCTTCCGCAGCACCCAAAGTCTCCCCCACTCACTTACTATAAAGCTCATGAAGCCATCCCACACAGCCGTCTCATGTTTCACAGTAATCAAACGGGACTGGAAAAGCATCTGGCTAGATAGATAGATATAAAATGATGATATTAGTGCTGAGATTGGCGTGGGTCCTCCAGAGCTCTCAGTAATGCTGTAATCATTGCATATATGCCTTTTGGGACATAGCCAGACCTTTCTCCAATCCTACCTCCTTGCCACAAAGCATGAAATGGCTATGCAGGGTTTTACAGTAGGTCAGTGGGGGTGGGAGGAGGAGTGCATGGCTCGGCATAGCATAAGTCTACATGATGATGTTTTCTCTATGCTGAGGTGATGCAGGATTGAGGCCTCTATGTGTGATCTGAGGGCTGCTGCTGCCCAAAATATGTCCTATCAATTTCTACTCATGATGTCTGGGCATTCTTACCTCTCTTTCTTCAACCTTACAGTCATAGGCTATTTTTGCACTGGTGGGACAAAGAGATGAAGGTATTGTCTAGTTCTGCCCACAGCTATTTAAAATGTTAAATGTTTTAATGCCTGCATCATTGTATGTAAAGTTAGCAAGGTAATTAAACAGGAATGGAAAAAGGTTGATAGAAAAATGTATGCTTTCCTTCAAGATCCAATTTTTATGTGTGAGTATGTGGTTGCCTTAAGTAACATAGCCCCCAATTCTTTGATGAGGAGTGTGGAAGAAGGAGTGTTTGGTTTGGCACTGCTCTTGTGGGATGGTGGCTGGTTAGATTGCTGTGTGTGTCTTGTGTATGCAGAAGGTGTTTTGATGGGGCAAGAAAAATGACTAAGAGGAGAGAAATACTGTGGACTGGTGCCTGTACCTCAGGAGATAGTTTTCCTACTGGATTGCATTATGTGTGCTTGAGGGAAAGAACCTGGGTAGCTATCTGTTTGCGTTGGAAAGGATAGCCTTGCTGTATTTGATTGTTCCTCAGTAGATTTAAGTGCTTGGAGTGTTACGCGATTACAAGAAGAGGAGTTAGTATGAACAGAACATTTGAACCATTGTTTATCTAAATCAGATAAGTACTGTCTCACAAGAAATAATTAATTTTGGACTGAAATTACTTGTTCTGTACAACTGCCTTTTCTAGGACAATGGCTGTCCGTCATTTCCTTTTATAGTTTTGGCATATCGTAAATGTTTTCAATAGAATTTCTTGGCTAATGCCATAGTCATTTCTGCTGCTGGAAAGTATATACAGTCAGCCCTTCACATCTGTAGGAGTTAAGGGTGTAAGACTGTTGGAAAACTGGAAAAAGCACAAATATCATAACAGTCCCAACGATATTTAACACACACAAAAAGTACCTGTACTGGCCAGGCCTGGCCATATGTGTGCTCCCTTGCTTTGTCACTCACTTGCACAGGCAGGAGGGGGGATGGGATAGGATGGGATGGGATGGGGGCAGTGGAAGGAAGGAAAAAGGGGACACCCATCCCATCCTCTTTCCCGTTCCACCTGCATGAGTGAGCAAACACGCTCATGCGCCCTCCTCTCATCCCATCCCCTTCCTCTCTTCCCTCCCATGTGAGTGGGTGAATGCATGTGCCCTCCCTAATCCTATCCCGTCCCCTTCCCCCTCCCACCCACACGAGTAGCAAATGTGCATGTGCACTCTTCTGTCCCATCCCCTTCCCCCAGCAATCTGCAAATGCTTAACCCGCAAACATAATCAAATCTGCAAATGCTTAACCTGCAAATGTAGGAGACCAACTGTGTTAAAATGAAAAACAATAGAGTGCTTGATTTACTGCCAGTCCAGACTGAGGATGGAGATGGGTATGTGGTATAGTCTCATCATCATAAAATATGTTGTGGCTGCTTCAAAAGTGCTTTTACCTCAAGCTCTTTCTTCATATCCTTGCTAGTTATTTTAGAGATGATGTTATTACCCTTCTCTGAGGGTTTGTTCACATATAATTAGGTGTGCTTTCCTAGTGACACTTTTGGAAATGATTTTGTTATGCCAGGAAGACTGTGGTTCACTGATACAGGCCATGGCTTGTATTCATGTAGAGGAGGGGCAGGAAAATATACCCCTCTAGATGTGGTTGCATTGGGATTCTCACTGTTCCTCACCATTGTCTGGCTAGGGCTGCTGACAGTTGCAGCTGGAACAGCTGGAAATCCACCTTTTACCCAACTCTGATGTAGAAAGCTCCAGGTTTAGTGCCTGGTATTTCTAGGCAAGGATAGGAAAGACCCCTAACAGAAATCTTGTAGGAATACTGCTTGTCAGTGTAGGCCAGCCTTCTCTGATCCTGACCTTCTGATGGTGGATACAACTCCCATCTTCTCTAGGTCACGTGGTCAGTTGAGGTGGCAGCTGTGATCCAACACCGTTTAAGGCTCCCAGTTGGAGGCTGCTGGTTGTAACAATACTGAATTGTGTGAACCAGTGCTCTAATCTTTTATGAGAAGACATCTTCCTGTGTATGTTCAGACTACAATGGTGAACTTTGAGAAACGGAGTTGTGATTACCACACCTCTTTTTGGATGTTCAGTCAATGAATGTGTATAAGGTAGTGGTGTAGTTGTGGGCTTCACCCCTGCCCACTTACATGCCCATGTTTAAAGCTACAAAGCAACCCTGTATGCACATCTTTACATAAGTAGAAGGACCATCTGTCTGATCAGGGACCCTGCAAATGTATGGGATAGGGATCTTCTCATGTGATCAAATATACTGCTTACTATAGAGGTTAAAACGCAAATAAGTAGGTTTGAGGGTGCAGCTTGCCATTTGCAATTACATTTCGTCAATCTTGATTTACTGATTTTTCTTAAGAGAGCTTGGAAAATCTTTGGTTTCCTCCTCCTCTTTCCTAGTCTCTCAGATTCATTCCTGACATGCTGTGTGGAAAGGATGATACTGGCCTTCCCTAAATATTTGCATGCACTCTAACTGTCCTGATTTGGCTGGTTCAATTCTGATTAATTCTCTGTCATTCCATTTTTTTCAGCTGTTTTTAAAATTATCTGTCCTCCTCCTAGTTTCCATATTTATCTGTAGCTTACTTCAGTTGTTGCAGTTCAAAGTGAGAAAAGTAGTTTGCACTCAACTACTATAAGTCAGACTGGGGGACAGAAGAGGAAGGAGAGGAATCTTCCTCTTCTCAGCTCAAGCAAAAGCAAACTGTTACAGCCGTTCCTAAGCTATGTGTTCTTCACATTGGTACCACTTGGCCATAGGTGTTCTGGTATTCATCTGTGGAATTTTGGAGGGTGTGCATTTTTTGGGAAAGGCAGGGGACCTTTTTTTTTTTTAATCAGAGAAAAGTTTTTTGATGTTTTACTCTCAGCCCCCTACCCTTTGCACACCCTGCTCAGCCTCTGATATTTTTTCTTTTAAAATATCAAGGTGTTTAATATTTCCAGATGAAAAGATCTTGGAATCTTCTGTTTAGAGACTAGGCTTTACTTACTTTTGGTTATGGAACATTTTATTATCATACACTGCTATGGATGCCTTCAGGAATGTTATTTATTCATTCAAAATAAATACATAAATGCCAAATTTTATAAGAGGCATCCCTAGGATCTTCTGAAAGGTAAGAGGTAGGTACAAAAAAGTGTTTTATAAAGGATAGGCACCAGGAAACAAGGTATTTCTGTTACAAATAAAGATAGTCGTAGAGTGTATCTGTGAATGTTTTTTAAAATTTTTGTTTTATTTAAAAGACTGAAAGTAGCTTATGAACATACAACAACCCCGTCCAAATTGAAATGCTATACAGTAATCCCTCCACATTCGCTAGGGTTAGGGGCACGGGACCCCCATGAAAGTGAAAAAAACGTGAATAACTCTAGGTCCTCAGAAACCATATTTAACACACAATAAAAGTATGATCACCATATTCAACTCACTGTGGATTCCTTTGAGGCATCAGGGTTCCTTCACAAGGCAGAAGTAAGTGGCTAGTAGGGCTTACTGCTGCCTCCATGGCTGCCCCACACCATTTTTAATAGGGACTTAACAAGCTTTGTTCGCAGTTTCTCAGTCTCACGAGGTTTCCAGTCCCTATTAAAAATGGTGTAGGGAGGCAGCAGGGGTGACAGCAAATAATCTGATGAATAATCAAATCCGGAAAAGTTAAACTTGCAAATGTGGAGGGCTGACTGTAATACAAATACACTGATAGCCAATGCCAAGAATATTGAGAACTGTGAGCAGTTAACTACATTTAATTTAACTCTTCAAACCTTGTTCAGTCTAGCCTAAACAATGGCCACAACTTAGTACCTTAGCAATTTAACCAGAATGTATGGATCTTCAAAGTGATTTTGGTCAGCACAGGCTGGACAAATCAATTATATGTCCCTTGGGACGGAATTATCTAAATGAGAGACAACTGCTAAAAGGGCAAGTCTTCAGTGTTCATTAGTCTTAACTGTCTGCAGTAGAAACAAATAGGGATTCTGAAACTAATCTTATGGTGTACGCAGGCTCACATGCTGATGGCAATGCTTGAAATGTGTATATTTTATCAAAAGTACATATTGGCTCTCAGCCCACTAGGACTCCCAAGGTGATGACATTCCAAATAACTAGGCCCTAAACCATCATAGGGCTTTAAATGTCAAAGCAGACACTAAATGTCAAAGCACTTTGAACTAGGTCCAGAAATGCACCGGCAACCAATTCAGATGGTACAATATTGTGCAATCCCCAGGATGCTCTTGGGAGGCCTCATTGTATCAATTACAAAACCACTAATTCGAACTCTTTCACAAGTCTGTCATATTGAACCTGGTAGCTGCTGTTGTAAGCTGCTTGTACTTTCTCTCTCTTGGCTTATACAAAGGCTTAAGACAGCTTCTGCAAACAGGTGGCCATGCTAGCTGGGGATGAATGAGACTATAGTTAAAAAGATCAGGGTGGGGACACTTGATTGAGGAAAGTTGCTTTAGTATGTGATCTGTTTCTCTGTTACATATATTTGCTACAAGCTTGTGCTTTTTCTGGAGTTCAGGGATTTATTTCCCAAACATTAAAATCCCATTTTTGAATCCTAATATTATATCTTCTGTTTTATTTTCTTATATATAATTTAAGGTAATAGTACTTAGGGAATTGTAGATCCGAATGCAGTTTCTGACTTGCCCCTTTGAATGAAATTCCCCAAAAGCAATCTGCTGTCCAACATTTTGAAAAATGAGCAAGAAGTGGACTTTCTTCCTTCTTATTTTTTTGTTTTCATTTTTGGGTCATTTTTGACAGCCTGTGCCACGTGGGACAGAAAGTTGCTCCCTGCACCCACGGTTGCGTTTAGGGTTGCCAGGTCAGGAGCACCTCAGGCCCTGAGGTTTCAGGGCCAAAACCTGAGACCTAGACAGTCCCTGATGATGTCACAGAGGGCAGCCTCTGGTGATGTCATTAAGCATGATATGCCAAGTATCAACCACACTTGCTGAGTATATCATTCAAATAAAAAGAGCAAGTCTAACAAAGCAGGACAAATGTGTGAAACAAATACTATATATAAATATATACTTGCAGTTTTTAAGGCAGAGTCCTCACTCTGAGTACTAAGAAGGGAAGGGGAATGTGTTTTCATGGGAAACAGGCTCTCACTCACAAAAACTCAACTACACACTGCTGAAGTCACTGTATGCTCTTTTAACAAACTGACTATGCATTAATTTTGTTAAAAGAAGGCCTAATATAGAAATTTTAATCTTACTGTGGATCTGGATATGCTTGTGTATGCTTGTGTTGAGTTGGTGCAACTCAAATGCTTCAGCAACATTTTCAATCTGGATAAAAGTTTGTTATGGAGTGTGTGTGTAGTGGGAGGAAGAATCAACTGAAGAAAAGCAGGATACTACAGCTTTGTATGGTAGACCATCAGCAAAGAATTGACAAAGCCACAGCCTGTGCCTGGTTACTTTCATATCTCTGGTTGTAGCATGGAAGATAATCCTTTTGCACAGAAAATGAAGGTATATTCTAGCACTTCTTGCACCAGTAGAAACATACCTTTGATTTGTATCCCTCTCCTCGCATCTACAACTGTGAAAAGGAATTACACTTTCATTTTTAAATTTTGACTTTCCCAAATCTAAGGAAGCATTCAAACAAGTCAGGATTAAACTGACGTTTATGATGCAGGGTTATTCTCCAACCATTATTTAAATTAACCAGAGTTTCTCCCAGCCAAACTTTAGATGTAATAAGAAACATTGATTGTTTAAAAAAAAAAAAAGGCACTGAAAGCTTGGGTGGAACTGACCTCTGCATGTAGCATGAAATTGTGGTTTAATGTCACATTTGAACCAGGTGCTTGAGTTCAAGATCAGTAAGGAAAATTTTAACGGGTGTTTCCAGGTCCGTGTGTGTGTATGCTTTTAGAATCAAATTAAACATCTAGTTATAAATTTGTGTATGTATGTTCGCATGTGTATGCATTTGTTTAATTTTTAATCTAGAAATTTTGAGCTGGAAGAATAAATAAATTACTTATGAATACAGTTCCTTTCGTTGGTTCAAGATAAATCTGTTCCATATCTGTCTATTATTTGAGCAGAAAACATATACAACTACATAACCGTTTGGCAAAATGTTTCACATCCACTGTGCTGAAGCCTCTGAGCACAAGTTACTAATAATTTATTTCTTACTCACTAATGAGGACTTATGAATGATTTACTAGCCACAGTAGGAGAAGGCTGCATAATTTAAGAACAAAGCAGGGTAGGGATTTCAGTCCTCCGTGGACAGTAGACAGCCAGCACTCAAAATAATTTAATAACAGGAATGAACCTCTTTCTCTGTTCAGGAAATGGATTCAAACAGTGAATTCAAAAGATGTCAGAAATCAGACCTGCTATCTTGATTGGCCATATCCCAAGACAGGGTATGGTTATTCTATCACAAGGCTGTTGTCCCTCTGGAATAACAGCAATAGTGAAGAGGCTGTTGTATGAAAGAGGAACACTACAGAAAACCTATATATTGCTGTCTCTGTTTCTCTCTATACATATGCAATAGCAATATAGTTCTATAACTAAGCTAGAGGGTTAATCCAATTAGGGGGAGAGGATCCCTTTAGATATTTAAATCATGTGGGAGCCCATTATCTCAGGAATGTCCTCCGGCTATCACTTCAGAACGTTCACTGCATTGTCAGCTCAGTATTGTCCATATTTCAACATATTTACCAGATGCTAGTGAGTTACTTCATTTGTTCCTAGCACTGAATTTTCTGTCTCTTTTGCTTATCTAAGAATACCCACCACATGTATTTGAGAACTCTATTTCATAATCTGATCATGTGCTTTGCTTGATCCCTGAAGCCTTCCCCACTTTTTACATCATCTTGGATAAGAAAGAATTCAGGCAGAGTGAAATTTGTTTCATTATCGTGTCACCTTTTCTGCTAACTCCGTTGTTACTGAAATGAATTAAATTACTTCTGATATCTTCTGGCTTCATTAACTTCTTTCCTGCACTAGAACGTGAAAGCTTATTAGATTCGTTGGTTAATGTAAGAACCAGAGAAAAATCATCTTAAAATGGAGAGCAGGAATGTGAGCCCTGCAACAGAGTGCTACACCTTGGAGTGGCAAGTTCAGGATAAGAACAGAAATATAGGAACCTGCCTGAAACAAAATCAGGTCCAGTATTGTAGACTCTTATGGCAACAGTGGTTTCAGGCAGGAGTCTTTCCTAGCCCTGCTGTAGTGTGAGAAACTGTGTGGTGCTTCAAATGCTGTTGCACTGTAGCGCCCAGCATTCCTTACAGCTAGTTGTGATGGCAAGTACTGCTGGAAAGCATTTGGAAAACAAGCCAATCGCTACAAGACATGGATATTGCCGTGTGCTCCCTTATCCTAGTATTATTCAGGCCTGATCCTGAATAGCTTCTAAAATATTTGAATTTGAGTCTGTTCAGGGTAGTATGTTGGTAGTTTATTCTCTACTTTTATTTTCCTTTCCTTGGTTTCCTTTTCATATCTTTGCACCAATTTAGTCTGCATTCTATGTCCACTGAATATACTTACCCCACACTGGGCAATTTCTTTGGTTTTCCCCCTCCAATAAAGTGTTTCGCAGCACCCATCAATATGTGTGTGTGTGTTCTAATTCTACAAGCTTTTGTAATTATACAAAAACCCATGGCTGGTAGGAAGTGTATTCTTTGGCCCCTGATCTACAGAGTCTGGAGATAATAAAATGGTAAGTCAGATCCAGGTTTACTCACAAGGAAAAAAGTCTTTATTTGAGAAAATTTTCAGCACATATAGGCATTTCCTACAATAAAGAGGGTCACACAGACAGATATCTTGCATGGCACAATCATCCTGTCTGAAAATAGCTAATAGAATACGGAATACAATCTATAGTATGCTTGTTTACAGGCACCAAAGAAGACTTACAGAAGTGATTAATTGCAGGTGTTGTATGGGAAATATGATATCGGTTTCTGAGTGTTGGGTAGAATATTGTATCATAACTTTCTCAGCATATACTTTTTTAAATATGGTATTTTGTCAGGCATTTCTGATAAGTACAACTCCTTGTCTTCCAAAACTTTCCTGGCTGTGCATCTGGCAATGCAAGCTCCCAGGCGTTGGTACCATGAAAACTGATTGTTTTCCTGTCTCTTGGCCATCCTTTCACCAATCTTTTAGCTAAGGGAAGCAAATGCTTAGCACTAAAAGCCTCATTTTTAAAGAATCTACTACAAGTCCTGTGCTAAAGCAACCTTATATTTTGTTTACCAAGGTATACGGGAGGCTTTACCCAAGAGTGGTTGGGATTGCAGCAGCATGTACCCCCTACTTTAACATACACTAATCTGAAAGTACTGTCGTTGGGTGATAGCAAGAGATACAGATTAGAAGGTAGGTGGTATTGCCTACCTCTTTTTTGATCTCTCAGAGGAAATACTGAAACTTAACTACAGTGCGGGTATTGGAAGGGAAGGGCAGCTTCTTTTGAAGGATGAGAGTTAATCCAGATGATATATTTATCATGGTTTTTGCATTTCTTCAGTGACTGAAGATAGCTGTTTGTGGTAACTCAAATTTTCTCAACTGTTCATCTTACATTTAGTGTGGCTTATTTTGTGACTGGTTATTAGAAGATAAACAAGACTCTAATTTGCAGGACAGGTTGATGCATATCTCTGTGAATAAGTCCTGTTTTGGGAGTAAAAAAATGGGTTAATTATAAGAACTCTACGTTTCCCTCAATATCTGCTGTGACCTTGAGGAAAGGATTAGAGCAGTCAAGTTAGAGCATGTACCGTGGTGTCTGCCTTCTTCACACTGATCTGATGAATGTTCTTGTTAATCATCTAGGTGCAGAATTAGGATTTCACTTCACTGTCCTGATCTGATGAATGCTTCTGCTAACTATCTAGTGTACAGAATTAGGATATCATCACTTCAAAATATATCCAGTTTATTATTAATGGGTAAGAGTATTGGTTTATGTCTTAGTAAATACGAATAGGATTTGGCTCAGCAGGGTGTGAAATTTAGAGGTGATACAATTAAATTGACAAAGAAGTGGGCCCATGTGAACATAACACTTAGAATGATATTTTTGTTTCAAAATCCTGCTTCAAGGGTGAATTGTACAACACCATTTCATGTTACCCTTCTTGAGTGGGAAGAGTGCTGCTAGATGCTTTTTTAATTTCAATTAATTGTGGAGGTGATTTCTCTGAATTTTTCCCAAGAGGAAAGCTGTGTTTTGATATTCATGCATCTTTATCTTGTAGAAGCTGATGTCATTTTTTTTTGTTCTGTAATGTCTTACAGTGAATTGGGACAAGGGGAGAACTAATGTGAAAAGGCTAGGTAGAAGAAGGCACTGCAAATATGTTTTAAGACTAATTTAGTTTTACCTTTCATTTAGCTTTTTGCTAGCAAACTGTACTATGATACAATTTATTAACTGTAATAAATAAATAACCCCAAAAGGGGAAAATAAATAACCCCAAAAGGGGAAAAAATTGAAAACATGTTCTGTTTAAAAGTAAGATGAAATCTTAAGTGTGTTTCCCAAAGTAATTTCATTTCAAATGGGCTTTCCCTCTTGAAAGTAATATCTTAAAGAGGTATTTTTATATATGTGTGTGTGTGTGTGTGTGTGAGAGAGA
The DNA here is from genome assembly GCA_030412105.1 of Cyclura pinguis. Taxonomy (NCBI): domain Eukaryota; kingdom Metazoa; phylum Chordata; class Lepidosauria; order Squamata; family Iguanidae; genus Cyclura; species Cyclura pinguis. The sequence goes on from CM059599.1 coordinate 205,624,421, forward strand.
GAGAGAGAGAGAGAGAGAGAGAGAGGGAGAGAGAGAGAGACTGTTCCTACTTAATTATGTTCACTTCACAGGATTTACTTGCTCACCTGAGAAGAAGAAACAGTAGCCATTCTTGGCATTACTTTTATCCTTTCTTCAATAAAGGCGAAAACTTAAACTTATCTTGACTACTGTATAGTTGCTTTGTGATTTACGGTATGTGTGTATCATATGTTATGCGTGTCCTACAAATATATGCTCTGTTTTTTCCGTTCACTGTGATGTCATGGTGGAGTGGTCATCAGCTCATTTGAAAACTTTTTCCTCCCCTTTATCTCCTTCCTGCAACATCTCTGGTATTAGCTAGATGGCTTCCATTCATCTTGCTGAAAGAGACTGCAGTGATGGTTGCTCCTTTAGACTGTGGTAGGTTATAACTCTGCCCCCACCGCCCGTAACTGGCAGAGCATTGTGTTCAATGAACTAGTACGGGGTCGAGAAGCAGGAAGCAGAAGCCCTGTGAGGGCTCTGTAGACCTCTAGGGGTCCCTGGACCCAGGTAAACAACCACTGGCTGATTATATGATGATCCCCCTGGTGTTAGTAAGGTGCCTTTGCAATATGTTTGCAAGGTGCCATGACAATATGAGAAGATAAAAGAAGTGGGGAGAAAAAAGAGGGGTGAAATTTGGCAAGATAGGACAATCCTAGCACTTCCGCTACATGAAGCATTGTGTCAGTTAGAAAGTTGGAGAACAAACTACAGCAATTTGTTGTGGAAAGGAATAAAAGTTTACAAAACCCAAGTGTGAATATTAAGGGTGACTTAATATGTTGAGTATGTATATTATAAAGGAAAAATTTACTGAGAGGTATGTGAAGCATGTATCATTGTATGAGTCTGCCCACTTATTATTCTAATAAGCTTCTTGGTGACCACCCCATAACTCTTGAATTGGTGCTGTAGATTGAAGTGGAAAGAGCCTGCTCTTTCTCTACTGTATACAAATGATTATGGGAAGAGTCAGAGCTCGGAAAGGATATCTTTGTGTACTATAGTTTCCTAAAGTGACCAGGTCCTGTTTGATCTTCAGAGCTAAGTAGGGTCAGTCCTGGTTAATACTTGGATGGGGGACCGCCAATGAGTGTCAGGTGCTGTAAGCTCTGTTTCTGGGGAAGGAACTGGTGAACCATCTCTGAGGATTCCTTGCATAAAAAAAAATGACGAAATTCATGGGGTTGCCGTAACTCAACAGGCAAATTGAAGGCGCACAGGCACATGTGCATGCACACATACACACAGTTCTCAGACTCCCCTGATCATACTATGGTATGGGATTGTGGAAGTTGTCGTCTAAAAAAGTAATTTTTCCATGCTCTTAAAAGGCAGTTGACCTCCAAATAGGGCATCTTGCCAAGAAACATTTTTTATGGGAGAAAGATTAAAAGACAGTGAATGGCTGAGATATAAAGATCTCCTTATTTGGAAAGGAAGAATACCCAGATTGAAATCAAGAGAAGAATTAAAAGCACAAGGATTGGATAGTTGGTGGTTCCCATATAGACAATTGCAAGAAAACTTTAAAATGGATCTTAGATTAGAAAGATTTGAGAAAGAACACAGCAAACTCGATATCATATTACTATTAAAAAATCAAGAGTTAAAGCTAATTTTTATAAAGAATTATTGAAAGGAGATTTGGAAAATGAAGAGATTAAAGAATGTTCAGTTAAATGGATACAGAATATTGGTCACACAATTGAAATTAAAAAATGGCAAAAATCATGGGGTAAAGACCTGATATTCGTGTCAGGTATGAGATTAAAAGAAATTTATTATAAAATGTTCTTCCACTGGTAGATAACACCATGGCAATTGTATAAAATTTATTAAAAAGATTAAGGGATATGTTGGAGATGAGAGAAAAGAAAGGTACCTTTTATCACATGTGGTGGTGATATAGAAGAAAAAATGTTGGAAACAAATTCATAATATCATTAGTGAAATTTTAAAAATTTCCTTTTGAGATAAGACCTGAAATGTATTTATTGACTATGATAGACAAACACTTAGATTTGAAAGTAAACAATAAAATAATATTATACATGATCACCACAGCGAGGATAATTTATACATAAAAATGGAAAGTACAAGAGTTGGATGACTGGCTATTGAAGGTGCTAGATATGGTAGAAATGGAAAAGCTTACTGTATTCATTAAAGAGGAAACATTGCAAGATTGTGAGAAAGAGTGGGAACCAATTGCAAAGTATGTTATTAGAAGAGGTGAACAACTAATAGAGAACGTGACTATATCTTTGTATATTTTTATTTATTGTATTAAGAGGATAAATTATGGAATCTTAGGAATAATGGTAGAAGTTTTTATAGAATTACTATTAAAAAGATGTTATCTGAAATAATTATAAATGTAAATTCAAGGTTTACAGTGTATAAATGGAAGACATAAGGGGTAAGGGGCTAAAAAGAGGAGGGAATTGTATAAGTTTAGTATTTGTTAAATGATGAACATATGTATATGTTTAAGATTTTTTAATAAATAAATTTTGGAAAAGTCAATCGACATACTCCTTTCAGAGAGGAATTTATATTGTTTGTTAAAAGGATGGAAAGGAATCATAAGTAAATGTGGTTGCAATATTGACGAAGAAGTCTGCTGAGAAAACTGTGTTACCACAAGTTAAGCGGACAAACTAAAACTAACACAGATATATTAGATGTACTACAGCATGATTTTCTTACTGTTTTTTCTCTGTCAGGACTGAGGCTGTAGTCCTAAAAGCATTCAGTTGGGACTAACCTCTGAGTGGGGCTTATTGCTGAGGAAATATCTGTAGGAACCGGTGCTAAGATTTGAAGTCTGTTTGCATCCATTTTTTTTTCAAACCCAGTGATCCAAAGTATTAAGTGCTTTGTCTGCTGATGTTGTAAAGTAATTGGCTAAAGCAATGGGGTAAAAAAGAATGGGTCATATCCCTGCAGCATATGTTCCCAAATGCCCCTGGGACTGTACGAACTGAAAGGCAGCGAATATAGTATGATTGTTTCATACTAGATAATTTGAGAAATAAGCCAGGATTGTTCTAAATTGTGATCTGAAGTTAGCTTTTTTGCTAAGCTGTAATTTATAGTGTACACATTTTGTCCAGGTTCAGGCATAATTGTAAATCATGACTACTTAAAAATGGATGTGAAATCTTCTGGTATGCTCATCACAACCATACCAGAAAAAGAAAAAGAAGAGAAATAAATCAAGAGTACATTCACGTGGTGCTATATATAATAATTGTGCATGTTCAGAAACTTCAGATAGATTTTGGAATTGCTGAAAAGCATTAATCAATTGCAGTGACAATTGCAGATAAAATACTTTCAAAAGAGAATAAGTGAGATAAATGGCAAGAGTAAGTGGACTGTTTTGGAAATGACAAAAGTTGTTTACAAATTATGGGTTACATATTTGCTTAAAGTCTTGGGAGGCCAGCTACCTATTGGTTTCGAACATTTAATTGAGACTGACTGAAACAACAACGATATGTCCTTGTCAGATCAGCTGTGGCTATTGTTCTATGTTTTTTTGTTTTTAGTGTTCAAGGTTAATTCATAAAATACTTTAAAAAAACCTTTCACATGGAAGCAAATACTTGATAACATATTTGTATAGGTTTGATAGTAGCCCTTTTATGTCTCTCATCATATTGCATATTTCAAAGTCTGACGCTGAATATCTGTTTGTTGCTCACTTACAAAATGCTGCGTTTATCGTTATATATATTTAGATCATCCCTGTTACTTTGTGATGTCCAAAGACACTACAGTCTGTCAGTTCTGGAACATCTGTTTCATATGGAGTTTTCTTTGGTTTAGCTTGTAGCTCTTTTCAGAGTCTGCTGTGTATGTGAAGGACACATTGGTGGCAAACCGTGGTATTCATACTCATGTGGAATTTTCTAATGGATCTATACATACATCTTCAAATGGTGTGCATATATGCAGAGTTTTTATTTTTATTTTTTAAAAAATATTTCATCATACACATAAAAACAAAGAACAAATCAGGAAATGAGAGAAAAAATAACAATGAAAAAACCCAAAACTTTATTCATAGTCAAAATAGTGTTCTTCTTTACATCAAAGAAAAAAAGAAATAAGAATCAGGAATCATATCTGTGTATATTATATAGTACAAGTAACAGGTTTTAGAGTTTACATGTATTATATTTAGTTCTTCCTTAACATCTTTAATGTGTGCAGTTGTAATTGTGCTTTTGCAGGAACTCTAGAAATTCCTGCAACTAGATTTAAATACACCCACTGATTGTGACATATTTAAATGAGCCTTTTTGGCGCAGGGGGTTTGAAAGAAGTATCTATGTTAGTCTCTTTCAACATAAAAAGGAGGAGGGAAGGGGGAGAAAAAAAAAGCAAAAGCAAAATGGCAGCACCTTTAAGACTAGCTGGTTTTTATTTTTGCATGAACTTTCATGGTTATAAAACGACTTCTTTCGGTGCAGTACAGAGTGATAATAGATACTGTTGTATGTTACACAGTTGTGGTAGTGGGATAGAATCTGGATAAGATCCAGAAAAATGCAAATCATGACCCTTACCCTAAATTTTAAAAGGGCTGTGTAAGGTGATACAGGTCTTTCAGGTCTTTTTAGATGTCAGTTAGTGTTGATGTGTGAAAGCAATAAATCTGCTGCGGCGGCGGGGGGTGTTTTTAAGAATGAGAGAGGCTGTGAATGTCCTGTGTGTTCTTCCCTCTAATTGACTTTTATGACACCTACCTTGTTTTGTTTTTGTGCAACTCAAGCAAATTGACATCCACGCTTAGGTTTTTTTTTTAAATTGGAAGCTTTTTTATACTCTGTATAGCTGAAATGAAGGCTATGTTTCCCTGAAATCTGAATTATACAGAATAAAAGTTCAACTATTAATTTAATTTGCCTATGACCTTTTGCATTTGGGCAGTGAGAATTTGCATTTTAACAGAAGGAATCTGCGTTCGAACAGGGGATTTGCATTTAAACAGGGACCAGTGCAATAGCTTTCTACACAAAACATGGGTCTTGATTCTCTTGTTCTTTGAGTGAGACTTGAAATTGTGGAGTAAGTCCTGACAGGGAAGATGTTTTGTCTCTGCATCTGAAAGCATCCTCCTGCCACCACACTGTTACTGATGTCTTTAGCATGTCATTGTCTTGGCTAATTTCTTAAATTTAATTTTCCAGGCTTTTCCTCTGACAACTGTAAACAATGATAGTTTCTTATATTGAGCTTTCGTAGATTCTGTTTTGATTTGATTTAACACAAATGTATATATTTCTTTAATGTTGTGCAAATCTCTAGCTCAGCTAGTAGAGCAGCAGCTTGGTATAGTTCCCAAGGCTTAGTTGATTTCGTGTTTTAACATGCAGAGACTCTCTAGGGGGTCTCCGTATTTACTTAGGCCCTTTCCACGCGACTTCGCTGTTGCGTTTTTGCCACAAGATGGCAGCGGTTGGCAGGTTGCACTTCCACATGATGTCATTGCCGTCCCGCTGCCGTCCTGTTGCGGAGCATTGCGCTTGCGCAGTTTTCGCAAAATGGAAAAAAATCCGTTTCGCACCTGTGATCACGCGGCGCTCCTGTCACTTCTGGCCACGCAGAAGATGTGGAAGTGCATTGGCGACGCTTCCTTCCTTAGCACAGCAATGGAAAAAGCCCGGCTGTGCTGCAGAAGGAAGACGTGGCGCCATTGCATTCTCTTCCGCATGGACCGAGCGGGTTCAGAGGGGAGTGTTGCTGATGCGCTCCCTTCTGGACCCGGGACTGCAGCAAGACAATGCGGAAGAGCTTCGTCATGTGGAAATGGCCTTAGTCTCTTTCTTCCTTCTCAATTATTGTGACACCTGGGCTCACCCTCTGCTCTGCATCCAACTTCTGGCTAGGAGCAAGTAGGTGTGGTTAAATCTCCCTTATGTTGTCTACTTAAGTAAGTGAAAAGGAACAATTCTCTCACTTCACTTTGATCAGGGAACAACTCTTGTAACTAAAATTTATGTCTGAATTTCCAAACAGGAGAACATGTTATCTGTGCATATGTGTTTGAAGGACAGACTGTGAGCAGTTGTGGTTGGCACTTAGTGCATAAAACTTGATGACATCATTAGGAAGTATTCCTAAATCTCAGGTTTTGGCTTGAAAGTCTCAGGGTCTGGAACGATCCTGAACTGACAGTCCTAGGACTGACCCTGGACAGAGGGCATGCTTGATATGCCGAAGTTCCAGTCCTTGGCCTCTTCAGGAAGGCCTGGGGCAGACTGCTGTTTAAAACTCTGGAGAGCTGCTGCTAGTCATACAGACAATATTGATTGTTGTTATTGTTGTTATTGTTTTGTGCTGTCAAGTTGTTTCCAACTTATGGTGACCCTAAGGTGACCCTATCACAGGGTTTTCTGGGGCTGAGAGTGTGTGATTTACTCAAGGTCACCCAGTGGGTTTCCATGGCTGAATGAGGAATTGAACCCTGGTTTCCAAGGTTGTAGTCCAGAGTTCAAGCCGCTGCACCATGCTGGTTCTCAAATACTGAGTTTACTATAGTAATAAAATTTCTAGGTGGGAGGCTTGAGTAAGGAATCATTCTTACCAGTCAGATCGTCGCCTCTTTGAGAGACCTGGATCGATGTAAAGGCAGCTTACTGTCTTCCGATGAAATACATCTTGATAGATCAGCTGTAAATTGGTGTGTACAATCAATAGACTTCTTTGTTATTATTATTAGTGTGGGAAGAAAGCATCTTTCTTCACCTGGGATGGCACTTAGACTGGTAACAGTAGTAGGACTGCAGCTGAATGGGAGTCTGCATACGAGAAGGCAATTGGTTCCCATTCATGGTGGTGACACTGCGGTTGCCAAGGGACTAGCACAGGAAGGCTACCTTAGCCTTTCCATCTTTACCTTGTCCCAGTGGAATTGCTGCTGATGGGGACCCGGGCGGGAGGCCACCTAGATGCATTGCTTTCTGTGCCCTTTGGCCAGGCTGGCCCTTTTCTTAGAGTGTGCATGCCCTCTAGAAGAGAGGAAGCTGATCCCTTTCCCCCTCATTTCCTCTCAACTCGAAGTTTCTTAGTAGTAGATATGTTTGTAGCTTGACAATTTAAAGCAGATGTAGGGGACCATTAGGCCTAAATATCCTAAAGACACCAGATCTCATCTGATCTTGGAAGCTAAGCAGGGTCAGCCCTTGTTAGTAATTGGATGGAGTCTGCCAACAAATAGATTATATTGTTGTAGATTGTATTTCAGAGAAAGGAACTGGCAAAACCACCCCTGAGTATTTCTTGCCCAAGAAGACCCTGTGAGATTAATGGGGTTGCCATAAGTTCATAGGTGACTTGATGGGCTCATGCACACACAGAGAGGACCTTTGGCTGTCCAGATGTTTGGAATATAATTGCCTAAGCTTCCACTCAGTAAGAGATTGTGGGAGTTGTGATCCCAAATATGTGGTCCAGACGTTTACTGACCCTGGCTAAAAGAATTAGATGTTGCCATGCAAGATAACAAAATTAACGGTATCCATCAAGAGATTATTTCTTAAATTTGTGTGTAGGATTAAAACACATCAGGCAGTTTTAACGTTCCCCCCCCCAATTGTCTGCTACATGAATGCTTCACAATTTCTGGCCAATTTAGCTTACATTAGCATGTGTTTCAACCAAAACTACATTGTTTGAGGCTATGTCTATCCTGATAATTGCCGGTGAGAAAATTGGTGATGTACAGATGCTGCTGCATCATAAGATTCCCCAAGTCACCAGATTTAGTCTTTTTTAAAACCTGCATCTGTTTTATTTTTGTTGTGTGGTGGCTTGAGTCCTACTTTTGGGAGAAATGTTGAATATAGAGTCAGATAATTCAATGAATAAGAAAACTTGTACACAAAACCTAAAACAGAACTGAAATTTCTGTGATATTTTTCTAGGTAGACATCAGAATTTTTTCTCTTCTGCAGTTTCTATAAAAAAGAAGCCCATTGTGAAGAATTTTCTCACTCTCTGTATATGGTCTTTACAAGTGCAAATAGAGTTGTTGTTGCTACCACTTGTGGCAGCAGCAAACATAAAAAGAAGAAAAGTGGATTTTGGGGGGGAATTCCTACTGTTTCAACTGCTCAGAATAACAGTTGGAGATTTTTATCTCTCCCTTCAGCGTGCTGTGAACCCGTGTGAATTCCCTTGTGCTTGCATGGCTGATGTCAGTGATGCACACTATAGTCAGTGCAGTTGTTATTCCTGGTTTATGTTTTTTTTAATGACCTCACTTCATGCCTTCTACTGTTTTAGAGTGGGAGTTAGAACTTGAGTTTTTGTGCTGGAAATGCTTCAGGGTAGATGGGTTCTTCTGTGTTTGGGTGAGCTATTTAAATGAAATTGTCTGATCTGGGTCACTGTAGTGATTCAACTGCTAGACTGGAGACTTAACATTGTAATTAGTCTTACTGTAACCTCTTTGAGAGAGTGGATCAAATAATTTTTAATTTAATTGGTGTACCTTTCCCCTGATGGAGGCTTTGCCATCTTTTGATTGGCAGGTACTTTCTTCTGCATAGTGATCATCTTTGTCACCAAGAAGGTTATCATTACAATGTTTCTAATTGTTAATTAATTTATCTTTGACATAACCTTCCTACTATTTGTGTTTGCCAGTGTTTTGACCTCTGTTGAGTTGGCAGGTGTTACTTTTGCCAAGGATGCCAGATCTGTTTCATGGTTCTCTGTCTTGGTGCCATGCAGCATTGTTCTTCAATATTCTTTCCCTCGTGCCTCCTCTTTTCCAAATATAGTGTTTAAATTGCTGCTGTAGAGCCAGCTTAGTCTATTTGGATGTTGCCAACTGGCTTGCGTTCTTGATTAGCATTTTTGCAATGGTAACGGGCAGTTCCATTTTTCAAATAGTTTCGCAGTTAATTTTCCCAAATGGATATTAAGGAGAGATCTTCTTTTCAAGGTCGTTAGGGGATCAAAATTCAGGGAGGCTGGATTATTACATAAAACCTGTTGAGGGTAAAGGAAAATATCACTTACTGACTCTTTGGTGATACAGTAATGAAAAATGACCCTGCTATACTGGAGGTTTTTTTGTTTTTGTTTTAGTTTTTTTTAGAGTTCCTGTTTAATTTTTTTTGGCTTCTTGGTGTACAACTAAATGATAGTTTGTTAAACATGCACTTTCTCTCACATAATCTATGAAGAGCTGCATTACATCAACATGAGGAAGTACTGGTTAAATTTTTCAAGACCTGCTTCTGTCAGTGTGGCCCCATAAGGTTTGACAGGTCAGGAGAATTACAGGCTCTGAGATTACAGGACGTAAACCTGAGACCTGGCTGAAGTTGATGGCAAAGGGAGTAGCCCCTGGTGATATCATTAACCATGATGTATTAAGTATTAATCACTCTTACTCAGAGCATGTGGTTCAGATAAAACCCAAAAGGTAACAAATGTACTTATCTGGTTGTCAGTTGAGTTTTCCAGGCTCTGATTTAGATAGAGAAAAGTAGGGATAGGCCAACTGAATCCTCGAATCCTGGGCAAGGATTCAAGATTCATGAATCCGAATCCCTGTGCCAAAATAGGCAAACTGAATCTGTCGAATCCACTAACCAAATAGTTTGTTGGAGACTGGGATGCCTGAAAACCTGGGAGACAAGACACACAGGGGGAGATGCAGGTAGATGAACTTTTTCCCTGGAGTAATAATGGCCTTTGCTAATAATTTCAGAAATTACATCTGGGGTTGTATTCTAAGATGTTTAAATTGAACATTTAAGTTCAGCACTTGGCTGAAAGGTACAGCTTAAGATTTCAAGGACAGCTGAAAGTTTCCTTTGCATAGCTCCCTTGCAGAGTTCTTTCATACAAAATTCTGGGGTTTGTAGTTTTACAAGGTATCACAGCCTTCTCTGCCAAAATGTGCTGTTGCATCGTTAAACTGCAAACCCCAGGATGCCATAAGGAGCTATGCAAAGAAAATCCAGTTTTGACCTGGATTACCTCTGTACTGTAGTATGTGGCCCTGTTTACATAGGCAGGAAAATGTGGGATTAACGCACATTTTCCTGTCTGTTAGAAAGGGCCTTCATGTCATTTTCAATCTGAGCAAAGATCCTGAGGCAAAACTATGACATTTGTCCTGGCTAGATTTCTTCAGAGGGAGGTTTACCTTTGCCTAGGCTTTTGCTAAGGCTGAGAGAGTGTGTCTTGCTGAAGATTTTCCTTCTTTCCCTTGCTTTTTAAACTCTTTTTTAAAAAAACAATTCAAAAGATTCGAAATTCATGAGATTCGTGGATTCCCAGAACCTTCCAAGGATTCTGATCGGATTCAGATTCAGGAAATTCTGGATTTGTCCCATCCCTAGAGAAAAGCAAACTATTCCCTGGTCAGATTTTAACACTATTCACATGCTGACTTTAAGCAACACACAGGGCTGTAATCAAGTAAAATTTTCCAAGCTCTGCTTTGAACAGAAGAAGTCAAACTTTTACCATCTGAACAGGAAAAAAAGACTTTTAGCAATTATCTGTTTTTAATATTTTTGTGAGCACTGATATTAACACACTCCAACCAAAACCTTTCCATGCAAAACAAAGTTCACAAACTTTGTTTTTAGTGTGTTGCTTCCATGATGAAGTGTCTGTTGCTGGGCTATTTTTAATTTCTCCTTCCTTCTTTCCTTTTTACCAACCAGATTGTGGAATCCTCCTTAAGTCCCAAATAATCATAATGCTATTAATAATCACTAGATATGTTGGGTGGTAGAGGAGATGATAGTGATGATATACCAATAGGGCAGTAGAGAGCAGTAGGACAATGCATGTTTTCTCAGAATGATGTGCAACTGATTCTAATGGGAATTTCAACTTTGAAATGCAGAGAAACATATCCCAGTCATGCTTTCAACATTTTTATAAGGGGGAGATACAGGGGATGTGGGAGAAAACATTTCTACAGAAACAAACACAGGAAGGAGAGGGAGATGATGAATGTAGCTGGAAAAGAAGGGATAGAAGGTGAAAGAGAAGAAGAGGAAGGTGAATATATTTTGCCAGGAATTGTGCATAAGGTGAGGGGAGAAAAAGAAGGACCATGAAAAAGGGAAACCTATGGAGAGAGAAAAGGCGGGAAGGAGAAGATGTTTAGCTGGGGATTCAGTGGGATAAGAAATGGAGAATGGGACTAGGGAACAAAGGAGAAGATTAATGTGGGCAGGAATTGCAGGGACTGGAGAAGAAAAGGCTTAGAGAGAGATAAGGGAATGAGAAGACTTTGGCCAGGAGTTTGAAGGAGAAGGACGAAGAAGACAAGAGAGAGAGAGGAATGAAATTAAGAATTAAAAGAGAAAGGAACCAAGTGCTAAGCAAAAGTTGAAAAAAAAAATTATGCCATGCATTTTGCTAACAGTGTGGAATACAGACTGAGAAAGGAAATTGTACTTCAGCTTCAACCATAGTGACATAGCTGGGAAGGTTAACAGTAAGACAGGAAGAGTCACAAACATCAGTCTTGTAGTACAACTCTGTGGCAATTAATATGGAGGCAGCTCAATATTTCCCACCTTGAAAGGAGAAGGAGATGGCCAGGCAGGCACCCCCCGTCCCCAGCAGAGACTACAGCAGCCATTTCAAAGTTGCTTGCTGCAGAGAACAGTGGTGGGAAGCACAGAAAAAAAACATTTAAAGGCACAACTCTTACTCTGAGATTCCCTTGCCCTGAGGCTCAGAGAAGAGATACCAGCCCTGAGACTTAGAGCCAGATCCTGAGATCTGGAAACTCTAGTGTCCACTTCAATCTAGATAATCCTCAAGTCTTCCAGAAAAGAAAGTGCATCATTTTTTCAAGATGAGTTAGCTTTGGTGACATAATATATTTTCATCTGCTCCTAAAAGACACACAAATAATGTTTCTTGGATGGACTGAGTGCCACCTGTAAGAACGAACTAAGTTTTGTTGCTGTCCTGCTCCTGAATGAAGCCTAAGCTTTGTGAGTTCTCCAACTCTGCAGTGGGAAATATTTGGCTCTCCAGATGTATGGAACTTCAGCTCTCAGGAACCCCAGACAGCCCAGCAAGTGGTAAGGGATTATGGGAGCTATAGCTCAAAACATCTGGACGGTCAAAGATTAATTGATTATCTTTTTCTGTAATCAGTGCTTCTGCCTTGGTTAGAACTTCTGTGGGAGCCTAAAATAGAATTCTAATACGACTACACTGCCTGAGCTACTCTTTCTGGAGCTGCGCCTACTTGATACGGTAATTGTCATGCCTCACAGTAACATCGTTGTGCTATTTCAGTGGTGGGCCTTAGGGTCACCAGTAAATAAGCAGGACTGAGGATGACCAGCTACTAACCCCCCCCCCGCACGCACACACACTGATGAACCCCAGTGTCCCTGTGGCTGGTTGGAGAACTTGCTGGCATTGAATCACTAGTATCTCAGCTGCTGGCTGCTTTTATGGGGGAGTGGAATGATTTCACCATTCAAGTAGCTTGTGCAACAAGATGGGGCCAATTTGACTCAGTATTATTGTGTTGCTTAATGGAGATAACGTGAAGTAAAACATTGCCTGTGGTCCTGATTTATGTATTGGAGCCACTTAGAGCCTTGGACATGTTTTTGCTGCCCCCCTTCTGTACTGTCACTCTAATGAACTTGGAAAGAGAGAGGAGTATGTGTAAAGCTTTTTGGAAAGATTTCTGTTTCCATTCATTCATGCTCCTTAAGGTACAATCTCTGATAAAGAAAGAGAGAATCTTGTACTGCAGCTCCTTTGGGGGTTTTATAAGAGAAAATTGGTAGGTGAGCTTTTCGTCGTGCTGAGCTCTGCAGCCTTGATCCTTGGCTGCTTATCTGCTCAGACAATGAGCTAGGAAGGTATGGGCATTCCAGAAACCTTTGCTGCTAGCAATAATAACAAAATAATAGGCAGAACCGGGGCAAATTTGAAGCAAGATGTCATGATCAGGTGATATAAAATTAACTGAGATTATATTTGTTGCAAGGTCCATGCTGGAGATCTTTATTGTGCCACCCTTTGTACACCACAGTTTTATTGATACATCTTGCATTTTATGATTTATTGATTTCTGTAAGCAGCTGGAATCTCACCAAGGTCAGTGGGGCTTATTTCCAGTAAGAAAGTATTGTGGTGCTGAAACATCACTCAGAGAGGTGGCATTCATTGCCTGGCTGTGGTAAAACAGTTCATCTGGATAGTCCTTGAAAAGTAAAAATAGGTTTTATTTTACAATAAAACAATCAGAATATTCACATGGAGTAAGGGATATATGGGCACTACAGTGTAACAACTAAACAAATTAACATAAATTCTTAAAATAAATTTAATGCTTTTCCTCCTTTCCTCCCTCTCCCCCTTCTGTCTCGCTTTCTTAACTTCTCCATCTTCTGAATTTTTCTCTGGACCAATATACCTGGAGAGGCTGGGAAGGGCTACCTGATCTTCTGAAATGACCCTGCTGGTTACCTTGTCATGCAAGATGCAGCCTAGCACTGCACTTTGCTTGGCTTGCAGAAGTTAGGGTGCTTGCAGAAGTTAGTGCATGAATGCTGGTCAGACCTAAAGCTAGTTGTTACTTGGTCTGTTTGGAATGTGAATTAAAAAACTGAAAATTGTGAAGTTGTGCACAAATCCCATTAGTAGTATTCCCCTTCAGAATGTTACTTCTTTTAGTATGTATTGTATGCTCTAGACTGGAATAAGAAATAGTTTGGTACAAAAGAAATGATCAGATCTTAATCTATCAAACAATATGCTATTACATTTATTCATTAATTATATATTAGTAATAAAAAACTAAAAACACATGAAGCAATATATATCTATATTGAAAGTTTTTATTGCTGTGAAAATATTTCAACAGTTTCCAGAAAATGCTATGGCAGCATTTATCTTTCATTTCAAATATTTCTTACAAGGAACATGTATTATTTTCCCCTGTCCCTTATAATAGTATTCAGGACAGTGGTACTTCAATGATTTCATATTAATTTTACATTAATGAAACAACACAATATGTGCTATATTAATAACTAGTGCCATCAGCTATAGAAACTGCATGTTCCTTTGATGCAATTAAATGTTTTAATATTGTAGATGAACATTCTGTGCCTTAAGGTGGCTATTTCCTCAGAATTTTTACGAGCTTCTCTATGCTTTATTTTTTAAGGATTTATTGTAATTGTGAAACTGTCTGTGCTTTACGTAATGATCATTCAGGAATGCTATCTTTATACAGTGTGATGTTATTGAGCTCCATGATGGTACAAGTGACCTGTCTTGCTTTGCTCCTCCCTTTGGGCAAGGGGATTTGTGACAGACCCTCTCTCTAGGCTAGCCCTGTGGTTCCGACCTTGGGCGTCACTCACCTTGCCCCTTTTCCCCTCTTAACTCCCCCTTGGATTGGGTACTTAGGCCTCAAGGTGATTCCTATGTGGACTACTGGATGTGTTGCTCTGTGGGTTTGTTGTAAGCGTGACCAGAGTCTCTATCAAACTTATTCCTATTTTATCAAATATAGGAAGAGCCCAACACTGCTGTAAAAAAAGAATAAACAAGCAGAAGTTAAGACATTTAGATAGCACATGAATCCCTGAACTATTTAACTATTCACAGCTCTCCCAAACCTCATTCAATTCTTCCCCTTGGCTGACTGTCCTATCTTTACTACAGATTTTCCCTATGTCACTGCAGTCTTATCTATATCTCTATATTGTCTTTCCCCATCTGCTTTCTGTCAGAGACAAGCCTCAGTTTTGTATCCTTTCTCCTGTCATTTGCTCCTCTTCATAGCTTTCCCTGAGCTGTAATTGGCTGTCACCAATGGGCTTGCCCAGCTCCTCCCTTCACAGAGGTAACCAACCAGAAAGGAAAACCTGGGATTAGCATGAACTGCAACTTTAAAAGAAGCCAGATGGTTTGTTAACAAACTATGGTTTATGTAGAGTCGAAGGCTTTCACGGCCAGAATCCATTGGTTTGTTAGTTTATGAATCATAGATTGTTTGATGCAGCTGTCCATGAATCTGACTTCAGACTGTCACCTTCTACGCCCTTAAGAAGGACAGCTTCTTCTGAGAAACAGGCAAATGACCAGACGTTTCTTGGTTCAAAGGCTAGAGGCCAGATTTATTGAGTACAAAAGTATAAAAGTATAAAAATGTATAAATCTGCTGCAGCAGGGTGCCGGAGGTTCGGGACAAAGGCCAGAGGCGGGGCAAGGCCTTTTTACCCAGGTAAACAGCATACACACCCACTGCGGCATTTTTCCACCAACCACAGACCACCCGCCCCATATTAGGTAATGTCCAGAAACTTCCATCCATATAAGGAAATGTCCAGAGGGAGGCGCTTCAGGTGAGGTAGAGTCATGAGTCAGCAGACAGGAGGGACTAGGACTCCTGTGTACGTGACTACCTCCTGGCTTGTAATGGAGATTGTCTTTCCTTCACTTACAGTTTCCTCCCTCACATAGGAGGACTAGCCCATCCCGTACCCCTGAACTAAGAGTTGAGTCTCTCTGGCAACATCAACCCTTCGAGGTAGTTCTGTGGACCTTTTGTTAAGTAGTGAATTACAGAAAATTGGTACACATTGCAATAAACAACAGAAACATAGAGCTATACAAGTAAACAAAATCAAAATGACAAAAACACTTTTCACCCATCCAAGATTCGGTAGCGAGCTAGTGAGCCATGACCACCAGTCTTCACTTCTCGGAGAATAAGTTTAACGGATGTCACCAACCACCTTGTGTAATTTGTTCACATCTTCTTCAATGTATCCAGACTCATTGATGTAGCGGCAGCAGGTGGTGTTTAACCAAAAACACAATCCTCCTTCTTTGCTAAGCAGGCAATCCAGTGCCAATTTATGCTGAGCTAATACACCTGCGAGTCCACCTCAGTCTGCAGGGCTTTTATTCCATGTGCAGTGGTATTGGCCAGGATTTCCAGCTGAGCAGAGAGTCTCCGAATTTGGCGTATAGTTAAGGCAACTCCCACCATGGGGAATATGATAGCTCCCAGTCTTCCCCCTTCTGACAAGTAAGTGTTATCGCGATCATACCCATAACTCTCGTCATATGCTCTCTTCACCCGGTGCCATCCGAATTGCCTGTCCCAGGCTTCAACAGGCTGTTGGAGGGGGTGGAACTGAATTCCCCCCACTGAGAGAGAACCAGTAGTACAAGTTCCATTCCAAACTGGGGGAAGGGCTTTGCCCTCCCAATGGCCACAAAGCCAATATGTCCCAGAGGGCAGGCCATAGATCGACCGACCATTATGCAAGCTGGCTTCTTCTTGGAGCTTAAAGGAGAATGGCCCCTATGGTTCCCATATAACTCGATGAAAGCATCATTACAACTGAAAGGGAAGCTGATATTGGGATACCTTTCTGGGCAGGCCTGTGGAAATTCAGGAGTTTCAAATGTTACATCACAGTTGGGATAGTCTCCTAAAGAAATTCTCGACAAAGGGATTCGCTGGGTTTGCCCCCCTGGAAAACAGCATAATACCCTTCACGAGAGGTGCTCCATCGCCGCACGCACAAGGGGGCCAATGGTGGATCCCTTCGTTGGCTCAAAATGAACTGGCCGGGATCCTTTAAAGGGTCCGCGCTATCCTGGAAGGTTCCGTATACAGTGGTTCTGTTCCAGCCAGTGAGATTCAGGGTGTCTACTGATATTACGGGCCATCCCTGTAAATGAGAGGAAGGGCCATACGTACAAACCCGACATTTGGTGACATTTGCCACTTGGGAAATATTATGAACCAGTTGATGAAAAATGTTCTCATGCCAGCCAGCATGAGTGCATTCAGACAAGTAGGTAGTCAATAATACAAGGAACAGGCACTTCATAATAACAAGATATCAAAACACAGCATATAAAAGGTTATAAGTTGGTACAATCAGTCCTAAAACTAATATCAGTGCAATTTGTCCTAAAACTACTACAGTGGTTAACAGACACAGTTCGAAATCCAATACTGAGGTCTCAGGTCAGCCTCCGGAGTGACTCTGAGAAATAAAGTCTCTGAAGGATCAAGTATTTGGCGCGTTTCTCCTAAATAGCAGCTTGAGTCCGTCGCTGGTGTCCTCTTGGGTCACCTTCCACCTTCTGGGTTCTGGCACCTTTTTAACTCTGGAATGATGGATCCAAGGTTTGTGGCCCTGGACTTTAACAGCGGTATCGGTGGTCAGCAGCACCTGGGCAGGTTTGGTCCACGCCGGGGACAAGGGTCGTCTTCCCCAGATCTTTACGACCACCCAATCGCCAGGCTGAATGTGGTGCACCGGACCATCAAGGCTGAAAGGTCGTTCCTGTAAGGACAAAAAGCGAACAGAGGCCAGAGCAGCACCCAAAGAACGAACATACTTTTGTAACACTGCATCTCCTATCTCAACCTCCCCCCTCAGGCTTCCCGGACAGAGTTGGCTAGGCCAAGGGCGACCGAACACTCTCTCAAAAGGGGAGAGTTTCAGGGGACCTTTTGGAGTGATTCTAGCCTTTGTGAAGGCCAGAGGCAGTGCCTTGACCCAGGGTAGGTCAGTTTCTAGGGAAATTTTAGTCATGTGGGTCTTAAGCGTAGAGTTCATCTGTTCCACCATCCCGCTTGCTTGGGGATGGTAGGGGGAGTGGAATTTCCAGGTGATGTTGAGTGTCTTCATCAGTTTCTGCAAGATCCGTGAGGTAAAATGGGGTCCCTGGTCAGAATCGAGTCCACAAGGCAGGGACCAGCGAGGTAGGATAGACCCCAACAGGTGTTTCACAACTTCTCTTGCCTTACAGGTCCTACACGGAAAGGCCTCAAGCCATCCTGAGAACTTGCAGACAAGGACTAACAGATACTGAAATCCCAGGGCTCTGGGGAATTCAGTGAAGTCAATTTGCCAATATTGCCCTGGATATATAGAAGGGTTGTGCAGATGTCTCCTAGCCCTGTCTGGGTGGTTTCCATGAGCAGGATTCACCTGTTGGCAGATTTCACAAGTACGAACAATAGATGCTAGAGTAGATCTTACGGATGGTCCATCGAAATATTTTCTCCACAGATGTATCAAGGCTTCTTCTCCAAGATGTGTCTGTTGATGGATCTTCTCAACTAGTGGTCGCTGAACAGAAGCTGGGATCCAAATCCGGTTGGTTTCAGGGTGAATGAGCCAGCTCTGGACCTGGCGGTACCCTGCATTCTTGGCTGTGGTGTAGTCTTCTGGAGTGTATGGTGGCTTCTCAGGAGGCATTGGGATGGCTACTGTGTTCACAGTGCACCCTCGAGCAGATCCTCTGCGCGCTGCTAGTTTTGCTTGTTCGTCAGCGAATCTGTTTCCTTTGGCGATTTCTGAATCTTCTTTCTGATGCCTTCTACAGTGAACAATGGCAAGTTCTTGTGGTACGTGGACTGATTCCAATAATTCCTTTATTCCATTCCTATGCTTGATAGGGCTGTCAGATTGGTCTAGCAGCCCTTTCTCTTGCCAGAGTTGAGCGTGGGCATGTACAACTCCCCAGATGTACTTGGAGTCCGTGTAGATGGTTGCACGCAGACCTTTTGCATGTCGGGTCGCTTGGACCATGGCCTCTAATTCTGCTCTTTGGGCTGAGCAAGAGGCAGGTAGAGCCCCAGATCGCACGAGCGTCCCAAGATGGTCCACTATGGCCCATCCAGTGTGCCGGATTCCCTGTTCTACGAAGCTGGAGCCATCTGTGAACCAGATGACATCTGGATTTTGAAGGGGAGTTTCAGAGAGGTCTGGCTGTGGTTTGGTTTGGAAATCTATGGTGGTCACGCAATCATGGAGTGGTTTGCTGAACTCAAGTTTCGGAATCTCGGGGATGTACTCTGCCGGATTATTCCTCTCTATTCTGAGCACGGAAACCCTTCCATCTTCCAGCATAGTGGCCTGGCACTTTGCCAAGCGGTCTGACGTCATCCAAGTTGGTCCCCATAGTTCCAGTATGGAACGAAGAGCATGCGGGGAATATACAGTAAGTTGTCCTCCAGAGGTCAATTTCAATGCTTCTTTTATCATGAGAGTGGCTGCTGCCACTGCTCTCAGGCAGGCAGGCCAACCTCGAGCAGTATCATCTAGATTCTTACTGAAGTAGGCAATCACCTTCGGTGCCAGGTCTGACGATTGAGTGAGCACTGCCTTAGCCACTCCTTCCTGTTCAGCTACAAAGAGAATGAAGGCCTCTGAGGGGTTAGGAAGGTGCAAAGCAGGAGCAGAGGCTAGGCGGGCTTTCAATTGATCTGTTGCAGTCTTAATAACTGGGTCCTCGGGAAGCAGGTTATAACCAGCCTTCTCAGACTCCGCCATGATGGAATACAAAGGTTTAGACAGGTTTCCATAGTCCCAAATCCATAGCCTGCAGAACCCTGTCAGACCCAGGAAAGATCTAAGTTCCTTGACGGTTCGGGGCGTTGGTATTCGAAGGATTGCCTCAACCCGTTCAGGGGCCATAGCTCGCTGTCCCGCAGAGATGTCATGTCCCAAAAAACGGATTTTAGGCTGGATTAACTGGGCCTTTTTCTTGGAGGCTCGGTATCCTCGTTCAAGCAGGAAAGTCAGTAGTGAAATAGTCTCTTCTTCACAGGCGAGTTGGGTCTCAGTTGCCAAGAGCAGGTCATCCACATATTGAAGTAGAATGGTGTTCTGTTTCTGAGGCCAGTCTCGGAGGTCTCGGGCTAGCGCTTGACCAAAGAGAACAGAAGAGTTCTTGAAGCCTTGAGGCAATTTGGACCACATGGCTCTTTGGACATTTCCACCTTCATCCAAGGGGTAAGAGAAGGCAAATATTTTCTGGCTTTCAGGGTGAAGGGGGATGCAAAAGAATGCATCTTTTAGATCCAAGACCGTGAACCAGGAGTGCGTAGGTGACAAGACGCTGAGCAGCGTGTAGGGATCAGGAATAAGCTGGGGTAGATCCTGGGTAGCAGAGTTGACAGCGCGTAGATCATGTACAAGACGAAGACCTCCTGACGGCTTTTGGATTGCTAGGATGAGGGTATTCCAAGGGCTACAATCAACTGGCCCATGAGTGATGACACCCCCTTCAACCAATTTCTCTATCAATTTGGCCAGTCCCTCTCTGAGGTGTGGACGGATTTTATATTGGGACAAGCATACGGGTTGTGCTCCTTCTCTTAGCCTGATTTTTACTGGCTCTACAGTAACTGCTAGTCCTGGAAGGCCTGTATCCCAAATTCCTGGAGGGATTCGGGAGGAGACTGTAGAAGTGATGCTCGTGGAAGTGATATTCATGATCTTTGTAGGGACCACTGGGGGCGCTGGACCTCGCCAAAAGTCTACAGGTGTCCGGAAGGTTACTGTGTTGGTACCATCTTCTTCAAACTCTATGCACGCCCTGGTCAAGCACAACAGGTCTCTCCCCAGCAGATTCACATGGGCCTCCGGGAGCAGTAAGAAAGGTGCTTTTAATTCTGTGTGTCCAATTCAGCACTCAATCGGGGCATGAGAAACCACAGACTGGCTGCCAGTGGCTCCTCCAATAGTCATTTGCTTCTCTACAGGGACAGGTAGTGGGCGTGTAACAGCAGAAACCGCTGCTCCGGTATCTACTAGGAACTCTTGGTCTTCGTTGCCCACTCTCAGAGTTACCCGGGGCTCCGGGGGTGGGATACCGGGCCCCTGACCCCCTCAGTCTGTCCAAGAATCATCCTGAGGGTTTGCAACTGGTGCCAGGTGGACTGCTTCACGTTGGGGATTGAAAGGAAGGGCTGAGGGATTGGGAAAAGAGTTCCCTCTGCCTCTCCCCCTATTCTTCTGAGGACACTGGGCTCGCCAGTGCCCAAACTGTTTGCAGTAAGCACATTGTGACTTTCCCAACCTTTCTCTTCCCATTTGTCCTCCTCTTTCCGTTCCACCACGAGCCATCCCTCTTCCACGTCCCCCAGGTCCCTGACCAACAGCTGGCTGGGCTTGTTGCATTGTTACAGCCATCACCCGTGCCTTTTGTTTCTGCTTTTCTTCATCCCTTCTCACATAGACCTTCTGGGCTACCCTCAACAGTTCACCTATATCCCTTGTGTTCCATTCTTCCAGTTTCTGGAGCTTGGTGCGAATATCAGGCCAAGTTCTAGTAACAAAATGGAATACAAGCAGGCTTTGTCCATGTTCACTATTTACATCTAGCCCGGAGTATTTTATTGCCCATTCCTTCAGCCTCTGTAGGAAGGCAGAAGGCGACTCATCCTTTTCCTGTTGAATATCAAAAGCCTTGTGGGGGTTCTGTGCGTGGGGAACCGAGTGCTTAATGCTAGCAATAATCAGAGCTTTCAGATCTTCCATTTTCTGCCTGTCTGCTTCTGCCCTGTTGTCCCAACGTGGGTCTTGGTTGGGGTACTTCTGTTCTGCAGGGACAGATCCATCAGTACCTTTAGGATGGGCCTTTTCCCACTCCAACATAGCTGCTTTCCTAATCATAATCATTTCTTCCCCAGAGAACAGGATGTTAAGAATGGCCATTAACTCTTTCCAGGTATAGATGGAGGGTCCCAGAAATTGCTGGAATTGCTCTGCCACTCCGATAGGGTCTTCAATAAGAGACTTCATTGTCTTTTCAAATTCTCTAACTTCCAGGCTGGACAGGGGGTGATCAACATAACTAATCCCACCCCTGCCATCTGGGACTTCCCTCAATGGGTACATTGGCACTGGAGTATGACTGATCATCATCTGGGGGTTTGTGCCTGCCACATTTGCTGATTTGGATTTGGTCTTATCCAGAGGAAGGCTCTCTTGATCTTTTAAAAGCTGTGCCAGTTCCTTCTGGAGGGGTTTATAGGGCCCAGACGTCCCTGCAGCTGAGCCACCAGGGGGCGTAGTAGGATCAGTGGAGGAGGAGGGCGCCTGAGCCTGAGCTACTCCGGCCAGAGCTGGCTGTGAAGGAGAGTCTGTGTTTGGGCCCCCTCCAGCCCCACCCTCTTCAAAATCTGGGTTTATGGGTGGTGGTGGCGGGAAATCAGCCAGCTCATCAGCCATGGGGCCAACCTCAGGAGCTGGCTGAGGGTAAGGCGGAGGGGGCAAATTATCTAGTGGATCCCAACTCTCTCTCTTAAACTTTTGGAATTGGGAAGGTCCAGGGGATTTTACTGGGGCAAGAGCCATGACTGCCTTTGCACTGTCCGGGAGGCGATGTGGGAGAGGATTAGGAAATCCAATCCCTGAATTCTTGAAAACTCTCATGTATAACAGTTCAACAGTTTTCCCAGCCGAATCTAACCAGTTAATCCAAGCTTGCAGTGCTAGCTTATCAAATGTCCCATTTGTGCCCCACTGAGACAACCCAGGGACCCGATACTGAGGCCGAATTTCAGTACAATACTGTATCATTTGCTTTTTAGATAGTCCCTTCCCCACATCCTTCCAATTCTGCAACACACACCGCAAGGGAGTAATGGGGGAGCCCACCCCTGGGTTTTTCCCCCTAATCTGTTTCTGTTTTGAACTGTTTGAACCTATCTCTGCTATTACAAACTGAATGCAAAACACACAGGGAACGCAAATTCACAGACAAGGAGACGCACATCAAATAACAGACAGAAGAGACAGCGTTCGCTTCGCTCATTCCCGGCCGTCTCCCTCGCGAGTAGAACGGAACCGCGGGGTGGAGCTCCACACTCACTTCGTCTGTGTTTGGATGTCTCAGACACACTCCAGGCACACACACGCACACCACAAAGCTGAAACAGGGGAATTCCCAAACTGAACTCAGGCCCAAGGTACCTATCTAGGGGCGGTCCCTGACTTTTTGGGACTTACCAGAGGGAGAGGTGAATCACAGGCGTGCTGTCCCAAACCTCAACCCTAATCAGATTTTCGGAGCCTTGAATCAGGAAGGTAGAGCCTCGTCCTTGCCTCTGATCAGGAGCGCACGGCGATAATTCCCATCATGTCACAAGAGGGACGTTGGCGCCTGATGTGAAAATCGATGTCCGCCACCAGGATCAGACGGTCTTCAGAGGGATGCCTTCCCGTCTGGCCTCCTGGGCAGGGGGACTGATGTCGGGCGAAATTTCTCAACCCCTGCCCGTTTCTCTGGGGCCCCACGTTGGGCGCCAGAAAACTGTCACCTTCTACGCCCTTAAGAAGGACAGCTTCTTCTGAGAAACAGGCAAATGACCAGACGTTTCTTGGTTCAAAGGCTAGAGGCCTGATTTATTGAGTACAAAAGTATAAAAGTATAAAAATATATAAATCTGCTGCAGGAGGGTGCCGGAGGTTTGGGACAAAGGCCGGAGGTGGGGCAAGGCCTTTTTACCCAGGTAAACAGCATACACACCCACTGCGGCATTTTTCCACCAACCACAGACCACCCGCCCCATATTAGGTAATGTCCAGAAACTTCCATCCATATAAGGAAATGTCCAGAGGGAGGCGCTTCAGGTGAGGTAGAGTCATGAGTCAGCAGACGGGAGGGGCTAGGACTCCTGTGTACGGGACTACCTCCTGGCTTGTAATGGAGATTGTCTTTCCTTCACTTACAAGAGAATATGCAGTGCTTTCTTCCTCCTGGTTTGTATACTGGATTTTGTAGAATGAGGAGTGAGACAGAAACAATAGGTGCATGTTGTGTATTCTTAAGTCAGGATTCCTGATGTACCATTATGTGCTTTTGGCCTCTCTGAAGTCCAATAAAAATCTGTATGTGCTTTTCAGACCATTTCTGCACTAGACTGTTATAGTGCTATTATTCTACTTTCAACATCCTGTGGAATCCTGGGATTTGCAGTTTAGGGAGGGGCCTAAACTGCAAACCCCAGGATTCCAGAGGATGTTGAAAGTGGAATAATAGCACTATAACAATTTAGTGCAGAAATGGCCTTAGTGTGTTTGCATTCCCAAGGATATTTGTACTGATTTTCCTACAATATGCTCTCTTTTTTTTTAAAGGTAGTTTCTCCAAATGTACACACTTTTGTGTACAGCTTCCTCTTAAGCACACATTTGTACATACTTTTTATTCTGGCAGGCTTTTGTGACTGACTGATACAAAAAGGGTTTGTTATAGTTGGTAGCTTTATTTTCCTTGATGAATGTTCTTAAATTATGTTTGAACAGCTTTCCTTTGTATTTCTGATTTAATTTTATTTTAACATTTTATCTTGTTTCGGTCTTGTTTTTATTTAATAGTACTGTAAGCTGCCTTGATTATCATTTTGGGATAAAGGTAGGGTACACATCAAACAAATACATAAAATTATTCCCCACAAGAAAAAGCATGTTACTTTACATGGGGACAAATTACCTATGAGAGCCACAAAAATGAGTGGAGGAAGTACTCATACTTTTTCTCATACTTTATCTCTTGCAGCTTCCAAAGAGAGTTTAATTTACTTCTCCCATTTTGATGGATGTTGAACCATGTCAGGCATCCTTTGGAAACAGCATTCGAAATTCCTACTCTTGACTTCCTGGGTAGTATACCCATCTCTTAATCATAGTATGTTTGTCGCCACACATTTCTGTCTCTGGGGGAACATATTTGGACAGCACAGGGTTAACTGGCTGGCTGGCAAGCCAGTTTGCTTCAAGGCAGGTCAACAAAAGGCGCCTCCTTCCACTCACACAGTCAAAGTGAATTTTATTTGTACCTGTGGAAGAAAATCCTGTGTGTGCTCCTCACCCCGTTCTTGGCAGTAAAACTGCAAAGATAAGAAATTATGACCAGGATCCAGTGTGACACAAGGAGAATGAAAAACTCTGCTCACACCCTAGTGTTGGATTTAACCATTGCACAAGCAGTGTATGAGGTATAGCATGGGCAGGCAGCCTGTACTGAACAATGAGTGCATAGGAGAAAAATGTACTAGATCTATATTATGCACTATATTTCAAAATTTATTTTCATTAGCACAGTAGACTTTGGGTTTGTGCAATGACATAGCTGGACTCAGACCAAAATAAGTGATTAATAAGCTCACACTTTCACATTTAAAATCTGCTGCTTGAGGCAGCCTTCTCATTGTCCCCTAATGTCAGAGGGAGACCTACCGGCTTAAATTGAAGTTTATACATTGTTCCTCCCACCTTGAGCCACTAGGTTGGCTTCATCCAACTCACTTGTGCTGTAAGTGCACCTCTCCTGGAGTACATGGACCATGACCCTCAGAACCTCACAATATCAATTTAATGTAAAAATTTCAGACTCTTTTCTCCTAGTCTGTTGTAAGATAAGCTGAGGAGATGCATTTTTAATTCACGTCTTCTTGGGAAAATCCTGTTCTAACAAACTGGGCCACTTTGAGGCAAGCAATTCAGAGCAGTTGCTTTTGTGTTCCAAGAAAGTGGGAGACAAAAATGGAGACAAAGAATTTCTCCTGTCCTATTCCTCCTCTCTCCTTCCCCGACTCCAATTCATATAAATATTTAAATTATTTTAATTGTTTCGCTCTTTCCTTTTGCATATGAAGTGTGTATTCCTTCACAGCAGCTCTGTTCATAAGTCCTGGGGCTTAACATCAACATCATGCCCATGCTCTAGACTGTGCCTTTAGGGCCCAACCCATCCAGTGATCTATTTACAGTCACTACTGTGGGAAGAGACAGAGTGGGCACTAGGCAGCCTTCAACTACAAAGAGAGATCCCTGCATAAACAAGAAATGATCCACTGACCCCAATATGAGTAAAACAAACAGGACAGTGTTTGAAGAGGACTTATTTTCTTCTTCACACATTACTAAGTCTCCTTTCAAATTATGTATATGACTTCTGAAGGCAGAATAATGCTGCATTTCATTGATGGGAAAAGAATTGTTGTCATCAAGTAACTTGTACTGAAAGTAAGCACAGAACTTCATTATCTTGTATTTATTTTTACAACCACCCCATGAGGTAGTTTAGTCATTGTTTTGAGTTGGGGGCGGTATGAGATGAACCAAAGTTTGCTTCAGCTAGTTCAGTTAGTTCATAGATGAGTTGGCAAGCTAGTAGCTAAGCCTTCCCTGAAAAACATTATTACTTATTATACTTCTGTCCTGTGCTAACTCCAAGGAGCTTTAAAAAAAAAGGCAATTTTTAATCCTCACTGCAGCTCTGTGAATTAGTGACTGCCCCAGACTTATACAGTATACTTCGGGGCTGAACAGGGATTTGGAACTGGGTTTCCCAGTTGCTGATCTTACGCTGTAACCATTGCACAACACCCTTTGACAAAAGTAGTCCCTTAGCCCCATTAGCCCTGTGCAAATGACAATTCTGAAAAAAATAATAATGGGGTAGTGGAATTGTTCCCATCTATGCATGTACAGAACCTGTTATCTAATTTACATCTTTAGAAAGGTACAAGTTTTATTTCTGTGCAGTTTGTGTATAGAATTCTGTGAAGGAGAATGTGAGAGTGTTGGGCAGTCATGCGTGCAGGGCCAGTGGGCATGAACCTTTCTCCTTCTTGCCCAGGCTGCCCACTAGTAACACTGGTATAGGATTATTCTCTCATGTAAAGTTAGATAAATGTAGATTTGAAGGTTAACTATTCACAGCCAAAATAATCTCTGTCTGTGTAGCCCCAGGTGGTTGCCTAACAAGATAAGATTAGTGGTCAAGAGGTAGAACATTCTCACTTCTAACTGACTAGGTGACAAAATGAGACATGGTGAACTTCATCAGATTGCTCGCTTGCAGAGGGAAGATTTTGCAGATAAGAATTGGAAAACAAATCTCTTTTATTTCCAGCCTTCCTTAATAGCAAAACTTTCTGCTTTGAATGTGCTGTGGTATCCTACCTAAATAAAATTAACTCCAATTGTACTGTAATGCTGGCATTATTGTGGGTAAAACTACGGCTACTTTTGCAATCTTTCGTGAATTGCCAGACAGTTTGGAAGACAGCCCATAAATCTTATTAGGATAGTCCTATTAGATTTTTCTGAGAAGCTTAAGATGGATTTATAATAAATGTAAATAAAAGAACAGTTAACAGGTAACTCTCGTGTATCTTAAATATATCATAATAACAAGAATCAAAATGTTTTCCTGACTTGCTTTTATGACACCACCGCCATTTTTCAAAAAAATCAAGTCAACCAATATTCTTGCCCAGCCAATTGCTATATAGTATTTTTTTTTACATTAGATTGTTGTGCATAGCAAGTTAAGATAAAGATTTCTAGGAGTAGTTCCAATGTTAAAATCCTTTTTAAAAATTTCACAACAAATAAAAACAAACAAAACCCTAAACTTTAATGTGAAAAAAGCAGGAACTATTAAATCTATTCAGTGCAGTCCAAGCAGGATGTATTGCATCTGACATCTACCCACATTCCACAGCCCTGTTGCGCCATTTGTCTGAATGCCTGAGAGCAAGAAATGGGTGAAAGGACCACAAATGACTGTGCCCACCTTCTATGTCCCAGTGCCTGTGTGTCCAGTCCCCCTCAGTCCTTGGCCTCTCTGTTTTGAACAGGGAGCTCTCAAGGGATGTTGTGGTTACTTAAGACCCTTGGTTCCCCAGTTGCATAGTGTGGTCTCCTCTAAATCAACAAAACACAGCTTCATATCTTCTTTCTCAGTGGGAGAAGGTCAGGGATTGAAGGCAGACAGTCAGTGATAACACAATAGTTGCAATCAGCCTGCACACACGATCCCATTCCTCTGTCTATTTTTTGCCTTCCTATGTTCAGGCCAGTGCCTGAGGTAAGACTTATTAGATAGGGAGAGTATGCAATCACAACATATTCTCAGATCCTGGCTAGACTTTCCTTTTTCTTTTTCTTTGTAATTGCCATCAGTAGACTGAAATAAAAATGTGGCTCTAAAACCAGTTTGCTCAGGCAAATATTTCAGTCTGAAGTTCTTTTGAAGTGCATTCTAGTAAAATAAGGGGACTTTGCAGCAAAGACAAAATGCTTAGTATTGGTCTAGTTGCTGGAACCAGATTATAGTCACAGTCTTTATGACAAGATGACCTTGGATCTGTATAACATGTGATTTCTAGTCAAGTCTGGATTGGAAGCAACCTACATACATGTAGCTTCTTAGGCCCACATCAGCTAATCTGAGTGATCTTTTTGCAGTGCAGTGGGATCTGAAGGAAATTCGAGATGTTACCATGCTTTGTGTTCCTAGCAGCTGGTTGTTTGAGCTGGGGGCTAGAACATCTTGGATTTTAAAGTACCAAAGGCTTAAATTGGTGGTGCTGAATTTGATGTGTGTTGTTAGCACAAACTTAGAATGTGTATTTTGTTCTACTTCTGTAAGGCCTGCTTTCATGAACTGGATCTCTATGTGACACAAATATACTCACATTCTTATTTGTTTTCCTTGGCCTTCTGATAAGTTATGAGATTTCTGGTTCTGCTGATGGTTTTGATGGTGGTTGTTTCTGCTTTTGGGGTATAGTGGTTTGAATGTTGGAGTAGCTTTTGGGATTCAAATGCCTGCACAGCCCTGGAAACCCACTGACTGACCTTGGGCAAGTCACACTCTCTCAACCCCAGAGGAAGATAATGGCAACCCCCCTGAAGATGGCTGAATTTCCTAGTTCTGCAGTTCTTAGGTGTAGTTTCCCAGTGCAGACAAAAAGGAAAATTGTAGTTAGTAGATCATCTGAAGATTTTAACTTGGCGGCTAAATGACATGAGTTTTGGTACCAGTTGGGCCTCCAGGGGAAGAGCATTCCACATTAGGGTCAGAAGGCCCTGTCCTATGTCCCAATTCAGTGTATTGACTTTACTGGTAGTATGTGGAGAAAGCCTCCCCCAACAGATCTTAATGCTCAGGCCAGGACCTCTGGGGAGAGGTGCTCCCTCAACTGTTGGGGTCCCAAGCTGTATAAATGGCATCACAAGCATCTTAAATACATATCAGAAACATAATGGCAGCCAGTGCAATTCTTTTAAGATTAGCATTACATGTCTATATAATATTCTAGTCAGCAGTCAAGATGCTGCATGTTGCATTAGCTGCAGTTTCTGAGTCCTCCTCAAGGGCAGCGCCATATAGAGTGCATTAGGGTAATCTATTTAGGAGGTTACCTATGCATGGGCTACTGTGGCTAGGTTACCTCTGTCCAGGAAAGGCAGTAGCGGATGCACCAGTCGAGTCTGGTGTCAAGCACTCAAAGCCACAGAGTCCACTTGGGCTTCAAGTGACAGAGATGGATCCAGGAGCATTCCCAAACTACATACCTGCTCCTTCAGGGGGAGTACAGCCCCATTCAGAACAGGCTGTTCAACCAATTCCTGAACCCAAGAACTGCCAAACCACGGAGCCTCTTTCTTATTGGGATCATCCAGCCATGACAGTATCCATGCATTAGTCCAGCACCTTCACACCTTGAGTGTCATCACAGATTTCAGCACTATAAAACTGCGAGTCCTCAGTAGTTGTTTACTGCTGGCTTCTTGTCTGATGTGATTTCATTTTACAATTGGATGATAAGATTCTAATATGCCTCTTTTCAAAAGAGGCATATTTTAGTTACAACAGATTGATTGAAAAGGGAAAAAAAATCCATGTTCTCTGTGGAATCATATCATCAGGGCCTTCCTTTTTAAATAGAATCTATAAAGCTTCGTGATGAAGATTAGATGTCTCAATCTCTTTTGACCTTTGGAGGCATAGTTTCAGTTTAGCACAAAAACTGCTAAAGTAGCATCTGCTCATAAATGGAGTAATTTGAATCTGCACTATAACCCTGTGTATACATATATATTTAAAACTGAATGGAGATCAGTGGGATTTGCCTATCCAATGTTTAGTGGATCCGTCTGCTGGAAACTAGCTTCGCTAAGCATATTTCCTTTGAGGAATGGATGCACATCTGCAGTGGGATTAGGAACTCTTGAAGGATGCATATTGCCAGTTCAGAATTGTCCTGGGCCCTGAGGTTTCCAGGCCAAAACCTGAGATCAAGGGATGACCCCTGGTGATGTCATTAAGCACTATGCATCAAGTATCAACCCACAGTTGCTCACCTCATCCACGCACACACACACAGAAAGAAAGAAGGAGAGCAAGCGAGAGGGAAAGAAAGAGAGAGGTAACATAATTTCCTATTTCAAAATTAATACAGACATTTTAGCTAAAGGGACTGTTCTCAAATCAGGGTGAAATGAGATCATTATTCCTTCTCGCTTACCTAGAGAGACAGGATTGTTATTGTTGTTAACTGCTATCAAACTGACTTTGACTTATGCTGACCCTGTGGATAAGAAAACTCCGAGTCACCTTATTATCAACTGCCCTGCTCAGGTCTTGCAGATGCAGGGACATGTCTTTCTTGATGGAGACTGTTCATCTGTAATGCCTTCTTCCTCTTTTCTTACTGCCTGCTACCTTGCCAAACATTATTGTCTTTCCCAGTGAGCCATGTCTTCTCATGATATGTCCAAAAAGTATGACAGCCTCAGTTTGGTCATCTTGGCTTTTAGGGAGAGTTCCGGCCTGATTTGCTCTAGGACCCATTAGTCTGTCTTTTTAGCAGACCAGGGTATCCACAGAACTCTTCTCCAGCACCACATTTTGAATGAGGATTTGAATGAAGATTTTTCTCAGCTTTTTCCACTGTTCAGCTTTCACAGCCATACATAGACACTTGAAATGCTATGGCATGGACAATCTTAACTTTAGTAGTCAGTATATATCTTCACACTTGAGGATCTTGCCTAGTTCCTTCATAACTGCCTTCCAAGTCCTACTTTTCTTCTGATTTCTGGACTGCAGTTTCCATTCTGATTAATGATTAAACCAAAAATATGGAAAATCTTGAACTATTTCAGTGTCTTCATCACCTGCTTTAAGTTTACATCAACCATCTGTGGTCCTTATTTTTGTTTTCTTAATATTCTGCTGTAAAACTGTCTTTGCAGTTTGTGCTTTGAGTTTCATCAGTAATCATTCCAAGTCTTTGCTGTTTTCTGCTAGTAGTATGAGGTTGTCTGCATATTTTAAATTGTTGAAGTTCATTCCTCCAATTTTCACCTCCTTCCTTTGAGTCTAACTCTGCTTTGCATACGATATAGTCAGCATACAAGTCAAACAGATAGGATGATTAAATGTAGCCTTGCCTAGCCCCCTCGCCAATTGGAAACTGTTCTGTTTCTTCTTGTTCCTAGCAGTAGCCTCTTGTCTTGCATACAGGTTGCGTATCAGGACAATCAAATGTTATGGCAAACCCATTTCTTTAAGAATGATCCATAGTTCCCAGTGATCTACACAATCAAAAGCTTTGCTATAATGTATGAAGCACAGACTGATTTTCTTTTGTCTTTCTTTGGTATGCTCCATTATTCCATGTATTTTTGCAATATGATCCCTGGTACTTCTTCATTTTCTGACCCTAGCTTGAACATCTGGCACTTGTCATATCATATGTGGCAGATGTCTTTGTTGTAGCATTTTGAGCATGACTTCACTTGCATGGGAAATTAATGCAGTGATCCTGTGGTTACTGCAATCACTGGTGTCTCCTTTCTTGGGGATTGGAATGTTTATTGAGCATTTCCAGTCTGTGACCCATTGTGTTATTTTCCATATTTATTGACAGATTTTATTTAGAACTAGAGTAGATTCTGTCTCTGTAGATTAAATCAGGTCTATTGGTATGCCATCTGTTCCCAGTGATTTATTTCTCCCAAGTGCTCTGACTATAGCTTTCACTTCACTTTCTAAAATTGGTGGTTCATCTTCATATGGTTCTTCCTTAAATGAATCTGTCCATTTTTTATCTCTTTTATATAGTTCTTCTGTGTATTGTTTTCATTATTTTTTTATTTCTACTTGGTCATGTAATGTGTTCCCCTGCTGGACATCCCCATTCTTGGTTTTAATTTCCCTTTGATTTCACAGATATATAGAAGAGGTCTCTTGTTCTTCCTTTTTTGTTGTCATCTTCTATTTCTCTGTATTATTATAGTAGTTCTCCGTGTCCTTGCACACAAGGTCATTGAACAGCTGCATTCAGGGTTCTTACTCTATTTCTGTCACCTTTTATTTTTGCTTCTTGTCTGTCCTTAACTGCTTGAAGAGTTTAATTTGTCATCCACTGATGCTTCTCTTTCTTTTTGGGTACAGATAGTGTCTTTTTGCATTCCTCTCTTTAAACATCCCTGGCTTCAGACCGGAGTTCTTCTGCCTCCCATTCAGTTAGGTTTAAAGTGCAAATCTATTTTTCACATTTGTCTTAAATTCTACGGAGATGTTCTTTGGTTGTATTTTGACATGATGTTTAGTGGGTTTAGTGTTCTTCTTTAACTGTAACTTTTGCTGTTAGTAGTCCATGGTCTGTGCAACAATCTGCTCCTGCTCTTGTTTTTGCAGGGAGAATGGAGCTTCTCCATCCTCTGCTTCCAATTATGTAGTCTATTTGATTTCTATATCAGCTGTCAGGTGATGTCCATGTATATCATCACTTCTTGGGTTGCTTGAAGAATGTGTTTGCAATGAACAAACAGTGACTATGCGAAATTCTATCAGTTGTTCTCCTGCTTCATTTCATGATCCTAGGCCAAATTTTCCTACAGTCTTTGGAATGCAAAAGTAGAAACAGAGTAGAATCAATCACCTATGATTAACAAGAAGTCATGTTTTGGTGTGTAATCAGTTTCCTTCTGGACTCCTTCTTGGAGTCTTTCAGTTTCTTCCTCTTCTGCCTCTGTAGTTAGAGCATAAACTTGGATTAAAGTTATATTGATGGGTTTTCTCTGAAGTCTTATTGACGTGTCAGTCATTCTCTGTATTGTATTCTTTGACTGCTTTTGTATCTTTTCTCACTATAAATACCACCCCATTTCTTCTTAGATTTTCATTTCCTGAGTAAAAACACTGTGTAGTTATCTCAGAATGTCCCATTTCTGTTCACTTTAGTTCACTTATCCCAAGTATTGTAATGTTTATACATTTCATTTCTTGTTTTACTATGTCTAACTTCCCTTGATTCATGCTTCTCACATTCCATGTTCCTATAATATGTGTTGCGCAGCTTCAGACTTTCCTTTCACCTCTGAGCACATCAACAGCTGAACAGGCTTGAGTCCAGCTGCGTCATTAGCCACAGTGCTACTTGTAATTGTCCTCTGCTCTAACCCAGTAGCTCATTGAACACCATCTGACCTTGGGGTCTCTT
Source organism: Cyclura pinguis (assembly GCA_030412105.1). Taxonomy (NCBI): domain Eukaryota; kingdom Metazoa; phylum Chordata; class Lepidosauria; order Squamata; family Iguanidae; genus Cyclura; species Cyclura pinguis. Next base: position 205,657,572 of record CM059599.1, read on the forward strand.
CTTCTGGTACTATCTCTCATTTCATTTTGGATTGTCTCATCATAGGGTTTTCAGGGTAAAAGACATTCAAAAGAGGTTTACCAAGCTTCCCACACAGTGCTAATGAGTGGTAGCTATGGTGCCACTGCCGTTGTCTCTGAGAGACAATGCTTCTGCAAATATCACCCTCCCCTACTGGTACTACCTAGTAGCTGTTTGACACATTTAATCTGGCTCCTCAGCAAAAGCATATCTGACATGGGAGACCCCACCAGCAGCACTGCTGCTGGATAAGGAACATTTACTCTAGCCTGCTTGTTTCTAGCCAAAAGATGTATGCAAAGTAGAGTGTGTGGGTGTGGCTGTGATCCTTAATGCTAAAATTACTAGGAGTGAAGGAGGAATCTAACTATTCTTAACTAGGAGGAATCTAACTAACCTAGTAACTAACTGATTAGGAGTGAAGGAGGAATTTAACTTGCAAAGACTTGAGTCTTTTTCAAGTTGCAGCAACAAATCAATTAAACCTTGCAAATCATAGCAAGTTGCTGCTGTACTAGGTGAGCTAGGGATTTGCACACAGCCCTTTCTTCTTGCCTGGAGCTGGATAGTCCCATTAGCTGTTTGACCCATGGAAACTGGAATCTCAGGGCGAATCCCTGAGATCTAGCAACCTTAATGACTTGATAGGTGCCTAATGTGCAGATTAAAACCCAGGTTATTCATTGGTTTGTACACTTTCCAAACTTTCTAACATAGTTCTTAGCTCAAAAATGCATTTTGAAATATGTATTTTGAGAGGTGAAAATCCCTACTTAAAACATGCATTTAGATATTTATTTGAATATTCATATAGATTTCTTTGTATAGACAATTTACAGATGACTACAGAAACAAGAAGGACCACTTGCATAAGTGGTAAAGACTGCAGATTATTCACCAATGCCTAGTTCAGATTGCCTCTTTTTGTTGTCTCATAATTGTTATTTTTGTTGGTGGTAGTTTCTAGTACTTTGGTGATATTGTGTTAGTACTTTATTCTGAACTGCCTCAACAGTCAAAAGTCTGTACAAAAATGTGAAGTGTCTGTAGGGAATGGATGTACGCATGCATTCCAATCCAGTCTTCAGTGTGGATGTTACTATGCATCTGCCCTGTTGGGCTACTGGTTATACGCGGATTGACAGTTGTGCCTATATTTTACCGTTTATAACAGTTGGTAGGTAGGTATATTATATATAACTGCTACAGATTTTTAGATGACCTTTCTTTAGGCTCTGTAACAAATAGAGCCAGTGTCAATGTACGGGTTTTATTACCATTTAAATATAAACATTTTAAAAAGAGATCATGAACCAAATAATCATAGTCTGCTTTTGGTAGGAAATCCATCACTTTTAGCTGTCAAGTATGGTTGGTAATTTGAAGTAGTTGTAATAAATCAGTGTGATGTAATGACTGGAGATTTAGAGTGGAATTCAGAGATCCAAGTTGCAGTCCCTAATTAGTCTCCACCCTGCCCCCCCAAAAAACCCTGCTGTAGGTGATCTTGGGCTGCTCATTTTCTCTCAGCTTAATATATTTTGCAAGACCGTTGTGAAGATAAAGGGAGGAGGAGGAGGAGGAGGAAGAGAGCCATGGATACAGCCTTGAATTCATTAGAGGAAAGGTGGAATATAAATTTAAAGTAATAAATAATTGCGTGGAAAAAAATGAATGACACAAAACAAGACATCCATGGTCTGAAAGCAGAATGACTTTAGGAAGAGTCATGGTAGACCAACGGCAGAATCTGAGGTAGGGATTTTCATACTGTTGTACTAGTTACCCGAAAGAATATGGCTTTGTTAATTGAGATAATAAAACATTAGTTGCATTGTAGATCTAGAATACAAGATACCATTGAGGAATTTAGGATGGCAGTGCTGAAATGATGATGGTTGCAGTAGCAATTTAGTGTTGTTGTTGTTGTTGTTGTTGTGTGCCTTCAAGTCATTTCTGACTTATGGCTACCCTAAGGCAAACCTATCGCAAGGTTTTCTGGGGCTCAGAATGTGTGACGTACCGAAGGTAACCTAGTGTGTTTCCATGACTGAGTGGAGAATCGAATTCTGGTTTCCAGCACCATAGTCTGATGCTCAAACCATTGCACCACACTCAGTTTAGTGCTACTGCTGACCATATGTTGTAGTTTGGGTTCCAGTGCATAATTTTATCTTGATATGTTTTGTTGGCAACTTGAGGACTGCAAAGTTTTTTTTTAAAGTTTTTGTTTTGGTCTGCTGAATAGGAGAGTTATGTATTCATGCTTGATTTATAAGCCTCTGAAGTCTTTCTTCTTTTTGGTAAAGCTTGACCTAGTTTCCTACATGAAATAAGTGCACACTAACTAAACTGGAAGGAAATGCTGTAGCGTAGGGATGGCTGACTAATTTTTGTTCATGGATCATCTGATTTTCCAGCAATGGACTGGTTCAAGCATCATGAAAAGCTGTAGATTGTTGTGATGGCAGTGAGCTTCAGTGTTCCCTGTGGTCTCATGTCCTTCTCTCTCTGGTGTGGCTGTGGGAAGGTTGGAAGATTTTGCTCCCTTTTTGATTAAGGAGTGTGGTGGAGTGTTCCTTCTGAACCCTGAAGTGTGGCAAATCTTAACTGTGGCTTGTTGGAACAATTGGGAATTGAAATCAACTTGGTTCCCACAAACTATTGCTGTTGTCATTTGCCTTCAAGTCGTTTCCAACCTATGGCTTCCCTAAGGCAAACCTATCATGGGGTTTTCTGGGGCTGAGTGTGTGTGATGCCTCTAAGGTCATCCAGAGATTTCCACGGTAGAGCGGGAAATCAAATCCCGGTCTTCAGGACGGTTGTCCAATGCTCAAACCACTGCACCATACTGGCTCTCTCACACAAACTATAGTTAACAGTAATCATAGGTTTTGGGTTCAGTCAGAACAGTAATTAAAAATAGGAATGAATACTTTCCACCACCTTCTCAAAATTATGGAAGAGGAGGAAAGTTATATGTGGAAAATGGGAGCTTGAGCAACATGGCAGTGTGTCACAGCGAGCAATGATGTCTAAAGAGATCATCTCAGTTCCTGACCCCTCCCAATAGTCAATTAGCATGTGTGTGTGGTGAGAAGAGTCTACTCCCCACTCCCCCATTTACTAGCTATGCTGGTTTTCTTTTTCAGGGAGTTCTCAGAATCAGAGAAGTTACAGAAATATGGTCACCCCTCCCCTGCCCTTCCTGTGTCTTACTTTCCAGATAGTTCTCTGAAGGTTTTCTCAGTTTGAAGGGCTGTCTTTAAAGATATGAAAGGAGAACAGGAGGTGTGAGGTTGTCTGTCAGCACCGGGAGAGCAAGCAGTATGGGAAACACTGGGCATAGTCTTCCCTACTCAGGCGGAGGTGTGTTTATTTATTTTCTACTGATTATTTTTAAACCTGCATTTATACCTTCAAGTTAGTATTTATACATTTATTGTAAACCCATCTCCCTCTTTGTCCCTTCACTGTGTCTCTGTTTCCATTTCTTTTTGACAGTACATTTGCTCTTTTCTGGCAATGTGTAAGTGGGCAGCCTGCCTGCTTGCTCAAGTGATACAGCGTATTCTGTCCCTTTATCATTCAGCCAACCAACTAGATCAGACGTTTTGAGAAGGTGCATAGAGGGTGTTTTTGGCTAAAGTTAAGGGATGACAAAAGTAGCTTCTCCAGAGAATACTGGGTAATATATAAATCCTGTGGAAGATAGATGTTTTGCTCAAGTGGTTAAATTTGAGGTTTCTGGATTATTTAAGGAGCCAACACCTTTTTCTTGCTTTACAGAGTATCTCGTCTTTCTAATTCTTAACGACCTGTTTCCCTAGTCATTGTTAGCTTTTGAAGTGCAGATTTTCATCATCGTAATACCACCAGTCCTCAAGGAGAGGCAAAAATGCAGCAAGCTGTGTCAACAAATGAATTCTAAAAACTTTCATCTTCACTGGAAACAAGTATTTTGTTAAAGTTTGTTGGTGTTAATGGCAGTCAAGTCAACTTCCAGCTATCTTATGGATGAGAGACCTCCAGGTCACCCTATCGTCAGTTGCCCTGCTCAGGGCTTACAGATTCAGGACAGTGGCTTTCTTGATAAGCATCTATCCATCTGTAATGTGGTCTTCTTCTTTTCCGACTGACTTCTGCCTGTCCAAGCATTATTGTCTTCTCTAGTGAGCTGTGTCTTCTCATGATATGGCCAAAGTACAACAGCCTCAGTTAATGATTCATGTTCGTTCATTTAAGACTATGCCATCCCCATATAATCTGAATTATAATACATCGTAACAACACATTGTTGCCTGGAAGATACATTTTCCTTCAAGCTGCTATGAGATTTTATTGATAATATTGATTTGCAGATCAACTAGAAACCACAGGGAAGCTTGAGAGTGTGGTAGATGATACTATCACCCTCTTAATCAAGAGGTCCTGAGGCCTAGTCACACTACCCAGACATAGCACTATGGTGCCATCTTAACTGCCATGGCTGTGTCCTATGAAATCCAGGAATTGACAGTTATGGGAGTAGCCTTTAAATAACCTCAGCGAGATAATTTTCTTCTGGTGCCTCTGACCAAATTGCCAATCCTAGGATCCAGTAGGATGCAGCCATGGTAGTTACAGTAGAATCATAGTACTGTAACTGTGTAAGGTAAAAGGAGCCCCCGGTGCTTCCACCTTGAAAGCACTGGTTTCACTACAACACTAGCATTTGGACACTGCACTCTACATTGGCAGGCTGTCGACCAGCTCACAAGGTTTCTGTGAACCTTACTGGAATAACTTCAGTTCAGCTTGAATAAAACTTTGGGCTCAGTGCTTAAAATTGGCATCTTAAACAGTTTTTAGGTCCAATAGAGAGGTTGCTTTTGAACGCTTACCAAAGTCTAGCATGAGTTTGAGTAAGTTGGATGGTTCTAGATATTTGAGCAGCATTTGCTTCGAACAAATATGTTTTTGCTGTCTTGTGGGGAAACATTTTGTATCTTAAGATGATGTCCTGCATTTTATGCCAAAAATTGTTTAGGCCTTCTAACCAAGTTTGCACATCTCTGCAAAAGGTTTGTACTATAAAAGGTTTGTAATTTAATGCTTGCCTTTTGTTCTTTAGAGATCTTTTGAGTGAAGCATCTCCTGTGTGTACAAGACCAAGATGACAAGCTCAGCCCGAGAACATCTCCTTTTTGTGCGACGGCGCAATCCTCAGCTACGTTACACTTTGAGCCCAGAGAACCTACAGAGCTTGGCTTCTCAGGGCACTGTACCAGAGAACATGAACTTGCAGCGTGCCAACAGTGACACTGATCTGGTGACCTCCGACAGTCGCTCTAGTTTGACTGCAAGCATGTACGAATACACCCTTGGACAGTCTCAGAACCTCATCATTTTCTGGGATATTAAAGAAGAAGTGGACCCCACAGACTGGATAGGGCTTTATCACATTGGTAAGCAAGAGCTCTTGAGCCCTTTCTGTAAAGTTGCTGGTTGTTTTCTCTTCTCTTCTTCTGCTTGTTGTTAACAAATAGAAACATTTAGGTAAAAGGCAGGACGTGAGACCAGGTGGCTCAAGATTTCCCAGGATTATGCTCCGCATTGCTTCATACGTGAAAGCATAACTGCCTATGTAGAAAGGATTGGGTCTGTCCTTATCTCATACCTATTGAGTCTTCTTGATTACAGATGGTTTTCATATTCTTTCTGTTCTTAAATATTGGTGGTTACAGAAGTAGGTTAGAAGTTCAGAGAGGTGGCTTATTTATACTTTCATATTATGCAAACTAAGATGCGTGACTGTAGCCTTCTTTCTTTTTAGTTTGGTACATTTGTGGTAGGGACCACTGAAAAATCACAAAAATATTTTGTGCTGTTTCTGAAACTGTGCCACATGGTCAGTTCCTCTGATATCAGAATTCACATTTATTTATATTGTGCACCTGCATTTTCTGGGAGCTGGCTCTGCACCAAGCTGTAGAGTGCTTAGGGTAAAAATCCTATGCTGAAGAATGCAATGTTTTAAAGACCCACTGAAATCAGGGATCTCAGCTTGCTTAACTCCTGCCCCATTATGCTCTGACTGTAACAGTATCTAAAGGGTCTTCCAGTGATGTAACTGCAGTACATTTCTGAGTGGGACAAGGTGATTTTAGTATGCGTTTATAGCCCCTGCTTGCTTCCTTAGATTGAGTAAAAAAGATTATGCCAATATTCAGCTCAACCAATATTTAGAATGATGCAAACAGAACAGATTCCTGTTCTACCCCAACTTCCACCTAATTTAACAATGGTTATTAGATTGTGTTGATGCCATGTACAGCCCTCTGTTACATCTCATGGTGATAGCTGATGCTGACAGTCATTAACCCATATACGTCAGCTTGGATCACCTGTATCACATGTAAATCCTATGCCAAAAGACCCTGCTTGTTGCATACCTTCTAACTGTCCTGGTCTGGCAGAGACAGTCCTCATTAATCCTTTGTCATCTCACTTTTTCAACTGCTTTTAAAATGTCCCAATTTCTCTCTCCTCCTCCCACTTTCACCTTCTGTCCTCAGTTTACTTCAACTGCTGCAAACTCAGTTAACTTGGTAGCAGGAAGTGGAGAGGAAGAGCAGAATCTTGTCCTTTCCACTAGGCTCAGGCAAATGGAAGCTGCTGCAGCCTCTCCTAGCTTGTGTATTCTGCCTCATTAATAATGTATGAGATTTTGACCACGCTTTGATATTGCTTGGACACATGTGTCCCAGTTTTCATCTGTTGGAGAGCATAGTTGATGATGCAGCAGCATCTATAGTTGGGCTTTTAATTTTATATACTTAGAGGATTTTGTACAAGATTCCCTAAACAGTTTTTAGCATAATCAATATGCAGTTGTCTGTTAATTGAACATCATCCTGATAATTTTGTTCCTCTTCAGATTGACTTTCTGAGAGGCTATTGAAAACAGAATGTGGTTGATTTGTATCTGTAAAGATGAAAATACTCTCTGCAGTTAATGGATCCACTGATACAGCTTCTATTTTGTGTGGCACTGTTTGTGCTGGTATAGTAGGTATGTGGGTAAGCTGGGAAGTGCAAATTTTATTTTAGACATGACCTGTGTGGTATTATACAGGCAACAGTCCCTTCATTTGATTTTTGAGGTACCTTATAGGATGGTTTTTTTAAAAGGATTATTGAACAATATGAAGTATTTTGAATATGTGAAGTACATTATGATCATTCATATACCATTAATGTGATATTTAAAAATTGTGAGATTTTTTTCAGATATCTTGTAGTAGCTTTTCTGCCTTGCATGGATTGGCCTTAAATCCTATGTATCTGTACCTTACCCAGTGTGGTGAATGCCAGTTGTGTTGGACTTCATCTCCCACTAGCCCCAGGTCATGGATAGAGAGAATGTGAAGTTTGTTTGTTTTTACCTAAAGTTAGTAAAATGTATAATTTAAAACATTTGGAGGGAAGTGTGGGCTTGCTACCTATTGATATGTGCAGGCATTCAATTTTTATTGATTTGACTTGCAGTCATTTTATGCAATTTGCATCTTTGTTTTGTTCTGGTTTTCTGATTTCCATAAGTGGCATATATTATGTGCATCTTGCCAAGTTACACAGAAGAAAGGCTTCTGGCTTCATGCCAGTATAATGCTGCAGTTGAGATGTAATTTTACTCTCCAGACAGTGGAGAGCTGTTTGAGAGAGATGCCATTAGACAAAGGAAAAATGTTTACTTCCTAGATTACAAAAATAGAAAAGGAGGGGAGAGAATAACCACTGGAGTTTGTGTTTTGGTCTTTTTTAAACATTATTGTTTAACTCTTGTGGTGCAAAGGAAAATCAATTGCTTCCTTAGCCACAAGTTAACTGTAATTATCCATTATCAACATACTCAGTGAGGAAATGGTATATCTTGGCGAAAATGAAGGCATTTTTGCACAAAACATACAAGTGTCTGATGATGATGCAGATTTATCTTTTTCATTCTCTCTTCTATTTTCCTGCAGCCATTTATCTTGGTTGATAGGGTTTGATTTAGAGTATAATATACTTCCAGCTCTTCAGCCTCTTCATCAAAGAGAAGCATTCTTTGATGTGACGGAAATAGGCAAAAAGTTGGTTGTTCTCCTGTGTGTAGAAAGTTAATAGTTTAACCTCAGTTACAGTACAAAAGAGAGTGCTACATTAACCATCTCATATTTACCCAGTTAACTGAGATAGATTTTATTTCATCCAATTAGAGGGTTGTTTCTCAGTCATTAAGACTTGCTGCTTGGTTAACGTGTCCATGGTACATTGTCAACAGGATCGAACTGAGTTTATTTCCTTTTCATGAGCAGCTCAGCTCAGCATGGCGCCTTTCACAGTGCTTTTATTGGTAAAGTGAACATGTTAATCAAAAATTGCTTCTAATTGGTTTTCTGTTGTAATTTGTATTGGCAAATAGTGTGAAAAGCTGTGAATAGGTACATGTTCTGCATTTTGATTATGATTTGAAAAAGAACACAGCACCATTAAGGTGTAAAGTTAATGGTTAACAGTCTTTTCATAGGTTGTTGTGGATTTTCCGGGTTTTGAGGCCATGTTCTATTAGTATTTTCTCCTGATGTTTCGCCTGCATCTGTGGCTGGCATCTTCAGAGGAGATCCTCTGAAGGATGCAGGCGAAACGTCAGGAGAAAATACTAACAGAATGTGTTAATTATTTCATTTATATGTTTATACGCCACCTTTTAAGGTGAGTCATTCCGAAGCAGCTTACAATGACTTAAAAATGAAGTATCACTTCCGGGGGGGGGGGGGGACACAACAAATGTGGCCAGGGTAGGAAAACTACTTTTAAAGTTTTGGGGAAAAAAGAAAGAATGCCCATACCTTTAAGACTGTGGAGGGGATTCCAAAAATGTGGGGCCACTTTTGGATCAATATAATAGAGCAATATAATAGATTGGGATGGATCCGCTATGTTTTGTCAGGAAGGCCTATTGACCTCTGGACTACCGGAGTTCTTTTAAACATACCTATTAAAAATACATATACAGGAATGCCTGTATTTTTTGATGTTATCATGTGTGCACATTGCAATGCTTCTTACAGTGTATTTTATCCTGAAAAATTTAAAATCAAATTTAAAGTTTCCTTTGATTATAAGAGTTATTTTAGGCTGGAAGGAGCATTTTCAGAAGATGGTAAGTAGCAAGATAGCATAATTTAATACTGTCAGTAAATTTATCAGGTTTCTTTATGAATTAGTCAGTTCTGCCTTTCTTAGTGGAATATAAGCAGAAGGTAGCTCTAGGTTCAGCAATATGTCTTATCAATAGTCAGCCCAAACTCAGAATTTCAGACACAATAGCTAAGGAGAGCTTTCCAGACTTTTCATGTTGGTGACACATTTTTTAGACATGCATCATTTTGCGACACAGTAATTCAGTTTTATTAGCAAACCGGAGGTTAAACTAACCCCTTATAAAAGGTACAGACACATACATAAATTGTAATAACAAAATGTATGGGGACACAACATATCCCATGAAAACTTTTATAAATAATAACATACATTTCCAAGATTGTAGGTGACACACCTATACACTTCAGGTGACACACTAACATGTCACAGCACACCATTTGGAAAACCTTGGGCTAAGGTGTTTTCTTAAAAATGTAAAACTGCTGGGAAGCAGCCGAAGTTCTGTACCGTAGGGACCATGCACAGCCGAGAGCCACTCGTCTAGAAGTGCTAACTTTTCTCTGATTGCACCAAGACATTTCTGTTTATAACCTGACATTGATAGGTGTGATAGGCCCAGGGGCTGGATCCAGAGTTTTTTCCACCAGTGAGGACATTCTCACGGTAGAGTTTGGTTCAGTTTTCTCAGTATGTGAATGGCTTGGGGAGGAAGTGTTTCTCTCTTTCCTTTGCTGCCCCTGGGCTATCTCTCTCCCAGAGCTGGTTTGGAGAGGCGCACACAGGACCATAAGAAACTAGCGTATATACCTGGCATTGCCCAGGATTTTATTTTCTCATAAGTAATACTTGTGAGAAAGATTTGAGATCCTGTGTCTCTAATTCCCCAAACTGTCTTGCTAGTACCTGTAACTTTTCCTCATATTCCCCAATCTAATCTGTATTCGGAGTTATTAGCATACAGAGGTTGGGTTTCTGAAGAAATACACTGTCCTTCTCCTTGCTGCTAGGCCTCATCTCCATAGCAACCGGCGAGACCCAACAGCTTTCTGGCTGAAAATACTAAAGGCCCCTCCCTAAACTGCAAACTCCAGGATTCCATAGAATCTTCTCAGGCAACCAATTATATGAGGTCTTCACCTCACACAGCCAATCATATAATTCGCCTGACACAGACAATCGTACGAGGTCTTTGCCTGACACAGAAAAAAAAACCATACGCACTTTGACGTTTATATAGTAGATGGCAGCTTGGAATGTGTGGGGACAATGATCTCCTTGACCAATATTGATTTGAGTATTGATTTTAGACAACTAATGTACACATCAATAGTGTCATTCTCTCTAGAATTTAAATTGATGTATACAACAAATGTACTTTGCTTCTAATCCTTCTTGCCTGCTTTGTTCTGATGATACTCCTAAGTTTATGTGTGTTATGTATGAATACCAAATATCTCACTGGACTCGGGAGTTCTTCAACTAGCCATTCTAACTTCGTAAGATGCTTTCTTAATGTCTCTGTTTCCAAAGTTGTACGAGCTGCAGAGCCTGGAAAACTTGCTCTTTTGGACCACAGCACCCAGAATAACCCAACCGACATGGTCTGGGTGTTGTAGTCCAAAAAGAAAAGGAAAACGAAAAGGTTCTTAACCAGTTGTGTGTAGGCTGCTGTGGTCTTCAGCTCATCCCTTTCTGTTCTTGGACTATACTGAAGCCATAGATCTCTGTGTGCCAGTAGATTTGCTGTTGAATCGCTTATTTGTGCTTCATAATTGGCTGAGGAGAAAACACCCTTTTCTTGTTCATTTCCTTGTTCTTCCCACTGAAAATATTTTATTCTGGGACTCCCCCGCCCCAAGGAATAGGATTCTACCTTTCTGTTTGACATACTGTATATGTCCAGTGAATTGCTTTGAATGAAGGAGAAGGAGTCTTTCATCTGAGACCCAGACTGCACTCTGAAGTGGTTCACCCTAGACTGTGGTGAACTAGAGTTTCTAGATTTCCAGGCCTGGATCCCAGTCTCAGAGTCTGCATCCTCATCTCCAGTCTTTGGACTGAAGTGAGGGATCTCATAGTAAGAACACTGCTTTGAAGTAAGTGTGTCTGTGTCTGTATTCCTCGTTGGTTAGGCCTGGTGGTGTTTCTACGTGAATAGCATAAATTGTGTAACTCTGGTTGATGCCTCATGTGTCATGCTGAAGTGGCATGTCATTGCAAGGTTTTGTTGCTGAAATCCTACAACTTGGGATAGTCCTACTTGCCAGCACTGTTATGAACTGGGTCCTAGTGGCCGGAGGTTTGCTAGGAGCTACCTTGATTGGAAGGCGTCCTAACTTTTTACCACCTGAGGTAAAATTAGCTTGACAGTAGAGCCAGCATGATGTAGTAGGTTGAGCACTGGACTATGACCTTTGAGGTCAGGATTCGATTCTCTGCTTGGCCATGGAAACCCCACTGGATGACTGTGGTCATGTCACATACTCTCAGCCACAGAAAACCCCATTGTAGGTTTGCCTTAGGTTTTCCATAAGTCAGAAATGACTTGAAGGCACAAAACAACAGCAGTTATGGTAGAGGCGCTTTTCAGTGACATGAGAAGAAATGCAGAAGTGGTTTTTCTATCCTTCCCTCACAGATACACTGCAAATCTGAATTATATGCAGAGCTTGGCAAAGTTATTTTTTGGACTAGAGCCCGGGAATTCAGGGTTGTAGTCTAAAAAGTTCCTTTTCCAAGTTGTCCATATATGTGTTTCTTCCTCTTCACGAATATTATGTCTTACTAGAACACTGGCATCAACCACATAGCTTGTTCTTGCAATTTGCAATATATATTTTTGTCTCCCGATATATTAAATATGTGAAGTGATATACATGGCGGTTGGGCATCAGTTGCTATTATTTCTTCTGCTTTTATTGTGATCTGAAATGAATTGTCTTGTGAATACCTATAAAGGTCTACAGGTAAATGGTAAGATAAGAGCTAGTAATTCCTGCAGTCACTTCAGGCTGCATTGTTGTTTTTAGTTTGTTCACCCACTTTACTGGGAGCATCTCTGCCCAAAAGAAAGAGTTTAAATAGTAATGATATTACTCATTCCACTACCTCTTTTGAGATAGTGACAACATAGGTGACAACTAGTTACTTTAAATGTTGTAGCAGCAGTACATTATCAACAATATGATATGTTACTCCTCACTTAAAACAGATAAAAGAACAATATAATTGAATTACTTTTCCACAAAGTGACAGTAATGTGTTAATTTAAAGGTAATGTTTCCAAGCTCTGGTCAAGAAAATCTCACCCTGAGTCCATCCAAACAGATAATTGCCCCTCCCCCACTCCTTTATTGTTTTACAAGACTAATAACAGTGCGAGATTGTTCCAAAGTATTATCTAACATCAATATATAGAATAATTTTACAGTTCTTCTAAATGGTATGAGGATGACCTTCTCTGAGTTTGCTGAGGAACCATTGTTGATCATGCATTTGTGTTGTTATGGATTGGGCCCAAATTTGGCCCTGGGGTCTACAAACAGGAAGGAAAAAAATAGTTGTAATCCTAATGCCTTTTGCTGCATGTTAATGGTAAAAAGTTTTGAACCTTCCCTGCAAGTTCTGTGGTGTGCTGAATGGGTAAGATTGTAAAACAGATATACTCTGCTTTTTCACTTGCATTTTTTGTGTGCATGCTGAGGGTCAAATTAGACGATATGTATAGTACGTATTTAAAAATAGTTCTTATCCTGATGTGCTTTTATCTCAAATTTTAACATACTTTGTCTGTCATTAGAAGGTAAACACAAGCTTAATTTGCAAGTCATATTGCTGAGATATGTATCTCTGAGGAAATCCCATTGTAAAAGAAAATATTTGCTAATCAAGGAAAATATGTATTTCCTCAATGCCTAGTTTAAGCCTTACTGTGCTTAGCATTAGGGCCTAAATACTCTAAAGACACTAGATCTTCTCTGATCTTGGAAGCTAAGCAGGGCCAGCCCTGGTTTGTATTTGTATGGGAGACTGCAAACAAACACCAGGTGCTGTAGAATATATTTCAGAGGAAGGCAATGGCAAAACCATCTGTGTATATTTCTTGACTAAGAAAAACCTGTGAAATTATGGGGTGACCATAAATCAAAAGGTGATTTGAAGGCGCGCACACGCATGCACACACACATACATTCTTAGAATTAGTACCATTGTTAGTATTATTAGCGCCATAGTGGCCACTGTGCTATACCAGTATTTGCTGTTTGTATGTTTTAATCCGCATCTTCTAGTGTGAAGTGATAATTAAGGCTAATGTTATAGAGGGTGGAGTACGTTGGAGTTCCATTCACTTCAAACACCTCTCTGTTAATCCTTTCCCAAAGCAGGTTCAGACTGGTCTGTGATCTCACCATGAGTGTGATTTCTTGGTTGTCACGCATATTTATTTCCTGGTGGAGAGTATGGAGTCTATTTAATAATGTATTTGCCAGTATCTCCATTCAACCATTTTTCATTTAATGATGCTTGTTGCTCTCATTATGTTCATGCCACTCAGCTGAATACTTCTAGCTACGGGCCTGGTTGTAGTGGAGCCCTCTGGGATATTTGTCTTTTCTGCTTAGTTTGATTGTTTGGGAAATGCAAATGTACCTCCCAATAATATTCTTGTCTCTATATTATGAGGTGAATTTTACATTATTGAGACTAGAGGTGAATTTTATATTATCAGGACTAGAGGTGAATTTAGGTGCTGGATCAAGGAAAGCAGGTCAACAGAAACCAGTCTGAACAGCTCTTCCTTTGTTTGGAGAGAATATTTTTCCTCAGAAAATGAAGTCTGGGATGTTAGAAGATATAAAGTCCCCTTTTTCCACTGTAGGAATGCCTCACTGAGTGGCTAAATTTGGTATTCTGCAAGTAATACAGATATGGGGCCGTGACACTACAGGCTACCTTAGGAACTCACTGCTCTCTTACTACAAAGGGATCTATGATCTTCACATGAGATAAAGCCCTATTTGTGGTTTCAGAGTGGTCTTCTATATTCTCAAATGGAGAACCACATTTTAATGCTCTGCTTTTATTGCTGTTCTTGTTCCTGGTAGACCTAGGGCCATTAGGAGTGTAGCCTGATAAATCTAATTTGCTATTCAGTGAATCTTTCTTCTTGTACGATATGAAGATGACATGCAGACTATGTGACTGCAACACTGTCAGTTCTCCCCTTTTTAAAACAACTGTGCTTGATGAAGAAACTTTTGGTTTAGAAATCTTGCTCAGAGGTTTTTGTGCCTTTTTGGCCTTGACCTAATAACAGTGTTAATATAGTGTGGACTTTGTCTTACAGTCAGTGCAGAAACCTCTGCTTTTGCATGACTTAGTGAAATAATGTTGCTGTTACCCCAAAACGTGGGTGCCACAAGGGCCCACCAGTGATGCCAGTACCTCCGCTCAAAAGTGGCGAATAATTAGCTCGAATTAGGAGGCCTGTGAGAGGGGGGGTAACTGAACAAGATCTTTCCACTTATTTTTACAGAGTCACACAGGAAAGAACCAGCTAGAGATTCAAAAGTGAACTAAAATGTGTTTTATTGAAAAAGGTTCACACAAGCATGCAAAGATCCCAGACTCATGCATGCACACAAGAGCTAACTGAAGGAAAAAAGAGGAAAGTGTAGACAGAGGACTTTCAGGGATGAGGCAGTAATTACCAGTCCAGAGAGCAGCCAAGAAAGCAGAGACGTGGCGTAGGTAGGCACCTAAAGACAGTTCTCATTTGGGAATCAAACGGACAGCGTGGCACTCTGAAAGGCAAGAGACTGCACTGGACAGCTTGAAATCAGAGGTTCTTATACCCGAAAAATATCCTGGGAGTATGAGTGTGAATTGCTCTCCCAGCCAAGCGGACAGTGAGAGTTGCAACACAAAAATGAAGTCTGACAGAGCTAATGGCCTTAGTGTTTAGGTGACAAAAGGATAATGGCTGTGGTAATAGCCCAATATTGTGAAGAGGTGGAGAAGACAATAGGGAAATGTCCAGGTATTCGTGATCAGAGTTGAGACAATCACAATTTGGTGGGAATTTCCCCTTTCAACTCTGAGATGTCTGGCTCATTATCTTTAAGCCTAATGTCTTGAGAGTGGCCATGGTATTAGCCTGAAAATGACTTGGTTTCTGCCTAAGAGGTATGTGTGGCTGATCTGCCTAGCCATTTCACGTTTATAGTCAGTAATATGCCTCTTCCAGCGTGACTTTCCAGTCACCTCAGGTATCATTTATATCAACAGTAATTAATAGTGCCAATTAAATAATATTTGCCAATTAAACTATGCCAGTTGTGGGGGGTGCACGGTGCCGTAACATGCTGTTCTCTAATTACCCCCCAAAAGAACTTGTTATAGACAATGTTATAACATGTACTTGTAAAGTGTTACATTCTAGCTCTGAAATGTAAGAGTGGTAACGAATGTTCATGGCTGTGTATGTTTCTACATGAGGAAGTAATGGCAGACTGGATTGGGATGAAGAGTTTAAGTGGTAGAGACAGTCAAAAGCTGCAAGTATGGCCTTGCTGCATATTGAATCAGGATCTACTATAGAATTAAATGTGCTTCAGGCCCTTGAAATTATTGTGGCACGATTAACTCTTGTATTGGAATGTTCCTTTGTTTTACAAAACATTCTGTTAATGAAACCCAGCAAGATAAGCTAGTGCATTTGTGTGGTGGTGATGTGAATCTGGCCTGGGGAGTTGAGAACTGCAACTGTTGTTTAAAAATCAAAGTTTATCTTCCTTTGATTAGTTGAGAATACTTATCTAATTTTGAATACAAACTGCATATGGTTAAGAATCAAAATAAGTACAGAGTCTGGTTTAAAGGGATTGCCTTCCATACTCACCATGTACTCTATTTCTCTGCTGTCTTTGGGAGACAGTTTATTTACTTAATAAAAAAAAACCCTCTTCCTAAATCTGGATCCTGAAAACAATTGTGATGATAAATATTTAAGACCTTTATCATTGTTTCTTAATCTGGTTGTCATTTTTTTCTCAAATAAATACAAAGCTGCTTTTCAATAGCACATTTACCATTATAAGGACTATATTTGGCAATTTCAATAGAATTTAAGCTTATAAAACCTCCTGTGGCTGGGGAGTTTTGGAGGCTTTCCATTTCAGGTCAGATGAGATTAAAAAGGGGGGAAGAAAGCTTTCACATAAGCTCTTTTTTAATGTACTTATGCTTGTAGCTCTGATTGAGATGAGAGATTGGAAAAAGACATTTTATGCTCCATTCTGAATACTTTATCCAGCTTCTCTACTTCTGAATTGAGAACTTTGATGGATTAAAGTAAGACTGATTATCTGTCACTGATATTTTTAATTTAACAACATACAGTTTCAACAATATTCTCTATTAGGTGTCGTTTACCCTTTCATGTCCCTTAATGTGTGTGTGTGTGTGTGTGTGTGTGTGTGTGTTTAACTAGCCTCATTAAAACTGAAAGAGCTTGTTTAAGGTGTTCCCCAGTGTGACAAACCTGAGGGAGGGGCTTGGCAACGGAGGCACCCTAGCAACCCAGAGGGTTCAAATTGATTGGCTAGTGCAAATGGAACCCCAGGCTAGCCAGAGGGAGGGGCTAGATGAAGGGAGTGAGCAACAGACATTTAACTGAAAACAGAGGGTTGAGATTCAGAACAGAGAGAGTTGGAGAGCAGAGTTGAGAGTTGATGAAGATGGTTGAGTGTGGATGTTGAACAGAGGGTGTGTTTGGATTTGAGAGAGACAGAAGTGTTGCGCTGGTTTATGAATCCTTACTTACAAAGTATCTATTAAGTGTGTAAAGATTTGTTTATATTTTTATAAAGAGCTGTCTCAATTGCCCTGTACTGGGTTACACATGCTACCTTCAGTACCACAGTCATTTGAGAGATAAATCACTGCTTGTCCTTATGTCTGAGAAGAGTGAGGATTTAGGGAAAGCAGTAGAGGGAGATAACCTGGAAGGAGAAGCCAGTGAGGGACATAGAGTGAGAAGGGGCTGCGTTCTCTAGAGGGGGAGAATAGGAGCAGACCTGAGTGTCGTAATCCTGGCTTGATCCAAAGATCTCCCTGACTGTTCAGACTTGGACATAAAGAGGTGTCAGGTTGGGCAGGACTCGGGGTTTTCACACCTAGAGCTTGGGTGCATTCAGTAGGATTTTAAATTCCTGCCCCCTTTTCTAAATAATAAATCCTTTCATATCACATCACATGCTAAATTTGTAGTTTTTATGAATACACTTGCTTATATTTTATATAGTTATATCCCACATTTCCTCCAAAGACAACTACCAAGTATACATATTCTTTCCTAGTATTTCTTCTTGCAACAAATCTGTGATGTAGGTTATGTTAAGAAGTGTTGACTGACCCAGGGACAGTCAGTGAGCTTCATGATTGAGTGAAAGTTTGAACCTGTGTCTCTCCAGTTGCAGTCCAATAGTCCAACCACTAAAAGAGAAGAGACTGTATGTGTATTTGGAACTGTTGGCAGCATTTGAAGACCACAAGGATACCGTTATGAGGAATGCTTGCACTGTGATGAGACCTGGGCACTACACCTCTCCTAGACCAAAGAAATTCAAAAGCGAGTGCTCAACACACAACATTATTGTGAATGTCTTCTGGGATGACATGGGGTTGATTTTGTTTGATTTCCTTGAGCATGAGACAACAATGAACAGTGACTGCTATATTGCATCACTCTGGAAAAGAAGCCATTTGTAAGAACAGACCTACAGAAACAGCTGTATGCGATCTAATTACACTACGATAATGCATGATCCCACACTTTTACAATACCACAGGTTCTTGCACAAATGGGATGGTGAGTGGTCCCACAACAATTTTACAACCCTAATTTGGTACCTTTTCATTTGTTCAGTCAGATGAAGGAAGGTCTTTGGGGATGGTATTTCAATAATTTAGGCAAAGTGGAAGATGCTATCAAATCTGGACAAGGGAGCGTCCAAAAGAGTTTTTCTAAGGTGGATTTAATCAGTGGGGTTGAAAGTGGTGCAAATGCATTGCCACTGGTGGAGACTATTTTGAATAGTACCATGTTGTACATGAAGAGTTACTTTACATATGTATATAGTTGCATGTGTCTCAAGTTGTTAGTAAAAAAGTTATGACCTGACAGGCATTATTTTCAGTATTGCCTTTGTACCTCAGGAACAATTACGCTTCTTTCAAGTCCTTCTCCAACTGAATGTACAGTTCAGAGAAGATCAAATATCCTCTCATCTCATTGAATTTGGCAACAAAAAAATTTGCTTGAGATGATACTTAGGATCTGCCTTTGCAACGCAATACCACAGTGATGCCTTAGCAGATGTTCTTCATATTGGCCTGGCAGTATTTTTCCTATAGATTCCAGTGTTGTAAATGTGGGCTCATCTAGACTAGTCAATTGTGTTGGGACACGGTGGTTTTCATTGCTGTACTTAACTGCTTTTATTTTGAGAATCCAAATGATTTTTTTCATCCCCAGTAATGCCCATCAATGTGTTTTTCCTGTCTCATGCTGTAGAAAGACACAGCAGTATCACCATAGCAGCTTGTAGCCATAGTGCTGAAGTTCTAGAGAGATTAAAAAAGTAAAAATAATTTTAAAAATTGCAAGGGATACGTTGGCATGGAGAAATTGAAGGGAGAGGGAGACCATCTGAAGAACGCCACACATTTGGAAACAAAATGGAGATGAGCACAAATGCCACATCTACAGAGTCAGGCTTTAAAAAAAGTCTGAGAGAGCATTTGGATGCAGAAGTGACAAGAAGTGGCATTAAATGGTGTGGTACCATGTGGCACAAGTCACTGCATGAGCCTGAAACAGTATTTGAGTGGTGTTCTATACAGTTAAGAAAGTACTAGCTTCTACATCTGGTCCGCTTGCTGAAAACCTCCCAAACAAAACTGCAAACCGTGTGTGCCCACTGGATGAAAGAGATCAAGGTTTTAATAAAATTGGTGTTCTCCTCCTGAAAGTTGGCTCAGAGAACAGAATTAATTTTAAAATGTGACCTTGGAGAGAAAATACATTCAGAAATGTGACAAAGACTGGAAATAGGTTACTCATATCTGTCCATATCTCAGCTTCCCTAGAATGTGTGACTATTTTTCTATTAAACATGTTATCATGAAAAGCAGCCTTCTTTACAATACCCATGACCTCCAACCAGCACAGACCTTGCTGGCTAGGATTGACAGAAGTTGTAGTCCCATGCATTTGAAGAGCAACCAGTTGGAGAAAGCTGGCTTAAAAGAACAGACCTTTGCAAATTTGATTATTCGTATGTCTCCCCCCCATTCTCCTGCTTTATTCCCTTGTGTTTTGCCAGGCATGGAGATGGAAGGCAAGCACCTGGACAAAAGGCAAGGGAATGCTGTCTGAACACCTTCTTTCTTCCCTCTGGAGCTTCCCTCCCATTCCCTTGCCTCTGGCTCTGGTGCTGAAAACTCACCACAAGGAAAAATGAAAGGGAATGGAGGGGGGAGGCTCAGATGAGGCTTCTTTCTCCCCTCTGGAGCTCCCCCTCCCATTCCCTTGCACTGAGAATTTGGGCCAAGGCAAAAGGAAAGGCAAGGGAATGTGGAGTGGGGGTGGAAGACTCACTTTCCTTTTCTGTTTCAGAACTCGCTGCTCCCATTCCCTTGCCTCTGGCCCTGGTGGTAAGAACTTGTGCCAAGGCAATAAACAAGGGAATTGGAGTGGGGGAGAAGGTTCGCATGAGCCCCAACATGCAAAAGGCAAGGAAATGGGAGGGGGCCTCCAGAATGGAATGAGAGTGGGATCGCAAGGCGGGGAGTTATTCATGGTTTTTCACTTTTGCGAGGGTTCTGTACTCTAAACCTTCACAAAAGTGGAGGGGCACTGAACTTTGATATGGGTGATATGTAATCTTTTCTCTTTGTTTACAGATTTCATGAAGATAACAGCTGTTGAAAATATAACACCAAAATATGATTAAAATGTCAGAATCCATGGTAATGAAACAATTCAGTCTCATTTGTTATGAGCATGTAGAATGAACATCCAAACCAAATATGTTACACAAAGTGACATCACTACTTAAAAATGAATTCAGTTTCACAGAAATGCATCCCAGGAAAAGCCTTATTTCTTTTAATGAATGACAAGGGACACCCAAATAAAAATATCTCAATTTGTAGAAGCCCAGATTATTTCAAGATGTTGCTTGGGAAAGTTAATGGCAGAATTGGGAAAAGGGTCCCCTCAGGACACAAAAGTGTGAGTGCTATTTTTAAAAATTGTATTGCTTTGGATGTCTGGTTTCCCCATTCCAAATATGGTGAGTGTTGTTTTTTCAATGACAGCAATTTGTGAAGGCCTGCTGGCTTTCAGTGGCTTAGTGTGTCAGTATATTTCCACTGTGAAGACTTTGGCATGTTGCTGGGATTTATGATCTTTCAGGCAGAAATTAACATTCCATTCCTTCCTGCCTTTACGATGGAAGTGGTTGCGGTTACCAGATGGAGATTGTTTAACAGATTGAAACCTTAGATGAGCCTAAAGCACTTGGACAGTACCCAGGGCCACACAGGGGCAGGGAAAGGGTACACTTAAACATTGACTAGAGAACCAGGCTGCAACTTTATTACCATGAGGGAGAAAAGGAGACTAAACTGTTGTTCATCCCTGAGTATATTTTTGGAAACGTATTTCTCTTATATGTGTACTTCTTGTCCAGATCTTGTGAGATTTTCTGGAGTTGAATATGCTACATTCTGAACAGAGTTATCAGGGACATGCACCATATTTGTGCTCATTGGCTACAACTCTTTCTTTTCTGGAAATTTGCCAGGGACTGGCAGCCAATGGCTCAGGAACCAGCACTTACAATAGCCTTTGTCTGGCTGAAAAATTCTACAGAATGTTCAGTCAGAAAATTTGGAACTATTTTAGTATCATCGTGAGCACTCTGCCCTTTCTTCCCATTTATATGAAGTAGAGATGTGAATGTATTTATTGCTTTGTTGTTAACCTGTTCATGGCTGATGAAGAAATCTCCAATATCTACAGAAGAGGACTATTTTGCTTTGTCATTGTTCCCTTTTTCTTTCTTTCTTTTTTTAAAAACATGTTTATTAAACAGAAAAAAGGCAAAAAAACAAAATAAAACTATATAGTGACATAAAACTACAAATGCATAATAATATGTAACAATACAACGCAAATAAAAAAACAAAGAATACATAACACAACTACATGTTTCTGTCAGAACTATAATAAATAAGAAAAACCACAAATAAAAATTGGTTCCCGTCCTTGTTGCAAACAGCTCTTTATAATCAAATAATTACACCTGTTAGTCTTAAATCTATACCAAAAATTTATACTTGTTGCTATACACTCTTATCATCATAGATGTATGCCTACAGTATCAATTAATTAGTGATCACCAGTCATGAAAAAGAATTAAAATTACTTATCAAATAGTTCTATACTAGTTTAAATTAACATAAATCGTTCTTAAGTTATAAATAATAAAATCAGTTATAATCAAGATATAATCACCTATCATCTATTTCTATAATCAACGTTCATTTGAAATAATTATTTAAACTGATCATTAAGCATAGGAAAGAATAATCATTCAAATCAACAGTGAGTAATAATAATCTTCAAGAATCAATAATCCTCTGTATAGGTAATCATCTTTAACTGCAACAAACAAATTAGATTTTTTTTTCAAATTTTACAATTCTCATGTAGCAAAATAAATTCAAAAATTAGAATTTAAAGTTTAAAACCCTATTGTCATCAGTTCATCTTTATTCTTTTTTAAATAATCAATCTGACCTCTCAATTCAGACATAAATTCACTTTTTGTTCTTTCTTTCAACCAGTATGTAAGATTGTCTGTTTCAAGTATTCCCATCAGTTCAGTTAATCACTCATCTACTGTTGGCATATCAATTTTTTCCAGTACTTTGCATATAGAAGTCTTGCTGTTAATAGCATATGTTGCATCAATTTAAGTTGTTTCTTATCCACAATTGTATTCTCTTGTCAGATTCCTAGGAAGTATCATTCAGGTTTTTTCGGTATTTGAGACTTCAAAATCTTTTGCATCATGTTTTGTATCTGCATCCAAAACTTTTTGGCTTTATCACATATCTACCACATGTGATACAAAGTTCCTACATGATCTTGTCACTTCTAACACTTATCTTTCATCTCTTTGTACATCTTTGCTAGTCTGTCTGGTGTAAGATACTATCAGTAATGGTATTTTATTTTATTTAAGGTTATAACATAATACATTTTTAAGATCCTTTGTCCATAACTTTTCCCATTGATTCCAAATATGTTTTATGCCCAAAATTCCTTGCCCAACTAACCATGTATTCCTTTACTTGTTCTTCTTCCATCTCAAATTTCCATAAGAACTTACGTATCTTAACAATGAAATAGTCATAATCTGAACATAACAATAATTCAAACTCAGATTTGTTCTCTTCAAACTGTTTGCCCTTCTTGTCTTAGAATCTTAAATAAAATTATCTATATGAGAACCATTGTCCATTAAGAACTTCCTCATGTAATTGTTGTAATGTCTTCATCTTATAATCTTGGCCTTTTTTCTCTAATAAATCATAATATGTCAACCATTGTTGATCGGCTCTCATTTCTGTTCTATAAAAGGTCACGTGTGAAAAAATACACAGGGGAATTTTTAGACGTAATCTCAATTTATTATTTATTCCAAATTTTGAATAACGTACGCCTAATGCAATGGTTATGAAAAGCAGCATTAACTTTTTCATACCATAAGTGTGCTATCCAAATCTCAAATGATAAGCTTCTGAGTCCAAAACTTTATTGTCTTTCAGGATAATCCATTTTTTAATCTATGTCATACAAGTGGCAGCAAAGTAACATTTCAAGTTTGGCAATCCTAAACCTCCTTGTTCTTTTGAATCTTGTAGAACTTTGAATCTCACTCTAGGTTTTTTTTACCTCCCCAAACAAATGTTGACTAATCTTTTTGCCATTGCTTAAATCGTGCTTCTTTACCCAAAATTGGAATCATTTGAAAGAGAGAAATAATCTTTGGAAGAACATTCATCTTTATTGTTGATTTTCTCCCTAGAAGAGACAAATTCAGTTTTTGCCATTTATCCAAGCCCTTCTTGATCTCCTTCCGTGTCTTCACATAGTTATTTTCATATAGTTGCCTAGAATTTCCCCTTAAGTGGATACCTAAGTATTTCATCTTCTTCTCAACTTTAAAACCAATTTCTAGTTGCAGTTCATTAGCTTCTTAAAACTCTGTATTCTTAGTCAAGATCTTAGTCTTGTCTTTATTTATTTTCAGACCAGCTAACATTCCAAATGCCTTTAATTTTTCCAGCAATTCCTATATCAGTTTCAATGGGTCTTGCAATATAATCACCAAGTCATGAGGACATTGTTCCCTTTTATACAAAAACAGGGCAATCCTGTTTTTTATTTCTTTTAAAGAGTAAATTCTAACTTACAGTTCAACTACTTCCTTCTGAATACTTCTAATCTATAGTAGATTACACAAGTTGTCTTATGTTACATGGGTTTTTGTTTCCTTTTTCAAAACTAAGGGCTAGCTTTAAAAAATGCATGCATGTTGACCTATCCATCCTTGTAAGTGAAAGCCACAGGAACTTAACTACGGCAGACAGTGTCTGCACCTCTTTCTCATCTTTGCTGCTGCTGTCACTACCCATTTGCTTGCTTCACTCACTGGGATCAGCTGGCATGAGCTCAGAGATGGGGGTGGGTGGGACAAGAATGCAGACATTTCTGCTCCATCTCCTCCTTCCTTTTGTTTGTTTCTTTGCACAGAAGGGGCAGATAAATGAGAAATAGCAAGGAGGAGCATCAGGGCCAGATGCTCCGATGCTTGGCACTGGGATCCTTACTGAGGGTGTGGCCATGGTAGGTACCCAGCAATGTCCTGCTTCCATATATATCATTGTGACAGCAACTCCAGAAATTTCAAATAATTAGAACTGTGTTGACCAAAGTATTTTTGGTTGAGTTGAGAGGTGGCATTTAATCCTGGCAATGAAATGAAATGCCTTCATTTGAAAAGTTAGGGAAAATAAAAGTGACGTTGGTTGTTTTTTTTTAAGAACTCCTAATTTGATATGAATATTGTATTCAACACGTCATACTATTGGAAATGACATGAATTTGTCTAAACATACTGTTAACTAGGAACAAATAACTTGAAAGATATTTAAAGAACACTGTTTATTGCAGACTAGGAATTCTAGTAATAAAATTGTAGGCTTTAATACCATAATGAATATTTTGCTTGTAATTTTTTTAACCTTATTTTCAGGATTTTTAAACCTAGGAGGTAGTGTGAACCATTCATACTTCAGAAACCAATTAGAGCAAAATATTTTATTAGACAAGCTGGTTACAGTTCACTGTATGATGATCCATTTTCACACTGAATTGTAGTCATTCTGGCATAATCTTGCATAGACACACACTCAAACATGACCATAGTTGCAATAGGCCAGCTGAAAACTAAATTGAATACATATATCTCATTGTTTTACCCATTACATTTCAGTAGACACGTAGAACCTAACTTTGATGAGAAATGCAGATGTTGTGTATCTGTACCTCACTGTGAATTGTAAATGAAAAAGTATTTTGGCTATAGAATTAGTACTCAGCTGATATTATAATCATTAATGTATAAGATGCTACCAGGCTGTGAAATATTTATAACAAAGTACTTTATGGAAAACAAAGTACAAATGGGAATGGCAGTGATATAACTTTTATAGTAACTTACAATCATTTAAAAAAAATAAATAAAATGTAGGGATCAAGCTCAGTGTGTAGGATGTAGTCTGGAGAAAGTAAATATGCTTAATCTCAGTGAATTCAAATGGGTTTAAAACACACATTTAAATGTTTAAGTGCTATCTTGATATAAACAGACCATAGAAGACAACACAAATCATAGGGCTAGATCAACTCGACAGAGCATATGATACTTGAAACCAGTTGTGCCAGATCCCCTCCCCAGGCTGGCCTCACGGTTCCAATCCCTTGAATTCCTGTCACTTACTTTGCACCACTTCCCTTCAAAATCTCTTCAGGTTCAAGTACTTGGGCTTCATGTTGATCCCTGCAGGGACCAGTGGATGTGTTGTTCTGTGGGTTCACTGTGGTAAGTGTGATCAGACACTCTATCAAACTTTCACAGGAACAGCCAGACACAATTGTAAAAGAGTGTTATTAATACACAATGATCACACATTAACTCCTAAGCTATTTAATCATTTAGAGTTCTCAGTTCTTCCTCTTCGTGGATAGTCCTGTCTCTATTACAGATTTTCCCTGTCTCTAGGCTGTCTTTCCCCTATCTGCCTTCTGTCAGAGACAGGCCTCAGGTTTGTATCTTTTATCCCCCTTTGGCTACCCTTCAAAAAATTCCCCGAGCTGTGATTGGCTGGCACCAACCAACTTACCTAGCTTCTCTCTTCACGCCAGTACTACAGTATTCTCGCCACTGAAACTCAATCGAGTCAACCAGAACAGGACATCTGGTGGGTGGGAAGGATGGCAGCCCCTGTCCCAACTTCTACATGTTGATCTAATTCTTCTGTCAGACTGTACACAGGTTGCACACATTGTTGCTTCCTGTTCTCTGAAATCAAAGAGAGTGCATTTTCCATAATTCCAGAAAATAGCCTGTGGGGGGCCACATGTAGTCTGTAGGGCACACTTTACCCACACCTGATTTAGAGTCGCTGTAATGCCAGTCCAGACATGGAGCAAGATGAGTTTCATGGGTTGGACAATAACCTAGGAGAGCAGTGGAACAAGTAAATAGCTCCTACTCCTCTCCTGCTATAGCTGTGTGTGCCTATCAGCAGCAGCCAAGATAAGTAGCAGGTTTCTCCAGAATCCCTTGCTGAGCATGTAGGAACAGTAAAAAAAGGCACAAAGGTGAAAGCTGATTCGCTTGTCTTACCATCTATTGTCCAGAATGTTGAGAAAGCATAGTTCTGTAAGTTTGGCCATCAAAATGGAAATTAGAAGCAAAATGGAGGCTGGTGAAATTAAAGGGAAAAAAAGTCCTGGATGTATTTTGGAAAAGCCTTTCAAGTGAACTACAAAGAGTTCAAAATATTTTTGTTTACTAATGCAAGGATTACTAGACCTGGTTGTTTCATTTCACATTTTCGTACTGTAAGTTTAGAGTAAAAGATTTACTGAAACATCCTGAGCTGCTCTTTTCTTTATGGTGTAGAAACTTACCCTTATTCTTTCCAGATTGTTTCTGCCTCTGGTACCAAATTTTCTGTTTATACAAGTAATGCCCAAGTACACATCTACTTTGTTGACTCAGATAAACCTGTACAATTTTGATTGCAGCAAAATAATAAAAGTGGCTTTGATGACTTGAAAATTAAGTCTGTGAACTGTTATAACTTGGACTTTTTCTTCCTTGATCAAAAAACTGATTATGAAAGTATTTTTTGTTTATAAGTCCCATTAATTTAAGTGTAACTTGCTTCCCATTGAAGTTGTTTAGGATAAGAATCTTGCATGATGCTGATAGGAAATAACATAATTAAAAAGAATGCAAATGAGAGAGGTGCCTTTCTGATTTACTGTAAAACTTTCTACCTTCATGAAAAGTTTCCACATTCACTTTTCTATTGCAGAGCACTTTCTTGTTGGCAGAAGATTCTTGGAAATGTTTTGAGGTGCATACATAATCTGTTTTATAGCACTTGCCAGACCTGATATGTCTTATTATTGCTATGTGAGTTTAGACCACATAGAATGAACAGTATTGGAGTAGACATTGTTTGGTCTTCCTGATCTTGTTGGACTGTGGATCTCAGCATCCCTAGTCAGCATAATCAATGATGAGGAATATCTGGACTCACTGCTGAACAACAACTGGAAGTCCACACAATTCTCTTACATACCATGCATCTGCATGTTGTGGTAGAAAAGTAACACAGATCATCAAGAGAGACCCTTCTCTCAGTCCCAAGCATGGCTGGTGGGCATGCAAGAGAGGGCCTTCTCAGTGGCTGCCCCTAGATTCTGGAACCCCCTTCCCATGGAGGCCAGAATGGCCCCCTCCTTTTTGTCCTCCATCAGCAGACTAAAACCTTTTATTCAGACAGGCTTTTAAAACAAAGTTCTTAAAGAATAAGCTAGGGTGTTGTAATGTTTTAATTGTCATTTTTTATTCTTTTACTGGGGTGTAATTGTTTTAGTAATGTAAATAGTTTAATTCTATTTTAACAGTAACTTCTGTATGATTTTAATTGTATTGCTATTTTAAATTGTGAACCTCTTTGAGTCCCAATTTTGGAAAAAAGCAGGAAATTAATAGTAGTAGTAGTAGTAGTAGTAGTAAATAGTTGCTGTCTGCTGGTGCTGATTTTTCTCCAGTATGAACAATAACATTTATTTATTTATAAGGCCTTTTCCACCAAAGAGCAGAACATCAAACATGTATAGACAAAGACAATAGAATGCAAAACCACCAACATCCCATTAAGAAGCCGGTAATAACCTTCCAAAAGAATTTAGAGTCTAAGACAATTCCAGAATTTGAAAAACACTGCTGTCAGCCAGAATGTAACAATGAAAAAGGGTAGTTTTGCTATTGCTTGCATTGATTTGTTTTCCAGTTAGTTGAAGATAGTGCTGCAATGTTTATGTTGTACCTGGACCTATTTGTTTGAGGGTTTTCCTTGTTCAAAGGACTATTTTGGTTTTCACATGGTATGTGTGTGTTTTTTTAAAGGATAGTTTCCCCACACTGCTGAAACATCAATTGTCTCTCCACATGGCATCTAGTAAATGCGGATTTCCACTTACAGGCCTTGTCTGGACAAAATCCTAGAAAGGCCTGATTACTTGTTGATTCCTATGTTCTTTAATAATCTTTGATGTACCATTTGCTATACTAAAAAAAGCCAATGCCAGGTGATGGTCAGGATTTAATTTTCTGTGTTCAGGCTATGTTTCAGAAAATGTTTGTGTAGCAGTGTGTTTTGAAATTATAGGCTATGCAGGGCAATTTTCTAACTGTGTAAGAAGGACTTTGCACTGAAATTTCCATTTCTCCCAGACACCAGATAATGCTGCTTGGTTTCAAATGATTTTTTTTAATCTAGTGTTCCACATAAATTAATTTTTAGCTTTGTTAATATAGAAGCTGTTCTGTTCCTCTGTATTTCTCTGTGAGGAACATGTGTGCTTCATCTGTGACAAGAGGCCGAACTGTGAGTTGCTGCCAGACATGTATTTTCTGAAATGGGGACCTACCATTGTCTTCTTATCCTCTTATGTCTTGCTAGATATTGTCTGATGCCTGCACACATACTTATGATTCATGCCATCTACATTTTGGGACTGAATCTAATTGCTGACCTCCTGGCTACAATGTGTGGACAATTTTTGGGACTTCCTAGTTCTTTTCCTCAACATTTCCCCCCCTAAAATACCATCTAGACTGATGCAGAATTCTGGAGAGCTCAAAGTCTGGCGTGGTCATGAGGCATTTTGGTTGATCTTAGTGATATTACCAATACCTGCCCCCATGCTTAGAGATTGATCTGTCTGTCTGTCTTTCTGTCCCGAGCACCTGTTCCTAGGATTGTACTGGGTCTTCTTGAGAAGGGAAGGGAAGGCTGTTGCCACTGACCTCTTGTCAAAGGGATGACGAGGGTGTGTAATCTTCCAGACGATGCTGGACTACAGTAGCTGTCGTCTCTCTCTGTTAACTGTACTGGCTAGGACTGATGAGTGTCAGAGTACAAAATATGGAATGCCACACAAGTTCCTTACCTCAAACCACACATTCCTCACTCTCTGCTTTGGAAAGCTGTAATTCTTAATATAACTATAAATTGCTGAACATGCTGCAATTACATGCAAAAATTTCCAGCCTTATGATTCCTTCCCCCTTCCTCTTTGAGGAGGGTATTTTGCATTTTCAGAAAAGATGGAGACAAGCTATCCTGCGTGAGATTTTAAATGGTTTTCTTCCAGGATATTTTGGCTCCTTTCCTTGAATACTTTTTTTAAAAAAACCCCCACAACAGATAAGTAAGGAAGTGAGTAAGTTTCTTGAAATAAATCACTTGGCAAACCTTAGGTATTTAAGAACCACATACTCTTTGGCTGACCCCAGGGAAGTGAACATCCTGATTGTTTAAAAATTGCTGGAGCACTGCTGTATGAAGGTGAAAATCATTCTTGAAAGAATCTTCAGTGTTATTGGTGCTGTGTACGCATGATCTTTCTGAGATTGTGAAGCAACTGGCATTTTTTGACCAATGTGTCAGAGACCTGAACTATATTTGTGTCCTCCAGCTGCAGTTGGTTCTTTCTTTCTTGGAAACTCACTGTGAATTGACTACCAGTGGCTTGAGCCCTGGCTTTGGCCTATGGATCACCACTTTGAGTAGCACTGCTGTACATAGCCTTACATAAAAGTCTACCTGCCCCGTAGTTCATAATGGAATAGGAATGAACACCTAACATTCTAACCATCATTCTAAAAGAAAATATTCTTTGATTCATTTTTCCCCAATTCTTCTGGAAAAGTCAGGGTTTGGAAAAAGAAATAAACAGAGAAAACATCCCACAAACAATTTTTTCCACATTTTTATGGGCCCTCAAATTTCTGACTTCACTGTGGGGTCATACTAGGTTGTTTGAATTGCAGAGTGACAGAATCTGCTAAATCACAGTGACAGAACAGTAGTGGCAGCCAGTGTTTTTCATTTAGGGCAGGAGTAGGTAATATGCAGTCCTCCAAATGTCATTGTACTAGAGTTTCTTCCGTCCCTGGACAGCACAATTAGTGGTGAGAGATGGTGGGAGCTAGAATCCAAGAACATCTGGAGGGCCAGAGGTTTTCCATCTCTGTTTAGGGGCTTGAAATGAATGGGAAGGGCAAAATAGCTCATCTTTGGGGACGAAAAAATGCTGTACAAAGTGAATTTTTAGAAAATAGTTGGTAGAAGTATTGTGTGGGAGATACATCTAATAGTGACAGCATTACTCACTTGTGAAGACAATGTATATTTCTGTAAATGTTGTAGAAGACATTATACTCTACAAGATGAACCAACTGAACTGGGACAGATCTTAGCAAACCTTGAATAAACAGCTTGCTTTCTCAGGTTTTTTTTTCTTTTTCACATATTGTATGCTTAATGCTATGTATTTGTGGAAGTAATGACCAAAGAATGATCTTGAAAGAGTGGAACAGAGGAAGTTCCTTTTGTAGGCAGCAGCAACGGCAGTGATGGTTTTTTGAATGCAGAAATAATGGATCTGAATGGTCCTTTGAAGGGTGTGTGTTGGACTTTTTGGTTTTATTCAAGGAGCAGTTGGGAGGAAAATGGTTTGATCCTATGTATGTAGGATTTTAACTGATTATAAAATTTAATGTAAACTTTCTTCAGTTTCAAGAATATAATTTTGCATGTTACAGAAGGATTGTTTGTAGTGTTCAGTGAGGTAATCCTGTGAATGCCAGGAGGCTTCCATTTAGTTGTGGAGAAGGGGGAAGGTTGAGAGCATTGCACCCATATGAATTCTGCCTCACCCATGAAATTTTGCTGTGGTCCTCAATTTTTTAGCACTGTAGTAATTTAACATTTGTTGAACATTTAGAAATAGAGTTTAGGCATCCAAGGAAGAGACAAACACAGCAAATGTAAGAGTTCTATGTGTGAATGGTTTTCAGTGTCTCAATCTTTGCATTGCTAGAAATTTGGAGACCAAGGAAAAATTTAATTTTGGGGGAAGGATTCTTTTTTTACGATGCCATGTCCCCTCAGCTACACCCCTGATTTATGCATATCTGTACTGTGAACTGGAAGCCTGCATTTATAAAGTAAAAGTAGGATATGAATAGCTTGCGGAACAGGGGAGGGAATGCTGTAGTCTTTATGGGTGTGCATAAAACAAAGTGATGTATTTTTTTCTAGGACAGTGGTTCTCAACCTGGGGCACACGGACCCCTGAGGGTCTGCAGGCCCTCACAAAGGGTTTGCGAAGCTCTGCTGCTGGATGCCAACAGCAGTGGCAGCAATTGGGATGCAGCAGTGTATGTGTGTGTGTGCAGGAGCCAAAGCTGTATGCTCATTTGCAAAGGGGAAGGCAGTTTAGGCACATGCACATGCCTCCTGCTGTGTTCCTTTCGTCAGGGATGCAGCAGCAGGAGGTGTGGGCACACAGGGACATGGATGCCTGCCCAAACTGCTCCCTCATTTGCAAACAAGGGAACAGTTTCAGCACCCACACACACCCTGCTGCCACATGCCAGATGAAAGGGACATGATGGCAGGCGTGTTTGTTTGCCCAAACCATGACCTTGAGGACCAGGGTTGGAATCCCCACTCGGCCATAGAAACCCACTGGGTGACCTCAGGCAAGTCATGTTCTCTCAAGTCATGTTTCTCCTCAGAGAAAGGCACTGGCAATGGCAACAAATCTTGCCAAGAAAACCTCCATGATAGGGTTGCCTTAGGGTTACCATAAGTCAGTTTTCAAAGGGGAGGGACATGACAGGTAGAAAGATCCTCCCCCTCTCAGTGGCACTTTGTTACTGTGTGTCTTCAAGTCACTTCTGATTTATGGCAACCCTAAAATGAATCTGTCATAGGTTTTTATTTTTTGCAAGATTTGTTTAGATGGGGTTTGCCTTTGCTTTTCTCTGAGGCTGAGATAATGTGATTTGCTCAAGGTCACCCAGTGTCTGAGTAGGAATTTGAAACCTAGTCTCCAGAAACCATTAATAAATAAATAAATACATAAATGCATAAATCTAAATTTAAATATTTAAATCTTGAGTTAAGTCTTGGGGGACCTTGGCAACAAATTATATTTACACAGGGTCCCTGGTAAAGAAAACATTAAAAACCACTATTCTGGACCACTAGTTTAGTTGGGTGGTTGGGTGGTTTTTTCAAACAATTGTTGGGAAACCTGGGATTTCTTGGAGACTTCTCAAGGATTGCTCAATGAGCACAGTAGTAACGCTGCTGAAGCTTTCTCAGAAAACAGCTTAAAGAGTCACTAGGGCAGTCTTGGGTATATTGTATCACAGAAGTGGGGAACCTGTGGCGCTTGTGCTCCCATCAGCTTCGTATAGCATAGCCAGTAGGCAAAGATAATACTCTGGCAACACTTGGAGGGTTCGCCCCCTGGCCTTTTCATTACTTGCCATCTGGATGCATGCTTGGGAATCATCAAATATCATGATAGGCATTGGTATGTCAACACCAAGATCCCCTACCAGTTGTGTGTACCAGCTCAGTTCACTCACAAATATGAGAGACAACCATATTTTGCTTCTGCAGTTGAAGTGGCCACAGAACTTTGCTTTTTCGTCTTCCAGTGCACCAGTGTGCCACTGTACCTTACTAGGATTCCTGAGGTTGACCTCCTGTCACACAAATCCTCAGCAAAATCGCTATCACAGTAACAAACCAATTTAGGTTTCCCAGAGGGTGATACACATAAATAGTACTCCAGAGTTCCTTTTAAGTACCTTAACACGCTCTTCACCCCCTGCAAATGTTGCTGTGGGGGCTCAGAACTTCACCTTCCCAGAATGTTAGCAGCCAGGGACAAATCTGGTCTGCTGTAACCAGCCAAATACAACAAAGATCCCCCAGCAGACTGATACATTTCTTTGTCAGGGAACACTTTGTCATCCACAGATTTTGTGATTCCCTGTACCGTGGGGGTTTGCACACCTTTGCAATCAAGCGTGCTGAACCTTTGCAGCAATATTTTCTGCTTCTGGCTGAGCAGAAACCCATTCTCTGCTCTCTATACCTCAATACCCAGGTACTGTTTAATGGGTACCAGGTCTTTGATTTGGAACTTTTCATCCAGTTCTTTGGCAAGCCTTGTCGCCTGTTCCTTTGTAGTTGTGACTAAACACAAGTAATCAACAAAGGCTAGCAAGATTTCTTGGTCTTTCCCAGACCCCTTGGTGTACACACATGGGTCTGCCACACTCTGCTTGAAATCCAAGTCCTGCAAAGCACTATCCAGGCACTTGTTCCAGCAACGGGCTAATTGCTTGAGCCCATAGGTGGCTTTCTTTAACCTGTACACCAGATTTGGTTTACCAGTCTCATATCCTGGTGCCTGCTGCATATAGATAGTTTCTGGTAACTCAGCATTGAGATATGCTGTTGTGATATAAAAGTGGTGTACCAAAGCATTTCTCTGTGCTGCCAGAGCTAACACCAGCCTGATACTCTCACTTTTGGCAGTTGGCGCAAAAGTTTGAGCAAAGGACTCATTTTTCCTTTGTGAAAAACCTTGGGCCGCAAGCCTGGCTTTGTGCTTTACCTCCTTCGAAGCCAGGAGTTTGAGTTTGTACACCCACCAGCAACCTACTGGAGTCACGCCTTCTGGCACCTTACACAAAGTAAATACACCATGTTTGTGCATGGATTCCATTTCCTGGTCCATGGCATTGAACCAGCAGTCAGCTTGTGCCTTAGGCAAACTCAGGACATCTTCAGAGGTTTCAGGCTCACAGGAAACTTGGCATACCCTCACACTGTTTTGCATCACAAACCTCTGTGGAGGAATGCCTTTTGTTTTTCTCTCAGACCACCTAGGAATTTGTAACTCCCTCTCATCATCAGATGATCTGCCTCTTTTGCGGCCAGGTTTCTCCTCCCCATCAGATTGCTCTGCACTCTGAGACGCTTCTCCCAGCTCAACTTCTGTCTCCTCCTCCTGCTTAACCCTTGAAGGGCTGGCTGCAGGAGAAGAAGGATGTGCTGTGCTCTCAGCATCACTTTCATCACTAAATGGAAGGAGCACCTCAGCATTTGCATGCACCTTTTTCCAATTACTGCGCTCTTCAAACTGAGCATTTTGGGATATCATCACCCTTCCATTACGGAGGTCAAACGGATAACCTCCGGCGGGGGCATATCCTACAAATCTCAGCCTGCGGGCTTTGGGGTGCCCCTTTCTCTTTTGGGCTTTAGGGATGTGTACCCAGGCATAACTCGCAAACACTTGCATGTAAGCAACAGAAGGCTTCTTGTCATACAGCTTTTCATAGGGAGTTAGATTTACAATGCTGCTCCACAACCTGTTACAAATGTAGTTGGCAGTAAGCATTGCCTCACCCCAAGCTTTCTGAGACGTCAGCATCTGCCAACAAGGAACTCATAATTATCTGGATCACTCCCCCATTACGCTCCACCATGGCATTCTGCTCTGCCTGTCGTTAGCCTGTGATTTATGCCCGTTTTCTTTAACCAGTGCTGCAAACTACCAGCCAAATATTCACCTCCCCTGTCAGTCTGGAGAGCTTTGACTTTGCACCCAAATTGCCATTCCACATAGGCACACCAATTCTTAAGCACTCCACAAACGTCAGATTTTTGTTTCAGGAGGTAGCAGAACATGTACCTGCTGTAATCATCTACCAGGGGCATCACATACCATGCCCCACCCTGAGATCTTGGCATGGGACCAATGAGATCTGAGTGCACCAATTGAAAAGGCTGCATTGATACCCTGGTGCTGAAC
The DNA here is from genome assembly GCA_030412105.1 of Cyclura pinguis. NCBI lineage: Eukaryota > Metazoa > Chordata > Lepidosauria > Squamata > Iguanidae > Cyclura > Cyclura pinguis. Next base: position 205,692,421 of record CM059599.1, read on the forward strand.
TTAGGAAAAGGCTGTAGCTTTGCTTTGGACTGTTTGCAAACAGCACAGTCCAAAAAGGCATCACAGGGGTTAACCCTGCAGTCTTTACAGCACTCAGGCAGTTTCCGTAGGACTTGGAAACTGGCATGCCCCATCCTCCTATGCAACAGGTGGATGCAATTATCATACTGGGGCTTATTGCTGTACACCATGTGGGTGTTTTGTTTTGGCATGAATTTATACAGCCGGTCTCTGAGCTTGCTGATCGCACATACCGCCCCATTTCTGATTAGTTTGCCCACGTTCCCAGAAAAAAGAATGTCATGCCCACTCAGTGCCAACCCAGATACTGACAGTAGGCAAAATTCTAACAAGGGGACATAAAGCACATTATCTAAGTATTTCCCCAGAGTGAGAACAAAGGCTTCCCCCATACCTTCCACCCTGCATTTAGAACCATTAGCAAGGGAAACAGAGTCAATGTTGGCTTTGCCCAGTGTCTTAAACATGCCTCTGCTATCAGCCAGATGTTGGGAACACCCGCTATCTAGCAGCGAGAGAGGCCCTTGGGTTTCACAGTCCTTAACCATGGCTGATACCAGCTGGTGACTCACTCTGTCCTTGGAGCTCTTGCCCTAAGTCTTTGGCACACTGCCTCTGCTGTCTGGACAGTCGCTCCGGAGAGGTTTCTTGGATCCACACTGAAAACATTTTTTCACAGCATTCACTCCCTCTGTAGGGTCAGACTCAGTCTAACGAAAGGCAGTGTCCTTGGCGTTCCTCTTGCCGCTGCTGCTGCTAAGCTCTTGCCAGCTCCTTTCGGCATGCCTTTGCTCCTCCTCGTACAGACACCCGGAAATATACTGCACGGTGAGGTCCTGCTCCTGCATGCCTTCAATGGGAGCCATGAACATGTCCCAACTTGCATCTAAGTTGCTGAGTATGCAGTAGACTCTGCCAGGCTCAGAGATTTCCTTCCCCCTCTCTTCCAAGGCAACAAATGGGGAGGTCAAGTGCTGGAGATGGTCCTGCGTGGACTCACCAGGCTGCAGCTGTGCCCTGTACAGCCTCTTTATCAGGGACAGCTTACTCCCAGCCATAGGGCGGATGTACATGGCCTGCAAAGTGTCCCAACACGCCCGTGCCGTGGTGAGGTGCCTGGCATGGTTTACCTGGCTGTCTTCCAAAGCCAGAAAAATGTTGCAAAGGGCTTTCTCTTCCATTCTGGCATCTGCTACACTGAGGGGAGACACTGGGGGATCAGCAACAGCCTTCCACAACCCCACAGATACATCTCCATCTTCATTGCCCAGGTGAGATAGTTCCTCTCATTTAATCTGTCCAGGGGCAGACTTGCACTCCCCATGGATGCCATCCTTGCAGCCGCTCTCACCTTCCAGGCCCCTCCTATGCGAGGACTCTCACTTACCAGAGACCGTCCTCAAGCAGGCTCTCAGTGGGCAGCTGCAGACTGGAACCGGTGCTTCACCTGGTCCACTTGATCCTCTGGTGCATCAGGAGCATGAGGCTGGGCCCATAACCTGTCAGGGTTGGCAGGATCTGGCTCCTCTGAGCATGAGCAGAGTGCAATTAGTGCAGCAAGGCTTCGCTGCAGCAGAGGGTCCCAGTGAAGCAGAAAGAATTGCAGAGGCTCATTAAGTAGGACTTAGAGGCAGAATTTATTGCTGCACCTTAAGATAAAGGCTCTTGGCAAAATATTCCAGCAGCAATTAAACATGTAAGAATAATAGAAGATAACAGAGGATAAACGGGCAGCATCTCCCCCTTACAGCAAGTAAACTGTCAGCAGCATGACAAGTCCAGCTAGGCAATTCTAACTAACAGCTGGTCAAGGCAAACACCGGCCTTTTTATGCTTCCCTGTCACCCTGAAACAAGTGGGGTGGCCCAATCAGTGCTCTGGCGTGTGGCCTTCTCTAGTACACAAGTCATAGCCTAAACAATCCTGCTGACCTTGCACATGTTTTTCTGGCCACATCGCCTCTTCCTGGCTGCCCACTCAAAGGAAACTTTGCCTGCCTGGCAATAACTTTGACAAAGCTTCTCCAGTCCCATTCTTGGAGGTGGGGTGACACTATGGTGCAATATAAACTGAGTGAACTCCCCAGGACATGTTCCAGAACTTTCTACAGCAAGCAAGAAGTCATTGGTGAATGTTCTAATGTGGGATTGATTTTTTGGAAGGTTTTTGTGTAGACAGTGTGATTGGCAATAAAAAATCTAAGACCAGGGATATGACAGTAGGAAAGAGCCCTTATGAGCATGGTGAACATTTTCTTTGTTATTGTGAACAAGCCTATAGAGATCTAATTTTATATGAAGGTTAGATTTCTGCAAAGTAGCTCTACATGGCATTGGCTTTGAAGAGTCTTTGAAAACTTTTGTTAGTCTAGACCACATGTGTCAAACACAAGGCCCGTGGGCCAAATCCGGCCCGCCAGGCCATTTCATGTGGCCCTCGCACCTCTCCTGCATCTGCGGCTCTCCCCACCACCACCTGGCAAGCCTGGGGGCAGAAAGGCATAGAGAGGGACTAGGGAGCAGAAAGTGCCACACTTTGGATATACTGACCAATTCTATTGGTACAGGGACAATAAACTACAATCAAATAGCCCCAAAATGTCCAAGAAAAAAAAGTTGATGCAGAGGGAAGGCAATTTAAAAACCAGTAATATTCGAATGCAGAGGCAATTACTTAATATGATAAAAGAGTAGATACATTTATATAGCCTTACAGATACAACCGGCCCTTTGAGGGCAACCATCATGCTGATGTGGCCCAATGTGAAATTCAGTTTGACACCCCTGGTCTAGACTATGATGGCAAGGATGTCTCTTAGTGGCTAACATGCAGCTTCATGGGAATATGTTGCACCTGTGCTACAAGGTTGCCAGTTTGTTTCTGAGTGCACTTCAGACCGTCGGTGGTAACATTTAGAGCCCTGCAAGGGCTGAGTCCAGGATATCTGAAGGCTCAGTTTCTCCTGCACTCCCTATCTACTCCATGAGATCAGAAGGAAAGACTGTTCTCTGACTCCATCTATGGTGGAAGCATAGACAATGATGATAGAACAAAGGCCTTTTCTGTAGCCACACTATAATACAGAACATCTTGCACCATATAGCGCATGCGGCCCTTCTTTTGCTATTTTTGCCAGTTGTTGATTTTGTATTGTCAATTTTGTATTTAAATGTTCCTGCTTCTGTTTTATTTTTAAGATGTTTTTAAAGTGAGTATACTGTTTTGTATTATACTGTAACTTTAATATGCTGTACACTACCCTGAGTGACATGGAAGGGTACGATTGAAATTCCTATAGAATTTTTATTTGGAAAAAAAGTCAGTATATTCAGTTTGATTAAAAAGGCAGCAGCTAACTATATGTTGTGTGCAGATGCATGTAACTTAGAGCTGAGGGCTCTTGAATCCACACCCTAGCTCTCTATGGGTGGGTGACTTTGAACAGAAGGTAGGGGCATGAGGTTGCTTCATATCCTCTCCCAGCAAATAAGGTTAGAATGCATGTTTGCCTTTTGCACTCAGCAGTGGAAAGCTTTGGGAAGAGAAACTGGATCTTTTGCTTTCTGTATTTTTGTTCCATGGCTCTCAAGCTGTTTCTCTTGAAATATCACAAGGGGCTCCATTGCATGCATTTGTCTTTAATATGTAGGTAGACCCTGAAACATGCAAGTAGACGTCAGAATTAAAGTCACAATGTGGCCAGAGTTAAGGATTTTAAAATCTTACTTATTTTAATAGGAGAGCTAAGTATGTATCTCCCACTAAAATCCATGGTATTGAAGATTGCTTTGCTTTCTTTGGAGAATTATGCAGCTGTCTAGCATCTTTACATGATCACGTGGCTAGCAAGTGCCTTTCTCAACCCCATCTCTGTGGTGTTGTTGTTGTTGTTGTTGTTGTTGTTGTTGTTGTTATTTCCTTAGACTGTTACACATATTGGAATTTTACAGCATGACCTCAAATGTGAGAAGTTTGGAGGCACTTTTTTGAAGATTACTCTGTGAAATTAGTTTCTACAGGATATTCAGGGGTTTTTTCCTCAGAAGTATCCTGACTGCCAAAAACGTGTTTTTCAGATTTCCATAGTTCAGTGCATGCCTTGGTCCTTCATTAATGCTGTGTGAAGACTTTACATTAACTCTGCTTTTCCACAGTCTAAATAGCTGGAGCACTCTCCAGGAAGCCGATCTATTTATTAAAAGGGATTTTTATGATGAGTATGAAATATCAGTGCTGAAGAGCTTTGTTCAAACATCTTTCAACAGCAGTAAATGATTTCACGTGGTTTGTAACATCCAACCAGCTGTGGAATTTCCCCAAAGTGTTTAATAATGTTAAGATGCTGTTAGAGATCTTTTGATGAAGACAGAGTACTTGGATCAAGGTGGGAGAAACTGATGTGTTAGTGAACCACTTTATTAGTATTTCTAGAACAGTGGTTCTTAACCTTTTCTTTACCAGGGACTCCTTGCAAATATAATTTTTTGCTGGGGCTCCCTAAGACTTAACTCAAATTTAATTATTTAAATTAGATTTAAATATTCAAACATGTATTTAAATTTTCAAATATTTATTAAAGGCTCCTGGAGACTGTCATTCAAATCCCTGCTCAGACATTGAATGACCTTGGGCAAATCGCATTCTGTCAGCCTCAGAAGAAAGCAGAGGCAAAGTCCTGAAAAAATTTTGCCAAAAAAATTTGTCCTGTGACAAATTTAGGGTTGCCATAAGTCAGAAGTGACTTGAAGGCATACAAGAACAAAGTGCTGCTGACATGGGGAGGTTCTTCCTAGCCATCATGTCTCTCCCCTTTGAAAACTGATTTATGGTGACACAAAGGCAAGCCTATCTTGAGGGTTTTCTTGGCAGGATTTGTTGCTTTTGCTTTTCTTTGACTGTGAGTTGCCTGAGGTCACCTAACAGGTTTCCATCACTGAGTGAGGTTCAAACCCTGGTCTCTGGAATCATAGTTTGGGCAAACATACACACCTGTCACTGTGCCTATTTTGTGAGGGATGAGGCAGCAGGGATATGTGGATGCATGCCCAAATTGCTCTCTTGTTTGCAAATGAGGGACCAGTTTCAGCATCTGCAGCTCCTCCACTGCCACGTCCTTATTGCTGTTGTCGATGTTGGTGTCTAGCAGCAAGCCTTTGTATACCCTCTGTGAGGGCTCTCCTGACTCCCAAGGGTCCCAGGACCCCGGGTTAAGAACCACTGCTCTAGAAATTAGTATAGATTCCGCTGCCAGTGTTCCCAGCTAGACAGTGGTGATATTCTATCTTCAGGAAGCTCTCACTGAATCCAGATAATTGAGGAAATTTCAGCTATTCATGTTTGGTAGCAGAGGTTCTATGTCAAGGTTTTGGTTTTGATTTTGATTCGTTCTAGTTATCTTCAGGTGAGGTGGTGGTCCTGAAGCAGTTGGTCTAATTCTTATAGATGTTGCAGCAGTATCTGATATCATTGACCACCATCATTTCAGGTGGATTTTGTCCACTGCTTTAATGAAAGCCCACTCCTTGCATCCTGGTGTATGTGTGTTACTGTTCCCCTTTGTGTGAATTAGCTTGTGATGCACTACAGTGTTTTTATGGAAACTTTCAGAAAGTTGTTCTTTAGTCTGGATAACTGGGTAGGGATTATTTAACTGTTCACTTGCAAAACCTTTTATAAATTTTAGGACAGTGCACTAAAGGGCTAAGACCAAAATTATAATACTTGTGGGTGTATCCAATGTCGAAATTGTATTTATTGCCTTTGGGATATAGTTATGAGGGGGATGAGGACATTACCCCTCAAATAACAATTCTGTCCCCCCAAATGAAATTAGTTGCCAGATTTGTAGAATTACAGTAACTTAAAACTTCAGTTGACCATTTAGAGATACAGTTTGGGAGTCCAAAGAAAAGGGGCAGCAAAATTAGGAAGGCAATGTGTAAACACAGGAAATATAAGAGTTCTAGGTGTGAATGGTTTTCAGTATTTTCTCATTTTCTGCAGTGCTAGAAATTTGGAGAGCGAAAGAAAAAAAGGCAGTGGGGGAAGGCAGAGCTCTAATTTGGAAGGACCCCCTGGCTTCATCCCTATAACTTCCCTTTAACAAGAAATAATACCATAGGTAAAAAGCTCCAAGAGATTGGTTTCTAGAGTTTTTAGCAAGTGGGTATGTTGTTGCTAAAACAACAACAACAACAAGTAGTTTGATTTTTATGAGCTGAAGAAGACTTTTCTGGCCATTTGTGTAAGATAAACTACTGCCTGCCTGAAAGTGAAGTGGTACCGTTACTTTCTGCCTCCATCACTGCTGGAGTTACCACTGCAAACTGAAATTACCTTTCTGATACAGATACTTTCTACTTCAGCATCTCTGCTGAGATCGCATACTGAATGAGTACAACAGATCCACTGTGTGCCTTGTTGAATCCAAGTATCAGTCCATCCCATTACATGGGATACTATCCACCATGTCCAGTATGGGGTTTTCCTAAAGCAGCAGTACTGAGTGGAAACTGATGTTGGTTGATCAACTTTTCATGCCTAGCTAATATGATGGCTACACATGAGTAGAATCACTCACAGCAGCCTCCGTGTGTTCCAAATCTCAATTAATCCAAGAGGAGCCAGTTAGTTTAACTCAAAGCTATTTTAATCAGCTATTTTCTGCCATCTAGCTTAAAGGAGGAAGAAGCTTGTGTTTTGCCTTCTAGAACTCTCCATTTGTACCTGATATTCCTTGAACAACAACAGTTATCAGGTAATCATTCAAGAAGAGGCAGGAGGGGACAGGTGTGATGGAGGAAGGAAGGAGCCTAAGCAACACTGCTATGCCAAAATTAAGATTGATAGCTGTAGAAACAGGAAGTAGGCTGGAGGTAGAAATCTTGGCCTTGCCTCTCAGGCAACTAGAGAGTGGTGTGAAATTTAAGTCCTCAGAAAGCTGAGCAAGCTGAGTAGCGTGGTTACGTAAAGGCATCTACCTACAGCATTTTTCTGATGTTTCGTAGAAAGATTTTTTATGCCAGTATATTTTCAAGTGTAATGTAATGCAGATATAAAATGTAAGGAAATGCAAAGCCAGTGTTTAAAACCGGTATACATAAAACCAGTTTATGCTGGGTATTTTAATTTTTGATATAACACAGATACAAAATTTAAGGAAATATAAAACCTTTTCAATCACATACCCTTGAGGAGGGGAAAAATAATCTGTTTTAAGCAGCCTAACTAGCCTGTAGTGCTTAAACAAAAATTCAAAATGCCAGATGTATATTTTGAAACATGTTCCAAGATTATAAGATTAAAAGCAAGTGATATAAAAATAGCACTCAATTCCATTTTAGTTTGAGTAATGTCTGGGGTCAGGTTGAATCTATGGTAGACCTGGGGCCAGCAGTATGTGATGGGGCCTCCTATTCTGTCTCTAGTTTCAAAGAGATATGTGATACACATACACACACACACACACACTTATTTTCATGGTAGTCTTAATACCTCACTGCAAAGATACTTCGTCCACAGGGCAAAAAGTCAAATGCAAACACTATTGCTGATTTGTTACTACTACTTTTACTGTACACAGTGCAGGCACAGGAAACATAAAGCCATACATATGAGACACAGACATGAAGCTATACTTATGAGGCATACACTAATTCAGTCAGTGAGCCAAAAAGAGAGAAACACAGGTGCGTGCAAGCACGTATTCACAATTAAGGATGGTTGCAGAGTCTGCTGTTGTAGGAGGGCCACCCTTTATTTCTCACTGGGTCATCTTGGGCCAATTAGTACCCCTTAGCCTGTCATGTCTCGCAGGATGTTAGTGAGAAATGGGGGGAACTTTAGCTTCTGCAGGGCAAAAACAGAACATTAATGTTATTAAATGACATTTTTAAAAAGTTCAATGTGAAATAGTATTTTTTAAAAAGTTCCGTGAGAATATATGCAGAGGATTGCTCTGTTACTAAATTTTAGTTGTCAGTACAGGATCATCTTAGGCCCTAAGGTTTCAGGGCTAAAACCTGACATCCAGGAATGGCCCCTGGTGATGTCATTATGTGTTATGGATTAAGTACCAATCACAATTGTTCACAGTTTATCATTCAGACACACATACAGATAGTTTATTTTCCTGTTTGGAAATTAAGAGAGGAGCCTTAGCTAAAGGGACTGCTCCCAGAGCCAGGTGAAATGAGAAGAGTTACTTAGGGAGGTAGGATAAGGAACATTTAATCTAGTCTACTTGCTTCTGGCAGAGCAGAATGGAGGATGAGGCAGCTAATATAGTAAACAGAGATTTGCAACCGGCTGTTTGTCTTGCCTGGACCTGAGCCTCCCAAAAGTGGAAGATTTGCACCCCTGTCTCCCACCTGGAGATGATTTATGAAAACTGGAGTCTCAGGCCCATGCTCTGAGATATGGCAACCCTGTATGCAAGAATTTACTTCACCTTTATCTGTAGGAGTAGCACTGCTACTTCTGAAGCCATTACCTGCAGGAGTATTATACAATGCTCTCCCTCCCTCCCTCCCTCCCCCCTCCCTCCCTCCCTCCCTCCCTCCCCCCTCCCTCCCTCCCTCCCTCCCCCCCCCTTTCTCTCTCTCTCTCTCTCTCTCTCTCTCTCTGAGCCCCCCTTCGGGCAATATGGATATTATAATAATGGGCTACTTTGTAAACCTGATGTATCCCATAGCCACAGACCACGCCTCCTTTCCCCATCACCTGAGTATATTAGTGGATGTATATGTTTTAATAAAAATAAATACATAAATATTTGTGTAAGCATGGTTTTAAATGTTTATGAATGAAAAAGAGAGAAAATGCAAGAAGAACTGATTTAGAAAGAACTCCACCCATTGTTGCTTATTACCTATTGTTTTTAGACTACGTTTTAGACTACTATGTTCTTGTTCAGTCATGGCTAAAATAAAAGTCTGGATTTCTCAGGCTACAGACTTGTTCTTCCTCATTTGATAGCTGGGAATCTGGGCTAATTAGTGGATCCAAGTGGGATGGGGGAGTTGTAACCACCTTAGTTCTGTGGGACGATCTGTCCATGGGCACGTTAATTGTGCGATTCTCCTTTGTCTTGCTGGAAGATGTGGTTTGTTAAAGAATAACTTATTCATGAAGTATGTGGCATCTGTATACTTAAGGAAAGGAAGAGGAAAGACTGATGGATGGATATGATGTTTTATACATAAGAAGGCTGCTTGTGAGGCTCAGAACTAAGACAGTTTCAAGCTGAGCAGCACATGGCCTCTGGCGTATTACCCTTGGCCTAATCCATCTGCTGCCCCTTAACAAGAGGGCCATGAGGAATCCAGGAGAAAGAGGGAGGGAGGGAGGGAGAAAGAAAGGTAAAGGCAGGTGAAGACCACGCCAGCCATTTCTGCTTCACTGGAGCTGGTTTGATTTTGTTTTTTAAATGTGTGTTTTTTTGTGTATTCATTGCACAAGCTTTGAGAACTACATTCCAAAACCAGGATATGAATCCACTAAACATAACAATAGGCCTGTTAGGCATTATATATTTGTTATTCTCACTTGTTTTCCTTTTTTTTTTTTTGGTAATAACCACAAGGGAAAAAATCTCAAAAAGACTCCTTTGGCTCTGCTCTAGTTTGTTCTGATTCTTCTCTAATATTTAGCTTTAGTTGTTACCACACTCTAAGTCCTGTATACCTGCAGTGCAAGGACATTTTCTCCTTCATTTTCCATAGTCTAGACAGAATAGGAGCAGACAGGATGTATTATCTGACACTGTGTTATGACATATTTATGTTGCTCTAGAATACAGGTCATTGACTTCAAAATTACCTGTTTTTAAATACATCTAAAAGCAAATTGAATCATATTTACAGAGGTCCCATTCATGGCTTTCAGATCATAGTGAACAGTGGGTATAAAAATGGGATGGTAGGATACCATAAGCACTATGTTGATGAATAGATTCCACTCCAAATATACATCAGAATTTATTTAATTAGGCTTTGCGGCTCAGTGACACACCAAGTTTTTACAAACGGTATTTTTCGTAATTGATTTTTATGTATGCCAGAAATACTTGCCCCACTTCAATCTCCCCCTGTACCTGAACACACTGAGAAGTGAGCCCAGTTCCTAAGACATGGCATGCAGGGGGAAGACCATTCCCTACCAGAGACCCTTTGGTTCCAAGAGTTTTCACAGATGTAGGATCGCCTTCCCACCAGCCATTTTTGATAGGGTGGGTTTCCTGTTTCCCCCATTGAAATGAATAGAATAATCTTCGAATGAGTTGCAGAGGAAAATGGTTGAGGGTGGCATGGGGGAGAAGATCACCCCGCGCCAGGAACTATTTTGCCCCAAGGTTCCTTAGAAGGCTGGGTTGGCTCACTCTTCATCCCAGTTCAAATTAGTGGAAGTATTTCTCTTTGAGTCTAGATTTTAATTCAGTGAAGACATTCCACTAATGTTTACAAAATATTTCTGGCATTTTTTGTATGTGGTCTTTGTGATATTTCAGCATATTTTTCTTATGGGATTGCATAATGTCTGAACCCACTGATTACAAATATAGTTGATTGTGACTGATGCCTTTTTTAAAAAATGAATGTTCAGGAAATGAGATTTTTGTTCGGTAATTTTCTTCCTGTTTTCATATACTATCTAAGGAACCAATGATGAATTCCTCTTAATCTTCTCATTGAAAACCTTCAATACAGAGGATGTGATTTGCTTTCTGAGAAATGGTAGCCCTGTTTATATTTTTTCTACTGGTATATCCAGCTTTTCTGGAGAAAGCTTTCTTATATTCTTATTTTTGGCTTTTGTCATTTGTCAAGAATTTCACGTGAAGAGTAATACAGCACTCTAGTAGTCAGAAGGATTCAGTGCAATCCTAAGTGCAATCCTAACTCAGTAAGTGGGCCAAGAGCTAGCTGAGCCAACATTAGGCCAGCTGAAGCTGTGCTGTGTCCAAACCCCAGTCTTTCCAGAATAGGGGTGTCTCTGGCAAATGGATTGGGATCCAGGAATTTTGTTTTGGAGGAGATCCAGTTGGTTTCCAAGAGTTGGAAATAATTAAGGCCAAGCTTAATCTTGGCCTAACTGTGTTTAACTAACTTTGCACAGGGGCTGTGTTTCTGGGCCGAGCAAGCTTTAGATGTGATGTAACGGAGCTCCTCCCCCACTCTGCCCCCTTTTTGTCTGTTCTACCTGTGTGCTAGCTGATCTCTCAGCTGGCTGATCGCTGGGGTCACAGGCAGGAAAGAGTTGATGTGTTAGCGTAAGGAAGATTGAGCTGGCCTAAGGCCAGTTCAGCCAGCAAAAGTGCCTTACACTTCATCCTAACCTGTTTTAGCTGCCTGTATTTAAGTTAGGATTGCACTGTAAGTTTGGCATTAATTACTTTCAATTGTTAAAGACAAAACAAAGCAAAAATAGGAGCACTGAGAATAGACAGCATCATCACCTAGCTTTCTCCTTAAATTTTTTTTGAATAAGAGTGGACACAATGAAACCTTTACCTAGAAGAAATCAGAGTCAGGCTTACTTTTCCAAATTCAGTTTCCTCAGTGGCTTCTGTATGCAGCTCAATCCAATTTTTTTCATGCAAAATTCCTTTGATGGTTTGGAGAAACTGGATGTGGCTTGGTCAGCTACTGGATTGGGAAGAAGTTTCTGACTGAATTGAGAGCCTGTTGAGTGTTGGGAAAGTCTGAGAGGCCAATTCTGGGACAGAATGTGGCAGACAGCAAAGTGTACCGGGTGTGGAAAAACTATCAGAAAGAGAACAGGAGTGGTACCTACGCATCAGTCTCACTCTGCAGGATGTGGAAGAGCTGAGCTTTTATGTAGTGTAGCATGGGTGCTGACTGCCAAAGCCCCCGAACATCTGTACTGGGAGCTGGTCAGTTTTTCTTTTGCTGTAAGAAAAGGCCTTGGCTTTCCACTTTCCATATGGTATTGTTGAGTAGCCTCCAACTGCTCTTTCTTCCTTGGGATACAGGGAAATTTTGAGTATTATGTGGTTGCTTGTATTGCTGGAATACAAAGTTCTAGCTCCTTGCTTTCAACTTCAATATACCACCATAGAATGATGTTACCAATGCCCCTTGAATGCATTAAGGATGTTAATTGCCTCTAAGGCATACACAAATCATCAAGATAAGCATACACCCGTTGCGTGGGTGCTTTAATATTAGAACATGTGAGTGGCTCAATAGTTTACAGCAACTTATTTTGTTAGTCCTAGAATTTAAGATACATTTGTTTGGCAAGTATCATTGATATCAGTCCCTGATCAAGACTTCTGTGTGAATGAGAAAACACATACAGTTTAGGCCTTGGTGCAGCAAAGTCATCATATTTGTTGATACTAGCTGTACTGAAATTTTGCAACTGACAAAGTCAGGATGTCAGATTTGTTACATTATTTCGTTGATGTCAAAGCAATGATGAAAAGAAAGCCCGCAAGAGATAGAAGCAAACATATGAAGCACCTATGACTAATGCACTTGTCATCTCTTGGTTTAAATTTTTTTCCTTGTTTATCTTAGTCTGCGTGACTGTCTACTGGGGTGGGATTAGCTGTTCGGAGTTCTTCCATGGAAAATGGTAAAGGAAGGAAGCTGAGGGAGGATGGAGACTTCGCATCCTGTGCCCTTGAAGGGGGAGTGGCTTCAAGTAATCTGAAGGATAAACTACTCTGTATATGTTTGAACCTAGATAAGTGCTTACTTTAAAAAACAAGAGGCAATACTTATCTCTCTGGGTGGGGTAATTAACAAAGGCAAGAGAACTCTTCAGTATACCAAGGGCTTTCTCTAAAGCCTCCTAATCTGACAACAAACAGAAGATGGAAAATGCAGAAGCACTTCTCAAGTGAATTCACAATGGTGCCACTGATCTCGCAGCATTGTTTCCAAGAACTCCCTCTTTCAGGAAGACAGCTTTATTTAAAATGGAGAGAAGAACAAGCGTATGGATAACAGAAACTTTCTAGAAGAGCCTCTCTTGTTTGAATGTTTCCAGGTTATTAAACTGATGTGAAACTAAGCAAAGGCATTGGCATTGTATATCCTGTATTGCAGAAATCAGGTAAGATTAGAAAGCAGCAGCAGAGTGTGGTACAGGCAAAGGCAAGCGTACGGGGCAGTAGTCTTATTTGAGTCAGTGGGATTTACTGCTAAGTAGATGTGCAGAGAAAGTTATTCCTCTTTGTTGATATGACTTAATTACATTAAAAGGTGTAAAATCGGTAGGTCTGCTGTGTAGAATTAAAAAAAACAAAACAATGTTGGAACTGTTTTTTAGGCAAAAAGTTTAAGCCAAGTTCCGAGTTTTAATATCCAAAAATCAAATGAGTAGTTTGCATTGTCCCTACTAAGGTTTACGTTGACTTGTTTAGATTACTCCCCCATTCCTTGCTTTTTATTTTAAGGGAGTTTTTGTAGTTAAAATCGTGAACGTTGGTCATGATGTTCAGAAAAACAGTGATATCTGAAATTATTAAATATGGAAGTAAGTTGCTGCCCCTTTAAAGATTATTTTAAAATATTTTGCACTTTTATAAATGCAAAAAGGTTTTGTTCTCTAATTTTAAATTATGTAGACAAAACTGTCCACCAGTTCAAAAGTTGTTTCAGTGCATTGATGTCTGTTGAAGAACAACTAGAACAACTACATATTTCAGTTGGCAAAATGAAAACCATTGTAAAAAGGTAGTGGTGCTCACTGAATTTTTGCAAGGTAGTTTTACAAAGTAGTCTGTTCAGTATTTTTGTTGATCTTAAATGTGTTGCCACAGCTCTTGGAGTACATTTTGAAGTTTTCCATGAACAAGTGGGATCAAGTTTTCCAAAGCAGGAGAGTAAAATCTCATTGTAATTGGACAATGATCAATTATTTGAAGCTCCATTGATTTAAAAGGCAGTGTTTAATGTATATGCAATTTCCCCCCAATAAAATCATCTGAAATTTATAAGGTTTTTACTCTTGGCTAGTTCTTGCCAATGAAAAGTGGTGTGGTTTATCTTTGTCATTTTCCATGAGTAAGAGTTTCTGTGTCTGTGACATCTAGGCGCCATCAGAAGATGATGCAGTTGCATGTCATTCATGTTCTTTCTTCTGTAGTTGGTGTTATTCTGTCTAAGATAGCCAGACAGCAAGCGATTTTTAAATTACCTTCACAGAATAATCAGGGAGTAATGAAGACAAGTTAGAGCTTTTCATGTAGATAAAGCTTTTTTTTAATTGAAAGGGAAATAAAATAACAATTAGTTAAAAATGAGGCCTTGCTGGAAGAACAGAAACGGAGAAAGGAAAGGAGAGGTTGCAGGGTAAGTTGGTGGTATTATTGTACTGTATAGCTTTAGCTTAGTTGAGAAGAGTGAGAAGTTAAAGAAATAATTGCAGGAGGGCTGGGAAGAAGATGGGGATGAGAGAAGACAGAGAAGGACAATATTATCTGTTTTTTTAATTAGGCTGTCTCTGAACAAAGGAGGTGAGATGTCCCAAACTTACCTGAGAGCACATTTTATAGTCTGTAGCGTGGACTGTAAGTGGACGTTCGGCACTATTTTGTCTGAAAACATAAGTGTCTCCTTTCTATGAGCATAAATGGTTTTCTTGAGAGCATAAAACCAGCTCCCCATTTGTCCCATCTCAAATGAGCTTTCTTCTTTCCACACACACTATCCCTGTGTTTATATGACGCATTTATATATACTTTGTTCTATTGTGTCAGCTTTGGCAGTTTTGCATGGAAGTGTGATTGGTAGTAGTAAGTTCTAGGTAACTAGCTATACTAGGGTGGATAAAGCTTTTTTTAAGTAGCACATTTCCTTTTAGAAGACTGTGGGTAGATGGTTAATGATCCTTTTATTAGATTGGAGGAGAGGTTTTTTATATATATACAATATTGCTCATAAAAAGTGGGAACAATTTCTTTATCCTTGGTAACATAGGCATGCATACATACATTTACTGCTTTTTTGGTCTTTGTGACCAGTCACTTGCTAGCTTATATTTCCAGGCAGAATGAAGATTTCTGGAATTATAGTGCTAGAAAGATACCTCAGATGATGAGGGAAAATGTTTCCTTAGTAACACAAGGAGGTTGTAGTGTAAGAAACACAAATGTAGAAGTGTGGCTTGTGGAGGTAGTTAAGTTTTTAAAAAATGAATTAAAAAAAACAGTCCCCAAGATTGTGAATCTGCTGCCACTTTCATTGTATATGTGCTGTAATTATTTGTAATATTGGCACACAAGAGAGAAAATCTGGATGGGAAAAAAACCTTCAACTTGAGACATCTTTAGGATGTCCCCAAGAAAATATTTTGCTATATAAGTTTGACAAAATTGCTTCAGAAAGCTGTGGCTTCCATACCTGTCCAGTCTCTTTGGTTTTGTTGAAAGCTACAGATTACTTAGAACTTTCCACTCTATCAAGAGAATCAGTTTTTAATGTGTATAATAAATTCACTCATATTAAATGTCATCATATGACCTTCCCATTCCGTTCTAACAGACTTCTCAATAAGTATGTATGTATATAAAATGAAAGACATGGCACACTCTTAGCAGTGCAAAGCTATAGATTTTATTTTATAATTTTCATATTCATTTTTAAAAACTGTTGTGGAAAATCTTTCAGATTATTGCCATTTTTACAACATGCTTATTGGAAGTGACTGGAAAAATTTAGGAAAACCTGTTAAGAGCAGCGTTATAGTACTATAACATTATCTTTCTTTTTTTTTTTTTCAATTAAGTTTTTAAAGTGTTGCTTTTAGTGTCAGCTGAACAGTTTATTCTGAGAAAAGTGGGACAGAAACAGTTCCACTGCCGCAAAGTGAGTTGAGCTGTGTTGAATTCAGTTTCCTCCTGTGTCAGTGCCTATGCTAAACCTGTGCCCTTTTTTTAAAAGATAGAAGAGTGGTGCTGAAGGTATCTGCTCTCACAGTGGTTGTGCTACTCTACCATTCTGATTAAAAAAAAAAAGGTTGACTGTTCTTCAGTCTGAGAAAACATGGAAGAACCACAGAGAGCATACTGGGTGACAGTGATTGGATACTGTCTTTTCGTGGATACTGAGAAAGAGTGAGTGGATGAAGCATGGAAATTCCAGCCAAGATCACTAAAATGAAACATCCTAACTGTATAAAGCAGAGCTTTCTGAACTTTTCATGTTGGTGACACACTTTTTAGGCGTGATTCATTTTGCAACACAGTAATTCAGTAAGTGGAGGCAGCCCTTCCACCTGAGCCTGGCCTGCCATTGCTGCTGCCCTTGCCAGGGTCTTTCTCAGCCTGGGGTGACAGCAGCAGCAGTGGTGGGAGAGGAAGCCCCTTCACCCGGGTCTGGCCTGCTGCCGCCACACTTGCCGGGGTCTTCCTTGGCCCTGGGCGGCAGCGGAGGCAGGAGAGGCAGCCCCTCCACTTGGGCCGGGCCCATGACACACTTACACATTGTAGCCAACACACTAATGTGTCGACACACTAATGGGTTGCAACACACAGTTTGGAAAGCTCTGGTATAAAGTGAGAGTCAGTGCAGTATAGTGGTTTGTGTGTTGGACTACAGCTCTGGAGACCAGGGTTCAACTCCTCACTTCGCCATGGAAACTCACTGGATGACCTTGGGCAAGTCACACTTTCTCAATTTCAGAGGAAGGCAAGGATTAGGGATGGGCCAACCAAATCCTCAAATCCTCAGCAAGGATTCAAGATTTGTGAATCTGAATCCCTGTGCAAAAATAGGAGAACCGAATCTTTCAAATCCACCAACCAAAAAATAGGTTTTTTTTAAAAAAGTTCTGTTTAACAAAAGTTTTTAAAAGTTTAATTTTTTTTAAAAGTTGCGTTTTAAACTCTTTTTAAAAAAAGGACCCGAAAGATTCGAGATTTGTGAGATTCGTGAGATTTGTGGATTCCCGGAACCTTCCCAGGATTCAGATTCAGATTCGGTTTCAGAAAATTCTGGATTTGTCCCATCCCTAGCAAGGTTACTCACACATAGCTGCTTCACTCTCTCTCTCTCTCTCTCTCTCTCTCTCTCTCTATCTATCTATCTGTCTGCCTGCTTATCTCTTGTTCCCACTGAGCATACAATGGCATGGGGGCAGATAGGAAGGTACCTACCCACTGCAGCAGAACTGGGGAAACAGTGGTGTGACAGGGCCCTGTCTTTTCCAGACAGCTAGACAGATAATGGAAGCTACTTTAAAGCAGAGGTGGGAAATCTTTGGCCTTCAGACACAGCTTTTCAGACTTCAGTTCTGAAAAACTCTAACTAGTATGGTCAATGGTAGTGGATTGTGGGAATTGTAGTCCAAAACACTTAGAAGAGCCAAATTTGGGAGTTGCATGGTCTTCCAAATGTTAGTGGACTGCAACCCCCAACATTCTTCACCACTGGCTATGCTGGCTGAGGATGTTAACAGTTGGAGTCCAACAAAATCTAGAGAGCTAGATGATCCCCCTCCATTTAGACTATAAGTTCATACTCTGGCAAGTGTTGATAGGGCAGTTATTGCTGTCTCTCCTTCCTGAACTTCATTTCCATCTGACCACCTCCATGTACAGCATAATCTATAACTCTACAAAACATTTCATGTGCCTGATTAAGTAGATACCTTGATGAACTACTCCTCTTTGAACGTATTAGATTAGATAGATAGGTTATTGCTGTTGCTGCTGCTGCTGCTGTGTGCCTTCAAGTTGACTCCGATTTGTGATGACCCTACCATAGTGAGTTTTTTTCCCCTTTGGCCAGATTTATTCAGAGGAAGTTTGCTCTCAGGCTGAGAGCAAATTTGGCTCTTCCAAGTGTTTTGGACTACAATTCCCACAATCCACTACCATTGAGCATACTAGCTGGAGTTTTTCAGAACTGAACCCAGTGGGTTCCCATGAGCAAGTGGAGATTCGTATCCTGGCCTCCCAAAGTCCTAGTCCAACACTCAAATCACTTGCCGTCTTAGATGGTTTAGGCTAAAATAATTTGGGTTTGAAGAATATTCTCCCACTCCCTCAGTTGGTATCATAATTATAGATTTGTTTTGCTCATGTTGTCATTGCTTAGCTTTCAAATTGGTCTTGCTTCAGGAAACTTCTTTGCTTGATGATAGCAGTCAAATGAACATGAAGTGAAGAGTTCAAAAAAATTGACTCCAAGCTGAAGCTTTTGTGGCTGCTTCCATCGTGAGTTACTGATAATAAATGGAAAGCATCCAAAGCGTTCCTGTCAGTGCACTTGGTTTTGTGACTCTGAGGCAGGAACACTGCTTACTAAACTACTAACCTTTGGCAGTATTTGACCCTAAGCTGCTGACACAAGCTTAGAGTTCAGATCCCAGTTTACAATTTCAGCTGGTTAGAAGAAAAAGGAGAGAACCATGTCAGCTGAAGCTTGCAGGCTTTAATGAAATGATGAGGCAGCAGGCTGTTTGTACTTGAAGGGGGCTTCCCACTTCATGAAGAGGTGAGTGTTAATTAAAATAAAAAGATTTTTTTAAGATGGTTTTTCCACAGATTGAACATAGATACAATTTCTTCCAGTGCCTTTAATTAAAGGGTGATGATTCATGGATAAGCAGCCAAAAAAATTAACTCTCTTTATATTCACCAAAATAGCTATGTTAGTCTGTATCAGTATACAAAGGGATCATGTAGCATCTTTGAGACTGAAAGAAGTTTGTGCTTCATCAGATGCAAGATTTTGTAAGCATATGCTACAGACATCCTTCTCTAGGTCTCAGAGGTGCTAAAAGATCCTTTTGTCTCTGTGTTAGTTCCAGTAACCAGGATAATTCTGACTGCCGAACTTACCAGGTGGCAAATTTGTGGCTCTGGGCAGCTCAGATAGGCCCATGTGGCTTCACTGTGCTGCCAGGCTGAGGTCCAGCCACTTCCACCTTCACAGCAGTCTGTGCGGTGCTGTGCTGCATCGTGAAGGCTTCTGGAACTGGCAGCCAAAGACTTTAAATCTGGAGGTTTAAACTCATTGGCTGCCTTTGCCCAGGCCAGAGCTGACTGAAGTCTTCCCTCTGGTTGGGGCAGGGGTTATTTATTCAAACTCTCTGTTTGGAGCTCACTGTTCTTTGGAGCATTGTCCCACCCACCTCCCTTTGGTCTGCAGAAGTTTCAGAATTGATCTGGAGAGACAGGTGTACAGCTATTATCACAACTTGGGGGTGGTTGGCATGAGTCCTGGATCCAGAATATCTGTGACTGTGGCCTTTGCACCACGGTAAACTGTGGGCATCACAAGGGGTGCACTGTAAGAAGCAGAAGTAATCCCTGCACTCCTTGGTGAACAGGTGTATATCGCACCTGACACCACAATAGTTCCGGCATAGGCGAAGGGTTGAGCTCATCAGTCAACAGGTGGGTTAGATGATCCTTGGGTCTTGATCTATGTGCATGCCAATCTTGTCACATCTGTAACCAAATAAAGTAGTGGCCATTTTTCTTTCAATCTTGACAGTGTTTTTTTTTTCTCCTTGAGCAGAATTTGGCCCTGAGCACACAAAGGAATTTGCGGCTCTTGGGAAAGAAGCTGCACATAGAGCATGTGTGTGTGTTTGTGCTCTTTGCAAATTCTCCCAAAATGTTTAATAAACAGAGTCATGGTTTTACGGATGAAAACCAAAAGGCTCACTTAACAACTTAGAAAGTTAATTTTAAAATGTAATTAGTTGTGCTTATAATCCCAAGGCCCCCGAACATTGTTACCATTATAGTTACAATTTCTTGAAAGACAGCTGTTTGCTTTAATGCTTCCCAAATGTCAGTTATTTCTATCTCGTAACTTTTTGAAACATCTGAATGCTACAATTGCCTGTGCCCTGTAGTGCAAAACACACTCATGATCCATCCATATCAGAGCATGAGGTGCAGCATGAACCAGCACCTGAACCAGGTGATATTCTTACACTACTGTTTAGTGAAGTCAAACCCTTGCAACTATAAAAGTAACTAAAAGTTACATTTGGACTGTAGAAGGAACAACATTATTCCTTCTTAATTTAGAACCAGAATTTGTTATTGGAGAAGGGAATTACTTGAAGACCCTTAGCAATTATTTGGGTTTGAAATGACAGATTCAAAGCCTAGTGAGTCTTTAGGGTTCATGACAAATGGATTGGAGGCTAAAGCTATAAACAACTCCTTTGTTGCTATAATTTTATTATGATGATTATTTCTTCAGTAGATTTTATGTGATTATACCAGGCTTAATCTGCTTTGTGTTACTAGTGTCCAGAGAACATCAGAAAGCAACTTATTGATCTTTCATGCAACATAGCGCTTAAATGCATTTTCTGTCTGGTAATTCTGAACAAACTGATTGATGTTTTGATGAATCTTTAACGCTAACCCTGATGTTTACTTCAGAATATGACTTCAGCTGTCCCAGCTGAGGGTCATATCTTTGTGGGGCTATATGTTTCCCTGTGTCTAGAAAGATGTGAAGTTCCAAGGCAGTTTTAATAGACTTTCTTTTCTTTTTTTTGGGATGGAAGAGAGTTCTAATAATAGCATACTATTTTATTTGCACATATTTAGATTCGTAGGTGACGTGCAGAATAGCAATAGCATGTGTATTTCTATACTGTTTATCAGCTAAGTGCTCTCATAGAACTCATAGGTAGGTAGTATGAATCTTAAAGAAAGCCCTTGAAGTGTTTCTAGCCAGCTCCAAAGTATATCAGAAATGTTGTCTTTCTTAGGCTTAATTTCAAAAGTTCTGTCTCTCCACATTTCCCAGCCTGTGCTCTCCATTTAGGTCCAAATCATTACGTGATGGTGGCAGACTTGTGTGTTCAAAACACACTATGTAGACACTAAGTTTTTGTGTAATTCAGTGCCTCCCCCATCCCTCTGCCTTGTTTGTAAGTGTTTTCCCCAGACTTATTCAAATCTACTACTGGAAGCCAGTTGACTGAGAATGTGGCAGTATAAATTGTACCCACCTTCCTTTAGACCGGGGTGTCAAACTCAATTTCATCTTGGGCCACATCAGCATTATGGTTGCCCTCAAATGGCCGGTTATATCTGTAAGACTATATAAATGTATCTACTCTTTTATCGTATTAAATAATTGTATTCAATTATTACTGGTTTTAGTAATAACTAGCTCTGAAACTAGAAGTCTAGGAAAAATAATGGCAAGCAGATATTCAAGTGTACAACTGTTGTACAATTTATTGAAAAATGAGTTTTGAAAACAGAAAGTAATTTTTTTAATCATCAGCCGGAGGCCTGGAATATGGGAATCGGCGGGGCCAGGCAGAGGGAGTGTTGCAACTGCAGGAGAGGTGCAAGGGTCACGTGAAATGGCTTGGTGGGCCAGATTCAGTTCACAGGGCCTTGTGTTTGACACATGTGCTTTAGACATAACAAACTCTTGTCGTCTATTGTGATGAGTATTTGGGGCTTCAGACCCTATAACTATATGTGTGGGTAACGTGAACTGGCCATCTAGTAGATGAGAAGCTAGGTGATTGCCAGTTAGCCTTCTCCCCACCCCCTTTTCTCTTTTATTGATCCAGTCATGTCAAAGCTGAAAGGAAGTTTCCAATAACTGGGCTGAGGGTGATGGTGATGGATGTTGACTTAGAGGACATGAGCCTGAGAACCTCATAGGCACTCCCCAAAGAAGAATCCATAGCCAATACTTCATAGGAGGAAAAGAGAGTGAGAGAGAGTATATATACTGCTTTTTCATTATTACACTCTGAGTAACAATGTTGTCATAAACACAGAGATAAAAAAGAGCTAATAATATCATCTTGCATAGTGGATGACTTGTATGTACATGTACATGGGGAATGGCCTTGGAGTTAACTCCTTTGAACTCTGTGGTGCTTACTTTGGCTACGAATAATTGAACTCTAAGAAAAGACCTTCAGTGAGCTGAAATATAAACTTCAGTTTTTGTTAAAAAATGCTGACAATCTAATATAGTCAGATATCATATCAAGAGCTAGAGGAAAGGAGCTCCATCCAAGGGAAAAAAATGCATCTGTGTCTGATATTTTTCCTTATTCTCTGACCTCCTTTATGCAAATCTGTCACAAGCAATAGTAAAATCTGCAGTCTTCTTTATCATCTCATTCACTTGATAGTTCAAGGACAGTCTGTTAGTTCCCCTGGCAATCTGGCAGATTATATTATTTGTTCTGCTCTCAAAAAGAAAATTCTTGGAGTTGTATTCTCCTCTCACGTAGTTCTTAACAGGAGCTCATAAGGAGTAAAGAGAGGACGGATAAGATGACAGGAACATATTCAAGGTTTTAGATAAAAGGTGATGGTCTTCATCTGGAGCAGATGTAACAAAACATTAATTTGTTAAATGCTCGCTTTGAAAATGCTCCCCCAAGTCCTAAAGTGTGCATTAATGTACAGTTATGTATTTTGACACCTTTTTAATTAAAATAATATTTAAGAATTCTTGATTTTTTAAAAAAAATAAAAACCTCTATATGGGATGTGGGTTTACCCATCCCTGTTTGCTTCTTACATTGTTGAATGCCGCCTCTTGGCAATTGGAAAAGTCTTGCTGAATTTTTCTTGGCTAAAACTCCATAAAAACGCAGAAAGAAAAGCCTAAAGGATGTGGATTTGGTTGCAAAACCTCACAGGCTGCCCTTTAGCCACCCAGTCCTATTTACTTAGCAGTGTGTTACCCTACTTTTTGCCTCTGTAGGGGAAAGTAATAGAAGATATGTTCCCCAGCATCAAATGTTAGGACAATTTTGTATCTGCTCAAAGATTTGGTTGACTGTATGTGAAAGACTGAGCTGTACTATGTTAGTTGTGTGCTTATTTTACTTTGTTTTAAGAGAAAAAACTCCATCATTTAGAATGCAGAAACTTTTATAATTGCCTCAAGTTTGTCTGCCTAATGCAGTGCAATCATGTGTGCATATCTGCATTCACACATTCATGCGTGTACGTACATGTAAGTGGTAATATATCTAGGTGTACCTTACTGTAAAGCACTTTACTTTAAAGCACTTAGGTAATGCAGCATTTTTCAATTATACGGTATAGCACCATTTTGTTACCTACACTGTTTACGACATTCATGCACTTTGTTTCTCAATGTCATATGCTGGCAATTTTTTAGAAAAAAATTTTGCATTTTTTTTTTAGGACTACAGCTATTACACCCTTAATAAGTGATAGTGTATATACATTTTTAGGTTTTTATATGCAGCAGCAAGTAAAAAAAAAAAAGACTGTGATTCTCTTTAAAGTGATACTTGCTTCATGGCAGTGGTCTGGAACCTAACCTGCTGTATTGACGAGGTATGCCTGTATTGCTTAAAATAGTTTTTAGAAATGTTTATCAAGCAGATAATATGATTCAAAGTTGCATTTGAAAAGAAAATGATTTTATTTCTCATATCTTTCAATTGAACTGGCTGGTTGTATTATTATATATTATAATTTTATAGAGGGAGAAACATTCCTTTCTCTTTCAGATGAGAACTCGCCAGCAAACTTTTGGGATTCCAAGAACCGTGGTGTGACTGGAACACAGAAAGGGCAGATTGTATGGAGAATTGAACCTGGCCCCTATTTCATGGAACGTGAGTTATTAACAATATATGTGGAAGAAGTCTTTCTGTGCTTGAAGCGACTGTTTCAGAAACATTTTGGTATGCTTTGTGGTAGTCTTTTGTTAAGAGTAAAGATTGGAAAACACGTTCTTGAAATCTTACTGGGATGACTGGAGGTAGTAGCACTGGCAAATCTAATCATTCAAAAGTATTCCTCAGTAAGCAGTCACTTTCCTCTTAAGAAAATAAATCTGCTTACTCTTCAGCCAGAGTAACTTATTTGAGATGGATTTTGAAAGATAAACTGAGCAGAGAGCATAATGTGCTAAGATTATATGCTAGTTTGTTGAGAGATGGGTGGAAATTTGAATATAGATCTTAGAAAAATGGCTGAAGATTTTCTTCTGTAATCTTTTTTTTTTAATGTAACACATTTTGCTGTGTGTTTGCTGTTTCTGAAAAATGAGCAAAAGTGAAGCAAGAATAAAATTAGAGCAAATTAGAAGCAAATTTCTCCACAAAGTATCATCACCTGTTGTGGTGGTAGTAATGGTTACACCAGTGCTGTGTTTAGAGGATTTTTAGATTCTGGGCCTAGATTCAGACCTCTGCTCTTTCCTCCTTTAGATGTTTATGTGTGTTGCTGGAATCAAATTGTGCTAAGTCAGCCTTTGCTGCATTTGGGGACATCTCTGACCCACAATCTGACCTTGTATCATACAGTCCAGTGGATTTTTTTGGGGGGACTCCTTTTTATGTGCTGGATCTTATACTACAGGGACTGAATTGCATGGTTGTGTTTCAGTAACAACTTTTCATTACGATGATGTTGATTCTAATGTGGTAGGTCTTGGTAGTCCAACTGGCTCTTTGAATGGGTTGTGCGTTGTCTGTTACTGTTCCAACTATGACACTGAATTTAAATGAATAAAGTGTGTAATGTTCATGTATCTGGATAAATACCACCTAAAGATTATTGTTTGAATGCAGATGGAGTGTTTCGCCAATGGATGAATTTGGCCAACAGAAGATAGTTCTGTGCTTTGTAAGCAAGGAAAACAACAGCTTTCAGTGCTAAGTAATTCATCATGTTGAGATATGTTGAATTAGAAACCTCCCAATAGATGCCTTTTCCTTTTTGATATATGCTGATGTTTCTATGGCAACATTCTAGACAAACCTTCAGCTCTTTAATTCTTCAAAAATTAAATAGGAGTCTTGAAGAAGAAAAACATCCTGTGGAATCCTGGGGCTTGCAGTTTAGGGAGGGGCCTCTAGAATTCTCAGCCAGAGAGCTCTTGGGCCTCAGTAAACTACGAGTCCCAGAATTCCACAGGATGTTGAAAGTGGAATAACAGCACTGTAACAGTGTAGTGCAGAAAGGCCTTGTATTTTGAACTTGAAATAGAAGAGATGAGAACCACAGTTGAAATGCTAGTGGCTGAACTAAGTTCAGTCAACCTTCTTCAGTTTAAGGAAATTGGGTGGTTGTTGTAATGCATTTTATTTTCATGTGGAAAATGCTTTTTTTGTTGCTTCTTTGTCTGTTTTTTGCTGCTGTTTATGTTTGATCGTTTGAGGGTGGGAAATAAAACGAATTAGCTGAAACTCTATGGAGAGATGTGTATGGGAGAGATGGGAGAGATACTCTGATATAGACATCAAATTAGTAAAGAAGACCAAACTGTATGCCACATCAAAGATTTCAAAAACTTCAAGGACTGCGTAAGAAATTAATTTCTTTTCAAGTAGTGAATGTTGCTGTGAGAGAATGTTCTGTCGTATGCTGAAAGCACACAAGAAGCTTTGAAAAAATACAGAAGCTGCTTGTGCTGTTGAATCATGAAACTGTAAGAGCAGGAAGTGGGAAAAATGTGTCCCAGATGTAAAAGTTGGTGTCAACACCCCCATAGCTATCCTTCTCAGCGCCAGGCTACATGTGGCTTCCCAACTTGCCTCCAGGCTCCCACTAGTAAACACTGGAAGAAACAGGCAATGTAACTACAGAAGCATTGTGACTGAATGCTAGCATTTGTGAAAAAGCAGAAAGAAACATAAAACAATGAAGTATGTATAATATTTATGTAGTTCTGACCTTTAATGCAGCTCCCTCCCCCACAAACTTCTGTCATGGACCATTTGATTCTCTCCAGTGAGCAGGGTAGAGAACTTTAAGCTTTTCTTCTGTCTTGTGGTCCTGATATATATTGGGCTGTCTATGCTTGTCATTCTGTATTGCAAAACTTGAGGAGAGGGATTACTTCGTAATACAAACTGAAGCTATTACCCCTATCTGAATCAGGGCCAGAGTATAAAGAGAAGGTTTAAAATCCTTTCCTCTTATGTTGAGGTTCTGATCTGTGGTGGGGCTGAGGTGGCCATTTGTGAAGAAAACAAATATACAGTGGCAGAAATGAACAGTAAAGATCTTGTGTAATTAAGGTCTTTGTCATTTGGGAAGAAAATAAATATATAGTTAAGATCTTGCAAGCAGTCGAGATCTTGTACACATATGTTAAGCAAAATTGTGCATACCCAGTTGCTCTCCCCCACTTTCCTTCAGAAACACTGTACTAGTCCTTCATTCATAAGATCTTTGCCATCCCTTACCCTGATCTTCTTAGCATTTAGTTGTCAGCACTTAAGAGGAGTGTTGGGAGGCAAATGGTGCAGACAAATGGCACCACACTTCAGAATTCAGAAACATGTCTGGTTCTACTGTTTTAGACAGTGCGGCAACCACCGCCATTGACGAATTTAGAGGGCCAGTAATGGCAATTCCCTGGCTTGTTCACTCTGATTTTTCACCTCTGTTGGAAAACAGAGCTATGTTTGCCACTGCATGTCTTGCTTCATCCCCTATATCAGTCAGTTGCTCTCAGGTATGGTGTAAGTTGCCATCCTTTTGCCAGTATTGAAGGTAATGTTCAACTGGGCATCCTGTCGGCTTGTGTATATGGAGTGGAGAGAATGGTACCATGTTGCCCTCTGTTTCAGGCACTATAATGTCTTGGGTGGCAAGAATCACCATGCTAAGACTAGAAACATTCAGAAGTCCCTGTTAGCTTTCTACCAAAAAATACCCCCACCCCCAAAAGTGGCATCTATCTTGAACATATACCTCCAACAGAGAATCCAAATACAAAGAGTGAAGGTGCAAAGTACAGACTTTGATTGTGTTACTCAGGAAACAATGTGAAGGAAAAGGAAAAGAAATAAAGCCGTCAAATGCTGAAAATCCATTTTGGTTACCATTGCAATGAGCAGGCATCCTCAGCTGTCACCTGCTAAAAAGACAGCTGACTTTGTACTCCAGCACTAATGCCATAAGAGGTGTTGGGAAATGTCACTCTTCCTATTCTCTGGGCAATGCAAAAAGTAAAATCTGCATGAAATGTCACACTCCCCTTGGCTGTGGAGATTCAGCAAAGAAGACACCTGTGTACTCACAAAAGCCTTGTTGTACAATGGGAACATGGCACTTCTGAAGAGATTGTTATGCTTCTTCCTGTCACATTTGTGGTCTGCAGGAAGTATGTCTCCCTGAACTAAAGCTAAGTATTAGGCGAATTTGGCCTGTGGTCCAGTGGAGGACGATGAGGCAGGTGTTCTCCCTAATCAGACTACAGGCGACTTCTGCAGTGTGGGTTCGCTTGCCCAGACCACCCCAGTGTTAACACATTAATAGGGGGAGTTTCTGCTTTTCATGTTTCTTCCTTCTGTGAAAAGATTTTTTCTTCTTTTCCAGCTTTGGAGTGTGTGTGTGTGTGTGTGTGTGTGTGTGTATGTAAGGAACAACATCTTCATGATGATGCATTGCATGCTTCATTCTGGTGATCCACAGTGAATCTGTCATACTCCTGATTAGCTACTGCTTTTGTACTGATTTGTTTTGTTTTTCAGGACTGTTGTTCTGCTTAAGAACAAAAGTTTTTCAGCACTTTTGTTCTGCTTATTATGTAGCCAATCAGATGCATCCTTATTACCAAGAGTAAATGAAGCTAATTCAGACTGAAGGCAGGAACAAGTGGTACTTGATGAGTAAATGGGTTTAAAGCAGCAAGACTTTCACTGAACAAGCCCCCACCTTTTTTTTTTTTTTTTTGCTGAAAATGCTCACACATGATGGATGGTTACTACTTCTGGACCATGCCATTTTGACTTATACTGATTCATAAGTCCATTCCATACTGTTTTCACATTCATCTGAAGTTCTGAAAAATCTGTGTGGAAACATGCATTTAAATCCATGTTTAAATCTATGTTTTTGATTCTGTTTTCAGAAGGGGCTGTAGTAAATAGAGCTGAGTTCTGCTTACTCTGGATCCAGGCCAAGGATTTTAAACTTTTCAATTCATATTTAATTTCAAAGAGAACTAAATACCTTTGCAATCAATGTTTTTTTTTTAAAAAGCAGAACAGTAGACCAAACAGTGTTAATTGAATTTCATTCCTAGTGTGAAATTTTGGCCTTGAGGAAAATGATCTGTGGATTAGATATCAAAATAGAAATCTGCAGTGTGTCATTGAAATCAGACATTCTTAATGATGACAAGTCATGCTCTAACTCTCTCTTGAATTCCATTTTTTTTAGGTGGTATGTGTCTTTTAAAGAGATCAGTATAAACAGAACAATTGACTTGAGCAACAGTATCCAAGGAATTTCTTTCATTATGGATATTGATAAGTGGGTCAGTGGAGACTTTTAGGGCAGGAAACATGTGACCCTCCAAGTGTTGGTAAACTCTTGTCAACACCAACCAGCATCACCCAAGGATTTAGAGTCTACATTACCCTAAATTTGATTTAGAATGACCTACAAAGCTGATGTTCTGACTGTCTTTTGTACGGAAGGACAATAAATTGTTTATTTTTAAAAAATAAGACAGCAATGACAACTGATGTCCATTTTTCAAATCCATATTTGCATAATACAGATTCTAGGTGTCAGAATAATGTGGATCCCACTTTCCTCTAAACTAGAGAAAAATGGGAAATGCAGGACATTTACTATGCAGGTAGTATATATCTTAATGTATGTTTTACTGCTAACCTAGCTTTTGAATTCCCAGTACTTTTTTGTTGTTTATGAACTGTAAGAGCAGCTGATTGACTGTGGTGTCCATAGGTTCAGTTACAACTGATGCTAGAATAAAAGTGAAATTGACCCTAAAAATTAACTGCTTTTCTGAGCCATGAAAAGATTATTTTGATCAATGACATGTCGGAAGTAAAAATATAATGCCAAGCATTTTCATCCAATATAGAAGTTGTTGCAAATTGATAAATGAAGAAAAATTTTATTGATATCTTTTAAAAAGTTAATTAAGATGATGAATTTGTGTCTCCAGAGCTCTCTTACTGTTACTTGATCAATGTCTATTAATTGTTCCACGCAGGGACTCTTTATGTCATTTCCCATTATTTCTTTTTCCGGTTGCTTTGTTTAGTCATGAAGCTCTGCTGGAAATAAACAGTTGGTAGAAAAGCTTTATGCATTTTTCCCTTTTGCTTCAAAAGATGGACAGTATTTGAAACCAAAATGAGGAGAGGCTGCAAAAACAGCATGTGGACTATTCATATATAGTATCTTGACTTACATTTGCCTTTGACCTGTAAATAATGATGCGAAGTCCATTTATACATATTTGTAAATTGCTTAAAAAAAAAAAAGACACCAAAGATGTTCTAGTTACGACTGGTAATACACTTCCAGTCTGAGCTTCTACATTGATTGTCACATAAATTCCAGATTGTAACACACCTTTATTACACCTGTATTACCCTTTGTACGTGCATGGACTAGTCTCTGGCTCTTAGTTAGGGGAACACCTGAGCAAACTCTGCATCAACACCACTTATGCGTCGGTGTACAGGCTGATTTCCGGTAGGATGACTTCTAGTGGCCTCCCAGCCCACACACCTGTGCTCAGTGCATTAAACCTTGACATACACATATTCAGAGTGCATCAGCGTGGTCATGACAGTTGTGTCTTAGTGTAGATTCTCTTCAAAACATGGCTTCTCTGCAGTGTTAGCCCTTAGCTGGGTGGTTAACCTAGTATATTAGAACCTCTTATCATAAAATTCCAAATCTTAGACAGATTCTATGATCTATTATCTTTTTATAGACATGCAGTTTATTATTTTTAAATTGAGATCAGTCTTGATACCACATTTTCATTATGTTTTTTGTTATAAAGTATACAACACCACTCTACTCAGAGCTTAAGTCATAGCACAACAACAACAAAAGTAGAATTAGAACAATGACATATTTTCATCTCAGCTCTTCTTAGCAGATCTCACAGCATGGTCCCTGTGGAGTTTCTGTTTACGATAACTCTGGTTTTGCCTCTTTTTGAGCTTTTATGTAGGATTTTGTTTTCAAAAATTCTATTTCTTGCAAGGCCTTTTAGGCTGATTTCCATTGCTTTGTGCCCATTTCTGAAATTATTATTACTTGTAGCGTTCCTTTGTATCACCCAAAGCAAGTTTTAGATATGTCCAGCCCAGATATTCCTTTGAACCTTGGTCAATAGGGCCTTGGCTTTGTGCCTTGTTTGGCAGGTGTCCACTGGCAGGTGTCCAGCAAAGCAAATATGATACAGTAGGCATCACTGAAACCTGATGGGATGAGTCTTATTGCTGGAACGTAGCAATGGAGAAGTATAACCTTTTTCAGAGAAATAAACTAAACAGGAAGGAAGGAAGAATAGCAGTATATGTCAAGGACATTTGGACCTGTGAAGCAATCCATGATTTAAATCCTGGAAATCAGATTGAGAGCATCTTGGTAAAAATTAAGGGGGAGAGAAACAACAGCAATGTCATTATGGGGGTCTACTACAGATCTCCAAGCCAGACTGAGGGGTCCTAACTCACCCCTTGGAGGAATCAGTTTATGAGAAGGAGGCAGATTGCCAGGAGGGGACAGCTTTCTCTGTCCAAGGAGTTGGGGTCTCCTATTCTTCAGCAAAAAGCTACAGACACTAAAGACAACATGCCCCCATCCTTCTTTGAGAGATGGAGGAAAAGACTCTGAGCCCAGCTCACTTTAAGTAATGAACAGCTGACCTCATTACACTAGTGAGATACCTGTGGCCTTGACAGAGCTGGTCATAAGTATCATGCCAGTCCTTCCCAGCCTTTGTGCTGACAACTGTCTTATTTGGTTGCATAGCATTACTCTTGCCTTCCTGTTTTGTCCTGACCTTGGACTGACTCTGTTTTGAATTATTTTGCTTATTGTTTGCTGGCTCGGGTACCTGGACTTCTGATATAACTTTTGGACTGGCTAAAGGCCACCCTTGTGCTTCACTCTGCATCTTGCTCAGATAACATGTGACTGACCCAGACTGGACTGACTACTTACCCACTCCTATGCTGCAGCCTGCTGCCGTGAGCATTTGCTGACTTGGATGATGCCTTCCTTGAACAGATGATGAAACATTCAGAAAGAAAGGATGTAGTAGTAATGGGAGATTTCAACTATCCTGATATTCGTTAGAAGACAAACTCTGCCAAGAATATCAGGTCAAGGAGATCGGTTATTTCAGATCTGATCTTAACCGACAATGATGACTTGGTTAATGTGGTAGTAGTGGTGGCATCCTTAGGTGGAACTGACTGTGTTCTCCTGGAGTTTATTATACAGCAGAAAGGGGAAGCCAAACATAGTCAAACATGCATTGTGGACTTTAAGAAAACCAATTTCAATAAACTTAGGGAAATACTGGGTGTGATCCCATGGTCAGGAATACTAAAAGAGAAGGGAGTTCAAGACGGATGGAAGTTTCTTCAAAGTGAGATACCGTGAAAGCAAAATTTCAAACAATCCCAATGAGGAGGAAAACTGAGAAGTGTCTAAAGAATTCAAGATGGGTGTTTAAACAACTTTCAATGGTGCTACAATTTAAAAGGGACATGTACAAGAAATGGAAAAAAGGAAAAATCGTCAAAAAGAGATTCAAACTAATAGCCAGCAAATATAAGGAGAAAGTCAGAAAAGTTCAAGCGCAGAACAAGCTCAGGCTTGCTAGAGAGGTTAAAAACAGTACAAAGGGGCTTTTGTTGTTGTTGTTTTGTTCGTGGCAAAAGGAAGAACAAGGAAATGGTAGGGCCACTGTGTGGGAAAGATGCTGAAATGCTAACAGAGAAAAGACAGAACTACTCAAAACTTTCTTTACCTCTGCCTTTTTTCCAAAATGAAAAGAGTGCTCAACCTGGTGAAAATGGAACAGAAGATGCAGTAGGGGAAATGCAGCACAGTATAACTAAAGAGGTAGTACAGGAATATCTGGCTAATCTAAATGAATTCAGTTTTCCAGGGCCAGATGAAATCCATCCAAGGGTATTGAACTGACAGAAGTAATTTCAGAACCACTGGCAATAATTTTTGAGAATTCCTGGAGAACAAGAGAAGTCCCAGCAGACTGGAGGAAGGAAAATGTTGTCCCCATTTTCAGAAAGAGGAAGGAGCATCCAAACAATTACTGCCCAGTCAGCCTGACGTCAATACCAGGAAAGATTCAACATATTCAAGATTTAACAGATCATTAAACACAGAGTCTGTAAGCACTTAGAAAGAAGTACCATGATCAGTAAGTCAGCATGGGTTTCTTAAAACAAATCATGCCAGATTAATCTAATCTTTCTTTCTTTCTTTCTTTCTTTCTTTCTTTCTTTCTTTCTTTCTTTCTTTCTTTCTTTCTTGATAGAGTTACTAGCTTGACAGATGAAAAGAATACTGTGGATATAGCATATCTTGACTTCATTTGACAAGGTCCCCCATGATATGCTTGCAAACAAACTAGTAAAATGTGGGCTAGACAATGTTACTGTTAGGATTTGTAATTGGTTGACTCATCCCAACGGGTCCTCTCCAGTGACTCTTCTTCTTCTGGAGAGAAGCAACTAGTGGGTTGCCACAGGATTTAGTCCAGGCCCAGGTGCTGTTCAACATGTTTATCAATGACTTGGATGAGGAAATAGAGGGCACTCTTATCAAATTACAGATGACACCAAAGTAGGAGGGTAGTTAATACCCCAGAGGACAGAATCAGAATTCGAATTGACAGTAACAGATTAGAGAGCTGAATCAGAACTGGCAAAATGAATTTCAACAGGGAGAAGTGTAAGGTACTACACCTGGGTAGAAAAAATGAAATTCACAGATATAAGATGGGTGACATGTGAAAGGGATCTAGGAGTCTTAGTACAAGCTGAACAGGAGTCAGCAGTGTGATGCGGCAGCTAATAAAAGCCAGTGAGATTCTAGGCTGCCTCAGTAGGAGTACAGGGAAGTACCATAATAGTACCTCTCTATTTTGCTTTGATTAGATCTCATCTGGAATACTGTGTTTGTTTGTTGGACAGAAGTGAGCTCCTTGGACAAAAGTGGGCTTCCAAACTCTCAAGAAACCCAGTAAGGAAAGATAATAGAAAATTAAGAATTGTCTGCAGTTTACTTGGTATTTACAAACCACACTTCCTGAAAGGTTTTCAAAATTGTTTTGCACAGAAACGTACATTTTATGCAAAAATTGTGTGTTTTACCAAAACAAACAAACAAACAAACAAACAAACAAACTTTTGCATAAAAAGCCATACTTGCTTCTGAGGAAAGTGTTTTTGTATGAAAAATGTTTTTGCACAGAAATGTACCTCATGTGCAAAAAACATCAATTTTCTGCAAGGCCATGTGTATTTCTGTAAACAATGTTTCTACGTGAAGAATGTTTTATTTACACAAAACAATTTTTGAACACCCCCGCCAAATTTGTCCAATCCTGCATCTGTTTCTAGAGATATTTTATCCATGAAAAATGTGTTTTCCACATGAAGTCTACAGTTTTTACCAAAATGACCAATTTCACCCAAAAAATTTTTCTGCAAACTGTTTTTGCGCAAGATGTATTTTCACACAAGAAACTATAATTTTCATAATGTTCATGAAACACTGTTTGCAGAAGCATACACTTTTTTTGTGCAGAAAGCATTTTTGTGCAACCAGTTTTTCATAAAATGTATTTTTGAAAAAACATAGGCTTTGTACAAAATGTACAATTTCTGCACAAAAAATTCCTTGTATGCATGTTTAAAATGATTTCCTGAAAAACTTTGGATGGCAGATGCACAAGTATTTGTTTTTTCCTGCAGTGTGATGAAAACTGTGGAAATAATTGAGGATTTATGTGTCTCTGCTGGAGTTTTGTCCAAACAACAAGGCAAAAGCCCAGATATAGAACAATCATGATTAAATGTTCTTAGGTGGAAGCCAGTGCTCTGTGAGCAGAAGTCCACTTATGGAGGGAGGAATTCCTTGTTGTTTTGGAGTAATTTTGAATTAGTTTTTGAAAGTTTTCTATGCTGTTTATGTAGTTTACATAGAACCAATACCTTTCTCATTTTCTGTCATGTTTTATCTTTATGTAATAGCTATTTACTGTGATTTATAGTCATCTGACAAACACATTGTGAATATATTTCTATAAACATCTGAATCTGATTCAGTTTCTGCTTTAGAAGCCAAATGATTCATTGCTACTGTAGCTTAAAGTTTTTCAAATTCAGAACATCATCAATTTTATCTAAGCAAGTGTAGAAAGATGAATACAGCGCTATCATTTCTAAAAATTATATTCTTCTGACTGAATCCTGGGGATATCGTGGAGGAATTGATGTGCAACAAAATAATGTGTCCTTGAAAGGGAGCAGCCTTTGTGGCTAACTTTGGCCAAGATCTTGGAGAACTAAAAGCCCAAATTAAAAGTAGTGAATTAATAACCAGTAATGGTATTATGGTTAAGGTGATAAGTTTTGGCTTTCATCCAAGGAAAATAATTTGCTAGAATTAAGCAAGTAGTTGCTGTACTAAGAGCAAGCCTGCTAAAGCCTCATAGAAATGTGCTTTCAAAATATTTTGAGTGCACAAGCTAATATATTATAGTGACATCTTATTTTGAAGCCTCAATACTCTGAAGGCATCAGACCCCATCTAATATCAGAAGCTGAGCAGGGTCAGCCCTGGCTGAGGAATACCAGGTGCTGTAGCTGGTGCTACTCAAAGGGGTCTTCCTGTCCGAAAAGGTTGGACCAAACCTCAAGAAAAATACTTTGTGATGTAAGTGTATATGTCATGTTGCTTTAATTACTTTAATTGTTAAGTGCACCTTTGGGAATGAATGTGACTCGAGCTAGTTTATGCTGAGTCATGCTGATGAGCACAAGCTGCAGACAATGCAAGGGTTGGCCAGGATTGGCTAGGTGTCTGTATAAAGGTAGCAGAATCCCAGGAACAAGTACACATGTTGGCTGATGCATGTTGCCGGAGGCTCTGCCAGAAAGAGCAAGGTAGATATGCTGGATCGCCATCTGGACTTTGTCAATATTGTATATATTTTGTAACAAAGAATAAAGAGCCTCCATATTGGAAGATTACAGGCTGAGTGGGTGAGTGTTACTGGCTTAGTACATTTGCTGCTAAAGGTGTTCTCTGCAGCTTGGCACGCTTTGAGAGGTGTGCGGAGCTATCTCTGCTTATCTATATAGAGTTTTTCTCAGCTTTTCTTTGTTTTTCCCTTCGTTCTTGGGACACTTCCCTGGACTGGTGCTGGTCCCTGAGACTTTGGCTGCCATCCCTTGGTAAGGTTACAGGAAAGAAAGTAACAGTTGTATCTAGTGGTCATAAATTTGTTACTGGTTGTTAGGACACTGGGAAACAAACTGAGAAGCACTGGTGTAGGCTATTTTTCAGAGGAAGGCAATGGCAAACCACCTCTGTGTATTTCTTTCCTAAGAAAACCCTATGAAATTCATGAGGTCTGTGTAAGTCAGCAAGTGATTTGAAAGCACATATACAGACGGTACACATTTTATGCAGGCCTTGGTATGTGTTTCTTATTTCAGGATGGAGTGCGGTGGATGGGTATTTAAGGAATTTGCTTGTTTGCAGAGAAGAATAAATTATCTTGTTCCCTGTTACATTCATGCAAGTTGCTTTGTCCAGTTTCCCTCTTTATAGTGATAATTCTTCCACACACAAATCAAATTGTAGCTTGTAACAACTGATGACAGCCATACATAAATTGCCATGAAACTTGGGTTTAAAATAGCAGATGTGTACAAAAAGGTAAAAGTGATCCAAACTGCTAAAGGTGACATCTAGCCTTGATCTAGATTTTAGGGTTGCTATTTTGGACACTAGACCCATTGTAATAGGGGAAAACATGCATAAACAGATAATTAGTTGGCCTAGAAAAAATTTTCAACAGTATTTTCAGTGGACAGGCAGGGTTCAGTCAGGTTTGAAATTTCCAGCACAAATGAGGTGGGACAAGCAATTTGTTCTGATGATAGTTCAGTCTCAGGTGAACCCTTTTATTCTTCTTGGCCCTGGTAACTCCTGTCAAGCTTCATCCATTTGCTGAGAAAGCCAGAGCCTGGAACTGGAACATTCCCATTTTCTGTTCAAGACCTTGTGTGAAGCAGTAGAATGTGAGGTCCTTGAAGACAAGGTATCTGTTTCCTTCAATGGAGCCAGGCTCTTCTTAAAATCCTGGATTTGCAGATCTCAAGCTCGTTGTTCTTGACCTTGAGAGGTTCTTGACTGTTCAGCTTGTGCTCAGTAGTAGGGATGGTGCTCTCTTCAGTCTCTTGCCTTCTGGATGTTGTAGGACTGTAGCTGTCATCAGTGCTTTCCAGGAGAGCCAATGTTGAGGAATGGTAGGAGTTGCAATCTAAAAAAATGGGAAGGACCACAAATTACCCATCCTGTGATTAGAGGAAGGAGGTGTAATTCTGTATAACTAAGGATTGGAAGGTTGATAAGTACAGGTATTTGCAGCTACCGGGCAGGAGGAGGTCAATACAGAAGAAAGAACTCACTCTTCCACACAATTAGGCTACTTAAATCCTCTTGCCTTAGTAGGGTTCAAGCAGCTTAATGGTGTGCATATTGCCACCAAAGGCTTTGAGAATCTCTATGAAGAGTTGCAGCCACGATCTTCTTCAGATAGCAGAAAATGGCATGTTTTAAGTCATATAGTCTCAATGAGCTGTAATCTCACTGCTAAAGTAGCTGTTGCCTTGCTAGGCAGTCCACATTCAGCATGTGAATCTTGCAAAAATTCTACCTTTCTTTCCCTTTTCTTCTTTCCAGCTGAAATAAAAATCTGCTTTAAATACTACCACGGTATAAGTGGAGCCCTGCGAGCAACAACTCCATGTATCACTGTGAAAAACCCTGCTGTGATGGTAAGTATATTTATTCGTTTTTGACACTAAGGCCAAGTCTGTGTTTTAACAGTAACATTAAATCTGATGATTTAAGCTGGCAGCTAGTAATTTCTAGTAAACGATCTGATCTAATGAAATTGTTCAAGGTGAAGATGTGATAAGTGAAATCCTGCCATTGACAGTGTTCATTTATGGCTAATTGTGGAATAAGCCCCAGTCTACAGTGTTTTAGAGATTTCTTTATCCCATGCATGTTTATTTGAAGCAACAACAGCAAAATCAAAGCACAACTTTTTAAAAAAAATCTTAATCTAATTAGAGATAAGTTTAACTTTATTAACTGGCAAACTAAAAATGTGTATAGCTGCTTTTCATTACACAGTATATCAATTTAGGTTATACTATTTCAAAGATGAAGTATTCATGGGAATAATTATATTGAATATGTGGTATTATGTCCACTGTAATAACACCACCATACACCACCTGTATTATAAACAACATGCACCATCTGTGTTATAAATTCTTCAGAAAACAAAAGGAACGAGAATATTTCGCTATATGCAACGTATGGGTTCTTCCATATTGGGAATGTGTCCTGAACTGTCTCACACCAAGAAATTTTCTAATGCCTCTTTTACTGATTCTCTGTCTCTAAAAGTCTTCCATTCTCCTCCACATATAAAATGCCTCCTGTTAAATGGAATAATCTTGCTGTCATTGGGGCAGGAATCCATCCCCGAGAGGGGGGATGAAAACTTGAGAGATTGCAGAAAGACAACAGCGGGACTGAGAGATCAGGGAGGCAGAAGAAAGAGAGATGGAAAGATCCAAGAGGGAAGAAGGAAGGCAGATCCGCTGAGGGAAGGGAGGGATCATTAGATGGGCGGAAAGAAATAAAGAGATTGGAACGGGGGAGAGGAAGATTGGGATGCCTGTGATTGCGGGGAGGAAGATTCAGGGGCAAGATTGGGAAGCAGCCAGCAGCCACTGCTCAGGGTTCCTTCCTTTCAGCACGTGAGCAAAATGCTCTCTGTGAGTGGAGGGGGAGGGAATCTGTAGCCCAGTGAGAAACTTTGAATGACAAGCAAATACATCTGTCTCTTTTTAAAAAGAATTGCTGTTAGCATAGGAACAAAATGCTCCGGAAAAAGGGAGATGAAGCTTGAAACACCTCATGATGACCAAAATGTTATCTGGATCAAAAATTAGAAGTAGTAAATGCAGCAAGAAGTAATCCCCATTCCCTACACACTTGCCCTGCCTGAAAGAGCCAGTATGTTGTGGACGTATTCTCTTTTTCTCCAGAAAACCTCTCTGCCTCAGGTATTAAAAAAGTCTTTTCTCAGAGATGATCCAGTCAATGCCTATTCTGTTTGTACATTTAGGGCTAAATACAATTGTTAGGCCCAGATAGAGTAGACCTGCTTAATCAGTGGACACTTGGTAAGCTAATCCTTACCTCAGCCTTATAGATTCAGTGTGTCTGTTCTAGTTGGGGATAGGAACAACGGTAGTGGGATTTTGGAGTCTAGTTTCCCCAGCCTTCCTTTCCAAGGGTCACGTCCCCAGTGTTTTACCTCACAGCCACGCACTTTGACGGGATAATGCAGGCTGATGTACATTACTACTGTTTATGCTCAGATCCCGACCTGTGTGCTTCTCTTGAGGGATGCATGAGCTATGGGCTTCTCAAACAGGACAATTCACTGTCCTAACCCTGGTTTTCCAGGCCACTGAGCATGCTTAGTTCTGTTGGATTGCTTTCGGGTTGTTACTGTTGTTTTTGCTCCTTTTGCATTTATACTTTGGCACACCTTTGGCACAAACGTGCTGGTATGTCCCTTTAGATTTTCAGTGGCTCCATTTTGGGTCATCATGTTGTTGGTACTCAGCCACCACAGTTTGCTACTGGAAAGGGATAATTAGCTATGTGTGAGTTGAATGTGGGAACTATCTAGAAACAACATGTGTGTGTGACTTTTTTTTTGTAATAAATCAAGTTGTCTCTCAGATTTAAAAAGGGCAGAATTTATACATTCTTTCGTTAATAACCGATATGTGTAACAACAAATCAGTACAGGGTCTACATAAGCTGCAACAACAGTGTACAGAAAAAGGCAGTGCATTGACCCTTTGCGTACTCTGCCTGCTTTCTCAGTAGTATTGTCCCACTCCAACTGTGGAATGTAAGGTTGGTGGTCTAATTATGTAAAGCTTCTGTGTATATTATGATATTGTGAATATTAAAAGTACTCGATGCATTCCTTTGTCATATTATTTTACCTTAAATATATAAACATGTTAGGGATTTTTTTGGTTTGGAAGGTACATACTTTGCTGGTTAAATGTTTAAATTACTTGATGCAACTTGATCCTAGAACAATGGAAATTCCAGGGCTTATGACTATGTAGAAGCTACATTGTTTGACTTGGAGACATCCATTCCTGGGTTAGGTGCATGGAGTGTGAAAACACTATTACCCAGTGAAGGGCAAAGTGTATTCCTGGTGCCTTTGAATTTAGGTAATCTTTTCATTTTCTAATGTAACAGAAATAGGTAAGAATTATTTATAGGTGTCCATCTTTTTTCATTATATGTTCCAAGGCTAGTTTCAAAAAGGTTTCCATGTTAACTTTTGTCATATGACAGTTAGGAATCATGGAGCAATCAAGCACACTCCTTTCACTAAAGCAAATGACCCTATAGTTTTCCCTTAGAGCCAGGCATGCTATTGGTTTCACAGCCTCAGACACTAGATTATTAGTGTATGATAACTTTGAACTATACACTATGGCTCTTTGCTGGTTCCTTTGCTTCTCCTTATTGTCATGCTGAAAATGAGCAATGCTTTGTTTTCTAGAAATCGCAATGACTAAAGGGCCATAATTATGGTTTATTCATAAATCTTATAAATGACATTTAAAGTATTTTCATTTGTTTGTAGGTTCTTTTTAAAATGTGCATACTGTTGTCATAAGCAAAAATCCCACAAAAAAATAATATGTCTTTTTAGATGGGGGCCGAAGGCACTGACGGTGTTTCAGCAGGTCAACAGTGTCGAAAATTAGTTAGCTTTACACTCTCAGGTAAGAAAGTTTTTTTCTTTAATTTTCTCTCTTTTGTTACTTTAAACTATGGAATTTTGCTAAAGGAACATAACAACAGGAACAAATGTGGTAGAATTATAGTAAATATGTAAAGTGGAATGTACATATATAACCATTATCTATCCATAACCCACTGGAAAGAATGGATTGGTTCCCAGATTCACACTCAGCTACATTCTCCTGTGCTGGAGAAGAGAGAAGTACTTTCTTGATTTCTTCTTTCTACCCACTTCCTTGTCCCTTAAAAAGCTAGAAAAGCACTGAAGGTGGTGCCACAGGCTGCACGGAGAAAAGGGATTGACAGAAATCACTACCCTATCTGCTTACGTTAAGAAGAGTGTCAGTTCTCTCCATGGAAGGTAAAGTCTGAGGCCAACTCAGTGTCCGTGTAATTCAACAATAGGTAAACTAGTATTTTCTCAGAAACAAAACAAAACGCCTCCCCAATAATTAATAATAGTCTTCAAATGAAGACCCAAACTGGATGTGATGAATGATTCAGAATGAATCACAGTGTAGTCATGTAGAGTGGGAGGGATATAGAGGCAGAAAGAAATGTACTTAAACTTAACCATCTCAGTGAAAACAGCATTTTTTTCCAACTCTGAGACTTGAGCAGCAACCCATGCCTCATTTCAGGCATTGCACATTTGTGGAGCTTACAGGCCATTTCCAAGAAAAAGAAGAATCAATGTGCCTTTTTCAAAATGCAAATACTAAGATGCACGTAATTGAGAAAATAGAGGAAAATATACGGAAAGATACTTTAGTCAGTGGGAGAAAGTTGTTTGCATTAAGTAAATTGTGCAAATGAATGTGCAAATTAAAACGAATGCATACAGATGCACACATCTCAGTGCAGGAAAAAATTGCAAAGTTTTGCAGCCTGATGTGAAACAAGGACAGGAGAAAATGCGAGTGAAATTCGTAGAAGCTCAGTAGAAATGAAACTGGGATTTTATGGCCCTCTAGGGATATAAAATGCACGAAGTATGTGTGGGAAGAAGTGTGGAACTTACTGCTTACCCACTCTTACTCCCTATCTCTTTCTCCAAATCAGTTGCCCCAGCTGTATTTTTCCTCCTTGAAGGAGTTCCATCAGATTTCCCTAGGGGAAAAGATGAGCGGGGAATATTTCAGCATTCCAGTCTTAATGAACTTTATGCTCTTCTGCTTTATTTCTGACCCACTTATCTGCTGCCGTCGTATCTTTAGCTTTATGCCAAGTTAATACCAAATACATGAACATTTCTTTCCCAAAAATTTCATATATTGCAGATTTTGATTTGGGAAAAAAACATGTTTGCCTCAGGTTCTGTAAGGCATCCTGAAAGTATTTACTTTCCAAAGTAAAGGGTAATACTGTCTTTTTGCATTCAAAGATAGAAGACGTACGTATCTTTTGCTGCAGACATGAGCCTAGTCCCAGTGTCTTGAAAGATGAAATATGATTGCAGTCCTGTGAATGCAGGAATTGAGGCACAACCTATATTACATCTCTGTATGGAAGAAAGAATGTGATGAATCTTCGATTGAAAGCATTAGCAGTATTTCAAAATATTCCATGAGACAGCAAAGGAGTAATAAATCAAAGTTCATGCAGATGAGAGAGGTTTAGTCGAAAGCAAGTCTGAATCAAGTTAATTTGAAAGACCAGCAGTAAAGTATGACAAGGCTGGGTGTGCAGTAGGGTATTTTATTCATTAATATGCTCTTTCCTAGAGAAATCTGTGGGAAGAGTGATGGAGGTGTGAGGCAAGCAACTTTGTGCTCTCTCTTCAACTATTAGTTATGAGGAAAAGGCAGCTTGAAAGAGCTGGAGAAGAAGGGTGAAAGGTGATAGTGTTAGAAACTGTGGCTAC
Organism: Cyclura pinguis; assembly: GCA_030412105.1. Taxonomy (NCBI): domain Eukaryota; kingdom Metazoa; phylum Chordata; class Lepidosauria; order Squamata; family Iguanidae; genus Cyclura; species Cyclura pinguis. The sequence goes on from CM059599.1 coordinate 205,734,210, forward strand.
CTTTCCTGCTCTCCAGCCTAACAGTCACCAAGAGCCTTTTAATGCGAAATGAGACAGCAAGATACTCTCTAATCTGCGGCTGCTTCCTCCAAACTTGTCACAGAGCCTAACTGTTTCTGCATGATAATTTGTCCTCCAGTCTTGGTTAATGTGTGCTTGGTTGCTTTTTCATCTCAGTTCCTTCTAACAAGGATTGTATTCTGCAAGGTCAGGTATCTTGCACTGAATCTATTTGATATTATCCATAAACTAACAAGGGAAATGACTTTGTTTTAGAGTCAAAAACACTCCTCACGTGTTCTAAGATGGTGACCCAGGATGATCAGCTGCACTGATACTGCTCACACTTTTCTAGCAGTTGGATAAGTGACCTCTTTGCTCTGAAAACAGTATTGCGAAGTATATTATTTGTTCACTGTAAAGATAACAGAATTGAAATGGTTTGGATACATAGATCAGATACATATTTATCATTGTGTTGTTTAAAGCATTAGCTTACTATTAACAGATTGATATACCTAGTTTTTCACAAGTTTCTAGAATGCCTTTCTTTTTCATCAAATGTTCCTTATGAAATTTGTAATATGAATAAATAGGTATAACTTTTGCTCCAACTAGAAATGAGCATTTCCTCTGCCACTACAGCACCATTTTTAATTAAAAAAAAGAAAAGAAAGATAAAATGAAATAGTCAAGGGTTGGAAACCTCATCAAAAACAGGTATGTTGAAGGCAATATGATGATGCCATGCAACAATCTGGCTGTTTTCCTTTGGGTACCCCTAATGCAGACAACTAGATCTATATAGCACTTCAACAGTGTGCACATAAAAAGAGGAGGGGGCCATGGCTCAGTGGTAGAGTACGTATTTTGCATCCAAAGGTCCATAGGTCCCATCTCCATGGAAGATTGGGAAATACTGCCTGCTTGAAATTCTGAAGAGCTGCTTACAAATGATGACCAAGCACCTGATTCAGTGTTGGGTAAACTTCAAAACTAACATTGGTATGAAAGAAATGTATTGACATGATAGAACTGACATTTTAACAGAAATGTGTGAACAGTGCTTTAAGCATAGAGTAACAGAACTGAACATGTTTCTTATTAGTCATGTGCTTTTTAAAAACCCCTACAGCCAGCTATTTTAACATGTTTATTGGTTATCAATATACTGGATAGTATAAATCCATAAACGATAGAAAGAATGTGCATTATATTAAAGAAATGATGTAGCTTCTCAAACTAGAAGAGATCACATGTGTTTTGTTTGTAAGTGACAGCCGTAAAGAAAACCAAATTTCATTTTTATATTCGTATTCATTTACTTATCCATTTTGATTTGGAAGTAACGTGGTGATAAATGCTTCCGTTGTTTGTAAATGATATTCCCCTGCCTTTTGACGTGTGTGTGTGTGTGTGTGTGTGTGTGTGTGTATGTGAATGCTTTGTTGCTTTTAATATTCTACCAGTAGTTCTAACATACTGATTAAAGGTAGAAATAAAATACATCTGTTAAGATTTCTATTTACATTATCTGTCAAAAGGCACTGTGCAACTGCTCCTTCTTTCTGGCCTTCCCATTTATTTATTTATGGTGAACAAGAAGGTAGAAGAAGCAGCTGCAAGATGTAAGAGGATTAAAAAAAAGAAGAAGACAGCATCATTTCGATTCTTCTTAAAATGTCATATTTGAGATAAGGTGACTACACAATAAAAGTCTTAACTTAAGCAACTGTAAATTACAATAGAATGATTTCAGTGCATGCAATTTTGAAGCACTTTGTGCACACACACAATTTCTGCAGAATTAAGAGGAGATCATTTTTTCTTTAGTGCAGTTGCCACCTATTGGCACATGGCTCTAGAAAAAAAAAGCAACATTCTTTACCTGCTACATTCCTATTTCACTGTGGCACATTACATCAAGTCACTGTAGACTCTTAGAGCAGTATAGATATAAGCATTTTTAAAATTATTATTATTGGAGCCAAGGATGAAAATGCTGTGTGCCCATCTCTTGAGACAGCTGACTGGATCCATACTCTATTTTAGGCTATTAAAAGAAAAGCTCTGAATTATTCTTTTAATAGGAAGTCTTGTGTAAAATGGCATTGCTTGATAAAGTAATCAATCTGCCACAGGCCTTAGGGGCTCTGCATCATAATTTTTATCTTGCTTCAGAGAAATGCAAAATTAAATCAACAGTGTACAGAGTTGAAGAGAGACATTAGAATTGCCTTTCAGTAATGAGGTCTCTGTTTGTCTTGTGTACCTTTTGGATGATAATTTACTAACTCTTATGGAAGCCTATCTTTCAACAGAGGGAGCTGCAGTACCACATGTTGAAAGAGATGGCTTCAGATGACAGATGTGTTCATTTTCAGTAGCCCTTCTTGCATATTTGAACAAAATTTTACCGGTTAATTCATTAGTCTGCTTTAGTCTACATTGAGTTTTTAATCCTAATGTATTGAATTGGTTATGCGTATGATAGGTTTCTCATGCTTCTTCTCCAGTTCTCTTTGTGAGACCCAGCCAACTTCTAAGATCTCCCTAGGTTTATTACCTGTATTCTAAAGTGTATCCCATACTCCAAGCACATAACTCATGAAGAATGATCTGGTATGTGTGGGTTTTGAAGGCAATACTCTTACAATGTATCTTGAAATGATAGGATTTATCCTTCTGTTAATGTGCTTTCTTTAAACTAGTGAAGAAGTTGTAATCAAAGTCTTTGCAGTAAGTCAGATTGTTCAGAAAATTTCATGAACAATGGTGTATCAGCTCCAGTTACTAGCAGCCACAACCCAGTTTAGAGGTTTTTTCCAAAGGAGGTTGTCAGTGGATCATCGTTTTGAGTTTGTTTAACATACATAAGAATCTTAGTCCTTCCCCAGCGAAGTCCTCTCCAGATGAATTGGATGACAACATTCATCATCCACAGTGAGCCTGGATCCCAGGATGACTGTGACTGATGGAGGCTGTAGTCTGAACTAAATTGAGGGGATACTGATTTAGGTAAGTAGTGAATCCATAATAGACTGTGCAGCTTTATAGATGGATACAAACAGTTTTTACACGTATAGCCTGACAAACAGCATGCAAGAGGCAAGAATCCTTGGTGGTAAACGGAATAAAAAGTGAAGGCAATTGAAAAGAGGGAGTGTTTTCTGTTTTCCTTTTCTCTTTTTTTCTTCTATCTTTTAAAGATATTAGAGCAGTTGGACTTAAAAAGGGAATGTTCTTCAATCCTGACCCTTACTTAAAGATGTCCATTCAGCCTGGAAAAAAGAGTACATTTCCTACATTTGCCCACCATGGCCAGGAAAGGCGATCTACTATCATCAGTAATACAACCAACCCTGTTTGGCACAGAGAGGTAATGAACAGCTTTCTAAAGAATGTTTTCAGTTGTTAGGGTTGAGCTAGTGCACAGATCTAGGGTTTTGGGATCTTGGGTCTTCCTGCATGCTAATTTTATGTTTTTTTTTAGTTGGTTACTGGAACTGATATAGGAATTGCAAGTGAGAATATTTATCTTCTGGGCTTCTGCCCATTTATCTGAGCCATGCTGCTGTCAACCATTTAGCATTTTCTCCGGGCAGGATGAATGTTTCATGGGTTCCTAGAAATGTTAAGAACAAATTTTTACAGGCATCTATTTTTACAACATAACAAGCCGTTTTAGGGGTCTAAGTAGACATTATATGCAAACACAAATAACTTAGGTTCCAGTAATTCTGCACACACACACACCAGTCAGTTTTTAATTTGGAAAAAACCACTTAAGAAAGGGATCATTTCGAGCACAGAAGCAGGACGTGGAAGTGGGAAAATGCTTGATCTTCTCTGTGACTGCATGCAGTTCATTATTCTGTGTCCTCTGTTCTCTGTAGGATGCTAAGAACCTGTCTAATGGTAGAAGTCACTGCTTAGCACTTAGGACAGGAGCAATTTGCACACTCCTGTTTTAAAAACAGGGTGAGCTATATAGGTGTACCTTGGTTAACGAAGTAGATGTGTTCCTGGGCGTCACTTACTTAACAGAAAACTTGGTGCCAGAGGCAGAAATAGCATCAAAGGAATAGGGACAGGTTTCTACACTACTGAAAAGAAGAGCAGCAAACTTGTTATTCAAAACTAACAATGTGCAAATGGGAAAGGAAACAATCAGGTCAGGAAACTCTGCATAAGTGAAAAAAATTTTTGAACTTTCTTGAGGCCACCTGAAAGATTTGTCCAAAATGCATCCAGGGATCACTTTTTCTTTCACAAACCTCCACTCTTTTTTTCTGATTTCCATTTCGGTGCCCAAACACACAGATATGTGTTTGTTTTCTTAATATGCTCAGGCAGCTAATGTTTCATACTCTCCCTTTACTTTCTGCTTCACTGTTCACTCAAGCTCAGTAGTGGATTCTGGAGGTAACTACTGTTTAGTTTGGCTGTTGTAGGCAGGTACTCAGCTGCAGTAGGATTGGCTAGAGCAGCATCCTGCTGTTTCCCAGCTCAAGCTTTATTGTTTTTACTTCAGACAAACTGTTCTACCCCAGCACCAAAAGTCTGTGTTTCTCAAGTCCTCCTGCATCATCTCTCTGATGTCAATGCCAATGCAGCTAAAAAAACCCTTCCATCTAGACAGAGGATGAGGAGAAAAAGTTTTCCTTGCCTGTTGAAAAGGAACTTCACCCTTAGAGGCTTTGCTAACTGAGATATGCAAACTGTAACAGAGAATAGCTAGAGCACCCTTCCTCAACATGGTTTCATTTCGTCCCAGTGTCTTGACCTGGAATGCCCAACGTTATTGATCATTAGCCACGTTAGCTGGGGCTTATGGAAGCAGAAGTCCAAGACATCTGGAGGGTGCCCAGGCCAGGAAGGCTGGTTTAAAATAATTTATTTCATAGAAAGTAGACTGGAAACTTGTTGATGGCCGCTATTTTCATAAAATAGTGTAATACCCTGTGAAAGGGTAATATAAAATAGTGGGATTTACTTGACTTTATCTCAAAGTATTCTGTTTTAAAATTTCTCTTACAGCAGGATAATTTAAATCTACTTATGACCCAGGGATATAAACACACCCAAATAACACAACACAATATTGCAGTAGAATTGGTAAACAAAAGAGAATTTTGTTCAGTGCTCTCACAGGCCTCCTTAAAGACCCAGGTCTTCATTGAAAATCAGAAGACATATAACAATACTTCCATTTGGGTCTGTAAGAGGAATTTCTAGAGGAGGAATGCCTTGCTTTTCTCTGCCAACCTTCATTTGATGCAACACCTTGAACTGGGAACTGAAATATGAGTTGAGTGTATGGGAGGGCACATAAGAGGGGTGCAATGACTTCTCTGAAGGAAAAGCCTCTGAGAAGCTACTATTGAAATAAATTTACCCCAGTCCAAGACCAGATTAAGACCTGCACACCCAGGATCTCTCTTTGGATTTAGAGGTGCTTGTAATCTGTACTTTTACGTAGTTAGTGTATAAATGCAGCACTGCATGTATCCAACCAATGGCAACCCTGTAGCCTTCAGGAATTGATTCTGTGGACAAAAAAAAAGGTCCTGCTTGAATCTTTTAAATCACAGTAATGCATGAGGAAGAATACTGAGAAAGAGCATGCTAGATCCCTCCTCCTCCTCGTGCTTGTTGTCCTCTATGTGTTTAGTATTGGTGGAGGCTTCCTGTGTGATGCAGAACTCTGGAACATCAGGGATCTAACTTGCCCAGGGAGCCCAATGGATATGAATAGGCCCCACTTGAGTAATTTGCCGTGAATACAAGGAGGAGGATGGTGGGAATGGTGAATGGGGGCAGGGGTAGAGCTAATGTACCTATTCTCTCCCCCTCCCCACTTAATCTCTCCCTTCATGCATTGCTTGTGTTATTTTAGTTACTTTGGTTATTTACAATAAATTTAGAACCCTTGAAGAGGGATAGAGAGGCTTCAGCAAGCGTATTGTGAAAACACCAGCTTTACATGCTGAAGGCCATGCTGTGAATAGGCAGGAAGGACATGTGGGGCTTCTGCTTATCCCATTTCTGCCATCAAATGTGAAAACCTCTTTCTGTCCCACAGCTATGGCATCAAATGTGGGGACCTTTTAGATGCCCTCATGGTTCATATTAAATTTTTTTGTCTAATTTCACCATTGGAAATCGCCACCCTTGAATAACGTCTGCCATCACAGAGCGTGCATGTCAGAAGTGAAGCATTCCAATGACCTTTATGTAGTGTTCTCAGAGGGACAAGTATACAATATAAAAAATCAACTTACTAAACAGGGGTTCAACATACAGTTAAAGATTACATATTTAGAACATCTAAAGCCTGAGTAACCCTAAATAACTTTAACTCACATCTCTCACTCATATTCCTAACTTTGCTCTTCATATTTCTCATTTTCCAACCTAACTGATGTGAGTTTAATTAATCTTTAACTGTGACAGTGACTGACCGTATCTACATCTCTGATTTCTATTCCAAACTTTCCAAGTGTCACATGTGCCAACGTTTTAAAAATCCCGTCAAACATTCAGCCAATCAGCAGCCACTCCTAACATTCTATTCTCTCATTCCCTCCCCAAAGATCCTATTTAGCTATATTATACCTCACATACTTAGTCATATTTTACCTTAATTTCTCAAATAAACACAACAGTCTTTTCTACAAAAGTCCGTGTCATCACAGGACATATACATAGTTTATATATCAGTTAAATGTAATTAATGTATTGTTCACACTCCGGGTCTAATGTTAGTTACACAGCCTGTACCTGTATTCCAAAATATATTTCAATAGTTTTAAAAAAAGCACCCTTCAGCCTTTGAAATCTTTCTCTGATCTGACAGCACATTCTTATACTTGTTTGTGTCTGTCTACAGAAGCTAGAAACTTGGGACATGAGAAATCGTAGGAATGTCAGTTAAAAGTTTAGTGATATAAAATTTTTTTGTCTACTTAGAAATACTGTGTGAAGGCGAAGGGTATCATACATCTATCCTCATTATTCTAGTTTAGCTAGCAGTATAGATTCTGTTTTCCAATTCATGTGGAAAGTAGGCTAATTGGATTATCTTTTCTTAGAGTGAAACACTCTTCTTCCATTGTCCTGCGGCATCTTCCGGTGATTTATTTCTTAAATGATGACTCATTGAAATGGAACACATGCTATATCCTCCCGCTCTAGGATTTTCTTTAAAAAAATTATGCTTATGTGTGCCTGAGATTTATTATACGTACTCCACTGTGGCTTTCTTTGTTGGAATTTTGGAAATCCCAAAAAGAACTGATTGCTTTGCAAATACATGTTAAAGAGGCCAGCATCACCCCCAAAATAAGTGTGATGCAAAAGAATTAAAGTAGTTCTTTTGTCTTTGTGTTGAAATTAATGTCATTACTGGAAATATTTCATATCTAACATGTTGAAGGGTTCTTTAACCATTTATGGTAAAACTGAATACTCATGTCTTGCATTGATTGTTTTAGTGAGTTAAATTGTGGGAAAAGCAGTCAGATTTTAGGTACTATATTTGGTTTTTAAATACTTCTAAAAGAATTCAGTAGAAGAGGAGGCTGAAATTTAATTTAGACTGTCCTAGTGTGATATTCAAGATAGAGGGCCACAGGTAATTCTGGAATATGGAAGACCAAACAATTATATGACCTAGGTAAAGCTCCCTTGTGAATTCCGCTTAGAATTTCCTGGCTGTCTTGCTATTTTGGGTAGATCTGTAGGTGATAATTGTTCTGTAGCAAACCTGAAAGTTCTTAGCTGGAAGGAGGAAAAAGAAAGATGAACTGACAAAAAAGGGCGAGAAAGTGGTCAGGAGCCTACTAAATCTGTTGGAGAAACTACCTCTGAGAAACTTTTAGCCAAAAAACCAGCAGAAGACTGAAGCAAGCTCTAAAAGAATCTCCTTCTAGTCTGAATCCGGGGACAGGATCTGCCTGTTCACAATATCTGCAGATTCCTCAGGAGCAGACTATAGAAACATTGCTTTTCAAGGCTATATCTGCCAGCATCCTCCCACCAATATCGTCGCTGGCTATTCTGGCTGGGTGATTCTCCTAAAGTAATTAGGATACTGTAGCTAAAGTTATACTCAGAAGCTTTATCCGTAAAAGATATTAGGCTTTAGAAAAACAATAAAGAGTCATATGGCACTTTCACTGCTGCAAGCTTTATTTAGACTTTGGTAAAGAAAGTGGGAAAGCCCCCTACCTGTCAGTGAAGCAGTGAATCTTAATTGGGATGCTAAACTTTATCCCCTAAATAGGATCAACACCTTGAATAACTCCTTTAATAGTCAGTATAAAAACTGGAGTAGATTTGCCACTTCATTGACATAGGAGCCACCAGTTGCCTCTGGCCCTGTTTCTCCTCCACCCAGCCACACTTTTACATGATAATATGCCATTTGCTCGTCTCTTATCTTATCAGCCTCTTGCTGGCATCTGTATATATTGTAGATGAAGTTGCCTCTGACAGCTGTCAGGAATTTATTGCGACTGTTTTCTTCTTGTTTTGAGATGAGACAATAACATTTCTGCTGGTGTGTCCTCTAAGTTTTCCATGACACATGGGTTGCCTTTATAAGAGGGCATGATGATACCACGTTGACTTAAAATGGCCAACCTCTTTTCTGGCTGTTGATGTCAAGCTAAAAACAACTTCATCAGTGTCACAATACAGCAGTGTGTGGGCAATGTGTGCTTTTTATTTTCATTGGTCATAATCTGGAGAAGTTGTTTGTGGAAAAAAAAAGAAGTTTACAAAGACAGAGAACATTTCATATACAGTCTATCTATGCTTACCATGTTTAGTATTATTTTTTAGCTTCTTGGAACAATATTGCACAGTTAGTTATGCATATCTCCAATGACTGTTAGATAGACCTCTGTGCAGTGTAAGTAGAATGTTGAATTGTAACCATATACCTTTAGGTATTTGATTAAAAGTATCTTTTAAAGTGTTCCCATATAAATCAGATATGCTGTATTTGTTTATTCCCAGTGCTTGTGATACGAAGTGTATTTTTTTTCCTTGCAGAAGTATTCTTTTGTAGCACTTCTAACTGATGTCTTAGAAATTGAAATCAAAGATAAATTTGCCAAAAGCCGGCCTATCATCAAGCGCTTTCTTGGGAAGCTCACTATTCCAGTCCAGAGGCTGCTGGAAAGGCATGCAATAGGGTAAACATATACAATTTCATTGTTTATTTTACTTTGGTCAGGAAGAAGAAAGATTATGCTTGCCTAACTAAACTTAATTCATTTTGTAATGAAACTTAATTCCGCAATCCTGACAATTGATTGTTTTATGGGACATTTAAGCCCTTTTGCGTTCTTACAATTTGGTTTGAATTTATTTTGTCTAAAAGTTTCCCGCCTGTTGTATACACTCTCTTAGTCTTTCTCTTGGTAACACCATGTATCATGGTTTGCAACTTGGAATTATTTTTCTTTATATCAAAATATAAAATATATATTGTATCATAAGGCATAGGTTCATACAGTAGTGTGCAAATTTATTTGGAACATGTTTGATCTTGTTTCTTATATAGTTCAAAAATTTCCAAATATTCTTTTATTAATAAAAAAGATGCAGTTAATTTCAGTGAAGATTAGGATGACACTGATACACCAATGGATTCCCATGCTCACTATGTATTTATGAACTTTTTGCCACCTCTGGTCTTCAGTTCATTAAATATGTACAGTTCATTTGGTTCTTACATAACCAGAATGGAGGATTGTGTGTTAATATGTCTTAGCTGGTATTATGTTTTAAAATGTACAGTATAAGAGACAATTGACTTTATAGTCAAGAAGTCTGATGATACAAAATGCTCACATGGTCGTATTTCAGGCTGTGGAATGACTATATGTTGAGATCAATGTGTCCATGCTGGCTGTGAGATTCTGGGAGTTACAGTTCCCAAAAAGTAATTTTTCCAAGCTCTGACTATTACTTTATTACATTATATTACATTGTTGGAAATAAAGAATATAAACATTAAGAGGAAGGCCCACTGTGGTATTTATCTGAGGCCTTGCAATACAGAATACAGTCAGTTATAATTATTTATGAAAAATATTTTCATAAACAGTATCAAGGGCCACATATGTAAAGCCATTGGTTAAAGGGCAACTCCTCAGGTCCACTGGAAACTTCAACAGATGGTCCAAGTACTGTATAACATAGGTAGTACCTCACAAAGGTTTGGTGCTGCTACACTTTGTCCCATTCTTCCTGCTTCTTGCTATTTCTTCTCTTTGAATGAGCAGTCTCTATTGGGAGAGATCAGCACAGCATGGCATGTGGACATCACAGATGCTGTTTAAGCATGCTTGATGTACATTTTTCCATTTGGGAACACTCCCAAGGCTCAGTACAGTGGTGTCTTAAATTGACTCTCATTGTGTCATAAGCAGTTTGCTGGATTGTGTCCAGGAGACTGATTACACAAGGGATGTGATTCGATGAGTTGTGCAAAAGCAGCTTCCTTTTAGACCTTTTCAGAAGAAATTCTTAGCGGGTGGGACAAAATAGTTGTCCACTCCAGATCTGTTGAAACCCAAAGGTCTTTTCTTCTAGGCTTCAGCCAGCTGCAAATCATTCCTCTTAAATGACTTCATTTTACACATTGAACAGAGCCTTCTGAAGTCAGTAGGACACTTAACACTTAACAGTAACAGGCATCCAATCGGATACAGATTTTTGAAAAAGGGCCTCTCCTCAGTTATGTTTATAGTTCATCACAGTGTTGTCATGCTGTTGCATGGCTATCAAAAATCAACACAGCTTGTAAACAAATGGCCTCCTTTTTCACAGATTTCCCCACCAAAATAACATGTTGCATAAATGGAGAAAGACAAATTCAATTTGAAAACAATTGTCAGCTTTTTCCAAGGTGGTACTGATGCAGGTAAGCAAAATACACTGCAGATTTGACAAGACAGGCCAGGCTAATTTTGACTGTAATAGGCCCACAAAAGGAGAGTCCAGCTGGGCTGATCAGTTATTTGAAGATGTTCCAGAACATGCAAGCTTATCCTCAGGACATAAGTCAGGATTCCCTAAGAAGCGTTGTTGGTTTTTTTTGGGAAAAAAAATAAAGCATTCAAATTTTGAGTACTATGTTTCTTTTTGCTCCAGTAAAAAAACTTGAAATTCAAGAGTTGTGATATACTAATTTACTAGAGCTCTTTTTAATAAATTTGCACACTGCTGGATGCTAGAGTATTACCATTGTCATTATAAGCAGGTTTTGCTATGTTGTTTAACTGCTTACATGCTTTTTAAGAACTAGAATAATCATCTCCTTTATTCTTCCACTGTTGGTGTTGGCTAACTTACAATTTCCCTTCGCCTAACTCTTTTAACACCCTCAAATTCTGGTTAATAATACCTGGCTACATTTCATCTGTAGGCTGATTTATTCTTTGATGGAAAGGGATGGGAAGCAAGATGTTTTCCTTGCGCATTCAGTCAAAGCTCGTTTACAGGTTATGGCTGCCATCTGGTGGTCGTTTTAAATTCTTCTTTATCACATTGGATGAGATGAATGCAAAGCAGGGATCTAAATGTTCATAAATATTGTTCTCATGGGCAAGAATAAATAATTTTACAATATTTTAATTTGCTGTCAGAAAGCCATTGAAAATGTCAGAGTTTCAAAAGACTAATCACACTTCAGGATTTTTTCTGTGGGAAAAAAAGCACATTGTTTTGTGCCCCCCCAAAATGTCCTGCATAGAAAACAGCAGGTTCTGTCAACATATTCTATAAGTTTATTCACAGAAAATGCTGTTTTATGTGCAAAAAGAATATGCATTTTTGCACAGAATATTCTTGCCTATCTAGGATTCTCCTTGTCAGGATTGTCTGATACTCAAGAAACCCGTTTTACCAACTGTTTTTGGAATATTTTCCTTTTTTTTTCATCTTTAAAGTACCACAAACACCTTGAATAAGTATTCTTTTGAACTGCACCCCCCAGAATCTCCAAGACAGCATGATTAGGATGCTGTCTTGGATTCTGGGAGGCATGGTCCAAAACAGTAGCTTCTCCAAGCTATGCTTACACTCAGGAAGAAGGGAAAATAGAGAAAATAGTAACACAGTAAATCAGCAAGTGTCTCTTGGGGTGATTGTAAGCAGCCTGTGTGATAGGCTATTAAGAACTGTTGCTTGGACCCCAAGATTTACGTAGGGCATATTAGTGGAAGAACAAAGTATTAACCTACTAAAGAAAAAGAAGATCCTGGGCTGGCCGCTATAGTTTTAGCTCCTATGTTTTGGAAAGCCTCCATTTTGAATCCTTAGGAGAGATTCCATGGGAGAGAATCTGAGAGACCCTCAGGATCCAGAAGTGCTAGTAAATGGCTGAATATTAGGAATACCCACTGAAACTTGAATAAAATAAAGTATCCTATATGTTCTCTGATAATAAAAATATTTGGTGTTAATATCTGTGATGCAAGCATTAATAAATACACATATGAAACCTGTTGAATGCAGGTTCTAAAGTAAAATAATGTTATGTTCAGCTGAGAAAGAACTATAGACACTAGAGGGCAGAATATTTTCACAAAGCAAGATTTTGTAATCTTGAAATATATTGAGAGGGTAGCAATTGAGGGATTGTTCAGAAGGATGCAGGAAGGTAGCCAGGAATAATCCTTTGGCTCAAATTTAAAACCTGCATGTATATCTACCTTCAAGTTGCCTGTCAACTTATGATGACCCCATGAATTTCATGGGGTTTTCTTAGGCAAGGAATACTCAGAAGTGCTTTCTCAAGTTCCTTCCTCTGAAATGTCACCTACAGCATCTGGTATTCATTGGCAGTCTCCCACTGAACACTAACCATGGATGACCCTGCTTAGCTTCCAAAATCAGACAGGATCTGGTGCCTTTGGGATATTTGGGCATTAAACTCCAGCAGTCGCGTAGGAACATGGGGGCAGAGAGGGCAATTCACCCCCGGCGGCAGTGTTTCTGGGGCGCCCCGGCCTGTAGCCACACCACTGTGCACCCTGGCCATGCCCCTATGCACTGCAGCCATGCCCCAACACAGTGGCCACACCCCTCCTGCCATAGCCCCGCCCCTTCCCGCCTCCCCTCCACACACTCCAAGCTCTGCCACTGAATTCCAGGACATCTCTTGTTTTGAGGCGGGCCTCTGATCCTATGTTCAAATAGCCACCTTTGACCTCTCCAGTGTTACATATGCAGTAGCTTTCTTCCATATCCTGTTGACTTTAGCGGATCAGAGTATCTTTCCTGCTGGACAGCGCTAGCCAGTTTCATTGCCCACTAGAGTAACACACTGTGACAAGGAGCATTGATTACCTCTTTTCCTTAGTCTGTTCTCTTTTCTCTTGTAAACAACTTTTGTATTCTCTTGCAGCAATCATAGTCAGCAAAAGGCCAGTGGTGATAATTTTGGTGGTGTGCAAAAAAACAAAAACAAAAAACCTCTTTGTGAAACTGTTTTCTGTCTTTTGGCTCTAATTAATACATGTTGATAGTTTAAAAATAAACAGATAGAGAACAATATCTTTGTTCCCCTTTTCAGAGACCAAATTCTCAGCTATAACCTTGGTAGAAGGCTTCCAGCTGACCATGTTAGTGGCTGTCTTCAGTTCAAAGTAGAGATTACATCTTCTATTCATGAAGGTGAGTTGTTTTCATGTTTAAATTAGATGTACTTCACAGAGCTCTAGGCCATGTTTTTAACCATAACTGTTTTGCAAAACTGTTTTGTTTTAACTCAGATGAGCTGTCTTGGGTCCCATATTTGGAGAAAGGTGAGATGTAAATTAAACAAACAAATCAGAGAGTTTGGCAACAGCAACAGTACATGAGAGATTTATCACAATCCTTACACAGCACAGGGAAGCAAAAATAGAAGACAAAGATAGAAGCAGAGAGGGATATTTCTTACATTATCTGAATTCCACCCCCTGCTACATCCAGATCATCATTTCATCATTGAATGAAATACAGGTATACCTCAGTTAACAAAGTAGATGTGTTTCTGGCCATTACTTCTTTAACAGAAACTATAGTACCAGAGGCAGAAATAACATGGGAAAAAGAAAAGCAGTTCATTAAGTTTCAGCAGACTTTTTATCCAAAACTAACAATATGCACATATGAAATGAAACAACAAAGCAAGCCTTACATAAGTAAACAAAGCCATTTTCACTTTTCTAGAGGCCACTGGGAAGCTTTTTCCAAAATGCATCCATGGACAATTTTTAATTTCACCAACTTTTGGTTTGGTGTCCAGACTTATAATTCTATGCTCTGTCTCTCACTTCTTGTAAATATACAGAGGGGAGCTGGTAAGGCAGGCTGATCTGATAACCCTCTTTTCTATTTCATGCATGCTCAGGAAGGGATTCAAGAGGGAGCTGCTGTTTAGCTTCCCTGTTGTAGGCAGGCACACATAGCTAGAGTAGGATTGGCTAGAGTAAAATCCCATTTTTTTCCACCTTACGTGTCGTTGCATTGTTTACTGTAGACATGCTGCTGCAAACCCGACACTGAAAATCTGTTTGTCTAACCCTCCTTCACCATGTTTCCATGCTGATACTGCTGAAAATCTTTCAACTAGACAGAGGATGAAGGAAGAGAGGACTGGGCAAGCAAAAGAAGACCTTGTAAAAAGGAGCATCTTTGTCAGAGGCTTTGTTAACTCAGTGATTTCTGGGGTGGGCAACTACCAGTTGTTGGGGGCCAAATTGGTCCCAAACAGGAACTTGGTGGGCTGTACCCCACCCTTACCATGTGCCCACAATATTTTCAAAAAACTTCTTTTGACAAAAATTTGGATGAGGTGGTGCAATATGGGCCTCAAGAATGGCCTCAGTGTGACAAATGCAATACAGGGTACACTCTGCCCCTGCCCACTGCTTTGTACTGTCCTAGTGATGTTCTTTCAAATTATGGTCCCCCAAGACTGTACAGAAAAAGGTGCAAGGCTACGTCTTCTATTTCATATATTCTTTGCCTATGAGATACTAGTTGATATAGTATTCTATTTGTTTATTTAATCAGTTCGTATACTCCTTGTCAGTATATCAAAGTGGCGCACAAAAGAAGGACAAAAAGAACAATACTCATAATAGAGAACAATTAAATAGTTATCACTTTGGATGTTTAAAATCAAAGGCTCACGATTATTATTTTTCTCACACTTGCTCACTAATGTCTCCTGTGCTGAAGATTTATTTTCTCTGTCCCCATTTTATTTTTCTTCAGCTAATATAGAGAGACACTCATATGTTTTGAACTTATCAAGGGTCCTTTTTCTTTCTGTGATTTTAGTCTGACCTTTCTTTAGCAATTGCTGTTTTCGCACACTCTTAACATATCTAGCATATTTTGATTTATATTAAGAGCAACCCTTCATGCAACTTCTGCTCCCATTGTAAATAATGCTCCCAAATCCATTTTCTAATTAGCCAAATATAAATAGAATGAAACTTAAAACTTTAAAGTTATTGGAGAATGTCTTTCATTATTATGTACCTGGATGGTGCTCTATTAAATATGTCAGTTAATAATAAAAATGTGCTTCCTCTTCATGTGAAATGAACATGTTCTAAAACAGTTCTCACTTGCCATTCAGTTCTTGGTACATAATAGCTCTGTTTGTAATGAAAACTCAGCTCAAACTAGTATGGAAACTTTCTTTTGTTTCATAGGTTACTGCAGTACAGCATGTGCCTAGAGTATGTCGCTTTCCTCCTTTTCTCAGGCATTGCTTTTGCTTTATGTTATAAAGGCATCCTTCCCACATTGCTGCATCACTGTGTGGTTACATGCTAAGTCTAACTTCACATGCAAGAGGGTGTGCTTTAGAAAATTTGATAACTGTCTTCCTTGCTCACAATGTGTGTACTAGAAAGATCTGACAGCATGCAGGAATTTATGTGATGGGTGAATTTCATAAGTATAGTTGTGCGTTTTTAATAGTCCTATGAAAGGAAAATCCCATGGATT
Organism: Cyclura pinguis; assembly: GCA_030412105.1. Classification (NCBI taxonomy): domain Eukaryota; kingdom Metazoa; phylum Chordata; class Lepidosauria; order Squamata; family Iguanidae; genus Cyclura; species Cyclura pinguis. The sequence goes on from CM059599.1 coordinate 205,750,239, forward strand.
TGTGTGTTCTGTGAGGTTAACTCCCCTCCCCCATCGTATTTGCATTTTATTTCCTTTCCCTTCTCAACTGATGGGGCAACAAATTCAAGAACTGTAGCATTAGGATTAATTATGAACTTTTAAGATGGGTCTTAAAAGTCAAAAAGGCTGTACAATCCTCAGGCATACAAGATGGCAAAGAAATTCTTTATTGTCAGCTAAACTTAATCTTCTAAAATGTCTCCCAAAGTAAAGTGCTTCTACAAAAAGCTCAGGTTTGTACAATAATGATTATATTGTCTCTGAGAGGAATTAAGATGGACAGTTCAGTTGCACAGAGAAGTTTCCCCACCCAGTCTTTGAGAGTTCTTTCTCTTTCTCTCTCTCTGTAGATGCTTCACCAGAAACAATGGGAACCCTCTTCGGAGTGAACTCTGTAAATGGGGACTTGGGTAGCCCTTCTGATGATGAAGATATGCCCGCAGGACATCATGATTCACCTACAATTTGTTCAAATGGCCCAGTCTCTGAGGAATCATCTGCAGAAGCCATCCAGCGGCATTCTCTGAGGACTAGTACAACTCTGGAAACAGATCCAGAGGATTTGACCTCTGCAGCTTCAAGGTCATTAGCACCCAGAGGCCGCCAGGACTCCCTGAATGACTACCTTGATGCAATAGAACAAAGCAATCATTCTAGATCTGGAACTTCCTCTTGCAATGAACGTGCTATTGGTGCATCCCCAAAATTAAGAAGTAGCTTCCCTACTGACACTAGACTTAATGCTATGCTTCACATTGACTCTGATGAGGAGGAGCATGAGTACCACCAGGCTTTAGGATTCCAGTCATCACTGGATGATGATGGTGGTGGATTGGTGATGTTGAATGGTGCTACCAGGAGTGCTGAAGAAAGTTTCTTAAATGGTTCATCAAGCCAGGTAACAAGCCAGGGCCCTGAAGAAAATGAACCACCAGAGGTAGAAAATGCCTCACAGCCTTCTGAATGTCAGGAGGAGATCCCTGAAGAACATGTAGAATTGGAGCTAAGAGGAAAAGAAGCTAGAACCCCTCAGGTGTCTCAGGATGATGGGCCAGTAGATCTGGCTCCCATTGAAACTTCTGCACCTCAGGAGACAGAGCAGCCAAGTGCTCTCCTGAATGCTGGAGCTTCTGGGTCTGCTCCTGAAGACAGAAACAGAATTACAGAAGCTGAATCTGTTGATCAGGGATCAGAACCTTCTCAGATTTCTTCAGAAACTGAGCAGAGTGATCCTGCTCGTACAGAAAGTGTTAGTGAATCAAGCACTAGGCCAGAAGGAGAGAGTGATGTGGAAGGGGCTGATGGCTCGTGCCAAGAAAGTACAGCTCCTCGACTCTCGTCTGTTGACACTCGATGCTCTTCCTTTGAAAGTGCCCGGTTTCCTGAGACACCAGCCTTTTCTTCTCAGGAGGAGGAAGAAGGAGTTTGTACAATGGAAGCCACTAGCAATGAGCCTCCCTCAGAAACCCAGGAAGTTGTATGCACGCAGGCATCTTTGCCTGCAGTGAACATACCAACTGCTCCTGAGGAAGGGCAACTATCTGAGGCAGGTGGGCTGCAGGATGGTGATGAGACTGAAGAAATCTGGCAGCGAAGGCAAAGTCTGCAGGCTGCAGCTGCGCATAATAACCAGTCTCAAGACGAAGAGGCTGGAGGGTCCCAGGCAGCTTGTGAGGGAGCTGCTTCTCAGGTGGATGGAGCGAGTGGAGGTAATGAGTGCAAAAAGGGCACCCTTGTCATCCTGTCTCATTGAGCTGATCTGTCAACTGCTTCTCTCCAAGCTCATTCTATGATAGACTGCATTTACTCTAGAAAATTAGTTGTTAATCCTGACTTCATAAATATCTATTCCAGATATAAAGCATTGACTAGCATCCTCTTGGTGAATTACAATACCGTAAATGGGTTTATGCCATTTCAACGCAGCCTTTTGGTCATTTGCGGCATGAGAATTCTATTTTGATGATGTAGTGAGCAAAATCCTGCCCAAACCCCACGTTCTAAGTAGCACAACACAGCATGGCCATGTCCGTACTGTCAGAGTGGGGGATCACCAGGGATGTGTGCAGTTAATTTGCTGTAGCTGGACACACTGCAAGGATATCATCTTCAGGGATTTCTTGAGGAGCCCTTAGGGTCCCTGAAGATGATTGTCATGGTGCATCCAGCTACAGGAAAATGGCTCGATTTATCCCTATGGATTACACTACTCTTTAATAATATGAGAGTGACCCTCTGGGAGGGGGGCTGTATTGCTGGCAAGGTGGGTTTCAGGAGGGTAATATCAGGAGATGTAGCTAGTGGAGGTGCAGCTGCATGATCCACATACATTTTCCGATGTAAAATCTTGGTGAGTGTATCCAGTAGTAGCCTTGGCAAGGCTCTTAGTTGAAGAGATGGTGGACTTCCATTTGTATGCGTACAACTATCTACTTGCTGGTAGATACATATACATTCTCTGAGAACCTTGCACAAGTAGGCGTCTCCCACTCCTTGTCTGTGGTCAATCTAGTGCTGCCTCCTTCCTTTGTCTGCCTCTGCCTCTTTGTGCAAGTCTGTGCTCTCAGGTAGTCCTGGAGTCTAGAGTAGAGGTTTTCCCCCAAGTCATCCTAGCATAGTATTCTTGTATGCTTAAAAGAAAATACATCTCCTTAAACACAGAAATAAATGTATGTAATCATTCAAAGTGCATCCCTTGATTTCATGTACTAGAAGTGTGTGTGTCTGTCTGTCTGTCTGATTGATTGATTGATTGATCAATTGATCAAGAAAGGAAAAAATTCATGGCTTTTATTTTCATCATTTTTATTTTTAGTGTATTGTATCAGTTAGAATCTCCTCTGGAAGAGTTAAAACTAGACAGCATTTTAATACTGCTTCTCCATATTTTATCTAAACATCTAAATGGACTCTTTGGTTTTTAGATTCCCAAGCCAATGGACATCAGCCTCTGAGAACACTTCCCTCTGTTCGTCAGGATGTTAGTCGCTATCAGAGAGTGGATGAGGCCCTGCCACCAAGTGAGGCACTTTTATGTATTAATTCTAAGGATGGGGAATTAATACACCGCATGAGGGAGTAAAAAACAGGACTAAAAACGTTCCATAGAACTCTGTCTCTAGAAGAGACAAAATAGATGTTTATTGGTTCCAGTGCAATCTTCTGTTTTCTCTGGCCTCAAAAATCAAATGCTGTGTTTAATCCATTTGTTTCTTTCCCTGGATATTGTGCTGTTGTAAAGTTCTCCCAGTGTGGATCGAATAGTGTCATAGGGAAAGAGGTAGTTACCTAGCCAGTTGGCTATTGAGCCCATAGTTGTCTCAGAATCAGCAACATACACCATGAAAGGTGTAAAAGCACTCTTTCAATCAACTGTCAAATTCAAAAAATCTTTTTTCCAGCCCTGCGGTGTGGCCCCTTCTTGTAAGGTGGCTGGTCCCTTAGACAGAGTGGTGGGTGGAGAGGGTACCTAAGGACGTAGAGTACCAAAGGCAGTAAATTCTGCCTCCCTGCCTCAGGAGCACCCTCGGCACTGCTGCCTCCCTGTCTCATCTTGTTGTTGCAGCGTTCCCGGTCCACCTACCATCTCAGTGTATGGTAGCCACTGCTCTAAACAGAGCCAGCTAGGCTCTCAGTGCCTGGCACTGGGGATGTAGTTGACTCTGTTTAAGGCAGCACTAGCCACTTTGTGCTTCATACATTGGGTAGGCAGCAGGTACTGCAGAAGGTGAGGTGTGTGGAATGGAAGAGACAAGGGAACAATTATTATGCCACCAGTAAACACTCTCCTCCAAGAGTGAAAGACCTCTTTGAAGCCTTCACTTATTTAATAAATTTATGTCTCACGACAAGCAGCAGTTTTCTTGTGACACACTAGTGCATCTCAGCACACAGTGCTGGCCTTGTCTCTAAGCCAGACTCTGATGTGTGCTAGTAATTAACTTGCATCTTTGCATGGAATGTGATCTGAACTAGGCTGCCAGTTTTGCTTGTGTACACTGAATTAAATTAAACCTTTTAGCAAAGATGACATATACCAAACATGGAGACTTCAGTGTTCCTCAAAACATTGCTCTAAAATATCCAGTTCCTTATGCTTTCCAATGTTCCTTCATACCTTAGATTGGGAAGCACGTATTGACAGCCATGGGAGAATATTCTACGTGGATCATGTAAACAGAACAACGACATGGCAGCGTCCCACAGCTCCCCCTGCCCAACAAATTCTTCAGCGTTCCAACTCCATACAGCAAATGGAACAGCTGAATCGCCGGTGAGAATTATTTAGGTTGTTATTGTTACAACTACAGTACAAAAGAAGCACTGTGTAACATCCCCTTTTTTGCGTGACGGCAGTCAGGCTTCATTATTGCGAACTGTGTAACTTCCTTGAACTAAGCTAGTGTAGAAATATTTATCTTACTAACTTCCAACATAGCTAAAGCTTGGCATTAGCCCAGAAATATGACCTTGAGAGACATTTCTCATCCTGTGAATCAACAGGAAAGATGTGATATGGTTTGGACTTACTGTTGTGACAAACCCAAGGAGCATAGTGGGAGTTTCATAAGCATTTTTGTGGCCACTCAAATGTATCCTTTATTTTCAGACATGACAGAGGAGGCATGGTTACTTCATTATGTGGAAAAATGTTAACAGGAATTTCAATCTATGTGCTTCATATACAGCACTAGTCTAAAGCAAAGAAGTGTGTGTGCCATGCAGCTGTATTTGCCTAAAATGATGGTGTCGTATAGCTAAGTCAGAATTATATGTGTGAGTGCGGAATGCCATCCTGTTCACTACATAATCTCTGATTTGCTAGGATCTTGACAAAAAGAAGTCTCCTTAATTCTTCGTTTTCTTCATGGCATTAAAGCAAAAAAGGGTGTGGTAGCAAAAAGTAATAACAGAGTAGACAGTTGTGTTGTGTCTGAAATGGTAGTATGTCACTATTTTCCACCTTTAAAAATTGCGCCTTTCACGATGAAATAAGTGTTTAAAAATCTGTAGCAGAACTTTGATTCTGTTCTTCAGCTGATTGTTAAACTGCCATTTAACATTTTGCTGCAATCATATGTCAACATTTTGGGTATGCTAGCCTGCAATATATTTAATGTATGCTGTACATAATGCCAGTCTTGGTACTTCAGGTATCAAAGTATTCGCCGAACAATGACTAATGACAGACCAGAGGAGCACCCAAGTGCTATGGATGTTGCTGGAGAGGATCCTGACTTCCACCACCCTAGTGCAGGTGAGAACTTCCTTCATGCCCCCCTGTTTGTCCTTTAAATTACAGTCTGTTCCTTCCTTCAGATTCTGAGTGACCCACATTTCAAAGTGTGTGCGTCCTGTTACTGGACATTGCTTAGTTAAACGTTGCAAGCAGCTTTGGTTCTTTCCTAAATATTGTAAAATATTTAGGAAATATAGGTCAACCTCCAGTGGAATCTGAGTGCCAGTAGAACAGACACCCAATGGCAGAAGAGATTCTCTACGTCTGTGTGACCCTCACTTCCCTTGCACCCACCAAATAGGATGTAGAAGCTGTCAAAATGTGGAGATCTGGGCTAGCCAGGGGTGTGACAGATCAAGTCTGCTTTCCGTCCCCCTCTCTAGAGAAATAGCACCCTTTTCTGTATATTTACCACCCCTCGGCTCCCTCTCCACACTTACATCTCCCTTCTTGCTTCCCCTAATCTCACAACCCATGTGAATATAGGGCAAAGTGTTTTCAGGCTTATCCTAATGAGTGTGTCACTGGTGGTAGCATGTGTAACTGAGCTCAGATTAAAGAGACACTGTTTGGAGACTGCTCTTTTTTTTAAAAAAAAATTAAATCCTTATTAAACAAACTGACAAGGAAAAGGTATTTGGCAATTAAATGTCATCAAACAGCAAAGCACTTTCAGCTCTTAACAGGCAAACACTTCCTCAACTCTTTCTTTCTCCCTGAAGGGACTTCTCCCCTTTCAAACTCACAGAAAGAACACTCTTTCAAACCCTGTTTCTGTTATTTTTCTGTTATGCCGACACCCCACCTAGCTTATCCCTCTGGCTAACCTGGGTTCTTTAGTCAGTGTGCCAATCAAATGAAGGCCCTCTCTGTTGCTAGGGTGGCTCTGCTGGCTATTCCCCCCCAACCTCCCCAGGTTTCTCACAGAAGTGTCTTGCAGGGGAGAACAAGAAAGGGTGGTGCAGGGGAAGAAGAAAGGACCCTCTCCCATACATAAGCAGCTGCCCGCACAGGTGACATTGGACATAAACCTCTGTATGCAGCATTCACCCTTCTCCTTCAGTACAGCTGTCCATAGGCTGTTAGTGGTGCCTGGTGGCTCCCATGCCCAGGTGTTGGTACTGTGTATCTGTTTGGGTTCTCATCCAAAGCAGCTACCAAAGCTGCTGAATCTATTTAGCAGATTGTATTCAGTACTTGGAAAACTCATTTAAAGTTCAGGCTAATACCCAGAGCAGAGTTACTGCTCCGTTGACATGGAAGCCATCAGCCACTTCTGCTTTCTGTGTGGGTATCTTCTGCTGCTCATTGGTGGGCCTTATTTCATTGTGGTGATGGATAATGCCTCCTATGTTACATGTTCCCATAATACTAAATTAATTTAATTTTGAAAAAAAAATCAAATTGCATATTTGTGGTGTATCTGTGTGGTTCTCTTTAAATTTCTCATTTAAATGTTTCAAGGTGTAAACCACTGCTAGTTAAATCTTCAGCTTTGTAAAATTCTACAGCTGGAGTGGGAAGTCTGGGGCTTTCCAATTAGTTTGAATTTCTGCTCCAAAAGCTGGAGGTGATATGGTCTGTAATTCTGGGAGTTGTAGTCCAAAATACTGTGCGGGTTAATGGTTCTCCATTTCTAGCCTACACTGAGTCAGTGGTAGAAAGAAGAAGCTGGTGAATTTTTTATGCTTACTCTTTTCCTCTAAGTCCTGCCAACTAGTTTTTCTGCCAACTAGGATTCTTTCCCCTCTTATTTTTAAACTAATAATGTTCCATCCAGTTGCCCAAGACTGCAATAATAATAATCATTCTATATATAAAATGTTCTTACATATGTTAAAGGCAGATTTGTTATGAGCAAAAGTATACTGTAAGTCTTTCAAGCCTCATGTTTGTTATGGATCGGCCGGCATTCATTATTCACCCGAACTGATTGTCTGACTGAAACACTCTTTTGACTCTGGTAATCTATTTAATTTCAAAACCAGCTTAAAAAGTTGTGCTGTATAGTGGCTAATACAAATTCAGAGTGAAAAACCTACAGTAAATGTAAGGAACACATGTTATTTGCCTTTCTGACACTGACACTGGAATTGTACTAATTAGTGACTGTGTTCATTATAGATTTCCGTAGGGAGAACGTGCTGCCTCATTCTACCTCCAGGTCCAGGCTTACGTTACTACTACAGTCTCCCCCTGTGAAATTCCTTATCAGCCCAGAGTTCTTCACAGTACTGCATTCTAACCCTGTGAGTACCATACCTATGTGGAGTTGTGAATGAACAGTGGACAATATGATGTATTTGCATTTTTAGTATGATGGCCAGTGAAGCCTGTGCCAAAATGTGTGTGATGTGCCTGTACTGCCTTTCAGTCTAACAAAATGCCACTTTCTAAGTGATAACAATGTGGAAACAGATACTAAAACCTAGAATAGCAGGGTTAAGCCCTTTCATGTCTGAGTAAAATCCACTAAAGGCCAAGCAGAATAAACATATTTTTACAGCTCTCCTTAAGTCCAGTAGGGTTGGAACTAGTTTAACTTCCCACAGAAGAGCATTTTGTAACCATAGTGGTAGCATGAAAAAAAGGCCCCATGTTTCAACTTTCCTTCAGCTGAACCTATTTTGGTGATCGGAGGGGGAAAAAAACCCCTCAACCTGTGGGCAGGTTCGTATGGAAGAAGACAACCTTTTTAAGTATCCTTGAAATTAATCGATTTTGGTAACAAGGCTCTGGCTCAAACACAATTCTTAAAATTGATTCTCCTATTGTTAAGAAGAAAAAAAACCTTACTAAAGAAAAGATTCATTGGTGGAAATAAAGAATTATTGAGGGGACCCTGAAGGATTATCTAGATTGTCTAGGTCTGGCTCAATTGATTGTCAGCCTTGGTTATTGGGCAGAAAGGGCTTTGGTCACCTTGCTGATCAAAAAATAGGAAGATTATGTCCCTTTTGATTCTTCTGTATCTGCAGTGGTTTTCAGTACCTTCAGCCATGATATTCTAGACTGCCTCTCTGGGATAGGACTTACAGATATGTTCTGCAATGACTTTGTTCCTTCTTGGAGAGACAGGTCCAGAAGGTGGTACTGAGGGTTTCCTGCTTAGTGCCTTGGAAGCTAGCCTGTGGCATCTCCCTTCCTGGGAAGAAGGCAGGGTATAAATCCAATCAATAAATAAACATTCCTCAGAGTTTGTCTTCTCTTCCATGATATTTAATATTTACATGTAACAACTAGGAGAGGTTATGTAAAGATTTGAGTTTTCTCCTTTTCCATCTTAATTCAAGGAAGCTGTTTTAGTTCTAAACCAGTGTCTGGTGTCAGTAATAGACTGAGGAGGACAAGCAAATTGAAGCCTAATTGAGACAAGACAGAGGTTCTCTTAGTCAAAAAACAGATCAAGGAATAGAGATTCAGCCTATCTTGGGTGGAATTAGACTCCTACAGAAGAGAGAGCTTCACAATTTGAGTGTATTGCTGGATTTAACCCCAAACCTGAATTCTCATACCTGAACTGTGGCTAAGAATATGTTTGCACAATTGAAGTTAGTGCATCAATTGTGCCTGTTCTTAGAGATGTCATGGATCAATGTAACATGCTCTATGTGCAGCTGTCTTTCAAGAATGTTCAGAAGCTGCAGGTAGTTCAAAATGTTGTGATCAGGATGTTAACTGAGGCTGATCACAGGAAACATATAACTCCCTCTTCCATCAGCTCCACTGGCCACTGTTTTACTTACAGGCACACTTCAAGGTGCTGGCTGTGTCCAATAAAGCCCTATGTTATTGGGGAGTAAACAAAAAATTGTTTAATTTCCATTTTAAAATATATGACTTGTTTTATTTTTATTGGAACTCTTTAAACTAAGTGTAAGCCATCTTGCATCCCAGCCCTGGGAGAAAGGCCAGATATAAAACAAATCAGTATTTTTAAAAAAATGGAATTGCTTCTATAAGGTTGGGGTAGACAAAGTCAGGCCCAAAGAACCCAAAAATAAAAAGTGGAAGTGGCTACTTTTTTGGATTTCTGGACCTGATGCAGGCTGTAGCAGCTGCTGAGGGTAAAAATTTGGTACGTAGGCCTGCCAGAGTTGTCCACTCCTGTGTGAATGGCAAATTCAGAATGCTTGGTATCTTCTTCCTGATAAAACTTATGAAGGCATTCCAAACTAGATAATTTCTGAAACTTGTTGGATTTTAATTTTATTTCTTCTCTCTTCACCAGAGTGCCTACCGCATGTTTACAAACAATACGTGTCTGAAGCACATGATCACCAAAGTCCGACGGGATACACACCATTTTGAGCGCTATCAGCACAATCGAGATTTAGTGGGTTTCCTGAATATGTTTGCCAACAAACAACTGGAGTTGCCGAGAGGCTGGGAAATGAAGCATGACCATCAGGGCAAGGTAAGCTGGCCTAACCTTATCTTAGTCCAGATAGTGATGGAACTGAGAAAGATTCTTTGAAAGAAGCGACTGCACCAGTCCTTTCCCTTCCAACAAAACAGGATAATTATTTTCATTAACTTTCTCACTAACTCCAGCTTCAGATGATTACCGCAGCCTGACAAGGGTAATTAAAGGGGGAAGCTTTTTCTTCTTACAGAGAAAAGCACAAGGTCATTGTAGATGATCAGACAGAATTGAAGAGCTAACTGTTAACCTTCTCTCAATTTAATAGTTGTTATCTGATGGGCTGTATTCGATCATTACTAGTCGGGCAAAACTTTTAATAGACAGGATTTTCTTCTTGAAACACTAAATTAGAGCCCTCTGATTCAATAAGGCAACATTTTTGATCTGACTGCAAAGAGAAAGCAGAATTCAACTGCTACAGTTCTTTACCTGCCCTAGAATAGATATGTGTTATAAATTCATTCACAAAAAACTGTATTTAGTTCCATAAGGAAGCAGTGTTGTGGTTTACATCTGTCTGGGATTGTGTTAATTTGGTACAACTCTAAGACCTAACATTAAATTTAAAAAAAAATAGTGCTAAGAACAAATATAAATAATTTGTATTATGGTCTTTAGAAACAGAATATGAATCATTCCCAGTTTAGGTGTAGAAAACAAGATATCATCCGTGAACACTATACAGTCTTTATCTCATTTTTGTTGTTTGAACAAGGCAAGAGGAGTTGAGTTTAGAAGAAAAATGTTAGAAGATCATCCACTTACCCTAATAGTTCAGTGCTACTAATCTGCTTAAAAATAACTCATGTCTTCATGCAGATGCTGAAACTTGGGTGTTGTTACGAGCAAGTACTGATTCTGTTCCTCTTTTGCCCTATATTGCTGTGTTGTTGAGCGTTGAAGGGGATTGAAATGAGTAATGGACTGCTCATGCTTTGTCCAGTGGGCTGCTCACAATTTGTCGCAAAGGACTATTCAGTTGAGTGGAACATTGTGGATGGGCTGAGTCTGCACCATGAAGGCCTCAGACCCATGGGCTGTGTTTAGAAGTTCGTATCTTGGCATGAGCCTTTTGCTTTTTCACTCAGACATGTCTCTCCTCCCACAGTGACATGCCTGAATGGAACGCAGAAGCCTCTGTTTAACCATTGTTTCCTGCTTTGTTCAGACAGGTAGCTGTCAACTTCAGAACAAGCCAGGCTCTTAAACCAGCTTCAAAGTGTGATTTTAGATTCTGCCTTTCTATGAAGCTATACCAGTAGTTTCTTTATGTGGACGAGGTGTGTTGGCAAAAGGCTGCATGTAAGCCAAGACACAGTCATGCCAAAACAGGCATGGTGTCACAGCTGTGAGCGTTGGCTGAGAAGCCTTTGTGTAGAGTGACCTAATATAGTCTAATACTGAAGTGGCACCCCCCTCCACTTGGGGCCCTCTTTGATTTCTGAGCAAAGGACCCTCTGAAGGGAGCCCTGAGTAGTATATCTCATTTTGACATGATGGAGAACATATTCCTCATCTAGATCCAAGCCATTTTGTAAGCCACATATGAGTCAGAATTCTGCAGTGGGTTCTTCCAGGTTACTGTCCAGCTGCCAGCATGTTACAGCTAGAGGCTATAAAATGGAGCTGCCTGACTCACTATGCTGCAATTTTGTGGCTTGAGGCAGCAGCAACTCAAGATGGCTCCCCGCCTCTATGGCAGCCCGCTGGGCTTCCTCTTCCCAGAAGCCTGTGCAGTCTCATGCAGTTCTGGAGAGAGATGGTAGGGGTGGGGGGCAGCCAGTGAATTCAGTTGACTGCTTTTACGTGCCCAGAAGAGACTGGTGCAGACTTTGGTTGGGTAAGTTAGAATTTAAGCTGCTCCCTGCTGGATGTTCACTCACTTCTTCTTATCATTGTCCTGCCCTCCCACCCTGTGTTTATGGCTGTTTATTTTCAATGCTTGGATGCATACTGTAGGCAATTTGTTTGTTATCTGTCACCACTTACGCATAGGTTCTGGATCTGGGACAATGGTTACTGGTGCTGCTTGGCGTGGGTAAAATACGAGGGTCACTCAGGGGGTGGGTGGGCATGCACAAGTGCTGGAGGTGCATGTGTTCCATGCGTTCGCTGGTGACAGGATGGATTCCACATCTGTCATCTCACTGGTTCCAGCAGTGGGCTGGAGGATGGGGCTCATCCATCAACAGGTGGTTTGGCTGATTCCTGGATCCCAACCCATATGCATGCCAACCCTGTGGTAACTGTAGCCAAAGGAAGTTGTGGAAGTTGATTTTGAAGTTGAAGTTGATTCAAAGGAAGTTGATTTTGCCAACTACCATAGTGTTTGTGGGTTTTTTTGCTAGTGGAGTGTTCCTCACCCCTGAGCATGCAATTACTCTTTTATTAAGTGGCAGTCACCTGAAAACTTTCATGCAAGGGTTTTTATTTTGAACAGGGATCTGCTACCTAATTTTTGACCCTCTGGCTCTTTCCATTGCTTGTACCTTAAACTTGGAACTGTGCAGCAATCACGTGTTTTGTGGTTGTCTTCATTCTTCTTCAGGTGTGAGATAGACAACCCCAAAAAGAAAACAGAGGAAACTCTTGCGCAGAGATCTGATGAAACTTGCTTGCCTCTTGCAAGGGTGCTATAGAGCTGGAGTGTAATGGAAGCCATAGATAAATTCATTTCCTCGGCCATCTACCAATGATGAGTCACACTAGAAGAGTTTATCAGGAGCAGGAGCACTAGTGTGACTAGACAAGAATTGCATAGGATGCTGTAATTGATTTTGTAAGTTCAGGAAACCACCAGGAATTGCTCCATATTTTGGCTACAAGAGAGAACCAATGTGGTCTACCAAATAATGTTCACATGTGACTCAGGGATATTTAGCTGGAAGCCAGTTACTGAGTGACCTTGTGCAAGTAACTTTTCATTTTTTTAAAAAAATAGTGTAAATGTGTAGTGCTGCATGGAAAGACTAGGTGTCACTTAGAGGTTACCGTACCAGATAAGAAAAAATAGAAAAAACTTAAAAACAAAAACGTTTTTACAAACTAACTGGGGCATTTCTGCAGAGGAATAGGTAGAGCACATTTTAAAGGCTAGATAAGCACTAGCATGTGCTTTTTTGTTTGTTTGTTTAAAATTGTAACTTTTTGAATGTTGTACATTCCTTCTCTCCAGGGCAGCAGTAGCTCATATTTTTGGAATGGGGAGGTAGTGGGAGAAGAAAGAAGCAGCTCTCTTAGCTTCATTTACCCAATTTCCTTCTATCTTTCATAACACAAAATGTCCCTTGCTAATTGAGTCTTGACCTTGAGAGGTGGCAGTGGACGTAAAATTCGGAATGTGGTATAGGTTCTATATAGGCTGTTGTTTAGGACTTCATACAAAGAGTCCTCCCCACAAAAAAGACACGCCACCATGTCTGGAGTCCATCAGATGGCCTATGCCAGTCCCATAGGAGCATCTTTCCTCATAGTTAATTGCAGCCATAACAATGACACACGTTCATGATGTCAGAAAAATGACTTCATAGACAGTGCTCCTACATAACCTTCATGTCTTGAAATTCATTCATATTTAATATCAGTGGCTGTGAATTCTTTTGCTTATGGTGAAAATATTCAGACACTTTAGGTTTTCAGATTTTCATCATTCCTTCTGTTTCCGCTGTTCAGGCTCTCAGTGCTGTTGCTTATGCAGTGTTACTTACATATCATCAGCCTTATGGGAATGTCCAAGGTTTGCAAAAGCAGAGAACTTTTTCCTTATTTAATGCCTGAAGAAGATGAAGACATCCCTCAAAACAGAGCAGTGAGGACTCAGCATGTTTAGTGGCTTAGGAGGGCTGATTTGTGGGTGAGGTGAGGAAGGAGACTTGGGAAGGAAGGAGGGGATGGCTAGAAATCAGAACAGCAGCACCCCACCATAACACATTTTGTCACAGGCCCCTGCTGGTCAGCACAAGTGCGGCAGAACAGGGTTGACTAGGATCCAGCTGCTCTACATCCTCTCAATTGGCAGTGTAATAAACAACAACAACAATTGCTTTTTAAATGTAAGGGTGTGCATGTGTACTTTTTTCCATGAAAAGAAAATTTGTTTCTAGCTATCCAATTGCTGCTTGGAAAATGATGCAGAAATACAGAAGCAGTCAGTCTATGCTACAGGTAGGAGTGAAATTAAATTTGTTGAGGGATGGCTTTATAAAGTTGCAGCTAAAATTCAGGTAGAGACAGTGATGGGCTGCGCCTCTCCTTAATCTAAATTTATAATGGTTGCCAGCCAAGAGGGACAGGTGATTGTAACGATGAAATTTTCTGGGTAGGCAGCTTGAAGGAAAGAGTTGAATCTTTGGCTCATCAGAATACAGCATCTTCTAGAAGTAACCTTCTAGCACAACCTTTTAGCCCTGCATCTGGGCTGGAGGGCTGCATCTGTAACAGGAGAGAGCTGGCCAGAGCCACATACACACACAAACATACACACACAGGGGTCCTTGTCCACCAAATCTCCGCTATAATTTCATTTTAAAAATGAACTGTCATTTAATTTACATTCATTAACGTTACACAGCTTTATCTATTCCAACAATTTAACAAATACATTTATATTATTTATTATTAGCTTGCTGCAGCAGGACTGAAAGGAAGGTTCACTGGGTCATAGAGTTCTCAGCTGCGACTGCTAGACTGTCCCTGTCATACAGAGGCCTCTAACATCTGATCCTACCATATCCCCCTGGAAGTGACACTCAGCATTAGAAAGAAAAAGGGGTTATCTCTAGTGGAGACACCCCCCCACCCTGATTGTCATTGGTGGGACGAGGCAGCAGCAGAGACATTTAAAGTAAAATCAGCGATTTCAACATGTTTTTCAGCTGTGACATTGATGGTTTGTCTTGGTAATATCAAGTCATGGAGGACTGTACAGAATTGCTTGGGACTGCATGAAAGCCACATATTGTGTACCCCTGAATGCACAATGTATAGATCACTGAGGAAGAGGAAGGTCACAATGTCTTGTTGTTTTACAGAGGTACTATACACCAGTGCCTAGGTCTGCTTTTGCGTTTGCATTTAGATCTAGAGAAGAATTCTAGGGCACCAGGCATCTACAGTGTGACTCAGTTACGCTTGCATTAGCAGGTACTGCAAATAAGGTACATAAGTGGATGCATCTGTCCATGCCATGTTCATAGTTTACTAAATAAGAATTTGTGTTTGAAAAGTTACATGGCCTGTCTCAGTAAAATGCAAAGCTTGTCCAAACCAAAATACCCTGTTTCTTTTCCCAGTTGGCAGCACCCTTGCCCTGTGGCCAGTGGTAGATAGAAAACTAGGCCGTTAAAAAAAAGCACCATGTTTCAATTCCATTTCCAGCTGTGATGCCATTGTCCAGATTAGCTCAAAGCTTTGAAGCTTCAGTGACTTTCCTTTTCTCTAATGAAGCTTCAAAGCAGCAGTTCTGGGTTTCATTATGTGGGAGACTGCCACCGGCTGGCCTCAAAGCACTTGTGCTTAACGAGAGATGATTGCGTTCATTTAGTGTAATCCTTAAGCATCTTTCCTGTTTGCTTAAGTGTATGGCATAAACGAGTGTTACACGCTTTGCTAAACTGCAGTGTAAGAATATGAATCGTGCATATACAACATTGTTCAGATGGAAACATTTGTTTCGCCTCCAGACAAACTTGCAGAATTTATCTTTGAAGTTATATGCTTCATTTCGAATTAATCTGATTAAAATTTTAGCCTTTGGGAGGCCTGTGCTCTGTTCTAAATGCACTAGTTTGAATTAGATAGAAGAGATATCAAGCAGATTCATAAACCAGTTAAGCAAGACTGCTTGAAGTAAACTGGACTAAACAGGATCTGAATATGCAGATTCTGGCTTAATTGAGTGAATGACACAAATGGCTGTATCTAACCCCACCCCAAACAGGCTCCCCAAAACAGCTACTTGAGTTCACAGGATTTTAACTAGAAATATTCACGTGTGATTCTTACATTCCAAGTTGACCTGTTTATTCTCTTCCTGTTCCAAACGTGCAGAGTGCGTATGGTTCACTACAATCAAGATCTAATTAACAAAAAGCCCCCTTTGTTTTTATCATGGAAGGATGCAGCACTAGATACCTTGTGCATTTTTCTGTTGGTTGTAAGATTGTAAGTGCAGTAGGGTTTCACTAAGATATCTGGTGTCTGATCAGTATGTCAGAATAAAAACATGATAATAATAGCAAGTTTTCAGATGTTTCATTGTTCAAATTAACAGGTAAACATAGACAACAAATATATTCAGTGTAAAAATTAGGGAAATCTGTCCATTTAATATATTCTATACTGCAGCTACACTGGTGGTTGAGTCTGGTTTTGCAGTACTCTGTAGTTCTTGTGCCTCCATCTTTGGCCTATTGCTGTGGTGCAAAGACAGTAGTCTTTTTTCCTCCATCCCTTTCATTATTACTTTCCATTTTGTTCACAGATGTAAAAAGTTTATTTAATATTTGCTCATCACGGCTATTTTTTGGTACGATGTCTATACATGTATAATTTTGACTTTAAAGTACCTTCGAAAAGTACTTTTAATATCCTCATTTGTTTCCCTATCTCTCAAGCAATTTGTTTACTTATCCACGTTAGAAATAGTATTGTAAACAAAACAGAGAAATGCTTTTTAAAATCATTCTCATGTTTGGTGAACATCTCTATTATCAGTATGACCTCACTTTGTAGACCATGCTTCATTCAGTGCTGTACAAGCAGATTTCTGCTAATGCCATGAATTCCCCTGCTTGCAAGCCTACCTATGTGCTCCCAGAATCTGCTATAGGGTGTTCCCTAACTCTGCAGAAAACACGTGTTCTGTCAGATCTTTGGCTCAATATTGTCTACTGTGGCTGGCTGCTGCTCTCCAAGATTTTTGGTAAGATCTAGAGATCTCCGGTGATGGGCTCCACAATCACTCTGAACCACCCGAACACCCTCAGGCTTACCTGATTTCAAAACCTAAGTAGGGCCAGGCTGTGTAGTACTTGAATGGGAGACTAATAAGGAACCTCAGAGATCTCCAGGTTGGGAAGGGAAAAAGTCCTGTCTGAAACTCTAGGAGAGCGTTGCAGCCAGTCAGAGTGGACAGTACTGAGCTAGACAGACTAATGGTCTCATTCAGTATATGACAGCTTCTTGTTTCCTGTGAGTGTATATCTCTGCCCAAGGGAGGAGAAATATCTTCATTGGCTGATGTCTTTGCATCTATTGATGCAATTGATTAGATTTCATCCCCTGGAAGCAGACAAGGGAAAGAACCCACAAATATACCCAAACATGAATTAAACAAAAGCAACACTAAATAACTTGTGAAAAATCCATATATTTGAGTATTTGAAAATACATAAATATGCAGTCTTGTACACATGTTCGCATGTTTCAGAATATGTGAACCGTTCTGGAATATAAAATCATGCTAGTTGGAGAAGATGGGAGGATGGATGGTGGAAATTGCCTCTGAAACACTGGCCAGCAGTGTGGCCAGCCCCCACTTTTATCCTTCATGGGTGAACCCAAGGAAGGTTTCCCCTCTGGCATCTACTGAAAGGCTGGATGAGTAAATGACCTAAAACAATGGAGAGGTTCATGGCATATTAAAAACTAACACATTAATTATGGCAGAGGCTTTATTAGACTAAATGTTTCTGAATCCTTAAGGGTGAAGTGTCACTTCCTGAAATAGTTATACCTGTTTTTAATCACATAATGCAAGTTTCTAAAGTAGATCAAATTGTTAGGTCAAATTCACAAGCGCACTTAACCTGGAAATAGGATCAAAGTGTGCACTTACAAGTAAACAGGTTTGTGACCAGCTGCTGCTTCACAGGCAGAGGCTCGTTTGATCATGACCTTTTAGTACCTAAGGTTTTTCTGGTTTAGTCAAGTGTTCAGCTGCTCCTCTTGGCACTTTGGTGCACTTTAAAATCTGCTTTTGGGATCCACTTCTTTTTTGGTTACTCAGATTTTTTTTTTTGTAAAGAAAGTTTTTTCTTTGGTTGGTCTACCTAGAATAGCCCTACTCAGATTGCACCAGGCATGCCTCAACCTGTAATCATAATTGTGCCATGGAACTTAATCAGATGTTTCACATGTATAGCTGCCCATTTGTGGTTATAATTATACAGTAAGCAATTGGGGTTGTGTGTCTTTTTTTAAAAATGTAAGACAGTTTTAAAAATATTTTAATGAGAATCACTTGTGTCATCCTTCCCAGATATAAGTGAAACCAGAGACCTATAGGTGAGGATTTGAGTAGCTGTTTTGAATGAATATGTGACATTTAGCTTTTTTCATCTTCCCCATAGGCAAGAAGAGAGCCTATCCTTGTCAGTAGGCCCTGTGTGGCATATTTCTTGCCTGCTCTCGGTCCCTATCCCAAATTCATCATTTGTGAATGCACTTAGTGCCCTCTGATCACTTGTTCAAACTCTCTCCTTTAAGCCAAATTTAGTGTTCCTGTATTTGACTCTTGTGACTTACTGTGCCTGTGAGAATCTTAACTATATTTTAAAGAGCTTGCTAATGTTAATCCTGTATTGCCAAAACAAAAATACATGAAACCCAAGAGTTCCCCGTTGCATGGTAAAGCTCAGCAGTCATTAGACCTGAGACTTCCTGCATGTTTAACCACCCGAAGCTTTACTTCTCGCAAATGTAGGTTATGCAGGAAAACATGCAGTCAGAAATACCCACAATCACAGTGAGAAAAGACAAGTAATGCTATGTATTTTCTTTTCTTGTCTCACCCTGCTTTACTAGGCTTTTTTTGTCGACCACAATTCCCGCACTACCACGTTCATCGACCCACGACTTCCTTTGCAGAGCAGCAGACCAACCAGTGCGTTGGTCCACCGGCAGCATTTGACGAGACAGCGTAGCCACAGTGCTGGTGAGGTAAGCCTGCACAGTGCTCTGTGCCTGTCTCTCTGTGTTAGCTAATCAGAATTACAAGCTGATTAGTTTTTCACCGCCTATTTTTATAATTATTGGCACTTTCGTTATTTTGTAGGATTCATATTGCTTCTTCAGAATTCTTTAAAAGAATTTTAAAAAATCCCATGATAAGTTAGGTTACAGAAAAACATATGCCTGAATGGGCATTTGAACCTGGGTCTCCCTGCCCGTGCAAACCCTATTTTTTAGCCCGGGGTGAAGAAGTGTAAAGGAGGCTGGGAAGTGTGACATAAAATCACTGCTGGTTCTGGGACCTGATCAAAATTCTGCCAATTTTAAAGTCTCTCTTCAGGTTTGTGGAGTTGTGGAGGATAGTGAGGGGCAAGAGAAGCCCAGCCACTATGTTTTTAAGGAAATCTGGGTTGCTTGGGACATATTTTTGGTTGAAAAATCAGCCAAAATTGTGCAAATATGGTTGGGCCTGGGGTTTTCAGAGATGCCAAATTGGGTCTCAGCGTGGCACTTTGCCATCTTTGCTGTGGTGAGCGCATAACATTTGCTCTCAAAGTCAGTAAATCATTTCTTTAATTGAACCAATTTTTGAGCCAAGCTTGGGGAAGTTATTGTTTGACTTGTGGAATCCAGTGGGAGTTACACTCCAAAAAGTAACTTTTCCCAGTTCTGTTTTGAAATTGTGTAAACACAGGCACACATATTCCAGCGCTTACTGAATTGATGAAACCTGTGCTGCAGGAAGCTGGAAAGCCATTTGGACATAGTAGCCTGTAGGAGTGCTAGCTGCATAGTCACAGGTGTCTTGAGATGAATGGATGTGCTGACAAGAGGATACTACTTTTCATGAATCAAATCATTGGTCCATCTAGGTTAGTGTTGTGTACATTGGTGAATAGAGCCTCCCTGGTGTTTGAATATGGAGTCTTTCCCCTCTTTACTTACACATATATGGAACTGAGACTTTGGATGTAAAGTATGTGCTCTAACACTGAACTACAGGCCTTTCCAAGAGCTGATAATGCATCTTCTTATCTCTTATCTTGAGTTCAGAAGGCTCCAAGCTCCTCCTTGGGCAGATTCTGGGCTTCAGAAGTGTGTTATAGCTGCCTTCTGCCTTCTTAACAATCTCGTCAAAGGCAAATGTTGCCTGTGAAGTGGTACACTGTACTCTGCCTGGACCGAGCCTGGCATGGAAAACGAAATATGTAAACATTTGGACTGCAGTGATTAGCTATCACACATGGTCAAGGTGATGAGCTGTAGGAGGTCTTAGTTGCTCCTGGTCATAAAGCAGTTTGTCAGATGGTAGCCTGAGTCAGCTGACTTCTGGTTGTAGCAGCTTGGCGAAAGCAGCCTAACCTTTGCAGCAAAAATTTTATCTTTTGCAAAATGCCCTTGTCATCTTCCCTTTACACCACTGGAGGGCCTTTGCACACAGATAGGCTCACAGAACAATAGTAGTATAAACAGCAGCCTGCTTTTTGCACCTTGCCTTTTGAGATGCCTGTCTGTTTCAAGCCTTACCAATAGGTGCACTGCCAGTCAAAAGGTTGGTGGTTGGTGGGTGTGAAGGAGCTCATGTTTAATACTGTTAAGGATATCAGATCTAACCTCATCACTGTGGTATTGGAATCCTTTTAATAACTTTGGCAAGTGTATTTATTTGATAAGCATATATTTGCTGTGTTTTAATCTTTTTGGGCTCACAGCATAGGTGACTCTACTTCCTGTGCATGGCTAAGCTGACCAGCACACACTTGTTCCCTGCCATGCTTAAAAATATTAAAAGTCACTATGCTAGAGAGCTGGTTAGAAGTTTAGGAAATTTCTGCTGAAATGAAACTTCTAACATAAGGCAGATTACTGGTAATAAATAGATATTTGCAGAGTGTCCATTTCTTTCCTCCAAGACCCTTACTCCATTATCATACACACTTTGGGTTGTATCCAGCAGGCCTGATCTGCCAAAGGAATGATATCCACCTGCAGAATAGATGCCTCTCCCTCTGCAAACCCCTTAGCTCCCCCTATCTAACCTGGAGAATTGGGTGACTTTCTGGATCTATGTGAGGAGTTCTGGGGAGAAGGGCAAGGGAGAAAGAGAAGAGAAAATCGTATTGTGTGAGTTGAAATCTATTGTATGCAGTGGTGGATGCACCCGTTTATGCAGCCGTAAGTCCTATTGATTTCACTGGACCTCACTTCCTAATTAATGTTCTCAGTTTCAAAGCTTGAAAGAGAGTTATTTTCCATAAATGGAAGAAAATATGTAAAGGACTTTAAATCTAGCAGTACTTGCATTTCCATTTCCTGGCACAAACTCAAGAAAGAGATGTTCTTTCCTTTTTTTTTTTTCAAAAAAAGAAACTTCTCCTCCACTCAAGAATGTACAAATGTAGCTTTGGAAGACTCTGTATTTCTGCTTCTTTGTGGTTCTTTAAAGCTGGTTCAATCTGAGATCGATCTATTTCAGAGAAGCTGAAATTTGTGGGAGTATAATCTGCTGCTTGAGTGAAGATTTGCTAGTACACATGATTCTCACGCTGAGAGGAAATAGATGCAGTGAGCATTTCAAAAGGGCACACAATGTGCTAAAAAGCTGTAGTTCATGCAACAGATGAACAAAGACTCAGTGGAGCCAGGAAATTGTAGAAGTAAAGGTTGTTCTTAAAAAGTAGATTGCACCCACTTTGTGACAGCCATAGGGTTTCAAGTGATACACAGCAGTTAATGTTTTGATAACTTCAAATTCTGCAGAGTTTAATGAAAGTTTAATGATGAGAGTACATGACATATTGGTTGTTTATCCTTGTGCCTATCAAACGCTGATTTTTTTCAAAGCTTAGTGAGAACTTCAAACTTGTACAAGTTTGCGGTGGGAGTTATAAGCCTTCTGTGAAAATTTTACTTAACAATACGCTCAATGAAATAAGTGTATTTTAAACTCAGAGGCCAGAGCAACAGAAATTTCACAGCCGGCAAGTAAAATAACAGTGTAACTCTCTCATGCAGTGTTCCCCAACCTACTGCCCTCAATATGTATTGGACTAGAACCTCACCACTATTCCAGCCAGTATGGTCACTGGCTATGCTGGCTATGGCTGTTGGGAGTTGTAATCCTATTTATTTATTTTATTTATTAATTATATTTGTATGCTGCCTTTCCCCCAGAGTGGGACCCAAAGTGGCTTCCAACAATAAATTAGAAACAGTAAAAACATTTTAAACAATTAAAAACTTTGAAAAGTATATAAAATGATTAGGCATGGCCAACCAAATCCCTGAGAAGAATTCAAGATTCGCAAATCTGAATCCCTGTGCCAAAATAGGCAAACCAAATCTTTTGAATCCGGCACCCAAATAGTTTGTTGGAGACCGGGACGCCTGAAAACGTGGGAGACCGGGAGGCCTGAAAACTTGGCAGTCTAGACACACAAGGGGAGATGGCAAGTAGGTTAATTTTTCCCTTGGAGTAATAATGGCCTTTGCTAACAATTTCAGAAATTACATCTGGGGTTGTATTCTAAGATATTTAAATTGAACATTTAATATTTAAGTTCAGCAGTTGACTGGAAGGTACAGGCTTGAGATTTCAAGGACAGCTGAAAGATTCCTTTGCATAGCTCCCTTGCAAAGCTCTTTCATAAACAATTCTGGGGTTTGTAGTTGGACAAGGTGTCACAGCCTTCTCTGTCAAAGTGTGCTGGTGCATCATCAAACTACAAACCCCAGGATACCAGAAGGAGCTATGCGAAGAAAAGCCAGTTTTGACCTGGATTATCTCTGTACTGTAGTATGTGGCCCTGTTTACACAGGCAGGAAAATGTGGCATTAATCCACATTTTCCTGCCTGTGGTGAAAGGGTTTTCATGTCATTTTCAATCTGGGGAGATCCTGAGGCAAAACTATGACAATTATCCTGGCCAGATTTCTTCAGAAGGAGATTTGCCTTTGCCTAGTCTTTTGCTAAGACTGAGAGAATGTGTCTTGCCCAAGATTATCCTTCTTTTCTTTGCTTTTTAAACCCTTTTTAAAAAAAGAATTCAAAAGATTCTAGATTTGTGAGATTCGTGGATTCCCAGAACCTTCCAGGGAGTCGGATCTGGATTAGGATTCAGAAAATTCTGGATTCGTTCCATCCCTAAAAATTATAAAAATTTACACCAATGTGTAATTTAAAAACAGCTTAATAAATAAATAAAAAGGTCACCAGCTCACATAAAAGCCTGCTTAAAGAGAGATATTTTTGTCTGCCGATGAAACAAGAGCAGGGAGGGGGCCAGCCTAGCCTCTCATGGAAAAGCGTTGCACAGACTGGGAGCAGCACTGGGAAGGCTCTCTCCCGTGTCCTCAGTAGGTGGGCCTGGGGTGGTGGCAGGACCAAGAGAAGCAGAGCTTAGAACTCCAGCAGGTCTGTACAGGGAGATATGGTCTTTCAAATAGCCTGGACCTAAGCTATATAGGGCTTTATAGGTCATAACCAGCACTGGAATTGTGCTTGGAAACAAACAGATAACCAGTGGGGCTGTTTTAAACAAGGGAGTTATGTGCTCCCTGAAACTGGCCCTGGTCAGCATTCTAGCTGCCGCTTTTGAACCTGCTGAAGTTTCTGAAGAGAAGGTAGCCCCATGTAGAGTGTGTTGCAGTAATCCAGCTGAGATGTAATCAAGGCATGTGTCACTGAAGCCAGATCTGACATCTCGAAGAACAGATGCAGCTGCTGCACAAGTTTTAACTGTGCAAATGCACACCTGAGACCTGAATCCAGGAGAACACCAAGGCTGCTAGTCTGAGATTTCAGGGGGAGTGTGACCCTATTTAGCACAGGCAAAGTCTCCATTCTCTGATCAGTGTTTTGACTGACTAGGAGCACCTCTGTCTTGTCTGGATTAAGCTTCAGTTTGTTTGCCCTCATCCAGTCCATTACTGACTACAGATATTGGTTCAGCACTGAGACAGCTTCCTTGGAATCAGATGGAAAGGAGAGGTAGAGTTGGGTGTCACCAGCATATTGGTGACACTGAACCCCCAAACTACAGATGATCTCTCCCAGTGGTTTCATGTATATATTACACAGCACAGGGGACAAAACAGAACCCTAAGGGACCTCACAGGCCAATGACCAGGGAGTCGAACAAGAGTCCCCCAGCTCTGCCTTCTGAATTTGAACCTCCAAGAATGACTGGAACCGCTGCATAACAGTCCCCACATCCCATCCCGGAGAGTTGGCCCAGGACGATATCATGGTCGATAGTATCAAAAGCCTCTGAGAAGCCCAGCAGAACCAACAGGGACATACTCCCCCTGTCTAGTTCCCAGCGTAAGTTGTCCACCAAGGCAACCAAAGTTGTCTCTGTCCCTTAACCAGGCCTGAAGACAGATTGAAATGGATCTGGATAATCCATTTCATCCAGAAACCCTTGAAGCTGAGAGGCCACTACATGCTCTAGAACTTTGCCCCCCCCCCCCCAAAAAAACAAACCTATACATAGGATATAACTTCCTGGATAAATAAAGTGTCAATAAAATTAAAAGGGCCATTGATAAGACAGAATTTCTTTATGTGTAATAAGTTTTGCATACCAGACTAATGATTATTTTGTTTTCAGGTAGGGGAAGATTCTCGCCATTCAGGACCTCCTGTTTTGCCACGTCCATCAAGCACATTCAACACAGTCAGCAGGGCTCAGTACCAGGACATGGTTCCTGTGGGTATGTCTGCACTGTACAGTCTCTTCAGAGTAGCATGTTTTGCATGTGTTTTGAATGTAAGGATTATATTTTACATTAGGATCTCTTCTGCTAGTTAGTTTTTGTCATGCAAAAATATATATCAAATACTAGCTGTTTCAAAAATAAAAATAAGAACAATCTAATATTTTTTAGCTCAGTTCTAAATTAGCACATAGCCAATTCAAAGTGGGATATATACTGTGAAGCTCACAATGTGGTTCTATGTTAAAGGCTAGGACGTGGAAATAACAATTTGACCTTCCCATAAAGCTGTAACCTAGATTGCTTACACTGTTGCTTAGAACTGAGCTAGTTCTTGTGGTTTTTCTTCTTGTGATCCTTTCTGTCTTAGGAATTCAGCTCGTGTGCCATAGATTTGCTGAGCATCCAGTAAGTTATAAGAGTACCTATGGTGAGGGCCACTTGGTGGCCTTCCAACATAAGTTGATAGAAAACAGAATGAAGTAACAGGGTAAAGTTGAAATGCCTATAAAATAATTGGCTGTGGAAGTCATATCCCCTCCCAACCACTAAGCCCACTACAAGAACACACAGCTGGGAGCATTGTTCAGTTTTAAAAGTGAAAACTATGCTGTGTGGTAGGAAGTCTTCCTGTAGGTGGGATAGTAAAAACTCAACATAACACTTAAAAAAAAAAAAAAAGATACAGGAGGGCATTTTGTATTAAAAGGGATTGGACGGGGGGGGGAGTGTGAAGAGCTCACAACTGCAGTGTGCGTTCTGTTTTTGTACCAAGTGATACGTAAATCACCCTACAGAGAACGGAGATCAGTCTCAAAACAAGGCAGGCATTCCCCATGTGCCTTGTTTTCAAGTGGAAGCTCCCACTTAAAGATTGCTGGGGTTTTTTTGCTCCACCTCTGTGCTACTCATTTTCCATGGTGCAACAGGGAAGGTGCCACCTGTGGTGGCTTGGGAGGTAGCAATGCAACCTCCAGACATTGACCTCTGCTTTAAAAAGACACAACACAAAAGAGAGAGGGATGGGGAAAGAAAAGGAAAACAAGAAAACACAAGCATCATTTAGTGTTTATATTCAAATCAAATATTCCATTGTTTGATAATCCTCATTTACCAACCTTTGTGTGCAGCAACAGTTTATAAAAAAATAAGTTTAACAGGTTAATATAACATTTGTATATTGTTGGTTGGTTGGTTTCCATGTAGTACCATTCACTCCAGTGTCAGTGTTGCCTTTTAATGAGCTAAGTTGTCTTGGAAACTGCATATACACTTGATTCTTACACATGACAAAACACATTGGCTTCAGTGGTGGTGATTCATGGCTTTCAAGAACAGAAGTTTATTCACTGAGTTTACCAGCTGTCACATTGTGGGGAAGACACCCACAGCCAATTAACCTGATGGAGAGGCTAGATGTTTGTTAAGCAGCACTGTTTCTTGACAGGCACAGCTGATTTAAACTTCTGTTGCTGCCCATTTTTTCAGCACTGCATAGGGTTGTGCTTTGAAGAGGCTGCTCTGCTTAAAATCCAACTATGAGGTGGCTACGAAGACCTTTCATTGGATTCACTGGACTTATAACATGATTCTGTGTGTGTGTGTGCGCGCGCTTATCTTTCTTACATCATAGTTTTAACTTAGATTTTTTTTAAAAAAGGTGTTGAATGTGTGAGATTAAGCATTTAGCTAAAAGAAGCAACTCTGTTTAGAATCCCATGTTTGACTGTGATTCTTGCCACAACAAACACTACTGCTGCAAGTGTTTTACTGTGAGGATGAGCCACTATAGATGGTGTCAAAGGCACCAGTTGGATGGTGCTCATTGTATCATTGCCAAGTGGGTCACATGTTCCTCCATCTGCCTCCCAAATTAGGTGGTAGTTCCCTGCTTTTGAGAATGGATGCTCACCCTGTGCAATGCCCAAGCTTGCACCTGTTAGATTTGGTTAGCGATAGCAAAGGATCAAAAGTTACTAAAATTGTCCCCTACAAAAAGAGACTTAGTTCTCAAAAGGCATCTGTCTGTGAGGGACTCAGAATTTGAACCTAAAACTCCTCAAGGAAGTGAATGGTAGTTTTATGTTGTTAGCACAATGCTCTCTGTTCTATTTTCAGCTTACAATGATAAGATTGTTGCATTTCTGCGACAACCCAATATCTTCGAAATTCTACAGGAA
This sequence comes from Cyclura pinguis, assembly GCA_030412105.1. Lineage (NCBI taxonomy): Eukaryota > Metazoa > Chordata > Lepidosauria > Squamata > Iguanidae > Cyclura > Cyclura pinguis. The sequence goes on from CM059599.1 coordinate 205,776,775, forward strand.
CGGCAGCCAGATCTTACCAGAAATCACTCACTCAGGTGAGCATAGTATTGGCCTTTCCTCTCTACCACTGAAATTCTACACTGGTACAATTTTAGTATATAACAAAACATTTTAGCTCATAACATTGGTTCTTAACTTAGAGTCTGCGGACCCTCAGGAGTCCACAAAACCCTCAAAGAGAGGCTACAAAAGGCTCAAAGGCTGCTCAACCTGTCTCCTTCCCAACAACAGGGCGGCAACGTGAGAAGAATCAAGGCAAAAGGAGGCAAGCAGGCAGACTGGCTGGCTGGGCCTGCACATGGCATGTCACGTGGCTGTTCCACTGCAGGGAGGAGTCAGGCTCAGCAGCTAAGTGACAGCAGAGCTGCCAGCCGGCCAGCGGCTGGTTGCTCTTCTTTTCTTTCTCCCCTTCCCCTCGTTTTCAGCAGGGAGGAGTCCAGAAACGCTCAAACACACTCCTCCATGTTTTTTGACCTTCTTCACCAGAAGGAGAGGAGAGTAAGATGGACAAGGGAAGGAAGGAAGAGAAAATAGGCAAAAAAAGAAGGGGAGGGGAGGTTGAAGGCAAAAAAAAAGGGGGGGTTAAAGCAACCTCTCTATAAAAGACCCCAAGCCCACTTCCTCATTTCCATTCGTAAGTGCATGCATTTTCATTTGAATTGAGTGGTGACTTATTTTGCCAACAGTTAACCCTCACTCCAGTTCCCAGTGTCTTGCCAGGGGGTGGCATCTACTACAGCACCACCCCCTCTTCTCATTTGGCCCCACTCCTCCCTGCTATCCTTTTTCAAAGTTGGCCTCCATGCTGTGTCGAGGATCCTGCTTGGAGTGGGGACAGATTAGAAGAGAAGGGGCTGCTGCAGCAAGTGTTACCCCCTGACAAGACACTGGACGTTGTAGCGACAGATCACTGTTGGCAAAATAAGCCGCCACTCAATTCAGATGAAAATGCGTGCACTTGTGAATGGAAGTGAGGAGGTATGTTCAGGGTCTTCTGTAGAAGGGATGCTTCAATCACCCTTTTTGCCTTCAGCCGCCCCCTCCCTTGCCTTTTCCCCTCTCTCCCTTCCTCCTTTGCCCATCTTGATCTCCTCTCCTACTGGTGAAAAAGTAAAAAAAAAGAAAAAAAAAGAAAGGGTGCTTGAGCATTCCTGATGGACCGGAAGGCTAGAAAAGAAGGGAGAGGGAAAGAGAGGGAGAGAGTGAGCATGAGAGGGAGAGAAGGGAAAATGCTTGCTGGGCCTGTATGTTGCTGTTCAGTCCACTCCAGCCTTAAAACAATGTGAAGAAGCAAGAAAAAAGTCTTCTCTCCCCTTCCAGTGCTTCTCGGGAAAGTGCATTTACTTATTTCTCCATTCACTCCCAGTCTGAAGGCTCTTGGTGAGCAATTTTAAATAAATATTTGGTGCATTATAGGTCTTTTAAATCTTGAGTTAAGTCTTGGAGGTCCACAGCAACAAAAGATATTTAGAGGGGGTCCTTGGTAAAGAAAGGGTTAAGAACCACTGGTGTATAAGTAAATAGACTCCGTTCCAATGTAACACTAATCATTAAGTTTATTGTTAGCTAGCTTACATCTCAGACCAGTGCACTCGCTCTCCTCCTTTCCTCTGATGTGGTTGCAAAGATATGTTTTTACTTCTGTTCTCAGTTAAATTCAGTTATCTTCATGTTTGTTTATTGAAACAAGTGAATTTCACAAACCAAGATTTAAACTTTACTTGTTGTGGCAAGCCTTAGTGAAGATTAACCATGGTTTATCCAGGTTTGAACTTAATGCTAATTTGTGGTTGATCAGAAATGGGCTAAAAGTTCTTCTTGCATTGGTACCAGAGGAGGAGAGGGAAAGAGGGAGAGCTCAGGCCAAAAGCTTGTCCAGGCCTTTTCATGTAAGAGTAAATCACAGTTATATACATTTATATCATTGCTGCCATAATGTTCAATTCTGCTTTGATTAACCAAACTTCAAGAGCTGCTTCTTTCTACCAGACACAATAAAAAAATAGAATTATTTCATATGAGGACCTTGTTTCGTGTCAGACATAGTAGTCTTACTGAGTAATTTTATATGTTAATTGGCACTGTAACTGTGGAAAGTGTAGAAGAACTGTGGGTATGTAGCCTGGAGCAGATGACTGGGCAAGGATAACAGCAGTCTCTTCAACAACCCATTCAAGAAAACCCAACAGTGGCAGCTAAAATGTGGGTAAGGGCCATGCTTTTTCCCATCTAGTCAGCATTTAACAATGGAATCTGTTACTTATCTTTGGTATCAGGGGAAGGGGACAGTGAAAGCAACAAATGCTACATGATTCTCTTTCAACATCATGCATCTACAATAAGTATTTGAGTGTGATACACAGTAACAACACAGTACTAAAGGTGAGAAATAAAGCAAGAAGGCATTCTGGGTGTATTTACGTGAATCCTAAACTATAGAGAGGAATGGCTGGGTCTTATGAAAAAAAAAATTGAAAACATTGGAATTACTGCTTTACACTAAGACAGAAGCAATATAAATGTCTATTAAAAGACCTGATAGAAGGGAGTATACCAGATTCTGAAACAAATTAAAATATTACTAATGAGTGTACCAGCCGCACAGAGCCCAATTATGTCATCTCATTGTGGCATGGTGGTGGTCTTGAGCTCTCAGAGGCTGTGCCAACAGATCGCAAGCTCTGACAGGTTCTACCAGCTGGTTAAGGGTTCAGGTATGGCCTTGGTGACAGCCTGCAGATCTGTTGTCCAAGGACCAGTCAAGCTGTTACATAAGGACTTAGCCACAGAAACTTGGATCACAGGGACAGTATAGAACAGTTGCAGTCTGCACTGGTAGAAGGACTAGGGATGTACATCTTCCCGTTCTTCATCCTTTTACACAAGAGTGAATAATTTTCCCTGCTGGATGAGAACATGAAGATTTCTGTGCATTTTGTGTTTCAGGATATATTCTTCTGTGCAGAAACAAACATGTGTTCTGCAGAGATTTACTGTGCTGCTTTCATGTGCAGAAATACAGCTTCTGTGCAGAAGTACTCAAGGTTTTTGGACAGATTAATACTTCCCAAAGTGTAAAGACTCAAGCAGAGTAGCCTCACAACTGCCTATTCTTTCCCTTGGAGTTTCCCAAGCATCAGGGAACCCCTTAGCTGAAAAACAATAGAAACTAATATACTTTCCATCCCTAGAAGGTACTAGCTCTACCAATTAAATATTAGATCTTTGAGGTAATGAATGCAGACAGAAAGAGAAACGTTAAGAAATGGTGTAAATGAGGGAGAGCCTTGTGCCATCTTATAGCCCTGAAGGACTGAAGAAGAATGAAATATTGATAAGAATAGGAAATGGTGTAAATGAGACAGAGCCTTGTGGTAATTTCTAGCCTTGAAGGACTAAGAAAAGATCAAATATTTTAAAAAATGATTAAATACTGTTTTGGCATAATGTTCTATGGACCAGAGTCCACTTCATTTGATGCATCTACTCAACAAAAAACATTTTGCAATATATGTGTTTGCCTGTGCTGTTGCCAAAGGAAAAAAAGCTTCCAAGGATCTTTGCTGGTTTCGTTACAGCAGACTAAACAGCTATACCTCTATAAGAACTGGAGCAGCTGCTGAGTTGTGCAAAACCTTCAGACGGATTGTTATGTTAAGAAGCTGTTTGTGTGTTAAACTCACCCCCATGGCCACAGCATTTGATATGGACAAGAACCAGAATGGTTGAGATGGTTATGATGTCTGTGTTTCTCCACAAGCGTTCTGTATAGAAATTCACAGGATTCCTTTGACATTTGTTCCATGCAAGTGGGGGAGGGAGCAGTGTATAGATTTTAAATGGTTATCTTTAGAAATAGCAATATCTTCCTCCAGGTTTTGTGCTATTGCTTCTTGAAACTCAGGGTCACGGCACTGACTCAAAAGATTGATTTTCATTGGTCAGCTACCTGAAGCAGCTTGAATGACTGAAGGCAACAGTGGAGGAAGAAAATTCTTTTCAGTGTATCAGTTAGAGGTATAGATGGGTCAGTGTGCAGATGGGGCTGGTTGAAGGATTCTTCCATTCATTCAGATACTGCGTGGAATATTGAAAAATGGTGTGTGAAATAGGGAGAGATTGTCTACTGTCCTGTTTGATATATCCAGTGTTTTTCTTTGCTGCCCTGGTGTACATTAGTGCCTTATTTGCAATAGACATTTTGGAACAGTTTGTCTATATTAACAGGGAGAAGATCCAGTTTATTCGGACTGAAGGGACCCCAGGGCTGGTGCGTTTGTCCAGTGATGCAGACCTTGTCATGTTACTAAGGTAAGTGCTGCTGTTCTGCAATGAATTTGTTACAGGATCTGCCTTTGATCACACTGACATATGTATGTGAACCAGTACAGTGACCTTTGTAATCCCAGTCTTCAGTTCTTTGAAATACAGCCAAGGGAGTTGCAGCAGAGAATGTAGGTGATGGAATCATCCATGCTAAATTTCTAAATTGCAAAATGAGTCAATCCAAAGAGTCTTAAATTGGGTCTGTATAGCCACACGATTGTTTGTCTAATGTTATACATATAGTATAATACAATAGTCTGTCTCTGTATTTGCATGTATGTATTTGAAGATAGATCACATACATATATACATGTAGTAGAAAAAAGACTGTAGCCTGAATTTATTCACATACTCAGCTGGTGTTTACCTCAACATTCTTTGCATATTGTTTCCCTGTCTTCATCTCACTTCCATCTTTTTTTTTTCTTCTTCGTGGTCTCTGTGCCTCACACAATGGGAATCTTTGTGCATGCGCAGTAGCTTTTCAGAAAGTTCCAGAGCTGAGCAGCTTGGCGGGAACCCCTCCCCCATCCGGTACTGAGCATACTCAGTCCCACCAAGCTAATGGTCTCTCCTCAGTTTCTTTTCATCCACCAACCTGTTAGCAGCTCGGAAACGCCTTTCCTTAGCTGAACAGTTTGCTTTGCCTCTTTCTTTGTTGTTTGTGTTTTTTTCTTCAGAAAAAGTTTGCAAGAACTCTTCCCCTTTCCTTCTATGTCTGCTTTGTTTAAATTTTGTGCGTCCTGTGGTCACAAGGTTCCGTTGTCGGACGCTCACTCCGAATGCCTCTTTTGCCTTGGGGAGGCCCACAACATCCGGGCTTGTCCTGTTTGTAAGGACTTTACATCCCAGACGCTTAAGAACAGGGCATCTAGGCTTAAGTCCTATTGTTGGGAGCAAGCCCTTAAAATCAAGGAACGGGCAGCTTCCAACACCGCCCTTTTCACCTCCTCCATGGCTTCTTCCCGGTCAGCTGCGATTTTCAGGACTGCGACCACACCCTCGTTGACATCAACTTCCTTGGTATCGACTTTGACGGTACTGGGCTCGGTGCCATCTTCGGTGTCCTTGCCTCCGGTCTCTTCGCTACCTAGGATTCTGAAGCTTACCGGGACGCTGATTGCTACTTCTTCTTCTGGGGACGCCTCTTCAGGCTCTCAACCAGTCATGTCTCAACCTCGCAAGGTTCCTACGATGGCCCAGTGGAAGCAGTCTTCATCCCACCTGTCTGATCCTTCTGCTAAAGATAAAAAGAAGAAGAAAAAAAAGGAGAAGCATTGCTCTCCTTCCCCTGCAGCCCATCAGTCGTTGCTCTTGCCGATGCCCCTCCGACACAGCCTCCTATGGCTACTGTGGGGGAAGAGGTCACTCCTGACCTTCCGGAGGAGCATGAGAAAGTCCACCTGGTGCTTCCTATACCAGTCCTGCTGGAGCCCTCCTCCGATGTTGAACGTCGGCCTTCGCTGTCATTGTCAGCCCAGCCTCTGCCGCCTCTACTTGCAGTATTGACTATGTAGGCTCCACCGCCTCAGTTGCACACTCCAGCCGATTCTGGGCTCGACCGTCCGGCTGCCTCAGACGCTCTTCGGGCTTCTTCCCGTGACCGTCCCAGACCTTCTTCCTGTGACTGCGCTCGAACTAGTGTGGTGCGCTCTCCAGGATGTGGTGACAGAGCAAGATCCCCGCATGGACGGGATGCTCGCCTTGACCGTGGCCTATCAAGGACAAGGCTCGATTCGCCTTTTTGCTCAGCTTCATATATTGCTCACTATGGACATGAGCATCTCTGGAGAGAGCAGCCGGGATCCTATTATTCCTATTCTCCAGCCTATAGAGATTGGTACCATGCCGATGTTCGCCACTGGTCTCCCTATCACTCAAGGCGCTCTCGGGCTCCATCTTCTGCATCTCACTACCGTCCGACTCTATGGTATCGGCGTTCTAGATCTCATTCTCAGTCTCATTTGCCTTACTCTCGACAACCCCCAGCTCGCTGCCACTCTCGTGACCACTCGCCTCGCTGTTGGCCAGCCTCACCTCTTCCTCATGTGATGGCAACGATCTCGCGCCCACCGCCAGATACTCAGCTGCCGCCCACGCTGTCTGCTTCCTCGACGACTTCGGTGCCTACTCAATCCCTGGCCCGTCCAATCCTGACAGTTATTCTGGTTTCATCTACGTCAATGGTGGCCGCACCAGTGGTGATACCTTCAGTACCGACCACGGTACCAGTTTCCACTGCAGCACCTCCGACTGCTCCTTCGGTTACGGTACCGGATTTGCCTGGGGCACTCAGGCCCCCTTCTCCGTCTTCACAGTCTTACGATGCTGATTCTGATTCCACTGACTCTACACTGGATTCTCACTCTTCCCCACCATTGGCACTTGGTGATCCCTCGCCGGACTCGGCACCGGAAGATGTGAAGCAGTTTTCCCACATATTAGTAAGGATGGCTAATGCTCTGAGCCTTGATATTTCTGGGCCTGCTCCAACGGTGCAGGACCCCGTTTTCCACTATGTGGACACGCGGCCTCCATCCGCAGCTACGATACCATTCCTCCCAGTGCTGCAGGAAGTGTTGAAACACCCATGGGCCCAACTGGCTTCTCTTCAGCGGATACCTCACCACCTAGAACACCTTTACCGGACGCAGAAGAAGGATGTGGACTTCCTTTTTAATAATCCGGTACCGAACTCTATAGTCGTGGAGTCTTCCCAGATGAAGGGTGGTAAGACGGCCCACACCACTCTGCAGCACCATGAGGGCCATCATCTGGACTCATTCGGTCGACGCTTCTATTCTGCGTCCTCCCTGATTGCCAGGATTTCCAATATGCACGCGTGCCTGGCCACTTACCAGAGGGACAGGTTCTACCCTCTTCTGGTCCATCTCCCCGATGATCATAGAATGAGCGCCATCCAGTTCTATGATGAGTCGGTGGCCTTGTCCAATCAGCAGATTCTATCCTCCCACCACACTGTCGAAGGTGTGGCTCATGTGATGGTTGGCTCTGTCGCCCTCTGCCATTTCGCGTGGCTCCGTTCCGCTGGCGTTGTGGAGGACAGCAGAAAGAGAATCGAGGACCTGCCCTTTGATGGTCAGAGGGTTTTTCCACACAACTACGGATGAGGCCATGGATCACCTGGTGAAGGCTCGCCTTACCGCGAAGAAGATGGGTCTCCACCCTACACCTCAGTCTAGGAGGCCATCTTCCTCGCGTTCTTCTTGGAGTAGTTTGGCCTACTCCTTTGCTTTGAGGTCACCTCGCCGGATGTCTTCTCGTTCCTTCCTCCTGGTATCGTCGCAACACTCCTTCAGAAGACAGTAGCCTTCTTCAAAGAAGTCATCTTCTACGGCGAAGTCCCATTTTTAACTTCCACCGCAGGTTGCCACCACATCCATCTTTTCACCTACCTACCAGCTTCACCAGAAATCCAGGTCTGGCTTGCCATTTCAACACCTGGCAGTGGATCACCACGGACTCTTGGGTCCTTTCCATCGTCCGTCTTGGTTATGCCATCGAATTTCAAAATATACCACCTCAAGGGTTCTTTTATTCCACCCCTGGCAGCCTGGCTCTTCTAGAGGAGATACAGTCCCTCCTTCACTAAGGGGCCGTAGAATGGGTCCCGTCCTCGGCCACTACTACTGGCTTCTTTTCCCGGTACTTCACGGTACCGAAATCGGATGATACCCTCCAACTGATCCTGGATCTAAGGGAGGTGAATTTCTTCATTCTTCCCCAAAAATTCAAGATGGTCACTTTCTCTATCATTCTCCCCTTTTTGAGGTGTTGGGACTGGTTTGCCTCTATTGATCTACAAGACGCCTACTTCCATATTGCAATTCAGCCCCACCACAGAAAACACCTTCGGTTCGCAATCGACGGTGTGTGTTACCAGTACAAGATCTTGCCCTTTGGCCTGTCCACCGCTCCCAGGGTTTTTACCAAATGCCTGGCCCCCATGGTGTCATATCTCCGCACGAAATGCGTTATGGTTTACCCTTACCTGGACGACTGGCTGTTGGTGGTGCCCTGCAAGCAAAAGCAGGACATTCATCTAACACTCACTTTACTTTCCAACCTTGGACTCAGGGTGAATCCCAGGAAGTCCCACCTGGAGCCCTCTCTCACCTTGGACTTCATTGGTGCCACTCTAGATTCCATCGCCGCCAGAGCATTCCTGCCGCTAAAGCAGGCCCGGACAGTGTCACGCCATCAATGCTGTCTTGCGCACCCCAGCAGTCTCAGCCAGAACGATTCAGCAACTTCTGAGTTACATGGCATCAACGACGGCTGTGACTTACCTGTCTTGTCTCCGCGCTCATCCACTGCAACATTGGTTCGTCAGAACCTTCAACCCCCTTCTGGATGATCAACATCGCCTATTGTGGGTCCCCAGACCAGTCAAGGACTCTCTTCGCTGGTGGCTTTCGCCTCGACACCTACTGTTGGGAATGCCATTTGTCGAGCCTCAACTGACTTACCATCACGACGGACGCCTCCCTCCTGGGCTGGGGAGCACACTGCGGCCGCCTCGCGGAGCAGGGCCACTAGATTGGCTTGAAGACTCGCCTTCACATCAATGCCTTGGAGCTCCTGGCCATCCTAAAAGCCTTGCGGGCTTTTCACAATCTTGTCATTGGCCGGACAGTTCAGATCTTTTCTGACAACACAACATCTGTTATGTGAACAGACCAGGGGGCACCCACTCCTCCACACTTCTCCACCTGGCTCTTTGCCTCTGGGACTGGTGCGTGCCACTGAGTGTTCATCCCGTCGCGGTTCACCTGGCGGGTCGAGACAATGTCACAGTGGACACGCTAAGCAGGGACACGATGTGTCACCACGAATGGTCCCTCTCCGACACTGTTTTCGACGAGATGATGTCTCGTTGGGGCGCCCCTTCCATCGATCTTTTTGCAACCAGTCGAAACAGGAAATGCCCTCGCTGCTGCTCAAGGGCTGGCCTGGGCCCCAGCTCCCTCAGAGATGCCTTCCAGTTTCAGTGGGACAAAGAGTTTCTTTACATCTTTCCCCCGTTTCCATTACTGGGTCGAGTGATTGTCAGGATTGTATCGGAGCGTGCTAATGCCATCTTGATAGCCCCGTATTGGCTGAGACAACACTGGTTCAGCCCTCTTCTCAAGGCAGCCCGGGACCACAGGATGTGGCTCCCCTGCACACCGGACCTCCTCTCTCACTTGGACAGTCGCGTCCTACATCCAGACCTTCCACTCCTGCGTCTCCACGCATGGAGAATAGTGTTTTAGACTCCCCTGACATTCAGGCTGTACTTACGGCCGCCACTATAAATGGCAAAAGTTTGTGGCCTTCGCTGATTCCAGGCATGAACCAGCATCGCCGGCTGTGTTGTCCACTGTACTACATTTCCTTCTGCAACTCCGGGAGCGAGGGTTAGCATTCTCATCCCTGAAGATGTACCTGTCAGCTATTGTAGCCTACCAGCCGCGTGGTACCCCATCTGCAGCACTGTTTCAGGACGCTAAGCTTAAGCAATTTTTCAAGGGCTTGCAACATCTGTATCCTCCGGCCGCCCCACCCCTCCCGCCCTGGTCATTGTCGCTTGTTCTTTCTTAACTGACCCAACCTCCCTTTGAGCCGATGGTGACTTCGGATGACCATCTTTTGACTCTGAAAATGGCGTTCTCGGTCGCTGTCACCTCAGCAAGGCGAGCTGGGGAACTTACCGCGTTAAGGTCAGATGAGCCTTTCCTTGTGTTGCATCGTGACAAGGTGGTCCTGCACTCAGACATCTCCTTCCTTCCGAAGGTCGTCTTGGACTTCCATCTGAATCAGGACGTCATTTTACCTACCTTCTACCCCGATCCGGCTTTGCCTCTGGAGCGCTCACTCCATTCTCTCAACGTCCATCAAGCCTTGGCATTTTACCTTCAATGGACTTCACCCTTCCGACAGACTCCTCACCTTTTCGTTTGTTATGGTGGTCACCGGAAGGGCCATAAGGTGTCCACCCAGCGCTTCTCAAAGTGGGTGGTCCAGACAATTCATCTGGCATATGAGCTTGCTAGGCAGCCTCCACCAGCTCCTCCGCTCCATGCCCACTCCACGAGGGCCATGGCATCTTCAGCAGCTCTCCTTCGTGGGGTTGACCTGCAAGAACACTGCCGCGTGGCTACCTGGTTGTGGCTTTCGACCTTTGTCTGCCACTACCATCTGGACTGCTGGGCCCGACATGATGCCGGCTTTGGTCGTGTGGTGCTGTCTTCCATCCTATAGGACCTGGCCTGCTGTCCAATGGTAAGCTACTCAATCTCCCCTTGTGTGAGGCACAGAGACCACGAAGAAGAAGAACAGGTTGCTTACCTGTAACTGTGGTTCTTCGAGTGGTCATCTGTGCCCTCGCACACACCTGCTCAGCCTTCCCCTCTTCAGGTCCTGCTTTGGCGGACTTCGAAACTGAGGAGAGACCGTTAGCTTGGCGGGACTGATTCCCGCCAAGCTGCTTAGCTCTGGAACTTTCCGAAAAGCTACTGTGCATGCGCGAAGATTCCCATTGTGTGAGGGCACAGATGACCACTTGAAGGACCACAGTTACAGTAAGCAACCTGTTCTTTTTTGTCTGTATGTTATTTCTTTCTCTATGGCATAGATTTTCATTCTTCCCTTTTCCAGAGTTACTTATATGATTTTTTTTATATGTGTTTTCTTTTTAATTGAAAATGTTGTATTGGAAACTGATCAAAACCCAGAAAAGTTTGCGGTGCAAGAAGAGAGTTGGGAGAAACATTGGGAACTGGCTAGATACTGACTTAAAACTGAAAAGTACAACTAGTATTTTTAAAATTGAGAATAGCAATATTAGCATAGTTGCGGATCAACCTGTTAGGTACAAATGTCAGTGCTCATGAAAACATGGGCCGGGGGAGGAAGATGCTATATTGCAAAAGAAGTAATAGGAAATTGATTAAGAGGAGCCAGAATGCAAAGCTGCTTTTCCCTTTAGAAGGGGAGTGTGGTCTGATAAAACTGTAGGAAATGGAGCTCAGCTATGGCTCCAAGGGTATGCTGTGAGTTGTACACTTTCATTGGATGAAGACCTTTGTATCCCTACCACCCCTTCATCTCCTTTTTCTTCTTGTTTTCTTTGTTGAAGGCTAGATTGTAACCTCCCTGGGGCAAGGACCTGTCCTTCTCTGCTCTATAAAGCAGGGGAGTAACAACAGCAACATACTGCACAAAACGCTGCTAGTGTGAGTGCAGCTACTTTTGCCACTGTGTGCATGCAGCTTCATGTGCTGACTGTCCAATCTACATGGGGGCTCAGCGCCACAAAAATTGACGTGTACATACGGCATTGTTCACACCTATATATGTAACCTTTTGTACAGACATGGTGTCCAGTACATGCACATTTGCTGCATTCAGGAGTAAAGTTGGCCGGAATGGTCGTGGCCCACTCACTCACATGCACAGCTCTTTATCCACCAGTGTTGAGATTTTTCTGAATCTCATTCAGCTCTTCAGCAAACTCATAACATCCTCGATCCTTTTGGAAGACAAAGCTTATTCATATAAGACTGATGGCATTATCATGTTAGAATTGTAATGCCTGCAACTATCTTGAAAGCTTGTTTGGGCCAGAGGTAAATGTTATTCAAGCCTGTCATAATGTCTCTTCCCTGTAACTTCTGTTACTGCAAAAGATGATGCCAGTATGTTTCAAGTTTCCCTGTTCCTGCTCTGTTTCACTGCTATATGTATCTGTGTGTGTTTGCATAGAGATATGCGCACATGCACACACACAAACAGATGATATGCTGACATAGGCCAAGATTCTATTCAACTGCACTGAGAACGTAAAGCTCTGCTAGCATACTTAAGCTTCTGATCATGGGGAAACAAAGGCTGCTCCTTCTTTTCTGGCTGTGCAACAGTGGTTGGATGGCTCTCGAGCTGAGCTGAGCACACACACACACCATAGCCACTGATTGGCCACAGGGGTGAACCCAACTGCTCTCCAGTTTCTCTTGTGCACCCAAGGAAGAAAGAGTGGCCTTTCATCCCCATCCCTCACAGACAAGAATGAAAACTGTTCCTTTTTCCTTGGCTGTGCGGTGGCAGCTGGACAATACCTGGATGCACCTTTGTGGCCTAGTTGGGTGGAATTGTACCAAGAAGGTGTCCAACTGCCAATGGAGTATTGCAGTGGTTTTCTTGGGCACAGGAAGAGAAGCTGAAGGCTTGTTCTAGTTCTTGACAGTGTGGAGTAGTGGTTAGAGCTGTGAGCTGTTCAGGTTCATTCTCGGGCTGACAGGAAGAGCAATCCACAACACATGGGTTGTATCCCTCGCGTGCCAGCCAAAGCAGGAGCCATCAACATTCCATTTCAAAACAGCCATTAACTGCTCCTTGTCCCCCTCCGTCAGTTGTTTCTTCTCCTGCGACCAGCTGGAAGTGTTTTTCAATCCCTCTCCGGATTTACTGCTACACCTTACTTATATTACATATTTCTATTGCTAAAATGGCAACAAAGCCAGATATTGAGAAGCCGACTGCAACCTTGAGCCGAAGCAGCGCGGTAGCGCAAGGCTCAGTCAAGGAAAAGGTACAACCAGTCCAGAAAACCGCTGCGCAGCGGGTCACAGACGGGGTTCTGTCAAATGGTAAAAAAATTGCTGTCCAGAAAACCGCAATTATGTGGGTCACAGACGAGGATAATGCCGCTGTAGGCAAAGTCAAGCCTCATAAGCTGGCCTCAATTGCTGTCCAGAAAACCGCAATTATGCGGGTCACGGATGAGGATAGTGCCGATGGGGGCAAAGTCAAGCCTCAAGAACTGGCTTCTGATGACCACGCGGGGGACTTGAGAAAAATATTTCTAGGTTCCAGCGAAAGTGAACTTGAAGAGAGTAAGTTGGTGCCTGGCGCGAAAGGCATTAGAAATGCAACTGTGAAGGAAAAACCAGATAAGGTAAAGAAGGGGAAAAAGTCTGACAAATCGGGTAGCAAAAAGAGGCACCCAAATGTGTCAGAGACAGCGCAAATACTTACCGGCGAGAGTTCGGGCCGCCATCTTGATTTCAGCCATTCTACAGTGATTCAGCGCAGTTCCTCTAGGGCCTCAGAGGCCTCTGAGGCAAGCACAGTGGGCGGGGCGTCGGCTGAGGGGACCATTTCAGCTCGCCCAATTCACCAATGGCACCAGGGAGAGAGCAGAGGCCCGCCATTCCCCACTGCCGGCGAACCGAGCTGAGGGCTTCACCCCAACAGCAGGACCTATTGCCGGAAATAAAAAACCTCCTTTCGGAGTGGATGCAGGCAGCTCCCACTCGGGCCAGAGAGATGGAGGCTGCATCATGTGAGTCCCAGTTGGGCCCAGATAATGTCGCTTTGCTGTGTCAAAGTAATGAAATGTTAATGAACATTCGGCAAATGATTAACGAGGCAGTGCGAGCGCAAGTGCAGTCTGCTGTTTCAGCACAATTGCCAGCAATGAATTATAACCAAATGAATTTTAATCCAATGAATTCTGCCTTGAATGATTTCCAAAATCAATTCATTTTATGCCAGCTAATGAATTTGTTAAGTGCGAAAGGACAGAATCAATTGCCTTTTCTTACTTCAATGAATTTGAATAACAAACCACCAGAACAAGAGGCTGCTGTTATTGAATTAAATAAGGCACCATCCAAGAGAAGGCGAATTGAGTGTGAGGATAGCTGTGTGGGCCAAGTTAAAAATTCTACCAGTTCACAGACCATACCTTCAGGGAGAATGGGTGGTGAAAATAACACACAGACTATGAAGGTAAACAGGAAGGATACAAGAGGTGAACATCAGGAAATGATAGGTAGTGACATAGAGGATGAGTTACAGGTGGAATTAGAAATGGATGACAAAGAATTCATTTGTAGTGATGAGGAAGAGGATGAACAGATGGATTGAGACAGATTGTTTGAGGGGCAGGTGTTCCATAGCACCCTAAAGAGAGTGCTGCAGACGTTGAGTTTAGATAATAGCAGAGAAGTAAATAGCGAGAGTAACAATAAGGAAAATCTGGTAGCTTCTGTAATTAAAAAGAAGGAGACAAGGGCCTTAGAGCTTCCAATGCCAGACTTTTTTAAAGATGTAATTCTGAGTGAGTGGTCTGCACAGTAGTCAACTAAAAAATTAATGACTTACTCTCAGAAGCTATACTCCGTTGTAAAGCCTGAGGTTGATTTCCTTAAAATTCCTCAGGTGGACGCCCCGATTGCAGGGTTGATTTCGGGGTCCATTGCTCCCAGAAAGGGTGACACACAGTTAAAGGAGGTGGATGAGAGGAGAGCAGAGACCTCCCTAAAAAAGGCGCATGAGGCGTCATCTTTGGCTATAAAGGCTTCAGTGGCCGCCTCTATGTTTGCCAGAGCGGGCGTGCTCTGGACCCAGGATATTCTGGATAATCAGGATTTGAGTGTTCAGGACCTAGTGAAGGCTGTTGATAGGGTACAGAGAGTACTAAAATACGTGGCTGATGCTGCTCATGATGCCAATGCTTTCGCAGCAAGGAATATAAATTTGTTAACAATTGTGAGGTGCTCTTTGTGGTTAAAACACTGGGAGGCAGATCAAAAGTCTCACAATAATCTGGCCTTTGTCCCTTTTCAGGGAGAGCTTCTGTTTGGGGAGAAAGCTTTGGAGAAGGTCTTGGTTGAGACCAAGGAAAAGAAGCAGGTAATGCCCACCTTACAGAAGAGGAAGGTTGATAAAAGACCTTTCAGAGCTTCAAACTACTCCTTTCGTGGAGGCAGATTGTACAGATTCTCTGCAAGGGGGTCTGAATGCAGTTCTGGTAGATTCCAGGGGAACAGACAGAGGGATCAGTATAGCAGGCAGTTTCAGTGTTCAAGACAAGGACAGGGCAGGCTTGGAAATAATTCCAAGCGAGGTAAGCCTCAATACTGACTATCAACACCAGGCAGTGGGAGGAAGACTTCTTTCTTTTGGTCTCCGATGGTCTCAGATAACATCGGATCGGTGGATCCTACAGGTAGTGACCTGAGGTTACAAAATACATCTTCATACGAGACTGAAAGAAAGATTTCTTCGATCCCCAGTAGCAAAGGACAAGACCAAATGGCATATAGTTCTACAGGAGATTTTCCACCTACTGCAAATAGGGGCAATTGAAAGAGTCCCAAAGGATCAGGAGTGTCGGGGGGTTTACTCAACGTTCTTTGTAGTTCCCAAACCCAATGGCAAATACAGACCTGTATTGAATTTAAGGTACCTCAATGCCTTCGTGGAATACAGAAAATTCAAAATGGAGACTCTTCAAACAATCAAAGAGAATCTGTCTTTGGGGGATTATTTGGCTTCCATAGACCTCAAGGAAGCTTATTTACATATTCCCATGAGCAAAGAGGACAGGAGGTACCTGAGGTTCAATTACCAGCACAGTCACTTCCAATTCAAAACTCTGCCATTTGGTTTGGCATCGGCACTTCGGATATTCACGAAGGTGCTGGTTCCACTGATAGCATTCCTCAGAGTTCAGGGGGTTCAGCTTTACCCTTACTTAGACGACATCCTGTTAAAAGCAGCCTCGGAGGTCAGGTTAAGGAAGGATGTGCAGTTGACCATTTGCACATTGAGGAACTATGGGTTCCTTCTCAATCTCGAGGAGAGTTCCTTAACACCGGTCAGGGTGCTCACGCATTTGGGAGCACGGATAGACACCTCGAAGGGGAGACTGTATCTTTCCCAAGACAGATTAGTCAAGTTAAGGCAGGAAACTGCAGAGTTACTGAGTTGCAGGTCGGCAGATCTAATGAGGCTGGCAAGGTTGCTAGGCATACTGGTGTCTGCAACGCAGCTGGTACAGTGGGGAAACTTCCATGTGAAGTCTCTGCAAAGACTACTGATGCCACATCAGTTGGCAATATCGCTAAAGAGACATTTCCAGGTGGCTCTGACACAGCAGGTTCGCAAAGAGCTCTGCTGGTGGATGAAGGAGAAGAAGGTGGCTTCGGGGATTCCAATCCATATTGGCAGCATGGTCCATGTGACAACAGATGCCAGTCTCAGCGGCTGGGGTGTGCACTGCGAAGGATATTCAGTGCAAGGCTGTTGGACATACTTAGACAAGTGGCACAACATAAACTATCTAGAGTTGAAAGCCATTCACCTGGCGCTGCAGCGGTTTCAGCACCTACTGAGACTCCGCCATGTGAAAGTATTCACAGACAATATGACAGCCAAAGCCTACATTTGCCAACAGGGTGGTTTACATTCAGTGCCTTTGGTGGCAGAGTCAACCAGGTTGTTTCGATGGGCGGAGAAAAATCTGAGCTCAGTCACAGCGGTGCACATGAAAGGAGAGACAATGTGCAGGTGGATTACCTGAGCAGGAATTGGCTGCACCTTGCAGAATGGTCTCTCAATTCAGAGGTGTTTGACACCTTAACCACTATTTTTGGTCAGCAACTAGGGGACTTGTTTGCTTCTGCTGGAAATGCCAAATTAGAAAGGTATTTTTCAATAGATGGAAGCAGAGGTGCAGAAGCACACGATGCTCTGTCCGTGAAGTGGCCGCCGGGCCTGCGCTATGCATTCCCGCCAATACGGATCTTGCAGAAGGTTCTGTCAAAGATCCACTTGGAGAAGGTGACAGTGGTTCTGATAGCACCTTACTGGCCAAGAAGGCCATGGTTTCTGATGCTGCTGCAAATGTCCCAGACACCTCCGTGGAGGTTACCACTGAGGGAGGACTTACTCACCCAGGGGCCAGTGTTCCATCCGGACCCCAAGTGGTTGAGTCTGGCAGCATGGAAATTGAAAGGAAGTTTCTGATGTGTCAAGGGTATACCGACAGTGTGGTTCGAACCATGTTAGGATCAAGGAGAGAGTCCACTCAGGGGATATATGATAGAACTTGGAAGCCTTTCCAGAAGTGGTGCAAGACCACTCAGGTGGCAGAGGAGGATGTGCAGGTCTTCCACATCTTACATTTCCTCCAAGACGGCTTGGAGAAAGGTTTGAGCCTGAACGCCTTAAAAAGGCAGGTGGCAGCGTTGTCAGTTTCCCTGACTGCAGATGGAGAGTCCTTATCTAAACATCCACATATAAAGAGATTTCTCAGAGGTGCAACCTTGACTTCTTTTCTGACAGTGCATAGGTTTCATACCTAGGACCTTAATCTTGTGCTCAATGCCTTAACATCGGCACCATTTGAACTGCTACGGGGCTCCTCATTGAGGTTCTTAACTTTCAAAACTGCATTCCTGCTGGCGGTGACATCAGCCAGAAGGGTGTCAGAGTTGGCAGCACTGTCGGTCAATGAGCATTTGTGCAGATTTGAGTCGGACAGACTGACACTGGGTTTCAACCCTTCCTTTCTGCCAAAGTGTGTGTCATCAACATCTCGACCAGAGGAAATACATTTGCCAACTTTCTGTCCCAAGCCAAGGCACGCTTTGGAAAAGAAGTGGCACACGTTGGATGTAAGGAGAGTAGTAAAGGCTTACATTAAAAGGACAAAAAGTTTCAGGCGTTCGGACGCCTTGTCACTGTCTTTCCAGCCAAAGACTTTGGGTCAGAGAGCCAGCAAGTCAGTTATTGCTGGCTGGATTAAGACATGTATTTACCTTTGCTATGACTATGCTAAACAGCCTCGACCACAAAATGTGTGGCCTCATTCCACCAGATCGATGGCAACATTGGTGGCATATGCATCATCCTATTCTCTGGAGGATGTGTGCAGTGCGGCAGGCTGGAAAGAGTCCTCCACTTTTATTAGACACTACAAGTTGGACAAGTATAAGTCTGCGCAAGCGGCGTTTGGCCGTCGTGTGCTGCAGGCTGTGCTTTAAGAATGTACCCACCCAGAAGACAGCTTGGGAAGGTCCCGTGTGTTGTGGATTGCTCCTCCTGTCAGCCCGAGAATGAAGAGTTGGTACTTACGTGAACGATCATTCTGGGATGACAGGAGAAGCAATCCACGCCCACCCGTAGGCCTAGCGTTTGGAGTATAGGTCTGGGGTGGAGGAAATGTGAGAGGAAACATAAAAATTAAATGACGTAGGGAATATGAGTAGTACAAACAATCAACTAGGTACGCTAGGGAGCAGAACTGACGGAGGGGGACAAGGAGCAGGTAACGGCTGTTTTGAAATGGAATGTTGACGGCTCCTGCTTCGGCTGGCGCGAGGGATACAACCCATGTGTTGTGGATTGCTCCTCCTGTCATCCCAGAATGACCGTTCACGTAAGCACCAACTCTTCAATCTCTATTGAGTCTCTGGGCCACCTTGCACTCACACTGTCTCTGGGGTTTTGTTGTGATTACCAGGGATGGAACAGAACTATGTCATTCCACTTTGTGCTCATTAGAGCACAGGTGAGACGCAAGAATAACTTAGTCTGCTCTCAGATCTTCAGGCATTAATTCTTGGGGGAGTGCCCTGGCCTGGACATTGTTAAGTACTCTGTTCCCAGAACTGATCTGGGAGGCAGGTTTACATGGCAAGGGGTTGCCACAAATGCCCCTGGTGTTGATGAGGAAGGAGGGCAGCTATGTCACAGCTCGTCCTGCAAGTGTATCAGCTGGCATGAAATCAGTTGCCTGAACAAAAAAATGTGTCGGGAGAACAGCTCTGTCCTTCTTACCTGGGTGGCTAACAGCCCTTTTCCTAGTTCTTGGGAAGGAGATAAGGAGTTCCTGGGGTGAGTTTAACCCCAAAGCATGCGTAAAGTGAAAGATATTATTTCTTTGTTTGAGGATAGAAAAGCTACTTGGGAAATCGCAATTCTGCTACAACTGCATGGATATTTGGTTGCAGGCAACCTTTCTATTGTGCGAGCCACTTCAAAACCTTTTAAAAAAAGATGGTACCGTATCTAAATACACAAAATCACTAACTAAATATTTTTTTCTGGATATAATGACACAGAATTTCTTAAAAACTGAGTCCAGAAGAACACAGTTGCTTGAAGTTTAGTTAGGCTCCCTCCTTTGTGAAATATTATTGAACAACTCTTGGTTTGTGACTTGAACAGTGTTGTTCCTTCCTACTTTGGGAAAAAAAAGTGCTTACAATGATTTATACAGTGACTTCTGGCAGGATGTATTATCTTTGTTTTTAGTAGGATAGGATGTTCCTGGCATTCAGATTCCTTCTGCTGTTGTATCCATTGGAAACACAAAATACGAGCTGAAGGAGCCATTTCTGTTGTGTTTATAATGGAATGGTGTGGCTTCAAAGAAATGGGCAAGTTTGTCTTAATTTTACTATTTTTTTCTCTTAGCTTATTTGAAGAGGAAATAATGTCATATGTACCACCGCATGCCTTACTTCATCCCAGTTATTGCCAGTCACCACGAGGCTCCCCGGTGTCCTCTCCTCAAAATTCCCCAGGTAAGCCTTGCTGCAATGGCCTGCAAGGATTTTAGAGAATCTACGGGATAGGATCATCATATGTGCATGGGGGTTCCTTCTGAAAATAAGCAGGAAGAGAATGCGTTCACTATTGATCCCATGCTAATTCTGTGTTGTATGTTGTAGACACCTCAGTAGCCTTTCTCAAAAACAGTTTCTTCATAGTGTGTAAAAATATTCCCAACTGGTGGTGTTTTGAACACATTGAAAGTGTTTTGCTTTATTAAACAGATATATCAATGTTATAGTTTTGTGTTACTAGTATTTAAAAGACTAAAGAATTAAAGGACAGCATAGTACTGTTTTTGCATATCGTTTACACTGTAGAACTGCCAGAAATGTAGGCTAGAATATCTTCTTTCACTGTTACTGGAGGGTGGTGTCCCAGATTGAAAAGAAATCTATAAGGCAGCCACTTTGACATCAATTAATTTACCAGAGAGAGGTTAAAGAATGGGTTCTGATGTCTTCTCTGATGTTGTCTTGGGGAGATAGGTGTAAGTTGAAAGTTGTTTCCCCTTTAAACAAGGGAATACTGAGATCTTGTGCTCAGGATGTTAGACTAGCTGTTTCTTATATGTTAAGAAAGTAGTAAAATGTAGATAGGGATACTTTCTCTTTCTTCCGTCACCATTTGTCTATATTTTTCTTTAAAAGCTAATTGTATTGTAAACTATTGTAAATATAACATAATTTTGAGAATGGAGTGATAACATATTGAGTTTTTTTTTAAATTTCTCTTGGGGCGTTATGCCTCGTTAGTTTTTTTGCTGAAAAATCACAGAATGAGGAGTCTTCTATTAATTCTCTGTGATTTCTTACACAATTAAGATAGGTTTGAGGGCTTGAACCTGAATGATTCATAAATCACTGGAACCATAAACTCTAGTTGCTGTTGAAACAATTTTGCCAATCTATGCTTCTGTCAAGGATCACATCCAGGATGTTGAGTGTTGGCTACAGAACAATTTTCCTCGTCAGATTGCTTAACATTCCCATTTGGATAACATCAGTACCATAAAATTATTCTCTACTTATCCTTAAAATACATACATATAGATAGCTAGAGAGATCATGTATACATTTTTGTAAGACTAATCTTTCCATTATTTTGTTATTCTTAAGGAAGGAATAATTGCTTTAATTGCCCCAGAGATTTTTGTCAGCGACAGCAGATTAAGAACTTGCCATTTGTTGAGGGGATAATTTAGGGGTGTTTTTGAAATGTAAGGAAATGTGCTCAAATGTCAGTTGTCATATTAAGTTGTTAACTAGGTTTGAATAACAGCAATACAAGTAAGAACTAGTTAAAAGCATGTAGGGTATTCTGTCTATGGTAACAATCACCAGATCTCTCAGATTTTGAGGAGAATACTTCTTAAATGTAAAGTCTATGCTCTTGTGGCTTTATATTTTTGTCCTTTAATAATGATCAAATAAAACAAGAGATTTCAAAAAATTCAAAATTGTAAAGCACTTGCTGTATACCAGGAGTAGGCAATCTCTGCAGCTCTATAAAGGGATATATCATGGCTCTGCATATCAAGGAGGCAACTTCTGCAGCTCGAGGTTCAGATACTAGGCTCAGGTTCCAGAACTGCCTGTGGTCAACGCAGCTGTTACCATCACTGCTAGATTTCCTCAAACTGAAAAAAAAAAACCCAAAAAACACTAACTAATTTACTAACCAACTAAATCGCTTTTCCTTGTGACTTCGAAGCAAGGAGCTTGCAGCAGGCACACCTTGGTTCTCAGGCTAATAGCACTCCAGGAAGCCTAAAAACAAGGCTGATCAGACACACACACTTTGTTTGAAAGGCTACCAATGCTTCTGGCAAATGTTAAATGCTGTCATTAATAAGAAAAAAAAAAGGTTGCATCTTTATACACTGGTGTTTGATAGCTGCCCTGGGTACCATTTTTCTGGCAAAAAGGTAGGATATATAGTGTAAATAGTATCAGCATGATGCTGAGAGTCAGACACCTCTTCTGTGTTGTTGTTGTCAACATCATCATACATCAGCAGTACTTTTGCCTATAATGCCATTCATATAGCCTGCCCTGTCATTTTGCTCATAGTGTGCAGTTTATCCTACTTCTGCCTCTGTAAAAAATTTCATTTCATTTCATTTATATACCACCCAGCATGGAAACCAAAACAGCTCAAAAAAAGAATTATTAAAACCTGACAACAACATTTTTAAAACATTTAAAAATCATCCAATTAAAACAGTATAAGATCACTTAAAAGGCAGAAAACTCCCAAAATCCTTCTTGACCGGAGTCAGATGAAAGCATTATATGGTATACAAATAAGTGGCTTGAGGAGAATGAAGCCTCGGTCACACTCTTTTAGCTCTCTCAAAAACCACTGTTTACATTTAGCCATACAGTACATCCTAAGCATGTTTATTCAGAACATAGTCCCCTTGATTTCAATGGGACTTAATTTGTAGTAAGTGTGTATTGGGGTACAACTTGATTTTGTTTCTGTCTTCAATGTTTTTTGTAAATTAGCTAGTTTATTTATACGTTGCCTTCAAAGAGCTCAGAGTAAACAACAATTTGTTGAGCACATTAGGTTTGAAGAAGAAAATGTTAATATGTTAATGTGTCGATATTTGTAGTAATTGTAGGTTTATGGCTTAAATTCTGTTACTAGTCTCAACTAGAGTAGACTCAGTGAATCAGTGGGATTTGCATAAGTGTTGACTTGCTGTGATGCAGTGAGTTTATTCTAGTTGGAAGTAGCAATTGGATATAGGCCCCTAAGTTTTTATCTTTGCTATTCCGTTACTCTGTCTGCACCACCATTATCAAGCTGAAGACACTAGTTCTCTTTTCCTTCCTTATTTCCTCCCCTGCTTTCTTCTATTAATCCATCCATCTATCCACCTTGTTCCATTTGGTGTTGTGTCATTTCTTTTGATTCATAGTAGAATTAGATAAGACATTATCGACCAGTCTAGCTAGGGAATCAACTGCCGATGGAGTTAGTGCCACCAATTCAGACTTTATAACTTCAGTTTCTCTTGTTCTCTCATATACCTTCACACAGAATTCCAGTTCCAAGATTTCCACTTGGCATACGTATCATGCTGTTAGTATACATGAGCCATTCATTAAGTATCAGATTAAATATCATTTAGATATGTAGCTGTCACAGCTTCTCAGATATGATTTAATTTTAAAGTTTCAGATTTTAGAGATCCAAGTCACAGAGCATTTATACAAATGAATTGACATGGAGGTATCCAGGACAGTATCTAATAAGTTAAAAATGTATCCTCTCTGAACATCAAGTTAGAAAGTACTTAAAGCTTCTGTCCTTCTAATCTTTACAATGAGATGTGTTTAAAATAAGAAGCAGTTTCAGTGTAGTTTCCCGCAAAAATGATAGATCTTGTGGTTCTTTTATGTACTCTGCTTACTAAACTGCAGTAACCATTAGTACAGTGGATGTGGGTGAGAGACACTAGGTTTTGAAATTAGCTTTTAAAGCTAAGCATGAGTTTCGTTATGTGTCATTTTATACCAGCAGCTGAAAATGCATTTCTGAGAGCACAAGGACCAAGTTATTTCTGATTGTTAATATTTCCATAGTTGACTAAAGCAGATTAAATCAGTCTAGGTTTTAATTTTACTTCTACTTTTCTAGCAGTGCAATCTTGAATATATATCTATTCAGCAGTAAGTTTCACTAAATGGGACTTAAACATCTATTAAAAGGAGACATTGGATTTGTCTGTGAAGTGTTTCAAGATAGCTTTGTGTATTTAATAGCAGTTCCCACAGACTAAAGTCCCATGCAGCCTGGTAGGATTTACACCTGACTAGACACATTCAAGATTGTACTGTTGTAAAAGTAGCATCTTATTTAAAATATAATTGTACATTCCCACCTCTTTTGCCTTTATTCCCCTTGCTACAGAAAATCTATTCGGAAGGGGTGTGTATTTAAGGTGCTAATATATGTTTAATATTATGTGCACTATTTCATTCCAAAATGTGTATTCAAATCTATGTTCTCTGGGCTGAACAAAAGCATTACTTGTGAAATTCAACTTTTAATTATGAACTCATGCCTTTCATTTTTACTTCCTAATGATCAAGAAAGAATTTAACAATTGCCTTTTCTTTAGCTACGTTAAAACAGTTCAAATGGCGTGCTTGTATAAAGTTTCTTGTTTCTTGTTCTATGCTCTTTTTCTGTTCTTTTACTAGTAAAAGTAGTAAATGTTTAAAACTACTCACTCGCTACAGTGGTGTTGAACTGACTTCAGTCTTTTGTGGTTTCCCTTTTTATTAGCTAGAGTCCCTGTAGTCCATTGTTACTAAAACTACATAACAAGAGCTCATACTTAGGATCACAGCAGCTAAGGTATAATTGAGCTATGTTGAGGAATTTATACACCTTTATTTAAAGACTAAGAACTATCGAATTGAATCAAGCCAAGATCTGCATAGGCAGCTTAGTAAAAATGCATTAAAAATAAAAAAAGAATCCCAACAATTGGTGGTCGACCTGTAATTGATGACTAGTATGTGTTTCTGCTGACTATTACCTCACCAAGATTTTCAACATTTCAGCATTGTACAGTTGTCATTCATGTAGCCTTGAGTGTTTCTGACAGAAAAATCGTTGATAAGCTTTCTGTTTCTCATGTTGTTGCAGGTACTCAGCGTGCTAATGCTCGTGCTCCAGCTCCTTATAAAAGAGATTTTGAAGCCAAGCTGAGGAATTTCTATAGGAAACTGGAGACTAAAGGATATGGGCAAGGCCCTGGAAAATTGAAGTATGTAGAAATGTTACAGAGAGCTGAATGTGTGTTCAGAGGTGTCAAAAGTGCTGTTACAGGTCAATTTTTTCTAGGATTGAAGAATAACTGAAGTTGCAGTTCTAAAGCAGATGATTTGGTAGACTGTTTTGACAATATTTTCAACCTGATAGCGATCACTTAACCACAACTGGCTCTGCCATCAGACAGAATGAGGCAACTGCCTCAGATTGCAAGTGTTGGGGAAAGCAGTGGCAATCATCTGGCTGTTCCTCCTGGGTGATAAAGATCAGGGTCCATCCTTGTCCCTCAGATTGCCCTGTTGGTTTCAGGAGTGATAAAAAAAAGCTGTCTTATCACCACTATTAAAGTAAGATTCAACTGGGAATCCACTGAACTTCAGGTAGGATCTGCTTCTTTGCTTTAGGCAACAAAGTGTCTTGAGCTTTCTTTGCACTCCAGCATTTGGAGTCCTATGTTTCTTCCCTTCTTGCTGCCTAAAATGACAATTCTGCACTGTCCTTTTGACAAAATTCTATAGAGGAACCATAATAAAGCCTGCACAAGTCAGTTATAAATGCATAGTTTATGCTTGTATTCCACACCTCTAGGATGGTGCTGTCTGTATGGAATTCTGTATGACACTCATAGATGAAAGGCACTGTTACTGCCTGAGCTGCCCACACAGCTGTTTTCCCTGGGAGAGCACTCATTTGTCCTAATTGGAACAGTAACCACCCATATCTGGAATATTCTGGCATCACAGGATGTTGGTGGAAGTCCAGAAAAATGCAGTGTGAATAAGTCCAATTAAAGATTAAACTGCCAGCTCTGACCAAAGATTAGGTTGGGTATGACATGCAGCAGTAATTTACCCAGGCTGCCTAACTATAACCATGAAGAATAAGCATTGTAACTCCAGCTTGTGAACTGCTGTAATTTGGTTTTTCTCATTGTGCAGATTAATTATCAGGAGAGACCATTTGTTGGAAGATGCCTTCAATCAAATTATGGGTTATTCTAGAAAGGATTTGCAAAGAAATAAATTGTATGTCACGTTTGTTGGAGAGGAAGGGTGAGTAGAAAAGGGAAGTCACTACCAATACAGTGTGTACTTTATGCCATGTTTTGCAGCTGTGTTCAGATATTTAATTGTGCTCTTTGTGGTCTAGAGTGAAAAGAGGAAGGATTACAGCCAGGAAATACTTCATATAAGCCTAGAACCAACAGCTGTGCGGAAATAGTTTCTCTTTGTGGCATGTGAACTCCTCCTTTGCAAAGCATCAGTTGCTGTGTATACATCTTGAACTCTTTCTAAATCTGATTCAGTAAGAAGGGCTCATCCTTGTATTCTGTTGTGCATTTCTAGATTTCCTTGTTCGATTTCTGTAGCTATTTTCCCCACAAAGCCCTTGCAGTAAATACTTAGGCATTGGATGAGGGAAGGTCGACACAGCAAGTTAAGCTTGGGAGGTAAAGTCTGACATGGGAAGAACGATTTACCTGTGTAGAGTGCTTATGTGATGTAGAATCCTGATTGAGGTGGGTTTGAGTCATGCAGGTGGCTTACATCAGCAGAACAAATTTTTGACTTCAGACCTTCCTCCCTTCCAGTGGGTGGGAGATGATATGGAGGAAGCAACAGAGAGGGAGCAGTGAATATGGTGCTTCCGCCCACCCCCTCCCCACCATGGAACTGTAGTCAGTTGAGGCTAAATGTCCAGGGCAGATGAGCTCATGGTCCCTTTGTGTGTTATCTGCCTACCTGTGTATACGCTTACCTTGTTGGGAGTGATGCCTTTCTTTCCATTTGTTTGTTCATTTACACACTGTGCTACGCCAAATCCTAAATATCCTAACTTATTAGGAAGGAGGAGCCCTGCAACAGAAATAAGATTTCATTAAGAGCCATTCACACTTCTTTTCTTCCAGATTACAACAAATGGTCCAGGTGATTATCTGCAGCATACGTGAAGAATACGTTGTTATTTTGTCCTTTTCGCCTACCCCCACCCTCTTCTGATAGTGCTTGGTAAAACTAGTGGTGATGGTGGTGGTGGTTCTTTTGGTGCCACTAGGACCTATTAAGTGTGATATCAGTGCCTCTCTTTGCCTTGCCCCCTTCTATCTGCACTACCTTTTGAAGTCTCAAGAAGCTGAATTTTAACTGTCCTTTCTAAAAACTACTATAGAGACCAAGTACTATCCTGCTGAATTGCAGTAGTGTGGAAAATACTTGTCCAGTCCTTTAATTCAACAAAAAAAACCAAGCAGGCTGTAGCAAAGCTGTCCCTGCTCCCACAATAATTCCTTGCCATTTATTTAACCTCCTTGCTATTTATTTTTGTTTGATCTCTATCAAAGCTGCAAATTCTCTAGCTAAAATGACCCTCTTACTTTTTTGTTCTTAAAAAAAAAAAATCTTCCTTTTCCCTTCCATAACATGGAGGCAGGATATAGCTTTATTTGAACTGGATACGGTCTAGTGAGAATACTATATTGAGAAAATCATGTTTGTTTAATCATCTGGGAATGGCTTGAAACCACTTCAGTGTCAGTGCTAAATGCTATAATAATTAATAAAGAATCTCCAGTGAATGTGGTAAAACAAGTATGAAATGTCCCCCCTCTGCAAAAAAAAAAAATAATTAGAGCAACATGAATCTCCTTTAAAAGTTAGCTTTTTCTCTTTGAAATTATACCATATAGATGAAGCAAAATTAAATTGTTTCTCACTATCCCCAAATTTATATTATCAAATGAAATGTCTCAATTTTTGGTGTTTTCCGGTAGCAAAAAACTAATATGTTGTCTAAAAATAGACATTCAAAGTAACTTTGAAAAGAGGATCATAGGAACCAAGTCATCACAGCTTCTTATTATAAAAGGGTCTACTGCACTTGAATATCTATAGAAGGGGCATAGTTGTTACAGATATCCTCATGGTTCCTCATGGTATCCTCATGGCTGAACCTGTCTGTAATCTGTAATTCCAAATGTACAGTAAGTTCTGTAGATGAGACAGATAAAAGCAAAATATGAAAAGCTTTCTGTGTGTTTTACTAGACGGCCAAGAGTAAGCAACAAGCTACAGTAATTCCATGTTGAAACAATGAAACATCTGCTCCTGCAGCTGTTTGTGTGCAAATGTTGCCTCTGTTTGGCTTTTTTTTAAATCTTTTGCCAAGTCCTTGTTGTTGTCCAAGAAATCTGATTGTCAAAATGAGCTGTAGTGAGTGAACAGTGCTACAGGAATCATATTGAATGGTTGGCTGAAAGGAGCTGGGTAAAGAGGCTACGCTTAGGATGTTTACATATCTTAAGGAGCAAGCCAAGTTAATTCTAACTCTTTGTATACGTGTGTCTGGGTGGAATTGGGGGTAGTCAGTTGCTTTATGCATAACCTCTCATAGCAGCAGCTGATTGAGATTTTCTTTTCCTGGTACTCTGCCTTGGGGTACTTCCAGATAAAGGAAGTTCGTGAATTTCATAGTTAGATAATATGACATTCTGTGTTAGAAAAATCAAAATTCTGTGCCAAGGCAACTCAAATTCTTCTCGAAGCAGTTTTTTTTAATTATTCATAATGTTTTGATATTTTCCATCTTTCCTGCACTCGAGGCAGCTAACAACAATGAAACATGCCCATAAAGCTATTAAACATAAGCTAAAACTTTACCAGGAACCAACTATCCAAAACCTTCCTGAAAAGATGGATTTTACAGCTTTCCCAGAGAATTAAACAAAAATATGATCTGATAGGCTTTTTCTGGGATGCTACAACCTTACAGTTACAATGCTGTTCAGGATGGAGGAACAAGCTAGAACTTCGAAGTGTCTAGTCACAAATAACTAGTTGTTGTGATCAGTTCCTTTCTCTGCTAACGTATAACTTCTGTGTAAAGAAGGGTTAACTTCTTTTTTTCTGTGATATAACTTTAATGTTCAAGTTGCTTTTCTTTAATCATAATCATTTGTTTGATTCATACACATAAAAACAGTTAAAATCACAAACTCTGTGTGTATGTGGCTTCCAGTTGCCTATGAACTTATAACGACCCCGTGAATTTCAAAGGGTTTTCTTAGGCAAGGAATACTCGGGTGGTTTTGCCAGTTCCTTACTAATATTTAAGATCATCAGTTACATCTATCTAAAATTAGCAATATTAAAACCACAAATTACAGAAGTCTGCTAAAGTGTAATAAAAGTAATACAAGAAGCCACAAATATCAAGTAAACGCTTGTTCCCTTCTATCTGCACTACCTTTTGAAGTCTCAAGAAGCTGAGAGTTAGTAGACATATTATTGCAAAGTTAGTAGACATATTATTGCATATCAGTCTGGTTCATAAAGCAAGAGCAGCTGCTACTCCAGAAGTTTCTGTTGTGGATTGGATTTATGCCCTTAAGAAGGCCGGTTAATTTATGAACAGGCCAAAATACATTGAGCTTTTTGCAGAATAAACTTGGACCATCCATAAGCACGTGGAGCCTAGTCTCCTTTTTTCAGTTGATTTATTACACATTCTTTCAAGTGCTCTAGTAGACATAAGCTCCATCCAGGCATTCCAAATGTATGGAGAAAGGAATATGCAAGCTCATCCCTGCAGCATTGTTGCTCTCTATGTATAAAGACCCTACAGTCTGAAGAAGGCAGACTTCAGGGCTTTTGTTCTGTAACTGTGGTTAATTACTTAGCAAACGTAGCTTTCTAAGCTCTAGGGCAATCTCCATGACCAATAAGGGCAGCTAGTGAAAATCTTGATTTGGGAACGTTAAATTTATTTATTTTACACAAGAGTTTCTTGCTTCTAGAAATCAAGGGGACAAGTAAAGAACTGTGTAGGCCATTGTGGCAGTAGGACATCCAAGTGTATCCATTTGGCTTTAGAAATGCATAGAAAGTTGCTTCCATGCTGTGATGCTTTGGGCAGTCTTAACTACTAGTAACATTTTTTTTTTAAAAAAAACCCTGATAGTCTTAGAATGTCACCTTCACAATATGCTGTGCTGCTTTTGGTGTTTGTACAGAACTGCAAAATATGCACACTCAGCATAGATCTCTGTCCTTTGGACCTTCTCTTTTTTTACCCTTCAAAAGTTTGTTTGTTTGCTTGCTTTTTGCTTTAACCTGCTATTGCATCAGATTTAGAAAACTGAAGATATGGAGGTATGCCTACATAACTTCTGGTTTTGTCTGTTCTGTTCAATGAAGAGCTGCTATTGGTTATGCATAGCGATGGAACGAATCCAGAATTTTCCAAATCCAAATCCCTGGAAGGTTCTGGGAATCCACGAATCTCGAATCTTTCAAATCCTTTTTTTAAAAGGGTTTAAAAAGCAAGGGAAAGAAAGCACCTCTACTGAAAAGTGTTTTTGAAGCAGAATTTGACATCTTTGTCTAATGAAAAACAAATTAAGTAATAGTTTTCACTTTCAGGAAAACTTTCAGGATCCCAGGCAGGATTGCGCCGGCAGGAGGCGGGAGAAGAGCGGGGAGTGTGGGTTTGCGCTCTCTGCAAACTTCTCCCACCCGCCCCAGGCCGGATCTCACTGGCAGCGGGTGGGAAAAGAGTGAGGAGCTTCTCCCGCCCACCTGGGCAAGATCGCGCTGGTGGTGGGCAGGAAAAGCTCCCCGCTACCTCCTCCTGCCTGTGCGAGGCCAGATCGCGCCAGTGGCACGCAGGAGGAGGTGTAGATTTGAAAGATTTGATTCACCTATATTGGCGTGGGGATTCAGGTCCATGAATCTTGAATCCTTGGCAAGGATTCGAGGATCCAACAATTTGGTTGGCCTGTCCCTAGTTATGCATAACCTGTCCACTGCAGAAAAACCCATCTTTGAATCTGCATAAAGATGTTCATGTTGTAAGAGCAGTTTCAGACTCTGAAGCAGGCAAGATATGCATTCCTGAAGGAAAATTTGTATGTGGCAACCCACAACAGGTTGGTTTTGCCATGGACTGAATTGTGCAGCGACTGTATAATTTCAGTAGTAGCCACACCTTTTGACATGCCCTACTGCAAGCTCACACAGGAGAAGTTTCCGGACTGAGTTTTATCTTTTCTCATCTTGCCAAAACACAGAAGGAGGTTTAATGACATCAATGTGCTTCTGCTGATTAATGTCGTCCTTCACAGAAAAAAATAGTACTATAGATACTACTATAGTATAGTATACTAATAATACTATAGAGTCCAAGATAAGTTGTTCCTATTCAAGCATGTTAACTTATGGATTTGTAGCACAGGCTGTCTTTATTCACTATCAAACTGTGGGATGAATCATTATGAATCAGACCAACCTGCCTGCTCCTGAAATGATAGTAGAGGAAATATTTGTTTCCTGCTTGTATTTAAATGAACATTACAATAGGCCCTCTACATTTGTGAGAGTTCAGTATGCAGGACATTTGCAAAAGTGAAAAATGTGAATGTCTTCCTCCCTCATGCTTGTGCCTTCCCTCCTCATCCCTCTCTCCTCTCACCCCCCCGTCATTTACCCGAGTGAGGGGAGGGAATGCATGTGCGTGTACCTTCTGTCCTTGTGTCCTTCCCTGTCTTTCCCCTGTCATTTGCCCCAGTTGGGAGGGAAGGCACATGTGTGCCTTCTGTCCCAGCACCCTTCCCTGCTGTTTGCCCCAGCGGGGAGAGAAAACTTGCAGACACTTTGTGAATAACCAGATTTGCATATGTCAAACTCACAAATGTGGAGGGCTGACTGTATTTATTTCATACCATAGTTCTGTATATGTTTACTCAAAAGTAAGCCCCATTCAGTTCAGTTGGGCTCACTTGTGTGTCTTCAAGTCATTTCTGACTGGTGGTGATTCTAAGGCAAACCTATCATTGAGTTTTCTGGGGGCTGAGTATGTGTGACACACTCCAACACTCAAACCCCTATACCACGCTGGCTCTTAGGGTTTATTATCCCATAGTAAATATGATTGCAACTTAAAATATCTCAGTGGGAGCTTGATTCAAATTCCTATCAGAATCTATAGTTTATTTGTCCTCATTTTGGCAAGTGAATTGTACCTTTATATTTGGTTGGAAGCTACTGATTGAGAAGCCAAATGACAGTGCATATCTGTTTCTACTTGCTAGAAATCATGACAGGTTGACTATTAATGGGTATCAGTAGCCAAGAATATAAATAGCCAAGAGAGAGATTGATTCCAAAGGATAATATTGCCAAACTCTGTAGTAACTTAGAGCAGCTTTGTCATTTGCAAGGGAAGGGAAAGATGTAAAGTCCATACAGAGAGAAAGGGAAAGAGAGAGAGTATGCTAGGTATTGTTTCTTTGCATTTTTGTCTCAAAATAGTTTGCATCTTGTGCTCCTGGGTGATGGGCTAGGCTTACTGGGTGTTAGAAAATCAGACTGCATGCTCTTTGCTTACCACATCATCATCCATCTACTTTGGGATAATCCCCTGTAGCTTTATTTTAATTAGTAGTTTAAGACCAGTTTAAGACCAAAAGAGCAGAGGCTTTTGTGTTAGAGAAGAATGTCTTAACCTCACATTCCAACATTATTCTACTTCTCCTGCCCCCCCCCGCCGACTTTTGCCTTATCAGAAACCATTTTGAGAGGGTTTCATGATGGCCCTCTAAATCTGATTTGGGGCACACCGGGGGTTGCAGTAAGGATTGGGTCTCCCCCTCAGTTTTCTTGTTCCACCAGTGGAAATCCTGTCCGGTACAATTAAAAGTGATGTTGATATGTTTAACCAGTTCATACTGAAGGGAAGTCAGAAACCAATTCAGTATTTAGACATCAATGAAGAAAATACAACTCTACCTAAGTGCCCTAATCTAGAAGGTAAGAATTAGCAACAGGATACCAGATGGAGATGAAATTGATCCATATTCCAAACAGGTGCCAGTAATCCTACTGAGAAATCAGAAGCTTTCTTTCGATTCAAAAAATCAAGAATACACAGTCTCATTCACAGATAACATCAGTAATCACCTGATGATTTCCAGATACTGTATGGACTTGCCTTTTATACTAAATGCCATATGGCGCTGACTCTGAGCACCCTAGTCCAGTATAGGGCCAGACATAGCACACTTTTTGTAGAAGCTACACTTATAACTGGAATTAATCACTCATACTGTGACAACTCTGGATTTAGGCAAGAAAAAGGAAGAGTAGATCTTTCTCCTTTTGGGATGGATGTGGCATGGAAACTTGACCCGTATATGTATAGAACTTCAGTTGGCTTAATGGCTCATTGTATGGGCATGAAGATAGACCAGGAGTAGCAAATTGTCCATTCTTGTGGGAAAGAAATCTTATAGAACATGTTTGGTTGCACCTGAATTTATATTTTCCTGGGATTTTAGATTGTAGGGAGCCAAGATTTCCTTTCCTTCCACATGCTATCTAAGTAATTTTCTGTCTCTGGCTGTCCCCTGTGCTTGAAATGAGGCAGGTTGTGACTTGAGAAGGAAGTTTTCAATTGTGGAACCACACTTATAAAATTATCTCCTTTGGGGGAAGTGTAACCTTTTCTGTGCCAGGCAAAGATCTTTCTATTTTCCCAGGCTCTTAAAATCTTTTAAAACCTGTTTTTATCTTGTTCAATGTCTTACAGAAGTATTAAACCCCACTTGACTTTTCTAGATTTTGTTGTGCTACACCTGTAATTGAAATGGATTAAATTGGCATTGTTAGTACTTGATGTACACAAGATGTACACACTCTGAAGGTGCCAAATATTTTTGTTTTGTGTTTGTCATAAAAATTAACAAAAACTTGAAGAATAAATCTATCTAGAACTTTGAGAAAGAATGGAAAAGAATATTGGATTGGGTAAGGATATAAATGTATAAGAAATCAAAGAAGAAATAATGTAACTGTTCTTCTCTCTGTAAGATGGAAATTATGTTTGTAATGGAATGGAAATAGCAATTTCAACTGGAAGATTTAAATATGGAAGGGGGGGTATTTTTGAGACAAACTTTCAATAAAAATTATGAAAAAAAATTAACAAAAACAACCATAACTTGTTGGTTGCATAAGTATTTCCCTATAGTAGTGATATACCTAAATAATCTCTGGTGCACCTCACTGGCCACAGAAGTCACCTAAGTTGTTGAATGGAGTCCACCTAGAGTGCAGTTGCAGTGTCACATGATTAAACACCTGTTTCTGGAAAACCCAAAAGTGTGTTGGAAAGCATACCTAAACAGCATCGTAAAGACCTAGCACTATCAAACCAAATCTGGGATAGATTTGTGCAGGAACGCCAATTTGAGTTGGGTTTTTAAAAATATCTCAAACTATGAACTTCCCCCAAAGCACTGTTAAATCCATTCTTATAGAATGGAAAGAATATGATTCAACTGTGCCTAGGAACGGTCCTCTACAAAAATTCAGTGATGGGGAAGGAGGGCATTAATCAGTGTAACAACCAAGAAGCCAATGGTAACTCTGAAGGAGCTGGAGAGTTCTACAGCAGAGATGGGAAGATGTCCATGGAACAGCTGTCACCTGAATGTTCCACAAGCTGGGCTGTTGGAAGAGGGGTGAGAAGAAAACCACTGCTGAAACAAACCCGGTTGGAGTTTGCAAAGAGGCATGTGGGAGACAAAGGAAACATGTGGAAAAACATTCTCTGATCTGATGAGACCAATGTTGAACTTTTAACTTCGCTGCAAAACTTTTTATGTGTGGTGCGAAACCAGCCAGTGCTCATTGCCCTGAGAACACCATCTGTTGTGAAGCACTGTGATGACAGCATTGTGCTGTGGGGGTGTTTTTCCTTGACAGGCACGGGAAAAGTGGTCAGGGTTTAGGTCAAGATGTTGGGCCAAAACCCACGGTAATTCTAAAGGAAACCTGCTTCAGACTGCAGGGGAGCTGGCACTAGGTCATCTTCTGGCAGGACAATAACCCTAAATGCATAGCTGAAGTAACCCTGGAGTGACTGAGAATTCTAATGTCTTAGAATAGTTCAGTCAAAGCACAGACATCAGTCCAGTGAAGAATCTGTGGCAATGCTTTAAAATGGCTGTTCACTAACAATCCCCATCCAATTTGGCAGAGCTGGAGTCATATTGCCAAAAAGATTAGGCAAACACTGCAGGATCCATAAGTGCAAAGCTAATAAGAGACTTACCCAAGAAGACTTGCAGCTGTAATTTTTTCCCACAGGCATTTTTACCCTGTATTGATTTTGTTGGACATTTACGCAGGAAACAAAAAATGAGACGTGCTAATAGATGGTCAATTGTTTATTCCTTTAAGAAGACCGAAGTGCCTTGGCCTATATGAGAAAAAGCCTTCCGGGCTAAAAACAACACAAATACAAATCTATTACGAATATTAAAAAAAGACAGGACAACACTAAATTAGCCATAGCCTATAAAAACATTAGATTAAGTTGTTTTTCATGTCAAAGACATATATACCATTCAACAGAAATTTTTGGAGTTGTAGACACGCTCTCTGAAAGGCTGGACCATTAAGTATACAAAGAACAGACTCTACAGTTTTTGTTTATACGTATTTCAAATAGTCATTAAGAAGAAAGAACCAATGATATATGCTGAGATCAGTCAGAAGGACGTTTGATGCAATCTGTATGGGCAGTTACTTGTTAATGATTTTATATTGTAATCATTCTATGCCACTTTTATATTAAAGATTGTAACTCCAGATCTTCATTCAGATGCAATGGAACCAGAGATTTCAACTTTAGAATCCATTCTACCTCTTTTTTCTTCAAAACACTGTCACTGTTATTAATAATCCATTCTAATATCCTGTCATATAGATCAAAATGAGTTGGTCTTTTTAAAGGGATAAACAGTTGACCATCTATTAGCACACGGAGCATGTCTCCTTTTTGTTTCCTGTTTTTATACATGCTTTTCAGTACTCTCTCCACTTTTGAATACTTGTGCAACCAACAAGTGCCATGTTTGTATGAGTTTGTGTATGTTTGTTTCTTTACTTAATTTTTGACCATAATAAAAACATTTTGCATGTTTGCATCATTTTGTGTACATCAAGAGGCAATAAGGACAATTCAATCTATTTCAGTTTCAGATTGTTAACAAAATGTGGAAAAATCAAAGGCAGGTGAATATTTTTGTCGGGCACTGTATGTGATTGCCTGTTTTATAAAATGTTGTGTTTAACTACAGCATACAGTTATCAAGCAAATAAATCTTTTGCCTAATGTTCAGCTCTTCTCCAAAACTAAAAATCCTGCCCCTATCTTAAAAGGGGGAAGTAGGAAAAGCCAGTGTGTTTTAGTGTATATTTGAACACAAAATGTGCAGTTGAGAAAAAAGAATTGTGCAGTACGATCGCACGTGTGGTGGAACTGATAGGAGGTGTGATAGGATTGTATGACAGAATGTGCAATTGGAAAAAAGGACGAAGTAGATACATGCCATATGTAGGAGCTATGACACTAAAATGAAAATGTGTAGAACTATGAGTATGCAGAATCCATGCAGAAGTACTAAGAGCATTTAGGTGTGGAATGTCTGATGGAACATGTATGCAGCAAAGTAATCTACTTTGAAAGCAATCCTAGTAAAAGCACTTCCTCAGACAGGCAAACTGAAAAGTAAACCCAGTCAGGTATCAGTCTACTCAGTTTTTTATCCAAGACTGCGTCTTCTCTTCTGGAAAAACAAGTGCCTTGTTCTTTGTTCAGCAGGTGCTGAGCTCTGAATAAAAACTGGTTAGAACTCATGTGTTTGCAGTTCAGTTAAGACTTGTGTTGCAATACTTATTAAAATGGTAGGTATGGTACAGTGACTACTGTTTTATTATCCAAATGGTTAAATGAGGTGTTAGTCTTGTCATTTGCTTAGGAGGTCACACAGTAAGTAGTCCTCCTTGTTAACATACCTATCTTCTCTCTGAAATTAAACTTCTGGACCATCCGCTCTTATGGGTTTCCACCTTAAATCTGTATCTAGCTAGTATAGAAGAGGAAGCCTGCTTACTAAGTCAGCATTGTCATTAAGAGGATAAGTTGGGGCCCAGTGATGTAAAAGTGTACATTTTATTTATTATTCCTTGAGTTACATGCAGCATACATGTTCATAGAGCTAGTATAAAATTCTGTATTTTAGTATTCCTTCTCATCAGATCTTCATTTCTTTGGAAAAATAACCTATGAGGAAATAGTTCTAGCTGTGCTTTCTTTCTGGTTTTTATCTACATGAAGTGAGGCCTTATTATAGATTCATTCATAGATCAGTTTAAAAAAAAACATGGTGTGCAAGGCTATTAATCCATTTCTGAATCAGGGCAGAGCAAAGTGCAAAGGGAGTCAGCAAGTATTGTTGAAACTGCCTTTAAATGGGCCAGTTAGGCCAAGCTACAATGGAAAATTCAGTAAATCATACCCTTGTAAAAATCATGACCAATTTATAAGATACGTTTGTGCGACTGTGGTTGTAAATCTTCCGAAATTTAAAATATTAGCACATCAGGTTAATGGAATTGTTTTGTGGAAGTGAGTGTTATTAAGAAATGTGTGTGCTGATTTTTTTAATATATCCAATGTTGAAAGTAAGCACCTATTTTGAAGGCATTTATGGCAGTGGAAAATTGACAGGATTCATATTTGATTAAATTTCTTTCAGGATTGTGTTTTGTAAAGGAAAGAGTTTTCACAGAAGAATAAAGAAGATTTCAGATTATAAGAAGTATTTAATTTTGTTAGATATGTATTCTGTGTTGGTCTTGTGTGATATCTGTTTAGTGATATACTGATTAATCACTACCATTGTAGGGCTGGAGTTTAATATTATACACCTGCTTTTGTTTGTTCTCCAGAAATATAATGAACTATTTCTGGGCAAAGGCAATAATTATTTCTTGATAGCTACTTGAACTGAGAAGTAATTCCCATGTTCTTCCTAGCTTGCTGCAAGTTTGCCTCTGTGTGAGAAGTGACTTCTTAGAAGTGAATGAGTACTGTCTCTCTCCTGAGATCACCCTGACCTACCTTTCAGGCAGACTTGGGACTAATGGAAACAAGAGGAAAGCATAGGATTGTTGTGCTGAATATTCTTGCCAGTTTGCTGTTTCTCAGCTACTTTGCGCCAGGACTCCCTGTTTTGGATTGGGGGAGGTGGAATGCTGCTAAGTTCTGTACCCTAAAACTTGAAAAAACAAAAGCTTAAATCCAAATATCTTTTCTGTGAATAGATTAGGACTCCTTATGTAGCTTCCTTATCTCCTCTTTTCCTCTGAAGTGCTTTTTGACCCCTGATAAATTATATCTTGATTTTGGGGCTCTCTGGAACAGACTGACATGTCAGCTATCAAGATGCAAAAGAAAGGCAGAATAGCAGAAGCCCTCTCAAACCCTAATGATTGACCCAAATTTAAAATGAGCAGTCTACTGGACTTCCATTTGATGTCTAATATTCCAAATCTGTACCAAAGTATTGGGCATTTTTTCCTGATCTGTACTTAATTCTAAATGTTTATATATCAATTTCTTATCAAACATGTAGTATTGGTTTTGATTTTTGTCAGTTGAACTTTTGTTGTGGTTCCTGTAGCAGCAGACAAAGCCCTAAATGTCATTCACTTAGAAGGGTGTCCTCAAGGCTCCTCTTTCCTGTACTTAGCCTTTTTTAGAAAGTTGGAAAAAGAGAAGATAATTTCCCCTTATTGGATTAATATCAAAGCCCATACAGCAGCTGCTACAGGGGCTCAAAATGCAAAATTAAAAAGTGAAAAAAAAATGCTTTCCGTCACCATCAAGGGAACAAAGCAATCCCTCCCTGTCGAGCCTCAACAAGTAAGACCAGAGAGCCAACATCCCATAGAACTGCAGTCAATATAGGAAGCTGCCTTAGACCATGAGCTCTTTCCCATTATACAATGATAGCAATATGATTCCATTTTAACTGCTGCGGTTCCATCCTGTGGAATCCTGGGATTGGCAGGTTAGGGAGGGGCCTTTAGAATTTACAGCCAGGGATTTCCTCTAGTGCCTAAACTGGCAATCCCAGGATTCCAGAGGATGCAGACACAGCAATTAGAGTGCAATCAAAGTCCTATAATTATGTACTGTGAAAGGGCCTCATGTCACAAGGTGTTGGCTCCATCTAGCTCAGTGTTGTCTCGCTGGCTGCCAGTGACAGGCCATCTAGGCTGAGGGATTCTGGGAACTGTGATTAAAAAAAACACAGCTTTCATCCATCCTCTGGATCTTCCTCAGCCTACATGGAGCTCCTGGGGATTGAACTGGGACATTTTAGAAAAGTATGCTGTTTGTCATGAAGTAAATGCCTTTGCCCAAAGGAGGCCACTGGGAACATTAAACATCTAGTGAAGCATGGTTCCCTTATTCTCTTTACTGGCCGTCACTCTGGAAAGGCTGGGGAGGAAAGAAAAGAGCCTTTTGCCCTTGAACTTGCTGGGTGGGGTTTCTATTCATTAGAAAATAAAACATTTAGTACTCATCTCCTTCAGGTTTCTTCTTGTTTTGATGATGAGCACCCCCAATACATAATTAGAATGTTAAGCATATTTCATCTTTTTCATAAAATTATGTTTAGAGAGATGGACAGAACTTCAGCTATGGTTGCAATAAAAAAAGTAAAACTATCTGTGGAATGTTGTTGGTTGCTGAATATAGACTGAATCTTCATTAATCCCTTTTGTTTATGATTCCATGAAAATTGGCAAGGCTAACTTTAGTGCAGTGTTGTTAGAGCAGCAGCAGATGATCTTTTCAATATGTGTCCACTTAAAATCTTATTTGGGAAATGAATTTCCTTCATTTTCTGAGAGTGTATAATTGCTGGCCTAGAT
The DNA here is from genome assembly GCA_030412105.1 of Cyclura pinguis. NCBI lineage: Eukaryota > Metazoa > Chordata > Lepidosauria > Squamata > Iguanidae > Cyclura > Cyclura pinguis. Next base: position 205,816,092 of record CM059599.1, read on the forward strand.
AAACAAAAGCACCGGATTGAATTTTAGCTTCCTCAAAGTAAATAAATAGGAAGGAAAATATAAACTGAGAAAAATGATAGCATCAGTATAACGTTGGAATTGTTCCTAATGAGAAACATTGGTTGCAAAGGTGTAACATGAGGATTTGCCATGGTGACATAGTGATTTCTCATTTCCAGTTTTGATTTGTGAACCTGAAAATTTCATGGATTTATTGGATTAAGCTTTATTTCTGTTTTAAGTGAGTTGTTTTAAGGATATTATATTATATGATATATCATATGTATCCCCTTCCATGTCTCCTAAGAGGCTAAAATTAATATTGCAAACAGAAGCTGTTTTAAGAAGCAGTAATAAAAACTAATGAAGCACTTTCCCACAATGAATGTTTTTATCCTAAGGCCAGGACAAAGCAGGGGTAGTTTGATACACAAATCTCTTTCTCATCATTTGTTGACTACAGCATTTTACAAGATGTACTTCAGTTGGTAATCATTCACTGTGTAATAATCATGTAATGTACTGCTATGAATGAACCAGCCAGCAAAATGACTATCAAAAAGGCAGCAGTGAAATGCCGTATCTCATGTCCTCTCTGGAGCTTTTATGAAAAAGTCGCAGTTATTCCTTTAAGAATGCTGTACAAAGAGATGTACAGAAGGTGCCAGTTATTCCCAAGTCATCAAGGCATGGGGGGGGGGGGAATAACCTGTGGAATCCTGGCTCGGAGCTCTGGAATTTAGATATGATGGTTTCTCTTCAGATTGTATAAATCTTTTGCCCCTTACCTTGTTCTTGTGAGGATAAAATGCAGCGAACCTGTGTCCGCTATCTTGAGCTCATTGAAGGTAGTAAATTAATAATGTAGCAATTTAGTACCTCCAGGCTTGTACACAGAAGGCCAGGTAGGTGGGAAACACTGCATAATTAGACTAACATAATTGTTTGTCTTCTTTAAATAGGAGACAAACAATTATGTTAATCTAAGTGCAACAATTCAGCAAATTCCAAAGCAGAACTCAAAGCAGTATAAATGCCACTTAAGTAAATATTCATTTGTGAAAGTGCACATCAGTGGATAAGGACCTTTCATGAGGGCGATGGAGGAGGAGGAGGAATCAGTCCTGCACAGGACTGAAAAATTGTAAATGAATAATCTTGTATAACACTTTCTGTAATTTATTCATCTTGTTTAATTATGTTTTTATTTTTATTTTCTCCTTTTAAAGACTGGACTACAGCGGGCCTTCAAGGGAATTTTTTTTCCTGGTATCAAGAGAACTCTTTAACCCATATTATGGATTATTTGAATATTCAGCCAATGATACATACACTGTACAAATCAGTCCCATGTCTGCTTTTGTGGATAATCATCATGAATGGTAAGAATTATGAGTCATCATAGTACTATTATTTTCTGTTTTTTGAAACATCAGACATACTCATTCTACTGTGAAATACCCATGTACTATAAGGTGAAGCAGGTGTGCTTAATTTCTTGTGTGAGAATTGGAGAGGATGGTAAGAATGTAGTTCTTTGCTCAGCGGTTTGTGGCATTAGCCAGTCAGCTCTAAGCAAATGGCACTCATGTGTGGCAAGAGTAAATTTCTCTGGATCCCTAGCTCTCTGCCACCTCCTAAATTTCAGTCTTTTAAAACCCAGCACATCAAAATGTACAAGCAAACCAGCCAGTTTTGTTTTTTTTACCAGCTATGGAACAGTACTAAAATTTATTTTTTTTAATTCATCTGTAAAATTTGCAGCTATGTTTTTTAGTTTCTCTTGTGTTAAATCCTTCTCTTGTTTCTCACACTGTCAGCAAAGCTGTGGTTTTGTGGATGACTGACTGGTTTTTACCAGCTCTATGGGAATCCACATTTCTACTAGAAAGCAAACAGTTGTCTACTCTGTCCGTTCTTGGAGCATGAAATGCAAAATAACATTAAAGAGTCAAGTCAGCCAGAAAAAGGAGATTTCAACCAGTGTTCATTGCTTTTCGGTCTGAGCCCTTTCCATGAATACAGATTAAGAGATGGGGGTGGAAACTGTGACCCATTTTCTTACAGAGGAAAGACAATATGTCTATCAAGGACTGTCTCCACAGCAGTGTAGGAGTTGTTGCTTACAATTTCAGTCTGCAGCACCTCTTAGTGGGTAATGTGGAGTGTATTTACATTACACAGTTATAGCAGTTTGATGCCACTTTAGCTGTTATGGCTCTCTCCTGCAGAATCTTAGGATTTGTAGATTGATGTAATACGTAGATTTCTAGGAACTGTAGTTGGGGTGGGGTGCGCTCGAGTTTTCTAGACAGAATTCTAATCATCTCTCCAAACAGCAAATCCTAGGATTCCATAGAAGAGAACTACAACAGTTAAACAAACAAACAAATCATAATCTATAAGCACAATGTTGTAGAAATTTGAAGGGTTTATCTGCTATTTCATATCAATAATATATGTTGCTATTGGGCTTTCCACAAATGTGATCTTGTAACTGATGCATTAGGCTTTTATAATATCCCAGTTCCCTGCCTAATTGCTAGGGCAGCAAGACTTCTCTTCCTTTTTCAAGTCCTCCCTCCCTCTCCTGTTCCTGCATAGCAGGCAGATATCCAGCAGCTGAAACATTTTTCATGCCTGCATCTCCAGCTTTGTAAAGATCTGTTTGTTTGTTTGTTTGTTGCTGTCATGCCAGATGCTAAAGGCATAGAGAACAAAAAGTTACTTATTTGTTTCCTCCTGTAATTTCCACTGATCAGGATTGTGGACATGTGCTGTAGAATCCAAGAATTTGGATCAGAAGAGTATGGGAAAGTTATTGTTTTGAACTACAGCCAAAAGGAGAAACAAGAGCCTGAGAAAGTTACCATTTTGAATTATAGGTCCCTCAGTCCCCATCAGCATGGCCACTGCAAATTCATCCCATCATTGAAACATATAAAAGCTAAAGAGTCTGTAGACGGGGAGAAAGGATTGCAGTTGCTTATTACAGACAAGTGCAGAAAGGCACTTTGGGTTGTAGAAGACCAGGGTATAGCAACCGGGGAGAGGATGAGGGCATTGATCCCCCAATAAAAATTCTGTCCCCAATGAATTTTTTCTTCAGTCTCCAATAACTTAGAACTTCAGTTGAGCATTGAGAAATAGAGTTTAGACATCCAAAATAAAAGGGCAGGCCAAGTGACCCAAGGAATGAGAAGACAGGAACTATAAGAGTTCTAAATGTGAACAGTCTTCAGTGTTTTATTCTCTGCAGTGCTACACACTGGGAACTGAAGGAAAATTCCATTTGTGGGGGCAGAATTCTCATTTGCAGAGGCAATGCTCTCATTCTCCCCCTCCCTGGTAGCTTCACCCCTGTACAAGGAACCCCTGTACAGCATAGTGGTTATACTAGCTGGGGGATTCTGCTAGTAGAAAGCCCAAAAAGTAATGTTTCTGAACTCTTCTCTAAACTTCTCCTAAAGCAAAAGAGACTAAAGACAGCCAGACTTCTCCTAAGCATGAATACTGACATGGTATCAATCCTCCAAAAGCTGAATTTCTTGTGGTAACTTTTTTTTTTAAGGTAGATCTTTGGGTGCCAGCTTCATTTATCTACAACAGCTTTCATGTCTAAATAATAATTGCAGGGAAAAGTGATGAAAAACATTGTCTTTCGCACATGTATGACGAGCAGCTTTCTTTTGAAATGATTGTTTTGTTTAAAGAAATTTGTAGCTGGTGTTGTAAAGGCTAGTTGCTGAACCAACAGTAAACCTAACCTGATTTCTTCATTTCTTGTTTATTTCAGGTTCAGATTTAGTGGTCGAATCCTTGGTCTTGCTCTAATACATCAGTATTTGTTAGATGCCTTCTTTACACGACCATTTTATAAAGCCCTCCTCAGAATGTAAGTAGATCCTATACAAACAGCAGAACATTGGTGGCCAAGCTGAAAATGTCTTGCCTACCAAATAAATGACTGTGTAAAATAATAGACTAATTTTAAGCAAAATAAGAGCCTAGTTAGGAGATTGGTTGCTAATTAGATTGTAGCAATAGCTTATAATGAAGAGGAAGTCTTAAGTGGGTTGATCTCAGTGACATATAAGTGAAACACAGCACAGGAGATCTTGCCAAGCTCCCATAGCTCCACCCGTTTCAGAACCATTTCCCATGAACCCACCCAAACCACTGGGGATTTATTCACCCGCAAGAATGCTGTGTGAGAAGGGGCACAGAGAAGTGCAGCACGGCAGGGAAATGAGAATTTAGTGGGAGTTGCTTTGTATCAAGTGGAAGTTCCTTTCTGTTCATACAGGGGATCACTGGATCTAAATTCATGCCTGCAAGAAATTATTGTACTTTTTTATTCTTCCATAAACACTTGGATTTGAATTTAAAAAACAAAACAAAACAACAGGATGAATTTGCAATGGCCATATGGAGCGGGCCATATGGGGCCAGTGAATCCATTCTGGATTTTATCACCAATTGCCCTGCAACTGCTCATGAGCTGAACAAGAGCTCTGGATCCCAGTGAGGCATAAGCAGAGATCCCATTCAACTCAGAGCAGCTGTAGAAGTATGGCAGTAAAATCCAGAGTGGATACCAGGCACCCTTAGGTTATAGGAAAGCTGATATTAACAGTATTGTGATCTTTGCAATCATAGAGATTGCTGTACCTTTTGAGTGTTTTCAGAAATGAAGTTGCTGTTCTTGTGCACATGGATTCCTTCCCTTAGATCAGTATTGGTGCTAGTAGCTGCAACAAAAATGGATATGTGTACATATTCCAAATGAAGGTATTATTATTCATTTAGGAGTGTTATTAAGGATTTTAAGATACATCTTTGAAAAGGAAGCATGTGCACATCAAATAAATAACTATAATCATTTGGAAAGACTACTTAGCTCAGAAGAATCCAGTAGCAATGGTTCTTTAGATTCCTTTCTTTTTCTTTCTAGCATTGTACAAATGTTCTGTCTGATTTCTCTTCACCAGCACACACCAGTCATTATCACGGCCCCTGCTATCATCTCCATTCCTCTAATTTCTGCTTGTTTATGTTAGACTGTGTGACCTGAGTGACTTGGAATACCTTGATGAAGAGTTCCACCAGAGTTTGCAGTGGATGAAAGACAACGATATACATGATATCCTAGATCTCACATTCACTGTAAATGAAGAAGTCTTTGGACAGGTGTGAAACCAATTTTTTTTTCCAAAAATTTTCACAGAGCATATCTTGTGGCATTTACTTTTTACCTTTCTTTCTATATTCTCTTCTAGGTTACTGTATCCTGAAATGTTATGATGTCATTCTTTCTGTAGATTTCTTTCTTCTTTCAATAAAACAGTATTTCACATTGATGTTTAAGAGTATGGAATATTATTGTCTCTTACCTACCCAATCTAATTTTCATGTTCTGAAAGATGTCTTTAACACAACACACAGTGTTCTGAGGAACTTGATTGTTGGTTGGTACTTTGTGAAAAATGAGTGATTTCCTCTTGTAGAAGTTATGTAGACACCAGAGTAGGAATTTGCCAGAGTCACAGCTCCAAAATCTTCTGAAAGTTGTTTAGGTTGCCTGTTTCTCATCCAAATAGATGGTGGTTGTTTAGCATTTAAATTAGCAGGTTCAATACAAAAATGATTGGGTGAGCTATTGCCCAGTGGTATATGTGGGATCCGAGTGCACAACTGCGTGCTTCTGTCCATGAGTTTTAATATGGGCTACAGGAGTGCGTAGTTTCTTTTCCTTCCCTATGCCTGAGCCATGCCATTAAGATGGGAGCTAGTTCTTTCACTTTGCAAGAAGTGGGCAAACTTTCCCCAAGCATGTTTGGTGCTGGAGAAGAAAGTCCCTTCTTGAGGCCACCCTGATTCATATGTAACCACTAGTAGTTTTGCTACCTAAAAGAAACATGTCTGGTTGGCACTCCGCAAAACAGTACATTAGATGAGACAGGAGCAATGGTATTGTGCAACGGGTATGAATTGTGCAGTTGCTTCTATAGAGCCAGTGGCCCTGATGGAAGGAGTGATCTGTCCAAGAACTTAGCACACTGAAATGGAATTCCTTTGGCACCTGCCACCCTGCAACAATAGGGTGATGAACCAAACACTGTTGTACAAGTGTATAAAATCTGTGACAAGAGGAGACTTGGCTCAAAATTCTTTGGTGCCCTCGTGTATGAATTCTTGTTGCAATGGAAATCTTAGGAAGCTTCATTTAAAACCTGCAGAATCTTGTTACACGGAATGTAAAGGCTTCTTTTTATCTCCAACCTCAGAAAAATTTTGCCTTGCCCATGATACTGTTGGCTCAATAAAAAGAGGTATGTCCTTTTGAGCTGCCCAGGTTTGATCAGACATTTGAGGGAATTATCACAGATAATGTTATATATAAAAAGCTCTGTTTGAAATAGATCCTCCTTTGTGACATTTTGATGATTGTTTGTATTTAAGATTACTGAACGAGAACTAAAGCCTGGGGGAGCCAACATCCCAGTCACAGAAAAGAACAAGAAGGAATATATAGAGAGAATGGTGAAATGGCGAATTGAGAGAGGCGTAGTGCAGCAAACAGAGAGTCTAGTACGAGGTTTTTATGAGGTAAAAAAATGCAATAGCGCTCATTTTGTTTCCAACATATTGCAATATATTAAATGTCTCCACACTTAACACCATTTAGCAGAATTATGTATGATCTGCAGTTAATTCTTGTCTTGTAAACTAGCTAAATTGTGCTGAGAAATATCATATTGTCTTTGGTACTGTTCTGTGTGGAATTCATAAGTCAGGTACCAAGACTGTGTTTTACAAGAAAATGGAAAAATGCAATGATTGCCAGCCACACAGCTAAACAGTCAACAAATAATATGCAGGCCGAGTACCAGTCATTCAGTCTGCAAGCCATATTTTGATGCTATCCAGCTTACTATTCCTACCACCACCATCTTGTAACAATTAGCTAGACTTTCTTAGTTTGCTCTCAGACTGTTTCTTCAATATCTTCTTGAGTCAGAGACTAGGAAGAGCTGCCTGATCATTGCTGCCAGTTTTACAAGATGGGTATTGCTATAACAAGGAGCAGTAGTACCTTTCTGGCATTTACTGGGCTAGTGCTAGTACCAGCTAGACTAGATCCATTGAACCAGTGGAAGTTACATTAATGTTGACCAACCATTTGTTCATTCAGTGGCCCTACTTCTGTTGGAACTAGAATTACATTTGGCATAGTGCTAATAGTAGCTTTCATTGGAGACCAAAACTGAAGCGTTTTCACAGTCTCTACCCACTCACTACTCTGTGAAATCTGTGCTAATAATGAATTTTTAAAAACATAAAAATTGCAGCAAGAGATAAATGTTCCAGGAACCATCATTTAGATTGACATACTATCAACAAAAATTCTTGGGTTTCCACTTGATATCTGTAGAGCAGATCTTGCTGGAGCATCTAGTACTACATGTTGAGGTTGCACAATGTATTTCTTTATGCTAGATTTATTTAACTATTATTGTTATGTGATCATCGTATTAGTAGTGGTAGATGATATAAAGAATCTGCAACCAGTATATACTGTATAGTAGTTGGAAGATATGAAAAGAAACTGCAGGTCGTATGTGCTAGATATGTTTATTTTCCTTCCTAGGTTGTTGATGCAAGGCTGGTATCTGTATTTGATGCAAGAGAATTGGAGCTGGTTATTGCTGGCACTGCAGAAATTGACTTAAGTGATTGGAGGAACAATACTGAATACAGAGGAGGTGACACTTTCAAAATTATACATCCATACATTTTGATCACAGTTAGTTTGAGTGGTGACAGTCTGAATCAAACCAGAAGAAAGGAGAGGGGTTGTTTCTGATTTTTTAGAGGAGTCAAGTAAACTATTATAATTTAATTTTAGATATTAGTCTCTTGCAGTGTAATTTTAGAAACCCTGCACTCGTGTTTTAAGCTCTACTTCAGAAGGCCTGGATTTTCCTACTTAGCTTTTGGAATGGGGTAGGCATTTCATTTGATAAAAGGACTAAAATCTAAAACAGCACAACTAGTAATATGTGAGACCAAGTAGGTTAATCTGAGATATAAAGGTATACTCAGGCTTAATTTGTAGCAGATGATGAAGATGGCAAGAGTTGGAAGAGGTTAGATTCTCCAGTGAAATATGAGAAGCCTCCATCCCCAGAGATTCTTTTATGACAGATACTTTTGAATTAATTGACATTTGGAGTTCATTCTTGCTGTTTTAGAAATGTTTCAGAATATGTTAGGTAAGCTGATTGGATCAGACCCTTGATAAAATTCATTTGAAACATCAGTATGCACAACTGAACACTTGCACACTGATTTGTAGAAGACCAAGGGAAGTACAGATACTGAAACATTGATACATTTATTTGTAAAAGGGAATACAGCATTTGACCCTATCTCTCTCTCTGTATATATGTATGTATGAGTGTTCGTTCTAAAGGGGGATTTGCTTTCCAGAAAGCACAAGTCCAGAGTCCCTTTAGACAGACAGTACTGTTCCTAGAATCCTATCATATGCATTTAAAGATAACATAGATGCTTAGATTGAATGTAGATTATTGTTTGTAGATTTAAATAACATAGGTGTTCACAGTTGTAATAACATTTATTACAATAATAATTTAATGTCTCATTTTTTATTCTATACTTGTTTTTTTATAAAAACTGGCTCAAGGAATCCTATCATATACATTTAAAGATAACATAGATGTTGTTGTTCTTATAAAAAAACAAGTTGTCAAGTATCAGTGTTAATAAAAATGTATTTGATGCAAACTCTGGTACAAATTAGCTCCCTGAACACTCATATTGTCAGACATTTATATAACCTGTTCATTTGGAGATGATTTAGTATTCCCTCCCTTACACACCTCCCTACTACTGCTGCTGGGCCCTATATGTCTCTTTGTTTGCTCCTCTTTTCCACAGTTCGATATCTCAGTCATCTCACCGACTCTTCCAGTCAACATAAAAAAGGCAGAACCACACAATAAATTTAGTTAGCTGATTCTGACCCAGCCTGGAGCCAGCATGATATAGTAGTTTGAGTGTTAGGCTGTGCCTCTGGAAATCCAGATTTGAATCCCCACTTGGCCATAGAAACCCAGTGGGTGACCTTGGGCAAGCCACACTCTCTCAGCCTCACAGGAAGACAAAGGCAAATCCATCTCAACAAATCTTGCCAAGAAAACGGCATAAGAAGGTTGCCTTAGGGTCACCAAAAGTTGGAAGTGACTGGAAGGCACACAACAGCAACAATTCTGACCCATGTTTCTGAAGGGTTTTACAGACAAACAGTTCTGCCTGGACTTTATTCAGATTTCATGCACATTCTGATGTATGAACTATGAACAAAACCCAGTCCATAGCAGCTTGAGTTTTATTGAGAAAATACTATTTTTCTAATGTCAAAGGATAGGAACTTCAGCATTTCAGTTCTTAATTTTCTCCATCTTCTTATGCCTCTTATTCTGAAAGTCTTCTCTGGCATCATAACACCTTTCTATTGTGTCTTCCCTGCACTGTGTCAGGAATTTACTTTCAGTTTCCTAGTTTGCTAAATTTCCTCTGTTGCAATTGCATGACAGACTATGATCACACTTCTTGCACCTGCCTCCTCTGTCAGTCTTTTCCTGTCCCTTTATTGTCTAGATGCACAAATGTACTCATCAAGAATCTACCTGTACTTTATGTTTTGTACTCCTGTTGTAGATGCTGAAAATTTTGGCAGGTGTCTCAAATTATTTAGAAATAATTGGGAAATTATTTGACACTTCCTGCTGCCAAGTATTTCCAAAAATTCTACCTCATTTTACAAAAAGCATGTCCTTTAGATTTCATCACAGTGGCACGTCTTTAAAAAACAAAATAAAACTTGGGTAACTGTACAAGAGTACACAAGGATAGAGAAGCAGTCCTGAGTGAGAGCATAATAATCACAGCCACTAGGAGAGAGATCCAAGTGGAAACTTCCTCATCATCAGCTGGTGCTACAGAGAGGTCAAGATTCTAACCGAGTGTATAGTGGTTGCAACCTCACTAAAGAAACAGTAGGAAAGCATTCTCTCTAGCTCAGGGCTTTCCAAATGGTGTGTCACGACACGTTAGTGTGTCACCTGAAGTGTGTAGGTGTGTCACCTCCCTGAACCAAGAATGATCGCCCCACCTGAGCCTTGGAAATGTGTGTTATAAGTCACATATTTTAAAAAATAGGCAGGAAAGGTTTTCATGAGATATGTTGTGTCCCCATACATTTTGTTATTTCTTATAAAGGGTTAGTTTAACCTCTGGTTTGCTAGTAAAACTGAATTACTGTGTCGCGAAATGATGCATGTCTAAAAAGTATGTCACCAACATGAAAAGTTTGGAAAGTTCTGCTCTACCTGTTCTTTTACTATTAATACAAATACTAATATCAACCAATGTTCTGAAAAGACATTAAAAGAGCAAAACGGCAAAAAAAAAACCTTAGTCACTTTTATTGAGATGGATAAATCCCACTAATAATTCTTATTTCACATTTGCATATTCTTTTTTTTTTTTTTTTGTGGCAGAATGCCCCCAAATAACATGGTTTTAATTGTGATCAAACAGGGTATCATGACAATCATATTGTAATCCGATGGTTTTGGGCTGCTGTAGAGAGATTCAACAATGAACAACGTCTAAGATTATTGCAGGTGAGCAATCAGTTGATGTGTGTAAAACATTTGCTACCATCTCAAACTGCCCACTTTAGACTGGTAAAACTGAGAAAATGTATAATTTCAAGAAAAGATTAGTGTCTTAAAGACTTGCACTAGATGTTTCCTGTGACGAATGGAAATTATCATTTGAAGATAGCTTGTTAAGGCTTTTTTTACAATAGTTTTCCAGCTGGTGCTGTGTGTATTGTTGCATTTTCTCCTTGGAGGTCTTGTAGAACTATTCTTTGTGTTTAGTTCAAGAAGGCAGAAGAAGTTTCAATCTCTCTCACTCTAGCATGCCCTACCCAGCAGAGTTTTAGTAGCAGTAACTCACTTTGATGTTTTGTTTAGTTGCAGATTCTGTTACTGAATGATGAAACTAAATGCAAAAGAGGAAATTTCTGTGAACAGAACATCAGGCAGGACGCTGTGTACACACACACACCAGAAAACAGAAGGAGGTGCCAGTTTATCTATATTATGTCCAATGACTGGAAACCTTCATCTTGCATCTCCTCAATCTCTTTAAACTTCAGCTGGGCAAATATCCCAGCCAAAATTATGTAATGTCTTGGAGCTATCTGGGAGTCAAAACCCTTCTCTTCTCTCCTACCTCCAGATGTTTTTCCTTTCCTAGTTTTCTTTAAAAGAAGAAAGTGATACATCAACTGTCCTTGTAGTAACTTTATAGGTAGCTACTGATCATTCTGCTAATATTAAAACTCCAGTGCCTAATGCTTCATTCACTGTTGGCAGCACAGTGGCGGAGCTTGGAGTGTGTGGAGAGGGGGCGGGATGGGGGCGGGACTACAGTGCAAGGGGCGTGGTCACTGTGAGTGGTGGAGGGGCTGCAGTGCGTGGGGGTATGGCCAGAGCACATGGAGGGCATGGGTATGTGGGGCGTGGCTACAGGCTGGGACGCCCCAAAAACATTGCAGCCCAGGGCAAACCGCCCCCCCCCGCTCCCAATCCCTATGCAACTGCAGCAGCAAATGAATGTTAAACATTCATAAAAGTAAGCAGTTACAGGAAACATGTTCTTCCCTTACACATAGTAGTACTGTGGTTTGGCTATTACCTCTGTGTAAACTGCTTCCCTATGGTGAGTGTCCATGTTGTAGTGATAATGCAGAGGATCATTAGTTATGAGGATTGTTTGAATCAGACCCACATCAGGCTCCCCAAACATCCATCATAATGGCTGGTCTGTTTATGTGAAATACCTGAGTGACCAGGCTGGCCTGCATGGCCAGTGCATTTTTGTACCCTGGAAGTGCAATTTTGACATATTTTTAGACACCACATCAGGCTTTTGGACTCAGATGTCTGGTTTACTTTATAGGTAAACTAGCGTATATACCTGGTGTTGTCCGGGATTTTATTTTCTCATATGTAATACTAGTTAGAAAGATTTGAGATCCTGTATCTTTAATTCCCCAACCTGTCTTGTCTCTAATTCCCCAACCTGTAACTTTTCCCCACACTCCCCAATCCAATCTGTATTCAGAGTTATTAACATAGAGAGGTTGGGTTCCTGAGGGAATACATTGCCCTCCTCCTTGCTGCTAGGCCTCATCTCCATAGCAACTGACCTATTCAAGACAGACACAGTTGACTGAGGCCTAAGAGATCCCTGGCTGAGAATTCTAAAGGCCCTTCCCTAAACTGCAAATCCCAGGATTCCATAGAATCTTCTTAGGCAGCCAATCATATGAGGTCTTCATCTGATACAGACAAACAAACTTTGACTTTTATATATTAGATAAAGGCTACTCCTCAGCCTGAAACAGCCACTCATTCAGTGAAATCCCCTCCCATGGGTGTGTGTGGATTGTTTTGAGTTAAAGAAATTGGATTATCTTTCCTCTGCAACCCAGTTTATATGTTACTGATGCAACATGGAAGCCAAGCTTGATGAAGCAGTTCTGCATTGGTAGTCACACTGAAGAATGAATTGCAGATTGTATATTTATCTTATAGGGAAATATTTAACTTCTTGCATTTACATTGCACCTTATGATGTACATAGCTCCCAACATGTTCTTTCCCAGCAATCCAAGTTGATAAACTTTGGCCAGTCTTTTCCTTTGAAATGTAATTTCGTGTAGAAGTGGAAAGGGAGCTATTCTGTTGCTGATCCTCCAGTACTGTGGGATTTTGCTTGCATCTGTACTGCACTTAATAAACAAAAAAATAAATACGTGCTAAGTGAAAGCCAGTGTGGTGTAGTGGTTTGAGCACTGGAATACAACTCTGGAGACCAGAATTCGATTCCCAGCTTAGCCGTGGAAACCCACTGAGTGACCTTGGACATATTATACACTCTCAGCCCCAGAAAACCCTATGATAGGTTCATCTTAGGGTTGCCATAAGTCAGAAATGACTTGAAGGCACACAACAACAACAACAAGTGCAAGATAAAAGGATTTGGGCGGTTTGTCACTGAATGAAATAGAATCAGACCAGCAAAATCTCCTTTCCTCATTCTGCATCAGATGATCATCTGGGAATCCTTCAACCACAGCAGTAACCTTGGTAAGGCAGACTCCACTGGGAGATCCAAACATGGATACATGGTGGTGCAGATGTGCCCCCAAGTTTTTTTTTTCCTCCTTTGAACTGCAAATGTTCATAATACCATTACCAGAAACTTTTTTTGAAACTCTCTTTTAGTGCAAAAGTAGTTTTCTTTATGGTGTTTAAGAAACAGATTTGAGAGCCCTGGGCTAGTTATACCGGCCTGGGGAAGGCCAGGCCATTCAGGGCTGACAGAGGCCATCTGCGCTGCACTTGCCATCCCTGCCATGGAAGGAGAAAAAGAAGAGAACAAGGAAAATGCTGGCAACAGCTCTAGTAGCCCTTGTGTGCTGAAAGAAAAGGCTGGCACCTCTGCTATCTTCGCTTCCTGTTCCTTCCATAGTGATGTGGGTGCAGAGGTAGAGATGTGTGAGAGTGGACACGTGCATGTTTATGAAGTATTTGTGCCATCAACTGCCCTTTGGAAAAACAGGGGCTTTACTGGAACAATGGTGATGGCAGCAGTTGAACCCCATTTCTACTATTTGCCTCTGAGCTACCAGCCCCTAAGCTTTGCCACTGCTGCCTAAAACTGATTGTGGGATTCTCTAGATCCTGACCTCAATCTAAAAGAGCAAAGTGTCCCTTTTCAGTCAAAATTCTCCATATACCAGACCATTCCAACAAAGGGTGCCTCCAAGAAATCTGATAGTTAAGCCCTGTATTTACAAGTAGGTCCCACTGGATTTAGTAAGTGTGCATTAGAATCTAGCCCACGGCATCCATGTAGTACTACCTACTCAACGGTTAAAGTGGACCTGGTATACCATGTAGGCACCATCTTCATTGAGATGAGTGCCAGTGCACAGAAGAATGCAGTTTACCATTCTTCAGATTCTGCTATGAGTTGCACATAGGTACTAACAGGTATTTCTAAAAACATGTGACAAACAGTCCCAAATACACATTTCTTTTCTGTAATTTTCATTTCTGGTGTCTTGCTTTCAATTTTGCAGTTTGTGACAGGCACGTCAAGTATACCTTACGAAGGTTTCGCTTCTCTAAGAGGTAGCAATGGACCAAGAAGATTCTGTGTGGAAAAATGGGGGAAGATCACTGCTCTGCCTAGGTAAAGTAATACCCAATGGCCAAGATCCTACATCATTTCAGCTTAGCGTAAACATCTGCTGGCAAAGTTACGTTATGTAACCCTTTACTGATTACCAGCGTAGTGCAGTGTAAGTGGATCAGTGTTCAGTGGTCATAGCTGACAGTTGCAACACACAATGCAATGCCCAGTACCCAAGTCAATGCATAGAAGTGATGTGCATTTAGACACTATTATGCATACTAAATGTGCTACAACCTGCACAACAGTCCTGTTCTACCTGTGGGATGCAAATGATGCCTACATCTCTTGTGTCATTAACAGAATGCCAGTTAGTGTCTTTGACATAAATTTATGAACACTGAAGAATACAACCTGTATGAGCAAATACTGTTTAATGGATGACACTAATTATTTCCATAATGAAGTTCTAGAATTATATGAATACCTCTTTCAAGAAAAGATGGTCAAATATAATATTACATTACTGGAAATCAGTTTGTGGAGTGGGGTTTGTTCTTATTCTGCCTCCCCAGATTTTGTGTACACACTGATAGCTCATGTGAAGAGGAAGAATTTCCTTCTTCCTGTTTCAATTATAGGAGCAGTTCTGTCAGTGAAAGAACCTGATTGAATCTTGTTGCCTTTTATTAACACACTGAATATGAACTTTTGTAAAGATTTTTTCCCTTAATTCTATTTAAAGCTGAACTGGTAACTCTTTTTAAGTCTCAGAAAGTAGGTTTCTCATTCAGCAGCTGCCTGCCTTTAGTGTAGACATATTGGTATTGTCTTTCTCTGCAGTTCTGCTAATGCAAGCATTTTTAAAGTGAATACTTTGAAAGCAAAAATTAAAATGAGTGAAATTCAGCTTAGCCACGGTTCTACTTTGCACATGGAACATAATCATTTAAACTGAAGACGGACCTCTCTTAAACTATGGAAATTGGCAAACTAAAGTTCATGCTGAATAATGTGTACTATTTACTTATACTCAAAGCATCCATTCTTTCGAACATAACAATTAACAGTATTTTTTTTTGCAAAAAGTATTTTTCTTTGCCAGAAAGTGAGTTGTTTCTCTTAAAAAGGGAAAAGCTTGTTCTCAAATGTAGCAAGTTTGCTAATGAGAAGATTCTTTTAAAAGCAATGTTATTCGATATGGAATACACCACTGTAATCAGTTAATAGCAGTGTTGATTCATCACTGCATATGCTTGTTTGATTTATTCCAAGGCTGTGGAGATCTTGCAAAAGTGAGTCAGAAATCCCTGCATGGTTTGCTCTTTTGATGCACTATTGTAAATCTCTTTTCCATTTAAGTTATTAAGTGTTGGAACAGTAGAATTACAAAGAAATCTGTTGTTAACATCTTTCTTTCTTTCTTTCTTTCTTTCTTTCTTTCTTTCTTTCTTTCTTTCTTTCTTTCTTTCTTTCTTTCTTTCTTTGGCTTCTGTTGCACTGTGTTAGAGATCATGTTGTTTTCCTCCATAGTCAAGCAAAGTTCCAGATGGCATCTTTGAGCCAATGGTAGAAATTTTAATGGAATATAAAAAGTAGAGGTTGCTGTTGCCAGGAGGCACTGGGTATGGCTTACAGAGTCTTCTAATCTGTGCTGTACTCTAATATGTTTGTGAGTAGAAGGGGAGAGTGAGCGTATTTCTCACAATGCAGTGTGCAATTAATGACAACAGGCAGCCACAGGTAAAATAATTGTTCATGTTTGAACATCACCTTAAAAACAGCTGGACTGTTTTCCTGGGTAGGTGGGGTCAATTTTCCCCAGGGAAACCAGTGGGGGCTATGTGGTCCTATTGGTTTTCTTGCTTGAAAATATCATCACTAGTGAAATCACCATGATCCCCTTGGAAACACAAAGCATAGGGAATGTGTACAGTAGCTCTTCCACATCTGCAAGGGTTAGGGACACAGAACCTTCATGAAAATGGAAAAATCACAAGTAACTCCCACCCTTGCAATTCCCCTCCAGAGCTCTCCCTCCCATTCCTTTGCCTCTGGCCCCAGCGTTGGGGGGTGGGGAGAAAAGAGACACACTAAACACCTTACCGGTATTTTCCTCTCAAAGGGAGAAGCCCACGGTTTTTCCCTACTAGTTACTTCCAGTGGCCAACTTGAAAAGGGAGGGGTAGGAGCAAAGAGAGCACCTGACTAATCAGCAACCATTACACAACAGAAAGTGCAGCCACATGGGAGAGAGGACATATCTCCAGCAGTGTGAGGTGGGCTTTGCTAACCCAAAAGAAAAAAATGTCCATTTTAAACACAAGTCTGGCATGCCTGGGCGAGGAATGAAAGGGAATGGGAGGAGGAAAATGAGGGGGGAGGCAAATTCGTGAAGGTCAAACCTGCAAATGCAGACGGAGGCTTGTACTTTGTATCTCAGTACCGTTGCCCATCTGCCAGCCCACTAGGGATTTGCTTCTCCTGGAAAACAAAGTGTGCATTCATGTCTATCATTTTTCTTTTCCAGTGGAATCACTGTGATTTTTGTAGCAGTGACAAATGTGATAGGAAGAACCTGGGTAGTGGTGATGTATAAATGGATTTATGGGGGCTGTACATAGGGTGTGTAAAATCAATTGCAGCATGATGAGAACAAGTGGCACAAAGCTTCTGGCATCTGTGCTTCTCATGCCATCCATTCTGGCATTGTCACAAGGAAAACTGTTCACTTTTCATTTTGCTTAACCACAGCTTGTTGAGTTGTCTGAACCAATACACTGTTTACTATTACATATGTTTCGTTTGAAAAGAACCAGCTTGAAATTATTGCATTATGTCTTAAAATGAGCTTTCTACCAGTAAAGTGAGAATTACACACTTGTCAGAATGTATGAGATAACAGAATCACACCTATGTGCAGTATGGCTCACAAAATAAGTTGGTTTAGCATCCCCTCCCAGGGGCATGAGAGGTTTCTTGAAGAGAAGTCAATTATTTTGTTCTGAATTTTCTCTCTTTGGACATACTGAGTCACAACCTTGGTGTGATTTAGAGATACCTGAGAGCATCTTTGTTAAAGCATAAGATGGCAACCTTTCCTTCCAGCACAAAACTCTGAAGAAATTATGCCTTGATCCCTGGGAACTCTAGTGACCATCTCTACCTCAGCTCTAAATAGAGTGAAAGCAATTTGTTTTTGTATGTTCCCCGGCCTCTCAATAGAGAGTTTCTTTGGTCCTGAGCCGTACCAGCTTCAGAGAGTTTATTTCACGAGTACTGCAGACTGCTGACTGAAGCTGGCCATCTGAAGAAGCAAGAGGTGTCAATGAGTGTCAGTAATTTCCTCAGAGAAGCCTCACAGATCCTGTCACTGTATGGCTGGATGCTGCCTTAAAATGGGGCCCTAGTGCTTGCAATCCTCTCATGTTTTAGGATGGGATTTGCTGAGGGTTATCTTTTTTCCTCTTAGGTATTTTTAAATGAATTAGGATGATGCTTGCTGTGACAAGAGTCATGTTTGTTCACATGTGAGGGAACCTACTTTTTATAACTGAAGAGGTGCACGAATAAGGAGGATGTGAGCCCTTTCTCTCCTTACTTCCCTATGCTCTAATGCTTCAGTCACTTTTTTCCCCAGCCCAACTCACCTTCAGTGCCAAAATACCGGCTGAGATAAAAGTATAGGGGGTAAAGTATGGGTGAAGATTGAGCTTCCTTCATCCACACACACCCTTTGTTGTAAAAGCAGATGTCTATATGTCTTGCAGAAGTGTTCAGGCAGGCACAAGGCCAAGATATGTCGATGTCAAGATATGTTGATCACTTCTGGTTTGGTTTTTATGTAGTGTCTTGAGTACTTTGGGCCCAGAATGATTTAGCTGGCCTACTGGCATGAACTCTGCTTGAAAGGGAAAGTGTATAAAGGCTACAGCAGTGCTTCTCAAGCTATCCGATGTGGGGAACTGGCATTCCTCCCCACCTCCAGTGGGCCAGGGTTAGTACCATATTTGTGCAGATTGGCTACAGTTGTCTTTTTCCTTCCTGGAAACTCTCGTGGCACCCAGAGGTTCAGGGACCAACACTGGATCATGGAACAGCACTTTGAGTGGCACTGGTCTAAAGGGCTCCATTAGCAAAGGTAGTATGTTGCCATTGCCAGGAAAATGAAAACCACATGAAATGCACTATGCCCTAGGAAGGCGCTGTTGCCTTAACTACCATCTTTTCTTCAAAACACCTCAGCCCTTTGTCAGGGGTAGAAGGAGAGCTAACATTGTCAAGAAGATTCCATGTTGTTTTAAGTAAAATAGTTGGGCGTGAATTCTGTAGGGCAAGATTGTTTTCATTTTTTGAAAATTTGAAAATTAGACCATTTTGGTTTTGCTGTTATTTTTATTAAACAAAATGACTTCTAAATCTACATTTGTCTTTTTTTCTGATGTCTCATGAAGATGTAGCTGTTGCTTCTTAGTCTCCCTCAAGAGGCAGTGAGCTTTATTATCAAAGCAGTTCTGTTGCTCCAGTTCTGCCCTTTTGGCTGCCTTACCGAAAACAGTGTACAGCATGAATTATCTCCTCGTCAGAAGGCTGGAGACAGAGAGTGCTTAAAATGGTGGTCACTCTGCAGCTGGGTTTATTTGCTGCCTCAGGGTAGGGAGTGGAGGCACCCTGGATTACAAGCCTGATCTTATAAGCTTTCTCTCTAAAAAGATATTGTTCGAATCCTCACCAAGTGGAAAGAGAGGGGTGTCTTTCAGGTTGCCTTCTCCCACACCCATTTTAAGGCATGATTAAATCTGTTAGATGAACTTTTAAAAAGAAAGTTTTGTCCCCCCAAGGAACAGTTTCTTGGTAAACTCTTACCTAGGGAGTTGAACTTTTAATCCCTTTAAAAGTCTATTCTCCCAGTAGTTTTGAAACAGAGAAATGGTAGAGATTTTAATATTGCGTCTTTAGAAATGACTGCAGTATCTCGTCATTCAATTCTCAAAGGCAAGGAAATAGAAATCAAGGGCCTCACTGTTTTGCAATAGAGGCAGAGAAAGAATAATAAATTTACTTCATAGTTCATGTTTTACCTTAGGGATAAACTAACTTTGAAATCAGGATGCGATGTGGGGAAAGTTCTTGCTGTTTGTTCTACTTATCTAAATATCCAAAGTCACTCTGAGTTCTCCCACTGTTTTTTTTCCCTAGAGCTCACACTTGTTTCAACCGTCTTGATCTTCCTCCTTACCCATCATTCTCCATGCTGTATGAGAAACTGTTGACAGCTGTCGAAGAGACAAGCACATTTGGACTTGAGTGAAACACAAACCATAGTGCCCAGCATCTTGGACCTTCTGTGGACCATTCCTCAAAAGGATACGTGAATGCTTCTATTGTGTTACTGAGGACAATCTTTTTTTAACAATGCAATGTGAGTAATGAGACTTCATGAATGAGCAAAACTAGTCTGGGGAGCCCTTATAAGCTCTGAGTTAGCTACGCAAGTACTCCAGAGCAAGCAGTGTTGGTCTCTAGGAACACCAACAATCCATTATTGACTTTTCCCCCCTTCTGGCCACAAATTTAATATTTGGTATTAAATATTTTAAATATTTGATTTTAAAATGAGATGTAAGAACAAGTGATCAGCAATATCAGGACTACTGCTAAACCGTTCACTACTCAGAAATGGATTTTGCCCCAATAGTTGGAGTTCAACGTGAAAATAGGAAGCTTATTACTCCAGTGGCAATTGTAGGAGGTCTAGTGAAAACACTATTTTTTTTTAAAGGCTGGTAGATGTTACTTCCCAATGGTACGCTGGGACTATATGCCATATACAGTACAGTACTAGAATATGCTACACATGCTATACCTAAGAATATGAGTGCCTGCATGACATCAATTGCGTTTCAAAGATACAATATAAAGATCAGTTTTTGTTGGGCTTAACAGGAACATGAAGAAAAATAGGCAACAAGATATGGCCTGCAGTGGCTTGCAATTAGGTGGCTTGTACAAATGTAATATGCAGATAGTGTATTTGGCATAAGATGAGCTAATATAAGAGAATAATTATTGATTTATGCTTTATACTGCATGAAGGGAGTGGTTTTTTAAAACAACTAGACTTTATCACAGCATATCAGGAACAGAACAATTACACAGTGATTTTTGTTTATTTTTATAGATTCGTTATATTAAGTTTGTTAAGAGTGTAAATATGAAACTAGCTGACAAAGTACTTTCTTTGTTCTTTTCACCTTTCCATGCTTAATTATTGTGTTTGATTCTTTAAACACTCTCAAGGAAAAATGTATATATATACATATATATATATGCCTTTTATTTTTATAAAGGTAAGATATTCCTGAAACTATTTTTTGCACTGAATGTACCAAAGTCAAAGGGACATTATGATCTGACTGACAGAAAACTGCATCACTCATACAAATCTGTAGGAAGTAGCTGATTTAAAGAACAGCTTTCTTCACAGTGCCATGTCTGTAGATAATATCAGGACTGTGCACATTTAAGTAATAATTTTATAAGGCTCACAACATGTCATGATATGTAATATGCATTTATTTCAAATACATTTAATTTGTTTTTTCATCCCTCAACTGACTTTATGGGGTAGAGCTGAATACGGATATTTCACATTTTCCCTGCAAGATTTTGTGTGCATGTGTACAGCACTATTAAAAGCACTACAGTGGATCTGGAAAAACAAGACAGCCATCACTTAAGAGGATGAACCTTCACCTGAGGAATAACTTCTTCACCCTCACATTCAGCAGTGAACCATCTCCAAGATGCAAGCTGTTTGTAGTATCTTTTTAAGCCTGCGTTTTCACTAAACAGTTTTCTTATCAATGTTTATTAAAAATGAAGTACTTTTCTATCATATATCTGAAAGCATGAATCCACCATGTCATATAAGCTTTTAATTTTGGAAACATTAAAGGGTGTGAAAATCTTCACAAGGTTTCCCATGCTGAAGGCCGTTTCATGCGTGTGCCTGGAGTCCTCTGTTCGTATCCCTTATTGTCCCTTGAAAATTAACACATGCCACCCAAAACACACTGCCTAGAGTGGGGTAAGCAACTATATTTTTTGCCCTGCATCAAGCCACCATAGCCAACAATACAGAATGACAGGAACTGCAATCCCCAAACATCTGGAGAGCCACAGTTGCCCACCTCTATTCTAGACTGTGCCAATCTAGGTACCACCTGTGGCATTACAGGCCCTGACACTGAATGAAACAGGAAGAGATCGTGAGGGTTCTCCCTTCTGGAGTTTTTGAGGGGTACTATATGCCTGTTCTTCAAACAGATCACTATTGTGGGAACATCCTCTCACTCATCTGGAGAGCCTGTGTCAGCTACAGTGAAGACATAAAATATAGACATTTTATAGCTTCCCTAGTTAGAATGTAAATTCTATTGGGGTGGAGGCAGTGGATGGAGTGGTCAGTGGTCAGTGGTCAGTGGTCAGCCTTAAATCACAATCAAGTAACATCTTCTAGAATCCTGCCTTGTTTTTGCTGCTTCTGCTTTTTCTCAAGAGAGTTTTAACAGTTCTCTATTTGCTGAACAATGTATTTGTTGAACAAACTGGTCCAGATCTTAAAAATTTAAATTGACTGCATATTATACCTCTCCTCAGAATGGGTCATGTCCAGTGAGATTAATTTATTTTGTAAATTTAATAAGGTCATTTGGGATGTGATGCCAGTCTTGCTTGAAAAAGGAACCTGGACTTTGGTTTTTATAACATTACCGTCATTTTATATTGGCACTAAAGAAAAATTGGAATGGAAATTAAGCCTGTAATCTAGAAAACAAGTGGGATAGTTCTGTGTTTGAGGAGATTACACTATCCTTAGCTGGTATTCCAGTTATCCAAGTTTTACTTGCAGCTTATCTTCAGATTTGACCACAAAATCAGCAGATTTAATACAGGTTTGAAATGGGAAGAAACCATTTTAACAAAGATCTGTTCAAGATTACAGATTTTTTTTTAATGGACCCTAAATAGAATTCTTAGAAGTCCTTTGTTGTGTTCTTGGGCTTAGGTTTGGGACCCTTTCACACTGCACAGTTATAGCTCTATGATTCCATTTAATGGTCATGACTGTATCTTAAGCAATCCTAGGATTTATAGTTTACTCAGAGGCACTAGACACCCTCTGGTTGAAGACTCTAAATGTCCTTCACTAGACTGCAAAGCCTGGAATTTCATAGAGTGAAGCCATGGCAGTGAAAGTGGAATTGAAGTGATATAATTGTTTAGTACATGAAAGTATGATAAATAAGATACATGAAAATATGATGATGATAAATAAAACTTAATTAAAGTACTATACTTCTGGAAGACCATGAGTCCTTAGAATAGTGGTTGTCCAGATGTTTTAGACTTCAACTCCCAGAAATCCTAGCCAGCATGGTCAGTATTCAGAAATTTTATGAGCTGAAGATTCAAACATCTGGAGAACCAAAGTTTGAGAGCCGCTGTTGTAGAATATGATGGATACTCCTAAATTTTTGGATGTTGCCACTCCACAGAAGAAAATCTGTGGCTCTGCACTGCTCATAAAGCTCTTCCCTTTAATCTGGTAGCCTTGTCTCAATCTCTAGAGGGCTTCAGGCTGCATATAAATTGTCCCAAGCTTGTTATGACAACCATCCAGAAACTTGTTGCCTTAGCTGTCCTGCAGTGATGGTTGCTCGTGCCCTGTTCCAGTTGTATATTACACAAACAAAGAGATTCTCAGAACTTCACAAAAAGGCAAAAATAAATAAATAAATATTGTTAACCCAGATCTAGAAATGTAAGGAAGGGGGATAGGGCTGACTTTCTCGAATCACAATCTAGAAAATAATTTTTAAAAGGAACCAGAGGATGGAAAAATCACAAAATGATGCAGTTACAGTGTGTGGAAAAATACATTTAGTGGTACCCACTGGAGCTCCTGTTGCCCCTTCTCAATTGAATTGGGTACATGTTTCTGTTGGAGTAGTACAGTGGAGAACAGGCCATCTCAAACAGGAAAATATAGTGAAGGCATGGGAAGAAATGATGCTGCTTTCCACCAGATTACTAGCTGACTGATACCTGCAGTATTTACATAGCCACTTTCCTCACCACTCTGAACTGTAATGAATGCAACAAGTGACAAGAGATTATGGCTGAGGGGCATAGTGGATTCCCTGCAATACACAAACAATTGAGGGAGAGGGAGATACTTCGGACTACTTGAATCGCCAAGTAAAGTATTGTTGTGTGCCTTCAGGTCGTCTCAGATTTATGGTGAACCATAAGTATACAGGGATTTCTTGGAAAGATTTGTGTCATGGTTTGTTGACCGTAATAAAGGTTGAATTATTTGTAAAGGAAAGATTTGTGCAGAGAGGATTTTGCCCTTGCCTTCCTTTGAGGCTGAGAGTATGTGACTTGCCTAAGATCACATACTTGGTTTCCCTGCCTGAGCAGGGATTCAAAACCCAAACCAGTAGTATACCATGCTGGCTCCCAGAGATAAGGTTACCAGCCTAAATCGGAGGGATATACGAGTACTGCAGAATCCCAGATTTTCTTCTGTGGAGGGACAGCATCCAAAAATTTAGGAGTATTTGTCATATTCTACAATCCTTAATAAAGCAAATGCCTGTAGATTGGCTTGATTTCTTTTCTTTTTGTCCTTCCAAGACTGTCTGTGTCCATTGGGAACTTGTCTGTGTAACTGAGTGAGCCATGAACGTGATCTGACATGTGGAATTAGCCAGGAGGCAATGCTGTGTGAATATTTCTTTTAAGAAATGTGTTGTGGCCACTAACCATAGTCATTATTATAGTGATGCCATTAGGCTTCAGAACTCTGTTTTAAATGCTTTGGAATGACTCATAAAATAACTTAATATTTTACTCTCATCTACAGAAATACAATATAGGTACAGTGTTCCTCAGCTTCTTATCTAAGATGTCTGTGCTGGAGCCAAACTACTTCAGAGACATACTTTTCTTTCCCAAACAGCATCAACACTAGTTTGCAAATAATTATTTAGGTGCTTCCAGACAGAGGGTTCTTAATGCTTCTGATTAAAAAAAAATCTTCATATATTTCATCTTTTTTTCCTCAATGAGTTTGTGTGTGTGTGTGTGTGTGTGTGGAAAAAGAAGAGATGGAAGAAGTGGTAGGAAAACATGAAGAGGTTATAAGTGGAAGATTATATTGTCTCAGCCCCATGTGATACTCTGTAAATGAGGCTGGGTGACTGCCAGATAACCGTCTCTTCTGGAAGCATCCTGAATAAAAATGTGCATTTTAAGCCAGCACAAATTTTACAGTGATGCAGCATTTGTTCAGTAAAATGGTATGTTTTTTCCTCTCCTATTTTTGGATGCTTCACATTGTTTGCTTATTTTTTTAAAAAAAATCCTCTGTTTAGAACAAATTAACTCTATAACTCACAAATCAGAGGCCTGAAACGAACCATCATATCACTCCTAGTTAGATTTAGGAAGGCATCTAAGGTGAAATTCAGTCCTGATCAAAAGGCCAGCCTGTGCAGAAAATAAGCTCCATGATAAAATTGTCTGTCCCAGTTCACTGGATG
Source organism: Cyclura pinguis (assembly GCA_030412105.1). Taxonomy (NCBI): domain Eukaryota; kingdom Metazoa; phylum Chordata; class Lepidosauria; order Squamata; family Iguanidae; genus Cyclura; species Cyclura pinguis. The sequence continues at coordinate 205,841,012 of CM059599.1, forward strand.
TATTGTGAATGTACACAACATGTAATCTTCAAAGGAAGTTGGAAATCCAGGCAGTAGCTGCCTGGCAAAGCTTCTGAAAGAAAGTCATTGGTGGGATAAAAAAAAAAATTGGCAGAGAACCATGGGTTGGCATTTTGTAGGGCTTTTTAAAGTTGCGGGAATGAAGAAAGTTTTGTGGTTTTCAGTGCTTCCAAGAAAAAACCAAAAACAAAGTCTTCAGCATTGGGAGTTGGGCCTGCTTGCTTATGCTTTGACATGGAAGTGATAAGTGCAGCTGTTTATAAAGCTGTGGATTATTGATCACAGATGTTTCCCAAATCTATGGATTTTTGCAGTACATTTTTTGAGGTCCTTATTCTGTATTGAGAGTACCCTAAAGTGTATGTGTTGAATATCTGAAAACTGCTAGTCTTGGGTCTCCTCCCATTGAGTACAAAGCAATATGAATGTTGTTTTAGGAAGCTGATTGTGATTCATGTTATAATCTGTTTTAGCAAAATATTTAAAATGAATGGTGTTTTGCCCCTTCTTAAAGTAGGAGTGGAAGCTTTGGGGGATGCTTTTGAAATTACTTGTATGAAAACACTGAGCAGATCCAAACAATAAACAATGGTCTTACTTTAGATCTCACAGTGTTACTACTAGTAAATGAAAAAGCACAAAGCAGGCTGTGAGAAGTTAGTTAATTTGGAGTAACAAACATCAGACACACCTTGATCTGTTTTCTTTTTTCCACTTACCATGCAAGAAATTATGCACTAGGGCTGGATCCAACAGATGGCAAAGCCTGACAATTGCTGGTGTGCCAAGATTGGCAAATTGCCCAATGCATTTTAGTTTAAAAAACTAATCAGGTTGGGACTGTGGACAATCTGCACTCATATGAACATGCCTGACCATTCAGATTGGCCTCTGAGGCCCTCTTCTGCAGCCCACTGGCAAGTCCCATCAGTCTTTCTTTTATTTTCAGCAGTGGACTCATCACTGTGGAACTCTCTTCCATGGGAAATTGGTTTGGGTATGTCACAGTCTGTATGTGTTTCAAAAAGGTTTTTACAAAACTGAGTTATGCATACACTTTTACTAATTTAATTTGAAATGGGGTCAGACTTTTAACACTGAACTTTTAAAACTGTTTCTACTTTTATTGTCTCACTATTGGTTTTCAAAAAATATTATTTTTTCTGATTATTTATATCGGTTTTGTATTGTTTTTATGATTACATGTTGATATGATTTTATTGTGACTGGCGTTACTCTCCAGACTGCCTTGACAGGGCTGTCTAGCCTTTAAGGGCAACACAGAAACATTTAAAATGAATAAATGATACATATCTGGGCACCCAAAGCTAGGAAAGGCTACATCTGAGGAATGTCATAGTGTTCCTAAATGCTTTGTTCATCTATGTGTTTGTATGTGTATGAGGGGAGGGATTAATGCAACTGGGAAGATGATTGGATAAACAACTTATTCAGACAAGTGTTAACCAAATTATAGTTCTTTCAGTGTAATTGTCCTTTTTTTCTTTACCAATGGCAAAACGAAAAGGGGTGGTGGTAGAATAATGATTATCCAGTCTGAGCTAAGCTGTTCTCTCCAGAAAGAGATTGGTTTGTCCTTGCAGTACTTTAAGAGCAGCTTCTCTCCCATCCTGCAGGACCGGTTGGGATTCTTGCATTCCTCCTTGTCTCCATTTCCTGCTTTGGAAGTTTAATTGCTTGGTAGCACTCTATGACTCAGCGATTAAACTCCTGTAACTTTGCACAATGGTCCTATATCATCTCCATTGTTAGGCAGAGGAAGACTGTCCTGTAATCTGCATCTCCTCCTCGCTGGCTGGTGTCGCTGGGAAAATGGCACCTGATTGACTTGTTTGGTACAGCCAGCTACTTGTTTTATATTACCAACTGATGTTAAGGTCCATGATCTGCTGAAGAATTCTAGGGGAATACATGGAACTGTTCAATGGCTACAGCTTTAAGACATGGTAGATCCATAATGTGATTTTCTATGTATGTGTGCCTTCAGGTTGCCTGTCAATTTATGGCAATCCCATGAATATCATACGGTTTTCTTAGGTAAGGAATACCCAGAGGTAGTTTTTCTAGTTCCTTCCTCTGATATTCATTGGTAGTCTCCCGTCCAAGTACTAACCAGGGCTGATCCTGTTTCATTTCCAAGATCAGATGGGATCTGGTATTCAGCAATGAACAATGCCATGGAAATGTAGCCCGAGTCATGAGGTAATAACCCTCAAGCAAAGTAGTCAGCTGAAACATGACTTCAGAGGAAGAGAGCAGGAGGTACAGTTCAGTTATTTACATTGTATATTAGGAAGTCTATTTTATACAGTTATTCAGTCAGTGTATGCACTCTGATAGATCATTTAAACAGCACCTTTCAAGCAAATATTTGAAATCAAAAACATAAGAATAACCTTTATTGTCCAGAGCTTTGGAAATGTTAGTGTTGGTGCTAACACATTAGAGTTAAACCACTGAAGCAAATCAATCATTTAGCATTAAAACATTTTTTTAAAAAACTTAGTCAAATTAGTTCAATTAGTTCATTGAATTTCTAAGTTACTTTTTAAAAAAATAATAAACATGTCTGGAAACAAATTAATGAGAACTAGTAATCACAAGTCAAAGTCCAGTAATTGTAACTCAAAAAGTAATGTCATTGGCATTTAACAATTAAGGTGATGTTTTTTTAAAAAAGGTCATTTTTGAAAATTTTAATGAATTAGGAATAACAAATTAAACTTTGACGAATTAGTCCCAAACTCTCAGGGCACTCCATCCAGCATTTTGTTTGCAAAAATGACCCTCTGCCAGATAACATTTACATTTTGTCCTGTTGTTTTCATGGCATCTGCTGTATTATGTTAATTTTTACTTGTGTTTGTTTTAATTGTTGTAAGCCACCTTGAGTCCTGAACTGGGAAACAGGCAGGATGTAAACAAATCATCATCATGACCACCATCACCTCTACCACCACTGTCTGCTGTTCGAGGTATATTACCGATGTTCACAGAAGCTCCATTTTGTTATCTAAGGTTCATTAAGAACACCCACCAAGAAGTGCTAAAGCTTTTCGTGGCTTAAACTTTGCTAGGAAGCTGAGGTGCCAAAGTTTTGGGGTACTTTTCTTTGCTAGTCTTCTTTCTCATATGAGGGCCTTATATGTAAGGAGAGGGATGAGCTTAGAGTTTAGTGTGCTACTTTATTGGTATTTACAGTTACACTAATTTAATGGTGGCGCTTCTTATTTATTGCAAGAAAGCACTTATATCCATCTTTCCAGACAACAACTTATACTTGAGGATTTAAGACATGACTGCACTAAGAAAATTCAGCTACTCGTCTTAATCCACCTTATTCAAGTAGCAGTAGTCCTGTTCCCATTATATCCATCCAGGTTGCATTGGAATTCACATAGAATTGAACAATGAATCATCTGTGTCAGGGTTGAGCAAGCATCCTTCAGGGATTATGCAAAGTGACCAAAACAACAAACAACAAAAACAAAACCCCAGAAATGGCTGGAAGTGCAAGTCTTCATAGTCTCTGTGCCTCGCACAAATGGTTTTTTTTGTGCATGTGCAGGAACCCAATCTGAATGGTCCAGAGCTGAATGATTTGATGGGAACCCTTCCACGCGATCTACCGCACTTATCCTAGACTGCCAAGCTAATCCCCTCCGTTTCTCTTCATCTGCTGACAGAGTGACTTCTGTTAGAGTGTTTCCTTGAAATTGAGTAGCTTCCTGTCTTTCCAGTTCATTTTTATGGTTCTTTTTCTCATTCTTTCTTTCCCCTTCTTATTCCAACACTTTTTTAAAAAAAGCCTTTCTCTTTACTTTGGGAGTCCTGCCCCTTCTCTTTCCTCTTTTATAGTCTCAACCTCTTTCTTTAAACTTTGCTCTTGAAGAACCAAAGTTACAGGTAAGCAACTTGTCGTTCTGATTTTGAAAAATGGGGTTTTTAAAAAGTTAAACTGCGTATAGAGAGCATCTTCAACCTATTTGAAAGGTGAATCAGCACTTCCAGAGGCTTTCACAAGAATCGATCAACCCTTTTTTTTACCAGAGAGAGTCTGGAGGAGTCAGAGGGGCTCCATCCAGCCAGAGGGTTGTACTTTGTTTATGCCAGGCTATGCAATAGACTTGTGGATTTTACTGAATGAAGTAAACAACTGTATAAAATTCGAAGGACACATAATTATCTCATTTCCAATCTAAATAATAAGGGGGGGGACAGGGGTCCTATTTTCCAAGGGCAGTCCTCTATTTAATGGGCGATCAAAGGGTAGTCCCCTGTTAGAAGGTATTATCTAATTGAAAGGTTGTCCAATCTAGTTTCTCTCTCACACTTCACAATTATAGCACAGTGATTCCACTTTAATGGTCATGGCTCCATCCTGTAGAATCCTGGGATTGGCCAGTTGAGAGGGGGCACTGGCGGGGCTCTCTGGCTGAGCATTTTAATGGCACCCCCCCTAAACTGCAGCTCCCAGCATTCCAGAGGATGGAACCTTGGCAGTTATTATGGAACCAGAGGACTATGGCTGTGTGGTGTGAAAGTGGCCCGTGTATGGTTGAAAAGTATACCCAGGAGAAGGGAAAGCAAGGGCCTTGAAGTTGCCCATCAACAGCAGGAGACTGTTGGTCACTTGTCAGAATCAGGAATGGACAAATTGTATCAGTTTTGGTTTCCATTTCTTCATCCTTCAGATGTTAAGTTTGGCTTGTCCCAAACTTCTGAGGATTTTTCTATCCAAACTGTTTTCATCCTAAACTTTAAGAACAGCCGTCACATTTCTGTGAAAATTTATACAGACTTTTGTGCACATTTTGTTTAATGCAAGCATTTTTATGTGCAATTTTGTCTGCTATACACATTTTTGCGAAGTGTTTTCCTAATACAATCCAATTTAACTCTTTCAACAGGACATTTTAGCTCTTCAGAATCACTTTTTTCCCCCAGAATTCATACAGAACTACACAGCAAGGTAGACATTTTACAACTTTGTCACCCAAAGAGTTTTTTTTAAATATATTTTTAAAGTATGGTTATAAAGAAAAGAAACATTAAAAAAATGACAGAGAGAAGAATGTATATGAAAAAGGCAAGGCATATGTTGTTGTGTACCTTCAAGTAGTTTGAGTTATCATGACTCTAAGGAGAACCTATCACAGGTGTTCCTGGGAAGATCTATTCCGGCAAAGAGAGTTGCCTTTGCCTTTCTCTGAGGCTGAGAGAATGTGACCTGCCCATGATCACCCAGTGGGTTTCCATGGCCGAGTGGGGATTCGACCCCTGGTCCCCAGAGCCTTAGTTCAATGTAAACCCACTACACCACTCCAGCTCTCAGTAAGGTATATACACTGATATAAGTTGATAATATTTCCAAAAATACATTTTCTTAAAGTTGACCTCTAGAAATTACATATTCATGTGTAGCTGAAGCAGCAGGAGCTTTGACCACTACATGATAGATGATAAATGTCTGTCTTTTCAGCACTGGAATACTGCAAAAGAAAAAGCATGCAGGATCTAACAGTATTGACCTTCAGTTAAATGCCACATCAAATCAGTGTTCAAGTGTCCCTAGGAGGTAGCCATCTGCCATGTACAGTTATTTTCAGTTTTTAAGATTCAGCAACTGTTGGTTACATTTTTTGTTAAAAAAAAGAAAAGAAAGGAAACAAGAGCTAGTCAATATAAATGTTCCACCTTATGTGAACATGTGCTTTCTGGCTCTGAGTACTTAGGTATTGTGGAATATCCTTCATTCTGTACCCACAAACACTCCTATGACCATGGGACCCTTTTATACATTTGAATTCCCATGGGCATCACAAAATGCAGATGAAGTCACTCCATGCAAGTTTTTAAAATGTACCCAGATGAATATTAAATGTTATTTTCCTATTTAGTATGCATTTCTCAGTCAAAAACTCCATTGTGAAATTCAGAGAAGTAAAAGTTTTGAAAGATAGCTCAATACCAGACTGCACATACATTCAAATCTGCAAAATGTGACACATTTACAGTCAAGAAGGAACCAGACAGATTTCTCTTGTGTCCCTAGTCAAGAGTTATTTCTACAGATGTACCCTATTTCTATTTAAATAATAGCAATTATTTCCAGATTTGCACTTAAACATATAAATGAACAAAAGCCATTATGATGTAGTGGTTTGGGCACTGAACTATGACCCTGGAGACCAGGATTCAATTCCCTGCCTGGCCATGGAAACTCACTGGGTGACCTTGGGTGTGTCACTTTCAGCACCAGAAAACCTCATGATAGGTTCACCTTAAGATGTCCATAAGTTGGAAACGACTTCAAGGCACACAGCAACAAATATAAATGAGCATATGTAAAGTTTATGCTCTTTTTTTGATTACAACTCTCCCTGTTTGGAGCAACACATAGTGGTCAGACTAATTACAAATCTCAGAGAAGCCCAGTGGCTGTTGGCAAAGGGGAAACTTCCCATTGCTTTTAGGGAAGCTTTAAGTATTCCTTGTCTAATAACATTCAATGATGGCACCATTAGATTAGGTATTGTCTATTCCTGTCCTAGTAACAGATGTAATTATGTAGGAGATTGATGTGCAAGATGTATTTGCCATTAGTCATAGAGTGGCAAGGATGATCATCTGAATGTCTGCAGGTACAGTCATGTCTAATTATTTAATAGCACTTGGGTTCCAAAATGGTTTGTAATGGGTGACAAGTTCTAATTACTTTATACTTAAGGAATAAAAACATTAGTCTGATGTTCTGCCAAAATGATACTAGATGCTAAAATGAAAAGCAAAGTATTCTAAGGACTTGCATGTGTAGGAACCAGCTATAAAAAGAGCCAGCACAGTTTGTGACTCAGCAATCCCAATGTAGCTACCCATGAGCCACACATTGTGACCTTGCAGGGGTTGGGTAAATGTCATATGGTTGGTAGCCTGCACTTGGTTAGCTGTGTCACAAGTTAGGCAGGACCAGAATGATATGCCTGGGACTATTTACTTCTGTCCACAGAGGTCACTGTCTATTCTATTCCCATATCTAGATTTTGTTATTTAACATTATTATTGTCTTTTCCTTCTTTTTTTGTTACACTTCTTTCTAACTTGACACAATGGTCTGGCTGTTCTATAACCCAAGGACATGTTGGTAGAAAAATCCAAATGATAATTGTAACCATTAGTCCTTGTGTTGAAGACTTAATGTAACAGGAAATTCTAGAGAATGTATTTTGATAAAATACGAAACACTGACCATTTGTGGTCTCAGATGTCGTACCACAAATAAATACAGAAGGGCAGAATCTCAGCCACAGATGAATAAACCACAAAAGACCATTGCAAACACGTAAAGAATATACTGACAAAACTAATAGAGATAATATTTATAATCAATACGAATAACAAATGAATAGGAATATATGCAGAACTAAAGTATGTGTTCTTTTTTAACGTTGTAAGCTGCTTTGAGTCATCTCAAGGTAAAAAGCGGGATATAAGTAAAGATGATAACAACAACAACAACAACAACAACAACAAATAAATAATAACTAAATAGAATGTCACAACTGCCAACCAATAAGAAAACTTACAGGAAACACCACCAAAAGTAATATTACAAATATAGTCGAAAAATCAAAATACCAGAATTATTTCAGAAAATAGTATAACAAGAACATGAATACAAAATGTATAAACTTTATAACAATATGTAAATATACCCAGTCAAATTTAAGTGTTCCAAAGACAGATAAACTAAAGGGCTTATCTTCATTACACATCCTAAGAACTAGTTCACATGAACAGGCATGATTTGTCTTCTGTGTCAGCTTAGTAGTTCCAACCTGCCAGGAACCCTCTCAGGCCATAACTTTTATGTAACCATTATTCTCACTTCCAACAAATTCTCACTTCAACAAATCCTTTCTGAACACATCCTGATCTAATCTGCAGGTGCAACAAAATCAGATAGCAGGATACTGAGGTGGTAGAGTGGACCATGCCGCTTCAGGGATGATGTGTTTTTGCACGCTCTGCCGTATATAAAAACAACAGGGCTGACTCAATACAATTTGCTGCCTGAGGCAGAGTAGCTAATTCACATTCAGGGGTGTGGCCCTGGCAAAAGAGGGAGTGAGGCCATTGCTCTCTCCAAATAAGAACTCTGTCCCAATGAAATTTTCCTTCAGTCCCCACATTTTCTAGCATTGCAAGGGAGCGAGACACTGAAAGTTGTTCCTGTCTGGAACTCTTACACTTGCTGTGTTCTCATCCCCTTAATAACTTTGCCTGCTCCTTTTCTTTGGATGCCTAGACTGTATTTCTAAAAGCTCCACTAAAGTTTTAAGTTACCGCACTACTAGAAATTTGGAAAGTGAAGGAAAATTTCATTTTGGGAGGGGGGATTCCTACTGGGCAGCCAATGGCTCTCATTTTGTCCCTCCTGCTTACTCCAATGTGCCCCCCAGGTTAAGGTCTTCTGATTGCTGATCCAAACCAGGAAAGTGATTTTGGCAAAAAAATCCCTGAAGCACCTCTCCCTGGCACTAGCAATAAAAATACATTTATAACAGATTACTAACAATTTGCTACTCTTTCATGACACTCCAAGTCTGCCACCTGAGGTGGCTGCTTTACTCAATCTAAGGGTAGGGCCAGCCGTGAACAACAGCAACACAACACAAATGCTTACCTGGACTTGCACAACAATAGTCATTGCTGGGGAAGGTAAAAATTTGACAGTCTCCGTGGAAGAGACCAGGGTGTGACTGCGATTGGCACGTGGCACCAGATCGTGACATGAGCCAGCGGCGGAGCTTGTGCTAGTCTGCCTTTGCTCTTGTCTCCTTGGCTTGGACAATCTTCACAGCACAGGAGTCTAGGACATTGCGAGCTGAGGATCTGGCAGGTTTTGTGGGGGTCAATATGCAAAAGCAGTTTCAGGGTTTAGAATCTGTGCTGCTCGTGTTAAATCACCTGTTGGGGGGATTGATTGTTTTGTGTTGTTATTTTGCCAGGCTCCTCGGTAATAGGCCATTTCCGCACTAGACTGTTATAGTGCTGTTATTCCACTTCCAACATCCTGTGGAATCCTGGGGTTTGCCTCAAAGGCCCCTCCCTAAACTGCAAAGCCCAGGATTCCATAGGATGTTGAAAGTGGAATAATAGCATTACAACAGTCTAGTACAGAAATGGCCATAGTTAGGTTTTGAGGCCTGTCATCAGAGACCCATCAACCACTTGAACATGTGTTCAATTTGAGGCCTGTCTGGCCTTTTGAGGCCTACCAGGCCCCCCCTTTTTTTTTTGGTGTGGGGGACTGCTCATCCTGTTTGCCGTGTGGCCCATTGAAGGCCTATTGTGCCTAGTGGTGCCTTTTAGACCTGCTTGACTTGTGTGGCTGCTTCGCTGTAGTTCAGGCCTGCTTGGCCTGCATTAGCCCTGGTGTTCCCATATCAAGAGTGATATGGGGCGGGGCACCCGAAGCGCATTGGTCACACAAGAAGGATAGTGAACAATGACATTCGCAATGTCATGGGTAAAGGGTTGGACCTATTTTTGCCACATCCAAATATTGTCTTCTGAGATCCAGAGCTCTACCAGGCTGATGTTGTGCATCTGCCAGATGAAAGGAATGCATTGTTCCTGGAGGACCTGCAATGGGCAGTGAGGCCACCTTGGTCAGCCTGGTTGGGGAAAGGGACTAAGTAGATGCTTGTTCTTTGTCTGTGGCAGGTAGTGGGGGAGAGTAAGATTCTGGTTTTCACCCCTTGGCACTCCTTAAGTGTAGGGTAGGGCTCTGGAACTCCCTCTTTAGGGCCCTGTGTCCCAGGGGGTCGGGGAAGGAGGCTACCCTTGAGGTCCACCTGCAATCAGGGTTCTCACATGTAGAGTCCTGCTGCTTTGGTGGGAGTATCCACTGGTTACTTTCCATTTATGCTGGATGTGGACGCAACCAAAGCAATTTAGGTTGCCTTTGGGGCTGAGGTGTTTTACCCGAGGGAAGTCTGAGGGGATTATCACGTGGTGATGTCTGACCTCAGCTGGACCCATATCAGGCTGCTCTTTTCCAGGCCAACACAATTTTAAATAGGAGAGATTAAATAAAATGGCCCTTATTACCCAATCTCTGTGTCTCGTCTCATTGTTTCATGGTTGATCATCACAGAAGAAAACTGTTACAGCACTTCAGATACAACTAATTATTAATAGGGAATTCCCACTCCCTTTTAGTTATAAGGAAAACATACTCAGCACCAAGTAAGAGACACGAACTGTATCACTTTCTAATGTAGCGTGCATAGAGGAGCAGAGGAACAATAAGATTAGTAATACCTTTCTATGGTATATTTTTGCTCTCATGCCTAATCATTTTGTTGATAGTCTTGTCATGAACCTGCCTAACTCCCTTTTAATGCCATTGCTGCATCCTGTATTTCATCTTGATTTACTGAGTTCTTTCATATACTGGTTCTCCTGCCTCATTCAGTAATCCTGAATTCTGTAGTTGATCTAGAATTCATTGTTTTCCATTAGTAACTTTTCCCCACTACTTATGCCCCTTTTTTTCTTATTACAGAAAATCCATAAAAGAAGGAAGATGGAATAGCTGCCCAATCAATTTTGCTTTCCCTCTCAAAGTACCCATTTGTCTTTCACAACTTATTTTATCTCACATTTTTTAAAAAAAGGCAAACTGAAAGGAGAGGCAATGAGTTGCTTCAAGCACAATGATGATATATACTGTTGTCACCTGGTAATGCTGCACTGTATAAGAGTTGGTTTTCTTTAAAGCACACTGAGCAGATAATGAAATGTGAAGATTGAATTCCGTGAGTGACATTGCCTATTGCCCTGTAGCCAAGGAATGTATTGAACTGGCTGGCTGCTCCAAGGATTTCTAACATTACAAGCATCATATTCAAACTGAGGTGAAATGAAAAGTTTACTAATTTACTAATTTACTGCATACAATTTATTTTACTTTATGGCTTGGTTTAAAAAGTCTGTATGTGTGTTTGTGTGTATGTGTGTGTGCATGCACACGCGCGCGCGCGCACACACACACACACATAGTTGCCTGTTAACTTATGGCATATCTTAGTATATAATTGCTTTTCCTAAGTAAATTCAGACCCAGACATACCATCTTAAGAAACAGAGGAAAAAACTGGGCAACTATCTGAAGTGCTGAACAGAATTGCCTCACTATGCCTAACGGTGTGACTGGCACTGACTCCTTGAGTAATATTGTCAGTTTTCCAACGGATATAGTCAACCAGCCTTCTGCTTTTCTCTGGTAACAAGGCCATAGGCAGAGATGTACAGGTAAGGATGTTTAGAAATGACTGGTATTAAAAATAAATATTCTTACAAAACGAATGAAAACAGGTACCAATCACCCTCTGGGATCACGGGATTGTTCCCATAGTCATTAATTGTACTACTATTATATTCCTTTGTCTAAAATGAAACCCAGAGAATGAAATGGGGGCAACCATTTTAATTTGGCCAGAGCAGTACAGCAACAATAAACCTCCTTTTTGTCAGCCCTGCTCTTGCAACACCGATTGAAATAAATGGACTGTGTGTATGTGTGGAGAATAATTCCCTGGAAATGCACTCTTCTGTCATCTTGAAGGTATTTCATATCAATCCTTGGCTTTATGGAAATCTGACTGAAACTTTAAAGAGGAGCATGAGAAAATTAAAATTACTCTGCAGTCACTCTTGAACTAGGTATGGCAGTAACCAATGCCAACAAGTGCTAAAATGTTTTCTTTCTCCCCGCTGTGTGAATATGTGAAGGAGCTAAATATAATAAGAATGAAACTCAAAATATATTGATTGCCTGACTGCCATGTTTGGCAGAGTATACATCTTTTAAAAATAATTAAAGAATAGTGGCAAGAATATGATTAAATTCAAAGCCAACTAAGGTATTTTCCTACTGGAGACGGTGGACAAGATGCCACCCTTCCCCCGTTCCATAAACTGGATAGCCAGTTGAGTCTTACTTTCGTACTGATGAAAAGACAGCATTCTCGACCACACTGAAAGGCAGTAGACCAGTTAAGGGGGAGTAGACCAGGAAAGACCACGTGGGGTACACAGCTCTGACCTGAAATAGAAGGGGACAGCTGGAGTGAGGTAAGAGACCCCCAGAGCCTGCCATTCCTACCCCATGTGTTTGTCACCTGAGGTAGTCACCTTTGTCTACTGGTGGTAAGACCAAGTCCTAATTACATCAAATATATTCACCACTCTTCTTTGCCCCATCAGGAAAGTGATACTGTGTTCACATGCTGCTTGTGAGTTTCTCATAGGCATCTACTTGGCCACTGTGGGAACAAGATGTTGGACTGAATGGGCTTTTGGTCTGACCCAACATAGTTCTTCTGACATAGAGTGCATAATTATAAGAGGATGAGACATCTCCATCTGCTGCTGCCTCTCTTAAATTACTTGATGACATGTGTGACAGACCAAGCAAGCTAGATGTAATGATGGGAGTACTGGGTGTAGATGTGATTTGGTCATTCTCTGGTATCTGATTTTGATTCTAGATAGTTCTACTGTGTTGTATAAGACAAGGCATTTTAACACCTCGGTGAACATGTACAACCTGCCATCTTCTCATCTGCTGTTTGGTTTATGCTGTTTGCATTTCGTACATCAGTGTATGATCTCTTCTTGCTATTGCATCCTGTGATTAGGTATTTTTTAAGAAAAAAATATGATAATGCTTTCATCGTTACATAAACACAAAAGACAAGCTCTATTATCATTTACGGAGAATACAGCTCACACAACAGGAATTTCTCCTCTTCTCTTCTCTTTGACAGCCCCCTCTTGTCCCTGTGAAATCTCCTTTTAAGGGTCCCCCAGCACTTTAGAGCAGGAAAAATTCATAAGATACAAAAGTTTACAAAAACAAGATTAAACAATAAAAAATTAAAACTAGATTAAAACATGCATCATTAAACACAGACACATACAACCAGCACAATATGCAATATCCAAGACATCATGTAAGACCAGTCTTATATAGTTACTCATCAAATGCCTCTCAAAATAGAAAAATCTTAATTTGTCTGCAAAAAGAAAGTACGGAGGATGCTTGTCTAACTTCTCTGGAAAGGGAGTTCCAGAGCCTGGGGGTAGCCATTGAGAAGGCCTTCTCTCCTGTTCCCATCAGATGTGCTTGTGTGGGTGGTGGGACAGCGAGAAGGCCCTCTCCAGCAGATCTCAAAGCATGAGCTATTTGTAAGGGACAGTACAGTCCTTCAAATAACCTGGACCTGAGCTGTGTGGGGCTTTAAATGTCATAACCAGCACTTTGGATTAAACAACCAGTCCAGACAGTCTTTCCTTATGGATGGAGAAAGTGGTACAATCATGTTCTTCACCTCAGGCAGCAAAACTTTCCCAGTACATCAGCAAACTGTTATTTTGGGTTCTCATGCTATCCAACTGGGCAGATTTTACTCAGATCCTACACACGTCACCCAGCGTCCGTTTGGACCTATCATCTGACCCAGATTCCAAGCAAGCTGTTAACCCAAAAAGTCTCTAAAACTTGTAGGATTGAGTTATGGGGCGCAGTGTGAAGTCATTATTCTATCTTAACTGTTTTGTGAGCAACAAGGCTGTCCCTGACTTTAAGTGTGTTTAGCCAATGAAGTCTCACATCTGTGACTGACATTTGTAACCCATCTTTTCTAATTTCCAGTTCCCTGGATCAATTTAACAGTCCCTGGATCAGTGTAACAATTCTGCAGGAAAGACTAGCTTTGAAAAGGTTTGCCTGAAGTCTGTTTCATAGAGATCCTTGCAAACCCTGCAAAGAAAACAATGGAAATGTTGAAGCGAAGGGGGGGGATGCAACAAACTGGGTAAAATCTGCAATAGAATGAGTAGTGTTTCAGAATCCTGAAGTCTGTTGTTTTTCATGGCTACCTTGATAGAGCAGAATCATAAATTTCTATTAAATATTCAAAAAACCAAGTTCAATTTTATGAAGAGCAGTCAGAGTTTTCCAGCTGTGTGATATGGGAGGAATAGAGCCATCCCATCACTGCCACGTTCTTCTCTTGCTCCTTGTCTTGCGGCAGTAGCAGCGCCACTGCCTTCATCTGTCTGCCAGTGCTGACAGCAACACTGGAAGATTTGTGCAGCTGCTACTTTTGTGGAGAGCAGGAAGGCAGCAGTACGAGATGAACCAAGAGAGGAGAGGAGAGGATGGGTGGTGGCAGCTGTGCTTATTCGGGAAGGAAGCACACAGCACAGGGGCAAAGGGAAGCAAGCTGGGGGAACAGAGAGAGTAGGAGGTGGAGCAGTTTGGTGAAAGGTGCAGAGAAGGATGTTGTGGCAGAGGTGAGGTGAAAGAGAGGCAAAGAAGGGTTGGACATGCATGTGGTGGAGTACAAGAAGTAAGGGAGGGAGGCATGGTGAAGGAGTGAGGTAGGGGAAAGTATGGAAGGAGGGTAGAAGGTGTAGTGACAGGGCGCATGCCTAAGGTATGCCTAAGGTGACAGAAGGTGCAAGAGAGGGAGGTATGCTTGCACAAGGGGAGGGTACAAGTTGTACAAGAAGCAGGGGAGAGGCAAGGTGGAGGAGAGATATGCAGCTGCAAAAGAACACACTGTGAAGACACAAGGTAAAGCAAGAGAAAGGAAAAAAGAGAGGATGAGAGGTAGAGTGGGGAGGTCTCACAGAGCAAGAAAAGTAGGCACAACATAAGGTAAATCACAAGGGAAGGAAGTGTGGTTTCTCCTTTCCTCTGCTGTACTACTATACTATACTGTCTGATGAGAATAGTATTCAAAGTGCATGACAAAATATCATACTGGTCATTATCATCACCACACCAGCAATGTACACAGCCACTTTACATGGTTCCAGGTTGCTATTAATCCCCACAACAATGTCGTAATGTAGATTTGCCGAAAGGTAGTGGTGGCCAAAGTCCAAATTCCAGGACCAAGCAGAGGTTTGAACTTGGGTCTCTGTGTTCTAAGTCCAGCACTTTAAACATTACCCTATACTCATTCTTTCAGAAGGGTACAAAGTGATATGGAAAAAATTGCAGCTATTAATGTGCTGGACATGCACAATTAGAATGCAAATGAATAGGATGGATAATGAATTAGATGTCAGATTTGAGAGGCTGTAACATGGTAAACCTAATAGTGTGGGACTTCATAATCTTCTATTGCTATAACCCTTATATTGTTCTCACAGCATTACATTCAGCCTCTGACTCCTCCAGCCCTCTTTTTCCATATCATTTAAATTCTGAGGTCCTTGGGGGCTGTGTTCTGTCAGCTAAATTTTCCTATGAAGTGTTATGCATGCCAAAGAGTTCTGCATAAATAATAAATATTCCAATAATATTCCCAGGGCTCTCCACTTCTTAAGTGTGTTTGTTTATACGGCTTTCTGAGCACTGCGGAGTCAATCACTTCTGGCTCCAAATAGGATCTATGAGGAGACATAATAAACTGAGGAGACACACAAGAGCTGTCAGTTTGCATGCTGGCACAGTGTCTCGGAACGATGCAAAGCATCTTAATTGCAGCCATCTTTTAATTTTCATCCTGGCTAATATCTGGTATGATAGGAATGCTGTGCTCCCCCTGCCTTTCATACCGTAGTAGATGCACTTTGAGTCCTAACCCAGTGAGGCTGATATATGACCTGGGGTGCTTCTGTTTTGTTTGGCAAGGTGACATGAAATTATAACAAAACAGGTGGGTGAGCTCTTTTTTGACAGGAATCACAAACTCTGTGGGAGGACTCTGCTAAAGATCCTAGACAGTGATAGTGAGAAGTACAGATTGTTTGCCATCGTACAACTGGAGCGGAAAGCTGTATGAAACGAGATGGTGGCTATGACTGTGTGAAGGCAACAGAAAGGGAAAAATTTACTGGGAGATGAATAGATTGCCATGAGCTCTGGAATAGGCACAGGGGTGGAAAAATGCCAGTTTTGCTCTCTCCAGCCTTTGAATTATTAAAATGTCAAGTCCTGCTTGTTCCAGGTATGTACAAATTGAGGAAATTGTAGTAAATTCTTCAACATTAAGCTGAAACAACATCCTTCCTCATTTGGCAGCAGTCCACCTAAGTCAGTACAACTGTTCCCAACATGGAGACGATCATGTTGTACTTGCCTGCTCCATAGGTAATAAAGGTTAGGAGCCTCTCCAGAAAAAAAAAGGTGTGAATACTCATTTAGGGATTCAAGCCCAGATACTGGTAGTTTAAGCATTCCAAGCCCTAGGTCCTTATCACACTACATTGTTACAGTGCTATTATTCCACTTTCAACATCCTGTGGAATTCTGGGGTTTGCAGTTTACGGAGGGGCATTTAGAATTCTCAGCCACACAGCTCTTTGGCCTCCCTAAACTACAAGCCCCAGAATTTCACAGGATGTTGCCATGGCAGCTAAAGGGGAATACAGTAAAGCAGTATAACTGTGTAGCGTGATAAGAACCCAAGTCTTCAGTGGACAAATCAGTTTTGATTTCTCTCCCGTTCAAGTTTTAAAAATAAAGCCTCAGTTTTTCCCCCATCCCAAATAGGAAGCAATGTATAAATTGCCGTAATTTTTTTTTTATCAAAAATAAACTAAAATAAAATTCTCACTCATTCCTAGGAGTATGTATTACATAAAGCAATATTTAATCTGGCATTTTTTATCCTGAGGTTAACAAATTTTCCCATCATTCGTACACCCTCATTAACAACATCCTCTAGGTAGTTAAATAAAAACCACAAAACAATCAATTCATAACGAAAACCAAATAGATGCAAAATACATAAAAAGAAACTGGCAACGTTTACAGAGTAGAACAATGTTAGCTAAGCAGAACTAAAACTCTTGAAGCTTGAATGATCTAAGCACATCTGGGAGAATAAAAAAGTTTTCAGCTGGTGCCAACAATGGCAAAAGGTAATTGCAGGTAAACCTGTCTGGAGAGGTTATTTCAAACAGGATGCCACTAGTACCCTTCTGTGGTAGCCACTCGCCACTTGGTGGGGTACCCCGAGAGGAGCCTCTCATGATAATTTTAGAACTGAAATAGTTAAGTATGAGAGGAAAGTGATTATCCAGATAACCTGGATCCAAGCCATTCAGATCTTGAAAGGTTAAAAATTTTTAATTCAGAAACCAGAGCTTGGAAACAAATATGTTGGAGTTAACCATATTACCTACAACTTTTGAGTGAAGGCAATAACATGCCCTTCTCACTTCATAATGTTAATGCCAAGGGGGAAGATGAATAAGAGTAACACATTACTTCCCAAATGCTGTTTTTGAGGGTTTCTTTTGAGGAATTGCGCACAATTCTTTTGAAGCAATTCTGTCTTGTTCTACAGTTTTTTAAAAAGATTAATTAAATTATATAAAAACTAAAGCAATTTTAAAGTAAGAAGTAATGTGTTCCCATTCTATAAAGTATCTCTAATGCACTTTCATTTTAGAATGACATTTGAAGCTATGTTATAAACATACTGGCATCTAGGGCAGATGAAAATTACTGGTGTAAGATGATCAAAACAACTAATCCTTGTTGGTAGTCTTGGTGCCCTATTTTGTACTAGCTGAACTTTATAGAATGTTTTTAAAGACAGCCCTGTGCATAACATGTTGCAGTGATCCAAACTATGATCCAGCTGTTACTCTGAGAGTGATGGTCAACTATAACAAGGTTATGATTGTCCATTCAAGATTGTAAACTTTACCCTACTAAACAAGTAGATTAATTGATTTCTTTTAAAAGAATACCCTTTAAGTGATTAAGCTATGCTCCTACTCAATTGAACTAGCTGATTTAATGGTTGGGAATTATTTTACTATGTAATCCCTAAATTCTATAATTAGTCTCAACTAGGCTAGACTCACTGAATCAATAGAACTTAGACCATCATTCATTCACAAAATTCCCATTTAATCAGTAGGTCTAACATAGTTGGAACTAACAGACCTAAATAATTATATAAATCAGGAGGCAGTCCCCATCTTGGAGGTACCATGTCTACTGGATGTTGTGGGTTTTCTGGGTTTTGAGGCCGTGTTCTATTAGTATTTTCTCCTGATGTTTCGCCTACATCTGTGGCTGGCATCTTCAGAGGATATCCTCTGAAGATACCAGCCACAGATGCAGGCGAAATGTCTGGAGAAAATATTAATAGAACATGGCCCAAAACCCAGAAAACCCACAACAACCTATGGATTCCAGCTGTGAAAGCCTTCGACTTTACATCGAACATGTCTATTGTTTACACAGAGATAAGATGGTGCCTGATGCAACAGTGTGTGCATGAACAATAGTTACTTTTAATATTTAAATGTAGGCAGATCACATTTTAAATAGCCCTGTGCAGCTGGAAATAAGATTCATTGAGCAACTATAGTTTTTACTTTTGAATTACTACGCAGATGATTATCCTGTTTACAACAACAACACTGATACAGTTACTGGATCATAATTTATTTAATCAAAGTAGTAGCCCTAATAAGGTTACATTTGGACAGAATAAGCCTCCACTGAATGCTTTTTGAGCAGTAATGTCACTGCAAAAGTCTTATTTTCCAACAGACAACAGATATCTCTTAATATACCTTTGAATTCCTCTCTCAATTCTGTATAGATTTTTTTGCAATGAATACAATAAATATTTCAAATAAATAAATAAATAAAATCAACATTACTCTGTGTACTGGTATGCTGGGCAATTTGGTTTTTTCTATATTTCACATTGATAGGCTAAACACATGAAAGTCTTGTCTGCCTAATTTGGCAGTCCAGTCCTACCTACTCTTGTGGATTAGTTGGCACATGCTTCAGAGTAGCGCCTGTAGCTGACTCTGATCCTTAGCCCCTTCTACCCTGCCCAACCTGGAAAGCTGCTGTTCTTCTTGTTTTAAAAAGTAATCCAGTATTTCTTTGTACCTGGTGAAAGTGGATGTTGAAAGTGGAATAATAACACTGTAACAGTCTACTGCAGAAATGGCCAGAGTTTCTATTGCATTTGGAAAATACAAAATGGCTGGTTCAGAGGTCACATGGTCCACCTAGCTGAAGCCCCTCCCACATTGGGTCTTGTATGGTAGGTTTTTCAATTGACTAGCTTAATATTAAACAGCACATTAGTTAGAAGAGGCAGATGGCGTATTTAGAAAACATTTACAGTATATGGTATACAAAGCAAAATGGAACTAGATAGCTGTTTCTGCACTTTTAAGTGAAAACTAATGTGTCTTAACGGAATGAACTACACATACGGTCATAGTTAATATTAACATTTAAACAAGGGATATTTAGAGTTAACTAACCCATAAAGTTGATACATCATAGTTGTACAGCAGCATCTCATGACATTGATTAAAAAATTAGGGTTAGCTATTGATCTTCTCTCCACTTTTACTTAAAGAGAAGTAGGAAAGAGCAATTGAAAGTGGGATAAATCTGGCAGATGTTCAGAACTACAACCCGTTGGAATACCACAGACCATACATAGACATCACAAAGCACAGTTGTGTCAGCTGCCCAGGGAAAGTGTTGTCTGTCCGTTGGATTATTGATTTTTGGCTGTTATGCAGATGAAAGGTATGTTATCCAAGCCAGAGCTTTCCAAACTTTTCATGTTGGTGACACACTTCTCTTTTCTTGACATAGTCATTCAGTAAGTAATTCAGCCCCTCCACCTGAGCCTGGCCCACCACCACCCTAGTTGGAGTCTTCCTTGGCCCAGGGAAGCAGTGGCAGGAATGGCAGCCCCTCCACCTGTTACTTTGTGTGACACACCCACACACTGCAGCTGAGACACTAATGTGTCACAGCACACAGTTTGGAAAGCTCTGATCTAAGCAGTGAATTTGGAGGGACCCTGAGTTTTTGCCTCTTCCACTTTATTCTATCGCCTTCAAATATGCATTTATGGACTGTTTTATAAATGATTAGGTAATGCCAAAGGGAGGCCCGCACAGCTTTTCTCATATACACTTTTACAAACAAAAAACAAACAGGATACTAGGAGGCAATCTGTTCTATACATGAGGCAGCATCAGGTAGTGGTAGTTCACATGAAAACTGGGATATGCGTGGCCAAGAAACATCAGAGTGTGGTCAAGATGCCAAAATTATTAATGTAGAAGAATAAACAGTCTAAGAGAGGCTGCCACAGGTTGCTTTTGCCTACAGAGAAGGCAAGACTCTGCTCTCCTCCCCGCCTCTCCCTTTCCCTGCTGCTGAGTTAATGGAGTGCAAGCTATTTTTGCACTTTGAACTTTGTTTGTAGCAAGTAAAGTAAGCAGAGGACAACAAATTTGAAAAAGTGGGATAACAAGGACTAATTGGGCGTGTCCCTGCCATGCCAAATCAAGTGTATGGTAGTTATGCTGTTGCAGCATGTTGTCAACTTCTTGCTCGTCCTGTCACATTTCATCTTAGGCTAGGCTGAGTTGCAGCTGGGCCAGTCAATGGCAACAGATTGTTCTCTCAGCTCCCTGCCATGATTTAGTAGCTGGTGGCCTGGCTTCCCCTGAGCGGCAGTGGTGACAGGGCGAGGGGTTGGCCTGCCTCCATTTCATTTGGATGGGCAATAGCGGATTGGCTTTGGATCCTGAAGTCAGCCACTATGGTAGGCTGGGGTGTCCAAGCAGACAGTGCGTGTGAGGGCTTAATAATAGCAGTTTCTCTACCATTCACTTCAGATAAGATTTTAAGAGATGCCCTCATACCAATGATGACTTTTGCCACATGTGATTATTATGTCATGTCTCAGGTGTTGCTGTGACACCCTTTGCCAACCCCTCTACACCCCCAACAGCAGGGTGCAGTTTTCTCAATAATCAAGGAAGGCACTCAACTTCACAGAGAGATAAGCTCGTTGTTGGTCAGTCAGAGATTGCCACTGCTGGTCAAACATTCAAGAAGACTTTTGCTTTGTGGCTTCATAGGTCACATCAAGATGCAGCAGCTGTGCACCCAGCCATTCTGAAGAATGACAGCAACGCCCCCTTAAAAACTCCCGGTGCACTGCAATTTTCAAGGGAGAAGCAGGAAGTCACTGCAGTATCCCAATTCTCGCCTGGTAGTGATAGGAAAAAAGCCTGAGGAATGAGCCCTGGCAGGGAACTCTGAGTACTACCACTCCCTCTTCTACCTCATTCCTTCACAAGTACCTGCTGGGCATCCAGACTCAGAATATGGATAGCTTTCCTGGGACAAGGGTTCAATGCCCATTCGGGGAGGGAAAGGGACTTTGACCAAACAGACAACAGGAGGCAACAATGGCAGCTGCAAATACTGAGCAATGGCATGTGTCTCTTGCCTCCTCACAATGTTTCAGCTGTTCACCCCTCCACAAACTCCTACTAGGAGAAAGGCAGTATATAAATTCAACAAACACTTACTGGGCATCTGGACCTAAGGACTATGTACTATAGCTGCTGATGTTTGCACATGTAGTGTGAATCCCAAAGCTGACCCACAAAATTTAGCTGCCTGAAGCAGGGCAAGAAATGGCACCTCCAGCCTGCCCCAAATCAAAGCAACCAGTTTGCAAGTTATACAGACATGAGACCTTTTGTGACACCTATCATCTGCTGCCTGAGGCAGATATCCCATCTTGCTTCACGGTAGATCTGGCTTTGATTACTTGCTTGTGCTTCATGAAGTGTAAGTCATAGTAAATGCTGTTGCTCAGTATAGGTTTATGGCTGCCATTATTGCCTCCTCTTGCCTGTACAGCTAAAGCCTCCTTCCATCCCTGAATGGGCCTTGAATCTGTATCAGAGGAGAGCTGTGTGTGTTCTCAGCAACTACCATACCCAAAGAGCTAGGCGGATGCTGTAACATTTGGCTCCCAATATCAGTTGTAAGCAGCTTTCAATGAATATCAGGGCATGTGAAACTTTTTCCTTTGGGGTGCCCTTGAAGCTTCAGCAGAGGAGTCAGTCCTTGACTGTACCATTGGCAAGCATGCCAATGCTTGAAATTTCCTAGAGACACTCTAGAATTGTGTATCTGTTGTTTTTTTTAATATACTACTCCTGTCATTTTTATCCTACACAGCTCACCGTGGTTAGCCTCTGCAGCAGCATAACTGGAACCTAAAATCACTCTACCACTTTCTGCTCTTCTGGAGCAGCAACACTCCCAGAACCTCAAGCCCGCATGCAAACTCGGTTCCTCACTGTGGATATGTTTCACCTCCCACTGCATCTGTTAAATTTGGTTTGCTGTGCCATGGATTTTATTTTACCAAGTCCGTAATTAGTGGAATAATTGTGTCAACTTTCCTGTCAGGCGCCACCTCCTCTGAGCAACCCTTAGGCCGTCCACATGATTTATGACAAGAAAAAAAAATCGTCCTCTGGTACCGAGGTCCTTTATTCAAGCCTGGGTCGAAGGTTCAAGTCTGTGCCTATCTCTGTCGTTATGGTTCTTTCCCTCACCTCCCAGGGCATAACGCGCTCTGGACTTTGCACCTGAACTTATTTTAAATGTCAAAGGTGGGTCCCTCGGTCAGGTGAGGAAAAAGGCGCGCCTCTCAGTGACTCCCTTTTCAGCACTACAGTTTGTGCATTTTGAAGCCAAGTTTTTACTCAGAGCTTGGAAAATGTACTTTTTCACACTGCAACGCCCTGCGTCCCCCCTCTGAGAACCGTGGTCCAAAAAAAACCACTTTTCTGGTGGCTCTGCTCCCTGAGAAACAGACTCCTACCTCTTCCCCTTTCGTTGTGCGTTAAGCCTCGGTTTTCCTCCCACTTCTAGCCCCGCCTCCTGCCATTTCCTTCTCATTGCCTAACAGCCTTCAAACCGGACATGTGCCCGCCCCCTTTGCTCATTTCCTGAAAGCGATTGGTTGAAGTCACCTGCCACTTAAGGGGAGGGAAGAAGAAACCTTGCGAAAAAGGTGGGGGCTAGGAGAGGAGCGGAGGAACCCGTTTATTTCTTCTCCTCCTCCTCCGCCTGATGACCTAGCGCTGATTGGACGCGTGGCCACGGAGGGGTGGGACCCGCACCGCCGGCACCCTTACAGCCGCACAAACCGGCTTTGCGCTTTTCAAACGCCAACTGTGGGGAGAGCTGCGAGCGCGAGCGGCGGGGGCGAGCGCGCTGGTTGTCGCCGCTGAGGCAAAGCGAAGAGAGGAAATAAGGACGGAGCCCGTGCTTGCGAGAGGGGAGGGGGCGAGCGGTGAGAGAGAGAGAGATCCGCGAGGCGGTTGCTGCTTGGCCGCGCGCTCCTTCGGCTCCCCGCTTGAGGTGGGGGAAAAAAAAGAAGAGCCCCCCGGGGCTGCCCTGTATTGAAAGAGAGGGCAGAGGAGAAAGGGCGGAAAAAAATAGAAAGAGGACGAGGATCTCCGGCGGCTGAGTGGCTGGTCTGGGGAGCAACGAGGAGGAGGAGGAGGAGGAGAGCCGGCGCAGGTGAGTGGGGGTCGCCTGGGGGGCTTCTGTGGCCGTGTTGGTGGAGGATGGAGCCCCCTCTCTGTCTCTCCTCCGCCCCGTGAAGTGTAGAAAGGAGCCCGACTCTGGAGCCGTGAGGGGAGCGGGGATGGGAAACCTCTCCCGGCGGCTTCGTCCTCCTCGTCCGCCGCCTCTGCCCGGCCTGACTGATGCGTTTAGCCGGACTCCGGCTGGCCCTTCGTGGCTTTGCCGCTGGGACTACAACTCCCATCATGCCCACCCATCGCGGCCGTTGGGGTCGGGGGAGTGGTGGGAGTCGTCGCCCAGCGCGTCTGGATGGGGCTTTGCCTCTCCGGCGGATTTTCCCTCCCCTCCGCCTGTCCGTCTCTTCTGCCTCGGCCGCTTCCCTCTTTTCCTCCGCCGGTCTAGTCGTTCGTGGGGCCGGTTGGCGGCTGCCTGGCTGGCGATCGAGAGGGAGCGCGGGGAGGCGTTTAAAAAGAGAACTTTGGGAAGGGACTTTTTAAAAATAAAATTCCTCTCTTTCTCGAAAACAAAACACGCTGCGCTGTGCTCAGGCTCGGGCTTTGAACGCTCGGCGGGGAGGGGGGCAGCGGCAGCAGAGGAGGAATAAAAAAGGGCTGTCACGTTGGCGGCTCACTCATTCGGGAAGATGGTTCTTCTGGCTTACAGGATGTATGTCATACGTCCAGCAGGGAAAAAAAGTTTTAATTCGTGGGATGGGTGCCGCGCAGCTCAGTCATCTCGGCTGTAGGGCCCCGGGCTTGCAGGTGTCGGGACTTTTGTTTTTGCTGGAGCAGCTTTTTTCACCCGGGCTGGTGATTGCCATCCTCTTTATCCTTGCCTAACCCCCAGCATCTTGCCTGCAGATGCTGTGAAAATAGTAAGAGGGTGAGACTCCTCTTCCATAATGTTTAGCTTTAACTTTTTCTGATTTTTTTTATGCTTTCCTGCTACCCGCACTTGTCTTTGCTGTCATTTCTCTTTGTTATATGAGACCATTTTATGTAGGTGATCATGTAACTACAGTCAGCCCTCCACATTTGTGGATTTCACTTTTGCGGATTTATTCACAGATTATTTGCTGTCACCTCTGCTGCCTCCCTATGCCATTTTTAATAGGAATTGCAAGCCTCATGAGACTGAGAAACTGCAAACGAGGCTTGTAAGTCCCTATTAAGAATGGTGTGGGGCAGCAGTGGGGGTGGCAGTAGGCCCCACCAGCCCCCCACTTCTGCCTTGTGAAGGAACCCTGATGTCTCAGAGGAATCCATGGTGGATTGAATATAGTGATCATACTTTTTTTGTGTGTTAAATATTGTTTGGGAGGGCCTAGAGTTATTCACGATTTGGGGTCCAGTGCTCCTAACTGTAGCGAATGTGGAGAGATGACTGTACGTTATCATACAACACACACATTCATCTGTGGAATTAATGAACGCAAGATGTGAGTGGGAATAGTTTGTAAGATAGCAGAATGGTTGTGTCTAGAAAGATACACATCTGTGGTAGAAACAGCAGCTGAACGAGAAAGAGAGCACCTGTATGTATGCACCTGAGATGAGCTGGTAGCATACATTTTGCTGTATGTGATCTCTGTGTACTTTTCATCACATGGTCTAGATAATAGATACAGAAAAAAAGGAGTGCTTAAAATAAACTGCAACATCAAACCTTAAAAACAGTAAGAGCATAATACTTATGTGCCACAAGTGATATATCTTTTGAAGTACTGCCTACTGAAATCTGTGCATGTTGCTTTTTCTGTTGCTTCATATAAAGCAGCTTTCACTGACTTTACTTTGTAGCACTTCTTTCAGAGCCAGGAGCAAGATGGGGCAAGGGGGTGTTGTTGGCATTGTTGGGCACATGCCTTCTCATCTACCTATTCTTCCTTGATGTCACTGCATGTGCAGTGCATGCAAACTGTGACAAGTGAAAGGACAGTTAATTACATTCAATAAATTGATTATGTGTATCTCTGCCTTTTTGTACAGTGTGCTCAAGATGTCATATATGATTTTCTTCCTCCTGTCTTCTAGCCTAATAACAAATTGTGAGATAGGTCTGGCTGAAAACAAGTGACTTCCCCAAGGTCACCCAGGGAATTTGTGGCTCAGTGGGGTCTTGAAACTGGACCTCTGAAGTACAGCCCAACACAAGCTGCTATGCTAGATTGGTTCTTAAACTGTCTTGCGTTGGCTGGGCATCGCACCTGGGGTAACTGCTTGCGGGGCAGCTGTGCAGATTGTTGTACAACCCGTGCCCAGCCTTCACTTTCCTTGCAGAATTTGGATCTAAGAGTGATGGAATGTGCCATATGGAATAGGGTGAAAGTTGCTGACTTGGAAGGGATCAACTTAAGGTACATTAACTGAACTGATACTGACATCTTTAAGGAGAAATTGTTTAGCAGATGACTGCCTGCAAAAGGCATTGCCCCTTGGATTGGTTTTGAACCACGATATTTATTTAACCTCCTGCCCCGTGATTACAAGGCTGTTTTGTTTTCATGTAGTCCTTTGTCTTTCCATACTGTTTGGCACTGAGTTCAGTGGAGTTTACTCCCTAGTTATTTAGGAGGCAGGACTAGAGACGTTAAGAAAAATCTACTTTAAGTCACTCTGACCACTGTAGTGGTAGTCAGTATTTAATTGAAAAAAAAAATAGAAAAAAAAATAAGTCACTCTGACCACATGGGATAGTGGCCCATTCCTTCTCAACTGGATCAGTGCATAGCTATATAAAAGAAGATGTCTTGCACCTCATCGTAAAAGCAGTGTAGGAGCTAGTTAAGTATTATCACATCTCCTCTCATAGGTCAAGATAGGAGATTATCTGCCTGGCATTGTAGTCGGACATAAAATCATACCACTGGTCTTGCTTGTTAGGCCTCCAAAACTGTGTATATCACACAAGGTATTTAGATTGCCATTAGTGTAAACCTTTAATAGAGATGTAAAATTTCTGGAAATTTTGAAATGATGCAAAAAAAAAAAAATGGCGGAGGGAACCTGAAATATATGTAGTACTTATTTTCATAGCACACTTTGCTTCACAAGTATATTTAGAATTATAGACTGCTTCATAACTTATATAGCATATAAAATTATACTGTTTGGCATATTTCTGAATTTTACAGGTATAAAAGCTTTGACTATTTGTAGTATATGCAGAACTGAATATACTCTATCCCGGTGAAGGGCAACTCTTGTGGTGGTGGGGGGGCTGCATTGTCTTCCAGGAGACCTTGGAGGGTAGTGGCCCTTGGGAAAAAAAAATTTTCTGCCCCCAAATGCCAGTTGAGGGCATGGGGGCAAATTTTCCATGTTTCAGAGGGGCATTTTAGGACTTTTTCTGACAAGAAGTGAAGAAGAAGCCAACTTCCGTTTCACTTCCTTTTAAAAAAAAACACCTCCTGGGCTTGAAGCAGCCCAGAGGCCTTATAATGTGGCAAAATTTCTCTCTACTTGAAGACTATTTTTTTTCAAAAAATGATTTTTGGACCCTGGAGGGTCTTGAAGGGATTGTATTTTCTCACCCCTTCTCTGTACTAATGGAAAGATGACATGCTGCTGGACTCTGTGCTACCAAATCACGTAAATCTTAATTTCAGAAAGAAGAAAGTTACCACAAAAATCAATTTTGTAATAGAAAGTGGATTATTTGGAAAAAAAACAGATTCATGCAGTTGTATTTTAAGGACTAGGCTAACAGCACATTTGTAAAGTTTAACCATACCTTGATAATACTAAACTCTTGAATTGTGTATTATCATCATATGCATTTAATGGCATATTAATTGTGGACAGAATTTGTCACAGGTAAATAGTAAATATGCCCTTGAAGTATCTCAAGCATCACAAGTCTGCTCTGAGTCAGTTTTTGAAAAATTAAATTTTGAATCTGAACATTCATTTTTGTTTTCATGTCCTTCAGAAAACCTAAGGTTTGCAGAAGTTTGCAGTAACCACTAGGTTCACAAGTGATTGTAAAATTTGAGTGTTGTATATGTGAACAATATGGAGAAGGATGGTTCTGAAATCCTATAGGCTGTCTTGGATACAAATCACCATAGTTCGTAGCATTTTGAGTGAATAAAACTTGTCCTAAAAATTATTTCACTCACTCCGAAAGAGAAAAATACTCCCTTCTCTCCATATGGCCTACAGAGTTTCAATTTTTCCCCCACTAGAAAAATTAGGTGAAACAGGGTTTTTCCCCCCCAAATTTGTTTCATTTTTTCTTGGTCTTCACACCTCTAGCCTTTAGTTAAAAATTACTTTATTTGTGGGCATTTGTCTGACATTTAGTGCTAATGCTGTATCTGTAATCTTAAGTAACTTTTAGTGCACTCCTGTCTTCTAAAATTAATTGAATTCAAGGCAAAGGCATTCTCCTTTTGAAGATTCAAATACTGTAGCTCCCTTTATATATTTTAAGTGTTACTTAAAAAAAATAGTTCCTAATTCTGATGCACTTTATGAGTCAGCAAATTTTAGTGGATGCGATGCAAGACATAAGTCTTGTAGCCTGTTCCAGTGTACCTTTACTTATGGTAGTAAGCCTTAGTGCCAGAGAATTACAACCTTAAATATAAAATCCCTGCTTATCGATTATTTGATAGACAGCCTTGTTCATCATGTATTTAGATTTTGGTCACCTAAGTGATTCATTTGCTCATAAAATGAGTTCTGTGCTCTTCATTGTTTTAAACAGAACAAAATAGCATTTAAACTTAATTTAAATGGTTAGATACAGTGTTTGTGTATGCACATTACATTTTGATTTTACTCTGGATAGAATCCTCACCAGAAAGACAGAACCTTCATTAGGGTTGGTTTTTTGTTTTTTTTGGCCTTCCAGAATACTGTATATGATCAACTCAGTTTCAGTCCAGGAGAGACAGAATGTTTGTCAGGATATATTTATTACCTTCTGTTGATAATCAGAATAGTAACTTCCTTTTGGTAGGAGTATAAACTTGAGTGGGATCATGGTTTGTATTCTCAATTATTTTTTGAATTTTTTGAATAGTGCTTTTTTTCTTGTTATTTCACACAGCCAACCTATGGCTGTAACCCAGTTCACTGCAATTCAGTGAATACACTGAAATGGGAGAAAGTCTTTTTGAACTCAGTTGGATTTGTCTTATATTAAGCTAAAGTTCCATTGTTTACTTCAGAAAGTATAAAGCATCTCTGGGCATATTTAGAGATTATTAACCTCACCCTTGAGTTACAGCCACAACTAGCTTCTATATGCATACTCTAAAAGTAAGGATATTTGGGTCAAAATACCTGACATCCAGAGGAATTAGATATAGCTTATTTTAAGCACGGCATTGTCCATACTGATTAAAATGTGGCTCGTGCATAAAAATGTTGTACATAATGTACTTTTGTAAAATTATTTTCATTTGTTTTTAAGATAATGTAATCTTAACTTGTAAAATAGAAGGAAATATTTTGTTTACAGCCTTTTAATTAAATGTCTAGTCTGGTGTAGTAGAGTCTGTGTACATTTCAGTTTTTAAAATTCTTTCATACTCCAGCTTTAGCTTTTTGTTATTCTGAAACTACTTTGGCTAAAAACTTGCTCTTACTGATTCTGTTGGTAGCTTCTTGGATGACTTTACTTAAGAACATGTATATGTTGGAATTCCTGGCCAACAGTATGACATGCGATTGATAGAGATCTGTCATAAAGTGTGAATCATAAGCAATTCCAGTAAGATACAGAGTTTAAGACGTCAGGACACAACTTCTGTTTTTTCCGGAAGAGTTTGTGGTAAATCTGTGGTATGTTGACTGACGTTCTATCAGAGTTACTGGTAGTGTAAAAAAATGCACAAATAATATATAATTTGACCAATTTGTCCATTTATGTTTATGCAAAATGTAAAGAAAAACATCTAAAACTGTTTTGAAACTATTAGAATATTAAGTAGAGATCCTGTTTTAGAAAGCTCCCTTTTATACTTAAGCAGGCTTCTACTTAGGTTATGCATCAGTTGTACTATGGGACCGTATGAAGTGAAGTGACAGGAAGGATGTGAAATGCATTAGCAAGTGGTATGACTTTAAAGACAAGGCATTCAGATGCTACCCTAGTGAGCAGCTCTAAATCAAGGCTAAACAACTGAGCAACATTTTGGAGCTCTTCCCAGTCTGCTAGGGATTATCATCATAAATCATTTGCCAATTCATAGATGAGACCAATCACACTGTTCACTCTTTAATAGTAGGCCATTTATGGATATGGTATTACTTACTATTTGTCTAATCTGCTTTTAATTATTTAGTTGTTGATGATAAGATCTGTTTCTTAACTATTGAATATATTATATAACCTTAACTGTAATATATCTGTTTCTTAATATATTCTTGGATGAGGGAGGAGAAAAAACTTCTGTGGTCTAACTATTAGGGCACCTCTGTCTGCGTACTTGTTGGCTCACTTAGAGCAATGTGGAAGCCAGGATGACTCTTCTTTGGCAAAACTAATGCAATGTTCAACCCTTAAGAAGGCATTCCAGTAATTTACCTTACATGAGGTTAGATCAGTGTTTCCCAAACTCTGCTCTTCCAGGTGTTTTGGACTTCACCTCCCAGAATCCCTGAGCATTGGCCTAGGCAGCTGGGACTTCTGGGAGCTGAAGTCAAAAACACCTGGAGGACTAGAGTTTGGGAATCACTGGGTTGGATGAGCTGTAAACACCTCCTCCTTATGATGTTAGTTTTCTGGAATCTTTTGAATTGGTAAATAACATTTTCTAGTGCCATAAATAAGTGTTGATACAATTTAATGTATTTATGCAATTGTATATTTAGCAAACCAATTTTGAAATATTGCCATCTTTAAATTTCACATGCTACTTAAATGTCTCAGACTTTTTTTTAGTAATCAAAATTTTTTGTATATTTGATATGGAAATAAATCAATTAAGCAGACTTAACATGGCCTGAATACAAGCAGTTTCAAGGGTTTACTTAATTTTGTTGGCGTTCCTGTGAATATTTTAAAAACTGACAAAGAGCATGCCTTATGTTGTTGAGATCTTAACACACATATTGAAGACACTGAAAACAATTAATGTACTAATTTCAGTGGGTATATAAATGTACTCACTGAAACCCTGACTCCTTTTTGGTTTTTCTTAAAACACTGCTTTGAGATGACATTTGCTATGGTACAACCTAGTGCCAGAAATTAATTAAATAGTAATAACATTTCTGGGGTAAAATAAGTCCAGTAGCTTGCTTTAGTGCAGTGTTATGTATTGAAATTACAAAAAATAAAACAGTTCCATCCTTTAAAATCTTTCAGTCGAATACCATATACCATTTACATGTTACCTTATAGTGGGTAAGATCTAGTGCTGTCCCTCTGCTTGATGGAAGTGCTTCTGTTGATGGAATTGGGAGCAGAGGTGTATCTAGGGTGGGGCAAGAAGGAAACATGTCCCGGGTGCCAGTGCAAGGGGAGCGGGGCTCAAAAAAAGCAGTGCTGGAAGTGGCAGAGGAGGGGGAGGCGGTAGCCCTGGAGGTAGGGGTGCAATTTTCATGCTTGCCTTGAGTGCTGTTTATACTAGATATGCTTCTGATTGTGAGGGGAATGATTTTCTGCACCCCATAAATATACCCTCAAAACTTGGCCTTGAAGACTGGGAAACCCCCTGTAGCATGCTGTTGTTATAGGGGGCTGCAGAAGAGAAAGGGAAAAATCCTGTCATGCTGATGATTGATTTTTGTCATATGGGATGTACAGGCTCCCCCCACTTATCTGATATGGTAGGGACCACAGCACTATCAGAAAATCGAATTGGTTGAAAAATGGAATCCATGTACTGTAGGGAGCCTGAAGGCCTTAGCGAGGTTCACTTGGGGCCAGCTGTATGTGTGCTACTTGCAAAGTCTCACAGGTGGTTTGGTGCCTTTTTTCCCCTCTCAACTTGCTTTGCAAGCATAGCGTGTGTGCATGTGGTCCCAAGCAATCCTCCATAGGTAAGAAGAATTGATGAAAAAACCCTTGTCAGATTAATGAAACTTGTCCTTAAATTGGAATCGTCAAAAGAATGAGTCGTCAGATAACAGGACATCAGAAGGCAGGGTTTCCTATAATCCAGTATTCTAAGATATTTTCATTCTGTATGGGATGTTTTTTAAATACAGAAAATATTGTTTTCAGATTTCAAAACTAGTAGCTTTTGTAGTTCAGTTAGGTATATGCACTCTATATTGGGAGAAAGGCAGGAGATAAATTTGATAAGTAAATATTGCAACTGAAGCCAAGAGTATGAGGAATAGTAGTATACTATGACTGTCTGGCACTTGTATTTAAATAAATACTACTTTAACAGGTGAAAATCGGTAACCAGAATTGGGGAGATCCTATGCACTGACTATGTCCAGGAAGAAGTCTGAGAACAGAAGCCTTCCGGGCTTGTTGCCTGTATCTCCTCAGACGCAAATAAAGACAGAGAACTTTCACAGTTTCTATGAAGTAGAACCAAAAGAGTTGGGAAGGTAAGAATATTTGGCTGTTCATTTTTAAACAATAGATATTGTTCTGTATGTGAATGTTCACTCTTGAGGAGTAACTGCTATAATATAAATTTTAACTGGACTCAATTGTTTAAGTAAAGGAGGGATCTAGTCCTGTTTATTTGAGGAGAACAGGATGCAGAATATTTTCATTTTGAAGCTCTGTCATAGCCTTTTCTTCCTTATCCATCTTGCATTACTCCTAGGCCATGCTTCTGTTGCATTACTCCTAGGCTTGGCCACCAGAACATCTGCTTTTTGTTGCCTCCTGTATCTCAACTTGAAGTAAGTTTCTCCAGTTACTTGCTTTTGGCACAGCTCCTATTCACCTGAAAAATCACCTACGGACAGGAATCCTGTACAAGAAGAGTTCCTGGAGAACTGAAATGTGAGGCATGGGGAGGGAATGTTGCTTTGGACTCAGGATCTATGTATCTCTTTCTCACGGTGACTTGGCAGTGCAGTTGAGAGATTCCTTGGGTTCCCATGCATTGTGGAGAACTTGAGATGGATAGAATATTTAATATCATATTTTGTGGGAAAGACAGACCCTTCCAAGTTCCTTGGCATGTTCAGTTAATGGATGGGGAGAGATGGAATCAATCTAGTGCCCTAAATAAGTGTTGATATAAAAACGATAAAAAAAACCTGTCACAGCTCCTGGATGCTTTCAAAGGCTGACATGAAGAAAGAACTAAGCCCCTCTCAACCCCTCTGTGTGGGTTAAAAAGCTCTGGAGAAAGATGAATCATTGATTATTGCAAAATGCTGTAAATGTCTTTGTGGTGTGGTATTGAAGAATTATTTCAAATAAATATCCATTATTTTCAGATTTCTCTTTGAGTGTAGGGATGTGTCTGCCCTCCATCTATTGTTCCAGATCAGTTAATGCCTAATAAAATATATTTTAACTGTGAGCTAATTATGGTATAGTGGCTTGACTGTTCAACTACAGCCCTGGAGACCAGAGTTCAAATCTCTACTCATCTGTGGAAACCGACTGAGTGACCTTGGGCAAGTCACACTCGTCAGCCTCAGAGGAAGGCAAACATAAACACCCTTTAAACAAATCTTGCCAAGGAACTCCTGTGATAGGTTCACCTTATGGTCACCATAAGTTGGAAACAACTTGAAGGTGCACAACAACAGCAAAACTTGTACCTAATGTGAGAGTATGTTACTGCATGATTACAAAACAGTGTGCTCCTTTAGTATAGCTTTTTCATGTGCAGCTTAAGTGAAACAAAAATACAGAAAATTGTCCAATGTTGTTGATGTTGGCTCTGAGCATTCAAGAAATGAGAGGCTGGAAATGTAAGCATTTTATCTTACCGCCTTTCCACACTACACTGTTATAGTGCTAATGTTCCACTTTCAACATCCTGTGGAATCCTGGGGTTTGCAGTTTAGGGAGGGGCATTTAGAATTCTCAGCCAGAGAGCTCTTTAGCCTCAGTAAACTACAAACCCCAGAATTCAAAAGAATGTTGAAAGTGGAATAATAGCACTATAACAGTGTATTGCAGAAAGGCCCTAAATTTCTGTGGACAACATATTTGTGGAAATTAAGATGCTGACTGTAGCTTGCTTATCTCAGTATTGGCATGGAATACTGTGGGCATTCCAGCTGCCCAGGAAATAAGCTGCCAGTATGTTTGCAACAACACCTTTATGAGGGAAAGGAAATCCACCAGTCTGTTTGGAAGTAAAACATCACAGAAGACAGCGTACTTTGAGATGAGGTGAGGACTGATAAGATGTCTCAGGTGGTAGGAAGTCCAACTCAAGAGGAAGAACATGGAGTTGCAGTGACTGACTTGCACTGTTTATTATGAGTCAACTGTTAACAGTTTGCAGTTTTGTGCTCTGAACTTGAATATAATTTTCTCTTTTAAAATTTTATTTTTGTTGGTGCATAGTAGATTAAATCCAAAGTGAGACAAGTGGTGCTACAGCCCCCTGCACCCGTTGAAAGACATGCCAGTCATGTTAGGCGCTTTTACCTGCTTTTACCAGTACCAGCCTAAGCTGCTCTGGATTGGCTATGGGGAGTTGTTATGAGGAACAGGGGAAAGAAAGCCCTGTGGGGCAAGTGGGTTTCTCTTTCAATTAAACATTGAATATATCACCTTTCCCCCAAGACTGGGACTCCTAACGGCTTGTGGTGAAAAGAAATACAAATAACACCATGTGTTGCTAAAAACATACACAAGTCCCAAATTAAAATAGTATTAAACTGTCTGTAAAATCCATCCCCTTGTGTATGTATATATATATATAGTGCCCTCATGTGGAAGATTTACCTCTTTTTAGAGCTAGTTTAAATCCTGTTTCTACTGTTGAGTTGTATTTGATTTTCTTTGTCCTTCTGCCTTTCTGACTCCATGTACAGTTTTTAAAACTTCCTTACTTTATTGATAGTGGCGTGTGTCTCTTCTTCTAATGACCTCCTTAGACCCACACTTTCAATAGAAACATCCCTTTAACCCTCGGCTTTTGAGGGAAGCCTCAGGGGTTTCTGGTGCCTCCTGCAAAGCCCTGGTGAGAAGGAAAAAAAAATCCCCCAAGGGTGAGAACTGAGCAACCTTAAATTTTGGCTGGCTGATAAGCAAAAGCAAACGCATGCCCAGTTGTGCCATTTCTTTGTACAATAGCTCACCTCCCATAGGATTAATGTTCATTTTCTACATATGCATGCTGACAGCTATTGAAACAAATATACTGCATTAGTGCTTGCGAGTGACTCCCACACTGAAATAGATATCTGTGTTCATCATGCATGATTTTAGTCAGGTCTAATCTATACTTACAGTAGAGATTGCAGAGATGAGCATAGGCCATACAAGGCTAGATAAGTGTCCTGCCAAAGGTTGAAAGGATACAGTGAGTGGACTGTATACCTACTGGATATCACTTATTGCTGTTGAATAGATCCGGAGAAGAGATACTTCAGATACTGTGATCAGCCTTCTGATAAAATGACTAGGACTTATGCAAATGCACCTGAGGAAAAGTATGCATAGCATATATTATGCTGTATTCATGAAAGTGAAGTAATTCCTCCTTTATTTTATATAATGCTAGGAAACTACTTCATAATAATTTTACGTGAGTGACTGAGCAGAGTAAGATAGTAGCAATTGTATGAGTTGCATTTAGGTTTTTTTTTTAAATATAGAGTTTGGCTTACTCACTATTAGACATGTAGTTTCATTTGCAGGAATCTGGTCATTCACCTTTATGATACAGGCAAATTTCTAATATATGGTTTGTGGGAGAGGTCTCAACTTTTTCTGTTTGTATTTCATTGCACAATTCATTTGTTAACTTTGGAATGAAGCACTCTTTGTCTTGTTACATTCAGTGAGTACTTCTTGAAAAATTCTTCCCCTAATTGCTTTATAATGATGTCTCAAGGGAACTATTCAAGATTTTTTTTAAAAAAGGAAACAAAACAATTTTCTGCCAAGGTTTTCTGAGAGTTGCACATCATTTTACTTGTAAGCAGGCTAGATTAGTGTTAAGTCTAACAGGAACTTCCACAATGGATAGGTCTTACCACTTGAAAGAGCCTTTAGAGAAATTATGTGCTTGTGGGTTTCCCCCCCATCCATGTGATATATTTTAAGTTCTTTAGTATCTTAATTTTGACAGATGTAAGATTTAAATGTGTAAAATTCTACTATTTATCACTGTTGAACTAGGAAAGTCTTCTAGAAGTAACTGTCATGTTGTTGATCTGTGCACATAATATTAAGGTTTGTTTTATACGGTAGTGTTGTGAGTGACTGGCCCATAAACCTGGACTTTTCCTAAAAATATTTTACAACCTATTTGTTTAAGAAGAGTTTTATTAGGTGATGGTTAGAACTGGATTGGGAATATTCCAGTTAGGTGTATATTAACATGTTAATATAATTTTAAAAAATGGTATTTATTTGCCCTGAACCTAAGGGAAGATAAGATGATAGATCAGGAGTTAGATCATGGAGCTTTTTCTACATATACAATATATATGTTTCATCTCAATATCTTCCAAGTCTTTAAAGAACTAATTCAGTTACCAGTTTAATCTTCAACACTTCACTATTATATTTGTGGTCATACCTATAAACAGTAACACTGAAATGAAAATCTTGGTTTATAGGCATTCATAACTTGGCTGTTAGGGAATACATTTTTCTTTACTTCCTAAAAGGTCAGCTTGGTTTTTAAGCAGTGTGTGGTTTTCTTCTGGAAGCACAAGCTTACCAAAATGCATTTTTGGTTCTACAGTTAAATGTTAAGAAGACAAAATTTGTATGACTTTTTTGCTTGCAATTCAGAATGAGCTTTTGTTTAAAGCCTTAGGGCTATATTTTTGTGTTTTACTTTCAGTATCTTCTCTGTGTGTGCATGTATGAATGCACATATTTTTGTAAAGCTTGTACATTTGCTGCTCAGATACAATCAAGTACCCAATTTCAGCCACTTTACATCCTCTCCACCTTTACTTCAGAGCAGTTCTTTCCTTTGTGTTTACTTTTCTTCTCTGACAATATAACACAGAAAAATGAATATACATAGTTAAAAGAAGTACTGTATTGTGAGAGATGTAATCTGCCTTACCACAGGTCTTAATTTACCAGTTGAAAACCAATGATACAGTAATTAGCCTAGGCTTCAGATGACTCAGTTGGTCCAAGAGTTAAGATCTTGGCCTGACCCTTTTTGTAGTAATATAGCAGTTTGAGTCTCAAATATTCTTTAAAAGAGGGACTGCAGATCAAAATGTTAGTATAATGCAAGCAAAATAGTTAAAGAAGTTCTCTTGGAGATCTTCTGCGGAGAAATATATTAGAGTTTAAAAAAGAAAAATTGTGTAATTTTCAAGGGAATCATAAAAAGCTTACTTGCTCTATCAAAGAAACTTGCTGTGTTAAACTATGTCATAGAGTTGAGTGAAGCTTCTTTAAATCCTTTTTACAAGACTTTAAAAAAGTCTCTCATCCCAACTTCTCAAATACAGAACTATGTTTCATGTACTTGGCAAATTCATTTGCACTCCATTTTAAATTCATAAAACAGATTGCCACCATCGTAATATATGTTCAGCATAGCTTTTAATGCATGAATTTTGGATTCTACATAGTACAGTTACAGATATTGCCTTAATTGTTCTTTGCCAGTTTTTCTTAATTAAGGATGTTTGATTTAAGAAATCCTAAAAGTAGTGATTTCCTGAATATGGTGTATAACCAAAGCAGCTGCAACATGTAGCATCATAGACTTAGAGTTAGCCCCCCTTCTTCACACTCAAACCAGTCAAATCCACCATCTGAGCTTACACTAAATGTATGTGCTAAGTGAATTTGCAATTATTGTTTCTTACATAACTTAGCTTGCTTCTGGGATTCAATTTCCCAAAATCATGGGGTTAAGATAGAGCAGGATGAAGAAACGGTGGCTCTCGAGTAAGAAGCTTGAATGTAGCCATTCAGTGGGGCGTGTGGTTGGGTTTGTTAATTTTAATGAGGAATTTCAACTAGATAGATCATCACACATTAATAGCTGGTAGTACAAAGCCTGGGCTGGGGCAGGAAAAAAAGGTACAGAAGTAGTGCAGGACTTTGGCATAGATCAAGAGGATGCCAGGGTTCAGAGTTAGGTTTTTAGGATGTTAATTAGGAACACTGCCTGAAGATATCATCGTGCTCCTTAAGACCTCACACTCAGTATGTCAGTTGCATACCTGTGCATGGCAGTAAAAATAAAACTTAAAGGGTTGGACAGCCAAATAGTACAAAACATTTTTAAAAGTCCATACAAAATAATGTTACCATGGGTTCTGAATGAATATGTCAAATGATGCATTTGGGGGTGTTGAGTAGGAGCTGTGGTTAGATATGCCTGTTAGAGATTTGTGAGTGATGGTACAAAACTCAGGATTTGTGGAATGAAACTACTGTAAGTCGCTAGGTTTGAGAAGATTTCAGATTCTGCCGTTTAATGGGATGAAGAATCAGAATTATTTGGGTACTAATGCTTTGTTTCTTCTTTATTGAAGATTTTGTCCAAAACTTTCCTTTCCTTCTGTGTCTTAGGTATGTTAGATTGCAACTCTAGTCAGCCCCAGTTGCCATAGGAATAGCCTTGATGTGGTTTGTAGTCCAACTTATTTGGAATGTGTCTGGTCCAGAAAGGCTAGTCCAGATCAGTGCTTCTCAGGTTATCTGATGTGAGGGACTAGCTATTAATTTTTTTTCCCAGTATGTCAGGAACTGGCAGTATATTTTTCCCCATCGGGTACAGTTGTTTTCTTTCTTTCCAGGAAATTTGCCAGGGATCAGCAGCCAAAGCACTGGCACCAATTCAGGGACCACCATTTTGAGTAGCATTGGCCTAGATAATGACAAGAAAGGAAAGCAAGGCAATCAATCAAGCAATACACATGTTTGTAATGAGTTAAAACTGTGGTGTTAACATTATTTTTTAAACATTATGTAAACATGTAAACAATTATTTTTTAAATATTTGTCTGTTTTTAGTATGAAAGCTTTTTTTTTTTGCTAGCATAGTATTCACAAATGGCTTTTCTGATTTTACAGAGGAAAATTTGCTGTTGTTAGAAAATGTATTGCAAAATCCTCAGGCCAAGAATATGCAGCTAAGTTTCTGAAGAAGAGGCGAAGAGGCCAAGACTGCAAAGCTGAGATCCTACATGAAATTGCTGTTCTAGAAGTAACAAAGCTGAGTCCCCATGTAGTAAATCTCCATGAAGTCTATGAAACAACAAATGAAATCATCTTAGTATTAGAATAGTAAGTATACATTATGTCACCTTTGTGTTTGATGCACCTATTAACATATTTGTTGTATGCATCAGTTGACTGAACATAACCAGAAAGACAACTTTAGAGAATGTGCATGCTTTGCTTTTTATTGTGTTTGGCTCTTGGATCTATGTTCTTCTGTTAGAATGGCCTATGCTTCTGTCTGCAACGCTTTTGATCTGTGTGCTGTTGTCTGTTGCATGGCTGGCAAATCACTGTTTTTAAAATGTTTAGTGGCAATTTAAATATGGAAGATGTTGATTTGCGTTCCATCATGGTTCATGTATTTTGATTTCTTAGCACCAACCCTTGTAGAAATAATGAATAAAAATTGGTTTGTTATGATAAGAAAATTAAAATAACTAAGAACAGGTATAGAGTTATTATCTATTATCTATCCTCAGCTAGGTGATTCTTGAGAACTTGTGTTCTGATCAGCTATATTTTAATGTAAGCGATGATATATGTCAGATGACTCTCATTTTCAAGAGTGAAATTTGAGTGCCGGAATTGTGGTTACAGGTCTTACTTGACTCAGAGATCCCAAACAAGATTCTTCCTGAGCCAGTCTCTCACAGTATTCAAGATGGCTATGTATTACCCCCAGAATAAGACTATAGGTCTTTGTATCTCAATTGCTATTGAACTTGGGAGGGAACAGTGCTGTTACCATGAGTCTTGCTCTTGGGCTTCCCATAGTAGTTGGCTGCTGTGTGAACAGAATGTTGGAAAATCTGTATTTTGTCTGATCCAGCAGAGCTCTTTGTATGCTTTGTTCTTATGTATACTTCACCCATTTTTTTTCTACTAGAATTGGTGAGCCACTTTCGTATATTTCAGTCTTGCAAATTGTTTCAGTTGCATACCTGTTACTTTATCCTGCCCACCAAAGCTTCCTGATACTTCTGTCTATAGCCCTGTTCTAGTTCTAACTCTATGAAAAGCCCTGTAGTATTTTTTGTAGCTGGAGTTCAGCTTACAGTAAGTTGTGTTATGGCTCTGATGGTTTACCAGTCTTATCAATGATGTAAAGAATTTTTTGTTCCTGTAAGATCAGTAAATTTTCTCAAAATATGTATATATTCTTTTAGTTTCATTATTTTTGAACATAAGCTATTTATATGATCTCCCTGATTAAGTGGCATGGTTATGTTTATGTAGCCTGCATCAATCATTTTTCAGGTAGTATGAAATCCTACAGATTTCAGGAGAGTACACTTAAGGAAATGGCCATCTAATTAACTTGGTTTTATTTTGAAGTACGGTGATAGATCAGTTCCAGCCGATTTCATGTTGAAAGTAACTTTTCAGATATATGTTGCTGTCCTGAGTCAAGACATCTTATTTTGAAAATTATCAAAAATTGTCATCCTCACACTTCTTAGTGTCAGCTTGACCAGTTCTATAACAATGTCACATTCTTGATATTGAGCTGATCTTTGCAGCCTTAACAGGTTCATCATTAACTTCATGTTAGATTTGTCTGAGATAAGCATGTTTTAACTGTACTTTCATTGTAAATGAAACTTTTAGTATCTTGCCCTTGCCATGCAATTGCAGTTCTTTTTTTAAAAAAAATTAATGTATCATAACCCAAATTAAAAAAAAAACTGCTTTGTAAAACCATTTATGATTAAATCACTTCCCAGTAAATTTGTGGAAGGATTTCTGTATCACAGCTTTATCAGGAGAAGATGATGACAGGAAAGATAGCAGTTTATTTCCACTGTATGCCAGAGTGTAAGGGCAGGGTGGACAACTTCCAAAGGTTTAGGGGCCACATCTTCCTCACAGAACTTCGGAATGTCCTGTCCTAGTGCTTCTTCCACATATTTTTTTTTGTCCCATAATAGCCATTTATGACTTCTGGAGTATGCAGTTGGCCATTTCTTCTTGCTGACCTGTGTTTGAGGCCCATGGGGATTTTAAAACCAGAACAAAAGCTGGAAGTAACCAGATGGCCTGTGAACTGCAACTTTATCAATTCCTATGCTGGAAAATTTCAGTGGGCATTTTTATTGCATTGTTGTCTGTCATGGCTTAATTCTCTTGAGTTATGGGATAACCAGCTGTGGTGGTAGGCCAATACATTACACCTCCCTTTTACTGTAGTAGCATTTGTAGCTGTAACCGTAAAATACCAGTCCCCTAAAATTACTGTGTAAAATGGACTGCTGGATGGGATTTTGTCAAAAGTTCAGTAGCATTCTGCTTTTCCTGCCTCTCAAAATAATTACCGTTTCCTGCACAGAGATATAGCCTGGCAACAGTTTCTGTAGATCCATAAGGAGGATTGCTGTGGAAAGTCCTTGGGTCCCAATTGGCAGTGATTAGGTCCAACTTAGAGTCAGCATGGCATAGTGGTTTGAGCATTGGACTGCAACCCTGGAGATTCCCCGCTTGGCCGTGGAAACCCACTGGGTGACCTTGGGTGCATCACACACTCTCAGCCTCCAGAAAATCCTGTAAGAAGGTCACCTTAGAGTCACCATAAGTCAGAAATGACTTGAAGACACACAACAACAGCAAGGTCCTGTTTA
Source organism: Cyclura pinguis (assembly GCA_030412105.1). NCBI lineage: Eukaryota > Metazoa > Chordata > Lepidosauria > Squamata > Iguanidae > Cyclura > Cyclura pinguis. Next base: position 205,882,388 of record CM059599.1, read on the forward strand.
AAGATTCCAGCCATCTTACAAAATAGAGTAAAATACCCTTGCTGTTGAGACTTGGGCAGACATGTTACAGTTTTTCAGTGGAACTACTTGAAACAGCTAGCTGGTACTCTGCATCTGTACATATGGGAAAAGTGGCTGCCAAGTGCTGGGATTCCCACATACTGTACATGAGAATAGCCTGGTGGCTGCTACTTTTTGACTGTAGTGAGAGCCTCCTTTCTGTGACTTTACTCCAGGGGTCCAATTCTAATTTAGCAAAAGTCTCAGCCATATTCCAGCAGTGGGCAGAACTACAGACATGATACAGGACCAAAGCAAGATGGAAGGGCAGATGAAGTTTTTACAATTTGGACATTTTCGTACTAGGCATATAAGGCAGAGCAGAATCCTGTGCATCTCTGCTTAGACATAAGCAGAGATGCACATGTACATAAAAAACGGTGGACACAGATGGTTTATAACATTCACATGTCATGTATAAATTATGCTTAATACTTACTTTGGTTCCATCAGGTTTTGCCAATACTGGTCCCATTTAACTAGCTGAAGAACTATCCAGGTGCATAGGAATGATTTGCATATTATGACAGATTGTAACTCTCTCTAGAATGATACTGTTATATGAATACAACATATGATATCATTATTTAATATACTGAGTATGTGAATTATTACATGTATTGTGAATAAGTACCTTAATAGGCTTTAAGCTATAATCCTACCTGATTGCTGATAATACAGTCTCTAGAGTATTGTTTCACGGAATTCCTGTTAGTTTTTGTTAGTTCTAGACATAAGTCATAGCACAAGAGATTTCAAGCCTGCAAGGTGTCTTCAGGTTCCACGCAGCATCTTTCTAACATGAAAATGTGATCACATTCTCAGCACAAAAGCTTCATTTGGATGAAGCACTTTCAGAGGTGGTATGAATGTGTGCCTGTCTCAGCAAACATGTGCAAGCACTTCAGTGCTTACATCTTAAGATGTAATGGAATAAATTTTGTCAATGTAATATCTGTGGTTCTGGCATACATTTTGTTTTCCTCTTGTTTCCAAAATCATGTGTGTGTAAAATATAACTCAATAAGATGGCTTTAAGAAAAGTATGAAGCTAGAGTGCCAAAATCAAAATGCATTCCAGAAAAACAAAGGCTGCATTTCTAGCATATCTTCAAAGGTTGTGGTGAGTGAACAGTTTATAGCGGAAATTCTTTTTTCAGACTGAGGTGGGCTATGGTCTAGAATAAAAAATTTAGATTGTCTCAGAGAATTAATGGTACAGTTCTCTGAAAGTGGACAGAAGATAAGATATCTTAATCCTTGAGCAGTATAATCTGCTTTTTGGAACACTGCTTGTGTTTTTCTGTTGGGGTTGAAGGCCTCTTCATTACTTTTGAAATAAAATATCCATTTCCTCTGCAGTCAGTAACATACTGTGCTGAGATTTCAGTTTCCACTAAAACCTATTTCTTTGTTTTCTGGTATCTGCTGGCATCCTAGAAAAGGATGCCATTTGACTGAGCTCACAAATGTGAGGCTTGTATATGGTTTTGCATGTAATCCACATCACTTTTTTCCCTTTGAAAGAATTTGCTGCTGGAGGGACAGAAAAACCTAAACCTGAATGATTGGTTCATTTTTTCCTGTGGCTCTTTCTAATTTCACTCAAAGAGTGCTTGATTATTTGTCTAAATCAAACTGTTTTGAAACTGTAAGACAGTGATTTACCTTAGCTATAACTGAGATCTGACTAATCCAGAGGCCTTCCTGCTTGAGAATTAGGCACTTAAAATTATGTATGTGTATTTTTTTCCAGTGCTGCTGGAGGAGAAATCTTTAATTTATGTCTCCCTGATCTGGAAGAAACCGTACATGAAATGGATATTATTAGGCTTATACGACAAATACTGGAAGGCATTTGTTATCTGCATCAGAACAACATTGTTCATCTTGATTTAAAGGTAACTTTACCTATGAGTCTTAAGTACATATTTTATGTCTGCAGGTGCACTAGTACTCTGCTCTTCAAAAAAAACCCAGACTAACAATGGGAATAAAAACTCTGTAAAAGGAGGGAGTTGACACGGTTGCTGAAATGTTTAATGTTCAGTAGGGTGCCTTTTATAGTAACGGCCTAGATTAGAGCAGGATGCCCATTGCTGGAGCGTGATAGGAATTGGAACAATATCCAGAGGGCCACCAGTTGCCAACCATGTTAATGAAATCAGGTCTGACGCTTTAAGGCACTCATAATTATAATATTCTTAGACACAAGGATCTTATAACAGTGTATGAACTGGATATTGTTGTGTGTGCAGTCACTGAAACTGACAAGTGAGCCATATGTCTCAGCTGTGGTTGACAGAGTTATATCGTTATAAGTGAACACTTATTTTCTACTGTTCAGCTACTTAGAATTATTTTCTGCTAGCTAAGTCTGCAGTGCTATTTATATGCATTTTTAAAAGTGACATTGATTTCATCAGGCTGAATTAATTAATTAATTCTTTACCTAGATTAATGAATCCATAAGATGTTATGTAAAACTTGGGAGTTTTTCAATTTTTCAATTTTTGCCATTTTTAAGACTAGGAAGATTATAGCTTTTGGCTAGTATTTCCAGTATGAGAAATCTTATGCAGCAAAACTGAAGTATTTTCTGGCAGGTGCAGAAGTGCAATCCACAGTATAGTGAGTTAGTGCCAAACCAGACTTGTATATTCATTGCTAATTTTTCCATTAACTATCCTTTATGATGCTGTTGTTACATTTCTGACTTCTCAGCCACCAACAGCCTCTGCTCTACTGCCACTAACTTGGCTGTGTCAGAAGGCAGTTAGAAACAGCTGGGTTTTAAGACAGAGTAGAAGGAACATAATTCTGCCTAGGTGGAAATTTATGCCCCATCTCTTGATACAGGATCACAGCCTGCACAGGGAATATGGAATTAGATGCAAAAAGTCTATATTGATCTTTGAATAAAATATATAGATCAGTTCATAACAGATGCTATGCAAGATGCTGTGTTATTTGCTGCAAGAGCTGTAGTCACTTCGGGAATAGCAAGAAGATCCCTGTGTTTGAGTTATGGTTGGCAGACCAAAAATCTCATGCAAGTTTGGCAAATGCTTATTTTGGAGGAAGCCACTTAGTTGGAGAGCCAGCGTGGCATAGTGGTTTGAGCATTAGACTGCAACTCTGGAGACCAGAGCTTGATTCCTTGCTCGGTCATGAAAACCCCCTGGGTGACCTTGGAAGTGTCACATACAGCCCTAGAGAACCCCATAATAGAGTCTTAGGGCTGCCATAAGTCAGAAACTACTTGGAGGCACACAACAACAACAATAACAACAATATTATATGGAGAAAAGGCCTTAGGAAGAAATATTGATGGGATAGCATCCATGATTATGCCCTACAAGGAAAAAGAAACAGTGAAGAGGCCATATAGAGAAACCTTTCCTTCCTTTTAAAGAGGAACGTGGCTTAGAATACAGCATGATTTGACAATTCAGGCTGCAGTGGAACAAAACTAAGTTCTACCTTAGCCTAACAGATCCACAACAGCCAAGAACAAGTTCTGCCATGCCTACCAGAGAAGACGGGCAGCAGTTCTGTCTCTGCTGCACCATCAGAAGGAGGGAAGTTTCTTTTGTTATTTTATTTCTGGGGGGGTTACAGTAACGGGCAAATAGGTGTTAGAAGTCAGTACTGGTGGTTACAACATTCACCTTGTAGAAATACCAAGCAACAAATACGTCTCTTGTCCAGTACCAAAGGGAAAAAGAGAAAATATTTGTAGTATGGGAATTAACAGCATATTCTGCAGATTTGAGCCATCAGGGCAGTGACTTTACAGTGGAAATTTACAGTGCTTTTTGCTGCCAAAACATATCAGAAGGCATTGTCCTGTGCTAGATCTAAAATATTTAAATATGTTTTTAAGGTAGCAATACTTCAAATGAAAATAGTGCAGATTATCAAGAACAGTTTGACCTGTCTGACTGAGGCACTTTTATGACCATCATTCAACTTGACAGAAGCATACTTTTATGTTCTCATAGCCATATTATGCAGAAGGTATTTTCATTTTGCTTACCAGGACCAATTACCAATTTTGAGCGTTCCCTTTAGGTATTTCATTGATGCCATATGTATTCATAAAAGTTGTGGTGCTGTTGGTGGTGTACTTGAGAGAAAAGGGGATACATATTCCTCCATATCTTGATGACATATTCCTGAAAGCATCCACACAATGCAAGGTTGAAAGAGATCTGGAAACCACTGTGGAATGCCTGCAGAGGCATAGTTTCATGACAAGACAAGTCAGTTGAAACTCGCAAAATGCTTAACACATCTGGGAGCAAACATACACGGAGAAGTATGGATTTGTCTTTCTAAAGTGAGAACAGAAACAAATATGAAGAAAAAATCAGACATTTGTTAAGGGCTGTAAAAGGTTATGTGATGCACTTAACACATGTTCGGAGGTTGCTAGTATCAGCATTATAAATTTTACCATGGACACGTTTTCAAATGTGTTGGCTACACTGTTTTTTACATTTTCACCAAATGGCAATAGTAAACAAAAGACACTGCCAGCTTATGATGTCAGATCATCTGTGAACATTCCTGTTTGGAACACCAAATACCATTTGTCAATCCAAAAAGAGTGACAGTAACAATAGATGCCAGCTTAACTGACTGGAAAACATATTGTCTAGGGAAGACAGCGTGGGATATATGGCCTCCAGAGAATCCAGACACAACATAAATTGGCTAGACCGAAGAGCAGTCTGTTTGCTATAAGGCTTTCCAACATTTAGTTTGGGATTGACATGTGCAGTTTCATATGAACAACACAACAATACAAGCTTATGTAGGCAGTTGGGGGGCAAAGTCTTTCTTACTATGCAAAGAAGCATCCAGATTGGTCAAATGGACAAAAGATAAATTTCCCCCCCCTTGGAAACTTTGAAAGGTGTCTTAAATATAGAGACAGAGTAATTGAGCAGTACAACAGTATTTATACGGAATGGAACCTTGCTCTGGAAGTATTTGACCAGGTGTACAACAGAATAAATCCACAAAACTTCCAACGTGCAAGAATACCAAACAGTCAAGGTTTTATTTGCTAGGGAGCAATTTAAAGATGGGTTACGATGCCTCGACATCTCCATGGCCCCAAAAGAATGCCTTTATCTATTCTTCTTTTTGATTTCTAGAGTTCTGAAAAAAACTGAAGGCAGAAATATTTAAATGTTTAAGAATGTTTAAGAAATGTTTAAATATTTGAAGGGATGCCATGTAGAGGAAGGAGAGGGCTTGTTTCCTGCTGCTCCAGAGACCAAGATAAGAAGCAATGGATTCAAGCTGCAGGAAAGGAGATTCCACCTGAACCTCATGAAGAACTTCCTGACAGTCGGGGCTGTCTGGCAGTGGAATATGCTGCCTCGGAGTGTGGTGGAGTCTCCTCCTTTGGAGGTTTTTAAGCAGAGGCTGGATGGCCATCTGTCGGGAGTGCTTTGAGGGTGTTCCTGCATGGCAGGGGGTTGGACTGGATGGCCCGTGTGGTCTCTTCCAACTCTACATTTCTGTGATTGTATGATTCTATGAAATCAGGGTATTAGCATATCCCACCCAGGGATGGGTATGCTAATAATGTCCTACTGGTTCCCAAATGCTATAATATCCACTGTGGATGTATTTGGCAGTGGAACCAACAATTTTCCTTCCACTGAGACCAGGTTTGTTGATCTGAGGGCTCTCAACTACATCCAAAATTAGGTTGGTTGTGCATAGCTACTTGGAAGTTGAGTAAAATTTCCCAGGGACTTCAAAACAACTAATTAAAATTAATTTGTTACTGACTAATTGGTTTTAAGGTTCAAAATTAAGATTTGTTTTTTAGTTTTTTAGTGTTTTTCATCAGTTCAGTACTGTATCTGCTGGCCTATCAGATGCACTAGCGCATGACACACCCCATTTGTACACCAGCAAATACTATTTGCCAGCATATAAGAGACACTGGCATATAAGACAAACACCATTTTCGAACAGTATTTTTCAGGAAAAAAAAGTGAGTCTTATATGCCAGCAAATAGGGTAGCTTTTAATATTTTTGATAATTTTGGTTTTTTTCCAATTTTTTACATTTTAAAAAGCAGCTAATATTGATGTTCTCATAATGATTAATCCAACAAATTAAATTTATAATTCCCTTCTAATGCTTTACAGTTGAGAAATAATTTTTCTACAGTTTTCACTGCAGTGATGTGAATGCTAACTAGAGATGAACTTCTCCCTCTATAGTGTCTTTTAAGGTTGTAGAATAATTCTTATACTTGAGAGTATATAATTACTGCATTTTGGTTGGAGAAAGAATGTTCAAATGCTTAATCCACATTCCTCCCCTGGCTGAAGGAAGCAAGCGGCTCAGATCTTTCTTTTAGAAGCTTTCATACTAGACTCTTACACTAGGTATCTTAATGTTCAAGTTTAGAAGTACAGTGAGGAATAATGTACTACAGATATCTATTCCAGCTAGTTTGATTATGTAGAAAGCTTTCAGAAGCTTATGCATTTAAGCATATTGTTAATTATATTTGAATAGATTTCTGTTCGTTCTTGATTTCTGCCTTTTAGGACAGTTGAATAATTGCTGTTAATGTTTCAGACTGATTTTGTTACTATTTCCAGCTGAGGCTCATCTTCAGGCTTTGCTAAAACAAATATAGTTTTTACAATTTGCTTATCCACCTACGGTGATGCTGAGCTGATCTTAGTGGGGTTCTGTCATTATATGTATGAACTGATAGCTAAAAAACATCTTCAATATTATTGTATATCAACACTGGTTTTTTTTTTCTTACTTGTAGCCCCAGAATATTTTGTTGAGCAGTTTATGTCCCCTTGGTGATATTAAAATAGTTGATTTTGGTATGTCTCGGAAGATTGGCAATTGCTGCGAACTACGGGAAATTGTTGGAACCCCTGAATATCAAGGTACTCTATATCTCTATGCCCATATGTTCTATGTATGGGAGGAATAATCAACATCAATCTATGGTTATGGAGGGAGGTCCCCTTCACTATCCTGTATAGAATAAGAATTAGCCACATTCTGTGTATTTTCAGGCACTGACAGCAGTATTCAGGAAACTAATTAAAGGACTTGAGAGCATCTGGCCTTTTAGTAACTTGGAGAATATCTTACATTTTGACAATATCTTACATTTTGACAACATTTAACTTCGCTAAATATATAAATTGCTTTCCTGCTAGTAGTCACAAGATGGTTAACATGATCTAAATCGTATGGGAGAGGTTAGTAAATGTTTTGGGAGCTGCGGATACTGCAGCACTGCTTGCCCTGTATATGCAAGTGTAATAATCAAAAAATATTTTAAAAATCAAAATTCCAGAAAGCAGTTAAATCAAATGCATATTAATTACTATAATGTTAAGAACTTAACCATAGCAACAGTCATTATACTTATCTGATAGAAAGAAGAGGTTTGGTCCTTCCATATCATACTGTGTCCAGTGACCACGACTATCAAAAATGGACAATGGCTTTGGGCCCATCTTTCTGCTGGGATATGTACTGGGCTATTTCCAGTGCTTATGCTCATGTCAGGATTTCCTTCCTTTCCTCTTGTAGCCCACTGTGGCTTTGTGGTCCTTATCCAGAGGGTTTCTCAGCCTACCAGAGCAGGTTTGGCACATGGGGGTGATAGGAAGCAAGGGGATCACCCCTTCTGCTGATGGAAAGCAGCTTCTGCCTGCAGGTGCAAACTGTTGGATGCAGCCCATCAGCTGACACTCTGACATTAGTTACACTGAAGTACGATTGAAATATGTTCTGTTGTATACAATACAGAGCTTGATGGCCTTAAGCAGTAGAGTTTGTACCATAAATCACAATAAGCAAGTTAAAAGTGAAGATGAGAAGGGCACCATTTGATAAGAGTATTGAAGGTAAAGATGGAAAGTGTTTTAAGACATCACAGCAACATAAATACTTTGATTTTGACTGTTGAATTCTGGAGTGCCTGGGAAAGAGAGGGAAGTAAGAACATAAGAAGGGAGAAATCATGTAGTGGCTGGAGACTGAGAAGTATGTTGTCAGTTAATATAAGGAAAAAAGCGTGGCTCAGCTAACCAGGTAAGTCCTGAAGTATATAGACATCCTGAGGTGGGTGAGCGTCATGCTTGCCTGTGTGTGGCCATGCATATAACACGTGTGTGTACGTACACATGTGCACACACATGTATACAGATAGAAAAATACCCCTTGTAATCTACTCCAGTAAAGAGATGACTAGATTATATGAGTTTATTTCTGTGTTCCTCTGCATCTAAATGACTAGTTTCCAGCACTTGTTAACTTCACCTCCCAGAGGTGCTGATCACTGGCTGTGCTGACTCAGGGTTCTGGGAGTGGAAGGCAAATAACATCTGACAGTCCATGTTTGGGAACTGCTAGTCTAAAGGGTATAAACAGTGATGATTATATGAACCATTCTGTAGATGCTAAAAAGAAACCCTTTTTCTCACTCCTGTAAGCCTGTATTGTAAAATGGCATCGCACATCTGCAGTCAAGCAGTTGCCCTAAGAATGCCCAAACATGCTTGCTAGTTAGGCACATAAGAGAATTAGTTTAAGTCTTTACTTAATCTTGTTCTTTTTTGCCTCCAACAGCACCAGAAGTCTTAAACTATGATCCTATTACTACAGCAACAGATATATGGTAAGATCAATTCTTAGAAGGATAAAACAACTTTAGAAACATAAGCCACTATAGTTTAGACTTAAACATTTACTAGAAAAGTACTTTTTATTGGAAAACATTGTTGGTCCTTCACTTCATGCATGTGGCCTTGGGGAGCAAGCTGTGATCATAATGGCTGGGAGACAATCAGTGGGCGACTGACTCAGATGAAGATGGAAAGAAGGAATGAAGATCAATAGTGAAACTGGACAGACTAGTGTTTTCTGTGGCTCCTTTTGTCCCATGACGTGTAAGGATTTGGGCAAGGGCGATTCTCCAGAATGTTCACTGCAGTTTGTTTCAAATATCACTGTTCCTGACTTAACACAGATGTATCAATATACACTGAGAGCCAGGGGAGGAGGTGGAGTGGTTTTGAGCATTGGACTCTGACTCTGGACACCAGGGGTCAAATGTTAACTTGGAACTATGGAAACTCACAAGGTGACATTAGGCAAGCCACACTCTCTCAGCCCCAAAATAAGGCAATGGCACCCCCCCCAACCTAATCTTGTCAAGAAAACCCCATAGTCCATCTGCCTTAGGGTCACTTTAAGTCAGAAATGACTTGAAGTCACACAGCTACAACATAAACACCTCCTATGTTTGTAATGGTAAAGCTACCAATCGTGGGTATACAGACTAAAGAAATGTTCTTTTTAAATTTCATTTTGGTTAATAAATCCTGTGGTGGTGTTTGCCTTTGCTTTCATGATTTCCCAGCATTGGTCAGAAATAGAATCCCGTTGCCTATATTTGCATAACACTTACTATACAGTGGAAAGGTTTCTCTACCTTAAGTTTCACATAACCTTGTTACCATTGCTGCTAATGCTAAACAAAATGTAGTTCTGTGTTTTATTTCTATTTAAAACAAAGCTTACGTATATTAGGTATTGCCTAATATATCTATCTAATATATCTAATAACTCAAAAGGAATGCATGACACCTCCAGTCTTCCCCAACTCTTTTCTTTTAACTCAGGAGACCTACTTAGAAATACCTCAGACAGCTCTCGCCCATGTTTCCACCCTTTCTAAATCTCATGCGTCTTATTTATTTATTTAGAGCATTTATACCCTGCCCTTCAGCCAGAATGGCTCCCAGAGTGGTGGTGTTCATGTTGTGTGCCTTGGAGTCATTTCTGACTTACGGCCACCCTAAGGTGAACTTATTACAGGGTTTTCTGGGGCTGAGAGTGTGTGGTGTGCCCAAGGCCACCCAGTAGGTTTCCATAGCAGAGTGGGGAATCGAACCCTGGTCTCCAGGGTCGTAGTCTAACACTCAAACCACTACACCATGCTGGCTGTTATCCTAGCTAGTTGCTCATTTGACAATTAATCTGAATCTTAGAAGTACCTTATCTGACTCCTGTTTTCCTGCCTTTTCCCCCCTGCCTTGGGAATCTTGAGCCCTCTCCTATTTTCAAGCCTTTTTTAAAAAAAATCCTGATGAATTGTGACAAGCCTCCCAATGAATTGTGACAAGCCCCTAGGAAGCCTACTCATTTGGAATCTTGACTTGTAACTGGGGACTGCAAGTTGGGCAACAACTATGGATAATCTGCCAAAATTTGAAGTGTCTGGCATCGTGTCCTGATAAGTTATGGCTGCCCAGATATGTGTACCTACCCCACCCCTGCACTTGTATTATCTTTATTAGTATAGATATTTCTGGGGCACCTTTTAAGAGCAAAGGCAGCTGGCATGATAAATTAATATGTTAATAAAACACTATAGAATAAAACACTATAAAACAGAAAAAACAACTGTGTGCAATAAGTCTGAATTTATGACCCTGTATTTATGACTCCCTGGTGAATCTATCAAAAGCATCTGCAGCTCTTGTTGAGCCCAGGTGTTCAGGCTGAGTTTTATGGACTGGTTCTAGATTTTGCACTAAGTAGCAAAGTCTGTTAAGTAAAAGTATTGCGTGTGCAATATCTTAAAGTGGTCCGAGAAGACCAGTAAAATCATTGACTGCAACCAAGAAACCTTTGGATTGGGGCTATGTTAAGCACATGTATTTGGAACTCTTGATTGTGGCCTAAATATGGTACACGTCTTCCAGGATTTTTGAGTCCTGAGGAGAGAGTCTTGTTCTTTATAGTTTGATAACAAGCAGGTTGCTTGTTGTGTCCTTCTTGTGAATATTTAGACCAATGTTTGCTGCAAAATACTGATGAGGCAAATATCCTGCTTTCTCACCTATAAAACAGCCATAAACCAGTTTAATGCTTCAGAAGGAATACTCATTTTACTGTATCATGTATGTAATCTGACTTTATGAACAACTCTGTTGTAGCTGGAACTTTTTGTATGATATCTGAAAGGGAAAACTGCTAAAAAGATGAATGAGGAAAAAAAGTCTCAGCACCTGTGCTTACAAACAAGAAGTGTTTTAATCTTATTTTGCATGATGAGAATAAAATATACCTTCTCTAATTTCAGGAGTGTGGGTGTAATTGCATATATGCTGCTTACGCATGAATCTCCATTTGTCGGAGCAGACAAACAAGAAACGTACCTCAATATTTCACAAGTAAATGTGGATTATTCTGAAGAAACTTTTGCTTCAGTTTCTCTGTTGGCTAGAGACTTCATTCAAAAGCTACTTGTTAAAAATCCTGAGTAAGTAGGTGATTTGAGGGAAAGAAAACTTAAAACTGTATTCCTTGAATGTGAATTTCCAAAAATAACAAGGAGAAAGTGGATAAATTTGTTATAAGAAAAGACTAGGGTTTTTTTAAATGGTTATACATTGCAAATGAACCTCATGCTTAATTTAGTGTTGAAATCTTCAGTTCTCTTATTGGGCAGTTATATTTGTCAAGTAGGTACAAGTAGGTACAAAACTGCAGTGTCACAGATTTTTAAAGATCTGGTTTGGGTTGAGCATTTGTGTGCCTTGTATCATGACACTTTCATAATCTCTGTGCTGAGCTTTTTAATTTTAAACAACAGCTAAAAGAATTTGATTGTGACTTTAGTATTGTTCTGTGTCCCTCTGAGATAGCAGAGTAGGGCTTTCTTGAAGATATAAAGGTGAACAGCCATGTAGTTGGTGCAGTGACCCCCATGAGCTGTTGCAGTGACCCCCATGAGCTGTTGCAGAATGCTGCAATACTTCTTTCTGTATCTGACTAGTCCAAAATGTCTTGCGCTTGTGGAGTCTCTGTTTAAACAGTGAACAGTGGTAGGTGGCTCCTTATGTCCTGGCTTTTTATTAAAATTCTGGTTCATTTGCATGTACAGGTGTTGATGTGCATTGGGGGGGGGAGCTTCTAATAATATCTGATTTAAAAATAGGAAGCAGAAGGGAATGAGGAATTTTCATCTTCCTTTCTTCATTAATTCTCATGTGCTTAGATGCACCTGATACATTTCAATACCTGAAATGTCTGGCTGGAGGTTAAGCTGTAGCATAGCCATTTCAGTCAGATTCTTGTCTAGATTTCCCTTTCCCTCAGGAACATGGAGGCAGAGACGAGTGATGGTTACAAAGGTCCTCAGGCTCCATGTGGTCCCTAAGACTGCTTTTCAGCTTTGGTGCCTCCAGATTCCCCTGAATTGCCCTTTTCTGTTCTCTCCACAAGTATCAGTGATTCACCTATTAAATAGGTTGAAAGGAACCAGTCCTCTCACACTGTTTTGATATTATGTACCCATTTTTCAAAACTAGAATGGACTTCCAGTCCTATTCATTTTGTGGCAGTCTCTGCTGACCTTGGAGAGTCTCAAGGACAGAAAATTGGCCATTGAATCACCACAGTTGCCCTCCTCTGCTTTAATGGCTTAACTGTATTGTTCAGATAAGCTCTGTATCTTAACTATATGCCTCTTTTGGTTTTTATATTTAAGAGAACGACCAACAGCAGAAGCCTGTCTGTCTCACTCTTGGCTTCAGCAAGGAGGTTTCCTCTTATTGTACAGCCCTGAAGAAAGTCGCAGTTCTTCTCCAACACATGATCATATGAACAAGTGCACAGAAGAGAGAAATAATAATAGGCCTGTGTGTAATGGCATGTGCACTGAACAAGAAGATAAAGAAAATATTCCAGAAGACAGCAGTACAGTCTCCAAGCGATTTCGCTTTGATGATTCCTTGCAGTACCCTCAAGAACTCCCAACGGATTTTGTATGTTAACAGAGGCACTCCTACAGGTTATTTTGAACTGACTAGGATTTCGATCTACTCATGTGGCATATGCTTTAAGATAGTGGCTTGCCGCTACTCTGTTGTGGTATCCTGGAAATGCACTTTTGAGTTGATCTTGTGTTGACCCTTTTTGTGCTGCCATTGCTGGCAATGGGTTTGACTCTGAGGAATATGGAGTCTTTGGCACCTGAAGTGGCTTGTCTTTGGAGGCAAGTAGATAGTTGAGTATAACTGCACTTTTTACATTTAAGTCCCAAATGTGGTATTTGGTGTGTTTAAAAATAAAGCAGGCAAACTGGGAAGATGAATCTTCTGAAAGCTAACTAACAAAGCCTCAGTAAGCACATCCTAGCCATGTTCTAAGCCAAAGAGTGATCTAATAATACACTTGCATTTGTGTTGTAACTAAAGCTACGTGAACTTGGCACAGCAGAGAAACGAGCCCTTTTGTTCCAGTCTAGCAGTATAGTCTCATGCTGTCATCTTTTGTTAAAAGATTCAAATCAGTGACTTATTAGTATATAGTTGTACTGCAATGAAGGCTTTCGTTCACTGAGGCTTAAGTACTTGGACTGGATTTCTGACTGGCAACCCAGTCTTCAGCATGTTCACTCAGAAGTTTGAGCTTCAGTGGGACGTACATAAGAGGAAATGTGGATAGGATTGGAATTTAGATCTTTTCCTGTGTGGCACTTAGATCATTTTGCATTCCCCGGGTTTATAATACCTAGGTTACATAGAATGCACACTTAACTTTGTAACCTTCCACTTTCTGTATGTACAGAAAATGTGGAAGACGCTCAAAGGTACTTCTGGTATCATGCATGAAAATGTCTTGAGCTGTTTCCTTACAAAATATTTTGGTGTCCTTCTATGCTGGCAGGAGAATCTGTGCAATGCCATATGCCAGTTGAGGGCAGATTGTATCTTGTAAGGCTAAGTTTGAAGGTTCTTAGTAATATCATCAGACCCAATTTTATTGGCAGAAATCACTCACAAAAGAGTGCAGAGAGAAATTTATTTTAAGTCATCTTCTCACAATGAAGGTGACTTCACCAAATTAAGCTCCCATATTAAAAATATTTCCGTCCTCCTGCTTATCAGTTGATCTTGTTGATCTTACCAAAGATCTAGTTGTACTAATAGGTGTATAATAGTACACGCCTATGCCTGTTTACTCAGAGGTAAATCCCACTGTGTTTAGTGGAGCTTACACTCAAGTAAGCATCAATAAGTTTGCAGCCTAAAGCCATACATGCACCTAACATTTTATCAGCATAGGTGAAGTGAAGGAAAGTATAAAACAGAACATCACTTCTTTGTGGCATGGAAAAAGCTAATCATTTCACAAATGCCTAACCTCAAAATGTGCTATAATAGTGATTAGCAGAGGGAGTGCCACTCATTTCCTAATGTAATCTCAGAAATGATGTGTGGCTGATGCTGCAGGTAGAAGTGCTTAGGTAAGCACTTATTATCAAGCTGATGCAGATTCAAGTCCACATTCAGAACATCGGTGCAAAATGTCAATACTGAAAGCCATATTTTCTTTAGAATTATCAGTTAAAAACGCTTGAGGGAAGCAGAGGATTACTTCATCATAATTTCATTTTTAAAAGTATTAATTTTACACCATTTAAAAAACAAAGTCCTGTTCCATAAATACATTTTTAAAATGGAAGAAAGGTTAAGAGTGAAATAGTGTGCCACAATAATGGTTACACCAGCACTTTATAAATAGAACATGGTAGAATAAGTATGTTTCTATTGTGGTATTTTTGAAAAGTTTACATTTCTTATTCTTTCTTCTAGTCTTAAAACTTAAAAATTTTGAATAAGTCAATTTTTGTCTCTAGTCAATAGAGTATTTCAGATTTTATAAACTTGTATATGTATGTAAATTCAGGGTATAACTTGAATCTGACAATTCTAAATGTTTCAGTATCTCTAATTTTGTAAATTTTCTTTATGCATAAGTTTGTATATAATTTTATTGGAATTATAATTGTTCTTGGAGATCTTTGTTTTGTATTTGGTATCAGTGGACCTTTGGAATTGGCTATAAATGGTTACTCTTGATATACCATGAGTAGTTTGAACTTACAGTTCCACTAAAGATGCGTCAGATTTTGTTGGTATTCAGTACCAGTACTGTAACACATTATCAGTCCTGGGGAAACATTGTAAAACACATCTGTGCAACTTGTTACCTGGACTTGATGCATCCACATAACACCTTTCTTAGCAGCTATACGTAGAAAGCACCATTTGCCGTAGTAGAATTAATACCTCCCAGTTTTATTCCATAATCCACTCACACATAGTTATTGCTGGTCAGATGCAGCATCAGTATGAACAGCCCTTCCACAGACCACAGGCAAAAGGTGCTGGTTGTAAACATAGATTTCCTAGAAATGTTTTCCACTTCTTAGACTGCACATGAGACAGAATCTGTGTAGATGCAACACTTGACACAATCTTTCCCCTGTCTGGAGTGGGATGAGTAGCAAAACCTTGCAAAGGCAAGAGCCTAAGTATGCTGAGCTTCAGTCAGTTGTTTACCATAATGTAGATGCCAGTCAGCAATGGCCAGAGCATCCTGTGTGTGCACCAGCTCATGTCTACACTTGTTAAAGAGACTGTGTCCAACTTAATGGAAGATGCTTTCATTTAATTTCTGTTGCTGTGGGTAAGCAATTGTTTAGAATGTAGGTCATGACAGAGTTGCAAGTGTCACTGGGTAAGATGAGAAGTGGGTGGCTGGACCTCATTCATAGGTCATAGTAATTTGCTTACCATCTTAGGAATACAGTATAAACTCAAAACTCAGTAATTCTTTTACTGTGTGATCTCATAGTTCAGGTACAGAGTTTTGCACATGGACATCTCCATAGTGTATTTGGATGGCAGGCATAATGGTATCACATTATTTAAAAAAAAACATAGTAGATGAAAATGAAGGCCCTGGATGGAGAATGACTGCAGAATCCAATCAGGATTACTTCCCTACTCACATATAGCACTACTCAGATCCATTCCTAATTCATGATTACAAGTTAGAAATACACAAGTTCATAGAATGGTTGAATATTTCTTTTCCAGTCTCCTTACTTGTGACAACTAACATCTATACTTCCCAGGATTTTTTTTTCTGATCCTCAAGAGACATGTCAGCCATGCAAGTTAACAAGTAGCTAGAATAAATCGATACCAAACTCCACTTGGGAGGGAAATATTGGACGAAGACTGAATGCAAAGCTGTGTGTCTGTTTAAGTTCAATCACTTATTGTAGGATTTCAGATATCAACACTTAAGCCAGAAACCTGTTGAGGCACCATGCTAGTGTGAAGGTAATTGTACAAATAGCTCCTCATTCTCAGAGTATGTGAAAATGCAGTCCCTGGTACAGCTTATAATTCTACTTTGCTTAGTGGGTTTGCATATGTGTGTATGGAATGCCTATCATCTATGAGAAGGAAGGGAAAGTCTGCAAAGTCAGAGGTGGGAAAAGGGCAAAGTAAAACCCTCTGGTGAGTTCCCACTTAGTCACTGAATTTTGGGGTGCTTATTTAGTGGATGGTGGCAGTGGAAAACTTGGTGGAAGGGCTCTCCTACTCAAGAATAGAAAACATGGAGAAAACCCTAACATCCTGTCTCTCACTTTTAACTTGGTAGGTGGGAAGCTAATGGACTGTTGCTGGGCAAAAGAACTCAAGCTCTTGGAGCCTGTTGTGCATATAGTTGAGCATCTTTGGGAAGCAACATAAATTCACTGTTGTAGATTTATGCTATGCTAAAAGCATATAGGCCTTAAAATGGTTCCTCTGGGAAAAAAGTAACTTAAAGGGTGAAGTAAAATTGTGCATACATGTGTGTATTGCAAATGGGACATCTTGGAAAACAAAGGGTTACCACAGCGAACAACTCAGCACATGCAAAAATGGCAAGAGTTTGGCAGATTAGACATGTAGATTGCACACGCATAGAAAATATAAATGAGCACAGTTTCAGTTTAGATTTCAAAAGTATTTGCTGGATCAAAATCAGGGCTCATGTATTTGAGAATTAGGAATCTATAAAAGTCATCTTATGCACTGACTAATTTTAAGCTTGATTTCTGTAGTTATGATGGATGCACATTCCAAAACCATGTGGAGCCGTTCTGTTTTTACCTATGTTGAGTTGTTCTATTTTAATTGGCCACTGGCTACCATTTGATATCAGATACTTTAGGTGTTGAGATGTTACCTCTGTATGGAGGTGACACTTCAGTACAATGGAGTAGATGTTCCATTATTTACTCCTCAAAAGTAGTGCTTATGTGCTATATTCCTGAAACAAACATCCAAACCAGATGAAAGGCTGCAGATGGAACCTTGGTCTCTTGACAGGGTTTCTATCTATTGGATCTCTGTAGAAAAGCTCACATCAGTATACTGGAATTTGAGCAGCTATGCATTTGAGTATTGATAAATTTAAATGTACCAGATGGTAATTTCAACCTTTTTTGTGTCACTTGGGCAAAATCTGCTTCCAAACCAGAAGATGACCCTAAAAAAAAAAAAAATCAAATTTGCATAAAAAGCTCTCAGTGTCTTGAATCTATGATTTGTTTCATAACAGTAACTGGACTTTGATCCTGAAGAAAATGTTTTGGCAGCCTCTCTCCTCCATGTGGGTCATCTTAAACTATTAGTTAAAAATAGGGAAACCACTCCCATTTTAATTGGCAGGATCCTAGTTTCTGACCACAATTGAACCACTTGGAGTGCTTTTGGGGCATTATTTTTAAGTCGTTTCACCTCTGCAATAGAATGGTTTTGCTGCATTTCAACTTGGCACATTTAGAGTAGCAGTTAGATTTTGATTAAGGACAGTCTGATCCCTTTGTTTTTTCAAAACATCAAGATCATTTTTTTAATGTTTTCCTTTAGCTCTTTAGAGTGAAGCTGACACTTGAAGTTAACTGACTTCCAAGGAATATATGCCCAAACAACAAGATGGTATTGTTTAATTTGTTGATAATCCACACACCAGTTGCAGTGCATCAATCTTCTTTTAAAGACAACTGCTTTGAGAAGCTACTGTGTATGGACAGCATAACAGTTAGTGAGTAGGAGCAAAAGGCAAGACTTAAATCCAAAATATCTACTGACAGGATCTAACCATATCAAAAAGGAATGGATGGGATTTATATCAGCAAGCAGGATAGTAATGGGTGTGGGAAAAGGCCAACAGAAGGCCAGGAGGTCATTACAGTTAGTGTGTGTCCTTGCCAAGGTCTAATGGTGTACAAGAGATATTGAAACATCTGAGGCTGAACAGGGCCATAAATAATGTTGTGGCAAGAGACATATGCCACAGGTTCACCACCCAAGGTGTATACCTACTGTGAAAGACACAGTGAAGGAAGCGCATCAACTCTTGGCTTAGATATTCAGGGACTTGGTGGCTTATGATGTGTATTTCTGTCTGTTCCCTTCCACCTGCTACTTTTGCATGATTGGAGGCAAAGCCCAGTGAAGTCCAGAAAGCTCGTGCAAACAGAACCACAAACATTTCAGACATTGTTTTAAAAACTTTAGCTGCGTTTTAAGTTTTGCATGGCTTCAGCTACTAGTGTGTGAGTGTCTTAAACAGAAGCACTAGTGACTTGTAGTCCGTGCTGGAGGCACCTCACCCCACAATTTGGAGAAGAAGTACTTCTCTTACTCAGATCAGGACTACTAGAAAGAAGGTAAATCAGTCTTAATAGTAAACTCTAATTAGTGCTGCCAGGACTGTAACCTGATAGGCCACAGAGAAACGAGTATCAGCATATTTGGGGGAAGCCCCAAGGTTTGCCCCAAAAAAAGAAAAATGGGGAGGAGAGATAAGGCATTCCCCAACAACATAGCAGGGACTGAACAGGTTCAAGTTTGAAAGGAAACATGGTGAATCAAGATGGAGATGAAGGTAGGGAAGGAACAGCTATTTAGAGTACTGAAGCAGAGGACAGTACCTTGAGGATATGCTGCAACTTTTTGTTGTATACCTATTTGTTAAGAATTACATATGCATCCCAAGATTTCCACTTCTTTATCCTCTGACTGGCTGAGGACAGAACATATTGTCATTCGCTGCCATGCTCTGTTGCATTACTGGAAAGGTCAGAATAAGAGAAAACATGTTCAGTCCAAGCCTCATAGTTCTGTGCGTACATGAAGCATACATGTGTGCATACTTCAAGCCAATGTTTCTCTGCTCTAATACTTATATCCCACCACATTTACTCTCCTGTAGCAGGCTCCAGGGAAATCTGGCTGACTTAACATTTAAAAATATGCAGTCTTCCCAAAGTGGTTGTTTTATTCCTTTGTTTCTTGGCTTTTGGTGACGCTTATCACAGGGTTTTCAGGGGGCTGAGAGTATGTGACATGCCTGATGTCACCTAGTGGGTTTCCATAGCTGAACGGGCAATCAAACACTGGTCTCCAGGGTCATAGTCCAATCTTCAAACCACTACACCACACTGGCTCTCGCACTCTTCCCAACAGCAGACAGGAAAAAAAAAAACAGCAGATGAAATGATACCAATGATTGAAGGAAAGTAAGAGAGAGGAGAGAAGTAAAGACTAGATCAGTGCTTGCTTGCTTGCTCCTCAGAAAGCATGTCAGTGTCAAAGTTTATGCCTTTCATCCAGGCATCCCTAACCTGGGTCACTTCCTTAATCTTAAGAGTTGCATGGTACAGAATCCGTTTCAGGTAATATTTCCTTATGAGCAAGAATAAACTGTTTTGAAGCTGTGGTACAGTCACAGCGTTGAACATCCTATTGATTTGAATTGATCCGATTTGTTGAAACATGCTGAGGGATACTGGCAGAAACCAGTCCTGTAGCTTCTGCATACCAAATGTCATAGTTTTACAGAACATTAAAGCCAGTCTCCGGGAGACCAGGTATGTTGTGGAAAAAAAACAAAAACATTTACCTGACTGGCATTTCAAAAGAAAGTGACCTTAATGTGTGGTTTGAGGTAACAGGCTAGGGCAGCTTGTGGATTCGGTGCATCAGCTACTGTTCCCCTTCCCTTCCTTGCCAGTAAATATTGCTCACACTGCTGTTTTCTTTCAAAGAAAGAAGATGAGTGAGTGAGGCTCTTTTCACGAGAGATGAAATCTGTGTAGTCCTCGAAAAGTTGTTAGATTACAACTCCCAGGATGGATTTGGGGAGGCACCAGCAAGAGCCTTCTCCACTGCTGCTCCCCACGTCGTGGATTGTCCAGCCCACAGGAGGCTCAGTTGGCCCTCTATCTGCTCTCTTTCCATGGGCAGACAAAGACCTTTCTATTTACTTTGGCTCTGACTGTGGCAGATGTATTTATTAATTGAATTTATATGCCACTTCTTCTCCCAAAGTGAGATTCAAGGCAGCTTCCACAAAGTTAAAGAACATGAAAAACATTTAAGCAATTGGAAACATTAAATAGAGCATACAAAACTATAAACTACAATAAATTTTGAAAACAGCTAATAAATAAATAAATAAGTTCTCCTGCTCGCCCATTAAGGGCCTATTTAAAAAGAAATGTCTTTGCCTACGAAAGGAAAGCAGGGAGGGGGCCAGCCTAGCCTCCTGGGGCAGAGCGCTCCACAGGGTGGGAGCAGCTGCTGAAAAGGCCCTCTCCCACCCTGTCCTCACCAGGCGAGCCTGGGACAGGAGTGGGATCAAGAGAAAGACTTTCCCTGCAGATCTTAGGGCTCTGGCAGGTTCGTATAGCAAGATAACAGTTTTCCAAATAGTCCAGACCTAAGCTGTATAAGGCTTTATAGGACATGACCAACACTTTGAATCTGCTGCTGTGGTGGCAGCAGTGGTGTGCCTTCAAATTGTTTTGGACCTATGGTGACCCTAAGGCAAACCTATCACAGGGTCTTCTGGGGCTGAGAGTGTGTGACACACTCAAAGCCATCCACTGGGTTTCCATGACCGAGCAGACAATCGAATCTTGGTCTCCAGGGTTGTAGTCCAATGCTCAAACCACTAACCCATGCTGGCTCTCATTATCCTTTTTACTCTGTCTTAATTTAGTATTTTTCACATAACTGTTTATTTAATGTTTTTAAAACTTTTTTTAATCAAATAGATTATAGGCGTTTGTTGTTGCGTCCCTTCAAGTTGTTTCCAAATTACGATGACTTTAAGGCAAACCAATCACAGGGTTTTCTTGGCGATATTTATTCACAGGGGGTTTGCTACTGCCTTCCTCTAAGGCTGAGATGATGTGACACATCCAAGGTCACCCAGTGGGTTTCCAGGCCCAAGTGGGGATTCAAATCTTGGTCTCCCAAACTCCTGGTCCAATACTCAAACCACTACATTACGCTGGTTCTTTGGTTTTAATTATACTTTGTTTTAATTTATTTTAAGCTGCCTTGGGCTCCCAGCTGTACTGGGAGAAAGAAGGGCTATGAATGTTATTCCTCACTCATGGCTATGCTGGTTAGGGTTGATAACAGCTGTGGCCCAGCAACATCTGAGAGAACTGCACATTCTCCAGCATTGCTCTGTAACTATGGAAGGAAGGAAGGATAAATTTTCCCACTAGAGAAATGAAAGTGTAATTATTTTAGAGAGAATCAAGATTGAAGGAACAGCACAGGAGCATTTGAAATCCAGAGCCACTTTCTTCTGCCCCTGGAGAGAAGTTTTTACAGTATACATGAGAAGTTAAGAAAATTGTATTATGTTGTTATATACGTTAATATGTATTGTTATGTTATGATAATACACGTACCTGTATTTGAATTTTAACAGTATATCTGGCCCTCCAAATTGAAGTCATAACATTTAGAGCAGCTTACAATGAGTGCACATGGCAACGTACCCTTTCAAAAGTTTGCAGGGAATAGTACACATCAATAAATGTAGTAAAACAGAAAGACTGGGATTGCAATCAGAAATAGCTTTTAAAAAATAAGAGTTCAGTGATGGTTATCTAGTAAAATCCTGGGTTCATTCAAAAGTCTTAATGTGCATTCAGTAGCTCTGTGACTTGCAATGCAGCGAAGCCTAGACCAGCTGATGCAAACATTAACTTGAAGTGTGTGTATGTTTGTGTTATAAACAGAGCATCATGCACTGCCGCATGAATGCAAAACAGAAGTGATTTATAAAGAAGGTTCCATAGAGCAAAAGCTGGATATCACTGCTTAGTGAAAACAAGAAGAATGTGTGCGCAACACAGTTGGACTGTTTATGTTGATTAATGGTCCCTTTGATTTTATTTATTTCATCAGTGCTCAGTGAACGAGACATCCCAAACAAAGCCTTTCATTTTAGAGTTAAAGAAAGAGTGGAGATTTATCAGCACAGCAAACCATATAAATAGTAACTGGATGGCTTTTATGATCTTAAAATCAGGATGAAATTGCAAAAAGCCTAACATGATCTTGGTGAGTATAAATTCATTGCAGCTGAGGGACTGTTGCATATAAACAAAAATTCTTTTGCCCTGCATTTTTTCAAAAGCATGACTGAATTCTTGTGTTTCCAGTACAATGTTCCCATGTATTTGCTTTGGCATTACAACAGCCTTCAGTTTTCTCAGAAGTAGTCAGATGTTTTATATTTATGGCACGTAAAGCTCTTCCAGAAAGTGCATTCCACACACAATGAAAAGTATAAATTGAGACACTCAGATTTCTTCTTGTAACAACACTCTTAACTCACAGGTGGCTATCCATGGCATAAACATTTTGTTCCTTGGTGTCTATTTTTGGGAGAGTGTAGTAATGATAATTCCATTTTATAGTAACAGATGATAATTCAGGAAACATTTTTTTCTTGCTGATCACGAGTTTATGCCTGTTGTAAACAGCCTCAGCAATGGGGAGCATTATTCTGTAAAGTTTGCTAGAAGTCTGCATACTCCAGAACTCAAGATATACTACTGGAAACAATTGCTGCAGTGAGTGGCACAGAAATCCACTTAACCTGGCCAGAAAGGCTCTTATTTTTCCCCTCTTATCTATCCAGAAGTTTACTTATGTACTGAATGTCAGTCATGATCCTCCCGCTCAGTCACCTTTTCACACGAGAGAAGGGTTTTCAACTGAGTGTTTCCTCACATTAATGGTATACTGTTTATTTGCTAATTTATATTATTTGTTATACCATTTCTGGTTCCATCTTTAAGATGAGACAACTTCTCACAATGAGCAAAATGTGCACAATGTTGACATTTGTTCAGTCGCTCCTCATACTATACACACCCCTTTCCAGGGCACATCAGAGAAAAGTCTTGCCCTCTCCCTGATGGTTAGTTTTGTTAGAGGAAGGTACACACAACCCCTCCCTTTAATCAATATTCAAATAGGGTTGTGTAGCCTAACCTCATCCACCGCTGGAACTCTGTCCTGCCACTCCCAGCACGTAGTTGTGCTGACAGTTTTATCCTCGTGGAGGCAATTTGCCCAATCAAGGTGCCTCCTTGAGCACTGAAGTTCTCCACATTTACCTTGCTGTACACACAGGGAACTAATTCACGTGAATTACCACTGGATGTTTGCCATCCCTCAGAAGCCCTCTGTTCATTTATGTGAGCCCCCTGTGGTCAACCTGCCATCCGAAATGTCATGATGTGGAAGCCATGTGAGGTGGTGCAGTCTGGAATTCTAATACCTCAAGTCTTTCTAATGCATAGGACAGTGAATGATGCACTAATTTTTCAGGCACAGCAATATAAATGCATTGGTAGGATTTGCCTCTCTGAGCTTTTCCATGTCTCATTACATGTAAAGTCCACTTACCTTCACTGGTAATTTCATGGACTTTAAACACCCTTTGACACAGAAATTCCTGTGAACTAAAGTTGGCAAGGGCAGAGTTTATTCTGCTGTTTTTCTTAAACATACATACCTCAGTTTACGGCTTTTTGCAAAGTTTACCTAACACACTGATGATGAGAACAGGGCACATGATGCAGCCACCTTGCTGAAGCTTATGAGGTATGGTTCACCTCAGTCCCAGACTGGAAAGTGGCCTAGCAATTAATGCTATATTAATATAGATATTAATATATGATGATGAAACTGTGTGTGTTTGTACATGAATGTGTGGAGGGGGGTGGTAGTTGTAATTTCCATGATCCATTAAACTGAACGTGTTATTTGGCAAAATAAGAGACCATCCTGGTTTCCATGTACTTCTCCCTCACCTCTCTATACATTGCACACACACGCAGAGATGAATGAAGTTGGTGGGACTTTGAAGATCCTTTGTCCCAACCCTCTGCTGACACAAGAGTATGCTGTTTCAGCATCCATGAGAGGCAGCCATCCAGCCATATGCCACTCAGAAATAGGTGACTGTGGTTTTCAGACCTATAAAGCAGAAATAAGAATACCATGAAGAGTAGCAGCAGGAGGGGAAGGTGATACAGAAAGCCAGCTACATCTCATCAACTCAGAAACATGAAAAAGAAAACATGGCATGGAAGATACAATTCTCTAAGACCCAGACAGTTTTTGCAGAATCAAAGACTTACATAAATAGCACTTGATTTTCTATACAGATTCAGAATGGACTTATATATACCCACAATATATCCAAGTTTGGAGATTAGTTCTGAACAGCTAGGCTGATTTTGGTTCAGGGTTAGCTCTAGTTGTCTGAGTGGCAGTGAAATTCTGGCAAACTGAGTTTGCAGAAGTTTTTTGGGGGACTACAGTTCCCAGAATCCTCACCCCACATTGGCAAGAGTCATACTGGCTATGAGATTCTACGAGTTCAGCCTAAAAAAAGGAAAATTTCCCAACTCTACTTGAACATGGGTCTTTGGTATTGTGTGTATCCTTCTTGCATATCTTTTTACAAAATACATTCTTTTTTTTGATCACTTGTTTATTTTGGAAAACAATCACTGTCAAATACCTTTAGGTCTATGAAACCCTTTGGATGACTTTGGGTTTTGCCCCTTGCAATCACTGACTTGGCAGTCTGTAACAAAAGAGTTCTTCATGGAGGTGGCACGGAAGTTTCTGTTGTTGCCATAGGCAATCACGTAAACACATTCCGTTGCAATGAAGTCAAGGACTAATAAAATGTGATAAAGTGTTTTATTGGAGCAAATAAAAAAAGATGGAATATGAACCTACAAGATAAGTCACTTGCTTATCTTATAAACGCTGGAAGAAGGTGGTACATGATTTAAATAATTAGGCATAAGGTTAAGGAGCAGGTTAAATGAGGTAGATTGGAGTGCAGGTGGATTGGAGCGAGAGCCACATTTTTTTTGATGCAAGACTAAGGAATACTACAAGGAAAAGGTATTCTTATAAAACCAAGCAGCAACTGTTAGGTCACCATCAAGGGTAAAAATATAGAACTCTCACGCAATTAGTGCTGCCTTGTCTTTTTAGTTGTTGCTTGCTCTTGCTCTTGCTCTGTGTCCGTGTGTGTGTAAGAGAGAATTATGTTTCATGTTCAAGGTAAGCTACTTCCTTCCTGCCTTTTATTTATTTTATTATTATTCAGAATATTTTTTATAGGAGATCTCAGGGCAGCGTAAAATATAAACAATTTAAAACACTTTCAGATTAAAACCATCAATAATTGTAACAAGATAAAATCACATTAAACAAAAAAACAATTAAAACAATTTTAAAAGCATCACCAATTTAAAACATAAACATGAACATGTTGGAAGACGTTAGTCCCCAAGGGGTTTAATAAAAAGCCATGTTTTGGCTAGGCTGTGGAAAGAAACCAACATTGGCATCAGCCACACCTCTAACGGGGAGGCATTCCACAGTCGGAGTGCCACAACCAAGGCCTTCTCCTGCGTTCCCTCACTTTGTACCCCCCCCCCCAAATAGGGCATAGAGGAGAGACCCTCCTGCAGAGCTCAGTTCTCAGAGAGGCATCTTAAAGGAATGATACTTTTCAAGTATTGAGGTCCCATGCCTTGTGTCTTATTACAAGCTAAACATCATATCTATAGAAGATTAAATGAAAGAAAGGCAAATCGGGATCATATTTTCATTTGTAAGGCCTGTACACAATTTCTTTACTTTCTCTCTATACCACGTGTATAGTCATTGGTGATTGACGAGAGATTAGAAAAACTCTCTGCCTCGGGAGGAACACAGGTGACATTATCCAGCTAAGAAGCCCTTTCACGTACTCTCTGACTGTCCCGGTTTGGCAGGGACGGCCTCAGTTCACACTCTGCTGTCCCATTTTCTCAGCTGGTTTTAAAACGTCCCAGTTTCTCTCTTCTCCTCCCAGTCTCCCCCTTTTTCTTCAGTTTGCTTCAGTTTCTTCAAACTGAGTTCAAAGCGCAGAAGTAGTCGCTACTCAATTTGCTCAGCAGGTAGGAGAGAAGAGGAGGGACTGAGCCAGTAGGGTCATTTGATTTTATTTTCTTTTTTCAGGTTTTCCTAAACTCAGTACATAAATCAGACGTTTCTTTGCTTAAAACAGTATTTTGTGTATTCTTCTACATTCAAAACTTTTGCCCTCTTGTTGCCTGGACAAACGGTTTCGAACACATTCTGACACACGTGTTCCACTCGCCATCTCTAAAATGTTGGCGGGTATGCTTCAGCCAGGGCTGGGCAACTCTGGTTGGCCCAGGATCCAATTTTCTTAGAATTTTGACACACATTTGCCACGTTTGCTTCCACGGCTGAAATGCTTGTTCTGTGCATGTTGGGGATCAACAGCAGATGTTTGACGTCGGTTAATTTTGAGACTGCTCAGTGGCTCTTTTAGAATTAGACCTTACTTGCTGAAAATCTTTGCAACGGTGAATGGCTGGCTTCTCTGTTTGAATCAAAACTAAACCCAAATGAAGGATTACTTCCTTCCCAACAGCTCAGCCAAAAGTTCCCTGGACGTCAACCATAGCTGCCGAGAAGACAATTATAGTTATGGTTAAAAGTCCACACTGTCCTGAAAGTACCACCCATCACAAAGATTACAACCACGCTGATCCTCGGCATGGCACCCAAGTCTGACTCCAGCCTTTCTCTCGAGCGTCTCTCACGTGCCAACCAAAGTTTCTTTTTCTGAAGGGAGGATCGGGGACGCTGCCTCCCATGAAAAATGGGGTGATAAATTAGTAACCGTTCAGATGCTTTTGACCAGCTTCATCTAAGACACCGCTCTCTCTTTCCAAAGTTAGGGCACTGTGAAGTCATGAGAGAACGCCCTTTGAGCTGCTCAGAGTATGTCTTCCATATTGCTGCAAGATAACCAGACCCTTCTACGATTCAAGTGAACAGCTTCCTCTTGAACGTTATCAATCGCATAAGCAAAGCACTGGCTTTTGACGACGAAAATTTACTGCAGAGCATGAAAGGAAAGAACTATGAGTTCAAGAGAGTATCAGGAAGCTGTGGAAAAATATGACCCAAGGAAAACCCCTCTAAAATATGTTTATTTAATGTTAAGTCATGTATTTACCAACACACTCAATCATATGTTCTTGGTAGTAATTTTGATTTCGTGAAAATCATACAAGGGAAATTAATATTCCGAGGTGAAAAAGCCTTGGATAAGTAGCACACGTATCTATCTTTCTGTAGCGTATTGTACAGTCCACTTTGAAAGGGAACACATGCCTCTCAGTGGTCAAACGAAATTATTACACTTGCTAAGAACATCAATTAAAATTCTTTGTTATCCAGAAAATGTTCTGTTCTCATTCGCACGGATTATAGTGAGACCGTCCTGCTTTTCTGATCATCCAAAAGCTACCTAGGTCCATCTATGAACCTTCAGCAAGAGAGAGGGATGAGGGGAGAAGATTCACATGCCTGCGTTCAAGGCAACTGAGATATTTTCCCTTATATCCTCTAAGCGCTGTGAGTCATTTGCTCCCCTTTGTGAGGCCTTGGGTTCCTGCGCTGGTGATTAAAGAAAGGTAAAAATCGTACAAGCCTGTACGCTGGCTTTTGAAAGAGAATAACTATTTTAGCCGAGGGCTAAGGCCCTTTTCGGGTTGCTGAAGCATAATTCCC
Organism: Cyclura pinguis; assembly: GCA_030412105.1. Taxonomy (NCBI): domain Eukaryota; kingdom Metazoa; phylum Chordata; class Lepidosauria; order Squamata; family Iguanidae; genus Cyclura; species Cyclura pinguis. Next base: position 205,910,330 of record CM059599.1, read on the forward strand.
CGCATCTGACATCATTGCTTTGTTGGTTGGGTTGATGGGAATCGTAGTTCAAGAGGAAGGAGAAGGCCATACCTTTCCTCAGCCCTGCTTCCTCGACCAGAGATGGCTAAAATGTGGTCAGGGAAGCCCATTGCTGGTCCCACACCCCATGGACACTTACACAAACTCATAGTTTAATCTTTCATTAACCAGGTCCAGTCTGATCTTGGAAGCTAAGCAGGGTCAGCCCTGGTTAGTACTTGGATGGGAGACAGACGAGGAATGCCAGGTGCGGTCGGCTATATTTCAGGGGAAGGAACTGGCGAAATCATCTGAGTATTCCTTGCCTAAGAAAACCCTGTGAAATTTGCGGGGTCGCTGTAAGTCCACTGGTGATGCACACCCACTCCACGGATGGTGTAGGCAACGAGCCACATCAGGGGTGAAAATCACACAGAATTCTGTTCCAGTTCCTCACTCTTGCTGGGACTCGAGGTCCAAGAACATTTAGAAGTAGCACAATTCCCAGCCTGCTCTGCGATGCCACCTCCACAGAAATGATCAGAGCCAGGCAACTTACGGGACGATTCTGGGAGCTGCAGTGCCAAAAGATAACTCTTCCAAGCTCTGAAAATTATATATCTATATCTATATTTATATCTATATCTATCTATCTATCTATCTATCTATCAGATGTGGTTGCAGGAACACGCGACGAGCACCAAATGAGGATTCAAAACATAAAGAAAAGGAGTAAAACGAGTACCCACTAGGCTGTAACTTCAGTCAGAAGTCCAACAGGGGAAGAGCTCTGGAACCAACTCTGCGCGCCAAGCCCGCCCCTTCTTCCTCACAGATCTGGGAGAGGGAGGCGGTACCTCCTCAAAGCCCCGCCCCCGTTCCTTTCCGAGCCAATGAGAGCCTCGCTCCCCGATTACGAGTGGAAGGCCGAGATTCGGCACCGCTCCCGGGCGGGGTTGGCGTTGGGGCCGTTGCTAGGCAGCGAGGCTTCCCCGGCCGCAGGGGGAGCCCCGGGGAGACGCCGCCGGCCGCCGCACCCCTTGTGTCCGGGAGAGGGACGAGCGGACGGGACCGCCAGCCATGAGCAGCGAGCCGGTGAGGGCGTGCACGGATGCGTTTCTCGGGGGGGGGGGCCACAACTCCCTGCAGGAGGGGCCGTTTCCGCACTAGCCTGTTATAGCGCTCTGATTCCCACTTTCACCGTCCTGTGGAATCCTGGGGTTTGCAGTTTCGGGAGGGGCCTGATTCCATAGGATGTTGAAAGTGGAATAATAGCACTACAACAGGCTAGTGCGGAAACGGCCAGGGTTTTCCCAGCCTCTCTCTTTTTTCCTGTGCCTGCAGGGTTGCCAGATTGAAAACTGGAGCGGGCTCCTGTACTTTTTAGTGGTTGTGCAGAAGAGGGAACTTCAGCCGGTGTTGCTTGTGGCCCTGGTTGCGTGACAAGCAACAGTTGCTGAAATTTCTTTTTCTGCACAACTATTAAAAATACGGGAGCCCGCTCGAGTTTTTTTAGCCTGGCAACCTTGTGTCCGTTTCCACACTGCACTCTTATAGCGCGATGATTCCACTTTCAACACCCGATGGAATCCTGGGGTTTGCAGTTTAGGGAGGGGCCGGCCGGCAGACCGCAGGATTCCATCGGATGTTGAAAGTAGAATCATCGCGCTATGAGAGTGCAGTGTGGAAACGGCCTGTGTGTCTTCCTACTCTGGTTCCGGGGTGGGGGACAAAGGAGGGAGGGGAGAAGGCACCTGCTTTGCTTATCTTTATTCACCTGTCGCTGGATTGGTGGAAACAGAAGAAGAGGAGCGGGTGAAGATATGAAGTCACGGCTCCGAGGACTTGAACTCCCATCTGCACCAGGCAACATAGCCAGTTTTTGTTTTTGTGTGCCTTCACGTCATTTCCAATTTATGGCCACCCTATGGCAAACCTGTCGTGGGGTTTTCTGGGGCTGAGAGTGTGTGATGCGCCCGTGGCCATGGAAGGCTTGTGGACCCAGCATGGTATGGACTTGCGGTTTGTGAACGCACAATTTTGGGCTTGAGCTCCCCCTCAGCTCCATTCGTGAGCTGGGCAACTACACACCGTGGCTGGAGTACGGCATTGGGAGCCGTATGTCCAGCGTGTAGCTAGATCTCTAGCTATGTCTCCAGTGCGTCTCCTCAAACACACCTTTTATGTAATCCACCTCCATCCAACAAGGCCATTTCTCTGTCACTGGAGAGAGTGGAGATCAGCGGAGAGGCATGCAGTTATTCTCCTGTAGCTGGATGCGCTCTTTTCTGCAGGTCTTTGCAAGGTCCCTGTAGAGGATGTCCTTGCATCATGTCTAGCTGCAGGAAAGTAGTTGGATGCATGTCTGCTGATCTCCCAGCTCTCCAAAGGCACAGAAACGGCTGTGGGTGGGGTACTGTGTTGCTTAAACAACAGATTTGGGATGGGGTTTTGATCACTATATGGTTGATAAAGAATTTGGACCTTTGCAGCAATCAAAATAGTGTGTTACAATAGCATATGTTGGATGTATGCTATCATAACTCACTAACAGGATGCCTGCCTCTTTTGAATGTCTTTCTGTTATTTTTAAGAAAGTGGGATCAGGCTTACACTGTATGGTCTTTCAAGGAGGGGCAAACTCAGAAGGTTGTGCAAGGCGACTTGTGTTTGACGCCCTGTGTGTCCACCCTGTGGACTCTCTCAGGGTTCAGTTTTCCCTCCCGTGCTCTTTAACGTCGAAACTGCTGGGAGAGATCATACAAAGTTTTGGGATTTGGTGCCACCAATACACTGATGACATCCAACTCTCTGTCCTTTCCATCTGATTCCAAGGAAGCTGTCTCAGTAATGAGCTAATGTCTGCTATCTATAATGGGTTGGGTGAGGGCAAAGAAATTGAAGCTTAACCCAGTCAAGACAGAGGTGCACCTGATCAGTCAAAAAGCAGATCAGGGTATAGGGACTCCGCTTGTGCTATATGAGGTTATGCTCCCACTGAAATCTCAGGTTCACAGTTTTGGGTGTTCTCCTGGACTCAAGGCCTGGATGCCCAGTTTTTGGCAGTGGTCAGGAGCATGTTTGTATAGCTAAAATTGGTGTGCCAGCTGTGCCCGTTCCTTGAGACATCAAGTATGGCTGTGGCGACACATGCCTTGATTGCACTGTAGTCCTGTTTGGACTATTGTAACACAACTTATGGGGGAGATGCCTATGGAAACTGTTTGGAAACTTCAGCGGGTCCAAAATGCTGCAGCCAGAATGCTCACTGAGGCCGGTTACAGGGAGCATATAACTCCCTTGTTAAAATAGCTTCACTGGGTACTAGTTTGCTTCAGGGTACAATTCAAAGTGCTGGTCAGGATGTATAAAGCCCCATATGGCTTAGGTCCAGACTAACTATAAGATATCTCCCTATATGAAGCTGCCAGAGTTTTAAGATCTCCAAGGGCGGACATTCTCTTGGTCCTGTCACCATCACAGACCTGCTTGGTGAGGAGACGGGAGAGAGCCTTCTTGGTGGCTGCTCCTAACCTGCTGGAATTCTCTTCTGCAGGAGGCTAGGCTGGCCCCTCCCTGCTCTCGTTTTGTTGGCAGGCAAAGACCTTTTTGTTTAAGGGGGCTTTTAAAGTATGATTGCTCACATGGGGGGTCTTATTGGGGGGAGCGGTTTATTTTTTAACTTCTCTCTGCCTATTAAATGATTTTATAGCATATTTAATTGATTCTTTTTGTGAGCCACCTTGCGTCCCACTCCAGGAGAAAGATGGTATATAAATAAACAGACAGACAGACAGACAGACAGACAGACAGACAGACAGAGGAGGTACAGCCCTTTTCCATAGCTGTTTAAATTTGCCCTTTCCCAAGAGGACTGAAATAAGGGGACCATCTTTTTTCTTTTTCTTTTAGCACAGATAGACATGGCCACTGGTAAGGGATTGTGGGAGTTGTAGTTCAAAACATCTGGAGGGCAAAATGTTCCCCAAAACTTCTTTTTCTTTTAGAAGAGGGGAGAAACTTGTAGGGGGTGAAGATTTAAACCTTTACTGCATGTGAGCGAGAGCCAGCTTCATGTAGTTTTTTTATAAGTGTTGGACTAGGACTCTGGGAGACTAAGATTTGAATCTCCCCTCTGCCATGGAAACCCACTGGTGACTTTGGGCAAATCTCACTGTCTCAGCCTCAGAAGAAGGCAGTGGCAAACCCCCTCTAAACAAATCCTGCCAAGAAAACCCTATGATGGGTTCACCTTAGATTGCCATAAGTTGTACACACCCACATCTGTAGTGGGTCTGATCTGGATCAAAATCCTGCCCTGTTACTTTGGAGTAAAACAAGAAAGTCAAGTTTCTCTGCATCTTGCAGTTCAGCCTTCAGTTGCCAAGTCTCTGTTCCATGTAGCGTTCACCAACATCCTCATGTCATGTCCTCCTCTACAAGTCAGAATTCCATAAGGTTTGATAGGTACTAAGATATGAAATATCATACTTTGGAAGTATGAAAGGACGTGACTCCTTAGAAAAGACAAGAATGCTTTGTTAAAGTGGCAGTGGGAAAAGAGGGAGACTGTACTACAGGTGGATTCAACCATGGAAGCCATTGCCCTGAGTCTGCAGGACAGAAGCAGGGCTATTGATAACAGGGTGACTTGGAGGTGTCTCATAGCCACAAGTCAAAACCAATTTGACAGTAATTAAGAGCTACTATAGAGATATGAAAGGCAGTAGTGGCACTAATTGTTATGCTCTTGCCCAGATTTCTGTAGACAACAGGTTGTGTGTCATCAGATCTATGAAATGGGCTGAAATATTAGCATTCACCTTGTGAATTTTGCGAAAGAGGCTTTTGCCTAAAATAACGTGGTGCTTGTTAAAGCATTTAATCTTTAGGATTCCTTAGCATATAACACGAAGTCCCAAGATGTGAGTTTGTTCACTTTGGGGCAAAGGCCAGAATCTTATGTCCAGGGCCTTTCTCATTTCTTGAGGTCATTGTTTCATTGTAAGAGGCCTGCTCCATCAAGCCAAGTATTGTTCTTGTCCATGGGTGGGAACTGTGTAGCTCTCCAGATGAGGTTGGACTGCAGCTTCTATCAGCCCCAGGCAGTCTAATCAATGGTGAGAGATGCTTGGAGCAGCAGCCCAGTGACATCTGGAGGGCCACACAGTTAAAACCTCTGCTCGAGCCCAATATCATTTTGCTTAAATAAGGGGCTGGTGGTGGGACATATCTTGTTCTCCAGATGGTTTGAACTAGAACTTCCACAACCTTTTACCAGTTACCATGCTAGGACCAAATATCAGGCGGGCCAGAAGTTTCCTACCCTTGAAACCTTTATAAAGCAACCAGTCCAGTAGCATCTAGTCAGCCTTTGCTGGAAACAGGATGTCAGGCTGAGGTGGAGCTGAAGTTAGATGCAGCGGGGTTCTATCTTACCTTCACAATTCACCTTTCTTTGGCAGCTCATTGCCAAAAATAAGCCTCCAGAAAATGTATGCCAGACACTCTTCCCTTTTGCTTCACTGTTTCCCTGCTTTTCCATTTCTCCTTGTTGCCTAGACCTCTAACCCTGACTTTTATGGCAACAGGGTAGATTGAACCTGATATGATTTGTAGAGCTGTAGATCAGGGCTTCTCAGAACCGAACCAGCATAAATCGTGACACATTATGGGTCTGTCGTTGCTTCACGTATGCTCACTTGTGAACTTTATTCTTAGCTACTGATCACCCAGGCTGTTTCCACACTACACTGTTATACTGCTATTATTCCACTTTTAACATCCTGTGGAATTCTGGGGTTTGTTGTTTCCTGAGGCCAAAGAGCTCTCTGGCTGAGAATTCTAAAGGCCCCTCTCTAAACTGCAAACCCCAGGATTCCATAGGGTGTTGAAAGTGGAATAATAGCACTATAACAGCATAGTGCGGAAATGGCCCCAGTTGTCATTTGATACCTCAAATATAGGCAAGAGTTGCACATTTAAGGAGTTTTATCTTGAGTTTCCCCCTCCAAAAAAAGAAAAAAAGGAGTCACCAAATATGAAAAGTGTTTTGAAAAAATAACCATGCATTAAAACACATTTGCAACATGCTAGAAAAACAGCAACAAAGGCAGAGAGCTGAAACTCTCAATCAACCCAAACAAGTATTTTTTTAAAAAAGAAAAACAATGCTATCCAGTTGGTATTGGACTGCAGCTCCCAGGATGCCTCACCATTGGCTGTGCTGGCCAGAGATTATGGGAGTTGCAGTCCAACAACATCTGTGAGGCTGCGGTTTGTCCATCCCTGGTTCAAATGTAAGCAGATTTTCCTGTGTCACATTTAAAAGTCCATTTTGGAACTCAGTCCTAGCTACTGGTTCAATAATCCTTATATATTTCAACCTTTGAAGTCCTTGGTCACTATTCCATGACTTTCTCAATTCATTTTTTCTTGACGTCAGCTCCAGACCACTGGTCTTTTTGCATGCTTGAGGTAATAGCTGTGTTGTGTGTGTGCTTCTTGAGCCAAAGAGAGGTATACAAGGGCTCTCTAAATCATGGATAGGAACCACCTGGCTCTCCATATCTTGGTAAACTGCAGTTTCTAGCAGTGCTAGACAGCAGAGGCGGTGGTGAAGAAGAATGGATCTTGTAGTTCAGCACCATCTGGAAGGTGGGTGTTTTCCTATTCCCTGCCATAAATAATCAGCAGCTGTTTTCCTGTATTGTAAATATCTGATTGAACCAGAAATCATAGACTGAAACCAGATTAAGAAACATGATCTGATTAATGATTTGGCAGAAGATCTGTCCATATAGTGGGATGTAGTGTATACACAGTTGGGAATGTGCGCAGAATATATTTCACCAGCAGAGGGCATTCTTTCACCAGCTTGGTTACAGGCATTTAAAGATGCCAGCCTTGATTTTACTCCAGGCTTGGCAGGGATTTTTCCCCCCTTTGAAGTGGCTGACATTTATTTATTTATTTTTGCTATTTTGTGTAAAGTAAATAGACTGAATTAACTATGTTTTTCTTTAAATGCTTTCCCCTCCTTCTTCTCTGACATTTACTTAAACATTCTTGCTGTTTGAGGAAAGAGCAGGTGGTGTAGCCATATTTGTTGAAAGAGACTTTAATATATTCGTCTCATTAGTGGAAAGTTGATTGCAGGATGACATCTTCTAGGAAAACAAAAATGCAGCCTGAGCTCTTCAAAGTCAAGCGTTTAAAAGGAATCTAATCCTCCGTGCAGCTGTTCATATAATTTTTAAATTAGTTTTTGAAATGTAAACTTAAGTAGACAGTTTACATGGGATGCTGGTGGTAGTCGTGTCCACCCCTTGTTATAGGCTTTTTAAATAGGATGCCAAATCATACCGTAAAATGCACATTTTTGTTTGGAGATGGGAAATCTCAATTTTTGTTTTCTTTCAAAAGCATGAGTTACATGAATATTGAATATCAGAATAGGATATTACTCGCTTCAATAAAGGTGTTTGGAACAGGATCCTAGTTCACTAAATAATATATCCTTTGGTCAGAATTACTTTAAAAACTGTCCTGCTTCAGTCCAGTGACTCTGCTCTATTGCCTTTTGCATAAGCTTGTATAGAAATGTAGCTTACATTTAGGACCTTTCTGCACTGCACAATTATTGCACTATAATTCCACTTTAACTACCATGGCTGCCACCTATAAAATCCTGGGGTTTGTAGTCTTGGGAAGTACTGGAGTTCTTTGGATGAGAATTCTAAATATCCCTCTCTAAACCACAAATCCCATGATTCCATGGAACAGATACATGGTGGCAGTTAAAATGGAATCATAGTGTAATAGTTGTGTAGTGCAGAAAGGGCCCTAGTCTTATGCTAGGTGTGGATAAGACATAAACCCAGTCCTTGGTATGGTGTAACTTCTGAATGCAGCCAAGATATCAGGCAGCTCTTCAAGACACAGGAGCAGGATTCATTTTTAAAAATGTTAATGGAATTCTTTACGTTCACATTAAGATCTCCTGTCCATAACAGCATTTTGGAGAAGGCTCTTCTGTCTGTAACAGTCGTTACTTTTTTCTATGAGTATTTATGAGGCTGTCATTTGAACTGGTCAGAACCTGCTCAGGCAGGACCTGTGTGTGTGCCCCAGAAAGCACGCAGGGCTTTGAATAGGCATTGTTCTAAATGACCAATAACATCAAAATGGATGCAGCAAAACATCTGAACCATTTTTCTGGAGATTTTCATCTTCTGGTGAGGTGCGCCCTCGATTGTTCAAGAGATAATGGTCTGATCCAATAACTGGATCATTCTTTGGTTGGTGCTTTCAAAATCTGGAGAAACGTCAATGGCTAGCTCTTAATCAAGCCAGTCTGTCCAGGACTGAGTTGTCTTCCTTTCAGTGATAGAAAATGTTCAGTGGAGCAGCTCTTGCAGAAGCCCCTTCTCTTTTGGGAAGCTTACGTGAGAGCATTGCTCTACCTTTATTTGCAATTACAGTTTTCGAAAGGATGCCTCTATTAAAGAAAGTGGAGAAAATATATACCAGAATGTGGCTGCTGCACACAAAGAGTATCGAAACAATGGGAGTGTTGGCATGATGTGACAAACCAGGGATGCCTGGCTTGTGGTGAATGTTAGGGAGCTGTGCAGCCTCACCTTTGATGTAGATTAATTGATATAAAATCATACATTGCTATGGCTGAAAGCCATGCTGGATAAGAGGTGAAATTGGCCGGATAAAACAGGCCAAGAAATTCCTCCAAATTTTGCCAGGCCATATGCATGAAGCTTTTCAGTACTAGGACAAAGAGATGAGATAAAGGAGTCATCAAGGTTGCCACAGAAGAATTGATTGGCATTATTTCCCCTTTACATCTTCCCTGTTTGCCCCTTTTTCTTTATTTCTGTGCCTGCCCAGATAATGTAAGTCATCAAACCAGCCAAACATTCTGTCACCTACATGCTGGGAGTATTTGTTATAAACCGCATTGTTTGTTTGACCAGAGAGCCCTCTGCATCCAAACTCTCACATCAAAGGGGAGACACAAGGTATTTACAACTAGGATCCACCAACCTCTGGATTCCCATGCAAGTGCACTTTGAATTCCGGAAGTTCACATTTCTGTCAAAACAGTCTCCTGTCAGTTAGTTCGGTGGGACAGTGTTCGAGCCGTACCAGAAGCCTCCATTTCAGAACATAGAAAGGGGATATAAATCCTGAAGCTTGTGCAGTTTGGGGCATTATCTTCACTTGCTGGACACCACTATGTCGCTCTCAGATTCTGACCTAAGCTGCCCTAGGCACAAGCTTAAGCTACATCCTGTTTCTTCACTTCTCTTCCAGATGGGTAATTATATCCTGCTTCCTTAAACTTTGCTAATTAACCCTTTCCTCACTTTCTTTGGCTAGCTCTTGTGCGTGTGCGTGACTGTTTTGAATCCTGTGTGAATGCATGATTGAATTCCCCTCAGTAAACACATTTTAGTTTACTTTTGAATCTCTGGCTGGTTTTCTTGCAAGCACCTGGTTGATGTAGGTGAAAGGATCCTTCTAAATCACCCGTCCTCTTCCAAACCTTCCAATTTGAGTTAATTAATTCCCCATTTTTACATTTAGTTGCAGGTTTTGATAGAGGACCTCATGAGATCCCTGCATTTGGGATAACAAATGAGCAATGCGTTGCTGCATGCTGTTTGCTGCCAATTACAGGGGGAAGGACTAAACAAAACAGAAAGCCTCTCTGGCAGTGGACTGGGTCTCACGGAGATGGCGGCTCCCATGTCAGTGGGGATGTGAATCTGCTCTGGGGAGCTGTCTGTGATCCTAAACCAATTTGGGGGAAGGAGTTCAGCACTTTAGATAGCTCCTTTAACGTTCAGATGAAAAGACAGAATGGATTTATTACTCTTGCTGATGCGAAGCCATGAGACTCCCTTCGAACTAGAGAAACAGTCCAGGGTTTGTTGTCATTTTCTTTCCATAATTTGTAAGGAGGGAACAAACCGGAGAGGAAAACTGCCAAGTGGCACAATGAGCCAACCTTTATTTTTGCAAATCACCTTTTGGTAAACTGTTTGTTGGTTCAGCTGCTCCTGCTCCAGATAGAAGTAGTCGAAGAGCATGCGCCAGGACTCCGCTCTTCTGTGATAAGCCATACATCCTTGGCATTTTGTGTTGTGTGAATGCGGCCGCAGTGTACGTCATGAGCAACAGCACAAGCCTGTGAATATATATTCAGAAAAAAGCCTCATTCTTCTATGGGGTTTACTCTCTGCTGAGCTTGATTAAGATTATGGCCTTTGAGGTGCGTGAATTTTTTATTTTAGGAGTGCGGGTATATGTGTCTCATTTTGTCTGTTCTCTATTTCTCCTCACAGCCCAAGCCGCCCAACAAAGGGAAACTAGAGAAGAGTACAATAAAATTTTTACCGCAAGTGGATAAGGTATTGTTTTTTCCTAAACAAAACATTTAAAAACCGCCTTTGTTTTAAAATTGACAGAGCTGTAATGTGGGGCTGCAAATCTGTGGGCTTCCAGATATTATGGACTGTATTTCCCATAATCTGTTACCAGTGGCCACACAGAATGGCACTTCTGATAGCTGAAGCCCAAGGCACGGGGGGGGGGGATATCCCCCATCCTTCTGTAATGAACCAGAGAGGCAACTGAGCATGGCTCTTGAATAGTTTATTGCTGTATTGCATTTGTATTCAGTCTTTTCTCCAAGGAGCACAAAGTATAGTTCTTAGACATGTAAAATTTCCAGAACTTTTGAAGCCAAAAAAAAAAAAGGGGGGGGGTTTTTTCCAGAAAAACCTTAGTGACTTCTTTTTTTCCTTTTTTTTTGAAAAATCAGAAAAAAATGCAAGATTAGCATTGAGAGTCCCTTTTTTACTTGAAGAACATAAAATGCATATGCATAATTTGGCTTGACGTGCAAGCATCGTGTTTGATATATTAAAAGTGAAGTTTACTCAGAAAATAATTGAAAAATGAATTTACTTTTCGTAATTTTATAGTTACAAATAGATCTACAAAGGTCTCTTTACTGTAAGGAGCATCTGATAGTAGTAAACCCTTTGCTTTTGCTAGTTTATGAGGAGCAGGATAAAAAAAAATCCCAATAAAAACAGAAAAAAATCCATCAATATTAGTAAAACAAAGAAATAACTTTGTCTCTTCCAATCCTTCTCGGTGCCAGGAAGACTTAATGTGCTCATTCTCATAAAAATAACTTGGTACTCTATCACATTACACTGTAATAGTGCTGTAATAGTGCTCTTATTCCACTTTCAACACCCTGTGGAATCCTGGGGTTTGTAGTTTAGGGAAGGGCATTTAGAATTCTCAGCCAGGGAGCTCTTTGGCCTCAGGAAACTACAAACCCCAGAATTCCACAGGATGTTGAAAGTAGAATAATAGCACTATAACAATGTAGCGTGACGGAGCCCTAAGAAAGTGAAGCCAAGACCCAAATTACAGTGATGCTGGATACAATGCGTAAAAGTATATGTGCTACGTAGTTTTTAGAAGTTATGGCCCCTCCCAAAACTGCAAACCCCAGGATTCCAGAGGATGTTGAAAGTGGAATCATTGTGCTATAACAGGCTAGTGCAGAAATGGCCTCAGTGAAGAAGGAGCAGCCTTATGTGCCTGTTGCTCCTTCTTTGCTGAGTGCTCAAGAACTACTGGAATGAGCCTGGGAAAAGCCCTGTGTCTAGTCAGTGGTCATGGGAGGGGTGCTATATCTGGAAGCCCTCTGGCTGCTCTTGGGGACAAGGAAGGAATGGGGACGGGGTGCCTCCTCTGACTTATGCTGGCATCCTGGCTGGATCTAGGTCCGAAGGTTTTCTTTTCTGGTTGCTTATTTTCCGATACTTTATGTTGTTGAGTCACAATTCCTTTATTTAGTTTTTCAGTTTTGAAGGTTTATCAGAAAAGGCAAGAATAGTGTTACTACTAGTAGATGATATTTATCTAAAGGATAAAATCAAATCTTTCAGATAAACTGTAAACCTCTATGGCATCAGAATCCCCCTTCGTTCGAGCTGCGAGGAGAAAAGGACACACACGTTCCAGAACAGTTTCTGCTAAAAAATGAGCTAACACTGGGTAAGAATGAAACTGGGTGTTTGGATAGGGCAAATATGGCTATATCTGAAAATAGCTTTCAAAATATAATAAGGCACAATACTTTGTCATGCCACTGTAACAAATTTGAAAGAAATAATCTACTTATCTAGCTACTTACCTGTCTATCTAAAATAATATCTAGGTAGACATACGTGTTCCATATGTAATACACAATAATTTATATTAGTCTGTTACATACATGTGCTTATAATAATTGTAAGTATTAAATAATTTTATGAATAATATATTCTTTGAGATTAATTAATCTTCTTATTTAATAGTTCTGAAATTTCTTTTACAATTTATGTCCAATATGGAAATGAAACTGAACCAAACCTAAAGTTTATTAAGGAGGATTTTAATACTTAGCTAAGACCCCTGTGCAGGTCGTCTGCTGTGGCAGAATTCAACACTGATTTTTATTGATACTGCCGGTGTAAGTCCATTTTATGCCTGTGCATGTCTTTTTTTGTCATTGTGGAGGCTGGTATTTTGCTGGCAAGCAATAATGATGACGACAACGACAACAACAACACGATCTACTGCGCCTTGGAGATGTATTTCCCTTTTTTTCTCCAATTTCGTTGGGTGCTCTTCGGTACTTGCCTCTTCTGATTTTCTCTTCCATCCTTTGCAACAAATTCATGTTTTTGTGAGGTAGCTCACCTGAATGGTCATTCTGTGGTCATTGGAGAGTGTGGAGGTGCATAAGAAGACCCCCTGACTATGTCCCCAAGACCAGACACAGACTGATAATGTCATCATCTGAGACCCTGGTCCCAACAGGAAATATCATTGATCTGTGTCTGGCTATGGGGCATAGCCAAAGGCTTCATTGCTCCCCCTCCCTGTGCACTAGACATGAAATGGCCTTTCGGTGGGGCTGTTGCAGGAAAGCTGTGAATTCTGGGGGTGGTGAATGGTGAGCTGAGTTCTGTCTGTGGAAATCTGGCATTGTGCTGGGTCGTGTAGGAGTTTGGCTGATGTCTTCTGGCAGAACAGCGGAATCCAGCGGAAGGGGGGGGAGTGGGTTGTTCTTCCCACTGCAGACCCCATATGCTCCACCTCTCCTTTTTTTTTGGTCAGGGAGCTTGGAGAGTGACAGGAGAGAGAAGAGAGGAAGGCATTTCTGTTGTGCTGCCTTGCAGTGCCAGAACAACATTGGATTTAGGGCCTTACTGGTAAAATGTTTGTGTCTGCTCCTCCAATAAACAAAAAATGGTCCAGGTAGTGACCTGGCCTGTTGTTAAACCATCCTCTTCCCGGAAAATGACTCCCTTCTTTTCAGCTACGTTGATTGCTCCTTGCGAAAATGAGAAAAGGTCTTGATGGCTATAGATGTTCTTTCTTGACTGAAGTCTAGTTTTCCTTGCAGTGAGGTGCCATGCTTTGTTCCCTCAATTAACCATCCAAATCTCTTTGTTTCCGAGTGAAGATGATGGCTGAGAAACAACTTTCACCCTGCATTGCTTTTCATGGTCTCATAGGACTGGAGCTGACTCCTGGACATTTACAGATTGGCTTTTAGGGGGTCTTACTTCTGAGCAGTCATTGTTTGATGCATTCACATAGCTGATGACTCTTACACCTGTATCATTTTCGATATAATGGATGGAAGGCAGTTCAGAATGAGGGGCTGAGGTAACTTTTCACTGAAAGAGGCAGGAGCAGATTCTGTATAGCTTTGCAAAAAGATAAAAAAAAAATAAAAAAAATAAGTACCACATCTGAGCTTGTGCTAAACACTCTAAAACTTCCCTTTTTCCTCCCCAAGGAGGATATCTGGCTCAGAGACCTAAGAAGCGTAAAGTACAGGAGTCTCTAGGCAGTGATCTTGGCGCTGGACCATCAACTTCTAAAGCAAAAACTGCTGCTAAAAAGGACCGCGAAAATTTCAGAAGCGCTCTTGTTAACATCATCATGTGAGTTTCTTTATAATTGTAGAAAAAAAAATCATTGAAAGTGACAGATGTTTCTTTTTCGAAACTGGTGAGTGGTGAAAAAGTAAGAAAGAATAGAGTCTGCAGAGCAGGAGGGTGAGGTAATGCTCTTGCTTTCAGAAGGAAATCTGCAGATTGGGTTTGATTGGATGTTTGAAGAGCATTGATACTAACTTGTCCTGTTGTTTATGTTAGGCAACCAGACCTTCCAGAACAATCCCTTTCCATAGAGGAAGCAAAACTGGGCACATCTGAGTCCACTGCTGCAATAGAGAAAGACATTTTGGTAAATAAATAGGGGCAGAAGGGAGGGGAGATGGGGCTGTCTCAGAACTGCACAAATGGTCAAGTGTAGCCTGTGTGTTGTTTTCCAGTGTCGTCGTTGGTTGTGAGCTTGAAAGAGTGGGTTATGAGGTGTGGAAAACCTGGTTCACAGCATCCCCATGGCAAGCAGCTGTGGCTGAGGTTGTCATATTCTCACGTTTTCATTTACGATCTCAATTAGATCACTTTATTTTCTCAGGTCAAGAATAAAGTTTTAAATTAGGAAGAACTCGTGTTCAAAGCCAGGGAAAAAAAAAGTGACTTTTCTACACCAGCTTCCTGTAGTGGACAACTTTTGTGGTCTTCTATTTTTGCAGAAATATTTCTATTATATTCGCCATGGAATAGATACAGAACATGTGGCCCCAATGGAAGACTCGTGGCTGGAGCATGTCTTGGCCCTGGTGCCAGAACACTTGAAAATGCTCAGTGAAAGTATCTATGCACTTTCAGATGAAATGCGAGAGGACTATCTTCTCAGTGTGAAGAAAGCAATTGGTATGTTAGCTATAACTCACTCAGTCTTTATCAAATTAGAGAAAGTCAGCCATGAATTCAGTCCCACTGGACACTGTGTTTAGCCAAGTTGCCTTCATAAGGTGTTTTCAAGAAAGCAAGGAACAGTTGTAGCCAATGGGCACAAATATGGTATTGGTCTCTGGCGCATTAGAATAAAATGCTGGTGTCCCTCATCAGATAGCCTGGAAAGCACTGTTCTCTGTTACCAGGTGTAGTCTTAGAGCTCATGAATGAACTCGTATATGTTCTGAGTACATATACTGACAAGCGACTTTGTGATCTTGGCCAGCAGCGCATCTTAAGCAAACTGGCGTCAGTGCTCCTATTCACACCGAACTTTCTGAAAGAGGAGTGTTGTTGAACAAGATATGCACAGTAATTGCGTTGAGGAATAGCAGATTCTGTGTTAGAGGTTCATAAATGGCAAACAGTACATGCAAAACACAAACACATAGTTAATAGAGCTCGGCTGCTATAGGATCGGGACGTATTAACTCAATATGAGCAAACTTGCACGACTGACAGGGTTTGGAATTAAGCAATGTAAAGCTGTAAGGACTGCTATGATGAGGGAGAGAGGAGAGAAATGAAGAAGTTCAAAAGAGAGGAGAGTATAATATTTTCCCTCACGCATACACACATAGAGGAGGAGGGGCAGTTTTGGAGAGCTGCATTCTGCAAAGAAAGTACTCCCATAAAGACAGACTAGCAATGACAGAAGTTGCCTCTCCTTGGTCCAGCTGGACCTTCCTTGGGGAAGCGTTGGCGCTCCTGGCTGGAACAGCATAGGCTTATCAAAGTCCTCTAAGACAAAGCCAGGACACTGCAAGAGAAAATGAGCTGACAAGCTTTTCTGGCCAAAATCCTGGTTTTAGGTGGTGGTGGGGGGAACAGGGTCTGAAAGAGTAAAAGGAGGAAAGCCTAGGCTAAGCAGTGATTTCAGCAAACGGCCTCCAGAAAGAGGAGGTAGCTCAGAATTCTTGGTGGATGCTTCGAGTAGTCCATATCCCCAGAGTCGACTACTTCTGAATTTGAGATATTTTTTAAAGGATCTCAGGAGAGAAGGACTCTTAAAGCTTGCTTAAGTTTTGCACTGTCTCAGGATATTGCCTCATTTTGCTAACTAAATGTCGCCTTTAGTTTAGAGATTATTACTGTATCCTGGCTAGCAAAGAGAGAAATGTTACATAGATCATCCTGTGCCCCAAAGGTGTTATTTCCTTTCCATAATGTATTTCCTGTCTATAATGCATTGTTAACTAACCCCAGGACCACATGTGGGGAAAGACAGAACCTATCTGAAGGATATTCAGTTGTTCCCCAGTAGTTTAGTTTGGAATCTGATTTAATTGATGGTGGTAAATAATAGAATTTAGCATGGGTGCTAGCTACAGGATTTGACCAGACGCCTTTTCAGCTAACCCTACTGTCCGAGACCAGAGAGCCAATGGGGTTCCATTTTAGAACACATCCCTGCACATCTTCAGAGGGATGTTGTATTTCTGACTGTCTCCTAACATCTTGTGGATCCTAGGTATCCTTAGAAATCTGTTAGAGGAAACAGAAATACCTCCGAAAATAAACACCTCTGAAAAGCCACTCCTAGTGCTACTGCTTTTTCCGTACAGGAAGAAAAGATCATGCAGTAGTACACTCAGGTCGTGTGGGGTACTGGTGAGGCCCAACAGGCCTAGCAAGCTCTGCAGCTGAATGGAGCCTACACCTTAGATTACGTCCTCAGAATCCTTGGCAGGTTTTCTATGGCAAGCGATCAGGGGTTCCGTTGAAGGGGAAAAGATGACCTGTCTAAAAACTGGTTGCAAAAACTTTAGCCGATGTACTCCTGAATGAGACCTTTCAACAGAAGAGAATGTTCCTCTGCACAGTCTAAATACCTATTGTTGTTCAGGACAGCATTTTGGGAAGCATCCATACATCCTGTCCAGAAATGAAAACGAGCAGAATTCTTTCTGGAAAGAAACTTTAATTCTAGGCATGGGATCTTGGGTTTTTTTGTCTGTAAAACTAAACCTGCTTATTAAGAATGAAAACTCATAGAGCAACATTGGACCTACTTTTGAGTAAACATTCCTAGGATTGTGCTGTTAGAATTCCCCCTGCCACTTGCTTTTAAATTTTTGCCATTTCAGCCCTTCTTACTTATATGTACTTTTGTTTTGCTTTACAAAGCATTCTTAAATCAAATGACTTTGAGCTGCATGCTTTCAGTTACTCCTATATAACACCTTTGAAGTCTTCCTGAAAATAATTGGTTCAGCTTCTTTGTCTGTTTTTCTGTTTTGCTGAGCTTATTTGTGTTCTGTTCTTTTTTTTTTTTTAATGCCTTATTTCAGTTGACTTTGTTTTAAGAGATCCCAGGGAAAAAGAGGAAGGCAAAATGCAAGTTCTTCCACCTCATCGTCAAGAGTAAGAAAATGTTATTTCAAATATTTCTTTAGAGAATGGAGCAAGCAGAAGAACGCAGAAAGCCTTAGGATGTAATTCTGTGCACATAGGCAGTAAGCTCCATTGAATGCAGCGAGTCATTTATAAGCAGATGTGTAGCATGTAGAGTTGTCCTGTTGAACTGAGTTAGATGGTAGATTTCACTCTAGTACAGACTATTTTGTCTGTCAGGAGATTTCTTTAAGTCTGTGTCAATTTGCTACTTCAGGTAGCTTCACCGGAGATGCCATGAACTGAAGCCAGGGTTCTAACACCGAACTGTGGCTATATCCCAGGATGGGAACGTTTCATCTGCCAATTTTTTTGGATTACAGCTCCCATTAGCCTGCCTCAGGCTAAATGAAAGTTGTAGCCTAAAATCTGCAGGGTCAAGATTTCACAGCTTTGCCCTCTTCCAGTCGGTAGATGATTTTATTCATCTCTAGGAAAACAGATGTGAAAAATTCCATTTCCTGATTTCAGCCTGTTGCACAACAGTATGACTCAGAATCTCTGTCCATAAAGAGATGACAGCTCACATCTGACGGAAGTGTACAAAACAGGGGGGTTATTGTCTGCTTAATGTTTCTGAACTATAAACTGTTTGGTGGCCCTTTTACACAGTTATAGCAGTATGATTCCACTTTAACTGCCGTGACGGCATCCTGTGGAATCCTGGAATTGGCTGTTGAGGGAGGAGCCTTTAGAAGCTGACCAAACTGGCAAGCCCCCGGATTCCATAGGATGCACCCATGGCATTTTAAGAGGAATAAGAGCCAGCGTGAAGTAGTGGTTTGAACATTGGACTGTGACCCTGAAAGGCAGGTTCAGTTCCCTGCTCGGCCGTGGAAACCCACTGGGTGACCTTGGGCATTTCATACACGCTCATCTCCGGAAAACCCACGGTAGGTTTGCCTTTGGGTCACCGTATGTCAGAAGTGACCTGAAGGCACACAGCAACAAAGTGCTATAATTGTGTAGTGTGAAAGGGCCCCTGGTAAACAAACATGCTGTTAATAGCGTGGAGGATCCTAGTGAGGTTGCACTGTGATTTGTCCTTAGTGAGGGAGAAGGCCTTCCCTGAAGCCTTATTGTGCCTGACTGAACTGATACATAGCTTGCAGTTTAAGGCCATTTCCGCACTAGACTGTTAATAGCGCTATGATTCCACTTTCAACATCCTATGGAATCCTGGGGTTTGCAGTTTCGGGAGGGGCCAAGTGCCCCTCCCGAAACTGCAAACCCCAGGATTCCATAGGATGTTGAAAGTGGAATCATAGCGCTATTAACAGTCTAGTGCAGAAATGGCCTAAGATCCTGGTGATTTTTTTCTTCTTTTTTGGGGGGGATGGGGGGGCTGGCAAGGCCAGAGAGAGGAATGCCATTTTTATTCCTCCTCTCACTGTTCCTTTTTACAAAACAGTTTCCCTCTCATGATGGGCAGCTTGATTGCAGAGCGAGAGCAAGACTTGTAAAAGTTACTTTTTTGTTCTGTAGTTCCCACAGTCTCACAGCCAGCAAAATCTCACATACTCTGTCCAGACTGTGGTCGTCTCCTGTTCCCTTCTGTCTGATTTGGGATCATTCTGCTGGGGCAGGGAAAGAGCGTTTGGGGTTAGTTCTTCTCTTCTGAAACTAGAGAGCTCTGCGTGGGATGCCAAAGTGGGACTTCTGATCTGGTTTCTGTCCTTAGAGAGCTTTCCCAAGGAGCGTGGTATTGCTTTGTAAACACAAAAGGTAATGGCTGGGTGTACTGCAGTGTACTCAGTGCTATGTGCTTCCAGCAGGGGCCACCAGGGAAATGAAAATTAAAAAATTTGTTGAGCTTTGTAGAGGTCCTCAATAACATGTGTTTCTGGGAATGGACTGTGCCCATTAGTAAACTTTGTGCTTCTGACAAATCTATTTTTCTTCCTCTTTGTATGATTAGAGTCCTAAAATATTTCTAATTGGTTAATTAACTGCCTAAGTGCTATGCATATGGCTAATTAATTTACTACAGCCTAAAAATTCACAAGGGATCCTGGCTTACTAAAGGAATTTAAAAATTTGAAAGAAAATATTACCCCCTACCCTCCTTAATTTTGATATGTTTTCCCAGGAGAGTATTTTTAATTTCTGGTAAAGTTTGTAAAGTTGGGTTTATCTCCTGAATTTTAAAACTCATTTATAAGAAGTAGATATATTAGTAGCTGAAGTATCTCTGGAGATTATAGTATTCTTTCTTCCTTTCTTTTTTTCCTCTCTGGTTCTTTTTTAGAATGGAAGTGGTGCCCAAACCTTGGAATAAGTCCTTTCTGGCAGCTCGCAATTATATACATGAAAATTTGCATGCAATGAATCCCACCATGTTGGCTGTTCTCGACCTTTGGCAGACAACCTTTTAGTAAGCAAAGTTTTGAATGCATGGGTATTACAGTTCTGTACACAGTATGTGCGACAATTTTCCAGAATAGGAGAGCATATGCAAGGCTGGTTGTGCTGTTAGGTAGCATGAGACAGATGCCTTGCGCAGCTAATTTTTGATGTCATGCAAGGCAGAAAGTTGCCTTATTTTGCTGCAGTTATTTTGACCATTAGTGATGAAGGCGGGTGCTTGGGGGATATTCTGGCTCATGTGCTGAAATAAAGTGGCTAAATCTGGACATATGCTTCTTGATTTGGTTATGTTATTTAATGCTGTTTTTATATGTATTTTAATATATTGTAATTATTATTATAGTTTAATCTTTGTTTTAACTTTTGTATATGACAGTTTTTAGTTATGTTTCTTTTAATGGCTGTAAGCTGCTTTGAGTCTCCTCAGGGAAAAAAGTGGGATAAAAAATAAAGATAACAACGACAACAACAACAACAATAATATGTTGTGTGAGTGTTTGGGAGAGGGAGAAGTGATGTTTTCTGCTCCACCCCAGGTCACACAATGTCTTGGCTTGGCCCTGGGCATAGGAGAATATTCTACCCAAGGCATTCTTCTACCGCTTAGAGATGTGATCTGTCTGAAATGGTGGAGAGGGGACGGTGTCCTTTAGGTGAAATGGACAGTATACAGCTAAATTGATGCTAGCTATTCTGAGCCCTCAGGGCAAGCTGAAAATCAAAATAATGAAGAAGCATATTTAACTTGCCTTACTCACATCCTTCCATCCATCTTTTCAGACTTTCAAAGATTTATGATGCACCTTTCCAGGCATACTGCCCTCACAAGGCAGTTTACATAGATTTCCAAATCCATAAAAATAACAATTACCAAACAGCCATCAATTGAAAGACATTAATTTTAAACCACTAGCAGCTAAAATTCTTCAAGCACAGCATAATAATTAACAAAATATAACATTGTCTCAGAATAAAATTGTCTTCTGAGTTTTCTTTTAAGCCTCTTTCTGTATGGACATGGCATCCTGGCAGGGGGATGACAGAGGAGCGGGACCACGATGATGCTTCTGCAAAATGTCGTTGCGGTCCTGTTCTTCTCACATCGCCAGCTGGTGTGATTGTGGGGTACATCATTGATGGATTTTCTCTGTCAATGACCCCCAATTGTGTGATGCTCCTGCACTTACCTGCCTATGGAAGGCCCGGGAGTGTGATGGAGGGACTTCCTGCCCCAGTGCAGCCTGGGAAAAAGCCCAGCTGCACTGCAGAGGGAAGAGGCATGTCCCTCATGCTCCTTTCTGCAGGGAGCTGGTCTAGTACAAAGGTAAGCGTTCCCATCGTGCTCCCTTCCTGGCAAAGGTGCTGCCGGAATTGTGATTGGAGGGGACAGGATAAGGTAAGGTGTGGAAAAAGCCTAAGAATAACACTGACACAGCTGTATGTAATTATCCTCTTTCCTCTTTGTCACTTTGTTGTCACTTGCTTCTCCTTTCCATCTCCCCCCCTACCCCGTTGACTCTTGCACCAGTGAAATTTTTAAGTTTCTAAGGAAAGGGGCTTCATATGTCCACCAGTTATTCAGAAAAACAAAACAGAACAAAAAGAAACAACAGTGGGACTGAAGAAGTGAAGTTCCCTAGAACCATGTTCCTCATTTGCTTCCAAAATAGGACATCCCCTCTTTGTTTTCTGTGCAATTGAGGCAGGCCTGGTTTTTAACAAGTTGCTTTCTGCTGTCCTATTGTTACTGTAGTTTCTAGTCCGAACTTGAGGTATATTAGATATCATTTGATATCAAGAATTTGGCCTTCACTACCCATTCCTCTCCATGTGCTTGCGAGGCCCCGGGACAAGCACGCACACGGGCACGGCCGAAAATAGCTGAAATATTCAAAACAAATCCAGGCAGACCAGTAATTGCCAGAATGCAGCTTTAGGAGACCTCCAGGCAAGTACCTTCTTAATATCACATTATGTATGCATGCAGCTTACAAAAGATCCCCTGCCCCGAGCTGGCAGCTTGACGAGCGGAATATCCAACTCTCAAGCACTCTGCGTTTGCATACTGTCTATGCGATTGACAATGCTGTCATAATTCAATCATCTAAAGTACTGATTTTTTGGAGGCTTTGTCTCCAGCCCGAAACCCATTGTTTTCCCCAGAAATGGACTAGCCTACAGGCACATTTTCCCCTATAAGACCCCCTGATTTTGAGCGTCTCTTCGGATCGCTCTGACTTCCATCCTGCCTTGCTGCCGCTCCGTTCGACTAGCCTTCCCCTCAGCTCCCACGTACTGAGACTCTCCGATACAACCGACTTTTCTTCTGATAAACCGGGCTTCAGGATCAGGTGTAGTATTTCCCCTTAAAAATCCCTATCAAAACCCTCTATCCAACTCCTACCTTTCTTTCACTAGGTCTGCGCGAGTGTCTGCATACATACATTTTGACTGTATCTCAAAATAAAGGGAAACAATTATTATTTATTTCTGTTTGATTATTGACTCGGCCTGACCCTGTAAACATTGGGTTCAAGATCTCGCTAGGTTGCCCTGTCTCTTGCATTGCTTAGCTTGTGCTCTTGCTAATTCCCATTCCCCAGTATTTTGAGCACACTGAGGTGTCCCTCACGGGACCCCAGAAATCAGGGTAACAGAGTGGTGGAGTAACGTGGGCAGCCCCTGTACCCCTAATTTGAGTGAGAGTCGCGAACCTACGCAAATCAGGCTGGTACAGACGTAGGCAGTGGCCCTCGGGCAGTGAATCACAGTCCGATAGCAAGGGTAACACTATATTATCTGAGCCACAGTAATACTGAGAAGACAAAAAAGGGATAAAAGATGAGTGAAGAGGGATATTATGGGGTGAAGAGGAGTATGATAATTTTGATTGTTTGGAAAAAGACTTTTGGAAGGACTTGATTTCTGAAAAGGGATTTAAAGAAGGACTGGGAGAACTTGTAGAGCAGGGAATATGCCCCATAGTCTGTGCCTACTCTCTTCCAGCCATTTTGGTCACTTCCCCAGGTAGGGATGGAGTGACTATTCCGTCATAAGGAATGATTTACAAAAAGTATGGTCTTTTAACTTGAGAATGAATTCTGTTTAATTCAATGAAGTGTACTTCCAAATATGTGTATTTTTTTATTACCAATGTGTAAAATAAAAAGAAGAATCACGAGTGTTTAGATTTTTTAAAATGCATATGCATGTAATGTAAATCTTCCCCCAACAGCTATCTTTAGAGGCAAGGTAATGTGAGTTGTGAAGGCTTGTCAGCTTTCAAAAATTAAATGTCTCATTGGGAGACTGTAGATGGGGTAGGGGTGTTCTGCTGGCAGTTTTTCCTACTCCCAGGTCTCTTTTCTTCTCCCTCTCCCCCATATGGATCCACAGCTATGTTTTTATGAGAATTACATTGCCTCTGGAACCCCACAGGTGAAGAAAAATCTTGGAATGGGACAATATTGAGTGGAAAATATCTGATGGGGAATATCTTAAGCATTCGTGTGCCATTCTTTTCAGAATTGCAGCATGGACTACTTTTCATGAGACAACAATGATACCTCCTGGGACTTTTCAGTCCACATTTCAGGCCCTTAGTTTTTGCCTAACTGAAAATGCTTTGTTTGTGTTGTGATACAGGGTGAAAACAGAAAATGAAGAATGTAGAAAGATAGTCCTGTCACTGAATTTTGAGTGTCTTGAAGTTGTAGCAGCTGGCCATGTTCCAACTGTAGGGCACTCTGAATATCCTGCACCCTAGCGGGTATAAGTGTCGGGTATACTTTCCTTTGGTTAAGGGGTGTTTTTGGGGCTTGGGAGTACTTTAAATTAAACAAATCCCAGAGCTTTCCTCACTGTACCCAGACTTTGTACCAGATCTTTCCCCTTCTCCCTGTCTAATGTTGGCATGGTGTTGAGGGGCAGAGATCTTTCTTCAGGAGCAGGCAGAAGGGACTTGCGGTCAGAGCTTATTCTCTGAGGTTGGACTTCTCCCTCTGACTTCAGAAAAGGCTCCAGTATTTCCTATACTTTGTGTGACACTACTCCAGAGACCACAGAATTTTATTACTGTTGTTAAAGTGTTTGCTCTTCGCTCATTGTTTGCATTTTGGAAGTATCTTAAGATTCCCCCGCCCCATGCCATACTTTGCTCTTTAAAATATGTGTAGTTTTCATTGCCTCAAACTTGAAAATGTCATGATCACACAGATGAGCACTCTCATTCTGTAGCATTTTGTAATCCAGTATACAGCTGGTAAATGTTGAAGGTAGGCAAGCAATAAAAATAATAAAGAAACAGAAAAGAACTAAAACGAGATTAATAGGTGAAAAAATGCTCACCCTGGGCTGTCTGTATGAAGGCAAATAAAGCAACATTTGCTTAACTTGTTCTGTGGAGGTAATACCTCATTCTGACAGCTGGAACCCTGAAGGAACTAATTGTTGTCGGAGAACATTATCTTTAAAATATTTCTCAAGTTAAGCCTGATCAGTGTAAGGTTTCTGTTCCTGACAGAGCAAGGCCATTAAATATCACTGTTATTCATTTTAATCAGCATCTGAGCCATTTTCCAAATGTGATATTTTCACCCCTGAAGCTCAGATTATATTTTTAACATATGTGATAATTTTAATATTAAAGATATCTAAGTATGTATTAAATAATATATATTTATTAGTATAGATTGCAGCCAAGGAAAAGCCTGGAAAAAAACTTCAGAACTTTTTTAGAACTAAATGTGACAGAGCTCCCCCTCCCCATCCCCTAGATAGTTACATCTTACAGGGAAGCTTTAATCAAGTTGTTCCTTCTTTGTTTTCTGGGAACAGAGATATATCTAATAGTTCATCAGATAGTTTAATGAATTATAATTTGAGATACAGGGCTGTCTAGAAGGTAATTCCTTCTTTAATAAGCAACAGCCAATTTTCTTTTAAACATATTGAATCTGATTAATTTTACCACAGGAAGACAAAACTGTGGATCTGGATAAATGAAGCAAGAGCTGATGAGTTTGTTATTCAAACTTTTTTTTTTAATGCATTGCTTTGTAGTAGGTGTCACTGCAAAGTTGAGAAGCATTGTTTTGCAGCTCTGAAAGGGTTTGTGTCAGACCCTCTTCCAAGGGTCAGGGGACTGTTTTGCCACCCCCAATGCCCTCCAGGACCACAACTGGTCTGCCATCTGATGAAGGGAAGATAGAGCCATTTGGAGGAGGGAGATAGAATTTGTGACCTTTTGTTGTTCTGAGCCTTCACGTTGTTTCCTACTTATGGTGATCCTAACACAAACCTATCATGGGACTTTCTTGGCAAGATTTTTTCAGAAGGGATTTCCTTTGCCTTCCTCTAAGGCTGAGAGAATATGACTTGCCCAAGGTCACCCATTGAGTTTCCATGGCATAGTGGGGATTGGAACCCAGGTTTCCATAGTCTAACACTCAAGCCACTATAACACACTGGTTCCCCTTGTAATTTTACTTTTCTCTGTTCCTGATGTCTTCCAAAGCTCAGCCCTTTCCTTCTGAAGTGACCCCGTTCTGTCATCTAGAAGCCTAAGCAGAGCTTGGAGGCAATAAGTTGCAAATAACACAGCTTTTTGAAATGAATTACATTTTGGAGGGCAGCAAGGGTACATGCATTGAGTAAGGACACTTGTTATTCTTTCTTTTTGTAGTGAGTAATGCTTTCTACTTAGTATTAAAAGGCATTTTAGAGGCATTTAGAGAGTGGAGTTTTCAAGTTTTATGCCATTCTCTTCTCAGTATTAGAGAATTCCCCCCAAAATAGTAAAGAATTTAAAAAGTAGTAAAGCAACAAGTTTTAGTGCTTGGCTTTGGGTCCAAATTAACATTTGGCAAATCCAATTGCTATTTGCTCAGTGAGCCAGTTAGTGAAATTTAAAACTCAGTACCCTTTCCCACATGTACACATCATGCACACACACATATGTACATGTGGGGCTATCAATAGCAATGAATTACAGTTTGGGTTTTTTGCAGTGTGTGACATAAAGAATTACTTTAAAAAAAGAGTAACTTTCCAAGCTCAAACTTCAATCTTATGTGGGATGATCAAGCAGGGGTCACATGGATGTGATAGTAGCAATAAATAAGAAATTTATCACCTCAGTGTTCCCAGAAAAGGGCTTTTTTACAGCAGGAAGTGACAAGGTGGTCAGCTTCTGGGTCACGTCCAGTTAGCAAAAAAGGGCTCCCCAGGATGACCCAAAATACGGTGAAGTTCCCCTCCACACTTCTTAGAGGTCATTTTAGTGAATTTTTTTTAAAATGGGCCCTGGGGACCACAAAATGTCCTAAGGAACCCCATGGTGCACGTGGGCCACACTTTCTGCACCCTGATCTAAAAGGGAAAAAAAAGTTTTTTGATTGAGTGATCACTTAGCTCACACCGTACATTTTTTTTTATTCATCCTTGGTTGGTAGTTCCTAAGTTTTTCCTGGAGCCTAGTAGTCAGATATTCTATGATGAAGAAGGAAAGAGAACCATCTCCTTTGTGTATTCATTATTTTATGTTGCTTAGCATGATCCAAGACTCCTTCATACGCCTCTGCAAAACTATTCATGCTGGCTGCTGCACATTTCATTTTATTCCATTTATTAAATGCATCTGCCTCCTTACGCCTGCAGAGGCCCTCTAGGCAATAAAACAAAAATGCTTTCAGAACAATCATGTGAATAAGTACAAATGAAAACAAAGATAAGCAACCACAAACGAAAACTGTAAATAAATGAAGATGTGTGGTGATTCATTTAAATCTCTGTGGTTTAAAAATTCTGATAAATTCATTTGAAAAGCATGTTGTTCAAGCAACAGAATGTTTCCTTCAGTGATCTGCGTGTTAAGATTTTCATTATGCTTGTATTATGACCCTGAGGCAGCTATATTTTTGTAGGTAACAAAAATAAAAGAAATAAAAAAGTAACCACAAACAAATTAAGTGCGGTCTGTGTTTGAAGCACCACTGCATGGGATCAGATTTAGAGCATTAAATGGCTGTCCTTAGAGTATTCATGGCAATGCTTAATTAGAACTGGAAGTTAAAGCTGGGGCTATGAGAAGTTTTAACTTGAGTCAGATAAAAGACAGTAACTAGTTTTTAACAGATGGAAGATTCTTTGTTTAAGCTTTAAACTGCAAAGGCAACTGCACTCTGAAAATATACTTCCAAACTCTTGTTTTTATGATTCTTACAGCGACTTGCGGTTAGTTGATAAAGGAGCATTCCATGCTCGTCAAGAATCCATGGAACTCTCCTTCTTCCAGAATATGGTTGTGAAGCATATGGAATCTGCCAAAGATGCTCTTTTTAAAAAGTAAGATCAGAGTTTGTTTTATTAGAAGGGTTTCAATGTGCCTTCAAATCAACTCCAACTTATGGCGACCCAATCGTAGGTTTTTCTCGGCCAGATTTATTCAGAGGAGGTTTACCATTGCTTTCTTCTGAGACTGAGAGCTTTTCTGCCCTACACTGTTATAGTGCTATTATTCCACTTTCAGCATCCTATGGATTGCTGGGGTTTGTAGTTTACTGAGGCCAACTTGCTCTGTGGCTGAGAATTCTGAATGCCCCTCCCGAAACGGCAAAATCCAGGATTCTATAGGATGTTGAAAGTGGAATAATAATGCTATAACCATGTAGTGTGGAAAGGCCCTGAAAGAGTGTGTCGTGCTTAAGATCCCCCCTCTGGATTTCCATGGCTGAGCAAGAATTTGAACTCTGGTCTCCCAGGATCCTAGTCCAATGCTTTGTGAACCAAGATGGGGTGTTGATTTCATTTTGTGGCTGGATCCATTAGACTTATAATGTCAGTTTCCCATGGATTGTCACGTGAACAGTTCTATACAGTTCCCCCACTTGCCACATACAGTTTGAAAAAACAGAAAACAAAAGTAGCTTGGGCCAAAAACAGCCTGGATGAACCTGCTGCTTTTTTCCACTGGGGCACTTTTTTGTTCTAGACAATGTCACATTTTGGGACAAAAGTGTCCTATGTTATTGTTGGGTGAACCATGATGCAGAGGAAGAGAAGTGGCATAATCAAGTTGCCAGTATGTTGGCACTATTTGAGTGGACACAGAATTCTCCTTGGGTGAGAAAACACAACGTTTACGTGGCCCTCCCACTGGAAGTGTGACCCCGACCACAGCCTTAGCCACACCCCTGCATACACTGGGATTGTCTGGTTAGAAAAGGCCCCAGATCTACTTAATGCAATATTTTTTATGCTGGTACATATGACTTAAGGGTCAGCCACATCTAATCTTAGGATTTTCTGTTCTCAATCAATTCTCAAGGAGTGGCTTTTCCTGTCAGAGAAGAAGAAATAATTGATTTTGAGAGGAGGTTTCTGATCTCATCCTGCTGTGGGCTGTTCCATGCAGATAGCACTGGCCATAAAATTGGCAATCATACTGATACTCATTTTGGGTGTGAGTGAAGGTGGTGAGGGTTATACATGTAAAGAGCTTTCTCAGCGGTAGTACACAAAGTATGGAGTGCCTTTGCTACACACTTTTGCCTGTATCCTGTCTTGTTTGAAATCATGCAAAAATATTCTTCTACTCTGTGGCATTTAAATTGTTTGGCAACATCTGAACTTTATCTGTTATATAAGAAGATTGTTTTTTGGTATAAGTGATTGTACACAGTCCTGAAACCTGATAGGATAAAGGGGGCTATATAAACATTTCAAATAAATAATTACAGCAGTCCACTGCTACTTATCCATATGTTTGCAACAAGACCTTTGCTATTCAGACATCCCAGTAGACACACAGTGAAGAGTAAATAGCCTGTAGCCACAAACTAATGATAGCATTTTCAGTATTACTTTTCATGCATTTGTTTCCACTTCAGCCATCATTTTCCTTGCACAAGGAGGCAGTTTACAGGTGATTAAAAGACAGTATTTAGGTCTACTGCTTCCTAATGTAGGCAGTTGATATTGTAAGCAATTGCATTGTTTCATATGAGAGTTATTCATTTGTTTGACTGATTTTATTCCCACTCCTGTGAGGTAAAGATGAATAACAATCATTCTGTCTGAAGTTGGGATAAAAGTCTATGATCTTGTGAATCACTTTAATAAAGCCAAATGGTCCTTTACACACTCTGTATGTGTATGTGTGTGTGTGTGTGTGTGTGTGAGAGAGAGAGAGAGAGAGAGAGAGAGAGATGTCTGTTGCAATTTTTTAATTGCAGGGAATTTAAACTAGCTGTTTCTGGTTTGTTAGAAAACTATTTTTCTTCTTAAGTATCACAGCAAAATCTTGTACAGGAGGAGAAACTCTGCTATACAATTTAGCTGGTATTACAAGTAAAACTGTGTATAGACTGTAAGTAAAGTAAAACTGTTGAAAGGTATGTTCATGTGAATTGCTGCTTCAAAAGTCTTCCTTTTCCTTTCAGGTGGTTTCCAGAAGTGCAAAATATCTATTATCAAGGCAATAAAAAGAAGCAAGTGCCCACAAATGCCAGCAGTGCTAAATTAGAATCTTTCTTCAACTGTGCCGCGGCTTTAATGACCCAGCAACTGCAAAGTCTGGCTTTACTGTCAATGCAGGACTTCACAGATTTAATTGTACAGCCTGCAGTAAGTAGGATTCCCTGGCTGGGCTACAAGTCTGTCTATGCCTCTTGCATCTCTTTCTTAGAAAATGGTATTTTTAAAAGCAGGAGGGTTATAAAGGCAATCCTCATTCCAGGAAGACAGAATTTCTGTTTTCAAGCCTGCAGCATCTTCATACAGTGTTCCCTTACTAAAGATAAAAAGCATCAACCTTTCTAACCTGAGGTCAACAAAGGGAAGATGAAAGTCAAGTACTTTATTTACCCCAGTGAGTAAGGGAGTAAAACCATAGATGACCAGGGGCAATTTTCAGATATAGTGCAATGGAAATATTTATTTAAATCAAAATAGAGAAACAAAGAATCGGGCTTATGAAATATAAAATACGGAGGAAATCAAACAGAGATAATGAATAGATAAATGCATTTTAACTATAACATGGCAGTTAAATGAAAACCAAAATCTGGAACAGTCTATATACAGGCATAAGGTAAATTGGCTGCCACATATATGGCTTACAGTATGCAAAATTACCCACAGCCAGCCCTTTATAGATCTCTGTGTTCACCCTGAGTCTTGCACCAGTTTCTATTTTAAATACTAAGAGTCTCCTGCCCCCCCTCCCCCCGCTGAGGGAAAAATGGTCTCTGAAAGTCCCAGATCAGTACAGAAAGTTCATGTATCAAACAGTTTTATTTTGGAGAGCCACATGATGTTTTCTTCGTCCCAAAATATTTTCTGGGAACTCCCAAATTTTCATTCCTGTTTCCCAGGCCAATTTAAGTATTTCCCTTTTATAAAAAATTAACAATTTTATTTATGGATATTTACAATAAAATTTACAGAAATCAGAAAGATTAAGGAAAAAAAGAAATGCAAGAAGAAAAAGAAAAGTAAAAACAAAAAGAGAAAAGAAAAGATGACTTCCAGTCTTCCTCTTGGCAGCTACATGTGCATATAATTCTCATTCCTCTCTCTGTCTTAAACTATAGCATATTTTCTTCTTTTGACAACCCATTCTCTCTAATCACCAAAACCACAAATTACCAGTTCATTTTCTCATTTTTTTTCACAAAGAAGTCAATAAAGGATTTCAAATCTTCAAGAAATCTCACAAACAGCCTTTTTTTACTCAAACATAGCAGCTTGTTCATTTCTGCTAAGTTCATCAGCTTCAACGACTGTTCCTCCTTCGTGGGTAGCACTGAACTCTTCAATCTTGCTGTCATATTCGTATAGCATGGTAACCTTCTATGGCTCTGTACTTCCATCATTCCAGAAGGAACCAGTTTTACTTTTAATTAAACAATAGTTTTTAAACCTTTCATTTCCCACAGGCCTTAAACATCCATTATATCTGTTTATACATTCTAAGCAGTTATTCTAATTATAACAACAATGCACATCTCAGTCTGTTTAATCACATGTTTTGTCTCTGTCTTCTTTTGAATGTATGTATCTTGAAGCTAAGGACAGTTTCTAAACCACTTTGTAATGTGGCATAGGAGTTCAAAGAGGAAAAAACACAGAGAGAGAAAAGTCCCACAATGCAGACACCTAAAGTTGCTGTTCAAAACTAGAACACACACACACACACACACGCACTTTACATATACAGTTGAATGTGTGTGTGTGTAGATGTATGTCTGTTTTAAACAATGTCTTTGATTGGATATACCTTTCTTTCTTATGTCTGATTTAATTTTAGATGTCTTCGGATACAATGAGAATAAATCCTTTATATGAAATTCTTTTGTCGTTGTCTTTTTAATATTATTTTTACGTTATTATTATTATTATTATTATTATTAGTCTTTTATTATTATTACTTTTTCAGTTTTAATTTTGGCACTTTGTTTTTCATATAAAATAGGTTTGGAGCTCTGCAACCAGTGTTTTGCCCTTTTCTGCATTTTGTACAACACCACTATTTTCTGTAAGCTAGCTCTGCCATGTAACAAGCTGCAGCCATCTGCATCAGGTGATGCACCCGGTCTTTTAGTTGTTATAGAACTACAATTGGCAGTGCTCGTTGGGGCTCATGGGTTGGAGTCCCACAGCATCTGGAAGACTGCATGCTCTCACTCTTGCTTTAGGGGGGTATATGAAGGCATTATCTTATGCCAGGAAATGTAGGATTTCTTGAGAGACATGTAACATGACACATTCCACTCCTTTGTCATTGTGAATTTAGTCTTATTCATTTCTTTTTCCTATTTTTAATTCTCTTTTGGCAGAAATCTATTCGAGCCTATGAACATCCAGGATTTATAATGAGGCTGATCCTTGAAAATGACACTGTTGTATTTGAACCTTCGTTTTCTGACTACAAAGCCATCTTTCTAAACATTTACTCAGTTATGGTGAAAGCTGTCAATCTGTTGCCAAGGGTAGAGACCAAACTGTATTCAAAGTGGGTAAGACATTCCCTAATGACATAGATTTTGATTCCTTGCTGCGATTTTTTAAATATTTATTTGTTTGTTTGTTTGTTTGTTTTGCTAGCCCTGAGCTGCTGTTTGAATTAATTTGCTTGGAAATAATTGCAGCTGCCATCAGAGAGGATAACGTCTCATTAGACACAAGTATTTGTGACTTATGCACTCTTTCTTACTTACAAAACTTAAACCATCTCAGTTACCAGGCAACCCTGTAGAAGTTGCTGGGATGCTCCCAAGGTTGGAAGATCTGAGGCAGTGCAAGTGAGGACGAAGCTGTTGAGTATATTTTCCTGCCAGATGCTGACAAATCTTTCCCTTTCTCCCACATTACAATTCGTTTAAATTTCAACCTGTTTCCATTAAATTTATGAAGGCATTGGCAAAGTCTAATCAGGTCTTTTAAAAAAAAAATGAATAGCTGCCTCTGATATGGTCAGGATCCTCTTCCTGTGTAGCTGCTAGAGATTGAGAGCTGGGCAGAAAAAAGGGTGGCAACCTTGATTCTCCTCCTCTATTCTCATTCATTTGTATCCTGACTCTTCCTCCAAACTGGAAAACAAGGCAGCCTATGAAAATGAAAACAAATACAGTTAATAGTATTTACAAAGACATAAATAAACAATATGAAAACCCAAATCCAACGTACACTCTGTACTCTGTGTAGATATTTTTATTAGGTCTAACAAAGCTGTAAAAAAAATCATTACACTAATTTTGAAGCCCACTGTCTTATTCATGAGGCAACGTGGTAAAAAAAAATCATGCAGGGGAAGCAATGTGATATTGTTAAAGAGTTAAAGGTCCACACTTGCCTGAGATACTACAGAGAAAGGAGCTATGCAGATAGAAAGTTCAGGCTCTAAGTTCCTCCGTAAAGGCTGTTGACTCGGAACAAAGACAGTAAAAGAAGGCAGTGATATTTCCTTTCTTCACTTGCAGGCACCAGATCTCTCTAACATATAAAAAGTTTTGCTTTAAATACAGTTAGACTATCCGTAGAATTAAAACCATTTAAAGTAAATTCATTAAAAGACAAAAGATAAAAATCAGCAAAACAGCACATGATTAAAAGTCATTGCAGCTGATTTATTAAAAAACCTGTCAGAATGGAAAAGTTCTCACGAGCAGAGAGAAGTACAGTAAGGAGGGAGCTCTTCTATCCTGTCTAAGGAGGGAGTCCCAAAGCATGGAAGCAGCCATCTAGGAGGCCCTCTCTATAGGTGCCTGGAAGGGTGGTGGGAGAGAGAGAGAGAAGGGCCTCCTCTGAAAATCTGAGAGCCTAAGCAGGCTCATGTAGGAAGACAGTCCTTCAGATATCTTGGGGCTGAACTGGGTAGGGCTTTATAGATCATAACCTACATTTTGAATTGTGCCCAGAAAGGGACTAGCAGTCCATGGAGCTGTTGCACAAATGAGTTGTATGCTCCCTGTAGCCAGGCTCAGATGACAGTCTGGCTGCAGTTCTTAAGGCCAATGGAAATTTCTGAGCACTTTTCAAAGGCAACCCCATGTAGAGTGTGTTACAGCAACCCAGACCAGATGTAACTAAGGCATGTGTCACCATGGCCTAATCAGACATTTCCAGGAACAGGCACAGCCGGTTACTAGCTTGAATTATACAAGTGCACTCCTAGTATCAAAAGCTGCCAAGAGATTCAGCAAAGCGCCTCGGGAAACACTATCCTATCCAGTTTCTGGTACAGATCATCCATCTAGCTGACCAAAGTTGTCTCTGTCTGAAGCCAGGCTTAAATGGATTTAGATAATCCATCTCGTCCAAGAATCCCTAGAACTGAGAGGCTGCCACATGTTCCAATACCTTGCCCAAAAATGGAATGTTGGAGACAGGTTGATAATTATCCAACCTGGTGGGATTCTTATGTCACAAACACGGTTGCTCACTTACCAGGGCAAGAGTGTAGTACTAGAACTGGAAGAGCTAAGCACTCAAAGCCCCCTCTTGTTCTTCCTTTTTTGTGGTCATCTTCTGTTTCTTTGCATTAAATCTAAAATAGAGTACGAAAATCTTTTGGGCATAAATTACACCCTTAGTCTGATAACATTAAATGCTGCACAGTAAATGTACTTTTTCTACAAACAGAAATTGTTCAAATAGAGAAATCATACCTCTGTATTGTTTTGAAAGCCTGAAAGCAAAACCAGATCCTTGAACTTGAAACCTATAATCCTTGATGAAATTTTGGAGGCGCACAAGCAAAAGATTAAAGATGAGATTGCCAAAGAGAGCATTGCACCAACTGAGCACCTCAAACTCTACGATAAGTACCAGGATTTAATCAACAAGCAAGCAGAACGGGACATTGATCAGTTTCTTTCAGAAGAGCACACTTTTGAAGAAATAACTGCACAAATTGCTAAGTATCAAAGCCTCCGGGATGAAATCCAGTACACTTCCAGAAAGGTAGAGTGTGTATTTATGGGGGAATGCACTTTTATTTACATCTTCCACTAGTTCTAGGGGAGGAAAAGGGAGAAGCATCACAATTATAGTACAATATTGTGTTTTTATTAGCTTCAGTCACCGGCTTTTAGTGGTTGATAATGATCCAGATCTGTTAACAGTCATTTATTTTGGACAGAGCATATCCTTGGGTTTAGAAGTGCCGATTGTAGCACATTTAGTATATATAGTTGGCCCTCAACTTTTGTGAGGTTTAGGGGCACAGAATCCCCACAAAAGTGGAAAGATGGTGAATATTTTAAGCCCCCTCTATGCATACCACAAACTGTGCAGTTGCAAAAATCTGCAGTTGCAAAAGTCTCAGGCCACCCCCACCATACCTCTGTCACTTCTGCTGCTGGTTTCCAAGCCTTGCTCCCTCCGCCTCTTAAGAAGATGACACTGCTGCAGAAATCTCCTTCAGTATCATTATCCTTCTCTTAAGGAGAAGGAAGAGAAGGATGATTACACTAAAGGAGACTTGTGCAGTAGCCATGGCAGGGCTGGGCTGGTGGCAGTGGCAGTGGCTTGTCCTCCTCTCCATTTCCTCTCCTGCCAACAGCTCCCTCCAGCCAATGGGGCATGCGGTCTGTGACCAAGGCGGCTTCTGCCAGCTGCTCGCCTGCCTGCTCCCTCACCCGTCTGCTCACTTTCCCTCTTGGGGAAATGTATTTCTGTATTTCTATACTGCTTATCAGCTGTATTTCTATGCCGCTTATCAGCTAAGTACTCCCTAAGTACTCCCTAGTGTTAGCTAATTGCCTCCAACAAGCTGGATACTCATTTTACCGGAAGGATGGAAGGCTGAGTCAACCTGGAGCCCAGCAGGATCGAACTCACAACCTTGTGGCCGCAGTACCAGCGTTTAACCACTGCGCCACCAGGGTTGCTCGTTCTGCTTACCTTGCTCAGCCGACATGCCACTCCAGCAGCCCCTTCGTTCCTTGCCACTCAGCTGGTTGCATCTGTTCCTTGTCACCTTTGCCATCTCAGGCCCCTGATGACAATGTCAAGCTGAGGCCCCTTGTAGTAAGACGAGTGTTGGTGCGAGAGTAGGGATGGGGAGAAGCAGAAGCAAACACCTCCTCCTTCCCTCCTCTGAAGGACACATGGCGAGAAGGAGGTGGGAGAGATGGATTTAGGGCCTTTTTAAATTCTCCACAGTGATGGAAGATGCCCCTTCTGTGTAAAAGGGATGGGGGCAGGAAGAGGGACAACATGCTGGATTCTTCCTCAAGCTGGCAGCTTTTCCTTGTCCATGGAAAAAAGGCATCCCTAGCAAACACAACAGATACGTGCTGCGAACCAACCACTTGCTACTTCTCCATCTCCCAGTCCAAATTCTTTCCTTTGTGTCTTCCTCCATTTCCACCCTCTCATCAGCTTTGTAAGGAAAAAAGGGAAAGGAACTTATATGTGTATACTTATAAGTGTGTGTGTGTGTATATATATTCAAATACATATGTATGTATGTATATATATGTGTGTGTGTGTATATATATATACATATATACATACACACACACACACACACACATACATATGAGTATTTATATGTATACTTATGTACACATAAGCAGACAGCTAAATTTGTCAAAATATGTGGCTCTCTGGAACCATGCACTTGTTTCCCCTGTGGCAGGATGGGATGTGGGAGGGGACCAGAGGGAAAAGAGGCTGAGAGCTGACAATATTCATGCCTTGGAAGGATCCCTGTAGGAAATTACTCTTGAGCAAAGGATGATGATGCTGCAGGAGATTTTTGCAGCAGTGTCCTAGTAGGTGGAGCGGGGAAGGCTTGGAGACTGTCAGCAGAGGCAGCTACAAACTCATGAATAGTCCAGTTTGCAAAAGTAAAACTTGCAAAAGTTGAGGGCTCACTGTAGTCACTGGTCATTTGTTCCCCTTCCAGATTGTTTGTAGGAAATGGATGTTTGTCTTCAAAGGGGAACAACCCTAAAATGACTTGCTAGAACATCACCTATTTTGACTGACAGGGCGATTGCCTCAAGGTGGATCATGTATGAGAGAAGTTTTCAGAGTGCTGCTTTTTGTTGATGTTAACTCCACAGCTACAAAAACCAGCAGAAAATTCTGAAATGAAAGAGGGAAAGGATTTGCAGGGCAGAGCTGCTTTTACAACCTTCAAAGGCTTGTCTAATCCAGCATCCTGTTTCTGAGAGTGGCCAGCCAGAATCCCTTCCCCATTTTTGCAGGTCCATTTGCCCACCTCTCTTGCACAGTTCCCTTCAGCGAAATGGAATTGTTCTGCAAAGTAGAACAGTGTTTGGTAGAAGCAAAGATTTTAATTATGAGAGAAAATGTCAAATAAGGCTGAAAGAAACTTCCTCAGTAACTTACAGTTGCTGTGATATATTTTTTTTTCCAACAATAAAACAAAAAAGACATATTCTTGCAAGATTGTTTTTGGTGATTAAACAATAATGATGGATCTATTTATCTCTTTGGATCTCTCTATGGCTCTTTCTGTGATTTTGAGAAGTAATTCTTGCTGTTTGGTATTAAATTTCTTCTCATTAATACTTGTGCTCCAGTGTATTCGTCTAGGAATGTTTGAGTTACACTGTGATGAGCTGATCAGAGCCCTCACAAAGCGAGCTGATGGCATTTGTTCCAAAATTATTGCTAAGATGTTCAAAGATCATCAAGATCTTAATACAAGGTAAATGTTGTGTTTTCAAATTTACAGATAAATGTGCCCTAATCCAGCTCTAGTTATGGGCTAGTACCTGCTGATAGAGAGTGGAATCCTCATTTGTATCCAGCCAGTTCAGTGGGGTCTGGATGAGACTGCTGTGTAAATGG
Organism: Cyclura pinguis; assembly: GCA_030412105.1. Classification (NCBI taxonomy): domain Eukaryota; kingdom Metazoa; phylum Chordata; class Lepidosauria; order Squamata; family Iguanidae; genus Cyclura; species Cyclura pinguis. The sequence continues at coordinate 205,947,385 of CM059599.1, forward strand.
GAATGTGTACTTTCACAGATATCGTTTTTAGCCTAAGATCTATGTTGGGAATGTTGTTGCCAGATGCGGGCATCTTCCTGTAAAACAGAGGTGGGAGAACTATGGTCCTTCAGACAGTTTGGACTACAACTCCTACATTACCTTACTATTGGACAGGCTGTCTGGGACTTCTAGGAGATGAAGTCCCAAACATCTGAAGAACTAAGGGTTCTCCATCTCTGCATTAAAAGATGCTTTACTTTGACTTGTAAATCATACTGTTGTTGTGTGCCTTCAAGTTGTTTGCTGCTTATAGTGACCCTAAGGTGAACCAATCATGGGGTTTTCTGGGGCTGAGAGTGTGTAATGCACCCAAGGTCACCCAGTAAATTTCCATGGCCAACAGGGGAATCGAACTCTGGTCTCTAGGGTCGTAGTCCAACACTCAAACCACTACACAATGCTGGCTTTTGTAAAGAATATATTTTATGCCGTTATGTACTTCATACAAAGAACTCAGTTTAACCGTTGTCTAACGATGATGAGTAGACCCAAATTGTTAGTTTCTCATCCTTCTACTCCCTTTGTATTTATTACCTGTCTTGGCAGAGTAGTTCATAGGTTTGTTAGGTCTCAACACGGTTGGTGTTTTTTCCCTTCTGTGGCAAAATGCCCCTAAGATGTTTAATTAAGGCAGTCTCCACCACTTCTTATTTGATTATAGGTGCTTGGAATAGGAAGGTTGACTTTTTCTTTCTTGACCTGGTTTAGGAAGTGACTTAATTTGTAGGAGCTCAAGGCACTGTGACACTGGCAGCTGAACTGGATTATATTTGTAAGGTTGTTCTATATGCATGTGTTGTTTTATTTATGTTTTTTTTTTATTTACAATTTCAGGCTCTGTGATGAGTTTGAGAAGATAGCAGAGAAAGCTCTCTCCACTCCCTCAAACACACATGAGCTAATGGAGTTTAAGGTGTGTGTTTCTCTTTTAAAAAAGAAATGGATTTTAGCATTTTGAAAATAGAAAGGAAAGATCCTCTACATTTTAGGGAATATTGTGGACCATGCAAAAGCACTTTTGAGGACAAGTGACAAGTAATTGCATGTTGCTTGTCTTTGGCTGAGCTAAATTTGAGCCTAGATGTTTTGTGTGTGTGTGCATGTGCCCTCAAGTCATTTCTCGACTTAGGCCCTTTTCGCACAGCGTTTGCCATGTGAAAGGGTGCCTGGAGTGTCACGCGATTGTGAGGAGTGATCTGCATGACGCACTCACAATTGCTTGATACTCCAGGGTAGGGCGGGCACCACTCGTGCACTTTTTCATTTTTGGCTTTCAGCCGAAAAAGGTGCGTGATCGTGCATTGCTCCAGGGCCCCGCGCACACTTGCCGTGCGTGCAGAGCCTCCGGAGCCGTGGCGGTCACGCTTCCTGCCCCAGCGCAGCCTGGGAAACTCCCAGGCTGCACTGCGGAAGGAAGAGGTGGGGCTCTCGCGCTGCCTGCTTGGGAGCAGGCAGCTCATGTGGAGCTGAAGCAGCGGGGACGCAAGAGCCTCTTGCTGGAGGCTGCTCCCGCGATCCCCGCACCCCAGCACTGAAAAAAGATAAGCTGCAGAAAGGGCCTTATAGTGACCCCATGACTTTTGTAGGGTTTCCTTAGGCAAGCAATACATGAGGTAGCTGTGCCCATTCCATCTCTTGAAATATAGCCTATAGCACCTGGTGTTCATTGACACTCTCCTATCCAAGTACTAACCGGGCTGACCCTGTTTAGCTTCCAAGATCAGGTGGTAGCTTGTACCTTTAAGGTTTTTTTGTCCTCCCTATATATTTACTCCTCCATTAAAATATTGTTTTGGACAGACAATAATCAAAGGACCTTTCAAGATCAATAAGAAACTTTTAGAATTTGGAAAACTGTCTAGCACCGATCAGTCTCCTTAGGAGAAAAATGTTTCATTGAATGTTGGAGGATACTGATTCTTGTTACCTTTAAAATATCATGCCCACTGTAGTATTGGAACTCAGGAGTTGGGCACCACCCTTTCTTTATGGCAGATTCACTGGTACTGCACACTGATGGATTAAGGTATTAAACAGTTAAATGGGCCTCTGTGTCTGTCAAGCCATGAAAAGGACCAAAAAAGCTGAGTAGTGGTGAAACAGCTGGCATATTGACATGGCATTTGTAAGAGGAAGCCTCATTCCTTACTCATGTTGAGAAGGGGATCTCCATTCTTGTTCTCTCAGCAATGGAGTTCACTTGGAAAAGAGGCCTCTCTTAGCTGATCAAGGTCCAAGTATTGTCTTGAATCACAAGATCTGTGAATGGAAGAAAGCTTGTAGACTGTGTCTTTCTTTTCCTTCCCAAGCCTCTCCTGGGAGTTATAGGAACTTTCTGTACCAGTGAAGATCAGGGCATCTTGGGCTGCTGTAGGAGAGGAGATTGGACAAATTTGGGCAGAAGCAATTGTTTGAGCAGGGTTCCACTAGTGTAGAAGGCCTCCAATTAATTTTTGACTTGCACTGTAGCAAGAGTGGCAGAAGGTAGATTTGGAACTACAGGTAGCTTTCTAGCTGATTTGCATTGTATCCAGAAAGATTTCTGAAATCCAAATATAGAAAAATATCACACACTGTTAAAATTACTCTACTGAAATGAAGAAAACTTGGAGTAACCAATATGAAACATACATTTCATTGGGCTTAGCCTAAATCTGTCTCAGAATGTGGCTGAATTTCTTTCTTTCTTTCTTTCTTTCTTTCTTTCTTTCTTTCTTTCTTTCTTTCTTTCTTTCTTTCTTTCAAAATGGTAGGCAGTCCTGTCTTATCTAATAGGCAATTAATTGTTCAATTGTTCTTTGCAAGTTCAATGAGCACAGAAATATATTGCTGCAAATAACACCTGTTGCTTCATGTTTCCTCTCAATCAGGCTTACATAGAAAAAGTGGAGGAGGTTGACATGCTTGAGATGGAGCAGAAATTGATTGATGCCAAAAATTGCCTTGCCTTCCTGATAGAGTGTACAAACTTCTCCCCAGTAGATATTCGGCTGAACAATAGTGTCTTCCAGTGGTATGGACGAATGGGGGAGATTTTTGAGGAACACAGAAGGATAATTAAAGACAAAACAGAACAGTTTCAAGAAGGACTTAAAGTAAGTGTTCTTTTTCTTTTAAATGGTGTCTGGTTTACTGACTGTTGCATGGGATAACCCTTAAAGTACAGGCGCGAATCATGCTACACTCCAGAATGAACAATGACTTTTTATCACACTCCTGATGTTACAACTGATATTACTTGCATGCTTAAGTAGGATGTATTTCCAGGCTTAGATTCTGTAAACATATTAAGTCCCAGCTTTGTCCAGCATAGCCAGTGATGAGGAATACTGGGAGTTATAGTTCAACATCTGGGGGGCCACACTTCGCACACCTTTCCTTTCAAGTTCAGCGGCTAAATGCAAACTTACCACTGCCAAAGCAATATGAACCTGAGAGACTACTGATTATCACAGCGTATTACTCAAATACTACTTCATTATTGTAAACTTGTGCCATTGTATTGCAATACTACAGTGTGTGTCTACAACTCTATTGATCTGTCTCTCTCTTTCTACTTATTTATCTGTAATATTTTGTTAGATGCGCTGTGAAAGATTTGTGGAGGAACTGGAAAGTTATGCTAAGCAAGTCGAAGAATTTTATTCTTATGGGGACATTCAGGAAGTCAATAGGTATCTGAAAAAAGCACAGGCACTGAATACAAAGCTAGATGCAGCCGCTGATAAGGTAAGGACAGTTACTTGTTTTTCTTCATTACAGACTGCAATATTTTCTGTCAGGAAGTGTCTTAGTTCATTGACAGAATACAAACTGAACATCTCAAGTTCACTACCTGGAATCTCTGAGTTAAAATATCTTGGGTTCCCGATGATGGGAAATATCTATTCAGAAGGAATAGAAACCATTTAGTCAGTTGTACTACATGATTTTACTCAGTTTCATCTCAGTAGTATTTGACAGGATAGCTATGTTAGTTTTCCATAGTGTGAAAAGACTTAAAGGAATTTTTTAGCCCCTTTGAGAGTAATGAGAAAAAGGAATGTATAACATGAGCTTTTGTGGACTACAGTCCACTTCCTCAGGTGTAATAGGGATTCAGTCTGTTAGATGGGATTACACTCCCCCTGAAGACGCAGGTTGGCAGTTTGGGTATATTATTAGACTCATCTTTGTACCTGGAAGCCCAGGTTTCTGTGTTGGCCAGGAGTGCTTTTGCCCAGTTAAAGCTTGTGTGCCAACTGCATCCATTCCTTGAGGTGCTGGATCTGGCCACTGTGGTATATGTCTTGGTTACATTCAGTTTGGAAGAGAGACCCTTCTCTTAATCCCACCACCATTATAAGCATGGTTTGTGGGGATGCAAGGGAGGGGCTTAGTGGCTTCTTCTAGATCTGGAACTCCTTCCACAGGGAATCCTGAATGGCCTCCCTCCCAGCTGTCCCTTTGCCAGGCAAAGATCTGGAACTTCTGACATATCATCGTACAGTATGGTCTGGGTTTCTTTTTGTAAACTTACCCAGCCTTATCACAAAAGTATTAACCACTGAACCACTTACATGTACCTGCCTAAAACATACTCACCCAGAAGCCATTGTTTATCTTAATGAGTGAATGAGTGACTTTTTGTAATACCAGTTTATGTTTTGTTATTTTTTTCCCAGGAATTTTCATTATACAGTACTGTGACTATTCTGATAGTCATTGTACAATCCACATGGGTGTCTTGCATTTGTGTAAAATTTATGTCAAGTTATCATTTAATGTGGGGCTTGTGTTAATGCTTTAACAATTATCTGTGGCATCTCTAGATAGATCAGATTAATGCAGAAGAGGAAGCTTATGGATGGATACCCTCACAGTATCCCCAACGTAAAAAAATCCAAGATACACTGAATCCGTATCTTCGACTTTATGACATGACGGTAGAATTTAACACCAAGTATAGAAACTGGATGGATGGAATATTTACCAAGGTGAATCCAGATCAAGTTGAGATGGATACAGGAAACTACTGGCGTGCACTGTATAAGTTAGAAAAAACCTTTCATGACTCACCAAATGCCTTGCTTATAACAACAAAAATCAAGACAAAAGTGGAAGAATTTAAGGAACATATTCCTTTGATTCAAGTCATCTGCAACCCTGGATTACAAGACCGGCATTGGGAAGCTATGTCAGAAATAGTTGGGTATTCATTGAAACCCTCTGAAGATTCAACTGTTTCTTCATATATAGATATGCACCTTGAACCATTCTTGGAAAAATTTGAAGGCATCAGTGAAACAGCCAGCAAAGAGCATTCACTTGAGAAGGCGATGGTGAAAATGATTTCAGAATGGGATGCCATGGAATTTGTTCTTCTTTCTTACAGAGACACAGGGACTTATATTTTATCAGCTGTGGATGACATTCAGATGTTGCTAGATGACCACATTGTAAAAACTCAGACCATGAGAGGATCTCCTTTTATCAAACCTTATGAAAAAAAGATAAGGTAAAATGTTTTCTGAGGGGAGATTTCAACATTGTAATTTGTAATATTGATAATTCACAGTTATTTAGAGACCAAACTACACAAGATGGTGGTAAAAATGCTTAGTTAAAGGGTCTTACAGGCAGGTTGGAAAGGAAACGTTACTTGTGTTTCCTCTCTTCCTAAAGCTGCTTCACTTCAGTGTGTTTCCTCTCGCCCTATGAGACTGTAGGTAAGATAAACTTGGAGAAGATAGCTGGGGACATGGGTTTACGGAGGGAAAAGCATAGGGGAGGGAGTTTAGCTTCCATAATGCATGTTATGCTTCAAATTTTCCCCATCCCCTGCTTTAATAATTTTAATATCTTGAATCAGCAAAATCGGGTGTACTTATATCAGATCACATCCTGAAATGCACCAAGTTCACACTTTAAGTCTTACATGTGTTTACATATATGTCTTCTCCATCTGTAAGACTCAAAATTTAAAAGTGATCTCTCCTTCCAAGCTGTAAGTGGTTGGTTGGGAAATTAGATGTTCCTTCTGGTTCTTCTCCCATTCCAATTTCTGCTTGTAATTTGACTAGATATTGGAGGAGTAACTGTTTCCCTGCTTACCTTCCTCATTGTTATTTTTAAAAGATCCTTGGCAATTTTATGGGATAGCACACACATAGTACTTTATCAGGAGGGCTGAAGGAGCAATTCACAGCAATTTGATGTTCCTTCATGCCAGTTGGTCAAGGCAGAAATTCAGAATTCTAAATCCATCTGAACCATTGCCTGCTTCTGTCTCCCTTTCAGTTTTTTTTCCTCCTGCTTTGCCAGCAGGGCAAGAGTTTCTCTTTCTATAGCACTAAAATTTCAGTTATTCTAAAGCTACTTTGGCATTACATTGTAAATATGGAGTCTACTGGAGATCTCTTAAACAAAAACAGAAAAAATGCAGACCCAGAAGGGAATGGAGAAGATCTCCATGCCCTAGCAGAAAAAAGAAAAAAATGCTGGCTGAACAGTTCAATACCAAAGCTGCTCAGTTAGCTGCAAGTACAGAAGCTACACAGAGCTCAACATGGTAAACAAAAATAGTTCTGGTGTTCAGCTGGATGTTGAGTGCCATACCTCTCAACAGGCATCAGTATCAATCCTGCAGGAAATTTTTCTAATGTCTATTTCATATTTAAATTCATATTTAATGAATTTAGAATGTCTCTTGGGAGGAGGTGAAAGATCTGAAGGACAGAAAGTTTCAGAGAAACAACAGTTAATAAAACAAATACAGGAACCTAATCAAAAAGTTACAGGGAAACCAGAAAAGTGCACAGAAAAATTAAAGCATGTTTTTCTTAAAAATATGTTAGGTACAAAAAGTAATTTGGAAAAAGTTAATGAGATATCAGATATAGAGTCAGAAAGGAAAGACTTAAGCATGTAGGAGGCAGAGTTTAGAGATGAAGACAGATTTAGGTTTGAATGATGTAGAATCCTCAGATGAGGACTCTTTAATGGATCAAAATAAGAGCAGGTTATTTGATCCTGACAGTTTCAAAGGTTTGCTTAGAAAAATGTTGCTTGCTTTATGTTTGGAGGATGTGGAACAAGGTGAGAGTATAGAAAAAAAGAAAGTAAGTTGGCATCAATGTCACAGAGAATAAAGTTTAAAAAAAATAGAAATACCTGTGCCAGAGATGTTTACAGAGTTAATTGAGTCAGAATAGGATACAGCTCTTAATTCTAAGAGACTCTTAGGATATGGTAAAAAATTATATACATTTGAGAAAAAAAGCAGCAGATCAGTTGGCTATCCCACTGGTCAATGGCCCTGTGTCAGCTTTAATTTTGAAAGCTATCGTTCCTCAGGAAGGTGAAACATTCTTAAAAGATTTAGATGAAAAAATAATAGATTCAGCCCTGAGAAGGTCTCGTGAGTTTTCAACCCTATTCACAAAACAACTGTGTTCTCCAGGGCCGCCATTTTATGGGTTCAAGAAATCCTAGGCTCAGAAGATATAAGTGCTTGAGCAACTAAAGAAAATTTGTGGTGGACCTTTGTGTATCTGGTCAGAATTTCAAAATAAAAAGATATTTTTTAGTTGATGGAAGCAACAAATACAGAAAGATGTGGTCCATTAGCAGAGGAATGGCCAAAGGGACTACTTTATGTGTTTCCTCCACTTCCAATATAACAGAGAGTTTTCGGGAAAATCAGAGTGGAGAAAGCAGAAGTGATTTTATTTTTTAAGTATTTTTATTAACATTTCTAAAAAAAATATAAAATGGGAACATTTCTTCTTAATGTCCCCCCCCCACTCCCATAACAAGTTTTCTTCTCCAGTTTTGCCCACCTGAATCAAAGAAAAGGTACAATATAATACAATACAGTACAAGGAGTCCAATCCACTGTACATAGGTTCTTTGGTATAACAATCATAATTTGTCTTTTAACCGGTCAATACATTTCTTTCTTTTTTATCAAATTATATCATTATAATCATTAGCTTTACAATTCCACTCTTTTATTTTGTTCAAGCAGAAGTGATTTTAATTGCTCCATGCTGGATGCCCAGATCTTGGTATCCTCTGCTAATAAATATGTCAGTGAAAAATCCATGGTGAAAATCCATGTGGAATAGCAAAGAGACCAGTTTTGTTAACTCAGGATTCAATTTATCGTCTCAACCCAGAATGGTAAACTCTAACCTCATGGAGGTTGAGTGGGAAATTTAAAGGTGACAGGGGTACACTGATCCAGTAACGAACACCGTTTTAGCATCTAGATGGAATCAATGCTGAGAATATATTAAACTGTTTGGAAAGTGTTCTGGAAGTGGTGAGACCAAAATTCATTTTTACTGGGAGAGGTTTGGATCGATGCTGTCTTTTCTTCAGAGTGGAATAGACAAAGGTCTAAGACCAGGGCCCTTTCCACACAGCATTTTCCATGCGAAAGTGCACCTGGAGCATCGCGTGATTGTGAGGAGCGATCTGCACGATGCACTCACAATCGCGCGACACTTCAGGGGCCAGCAGGGGCTGATCGCGCATCTTTTCATTTTCAGCTAGAAGCCAAAAATGGTGCGTCGTCATGCATTGCTCCCGGGCCCCACACGCACTTACCTGGCATGCGGAGCCTCTGGAGCCACGCCGGTCACTCTTCCTGCCCCAGTGCAACCTGGGAAAGTCCCAGGCTGTGCTGTGGAAGGAAGAGGCAGGGCTCTTGTGCGAGAAGGCAGCTTGTGCAGAGCTGAAGGACCCTGGACGTGAGAGCTTCTTGCCGGATGCTGCTCACGCGATCCCCGCACCCCAGTGCCGGAAAAAGGTGCGGAAAGGACCCTGCTTTTAAAGATGTAGGCTGCTGCTTTGTCATCTGTACTGGTAGCTAACGGGAAGTCTTTGTTCACTTGACCTCATGTTAAACCATTTTTGAGGGGAGCAGCTTTACAACTCAATCAACTATTCATAGATTTCCTAAGTGCAACTTGAATTTGGTACGGAGTACTTTGACAAAAGCTCCTTTTGAGACATTTCGTGGTGCATCCCTGAGATTAATGACTTTTGAAGTGTCATTTCTGATGGCAGTTACATTGGCAAAAAGGGTTTGGAAATGGCATCTCTTTCAGTAAACCCTAACTTACGCAGGTTTGAGAAGGACACTTTATCTTTGAAGTTAATCCTGCATTTTTTCCGAAGTCTGTGTCACACACAATATGAGTCAGATTTGAGAATTACTGACATTTTACCCAAAGTCAACACATTCACTAGAGAGAAGGTAGCACTCACTGGATGTTAGGAAGTCAGTGAAGTTTACAGAGGAAGGAGAAAAACAATTATGTGTACAGAAGCTTTATTTGTTTCTTTTCATCCTAGAACCTTAGGATTTAAAGCAACAAAGTCAATGATTTTCAGATGGTTAAAAAACTGTCTTTATCTGTGCTATGACTGTTCCCACAATCACAGCACTCAGAGTAACATCTTTATTTCATGAAGTATGTGCAGAAGTTGGATGCATTTATCAGAAATTATGAAGGGCAGAAATTTAAGTCAGGGCAGGCAGCCTTTGGGTGTACTGTTCTACAAGCAATGCCTAAGATGTTGTAATTCATCCTCTGGAGTCGGAAGATGCAGACACGTAGTCAGAGTGCCAGGAACTCCTGCTGTTGGTGGTCTCTCTGAATCAGATATGCTGACAACTCCTCGGCAGGAGTCTGAAGGTGAGGTCCAGCCGTTCATTGAGCACAACACTCCCCCATCAGCTCTTAAGTAGGAGGTACTGATTAATTAAGCACTTGCTGCCTTGAGACATCTTGCTATAAATCTCCACCAGTTCACTGAAGGGTTTATTGCTTACAACCATCCATCTCTAACTGGCAGTACTCTTTGGCGTTTTGTGTTCCCTGGACTGGCTACTATGTACGACTCTGTTTTACTTGTCGCTGGCTTTGTCTGTTTGGACTTTCCTGAATCTCAGGAAGAAGTTCCTGATGGCCAGAGCTGTCCAGCAGTGAAATATGCTGCCTTGGAGTGTGGTGGAGTCTCCTTCTTCGGGGGTTTTTAAGCAGAGGCTGGATGGCCATCTGTTGGGAGTGCTTTGATGTGCGTTCCTGCATAGCAGGGGGTTGGACTGGATGGCCCCTGTAGTCTCTTCCAACTCTATGATTCTATGATTTCTGACTTGCTGTGTGACTTGTGGACCTGCTGGTGACCTTTCTTTTGCTTCTCCCTTCATCCTGCTGGATAACCTGTGAATTACCTGGACTGGCTTAACTACCTGACAGCTGTTGCATTTCAAACACCTGCTTCCTGGGATGTTTGCTGACTGGAGCATAGGACAGATTGTAAGCAATTCAAGTGCTGGGAGCATGGGTTCACTGCTCCAAAAGAACCAGGCCCTGGCTGAGCAAGTAAATCAGCTCACCAGTCTGTAGGCACAGCTTAACCAGCAGCAGCCATTGCCTCCACCACTGCCTCCTTGGCACAAGTGCCCTATATCTCCTCCAGAGAAATTTGATGGCACCCTAGACCAGCCCTTGGCACCTCAGACTCAGGGAGACCACGGACAGCTGGAGGGGTACATTCCTGGCCCTCTGACTCTGTGTTTGAATCTTCCAACTCCAGAGGGTGAGTTATGGCATAAGGAAGTAGGGAGCCACTCACACCCATAAGGGGTTGGGTATGTCCCAGTGGTTATGGATTGCTCTTTGAGCCCTACTGTGAATGATCATTCTGGGGAGGCTGAAGACTGCAATAAATTAAAAGTAAAATAAAAATAAACTGTCTAGATTTCTATGAATAATCGTCAAGGATAAAAGCTGTGTAACAAAACTGAAGGGGAAAGAGAAGCAGGCAATGGTTCAAACCAACTTGGAATTTTGGTCTCCTGCCTTGGTCAGTTGGCACAAGGGAATAACTCAATGGTTGTGGATTGCTCCTTCAGCCTTCCTAGAATAACAATTCACAGTCGTTATCAACCTCTCATTTTTAAAAATAATAAAATACTATTTTTGGTGTGCTATGTACAGTGCAGTACTTATCTCATGTAAACTCATGGAATCCTCTGAGGTGAAACACTGAGAGAAAAATGACAAGGTAGGGCGTCTGCAAGATTGTTTGTTCTTTCTTACCTTCATGGTCACTTCATGCTTCCTTATGGATAAAAATGTACTTCCCACTTTTCTCTATGTACTCCTTTCACCACATAATGCCTGACAAAAAGCTTTGCAGGGTATGAGAAGTACAGGATTCAGACTATGGTATGCATGTTGAACTAGTTTATATCAAATAGGTTTTACCTTTTTATTTATTGCCATCATGTGATTAGAGGGATGAACCTGAGATTTCCTGATGTAGAACTGGAAGTTTCTTGCATAATTTGGACTATTTTTCTGGTGTAAGAAGTGGGGAATAGAGTAGGAACAATTATGTTGTTTGATAAGCACATGTTCTGGAATTGCTTTCCCAGGTGAACAGGAGATAGGATACTTCAAAGCCAAGGGTTTTCCTCCTCCTCAGCTCTCCAATCACAGAGATAGGAGCATTCTAGAGTTATTAGTATATCCCTTGCTGGAATCTCCTCAAAGGGGAAGTGTTGTTATTGCAAACGTAATCCTGAAGCTCAGTGTTTTCTGTTTTATAGAGAATGGGAATCAAAACTTTTGTTGGTACAGGAGATCTTGGATGAATGGCTCAAAGTTCAGGCAACCTGGTTGTATTTGGAGCCAATTTTCAGTTCTCCTGACATTATGGCTCAGATGCCGGAAGAAGGTAGGCGATTCACCACTGTGGACAAAACGTGGAAAGATATCATGAAATGTGCCATTCAGGTAGTAATTGTTCTCTTTGAAATATTTAAACATAATAAGGGCTTGATAAGAGCTAATGTGGAAAAATATTGCTGTTATAGACAAAAAGAAATTGGAGCTTATTTTACTGGCATAAAGGCTTAGCAGAAATTCAGTGGAACTTCCTAGTTAAGTACATTAATTACGTATTTTTTTTTAAATCCTGATCAGCAGCGTTGGGCCATTTGTTTGGAGGAATTAGATAGATTAGTATGAGGGCAAGAATAAAATGTGAGTAGCTGTAGAGGCATAAAACGTCTTAGTTCTGTGGGAATACTTAACCATCAGGATTGTAAGAAATAGGAAGAACCGTCCTGGATCAAACCAAAAGCCTATTTGTGTTACCCTTCTGTTCATCGCAGTGGCCAGCCAGATGTCTCACAGGAAGCCCAAAAGCAGGATGATAGTACAGTGACATCCTCCTGCTTGGATATCCCAGCAACTCTCAATCTAATGGTAACACATAGTCATGATAATAGTAACACCAATACAGCACTTTGTGCATGGAGAATCAAGTCCTGGATTAACAACAGGTACTTCCAAGGAACCCCCCCACCCCTGTTTGTTCCTGGATTTGCCACCATGATGGCAGCAAGAACGAATGAATCCTGCCCTTTTTTTTTTCTTCAAGGCAAGATGCATTCTGCCTTCCTACCTTCTTTTCCTATCTACTAGCGCTCTTGGAAGCTTTTTAGAAGCACGATGAGCCTTCTAAAGAATGTATATGTATGTATATGCACTTTACTTCCAGTGGAAATAGCCCTTTCTGCAGTGCTTTTAGGCTGGAAAGAAAGTATATGCACTCAACATATCTTGGATTAAAATGGGAAAAAAATAAGGAAAAAAAAAGGTTAGTTCTACTGCTGCCATAGACTTCACTGGGAGCAGCAGTTGGGTTGGTACTTGTGGGGCCTTGGCCTTTGGACCCACATAAGTTGCTCATCCTTTTCCTGGCAAAATGGCACCACTGAATGTAACCTATGGCTGCCCTACATGGACATTAAAATGACTCAGTTTATCATCCTAGAATATCAGCTTGTGAACTATAGTGGTTCAGTGGTACTTCTGAATAATCATTTATACGATCAAGTTGTTAAATTGTAATCTGATGCATTTTATGAGATTGCAGCTATTCGTTGTCTCATATCTAATACATTTTTTACATTTCCATGTAAATAAATTGTGGGGTTCTTTTTCCAGAAGGTGGCAGTGTATGCCTAGGAACAGTGACTAGGTTTTATAGTGGGAACATGTATCTCCTATCAGCATAAACTAAATCTGAGCGTGTGTTGATTTTCTGACTTGCTGTTGTGTTTTACAACGGCTATAAGAAATCATAAAAACACTTTTTGATTGCCTTATGTTTTACCCCAGTTCTGAATAATTTTTTTCCATATGGCTCAGATCAATGCGGATGAAATTGCTCTTTGATTTCACTGCTATTTTTTTATAAACAAATGGCATAAAGGAGCAGTCATTTTTCTATGTGAAAAGAGAAATGAAAGAAGTTGCTTAAATCACCTTGGGAAGAGGTTGGTTCTATAGAGGAGATACATTTGTGTCCAGGCATGACATTTGAACACTTTGTGGATTATTTTCCTGTATCTTTAGTCACAACCTAGCTATATGCTTGTATAGCTTATTTGTCTGCAAATCGTTCACAAATTACATTTGTGCTTTGAAAAATGTCATGGTGTTCTTATTAATTTGCAAAGCTACATTTCAGTTGGAGCTCTTAAATATCAGTGTAGGTTTAATAGCTGAAATGTGGGTAAAGGGGCTTATCTCCAAAGCCCCTCTTTCCTGACGAAGTCATGAAAATAATGTGACTCTGTGTGTGTGAGCCTTCAAGTCATAGTCTGCACTAAATGTGTCCACTGAAATTGCATGTAGGTGCCACCTGAGGGTGCTGTTGCGACATGATTCAGAATATGAATTTTTCTCCTGGGAGGAGGGCAGAGGAAAGCAAAAGAATGCATATGAGGGGGGAGGGAGAGAGAGAGAGAGAGAGAGAGAGAGAGGGACAGAAGATTGCACATAGTGCAATATATTAGAGGAAAATAGCCATCATGGGCAAGGATTATACCGTCCTATGTGAATATAGTTTGGGTACATAGCCTGCACCACTAGAACATACCTGTGTGTTTGTCTTGTGGCTGTACACATGTTTTGTTTCTTTACATCACATGCCATGACATCTAGAAGCTTACAGGCAGTGGAAGAAGATCTTTAGCACTTGGAATGTGACACCGTGAATGTAGAATACAAGAGGTGCCCTGAGCAATAACAAAATATTATTTGGAATGAGAGACATTTAAACACAAGACACGGGGGTTGGGGGACAGTACAAATCCAAATGAACCAATCCAGATAATCAGAAATGTACTAAACGGTCATTACAAAATATGAAAACAATTGCTGTTGAGCCTCCCAGGAGTAATAAGGGATGCATGCAGTCTGTCTTGTGCACACTTATTTGGGAGTAAGTTACATTGAACATGTGACAAGCATTTCGAAGTTCACACTGTGCTTGTAAGAATCTTCGTATTATCATCTTTCAATGATAATTGATGGAAAAGTAATTTGTCCTCCCCCTGAGTTTATGACTGAATCAGTCAAGTGTCTGACAAAGTCAGAGATTTGCATTTTCATAAAAGCAAAGCAAAAAGCTGACAGAACACCAGCACGCAAAAGTATCAACAAAATGACAAAAACTGAAGAGGAAATGTCAAAGCTAACACATGGTGTGAAAGCTTGCTTAAACAAACAAATAAACAAACAAACACTACTCCTACCCAAATTCAGGACAAGATGCACAAAGATCTTTCAGATGAGCTGAGATTTAAAAGAGCCATGTATAAGAAACAGAAGGAGGAGGAAGTAATTAAAGAGAGAAACAAAAGAATGACCAATAATTGTAGGGGTAAACCAGGAAAGCTAAAGCTCAGAATGAGCTCAGGTTCTGCAGAGAGGTTAAAAATAATAAAAAGAGTTTTCTTGATATGTTCAGAGCAAAAGGAAGAACAAGGAAGTGGCAGGACCACTGCATAGAAAAGATGTAGAAATGCTAACAAGACAAAGAAAAGGCTGAACTGTTCAGTACCTTCTTTGCGTCTGTTTTCTCCTGAAAGAGAAACAGTACTCTAACTGGTGAAAATAGAACAAATGATGTTGTCAGGGGGCTGCATCACAGATTAGGTAAAGTGGTAGTAAAGTTTATTCTATTCGACACTAAATGAAATCAAGTTTCCAAGGCCAGATGAATGGCAGACAAGAGTACTAAAGGAACTTGCAGGTGTAATCCCAGATCCACTAATGTCAATAATCTTCAAGGGCAGGACAGGAGGACAGGAGAGATCCCAGTAGATTTGAGGAGGGCAGATGTTGTCCATATCTTCCAAAAGGGCAAAAAAGAGGACCCAAGCAAGTAGTAGTGCCACCGATCAGTCAGCTTGGCTTTGATACCAAGAAAAATTCTAGAACAGATCAGACTGTTCTCACTTGGAAAGGAATGCTGTGATTTCTAAGAGCCAGCATGAGTTTTTCAAAAGCAAGTCATGCTAAACTAATATTATCTACTTTTTTGATAGTGTTACAAGCTTGGTAGATCACATGAATGTAGTATATCTTGATTTCAATAAAGCTTTTGACAAGGTCCCCAATGTTATTTTTACTGGTGAACTGTGGACTAGATGGTGGCACTGTTAGGTGAATTCATAATTGGTTGACTGAATCCAGCAAGTGTTCACTAATGGTTATTCTTAATCTTGGAGAGAAGTGACGAATAGGGTGTCTCAGGTTCTGTCTTGGCCCCAGTGTTACTCAACGTCTTTATAAATGACCTTGACGATGGAATAGAAGACATGCTTGTCAAATTTGCAGATGCCACCAAATTGGGAAGTGGGTAACGAATACCCTAGAGGATCAGAATTCAAACTGTCCTTGACAGATTGGAGAACTGGGCCAAAACTAATAAAATTAATTTCAACAGAGATAAATGTAAGGTATTATATCTAGGCGAGAAAAAGGAAATGCACAAATAGAGGATGGAAACCTAGCTTGAACGCAGTACGTTGGAAAAGGATCTTGAGAATAGGCCAGAAGCTAAACGTGAGTCAACAGTGTGATACAGTAGCCAAAAAAGCCAGTCAGTTCTGGGCTGTATCAATAGGAGCATTGGATGGAGATTAAAAAAAAATAGCAGTACCACTCTATTCTGCTTTGGTCAAACCTTATCTGGGGCACTGTGTCCAGTTCTGTACACAATAGTTCAAGAATGATACTGACAAGTTGGAATGTGTTCAGAAAAGGGTGACTGAGATGATCAAAGGTCTAGATATCACGCTTTATGAGGAATGACTTAAGGAGTTGGATATGTTTGGCTCTGAGAAGAGAAAACAGAGGTGACACTATAGCCATCTTAAAATATCTGAAGGGATGTCACATAGATGATGGAGCAAACTTGTTTTTTACTGTTGCAGAGATTAAAACACAATACAAAGGTTCAAGTTATAAGAAAAGAGATTCAATCAAAACATTAGGAAGAAATTTACTATAAAAAACTGTTCAACATTGGAATACACTATCTTAGAAGGGGTGTTGATTTCCTTCTTTCCTTCTTTTAAACCAGTGATTTGAAAAAATTGGTCCTCCACTGGTTTTGGACTTCATCTCCCAAAAGTCCTAGCCACCTTGTCCAGCAATCAGGAATTCTGGGAGATGAAGTCCAAAACAAGTGAAGGACCAAAGTTTGGGAAGCACTGTTTTAAACAGAGATTGGATGGGCATCTTTCAGGAGGGCTTTAGTTGAATATTCCTGCATAGCAGGAGGTTAGATGAAATGGCCCTGGGTGTTCCTTCGAGCTCTAAGATTCTATGATTCTATTAAATGCTATCAGAAAAGGGAAAGGGAATATGTTAAAAAAAATCTTCAGTATTAAAAATTTTCAGAGGACAATTTGAAGAGAATGGATCAAATTTGTTTCTGCTCCACAGCCTGAATTTACAACAAAGTATTTAACATCCAGTTTTTAAATAGGTGTAATTATTACTATCATTTCCCCCGCTCAGGACAAACATGTTCTTACAGTTGTAATGATAGATAAGATGCTGGAGAGACTGAAGAAGTGCAATGAGTTCCTGGAATTAATTCTTAAGGGACTGAATGAATACTTAGAAAAGAAGAGACTGTTCTTCCCCAGATTCTTCTTCTTATCCAATGATGAACTGCTTGAGATTCTCTCAGAGACCAAAGATCCCACACGGTATAGTGATAATCAAAATGTATTGTGTACATTTTTCATTAAGGACTACATGTTTTAATGGGTAAACAACTTGTTCTCTTCAGATGTTATGTGCACCTGCTTTCCTTATCTATTGATAATTCACCCTGTTGAACCAAAGTATAGCCATGGCTTCATCTTTGACACCTCTTGCCCCTTTATGCCCTATGTTTAGTCTGAAAGATGAATTGTATTGCTTCTCTTTTCACAACACTGCAAAATCTGCAGTTCCTTTCATCTGTCCTTCAGTAAAACTAAAGTCAATTCTTAGATCGTCTCTCCCCTGGACTACAGCAATCATGGGCCATTTCTGCACTACGCTGTTATAGTACTATTATTCCACTTTCAACATCCTGTGGAATCCTGGGGTTTGTAGTTTAGGCCTTTAGAATTCTCAGCCAGAGAGCTCTTTGGCCTCAGTAAACTACGAGCCCCAGAATTCCACAGGAAGTGGAATACTAGCACTATAACTGTCTAGTGCGAAAATAGCCATGGTGTTTTGCATTTTCTGTGGTCTCAATTGTTCCCTCGTGTTTCTTCAGCACTCTGCTGTCCTTTTTGTTGCCCAGATTGTGTAGCACTCCTTTTTAATCCTCACTTTGGATTCCTGTCTGCTCCTAATCTGACAGGAGTTTCTTGTCCTTACCTTCAAAACTCCTCCCAGGCTTGCTGCCTGTCTCTTTATTCTTATATCAACTCAGAGTTGAAAAATTACACTTTTTAATTACAGCTCCCACCCTAGTCAGAACCCACCCAGCCAACTATTCTAAACTCTAATCCCAATATATCTCTGCTGAAATCTTTGCTTCTCCAGTACCTCCACCCTTCACCATCTGAAGGTCAAAATATTCTACTCGTTCTGTCTTTTTTGTCCTATATGCTGCCCTTGTAAAGTTGAAAGTACAAATATTAAGCCATCGATGGTGGAGTTGGCAAGCACAATCCTCTCTCCATTTGATGAATGCCATGCAAACAGAGATTGAGTCAGACTCTCAGTTTGAAAGCTGAATTGCAGTATGGTAAATGAAACAGAGAGAGCTAGTGTGGCGTAGTGATTTGAGTCTTGGACTTGGGCTCCAAGAGACCAGGGTTTGAATTCAGCCATGGAAACCCACTGGGTGACTTTGGGCAAGTCACACTCTGTGAGCCTCAGAGGAAGGCCATGGCCCACCTCCCCTGAATAAATCTTGCCAAGAAAACCCCATGATATGGATAGTCATAAGTCAGTCAACATGAAGGCACATCATAATAAAAACACATGAGGCAGAACAATGACTATTGATCACAGCAATAAAGCTTTGGGGGAAGTGGTCATGCTCTCCACTTGGAAGTTTTCTGGGTACACTTTCTGAAGCCACGAGAATTAAAAATAATAACAACAAGGAACATAAAATCATTTTAAGGATAGGTCATCAACATGCAGACCTGTTTATGTTCTTTAAAACAGCATACCATTCCTGGTATCTTCCTCTGTCTTGCTGGAAATTCAGTAGGACAGTTCCTGTAGTTGCTATGCCTGTGCCTAATGTGCTTTGGAGAGGATTTACTGCAAAAATATGCAGTCTTTAATGTGTGGAGTTCTTGCAAGTGTGATATAGGAATGAAAAATGTCTGTGGATAGAAGTAACTGTTCTGACTTGTTGCGATAGTATGAGGTTATTAATCTAAATGTACAATGTGTAAATAACTTGGTCTTTGAAGAAGTCGTAACTTGTTCTGTAATGCAAAGTTTGTTTCTCTTAATCTTCTCTTTTATTTCTCCAGGGTAAAGCCTCACTTGAAGAAGTGTTTTGAAGGAATTGCAAGTGTTGAGTTTACTGAAGTCTTGGATATTACACACATGAAAAGCAGTGAAGGAGAAGTGGTAGAACTCATAAACACAATATCAACATCTAAAGCTAGAGGTCAAGTGGAAAAATGGTTAGTTGAACTGGAAGCAGCTATGGTAAATTCCATCCACAAGGTAAATAAACCACATTTGGCCTCCATAGAAAAGCAAACAGATATGGTCCTTATTTCTAAAAATCTCTGGGAGTTTTGCTATTTTCTTCATAGCTTAGTTAGACACAATGGCCATTTCTGCACTAGACAGTTATAGCGCTATGATTCCACTTTCAACAACCTATGGAATCTTGGGGTTTGCAGTTTTGGGAGGAGTCAGCAGGCCAATGTTAATTCTGCCAAACCAATTTTAATCATGCCTTGCTTTGGTCCTGGCACTCCTTCATACACATTTTGATATTAGTCTGGGAGAGGAGCTTCTACTATTGTGGGGACTCCTGTGTGGGAACAGGACTGGGACATACAGGAACAACCCAACCAAGGTTCCAGTGACTTTTCTGACCTCTGCCACTATTTTTAGTGGTTTCAATGAGAGGTTCCCTCCAAGAACAAACAGCAAATTCAACAGGAGGTGGGTTTTTTTTTCTTGTCAAGATGGTGGCAAAGATAAAAGGATCCAGTTCCCTTCATCTCCCTTCACTGTGTGCTATTTTCTTCTATCATGCTAGCCCACCCACATATTTGTAGTGACTACTGCAATGTCACAACTGTGTACTTACATGCTTACATGCAGTTAAGGCAACCTGTATATTGTCCCGCTGTGGGATGGTGACTTGCAGACAGTACTGAAAATGACGTGCCGTAGGTCAAGGAGACAAACTAATTTGCAGTGGTTTGGATGTTAACTTAGGATGAACTGTTTGTCAGGGCTTTAGTTTCCCAAATTCACTCCAATCCACTTATTTTCTGCATCGGCATATAAAGTCTTTTAAGATGGGCCATTCCATGATGTATAGAAATGCAGTGATACAAAGTGTGGCCTTCTAGTGCAGTTGCAAGCAAGTGGATCAGAACAGGCATTTAGGAATGGGTAGTATAATACAGTGGCCCCCCACCTTGCAAGGGTTTGGGGTGCAAAAGGTTTGTGAAAGTGGAAAAAGTGTAAATAATCCCCCCCCCAGTTCTTCCTTATTCCTTCCTGGGTCTCCCCCCTCCCATTCCCTTGCCTTTTATCCTGGTGTGCATGCCTTCCTTCTCTGTACCTGGGCAAAAGACAAGGGAATGGGGGGAAGGCACATGCACACCTTTCTTCTTTGTGCATGGTGTCCTCCATCCCATCCCCTTGCCTTTTTCTGCAGCGCGGGTTCTGCATGCCCAGGCAAAAGGCAAGGGAATGGGGGGAGGAGGCGAGTACACACCTTCCTTCTCCGTGCACAGTGCTCTCCCCTCTCATTCTCATGCCCTTTGCCTCAGTGCGTGTTCTCCGTGCCCAGGCAAAAGGCAAGGAAAGTGCACTTGGTGCTTCCTCCCCCCGTTCCCTTGCCTTCTGCCTGGGCATGGAGGCAAGGGAATGCGCTGGGGCAAAAGACAAGGGAAGGGAATGAGAGGAGGAGACTGGGGAGGGGGGAGGCATGCACACTTTGTAAATAATCAAATTTGCAAAGGTGAAACTTGCGGATTTGGGGAGAGGATTGTATATATCTCAGATAAAATGTTCTGAAAGTAAAACCTGTCACTGTTAGGTGCTTTAAGTATACGTTATTTTGGAGTTCATCTTTCTTTTCCTGAATGCCTAAATATTAAGGTAGGGAAGGGCAATCTCTGGGCCCTCTAGTTTCCCCAACAGAACTGGAAGTGATCAGATGTCCATTTCCTGTTTTGTAAAACTCCGAGTGGGGCAACTGGGAGGCAAAACAAGGGAACCCCTATACTTGTTTTGAACAGAATTGTCATGCCTGGAGGTTTCAGGAGGGGCCAGGCCCAAGAACTGTAAAAATGGCCGTGGGAACTGCATGCAGCCCACAAGCCACATAATTTCCGTCTTTGGACTCAGGGCTGGTCTGGCCATGGTGTTCTTTTGCTTATGGAAGCATTTTTCCCCACTCTCAAAATCACAGAAAGTGGTTCTGATCAACAGTGGTGAATGCATTCTTGCCATTGAACATGTCTTTATACATGTCAGGATGTTTGAAAGAACTTACAGTTCAAGAAATATAGCTGGTCCTGAGGGGTGGATTCTTAAAAGGAGTTAATGTGTTTCTGTGTTAGGCGTAAGCGGGCTTTTCCTAATACTGATTTTCTGCAAATAATAACTATTTTAAAAACAGGGTTTTTGGACATCATAGCTTAAAAATAGATTTCTAAACTTCAGTTTATCCTCCCCTTTGGGTCAACATTTCCCAAACAATACAATAAAATTTTGCATCTTTGGTTTACACTTACTTTTCTTCCTGTATCTCTGCGTTACCTTTAATACCAACTGGTTTGAATTCTAGCCCCACCCTCCCCAATTTCATTATCTCTTCATTTGTTTTCAGCATTGTATATATTGTGGCCGTTGTACCCATGTGCCTTCAAGGCATTTCTGACTTAGGATGACCCTAAGGTGAACTCATCATGGGGTTTTCTTGGCAAGATTTGTTCACAGGGGATTTTCCTTTGAGGCTGAGAAAGTGTGACTTGCTCAAGGTCACCCGGTGAATTTCGATATCAGAGTGGAGACTTAAATCCAGGAGCCTTTCTGCACTACACTGTTATAGCGCCATTATTCCACTTTCAACATCATATGGAATCCTGGGGTTTGCAGTTATGGGAGGGGCCGCTGGGCCATCCCATAACTGCAAACCCCAGGATTCCATACGATGTTGAAAGTGGAATAATGGCGCTATAACAATGCAGTGCAGAAAGGCTCCCAGTCTCCAGAGTCATAGCCCAACACTCAGACCACTATACCCATGCTGGCTCTGTATTGTAGCCATATTTCCCATGAATTAATTAACAATGAACAAAACTGTAAACACTGAAAAAATTACACTAGAGCCACAGAAATAGAAGCTAGTATTGTGGGCTGTGCTGATATTTTGTCATACTTTGAATACAATCTGACAAAAATGCTACATTGCTGATTTTATTTTTGAATGTGTTTTTGATTTAAATTTATTCCATTAACTGTATTGATTTTTCTTCTCAATTAGTCAAACCTTTTTTTTCTTTTTCTTTTCTTTTCCTTTCCATTCCTTTCTTATTGTAATTGTTATACAGTGCTTTATATCTCCTGATGCTTAGATTGAAAAGCTTCATTGAATGGCCTAATCTTTAAACATGTGGTTTTAATCTTTTTATGTCGATCAAGGCTAGACCAGGCTTACAGACAGTTCTCCCATCATTCTTAGATGGAAGTTGATTTGTTCTTTTCAGAGTCAAGGGAACTAATTTCTCTTACATTCAGGTGCTCAGAATTGGCATGCAACTAGGGCTGCTACACTTGGCATTTGAAAGGACATGGATCAGATTCTAAGTTGAAAATTGTGCTGTTGCAGCAGAGTATGCAAACCCTTCTACCACGCTAAAACATAGTGTATAACACAGTTGCTTTGCACACACACTAATATACAGGGAAGGCTGAACACAGAAATTGTCTTTGCTGCTCTTGAATAGCAGAGAAGTCAGGTGCTTCAGACCTCAGTGTATCTGTTAACTGTATCTGTGGTTAAACTATACACTGTATTATAATTATATGCTGTATTAGAATGATACACTGTATTATGTGCTGTATAATATGCTGTATAATAACAATAACAATAGTATTTATTTCTTACCTACCTCTCCCTATCGATCGAGGCAGGGGACGGCAACAGATTAACATAAAAGATTTATCATATATTTGTATCAGTGCATAGTGCCAAGCTTAATGTTGTGGGCCTTTTTCATTAAAAATTAAATTTGTGGTTGGCCCAGTTAAGACTGGACCACCAGTCAAGACTGGGCCCCTAGTACATAGCTAAGAAGGCTTCAGAGCATCCTCTTGGTCCTCTCTTTCCCGAAATCACTCCTGTCCCTACTTCCATGGTGCCAAAAATTGGGAAAAGAACTCAAGTGGCACTTGAAGCCATGTACTATTCATGTAGTGTAGCGTGTAGTTT
This sequence comes from Cyclura pinguis, assembly GCA_030412105.1. Taxonomy (NCBI): domain Eukaryota; kingdom Metazoa; phylum Chordata; class Lepidosauria; order Squamata; family Iguanidae; genus Cyclura; species Cyclura pinguis. Next base: position 205,970,446 of record CM059599.1, read on the forward strand.
AACTTGTGTTGCCCAGTATACCACAAGCATGGCAAAGCACCTGACCAACTGCAACAAGACCTGTGACTTAGCAGAGTGCCGGAAAAATTGGAAATTGGAAATTGGAGTGAAATAATTTTATTTCTTACATTGCTGTTCCACTGTTCCTCCCAAAGATTTCAAGGTCACATACTTGGTCTACTGTACCATCATTTTTATCCAGACAACAGCCCTTGCGAGGTAGGTTAGGTCGAGGTTGGAAAGTGTTAGTTCTGCTGTCATAGTGATTGTAAATGCAGACCTTGCTTTCATCTTCACTTGGCATCTCTGTGACATTTTTATTATCACCAGGTGATTGCTTCTGCAATAGATGCCTATCCCAAATCTGTCCGTATAAACTGGGTAAGAGAATGGCCTGGACAGACAGTTCTTTGTGTATCCCAGACTTTCTGGACCTTAGAAGTACAAACAGCTATGAAAAATGGCCAGCAGGTAGGCATATTTGAACTATCTGTGACTCTTCTAACGAGTATTTCCATTCTCCCTCAGAAGTTGCTGAGTATTATATTTTTTCTAGCACAATGATGTCAGTTTGGAAAACAGGGGATTAGATGACACATAATTTGCCGTCAGTCAATTAAGTTCAGAAAGTTGGCTGTCTGCATTCTCCTTGAGGCAGTCTTGAGACCAATGACCATGGCTTCTTTGTTACTGATACACACACACTCTTGTCTTTGGTAGCTTCCAACTGATCTCTTTCATTTGCTATGGCCAGAAGCTGCCCCTGCATGACTGCAGTCATCTCAAAACTCCACGTGGTTCTAGGGGTAAATGAATCCAGTCTTTCATAGGCATGCTATACCTGCATAGGTGACTTGGACTCCTCTATCAGGAATTTACCAGCTTACTGTTAACTGGCAAAAGGAAGCTTATGAAAACCTGGACGTCAGCTTTAAATGAAGCACTGTGGGTGGAGCTTTATGTATTTCTGTAGCTATGAGGCAAATAACCCCTCTCTCTCTCTGTTTTTTTTTTCAATCTCCCTCAGGCCCTTGAAGGTTACCTGGGGCAGTGCAATGAACAGATTGATGGCATTGTCACCTTGGTGCGAGGAAAGCTGTCGAAACAGAACCGCGTGACTCTTGGTGCCCTTGTTGTACTGGATGTTCATGCCAGGGATGTCCTGGCAACCCTCGTAAGCAAGCACATCAGCGATGACAGTGACTTTGAATGGCTAAGTCAGCTTAGATACTACTGGGAGGTAAGTGATGTTTGTGAATCCTATTAGGAGGCAATTTCTGTTCACGGCTTTTCAATTTGGGTTCACTTGCTGACACAGGAGGAAAGATACACAAATATGAGCAATCTTTTTTTTTGCTGATGACAGAAGATACCTCACCCATCATTCTGTGGACTCTGAGGTAAGATGGCTAATAGCCATACTAATACAGTTTATAATTAAAATGACTTTTTCATCACCATGTTGCCAGCACACTTGCTGAATTTGCAGGAGGCTCACAGATAAAACATTTTCTGTCAAAAGGCAGAATTTAGTTTCCCTGATCCTGCTGGAAAAGTCTAGATTTGATTTGATTTTTTTTTTCAGAGCAGTAATGTATGTTTGAGCTGAGTGGCCTTAATCTGACGCTTGTGAATCTGTATTTATTTCCTCAGCAAAGGACCAAGCATTTGAGTTGGGGGTTAAAGTAAGCAGAAGAGAGATCTAAAATATCCCATCTATCACTGCAGGATGACCTGTGGGTCTAAAATATGGCTGGTTCATCTCTGTGTGAGGGAATGGAATCTGCTGCTCTTAAGAGAGGTAGCAGCACCTCTAGAAAAAATATCCACCTTGGGCCCAATGATTTGGGGCAGTTATTGTCCAGTTGCTAACACCCCATTTTTGGGAAAGAGGCATGAGGATTGTGATTGGACAACTGAAGGCATTCTTGAAGGATAACAATAGTCTAGATCCATTTCAGTCTCATTTTATATCTGGTTTTGGAATGAAATTGGCCTTGATGAATAACCTTTGTCTGGAGAGGAATTGGGGGATTGCAGCACTGGTGCTTCTTCTCAGTTACTCTGTAGATTTTGATACCATTGACAGTTGTATTTTCCTGGATCAGCTCTGTGGGCTGAGTATACAGCACACTGTGTTCCAGGGATTTTATTCCTACCTGCAGGGTCACTTCCAGATGGTGGAACTGAACAAGTGCTTTTCATCTGTTTGGTACTTGTGCTGTGTGTTGCCAAACACTGTTTTATCTCCAGTTGATTTTATTGGTTGCAATAACAACAACAACAGCAACAGCAACAGCAACCAATAGTCATGTGTTTCTTCTTTGGAGGTTTTTAAGCAGAGGCTGGATGGCCATCCTTTGGGGATGCTTTGATGGGTGTTCCTGCATAGCAGAGGGTTGGACTCAATGGCCCCTGTGGTCTCTTCCAGCTCTATGATTCTATGATTGTTGTATAGTTTTATCCATGTTCTGTATTTTATTGTGGTTTTAATAAAATGCATTGCTGTGGTATTTATGTGTTCAGCAACATATAAATTTGTATAGTAAATAAATAACATTGAATGTGTCTTGTGGTGATCACTAAGGAGCCTACCTGATTTTGAAGCCATTTTCTTGTTCTCGGCTCTAAAGGGAGATGTCAAAATGTTTTCAAAATCCTAATTGATGTCTTTACTTACATTTGGCTTTATTTTCAGGTTTAGTGATACCATAATGTTATTTCCACTGTTTGCAGTGGGTAGCAAAGGGTAAAAATTGAGGGAGTGCTAGTCTTTGATATGGTTTGATATGAAAATGCTAGACTTGGACATGTATAGAAAACTTAAATAATATTCTTTTCAGAAGATAGCTGAAAAGTTGTGATTGCTCCAGTTGGTAGAAGCTTGGGGCCAACTACCAGTGGGAGCTTTCCTCCAAATGCAAATAGTAGTTTCCCTCCAAGGACCACAGTGGTAGCAGAAAAAGTTAAATTTCTTTTGTCCCATTTGCTGTGGCTCCAGTAAATGTCAGCACAACCTCAGTGGATATGGCCTGCATCTTTTTTTTTTAAAAGTATGTTAAACACAGAGGCATCTTTATCATGATGTATAGTTAAGTCCTTGCTTTATGCTGATCATACATTGATTAAACTGGTTGTACATTTTTTTCTCATATTGATATTTAAAGACCTAAATAGCCGAGGGCTTTGTTAGTAGAAGGACCCCTTACACCCACAGTGAGAATCATACTGCTCTCTAGATGTGGTTGGATTGCAAGTCCCAGCAGCCATAGCCAGTGTAGCTGATGGTAGGAAAACTGAGGGTTGCAGTCCATCATCATCTGGAAAGCTTCATGATTCCCACCTCTGGCTTATACCAATATGAACCTGACCAAGGCTTAAGTTCTGCTTTGGAGCCTTGCTCATGGGTCTTTCATTCTTAATCAGACTGATGTGAAGGAGGCATGAGGTCCTTGCAGTGTTTGCCTCCTTTTCCTGTCTGGACTCCAACATACTTCTTTAAAACCTTTATGCTGATACATTATCTAATGCAGTGCTATTCCAAGTGTTGGTCTGTGGACAGGTGTTGGTCTTTGAGCCATTGGCGGCTGATCTGCAGCAAGTTTCCAAAAACAAACAAACAAACAAAAAAAACTGTTATAGCCAGCTAGCATAAATATATTGCCAGTACCTGGCACGTTAAGGGGAAAAAACCCTGCCATCTGACCGCATCAGATCTCTTAAGAAGTGCTGATCTAATGCACCTTTGATTGTTTTTTAATTTTTTTTAAAACTTCTGCTTTGGAAAGCTTTTATCTTGAAAGCTGGGGTATAAATGAATAAAACAAAAAAACAAGGACGTAGGGAGGTATTAATTGTAAGCTTCAGAGCCTAGAAAATTGCTTTTAAAATAAATTCATTCCCATTATTTTACAGTGCTTTAGAAGAAGCTCATTCTCAACAGTCTTTACAATGCTGGAAAAGTAGCTTCTTGTGTCACTTCTTTCACTGCTTGTTCTTATTTAAACAAACCTCAGAACTGACAAAAGTGAGGCATAAACTTAAAAGTGCTTCTTAAATTGCTCTTAAAATGTACATTGTGAAAGTAACCCAGAAGCATTATTTACTACACCAGTAAAGTCATTTCACTTTTTTATTGCATTGCTTTTGAACTGTGAGTTTATTATATCCTTGTTACCTCAGTAAGTAACTAATTACAAATAATTACATTACTTGGGCCTTATTACTTCTAAGCTCTTGCAAGCCTATCTGTATTTTTTTTCTAATTACGTTTATTTCCAGTTTTGTTAGCCTACAAATTTCATGTTTTTCCATAGGAAGGGCATCTGCAAACAAAGATGATCAATGCTGGCTTGCGGTATGGATATGAATATCTTGGCAACACCCCTAGACTGGTTATTACTCCTCTTACTGATAGATGCTACAGGTAAATCACAAGTTCTCGAATATATGTCACCAGTGTTTAGAGTTCCCACAGTGAACAATGTGATTCTATTCTTATTCTTATTCTTAGGTGTGATGATGTTTGTTACGATGACTACCTGTAGAATTAGAGAATTGTAGTTTTCTGTGGCATGCTAGGATGCATTGAAACTGCTCTAGGTTTTATTCCAGATATTCAAGGAGTTGTCCAAGGTGCTGAACCCATTTTGGAGCTGGTCTCCAGCACTTTGGTTAACTTCTTTGAAGTCTGGAATAAAACTCGGAACAGATTAATGAATTCCTGTTATTATGGGTGGGCAACTCTATTGGGGCAAGGGCCAGATTTCCCCTCTGTGGAATACTCTGGCATGTCAAGAACATATTGGAAGCTGGTTTCCATTTTGGTTAGTTTTTGGATATTTTTAGAGGGGTTTTTGAAGGAAGCTTGAGATGGGAGAAAAGGAGGTAAGCCTCTGCATTTGCAGGCTTTAGATACATTTTGGGTGATTTGGGAGCCAAAAATGTTCCAAAAATATAACTGGGGAGATCTGAGGGCTTTGAGGGTATGCTGAGGATTCACTGGCTGCAAAAGGGTAGCTCAGAGTCTACCTGCAACTCCCAGCCAGCACGTTCTCACCCCTGCCTTCCATGGAACCAGCCAACGGCTCCGATTAATGTAGTCATATATGTGCATTTTTAAATGAAAGGTCTTTTATTGCATGTATAATTCTAAGGGTCTCTGAATGTGAATATATTTATTTTTTGAGAACATAGTCTGATTAATGTTTTAAGATCTGCTAGACATCCAATTTCACTTGTTCTGTTGTTCATTCACTTCTTTTTTTGTTGAGTTATGTATGGGTGGCTGGTTCCTGATTCTGACATTTTTTTTGACCACCAAATAGAAGAATAAAATGTATTCTAATAAACTGACATTATGCTATTTGGCCTGCTGTGGTGTAAATCTTGCTCCAGATAAACTGCAGCTTGCAAATCAAGAGTCAGCCCTGTCATCCTTACCGTCTCCCTCCTCCTGTATCCATTTAAATTCCCATCACTTCCATTAACAGTAGTTTTTGATGTTGGCTTAACCATGGTTAGCGTTAACCAATTTAAATAAGTGTGTAAACCTATTTAAATCCCTGGTTCTTGGTTAAGATGCAGCCATGGTTAGTTTTATCCAGTGGTGATGCTGTTGAAATGAGAAACAGAGATTTACAGATAAATCCTGTGAATATTTACCTAGAAATGAATCCATGCTGTGGATTGTTAGAATACATTTTATTCCTCTATTTGGTGGTCAAAAAAATGTTAGAATCAAGTTAGTATGATTAAGATTGTACTATGATTAAGATTAAAGTACTATGATTAGAATTACTACTAGATTACTTTACGCTGATTGCTACAGGGGTGGGAACCTCTATTTTAGTTGTGTATGGTTAGTTAGTTACTGTGTTTAATTTGTGTTTGTTGTTAGTTACAGTTTGTATGTGTTTAGTTTCTTTCTCCTTTATATTTCTTATTGTATGTCTTTTTGTTTTTATTGATGTTCTTTTATTTTAGTAAAAATAATTTTTTTAAAAAAAGAATCAAGTTACCTGTGGTTGGGAGTGGAGCCAAAAGCTGACAGTGACAGAAAGAGGGCACTGAAAAGAGGATGCTTGCTTATTACAAGGCTGGCTCTTACTTTGTAAATCGCAGTTTGCTGGAGCCAGTCTTAACTTCACTCTGGCCCACAGCAGAATTGTTATTCTAGCAATATTGGCAGATAGACCAGTACAAATGTTTAGGACTAGCCTAGTAAAGAGTATCTGGACTTCAGCAGACGTCCAATGATTTGCGAGGGGTTTATCGGCAACTCTTCTCTTTCTAATTTCAGAACTCTCTTTGGTGCTCTCCACCTCCACCTTGGTGGTGCCCCAGAAGGGCCTGCTGGAACTGGAAAAACTGAGACGACAAAGGATTTAGCAAAAGCTATTGCCAAGCAGTGTGTAGTTTTCAATTGTTCTGATGGACTGGATTACCTTGCTCTGGGAAAGTTCTTTAAGGTGTGAATGAATGAATATCAGCCAATATTTAGTGCTGAGAATCAAAGTGCACCATTTTAACAAGGCTTGAGTGAGAAGCAGCGGCTATATATCCATGCTGATCTTTGTGTGTGAATAGGTTCTAAGGCATAGAATTAGAATAAATGGATATACCTTTTGCTTTCCTTCAAAGAGGATTCTTGATTTATTTTTAAACTATAAATATGTACTGGAAATGATTTTTTTTTGTCTCTTGATAGGGTTTGCTTTCCTGTGGTGCTTGGGCTTGCTTTGATGAATTTAACAGAATTGACTTGGAAGTCCTTTCTGTTGTTGCTCAGCAGATTCTTACCATCCAGAGAGGTAATCTTTAAAAAAAAAATCAATGCTGGGTTAAGAAGAAACCTATTTACCATTGTTATTAAAATGATACTTATTTCCCTTTATTCATAGGTATCAATGCTGGCTCTGATGTACTAGTGTTTGAAGGGACGGAGCTTAAACTTAACCCAACATGCGCTGTTTTTATTACTATGAATCCTGGCTATGCTGGACGCTCAGAACTTCCTGACAACCTTAAGGTACAGTAAACCAAAAAATTAGGGCTGGCATCCCAAATGTCCTTATCAAGGAGTGAGCACCATTGGACTCAGAGGACTTAGTTCTGTGCAAGCACACATAGGATTACACTGGAGATATATTTCTTGTTTTTAAAATATCTTCTAAGCTAAAGCATCAGAACGAAACAGTATTTTATTTTTCCAGGCTAAAACAAGCAAAGGGATGTCTAGGATGGCAATGGTGGGAACACTGGTCTCTAAGAAGTAGGCCCTTTTCTGAGCGATGTTGGCATATCTTTGGTGACTGCCATGCTTGCTTTCAGGTTGGGTTAGAACTGGGGAACAAGTAGCCCTCCAGAGCCTCTTGAAGTGCATCTCTGTTGTCCCTGACTGTAAGCTGTTCTAGTTTAGGCTGATGAGAGCTGCAGCCCAAGAACATCTGGAGAACCAGTTGTGTTCCATCCCAGGGTATCCTGCAGTCCTTACGACAACTCTTTATGTGAGGTTAGGACACCAAATGGTCTTTCTGTTCCCATCCTCCTCCAGCCTCTGCCTTTTCTCCCTCCTCCATCATCTTGCAGCTCTTCTCAGGGAATCTTCTCCATGGTGCTGATATGAAGTCACTACTTAGTTGCTGCATCCCTTCTGTTGTTGTAGCAATTGTAGCATGGTTATTATTCTAGACCGCTCTAGATTTCTAAGCCATTAGTCTCTTTCTCTCCCTGCCTCTGGCTGTGAGAGGCATATTGACACATATCTGCTGTATAGACTGCTATTTTTATTTACAATATTTCATTCCCACTCCATATCGTAAGATCTCTGGGTAGCTTGCAATAACATCAGTTGGCCAATTTAAATGTATTTAAAACAATAAAGTACTTCAAATGTTCTGAAAGCAAATGAAAAAAATAGCTTAGTTTAGAATGTTGAAGTTAAAACAATATGACAGGTCAAAGCAGAAGACAGGTGGGAGATAGGTGTCTGCTTTCTCTGGTACAGCAGGGCAGAATGAAGATTCTGTGAAGAGAAAAAGTCATGGATATGTGCCACAATGTAATACCCGTTGAGCCAATGTCAATGTGTCTTGCTTGTGGACTTATCAGAAGCATCTGCTTGGTCACTGTGGGAAAGAGAATGTTGGATTAGATGGATCATTGACTTGTCCAGTGGGATTCTTCAGGGGTTCTCCTTGTATGAAAGTAAACAGTTTTCTGTATTTCAACTAAATTTTTGGCCTTGTCTTTATATTAAAAAAAAACACCCAACAACTCTTTTTAAAGGCTTTATTCTACCTGTTGGTTTTTGCTGGCTCACAAAGACTTTTGTATTATAAGGAAACTAAGTTTTGTATTCTTTATATAGGGGCACAGTTGGTAATGGCTGGGTGAAATCCAGTGATGTATATCTGGCAGCTGCTCCATCCCCTGTTCTACTCCAGAGGGTGGGGAGATCCTCTGAGCGGGTCTTTGGCGTACGTGGGGTTAGTGTTGCAGGAAGGGGAGGTGGCTGTGTTCGCATGGTGCTGTTTGCTATCTTTAGCAAACTTAGGAAGAGAGAATCATGGTATTATTGAAGTTTATCAAGGGATTGTAAAACTCTTATACGCAGAGCTTGGGAAAATTAATGTTTTAGACCATAACTCCCTTTTGTAGTTCAAAAAGGGTAACTTTTATGAATTCTGTTTATTCTGGGGGATCATGATGGGGCTCTGCAGTTAACCTGGCCATCCATGTTTGTTTAATAGGCCCTGTTTCGAACTGTGGCTATGATGGTGCCTGATTATGCCATGATTGCTGAAATTGTCCTGTACTCCTGTGGATTTGTTACGGCCCGACCTCTGTCTGTGAAAATTGTGGCTACCTATCGCTTGTGTTCTGAGCAGTTGTCATCCCAGCACCACTATGATTATGGAATGAGAGCTGTGAAATCAGTGCTCACTGCAGCTGGGAATCTGAAGGTAGAGGACTTTGTGGTTTGATTAGAACTGGATAAATCCATGCTTATTGCTTGTGTCTGATGTTGAATCAAACTGTGGGCCTTTCATGTGCATATCCCACAGTTGCAAGAGGCACTTTGTAAATGGGCGTTACAGAGCTGGCGTTGCACAAAGGGGTAATAACATACGTTTGCGTCTTCAGGTTTTTCGTGTGCTACACAGTGGCCAAGGTCATAAATCTGTCTTGGTTTTATAAGCCATCGAGCTGGCAATGAATTTCAGGGCAACCGTTCCTCCTTCACTTTTGTATCCCAACTGTGGCACTTGATTCCTGTGTTGTATTAAGCCTAAAATCCCCTTTACCTTCAAACTTTGACTAAATGTTAATGAACACGTCAAAATAATAAGTTAGCATCAGGTCCTGGAACTGTTGTTGAAAGTTTATGTGAATTCAGAGCCTTGGCCAGACATTTGTTTACCTCTAGAACTATCATAGGCCCTTTCCACATGTGGGGGGTGGAACGGGCGAAAACGCCCAAAAACGGAGCTTACCGGCAGCCGGGTAAGTCCGTCGCTACGTGGAGCAGCGCGAGCGTGCTGCTCCGCAGTCCTCCGGCATCCCAAATGGCGGCTTCCGGTTGGTGGAGGCTCTCCACCAACCGGAGAAGCTCGCCAGCTGGAAGCCCGCCCCCGGCAGATCTGCAGGCATGCACTTGCGCGCCCCTGCAAATCCGCTTCGGAGCCAGGCGACGGAGCGGCACAGGGCTGCGCGCTCCGTGCTTTTTAAAAACCTCGAAAAAGAGGTTTTTTAAAAACATGCAGCACGGCTAGTTCCGGCTGCTCCTGAGTGGATTCTGGTGTGGAACTATGAAAAGTAGTCCACGCCAGTCCACTCTACGGTGTAGAAGACCTCCATGAGAGGTCGCTTTGCACCATTTCAGAAGCCCGGTATGGAAATGGCCATAGATGGGCCAGCCCTGGAAAGTGCCCTTCCCATGCTTAATACTTTGACATTCCCTGGCAATATCATGGGTTAGCTATCTTTTGATCCAGATTGCACATACTTTTTAATGCCAGACAAAAGTAAAAAGAGAAGGTTAGGAGGAGTTGTAAGGCAAAAATCATAATAACATCTCACTAGATCAGTTTTAAAAGTACAAATGTGTGTGTGTGTGTGTGTGTGTGTGTGTATCTCTAGGATGTTGAAAGTGGAATAATAGCACTATACCAGTCTAGTCCAGAAACAGTCCTAAAGGAAATTTTCCTATTTAAAACTTTGACACTGCAAGTAAACTCTCAAAATGATTTTACTTTTTTAATATAGCTCAAGTATCCAGAAGAAAATGAAGAAATTTTGTTGCTAAGATCCATTATTGATGTAAATTTACCTAAGTTCTTATCCCATGATCTACCACTTTTTGAGGTAAGGAATGTATAAATAATGAAAGTGCATGCATATTCAAGTTAGCCATTGTACTGATGACATTCTCACATTTCCTCTGAGTGGGCTTATAGACCTACTTGCAATCCTAGTTAAACATGTTAATACTGGATATTCAGCAGGTTTAAAGAACAATTTTCTTCAAAATGTTGAGATTAAAAAAAACAGATGGTCTAACAAGGCAGCTGTCAACCACCTTAGGCACTGAGGACAGTGCTGATGTGTTTGGAACATTTGGTTATACAGATATTCCTGAGTTACAACTCCCATCATCCTTCACCACTGGCTACACTGTCTAGGAGTGATTGGAGCCTTTGCCCGTCCATTCTCTAGTCTCACACTAGGGTTTTCCTTTAGCTGTGTGTGCAAGCAGTAGGTTGGGCTGTGTCAGAAGTTGCCCCCAACAGCAGTTAGGTGAGGATCGAAATGCAGGGTGGCATTAAATCTAGCCATTGCTGGCAGCTGGGTGGATATGCCAGCTTCTTATTCTTGCCACAGGTAAGTTGAATTTTACCATGCATTGGAATGAAGGAAGCATTGACATTTCAGTAATGAACAACAGACCAATTGGAAGCGAGCCAGTCTGCCACTGGTGCCACTGTGAGCCAGCTTGCACTTGTCCATCATGATTTATTCCCCACTCTAGAGAAGGAAAGAATATTTATAATTATTCATTACTCAGTCAAGCAACAGGTTTCATGGCACTTGGGAAGCCCCATCGAAAAGAATAGTAGACCAGCAAGAATTTTGATCAATTTTGTCCTGGTATTCAAACATGTTGTGGAGTAATTATTCTGCATAAACCCCAGTGTTTTTGCACATAAAAAATGTGTTTTTTTCTCTTCAAAATAATTCCTCCATGACACTTTCGAATGCTCGAATATGTGGAGAGAAGACTGTGGAGGAATATTCATTTTCTCCCACATTGGGGAAAAAACTATCATAACTATTTATCCTTGCATGCAAGGACAAAATAGTTGAGTGTTTCCATCCTTATCCCATTTGCCTCTAACCTGTAGTGGATTTTCCTGTCTTAGCCTCCATTTTAAGGCCAAACTCACACCAAATCCATGGTTTGTGGCCTATTTTTGGTGGATTGGCATGCTGTATAACCTGAGCTATTTGAATATTTTCTCTCTCTCTCTCTCTCTCTCCCTCTTCCCCTTTTCCCCTTTGGTTTAACATCTCATCTCTCTCTCCTTCCTTCCCCTTTGGTTTAGCATCTCATTTTCATAGCAATTAAACATTGATTTGTATTTGGTAGCAACTATTAAATGTGTTTTAAGTTTCTTCCCTAACAGTTATCTTTTTATAACAATATGTTTATATTGTTGGTCTGAAAAAATGTTCATTTTTCATGGCTACTTCACAGAAAATCTAGAAGCTGCCTACAGTTGTTATGGTTAAAATACACTGTAATTCATGTTTTGGCAGGGCATTACTTCGGATTTGTTTCCTGGTGTGAAGTTGCCGAAACCAGATTACAATGACATACTAGAAGCCATCAAGATAAATTGTGATGAAATGAATTTACAAATGACCAGCTTTTTTTCAGAGAAAATTTTACAGATATTTGAAATGATGATTGTACGCCATGGCTTTATGATAGTTGGAGAACCCTTTGGTGGAAAAACATCTGCATATCGGGTTTTGGCAGCTGCCTTGGGCGACCTGTGTGAAAAAGTAAACATTTATTTAATTGTTTATTTCTGTATAACCTGTGGACTAGTGATGTCACAAGTGATGCGTAACTGAGGCCCTTTTCGCATGGCATTTTCAATGCGAAAGGACCCCTCGAGCGTTGCACACATGTGAGGAGCGGTCCACACGACGCACTCACATTTGCATGACACTCCAGGGCCTGGCAGGGACTGCTCATGCACTTTTTCATTTTCGGTTTTAAGCCGAAAATGGTGCGTGGTTGCGCATCGCTCCGGGGCCCCGTGCGCACTTACCTTGCGTGCGGAGCCTCGGGAGCCGGTCCGGTTGCGCTTCCTGTCCAGTGCAGCCTGGGAAGGTCCCAGGCTGCACTGCGAAAGGAAGAGGCGGGGCTCTTGCACGAGCGGACGGCAGCTGCGGAGCTGGAGGAACCGGGATGCGAGAAGCCTCTCACTGGAGGCTGCTTGCGCGAGCCCCACACCCCAGCACTGCGAAAAGGTAAGGTGCGAAAAGGGTATGAGCTACGTGCATGCCCGCTCACAGAGTCCCTGCCTCCTTCTATCAATTTCCTGTTCTTGAAGGGCCTCTTAATGTTCCTGGGTAGGAGAATGGGGCGAGTGCAGAGGATCTCCGTTCCTTGGCAAAGCATCATGTGCTTGTCAAACAGTGATTACAAGTCTCAGTATGCTAACCAGAACATGATGCTAATTGTCTCCATTTCTTTGCTGTTATTCATGGCTGAATCAAACGCATTATGTCCTATATACGTTATAGATATATACATATACACACATGCATGGAAGTTTTGATGAATGAAGTGTACCATGGATTTATTTAACATAATTGATTTTGTATACTCAGGGGCTTATGGAGGAAAATAAAGTGCAGATCACTGTTATCAACCCCAAAGCCGTAACCATGGGGCAGCTGTATGGACAATTTGATCCAGTTTCCCATGAGTGGTCTGATGGTATCCTTGCTGTAAGCTTTAGGGCATTCGCCTCTTCAAGTGTGAGTATTCGGCAAGATTGAAATAATTTGTCTTATGCAATGTATACAATGTTTATCTCATATAGAAAATGTGTGGTGCCAAAAGAAGACTCTTAAGTAGAAGGCATAACCCATGATGAAAAGCAGTAATCCTGAGCGGACTTTTTCTCGGTTCGGCCATTGTATTGTAGGGGAGGCTGTGAGCTATTGCTCCGTTGACAAAATGTGGTCCAAGTCACATGAGTTATGATGGAGAATTTAATTGGTGAGATTTCCATGTATCTAGACCGAAATGTGTGGGTGCTTAAGGTGAAGTTCTTCATCTGTCTAAATCAAAGTGCCTGATAGGTAGCTGGACAAATTATAAGAACTTTTGTACATTTTAAAATTATTTTTGTGTGTTGCAACTTTGTTTTGAAAAACATTTTTTTAAATAGATAACATGCAATGCTTTTATACAAAACATTTTTTTTGGCATAGAAAATGATGTTTCTTGTGGAAAACAATATTTTTTGCCGCTACTGACATAAAAAGTCCTTGTCTTTTTGCTTTCTCATGGAGATAGACGTGTTGGGGAATTGAGAGATTTTTGGTAATGAGACTCTCAATCAGCAGAGTATCTTAGTAACTGCACAAAAACGGAAGTTGAACAGATTACCAGTCCCACTTCTATCACTCCACCCCAAACACACTTAACCTAGCTCAAAATAAACACAAAAAACAATTTGGTTAAAAATATAAAAGAATTTACTCACAAAATCTTGTGCATAGTCTACACAGGTTCAATTCTTGAAGAAGGTAGGAAGAAAATTAAGCACTCACATGCTGGCTGAAAATAATCCCTGTTAGGAGATCTCAGGGCATGCTTTCAGGACAAAAGGCGAAGACAAAAGGAAGACGTAAATGGCGAGAGAACCTTTTTAAGACCAAAGAATGTGTACGTGCTGGAGGAAGAGGTGTTGACCAAAACAAAGAGGAAGTTTTCTCTAGGCTATCTCTCTATGCCTACAATAAACATGCAAACAAACTAGCCAGTTAATTAAGCATGCAAAGGTTGCCACTCCCAACAAGACGAACTTGTGGCAGTTGATGGTCTTTTTAATAAGGTGCTTCTGTCTGTTGGGACACCGTTTCTCATCAAGGATGAAAATGTTTGTGAATATTCTTGGCATTCCTAGTGTATTCCTAGTACTGAAAGGCAGCAATGTTACTTCAGGCCATGGAGCAGAAAATCTCGCGAGCATCTCTTCCCATCCCTGACAGTGAAATACAGTAGCAAGAAACAATTTGCTGCCTTTTCATAACATTCAAATTCTGCTGGCTGAGACAGCTGTCTCACTCTGCATTGCACACATCTAAATCAAATTAGTCCACCATAATTATTTTTTCTTTTTGATTAGATTTTCGTCATATGTCGCAGCAGATGCCATCTTAAAAGAGGCATTCCTTATGTGTGAGGAAAAAAGGAATGCAGCTGTTAAGAGGGTCTGACCCAGCATGTGAGTTCACGTTCTTTGTACTAAAACTGGATTGTGCTTTCTTTCATCCCAGACACCCGATAGGAAGTGGCTAATTTTCGATGGGCCAGTGGATGCAGTGTGGATTGAAAATATGAATACTGTGCTAGATGATAACAAGAAACTCTGTTTGATGAGTGGTGAAATCATACAGATGTCACCACAAATGAGCCTTATTTTTGAACCGATGGACTTAGAAGTTGCTTCTCCTGCTACTGTAAGTTTTCATCTTTGGAATGCTTTTTCCAGTAGTGGAAGTGTGTCAAATTAATATCGTGGAGGAACCTACTCTTCTTTATTTCCTTGCTTGTTGAAAGATGCTGGATTTGTAGCATGATTGGAAGGAATCATATGGCCAGTGCTTTTGACTGAGATGTAATGGGCTAAACACCCTATCCGCGGAGGGGTGCATTGCAATCACTGAAAGCAAGGAAGAAGAGAGTGCCATTGGTTGGTCACTTGCAGGCTCTGATAATGTTTTCGAGGTCCCAATGGCCTACAGATTTTTTGTTTTTTTGCAACTTTGTTTTTTAACTCAAATGTCCCTCAGCTTCCAGGGGACCTGTGGGCAATTTCATTATGTTCAGTGCCCAGCTATTTTAGCCTGAAGTGCTTCTGGATCACATCCTGATTTGCAAAAGGCCTCTCTTAGGCCTAAAAAAGCTTGTAGGGACAAAAACACGAGGCAGTTGCTCACAGCTTCTCAGAGGATGCAGCCTTCTGCAGTACAGTGGGTGACTTACTTGGTCTCTGGGCCTTAGGTAGTTACCCACCCCAGTGTAAAAGAAATGACCATTTTGATAGCCACTCTACTTTAAAAAGCAGTGGCAGAACTTAATGGCTTCAAATGTTATGAAAGAATGGATGCATTGATACTTGCTTGAGTGAGTAAATACCTATGACTACTCTATCATGGAGTCTTCTTGGCAAGATTTGTTCAGAGTGGGTTTGCCTTTCCCTTCCTCTGACAGTATGACTTGCCCAGATCACCCAGTGGATTTCCATGCCTGAGCAGGGATTTGAACCCTGGTCTCCAGTTGTAGTCCAGTGCTCAAACCACTACACCATGCTGGCTCTCAACAGCATTACCTGAGGAAAAATATGAAGAGAAGACTTAAAATAAATGTAATGATGTAAGAGGGTATGTAAATGGGTGGATATCATCTACATAAAAAAGTGGATGGTCAGGTTCAAGGAATAGATTAGCTTATTTGTTAGTCCTTAATGTACTGCCTGTTAACAAATCTGTTAGGAACCTCCCTCCCTCTCTCCCTCCCTTTCTATATTCAACTGCATGTCCATTGCTCCTGACAGAGCAACCCGTTTTCAGGGAAAAGTCTCAGGTTCAGTTACCTGCACTCCAGATAATGCTTGAAATCCACCAGCATATCCACATTCGATTGTCTTGCTATGTTACATCCTTTATGGCAAGGCAAAAGTCCATTGTTAGCCTTCCTGATGAAGGAATCTTTTACGCAGCAGATTTGCTCATCGGTCTTTCCTCCAGTTATGTTGTCATAACCACCTTCTGCCATGAGAAATCAGCCAGCAAAGGGAGTTGCTGGCACAACTCTTCTCTGGCTGAGATCAACAAGCAGGAAAGTCAAAAAGGGTGCAGAAGAGGTAGAGCAAGGGAGGAGCTGAATTAAGTCAGATCCAGACCTTCCCCAACCCACAGACAGTTAGGCTAAGTCGTGGGCAGTTCTAAGTAGTTCCCAACATCCTTAGACCAAGAGGGCTTTAGATTCCTTTAGCAAGCCCAGTGTTCACTCATCTGGCCCTTGAGCATCTTGGTGAATTCAGATTGCACCTTAAGTAAATATGTGTAACTGGAATAAATAGAAAAAAGATGTTGAATTATAGGTTGTAAGATCTTTGAGGCAGGAGAGCTATTCTCTGACACTTTGTAAAGCACTATGTGCGCAGATGGAAATATATAAGTAAATAAATAAATAAACAAACCTTTAAGAGGGAGCATTGAAAAGGATTCAGTCATTTAATTGTTCTGCCAATAGATACTTTCTGCTTATCTTTTTGTTTCTGTAAGTATAGTTGCTGATGTTGTTTAAAGCTTAAATCCCAAGTGCTCTACACTTGGAAGTTAATTTTCCTGAAATCACTAGTACGTTTCTGAGTGGATATGTTGAGGATCAAGATGCCAAGCTCTTGTTAGATTTTATTCTTTCATATAATTGCTTTTCCAGTTGCTTGTTTTTCTCTTTTGGATTCACACTTTCTTAAGAAATGGTATCTGTTGCAATGCTGTAGACAGAACCTGACTTCCCTTTCATCTGTTATCTGACATTTTAAAAGTGGGACATAGAGTCTTTGTCTACAAACTGAATTTTGTCTTCATCTATAGTTATTTTTTAATTTGCTTTCCCCTTGTAGTTTATTTTTAAAAATAAAAGAAGGCAGTTGAATTTTTCCATACAAAGGTAAAACTGATTGCTTGGTATCAGTACTACTGAAAAACGTGATGCTCTTGTCATGCAACAGAATGACTATTAACTAATCTACTAATCAACTATTATTCAGTCAATAAAAGTCAACTATTATCCTTTTTTTCAGGAGAGAGGAAGACAATTTGTTTTGACAAGTAGCATGGAAAATAAAAACATTCTGTTAGAGATTGAACATGCTGGGGAAAAAACTCTTGTGTTAATTATGCCATTGTGTCATTTCTAGGGATGTGAAAAGTTGGTCAGTTTTGTTTTCATCCACATTTAGAATCATTGACTCATAGAGACGGAAGAGATGCCAAAGGTTGGAAGAAATCTCATCCAACCTCCCTGCCAGTACAGGAATCCATAGCTAAAGTATCCCTGAGAGGTGGCCATTCAGCCTCGCCTTAAAAATGCCCAACAAAGGATAATCTGAGAAAGGCTGTTCTAACCATTCTTAGGGTCAAGAATCTCCTTTGTTTGTACTTTGAATCCACTGCTGCCAGTCTTGTCCTCTGGAGCAGAACAAAACTGCCTTGCTTCAAACCTAAATTTAGATTAGAATCGAAATGTAGAATTTCTATTTGATTTGAGTTCTTCCAGATGTGAAGCAGTTTGTGCATTTTGGTAAATTCTCCAGAACTGAACTGAACTGAAATTCTCCCGCTTTTGCACCAGAAAGGTTTGGTTGGTATCGTATTTCAGCATGTAGAGAACCATGTTGCACTTACCTATTATAGAAAAGGAGCTTTTCAGAAAAAATGAAGCGACACACCAGCTTTAGCACTAACATGATTGAGTATACAGAGTTTGAAATGCAGACTTTAAGAATTAAATGTTCAAAACCCCTAGACCTGGATGGACAAATCTATCACTTTTTTTTTAAAAAAAAAATCAGGCTGTTTTTAACATGAATTTGAAGAGATCTGAAAATATTGGTAAACTTGTGAAAAACAAACTAAATTCTTGGCCATCCCCAGGCTTTCTACTTTTTTTACTTTTTTTTTTTGAGATAGTGGTAGACTATGTTTTTATCTGCATAGCACTGAAAGGCTCTTTTCCACACACAAAAAATTGCTGATGACATTATTTGACCTTACTCTGTGAAAACATACCCTCTTTCTGCAGGTGTCTAGATGTGGCATGGTCTACATGGAACCTCAGATGTT
The DNA here is from genome assembly GCA_030412105.1 of Cyclura pinguis. Classification (NCBI taxonomy): domain Eukaryota; kingdom Metazoa; phylum Chordata; class Lepidosauria; order Squamata; family Iguanidae; genus Cyclura; species Cyclura pinguis. The sequence goes on from CM059599.1 coordinate 205,988,611, forward strand.
AGGTTGGAGACCACTGATGCTGTCCTGGTTAAATCTAATGCCACCCACTGTGACCACAATGCATAAAGACTTTATAACAAGCTTATTTGACAGAATAATCCCACTTTCTGTGGAGTTCATTAGAAAGTGTACAAAGGTAAGGTAAAGAGAGATCTTCTGCAATGAAAACAGCCTTTCTGAATTGTGTCAGTTCATTTTAAAGATAGATAGATAGATAGATAGATAGAGAGAGAGAGAGAGAGATAGATAGATAGATAGATAGATAGATAGGAGCAATGGATTGGATTTTATATCTCATCTTTGTTCCATCAAAGAACACAAGGTGCTATACACAGGTTTCCAGGCATTAATCAGATCCAAATCTGCTTATGTTCAGCAAAATATCTGCATTGCTATGATGGTCATAAGATGTTCTCATGGATGTTTTATTACTTGTTCAGAGTGTGCAGGCAATTTTACAAACTACCGATCTATAGTGCTGTGGTTCTGAGTATCCCTTGGAGCCAAGCAGTGACGAAATATCCAGCTGCATAGAGCTACAGGAAGCTAGAGAATAAATGTTCTGCATGAGATTTCCACTCCATTAGGACTGTATGGGTTTTTGACTAGTGAGTCCTAATCTGTGGGTTGTAATCCAGTAGCATCTGGACTCTCAGGTTGAGAACCAATGTCCTGGAAGCTCTTTATAGCAGTTTTGCTATAGATGGAAGTAGTTCCAAAATTCCAGACTCTTTTTAACCTTGAAGTTGCATAACCCAGTCTATACTCTTGGATATGTATTCAGTGCCAACAATGGGAACTACTTTGGTCTCCAGTTGCCCCTTGCCATCTCGTGGTAATTAGTAAAGGACCCACCTGACCTACTCTGTGGATCAGTTGTGGGTTTGGGGTGGTGCACAGCAGTGGTGGCTTGCTTGGCCTTGCTGTGCCCTCCATCTTCTTCTCAGGGACTGAGGAGTGCTGCTCAGCCTCTTGGGAAGGAAGCAGCAGCAGCCAATAAATTCAAATGGATAAATTTGAATTCATTGGTTGAGGGAACAGGACCCAACTGGAGTGACCCACTTATCAGGTTTTCACTCTGGTTGGTGCTGGAGGATTTATTCCCTTGCGTTCTCAGCTACTAGCCAGTTCTTTTCCGGTGTCACTCCACCCACCTTCCCTTTTTTGTGGTTAGACCATATGGGTCTCTCGATGTAGTTTTGACTGATGCATGGTGCATCCTTTTCTGTGGGTTCTACTCTTGTCTTGACTTTTGTGGGTGGTGGGGGCTTTGAGCTGTTATTTCCTTTGAAGTATATTCTGTTAGTTGTCACAACTTGTGAAGGGGCTGTAGCACGAGTCCTGGATCCAGGATTGTGTTTACTGATCTATCTCTGGCATTGGTAAGGTATGAGGATCCCCTTGTGGGACTCAAGGGGTGTGGGGATGAAGCGATTGTGCAATGCACAGAAGGGGCATGACTCTCCCTCACTCCCTGGTGGTGGTGGGGGGCACCAAGGAGTGTTTTCTCCTGGGTGGGCCATCCCAGTGGTTCTGGCGGCAGGCCAGAAGGTTCACCTCATTGATCAACTGACAGGTTGATCAGTGCCCAGATCCAGACCTGTGTATTTGCCAACCCTATCAGTCACTGTAGCCAATGAAGTTTGTGGCCTCTTTTCTTCCACTTTCATGTCATTGTGTCTTTTCTTGTAGCATCATTCACCCATGACTACGCCACTATTTCTCACACCAGCTAGTAAGAGAAGAAGTTAAAGATACGGGATGAAATATAACAAAATTATGGTTCCCTTAGGCACAATGTTTAATATTTTATATTGTTTAATTGTTCACAGTAAATGTAAATAAGCCATACTTTTAACAATTAAAACACAATAGCCTACTTTATTGTTAAGTTTCCTGTTTTGTGGAGCATGTGCCTTTCTTTGGTTTTCTAGGAGCTGTCACCTACATCTGACACAAACTTGGTTCGGTCTTTAATGAATCTGATGGACTGCATGATGGATGAGTTTCACAATGAAGCAAAACTTAAAACGGTTACTGACCGGGAAATTTTCTCTTGGCTTGAGGTGGGGAGGACTTTTTTTTTTAATGCACTGACTAGGAATCACAATTAGTGTTAATCTTCCTGAATCTTTGGAAATATTTACTTTGACTGTTATAAGAAGCTGAATCAAATCATCCACTTAAGGGATTGGTAAATTTAACAATAGATCCAATACGTGATAAATGTGCAAATGTAATATATTATAATCAGTGAGCCAGACTTATTTCCTTAGCGCACTTAGGTCACTCAGGTAATAGTTTGTGGGAGCTACAGTCCAATCTACAGCACAGGTGGGAAAGGTGACAAATCCTTGCACATGACCAAGATCTGTGTTCTATAGGCAGCAATGGATATTCTCCAGATCTATATGATCTTGTCTGCTTTCTTTGATAAAGACATTACAGCATGCATTAGCATGCAAAGAGCAATGGGTTGGATTTGGTACATGAGCACTGATGTCCAACAAGAAAGTTGATAGGACCAGTCCTTCCCTGTCCATGTTTTCTCATACTATGGAGTTATACAGGAGAAGTAATTCCTAAGGAGCTGCTGCAACAAGTCCTTTATGTAATACCACTATTTTTAAAAACAAAGAATGTGTTTTTTGAGGGACCATCATCTCCGCATGGTTTTTAGAGGTGAGCAGGTTCCAGTTGCACTGTTTTCAGACTGGGGAATCTTTAATCCTCTGGATTGTTCAGACCACAGTGTTCACAATTCACAATTGTCTCTTTGTTCCATGTGTTTGCTAGAATTGTCAGCTCCAAGTAGGATTGCATGGCTAACTAACTAACTTCCATTTCATGTCTGATTCCTTTTGAACCAACTAGAGCATATTTGTGTTTTCACTTACCTGGTCTGTTGGAGCCAGCTGTACAGAGGCTGACCGGCTGAAATTTGACAAGATAGTGCGAGAGTTACTTGAGGGGCCAATGAGTGATGAAACAAGAGAAAAATATAAATTGCTGAGTGGTCATGAGCACCTACGTGCAAAAATCCTGACTGTCCCGTATCCGGAAGATGGAACAATTTACGATTACCGGTTTGTCAAAGATGTGAGTGTGCTTATTTTGCAGAGAGATTTTGGGAGGTTAATTGATATGCTCCTTTCCATTGTCACCTATACGTAAAATTAATATTCTTTTCTGAATTAGGGAATTCACTCCTTACAGATGATACTTAGGAGAAGGGGAATCCATTTATTAGAAACACATTTTTCACTCCATTGCATGATCACAAAGAACAGGAGAAACAATAGGTACTACTGAATGAAGTTAGCTCTTCATCACTCCACAAAAAGTAACTCACAAAGGGCGTATTTCTACCAGAAATGAGCACTTAAAAATCACATTGCTTTCAACAAGAGAGTTGATTAAGCATATGTTTTGCTCTCTTGCGTTGAAATCAATAGGACTTAAAAAATGGTTTCTGCACCAGACCATGAAAGACGTTTGAGTGCTGGTTTCCATAGTTCATTGTTTCAAAGCTGATTAGCTTCTCTTGAGGAATCTGTGCAAGTACTTTTATCATAGTTAACACGTTAAAATCAGTAAGGGTCCAATAAATATAATAGTTTAATTATCTACATGATGGTAGTGATTTTGGTACACTTCCATGTCTACACACACACATATACTCGTGTAAATAGAGAGTGGTCCCTCCACTTTCGCAAAGGTTTCAGGTGTAGAACCCTCGTGAAAGTGGAAAAACTGTGAATAACTCCCCCTGCGCTCTTCCCCCCACCACTCCATTGCCTTGTCCTGGTACATGAGCCTTCCTTCTCTGTGCTGGGGCCAAAGGCGAGGAAATGGGAGGGGGGAGCTGTGAAGGGGAGAAGGAAGGCATGCATGTGGCTTCCCCTCACATTCCCTTCTCATTTTCCTTGGTTCTCAGTGCCAAGACAAGAGGCAAGGGAATAGGGAGAGAGCTCTGGAGAGAAGGAGGAAGGCTTGTGTGAGCCTTGTCCCCTTCAAATTCCCTTGCCTTTTGCCCCCATGCAAGTTCTCAGCACTGGGGCCAGAGGCAAGGGAATGGGAGGGGGGAGCTCCAGCGGGGAGAAAGAAGGTGCGTGTGTGCCTCCCCCCATTTCCTTGTCTTTTGCCCAGGTGCTCTTGCCTTCCTTGTCCACACCTGGCAAAATGCAAGGAAGTTAGAAGAGGAGAATGGGAGGGAGGATGTCACATGCATGCCTTGCAGATAATCAAATTTGTGAAGATCACACCTGCGAATGGAGGAAGGACTGAACATGTGTGCCCATGTGCATAGTGTTAAATGTAGGCATAGATTTCTGTATAGAACAGAGCTTGAAAATGTTCCTTTTTTAGACTGCAGCTCATGGAATCTTTAAGATTCTGGGAAGTGTAATCCAAAAAGTAATTTTTCCTCAGACTACAAATCTACATCCTTGCTATAAAGGCAGTCACCCATTTGGGAGGGATGGAGGCTTGAATCTCACCACCACCACTCAAGGAAATAATGGGTTTTGCTTCTCTACGTATGAGCAGGTTGATCAGCCGTGAAGTCATATTTTAGCCTTTGTGGGGCTGGCTCAAAATATTTGGATGCCTGAGGCAAACATGGTTCCCTGCCCATCCCACCAAGAGAATGGACAGGCAGTTGAATCTTACTTCTGCACTAGTAACAAAAGGCAGAAGACTTTCCTGAACCACACAAGGGGACAACCTAGCTTTGGGAGCACTAGACAAGTTATTTTTGAGAACACAGAAGGAATGATTTGGGTCTTGCTCCAGCATCTGCCCCATGGAGTAGCTGCTTCACTTTGTCTTGTGGTAAGGCCAACCTTGCATATGTGGTCCTGATTTCTAAGCTTAACGGTTTAGCACACAATATATATTACATGCTCAGTTTTTCATGCAACAAGGGATGACCCTTTTCTTATTGGATAAGGGACAATGTATTTCCATTTTGACTCTTTTCTCACTGTCATGATTTCTAATGGTTTTGATGTGATATTTTGAATCAGGGAGCAGGAAGGTGGGAGCCTTGGACAGAAGCACTTGAGTCGGCTCCACCTATACCGAAAGATATGTTGTTCAATGAAATAATTGTACCCACTCTGGATACCATTCGATATTTTTCATTAATGGATTTGCTGACAACACATCAAAAGCCTTCCATATTTGTTGGACCAACAGGAACTGGGAAAAGTGTTTATATTATAGTAAGTGCATTTGAAACTTGATATACATATTTTGTTGAACTGCAAAGAGAAATCCCTGCCATTTGGAATTAGTTGTCCTGCTTTAGGATAGGACATTTTATTTCTCAGGGTCATGTTTTATTGAAGAATCTACACAAAACTTGGCCTATTCCCTGCACATTTGTAGACAATGCCCCCAAAGTTCAGTGACTTACCAAGTACTACTACTACTACTAATTGTTGTTGTTGTTGTTGTTGTTGTTATAAACAACCAAACAAACAGCTGGAACAAAAGCTATCTCAAGCAATCTATTGATTTTTGCCAGTGGAGTATTTCATCCTTACCAATCTAATGGTACAAAAATATGGTGCACGCTGTTTTCTGATGAACCATCATATTTGAATCCAAATGGATGAATTTTGCTTATCAATAAATTGGTTCCATTCTGGACAAATTGACATCTTGTCTTGGGGGTGGGTGGGTAGTTGGATTGGAATTTAATGACGTCAAGAAATACCTTGCAGAATAGAATTGTATGTTTTGTTTATTTTGTGGCTGTGATTTTTGGATGGAACAGGCAACACTAGAAATGAAAATGATCACTTATTTTTCTCTCACATGGAAGAATGAATAATTTTGCCATTTTTTTCCTTGCTGATATTATGAGAGGTCTTATACAGTTGGTGTTTCAGTGATGAATTCCAGTAGTAGGAAGCTTCAAAGGAAAAGGGAGGTATGCTGTGAAAAGAGAGGATAATCTTCAGTTTAATTTGGACACGTGTTCGGGAAAGCATATAGAAAATAGGGTGGATTGTGTTGCTTCAGGCAGCACTGTGAAGGGGAAATAATTGTATATAAATCATACAATAAGTGCTGGCCATAATGTGAGTGTGGATGAGGGATGTGTGTCCATTGGGTTTCACTTCTGTAGAAAATGTCTATATTGGTAAAGTTATTGGGCTGGCTCTGGTAGAGAGAGGGAGATAAGGTTTGCAGAAGTTTTAAAATAAGTACAAGAAGCATGAAATGAAAAGGAAGCCGTTAAGAAATGGGTAGAAATAAATAAGATGGTCCGAGTCAGAAGATAACTGGCAGCTTTAGGGGAATATTGGAGAAGGTTAAAGGTCTTGACAGCCTTGAGGCTAGGATATCTGAAAGATCACCCATCGAAACCTGGCTGAATTTTATGGTATTTGGAGGCCTTATTGTTTGTTTGTTCCTCACTGGTAGAGATTGCTGCCAGAGCTTCTTTGTGATGCTACCCTGGCTGTGTAATTCCTCCCCCAGACCTCAGTTTTAGGCATGCAGTAGTTGTAGTTTTGCTTCATTTGGTTTTAATGGTTTGTGCTTTCTAAAGTTTTAATGAAGGTCGGCTGCTAATCTGGTCTGCTGTTTTGAGCTTGTTCAATGTTTTGCTTCTTTGCACCCGCTGTCTTCTGGGTTAAAAGGTGGGCTATTAACACATGAGAACTGAAACAGGGAGACAAGTGTGTAACAACAGTGTGTTTTGCTGTGGTTCCTGTATTCCAAACTTCCTATTGTAAATTAAAAACCATTAATTCTTGTCTCCTTTTGGGTGAATATTATGATTGCTTTTTTATGGTGGCATTTTGTAACAGGATTTATTGTCCTGAAGACCTCCAGAGAAATTCAGAAATCAGTTTATATTTACAGTTGACGGCCAGTTTTTTTTTTTTTAAACTTGTGTGCCACAGTGAAATCCTATTTAGTAGATATTGTTGCTGACTTGGTCACTTAAGTATGTGTACAGCTTTTGGTATGGTTTGGTGCCTATTCTGATGCATTGCACAACTGACAGCAACAGAGTAAGAAACAGAAAAGATTAGAGTATATGGCTGACTGTGGCAGAGTTTGCACACAACAGTAAATTGTGTTGTGATCTGTTGCATTTTTGGCTTCTTGGTTTTGAACCTATTCTCTGCAAACATGGCTTGTTAGCTGGCTGCAAACCAGAAACTGAGCCCACGGTGAATTGTTGGTTTATGAACTCTGGCTAATTTCAACCATAGCACATTTAAAATGATTACGATTTGTTTGCTCTGGAGAGAAATTTTCTTTCTTTCAAACAATCAAAATAATGGTCTTGTGTTGACTCCTTAATTTAGTACTGATTAAATTCTGTTATACAACTATGATAAGAAGTCTGTTCAGAATGTTTTTATGTATCTTTAGAAATATAAATCTTGCCACATTTAAACTACTGTTTTGACATTCGCTAGAGTCATTTTGAGTTCCACACCATTATCTGTGCAAGTGACATAAACTTAGGGACTCCTTAGCTAGAAAAATGATTTTTATAGTCACACTCATAAGCTTTTAGAAAACATGAAGTAATTATTGTATCCTGTACATTTCTTTCCTTTGTGACTTCCTTCGCTATAAATGACTTTTTATTAATGCAATTAATTTGTGCATTAATGTTATGAATAATTAAAGCTGCTCTTCGATGAAAAGTAGAAAGTAGCCTCCTACAATCATTTGGAAGGTTCTGTTATTTATTCATTTATTCTGGTTAACATAAAGTAACTAAACTGGAAAATTATTTTTGCAATAAAGGCTATAATTGGCTTTTATCTAATTACTCTTTAATATGACTTTGATTTATTGCTCTTATAAAATATTAGTAACATGGGACCAAAAGTTCAGAGAAAGTACCAAAGCAAGGCTTATGTTTTTAACCCAAAAATTATCTTTGGCAAAAATGAAATATTAATTTGTACTGATGAGAAGAAACTTGCAAGGCTCAGGCTGTTTCAAGATTGAGGTTTGAACTGGACAGTCTAATATATAGAGGATCAGTGTTTTATCATCTTGACTTCTGCTCCTCTTCTCTTGGAATAACTATGGATACCCAATGTGTTTTACAATGTTTTCAGGTTGCAGATTTCCCCATCCCTCACAAGTGGGAGGCAATTACATGAAGCAGTGGGAAGTCCACTACATCATGGGATTTTTCAGAGCTTGGAACATTGCTTTTTTGCGCAGGGATTTGTTTCTTACTTACTTAATTACAGTGTTTTAAAGAAGTAATTTTTGTTATTACTTATTGTACTGTATAAAAAGTAATTCATTGCTCACTCCTTTTCAGTAGCTTTTTTTTTTAAAATTTAGGATTGGTAAGGCAGGGGCATAAAATTTGCAAAAGTCCATATAAACACCACTAGAAATACCTTTACAACATAACTTTATAAATAACTCGAAATTATTTCTCATTACACCTCATCCCGAGTGTTTAAAAGGTGTGCCTAATCATTGCGTTACTATTAAGTGAAAATTTGTTGTCTTTATTTAAAAAATAAATAAAAATCTGCTTACAGCGAACTATGTTCCTTGTAACCAGAGCTTGGGGACAGTTACTTATTTCAGAGTACAACTTCTAGCACCCAGCTAGGTCACCATTGTTTGTGCTGCCTGTGGATTGTAGGAATTAAGGTCCAAAAAGTTGCCCCCCCCCCATCTCTACTTGGAACTCGCTAATTCTAAGCTCAGGTATCTTTGCAGAACAAAGGAGGACATGGAGGTCTACTGTGTGAGGCAGAGGCATCCTGCTTATTGTGTTCCTTGCACAGTTACCCTTTTATTCAAGGGTAGGCAGCTTTGGTGGGATGGGGAACCAGTCTGCTGCCTCCTGACAGCTTTGGGGGTGGAATGTGTATGTGCACAGTGTGTAAAATATATCGAAGCAAAATGGAAGTGGCCAGAAATCATTTGTGGCTTTTTTTTTTTGGTGCAAAACATTGTATGAGGCCTAGTGTTGAATCACATGACTCTTATATTTTGCCAGAAAAAAAGGCAAATGGTGGGAGTTCCAATCTATAGAAACAGGCTTATGTTGTACAGCAGTCCCATGGCCACATTTGCGCACTCTGCCTTAGTTCCTGACCCAAGTTCCTATCTGCAGTTCCTAAATGTAATGCTTGATCCTCTTGTAGTGTAGAAAGTCTGCAAAAATCAGCCTGCTGTAGTAATAGTTTTGATACCTTTTGCCATTTTTGAGGAATTTGATATAGTATCAGCTCTGGCATATTATGGAAAAACACATTGCATTGGTTCAGAATAAGAACCAGCATAGGAAAAGGCAAAAGAGGCAATGATTAGAACTATAGATGGAGCTATTGAATGAATCCTTAAAAGAAGTCATCTCGTCACTCCCTCATGGCAGAGAAGGTACATTCAGGATTTATATCTCAGTTTTAAGAAGAGGAATCATCATCATCATCATCATCATCATCATCATCATCATCATTTGTTCAGTTGAATGCATTTCCAAAATGGTGCTTTCTTCTTGTTCTGTAAGAGCTGAAGAATAGATACAGTAGCCTCTCAGTATCCACTAGGGTTTGGTTCCAGGACCCCCTGTGGATACCAAAATTTGTGGATGTTCAAGTCCCATTATGTACAGTACATTATGTACAGTACAGTAGCACGACATCCTGTATATAAAATGGCAAAACAATGTTTGCTTTTTGGATTTTTTCTTGAATATTTCCAAACCATAGTTGGTTGAATCTGTGGATACTGAATCTGCAGATATTGAGGGCCAACGGTACTAACAGAATGATACAAATGTTGTTACACAAAGTGCAGTGGTTTTACAAACTTTTATGTTGTTGTTAGCTGCTGTCAAGTTGACTTTCACTTATAGGACCCCCTATGAATGAGACCCCCCCCCAGTCACCCTATCCGCACCTGCGCAGTTCAGGTCTTGCAGATGCAGGGATTTGTTTTCCTTGATGAATCTATCCATCTGTTGCGGTTTTCCTCTTTTTCTACTGCCTTCCACCTTACCAAGCATCATTGTTTGGTAATTTGGGTTTTTTTTTAATTTTAAGGTTTAATTTAGTTTTTTTTGAAGTGTTCAAAGGAGAGTCAGGTTTATTGAGATTATAGTTCACAAGTCCACTTATTCCTAGAACATTTCCATTAAAGTATTTAATAGGGCTAAATAGGTCTTCAACTTGCTTGTGTTACTATCTAAATTGCTATTTAATACAGGTGGGGTTTCCTCCTTGCATGTTATATATTCAAAAATAATAATGAATAAGCCTGTTACAGTGCTTGTTAGTTCATTGGTTCTTTGGATGTCCATGTTTTGTGCAAAAATAATTCTTATGCACCTGGGATTTTCAGAAACATAAAAGCCCATCAACATAGATGCCTCTGCAGAACTCGGGTCAACCAGCAAGCTCATACACAAGAGAATTAATTAATGAGGCAAACATTTTGTGCATTAATATGATATACTGTAACTAGTTAGAGCATCTGTGATAATATTGTGAAATGTCGATGATGTATTGCATAATATTCTTTAAAAACATGGGTCCTAAAATTTTGAATCACTCTGTTTTATTTCTCCAGGAACCTCATTAAAAAGAGCTCTGAATGTTAATGACTGTGGTTTTGTTATCGTCTCATCATTTTTATAAGTAGAATGGCTCACAAACTTGATGCGAAAAACCACCCCATTTAAATGACTTGTAATAAAAAGCAGGGCTTTGTGCCTTTTGCTGGAAGGCTATAAGCTGTCAGATTTATACACTCATGTGACCCACTCTTTTTTCTTTTTTTAACCAACTTTACAGAATTTTCTCTTAAACCGCTTAAATAAGGAAATCTACAAACCGCTGCTCATTAACTTCTCAGCACAGACCACGGCAGCTCAGACTCAGAACATCATTATGTCAAAGCTTGATAAAAGGAGAAAAGGAGTCTTTGGTCCCCCTCTTGGGAAGAAAATGGTAACTGTTTAAAGTGAAATAAGAATGCAAACTTATCATGCTATTTGCGGCAGGTCCCAGAGCTTGGCACAGTTATTTTTTTGGACACACTTTCCCAAATTCCCAGTTGGTGTGGCCACCTCACTATGCTGGCAGGGAGGCTCTGATAGCTGTATTTTAAAAAAGTAACTTTTCCAAACTCTGCTAAGTTCTCGGTTATTTTTCCTACCAGGAATAAAAATGTGAATACAAAATGCACAAGCACAGTGCATGAGTCACGGAGTGTGCAAGTGTATGTAAACTGGATCTTTTCCTGCAATCACACTGAAATGTACTCAGTTATAATTTGGTCCTTTGATGGGGAAAGGAGCATTTTTCATATACCTAAACTCTTATTAATCAAAATGGTATTCAGGCATTTTATGTTTTTGTTGTTGTGTGCCTTCAAGTTGTTTCCAACTTACAGCAACCCTAAGACAAACCTATCATGTGGTTTTCTTGGCAAAATTTGCTCCGAGGAGGTTTGCCTTTCTCTTCCTTTGAGCCTGAGAGAGTGTGACTTGCCAAAGGTCACCCAGTGGGGTTCCATGGCTGAGTGGGGATCTGAACCCTGGTCTCCAGAGTCCTAATCCAGTGCTCAAACCTCTACTCTGCACTGGCTCTCCAGATTCCTATAAACGAGCACTTGGCCATAAAGGGTAATCCTAAACGTGTTGACTTGAAATTCTCAGTAGGTGGCCAGATGTAAAAGAGGATGGGGATTATCAGCAGGTATGAATTAGGGTAGGGTTTTTTATTTTTATTTTTATTTTTTTTTTGTGTTGAGTTCAGTGATTGGCACATCCTGCATCATTATGTGGTAGGGTCCAGAGGCCCTGAAATGGAATAGTCTGGAGGTGGTAGAATGGATTGAAAATAAGGAAGGGAGGTCAGGTTTTTTTTATACTCCATGAGGAAAGGGAAAATGCACAAAATAGAGATGATTTAAGAACCTTTTTGAAAAGTTCATAGGTTATTTTTAAAAACATATGGTAGAGCTTTAGAAATCGAATTTTCCCTAACTGCATCCTAAAGTGATATAGTCTGTTCTTATTAAATCAGGATTCTGTCACCTCATTCTGATACATATGTAAAGCATATGTTTCTCTTAACTAAGTGTTCTTACAACTGTATTGTTACTAGGGTAGGATGGGCAAATGCAAGACAGAAAGGGGCTTTTGCACCTATGATATTCAAGTACATTTTAAAAGAATTTTGCCTGATGTAAAAGCCCTGACCACTTTTGCATCTCACCACTCTAGAGGCAAATTTGAACTACTCTGGAAGAGGGATTTTAAATGTTTAGGCATTTTAACTTTTCTAGATCCATATCAACAAATTTATTCTAGCCATTTTCATCTCCATCAGGAACAGGCTTTCCATATAGCCAATGAGTCTTAACTTCTAGTTCAAGACCACACCATTCCAAAATACTTTCCTCTGCAACAAATAGTTCACAGCACAGTGTTTCTGCTGGGAAAATCCCCTCTTCTCCATCCACTGCTTTGGTTATTTCAGCTGAGCTCTGAGGGAGCAGGGATATCTCTGGAGTCTGGCAGATGATGTCTCTGTCCCTGCTAATTAATGTGTCCTGACCTTTCAACCTGCAAGCCCTGATTCTGCTAAAACACTGCATAGGTAGGACAGGGCTGCACACCTGGCAACATTGCTTCACAAGACCTTGAATCTGACATCTAGCAGTGTGAGCTCAGCCATTATCTTCATTAACATGCAAAGAAACTGCAAAGATGGCATCATACAGAGAAGCTGCGCTATTGTTCCTTTTTCGGAATGTTTCTATCTTGCAAGCTCAGATCAGCTTGTAGGCAGCTTACTTGACACTAATGTTGCTTAGCACTAAAAATGAAAATGCCAAGAGCAAAGGCAAAATCCAGCAATTACTTTTCAAGGAGAGAAGGAAAGAGGCTAGAATTAAGCTTGAAAGTCAGTGTCTCCTGTTCAGATAGGTAGAGCTGGCAGGTCTGATTCCATTTGCCCTGCGTGCTCTTTCCCCTTGTCTGTGCTCTAACTCAGATGGGCACCCTGCCTCCCTCTACATGTTGCTGTTTTCCAGCTTCTATCAGCCCCTGTCAGCAAATCCAATGGTTAGCAGTGATGGCACTTGTGGTCCAGCAACATCCACTGACCAAACAGTCCCCATCCTCTGTTAGAGATATGAAAGGGAGAAGGAGAACAGGAGAAGGAGTAGAGATGATTTAATTATAAAAAGATGCTCTGAATGTGTTCAGAGCCATTAAAAAAAAAACCTCTTGCTTTCAGGTTGTCTTTGTGGATGATGTCAATATGCCAGCAAGGGAGGTCTATGGTGCTCAGCCTCCTGTGGAGCTGCTTCGTCAGTGGTTAGATCACTGGAACTGGTATGACCTGAAAGACTGCTCTATGATCAAACTGGTGGATGTTCAAATCATGTGTGCAATGGGACCACCAGGTATGTATATTTTTTAAAAAGTTTGCGAATACATCATTAAGTCCATACAGAAGTAAATGCTTTTCTTCTTCGTGCTCTCTGTGACTCACACAAATAGATCATTTGCACCTGCGCAGTGTACTGTTCAGAACCTTCTAGAGCTTGATGACAAGCATTTTGGTGGGAATCCTGTCTCCACCTCCAGAGGCTATAAAGCCACCTTCCCACCAAAACCCCTAGTTCTGTTTTGTCTGCCATGACAGTGGCGCTATTAGAAGCCTTCTCAGAGTGCCTTTCATGATCTTTGGCTTGTCTCACGATTTACGGCTTGTCTTGCGTTTTGGCTTGGTGACTTTCTTGGATTGGACTGGTTCAGGTACCCACTTCTGGTTGACAGACAAACAGCTAAGTTCTCCCTGTTTTATGGTCTCTGCAGCAATCTTTAAATTCTGTTCTTTTGTGGAGGGGGAAAACAGTGTTCCTTCTTTGCCTGGGGGAAGGTCTCATTTTTGGATCTTACTCTCACTGCCAACTCTTCACTCTGCAAACAAGGCAGAGCAGCAAGACTTAAGGCTCTGTTTCGGGAGAAGGCACTCAGTGCCTCAGACATGACTGTTCAGAACAGGCCACTTCATATCACCTTGGTAACTGCAGCGCACCTGAAGCAATGGATGGTACCAAGAGCGTCTTTGGCACCATCTGCTTCATCTTCAGCTGTAAGGTCCACTTCTCAGGCTTCAAGAGAAGGGTAGACTCAAGTAGACCATCCACCTTCAGGCCCAACGTCCTTACCTGCCATGGTACTGCCACAGAAACTTTCAACATCAAGGCGGTTGCAGGTATAATGCAAAGACTAAAGGGTGGTTTTGTCAAGGCCTAGGCATGAACTCCACCAACTGGGCCAGTGTTCTACAGAACCTGACCAGGGTATATCAAAGGATAGGAGGTGAGTTCCCCTTACACCAAGAAGGTCCGTCTTGTATGCTTCGAGTAAGATGTGCAAGAAGAAGAGGTCGAAGGGTGTTCCCTCACATCATTCTTCACAGGGGTGTCAACAGCAACAGCTTCTACCAATTCTGGACTTCTTGGAAATCTCAGAGCTGATAGAGCTTCACTTCTCTCCCTAGCAGACTCCAGCTATGGTAGTGCAGGTGGCTTCCCCTTCAGCTTCACAGGGTCCTATTCACTCACCCAGCCCACTTGAAACCTGAGCAGCCTCTAACAGTGAGATTGTTAACTCCTTGCTGGGGCGAACCATGAGCTCTTCATGGAATTACTCCAAACCCCAAGTTCAGCAGCAGTTGGAACAGCAAACTACTGCTGCAGAACCTTCTCCTCATCACCGTCAGTGCTGTACATCACTGTCTTCCTCCTCATTAAGGTCCAGGTTGAGGAGTCAAAGGTTCCACTCTTGCTCAAAGTTGTACTTTGACCAGACATCTCCTTCCTCCCAAAGGTTGTCTCAGCGTTTCATCTCAAGCAGGACATTATACTTCATGCCATCATTCAAAACCCATCATTGGATCTAGAATGCAACCTTTATTGCCTTGATGCTTGTTGTGCTTTAGCCTTTTATGTGCATCTCACATCTTCAGGAAGTCTCAGAGACTCTTCTTGTGCTACTGCTAAGAAAGACCTTCCAGTGTCCACCCAGAGGCTGTCCAAATGGGTGGCATCCACCAGTCATCTCACTTATGAACTATCTGGTAAGCAGCCTTCTGCACAATTGAGAAGCCACTGGACAGAGCACTAGCTGCTTCCACAGTCTTCCTGCAAGGGGTACCACTGCACAAAATTTGGTCACATGGTCATAACCTTCCACTTTCATCTCTTACTACAGACTGAACAATAGATTGAGAGATGATGCTGTGTTAGCGGAGTGGTGTTGTTTACCGCGGTGACATGACAATCCCACCTCCTAGGGTAGCTTGCTAGTCTCCCATTTGTGTGAGTCACAGAGACCATGAAGAAGAAGAACAGGTTGCTTAACTGTAACTGTGGTTCTTTGAGTGGTCATCTGTGAACACACACAATTCCTCCCAACCTCCCCTCTTTGTGTCCAGCTCTGCCTTTCAGCCTCTTGGCTGCTGCCTTAGGTGACCACAGAACTGAGCATTTTGGCAGGAAGGTGGCTTTATAGCCTCTGGGGATGGGAGCAGGGTTCCTGCCAAAATGTTTGTCACTAAGCTCTAGAAGTTTCTGAACAGTGCACTGCACAGGCACAGATGGCCTATTTGTGACCACTGGAAGAACCACAGTTACAGGTAAGCAACCTGTTCTTCTTGCTTTATTTAGTTCTTCAGTTCCCAAAAAAAGCAGTTTTGAAAGCACGGAGCGTTCAAGTGCATTTGCAAGCAAACTCCAAGAAGCTAGTTTTCTTTACTGCATCTTTTACAATGGGCCATGACATAATCACACCAGAAATTAGATTTTCCCTATACACGGCTAGTACAGGGATGGGCAATGTCCAGTCCTTGAGTGGTATATATCCTCCCAAAAATGTTTTATGGCCTCCCAGATTCTCCAGACTACCCATTTGCAGGCCAAAAGAAGGGCGAATTGCATCCAGAAGTGTCTATTCAGGCTTCTTGATAGATTGCAGACCCTTCTACGCTGTTTAACACAAAATACCTAATTTTTCAAAACTTCTGGCCACTTCTGTTTTTCCCCATTTGGGGGCATTTTTGCAGTCTGTGGACCCTTCAGAATGTCTCAGAGCAGAAAACAGGCCTCCATATCCACTGTAGTTGCCCACATGCAAATGCAGAGAAAGAAGTACAAAACCCATGTGTAAAAAAGTTGTTCTGGGGGTTAGCTATTTGGAATGCAGTACAACTTGATGCCTGGTTGCAAGGAAACAGGAATATACCTGAAGAATGAAACACAGCGCAGTGGGGTGTGTGAGATGGGCTTATCGATGAGAGAAATTCAGTATGAGTCAACGTTTCTGTGTGAGTTTTGAGCCTTCAGTGAGAACTAGCCAGAGAGAGGGTGGCTTGAATGTGTTTATCAGGTGAGGAAAAGACATAGGGAATTAAATGACAAAGTCCGTCAGAAGCTTAACTGCTAATATATCAGCATGTGTGCTACCACTGAGCTCTGGCAGGATACTCTATTTCCACTGTTAGTATAATAAATGTTACAGTTTGTTTTGTAACTGCTGAGTCAGTCTGTGTTACCTGAAGTCACTATAATAAAGAGAACATGCTGCCGTAAATAAGCAGTTTGGTTCTGCAGAACAATTAAAACCCTAGCCCTGTTATGCAAAGGTTGTGATAAATGGGTGGTGTCAGGGCAAAGTGATATTGACAGGGAGCCTTATTGGATTGGAATGCCACACCAATCTGAGGGAGAATAAAGAGCCTGTCACATCATGTTCCCTGTCATGTTTGAAAATAGCAGTTTTTTTAAAAACTGTGGTTCTCTTTGTATTGTGGCAAAGCACACATTGTAATCGTATGATCATCAGTGTATAATAGAAATTCACTCAGTTTTCATATGTGATAGTTTCCATATTTTGTATGTGTGTGTTCATATATGTCAGGCTTCACAGCCTGTGACCCACAGCTGCTCCTTGTGGGGCTTTCAAAACTGACTGAGACCCACTCACTTTTCCCTACAATGCTGATCAGCTGATCTCCAGAGAGGAAATGAGTGGAAGTGACAAATTGAAATGGATAGGAAGTGTTGAATAAGTATGTGTGTGCACGTGCGTGCGTGCATGCGCACGAGAAAAGTATGTTTATGCACATGTGTGTATATGGTTGTACATTCACATGTGGCCCTTGGCTACCAGCTGATATTGTGTGTGGCTCTCGAGGCTGAAAAGGTTATGCACTTCAGTTATATAACGCTCTCTGGTTATTAGGAGGAAATAAGTTTTCTTCGTAATAAATTCCGGGGAGATTTAAGATCCTGGGTGCTTCCATATAGATGCTTCCTAGTAGAAGCATATTGTGCAGTTCTTTCTTCCTATTCAGATTAATGTTTTCTGGGTTGCAAAAACTGTTCTTGACTGACAGTACTTGATGGGTAGTCAAAAATCAATCCAAATGGGTTACTAAAAGTGTGCATTATTCACAGAGTGATTCTATTTGCATTCTTTCATTGTTGCAACTGCACTTCCTGCTCCTACTTATAGGTGGAGGTCGAAACCCAGTCACTCCTCGGTATATGCGACACTTCAATACAGTTACCATTAATGAGTTTGATGACGCTTCAATGTACACAATTTTCTCAAGAATATTAGATTGGCATCTTTCTATATGGTAGGTGGCTTCAGTTTATTGTAGTATGTTAATATATTAAGACAGCACGAAAGCATGACAACTGTCTATCAGCGTATCTTTCTATGAACTTGCTCCTTAGACAAGTTGACGCCTATCCCTCTTTATTTAGTGTGTTCATAGCAGAGCTCCTTAAGCTGTCTTACAGGGGAGACTGACAGGCTTCATCCCCACCCAATGTGCCAAGGACTTGGACTACGTTTGTGCCCATTAACTACAACTTCCTTGAAAACTTGGTATAGACCAGGAGCCGATAGCTCAAAGACTGGCAGTGTGCCATCACTCTGAGTAGCACTGCTTTACAGGATTGTTAAGCATTTCAGAATTTCATGTATGGGTTTAATGCATGTTTAGTGTGTACATTTTTAAAATGTATGACTTGTTTTATCTTAAAATGAAAGAGAAGAAAAACTGAAAAAGGAAACTCAAAGCTTTAAAACAAAGCTGTAGCCTGCAACTTAACTTTAAAAAAAATCTACTAGCATTCACTGGAAAAGAAAATTAAAACATCCCTGCTCTGCTTGTCCCCATTTCTCAGTGCTAGCGCAAGTGTGAAATTTGTCCTTTTGTACTGTTGTAAGGAGGGGAGTGAATTTTAATGGGCCCCCAGAGAAAGAGAATTCTAGAGCTGTAAAACTGAATAACTTAATAATGCTTTCCCATTTGGTTTCTGTTGGCTCTGCAACTTGTGCATCAAAGTACAAATGCTCTCTGGCTTTGTTAATATAAGGGCTACAGCATTTTTCTTTATTTCTTTACTCTGTCCTGCAAGGGATATTTGAGTTCTGATTAGTCTGCTTTCTTGGCTTTCCCAGAATTACTACTGTAAGTTCCTCAAAGGGAGAGAGTCTGGTGCTTCTTTAGATATTTCCGTACTACACTCTTATAGCGCGATGATTCCACTTTCAACATCCTATGGAATCCTGGGGTTTGCAGTTTTGGGAGGGGCCAGGTGGCCCCTCCCAAAACTGCAAACCCCAGGATTCCATAGGATGTTGAAAGTGGAATCATCGTGCTATAAAAGTGTAGTGCGGAAATCACCTTTGTCTCAGCATGCTTGGGATCTTTTTGAACCAGACATCTTCTAATCTGATTAAAGCTGCAGTTCTAAGCACATTTACTAAGAAATAATGGGGCATAGTGGGTTGAGCGTTAGACTATGACCCTGGAAACTGGGGTTTGATTCACTGCTCAGCCATGGAAACCTACTGGGTGACCTTGTGTGTGTCACACACTCTTAGCCACAGAAAACCCTGTGATAGGTTTATCTTAGTCACTGTAAGACAAAAGTGAATTGAAGACACACAAGAACAACAAAGCGTACATGAAGATGAGATTGAGTTCCAGTTCATAGGATTTTCCTGTCACTCTGCAAAACGTATCCTAAATTCTGTTAACCAGAGCTTGTAATGTTACCTTTAACAAGTAAGTTTTTGCTTGTTATTTTTAAAAAGTAACTTGGTTGTCTTTTTCATTATTAGAAAGATAACTCATTGCATTGATTATTAGTAGCTTTTCCTTTCAGTTGCTTATTAATTAATTTAACATACCCTTATTAGAAAAAGTAACAATGCTCCAAAATGACCTCCACCAGAAATATTTTGGACTTATAAATGTTATTTATTATGCTAAACATTTAAGAGTTTTTCAGTTGTCATGTTCCTTTTATAATGCAGCCCATAGCTTAGTTACTCAAAAAGCATCAAATTCAGATAATGTTGTTACTTGCAAAGTGTTATTCTTAAGTTGTGCCCTCAAAGACTCTAGTCAAGCTCAGCAACTTTTTTTTAATACACACATACAACCACCAATTTATTCATTTTTTTACTTTTGAGAAATGTGAAAGCTTGGCTGTAATGAACTATCAGAAGTGTGTTTATCTATAACAATGTATTTTTGAGGTAATTAAGGTGGAACAATGTTATATTTCAAAACTACTACGGTGAATGGGAATGAAATTATTTGACAGGTATAACAAATAATATTCCCTGGTTGCTTTTGAAAGTTAGTCATAGAAGACATTTTTAGAGTTTTTTGGGGAGGGGTGGAGGGAAGACTTTTACAAGTTTTATGTCATTCTCTTAACAATGAATTTTTAAAACAGGAATGACAGAAAAGTAACAATATTAACACAGCAGTTAACAGAAGTTACTTTTTAATGGTGTAACCGGTAACAACGAGGAATCTTTCAACACTTTTAAGGATGTTCCCATCCCTTCTTAATCATTCTCTCATAGAATGTGCTGCTCCCACCACTGAATGGATTCACAGGCAACTATTGTTTATCTTTTTTTTTTTAGTTCTCTTAAGTGTTTTATAGCCAATAACTATGTCTTATAGTTGTAGCCAGTTTTAATTACCAAACTGAGGACCTGAGCAAGTACAGGAATATGCTTAATTTTGTGCTTAGCATTGTACAAATAACTTTATTTCTTGCATTTTCTTTTCAATTAACAGTTACAGCTTCCCCCCAGAGTGTGTTCAACTGACATCCCAGGTTATAAACAGCACCATGTCTATATATAAAGAAGCTATGGAGAATCTGCTCCCCACTCCGACTAAATCCCATTATTTGTTCAACCTGCGCGATTTCTCGCGGGTTATTCAAGGTGTTTGCCTTTCAAGACCTGAAACAACAGAATCTCCAGCAACAATAAAACGTCTTTGGGTTCATGAGGTAAATTTCCCGTTAGTAAATAACTGAAGGACCTTTATGTATTTTATTTTTTGAGAAATATTTTTGTAAGATGGTTTAGTGAACAATGGTGAGCTTTATGGCTACAGTGGTAGAACTCCTAAATAAAAGTTGGATTTTTTTTTTCATTGTTGGGTCAAATATGCAGTTTGCTACATAATAAGCTGTATTAAATTGAGAAATCTTGGGCCCGTTCCACAGCACCCTCCCATCTTGCTATGGGGACAGGAGAAGGATGGGACTGCAATGACATTTCTGCATGAGATCGTTGCAGCCCCATCCTTCTCCCATCTCCAGGTGATGCAATCGTGTTAAATCTTTGACGGGTTTTCCCCATCAATGACCTGCGATCGTGCAACCATCCTGCACTTACCTGTCCTGCGGAAGCTGCAGAAGCACGATGGCTATGCTTGCTGCCCCAGTGCAGCCCGGGAGAGTACCCGGCTGTGTTGTGGAAGGAAGCAGTGTGGTCATTACACTTCCTTCAGCAGGGAACCAGCCAGTGCAGAGTGCTCCTTCCTGGCAAAGCCGCTGTTGGAATTCCCATCAAATGCCGCTGCAAGAAAGTAAGCTGCAGAAAGGGCCTTGTTACTATAGCTGTTTGCGAATCCTGTGAAGCTCTGTTTTTATTTGAAAACTCCTTGAGGCTTTTTTTAACCCTCTACTTTTTTTGTTCTCAAGCAGCCCTAGCAAACAGTAGATATTCTCAAGTGTGCAGATCCCTTGAATTGCTTAATTGAAGTCAGAATTACTTAGAAGTTGGCTATAGACTATGACTGTTCATGCAATTACTTTAGTATTAGAAATTTGACTACATCACTGCGTCATATTTTGTCCTACAAGAATGCATAAAAAAGTCATACATTACAGGATTCCTTTATTAGGCCTACATTATCATTGACGTAGGATAAATGATGTATCCTGATAAAGCTTGTCCATCCCATTGTGACTTGTAAGGTCAATCACGTGTGCTCTTAATAATCCCATTGTTGTTTCGTGTTAAAATAGCATTGTGAAGGGAGACATTCTGTGTAGTTACCTCTGCTCCCCAGTTATAGATATAACCTCCTCTGGATGTTTGTCAAATCACCAATAAGAAGAATTTCAGAAGCAGTGTTACATTTCAGGCCAGCTGAGGGGATAGGACATCAAATTATGTTTGATAATGCTGAAACACAGTTGGCCCTCCACTTTTGTGAGGGTTAGGGGTACAGGACCCCCGGTGAAAGTGGAAAACTGAATAACTGTGAATAACTATGACCTCTCTGCTGTCTGGGTGGCATGGAAAGGGCAAAGCCTTGGAGACTGGCTGCTGTTGCTGCTTCTTCTAGAATTGATTTGAGTTTACTAGAAGGGAAAAGGGCTCTGAAAATCTGAGTGAGGTGTGGTGGTGCCACAGTGCAAAATGAAGGGACAGACTGAGGCTGTTGGGAGAACTGAAGACAGTGAGAAGGAGGGGACAAGGAGGTCAAGCTAGTTTGGCAGGAGTTACAAATTTGCAACTTCGTGAAAGGGTGACCTGCGACAGTGGAGGACCGACATTAGTCTTAAATGCTTGGCTCAGTCTCTTAGAATGGGAAGTACGCAACAAGTAATAAAAATGTTTGTGTTTGATTTCAAATGCAAAATGATTTGAAAATGGGTAACTCAAAAGCTGGTACATACCTATCTCAGTATTACACTGGGTTGGAATGCCTCTTTTGTATACAGTTCCTGCCTTCTGCCTGGTGCTAAATAAGGAGTGGGCAACTGAGGAGGGGGGGCATTCTTCTCCCCCCCTCCCCACCCACCGGTCTCTGCTCAGCAGGCCAGGCCAGAGCATCTTTTCCAGGTGCCATTTTTTGCCATTTAATTTTTTAGAAGAGGAGCAAACTGTCATACTTTCAGGTGGTTTATGTTGATTTTGGCTGATTTTTGAGTGAAAAACTGTGCAAAGATCAACCTAATTTTATGGAGGTTCCGGCGGCTTCTGGGGTGGCACTTGGGGTTTGAAGGCCCGTGCTTCGTCCACTGTTGTCCTAAATCAAATGGCAATGGCAGACAGTAAAAACTGAAGATTTACAAGTTCTGAGATTCCTGAACTTGATTTTCCTGTGTGCAACTGCCAAGGATGCTAGCTGTGATCCTAGTGTTTGCTTCCAAGTGTCCTGCCTAGGGTAATATCTGTCCTGTGCTTGTGATATAGGGTGGGATATAAATTCTGAGATAAATAAACTTGCTCGTGTCAATCAATAAATGCTGTGTTGATGGAATAGGTTTTTCCCATATGAAATATAGTACTAGTAATCATCTGCCTGTACTCCTTGGCAAACTTAATTTCACTTGTCGTCATTTACATTCTGTTTCCGTATTTGTAACTAGAAGGTTACTAAGAAGGCCAATAGTTGTATTATCATTTATTTTGCAGGTCCTAAGGGTGTATTATGATCGTTTAGTAGATCAAACAGATCGATCCTGGCTTATTGGATGCATCCGACAAGTAGTGCAGAACCACTTTGAGGATGACTTTGATGAACTTTTCCAGCAATTGGACTTCAATTATGATGGTAAAGTAGAAGAAGATGATTTGCGAAGTCTGATGTTCTGTGATTTTCATGATCCTAAAAGGGAGGATACGAACTACAGAGAAGTATTGGATGTCGATCATTTGAGGATTGTTGTAGAGGGACATCTGGAAGAATACAATAATATGAGCAAAAAACCCATGCAGCTGGTCTTATTCCGATTTGCTATAGAACACGTTTGTAGAATTTCACGTATTCTGAAGCAGCCTCGTAGCCATGCTCTTCTCGTGGGAGTTGGAGGAAGTGGGCGGCAGTCTCTAACACGTTTAGCAGCATATATGGCAGATTATACACCCTTTCAGGTTGAAATTTCAAAGAGTTATGGGACCAATGAATGGCATGAAGATTTAAAAGTTATCCTAAGGAGATCTACTGAAGGTGAGATGCAAGGAGTTTTCTTATTCACTGATACCCAGATAAAAAGAGAGTCCTTTTTAGAAGACATCAACAACTTGTTAAATGCTGGAGAAGTACCAAACCTCTTTGCACCGGATGAGAAACAAGAAATTTGTGATAAAATGCGACAGATAGACCGCCAGAGGGATAGATCCAAACAGACTGATGGTAGCCCCATTGCTCTTTTCAACATGTTCATTGATCGCTGCCGAGACCAGCTGCATGTTGTGTTGGCCATGAGTCCCATTGGAGATGCTTTCCGTAACCGTCTTCGAAAGTTCCCTGCTCTCGTTAATTGCTGTACTATTGATTGGTTTCAGGTAGGGCTTTACATATTCTGTGGTGCAAGTTTCACATACATATAGTGAGTATATTCAGATGACCAAATATTGACATAGGTAATCAGGAGCTTCTTGTAACTACTTCCAGCTGTTTTGTTTCTCCCCTAATACAAGTCAGGAAGCAAGTCAGGAAGCTGCAGTTAACCATAGTTTTCTGTTACCCTCAAATTGGGAAACAGAATATGGAGTTGTGGTTTAAAATTGCCCTGCGTATCCAGGAAACTATTAACCATAATTTCCTGGTCCAGTAATAATGAGAAGCTGTGGTTAACTGTGTTTTTCCTTGTGTTTTTTCCCAACTGCACAAGGTGAGTGGGGAAGCGAAGTGGTTTTGTGAAACTCAGTCATATTTTGACTTATTAAGCCAAGAATTGATCATTAGAATCCAGTCAGCAAAAACATCATTTCTTTAATATGCAGTTCTGTTCTGAAGATGTACAAGCTTAGAATTCTACCCAGTGTTCTTCTGGGTTGGTATACCACCCATCCCGACATGCTGTTCAACAGTCTCCCTACCTGAGCTAGCCAGAGCAGTATTGGAATCCCAAAGGCTTGTAGTGCTAGAGGACTTCAGCATACTTGCTCAGACTGTCTTATTGTGAGTGATTCTAGATTTGGAGCCTGCCATGGTAGTGATGGGGCTGTCCCAAGTGGTGTCTAGCCCTACTCATGCTTTTGGGCCTTGTCTTCTGCTGGACTTTGTTTTCTGTCCTGGGTGGAATGATGGTGATCTGGGACTGGAAGGACTGTTTATAGTTCCATTGTCATGGACTGATCACTATCTGGTGAAATTTACACTTGCTGTGATTCAGAAACTCTGTAAGGGTGGAAGATAGATTAAGGTGGTCAGCCCCAGGAGGCTTATGGATCCTGATGAATTTTTGATTGCTCTTGGGGAGTTTCCTGCTGTCTCATCAGTCAATCCTGTGAAGTCTTGGGCTGTAGAACAAGGAACTGTGGACACAGTTGCTCCTAAATGTCCCCTCTTGAGAAGAGAAGCCAAACCAGCCCCTGTTCTTCAAAGGTAATAAAACAAGTGAGATAGTGCTTAGGGCAACATTGGCAGAAAACTTGCAGCAGGCCCAATTAAACACAGGCTACAGCTTATCTGAAGATCTACTCTGTGACAGTAAAGCCAGCAAAATCAATTTCAATGGATACTTGTCAGTTTGTACAACCTGAGGATGTGGAGAGGATTCTTGGAAAGGTGAGAGCCACCACATGTGTTAGATCCTTGCCCCACTTGTCCTGTTAAAAAAAATTAGGGGTGGGGGACTGGCTCAGTAGGTAGAGGCAGTTAATGCCTCTCTAAAACAAGTAAGAGTTCTGGCATGCCTAAAGAAGGCAGCTATAAAAATGTTACTGGAAAAAGCCCTCCCTGGATCCCACCCTATTGGATAATCATCAGCCAGTCTTCAACATTCCATTTTTGGACAAATCTCTGGAGTTTGTCGTGGCCTCCTAGCTCCAAGGGACTTCTTGATGAGACAGATTATCTAGATCCATTTCAGTCTGGTTTCAGGCCAGACAGAGTCACTTTGGTGGATGACCTGTGCGAGGACAGGAGAGGAGGAATGTGTCCTTGTTGGTGCTGCTGGACCTCTTGGCAGCTTTTGAAACCATCAACTGTTGTATTCTTCTGGGCTGCCTTGTTGGGTTGGGATTTGGAGGTGCTGTTTTTCCAGAAGCATCATTCCTTCCAGGAGAGGTGACCCAGACGGTTGTGCCAGGAGATCCCTTTTGACCCCTTGGTAGTTTGAGTTTTTGGTCTGGTTCTGTCCCCTGCACTATTTACCATATACAGTACATGAAATTGCTGGGATAGGTTGTCCAGAATTTTGGGGTCTTGTGACATCAGTACGCGTATGATACCCAACTCTATTATTCATTTCCACCTCAATCCAAGGAAGATGTTTTGATCCTAAAATGGTGCCTGTCATCAATAATAGACTGATTGAGAGTGAAAAAAAAAAAGAAATTTAATTCAGACAAGACAGAACTTCTTTTGCTCAGTTGAAAAACAGATCAGGGAACAGGATGTTGGATGGGGCTATACTCCGTCTGAAGGCATAGGCCTGTAGCTTGGGTGTGCTCCTGGTTTCAACCCTGAACCTGGAAGCTGAGGTTTCAGTGGTGGCCAGAAGTACCTTTGCACAGTTAATGCTTGTGTGCCAGGAGCACCTGTCCTTGAGAGATCAAACTTGGCTAAGATGACCACATACCTTAGTTTCAACCTGTTATGATTACTGTAACATGTTTTATGTGGGGCTGCCTCTGAAGAGTGTTTGGAAACCTCAGCTGGTCAACGAGTTACAATCAGATTCTTTAAATGGGGCTGGCTAGTGGGAACGCACAGCTCCCTTGTTGCAACAGCTTCCCTGGCTGCCCCCCTTTTTTCTGTGCACAACTCTAAGAGCTGGTCGTGCCCTGTATGGCTCAGGTCGTTTATATGAAGAACCGTATTCTCCCATATGTACCTGTCCATGTTTTGAGATTTTCTGGAGAGGCCCTACTCTCTCTCCCAACATCCTCCCAGGTACATTTGGTGGGGACTGAGGAGAGGGCCTTCTTGGTGGCGGCTCCCAGGCCCTGGAACTCTCTTCTCAGAGAGGCTAGACTGACATCCTCCTTACTAGTAAAAGTAAGCAGGTAAAAACCTTTTTATATCAGCAGGCCTTTGAGAAATCTTCTTGGGAAAACAGGCTTTGTATAATGAGCTAGATTTTTTTTAGATTGCTTATGTTTTGAACTGGTTTTAATTTTATGATGGTTTAATTGCTTTTTAACTTTTGTATGCTGTGAATTTTTAACTGTGTTTGTTTTGAGTGTTGTGTGCTGTACCATGTGATTGTTCTGGATGTGCAGAATAGCTTGAGTGGGTGGGGGATTTGAGTAGGGTGAGGGACCACAGTGCAGAGGCACAGGACTAGAAATTCCTTCCTCTACGCCGTAACCTAAATCCAAAGAAGACCTTTACAGCTGCACGAGAAGGAGACGGGGAGCTCCGGATGCAGAACACTCCATCTTGGCTAATAGGACTTTTATGTTTCTTGTTTTCTGTAACTAAATGTACTTAACTCTGCACTGGACTGTGTCTGGTATGTCTTTTCCAGAATCCTTCTATAAGATTTTGAGCTGGGGTAACTTGGAGACTATCATGACAGCCTTTCCTTGTGCTATGCCTCTCCCCCGACCACTACCTGTTTAACAGCTCTCATCTTCAGCCATTCTTTATGCAGTACCTTTTTCTTCATAGTAAGAGTAAAATATTTTGTTTTTCTTCCTCAAATTTAGTCATGGCCTTCAGATGCTTTGCAAGCAGTGGCCACTCGCTCCTTGGAAGACATTGAAATGTCTGAAGATACCCGGCAGGGCTGCATTGACTTGTGCCAAAAGTTTCATATGACTACCATTAACTTATCTGAATTGTTCTATAATGAACTCCAGAGACACAATTATGTTACACCTACTTCATACTTGGAGTTGATCTCCACTTTCAAATCCCTACTAGAAAAGAATAGAACGTAAGTACAATGAATACTCCATTGGCTTGTAATAATATCTGTGGCAGTGTTTCCCTCTATTCACTCCATAAAATACACACATGCACATGTATTTCAACAAGGAATGGATGGAAACAGAAATACTCTATGGTGTATGGAACATACCTACATCCCACAATGAATCTTGCACACACAAAAGGATTCTTCTTGTTTTCATTAGTCCTTCTGGAGAGATATTCGTAAAACATAGGATGTTATTAAAATTGTTCTTTTACCAAACGTGCAAACAGTTACTTGCATGGTTATCCTGATGATGAGTAACAAACAAACAAAGAAACTTTTATAAAAACTGTTACAAGGTTTTGGTTCCTTTCTTTTTCTTTTTGCTCTCAAGATCTTGATTTTCCCTCAGATGACCAATGTAGGCATATACATATGGATTAGTAACGTAAGTTTGTTTGCAGAACCATTTCAGATCTTTCCTCTTGCTTCATGCTGGTAGGTTTTTAAAAAAATTATTAATGCTTTTGAACATTTAGAAAATGCTTTTGTATTTAAATGTTATTGAATAGTTAATTCTGAAGGTATCTGTTAGATGTATTTATTCACTTATTCATCTAGCTGTATATGTTGATTTTCCATTGCTTAATGTAGTTTACAGAGCAGAATTAAAACAACAGTACATAGCCCTCTAAAGTACTCTAATTTTTCCTACTCAGTCTATATTCCCACCTTAATATAAGAGGTACCTTTTTCAATCTTTTATTCGAAAAATTAAAATTAAAATTTAAGGAAAAATTAAGGTAGATTACAACAACAAAAATAGATTTCACACTAAGGAGGTTTAGAATAAGAAAAAAAAAGAGATTGGGGGGGAACGCGTAATAAGGAAAGGAAGGCTAGGGGGCGGAGGGGAAGGGATATAGAGAGAGAAGGGAGGGGGAAGGATGAATTAATGGCAAAAATACATTGTCAATATATAATGTATTGTTAATATGGGGGGGCAGGATAGAGAGGGAGGAGAGAGGAGGGATTGATTGAACAATATATTAAGGAAGGAAATAATTTAACATTGTACAGAAAATATTAATAATAGTAAACTTACGTAAGAAAGGTGTACAATATGTAATATTGTAAACAACACGCGATATATATAAATTTTAGCTTATGTGGAATTTTAATAAAAATAATAAAAATAAATAAAAATAAAATAAAGTACTCTAATTTGTGGGAGTGAAATTCTTGATTTTTAGATCTAATCCCAGCTTGTGGATAGTCTGAACTGTGTTGACAAAAGAGCTGTGAACATCCCCTCTCCTGAACTCTGCCAACTGAAGGGGCTTGTACGATGTGGCAGGGTAATTTCTGCAGATTTGCAGATTAAAAATAGTAGGTAAAACAGAGATTTTCCCCTTGCTCTGTCTACTTATCATCCCAACCAAGAGGGATCACTATGTTCTCTCTGATTGGTCAGTAGAGAAAACATGGAGATTCCTATGTTATCAATAAAGATGAAAAACAATAAAAAAACTGTAAAGATGCCAAAACAACATAATACAAACATTACTTGGAATGTTTGCAACCTCAATTCACTTGTAATTTCTTGCAGCTTCAGAAGGACATTTATCGAGAGAAGACAGAAAACAGCTGTGTATTGTAACCCTTATTGAAGGCAGTGTGATCAGTGTGATCCCCTTTTGGCTTCAGTCAGAGGTCATTCCATAGCCTTGGTGTGACTGTGCGCCTTTCCACGCTATATAATTATTCCACTGTAATTCCACTTTACCTACCATGGCTTCCTCCTGTGGAATCTTGGGGCTTGTAGTCTTGGAAGGTACTGGAGCTCTCTGGTTGAGAATTCTAAATATCCCTTCCTAAGCTGCAAATCCCATGATTCCTTAGAACAGAACCGTAATCATAGTGCAATAGTTATGAAGTGCAGAAAGGCCCTGTGTTAAATGTCCTACTTCTAACAGTTAGGGTGCAGGTAGAGCAAGGCTTGGGGCTTTTCTGCCCTGCACTATTATAGTGCTATTATTCCATTTTCAACATCCTGTGGAATTCTGGGTTCTGTAGTTTACTGAGGCCAAAGAGCTCTCTGGCTGAGAATTCTAAAGGCCCCTCCCTACACTGCAAACCCCAGGATTCCATAGGATGTTGAAAGTGGAATAATGGCACTGGAACAATGTAGTGTGGAAAGGCCTTTGGTTTGCAGTGGTTGATGTGGGGAGAGATCAGACATTGTGAAAGGCACCATCCCCCCAAACTGGATCCAGAAGGAGGAAGTCAGAAGAATTGCTGCAGTCAGTGAAAAAAAAAGAGAGATATGTAAAAGTAAAATAAGATAGCTGTTTTATCTGAAGCAAGTTGTTAAGCAGTCCGGGTTGAAATATGAAATCTGTGAAGTCAGTGGAACTTAAATGGACATCCGTGTTTGGGCTTTTGAATTGAATTATGCATAAGAGCTCCAGAAGTTGTTATTCGGTTATTCTACTAGAAGGAAAACTAGGAGAACGTTCAGCAAAAGGGATTTTACACATCTAGAGAACTGTTTAGGGATTAACTTGATGGCACTTGCACGAATGTGTTGGCCTGTATGAAAGTCTTCTGAATTACCTCCAGTCAGGTGATGAAAATGAAAAGAAGATACGAAGTTGGCTTGGAGAAACTGGAATCAGCTGCAGCACAGGTGGCCACGATGCAGGTGGAACTGGAAGCCCTGCAGCCCCAGCTCCGAGTGGCTAGTAAGCAGGTTGACGAGATGATGGTTGTGATTGAGAAGGAGTCCTTAGAGGTGGCAAAAACAGAAAAAATTGTTAAAGCAGATGAAGAGGTGGCCAATGAGCAAGCAATGGCTGCCAAAGCCATCAAGGATGAATGTGATGCTGATCTGGCAGAAGCCCTGCCGATCTTGGAAAGCGCCCTGGCTGCTCTTGACACTCTGACTGCACAGGTAATGGTTTGTGAGAGGTATCTTTAAATGATGTCTTGACTGAGGCACCTGATTTTGAAGCAGCTGCTGTGTCAAAGTGAATTGCTGTGCCAATTTTATTTATATATCACTTTTCCATGTATCACGCTTAATGCTGCGCTTGCTGTGATTTTTGTGGCTCTGCTACAAAATTCTTTTGCTGCAAATACCCTTTTAAAATCCAGTTTTTGAAAGAAATAATTGGAGGCAGGGAACATGTCCCTCAGACTTCTCAAAAAACCTGACATCCCTGCCATAATGATAACAAATGAGTATGAAAGCCAACACTTTACTTAATTGTGTTAAGGTCATCTTGAAGGTACTTAAGGCTTCTTGAGAAACAGTTGAGAAGAAATGACTGAATCATGGGGGTGGGTTGGGGTGGGGTGGGGGTTGAGTCATGATAAATGGTAAATGATGGAAATGAGGATGAGGTTTCAGCATTTGCTGAATATGCTCAACCCACTTAAGCTTTACTGTTACTAGTGTCCCACAGACTTAAGAATGACCAGTAAGTGGCAATGTTCACTGAGTTTGTGGCATTTGCTGCAAGAATTTCAGGTGTTTTAGAGTGCTGATCTAACAGTAAAAATCGAATTAATTCACATTGAATACGGGAATAAGAGAAAAGAAGACCACTTGTTATATCCACAGAATGGCAGGTTGCTGAATCATGTAGCCTGAAGCTCTAGAAAGTGCTTTAATTGAATATAATTATGTAACTTGAAAATAGTAAGCTACAGTACCAGCTTTTGAAAAGGAGGTTTAAAGGAAGGATAAGAAAATTATATACACTACTTGTCTGTGCATGCCGGTTCCATCTTTTTGAAAGTGGATTGAAATTATTAGTTAAGGAAAACATTAGTGTATGTGTGTGTTAGTATCTTTTAAATCAGTATGTTAGAAGAGAAGTTGTACATTATCTTAGGCAGAAATGTCTAATTTCAAATCCTTTCCACAAAAAAATAATGTTGTTTCAGGGTATATTATCAGTAAGAATTTTAGAATCAGAGCAAGTGTTGTTTGAGTATTGAACTATAACTCTGGAGGCCAGGGTACACATGACTGCTTGGGCATGGAAACCCACTGATTGACAAGTTATACTTTCTCAGCCACAGAGGAAGGCAAAGGCAAACCCCATCTGAACAAGTCTTGCCAAGAAACCCCTGCCTGAGGAAAAAAAAAAAAGAGGCATATATCTCCAAGTGCTCAGTGGATGGTTTTTATTTTATTTTTAATTTTAGAATAAGCCCCTTTTTAATTAATGCAGTTTGGCCTATATGTATATTTCAATGGCCTAAAAATAAATACAAATAGAATTGTCAAACTAAAAATCAAAAGGACACCACATAATTCTAGTGTAATATCTACATAAGACTTCATAATACAGTGAGCTTTCCATTTTTGTGGGGGTTAGAGGTGCGAGATCCCCACGAAAGTGTAAAAAATGCAAATAAAAATAAAACACGAACACTATTTTTCTTACCTGAGAATAGTTTCTAGGAATCTCTTGGTCCTCCAGTGCAATCCTATGGTCAGCTTCCATTGGAAATAGACATAAAGTCACACTGGAGGACCTAGCGATACCTGGAGAAGTGTTCTCCTCGGGAATTTCTAGCTCCTTCAGTGCTACTTAATCTCCAATTCCAGCAGAAGGTGACATAACATTGCACTGGAAAACTTAAGGCCTTTCTGCACTACACTGTTACAGTGCTATTATTCTACTTGCAATATGCTATGGAATTTTGGGGTTTGTAGTTTACTGAGGCCAAAGAGCTCTCTGGCTGAGAATTCTGAATGCCCTTCCCTAAACTGAAAACCCCAGGATTCCATAGGAAGTTGAAAGTGGAATAATAGCAGTTTAACAGTGTAGCATAGTGCAGAAAGGCCCTTAGAAATTCCTAGAGAGGGCCTATTTTTCCATGGCTGGGTCAAATAAATAAAATAAATAAATTAAATGAAAAAACCCCATGAATAATCAATTCTATGAACTTATGAAAGTAGAGGGCCTATACTTACCAATATGCTATCTAGTAGCAGAAATTTCTGGAGCTGAAAATCACATTTCATTTGCCAGGCCAACAGTAAAGTAGAGAATCCAGCTGAAGGTTTTTTTTTTTTTTAATTTTAGTAGATAGTCAGAAAAAAGGGAGAGGGAGATAGGAAGGAATGAAAATTCTGTGAAAACCCCCTGATAGTTTCACCTTAGGGTCTCCATAACTCAAAAATGACTTGAAGGCACACAGCAGTAATTTTAGAATCCCTGAAGCTGAAATCCTACACACATTTATCTGGGAGCAAACTCTGTTGAACTCACTGTGGCTTGCTAAGAGTAAATATAGTGAGGGTTCTGCTGTCAGTTTAATATTTGTAGAAAGTTTAGATGACAGGAGGTAAGGAAGATGCATAATAATAGAGAGAAAATGTGAGATATTAACTTAAACGATAAGTTTATTGTAAGAGTCATAAATTGAATACACTTAGATAAACACATGGAAGTATAACTAAATATGTGAATAATGGAGACAGAAGACCCCACTCTAGTCTTTCGATTGCCTTTTTGTTTTTTAAAGGATATCACTGTTGTGAAGTCCATGAAGAGTCCTCCTGCTGGTGTGAAGCTTGTTATGGAAGCTATTTGCATCTTGAAAGGCATCAAAGCTGATAAAATTCCAGATCCAACAGGCACAGGCAAAAAGATAGAGGATTTCTGGGGTCCTGCTAAGAAACTCCTGGGAGACATGAGATTTTTGCAGTCACTTCATGAATATGACAAGGACAACATACCTCCAGTTTACATGAGTGTCATCAGAAAGCAGTACATCACCAATCCTGAGTTTGTTCCTGAAAAGGTTCGAAATGCTTCCACGGCTGCTGAAGGGCTGTGCAAATGGGTCATTGCCATGGATTCCTATGACAAGTAAGGGTTTGTGCAAGAGCATACTATGAATGGAGATTGTTGGTCTTCCTATATATTCTGTTTGTTCTCATTTCCCCAGATAATAGAATGTTCTGGGAATAAACTTTCATATGATGTTACTTTGTGAAGGCAGGACGCTGTGAGATTACCTTCTTTTTTATATAATATCTATTTATTTACAATTACATTGTGAACAGGGGTAGGTAGACTGGCATCCAAACACCCAGTGTTAGTCTTTAAAGCAGCACTGGTTTTGGCCAAACCATCCACCTAACTTTGCAGTTTTGTCATGTTTGCTGCCAGGCAGGTACATAAAGTATGGGTACACAAGTGTGCATATGGGAATGCCTTTTTTCTGGGTACAGATAGGAATGCCTCTTTCTGCTTCTCATGCTAAAAACCCATATCCATGCAGAACACTGGTCTATGCACCCACCATCTTGTGATTGGTTGGTTATACTTTGCTGCCCCTAACTCTGGGCTGGCAGGTGTTGATGGCTTCAGCTTCCATCAGCCCTGGTCAACATGGTCACTGGAGAATGATAATGGGCATAATCATAGAATCATAGAGTCATAGAAATGTAGAGTTGGAAGAGACCACACGGGCCATCCAGTCCAACCCCCTGCCATGCCGGAACACCCTCAAAGCACTCCCGACAGAACTCAAAGCACTCCCGACAGGTTCATCAGCATCTGAAGGGCCCAGAGTTCCCTAGTGCTGCCTTAGGGACATCAGCTAGCCATCAAAGTTCTTCAAGTCTATCCAGACAGACAAGACCCCATAGGGAAGAAGGATGATTTTATGTAACTAAAGAGCAAGTTTATAAAAATGATTCTTTGATTTAATTAAATAATCATTCTAATGCACAAAGAGACTCAGAAGTATGATTTTGACAAATGGTAGGGCAACGTCACATCTCAGCCATTAAGGAATTAATTTTTTTCTGTCTTACTTCCACTCATACCTAGCTCCCATATCCTAGTATTCTAAAGTGTGGTGGGGACATTCGTTCTTTGTTTCAGGCAGCAAAATGTCTCAAGCCTGTTGTGATACTTTGTGCAGCACGTAATTGGTGCTGATTTGTTAATGGAATATGTATGTCTGCAGCCTATGTGAAGAAAATGCAGGTAGATGGTGTAGCAGTGTCGCCAGGTAGATGCGTAAGGGCAGAATACTTGACACTTTATCCTTTAACCTTTAGAGTGGCAAAAGTTGTTGCCCCTAAGAAGATAAAGCTCAATGCAGCTGAAGCGGAACTGAAAATTGCTATGGACGGTTTGAGGAAGAAACAAGCAGCCTTAAAGGAGGTTCAGGACAAGTTAGCTCAACTGCAGTTGACACTAGAAGAAAAGAAGCAGGAGAAAGCTGATCTGGAGAACCAGGTAAACAACATGTGTCTTGAAAGCTGGCACATAGGATTATGGCATTCGTTTCTGCAGAGTTTCTTTTGTTTTCCAATCTTAAGTTTGGTTTGTATTGAACTTAGAGAATTTTTCCCAAATTTCACTCAGCCCAAATCTTGATTATTTTTTCCACGTTAAAACCTGTATGCACTTTTGTGTTTGTATTTCGTAATACAAACCTTTGTGTCATATATAAGTACAAACAGTTTTCCCAGTAGTATGCGTTTGAATGTTATTTTCATGAATGTTTCCGTTTTTGTTTGTGTTTTCCCCAATATATGCAGTTCAGTATGTTTTTGTTCATTTCTTTTGGTAATTGGTGAACCGCATTGCAAACTTCAGTATAACTTTGGTGGATGGCAGTTTTGTTTCATAGGCTGATTTAGAAGTGCAATATTGAGCCAGGCTGCATTAATATGCAAATACGAAGTGTACATTAAAATGGTCAGTAGTTGAGAGAGAATTTGTTTATCTGTTTTGGTAAAAATTAGGTCAGTTACTGATGGAGAGATCTATCAATGGAGCCTCCATTTAACAGGTTGTCCAAAGCCTAGAAATACTTTTAATATACAATAAAACACAAAAACATACAAAGCAATATTGTCTATATCAGCCTATACCTTATTATATGCACTCTAAATTAATCCAAAAGGAATATAATTTCAAAAGATAAATAAATGAATAAAATCATATATATAAATCTGAAGATTATAGCTCAAATACTTCAAAGTAATTATTATTTCTTGGTACAAAAGCTTCCCTTTAAAAACAAAGCCTACTCCAGTTCACTCCAACTCCCCCCTCCCAATTCTTTTAGGCTGGCTTTTGAAGCTTGCTCTCAACTTAGTAAACAGCTAACAAGACCTTGAATATAAAATCCAGCCGCTTCTCTGTGTGGGAGCAGGTGTTCCAGTAGCCTCTTATCTTCAGAAAAGTTCAATTTCACATGAACAGTTCAGCTCAGTCTGTAATCCTGTAGCCAATATTCTGTAAATGTTAATGGCTTGTAGTATCCTAATTTCGTCCAATTCCAAGGTTCATAAAAAGTTCATAAAATTCTTAAGTTCTTAAATGTGAAAAATCTATAAAGTTCTAAAACATATGTTCATGAAAAGTCCCAAAACAAAAGTTCAGTTCTTTAGTTGCTTCTAACTTACGCCTAAATCCCATGGCATCAATAGGTCTATTCGTAGCAAAGAACCACTTACACATAGGTAAATCCCAAGGCATCTGTAAGTCTACTCATAGGTAAGTACCAAGGTAAATCCCAAGGCATCGATAGGTCTCCTCATACGTAAGATCCACTTACATCTGGGTAAATCCCAAGGCCTACAAGGTGGGTCTACTTGTAAGTAAGAATAACTAATACCTCTGTAAATCCCATGGCATTAGTGGGTCTACTTGTAGATAAGAGCCAGGTTACTTCTTTTAAAATCAGTTTCTATTTAATTCCATTGTCCACTAAGAAAAGGATCCAAAATCAAAATCCAGGTGCCAAAGACAACAATTAGCTTCAAAAATCCTTGATAAACTAAAAGAAACACGGAGATTCCTCTTCATCAAACCACCACACCAAAGTACATTTTCCAACAAAAAAACCAAGAAAACAATTCACAAATCCAAGTTAGTTCCCAAAAGAAGTATTAATCCAGAGGAATGTATTTATGACAGCATATAAATCCACAAGTCTCTCTGTTTTGCCAAGCAAAACTAAAAGGGAAAAAAAAAGAGATTTAAGATGACTTTATAGAATTGACGAGTGCCAGGACAACAAAGATAAAGGTCAAGACTTTTGGAAGAAAAATTCTATTGTCAAGAAAGTACAAATGGAACCAAGAACAAGGAAGGGAATGGCGGCAGCAGCTGCAACAATGACTACCCAGCCAGTAAGGAGAACATCAACAGAGATACCCCAGAAAGATTTAATGTTGCAGATGATGGAGGAACTTAAGAACATTAGAGAGGACATAAGACAGACAGAGAAAGACATCAGACAGGATTTAAAGGAGACAAGAAAAGAGATGAGAACAGATATGAAGCATGAAGTCGATAAACTGGGGAAGAAATCTGAAACCTTAGCTAAGGATGTTACAAAGATAAAGACTGAGACCAAAGAAATAAAGGAACAAGTTCCACAAGTACAGACAGAAATGATTGAAGTAAAGGGGAAGCAACAAGAAGAGGAATTCCAGATAACGTTGCAAGAGTTACGATATCAAGAAAGATGTCTCAGATTTAGAACCATTCCCGAATTTAGCAGTGAAAATTTATATGAAAAAATGGTTCCGGCTTTGGCAGAATATCTAGACATTGATGAAGATAAGATGGAAGCCTATATTGACAGAATGTTCAGAGTATCCTCTAGAATAGTGAGAGAAAGAAAATTACCAAGAGATATTATAATAACCTTCACTCGGACAGTTATCAGAGACAAAATATTACAGAGGAGCTATGAAGGAACATTTAAGATTGAAGATACAGATGTAGGAATTTTTAAAGACATACCATATCAAATACTCAAGAAGAGACAAGATTATAAACCTCTGGCCAATCTTTTGATGAAGTTACAGATCAATTACAGATGGGAGAAGACTGAAGGCATTTCTTTTATGTATAAACAGCAGAGATATAGGATTAACTCAGTTTTTAAAGCCAAAGAAATGATGGAAAGGTTGAAGAGAGATTTACAAAGACCTACAGCTGGAGAGAAGGATGAAGAACAGGAATCATTGGAAGAAGAAAAAGGAAAAGAGGAAAAAGAACAGATACAAGAAGAAGAGGTGGAAGAAGAAACAGTGCAAGAACAAGAATTGAGAGAGGAAGGAGAGTTGGCGGCAGAAAATATACAGGATTAATTTGAAAATTAGGATAAATAATTTTAATATAAAACTGAAAAAATGGGGCTAAAAATATACTCTTGGAACATTAAAGGATTTAACTCTGAATATAAAAGAAGACAGATATTTCATCATTTGGAAAAACAAAAATTGGATATAATTTGTTTACAAGAGGTTCGAATAAGGACTCAAGATTTGAAATATGTCAGAAATCCGAAACTGGGTAGCTGCTTTGCAGCTACGATTGATCAGAAGAAAAGGGGGGTATTGATATACGTCAATTCAAGATATGGTGCACAACAAAAATTTCAGGATAATAATGGGCGATATTTGGCGATAGAAGTAAATATGAAACAGGACAAGATATTAATAGTTGGCGTATATGCACCTAATGGAGCTAAAGGAGAATTCTTCCCCAAAATATACAAAGAGATACAGAAATATGTACAAGAAATAGGAAACACAAAAGTTATCGTTCTGGGGGACTTTAATGGAGTTATTAATCAAAAAGTGGACAGAACAGTATAGAAGTTAGTCTCCCGAAACAACGGTAAACTGCCTAAGAGTTTTTTCCAAATGATGGATGATTTAGATCTTTATGATACATGGAGATATAAAAATGGACAATTAGATGGATATATTTTTTTCTCAGACAGACATAAATCAATGTCTAGGATTGATATGATTTTGACGTCTAAGGATTTGATGTTGAAAACAGTGGATATAGACATTCTTCCAAATTTATGTTCGAATCGTAGTCCGTTACAAATGAAACTTAAGATTATAGACAGAGAGAGGACATGGAGATTGAATGAAGAGATATTCAGGAGGGAGAAGTACATTAAATAAGCAAAAATAGAATTAAATAATTATTTTAAGGAGAACATGACATCGGAATTAGAGCCGCAGAATCTCTGAGAGACTATATCTGCATTCCGTAACTAGCTTTAGTTACTTTAGTTACTTCAGTTACTTTAAAAAGGATTCAATGGTTTCATGGAAGAAAGGTCTATCAGTTTATGGTGACTAAATGGGAAAAAACAATGGACGTGATTTTTGCCTTGATATTCTTCTTGTGGATGTCTCAGACTTTGTGAGTGAGGCATTACAAATAACAAAAGTATCTGTAGAGGAGATAACATTATTTTGGTAAAGTTATATAACAATTGGCAATAGTGTTTTTCCCCATTTAGAACAAGTAATAGTTTCTCTAAAAACATTATTGACATATCATCCAGATAAAGGTTGCACTTTGTTCAGCTTTTAGGGGTCTTCTTGTCAGACCTTGGGGTACGTTTTGCAATTATTTATTTGATATTTTATTGTTATTTATGTGACTTTTTCAAAAGTCACCTAAAAAGTACCTAAAATTAATACATCATTAACAAACTATTGAGTAATTAGCAGCATATATAGAATCATAGAGTTGGAAGAGACCCCAGGGGCCATCGAGTCCAACCCCCTGCTATGCAGGAACACACATCAAAGCATTCCCAACAGATGGCCATCCAGCCTCTGCTTAAAAACCTGCAAAGGAGGAGAATCCACCACACTCCACTGAGGCACCATATTCCACTGCCGGACAGCTCTGACCGTCAGGAAGTTCTTCCTGAGGTTCAAGTGGAATTTCCTTTCCTGCAGCTTGAATCCATTGCTCCTTATCCTAGTCTCTGGAGCGATAGAGAACAAGCCTGTTCCCTCCTCAACATGACATCCCTTCAAATATTTAAACATGGCTATCATGTCCCCTCTTAACCTTCTCTTCTGCAGACTAAATAGTAACTAACACTGACATAATACGTGTAAAAATGAATGTCCAAAGTTCTGCGGTGTCCTGTAGTGGCATCTGGTTGTGTAATAGGATGCTGGACCAAATCGACTGTGTATGCTGAAGGCACCAGATCCTGTTTGATCTTGGAAGCTAAGCAGAGTCACCCTTAGTTAGTACTTGGATGGGAGATTGCCAACAAATACCAGGTGCTATAGGCTAGATTTCATAAGGCAGAAATGGAAACCACCTCTGAGTATTCCTTGCCTAAGAGAACCCTATGAAATTCATGGGGGTCACCATAGGATGACAGGGGTCTTGAAGACATGCACACACACAGACACTGATCTGTATTTTAGGGTAGAACAGAATTTTGGTCTGTGTTGAAACAAGCAAATCCAAATCCAACTCAGAAAAGGTATCCAAGGAAGTGCTACCAGTACAGGCATTTATTTCAGAAGTGGGCAAAATGCAGCATCTTGCTCCCTTTTATTTTTGAGACTTCTGCCAGTTCTACCACCAGTGAATTTGCCACAGTAGTGGCTGTTCACAAAAAGAGTGGTTTCTCAATAAAATAAGGGATGTCAGAAGTGTATGTCCCCCCCCCAAGCCAAATTGTGTCCCTGGGAACCTCCTGGAAGTGTGATTTGGCGTTAAGAGAAGGTACATGCTCCCTATGCACCTTATTTTAAATGGACATTCTGGTAGTGGTGGTGATATGTGTGTGCCAGAGCCACTGTTATGGCAGTGTCAGCAGCACAGTGGCAATAAAGTGGACTGTGGCCCCTGAGGCATTCAGGGCCATTAATACAGCCCCTTTTATTTCAAGAAGTTGCCTACTCTGATACATCCCTTAATTAGTCCTTTCATGAGTTCTGGCTTTAGTTTGGTTGAAAGGGAAAGAGGGGTTCATCTTCTGTTTCTAAATTATTTCTGCTTAATTTGGGGAAGTTAAGAGAGAGGCAAACAGGGAGGAGAAGTTGCTTGTGAATGTACCAGTGCCATTCCTGGACTGCCTTT
Source organism: Cyclura pinguis (assembly GCA_030412105.1). Lineage (NCBI taxonomy): Eukaryota > Metazoa > Chordata > Lepidosauria > Squamata > Iguanidae > Cyclura > Cyclura pinguis. Next base: position 206,028,726 of record CM059599.1, read on the forward strand.
CTCACCTACCTGCTGGGTGGTGAAGATGTATGTGGATTGGGGCGTATTGGTTCCTGTGCCAATTGCAAGGCTTTGCAGAATTTTTGCTATTTCTCAAATTAGTAAACATCTTTTAAAAAATAAATGATGAGGCAGGAAATTCAATATGCATTCTGTTCATTGCCCATATCTATGTGAAAGTGACCTTCCTAAGTCAGCATCATGCTCCTGTGAGATATGTATTGCTTTTTTAGATGCTACTGTTTTCTATATCACAGATAAATCCATTATCAATTTCACATTTCAAACTGAAGGCAATAATTTATTTGAAGGAAAGAAGAATGGAATTGCCATAGACCTTGTTGTATTCAGCCATGACAATCTGTCACGCACATTTTCTCTCCCCTTTTTCTACCTAAAAGCTTTACACCTTCAAATCCAGAGGCCATCTATTTTATTGAAAAAGAATAATATCGTCCAGCAAAATCAATGCATCTGTAGTAGTTCTCAGATGCATTAAAAGCAGAATGGGTAACCATTTACAGTCACAAAGTTTGTGATGGCTAAAGGTTGTATTTTGGTTTTCAGGTTGACCTGTGCAGCAAAAAACTGGATCGAGCAGAAAAATTACTTGGCGGCCTTGGAGGTGAGAAAACCCGCTGGAGCCAGACAGCTTTGGAACTGGGAAAGCAGTACATCAATCTGACGGGCGATATCCTCATCTCATCAGGCATTGTGGCTTACTTGGGAGCCTTCACATCCAGCTACCGACAGGTAAGGAGAGAACGAATGATATTTCTGTAATCTAAATGCTTCTGCAGCAAAGAAGCAAATGCTTTCCCCAGCTACCCCAAGATGTACACCGTCAGCTGAGCTTGGAATAAAAAGCAAAGGGAAGAAAATAATACTTCATGTTTGATAAAGGAAATATATGAAGGTTTGTTGTTGTTGTTGTTGTTGTTAACTGCCAGCAAGTCAACTTAACTTACGGCAATTCTGTGGATGAGAGACATCCAGGTCACCCTGTCATCAGCTGCCTTGCTCAGGTCTTGCGGACTCAGGGATGTGGCTTCCTTGATTGAGTCTGTTCATCTACAATACGGTCTTCCTCTTTTCCTACTGTCTTCTACCTTACCAAGCATCATTGTCTTTCTGTAGTGAGCCATCTCTTCTCATGATATGGCCAAAATACAACAGCCTCTGTTTAGTCATCTTGACTTCTGGGGAGAGTTCAGGCATATGAAGGTGCTGTGTACTAAACTGGATGATTGGTTTGTCTTGTCCAGGATGGACAACTTGTGGCCTTCTAGAAGTTGTTGAGCTGCTGCCTTCCATCAGCCCTGGCTGGTATAGCCAGTGGTGAAGGATGATGAGAGATGTGGTCCAACAACATTTGGCGGGCCACAAGTTGCCCACCTTGCATCTAGCCTGATGTTGTCTTTCCCATTTCCTTTATGGGAGTTCCTTCTAACTCAACTTTCCAAACACTGAGTTTCCAGATAGCGAATGGCATCCTGTTGGTTAGTTCCAACGAGATTACACCCATTTAGTCAATTGCTGAGCGGTGAGTGAACATGTAGATAAATCCCATTAATTTAATGGGTCTACTCTAGGCAAGACTAACAACAAGATTTAGGTCATTTTTGGCCTGCAACTGCCACCATCCCCAACTGTTCATTATGATGATTGTGACTGATGGTATTTGGGGACGCAAGTTAAATTGGAAATGCCGAATACTGAGCCTGAGATTTCTTACATGCAAAACCTTTTCTACCACCAAGCATGGGTCAGGGCTGTAGCTCAGTGACAGAATGCATGTTTTGTCTTCCATATTCAATTCCAGGCAGGGCTGGGAGGGACCCCTGTCGGAAACACTTGAAAGCCTCTGACAGTCAGTGTAGAGTAGGCATGGCAATCCAGATATTTGGGATTTCAACTTCCAAAAGCCCCAGCCAGAATAATCAATGTAAGAGGATTTTGAGAATTGTCAGTGTCTTTATTTGAGGTCAGCAGACCTTTTAGATGTCATAGTAAAACACATTTTAGTAAAAATATGTGTTAATATGTTTATGAAAATGGTATGTTATATATAATAACAACCGGTCATCAGTGATCTGGTGAGAATAGCCAAATTCAGACACTTAGCCACTTGCTCAGTGACTGACTTACTAGAATCCTACAGCAACTTGAGATGATTGAGAGACTCAAGAGGTGATTTGGACTAGTTCCCACAAGGCACAGTCAGAACGGGCAATTATAAGACATAGTCTAAATCAGTGGTTCTTAACCTGCTGTCTGCAAACCTCTGGGAGTCTGTGGAGCCCTAACAGAGGGTCTGCGTAGGTTTGCCATTCATCCTGGAAAATGGAGAAAATCCTGGATTTAAGAGACTAAATGATGTCCTGGCTGGTTGTGGCCAGTTGATGCAGCATGTCCCAGATTCCTCAAAGTCAGAAATGATGATGGCAGAGGCAGCAGTGATGACAGGCTGGTGAGTTTCTCACCCTGTGAGGGAGGTTTTACTGTGCAGGTGCACCAGAGAGCCTGGAAGGCGGGAAGGCCACAAGTGAGTCTAGAAAACAAAGGAAGATAGCCAGTCCAGGCCTTACATGGTAAGTGTGGCAATGCTGCTTGAGTCCATGGCAGAGCTCTGCTTCCCAGTAGCCATGAGAATATAAGGGAGTCCCCTTACTTTTGTGGCTGTTTGGAAGTAAAGCAGCGAGATGCTTTCAAAACAAGCACTTACCCTCTCTCTTCTATCAGTGGTCCTTCGGAGGAAAATGACATTTCTTTTATGTTTTCCCCCAAAGCAATACTGAGACATTCTTACATTCTAGGCACTGCTTTAGGGGAAAAGGGCAAGAGAAATGATTCTTTAAGCGAACGTCCCATTCATAACCTTCCATTAGGAAATTCCAGCTCATTTTGCTCTCCTGGCACTTGAAGGATCTCAGCATGCTACTCCACAGACTGTTAACAAACCTGTTTTCCTTTGCATTGCCTACTAGAAGAATAACAGATAAGGGTGAGCAACTGTTGAGCAACTTTAAACAAATATTTGAATATTTAAATCTAAATTTAAATATTTAAATCTTGAGTTATGTCTTGGGGGTCTCTGACACAAATTAAATTTTTAGGGGTCCCAAGTAAAGAAAAGGTTAAGAACACTAGTCTAAATGACCAAAGGATTGTGCGGGTTGCAGTTCAAAGCATGTTAGAGGTTCCCCACTCTAGAGATGTAAGGTATAGTGAGTTAGGTGGACCAGTGGTCTGGCTCAGTACAAGGCAACTTCCCATGTTTTAAGCAACCAAATAGAACATGTGCACATGAATCAGCTAACCGTACAGGTTGTGTGGCAGCATACTTAGGAAAAATCAGGCTGATCAGAAATTTAAGATCTTTCCATGTGTTGTATCCCAGCTGTTCTATCATTTCTCCACACATTTTTTTTTAGCTGATCACAAGAATGGCAACACAGTAGCTATAACCATGGATGCCCTTAGTCAAAGCATCACATTTCATATTTTCTATGTAGATTTATTGCTAGGAACTGTTGGAACAGAAAAGCTTTTGAATGTCTAAAATTCTTTAAGTGTGTTAAATATTTGATGGATTCCCTTTGATTTTAGGCTGGACTTCTAAACACTCATATATCTGAAAACTAAATGCATCAGACCTTAAGAATCCTGTGCTGTGTCCAAAGAAATGGGTTTATATCCAGCAAAGACCATGTGAAAATAAAAACCAGCTAGTCTTAAAGATGCTACCACATTTCTTTTTCTTTTTCTTCCTCCCCTTCCTCCCTCCTTTTTAGGAACACAAAAGTCTTTCCCATATAATTGCAATAATCTTGCTGAAAGTAGTGGAACTCTGAACAGCTTTCATTGGATTCCATGGGATTTAGTCATGTCTCACTATAGTTGAATCAGGACTAATATGCTTAATGGCTCAAGTTTATGAAGAAGCGCCTGTATTAGTCTCTATTTCTCTCAGTTTCTAAACCATTGCTGTACAATCATGTTTTCTTTAATCAGGCCAGTATAGCTATTTCTGTTAATGAGGCTGAAACATTTGTTCTACAAGTGCTGAGATTATAATAAAAAAAAAATTTGGTGCGGACAATGTTACGTTCTTCTTCTTTTTATAATGCATAGTCGTTGATAGTCCATTCTCCCTTCACTAACCCACAAGGAATGTTCTTCTTTTCTCTTTGCTAGTTTCTTAATAGGTGTTTTGGGATTTAAAAAGAGTAAGTATGAAACACAATCAGTAATTTTGGCAGGGATATAAAATTCATGTTTTTAATGGCTTCTGTTATAACCAATTAAAATAGCTATAATTTATTCTAATTTTCTCTATGTAACTTGATTTTATTAACAAGTGACAGGCAATTATCCTTAAATCAACATTTTGAGGAAGGTAAATCCTGAAATACTTAGCTGAAGATACCTTTGAGAGGATATTAAAATTCTTTGAAATGCTATTATTTTGTATCTAGGCCAGTTCCCTTGTCCAACATTTCAGTTTGTTTGTCTAATTTGTTTAATTCCTAGGCGACTTAGTGTAAACATATAGTGCCCATGTGTAAATCTCTCCAATCCAAAAAAGGTCTTAACTTGATTTCATTTACATCTATTTTAACTTTAGTGCTTCTTTAAGGATAATGTTAAGGGAGTGGAGTTTCAGCCCCAGGACTTACAGAAATGTTACCTTTGCTGTTTCCAATCACGATAGAAAACTCAAGACACTGAAAACTAGCCTTCGCCATTCTGATTCACCCATTAGATATCTTGGACCTGCAGCTGTCATCTCATTTAGCTAGCAATGTCAAAGCAATGCTGTCTGGGAGTCATGGGATTTGTAGCCCAGAACACCTGAGGAGAGCACTGGATTTCAGAGATCTGTTTTAAACTGAAAATTTGCATGGAAGAAGAAAGATTTTAACTCACTCCTACTTCTAGTGCTACTCCCTTATAAAAATTTCCCCTGAAACTGGTATTTGTAGAATTTGTAGCCAATCTCTCAATAAAGCTAAGCTCTGCTTCAAACAGGTATATGCACATTACAGTCTTTAAAATAGGTCCTCCAAGTTGTGAGCCTGTATATCTTGTTCTTCCATATGCATGCTTTTGAGTGTCTATATAGGCTCCTTAGGAAAGACTCATAGCTGAACACTGGATTCCTAATAGCTCTTCTTCACTGACTATTTCTGGGGGAAAACAGTGGACAAAACCTGTGCTGTAGAACAGGGATGGCCAACTGTTGCAGGTAGGGGGAATCCAGTATCCTGCCCTGAAACTCTCTGGGGGCGTCACAGACTGTCAGAGAAACCCCTCAAAATCCAAAGCAGAAGTAGTCAAAACTTCACTTTTGAATTTGAAAAATGGTCGTTATTAAAATGTGGAATAATTGAGGGGGCAGGGGGTACAACCTATTCAAAGAGGGATAGCATGGTGTAGCAGTTTGAGCATTGGACTACAGCCCTGCAGCCTAGGGTTCAATTCCCTGGTTGGCCGTAGAAACCCACTGGGTGACCTTGGGTGCATCATGCATTCTCAGCCCCAGAAAACCTTGTGATGGGTTTGCCTTAGGGCCACCATAAGTCAGAAAGGACTTGAAGGCACACAACAACAAATACTTTTGTTGAGAGCCAGCATGGTGTAGTGGATTGAGCATTGGAGCAACGCTGGGGACCAGGGTTTGGTTCCCCACTTGGCCATGGAAACCCACTGATGGGTTTGCCTTAGGGTTGCCATAAGTCAGAAAGGACTTGAAGGCACACCACAATGACGACAACAACCTATTCAAAAAGTGAATTGTTGTTTCTGGGTGTCGTAGGAGAGGCAAATCATCCTATTTTATGAACAGAAAAAAAGAGAGCAGTGCAGGGTGTTTTTTGGGGTTGTGGGTCGTAAAAACAGCCTTGGGAAACCATATATCACCTTGCTCACCCCCGCTGGGGAGGAAACCAGTATAACTGAACCCGCTGCGATTACATTCCATTGGAAGTGAGCAGAGAAACCAAACAATAGTTGCAGTCTCAGTTCCAGATAACACCCATTTAATAGTGATGCCTGCTTATATTTAGAGGTTATGCTTATTTCTCGGAGAGAAAGAGCGAGGCAGGCAGTTGAAGAAGACCTGAGGACTTTCTTCTGCAAGACTTTTTTCCTCTTCCATGGGATCTTCTACCTGTTCTTCCATCATCCCAATCTAAAGCACAGACTTCCTGAGCTGCCTTTTTGAAAATTTATTTGTGAATTAACATACTTCTACCCCTGTGCTATATCAAAAGATCTCAGGGTAGGGCACAGCATTCACATGTCACAATGGCATACTCCCAAACCACAGATCAGTGGTGTCCTAATCTTGCATGTGTGGGTGTTAGAAATATTTAGTTAGCAGGTGTTGACACCTTGCATGTATAGGGATCTTTTTAAAAAACACACCTGGCATCTGGTTCTAATGGGCCTTCACTCACTGAAAGTGCAGGAATTAGAGTGAAGGTGAAATGCATGGGGTTGCCATAAGGGTTTTTGGTAGCTGATTAATTAATTAATTAGACTAATCTGTCAAAACATTGTGATCAACAGATAATGGTATTCATTGAGTTGAAGATTTTAAATGTCTGCATTGTTTTTAATACAATTACTTATAAAAACTGCCTGTGACAAGTACCATCTTAAAGGAGGCATTTTTCCCTGTGTGGAAGAGATAGGAATGTGTCTTCTAAGATAGCATGTACTGCAACATATGCCTTAAATCCATGGGCCATGTCATGCTGGTCCATGTTATTCTTCTCCTACCCATCCTGTTACATGCTGCCCCTAAAGCTGGTTTAGAGGGTTTCCAAGCATGCCAAAGCACGTTTTGAGGGTGCATGGGGGCTTTGGGTGGGGTTGTCCTCTTCCTGTTCCACCCACTGGAGGTAATTGGGTCAATGGGACAATGCAGTTGGATCTTTGTCTATGTGTGCGTCATCATCATATAAAGAAAGCAGTTTCCTTGCAAAACTGCTTTTTCTTATATGAAAATATATGCAACTTTATATAATCAGAAGGATTTCTATCTCGTTTTCCAATCTGTGATTGTGAATCGATTAGTTGACTGAAGCTTTTATGGTTAATTGGCTAAGATTTCTGTAACTGCATGAGATCCCTAGTTTGAAGACATCTTGGTCAGTAGCAGAAGGCACAAGGTTAAAACAGTAAAAAAGTAACATTGGTATGCCCAGGGCAAGGTCTTACCAAAGGTGAGAAGGCTTTTGTTATGACCTTCAATGATGGCATCATTCGGCTAACATTATTTCTCATTCTTACAGCAGCTGATGATAACATTGGCTAACGCTTGTTCTTCTTCCCTTTCAGAATCAAGCACGTGACTGGATATTGACCCTTAAAGCCAGAGGCATCCCCTGCTCAGATGATTTTTCACTAACCACTACTTTAGGAGAACCAGTGAAAATTAGAGCCTGGAACATTGCTGGATTGCCTTCTGACTCATTTTCCATTGACAATGGGATCATTATCTCGTAAGGATCAGATGCTGTCAACTGGGGTGGGGAACGTCCGGGGGCTGAACAGACAGGTGCAACCATCTGGAACTCCACGGGGGCTGTACTTCAATCTTTCTACTCCTGAATTTGCTCTGGTGACAGAATAAAAATCACTGTTCTTTGCCATCTAATCAAGGCACACTGGGCCATGGCCTTGTTTTTAAGGTAGATTTTACTCCTGGAAACCTCTGAGAAGCAGGCTCCCCCTTAAAAACAAGAAACATAGCCTCTGCACACCTTGTTTAACTATAAAAACTAAAGTTGAGGTAAAATTGGGTGGTACAGAAATACTCTGATTCCTGCATAATAGGCAATGCTCATTCATGAAGTCTGTGTTCTGTTTTCTTTCTCTTTCTGTCTGTCTCTCTCTAGGAATGCAAGAAGGTGGCCTCTCATGATAGACCCTCAGGGTCAAGCAAACAAATGGGTGAAACATATGGAAAAGGCAAACAGCTTGCATGTCATTAAGCTTTCTGACTCTGAATTTGTGCGAACACTAGAAAACTGTGTTCAATTTGGCACACCTGGTAAGCAAGCAAATCCCAAAAGTACACATTGTTAAGAAACGTACTCTTTCCTGAATGATGTAGGGAGAGCCAGGATTAACAACAGAGTCAGCATTGGTTGCAATTCATCATATACTCATTGTCATCCATAACAAGGGGCCTCAACGTGCAAGGCAGGTAAATTGTGATTGCATCTGGATAATAGCGCCTTTGGTTGGGGCTTCCGGCGTGACACAGTCGTTCTTCAGTTGTTCTCCCATGGGAGATCATTTTAAAAGCATTTCTTTTTACTAACACACAAAAAAATCCGTTATTGACTTCCTTTCCCACTTCTGTCACACTATGATTTCCTATGCAGTAGTTCAGTTATGCTGATTTTGGGTGGTCAGGAGTGGTTGGTGGGTGTGTTCTTTGAGTGAGAGATCCAGCTCCTTTCTGAAGTCTCCATTGCTACGACATTGCAATGGTACATTGCCATGACATGATAATACCTCATTCTCTCTCTTTCTCTCACACCCACACCCATGCCAGTACGGCTGTAGATTGGGGTGCATAGGATCAGGGTAGAAGACAAACATGAGAGAAAGAGAACAGGAGTTCTTGGTTTTGACTTCTCTCTCCCACAACGCCATAATGGCAAAACGTGGGGAGGAAGAAGGAGAGAAACAATAAAAAGGGGCCAAGATAAATGTTGGGAGAGGTGATGGGTTAGTAGTCTGTATGTGATAAGGTTTGATGTTTGCAGGCACTGTAATCCCAGAATGGCCCTGAAAATGTGCAAGGAAAGACAGCAATCATGATTGTATAACATTTTTACAGACAACGCAATTGTAGTGAGAGAGGGGCCTTATGTGATAGTTCTCTAAGACAACTGACATTTGTGATCTCCTTAATGTTATCTTTATTTGAAGTATTTACTTTATTCCATCATTGTAATAATTTTATATTGGTTGGATCTGCCAAGTAATCTATGCTGTTACACTCCAGATAATATTGCCTGTTGCTGTCCTGGGTGTGCTTACCTTTAAAATTAGGCTGGTCTACTAGTCCGCCTAGTGCTTCCAAATGACTCATACCTCATATAATCACAGAGCTGATTAAGAGTCATTCATTCCTTTTTTAAAATTTGGGGTGGCCTTACAGATCTTTTGGACTGCAATTGCCATCAGTAAAGATAGATGGGAGTTGTAGTCCAGAACATGTTTGGGGCATCCAGTGGATATGAAAAGTGAGGCTGATGAGGGATTCAGCTCAAAACATCTAGACAGCCAAATATCTACAGCAAGGGTGGGCAAAGTGTAGCCCTCAGGACACAAGTAGCCCCTCCATGGCCTCCAAGGGTCAAAAATGTTTTTGCTCCAGAATGCTTCAGAATGACCACTGGTGGTGTGGAGGGCACTTTCGTTATGTTTTAAGACCCCCTGGGCCCTCCAGGAGTCAAAACCAATTTTTGCAATTTTTTTTCAAAGAAGAATATTTTTTGCCTCAAAATGACCCAAAATACCCTCTAAGGGCTCCAGAAGGTCCAAAACATGAGAATGCCCCCATGCCTCCAAGGGTATTTGGGGCATTTTTTTTCCAGAGGTGGTACATTGTGCAGGAAGGGGGTGTTGGCCTTCCAAGATCTTCATGTTTTTTAAAAATGAGGAATAATAGTGTTGCATAGAAAAGAAGTACCCAAGATACTAGTCATTTTCCTCTAACTGAAAAGATGCAGGAACCATTTGTCCTACTGGAATCTACAGGTTGTACTAAGACAATAGTAGACTTTACCCTGCTATCTGGAGCTACTTTTGCTTCTAAGCACTGAGTAAGCACAGGATGAAAGTATTCATTTTTGTCAGTACAGGGATATCACTAAAAAGTGTAGGAAGAGAATTCTTTTAATCATTCTTTCAAACACTTGAAAGTGAAGCTCAGACCATGATTGTATAAACTGGGATTAAGTCCCATTACACTGGCTACTGAGTGGACATGTATAGCATTGGCTTTCAAACTTTGGTCCTCCAGATGTTTCCAGAATCTCTTACCATTGGCCAAAATAGTTGAGGCTTTTGGGAGTAAAAATCCACAACACCTTGGAGGAACAGAGTTTGAATACCACCAATGTGTCAAATTCTGCTGCTGCTCTTGTGACATCTGATTTTTTCAGTATCTGAAAATGAATCTTTACAGTGGTAGAACATCATGCTGAATATTTTGTTACTCTTTGCATATTTGTGAATGTATGAGATTTCCATCATGGGGTTAGACTAGAGTTCAGGTATCAACTGATCCCTTTTTAAAGGTGAAGGGAAAGGGGAGGATTGTTGAATGACAGTATGTGGAACTGCAATCTAAACTTGTTATGGAAACATCAGAAGACTCCATCTTTAAAATGTAGATGAAACCCAAATCTGGTTAAGACTAAATGGTTCATTGTAAGGAAGGATAGAAAAAACAGCCTTGATTGCATGCTAATAACGTTTCTTTTGTTACTTTTCATGATATTTTATGAGAATTTTGATAGAAAACAAGAATAATTTTCAGCATAATGCATAAACAATAAGAATGAAAAGAAAATGAATAATGAATAAAGAAAATGAATAAAAATAAACATAAATGTGTGAGACAGTAGGACACAACTGATAACACCTCCCACACATAACCATTGATATTGCTGAGATTGTGTTTTCCCTTCCAACCCAGTCACCCTATTTTTTTACCTCAAAATAAAAAAAACACACAAAAAAACCTAATGTTTAATCCAAAAAATGTCTTTGATGGTTTTTACTACATTCTACATGTGTAGTTAGTTTCCTTAGTTTAGGCACACTCCATAGTTTCTAACACCATTTGGAAATGTTGGAAATCTCTAGTCTTCACTGATTCCCACTTAGTTAAAATTAGTTTGATGGGATTTTGGTTGCTTTGACTAATAAGGTATGTATGTCTTTAACTGTTGATTCCTTTTTTTTTTTTGCCTTAATCTTTAATAATTCCAGGTAATACTTTCAGAATTAATATGACTGCATGCTATTACGTGTTCAACTGGTTTAAGTGTATCTTTCCTAAAGGCTTTGATGTTTCGGCAATCCCACCAAAAATGTATAAAATCTGCTTTCTCAGCATTGCATTGCCAACAATTTGCCTTTCTGTTTTTTATTATAGATCTCCCCTGTTCTTTCTTCTGTAAAATATTACTCATATCAGATTTTATAGTGGAGTTCTTTAAAATTTATGCAGGCAGCTGGGGCTGTAATAAAAATATTTTATTTTCCACTGATCTTCGAACAATTGAGTACCCCAGATTGGTTTCCCCTTTAGTGTAAAATTTATTATCTGTATGACTATATTTCTAGAAAACAGTTCCCCTACCTCCACTACCACTGCTTATGTTTTTTTCCTCATTCCTTGCAAATGTTTAGATCAGGGCTTTATGCTTTAATAGAACCTGTTTTGGGTTGTATTCCAGTGCTTCTGGAAAATGTTGGTGAAGAACTGGATCCTATTCTGGAACCGCTTCTCCTTAAGCAGACGTTCAAGCAGGCTGGCAGCATCTGTATCCGCCTTGGGGACTCCACCATTGAATATGCACCCGACTTTCGTTTTTATATTACGACCAAGCTGAGAAACCCACACTACCTCCCAGAGACATCTGTCAAAGTGAGCAGTTTGCATAGGAAAAGTCTACTGTTTTGCTTTCTTCTATAAGCAAAGAATACTAGCAGCACAGTTTTGCCTGTCATATTCTCCCTGATGGTGACCCATTTGCCTACTACTGATGCTTGCTTTTACTTTGTTTTTAACTTTGTTTTTTAAAAAATTGTCTTGTTCTTTTTCACATTAAAATCATGTTACCACGATACAGAAGTACAATTCAAAACAAAGATGGGAATTTAAAGAACAACGAAATGCTCAACACACTCCATGCAGGGTTAGAAAACCTGTGACTCTCCAGCTGTTAGTGGACTACAACTCCCATCATCATCCCTAATGATGGCCATGCTGACTGGTGCTGATGACAACTAGTTTCTGAAGAGCCACACATTCTCTGCCCTTCCTTAAATTGTTGGTGCTCTTTTTGTTGGAGCAATTTTTTTCAAAGATCTGGCTGCTTTTGGTTACTGAAAACTGGCAGATATTCAACTGCTGCCGAGAAGGGAAACTCAACCAGAGAGAGTTCTTCAACTTGCTTGTAAACCCCCAAAGATCTAGTAGTTGATAAACCCAGAATTGTTATATATCTTAGCTTTGTGGGGATTCTTAAGCAACTTAAGCAAATCTTTGCTATGTTGGTTTTTCACCTGCTTCTCCCACTTCTTTCCACCCCAACAAACCATTGTTTATCTCTTTACTGAACTTCTGAGTCAATGAGAAGGGAAGCTTCAGAAATCAGCATGTGCGTGCTACACTCTGGCTAGCCTCTGGATTAGAGCATTATGCCTGAAAGTCATGATATTACCAGCAGTGGCAATATTGCATGACACTCTCATATTTATGCTTTCAGAGACTGTACATTCTGTAGTAAGTTTTCTACTGTCTTCTTCAAACTCCAGACAAAATTAGTTTCCTGCATGGTCTGATGTCTTATCTGCAATTCTGCCGTCTTCCCACACTGCAGTAATGCAAACTTGGCAGAAGACCATCCGCAAGAAAGCAGGCTTTCTGCTTGCTGCTTAGTCAGTTACATCTCACTTTCTCAGTGACACAGTTCAGTTTCACTTTCATGCACACTACATTAATGAGAAAAATCATTGGAAGTATATCAAAAACATATATTACCCCTTGAATAAAGGGTATGCAGTGATTTATAGGCTACCCATAAATCTGTGTCACTCAGAAAAGTTAAATGTCCTCCCAGATTCAAAAGCTTCATATTTTAGTGGCCTGCCATTAACAGTGGTTTATGATTTATCTCAGGGGTAGGGAAACATTGACTTTCCAGATGGTTTAAACCATCTCTCATTTGCCCCACCCAGTCTGGTCAATGGTGAGAGACTGGGGCAGTTGTCCACAACTTCTGGAGGGCCAAAAGGCTTCCACCCCTGGTTTATCTGGTTCTAATAATATTTTTAATTGGAACTCTTCTGACTTTCACAGGTAACATTACTCAACTTCATGATAACACCTGAGGGAATGCAAGATCAGCTTCTTGGAATTGTTGTTGCAAGAGAGAGACCAGATCTTGAAGAAGAAAAGCAAGCCTTAATCTTGCAAGGCGCAGAAAACAAGCGGTATAAAATGCATTATGTTTGAAAACTGTCTTGACAGAATGACAGTGGTTGATGGAAAGAGGTGATTAATGCTAGATATGGAATCATGTAACTGAGGATCCACTTGATAAAAAGCTGATGTGACTTGGTATTGCTCAAGAAATGTGGTTTCTTCAAAGATAGGGTTCACATGAGCACTTCTGCTTGCTGTGAAATTACACCCCCCCCAATTACTTTGTGATGGGACTGACGTGGAACTGGATTATGTCCAAAGAAAGTTCAGAAAATCTGATACTTTTAAAGGCTTATTAAATCTATATTGGTGTGAAATCTGAGATGGCTGCATTGTCTTGCACTGGAAAACAAATTGTACTGTAAAATTACTTTGAGCTTTATTGACAAGCTATTCCACAGAAGTTGGTAAACATATTATCTTTTTTTTTCTTCAAAATGAGGCTTTCGAAAGAGTCCATTGTGCATGACTAAGAGTTTTCTCTCCAGTGAGAGCCAGCATGGTATGCTTGAGTGAGTGCTGGATTACGATGCTAGAGACCCGGGTTTCATACTCTGCTCTTTCATGGAAACTCACTGGGTGACTTTGGGTGCATCATACACTCTCTGCTCTAGAAAGCCCCATGACAGGTTCACCTTAGGGTCACAATAAGTTGGAAATGACTTGAAGGCACACAACAACAACAACAACATATAGATACAAGGTCTTGTACCTGAAAGGTTTGCATCTCCAGTGTGTTTATCTATTATGACTGAGTAGTTTCTTTGTAAAAGTGCAGCTCTTGTTATTCCATGTAGCCCTTTCTTGTGGTTTATGATTATTCTGTTCTAGAGCTGAGTGTAGCTCCAGGCCTCTCCAAGGCTTCATTTAGTGTTGATCACTGATGCATGTTATGGCTGTAAAATGAGCTTTATTGGTGGTAGATAATGCAGCAGATGCTATACAGTAGAGAAACATTCCAGTTCTTTTGCTGATGAGGTCCTCAGAGTCTGTGGTAGAACTGGGCTGCTAAACAGGTAATTCTACCCCTAGTATCCCTGGCCAGTAATCCAATTCCCCATGGCCAATGGAAAATTGATTCCCAAAGGTTCTATAGTGCAGAAGCAAACAAAGGTGCTTATAATACTAGTCAGTTGTCTCAGGTCGTTCTGAAAACTGCTTCCACTTGGAAAGTAGTAGAATGATAACGAATTTTGCACTATTACTGCAATTGTGCTTCGGTAGTGTTATTTCCCCTGTTTGCTTTCTCATACTCAAAATACAGCAAGTGTCATTTACACAACTCTGTTTGATCTGCCTCTGGCTCCATGATTGTTGTTTTATTTTTTAAAAAACAGGAAGCCATCTGACACTGTTATGGAATTACTCCCTCACCATTAGGAAGATGAATACACACTGTGCCACTCCCACTATTTTTTTTTCCTATGCTTTTCCCCCAGGAAGCAACAATTGTCTGGTTCTGTTTTTGCATGTTACTCTTTAAACTTTTGTATATTTAATTTTTATTTACTCTTTAAACTATTCTTGAATCCCATGATTTTTCTGCCTTTTATTACTAAAGAGGATTACGTCAGACTTGTGCTATTGCACTACTCTCGTTATTTTAAAAAAAGTTTAAAAAATGAAGCAGCAGCATGCTGGAGAACAGAAAATGAACACACAATTGATCTCTTGGGAACTCTTGAGAATCCCAGGTCTTCCCAGCCCAAACACCAGAAGTAATCTGAGGTTTCCCTGCTGTAGATCCCTGGGGAATCTCCAAAGGAGAACAAAGAAACCCTATGCACATTTGCACCCATTATGTTCCCAGTATTGCAACAAAACAGAACAAGACATTCACATCCAAAGTGGTTACCAAGCCCTAGCAGGATAGGAGTCATTAAAGGATTATTTCAAGTGGGAAAAGAATTGATTTCCAAATGATCAGATGGTGGTATAGCACTGTATAGTGCCAGGATAGCCATAACGGCATGTGATAAACTCCAGGCAAAAACAGGACCAGCCCAGAGCTCTGGTGGCACAGTGGCTAAATGCCAGTACTGCAGCCACAACATTGTAAGTTTGATCCTGCAAGGCTCCAGGTTGACTCAGCCTTCCATCCTTCCTTAGGCCAGTAAAATGAGTACCCAGGTTGTTGGGGGTAATTAGCTAAACACATTTTGTAAACCGCTTAGGGAGTGCTTAGCACTGATAAGGAGTATAGAAATGTAACTGCTATTGCTGTTACTGTAGTTGCAGTATAACAGTGTTATCTGATAAGTTCAAAAAAAAAATTGAAATACACAAGCCTGATCCATCTGCCTCCCTGCCATTGCTAAAAGGGAAAGTTCATTCCACCAGTTTTTCCAGCCTCAAAATGCTAAGCTAAAGCAAAAAGTGTCTTAACAGTCACTAAATACAAATGGATCTTTTCTATGCCACTAGACAGCTCTTAATGTTTGGACATGATGCTGCCAAGAACTCTGCACTATCTGCTTGGTGGCAGACGCCAAAGTCACGGCAATCACGCTGTAATGGTGTGGTCACATAGGTTGATGACTAGGATCTGATGCAAGGACGCTGGCTTTAGTTGGTGTTCAAACCCTAATCCTGGTGCAGCCATTTTCTGATGCTACATCGGCTATGTTGGTGTGGTTTTCATAGGTTCAAGTGCTCAGGGAGTGGTTGTTTTTATTTTGGAAAAATCCCAATACATTTCAGGTCTTATATATGTCAATGGCCTTTGTCAGGAGCTACATAAAAATATAACAATAAATACAAATATAAGAAAACATATTCAGGGATAGATGTGTTGGCCATGCAGCAAAATACAACAAAACCCAAAATCTACAGAAAAGCAATGCCTTTATTGGGCGACCAAAATGCACAAAATATATCATGCAAGCCTTCTAAACTCCATGGCTTCTTCATCAGGCAAAGATGCCAAAAAAATCATGCAGGAAAAGAAGACTGATGATGCTAGAGTCCCAGCCCTATGTTTTGTATCAGATGTTTCTGTTATAATTCAGTTATTCTGGGGAGATCTCAATGCAGGCAAAGGCCTCTCGCTTTCTTGGCCATGTGGGGACCAGGAACAAACAGCAATAAAATTTCAACTCCATTAGCTACAGAAAGGTAACTTCTCTTGAGATCCAGGTTGTCCCTGTCCTCTGCGAAGCTAACTGCTCCTTTCTTAGGCAGAGAACATTGGATTTCTCAAGAAGTCCCTGTACTGTTACATCTGGAAGAACCTCTAGATTTTAGGTTTGGGTGTTTCTTTTCTGTTGAGCAGCGGGAATGAGTTTCTCAGCTCCAGACATTTCTACAGTAAGATTTCATATCAGTATGTGTAGATTTTAAACGGTATACAAAGATTGGAAAGAAACATATTATGATGTATTATGGATGTATTATTGTATAATCAGGTGTAATTCTTTTAATTTTAAACTTGTATTTATATTTATGTTTTTATGTAGCCCCTGAAGCAGGCCATTAAAATATAATATAGGCTGAAATATGTTGGGCTTTTTTCAAAGTAAAAACAGGCATCCACTGAGCGCTTGGAGATGTATTGCCCTTTTTTCCCTATAGATTCTCTTGGGTGCTCTCCAGTTTTTGTCTCTTGTGGATTTCATAGCACCTACATAATACAAATACGCCATAAAGCATCTTTAACCCTAGATTGTGTGGGGGATGAGTTCCAAGTGATAAATGTTTCTTGTGAGGAGGGGCCACAGAAACTCCAGAAACTTCCATGAGCATCCATTCTATGCCAATTAATTAATTAATTAATTAATTAATTATATTTGTATGCTGCCTTTCTCCTGTAGTGGGACTCTCTGTAGGAAGTGAAGAGTTAGGCAACTGAGCTATTCATCCTAGGGAAATAAAACTTGCAATTTTTTTCATACATCAAGATGCCCTGGATTCCTGGTTTATTCACCAGGCTGGGAAATGTACAGCCATTCAGATGTTGTCAGACTGCTGCTTCTATCACATCTCACCATTAACTGTGTTGACTAGAGCTGTTGGGAGCACAACAATATCTGGAGGGCCATACATTCCCCAGCCTTGGCCTACACTGACTGGCATAAGCTCTCCTGTGTTTCAAACCAGGATCTTTCCCATCCCTATTTGGAAATGTCATGAATTGAAACTGGGACCTTCTGAATGCAGCTTTGGCACCAATAGAGCTATATACCGTTGGAGTATAAACCACACTCTGGGGCTGGGGTACCATAAAAAGAAAATTTGTTTTTCTTTTCATGCCTGTGGAAGACATTTTTTCTGTTTTGGAAATCTTTCACTAACAACTATAGTCTATGCTGATATCTGAACCCAGCTGCAAAATGAGCAGACCAACTGGTTGGAGAAATACTATGCATGGTCTGAAGAAAATGGATCTCCTGTCATCCTATAATGTGGAATCATCTGCGTAACTGAATGGCAAAAAGTTCAGGATAGAAAAATGGAATGTACTTTGTCTAACGAGCAGTCATTATGGCTTTAAAGGAAGATTAAGCAAATTCATAGGAGGGAGACATATCAATGATGACTAATCAGGATGGTTGAAGGCATAATATTTACTGAGAATTAACAGCAGCAGAAGACTCCTCCCTCCACATCCTGGGCAACTGGTTGGTTACTGGGTGAAAGAGGATCCTGGACTAGTTAGGATTTGGTCTGATCGTTCAAGGACTCCCCTCAGGTTCTTCTCAGTAGTACAGCTTTGAGGACAGTTTATCCCAAGATGAAGAATAAATATGGTGTGGAATTGAGGTGCAGAAGAGATTTAGTAAGTTTCTGGCAAAAAAAATGCAGTCTCCATAACACTCAAAGCAGCTCCTAAAAATTAATCTTTGTAATAAAAGAAAAAAGCCTAATACTGTCTGCCTCAATCAGGGCACATGGCAGACACTTGAAATTAAATTGGAGGTGCTGTCCTGACAGAACTCTTCCTGCTGCTCTGTTGGGTGGGAGAAAGTTCTTCTTACTGATACAGAATACAGAATTTTGTCATTCTGGAAATACCCTGTTCCAGTTGCCTTCTGTTCTAGAATGGATCTTATCCATTTCTATGGAAAATGGAACACACAATGGTAATTCAGGGCCAAAGCTATGACGGTCTGTCTTCTCTACCCCATTCATTTATGATAACAGTTGCAAAAGGACACATGCTTATCATGACATGATTCTTCCAGAGTTGTTGTACCCGCTCTGCTGCCACCTAAGGAGGCAGGAGGGATATTAGAACCATTATATTGTGCCACATTTTCTGTGTAAGTTGCTGCTTGAGAAATGTGGAGAAGAGCTGAGGCTGCTGCCACTGTTGGTGGCATCTATGCGTTTCTTGTGCCATCTAGTTTTGCCCTCAGTTTCCATCTTCATTTGGAGCTCTGTGTGACTTCTTAGATATCTTCCCTTTGTGGGTTATTATGTGATGGAACAAGAGCTTGTGGTTCAAAGCATCAGAACATTTTTTTCCACTGTCCCTTCTGAGATTAGCAGGGGTGTAGCTATGGGGGTAGGACAAAATGAAAGCATTGCCTTCCCCCAATAAGAATTGTGTTCCTCCGGTGCCTTTAGTCCCCACATTTCTAGCACTGCAGAGAGTAAGATTTTGGAAACTGATCACACCTATAACTCTTTGTTTTCTGATTTGGCATTTGCTTGGTAACTTTGCCTGCCCCTTTCCTTTGGAGACCTAAACTAAATGTTCAAGTGATTTTAAGTTACTGCAAAACTAAAAATGTGGGAACTGGAGGAAAATTTTATTTGGGATGGCAGAAATCTTATTTGCTTTCATTTTGCCTGCCATAGCTACACCTCTGACTTAGCAGCACAGTAACTGGGATTCCCCAGCAGTGCTGCAGTGTTCTGCATTATCCCCATTGAAGTGTGAAGTATTTTAAAGTGGCTTGGTCTTGAACAGGCAAGTAAGAACACTTAGTTTTATAAAAGATCTGCTGTCGGTGAAGATGAAAACTGATAGAATTGATTTGCTGACTTTGAGACAATTGTTTCCCCCTGGTAATGAGAAGCTTGTAGAATATGTTGAGTCTGATGGGGACATGTAGTTTCCCTGTCAAGCAACATCAAGTGTCCTCAGCCAATGTCTGACAGACAAAGCACTATACTGCCCTTTGCCAATTCAGTATTCTATGAATGTCAGCTGATCCAGATAGGTAATTATGTTCGTTGTGATATTTGTGACACATTGTGACACATACTGAGACAGATATGGATCAACAGGGTGCCTTGTGTGACTATGGAAACTGCCTTCGTAGGTGTCTGCTCTTCAGGATTTATGACTGCACCACCAATTGTAGTGCAAAACTTTAATCCGTCTGCAGGGCCATGCATGTGTTTGGGCTGCTTCTGATAGCAGCTCTGTTTAGATCTATCTGATAGCAGCTCTGTTTAGATCTATCACCATTGTAGGGGTCGGTTTGGGGACTGAGTGGTGACTGCTATTTTCTTCTTCTAGACAGATGAAAATTTATGTTTTCTGTCTGTAGGGCTATGTTACTTCTGTCCCAGCTGTTGGAACAGGACTGGTTTCCTGTGCACTTTTTTTGCTTCTGAAGCTTCATAGGGATATGCATGCAGAAGTCTAAAGCTAAACTGTGGCAAAGTTCTTCTGGGGGCATTTTGAGAAACTCTTTATTTGTCTATTTAACATGCCAATCTATTAAATTCAGTCAACTATTTTATTTTATAAAATTATTGACCTCTCCTTGTAAACTAATGGCTCCCCTGATTGCATCAATCTGATCTTTTATTCTAGGCAGCTAAAAGAAATTGAAGACAAAATTTTGGAAGTTCTGTCATCTTCTGAAGGCAATATTTTAGAGGATGAAACTGCCATCAAGATACTATCTTCTTCTAAGGCATTGGCTAACGAAATTTCAGAAAAGCAAGCTGTAGCAGAAGAAACAGAAAGGAAGATAGATGCTACTCGACTGGGCTATCGTCCCATTGCAGTTCATTCATCAATTCTGTTTTTTTCCATTGCGGATCTGGCCAATATTGAGCCCATGTATCAGTATTCCCTCACATGGTTCATCAGCCTTTTCATTATGTCCATAGATAATTCTGAGAAGTCAGAGGTGTTACAGGACAGGTATGTAAAATATTTCTGTGTGTTAATTTTGCATATTCAGTTGTTCCTTCTTTTTTTCCCTACTTTGAGACATAGGCCATTTCTGCACAATGAAGCTCTTCCGCGTTGTCTCGCTGCAGTCCCGGGTCCAGAAGGGAGCGCGTCAGCAACGCTCCCCTCTGCACCTGCTTGGTCCATGCGGAAGAGAACGCAATGGTGCCACGTCTTCCTTCCACAGCGCAGCTAGGCTTTTTCCATTGCTGCGCTATGAAAGGAAGCGTCGCCAGTGTGCTTCCACATCTTCCACATGGCCAGAAGTGACGGGAGTGCCACACGATTGCGGGCATGAAACAGATTTTTTCCGTTTTGCGAAAACTGCGCCAGCGCGACTCTCCATGACAGGATGGCAGCGGGACGGCAACGACGTCATGTGGAAGCGCGACCTGCCGACCGCTGCCATCCTGTGGCAAAAATGCAACAGCGACGTTGTGCAGAAAGGGCCATAGTCTCAGAGTACCATTCTTCGTATTTTGAAGAACTATGGATATGCTCCATCCAGATGTAAATATGTCTGTTGAATGACCATATTCTCCCTTATAAACCTGCCCATAAGTTGAGATTTGCTGCAAAGGCCCTTCTATCTGTCCCACCACCCTCACAGTCATACCTGGTGGGAATGGGAGAGGGCCTTGCCAGTGGCTTCCCCAAGCTTAGGCGAGGTTAGATTGGCACCCTCCCTACTTTCTTTCCATAAACAGGTGAAGATTTTCTTTGACAAACCTTTGAGGATTGGTGCTTTAGATGGGATGGATCTTATGCAATGTATTGGATTTTCTAACTGTCATTTGTTGAGCTGTTGTGTTTTTTTTTTAACGATTCATGTTATAGACTAATTCTTAATTATTTTAATAGTTTAATCATTCTTTAACTGTTGTATTTTGTCAATTTTAACAATTTTCTTAATCTGTTGTATGCCACCTTGAGTCCCAAACTGGGGAAAAAAGTGTGGTGATGATGATAATGACAAGGGCGATGATTTGATTTCAGTGTGATTTAAGGATACACCTTGCTTTTCCATTGAAATCAATTGGATTCAGAGTTCCTTAACTGTCCAGATCAATAGGATTCAGAGCAGCTTAACTTTCTTTTTGTTTTTAAAAAAGGTAAACATTTTCCAAAAAACACTAAAAAAAAAGCACTACAAACACATAGAGGAACACATAAAAGAAAAAAAACCCATGAAAACATAAAAAACCAGGAAAACATAAAAACATTTGAATTAGAAGTTAAAGAATGAGAAGAAAAGAAATGAAAAAAAAACCCAACAAAAAAGAATTGACTTTCTCCCTCCCTTTGTATAGATTACAGCCTATTTATTGTTTAAAGCCTCTTAAAAAGAAATAGCCAACCTTTCTCTTCTCCTTCCCTCTCCCCCAATTTATGCTTCAAGAAAAGAAAACATATGAATGTTTTTCCTTGTTAATGTATCAAGTGTAATATCCACATATTACTTCTACTACATTCTGTTACCGTTTAATTACATGGTAAATAAATATAGTAAGTAACATTCAGCTAAATAGCCTTAATATTACTAATTTTTCTAAATGCTGCTTACTGACTTAATTACATAGTATTTTCACTAGTTGAGCATCTATGACATATTTAATGCTATCTCTAAGTCCAAATATATATCATTATAGACACAATCCAGTATCATTATCCTAAATCTGTGACTATTACATAGAATATTTACTAGTTTAAACTGTAGACTGCTTTCATTCCATATCTTCTATCTCTCCCTCTTGTCTCAGCTCTCACAACAGTTCTTTTATCTCTTTCCTCATGTCTATCATATCCTTTTTCCAATTTAAAAAATTCTCCACATTTCCTCCATAATCCATCATAAAATGTAATCTGGCTGTTCCAGAGAAGGTTCCCTTTTTCACTTAATCCAGCAGTTATAGAGTTAACAATTCACTTCCCCAGAGACTAGCCAGAAGCTGCCAGCAGAACAACATCCAACTGATAATGTCTGTACTTTCTCATGCTGTGATTTCTCCTTATCAAAGTCTAATTCCTTCTTATGAATAAAATGCAATTCAGTCTATTCACAAAGTGTGTGCATTTAAATTCTTAATCCTTCTTTTGTAAAATGTCAACCTCCAGTGTTCTAATTCAACTGTCTTGGTCTTATGGGGCAAAACAGACTTACTGAGCTCTTAATTACAGAAGGAAGACAGCTGCAAAGACTTGTCTGTCTTAATCAGAAGGGTTCTTCACTTTTATGACTTCCAAGATTAATTAAAAGTTCTTTAAAAAGGTTGGGTTGCTGGCATAGGGCTGTCAGATCAACAGCTGCATTTCATGGCAAGGGCACAATATTACTTCCTCAGTTCTTCCCATTCACAATGCATTTACTTGTTAGTAACACATATAATGAGAATTCTAGATCCAAATGGGTAATCCTCTGCTCTCCCTTTATCTGCAGTGGGTTATACTCCAACCGGAGATCCTTCTGGCCTGTACCTTTACCATGAAAGCTCTCCTCACTGCAGAGCTACAGTGGGAAAGTCTGCCTGGCCAGTGAACTGGAAGTCAAGTCTGAGCTGCTTAACTTTCTCTGAACTGTTCCCAGTATACGCAGTGGAAAAAGGCTGCTCTAGATGTCATTCAGGGGAATTTAAAATATTGGACTAAATATTCAGTACTTTGAAACAGTTAAGAAGTTAAGATGTTTGTCCTTGAAGAACTTTATAACAATATAATCTGATACTTTCTTGGTAACAACTACACAGAAGTGATTGAAAAACTCATAACTTTTTAGATAGAATCCTCCCTGTCAAGTTTCTTCTTTATTAAATTCAGTATAAGAGATAAATGTCTAAACAGGCCTTAAACAAGAAAGCTTATGAAAATTAGGGAAGGCTAGCTTGACTAATTTCAGTATCTTCAGTTAATTGGACACAGCATTTAAGTTGACTTCATTGGAAACTCATTTAAAAAATAATGTGCTGTGAAAATTGAGTTCAGTGTCAGATTTTATGTGATACTCTTTTACAGCTCAAGAATGATAAATCATAAACAAGCTCTCGGAAGTTTGTTCTCCCCTCTCCCCCTTTGTATTTTGTACTATGTGGGTGCTTGCTTTTTTTTCTTCGCGCCTGATATTTACCAGCCTTTGAAACAATACTTTCATATTTGACTTTTTTGACACTCTAAGTGGGCCAGCTGTGCTGCTGTTGAGATGAGGGCACTGCTGTCACATTTGAGAAGGGTGCTTCAGTTACTTTGCAGAAGCACAGGGCAACTTGTGAGGATGCAATCGCAAAATATAACCCACATCTCTGTCTTCAAATGGGAAATGATCCTTCTGTTTAGTATTACTGTCCTGGTGTACACTGTGTATACATGGAACTCCATAGGACTTTGGAAGGCTGTGCCTCTGGTCCACTGAACTGAGCAGATGAATTGATGTAAGCATGAGCAGAGGTATGACCACTGAGTCAGGGAAGGCAGCTTTGGTGAGTTTGGAGACTAATTTCACATACAGACCCTGCCAGAGAGCACATGCCTTGCTTTAAATGATAACCATGCTTTCTGAAAGCTTCCAGGAGCATGATTCCTCTTTAAAAAAAGGCGAGTACTCCCTGTGCACCATGTTTTAGAGCAAAAATGCTGATTTTTTAAAAAAGATACCAATCCACTACCTAATTTCAAGGGCTACAGGTGTGCCAAAACTAATGTAGACCACAAGGTGGTTCATTCGGTTGTGTGCTGCCTTTCATTCTGAGTCACAGATAAGCCCTAGATGTGACACAACAGAACTCTGCTTTCTGTGCCTTATTTGATGCCCATTCCTTAAGCTGATTGTCTATGGTATTGGTCAAGAATCCAGCTAGAATTCCAGGATAAACATACATGTATAATCCTGACGTTACATCATCCATGGATCTTTAGACATGGATGTGCCTCTCTGATAGTTCATCAATACAGTCTAATTTAATAAAAGAAGAGCTCTCTTCTTGTGACTTTAATAAAGTTGCCAACATCCAGCCAGCCACATGCTCTTGTTCCTATATGTCTGTAAAGGCTGGAAGAATTTGATGAATCGTTTCTTTTGCTCCTTTTGGGGATGCAGTGCTCCGAATGCCTGTCTGCATTCTCCTTTGTTTGAACAAGAAGCAGCATGAGGAGGGAGTGCTCTGAACCCTGCAGTAGATACCCAGTTGGCAGGCAGCAACATGCTTTTCTGTGTATTGCTGGCAACTTGTGTCTAAAGGGATGCAAGTTGCTTCCCCAAACAGTAAATAGTAGCCAACACTTTGTGCAACATTTCCCTCTTCACAATTTCACATGTCTTCACATTTTATCTGCTAGCAAATGTGTTAGCTGTTGTACCACAAAGTCATGACCTAGCCTGTATGACACACACATTTAGAAATGTGTTCATTTCATCTAAGTGCCAAAATTTTATGGTTATAGGTGCTTCACATAAAAAGGTAAAAGGGGGGATATATGATTTGGACTTTTGCAATATAATGTAAGCACTGCATCTAGTTTCAGCAATCGTTTACAGAGCATATATGGCCCTATAAGGCTTCTGAGAAAATAAAAAGCAGGGATGTAGTCTAGCAATTCTCAAATTGGGAAAAAGGAGTGTGAAACAAATGGATACACATAGGACCTTCTGAAGTGTGCAGAACACAGCTTTTACTAGGTTATATTTTCCTGTGCTTCAGCAAGAGAACAAAATGTTGCTTCTATTTCACTGTTGAGACACTCAGAGGAGACAGTATAAATGGCCAACAAGTGTTTTGAGTCGGGAGGTAAGACCAAAACAGGTTGCCAGCAAGATATACCAGAACACCCATGGGATGTGTTAGTTACCTCAGCCTCTCATTCAGCATTGTCTTAACAGCTATACTTAAGATAACTGTTGAGATACCGGTCCACCTAGTGACAGCTGATCCATTGCATGCATGAAAACCTGAAGGTGGGACATCTCTTCCACTTTAGATAGTTTTCCATTCGTGAAACAGGAAATACTACTGAATGAGGCAATAGTAAGATATGGGATTGTCCCAGTTTGGTACTGATGGCATGCATGTTCACTGCTCAGGATAGAGCTAAGTAAATTCTTCAGGTTAGACCCATATATAGTCATACTAAAGCCAATTCAGATCAGTGAGGTTTAAGTTAGTCATGACTTCAAGGACCTTAACTTAAGTATAACTTGATCTGGATCGAACCCTTTATTTGTTTCAACTGCATAGGCCATTACAAAGTAAAATGAGATTATATGAGCAAACTAAGAATGTGATGAGTAACCTGTCACACTTAACAGTCACACTTGAACAGCTTTTAATTTATAATGTGTTTTAGCCCCTGCAAAAGCAAACGAAGCAATCTTTTCCAAATTCTCCTGTCACAGTTGGTTGAGGTACCAGTAGGCTCATCAATACAGACTGTGTCTGTATATTTAAAACTTAGCTCCTTGTAATGAGAACAGTACATCATATAATATGTGTGATACTCCACAGTTCCTGCATCATAAATACTGTGGCTTACAGTAGAATCCTACACCTATCTAATAAGAACTAAGTCGCAGTAAGATTAATGAGGTTTCCTCCCAGGTAAATGGGTATATAATTATATACTCATTTGATAGGACCTTGCAAAACTGGAGATAATGTCAGCTGTAGATAAAGAACAGTAAACATTCTCCTCGCTTGCAGAATAGCCATTAACAGGCATATAAGGGTGGTTGGTTGTAAAGGAACAGCATCTATGACAATGGACAGTAAACTACTGGGCCTATGGGTGGCAGTGGTGGCTTGGAGTTTGGCCCTCTATTTTGTTCTCTCTTGTTAAAGTAGACCTTAACAGAAATAGTCATTGACAAATGGGTAGATACATTATTAACAATTTGGGTAACAGGCAAACCACAGGATCCCCCACCCCCTGCCAAGTGGACAAGGGAGCAGGTGGGATGGCAGCCACCCCAAAGAAAGGATGAAGAATATTCAGAGAAAAATCTGAAAACTGGAAGGCCCAAGGAAACAAAAAACGCAACAGATATTTTCAAAGAAAAAAACATTTCTGATTTTAGTTCAGCTTTATTTCTGCTCTGAAATTGCTGTGTACTCTTAATTAGTATTTTTGATTATTTGTGGATAAATGGACTAGAACAGCTGAAACCTAAGGGGTTTGTAATTATGTTTATTAAGTGGTTAGCTGCAAAGTGAGATTAATTTGGGGCCTCTCCACCCTGTTTTCTTTTCATGTTTCCAGGCTGAGGATTCTCAAAGATCACTTTACCTACTCCCTCTACGTCAATATCTGCCGTTCCCTCTTTGAAAAAGACAAGCTACTCTTCTCCTTCTGCCTGAACATAAACCTTTTGAAGCATGATAAATTGGTTAGTGCTGCTAGAGAAATTACTGTATGGTATATCACATATTAATGTGTCCATCTGTTGGTGAGTTTCAAAATGATGCTCTATGTTCTTGCTTCTTGTTGCCTTCATCTTGTAGTTTTCAGTTGGCTGACATCCACATGCAGTCAGAGCTAGTGGTCTGGAGGAAAGCAGGCTGTCTAAGCAAGGGAAAGCAGGCAGTTTGCAATTGGTCCGTGCCTGACTAACAATTGTTTAGTAAATAGGACCAGCTCTAAATCTGTGAGGAGGACTCCAGGGGTCCCCAGCAATTGGACCCCTTCAGGCCACTCCTCTGCTGATGTGGATTTAGCAGTGTCTGAGTTTGAGAAGCTGCCTGTGAGATTAGTATCTACAGCAGCCAAGGGCAATGCTACATTTGGTGCAGTAGGGCATTATGCAATCTGACCAAAGACCAGACCAAAGTCACTAGTTTTACATGTAGAATTCGTATTTATTTATTTATGTATAAATAACTAAATAAATAAATATTGTTGGAATTCTGTTAGTCCCCTGTGTCATTTGATTATGTGATTCATATGTGGGGATAACTGCAGTACCACTCCCTGCCCACTTGTGGGAGTGCTGCAATGCAGTGAATCAGTTGCTTCGTCCTAAGGCAAGTTGTATGATAGTGTAGACAACAAGGTACCTAGGTTCGTTGTGGACAGATGTAGGTGCACTGGCATTTAACTTCAGCCTCTGGTTTTCCAGTTTAAATTGGTGGTTTTCAATTTGTACATCTTGAGGATGTGGACAGGATCTATAGAGTACTGAGACCTACCTATCAAATGTGTGTTTGACTTTTGACCTTCCTGTCCCTTACACAAATGGCTATTGGGATGGGACAGCTAGCCAAGATTGTGGCAGTAGTGGTGAAAGCCTCTTTGCAACCAGTAGTAGTTGTTTCATACTACATACTGGTAGTGGAAATATCTTTTTTCCCCAACTGTCTGTGAACTCCACCATCTTGGATAATTTCCAGCCACTTTATAACATTCCTTAATTAAGTAAACTTTTGAATCATAGTGGTATCTCAGCAACAGGGGTTCCTGGGATGAGGCAACTCCTGTAGATCCATTTCAGTTTGGCTTCAGGCCTGATTATGGGGCCGAAACTGCTCTGGTAGCTTTCATGGACAATCTACATTGTGAACATTTCATGAGGAATGTTGGCCTATTTATTCTGCTATGCATCTTGGCAGCTTTCAGTACCATTGACCATGATGTCTGAAATGTCTAACTTAAATGGGACATGTAAGTGTTGTTTTATGGTGGTTGACATCCTCTTGCAGCAACAATTGCAAAAGATGGTACTGGGTTACTCTTGGAGAAGAGCATTGCCATTGGGCTGTGGGGTACATCAGGGTTATATATTATTTCCCCTATTTGACATAGAAGTGAAATCTCCAGGAGTTTGGGGACTAGTGCCACTCATGTCTGAAGTTTGGGGACTGGTGCCATTTGTGTGCTGTTGACACCCAATTCTGTTTTTCCTTTCTGTCTCTAAGTGGAACGGTGAAGCTATTCTAGTTCTAATCTAGTGTCTAATGTCTAGTGAACTAGATGAAAGAAACTAAATCTAAACTTAATCCAGACACAGCATGGTGTTCCTGGTCAGTCAAAGGGCAGATTAGGAGTTACTCTCCCTTCAAAGACTCCGGTTCACAGGTTAGGTGTACTCTCATATGCAACCCTGAACCTGGATGTTCAGATTTCAATGGTCATCAAGAGTGTATTTTCATAGTTAATGGTGTCCCAACTGCACACATTCCTGGAAATGCTGGAGGTTGCTACAGAAGCATCTGCCTTAGCAGTCCCATTTGATATACCATAACATTGTTTATGTGGGGGTACTTTTAAAAAGTTTTTTTTAATCCTTTAGCAGATCCAGTGCTGTCTAGCTTATGGGGCTGGTTACAGGGAGCATGTGACTTCTTTTTTGCAACATCTTTTCTAGCTACTGGCCATTTCCAAGTACAGTTCAAAATGCTAGTTGTGACCCATAAAAACCCTATACAACTTGGAACCAAGCTGGTCTAAATACCCCACTCTCTCACATAAGCCTTCAGGGAGACTCTCTTCTAAGTTCTGTCACCATCAGAGGCAGGTTTGGTAGCCATGTTTGATGAGAAGCAAGAAGCAGGCTTCTCAGTGGCTGCTCCAATCTGCTGGAATTCTCTAGAAAGGAGGTTAAGTTGACTCCCAGTTTTATTGTCCTTCCCCAGCAGGCCAACTTTTGTTTAAGTGGGCTTTGCCAGTTCAACTGATTAGTTGGCTGAGTGCAGTTCATGATTTGTTCGGTGCTGTGTATTGATGTGTTTTTTAAGTATTCTGTTGGTTTCAATTGAAGTTTTTTTAATTGTAAAATTGTTACCTGTCGTTAATGCCATTTTTGATAGAAAGGTTGAGATAGAAAAGCAAGAAAGCAAGCTGGTTGCTAGGTAGCTGGCATATCTTTTTTCTTATTGCTCACCTGGAACTAGAATAATATGGAGCAGCAAAAGGAGCTTCTTTGGCTGCAGTAGAAGCCGCTGTCCTGCATGGAGAAATATGGAAGAAATTCATCATGCAAAATATAAGATAGGAGATATTATGGTATGTGTGTGAGAGAGAACAACATTCTTTGGTGTTGAAGGGAGCAATGTTCATCAACGTTTATCTAGTACAAATGAATTTAACTGATGTTATAGGACCTTATTCAAAAGACAGAGTGAGAAGTGGATACTTTAGGTATCAGATTTTTGTCACCATCCTGCTAGTGTAGGTATAAGTTGTGCAGTGCATGTGCAGTGATTTTTTTTCCACAATGTACAGTAGCCATATCTAGCTGATGAATGTGAAAGTGGAGTTTCACATGTGGAGCTATAGCTCATTAAAGTATGCACAGTGCTGTGTGAATGTGTGTTGCCACTATGAATTGCCTTTGCAGATTGCAGTTGCACTATGGGCTGCCAGCCATCCACATTGTCCATTGATCGCCATACACTGTGCTACATTTAGTACAGGGGTTGCGGAACTTAACTCCATCAGCAGACACTTACACTATGTTGAAGCAACACAAGGTATTGACTTCTGCATGTCAAGAAAAGGCAGCCAATGTTTTGTGGTGTGTTAACTTCATATGCATGCGCATTAGTGCTAGGAGCTAAGGCATTATATGACTATCTAGACAGCATGCACAGAACATTGTACGTGTTGGTTTTCTGCCATCAACGGTGAATAGGATTGGGTGTGTTCCTGCTCATTGTAAATTGGAGACCCTCCACTCACTTGTCCAGCAAAGAGCAGTCAAGTAACAGTGATTCTTCCTCTGAACTTCTGGGAGGAGATAACCTGAAGGCTAGATAGAAGATACCCGTTGTTAGAGTTGTTGCAGGGGTGTGCAGAGAGAGATGATGGCTGGAGTTATAATGTCAGAGATGGTTACTTGGACAGTGTCATTTACAGATTTTTGGGAGATGGATGCTTTGGCCAAAGATGTGCTTTCTGGTCCTGTCTGTTCTCCCTGGATGGGCCTGTGTCTTTGTTCATGAGCATTTACTTGCCCTATTGGGCTCAGTCTGCAGCAGTTCCCAGAGAAAGGTCAAGGCAAGTGTAGGTTGCTCCTTCTTCTTGTCTTTATCATGTTGTAACTGCAAAGGGAAGATGAATGGGCAGAAATAGGACTAAGCTGAGGGGACTGTAGTGAGTCAGTAGCACCTACTCAGGAGGAACAGTCCTGAACAATTACCTCAACACTGGACTTGATGCTAAGTAACTAGTTTTGAACTTAAAATGGAAAAAAGAGAGTGAGAATGAAGGTGCTGCTTGGTTCCTTCATTCCCACTCTCCCTTTTGTATTTCATGCTGGAACAAGTTGCTGTCTCTTGGAAAACTATTTTTGAACTTTTACCTTTCCCATTCTAGTGTTCTTGTGAAGTTTTTTATTTTGTTTGAATTCATTGCAGATTGATGAGGCTGAGTGGAAGTTTTTGCTAACAGGAGGCATAGGCCTGGACAACCCCTATTCTAATCCCTGCCCCTGGCTTCCCCAGAAGTCATGGGATGAAATCTGCCGCCTTGATGATTTACCAGCCTTCAAAGGCATTCGGAAGGGATTTATCCACTTGAAGGATGGATGGAAAGCAGTCTATGATAGTCTGGTATGTTGCCCACCCTTCTTCCTCCCCTTTTGCTAGCTGATGAAAATAAATGTTTATTCTACATCTTACCATCTATGAGCATCTACACCTTTTTTAGCTTTACCTATTTTTGCAGGAATAACTGTTGTTTTGGTTGTTGCTGCTGCTGCCGCTACTAAATATTTTGCCAATGAAAAATACCGCTTTTGGGGCAATGAAGAAGAAGAGTCTAAGCAGTTTGCTTGCTTTAGAAATTAAGGGTTCAGACAGTATTTCTCTTAAAAGCAATTCTGTTAAAATTTTCTTTTGATTTAGCCTGAACAAAGGAGTAAATTTATAGTTTCATTTTCCTGCACTTAATTATATTTTAATAAGAAAGGCTTAATAGCTCCTATCATGAAGAGCAACATTGTCCAAGTAATTCACAGGTGAAAGTCAAAGTTGGTTCACTGCTGGTGATCAGCGTCTGCATTGTGTTATTCATAGAACCAAAGGAACACCTTTGCTCTGTTGCTTGGTAGCAGAGTATGTACTTTGCATGAATAAATTTCTGCGGCTCAGTCGCTACAAGGTAAATTATGTAAAGTTAGAACCAGAGCTTTGAAAAGTTACTTTTTGGGACTCTGTTGTTGTGTGCCTTCAAATCATTTCTGACTTATGGAGATCCTAAGGCAAACCTATTATGGGGTTTTCTGGGGCTGAGAGTGTGTGACACACGCAAGGCCACCAGTGGATTTCTGTGGTGAGCGGGGAACTGAACTCTGGTCTCCAGGGTCAGAGTCTAATACTCAAACCACTACGGCACATTGGCTTCAAAAACCCCATCTGGCATGATCAGTAGCTATGCTGTAATAGTTGTAGTCTGAAAAGGGAACTTTTCTAAGCACTGATCAAGTAGCAAATAATGTGAAAGATCTCTGCTTGGATCTCTGAAGAGCTGCTGATGCCATTAAGAGCTGATAATATTTGGCTCAGTGGACTAAGAGTTTGAACTGGTTTAGAGAGGTACTATTTTAAAGGTTCTTTTTAAGTGGATGATATTCAGCTTAATAAATTTAGACGTACTCTTGATACACAGAAGTCAATTGGAGGCCTCAAACCATTAATGGGAATTAAAGGAGGAGATGCTGGGGAGAGGAACAGATGAGAAGGAAACAATCTTATAGATTCAAATATATAAATAGATCTGACTTCCATCCTTATCTGAATTACAATGGTTGACTCCAGTTTGAGAGAGAAGTGCTAGAGGTGGGCAGAAGAGGCGTCTGGAATGGCACCAATCAACTGTTTTGCAAGAAAGAAAGCCAGGGAGGGAAATGAATCCATTCATTTCTCACTTCCTGTGAAAACAAAGTGCATAGCCTGCAGCACACTTATCACTTTGGACTATACAAAAATGTTCTTTTTGCATGTGTGTTTGTGTGTGTGTGAGAGAGAGGGAGAGAGAAAAAGAGAGAGAGGGGAAATTCATTCTCATAAAGTTGAAAGTGTCACATATTGAATTTCTTCTTCTAATTGCATGCATAATACTTGTCATTAAGATTTCTCTCAGTGACATACAGTTGTTGAGTATTTGTCTCAATGAATTTGGAATGAAATTATAACTTCCCATTTCTTACTGGGAAATTGCTTATGGAAGAAACAGCTTTTTTTTTTTTTATTAAATCACTATAGTCTTCACTGCCATAATTTTGGTACAGATTGCTTTAAAAATTGGGTCTTCAGAATCAATCTAAGAGTACAAATCTATAGCCTATGAAATATATATATCTACCCAGAAGGAGACATAAGTATTCATTTTTTGCTGGGGCTGAGGTAGGGAATCTGTCCCTTAGTTACCTTACTTAATCACAATTAATAATTTGCAAATGTTTAACCTGTATTGTTTCTGCTTCAGTTGTTCCAGTCGCCTTACTCTCTGACTATGCATTAAATGGAAACTTTTATAACAGATCCCTAGTTACCATTAAAACAAATAAATAGAAAAAAAAATTTCAGAGGAATGGCTTATGAACAAAGTGTAGAATGCTTAACCACTTCCTTCCCTGGTTCCAAATACAAATTTTCCAATACAAAATTAGTTGGAATACCCAAGGAAGAGAGCTATGGATTATAAAACTGCATGTCTGTACAGGTTTTCTTTCCCTTCAAGTTTCCCTTCCTCAAGCTGCTTTACTTCGAATACACTTTAAACTGTCAGGAGTTCTGGGACAAGTATACTTATGCATGCAATCAAAATGGCCAGGTCTCTGTGATACTAGTCTGTAAAATGGCCAGCTGTTGAGTTTGGTAAAAGTTGAACAAAGATAATGTGTGCTTTTGTTTTTAGGAGCCTCATCATGAGAGATTTCCAGATGATTGGCAAACTAAAATGGGAGAATTTCAGAGGATGCTCATCATCCGCTGCCTAAGATCTGACAAAGTAAGTGTGGATGGCCGAGGGAGACCAGCATCAGCTGTGCTATGAGGTGCTTGCTAGATTAAATATGGTCTAATTTGTCTCCCTCAAGATTTTAGCTAGATCTTTTATCAGGTTTTTATTGGAGAAGACAAATTTGCTTGAAGACAGTTGATTTCTGCCTGGGCCTCTCTCTCATTATTGGCAGTATTCCTTGTCTTAATCTTTAATTGCTCTAAATTTTATCTGGAAGCCAGACACCCTGTGATGTGGAGTTGCCATACAACTTTAGTAAGCAATAATCATCTCACTCATTTATTTCCCAGCAAAACAGTCACATAACCTCAGTTGTTGTATTCCTGTTTGTATTCAAGTTGTACTAATTAATAATTTTTGTGCTTCTTTTGGATGTAGTGATGATGCCCATGCCAGCGGAGCTGTGAATCCATTCTGGGTTTTAGTGAGAATTTTAAAGGAATAGTCAGGGTACTGAAGGAATATGTGGTGGTGGAGGTAAAAGTTCAGTATCTTCAATAGCTCCTTTCAAGTTCCAAGGAAAACTCAGAACGGATTCACTAGCTCACTATAACATGGAAGCCAGTCCTGATTGCATGCATAGAGCACACCTTTTCAGGTGCAAATTGACTTGTTTTCGTCACCTCAGCTGGATAGAATGTGTTGATAATGATGTGTAATGGTCCTCTCTTTCTGTCATTTACATGCTGCAAAATATGTTCTGTCTACCACAACAAGTTATGTGATAGCTTCCTCCCAAAATGGTACTAAGGAATTAACCATTTTCCCCTCAAGTGATTTTCAAACCATTGCAGGACCCAAAGGCTGGTATGAGCTTTTTTTTTTTTTTACGGGTTCATCTTCTCTTTCAAGAAGGATGAGTCTCTTTAGCGTGCTTCTACTTTAGAAAAGACATTCTTACTATTCAGTGGGCGAGGGGAAGCAACTCTTGGCCCTACGGAAGTTATAGCAGTCCAGGAGCATCTGCTGCCCAGCATTATAAAATGTGCTTTTCCTATGCTTCACCCTTTTGACCAACTGTCCTCTTAATATGGTCTTTTGTTACAATACAGTCAGCCCTCCACCTTTTATAGGGTTAGGAGTGTAGGATCCCCACAAAAATGGAAAAATTGCAAATATCAAAATGTGCGCATGTGTATGGGAAGGGTGCCAAGGCCCGGTGGGGAGAATGGGCACCCAGGATCCAAATCAGGTCAAGGAAAGGAGAGTGAAGTGGGGTGGGTCAGCATGGTAGCCCTATTCTTCCTCTTTCTCACCCATCTCCTTTTTTGGGGTATAGGGGAGGGCAACAGGAGAGAGTTTGTGGAGCTGAGAAATTGGGCTGCAAGCTGTCCTTAACTGACTAGGCAGCAGCTGGTGGGGGATGAGGAGGAAGCCAGAGGTGGGTTACTGAAGGGCTATGCAGCCTGATCAGGGCTGCTGAGAGGGAAGGTTCTCATGGAAGAAAAGCTCCTGCGGGGGTATGTCTGCACACAGGGGTTAGAGAAGCCCTCAGATAATCAAATCCATGAAAGTGAAACCTGCAGATGTGGAGGGCTGACTGTACAGTTAATCTTGGAATGCTTAGCAGAAGTGCAAGGGAAAAGATGGTAAATTTCACATCTTTGGGGGGAAAATGGAATGGAGTGCTGCTCTCAGCATATTTCTTCTGATCCACAAAAGCACATTTGACAAGGCTGTCCTACCCTCAGCACTGTGAGGCATCCTGCTACAATTTCGGGATCAGCAAAATTTAAGTTGAGGTGCAGTTCAGTAGGAATTTGTCCGTTTCACTACAGTTTAATAACCTTCTCTAGAACTAGTTCAGCGGTGGCACACAAACCTGAGGATAGGCATACTTATCCCCAGTGAAAGGGATCCTCCGTTATGCTGGGACTCTACTGCCAGGTTAGCACTGCATCAGGCTTTGTTAAGATAATCCAGGTGGCTGTAAGCATGGTCAACCTTGTTGTCCATTTGAGAGAACATTTCCATAGTTCTGTCCAAAACTCTTTATTTAAAAAATTGCCTTCCTTCTGTCTCTCTGCAGCCACTACATTTTGGTTCAATGGGTTTCCTTAAGGCAAATGTTTTCTCCCTTTTTCCATTACTGGTTTTATGCCGAACAAGCATTATGCGCACACAAAACAATGCTAGCATCAGGAATGCAGACATATCCCAGGATTCGATTCCTCTCCTCTCCCCACCCCGCCTCCGGCCCATACTACCAAATTGTTCATTTCAGAGTTTCTGTCCAGTAGTATGGCTTGTGCCTTTGTCATAGGCCTGTGCTTCTGTCAACTGTGCTTGTCAGCAGAGCAGCCGTGCCTTGTCCATTCTGACTCATTCTCTTCTGTTCAGCAGTTAGCGCACAGTTTTCCTTTGCAGCAGGATCTGTGCCTGGCAGGAATGCCTGGGGTGGCTTTTCCCAGTCTGGAGTATACTGGTACTTATTCACGAAGTTATCCACGAGACGCTTCCTAGTTAGGGCTACTTCTTTTTCAAAGGCATGTATTACACTTCTGCCAGTTTTGCACTTAAGAAGCAAGCAGAGAATTTCATTTAGTAGCAGTTTTAAAAGCTAGACGTGCAGCACTGAACATTACAAGATGGGGCAGGGAACTGGAAGTACAATCATGCTTCTCTGGTGGTTCTGTCACAGAAGAAATGGAACATCTGCATGTTATTCTAGATATCAAACAGTATCGCTAGGAGGGAAGGAGGTTAAAATACTGCTGGCAAGGAAGCATTCATTTCCTCCTCATCCCAGCAGCTGAAATTGGGGTGGAGCTAAATCCTCCCCTCGAGTTCCTCAGGAATTGTACTAGGAAAGTTGGTGAATGGTGTGATTTTCTTAATGTGTCCTCTGTCTAAGAATTCTAGGTTCTTCTGGGAAATGGAGCGTGTGTGAGGAGAGTCATCCTTATACACCCCATTTCCCAGTAGAGGTGGGTTCCACTGGCATCATTGCGGATGCCTAGTGGGGAACAAGGCACTTAGAGATAATTCTCTTTATGTACTTGCAGTGGCATCAGGAGGGCAATGTAAGGACACAGGGAAGGCCTTGTGCACCCTAGTTCTGAGCAACATATGCAGACTTCCACTGCAAGGACTTATCTTATTAGGGTGAAAGGTACAGCTGGGGAAACATGAGACACCAGTGCTTTGGAGCAATGCAGTTCAGGAAGCTCAGGAATAGACAACAGATATTAGTTGTATTTCCTGGGAAATAATCTCCCTTGCACTCACAACCCACCAATTCAGTATGCTGACCAGTTCAGAAAAATTAAAACCTGACTTATATGGAGTAGCTGGTATCCTGGTATTAAGTTATGATGTTGTAAATCTGCCTGACA
This sequence comes from Cyclura pinguis, assembly GCA_030412105.1. Taxonomy (NCBI): domain Eukaryota; kingdom Metazoa; phylum Chordata; class Lepidosauria; order Squamata; family Iguanidae; genus Cyclura; species Cyclura pinguis. Next base: position 206,065,381 of record CM059599.1, read on the forward strand.
GCATCTCTCTCACTTCTTTAGTCATTGTTTGGGTTGGAATTCTGTTCTGACCATGCAACAACAAAAAGCTCTCTATCCAAAACCCACTTTGTAAGCCATATAGTGTCTCCTCCTACACCCACCATAGTCATTCCTTGGTTAGTGAAGAGCAAGGGAGTCAGCAGCAATCCATCCAGCTATTTTCCTTTAGGAGCATCTTCCACATTCCAAGGACCTTTGGAGGTCTCTGCTGGTGCCTATTGCAGCCCTTCCAGCTAAAGGAAAATAGCTGGATGCATCACTCTGATCCCCTCGCACTCTGAAAACATAGAAATGGCTGTGCTGGCAGAGCTGCATGGCTTACAAGGTGGGTTTGGAGCAGGGTGGCATTTGGAGATGTAGCTACATGACACACATCTCCCAGTGAAGGCTCTTGGCCAGTGTCTCATTATGCTGATATTACTTTGGCCAATATCCCTCTCACTCTGTCTGTGCCCGTTTTGTTTCAGGAGGGCTTTCTTTTTTAAAAGTATCAGCACTGGTTGGTTGTATAGCACAAAAACAAAGTAAAGTATCCCCAAGCCCCAGATTTGATGCAATATCTGCTCTTGTGTTAAGGTTTTTCTTTAATACTTGCGTACCTGATTTAACCAGTTATGTGCATGCTGTGCATGCTGTGAAGAGATTTACTGAGATTAGACAATTACTTTGGGGGCATTTTTCAGCTTGGGGGTTGCAAAAGAGCTCCAGCACAACCCCTTGCAGATTTCAAACAAGAGGCTCAATTTTTAAAAAAATGATAGCTACAGTTTCTGCTAGTGTTCACTTGCGGCAGTGCTACACCATGACAGAGCATTATTTTGGAAAGTTGCAAAGAGGAAGGAGAATGGTAACCTTCACTGGCACATGTCAAAATAGGCATGGGGGAAAGGTGGCTGTAAACAGCACCATGAAACAGCATTGTAAAAAAGAAAGAGAGCAGCTAATGCCACCCCATAAACCCTATTTTTGAAAGCCATGTTGAGTTTTTACCCCACCCCCTAGGGAAAAAAAGATCTCTCACGAATTCTCTCCAAATTCTTTATCTCTAAACTTGGGAGCAAGGGTGAAGGAGACAATTTTCAGCCCAGCACTCATTTCAAGCCACTTTCATTTAAAAATTATAACCCTGTTACTTACAAGGAAAATCCTGACTCGCTCCATCTCTTTTTCATAGTATTCCTCCACTGTTAGGTCATCAAAATTCTTACAAAGGGATAAAAACCCACATGAGTCCTGGCTGCGCTTGGTGTGTTCCAGCCTGCAGAAGGAATATTCCTCTAGTAAGATAAAGAATAAGTCACTTGGAGTAATGGTAAAGAGAGAAGGAGCTTTCTTGTGTACTGTTTTATTGCGACAAGTACTCAGTGGTATATAAGACTTGGGAATCATGTGATTCTCATGTGATTCTCCAAATGTTGTTGGACTGCAACTCCTCACATTTCCCATAGCATTGGCTATGCTAGGTAGCATGGATGGGAACTGCAGTCCAACAACACTGCTGCTTGATTCCCAGCCCAGTATAAAGGTTGCAGCCTTCCGCAGCATCAAGCCAAATCTAGAAGAAGCAGCTTTGAAGTGTTATGGTGGCTAGTCTGTTATTCCTTTGCTCAGTAAATTGCTACAGACTAATCGTACAGGTTGACTGGTTGATTTTTCTTGAATGTGAACTCAGAAGTTCACCAAAGTACAAAGATGATTGTTAGATACCCAGAGCATGAGAAGGACAGCTCCTTTCACATCTGTGAAGGAGAAAGGCAGCTCCTTCTACTTCCACCAGTGCAATGGATGAGGGAGAGACAGTTTGAGACAGATGGAGCCCAGTGCTGGCTGATGGCATCTTCATGGTACATGTGGAAGAGCAGGGAAAGAGGTGCATCTCAGTACCTCTTTGGGGTCCTGGCCTGAAATATTGGATCCGTTACTTTGTAGAATGTCTGCTCTTATATGCCCCATTTTCATATTTTTAAATGAAAACAAGATAGCAGTGCTGTCTTCTCTAAAGAAGAGAAACTTGAGTAGTGCCATCCAAGAACTATCTACTATTGGGGGAAGTAGGATATTTGTGCAAAAGAAAAACATGCATATATGTCCTGCCCCCTGCGGAGATTCAGAAAAGTGGAAGTTCAGGAACATATTTTTATGTGTATTATATCCAGAGGGTGTGGAAATTATTTCTGGCTAAAGAATGGTGAGAGCTGTAATCCCCAAAAGGAGTTTCTGGTCACTCTAATTATACCTTATTATTAGAAGGCTGATAGTAGGTTGCTTGAGCAGTTGGTAGGAAAAAAAATCTTCATATTTCTTAAAATTTCTTTACTCCATATGAAACCGCTAATGTGGAAGCACTTCTGTACTATGGGCTTCATTTTAATTCCTCTAAGCAGCTCAAACTCAAATTCCCATTGGAATTGGTCAGTGATTGTGGGAGTTAAAGCAACATCATCTAGAACGCTAAAGATTTCTCATCCTGTTGGGCTGTTTTCATTTGTTCAGACCTGCAACAATATTGCTCCCAATGTTATGCATACTTTTACTCCTTTCACTCTAAAATTTGTGACTACCATTGCCTTCCCTAATTAATCTAAGTTCTAGTTAGATGGTAAACATGTAGATCAGAGATGGGAATCGTAAAAACCTCCAGATGTTACTGGACTTCAAATTCTATCTGGTCAACATACCCAGTGGTGAGGGATGGTGGGAGTTGCAGTTGAACAGTATCTAGAGGGCCATGCAGTACTCACTCCTCATGTAAACTAAACCAAGTTTTAACCTGAAATCAGCCTCACTCAAATATATCTAGCCTATTATTTCAAATTATCTTTGTGAGCCGGATGTCTCTAGCTTACTAGTATGCAAGGCAAGGGCAGAGAACTCTGTCAGACTGTACTTACCAGGGATCATGATCTGGCTCCCAGCCCTCCAGTTCTATCAAGCAAAAGAAACACTTCACCACATCAGGTTCATTTGTGTTTGGACAATGGATGAAGCCAGCACTGGCCATCTGCATGGGAAGAGGGAACCACAATCTGAAGACGTAGGCAGGATAGATCTGTTGGGTTCCATGGGAAAATCCAGCCTTTTTCTAACATTAAGTACTATTTGACCCATTTACTTTACTCATATCCTGGAAATCTGCCAGTCTACAGACTTGGGCATCTTACAATATTTTAACATTTCTCCCCCATTTTGAAAATAAGACTAAGGTCATTTCCACACGGTGTTGCTGTCCGTGGTGGGGATGCATTGGTGCTGGTCCGCAAGTCATGCTTTTGCATGACATTGTCATGGTCCCACTGCCAATGCATCCCCACCTGTCATGATTGCGGGATATTCTATCATTGGAAAAAATCCAGTAATGGCCCCCGATCACATGACACTCCTGTCACCCACAGCTGTGCAGAAGCACGGTCTATGTGCTTCCTTCCCCAGTGCAGCATGGGAAATGGCTGGCTGCAGTGTGGAAGGAAGGAGCATGTCCCTAGCACTACCCTTTCGCAGGCAGCTGGCTGGGTTTGGAGGAGAGTGTTTGGGTTGTGCTCCCATCCTAGCAGTGGCACTGACGGGATTGTGACAGGACGACAATGGGAAACAGTAAGGTGTGGAAAGGGCCTAAAAAACCTAAGATGCATTTGTATTTCTGCAAGTCACATGCAATATAGAAATATTTTAAAGCTCAGCAGTAGTCTTAATATTAAAAATTATCCTCTTCGCTTGTTAATTCTCTTCTCTGTGACTTCTGCTTAGCTTCATCATACAAACTTGCCCTTTTGACAGGATCTGAAATATGAGTTCTCAGCTTCTGGCTTGCAAAGTTTACAGGGTTAAATTAAGTCTTCCTTTGATCCAGCAGCTGTTGGTAAGATTTATTCGACTTAGTTTGCAAGACGATTGTATTTGTTTAACCTTGCATATTCAGTTTTTGCAGAACTTCCCCTAATTACAACTAATGTTGCTTAAGGAGACTCAGTGAAGGAAAGGTAGACCAGAGCAGAAGCAGGAGGGCAAAACATGGAAGCAGACAAGCAAAAAGGCAACCCATCCAAGGCTGCACAAAGCAGATTTCTGCCCAAACAGAAGGATTTCCCATTTCTGCTTCCTTTCTTCTCCCTACACACCCAATTGTCCCTCAGATTTGCTTGGGAGGGTCTTCCAAGAGAGGGGAAAATCTGATTGATTGGCTGATAAGAACAGTCTGGTTTCATTCCCCTGTCTGTTCCCTCCCTGTTTAAGTAGAGTAGAGTGGGAACCATGCAGTTGCTCGGATGGTGCTGTGCTGCAACTCCCATGAGCCCTAGCTAGCATAGCCAATTATGAGGAAGGTTGGGAGTTGCAGCTGAACAACTTCTGGAGGGATACATGATTCCCACCCATAAAGACTTAAAATTGCCACTCACTCTTATGATTATTATTCATTCATTCCTATCCTACATTTTCCCAAGTACCCATACTTAAGGCAACTTAACAAAAATACAGTTAAAAGAGCCTACAAATACATAAGTGAAACATATAAAAAGTTATTATGAAAAATCAGTTAGATTACCAAAGAATTAAAGCTATTTAACCTAAATCCATTAAGACAAAGAAAAAAAAATCCATGACAAAACAGTACACTATTTGAACCTTCTTTTATTTTGTTACTTTCTTAGTAACAAAATAAAAGAATACCCTTTATAGCATCTGCTTATCATGCAGTTTTGTTTAAGAGTACATATGGGAACCTTGAGTGGTGTTTTCACATTGGATGTGTTTTAGTATTTGAACTTGTCTTGTGCTTCAGTTTTATTTTAATTTTGTTTTACTGTGAGTCACCTTGGGTGCCATTTTTGGGAGAAAAACAGGACATAAAACCAATTGGAAATAAGATAACAGCAACTGTAACCCTGGCTAGGAGATATGAGAATTGTAAATAGCTAGAAGACAGAAGCCCAGGATTTGGGGTAAGAAGAAGTATTGTGTCCTTCTGCAACAGGAAAACTTAAAAAAGAATAATATACTGAAATAAAGTTTTCCTACAGAGAATTTAGTAGACTTTAAGTAGTCTTGTTCAAGAACATACACTTCTAAAGAAAGACACATTAAAGCATTATCTATGTGTACACTTAAGCTGCTTTAAACTCACTAGCACTTACTTTAAATAAGCTTACATAGCTTCCAAGTTTGTGTCTTACTTATTTTTTTTAAATAACGAGTCACTAGAGTACTTTGGCAGACTTACATTTTCAGGAGTACATTTGCAGTTCTCCTTGAAAGGCCACTGCATGAAAGTTTTCAAGCGATTTTCATACTCATACATATCCCTAAACTCAAAGAGGCTGTGGGAACTTGCATGGATATCTTTCAGGATCGCTTCCATTTAAGAAGTTGGTTTAGTGACCTTCTTTTCCCACTCTGATACTCTTGCCTGGCTTATCACTTTGTATTTGAGTCATTTTGTTAGCTTACCCCATTGGTTACACCTGGAAACATCATTTAAAAATTAATTGCCTGCAACTGTCAGAAATGAAAGAGCTGTGGTAAAACATTCTCCCTTGCCCTGCTACAGTCTTTGCTGTTGTCCTTAAATAAATGTTCTGAGGATGAGTTATGTAAAAAGTATAGTTCAGTTGCTGCACTGTAACTGTTAAGCTACTGAGGTGTTGTTTCATACCTGTATTTGTCAACCCGTGGCTTTTGGGTCTCTACTGAAGGGAGCAATGGATCTCAGTGTAATTTCACTAAGAAAAACTCCAGTGTATGTATCTTGAGGATGGCAGGGCTGCCTTATCCATTAGGCACTTTAGGCATAGTGCCTAGAGAAAATGTTGCAACCTGTGAAAACAGGATTTTAGGGCCAATGAAAACATTCCTATTGGTACATCCAGGTGAGGTGGAAAGTCAAATACGAGAGTGCCTAGGGCCTACGAAAACCTTAATGGGGTCCTGGATGCTCACCAATTCTTATGCAAAAGGAAATTCTACTTTGGTCAATAGTGGTTTACTCTTAAGGAAGTGTTTTTGCTTTTTTTTTTTGCATTGCTTTCAGGCAAATAAGTCATCACAATGCAGTCTTAAAGAAACTTGTAGCTAGCCAAATTATTTTGGTTTGGAAATATGTTTCATTGTGTTTGATAGAGCTTGCTTCAGGGACTCTATAAGGTAATTCTATGCAAGTTTTCTCAGAAGTAAGCCCCATTGAGTTTAATGGGGTTTGCATGCATGCAAGACTGTATATGAGACTGCAGGCTTCAATCTTAAAAGTAAGCTGCTGCGAGCTTAGTGATGTTTACTCCCAGAATGATCTGTGTAGCCTATAAATCCTCATATTGTACAAGAATGTCAGGGGTAACCCAATGCAAAGGAAGTTTCTTTTATAGTTTAGTACTGGAGGAAATTCAATGGGTTCTACATCTCTTACTCCTCCATATTACATGGCATTGACCTAGGCAGCTACAGATGGGATAAATGTGTTTGATGGTTCTGTAAACACAGAAACATTGTGTTGGCACAATTCAAACTAAGGTCACCTACTTTTTCTGGAGCTAATACGCTGGTTAAGACTGAGAGTTATAACCCAAACGTAACCTTTTCAAGCTCTGAACTTGCTTCTTTCAGAAAGCCTCCCATCTTACCTTAACCTACAAAACACACATGAAAACAAGAAAAGAAAAGGCTGTCTTTCTGTCTCTGTACACCAATATATGAGATAAGCATAGATTCTGAACCACAGTCAGCAGACACTGAATGGATCTGTTCACTTGCCAGTGTAGATGCAGCTCCTATTTAAACATCTGATTTTAGATAATATTCAAATATTTGTACATGCATGCGTATATAAATGCGTGTGCACACACACACATTCTCAGAGAGGCTTGCGTTCTGTGTAAAAGATGCCCCTGAATGGTTTGAGATTTCTTTATTGTTGGAAGAAACATGGTCTGAGGGAGTCTTGGGAATTAGAGTCACAAAAAACACTCTAGAAGCTGAATAGGTCCCCAGGAGCATGCTTTACTTGTCACCATACTAGTGGAAGGCCTATTGCAGTAGTGGTTGCATATTTTCAGAGTGCAAAGGTGGTATTTGATACAGTTTTCATTATGCAAGTGGTTGTGCAACACAGTTAGCTTATGTGTAGCTGCTTTACAGAGCTACTTTGCACATCACTTGCTCAAAGGTGTAATCCACTGCAATTGAGATAGTGTCAGTTTTCATTCTGCAAGTTGAATGTAGGTCTACGTTTTCAGGTTTTTGCCCAGGTACCGTATAGGAAAATACACTGTACGTGCTTATGTTGCTTCTGGGTTTTAATTCTTTAAATCATTGCATAGTTTCCCACTGAAGAACACCTTAAGACCAAAACGTGTTTGGAGTACTAGAGTTTGTGTGTGTCTGTGCCTTGTTAAGAAAGCCAGCATGGTTTGAGTGCTGGAGATAAGAGTTATATTCCCTGCTCAGCCATAGTAATCCACTGGGTGACCTTGGGTACATCACACACTCTCAGCCTCAGAGAACCCCACGATAGGTTTGCCTAAGGGTCCCCATAAGTCAGAAATGACTTGAAGACACTCAACAACAACATAACTTGCTAGTTCAGTGGACTAGTTATTTTCTGATTAGTTACTTCAGAATTAATGTCAGTCCCTTTTTATTGCTGTTTACTTTAAAGTAAAGGCTATAGAAATTTGGATAGCCTTTTACATAACTTTATACAACTCCCCCCTCTCCAATCTTACTTCAGCTGGATACTTTCTAGGAGACAGATAAACCACTATACTTCAGCCTTAAACTCTAGTGTACCAAATGGAGATGATAATACAGATGTACTTCAGAAAGCTTTTGTGAAGAGTTCTTAAGAAAACATACATGTTATGTAAAGCCTGAGGATAGATAAATATGTATGGGACAAAGTTTCATATTCCTTTTGGTTACTAACAGGCAAAATTCAATCAGTGACCATGAAGCTTTTTCCAGCATGGCCAGGCAGTGGTGTGAAAATGATGGGTACCTGCTGAACTGTGCAATTAAGGAATAGTGTCTAGATTTGCTTCACTCCTTCCCTCTCAGTCCTTTTGTGTTGTACTTGTTAGGATCCGTGACAGAGTCAGGTGAGTAGCTATCCTGAGTGGTAGAAGCCACCCAGCAACAGGTTGCCAGGCATCCAGAATAGCCACTCCAGAGAGAAACCCAGCCCCTTTGTGTAAAGGAGGGGTTGGAGGCCTCAGAAAAAATGCACAAATAGTAGGCACTGAATTGGAAGGAGACAGACTTCTAGAAGAGGGGTTGAAAGTTAGCTCTTTAGCCAGAGAGTTTCTCAGTCAGTCCAAGGGGGGTTGAATGAGAAGGATGTTTTCTCAAAGAAAGTCTCACAAGAGGAGCAGAAGAGAAATCAACCTACTATTGATTTTGGTCAGAGAGAGTGACCTCAATTTGGGAACAGAGTTTTTGCCAAAAAGGGTAGCCAGAGGCCTGTGTGTGTGAGAGAGAGACACTTGTGCCTTTATGCTATTGTAGAGATATAAGAAACTGTTTAAACGCGTTCTGAAGATCTGTTTGAACTTGGACATACATACTGATACTTTATTCTGATTGCTGTTTTGATAAAGATTATAATATGTTTTTGTAAAATTTGGACTCAATGGAATGATTCTCAGTAGTTATAACAAAGCAGAACTACACTACCATAAATTCCTAAGGGGTTCTAAATAGTAATGGAAAGGCCTTACCCTTTTTACATGATGGTGGTGTTTTTAGGGAAGGCCAGTGCTGTATAAAGTGGCAAGGCATTTTAGCAAACTGGGAGAGAGCAAGCTGCCATAGCAGTCAGTGTGGAGAAAAAGCAGGCCTTGTCACAGTTTCTAAACTTGAAAGTAGGGGACTGCTTTACTACTAATAGTTGTAAGCTGGTTTGGAAGCTTATTCAATCTGAAGAGCAAAGTGAAATTGCTGCAAATCAATAAACACCTTATCTGCTGTTTTCAAATTATTACACAGTTGATAATGGGACATACCTTTGTTTATTAAAAATTCCTGGTGTACAAAAATATGCTTTGTGGGGTGGGAAAGAGAGGAATTGGTGAAGAGATCATGTAAATGGCCATGAAGAAGGAAGAGTGGCTCAGCTCAGTGGTACAGCACTTCCTTTGCATGTTGTACATCCCGTGTTCAGTCCTTGGTAGGTCCAGTTAGAAGGAGAAGGACCATTCTTCCTAAACTCTGGATGAGCCGCAGATCAGAATTGACAGTATTGGCTTAGATGGACAAATAGACTTGTGATGTAACACGGCTTCTGTCTTTCCATGTTAGGTTAGATTTGGAGTGAGGTAGTGGAGAAAATCCTTCTCAGTTATCACAGCATCAGGAGTAGTTCCAACATGTGGAGAACAGAAGCATTAAGCTGTCTGACAGTTATTAAAATGACATCAAACAATGTCATGAAATATTAAACTTTAATTCTCTTTTAATTTGTAGTTTCTTTCCTTTGCAATATATAGTATTAACTTGTTCCTTTATTTTTTAAAACCCTAAAAGATATAAAACAGCATTTTTGTGTCTGTTCGTTTATATCCTTTATGTCTGTTGACTGATTTATATTTATACCAAATTCTGCACTGTGAAAACTGTGTAGATAAATATGTTACAAATCTATAAGGTTTAGCTTTTTTGACCCTCATTAAAACATATAATATGTAAATGATAATTTTAAAGAGAAAATGACTTTATTCCCAATCCTCTTGCTTGGTTTTCTAGATTATTCCAATGGTGCAGGAGTTTATAATTGGCAACTTGGGGCGTATGTTTATTGAGCCACCTCCTTTTGACTTGTCAAAGGCCTTTGGTGATAGTCACTGCTGTGCCCCTCTTATTTTTGTATTGTCACCTGGTGCTGATCCCATGGCAGCTCTCCTCAAGTTTGCTGATGACCAGGTAGGTTGATATTCCAGTGCTTCACCAGTGTGAGGTTTTAAAGCTGGGACCATCAGTCTTATATCACTTCTTGAAACTCATGATCTGGTGAATGCTGTGGCATTAGTTTACAGATTTGAAATCCAATGTATTGAATGAATACACAATGCAATGGCCTTGTAAGCGGGAGTCTGGGATCTTGTGACTGGGGGATTTTGGAAATTGTCCAAAAAATATTCCCAAGTGTTATGGATTGATGGATGGATGGATGAATGGATGAATAGCTGTCCCTCTTATCCACTGACTGAAAATACATTCATCTAGAAGTCCTGTATCTGAAGCTTCTCTTTTTACTTCATTGGAAGAGGCATGTATATAGTTGGGGTAGGAATCATGTGACCCTCCCAGTGTTGTTGGACTACAGCTCCCAACAGCCTTAGCTGGAATAGCCAGTGGTGATAAATGCAGAGAACTGTGATCCAGCAACAACTGTATTTATCCCTAATACATTCAGTGCCATGGGTCTCCTTGCTCCATTGTAAGGAATGCACATGCAGAAAAATGACAGGGTATGTGGGCGACTGGCAGGAGAATGGAGGGAGGAGTCCTGGAAGGGAATGGGAGGGGGAATGCTCACTGGGTGGGGGGAGTTATTTCTGGTTTTTTACTTTTGTGAGGAGTCTGCACCCCAAACCCTCATGAAAGTTGAGGGGCCACCGTATTATTAAGAGGAAAGTGGTGGTGATGATGAATAATGGAGGAAATCTTAAAAAAAAAAACACTCTTGCATCACTACAGATTACACTCCTATGTGTGTCTTCTCAAAAGGAAGCTCCTTTGAGTTCAGTGGAGCTTACTCTGAGCATAAATTTAAGTGCGCACATAAACTTGCGTGCTTAGGCAGGACTCCTAATAGTAGTCCCAACTAGAGTACATCAGTTGAATTAATATCTGAATGGGGAGTGAACACAAGTCCCACTGATTCTATGAGCCTGCTCTAGTTGGGCCTGACAGTAAGATTTAGTCCTTAGGCTACAATCCTCTCCCCTTAAGAGTCATCCCTATTGAACACTGTAGTACATATGAGCCGACACGCATACTATTGCAGTATTTGTCTTGAAGGCCAAAATACAACCAGAACTGGCCTTGTTCTTGTCAAGGAGGGTATTATTTTCCAGACTTGTATGTCACCTGAAAGAAAATGGAGGCTGTGGATCTGATTAGAAGGGCTCATGTAGAGAAAGCATGCTGAATCTTATTAGCAAACCACACAACTCAACAAACGAAAGGAAATGAGAGGGCCTTTTCTGTGACATTTGCCAACTGCATTTGTTTAACCTGGTGAGCTTGATTTGAGCTGACATTATTTAATTCAGCAAGTTTGTTGTGTTCCAGTGACCTTCAGCGATATCTTCTCTCCGCTAGCTCACTCAATGGATATGTTGTACACACAGGGCTTTGGTGCAATGAAACTGAGTTCCTTGTCACTGGGCCAGGGCCAAGGCCCCATCGCCATGCGCATGATTGAGAAGGCAGTGAAAGATGGCAGCTGGGTGGTTCTGCAGAATTGTCACCTAGCAACGTCGTGGATGCCGATGCTGGAAAAAGTCTGTGAGGTAAATGCTGTCAGCAGCGTGTAGCACTGCAATAACTACTGTTTGCAATTTGGGTGCCACAAAGAGGCGGTATGCTTCTTAACAGCATTTACCACAAAGTGGAGGAAGCGATTGCCCTCAGGTTGGGCTTGTGGCCATCCCATAGGTTTCTGTGTAGTCATGGTGAGAACAAAATGATGCACTGGACGGGCCTTCATTCTGAACCAACAGGAGTATTCTTATATTTTTCAGAGTTGCACATAATGCAAAAGAAGTACTTTCAGAAGTAAGGCAGGTAGAACAAAGTCTGATGAAGGTAAAGGAGAGGGCAGAAGAGGGATAACTTGTAGCATGGTGGCCCTAGATATCTGAATGGATTTGGAGAGTAATACCATGGAGGGCATAATTCTGTATGTTCTGTTTCAGAGTCTAGATCTCTGGAAATGACTCTTGCATAAACCTTTTCATGAAATACAATCATTCAAAGTTGCCTTAAGGCTGAAGTATTAGGCATACTTAAATCAAGAAATACATCCCATTGGACTTAAAAGGGATGAATTCTGGGGAAGGAATCCACAGTTGGATTTCAGTTTGCACAGTAGGACTTTATCTGTCTCTCCTTCATCCTGCAGTTTCCCAAACATCCCAGAATCTGTTGCATGAGAGGAATGTCTCCCAACCCTTGAAACATATTTTATGAGCTCTTGCAGCCTGTTTCAACTGATGAAAGTGGTTCAGTTGGTATAAGAACTTAGATTCCACTGAAATATCTGAATGTACTTCAGATGAGTTTGCAGGATGTGTTTTTTCTCAGTACCAAATTGTTCTAAATAATCATGAAAACAGTTTTTATTATGATATGCATGTATATATGTGCCTTCAAGTTGCCCACTGATTTAGTTAGGGTGACCCCATGAATTTTGTAGAGTTCTCTTAGGCAATGAATACTCAGAGGTGGCTTTCCAATTCTTCCTCTGCAACATAGCCTACCGTATCTGGTATTCTGTGGCAGTCTTCCATCCGAGTACTAACTAGGGCTGACTCTGCTTAGCTACCAAGATCAGTCAGGATCTGGCATCTTTAGGGTATTTAGGCAGAAATATTTGATTCTAAAACAGGTTTCAACAACTTTGTGTAAACTGACTTTTTTTTTAAGCTGCAAATTGTTCAGAAATGCCTAGATTCATATTTGTCATTCAGAATATTAATTTGCAGGTTACATACACATCTTTTGGATGTGTAGATGTGTGTTTGTTCATTTCAGTGTAGAGATTTTTTCCATGTCTCCAAAAGACTGTACATACCAGTTGAATCCCTTTTGTTGCTGTGAATAGTTCAGCCATTTCGGGATGGGAAGTTTTGCTTGCATATTAGAACACTTCTGTCTGGAACTGAAGACCGGATTTGGAGAACTGCTGCTTCTGATAAAAACGTTCAGAAAGTTTTGTTGTTACAGTGAACACAAATCTGGATCCTTTTGGCCGAAATCCAACGTGACACTTGGAGTAGTGTCTGGATTTTTGTCCTCTTCCCCTTGCAGCCTGCCTTGGTGCTGAAAACCCTCTCTTTTACAGCTCTTCAAAGCAAGTTTTTGGCTGTGTGGGGATGGTGGGGGGGGGGATCTGCAGGAAGAAGGGGGGATTCCATTTCCTCAGCTTATATGTCGTATTCCTTTTAATTTGTGTGCCTGTCCAGCACTGGACACAACCCTCTGTCAGGAAGTTTCACAGTTTACATTCACACAGCCATGTTAGAGCATGAACATATCCAAAAGATACCTTGGCTTTTGTGAGAAAAGCAGTCCATCATGCTGATACAGAATTTTCCTCTTTTCCCCCCGCTCTGCTCTAGGAACTAAATCCAGACACGACACATCCTGATTTCCGCTTGTGGCTCACGAGCTACCCATCTCCTAATTTCCCTGTTTCAGTGCTCCAGAATGGAGTGAAGATGACAAACGAGGCTCCGAAAGGTTTACGGGCAAATGTGATCCGTTCATATCTGATGGACCCCATCTCTGACCCTGAGTTTTTTAATGGCTGCAAAAGGCCTGTTAGTACACCATTATTAGCTTCGTTTCCTTCTTCCTGTCAAGACTATAAAGCAAACCCTGGCGAGCTGATGATGTGTTTGCTGGTGTAAAACCTTCCAAATGTAATAGCCTTCCTTCTCTGCAGTGAAGCCTGTGCTGATTACTGGCTCCTGGGATGCAGTAATAGCGGATTTTATTAAATTTTTATTTTTATTTTATCACCAGGCTCTCTTTTCCTCCTTTGCCAAGCTTTGGTGGTATCCCATCAATAATATAGCTCCTCATTTTAAAAAATCAGGAAGAAGCCATTTCCTGACACAAATCTGCAAGGCAGGGGGAGAAATTTCTGTTGCAGAAGAATAGCTGAGCCTGGCACTGCTGTGAATGAAGTCTTTAATCAACAGCATTAAAATGGGAGCTTCCTCAAACTGGGAGAGCTAAAATGGCTGCGCAGGATTGATGGATGGCACTCATAAACACCTTCTTTAGAATAACAGCTCAGACTGGGGAGCCACCTGCTGTTTTCATAATTAGGTTTCAGAGAGTGAGTGGGCTTGACCCAAGATAGTTTCTATGATAGGTGTCATAATTAAGAAGGAGAAGATGGTTGTGCTTAAAGCGAGATGACGGTCCTTTTCTGCTTGCTTGGCAATTAAAAAATCTAGAACTTTTTTGAAAAAAAAAAAGGGAAAAAAAGCAAACAAGCCCACAAACAGTGCTTTTTAGCTGAGAGAAGCAGAAGAAGAGAAAAGGCATTCATTCTAAGTACACCGATAATGGTGTAGGCTTTGTAGCAAATGGGACATAATCCACAGAAGCTTGTACCATGTCCAGAATAAGTGTTTTATTTCTTAGAGGTCCTGGAACACTTTATTGTTTTTATTGGCCGAGAGGAAATAATCTCATTTCCTGTATCAGCTTTCATAGCGTGGGAGCCCCTGGAATACAGCTACTCTTTTGCACTGCAAAGGTAATGTGAGCATCTTCAGGTCAAATTGGAGTATACAGTGCTGTATACCACCAGCCATCTCCTGGACAAATTTTCAGCTCCTCTATTGCTTCTTAAGGGCCATAGAGACTTCAGTGGAGGCAAGGTGACAGAGGCAGAACATGGAGGCAGAGAGCATACTTGTCCTGCCTTGGCTTTTTGGTGGATTGAATGGGACTCTAAAACAGTGTAGTAAATAAATAAATGAAATTAAGCCACCATCCCATTTAGTTGTGTGAATGTGAAAGGCTGCTCTGAAGGCACTTGGTCCCGTTCTGCCACATAAGCTAAGCCTAACTGGTCTGCCAAAGGCCTGGATGGCGGGGCCTGCTCAGGAACCGCTCTTTGAGCCACCCTGAGCTCCCTAGAGGAAATGAGTGGCATAGTGTCAGAAAGGAAGTAAATAATTACTGATGTTTCCACCATTGTACATCTAAGAATTGCAAGAAAGGTATATATGAATGTGCTGTTCATTTCTGTGTTCTTTTCTCTACACCTTCCCTCCCCAAGGCGGAATTCAAGAAGCTGCTGTATGGCCTCTGCTTCTTTCATGCACTGGTTCAAGAGAGGCGGAAATTCGGACCATTGGGTTGGAACATTCCTTATGAGTTCAATGAAACTGACCTCCGGATTAGTGTCCAGCAACTAAATATGTTCCTGAATCAATATGAGGTATTATAAAGTTTTGTTCTCTGTGCAGGGGGCTATGGCTATAGAAAAATGTAGCTGTAACAAGAATTGACTTCATCCAGACAGTGCTGGCTGGTGGTGGTGAGAGTAGGAATGTCCATAGCTTATACCAAGCCAGATCATTGGTCCTCAAATCTCTGTACCATCCACTTTGACTGCTAGCTGCTATCCAGGGTTTCAGATAGGAGTTATGTACTTGTGAAATGCCAGGGCCTGATTCTGGGACTGTTTACATGCCAGACAGGTGCTCTGCTACTAAGTTAGGACCTTTCCACATCTTCTGATGCTATTAGGGCCTTTTGCTAATACTGCACAGGAGCTATGCAGTGACTGCAAAGTGTAGCTGGAGTGTCTCCTTGTTACATCAGACTGTTACAGTGCTATATTCTAACTACTATGGCAACAGCATATGGAATAATTGTATTTCCAGTTTAGGGAGGGGTATTCAGAATGAGAGCCAGCATGGTTTAGTGGTTTGAACGTTGAACTACAACTTTGGAGACCAGAGTTCAATACCCTGCTGGGCCATGGAAACCTTTTGGGTGATCTTGAGTGAGTCACACACAACCCCCAGAAAACCCTGTCATAGGATCACCTTAGGGTCACCATAAGTCAGAAATGACTTGAAGGCATACAACAATAACAACAGTTTAGAATTCTTAGCCAAAGAGTTCCTGGGACTCACTAAACTACAAACCCCAGATGGCAGTTAAAGTAGAATATAGTGCTATAACAATGTAGTGCGATAAGGTGTCAGAGGATTCACGAAATGCATGGAATGACCCTGTGCTACTCACTTTCTCTTGGCGTAACCTGCCTCATGCCACTTTTATGAGAATAAACATTAAGGGACTGTAAGTGCCATCCCAAAGTGTGTGGTGGAAAAGCAGGATAAAAATTGATTATCTATAGCTTAGCAATGAGCTAGATCTTTGGGCTTTTGGAAGCTTAGCCTGAGCTGACCATGGTGGAGATGGGGTAGTGTTTTGCCACAAAGAAGGGAGGGTTAAAAAACTTTCTCTTTTTTGCATTTGAGGTTGGGAAATTTCAATGACAAACAAAGAAAGAGAAAAACAAAACTCACTGGTGCCTCCCGTGTCATATTTAAATAATTATAATACCCCTGGAATCCTTTTATTTATATTTAACATGGTTCTCTGGGCAATCTGACATAGTCTCTTTCTGGGGTGTTCTGGGGACTTTAAACAGGTCAGCCAGCAATTTCAAGAAGCCATGACAAGTACTGTGGAGTTTTTAATCCCTTCACTCCATCCTCTTCCAAAGAGCCAAAATGTCCTCTCCTCTTTCACTGTCTTGGACTGCAAAGTTGTATGTGGTGGGCTCTTCCCACTGACCACTTGATAGGTGGGCCATTTTGTCATCCCATGACCCTCTGAGAGCTGTGTCAGAGGCTCTATGTGAGAGAGGAAATGATTGGAAGATTGCTTCTGGTGTGAAAACAACTTTCAATTAGGGGAGAATATGGACCATTTCAAGCATGGGGACCAGCATACTTTGTTTTAGAGGAGAATCATGATATACTTTTCTACTTTTTTTGAGGCTGGAAATTTCTGAATTTTTTTTGGTTCAGGTAGGTCCCAGGATTACAAGAATGCTGTGGGCTATTTGCTTGCACAGCATTAGATACTGGTTGTTGTCTATGATCAGAGCTAGATTACAGGCGGTATGATTTTTTTTTAAAGTAAGGTTTATTTGAGTCCAAACTCTTGTGAGTTTTAGCCTTTTAGGTGAACCTTAATTGTGAGCATTCAGATACTGAGATAGTAGAGGGAATTCACAATGGTGCTGGTTTTGTATGTTTCAGGAGTTGCCATTTGATGCTCTCCGCTACATGACAGGCGAGTGCAATTATGGAGGCAGGGTTACGGACGACTGGGACCGGCGCACGCTGCGCAGCATTTTGAACAAGTTCTACAACCCAATCATTATTATGGATCCTGACTACAAATTTGATGCCAGTGGCATTTATTATGCCCCTCCTGAAGGAGAGGTAGGTATCTTAACATTCATTGGGATCAATCCAGAAAGAGCCTCTACTACTCAGGACCTGTGGAAGTGGAGGCCTACTGGTCAAGGGTTAGAGCCAGAAGAAGGAGTCACTGTTTTAGTGGAGTCTTCCTTCTAAGCTGTAGGAAAGCCAGAGGTGCTCAATAATGCATTTTTTTCCTGGTGCAGACTAACCGTGCACAGGGAGTACATCTAGCCCCCCTCCAAAGATATTCCTGAATGAGGTGTGTACGTTTGTACTGCACATATGAGGAGGGGTTTTGATGTTTGCTGCTCATATGGGAAGAATTTGACCTTCATTGTGGGGATTTGACCTTCACTGTTGATACTTGGTGGCCTAACTCCAGCTGACCTGGATCCTCTAGGAGGTGGAACACCGTTCTTGGTGCAGGACACACAGTAATTCACTCCATATGCATGCACAGAATCTCTTCAGTATATCCCTCACTCCACTTATATCATGCTTATCATAATCAGCCTGTTAAGAGTGAGAAAACTACCTGAGGAGGCAAACTCTGAAAGCAGCAGTGGCGCTCCTCTAGATATTCTTCCTAAATCTTCTGGCTATTCCTTTCTCAGAAGATACAGCTATGCATGGCACAGGATTTGTCATGGTTATCTAAGCCAGCTTGCTGCCCTCAGGTGTGGTGGAAGATGCTGCCCCACTACAAGTATTAAGACGGAACTGCGAAGGGCAGGTTGCTTACCTATAACTGGAGTTCTTTGAGCAGTCATCTGTGAACTCACACAAATGGATGGTCTGCACCTGAGTTCCCATTTGTCTAAGTCACAGAGACCATGAAGAAGAATCCAACTTCCATATGTGAAATGAGAGAATGAGTGCCATCTTTCCTTTGTCTCAAGTATAGGAAAATGCCAGCCCTGAAGAAGTGGGCATGAAAACAGATACTAAAGAGCCATTCAGATCACTATAAATTCCAGGGTGGTTACAGAAATGTTAGGAAAGAAACTTTTGCAGCAAAGACATTATAACTGCACAAATTTAGAGACCTGTCTCCCAGCTCAGGAGAGGAAAGTTTAGCTCTTGGCTTTACCTCTGGCTATAATCAATCCCAAATTGCTCAAATGAAATTTTGCAGGGCACTGTCCTCCAGTCCCCAAGCTTCAGTTCCCTGTCATTAGACTAATGCCCCTGTGCAATAAAACAGGAGATCCTTAAAAAGCTTACTCTTAACACCATTGAAAGTAGGTACTGTGGTAACAGGATCCAGATCAGTGGTTCTTAACCTCTTCTGTGCCAGGGCTCCCCTACAAATATAATTTGTTGCTAGGGACCTCCAAGGCTTAACTCAAGATTTGAATATTTAAATTTAGATTTAAATATTCAAATACTTATTTATTAAAGGCTTGTGGAGACTAAGATTCAAATCCTGCTCAGACACTGGGTGAGCTTGGGCAAGTCGCATTCTCTCAGCCTTGGAAGAAGGCAAAGGCAAACCTCCTCTGAACAAATCTTGCAAAAAAAAAAAACCTGTGATAAGTTCACTTTAGGGTTACTGTAAGTCAGAAGTAACTTGAAGGCACATATCAACAATGTGCCGCTGACAGGGGGAGGTTCTTTCTAGCCCAGTTCTTTCTTTTTTTCGTGTCTCTCTCTTTGAAAACTGACTTAAGGCGACCCTAAGGTGAACCTATCATGAGAGTTTTCTTGGCAAGATTTGTTGCCCTTGCCTTTCTCTGAGGCTGAGAGAATGTGACTTGCCTGAGGTCACCCCTTGAGTTTCCATGGCTGAGTGGGGATTCAGATCTTGGCCTCCAGAGACATAATTTGAGTCTGTGCACGTGCATGCCACCTTGTCCCTTTCATTAGGGATGCAGCAGCAGAGTATATGTGTGCTCACCCAGACTCGATTTGCATTGCACCCAGAAATGATTTGCATTGTTTCAGTGCCTGCAACGCCCCTGCTGCCACATCCCTGTTGCTGCTGCTGGCAGTATTAAGCTGCAGGGCTTCATGGATCCCCTGTGAGGGCTCTGCGGACCCAGGTTAAAAACCACTGATCCAGCTGGTTGATATGTAGTAATAATAGTAACTGTAGGGCCAGCTCTTCCATTAGTGAGGTAAGCCAACTGTCTGCATTAGCTGATTCTGTAGAGCAGCGGTGGTAGCCTCCTGGTTGCTCATCCCAGGTGCTACAGCCTTTCTCCTATGCCTGGCTACAGAACTGTGTGTGCCAGATACTGCACTGGGATCACTTAAGTGACCCTGTTATCTGAGGGTGGATGATACCATTCCCTCACCAGTACTGAAGTAAGATTCAGTTGGAAGTCCAATCAGCTTCTGTGGGTGGAATGTGGGACAGAGGTGCCGTTTTGTCCTTTGCTTTTGTAATCAAAATGTCTAGGACTCACCCTGGTCACAGTGATGGGCATTTTTCTCATAGATGTGGGCTAAATTCCAGGCCTGATGAGTATGATTCTGCCTCTGAGGGAGTCAGAGCTTTGGAAAATCCATAACATCCTTCCAGTGAGGATTTTACAGCCAATATTCTGTTTGACACCGACAGAGCATTAAGTTTCACTGCTGTACTTATAGAAGGCAATGACTGCCACCCAAGCAATGCCACGTGGGAGCTCTCCCAGTGCATGCTCCCTCTGTACACTCCCAGTCAGTATCCATCTGGGAGCCACTGAGAAGCTATTACATGACCTGGGAAAAGCCATTGTACAAGGAGGTGCTGGAGATCTCTCTGGGCA
The DNA here is from genome assembly GCA_030412105.1 of Cyclura pinguis. Taxonomy (NCBI): domain Eukaryota; kingdom Metazoa; phylum Chordata; class Lepidosauria; order Squamata; family Iguanidae; genus Cyclura; species Cyclura pinguis. The sequence continues at coordinate 206,085,332 of CM059599.1, forward strand.
ACGTTGGGAAAAGTATTAACACCAGCATAACCCCAGTTATGCAGGCGGTCAGTCAGAAGGGGATTCTGGCCTCTGTTGGCTGAAATACTACACCTGAGTTTGGCTCCCTGCACCAGAAATGTCCAGGGCCAAACAATCTATAATTTTCTATCGTCATTCTGTTTCAGTATCTAAGTTACATTGAATACACAAAGACTCTTCCTCTGAATCCTGCCCCGGAGATCTTTGGGATGAATGCCAATGCTGACATCACCAAGGACCAAGCCGAAACACTGTTGCTGTTTGATAATATTCTTCTCACACAGGTACAGCTGTTTTCATGAGAAATACCAGAGGCATTATAGTGTTACTGCTTCCTTAGCTTCTACTAATAATGACTTTATTATTGATCAAAGTTTTTACATAAAAGTTTAAATACAGAGAATCTGCTCTTCCTTTCTTCACATTACCGTTAGTGCAATATTCATGAATTCACTGGTATTCTGTGATGTGGAGCATCATGATTAGCTTTCATAAGAGCAATTTTGTAGAGAATTCACAGAAAACTAAGCCATGGAAAATTCAAGAAGTGTTCTGGCCTACCTGAATATTCTATAGTGTTCTAATACTTCATTCTGAGTGCAGAACATAGCTACACAGATACCTGGAACACGTACATTCTCCTTTCTGCCTATTTCATTGTTTAAGAGAGCACAGCATTTCTATAGTGCTTTACAAACTAAACTTTGCTTAAAAGCTTCTAAGTCTTAGCAAAGATGTATTCTTAACATGTGTTTCTGGTGCATACTAAGCACATTGGACAAGAATGATATCTTCCATGGGAGGATTCAATGTGCTCTCCCTCTGGGCCAGTCAGTGTCAATTTGGGTCAGGGATGTAGACCTACACCTGGGACCCATTGAATAGTCACTACATGTTCTGAGAAAAAACATTGTGCAAGGAAGTACTGGAGGCCTCCTTGTGCAAAGTTGAGAAAAGTGTTCTATGCAAGCATAACCCCAAGGTAATTCTGCTCTGTCTCCCCTCATCTTTCCTGCAGGACTCCCTTCCTCCACTGGAAGCCCTCGAGCGCAGCTCAGGACAGGTAGCCAGGAGTGGCCAAGAAGTGTCTAGCTGTGTCCCTGTAGCCAGACACACAACAATAATGGCATATTCCAGAACCTTCTGGGGGCTACCCAAAGGTGTCATCATTGTGCATGTGGCTACAAGGGACATGGCCAGACACTTCTTGATTGTTCCTGACCACTACATAACTGTGTTGTGGACTGCTTGCAGGAGGAAATGAGCATCTTTTCCCAAAGGAATTCTTTCCTCTGCAGTGAGGATGTATGTGTCTAACAGGATGCACCAGTGATTGAGTTGACCATTTGAGGAGGGTGGTAGTTCTTACAAACCCTGAGGGGGGCTTAGCAGCAGAGCCACCCTAGCAGCCCAGAGGATTCAAATTGATTGGCTGGTGCAAATGGAATCCAGGCTAGCCAGAGGGAGGGGCTAGATGGGAGGAATGTGTGTTGAGTTGAGAAAGATAGAGATATATCTGAGAGTATAAGAGAGAGAAAAAATGATCTACAAGTGTTGTGTTGTGGTAGATCTACAACTACCTTTTACCCTGACAGTTTGTTAAGTAAAGGTTTAGTTACATTTTTGTAAAGAGCAGTGTTAATAGAGTGTCTCTTTCATCTGGATTGGTTACACATGCTGCCACCAGTGACACAGTCATTGGATAAATAAATCCCTGCTTTGCCCTATATCTGAAAGGGTGTGGATTTAGAGAAACCAGTAGAGGCAGATAAACTGAGTGAGGAAGCCAGTGGGGGACAAAACTTTAGAAGGGTGCTGTATTTTCTAAGAAAGAAGAGTTTAAAGCAGACCTGAGTGTCATAGCCCTGACTTGTTCCAGATCGCCCCAGTTTTGACAATAGTCATATAAGATTGGCATCATGGTGCTGGAGGTGTGAACCTTTTGCCCCATGCTGTTTTCCAGATCTAAATCACTTCCCTAAACCTGTGGGGGAAGACACGCAGGTTTCATCAGGGTACCCAATCAGGTTGAAATCCAGATCTTTCTAAATTTCCTGTGTGCTAAGCAGAGGGGGGAGCGTCTTGTGGGTGATTTGGAGGAAGGCACACATCTATTTTGAATTTCTTGCAGTGTCTTTGGGGTGCTGTTTCTCCAACTGCCCATGCACAGGCAGAAGAGGGGAGGAGGATAGAATCAGATCTGTTGAACCTTTTGGGTTTCACTCTATGCGCGGCCACTGCGGCCCTGTATAAAAAGACTACACCCACAGCCTAGGAAACCTGTAAGCCACTTTAGATAGGAACTGAAGGGAGGTGGAGGCACTCCAAAGGGTGTTGGCTGCATGTGGAGTGCAGTCTCCCCGAGGGTACTGCAGGTTTCTATTATGTTTCAAAAGCCTAAACTTGGTTTTGACTAGAACTGGTAGTTGAAGACATGTGTGTGTGCCTACCAAAGGCAACAAGGTCACTGCCAGCTCTCCTGAAACTATCAATTACCTGTCTCCAGCTTTAGTTCGATCATTCATCTAGTCGCTACAATGTCTGCCCTCTCCCAATGATCTGGATTGCATCAAGGAAACGGAATTCGTGGTGCAGATTAATTGGACATGTGGGCCATGAACGGCAGGGGTGATGGTGACATTCTTTCACTCCTGCAAGTAGAATTGGGCTCCAGCCAGACTGCAAAACAATAAGTCCAATTCTGCATATAAATAGAGTAAGTGGAAAGGATTCTTTCCGTGCATACAACATGGAGGCATTGGGGGCAGGACACCCCACAGATAAACTTCAGGGGCCACATGTGGCTACTGGGCTGTCCACCTTGCTGCTAGTACATGAGGCCCTCATTGGGGTTGGAGGACATTCTGACTGAACACACAATTTAATTCTACAGATCATACAAACCTGTGATGGACAGTATGGAGAAACCTGTCAGTCCCTCTTTCTTCTTCCTCTGTTCCTCTGCCAAGATGCAGGGTATCAGCCAAGTTAGAGCTCATCCTACCTAGAAACATGTCAAGTACAGGGAAGAATGCCCTATGCTGTTTATTTACTGACAAGAAACAGCTACCACTTTTTAGGATTAAGCTAACTGAAGACTGCACAGAGTCCTTCTAAACTGATGCCACAAATTCAAGGCAGGTTTGGCTTTGAGTCTCTCCTTTTAGGAAGCTTCTGTCTGCATATATCCAAAAATGCTTATATCCAAAAATCTTAAAGCCATTTACATTAATAACATGCAAAACATACACGAAACACAAATACACAGAAACGCACCTGGGATGGCATCCTGTTAGATAAGTTGTACTGATTGACAACCACGTAACCGTTTCGTGCTCCTGATGCCGCTGCCACAATCACAAATGCCCTTGAAGAGCCAGTCAGCTGTGGAGCGATGTTGGTCTGTGCTGCTGCTGCTGCTGCTGAGTGGGGCACTGTAGGAGCATGTGACCTGCCCCTACTGCCAGCAAGCGACAATGTGAGGAGTGGAAGGAGGGACACCCCCCCCCACGGAGTCCTGTTGCAGTTCTTTGTCACACCATTGCTTGCTGGGAGGAGGCGGCTGGTTGTGTCATCCTGTAGGGTCCTGCTTCTCAGTGCTGCAGAACTTGGGATGGCTGATTGGCTTTTAAGATAGGTTTCAGGGGTCAGCTCAGGAGACTGATATCAAAGCTGTACTTGTGATGCTGGATCTCAGTATATTCTTTCTGAAGTCCAAGAAGTAGATATCAGGTTGGATTAAGTGGAGAAGGCTTGCTTACATAAATATGTTTTTAACATGTGTCAGAAACTGAAGATACTTGGAGCATATTGAAATGCTGGTGGAACTATCTTATACCTTACTTATACCTTAATGTTATCCAGTGGGCACAATCCAGCAATAGTTAGGCAAGCCTGTATATACCTACCTGGGAATAAGTCCCACTCTAATCAGGGGCCCGTACTTCAGGTTGCACTGCTTGGCTTTGTGAATACAAATGACACTGGACTTGTCACAGGTTAATTCAAATTGATTTCAGTGGGCCTTGTTAGCCCTTCACAGCAAGAAGAAAAGCGGGGTAGAAATAAAGATGATGATGATGATGATGATAAATGCTTATGTCAAAATGCCAAAAAGGATGGGATAGGACTGTTGCATATTACAGTGACTGGGGGCAGTTTAAACAAGACTTTGGAAGCATCATACATTTGGAATATAACTCCCAGGTTCCCCAAGTCAGCAAGGCTTAAGCCTAATGCTGTCCTCTGATAGAACACAGAGTCACAAAGATGGCTGTCAGCCCAATTTTTCTAACAGAATGCAGATCTCTTTGTATTGAAGTGTGTGTGTGTGTGCGTGTGTGCCTATAAGTTATCTGTGTAGGTATGTCAAGATAAGGCCCTATCTGTCCAGAGTAAACCCCCTATGAAAGCCCTCCATGCTGAAGTATCAAATTGGGCCATGCTGTGTTTAATTGCTCCTTTTTCAAAAACAGTCTCGGGCTTCAGGTGCCGGTGCTAAATCATCTGATGAAATTGTTCGTGAGGTGGCAAGTGACATCCAGAGTAAACTTCCCAATGACTTTCACATTGAAGCAGCGATGAGGAGATACCCCACGACCTACACCCAGAGCATGAACACCGTGCTCGTCCAAGAGATGGGGCGATTTAACAAACTCCTGCAAACAATACGAGACTCCTGTATCAACATCCAGAAAGCAATTAAGGTGAGGTGCCCATTCCAGAAAGCAAGTTAAAGTTTGAGCCGGCTGCTGAGAGGAGCTGACAACTCCCATTAATGTCACGGATGCCTCTGGGAACTCGCCAATTGTGCTTTTAGCTGGTGGTGTCATCATAATTCCGGAGCTCTGCCCTTAACAGTTGCTTGTGAGCAGCATCCGTTTCCAGCCAGTGTGGTGTGCTGCATAATGTATTGCTGCTGATCTGGAAATGAGGAAAAGGGAATTGAAAAGCATAACATGCTACAGATGTTAGAAGCATCTGTGGCCACCATGCAGCCAGGAAAGCTCTTATCACCCCTCCAATGCAATAGCTACTACTATTAGTACTAATAATTCTACTAGTGGTTACGACTCAACTTTAAGTGGGCAACCTGGACTAAAGTAGCAACTCCAATCACTCTTCATCACTGGCTATGCTTCCAGGGCAGATGGGAGATGCAGTCCAATGCCATCTAAAGGACTACAAATCGCCCACTGGTACAAGGTTTATGGGCTCCTTCAACATGCCTCCCCTCCCCCCGCTGCAGCAAGCATGTTGAATAATGTATGAATAAACCAAATAAAATTCACTGTGTATGTATGAGATGGTGTTATAATGTGGCTGGGATCTGGCTGCTCCAGATGTTTGGTGAACTGCTGTTCCCATGATCCTTCATTATTAGTCGGGCTGAGAGGTGCTGAGAGGGATTAGAGGCTGACATTGGAAGGGCCACAGATATCTCTGTCCTGTATTACAAGTGCTCCATAAATGTGAGAACTCAGAGTGAGTTTTACCATGCCCAAATATAAGTGGAAAGGGGCTGGCAACACTAGGTTTTGCTACCACAGCTGTATCGGCAGAGATCTTTGCCTCCTGGTACAATGTAAGATTACTCCGAACACATAAGGACGTGCTTGTAAGCAAGGCAGCTCTCTAGATAGTGACTGGTTTACACTGGTGTGACTGTTGTTGAAATGGGCCAAACGGGTCCAAATAAGCAGCTTGACAATGCTGTTAGTTGAGAAACTTCCTGGTAAGTAGTGAAAAATGGGGCTCACTGACATGTCCTTTCTTTTCACCCAGGGACTGGTGGTGATGTCAGCAGAACTTGAAGAAGTGGTAAATAGCATTTTGAAGGGCAAGATCCCGGGCATGTGGATGAATAAGTCTTACCCCAGCCTCAAACCCCTTGGCAGCTACGTGAATGATTTTCTTACCAGACTGAAATTCTTGCAGGTGAACACAAAAACTGCCAAGCTTGGCAGATGTATGTATGCATGTATGTATGTGTGTGTGTTTTTCTTTCTTGATTCTGAATAGAAAGAGTTTTTCTACTAAATATTTTCCTTTATCCACTCTTGCTGTTTTTGCAGTCATGGTATGAGAACGGAACTCCTCCTATGTTCTGGCTTTCAGGGTTTTTCTTCACCCAAGCCTTCTTGACTGGTGCCCAGCAGAACTTTGCCAGAAAATACACCATCCCAATCGACCTGTTAGGATTTGACTACGAAGTCCTGGAAGACAAGGAATACAAACATCCTCCTGAAGATGGTGAATTTGTCACCAAATCATTATTAATCTTTAATGGTCATATTGGTAGCACACCCTGGATATAAGGATGCCTATTTGGAAGAAATTGCCATCCCTTGCATCCCCCAGCACAACATAATTTAGATTGGGAGTCACTGGTCCAAAGTTACCTTTAGAGTGTCACATCTGAGCAGGGATTTGAACCTATGTAGTCCTACTTCTTTTACTGTCTGCAGCATCCTTATTCAGCTGGCAGCAAGCTGCAGTGAGATGTGCTTATGGAGTGCTCTTCATCCAGCGATATTTGGGGCTCTCTCTGTTGTTTGGTTTCTTTGCCGTAACACTGGTTGGGGCATTGGGTTGGACTTCAGGAGGGAATGGAGCCTGCATGCCCTCATCCAAGATTTGGGGATCTCTTTAAGGAATCTTGGAATGAAAGCCTGTAGGAATGTGTCTAGCCTGGAGGCTCTTGGTCCTGTTTTACCCCTAGCAGCAAGGGGCTCATGCATTGGCCTTCACCTCTGTGGAATGTGATGGGAACTAGCCATACTCATGCTAGCACCGTCAGCAGCTGGGTCATCTGATAACTGGAGCCAGTTCTGATGCTGTGCCAACTGTTATGACCCAGTGTGGTGTAAGTTTTGAGTGTGGGACTGGGGCTGATTCTGCATCACTTCAGTGTAGTGTATGGCCCTTTTTGCATGGCATTTCTGAAGTGAAAGGGCCCCTTGAGCGTTGCGTAAATGTGAGGAGCGGTCTGTACGATGCACTCACATTTGCGTGACGCTTAAGGGCCTGACACAGACTGCGGCCACATTTTTTCATTTTCGGCTCAAAGTCAAAAATGCTACGCGGTCGCGCATCGCTCCAGGGCCCCGCGTGCACTTACCTGGCGCGCGGAGCCTCAGGAGCCAGGCCGGTCGCGCATCCTCTGCTCAGTGCAGCCTGTGAGGTCCCAGGCTGCACTGCGAACAGAAGAGGCAGGGCGTTCGCGCGACCAGAAAGCAGCTGTGGAGCCAAAGCAGGAGGGATGTGACAGCATTCCTCCTAAGCCTTTGTGTGTGAGCCGAGCAGCCCAGCACTGGGAAAAGGTAAGGTGCGAAAACGGCCTCAGTGTTCACTTGTGGAGTTACATTACACTGATATTACACAACCTCTAAACAAAATACTAGTCTCTGTGGGTTAGTGCTCAGTGTGCATGGCCAGCAGCCCATTGTGCAAAATGCAGTGAACCCTGCATAGAGGCAATGCACATTTCTCTGCTACACTTGAGTACTTCCATGTGCCACCACATGCACAATGGTTCTGCATGTGCAACTCTGCTGCTGTCATCATCAGCTGGATACAACTATTGCTTATTGTCCACAAAATTCACTCCGCATGCATAACACCAGCAGGATTCAGCTCTAGGAGACCAGGGTTCAAATCTCAACTCAGCCTTGGAAACCTCTCTCTCTCAACCTCAGAGGAATGCAACAGCAAACTTCCTCTGAATGAATTTTGCTGAGAACCCTGCGATACGGTCATCATAAATTAGAATTAACCTGAAGACACGTAATGACAAGCCAACAGCTACTGTAATCTATAACCATGGGGTCTGTTTTAATCTCTTGCTCACATAGTCAACCACATCATGGTCAGTCATTCGATTACCATTTTAGTTCTAGAAATCAATGAAAATGATGAATACATGCATCCTTGGAAGATGTTGGCAGCTGTGTGTAGCAGTAAGCAATGTAGCAGTTAACATCCCTGATATCATCATGACAGGGTGTGGCCCTGTCCTTCTAATAGCAATGTTATGTCTTCCTCATTTTGCTTTGCCATTTGACATGCTATTTCTTATATTTCTTTTTTTAAAAATGTAGGGGTCTATGTTCATGGGTTGTTCCTGGATGGTGCTCGCTGGAACAGGAAGACTAAGAAGCTAGGAGAATCATATCCCAAAATCCTTTATGATAACATGCCAGTGGTTAGTATTTACACTATAAATTTTAATTTGAGTAAAGAACACTCCAGTTTAAGTATACTTATATCCCTCATCGAACTCAGTGTGGACGTCCTTTTGAGTAGATGTTTAGGACTGCACTCATAGGCTGCAGTCCTGTGTACACTTATGCGCTAGTAAATTCCACTGAACTCACTGCATGGAATCAGGCTGTGACAGCTTGATTCCTCCATGGAGGTTCTTAAGAAGCTGCAATATACAAAGTCAGAACACAAGTCTGTCTAGCCTAGCGTTCTGGCAGCATCTCTCCAGAGTTTCAGGCAGGATTCTTTCAGCCTACCTGGAGCAAAACTGATGCTGCCGAACTTCTGTAATCAAATGAGATTGGGTGTGTTCATGGGGGTAAACAGCTCACACTTTCCGAAGTCATTTATTGTAAATAGTATTGCACTAGCCAATAACATTATTCTGCCTTGCAGGTGAATACTGAATACAGAAACAAACTGTATTTTAGTAGTAAAATCTGTATAGTGTATGACATTAGAGCCATGAGGAAGGATTCCCACGTGCAGATTAATGCTGGGCTCCAGTAATTCCTGTGTACAGATTCCTGTTTGAATTGTCTGTAACGCCTCAACGTAAGCTGTAACAGCTAAGAGCACATAATGGGATTAACATTTTAGGGGTAAACAAAATCAGTAGTCTAGAGAATACGTACTGATTCAGTGGGGACAAGATTCTGCGTTGGGAGATGTAGCTACAATGATGCTTTGTTGTCATAGCTACATCCTGATGCGCACGCCTTAGAAACCAGGCTGCTCCAATCAGCATAGCGTTTCTGTGGTGTAGGAGAGCTGGGCAGTGAGAGCCTTTATGTCAGGCCACTATAACAAGACCCCATGAAGTTTCTGTGGCTGTCTGTCACAAAGTGCCTCACTATCACAGGGGGACTGCATGCTTCTTCACTCACTGCCCCTGCTCCTCAGCATCTCAGAAGTCCTTATATCGGTTGGGCTTCTGAGGTTTTGGGGATCCTTTTGGTCACGGCAGTGGTCACGGCAATGTCATAAATCTGGTTGTCAACATTCTAAACAGTTTGCCATCCGGGATTTACATGTGCAATGATTGATTTAGTTTGTTTACTCTAGTTGGGACTAGCAACTGGATTTAGTTGCACGAAGAATGCTAAATTCAGTTCAGAAGCAGAGAGATTGTGTTTTTATGCATGCAAAGGACATGCGTCTTCCGGCTTAGACAAATTAAGCTGTACATAATCCAACATGGCTGAAGAACCCTTTGTGCCTCCCCTACAGATGTGGCTCAAGCCTTGCAGACGGTCCGAGATTCCTGAAAGACCCAGCTACTTGGCTCCGGTGTACAAGACAAGTGAAAGAAGAGGAACTTTGTCTACTACCGGCCACTCTACCAATTTTGTGATTGCGATGATTCTTCCTTCGGATAAACCAGAGGAACACTGGATTGGACGAGGGGTGGCACTTTTATGCCAGCTTAACTCGTAACCCTAGGCAAAGCCAGGGCAGAAAGACTGACCTCTGGTCCTACCACTTTCACGAATCATTTTTCAGACATTACTTTCTTAAGAAATTCAAACATCTGGAATTTTCTAAATACACACAATTTGTATCTTTTGAGTTTATAAATAAAAGTAAATCAGAAAAAGAATTTTTCTTTAAAAGACCTTTGAAAAAGCAGTCAGCAGATTTGCTTATTCAATATTTTTATTTTATTATGTTCCTTATGAATAAGGAACATACATAAGATGAACACAACACTGTTGACAATGAACAAAACTGCATCTCATCATTTCCATCTTGATAGTTCTTTCTTTAAAAAATGGATTCTGTTATAAACAAACAAACAAAAAAGCCCACCCACCCCTACCCCAGCTGATAAATCAAATATCATTTCAGGACCATAATCACATTGTTTTAACTGTAAAGAAAGAAGTCACACTGACTCCTAGGATACCTACAGCATTTTCTAAGCAATAATTATCACGGTTGATTGAGTGCAGTGTGATCAACATGGGATGTCACATAGTGACAGCATTGTAAGATACAAGTAACATTTATGTCCTCCTACACATACATGTTTAAATGAGACTGGACTCCAGCAAAATGGAATGATGAAGCCAGGTAGAAATGTAGCGGAATCCCGATTGTCCCCAATGTGACTTAAAACTATTCCATTTCAAAATATTCTGGGAAGTCACTACTGCAGGAAACAGAAGAAGCCATGGCTGCTGTATGGTTCTTTACAAAGTGTAACATAAATGAAAAAGCCTCCTGTTGGAAAAGAACCTACAAATCCTACAACGCTTCAACCTGGCTTGTGTATCTTTGTCTTCTCCGTGAAAAAAAAACAAACCCTTTTATTACCGATAATTAAGTTTTTGATTTGTTTCTCTAGACAAGGCAACATTACACAATAGCACATGCCAGCAAAACGGGCAAACAAAGGTACTACCTGAAGTAGAGAAAGCTTTATTCATAATTACAAAAATAAACCGTAAAAAGCACACCCCCCCCCCATTTTTTCTTGACTAAAAAAGTCATTTCAGCAATGCCATGACCTTACTTTTTATTTGGCAAATTTAATTAAAATGTAGTCAAAATCTGTAAGCCAGAGACAAGAGAAAGTACCACTGACTTCAATAGGAGTTTAGTACCGTCTTTTTCTGGCACCGATAAAAATGCCACCCTCTCTGGTGAGAAGGGCAAGACCAAGTCACTAGGACTCAAACTGCCGTGCTTGCAGTTGCACAAGCTCCAGCGATCTGAGCAAATTCTCTGTGCTGGCAGGACAGGATTTGAGCCTTGGCCTTAACACCAACTGGTCAAAAACGTGGTCAGTATTTAACACTATTCCACCCCACCCCCACTCACAAAGACACCCAACAAAAGGCATGTAACATACGTTTAAAGTAGACAACAGTGGTCACATATTCTTTTTTTAAAAGGAATGACAAGAGAAATTAACTGGCAGGATCCGAAAGAAAAGCTGATTTTAATTTGGAATGAAGGCCTTGTTCCATTTTCCAACTTAGCTTGTCTTTAGGAGCTACCTGACATGAACCTAACTAGAAATGCCAACTTGTTCCTACTGAGATTAGCTCCCGTATTGAACTGAGAGAGGACAGCACGTTGGAAGAAACCAACTGCCATGCCAATGTTAGTACTGTTAGGCTGTGTTACTGTAACATCAAATAGGAAAATGGACAGGGCTTATACTTCTTAAAAAGTGCCCACTATCAGATTACAGAGAAGACCAGTCTGTACCTACCAACACAAGCTGCTTGGCACCAGACAATACAGTATTAAAGCTGATCTCTGCTTGTTAAGGCTTTTGGCTGAGTCCACCTCCCAAGCCACATGCAGCATGAGTTTATAACATGCTTTACTACGATCTAAAGGCCTGCTCCTGCATTGTCTCCGCAGTGCATATCCGTCCTGCACTGCTCCAGTAATGCAGTAACTCTGTGGTCATGCGAGAGACCTCAGCAAGACAACAGGGTTACCTTAGCTCCCCGGAAGATGGCAGCTCTGAGACAAGAAGTCGCTAGGCTTGCCTTTTCAACTGGACAACTGCAGGGTCCTATACATTACAGAAAAAACCAAACCGTAGGAACAAGTTCCATGTAGTAAAAAATAACAAAAATGCCTGCACAGCCAATGCCAAGAGTGCGCCCTTTTATCTACAAAACTCCCGATTCCTAGCAATGGCTCAAAGCAAAGGGGGCAAGGCATTCAACATAATACATTCACAACTGTTCTAGGAAATTATGTAAACAGTCACCAGGACTGCCTCTAAGGAACACTGCTGTGATCCTTGGATCAGCTCCTCTCAGGCTGAATTTGAAGGGTATAATGTGAGAACAAGTTTGGCTGCCAAAGAAATCCAATGCGTGTGCTTCACTACAGGAGGAAAAAACCCAAGCACAGACTGCTCAGTATTTCCAGGTTTCAAGTCGATCTGCTATGCAGTATGGTACTACAGCAAAGGGACCAGAGAGAGAAAGAAAGAGAGAGGGAGGGAGGGAGGGAGGGAGAAGAAAGTCCAAAAGAAGTATCAACTATCTGACATTTTGCAAACAAATTTCTACAAGCTAGCATTAAATACTTAATACCTGTCAACTCTCCCAACCCCACAACTGTCAGGAACCCAGACCTCTAAAAGATGAGTCAGAAATCCATTGCCTCCATTCACAGGCTTCCCAAGGACAACAGTGCAGCATGGCATGACTAACATCCAGCAAATGGGGCTCCTGGATCTGCTGTCCTCTTTCCCAAGGGAGCCTGAAACTGCAGAATTGATGGGTGGTAGACAAGGGATCAATGGAGTAATCAGGAAAGTCAAGAAAATCTGACCCTCACGACCCTGTTCTGACCGCTGAGCTTGGAAAACTTAAATTTTTGGGACTCTAACTTCTGGCTAGGGGATTCTGGGTGTTGTGGCCTCAACAAGTCAACTTTTCCAACCTTTGATGCATAGGGTAGGAATCATGTGTTCCTCCAGATGTTGTTGAGCTGCAACTCCCAGATGCCCTAGCCAGCATACTCAATGATGAGGAATGCTGGGAGAGGCAGTTCAGGAACTTCTGGAGGGCTACATGATTCCCATGCCTTCTTTAAAAGGACTGAGCAAAGGGTGAGGAAACTGAAGTGGAAGATCTGATCCAGGAGAATACGTGGTTTCACTTTGGTCACCAACCATTCAGCACAGTGCAGAACAGTGCGTGGATGCCTCCCAATATGCCCAAAAGGCAAGTCACAAACAACATGCTTGGAACCCTTCATTTTTAATTTTTTTAAAAAAGAAAAAGCAAACCCAACCACCCAGACTATTTTTCTGCCTTGCATTTCTGGATTTTTTGTTGCAGTTCTATGTATGCATACCTGGTGGGATGTTGAGAACCAGCTCAGCAGCTGTGACAAAGCCTATGGTCCACTGATCAAGGATGGCACGCCTTAGAACTCATGCTCTGGCTCTTAGCAGAGAGTGAGCATAGCATCATTTGCTTAACCATTACACAAAAGTCTTTGTCAGCAATCTGACTTCAACGTCCCTGTGTAACCTAGCTTTCAGAGGGGGAGGGGGGAAGGAAACTCCAATTCATCTGCTAACAGCATCCTGAGCACTGTGTTTGGCTCTCCTGCTTCCAACATGGCCTGGATAGACCTTACCTTTGGGCAGCTGAACCTCCTCAGACCAGGCCTTCTGTATCTATGTGCGATTTTGTATGTTTGTGTTTACTTGGGCTAGAAAGCAGGATCTTGTTTATGCCATTACCAGAATACTGTTACTTGTAAAAGGAGCGCACGCCATACTGCTTCACCTGGGAACAAATGTGCATACAGTACAACAGTGCAGACTGAAAAGCCATACAGTAATATGGTTGTAATCACAGCTAAGTACTGCAAATGGTCAAAATTGGATGTCCAACACTATTTTGTCTTCATAAAGGGCAATCACCAGCATAATGGCAAATCCAAGGACCAACCCTAAATTCTGGAGGACAAACTGTCCCACCGGACAGTAGCCATGCTCTTCATTGTCACCATCCCCATGAAGCATCTCTGGAAGCTGAAAGAGAGAAAATGGTAGATACCTGTAATCTAGTCAGCTCAGATTTCTTCCTGTGAAAATGACTAGCATTCGAGTGTTTTGCTTATGCTGTGAGTCCAGAATTGTGGCTACTTGCGCTTTGCAATGAAACCAAGTGGTGCTTTGTATTATTAGCTGGTTAACTTTAGACAGTACAGGGAGTATATACAACTCACCACTTAGCCAGAGTCAAGAAGCTAGTCAAAGGATTATTCACCCCTGCCATGCAGCCCCTCGCTGTGTCACTATCTGAAAGGTTAATTAAACCGCTTAATATACAGAACTAGCTTTAACTGTGCATATCCTCTAAGGCAAGAGGCAGGAATTTATTCTTATCTGTCACTACTTGTAGCTTAGTCATGATTAAAAAATAAGATCCCATCACATCCAGCCCAATCCTGTTACAGAATGTCTTAACATTTCACAGTAATTGCCATTCTGTGTTCTGGCTTACATTTTACAGCCTGCCAGTAAGTAAAAATTCGCAATAGTAAAAGGGGGAAAAACAATCCACAGAAAGATATTCAAATTAGTGAGAAGACAGATACTAAGTAAACAAAAAGTGTTCTCGCAACTGACTAAAAACGTCCAGTAAACAGGCCTGATGGGACTCCCTGAGTCAACAGGCAAGATAGATGGGAGTGAAGAGATGACGCAGAAACCATCTGGAATGAGGGGTCTGAAGAAGGAGAAGGAAAATGTGCACAAATGTGTGTGATGGGGGACAGAAAGATGAAATATGGAAGTGAAGCCCACACCACACTGTCATGGATACATTATCACTCCTGCCAAGCAGGCCAGGCAGAACCATTAAGCAACCTCTGACTCTGAATCCCCTATAGCAGGTTGTCCGTGTATATTGTGAACGGAGCACTGAAAGGCATTCTTCTGGCAGTGGAAACAAAAATGGCTGCAGCATGGAACATTTTGTAAGCTTTACCGATAAATCTGTTTTCACTCTGCATTAGGAATGGCCATGTGTGTACAGTCAGCTCTTCACATCTGTGGGTTTCACTTTCACGGATTTGATGATTTGCGAGTTTCTCCAACTCCTGTTTCCCCCACCTCAACTGCTTCTTTTCTGGGGGAGCATTCCCTCTCGGCAGCTCCAATCAGGGTGCACAGCCCTTTAAAAACGCGCCTCCAGTTCTCCTCCACCGATCACTGCTTGGCCAGCTAAGCATGGTTCACAGTCCAACTTCTCAGCACCACAAAGCTTCTCCCAATGCCCCCCCCCACATCCAAAGAAGGAGATGGGCTAGAGAGAGGAACTATAGGGCCACCATGCCAACCCATTCCCCTTTCCCTGATCCGGTCTGGGCCCTGGGTGCTCGTTGTGCCCACTATGCCTCCGTCCCTTCCCACAGACACACACAGACACCTCTTGATATTTGTGTTTTTTCCAATTTTGTGGGGCACCTGTGCCTCTAAGCCTAGCAAATGTGGAGGGCCAATTGCATTTAATTTATTGTGACATAAAGAGCTAAAGTAAGAGTCTTAGGAAGTTGGAACAGACAGAGTGAGTGAAAAGGCAGCATGTCTTTCTCATGGCAGCCCCTTTCCTCATAGGTTAAGCGAGGAGAGGGGGAATTGGCTTGAGGAGGACACGGGCCGCAGGGAGCAAGCATACACTCTTCCGGGGGCCACCAACCAATTATATTGCATCACCTGAGGTAGTTCATTTAGGAGGTATTGGACATGGGCACAGTCATGTACCTCCAGAAATCTCTCCTCACAATATATCAGCAGTGAGGAAACTGCTTCAAAGTATCTTTAGCTCGTGGGTCTTGGGCCACATGGGAACCTCCAACTGCAGCTCTCTCCCGAATCACTCGTGCTCTCTTCTGTGGATGTTCTGCAGCATGGCCCTCTTCTCATGGCCCGGGACTTCCAACACTCATCTGCAGCCTCCAAAAACCAGCTATCCTTTCAGATGTGTGGGGATTTCAATTCCCACTGTTCCCAGCCAGCCCCCCAACCACTTACATAATGCAAGAAAGAGCTGTAGCTGGTAGGCTATAGGTAATTCAAAAGAGAAAAAGTGGGAAACTATGAGGAGTAACTGCAGCCCGTTATGTTGCATATTAAGCACTCTGTAGTGCTGGACATCACTTGTTTCATTGCAGAACTCATTACAGAGCAGTGACAGGTGTGTACACATTCTACTCTCTCAGGAATACAGTACAACTTCACTTGACTCTTACCATATCCACAAGGGCGACATAGAGGAACATGCCAGCGGTGATTGCAAAGATCCAGAGGGTGATGTTATTGGCATACTGTCCCACAGCTGTTCCTATGAGCATTCCTACGTAAGCCATCATGGCCGAGAGGAGGTTGTAAACAATGGCCTGTTTCACAGTCATGCCTGCTTTCAGAAGCACAGCAAAGTCACCTAGAAGGACGACAAGAATAATACCACCATCATAAAATGTGCCTATGGCTCCTTCTGCCTGGTCAGAGTCTTCCCTTATATCAGGGGTGGGCACAGTCTGGTCCTTCAAAAATTTATGTAGAACAAAAATTTTTGTTCCAAACAAACAAATATTTTAAAAATTGTTCCAAATGCCCCCAAATGTACTCTAGGGGGTATGGAGGGCATTTCTACCACCTTTGGAGGCTTCCCACCCCACCCCTCTGGGTCAAAAACAATTTCTGCAATTTTTTTTAAACCCCTTTTTTGCCCTGAAATGTCCCAAATATTCTGCAAGGGGCACAGACCACATTTCCACCATGTTTTGTGTCTCCCTTGGGCAAACTGAGACCCAAAAGATGCATTTTTGTAATGAAAAGTGAAATAGGAAATGACTTTTGATCCTATTGTTACAAAAAGGCCTGCCTATCCTGGCCCTAAAACGGCCCAGGCTGATCCCCAAAATATGCTGAAATGCCACCCCCATATGCCCTACAGAGTGTTTGGGTGCGAAAAGGGTTTTTGTTTTGTTTTATTTGAGGAGGGAGGTGTGTTGTAGAGGTGTAGCCCTCCAAGATATCTAGGAGGGCTAACATGGCCCCCTAGCCTTCCACAGTTGCCCAGCACTACCTTATACAGGAATCCAGCTTCTGAAAATCACACACCCTCAGTTTAACAGGATACATGTGGTTTCTGAAGCATGGGCATTTCTACTTAAATTATCTTCTGCTATGTCCATATTAAAAGAAAAATCTACAAATAGGCTAGAATCCTGTAGCTTACATATGCCCAGTTGTTTTCATATGTTGGTATAACTCCTGGCAAACCAGTGGGCTTAAAGTATCTTGGCCATATTGTAATCTCTGCTAAATGGACTAAGTCCTTCTATTGTGTTGAGAGGAAACTCTGGTGCTTACTTTTTCTACCAACAAAACAGACGAGAGTCATGTTTCAGAAAGGGTGACGAGGTGGGCAATCTTAAGATTTGCTTGTCTAGGTTCTTAACTATGGTTAGGAGCTTGGCAGTATTAGGGCACTGCTACTACAGTTAATACAGCTACAGTTGTGTCTTCATCAACTGTATCATGCAGTGTTTGAAACTGGTGGTTTTTCTTCCACCCAATCAGCACAAATCTTCTGGATCACAGAGTGGTTAGCCATCCATAGCTGTTGCCACCAGGGAAAGTGATGACTTGGAACTGTGGACTGGGAATACAGCTTAGCTGCAGAGTAACTGGACACAGAGCAAAGAAAAGGAGACTAGAAATTAAAGAAGCAATCTGATGGTATAAAGCTGGCTGACAGAGTTTAAGTTTATGACATGATCAACTGATCCCCTCCTTTGTTCCTATCAGCCTGCAGGAGTAAGAACAGAGCTGCAATAAATTACTCTGTGTTGAAGTGCTTCTGGCAGTGGAGAAGAAGAGCAACCAGAGGGAACATAAAACACCTAAGACATGAAGCAAAGCAGCCCTGGGCTGAGGAGCAGATCTCCTCCAACATGCTGTTGGGATTTCAAACTTCATCAGTCCTTGCTGGCATGGCCAATGGGGGGGTAATGAGATCCGCAGCCTCTCAGCATCAAGGGAAGGATGTATGTTCCCCATCCCTGTCTGAGTGAGATACTGAGGTACCTTGGGTGGGCAAGAGCTCCTCACGCTCCAGGTATGGTGCTTGAGGGCTGAACCAGAAGCATAAGAAACAGCTGCTTGCACCAGAGCCGGCTGGGAAATGATCATGATCTGAGCAGGCATGCATGTGTTTTGTGAAGATGGCAGAGTGCCTTAAATCTCATTAAATTTAGGGCAGAGGTTTGCTAAAAGTTATCCCTGAACTGGCCAACTGCTGGCCATGGGCTCCCTCATAACAGCATCTGTCTAGTCCGTGTGATCTTGCCGTTCTTGCACTGGTCCTGTGCTATAAGTACAATGAAATTTTTTTTAATATTAAGATGGTTCCATATCATAACGTAGCACCGGAAGACTTGATCACGGAACTGGTTGTAAGACTCACTGCATGTTCACAGGTCTCCAGCAGCTGCTGCATCAGCTTTCAAACCTAATAACTGTAGCTACCTCCTGACACACCCTTTCCAACAAACGCTTTCAATGTTGCTACTCACCAATGCACCTACAAGGCTTGGCTTAAAGTGAGCAGCAATGTAGCAGCCGGTAGTTATTAACCAACAGCTACTAATCACTCTGTGGTTGGTTCGCCAGACTCAGGTGGCTGGTCCATTCCACTTTCATGCCCTTTCTACATCCAACGGGCTACACTATTTTGGTTACTACGAAACCACTCTTTACTGGGGGGGGGGGGGCGATGATTTGTAGTTTTCATGTTCATTAAAATCTGAGATGCTCAGAAGTCCAATGTGTGGAGATAATGTATACACTGTGGCTACATAGTTGCACAACAAAATCTAATCTATACATTTTTGGAGACAAGCAATTGCTTCGGTTACTATGGCAGCCAGGGTTGAGAAGGAAAGCATGAACAGCTGACATCAGATTAACTAATTACCCAATTCATGGGGAAGCTCGTGACAAAATACTGCTACAGAAGTGCTGATTCCTCCTGTCAAGCCAGCACTGAAGGCTGCTCCTGTTGTGGTGAGAAAACAAAACAGAGAATGGTTATTTCAGTTTGGCTACTGTGAAGCAAACTGCCAGCAACAATAAATAGAACTCTCTTTGTTCAAAGACTCTCTAAAGAAACAGCTGGGCTTTTATGTTGAATGCCTGTGATTCCACCTTCTGCCCTGTGTTACGGAACGCATGCATGTATACATACACACCTCAGTAAAAGCTACTAAGGTGTATCTGAAATTTGGGAGAATCTGAGTCATCTAGATATGCAACTCGACTTTTTGTCCTCCCGACATCAGAAATTCGACACATATCCCAGCTCCCATCTTACTCACTTAGTACTGTAGTGTACGCCTAAATAAATTTTCTCTTTTTTGATAGGGTGTTAGACCAAGAGAACATTACACTGTTAAAAACACTAAAAAACAAAATGGAACCTACCCACGACACATGCTGGTATTGCTAAGAAGAGCAGCTGAATGCCAAAAGCCTCTCCTGCTGTACTATGTTTAGAATATACAAGACAAGTAAGAAGGGCCAAGGTATTTGGTGGCACTTCTGAGATACCAGGTGAGGAGGGTTAAGGAAGAGGCACAAATATAGTAATTTTGCTTGGTTGCTGCTGCAAAAAAAGAATCACCTGCGGTTATAGGCTCCAGAAGATTTAACAGTTCTGTGTATGGAGACAGGCTAGTAAAAACATTTGTGGACTAACTACTTTGGTGGGCTTATTTCTGAACCTGAGTTAAAGTACCTGTCCTTATGGTTTACTATGGCCTTAGCCAGCCAGCACCTGAGACTAGAGGAACAGCCTGGGCTTTCTGTGGTCCTCCGGTCCTGCACTGCTAATGCAGACACTCAAGAGGAGATTCCCCCTTGCTCCTCATCAACACACAGAAGTAGACCCAAAGCGGAGAAGCTGCTCCTTCTTAAGGGGGCTCATCCCCTGCCCACTGTTCTAGAGACCATACTTGCACAAAGGCAGGAGGAGCTGCTTCCCTCCCACTGTTCCTTTCCTGCTCCATAACTGTAAACGACCAGGGGCCACAAAGTCCAAAGGCTCCTGAAGTTCCTGGCACAAACAGTAACGCAGTCAGCTGGGGGTGGGGGGAGTGAAGAGAACACAACCTCTTCCGCTGAGCTAGACTGAGAGGGCACCCTGAGGCCAGCAGAGGTCCCATCAACCAAGCATTTTTATTTCAAACCAGGAGCTTAGGGAGCTGGGCTTGAAGTCTGGAGCGGTACTTTTGGGAGTGCAGCTCCAGCTTTGAAATGAGACGGGTTCCCCCATGCACCTCACTTTAAAGTGAATGCCAATGATACAGCAACTGAATTTGGCAACATGGCCACAAATTCAGCCAAAACAGGTGGACGGCAACATGGTCTTTGCACTACCTTCCCTAAAAAAGTAAGTATCATAAGGTAGACAGAGCAACCAGAGGATCTTGTGTAAGAGGATCCTCTCCCCTTTCTTCCAGAATCCTATATTATTTTCTAAATTTTTGTACAGCGCCTCACAAATCAAAGGACTAACAAATCTATGCACCCCTCAAGATCCTTCTCGTTGCTTACCAATGGCCAGACCGTCACTGAAATTGTGGATCCCATCTCCCATGATCACCATCCAGGCTATATTTGCTATGCCGGTGTCTTTCAGGTCCTTCCCAGAATGACAGTGTCCGTGAGAATGGTGGGAGTGTTTGTGTGACCAAAGGTGGTTGTGCTTCCTCACAACGATCTTATCCACTCGGTGGTTGCTTTGATAGCCCACCTCAGGGAGATCGCTGACCCGAACAGCATGGGAGACATCATTATGGGAGTGGAGCATACTGTTTTCCTCCTCCACAGACAGGAAGGTTTTCGGCAGGGAGTCCAGATGCCCATCTAGGTCAGTTAGTTCAGTTTCATTAAGTCGATCATCGGATAAAACAGAGTCATCTGCCCCTATGTGGAAAGAGCCAAGGAACCCATGTATGTTAATTAGGAGTGACAACAGTGTATTAATTAAGACAAGAATGCTGCCAATACTTTCCTGAAACTGTAGCCATGCACATCAGGCGCTGAAGAAAGCAATGTTCCAAAATACACGTTCAGGGCCACAGGCACAGCATTAAGAAAGTAAGAAACAGTCCAAATGGATCAGACCAAAAAGTTCAGCATTCTGTTCACACCATGGGCAGCCAGAAGCCCCAAGAGAAAATCCACAGGCAGGGCACAAGCACTAAAGTCCCCTTCTATTTGTGTTCCCTGACAACTGGTATTCAGAGGCATATCTTGAACATCAGAGGAGACAAACCAGCAGCCACTGACAGCCTTAGGCTCTACAGACTGATACAACCCACTTTTAAAGCTGGCAAGTTGACAGCTATTACCACATTTTGCAAATGTTGTCATCTGGAAGTCATGCTGCAGCCTTGCTACACAGCTACAATGCAGGAAACCACAAGTACAAAACAGCCAGTGGCCTATTTTTTCAGCTTGTCATACTGTCCTATTTAATCTACAGGTCTTACCGTTTTTATCAATGATGTGTTAGAATGAAGGTGGTAACATTTCAACGGTGTGCATGTATGCATACCTGCTGCATATGAAAATTGAATTAACTTTAAAAGTTGTATGTATAAATAATACTCTTTCTGGCAGGTTCACCCCAGAATGGTGTCTACCTGGCATCTCAATGGGAGGGGCTCCGGCTCAGTGGCAGAACATGCAATGCTCATGCAGAAGGTCTCATGGTCAATTCCTGGTAACGCCAGGAGGGGCTGGGAAAAAACTCTTGCCTTGAACTCTGGTAAGCTGCTGCCAGTCAGTGTAGACAATACACAGCTAGATGGACCAGCAGCCCACCTCAGCATAAGGCATTTTGGTGTTCTTTTGACAGCACAGGAAGATTCTTTTCAAGGCTTCTGAAATACAAGCCTAATCCCAAGTATTTTTTTTAAATCAAGCCTTTTAAGCTCTTCCTTCTTTCTAGTTCTTGCACTTTTATGTCTGAGTTTGTAATCATTTTTTTTTTTGCCTTTTCCTTTTTTATGTAACTGTCCTGGAATTCCATCCTGCCTCCTTATTTAACAAGGTCGTAAAAATATCAAGTAAGTAAATCTGTTTCCTATGATTGAACATAGAAAGGTCACCTGCCTTCCACTGGAATGCAGCAGCTGTAAAATTATTTAAGTGAATTCCTGTATATTTTCTTTATGGTCCACCTTATAAGCAAGTCACCATTATCATCATTCAGAAGCCGTCCAGCTTCAGGCTTCCAAGAGGACATAAATTCCATAGCTAGGGGAGAGCCACCAAGAATGCCCAATTTATATGGACTGTAAAATTAAGACCATGTTTCTGTTTGAACTCAAAGTGGAATGTGGAGGTGGTCTCTTTGAGAGAATAGGACTGGGCTACTTAAAGCTTTCTAGTTCACCACCAGCCCCTTGTATCAGTCTGGAAAGCAATAAGGAGCCATGACAAACAGTTGGAGCTCTGTTACACTTGAATTTCTTTGGCCGGCCCAGGATGACAGTACACTGTGGCTCCCATTCTAACAATGGGGCGAACAAGCACAAAATAACTACTGTAAACAAAAAGGACTCTGTCTAAAGTCAAGTCATTGACCTTGCCCATGGTTAAACCAGCCTAGTGATATTTGTAAAGAAAGGAAAATCAAATGGCACTAGTCATTCAGTGCAATTAAGGATACATTAACATTTAGAAATGAAATTTATAAATCTTGCATTCATGTTCAAAAATCAGTCTCAAGTTTCCTTAACCTGAATTATTTGGTCAGATCACCAACTCCTGAAGGAACAATTTTACCGAACACCATTTTGTGGCTGCTTCCAGTAAACACCCAAATCTGAGTGATTGTTTTTTTTTATTTGACAGGTGGACATACCATGCAAATAACGTAGCTTTCTAAAACGAAATGGTAAATTAGTTCTCATCTATTTTTTTTAAAAAATCAGCATGCATAAAAAAGTTCCTAAGTACTGTGGTAGCTTTGGATTACAAGAATTTTCCTTTCCAAACATTTTGTTCACTATTTATAGTAGACAGAGATGTCTTGTACATAAAATACACATCCCTGCCTTAATTCCCATGTAAATAAAACTAGGAATAATCACACATTTTGAACTGAATTCCCAATTTTAACTGAAGCGATTAGATTAAAGTAGGCAGGCAAACTAGATCTGTATGTACTGGTAGCTCTTTGGTGCTAACTTTATTAGATTGGCAAGGGTTTCTAATTCACAATTAATTTATCAAGAGCAACAGTAAAACAACTCTTCAAACACACACACACGCACACACACGCACACACACTCCTCTAATTTATATCATCAAAATAAGGACAGCTTGGGGAAAAGTGAGGGTGGATTTGTCTACGGAAGGACTGTGACATCCACAGATTTTTCATACACTGCGCAAATTCCTAGGGACAGAATTCTTTAATTCTTAAAGTTAGGCTGTTTGCACATGCATCTGGTTGGCGGATGCTGGTATCTTAGTAAAACAAAGTAGATTCTGCAAGCCTGAAGTCTGCCTATTCCTGGATTAAGAGGCTAAAATATTTTGCTTTATTAAAAAGGTGTCCCCTCTCTCATTAATTGTGCAGCAGAACTGCAGTTCTTGCAAAACAGTGCGTACAGTGTGTACACACATCATATAAAAATGAAAAAAGACTACAAAATGTCTATATACAATCAGTTTAATTAACTGCTTGGAACTCCTAACGAATACTTTAACGCTCATTACTGTCAATTAATGCAGATTTACTGGGGCTGGTTTACACACAAGAGAGCAAGAAGGCCACTAAGCCAGATCAATGGCTGGTCCAATGCAAGTGTGTTCGTGTAACCAAGAGAGGAAGGGGTGGAAGAAACCTAATAATGAATGGTTACCAGCTAGAGGCTTGAGCTGAAGCCAGTCAGCATCGGGCCTGTTTAGTTTATGATCTGAAAGTTTCCTCCCAACTGGCGATTCATCAACCATCTGTTTCTTCTTACACCATTTCTGCTTAGCCTGAAACAGAAGAAAAAGACCTGGCTGTTAATTGTGAACCTGTAACAACAGGATGCTAATGAAGAAACAGACAAAAGGAACAGCTACCTATGGATATTGAGCCCACACTCATTTATGATGCTGAAATCAGCCACAGAAGGTCAATCCAGGCACCTACACTGTCCCAGTGCTATTTCCTCAGTTCCACAACAAGTCTCCTATCAGTGGCTATGTCATTAGAAGAGGCTCTCTATGAGAAACATTTATGACAATGGCTTTCATTTCCAATGGTCTGGTCTATTGTTCAAAAGCATTTATTAATCAGCACAATATTTCTGTTCTTCTTCCAGTGGAACTCTATGCACGTGGAGTGGGCATAATTTCCCACAGAGTCCCCTTGTCCTCTCGGACCCATTGGGTTGTGGCGGCTGCACCAGACACACAAGAGCCTGCCTGTCAGTGACAGAACAAGAGGGCCTTCCACACTGTACATTCAGATATGCATGGTACCCAATAGTCTTTTCTTTTCGAGGCTCTCAGTATACAGGCTAATTGTGCTCCTTCTGATGATGGTTAGGTCCACTGCAGTGTTCCCACCACAGCTGCAGCACCCAACTAAGGACTTAGGGTGGGTAAAATGTGTGTGTGTGTGTGTGTGTGTGTGTGTGTGTGTGTGTGTGTGTTCTCAACAGATTTTCTATTCAGACCTCTCCAAAATCAAAGAACTACTACATGAGAAGGAGGTTGTTTGTACCCTCTCATTTATCTTCTAAATACAGAGTTGGCTCTCCTGATATTCTCTAAAAGAGAACTTGTACAGTAACCCCATCTTCAACAAAAAAGAACTATCCAATTTCCATGGATGATATCTCACTCCAGATCTGATGCCTTCTAGGCAAGCTTCAGCCAGCATTCCCTTCACATGGAGCTCTCCAGCATCTAAGGTCCACCAGATTAAAACAAAACAAAACAAAAACAAAAACAAAAACAAACAGGTACCCACTGTGTCTGCCATGACTGTTTTTGTATTTTCAAAGAAAGAGAACAAAAAAAGTCAAAGGCAGGGATGGGAAATCGTTTCTAGGTATCTTTACTGAAATGTTTGGGTATCTTAAGTGCCCCAGTAGTTGAGGTTATTTTTTCCTATTAAAAGATTAAGTAAAAAGGAATAAAGAAGGCAAACATGCCATACCAACCTGCAACTACAAAATCAAACTATTTTGGCATCCAGAAAAACATGAGCACTCTGTCTTTAAGGATTTACAACCCAATGGTTTTCTTAAAAAAAAAAAATCAACATTTTCAACTTACAAAAAGTCTGTATATGTGTAAGGACCAATTAACTCTAGCAGTTTTATTCTCCCACATAGCATTTCTGATGGTAGCAGTTAGGTTTTATCATTATAAAAGGGCTTGGGGTGGGAACTCCTTTTTCACAAGTCAAGTCATCTTATGACTGCCTAACCATCTGACAGTCTAAATCCCACTGCTTTTACCCTCAAGGTGAAATAATCAAGTCTGTTTGGTTTCTCTGGTCTGACATCTTTACCAACAGCCTAGCACATAACAAATTGCTTTAGCAGCTTCTCAACAGGCCAAATGTCAGGACTGGCCAGGCTTAATGTCGGGACTGGCATGCACTTCCTAGAGACAGTAAAAGCAGAAAGAACAGTAAAAATCAATTTTTGTACCACTGTGAGCCACAGTTAGTCTTTGGTAACAGTCAGAAAAGAAGGAACTACACTGTGGCTTCAGAGAACATGGTTCAGCCTTAGACATCCATCTGACACATCTTTTGATAACCAGGTATGAATGGAGAAGATAATTATGTTTTTCATAAGCAACAAAAATGGATAGGCTGTAAGACTCTGGTCTCTTTCACACTAAAGAGTTATAGCATTGTGAGACCAGTTGGTTCCATCCTATGGGGTCCTGGACTTGTAGCTTTATGTGTTTAGCGTTCTCAGCCAAAAAGCTCCTCTGGTACCTCTGACCAAAAAGATGAAGCTATGGCAGTGAGATCATTAAGTACTATAATCATGCAGTGTGAAAGCACCCATGGTTTGCTCAGATGTGGATGACACAGGATAACTGTGTCCAAGTTTCACTGGAAAGGCTACTTTAACCACTCTAGGCCATAGGCTATTGCCGTTACACAGAAAATAGCCCCAGAATACAACATGGCAGCATGCCATACATAGTAAACCATATTGTCAATTTTGGTTTTATTAAGGGTCCTTTCACACTACACAGTTATAACACTGTGATTCCACTTTAACTGCCATGGCTGCATCCTATGGAATCCTGGGACTAGCAGTGGAGGGAGGGGTCTCTGGAATCCTCAGCTAGAGAATTTTTCCCTGGCGCCTCCGAGCAAACTGCCAATCCCAGAATTCCACGGGATGCAGCCACGACAGTGGTACCACTTTAATTGTGCAACGTGAAAGAACCTAAGGGAAGAAAAAAAATATTACAGTCCTCCCTCCACATTCATGGGTTGGACCTTCACAAACTTGATTATCTGTGAGGTGCCCGCTTGCCTGCCTCCCATTCTCCCCTCCCATTTCCCTGCCTTCTGCCCGGGCACACGTTTTCCTTCCAAAGACCTGAGCAACAAGCATGCAAATGGCAGGGTGCAGCCGCCTGTATGTGTCTTCTCCAGTTGTGTTGCTGCCCTCTCCCATTCACTTGCCTATTGCCTATGTGCCTGGAAGGCAGCACGCCCGGGAAAAAAACAAGTGAATGGGGAGGCGCATGGCTGTCCCCTCCCATTTGCTTGTCTGTTGCCTAGCCGCCTGGAAGGCAGGCAGCGTGCCCGGGCAAAATGCAAGCAGATTTAGTGGGGGGGAGCCTGGAAGGGAATCACTGGAAATCACTGGGAGTTAAAGCAAGAAATTTGTGGGGTCTCTCCTCCCCGTACTCCAAAAAAGCCATCCAAATACCAGCCAGAAGTATTGTAAAAGTCATAACATCAAATCTACAAAGTTGTCATTTTTCTCAAAAATGAAAACCTGACGGCCCTTCAGCAAGTCAGTGATTTAATCACTCAGAAGAAGAGTAGTATGCTATTTGTATACCTCAGTAGCAGGGAAACTCAAATTCTACATCAAATCATGGGGAAAGAATGTTTTTGAGTCTGTTTATTTCTAAAAACCATATATATTACGTCTCCGATGATAGTAAGTAAAGCCACGTAACAGATTCTCTTCAGTCCACAGTTCTCAAATCACCCATATGCAGAGAGCTTTTCACATATTGCTATGATCACTGGGGTTGGTTATCAAAAACACTGGAAAAGCACAGAATTTCCATTGCATGAAGTACCAGCTTCTTTGGGATGCTGGCAGAACTTGCTGTGGGATCAAGGGCACAAAATCTTTGCTAGTTGTACTCTGCCTTGGCTTCTCCAGACCTGGATAATGCCAGCAGACTTGTCAGAATACTATGTTACTAGGTGGACTAAACGCAATTTTCTGTGTACAGGCTGCTTAAGAACTCAATCCTCTCAATAAAATATATCCTTCTCCCACACCAGAACATAAGAGACATCAAAAACATACCCTCTGCTTGTTGTAGTGCTTGAACATTCTTATGCAGTGTTCAATAATGAACAGAAGGTAAATCCCACCAAGAGCCACTAGTCCTTTCAGTACAGCATCGTACTCTTCTAGGAAGCTGTGGACCAGTCCATGTCCATGGGAATGGCCATGGAGATGCTGGTGCTCATGCTGGTGGTGAACGTGGTCCTCATGGTGACTGTGGTTGTGCACCCCCTGGGACTAATTGGTAAGGAAGAGAAAAACAGAGAGTTAACATTTCTTGAAATAAAGCAACACAGCACTTCTTAACTAAAGAGAACACAAAATTTCTCTTTCCTTTCTCCCTTTCTCACACTGCACACCTTCCCTCTGTGAACTTTGAGGTACATTTTAAAACAAGCACTACTGATGAATAGGAAAGCTCTGAATTCACATTGACAAGATATACTCACACAGAAGAAAGCTGAATGAAAAAATATCATTAGAAAATTTAAATTACAAGCATCTTCAAGCATAAGCCCCAGCTGCAAATTCTTTGTCCTCGAAAAACAATTCTGTGGTACTGAAAGCATTGACAGTGGTACTTTCTTAAGCTTCAGGACTGGTCTATTACCATGTGACATTTAGAACACAGGTCCTCCAACAACAACACTGGCCCACAGCTAGCTTATGAAACAGAGCAATTCAGAACGACCAAACCCAATAAAACTTCTATCAGATGAGGAGTGTAACCTGCAGCAGACCCATCTATAGTACATCTATAGCAACTTTTCCTCATGCCTTTCATCACAAAATTTAGTGAATTTCCTTTGTCATTGCACGTCTATCATTCATCTTCTCTATCCTTCTATAGTCTGTCTTAGAACAGCAGATTCTGAACTTATAGCAGGGCCATGGTTACTTTCTTTCTTTCTTTTTTAAACATGGTCTGTCTGCTTGAACACTTTAGAAACGTAACATTCAAAAGGGAGAAAAACTTGTCTACATGTTTGCTTCTTAAAACAAAAGTTGTAAGAATTTGGGAGGGAGGTCCATCTACTGCTTTCCAGTGGAGAAAGTTATGCATACACTGTACTCCATACAAACAAAGGACTGCCAAAGGTGATTACCTTGGTTGGACTACATCTTTTAATACACATCAACTCACAATACTTTTCAGTATTCTCAAAACAGAACTGAGACACAGAAGTCCCCATCTTCTAACGTATGTTGCACATATTTATAGTCAGTCATATCAAAATATTCCTAATATTTGGTGGTGGTGGTGGGGGACCCATTTTAATACTTCCATTGTGCACTTAAATGTGGGAGCAACTAAATGAATCATCCCCAACTATAACCAAAAAAAGCCCTGTGTACTCAGAGGGTAGGGTAACAATTGCACCAATTCACAAACACATCCAGGGTGAAATGTTGGTATACCTGAGGATGCTTAAAGAGCTTGGAAGAAAGGGAAAGCACAAGCACTGGGATGGGATGGGATGGGATGGGATGGGATGGGACAGGACTTACATGTGGCAACAGATGAAGCAGTGCATCTCCACTCATTGTTCCTACCGCAAGAGCAACCAGGAAGGTGAGGAGAAATTTGAAGCACCCTTGGTTAATTATAGGAATCAGGATCACACCTAGCAAGGACAGCAGGCTAATGACTGTGATAGAAATGATGCCACAAATCCAGGCTGTGAAAGTAGAGGGGGAAAAAAGCATTCATTAGGAAGTTTTCAGATCACCAACATTAAAAAAAAAAGTTATTGCTCAAAGGAAGAAAATCTTTTCCTCCTCTATTACAAACATAAACCTGGGGTCTGAAACTCGAATCCCCACGACTCAGAATGCAATTTTTACTACCTGCATCACTGGGCTGACTGCTTTTTTTCAAGAAATCTGTATGGTTTGATTACATACCAGAAAAGGTAATGTCTTGTGCCAGACTGTAATCTTGTTCTGACATTTGTGTAAATTTAACTCTTCCTAAATGGCTTTACTAAGTGCAACCCAAAATAAGGAAAAATCAAAATCACCGGGGTTCAACTTCTCACTAATGGCCTCTGGGACCTCAATGGCAGATGAACAGCTAATGCCCTACGAACAGAACACTTTCTGACACAGTGATTGGTAGAATTCCCTGTCTCAAATACAATTCTTGCAGCATTTTTCTCTACATATTTGTTTACAATAACTGTGTGACCCTAACTAGCAAATGAGGTTTCCTTGATAACAAAAAGCAATTCTTGCAGGACTGAATGTTTAATCCCTTGTATTTTACAGCCTGTTGAAAGCTTCTTCCAAGTGCTGACTTTCCCCAGAGATGGGTGAATGTATTTCTGAAGCTCATGAAAAGTGTTTACACTTAATACAACCAAGCAGACTTGAGACAGGAAAAGAGGAGGTCAAAGTGGGAGACTGTGCTGATTCCTACAGAACTGCTTGATATACTCAGGGAGAAATCTATGGGGTTGCTACCAAACATAGCATTTTCCTCTCCAATGAAATGTACAATGCAAGACCACATGAGTTACAGGGGAAAGAGTGGAATTTGACACGGCAATGCTCCTTCTCCTGATGGACTTTGTCTCATGCAGCATGCAAGCACATGGCAATTCCTTATACCTCAGTTGTTCCTCAGGGGCAAACAGCCCTAGGCAAAAGCTACAAGAAAATCTGTAGTGCTCATACAGGCCTATTACTTGCATAAACGGTGTAGTTTCTAGTCCATCCGCTGCTTAGACTGAAAAGAAATGACCTTTAATTTACCTGTCCAAGTGAGTATTTACCAGAGCCTCCAAAATGGTTTCTATGGAGTAAGCGGAAAAGATATTGCCTCAAAAGCTCTATGTTTCGGGTATACCTTTTCATCAAAGAAAGAATCCCCTTCCTCTCAATTTCTCTTCTTCCTGGGAACCACAACTGGCACGGGGATTTTTGTCTTCTCTCAATACTGTGGCAAAGTACTGGCACCATAATTTTAACTAAATTCCTAAAAGCTAGTTCTGCAGCTGTGAAGGGTACCATTTATTCAACAACAACGACATTATGAGTGGAATGCGAAAACATCTTTAGAACACTATCTTTGAACAGAAGTTTCCTGTGACCCTAAAGCCACCAGGAAATGTGTTACATAAGGCACACAAGCTAGGAAAGGGAATGTGGAAATAGAGGGGGCCAATTAAGGGGAAGGAACTGGATCCAAAACCTACTGACCTGGATTCTACATACATACGAGCGTTACCCAAGGAATTACGGGAGGGCTGACTTAAATAGGGCAGGCAACAGCCCAAGCTAGTTCTACCACAGTTCCTTAGCTCCATGCTCTCTCCCCACTGGAAGCTGGGCATTTAGGAAACAGGCAGCATGGAGCTGGCTGCCTCCTCCCTTTGCTGCTGCCATCTTCTGCTTTTTGCTCTCTATCCTTCTCCTAGCCATCTTTGTGACTTGCCATCAATCACTGCTGTAACTGTATGAGTGGACCCAACTGCATCCTGGTCAGTGAGGATCTTAAAAAAGGAGCAGGAAACAAAGATAGAGGAAAGGAAGGTAACAAGGAAGCAGAGAAGTGATGAAAAGACATGACACCACACCAATCACACAACAGACAGAGTAGAGGAAAGACAGAGGAAGCGGATCAGATGAGATGTTGTCATCAAGATAAACATATATGAAGCAAGGCCAAATGAGAATTAAACAGGGACATTTGGGCTTTTATTTTCCTGTTCAGTCAGCTGAACTGCATGTTTGCGGCTGTATCTTCATATTCATCATAGCCTACCTACTAGTTGCTGATGAAGTTTACCATCAATACTAATTTGTTAATTTATAGAACTGTTTTTAAAAAGGTTGGAAAATCTGGCAATTAATACAGTTTGTCACACAGATCACTCTGTAAGTACAGCACTGTGCCTAAGGTTTAAAGTAACAAAGCAGGCTGCCTCCAGACCACTGCAATAAACTGGCCTGATTTTATTTGTTCTAAGAAATGCTAGCTACTATCCCAAAGTGTACTGATACGTCTGTTACAAAATTCCACTTATTTTTCAAAACTGGGTCGCTTAAAACTTTGAAGGTCTTCAAGATGACTTATTCACCAGTTCCCTCCCTCATTATCGAGACAGAAAATGCTTCCTTTAAAAAGAAGCGCTCATCTGTGGAAACTTTCTAATTAACTTGGTTCAAAGGCATATGCGTGATGAGAGGGTATGGGGTATGTGTGAGTCTGTGCACGGTGCCGCGTGCGGCTTTAGCATGCACGTACAGTTTCAACATTTTAATTGGCAGAAAATGCTTAGCAGCTTTTTCATAAACTCTCCTGGCAATTAAACTAAGGTCAACTCTCACTAAAACAAGACTACCCAGAGAAACAAACAATTTGCTACCATATGCAGCATATACAGAGTATTGGTATTATCAAATCTTTGAACACAGTTAATGAGATAGTAGCTGTGTCACTATGGGAAATTTATATACAAGAAGTTAACCTTTCTTAATGATGCCACAGTCATTAAAAATAATTACCACTAGGGCATTCTTTTAGACAAGTATGAACATATATCAGAACATACTCAATTTGTGCTTTATTTCTGACAATGCTAGTAAGTGCCTGCAAAACGACTAATCAATATTCACCATTAGCTAGACCATTATTTTCAAACTAAAGGCAATTCCCTCCAAGGTTTTCTAAGATTACAGCAATTGTGCCAGCTTTAGAAACAAAATGCCATTAAATGCATCATCCAGCAGTTCCACAGAAATCTGTGGATAATCATATGAAAAAAGAGACTGAGAATAAAATACCTCTCTCTTAAAAAAAATTCAACAGTACTGCTACAATTGCCTAGCATCACCATTATCTAGTAACCTACCTAGCATATTTTAAGCATCCTCTGTGTGCACAGAGATTGGTCTTTTCCTCCTGATGATTCTGTCTGGAACAGACTGGAAATCTTTTGCAGTTCACACATTGTATTCCCACATTCCTGGGCTTCTCAAAGGTGGTAATGGCTCATCCTTCTCTATCTATGTTGGACATGTCATGCCCCAAATGGCAAGGCTTTGCCCCTAGACATGTACCTACGTCACAAGGAATATCTAATTGGAGAGATCCACCTTCCCTGTCAACACCATTCTATGATTTTACAACGAAAGAAAAAATAGGATTATTCCTGACAGAATCTTACCACCTAATGAACATCATGGATGATCCTTGCAAGTAGGAGCACCTAACTGAAGACTCACTGGTGTTAAATTGGTTTTGTGTGTATTTGTGCATCTGTGGTTATGTGTTCTTTATCTGTCCCCCAGCCCTATCCAATCTTTACAGCTGCATATTTTAGTCTCAATAAAATTTCTTGATTGATACTGATACTATTTTGATTATGTTTAGTTTTGACAACTGAAACATCTTTCCCCAGGTGACACAACTTACTCTCGTACCATACAATCAGATCAAATGGAAGGCAAACAGAGAATTGTTCCCACTGAGAAGTAAGTTAGCAGGTGCCCCCTTCCCAACCTCCAACTCTTGGGGTATTCTTCTTGGGTGGGAGCTGAGGTGAAGTGAGAAGTAATAGTAACAAACTGGCAGACTCTTCCAAGTCATGGCGCTGGAGGCACTGCCTTCAAGCCAGTAGGCATCTCCATAAGCCATATTATATTCTATTTTAGAAGTTAAAAGTACTCTCAGACAAAAAAGTATTACTTATAAGTAGGCTAGTACACCTGCATTCTACTCCAGCTGATCCCAGTGCACCCCTATGAGAGTTCACTCAAGAAACATTCTTTCAAAAATGTTCTGGGCCACTAA
Source organism: Cyclura pinguis (assembly GCA_030412105.1). Lineage (NCBI taxonomy): Eukaryota > Metazoa > Chordata > Lepidosauria > Squamata > Iguanidae > Cyclura > Cyclura pinguis. The sequence continues at coordinate 206,118,495 of CM059599.1, forward strand.
TAAACCTCTAATATAGCATACTGTCCTGAGTTTTCATAGCTATGCTACTATCACATATGCAAAAATGCTATGTTGCTCCTCCTAAATTGCATGTGAACATGTGGAGCAGTGTTACTAGTAGGAAAGACTCAAGGTTATCATATTAAATATGATGAGGATTCCAAGATTGTGCTCTGTTTCCTGCATTTTGAAAACTGATATTTGAAGCATGTTACTTGGTGTTCCAATAAACCAGAATAAAAATTAAAAAAAAAAAGAGAACATTATATTATGCAAGATTTTGTAACACTGCAGGTTATAGAATAACAAGAGCTAGTAATTCTGTGCAATATCAGACTTCTTTTAAATGTAGGCTCAGTGGTTTAAGAAACACAATTCTTTGAATAGATGTGATATATGTCTGGGTTGGATCTGAACGATACGACCAAGCTAAGAAGTGTCAATTACATGGATCTTTCATATGGAATCAATACCAACTACAGATGCATGCAGAAGTCAGCAGAAACAGTTGGGCCTCTGATGAAAACCACTCTAAGTGGAAAAAGGAAAAGAAACCACATTTCCTAAGGGCTATTGGTTTACTCTTCCCTGTTCAGAAACAGCACCACAGCATCATCTGGATCAAGAGGTGGAACCCAGAAAGCTGCCATGACGCAGAGTCCACCTTAAAAATGGTGGCTGCCTCTACATGGGAAGGTGCCTGTGTGCAGTAGTTAGGACTAGTGGGTTATGTCAATGCAAAACCGAAGCAGCTTGTGGTCTTGTTCAGAAAGAACCTTAGAATCTGCAAGGCAAAGTCACCTCACAGCAGTGGCTGGCCACTGGAAAGAAGTTACCTATAGGGAGGCATTTGAAATCCAGTAGCACTTGTGAGTAATGGCCTCAGATTGAAAACCCCAGATGGATCCCAAAGGCTGGAGATGGTCAGATATAGAGCACAGACAGAGGGATACATGAGCATAGGTATCACATTCCAGTCTAACAAAGCAGGGATATTGTTGAACTGCACGGTCAAGAGAGAGGAATGCTGGGAGCTTCAACACAAGAGCATCTGGAAAGTTTCTTGACCCTGCTCCTTCCTGCTATAGCGGAAATGCTGTGAACGCCTGAGCAAGCATCTTTTCACACAAAGAAGAATGGGGAGCTCTGGGACACAAATTGTTTTGGACTGTGTCTAATTACTGAGTAGGCCTATCAACTCTAACTTTAAAACTAGACAAAAATCAACAAAAAGCTGGGTCAGATTTAAACTGTCTAAGAAACCAGCTCCAAAGAAGAGAAGATATTTTCCTCCACTTGAGACAGAAGTTGATAGGTGGAAGAAAGTGAGGTTGAGAACAAAGCCAAGAATGGGAAGATCTATGGCTGTACTGTGAAGTGGGCAACTGGATGGAGGCCAGGGGCTGATTTCCCCAACAAGAATCCTCCCCATGGACTGTGCGTCCTCCCAACAGTGCTCCCAAATACTTCAATTGCCATCCAAGTCCTTGTCAAAAGGATGATCAAGACTGACATTATATCACTTCCTGCTGCTATTGTGAGAAGGACTTTGATAATAACAGAAGCATCTGGAGGTTGGAGGGGGTCTGTGTGAGCTGGGGATGCTTTTCCACATTTTGTGGCCCTCCATGTGCTTTGAGGGAATAAAACACAGGAAAATTAAGCCTATTTTCTTCAAATTAGTGGGTTGAGTGGGTCTGGGGGACTGTGGGGGAGCTTCAGGAACTGCAACAGTGAGGTCCAGGGGCCACACTTTGTCCACCTCTGCTGTAGGGGTTATATGAGCCTCTCTTGTAACAGAAGCTACCTACTTGCTACTATCCTTTTAGCTCGCCAGATTGGTCTTAAGAGCTTGCTCTAAACACTGGGTGCACAAAGCTATACCTAAATGTGAAGCAATCTAAAAAAGACATCTGTATTGCACGGTAACTTAGTTACAGAAAATGGCATTAACATTATAAACAAACACATGGGTTTTCCAGTCTTGTTTCTTTGACAACACACTTATTACACTTCTTACCTGATGCGCCTGTTTTATTCATGCTCCCAAGCGATGCATTTTTGCCTTTATTCAAATCTTCGATCACTAAATCCTCAAAATACTCAATACAAAGTCTCCTGTCAATCTGATACAGCAATGCAGGACACAGGTACGTAAACAAGCTGGGAGAAATGGGAGAATTGGGGCGAAGACCATAATGCCTTAGCAGCTGGGTGACATTTAAACACTGCAAACAAGTTAAGGAGAAGAAAATTAAACAGGCGACAGCAGAAGTTTCATTCAGAAGCACAGGGATACACAACATTTAAAGCTTGATCTGGACACTCATGGTTAGAATGGTGGGACTGATGCTTCCCACGCACTGTAGAAGGTCTAAAGAAGGGGTCAGCAACTGCATGGTGTATGTGTATATATGTGCAGGGGCAATTTTCAGTCCATTGTGACATTCATGGTAGCCATTTTGGATGCACTGGGGCTATTTTTTTGCTTTTGGGTTTTCCCCCCAGTATTCTGGGGGTTCCACAGGGTGACAAACCTAAACAGCTGCATTTGCAGGGTATTTGGTGATTTTACTTAGTTTTTCAGGTGAAAAATCAACTGAAAATTTCTGGGAACACTTTGTAAATGGGGAGGGACTGGAAACACCAGTGGAGCTTTGGGGTGGAAAACTGGGGTTCAGGGGCTATATGTGGTCTGCACTGAAGAAAGGGAGCTGCATGCCATCTGGGGGCACACTGCACTACTTAAAATCCTACCATCACTAGGGTTCTGAATTCTGGGTGATGCCTGTGTGTGCAGCACCAAGCTCCCAAGTTCAGACCTCCCTTAACTGCAATGCATGAAGGGGAACAGTGACAGGATGGAGCAGATGTTGAGAATTAGTGTAGCCATGTTCTCTCCCTCACTGACTCTCTAACTGTACAAGACCAAAATGCCCAAACAGGGGTTAAACGTTAAAACTTACAGAAGAGAAAGTCAAGAATCTAACCTATATTTGCACAAGAGGAAGAAGAAGCTGTCCCAAGAAATAAACATAATTTAATGAAGAAATGTAAAATGAAAGGAGAAACTCAAAGGAGCATATGGGGTTTTATTTCCTCATTTTATCTAACCAACATTTTAAAGATCAAACTTATTTTCAGAAATTACGTTGGTATATCATATACATGGTTTCCTTTCAAAAGCAATGAAATATGGTTTGGGTCTCTGAAGACGAAATACTGTATCATTACATCTGACAAGACACAGAAGAAATTCATTTGATGGTATTACAAAACTGAGAATTTAGTCCCCTGAATATTTCAACCTTCGTGGACCAGTATGGTGTAATGGTTTGAGTACTGGACAAGGATTGCTCAATCCCACTGAGCCACAGAAACCCACTGGGTGACCTTGGGCAAGTCTCACTCTCTCATCCTAAAAGGAAGGCACTGACAGACTTCCTCTGAATAAATACAACTAAAAGAACTTTATGATATGGTGGCCATCAGCCAGACTCAACTTAAAGGTATGCAACAGTAACAAATTTCAACCTTCCTTTCTTACCAGGAAGGAAGTAAAGTAATTTGAGTAAATTTATACTACTTCCTTACTGGTAAGACAGGACGACTGAAATTGATAATTTTCATTTGGTAATCATATGCCATATCAGAAGAGCTGTTCAAATAATTGCAGAAAAGCAGAAACCATGCTATCTCCAAAACAGGTTGTTGCCAGCGGTCAACACCCGCTACAACAGTTAATTTTTCTAAATCTCTGCTTTTGTTGCCTCTTTTCAAGCTTATTCAAGAATAGCACCCCCATTCCAGCATTTAGATATTATGCTACTGTTGCTGTGTGCCTTCAAGTCATTTCTGACCATAAGGCGACTCTATTGTGTGGTTTTCTTAGCAAGATTTGTTTGGGGGAGTTGCCTTTGTCGTCCTCTGAAACTGAGAGTGTGACTTCCCCAAGGTCAACCAATGGGTTTCCATGCCTGAGTGGTGATTTGACTGTCTCCAGAGTCACAGTCCAACAATCAAACCACTACAGTATGCTGGTTCTATTTTATTTTTAAATATAAATACACTTTTCTTACACTTACATGACCTTACATCCTTGAAGGAAAGGAATGTTTTACCAAGCTTGCACTGACCTCTTCATGATAATCTTCATTTTTGATATGGTCCTTGTGAACATGCTTCTTCATGGCATTCTGATTATGAGGTGCTTCACGCTTCCTAGCATGCCGATGGCTGGTTCCACTGGCAGGATTTGGATCTTGCTGCCCATGAGTGGCTGAATGGTCATTATCATGAAACCGCACACGTGAGAGAGACCCTTCATGCACATGGTCTTCTTTTTGAACACGATTGTGTTTGTACCGTTCATCAGAGTCATGATCAGGAGTCAAGTCTTGTGTTGCTTCAATCGAGGTTTCACTGTTTTTCTTCTTGTCTCTCCTCCTCTTCTTTTCTTTGCATGGTTTTATTTCACAGTGTTCTTGAGTAGTGTTGGTTTCTGTTGAAGGCTCATGACTTGGTTCCCCATGATCACCGGTACTAATGGAGTCATTATGAGAATGATGACTACTGTTATGGCCAGGGTGATGGTGCAGGTGGTGGCAGTGGCAGTGCTGGTGGTGCCTGTGATGATCATTATGGCCATGGGTGTGTTTTCCACCAGGTTTGAGAGACATTTCTGTTACCTCTTTTTCAGGGTCACACTTCTGGTTTCTTTTGGTAGGCCCTTCATTTACAGTCTGGTTTTCTGTACCTGAGTGACTATGGGAATGCGGATGGCTGTGGGAATGAGAATGTTTTCCTTCTTGTACCTCTATTAGATCTAAGTGAGAAACATGATCGTGACCAATGTCCTCATGATTTATTTCCACTACTTTGACTTCGCCAAGCCCAAGGTTCATCAGCAATTTTTCGAGACCCCAAAAATGCAGTCTCCCATTTTCACCATAGCACTCAAAGAGTTTCTCAATGTAGTATTTCTGTTCCTCTTCAGCTTCCTTACTTGGTGCAGGCTCTGTCCTTCCATTCTGGAGATACGGCATGTCTGAGATCTGATCGCTATTGTGGTTGTTACTTTGGCCCTTTTCAGCACCATGGCTATGGCAATGGTGGCACTGATGAAAGACAAATGTCAGCAAACATATGAGGCAAAACTGTGTGTGCATATGTACCGTCATTTCTATTTTCTGCAACAAAAGAAAAGAAAACATCTAGCTGTTATGTTATCTTAGGATAACCCCAGCGTATCTCTAACAAACACATCTTCACAGTGGTATAAATGTGGCAAGACCAAACCCTTAACATCAAACTAACTAGAAATTTTTCAAAAGTCCTACTGATAATTTTAAATGAGAAAGGTGGTCAATTTTGATTTATAATTGACTTTGTCAAATGGATGCGCACTCTAGCCCAGGTGTAATAGGGCTCTCAGCTGCATCTTTGGTACAACAGACTGACACAGCTATTCCTATGGAATTTACTTGCAACTTTTGAAGTAGATAAAAGGAACAAGTGAACTGGAAACATGTGCTCAAAAGCCATCCACTTTAATTACAACAAAGCAATCAACACCTGAAAACTCTATACTATACATCAGCTAGTGGGCAATTTCTTTGATGCCCCATGTGCTGAGGTTCAAATAAAAACCCTAATTACAAGGGAAAATCCTCAATTTTATTTAATTAAAAGGTCTGAGAATCAAAAGATATTTCAGTAAAAGCAGAAAGTGAAAGTGAGTCATAGTTTTTCAGATAAATGCCCACTCATTAGAATGTTGCACAGTTCCAAGCCCCAAGTAGCATAATTATTTCATTACACCCAAATTAGTATTCTTACACATTTCTCTCTTTCTCCATCTCCCTCTTATTCACATACTTAACAAACAGAAAACAAGTGTATATACTTAATACTGAAAGTAGACCCTCCCAATCAATACACTGAACAAAACTGTTTTCAGAGCCTCTACTTCTCAAAACTCATGACAACAAAATTTACCTTTTCCATTTTTGTAAATCTAGATTGATGTCCCACTAACCTCACTGAAGTTCCATGTCGCCAATAAGAAAAAAGCTGAAATTTGTATAAGTGAAGAAGTCAGTATCATTTTCAGAATGGTTACATGTTTATGGTTTTCATAGTCTTAACAGAACCTTTTTTTAAAAATCAGATTCATCAGAACATGTAATGAATTATTTTAACTTATGCTCTTTGTTGTCTTATGCTCAATGAAAGAAAAATATTCATGTGGAAAATCAGATGCAAAACATAGAATAACATTTGTATGAACCCAGAAATTGAGCCACATGGAAATTCCAGGGAGTTCATGGACAACACAAGGAGACATCAACTAGAATAACATCCAGTTATTTATTTATACCCAATCCCCTGATCCCAGGAGCTCCAAACAGAGCTGCAACCTTCCTGCAACATGGAATTATCTGGCATAAAACAACTTTTCCATGGCCATCCAACAAACCATGAAGTCAAATGGAGTCTGGAATCTGCAATTTCTCCATCTAAACTCAGCAATCTAACCTCCACAAAACGTATGCTTATGTGCATTACACAGTGAATAGTAATATTTTTTTTGAAGGATGAATTTCTCCTTTCCCAAACACAGTAAATAATAAATCATGCTTGATACACTCACAAATTCTTATCTCAAAGGCCTGGCCCAGCAGCTTCTTACAGGTTCATGAGCTCAAGTGTACACATGGGACTCCTCTGACCCACAAAGGATGACCTGTTCATTGTAGTGAGGGGAGCATGGCTGCATGCGGTTTCCTTCTAGAAAACAGCTGAGCCAACCACGATGTTCACAAGCTGGATATACAGTGAACAAGAGAGCACTCAAGAACACAGGTTCAGGGCATGAAGTGCTAGGCCTCCACACACTTCCTCAAAGCTGACTAAAGACCACTGACATAAGCAGAAAATACTCTCTCTTGGAATCCTATAAATTAGGGACTTCATTCACTCCATCCAGAACAGTCTAACCAATCTTTACAGGCTTGCTGGGAGGGCAGAATGGAACAGCATGCTACAAGCATGATAATAAACTTGACTAGCTCTGTATCAAAGAGTTGATGTGGTTTGACAGAGTCACAGAAGTCTCATTCAGATGCCAAATCTAACTTACAAGCTTGGTCAAGCCTGGTAAATCAGACCACAAAAACTACTTGTGGGGAAAAGGTTTTACCACGCCTTAGTCCTACTAGTGGATGAGGAGAAGACTCATGCCCTCCCTTCTGCCCTTGCAGAAATGCTGGCTTTTAGTAGCTTATTGGTAAGGGTAGTTTTTGAGAATGATTTGATCAAGTTTTGGCTGGTGCAGAAAGGACAGCTCCTCACTTTGCCAGCTTTGTGGACTGCAATGCTGGTCACCACAATAAGGGGAAATGATGAACAACCATTCAAGTGAGGGCAGAGCTCACCACAGCATGGTACTCCTGGTTGATTATGGCTACCACACAAGTTGCTGAATACAGCTTGCCTCAAAGCTTTGTTTTTCTGAGCTATCAGACTTTCTCATTGGCAAGTGGGGCAAGATGCTCCAGACTTAAGTTGAAGAAGGAAGCCTAATGGTTTGTGCAATTTGTTTCATTGACCCTAGGGTCAGTGTGGGCTGAAGCTTGAAACTACTTAGAAAAGGCTTTGCTGAGGCCATTTAACGCATCAGGGGCCTTACACTCTCCATTCTATCACACAACCTCTGAAAATGAGGTAAATGAGCTCTCTGTGAATGCAGCAGAAGATAAATATCAAATGACTGCATGGCTTTGGTTTGAATTGTCACACAGACTAAGATCAAATATCAGAACTATTTTTTACAAAAAAGTTCTCCTGCTGAACAACATGTTCTTCTCAGCAAAGCACAGAAGGACAGACAAAGATCATTCCAAAAGAAATGAACATAAATTCCTTGCCAGCCCTACTGTTCTGCTGGCTGAGAGGTTCTGTTAGTAGGCTTTAAACCCCCCATGCTTCAATATGGTTTAATTGGCAACATATGATTTAATTGGCAAAATAATTGGTATAAATATAAAATATACCCTGCTGTGGCTGCATGGCTATGCTAGCTAAGAGGAAAGGCTGGCCAAACATGTGTGTTGCAAATTAGATCAGTAGAGACCCCCAGGTGTAGCCAGATGATAATAGTCAGGAAATCACCAGGAAATTCCAGTGATACAGGACTTGCAGTTAGCCTCCAATGACTCAAACTCTTAGAGACAATAGTGTCTAGGAGAATCCCACAGGATGGCTGATTGTCTTAACTCCTCTCCCTCTCACCAAGCAAGCTTCCCTTCTGTCTCCACATCTGTCTGACAATTACTGAGCTATCAGGACTACCATTAGCCCCTTGTCATCTATCGCTAAATCCATTAGCTCATTCTGGACCTCACTGTCCACTGTCAGCACTCTACTGTTTACTCTTCCAGAAAGCTATTAACATCCCCGCTCTCAGGTGAAATAAGAGTATTTAAACCCCTGTTTTGGGCTAGTCAACTTGCAGTACACTGATTGCTGGTCACCAATCTGCTGCTCTGATTCCTGAATGTGCACTTGTGTCTAAGCCACATCGCCTCTTCACTGCTCTTTTGGATTGGTAAATATTGCTCACTTTGCCCTAAAGATCTTGCTATCCAAAACTTTACTCTCTTTCCCTTCAGTTAGCTTTGTATGATTGTGTAACTGCTTGGATCTTATGTGTGTGATTGCAATTCCTCCAATAAAACACATTAAGTTTACTTTTGGATCTCCAGCTGGTTCTTCCCTACACTAGTACTAATAAACATAGATGTTCAAGATCTCATAAGGTTATCCCCCATCTCACAAGCCTCCTCTTTGAGCTAATATTCCCCACCTTTTCATGGAGGTACTGGTATTTCAGGTGGACCCCTGAGACACCTATGTTTTGGGCTAACAGTTCCAACCTTACTGCAAGGTTGGAATCAGAAAGGGCCTAAGCATGCAACACTGGGTTAGGAGAAAAAATAGAAAAACACATGGAGGGAAACTCAAAGCTGTTTGTGGGGTAGTTATGATGCACAAACAAAATCTGCCTTTTTTTTCATAACCTTGCCTTAAATTTTGAAGTCCTTTGAAGACTGGAGCAAATCTATTCAGTTAGGGCCAAAGACTTGTTTGCAATAAGCAAAGCTGCTATCTGTTCCTTACATGAAGCCTCAAAATGCAGATCACCCCATCTGTCCAGTTCAAGGTGTTACCAAACGTCTCCTTACTAAGATGCAAAACACCCCACTTGTAATTGTTCTAAGGGTCACCAAGTATTTCTTTATCAAGATCCCACCCCGACTCAAGTATGATCCTAATCCTTTCCAGTAACTCATGATCATTTTCATGTGACTATCACATACAGCAGAACCAAGACTGTACTTGGAAATGTAGTCATGCATCCCTAATTTTAGGCTGTACCTTTTCTCTGGTATAGACATCACGTTTCAGGAGCATGGAAGTCTGCCTGCATTCTGACTGCAGTGAACTGTTCTGACTGCAGTAAAGATTTATCCCTGGCTGAGTGAGTGGACAGGGAACAGACTGGACTCATCTGGAGCACGGTGTATCTTACTGCAAGACCACATGGTAACTCCCCTCCTCATATACAGGTCAATAGTGAAAACTGCTCTTTTGTCTTTTTGCCATCCTGCCTTCCTTCATTTCAGAAGTCTGCAGATAGGAATTTTTAGGGCAAAAGGCAAAATACTACAAAAGCTGGATAAGGAAGTCAAAACTTGGTGGAAGTGGGCTTAGCAGAGTCTGTGGTAGGGAGAATAAAGAGCATCTACACTCAAGATGGCAAAGAGAATAGTAGCAGTGGTGGGAATGGCACACATAACAACAGCATCTGACCCCCAACCACAGGCTCCTCTATACAAGAGGAAGCAAACCACCATGTATAGTTCACAGACCTGAAAAAGAAGCATCTTACAGACATCCATCTCCTATGCCAACCTGTTCTTAATGTTCAATTGTTTTTTTTCAGGGACACATGGCCAAAGCATTCAACGTAAAGCCACCCATCCAAACTCTCTCTGCTCTACCACCTCATGCTCCACTCCACATGTATTTTTAAATCTTTTGTAGTCTTCACTGGTTGCTGCTCTGGTGCCAACTTTAAAAAAAATTGTCTCAAAGAGGAGATAGTTCTACACGGAATACACAATTCTTTACAACAGAGGTGAGTGCAGCGTGTCCTGCAGGCTACATTGCAGCCACCAGGCCCCATCTTTGTGACCCTGAAGCTTCCCACCAATCCCTAAATAATCTCCCAAAGTGCAATAGCAATAGCATGTCTATTTCTATACCGCTTATCAGCTAAGTGCTCTCTAAGTCAGAGCTTTTCAAACTTTTTTAGACATGCCTCATTTCGTGACACAGTAATTCAGTTTTACTAGCAAACTGGAGGTTAAACTAACCGCTTGTAAGAGATACAGACACACACATAAATCGTAATAACAACCTCTATGGGGACACAACACTGAAAACCTTTCATATATTTTTATAAACAATAACATACATTTCCAAGACTGTAGGCAACACACCTACACACTTTGGGTGACACACTAATGTGTCACAGCACACCATTTGGAAAGCCCTGCTCTAAGTGGTTTACAGTGTGTTGGCTAATTGCTAACACATTGTAACTGGTACAATAATGAGGCAATTTTTACCCCAAACCATGCAGAAAATCCCCAAACACATAAAAACATGCAAAAATAACCCTATCCCTCCAAGCACTCCAGAACTCCCATTTGTTGTTGCTGTCGCTGTGTGCCTTCAAGACATTTCCGACTTATGGTGACCTGAATGCGACCCTATCGTGGGGTTTTCTGGGACCGAGAGTGTGTGATGTGCCCAAGCGTCACCCAGTGGGTTTCCACGGCTGTGTGGGGAATCAAATTCTGGTCTCCAAGGTCACAGTCTAACACTCAAACGACCATACCACAGTAGCTTCCCATACTACGCCCCATCCCCATTTTCCCCTCCCATTCCTCTCAAAATGGTAACAGGAAGTGACATGGAAGTATTTGGACTTCCTGTAGGGGTGAATGGCCCATAGGTGTCTGGGGGAAATGTGTCCCTGCTCCCTCTGCAGTTGCCTACCTCAGCTTTATAGGGATGACTTTTGTTTTTACAGCATACCATCCCTATAAGCCCTGTAAGCTCTTGTGGTGCAGTGCTTAAATGCCGGTACTGCAGCCACAATGTTGTGAATTCGATCCTTCAGGGCTCCAGGTTGACTCAAGCCTTCCATCCTTCCGTAGGTCAGTAAAATGAGCAGCCAGCTTGTCGGGGGCAATTAGCTAAAATACTGTAAACAGCTTAGGGAGTGCTTCGCACCGTCAAGTGGTACAGGAATGTAACTGCTATTGATAACTGTTAACTGCTACAAATTCAACCTAAAGACAGAACCAGAGATGGAGAGGGGAGAATGGGGGGCAGACAGACAGTTCTTAACCCTTTCTCTAAGTCAGTCGTCCCACCGAGGATTTCCTCCCAGCTTTTGCCCTATAATAGAAAACATATGGGTACCTCTGTTTGCCCCACTCCCAGGAAGTGAAATGAACTGGATAGTGGCCATTTTAGGCAAAAAAAAAAAAAAAAAAAGACCGGAGAAGAGAGTACCCTTTCTAGCACTGGTATTCCTTCAAAGTGCTTTGTGTTGTTTGTCAGAAACTGTGGCATGAAAGGAAGCGCCATCCCTAAAGAGAGCTATGGAATTACACTGAGGATGTACAGCTGGGATAGGAATCATACAGAATCCAAAACGCTGTTGGAACAATTGCTCCTAGCAATTTTTGGCATTAGCTAGAGCTGCTAGGACTTGCAGCCTGACAATATCTGGAGGGCTACATTATTCAAATCCAAAACTCAGGGTAAAATGCAACAATGGTCATATGCGAGAACAACAGATGCCACTGGCAGAATGGATTCCCCCTTCTATCTGAGTACAACCCCCAAATATGCTCCAAGAGTCCTCTAGAACAGATCTGAGGGGTGTGCAGGTGCAAGGGGAGGGAAGCCTGTTTGTGTAACACTGGAAGTCACCCATAGTTCCTCCCCTGAAAGACATGAGGTTATTCAAGCAAATGTTTTGTGCTACACAACAACACCTGTCAGCAAACAAAACTATTCAAAGTGTTATAGTCATTGCCTGTAAGCTTCAGTTGCCCTCATGAAACTCAATCTGACTGGTTACACGATGACCTCATGGTTTCTAGAAAACAGATGGTGGGTTTCGGTGAAGAAAATGACACCAAAATAGCAGAAAAAAAGCAAAGAAAGTGAATGAAACAGGTAAGATATGAGGGGGAGCTTAGGCAGTTTGTTACCCGCACCTGAAAATCTCCTATTTGACAGTATGATTAGAACCTGCAGAAAGTGCAATACAGTGCTAATTTCAAAGAAAACTCATGCAGGTCACACAGCAAAGAAATGACACAGTGACTTCTAAGTGCCACATCTGCTTTCTCTCACTTACTGTCCTGTGTGTTTCAAAAAAGTGCCTCTGCTGTGTGTCAGACAAGGGACACCCTGCTGATGTAGATTACTCTAGGTTGGAAAGTCTCTAGGCAGTTTCTGTTAAGTAAGCTTTTCTCCAGCCATAAAAATGAGTCATGGGAATCCTCTAGGTTCCCATGGAGAGTTAATGGAAGCCTGGAAGCAACGGGTAATACAGGTTGATGCAGACAGAGGTAAGCAACCTTTTCCAACCTAATATTTACCCTCTGGGAAATCACTATTTTAAACCTGATTCTCATAATTACAACCCAGACACAAGAAGAACCAAGAATCCTGCTCACAGATCCAACAGGTCTACCCAGGCAGGAAGATGTTTCTTGGGATTCTGAGAAGCTAAAAATATTTGTACCTCTGATAATGTTGTTTTAGTGTAGATCCATCTATGGGATTATCATGTTATGAGCCCAAACCTTCAAAGTTTCCTTTCTTGAAGAAAAGTCACAGGCTTACACCCTTTGAGAAAATTTTGAAAGGGAGAACTGTTGTGAAGATAGAAAAGCAAAAGTCAAGTTTTCTTGTGATAGGAAAGCAGTGTGGGAATCTTCTCAAATGAACTCCTGCTGCAACATCTGAGACCATTTGGTGAAAACTCAAGGTCACCCAATTGAGTGGAAATAACATTTAAGACATATTCCAATACAGGACAAGGTAATGGGCAGTACTTTACACAGCTTTTAAAGTATGAGGAGCAGCAGCTGGGCTTGCATGCTTTCTGGGGGCACTAAAGGAGACAGATTACTGAGCTTGATGGATGTTTGGTTTGCTGCAGCCATGGTATTCTGACATTATGGAAGTATTAATTTAAGTATGAAGGAATGGAAAGTGACTGTCAGATTGTAATCAGAGCTGCCTCACCTTATGTAATGCTACAGACTTGTAGCATCATTCATACTTGGAATGACACCAACTTTCTTTCAGTTATTATCTATACAGCTAGGGAAACCAAATCACAGAAGTCATCTCTCTTTATCAGGAGTCTGAATAGAGAGCGTGTGGCATACCAATGTGATGGGATGAAAACCCTTCTTAGCTAAAACTAAGGGTTCTTCAAAAAATAAATCCATGTTACCATTATTGTCTTCTTCTGTTATCTTCTGCCACAATCAGCAGTACTCCCCAGTACTGGAGTGTTTTCATCTGAATGAATTATTTTCTAGCTCCTCACACCCAAGTCCACAGTGCAAGCTGTCTGCATAATTCATGTGTACTGCTTTTGCCATATGGAGGGGGAACCTTTCCATCTTATCTGCTGTAAGAAACTGACTGAAAAAGATCTCTCAAGTGATTTCTTCAAAGTCACTTCTGCATCAAAGACTAGCCTTAAATAAGGGTTTTTGAACACATGTGTTCATGATTAAATGAACAGACATCACAGTATATTATGTATTAAAGCAATTAATTTGTATATGCTTTTACTTTTACTACAGAAAACATCAGAGCATAAGTGAGCTTGCAACTTTAAGAAACTAAACCCATTAGGGCTGCAAGAGTAGTCAACTTGCTGCAGAACTGCCCTTGCATAGGTTGTTGCTTACCTTTATAACTGAAGAATGATAAAAAGAAAAAAAAAGCCCCTTGCTCAGCAGGTCTGGGGACACACACGTGAACAGGCATATATGCACACGTAATCATATATACACATATGCAAATATACACAGAGGTAGGAGCAGGTATCACCAACCCTGTATTATAGTTTGCTGAAACAGAACTTTGCCTTTTACAGTTTTATTAAATTAATCATTTTTCAACAACACTTGTCAATGTGAGGCTTACTTAGGAAACTGCGGAATAATAGTCAATTTTCTGGAAACCTTAACATTCACATAACACTCTTTTTATAGAAATAAAGATAGATGACAAAATTTTTCAAATTTAGCTGGATCTGGATGTCACAATAAGCCAAGGCTCCACAGGAATTCTGGCTTATTGAGGGCAAGCAATGTGCTAGTACATTCTACCTCTTGTTTTCGACAGGAGCACCTAGACAAAGAACAGACATTTGCCCTGTGGTTTGTTTACTGTGGGCTAACCTGACAGGAGCCGATTCTCTTGCTTGACCCTTTCCCAAAAAAAGAGAGAATAAACCATACAACAAACACTGGATTAATAATCTGTTTTATCAAAGGGCAGAGACAAACCAAGGAATGGTTAGCATCTCACAATAACCAAACTGCAGTTAAACTGTTTGGCTGATCCTGCTCAAAGGAGAAAGAGAATTAACCGAGGGAAGTTAGCTGGCATGAAACACATGTGTGTTTGCCTACAAGGTAGAACTCAGGAGAATTCCAGCTTGTTGTGATGTCTGAACACAGCCACTTTATTATAACAACAGCTAAGTAACTTTGTTTTAGTTTCTTTGGTAACTTGGAAAAGTCCCTCTTCTTCAACTAATTTAACAACTTACATCTCTTGACAATAACTTGACCTGTCAAATAATGTGTACATTAAAAACTAGGATGGGTGATTTTATTTTGATAACTACATTTTATAAACGTGTTATCTGTGTAGTATATGTGTTATTCTAAGATCAAATAAACCACTATCTTTAAAAAAGAAAACCCAGCGCCAACTGATTCAATGACTCTCTGGAGCTAAAACATCAAGAGCCCAGCCAGGTAAAATGTCACACAGAAGCCTCTTCTCAGAACAAATTCTTTAGCACTTCTGTTTGTTCTAAGCTGCTTTAAGGATTCACCTCAGGTCAAAAGGGAGGCTAGAACCATAGAAAGAGATAATTAAGACTAGCTACAGAAACGCTTGTCATTTCAATTTAAGACTTATGGGAAACACTGGCTAAATAGGTAAACTACATTCACACAGACTGCATATATTATGCATATAAAGAACACTGTCAATCCTTTAGCACGATTTTATAGAAACCATGGCAGAGCACCAAAATCTTTGCCAGTTAAACAGCAATTCTCAGAAAACCGAGATGTATCTGTTCTTTTTAAAACTGTGCTCCCCCACACTGCCACTTCTTGACCCAGTCAACATCCTGACCCGGTTTCTGAAGCAATTACATGTCTTAAAAGTCTCTCCACACATTTACAATTCTCAACTACTCTTATCAGGTAAGAAGCAGAGTCAAAACCATGAAGGCTCCATCGTTGAAATCAGCCCAGGAACATGGGACCAATTTAATGCTTTATGTGACAACATCTTAAAACTGCCCTTTCAAACCCTCTCAGATTAAGGCCTTGCTGAATGGAAGCAGCACTTAAAACTTTCTCAGTCAATTTCTTACTGTCAATGCAGAGATGTAACAGGGTAAGCACACATTCCTATGTCCACTTAAATGGGAAGAAATGCTATTAAATTCACTGGTGGAGCTTTACATACAAGAAAACACTGACAAGATTGGGATATAAAGGCAGCAGCATACTCAGTCTTTCCAAACAGCCCTGCTTAAAATACTCATTTTCTAAGTCCTTAAACTCTGGTAGCATCTCATTTATCTATAGGTTCAAGAGGTAAATCAGAAACTGATGTCTCACTGAAAAGAAGACATGCTGAGGCTAGGAGCTCTTGTCTCTCTTTTCTCAGGTAAACAGCAGAAAGCTTATCACCTAAGCAAAGAGGTACATCCATTGTTCCACAGAAAAATATAGCTCTTTGTCCACTAGACTTAATTCTATAGTCTTAAGTGGACATTAGGCATCACCTCCACTTCACATGGAAGGGGCTGGGATGCCATGTAGCGAACAAGTGTGGAAATTAGAAAACTGTTTTTGGGATGGGTCTTATGCCTCCAGCTGTCTTAAAAAAAAAGGCAGTCCAAATGCTCATTATCGCCAATCATTAGCATGCACCAAACAAAGCTTGCGTTCCTATGCACGCTTACTAGGGAAAACAAAGAGGGGCTTCCAAGTCAAATGGGTTAAAAGAATTTAGCTCCTGGTCATGAAACTGCATGGATAAATCAGAAGCTATGGAAACTCAAAATATGCCTGTTTAATACTCACAGAGGTGGATAACCTGTGGCCCTTCTGACCCTGACTGACTGCTACTTCTATCATCCCTCATTACCGGCCTGGCTGGCTGGGGTTGATAAGAACTGGAGTTCAACCATACTGGAAGGCCATGTCTCCCCCTTCCCTGCTTTAACTTGCTCCACCAATTCACACAAGGGTTGTGGCTACCTCATAATAACTCCCACTTCACATAACCACGAACTACCATGCCACCTGAATGTAAGCATTTCAGCTACTACAAATGGTCCCAAGAAATGTGAAAATGCATCTTTTGACCAGCCAACAATTTTAATTCCAACTTAAGCTTTCTCATTTCAAGACTCAAAAGGAATTATGGCTTGACTGGAACCTAAGATACCAGCAGAGATAAACAAAAATAAATCCCTAAAAAAGAAGTGAGCCAAGAAGACATGAACAAAGAATAATCCCAATTATAACTCAAGCCTCTTAACATCAGTTTTAGAAAAAACATTGGTAAAACAGACCAGAACAAAGAAAAACAAAGATATTGGCAAATTTTGCAGTTAATACCAAATAGTAGTGTGTTCAGTACACAACCAAGTGTACTGATGTTTCAATCGTGATAGATAACATCTGACATCATATTTAAAAGACAAAATCAGATTTTTTTAAAGTAAAGTTCAATGTAATTACATTTTTCTTTTTTTCAAAAAAGGACTCAAAATCCTGATTCAATACAAACATGTTAAATTCTAGACGTCTTCCTTAAAACTGAATCCACAGACAAAGCATTTGATCCAGATGTGCTGGTCTATGAGTGAAAGGCCTCTTCTGTGTGCAGATGGGTGCTTTCTGACCGAGCACAAGAACTTTCCACGAGAAGTGAAATCCAAAATTCTGTTGCCATTTCCACAAGGCATTTCCCATTATCTTGCACCATGCATACATGGGTTTGCCACAAGTTCTTATAGTCCAGTTCAAGAAACAGTAGCACTGCCAGAATTTAATTCTGCTAGTGCACCTCTGGGGCCAATGTACTGAATATAAGCTTGCCTTTCAACGTAAAGGGGGAAACCCACAGGGAAACAGTAAAACATAGGGAGAGTCCTGGTGGGTCAGACCAAAGGTCTGTTTTGTCTAGCGTTCTGTTTCTCACAGTGGACCTTATGGTGACCCCATGAATTTCACAGGCAAGGACTCCTCAGAGGTGGTTTTCCAGTTCCTTTCTCTGAAATACAGCCAACCTCTCCTAGTATTTATTGGCAGTCTCTCATCTAAGTACTAAACAGGACTATCGCTACTTAGTTTTCAAGATCAGATAGGATCTGGTACCTTTAGGGCATTTTGTTGTTGTTGTGTGCCTTCAAGTCACTTTGGACTTATGGAGACTCTACGGTGATCCTATCATGAAGCCTTTTCAGGCTGAGCGCATGTGATATGCCTAAGGTTGCCCAGTAGGTTTCCACGGCCAAGCAGGGAATCAAACCCTGATCTGCAGGATCATAGTCCACCTAAGTTGGAGCAAACTCCATAACATGTTCTATGTGAATTAGTTCTTTTTATCTTTCATGACCACCTCATAACTTCAAGTCAGCACAGGAATTCAATTTCTAGTACTGTAAAGGACTGAGAAAAACCTCCTGTGCACTTTCAGCACAAAATATGTAAGTTTACACACTTCAATTATGTCTTCTTTTACCAGCCCCCCTTTTTTTCTAAGCTAGACAGAACCTTTTCTCAAAGCTAAACTTTATCAAAATCATCAAAGTGAAATTAGCTTCTGTTAGATTTCCCTTTAAAACAAGGCTACATGTCAGAACATCATGTAAAACAGGCAGTCACAAGATCACAAATGAAGAAGTGGAACAGAAACAAACAAAGCAAAACGTAGCAATGTCTCTTCCTAATTCTATTCTTTTAATGGCATCTAAAAGGAAATTACCATTACTATATACTGTATTCACATCTTCTGCCAACCTGTATACTTTTAAATACTGTATTTAATATTTACAGCTTAGTTTTATACATTTCCACTCAGAAGCTCCCACATATTACATGAAATTTACCCTTAAGTGTGAACAGGACTGCACTCGCATTGTAACTCAACAGTATTATCCTCTCAAAAATCATGTTAAAGTATCCAATACCAACAAATCAGAAATCTTACCAACATTTCTTTCTAGAAGTTCACTAAAGACAGTTTAGTTACATTTTGAAACATAAGTTCCACTTACTGTTTTTATCAAAGGGTTGCATTTGAATTCTTCCACAGTATGTAGCTGTTTGAATAAATTTACTCATCTATTCTTTTAGTTCAACTCATCTCGCTAAGAGCATTTGTCCACTTTAATTCTTAACAACGTAGATCCTTTTACACATTCTTAGAATTATTTAAACATATCATGTGCTTGGAGAAATCACTCAGCCCAAGGATTTCTGCCTTAAGTCACTACACACACACACACACACACGAGCTAAGGAACTTCATTTTTATATATTTCAAGATGAAAATCAACAGCCACATTCCACAGGTCTTTAATTACAATTTGTTGGACATACATTCTATATGGTTATACACAAAAGCATACTATTCAACACTAAATGTCTGTTGTTGTGTGCCTTCAATTCGTTTCTGACTTCTGCTGACAGTAAGGCAACCCTATCATGTGGTCTTCTTGGCAAGATTTGCTAAGATGGGGTTTGCCTCTGCCCTCCTTTGGAGCTGAGAGTGTGTGACTTGCCCAAAATCACCCGGTGGCATTTCCATGTCTGAGCTGGGATTCAAACCCTGGTCTCCAGAGCTGTAGTCCTACCAACTTAAAAGATAATATCCCCACGATATAAGAGGCTGCCATGCAGACCATCAGTGATTTTGGTATTTCTGGGAGGGCTTCTTCTCCCCTCCCCCACAGTGCTTCTAAAACCTAAGTGAGTGCCACTCAGAGTAGTGGTCTATAGACCAGCACAGGTCTGCAAGCTAGTGACCGTAAGTTTGTGGCAAGCAGCCGGGAAAGGAAAACAAACAAGCAAACAAGCAGGTGTAATCACTGGGCACAAATATGGTGCTGATTCTTGGCACACGGGGGGAGGGGTCTCTGCCAGTCTCCCATATTATGCACCTTATGAAGTGCCGGTCTAAATCTGTAATTTTTCCGGGGTGGAGAGAACGTCTTCACTTGGGGCATTCATCATCCACCTTCCATCACTGTGTGTGCTTGAGAACACAACATTATTTTCTATAAATAAGGCCCTACTGTTTGGAAGATTAAAAAGACATTTAGAAAATGTAAGACTAAAGCCTACTGAGGTGTCCTACAGGCTGAAAAAATAAACAGATGACAAGGGGAAGCAGGTCTTTGTAGAACCCCACCATTGCCATTTCTGTTGTCCTCCATACTTGGAAGGTGACTGTCCATCATGTGGGCGAGCCTTCATGGTGGCTTTAAAAATCCACCTGCGGAGAGTGATAGATGTAGGGCTGGTTGTGTTACCTCTTACTACACAGTTTGCCTTATTCAAGCTGTAGAATGCCTGAACAGGATTAATGATCACCCCAATAATCCAAGGTCGTACCTTGAAAAACCTGTCCTACATACGCCACTGCAGACAAAGGAACAGTTTATACGGCAACTCTCTTCCTTCTCCTCCTCCCACCATCTTCTCCTTTCTCTTCCCTGCATTCCTGTCCACCACTTAGCCTCTGCCAGGGCACATCTTTAGTAGCGCACAGATCAGTGCAACATGCAAGTTGTTCTAACATCCTCAGTCTCTTCTATCACACCACACACACTTCTCCAATGGTCACTAAGAGGAAATCACAGATTTCCCTACTATTGCCCAAATTTCTGTTTAGCTTAGAGCTCAAAGTTGGAAGGGCAGAGAACCTAGAATCCAGTTCAAACACTCCTGCTTCTTTTCATCCTCCCAATCTTCAGTCTTCAATCTTCAACTTCGTAACCAAGCCCAAATATGTTACTAGCTTGCTTTTTTTTTTTGGGTCTCCCCCCCCCCAGGCTTAATTATCATACAGGATACGAAGAAGGGGATGCACCATCCACTGCAGCAATTAGTAAAAAGGGGGAAATCCTTCCACAAAGCCAGTTGGTGGAAGGGGATAGAGAGAAGACAACCTAAATACAAAGTTGTCACAAGATACTCTTCACCACTTTGACTTCAAGACACATTGTTATTGTTGCTGTTGTTGTTTCTGTGTGTCTTCAAGTCACTTCCAACTTATGGCGACCCTAAGGCGAACCAGTTGTAGGGATTTCTGGGGCTGAGAGCGTGTGATGTTCCCAAGAACACCCAGTGGGTTCCCATGGCCAAGCAGGGAACTGAACCCTGCTCTCTAGGGACACAGTTCAACACTCAAAGCAGAAGACCAGATGTAAAATCTCTAGAAATGCTGAAGCCACCAGTGAAAACACACACATTATTGAGAGCAGGCAGACTGTGTTTCATTGCTGTTGTTGAAAAAAGAATTCCACACATTTTTGGAAAACAGAACTACAGAGCTGTTGAACGCTAAGAAATTGAACATGCCTCAGCATTTGCCAGCTTATGAGAAGGAAGAAAAAGGCTGAAGCTGAAAACAGAAAAAAACAATCAACACTTATGATGAAAGAAAGCAAATTATTACATTCAGTATTACGAACTCAGTTTCACCCACAGAGTCCAGCAGACACAGAATGTCCTCATTTTTAGAAAAGGAGCCGAGAAAATAGGAATGGAGGGGGGGTCTGAAACTCACTGAATACTAGCTTTTCTTCATGAACCTTTCTTATATCAGACTCCTTTTCTAAAAAAATCACTATCAGCAGTTTCGGCTTCTCCTGATCTTTCATTTTTACCAACTTCATGGACTTTTAACACATTAACAATTACCCCAGAATAACGCAATCCTCTCTTTCCCATTACATCAATCTGTTACTTGAATTGGAAGAAGTACTTCCAAATCTAAACCAATTTTCCTTCTACAGGTTGCTCCCTTGGTAAATCCTGTCCCGGTGTCTACAACTTTGATATAAAATATAATCTAAAATGAAAGAGAGGTCACCCAGATGAGCACGTAGGCAGCAACGGTCATATGACTGGACAACCAGGTCAGGCCAGTAAACTCCCCCATCACGTAGCCACAGGAGACCTCAAGCTGTGCCAACCCACAATGGACAAAACGTCCTCAGCCTTTGAGGAGCCAACTTGAAGGGATTGAGGTGTTTTCCCACAAGTTGGGCACTGGCAGCAATAAAATCTTATCAAGCAGGGACAATCTACATAAACTCATACTGCAACCCAAATCGGTAGAAGATCCTGAATCTCTGGTAACACCTTGTTATCTTCCAATATCAAAGGAGGTCCCGGTGTGGAGTTGTTTTTCCGTTGCTATCCCCTTTGTTCTCCATGGGAGAGGATTTGCCCTCAAGGTACATTTTCCTACAAATAGTCCCCGTTTTTTAATGGTTCTTTGGATAACTCCCGTTCATGCCAACAGACCCTCCCCCCTCCCTGCAGCCGAGTGATCCCCTCAGCGTCTTTTCTCTGAGTGTTACTTCCTTTGCTGCTTTCCCAGACCAAGGACTTCAGGAAAAGGTGCAGTATCACCCCAAACTACAAATCCTCTAACAATCCCTCTATCCTACTTCCACTCTTTGTTTTTCTTCAACCCTTGGATGTGTGTGTGAGTGTATGCATTGCTGCGTGATACTTAGGTTTAATAAAGCCACTGACTGGACCTTGTGTGTGGTTTTTGGCTTGGCCTGGCCCCGTAAAAACTGGGTAAAAGATCTCGTTGGGTTACCCTGCCTCTCATACTGCCATTGCTTGTGCTATGTTGAGTTTACCTTCCCCATCACGTGTAGCACATTAAGGCATCCCTTGGGGACCCCCAAATCTCAGGGTAACATACATGTGGCAGAAGACAGAGAATGTGTAGCAGATAAAACGCAGAGAAGTCAACGGCTATGTCATGCAAAACCCCCTCCGCCCTCTTAGAGGAGGGACAAATCCCAAGTGGCATTCCTGGACCAAACACCAATGCATATTTTGTATTCTATAATATATGAAGCTGCTGTTTCAACATCAACATCCCACATATGAGTTGAAATCATTCTGGGAGAAAAAAGAGAAGGTGGCAATATATGAACATCTTTTCTTGTTATTCAGCATTCCAAGTATTCACACTGTGTTGACATGTACATATTTTTGTTTCCATCAACTTCTCCAATTTGTAGCTTCCTTAGTTTGGCCACACAAACTCAACAGAAGGCACTGAGAAATAACCCAACCTCCTAGGTACACCATCTAGACCAGGGGTGGGGATCACCAAGCCTTCCAGAGCTTGTTGAACTGCAACTCCCAGCAGCTACAGCCAGCATAGCTATTGTGAGCAATGCAAGGAATTGCACTCCAACAATCTCTGAAGGGCCACATGATTCCAACTTCTGCCCCAAACAGAGTACGGAGAAGTTAGCTTTTTAAGTTTTCAGAATCTTAACTACCATGCTGGCTTAAGAGATTCCATGTATAACAATTTTTTTTTAAATCCTAGTTCTAGGCTCCAACTACTGGTCACAGGAAAGGGTAAACACAACATTGTAGATTTCCCACATTCCCTTGTATTCTTGTCCAAAAATTAACAATACTACATTGAGTAAACATAACTTACAGTCAAACAAGTATATTTTCTAGGCAGAAATCCAATATATTCTGAACCTAAAAAGGACAAAACAGCCTCTAAGATCCGCTCCCCCCCCCCCAAGCCAACCACTGCTGAGAACAGGTCATGGAAAAACAACACCTCACATACTCAGCTTTGAACTGGCTCACCATTCCACAAATCCTTACTTCAGTACATGTAACCATCTAAGATACAAGTTTTAAATACAGGACAATTATAGCCTTGGATGCCTTAGTTTGCAACATTCCACCTCTTTTACTGCCTCTCAAATAACGTGTTTGCCAAAGCAGAAAATGAGAGAATAAATACAATCAAACACATATATTCCTGTAACTGCATCCAAGAAGGCAAGTCTCTGCCATGTTTACACTCTTTCCTTCTTCCCTAGAACCATAGCACATCATAAATGGGTGTGCCTTATTTTAACTTTCCCCTAACAATCTTATGAGCCTGGTTGCTTTATGAGTGGGAGGACACAGGGACGCTTCAAGGCAGAGGTGGAAGTTGTTCTTTTTTTCACCACCTGTGACTCTTAACACCTTAGGGAGGGGAACCTGGCACTCCTCCCATCATGTCTTGCCACTGACTGGCATGGCTAGGGATGACAGAAAACAGACTTCAGCATCATCTGCAGGGCTACAGGCTTCTTGCCTGTGCCCTGGGGCTGACTCACTGTACCACCTGGACTTCCGTGAAAGTGCTGGATGAGAGCTGGGATTTCTACTTCACAACAGCATACAGAATTTGAATTCTCTTGGAAAACTCAAGCTTGTTAAATCTACATAACTATGATAAAGACAATCCTAATGATTCAGAGAGATTCCCAGCCTGTTTAAATATCTGTTCTCAGACGCTTAACTTACCTTTACTTCTCTTGAAAGTGTATAAAAATCAATGATTTCGAAAACACATTTCAGATTATTATTTTTTTTGTACATGAAACTGTGAATTTCCCCTCATGTTAGACATCTGATTTTTATTTTTAGTACTTATATTCATTTAGAAAATGTAGACTTAAGTCCTCCTGACCCGTTGAATCCATTAGTTCTTCCTACGTGTTCACTGAACAGCTGACTGAAGGGGTCTATTCTAGCTGGGACTAACCCTACAGAATGCCAGCCACCATCTGGTTAAAATAAAATCTGCATACAGCGCCTTTACTCAATATGCTGCATAGAGGCCTGTTGTTTTAAGTGATTACCTTAGACAATAATATACTATGAGCCTTTTACTTGTAATTCGAATTTATCGAAAGCCAGAGTGGGGCGGTGGTTTGAGTTCTGCACTAGGACTCCAAAGACCAGGGTTTGAATCCCTGTTCTGCCATGAAAACTCACTGGGTGACCCTGGGCAAGTCATACTCTTAGGGGAAGGCAATGGCAAACCCTTTCTGAACAAATCCTGCCAACAAAATTCAGTGATATGCTTGTCTTAGGGTCACCTTAATTCAGAAATGACACAAAGGCACAAAACAAGTTTATCACTAATGTAATACATGTGGTTTTAACTTAGTATGCTGAAAGCTGATATGCCATGTTACTGGCTGACAAGCAGATGATTCAGGAAATCACGTACCATATTGTTGTTATGGGCTTCTTACTGGGATCAGGGAATGGCAACTCTTTATGAACACCAGGACCAATTCCACACTAGACTTTTATAACACTATTATGAATCCTGGGGTTTGCAGTTTCGGGAGGGGCTGGCTGACTCCTCCCAAAACTGCAAATCCCATGATTCCACAGGATGTTGAAAGTGCAATAACAGTGCTTTTAACAGTCTAGTGCGGAAATGGCTCAGGATCCAGTTCTTGGCTCTGGAAGAGGCTAACTAGAATACCAGGCTGCCAGTGTGGTGTAATGGTTTGAGCAGTGGATTACAGCTTGGAGACTGCAACTCCTTGCTCACCATGGAAACCTACTGAGTGACTTAGTACAAGTCACATTCTCTCAGCCACAGAGGAACATGAAAGCAAACCCGCCTTCCACAAATCTTGCCAAGAAAGCCCTATGACAGGTTCACCTTAGGGTTGCTGTAAGTTGGAAACCACCTGAAGGCAAAAAAGTAATAACAATTGTTCTTATGGATTTCATATTGGGATCAAGGAATGACAACTCTATGAATGTCAGGATCTAATCCTTGACTCAGGGAGAGGCTATCCAGTATACCACTAACTGTCTATTGTCTTCATAAGGGAGACCCTGTCTATTTCTATCTTATGTTGCTTAACTAACCAGGTTCTACAGTTTGCTCAGTCTCAAGTTACTCACTATGCACAATCAAGGATTTTTCATTTCATGAAAATAAACTGGTCTAACAGCCCTTTCCTCTGGAACATTGTGGACCTTTTACTCTCTCTACACGGGTAAGACACGTGCGTGCACACACACACACACACACACACACACACACACACACACACACAGAGCACTTGGGCTGTAATAAGCTAAAGCTGAAGAACAGTAGTTTCCAAACACAGATCCTCAGATGACCTTAGAGTTTAATGCTCAGAAGCCCCAGCAAATGCAGCCAGTGGCCAGGGGTTCTGGAAGCTGTAGTGCAACATCTGGATCATTATATATGGCAGCCCATTTTAGACTGTCATCTATTTTGTGTTGTGGGACAGCAGCAGGAATGACACAGTTTAAAAGACACGCAATGTAAATATGGAGCAGAACATAACCTTCCTAGATAATGTGATAATCTGTATCCTCTACTCAGTTGTAAATTAACATGTTTTACTGGTTAGTTTAGCCAATTAATACGCATATTTAACATGCATCACTCCCAAGGAAATATGCATTAACTATCAATAAGAAACAATCTAAATAAGACTTTTCATTTGGTTATTCAAATTGTAATTTAAAAAGCTGATTTAAGCTAATCATCCTTTTCTTCCCACAGTCCCCCATCCATGCCATCATAGCCTTCTGTAGGTGATGTTCCAACACTCTTATGGAAGCTAATACTCTAAACTTTATTAAAAACAGCACCATATATGATTAACTGTACACAACAGCTGTTTCTATAACCATGTATATAACTGCTAATAGAAAGAATTTTTAAAATGGTGTGGAGTCTGCAGTTCCCAAGCCCTTTCACTAGACTCTAGATAGATTTCCTTATGCGAAGTATCTACCAGCTTAGAAAGATGAACACAAAATTTTTTTTAAAAGGCACTTCACTGATTTATACAAACTACAGGGATCTGTTGCTGATAATCTTGGGAGAGCAGACTCAAGCATTCTATAAATAGATAGTGATCACAGCTGGCATAATTCAGCGATCTAGGCATCAAACAGGTAGGGGTTTTTGAAGATCCAAACTTTTCTGCATGAGCAGGAACCAACTTAAAAGATGTCAAGTTTTCAAGAAATGAGATCATTCTCAAAAGAGAGACAGGACAGCATTTCATCTTGATCACACATTTAGCATGGGTACAAACATAATGGAGCAGGAATGCCAGCCAGTCACAACAAATAAACACAACTGTGTTAAAATTAGAATTATACAGCACAGTGTAAGGCTGCAACTCTATACCAACTTGCCCATGAGCAAGCCTCTTTTGTATTTAGCAAGACTTACTTTGGAGTGTATAGAACTTCAAGTAAACCTGACAAACATAGCAAAGCAGTTTTTAAGTGTCACTATGAAAAATATAAAATGGCTGGAAACCTTGAAGCTGCAGGAAATGCAGACCTTGTTTTTTCTTCCTCGAGGCCACACAGAAATTTTGGGGAAAACCAAACTGTATGCGACACTTATTTTCATATCAAACCTAAACTTATTCTACTTACTTAGCAACCTAAAATACTTCATTCATAACTTGGTTAGCATACGAAATCATATTATTCAGCATGAGATTATGAAATTTAATAATATAAAAGCCTTGGGTTTGTGCAAGTAAGTATGTGAACACTCCCCACACTAAAGAAAAAAAAATTACTGCACTCTGTGCTACCTAAGCAACGATCTAAGTTTTTGCCATCTAAAAACAAGAAAAAAAATGAACACAGGAACAGAAAGTTTTGCCATTCTCAAAATACAAAGGAAAAATCCCATGAATCAGAATCGTAAAGACTAGCCTGGCTGTATATTTGGGTAGAACACTTAATTCAAGGCTGAAAATGCTCGGTTCTTCAATAGTTTCACAAGAAACTCCCCTCTGCTTTTCCCATGAAGGTGGAAGCACTCTCTAGGAACAATATACATTTTGGATCTGAATGTTATATATGACTACAGTATGCACAGGAATTATTCCTCAATTCTGTAGACGGTCTTACATATACTTCTCCATACTATGCAGTACCCAGAATTTTGAGTGAGTAAAACTTTGTCTTAAAAGGCTTTTGAAGCATCCTCAAAGAGAACATGGGCTAGCAGAGTGGTTCCCTTACAACATTCCTCTAAGTTTCCATAGGAAAAACTGATAAATTGTGTTTTTACCCAGACTTGAGACGTCTCTAATCACAAGCTAACTGGTTCCTGTACGTACTGAGGTACTTGATGTTTATTCCAATTTAGCTAACTTAAGAGATGAGTTAGGTGACTGGTTAACACATGTGTGGGAATCTTACTTACTGCCCAGGTGAGGCTCTCCTTCCCGAGAAAAGGACTGTGTGTGATGTGAAGCAGAGCAAGGGCTATCCACAGTCCAATATCATGTTTCTACTCTCATACCTTACAAAGTTCTACAGAAAGGAAAGTTTATTCTGGTTACTCACAGAAACAAACCCATGAGTTGGGGGTTATTTATGAAACCTTACTGGTTACTTGTCTTGTAACAAAGGGGAAAGAGAGATAGACTTGCCTTTTTTTGAAAACGTTGACACACACAATTAACCATTACTGAAAAATGACTTTTGCTTTTTAAAGTAGAATATCCTGACATGTTTATAATTTATAGGTGTTCTGAAATAAAATGGTTTGAAGACATCTCAAGTCTCTTGGTACTTTCAAAATTAACAAACTATTACAGTTTTTTTAAAAAGATTACTTCTGACTTTTTTCAATATCAACACAGAAAAGAACTTCTCAAATGCCTGCAAAAGCCTATTTTCAACATGTCTAGAATCCTGAAGGAAAAGCAGACAATTTACCAGATTACATACACAACTAACATATTCGCTTTAATGGGTTCTGCTTCAAATACAAAAATCAGTTAACATTTCAAGGATGTATGTGGTTCAATACCTACATTAATAGCATACACGGACAAGGGCGAGACAATGACTTTTCATTTAGATTTGATTCCCATATATTTTGAAAAGGCTCAAAATAATCAGAACTGGACACTGCTATCCTCATATATTTTGCAGGATTCAAGACCTGGATACCTATAGTCGAGATCCTATAACAACAATGGACTTGGTATTATCTTTAGCAACTGACATGACTAAGGTATTCTTTTTTCCCATCTGTGTATACCTGTAGAAATTGTGCTTTACATTCTTAAGAACAACATACTTGCTTTTTCGCATAGAAACCACTTGTCTAAGGAATAAAAATCATTTATTTTTTTGCTAATACATTTCAAGTTGTTTTCAATATGCTCTGTAATTACCTATTTCAAAGTAAAATACTGACTTGGGAAATTTTCTGTTAAATACTGAATAAACTGGAGAAGTGTGGGGCTCCATGGTGCAGTGTTGACATTGTAAGTTTCCAAAGAAACCAGCACACAAAATAATTTAGGATCTGCCTTTCATGTGGTTTTAAGCCGTACAAATATTTAGGCTTCACTGCTGTACCTACTTATCTAGATGTAAGTCCCACTGAACTCAGCAGTCTGAACTCGCTATATATGGTTATTCAGAGTCATATATAATTCTGCTACAGAGTGGTTCAGATCCAGAATCCTGGGGATTATGTCCAACAGCTTTCATACATGTACCAGATTCTCCCGATTTCTCATTTCAGAGTTTTGTGTACAAAAACCAGACTGGCCATGCACCACCTAGGCAGAAGGATCTCCATGACAAATTAACAGAATTTACTCATCATCATCTTTACTGGATATTGCATATACTGTTCATTAGGTAAACGGTACAAATAGCATACAACAGACTAAGTAAGAGGTGGAAATGAGGCCTCCAGATGTTCTTGGATTGCATTTCCCAGTGTTCTTCACCACTATGTTGGTGAGGGCTGATGGGAGCTGCACCCAACAACATGTGAAAGGGAGCAAAATTCCCATTCCTGACCTTATAAATCCATTGAATAAATGGGACAAGCTAACACTGCACTTATGTAGGCCCCACTGATTTAATGGGTTTACTTAAGTCCTGATTAAACTGGATTTAGTGCAAGTTTTGCTTAGGAAAAGCTCATCTTGGTACTCATCAGATTTAAAAATCTGAAGAGCAGTGTAGAAAAACTACAACTGAAATGTTAGCATTTCATTTGAAATATTTTCTCACCCTTAAAATATTTCAAATGAAATGTTAACACTGCATTTTTAGTTAAAATAAAACCCTTAAAAGTTGAAATAAAACCCTCAAAATACTTCTGATGTACACAGATGCCGAGCAATGATTTTAAATCTAAGCTTCTAACTTAGCATTTGCTTTCTTAGCCAGGAAGAGCAAAAACTGTCTTGAGCTAAGCAAAAGGGCAAATGGAACTGGCGCTTCTCTGATCATTACTAAGAGGCACTCTAAACCATGCATACATTTCTCTTGGCTATCATTTTTACAAGTCATAATTGGCATTTCTTGGTGTGGTTCTGTTTGCATTTGCTTTTGCCATTGTTGGCCACTCTGAATGCCTTTTTTTTTTGGCAAAAAGATATTTAATGAAATTCATATATTTAATAAATATATATTAAATATATATTTTTAATAAAATTTCTGAGGCTGCAAAGCCAGGCCAAAGCATATTCATCAATGCAATGGCAAGTACAAGAACCTCCTCTTCTATTCAAAAGAATCAGCAGGACTTTGAGACAAGTTCAAGGAGGAAAAACTCAGCAGTATGAATATCCAGGTGCTATAGGATATATTTCAGAGGAAGGACCTGGCAAAACCACCCCTGAATATTCCTTAAGAAAACCCTATTAAATTCATGGGGTTGCCATAAGATGACAGGAAACTTAAAGGTATATATACATGCACAGGGTGCTCAACTCCATCGCAGTGAGAAAGCAGGAGGCAGTAATGAAGGATAACACAACAGTGTCAGGCAAGCAATGACACTGGTAATACCTAAAAACACACGTTAAAAGATTTAC
Organism: Cyclura pinguis; assembly: GCA_030412105.1. Taxonomy (NCBI): domain Eukaryota; kingdom Metazoa; phylum Chordata; class Lepidosauria; order Squamata; family Iguanidae; genus Cyclura; species Cyclura pinguis. Next base: position 206,148,880 of record CM059599.1, read on the forward strand.
GAGGTTGTGTGAAAACATTTATGGTCTCCTGACGAACTAAAAAAACTAACATGTAATGTTGGACAGCCAGTGTGATGTACTGGTTTGAGCACTGGACTATGACCTTGCAGACCAGGGTTTGATTCCCTGCTTGGCCACATAAACCCACTCAGTGACTCTGGGTACACACTCTGATAGGTTCACCTTTGGGTTACTGTAACTCAGAAACAACTTGAAGGCGCATAACAGCAAAATGTGTAATGCAAACATATACATCAATCATTACAAGTCAGCTCTGTCTATTTTTGCCCAAGTGCAGAGTGGATAACACTACAAGGCCAGGTGACTTACATTGTGAAATAGCATTTTTAAAAAAGTTAAGCTTGCTGTAGAGGTATAAATTAGCCTTTTGTTCAGAAAAAGCAACTTTCAAAACAGAGTGAACACAAGATGCCCAGATGGTATAATACTGCCCGCAGATCACACTTACTAGGTTTTTAAAAATTAATCAAACAGACTGATGAAGCTATTACAGAAGTGTTTTCAGTATAGTGTTGCTTTTAGCCTGATCTTACATATGCTTATCTAAAAATAATTTTCTAAAAGGTAGCCATGTTAGTCTCTTACAAAATAAAAAGAACGCAAGTAAAGTTCACTGAGAGTTTTACAGTATGATTTTATTCACATTGACACAGTAGTAGTGCCTTGCAGAAATCTTCATTTCCCATGGACTTTTCTACATTTTGTTGCATCATAACTTGAAAAGCAAATGGATTTAATTGGCATTGCTACTATTTAATGTACACCAAGGTCTTTAATCCTGTGACTGTGTAAAATATTTTATAACACTAAGGCTACTAAACAAAAACAAAAAAACCCACCCTGCTGCTTGTTGATTGCATAAACATTCACCCCCAAATGAATGCAATCATTTTGGCAACAAATATCTTTGGCAGAAATTATAGCCTCAAGTCTTCTTGGGTAAGTCTCTATAGAAGTCTCTTCTAACAAATCTCAGCTTTAGGGGATGTGCAGGTGACCATCCTCTGGATGGTTTTTCCCATCTCAGCTTTGGGTCTCTCCAACTTCTTCAGATATATCACTGACCTCTTGGTTGCTTTCCAACTATGCCTTCTGATCCAATCACAACCTTCTCCAGGTAAGGTCGCAGTTAAGCCTTACTCTTTGCAGTGTCTTGCAACAGATCTAACACAGCTCTGGATGATTTTTTTTTTTTTAAATACTGGTGCTTCTGCATAACACTACCCCAAACTTGTTCTGATAGCTCCTTGGTCTTCACGATGCTGTTCGCTCAGGTTTGTTCCTCAAGGAACTCTGAGGCCTCCCACAAACAGGGGCCTTTCATCTCAGATCATGAAACACTGCATGACAGTGGACTCCAACTATGCATGTAACTTCTAGGGACAAGAGAGTTGCACAGGACTTATTTAGGCATATAACTGCATTAACGGTCAATACCTACCAACTTGCTTACTTAGGTTTTGTGTCACAACAAAAAAACTTTGCACTTTTCAGTATTGAGTATATTGTTGACATCAAGTGGAAGCAATGCCAATTAAACCCATACGAACTCCAAGCTGTAAAACAAAATGTAGAAAAGTCAAAGGGGTAAATTCCTCTGCAAAGCACTGCCTCATCCTGTTTAGTAATGTTTATGTTCAGTAAAATACAGAATTACAGGTTAAATCCAATCCCAATTAAGTGAGACCTACTGGATCAACTGCTGAATCGACACTTCTGTAACACTTCCCATTGATTCAACATGTTTATTTTTGCTAGTAAACAACTGGTTTAAGATGTAAATCTACCACCCGCAGTGTACACTTACCTTGGGATAAGTCACACTGAATTTGTAGGTTTGGACTGTAAGCTTGATAAGACACACTGCATATTAATGTATACTTTGAGAAGTATGTACTAACATGTTATTTTCTAACACTTCTCACATCTCTCCACTCAATATTCATTGGTTCATGGCAAATTACTTGTATAGTAAGATGAATGTACAATCCAAGTATAAAAGTCTGAAATATATGGAGATCTGTGGGTGTATTTTTGAAAACAAATCTAGTCTTTTTCCAACAAGTGAGTCCATGTACAGAAGAAAGAAATCCAGCCTTTAAAAAAAAAATAACCCTTTCAAGCCAAGGAAAGGCTCCACTAGGCTCTGGATAAACATATTAACAAAGCATGCAAAGCTATACTTTGTCTTATTTATTATGAAGTACAATATTAGCATATTAATCCAAAATGCACGTAGGATTATGCACATTCAAATTTATACTACAGTGCGCCCTCTTCTGGCGCAACCTCCATATACATGAATGCAAAGTTGCATGAAGCGTTACTTGTATTACAGTTAATGGAAACAATGGCTGCATGTCTGCACACATTGTGTCCACTGACTACAATAGGATTCAACACTCATATTTTTTGTTTTACACAGGCATGCCTAGAACGAAACTCCCACATAAAAGGAGGGCACACTGTATACAACAGATCACCTTATATTTCTCCTGTGTACTACCAGTTCGAAATAACACATGTACACAAACAGCTGCTGCAACAACAGAGACAATTACTGGATACAGCAGATGGTGGCATATACAAATATTACAGTATCACTATTTAAAAAAGAATCATTGTTCCCACAGTAAATTGCTGTAATTCATGAAGAATGTCAGCTGCATCTTCAAATGGTACTATTGTGTTATATCAGTTCTGCTCCACTGAGATGCTGTGTTCTACCAAGCCTCACCATAACTAACTTAAAAGGTATCCCACTCCAGCTAGGGAGATCCATGTACCGCATGGAGGCAAACTTTTTCCTGAATTGGGGACTGATTCAATAACAAAACAAATGTGCACCTGTGAGACTGCAGTTAATCTGAGAGGTGCTGTTTTGAATGGGCTTTCCACATTTCTGCATATCTGCTATTGACATTCTTGTTCCACTAGCTGCACACTAACATTTGGTTTATACGCCAGCAGGGTAAGGCAGGAAGTGCTGTTTTTTCAGTTCCTTTATCATATCCTGAGCAGGACAAAACTAGTAAGGCAGTCTGTGGAATAACTGAGCTCTTCCAGATTCTCCAAATTTCCATTTTGCTGCTGCCAACCCGTTTTAGTTTACTTACATTGCATTTAAGAGCTTTTACATAAGTTCTTTTTTTAAAACTTCTTTGTTGCAAGGTGCACTGAGAGCATTTTAGCAGAAAAATAACCTGTGTACTTGAGCATAGGGATATGGGTAATAAAAGAAAGAAATACCATGATTATTTAAATCTGAAATACGAATGAGTTAAAAGGGCAGGCCAAAAACCAAAGGTTTTTTTTCCCCCCTCAAACACACAGAGAGCACACACGGAGGGCAAGCTAGGAATGGGCTCTCATATTTTTACTGACTTGTCAGGTGTCTGGAATCATCCATAAAATGAACGAACAGAGAACACAGGAATCTGAGAACAAAAGAGTAGTACAGGGGTGGCTGTCCCTTGCATGGTCTCTCTGTGTGTGTAAATTAAAACACGTGCATAAGGCCTTATCATTTAAATCTACAACTCAGGCCGGACGCCGAGGGAGCCATGTGAGTAGCTGAGAAGCAAAAAAAGAGGAAGAAGCGGGCATTCATTGTGCAGCACTGCGATCCTCCCCACGAGGCCCGGTGCCTCTCATCAACATAATCAAGCCGGAGACGGATGCCCTTCCAAGGCACCACCATTTCAGGTCACAGGCGCGCACCTATCCCACCCTCCGGGAGGCAGGGGGAAACGGAAAACGTGTGTCACCCGAGCAAAACCCACCTCTTCCCCTTTAAAACAAAAAAGAACAATCCTGACGACGACCCCCCCTCCCCTCCAACAATACCCTACGGGAAACGTTTATCTTTGTCTCTTCCGCCCACCTCTCCGCCGTACCTCAGGGGCTGAGAGGAACCGCTCTGGGCTGAAAAAACACAAAGTTTAACTCCACTGTAACCTCTCCCCAAGCCCACCCACCCAATGCACACCTCGGAGGCCACCCTCCCTCCCGCCCCGTCTCCCACCCCGCCTCTCCACCTGAAGGGGACACAGCGGGAGGAAGAAGAAGAGACCTGGATGCAGGAGGGAAGCCCGGCGGGAGCCGCAGAGAAAAGGAAAGCGGGGTGGGCGTCGAGGAGAAAGAGAAAACGAAGGGGGCGGTATGGCGAGGGGGAGAGGTACCGAGCCCAGAGCGTAAAAGGCGAAGGGAGGCACGCAGAGGAAGGAAGGAAGGAAAGGAGGGAGGGGGAGTCAAAGAGCCGGCGGAGCTGCTCTTCCCAGGCCCGCGCTTCCCTCCACCCCCCGCCCCATTTGTTTTCCTTCTCCCGCCGCCCCACGACGGCAACGTGAGGAAGGGGAGGCGGCGGCGGGAGCAGGAAGCGGGCACAGGAGCCCCGCGCTGCAGACGAGAAAGAAGCCGCGCTCCTCCCGCCGAAACTGAATCGCCGCCGCTCTCCTTCTCCTCACGCCGGGGAGGGGCGAAGGGCCCTCAGCCGCGTGTGTGTTTCTGTGCCTGTGTGTGTGTGTGTGTCTAGATATAGACAGATATGCGCACCCCCCCCTCCCCGCTTCCAGTCATGAGGAGCCGCCGCTGCTACCGCCGGCCGGCCGGCCCGTATGGGGGAGGGAATGTAAACAAACGGGGTTTTATAGCTACCTCAGCCCGAGTGTGCCGTGTGCATCTCCCTCTCCGCTCGGTACCAAACCGCCGCGCGCGCGGGTGCCGCCTCCTCCTCCCACTCTGCAGTGCTGCTGCTGCTGCTGCTGCTGCGGGAAGCTGGCTCGGCTAGGCTACTACTACTTACTCCTGCCGTCACGGCGTCGTTCCGTTACGCCATTCACCAAGGCGGCTTACGCCGGCAGCCGACGGCCTTCCCCAAGCCGGATTTACGGGCGCCACGCGCCCGGGCTTACGCCGCCGCCTTACCGCCCACCGCCCTTTGCGGCAAGGCCCAATGCAGGGAGTAGTGTGTATGTGTGGATACATATGCCCCCCCAACGCAAACGGCGTAGCGGTGGTAGCCGCTACTGCCGCGTCCGCATGCGCAGTCCGGGCCGGGCGACTTGCAGCGTGAGGTTGTTTCCTTCTCGGTGGCTCTGAGTGGCCTGCGATCCGAATAGGAGAAGTTCTTCCTGGTGGGGTGGGGTGGGGTGGGGTGGGGTGGGGTGGGGTGGGGGGTAGCGGTAACGAAGTACTGCAGCAGCTTAAAACGCCCACCACGATCCGCTCCCCGTTTTTGGTGTGCAAATGAAGACTCCCGATTCTTTGGCAGCTCGCTGGGGGAGAAGGGGGGGTGGCGGGTTAAAAGTTGAAAATGATCATTGAAGGGGTGGAGCGAGAACACAGGAAAGAGAATGGAAAGCGATGAGGGCCCTGGCCCGGGGATCCCTCATGCCTTCTCGCACGCCTGGGCATGCAAGGATTCTCATGTTGGAATGAGATCTGTTTGCTTCTCTCCTTCCCCGGTTATCTGACCCCCGCACTTGCAAAGCAGTCCTGGTTTGCTGTGCTTTCGAAAGCACATGTTCAGTCTATTTTACTCCCTGTTCTGCCGCCCTCGGGCTCTTCAAAGTGCCCTCGCTTTAGGCCTGACCTTTGGCGGCAGCAGTTTGACCGTATCTTGATCTGCCCGTTCTTTCTTATTTCGTCTTGCCTGTGGAATTCAGCCCATTTCCGCACTACACTGTTATAGTGCTATTATTCCACTTTCAACATCTTATGGAATGCTGGGGTTTGACTTTGAGGCCCCTCCCTAAACTGCAAACCCCAGGATTCCATAGGATGTTGAAAGTGGAACAATACCAGTATAACAAGTCTAGTGCGGAAATGGCCTAGGTGTGTACCTTTAATTGGACTGCAAAGGCAACCAGATGGGGGGAGAACAGGCCTTTAGATCCGTTGTTACATTTATTTATATAGCACCATCACTGTGCATGGTGCTTTACCAGTAAGAGTATTATATTTAGCCCTCTGTCTCACGGTGTGCTTTTTCTCAATGCCATTCTTTACACTCCTGATCTTTATACTGTCATCGTTTATTTATATAGCGCCATCTCCGTACCAAGCAGTTCCCTGGCTTCAGGTTTATAATCTCCTTAAGGCACAACACAAAAGGAGAAGGAGATGGCAGTGTGGGAGGGGATTGAGTGCAGCAGATACTGCCCATGCTTCTCTCCCGCTGAGGCCGGGGCAGTGCCAGCTGGGATGGAGGGTGGGCCTTTCATCTGCTTCTGCATTCATTGGGGCAATCCAGTGGCCCTATGTGGTTGGAAGAAGAGACAGAGGAACCATAACAACACAGCATATCCAGATGCAGCTGTTGTTACATGCCTTCGTTTTGACTTATGGCAACCCTAAGGCAAACCCATCATGGGGTTGTCTGGGGCTGAGAGTACGTGAAATGCCCAAGGTCACCCAGTGGGTTTCCATGGCTGAGTGGGCAATTAGATCCTGGTTTCTAGGGTTATAATCCAATGCTCAAACCGCTATACCACTCTGGGTCTCCTGCAGCGACTAATGCAGTATAATACTAAAATGGTAGTCTGTGCATGCCTTGTTTGCTTTTCACGTTCAGGAACTACTTAACAAGTGGATAATCCCAGGCTGTAAATGCCGCAGTTCAAAGTATCACACCTTTCTTCACATCAGTTCAAATCCATGGGTGCCACAACAGTGGCCTGCAATCTAAAAAGAATCCCTAGTTTTGGACAGATCTGATTATTTTCATTAGCACATTCTCAGCAAATGTGATGGGGATTGTTGGTTACATAACAGAAATAAGGGCTGTAAAGAGTTCTGAATGTGGCAGCAGCTTTAATTTGGGAAAGATCAGTTCTGCAATGCTGGCAGCCTAGATAGTCTCCTTTAGTTGTTTCATGGACTGAATAGCTACCTACTGGGCCTGGGAACATAGTCAATCTGAGTGAGCAATGATTCAGTGCTAAACCTCTGACCTGCAAAAATAAGAGAAATACAAGATGTTGATAAACTTATGCTTAGTCTGACCTTTTAGTTATCAGTCACAACCCAAGACTCTCTGGAAGTGTTAGACTGCACCCCTATCATCCCCAGCTGGCATGGTTGTTAGGTGGGGAGATGAGACGTATAATTCAGTACATGGGGTGAGATGCCAAGTTGGGGAAGGTTGATTGAGAGTATAGAAGATACTATCATGTATCCCTACTTTCACTGAATTCTAAACTAAACTAAACTTTATACAGTAGCTTCCTCCTGAGCTGTACCTGTTTCATACTATTTACAAAATAAGCACGCACACACACACACACACACACACACACACACACACAGAGTTATATGTCAAAAAAAACTTGAATAGATAGCATTTTAAGAAAATGTTTCATTTACATTATTCATATGCTATATTCCTGACAAATTGCTTAAGGCAGTGAACTATATTATTTATGTAATACACACAAAGCTCATTTTTGTTTGAAATGAGGTGTACCAAAGGATATCAAATAACGTGGAAGTACTGGGAGAATAAAGATAAGCAAAGCCAGAAATATGTCTCACTTTTATAAGGATTACTGAGGTATTTAGGGACTTCCTGTGGATCAGAAAAGAAAGGGAAACAAGATCAGATACACAGATTATAAATACATTAAGAAATTATTTGACACTGGTCACTGTGACAGAGCCTGCGGGTGTGGCTAACAGAGCAGCCCTAGTAATAGAGGCTGATGTAATCAGATTGGCTCTTGGTCTGAGGGAAACCCTGCCCTAGCCAGAGGGACAGGCCATGGGTGAGGCAGCAGAAAGCATATATACGGAGAGCATAGTTTAGTATCTGTCTTCCTTCAGTGAGAGTTACAGAGAGAACTCTCAGACCATCCAGTAAACCAAAAGAGGGCTTCCCGGGAGAGGGTTAGCTTCCCACTGGCCTAGTGTGGGGGCAGAGAAGTAACCAAATCATTTCTGAAAAGGTCAGAAAGTGGGTCCCTGAGTGGATATCTTTGTGCTGGGAGAGCCAAAGGGATGTGGGTGAAAGCTCTGTTGAGAAACACTGGTGTTTTAGAGGAATTGGTTAAATATCTTTAAGATTTTGTTATTTTGGTTGAATATCCTGAAATCTACATCACTTTTTTCCTTGTTTGTCATCCTAATAAAGATTTTGTTCTATTTTTCTATAAGTAGTGCCTAGACAGAGTATTATCTTTAGTTTTAATTTATTAACATGCTACCACAGGTTATCCATTCCTTTTTGGAGTAACCATTAATAAGCTTTGCCCTTTATTCACAAAAGTTGTGGGTTTTAGGGAAAGCAGGGTTGTGATTATGTGTGAAGAGGGAGCCAGGGTGTAATAATAGAATTAAAAGAGGTGCTGCTACTCCAGTGAGGTAGAAGAGAAAGCAGGCCTAGTTTGTCTGTGCCTGGGCTAGCCCAAGCAAGCCTTTTTCAGCTTTCCTTTATTTCCTTCCTTTTTCTTACCCTCTCCCAAAACACACACCCTCTCTTCCCGTGACAGTCACATTTACTCATTTCATTGCTGAAAAATAGTTAACTGTCTGCAAGCGAAGAGGAGCTTCTTATTGATCATTAATATGTTATAGCTCAGTTCTGTGTCTATAGAACATGTTCAAAGCAAAGCTCAGTTCTAAACATTTAAAAGTATTTAAACAGCAAGCTACTTAGAGTTGAAGTACTGTACCCTAACCAATATGTTTAAATGCTATGTTCTTATTTCTGATCTGTCTGCAGGGATAAGAGGAGGATTTCCTAGCAAGGGTGGTGGGAGTATTTGTATTTTATTTATTTGAATATTTTTGTGTTGTGCGCCTTCAAGTCATTTCCAACTTATGGTGAAAAGTGAAACTATCATGGGGGATTTCTGGGGCTGAGAGTATATGATGTGCCCAAGGTCACCCAGAGGGTTTCCTTGGCCAAGTGGGGAATTGAACTGTGGCCTCCAGGATCTTAGTCTAGCACTAAAACCACTAGACCATGCTGGATCAAATATTTTTGTCCAGCCTCTTTATCATGAGATCTCAGGGCTGCTAAGAGGTAAAATAATATGAACAATTTAAATAATTGCAAATTAAAATCAATAAATAATTTAAACAAGATGAAAACTATTCAAACATTTTAAGACAGGTATGAAGGGCTAAAAGAGCTTTTTTTAATGTACATGCTTAAAAATAAATTAGGCTCCAAAGTCTTTAATAAAAAGCTCTGTCTTGACCTGGTACCAAAAAGAAACCAAAGTTGATGCAGTTGAGCCTCCAAGGGGAGGGTATTTCAAAGGTGGGGCACCACAACTGAGAAGAACCTCTCCCATGTCCTTTCCCATCATATTGCCTTTATTAATCAGACGCAGAAGAGACTTTCCAGCCCATCTTGATCCTTGGGCAGACTAAACCATTTCCTCCCCCCTGATTAGGTGCGGCCGTGGATTTATTGCTTCAATATGAACACATACTCCATCTTACATTACTGTATTCCTAGATATAGTAGCCTGGGTTTACTGTTTCAGAATCATCCCAGGCCTTGAGGTTTTGGGACCAAGACCTGTGGATGGACCTTTGTCATGTCAGTAAGACTGACACAGTAAGTACCAACCACAGTTGCTCACAGCTTGCCATTCTCTCACACACACAAACACACACACACACATTTTACTGTTTCAAACTTAAGACACATATTACATAAGGGGCTGTTCCTAGATCAAGGTGAAATGAGGAGATTATTCCTTCTCAATTAGGATAGTGGGACACAGAACATTTAATCTACCCTCCTTGTTTCTAACAAGAAGGTGGCTACAGAGCAGAGTGGAGAATAGTCCTGGTGTCACAAGGACCGATAAGAGAAAGAAGAAGCCAACTATGTAAACAAATAAGACATCCCCTCCCCAAGTTTTTGCAAGTTGCAGCAAGAAATGAATGGAACCTTGGAAAATTCTAGCTGCTCTACTAGATGAGCTGGAAATTTGCACACACTTGTTTCATCTTGTCTGGTGCTAAGCCCCCCAAAACTGGAGCATTTGCACCGTGAAAATTAGAGACTTTAGGTCAGGCCCTGAAGTCTGGCAACCCTATAGTAGCCTGACCCCCTCAGAAGAGATGAAGAGAATGCAGAACAGCATTGCAGCTTGATCTCTGAACTTACTGTTGTCTGTGTCCTGAATGACCCCTCCCGAAGGCAACCAATGGGCCTGGAGGTCACAGGGGTGAACAAAGGCTGGGGTAGAGTGTATATGTTTCCTATATTGTTAGATCTTTTATTCATCATTTAAAACGCACAAGCTTTTTCTACAGATGTGTGTGACTACAGCATATAGGATGCGAGATTTACCTGTAGATCTTTTTGGGGTTTTAAACTTGTGTTGTGTTATATCCATATACAGTTACCCTACAGACACTCAGTGAATATGGGTTCCTCAGTCCACAAACAGAAGGATTCTTTCAGCCTGCCAGACACTCTCCTCTCGGAAGGTGCTTCCACCTGATTTTCAGAGATTCCGCATTTCTCCCCACACCATACCCCAAAACTATGCAGCAGTGTTCTGTAGTGGTGGTGGGGGGGTTGCAGGGGCTGCTATGGGAAGGAGGGGGCAGAAAAGTCTGCTCCCCCAACCCAGATGGATGTACAAGCTCAACGATGGATCCAATCCTCAACTGCCTAACAGAGTGAAAGGACTGAAAGCACTCATTGGCACTTTTACAGTAGGATGCTGATCTCCATTTCCTGGTTATAGTTTGCTTCTAGAGCTAGAATCATTGTGCAAAACCTGTGGAGCAATTCCAACATTTGCTGTGTGCAGAGGTGGGCTGCACCGATAGGGTATTACAGAGCGTTCTGTTCTACCTAGATGGCTGGTTGAGAACACACATGTGGGTACTCAGTGTATCATTCTAAAGATGTCAGTGGGCTGCAGCAAATGGCTCAAGTGATTAGCATGGGGTGTTGAAGCCTGCTCACACACACAGAGGATTCATAGTATTTATGAATCCTATGTGTAACATATTAATATGCTATTCATAATATATTATGACTTGGCAAATTTTTGACAAGCTCACAAGAGGGGCTAATTTTCCTCTTGCTTGCTTGCTCTCTCTCTCTCTCTCTCTCTCTCTCTCTCTCTCTTTCTTTCTTTCTTTCTTTCAATTGCAGATACCCTGATGGTCAGCTGAGCAAAAGTTCTCTGTTCAGAACGAATCCTCCAATTTTCTTTTCCTTGGTTTCTGGAATTTCTGAAGATTCCTTCCACTCTGGCTATCAGCGATTACAGGAAATCCTGCTGTTCTGAATCTGTATCTGGTTTCGACTTCCTGCAGCTGGAAGCCACCCTACCTAACTACACCTAAGCACCTCGAAAAGGCTCCCATATTTGCCATTATTTGCTGCTTCTCTCTAGATTAAGCCCTCATTCCCAAGAAGCCTATTAGTAATTCATTGGTAGTCAAGGTCAGATTCGGGGTTGAGTCAATCACATATCTTTGGAGCCTGATGGAATTAGAGCTGTTGTCCTGTTTTGTGCTAGATATAAATAAAGGCAGTCAGATGTTTGTTGTTCTGTGCCTTCAAATCATTTCCAGTTTATGGTGACCATAACGCGAATCTATCATGGGTTTTTTTGGGGCTGAGAGTGTGTGATGTGCCCACAGTAACCTGGCGGGTTTCCATGGCTGAAGGGGGAATCGAACCCCGGTCTCCAGGTTCCGATTCCCCGTCCAGCCAAATGAACAACTATACCATGCTGGATCTTCAAGCCACACTAATACGTAAATGGGAGACCCTGGAAATCTCTTTTGTTGAAACAGTTGCAACCTCTACACCAGCTGGTGTATTCTGGGAACTGCAGTCCAAAATGACAGCGTTGTCAAGTTTGGCCAAACATAGCTTTTATCACCACTTCACCTCATTCGGGTGGCATGTAGAATACTCAACACTGACAGCCAATGATCTGAATGTGGGGAGGCAATTCACCCCGGTGGTGGGATGGGGCAGGTTCCCTAATTCTAGCATTGGTCAGTATCTTCTGGAAAGCTGGATGAATGAAAACACAATAAAATCCAAAACACTAATCTTTCATATTCTCCAACTATTCTGATTTGGCAATCCCAAAGAATTCTCTGCCATCCCACTTTTTCAGCTCCTTTTAAAATACAGTCCTCCCTCCACATTTGCAAATTTGACCTTTGCAACTGTGATTATTCATGAAGTGTGTGCGTGTCTCCCCCTGTTGTCCTCCTCCTGTTCCCTTGCCTTTTACCTAGGCACACCTGTCTTCTTTCTCTGTGCCTGGGAAAAAGGCAAAGAAAGAGGGGGGACACATGTGTGTGCCTCCCCCCATTCCTTGCCTTTTGTTTGGGTGCCGAGAAGAAAGAAAGGTACACCCAGTCAAAAGGCAGGCATGCGTGCCAGAACAAAAGGCAAGGGAAAGGGAGTGGGAGCCCTGAAAGGGAATGGAAGCGGAAGCACAGGGGGGAGTTATTTGTGTTTTTTCCACTTTCATGAGGGTTCAGTGCCCCAAACCGTTGCAAAAGTGGAGGGGCAACTGTATCCCCATTCCTCCCACTTTCCCCTCAGCTTATTTCAACTGTTGCAGGTAGAATTCAAAATGCAAAAGTTGGTTGCACTCAATTAACTCAGAAAGGAGAAGAAAAGTGGAGGGGGCAGAACCTTGTACTTCCCAGTAGGCTCAGGCAAAAGCAAACTGCTGCAGCTTTTTCCAGTTTAGGCATTCTTCCTCATTTTTTTTTTTTTTGATGTATCTTGATGACACCCTGATGTTGCTTGGCCAAAGGTGTCCTAGTTTTCATTTGTGAAATGTTGGAGAGTATAATTTTTCAAGATGCTGGTGTAGTTGAATTCTATATTATGATTTCTCACAGCTTGGAAATCATAGAATTGTAGAGTTTGGAAGAGACCATAATGGCCATTGAGTCCAACCCCCTGCCATGTGGGAACTCACACTCAAAGCACCCCAAGCAAATGGCCATCCAGTCTCTGTTTAAAAACCTCCAAAGAAAGTGACTCTACCACACTCCAAGGCAACATATTTCTCTGTCAAATGGCTCTTACCATAAGGAAGTTCTTCCTGATGTTTAGGTGAAATCTCTTTTCCTGTAGTTTGAATCCATTGCTCTGTGTCCTAGTTTCTGAAGCAGCAGAAAACAAACTTGCTCCATCTTCAACATGACATCCCTTCAAATATTTAAGCATGTCTATCAAGTCAGCTCTTAACCTTCCTTTCGTCAGGCTAAACATACCTAGCTTCCTAAGCAATTCCTCATAGGGCATGGTTTCCAGACCTTTTACCCTTTTGCCCCCCTCCTGGCGCGGACATGTTCCAGCTTGTCAATATCCTTCTTGAATTGTGGTGCCCAGAACTGGACACAGTATTTCAGGTGAAGTCTATCAAAAGCAAAATAGAGTAGTATTATTACTTCTCTTGATCCTCACACTATACTCCTATCGATGCAGCCTAGAATTGCATTGGCTTTTTTAGCTGCTACATCACACTGTTGACTCATGTTCAGCTTGTAGTCCACTAAGACTTCTTGATCCCTTTCACACATACTATTTTCAAGCCAGATATCATCCATCCTATATATGTGCATTTCATTATTTCTTCCTAAATGTTGTACCCTGCATTTCTCTCTGTTAAAATTCATTTTGTTAATTTTGGCCCAGCTCTCTAATCTGTCAGTTCATTTTGAATTCTCATCTTATCTTCCAAGAGATTAACTATCCCTCCTAATTTGGCGTCACCTGCAAAATTTGATGAGCATGCCCTCTATTCCTTCATCCAAGTCATTGATAAAGCTGTTGATTAGCACTGGGCCCAGGACAGAACCCTGTGGCATCCCACTAGTTACTTCTTTCCAGGATGAAGAGGAGCCATTGGTGAGCACCCTTTGTGTTTGGCCAGTCAGCCAATTACAAATCCACCTAACAGTAGCATTGTTTAACCCACATTTTACTACCTTGTTTGCAGGAATACCATGGGGGACCTTTACAAAGGCTTTACCAAAATCGAGATACACTACATCCACAGCATTCCCTTCATCCACCTAGCTTGTAACTCTATTAAAAAAAAGAGAGATCAGATTAGTCTGGCATGACTTGTTTTTGAGAAACCCATGTTGACTTTTAGTGATCACACCATTCCTTTCTAAGTGCTTACAGACTGTCTGTTTAAGGATCTGCTCTAGAACCTTTCCTGGTATTGATATCAGGCTGACTGGGTGGTAATTGTTTGGGTCCTCTTTTTTCGCCTATTTGAAGATGGGGAGAACATTTGTCCTCCTCTAGTCTGCTGGGACTTCTCCTGGTTTCTAGGAACTCTCAAGGATTATTGCCAGTGGTTCTGAAATTACTTCTGCCAGTTCTTTTAATACCCTTGGGTGTTGTTCATCTGGCCCTGGTGACCTGAATTCATTAAAAGTAGCCAGGTATTCCTGTACTGCCTCTTTACCTATTCTGTGCTGCATTTCCCCTATAACATCATCTGGTCCATTTTCTCCAGGTTGAACACTGTTGTTCTTTCAGAGAAGACTGAGACAAAGAAGCTGTTGTGTAGTTCTGCTTTTTCTCTTTCCCCTGTTACCACTTCTCCATCTTCTCCTCACAGTGGCCCTACCATCTCCTTGTTTTTCCTTTTGCTGCAGACATAACCAAAAACCCCCTTTTTATTGTTTTTAACCTCTCTAGCAAGCCTGAGCTCATTTTGCACTTTAGCTTTTCTGACATTTTCCTTACATGTGCTGGCTATTTGTTTGAATTTTTCTTTGGTGATTTCCCCCTTTTTCCATTTCTTGTACATGGCCCTTTTAAATCTTAGTTCATTTGAAAGTTCTTTAGACATCCATCCTGGTTTCTTTAGATATCTCCCGTTTTTCCTCCTCAATTGCATTGTTTGAAACTGTGCCTTCAATATCTCGCTTTTAAAAAATTCCCATCCATCATAAACTACTTTCTCTTTTAGTATGCATGACCATGGGATGGCACCTAATATTTTTCTGAGTTTACTGAAATCTGCTTTCTTAAAGTCAAGAATATGAGTCTTGCTAAGCTTGCTTCCCCTTCCCACCAAATGACAAATTCCACTAGAGCATGGTCACTCCCACCCAAGGATCCTGCCAATTCCACCCCATTAACTAGGTCATCACTGTTGGTTAGGATCAGATCTAAAATAGCTGTTCCCCATGTTGCCTTTTCCACCTTCTGGACAATGAAATTGTCTGCAAAGCAAGTAAGGAATTTATTGGACTTGATATTCTTGGCAGAATTTGACTTTCAACAAATATCAGGATAATTGAAATCTCCCGTTATTACTCTCTCTCTTTTTTCTTAATGTGTGGTCACCTGATTTAAGAAGGCCTAATGTAAGTCCTAAGTCTGGTTTGGGGGGTCTGTAGAAGACCCTCAAAATGACATTCCTGTTTTTTCTCTCCCCCTTAATTTTTACTCAGATGCTTTCAACTTGGCTTCCAGGATTTAAGTTGTGGATCTCTTCAATGGTGTAAACATCCTTGACATATAATGCTACTCCTGCTCCCTTCCTGTTTGGTTTATTTCTCTGAAACAGCACCCCTCTATTACTACATTCCAATCCCACCAGGTTTCAGTGATGCCTGTTATATCATATCTGCTTTGCTGTGTTAAGAGTTCAACTTCGTCTTGTTTATTTCTGTGCATTAGTATAGAGGCATCTAAGGCCATGGCTCATTCCTCCTAGCTGCTTATTTAAGGTCTTTCTCCTCCTATGGTTGGGCTGTTGTATTATTCACTCAGTTCCCTCAATAACATTCGGATTATTGTTTCTAGCACTTGATGAACTCCTGCCCTCAAGAATACTGTCACTCTCCCCCACATAACTCAGTTTAAAGCCCTCCTGATCAGATTTGTGAGTCTTTTAGCAAAAATGTTCCTGCCAATGGCTGTGAGATGCAACCCATCACTTGTCGGTAGTCCATCTTCATGAAACTGCAGACCATGATCCAAGAAGCCAAACTGTTCCCGGCAGCACCATCTGAGGAGTTAGTTGTTCACCTCCACTATTGTTCTCTCCCTTTCTGGTCTGCATCCTTTAACTGGGAGGATAGATGAAATAAACTGTGCATCAAGTTCCTTCAGTTTCCTACCCAGAGCCTCATAATCCTTTGTAATATGCTGAAAGCTATGCCTTGCCGTATCATTGGTTCCCACATGGACCAAAAAGAAGGAGTAATGGTCAGTGGGCTTCAGAAGTCTTGCAAGTCTCTCTGTGACATCACTGATTTTTGCTCTAGAGAGACAGCACACATCTTGAGTCATCTTGTCAGGCTTACAAAACACTGCTTCTGTTCTCCTCAGAAGGGAGTCCCCTACCATCAGCAGCTGTTTCTTCTGAGGACTGGCAGGGAGGGGCCATTTCATGTGCTGAATTTTCCAAGGATACCTGCCTGAGGACTGACACTGCTGCTCTTGTTGCTGTTCCTCATCATCTCTGATAAGAGACAGAGCTTCAAATTGATTGTGTAGCTCCAAACTTACTGAATGATCCCTGGTCCTTCTACTTCTACGTATCACATTCCTCCAAATGTCTACCTCATGTGTTTGGGAACTGACCTCCTGCTCAGAGACATCACCTGTGTGTTCCTCTTTCAGAACAGTCTGTTCTGCTCTATCTAAGAAAACCTCATACTCCCTAATATATTGAAGAGTAGACATACAGGCCTCTAGTTGCTGGACCTTCTCCTCCAAGAGGGCCACCAACTTGCACTTGCTGCAGGTATAGCCACCAACTTCCTCTGGCAAGAAAACAAACATACCACAGATATTGCAGGTGACCACAGCAGTTCCCTCATATTCCATATTGAGCAGTCTTAAGTAGACACTGAAGCAGAAATCTGGGCCATCTCCTCAAAACTCTCCTGCCAATTGCCCACAGCCAATACTGTTTGGCTTTCCCTGTTCACAGAGCTCCTGTTCAACTTTTATAATATAACTGTGCACACCACAAGGTGAATACCACTGGCAACAGTTATATAGAAATAGTGGCTGCTAGCTCCACTCCCAAGCAAGTCAGTGACTCAACAGAAGCCTCATCCCCTTAGACCACATGCTCAGGCAGAGCAAATGGCCAGAAAGCACATCCACACAAGTCTTTGAAAACACACAGTCAAGGATGTCCTCCTAGACACAGCTCGCCTTCTTCTCTCTCCTCAGGGACTGAGCTTGAAAGCTGCTGGCAACAGTTATATACAACTAGTGACTGCTAGCAATACCCCCAAGCAAGTCAGTGACTCAGCAGAAGTCCTATCCCCTTTAGACCATGCACTCAGGGAGAGCACACAGCCAGAAACAAACACACCTACACAAGCCTTTAAAAAGACATGTTACATTTTGGACTTCAGCTTTCCAGATTTCCCTGCTAACACCCATGTTCATCAGTGAAGACACTGATTGATTCTTTCCCAACAGGATTCAGTGTTGCTGAATTCCTCTTTTAATCCCATCATTTGAGTGTAAAATTTCCAACTAATCACATGCTCATGTTATCACAGTTATTTTGAGGCCAGATTTTTCAAGCCATTTAAAGAATACTGGTAGATTTAGGTCAAAAGTTTTTTGCTGAATTGATAAATGGTACCCCATTTCTCTACTAACCCAGTTAATACTAAGCCCCCTTTTTCCAGTGTTTATCCAGTGGAAATGTCATTTTGCTTTTTTTTTTAATTAAGTCAGCCATGTTGATTGCAAATTATAAGTCTATTTTTGTCTAGAACAGTGTTACCAAACTTTTGGTCCTGCAGATGTTTTGGACTTCAGCTCCCAGAATCATCATCATTGGCTTAGGATTACTAGATATCAGGACCTGCCCCAAGTCTCCAGTTTTCATTGGGTCACCTCCAGGTGGGAGATAAGGGTACAAATTCTCCAGTTTTGGTGAGTTCAGCTCCAGTCAAGAGGAAAGGGTTGCGTGCAAATCTCTAGCTCAGCTGGCACAGCAGCAACTTGCTACAATTTGCAAGGATTATTTGATTTATTACTACAAATTGCAGAGGCTCTCCAGGGAAGGTTATGTATTTATTTAGCTTCCTCCATCCTTCCCCAGTCATGGTACCACCAGGGCTTACCTTTTACTCTACTCTGCATCCATCTTCTGGCCAGAAACAAGTAGACTAGATTAGTAGTCTTCTACTAATTAGTAGACCAGCTGGCCCCTCCCAAAACTGCAAACCCCAGGATTCCATAGTATGTTGAAAGTGGAATCATAGTGCTATAACACTCTAGTGCGGAAATGGCCTTGGAGAAGGGAAATTTTTCAAGCCCTGTTACTTTATTCATCCAGACATCTTTAATTTTTAGGTGTAATCCTTTGCTAACTGTTTCTTGTTTTCTTGACTTTCTTTCTCCATGCTTGATGTCTTGTGATCTTTGAAAAATTTCACAGGGGATATGTTTTTAATGTATTGTGTGATATTCTTGAAGCACTAAGCTGATTTGTGCTCCCTTGGGAACACAAGGGGCAAAAGAAGGCGAGGTACAAGGTTTTAAAAAGATCTACTTACCTAGATATGGCTGGGGCACACCTTTGGAGCTGAGCTACCTGTTTGCTTGTTTTTCCTGTGGCTAGTGTCTCCTCACCAAGCTCAGATATTTAATTAATTGTAGTATGGAAGGAGCGATAAGATCTTTCTTTTGTCACATAGCAGCAGAATCTGTGACTACCTGCATATGATTTACAGCTGTAGGAACAGTAGTTCAAGGTAGTAGTTACTTTATGTATGAAACATGACAAGCATGAGACAGTGCGAGATTTGATATGCCACTCTTGCTCTTGACAAGGAGAAACTTTCATGTCAGCCTCAGATATTTCATAATACAGTATGTTGCAAATTATGGTACCAATACAGAATAGTTTTGCAGTCTTTCAGAGTCAGGATGCAGCTCCAAATCAAAACCTGGGAAGTTATTTTTTAGAACTAATATAATGACATGCAACAGAAGCCAACTATAACTGAACAGTGGTGGCATGATTACTAGGTGGCAAGGAAAAGACAGAGTCCAGTGTGGAAGATAAGAAATCTATCTTGTGATCTTTGCTCCTGTTTTTGTATCTCCAACAAAAGACAGCAGCTACTTACAAGCTTTTAAAAACATTTTAGTGTAAATGTCCTAATATTATTCTAATATGTATTTTGGAATTTTTCTTTTAGCCCATACAGTTCCTTTTGGTTTTTTGGTCTCAGAGTTTTCTCTCTTGAACATATGATTTTTGTAGGCCAAACGGTATTTTTAAAATGCTGAGAATACCTGGAGATTTTCATTCAGGAAGCCATTCTGTAATGAAGATTTTTGTTCCTGATTTACCTCTCAGGAGTTTACATCTCATGGATTTAACACTAGCTGTGTGCAAGTGTGAGCTGATGTGGTGACTAGGACTTTAGGAGATCAGGGTATGAAGCCCAGCCCAGCCATGGAAACCCACTGGATGACCTTGGGCTATTCATATTCTCTCAGCTTCAGAGTAAGGCAAGGGCAAACCTCCTCTGAATAAATTTTGCCAAGAAGCCTTAGGGCCACTATAAGTAAAATATGACTCGAAGGCACACAAGAATCATGTAAAGTGAAAAATCAGATTCCTTCTAGTTCTCAAGGTGACCAGATCAATTGTCACACACAGTTCATCTAAGATTTAGCTGTTGAAAAGGGTCATCCAGTAAAGCAGTGAAACTATGATAATAGGATCAACTGGAGAGATTGATGTCCTGATTTTGTATTTGCAACAGAAGATAACAGAACTTTACAAGCTTTTAAAAACACTCTAGTGCAAATGTATATACTTCCCATGTGAATTAACACACTCATTTCCCTTCTCTAGTCAGTAAAAATTCACCTTATGTCCCAGAGGGTCAGAATTAGGCTAAAACACTTTTCTAATTTCTGAACGAAGTATTTCAAAAGTGTGAGATGATTGAGAATGAAGATACTGAAAATTACACGAAAGTCAAAAGAAATGCAAGGTGTGAAAAATAAGTACATGTGGCTTTTCTTTTTCTAAAATGTGTTTTGTCAGAGCAGCTTCTAGCTAGAACCTTTTCAGGCTCAATGTGCAAAGGGAATTTTATTGTCTAGCTGGGCATATAAAACTCTTTGAAACTGTACTTTGAAAGCAAACCAAGGTCCATATGAAAAGCATTACTTTCTTTTTTAAAAAAATCTTTTATATCTATTTTTCTCAAATACAAGACTGCAGTGATGTCTTTGAATTCTGAGAGCTTCCCTTCATACTGTACTTAAGTTAGGTGTAACCTTGGGAATCCTGCAGGTTAGTTCTTGCAGACTTTCTTTTTAAAATAATTAGTTTAGTAATTACAGTTCTTTGATTCTAATTAGGTTATTTACCTTCTCCTGAATTATAGAGGTGTTAGAACTGGTTCAGACAAAGTCCCTGGAATCAGAGATTGCTTCACTTGTGGGTAGGGTGGCCGCCTTTTTTTCTGGAGGTAGTTTTTTGTATCTTTTTAACAGGCAGGTGAGACACAAAAGTTCTTTGTTAAATCCTGACCTGCTCTCAGGATGCCATGGTAGACCCAGGCCCTCTGCCAGGAAAAAGAAGAAAAGGAATCTTTACTTGTTGAGAAACATATTATTTTTTTTTAAATAATTTTTATTAAAAGTTTGATCTTGAAAATAACCCCCCCTCGCTTCCAGGCTTGAAATTTCCAGTTGAAATTACTTATTTCCATTACATACAAACATAATTTTCATTTTACAGAGAAAAGAACGATTACATTGTTTCTTCTTTGATTTCTTGTACATTTATATCCTTACCCAATCCAATACTCCTTTCCATTCTTTTTCAAAGTTCTGGATAGATTTGTTCTTCAAAGAGGATGCTAATTTTTCCATCTCTATCATATCCAGAACTTTTAACTTCCACTCTTCTATGTCAATATATTTCTTTTCTTTCCAATGTTGCGCATATGTCAATCTTGCCACAGTTATTAAATATAATAATACCTTCTGATGATTTCTTATTTGCCTTTGTTGCCCTAACATATTTAACAGATAAAACTCCGGTTTCATTTCAAAATTCAACTTACAAATTCTTTGAATTTCATCATGTACCCCCTTCCAATTTTTTTTTGCTATCTTACTTGTCCACCACATATAAAAAAAAGACCTCGTCTTTTCATCACATTTCCAACAATTTGAATTCCCATTTTTCATTATTTTTTGTAATCTTTCTGGGGTCGTATACCATCTATAAAACATTTTATAAAATTTTTCTCTTAAGTTTAAATTTAATGTAAATTTTATATCTATTTTCCACACTCTTTCCCAAGTTTCTAGTTCAACTGAATGTCCCAAGTTCTGTGCCCATCGAACCATTGTATCTTTAAGTACTTCTGATTCCATTTCTCTTTTCAACAAATAATTTGTAAAATTTAGAAATTCTTTTCTTTTGGTTTCCTTTCATCAGGAAATCTAGCTCATTCTCTTTTCTCTCAAATCCATATAATTTTTGGTCCATTCTAAATCTTTCTCTGAGTTGCCTCCATGGAAACCAATTTAGTTTGTGTCCTTCAGCCTTTAATTCTTCTTCTGTACGCATTCTTGGTTTACTGCCCTCCCAGTTGAGAAACATATTATTAAGGATCATGGGAGAGCTACAATGTGGTGGTACCGAGAAAATATATATTGGGGTGGGTGAGGCTCACAGAAGGATTGGAGTTGTTTTCAAAGAAGTACCCATGTTAGTCTCTTGCAGCATAAAAAGGAGGAAGGAATGTAGCAGCACCTTTAAGACTTTAAGTTTTTACTTTAGAATTAGCTATAAACCCACTTCTTCAGATACAGTACAGAGTGATACCAAGGCCTCAAGATATAAAGCCCATTTATACAGTTGTGGGAATGGGATGGAAAGTAATAGGATCCAGAAACATGTAAATTGTGACTCTTGCCCTAAATTTTCAAAGGGCTGGGTGAGGAGATCCAGGGCTTTCAAATCTTTACTGTGGTTAGTGTTGATATGTGAAGGCAATAAATCTGCTTATCAAAGGCAGTTTGCTTGGAGGAAGGACTGAAGTAGATTTCCTGAGGCAGGCAGAGCTTTTCCACGTATTAGATTTCTGCAGAGATATCACAGTGTATTTCATGTTAACACTCAGGGACCTGGCAACTGTTTTCAGAGTAAAGGTGGTGGTGGGGTCAACATTGACAGACTGCTATTAGAGGTATATCTCCGATAACAAAGTATAGATGTATTCCTGGGCATTAACAGAATATTTGGTACCAGTGGCAGAAATAACATGGGAAAGAATAAGGAGAGATTCCTACACCACAGAAAAAGAAAAGCAGCTCAACTTGTTTCAGTAAACCTTTCCTTAATGGTGTCCACATGTGAAATGAAGCAACCAGGTCAGGTAAGCCTTGCATAAGGAAGCAAGCCGCTTTTGAACCTTCTAGAGACCATTTGAAAACTTTTTCCAAAATATATCCTGAGAAGATTTTTTTTAAAAATTTCACGAGCCCCTATTTTTCTTATGATTTCCACTTTGGTGGCCAGACTGACAGATCCATGCTTCTTAAACATGCAGGGTCATAGCCAGCAAAGCGGGCTTATTGGCTCTCCCTTTTTCTTTCTGTTTTCCTGTTAATGCATGCTCAGTGAGGGATTCTGGAGACAGCTGCTGTTTGCCTTGCCTGCCAGAGGCAGGCACACACAGCAACAAAAGAATCAACTAGATCAGAATTCAGTTCTTTCCCAGCTCAAGCTTTTATTGGATAGTTTACAGCTATAGCCCGACACCAAAAGTCTTCCTTCAGCTCTCCTTCACCAGCTTCCCAAGGCAGATACTGCTAAAAAGATTCTGCTAGACAAAGGACAAGTGGGAAAATGTGCCTTATCCCAGAGTAAAAAATCTTTTTGAAAAGGATCTTCTTTGTCAAAGGTTTTTTAACTGATCTATGGCTGTAATTTTGCTTACTTACAAGTACATAAAAAAAATCCAATGAAAGGCAAAATGTCTTGCGTTACGATAACTAGAACAACCAGAAGAAGCATCAAACAACCTAACTACCATGAAAGCAATGGCAAAATAATTAAATAATACAAACATGAGTAATTTTTATATATATATATATATAAAATCATTAAAAGAGGAGGGGAATATGCTAGATCCTGCTAAGTGAAAGGAGAGGTGCCTACAAAGTTTCCTATCACATCCACCCATCTAGTGCACTACTTTTTAAAAGTAAAAGTTTTGTAGATATGTTACAAAACAGACAACTGCACATAAACATGTTCAAAAGAAAACATGAAACCTATACAACTACCAAGTTGGAGACATAGAGAATCAGGTGCTTGGGCACAGTCAAGAGAAAGGCAAAATACTTCTCCAATCCATTCTAACATACTCTTCCAACTATCCTGATTTGGCAGGAGCAGTCCTGACTAATTCTCTGTCATTCCACTTTTTCAGCTGCTTTTAAAATGTCCCAGATTCTCTCTCTTCCTCTCAATCCCCCCCTTGGTCCTCAGCTGCTTCTATTGCTGCAAACTGAATTCAATGTACAAAAGTAGTTTGCACTGAAGTTAATTGAGTGGGGGGAGGAGAAGAGAGGAAGGGTTGAATCTTGCCCTTTGCAGTGGGTTTAAGTAAAAGCAAACTGCTGCAGTCTCTCCTGGCTTTTATGCTGTTCCTTTTTTAGTAACGTTTATAATCTTGACTGCCCTCTGATGTTGGTTGGCCACAGGCATTCAAGTTTTCATCTGTGAAATCTTGGCGGGCGTTCATACATAATTTGGTGGATGTGAGTGCCACCTTGTTCTTTGCTTCAGGGAGCAAAACGTCTGGGGCTGGCCTCGCTCTATACATGTGTGAAATCCAAGTCTGAGGTCAACAAAACTTTACTTCCAATTAAGTCTGCAGAGGACTGTAGCCATAGTGAAAGAGCTAATGGTTGGGATGTGAAGCAAAGACTTTCTGTGTCATAGTCTTAGCTGGCATCCTGTATCTGTCCACATACCTGGGAGTAATGCCCTATTGAATTCAGTGGGACTTACTCCTGAGTACACATTTGTGCAATTATAGTGTTAGTCTCCACAAAATGCCAGCAGACAGATCTGAGGTGGCTAATTTACAGTCAGCAAAGGACCATAGATAAGTCATAGGCCATTTCTACACTTCACTGTTATAGTGCTATTATTCCACTTTCAACATCCTGTGGAATTCTGGGGTTTGTCATTTACTGAGGCCCAAGAGCTCTCTGGCTGAGAATTCTGAATGCCCCTCCCTAAACTGCAAAACCCAGGATTCCATAGGATGCTGAAAGTGAAATAATAGCACTATGACAGTGTAGTGCAGAAATGGTCGTACTTTCTCCCAAACTTCTGCCTCAGAAATGGAAATGCAATGGATCAAAAATTATATGGGTTTGAAAGAACTGAAAATGAACTGGATGTATTGATGAAAGGGGACCAGAAAAAGAGAATTTCCAGATTTTATAAAATATTGCTACAAAGAGAGATGGAATCAGAAACTGTCAAAAATAACATGGTTAGATGGGCTCAGAATATAGGACATCCAGTTGAGTTGGATACATGGATGAGGGCATGGAAGACAGATGTAAAATTTACACCAAGTTTGAATTTGAGAGAAAATTTTTATAAAATGTCATATAGATGGTACATGACGCCTGTAAAACTGAAAAAGATAACAAGAAATGGGAATGGAAAATGTTGGAAATGTGATGAGAAAGAGGGATCTTTTTTCCGTATGTGGTGGACCTGTAAAATAGCAAAAAAGTTTTGGAAAAAATACTGGATGAAATTCAAAGATTGTACAGTTTTAACTTTGAAATGAAGCCAGAATTCTCTTTGTTGAATATGTTAGGGCAACAAAGAGAAATAAGATCTCATCAAAAGACATTGTTATATATAATAACTGCAGCAAGACTGACTTAGGCTCAACATTGGCAAGAAAGAAAATATATTGATATAAGAGAATAGAAATTCGAAGTCCTGGATATGGTGGCGACAGAGAAGTTAACTTTTTCACTCAAAAATAAGCCAATCCAGGGCTTTGAAAGAGAATGGCGAGAGGTATTGAATTGGATAAAAGAATAAGATAGGGCAAAAGAAAGAAAGATTGTGAGAAAGGTGAAAGACAAAATGAAGTGGTAAAAGATAAAATGTAAATAGTTAAATATAAGTTAAAAGTAATAGTTTAAAACAGAGATAATGTATGGAATGGAATGTTTATACGGAATAGAATGCTAAACTCAGATTCATCTGGGAAAATTGATGTTTGGAAGCAGGGAGGGTTTTTTTTTATTCTTTTTCATTTAAAATTTTAATAAAAATTACTTATAAAAAAAAAGAAATGGAAATACAATAATTTTCTTTAGTGTCAGTCAAATTAAGAACAATTCGGATAAGAGTGTTAACGTGGTCCTCAGAATGGCAAGGTGGGGTCCGTGGGGTCTCAAATACTTCTTAACAACAACATATAGCAAGCCACAAGTTATTTAACTTTGTTTTAAAACATTAAACATTGCCTTGGCCTTGGCCCTGTAAGCTTTCCTGAGACCAGGTTCAATAAGTTCAGAGCAGGTACTCCTGACAACAGGTGAGTAGCTGTGTTTGTGGCCAGCTGATGTTTTTGCACTGTATTCAGAAAAAAAAGTGTTTTTGATTTTTCTGGTTGTGATGTGACTAGCACATACATAGGAGAAGCAAGGTCCTTAATTTTCTGACAGGTGTACAGCTGGTGGACCAAAGGTGTGTGTACGTGCTTTCAAGTTGCCTGTTGACTTATGGGGACCCTATTAATTTCATAGGCTTTTTAAAGGCAAGGAGTACTCAGAGAAGGTTTTGCCAGTTCCTTCCCCTGAAATATAGCCTACACAGGAACAAACTTGAAAAATCACTGAATATTCCTTGCCTAAAAAACCCCTATGAAATTCTTGGGGTCCCCATAAGTTGATAGGCAATTTAACATACACATTTTTCGCCATCTGCACAGCTGTCAGTAAGCTGATATAAAGTACTCCTGGAAAGAATCACGACCTGAGAATCTACATGGAACACATAATATTTTGTGCCTTTATGGTAATCGTGGGGAGACTGATCTCTCTGTCTTTCTCACTCACATACCCCTTTCCATATCAGTGGACCAAAGCCCCCCATTTTGCCTGAAATTAGCTTTAATTTGTTCACTCTCACTCTATTTGTTTGTTCACTCTAGTCCGTTTGGGTACTAGTTCAGGTACGTCATGGCCTTTCCTAGACCCAGTGAAATGGAGAAACAGATCAACATGATCAGCAATTACCAAATCTAACTCAATCATATCATCTTCCTTGGGAAAAGCAGGTTAGCTAGGGGACTGGTGTAATTGTAGTCCAAAGCAACAACGATAACAACACAACCCTCTTCCAAGCTGTTTACACAGGGACTATGCCAGTGATCTGAAATTATATATATGAGCAATCCAGATTTTGCATCTGCCATCTGGTCTATAAGAAAGAAATCCCCATATTTCTCGAAGATTCTTTCATCAATAGTCTCCTGCCACATTCCCAAATGCATCTCCATTCCACTTTGTCTCTCTTTTGCATTCGTTCTCCTTCTTCTCAGTCCTATCGGGGCCCTTTCATCCTCCATAGTTATAACAATATGATTCTGCTTGAAGTGCCATAGCTGCGTTCTGTGCAGTCCTGGGATTGGCAGTTTGGCCAGAAGCACTGGAGGAGGCACTAAATACTCCTCCCTCAACTTCCAGTCCATAGAATGCAACCATGGCAGTTAAAGAGTCTCACTCATTACCACGCCGTTATGTGCCATTTAAAAATTAAAATTAAAGTGAATAACTGGGCTCTTATTTTGCCACTTTTCTCCTCAGCTGCGATGCTGGACAAATGTATGGAAAACTGGGGATGTGATCCAAATGCTCTGAAGGAGGGAAAAGTGTCATTTAAATGGGAGCTCTGATGTTTTGTTTTGTCTTGATCCGGAATCCATTGCTTCTAATTAGAGCCTTTGGGCGGCCTGGTTGTGCACATTTCATTTAAGTTACTTCCCGCAGATGCTGTAATCTACTCCTCCTGGTGCACAGAGAGCTGCTCCAGAGCTACATAAATAACATTTTCACAAGTCGCATCATCCTGCCTCCCTCTAAGCCACATCTGTGTACTGAGCTACTTTGCCAGAGAGGCCTTCATATACACAATGCATAGATTATTTCCGGGGCTTTATGGATGTCTTACTCAGCAGCACTTACCCAAGCAAAAGCTGAGCAATTTGGCCTCACAACTGTGCCCAAGGTAACAGTTGGTGCACTGTTTATGATAATAATAACCTACAGCTTTCAAATACATGTACACAGAGTCCTCTACGGTCTTCAAAGTGCCTCATGCCCATTCTTTCAGGACACATTACTCCACAGCGCTATGTGATCAGTTTTATTCTCCTCATATTGCTGACTGAGGTTGAGAAAAAGAGCTTAGAAAAATTGACTTTTGGGGACTGCGTCTCCCAGAATCTGCCAGATGGCAGGGTGACTGCCAATTCTGGAAACTGTGGCCCAAAAAGTAACTTTCCCAAGCTCTTTTGAAAGATAATGGCTCCATATGGTCCGACTGGCCCTACCATTATGCACTGTGGTTCTGAGGCGGCTGCTTCATACAATAGATGTTGAGAGTGGCGCACAGAGCAGCAGTGAGGTGCTGAAGGTCACAGTTGTGTGTGCCGCCCAGCCTGACCTGTTGCCCTCAGGTGCGTTGAAGGATGCTGCATCTTTACCAAGGAAGTAACATTCAAGCCGCTTGTGACTTTTCCACACTACACTGTTATAGTACTATTATTCCACTTTCAACATCCTGTGGAATTCTGGGGTTTGTAGTTCACAGAGGCCAAAGAGCTCTCTGGGTGAGAATTCTAAATGCCCCTCCCTAAACTGCAAACCCCAGAATTCCACAGGATGTTGAAAGTGGAATAATAGCACTATAACAATGTAGTGTGGAAAGGCCCTGGGGCTCTACATGTGCATGCCCTCAACCTGTTCTGAGTTGGCAGGGAAAGTCCCGGTCAGTCCTCTGTCGTTCGCATTGTTGGACTGCAGCTTACATCAGTCGTAGTCAATTTGAGATATGATGAGAACTGTAGTCCAGTTCTTGCTTTAAAGTTTTTTATTTTCTGTCTGGGATATTTTGGGGAAAGTTTTTTTTTTCCTTCCACATTTGGGGTGCATCCACATTATGCAATTACAGAACTCTTACTTCACTTTAAACTCCCATGGTTTCATCCTATGGAAACCAGGGATATAAGTTTAGTGAAGGGGCTACTTGATCTTCTTTTCTAGGAAGCTCTAATGCACATTCCCATCAATTCTATAGCACTAGAATAGTCCATTGGGGGGTATTCCAAACACCTCTTCAACAAACTACTGATCCCAGGATACATTAGGATGGAGCCATGAAGATAAAGTGGTATCAAATGGCTATAACTGTGTAGTGCAGATACACCCATAATGCCATCCCACTATAATTTAACATAAAAAAAAAATGCCAAATGGGGAATCAAACCCTGGTCTTCAAGGTCATAGTTCAATGCTCAAAGCACTATACCATGCTGGCTCTTGTAGTGATCTCTTATTGTGGCATGCCTCTCCCAGTTCTGTTCTATTTGCCCATTTAATAGGATCATCAATGTATTTTCAGGTTCTGTTGGGCTTTTTGAACTGAAAAGACTGCTGTAATGTATACCTATGGGGGGAGGGGGCAGAGTATTTTTTTAAAAAAAATCCTGATTTTAATACAGTGTTCAGATGGGTGTCATTTGTTGTACTTAATTGCTTTGCTTGTAAGCCATCAAATAGCTTTAGGAGCTGTTCTAAAAATATGTGAAAGAAAATAATTCTAAAGATGAACCATCAACACAGGACGAGATGGGAAGATCATCTCAATGTATAAAAACCTTCAGATCTACGCCATAGGGTGGAAAATAATAAGACTTAGCTCTGATGTAGCACATTTCAAGTATTTAAAGTGCTATTATTACCCCAATAATCCTTGTAGTAAAATAGGCCAATATTGTTACCCATTATTACCCTTATCAAATGTCTCCTGTAAGTAACTGCATCACATTCTGCTTGCATCCTCCCTGAGAAAAATGTTGCTTGAGTCGTCCATTCCGTGGTGGAAATTTTTATTTGAAGTTTCCCTTTAGGACGTAGGCCACATTTGAAAAGGACATTCTAGTTGTGGCCCTGCTCAGGAGGACAGAGCTTGGCTGTACAGGGGTGGCATGTTGGGAGGGGGCAAGCTGGCGCCTGCTGCCTAATTTACAAAGACTTTTACAAGTAGTGAATGTGTATCTCTGACAGCTGATTAGACAGGGAGGAAGGGGGGGAATGGGAGAGAGGGGGCGAGAAGAAGATATAGTACTAATGAGAGAGGGAAGATAGGAAGGAAAAAAGGGGTGGCGGATAGAGAAAGAGGGAGAAAGGATGGCAGAACGAGAGGAAGAGAAGTAGAAGATGAGGTGGCAGAGAGAGTGTGAGAGAGATTCCTCTCTCTTGAAACCTACTGGTTAATGCACTGTGAGTCCTATGGGTTTACATTAGATCTCTATGGGTTTTGAGCAGTTATGGAGAACTTTTGGCCCTCCAGTTGTTTGGGACTACAACTCCCACGATCTCCTACTGGCCAGTGATGTAGACTTGAGTCAATAGACTTGGACTCAAGTTGGACTTCAGTCGCTTCAGTGACTCGACTCAGACTCGACTCGGCAATAAATGATGCACTGACTCGACTTGAGACTTGAATATTTTTAATGACTGACTCGCTGCCCTGGGTTCAGTAACATAAGACATTCATCCAGAAACCTTATGACTTCGAACAACCCTTCCGTCTCTTTTTGCCTAATGGTCACATGGCAATCTGTCTCAAGCCCAAAGCGTGGGCTCATTTCTCAGAGGGGAACAGCAAATGCCTAGGCAATGGGTTTGAGGCAGGCTTAGCAGTCTGTGTTACCCTGTGTACTGGGGGTCCCGGGAGGGACACCAAAATGTGCTCAACTAAAGGTGGGGAAAATTAGCTCAGAGCACTGCTTAGCATTATGAGAGGCAGGGTAACGTAGCGAGATCTTGAACCCTATGTCTACGGGGTCGGGTTGAGTCAAGGAGCACACAGAAGTTGAAACAATAAATGAATTTTTATTAAACACAAACAAAACAGTGTATGCGACACACTCACACAAGATAACTAAAGAAATAAAGGTTTGAGTGGTATAGAGGGATTTTTAGAGGGGTTGCTGGTTTGGGTGATACTTCACCTGTCCTGAAGCCCGGAAAAATGGAGAGCGAGGCTGGGGTGCGATGTAGCTCAGCACGTGGAGCTGAGGGGAGGCTCGCCAAGCAAAGCGGCAGCAAGGCGGGATGAAACTCGGGAGCGTTCTGAGGAAGGTCTCGGAATCAAGGGTTTTTATAAGGAGAATGTGACTGCAGGCTATGCCGTACTTGGGGGAAAACAATAGATTTGGAGTTGGAGACAAAGCCTCCGAAAGGTCAGAATCTGAATGATTGAGTTATCGCAGAGGTTCTCAATAGAGTAGCCGGTATGCAAGCTCAGAGTACTTGGATATTGTATAGTTAACCCATCAAGTTGCCAGCGCGGGGCAGAGGCTCTTCTGTAGGTTGCGTGCATACCTAATTAGAGTACTTGCCTGGAGGTCTCCTAAAGCGGCGAGTCAGCTATTTTCTGGCCTGCCTGTATTGTCCAGGAATATTATGGCGATTAATGGCCGAGCTTGTATGCGTGCTTGTCTGGGGGCCTCGCAAGCACATGGAGGGGAATAGAGAAGTGAAGCCGAATTGTGATATCAAAAGGATATCTTTTAATATCCCCAAAGCTTGGACTAGCCAGGGCAGTAACATCTGTCCTTGCTGTATATTTGAGAAGCCTTCTAAAACTTTTCCTAAGACCAGAAGACAAGACTCACCCCTAGAGTGCAGGGTGCATTTCTCAGACGGGAACAGCAAATGTGTTAGAGAACAGGCTTAAGGAAGGAGGACCCTTCCTTCTGAAGCTTTTGAAGCTTCAGTAATGGAGAGTAAGAAGGATCCTATTCTGCACTTCTGAAAAATCATCCAGCTTCAGAAATGGAAAGTAAGAAGGATCCTGTTCCCCACATCCGAAGCTTCAGATGGCAAAATCACAAATGTGGAGGGCTGACCCTGCTTAAATTGTTAAAACTGACTTTATTTGGCTCTGTCCATTATTCTGGAATTTTGGTTGGGGTATAAAGTCGACTTCCAGACTTGAGACTTGACTTGAAACTATCTTCAGGGACTTGAGTCTTGAAAGTAGAGACTTGAGACTTGACTTGAGACTTGGAGTAAAAGACTTAAGTACATCACTGCTACTGGCTGGGGCTTCCAGAAGTTGAAGTCTAAAGCTTCTGGTAAAGGGGAAGTGTCAAATGCTTCCCACTCCCATCTTTAAAGGTGAGAGTATGAAGGTGATTATATATGAGCCTTCTGATGGAAAACTAAAAACTCCTGTGATTTTTTGACTGATGAAATATTTCACATGAAGTACAATAAAAAAGAATGTGTTGGGGAAAGATATTGTTTTCTCTGTGATAACAGAGGAACAATTTTACACAAATTTCAAAGAGATAGCCATGTTAGCCTGTTTCCATATTTTAAAAGAGAAAAGGAAGAAAAGTAAGAAAAAAAGAAGAGGAAGTCTTGAGGTATCTTTTAAAGCTAACAGATGGATTTAGCCTGAGCATGTGTGGATTTCAATCTAGTTCCTCAGAGGCACTGATGGTGTAAATGGAATTGGATTTACTCTACTAAGTGCATCTGGGGAAGTGGATTGTAATCCATGAAGGCTTTTGCTAATATAATCTGTTATTTATTTTATTTTATTCATTTATATCCTGCCTTTTCCCTAACAATGTGACACAAGACAGCTTACAAATTATTAAAACCAGTAGAGATTAAAAATGTCATTCATACATACAGTTAAATGATCTGTAGAGTTAAAACCATTTAAAATTCATTAACAGACAGAATATAAAGTAATCTCTTTTGTCTTTTTTTTTCTCGCTCCCTCCCCCCCCAATCTTTTTACCATTTTACACAAAAAGCACTCATCCAGTCTAACTCTACATCTAGCCCTTTTCCTCCCTGGCTGCTCTTGTGTGTGTTGTGATGAAAACTGATGCTTTACCCTGAGAATGGTTAATCCTCCAGTCTTCTCAAAGGTGGGTTTGTTTGTAGACCCGGAGGCCCCTGCAAAATAGAATTTTGCCCTGGAGTTTCATATCCCAGTAAGCTCACCTGCTTTCCAAAGTGTTCCCATGATTCTAAAGTACACACACTCCGGTGGTATACATTACATTTTTAACATGCCCTTCAAACATCTCAGGTGTGGTCTGAACCAAAGGAAGGAGTGAGTGTGACACATACAGCCTTATTATGACATATCATGTAGGCTATTTATTTATTTACTTAGGCTGCAGAATGTATGTTTTATTGTAAATCCAACTTTACCTCTCTTAAGGAGCCAGTGTGGAATAATGGTTTGAATGTTGGACTAGGGCCATTTCTGCACTACACTGTTACAGCAATATTATTCCACTTCCAACATCCTATGGAGTCCTGGGGTTTGCCGTTTAGGGAACAGCATTTAAAATTCTCAGCCAGAGAGCTCTTTGGCCTCAGTAAACTACAAACCCCAGGATTCCACAGGATGTTGAAAGTGGAATAATAGCACTATAACAATGTAGTACAGAAATGGCTTAGGATTCCAGGAGACCAGAGTCTGAATCTTCATTCAGTCATGGAAACCCACTGGGTGACCTCAGGCAAGTCACACTCTCCCTGCCTGAGAGGAAAGAAATGACAAACCTTCTCTGAATAAATCTTGCTAAGAAAACCCTAGGATAGGGTGACCATAATTAGAGTTGACTTGAAAGCACAAGACAACAACAAAGGCAAGAGTAGGGAACTTGTAGCTCTTCAGACTGCAGCTCTCAGAAATGTTAGCCAGCATAGCTGATGGGGGGAGATGATGGGAGTTGCAGTCCTACAATATCTGGTAGGCTACCTATTCCCCACCCTGGATTTCTGGATTTAAGATATGAAATGGTCCTGAAACAGAATTATAGCAGTTTCCGCCAGAGTTGATTAAACTTATCTGTGTTTGCCTCTAGGATTTCAGTCCCGTTCTCAGGTTTCAATCAATTTTATAGATTTTGCGGTGAGGAGACCCTGAAATGTTTGTAGGGAAGGGAAAGAGAGGAATATTTACAGAGTGAGAGGAAGTCCAAAGAGACTCTTAGGCTGAAAGGTGCCTGCCAGCGATTAAGCAGCTTAAAATGCGGAGGCATCACATCCCTTGAATAGAGACAAAAAGGGCTGTGGCACCTTGAATTGCCTCGCTAAGCTCCCTTCTTTTAGCTAAATGGTAGAAATATGCCAGTCCCTTTGTGTTGTATAAAATGCTGTAGGCAGAGGAAAATAGAGCTGATGCTCAGAGGAGAAAGCTTATAGATTTTGTCGGAGTTAATCTGTGCAGGGAGATTACCTGATGGTGCAGACGGTGGGGGAAGGGTGAGGCTGCAGGCTATACTGGCAAACTCAAGGGACTGATTTTATTCCTATCTGGACTTTTCTTACTGGGCTTTCACAATTCTTGGCAGGGCCAATCTTACCAAGAAGTCATATGAAGCAATAGTTCAAGTAGCAGAAAGAGGACAGTTTTCCTCTGTAAAGCTGCTACAAAAATACATTTTTTAAAAACAATTAGCAGATGGTGAACTATACAAAAATATGATTTTAAAAATGTTATATGCAGCATTCAAAGGCCCAATAATTATGGTGCACCATAGCCTTCAACATGAGGTATCTGTTTCTGCAATAGAATTTCATTCATTTTTTAAAAAACACATTTCCCTTTTATTTTCTGCATTAGTGTGTTTCTCCATTCTGGTCGTTTCTGCCCCACACTGGTATAATGCTCTTATTCCGCTTTCAACATCCTATGGAGTCCTGGGGTTTGCAGTTTAGGGAGGGGCCTTTAGAATCCTCAGCCAGAGAACTCTTTAGCCTCAGTAAACTACAAACCCCAGAATTCCACAGGAGGTTGAAAGTGGAATAATAGCACTATAACAATGTAGGGTGGAAATGGCCTCTATTACCATGCTTGTAGGGCTTTTTTTAACTTCATGGGAGTGGGCAGTGCACAGCTTCCTAAAGAGCATTTTTTTTATCTCATCCAGCTGTGAGCCAGCGTGGTTTAGTGATTTGAATGTTGGACTAGGACCCTGGGAGATCAGGATTCAAACCTCTGCTCAGCCGTGGAAGCTCAGTCAGTCACTTTGGGCAAGCAGCACTCTCTCAGCCCTCAGAGGAAGGTGTGACCAGGCCTGCTTCTTCTCTCTCATATGGATAGGGCAGCTCCCCAAATATGATAAAGCGCCCTGTCGCTTCATGCACACAACTCTGCCTTCCCCTTTAAACACTTCTTCCGAGACATTTCACTGGTTAATTAGAACTCCTTTATGGTTTTATGGTAGCGTGTTTTCTCTTTGGGTGTTAATTATGGTATATTACTCAACTGAGTCCAAATTTATAAAAATAAACTATAATCATTATTAAAATAACAAACAGAACAAGGAGTATATTGGAACCGTGTCAACCTTGCAGCTATTTGTGTTCATGCTTATGGAAATGTAACTAAGTAATGGCTCTTGGCCCAATTCCTCCTGACCCACCTTAAGAACCAGCAGCCAGTTTGGACAAAGGAGATCTGT
Organism: Cyclura pinguis; assembly: GCA_030412105.1. Taxonomy (NCBI): domain Eukaryota; kingdom Metazoa; phylum Chordata; class Lepidosauria; order Squamata; family Iguanidae; genus Cyclura; species Cyclura pinguis. Next base: position 206,183,683 of record CM059599.1, read on the forward strand.
TCACCTTCTAATTATGGCACAAGGAGGAGGATGTTTCCACCCCTCTCTGGCCATCGTGTGAGGCTGCAGCAAGGATTTGTGACAGGGGTCCTGCTTCTGATTGTCAGAGCCTCCCTTGCTGGTGGGAGTGAGATGGAAGTGTCACGCTCCTCATACCCAGCCAGAAACTGAACAGATCTCTTTTGCTTGATCTTGCTGCTGCCTCTTATGGTGGGCTGGAGTTGCATTTATGTAGGTTTCCAGTAAAACTACATAGTCTTACTGAATACAGATCAGTTACAGATCTATAACTCTAGGTTATGAGTCTGTAATGGCAGTATTGAACATCAGCAATAGTTTTTAACAACTGGTACTCTGACACAGAAGTAGTCAATGTAACAGTTCCCCCTCCTGATATTATGCAACTCACAGTGGCCATGTGTGGTCCAAACAGAGGTGTGATTTTTCACAATCACTTGTCTCCTCTGCAAGTCACAATGGTTATGTGTGTAATGACAACATCCATGTGCTCTCAAGGAGCTAACATGGGGGAAAGGTAATGTGTGAATCAGTCCCAAATACTGGAGCAGCCATATGTTAAGAGATCAGTTGATATATATTGACATTGGTACATGCCAGCACTGGCAATATATTATATAAACTTGCAGACATGTTTTAGTTACATTTCCTGACATTCACATGCACATTAGAGGATTGTTTCCCAAAAATTACATTTATTTTTGTTCAACTCCTTTAAAACAACACTATTCGTATAATAAAAGATTTATAAAGCATCCACAGATAGCTGTGTTGGCCTTATAGCAAAATATAACAGCATCCAAAATCCACAAAACAGTGATATCTTTATTGGGCCAACCAAAAATGCACAAAATAAGTCATGTAAATTTTTGAGACTTCACTGGTTTCTTCATCTGACAATGATGTTAAAAATCATACAGAAGAAGAAGAAGAGGAAGAGGAAGAGGAAGAGGAAGAGGAAGAGGAAGAGGAAGAAGAAGAAAACCAATGGTCCTTTCCATACTTCACTATTAAAGTGTTGTCATTCCACTTTCAACATTCTGTGGAATTCTGGGGTTTGTAATTTACTGAGACCCAAGAGCTCTATGGCTGAGAATTCTAAATGCTCCTCCCTAAATTGCAAGCCCTAGGATTCCATAGGATGTTGGAAGTGGAATAATAGCGCTATAACAGTGTAGTGCGGAAAGGCCCCTAGTTAGGGTCACAGGCCTATATTTTGTCAAGATGCTGTTTTTGTTATTGTCAGTTGAGATGATCTGGAGGGATATCAATGTAAGCAGAGACTATTCCCCTCTTTGGCCATGTGGGCGCTGGGAGTTGTAAAAGAGTTGTAAAATCCAGGCAATAAAATTTCAATTCCATTGGCAACAGAAAAAGTAACTTCCCCTGAGATCCAGCCTATTTCTTTTCTGGATGAGGCTACTTTCCCCTTTCTTAGGCAGAGAACATTGAATTTCTCAAGAAGCCCGTATACTGTTACATTTGGAAAAACCTTTTCGGTGTTGTATGAGTAAAACTCAACAAATATAGGCTCACTGAGAAAGTTTTACCTTTGTTGGAGGTAGAAACCTCAAAGAATTTAGTCTCAGTCCCTCAGCTCCCTCTTCTGTAGGATTCCCCTATTCTCTTATGTGCTATCCTCACATCCAGAAAACATATCCAGAGGTAGCCGTGTTGGCCATACAGCAAAATATAACAACATACAAAATCCACAAAATAGTGATATCTTTATTGGGCTAACAAAAAATGCAAAAAATACTTCATTCAATCTTTTAAAAAATCGTACGGGGTGGTGGTGGCGGCGGCGGCGGCGGCGGCGGCGGAGGAAGAGGATGGGATGTTAGAGTCACAGGCCTACATTTTGTCAATATGTTTTTGTTGTTGTCAGTTAAGATGGGCTGGATAGATATCAATGCAGGCACAGGCCACTCCCTTTTTGGCCATGTGGGCACCAAGAGTCATAGGCCCTTTCTGCATCTCACCTTTTGTTGAATCCATAGCGTGAGGATTCAGGGAAATCTCTCCTGGGAGGAGAGTGTGGCAGAAGTGCTCCGCCCCACACCGGCTGCCTGCTGGATGGAAGGAAGCGTGATGGTTCTGGCCCTCCCTTCCACAACACAGCCCAGCACTTTCCCAGGCTGTGCTGGGGGAGCAAGTGCAGCCATTGCACTTCCTGACATTCTGCATGACAGGTAAGTGCAAGAAGGAAGTGGCGATTGATGATTCATTGATGATTCATCATGGTTCATTGACCATCAATGATTTATTTCATGATTGCAATGGGTGGCTATAGGATTGTGAATGGGATCATGACGACATCATGCAGAACCATTGTTGCGATCCCATTGTGATCCCGTTGTCATTGCGGATTGGGAGCAGGGTGTGGAAAGGGCCATAAAATCTAGGCAACAAAATTTCAACTCCATTAGCAACAGAAAAAGTATTCCCATGAGATCCAGGTTGTTTCTTTGTTATGTTGGAGGGGCTAAATACCCTAAAGGGACCAGATCCTGTCTGATCGTGGAAGCTAAGCCTGGTCAGCCCTGTTTAATACTAGTATGGGAAACCACCAATGAATACCAGGTACTCCAGGCTGTATTTCAGAGGAAGGAACTGGCAAAGCCATCTCTGAGGATTCCTTGACTAAGAAAACCCTATGAAATTAATGGGATCACCATAAGTCGACAAGCGACTTGAAGGCGTGTGTGCTCACACACACACACACGCACGCACACATGTTACATTGGCCTGAAAGAATCTCATTTGATTGGAGCTAGGGGAATGTTACTTTTGCAGCTCAAAGGCTTAATCCCTTGAGTCCTGTGATCACTGAAGTGCTAATAATAGTCTCCTGAAGCACTGTGTGTTGCTCTTGAGGAAAAAAACACATGACCACCCCCCCCCCCAAACAAACAGGATGATTCAGAATCTGTCTATTTGTCTCCATACAACCAGTTTCTACTAATTCGTTTACAAGATGGTGGATGATACATGTGCCCCTGTTGTTACTCCTGATCAATTTAAATGAACAGAGTATAATGTAAGCAAAATACACTCCTCAGCAATGTGAACAGAGGTGGTGTGGACATATCAGAAGTACTTTTTATTATCTGGATGATGGTGTGTTAATTCCTGTGTCCCTATTTCCATATGGTCTGTGTAATAGGGGTGGTTGTGGTGTGTGCAAATTCATATAGAAGAGGGCTGTTATTGGCAGTTATTTAAGAATGTATATTAGTTATTAAAGCATTTATACTGCAGCTTTCTGGTGCAAAAGTGCCATATCTTCTGAAATTTAAACATTGCAGTTTTGTAAAAGCAACAGTATAAAAGAATTGACTCAGGAGGCAAGGTTAGCAATGAAAACCAAAATATTAAAACATTAACACCCCCCCCCCCATACACACACAAAGCAACAACCTGCTGGAGTGAGACCATTTTCAACAAATAGCAAAAGGCAGTAAAGGGAAGAGATCTGTCACACTTCGCAGGGCAAGGTGCTCTGCAATCATGAGACCATGCGACACTTATCAGAGAGCTGGTGATCAGGCTGATTGATTTCAGAGTTGAGTTGACTTGTACGGTTATTGTGGTGCACAATAAAATTTGTCCTTTGACGAAAATGTAAGATGCTAGTCAATGCCCTCTGAAAATTTTACAAGCGGTTTTCTAGCCTTATGTGAAGACAGTTTATTTGAGGGGTGAAGGATTTCAAGCCCTACGGCTGAAGTTAAGCCTTTTGGGGCCCCAACCTGACCCTGTGGGCTCCTCCAAGTGGCCAAACCTCTTTCCTGAGGGGACATGATTTGGCAGTTTTTCAGCTTTTCCATAGGGTTTTCCAAATGGCTGAAGTGATTTGCCCAAGGCCTTGTTGTTGTTGTTACGATGGTGTGTCTTCAAGTTGTTCCTGACTTATGGCAACCCTAAGGCCAACCTATCACTGGGTTCACTGGGAGCTGAGGGTATGTGACACACTCAAGACCACGCAGTGGGTTTTCATGGCCGAGTGGGGAATTGAACCCTGCTCTCCAGGGTCATAGCAGAGCTCCATTACACTATGCTGGTTTGGTTACTGGCAACAGATAGTGGTATTTGTAGACCTACTCTTTTGCCTTTGGTCTGTTCACCACTGGCATGTGGCAGAAAACAGTACTGAAAGTGAATTCAGCCAGGACTGGTTTTCTAGTTGTTGTTGGGTTGCAAGACCCAGTATTGATCATGCTGGGATTTGCAAACTAACAATGTTTGGAGATATAACAACATTGGCACATGTAACCAAAGGAATCTTCTCTTGGAGAACTTTGAACCCAGAGAAATTAACTTTTGGCAAGCAGATGTATTGGTCTCACACTTCAACAGTAGCTGACCACTGCGAAGATCTGAAAGACCCGTATCACCTTGCCCAATCCTTTGAAAAATTAGGGCTGAGGGTCATGATTTGCATCTTGCATTTCTGGATTCTATTATATTCTATCCCATTCCCACAATTGTATGTGTGTGCGTGTGTGTGTGTCTGTGTGTGTATGTATATATATGTTTTATAACCTGAAGATTTAATATCACTCTGTACTGCATCTGAAGAACTGGCTAAGTCCAGTAAGTCTTAAGGTGCAGCCACATTCCATTTTTTCTCCCCCTTCTTTCCTCCTTTTTATAACATCTGGAGAGCTTCATGATTTCTACTTCTGTCTCTGCAGACCTTCAAAAGGAAGTTTTCAAGGTCAGAGCCTAACTTAGGTCATTTCCACACTAGACTTTTATAGTGCTCTTATTCTACTTTCAACATGCTATGGAATCCTGGGGTTTGCAGTTTAGGGAGGGGTATTTAGAATTCTCAGCCTAAGAGCTCTTGGGCCTCAGTAAAACTACAAACCCCAGAATTCTACAGGATGTGGAAAGTGCAATAATAGCACTATAACAGTCTAGTGGAGTAATGGCCTTACACTCCCCTCATATTCTAAACTTTTTGAAAGGGGCAACAGACTCTCCCATTGTCAAAACAGCTTCCTTTCTATAGTATGCCAGGGGTGGAAATCATGTAGCACTCTTGATGTCCTCAAACTGCAAGGACCAGCAACCCTAGCCAGCCTAGCCAATGGGGAGAAATGCTGGGAACTGTATTCTGAAGATGCATATGGAAGGTTGTATATTTCCCACCCCAATTCACCAGTTAGTCTGTGTGCCCACAGGTAGTTGAACAAAATTATTCTGAAGGATCACCTTGAGTGAGGCAATTAATTTCCAAGGGAGGGTAGAGAGAGCAATGTGTAGCTTTGTCAAGATGCTAGGCCTATAGTTTTTACTGACACGGTATAACACCTATTAACTTCTTTGTGGGCAAGCAGCAAATAGCAATTATCTTGGGAAGGAGAAAAGATCTTTGTTGAGAAGACTTTTGCATCAAGGAAGATTTTTTTTTAATCACTTCCTGCTTTTCAGTCAAAATTAGACAAAGAGGAAGTCATGATCATCTCTTTTGTGTTTCATTTAATAAGCAGAGGCAGTCAGTCAGTTTTAGTGCAGAATATGCCTGCTTCATTTTGACCTTCCTAGTCCTAAGTGAAGAAAAAAAGAGGTTTCTTTCTTTCACCTTACTGCTGAAATTCACACTTTATAGTAAGAGGTTGCTTTCCTTTCCAGGGCAGGTGCTTCTGATGTTCACAACTGAGGTCTCTCCGCTACAGTCTGCTGCATAAATGTGCTCTGTTATTTAGTAAGACAGTCTGCTTTCAGTTATAGTCCAAGTCAGAGGTGGGTGGAGTTCAGGCTTGCTAGCAGCGGTGGCTTCCATGTCAGCAGTGAATCTGCTCTGGATTTCAATTTAAAGGAGCTACCCAAAATGACAAATCCTATCCCCAAAGTAGGATCAGCATCCAGGATCACTCATATTATCCTTACCCTAGAATTCAGAGCAGATTCTCTGTCCTGGGGACATGGGAATCACCTGTTACCACTGCATATGGCATTTGGTTTTTTCCTAGAACTAAAAGCTGAGAAAAATGACTCTGTACACTGCAGTTCCCAGAATCCCTCAAGCAGGATGGCTATGGCTCTTCCTCATCAGAGATTTTGGGAGTTGTCCTGAAAGTCACTTTTCCAAACTCAGCTTGAGACTCACTAACTAGAGCCTGATGCCAAACTGCCATCCTACACAATTGTGGGATCCTTAAATTTTTCGTTTGGTGAGGTCCTTAAATTTTTCTGTTAGTGAATTCTAGTGCTGTAGCTCACAAACAGAGCCAGTGTAGTGTAGTGGTTTGAGCACTGAACTGTGACTTTGGAGATCAGGGTTCAAATTCCCACTTGGCCATGGAAGCCTACCTTGGGCAAGTCATACTCTCTCAGCCTCAGAGGAAGGCAATAGAAAACCCCCTCCGAACAAATCTTGCCAAGAAAATACTGTGATAGGTTCACCTTGTGGTGGCCATAAGTTGGAAATGACTTGAAGGCACACAGCAACAGTTCACAGACATTCTTTCAAGCTCTAAATATTTGGAATGTAAGCTCCTCCAAGCTCCAGTCAGTACAAGGGGTTCTTGGAGCTGAGTTTAAGCCATCTGGAGGGGCAAAGATTCAGAATCACTGCACTTGCATTTTCTAGCAAAAAATTCTAAGTACCTCATTATTACAGAGTGTCGCTGAGCTGCAAGATAAAGGCTGTGAAATGCTATATATTTTAAAGCACTTAATTATGCAACCATCTAGAGGTAATCTCTTGGAATACAAGTCCAGCAATACTTATTTTTGTGTAAGTGTATGAAGTATTATTGCCTTAAAATGGGAAGTGAGAAGATCTGTTTTTCTGGCAGCTGTGGCCATAAGGCGGCCTGCAGTTAGATCTTTAAATCCTATTGGAGCTGCTGGGCATTCAGCAGCCTTAACTGTACATGGGATGGCAGCCAAATACTGTGTTTTGTCCCAATTTACTGCAGTTACTGTAATCCCCAATCCAGTTAAACTAGAACTAAAAGCATCAGCCAGTTTCATCCTGCGTACATAAACTGAAATAGCAAGAAGCCTATTGATAAGTGGCTAGAAAAGCTAGGAAAAGGGGCCAACCAGCTCAGATACCAAGGCCACTTTAGCAGTAATGGACTACAAATGCTAGCAAGCCCATGGACCAAGTGAGGCTGGCAGCTTTCCATCACCTCCCCTGCTTGGATCATAGGATGGTGGTTACAATTTAATGTTGTTGCTATGTGCTTTGAAGTCAACTCTCACTTTTAGTGACATTTATCCTACAGTTTTCTTGGCAAGATTTATTCAGAGGAGGTTAGCCAGTTTCTTCTTCTGAGGCTGTGAGAGTGTGACTTGTCTAAGGTCACTCATTGGTTTTCCATCGCCGAGTAGGGAATTCAAACCCTGGTCTCCTAGACTCTAAGGCCATTTCCGCACTACACTGTTGTAGTACTATTATTCCACTTTCGACATCCTATGGAATTCTGGGGTTTTCAGTTTAGGGAGGAGCATTTAGGATTCTAAGCCAGAGAATTCTTTGGCCTCAGTAAACTACAAATCTCAGAATTCTACAGGATGTTAAAAGTGAAATAATAGCACTATAACAGTGTAGTGTGGAAATGGCCTTATCCTAACACTCAAGCACGTGTACCATGCTGGCTGTACAAGCAATGATATTACCCATGTTTCATTACTTCAGTGTGTTACTTGGAGCCAGTGTTTTCCTTTCAAAAATAACATAATAGGTGGAGCTATTGCTTTTTTAGGTCTAAAGAATAAAGTTGGAATGGTATTTTATTTGGAGGGAATTTTTCCACTTTTAGGACATTTTCTTACAGTTTTAGACTGATGTTTTTAAAAGATTTATATTTTTCAAAAAGAGAAAGAGAGAAGAGCCCATAAATAACAAAGGTCTTTTAATGAGTTGCTGTTTAATATTGCAACAAGTAACTACAAAAAAGTTTATTTTAAAAATGTAATAATAAACAATAACAAGTTACTCTAAAAATTGTAGCAACAGTGAAAGTTGCTCAGCCCCTAAATTTAATTGGCTAGCACAGTAAAGAACCATCGTAGTGTAGTGATTTGAGGCCTGGGCTAGGATATAGGAAGACCAAGGTTCAAATCCTTAGCTGGCCATGGAAACACACTAGGTGACCTTGAGCAAGTTACAAGGCCATTTCTGCACTAAACCGTTATAGTGCTATTATTCTACTTTCAACATTCTGTGGAATTCTGGGGTTTATAGTTTACCAAGGCCAAAGAGCGCTCTGGCTGAGAATTCTAATGGCCCCTCCCTTTAGTGCAAACCCCAGGATTCCACAGGATGTTGCAAGTGGAATAAGAGCACTATAACTGTGTAGTGTGGAAATGGCCACAGTGTCTCAGACTCAGGGGACTGCAAGGGCAAAGCTCCTCAGAACAAATTCTGCCAAGAAAACTCCATGATAGGATCACCTTAGGGTCACTATACCTCAGAAATGACTTAAAGGCATGCATACACCAGCAACATCAAAGCACAGTAAGGGAACTTAATTACATCGGGCACCCAGTGCCATCATCTTGTTCACCAGTCTGTCTCCAGTCATGATATATACCATCACCTTATAGCAATGCCCTTCTGGTATCTCCATAGGAAAAACAGCCCAGTCCTCTTGGAAAAGATTAAATGGACAATGAATCTGACTTCAGAAATAGCAAGATTCATAAAGCAATGGGAGAACGTTTTAGTCTCCTAGGATACTCTGCAGCTGATCTGGAAGTCAACACTTTTCATCAAAAGAACTTCAAAGGAGGAGTCCAGTACGAGACAGGGAGCTCAAATTTATCGGCAAATTGGATTCAGTTCATCTTTGGCTCATTTGGGAGAAGGTTTTTCTCTCCAGACGTTAGCATAGAAAAGATAAGTGAAACGGCAAACCCCAGGATTCCGTAGGATCTTGAAAGTGGAATAATAGTGCTATAACAGTCTAGTGCAGAAATGGCCACAGATGAGAACTGAGACACAGGTGACTTCACGGTGTGGTCAAGATGGTAAGAGTTATTAATGAGGAAAAACACACAAAATAGGAGAGGCTGCAGCAGTTTTCTTTGGTCTGGGCCTACTGAGAAGGCCAAAATTCTGCCCTCTGTTCTCCTCTCCCTCCCCAACTCAGTTTGCAGCAATGTAGTTAGGAGGGAGGGGCACAAAATTTATATATTTGCTGTGTTCACATTTTCTTGGTAACTCTGCCTGCCCCTTTTCTTTTGATGCCTAAACTGTATTTCTCAATGGTTAATTGAAGTTTTAAATTATTGCAATGCTAGAACTTTGGAGACTGATTTTTTTTTTTTTAATGGCAGGGTTGGTCTGTTTCAGATCCTAACTTTTATTAATGTTGATACAACCTGACCTTTGGAAGTGATAGTGAAGGCACCATGAATTGTACTCTGGATCCCACAAAAAGCTTTGTGTATGAAGCCTGTGCCCAAAAGTGGCTTTGTGAATCACAAAATCATGAAAGAATATAGTTATTTTAACTGCATGTGAGTGTGTTGAGGCAGGGAAGCAGGTTGGATGTGGGGGATTTCTGTATTTCAGCTATCTCACAGATGATCAGAAACTAAAGAGCATATTTTGGCAGGAACTCAGGAGTTTTAAATTGCCTGTGATTGTATGTCACTGCTTAGAAGGGGGGAAATTAAAGGCTGAAGTGAAAGAAATGGAAAAGCTAAGGAAGGTAGCTGTTTTTGTGTTTCTGGATTTTAGCAGATTGCCTGGGGGAGAACTGTTAATCTTTTGAGTTTTTGATTGTTAGTGTTGAAAAGGTAAGGAAGAGAATGATTGCAGAGAGTGGCTTTAAGACAAAGACTGAAAACTCCGCCTGAATTGGAAATTCTTGGAAGATGGATAGACAATGAATGGGGGTGCAATGGGTCAATCACTATGAGCTTTTTTCTTTCTCTCTCTTTTTAAGCACTGCCTTTAGAACTGGAAATGCTTCTCTTACTCCTAAGCCTACATGAAAGCTGAAAGCAATGTCTGGAACTAGATGAACGTCTCAAGGATAAATAAATGTTGGTGCTTTTCAGCCAGACATGAAAGATGACACAAGCAAGCCTCCCCTGTCTCACTAACACTGAATGTAACTTATGCCACTGCAGTGTGTTGATCTTCAGATTATTTCACAAAATTACACAGAGCCCTAATCCCTATAACAGATGGTGTTCTTCCTGTGTGCCTTCAAGTCATTTCTGACTTATGGAGACCCTAGCATGGGGTTTTCTTGGCAAGATTTGTTCAGAGGGAGTTTACCTTTTCCTTCCGCAGATGCTGAGAGAGTGTGACTTGTCCAAGGTCACCTAGTGGGTCTCCATGGCTGAGCAGGAATTTGAACCCCGCTCTCCACAGTCCGAGTCTCAAATCACTGCATGCCATATAGTACATGGGCGTTACTCAATAAATAGGTGAGTGAAAAACATTCTGGGGTGGAACCAGAGTTAGAAAGTAACCTTCTTATCATAAGTTGCTTTGGCAACTAGTTACTTTTTGTGCCAATGAGATGGAATATAGTTATTTTTAAAAGCTGATGGCTGTGGCTGTGATTCACTACTTTTAAGCAGAACAGAAATGGATCTTGTTCCTGTTTTTTATTACTGGATTGTGTGCTGGCTCAGGCCATTTCTGCACTAGACTGTTATAGCGCTATTATTTCACTTGAAACATCCTATGGAATCCTGGGGTTTGCAGTTTAGGGAGGGGCAAACAGCCCCTCCCGAAACTGCAAACCCCAGAATTCCATAGGATGTTGCAAGTGGAATAACAGCGCTATAACAGTCTAGTGCAGAAATGGCCTCAGTTTGTGTAATGAGGTGGGGAGAAGGAAGAATCATATGGGAGGTTGGTACGGATTTCTTTGCAGGGCCCTTTTGAAAATTTCTTACAATTTTCAACATGCAATGTCTGAATGGGCCCTTTGAGGAAAACAGTGAACATTTGCCTGTAATTTTTAAATGGCACTACTGTAATAGAAATGGTACATGTAATGTATCGCAGCAGGTTAATAAAGGTAGCTCAGCATCTGGGAGGCCTTCCTCCTAGTTCTGTCACATAAGACCCTGGACTCTTGCCTCAAATTCTGGCCCTTGTGACACCACTACTATGACTCTGAAGAGAGCTTGAACCCCGGCATCTCTAGTTCCAGAAACTAAGCACTATATAATTAACAATAAACCATCTTTAAGCAGGACATTATGGAGTGCTTGTTGTAAAAATATTATATCCAATGTTGCTTCTTTATCCACAAAGTTCCTTTGAGAATCTATAATTAATCTGTGAGATTTCTTTCAGGGACTAGTATACAAGCAATTTAACTGCTTCCCCCAGTTTCTTGCAAAGACATGCCCCTCTTCTTTTCAAAATAACTAAATTTTATGATAGATTGTTTACATGAATCGTTAATGACAGAAAAGAGGGAGAAGGGGAAATGCGCTGACTGTGACCCTGTTATTTCTTACCACATTTTTTGACTGAATCACATATTTTATTAATGGGTGAGTTTTAGCTTTTCTGAAGATCTTTTCCAAACTGGTTTATTATCTAGTAAATTGCACACTACACAGATCTGGATGCAAACTGCTAATCAAGTGCTAAACCCTTCATTCATCCTGTATATAGGTACTGTATAATTTAGTAACTGGTCTGCACATGTCATGAGCTGGGTTTGAAGGTCTAACTCCCCATTTACGTAAGTTATTTGAAAGACAGGGTGGTAAATGTTTTCCCAGCGGGATTTGCTTTCCTAAGTCATTCGGACAGTGTATTTTCATTTATGAATCATTTTTAACTGATAGGTTTTGAGAAAGCAGAGACCATAAGGGAGCATTTAAAGAACACTCTCCTTTTAGATTCAGAAGAGATCATAGTAAACATTACAAATCTTGTGGTGCCCTAAAAGAACTAAAACATTGACTGTGGCATGAACTTTTTAAATAGGTAAATGTCCTCTCATCTTACCTTCATCAGGTAGAATGGGCTATTGGTCACCTGCTTTTTTGGGGAGGAACCTTCCTCCCCCAATACTAATGAATGATATGTTATAAGAGAATAGCATGACTAGCTCTACCGAAAGACAAAGTGAGATAATTACCGTAGGCAACATAAGTTGGGTGGCAGTGCTGACGTCCTCCTATCTGTTCCTCATGAACCTTCCAGCTGTTTCCCTCTGTTGGGCAATATATGCATCCTGTGTATGCCATACTACCTCTCTGGACCCTATAAACTAGCCAGTGACCTCAAGTGTGGTGGAAGATGCTATTCTGCCATTAGCAGATTACTACATGGCAGGGGATTGGACTCGACAGCCCTTGTGGTCTCTTCCAGCCCTATGAATCTGTGATTCTATGAAAGACCAGTCTGGTTGGTTCCTGTGTATGGGGCTGGGGAGAAGTGCCAGCTTCTCCTCTTCCTCAGAGAGGAGAATGTCTTGTCCTGACTTTGTTCACAAGTCAGTTGGAGTGGTTCACTTCCTGTTGCAGATCTCCTGAGTAAGGGCTCAGTTTGCACTGAGCAGGGCCATTTCCGCACTAGACTGTTATAGTGCTATTATTCCACTTGCAACATCCTATGGAATCCTGGGCTTTGCAGGACAGAGGAGTCAACAGAAGCAGCAGTTCAAAACAAGGTCAACCAAAAAAAGTAGGTGTGGGCAACTTTGTGGGATGCAAGGACGAATTTTTTTCCTTTGCCTCCCCAGTGGGCCACCCTGGTGCATCACAATGCATTGAGGAAATTCTGAGGAGCTGGAAGAGCCAAACCACTGCATTTCTGAGCAGTTTTATTATGTTTGGGGCCATTTTAATGTGAAAAGTCATCTGAAAATTAGCCACCAGAAATTAGCTTGTGCGGATTCTGGTGGTGCAAAATTGGGATTCATGTACCCTCCAATTGTCCCAATTTGGCTAGGGCAATCTTGATTAATCCACTGTTATCCCATTCGAGAAAGGTATTGATCTATAAGAACAGGAGAAGACTGACAATTTAATTCTTTCCTTGGGACTATATATTGGCATGGATATTAAGATAAGTGAAGTTCATTAAAAGTTCTCTGTTTTCTCTGAAAGCCCTGTCTGAAGGATCACCCTCGAAAAAGCAGTGTCAAGGTGGACAGGCACACCCTCAGCCTTTTGCTTTCTAAGTCAGAGCAGCAAGTGGTAGTTCCTCCTGCAAAGTCTTAGTACAGCCTCCTTAAAGGCCAAGATGGGTGGAAAATCCACCAAGCATCTTTCTCCATCTTTTGAACAGTAAATAGTAACAATAAATCAATAACTGAAAACTTGCTTCCTTTTTGTCAGGGCGTGTAGCTCCTGCCATGGCAATGTATTGGGTCTGCCGGATGTGTATGAGGTAATGTGTGTTAACCATTGTATGAGTAGATCCTCTAGAGCTCCATTAAGCTACAGAGTATCCAGTGTAAACTGATGATTGCAACAGTGTATCTGACTGAGAGTGCCTGGAACAATAGCTTGATCAATAGATCAAGGCATCAATAGCTAATTGCGTTATTGCCTATTGCTACAATATCTTCAAGGAAGGGGGAAAGATCAGAGATGGGCGAAAATGAAAGTGTAGTCAGAAGAGGCTTGTGTTTTGGGAAACTTGTATCTGTAAGATAAGGAGCAGGAAATACGTGCTTAGGTCAAACTGGTCAAGGATGAGAGGAGTGGGAAACAGGGACTGTTTCTGGGAGCTGGGAATTATCTGGGAACTTGGACTGGGATAAAGTCCTACCCTGAAGATCTTGAAATTTGGGTAGGTTCGTATAGGGAGTTACAGCCTTCCAGACAGCTTGGACCTAAGCCATACAAAGCTTTAGAGGTTACAAGCAGCACTTTGAATTCTGCCTGGAAATGGACTGGTGAATCTGTTTCAGTAAGTGAGTTTATATGCTCCCCATAACCAGCCCTAGTCAGCAGTCTAATTGCAGTGTTTTGGATGCTGAAGTTCCTGAACAGTTTCCAAAGACAGTTCCATGAAGAGTGTGTTACAGTAATACAAACAGATTATAATCAAGGCATGTGTTACCGTGCTCAGATCTGACATCTTAAGGAACAAAGGTAGCTGGCACACTAGGTTTAACTGTGCAAAGGTACTCCTGGCTATTGCTGAAACCTGGCTTTCAGGCTCAAAGTTCAGTCCAGGAGTACAGCCAAGCTACTAACCTATGATTACAGGGGGAGTGTAGCCCCATCCAGCACAGGATAAATCCCTATTCCCTGATCAGCCTTCCAACTGATGAGTAGTACCTCTGTCTTACACCCATTCCATGATCCAGTTCATCTTTTGGTTAGCAAGATCATTTAAATGAGTGAACCCAAAGTGAAGGTGTGACAAGGCAGACCATTACTTAGTTATGAAGACCTGTACAACATGCTGAGGCACAGCTAGTGAAGGAATTGAATTCTTAATTCTTTATACAGGAGGCAGATGTTAGGGAAGAATCTTCAAGGCTCCAGTAAGTTTTTAGGCCACCACGCCCCCTTTTGTGGCCCAGGCCTGTTAATTACCTCTGTTCCTAGGGCAACCTCTCCACCTCCAAACCAGTTTCAGCACATTGAGTAGCACCTTTGAAGTTTAGACTAAAACTTGCAAGGGGTTTACTCCTTGCAGTGGGTCTTTTAGCCAGCAGTGCCAGCCAGTACTCCCAGAACTCAACAGCGTCAGGTGAAGGTAACAGTCTTCTACTGTTATTTGTCTGCAGCAAATAGCATTTGCAGTTATTTGTCTGGTACCTCATTCCTGAAAATGTTATTCTGAGTTCTGATACCATGATGCTTTACTCATTCCATGTGAGAGTACGTACACTTCTGTAGAGGTATACATTTTTCTTGCTTTTCTTGTTGTTATAGTGCTTATATCTACCAATGACTTTTCTAACATCCTAACTGAGGAAGTTAGAAAGGATGCAGCTGTTACAAACTGCAGGAGTTGAAGACCTAACCCGTCTATCATTTTAGATGTGCCCTGTGGACAGGGACACACTGAAGGGGAAAAACACTCTTGCATTTTGTTGTTGGAGGCTAAGGGAATAAAGTGGCAGGAGTGCACAGCAGGAACCATGTAGAGATCAGTAGGACAAGCCCTACAACCAAAACAAAGAAGGTGAAAGCAAATTTAATGCACTGAGTCACTGAGAGTCGGCCTGAGGGTTTTTAATGGCAAGCACTACAGGAGATGGAAACCCCTTTGAGTGTGACCTTGTATTTTGTGAGCAACTGTTTTGTGAGCAACTGTTGCAAAAACACCAACACAGCATTTCTGAAAAAAGCAACATATTTCCTCTCATTGGGAGGAGGGAGAATGCCAAGCAGTTATCCTAAGTTCTCTTTTCTGCAAATATTATTATTTTTAAATCAAGCAGATTACTCACAGAAACTAAAGAATATTTTGAATGCATCAGTGACAGGCATGAGGGTCTCAGGGTTAGGGTTTTTATACCTTGGTACACACAGATTATGTAGTTCAATTCCCATTAATACTAACAGAAGTTGCTTAGCAACTGCGCTCCCAAGTTTTAGTGTTCAAGCTGACCTTGCTGGTAAATGAAATCATCAGATGAACAAAAACAGATAAGATTGTGGAAAACAAAATCAAATCTATGCATAGTTTTCCTCAGCATTTTGCATCATTCTTTCTGACTCTTCTTACTCTTCAAAGATCCTACAAGACAAACACCTTTCCAGGATAGCTGTGGTGGCCCTGTGACAGGGGCTTTACTTCCTTCTTTCCCAGATTGGTATGGCAGTTCTCCAATCTAATAAGGCACCCTTCATTTTCCGCACAGCAATGCCTTCCCCCTTGTAACATTACCTTTGTGCTAAAGGGTGACGCCTTTCAATAGTTATTTAGAATATCTTAATAGTTCTATGGGAGTGTATCTTCTGTGTTATTTTAAATACTATATACCAATCCGCAGAGTCAGTATTTATAAAAATAAAATGTAATATTTATTAAGCTAACATACAGATCAAAGTATTGGAGTTCATATGCAAATCAAATTAATACAGTTCTTCAGAGTACTTTTAGACAGTTTCCTTATATCTTTATATAATATATACCTTATATATCATATAAGCTCAAGTATCATAAACAGCCCTTTGGCTACACTTTAACCAAAGGCTCAACCCCCAATCTAGGTCACACATTCTGACCAGATTCTATGATGGTTTAATTACACTTCTGCCTCTTCTATCTCTGCTTCTTCCTCTAAAGGCTCCTAGAATTCAGGGCCAGCTCCGATGGGCAGACATGGGCCAGGGTGTCCTGGGGATAGTGGCAAATTGCATCTGCTTTCATACTGCATGGAGAATACAGGAAGGGTAGGAGAGGGGTAGGAGAAACATGAGATAATTCCCTTCTTTAGTCCAGGTTGAGGAGAAGGTTGTGGCACAGTGGTAGAATAAATGTGATCTAGTATCATTCCCTGGGGTCTGCAAGTAGGACAAAGGAAAGGTCTTTGTCTGAAGCCCTGAAGGTTGTCTTCCAGCCAGTTTAGAGAACACTGAGTTAGGTGGACCAATTGAACAATTAGGTGTAAAGTTGAGAGTTCACCAGTTATCTTTGAAGAGGAGCCATAGCTTAGAAAAACCTTTTTTTTTTTTTGGATTACAATAACCAATCCTCCAGCCAGCATATAAAACCTGATTTTAGTTATAGGCCCCATGAGTAAGAACGGCATCACACTTCTGAAATCCTGCTGAATTCATTAGGATGAGTATCCTAGAATGTTCGACATCACAGAAGGCTCAGGAAACACATCAGTCAGGAAGACAAGGATTAATTCTTGTCTGTTTTATACAAAGTAAAGATTGTCCATGGGGAACTCCTGACCCCACACAGGTACTATATCCATATACCATGTAATGAGACGATCCACACATGCCCGTGGGATGGTAGATTCCATTAAAATGTTTGGATCAGTTAGTCTTCTTTTTTTTTTCCAAACAAACCCTACAAAGAAAATGAAAATATGAAAAGCACAGCAATTTAAAAAATATAATAAAGATTTGTTGAAGTTGCAGATGTAGGCTTGAATTTTAAGTTCAGAGTTTTTTTTCATAGCAAATGCCCATTTTGAAAGATTTCCTTGTGGCTCATAACTTGGCTCATGAACTGTGGCTCATAGCTATTCTCAAAAAGGAATTCATTCTTGTTACTTGTTATGGTGTTTGAATAATAACCTGTTGCCTTTGATCCAATGGTCAAGTGTTCAAAAAGGAACTTGCCACATTGCTTGTTGCACTTCTCATTACTTTTCTAATATTTCATGCTTACTTTTTTTTAGGACAAAAAGCAATTTTAGGATTGAGAGGAGAATGGCATAAAATCTGAACTCTGTTAAAATGCTTGGGAAAATGCCCCCCAAAACAATCTTTGTATGTAGCTTGAAGCTTACTAAACTGGTAAAGTAAGTTCACTCTTTTTTTATTTTGTTAATTTTGAAACATCATGTAGAAGCATTACATCTTTGTTACCAAACAAATAAAAGGCACAAAAGCTAGTTACAGGTAGCTATGTTACTTCCAAATTGTGCTATGAAATCTTGTTCACATTTGTTAAAGGCTTTTTGCTTATATGTGAATTTAACTAAAATGGATGGGATTTAGTTTTAAGGCTAAGAATTGCCAATATACCTTTCAATGAAATTTTAACAATGAAAACATGTTGGGAAGTTGATGAAGAACCAGATGGTGGCTGAATGAATGAATGCTTTGGTTTCCACAGGGCTTAGCTTTTCTTTTCAAGGTTATTTCATTTCAGTGAAGATAAACAGCTAGTGAGAAATTGATAAAGACAGCAATCTCCTTGTGCAGAATGTTCAGTGAGCTTAAACAAGACAAAGTAGGTGTTTTGCTGGTCACACACTTTAGTGGTGATTGACGAGGATCTCATTGAATGAGTCTTTGACAAGGATCACAGTCTGATTCTTCTTTGGTCTGAGGGGAATGTTCTAATTTGTAACCGTTATCAGTATTAGGCCAAACATTCTGGTGGTTCAGAGCATTTGCACACTTTATACATATCAGTGTATCTTCAACCAAGCCAGCCCTAGTTCTCAATCTGTAATACCTACAGAATGTGTGTACCTGCAAACAGTAGTAGAATGTGTTTTTGAGTTGCCTGTAGGCTTATGGCGACTCCATTTATTTTGTGAGGTTTATTTAGGCAATGAATACTCAGGCCCTTTTTGCATCTTACCTGGTCTCGTGCAGGGATCATGCAAAAAGCCTCGTCCGGGAGGCACTCATGTCCCCTCTGCTTCCCCTCCGCACCAGCTCTGTGCTGGCCAGAAGGAAGCGTGAGTGCTCTGCCCCTTCCTTCCACAGCGCAGCCGGTTACTTTCCCAGGCTGCACTGGGGGAGGAAGCATGATGGCCATGCCTCTGAAGGCTCCACACGCAAGGTAAGTGTGGGTGGGGCCCGGGAGGGACACGCAATTGCGCATCATTTTCCACAACAAGCCGAAAATGATATAATGCGTGATTGCCACCTACTGGCCTCGGGAGCATTGCACGATTGCGAGGAGGTCATGTGAAACGGTTCTCGCAATCCCGCAGTGCTCCTGAGGCCATTTCGCAACAGGACTGGTGTGCGAAAAGGGCCTCAGAGATAGATTGTGATTGCCTTCCTCTGAATATATAGTTTATACCAACTGGTATTCCTTGGTGGTTGTCCCATCCAAGTATTAAGGCCTCACACTGCTTAGTTTCCAGAATCCAATGCGGTCTGGTGCCTTTAGATATTCAGGCTAAGCCAGTGTGTGTGTGTGTGTGTGTGTGTGTGTGTGTGTGTGTGTGTTCTGGGGTTTGAATCCTTGCTCATCTGTGAAAACCTGATGGCGAGTCATATTCCTACAGCCTTACAGGAAGCCAACAGAAACCTCTTCTGAATAAATCCTGCCAGGAAAATCCAATGAGAGGTTGCCATAAGTTGAAGTCAACTTGAAGGCACAGAAGAACAACAGTTTGCAACTTGGGTTCTTAACAGTTGTAAATTACAATCTGTAAAATCAGAACACTCAAAACAAATGCATGAAGGACTTCTAGCCATACCAGGTAGTTTGGGCTTCATTTCCACATAGAAATGTAAACAAGCCGGAACTCAATGGATATTATTTCTGAGTAGATGTTGTACAGGATGCATGATCAGACCATTATCAGACAAAATAAGAATGAACTAATTTTGCCATTATCAGGCAAAATTAATTACAACTTGCCTGTCAATGCTGAGCCACCCCTTAAAAGCAGGTCTAGAGTTCATGCATATTTTGAACAATTAACTTATTTTTTGGTTTTCAATAGCAACTGAAATATTCCAATTTCAGTTATTCAAAAACATCTGAATCCTATAAGCTGCTAACTACCTGATCATCCTTTTAAGAATTGCACACAGAACATGAGGCACAGCATGAAGCAGCATCTGAGCGCTTAGCACTTTAAAAAGGTAAAAGTTACTCTACAAAAAGAGAAAAATGATTTGTAGTTAGGTTATTGCCATGAGGTAACCTAGTTATATGCTTGTTGGTGAGAAAAAGAATTGCAAGTAATTTGCTACAGGCTTTCCACACTTATCTGACAGGTTAGGGACTGGAGCACTGTCAGAAAATGGAACTGGCTGAAAAGTGGAATCCATGTACTATAGGAATCATGAAGGATTTACAGAGGCCTCTACAGACAAGAAGAACTGATGAAAGAGCAGAACCCCTGTCAAATTAATGGAACTTGTCCTTAATTTGGAAGCATAAGAAGAGTGGTCAGATAATAGGGCATCAAAAGATAGTCCCAGGTCAGCTTTGCTTTCCTTGCTATGCCATCCTTATGCCATCCTAATGACACATAGCGTTTGAAACCTGCTATCACCTAACACCTTGTAATTCACCATGCACTATCATACCAGGTTATTTGCTGTTTGATGCCATGTAATACTTGTAGTGATTTGCTCTTTGATGGCATGCAAAAAGGGCTGGAAGGGGCTGGTGGAAACTGAAGGAAAAAAGGTGTTTTGGGAATGATGGTATGTTGTTCCAATGAATCCTCAGAATAAGGAAAAAAACAAGGTCAGGACGCTGGTGGGCTGGAAGCCAACCTGGGAAAGGAGTTGTTTTAATTAGCTGGCAGATAAGGGCCTTGAGCACACAAATTTGTAACGTTACTGCTTGTAAGACACTGTTAATCCAATAGGGCTTTTAGTCCTGGCCATTGTCAGAATGGCTGCTGTTATTCTGAGGCCCTTTTCACATGTGGTGGGGGGGGGACGGTGTAGAGCGACCTCCCACGGAGGTCGTCTACACCATAGAGTGGACTGGCGTGGACTACTTTTAGTAGCTTCACACCAGAATCCACTCAGGAGCGGCTGGAACTAGCTGGGCTCCGTGTTTTTTAAAAACCTCTTTTTAGAGGTTTTTAAAAAGCACGGAGCGCGCAGCCCCGTGCCGCTCCGTCGCCCGGCTCCGAAGTGGATCTGCAGGCGCGCGCAAGTGCGTGCCTGCAGATCTGCCGGGGGCGGGCTTCCGGCTGGCGAGCTTCTCCGGTTGGTGGAGAGCCTCCACCAACCGGAAGCTGCCATCTGCGACGCCGGAGGAGTGTGGAGCAGCAAGCTCGCGCTGCTCCATGCGGCGACGGACTTACCCAGCTGGAGGTAAGCTCCGTTTTAGCCTGTTTTCACCCGTTTCCCCCCCGACATGTGAAAAGGGCCTGAAACTCCTAAATAAATCTTTTGCAAAATTCTAAACTAAATCTCTGGGACTGATATTATCCTGTACATGACAGGTGGGGCCTTCCTGTATACGTTATGATTAATTATTTCCTAAATGCCATTCAATATGAACTGCCAAATAGCCATTACTCAATAAAATACAATTGTTTATTCAAAGCAGATTCTAAATATTCAGCAAAATTTTGGTGTATCTAGAGAACTGCATGCTTCTCTCTACTTAATGCCTTCCTAAATCTTATGAAACAAAGTGTGAAGCATCAGGATGGGTTCACAGGCCTCATGCGGAGTGGCCGATAAAGACATATAAAATATTTGCACCTGTTTAGGACTTGGGACTCCTTTCCTTCTTAAATCTGCCCCACCCTCTTGCCCAGGTTTAAAACACTGCAGTGGTTCAGTGGTCTGAGAGTTGGATTATGATACTGGAGACCAGCATTCCCATCCCACTCAGCCATGGAAACTCACTGGGTGGCCTTGGGCAAGTCACACCCTCTCAGCCTCAGAGGGAGGCAAAGGCAAATTTCCTTTGAACAAATCTTGCCCGAACACCCCCTTGATAGGTTTGCTTTAGGGTTGCTGTAAGTCAGAAATGACTGGAGAACATACAACAACAAGAAGGATTAAATGGTGGTTTCCTTCTGGTATGGAAGGGGTTTTATTGCCTACTATTCCCACTGAAAGGGTTTTTTTTAAAAAAAACCTAATCTGCACTATGAAAATAACTAGGGATGCATTTAACTAAGTACATAGGTCATTTTGCTCCTTCACATAAATTAAAGCATTTACAGTGAAGGTGAGAGAGGAGGAGAAATACAAGGCACAGTAACAGATGGTAGGTCAGACTGACTCCTTGATTTCTGTATTATTAGCAGTAGATCTCCAGGCATTTCTGATCCCCAAATAATTTAAAAATGGGCAGTTATAAAAAATTCATTACTCAGATGGAAATTTTTGCTTGCTTATTTCAAATGTATAAATGCTGCTGATCTTGCTGAAAGAGAACTGAAGGAGGCAAACAAACTATATCAACAATATTTAAAACAATAGCCTAGATAGGTTAATGATGCAAAAATATATATATTTTTAAAGTAGTTAACCATAAGGGCTCAAATAAACTCAAGGTCTTTTAGAACTTTTAACCAAAGGCCTTCATAGGGAGTCAGGTTTTATGCATCTTTAAAAATTAAAAATCAGAAGGGAGAACATTTGCCTTTCAAACCACCTGAGCAATGATTTCTTCTTCTTCTCCTCCTCGTCCTCGTCCTCCTCCTTCTTTGGTAGATCATAGCTTGGAAAATCCAAGTTATCTCTCTAAACAGCCCTTAGAATAATGGAAAAAGGTAGTCACAGAGGTGACACCAACTGGCCAAACCTGGCAAATCCCAAGGAACTATATATTGAGAAATCATGCTGGTTTAGACCAGTCTGGAAAATGCTGTAGCATGACACCTAGAGAGTCTTTCACTGAAGGGTGGTCTATAAATAGATTCATTAAAAAAATCTTTATGGCTTTTGGAGGACCTGACTCTTGGTATTTGAAGGTGGCAATATTGACACTGTAATCTTCACTTTGCCAGCTGTACATTATCCAGACTAAAAATCCTGAGACTCTAGTAATAAGACCCCTGCTTTTTTTATTTTTATTTTTTGGTGTGGAGCAATTACTAGCAGATAGTGCAAATGTTATGTTTTCATTTGAAATCTGTAATCTGCTCAAGCGATCTGTTAAAGCATATGCACAGGCTTGGGTGCATGTCCCATATTTTAAGCCAGGCTCCAATTACTGAAGTTTTATTCGCCGAAGTTTTATGTAAATCTGCTAAGATGTCTCTGTACGAATCAGTGTCTTGGGCTCATTAGTAAACATGCACTTTGATGTCAGCTTTGCATCTAGACTACAGACCTGTGAATAATGTCAAACCGTAAGAGTTCCTGTTTCTCAACAGCCTTCTATGCTATGGGAGCATGGCATCTCTGTATTTTGGCCATCTTGTTTTTAATTCTGTTTACATTTAAGAGCTGAGTCATTGAAGAGTAGAGCTGTTTTTGCTTTTTTTGCAATGTTTGTTTTATTATGTTTTATTACATATTTGTGATTTTAAATCAAGGAGAACAAGTGTAGCCCCCCAGATGTGCTTGGAATGACACTCCCATCAGCCTCTCCCTGCGCAGAAGATGGTGAAGAATGCTGGGACCTGCAGTCCAAGACCATCTGTAGGGTCATACTTTGACCAGCCCTGCTGCAGATATTTGCAGATGGTGGTTTTTGATATTTATAATTTTTGGTTTTAATTAAATTAATTTTAATTTTAATTTAATTTCTGTCACCCACACTGGGCTCTTCTGCAGAAGGATAGCTTTTAGATGACAACAATAAGAATGACAGAGAGCCAACATAGCGTAGTGGTTTGAGTGCTGCACTACGACCCTGGAGACCAGGGTTTGATTCTCTGGTCAGCCATGGAAACCCACTGGGTGATCTTGGGTACAACACACACACTGAGCCCCCAGAAATCCTTGTGATAGGTTCACCTTAGGTTCTCCATTAAGTTGGAAATGACTTGAAGGCACACAACAACAAAATGACAATGACAATTCCTATGGTTCTGCTAGCTGGAGATGATGAAAGTTGTAGACCAATACATCTTGAAGATACCAGATTACGGGAAGGCTGTTGGAACACAGAGCAAGTTTGTGGAAGATAGCTCCCTCCCTTTTAAATGTGCTACAGAGCAGATGGACCATTCGACATTAAACCTATTGCCTACAGGAACACTTTAACAGGAAAATGGAATTATCAGTGGCTGATACTGCAGTACTTTGCCACTACATGAATCTTTCTCCCTCCCATTCTCCCTTTTGGCTATTTTTTTTTAAAAACTGACGAATGCATACTTTTCTTTTCCAATATTGGAATGCACGCCTCCCAACCAAATATGGAAAACTAAAAAAAAAAAAAGATGTCAAAAATATCTTCACTCTGCCACAAAGCTATTTCCTCTGCAGCAAGGCTTCATAAGTCCCTGGGTCTGAAGGCAGGCGTTTCCTTGCAGCCCATGTGCTAACCCATTCATTAGCAAAGAATGTGCTACCACCCAAGTGCTGCTCATTAATAGCCACTGCCAAGGTAGCGATCAGCGTTTGTATTTTTCACATTTCAGCTCCTGTTGACACTGCTGATTACACTTCCCCACCCACACAAGCATACGTAGACCAACTGTGTCAACACTCCAAATGAAGCAGACTGCAAAAGCTTTTGACAAACAAGGTGTAGACACTTTCGGGACAACAGACTAACATAGCTATCACCTCCCAATCCTTGAACTTCTGAAATAAGTTACCATTCTGATGTGGGATGCACACACAGAGTGATGTTCCTGTTGTTTCCTCCTGTTAGATGCATTTATATACTGCCGTTCTTGTAATGAACTCAAAGCAGCATACATAGCTCTCCTCCCCAACTTTATTCTCACAGCAATCCCATGAGGTAGGTCAGGTGGAGAGAAAGTAACCGGTCAAAGGTCACCCAGTGAGTTTGATGATTCAATGTGGCGGCTAGCACCTGGATCTTGCAAGTCTCAGTGCATCATTGCAGTGGAGTATCTAGTTCAACAGCGCCTAGGGCAAGCATGGAAGTTGCTCCCCTGGGTGCTACTTCTCCCACTGCTGTTGCCCTAGGCCTCAGAAAACCATGGCAAAGACCCGCAGGCAAGGCTCGGTGGAAGGGTGAGGCTGGGTTTGGCTTTTTTGCACCCCCTGGCACTGGCGCCCAGGGTACATGTCCCAGTTGCCCCACCCTAAATACACCTCTGCATCGCTGTAACCACCACATTATACTATGTATTGAACATGACTGGGTATTGTTATGGCTGCTGTATTGGGACAGACTGTTTCTCCTTTAATTTTCACAACAGGCTAAAAGTTTCATTTTCTCTCCTTGTATATTGTCCTGCTCCCAACTCTATAACCATAGCTTTATTTCCTCTCTATATTTACAAAGACAAAAAGTTTTCCCAGCATAAAAGCATTTGTCGATAACTGTATTTCTAAGAACATCTGTGGCTCAGCAGCTGCAGTGCAAATGAATATTTGAATACAGGAAAACAGCATTTGCTATAAACTTTCCCTGTCTTCTCATCTTCCCACCGCTTCTATTTTATCACTAGCTCTGCTTGAAGCACAC
Organism: Cyclura pinguis; assembly: GCA_030412105.1. NCBI lineage: Eukaryota > Metazoa > Chordata > Lepidosauria > Squamata > Iguanidae > Cyclura > Cyclura pinguis. The sequence goes on from CM059599.1 coordinate 206,208,593, forward strand.
TCCCCACTGAGAAATTGGAAAGAGTGGGAAGCAACTTGCAGCTTCATCAGTAGATATTCCCTCCAGCCAGCCACTGGATGCTATTACAGTCAAAGTTTGCACAGTAAAAAGCCAGCATTTGGTTGAGGCGCATCTTTCTCTCAATTCAAAGATTTATTGCCCAGACACACATCTTCAGAACACTCTTCTGTACTGCAAGGTAACCTGAAGGAAAACGTATCTTCTAATGTGACAGTTTAAACGGATGCTGTCCTTTTGCGTAGTATAATATTAAATTGAAAGTTCTTAAGATACCCATTCTGGCATTCCTCGCTCAATTTAAAGGAGAAGCAAAATAGTCCCAGCAGGTTTCCAATTCGGCACTCTCTTTCAGTTTGCAAACCTATCATTCAAAGACTGCGCAGATGTTTATTGCTTTGAATTTGCGGGTTTGTGAACATTTCCCATAAGGCCTGGTTGATAACATCTCTCATGAGCTGGAGCAGTAAAAGAAATGAAGGTCCCAGCCAGTAGAAAGTTCTCCTGCTCCAGAGTCTTGTGAAACAAAAGTGAACACATGGGTGGCCTAGTGGAGATTACATACCTCTACATCAAGAATAGAAAATGTACGTAGTCCTCTAGGTGCTGTCAGACTCTCAATCCAGTGACTCAACCACGCTCTGTGATGGCTGGGGCTGGTGTGAGTGGGATTGAACCAATGTCTAGAGCAGAATTTCTTAACTCCAGGGTCCAGGCCATTCCTGTCCAGGAATGACCTTCCCCAGGTAGGAGGGAATCCATGAATCAAGTGCAATCCCTTCACTTTCCTTCCTGTCAGTTTAAATATTGTTGTTCTAATTTTTTTTGTCAAATTATGTTATGACAGTAATGTTTCAGTCTTCTTGCACTGGGGCTTTTAGCACCTGAGAACTTTCCCTTCATCTCTGTGTTGCTACTGTTACCATGCCCTACCACCTCTCCTACGAGATATGCAATTTTCATAAATTGGACTTATTGATGACTGGAGAACATGATTGGGGTCATGCTGACCAGAGATATGTTTGCAGTCATGATGATGGGAAAGTCCAGATAGGATTATGCAAAAACACCCAACACTGGTGAGTTTGTACTAATTCCTTCACCTCTTCAGGCGGTTTGCATTTTTGAACACAGTGGAAGACAAACTGTCCAAGTAAAGCAATCACAGACCATCCCTTGATCTTACTCTACGGAGATATTCCCTATACAATCTTTCTGACCAACCATTAAGAATTATCATAAATCCCACCAATGTTTTGTCACTCTAGGGTTAAAGCAATCAGCCCATTCTGAACCCCTTTGTCACTCCCATGGGACAGTCATTATGGCTTTGTCAATGCACCCCTTCAGAGTATGAAATAAGATATAAAACGCCTAGCTTTGACCCCAGCCAATTGTAGTACATAGTATATGGTACATAGTGCCTCAGACTGCCATTGCTCTGCTACTCTCAGGTGCTGTCTGAGCCCCTCTGCTGAGACCTCTTTCTTCAAGACTGGTAACCATCACCTTTCCACCCCAATCTCTCTCTATCCAACCTTTACTGTCTTTCTGATAACTTTTTATAGTTCTTAAGAATATTCGATTTCTCGTATGTTTGTAGATTCAAATAAAATACTTTGTTTCACTTTAACTACACTCCTCTCTACAGTTAGTACTGGTATACATAGGTGAATAGATCCTGATGTTACCCTCCTCTTGCAGGCCTCCTTTGAGCTACAGTTCCCCCAGATTCTAAGGAGACACTGGCATTGCGGGCAGACCGCAACATCACCCATCTCTTAGGATAATACTATTGTATATGGTCACATAGCATACAATCATCATTGTCACTAGGCTATGGGACAGGGGCTCATAGCTTTCATCAAATGGGACCTAAAAAAGTTGTGACTAAAAAAAATGAAAAAAAGTTTGTGACTAAAAAAGTTAAGAACTACTGATCTGGAGCCTCACAATGTCTCCAGTCCTAATCCAACCTTCTATAGAGGTGCTTCCCTGTAGATTGTTCCAAAGGCTTTAATGCCCCAAGGCAGTATTTCGTTAAATCTCATCAAAGTTTGAAAATCTGTGTAAAAAATAATGGTGCTCAGAACTCGTGAGTTTTAAGTAAAGCTCTGCTTTGTTATTTGCATCAGCTTGAGTACTTTTTAAACAATATTTAAACATGCTACATGATAAGCAATAGAGAGTGTTGTCTACAGGCAGTGGTGGTAATTGGTGACCTGCATGGCAACTGGACAGTTAATCTACTCTGAGCTTTAGTCTGAAGGCACTAGACCAATTTTGGGGTTGGGGTTCAGCATGATGGATATCTCCTTTAAAGTTTAGACTAAAATCCAGTGGTATATGACTTCACAGAAACTTATGAAGATAACACGTAAAGGAAATGGTTTATGCTGGAAATGTGAGAACACTTTAAGAACCCATTTTCATATGTAGTGGCCATGCCAAAACAGCCAAAAAATACTGGAAACAATTTATAATATAATTACAAAGATTCTACTCATAAAATTCAAAATGACCCTAGACATATATTTATTAAATATAATTGGAAATCAGAAAGAGATGGGAGTAAAGAAGAAGATAATATTATACTTAATAATGGTGGCAAGAATCTGTTATGCACAATATTGGAAGGAAAAATTAGAGCTATCAATGGATGACTGGAAGATAAAAATCATGGATATTATTGAAATGGAGAAGTTATTAAGCTTAATGAAAGAGAACACAATCCAACAGTTTGAAATAGCATGGAGACCAATCATAGAACGGATAAAAAGCAACCAATAAGAGACTTAGAAAAACAATTTTTATGTTAAGAGTGGGATTAAGAATAGGAAATAAGGTTGAACTTTTCTATTAATACTAGCATATACATGGGGCGTTGCCTGGGATTTTATTTTCTCATAGGTAATACTTGTTAGAAAGATTGGAGATGCTGTGTCTCTAATTCTCCAAACTGTCTTGTCCAGTACCTGTAACTTTCCCCCATATCCCCCAATCTAATCTGCATTCAGAGTTATTAACATGCAGAGGTTGGCTTCCTGAGGGAATATACTGCTCTCCTCTTTGCTGCTAGGCCTCATTTCCATAGCAACTGGCCTATTCAAGACAGACACAGTTGACTGAGGCCCAAGAGCTCTCTGGCTGAGAAGTCTAAAGGCTCCTCCCTAAATTGCAAACCCCAGGATTCCACAGAATCTTCTTAGGCAGCCAATCTTATGAGGTCTTCGCCTGACACAGCCAATCGTATGAGGCCTTTGCCTGACACAGACAAACAGAAAAACTTTGACTTTTATATATTAGATTCGTATTATGTAGGATAAATATAGATACAAGAAATATAACAATAAAAAAAGTACTTCATAGAAAGTAGGTTTTGATGGATGCATGACTTGGATGAAGGAGTAGAGGGCATGGTGATCAAATTTGCAGATGACACCAAATTGGAAGGGGTTGCTAGTACACCAGAGCACAGGACCAAAATTTAAAATAAGTTTGACAGATTGGAGAGCTGGGCCAAAGCTAACAAAATAAATTTCAACAAAGAGAAATGTAAGCTCCTGCACTTAGGCAGAAAAAATGGAATGCACAAATATAGGATGGAGGACACATGGCTGGATAACAGTATGTGTGAAAGCAGTCTAGGAGTCTTGGTAGATCTCAAGATCACAACCTGAACGTGAGTCAGCAGTGTGATGTGGCAGCCAAGAAAACCAACGCGACTCTTGGTTGCATCAATAGGAGTATGGTGTCTAGATCAGGGGAGGTAATAGTACTACTTTATTCTGCATTGGTTAGACCTCATCGGGAATACTGTGTCCAGTTCTGGGTACCTCAATTCAAGAAGGATATTGGCAAGCTGGAATGTGTCCAGAGAAGGGTGACCAAAATGATGAAGAGTCTGGAAGCCATGCTCTATGAGGAGTGGCTTAGGGAGTTGTGGATGTTTAGTCTGCAGAAGAGAAGGTTGAGAGGGGACGTGATAGCCATGTTTAAGTATTAGAAGGGATGTCATGTTGAGGAGGGAGTAGGCTTGTTTTCTGCTACTCCAAAGACTAGGGCAAGGAGCAATGGATTCAAGCTGCAGGAAAGGAGATTTTACCTGAACCTCAGGAAGAACTTCCTGATGGTCAGAGCTGTCTGGCAGTGGAATATGCTGCCTCGGAGTGTGGTGGAGTCTCCTTCTTTGGAGGTTTTTAAGCAGAGGCTGGATGACCATCTGTTGGGAATGCTTTGATGGGTGTTCCTGCATAGCAGGGGGTTGGACTCGATGGCCTCTGTCGTCTCCTCCAACTCTATGATTTTGTGATTCTACGTGGAAAAACCAGTATTGAATTTGAGGAAAATGCACAGTACGGATTGTAGGGGTGGTAGGAGAGCAAATATAGAATAGGGTAGGGAGAAGTAGGTAAGGTAAGGAAATATAAAAATATAAAATGTACATATAAGAAGAGGGGTTGTGGGGGAGGGAATATAAAAGGTTAAATGTACATATAAATATTGTGAATGTATTGAGATGTGTATGTATCTTTTATTTTTTGTAAAAGAAAGGATAAAAAGTTTTTCTTTTATGTATTGCATGAAAGTTTATAAATATAAATATTTCTATAAAAATAAAAGCACACATATTTTTAATTATAATATAAAAATTACAATTAAAAATAAAGTTTAGGCTAAAATCTGACATGAAGCCAACACAGTACAAAAAGAAAGCTCTGGGTAAATGTATTTAACAGGAGTGGCTGTCTCCCAATATCTGGCTGGCCATGCCTTCCCCGCCCTGCCCTTAACCCACAACCAGTGAAAGCTGTGGGAATCATAGATCTGCCTTTTCAGGTCACTTTGAGCAGATCTATGATTCCCACAGCTTTCACTCAGTAGCTCTGGCTCATCTCCCTCTTCCTTTTCAGGGCCATTTGGTAACGTTGATTTTGCAGTATCAACAAGAGTAGGAGCTATGCAGGAGAGCAGGATTTACAGCTGCATGAGATCTGAGTGTCTTCTCCTGCAAACTGCTGAAGTTCCCCTGAAGCAGCCTGGATGCTTTTTCCTGCCTACAGTGTTCTTGACATAATTCTACCTTTTCCTGTCCAATAAAAGGAAGCCATGGTGTATACTGCTTCTGATTGCTTTCATGGAGATCAAACTCAGTCTGTTAATATCTGTAGGGGAAAAAGGGCTTTATGAAAATAAATAAAATGCTTTTTGCCCTTAGGCCCCAATTGCTTTTGTGTACAGCTGGGTGACAGTGCTGGGGCTGCAGCCAGACTTGCAAATGTCTTGATTCTTCCAGAGGCAGCTATCGAGTTCCAGGCTGAGGGGCAGTAGATTCTCATCTGGTTTTATTTTTCACTTGAATGGATCTGACGTTGCTGAACTTATTTTGGGGATAACATCCAGTACCTTGGATAACTCCTTTAAAGTCTGGAATAAAACCCAGTGTGGATTCTCTGCATTCCAAATATGGGTGCCACCTACTGTCCCTGACCTATTGCAGTCTAGTTCAGCCACTGCATCTTGCTTTTGCTATGGAATTGGACTAAAAATAGTTTCACCTAGCAGAATGACTCCTCCAGCATCAGATTAGCCAACTGGACCACTGCTGTATCCTCTATCTGGATGCTGGGGTATCTCCAGTCTTTTCAGCAGAAAGACAGCTCAGCTCTGCTGTGTTTTACACTGTGAAAGGAACTACGAACTCTGCACAGGATGGAGGCAATTCTGAGCTTCCAGTGCTGTTTTATACTTTCAAAAATATAACACCAATGCTTTCTGCTTTTTTTTCCTCCTAGCAGGCATTGGGGATAGCCCATCACATCAAGCAACGAGTCTCCTTTGAGCATCTGCAGTCCCTTCTTTCTGAGAGGCAGCAGTCAAACCCAAGAATATCAGATATGGAGACAAGAAAGCAACAGAGCAGACAACACAAAGATTGCAGAAAACTCTAACTAGCTGTTTCCAGCTCTCTTGCCCCTTAGTGGCACACAGTAACTTACATGAGCTAGTTGCATTTTTTTCTCTTCATTTTCACTATTTTCTATGCCCTCACACTCATGCAGAGTTCTTGTGTGGATAAGTCTTGTGAGGCATGCAGATAAGCAGGACTCTGGCTTATGTAATGCACCTTCTGGACAAGGCCTGTGGCTATATGACAGTAAAGAAAGAGTAGTCTGAATCAGGGAGTGGACACTTCAGTAAGCTTTGGGAAGAGCTGGCCATGGACAATCTTTTGGTGCAGTATAGGGGTGTTTCTCCATGTCATAACCATCAAATGCCCTATATTACCCCTAGAGGAATTTCTGGTTTGAGTAAGGCTGGTGGCAAGTATAGTTGTAGTTGTCGTGATATAGGGCTCACTTTGGGGATTTTTGTATATTTAGCCTGGAAGGTTTGCGAATAAGTTTTATACACCAGGCAAAGAGCTCCCCACATGGCTCAGCTTTTAACCTTGGATGTGATTTCCGTGGGTGGCCCAATAAAGACATGTGCCCATTGATACAGAATGGAAACACAATAAATCACTAGTTTCCAGGCCAGAGAGCTGTCTCTTTAAGTAATTGCTTCTCAGGAAGTGGGTGGGCCTGAGAAGAATAGTCTGGCCCAGAAAGTGTTAAAGGGCTGAGTTGGCCATTTCTGCACTACCCTGTTATAGTGCTATTATTCCACTTTCAAGATCCTGTGGAATTCTGGAGTTTGTAGTTTACTTAGGCCAAAAAGCTCTCTGGCTGAGAATTCTAAATTCTTCTCCCTAAACTACAAACCCCAGAATTCCACAGGTTGTGGAAAGTAGAATAAGAGCACTATGACAGTGTAGTGCAGAAATGGCCCAGGTCTTCTCCCTGGGCTCTGTCCAGGGTCCTGAAAGATCATCCCTCTGTTCTCCTTGTTACTGGAATCCTAACATGAGATGGAACCCTACCTTTAGGGCAGACTTTGGAAGTCATGTATTAAAAGTAGGTAAATTAAATGTAACACATTAATTTGGGTGACAGCAAGGACATAACAATATTCCTGTTATGGTTAATGAAATGACTGGTAATGGCATTATTACCATTAATATAATGAGTCATTTTTATTCATGATTTCCAAACTGGGTTTGCTGTGGAGGGAGTGTGAGGCAGTGGTTTGAGTGTTAGACTAGGATTCTCAGAAACTAGGGTTTCCCTGCTCAGCCATGGGAACCCACTGGGTGACCTTGGGTGAGTCACACTCTCTCAGCTTCAGAAGGAGGCAAAGGCAAACCCCCTCTTATCAAGAAAACACCATGATGGTTTTGCCTTAAGGTTGTGATAAGTCAGAAAAGACTTGAAAGTACATAACAACAAAGTAGTAAATAATTTTTTTCTCATGAATTCCAAACTGGTTTACTTTGGAGAGAGGCATTTTAAGGGAATTTTTGACCATTTTTTTCAGTTTGAAGAGTTCTTTTAAAAAATAAAATGAATTGGCAATATAACCTATTAGTAACACATAATGAGCCATAGCCAAGAATAGACTCTTTTGTTGTTATTGTTCTTGTTAATATATAAAGCTGATGGTACACACTAGCTCTAAAAACAACATTGCAAGCTTAGCTTTTAGTCTTCTGCTGTGCCCAGAAGGCTAAGCCAAGGATTGAGGAATCATCCCTCTGTTTTTTTTTTTCCTGTTGAAGGCTGCGCTTCTTTGAGATCAATTTGGGCACATGGTGCTACTTGAAAGTATCTTTTTCTCACTTGCCCTGTCCCTTTTTGCCCCTTTGCTTTTGGCACCCTTTCACTCTACCTCCATCTTCTTCCTTGTTCAGCAAGCTCCTGGAGGAGGGACAAACCACCACTGCTAGGAAACCAGGCCAAGGACTGAAGTCTGTGCACATGTCTGTTAACTTACCTATCAACTCTGCTCCCGTAGGACTGACCTTCCTGTTTGTCTTCTGGGCTGTTTTTTAATTGTGTCTTGATTCCATGTGAGTTACTTGGTAATACCCTTAAAAAAAACTTCACGCAAAGCCTTCTCCAAAAAGTTTCCTGTTCTGAGATTTTATCCTTGAGATATACCGCATTGAGATTTTAGTCATGCTTCAAAACTCTCTGGAGCTGTGCCATCACACATGTATATTTGTGGGATATATGTGGATTAGTGTAGTATGGTAAGATAGCCAACATGAAATAGTGGTATGAGCTATGGAGACCCATAGTTGTACTCTTTCAGCCACAACGGAAGGCAAGGGCAAACCCTCTCTGTACAAACCTTGCCAAGAAAAACCCTGTGATAGATTCACCTTGGAGTTCCCGTATGTCAGAAATGATTTGAAGGCACACAGCAAGTGTAGTACTACTAAAACACAATTGATCGAATGATTGTTTCAAGGCGGTGGGTTTGGAGTGATTTCTTTCCCCCTCCTTAATAGCTTTCCTCTCTTTGGCATGGTGAAATGAACTTTATATTCCCATATACTCTCAAAACCCTACCTGCTACTCACCCATTTTTTTTAAAAAAACTTTGCCAAAATACAAAGCTCAGAAGATAATAGATTACTCAGGTTAAACATTTTTAAAATATAGTCTACACACACACACACACACACACACACACACACACAGAGGCACACAGTCTTAGACACTCAATTAGTTGCTTCAAAAGCATTGGCCATTACTGAGAGAAAAAAAAAGAAGAAGATAGAAAGAGATGGACAGACAGATCCTTGACAGCATCAGGTTTCTTTGTTTTTATTTGGAAAATTAAATTGCAGTAGCAAAGTTTTGTAGCTGCCAAGATTTGTCATGGTTTAGATGGCCTGTTTCCCTTATCTAATGAATTCAGGCACTGTAAACTTCTGAGGCTTTAAACTGATCAACAGTAAAAGTCGACATGGATTTGAAAGACAGCTTTTGCTATAGCCTCAGTGATTCTTGGAGACAATTTGGGAAGCTAACACAAATTTTCTTGAAACCTCTGGAAAGTCAGATTTCCAATGGGGAAAATGAAAAAAAAAATGGCAAAATTATAATGCAAGAGTGCTGTTGTTCAGAGTGAGGGGCTCCAGCACTATGATTCTGCTTCACAAACTGGATAGAGAGGGAAGACCCACTACCCTTGAAGGGTCAGGCCCTGACGCATAGAGGTCAGAGAGTTGATATCTGTATCTTTTTCAGTTTTTATCTTTTTCAGTCAAGTTTTCTCACTGAGGGTGAAAAGTCACAAGAAGCAAAGGCAAAAACCAAAATGAGCTCTAAAAATAATGTCCATGGGGTTTTCTTGGCTAGATTTGTTCAGAAGGTGTTTTCTCTTGCCTTCTTCTGAGGCTGAAAGAGTGTGGCTTGCCTAAGGTCACCCAGTAGATTTCCATGGCCAAGTGGGGATTTGAACTCTGGTCTCCAGAGTCCTAGTCCAACACTCGGACCACTATATCATGCTGGTTCCTCTTCTTAGCCAACTGTGTTTATTCAACCAAAGCATCTAATCCACATATGTCACAGGACCTCTGCTCTGGCCTGTTGTTCCTTCATTTTCTAATCCTGTAAAAACAGGGATGGGAAACATGTGGCCCTCTGGGTGTTGTTGGATTGCAGATTCCATCATCCCTAATTAGCAAACCAAATGGTAAGGAAAGAGAGGAGATGTAGTTCTTTTGGCAACAAGTTCTCCATCTATGTTGTAGCAGAATGGTGGAATGTGAGTTATCCTAATAAGAACTATAAAATAAATGGCATTTTGACATTTTGGGAGGTCATCCTGAAGCACTGCCTCATGCGTAGACCCTCCTATGAGTAAACACATCTGCCCCTTACTTAAACTGGAGAATGGGCGCACCAACCAGAAGGTACGTTTACTCATTTGATAGCCCTCTGTAGCACACACGACCCTCCCTGGATTGGGTGGCCATGCCAGATTTGAAGTACGAGATGCTGGGAGGCAAGAACCAAGCCAGTCCTGGTCTTTGAGGATGCAGTTTATTAAGCAAAGAAGCAAAAAGAAAAACGAAAGGCACACAAGCATACATACACTCTGACACCGTCAGAAAGGCAAAGCAGGCAACGGAGCAGCATTCTCTTTGTTTCAACAGATTATATAGGCTTTTTGTGCGCGAGTAGCAAACCAGGCTGCCCATCCATCAACCTGCCGTGCTGAGATGGGCAAAGGGGGCTACCCCCCTCATCTGCCAATTACAGTACCTGCCCGATACCGCAGCGGACAGTCCCTAATCAGGCTTCACTCTCCCCTCCCCGTACTGGACGGCGCGGGGAGTGAAGTACCCCTTGTTAACATTCCTTGACTATTCTCACAGATCTGCAACACGTGGGGCAGCCTGACCTAGCAATGCACCAGCATGAGCTAACCCCCCAAATATGCTCGTTAGTATGAAGGCAAGCTGAACTAAAATGTGTGAGTGTGTAACACAAGGCCTACCCAGAGGGCCTCGGGCCCAACACTCCACCACCAGAATGGTCAAGGAATGTGTACTGCGCGTTACAATCTCTTCTTACCCTGGAGGGGCTGGATTTTCTTTGCCCTGCTCGTGACCACTCTGGGGGGGGGGGCGGGGACCAGAAGACAAAGGGGCTAGGCCATCAGATGGATGCTCAGGTTACAACACCAGCAAATTAATATGAAACAACAAAGCAGTGTTAAAGCTATGGCTATCTTTGCTTCCATCTTCTCCCCCGATTCCTTGAAACCACGCTGAGACAGGTTCAAATATAGACTGATCCTCTGGCGCTCCCACCAGTTAGTACAGACCCAGCCCTGGGTATCATTAGCTGGGCAGGTATGGACAGTCAGGCATCCTTTACTAAAACCCACCACCCTTTGGAACCGAGCAGCCAGATGGCCATGCGTCTGCTGCTCCCAACACAAACGCGGCTCCTGAGGGGCATAGACTCTCAGTGGGGTGATCCGACCCACTCCGTCATAGAGCTGCTTGATTTCCCCTCTGAGACGGGTGGTCCGGTTGGTCTTATGTGTCCCTATTTGCTGAGCAAAAGCCCTGGTGGCCCTAACATCAAACCAGTGGGCACAAGCCACCGCCGGCTGTGGGAGAGGCACTGAGGAGAGTGAGATTTGCATAGTCTTAGTATCATTCAGATAGTGGTAAAAGGCACATAGTAAGTCCTCATCAAAGTCAATCACAACAAGTGGAAAACCAGCGGCATGATGCGGCATAGCTGAGCAGATCCAGCAGTCATAAGCAGGCTGACAGCATACTTTATCCACTGCCCGGACCTGCTGTCCCCTCTTGCCAGTCTCGTTGGGGTCTGGGGCATCTGGATGATTGAGCTGGCTCAACATGATACCTCCATCCCAAACCTGCTGGCCAATAGCGGGTCCTAGCATGCTCAACAAAGTCCCCTTGTAGGAGACGGGCATTTCGGAGCAGCTTCATCTGCATGCCAGCGGTAAACCGGACCTCCTCTGGGCCATGGAAGGCATTCCCATAGCAAACTGCTAACATCCCCAGTTCACACAATTGAGCCTGAGCTTTCCCCAAAGTTTACCAGGCGCGGCTCGGGCCATCCACTTCCGTACTGTCAGGCCATGCTTGTCGCATGGCGAAAATGAGCCAGTCCATGAGGCTATGAATGCCCTCCACAGTGTGGGCTGCACACAGCAATACTGCAAAGTTGGTTGGCTGGCGACTTCGCTCAGCTTCTGCATCTCCTCTCCTGTAAGCTGCATGGAATCACCTCCAGGGTCCCATATCCGAGCTAGCCAGGCTAACAAACCTTCGTTCTTCTGCTGCTGGTATTGCTGCTGCAAGGCGAGCAATTCCTGGGCAGAATAATCCCAGACCGTTTGGGTATTATCCACCACGTGGTTGTTCTGTCCAGCTACCTGCTTTTAGCAGATCTTATCCTCAATCAAGGGACGGAGCTATGCTTTCCTTCTGATTCTCATCTTGTCCTTTGCTCCTGAGTCCCCTTCCGACTCAATCTCAAACTCACTTTCCTCATCATCTATCCAGTCCCATGGATCCCAACGCACTGGGTCCCAATCTGGATTCGTGATGACACTCTGTACCCGGGCTCGCCGCGGGCACTTCCTCCCACTGTGCCGGATGAGATGGATGGCCAGCTCCTCTGCCTTCTGTTCCCATTTTGCATTTTGCATCAGCACATCTTGCAGCTTTGTTCCACTCAACACTCGCAAGTCTCTCTCGGTATCCAACTTAGCCTGAAGTTTCCCACAGCTTTCCTTGTGGCTCTCCTCCAGCTGCGAGACAGTCTGCAATGCCGTCAGGAGCAGCCAAGCCAGCAGTGCAGCCTTGCGCTTCCCAGCAGCGGATAATCAATCCAGCTGCAGGGACTCCAGAGTGCTCTCCAGACCAGCTGGGGTGCACTCCCTCTTGAGCGCCGGCCAGGCAACAGGTCCCCCTAGGACCGCCAACTTCTGAGCTACCACTCCCCATGGTGCTTGGGGCCCCCAACCTGGTAGCTGCTGACCCACACCAAGCTTTCCAGCAGTCCTCTTCTTCCAGAGCCTGAGCATGGCATCGCACCAGTACTCGTACCCCACTCCTTGTACCAAGTGTAGCACACACGACCCTCCCTGGATTGCGTGGCCATGCCAGGTTTGAAGTACGAGATGCTGGGAGGCAAGAACCAAGCCAGTCCTGGTCTTTGAGGATGCAGTTTATTAAGCAAAGAAGCGAAAAGAAAAACGAAAGGCACACAAGCATACATACACTCTGACTCCATCGGAAAGGCAAAGCAGGCAACGGAGCAGCATTCTATTTGTTTTAGCAGATTATATAGGCTTTTTGTGCGCGAGTAGCAAACCAGGCTGCCCATCCATCAACCCGCCGTGCCGAGACGGGCAGAGGGGTCTACCCCCCTCGTCTGCCAATTACAGTACCTGCCTGATATGGCTGTGGACGGTCCCTAACCAGGCTTCACTCTCCCCTCCCCATACTGGACGGTGCAGGGAGTGAAGTACCCCTCGTTAACGTTCCTTGACTATTCTCACAGATCTGCAACATGCAGGGCAGCCTGACCTAGCGACGCACCAGCATGAGCTAACCCCCCAAATATGCTCGTTAGTGTGAAGACAAGCTGAACTAAAATGTGTGAGTGTGTAACACAGGGCCTACCCAGAGGGCCTCGGGTCCAACTCCCTCCTCACTTCCCAGCTTCCACTGCAGACAGGAAACTGGGCCAGTACTGATGAACACTTTGGTGTAGAAATGTTTTACACATGCAAGCTACTGGTGCCTAAAACATACCAAAAGAATGGCGAAGGCTTGTAGTAGCAGGCATGTCTTTGAACTATAAAAGTGGAAAAGAGAAAAGAACAAAGAGAGAGACAGGGAGAGGGAGGGAGATTTTGAGAGAGTGAGTCCTGATGGTTCAGGTGCAGCCTTAGTTTCACATCTTTTTAAAAAACCGGACTGGATCCCCACTGAATATTTCAAAATGCCTGCCCCATTTCTAGTGATAGCACAGCAGTCAGTTAAAAGATATGGGTGCGGGCAGATGTGCCTGCCTGCAGGCTGAGCCAAGCTGTCTACCGGAGATAAAAATCCGACACCCCCCGTTTTTTTGAAAGAAAGGGAAATGAACATGCTCTTTGAGGTAATATCTCTTCACCAGCCAAGGCAGGTTTACTGTCCAAGGCTGGGTGTGCACTATTTCATACAGAATGAGCTAGCAGGAGCTATCATGCCAGTCCCTAACTCATTACCCAGTAAAGCATTTGGAAACACCTTGAGCATGAAAGGTACTCTGTGAGAACTATTGTATTATACAAGAGAAACAAATGTTGCTTGGCTGAATGTGGTCCTGTTGTCCCTGTTTACTAGACGGAGTCTGTGTTTTCTGGAACCTCTTCAGGAAAGGCACCATCCCTATTTTTCTGTACTCTTTTGGCTCATCAAGAGCAAGGTGAGGCCTGCAGCAAAGATGTCGTACTGTATCTGTCCACCTAGCAGGAGTGGTCCTCTTCAGGATTTCAGTCAGCCATTCCTTCCAAGCAGGGTATCCTATTGCCCTGATTCTTAACAAGACACTGGCAAGTTACTTTGAAACGACCAAATAGTTACAATTATAATTCCAAGCACAGAAAAATTCTTAGGCCATTTCCACACTACACTGTTATAGTGCTATTATTCCACTTTCAACATCCTATGGAATCCTGGGGTTTGCAGTTAAGGGAGGGACATTTAGAATTCTCAGCCAGAGAGCTCTTGGGCCTCAGTAAACTACAAACCCCAGAATTCCACAGGATGTTGAAAGTGGAATAATAGCACTATAATAGTGTAGTGCAGAAATGGCCTGAGTCACCATTAAAGCCAATTTAAAAAGTAACTCTTTACTTGTCCATTTTTTTAAAAATAAACAATAAGTATTTCCCTTTTGTAGTTGTCAAAAAGAAAAAAAATCAGCTGAACGCAACTTAGACTAAGATTAACTGAAAGACCTTATTCTACCTAAGCTTGCCTGGGCTTTGAGATATTGAAGAGAGTCACTTCTCTAGATCCCACCATTGTTAGAGTTATATCTGCTGCAGACCTGAGGCAGGGACTTCCTGGTGGCCACTCCCAAATTGTGGAACTTTCTTCCAGTGGGGGTAAGGCTCTTACATTTCCCTGCTGCTCTTCTGCTATCAGGCAGAGAGGCCAACCTTCAACCACTGACTTCCTGGTATTATCAGAAGTGTTTAACGTTTACAAGAAGTTCGAATCAGGACTCAAGATTTGAGATACCTTCGCAACCCGAAATTAGGTAGCTGCTACGCAGCAACAATTGACAAAAAGAAGTGGGGCGTGATAATATATGTGAATGCAAGGTATGGAACTCATCAGGTCTTCCAGGACAGCAATGGTTGATACCTAGGTGTAGAAGTTACAACTAGACAAGATAAGATATTGATAGTTGGAATCTACGCACCCAACGGGGCAAAGGGTGAATTTTTTTCCTAAAGTACACGAGGAGATACAGAAATATATGAGTGACACTGGCAATTTGAACATTGCTGTTCTGGGGGACTTTACAGAAATTGATCCCCCGAAACAATGGAAAATTACCTAAGAGCTTCTTTAACATGATGGACGATTTGAACCTCTTCGATGTATGGAGATATGAAAATGGACAATTAGAAGGATACACTTTTTTCTCAGACAGACACAAATCAATGTCCAGAAATGATATGATGCTGGTATCTAAGGCATTATTGTTGAAGGCTACAGATGTAGACATTTTTCCGAATTTATGTTCAGATCACAACCCATTGCTTCTTAAGATGAAGATTAAGGAAAGAGAAAGGACATGGAGATTAAATGATGAGATCTTTAACAAAGAGAAATACATAAATGAAGCGAAGAAGGAGTTGATTAACTATTTCAGTGAAAACATGACACCGGATTTGACGATGGGGACTATTTGGGATGCAAGTAAAGCAGTGATGTGAGGCAACTGTATCAGATGGTCTGCAGAAATTGGGAAAGAAAGGAGAAACGCTGAGCAGCAAATATTAGACAAAATGAAAGAAGTTGAGAAACCGATGAGGAAATATCCTTTTGATGAGAAAATCAGACTACAGATGAAAGTTTGCCAAGCTGAACTGAATCAACTTAACTTGAAAGAAATAGAACAACAAGTACGGAGAACAAGACATAATTATTTTGAGCAAGCAAATAAACCCTCAAAGCTTCTCTCCAATCTGTTGCGGAGAAGATGGACTAAGAATATTATATCAGAGATAAAGACTGGAGAAGAGAGAATTACTAAACATGAAGGAATAAAGCAGGCATTTTATAAGTATTATGAGAAATTGATGAGCAAGATTTTGAAAGTGAAAAAACAACAGGAACTGGAAGAATACTTGGATAGAACAAATAAATTAAGATTTACAGAAGATCACAGATTGATCCTGAATAAATCAGTTTCTATGATGGAAGTAATGGAAGCTATTAAGAACCTTAAGAATGATAAAGCTCCGGGTCCAGATGGATTTACGATAAGATATTACAAGACTTTACAACATGAGATTTCAATTCCATTGCAAAGTACTATAAACGAGATTATAAAAGAAAGAGTACCGGACACCTGGAGAGAGGCAAATGTGGTACTAATTCCTAAAGAAGGCAGAGACTTAACAGATGTCAAAAATTATAGACCAATCTCACTTTTGAATATAGACTATAAGATTTTTGCTTCAATCCTTGCAACGAGACTTAAAAAGATTTTGACTGAGCTTATTCATGAAGATCAGAATGGTTTTATACCTAAAAGATATTTAAGAAATAATATAAGAACAGTATTGAATATAATTGAATATTATGAAAAGCATAATGAGAAGAAAATAGCCATGATATTTGTTGATGCAGAGAAGGCTTTTGATATGATCAGCTGGCCGTTTCTGAAAACAGTAATGAAGAAAATGCAAGCTGGAGATAGATTTCTTTCATGGATTGAAGCAATATATAACCAACAAAGAGCTCGATTGGTTATTAACGGAGATAGAACTAAGCAGATTGAATTGAACAGAAGAACAAGACAGGGATGTCCTCTGTCCCCTTTGTTATTCATATTGACAATGGAGATATTAAATAACAACATAAGAGAAGATAATGCTATAAGAGGAGTTCAAATCAAGAATTATCAATACAAACTTAAAGCATTTGCTGATGATTTGATTCTGTTTCTTGGAGATCCTAAGAGAAGCATACAAAATCTTATTGGAATAATGCAAGAATACGGAGAATTTTTAGGATTCAAGGTAAATAAAGAAAAAACAGCTTTGTTAATGAAAAACATGACAGACAAGGAGGAGAACGAATTAGTACTTGCAACTGGATTTAATAAAGTACAAAAAGCAAAATATCTAGGTGTCTGGATAGCAAAAAGGAATAATGAGCTGTTTCAAAATAACTACGAGAAAAAAATGGAAAGAGATAATTAAAGACTTGGAAAGGTGGACTTCCATGAAATTGTCTATGTTGGGGAGAATAGCGACTATTAAAATGTATGTTCTTCCAAAGATGAATTTTTTGTTTCAGAATCTCCCCATAATAACAAACAGTAAACCTTTTATACAGTGGAAAAAAGACTTGACCAAATTTATATGGCAAGGGAAAAAACCAAGAATTAAATGGAATATTATGACAGACCAAATACTACGGGGAGGAATGGGAGTACCGGATTTTCAATTATATTACGAAGCTGCGGCATTCATATGGCTAAAAGACTGGATTGACTTACAAGATACAAGAATGCTTGCACTGGAGGGAGCAGACCTGAGGATGGGATGGCATGCCTATGTGTTTTATGATAAAGCAAAAATTGACAAAGATTTTTCACGTCACTATATCAGAAAATCGCTTCTGAAGATATGGAATAAATATAAGAGTAAAAACATAAGGCAGCTACCCATGTGGGTATCCCCCCAAGAAGCTTTCTTTGGAAGATGGAAGGCAACAGAGAAATGGCTGAGATATGAGGATATATTAGAGAAAACAATGACAAATGCTTATAAGATCAAATCAAGAGAAAAATTGGAACAGGAAGGACTGCCATTAAGTTGGTTTCCGTACAGGCAGCTAAATGAGAGATTCCAGATGGACCTGAAAACCTATGGAATAGAATTCATAGAAAGGACAGGAATGATTAAATGGATCTTTGACAATCCACCGCATCTGTTAGCCCATATATATCAAGAAATATTAACACAGGAGAGACAGGAGGAGACTGTGAAACCTGCAATGATTTTGTGGGCGCAGAATATTGGGCATTCAATTCAATTAGATGAATGGGAACAGAGCTGGAAAAGGACACAAAAATTTACAATGGCTCAGAATCTCAAAGAGAACTATTTTAAAATGTTTCATAGATGGTACATGACACCAGAAAAGTTAAAAAAGATTTACAATACAGGTACAGGAATCTGTTGGAAATGTCAGAAAGAGGTGGGAACAATATTTCTTATGTGGTGGTCATGTCCCAAGGCAAAGAAATATTGAAGTGAAATACATAAAAAGATGTGTGAAATATTGAAGGTTCAATTTGTAAAAAACCCTGAATTTTATTTGTTAAACATGACAAATGTTCTTGAGAATACTAATATTAAGAGGCATTGGAGATTAATATTGTACATGATAACGACAGCGCGAACTGAATATGCCAAATTGCGGAAGTCTCAGCAAATACCCACAATGGAACAATGGTGGGGGGCATTTATCGAGAATAGAAATGCAGATATTGTTTCACAAAGATTAAAGGGGAAATCAGACGATCAGATAAAAGCAGAATGGCAAATTGTAATGGGTAATTGCTGGGAACTGCCAAGTGAAAATGTCTGAATTATGGTAAATTAAAGAGGAATAACTGTAACATAACAGGAGTTGATGAGAGAAATGCAAGATCTAACATGTAAGATGAACATGGAATTGTGAGACATAATTTTTTATATGTGAGTAGATATCTAGAAAATGAAAACTAGATCAGAGTGGAAGAACAAAAACATTACATGTAAAAGTACAATTTGAGATGATGTTTTTTTATTTGTGAAACTTAATAAAATTATTAAAAATAAGAAAAGAAAAGAAGTGTTTAAGATGGAGAGGCAGCATGGTATACTGGTTTAAGTGTTGAACTAGAGGTCTAAAGAAGACTAGGGTTCAGCCACTGGCATCCACTGGGTGGCCTGGGGGAAATCATTCTTTCTCTGTCTCAGAACAAAGGCAAACCTTTCTGAAGAAATCTTGCTAAGAAAACCCAGCAATAGGTTTGTGTTAGGGTCACCATAAGTCAGAAACAACTTGAAGGGACACAACAACAACAAACATGCTATTGGCCTGTAGTACAAAGCCAATCTCTTTCCATCCAACTCATTGTTGCCTGAGTAGCTACAACAAAGCATGAGGCTCAGAATAAACTGGAGCTTGAACTTTATGACATTTCTCCTTCCCCATTTTCTAAGGTCACTCACCTTTGTTACTATAAAAGTAATTCAAAGGGCCTTTCTGCACTACATGGCTATATTGCTATTATTCCACTTTCAACATCCTGTGGAATTCTGGGGTTTGCAGTTTCCTGGGGCCAAAGAGCTCTCTGGCTGAGAATTCTAAATGCCCCTCCCTAAACTGCAAACCCCAGGATTCCATAGGATGTTGAAAGGGGAAGAATAGCACTATAACAGTGTAGTGTGGAAAGGCCCGAAGTTAGTCATGTCATTTGTCATTAAGTTGTAATCATAATGTAATATAACTGAGTAACTTACTTTTGTGATCAAATGTTTCAGTCAAAAGCAGATCTACTTCTCTCCTGTTCTTTCAAAGTTCAAAGACGTCCTGTCGCAAGAAAGAATTCCTTGTGACTCTGTTGAAATCTTGTGATTGCTCGAGACAAAAACAGACAGGCACACATTCGTAACCTGACTTAACTTTACACCATAAGCGTACATGGGAAAAGGGACGTTCCCCAGTATTGATTACTGAAATCATCCAAAGTTTTGTGAAGTTCATTTGGGTTACAGTGAATTCTGCTTCCTGTTTTTGGTGCACTTCCACTCAATACAGAGCACTTGACTAATGTACAGAAACAGCTCAAGGCACAGCTAATGTGAAATTTCATCTTTCCATCGTGGAGTTGATTTAACTTTCCCAGTTCCACTTGAGTATAAAGTGCACAAGAGGCGTTTGCCAAGGTTACTTTGCTTCAAGAGCGCACACACAATTGCTTAGAGTTACTGTGAACTTTGACTAAGCAGAGCTTTCAAAAGAAAGCCCAGCTAATATAAATGAGGCAATACACAAAGGTTTTCATCTCCAGTGGAAAGTAACATCACAAACAACAGGCTCAAAAATGATGTGGGGCATAGGCAGGCTCACCAGAGTGTTACTCTGAAAGCCCAGCAGCACTCTTAACCATCTTTAATGGGATGGATGGATGGAAAACAGGACTATGATGATTTTAGCCCACAGCTGCTCTCAAGCATTAGAACTTCTTTTTCAGAGAACTTAGACTGGCACCTTCCTTACTGTCTTTCTGCAACCAAGTAAAGAACTTTTTATTCTGGAAGGCTTTTGAGAACTGATTTTTTTAAGGGGGAAAAGGACTTTGTATAATGTACTGTATTTTTATTTGTTGTTTTTAATATTTTTTGTTTTAACTGATTTTATTTACTTTTTGATAATTTAATCACCTTTTAGTTTCTCTTTGCCGTGAATATTAACTACGCTAAGGCCCTTTCTGCACCTTACCTGTCTTTAGTGTTATCCCAGCGTCATCCGTACAGCGGCTTTGCTGGGATGAGAGTGCAGATGCGGACGCTCTCCTCCGCACCAACTGGATCCCTGCCAAAGGAAGTGTGATGGGCATGCCTCTTCCTTCTGCAGCACAGCCGGGCACTTTCCCAGGCTGCACTGGGGCAGGAAGTGCCTCTATCATGCTTCTGATGCTTCCACGGGCCAGGTAAGTGTGGGATGGTTGCGTGATTGCAGATCATTGACACGCTAGCTGGTGATGGGAGAAGGACGGGACTGTGATGACATCATGACCAAGCGTCATTGCGGTCCTGCTCCTCTCCCATCCCCATGCCGGGATGGGAGGCTCCTGCAGAAAGGGCCTAGGTCCTCTATATCTCTGGGGGATATATTCCTGGACTTGCTGTGGATAACAAAAAACATGAATAATACAAGATACTATTTTTTTCAATGTGATGAACATCACAGGTATTGAGAGGAGCATGCAGCTTGGAGAGGAGGTCCTGAAACTTGACAGAACTTTCGAATCTAAGAGAGAAAAGGCTCTGTAGCCATTATCCACAGTCTAAAACCAGTGTACAACCAATAAAAACATAACAATGAACAATGTGTGGTCGAAAAAGAAGTAGGAACAAAATGTTTGCAGACCACATTTCAGTGTGGATAAGTGAAATTGTGTGTAATGGTCATATGGATACACGGGACCTACTGTGACCTGAACTGTTGTCAGTTGCCTTAAGTTCTAAACTGAGAAAAAAGGGCTATAAATCAATATGATAGTAATAGTAATAATAATCATTATAACAACAAGCAAAGTTTTGTAAATTAGGTTTATCCAGTTGATGAAGCTGCATTTTATTGGGGTCCATAGAACATAAGGCAAGTCAAGGCTGCTACTCCTGTTTCATTTCCAGGTATCATGCAAAAAGGAATATATTGCTCACTATATATTGCTCATAAATGCTCACTAAGAACTTGTGCTGCCTTTCTTGGAGTGCCAAGACGAAAGTGCTACTGCATTCTCAGAAGCTGTCACTTTTTAACAAGCCAGCCTTGTACTATGAGGAACCTCATTCCTGTTCAATATTTTGTAGAAGTCTTTCATGTTGTCTTGAAAATTGGTAGAGTGTATTCCTTTTGTTGTTGCTACCATTTTTATAGCACAAAAGAGGAAGAGGAAGATGAAGATGATGAAAAAGAAGAAAAGGAAATCTGGCCATACATTAAGCTAGCAAAAGAAAGTGAGAAGAGACTCAGTCATTTTAATTAAAATAAATAAAAGTATTATGTAATCACAGAACTGTTGTTGAAGCAGGATTTTTACTCCAGTTTATATCACAGGGGTGAGCAGCCCTATCACAATTTGTATGGCCTTCTGCAACCTTCTGGCTACACCTGAAGACCCCCAAAGGCCTGTGGTGAACCAAGAAGTCTACAGTTCAAAAACCTGGTCCCTTGTATAACAAGACTGTGTTACCCTGTGTACTGGGGGTCCCAGGAGGGATACCAAAATGTGCTCAACTAAAGGTGGGGAAAATCAGCTCAGAGCACTGCTTAGCGTTATGAGAGGCAGGGTAATGTAGCGAGATCTTGAACCCTATGTCTATGGGGTCAGGCCGAGTCAAGGAGCACACAGAAGTTGAAGCAATAACTGATGGTTTATTAAACAAACACAAGCAAAACAGTGTATGCGACACACTCACACAAGATAACTAAAGGAAATAAAGGTTGGAGTGGTATAGAGGGATTTTTAGAGGGTTTGCTGGTTTGGGTGATACTTCACCTGTCCTGAAGCCCAGAAAAATAGAGAGCGAAGCTGGCGTGCGATGTAGCTCAGCACGTGTAGCTGAGGGGAGGCTCGCCAAGCAAAGCGGCAGCAAGGCGGGATGAAACTCGGGAGCGATCTGAGGAAGGTCTCAGAATCAAGGGTTTTTATAAGGAGAATGTGACTGCAGGCCATGCCGTACTTGGGGGAAAACAATAGATTTGGAGTTGGAGACAAAGCCTCCGAAAAGTCAGAATCTGAATGATTGAGTTATCGTAGCGGTTCTCAATAGAGTAGGCAGTGTGCAAACGCAGAGTACATGGGTATTGTATAGGTTACCCATCAAGCTGCCATCGCGGGGCAGAGGCTCTTTTGTAAGTGGCGTGCATACTTAATTAGAGTACTTACCTGGAGGTCTCCTAAAGCAGCGAGTCAGCTATTTCTGGCCTGCCTGTATTGTAGTTTGAATATTACGGCAATTAACGGCCGAGCTTGTATGCGTGCTTGTCCGGTGGCCTCGCAAGCATGTGGAGAGGAATAGAGAAGTGAAGCTGAATTGCGATATCAAGGGATATCTTTAATATCCCCAAAGCTCGGACTAGCCAGGGCAGTAACAACTGGATTGTTGGGGAAATAATGGGTTGAACCCAGTGGGGATGTGAGTGGAAGGTAGCCCATTTATCTGATTTTCGTCTTCCCTTTCTTACTGCACAGCCTCTACGAGCCCCATTCCCTGAGTTGGGAAGGCACATCCTGAATAGTGAAGCAAGAGCTGTTTTCTCCGTTTAGGACAATTACTTCCTACATTGTAGCTCTGCATGACACATCCCCCACTGTTCAGGAGGGCCATCCTTTTTGGGGAGAAGGGGAGAGGAAGGGAAGGGGAACAATGATAGTTCCAGTCCTTTCTTCTTGTGCCATCTCTGAATACAACCCATCTGTGAACCCATTATGTTATTGGCAGGAAAGTTCAAATACAAACATGGAATATAAAATAAATACCTTGAATGTCATGGGTTGTTGTTACTGAGTTCCTTCAAATTGTTTCTGAGGCCGTTTCCGCACGAGGCTGTTATAGCGCTATGATTCCACTTTCAACCTCCTATGGAATCCTGGGGTTTGCAGTTTGGGGAAGAGCCAGCTGGCCCCTCCTGAAACTGCAAACCCCAGGATTCCATAGGAGCTTGAAAGTGGAATCATAGCGCTATAACAGCCTCGTGCGGAAATGGCCCAACTTATGGCAACATGGGGTTTTTTTTTTGCAAGATTTGTTCAGAGGGGTTTGCCTTTGCATCCCTCAAGGTTGAGAGAGCATGGCTTGCCCAAGGTCATCCAAGGGATTTGAACCCTGTTCTCCAGAGTCATAGTCCAGTGCTCAGACCACTACACCACACTGGATCTCTTGAAACGATTTAGCTCTGAAAAATGATGTGAACTGAGGGACTTCTGCTATTGAACTGTCCATCTTGCATTAGACTGCAGGAAAGAGAAGTCTATGACGCTAACTATATATCACCAAGTAGCTCCAATCCCAAATAATTTAAGAGCTACAGATCTCTGCTTCCTATGTTTCTAGGCTTATCTATCTATAAGGACCAGAAAGCTAGTGGGAGGGAGGGAGGGAGGAAAGAAAGAAATCCGGGATTCTCAGATAGCTGTGTTTTTCATATTTAAGGAGACATTCTACTGGTGTTACGTGTTCCACGGCATACACTCAAGCTTTGTAGCACAGCATATTATAAAACCAGAATGGACTTTTTGGTGTGCCCAATGGAAGAAATGCTCAGGATGATAGTAGCAACAGGTTTTCTTGCTGTTGAGCTTTTTTTACTTCAAGCTTAAACTAAAAGTAAACTAAAGCTTAAACTAAAACTGAAAGCCTGGCTTCTTAACAGTCAGGTGGTGGCCATTTTCACTGGTTTTCTTCAGTGTGTGTGACATGTCTGTGTGGCAGCATCTATATACCTGATCTTTGGAAGCAGTTGTGTTAGAACACTGTCTTTGTCTAGCCCTATTCAGAATAAACATGTGTTACAGAATAAACTTCACTTTTCAGAGAAGAGCCTCTTATTTGGGGTGGGGGCTTTCTAGTTAACCCAGAACAGTGATTTCCTTAGATCGTGTGGAACATTTCCTTGGATAAGGGAGATGCTTCAGAAAACTTTCCATATGAAGAAAATATCAAAAATGAGCACAAAGAGGGTGTGGCCAGCACAATTGCTCTGTTCACTTGGGGTTTTTCTTTATGACATCTGAATCCATTGATCCATCCTGCCGTCATTAGCTTGCCCTCTGAATGTGAAAGAGAGTAAAACACTTTGCTTAAACAGAACTGCAAAAACTGGGGTAAAACTTGTTAAAGTGCCATGAGACTTTTTTGTTCTTTTCACTTAAGCAATGTCTCCTCAAACAGTTCCTGACAATTACAAAGAGCTGCATGGAACTTTTTTTATTAATAAGTGTGTGTCAAGCCAATTCCTCCTCTAGTTTTTGGTCTTATTGGTTAAAGAGAGAGAGAGAGAGAAAGAATTCATTTTTCCTTTTCTTCTGTATTTTAATAATTATAAAAGACTTTTCTATGAAACCTGTATGTCAGCGTCTTGTAGAATGTGAATGATTATTCTTAAGGGAATTTTCTTTTCAAATCCTTTCCCTTCAATAGAAAAACAGAAGCTGATGCTGATTTCAAGGGGCACATAATGCCTATTTATCATTACTGGCCAAAATGACTACATTAATACCTCAGTTAAACAACATTTTGTAATCATTGCAGCTAATTAAGATGGTTTGAAATGGCTCATAGCTCACATCTATTATTTGCCTTATCAAATTGAATAAGAATCAAACTGAGGATATATAAAACAGGAAGAAGATCAGCTTGTTATAAATAGGTTAATGTACGCCGAATGTTTCCATGCACCATCTGTGATAAAACACCAAGGCTCCTTCAGACGGTTCCTTCAGGTTCTGTCATGCTGAGGAAGATAACTCTTTTCTTCAGCTCTAACAGAAAATTAGGGGACTAATGGGCCAGCTGGCTTTCGCATCCCCATACACTGTTTTCATCAATTCACAACAGCCATTTTCTGAAGGGATCAGATGGTGAGATCTGAGCACTTGCAAAATTTCAGATTTTGCTCTATATAAAATCTTAGAATCATAGAGTTGGAAGGAAATTGAACAACCATCGAGTCCAACCCCTGCCGTGCTGGGATTCACTCCTAAAGGATCCCACCAAGATAGACATTCAAATGCTGTTTAAAAACTTCTAAAGAAGGAGAGCCCATTATATTCTGAGGCAGTCTGTTCCATAGCCAAATGTCTCATACCATCAGGAAGTTCCTCCTAATGTTTAGGTGGAATCTCTCATAATTTGAAACCACCAGTTCATGTCCTCTCCACTAGAACAGCAGAAATCAAGCTCATTCCCTTTTGCATGTGGCAGCCCTTCAGACATTTAAAGATGGGCATCTTTAAATGTCTGATGTGCATCTTTAAGTGTCTGAAGGAATAGAAGGGAGCTGGTTATAATCCTCACTGTGGTGCACTAGATGGGGAGGGTTATACCTTTCTATCCAGTGTGCCATGATGAGGATAAAGGCTGCACTATGGTGGGTGGGGGGGTCAGGAGAGAGGTATTTTCTGGGAGGATGCTTGAAGACTACATGGGAGACCTTCACAAGCTATCTTAAGCCTGTAGGCCAGAGGCTCATCACCTCTGCTATGCAATTAAAGTGCTCTAACTGTGTAGTGTGAAAGGGTCCTTAGTTTCTGTCTACATTTTTATTTCTCTCTGTTAAGTTTATGTCATGGTCCTGATACACCTGGATAGCAGGGGCACAACCAGTGCCAGCTCCATGTGCTGGAAGGCCCTTGTGGGAGCACTTTCTGTAGCTTCTCCTCCTGTTGCCATTGTTTGTTTGCTTGCCTTTTTGCCATTCGGGCTCAATCTGTATCACTTTCCAGAGGGAGAGAACAAAGCATGTGTGAGTGACTGCTCAGTGTTATCCTTCTCCTGATTCACTCACAGGTGAAAAGGGCAGCAACAGCAGACATGTGAGCATCAGGGGCAGGATGTAGACAAGAGCTACCCAACAATGCCAGTCTCTGATGCTGAACCTTGACATAAGCCAAGAAGGATCTACTTCTATGCCTGCTCCATTAGTGACTCTCAGCATATTTATTATGTTCACTTTTTCAAGGAGAACATCCTTGTGGATAGAATAGATCCCATTTCAAAAGGTTTTGCCCCACTTTGAAGATGCTGGCCTGCTAGAGATTTTCTTTTCTTTTTACGCTAAAGTGGTACAAGAGGATTGGGCCCATCTGCCTCTCGGAAAACTTCCTCCCGGTTCAAATAGCCTGATAGAAGCACACTCAGTCTCCTTTTGTTTGATGGCAAAGCAAAAATCACAGATGTGGGCTCTACGACTGCCATCTGCTGGACCTGATGCACATTTTCTGCATTTCTACCTTTTCTTTTCTTTTTTCAGAAAAATCCTTTTTGTACTCAAAATCGTGAGATCAACCGACTTGATTGAAAGAAAGCATTCTGGTTCTATTTAATTCACTGAACTGCTCATTTGGGACTGTATAAAAATAAAACAGATTTAGTATATTTCATATTCAGAATGTTTAAATAACAAATGGAAGGCATGTTTTGACTGTTTTTTTTAAAGTTCCCTTTGGTTCGTTTTTCTGTCGTGCTATAGAAATATCTGTAGGTTAATAGCAAAATCTTTTTAAAAATACTCAAAGCCAATGTTTGCAGTGTTCTAGTAATACAGCTCCATGTGGCCCAGGTCTCCTACCTGATTCTTCACAGTGAATCCCATCAATCAGCAATACTTTTTGAACATTTTCCAATTCCAGTTCCAAACCCCTGACGTCTGATAGTAATAGATTCCAGAAAAAATGCTGGATTAAGCAGAAGATTCCCTACCTTTCCACTTCTACAGTAAATGAGGGATTGCTTCTACTTTCTTTAAGCCAAGTCATTTTTGTGGGATAATAAGGCAAAGTACAAGATGGCTGCCCCCCTCTTTTTCATATGCAGAAGCCAACTGGATTAACAGCTGAATCTTATGCCATTTCCGCACTATACTGTTATAGTGTTATTGTTCCACTTTCAACATCCTGTGGAATTCTGGGCTTAAATTTAGGGAGGGGCCTTTAGAATTCTCAGCCCGAGAGCTCTTGGGCCTCAGTAAACTACAAACCCCAGAATTCCATAGGATGTTGAAAGCAGAATAATAGCACTAGAACAGTCTAGTGCAGAAATTACTTGAATACAAGTGATGAGATAGCATCCTCACTGTACCAGTCAGCAGAGGACTATCTTACAGGTGCACTGGTGCATCAAGGCACACCAAGCTTTACACTCCCAACATCTCACTACCTCCTCATGTACCTCTACAGCTGCTGCTTGGGGTGGGTGCCTCACTTTACCTAATGATAGGGTTAGTCATGGCATTCTTATGTCTCCCCCCCCCCCAAAGCTATTTCAACTTAGTTTCTCTCCCAAAGTGAGATCTGGTTCAAACATGCAGATTGGGTAAGAGATATCCAGGCAATGTGCAACCACCTAAGGTTTACTTACTATGTAGAACACCCTCTGACTGCACAATTCCACCTGGCATACAAAGAAAAAAAAAATCACTGAATGTATGGATAGCTCAAGTAACAAGATTTTATTGTTGTTGTGTACGCTAAAGTCATTTGCAATGTATGGCAACCCTAAGGTGAACCTATCACAGGGTTTTCTTAGCAAGATTTTATCAGAAGGGGTTTGCCGTTGCTTTCCTCTTTGGCTGAGAGGGTTTGACTTGCCTGAGGTGACCCAGTGGGTTTCCACAGATGAGTAGAGATTCAAAAAGTTTGGTGTTCCAGAGTCCTAATCCAACAAACTCAAACACAACACTAGCTCTGAAAGGAACAAGCTGAAAAGCTAAGTTAAATAGAGTACAGTTTCACATGGTTTGCAAAGTCTAAGCTACTTTACTGATTCTAGGAAACAAAAGTTTGCCCCCCAAATTCCAAGATATTCCAGAGACTTTTAATGTAAGAAGTTGCAGTGGAAAAGCAAAGGTTCCTGATAAAGTGGATCTGATGTTAAAATGGAAAATTTGTGCGCAGAACAGAATGGACAATTATGGTAAACAACTACCAAAGGCAAATACATTCAAGAAATAATATTTCATTACTATTCCTTCCATATGAATAATAGTCCAGGGAGAGAGTGAGAGCAAAGTTGCACATATTGGCCCCATTTCTGTTGTAGCCTGCTCGGCCACCACTCATTTTCACCCTGCACACCCACTGGAGGATCGTCTGTGCAGGAAAATCCAGCAGAACATGTTCAGCTACTCCTTAAGACAGGGCTGGCCCTGCCATGAGACAGAGTGAGGCAGATGCCTCAGGCAACGGATGCTGAGAATCAAAGAGTGAACAGACCCATAAATGTTAGGTGACCTGCCCTAGACACCTCAAGCTACCTTGCAGCTCTCAAGTGCAGTGGAAGATACTGTCCTTACACCAAGATCTGAGTAAGAGTCAGCTTTCAGTCCAGTCAGCTTGGGAACTTTGGATGAGAGAGGTCTTGTTCTTGCCTTAGGTAGCAAACAGTATTCGGTCAGTGCTGGATTTAAGAACTGATGCAGAGAGAATAAAGCTGAAAAGAGACTGTTGAATCAGTAGTCCTTTTGTTCATTCCACGAAAATGGATGTCTGAACATTGTTGAGTACATGCCCTGTTTGCCGCATATTAGTTTAACTGCCACATAATTTGTTTAATTATACCAAGGTCAGTAATTGTGCTAATGAATGAGGTACACTGTTGTGCCTTTAGAGGTATAAATGTTCATTTACTACTTAGAACACCCTCCGGCTGTGTAATTCCACAAGGCATGCAAAGGAAAAAAAATTGCTGAACTCACGGAAAGCTCAAGTAACAAGCTGGGCACCCTGAAAAGCTAAATTAAATACAGGACAGCTTCACATGCTTTGTAAAGTCTGTTACAAGGACTCTAACAGCTTAATAGGCCTGCACTTGACTTCTCCCCTCCTTCTCAGTAATAAAAAGGTACCAAAGAAGCACATTTATTATTGATTACCTAATTATTTAATGATGTTGCAGTTGTAAATAATTACTGGAAATTCTCTCTCCCCCACTTCCCTAACCAGTAAATTCTCGTTTGGGGAAAAGAGAAACCTGCTTTGGTTGGTTTTGATGGGCTTTTTCATGGTTTTTCTCTCTCTCAATCTCTTTCTCTCTCTTACTCTCTCACACACGCAAGTAGTAAGTGGTTCAGAATGACATTAATTACGTTAGACTGTAAGTCTATCATGTGTATAAACAGTTATTTACTCTGTTACAGAACAAGTACCCAAGTCAGTTGCGAGCAAAACATTCAGTGACTGGAGATCAATGGTAAGAAAGAGAGATGAATCTAGGAGGAGCTGGAGGGGAAATACATTACTGCTGCAGCCTCATTAGAGAAGTGAAGAGTCTCTTAATTAGTTTACTATAGGTAAGCCTTGGGCTGTTTCGTAAAATAATCTATATTTTAAATATATCCTTCTCCTCTGAAATCCATGGTCTTGTGGTGGGGTTATGAAGCCTTGAAGGAAGGTCAGGAGCAACATTTTCCTCAGAGTCCATGCTTGCAGAAACAGGCATAGTTTGCTTTACAGTTAATACCACATCCTATCCTATCCTATTCACACTTATGTGAGAGTAAATCCCACAGAATGCAGTGGAAATGACTTCAAATAGCCCTATCACACTGCACTGTTGCAGTGCTTTTATTCCACTTCAGCTGTCACAGCAACATTCTGCGGAACTCTGGCATTTATAGTTTACTGAGTCCCAAGAGCTGCTTAGCTGGGAATTCTCAATGCCCTTCGCTAAACTGCAAATCTCAGGATTCCATAGGATGTTGCCATGGCAATTAAAGTGGAATAATAGCGCTATAACAGTGAAGTGTGATAAGGCCCTGAGTAAGCGCATATAGGATTCTGCCGTATATTTCACATCCTCGTATTTCTTTATTGCTTTTGTATTTTTTTATTTATGGTTTGTGTTTTTACAAAAGTGTTCTCAGACTGGCAAACAGTACGTTAAAAATGAGGTGTCATGAGTTGGATCAAGGTCCTTCTGGGCCAACATGAACATTCCTGAAGCTGTGTTCGAGTCAGAATATTCCTGCCAACAGATTGGCGTCAGTGGAGATTGCAAAATGAAATTAGCCTGTTCTCTTGCCTTCTGCTGCCTTCAACACCACCTCCCCCCTACTGTTCAAGAGGGTCACTCAAACTCTGGAGAAGATTTTTGGGGTGGGGGAGGGATAAGGGACTGCTATAGGAGGGGGAGATCAACAGACTTTGCCTCCTTCGCCATTCTGTCAGAGGAACGTTCTGCTGCATTGGACACCTTCCTGAGCGGGAGGGAGATCTTTCATTCATGCGAGCACAACTTGGAAAGCTTAACGTTATTGTTGTTATCTCAGTTTCACAGTCTACCCGCTGTTACTGACAGGAGTTTTAGTCTGTCGATGATTTGGAACCTATCCAAGAATCTAGGTGTCCTTGGATAAGGATGGCACGTTCCAAGCAGTGACACTTTTTGTGCTGCTGTGACCCTCTCTACAGCAATTTCAGTCAGATGGTTTGTCACCTCAGGCCACTTCCACGTGAGAGGGGAGCAGTGGTTCGCCGTGTATCGAGAGCGCTGTTTTTATACTCTGATTCAGAAACCGTGCTGTCTGCATCCCCCCCCCATTTACGTCGTACTACTGCGGAGAACAGCGGTTGCTGCATCTGCAACAGGCCACTCTCCTGGCCGCTCCCGTTCCCCTCCCTCAGCCTGCCCTGCCATCGCTGATTGGTCTATTTTTTTTAAAAAACCCCCACACATTTTAAATACATTTCTGTGTTGCTACATTTGTGCGTAGGTATGTATGTTCGTTGATACGTGGAAAAAACACGTCTTAACAGTCCATTACCGGATCCGCTCTCTTCCCGCTGTCTAACGCACGTAAACAATAATGACGGCAGCCTGTCCTTTGATGGGCGGAGAGAGATGGGGCAGAAATGACGGAAGGGACACCCTGGGAATGCCCACGGCTGGCCACTGCTGCGATGTAAATCGACGCTACACTTCTGCATGTAGGTGAAAAATAAAGCAGAACTGGTTTGAGAGATTTACATCTGAGTTTTTGCAGTTTTCAAATACAGCAGTTTCTCATTGGAGTGACTGTTCTAGGAGCGGAAAATGTGCAGAACCATGAGGAAAATTACGGTGCTAAAACACTACAACATGCAGACCAGAGGGTAACGCTACCCTCGGTGCTACTACGATATATCAAAGTCGTGCGGATGTGGCCTCAGTCTGAATTGCTACCAGAGCACCTATCTCCACTGATAGGTACTGATGCTATTCCTAGTCTGTTATTCACTACAGCTTCCAGATTAACCAACTAGCAGGGCCACAATTAAATAGTGTTGCTTTAAAGATTAAGGTGAGTAAAGACACAGGCCAGAATTCAAGTAGGACATCTGCATGTGTAAGTGCTCCTTATGCATGTGGATGTGTTTATTCAAGTACTGAGGGGGTTGGTATTCTTGTCCTCTCTTGCAGTGTCCGAAACCTCCTCCTGACTCACTGCAAAGCCCCAAAGCTACCTCACATGGGCACTGCATGCTTCAGTGTGAACAGGCAGGATTGGAGAAACATGTGGCACCCCCCTCCCCACCGGGTGCATAATGATTACAGAAGCATGATACCCCCAGAGGACCCCCATTGATCTCAGCGCTGATGTCATAACTATGTATCCGGCTATGGAAGGGTAGCCAGATGCTTTTCCAATCCTGCCTGCTTACCTTGAAGCCTGAGATGCCTGTGTGAGGCAGCTTCAGGGCTTTCAAGTCAGTTGTGGGGGTGGCATATAGGTCAGCATCGCATTAGGCCCTGCATGAGGATATTTACACCACACTGAGGGGTAGTGAATGGAGGCCCATAGTGTTAAAAGAATGAAATTAATGTGTTGTGACAACCTTGCACTATGACTCTATTGTCAGTCTGGATGGTTTCTATGTGCTAAGCAATGGTGGTGGTTGCTATGCTATCCTCTGCTTCAGGCAACAAAATCTCTTGTTCTGTATACCTGATACTTTCTGCACCTTTTCCTAAATTTAAACCTCATAATAATCCTGTCTTATGTCAGGCCAAGGGTGGGAAACTCAAAGTGTTCCAGATATTGATAGTGATAGTGGTTCTTCTCAGAGCTGTTCAGCAGTGGAATACACAGCTTCAGAGTGTGGTGGAGTTTCCTTCTTTGGAGGTTTTTAAACAGAGGCCGGATGGCCATCTGTCAGGAGTGCTTTGATATGGGTTCCTACATGGCAGGGGGTTGGACTGGATGGCCCTGTGGTCTCTTCCAACTCTATGATTCTATGATTGACCAAGCTGGCTGCCACTGGTGAGAGTTGGACCCTGGAAATCTCTAGAGGGCTCCAGTTTATCCACTTCAGAGTTCATCTGAGAGCATGTGGCAGATTCAAGGTTGTGCACTGAAGTTCATACCTGAGGTAATGGTGTGTGAACTTAGATCTCTACAGTCCCAGACTAGCATGCTACATTGTCTTTTTGGAAAATGCGAGTCTGTGCGTGCGCATGTATGTATGTACATTTCCCAGGCTGCATTGGGGCAGGAAACATGACTGGCGTGGCTCTGGAGGCTCCGTACGGCAGGTAAGTGCACGCAGGGGCTGGGAGCAATGCACGATCGTGCATCACTTTCTGCTTCTAGCCAAAAATGAAAAGGTGCGCGAATGGCACCTGCCGGCCCCTAGAGTGTCACACAATCGTGAGTGCGTCGTGCAGATCGCTCCTCACAGTCACGCGACGCTCCAGGCCCTCTTTCGCATGTAAAATGCTGTGCGAAAAGGGCCATGTGTGTAGAGGAGGAGAGGTTTAAATATCCTCTTGCCCTCCATAAAGGTCTCTCTTATTCTTACCTCTCTTTTCTGGTTCTTTCCCTCTTCGATTCATTTCCTTGTCCTTCAGATTCACTTTGAAGTTTCTTACTTTTAGGGAAAATTATTATAGCCACTCAATAGGCACAGAGTGCCTCAATGCTAAAAATGAGGTCCTATTTAAAAGAAGCATATGAAAGCTCCCTGGGAATCATTCTCATAATACAGCGAACAGATTTCTTTTCTAATGTTTGTCATGCTAACATGATTTCATTTCTGAAAGAAAGGCAAATGTTATTAGAAGTCAATGAAGCAAATGGAGGACGGGATAATGGAAGGGAACGCTGATAAATCTGGCAGCTGATTACATTGCCTTTCTTGTCTTACTTAGGCAATACTAAATATTTCTCCATGTTTATGACTTTTCATATGTGCAGTGTTTTTTTTAAAAAATAATCTTTTGTATTTGGGATACTAGCTGATGCTCACCCGAGGTGATGAAATTACTGTACTTCTTGGCATTTGTGCCAAAGATAGACTGCTGAAGTTTGATGATGTTTGCAGTGCAAGAGTAGATTAGTAGGTCAGTTAAAAAAAAACTGAAAACAAGCCATGTTTATCTCCAGTGAAAATGTATGTACATTTGTTGTAGGTTAAAGTTACGTATAGGTTACACGTAGATAAATTTGTGGTTTTAATGTGTTGAAAGATGCCTTGGGCCCTGCACAGAGAGAAAGGCAGGGCACAAGTTAAATTAATAAATACATAACAAAATAAATAGACAAATCCTCTTGATTTAGCAGGTCTGCTGCAGTCAGGACTAACAGTAGTATTTAGCTCACAATTTCCCTTGTAGATCTTCAGACAAGAAAAAGAGTTTCTGAAAGTCCCAGAATTTGCTCCTGTACAAGCTGATTCTGTTTTGGAGATCTATGTGATGTTCTGCCCATTCCAAAGTGTCACAGTTCAGGAAGGATATTGACAAGCTGGAACGTGTCCAGAGGAGGACGACTAAAATGGTAGAAAGCCTGAAACCATGCCCTATGAAGAGCAGCTTAGAGAGTTGGGTATGTTTAGCCTTGGGAAGAGAAGATTAAGAGGTGACGTGATAGCTGTATTTAAATATTTAAATGGAGCAAGCCTGTTTGCTTCTGTTCCGGAGATTAAGTCACAGAGCCATGATTTTAAACTTTGGGAAAAGAGATTCCATCTAAACATTAGGAAGAACTTAGGTAAGAACAGTCTTGGGGTGTGGTGGAGTCTCCTTTTTTGGAGGTTTTTAAACAGAGGCTGAATGGCCATCTGCAGGGAATGCTTTGATGGTGTATTCCTGCATGTCAGTGGGTTGGACTTGATGGCCCTTGTAGTCCCTTCCAGCTCTGTGATTTTATGGTTCTAAGTATTCACAGGGATTTCCCCAAATTATCAATGACTTTTCATTCGAACTCCCCAGCTCACTTTAAATTAATCCAATATTTCCCAAAACGAAATGTACCTCTGCATGCTTGCCTCTGTCATCCTCAAACTAGCTAAGATGGCTGCTGCCAAGAAACATAATGATTTTATTTCAGGCCTCAAATTCAGTAGAGATGAAGAGAGGGAAAGAGGAATGCTAAGAATAAAAGGAAACGATCTTAAGGATTAACTAGTATAATATTGCTAAAGCACTTGACTGTATCTTCCGAATAATAATTAAAAAGGGATCAGTGGAAATTGGAGAAAGTCTATTTCTGAATCATTGCCTGGATCTAGATGTGATATGTGATCATTGGGAAGGGGAAGAAGAAGAAGCTGAGAGAGGGGAGAAGGAGGGAAAGCTGGGATGTTTCAAGAAAAAGTTTGGATACAAAATCACGACTATGCAGATAAAATGAAAACAAAAAGTACAGGAAAGTGAGACAGGCATGATTCCTCTCCCTTATTACTTAAACCATTTCTGCACTAGATTGTTATAGTGTTATTATTCCACTTTCAACATCCTGTGGAGTCCTGGGGCCTTTGAGGCCCCTCACTAAACTGCAAACCCAGGATTCCATCGGATGTTGAAAGTGGAATAATAGCACTATAACAGTCTAGTGTGGAAATGGCCTTAGACTGCAGGATTGAGTGTCCAGGCTACTTTTCAGCTAATTTTGGATTTTGCTTGGGGTCCCATTGTCAAATTCTGATCACTAGAGTTCTCAGCTTATGATGGTGGTTAAACCAGACAAGCCAAGTTAACATTAACACTCAATTTAAGGATTTTTAAGTATTGTAATTCCAGGATATTTATACGAGAATTGATCAGGGTCTTCTGGCATTCTTTTTAGGCCATTTATTATAAGTATCCACACACATAGACACACAGACACACACACTCCCCTTAGGGAGAAACACAGACATGGCAATATTGATGCTCAACCTTCATTATATAACATTACATGTAAGGCATCATTATGTCGTATTATATAGCTATCAAGAAGTTATAGTTTCATAGAGACTTTCGTAAGGACTGAACCTTGATCTGTCTGCATCCCTTTAATAGGCTTGGTAATAATTAATACATGTTGAAACACCATCCTTCTAAACTATTTAACATAGCTTCTTATCCATCAGATTCTTCCATAATGTTCTACTGTCTAATAAGGCATTATACAGACATTTCCTAAAGGTATTTACTTGTACACAGTCACGTGCTTTATATCCTAACCACCTCAGCTTTATAACTCAGCCAATTTGATATATGTTCTGATCTGTTTGAGGAACTATACCTCTCTAACAGCTTCTTTATATCATATTCTTTTCTATTCTGATGTTTTCTCTCTCAATAAAGTAAAGTAACAAAAAAGTAATGAGTAACAAGTTGCAAATAACACAACAAATTACTTGTTGACATTTTAATGAGAATTGATAATAGGCTACTTTTAAAACACAGCATCCGGTAATAGAACAAATTAATTTAAAAAGTTATTTAAAAAAGTAATTTTCCAGGCTGTGCAGCTTAGGGCATTATGAGAAGTGAATATGTCTATAGCAGAGGTGGGTGGAGTTTTTTAAGTCTGAGGATTATATTTTCTTGTTTCCAACTTTCCAGGGATCTCACAACATCAGTGGACTGCACCCCAGATCAAAAGAGACAGAGCCACATATTGTTGTTGATGTTTTTGTTGTCATTGTTATTATTACTATTATTAACCTTTATTTATACCCTTCCCTCTTCCCCTAAATTGGGACTCAAGCTGGCTTACAAATTAAAATGAATACAATATAGCTAAAAACATACAAAACAACAATATTAAAACAAAATTAAGTTATCAGCAATTAGAAATAAGAAGCTGTTTTAAAACAATACAGTTAAAACAATACTGCCCTTTCAAAATCTTCAAAGCCTTCAAAGCCACTAAAGAAACTTCAGTTATAGAAGCCTGTTGGATTACAAAAAAAGTGCTTGCCTGCTGATGGAAGGACAGCAAGGAGGAGGCCATTTTGGCCTCCTTCAAAAGGGGGTTTCAGAATCCAGGGGTGGCCACTAAGAAGGTCCTGTCCCTCATCCCCACCAGCCATGCTTATGAGAGAAGGGTCTCTCCAGGGGATCTCAGGGCCTGGGCATTCTCATATGGGATATGGTCTTTCAAATAACCTGGGCCTAAGCCATATGGAAGAGCCAGCATGGTGTACTTGTTTGAACATTGGACTACAACTCTGATGACCAGGGTTTGATTCCTCATTCAAGCATGGAAACCCATTGGGTGACATCACACACTCTCAGCCCCCAAAAACCTCTTAGGGTCTCCATAAGTCAGTTAACGACTTGAAGACACACAACAAGAAGCTATACTGAGCTTTCCTGATCCTAATCAGCATTTTGAATTCTTAATATCCTCACATAACACACCATCCATTCTGTACGCCCCCCACGCCCATTCTTGTGTACCTTACACATACACTCAGAAAAGCACCAATATGCTCCCCTCATGCAACAATTAATAGCTCTGACCAAAGAAATTTCACTGCCTGTAGCAGACCATCAAGTGCTATCAGTTATTTCTGCAGGTAAGATGCAGAGTAACCCAAAGCTCAGTCAAAAAAGAGATAAAGGAATCCTGCAGCACCTGTAAGACGACTGAGAGAAAGAGATTTCGAGCATAAACTTTCATGGGCTCAGGTCCACTTCATCAGATGCAACTCAGTGATGTTATTTTGGCGCCATAGAAGGAAATTCTCAGAAGTGCTGCTTCCTGTCCTTGGTTGTAAAAAATATAATAAATTCAGTAGATGGACAATTTATTGCGGTTTCATGATGTTCTGCATTTTTTGCCTAAAGTAGTCACCTCAGCCTGCTCACAGTAGGGGCAGAACTAGCAACCAGGCTTGTAAAACCAGGACCCATGACTCACAGTGGAAGACTTTCCCCCCTAATTGCCCGGTGGGGCCAATTTGACATGTGCAGTACATGAGGAAGGGGAGCTCTCCATCTGTCTTCAGCTATAACAGTACTATATTGCTTGCCTGCCCCGCAATAATGCTTGAAAATAAGGCCAGCGGGACAATTTCTGTCCCCCTGCCAAGCCTAATTTCTATCCATGGAATAGTGAGGAGCACCCAGGAGCTTCTTGTGGAGTCTCCATGCCTTGCCTCTCTCTCTCTTCAGCTTTTAGTTCTGCCTCCTGCCCTGCAGAACAAAATACAATGATAATAAAAGATCACTGTCACTGCTTATTAATTCCTCATATGCACTTGGGAATGTGCTCACTATCCAGGTCAGGGTTGGAGACTCTTTGACCCTTCAAATGCTTTGGATTCCCACCATCCCTTGCCATTAGGCATGGTGGATGGACATCAGGTGAATTACTTCAGAGAGACTAGTTATACACTACCTCAACAAACAGGGCAAGTTGAGGATGCTCTTTCATACTCTCATTTATGGAATGTGAATGTTATGCAGCATCTTGACTGACACCTTACTCAACAATTCAGCCTTTTTGATACAGAAATAATTTCTGAATCCATATTCAGGTTATGTCTGTCAATTATTAACCAATTATTTGTGTAAATGGGACAAACAGGTGTTCTTATGCATTCAAATGAACAATTGCAACTCCTTACTTAATGTAGTCCATTATTAAATTAATCTACTCGGTTCTTTTATCTCCATTAATTCCTCTCTCTGTCATATTTCTCTATTAAATTCCAGTAATTGTAGCAATAAAGTTGACATGCCGAATATTATATGATGGGTGATTTTACATTGCTCTGACTCCTTCTTATAATATAATTATTAGTGCCTTGGTAAGTGTGATTCATTAAGCTAATAGGATTTTAAAACAGCTACTCCTGCTCATTGATTCTTACCTATAATCTGGGATTTTCCTTGCACTAATAATTGGGTGCGCTGTCAGTTCTGAAGTTGACGCCTGTAAGGGGAAAAATAAAAGGATTTCTTCTTTCATCTCATAGAAATGTTACTTGATGAATAATTCAATACATAATCTGTACTTTGAACATTGTTTAATGTCAAGAATTCAAATACAGGAAATGCTAAAGGGGAAGTTTTTCATCTAACCTTAGCCTCTGAGCCTTTTCTTGTGATAAAAGCCAGTGTGAGGTAGTAGAAGCAGCTGCTTTCTACAGGACGGTATTCTCCAGAAGTATTGGGCTGCAACTCCCATCA
This sequence comes from Cyclura pinguis, assembly GCA_030412105.1. Taxonomy (NCBI): domain Eukaryota; kingdom Metazoa; phylum Chordata; class Lepidosauria; order Squamata; family Iguanidae; genus Cyclura; species Cyclura pinguis. The sequence goes on from CM059599.1 coordinate 206,247,179, forward strand.
TCCTTGGCTAGCATAGCAGACTTTGTGAATAGAACAGCCTCCTTTCTACAGGTGAGTCCCCCAAAGCATGGACAACAGGAACATCAAGGAACAAATATTAGCCCCACTCTCCTGGTCCATGTGAGTGTGTGCACTGAATGCTCCTGAAGCATATTGTAACCACTACCATATAAGCTATATTGTACCCACTACTGCGTAAACTACCATATTGTATCCACTAACACAGAAACCACCAAGGCTCCATTCTTTCATATGTACAATGGAAAAGATATTCCACTCATGTTTTGTGCTTTAATGATGTATCAACTATACATGCCTCTTAGGTATTGTTGAACATTAGGCAGCTGTAAATACACAGAATGAAAAAAACAAAACAAAAACCACACACAATATTTTCAACTTAAAATCATGCTTTTTGTTGCTCCTTCTGAGGGAATGAAGTATTTTCATCTACCATTTGCTTGATGATTATTCTGATTTTTTCCCCCCAGATCTACTCAAGCCCTGTTGTGGTATCACCTGGCTATAGGAATAGTGTGAGGAGAGAAAACTTACTAGCTCTGTCCTCCTCTGTCACCATTTTTTCAGGCTTCCAAGTTGTGTGGAGAGCTTCCATGATGAAAGATGGCCTTCATGTGGGCAAAGAAACAGAAAGAGCAATGAGGGTTATGGGGAAAGCATGTTCTCCCTCCTCACATGTTTATTATGCCCAGTTAGAAAATGCCTGAATAGGGATTTACACATTCTGAATTACAAAGCGTACGCTTAACAAATAAATATAAGCAGTAAAGGCAACAGTGTGTGCCATATCTAAAACTGTTATTTTTGTTACTTCAAAAAGCTTTCACAGGCTTTGTCTGGGCAGTGAATCAAGGCAGACATTCTTCCTTGCATCCTCCCCAGCTGAGATAAGGGGAATCAATTTTACTTCAGGAAAGATAAAACTATTGGTGCAGAAGATTAATGGAGATCTCTAGCTGCTTTATGGCAGTGGAAACTTGACGATCAATCCAGAATTGGACAAAGGTCTTGCACTGTGTCACTATCCTAGGATATTGATATGCTACAGAGGCTTGGGCACAAATGAGTCATACCTTACACAACAGTTCAGTGTGACAGTGAGATAATTCACCAGAGGCCCTCAGCTAGAGCTCTTTGGGTAATCTCAGGTTAATGGTGATGTGACATTGTGGAGGGAAAGAAAAAGAGTGTAATTTTCAGTAGTGTAATTTTGGTCTGTACTCAGACGTAAGTCCACTGAGTTCAGTTTGGTACTTATGTAAATGGGTAAGTAAAGCATAGGCGCTTGGAGCAGGCACCACTTAACACAGAGGGAGTTACTTCTGATTAAACATTGTAACTTAAGAAACATAGAGGCCAAGATCTTGTTTTGGGAATGTATCATGTAGCTACATCTCCGAATGCTGCTCTCCAGAATTCATGGCTGTTTACATGTTTTTGGAGAGAGAGGAGGTCAGCAGTGACGCATCCAGCTCTTTTCTGTAGTGGATGCACCATGACAGACATTCACAAGGACTGCTGAGTGTCCTCAGGAGGTCCTTGAAGATTATGTACTTGCAGCACATTCTGCTATAAGAAAACAGCTACACATATCCCTGCTAATCTTTTCACTCTCTGACAATGGTGAAACGGCCATGCTTGGTGTGTGTATGTACGCATTGCTTTTACAAGATGGATTTTGGGGGTGCTTTTGGTTGTTGCATGGTTGGAACAGAATTGTGATCTCCCAAAAAATGAGTTGCTATCCCTCCTTATGCCATAGTAATTCACCAACAACAGCAGCCATAATGTTCCTCAGTTAGCACTCTCTGTATAGTGTCTTTATGACCCACTTCTAATCCTACTCTTTTATGCCATGCACAACCAAGGTAGCTTACACCAACTTGGAAAAAAAAAATCTGTCACATTTAATTTTTTTAACAAATCAGATCACCCAGATAATAGACAGTGAAACAAGAGTAAAGTCAGCAGAAAAAAAAAGAACAAAAATAAAAGCAGTAACCATTTTTAAAAGACCTGAACACAAAAACGAAAATTGGCTTCAGTCCAGTTTTGAAATAATAAATAAATTAGGAGGCAGATAATTAAGAGGCTGGATGCATCTCTCTAAGGACATTATTCCTCAATCTTTTCATTACTGTTGAAAAGTCCCTTTCTTTTATCCCCATCAAAAGACTCTCCACATATCCATGAATGGCAAAGGGACAGTGTGAAGGACTATAGAAGCTGAGTGCAGGTATCTATGTACATTTCTAGCCCAGGAAGAAGAAAGTGAAATGTGTCCCAACTGATAAAATCAACACAACTGGCTGACATCCTGTTCAGTAACTACGATGTTGTAACTGATTTAATGGCATAGTAATTATTCCAATTCACCTTTAAAGTCATTGCACAGTAAATGACCAAATATACCACCCAAATCCTACTTTTGAAGCTTCCAGCCTTCTTGTTACAGCCACTTCTGAGTTGTTGGAGAGTAGGGTGGTAAGTGATGATGTGTCCAGCCCTCTCCTGGTTGTAGGATGCATGGAGACAGACAGTTGCAACAGGATTGTGACAGGATCTCTAGGGGTCTCTAAAGCTGTCTCTGAGTGCACTCTGCAATTGGGAAAGGGCTGGACACATCATTACTCACCACTACATCATCACTCACTGCCCTGCTCTCCAGCACCTTGGCAATGGCTAGGTTAGGTAGGTGGAGCTGTGAGGCTTCAGAGGTAAAATTTTGGAGGGTAGCATCAGGAGATGTCAAGGCTACAGTTCCATAGCTATATCTCTTGATACAGGGTCTCGGCCAATCTTTTCTTACACATTTAAAACACAAAGTGACCCTGCTCCCAAATATTCTATGTTTACTTTATAAAGGACACAGCTAAAATTCAGGGCTTTTTGTGTTAGCAATTTTTTTCGGGGATGGGGGGGAATTATTGTATTGGAATTTTGTCTAATCAGACACTCTTGAGTATGAATGGAGAGATAGGGTGCCACCCCATGTCCCATAACCAGACTTCTATTTGAGCAGTGGGCAATCCATTCCACTCCCCTTCTGTACGCCACAATATCTGGTCCCCCAGTGCAGAGGGAAAAATCTGATGCCAGGTGTGGGGGGTGGGGATTGCAGATAGGAGGGAGAATTTTTATGTGAGTGGTGCTGTTCCTTTGGCAGATTGGCATTTCTGGATTGGTCTCATGCTGATTTAGAAAGATGAAGACACCATTGTTGTTGCTGTTGTTGGGTGTCTTCAAATTGTTTCTGACTTATGGTGATCCTAAGGCAAACCTATAATGGGTTTTTGGGGCTAAGAGGGTGTGATGCACCCAAGGTCACCCAATGGCTTTCCATGGCTGAGCAGCGAACTGAACCCTGATCTCTAGGGTTGTAGTCCAATGCTCAGACCACCACACCATGTTGGCTCTCAAAGCTGCTATAGTATGAACTAACTGCAGTCATCCCTCCACATTCGCTAGGGTTAGGGGCACAGGACCCCCGTGAAAGTGGAAAAACTGTGAAAACACTAGGCCCTCCCAAACCATATTTAACACACACACAAAAAGTATGATCACCGTATTCAACCCACCATGGATTCCTTTGAGGCACCAGAGTTCCTTCATAAGGCAGAAGTGGGTAGATGGTGGGGCTTACTGCCATCTCTGCTGCTGCCTCACACCATTTTTAATAGCAGTTCGTAATTTCTCAGTCTCACAAGGCTTGCAGTCCCTATTAAAAAGGTCACAGGGGGCAGTAGAGGTGACAGCAAATAATCCGTGAATAATCAAATCTGTAAAAGTGAAATCCACAAATGTGGAGGGCTGACTGTAGAGAAATGTTGCATCTCCTGACAATAACAATTTTGAATATTTTTTTCTGGTAATAAATTGCAAATGCTTCACATGAGTGTCATGTGTCTGTGTGTGTGTGTGAGAGAAAGGGGTGTGATAAATATGGTAGATGTGCTCAAGTGTCTATTATGAATAAATTGATTGAGTACATGGATAGCTACCTTTTAGACTCAGTGTTCCAAAACTGTAAAATGGCACAAATGACCTCTAGAATGTTTCCTAATTGAGATAAATGTATTACTGTGTGTGAAAGAAAATGAGAGAGAAGAGGTGCTTTGCTGCTTAAGTTGTGCTTTGATTCACCTCATTAATAATCTAGTACTGTTTTGTTCTCTGTTCACACCTTTCTATCTTTGTTTTAGCCTGTTGCATGTTAATGTTCATGCCAGTTGCATGTGATGGGACCTGTAGTCCAACTGGAGTTGCCAGTTCAGGATCATCCTAGGCCCTGATGTTTCTGGGCCAAAACTTGAGACCTAGGGGCAGCTGTGAGTGATGTCATTAAGCAATTATGCATTGAGTACCAATCACAGTTGCACACAGTTTTTCATTTACAGCCTTTCATTTGCATTTTTCGTTTCATTCACATTTTCAAACACAGACACACAGAGACACACAAAAAATAATTTTCTTGTTTGGAAACTATGACAGAAATCTTAGCTAAAGGGTCTGTTCTCAGATCAAAGTGAAATGAGGGAGATACTATTTTTTTACTTACTTAGAGAGATCAATAAGAAACATTTAATCTAGCTTATTTGCCTCTAGCCAAAAGGTGGATGCAGAGCAGAGCAGAGAGTGAATCCTGGAGCCACACTGACTGAAGGAGAAGGATAGAGCTGCCTAAGTAAATATATAATCTCCCCAGAGATTTTCTGCAATTTGGATAATCAACAAATCAGTCCTTGGAAACTGTAGCAAGTGGCTGGCTTACTAGCTGAACTGGAGGATTGTATGTAGCCCCTTCCTCTTGCCTAGAATTGAGCCCTCCCAAACTGGAGAACTTGTACCCACATCTCCTGCCTGGAGATGGTCCACCAAAACTGGAGACTCAGGGCCAGACCCTGAGATTTGGTACCCCAAAGTCCAGTGGTATCAGGAAGGCTGGTTTAGCACCTAGACTTCTAGGTGAAGAACAGTGCTGGGAAAGTGGTCACATCCTAATTTTAAAAAATAGCCTCTATCTATCTTGTAGGCTCCACAAACATAATTGTCTAGGCTACAAACCAGAATAAATTTTGTGTGCTTATGTTCTGTTGATGCCTATGGATTTATGCATGCTTAATATTCTCAGGATTGCCTGAGGCTCCCTTACACAAAAGGGTTAAGCATTTTCCAATATTGATACTAGGCACATTGTAATGAGGAACAGGTGCGTATAAATTAGAATAAGGTGGCAGGCTAATTGTTATTAATGAATTCCTCTGCAATAAAACTTTACATAATGAAATGCTTAATTAGAACATTAATGACCAAGAAGATTACTTCAATTTTATTCCACTTATACTACATTTTTAGCCTTAGGTGAAACCTGCTGTTTCTAAAAAACTGTCATTCGTACTATTAATCTGGTATTTGTTTTATATATTAAAAAACCCTCATCCTTGTACCCCCTGACAGTTGTCAGAGATACTTGCCTTTCAATATTCATGAAGCCAAATAGGTGCCTATTCCAGCTGCACATTTTCATTGTTAATAAGCCACAGCTTTCTGCTCCGAGTTTAGAATATCCTAAATGTGTTCAACCCCCATCCCCACTTTTCAGAAATGGCTCTTTGGCTAATCCTGGTGGAGTTCTGTCCCTTCAAAGACAGCTGCTTTTAGTATGTGTGCATTCATTTCTGCTATTTTTCTGTTTTACAGTTTTATTTGGGAGTAGACGTCTATGTGAAAGATTCAGTTTCTAATTTATGGAAATAGTTACCTTCAATGTGTTAATTTAGCTAGGAGTGTTTAATAATGTCACCAAATTAATTCATTAAAAAAGAAACCTTGAGTAACTAAAAGGTTTCCCTATTATTCAGGAAGATCCTTTAACATGAATCTACCTATAATTTCAGTAATGTGTGGGTTTATTTCACTCTGTATATTTAATGTATGATGGTTGGTAGCATCAGCCCTGGTGGCACAGTGGTTAAATGCTGGTACTACAGCCAGAAGGTTGTGAGTTCGATCCTGCTGGGCTCCAGGTTGACTCAGCCTTCCATCCTTCTGCAGGTTGGTAAAATGAGTACCCAGCTTATTGGGAGCAATTAGCTAACACATTGTTAACTGCTTAGAGAGCACTTAGCTGATAATCGGTATAGAAATGCACATGCTATTGCTATCAGCCTCCTTTGTATTCAGAGCTAGCCTTTTCATGCTGCAGGTGAAGGGATCTCATTCACACAGTACTGTAAGGAGAAGCACATTAGACAAAGCCAGGGATTTCCTCAAAATTCCTTATTTTTAATCAAAGTGCTTATCAAAAGAACTGGTGCCAAACAACATCTTTAAAGAGGCATCCCTCCTGCTTCTCTGTGTAAAGGATGGAATCCCTCTGCTTAATAATAACTTGCATGTCAATTTATTCAAATAGAACCAAAGAATTATGGAATTAACTAATTATGACAAGTGTTGCCCCCTGAACCCATTTACTTGGAAATTAGCCCCGTTGAACTCTGTGGGACTTACTTCTCATAAACAGGTAGAAGATTGTAGAACTCAATCAGTTTATCCACCGATCTTTTTAATATTTAGTAAAAACTCTGACAGCATACTCTCCAACCTTTCACAAATGAAAACTGGGATATATGTGTCCAAGCAACATCAGAGTTTGGTCAAGATGGCAAGTTATTAGTGAGGAAGAACAGAAAAGTGAGGAGAGTCTGGAGCAGTTTGCTTCTGCCTGAGCTTACTGGGAAAGGCAAAATTCTGCCCTCTTCTCACCTCTCCTCTCCCTCCCCCACTGAATTAATTTAATGTCATAACCAGCACTCTGAATTGTGCATGGAAACAAATAGGTAGTCAGTAGAGCTGTTTTAGCAGAGGCTTAGTACAGTCTCTGTAACCTGCCCCGGTTAACAGTTTGGCTGCAGCTTTTTGGACCAGCTGAAGTTTCTGAACACTCTCCAAAGACAGCCCCAAGTACAAGACATAATAGTAGTCCAAACAGTATATAACTAAGGCATGTATCACTATAGCCAGATCTGACCTCTCAAAAAACAGGTGCAGCTGGTGCACAGGCTTTAAATGTGCAAAAGCTCTCCTCACTACCACAGAAACCTGGGTTTCTAGGTTCAAAGCTGGGTCCAGGAGTACTCCCAAACTGTGAACCTGTGTCTTCAAGGGGAGTGTAACCCCATCTAACACACGCTGAATCCCTACCACCTGATCTGCCTTTTGACTGACCAGGAGCACCTCTGTCTTGTCTGGATTAAATTTCAATTTGTTTGCCCTCATTCAGTCCATTGCTGATGACAGACACTGGTGTAGGACCAAGACAGCTCCCTTGGATTGGTGTGCAAAGGAGTAGTAGAGTTGTGTGTCATCTATATATTGATGGCACCACACCCCCAAATTCTGGATTACCTGTCCCAGCTGTTTTAGGTAGATATTAAATAGCATTGAGGATAAAACAGAACTCAGAGGGACCCCCCAGGATAATGGGCAGAGGGGTTGAACAGGAGTACCCCAGCACCACCTTCTGGGTTCACCCCTCCAAGAAGGCACAGAATCCCTGGAAACAGTTCCTCCAGTTCCCATCCCAGCGAGGTGACCCAGAAGGATATCATGGTTGATAGTATTTAAACTGCTGAGAGGTCCAGCTGAACCAACAGGGACACACTCTCCTGTCCAGTTCTCTGAGTAGGTTGTCACCAAGGTGACCAATGCTGTCTCTGTCCCATGGCCAGGATTGAAACCAGAATGAGATGGACTTAGATAATCCATTTAATCCAGAACCCCCTGGAGTTGGGAGGCCACCACGTGCTCCAATACCTTGCTGAAAAATGATATGTGGGACACTGGCCAATAATGATTCATTATAGAGGGATCCAGGGATGGCTTTTTCAGTAAAGGCCTCACAGCTGCCTCCTTTAGGCAAGTTGGAACTTTGCCTTGTTGTAAGGAGGCACATCACTCATTCGGCCAGTCCCCCGCTGACCTGTTTAGTAGGCCAGGAAGGCCAAGGGTCTAGCACACATGTGATGGCTCTCACCTCTCCAAGAATCCTGTCTACATCCTCAGGCTGCACAAATTACAAAGCAATGGACAAGCAAGAGCCAAGGTTACATCCATATATGTGATATGACATGCCATTTAGAATGTTTCCAGCAGTAGCAGATCAGTGGCTTGGCTTGGTCCTGCACTGTGGACGTTGTTTCTTCATGTGGTTTAACGTGCTTGCTTCATGTGGCTGAGGCCAGCAGTTTAAAAATGGTGCCCTGGGAATAAAACTCACTTGATATGGAAGCGTTGGTTGCCTCTGGATGTGTAAATGAGAAGACTCCACTGTGCTGATAGTTGTAAAAAGAGACAGATATCCACAAGGACAGGCTGCTAGTTTTCATGTATGATTGTATCATCAGGGAGGTCAGTGGCATGCTGTGTAAAGCCACGCTTGCTGAGCTATCACCAAAGACAGCAACTGAAATCCTGGCTTCGTTAAAACTGCATGTAGGTCCTGTTGGAATTGTGGGAGTTAGCATAATTTTATCAGAATTGTGAAGCTCAGGTCCCCAGCAGGTATTAAATGGATTTACTTTGAGGAAATATAGGGGACCACAGGTCAGTTCAAAAAAAGCCAAGGATTTAGGTTTGGTGTGTCACGGGATGTACTTAATGCTGTTCCTTCAGAATCTGCACTGGTTACAACGGTCTTCAGGGCACATGCTTGTTTGTTTATACCTCTGTGCCACATCTACAGCTTCTGCATTCAGAGTGCCTTACATTTTACATGAAAGCAAGAGTAAGACTTTCTCTCCTGCCAAGCTTATCATCCAAAAAGACACAGTCTGAAAGGAAAAGGGGACAAGGAGGGCAAAGAAAACCAAGAACACTCTGGTACATCCAAGTTCTTGGATGTCATGAAGTCAGCCTCATTGAATGGCTGCAGCAAAGCTCAAGGGAACTGGCTTCTTAAGACGGCTGATGGTGGCCCTGCACAATTCTAGGAGCTGGTTTAATGTATGAAGTCCTAAAAAAGAAAGCTCCAGTATTAAAGACTATCTCAGTCCTTATGTCTCCTTGCAGTTTCTGAGAGCTTTCCAAGAATTTGTCACACATTGATTGAAAGCCTATTGATCAATCCCAGCTGGAACCCATCAACTAAATATATTGTTGAATATTGAGTCAATGCTTATATATACATATCCCTTTGATTCAATGGCTTGTCTCTAGTTGGTATTAATATTTTTAAAGTTCATATGTAAGTTTTCTTTTCTTTTCTTTCTTTTTTCTAAGTCTATACCTTTACTAAGTATGAATATGACAAACAGGCATACAGTTAGCCCTCTGTATCCATGGAGTTTGCATCCATGGATTCAACCAACCATGGCTTGAATATTAAAAAAATCCAAAAAGCAAACCTTTTGAATTGTTCACCATTTTACATAAGGGAACATCATTTTACTATACCATTGTATATAATGGGACCTGAGCATCCATGGATTTTGGTGTCCTTGGGAGATCCTGGAACCAAACTCCAGAGGTTATTGAAGGCCCACTGTATTATACTTAGGAGCAATGGAAACAAGGACCAGACACTACCTTCCTTCATAGTTTTAAAATAGGATTTGACAGTTTCATGGACAATAGACCTATTCACTGCCTCCATGTAACAGACAGAGGAAACCGTACCAATGAGGGCACACAACAGGGGAGAGTGGTTTGTTGTCTTCATGCCATTTGGTAGGCTTCCTAGAAGCATCTGGCTAGCCATTCTGAGACACAGGATACTGGGCAAATTTCATTTTGATTTATTTATATATTGTCAGATCTGGAGCTGAGTGAAATCTCTTCAATTTACTAAGGAACTCTGAAACTTATTGCTTTGGTACCAAGCACAGAATGTGTGTGTGTGTGTGTGTCAAAGGATGAGAAAGGGGTGCAAGGAGAAGTCTGTTACAGTTATATTCCACCTTTTCACATGGCTCTCCTCCCCACATTATCCTCAGAACAACTCTGTGAGGTAGGTCAGACTAAGAGAGGGCAATTTGACCAAGGCCACCCAGTGAGTTTCATGATTCAGTTCAACCCTCTTTTCTAAACCAGGCCTCATCTGGGCCACTGTACCAAAACAGATTTGAGGATGATCATAATGAGACAGCATGATTAGTGCAAAAGCAGTTTCCCTGGCATTTTATGGATGCAACAGGTATTAACAGCAGAGAAAACCTATCTATGTCACAAGCTATAAAGGGGAACAATCTAGAAACCCCAAAGCTCCTATGTATGTGCACATCCCTCTCACTTTGGTGTGAATCTGTTTTTGTTCAAGGTTTACATAGCGGTGCCCATCTTCTACAACACACACAGCATGGGAGTGAGAGATATTATTTTACGGTATAATTTCTGGCAAGTTATCTAGCAAAGGAAGGGCAGTCCCCAGGCTTTCTGTGAGCTCAAATTAAAGAATATGGCATTGCTGGTATAGTCAGGTTGCTGTCAGGACTGTTTACTTTTGGCTGTCCCTGCTTTTCCCAATGAGATTACACGACTCACTACTGCTACTCAGGATGCTAAAGGGTATTGTGAACTTCTCTATACCTACTTAAGCAATACAGTGCAATTAAATGACAAATGTGTGGTATTGTTTTTCACACAGCTGACGAGTTTTTCTGGTGGCCAGGGCCTCCTCTCATCCCACATCCTAACCAAAGCATCACACAGCATGTGCCTAGCAGGTAGCTTCTCGTGTTCTCATTCACATATGTGCAAAGTGTATGCTCAGAGACAGAGATGGTTCAACAGCTCTATTTTTATACGTAGTGAAAAACTATGTGGGGCAATAGATAGATGGGATTATTGGGCAATATGCCTTCTCAGCTCAAAAAAGAGGCATAGCTAATGCAAGTCAGAGCCAAACATAACATAAACTGGAATATTGATATAAGGGAAAGATTTATATTTCGGACAAGCAGAGATGTCAGATCGATGAACTCACACATAGTTGGGTTTCTTTATATTGTGTGCCAGCTATATAGCGGCTTGTGTGACGAGTTGTTTGTGAAATCTGAAAAACTGGGATGTCAGCTTTCTCACTGACAGCTCCATAATTCACTTCCTTAGTAAACTCAATTAGAGCTGCAGCTATGGATGGGAAATGGCCTAAAGGCATATTACTGCCCATAAAAGAATTAGGAATCCAATGATTATATAATGGAGGGTAGGCAACTGCTTCCATCATCTCTGAAGCAACAGCAGAACATAGCTGTGGAGATGCTTATTCAATGATAATTGTGTGTGTGTGCGCGCTCATTCCTGACAGTCCTTCACTACCTGTGATTTAATCCAACTGGAATGCAAATGTTCTTAAATAAATGTCATGAATCTGAGAAATAGATGCAACTTGTCATGCCTTTTAATTTAGTTCTGAGAGGCCCACTTTTCTTACTGGAACATTAATGTGTCCTTTTAATGCAGTGCTCCTGAGGATGCTTCTAACACTTACTTTATATTTCTAACACTTACTTTATATTGAAGAAAGGACTGATGTGTGTAAAAGAGGTCCAGTATATGGTGGTCCACAGTACAGTAGACCAAATAACCTGCATTCGTCCATTTGATAGTCAGCCATGAAATAATGAGCCCAGACACAGAAAACTGGGTTAGGCATGGACCACTTTATTTTACCTAACCTATTTAAATTGTGTTGGCCTGGAAATGGAACAAGAGAGGGCAGGAACTTGATGCAGGTCCAGGTGAGGCCGGGTATTGCTCTGTGACTACCTCCCCAGCTTCTCCAGGGGTGAAATGCCTCAGTCCCAAGCGCAATCCAAAAATCTTGGGTTGCTCCCCAGTCTGGTATAATTGGAATGTAATGCAGGAAATGCCCACCCAAATCACAGGGCCCTACAGATGAGAGCTGTAATCCCAGGTTAGCTTCAAGGGTAGCCTCCTTATCCATCCATTGGGATGTAGGACTCTAAAGAGGGAGTTCCAGAACCTTACCGTACACCAAAATGCCACTGAAAGGTGGTCACCGACATCTTATGTTTTCCTCCTTCTACCTGCCATAGGGAAGCCTTTTTAATGACACCTCCCAGAGCCAATTGTCGCAGGCCATCAGATACAGTATGGGATGGGGTGAGGGAAAGAAAAAATTCCTACCTGACCCTTAAGCAACCAGATGAATCTCACACTCTGTTGAAGAGAGGAGGGTGGGTCATAGTGAGGAGATCCAAGAGAGCACATTAAGGAAGAATGGAAGGCTCAAATGGCCTCCTGTCCCACCCTGTCATGTGCTGTGATCTGGTGCCAGGCTCCAGTCATCAATCAACCTGGTCTCTCTCATGGAGACCATCAAATAGTTACCCTCGCCTGCAGCATCAGTCACCATTCAGGTCCAGGTAAGCATTCCGTGTGGAATTTTGTGACATTTCTTCAACAGGTTACATGACTGATGTGTCAATGAAGCTACTACCCCTATACTGAAAGAGAAAGATAGGGACAATGGAATAGATTTAAACCATGGCTTCATGACTTTGTCAAAATTAACAATATAGCTGTTTATTTTAAAAGTGTTTTTACATCACTTTGGTGGGTTTCTGAAAAAAAATCAAATAAATGCTGCAATTGAAACAGGTTTAAAAATATTAATACTAATACTACTAATATCTGGAAGTAGCCAGTTTTTTTTTCCAAAGCAATGTTTTTAAATGCACAACATGGCAGTCTATTTAAAAGCTAAATTGTTGCTCCTGAACGCTTCCAAGAGAGGCAATTCAGCCTCTCTTTTTGGGCCAGAAAAAGAGTGATCTGGGAAATCTGGAGGGGTTAAGGAAAAAGAAAAAACAACAACAAACCAGTTATGCAGCGAGGCATACAGCCTTGGGGCCATACTTTGCCCAAATGCAAGCACATAGACTAAGGACCTTTGTTACTGCCCTGGCTAGCCCGAGCTTTGGGGGGTATAAAAAGATATCTTTTGATATCAATAATTCGGCTTCACATACCCATTCCCTTCCATGTGCTTGAGAGGCCCCCGGACAAGCACGCACACAGGCTTGGCCGATAATCGCCGTAATATTCCAACACAATACAGGCAGGCCAGAAATAGCCGACTCTTTAGGAGACCTCAAGGCAAGTACCTCCATTAGGTATGCACGCAGCTTTCAAAAGATCCTCTGCCCTGTGCTGGCAGCTTGATGATCTGACTATACAACGCTCAAGTACTCTGAGTTTGCATACCGGCTATCCTATTTACACTTTGGCTATAACTCAATCATTCAAATTCTGACCTTTCGAAGGCTTTGTCTCCAGCCCCAAGTCTATTGTTTTTCCCAAGTCCGAACTAGCCTGCGGTCACAATTCTCCTTATAAAAACCCCTGACTTTGAGCGCTTCCTTGGATCGCTCTTGGCTTCCATCCCGCCTTGCTGTCGCTTTGTCCAGCGAGCCTTCCCCTCAGCTCCATGTGCTGAGATCCATGCTCCCCAGCTTCTCCGCTTCCAACCGGGCTTCAGGACAGGTGAAGTATCACCCAAACCAGCAACTCCTCTAAAAACTCCTCTATCTCGCTCCAACCTTTATGTCTTCAGTTATCTTGTGTGAGTGTGCTGCATACACTGTTTGATTGTGTTTTAATAAAACCACATTTATTATTTCAACTTCTGTGTGCTCCTTGACTCGGCCTGACCCCGTAGACATAGGGTTCAAGGTCCTGCTAAGTTAACCTGCCTCTTGTATCACTAAAGCAGTGCTCAGAGCTAATCTTCCCCACCTATTGTTGAGCACATTTTGGTGTCCCTCACGGGACCCCCAGTCAACAGGGTAACACCTTTTCTGACCAAACAGTCACCCTTTTGTGAGAGAATCTAGAATCTTCTCAGCACAAGGCACCATCCTGCACAGGGACCTGTAAATGTACTGGAATAGTTTCTGATGCTCTATGAAATGCCTCCTTACGTTATTTACATTTGTATTCCACTTTTCTTCCATAATGAACATCAAGGCAGGGTGGTACCCAAGAGGTCTTCTCATCAGGCATTGACTTGATCCAGTTCTGCTTGGCTTCACCAAGGTAGCAGCATCACAGATCCTCAGAGCATACTGTGGGACATTATTGCTCCTGGCATTAACTGAAGCCCTATGCTGGCATCATCATCGCCACTATCATTTCATTTCATTTCATTTTTATCCCACCTTTGCTCCATCCCTGGGATTTAAGGCAGGTTCTAAAAGCAGGAACAGATACTGCTGAAAGGACACATCGCACAAAAGTTGAAATGTAATTAAGCTATCTGTAGAATTAAAAATATGCATTTTTTAAAAAAAAGAAAAAAAAGACAATGCAGCACATTGTTAAAGGCACTTTCTTCATTAGCAATCAGTTCTCAAAGACCTGTTGAAACAAACAAATAAACAAGAAATTTTCACTTGCCTATGGAAGGATAGCAAGGAGGATGCCGGTCTAACTTCTTTTAGGAAGTGAATTTCAGAGCCTGGAACTTATTACCTTAGCTTTTGGTTTTCTCTCAGTGATGGATATGTCTATGAGTGTGTATGCATGCATATGTGCTGTGGCCACATCAAGATAGCATGAGGCATGGCAAGCAGTATGGAAATTAAACAACAACAATGTATTATAGTGCTTTAGCTCTAGTTCTGAGGAAAAGCTATAAATAAAGTTAATTTTTAAGATGTGGAATATTTTGTTGCTGTTTTTTGTCATCATGTCATTTCTGACTTTTGGCAACCCTAAAGTGAACCTATCACGGGGGTTTCTGGGGCTGAGAGTGTGTGATGCACCTAAGGTCACCCAGTGGTTTTCCATGGCTGAGCAGGGAATCAAACCCTGGTCTCCAGGGGCATAGTCCAATGCTCAAACCACTACATCGTGGAATAGTATATTAGAATAATTGGATGGGACACCCTTGCCCCCTGTATCTAGGTAGACTAGTAGCCATACCAAGCATTTAAAATAAAACAGAACCAGAATGTGATATGAGACAAATGAAACAAGATCTCAACCTTTAACTGCAGGAAGTATTTTTATCCTCAACACCCAAGTTTTGAACAGTTACTGTTTTTCTTTTGCCTTTGTTTTTCTTTTCAGAGTGTTTGTATGTTGTGAAAGACTGACCTGGGATAGTACTGCATATTGAACAAGAACTGTTTAGGTGGCTTACAAATGTGTATATCTGCTTAGCCAGAGTAAAGTACGTGCAAATAAATGGCATCTAAATGGTCTACTGGGTCCCAGGGGAAATAATCTGTGTAAGGAGTACTGCAGGTCTGAGCCAATATAAAATATTCATAAGAACACTGAGTAAAGCTTAAAGAAAGCTTGTGAAGGCGAAGGAAACTGTTCTTTGAAGAAACGTCTATGTTATTACGGGGTTATGTGGCACAGTAGATTAATATACCAGGCTGTCACTTCTGTGAACCTGGCTTTAAATCTAACTCATAAAAAGGTTCCTTGTATGCATGTGAATTGAGAGCAAATTCCTCTGGTAGAGAAGGAGGAAGAGAGAGAAAGCAAGAGAAGGGCACTGCATCTGGCAGATGTCTCTGAAAGACAAATCCAGGCATGATTCTTCATATGCAGGAGAGCACATCAGGCAATTACTGCACTGCGTAGAGAAAAACCTGTGAAGTTTGTTCAGGGTCAGGTTGAAAAACATCACACTCACACACCCACACCCACTCACACTGAGAGCTCTCATACTTCCAACTAGCAGGTTGTCTGTCACTGAAGAAGGTTTTGGTTTTTTTTTGGTACAGTGCCATGGTAACCAAGGGCACAACAAAGTGAGCTGCGAACACCGTCTGTGTTCTGTGTTCTTGGTGCCCGATTTTATGCAGAAGCCACACTTCAGGGCCTTAGCTTATCAAGGGCCTCCAAATACATTTGTTTTTTTGTTGTTGTTAATGTTCTTCATTGTGACATAGCCTGGTGCAGTGATTCTCAGCCTTTGGTCCTCCAGTTGTTTTGGACTTCAGCTCCCAGGAATCCCAGTCTGTATGGCCAGTGGTTGAGAATCTCTGGAGCTGAAGTCCCAAACATCTGGAGGACCAAAGTTTGTGAACTACTGGCCTAGAGCCTTGTCTTAATCTGGCCTTGAGTGTTATTTCTGAGGGTGGCACAACATACTGCCTCCATTTCCTTTCCACTTAGTAAAGAAACACGCTTGGGTGAACCATTGTGTTGGTCATTTTTTGTGTCAGTATGCTATACTCAATTAAGGTGGCCTGTTTGATTCAAATAGCAATATTCTGATTCACCCCATTGCCTAATTCTGTCCACAAAACCTGACCAGAGTGGCAATGGAATGTTATTCAACACTGGGGGCAGATACTATCCTCCATTATGCCTGAGGGCAGCAGCTTAACTTAGGGGATATAGGGTAAGTTATGTGGCACATATCCAATTCTTTTCTTATTCTGCACCCCTCAGTGCCTGTCACCTGAAGCTGCTGCACATGCTAATGGTAGGGTTAGCCCTGTCAACCTCTCACACATGTCAAGCAACACAGAAGCCTTTCAGACAGAAGTGACTAGTGGGGTGCCACAGGGTTCCGTCCTGGGTCCAGTACTATTCAACATCTTCATCAATGACTTGGACGAAGGAGTAGAGAGCATGCTGATCAAATCTGCAGATGACACCGAATTGGGAGGGGTTGCTAATATGCCAGAGGACAGGATCAAAATTCAAAATGACCTTGACAGACTGTAGAGCTGGGCCAAAGCTCACAAAATGAATTTCAACAGAGAGAAATGTAAGGTCCTGCACTCAGGCAGAAAAAATGGAATGTAGAAATATAGGATGGGGGACAGATGGCTGGATAACAGTACGTGTGAAAGGGATCTAGGAGTCTTGGTAGATCACAAGCTGAACATGAGTCAGCAGTGTGATGTGGCAGCCAAGAAAGCCTATGCGATTCTTGGTTGCAACAATAGGAGTATGGTGTCTAGATTGAGGAAGATAATGATATCACTCTATTCTGCATTGGTTAGATCTTATTTTGGAATACTGTGCCTACTTCTGGGCACCTCAATTCAAGAAGGATATCGACAAGCTGGAGCGTGTCCAGAGAAGGGTGACCAAAATGGTGAAGGGTCTGGAAGCCATGCCCAATGAGGAGCAGCTTAGGGAGCTGGGGATGTTTAGTCTGCAGAAGAGAAGGTTAAGAGGGGGCATGACAGCCATGTTTAAATATTTGAAGGGATGTAATGTCAAGGAGGGAGTGGGCTTGTTTTCTGCTGCTCCAGAAACTAGGACAAGAAGCAATAGATTCAAGCTGCAGGAAAGGAGATTCCACCTGCACCTCAGGAAGAACTTCCTGATGGTCAGAGCTGTCCAGCAGTGGGATATGCTGCCTCAAAGTGTGATGGAGTCTCCTTCTTTGGAGGTTTTTAAGCAGAGGCTGGATGGCCATCTGTTGGGAATGCTTTGATGGGTGTGCCTGCATAGCCGGGGGTTGGACTGGATGACCCCTATGGTCTCTTCCAGCTTTATGATTCTATGATGCTATGACAGGACTGGAAACCTATCAGAACTAAACTCTGTGTAGGGTAGGAAATGGATCTCCCAATGAACTCTCTTTGATTAAAGGTGGCTGTGGAGAGGTGGGACGGATGGTTTGGAAAAAAAAGTGAGATGCCTTCAGAACATGCCTGTAGGCTTCACGTGGAGGCTCAAATGAATGAATGAAAAGTCATTCACAGGAGTAGTAGGTTGGGATCCTACCCCTCCTTGGAATCATTCAGTGAATCTGTGAGAAGCCTATTGTATACAGCTGGGGATGAAGATCTTTTGGCCCTCCAGACATTTTGGAGTTCAACTTCCAGAAACTCAAACTAGCATGAACAATGGTAAGGGATCACTGTTGATTTCACCTGCTTGATTAATGTCACCGATTTAATAGTGTTATTTTATGATTTATTTTTAATTTGTTTTCAATCTTTTTTTAAAATTTTAATCACTTTCTGTGTCATTTTAATGGTGAAAACCAGGCTAGAAATGTAATAAATAAATCGATTCAATAAAAACATTTATGGGTGCTGTCATCTAAAACATCCCGAAGGCCACAAGTTCTCTGCACTTGCTGGACATTAACCTAGTGGAGAATGAACGTGTGATATGCACCAAGGATTCCATTCAGTCTACATTTCAATGTGAACTAAAGTGATCCACATTATTTGAGTTAATGTATGGATCAGAATCTGGTTATCCTTCTGGCACGTGAGGGTTCTCACTTAAAAAATACACCCGAATGGGAATATAGTGTGTATTTTAGCGTAAAACATTTGTAAATGCCAGATTTGTGAAAAAGAAAAAACATTAAAAAATACTATTTAAATGCATATGTGAGTACAAATCTCCCCTCAAATTCATTGATTAATGCAAAAACAGGGTCATGTCCAAAATGGAGCTGGACTACAGGTAGGATGACCCATTCATCCTTACCTTTGATAACTGGCAGATTTGTGGGATTTGTTCTTGTGTAGGCCCATGGCACAGAGATAGTATTTGCTAAGATTTTCCTCGCTTTCCCTTCTACCATCAATAACTCTTCAGGTATAAAAGAAAAGTATCCCTCAATAAACTCTTGCTTCTAAATGTCAAAACATTCCATTTCCTGAAAGGACAACTCCTTTTGTGAGCCTCTAAAGGTTCCTCTTGGTTTTTCTCCCCCATTCTCTTTAACTTTTAAAAAATAAACACAGGCGACAGATTCTTAAAATAGCTGCCTGAACTTGGGTCACGCATACATCCCAGAAGCTCTTCAAATGAATGGTTTGTCAAACTCTGTGTAGAGGTGTGAATTGAAGTGGATGAACTTAAGATATTAAAGAAAAATACATTGGTTCCTAAGGGCAGGCTGCCTGCACTGGCATTCACCTTCTGTGCACCCTTCCTTGGATCTGTAGAATTAATTACTCAACTCAGTGCATGGGAGGAACTGGTCAAAGACTTCCTATGTAGCAGCTGTCAGATTCGGAGCGGAGTAAAGTTTCAGCAATCAGTTAATGAAAACTGGAGTAATATTGTGTAGCTACTGAGTACAGAATGGGGACTGGATTTTTAAAAATGTGTTTATTATCTGTACATTCTAGGGCTGGGAAGAACATTCCAAAATATTAAAAAAAACGGTTGAAAAACATGTTTCTTGATTACCAAGAAACCCTGACAAGAAGAATCTTAGGGCCTTTCCGCACTACACTGTTATAGTGCTATTATTCCACTTTCAAGATCCTATGGAATCCTGCGGTTTGCAGTTTAGGGAGGGGCATTTTGAATTCTCAGTCAGAGAGCTCTTCAGCCTCACTAAACCACAAATCCCAGAACTCCACAGGATGTTGGAAGTAGAATAATAGCACTATAACAGTGCAGTACGGAAAGGCCCTTAGATGGACAAGAATCTTCATTGATTAAGATTTATCCTGTTAAAAATCCAAACATGGTTATTTTGCATAGAAAACAGCATATTCTGCACAATATACAACATTTTCTGAGGAAAAAAAAAAATTTTCTGCACAGAAAAATGCTGTTTCCTTGCAAAAATACCAGTGTGAATTTTCCGTAGAATAATTATTGAAAAGCTGTGCAGTTTTCAAAGACTTTCTCACAGTGAGAACAAAATTGCTAAAATTACTTCTTGCTTCCTTCATAAAGGAAATCAGCAAAGAATCACATCTCTGGTATATCCTACCTTTCTCCCAATCAAGTTGTGGTTCTTCTGTTCCATATTTTCTGAACAGCAACCCTGTGAAGCAGCTCTGGGCATGTGAGAGAGTGATTGGTCCAAGGTCATCCAATGAGTTTTGTGTCTCATTGGTCACTAGAAACTGAATCTCCTGGGAGTCATGAAAGGGAGGGAGGGAGGGAGCGAGGGAGGGAGAAAGAAAGGGGAGGACAGAGATTTTGAAGGGATTAGCCTACCCTACTGCTTTTTGCAGAGCATTGCGGAGAATCTGTTTGATCCAGGGACTGAATTCTAGTTTTGGACGAGTCTTGAGATGAAGGAGTATATATTTTGGAACTAGACAGGTCTTAGAATATAGTGGGCAGGCCCAAAGCACAGTGGGCAGGGTCAAATTTAATGCTCACTCTGACATTTTCCCAAAAAGCACATAACGTTCTGTCTATGTTCAGTTCTGTCTATGTCTGTTACCTGTCTTGTGGTCCCTAGTTCAACAGTTTTCTGGCCTGAAAGCCACACCTCCAATCTATGCAGGACATTTAAAGTTGAAGAATTTTAAAACACTCCTTTATCTCCAATCAACAACTTTAAATACTCCCTTATGTCCAGTCACAACAGAAGCTTGTGGACCAGATGAGGAATCTTCATCAGCTGGAGTTGCCCTATTCTTGCTGCAGAACCTAATCTATCAGTCTATTCTATTAATCACAATAATACATTTGTGCAAACTGTTAATGTGCTTTAGATTCCTCTCCTTATTTTTAATACAAAAATAGATAGTGGCAGTTCCTCAAGCAAGACTATGATACATTTTTCTTGATACATGATCCACTTTGTTTGACTAGTGTTCTAATTAGATTTTTCCCAGCTGATCTGTACCCAGCTCTTCAGGTTTTGGTCTTGCTTATGTCACATTTTGTATTATGCTTGCTGGCATTGTGGCAGCTTTTGCTGCGTACAAGATGTGTTTCTAAGTCTCTTGTCACATTTGTGAAATGGAATATATAAACTGATGGGTGATTCTGCTTCATAAATTAAGGGTTTTAGTTGATTTAAAAGAACTTGCAACCATTCTAAATGAAATCACATTGACTATTTTTTCCATGTGTGTCTACTGATTTGTAATGCACTCCTTGCTAGACACAAAATAGACTGAGCACCCATGGTGAGATGGTTGGAGAAGGTTCAGTATCTCTATCCAAGAAAATGTGAAGTGTAGTAACTTTTGGTATTAGCTATGGATTAGTTCCTGTCCTATGACAGGAATTTTTATGGGACTCCCTAATGTTAAAGACCATTGTACTTCCCTGAACACACCCAACCTCATCTGATTTCTAGGGTTAGGAAGAATAAGCAGGGTTAGATATTTGGATGGGAAATCTCCAAGGCCAACCAGATATCTCCAGACTTCCATGGGTGGAGATGGAACGAAGGGTTTCATAATATGTGAAGCTAACAATTTGATGTCCAAATCCCCTTTTTTAAAAAAAATATTTTTTATTTTACTATAAAGAATTAAAAAATACATTATATTATATTCAGAGTGATTCTTCACAATATAAATAGAAACCTTTATCTCAATTGAGTTGATAGCATCATATTTACATTAAACACTCAAAGCTTTAAATGTCTGAATTAATATCAAAGATTACAATAACTTAAGTATGATTTTCAACCGTACTAACTCCACAATTTCATTAGACCTTTCCTTTTTTCCATTATAAATTTTTTAATGTTCTTTTCCCCCACTTCCAACTTCTCCTTTGTTGGATTTCTCCCCATATTTCTACTTGAAACTTCTTTTTAAATATTCCCTCTTTTAAAAAAATAGATAAATACCAGTCATTTGTAGGGGGAAGTATAGTCATTGAAGCATGGGAGATATAAGTCTTCTCTTCCCAGATATCATTAGCAACTAGTATTGGGGACAAAAGACTCCTCTCTTTAGCTGATCACTGCAAAAGGGTAGAGGTGATTATTTTCGTAGAAAAAATGGGAAGGGAAAGATTGTCTTCTCCATCATTTTGTACTATGATGCACAGGAATATTCCACTCTCCTCCATGCTGAAAATTTAATTTTTTGGGAAAGAACATACTACATGCTTGCTCATTGCATCATTAACTTCACATGTTCTGGGTACCTCCTTTTTTTTTTTTTGAGTGGGTTCAGAGAAGGGTAACAAAGATGATAAAAAGTAAGGACAACAAAACTTATGAGAAAAGATTGAAGATATTGGGCATGTTCAGTCTGATGAAGAGAAGACTGAGAGGTGACATGACTGCATTCTTTAAATATATAAGCAGATGTAACAGGGAGGAGGGTGCTGGTTTGTCCTCTGCTGCCCCAGAGAATAGGACAAAGCCTAATCATTTTAAATTATGAAAGGGTAGATTTAGATTTAATTTCTTAGCAGTAATTGTGGTTCAGCAATGGAACCAATTGCCTAGAGAGTTTGTGGGGTCTTATTCTCTGGACATCTTAAAAAGAGGCTGTACAGCTACTTGCTGGAGATGCTCTAGCTACAGTTTCTGCATTAAGTGGTACTTGGGCCATTTCTGTATGGCATCGCAATCCTGTGATGGGGATGCAATGGCAGCAGTCCACAGGTCATGCTTTTACATGACGTCATCATGGTCCCCTGCCAACCAATCCCCACCCATCATGATCATGAGATATTCACTTGATGGAAAAAATATGTTAAGCGCCTGTCACTGCTGGCCATGTGGAAGGGGTGGAAGTGTGATAATGTACTTCCTTCCCCAGTACAGCATGGGAAAAACCCCAGCTGCACTGTGGAAGGAAGGTGCATGTCACTCATGTTCCCTTCTGTAGGGAGTTGGCTGGTTTGTGTCATGCTCCCATCTCAGCAAAGGTGCTGCCACAATCGCGACTGGATGTCCACAGGAACTGGTCAGGTACAGAAATGGCCTTGACCTTGGTGGCCAAGGAATTCCCTTCCAACTCTATGATTTGATATCATAAGTTCACGTTAGTCTAGGGTTACTTTCATACTGGACATTTATGCAGAATAACTACTTTATGTCCATTCAGTTGTATGTTCCAATTTCAGTCTCCTCCCCCAATTCCCAGAAATCCCAGTTTTAAACACACACATACACACACACATGCAGAGAGATAGAGATAGAGATAGAGAGAGATGCGCAAACTCTCTAGATGGAAATCTCCCTTCTCACAGCTGTTCGACATCTTTTCCAGCCTGTTTAAGTTGCTGTAGCCATAGCTAGTCACATGTCACCCACTTGGGTTGAAAAATGGGTGTTAGAGCACAGAGAGTTTATTTCAGAGAGGGAGGTCTGAAGGAGAGCATCCTGCTTCCAGATGTTGGCAAGAAGACCCAGACTGAGAAGAAAGTCACAGACTGATGTGAAAGTATGATTGGTGAAAGCTGGCCTTTTAGTGAAGAAGGGTTGTTTTGTCTCATGGGGTGATCAACACCACTTTCAGTTGCCGGTGGTCTAGTCAGCAAAGTAGAAATTAATTTAATAAATGTCCTAATAATTCCGAGTTTACATTTCAGATAATGCCATCGGTTCCAGCCAGATGAGAGAGTCTGAAAAAGAATTTAAGTTCTAGGTGTGTATTCGGAGACGAATCACCGCATTTTCCTCTTTTAGTACTTGGTTCCTGAAGGGATTTCAGATTTCCAAACATTCTAACAAAACAAACCCCCAACAGTCAGGACTGGGGAGTAAGGGGACTTTCCCTTGATGCACACCAGCTGCTGTAGGCTGTATTTCAGAGGAAGGAATTGGCAAAGCCACCTGAGTATTCCTTGCCTAAGAAAACCCTATGAAAAATTCATGGGGTCACTGTAAGTCGACAGGTGACATGAAGGCACAAACATCCCCTCCATATTATTTGGATTTCAGCAGCCAGGAGGCAGGATTATGATTCTAATTGCATTTGCTGTTCTACTTGCTAAATCACACACACCTGGAAGCACTCTTGCATGGCAAAGGAGCTTTGAAAGACAAAAAATTTGAGACAGTAGGTTCCATTGGACTGAAATTGCTGCTCGGACATGAAACTCACTGGGTGGTTTTCACTTGGAAAGGTCATAACCCGGTGGCAGAGTGCTTTTATTGCACCCAGATGGTTCCAGATTCAAATCCTGCCATCTCCAAGTAGGACTCCTGTCTGAACCTCTGGAAAACTACTGTCAGTCAACGAGCAGGTGGTCCTGAACTTAGTGGATCACAGTCTTGACTTCGTATAAATTTGCCGGTGATACAATTCGTGCCAAATATAAAGGGGAAGTTTCTTGGTATCACTACAGTCCTGCTTGTAAGGTGCTAAGAAAAAAGGGCCTGCAGAAATAACGGCTATTACATCCGGAGTCCTAATTACTGGGAAGAAATAGATCTGCCTCTTCTTTGACATAGCAAATTGCAATTACTATAATACTAGTGGTGGGGCAGGTGAATGACTTGTTCCCCAATTAAAACATGAAGCCTGGTTAATTATCTTTGAGTTAATAGCAGTCACAGTGATTAAGATTTCTACAAATCCGTGAAAAAGAACAAAGTCTTTCATGAACTTTATGGTAGATAACATAAATCAAAGGTGACCTAAAAAAGGGCTTGGATTTTCTTTCTTTTTCTTTTCATTTCTTTTTTTAAAAAAATGTAGGCCGGAATCCTTTTGGACTGTTACAAATACGTAACCTACAATTGCTCATTCATAACTGCTACATATTGACAATCCCTATGTAGCCTCTAATTTAAGAGCTCCATAGGGGCTGTGAAAGTCCTCCAAACCCCACTTCCTATTAAACAGACACTTGGATCTTTGGGGGTTCCCCTGTTGATTGAAAAGCAGTTGCTTGACCTTCCCCCCTTGAGCAATCTCTGCTTGTCTCACTAGAAATTGCTCACAGGAGGAGATTGGAACATCAAGCGTCTGCTTCTTAGTCAAGGATGGAATGGACCTTCATCAGTCTCAGTGGCTGCTTAGCAGCAAGTGGGAACTGGCCAGAATCCACTATGTAGCACCGTAGTTACAGTGCGACAAAGTAAGTAATGGTCATACAGGATTATGCTGATAGTTTTTATCATTCAGATTGGGTAAAATCTAACAGATAGCCAAGGTTATTTTAATGATCTGCAGTGGAATATTTGGGAGACTACTTCTACTCAATATGTGAAACCAAAATTTGGCCTTCTATATACACGAGCATGTTGGGATGCTGTTTTTTTGAGCAGATGCTTAGGAAACATGGACCAGATGGTCAATGCCACATTGCATCTTATTTCTTCAAATATATGGAGAACAGAACAGGTGCCGGAGGGAAAAAAGTGTTTTCTACCCAGATTTCTATATGTTCTGTATGTGAAATTTCTTGACCATAAAAGCAGTTTGGCAACAGTATTCACCTTGGAGTAGTGGCTCTCCTTCACTGAAGGTCTTTAAGCAGAGGTTGCATGATTGTTTTTTTGGTTGGGGTGGGGTGGAGCTCTAGATCTGGATTTTCTGGATCAAGCAAGGGCATGGGCTGGGTGGTCTCTAAGTTTCCTCCCAATTCTTTGATTTTTTTTTTGGAAAACAAACAGCCATGCTGCCAAGGTGACTGCCTAAAACTAATTTTGCAAAGTTCCTAGCATTTTCAGAGAGCATTTTGCAATCATATCGCCTTTATCCGTGCTTACCCTTCTTGAGAAAACATCAAAGAAATATCAGTGTGATTAAAATTTTACTGGTTTATTTTTAAAGAGCAAGTTTTGATAGAAAACATCAGATTTTGTGCTTTTAAAAACTAGTATCCACCATCTACTACAGTTGCTGACAATGAATCCACATATTCTCATGTGCCTCCATATTTCATTTATCAATGGTAGTTCTGAGATGAATTTAGCAATTTGTCTGTGGCCTCACAATGAGTGATATGATGGCATGTTATGTGCTATGGTATAAAGCTATAATTCTCTATAACAAAAAAGCAGTGATGTAGACTCGAGTTGACTGACTTGGGCCCTTTCCGCATGTGGGGGGGGGGGAACGCCCGAAAATAGAGCTTACTGGCTTTGTTTTCTGGCCGACCGAGTCCGTCGCCACAAGGAGCAGCGTGAGTTCGCTGCTCCGCAGTCCTCCGGCGTCCCAAATGGCGGCTTCCGGTTGGTGGAGGCTCTACACCAACCGGAGAAGCTCGCCAGCTGGAAGCCTGCCCTTGGCAGATCTGCAGGCACGCACTTGCACGTGCCTGCAAATCTGCTCCGGAGCCGGGCGACGGAGCGGCATGGGGTTGCGCGCTCCGTGCTTTTTAAAAACCTCTAAAAAGAGGTGTTCAAAAAACACGCCACACGACCAGTTCCGGTCGCTCCGGAGTGGACTGAGGTATGGAACTACAAAAAGTAGTCCGCTGCAGTCCACTCTACGGTGCAGAAGACCTCCGTTAGAGGTCGCTCTGCACCGTTTAAATAGCCCGGTGTGGAAAAGGCCTTGGACTCAAGCTGGACTTAAGTCACTTTAGTGACTCAACTCAACTCAGCAATAAATAATGCACTGACTTGACTTGACTTGAGACTTGTGTATTTTTAGTGACTGATTTGCTGCCCTTGGTTCAGTAATAACACATTCATCCAGAAACCTTATGACTTTGAACAACGCTTCCATCTCTTTTTGCCTGCTGGTCATAAGACAATCTGTCTCAAGCCCAATGTGTGGGCACATTTCTCAGAGGGGAACAGCAAATAGGTCAGGCAATGGATTTGAGGTGAGATTGAGGTCTGCTTGGCAGCCTGGCCCTGCTGCATATTGGAGGAGCCTTCTAAAACTTTTCCTAAGAGCAGAAGACAAGACTTGCCCCCAGAGTGCAAGGTACATTTCTCAGAGGGGAAAACAAATGTGTTAGGCAACAGGCTTGAGGAGGAAAGATCCTTCCTTCTAAAGCTTTTGAAGCTTCAGTAATGGAGAATAAGAAGGATCCTATTCCTCACTTCTGAAAAATCCTCCAGCTTCTGAAATGGGAAGTAAGAAGGATCCTATTTCCCACTCTGAAGCTGCAGATGGCAAAATCACAAATATGGAGGGCCAACTCTGCTTAAATTGTTAAAACTGACCTTATTCAACTCTGTCCAAAAATTCTGGAATATGGGTTGGGGTATAAAGTTGGCTCCCAGACTTGAGACTTGACTTGAAAGTATCTTGAAGGACTTGGGACTTGAATGTAGAAGACTTGAGATTTGACTGGAGACTTGGAGTAAAAGACTTAAATACATCACTGCCTGAAAGCAAGTGGGGGTTATGCCTGAATAGGCCAGCAGCATGAAAACATGGCCAACAGGATAAGTTTTCCTTGCTACCTAAAAAACAACAGTGAGAGAACCAGATAAAGAGATGGCTGGAGAAGATTCTGCAATCAGGTATCACAGAAATGACTCCTGTGGGGAATTACAACTGATTGCCAGGATAATGTGGAAGAAGTAAATTCTTTAGATAAGCAGGATGTATAGGGCATTACAGGGTTGATATAGGTTCTTAGAGGTCAGAATCGACATGTTCAACTGAGGTCCCTATCACACTACACTGTTATAGTGCTATTATTCCACTTTAACTGCCTTAACTGTGCTCTGTGGAATTCTGGGGTTTGTAGTTTGGTGAGGCACTGGTGCTTTCTGGTTGAGAATTCTAAGGCCCTTTCTGCATGTGTGTGTGTGTTGGGGAAAATACCGAAAACAGCGCTTACCGGCTTTGTTTTCCGGCCGGCTGGGTCCGTCGCCACAAGGAGCAGCGCGAGTTCGCTGCTCCGCAGTCCTCTGCATCCCAAATGGTGGCTTCCGGTTGGTGGAGGCTCTCCACCAACCGGAGAAGCTCGCCAGCTGGAAGCCTGCCCCCCGCAGATCTGCAGGCACGCACTTGTGCGCGCCTGCAAATCTGCTCCGGAGCCGGGCGACGGAGTGGCATGGGGTTGCACGCTCCGTGCTTTTTAAAAACCTCTAAAAAGAGGTTTTTAAAAAACAGGCCGCACGACCGGTTCCGGTCGCTCCAGAGTGGACTGAGGTATGGAACTGTAAAAAGTAGTCCGCTGCAGTCCACCCTACGGTGCAGAAGACCTCCGTTAGAGGTCGCTCTGCACCGTTTTACTAGCCCGGTGCGGAAATGGCCTAAGTGCCTCTCCCTAAACTGCAAATCCCATGATTCCGTGTGATATTGCCATGGCAGTTAAAGTGGAATAATAGTGCTATAATAGTGTGGTGTGATAAGACCCTGAGACTGAAAACAGTGGAAGCCAATAAAGATCATTAATATTGAAGCAGTGTCAAAATTCTTCATACTTTTTGGAAAATAGTGGGAGTTTAGTCACCTTCCTCAGGTTTTCCCAGCTTTGCACTGATATGTTAATGGCAGTCAGACCTAGCTGATCTGGAAAGAGCATCCTTTAGCAATTCTAGCTTTCATAACTGTTAAATGACATAGCCGGAGAGAACACATTTCAGTCACCCTAGGGCCATTTCTGCACTATGTTGTTATAGTGCTATTATTCCATTTTCAACATCCTGTGGAATCCTGGGGTTTGCAGTTTAGGGAGGCGCATTTGTAATTCTCATCTGAAGAGCTCTTTGACCTCAGTAAACTACAAACCCCCAAAATCCACAGGATGTTGAAAGTGGAATAATAGCACTATAACAGTGTAGGGCAGAAAGGCCCCTAGCCTGAGCATTGCCAAAGCACAGATAACAGTGGACAAATGACTTTTCTTCAAGGAGAGACAGTGGCACAACTTGGAGTATGGAGAGCGGGGCAGGAGGAGGTGGGGCTATGACATGAGGGGCGTGGCCACTGTGCATGGGGGCGTGGCTGCAGTGTGTGTGGGCGTGTCCAGGGCTTGTGGGGGCATGGCTACAGGCTGGGATACCCCAAAAACGTTGCCACCCAGGGTGAAACGCCCCCTTGCCCCCCCCATCCCTGCATGACTGAAGAGAGAGCACCAGCTACAACTGATGAAAAATGCAGCCTGCCACAGGCTCAACTAATTTATCTATTAGATTTGTATTTCACCCAAATGGTAAAGATTTCTGAGCAGTTCACAAAATGCAGCAAAAACCATAAAACATGGCAACATAAAACCTACCAGCAGCAGCAGCAGCAGCAATAACAACAAAGTCAGCTTAAAGGAAAACCTACAGGAACGATAAAACATGTACATATTTCTTGTACATGTTTTATCGTTGAATGTCTTGTACAAGGGAAAGGAAGTGGGTCAAAAAGGTGATCCTGTCCTTCTCCTCTCATGCCCATTTCCTTCCTTGGGTGTTGGCGGGGGGGAGCAGGAGAGGCTTTGTGGTGTTGAGAAATTGGGCTGTGAGACATTCTTAGCTGGCCAGGCAGTGGCTGTTGGAGGAAGAGGAGGAGGAGGAGGAAGACCAGAGGTGGGTTTTCAAAGGGCTGCCTGGACTGATTGGAGCTGCTGAGAGGGAAGATCCTACCAGAAAAGAAGTACTTGAGGTGTGGGGGCTTGGACAAACTTGGAAATAATCAAACTAGTGAAAGCCACAAATGTGGAGAATTGACTGTTTATTTATATTAAAGTTTTCATAAGATATATGTTTTTCTGCACTGCAGTGATGTCGCTCATGTATGTGTGCTGCCTATGTATTTAGACTTACAGCGTAGGCCTTTCTATATGATACAGTTATAGCACTACAATTCTACTCTAACCACCATGGTTCATTCTTGTGGAACCCTGAGCTTTTTAGTCTAGGGAGGGTCATGTAGAATCTTTAGCTAGAAGGCTTGTCTGGGGCCTCTGACCAACTATAACTATAAATCCCAGGATATCTCAGGATGTAGCAATGGCAATTAAAGTAGAATAATAGTCCTATAACTATGTAGTGTGAAAGGGCCCCATGTTGTAGAAACAGAGTACAGACAGACAAACAAGAGAAAAGGTAAAGTCTGTACAAATGCACAAAATAGTCAGCACAGACTGGAATCGCTAATGAAATGTGGACTCACAGGATCAAAGTGTCAGGACTTTTTAATTACAACGCACAGTGTCACAATTTGCCACTCCTCTCAGGTTACCTTGTTTCCCTCTGTTTCCTTTTGCTATAATCTTCCCAGTTCGGGATAGGGGTCATAACAAATTAGCAATGATGATAGCAACAATGTCCATATGTCTCAATAAGTCTGAAGCAATCTGGAACGATCTGATTCAGGTCAATCCAAACCAGACTTGCTCTGGATCAGTCCAAATAATCAGTCAGTCAGTCTACCTACCTACCTACCTACTTACCTACCTACCTGTTTACAGTGTTTCTGTTCCAACCCACAAGGGCTCTTGAGGTGATGAACAAATAAAAACCAATTTAAACAATACAAAGATTAAAAAAAAAATTAAAAGCACATGAAAATATTCTTTAAAAACTCCTAAAAGTATTCTAAAAACAATCCTAGAACCCACTTTTAAAACAGTTAAAAAAAGCAATTTCAGACATTGAATGCTATGTGGAACCGCAGTGTTTGGGCTGCCTGCCGGAAACTTAAGAGAGATAGGGCCAGCCTAACTTTCCTGGGTAGGATGTTCCACAGTTGAGGTGCTGCCACAGAGAAAGTCTTGTTACATGTTACCACCGACTTATCTTCACATTATGTTGGGACATGCAACAGGGTCTCTTCTGAAGATCTCAATTTTCTGGCAGGCTCATATGGGAGGAGGTGGTCTTTCAGCTATCTTGGGCCCAAGTTGTTTAGGGCTTTGTAGGTCAACACCAGCAGTTTGAATTGAACTTGGAAGCAAACTGGAAACCAGTGCAGTTCTTTCAAGACCAATGTTATCTAATATATAAAAGTCGAAGTTTGTCAGTGAATTTGTCTGTTTGTCTGTGTCAGGCAGGCGAAGACCTCATATGATTGGCTGTGTCTCAGTCAACCGTGACTGTCTTGAATAGGCCAGTTGCTATGGAGATGAGGCCTAGCAGCAAGGAGGAGGACACTGTATTACCTCAGGAACCCAATCTGTGTCTTTTAATAACTCTGAATACAGATTGGAGAAAATAAAATCCTGGGCAACACCAGATATATACGCTAGTGGTCTCTAAAATGCATACCTTACACTGGTTGGCTGCTGTGTTGTCCACTAGCTGCAGCTTTCAAGAGCAGGCTCGTGTTTGCGATTATAGGATCAACTGCACAGCCACAGTTATGATGATGAACTTAATTTCTCTTCATTTCATTAGGTTTGCATTATTTATTTATTATTTACTTATTCCATTTATTTGTCATCTTTCTTTCAGTGTAGGGACCCAGGGAGTTCACAAAACTGAAACAAGATCAGCTAAAATCTCTAAGCATGACCAAGTTTAGATTTAACCCGCAGAGTTAAAATAGACCTGACACTTTGGACGACTATTTATAATATCCCTAGGAATTCCACCCCCCCTTCATTTTGGAGTTTATTAGGTTCTTTATCATGCTGAAATGCACCCTTTTTAAGATCAGGGGTGACAAATGGGGAAACGAACACATTTTCAACGCATTGCAGTTGATCTGATTTAAGTTCTGAAAGGACAGGAGACGTCAGTCCTTATTTTACATTTCTGAATTTGCCACTGCTAACAGCTGCTGCAGATATACTCAGCCTCAATAGGTTTTGTGTACTTAAAAACAAAAACAAAAACAAAAGCAATGCTTGTATCTTCAGCGTGCATAAGACAAAGCTAACAAACCAGAGAACGGAATATTAAAAGGCATATTAATCAAATGCAAATTATGCCTCCAAAACATCACAGTTGTACAGAAGAGAAATAGAAGTATAAAGTCTGGCCAGTGAAAAATTGCAAACAGCTGTGCTGTTTTTTTTTTAAATGAAAAAACAAATCTATGAGACCCTTTTTTCCTGTGATTGAAATATTCACAAATCAGCCTCTGGTACAACTAAATCTCCTCTAAATGGGTGGTTTATGTATTTATGATGAGCATTTTCCCTCCCCAACACATGTTACCATAGTTACAATACAGTCCTGGATGTAACACCCTTTCCTCACCATTAACATATTTATGTGCATGAATAGACGAAATGTGTTTTTTTCCAAGTTCAGTCTGAGTGCAGCAAAACAAGTAGGATTCCAAAGTAGAATTTTATAACAGAGGATCTTCATTGCTAGATAAAGGTGAATTTGGAAAAAATTACTTGGTTACTCTGTACCTCCTGGAATCCCTAGTCATGACAGCTAGTAGCAGTGCTGGTCAAAGAATTTGGAGATTGATAGTTTAAAATGAGCTTTTCCATGCTCTAGCCATCATAGGCATTCATACATAAAAAAAAAAGTAGCAGTATAGCCTAGATCTGATGGGGGAATGTCTGAATCTTATGATCTTCGGGAGAAGGCTTTCTCTCAGTCCCATCACCCTCGTATGCTTGTCTGGTGAGAACACAGAAGAGAGCTGTCTCAGTGGCTTCCCTAAGACTATGAAACTCTCTCTCAAGTATCTCAGAAAGCCCCCTCTCTGCTTTCCTTTTTCTAGCAAGCAAAGACATTTTTATTTAAACAGACCTTCAGCTTTTTGCTGGTTGGAGCAGAAGGATTTTTTTTTAATGGGGAGGGATCCCTTTTTAAACTTTTTTTTTTAGTTAATGTTTCAATTGGCTTGTTGGTTTAATGCTTCTTAAACCTTTTAGCAATATTTGATTTTAAAGTATATAGTAAGCTGCTTTGGGCATGAGATAGCTAACTAACTAGACAGACAGACGGATAGATGATAATGCTTATGAGAACCACTATTTTGTGGTATCCTAACCCATCCAAAATGAAATTTTGATCCTTATGGTTTTGGTGTGTCCATTCAACACATACCACAATGGAGTTTCTGCTATTCTGAAGCATGTAAGAAGATCTGCAGGATATATCTTGTAGAATTAATGAACAATCCATACTTAATCCAGTGGAATGAAGCCTTTCTTCAGATAAAGTTGTTCGTGCAAGTTCCACTGAGATCAACTGGTTGAGACTCTCAAAAACGCTGTTGCATGGATTTCAATGGAATTTTACGATGACTAACTCAAGTTAGAGTGGGCCAACCAGTTCCTCACTACCCTCAAATCCACTGGGGTCATCCTCATCCTCACTCATGAGAAAATAACACCAGCTTACATCATCAAGCCCAGCTGCTGCACACGGCCTGTGTGTTTGTGTGGAAGGTGTGACTTGTGATTTGGACCTGTGCTATGTCTCAGCTTTTCAACCGGCAGGGCAAATTCCAGAAGGAGAGCACCTGTCTTCCATGCAGAAGGTCCTGGGTCCGGTCTCTAAAGCATCTTCAGTGAAATGAATCACGAAGCTGAAGCGGGAGAGATCTCTGCCTGAGATCCTGGAGGAGTCTCTGCCAATTCAGATTAGATTGTACAGGGCTAGATTTGCCTTCATAAGACTTGTGTCATCTATACGCATGCTGGGCCCCCATATGAACAGTCATACTAGCTGGTGATGCCAGGTGTACTCCAAGACACATGGAGGGTTAGGCAAATCTTGCTGCCTCAGTCTTGACATAAAAATCATACCTTCCTGTGTTCCTCAGTGATCAGACTTTGTTCTTGCAGTATTAGTGATGACAAGAAATTCATCAAATTAGTTGAAGGATGCTTTTTCCTCCATTGATATGGTCAGAACTGGGGACATTTACTGGCTCTTTAAGAGAAAAGTGGAGAAGCTTTGTCTCACATTGTTTTATTTGCAGAGGTTCTTTTTGGTGATAATGCCATCTGTTGTATTTGATGCTTCCTACAATGCTTACTGTAGCCTTTCAGTAGGAAAACAAACAGATTTATTGCAAATTTCATAAGATCCAGTTCTTACTCACAGCATTTCTTTAAACCAAAGGCACCAAAACCAATAAACAAGTACCAGCATTCAACAAAGCAACAGCTCTTAAAATTGTGTTTATGGAATGTAATGGGATATATATATTTGTTGCATTTAGTTTCTGCATGTTTGTCCTTATTTCAGATCCATGTTTACGTGAATATGTACTCTAGATCTGCCTAAACTTTCCCATAGGTGTTTGACTCAGGTTATTGTCAGCTTTCTCCAAGGGCACCAGCTTGCATCACGCTGTCCTAAGTAACGTTCAGGAGATGTTTGCATTTCATTAAGCTATGATATAGTGGTTTGAGTATTGGACTCTGACCCTAGAAACCAGGGTTCAATTCTCTGGTTGGCCATGGAAACCCATTGAGTGACCTTGGATGCATCACACACTTTCAGCTCCAGGAAACCCCTTGATAGGTTCACCTTAGGTTCACCATAAATCAGAAGCAACTTAAAGGCACACAGCAACAACAACAAAAACAAGGACATAAGAGAAATTACATGAGACTGAACCCATGCCTGCAATGAAGTATTGACATATTCACACTTTGGCTGAGAACATCAATAGATAAAGCATTCCTGTCTAGGAAGGTAGACACAACTCCTTCGAGCTAATTCCCATCTTAGCTGCTTGCCATTATAGAAGGGGTGGACAGTTTCCACTGATTGGGAGTTTCCATTGCCACTGTAAGACTATCCCCTATTGTTGGCCCAAAAACATTTTAAATTAAAAATTGGCCAGTTGCACCCTCCAGGTGTTGAAGGGCACAACTGGCCATTTTGCTGCATATCAGCTTAGGTTCTTTTTTCCTACAACTCTCTGGGGTGAGTGGAAATGCGGTAAAATGGTCCACTGTGCTCCCCTCCAAGGTTTAATGGGTCATAACTGGGGTGATTTTTGTATTTTGGGGGGATGGATTATTAGTGACAAAGAAGATATAAAGACTCTTGGGCCAGAATCCTGTTGATGATACATGCTCAGATAACCTGAAACTATGTGAGCATCTGTTGTTGTTGTTTTATTTATTGTTATTCAATACATTCTTGTGCACCATAACCACGTACTGGTTTTAGAGGTGTTTGCAAGGTGTTTTGTTTAGTGTCCCGCCATAGATGGGAGCGAAAGCCGATTTATAATTTGTGTTAACTATTCACCAGAAAAATGACCTGCATCAAGTTGGAACTGGGTATGGCATGACTAAAGGATGCTTTAAACTTTAGACCTTGTTCTCCAAAAATTCCAGACAAATTGATTTAGTTACATGAGGCAGTCTTCTACATTTCAGGAGGGCAAGAGGTTATTCATTGTGTGGCCAAAGCTCATCAGGTATAGTGTAAAGCAAGCAGCATGCACGTTTTCAAGATGAAAATGCTTTAATCGTAAGCATTGTTATAGCTGTCAAATGAGTGTACACAAATACAAATGCTTCAAATGTGTCCCGTGTCCTAACTTCATCTCATAATAACTGACAACTTCTGTAGTTTGTCTGTTAGAGACAAGTTTACTGTGCTCTTCAGTCAAAAAGGCTCTCTGAGCAGTTGACAAAGGTCGGTTATGACACAGTTTTCTACAGTGTAGAAGACACGACACAATAGCAAATGAGGGAGAGACAGCGATCACATACATGACACAAGTGTGTAGGCTTATCCTTTTTAGAAGAACACTCCATCTGTTTAATCCAAGTTACACTAAATGAAGAAACATTGGGTCCTTTTACACTATACAATTACAGCACTATAATTCTACTTTTAACCGCCATGGCTGCGCCCTAAAGAATCCAGGGGTTAGGAGTTTGGTCAGAAGCACCAGAGGAGAATCCTCTGGCTGAGGATTTCAAAGGCCCCTCCCTCCCCTGCCAGTTCCAGGATTCCACAAGGAGGAACCATGGCAGTTAAAGTGGAATTGTAGTGCTATAACTGTTTAGTGTGAAAGGGCCCACAGTCTCTGTTTTTTGTGAAGTGGACGGGAAGCTTTGATCACTTACTGTAATTTCTGAGAGCTGCTTTAAGTGGAGAGACATCATCTCTTTTTAATGA
This sequence comes from Cyclura pinguis, assembly GCA_030412105.1. Lineage (NCBI taxonomy): Eukaryota > Metazoa > Chordata > Lepidosauria > Squamata > Iguanidae > Cyclura > Cyclura pinguis. Next base: position 206,282,745 of record CM059599.1, read on the forward strand.
AATGGACTAAAATTTTGCTTCTGAACAAAAACATCATTATATTAAATGGCTTCATGAAATTGACAATTTTTGCATGTCATGAGCAATTCTACTCAGAGCCTACAAAGCACAACCATTTTACTAGGAGTATAGTAGACAGCACAGTGCAAAATATTTGGATAAATTCTTCTTTGATATATTTGGGATACAGGAGGAATCCAGAACTTCAATTTAGCTCTGTATAGTTCCACAACATACTTGGCTTTTAGCTTGATTTGACCCATGTTAGAGAGAAATGCCAATTAGCAAACCTCCTCATTAGCTGTGTTTTGATTTTTGTTTCCTTCAGGGCTTTTTTATGGTAGATCCTCAGGGAGAAGAGAAATTCTAATCATGTATGAAGAGACTAAATTTTAACACTTTTAGCCCATAGATTTCTGTAGTTGTTTGGAGCTATGCAACAATTATGCAGCTGCATAGTGGAATAAATTCCCTGCAGAGGAATCTTATGTTAAGGGAAAGATGTCCTTTATGGAATCAAATGCAGCACACTTTCTTATTCTGGAGACCGTCTTATGGATGGCAGTCTAGGAGTTTTAGAGCTAGCATCATGAAGATGACTGTCATTCCCTCTGTCACTGGTAGCCTTAATCCACATACACCCCTTTCACCTGGGTAAGAGATCCTTTAGGAAGTAACGGATATCACTAAATGGTTTGGAGCCTTCAGCAAGTGTCTGTGTCCTCCAATAATTAGGCTGGCTGTGATCATTTTGATAAAGGATGAGGAATCTTTGGCTCTCCAGATATTTTGGACTTCAAATCCCATAGTCCCTTACTGTTGAACATGTGAGATGTGGCTGATGGGAATTCTAGGCCCAAATATCAAGAATATGAAGGGTTCCTCCACGCCTGATTTCAATCAGTGTTTTTCAGATTGCTTACCTTCTCTGTGTCCTTTCAACATTGACTTTACTGTTGAGGAATCTCTATATGTTATGGGAAATTCTAAGCACAGTTTTTGTTTTAAGAGTTCTAAGGAGGGCATGATGACTAATTATGGCAGTCTAGAAGATCTAGTGCTCTGATAATTCTGATAGATAGGCATCACCATTACCTATGTAACCTGAGAATATAGCCCAGAGTATTCTAAGCATTCTCCTTAGACTTCATATTGGCCTATCTGCTGGACCAGCTGACTTTTCCATCACCATTTCTTTCCCCATTGAAGAAAGCCATTAATAGGTCATCAGATTTCTCTGCAACATACACTAAAAGATATTCATGGGTGAAAAGGCTTAAATTTGCCCAGGTGATTTTGCCGTCTGAGGCAAAAGAGAAGATGGCACCCTGAACTGCGTGTACAGAACATAATTTGAGAATTATTGCTATGGCATTAGTAAGAAAGTTTCCTCCATTAGACCTGAGGTCAGCAGGCTAGCTTAAGAGATTCCATGGGAATGAATGGATGAATGGATTGCCTCTTTTGGGCCATCTCACACCATTCAGTGCCAGAGGCAGTTACCTCACTAATAGTAGAGCAAACCTTGTCTAGGGGGCTTTAGAGAGAATTCCCTAGGAAGAAACCTTGCCCTACATTCTTAATGATAGTTCCAAGCTCACTCCACTGATTCTGGATTCTCTTTCCATCAGATGGAGAGGCAAAACCTCAAGCATGACATGTGGAATGGCACATAGAATAACTCCAAGGTAGCACCTCAAATAGATGCCATCACAGGTCAGTGTGAATGAAAATTTTTAAATTTATTTCTGACATCTAAACATTAACAACTCATCGAGAATTCCTTCTTCGTACAGTGTCCTCTAAAGTCACTTCATGCTGTCAGCTGTGTATTCTTATAGTTTTTAATTGAATGTATGAAAAGTTTACAGCTACAAGCACAAGGGATGTAAATCATTTTAGATTACCATGTTGTGACATTGTGTTCTCTCTTGTAGCCTGGGAGAAAAATGCCCACAAAAGCTGAAGGCAAACCTTCCCTAAATAAAGGATTTACAAAAATTTTACAGAAAAACCTAAATTAATCTTTAGGCTTTATGAAGCTCTTCGTAAAATACAGCAGAATACACAATTGGCTTCCCTGGCCACGGAAATGAGACTTCAGCAAATATGCAATTTCACAAGGGAGCTTCAACAGGGATGTTTTTAGACATTTAAAAATAGCAATTTAGATTTAGTTCTGGTGCTGACACACAACGGTACTTTAGAAAAAGTTAACTTTCCTGCTAGCTCTTGACAGTTGCAGAGAATACACAGGAGCTGTACTGCAGTGAAAGATATGCTTACAAATTTAATTAGATAGAAAAGGATATCACACCTGAGGGCCTGGGAGCCATCCTATGACATTTAATATGGGATTTACTTTTAGAAACATCCTCAGTTCAGATTGGGCTATAGAAATATGGAATCTTGTGTGAAAAGAAGAACGCCTCTTAGGTTAGAAAATTAAGGCAGGATTTGAATGAGATGCCAGTGGGGCAATTTATTATGAAAAAAACCCTCATAATCTCACTCCCTGCTGCCCACTGGCCGCCTGACCAGATTCACTACACTTCATTTACCAGTGGAACCAGAAGGATGGCTTTTAATATTCTGAACAGTGGCAAAGCATGCCAAGTTCATCAGTTGATAAGGAAATTGCAGGCAAGTGGCCCAGAGTGACTAGAAAATGGCGGAGTCACTTCTGGAAGGTGAGGTCCATATTGGCAATAGGCCTATTTTTTCTCTTCCTGAACCTCCTCATCCCATCCTGGCTGAGATAAGCAAGGTTTGTGAAAGCATTCAAGGTAAACAAAGGCTGATTCCTGATGGATGGCTTTGGGCTGTACCAGTCAAAAGATTCAGTGGAAGTTATTTGTGTTTCCAGGTTTGGAAAAGAAGGAATAAGAGTTGGCAAAACACAGGCAGGTTACAAATGGAAGGTAACAGTATTTGGGCTCACCTCCAAAATAAATGAGGTTGATGATTGCTCAAGGTAGGGCTTATCTGGAAGCACCCAACAACAACACAGCAGCCTTTTCAGTCGGACTGAGAAGAAGGCAATGGGCTGACTTTGAGCTCTAGAAAGTAACCTTTCAGGGCACCTCTCTTTTTTCCCCCTTCCCTTTAGAGATCTGATGTGGGGAAGTAGATTTTCTGCTTGAAGAACCCGCCTCCACCTGCTTCCATCTATGATCATTGTTCTGCTTGCATGTGTGTGTGTGTGTGTGTGTATGTGTGTGTGTAAATTGTTGTTGTCTCCCTCCAAGTCATTTCTGTGTTATGGTGACCCTAAGGTGACTCTATCACAGGGTTTTCTAGGAGCTGAGAGTGTGAGATGTATCCAAGGTCACCGGATGGGTTTCCATGGCCGAGGCCATTTCTACATGACAACACTCTTCTGCGTTGTCATGCTGCAATTCAGGTCCAGAAGGGAGCATGTTAACAGCGCTCCCCTCTTCACCTGCTCACTTTCTGTGGAAGGAAGCGCAATGGCTCCGCCTCTTCCTTCTGCAGCGCAGCTGGGCACTTGCCCTTGCTGCTCTGGGCAAGGAAGCATTGCAATCGTGTTCCGTGGCTTCCGCACAATGGTAAGTATGGGAGAGCTGCGCAATTGGAGGTGCAAAACAGATTTTTTTCATTTTGAAAATACTGCGTGAGTACGATGCTTCGTGACGGGATGGCAACGGGACGGCGTCGACATCATGTGGAACCACCACCTGCCAATCCTTGCCATTCTGTCCCAGAAGCAGCACAGCAACATTGTGCAGAAAGGGCCTGAGTGAGAAATCAAATCCTGGTTTCCAGGGTTGTAGTCCAAACGCTCAAACCACTATACCATGCTGGTTCTGATGTGTAAATATAAATATGTATAAATAAACCTACTTATGGCAAAAGGTCCTAAGTCTTCTGTGATTGTTTTTTCCAGAAGAAATCAAACCCTAGCGTGCATTGATTTTAATTACACTTTTAACTTTTGCATGACATACATTTTTAACTGTAATTGTTTTAATTTTTGGGATCCCTCTTGAGTTTTTGGATGATGGTGATGATGGTGGCAGTGCTGCTGCTGCTGATGATGATAAGAGTTGTGCAGCACCACCAGAACATCTGGCTGCTTAGGGAAACATCAAAGAATGGGCCATTGAAACTCAAGGTAATGATGTGCTTCCCCATGCAGGTCTCTTTTTCTTTTCCATGACCTTAACTTGCAACTCTGTCAGGAGCTTGGGGCCTTTTCTCTCCCCAATAATTGTGAACCTCCAAAACCCAAACTTGAGTCTTGCCGCTTGTACACAAACCATCAAAAGAAAACAAGTCTATCCCATCTCAGGATCATTTTCTGTTTGTCTAGGGAGGCTGAGTTCAACTCTTTTTCTTGTCCCCTGCTCTTAAAACAACTCTATACTGATACCGTTGTGTTTTATTTGGTCATCTGTCTTGGCTTTGTGTGTAATAATCTCATTGACTGACCATTTAAGGATTGTCAGTTAATAAGATGCCACAAGATGCAAGTTAGGCTGTTGTTTTGATATTTTGAAGTGCCCTGCTTCTATGGATATACTAACAACTAAGATGGTGTGTTTGTGAATGTCACCCAGCTTCTGTGTATCAGGAGGTGATGTTTTTTGTAATTTTTCTGTAATTCTGAGGTTCTTGTTAACTCTCTGTTTTCAAAACGTTCATTTTCCCTGAAGGGATTTCAGACAGATTAAAACAGAACAAAAGAAAACAAAATAAACAGACCAGATTATGTTCCTTCAGATTTCTGTAGCATATGGTCTCTAGTGTGGGTAAAATTGTATTTATCAAGGAATGCAGCTTTTCCATCCTTATATGCCACATTACTACTCTCAATGGAAAGTTTCCTTTCATGTACAAATCTCTGGTGTTTGCTAGATGTTTTGGATGACCGCTGCCATCAGACCTAGTCAGCATGTCCAAGGGGTAGGGATTATCTGAGCTGTAGCCCACAATTTATAGAAGCCACCAGTTTTCCTACTCCCATGATAATGCTTCATAGGAATTCCTGGAAAATAGCAGCCACAGATTAGGGTGGGAACCATGGAGCAAGTGGCTTAAAAAGAAAGAAAGAAAGAAAGAAAGAAAGAAAGAAAGAAAGAAAGAAAGAAAGAAAGAAAGAAAGAAAGAAAGAAAGACACACATACACAAATCAACCAACCTACCTTTAGTCTCACACCCAGTCCAAAGAAAATTGACTGCAGCAACCTGCTCTTTCTATCAGGTATTTGGGGATTTTTGTCACAGATATAGCAGTGAAGGGAAAGGTTAGAAAACATTCCACCTGTACTGAATGAGGGTTGCATAAAAGCGCCTTGCAAATTTGTGTCTGAGGTGAGATTTGAACTTTTACTACTTTACTTACTTATGCCAACTGTGATCTAGATGATGTTGATTATATCCAGCAAATTTTTGAGAGCAATACTTTGGCCCTTGGTAACCTTAAACTCCCACTCTAAAAAAAAAAAGAAAAAAAGATCCTTGTCATTTAAAATTCTGATTTTTAGAGAGGGCATCAAAGCAACTCTCTAGCACCAATCACACAAATGACTGAAACTTTACTGCATCATAATTCTGCTTTGCCAGGGTCAACAGGGAGCTTATCAAATAGGTACAGAAGTGATTGGGGCTTCCTCGCACACAATACAACAGACAAAGTGGGAGAGGGTATTTTATACTCTCTCGACGGCTTGATGGCACTCTGAAATTTCATGGTTACTCCGTCACACCTGATTAGATGGGCACATCTTGGCAGATGAGCGAATATTAAACAGTCTTTGGCCTTTTCACTATGCAGGAAAGAGAGAGATACCAGAACGCTTGTCATTGATTTAGTCCCGGGTTCATTTTTGTATTTTAATAGCTTTGGGAGCTGTCAGAAAATAATTCCGAAGCGTCTTGTAGGTGAAAACCACCTCTGCCAAACAGTGAACTCAGCATTAACTGTAAAGGGGCCCATATGTCACCATGCTCCATACAAATTGGGCAACTGGTGTGATTTGAAATATTTATTTCAAACAAGTGATGGCAAAATGGGTGAAAAATCCAAACTAATAAATTATACTAATAGCTAATCTAATGGAATATATAATTATTTCTTGCTTTTGGATAATGATAGTCTCACTCACTACCAGCGGCTAGGGAATAAAACCTCCTTGTGGTAATGGTAATAAAAGCCAGGTGGAAAACTCTGAAATTAGAATATATGGGTGGGACCTGCAACAAAATGTTGCAGTATGAGGTGATCCTTGTACAGGGATATGTCCATACTGCATATTTATAGGACTTTGATGCCACGGGCTTGTTCTGTGGAATCTATGCTGTTATTCTTGGGAGCATATTAGAAAATTCCAAATACCTCACAGAGCCACAACCCAGGCGGTTTAACAATTTGGAATGCCAATGCAACTTGATGGCTAGTTGCTAGGCAACAGGAATAGCACCTCGAGAATGAAACCCAGCGAAGCGGTGTACATGGGAAATGCTTAAGGATGAGAGGAATTCTATACAAGGCAAAGTTTCTGTGTGGGTTTTGAGCCTTCACTAAGAACCAGCCAGAGAGAGGGTGGCTTGGGTGTGATTAAGCAACTGAGGAAAAGACAAAGAGAATTAGTATCTGAAGCAGGAACTGATTGTCTAAAGTCTGTCAGAAGTTTAAACTGTTAATATGTCAACACTGTACTGTAACTGAACTCTAACAAGATACATTATTTCACTGTTACTGTAATAAATGTTACAGTTTGTGTTATAACTGAGTTATCTAAAGTCACTGCAATAAAGAAAACGTGATATATTAAATAAACAGTTTGTTCTGAGGAATAATTAACATTCTAGCCCTGCTACACAAAGGTTGTAATAAAGGTGTGGAGTGGGAGCAAAGCGATATTGTCAGAGTGCCATATCAGTCTGAGGGAGAATAAGGCCCTGTCACAATAACAAATGGAGGGAATAAGTGGAACATCTGCATAGATCCGGGTGGGGAAATGTGAAGAGGATCTGGCCATTTGCTCTGCTCCCAGTCTCCTGTAGACCACACCATTATTTCTCACTTGATGTAGAGTGATTCTAAGCCAATTTTTAAAGCTACTTTTCAGTGTTTTGTAGTTGCTGAGTGTTGTGAGTTGTGAGAGGGGAACCACCATGTTTTGAGCCATGTGGGGCTACTTGGGCCAGGTTTTTATTTTTATTTTTTTTTAAGAAATGATATTTATTGAAAATTTATAAATCAATGTAAAAAAAAGCACATTTACACCTTACAAAAACACATACAAAAACATATATAAACATATAAAAGCATATACATACATACATACATACAAAAACACGTACAGTTTTACACTTATAGGATTTATCCACTTCTACTTGTTTAATAGTTGAGTGAAACATAAAATACTAATAATTACCTCTAATACAAAGTGAAATATTTCTACCTGTTGTAATATCCATACATTCACACATTCTGTGTAACTTTCAAAGCTGTTTTTTGTTGGGGTGATTGTTAATATTTTTTTTTTTTGTTCCTGTTATCTACACAACTCTTTATTTATTTTCCTTGTCGTTTACCATAAATTCTGGTCATCAAATCATATAAGTAGATTTTTACATTCCAAACTGTTGTGGCCATCTATAACCAGATCTACCAAATCTTGACTGAAGTCAAGGTTAATCTACACAGGTGTTATATTTCAAAACCAATTGTCGCCATTTTACCCTATCTAGATTCCCAGAGGGGGATTGTAATCTTCCATTCCTGTTTAAATTGTTTGTTAGATTTGTTATCACATATTAATGTTAATTTATCCATTTCAGCTAGATCAAGGAGTTTTAGTAGCCAATCTTCTATTGCTGATATTTGTGTGTTTTTCCATTTTTTTTTGCAAATACTATTCTTGCTGTGTATATCCTATGATAGATCATTCTGTAATATTTCTTCGTTAACCCCAAATCTAAACTGTCCAACATATTCAGCAAATAAACCTCTGGCCACATTTGAAATTCAACTTTTAGTGTTTTCATAATGTTTTTTGGATTTGTGTCCAGAATTTCTTTGCTTCTTTACACTTCCACCAGATATGGAAGAAAGATCCTCTTTCCTGACACTTCCAACATTTGGAATTCTTGTTATTTTTGGACAGTCTGGCTCGTTGAACCGGTGTGAGATACCACTTATAGTACATTTTGAAAAAAAATTCTTTTAGTCAAAGCTCCTCGTGAATTTTTGATTCCTCTCCCATGTCTTTTCCCAGTGTTTCAATTCTATTGTATGGCCCATTTCTTGTGCCCACTTTAACATGTTATCTTTTATAATTTTCTGCTCCATCTCTCTGTGTAGGAGTAGTTTGTAGATTTTGCTTAATTGGTGTTCCTCTCCCAATTTTATTCTTTTGTCAAATTCAGAGCCCTCAGACAGTATACCTCTTGTCTTTTTATCTATCATATTTCTCTGTCAGTTGTCTGTGTAATAGCCAATGTGTTCTGTATCCTTGTAGTTTTAATTTTTCTGTACTCTTCAGATAAATGTTATTATTTTCTACTTTTAGAATGTCTCTATAGGTTACCCATTCATTTGTGTTTAGCTTTTCCAACCTATAAAAGGCTTCGTGTGGAGACCCAGAGGGAGAGGGAATGATAAAATATATCTCTCCATTTCAACTAAATTAGTAGTATTGATTTTCTAATGTGCTGGTCTTGGAACTCCTTATTTACCTTGTTTTTCTTGTACCAAAGGTACGCATGCCAGCCGTAGTGCAGGTTGAAACCCTCTAAATTCAATAGTCTTTCATTTGATATTTTTATCCAGTCCATTAACCACGTGAGGTATGATGCCTCATAATAAAGTTTAATATCTGGTAGTCCCATCCCTCCTTCTTCTTTAGTCTCCTTTAGGTACTTCCCTCTGATTCTCAGTTTCTTCCCGTTCCAAATAAACTTGAAAAGCTCTTGGTGGGCCAGATTTTTAAATGGGATGGGGTGTATCCAAAATCTTCAGAAATCTTCCGTGGGGAGGTTGGGGCCATGAAGTTGAATCTCAGGGGCTGTATGTGGGCCATAGGCTGCACTTCCTTCACTCCTGGCCTAGATCAAAGGTGTAGAGTCCATGGCCCACAGGCCCTATGTCACCTTCAGCTGTTTCAACTGTGCTGCTTTCACTTTTCCCATGGTACCCAACTGAGAGGAAATTGTTGTTCCAGTGGTGCTGCTAGCAGTGCCAAAGCAGCAACCTCAGTCAGGAATTCTGTTTGGTGCATGGGGGAGATGACCCCCCCCAGCCCCCAGCAATCTGTTACTGCCCTGGCTAGCCCGAGCTTGTGGGATATAAAGATATCTCTTGATAGCAATAATTCGGCCTCACCTACCCATTCCCCTCCACGTGCTTGCGAGGCCCCCGGACAAGCACGCACACAGGCTCAGCCGATAATCGCCGTAATATTCCGAAACAATACAGGCAGGCCAGAAATAGCCGACTTGCCACTTTAGGAGACCTCAAGGCAAGTACCTCCGTTATGTATGCACGCAACTTTCAAAAGATCCTCTGCCCTGCGCTGGCAGCCTGATGATCCGACTATACAACGCTCAAGCACTCCGTGTTTGCATACTGCCTGCCCTACTGAAAATTTGGCTATAACTCAATCATTCAAATTCTGACCTTTCGGAGGCTTTGTCTCCAGCCCCAAACTCATTGTTTTCCCCAAGTCCGACCTAGCCTGTGGTCACAATTCTCCTTATAAAAACCCCTGACTTTGAGCGCTTCCTTGGATCGCTCTTGGCTTCCATCCCGCCTTGCTGTCGCTTTGTCCAGCAAGCCTTCCCCTCAGCTCCACGTGCTGAGAAAAACGCTCCCCAGCTTCTCCGCTTCCAACCGGGCTTCAGGACAGGTGAAGTATCACCCAAACCAACAACTCCTCTAAAAACCCCTCTATCCCACTCCAACCTTTATTTCTTTAGTTATCTTGTGTGAGTGTGCTGCATACACTGTTTGATTGTGTTTTTAATAAAACATCATTTATTGTTTAAACTTCTGTATGCCCCTTGACTCGGCCTGACCCTGTAAACATAGGGTTCAAGATCTAGCTACGTTACCTTGGTGGAGTAACGCGGCCAGCCCCTGTACCCCTAATTTGAGTAGGAGTTGCGAACCTTCTCAAATCAGGTTGGTATAGACTTAGGTGACTGCCGGTCAAGTCGCTAGAGCTTCGTTAGGCAGGAACACGTACATGTGTGTGAAATCTGTGTGCTTGAGCTCTAGGAGCTACTCTATCTGGGTTGGGAATCTGTCCCCCTTTCTTGCTTGGTTTGTGTATGTCAGCCGCCCCGGCGTGGTCACTGCTGGCCCTTGGGCAGTGAATCATTGTCCGATAGCAAGGGGTGTGCACAAGCTGTCCTCGGAAGTACCTCCCTAACTTGGGGTCTATCGCGGGCTGGGATCCGAAGCATTTAGAGACGTTAGGAACAGTCCACATCCATCCAACACCATAGCAGCAAGGCAATAGCACTTAGGGAAGAAATCCCCCCCCCCAGAGTAGTATACGGGTGCGTCCCATCCTTGTTAGTGAGTTAGAACACGGATGTGTCCCGTTGATAGTTTTGGAAGCGTGGGTGCGTCCTGGCTGTTTGAATTTTGGGTGCGTCCTGACTTGTCTAGGGTTTCAGGAAGTTTGTCCCGAGGTAGAGGAAGGGCCCCTCACCCGAAAAACTGTCAGGAACGGTTTTGGTTTAGGTTCCCATCCCTTTCCCCCCACTGCTTGGCCAGGCGGCGTAGTAAGTTCCAGAGTGTTCGTTTCCCCCCTTCAGGTAGGCGGAGTACTCCTGAGGGTCCCCTTGGGTCTAGGTGACCTCCCTGTCCGCAAACCGTTACCTCGTCCTTTTGTCCCTAAGCTGTCGAGGTGGAAGGCCGGGCTTAGGTGTACAAAAATGACTTTGTTTGAGCAGGCTGGAGATAGGTTCCCATCCCTCTTTCCTAGCGAAGTTCCTCAGAGTTCATCTCCCTATAATCCCCCAGGGGTCTAGGTGATCCTCCCCGTCACTCCACGTCCTGGTCCCGTTTTTGGTTTGGAAGTTCAGAGGTTAGGAATGGCTGAGAGCAAGGTTGCAGTTAAGGACCTCATGTTGGAGAAGGAGATCCGAGGGAAACTAGAGAAGTGGATAGTAGGCATGTAGCTTGTCACCAACAGATTGCGGTGCTGGAGAGCCAGCTCCAAACGCGCAAAGCCTTAATTTCGGCTGTGTGCCCGGAGCTGCTCCCAACATTTGCTGAGGACTTTTCCGGGGAACCACTGCCGGAGGATGCTCGGGCAACCCTTCCCCATAATCTGGCCGAAAAGGTTCCCTTGACGCCCCACGGATCTCGCTACGTTACCCTGCCTCTCTTATTGCTAGGCTGTGCTCTCGACTAATTTCCCCAACTTATAATTTGAGAGTGCATTTAGGTGTCCCTCCCGGGACCCCCAGGAATCAGAGTAACAAATCCTTCTGCTGAGGCTGCTGTTTCTCCACTGCTAGCTGTGGCAAGGAAACAGCCTTCTCAAGGGAGATTGCTAGGGAATGCTGCTAGTAGCTGAGGAGAAACAGTGATCTCAATGGAGGTTGCTAGAATGGTAGATAAGTAAAGTTAAACACAAAGAATTGAAGGAGTACAGCACACTAGGAAAAGCCCTTCTCATTTGAAAAAGTTCTCCAAAGCCTGCTGTAACTAAACAAAAAGGGCTACATCAGGTGACAAAAGGCCAGGAAGGAGGAAGCCAGTCTGATCTCCATAGGAAGAGAGTTCCAGAGCTGGAAGTAGCTACAAGGAAGGCCCTCTTCACCTTTCTGTTAAGCCTACCTTGTGGAAATGGTGGGACTAAGGCCCTTTCCGCACGGGGTTATTAACGCGGGTCAATGTGTTTCGGCACGGAGCTGTTCTGCACGTGAGAGCAAATTAGGTTCGCTGTATTTACCATCGTTCCTCACGTAATCCTGAGCTAATGAGCCCCCATGTTGTGGGAAAGTGCGCTATTTGAAAACCGGAAAAAATCTGAACAATTTTCAAGATTGAGCAGATTCAGATTTTCACAGTGGTGCAGATATGTACATTCACATGATGCGAATTGGTGGGCAGTGGAGGATGGGCTGTGGGGTGCTCATCTTCTCCAGCTGTCCCCGCCCACCAAAGGACAGGCAGGTGCCATTTTTTGTTTTGTTCAGCAAACTTTAGAAAATGGAGTAACTGGACAAAGCATGGCACAGGCATATTAAAAGGAGAGAGCTGTTTTCTATTTTGCAAATGTTTTACTGTGTTTGCTGGCATTAGACACACTGCTGTAGAAGAGCACCCTATTTTCAGGCTATATTATTTAGGAAAAAATATTTTAGTACTCTGTTCCCGGTTCCTGTCCTATCTGCTTGGGTGGGGGGACCCCCCTGCCCAGGCAGAAAGAAGAGGCTCTGTGTGTGTGTGTGTGTGTGTGTGTGTGTGTGTGTGTGTAGGAAGCTCCTTCCCCCCATTCCTCTCTAGGGCAGGATCGTGCTGGCCATGGGGCGGAGATGAGCAGGGAGCGCAAGTTCACTCTCCCAACTTTGCTTTGCCAGGTGATCTGCCTGTATGGGGGAAGTTACCATATTTTCACCCCATTTTCAGAAGGCATTTTTTTTTGGGGGGGGATTGCTTTTTGTACACCAGCAAATACATACTTATATAAGTACATAGGTACCTAGATACATACAAATGTACCAATCCAAAAGAGAAAAAAAATAAGCCAATCACAACTGCCGGGTCAGAGTGAGAGAAGTAGTGGGAGTGGCCACCGCTGAAGTAGTGCGGATACATGAACTCGCACTCCTCCAAATCAAAACGAAACATACCGAGGAGCTGTGCGGAAGTAAAGGAGGGAAAGCCCACATTATTTGGATCTGATAAGGCATGGTAAGAAACCGCACAAACTGCTTCATGTGCCTTGTGCGGAGAGGGCCTAAGAGAAAAATCTCTCCTGAAGATCTTCAAGCTTGGTGAAGTTTGTATGGGAAAACACAATCTGGCCCAGATGGGGCTTTATAAACAGCACCCTGAGGCCATTTCTGCACTATACTGTTATAGTGTTATTATTCCAGTTTCAACATCCTATGTAATTCTGGAGTTTGCAATTTAGAGAGGGGCATTTTGAAATCTCAGCCAGAGAGCGCTTTGACCTCAGTCAACTACAAGCCCCAGAATTCCACAGGATGTTGAAACTGGAATAATAGCAGTGTGTGTGTGTGTGTGTGTGTGTGTGTAACAGTGTAGTGCAGAAATGGCTTGAGTTGTGTTTATAAACAGACTGGTAGCGGACCTGTTATAACAAGGGAGATGCATTCTCCCTGTAAGCAGCCCAACTTAGGAAACTTGCTGCAGCCCTTTGGACCAGCTGAAGTTTCCAAGCATTCTTCAAAGGCATTTCCACATTGAGGACATTATAGCACTGTACTGCAAATGAAATGTTACTGTGGAATCTGTCAGTGTGGCACTGTGCTGAGGTGATGTGATTATATAAGAATTGCAGATGCATATGTATATTCCATCTTATTGTGGACTCACATGCAAAACAAAGCCAGAATAGAGCTGTTCAAATGTAGAGACATGGATATGAAGACACAGTCCAGCTGCGATGCCTCTCTTGTTAATTGCTCTCATTAAGGCCATTTCCGCACTATACCGTTATAGTACTATTATTCCACTTTCAACATCCTATGAAATCCTTGTGTTTGCAGTTTAGAAAGGGGCCTCAGTTCTGAAAAAGAAGAGTAAATGAGCTGCAGGATGGAACCTAATTCTTGCCCTATAGCTACTAGGGGTCAAAAAAATAGCCCAGACTGTCATGAAAATATTAATAAAAACTTCAGTTTTCTCCAGTGTAAGCAACAGAACCTTTGCAATGTAAATAGATATAGCAGTACATTTGAGGGGCATTGTTGCAATGGGGGAAAAAATCTGCCCTCATCTCCTGACTTTGGGTCAACTGACATCCATCAAAAGCAACAGAAACAGGCAAAGATCCTGTCCTGTCCCAGGAAAAATCTTCCTTTCCCTATATTCTCTTTTTCATTAGATTATAGCTGATTTAGCTGATATGTCTATTTTTATTGCTTTATTTTTGTACCGAACTCAAAGTAAAACACTAAGAGATACTGCGTGGGAAAGAGTGCAACTAGACGCCACAGAAATACAGACACTAAAAGCCATTTTCTCAACTGGATACATCCAAAGAAGAATATCAGAAAACAAACTGCAGAAGTTTATGCCTAAAGTTTTGAATGCTGCAGATTTTGTTCCTTTTTTAGATATATATTGCAAGCAGCTATTTCTATAAACTTGGGTTTCATGGTTTTTTATTTTGGTTGTAAATAATTCTAAACAGTTAAAGCAAGGAAATCTGTGTTTACATGAGACACCTGCAACCTTCGCAGGAAAAGCTGTTATGTTAGCTGTAAAGGTGTTTCTGTAGTTCATTCCAGCTTATTGCTGTCACTGCTGATTTAACAGAACTGTGATTGCACCATATTTTTTGAAAAAGTCATAATGTCTGTTGCTAGAAGGCCAAATCTGTTTAAAAGCTGGCACAAACGATGACACAAATATTTTGAAGAGATTCAGTGGAAACTCTGAAGGGAAAAGCTGCTTTTTGGAGGGATGCTATAGCTTCCCTAAGAGGAGGCACTCTGAAAAAGTTTTCTTGAGCTGAAATAATAATTCTGATTAATACCTCATGCCATTTTGACCTCCGGTCCTCTGCAAGGACTTAGCCCAAGGCTTTCCAAATAGTGTGCTGCAACATGTTAGTGTGTTGTCTGAAGTGTGTAGGTGTGTCACCTACAATCTTGGAAATGTATGTTATTATTTAGAAATCATATATTTTTAAAAATATATGAAAATTTTTCATGAGATATATTGAGTCCCTATACATTTTGTTATTACAATTTATGTATGTGTTTGTATCTCTTATAAGGGGTTAGTTTAAACTCCGGTTTGCTAGTAAAACTGAATTACTGTGTCACGAAATGATGCATATCTAAAAAAGTGTGTCACCAACATGAAAAGTCTGGAAAGCTCTGACTTAGACCTTGAAAACAGGCTGAATGCAGATGTGTTTTGTAAACCCTCCCTTCTCAAATCACAGAATTACAGTGTTTGTGTGGATAACACCCCCTTTGCAACTGCATTTTAAAAATCATAGAAATCGTAGAGTCCCTTAAGAGTCTATGATTGCTATGATTTTTAACATGCGCTATATAGCTGGGAAAACATGCATTTTGGATTACAAGTCTCAAAGTTTCCAAGCTAGAATGTCCAGTCCAAAATGCAAGTTTCTCGAAATCTGATGCAGTAGAATATCATTCTGGTTATAGCCAGACTGAACACACCTGGGCATCTGCTGCTCAAGCAAGGGACACCGGCATGGATGCCTCTCCTAGGCACCCAGTACTGACTGCCTAAGTCTGAAAAATAGTACTGTTTCTCAGTGGCTTTCAGGTAACCCTGCTGCTGAAGGTCTTCTCACCAGCTGATACTTTGCTAAGGGCTTCATCAAACACAGTGTACTGAGATTCAATAGAAGATATATCTAATATGGCTGGATAGCAGTACGTGTGAAAGGGATCTAGGAGTTTTAATAGACCACAAGCTGAACATGAGTCAGCAGTGTGATGCGGCAGCCAAGAAAGCGAACGCAATTCTCGGCTGCATCAATAGAAGTATGGTGTCTAGATCGAGGGAGGTACTGGTACCACTCTACTCTGCTTTGGTAAGACCTCATCTTGAATCCTGTGTCCAGTTCTGGGCACCCCAATTCAAGAAGGACATGGTCAGGCTGGAGCAGGTCCAGAGGAGGGCGACCAAAATGGTGAGGGGCCTGGAAGCCAAGCCCTATGAGGATAGACTTAGAGAGCTGGGTATGTTTAGTCTGCAGAAGAGAAGGTTAAGAGGGGACATGATAGCCATGTTTAAATATTTGCAGGGATGCCATGTAGAGGAGGGAGAGGGCTTGTTTTCTGCTGCTCCAGAGACCAGGACAAGGAGCAATGGATTCAAGCTGCAGGAAAGGAGATTCCGCCTGAACCTCAGGAAGAACTTCCTGACGGTCAGGGTTGTCTGGCAGTGGAATATGCTGCCTCGGAGTGTGGTGGAGTCTCCTCCTTTGGAGGTTTTTAAGCAGAGGCTGGATGGCCATCTGTCGGGAGTGCTTTGAAGGTGTTCCTGCATGGCAGGGGGTTGGACTGGATGGCCCGCGTGGTCTCTTCCAGGTCTACATTTCTATGATTCTATGATTCTATAAATATATAAAAGTCGAAGTTTGTTTGTCTATGTCAGGCAAAGACCTCATATGATTGGCTGTGTCAGGTGGAAGACTTCATATGATTGGCTGCCTAAGAAGATTTTATGGAATCCTCAGGTTGGCAGTTTAGGGAGGGGCCTTTAGAATTCTCGGCCAGAGAGCTCTTGGGCCTCAGTCAACTGTGTCTTTCTTGAATAGACCAGTTGCTATGGAGATGAGGCCTAGCAGCAAGGAGGGGGGCAGGAACCCAACCTCTACATGTTAATAACTGAATACAGATTGGATTGGGGAAAATGGGGAAAAGTTACAGGTACTGGACAAGACAGTATGGGGAATTAGAGACACAGGGTCTCAAATCTTTATACCAAAGGGAGCCCTGGTGGTGCAGAGGGAGCCCTGGTGGCCCAGTGGTTAAATGCTGGTACTGTAGCCACAACATTGTGAGTTTGATCCTGCAGGGCTCCAGGTTGACTCAGCTATCCATCCTTCTGTAGGTCGGTAAAATGAGTACCCAGCTTGTTAGAGGCAATCAGCTAAACACATTGTAAACTGCTTAGGGAGTGCACTGATAAGCGGTATAGAAATGTAACTGCTATTGTTATTGCTATTGCTAACAAGTATTATCTATGAGAAAATAAAATCCTGGGCAATGCCAGGTATATATGCTAGTATGTACATACATACATATGTGTGTGTGTGTGTGTCTGTGTGTGTGTGTGTATACATGCACATGCATGTTGGAGTTGTGTCCATATTGAATGTAAGTCAACTCTAACAATTTTCAGTAAAATATTATTACGTTTCTGAGAACGAAACAAGACATTGGGCAACTGTAGATGCCATGTTAATATTTGTTGCAGAACAATAAATACCTTATTAATACCAGAATCACTTTGACTCTGAGAAGTGAATAAAGAAGGCTTCAGTGAAGAAGCTTGCAGGTTTCCTAGCAACAGCCTGTGACTTCCTAAAGAAACCTTGCTCTTTGTGTTAGCACCAGAACCGATAGCAATGGGCATTTTCTCCATCATAGAAACATTTTGCTAATAGTTTGCAGCACTGTAAAGGGCCACTGGATTTGAAAGATTAGTATTCTGTCCACCACAGAAATCACAGAGATGATTGGCGTGCGTATCCAATTAAAAGCAAAGAAAAAAATTTCCATCTGAAAAGATACTATGCAGATTGTCTCCTATACTACAATGGAACATTCCCCAAATTTTTATACTTACACGTGAATACTAGAAAGAAGGAACTGAGATATCAACATAAGAGTAATGCTTCAGATATCTTCAACGCATTTTAAGGTTCAAAGCACAAACTCAGAACTTATAAAAGACACCTTTCCAGAGCTTTCGTGCTGGCCCACTTGGATCATCAATCTGATCCAGCAAGGCAGTCACTGTCTTCTAGTTAGGAGTTAGATCTGTAGATATGTCTTGGTGATGCAGAAGGAAGGCATGGACTGGAGTGCAAAACAGTGGCCAATGCTCATGTGAATTCAGTTGTGGCTTTTAAATCTTCAAATATATGAAGGTCTTGAGGATGTGCTTCTCTGGTTATGAAATCTGCATCCGTCCCCTCCCTCCCCATTCCCATAGAATTGGAGATGTCATTTGCCTATTTGGTGATCGCAGCAGTGCCATGGTTCTCTAAGTCAAAGTCTGCTATTGTTGTACTCCTCAGCTGAGGCACTGAACTGCAACAAGGAAGGCCTGGAGTCTCAACAGCATGGAAAAGATTGTGCCAAGCGTTTTCTGTTCAGGCAGCAAACCTGTGATTTGAAGTTAGCATCTAGAAACTTGTCGTTAGCATGTTGTTGGGTGTGTGAGCGTGTATTTCTCACAACTGTATTTTGCCTTCATAACTGAAGCCAAAGAATATAGCTGAGAATTCACAGAGGAATATGATTTCTGACCACTTGGTGTCTCTCTTTATCCACTTTTGATCAGAACACCTTTCTTTCTATATGACAGGAGGAGGTATATGTCTGTAACAAAGAATCCTGACAGGTTTGAAAGGATTCCACCATCCTTATTTTGGAAACAAAATTTGGATGTTCTTGGGTTTAAATGAGTTCACTTGGCCTCTGTCCAGTTCCCAAAGAAGAAGAGCCGGAGGCGAGGACAGCTACCATTTCCTTTCACTACAGTCCTGTACCTGCTGATCTTGGAGCAAGTTTGGCGAACTCAGTGAACTTACGTCTGAGTAAACATGTCTAGAATTGCCCTATATAAGAGCCATCAGCAGAATCATCTGACCTGTCATTGACTTTTTTTGATTGTTTTCTAATTTTCATATAGATCTGAGGTTTAACCTGCATCCTTCTTTAACAGTAAATCCCCACCTCCCCACTCTCTCTCTCTCATTTTCCACCATAGCTCCAAGGCTCTGGAACCCAGACACTTGAACTGGATATGAAGGGGACATTCGGCTTCTGCATTTTGAGAGAGAGTCCTGCTGCCTGTTCAATGGAGTGGGGTTAAGAGATGGAAAAGTAGAACAAGCGTGGGTGGGGGGGAGGAAATATTGGTTGAAAATAGAAGAGTGAAAAGACTGAAAAGAATGCAAGCTCTGGGTGGAAAGATCAAAAGGTTTCTAGCCCAGGCAAAGGGAGTACAAGCTGAATGAGCACTGAGGCAGAGGAAGGGAAAAACCATCGAGAAAGTAGACATTGGAGAACAGAAATGAAAGAATATTGACTAGGTGGAGAACTAAGGGATTTCTAACCCCAATCAAACTGGTACTTCTGCTAGCCATTAAGATGCGCACTCATGCACACATAAGCATACACAATGCATGTATGTATATGCTGTACTACCCAGTTTGGCTACAAGTGTAAACAGGGCTGTTCTTTTTACTGACTTGAGAATGAAATAATAAAACTGGGTAAGACTTGCAAGGACACTACACCATTTTGCCCATTTCCATACCGGGCTTCTGAAATGGTGCAGAGCGACCTCTCACGGAGGTCTTCTACACCGTAGAGTGGACTGGCGTGGACTACTTTTTGTAGTTCCACACCAGAATCCACTCAGGAGCGTCCGGAACTAGCCGCGCGGCGTGTTTTTTAAAAACCCTCTTTTTCAAGGTTTTTAAAAAGCACGGAGTGTGCAGCCCTGCGCTGCTCCGTCGCCCGGCTCCAAAGTGGATTTGCAGGCGCGCGCAAGTGCGTGCCTGCAGATCTGCCGGGGGCGGGCTTCCAGCTGGCGAGCTTCTCCAGTTGGTGGAGAGCCTCCACCAACCGGAAGCCGCCATTTGGGACACCGGAGGACTGCGGAGCAGAGAGCTCACGCTGCTCCGCGTAGTGAAGGACTTACGCGGCTGCCGGTAAGCTCCGTTTTTGGGCGTTTTTGCCCGTCCCCCCCCCACATGTGGAAAGGGCCACTGTCTGAAGTTCCTCTGTATGAGAACTCAAAGAACTATTGAGTGTGAACGAGGGAGTTTATCAGCTACTTACTGTTGATGATTCCATGTTCCCTCTCTGCTTGGGGCCTGCAACAGGCAGACCAGTAGCAGCAACCAAGAGCCACTGATGTTTTGGAGTTTGAGGGCCTCGGGCCTTGTAGTGCTGTGCTACCTGTATCTGGGTACCTCTCTTAGGGCATCTCTTCCAGAGGGCCTTTCATACTATATAGTAATAGTGCTATGATTCCACTTTAGCTGCCATGGCGACATCCTATGGAACCCCATGGGACTGGCAGTTTAGAAAGGGGCAATTAGAATTCCCACCCAGAGAGCTCCTCCAGTGCCTCTGACCAAATAGCCGATTCTAGGATTCCATAGGATGCAGCCATGGCGGTTAAAGTGAATCATAGTGCTATAACTGTATAGCGTGAAAGGACCTTGAATGCCCTTTAGTTGTTCCTTGGCTGTGGTATAGTTGTTGTCTGGATCATGTTAGGTCAGTTGTAGTGGCCTGAGAGCACATGTGGATGAATGGTATTGTCTGGGGATCTTTAGGGCTTGCAAGTATATGCAGTGTAGCTGGATCCTTTAGAAAGATGAACAGGGTTTTTTGGGGGGGCTACTCCATTAGGTAGTCACCTAGATATCAGACATTTTTGAATTTAAAAAAATCCTGTTTTGGTCCTGGGCAGAACTGAAGGCAAAAATGGAAATAGTGGTGGTGTCATGATGGGAGAGGCTTTGGCTGCCACACCAAAACACTGAAGATATCAAAGTCAGCAGTGATGGCTACAGGATGAGGCACAGCTAATGGTTCAAAGAAGCCAATGGGACAGGTGAAGGTGCTAAGACTATACTCTCTGCATTTGAAGAAGTTGATTGTAATCCATAAGCAGCTTAAATACCTGAAAGGTACCAGATCCTGTTTTATTTTGGAAGCTGAGCAGGGTCAGCTCTGACTAGTACTTGGATGGGAGACTGCCAATACCAGGTGGTGTGGGCTATGTTTCAGAGGAAGGAACTGGCAGAACTACCTCTGAGTATTCCATGTCTAAGAAAACCCTATGAAATTCATGGGGTCACCATAAGTTGACAGGTGACTTAATGGTGCGTGCACATGCGCGCGCACTGCCCACACACACACACGCACACACACACACTGTAATCCACAAAATCTCATACTACAACAAATCTCTTGTTCCAGAACTCCTTCATTTTCTTGTCAGAATCTAGGGGGTGTCATGGAATCCTGTCCTGAGCCTGGGATTGTTCTATAACTTTTTAAATGATTTATAATAGAACAGAAGGCATGCTTATTTAATTTGCAGATGACACTAAATTAGGAAGCGTAGCTAACACCCTAGAGGATAAGGTGAGGACTCAAAATGACTGTAACAGCTTTTAGAGCTGAGCCCAAACTAGCAAAATGAATGTCAACAGGGAGAAATATATGGTACTATATGTAGGCAGGAAAAATGGAATGCCCAAATATAGGATGGATGGCACCTGTCTTGATAAAAGTACATGTAGTAGACAACAGGGTAAACACAAGTCAACAGTGTGATGCAGTGGCCAAAAAAGCCAATATGATTCTAGGTTG
Organism: Cyclura pinguis; assembly: GCA_030412105.1. NCBI lineage: Eukaryota > Metazoa > Chordata > Lepidosauria > Squamata > Iguanidae > Cyclura > Cyclura pinguis. The sequence goes on from CM059599.1 coordinate 206,304,036, forward strand.
CATCAACAGGTACATAGTGTCCAGATCAAGGGAAGCAGTAGTGCTACTCTACTCTGCTTTGGTCAGGTCTCAGCTGGGATAGTTGACGATGCTCAAGAACAAAATCAGTAGGTTGGAATGTGTCCAAAAAAGGGTGATCCAGATGGTCAAAGGTCTGGAAACCAAGTCTTATGAAAAAATGACTTAGGGGGCTTGGTAGGTTTAGCATGGAAAAGAGAAGACTGAGAGGTGTCATGATGGGTGTCTTTAAGTATTGGAAGGGGTATCATGTAGAAGATTGGAGAGAGCTTGTTTTCTGTGGCCCCAGAGATTAGACCATGAATCAATGGATTTAAATCACAAGAAAAGAGATTCTACCTAAATATTAGAAAGGATGTCTTCATTGCAGGAGCTGTTTGAGAGTGGAATAGACAGCCATGGGTGGTGGTGGTGTACTCTATTTCTTTGAAGGTCTTCAGACAGGGGTTGGATGGCTGTCTTTCAGGAATACTTTAGCTTCACATTCCTGCATGACAAAGAGTTGGACTAGATGGCCTTTGCAGACCCTTCCACATCTATTATTCTAAGATTGTATGATTCTGCAATTAACATGGCCACCCTTTCCAAAATAGCTAAACCCCAATGAAGTCAGGGGGATGGAAGGTAAGCATTCAATAGTATCATTTATATTTCCAGTGGACTAAGGCATGTCTAGTTGTCATTCAATTGTGATCACTGCCTAATATTGAAGACCTAGTTTTTAATCTTATATGAAAACAATGGCCATTTTTGTACTACACTGTTATAGTGCTATTATTCCACTTTCAACCTCCTGTGGAATTCTGGGGTTTGTAGTTTACTGAAGCCAAAGAGCTCTCTGGCTGAGAATTTTAAAGGCCCCTCCTTAAACTGCAAACCCCAGGATTCCACAGGATGTTGAAAGTGGAATAATAGCACTATAATAGTGTAGTGTGGAAGTGGCCAATGTCTTGTTGTTCACACTTATATACTCTAGGTTTCGAATGCTGTCTTTATGTCTGTTTCATTGGATGTACCTATTCTTCCCTGGAAAAATGGGTTGTTCTTGCTTATTCTGTTATTTGGCCACATGGCTCAATACAGAGGCATGCAGTGGATTTCAACAGCTAGGAATTCTGCATTACCAGCTTTCCAGTGATAGTCCTGAGTGAGAAGTAGAGGAATTGCTGCGGAGTGTACAAGTTTAATCAATTAATTGGTTGCCAGAAGGTGAAACATGTATAGGTTTTGTAGACTAAGACAACTGCATTTTCACCAGCCATGAATGCATGATCACCTTAGAATATTGTTGGCTAACATCAGCATTAGGAAAGTTTTTTGTTGTTGTTGTTCGGTGACTATTTATTTATTTATTTATTTACAAGAAATTGAAGACTTTAAAGCTGTGAACAACAATAATAAAATATACAATATAAAGCACTGTTATATAAAACAATGCACAAGCATATGTAAACAGATGTACAAATCAATATACAGCATTTACATCATTCAAAGTATCGTCCCTATGTCTGAACTGCTTCAAGAGGTCTTGCAAAAATAGGCAAGTCTTCAACACCGACCAAGAAATAAAAATTACTGGAGCATTTCTACAGGGGTGCCACCACCCCAAATATCCTGTTCTGAACGATTATAGAGGAGCACATGGCAGTAACAGGAGTCAAGGGAAAAGAAAGAAGACATGGCAGGAAAATATGGGTGGGTTACTAGTGGAAAAGTTTGTCTTCTGGATCCTTTGTAAAATTCCTTGAAGGAGGCCGAATGATTGCACAATATAAGCTTCTTATGGAAGCACTCCTGCTTGAGTTAAATATAAAATCCTGCTGATTTAAGTTTATTTCTTTGATTGGAAGCATCTTCTGCGTAGTGCCAAGAGTCTTAATCCCTCTTGTTTTATAAATAAAGGGATTTCAGTGTTAGTTTCTGTTGGGCTGTATTCCCTTTCTCATCTAAGTACAATGAAAGACATTTTAAAGGAGTCCAGTAAATGGCGGAGTTAGTTAATTGGAAAAGTAAATTGCTGGAATAAAAGATTTAATCAGTGTACAGTGAATCTTGATGTCTCTCTGGCCAATATTTTCACGTTTAAACAGAACCATCAATTTTGCTCTTAGCAAAACCTTAATATTCAGCTGGCAGGAGCACCAGAGCAGCCTTGTACATTAAATGCTTTGGCCACAGTGGTCTCAACAGTGCAGGCGCTGTTTATTCCTTCCTGTATAGGTAATTCTAAAAACAAAAGCAGGATAAAAAGATTTATCATGAGGCTGAAAGTGTGGTGAGTGAGCAGACTTACCTATTAGCATGGTCAACTATTTGCAGGGGGAAAGATGGATTGATAAAAGCTGTTAAAAAACAGGAATTAATGCATATTTTATAGACTCAGGAACATTAAAGGGAAGATGAAACTTAAAGGTGGCCATTTCGGGCTTTATGCAGCACTTTATAATTTTATTTTCATTCCTATAAGTAATGTGAGTGTCATGCCAGCAGACCAATTATGCCACCCAGATGAAATAACCATAGCCACAGCAGCAGTAATTGTAGCTGCTTTGCAGTCAGCAAGCCCCTTGTCTGAGCGTCTTTCTGCTGTTTAAGATGGACAAAGCACAAGCATGTAGCTGACAATAGAATCCACTGTTCTGAACACATCGGGTGGCATCCAGCTAGGGGCATACATGTAAGTTTCCCTTATGAGTGCCGATGTCCTTTCCACGGATACTATAGTGGCTGATATTCCCTCCCTTTCCCTCCAGTGCCCAGAGCCCCTCACATACTCTTCAACATTTCACAAATGAAAGCTTGGACACGTGTATCCAGGGAGCATCAGAGTGTGGTCAAGATGGTAAAAAGTTATTAATGAAGAAGATCACAAACGCTAGGAGAAGCTACAGCACTTTGCTTTTGCCTGAGCACACAGGAGAGGACTACATTATGCTCTCTCCTCTCACCTTCCATCTGCTGAGTTAACTGAGTATGAACAACTTTTGCACTTTGAACTCAGTTTATAGCAACTGAAGTAGTCCAAGGACAAAGGGAGGAAGTGAGAGAAGGGGAGAGAAACTGGGACATTTTAAAAGCACCTGAAAACAGAAGCTAGCAGGCAATTAACCGGGGTTGTCCTTGCCAAATTAAGGCAGATGGAGAGCGTGATGTATTGAACAGCCTCTGAAGCCCTCCCCCTCCATGGCTATTCCATGCTTCATAGAGAATGGGCAGTATGTCAAAAGCATCTGGCTACGGCCCTATGGCCAGCTGTGAAATGATGACATCTGCCACAGAGTGATCTGTCGGAGTTCTCTGGAGGTCTCAGCACTGCTATGATCATTTTACATCTGGCTTTCCAGAAGCTTTCACAAAGCCCTGAGCTCTGGGGGAAAGGTGGGAACCACCAGAAAATGAAAACTGAGCAGAACTTGAGGGAAAGACAGGAAGTTTTTCCTCAAGTCTAAAATGGGAGAATATAGGCCAGCTCCCCAGCAGCACAGGCCAGCTTGGAGCTTCGTCCCATCTGTTCACCCTTGGTGTGAGACTTTATTGTGCATGTATTTATAGTGACATCTTTAGGCTTGTATGCATGAGATCCAGATCCAGGAAGATGGTATTTTTAAGTTGGAGGGTCCAACAAATATTAGAGAGATCAAGTGTGTGGACGGCAGCAGGCATGCCCAGCTCAGGAGGGGCATCCAGTTTGCCACACTCTAAGTGATGAGGAAACTATGCAATGGCATTCACCCATGTGGCATCTCATATCTGTCATCCCGGGATATTTGGCTCATCAACTTACAGGTGGGTTGGCCAAAGCCTAGATCTGGTCCCGTGATAATGCCAACCTTGTGGGCAGCTCTAATCAATAAAGCTGTCGCTTTATTTTCTCCACTTTGTTGTATCCTAGAGTTATTTTGTTGTGGTTGTGATCTGAAAAGCAAGGATCTCCCTTGGATCTGCAAATATTTTCTTCACAGACAATGCTGCTTCCTGCATAGGGAATGTTTTTTTTTCTGAGCAAAAATTCCATGTTCAATTTTTGCATAATGTTTAAATTTTGTGCAGTTTTCAAAGTCTTTCTTGCAGCAGGAAGAAAATGGCTAAAATTACTCATCGCTTCCTTTGAGAAGAAAATTAGTGGAGAATTGCATCCCTATTATGCATAAAGCAGCAAGCACAGTTGCTCACAGCCTATCACTTAAACACAAATATATCCACAGAGAAGAGACTTTTCTGTTTTCAAATTAAGACTGAAATGCCTGTTCTCAGAACAAGGTAAAGTGCGAAGATGTTTCCTTCTCACCTACATTGGCAATTGGATAAGAAACGTTTGTTTTAATTGTAAAATAAAAATAGCAATCAGGATTGACATTTGGAAATTGAAATCAATTGAAAGTTACAAATTGCAGCAAGCTGCATGGCTAGCTAGGAAAGCATACAGCTTTGTTTACAGAGCACAGTATAGGAAGGAAGGAAGGATGGACGGACAGATGGAAGGAGAGCCCTTGTCTCTTGCCTGGAGGGGATTCCATGAAAACTGTAGAATTTGAACTCCTGCTTGGAGGTAGAACATGAAAACTGAAGACTCGGAGCAAGGTCGTGAGATCTGGTAACTCTAGCTGTTATTTCTGATCAGGGATAAGAGACCAGCTAAAGCTGGGGGAAATGTTTACACTGAATTGAGCTCTGGTTTGTAGCCACAAAGCTGTTTCATGGAGCTACGCTTTGCATGCAGTAAATTATCGCACTGGATTCCACCCCCCCCCAGTAGATTTGCATAAAATTGGGTTGTGTTTTTGTGGGGAAATGCCCAAATTGGTAAGAATTAAACTTGACCCATTTGCCCTTAGCTCCTGTTACCCTGTATACTGGGGGTCCCGGGAGGGACACCAAAACGTGCTCAACTCAAGGTGGGGAAAATTAGCTCAGAGCACTGCTTAGTGTGACGAGAGGCAGGGTAACGTAGCGAGATCTTGAACCCTATGTCTACGGGGTCGGGTCGAGTCAAGGAGAACACAGAAGTTGAAATAATAAATGATGTTTATTAAATACAAGCAAAACAGTGTATGTGACACACTCATACAAGATAGCTAAAGAAAATAAAGGTTGGAGTGGTATAGAGGGATTTTTAGAGGGATTGTTGGTTTGGGTGATACTTCACCTGTCCTGAAGCCCAGAAAAATAGAGAGCGAAGCTGGGGTGCGATGTAGCTCAGCACGTGGAGCTGAGGGGAGGCTCGCCAAGCAAAGTGGCAGCAAGGTGGGATGAAACTCGGCTGTGATCCGAGGAAGGTCTCGGAATCAAGGGTTTTTATAAGGAGAATGTGACTGCAGGCTATGCCGTACTTGGTGAAAACAATAGATTTGAAGTTGGAGACAAAACCTCCAAAAGGTCAGAATCTGAATGATTGAGTTATCGTAGCGGTTCTCAATAGAGTAGCCAGTATGCAAAGGCAGAGTACTTGGGCATTACATAGGTTACCCATCAAGCTGCCATCGCGGGGCAGAGGCTCTTTTGTAAGTGGCGTGCATACTTAATTAGAGTACTTGCCTGGTGGTCTCCTAAAGCAGTGAGTCAGCTATTTCTGGCCTGCCTGTATTGTAGTTTGAATATTACGGCTATTGACGGCCGAGCTTGTTTACGTGCTTGTCTGGTGGCCTCGCAAGCACGTGGAGAGGAATAGAGAAGTGAAGCCGAATTATGATTTCAAGGGATATCTTTAATATCCCCAAAGCTCGGACTAGCCAGGGCAGTAACACTCCCGTCTACCACTTTTTGTACACTTGGATCAGCAGTTACAACATGGCATCCAATATTAATGTGGAGTTTCAACTCAGACTTGTTATGGGTAGTTTTGTGCAGCTCCTGTTTATTTCAATGGGGCTTGCACCACAGAATTGCCCAGTGCCCTGAACTTCAAAATGCCAACATAGTATCCATTATGACTATTGGGAAACACTGGTTGTGTTAGAACTAAAAAAAGATTCCTCAGGACAATAGCATAGCAAGTATTTCTAATTCCTTGGTTTGATTTTGAGTGAAGGTCCTTGAACTTATTTGGCTTTTAATTAGGAAGTGCTTTCTTTTTTCTTTTTTCTTTAATATTTCAGTCTTCTAGCCAAGATTCTTTCTGGACTTGCCCCAGTTTTTAAAATTCATCATGACTCATTAGATAATGACACACTCTAGTAATTTATAAAAGAACAATTTGTTATAATTGCTTGGGGACCTATTAATTTAGTATCTCAATCCCTAAAAAAATCCAAATTCAAAACAGTAGCATGTTATAAGAGGAAATGACTGTTGAAATTGTGTATTTGCAACATATGCTTTTAGGACTAATTTGCAGAACAACTGAGTGCTTGTTTAGGTAAACATATTTCACCTTCACTGCTTTTCAGATGGATTGGTGCAAGTAATAATGTTTTCAAATAGTGATTACCATCTGGGTAAGAAGAAGATTTGGAAAAGCTGCTTATGGTCACTGCAGACCAGGGGTTGGGAACTGTGGCAGGGACCATTCTGTTTTCCCATCGGCCCCAGAGTCACATTTTTTGGCTGCAAATGCAACCTGAAAGTGAGCAGAATTTCTTCCGATTTTTATTTTCTGTATTTTAGCCTGATTTTCAGACATTGTAAAAGGATTTTCAAGCGTTGAGGGTTATGGATAATGAGAAACTGTTGGATATGGGAGAATTTTATGCTGCAGTTTAGATGATTTTAGGGGAGCTTTCACCTAATTTTAAAATTTTTGAGGGGGATCTTGAAGCATTTGGGGCTCTGGGGTGCTTGGGGGCCAAAACAGGAGTTTGGTGTGACTGCCCGTAGCCAATCCCTGGTGTACACAGATCCAGGCTAGACAGACTTACTTGATATAAGGCAGCTAACTCTCTTTCAGGCATCACATCCCTGTGCTGTTTTTCAAACATACTTTGGTGACTGGGTCCTGAGAGGTTAGGGGTAAGCAATTGTAGTCCTTGAGATCTCAGTGCCTATAACTTCTTCTCCAATTCTCAGGGCAAAAGGAAGGACTCTCGTGGAGAGCACTGCCTTGAAAAATATGTGTGTTCTCATTTGTTAGGCTTGATATTTTTTCTTTGCATAGCACTCTGTGCAACTGGGGTTGAAGCTTAATAGATCATGCTTATATACCTTTCAACTATCTGATTTGGCAGGGACAGTCCTGATTAATCCTCTGTCATCTCATGTTTTCACCTGCTTTTAAAATGTTTCAGTTTTTTTTCCTTCCTGCCATTTTTATCCTTTGTCTTTGGCTCGCTCCAATCGCTGCAAACTAAGCCCATTTCTGCCCTACATTGTTATAGTGCTCTCATTCCACTTTCAACATCCTATGGAATCCTGGGGTTTGCAGTTTAGGGAGGGGCATTTAGAATTCTCAGCCAGAGAACTCTTTGTAACATTGCTCCTGTAACATCACCAGGGCCTGCTTCTCGCAACATCACAAGAGAGTGTCCCTCAGTCTTAGGTTTTGGCCCTGAAATCTCAGGGCCATGGGCAAACATACTCCAGATGAGATTGATCTAAAACTCTTAGCAGCATTGGTCAGCATGAGCGATTGCAAAAGACCATGGGAATCACAGCTCACTGACATTTGGATGGTCACAGTTGCCAACCTCTGTGGTAGGTGAACAAAAGCATCAATGTGTTTTATGTGGGGTATGTTCTTGAAGCTAAAGTTTGTGCAAAATGAAGCAATTGTTGTGGGATATGCACTTTAGGCACCATGTATCACCATCTTACAAGAACGCCCCAACTTCCAATTTGCTTCCAAGCTCAATTCAAAGTGCTGCTTTTGAACTATAAAGCCCTAAGCAGAATGGGGGCAGGATCTCTGAAAGACAGACTCCTTCCGTATGAGCCTAACCCCAGCAGGGGCCCTGTTGCACATTCCACCAACATGTGAGGCTAGACTGGGGACTACAACTGATGGCATTTTCTGTAGCAGCATTTTGGGTATGGGGCTCCCTTCTGAGGCAAGTTGGGCTGGCTCTGTCCTTCTTGATTTTCTGGTGGGTAGCTGAGACAGTGCTGTTATGCACGGCCTTGGGTTATTTAAACCTATGGTGACTGCTGTTTAACTGTGCTTTCTGTATGTTTTAAAGAGGGATTTCAAATGTTTTCTTCCTGTTTCTAATGTTTTAAATGTTTTTATCTATTGCACATTGCCTTGGAGGCTCTGGTGAGTTGAGAGGAAATGCACAAATGCTTTAAACAAATAAGCAAACACACATACACACTTTGGATAAGAAGCTCTTTCATTACTTCAGAACCATTGAATGTAGGAGACTGCTTCTCCGTCTGTCCATCCATCCATCCATCCATCTGTCCATCCATCCGTGTCCTCCCTCCCTCCCTCCCTCCCTTCTTTCAAAATTATATCCTCCCATCAGCAGAAATCAGCAGCTTTATAGTCCCTATGTATATGTGTGTGTGTATCATGTAAATCAATAAACACAACAAAAATAAAAACAGCAGTGACAGAATAAAACAATGCAGCATTAAGAAGAGATGGCTTAAAGTGATTTAGCTGTTTTATGTAAGAAGTTTTGGGGAAAATAGAAACCTTGGTACCAAAGAGGCAACAAAGCAGGTGTGAGAATGAGCCTTTTTTGGGATGCCGTAGCTGAGAAGGATCTCCTATTGGTTACCTCACTGTAAAAGACAAGGGAACCCATGGAAATGTGTATGGTGAGGAACTTAACACTTGGACAGGTACCATATAGGAAAAAATGGTCTCTGAGGTAACCAGTCCTAAACTGTGTAGGTTATTAAATATAAATAAGAATTGAACTCTAAGAAGATCAAAGTAGATATTGAGGAGTATGTATATTCTATGAAGACAGCCAATGTAGCGAAGTGGTTTAAATGTTGGATTAGGGCTTTGAGAGACTGGGGTTCAAACTCCTGCTCAGCCATGGAAACCTGGGCAAGTCCTTGCTCTCTTAGGCCATTTCTATACTACACTGTTATAGTGCTATTATTCCACTTTCAACATCCTATGGAGTTTGCAGTCTAGGGAGGGGTATTTAGAATTCTCAGCCAGGGAGCTCTTTGGCCTCAGCAAACTACAAAGCCCAGAATTCCACAGGATGTTGGAAGTGGAATGATAGCACTATAACAGTGTAGAACGGAAATGGCCTTAGCCTCAGAGGAAGACAACAGCAAACCCTTCTGAATGAATTTTGCCAAGAAAACCCCATGATAGTGTCACTTAGGGTTGTCAAAAGTGGGAAGCAAATTGAATACTCATCACTACCACCACCACAATGCATATTCCCTATGATTATTCTGGATTTATTGAGTGTGCTGCAGCCAATGTAAAGTGATTCTTAGGCTACAAACCTACGCATATCTCCTCAAATTTGTACCAGTCTCCTATGGAGTTTAACGGGAATTACTCCCAAGAAAGAAAACGTAGAGTTGAAGCCTTTGAAGTCATATTGCTTTTGGTGAGGGTACTAACTGCATGCTCAGATATCCCCGATTGAATTAGTAGTATTTAAATCTTTTAACTTTAGCAGGACTGTACACTGCATGAACAGTTTCCACCTGCTGAAGCTATTGCTGCAATTTCATGGGTTTGGCAGTGAAATTATAGACTTTTCATTTCAGGAGTTATTGTCTACCATTGTTTCTATATGAAATCAACAGCACTTCTTCCTTCTTATAGCTTTATAGTCTGTTTGGCCTCAGTGACTTATAGCTTACCAACCCTCTGCACCAGCCTAATGTTAGCAGCATAGAGTCTTTTATGTTCTCTTCAGTGATCTAGTGCCAATATTCTTTGACTTTACTGAGAAATAAAATGGGGCTTTGCCAGTATGAACAGACATGCCTACTTGTTGGGTTGCCATTCTCAGGCTAATCTCTATGTGAAAGCTTTCCATATGCAACATGCTTTGTAGTTCTCAGTTAAAAAGACTCCCTGCCCCACGTCTCTTTTTGGTGGTGGGTGACCCCTATCATTTCTAAATCATATTAACTTGCTCTATAATTTCATTGGATGAATTTTCTCATTAACAGAATGAATAATTTGTTCAGGTTTATTTGTATTGTTAATAGCAGGTCTGGGGCAGCGGCTGGGACTATGAGGTTTCAAGCAGGAAGTCTCAAATCTCACCTGTGTCATTGGCCATTTCCACACTAGACTGTTATAGTGCTATTATTCCACTTTCAACATCCTATGGAATCTTGGGGTTTGCAGTTTAGGGAAGGGCCTTTGAGGCCCCTCCCTAAACTGCAAACCCCAGGATTTCATAGGATGTTGAAAGTTGAATAATACCCCTATAACAGTCTAGTGTGGAAACGGCCATCAACTTTCGAAGTGACCTTAGGGAAGTCAAGCAGACTTTCTTCACTTATCTGACAGGTTAGGGACTGGAGTGCTGTCAGAAAATGGGATTGGTTGAAAAGCAGAACACCTGTGCTATATAGTGTGGAGGCTCACTTGTTATTTACTGCATGTGTGCTGCTCGCAAAGTCTTTCAACCATCGTAGCACACTTTCCCCCCTTTCAGCTCACTTTGCAAGCAGCACACACATCCAAGAAGTTCTGAGCAAGCTTCTGTAGGCAAGAAGAACTGATGAAAAAAGTGGAACTCCCATCAAATTAATGGAACTTGTCCTTAATTTGAAAGTATCAAAAGGGCAAGTCATCACATAATGGGGCTAAAAAGGTAGGGGCTTCCTATACTCTCTTTCTTTCACACAAATGCACACAGTGGCATAGTTTTATACATATATGGGTAATAATATTGATTGAATACTAAATATTGAATATGAGCCAGGGTGGTGTATTGGCTTGAGTGTTGGACTAGAATTCCAGGTGACCAGGATTTGAATCCCTGCTCAGCCATGGAAACTCAGTACGAGGCCTTCTGCGAGTCACACTCTCTCAGACTCAAAGGAAGGCAATGGCAAACCTTCTCTGACTAAATCTTGCCCCAAATACTCTAGGACATGGTCACCATAAGTCAGATTTGATTTGAACATACATAACAATAATAATATTGCTTTATCTTACTGGGTTTTTAAAGGAATATATAAGGCAAAGTGGTTGAGCTCTTCTAAATATTGTCATCATTATCATCATCATCCTGTGCTTCAGATCAGTACGCACATAGATATTGTCACTGTTGATATAGCAAGAAAAATATGGTATTTTATGAGCAGAAGCGTTTGTAGGATTTCATGGCAGCCTCCCTCAGTCATTAAATCCAGCTTTACTCATGTGGTCCCAACCAGAGATGAGGCTCAATGCACTGATATTAATTATGGCAGTGGCTATGTTTTGTTTTGTGTTGTTCTTCATTCACTGCCTCCCCATCATCCATGCCCATGTTTTTCACTCTGTGATGCACGACCACTACTGTGGCACTCAGTAATGTACAGTGCAACAGGTAGCAAAGAACAGAAGGGAAGGAAGAGCAGAGAAAGGAAGTCTGTGGCATGCTGCCTCTTGGTACAAATTATCTGTGTGGGAAGGAATGTTTGCTGCAGAGAAATGGGAGAAAGCGGATGCACAGATGGTGATAGGCAAGAGAAGAGATGGTAAAGGAAATAGATGGAGAGACAAAATACAAGGAAAGAGCACAGGAGGAATGAAGAAAGAAAGAGAGAAAGAAAGAATGTACAGACTCAGAGGAAAGATGGAGGAGGTGTTGATGTCATGCAAATATAGGGCCTTTCCGCATTATACTGCTATAGTGCTATTATTCTACTTCAACATCTTCTGGAATTCTGGGGTTTGTAGTTTACTGAGGCCAAAGAACTCTCTGGCTGAAAATTCTAAAAATGCAAATGCCAGGATTCCATAGGATGTTGAAAATGGAATAATAGCACTGTAACAACGTAGTGCGGAAAGGTCCAAAGATAAAAAGAACAGAGGAAACAGGACATCTGAAGTGGTGGCAGTGAGAAGGATGTTGCTGACAATATGAGTGAAGAAGAAGACTTTGAAAGAAGAGAGATGAGTGTCTAGGATGAGTAAGAGCAAACGATACCAAGCAGCTGGGGAGAAAGGGGACACAAGGGATTCAAAAGCTAACATGATTTTAAAAAAATCACGGATCATTTTAAAGGCATAATAATGAATTTGTAATCTTTCAGCAGGTATATTTTTTAGCAAAAAGAGAGAATAGTATATGAAAATGTTTTTTTTACCCAACTATAGATAGATACAACTAGCTTGGAAGTTTTAACAAACAGCGGATATTTCTTTCCTAAGGAGACCTACTTTGACTCTTATTAAACTGATTTCTGTGCATTATTAAATATTCCAAATATAATTTATTCCCCCCAAATAGGATTAAAAAATGAGCCAGTTCCATTTGGGAAAACATGTGTACCAAATTATTCATGTGTACCAAATTATCAATTTCAACATCAGGAATTTGAATAAGTAAAAAATGCATACAGGAATCTTGTTTATCTTAGTACATGATTAGATTGTGATTTTTTTGTTATTTTTTTAAATAAACACATTTAAATTTTTTTAAAAAATAGTTGGCATGTCTGTCTTCTTCCAGGTGCTGCTACTGTTCCAGATATCAAAGAAGAGGTGGAGGGGCCACCACTTGGCTGAAACTTGGCTGAAACAACATAGTGTCCTGGTATAGTTATGAAAAAGCTCTGGCCCTTCTCATCAGGAAGGAGGAAGACCTACTGAAGCACAACTCTTGTGATCACCCAATATTAACAGACATAACTACAGGGATAAGTCCTCCTCTGCTACGGAGCAACAATTTAAGATGGTAGTCTTCTAGGCTGTTTTTGGTTTTCATCTAACAAAGAACATGTCTGGTGTTCTGGCTGTGTTGTGAATACGACTCCCCCCCGAGTTTGTCTTGGGATACATTTTCTTTTTCTTTTGTCATTCAAAAACACATCCTGAAAGTTGGGAGGAAATCATGGAGGAAGAAGAAGAAAGATGAGAGCAGCTGAAGAGCAGCAGAATGGTAGTAAAAGATGTGAAGTGATATAACTGTTGTACTGACAATTTCGCCAGAATATATCTGGCTAAGAATAAAATAATTTTTTCTTGTTGATTAAGCAGTTTGAGCACTGTCTGTTTCTTTTTTGTCAAAAATAATATTAGTCATGAACCTAACATTCCCATTTTTATTGTGGAGTATTATTAATGGGGGATAGGGTGGGTCTGGCTTTCAGTTTGTATTTATACGTAAAAGCTTTTGCTTCCCCTTCCCCCTCCTCTTTGCTATGTATATTAACCTGGTCCTTCATAAATTCAGCCACTCACTTTTTAAAGCTGTCTTTGTTGACAGCCATCTGTTACATTTTGTGGCAGTGAATTTCACAGTTTTTTTTTAAACCATGTATTGGATGAAGACATATTTTTATCTTCCACTCTTCAGTTTCAATGTATGAGCTCTCCCTATTCACTTTATTCACATGTACATAATTTTATACACCCCTATCACGTCACCTGTTACCTTTCCCCTCTCTAAGCTAAACAGACCCAAATGTTATAACCTTTCCTCGGAGGGGAATTGCTCCAACCTTTTTACAACTAGGTTTTCTGGTTCTGCACCAGAACTGTTCATGGTATTCCAAATATGGCTGAAGTCCAGATTTGTATAAGGTCACTGTGCTAGTAATATTTTATTTTCAATTACTGTTCTAGTTGTAGCCATGGACATGGAATTTGCCTTTTTATTATTATTTTTAAACAGGAGCTGAACCCTAGCATGATGTTTTCACTGAGCTATTCACTCCCAGATCTCTTTTAGGTTAGGTCAGAACTCACAAGTGTATGGGCAATATTGGATTGCCTCCAACCATAGTTTGTATACTTAGAGTTCCACCTCATTCAGGTTTCTTCTAATGGCTAGCAACCCTTTATTAAGTCTGTATAGCTGGGTTTGACTGCTTACGAACCATTTTTGCACAATTCTCCAGCTAGTTCTCTTGTGCATGTCTGTTTAAGTGTATTTGGGAAGGTGCTCTCTCAGAGTAAGCTGTGTTAGGAATGGTTTTGAAAAGGGAACTGTGGACTGGTGTTACTGCCCTGGCTAGTCCGAGCTTTGGGGATATTAAAAGATATCCTTTTGATATCATAATTCGGCTTCACTTATCTATTCCCTTCCACGTGCTTGCGAGGTCCCCGGACAGGCTCGGCCGATTATCGCCGTAATATTCCTAGACAATACAAGCAGGCCAGAAAATAGCCGACTTGCCGCTTTAGGAGACCTCCAGGCAAGTACTCTAATTAGGTATGCACGCAACCTACAAAAGATCCTCTGCCCCGCAATGGCAGCTTGATGGGTAAACTATGCAATGCCCAAGTACTCTGTGTTTGCATACTGGCTGCTCTATTGAGAACCTCTACGATAACTCAATCATTCAGATTCTGACCTTTTGGAGGCTTTGTCTCCAACTCCAAATCTATTGTTTTCCCCCAAGTACGGCATGGCCTGCAGTCACATTCTCCTTATAAAAACCCTTAATTCCGAGACCTTCCTCGGATCGCTCCCGAGTTTCATCCCGCCTTGCTGCCGCTTTGCTTGGTGAGCCTCCCCTCAGCTCCACGTGCTGAGCTACATCGCACCCCAGCCTCGCTCTCTATTTTTCCTGGTTTCAAGACAGGTGAAGTATCACCCAAACCAGCAACCCCTCTAAAAATCCCTCTATACCACTCAAACCTATATTTCTTTAGTTATCTTGTGTGAGTGTGTCGCATACACTATTTTGCTTGTGTTTGTAATAAAACATCATTTATTGCTTCAACTTCTGTGCGCTCCTTGACTCGGCCTGACCCCGTAGACATAGGGTTCAAGATCTCGCTACGTTACCCTGCCTCTCGTAACGCTAAGCAGTGCTCTGAGCTGATCTTCCCCACCTTTAGTTGAGCACATTTTGTTGTCCCTCCTGGGACCCCCAGTACACAGAGTAACAGAGGAATACCTCAGCTGGCAATACATTGCTGATTCCTAGGAAGTACTTCTTATAAAGCTTTCTCAAGAAGCCAGCTGCACAACTGATAGCCAGCAGCCACTCCTTTAGGCTGAGGCAAGTCCACAATATTAGCAACAGGTGACTGAACTTTCTTGTTTTCCTTTGCCCTCAAAATAGCAATAGGGAACAGGTTGAATTCATGACATGCAGAGTTGTTCATCAGGAAGTAGCTATTGACAAGTTTGTGATCTACCAAAATGCCAAATGAAATTATTGATTTCTTAGCCATGTGTTTCTCTGTAAAATTAACATACTATCCATGTTCATAAATTACATGATGCACACATCTCTGTCTTTATAACAGGCTGACACCCCCAAATACAGGAAATCTTGCCATCTTGTTCAGCTTATGTAAAAGGAAAAGCTTTCCAACACTCAAATAGGGGACATCCTTTATAATAAGGGATCTCTGCCATTCTGATAAGCGATAAGCTTTCCAGACTCCAAATAGGGAGTCACTGGCAATCCTAACTGATAGGTAAACCATTTGCTTTCCAGCTGTAGAATGGGAGGTAAGTGCTACAAATAAATAATAATAAAGAGTGTTAATACATACATTGTTGCTATTGCTGCTGTTTGTTGTTGTGTGGCTTCAAGTAATTTCTCACTTCTGCAAACCCTAAGGCGACCCTATCATGAAGTCTTCTGGGGCTGAGAGTGGTTTTCCATGACAGAGGCCATTTCCGCACGAGCCTGTTATAGCGCTTTGATTCCACTTTCAACATCCTATGGAATCCTGGGGTTTGCAGTTTTGAGAGGGGCCACTTGGCCCCTCCCTAAACTGCAAACCCCAGGATTCCATAGGATGTTGAAAGTGGAATCAAAGCGCTATAACAGGCTCGTGCGGAAATGGCCAGAGTGGGGAATTGAACCCTGGTCTCCAAGCTTATAGTTCAGTGCTCAAACCAGTACACCATTACTGGACTTTTAAAAACCTTTTGGCTAATACTTCTTTTGTTGGTTTATTTTAAATATCTTTTTGCCTTCCCAGAAGTGACCTAAGGGAAAAAGTAAGAGGTGAGACAAGAAAGAGGAGGAAAATGATGTCATGGCAACCCCTGAAATGTCTCTATCACTTCTAACAGAGCGTAACATAATACTCCACAACTGGGAGCATAACACCGCACCTCAAGGCTGGGCAAGTGAAACATAATCAGCAAATAATGCAAATGAGAGCTAATGAAATAAGTTCATTCATCACCCATGATTAGGTGAGGATCTGGTTCCATCTGCCAAGTGCAGTCTATATAGCATGTGAGCACAGCAAATGTGTCACATTTGTAAATATCTTTTCTGCTGAAGTACATCCTCTGACTAGAGAAGATGCAGCTCAGTTGCCAAAACACTCTAGCTCCTCCACAGCTGAAACATGCAGGGATTCAGCTTGCAAAGCAGGTGCCTGTATTCAGCCACAGCAATTTAAATAAATCAGCAGAAGGATTCATCTTCACTGCTAGCATGCTCCAGAAAGAGGAGTGGGGAGGAAAACTAATTTTTTTTTTAAAAAAACAAATTATTTACTTAAAGCTCAGATCAGCAAAACATCTGACTTACAAAGTCTGCTACTAAATGAATGAATGAATGCAGTTCCAGTCAGGAGACAGAAGGAGGTGGGCCATTAAATCATACCTCTTAATGGTCGTGGTTGTTAGGCAGAGGCATATGATTTTGATGAGTGGCATTTGCTTTGGAAAATAATATGAAACCTGGCTCTGGGAAGAACTGTGTGTGGTGAGTTCAGTGCTGTGCTAGTCAATTCTGAAGTACAGGTGCACATCATGACTGTCCCCACAGCCCATGTGGCTAAAGAGTGCCCACCCCAATTGCCAAGCATCTGTGTTGATCCATCCCTCCGTCTTTTTCTTTCTTCCCCCTCCACATGCACATCTGTCTCTTTCTTCCTCCTCTCCCTCTCCACCAAAAAGTTGTTCTAAATTTCAAGACTGACCTGGTCTTGGGTATGCAGAAGAACATTCCCTCCTCGTCTAAATTTTCTCACAGTTCACGCCAACTTAGCTAGTCCAAGCATGCATCCTGGAGCAACCAACCTAGCAAGGCAGCAATATTAGACTGTCTGCTTTAATCTGAATAGCTCTCCTAAGGAGCCGAGCTGCATCCCTGTCCAACTAGGCAGACTACTCTCAAGCAAATCAAGAGGTTTGTTTTCTTTCCAAAGCTCAAGGAAAAGCAGCCATTCTTTGCCTAGGAATTCACGCTCCCATTTCTTCTCCGTGATCCTGCTCTGCTGACTGGGTTGCCAGCAGCACCAGCCTACTTGAATAGCTGCCTCCCAAGCTGAAGAGAAGGATCTAGGAGTCAAGGTGGACTGCCTCCCTAGACTGCAGGGCAGGGAAGTCGGGGTTGCAGAGCTCACCGTGTGGTCCTCCCAGGCAGAAAGTAGGCCTCAAGTTCTACCCTTACTCTGAATAAGTGAGACCTCAGTTTGGTCCCAAGATGTCATCTTTTGTCAGCTGGTATGCTTTCACTTGATTTTTAGTAGCCAGGGCTACCTGATTTCAAATCTGGGCTGGCACAGTAGATCAACTTGGAGCTCCCATTAGCTCCCACCCTCCTCCTCCTCTGTCTTTTCCTACTTTTTAGCTCTTTCTTCTTTCCTCTCTTCCTCCTTTCTCCGGTTTCTCATCTTCTTGTCTATTGCCTTCTGTCTTTCTTTTCGCTTTTTCTCTCACTACAAAGTCACTTAAAGTGCTTTGCTTCCCTCCCTCCTGGCCATGTGGTGTTTTTGATTTTGGGGCTGGCTGTCATGTGTGTGGTACTCTACAGTGATTTGATTCTGGAACACTGACACTGCTTTCCTGATCTGGTCTCAGTACTGTTGTGATGGGAATAGCTCATCGTCCAAGGCATTAGTCCCTCAGCTGGTTTGTAGATAGCATACAGTCACAGCAAGGACATAAAGACAAGGTGATGTCCACAGTCGTGCACAGCAAAAAGCATGGACTAAGGATGTGTGTGCAGTCTGTGTGCTATCCCAAGAAATGTTGCTGGGATTCTTTTTTGTTTTCTTCCAAATTCTTTACTCTCCCCTTTTGTTTTCTAAGCAAGAGCTTCAAATCTGTCTGAAAGTGTTAGTTCATGTTAATCTCAGGAGCAAGTCTAATGCTAGGTTTGATCAGCCTTTACCACTCTGTGGAGAACTGTGTAACCAGTATCACCATGTTTTTTGTTCTCCCTTGCCTGATTTAGACCAAGATGAAGCCTTTTTATTTTTAACTAAGAAAAAAGGCGTGGAAAGACATCTCCTTACATGGTCAACTGAATGACTAGATTCTTCTGATTCTTCCCAAGAGAGTATGTGGGACAGGTGAAGGTAAAGTACATCCTGATGGGAAATGCATGAGAGAACAGCGGATCTCTCAAGCAGAGTAACTAAACTGGCAAAGAAGAAATTGAACAATAACCAGTCCCACACACTTATACAGGTTCTGACAGAGAAGAGAAATAAGCTTGGTGTTATTTGTAAATTATATAAAAGTAGTTTTACTTACAAATACTTGTACAATATCAAACACCCTGTAAGAAGAGACAGAGGGAACAGTGAGAGGGAGGAGAAAATGACTGTGGGTTAGAGTGATGCAGGAAGAGAGTGGGTATGGAAAATCAAAGAAACAAGACATCAGGGAACATGCAAACTAGCACTTTGTATAAGCATGAAAAGGTTACTAATGCATCTTCCCTGGGAGGGTAAGTGGTGCTTGTGGCAGGGAGGAATAATTCCTCTGATATCTCCAGTCAGTGATCAGAAGTAATAGTAGGATTTTGCCACACATCTCTTACTCTTTCCAGCTGAGAAGACCTGTGTCATACAAGGGAGTTTTCCCACATTAATGATGCATGTGGCTTGAGAGCAGGTTCGTGCTTGCAGCATGGGAGGAACCTCTGCAAGGCCCTTGGTGGGCAGGATAGCGAATCTTTGTGGGCTCAGTTAAGTTCTTCTTCTCTGATGTAGATGTTGTTGCTGCTCAATATTTTCTTATCCCTAAATCAGAGAGCAACAGAGAGACAGAGAAAGAAAAAGTATGTCCGTGTCTGCATGTATACACAGTTCATGTGTCTGATGAATGGAGCCCTATTTCATGAAAGTTTCCTCCACAAGAGCAGTTTAATCTTATGCTTCCCTACTCAGAGATGAGTCTTGCTGAGTTCATTGGGGCTTAGTTCCTTCTAAGCAGACTACAGCCTAAATCTTTAAGATGTTGTGACCCGTGGTATAATGGTAAATTTAGATGTGCAGCCCATCATCTAATATTACCCCCAAGGAAAGTCCAAAAATGCAGACTTTTATGCTGATCTACCTACATATTTATATTGAAAAAAATTCTAGCAGTTTTCCTCTCCTTCAGGAACAAGTGTTTGTGAGTGAATGGGTCTTTCCCACATGAGACCAAGCCACTCATAAATATTTTGAATTGCATCAGGGATCACTCATGATAATATACTGTTGGTGAAGATTTTTTTGGATTTTACCTACAATCAGATGGAACAAAGGAATCCCAATCAAGTGTGTGTGTGGAGATTCGGGGGAAAAGGGGGCCCTCCTCCTTCTCAATGCTGACTTAGGCCTTGAATAGGAGCTAGGAATTTCCCCCCAAATTCTCTTAATTCCGCACTGCCACCACCCACTGATTTAGCCCACTCTACAGCAACGCAGTGGGATGTTGCTTGGGAATTCACAATCTCTATGTTCAAAGATCCTTTCCCTCTCCTCACCTCCCCTTTCTGAGTGAGAGGAATCCTATCCATGCGTGCACCGAGGAATGTGTGGGAATGGAGAGGGAACAGAGGCTTACAGAAAAGTATTTATTTTAAACATGCAAGGTAAACAAGAAAATAATACTCATGAGAGGGCTCCCCCCCCCCCAGGTACACTTGATAGTTACAAGTCGTTATAAACACAGATAGATTCTCAGGATCAGCCAAACTTTCCAAAATAACAAAGTTCTAATGTAGCTAACTAGACACATTCTAAACTACTCTCAGCAGTTGGTCCTTTCTGAGATGGTATTTTGGGGAGGGCCAGGAGGTGGTATTTTGGGGAGGGCCAGGAGGTGGTCTTGTCTGCCTCTACTGGCATCTCTCACCCTCCTTGTGGTCTGCTGAGGATTTTTCCCCCACTTTTCATCAAAGCATCTGGAAGATTCTCTCCTTTCTCCCCCCTGATTGGTCAACTATCTTGTGTGACCTATCTCATATGACCTCCAATCAATGTAACCTAACTCTAGCAGTCCATTAATCCTTTGTATGCTTGAGGGAGAACTATCTGTCTTAAGCTCTTAGATAATGGGGAAATCCCATTATCACAGTGTGGCAAGTGACATCATTGTCCTGGCCAATCAAAGAGTCCCAGGGATTTGACTCTACAAATTCTGGTCCCACTACACCACTGGTTGTGAGATTCTTGTTGTAACAAACTAAGGCGGTTACCTCTCTGGGAGATGAAGAGAACGATCATCATTCTGTTGGCTTGACAGGAAAAACAATACAAAGCAGCCACTTAAATTTTCACAATAAGACAATGAGTTGGTATATGAAAGCCATGATCTGTTTTGAGAATTTAGTGGGAATTACCTGCATGTTGTCCAGGGACAGAATCAAACCTGGAAGACAGCTGAACAATTTTTCAAGCTCTGGAGAAGTTTAAGACGGCGCCTGAATAATACTCAGTTCTGATTGCTGCAATTCTTCTCCTCTTCCTTCCCTAGATTATTCAGTGATGATTAATGCTCAAATAAATTGTATTCATTCGCTAGCTCAGAGGGGGAAATGCTACTTTTTTCAAGAAGGCTGATTTCATTACTTGCCAAGGGCCAGAGACTGCCACCCGCGGCTCATAATGAGCATCGCTTTTTCATGGAGGGTCTGCCTGTCAGGCTGATGAACTGTTATACATAGACTTGGCCCCCACGTAGTCTGTGAAATCCTTTGAAAAACAACTGCTGACTGAGGAATTGAAGAAGGCCTGGCATTCAGGAGTATCCTGAAACAATGAAAAAATCCTGAAACGATGAAAAGGAAGTCAAGAAGCTGCTTGGCATCTTCATCCTTCAAAGAATGTTTCTCATTTAGGGAGGCCTGATTGATGCCTAACGGCTTAGCCATTATGAAAACTGGCCCAAATCATTAATATATGGAAAAAACAAACCAGTGAATATAGTCAAGGCTGGTGGTTTCCTTATGAGTGGAGAGGAGAATCCACTCTGGATTTTAGCCTGAATTTTAAACGAGCTGTTGAAGGTACAGGACCTATTTCGGGGATACGGTTCTGCATGGTGGATGGCCCCTTTAAAGTTACATTAAAAACTATAACAGATTCACCATCCTGTTGAAACTGGAGCTATCAACATCCGTTGGAGGAGAAGGGTAGTTTTTTAAAAGCACGTTTCTTTGGAAAACATTGACATTGGGATATTTGCCATTCGTATTAATAATTATAGGCTAAATGCAATTTCTAGTTCCAACTACAGTTGTCCTATAAAATAATATTTCCATGGTTTTATCATAATACTTTCATATAGAAGATTTAATAAGATGTTGTCTAGAATATAGGTGGGAACCATGTAGTCCTCTGTGTTGGACTGCAGGTGCCAGCATGCCTCAACAATGGCTATGTTGGCTAGGACTGCTGGGAACTGGAGTCCAGCAATGTTTGGAGGGCTACACAGTTCTCATTCCTAGAGCTAGAACAATACTAGAAGAACACTAGATTATTGCTGAATTGTTGGACTAGAGCAATAGTAGAGTAATATACTGAAAAAGCAAACCTCTTGCACCAAAGGGATGTGTATTACTGTTGACTCACTGAGTCACACTCTTTTCAGTGGATGAACTCTACTTGGGGCCTATTCATTGGAGGTTAATTTATATCTCTTCCTTTTTGCCTGAAAAACATACTCAAGGTAGTCAAAATAAGAGAAACAAACACTTGATTGAAATGCAACACAAAAAAGCACATGGTTTTAAAACACCACAATCACAACTTCAATTTTTGTCAGGGTAATTCTGCTGTGAGTTGTGTGGAAATGCAATCTTCCATTGCACCTTTCTCCCCAGATGTTCTAGCACATTCTGCTAAATTTGTTGATGATTCTGTTGAACAGCAACAGCAAAAATTAATTGTGCATTAATTGTGCAGGCATTAACTCTTTTTGGGAGGGGAATTTACATTTTGCACTTGACGTAGAAGTTCCATGCTATCCCCAAACTTGATAGAATCGGAAACATTTCAAATAATACTTCTTAAATTTACTCTAATGATAAGAAAACTTTGCATTTTGAAATTCCACAAAGTTAACCTTGGGACTGAATGTTTCCTTAAGTCATGTAAAAAGTGCAGCCAGATTCGTTAGTATTTCCAAATTAATACTTTTTAAATGTCACTCTATATTATAAATTAGGACATTTTTCACTGCATATAGCTTTACATTGCATTACTTGCTACATCCTAGCTTCTTCTACATTTAACATCAGAATGCTTTCTCGCTTTTAAAATGGTAGAATCCATTACTTTGCCTTTAGAACAGTTTTGAAATTCATTAGCATTTCAAAAGAAAAAAAAGCCTCAGCTTTTCTGAGCTGTGTTGAGGATTTGACTCTTTTTAAGCCTCGGGGATGTGTGAACATTACCCGCCTGTTCCACATTCTTTCAGCTACAAAAACCATCTGATTTTTCTTGTTATCCTGCTTCGCGTACCTCCCCATCTCATCCCTGCAAAGTTAAAAGTATTGCTTGTTCTCTTCTGTAGGGGGAGACTCCATATGACTTTGGAGGCAGTAACCAGTTGTGCATAGACCAAAATTAGATCAGACCCAGGATGTAGAGCCATTCTGTGCTTTTCAAGTCCTTAGGGGAGGTTAGCCATATTTGTAAAGAGAAATGGATTGGTATTTGGTGTATGCTGGTTGCTCTGGTCAGGATCATATAGGTCAGTGGTGGGAGAAATGTGTTCTGTATATGGCCCCAGGACTTTGTTTCATGGCCTCCAAAGCCTTCAGGAGACCCCCTGAAACCCTCAGAATCCTCAGCTTAACTTTTGTGGCTAATTTTCCATCCAAGAGCCACTGTGGCATAGCAGTTTGAGTGCTGAACTAGGAGACTGGGAGACCAGGGTTCCAGTCTCCAATCTACCATGGAAACCCACCAGGTGACCTTAGATAAGTCACACTCCTCTCTCAGCCTCAAAGAAAGGCAAAGCCCCTCGGAACAAATCTTGCCAAGAAAATCCCACGATAGGTTTGCCTGAGGGTCACCATAAGTCAGAAATGACCTGAAGGCACACAACAACAGATCTTCCATCCCCAAATCATCCATGTTCTGGTCCCATTAGCAGTGAGGGGAAGATCATGGGGGGGTTGCTGGGGGGGGATGCCTCTGATCTCTTCTTGAGGGTCCAACCCTATTATAGCTACTCACTACTCGTGTCCATTATGTGTGCAGTGTTCCTCTTCCCATGCTTGTGTAGTCGGGTGGCAGAGATGCTGTTGGGAGGAGAAGGCTGTTGACTTCGAGCCACCCATTTCCTGTGTGCTTTGCTTTGCAGGTGATTGTGTGTGTGTATCTGTGCTTGTATGTAACACTATCACCTGTTTCCTCCTTTCCAACCATTGCCTTTTCCTTCTTGCTATGACTGCCTTTGCTTCCATCACTGACTTAACCATGCTAGCAGGAGCACAGGATCCCAGCCATTGTCTCTAAACGAAAGCCACTTGAGGCCCCAGACAGTGGAAACTCTGGGCCATATTTGAGACCTCTGCATCTCAGCTATATCTTTGGCAAGCCATTTATGTTGGGAGTTACATACAGGTAGACCTCAATTAATGAAGTAGATGTGCTCCTGGAATCACTCCTTTAATAGAAAATTTTGTGCCAGAGGCAGAAATAACACTGAAAGAATATGAATGGATTCCTATGTTACAAAAAGAACAGTTGCACCAAGCTTTGTATTCAAAATTAAACAACTAGCTCAGGCATAACTAAAGAAAAACATTTGAACCTTCTAGAGACCACTTGGAACTTCTTCCAGAATACATCCAGAGATGATGCTTCCCCCTCTTCATTTTCCTTGTTATTGTCACTTTGGTGGTCAAACTTATAGATTTATGCTTTTCCATATGCTGTTCTCTGTTTTACTGTTTTCTCTGTTTTATTGTTTATGCATGCTGAGTAAGTGATTCTGACATTAGCAGTCGTTGGCCTTGCCTGTTACAGGCAGACACAGACAGATATAGTCAGATCTACTAGAACAGAGTCCCACTGTTTCTCAGCTAAGTTTTATTATGTTCTTTACTGCAAACATGCTGCTGCAACTGGACACCAAGGACCTTAGCACAGGAAGTTGTCATACCACCAGAGCAATGGATTATTCCTGGTTTAGGACCTGTGCTATTGCATGGTTTCATCACTAACCAGCTGCTATCACATTGCCATCAGTTGGAATCTGTCCCTTTTCAATGTTGGAAAATGTCTAGTAATGACCCCCTTTCCTGCCACAATACCATCAGCTGTGTGAGTGCGGTTTCCCATTAGTGCTTGATAATGCTTCCTTCCACGGCTGATCTGGGAGTGGGCATGGTGTGGGTATTCCCAAGTTGTTCCTCCCTCAGCTACACCCATGGCATGGTAGGTTTGAAATCTGTCATCCTTCCATGTTTATTTTAAATTTCTCCTTTTGAGTTAGTTTTTTAAAATATGTTTTTTAGCGTTATAGCATAAAAACACAATAGTGTACCATTGTATCATGACGTTACAACGTTGCTGCGCTGATACAGCTTAAAAAACAGCAACAAAAAAATCCCCCAACCAATCAGGAGCTGTGAGGCATAAAACAGGCATGGAAAAGGACTCACCAATGATGCTGTAATGCAGTGGGAACACTGGTGGCAATAATACTACTCATCAGCTTAAGTCAAAAGGGTGCAGTAGAGAGCATTCAGAACCTGGTAACATCATGGAAATGGCAATGCTGGGATTGTAATGGAAAAATGTGCTATTGAGGTACGGTGTGGTAAAGGTCCAAAGGTCTGTGTTTCCTCAGCCCTCTTGCACCATAATCTCTGTGCCAATGCCACTGAAAATGTCTTACAGCCAGGTGCAAGAGAAGGGAGAAAAGATGGGCTGAGCAAGCATGTAACAGGCTTTGTAAAAAGAAGCTTCTTTGGCAGAGGCTTTGTTAGCTGAGGTATGCTTGTATATACAAATATAGGTGGTCTTTGAATGAAATATGAAAAGCTGCCATTCACAATTCAGGACAGCTGGCCATGCTCTTTTCCAGGATACTCCATTCCAATTCCACCAGAATTCTGTTCCTGTCCCTCAGCAGTCAGTATTCGATACTCACTGGGTATGCTGAGTCCTCCTGTAGCTGTTTTTTCCCCTGAATTTCGGCTTTTGCATGACAGAATTTTATCCCTGAAGATTATTTTACCCAAAACTTTGGAAAGGTGTGTTGTTCTTCTCACCCAGATCCCCACTCTGCTGATACTTATGTTCTATGTGCATGATGGTGTCTTGGCTCCCTATGCTTCTATGTGGTAAATTAATTTGCTGTCAGTATATATCTGGTATTTCTGCCTCCATGCCTTGTTGGATATGTATGCAGAAACAGTGGCTCTTTCCGCGCTACATTGTTATAGTGCTCTTATTCCACTTTCCATATCCTGTGGAATCCTGGGGTTTGCAGTTCAGGGAGGGGCCTTTAGAATTCTCAGCCAGAGAGCTCTTTGGCCTCAGTCAACCACAAACCCCAGAATTCCACAGGATGCTGAAAGTGGAATAATAACACAAGAACAGTGTAGTGCGCAAAGGCCAGGTGTTATGGCCTTCAAGGCAGAGAGGAGGTCAGTTTGGGTGCTTTCAATGAGGCCCTTGTCCTGCCATTGACCTGACTCAAACATGAAATTTACAGTGGAGAGTCTGGATATTAGCCTCGTTGATTTGTGAGTGTTAGACCCTGTGCATCATGATCCTACAGGTCCTCACAGTTCTGTTTAGGGTAGGGGTGAGAATTGTGTAGCCTCCCCAGGCTTTTGAATATTCCTCAAACCCTTGTGCCCTCAAATTGCTCTTTTTTTAATTTTTTTGACCAAAAAAAAAAAAAAAAAGGCTATCAGGAACATCAGTTCCTTGAAACTTCTCCCTGCAGGCGGTAATATACTTGGATATTGTAATCAGCAGTAACTTCTGGTTGTGATTTTTGGCTGGAAATAGCCTGTTGTGACCTGTCATGGGTATGAATATTGGCCTTCATGCCCCTCACACATGTCCATCTCCCAATTAGGGACAGAAAAAAAATGTGCATTAACCAATTTTAAAATGAATTTACCTATGTTGTGGTTTACAGGGTATTTTTTGAAAGCATGCACATAGCTTTCACCTCCCTATCACCAGGAGTAAACTGATTCTTCCACCCTGCCATCTTTTTAGTTATATATAAATGAGTGCAACTCAAAATGCATGCCTTTGAAAATGTGTCCAAGCACGTTTCGATCAGTGGGAAAAATGCATACAAAATGGCATATATTAATGCATGGAAAAGTGTATACTGCAATGGGAGAGAATTTCCATATGAGAAGAAAACAGTAACAACCCCTCCCCCTCCAAAGGTCTCAGAAGCTGATACAGAACAAGGAGAGGAAAAAAAAAATACAGATGGAATTGGGAGAAATATAATGAAGTTGAGAATGAGAGATTTTCACATCTGTATCTGTATGAATTCTATTATCAAGGCTCTCTTCCTCCATAGTTACACCTCCATTCCCTGCTCCAGAACTGCCTCTGGATTCAGCAGCGTGTAGATCTAAATTTGAAACTTGCTAAAAACATCTATTTCTCATCCATCCACCCATCTGGCCTTTCTCTAAAGATTGGGACACAATTTGGCTGACAACATCTTAAAGTATCATAGTAAATTATATGTACAAAATTGCCTATTAATTTGAAGCAGGCGTGGGCAGCTGCATGGGGATTAGAACCTCTTTTCCCCACGGCTCTGTCACAAACCCCATACCCCCGAAGCAAGGTCAGATGCCTCCATTTTCCTCACAGTCCCTCTCAAAATGGCAGCCGGAAGCGATGTGTAGCTTCCCATCAGCATTTTGAGAAGGACTGCGGACGAAAAGAGAGGTATTTGGAGGTAGTCTGGGGTGGGTGTGAGGATGGATGGGATTACCAGGTGCTTTCATGTATTTGGAGGGCTTTCTGTATGATTTGAGGGCAAAAATTGTCCAATAATCATGGCCAAACTCTTTAAACTATTGGGAGGGGAGTTGGTGGGCTTTGGGACCGGTGGGAGGGTTAAGGCACCACAAAATTGAGGCTCACTCCACATGCAGCCTGCAGTCCACAGTATGACCACCCTGTATTTAAAGAACCCATTAACACTGCATTAATTAAAAAAAAACACATTAAAATACTTAAAGTCCAGCACCTCCTTTGGGACCCAATTAGTTGCTGAATGTCTGTCTGAATAAAAAGGTCTTTGCTTACTTACTGAAGGAATCAATTGGAGACTGCTTCTCCTGGCCCAGTTCTTTGCATATTTAACTGGGAATAAGAACTGTTTTCTTGTCCTAGAGGGAGGGATATATCTTTTACACTGAAAATTGTAAAATGAGCATCTGTAAAGATGGCAGAGCCAATGCTATCCTTAGGCCCACAGAGCCAATGGTCTCAGGCAGCAGAGTACAAGGGGGTGGCAAAATCACCAGTCTCCTTTGTCTTGCTGCCCTCACTTCCCTTGTTGTGTTTTACAAATAAGGAAAGTAAATCCTTGACTGTTTACAGCACCTTTTTTCCCACTGCGGGAGAAATATTTCTCCACAGTATTTTCCCCATATTCAAATATCCCAAAGTGTTGTGGTGAGATTATTCTGCAGAGAAAAACCAATACGTGGTTTTTTACGCAGCCCTCTTCATGTTCTGTGCAGAAAATGTGTGTGTGTGTCAGAAAAAAATTCAAGTGTTTTTCACTGCAGAATAATTCCTTTGCAATCCTTTGGGATGTTCAAATACCAGAGGAAAACTGCAGAATTCTTGCTGGTCTACTATTTTTCCAGATAGGGTTTCCTGACTGTTGGAAACGCGCTTTTTGACCTGAGAAAAATAATCATGAATATTCTTTCCACCTCTCTTACAGAACCATGAGTCAAGTTTTCCACCAAATGGGAGGAGACATGGAAGACAGGATTGTCAGTGGTTTCCTACAGACCACCAAAAGAGGAGCTGGAGGCAGAAATGTTGAGCTTGATTAGTTTTTGAGTACCACTCTCCCATTCCCCTCCCACAGAACCCTTGCTTCCAGGAGACATTAAAAAAATATTTGTCTGCTCCTCACTAGGTATCTCCTCTTTTGGTGGGATGGAGGAGATGCTATAGCTGCCACTGTTGCCATGTTCTTCATTTTCCCCTTCTGTTTCTTTCCATGGTGAGAGGGAGCTGAGATGATGGGAGCTGAGGCCGCTGCTGGCCACCTCTTCCCCCTTTTAGAGTGTATGCATGTGCCGTCTCCTCTCCCCAATGATGGCTTCACTGAGTGCAAACTACTTTGCACTTTGAACAGTTTACAGTAACTGAAGCAAGCTGAGGAAACTGAGAGGGAGAGAGAAACAGGATTTTCCTTCCAAATCACAACAGCTGGATAGTATGATGTGTGTACATATGACACTGCTTGGTTGGGTGGCTATGTTGTCCTGCATGTCAGCAGTAGGGTCAACAGAGTGAAAAATGGAGATGTTTCCTGTCCGTTTAATTGCTGTGTAAAAAAGGGAATTTTAGCAAATGTCGCTTGTTACTTGGCTGTGTGACAAGCAACAGATTCTGAAATTTCCTCTTTTACACAACCGTTAAAGAGACAGGAATTGTGGGCAGTTTTCAATCTGGCAACTCTAGGCAGATGTAGGGGGAGTGATACCTCCCATCATGCACTGTGAGGGCAGAGTGCTTTGCTTTTAGCCCGCAGGTGGCAGGAGAGCTTGGGCCGCCCCTGTGAGCTGGCTGCCTGAAAGGACTAAGGATGCTGCTATAACTCCACTGCTCTGATAGTTTCGTTGGCAAAATATATGAACTGGCAGATAGGTTTAATTGGCATAAAATAGAAATCATATACAATGACTGGAAAGGGCCACGTGAAAGGGATTCTGGCTGGAGAGAGGTCAGAGATGACCCCAGCATGACCCTAAATCATAGGTTTACCAGGAAAATCTGACTTAATGGCTCTCTTGATAAGAAACGAGCCATCTCTGAGAAGAGTAAAACCCCCTGTGGTTTGCATATCCTATAGAAGGTAAAACCATAAAACTTTCATCTGACGCCTATGTGTCGCAAGTTCCGAAAACAAAGAATTTTGCTTGTTGGTAGCTATGGTTCAGAAAAACAGGAAGATTTCAGACAAATCCATATTTACATCATCCTCTCACCTATCACTCCCTCCTGATCTCTGATCGCACTGCCATTAAAGCCTTTGTCATGTACATGCTAAACCCATCAACATGTTTCCTTCACACATTAGAACCATTAATCCATCCTGTCACTTTTTGTCCATCCTGGAAATCCTTTGTTGTCCAAGCAGATAGTCATGCCTCCAGGGCACATTTAGGGTATAAAGGGACCCTGATTTTGGGTCTTCCACACAGCACTTCAATTTCAGGGGTCCTCCTTGTCACGCTGCCTTTTTGACTCTGAACATCAGTCCAAGTCACATCACCACTTCTCTGTTTCCTTCTGGATGGTAAATATAACCCATGTCCCTTTCTATTCCTCTAATCTTCTTCCTTTTCTTTCAAGTTAGCCTTATGTGATTGCTTGTCTGTGTGATTATTTGTGTGTGTGTGTGTGCATGTATATTTTCCCCCAATGAAAAGCATTTAAATTGCACTACAAGTTTTCTGACTGGTCTCTTTTTAAGTGACCTGGTAAACAAAGGTGAAAAGGTCCTGAAGTTACCCCTCCTCTTGCAATATTTTTAATTTGAGTTAATTAATTCCCCATTTTTACATTTCAATTGTGGGTTCTGATATAGGAACTCATGGGGTCCCATGGTTTTAGGGTAACACTGCAAAGACTATTATCAACTCCTGTGGGCCCTGATAGGTCCCAATAGGTCCATGTGGTGACACTATACTAGCTTGCTGTTGCCTCCATCACTGGTTGTTCTCAGACCAATATTTTAAGCCCCCACTGAGCTAAAGGGAGAACTAGCATAGTATGGTCGTTTGAGTGTTGGGCTAGCATTCTGGAGACCAGACTTCATGGAAACCCACTGAGGGACCATGGGCAAGTCACACAATCTCAAACTCAGAGGAAGGCAAAAAAAACCCCACAAAAACAACACATCCTACCTTATAGTTGTCATAAGTCAGAAACAAATTGAAGTCATACGACAACAACAACAACAACAACAACAACTGAGCTACAGGTCCCTGGATTTGATTTTCAAGGTCCAGCCTTAGCTGCTTCACTGCACATAAAGGAACATATTATACTTTCAAATGTCCATGGTTGGAGGAAGGGTTTCTAATTAAGTTGCCACTCCACATAGTAGCTGACACCTGATATTATGGTTTAATTGCTTCTATCATGGTTCTCGAGGTTTCTCACTATGGCAAAATTTCAGAGAAGTCAGATGAAGTCAATAAAGACTAAACATCTATTAGACTAATTTGTTAACTTAAGTGATTTATCAATATCTGCTTAAATGAGAGTGAGCAGTATTATTTTAGTATCCTGAGCACATAAAAAAGCCAGATGCTGAATTGTTTTATTAACTTTCCACAAAGAGAGGAATCACTTTCTTTGCAGGTGAAAATGTGGCATCTTTGTAAGACCAAATGTCACATCAAATCAAGCATCTCGTTATCTTTACTGGAAGGCTGCCGACCTCAGCAGTATTTAACAACTTACATTGAAATGTATCTGAAAATGATTTAATGTGGCCTCCCTCCCCGCTTTAAGTCTTGAACAAAGTGACAGTGGAGCCCATGAGACTGCAGTGCTTTGGGAGATCTGGAGTTTATGAGTCATTGTGGGGATGGGAAATCATATCATGCTAAATGAGAAAAGACTGTAATGGGTGAAATGTCTTCGGCACAGGTGATGTCCGGAGTTGTGAGGTAAGACAGACACAGAAAACACCAGTTTCTCATAGAAGTATGAAAATGACAGGTTCTTGACAGGTCTGTAAGCAGTAAGAGGAAAAACATAAGTATTGAAAAGAAAGCTCATTTGTTTTCCCTAGCTTCCTTTTTTCTTGCTTTGAATTTTTTTAACAAACTTGCTATCATTTAGTGTCTTAGCTCAGCAATAAATGAAACAGTTGGCACAATTCAGCCATACTTAAAGGACTTCTAAGTTACTTTGATTTCAGGAAACATTACCAAATTTCTTAAGTCTTTTAACTTGACAAAAATATGACTATGAAGTGCTTTACTCTGCCTGGTTGGATTTCAGTCTTTTTTGAGTCCTGATGCTGCTAGCCAGTGTGAGTTAGGTACAAAAGGCCTACCAGTGGCTGTGTCAAATTTTATGCAGATGCATTCTGAAACAGAGGCCCTGATTCACTCTGAATGCAAACTGCATGAAAGATCTGGAATGTTTTCAAATTGTTCAAAAAGAAACATCATAGCATCTTTTGCAGGACTGGCCCTACCATTTGGCAGATTGAAATAGCTGCCTTAGGCAGCACAGTAGTGGTGCCAAATAAGGAGAGCAAATAATGAGTTACTTAATTAGCAGTTCATTGCATCTTTAGTGACAGACCTGGGAAGAAAGGCTTGTGGGAATTTCTGTGTTGTATATCAAAATAATCTGCCTGGTTTTGGGTACAATACACCTTGACGTGTGTGGATAAGGATTGACATTTTGAAGCCTTAGGCAGCAATAAGTCTTAGGCAGGTTTTCCCATCATATCCTGGGATGTCATACCGAGTGATTTCTAGCCCAGAATCTACACTGTGTATCTAGTACTCTTAGCTAACTCTGCTCCATTCATTCTCTTTTCCTGGGAAACTTTTATATATTTCTATATCGGGCAGGTTTCAGGTTTCATTTCAGTCTATGTTAGTCCTATATGTGTTCATTCATAAGCCCATTTTGTCAAACACATTTTTTTTTAATAAACACAAAATTTTGTAAATATGTACTTGTATACATTTTTGAATGTATTATTTCATAAAACTTTTCCAAATTATTTTTCTCCCTCAAGCTCTGCATGTCTCTATATATTTTATTAGAACTACATTACAAATATGAAGAAAAGTGAATTTCAGAGGATAACTGCTTTCTGATCTGGTTCTGGAATGGATCAATCATTTGCACTGAAATGCCAACGCTGTTACAAGCACACACACAAAAGAGGAGAATTTCTGATTTGTGGAATCTTAGTGGTTGACTGGCTTGCAATGGTCTATCCCATCTGGTAAGAACTCAAGCATTAAAAAAGTGTGTTGAATGTCTGAGGATGGGAAGTGTGATCGTAGTGCCCCATCCGTCTTCTGTCACATGGAGGTAACAGTGATTTTCCAAGATTCCAAAACACATGGAGAGCTCTCCATTTCAGGCCCATTGTCTTCGATATATACCACAGGGTTCTGTCTGGGGCATAGTGATGTTCAACATCTTTATCAGTGACTTGGATGATTAAATAGAGGGCAAGCTCATCAAATTTGCAGATGACACCAAATTAGGAGGGGTATACCATACCCCAGAGGACAGGATCAGAATTCAAAATGACCTTAACAGATTAGAGAGCTGGGACAAAACTAACAAAATGAATTTCAACAGAGAAATGTAAGGTATTGTACTTAGGCAGAAAAAATGAAATGCACAGATACAGGACATGTGACACCTGGCTTGACCACAGCACATGTGAAAGGGAACTAGGAGCCTTATTAGTAGACCAGAGCTGAACATGAGTCAACAGTGTGATGTGGTAGCTAAAAAGGCAATTCTAGGCTGTATCCATAGGAGTATACTGTCCAGGTCAAGGGAAGTAATAGTCCTACTCTATTCTGCTTTGGTCAGATCTCACTTGGAATACTGTGTCCAGTTCTGGGGATACCACAATTCAAGAAGGATATTGACAAGCTGAAATGTGTCCAGAAGAGAGTGACCAAAATAGTAAAAAGACCTGAGGAGTGGCTTAGTGAAGCTGGGTATATTTAGCCTGGAGAAGAGAAAGCTAAGAGTTGACATGATAGCCATGTTTAAATATCTGAAAGGATATTTATACAGAAGATGGGGCAAGCTGGTTTTCTGTTGCTCCAGAGATTAGGACCTGGAGCAATGGCTTCAAAATACAGGAAAAAAAGATTCCATGTAAACTTTAAAATGAACTTCCTTACAGCAGTGGAATACACTCCCTTGGAGTGTGGTGGAGTTTCCTTCTTTGGAGGTTTTTTAACAGAGGCTGAATGTCCATCTGTCTGGAGTGCTTTGATTGTGTATTTCTGCCTGGTAGGGGTTTGGACATGATAGCTCTTGTGGTCTCTTCCAACTCTATGATTCTAACTGTGATGAATGGGGGAAGGGCTAGTGTGTTACTCCTTGTACTTTGATAAAACACACTTCCAAGCATTTGAATGGGCATTTGACTAATAGTGATCCCTTTGATCTTAATAGCTTCCTTTATCAAAAGTACTCCAAACTCCATTTTGGAGTGTGGAGATTGGGGAAAATAAGGAGGACCTCCCCCCACTCAAAGCTGACTTCTGTCTTGAATAGGAGCTAGAGATTTCCCCCAAAGTCTCTTAATTATGTGCTGCCACCACCCACGGATTAAACCCAATGAACAGCAACGCAGTGGGACGTTGCCTAGGATTAACAATCTCTATGCTTAAAGTCCTTTCCCTTCCCTCACCTCTCCCTTTCTGGGTGAGAGGAATCCTATATATGCATGTTGCTGAGGGACACATGG
This sequence comes from Cyclura pinguis, assembly GCA_030412105.1. Lineage (NCBI taxonomy): Eukaryota > Metazoa > Chordata > Lepidosauria > Squamata > Iguanidae > Cyclura > Cyclura pinguis. The sequence goes on from CM059599.1 coordinate 206,337,956, forward strand.
GAATGGAGAGGAAACACAGGTTTTACAGAAAACATTTATTTTAAGGCATGCAAGGTAAACAAGAAAACAATACTCATGAAAAGGCTCCCTCTCTTTCAGGTACACTTAATAGTTGCAAGTAGTTATAAGAACGGATAGATTCTCAAGATCAGCCAAACTTCCCAAAATAACAAAAGGCCTAATGCAACTAACTAAATCCATTCTAATTTACTCACAGCAGTTGGCCATTTTCTGAGATGCTATGCAGAGGATGGCTAGGAGATAGCCTATGCCTGTCTCTACTGGTATCCATGCCCCTTGTTGATGTTTTTGGATGTCTCCTTTGCTTTCTTCCTGTACCTTGTGGTCTCCCAAGGGTTTCATAACTTCTCCATCAAAGCATCTTGAAGATTCTCACTTTTCTCCCCCTGATTGGGCAGCTATCTCTCATGACCTATGACGCTAACCCTAATAAAATGTAATCTAACCCTAAGAGTTCATTAACCCTTTATATGCCTGAAGGGAGAACTATCCTCCTTCAGCACTGAAGCCTGGAAAATGGGAAATCCCATTATCACAAGGAGGAGCCAGAATAACTTCCAAAGGAACTGGAGGCATGGTTACCCTACCATTCATGCCTCACCCTGCTCTAATTGACTCTTTCTAAGCATTTGGCATATTCTTTGATTGGGACAGTATTACTTCAGCCTTGCCACCAGGGAAGGGATGGTGGATTCCTTCTGGCCAATCTGAAAGAGCTTCTGTTTTGAGGAAAAAGACACACTGGCAGCTGCTGGGTAGTGAGAGGGTCAGGAGCGGTAAGTCGCTGTCTGTGCTCTTTTTCTTCTTTGGAGGAGAGAACTGTGTGTTCCATGTTGCTAGTCTCAAACCCCTTCCATTAAGTGTAGTGGAAGATGCTGCCCCACCAGTGGCTGCCAGTGCAGTTGGCTTTCGTAGGTGGAATTAGGTATGTGGATGTCATTTCCAAGCAGAAAAATGATTGTATCAGTGTTTTTTTTGTAAATAGGCAGAGAAAAGGGTACAAGACAGGAGGATGATTTTTTTTTTTAAAAAATTCTGCTTAACCCTCTGATCTCTCATTTATTTCCTCACTGTATTGTGAGTAAATTTACTGTATGTGAAAGCGAAGGTTATTTAAAAATATTAAAGATGTAGAAATTCTCAAAGCAGTACAGCAAATACTGGGAACACAAAATGTGCTTCCCAGTTCAAGAACAAAGCAGATAGCAATGTTCACCACGTTGTTTTCAAAATGATATGTCAACACAGTGAAAGGGAACCTCTTGCAAAAAGCCCCAGAGCTGTCAGTTTGGATAGCAGATGTTTGCTCAGTCATGCTCTCCCCCCACCTTTTTAAAAGGCTGATCACTCATGGTTATAGTGAGATAATCCAGGGATTTCAAAACTGCTTCAGAGACGGTCCCTTGGTAATTAGGCTGTCTTTCAAAGGAAGAGGTTAAGCTGTCTTTGGGCTTGGCACATGATATTTATAGTTTTGTAAAATGCGATTTATTATGGTAAAATGGCTAGACTAGAAGGCTTTTATTCTGTACTACCCAAATGTCAATCATCAGCTGCTGAAGGAAGAAAACAGGCCCGCAAACACATGGCCCCTCCTGGTCATGTTAGTGATGTTAGTAGAAGTCAATCTATCCAGCTTTGCAGGTGGTTTTGCTTGGAAAATTTACAATTTTGGGACTGCAACTGCCCATATTTCTGTAACCAGCAAGGCTTCTCCAGTGGCCCTGCTCGCTGGGGGACTCTGGAAACTGTAGATCCAAAAATAATGCTCCTGAATTCTGGACTATTTGTCCTGCCTCGCTGGGGTCTCTAGGTAAAGTGTTTTACTTTAAAGTGATGGGTGCCGTTAGCCTCAAATGAAGAAAGCAGCCAAAGGCATGCTCAAGATTGTAAGAATAAGGTTAGTATTAAATCTCATACATTCACAGAGCTGGATGGGTCTTGCGGGGTCATCTAATCCAACTCTATGCTTGAGAGATCTGCAGGAGAGCCAGGGCATCTCCAGCAAAGGGCTGCCTGGTTTTCAGCAAGGAAGAGCCAGCTATCTCCCCAGGAAAGTTGCTCTTAGTCTTAAGAGTGATGATGTAGTGGGTACATCTTGAGATCCTGATGTTCATCATGGGAGTCCTCCATGATGAGCATCAGGATCTCAAGATGAGTCTTTCATGATGAGCGATATTCCCAGGAGACTCCAAAGATGGAGGTGACTGTCCATATCAACAAACCAGTTAGTTCTGGTGGTTTTCTTTTCTATAAGGACCAGACCTATAATTTGCCTTTCTAGACTAACCCACCTCAAACACTTTGCACTGCAAAAAAGGTATCCTGTGTGTGATAATGGGGTTTCCCATTATCAGGTTTCAGAGCTTAAGGGGGATAGTTTTCCCTTCAGGCACATAAAGGGCTAATGAACTGCTAGGGTTAGGTTTCATTAGGATTAGCATCATAGGTCACAAGAGATAGTTGCCCAATCAGGGGGAGAAAGGTGAGAATCTTCGAGATGCTTTGATGGAGAAGTTTAAAAAATCCTCAAGAGACCACAAGGTGGGGAGAGAACAAAGGAGACATTCAAAACATCCACAAGGGGGAGGGATGCTGGTAGAGACAGGCAAAGGCCGTCTCCTGGCCCCCTGCATACCATCTCAGAAAATGACTAACTGCTGTGAGTAGCTTAGAATGTTATCTAGGCCATTTCCGCACCGGATATTTAAAATGGTGCAGAGCGACCTCCCACGGAGGTCTTCTGCACCATAGAATGGACTGGTGTGGACTACTTTTTGTAGTTCCACACCTCAGTCCAGTTCTGTGCGACCGGAACTGGTCGCGCAGTGTGCTTTTTAAAAACCTCTTTTTTGAAGTTTTTAAAAAGCACGGAGCAGGCAATCCCGTCTAGCTCCCTCGCCGCGCTCCAGAGCAGATTTGCAGGCGTGTGCAAGTGCGTGCCTGCAGATCTTCTGGGGGCGGGCTTTCAGCTGGTGAGCTTCTCTGGTTGGTGGAGAGCCTCCACCAACCGGAAGCTGCCATTTTGGACGCCGGAGAACTGCGGATCGGGGAACTTGTGCTGCTGCTCTTCGTGATGGACTCGCCCAGTCACAGGAAAAATCCGGTGAGTCCCATTTCTGCCCATTTCTGCCCGATTCACACCCCACTTGTGGAAAGGGCCCTATTTAGCTGCATTAGGGCTTTTTGTTATTTTGGAAGTTTGGCTGATCTGGAGAATCTATCTGTTCTTGTAACTACTTGTAACAATTAAATGTATCTGAAACGGGGGGAGCCTTTCATGAGTATTATTTTCTTGTTTACTTTGCATGTCTTAGAATAAATACTTTTCTGTAAAACCTCTGTTTCCTCTCCATTGCCACACATTCCTTGGCAACAGGCGCAACTAGGATTCCTCTCACTCAGAAGAGGGGGATGAGGGAAGAGAAAGGAACTTAAAGCATAGAGATTGTTAATCCCCAGGAAATGTCCCACTGCACTGCTGTAGAATAGGGTTAAACAGTGAGTGGTGGCAGCTTGAAATTAAGAGACTTTGGAGGAAATCCCTAGTTCCTGCTCAAAGCAGAAGTTGTCAATGTCCAGGCGGCGGCTAAGCAGACATGGAGGCAGAAGCTGGGTTTTTATAGCTTTAGTGGTAATAAATCAAAGAGGTTACTTCACAAAATGTCAACGTAAACAAACAGCAAAGTTCCAGGAGCGGCAAACACAAAGCAGCGAGGTCAGACTGGAACCAAGAGCTCCTGACACGGGACACAGATTCACGGTAGGTAGACAGATGTTGCCCCATGCCCAACCTCAACAGCGTCTGACTCAAATACTCAGTTTTAGCCCAGCTGAGGCTGATCAAATGTCCGTTGGCCCAGTGCACAGCTGGAGCCTCTCAGGAGTTCAGGACCGATTCATCAAGTGCTTCTCCCACAGTAGCTGAGACCTCCGGACCGCCCCCTTCTCCAGTCGCCTCTGGAGGAACGTGGGGGGAGGGTCTGCTGCAAACTCCGGACTGGAGTCAGAAACCCCGGCCTCTGCCTCTGGAGCGCAAATGGCTGCTGCAGGTGCTGGCCCGGGCTCTGTGCCAGGGACAGCTGTGGAGTCGCAGGCAGACTCCTCCCTAGGCTCTGAAGGAGAGCCCCCTCCAGAAGGCCCCTCCAAGGGATCCACCCCAGGCTCAGAGTCCAAGTCCGAATCGGGAGTGAGATCAGCCTGGCTCATGACATCAGTCAGCATTAAGTGGGGGGAGAGCTCCTCTTTTCCCCCCAATCTCCACATGGTTGGCAGTGGTTTATGAACTGGAGAGTGTAAGGGGTTAAAATATAGGAAAGGCAACCTTCTCTTTTTCTGACTCTCTCTGTCTCTCTGTGTCCTGCTAGGAATCAGGCAAGAGTTAGGGGGAGAGGATGAGGGAGCAGATCTTTTGTCTAAAAGGGCTTGCAAATTTTCCCCCCTTTCTCTTACTCCTCTCAGGAGGGAGGAGGGAGACAGAAGGGAAACATATTATTGTACTCTCTAATAATATGACTCCATGCAATTCCTCTTTCCTTCGATCTTGCAACACTAATGTTCATCTCTTGCATGTGTGGAATGATGCTAAAACCCCGGACAGTATGGGGGCAATGCCATCACAGGCATCCCCTTTCCTTATATGATTTCATTTGGTTTTGAGAGCGAATACTTAGGTTAGTAAGAAGTAGCAGGCTGCATATGAGAGGAACAAGGGGGAACAGATGGAGGACAGGAAGTGAAGCAGGCAGCAATTGGCAGTCTGTAATCTAGGGCTCTCCAGATGCTCATAAATTATTATTCCCACCATCCTTCACACCAGGACAAGCTGCTAGGGACTGATGGGAACTGGAGTCTGACAATATTTGGAGGGTCACAAGTCCCTCCCCCACTTTAATATAGAATTAAATGTGTAAAAGTAGAGCTGACCAAATCCAATGTTCTAACCACAGTAGAATTTTTTGTTGTTGGATGACCATGTGTTTCACTGGGGAGAAGAAGAGAGACATTACAAGAAGCCATGTGTGAATGTTAACAAATGTAGAATTTACAGACTTTTTAAGATTGTGATGCCCTGAACTTCAGTTTAGTATTGTTTCCCCAAAGAAAATTAAAACATACATAAGCTGGAGGCTGACTAGTAGTCTGAGATTCTGACACCTCCTCTCCCAAATTTCTTAGCTGTCACTCCAAGTTATTTCCCTCCAAAATAAGTTAATCCCTGAACTTCCATTCAAGGCATAATTTTATTTATCTTTTAGAGGGTATTTAGAGGGTATCATTACCACACTCACATTTTAAGAGAGCAACATACTGTAAATAAGACTCTAAAACACCTTCCTCTTCACCATTCTCATTTCCATATCTCACAGACAGCCTCACTTTGGTCTGGTAGAGAAAGTAATGCAAATGACTGTCTCAGCTTAGAAATAGCTCAGAAATAGCTCAGCTCAGAAATAGACCACACAGAAATGAACATAGGAAGCATCTCCACTGCTGTCTACTCCTGGCCTTTGTAAAATTGTCGGTATTTGCACCTGAACTATCCTCTACAAAGGGGTGTGAATTGTGTCGCTATCTAGATGTTGACAGACTGTAAGTTCCACCAGCCCTCGGGAGCATAGTCAATGGTGATGAATTCTGAGAGATGCAGCTCAATTGCATACAGATGGCCACACAACTCGTACCTATAGTATACCATGTTCAGATCTAAGACATGAAATCCAGCATGATGTGGAAAGGTCTGCTTTTTTATCTCACAGATTGGTATGACAGCTTCCCCAGTCTGCTAAAGTGCCTTGCCACTTCATACAACTCTGCCTTTCCCTTTAAAACACCACCTCTGTGTAAAAAAGGTAAAGCCTTTCAGTTGTTATTTAGAACTCCTTTAATGATCTATAGTAGTGTGGTCCTGTTTGGTTACAATTACTGAGAATCATTCAGCTGAGTCAATATTTATAAAAATATACTGTAATCTTAGTTAAAATAAAAACCAGAATAAAGTATTGGTTTTCATATGTATGTCCAAGCTCAAACAGATCTTCAGAATGCATTTAGACAGTTTCTTATATCCTTACATCAGCATAAAGGCACAAGTCTCTCACACAGAACCCTCTACCTACCCTTTTTCCAAAGGCTCAGTTTGCAAATCTAGGTCACAATCTCTGACCAGATTCAAAAGTGGGCTGGATTCTGTTCTGCCCCTCTCTCTATGCTTCTTTGAGAAAACATACCCTTCTCACTCAATGCCCCCCCTTGACTGACTGAGAATCTCTCTAGCTGAAGGACTGATTCTTCCTCCTGGAAGTCTGACTCTAAAACCAATTCAGTGTGCCTGCTATATATATATATATATATCTCCTTTCAGCCTTCCAAATCTTCCGTCACATTAATGGGCTGGGTTTCTCTCTGGAGTGGTCATTCTGGTTGCATGGCAACCTGTTGCTGAGTGGCTCTCTCAGGGTAGCCATTCGCCCCCTCCCGACTCTGTCACACATATATTCCTATACACTGAGTAAGATTTAATCAACAGATATCTCCCAAGCCCCCTTGAAACTGTGGGTGGCTTGTTGATGTAAGTTATTCTGGCTGTAATTTTAAAGCTGAAGGGGAGAATCAGAGGGATCCAATCTCTTGAGGATCTTAAGGTTATGTAAACTGGTATTATACAGGCTCAGATAAAAGCAGATTAGAAAAGCTGCAAACATGTCCAAGGGGATGTCAGTATGGCCATACAGTAGTGTAACAGAAGCCATAAGAGTGTTGCATAAATAAGAGAACAAACAACAGAAAACACCAAATAAATGCTAATTGACAATAGAACAAGGAAAGGAGTAACTTGGGAAGCAACTCTGTCACCTCCAGCCCCCCTTTAGGTAGAAAGGTAAGGTATAGATTGTATGACAGGATACAAACAAACAATCAAAGCTTTTAGAACTAAAATCAAACATTTCCTGAAACTAAAAGAGGAGCATTACCCAATGAACCAACATAATATGCAGGATTTCTCTTCTTCTTATGCTCTTAGAGCACAAGTCCTTTTCACTCTTGCTTCAAAGGGCGTATGTGTTAGATTGAAGTTTCTTTCTTCTTCTTCTTCTTCTTTTTTTTTGGCAAAAGTTTTAGGGAACAGAAACCTATCTACCATGGATGACCATGGGAACAGTGATTTTTTTTTTTTCTATTTGGCATTGAGTTTTTCATTTGATTTTCCCCTGATGTCTCTTGGAGCAGTTCTTGTCACCCAGTGCTGTGTCATAAACTATACGTACGGCATTTGTCCCTCTCAGATCTACTCGTATCTTAGAGCAGCCTTTTGTGTCAGGAAGCATATCTCATTATTCAGCACACTGAAACCTGAATGGAAAAGCTTGTCTAGTGTTTTCCTCCACCTTTGTTCCAGTGCCTTTCTTCTATGCTACCTTTTCCTTCACCTTCCATTCCACCTGTCCCTCAGCAGGCCAAAACATTTTATTGTGATGAAGGACAAGATGGTTCCCCATCCTCAGCATATGTGCAGAAACTGATTGGTCTGGCAGTTAAATTCAATTTCCCTGAAGATTATTAGTTTCTGTACTTTGTCACACCAAATCCTAGTGACTAAGGGTGGTCAGAGCAAATTGCACATGTCCCTGTTCTGCAACAAAGGGGAACAGCTGGGAAATTTATAGAAAAGAACTGTGAGGCTCTCATTTATGATCCAAAAGTGCCCACTTCTGTCCATCTAGTGCTTAAAAGGCTTACTTTTTCAGCCCCCAAATTCTGCCCCCACCATTTGCTGCCTGAGATAGTTGCTGTGTACTGCCCAATGTGTGTTCTTTGTGACTTACGTAGCTGTGGAGGGAATGGGAACATGTTTGGCAGTTGGCGACCTATCACTTTCAGCATATGTGGTTTATATTTCGTTGGACCAGCTGAGAGATGGGAAAGATTCTTGAATATTCCCCAGCTGTGTCCAGCTCCCAGTTCCCACCCCGTGCTGGTCAGTGGCTTCCATGCTAGGGATAATGTGAATCAGCTCTAGGTTTTATTCCACATTTCAAGGAACTATGCAAAATGCTGAACCCTGTCCCCCAAATAGATCAAGCACTGAGGATAGTTCCTTCAAAATTTTAAATGAAACCCATGGTAGATTCACCATGCCTCTGACAGGGAAGTCACTGATCTCACAAAGGTGTGAAGAAGTACTGCAGTGAGTGGGAAACTGAAGAGAAAATAATGAATTATTTGAATGGGATTTTGCTTTGGGAGATGCCAGGGAGACAATGGCAATAGAACTGCTTTGTGGGGAAGGCATTCCAAGAGTTTGGAGGTACAGTTTGGACTACAATTCCCAGAAGGCATGCTGGCTGAGGCATTCTAGAAACTGAGGTTACAAAGTACAATTCTGAAGCTCTGGAAGAACTGTGTGAAACAGAGGTGACAGAGGGTGACATTTGGGATCTAATGAATAAAACTGCGAATTAACAATTTACTACTGCTGGATTGCATTCACCCAACCATTTTGAAAGTACTCAGATGTGAAATTGCTAAACATTAAACTGAGCATTAAAACTAGCCTTCTTACCAGAAGACAGAAAAAGTGCCAAACACATTTTTTTAAAAATGCTGGGGGTGGGGAATGTGCTAAAATACAGACCTGTCAGCCTACCCTGTGACCTAAGGCAGAATGCACTTTAAAAAAAGCTAGATCAAATAAATAGAAGAACATGCCTCATTGAAAATGTATTCTTATCATTTCTACAAAGGAAGCCCTGCCCCAGTAGCCTATGAAAATTCTTGAACGTCCTGTATATCGAGGTGATTCTGGGGAGAGGAACTGGTAGTTATCTGCAGCACAGATGTATCCTCAGACAATGACATAGCAATATTCCCAGTTAAACATGCATTTATTTTGTTGTTTTGGGGTCTTGTTGTATAGCTCATGGAAAAGAAAAAGAAAAGCTGATGTTAAACCTTAGCTTGACTGTCAGACCAGCACATGTTGAAGACCCCTTTCACTTCAGTGGACCATATCTAAAGATTTGGCACACAGGTTTGTTGTGTGGCGTGTGGAACAAGACTGATGCCATTTCACCGGGTGAGCCACACTATATGTCAAAGTATACAGTAGCACAACTGAAAGCTAAAGGCTACTGCGAACCAGGCTGAAATTAAAGATTCATCAACAGTGGCTGCCAGAAGAAAATGATGCTGAATGTCTGTTTCCGGAAACAAAATTCAATTAATGTTGTGTCACGGGATTACACAAAATCAGTTTGTCACAATCTGCACACTTAGTTCTACACAGCGGGAGTTCTTGGCAAGATGGTTTCTTGTAATGCTCACTCTGCTCCTCAGAGGAACCAGCACTCTCTCTGAGCAAAAAGCAACCACCTCAGAGACGCATGCTTTGAAAGATAACATGCTTTGGCATGTGCTATGAAGAAGCAGTTCTCTGCCAAGCTATAAATATGGATAGTTTGAAACAGACATCTTTATGTCTAACTTTGTTATGAATGTCACTATGATTTGTATCCCCACCCTCATTTCCTCCCTCTGTGGGGGTTTCAGCCCTTTAATAAAATCTTCTGATCTTTTTGGACCATGTATTCACTGCTTGTCTCTGGCTACACTGATGACATAGTGTGCAGCTAGCCTGACTGCATTTCCCTGCAAGTGGGTGTGAGGGGGCTCACTGTGCATACCATTAGAGGATGTTTTCAATCTTTCAACTGCCATTTCTCCCATCCTTCTGAATCAGTGTTTCTGGAAAGAATGTAGGAGGGTTACGAAAGCAGACAGGAAGAGAAAATTCGTGACCTAGAAGGAAAAAACAAAGATTAAGGGAACAACTACTCAGACATGACTCAGCCTGGCTTTACAGAGAAAGAGCTGGAGGGATAGAGAGTTAGGAAGAGTTGCATGCAAGCTTTTTTAGATATAGTTCTTTGTTTCCCATAACTGTTACCCCAAAATGTGGGTGACTCGGGGCCCACCTGTGATGCCAATACAACCTTGAAATTGTGAGGAATATCAGCTGAAACAGCAGGCTTGTGAGAGGGGGGTAACCTTACGAGATTTTTTACATCTATGTTTACCAGTACTACTGCACGGAAGAAACAGCCAGAGATCTAAAAGTAATCTTAATGTGTTTTATTGGGGGAATTGCAATCATGCACACAAGCAGTCACACAATCACACAAGGCTAATTGAAGGAAAAGGGAGGAAAGTTTTGAATAGTGAGATTTAGGGCAAAGCGAGTGATATTTACCAGTCCAGAAGAGGAGTGAAGAAGTGATGTGGCTTAGATGCAAGTCTAAGGACAGTACACAAATGGGAATTGGAGTGGCAGAGTGGTAACCAGCAATCAGTGTACTGCGAGTTGGCTGGCCAAAACGTCAGGTTTAAATACTCTATTTCTGCCTGGAGGGCAAGAGTGTTAACGACTCTCCAGCATAGTAAACAATGAAGTCCTGAGAGTGAACAGTGGGGTCCAGAATGAGCTAATGGTTTTAGCATTAGGTGACAAAGGGCTAATCATAGAATCATAGAGTTGGAAGAGTCCACAGGGGCCATCCAGTCCAACCCCCTGCCATGCAGAAACGCACATCAAAACATTTGCAATGGATGGCCATCCAGCCTCTGCTTAAAAACCTCCAAAGAAGGAGACTCTACAACACTCTGAGGCAGCATATTGCACTGCCAGACAGCTCTGATTGTCAGGAAGTTCTTCCTGAGGTTCAGGTGGAATCTCCTTTCCTGCAGCTTGAATCCATTGCTCCTTGTCCTAGTGTCTGGAGCAGTGCAAAACCAGCCCGCTCCCTCCTCGACATGACATCTCTTCAAATATTTAAACATGGCGATCATGTCCCCTCTTAACGTTCTCTTCTGCAGACTAAACATACCCAACTCCCTAAGCTATTCCTCATAGGGTATGGCTTCCAGACCCTTCACCATTTTGGTCACCCTCCTCTGGACACGTTCCAACTTGTCGATATCCTTCTTGAATTGAGGTGCCCAGAACTGGACACGGTATTCCAAATGAGGCCTAACCAATGCAGAATAGAGTGGTACCATTACTTTCCTTGATCTAGACATCATACTCCTATTATTGCAACCAAGAATCGCATAGGTTTTCTTGGCTGCTGCATCACACTGCTGACTCATGTTCAGCCTGTGATTTACCAAGACTCCTAGATCCCTTTCACATGTACTGCTATCCAGCCATGCGTCTCCCATCCTATATTTGTGCATTTCATTTTTTCTGCCTAAGTGTAGGACCTTACATTTGTCTTTGTTGAAATTCATTTTGTTAGCTTTGGCGCAGCTCTCCAGTCTGTCAAGGTCATTTTGAAATTTGATCCTGTCCTCTGTGGTATGAGCAACCCCTCCCAATTTGGTGTCATCTGAAAATTTGATCAGCATGCCCTCTACTCCTTCATCCAAGTTATTTGGACATCCAAGCACTGGGCCCAGGACGGAACCCTGTGGCACCCCACTAGTCACTTCTCTCCAGGATGAAAAGCAGCCATTGGTGAGCACCCTTTGGGTTCGGTTGGTCAACCAATTACAAATCCACCTAACAGTAGCCCTGTCTAGCCTGCATTTTACTAGCTTCTTTGCAAGAATGTCATGGGGAACTTTGTCAAAGGCCTTACTGAAGTCCAGATATGCCACATCTGTCGGGAGATGGATTTTACAGCACCTAGCACAAAATCCTCCCTAGAACCGCTGCGCTCTGAACAAAACATGGCCCAGAGGCAAGCAATAAACATACAGCAGAGTATCAAAACAGCAACAAGCGTGAGCAGCAGCAGAGTGTAACATACAGCATCAGCACTGACCCCAATCTACCCACTGGTTAGTAACACTAGCACACAGTGTTGTCATCCAAAAAATACCTGGAGGCTTTTATTCTTTATTTTATTCTACAAGCAGGATACGCAGATCCTCAGTTAAAGTTCCAGCATCACATCAGGCATCACATCAGGCAGAGGTTCGCTCAGACAGAGTTTCGGCGCCAGAGAGTAGTCACAGAGTCAGAGAGAGAACCTGTCTAAGCTCACCTCTTTTATATACACCTGCTGATAGCTCATCAGCTAGGGACAATGGCTGATGCAACCCCTTGCCAGGATTTCATATTACCATGACTCAGCCTTACTGTCCCCTAGGGATTACATCATGACTTGCCAAGTCATTCCCCAGGTGTATCCCCACATGCTTATCAAAATTATTTTTAACTTGGGCAAATGTCACAGCATTTCTATCCAACAACGTCTACAGCATTCCCTTCATCTATCAAGCTTGTAACCCTATCATAAAAAGAGATACAATTAGTCTGGCGTGACTTATTTCTGAGAAATCCAGAAATCCAGGGCTACTTTTAGGTGGCTAATGGCACTTCTGATAGCTCAGTACTTGTCAGGCAGATGTGGAGACAAAAGGGAAGCTTGCTTCATCAGAAAGAGAGAAGTTAAGACAATTGGCCATCCTATAGAAATCTCCCAGATGCAATTGCTTTTTAGGGGTGGAGTTTTTAAAGCTAACTGCAAGCCAATTATCACTGGAGTTTCTTGGTGATTTCTTGACTATGGTCTGGCTACACCTTGAGGTCTTGTTTGGCCAGCCTTTTCTTCTTATCTGGCATGACCATACAGCCATAGAAGAATATATTTTATATTTATGCCAATTAATATATTTTGCCAATTAAACCATATCAAACTGTGAGGGTGTAACATTACTGCTGGATTCTTAGTGCTAGCATCTCTTGAAACATCTGATGCACAGAAGCTAGAAAAATCCTGACCTTCCAAGGGTACCAATAATCATCTTTATTATCAAGTAAGTGCTTGGTTCATGATGCTTGAAAAACATCTGAATTTTCCTTTCCCATTTATTAATGCAACTTCATCTTTGAGGCAGATCATAGAATCTATGAAGAAACACATTCTTGTTCTCATACTTTACACAAAATGTGGGACACATTGTATTCTGGATTTATCACAGACCAAATGAATGGATTAATAATCTTTAGTTTTTAAGGAAAGCTGCTTTACATCTTCTCTACAGATATGATAGATTGGGGCACATCAGGTCATTACTGTTACATTCTCTTATAAATTGTATTATTTCAATGTCAATTGCTTCTAGTTTAAACAAAGCAAAAAATAAAATAAAATAAAATAAAATAAAATAAAATAAAATAAAATAAAATAAAAACATTAGCAGCAAATTAAGGGTTGACCAAAAGTGGATCAAACAATATAAAAGCTGGGGTAGAAATATACAAAATACTGGAGTGACACATACAAATTTACAGGCTGCCTCGAAGTATACAGCTACTGCCATTATCTGTGGGATGGCACTGTCTAGCTATTCTGATTTCAACCCTTGACTGCTTTTTTGTATTAAGAAAAAAGTTGGGGAGGAAATGGATGGGAAAACATAGGATGATTACGAATGGAAGATGATATCATCAGAAACCCTTTAACATGCTGTGACTGAGGCAATGCTTCTGCATAATATAAGCTTTGCCTCAAATTCAGCTCCACTGGGAACACCAATACTTATTTAAAGTGAAGACTACTGAAATGAAGTCAGTAAACAGCTAAAAATGGTGAACTTAGTGTTGTGGTAAAGTGCATGGGACAATACTGTGCTGAATTAAGATTTCACGGCTAGCATCCTGCTAGTGACTTGTGCATCTTGAAGCTGTTTCTGACTTATGGTGGCCCTAAGGCAAACCTATCACAGGGTTTTCTGGGGGTGAGAGTGTGTGACACACCCAAGGTCACCCAATGGGTTTCCATGGTCAAGAGGGGAATTGAACTCTGGTCTCCAGGGTCCATGTCGAATATTCAAACCACTACACCACATTGGCTCTCATTAGTGACTTACAGTTTCCTAAGTCCAATTTATACCACTGTAAGCCACTTTTTGGGTTGTTGTGGAGGTTGAAATTCTCAATTAACTTCTTGCAATGGCCAAAATTCCAGCCCAAATCCACCAGGAGTCTGCCCAGATGGCCATTCACTGATAAGCAGATTGCTGAGGGTATCAGAGAAGCATCTAGCTGCATCCCTATAGCTATATGCAGAACAATGATATCATCTGCTGAAATGTCGGGGGGAGACCTCTGGAGGAGGTCTTGGTAGATGATGTCATTCTGTATCTGCCTATGGAGACATAACCAGACACTTCTCTGATGTCCTCTGCTCTCCATCAGTTATTAAATGGTTGTGGAGTGGGGATTCCCTCAGCTAAAAGGCTGTTTTTTGAGTGTTGGTGGTAGGGGGAAACGTAGCGTAATTTTACATGTAGAAATTTTATGCTACGTTTCCATGATGCAAGTGAGGCATCATGGTTAGAAGAATCTCCTATTGTCATTTCTTGTTTCTGTTAAGATGGTTCATTGCAGCATACATAGAAGACTCAACTGATTTTTCTACTTAAAGGAAGAACTAAGTTGTGTCTGTTCTTAGTGAAAGCCAGAGAATACCAGCAACAAGTTGTTACCCTGATTTCTGGGGGTCCCGGGAGGGACACCTAAATGTGCTCACAACAATGGGGAGGGAATTAGCACAGAGCACAAGTTTGCAATGTGAGAGGCAGGGTAACGTAGCGAGATCTTGAACCCTATGTCTACTGGGTCAGGCCGAGGCAATGATAAGGCAGAAGTTGAAAATAATAATTGTTTTATTGAGATACAATCAAACACGTGTATGCAACACACTCACACAAGGAACTATAGAAATAAAGGTAGGAGTGGGATAGAGGGATTTTGAGAGGAGATTTGGTATGGGAAATACTACCCCTGTCCTGAAGCCCCGTAAAAGCAAAGAAGCTGGGGAGCGTGGATTCTCAGCACGTGGAGCTGAGGGGAAGGCTCACTGGACAAAGTGACAGCAAGGTGGGATGGAAGCCAAGAGCGATCCGAGGAAGCGCTCAAAGTCAGGGGTTCTTATAGGGAAAATTGTGGCCATAGGCTAGTCTGTACTTGGGGAGAACAATGAGTTTGGGGCTGGAGACAAAGCCTCCGAAAGGTCAGTACTTTAGATGATTGAGTTATAGCCAGATTGTCAATAGAGTAGCCAGTATGCAAACGTGGAGCGCTTGAGAGTTGTATAGTCCGCTCATCAAGCTGCCTGCGCGGGGCAGGGGATCTTTTGTAAGTTGCGTGCATACATAATGTGGTACTTGCCTTGAGGTCTCCTGAAACTGCATTTGGCAATGACTGGCCTGCCTAGATTGGGATTTGAATGGTTTGGCTATTGTCGGTCGCTCCTGTGTGCGTACTTGTCCGGGGGCCTCGCAAGCACGTGGAGAGGAATGGGTACAGAAGGCCAAATTATTGATATCAAGTGATATCTTAATATCCCACAAGCAAAGGCTAGAAACAGCGGTAACAATGTATATATATGTGTGTGTGTGTGTGTGTGTGTGTGTGTGTGTAGATAAATATATGTATGCTGTGTGTGTGTGTGTGTGTGTGAAGGCGGACAGCAATAGTTTACATTACCAATGAAAATACTGAATAATGATAGCTTTGATTACTGTCTGTGGCAGCCCTAGATCAGGATAAGCCAATTCAGGCATGTGTTTATTCAAATTTACGCTCATTTGTTCCACTATGTTTAAGGCAAAGAGGTAAAGCCCTTTGCAGAAAATCCTCTGTTTGCAAAGTCTGGGCCTACCACTCCTAAACTAAACATTCCAGATATTAAGGACAAGTTACTGGGATGTCCATCATGATACAGGCAAAATAAAATGTCCACTCGCATGTCTTTCAAGGTAAATCTCTCTGTATCAGTACTAAGTGTGTATCATGGTCACCAAGCAGGCATTTGTGTAGTCACTGTTAACACTTACACACACTCCACCTGTCCTGATATGACAGGGCCAGTCCTGACTAGTCCTTTGTTGTCCCACTTTTTCAGCAGCATTTAAAATGTCTCACTTTCTCTCTCCTCCTCTTACTTTCGCCCTTTGTCCTTGGACTACATCAATTGTCGCTGAGTTCAAAGTACAAAAGTAGTTAACTCAGTAGAGGGGAGAGGAGAAAAGCAGCAGCATCTTGTCCTTCCCCGTAGTCTCAGTTAAAAGCAAACTGCTGCAGCCTCTCCTAGCTTGTGTGTTCTTCCTCTGATGTTGCTTGGCCACACACACTCTGGTTTTCCTCACTAAAATGTTGGAGGGTGTGCATTTACAGGCAGCTTTAATATGCACTGTGGGATGTGGGCCTATATGGTTACAGCATTTCAATCAACCAACTATGGGATATAAACTCTTTCTCAGAACTTTGCAAGGAATCAGATGTTGGAAGCACCCAGTAATTCTGTGAACCGTGATCATGAAGATTTGGTTTGTAAGCTGCATCAGTACACCAGTTTTAATAAGTCTCTTGGGTGTAAATTATAGTCAAGAGAAAAATCTCCCAATTAAAGTTTCCTAAAGTGCTACAGTATAGAGGCATGTCTGCTGTGATGATTTGTGATAGCACAGGAAAAGCTCTCTAGCAGGTGTGAGCCTGCAGAGAACAGTCTGTTCTAACTAGAGCTTGAGTAAATGCAGATCTTCAGATATGATTATGGTAGGCCCAAGCCCTTGTGAGTGAAGGAAGACAATCTCCATTACAAGCCAGGAGGTAGTCACGTACGCAGGAGTCCTAGCCCCTCCCACCTGCTGACTCATGACTCTACCTCACCTGAAGCGCCTCCCTCTGGACATTTCCTTATATGGATGGAAGTTTCTGGACATTACCTAATATGGGGCGGGTGGTCTGTGGTTGGTGGAAAAATGCCGCAGTGGGTGTGTATGCTGTTTACCTGGGTAAAAAGGCCTTGCCCCGCCTCTGGCCTTTGTCCCAAACCTCCGGCACCCTGCTGCAGCAGATTTATATATTTTTATACTTTTATACTTTTGTACTTAATAAATCTGGCCTCTAGCCTTTGAACCAAGAAACGTCTGGTCATTTGCCTGTTTCTCAGAAGAAACTGTCCTTCTTAAGGGCGTAGAAGGTGACACCCTAACTTCATGATAGTAACTCAGAAATGGATCTTATTTCCATTTAACACAGATGCTCTAACAACTCATGTTATGTCATGAAAGACGTGGCTTTTTTTTTTTTTTGAACTGGTTGAAACTCTGTCAGGTTCTTTTTATATACCATCAGCTGGGGAGTCCAGTAATTTTGATTTTCCATCTCTTGTTCTAAAAACAATCCACCTATCCTTCCCTAGGTTTCTTTTCTTTTCCTAAGTTTACATTTTATTACAGAACTCAGCCCTAGAACATTCAAAGAAGTGACGTGAAAATGACTTGTAGTTCTTGTTAGTGTGGTTTATGTAAAGTACCAATCTTTTCATAACTGAAAATAAAATTTAAAAAAAACAACAACTTATGACAATAAAGTGACCCTTATTTTAATGCACACAATTAGCTTTACAGCCTAACTGTGACCTCCTAGTAACCCAAATTAGAGGCAGACAAGGGGACAAAACTTCATACTCTGTCCCAATTTGTCAGGGGTAGTACCAATCAATTCCCTGCCATCTACTTTTTCAGCTGCTTTTAAGATGTCTCAGTTTCTCTCTCTTCCTTCTTCTTTACTCCTTTGTCCTCTAATTACTTCAACTGTTGCCAACTTAGTTCAAAGGGTAAAAGTAGTTTGTACTTAGGGGAGAGGAGATGAGGGGGTGGAGTCTTGACCTTCCCAGGAGGCTAAGACAAAAACAAATGGCTATCTCCTAGCGTGTGTGTTCTTCCTCATTAAAAACTTTTTGCCATCTTGACCACACTGTGATGTTGTTTGGCAACGTATGTCCCAGTTTTCATTTGTGAAATGCTGGAGGGCATGCTGGTTCTTTGAAAATAAAATTTAAAAAAAAATTCTAGAAGCTACCTTCTGGTTACTTCTGGTTTTGTTTGAAAGGCCTGGTTCAGGGCAGGGAAGGTCCTGGGGTTGAAAAAATTACCCCCCCCCGAGTTTTCCCTGTCCTGGTTTAGTATATTGTGTATAGATTCACAGTCTATTAAGTAGTTTGCTCATCCTCTTGATTCAAGCAGAATGTTTCCTTGTTTATGTCTCAGTCTACCTAGTCCTATGTATAGAATAACTCTGCAAACATTTCCATGGCTTTACTGAACACATCTATGCAGGGAAGGAGAATCTCCAACCCATAGGCTGGATGTGGCTTGAAGAGTTTTCCCAACCCTCCCACAAGCTTCTATTATCTTTAGCATTGCCCGTTGAGGATCTTCTCAGGTTCTAAGTTTTCTGGATCAAAACCTGAGATCTAGATATTATTGGAAATTGAGAGAGATTTGGTGAATCTTCCCAATTTAACAGAGCATTGGTAATGCACAGACAGAAGATGAACAGCTTACCAGCTCCACCTCTATCTCCCCCAAATACACTTAATTCTTGCTCAGAAGTAAACACAAACAAACAAACAGTTTGGTCAAAAGTATATAAAAGTTTGCTTGCAGAGACTTGTGCATAATCTACACCTGTTCGTGATCTTGAAGAAAGGTAAGAAGAAAATAAGCAATTACATGCTTGTAGGGAAGCAACTCTCTGAGAACATCCCAGAGCACATGTCTTCAGGAAAAAGGCTGAAAACAAAAGAGGAAAGTAAACAGCAAGAGAGGCTCTTTTAGAACAAAAGGAGTGCCTACCTGAAGGAGGAAGTTGGCGTGAACAAACAAACAGGAAGTTAAGCTATGGTCTTGCCTCTATATCTATAATGATTATGCAACCTAACTAGGCAGTGAATTCTGAGCGTGCAAAGATTGCCATTCCCAGGCGATGTCATGGAGGTAGACCATGGTGAGCTCATTAAGTATTATGCATCAGGGAGGGAATGAGTATTTAAAATATTCCTACATCCCAGTTTCTCTCTCCTCCTTCCACTTTGTCCATTTGTCCTCAGCTAATTTTAGTTTCTGCAAACTGAGTTCAAAATGCAAAAACAGTTCTCACTCAGTTAATTCAACATCTAAAAGACTTTGATGGTGGAATAGAAGGCCTGGTCATCCAGTTTGCAGAGGGGGTGTAGCAAATACCCCAAAGACAGGATCAGAATTCAGGATACCTTGACAGATTGGACAGCTGGACCAAAACGGACAAAATGAATTTCAGTGGGGATAAATGTTAAGGTATTACATGTGGGAAAGAAAAAGGAAATGCACAAATATAGAATGGGTAATACTTGTCTTGAAATCAGTTCCATGGAAAAGGATCTAGAGATCTTAGTAGGCCACAGGCTAAACATAAGTCAACAGTACCCATGCAATTCTGGACTATATCAATAGAAGCCTAGATCAAAGGAAGTTATAGTGCCACTCTATTGTGTTTTGGAAAGACCTTACTTAGAATACGGTGTTTAGTTCTGGGCATCACAGTTCAAGAAGGATATTGACAAGCTGGAATGGTTTCAGGAAAAGGCAACAAAGATGATCAAAGATCTTGAAATCAAGCCCTATGAGGAATGTTTTAAGGAGCTGGGTATGTTTAGCCTGGAGAACAGAAGACTGTGAGGTGTCCTGATAGCCATCTTGAAATATCTGAAGGGATGTCATGTAGAAGATAGAGCAAGCTCACTTTCTGCTATTGCAGAGACTAGAACAACAACAACAACAACAACAACAACAACACAACAGGTTCAAATTAGAAGACAAGAGATTCCACCTCAACATTAGGAAGAATTTCTTTACTGTAAGAAGTATTCAGTGGTGGAATAGACTGCCTCAGAGGGTGGAAGAATTTCCTTTGAGGGTCTTTAAACAGAAGTTGGATGGACATTTTTCAGGAGTGCTTTAATTGCATGGCAGGGGGTTGGACTAGATGGATGTTGCAGACCCTTCCAACTCTAACATTCTTTGATTCTAGCAGGGAGAGGAGAGGAGGGGGCAGAGTCTTGCCCTTTGTACTTGGCTCAGGCAAAGAAAACTGCCGCAACTTCTTTTAGCTTGTGAATTCCTTGTCATTAACTTTTGGCATCTTGATCACACTCTAATATTGTTTGAACATATGTGTCCTGGTTTTCATCTGTGAAATGCTGGACAGTATGGAACTTGAGGTTTTGGGCTATGATTCAGGAGACAAGGGTTTGAATCCCTGTTTGGCTATGGAAACCTACCTCGTGACCTTGGGTAAGTCACACTCTTCCAACCTCAGAGGAAGGCAAAGGCAAAACTTGTTTTGAACAAATCTTGCCAAGAAAACTCTGTGATGAGTTCACCTTAGGGTTGCCATAAGTTGGAAGCAACTTGAAGGCACACAACAGCAGCAGGAGCAAGCAATAACAACAACAACTTGAGGGTGTTGGAGTGACAGAAACTATTCTTAAATGGCATTTCCTGTTTTCTTGAATTGCTTTTGATTAAAGAGACTGACAGGCACATTGCACAGTGAATAAACAAAATTTCCTCTTTTATAAATTAAGCAATGCCAGTTAAAAGTTACAAAGGGGGGAATAATAGGAGGTGTGTGTGTGTATATCTATAAAAGAGCAATAATTTATTCTATAGAGAGAAAAGGAAAAAAAAATGAATAAAAAAGAGAAAAGGGGATTTTTATGTATGGATATATATTAATAATATTGGGGTTAACAATAATTTAACCAGTATATTTAAAAAAATTAAAAGAAGGGAAAAAGGGGAAAAGGGAGTGGTAAAGTCACATGCATAATAATAATGTCAACAGTTTATTCATCAGCTACTTGGTTGAAAGCACATTATATATTTTAAGTAAAATATTTTCCTCTTTTCTGATCTAAGTGATACCGAGTAATGTTAATAGAAGTGTAGAGACAAGGGAGTTTTATGTATGTGTGTGTGTGTATTACCAATACTATATTAATAGTTGTGTGCCTTCAAGTTGTTTCTGACTTATAGTGACCCTATCATAGGGTTTTCGTTGTAGAATTTGACTTCCTCTAAGGCTGAGAGAATGTGACTTGCCTAAGGTCATCCAGCTGGTTTCTGTGGCTGAGTGTGGGATTCAAATCCTGGTCTCCAGAGTTGCACTCCAATGCTCAAACTAGTACACCAAGTCGACACTAAAATTAGTTTGTTCTATTAAAAAGGGAGAGAAGAGTTAAATATAATAAACTGTAATTCATATTCTCTCTCATACACACTCACCCACACCCATGCACACGTGTGTGTGTGTGTGTGTGTGTGTGTTTATATATGAGAGAGAGGAAGGGGAAAGGAGAAAGTGGAAGATAAGATTGCCTTCATAATAGTGTCAATAAGATCTGAAATGCTTTTAGGGCTTAGGTTCAGCATTGTAATTTTTGAGGTAGTTTCTTCTGCTTCCAGCTGGCATCTGTGGGTGTGACCATCTGGTGTAGTGCTGTATACAGGGTACTTTCCTCCCCATGGCTGATCTCTGGCCTTGTTAATCCTGTTTTTTTTAACTAGTGTGCTCCTTCATCTGGTGGTATGAATAAAAAGCTTTTGCAATGTCGTGTTATTATTTCTTTAGCTGGGAAGCCCCATCTATACACTGTGTTGTTCTTAATGGGGCACTTCTATACAGGTTTAAATTGCTTCCCAGACAGCACAATTTGTGAGCTTAGATCATGGATTAATTTAATAGAGCCATTACAGTCATTCTGTAGGTCTATGCTTCTTGCTGCCCCCATAATGGCTTTCTTGAGTGCCTTGTAGCTAAATCTTTTTATGATTTCTTCTGCCTTATCTGCATTGTCCCTGATCTTACTTTTGGGAAATAAATTGGTTAGCATATCACTCACAGAGTTGGGAATGTTTCCCTTATCCAGCTATTTCACTGTTCCTCATATTTTTCACGTTATTCTTTCTGTTAAATTTTCCAGAGCTTCTAATCTGAGATGCTCATTTGAGGAATGGCATTGCCAAAGTAATGACAGTGTGTGGTGCTTTAGACTTAAGTCCATGGCTTCAGAGACTATTTTTAAAAGCCTTTTCCCACTTACTTGCAATGGATTCCACTGATTGTTTTAAGGAGGTTATGATGACTGTACATTACTGTTTAAGTTCATTTCTGAATTGTCTGATCTGCAATAACAATTTCTGATATTGCCTAGGGGTGCATATTTTGTTTATTGCTATCTGGGTTGCTAGCAGAGCCTTCTTTTACCCATTATAGCAACATCTTCCTCATCTTTGCCTAGGGCTCATTTTGCCAGCTTTCATTTTTAAAAAGGGATCTATTGAGCTGTCTTTGGTGTTACTGGAGTTTAGGTTCATTTCTGAATGGAGAGGAGATGTTTTGCTAATATAATTGGTTGTTGTGCCTCTTTCTGAAGATTTTAACAGTCACTCTTTGGAAAGTCTGGTTACGTCTCCTTTTTAGTTGCTGCCATCTTCTTTTTTTATAAAATTTTTTAGCTAGTTTTCCACAACACATAAAAAAAGAGAGACATACATCACCATGTTTGGTATGTCCCCCCCCCCCACTTCTCTATATTATTCTTCCCCGGTTCAGTCTTTACCATCTTTTCCATAATGAATCCTCCATTTTTATACAAATACATTTTTACCTAATCATCACATGTATTTATAGTTTTAACCAATCCATTATCCCTTTCCATTCTTTTTCAAAGTGTTGCTGCCATCTTCAGTTTCTTTCCTCGGGTTGCATTTCTGATGTGAGAACATCACATTTTTCTCAAAACACCGACTTCGAGATTGCTGTGAAAATGAAGTCCCCAGCCTGCCCCCAGTAACGGTTACACTGCTGTTGTGGACCACTGTGTGGAATTTGGCAGTGTGAATCTTAGGGGACTGTACTAAATGTTGTTTATTACATAGTCTGTGGTGACACAAATGGAGAGAAAACTCCAGCACTCGCCTCCTATGAAATACTGAACTAAGCCCCCTTCCGCACCTTACCTGTTTCCGAAGCCATTGCGTGGGGATTCATGGAAAGCCTCTCCCAGGAGGTGAGTGCTTCTGTCGTGCTGCCCTCTGCACGGGCTGCCTACTCGATGGGAGGAAGCGTGATGGCTCCTCCCCTCCTTTCCACAGCACAGCCCGAAAGTTTCCCAGGCTGCGCTGGGGGAGAAAACGCAGCCATTGCAGTTCCCGCCATTCTGCATGACAGGTAAGTGCGGGAGGGAGGCGGGAGGACTGCACAATCACGTGCCATTGATGGGAGAAACCCGTCAATCATTTAATTTGCGATTGCAATGAGCGGCCATGGGATCGTGACAGGATCGCGATAATGTCATGCAAACCTGTCGTCGCAATCCTGTCGCAATCCTGTGGCCATTGTGGGTTGGGGTGGTGTGCAGAAAGGGCCTAAATAGATGGGACCAAGTCCAAATGAATATGTAATCACAAGATAAGCATAAAAACATGTGATGTAAGGTAATGAGGTGTAATAATACAGAGAAGTTTTATACCATGAAAATGAACCACAAAACTAAATCAGAACCATAACAGCATACAACCCAACTCAAATTGTGTGCTATAGAGAACATATTAAAGTAAGCAATATTGAGTAATGTAGTATCATTTGTGAGCACAGCTACACAAAACCTCCAGTACAATGAAAGTAGGTTATTGAAACTACCAACCAATTACCTAAAATATGCTGTAAACCTAACGCTAACTTGAATCACCACAGTAGTTCCAAATGAGACAATGATATCCCAGTATTAAAATAAGAGAATGACATGACTAAATTACCAATATGAAAAAATGTATAAATCCCTTAACGTCGATTATAATAAGCTGCAGGAATTAATGCAGGATGTTTCAACACAATAGACCTTCCTCAGCCACTATGTGACAAGCTGTTCAATGTAGTATAGATCTTCCTCAGCCAAAAATGTGTCAACCTGTTCACTTTCCAACATACTTTCCTTATTTCTTTCTCTTTATCAACCACAGGGATTTTTCATTCAAAGTAAAATCGCTAATACAGTCAGCCCTCTGTATCTGCAGATTCTGTATCTACAGATTCAACCAACCATGACTTGAAAATATTCAGTAAATAAATAAAAAAAAATTTAAAAAATTCAAAAAGCAAACTTTGATTTTGCCATTTTATATAAGGAACACTGTTTTACTACACCACTGTACCTAATGGGACTTGAGTATCCATGAATTTTGGTATCTACTGGGGGTCCTGAAACCAAACTGTAGCGGATACCGAGGACCCACTGTGCCTGATATTACAAATGATATAAACGATATAATGAATACTTATAATAGATTTAAACATCTAATAAACACCGAACCATATGTTGTTACTTACATATTCCATGCTTCTCAATAGATAAGATAATAGTTATTCCTTACTTGTCTTACAAAGCCAGAAACCTAATACCGCTGCTGTAAATTATATTTAAAAATTCTGATAAATATATAGAATTCATTATGTATATAAAAACACAATAATTCATGGAAGTACTCACCTATTCTAACTCCTTCAAAAGGAAAAACAATAAACTACAGCTGTTTTGAGGTACTGTTTTTTTACATGTTTTTATATATTCTAATCCACATCTACTTAAGAAGCGGTTAGCAGTTATAGACTGTCATAGCGCTGTTATTCCACTTTCAACATCCTATGGAATCCTGGGGTTTGCAGTTTCGGGAGGGACCACTTACGTTTCTCAGTAACATAAAACCGTGGCAGTGCAGCTTCCAGTCCCTTAAGGACTGATCTCATGTAGGTCAAAGGACTAGCTCATCTGTGCTACGACTGTTTACCTTCTTAGGCTTGAAACTTGGTGCTCTGTAACTTGCTATAGAATTAACACTTGATAATCATTTAGTATGGCATTGATTAGTATTTTGAACACTCAGAGCTCAGTCTATAGGTCAGCAGTAGTGAGCATTTCTCACAACCTTTGAATTAGAATTTCTTGTTCTGCTTTTTTTCCTGTTTGTGCAAAGAGAACATTGCTATCATAAAAGATGTCTTTGGGAACTTTGACTGGAACACACACACACAGAAATGTTAAGGATCAGATGAAATGTAACACGTGTACAAGCTGTGACTCTGCTGACGCTGATGCATGAATCTTTTCTGTAAGCATTCTTTAATATAAACATAAAAATGGCGTAAGTAGGGAAGTATGAATGAATAAATCATCCTTCCTCACTAGGATGGATCCTTTGGCCAAAGTTACTTGTGTGTGTGTCTTTCTTTCTTTCCTTCTCTTTTCTACCTTCCTACCTTGTGTTTGGGGGTTGAAGTCAGCTCTGTGTCCACCGGGGGATATGGTGAAGGTATGGTTTGTTTATCCACCCCAACAACCTCAATGTCTTTATTTGTGTTCAGCTAAAAGACAACAGTTAAAAAGGAGGTCTTACTCAGCTATTAAGTATTAAAAACAAAATGGAACAAAACCAAACCAAAACACCAAGCAGCAGATTTAGTCTGAGAGCTGCACCATGACCAGCAGCTTAGGCCAGTTATCAGGCATAAAACTTGGCCAACCTGAAAATAAGTGATTGGTCTAAGAATTTCATAGTTGAGTGGGGATTTGAACCTGGGTCTCTCCGGTGCTAGTTCAAAGATCACTACTACTACACAACACTGGCTCTCTCCCTCTGTTATCAACATATTAAGTCAGCTCAGCTATTCAGAAATGTCTGTGTTACCACATAGCTTTGTTCATTTAGTGATCTCTGTTCAGGAAATTCTCAGTGTCGGTAATTTTTGCATGGTTTTTCTCTTTGGCTCTTCTGATTACAATATCTTGCTCACATCAGTTCATTTAAAATTAAATTCTGGGATAAACTAGATGTTTCAGAGAATGTGTATTCCCAAGGCTTAACCCATTTTCCTTCTGGTAAAAGGACTTCTTTAGAGGTGGGTGCGTTAGCAAGTAGACTTGCAAATTAAGTTTTGTTTATGTTCCGGTGATCGAAAATAAAGCAAAGCATGCTAAATTCAAGACGTGTTTGTGGGGAAGATCACATACTATGACAGACGTTTTTCAGCACTTGAAAAGCACCTGTTCTAAAAATGTGCAAAATGCATAATTTAGTATCACCTTCCGTCTTTTGTACTTGGATTGGACTAGGGCTTTTCATTCCTATATACACATAAGTCTCCTTATCTGTGCTAGGATGTTCTGCTTACCTTCCAAACACTGTTTCTTTTTTTTTTAAATGACAACTGTTAAGATAATCTTGGCAGGCAGTGTAGTGTAGTGTAGCGTAGTGTAGTGGTTTGAGTGTTAGGGACTCTCTGCCCCACACTGTTATAGTGCTATTATTCCACTTTCAACATCCCGTGGAATTCTGGGGTTTGTAGTTCACTGAGGCCAAAGAGCTCCCTGGCTGAGAAGTCTAAAAGCCCCTCCCTAAACTGCAAACCCCAAGAAAACACCATAGTAGGTTCTCCTAAGCTGGAAATAACTGGAAGCCACACAGCAACAAAAATACTACTAAGATAATCCACAATGTTTATACTTTGTATTTCTGTCCCCCTCAAGCTTGTGTTTACATATCTGCCAACTGAGGCGACACTGTGCATCTGATAAGGTGGGCGATGGCCAACAAAAGCGTAGGCCAAATACAGCTTTTCTTATAGATGTCCCAAGACTATTTGTTATTGTTTTTACTTTTGAGCCATAACATAATGATATAATGATAACTAAGTAATCTGTGGGCACTGGTTGGCTTGAAATGATAACTGTAACTAATTACTTTTAAAAAGTGACTTTCTCAAGTCTATCTGATTCATTCCAGTCTTCTGCTATTTCATTTATATGTTTTGTACTATTTTTACACGTTGTTTTAAGTTTCAGCCGTAAGCCACCCAGGATGTTGTCAAACTCAAGGGCAGAGCATCTGACATTTTTTTTTAAAAAATTCCATATTAATCAGTGTTAATTATGAGTGTTAAATGCTAGAAATAGTTGTAATAGCAACGTAGTAATACAATTGGTTCTCCAGTTTCACGGAGGTTGAGGCATAGGACCCCCACAAAAGTGGAAAAATATCGTAAGCCCACCAAAAGTATCTGTGGCTGGGCCTGGCTGCACATGTGTTCCCTTGGTCATTCTCACACTCGTGCAGGTGGGAGGGGGGGATGGGATGGGATGGGGGAGTGGGAGAAAAGGGACAGCTTTCCTATCTTCTTCCCCCTTCCTGTCTGTGTGAATAAGTGTGTAAGAAAATAAGCCTGCCCTTCCTCCATCCACCTGTCCATAAGCATGAATGAGGCCCATGCCCTCTCTCCTCCTGTACCTTCCCCTTCTCCTTTGCCATCCATGCACATGAGTGAATGAGTGAGCCCTTTCTCCATCTTTCTTGCACAGGTTAGTGAGTGAGTGAATGCATGTGCTCCTCTCCTCCTACCCCATCCCCTTTCCCCACCAGGACATATGAGTCTGTTACTGCCCCGGCTAGTCCGAGCTTTGGGGATATTAAAAGATATCCCTTGATATCACAATTCGGCTGCACTTCTCTATTCCCCTCCACGCGCTTGCGAGGCCACCGGACAAGCACATAAACAACCTCGGCCGTTAATAGCCGTAATATTCAAACTACAATACAGGCAGGCCAGAAATAGCTGACTCACTGCTTTAGGAGACCTCCAGGCAAGTACTCTAATTAAGTATGCGCACCACTTACAAAAGAGCCTCTGCCCCGCGATGGCAGCTTGATGGGTAAACTATGCAATGCCCAAGTACTCTGCATTTGCATACTGGCTACTCTCTTGAGAACTGCTACGATAACTCAGTCATTCAGATTCTGACCTTTCGGAGGCTTTGTCTCCAACTCCAAATCTGTTGTTTTCCCCCAAGTATGGCGTGGCCTGCAGTCACATTCTCCTTATAAAAACCCTTAATTCCGAGACCTTCCTCAGATCGCTCCCGAGTTTCATCCCGCCTTGCTGCCGCTTTGCTTGGCGAGCCTCCCCTCAGCTACACGTGCTGAGCTACATCGCACCCCAGCTTCACTCTCTATTTTTCTGGGCTTCAGGACAGGTGAAGTATCACCCAAACCAGCAAACCCTCTAAAAATGCCTCTATACCACTCCAACCTTTATTTTCTTTAGTTATCTTGTATGAGTGTGTCGCATACACTGTTTTGCTTGTATTTAATAAACATCATTTATTATTTCAACTTCTGTGCTCTCCTTGACTCGACCCGACCCCGTAGACATAGGGTTCAAGATCTCACTACATTACCCTGCCTCTCGTAACGCTAAGCAGTGCTCTGAGCTAATTTTCCCCACCTTTAGTTGAGCACATTTTGGTGTCCCTCCCGGGACCTCCAGTTCACAGGGTAACAAGTCATTGTACACACCTTCTCTCCTCCCATCCCATCCCATCCCCCTTCCCCCCACAGTAATCTGCAAATAATCAAATCTCTGAATACTTAACCCTCAAAATGTGGAGGGATGACTGTAGTAGTATTAGGAATATAGCTTGGAATCCTGTATCAACTACTTAGTTAAGTATACTTAACTAGTAACCTCTCCTAGCTCAGTCCCCTTGAAACCTTATGGAAACATTATTCACCTGTGCTCCAGTTGTTGGCAGAAAGGACTGCCTTCTCCCCGTGCGATGTCCGATAAAATGTGTGGGTGGGTGGGTTTACAATCGTAGCAATAGCGTCACAACAATTGTGAGTATGAAATAATTAGATTTATTCATCTGTACCTGTTTCGTATTCACCGTCACTACTTAGTCATGATGGTGTCACTTTTGTTGCAATTGTAACTCCCCCCCTGCAGCCTAGTTTGCTGGGCACCAGCTTCATAGGAAGAAGGAAATCACTTCTGCTGGTGATCAGATCATGGGTGAATGACATTTGGTCAGGTTTGTGAGGATTGGCCCAGGAGAGGTTACTTAGGCCTTTTCCGCACTTTGTATTTGCAACAGGGCAGAGCGTCCTCCAGCGATGACGTTTGCACTTGGGGGCGGACTGGGTCCAGACTACTTTCTGTAGTTCTGGACTTCAGCCCGCTCCGGAACGACCACAAGTGGTCGCTCGCCGTGCTATTGAAAGACTGCTTAAAACAGGTCTTTCAACAGCATGGTGTGCCCCACTCCATGGCTGCGCTCCGGTGTAGATTTGCAGGCTCGCACCAGGGCGAACCTGCAGATCTTCCAGGGGTGGGCTTTAGGCTGGCGAGCTTCACCGGTTGGTGGAGAGCCTCCACCAACCAGAAGCCGCCATTTTCGTCCCCGGAGCAGTGTGTAGCGCAGCCACGCACTGCTCCGGATCAGCCTGGATCCTCCGAGGAAGAACACCAGTCCGATAAGTAACAGAACAGGGCGTTTTCTTCACCAAGTGCAAAAAAGCCCTTAGTTAAGTGTACTTAACTCAGTAGCTGATATAGGATTCCGGTCATAGAAAACTGCCTTACACTGTTTTGGACTGTTGATTCAATAACACAATAGTGACTACCCTGACGGGTAGAGGCTCTCTAGAACCATACTGGCAGCTGCCAGAGACTGAACCTGGGACCTTTGCTTCAA
The DNA here is from genome assembly GCA_030412105.1 of Cyclura pinguis. NCBI lineage: Eukaryota > Metazoa > Chordata > Lepidosauria > Squamata > Iguanidae > Cyclura > Cyclura pinguis. The sequence continues at coordinate 206,367,400 of CM059599.1, forward strand.
CAGGAAGTCCTCTCTCATTAATTTATATACCCCCAATAAAAATCAGCACCACATTGAATATTTCCATATAGTCTTTTATTCAAGTGCTAAATGTACACAGCCCAGCTTATCTACCCAAAGCAGATGGGGTTAGGTGCAGAGCTTGGAAAAATGACACCTAACAGGTAATCAGTTACACGTACAATTCCAAGGCCCCCTAAAAGGTAGTTAGGTTGCATCTGTACAGTTGCATCTGTTAGAAAACTGTATCTTTTCTTTCTTGTTAATCAAAAGCAACAGACATATACTTTTTTTTAAAATCAGAATGCTACAATCCCATCCCCTGTGGTACAAAACACACCTAAATAGTGAGGCCAGACATCATGTAACTATAAAAACAACTATAGCAATTGCATCTCTGAAGAGGTGAAGTTACCACTTGTTATGCTACAAGAGTAATGCAACTTAGGCCTTGGTTGTTGCGAAAAGGAATTAATTCATTGGTCGAGATTCTGTTGTGATGCTGTTGGAGTTTAGCTTTCTGTCAGCCTACTTTCACTTGCTGCTGGGTCTGTAGGGCTGTCATTGTTCATTTCTACACTAGTCAGTTATAGTGCTATTATTCCACTTTCAACATCCTATGGAATCCTGGGGTTTGCAGTTTAGGGAAAGGCCTTGAGGAAATGACAGTTGACTGCAAAATGCAGTTTATTGATGCTGAGATGCACCCCCATGGCTGATCAGTGATTTGGGAAGAGGCTCTCAGGCACCATCTCCCTGTTGCTTTGCAGCTGGCAAAAAGGAAATCCTAGCATCCTCCCAGACATCCAGTGTACTTGCTGTTCCCTTTTCCTGGCTGCAAAACGACAGCTGGATGGTGCCCTGGAGCTGCCACCTCTTTGTAGCCACTATCTACGCTGCTGGAGTTGCATGAGTGGGGTCATTACACAAGGAGATACTAAATACCTCCTTCTGCAATGACCAAAAAACTTGCCTGGACTGACATAATTGGAGGTTATCCCTGAGTTATGTCACCAACAGAATTCCAGCCATCATTTGTAATGAGTTACTTTCATGGTCTGATCAAGTGTTAATGGCTGAACAAAGAATTCAAGACCTAGGCTTTTTTTTTTTTTAAAAAAAAAACACCCACCCACACTGAAAAACTAACTTGGACAGTCAGTGAAGTTACTGAACAATTCCTCCCAGACATGAAAAGGAAATCTGATGAAGAAAAATAGCCAAATGGCATTATTGTGCACAGTCCTTCCACAATCTAGACAATGAATTGCTCGAGAAGCTTCCTTTCTCATTTGGTGTATAGCCCACCTATGATGCAAAAGGCTGAAAATTGAGCTCAGGGGTCTTGACAGTGCTGGAGAAAGCAACCAGAGCTCTGCTCCGATGACAGTAAGTGGTTCTGCTGAATGAATTGGAGGAATAACACTCTTCGGCAGACAGGTGGAAATTGCCTGCGAGATGATTGGCTAGAATTGATATTGTCAATTTGCTCATCCCATGGCTTCCAAGAGAGCACAAAACACCTCCAGCTTCCGCTGGGCTGACAGAGAGGTATGCTTCACCTAAGTGGCATCAGAATACAAATAAATTGGATACCACTTAGAGACCCAAAAAGCCATAGAACAAGAGCGGAACAGCTAGATGAAAGGCCAGCCCCACCGAAAGTGACAGCACTATTTTCTTTCTTGGGCTGAGGTAATAGGAAAAGAAGAAGATGAGAAAAATCTTAATGGCTCAAAGTTGGGTGGAGGGAGAGAGACAGAAAGAAGAACAAGAGAAGATAGAGGACTCAGGTAACACAAGCATCGCACAGCTCTTGAAACAATTCAGAGAAAAAGCAGTGAGCTACAGTGTAGACCCAAGACTTTTTGCTGCCTGAGTCAGAGAAATAAAAACCCTTGCCCCTCAAGACCAGGTACATAGTACCTGAAGCCAGCCAGGTTATCTGGCAAATGAGGGGGAAAAATCTCATAACTGATATTTTTTTTAAAAAATAAATTTAAATACAAATATATAAAAACCAATGCTTTACTGTTCTTTAATAACTTCCCAGGTTTGCTGCTTGAGGTGACTGCCTCATTTTCCATGATGGTCCTCGGCTCGCCTGTTGAGCTTGAACTGCAATTGTAAATCTGACTGACAATGATGATTATAATGGTGATGCTTTTGCTAAAATATGCAGGAATAGACATTGGGGAAAAAAATATCTGTTAGGTAGACTAGGGTTCTTTAGCCCATTCTGCATGATGCCAGCATGCCAGCACGGGGACGTGAGAGGAGCAGAGACATGATGACGCTTCCACGTGATGTCATCGCGATCCCATCCTTCTAGTTTCACCAGCCAGTGTGATCATGGGCTATATCACTGATGGAGTTTCTCTATCAACGACCCCGGATCACGCGAGCCTTCTGTTGCAGCTGGTCACGCAGAAGGGCTGGAAGTGCAATCTACACACTTCCTCCCCTACTGCAGCATGGAAAGAAGGGCGGCTGCAGTCCGGAAGGATGGAGCGTGTCCCTTGTGTTCCCTTCCACAGATTGCTATGACTATTATGAGTTCAGAAACCCACTCTTAAAATGTGATAACTGTTTAATCTTTCAATCTGTCCGGGAGTGGGCTTTTGAACTCTCCTGAGAATCTAGCTTCCTTTCTGTCGAAATAACTTTGCTCCTGCTTTACTGACATGAGAAATGGCATCTTTGACTAACTTTTCAAAGTTCGCTCTGAACTCACAAAATGGTTGCTCATTTCCAAATGGCTGCTTGGAAGAAATTAAGTAAATATAAAAAGCCTGTCACTGTTTTTGGGGGAAAATGCTTGGTGCAATAACACACATTGATTTTCATTCATTAACGTAGATTTCTGCTAGTACGGCTGTCTCAGCCAGCTGATTTGATTGCTGTGACATGACAGCAAACTTGTTGATTATTTAATTTATTATTGTTGCATGCTTACTACAGGTGCTTTTGGGATTTTCTGTCTGTTGTCAACTTGACCAAACAAGTCTGGTAGACTTGGGGTGAGGGGAACATTTTCACAGTGCCTTAGACAGCAAAATTCTGGCAAAACTTTAGTCATATTATTCAATGTAGCCCTGAACCCATACTAATTTGCAAATTTAATGTGATATTTCAGAAACAATTTAAGACTGTATAGTGTTGCCTCTACATATGCTGTCTTTCAATGCAGTTACTTCATTGTTACCATGCCGTACACCCCCCTCTCTGATATGATTGGCACTGAACATTGTTTAATTGGCACTAAATATAAATTATACACTTTTATGGCTGAAAAGCCCTACTAGCAAAGAGGATTGGCCGCAAACGTGCAAAAGTAGGTCAGATGGGACCTCACGGCATGGCCACATCATATCAGTTGGGAAGCTCTGCTGCTGATGAGCTTGCAATAATCCCTTCAACGACTCAACCTTCCAACACAATAGTGCACAAAGTTGTCTCAATGGAGCAACTGATGGTCATCAATCTGTTTCCTACTCCCACCAAAACTCTCCTTTGTTTCCTCACCTGCCCAGTTATTAACACCTTCCCCTTCTGGGCAGAAAAAGAGTATTTAAACCCTGAGCTCTGAGCCAGACAACTCATAATAGACTGGACCTAGGCTGTCACTCTCTTGCTCAGATTACCATTCTTGTGCTACCCTCAGCCTCTTAGTCTGAGCCACATTGCTTCATCTCTTCTCTGTAGGATAGGTAAATATTGCCCACTTCGCCTCAACTTCTCGCTATCAATTTTTTCCTTCCTTTACTTTGGTTAGCCTTCTGTGGTTGTGAGACTGCTTGAATCTTGCGTGTGTTTGTGATTTTTCCCAATGAAACTTTGAAACTCCAACTGGTGTCCCTGCATTAGTACTGGTATACATAGGTGGCAAGATCCTGTAAGGTTACCTCTCTCTTGCTGGCCTTCCTTTGAGCTAATAATGCCTCACCGTTCCATGCACTTTTTGTGGTAACAGGGACATCATAAGTCCTAAAGTTTCAGTTTTTGGCCCTGACATCTCAGGGCATCAGATAATCCTGGCCTGGCAACCCTAAGTCCAATACATCTGGAGGGCAACAAGTAGAGGGAGGTTGTGCTATATCAAAACAAATAAACTCCCAAGGAGTTTGGTTACAAAATGGCTTGAGCATCCAAAATGTTGAAATCTGCAACATTCCTTTTTCTTTTTTTTTCCTGGGAAATGTTTCTGTCACCACATGGCTGCATGTTTCCTGTCTCAGCTTGTTCAGTTTCAGGCAGCCCATCTGATATCTTTTCACAGCAGATATAGACAAGAAGAGAATCATTTAGAAATTATTTATTGGGTTAGTAAAGTGAGCAGTTGCCTCTCTCAGCCCAGGTTTATAAGCCTACAAAACCTTGTAGACAATTGTGTGGGAGGTTACACTTCTTATAGCTGATGGCAATATAAAGCAGAAGGTAGCAGATCTGTAACCTGAACCACAAAAAGACCTGGCATTAGCTTTAGTTAGAGTTTAGCCATCAATAGACAGAAAGTTAGGTCTACACACACATACACACATCCCTGGGGACTCCTAATATCCTTCACAAAATTTCAGCTACCCCACTTCTCAAGGATTCCTTGGGATGCTTCTTGAAAGCAACCATACATGATATAACTTTTCCATCAACTCCAAATCAGAGCATTTCCTCAAGGCCAAAGCCCCCCAAAGTGCATATTTAATCTATGGCAACCATCATTAAATAAGCTGATTTATTTGAGAATTTACGCTAATCAAAAAATAGCTTGTCTCAGATGCTAATGAAAAGAACAGTCTTATGGCAGTTTACAATTTTTGTAGATGCAAATGCATTCAAACGGGCCCCATGCATGTTTAAACGTAGTAATATTCCCACTGTTCACATATTCCTGGGGAAATTAAAAGCAACTCTTCCCTACCCCTGAGTAGAACTACATATTGTCACAGGACTGAGACGTAGTGATACCTGGGAGTGGCTCATAAGGGGCGAGGGATAGGGAGAGCTTACCTGTCCAGCTTGCAGTTTACCCTATGCCCCTGCTGTCTGGTAACCTCAGCAAGATGATTATTTTTTCCATCCAAATGCTAACTCCTGAAGAGTGCTGCACCTGAGACAGGGAACATAGGACCTGAGTGTGTTCCTGCTTATTCTGAGGGTAAAGAGAAGTGTATTGGATGAGAGAAAGTAGGCCTGTGATGTCAGAAGTAAAAGAAGGGAAGTGCAGAATATTGTAAAGGCTTTCTTTGCCTGAGAAAAGGTAAATGTCTTGGCAATGCATGTATAGGATCTTGTGAATTTTCTGAAAAAAATTGCATATACTCATTGAGGTTCAAGGGTAAACTTGGGCATCTTATTAAATGCAGCTGCATCAAAATGGGTTTATTTAGAGAGAGATGAAGCCAAGCTTCTGCAACTTATTCATGGGACTGAAGCTCTCAGAATTCTTCAGTGGACACACTGGCCAGAATATTCTGGGTGCTATATTCCAAAAAGCAAGTTGTCCAAGCTCTTACCTGAAATATACACTGAACAGTAGCTTCATGCTACTTGAACAGTGCCAACATTCCCCAGAGAATCCAGGGACTTGTGTTTTGCCATGGTGTTGAAAAAAAAAGCCCTTCAAGGGCTTCTCCATAGAACTAGAATACTCAGGATTCACTGAGACTCTGGCTATTGCCACACTACACTGTTAAGATGCTATTATTCCACTTTCAACATCCTGTGGAATTCTGGGGTTTGTAGTTTACTGAGGCTAAAAAGCTGTGGCTGAGAATTCTAAATACCCCTCCTTAAACTGCAAATCCCAGGATTCCACAAGATGTTGAAAGTGGAATGATAGCACTATAACAGTGTTGTGCGGAAATGGCCACAGAAAATGTTCATTAAAACAACCAGTCCACCATTATCATCCAAAGGCACTGCAGTGTTCTCACTTCTCAATTAAATATTCCTCCTCCCCCTTCTAAGAAAACAACAAAACATTCAAAGTAAAGCTATATAGCAAAAAGCAGGAAAAGTGCTGATATAAACTCTCATTGCAGTTTGGAAAAAGTGTCATACTGAAATGCCCAGCAAGATGAAACGCTGGTAAATCGATTCTTGTCTGAGCAGAACACATGGAAGGAACACAAGAAATGGCTCAATTAAGTCCACTGCAACAGAAAGCATATTAACGACTTCTATATTTATACCCACTCTTTGTGAAAATGAATTTCTCTTGCTATAAAACGAGACCTTTACTACTTTCTACACGCCTATTAATTCCTCAGCACTTCACCATCTCATGTTGGAATCAAAAGCTGGTGAGTTAGGGCGCCAAAAGGTCACCTACTTTTCTTATTGCTTGCATGCTAATGAGATAGAAACCTAAACAGCCGCTCCTAGTCTAAAGATGGATGAGTATTATGCAATAGGCTGTGTAACTCCAGATATGAGAAACATGTCAAGCAACAAAAAAGTCAGATCAAGACCAACGAGTGAGAAGACTTTGCCAGCACCGTGCCATAATCCAGGCTCCATTGCCCACCCTTGATTTTTGCATGAATATTCGATAGTTACTTTAGAAAACCTACATGTATTTATTCAGAAGAACACTCAATTGACTTCAGTAGAATTTACTCCCTGGTAGTTACATTCAGGACTGCAAGCACAACATCTGTTAAGGTTGTTTATTGCAAAAACAAAAACAGAAACAAAAGTGGATGCTAAGGTGCATTTTTTGAGAGAGAGAGAGAGAGATTGGAGTGGAAGCTGGGAGTCTCTTTAATCTAGGGAAAACTCATTTGATGACCAGACTGCTCTCATAAGCAGTTAGCTGTCTACGTTGACAGCTGCAAAAGCAGCTCTGGTTCATTCCTACCATCTAAAGCCAGGTGTTTTGATGTTGCCACCCCAGCCTATTTCCCTGCTGTAGCTGTATCAGCTGTCAGCCAACCAGGCTCAACAACAATCTCCAATTCCACCCGGTATAAATCTTAACTAAAGCTCTTCTGAGATTAGTTTATCTGCTTCTTTGAAAATGAGAGAAAGAAAAAGGGAAAAGGGGAGGGGGGGGAGGAGGGTTGAGAAAGAACAGGGTGAGTGAAAATAGAATTATTTATTAGTTATGTTTATATTAATCCCATTTATTAGTTACTTTTGTGTCATGATTAAAGTGATGGAACAGGATTGGGGAGACTCAGGTTAAAACCCCTGTTCAGTGCAAGAGCTCATTGGGTAACCATAGACCAGTGTTTGTCTCTCAGTTCAATTTACTGTTGTGAGGATAAAAGAGGGAGCAGAGAACAATGAATTCCTTGCACGAAAGGTCTGTTTTACAGTGTTTCAGCTTCTGCTGTGTTGCCCCTACAAGGTGATGCAGTTTTGAAGGATATTGAATATTCTCTTTAAGAGTTCTCTGCCTATAGCCACTGATAGTGGAAATTTCTGGAGGTTGCTTGGGATACCAAGGGAAAGCTATAAAACCATTGTGCGTTTCAACTATATGTACCTTCAGCCAGATTAAAAGGTATATCTTATTCTATAAAAGCCTATTTTTTAAAAAATAAAAATCCTGTTAGCGCTGGTTTCTACCTAGAAAGCATTTTAAAAATGTATAAGGGGAACTTGGCTCTGGCCCTTCATTATAGATGTGTTTGCACTCACAGTAATACATATTTAATACCTCATCCATATGGTGAATGTTACAAATGTCCCTGCTGGTTTCCTGAGCAGAGTTCTGGAATTCATCTGCCTTCCCATACAAGATGGGACTTCATTCTAAGGTTGTGCAGCATATGTAGTGTTCCAGGCATGAATACTCTTTGGTATTTTCCCTCCCTTTCCACTACACTGTGCTGCCAAAGTTTCTATAGGCACTTGGATCTCATTTTCCTCAAAAGGCCAAATGCCTTTAGTAGGCTTGAGGGCAACACATGTTAAATTTATCCAGTGATTTGAATTTAAGAAGTACTGCTTCTGACTTGCCTCTGAAGTAGGATATATGGATGCTTCTTCCACTACAGAGGTCTCAACTAGAACTTGGAGATGCTACTTTTTTTGAACTGCAACTGGCCATGCTGGCTAGGGGAAGGACACAGAGTCCAAAAATGCAACATCTCAAAGCTTTGGTCTGGACCAGCCTTCCACCACCTGGTGCCCTCCAGATATGTTGGACCACAGCTGCCAAAAACCATTCCTAGTTCCAGCTGAGGTTGATGAGGGTTGTAGTCCCACCTGTCTGGAGGCCACCAGGTTGGGAAAAGGCTGGTCTAGAGTTAGAAGTAGAAATTTTCTGTTCCAATCTGAACCATGAATTGGACAAGCATATGTCATCTTGCCATGAATTGGACAAGCATATGTCATCTTGCATGGAATTTGTTGCAGCCCTTTTCACTCATTTACAAAGTATGTTGTAGCAAGATGAGAGAAAGGTGTGAGCTAGTCCCATCGACCCTCCATCTCTAGTTCCATAATTCTCCTAATATGGTGAGTAATGAGGCTGAACAAGAGGCCCTCCCCCATGTAGATGCTCTTCTACATTGGGAACCTGGGGGAAGGGCTTGGTTCCTGCTTGCATTGTGAGTGTCTGCATGTAGAAGTGGATCTCCCCTTTCAACTCATTGCTCTCTGTTTGAGGACAGCTGTGGATTTGGGGACAGAGAGGGCTGGAGCAAGAGCATTCCACTGTTTGCATGTAGCTGCAACCTGCTTTGTAAAAGAGTAAATAGGGCTACACTGAATTCAGTACCATACATCACATTGCCATAGAGTTTCCCACTGGGTTTAAATTTAATTTATCATGACTTCTGATTATTATTTGAGACTGTTGCTGTAATGAATCATTTCTGATTTGGGGTGTCAAAGCTACCATTGTTGAACTGTTTACGTTACAGAAGATGCAATAAAAATAATGCAACTCCTCCAGATCTTTCTTAGTTAGCTATCATCTAAACATGTTCATCACTCTTTTGCTCTTTGTAAGTGGTGCAGTAAGGGTGCCACTTATAAGTTGTGAAGGAAAAGGAAATGGAAATGAGAGGAAATGCATCTCTTCAAAAAGAATAGATTTACTTATGCCAGTACAGGTTGAATCTCCCTTACTTGAAAGGCCAACTAACTTCCATCAGCTACTGATTTATGCCTTATGAACTTCATCCTCACTGCTAATTACAAGTGTGGACGGTGTAAATTTTGTCAGATATGAACAATTGATTATTTAATAGATTTATTCTATATTTTTATGTGTGTATATATTTCGACTCTGACAGTGTCCAAGTGTCCAAGACTTTTAGATTACCAAGGACAATGAGGCCATCTTCTACCTGCTTAAAGCTTCTTTGTTTCTTCTGAGATGGGATGACTTGGTCTTGAACGGGCAGTTAAGACCATTAGCTTTCCTGTTCCAAGTAGAGCTACAACCTGACAGATTTGGTGTGTTAATAGTGATCAACATGGCTGCCTGAATTTTTGGACTCTCCTTGTGGGACTATCATGGTGAACATCTGTACCTCAAAATCATTACTGTACCATGAATGGAGATGATATCATTTCAAAAATGGCCAAATAGGAATCATCTCTGAGACCAAAAATCAGGGCTGGCCCAAGACATTTTGCTGCTTGAGCCAAAGGACAAGGTGGTACCCTCACTTTCAAAAGTGAAGTGGATTGGTAATTGAATCTTCTTTCAACACTGATAGGACAGCAAGGGCAGCAGGTTAACTGGTGGTGCAGGGTAGGCTGTGTGACCCACAGAGCTCTGTTTGCTCTCCATCCCCGACATCTGCTGAGACTATAACTTCTCTCTGTCTGAAGACAGCCCCAAACAGTCAAACCAAATAATCGGAGCTGATACGACACTGACATAAGAAATGGTAATCCCTGGAGTTATTCTGGAGTAAGGTGAAGATTCCATCCTATAACTTCTTTCACACATCTGTGAAAAATTTGCTATACTAATGCTTCCTCCCAAACCAAATTCTATTTTATAAGTCCAGATTCCAAGGTGGCTCCCCCAAGGTTCACTTGGGTGGAACCCTGTAGTAACTCTGATCTAGAAATAGCAGCTGATGTCCCTGAATACACTACCATCATTCCTCATGGCATTTGGGAAAGTAACATGAATACTATAACTTATTTCCTCTGGCTGAGGAAAAAGTCCTTTGCTGCATGCTTAGCAGTGTTATTAAGCCTAAAGAGGGAGAAATGCTCTGTGAGCATATGCAATCTTTTGCCTTGTGTAAAGAAAGACAGAGAATAAATCTGTACAGTTGAGAGAGTGGAAGACCTTGTGGAGTGTTTGAGATAAACTCTTTCCGTATGGTTCTTCGTAAATATTCCTGTTTTCTAATGCCAGTTTCCTATTGTGTTACTGTGCCTACTGTTTTCAGCTGCTCTGGCTCTTCTGCAGTGTCCAGATGTTCTGGGGCCTGTGAACCTAATCTTCTTCTTCTGTCCACTTCACTAGGGCACTGAAACATTGGTTGTCTCTGTGTTGAGAAACTGTTACAATGATCAAGAGGTTCCTGAGTTCTTGGTTTCTTCATCCGGGATCCTGTCTAATGAATCAAAGCACTCACTGCTGAGTGGAGCTGCCTAAAGAAAGCTCAGTTTCTCAGGCATACAACAGAAAAAATGTACCTGAGCTACTTTTGGGCACTAGTAAGTTGCATCCATCTTCTCCAACAGTGGGCATATACCACAAAGCTGACATCCAGAACTGCCACAGCAAACCACGAGAGGTAGTAGTGCAAATGTCTAGGGAGGCTGAAAAAATGAAGGTGCTGTAGAATTTCTGGATTCTGTAAATGAGAGCCAGGTATGCTGCTTCTACTGGAGAGAAGGCAGGATAGAAATGCAGTCCTCTCTTCACATTCACAAATTTGACCTTTACGAGTTTGATTACATTGTGTATGCCTTCCTTTTCCATGCCTGAGTGTGCATGCCTTCCCCCCATTCCTTTGCCTTTTGCCTGGCTGCAGAGAACATGCTCTGAAGCAGAAGGCAAGGGAATGGGAGGAGGCACAAGCATGCCTTCCTTCTTTGCGCATGGTGCTCCCCTTCCCATTCCCCTGCTTTTTGCATGGATGTGGGGAAGGAAGGCAGGCACACCCAGGCAAAAGGAAATGGAATTGGGGGAGGTATGTGTGCGTCTCCACCTTCTCTATGTGCAGTGCTCCCCCTATTCCCTTGTCTTTTGCTCAGGATCAGAGAGCTTACACTGAGACAAACGGCAAGGGAATGAGAGGCAGGCACACACGTGACTTCCTTCTCCATGTTTGATGTTCCCTTTGCCCATTCCCTTGCCTTTAGCTTGGGGGCAGAGAATGCACACTGGGACAAAAGGCAAGGGAATGGGAAAAAAGACATGTGCACCTCCCTCCCCTTCCCTTGTCTTTTGCCTAGGTGCAAAGAACACTTGCCAAAGCAGAAGGCAAGGAAATGGGGGTGGAGGCACACATTCAACTTCCTTCTCTGTGTGCAGTGCTCCCCCTCCCATGCCTTTTCCACGGGCACAGAGAATGTGCGCTGGGACAAAGGGCAAGGGAATGGTGGAGGGAAGACACATACACCTTCCCCAATTCCCTTGTCTTTTGCCTAGGAGTGGAGAAGGAAGGCATACATGCCAGGGCAAAAGGCAAGGGAATGGGATGGGGGAGTCGCAGAAGGGAATGAGAGCATGGGGGAAGAGTTATTTTTTTTTCACTTTGAAAACGATTCTGCACCCTGAAACTTCATGAAAGTGGAGGGGCCACTGTATAGCTAATACAGACAGACAGGCACACGTCTCTCTTCATTCTCTCTCTCTCTCTCTCTCTCTCTCTCTCTCATTCTCTCTCTTTCTCTCTCAAACACACAAGTTATAGAAGTAGATTATAATGGTAATTAATAAGTAAGATTCTAGGAGAATTTAACTCTTCAAGAGATTTTTTAAATAGCAGCCACAGTCTCTATTGAGGCTTTATGAGCCTTTATGAGCCCCTCAGAGCTCTAAGCTTGTCTGGAGAAGGCCTTGAGTTCCACCACCCTCTCAGGTTTGTTTGGTGGGAACAAGGGAGAACAAGGTTTGGTGGGAATAACCCTGCTCTCAGTCTTTGGAGCTCCCTCCCTCAGGAGGCCAGGGTGGTTCTCTCCTTGATCTCCTTCTGTTGGCAACTGAAAGGATTCTCGTGAGACCAGACTTTTAGAAACTGAATAGGATGGGCTTTTAATGATGTGATCTGCAGTTTTATGGTCTGTACAATTTTATGATGTATTTTAGTGTTTTAACTTTATACATTGTTTAATTGCTTTTAAAATAACTCTCGTATTTAAAGTTTTATCAATGTTTTTGTATAGATTTTTAATCTTATCATTTTAAAAATGTTTTTAGCTGCTTTGAGTCCCACTATTAGGAGAAGGCAAGATAGAAAAGAACAATCATCATCATCATCATCATCATCATCATCATCATCATCATGGCAAACCTGAACTACAGCTTCCTAGATATTAAAACTGTTCTTATTTAGAGCTGTAAAATGACACCAACTCTGAGACTGGAGTGGAAAAGAAGCTAGGTTTCAAGATGAAGTCATGGCTCCAGATTCAGGTTCCCATAACTGAGGACGGGGAGAACCAGGCTTGGAGAGAGCCCCCCACCCCAAATATCCTCCTTGCTACAGATTGCTGTGGGACGAGAGTCCTACGAATCAATACTGTTAGCATCTGTGTTACCGAGCTCTGCTTGACAATCCCTCCTTGGAATTCTCCAGCATGGGCAGGATCCCATCCAATGAATTTCCAATGGTAATGGGACTTAACTCTAAGGCAGGAATAGCCACACACAACCTGTAGACCTGTTCCCTTGCTTCCTTTTGCTACCCTGCAGTTTCTTTTACAAATACGTTGCATAGAGAGAGTGCACCTTGCTTCAAAAAGAGAACTGTGCTCCTGAAAGCTTCACTGAATTGTGATTCTGCTTTTGAACAGGCACTTCTCCCCGGCACTGAGTTGCATTCTCTTGTGCATTCAAGAGAGGTAAATGCTGCTTCCCCAGCCATGTGCACTTCTGAGCGAAGGAATAAGCCACAGGTCATTTATGTCAGTGGTACTCAAAGTGGTGGTCTAAGCCACTCTCTGTGGATCCCTGGCAAATTTCCAGGAAAGAAAGAAACAATTTCAGCTAATGGGACAAATACAGTATTGGTCCTTGGCACACTGGGGGAAGAATTGTTGGTCCACCATATCAGATGGCTTGAGATGCATTGCTTTAAGCCACAGCAGCATCTGTTAAGACTGCTTAACTGCTGGACTTTTTAATGTCACACAGATGGTTCCTGACATCTGCTGGAGCAACATTCTTAACTTGCTGCTCTGTGGAAGTGCTGGTGCCACAGGGAGTTGTCTGTGGTCCTGATCCAGCAACTGTTCCCCTCTGGGTTTTATGAGTACCTTCAGAGAACTATACTTTATAACAGCAGTAAAAGAAACTGCTGTAGAAGAGAGATTTAAACACCTTGCTTTATTTGTAGCTAGACCACAGCACTAAGAGACTAGTTTGGTGCTTCACATGTATGGAAAAAAACCCTGGGGGGATTGGTACACCCTTACAAATGGTGTCTTCTCTTCCACAGATTCAGGTAGCCCTTGACCACCCTGTAATGTGAGGTGGGCAATTGTAGCAGGACCGTGGATCACTTTACCTCAGGGACCCCTCTGGGGGCCTCAAAGACTTCCCAAAATACAAAAAAATGGACAAAATGCCAAAAAGTGGCTTGGAAAGACTGGTGTTTTTGTGATGTTAAACAGTGCACAGAGGTCTGTAACTCATTTCAATTTTGATTTGCTACTCCTAGGAGTATCTCAGATAATTTGGCATTTTTTGGAAAGTCTGGAGGAGTTGAGGTCCCTAGAAAACAGACTTGGGGCCATATGTAGTCTCAGGTCTACACTCTCCCACTCCTAATCTAACACTAGCTGGAAACAAAAGAACATAAGATTTGGATTCACCTTCATCTACTGATAAAAAAGATTTGGAGCCAGGATATCTGAAAGACCATTCCTCTCAAAGTTGAAATCCTTAGAGGAAGACTGCGTGGCCTGTTTCATCACCTAAAAGACTAGGTTGGTGAGTACATATGGCAGGATTTTCTTTGTAGCAGCAGCACCCAAACTATGGGATGTCTTCCCAGGAAAAGCCAGCCTGATCCCATTCCTTATGAGTTTCTGGTAGGCAACTAAAATGATGCTGTTTCACATGGCCTTTGGTCCTTGAAATTGCTCTGGCTGTTTTAACTGTCTGGTTTTAAATTATTTTAAACCACTGTTCGTAGTCTGCTTTTAAGACAGTTATAAAAACATTTTAATATATATTTAGTTGCTTTTTTGATCCACTGTACACTGCTTCAAGGGCTCTGGAGAGCTGAGAGAGGGTACATTAATAATTAATCCATCCATCCATCCATCCATCCATCCATCCATCCATCCATCCATCCATCCATCCAGTTTGCAGGCATCCTTCAAGAGTCATCAAGTATATCTACTCTGGTTCCTCCTTGTCTCTTGATGCTTCTTTTAGGAGGATGAAGCCTGCTTTCCCTTTGGTGAGCTACAATTCATGCATGGAATAAAGTCCTCTGTGACTTATCCATGTGAATTTTTTGTGCTGTTGCTGTTATGCTTTCAAGATCCTTGAAGATCAAGATTTCTTGGCAAGATTTATTCAGAAAGGGATTGCCATTGCCTTTCCCTTGGGTTTCCATGTTTGAGTGGGGAACTGAACACTGGTCTCCAGGATTAAAGTCCAATGCTCAAATCACTACACCACTCTAGCTCTCCTGCATGGTCCTAAGTCAATGATTTAGGCACAATTTTATTATCTTCCTCTGCAGCTGTCAAGCCCTGATATGGACCAATGCTGCTGCTTACTGTGGGAAGTGGAAAGAGGAGGTAATTTAGATGCTGAAGAAGCAGCCGGTCTCAGCTGGTAGGGCAAAAAGGAGGGTACACTCACAGATGGAGCTCATTCTTCTTTCCCTTTCCCTCAGAGCCTGGACTATCTATCTGTTCATTATCTGAATTATCTGAATTGACTGCCCCATCTGTTGCCACCAACCTGATGAGCACCAGTAGCATCAGTGGCCTCTCTCAGGACTTGTCAGCTTGCTAGAGGCTTTTTGGATTTGGTGCAAAGAGGCAGATAATAACCCCCTTCAGCTGTTACCACGCCGTGCACCCCCACATATTGATATGGTTTAATTGGAAAAATATGATTTAATTGGAAAAATATATTAATTGGTATAAAATTAAAACATGTCCTGCTATGGCTGTACAGCCTGGCTGGATAAGAGGAAAAGACTGGTTGAACATGTGGACTGAGAATTAGGTCTAGGCATAGCCAGGTCATAGTCAGGAAATCACCAGACACTCCAGAGATAATAGGCTTGCAGTTAGCCTTAACAACTTGACCTTTCTGGCAATAATGTCTGGGAGATTCCCACAGGACTGCTGATTGTCTTAACTCCTCTTCCTCTGATCAAACCAACCTTTCCTGTGTTCTAAAACCTGTCCAACAAGCATAGAGCTATCAGGGTGATAGTTAGCCCTTTGTCATATAATTTTAAGACTATTAGCCCGTTCCAGACCTAATTGTCAACTCTGTGAACTCTGTTGTTTACTTGGCTGGAGAGCCATTCACACCCTTGTCTTCCAAGCAGCAATCATGCACATAAACCCCTGTTTTCGGCCAGTCAACTCACAATACACTGATTGTTCATTGTCACTCTGCCAATCCAATTCCCAATTGTATACTGTCCTTAGATGCAAATCTAAGCCACACCACTGCTTCTTTGCTGTTCTTCTAGATTGGCCATCCAGTACACCTTGATCTCTTGCTATCCAAAACTTTCCTCTTTTTCCCTTCAGTTAGCCTTGTGTGATTTTTGTGACTGCTTGGATCTGGTGTGTGTGATTGCAATTCCCCAATAAAACACAATTAAAATTACTTTTGGATCTCTAGCTGGTTCTTCCCTGCACTCATACTGGTAAACATAGGTGTAAAAGATCTTGTTAGGTTACTCCTCTTCTCACAGACCTCCTCTTTGAGTGAATATTCTCTACCATTTCACAGAGGTACTGGCATCACGGGTGGACCACTGAGTCGCCCATATTTTGGGGTTACACAGCCCATTGAAAAAGAGGCATATACACACAAAAGCCACACTTATGTGGGCATATGTCTCTGAGAGAATCCTGCTCCGTGTGTACAAAATGTCCAACATTTATTTCAGAAGTGATAAATTGCCAATGTGATATTTGCTTCTCTGTGGTATTTGCATTTTTAAATCATTTCTATTACAGGGTTGGGTTTTTTATATGTAGATTACATGAGTGGAATTTTAATTCATTTGATTTTTAGTATTCACTAGCTGATTGGTTAGCTCTTTTCCTGGTTTAGCTTTGATCTCTGTTCTAATTCGGATCTCCTCATTTGTAGTGATTTCTCCCACCATTAAAGACTGCTTAATTAGATTTATGGCCAACTCATCTCAGCATTCAGCTCAAATTACTAGCCAGCAATGGTTGCCCTATGTTTATCCCTCTTTGTGTACTTTGAATGACTTCTATTATAATTACCTCATTTTTATTAGAACCAGTACAAAGGGCTTAACTCCAAAACTCATTGAGTACAAACCAGTTTACATTTTTCTGCACTAGTGGTCTACTTCAAATATGATGTTGGGTCAGAGGCAGAACATTAGTTTTCAATTAATTTTCTACCAATGTTGTTGTAGTCATAATCCCACTTGTTTTATTACCACCAGTTCCCTAGAAGAACAGAGAGGCAAAGTTGGCTCCATTCCTTAGAAAGAAACATTCAAGAGCAACTATGTCTACTGTCATGGCTAGTCAATATTCCAGAGGTCAGTTAAACATTTGCAGAATTGATTGCTGAGGTCACAGGATCATAGTGAGTGGCAGCAAGGTTTTGGAGAAGAAAGCCGAGCTCCTAAGAATGGTCTGTAGTTTGAGCTTTGGGAATGAAGGGATAGGTGACTCACAGAAAGGGGAGTACCTCATCCTGAAAATGTTTGGGTGAGGTGCTTCCCTTGTTTGAAGAATAGCACATCTTAGGAGAAGGGTTCTCCCCTCCTGTACCTTGCTATTGCCTCCCAGCATCAGTAGCCTTAAGGCAACTGTCTCACTTAGCCTAATAGTAAGTCCAGTCCTGCTGATTTAAGACACATGGCAACAGAGTAGATTGTAGTCTTCCATTTGAGCCAAGTTTTGCTTTGCTGCTTACACCAGTTGCTTTAATGCAGACAAATAATCTAATCACATGCCCAAACCTTGCTGAAAATCTTTTTTTCAATCCTCTGTTAAGATTGGAAGGAGATCCAGTTTCACAAAATGACTTTCCCCCAAAGTTCATTTATTATTCTTGTTGATTTATTATTGATGTTTTCTTTGAAAAAAAAATGCCCACTCTTTCTTATTTTGAAAAATGTCTGTGTTTTAAAGGTGCAAAGTTGCTGTAAATACGAGGAAAGTGGGTAAAATCTTCCATTTCCTTTTTGAACAAACAAGCCCCTCTTATGCTGAAAGAACAAACAGAGGAAGCTAATGCCAGGAAAGAAAAACCTGGACAGGATGGGTTAGTTATTTGTACTGAAACATCTAAACATCTCAGGGGTGTAGTCTAGAACAACACATTTCAGCCTTCAAGGATATATATTTCTGTGAAACACATACGCAAGGATATGTTTGTTAAGATGAAGGAGTTTTGTAAATGCATTACTTTGTTTTGTATGAGACAAGAGTATTTATTTGTTGCTCAGGCTGCAATTCCATGCATTTTTTACTAGGGAGTAAATCTCACAGAAGTCAGCAGGAATTACTTCAGAGTAAATGTGCTTAGGATTGCATTGTCAGTCACTGAGACAAGGGGATTCGGAAAGCATCAAACTTAGGAAATGTCATTGTGTGTATGGTTGTGTTTTCAAGTTATTCTTAAAAATCCTCTCAGATTTTTAAGTCGTTCATATAATACAAAGCAGCACTGGAGATCCTCTAGGCTGTGGGCTGGATCCAGTACACTAGACCTTCCCAACCATTGGGCTGAGGCCTGTGTTAAAGACTCTTCTCTCAGTCCTGCCACTCAGGAAAGATGAAAGGTGAGCAAAAATGGCTCCCTCAAATCCTGTTGATTCAAGGAGCCTGGAAGACCTTGAAGAGGTCTTGAAGCTTCCCATCACACCTCCCATATGTCCTTTCCCAGCTGCAAAGGTGAGGAATGTGGGGAAGTTGTCTGGTTGCCTCAATTGCCTAGAGGAAGGGGGGATGAAGGAAATGCATGTGGCCCCAGATACCCTTTTGTGGCCCTCCAAGTCCTCTGAAGGCTCCCCAAGACCATAAAGAAGCAATTAAACCCACCACATTTTGGCAATTTGATCTTTTGGCCATGTACCTTAGCAGAGGAATTTTTTTTTTCTTTTAAACTTATCTAGAAGATAGGATGAAAATAACAAGTCAGCAGCAAGCTACTGTAGGTGTTCAGAAAATGTGTTTCTGACCCATTGTTCCTATGGGAACAATCCCCACTTGATGAAACGAGGCCACTGCCACAAGCCAAAGATTGCCTGTTGCAGATCAGTTGGTGGCAGCAGAGGCTTCTTTGTTTTTTAAAAAATCAATTAAAAAAAATCAAGGCTAGACTCTTGGAGGTAGGCTGAGGAATGTACCACCCCTTTCCTCAGAAGCAGTTGCCCCCTGAAGAAGAGCATCCGCAGCTGGAAGTTAGGCAATGTTGGGAAGCAGAGCCTTCCTTTTTAAAAAGACACAGCAAGGGTCCCCAAAGCTTCTTAAAAGGACAATGCAAGATTACCAAGAGACTCCCTCCCTTACACCTGTTGAGGAATCTGTTACTCTGATTTCTGGGGTCCCTTGGGGGACAACTCAGTGTGCTCCACATGATGGGGAATGGAAACTAGCCAGAGCACAAGCAGTAGCAATGCGAGAGGCAGGGTAACCTAGCAGGGTCTTTTTACCCAGTTTTTACGGGGTCAGGCCAAGACAAAAACCGAACAAAAAATGTCCAATAAATGATTTTATTGAATGAAAGTCTCACACACCAATGCAATCACTCACACACTCACTCAAGACCTATTAAAAAGCAAAAGAGAGGAAACTGGATAGGGGAATATTGAAGGGGTTGTAGCTGGAGTAATACTGCACCTTTTCCTGAAGTCCGTGGTCCGGGAAGATAGCGGAGAAGTGGGGCTCAGCACAGAGAGGGCTGAGGAGATTACTCAATGGACAGAGAAACGGTCAGCTGGAATGACCGGGAGCGATCCAAAGAACTGCTCAAAAACTGGGACTATTTGTAGGGGAAAAGGTACCTGGAGGGCTAATCCTTTCCCGGGGAGAACAATAGGTGCTGCAATGAGAAAGAAGCTCCACAATGGTAACTTCCTTTGAGTGATGAGATTACAAGGTGTTGCCAAAGTCTCAGGATCTTCGGCTGGATTTGGTTGTGGTGTGACTTCATGTAAATGGTCCTCGCCTGATAGGATATTTGCTCAACTTGGGGCAAACACGCTAATCCCTTCAAGTCGGCTTCTCAGGGGCTGAGGACCCTTTGTTTACTGTGGGTTTGCGCAGCTTGAGGTCTCCTGGGGCTACGTGACTGGTGATTTTACTGGCCTGACCTGGTTTTCGATTGTTTGACCATTGCTGCCTATGTGCCCATCCGGGTGACCTCTCAGGCACATTGAATCATATTTTAATATCAAAATTGTAGACCCCGGGATAGGGTTTTTCCAGTGGAGTAACAAATATCCCCCAATAATCCAACTGTTCATTTTTCAAAATGGACATAAATTAATAAATTCAAAGAAATAAAAAAGAACAAGTAAAGGTTGAAATATATTTTCCTCAGTTTGTCCACATGTAGTTAATTTTAAAATAATTTCCTGTGTGTTAACTATTTTTTAAAAATAAATTATATATAAAAAGGGAAGACATTGAACACTTGACCAATCTGGGAAGTGGACTCTAGTCCTACCCTAGTTCCTGGCTGTGAATCTCTTCCTTTGGTGGATATCTACATAAGTGTCTACATATGCATATGAGAAGAAGAGGTGTATCTGGCAATTCACCAAATGCTAATTTGGGCTTTGCGTTTAAATTTAACTCCACCCAGTGTAGCTTGAAAAGGTTAAGCGGGATGGAATGAGTTCTTCCTCTGGCTAAAAATTATCCCCCATACTTACCATTAAGCAGCCATACAAAAATTATAATCAAATAATAAAATCAGCAGAATAATCTGAAATAATGTAAAAAAAAAGAAAAGAAAAAAAAAGAAATCCTCTGTTAAAGAGCACTCCAGAGCAAGGAACAAGGCTCTAAAAATCATCTTGAAAATTTCATAACAGAGAAATGGATACCTGCAGTATCACACCACTTTATTATTAAAATCCCTCTCCCAAAATGAGCAATGGTGTTTTTAAAAGTTGCTTAATATTGTTTTACTGATATTTATTCACTCTGTTATGGGACCATTAGGTGCTATAAATCTTATATACATAAATATTTCACATTAAACCCCTAACATACCATCTAATGAGTTCTAAAGAGCACTTGTGGACTTGTGGTTTTCCAATGCACCAAAAATCCTTGTGCTACTATTACAACACAGGACAAATCATGGTCTTTGGCAATGGGTCCCTTCCCAATGTGCAGAGATAGTATTTTGACAATATAAAGTACTTACCACTTCTAAAAAAAGTACTGGTCATAGAAGCAATCGATTCACATGAGGAGACCACCATGCAACTATCTCATATAGCATTTCCTGCTTCTTTCTGTGCATTGAACAGTAACAAGCTGTGAATTTTCAATTCAGGAAGAAGAGGTATAGGTAATCTCTCTCGAATTGGTTTCTCCTAATTAGACTGGACCAATGCTCAGCATACAGAACCAGCTTCCAGGAAGCTGGAAACATCTAGGCTGGGATTCTAAAGTGAGTGAGGTTACTCTCCATGGCTGCACAGAAAAAAAAAAATGATGGTAACCACAGAAAGGGAAACTTCTGAGCCTGCATTTGTTAAATCTGTGGAGGGATGGTGGATGATAGGATTTATGCAAATTGTGATAAATCTTCCCTCAGTCCACTGAGCTCTGACCAAACATGGCTCAGAGTCAAGTGCAAAACAAAACACATAGAGCAGAGTTGATAAACACGGCAACAAAAGCGTGTGCTGCAGAGTATGATATGCAGCACTGCTCTGACCCCAAAACTCATTCACTAAGGAACACTATCACACAGTGTTGTCTTCCAAGGATACCTGGAGGCTTTTAATCTTCTGTTCCAATATATACATATGTACAGGATTCGCAGATCCTCCAACAGAGATTCAGCATTCCATCATCAACACATCAAGTGGAGATACGCTCTGGCAAAGCCTCCGGCCAACAATCAGGCAGACCAAGAAAGAAATTGGCCAGATTCCATCTCCTTATATACATAGGAACTAGCTGATGTAACCCCCAGCCAGGATTTCATGTCCCATGGCTGATGTAACCCCTTGTCCTGGTTACATTACACTGTGACTCAGCTTTTTGTCCCAAGGGGATTACCTCATGACATGCACAGTCATTCCCCCAGGTACTTTCCACATGCACATCATATGTATTTTATTGGACCAAAGGTCACAGCAATCCTTTTCCAACAGAATCATTGGCATCTTATTGACTCCATAGAGCCAGAGAACTATGGAAGGACTGGCTTAGACAATTGCCTGTGCCAGAGGGCAGTATAAAGAATGGAGGACAAAGATGTGTGCCATAAACCACTACTCCAAAAGAAGGAGAAAGGCTAGAAAGAATCATGAGGAACAGCCTGAGTTAGGAGGTAGTCATTGTTGGTCCTCAGCATCTGTTGCCTGAAGCTGTTGTCATATTCTACCTAACGTTACCTAATACTGCCTAACATGATTGTTGAAGTAAACTAATCAGGCAAATGGTAATATGTGTCCCAACAACTTTTTAGTAGAATCAACTGTGGGTAACTGAGTAAACCACCTATTTTTGCATCCTACTTAATGGTAGAAATGGGATTCTTAAATACTATGTAGCAGGGCATGTGGAATGGATGAAGTGCATGTTTGGTTTGGCAGTCACAAAGTGTGTTGGCCTGATCTATGCAGAGAACAAATACTTTGGTTTCTATTTCATTGAGATATTCATGGGCCTGTCTGCCACCATAGATCTGTCACCACGTACTAGACTGGTGACCTGAACATTTTGTTATAAGTTATTTTAGAACAAATGTGCAAGCAGATGGCAGAGGTAGGCATGCCAAGAAGCCAGAAAGAGGAAGCTGGACTGTTTTAGTAGGGTGGTTCTCCTTTGTATTGCTACAGCAATATGCATTAATAGGCTGTGCCTACTAAATGAAGATAAAATGGAAGTAAAAGAAAATGATTTCTTGCCATCTCAGTATAAAAATAAAGGCTTCTGGAAAATTACATGCTATTAGTTTTACAGCCCCGCCTGTCACCCTTTTCAGACACACAGCTGAGTCTTTTCTCCCTCTCCCAGCAAAAGTATTTGTGTACGAGATATTAGAGGGAGAGATGCTTGCATGTCAGATGTCAAAAGTTAGTTATGCGCAATGATATTCAGAATGAGCCATTGCTGGCTAGTAATTTTAGATAAAAGCAAGGCTTTAGTGATTGACACTGGCATATATAATGCCTGAAGAAATTATAGGTATTTGGCCATTCAGCAAAGCTAGGAATAGAACCTTTCCCCAGGCAGTGCCTTTCCCTGAAAAAACTTCCTATGTACTTGCAGATTTTCCCACGAGGATATATAGCAGCATTCGAGGGGAGGAGTCAATTGGTAAAACTGTGCTGGAGGTAATGGTTACCTTCCCCTCTTCCAACCCCTTGGTTGATCCTACCATTACGCAGAATGAGGTGGCTGGTTGCATCATGGGGCGGATATATCTTGGCTGGTCCTCCCAAGGCCTTGGTTGGTCCTACTAGTAGGCAAAATAAGGTAACTGATACTGCAGGATGGGCCAGGACAGCACGGAATTGCAGAACAGAGTTGAATGTGTCACAAAAAAATTGGCCTGGGTTCCTGAAATTAGATTGCTCCCTTCAAAAGTGGCAGAAGAGGACCAATGTTACTGCAAGTACTGAAGAAAGACTCAATTGCCAGTCCAGTTGGCTTCTTCATGTGGTATGGGGGAGGAGCACTGACAGAATTTCATTTCAGCTTGTTTTTGGTGGTGATTTAGCTAAACGTACACAGCTTGGAGGTAGAAGAAAGTGAAATTGTCCCAGTTGTCCATCCCTGAGGAATGAGTGTGGGTTTCATGTCAGTTTTCTTTTGGATCAGAATTTTGATCAGACAGGAATAATAAGTTAAGAGTGTTTTCCATCAGAAGCAGATGGTACCATGTGATTTTATCATCTAACTAGCGTATATAGCCGGCATTGTCCAGGATTTTATTTTGTCATAGGTAATACTTGTCAGAAAGATTTGAGACCCTGTGTCTCTAATTCCCCAAACTGTCTTGTCCAATACCTGTAACTTTCCCCCATATTCCCCAATCCAATCTGTATTCAGACTTATTAACATATAGAGGTTGGGTTCCTGAGGGAATACGTTGCCCTCCTCCTTGCTGTTAGGCTGCATCTCCATAGCAACTAGCCTATTCAAGACAGACACAGTTGACTGAGGCCCAAGAGCTCTCTGGCTGAGAATTCTAAAGGCCCCTCCCTAAACTGCAAACCCCAAGATTCTATCGAATCTTCACAGGCGGACAATCATATGAGGTCTGACACAGACAAACAAAATTTGACTTTTATATATTAGATAAGAATGAAAATAAAATAAATTATTCTGGCCTATACCTAATCTTGCATGTTCACTGAGCTTGCTTTGCATGGCATTATGTTTTGTTTGTTTATTTCATTTTTATGCTGGCTTTTCCCAGAGTGGGAACCAAGGTGGTTGCCAAAGAGGATCAGTTGAAAAACTTAACAATAAAACACACTCCAGGCCACTGCTGAAATCTGGGCATTTTTTTTTTTTTTTAGCAATAAAGGCAAATTCTAAATGATCCCTGTCTAAACAAATACTGTATGCTTATACTGGGATGGAGGATTTTGCTGCCTTTTTGAAGTAACATTTGGTTGTAGGGAAATTTTAATACTCTACATTAAAAACAGAAGGTGTATTTTGAAAGAAATCCGGGACTATGGCATGATTGGAACAGCCTCAGGCAGCAAAATATTTGGACCGTGTGCATCTGTCCTCTGCTGGACTATGGTTCTAACCCAAAATCTGTGCCTTTCCATGACAGCTTTAAAAAAAAAACATTAAAAGAGATCAGAGAACTACACAAATCTCCACATTTCATTGTGGTGCAACATTTGTTAGCAGGACAAAACTGATTAAGAGCATATTTGCAGAAAGAAACCTGTCACCAACTTCCAGGCTCAAGTCACTGTCTTCTCATGCTCTTTTCTTTTTCTGATTTGAAACAGAAAAGAGCATTGGAATTGCTAATCTGTGCTCTGAAGCAGGATGGGGGTGTGGAGGAGATCACAATATGAGATTAGCGCAGTTCGAAATAAGTCAGTTTTTTTTTGTATAGCGACCGCCACTTCTGAAAGTGGATTTTTCTTTATAACACAAGTCTTTTAATCACTTGGCGTTTTGTAGTGTTGTGTTAAACACCATCTGTGATTGTTAGCTGGATTTTTTTTTTTGTGTGGTGGTGGTAGTGGTTTTGTTTTCATAAAGACGTGTTTCTTGCAGATAAAAACGTGAATAATCTGTGCGGTTTGATTTGAATAATTTATACACAAGGCACCACAGACTTATAATTGTAATTACAGCGTTCGGCTCAGCAGCAGTGCATTTGAAGCGGAATGCCTGATTGTAGCGTGTAGCTTATGCGCTGGAATTTCATTTTGTTTTTCCAGGAAGGCTCAGTGCCTTCGCAGAAGTTTCTAAGAGAAGTTTGTCCAAAGAGTTCCTTTCCTCCCCCCTGCAGGGCTTTTGTGTCCTCCCTCATCTCTGCCTTCCTCCCTGGATTTTGAAATCCAATCTTGCATGCCACTGTGGCACGATGATAAAGTAAAGGTGGCTCCAAAAAGTGCCTATGGTTGGAGAGAGAGGGAAAGAAAAAATGTTCTTGTTGGAGGAGCAGCTGCTCTCATCAATAATTTCCTGAAGAAATAGGCCTGGAGTGTAAACAATATTTTAGACAGAGGAGAATGGAACAGAATATGCCATTTCTTCTTCTTCTTCTTCTTTTTAACCTCCTGCACCCCATTTTTATTTTTTGGCTGTTCTGTGTGGAGAATGGATTAACCCTGTGGAATATCTGCAATTCAAAATAATAATAATAAAAACGCCATTCCTTGCTTGGAAAAAAAATTCAGTTGCTTTCTCAAAAGGAACATTTCTGAGAAGAAAACTATGTCCTATATCTATATTACGATTATTAAAAAAAACAAAAAAACTTAGGAAGATGTTGGAATTTGCAAAAGACCAACAACTATGAGAATGACAGACAGATTTTTTCAAGCTAGAAGCCTTGAAGTAAAGTGGCTTTTGACCACAGTTCTCAAGTCACATGTGGAAATTGGCTCACACGCCCCGGACGTTTTAAAATTCAAATCCCACATTTTGAAATAACTCTCCAAGGGCCAGATTACATGCGGGCAAAACGTCACATCTTCATAGTCTTTTGCAGCAGTATATAGGATTTGTCATGTGGCTATAGCTGAATACAGGGCTCTGCCAAAAAGCCCAACATAACAGATTTATTAAATGAAGTATGCTGGCACTGAAAAATTAGAAAGCTACAGGTTTGCCTTTTGGGTGCTTCTAGAATTTTCCTTTGCAGGATTTTCCATCTCTCACGAGTGCCTTTTGTTTTGAGTTGTGCAACAAGCACTGCCGTATCTCTCATGCCAGAACAAAATTTCCCTTTGCCAAGTTTCTGCTGGTCCTGGAGCTGTGAAAGACATAGCAGCCTGGCAATAAATGCAAAGAAGCAGCCTTTCCTTACAGACTCCTTTTGTTGTTCTTGTGCACCTTCAAATTGTTTCTGACTTATGGAGACTTTATCGTGTGTTTTTGTTTTGTTTTGTTTGCAAGATTTGTTCAGAGAGGGTTTGCCTTTGCCTCCCACTGTGGTTGAGAGAGGGTGACATGCCGAAGGCCACCCAGCAGGTTTCCTTGGCCAAACAGGAATTGGATTCCTGGTCTCCAGAGTCACACTCCAACACTTGATACACTACACAATGCTGGCTCTCTTACAGCCTCCTTATATCTGGGTCTAAAGTTGCTGTCATACACCAAAATAATCCATCATACTAAATCGGGTATTTTTTTTCATGTGTGTGGGGAAATTGGTCCCTAAGTTGATAGAGCATACTTGCTTCTGCACTATACTATAGTGTAGGGGATGTATTGGCTTTGTGCTTAAAATCAGAAGTGCTTTGCACAGAAAGCCCAATCCACAATCTAAATGTAGATGCAACCCTGTAAAGAAGGGAGTAAGGAAATAAGAATGGGAAAAGAGATAATGATAACACTGACTCTGAGCCACCAATTTAACTGGCTAAATGCTCAGTTCATGAAGTATAAGCCTGACTGAACTCCATATGCTCTACTGCCATGCAGATTTACTGTGTAGTGGTTTGGGTATTGTACTAGGACTCTGGGAGACCAGGATTTGAATCCCTGCTGTGTGACCTTCGGCAAGCCACACTGTCTCAGCCCCATGGAAAGGCAATGGCAAACCTTCTCTGAATAAATCTTGCCAATAAAATTCATGATAGGTTGCAAATCTATATGTCAGAAATGATTTGAAGTCACATAACAAGCATGTTTAACATGGGGAGGAGGGGAAGAGGAGAAAGGAGGAAAGGAGGCATGTGCATCTTATGAATAATCAAATTCATGAAGGTCAAACCCACAAATGTGGAGGGAGGACTGTATATGTATTTTTTTTTCTTTTTCAACAAGAAAGGTTGTCTCAGAACATCAGAAAAATGGTCAATAGCTGCCATTTCCCCCCATTTTGGAATAAGAAACTGTGGTTTGTGCAAGAATACATTGTCTTCTATGCAGAAACAGGTTTTTCTATTCAAACAATTTTTTCACAGAAAGTTCTAAAATTAAAAAAAGACCTAAAATGCATTACAAAAAACCCTCTTGCAAACTTGTGCAGTGTGAGAAAATGTTTGGAATTATTCATTCTTGTGTGGCAAGATGAAATAAATGAAGATTAGGTTTCTAGTTTAAATCTAATGAAAGCATATTTTACTAGAACCTTCTTTGGCCTGGCACCTTTCAGATTTGCTGGTCTATACCCTTCATCATCCTCAGACAGCATGTGCTTCTGGAGAGGTTGATGGGACTTGAAGGGTAGTGGGATAAGAAAGACTGATTCATTGTGATGTTTAAACATACACTCCACCCTTCTGTATAGCAAAACAGCAGCACTGGTTTGCTGTCATTAAGCTGTGGACAAAATAACCAGGCAGACTAATGCACAAGCCAGAAGTTCTCCCCAGAGTTTATGGATTTAAACTGTTTGGATTTAGGCCAATCCAGCAGTCTCCAGTGAAATTAAGTGGTCTTAAATCCACTTGTCCCATCTTAATGTGTATTAGACTGCCAAATGTTGTGGGCATGATGGAACGAATGTGTGTTTGTGTGTGTGTGTATGTATGTGCAAACACACACATTTGTGTGCATCACAATAGATTCAAATAAATATATCCATTGGGTATTAGCTTTCAAGACAGGGAAGAAAAAGGACAGGAGTTCAACTGATGAATAGCATCAGTACTGACTGAGACGTTGGGAGCTAAATGAAATTTAATTTATGTTTATTGTTGTTAACTGCCAAGTCAGCTTAGACATATGGCAGTCCTGAGAATGAGAAACCTCTGAGTAACTCCATCATAAACTACCATGCTCAGGTCTTACAGATTCAGCGCTGTGACTTCCTTGACTGAGTCTATCCATCTGTAATGTGGTCTTCTTCTTTTCCCACTGTGTTCTACCTTACCAACCACTATTGTCTTTTCTAGTGAGCCATGTCTTCTCGTGATATGTACAAAGTATGAAAACCTTAATTTAGTCATTTTCTAGGGAGGGTTAAGGCTTCATTTGTTCTAGGTCCCACTGATTTGTCTTTTTAGCAATCCACGTTATCTGTAGAACTCTTCTCCGGCACCATGTTTTGAATGATTTGAATGAAATCATCTTCATTCTGTCTTCCTTTCTTCAGCTTTACAACCATACATAGAAACGGGAAATACAGTGGCATAGACAATCCTAACTTTTTAGACAATGATATATCTTGACATTTCAGGATCTTGTCTAGTTCCTTCTTAGCTGCTCTTCCAAGCCCTAGTCTTCTTCTGATTTCTTGACCGCAGTCTCCATTTTGAGACTTGAGCACTGGGCCATGGTCTGGAAAATCTTTATTTCAATATTTTCATCATTTACTTTAAAGCTATGTAAATCAACTGTGGTCATTATTTTTATTTTCTTAATGTTCAACTGTAAATATGCCTTTGAACTTTCTCTCTTGACTTTCTTCAGTAATTATTCCAAGTCTTTCCTATTTTATACTAGTAGTAAGTCAGAAACAATTTGAAGGTATGCAAAAAAACAACAAAGTATGGTGTCATCTGCATATCTGAAATTGTTGATGTTCTCCAATTTTCATGCCTCCTTCCTCCAACTCTAATCCTGCATTATGTTATGATATGGCCAGTGCACAAGTTAAACGGATAGGGTGGCAAAATGCCTGACTCTCTTGATAATTGGAAAATCATTCTATTTCTCCGTATTCTGTCCTGATGGTAGCCTCTTGTTCTGAGCACAGATTATGCATTACAATAATCGGATGTTGTGGCACATCCACTTCTTCAAGAGTAATTTCAGCTTTTCATGATCTATTCCACACAACCAAAGACTTTGCTATAATCTATAAAGCAAAGTCTCCAGACTTTGGTGCTCTCCATTATCCAGTCTGTGTTTGTAACATGATCCTAGTTGCTGTTCTTTTCCTGAACTCAACTTGGACAGCTGGAATTTCTCACTCCATATATGGCAAGAGTCTTTGTTGTAGAATTGAGAGCATCACTTTGCTTGCCTGGGAGATTAATGCAATAGGCCTATGGTTACTGAAATCTCTGGTGTCCCTTTTTTTGAGAATTGGCATATACATTCAGTGTTTCAGATCTGTGGGCCATTCTTTATTTTTCCTTATTTCTTGACAGATTTTAGATAGAATTAAAGTAGATTCTGACTCTGTAGCTTTAATCAGGTCTAGTGGTATGCTGTCAGTTCCTGGTGATTTTTTCCCTTGAGTCCTTTGAGTGCAGCTTCCACTTTATTTTCTAGAATTATAGGTTCATCTTGAAATAGTTCTTCCTTGAATGACTCCATCATACTTCATCTTTTTTGTATAGATCCTCAGTGTATTGTTTTCATTTTTATTTGTACTTGGTCATGTATTGTTTCCCTGTGTTGGTTGTACAGCGTCCTCATTCTTGGTTTAAATTTCCCTTTGATTTCTCAGTTCTTGTGGAAGAGGTGTCTTATTCTTCCTTTTTTGTTGTCATCTTCTATTTCTCTGCATTGATTATTACAGTAGTTCTTTTTGTCTCTGCACTCAAGTTGCTGACCAGTTGCCTTCAGGTTTCTGACTCCATTTCTATCACCTTTTAGTTTTGCTTCTCATGTATCCATAACTGCTTGAAGAGCTTCATCTGTCATCCATTGAGGCTTCTCCTTCTTTTTGGCTGCAGATAGTGGTTTTTTGCATTCCTTGCTGACAATGTTCCTGGCTTCAGTCTAAGGTTCTTTTAGCTCCTGGTTAATTAAACTTGATAGTGCAAATCTTTTTTTTTTTTTTGCATTATCTTTAATTTCTATGGAGATGTTTTTCAAGTTGGATTTTGGCACAATCGTTGGTTTAGTGTTCCTTAGTTTTACACTAATTTTTGATATTAGCAATTCACAGTCTGTGGTCTTGTTTTTGCAGAGTTAATGGAGCTTCTCTATTTTCTGCTTCCAATTATGTAGTCTATTTGATTTCTGTATCGGCCATTAGGTGACGTCCATGTATACAGTCACTGGTTTGGTTGTATGAAGAATGTATTTGCAATGAACAAACTGTTGGCCTCACAAAATTCAATCAGTCAATCTCCTGCTTCATTTCTTGATTCTAGGATAAATGTTCCTACAATCTTTGATTCTGTTCTGTTTCCTACTCTTGCATTCCAATCGTGTAGGATTAACAACAAGTCCTGTTTTGGAGTGTGATCAATTTCCTCCTAGACTCCAGCATAGAATCTTTCTGGTTCTTCTTCTTCTGCCTCTGTAGTTGGAGCATAAACTTGGATTGTGATTATATTGATGGGTTTTCTCTGAAGTCTTATTGATATTATTTGGTCAGACTAAATGTTATATCCTTTTATTACTTTTGCTACATCTCTCCTCTCCATTTCTTCTCATACTTTCATTTCCTGAATAAAACACAGTGTAATTATCTGATTCAATATGTCCCATTCCTGTCTACTTCAGCTCGCTTACCCCAAATATATTTATATCTTCCAGTTCTTGTTTTACAATGTCTAACTTCTCCTGATTATGCTTTTCACATTCCATGTTCCTATAATATGGGCTGTGCATCTCCAGGCCTTCCTTTCACCTCTGAGCATGTGAACAGCTGAATATCCTTTTGGCTTCAGTCCACTTGTGTTATTAGCCATAGCACTACTTGTAGTTGTCTTCTATCTCAGTAACTTGCTGAGTGTCTTCTGACCTGGAAGTGTCAAATTCTTGCATTATCTCTTGTTCCATTTTGAATTGTTTCATCATAGGGTTTTCATGGTAAAAGCCATTCAAAAGGGTTTACTTGCCTTTATCTGTACAATACTAACAAGTGTTACCTATGGTGTCATTGTCATTTCTCTGAGAAATCCTTCAACACTTGAGTTACTGCCCACTGGCTGTTTGGTACACTTAGCTTGGCTTCTCAATAAAAGCCTGTCTGATATGGGAGATGTTGGATAGCTGTGACTTTTGCTCCAATTAAAAATACTATTGATGTGCATGTGGGGAAAGCACCTGGGGAATGACTGTGCACGTCATGAGGTAATCCCCATGGGACAAGAAGGTTGAGTCATAGTGATATGCAATCCTGGGAAGGGGTTACATCAGCCATGGTCCCTGTGTATACAAGAGGTGAGCCCTGACAGGCTTTTTCTCGGTCTCCCTGACTCTTGCCAGAGCTCTGTCCGAGCATACCTCTACCTGATGTAATGATGGAGTGCTGAACCTTTGTTGGAGGATCTGCGAATCCTGCTGTACAGCTGTATATATTGGAACTGAAGAATAAAAGCCTCCAAGGTATTTTTTGGATGACAACACTGTGTGCTAGTGTTCCTAGTGGGTAGTTTTTGGGTCAGAGCTAGTGCTGCCTGATACACTCTGCTGCCCACGCTTCTTGTGGCTATGTTTTCTAACTCTGCTGTATGTTTGTTTTGCTTGCCACTGAGCCACGTTTGTTCAGAGCGCAGTGGTATTAGGGAGGATTTAGTGCGGTGTGCTTAAATCCCATCATCTGCCTCCCTCGACAGGAGACCCTACTAGTAGCACTACCACCATCAGCATAGCCTTTTGCCTCACAGAAGCATGCAGCCCCAACACTGCAGAAAGATACCTGTATATAAATGAATCAACAGGGCTGAGTGAGGAGAGAATAAGCAATAAAGGCAGCCCCACTCCCACCAAAAACACATCTAAAAAAACAAAACAAAGAGTCCCATCTATGGAATTTAATATGTGAGAACTTTCAGTCCTTTCACTCCACATCTGGCTCCACATCTACATTTTGATCCAACAACTGGTGTGATAAATGTGGGTGGAAGAAGAAGACAAGGAGGAGGAGGAGGAGGAGAGGCAGTGAAGGAAAGGATTACATGCTAAAGAACCTCTAGCAATATCTTACTTATGTAGCAGACAAAAGCTTTATAGTTTCAGATTACAGCAGATAACACAACAGGCATTAACTGGTGTGTCATTTCAGGGAATGCAGTGGATTCCCGCAAGGCTGTATGGAAGCAAATTTTGCACTGAATGTTGACTGCAAGCAAGTGTCTGTGGTTTCATTGATGGCCTGAATTGTTGTTGGGTTCTTGGAGTCAATTTGTCTAGGTCCTGGTAAGGAGTCCATCTAGAGAAAAGAAATGTATATCTGTGTATATGTATGTTTTGTGGCCTACAGACTAGGTAGATGGCCCTTTGAGTTGTTACAATTCAAGAGAAAAGGTTCTGAGCAACAGGAAGGAAGTATCTGGAACTCCCAATGGAGGAAAGGTGAACTGTCACCCTGCTTTTGTCTTTTCATCAGCAGGCAAAAGTCTTTTTAATCAAGAAGGCCTCTGGCAAATGACCTTCTTGGATGTAGGAAGGGCTTTTTACTGGAAGGGTGCTATATTTTCTTTTATTGGGATGTTTTCAAAAAATCATGCCTGATTTTTTTAAAAAAAATCTTTTAGTCATTTTATATTTTAACTTGTGGCTGTTTTATTTAATTGTAAGCTGCCCTGTGTTCCATTCCTGTTTAATTGTTTTTTTTTTTTGCATTTATAATATAACATTTTAGCCAAGTTCTGTTTTAAAACTGTCATAACCCGCCTTGTGCTCCTTGGTGAGAGAAACGTGGAGCATAAAAATTGACTAAGTAAGTAAGTAAAATGCAAGATATGAATTGAACAAATAAACAAAAATAAAAAGACTTCTGCTAACTTTACTCCTTCCACTGCCAGTTATCCACTGCAACTGCTAATTACCCCAATGATCACCTTAGACCAAGCCAATCATGGCTAACTGTTCATTTTTCTTGCTGCCATTGTCCCTTCTGAGAGGATGGCCTAGTTATTTTCAGAGGTTCTGTTCTTGTCTGACCATAGCCTAGACCGTATCTGGCATCTACTGACAGAGATCTCTCTTAGTTCTACTGTCTGAAGTACAGACTAGACAATACAACTTAATCGCTGTAAACTGCCTTCAGGCCTAGTTATGGGGAAAAGAGGAAACAGACAAACAAACAGCCTGCTTAACACATTTTTAAAAGAGGTACTCCCTCAAATGGCAAAAGACCTCTGTCAGTCACAGCACATGACTTTCCTCCATTATGTGTCTTGCATCTAGCATCTTTGTGTCGTTACTGGTTACTGAAAGGGAAACAGGGATTTAATTTATAAGTCTGATTGGTGACAAACATATCTTTGAGGAAATCTTCTTGTGGAAAGGACATTTAATGAGTCCCACAATAACTAATTTTCACCATGAATGCTGCTGGTAGTTGAACTGTTAGGAATGCATATTTCCCAATATTAAGTGCTAAAATATGTCCTTTCTGAGATGGTGGAGGTGGAGAAGTGTTGCTTCAGTCAATTAAAGCCTGCATTTCAGTGCCTAACTGGACATGCTAGTTTGAATATGTGTGTGTGTGCATTCACCCATATTATCAGTTGCAGCTAGCAGCTCCCAGTCAATGAGATGGTGACTTCGCTCTTGGTTTTAGTTTGAACTTTAAAGGAGCTATCCAAGGTCTGGATCTATTTTGGAATAGGCTCCTCCCTGACATTCCCACATGCTGGGCCATGGTATTCAAGTCTTTTAATCTTATGTAGGCACCTGAGACACAAACTCCTCCAAGGAACTCACCTCATTTTATGGTGGTAGAAACAGCAAAACAACTAAGGGCCCTTTCACACAGCACAATTATAACACTATGATTCCACTTTAGCGACTGTGGCTGTGTCTTATGGATTCCTAGGGCTTGTAGTTTGGTCAGAGACACCAGAGGAGCTCCTTGACTGAGGTTCTAAAGGCCCCTCCCTCAACACCCAGTCCCAGGATTCCATGGGACGGAGACATGGCAATTAATGCGGAAGCATAGTGCTATAGCTGTGCAGTGTAAAAGAGTCTTCAGTAAATATAACTAATCATTTGCCACCTTTTTCACAGCACCCAAAACCTGCCACCTGAGTTGGCCACCTTATTTTGCCTCACTGTAAGGCTGCCTTTCCCACCTATGGATACAACATGGAGATGAGTTGGAGATCGGAGGAAGGAAGAGTCTTAAATAAAAGCCCTCTTTCCTTTGAAGCAGACTTTTAAGAACCCCAGAAGTTCATTCCCAAACCAGGCCTGCGGGGAGCCTGCAACAAGACAGAGCCTTTGTCTCACATGATGGAAGTGAATGGAAGACAAGCAAGGACATAAGCAGGTTTATGACTTGATAGCTACTTCTGCAGCAGGCAGTATAAATTGGCCTGGAGACAAGAGAGACGAGGGAGTCCAAAGCTAGGTCGCTTCCCTCCAGGGGCTAGTGGGGAAGACAGTGAAGCACATTAGGAAAATGTCATGCTGTCGCCAATGTCCCATAGCATTCCCTGTCTTTATCAGCTTCAAAAAGGCCCTTAAAATAGGCAAAAGTGGCATTTCTGACAAGCACAGAAACAGACGTTGAATCAGTTTAGCA
This sequence comes from Cyclura pinguis, assembly GCA_030412105.1. Taxonomy (NCBI): domain Eukaryota; kingdom Metazoa; phylum Chordata; class Lepidosauria; order Squamata; family Iguanidae; genus Cyclura; species Cyclura pinguis. The sequence continues at coordinate 206,401,967 of CM059599.1, forward strand.
TTTATCGGGGCTCACTGATAGCCAGAAAGAAAAATGCGATTATCAGGCCAAGCATGTCACCTGCCTGCAAAAATCTCACTGGTGGAAAAGGGAGTTAGGATGTCGAAGCAGCCAAGAAAAAGATGGGATGTCTTTTTGTCGTGTGGCTGCTTTTGTGCATAGAATAAATCACATGTATTCCATCAATCGTTCAGACAGTCAATATCCTTAATGGTGCACCATACTCAGATGTCACCAGTGGAATTCTGTGAAATGTTTTCACCATTCACATTTGATACAGAAAATGAAAAGGGGGAAATATTGTAAAGGCACCCTGTCAACAATTAGTTGCCATGATATGACAGACTTCTGTATGGCTTCTTTCCTCCTTTTCCATTTTTTGTTGTTTTTTTCCTTTTCCTTGTATTCTGTAAAATTTCACAGAGACAGATACCTACAAAAATGGTCAAGAATGATGCTGGAAAAAGTTGAGAAATGTAAATATCCCAAGATTATGGAGGACAATTGTTAACTTAGAAAGTCAAAAGATGCAGATTGGTAATAGACGTGCCACGTTGGGAAAAGTGGTTGTCTGAGCTGAGATAGGGTTTTTTTGTTTTAATTGAGAAAAAACATTAGAAACTTAAAGCAGGAGCGGAAGGCTGCAAAGAAAGTAGGGACATTGTTGAGCTAGCATAGAGTAGTGGTTTGAGTGCTGGACTATGACTCTGGAGATCAGGTTCAGTGTCGCCATAGGTTGGAAATCACTTGAAGGTGCACAATAACAGTAGGCTGTTTCCCCTCCCTCCTTTGGGCAGCATCATTTCTCCTCATGTGACAGGAAGTGATGCTACATCACTTTCAGCCAATACAGGCCAACTGTAAAGGTTTCCTGAGGTTTGGAGTCTTTTAAGGGAGGGGAGTGAGACCAAGGGGACACAACATCTCCCCCCTCCATTTTGCAGCCGTTTGGACTTTTTTTTTTTGGGGGGGGATTGATATTTGTTTTTTAAAAAATGGGGCCAGGGGTCCTGGGGCTTCAGGAATATCACAGAAGTTATTTGTGGTCATAAAGTGCCTTGGATTGTATGTGGCCTGTTGGCCACACCTCTTTCACTATGGCCATTTCCACACTACACTGTTATAGTGCTGTTATTCCACTTTCAACATCCTATGGAATCCTGGCATTTGCAGTTTACGGAGGGGCCTTTACAGTTCTCAGCCAGAGAGCTCTTTGGTCTCAGTAAACTGCAAACTCCAGAATTCCAAAGGATGTTGAAAGTGGAATAATAGCACTATAACAGTATAGGGCGGAAATGACCTATGTTTTATAATACAGTTGAAAAAAATGAATTCATTATTCAGATGCAGATCTTGTGAAAATCAGAACGACGAGCCTGAATGATTTCTTTAAACAAATTGCTTGGGAAAATATTGGGGGCAGTAAAAAGTGTGGAGGAGAAGGCATAACTAAGTAGCTGTGGAGCTCTCCAAGAAACATGATGGACAAATTCAAGGTAGCTTTTATTGCACAAGTTGGTAATACCAAACCTAAGAAAAATCCAGAGCTTGGAAATGTTACTCCATGAACTACACTTTCCAGAATTCCCAGAGCAATCTGGAGATTGTAGTAAAAATGTAACTTTTCCAAGATTTGGTTAGAAAGTTGTGAACAGGAAGAACAGCAGTTCCAAAGGGCAGATCTAGAAGAAATGGATGAAAATAGTAAAGAAGAAACTGTAACTGCTGTTTGACAGGCTGGGTCAGGAAGGAGTTGAGCTCTTCTTGGCCATCTGTGAAATTTGTATGATTTCTGCAATGAACAGGAACTGAGTATTGCATTTAGGGTAACATTCTACTGTCTTGTGAAGATGGATTGGGTTTATGTTTCTCTCTCTTCTTGGCAACGTACTTTTTGATTTGAAATTTTCCAGATAGAAATGAGTGAATGGGTGGGTGGGGAATGGACAGACAAATAAACGATATTAACACCAGATATGCATCATTCCATCATCATATTTCTTTTCGCCTTTCCTCCCCTGCTTACAGCAAATGTTTCTCTTTACAAGCTCCTTTTGTGAGATAGGGCTTTAGCTGCCACTCTGATGTTTCCAGCCAATTCCACATTTAGAGGCTTTTGCAGTGCTTCACTTGGCATTCTAATTGTCTGAAAGAAACAAAAAGAACCTCACGGCCCGTGCCTCACCATGGCTGGAAACAAAGCAAGTTTAACAGATTGCAATAATCCATAAGCCTGGATCTGGAAGCACACACAGAAGAGACAATTACTTTGACACCCTGAATAGCAGAGGAAATGTAAAGCAAGCAAGACTGGGCAGGAGAATGAGGCTGGCTGGCATAGCTCTGGATGGGGCATGTCACTGAGTGATTGGAGCCTAAATTGCTTTGTCTCATAGCCGTGTGTGTGTGTGTGTGTGTGTGTGTGTGGGTTGCGTGCCACTGTTGGACTTGCAGTTTTATTCATTATTTTTCATGAGGGTGGTGTGGGGAAACACAATGTAAATTGTGGTTGTTATTATTTGATATCAAAGACTTGTTTGCCTAGCACCAAGCTTTTCCCTCTTGATAAGATCTATGAGATGTAGTGTAGATAAATAATAAGGGGAGCTTTTAAACAACAGCACACACGTACACAGAAAAATAAATGACATGCTGCATTTATCCTTTGGCAGGCAGCTGCCATTTACAAGAGCTGTCTGGAGGAACATTGATTGATGCTGTTTTCCAATCATTTCCCCAACTTTTCTGTTTAACAAGGCCCTGGCAGCTTATTTACCTGGTAGCAACCCATTCCCTCCAAGGGTCATTGCTCTTAATTAGAGTAGTACTTGGTTATTGCTTTGAGGTCCATCAAGGATTGTTTTTGTTATAACCCCTGTTCTCCCTAGCTGCCACCTCCATTCAATAATACCCTTCAAGCTCAGCTAGAACATGACAGGCAAAATCACTGGGAATGTTTATATACAGATGGCCTTCCTTTGGGCACTCTGTCCTATAACATTTCAGTGTCTGGGAACCTGTCTACATTGTTGGGATTTTTTTTTTTCAGCAGAGCTTAGAATGTTACTTTTAAATGGAACAATTTACTTTGACCATTACACTGATCATCCAAAAATTTATTGCTTGTTACTGTTATTGCAGTCCAGAAAGAAAACCCAGGGAGTTACTCATTACCAACAAAGCTATTGTTACTATTGTGCCATTTAAAAATACAGGAAAAATGAGCTCTGCTTCCCCCTAAAGGCCAATTCAGATATTACATGTTGAAAAATTCTGAGAACACTGATGCAAAATGCAAGGGAATGGGTGTGTGTGTGGGGGGGAAGGTTCATATGAGCCTTCCTTCTCCCTTCTGGAACTCCCCTTCCCCTTCCCTTGCTTCTGGTCCCAGCACTGAAAACTCATGCTGAGGCAAAAGGCAGGGGAATGGGGGGAAGGCACATGCTTGTGCCTTCTCCTCTCTGGAGCTCTCCCTCCATTTCCTTGCCTCTGGACCTGGTGCTGAGAACTTGTGCTGAAGCAAAAGGCAAGGGAATTGGGGGAGGGGGGGAAGCCTCACGTAAATGTTCCTTCTCCCCTCTGGAGCTTCCCCTCCCATTCTCTTACCTCTGGCCCCAGTGCTGAGAACTCACACTAAGGCAAAAAGCAAGGGAATGGGGGGGGGGGCAAGTGCATGTGCCTTCCTTCTTCCCTCTGCAACTCCCCTTCCATTTCTTTGCCTCTGGCCCTGGCAGTGAGAACTTGTGCTGAGGCAAAAGGCAAAGGAATGGTTGGGGGCAGAAGGCTCATGTGCAAGCCTTCCTTCTCTCCTCTGGAGCTCCCACTTATATTCCCTTGTGTCTGTCCCTGCCATGCAAAAGGCAAGAAAATGGGACAGGGGAGCCCCTGAAGGGAATGGGAGGGGGATCACGGGGGGTGAGTTATTAACAGTTTTCCTGCCTTTGTAAGGGTTTTGTGCACCAAACCCTTGTGAAAGTGGAGGGAGCACTGGAACTGCTGCGGGCTTTGCAGTGGTGGCAAGCATTTTGCTTGTGCCGGGTGGGGCTTCCTTTTTTCTCCAGTGCTCATCTCCCACAACAGTCCCCTTGAAGTGGGTCCTAGAATTTGGGGGACTCTCTAGAACAATAGGAGATGTGGCATGGAAGCCACAGAAAGAAAGGTACACAATGGTTTTTTTTTTCAAATGTTGAAGAGATTAGATCTCATAATACTACAAAATTTTACACAGATAATTTGACAAATCAGATCAACTGTTACTCGAATGAGGAAAAAGTAATTTAGAATAATTAGGAACAGATTAACTGCATAACTTACACAATTTTCTGATTGGCACTTTTAAGTGAAGCATTGAAAAGTGAAATTGGATGGACTCAGCTTCCAGCAGGTTGTATAGGCAGACTTTTCCACTGTACCTCCACTGTGAGGAGAGCTTTCATGGCAAAAGTTCTGGCCAGAGGGACCTCTTGCCAGAAAATTTCACCCTGGAAAAAGGGGGAGCTGAGGATTACCCTGTTAGGGTCCAATATTCCCTTTATGTACATTTACTTGTGTGTAAATGCATCACAAATGGGAAGGAATGAGGGAGTGACATCTTGCCCTTGCCATGAAATGTGGCTGTTTAGATTGGAAAATCTTCTATGCTGGCAACCTGCTTAAAAAAAACAACCCCAAGCTTCTAATTAACCATTGAATTTATAAAAGTGAAACATCTTTATGAGTAAGTAGGAACAATGGAGCCTGGACAGATATCTTTTTTCTTCAATCAAGAGTTGAGTAAGTCTGTTTGCCCTATAAGGCTGGGATACATGAATTAGAAAATTGGAGGTTGACATTTTGAAAGAGAATAATTAAGGATTCAAGTGCATGCATTTTGTGAACAGCTTGAATTGCATTTTATTCGTAAGATGGAATTGGATTTAATAAGGAGAAATTACAGCATGAGGAAGTACAGACTCTATCAGTTTAAAGGATAACATTTTTTTGTTGCCAGCTTCTGGCCAGTGAGGGGAACTGTTAACTCTGTAACTGCTGGGCTAAGAAAAGGTGGAATCTTCTCAGAATCATTCTGAGGATGGAATACAATGGATTTTGGAGGAACTATGCATACAATTACTAAACTGGCAGAAGGGAATGACAGAAATTATAAGGAAAGAGTTCAGTGTCAAGTCATTGTGTTGTGAGATAAGATAAGAGCTAAAACAAGAGCTAGGCACAGAAGTTAATATAGAAGTGAATAAAGATGAAAACTGGATTGAGAGAAATCAAGCTGAGTAAATGGAGGGAGCTACAGACATGGGGGAAATTTATGATCAAGAAGTTTTGGTTTGTGAAAAGGAGACCACAGCCCAAGGGAGGGGGACGGGAGGAGAAGAATGTAAAAGGCTGCTTGTAATCAAGCTGATTTAATTTGTGTGATTGAAGGAGGTGTGAGAAAGATGTCAAAAATAAGAGTGCTATGTTATGATAAAGACCTTAAAATGTCATGTAAGAAGCAATCTGAAAAAATGGGAATGTGTAGTCCATGGAAAGGATGGCTACATGGGAGGAGGAGAGCAAATCAAAGTTTTGGCTTAAAGTAGGTTAAGAAATGGCTACAGACTCAAGATAATGATAATTGGATTGGGCTCGTAAATTCTGGAATGGGTTTTATAATATAAAATAGGACTGATATCTGGATTCAGAAATGTCATAAATGTCATAAAACATGAAATAGATTTGCAGCATTAACTAGAGATATTATGTAATTAAGCCAGCAAGTTGCATTTAGTAAAATTAGTTGCATTAAAGTTATTTAGTATCGTTAATGTTATATTCAGTTGGCCCTCCAAATTTTCAGGGCAAGCATTCATGGATTTGATTGTTAACAGATTGTGTTGCTGGGTGGGAGGGGGAGAAGAAGGTGGGGTGGGAGGGGGGTCCACGCACCTGTTCACTCACTCACTCCCACGTGGGGTGGGAGAGAGGAAGGGGATGGAACGGGGGGAGGGTGCCTGCATGTGGATCGTGGATGATGGGATGAGAGGAAGGAGAGTGAACATTCACTCACTTGCACAGGTGGGCAGAGGGAAGGGGATGGAACAGAGGGAGGGAGGGAAGGAGGGAGGAGGGCATGCATGTTCACTCACCTGCTTAAGGGGGGAAAGGGGATGGGATGATAGGAGGGAAAGTAGGTGCATTCATTCACTCACATGTTGAGGAGGGAGTGGGCTTGTTTTCCACTGCTCCAGAGACTAGGACAAAGAGCAATGGATTCAACCCGCAGGAAAAGAGATTCCATGTGAACCTCGGGAAGAACTTCCTGATGGTCAGAGCTGTCTAGCAGTGGAATATGCTGCCTTAGAGTGTGGTGGAGTCTCTTTCTTTGGAGGCTTTTAAACAGAGGTTGGATGGTCATCTGTCAGGAGTGCTTTGATGTGGGTTCCTATATGGCAGAAGGGGGTTGGACTGGACAGCCCCTGTGGTCTCTTCCAACTCTATGACTCTATGACATGAGTGGGTGGGAAAGGGGAGGCACACATTTGCATTCTCACTCATGCAGGCAGGAGTGGGGAACGGAAGGGGATGGGAGCAGAGAAAAGATACACATTATTCACTTGCTCAGGCATGAAAGGTGAAAGCGATGGGGTGGGGTGGGAGAAGGGAGAGTCTGTGCATTCATTTGCTCATTTACTTGCATGGGTGGGAAAGGGATGGGACAGGTGTCCTCTTTCTCCCTCCTTCTGCTCCCCATCTCATCCCCTTCCCCAATCCCACCTGTACAAGTGAGCGAGTGAATGAGTGAGAGAATGCATGCGTGGCTGGACCCAGCCGCCTTGCTGGTACAGGTACTTTTTTGGGGGTGTTAAATATGGTATGGGAGGCTTACAATATTCATGGTTTTTCCACTTTCGTTGGGGTCCTGCACCCCAACCCCCGTGAAAGTGGAGGGGTGACTGTACTATGTATCATCTATCATGTAAGCAATTTGCAATGGAATGTAATAGCAAGTGATTTAGAGATACTATATTAGAATCTCACACAAGAAAGTATATTTGTCTTTTCTTTTCAGGAGCATGTATTGTGGGAGGGGGAACAGAGGAATGCTGGATAATTCTTCTTTTGAGAGGTTTGAACTAATCTAATGGCTATATTCCAAAGGGAGGAGGCAGGGTGATTCTTTTTCTTTCTTTTTCTTTTTTAAAATTTTGAAATTGTGTGTTTCTATATCTTTTATATGCTGTTTCCTTGCTTTTCTTGTTTGTATCTGTAGTGGCTTTAGTGTTCTTGAAAACTGTTAATAAAAATATCTTTGAAAGAAAAAAGAAAAGAAAAAAAAAGTGCAACTGGATAGTCTTTTGGGTAATCCTAGCTAAAATAGAGTCTCGTTGAATAAACTGTTGAATGGTGAATCAGCGTTTATATTGATTCAGTGCGTCCACCTTTAATTCAGGCTATGAATAGGTTTCAGGTCAAGGAATTCAAAGTAATTCTTTAGAACCTCAGACATGGGAGCAGTATAATCATTACAGGATAGAGTTGCTATTTTTTACGATTTGTCGTATTGATCCTTTATGCAAAAGGAGTGGTAACAATTATATTATAATCAGGTTTTAAAAACAGACAAAACCAATAACACATAGGAAGAAGTCTAAAGCCCAAAGAGTGGTTTTCAACTTAATATTTGCCTTGGAAATATTTGCCTTGGAGATTCACATTAAGCAGTACTTTCGCCAGAGTTAGCCAAGATGGAATGCTCTGCTGATTCATGATATACACGTTCCAAAAAAAGCATACTAAAATGGAATATATCTAGTTTGGGAAGTCTCTTGATACTATCTTGTAATTTTGTTCACCAACAACTTTTATTTAAAGCCCGATCCCAGGAGTCTGTTTATAATGAGCTGAAAGTGCAGAGATAAGCAGTTATTTCAGAAAATGTGGCTCCCTATTGATGTATATTTTGCTCAGGCTGTATATCTTAATTGAAGTGAAATGAGCATGGGACCCTAGGGTTTATTTTTTAGGTCTAGTGAGGCATTAAACAGCCCAGAAGCAAGATTAGGAAGTGAAGAAAGGCATATTAACGTTAGTGCTTTGGCGGTGGGTACCCAAAAGCTCTCATCAGATTGTGCCAAAACAGAAAACATCAATTCCAAATACACTGGCTAGGTTTTTACCAGTTTCTTCTTGCTTTCATGTCACTACCCACTTTCCTTTGTTAGATTCCAATTCTGTCGAATAAGTTCTCCCTAGCTACTTCTGTACACCTTGGGTTCATATTAACCATCATCACCACAACCATCACACCAACTCCCCCTCCTCTGCCTTCTCCTTACATCATGATCACAGTAATGGTCACCATAATCAGGATCATGGTCATAATTACCATATTCACCAGCATTTATTTTGTGTGTGTGTGTGCGTGTGTGTGTGGGTCTTCAAGTTGCCTTTTGACTTATCGAGATCTCATGAATTTCACAGGGTTTTCTTAGGCAAGGAAAACTCAGAGGTGGCTTTGCCCATTCCTTCCTGAAATATAGCTTACAACACTTGATATTCATTGGCAGTCTCCCATCCATTACTAACCAGGGCTGATCTTGCTTAGCTTCCAAGACCAGATGGGATCTGGTGCCTTAGGCCACAGTATTTATCTCATCAACCCCTTGGGGGGCAAACTCATCCTTAAAGCCCCTTTGCCAGATAAAATGGGAACACACCCGATTTCTTGATTAATTCTTGCAGTTAACTGTTGCAGTTCTTACACTACAAGACATTTGGACGAAACTCACCCTCTTTAGCAGGTCTTTAGCAGGTCTTTCCTCCATTACTGGTTTTAGGAGGGTGCACCAGATTACTGATGAGGAACAATTTAGCCAAAAAATGTTTTATTTAGATGAATGATGTTTGGCTTGATGCCTGAAACTGGGAGTGGGCAAAGTGTAGGCTATAGGATGTATGTGGCTATGCTGGGCTTCAACATAGCCCCCCAGGCCCCCCTCCTTGGCAATAACCCCTGAAAAAAATGGCAAACCATGCTCACAGGTACAGTTTGTCATTTAAGTGCAATCTCAGACCTGGGCTTTTCTTAGGTCATAAAGAGCTTTTGCAAGTGACCATTTTCACAATGCTCTCATAAAGCAATTTAGGTGGTGCCTCCAAATGGCTGATTAACTTAGAGTTAAATAAGCCACAGAATTAACTGATGTGGACTTTTTGGTGGTAGGCTATAAGTCTCTTTTGACATTTCCAGGCATTTAGGTCTATTCATGACATCTTGGTTGACATCCTGTTAATGAGTTACGATAACATAAATCCAACTTAAGCTATTGTAATTCCCTTTTTTGATCATTGCAGAGGTTGGGAGTCTTTATTGACCACACAACAACAAAAATCCCCTCCAAAACTCATCTTTTAAGTGATGCACCTGCCAACATCACCACTTACATGTCTTTGAAAAGTTGGAAGCTCAAGGGAGTTGCATCCAGCTATTTTCCTATAGATGGGTTTGCTGCAAGCACATCATGTGCAGGGACCTTTCAAGGACTCATGGAGATCCCTGCAGATGCCTGTTGTAGTGTATCCAGCTACAGGAAAATAGCTGGAAACAACTTTGCTGATCCCCTGCTGTCCAACATGGAAATGACTCTGTTGGGGCAGGGCTGTGTCACTTAAAACATGGATTTTGCAGGTAAGAAATAGGTACAGAGACTTAGCTACATGTCAGATATATGTCTCCTGATGCAGGATCTCAGCTGTTATTTATTACTGGATTTACTCATTGGAAATTGCTATCATAAAATTATTCAGGATAGGGCTGGATTCTCTGTGGCCCTACAGATGGTACTGCACTGCAGCCCCCATCTCCCCTAGCCTGCCTAGCTAATGGTATGGGATGATAGGACTTTCAGTCCAACAATATCTGAAAGGCCACTTGTTTTCCATCCTGATTTTACGAATTGACTTTTGGAGGTTCTTCAGGCAAGAATGAAGAGGTCGTACTTTAGATATCTGGGTCCCAAACTATTTAAGATTTTCTAAGTAAGAAAGGGTATCCCCAGTTAGTTATGGGAATAATATGCACTGCTATTAATTTCCGGGCTGAAAAATGGGTTTCCAGACAGTCAGGAAACCTATCTGGGAAGAACAGTGGTAAGAACTTTATGTAGTTTTCACTCGGTGTCTGCACACATGGTAAATTATTCTCTGCAGAAATACACTTGGGTTCTTTGTGTAACAATCATTTTTTCTTGAAAAGTCCATGTTCTTTTGTGCAAAACTACAGTTTCCAAATAGTTTTTGCACAGAAAGTATCAATCCTGTGTATCCTGAATTCTGAATACACAAAAAATACCCGCATTTTTGTGTGCATGTGCAAGATTTAGAGTAACTGTTTTCTATGCGAAAACCTCAGCGCCAAACACCAGCTTTATTTTTCGTGTGGCATCATAGCAATGTTAAAGACTATGGGTCAATGACCAACAGGCCAAGCAACAGTCCTTCAGCATCATCTTCTGACAGCATCAAATGATCAAAACAGTTGTAGTGTACTAGTGGCCAAATTTCTAAGAAGTATGTAGTTAAATCACACTGCACAATTATAGCAATTTAAGTCCGCATTAACTCCAATGTCTCCATTCCATGAAATCCTATGGTTTATAGTCTGATAAGGGGTACTTGGAAATTCCTGCTGCTAGGTTGATCTGGTCCAGTCCTGTGAACTCTACAGCACTTGGGCTCTTGAACAGAGAGTTCTAAGTCCCTAGCTTCACCAAGTAACAAATTCCAGGATTTCATAAACCATGGTTGTTAAAGTAGCATTATAATTGCACAGTGTAGATACATAAAATGTTGGATGCCACTGACAAGCCCAGCAGAACCAACCCAGATTCATTTCTTCTGACTAATTCATGGTGTAGGTCATCCACCAGGGCAACTGAAGCTGGTTCTATCCCCAAACAGGACCTGAAGAATCCAAAGACTCAGCTTTATCCATGTATTTGGGATGGATGGACGGATATGGGGAGGCAAGTGTATCAGAACTTGGAAATTTTCTTTTTACTACAACTTACCGAAAAGTCGTATTTCCAGTATTGCTCTTTTATACTGTATCAGTCGAAAAGTAACATAGGGTCTATTTTATGCTGTACCTACATAAAAGAGGGCCACTAGATGTAGTCTGGTTGTGTTGTGCTTCTTCGGCAGAACCGGGAACTTTTAAAGACCAACATCCAGTAACCTGAAATGAGAGAAGCCACAGATCAAAGAATAAGACTTAAAGTTACCTTTGAAAGCACGGCGACTGTTTGATGGTACAGCCATACTCACTATCAAACCAGCCATAGGAGAATTTCATACCTGCCTGAAAGTCCAAGGCTTCTGGATAAAGCATAAGAGAGGTTTTTATTCAGGTGCAGGAGAACTCAAAATCATTCAAGGTCAAACTAGATGAGATATTGGAGATATGTGATTGGATTGCCTGTCTCTTTTAATTTCCTCAAAAAACAGCTGGGAGGAGGAGGAGAAAAAGAAATCTGTAACAGTGGCTTGGGAGGGGATTGATTTTTTAAAATACCTTCCCCATGCTTTTCCTTATCAAAATCACTCCCCTCAAGCCATTCTTTCCTCAATTAGGGGAAACATATAGCTGTATCACATTTTAGGGGTTTATGGAATGGAATTGCATTTTATATTTAAAGTTAATGCAACTTGGCTAGCATTGTCAAAATGGCTGCATTTGATTTTGCTGGCTGCCAGATGTACAATAGAATTTTTTTCCCATTCAGGGCTGAAAAGTACAATGCAGATCATTGCTTCTGACATTCTCAGCTTGTGTCCCTTCACTCTCCTTGTGTCTCTAGGCATTTGATCACACAAAGCTGACTTGCATGATCTCTCTCTCATTCTCTCTCTCTCCATGCTCTTTACCTGCTTCTCCCAAGCTAGCAGGAAGTGACTGTACCTAGCTAAATTTAGGGAACTTGCTAACTAAATATTTCATAGCCATGGAGGTGTAATGAATTGATCTCAAATAATTATGCTTCTTCGTCTCCTCTCGTCCCAGTGTTACATTTTTAATATGCATGAATTAAAACCATATTAAATTGGAGAATAATGTAGATAAGGCAGCTGACATATTTCCAAGAATAGGTTGGGCCCAGAGATGTGAAAAAACTCAGTGGCTGGAACTATGGTGAACTATATTGGTTTATCTAGTTTGGTGGAGACAAGAGGAAAAAGGAAGATAATGAAGAAATAGGCTGCTCAGAAAGTTTTGTCTGCCTTTCCTCACTGCTGCTGTATTTTCTTGGAAAAAAAATGCAGTTGCTAAAGTAGCATACCAACTGGATTTCTTTCACACTACCCAATTATAGCACTATGATACCATTTTAGTTGGCATGGCGGCATCCTGTGGAACCTTGGGATTGGCAGCTTGGTCAGCTTGTTCCTGGATGGCCCTTGTGGTTTCTTCCAACTCCATGATTCTATGAGAGGCACCAGAGGAGAGTTCTTTGGCTGAGGGTTTTAAAGGCCCCTCTCTCTCCTGCCTGTTTCAGGATTCCACAGGATGCAGCTGTGGCAACTAAAGTGGAATAATAGCACCATAATTGTGTAGTGTGAAAGCGCTCAACGTATCAATTTTATTGTGTTTCTCTAAACTCCGCCTAAATTCCCCTCCCACCCATTGTTTAAATCGGTTTGTGATATGCATGGAAATGAGTGCACATCATTTTCAACATTCATTTCCTGTAATGTATGCATTTAATCCTGTATGTCTGGGCACATTTCCCTCATTGGTCGAATTGTGTTTTTACTTATTATTCAATTGTGTATATTTTTAGCCTTTCAATTTTTTAAATTGTGTGCATTCTTTTATGTGTACAAAACATAGTACAGACCTCTCAAATGTGAAACTTTCTGAAGCCATGTTTCCTTTTCCTCAAAATGAGACTCGGTGCAAAATGGATAATTTCAGTAAGAATCTTGATAACACTAGGATTCTTTCTAATGTGAAGTTGGGCACGTGCTTGGAATGGCTTTGCCTGTACAACAAGGATGTGGAATGTTTAACCTGTGGGCCTGATGTTGATTGTTGGGGTTTCCCATTCTGCTTAAAAGCTCCTTTTGCAATGATATCTGATCAGTGACTGGAGATAATAGAATATTTTAAATGGAGTGGGCAACTGTTATAGGAAAGGAGTCACACTGAACCTCAAGGAGATCACTGTCACATGCTCTAGGGGAAAAAAAGAATGGCCCTCAAATATACTCAAAGGACATGGCCACATTTTTGTTGCCCAGGCCATTTGAGGTTCAGAAGCCTTTTTTCTAACAGGAAGTGACCTGAAAGTCAACATCTAGGTCACTTCCTTTTAGGAAAAAAGAAAAGAAAAGAAGAAGCTATCTTGCGAAACAAGTGATCTGCACAGGACGTTGTATATGTAGCCCCCTCCTTTCCAACCTCTGTCTGTTTGTTACATTAACGGTAACTTTGAAATTGAGGGTAGTGTGCAAGGTGAATTGTTGTTGCCACTGTGACAGTGCCTAAGGCCATTTCTGCCATACATGGTTGTAGTGCTCTTATTCCGCTTCCAACATCTTGTGGAATTCTTGGGTTTGCAATTTACTGAGGCCAAAGAGCTCGTTGTCTAATTGTAAACTGCAAACCCCAGGATTCCATAGGATGTTGAAAATGGAATAATAGCACTATAACAGTGCAGTTCAGAAATAGCCTAAGTGATGACTTTTAGGCAAGATGACAGTATAGGAGTCCAATGGCTTACAAGCAACATTGCCACTGTTCTTGGAGAACAACAGTGGGCCAGGGCACTCTTAGAAAATTTGTTTTCACAACAGCTCCCCAGATTTCCCAGCTACCAACTTGAGTGTCTTTACTGAAGGTTGTTTTCCAGAAGCTCTTGGTCAGAAGTATTGCTTTCATGATCTTCTTGGGAGCATTCCAATAGCATGTGATCATTCCTGGAAACAAGATGCCCAGATGTTTGTTGGTTTGTTTTTACTTGTCAAGAAACATTCAACATGACTTCTTACATAATGCAGAAGAAATTATGAAATAATATTCTAAACTATTTTAAAATTGTTGCACATTGTTGGCAATTATTGAACAACTTGTTACATTAGTTCTTACAAAATAATTATTAAAACTGTAGAGAAAGGACATTTTGATATTTCCTTCCTCAGCATCTTGTGGCAGAGACACTGGCAGTTGGAGGTCAGCTGAAAAACAATTTCATTCCCATACCTGGAAAACTGGTGTGTGTTTGAGAGAATGAGAATGAGCACGTGAGAGAACAAGAGTGCATGCAGTGTTTGGAAATTACTTTAAAAATAATTAGTGAACGTTATACTTCTAAGTTCTCCCAAATGCTGATGTTTGCATATGTTGAAGTAAATTTATTTTATTTTTAGCCTGTATTTCTCCAAAGTGGGACTCAATAAGGTTAAAACAATATACAGCTAGTGATAGAAAAGTTGGTGGTGACAGAAAAGTTAAAATGCATTTAAACCCAGCTACCATGTTCAAATAAAAGGTTAATTCTCTCTCATTTCTCAAAAGTAATCAAAATAGTTACTGTTAGTTAATTTTTATCAAAAATATTTCAAATCAGAACTTGAAGTATGTGATATTCCTCTTTTACAATTGAGCAAGAGAACACTCATCTACTATACAAAAGTCAAAGTTTGTGAGTTTGTCTGTTTGTCTCCGTCAGGCAGGTGAAGACCTCATACAATTGGCTGTGTGATGCAAGAAGACCTCATATGATTGGCTGGCTGTGAAGATTCTATGAATCCTGCGGTTCGTGGTTCAGGGAAGGACCTTTAGAATTCTCAGCCAGAGAGCTCAGGCCTGTTGCTATGGAGATGAGGCCTAGCAGCAAGAAGGTGGGCAGTGTATTCTCTCAGGAACCCAATCTCTGTATGTTAATAACTCTGAATACAGATTGGATTGGGGAATACAGGGAAAAGTTACACGTACTGGACAAGACAGATTGGAGAATTAGAGACACAGGATCTCAAATCTGTGTATTTCAACTGCATCTAATTCCTAAGGTACAGTGAAGTAATTCCTAAGGTATTTCTAACAAGTGTTACCGGTGAGAAAATGAAATCGCAGGCAATGCTGGGTAAATAACTTAGTGTAACAATAAAACTAAATAAAAACTTAAAGTTACATTGTACAAAGACTTATGTTATTCCTCACTACTATACAATTGTTTAAAAATGTAGTATTTATAAGTAACTTTTTAAAAACAATCCACTCATTTCAGTAAAACAATGTGATTTATTGGAAGATGGCATATACAGTCAGTCCTCCATATCCATGGATTCTGTGTCCACAGATTCAACCAACCTTGACTCAAAAATATCTTTAAAAATTTCAAAAAACAAACGTTTTGAGTTGTTCACTATTTAAAATAAGGAACACCATTTTACCATATCTTTGTATATAATCAAATTTGAGCAGCCAGATTTTGGTACTCATGGAACCAAGCCACAGCAGAAGCTGAGGGGTCCACTGTATATTAGGGTTGCCAGAGTGAAAACTACAGAAGGGCTCCTTTGCCTTTGATTGGTGTTTAGATGAGGGAATATCAACAGGTGTGCTTGTTACCTGATCGAATGCCATGCAACACCTGCTGAAGTTCCCTCTTCTACACCTCTGTTAAAGGTACAGGAGCCCTCTCGAGCTTTTATTCCAGCAACCCTATGTATAACAGAGGATATAGTGCAGACGGATAGCTGGAAAATAAAAACAGCTAGGTTGAAAAAAGAAATCCTTCCTGTTTCTATTCAGGGAAAGGACTCTGACTGCCAAAGCAAGATCTTAGTACTATTGCTGTTCCACCATTCTAGAACCATGCAAATTACCTTGTGCAGAAGTGATACCTTCTAGAGGACAAAGGTGGGCAGATCTAGGGGCAAGTCCAAAGGATCAAAGGCTGAAAGATTTCATTACATCCAAGGGAGTTGTACCCTGAAATCTCATATTAAGATAGGTTCACTCAGGTGCCAAGCAGAGTACATTGATAGATTGTAGCCCAGCAATGGAGGAGGAGGAGAAGGCACTCTACTATTATACGCTGCTAAACTCATTTCACCTGTAAAGGAGAGAATATTGATTTCATTCATCTCACTTAGTGGTGAGTATGACTCAAGGAAAAAAAAAAAAGGAAAAAAAATCCAAGTTCAATGACATCAGCGGCAAAATGACAGCGCTGCAGCGGAGGACAAAAAGAAAAGGCGGCCAGAGAAATGATGAATGTAACTTCATTAAAAGATTTTAAAAACACAATTTGTCTTCATAAGGAGACGGAGCAGGAATGGTGGATTCTGGCAGTAGCTTTGCTCTGTGTGATGACCTTTACAATGCTCTTGATATACGAGGTTTAAATGACAGTGGATTATTTTTGAGTGAGTGCATACTTATTCATAATCAGCACGCACAGACCACTGGGGCTCAAGCATATGGAGTTCAGGAAATGATTTCCTAGCTCTAACATAGCACACGCTTAGTGTGGAAATTGCTGCGTTCATTTACATAGAATATTTGGGTGGTGGCTGGCTGGGGTCAGCAAAGCTTGGCATCTGCCAAGGTTTACATGTTAATAGCATTTCTTCCAACTGTCCTGATTTTGCAGGGACAGTCCTGATTAATCCTCTGCCATCCCACTTTTTTAGCTGCTTTTAAAATGTCCCAGTTTCTCTCTCTTCCCTCCACTTCCCCCTTTTGTCTTCAGCGTACTTCAATAGCTAAAAACTAAGCTGAAAGTGCAAAAGTGCTTTGCATTCATTTAACTCGGCTGGAAGAAGGCAGCAGAGAAGGGGGAGGAATCTTGCATTTCCCTATAGACTCAGGCAAAAGCAAGCTCCCTGAATAATCATGTTTGCCATCTTGCCCCCACTCTGATGTTGTTTGGCCAAATGTCTCCCAGTTTTCATTTGTGAAATGTTGGAGGGCATCTAGTAGGCAGCTCATTACTGCGAAACCCTGGAGCCTTCTGGCCAGCCTGCCTTATCTGCATACTGTTGTTTTCTTCTACAAGCAATTAAAAGGGGAAATGAGCAAAGAGAGATGACCTGTCCACATCCTCCCCTTTTTCCTTCCCTCCTTCTGGCTAGTGGATCTGATTAAGCCTAGAGGGGAGAAGTGAACAAAGAGAAACCATATCAGTAAGGGGGACTGGGACCCACTGATAGCATCTCTCTCAAGCCTCCCACACAAACAAGTGGCATGGTGTGTTTCAAGGAGATGTAAGTTTCCATCTTTGTATGTGTTGCAAAATAGCTGTCAGTTCCCAGGGTTACCAGCATGTTTTGCGTTCTGGTCATTTGTGACAGTCATTTATTTTATATATTATTTTTTGTATTTCTGTTTTGCCTCCCTGCCCACAAGGGCAGAAAAAAACAATTAAACAATACAGAGATAAAAACATTTAAAAAACACATTAAATATTCTTTAGAAACTCCTAAAAGAAGTTTAAAACCATCCTTTTTATATGAGTCTCCTGCAAACAACAGACATCCAGATTCAGTTTTTAAAATAATTGGTTAAAAGGAAGAAAATATTTCATTATTTTAGATAAAAACATTTTAAAAACACTTCCTAAAAGAAGTCTAAAACTGATTCTAGTTTTGGAACAGTGAAAGCAGGAATTTCAAACACTGAACACCATGTGGAACAGCACTTTTTTGGCTGCCCACTGGAAGCTTAAAAGAGATGGGGCTATCCTAACTCCCTTGGGCAGGGAGTTCCACAGTTGAGGCACTGCTGTAGAAAAAGCCCTGTTACGTGTAGCCACCAACCTAACTTCAAGAGGTGTTGGGACACACAACAAGGCCTCCTCTGAAAACATCAAATTTCTGGCAGGCTCATATGAAGCGATCTTTCAGATATCTTGGCCTCAAGTTATTGGGGGCTTTGTAGCTCAACACTAGGACCTTGAATTGGAAGCAACCTGGACTGCAGCTCTCACTATTTTCGTGGCTATAGCTGAAGGAAATTGTACCCCAGGAAGATCTGAAAGGCCACAGTTGCCTGCAACCCCTTTACATTATAGTTATAGTTCTATGATTCCGTTTTAGCTGCCATCCTATGGACTCGTGGGATTGGGAATTTGGTCAGAGGCACCAGAAGGAGGTCTGGCTGAGGATTCTAGAAGGCGCCTCCCTCAGCAGCCAATCCTAGGGTTCCACAGGATGTTGCCATGGCAGTTAGAATGGAATCATAGTTCTATAATTGTGTAGTGTGAAAGGGAAGTGGTTTAAATGTTATAGTTGCTTGGTTTAGGGGGTTACACTTAAGCTGATATGCTAACCTGAAGCTGATGTTCTTTTCCCTGTGTTATGTGATTATCTTCAGCAGTACAGTATTTTTTAAAAAAATGATTACTCCAGTGGTGTACTCACATTTCCTGCCCACACAAATACTCATTCAACCAGTAAATTTACCAGATGACCTTTGCCCAATCATTCTTTCCGTGCCTACTTTATTTCATAGGTTGAATATGAATTGAGAATGAAGATTAAAAATGCCTGCATGCTCTCATTTGTTAATGTTCACTTTCAAATTCTCTCTTTCAGCAACACTAGATCATCTTTGTGAGCCTTCCCTAGTGTCTGACACTCTAATTGCCTTCAAACACCATGGAAACAGTCACAGTACAGAGTGGATCCCCTTTCCTGGTTAAGCCTGAACTGAATAAGCAAGCTGAATAAGCAAGGACTGAAACTAGAATTGAGCCAGCAAGCTGAATAAGCAAAGGCTGAAACGAGGGCAAATGTATAGTGGCAAAGACGTTCTCATCAACAGCTGGGATGTTAATTTGATCCCTGTTTTTGTTTTGCTATTAACTCTGTACTTCAGCTGTTGCTGATCAGCACTAACCCACCTAGGCAGCTGTGTAAACGCCACTTGAAAGTTTGATATTTCAGAGATGCAGTTGGCATTTAAGCTCTACAAGCTTCCTCTTGAGTGCACTGATGAACATGCAAAACAGTTTTCTTTGGATTGGAAGGAATCCTATAAAGGTCAAGTCTTTATCATCTAAAGCTTCATTAGTGCATAATTAAAAAAAGAATATTTCCAGCTGATTGCACTGTCAAAACACAGACAGCATCTCCTCCTCCTTTTAGCAATTGCATCCATGCAAGGATGAGGTCATGGCAGTAGCAGAGGAAGAGGACAGGGCACTGGAGAAAGAGCTTGGACAACAGTCCTTCAATCTCTCTTCTTACTAGAGATGGAAATCTTTGTGTCCTTTATTTTCACCAGCAGCAATAAATTCTCACTATGCTTCCTGCTTCTCAAGAATAGGAGAATTTTTTCCTCCACAGTCTTTGAGTGTCTGTTTGCACTTGAGAACTCTAAAATAAATGTGGGGTTTTTTAGCAGAAAATTGTTGTCTTTGCAGAAAAAATGTACATGATATAGTACTGTTTTGGCACAAAATACAGTATTCTTTCTACAGGAAACAAGCTTTTTTAAAAATTTTCTGCACAGGGGATAGTGTATTTTGTGCAGAGAAAGACTTCTTAAGGGGCTTTGTGAGCTGTAAGGAATCCTGCAGCTGCCATTATTTTATATTGCTCTCTTGACCATTAAGAAACCATATTGTGACAGGAAAATGGACAAGACCCTCAGATATTCCTTCTTCCACTTAGCAGACTCATCAAATCTGGACCCCGAAGTCACTTTGGGAAAGCCTGTTTTATTTATAAGGATATATACTTGATTTTATGTGAGGCTCTTGAATCCTCAATCTCATTTATTTATTGGCTATTGTTTACTAGTTAAATTTACATTCTAATATACATTTATATATTATCTGAAGACTTCAAATTGTCATGCATGGCACCCCCCCTCTTTTTTCACTTTTATCCTCACAGTAACCCAGCGAGTAACATCAGGCTGAAGGAAAGAGTGACTTGTCCAAGTGAGTTTCATGGTTCACTAGGGACTCGAACAATTATGGGCAAGGAATGCATGTGACCCAAGACTATGCATTGCCCAACTATGTAGTGAAGCAAGGCCCAGCTCATGTACTAAGCTGTGACCTAGTCTTTGTGGTGGGGGATGAGGTATGCACTCACTTCTGCCAGGCTTCTTCAAATAATATATGATGCAGATAACCCATGAAGAAATCTACATGTCCATTAGACTGGTTCATCAGTTCTTTCCTCATTTTCTGAGGGAAGATGTTGAGACCTACCCTAACACTCCCTTCATTATATCATCCTCCAAATATGGGCATATCTGACACCCATTCTTTGGAAATGGTGGTCAGTTTAAAATAGAAAGGGGAAGCTTTTAATTTCTTCCTCTGGTGAGTGAAAGAGGAGATGGGGGTAGGAATCCAAGCCTCACTACAACTTGTTTGACTAGGAGGGAATAGTGGTTTTCTGTTATGTACGAACTAAGTCAGCATGCTTGGGTAGGAAATATGAGAACCTAGGTGTGTCTGTGCTTGCTGCATCATTAGGTTTATGTCATATTTCCTTTGTGCAAAATTGTGTATGGTTTCAAAGCTTATCAGTCATTATAAAAGGAACAGCATGCATCTCATTTGCCTTGAGGAACCATCTCCTCCAAATCCTTCTTGTGACTTTACATGGTCTGCCTCAGCACCTGCCACAAAATATCATCCATGCTCCTGGGACAGCTCACTGGATTTCTGAATCACAAACTAGAAGGGCTAATATCACAAGGAGAAAGAGTTTAATTCAAACGATTTATGCTAATTCAACTATTTGAAAGTCTCTGATTAACACAGCAGGGGCAAGCTGATCTTAATAGTCTGCATTCTGAAAAACAGTAATCACTGGATACATATTCTAATGTGATGATATAGTGAAAAAGTCCCTTGCTTTTTTTGTTTCCTTCTCAAAATGGAGAGGTACACTTCCTATTTGCATAAAAATGAGCACTGATGATATTGGCCCCAAACTATAAAAAAGTCTGTTTTTGATCATCAAAAGCAATCAATTGCCCTCTTCAGGACAGAGAAAGGTGCTCTCTTCCATGCACAGTTTTTACTTTTAGAAAGGTTGGACTTTGGTTCCATTTTTCAAGCTGTGATGTTCATGCAGTTCTATGCCCCAGGAACTATTTAGGGATGTTAACAAAGCAGGGAGGTATCATTACTCCAAGGCACTGGGAAATTTAAATGGTAGCTGCATGGGCAGAGTTTTTTTTTTTTTTTACTTTGTAAAAGGAATTTGTTCCATTACTCATTGATCCCATCCCTCTTTAAGCCGTTGCGTTAGTCAGGTGGCTGGGGAGAAGTGACACACTGTGTTGCTGGTTAGCAATGTGTTATATCAGCAATACTTTGTGGAGGGCTGAAAGTTATGTTGCCTCTTACCTTAATGATATAAGAAGTAAATGGAGGATTTTGCCAGCACTGGAGTGATGCAATGTAGGAAGCATGGGATGTTTTTTTAAATCTCTGGGAAGTGTGATTGGCCATCACTACACTTCCTGTGTCACACTGATTTGCTGCTGATTATTTTGGGCTGGAAGAAAACAGCAGAAATCTGTGCGGGTATGTGGCATAGGTCTTATTTAAACATTTAATAACAAAGGTTTCTCTGACTACCTTGTATATTGTTATGGTATGAAGCAACACCCTCCCAGAAGAAGAAGTGAGTATAAAATGTTGCCCACTGTTCCCCAAATGCAAACTGTTGTATTTTTTGTAAAAAATTGAGTTGCCAGTTCAGGATTGTCTCAGGGCCTAAGGTTTCCAGGCCAAAACTTATGACGTAGAGGTGATCCCTGGTAAGGTCATTAATTTGTTATGCATTAAATAGCAAAGAAAGGTGCTCACAGCCTGTCATATATACACCTGCCTACCCAGCCTCCCACCATGTTCCTGCTTGGAAATTAAGACAGACATCTTAGCTAAAGGGGCTTTTCCTAGATGAGACCTTTCCAAACTTTTCATATTGGTGACACACTTTTTTAGACATGCATCATTTTGCAACATAGTAATTCAGTTTTACTAGCAAACTGGAGGTTAAACTAACCCCTTATAAGAGATACAGACATATACATAAATTGTAATAACAAAATGTATGGGGACACAACATATCTCATGAAAACCTTTCATATATTTTTAAAAATATATGATTTATGAATAATAATATACATTTCCAAGATTGTAGGCGACACACCTACACACTTCAGGTGACACACTAATGTGTCACAGCACATCATTTGGAAAGCCCTGTCCTAGATCATGGTGAAATGAAGGAATTATTCATTTTTACTTAGGGAGATGGAATAAGGAACATTTAATCTACCTTCAGTGCTTCTAGCCGGAAGGTGGCTGCAGAGAAGAGTGGATGGTGAAGCCTGGTGCCACAATGGATGGAAGAGAAGGAGGAAGCTAAGTTAGCAAATTAGTTAGCAAATCCAACGACTCTATTCTGGAGAGTCTTTGAAAGTTGCAGCAGGTTGCACAAACACTTGAAATCAGTCTGGCCAGCTGCAGAAAGCTGCTGCTGCTCTAGGTGAGCTGGAGATTTGTAGGAGGTCCTTTCCTGTTGCCTGGAGCAGAGTCCCCAAAGTTAGGGAATTTGCACGTTCTTCTTTCACCTGGACATGCTCCATGAAAACTAAAGACTCGGGTCAGACTCTGAGATCTGTCAACCATAATAGAAACCCAGTGCTATTGCCCTTTGTTTTTCTCCTCAGGTAGCTCATTATGTGTAATGGCAATTACTCTAATGACACATTTCCAAGCTATGAACTAATCAGAGGGGCACCGTTGCTGGGGAAGTTTACTGAGGGTCTATTAGAGGGCATTAGGCCGATAAGGCCTTGCAATCTGGAGTTGATTCTGACTTTAAGTAGTACAAAGTATTTGTGCCACAGCTAATTGAGTTCCACATGCCCTTGGAATTCATACGTTTTCCTCAAGGGTCTCCTCCTGGTACCAGGAGAAAGAAACAAGTGTTGTCTTCTGTCCATTCCCAAGTATAGCTAAGCAAATCAACTATCCTATTCCACTTCAAGGAATGTGTAAAATGGCTCTTGAACTACTAGATAAATTTTAATAATGTTTTTTTGTTTGTTTGTTTGGTGTTCATAACTAGCTGCTGAAAGTCCAGTCAATTTCTTAAGCTGTATTAGTGTAATGAGCCATACATATGGGTCCCTATAGTCTTTGTATTTATACAGCAATTTCCTGATTAATACCAATTAATGACACATCAGTGCACACTGGATATGAATGATGATCATTCAACCCTGATAATGATGGTACACCCAAGCTGGAGAGAATAAGCTGAGTAAACATGCTTGTGGTTTTCTTATTTTTAGCTAGAATGAGTTGCAAACACACATGCTTTAAGACTGCCATTGAAATCAACTGAAATAGGGTTAACTGTGGCTATATTGTACCTAAAACAGGTTCCTTGAAAATCCAGAAAGCCCCAGATGGCTCTGAATGATGAATGTTGTTTCCTCTGGCCTTAAAAAGATCATAAACATTGAGTGTCAGGCTGTAATTTGAAAGCAGACTTTCCTCAGAAATACTCTAAATCAGGCATGGCAACATATAGTCTGTGGGATGCAGCCAGCCTCTGCCTCTTTTTGCAGCCTCTGCAAAAATGGTACCTGCCACTGCTGAAGTTGGTGGCCCAGATACGACAACAAGAAAGCCACTTTTTGAAGCATTTGCAGTTTACAAGAAGGCATGTGGGGAGTATAAACTTTGTTTTAAAGCAGGATGACATTCCTAGGAACACCAATCTGTTCTTAAAGAAAGCGTGAGAGCCCTGCACAGCTTGTTTTTAACCAAAAATAAGCAAAATCCTGCCCACTCACTGCTTCACTGGAAATTGGTCCCTGATGCATCAAGGTCACTCACTCCTGTTCTAAATTTTTTAAATAGCAAAAATGGTTTTAATTTGAACAGAAGGGACGGTGCTTATTTAAACAGTAGCAAAAATACTCATTTATTTAAAACTTTTTTAAAAAATCCCATTGCCTCAAAATTTAAAACAGTGTATATTTTTTTTAAAAAAATCCAACAAGCTTCAAAGTGGTCAAACTATAATACATATGTCTTCCTATTCTCCCCCACAAACAGATAAAAATGGTGGCCAGAATCCTGCTGAGAAGTTATAAATGCATAAGCACCATAGTTACAGTGCTGCATACTGAATCCTGCCCCATTCCCCTTGTCCCCACTTACCAGTCAGCAGCTGCTGCAATCGATGGGGGTCTGTTCCTCTGTCAATCTGAAAGTGGCTGATTGACATTCCCACCTGCTTCCATGAGCAATCTCCAGTGTGACAGAGGTCATTTCTGCCTTACACTGCTATAGCGCTATTATTCCACTTTCAACATCCTGTGGAATTCTGGGGTTTGTAGTTCACTGAGGCCAAAGAGCTCTTTGGCTGAGAATCCTAAAGCCCGCCCCCACCAAACTGCAAACCCCAGGATTTCATAGGATGTTGAAAGTAGAATAACAGCACTATAACAGTGTAGTGCAGAAATGGCCAGAGATTGGTTGCTCTCTGTGTGTGTGTGTCTGTGAAAATGCAGTAACTCTGAAGGGTTTGGGGCAAGATTCTTGTTAGCAATACCTGAAAGTTGCTGGTATCCCCTGATGGTTCCTTCTCTAAGTGCTAAGTAGGCGTGACCAAGGCCATTTCCGCACGGGGCGAGGGAATCGCCCCGTGCTGGTACTTACTGCACTTCTTGGCTCAACGTTTGGGTCCAGGCTGGTCCGGAGTAGTGCATGGCCGCCGCTCTGCTCTGCTCCGGGGACAAAAATGGCGACTTCCGGTTGGTCGAGGCTCTCCAGCAACCGCTGAAGCTCGCCAGCCTAAAGCCCGCCCCCGGCAGATCACATCCTTGAATTCACGTCCTTGCATTTAGCGCTTGCTTTTGGGCAGAGGTTTAAGCTATCATCTACAACCCCTTGAGGATTAAGCTTAAAAGCCTCTTGATCAGATTTGCCATGCTTTTGGAAAGACTTTCTTTGACATTCTTCCTGGTCTTTGTGAGGTGTAGTCTGCAGCAGCAGTCCATCTAAGAAGTGAAGGCAATGGTCCCAGAAGCCAAACCTCTCCCATTGGTACCCTTTATTCACCTGCGGTATCTTCTTGTCCCTCTCTGGTCCTCTGTCTTTCACTGGTAGAACTGGTGAGAATACCACCTCTAAACTCTTCACTTTCCTGCCTAGGGCTTCACAGTCCAAGGTGATCTGCTCAAAGGTTTTGTATTTTTTTGGCAATGTTTTTAGTGCCTAGACTAATCAGAAGACAGGGTACTTCTCTGTGGTCTTGAGGAACTTTGGCAACTTGTTAGTGACATCCTGGATACGTGCACCAGGAAGACAGCACACTTCCCAGTTCATCTTGTCTAGCTGGTACACAGTTCCCTCTATACACCTGAGGAATGAATTCCCTACCACCAGCGTCTTTCTTTTCTTCTTGCTGTAATTGGTGGTTAGATTGGCTCTTTCCCTGGCATGCAGTGTCTCTTGTTGCTGGTCTTCTCTTTGTGCCTCATAAGCTCCGTTACTCTCAGGAAAATACAGGAAGTGATTGCTTAGTTGTTCTGAATCCCTTGTTCATGGCCTCTTCCTGATGTTGACTGTCCTTCAGGGTGCTCCCTCAGTGTTTCAGCCCTCTTTATTTTCATTGGCCCTTTCTTCCTTTTGGTTCTGTAGGATCAATTCTCCCTCTGTTCTGTCCAGGAAGTCCTTGTGTTTTCTGATGCTCTGAAGAATCTGAACATGTAGCTGTAGTATGCTGACCTTCTTTTCCACGAGAGCCACCAGTTTGCCCTTGCTGCAAGTGTAGTCAATGAGGTTTTCTGGTAAGAAGACAAACATTATACACACATTACAGCAGACAATGGCAGATCCTTGTTCCTCCATCCCTGAAGTTATTTTTGTTTCACCCCTTTCAGACTGTAATGACTCTTACTGATATAACTGCATACACCACTGGCTGTCAGAGACTGAGCTCCAAAGACTGAGGCAGCAGTTATATAGAAGTAATGGCTACTAGCTCTGCCATCAAGCAAGTCAGTGACTCAGCAGAAGTCCTACCCCTTAGACCATGTGCTCGGGGAGAGCACATCTCCAAAAACAAAAATCCCCATGCAAGACTTCCAACCTGCCTCCGAAGACTCAAGGATGACCTCCAAAACACAGCAGTAATATAGAGCTAGTGGCTGCTAGCTCTGCTGCCAAACAAGTCGGTGACCATCGGTCCATTGGTCCTGGTCTGGTACTCTCAGGACTTGAAGACCAAGGCCAAGATCCTAGCAGCTCCACCAGCCAATGGAAGTGACCAAGGTGAGAGTGATGAAAACAAAATGGCAGTAGCAGCAGACTAGAGAAGAGGAAGAAATAGCTGTGGAAAACAAAGAGAAATGGCCGCTTCTGATTCCAAGCTACCTATCCCTCAAACACCTGCCTTTTGGTGAGTGTACATGCAGAATAAGGTGTTCGTGTAGTCAAGGCAGTATGGGAAAGGTGGTTTGAGAAGTACCTTACCTGTAGCACAGCCAATTGTCCAAGCCATCTGTCCAATACTACCTTGGTTCTCCTTCTCCCATCACTCTCCCTGTAGGAGTAGAACCACTTGAGTAATGGTTATATCCCTATAGAATTGTAGACCAAACATGTTCTTTTTTGGGGAGGGGGGAGTTCCCCATCCCTATTATAGTTGGAACTTCAATACTTTAGTTATGTATTTAAATACATTTTATATCACATTTCATTTTTTAAGAAAAATGTGATCCCAACTGTTGGTTTTAGACAGAATCCACACACTTATTCACAGCAAGCCATTACATTTTGAGTGGTCCACAGGTGAACACATGCATGTGTGAACTAGCTCTGTGTTAACCTCATGCCATTGGTCTGTTCCAAAGCTTAATCATACTGTTATCAAAATGAAGGGCCAGGGAAGACTAATATGGCCCAACCTCTGATTCTGTCCTCCATGTCTCATCCTTGGTGTGGAAAGCCCATTACTGTTTCTTCAAAAGTAATTTCAAAATGCAAATAGGCTTGCTAACAGATTTTTGTCTCAGAGAGATTGTCAATTTCCATGCCCCATGCTCATTTATTTTTCATAAAGAATGAAATATGGGGCAGAGATTTATTTGTTGACAGTTATCAGCAGTAACTCAGCCTCAACACTGACCTAAATTTTCCCTGCTCAGAAGCAGTGAAGGAGAAAATAATGAAGGCTGTGTTATTTCGAAGATGCAAAACTTGAAATTGCCAGAATTTATTCAAGTTCCTTGGATGTCAGAGTTCAGAGCCTTGAGTTTTAACATCCTGAATGGGGCAACAAATTTGGATGTAAAGGATTTCACCTTGCTATCTATGTAGTTATTGCATTGCAAGGAATAGCTCAATAGATTGCCTGTTTTATGTGTAACAGAAGAGTATGAAGACACATTTGAAAGGCTTGGGGGAAAACAATGCTACTACATGAGTTGTATGATTCATCAAACAGGAAATAGATGTCAGTTCAGATCAAGAACTGGTAGTTGTTAGGGACTTCAATTATCCTGATATCTTCTGGGAGGCTAGCTCTGCTAAGCATAGACTCTCCAACAGATCCCTGATGTGCTTTGCAGATAATTCCTCTTTCAAAAGATAGAGGAAGGAGCAAAGGGATTAACAATCTTAAATTGGCAAAAAAGAAGATCCAGGAAAATAAAAGCTAGTCAGCATGACCACAATACCAGAAAAAATATTAGAATGGATTATACGGGCATCTGTCTACAAGTATCTTGATGACAGTACAGTGATTATTAGGAACCAGCATGGGTTTGTGAAGAACAAATCATGCCAAACTAATCTTATATCTTTTTTTAATTGAGTTACTAGTTTAGTAGATGGTGGGAATGCTGTGAATGTCATTCATTTGAATTTTATTTGATAAGGACTCCATGATATTTTGATTAGCAAACTAATTAAATATGGAATAGACAGAAACACCATGAGATGGATGCATAAGTGGCTGGAAAACTGTGCTCAGAGAGTCACCAGAAAATTGAGCAGAAATTAATAAAATGAAATTCAACAGATACAAATGCAAAAGTCTACATTTAGGCCACAGTAACAAAATGCACAGGTAGAGAATGGGGAATACATGGTTCAGCAGTACTACATATGAAAGAACCTTGGGATTATTATCGATCTTGTTGAACATCAGCCAGTAGTGTGATACTGCAGCAAACAAGGTGAATGCTATCTTAGCCTGCATTAATAGGAGCATCGTTTCCAAGCTGAAGGAAGTAATAGTCCCACAGTATTCTGTGCTGGTCAGGCCTCATCTTGAATACTGTGTTAAGTTCTGGGTGCTTCATTTTAAGAAGTCAAGGACCAATTTCCAGCTTGGGGGAGAGCGGATTTTGCTTACTTTTGTGTTAAAACAAGCTGTTAGGACATTCACATTTTTTTTTAGAACAGATTTGTGCTTCCAGGAATGTTATCCTTTTTTAAAACAAAATTTATGCTCTCCACATGCTTTCTGTTAAAGTGAAAATGCTAAATAGAGGCTGGACAGCTACATGCTTGGGATTTTCTAACTAGTCATCCTGCACTGAGCAGGGAGTTGGACTCAATGGCCCATCTGGTCCCTTCTACACTTGGTGACCTTGGGGATGTCACACTCTCTCAGCTTCAAAAGAAGGCAATGGCAAACAAATTCTGAATAAATCTTGCCAGGAAAATCCTATGACAGGTTTGCCTTAGGGTTGCCATAAGTTGAAAACAACTTGAAGGCACACAGGAAGAAGAACAGTGATGATCATGGAGTTTAGGGGTTCTGGAAGCTGATGCCAAAGGCTAGAATCCTGGGACCTTGGAAATTACCCAGTTATAGTGCTATGATTCTACTTTAGTTGCCATGGTAATGTCCTATGGAATCCTGTGATTGGTAGTTGAGGGAGGGGCCTTTGGAATACTCAGCTTCAGAGCTCCTCTGTCGGCTCTGAATAAACTACCAATCCCAGGATTCCAGAGGATGCAGCCATGGGAGTTCAAATGGGATCATGGTACTATAAACATGTAGTGTGAAAGGGAACCCTATCACCTCGGACAGTGGCAATGGCAAAGAAAATAAAACCAGAACCAGCAGTGATGGCAACAGGAATTACACACTTTCTCATTTGGTAGGTGTTGTGTACACATCTCACATATAGGACCATTTACTTGTTATGCCCTATGCAATGGATGTATGCAATGGATGTCAGACCTTCAGGATGGACTGGCTGGGTATGCTGGCAAGGTGGTTTCAGACAGTCACAGTATGTACAAAGTTGTATGATTCTTAGCCATCATACCATATTAAATTAAACTTGTGTTTTAAATTACTGGAATGCATCCCATGGAAACCTTGCATTGCTGGAAGCTGCTTCTTCTCTTGTAAAGGAGCGCTTGAGATGGAGCATTAAAAGGCACCAACCACCAACTCAAGATACAAATTATACTGAAGGTTGGCTGAATTATTTTGACACAAGAGACAGAAAATCCCACCAAGTCTTTTGTCCTATCTGGCAATAAAAATCCAAGAAAAATTGATAGAGAAATGAACAATTTGCTGACATTTAATGGAAGTCTGCTGCCTGAGGTTCTATCTTGTTCTACCTAATGCTAGCAGAGGTCCTGAATGCAATAAGGTTATTGTCAATTCTCCCCTCCCTTAATGCACTGTAGCTGCTGAGACCTCAGAAAAACTGCTCTCAAGGGTTGGGAAGATATGGGATATGGGGCAGAATGCTTACAGGAGGTGGTGGCCCCCCCTTTTTTTTAAAGCAAAAATTAGGTTTCTTGCCATATAAATGCAGCAATTGCTTTTTGGTAGCAAAAAGCTACCATTGGACATGACTTACCATGTTTAGCCTTAGTATCAGAGTGGACAGAAAAAGTTGGTGTGGGAGATTTATGTTTAGATCCCTGCCTAGTGTTGAAATTCACTGTGCAGGACAGAGTTGTGGGGTATTTGGAACTGTGGGAAAAAATAGCTTGGGAAAATGATTTGAAGTGGAGAGATGGTAGCCAGTAGGGAAGGGATTCAGCACTGATGGATACTTTTCAGCTCCAAATTCATTTTTCCAAAAGATGCTTTTCTTTAAAACAAGAATAACAGCACATCACTAGTCGAAGGGCTCTAACAAGCAGTTAGGTAGTAGACTAAATTCTATAGGTAGTCCTGACTAGAGTAGAGGCATTAAATTAATATGATTTCTCTATATTTTGACTCACTGTTCAGCAGTGGATTCAGTTGGGATTAATGAACGTGACACCAGCCCTTGTGTGTTTAGTTCCTCGACAGGGGAATTTACTTCCGAGTAAGCAAGGCTAGGATTTGGTGGCATTACTGCAGTCCTGACCACGCTTAGCTGGAAATAACTCTCTCCAACCTACATCCAAGTAAGCCTACATAGGTTCCGTTTGTTGCTTTCTGTGGAGTTGAGTTGTGATTGATTTTTTTCTGAGACTGGATCCGTGGCAGACACAGGGAGTGACAATGAGCTCTTTCGGCCCCTCTGAAATCTCCCATGTTTCAGAACATGCACTGCTTTTCACAGATTAAGTAAGCTAGCTGGAAAAGCCCGGACTGCTTCTCAAAGCGTAAGCTACTTCCAGGCCTGTGGAGACCATGGGCGTTCAACTTCACGAACAGCCTTCACAACACTGCCGTTTTTCCTTTTGATGACATTTTTATTTAGGAAGCGCACAAGCCCCAGCCAATGATAATTAGAGCTCTTTCTGCCGTTCTGACATCTCCCTGGGAAACCTCACTTCTCGGCTGTGAGTTCTGAGGGAGTGAAACCAATAACAATATGGCTACCTCCTGGTACTCATTTCCCCCTCAGGTTAAGTTGGCAGGCAGCCTCTTCCCTCACGTGCTGCACCTGGTTTGCCAAAACACTCCCATGTACTATCTTCTCTCCTTTCCCTACATCTGCTGTGACTAACTACCATGCTAATGATTTCGACCTGCCATTTGGGATTGTTTTACCTCACGGCGGTTCGTTTGCCTGTCAGTACATTCTTTTTTTCAGTCCTCCGGGGTGACTGAATGGAAGAGAACAGTGTGATTGGAAAAACAAATTGTTCTAGCACATTCCCCCATTCTGTTGAGCGAACGCTCGTATCGCTAAAGAGCACCAGCTCAGTACCACCTACATCCTCTCGGCATAGATGTAGAGGAGACTTGAGTTCCCTGCCACCTCAAACATGGGCATCTAATCATTCGGATTATCACTTTCATTATTATCCATTATTACAGCTTGAGCAAGTACTAGCGATACTATTAAAGTGTTGATTGGGTGCCATCCAATGGGATAAAGGTGCACAAATAGTGTAATTTGTAAGCACAATACTGAGGAGCCACAGAACAATGAATTACGACTATAAGTTTTAAGCTTTTATTTGTAGATTTGAAAAGGGTTAAAAAATGGCTTGGAAGAACTGCACATCACATTCAAGAGACTTCTTAGCACTGTGATTTCGTAATATACACATGGAGACTGTAACACGTCTTTCTCACATGAAGACAGATAGAAAGACTGGTTGATCTGCTTCGTTGTGTGGTTTTGCTTTAAGTGAATAATAAAACTGAAGGTGGCGGTGAGCAAACAATAACACAGGATGACAAGAGAAAAATTATATTTTGCCTTTAGTTTCTATGGCCTCACTCAATGTCATAAGGCAATACAGTTGGCCCTCCACATTTGCCGGTTTGACTTCCACGGATTTGATTATTTGTGAGTTTCTCCAATCCCTGTCTCCTCACCTCAAGTGCTTCCTTTCCAGGGGAACCTTCCTGCTTGGTGGCTCTGATCAGGTCGCACAGCCCTTTAAAAACCTGTCTGTCCTCCTCCTCCTCCTCCTCCTCCTCCTCCACTAGCTCCTGTCTGTCCAGCTAAGGATAGCTCACAGCCTGATTTCTCAGCATCACAGACCATCTCCCAGTGCCGCCTCTACACCCAAGGAAGCAGACTTCCTCTCAAGAGAGATGAAATATAGGTCCACCATGTTGACCCCTCCCCTTCCCTCTCTTTTCTCTGACCTGATTTGCACCCCTCCACCATTCTTTGGCCCTCTTTCCACAGACACACACCAACATTTTGATATTTGCAGTTTTTTCACTTTTGCGGGCATCCTGCACCCCTGACCTTAGTGAATGTGGAGGGCTGACTGTACTATATACTTAATCAAGTATATGTCTACACAGCTCAGTAGATCAATCTGTCTGGAAAGTACACAAAATAATGCTTAAATTCATACTGTATGAAAACTGAACAAAATAACAGAAACACAGAAAAAAGGGTCTGAAACCAAAATAAAGCCAAGAGGGGAAAAAAAAACCCAGCTGCAGCACAGTATCTAATCAATCAATATTTTATTTAATGCATAGACCAAAGGCTATTTGCATTCAAAGTATTAAAATGCAGTACAATACAATACAAAATGTTAGTATAAAATAATGTAAAATACATATAGAAACAGCATAGCAAAAATACATCATATATTAAGCTACATAATAGACATGTGTGAGAGAAATTTAAAATTTGGTTTAGTTAAAACGTAGACAATAAAACTATGATTAAGTGAGCGCATCTCCAGAACAATCAACCACGTTATTGGCAACATGTCTGGCCCGAATCTTCATAGCTGCCAGAGTAAAAAGAGAGGCCTTACGAGTTACCGTGGAGTCAATATCAGCAAGGAGATAAAAAATCTTTTCTAAAACAGTATTAGATTCCAAATGAGGCAGGATAGATCCCAAAAATTTGGCTCTTGGGTCAGAATATAGTGGACAAGAGAACAAATAGTGAGGCAGATCCTCTATTTCGGGGGCCCCACAAATGCATAAACGGAGAACCAAAGGGGTATGCGAATATCTGCTGTCAATCACAGCAGTAGGCGTACTTTGAAAACGAAGGGCTGTAAAAGCTTGCCTAAGCTTCGGAAAGGTGAGCTTTGTCAAATAACTGGCCCTTTGATGGTCAAGTTTATAAAATTTGTACCATTTAGAAAAATTAGAATTATTGATAGCCTGTCTGTCTGATTGAGCGGTATGGTGAAATATATAATCCCGGAGCTTCTCTTTGGAATTCAAGATGAAAAAGTTGTCCGGTGGACTAGGATGCCATTCAAGCAACTTATGATCTCTTGAATTCCATACTTTACAATTAGGTAGCTGTTTGAAACATAACTTGGGAAAAGCTCTAACTGGGGAATCTTTAACTGTTCTCCAATAATTAAATAGAGCCAAATGAATGCGGGCTCTGATGGATGGAAACCCGACCTCTGCCCGAACCAAAGCTGCCGGGGTGCCTGGAGGGAGTCTTAGCAGTTTCTTAAGAAAAGTGTTCTGGAGAGATTCCAGTTTAGATATATGAGAGTCGTCCCATCCCCATACAGTGGCACCATAAAGAATCTGAGCAATAACTTTGCTTTGGAATATTTTTAGTGCTGGAACAACCAGATGACCCCCAGCAGTAGTACAGAATCTGAGAATTGCCCCAATAGATCTCAGGGCTACTGCTTTGATGGCTTCTATATGGGGCTTCCATGAGAGATTTTCTGTGAAATGAATGCCAAGGTATTTGAATTCTCGGCATTGTTCAATCTGGTGGCCATTAGTTGACCATTGAAAAGGAAAGTGTCTTTTCCCAAACACCATCACCTTTGTTTTAGAGTAGTTGACAATATCTAAAAGTACTGTTTTTTAAAAAATGAATCTATAAAGAGGCAGAATATTAAAAAGTTAGCCACATAGCACCATAAAGATCACCATGTAGGTGCTAGGTAAGCCTATCTGGGGAGGGAATTCCATAGTGGGAGGGGAAAAAAAAATACTGAGAAAGCTGTCTCTTTAGTAGCCACCGTGCCTTATTTGGTAAAGGCATCTGAAGAAGGGGCTGAAAAGATGACTTGAAGTATATACGAATATATGGGAAGACATGATTCTTCAGGTACCCTGGCCTCAAGCAATTTAAGGCTTTAACGATTAATGGCAACACTTCAAACAAGCCTTAGAAATGAACTGGGAGCCACTGCAGGTCGTGTAGCACTTGTCTTATATGATTGTAGTGGCCAACTATTGTTAGCAATCACTCTGTCTTATTTTGAAGCAACTGAAGCTCATTTTCAAAGACAGTCTTCAAAATACCAGAATATGGATTATTAGGTCATCTGTGTCCAAAAAAGGGATTCAGATGATATATTTACTTAAGCTGAGAAAAATTCCTCTGAGCTACTAAGGCCACGTGCTTCCAGGGACAATGCGGGATCCAAGAGCACACCTCAACTAGGAACCTGAGCATTCGGGAAGAATAAAACCCACTCTAGTGTTACTCCAAAGCATGGGGGACTCAGGTGTCCGCCTGTGATGCTAGTATCTCCTTGAAATGGTGGGGAATATTAGTTCAAAGAGGAGGCCTTTGAAAAGAGGGTAACCTTACAAGATTCTTTACACCTATGTTTACCAGTACCAGTGCAGGGAAGAACCAGCTGGAGATCCAAAAGTAAGCTTATTTGTTTTATTGGTGGAATTGCAATCATGCACACAAGATCCAAGCAGTCACACAATCACACAAGGCTAACTGAAGGAAAAGGGAGGAAAGTTTTGGATGGCAAGATTTTAGAGTGAAGTGAGTGATGTTTACCAATTCAGAAGAGCAGCGAAGAAGCAGCAATGTGGCTTAGATGCAAATCTAAGGATGGTACACAATCGGATATAGGAGCAGCACAGTGGTGACCAACAATTGGTTTACTGCAAGTTGACTGGGCAAAACCTGGGGTTTAAATATTCTTTTTCTGCCTGGAAGGCGAGGGTGTAAATGGCTCTCTGGCAGAGTAAACCATGGAGTCCAGAGAGTGAGCAATGGAGTCTGGAGTGGGCTAATGGCTTTAGCATAAGGTACAAAGGACTAATGGAAGTCCTGCTAGTTCAGTAATGGTCAGATAGGTGCCTGGGGGTGGGGACAAAAGGGAAGCATGTTTGGTTAGAGGGAGAAGAATTAAGACAATCAGCTGTCTTGTGGGAATATCCCAGGCACTACTGTCTCTATCACTATAGCCCCATAGTTGGGTGTACAACTATTTGGAATGCTGCTCCCATAAACTCTTCTCTCATTATTGTCTATACTTGGCTAGGGCTGAGGAGAGTTTTAGGGAAAACAAGTTAGGAGTCCTGGAAACCATACTTTATGAAGAGAGGCATAGGGAGCTGGGTATGTTTAACCTGGAGAAGAGAAGGTTAAGAGGTGACATGATAACTATGTTTAAATATTTGAAAGGATGTCATATGGAGGATGGATGAAGCCTATTTTCTGCTGCTCCAGCAACAGAATGTGGAGCAATAGCTTCAAACTTCAGAAAAAAGGAAGAACTTCCTGACATTAGGAAGAACTTCCTGACAGTAAGAGCAGTTAGGCTGTGGAATACACTGCCTCAGATTACGGTGGAATCTCCTTTGGAAGTTTTTATACAGAGGCTGGATGGCCATCTGTCAGGAATGCTTTGATTGCACATTCCTACACGGCAGGGGGTTGGACTCAATGGCCCCTGTGGTCTCTTCCAGCTCTATGATTCTATTATTTATGTTGAAAGCCACAGTTGCCCAGCCTTGGTGGATAGGACTGTAACCTAAATTGGTTAAAACTTGTTTCTCTAGTAATTATACAGAGATGCCTAAAAGAAAAACAAAAGAACATACTCTCTGCCCTTTTTCCAGCATTGCAGGATATTTTGCTAACAGAAGATGTCATCTTACTAATGTAATTTTGTATTATTCATACTTGCAGATCGGGTTTTCACTTTACATATTGTAATCCATATTTGATCTCATTACTACACTTTCCTAGACCACCATGCCCACTAGGGAGTTGTTAGGTGGAGTATTTAGCCTAGTTTTATTTTTGAATTCATGCTGTTCCTCTCAGAGGTGTTGTTAAGCCATGAGTTTGATGTTTTATATTTTTAATCATTCGTGTACCTCTGAGGGCTCATTAGGCCCTGGTATTTGAATCTGTGTTTATATAAACTATGAATCTGTTACCTATAGTTTTATATTTGGTGGAGGTGGTGATGAGTCCGTCTATAAACAATGATCTCTGAAGGAGAAAAAATTACTGAATGTTGATGTTTAAAATAAGGCAGGTTCCTCCAGAAGAGGACTCATCGATGGGTGATGCTGATTGAAGATATGGGTGGTGATGCTTCCTTTACATGAGGTAGAGAACATTTGGTCCTCCAGATGTTTTTGACTTCACCTCTTATAATCTCTTCCCACTGACTGTGCTGGGTGTAGCTGATGGGCACTGGAATCTGAAATATTTGGAGAACCAAAGCCTTCCCACTCTGACTTCGTCCATAGGGGTAGACTATCCATCTTATTTCATCCTATGGAAAGGCGGGTATATCAGTGTGAGACCAAGCACCTCTCTGCAATCCCTACTCTGAGAAATTATGTTGGAATGAATCTGTAGACCAAGGACCTGGGGAAGACATGATACACCAGACGTCATTGGATTGCAACTCATATCAACCCTAGTCAGCATGGTTAATGGTTGATAGAAGTTGCAGTTCTACAACATCTGGAGGGATACAACATTCCCATTCTTTATGTAGAACATTTCTGCTTCTGCTGCAGACTACACATCTGGCACCAAAATTTACAACAAATCACACCATTCAAATAAACAGGAAATGTGAGTTTTAGATGAGTTTTCCTGTTGGCTGCTGAATTTCAGTGGCAAACTGAAACAACTGCTTTAAAACAAGAAGGAAGTGGCATGGGGCAGAGCAGAACTGAGGAATACAAAACTGGCTGTATGAATTTTCTACCCTGCAGTAGCAATTATGTGGCTGTATGAGGGAATACTGAGAAATCCAGATCCATATATTATGTATTTTAACAGCACAGGCTTATGTATGTTTACTCAGTGGGATTTACTTTTTGTTTACCACATTTAGGATGCTAGCATAGGGACTCATTCATGCTACACAGTTATGGTGCTATGATTCCACTTTAATTGCCATGGCTGCATCCTATTAAATCCTGAGAAGTGTAGTTCAGTGAGGCACCAGATAATCTCTCTGGCTAAGATTCCAAATGCCCCTCCTTCAACTGCTAATCCCAGGATTCCACAGGATATTGCTATGGAAGTTAAAATGGAATCATAGCACTGTACTTGTGTGGTGTGAAAGGGCCCAGCATGTAGTTATAAGTGAAGAATGAAATTCGTATCTGCTGTTTGCAATGGAAGTCTGTAATACATAAAACTACCTTTATGTTTCTAATGGTGACCCAGATCTATCGTGGTGGGCTGCCAGGCTGCTATTGAGGTGGAGGAGGATGGTGATGAAGACAGAGAAAGGGAAGAAGAAAGAAGGTATATAAAGGCCTGTGATTTCCTTTAGTCTAATGGTTATTACATTGGGAGACTAACAATAAAGACATAAGCAAAGTCCTATTCTGTGTTTGGATATATTTTTTTCCTGATATCTTTCCTCTTTAAACAAAAAATTGCAGAGAACTGCTGTATAATCTGTAGCAAATTAGTAAGGAGAGTTTTTCTTCCCATCTTAGAAAATGAACTCCTTAAAGAACATGGGAATTCAGCAGAAATCACACTCAGCTATCGATTCATTCCACAGACTTTCAGCTTGCTGGAGTATAGTGTTAGGATCTACGCTTATTATCAGTGCTAGAAACTCAATTCTTATAACTCCTTAATCGATTATTCAAGGAAAGCTGTCATGAGCACTCCTGGGTCGCACTGTGTTTGGGAAGTATTTCTTAGGCTAAGAAGTATGTTATATTTGGAGTGTGCTATAAGTCAGATCCAGGTCTCTGATGCTCCATTCACTTCTGGAATTAGTAGTGTTTGTCTCTAGTCAGTGATACAGTTTGGTTTCCAATGACCGTAGTTCCTGAAGATGTTAGTCCAGGGGTGCAGCTATGGAGGGTGAGAGAGATGAGGGCATTGCTCACAGAAGAATTCTGGCACTCAGTCTCCAACTTTCAGCACTGCAATAACTTAAAACATCAATTGAAAATTTAGAGATACAGTTTAGGTATCCAAAGAAAAGAGGCAGGCAAAAATATAGCAAATAGAGTTCTAGGTGTGAATGATTTCAATATGTCAGTCTGTGCAATGTAGAAATTTGGTTACTGAAGGAAACATTCGTTTGGGATTAGAATTCTTATTTGTGGGGACAATGTCCTCATTTACCCCCTGGTCCTGTAGCTTTACTTCTGAATTACTCCAATATTTTGATGAAATGTTTGCTGCTGTGGTTCCCAGCCAACAAAATGGTTGCTGTCGATGGTCCTAGAAATTACTTATATAGGCACAGTATTGCAGCCAGTGGCATAGCTTGGAGCATGCAGAAGAGGGGCGGGGCAGGCAGAGCGGCAGGAGCAGGGCTGTGGAACACAAGTGCAGGCTATGGTGCATGGAGAAGCGCAGACAAGGAGCGGCAGTGCCTCCCCAAAATTGCCACCAGGGGCACACTGCCCCATCGCCCCCTCATTCCTACATCACTGATTGCAGCTTTAGTATATGGATATGGATCTCTCTCTCATTCTCTCTCTCTCTCTTTCTCTCCCTCCCTCCTTGTAGATGTGTTTCTAGCTGGCAGAAATTCAACAAGTGTCACAATTTCTGCCACTGAGGAAGCACTACATCTGTTGACATTCCTGACTGTTTATTTACTGGTGGGCAAACCTCATGAAAATTTTCAATTTTTGATGTCTTTAGAATGTTGTTTTTACAAGGTTCTCCCTGCTGCCTACCCCCGTTTCAATGTTTCCGTTTTGCCAGCTTTGAGTATTTGAGTGTTGTCACTGTTTTTGCTCCAAGCTATCCAAAATGACAGCTCTGCAAAAAACATATTGAAATAAAAATCTAGTCTATGATTTATCACCCACTTGCCTAATTAAATCAGGTCTCTAGCTTTCCCCAGTGCTGTTAAGGATAAATTGTTACAAGTCTACAATCTGCTAAGAACAATCACATAAGTGTATTAATTGTTGTTTCTGGGGAACTTAAATGTATGAGAGATTTGGTGGAAGCAGAAAGCTTAAATCTCCTGCTGGCAGGAATAAAAGCGCTCCAGTGATTTGATCCTGTATGTATGATATGGCCCCATACACAACACTATCAATCAGACTTTCCCTCTTATTCTTCCACCTTTTCAATTATAGCTATAAAACTCCAAGAAAGGGCACATTACAGCTGTCTTACTTTTACAGGTCTGGCCCAAGGTATTTTGCTGCCTGAGGTAAAGATAAAAATCTACTGTGCAACCCATTCTTCCTACAGAAGACAACTGGACTGGCAGTTTAATCTCAATTTTGTAAAAATATTTTGTATTTCTGCTAGTAGAGTACAGTGGGGTGGTGTTGTGTACCTGTGGCTATAAATCAGGTAAGGTAAAAATGAAAAATCTACTTGCTTTTTCCCCAGGAACTCCATTCTGAGGTAGGGCAGGCAAAAGGCCTTAGTCTCAATTATTTAAGTCCCTAAAGCTGGCTTCTATGCATGTTACCAGGGTTCTGGTAGCCATCAAGGGGAGAAGACCTTCCTACTAATAAAGGGAGGAGAAAGACTGACTTATTCCTACAGTGAAGGAGAAAACACATCTGAGAGTAACAATTTGTACATCAAATGAGAAGTTACCTAGAAAGGTAAAGAGTGGACTTGATGTCCAAGTCTATTTGGCTATCTGTCCTCCAGTGGTGTGTCAAAGTTGCTTTGGTGGTTAGTTATTTGGAATGCCAGTGCAATTTGATGGCAAGTTGCTAGGCAATAGGAATAGCACCTCAAGAATGAAACCCAGCCAAGTGGTGTAGGTGAGAGGGGCTTATGGATGAGAGGCAAAGTTTGTGTGCCTTGAGCCTTCAATGAGAACTAGCCAGAGAGAAGGTGGGTTGGATGTGATTAAACAGTTGAAGAAAAGACACATGGAATTGGTGTCTGAAGCAAGGATTGATTGTCAAAAGCCACTTCCACACTACACTGTTATGGTGCTATTATTCCACTTTTAACATCCTGTGGAATTTCAAAGGGCTCTCTGGCTGAGAATTCTAAATGCCCTTCCCTAAACTGCAAACCCCAAGATTCCGTAGGATGTTAAAAGTGGAATGATAGCACTATAGCAGTGTACTGTGGAAATGGCCAAAGTGTCAGATGTTTAAACTGAAGGTATCAACACTACTATAACTGAACTTGAACAGGATACTTTATTTTCACTGTTACTATAATAAATGTTACAGTTTGTTTTAAAGCTACTGAGTTGGCCTGAATTGTCTAAAGTCACTGGCATTAAATAAAAGATGCTACCTTAAATAAACAGTTTGGTTCTGGGGAACAATTAAAACTCTAGCCCTGTTACACAAAGGTTGTGACAAAAAGGTGGGGTTAGGGCAAAGTGGCACTGACAGGAGACCTTATTGGACTGAAACAGCCACACCACTCTAAGGGAGAATAAGGGCCTGTCAGAAGTGGATTGCGGCTACCTTCTATAGTATACGTGCTTTTCACTAATAACAGGTTCAATAGTGGTGATGGGACAGTATCTCCCATCACAAATGAGAGCAGCAGACTTCCTATGGCTCTGTAGAAGAGACCAGGATGAGGCCTGCCATTATGGCATTATCTCAATGCCACCCAGCATTGCAAGCTGAGGCAACTGCTTCATTTCATCATATGGCTCTACCAGCCCTGTGCATTTATTTCAGAGTCCTCCATAACCATAGCACTTTTTTCTTCTTTTAAAAAATATAGCCTATCCCCCACAAAAATTTTTTTTCCCTTTTAAACCATGCTGAAGGTAAAAACCAAGTGCTGTAACACAGCAGACCTGTACAGTGTGTTCTCCAAAGGTGGAAACTGGAAATAAATTCTCTATCAAAATCAATGAAACAACAAATATCTACTACCATGGCACAATTTAGATCACAACCCTCAGCCACAATTGTACCGTGGCACAATTTAGATCACAATGCTAATCAGACTGTGGGGCATAGCAGGATGGGGTTATCTCAATCCTTTTGAAATCAGGGAAACAGCAGTTTGGAGAGCATGTGTTGTTACCTGCAATGTTTACAAAAGTATTGTACCATCATGGAAAGGTTAGCAGTTTTAGGGATGATCTGAGAGCTGCTCTCTTAGAATTTATCAGCATTCAGGGCATAATCAGTGGACACGGAACCCTTCTAAAGCTTGGGAAGAGATTAGGAAAGGAAGCATGTGTGAAGCAATAGTATCATAGTATTAGGAGTTAGGATACCATATCATAGCATTAAGTGGCCCAAGGCCTTGGTTGCTTTTGTCCCTTTCACTTCCTCCAACCTCAGCTTAAAAGCAGAGCCATGTCTTAGCAAAATTCCCACTGGGATTTTAGCTGTTTGCCCTTTGTGCTCTGAAAATGGCTAGGCAGTGGCTGCTGCAGGCTTCCATGTCAGTGGAGTAGTGAATCTCCTTTGGGTTTCAGTCAGAACTTTGAAGGAGCAATCCGAGGTGCCAAACCCTATCCTCAAAACAGAAAATAGATGTAGGGCAGATTCATTGTTCCAATGAAATAGAAGCAATAAAGGGATGCTGGGCTGGATGCTAGTGCTCCTGAGAAAATGGTAGATGATGGGGGATGATGATGATGATGATGATGTATTCATTTATATCTTACCCCTTCTTCAATATCAGGACCCAAAGTGGCTTACATGTTAAAACAAATGCAGTTAAAAATAATTATAAAAAGAAAAGTAAAAAGTAGAAATAGTTATTATCAAAATGCAATTAAAAATGCCTAGCATTAAAATCCTTTAAAACAGATCCATTAAAAACATGCTATAAACAATATACATAAACTGATGTCATTTCCATATCAGCCACACAATATGGAAAATAAAAATGCCTGCCTTTAGCATTCCTTCCCTTCCCGATCCTTCTTTTCAGCTTTGGAAGTTTTTCCAAAGTTTCAGCTTTTACTTTTGGAGCCAAGGAAGTGCTGGATCACTTTTCAACCACTTTTGCAGCTTCAAAGTTGAAAAGAAAGGCTGGCCACTTATCCACCAGAAAATGTGCCCCCTCTCATGAAATAGAGCAGGGAGCCAGAATGGCTGAAGCCTTGTCTCCCCTGCCCTTTCCTCATGCCAAATTCCTGGCCCAATCAGGATCTGTGCATGGCTGCTTTTTCCTCAAAAAAGACTATAGACACTGCTAACCGTATATGTTAAAAATGTCTACATAATGCAACATGTAGTTTGGCTCTCAGACTGTGACAAGCACACTATACACATGGACTTTCTTTCAGATGATCATTTTAGCCCATGAAGAGATATTGAGAGGGAAAACCAATCCAGTCAGTCCAGAAACGGAGGGCTGAATTTTCTGAAGACAGTTAGCATTCATGTGCCTTATGTCCCTTATATGTGGTACATGATGTTCAGGATTCAGTGGGGTATTATATCCGCAGATATAAGTCAGGGAAAGGTTCTCCCCACTGAACCCCCATGCACCCCCTTCATCACTGAAGTCCCTTGTGAACCCGCAAACCCTTTGGAGCAAATTTTCTGGTGGCATAGAGAACTGAGAAGGGATGTGGAAGAAAATTTTGTATCATCTTACTGCCAATGACATTGGATGTAGGCTACTGATTACCTATTAATGGTTATCTAAAACTAATGGGCTATGACCCTTGAATTTTCACATTTGGTTTATCAAGGTATATTTGGTAGCACTGAACATGCAGTCCCCTTGCATTAATAGATTATTTGTTTTGAGGAATTACAAGGGAAAAGAACGACACTGTTGCTAATTGCAGCTTAAATGCTATTGCTTCCTTTCTGGAACTGCAACTGCTCAGAACAGCAACCGATTGAGCAGGTGGCTATGCTGTGTTTAAGGTGAAAGAATGCATTTGCAAACTCCTCTAAAAGATATGTTTATCCAGGGGTGGAATTCCAAATGAGGCACGTTAGGAATCTGGCTCAAAAAAACTTAATAGCTGGTAATGGCTTAATATAAAAAGGCTCTAAGTAAGAGTTTATTCTAAGTAAGTGTGTGTGTGTGTGTGTATGTACGTATGTATGTGTATGTATACACACACACACACACATACACATATGGGTTTGGGAGTACCACAAGAGTAATCTCC
The DNA here is from genome assembly GCA_030412105.1 of Cyclura pinguis. Lineage (NCBI taxonomy): Eukaryota > Metazoa > Chordata > Lepidosauria > Squamata > Iguanidae > Cyclura > Cyclura pinguis. The sequence goes on from CM059599.1 coordinate 206,445,133, forward strand.
AATGGCCAATTAAACTCTCTTAACTAATTTAACAACTGTATTGTAAACAGAGAGCTGGAGTTATTGTAAATAAGCATACATTTCACAGAGGAGCTTGAATAGCTAAACAAACAGAAAACCAGTTCTAATCTTTCAGCTTTGTCAAATGTCTCTAATAAATAAGTTATAAGGAGTGGGAAAAACCCATACACAATTAACTGGTGCACCAACAATGGGATTTTCATTCTGATAAGAAGTGTTCCATGGCTCTTGTCTTGAGGGGGAAAAATATCTCAAGTGATAAGGTATTTACAAGAATTTCAAAGCTTTATGGGATTTCCGCCCCCTGTCTTCAACTCAAAACTGCAATTATTCCAGCAATCCCTGCTTCCCTTTTAAGAATGGCAGTGAAACTCAAAACAGAGAAGACTGGGCATTGGCTGTGTTTCCTAGGGACTCTGGGAGTTGTGGTCCGAAAAGCAACTTTTCCAAGTTCTGCTTAGGTGTAGTGAATCGCCCTCTCTAGTTCCATCCCCCTTTCCCACCTTGCCTTTTCTTTTCTTTTCTTTTTTTTTGGGGGGGGGGCTGGGCAATAAATCCTTGATGGGCCACTGAAATGAAACATCTGGGTTTGCAATGCAAGTTAGCTTTGGCATTGTGCCTGCCCAATTTCGATCCTTATGAAAGCCCTGCTGAGTGTGCAAACTGTGCCTCAATTAAAGAAGACTGAAGGGCACGTACGGCAGATGAGTAGCAGCGTGTGTGCTGGGACTTGGTTGATGAGTTTCCATCAAGCAGGAGGATCAAGTGCAAAGCAGACAACTGTGGATATTTCACTCATGAGCAAATATTTAATAAGTCAAGGATCAGATCAAACAACAACAGTCCAAGGGGGCTTGTTTTCCTGGTGTGTTCATATGCCTGTCTGATTGAAGTGGTAGATGTCAAACAGGCAACAAATACAGCCTTCCTCAAAATGGGTGGATTTCTTTGTGTGGTGTTCATGAGAGAGGAAGGCCAAGGAGTTAATGTGTATCTTGCCTATGGCTGAAGCTACACATTTAAGACTCCCAGCTTTTGAAATGGTCCATGCACTTGTGTCACGATGTTGTTACCACAGCTGGATCTGAATCAGTTGCCTGATGGTACCAATTGTTCTTCTGTGTCATGAGAAACATCATCTGCTGTTCTTTGGCTGATCAAACTGCTGTTAAAGCAGGAGTGGGGGAAATGTGGCCTCTGGGCTTCATGTGGTCCCCAACCCACCCTTTTTAGTGGCTCTTAGATGTTCAGGATTCCCTACAAACATTAATGGTGAAAGATACAGGACGGTTGCAGGCCATGACCAGCTCCCACATCTGGGAACATTGTGGAATTTATATGGTAAATTTAAGGACACTCTTTTGTATTTGAGCACAGGTTGTTGTCAAGGGGGGCACTTGATGAGGGCCCATGCTACAGCAGGAGGTCATCTAACAAGACCCTCTGGGCCTATTTCTCTTCTTCACCATTACATGCTACTTCTTCACTCTTCTCTGACTGTGGCCCAGCCTACAGTGGTGGCATGAAGGAAAGGCAGGAGAGGTCGCTGCCTTATTCTCATTGTTTCTTTGCCTGACACTCAAGGATGTGGTAGTTGTGGTGAGGAAGAGGAGGAAGAACAATTGTGGCTAGCAGTAATGGTTGTAGCAAGGGAGGCTCTCTTAGATCAATCTGTCTCTTGAGGGTGATCTGAAAAAATGGAACAAGTAGTCCCTGTGTAAGATCCCCATTCTCTTATCTGGATGACAGCCTGAGACCACCATCTGTTCATTTACAATGCTGATGACTCTTCTCTCTGTTAGATGCTGCATTTGTTCATTTATTCCACAATAGCTAAGCCTGTTCCAGTCCCTGAAGCAAGGAAGTGTCAGTCAACTGACCACAGCAGTTTACTGTTTTAACATTAGCATGTTTATTAGGACTCTGAGGCTCTCGGTGGATCTGCTTGTAGTTATTACAAGAGCAGCTGCAATGCAACTTGGATATACTCAGCAACATATTAGCCTGGTCCTGTGTGAATTTCAATAGGGGCTAGACAAAGTCAGGCAGGAAAACAGCTACTAATCATGATGACTTTATTTGACCTCCAGGATATCTATGCTGTAATTTAAAGTGTTTCTCTGTCTGCTATGCTGTAGAAACTCACATGCTTGGTCACATGTGACCCCTAACTTGGAGTGTTCTCTAATGAGCCCAAAATAACAAGTTTTGGATGCAACCCACAAGATATTTTGGATATCTCCTAAAGAAACACTTCGGCTTTTTTTTAAAAAAATTGCTCAATTATGCACCTTTATGAACTGATTTTGACCAAACCTGGGCCAGAACCCTCTATCACAGTGTATGTTATATAATTATATATACTTAGCTACATAGTAGATATGCTAAGAAACTCTATTGGTGACTTGTGAAGATGGGCAATGGGACACCAGCAACTGTCCTTCAGTAAGCATTGGCACTCTCTAACCAGTGTCTTCATTCTCCCTAACTAGTGTCCTGATTCATGATTCAAAGTTACCAATGCACATAGGGAACTATGTATGATGGGATCTACTCACAGTGGAAATGACGGACATTTGTATCATTCCCATTGTCCGTCATTTCCATTGTGAGTAGATCCTATTGTACATAGTTCCCAATGTGCATGCGGATATGTTCCTTCAAGTTACCTGTTGATTTATGGACACTCCATTAATTTCATATAGTTTTCTCAGGCAAGAAATATTCAGAAGTTGTTTTACCAGTTCCTTCCTCTGAAATATAGCTTACAGCAACTAGTATTCATTGGTAGGCTCCCATTCAAGTACTAACCAGGGCTGACTCTGTTTAGCTTCCAAGATCAGATAGGATTTGGTACCTTTAGGGTATTTAGGCTTCTGGGCTCCCTACATAGCAACATAACAGTAGCCCTTTACTGGATATGGATGTTACAGAACTGCCCAATTCTAGTTCCCAAAACATAAGGCCACTTATAAAGATGTAAGACCTCAACATGATTCCAACTTTGATTTTTACATTTAAACTGGTGTCCCAAGCATTTTCATACAAGTTTGAGACTAACAAGCAAATGTTAATCTTTATCCCTTCAGAAAATTTTTTGCATGAAACTTGTTGTGAAACAAAATTTAAAGATGGTAGGGCAAAACTTTTGTCTCATTCAGATTATAAATGAACTTATGGAAATAAAGCTATACATTGCCCCTGCCTCATTGGATAGGCAAAAGGCACTTTCAGTTTCAGACACATTCAGACTATGCTGTCCCATATATGAAGAAAGTTGAAAATTTAATAGATTCTTCAGACACAAATTGAAATGAAATTCTCCATTTGCACTGTAAAAACTCAATAGGTCCAACTACTGCAAGTATTTAGAGGATCCTGTTGCATTTGCTTGTCATCCAGACATTAAAGATGATACATTTCTCAGTGAAAAAGTGGCAACGTTAGTTTAGGATATATGTGGTTGCATGTACATGGATTCAAACCCAGAGTTAAGTACTTAAAGTTCTGGGCTGGGCTAGATGACTATGTCAGTTTTGAGAGGAGCTCCCTGGCTGAGGATTCTAAATACCTCTCCCTAAACTGCCAATCTCAGAATTTCATAGAATGGAACCATAGCAGTTCAAGTGGAATAATAATATTGTGAAAGGGCCCTTGATGTTCCTGTTTGTGCATTTGCCTTCCACTCAAGTCAAGATGCTCTGACAGCCCCATTCAGATATTTAACTTCTAGAGAACTGGGATTAGTTTCAAGGACAGTGGCATACGGATGGGGGGTGATGAGGGTGGTGTGCCCCGGGCGGCACTTTTTTGGAGGTGCTGCTGCTCGTTGCCTGCCTCTGCATGTCGTCATCTCTCCCATGTGCACCGTCACCCCTCCCATCTGCACTGTCACGCCGCCCCTGTGTGCCATAGCCCCACCCCTGCATGCCGTAGCCCCACCTCTGCTGATCCCCACCCCTCCTCTGCTCGCACCAAATTACGCCACTGTTCAAGGAACCATCTTTCTGTGGCTGCAAACTCATGCAGATGAAGTGGTGGGACTACACTGACTAGCCCTGTTACTTGACTGTAGCTGTACATTGCCTCTGCCTCTTTAGCTATGTGTATGGTTGACAAGGATCAGATTGAGTTCTAGGTGTCTGCAGCTGTTCGTGTCTCCAGATGATAAGGGAGTTTGTCCTCAGAGTAGCTCCTCAAAAACAGAACTTTTATGTGGTGACAATGTCCAAAATCTCTTCTGTAACTAAACCCCACAAAATAGAGACACGTAACAGAGAAACATCACGATGTAGTGGTTTGAGAGTTGGACTAGGACTCTGGAGACCAAGGTTCAAACCCCTGCTTGGCCATGGAAACTCACTGGGCAACCTTGGTCAAATCACACTCTCTCAACCTTAGAGGAAGGTACTGGCAAATCCCCCTCTGAAGAAATCTTCCCAAGAAAACTCCATGAAAGGTTCGCTTTAGGGTTGCTGAAAGCTGGAAAATGACTCAAAGGCACACACAAAAACAACAGCGGAAAACAGGAAGCCCTATTCAGATATTAGAGTATTGGAAGTTCCTGGATGATCAGGGCTTTTAATCAGATAAGAAGATATCATAAATAGAAAAGGTTCCATGCAGCAGGTGTTAAGACAGAATATGGGACACGATGGGTGAAAGGAACAGTTGTGTTACTGTTTTGCACTCATATTACCCCTTTATAGGCCATTTCCACACGGGCTTAAAGAAACGGTGCAGAGCGTCCTCCAGGGAGGATGTCTGCAGCTGGGAGCAGACTGGGTTGGACCTACTTACTGTAGTTCTGCACCTCAGCCCTCTCCCGAATGACCCGAAGTGGTCGTCCAGTGTGCTTTTGAAAGACCGCTTGAAACAGGTCTTTCAAAAGCACGGAGCGCGCCACTCCGTTCCTGCACTCTGGTGCAGATTTGCAGGCTCGCACCAGTGCGAGCCTGCGATCTGCTGGGGGCGGGCTTTAGGCTGGCGAGCTTCAGCAGTTGGTGGAGAACCTCAACCAACTGGAAGCCGCCATTTTCATCCCCAGAGCAGTGCGGAGCGGCGGCCACGCACTCTTCCGGACCAGCCTGGACCCAAGCGTGGAGCCAAGAAGTTCGGTAAGTACCGGCATGGGACGGTTCCCTCGCCAAGTGTGGAAATGGCGATAGTTGCATTCCTTAGATAGAACTGGATTATTCCTGGTTTCCTACGTGCCAGGAGGTTGGACTAGATGACTCTCATGTTCTCTTCCAGCTCTATGAGACTGGTGGTGGATCCAGGACTTTCGGACTAGGATGCTTAAAATCTCTCAACCAACATAACCAGTAGGGATTGCACTGGCCGGGGTATTCTGTGGACTGTGACCTTAAGAAGTAACTTTTCCAAGATTTGCGCCTAGAAATAATGTGGTTCCATCTCCCTTGTTTTTAATTTTCCCCAATTAATTTTTATGTTAATATGATAATACATTGCAAATATTGTGGGCATATGAGGCTGAGATCTGAAAAGTGTCTTTCAAAGCAGCAAATACATGGCCCAGAGTTGTTCAGAGATGATGGTTTGGCTTTGTCTCCCCTTTCTTTCTTGCTTTAAAAAAAGATGATCTACCAATTCTATAACGGTAAAATCTTCACTCTAGTGGTCATAAATAATCAGCCCACTTTTCCTGTAATCAGCAGCTGCAGTAACCTAAGAGGAACCCAAACAACTCACTTTGTCCTCTGAAGTAGTTTTTAAATTTGCAGGGGTGTGAATGTGTATGTTTAAATTAAGGGCAGTGGCCCCAGATGTGAGGTCCTCATACACAGCATGACCCCCCTCAAATATACACAGTTCCTCTATACACTCACTGGAATACTCAGTATGACATACATGGTTAACTTTTAGGTGGCATTTTGCTTTCCACATTGGTACAGCACAAAGGCTTTCCATATCTTACACAGCCAAGTGACAAATCTGTTCTCTGTAAGTATTTCCCAGTGCACAGGTACTATACACTAATAAGACAGGACAAATTAGTTTGGGACTTTAATAGCACTCAACTATTCTTCTCCATGCCTTGTAGAGATGTAGATAAGGGGGAAATAAAGCATATCATTAATGATAAAACCACAAGCCTGTAAATGCTTCCACAGATTCTTTTAATGCGCTAGTGTTCCAAGTGAAACTAATGGGACTCCTAATTTACTTTAAGTTCATTGCATGCAAATGCCTTTATCTAACTTGTTCTTGTTATGTCTATTAGTCTGTTGCCCAAGGAATCATGGCTGAGAATTAAGGTGGTTGTCTAGCATGGTCCAGCCGATAAAATAGTCTTCAGCCTGGTAACCCTTACTGATAGATGAAAAACTAGAAATCTGTCTGCTGTACTCATAATCCTCCAGGGAAACTTCACAGGAATTCCTAAACTGTTAGTCTCCTTCAGGCATGACCTTCCAGTTCTGTCCTAGTCCTCCTCACTGGCCCTGCTGAAGGTATCAGCTGTAGAGATGGGCAACCACCAATGGCAACTGGTAGCTCCAATGCTAGTGGTGTGATGGTGTTACCATTCTGGGTTTTAGTCTCAACTTTAAAAGAGCTGGTCAAAGTGTTGAACCTGTTGGCGAGATAGGGTTCAGTGATTAGGATGGCCCCTATGAAGTTTGGATTAAAACTCAGAAGAGGGGTTTCCCACCCAATTGACATAGGTGTCTGCAAGCAACCACCCAAAGATGTAGAGGAGTGCAGGCTTACACAGTCTCAGCAATATATATATTTTTTTAAAAAATTAGAAGGGGTAATTACTTGATCTGCCACCCACTTCATGCTCTTCTGTCTCCTCTCATCTTAACTGCAGTTCACATAGTGTACTTACATGAGTGGGAACACGTTTCCCCAATCATAATGCATTGTTATGAATTGTCTTTGTTGTAATGCAAAGTGTTTGGGCTGGCTTGGTCTTGAATGAGCACCTTTACCAAAGATGTGCTCCTTGTGAAAATGAGATGTCCTTGACACCCCCCCCCCCCCACCAGCAGGCAGAATCTTGGAAACTCCTTGAAGATGTGGCTATGGGAATTGTCATGACTGTATCCATACCTTTATGTCAGAATGTATCACTACATCACTGAAAACTGCCCCAGGCTTTTCCTGGACTGACTTGAAAATGAACTGATGTATTTTTCTCCAGAATGGAAACAAAGCAGGTAAAAAAATAAAAAAAATAAAAATAAAAACTCTCTTTCCAGCCAGGTCCTCCCTGGCATCATTGAGGGCAACCAAATTTATCTGCCATTTCCTCTGTAAATCTCATGATTTATACTTCTTTTTCTTGTTGTTGCTTGTATGCTCTTTCATAACTTATGGTGACCCTATCATAGGGTTTTCTAGAACAGATTTATTCAGAAAAGGTATACCATTGCCTTCCCTTGTAGCTGAGAAAGTGTGACTTGCTCAATGCCATTCACTGGGTTGTCAGGGATTCCAGGCAGGGAACCCTGGGAAAATGATCGGCCCACTGCAAAGATGTTGCATCATGCCCCAGCTGTGGGTAATTGCAAGGTTGCATAAGAAACTGGGGTCGTGTGCAGATGGTAGAGGGAGGTGTGCAAACCTCTACCTGATTGGTTGTAGATATGTATATAACAAAGCAACGCCAGTATGTATTTGTCTGTTGACCAAACCCTGGTGCCTGGCGCAAGCTTTTGTCTGTCTGTCCTATGTTTTGTATATAACGGAACTTTGCTGCAAGATAAAGTGCCTCCTGTTTTGGAAGACACTCCTCTGTGTGTGAGTATCCTTACTGGGGATTAAGGCTGCTGCTGTTGGCTCGCTGAACTCTGGTTTTTTCGCTGCGTTTCCATGGTATCTGCAACTCCTATCATCCCCAACATGGGTGTCCATAGCTGTATGGGGATTTGAAACCTGTTCTTCCAGACTCCTATGTGAATGAAAGAACAAAGAGTTTCTTACATTTAAAGGCTGTCTGAGGTGACTACCTCCCTCTAGCCCAGAGCTTTCCAAACTTTTCATGTTGGTGACACACTTTTTAGGCATGCAGCATTTTGCAACACAGCAATTTAATTTTACCAGCAAACTGGAGGTTAAACTAACCTCTTATAAGAGATATATAATTGTAATAACAACATGTATGTGGACACAACATATCTCATGAAAACCTTTCATATATATTTTTAAAAATATGTGATTTATAAATAATAACATATATTTCCAAGATTGTAAGCAACACACCTACACACTTCAGGTGACGCACTAATGTGTTGCGGCATACCGTTTGGAAAGCCCTGCTCTACCCAATAGCAGAGCAGGCCACAGTTAAGGGTAGAGCCTGAGATATTTTCTTAGGGACCATAATTCCCAGAATCTCTCGGGTCTGGGGAAATCTGGGAGTTCTGGCCTCCAAAGCAGTGTTTTCGAGTTCTGTATGAGTGAGTATCCTTAAAATCTGACCTTTCCTTTGAAGTGGCTTTTAAATAATCCTATTAAACTCCAGGCTCAGAAGAACTTTGTTGGCTTCCGTAATCATTTATTTCGAAATGAAAACTCAATACTGAGAACAAAATCAAAACCATGGCGCTGAAGCAAAATGTCCTTTTAATTCAAGAGGCCTGTTCTTCCCCTTGAAGCATGCTTGTGGCTCTCCTGTGTCCCTGTGTGCACTGTCTGTGCGTAGGCCAGAAGAGACTGCATAGTGAAAGTCTGCAGTTATGACTGACAGCTGGAGAAAAGTTGGTCGGAAGAAACTTTCAACAGCGATATCAAATTTTCATTTACTTCCAATGCTGCTTTGGGCAAAAGATATGGAAAGCATAGGAGAAGAAATATATAACTCACTCGAAAGTCAAGCAGATAAGCACCCAATAGGTCACTGCTCCTAATCTAAAGAAGTTCTTTAAGATTGGTGTTCAAACTTTAAGGCTATTTCCTGGGAAAGTGCTAAATCATTAAAAATAGCTTTGAATGAAAATGTCATATTTGCTGTAGCTGTCGTGTCACCAGCAGAATGCTCTGGCTCTGTGTTCCCATCCTTCCTTTGTGTAATGTTCAGTGAAGTAGATGTTTGCACGTCAGGGCCTTGTGTGATAATGACATTTGGCACTGCCACTTCTCCAGTGTTTTGAAGTGTTCAAAACCATGGATGGGATAGACAGGCAGGAGCAAAATCACAGGGGAAAGTTGGAGCATGCTGGCCTTATAGCCAATGCTGTCTCAAGCCATTTGAGTGCCTGAGGCAGAGCACCAAATGGTACCCCCATCCCCCCATGTCAAAGTAGATCGACACAAAACTAGACATATTATTTTGACATTTGAGACAGAATAGCTCACTGATGAAGGGGTTAAATTGTAGAAACTGCTTGCTTGAGTAGAAAAATAGAGAAACATAAGTCAGGCAGATGCGTCTCTTATCTTATCAAGAGCTTAGGTATGCGGCTTGGCAATGCATGGGATATAGGGAGTTTGGGAGTCGATGCGACCAAGGGAGAATACTCCCTGGTACAGAGATACTTCATTTTTGAAACTGTAATACATCATTTTGAAACTTAAACTTTTATAACCTGTACTTTTTCATATATGGTAATCATTTCCTGTATTTGTTTTTTTAGAAAGTATAAATGTGTGCTGAAACCTAAAACGGGGCTCTCAGTCTTTTGGAAGTTGATTCCACTGAGATCCCTGCACAGTATAATAAACTCTTGTTTTCTGATCTGCTGGTCTCAATTCACTGGCTCACCACAACATTTTCTGGTGTGTTGGCCGGGAATTGTGAAGGGCTTTTGCTCACTTTGGCAGACGCCAGGGCGTCGGGACCGTCGCCCCCTTCCTGATACAACCCAGGGCGCCCTCGACTTTCTTTTGTCGGAAGGATTGGTTCGGAGTGGGGCGACAGCTCTGGTGACGGCGCTCCAGCCAAGGAACCCGAGGTCGGAGCAGAAAACAGAACCCTCCCACGACTGTTGGTGAGTGACCTCCCCTCAAACTCGGGGGGAAGAGGGGCCTGATCAACCCCTTTCAGCTTTGCCCTAGCACCCCACTGTTGTTGTGGGTGAAGCTGCAGAGCTTTTGGGTGTGGTATTGAAGGTGGGAGGTTGTGTGTTGGTGTGAATGTGCGAAAGGACGGTTGTGTGACGCCGCAGTTTCCAAGTCATGCCGTTGAGTTTCCGGGTGCTTGGGTCGGCGTGAATCGAGCGGTGTCTCTCCCCCTTTGTGTCGATCCGTGGGACCCCTTACCCACGGGTCTAATCCCTTTTTCCTTGTGTGTGTTGTCCGCTTTGGGAGGAAATGGGAGGGGGGGCAGAGCCGACAAACCCCTTTAGGCTGTATGTTGAAAAACTTTAAGAAAGGATTTAGTGGGGATTATGGAGATCCCCGAATGACGCCTGAACGGTTGAGGACCTTACGTGAAGTAGAATGGCCATCCTTTAAGGTGGGGTGGCCCCCGGAGGGGAGCCTGGAACCCTCATGAATCAGGGCAGTGTACTCAGTGGTGGTCGGTGGGCCTGGCCACCCTGATCAATATCCTTACATAGATTCATGGGACACAGTGGTCACTCAAAACCCCCCTTGGTTGCAGAAATGTCAGGAGCAAATTAGTAGGGCTATGGTAGTAATGCAGGATCGGACCAGACGAAAGTTTGGAAAAGGACAGATATTGGCGGAATCGATTCCGGAGGAACCTAGCGCTCCCCCTCCCCCATATGTGCCACCGCAGCCAGCTCCGCAGCTGCCAGTCTTACCCCCACCGCAGCCAGCTTCGCTGCCGCCAGCCCAACCCTTGCAACTGGACCTCCAGGAGCAGGAGGGACCCACGGCCGGGGGATTGACGAATTCTAGCCCAGTTGCCCAGGGGTTGGTGGAATCTCCCGGAGCCTATGATCTTAGAACAGGGCCAAAAGAGGAAGCCAAGATTAAGAAGTCCAAGCATCAGAAAGAGGTGGATGAATCAGATGATACAGACGAGGAAAGTGGAGACGTGGTCGCACCATTGCGACAAGTTACTCAGCTGGTGGCAGGCCCCAATGAAGAAGGAGGATACCGGCGAGTACAGAGTTACCAGTACACCCCTTTCACCTCTTCAGATTTCTTGAACTGCAAGACCCACTATGGATCCTATACTGAGAAGCCCCAAGAGATGGTAGAGCTGTGTACCAGCATTATGGCTACCCATCTCCCCACCTGGCAGGATTGCCAACAATTGTTGTTGACTTTATTCACTACCGAGGAGAGGAGGAGAATATTGGAGGAAGTGGAGAAGGTAGCAGCGGCAAGAGCGGGCCCAGAAGTGCAAGATGTCAATGCCTGGGTGCGGGAGCGAGTCCCCACTGTGGATCCACAGTGGGATCCTAACGATAACCAACAACGGGACAGATTAGCAGAATATCGGGCAATACTGTTGACCGGAATGAGGAGAGGTGTGAAGAAGTCTATCAATATGGCCAAAGTACAGGAAGTGACACAAGGACCTACTGAGGCCCCAGGGGAATACTTAGAAAGGTTGTTAAAAGCCTACCGGCAGTACACCCCCATAGATCCGGACGCTGCCGAGAACCTCCGAACGGTGACTGCGGCGTTTGTGACAGGAAGCTACCCTGATATTCGGAAGAAGTTACAAAAACAAGAAGGGTTTGAAGGAATGAATCTCAGTCAATTGGTGAGCATTGCTCAGAAGGTGTACAGGGAGCAGGAAGAAAAGAGGGAGCGAGATAGGAGAATGCGCAAGAAAGCGAAATTATTGGCCGCGGCACTAATGGCAAAGGAAGGATATCGGAAGGGTGGAAGAGGAAGGGGAAGAAGCGGACTTCCATTGGGACGCAATGAATGTGCCCTTTGCCGTCAGGTGGGGCGCTGGAAAAACGAATGCCCTAGACAGAGGGAATTGGCAAATAGAGGAAGAGGAATGGATCGAGGAAGAGGAAGAGGGGCAAATAGAGGAAGAGGAAGAGGAAGAGGAAGAGTGATAAATGGCAGATATGAGCCAGAGGTGGACGAAGGATTCGAGGACTTGATTGGGCTGGCTGGAATGGAACTTTACGCTTAGGACGGATCGGGCCCCCTTGCTCTCGGCCCCGGGGAGCCTACGGTCACAGCACAAATTGGGGGCCGAGCCATCCCAGTGATGGTGGATACGGGCGCTGCCCCTTCCGTATTAAATTCAACAGTAGCTCCAAGAACTGAAAATGCCATAAGAATTGTGGGAGCCACCGGAAGAACAGAGCAACACCCTCTTTTGGAGAAAAGAATTGTGGATTTAGGGAGACACCAAGTTACCCATCAGTTTTTTATTTACCAAACTGCCCTGTACCTTTATTGGGTCGAGATCTGTTGGCTAAACAGAGAGCCCAGATTTCCATTGAAGAAGATGGGGTGATGGAAGTAAATTTTAGAGGGCCAAAAAGCATCTCAGTAACCTACCCAATGGAAGAAGAGTGGCGGAGGTATCAGATCATGGTTTGTCAAGAACAACCCACTACCTTTGGACCCCCAGGGGTATGGGCCGAAGATAACCCACCTGGGCTAGCCCGATTTGTGGCCCCCATAGTAGTGGAATTGAAGCCAAATACTGTTCCCATTCGTGTAAAAGAGTATGACTTGCCCAGAGAAGCCCTGGAAGGGATTCAGAAACATTTGGATCGGCTGAGGAAAGACAACATAATTCGGGAACGCCGCTCTCCATGGAACACCCCGTTACTCCCTGTGTTGAAGCCTGGAACGAAAGAATATCGCCCGGTTCAAGATTTAAGGATGGTGAATGAGGCTTCAGTGACCCACCCAGTGGTGCCAAACCCGTATGTTTTAATGGGACTAGTTCCATCCACAGCTACTCACTTGGCGGTGTTGGATCTTAAGGATGCTTTCTTCTGTATTCGGGTGGCCCCACAAAGTCAAGAAATATTTGCCTTCCAGATGGAAAATGTTGTTACGGGCCAGAAGACCCAGTTGGCTTGGACTCGCTTGCCACAGGTTTGGAAGAACTCGCCTACCATTTTTGGGACATCCCTAAGTCAAGACTTGAGAAGATTCAGATCCAAGCCCGAGAAACGAGTTTTGCTGCAATATGTAGATGATCTGCTGCTGGCAGCCAACAGTGAGGAAGAGTATAAAGAGGCTACAGTGGAGTTGCTCCAGCTTTTGTGGGAAGCAGGCTACAAAGTATCTAGGAAGAAGGCCTAGTTGTGGCAGACAGAGGTGCGGTATCTGGGATTCCAAGCGACTCAGGGAAAGCGAACGCTAGGCCGAGAAAGGAAGGAGGCTGTGCGTGCTCTACCTGAGCCCCGGAGTCGGAAGATGGTGCGAGAACTCTTGGGTGCAGCTGGGCTTTGTAGAATTTGGATTCCTAATTTTGCAGTAATGAGTAAACCCTTATATGAAGCTACCCAAGGCCCGGAGAATTCTGAATTTACATGGGGAACAGAACAGAAGAGGGCCTGGGAGCAGATAAAGAAGGCATTGATGGAAGCTCCAGCACTGGGTCTGCCTCATGTGACAAAGACATTCACTCTATATGTTGATGAAAAAGGAGGAAGAGCAGTGGGAGTACTGACGCAGATGTTGGGATCTTGGCATCGCCCTGTGGCGCACTCTACTAAACGGTTAGATCCTGTTGCCGGAGGATGGCCTGGGTGCCTAAGAGCAATAGCGGCAACCGCCTTGTTGGTAAAAGAAGCAGACAAATTAACCCTAGACCAGAATCTGACAGTGAAAGTCCCACATTCCGTATTGGCTCTAATGGAGTACAAAAGCAATTATTGGTTCACAAATAGCCGAATGTCCAAGTATCAAGGAATGTCATATGAGAATCCTAGAGTAAAGTTGGAAACATGCACCACTTTGAAGCCCGCAACGTTGCTCCCCATAGAATCTGAGGTTACGCATCATGATTGTCTTCAAACCATGGATGAAGTGTATTCAAGCAGACCAGACTTACGAGACAGCTCGTGGCCCCATCCTGATGTTACTTATTATACAGATGGAAGCAGCTTTGTACGAGAAGGAAAGCGAAAGGCCGGATATGCAGTAGTCACAGCGCATAAGATAATAGAGGCCAGAGCGTTACCCGTTGGTACTTCGGCTCAGAAGGCCGAACTCATCGCCCTTATTAGAGCTTTGGAACTAGCTGAGGGACTCATCGTGAATATATACACAGATTCAAAGTATGCTTTTACTACCCTACATGCGCATGGCGCACCGTACAAAGAAAAAGGATTAATCAACTCTTCGGGACAGGAGATCAAGTACGGAAGAGAAACAGAGCATCTGTTAGAAGCTGTATGGGCCCCTCGTAAAGTCGCTGTAATCCACTGTAGAGGACACCAGAAAGGATATGATCCAGCGGTTCGTGGGAACCGAAAAGCAGATGCGGCTGCAAAGGAAGCTGCGGAGAGGGAATTGGAAAATGAGACGGAAGATTTGCCCCAAGAATTGGTAACGCCACTCTTCCAAGTATCATTGAGTGACCAGACCCCTAGGTACACCAAACAAGAAAACGAGAGGGCTGAAAAAGACCTGAAGGCTATGTTGGACAAAGACGGCTGGTGGGTCTTGCCAGATGGAAGGCGGTACATACCCCAATCTATGGGATGGTCGGTTGTGCAGAGGGCGCACGAAGCTACACACTTGGGAAAAATGGCGTTAGCTCAGCTATTAGAGAAAGATGTGTTCGTAGACAGAATGAGCCAGTACACCACGCTAGCATCGTCGCGGTGTCAAACTTGTGCTCGGAATAACCCGCGCCAAGGACCAAGATTGGAGGGGGGAATACAATAGCAAGGATCTACTCCTTTTGAATCCCTGGTGGTGGATTTTACAGAAATGCCACGGACGGGACAGTACCGGTACATGCTGGTAATGGTATGTACTCATACCGGATGGGTTGAAGCATATCCTACCAGAACTGAGAAGGCAAAAGAGGTAGTACGAGCCTTGCTTCGGGACATCATACCGAGGTACGGATTGCCCCTCCGCATTGGATCCGACAACGGCCCGGCTTTTGTGCATGGAGTAATCAAGAATCTTGCAGAGACTCTAGGAATCACTTGGAAGCTACGTTATGCATATAGACCCCAAAGCTCTGGGAAGGTGGAGAGAATGAATAGAACATTGAAGACTCAGCTTGCGAAACTGTGGCAGGAAACGAAACTCAAGTGGTTAGATGCGCTCCCTATAGCACTTCTAAGATGCACCCCCCATCGGACAACTGGGCTAACTGGGCCATTTGAAATGCTATACAGAAGACCCCCGGCCATCCTAAAAGGACTAAGAGGGGACATTCGGGAGTTGGGAAGTCTGGCCCTCCAAGAAGAGGTGCAGGCACTAGGAAAGGCTCTAGAGAAGGTTAAAGCCCACGCTTTAGAGGTTAGACGAGTTCCGTTCCTCACCAAAGCACATTCCTTTCAACCTGGGGATGAGGTGTGGGTTAAAGATTGGAAAGGAGAGCCCCTATCACCAGGGTGGAGGGGGCCGTACCAGGTGTTGTTAGTTACCCCCACAGCAGTAAGGGTAGCGGGACTGAAACCCTGGATACGTTATACTAGGGTAAAACGAGCATTTACTGATTGGACTGTGATCTCATCACAAGAAAACCCTCTGAAATTGAAATTGTTCCGATGGAGAGAGGGGAGAGAAGGTTCGGACTAGACTCTGCTGTGGTCATACCAGGGAATTGACCACTCTACGCCCAGTCAGATCCGCAGCAGGTGAATGAAAAATCTAGGCTAGACCCTACTGCTGCCACACGTCTGGAGGCTGGTAGCTCTACGTATGGTCAGACCTAGCGACTGCAGAGGAAGGAAGACCGGGACTACGCCTTGCTAGAGTCACTCCGGAGGCTGACTATTCTACGCACGGCCAGATCCCCTACGGAGGATGATGATGAGCAATGAGTGTCAGTGAACTAGTAATAATAGTAGTGTGTATACTCTTTGGAATTTTAGCTCTGGTGTATTTCTTGTATATGTATAGAAGGTACTGGTGTGGGATAAGTAGGTTTGGACCCCTATTTGACTCTGAAGATGAAGCGGATAATGTTGATAGGAGTGTGGGGCATGATGTGTGGAATAATTGAGGCCAACTGGTTTAAGCAACACGCTGCACATATGTTCCAACAACATGGATCCAACGTCACTCTAATTTATGAACACCCACAGACCGTGGCAAGTGCATGTGCGTCGCAGAGGCAAGATCTGAAACAGATTCTTCCAGCTCCAAAGCTCATGTTTCTTTGCCCTAAGTCTAGTTCCTAGTCATAATTAGAGCGAGCCTGTTGAGTCAGTTTCTAATTCCTTTTTGTTGTGTTTTGCACAATGGTGTAGCTTGGAGTGTGCGGTGTGGGGCGGGAGGGCTGTGGGGCTATGACATGAGGGCTGTGGCCACTGTGCATGGGGGTGTGGCTGCAGTGCGTGGGGGCATGGACAGGGAATATGGGGGTGTGGCCAGGACCTGCAGGCCAGGGTCCCCCGCCCCTCTGTCCCTATGTGACTGCAACCAACCAATCATATGTGGTCTTCTCACTGCATACAGCCAATCATATGAGGTCTTCACCTGCCTGACATGGACAAACAGACAAGATCACTCACAAACTTTGACTTTTATATAGTAGATGAGCTAAGTAGCTGTGGAGATGGGGGAGAGAATGGAATGTTGGAGTGCTTGCTGCTTGGTAGAATGTTTGAGGAGATTTGCATAAGGCTGGTGAAAGACTATTGGTGAATGACTGTTGGAAGTTTCTGCCTGAGTTGGGAGTCAGTAGCCTAGGGTCTGAGTAGTGGAATTAGAAAAGGATTTGAATTATCTTTCCAGATTATTTCCCAATCTTCCAATGGGATACTATGGGTTAGATCTCTGGCCCAGGTTATCATGCATTCTTTGACAATCTCACCCTCTAAATTATAAGTTAACAACTTCTTATATAACCTCAAGAAGATGTTTTTCACCTTTTAACATGAGATCTTCTAATTTAGCTTATCTCAGTTCCACCTCACCAGCTTGGAGATTTTTCTTATATCTATCTCTTATTTTCAAATAGGGAAACCATTGTATGTGAAATCCTTCTTCTGTTAACTGTTGTTGATCTTTCAACAAAGTGTTGACCTTTCAACAAAGTGATATATTCAAAATCTTATGCTCTCCAAGAAAATGTGTTAAAGATGATGTACCGGTGGTATTTGACACCTGACAGACTAGCCAAAATGAATAAGTATATGAAGAACCTATGTTGGAAATGTGGCGACCAGGTTGGTTCTTGTCTCCATATGTGGTGAGGGGTATGATACAGCGAAGAAATTCTGGCATGTCATATGAGCAAACATGCAGAAAATTTTGAAACTGAAAATTGAACCAGTACCAGAATTTTTCCTACTGGGAATTTTGGGATCTGATAAAAGAATGGATTTCTTTTATGGCATGGCACTTAATCGTGGCAGCCAGACTTGTTTATGCCAGGTATTGGAAATCGTCTACGATCCCCACAATTGATGAGTGGTTAGAGAAAGTCACCGAAATTGCACAGATGGATAAAATGACTTACAGACTAGAGAATAAGATGGACAGTAAATTTTATAAGGCTTGGGAGTTGTTTACAGCATTTCTCCAAAGTAAGAACATTTCGACTAATAGCTTCCATTGTTGATCTTTTAGTATTTTCTGTTTGAAAAGTGAGATCCAAGCAGGTTCTATTTTCCTGTTTATGTTCTATACTTTTTCTTATTTCAATTTTCTGTTATAAGGGGGAATATGGTGTGCTTTAAGGTTTAAACAGAATTTAATATTATTTACTTGTTTTAATTACTTTATGTGGGTACCCCGGGTAATGTTGTGGTGGGAGGAGGGAGAAGGAGAAGGAGAAGGAGATTTGACATGTATTGGTTTTACAGATAGATTGGGGATGTGAAAGAGTACCATTACTACTATATATTGTAGATCACAAGGAGTAATTTTCCATTAATGGTATTGGTAATATGATAATTAGTGGTGAATGTACAGGAGATGATGTTTAGTTACATGATTTTAGGATATATAGTCAGACTAATTAAGCTTTGCCCTTTTCTTACAACGGGGAGGTATTATACAATCTTATCCTTTGAGATCGTAGAAAGGCTGTTATCCTACTACAGAGGGAAGTTCTCTTTTTTTGTTTCTCAAGTTCTCTATGTATTTTGGTAATTGGTAGGCATGTAGTGTATGTAATATTGGTAGATTCATACATAGTATTATAGTAACTGTAGTAGTATTCTGTGTTAATTTATTTTATATATGTCATGTCATTGTTTAATTTGTGTTCCCTTTTTTGTGTTTCTTTTTTGTTTTCTTTTGTAAATGTTGTTATTATGTTGTTGTTATGGATAAGTATATGTTTATATGTTAATAAAAATATTTTTTTTGAAAAAGAAAAGTGTTTGAATTAGACTAGGGTTGGATTGAGACAAGGGAGTTTATATTGACTGATTGTTCAGGGTCTGAGTTAGTTTAAGAGCAGCGAAAGAGAGATGGTGTGGTATTTACATGTAATACATAATCTACTGTGCTATGTTTATCTGCTAGAAAGATTTGTTTTTGTGGTGATTTCCACACTACACTGTTCTAGTACTATTATTCTACCTTCAACATCCTATGGAATCCTGGAGTTTGCAGTTTAGGGAGGGGCATTTAGCATTCTCAGCCAGAGAACTCTTTGGCCTTGGTAAACTACAAACACCAGAATTCCACAGGATGTTGAAAATGGAATAATAGCACTATAACAGCATAGTGTGGAAATGGTCTGTTTTTACACACTTTTGGCCTGTGGAAATGTTATCTGTCTGAGAGTTTGGATTCAGAGAAGGTGTCTGTGGGGGAGCATTGAATATAGAGGGGTGATATCCATTGGAGATAGAAGTTATATAAATTTTCATATGTATCTTGAGGGCATTTAAACAGTCCCCAAGGTTGATGTCACAGAGGTAGGGATCAGAGAAAGCCCTCATTTTTGATAATTGCAGGGAGCACAATGGAAGTCTTCACAGTTGATGGGTTAAAGGGTAGAAACACCATATTTGGCCACAGTGGTGGGGTTGCTTGAGAGGAATCATCATAGTTGGTGCCATTGGTGGGATTGCCCAAGTATACACCCCACAGTTGGTGGGATAAGGGTTGGAAAATTCATACATTTCATGACCACAGCAGTGGGATAAAGATTGGGTCCCACATATAAAGGGTGGAAACTCCACATTTGTGGCAGTTTTGGAATTGCCTGAGTAGGGGGGAATACCACAGTGACTATACTGGGTTCTTACTTGTCGTGGATTTATGCTGTCTGTATTGTCTAAAAGATGGTGCCAAAATGTCAGCATGTGGGCATGTTTTGTTGTAACCCAAAATCACTTTGAACCCCAGCACCCAAACTACACTGTGATTAGTTATTTATTTCTTTTAAATCTTTTAAATTTCATGGTGTGGCCTTCATAGAAAAAGAAAAGCACCCAGCAATTAAAACATTACACCACCAGATCCACATAGTTTTAATATAAAAGCAAGTCATCCCAAAATAATATCATAGTTTAAATGGCAAACTAATCTGTAAGAGAAGGAAGCTGGTTAGAAACTCTAGTCTTTCTTGGCATATATGTATGTAAGGATGGATGAAGTACATCAAAGAAAGTTTGTACAAAAACACTTCAATCAGACTGCTAGAAAAGGAGATATATGCACTGACATACTTCTTTTGACATCAACATAAAGGATCCAGTCCTTATTATATCTTAGTGGGTGGATGTGCTTTCAATGTGCAGATCCAAAAGTCCACTTCAGAGAACTATGAGCTCAAAATTCAGTGGGTGTGAGGAGGTCATGGCATTCAGAAAGAAAGATTCCAAGGAGGGAATAGCATCAGAAAGTGGCTGCTGGAAGGGGCCTCCACCTATGGTAAGCACCCTATGAAGAAGGGTTAAACTGTTAGCTTCCATGACCTGAGTAAAGCCAACCAATCATAGACTTCAGAGAGCTGGGTGAGTGGGAGGAACAGCTAAGGGGGAAGAGATATAAAATTAGGTCTGTTGAACTGTCAGAGCCAATCAGAAACAGAGATAGGGCTGATGAGGACCAGATAGGAATATGGGTTTGATGGGAGCTGAGAGTATGGAAACTGGTCGGGAAATTTTTACTTTGATTTAACTGAAGTATTGTATTGCATCGTATACATGGAGCCAGTGTAATGCTAGATGTTTAATGTACTAAATATTTACTAACTTATTTTCTACATCATTATCTGCATATATGTATATGTAATGCAATTGACAAACATAAGTTAAAATACATATATTAAGAGCAAAATGTTTCCTCCTTCCATTTTCTTCAGTTCTCAAAGATGAAACTGAATTGCTTACAAGGT
This sequence comes from Cyclura pinguis, assembly GCA_030412105.1. Lineage (NCBI taxonomy): Eukaryota > Metazoa > Chordata > Lepidosauria > Squamata > Iguanidae > Cyclura > Cyclura pinguis. The sequence goes on from CM059599.1 coordinate 206,465,510, forward strand.
GGAAGTTTAGAACACTATTATTACTATTTTGCCATGCTGACCTGTCACCCTTTATTAAACACCAGTTCTGGCCTGTCATCTCCAGGGTCTTGTCCTTGTTGGGTTAAATTTGGCACCCACTCATTTTGAATGCAGGCTGCTTCACATGTGCCAGTGAGTGCCATGGGTCCCTGCCTTATTCAAAGGATTGGGCACTGGAGGTCTTCGGCATATCAGAGATACACTTGTCCTTTGCAATGTTAATATGTTATGCAGTTGCCTTTATTGTTTCTTTCAGATTCTAGGTTATGGCTGGTGAGGCATTGAGGCCTGATCTGCAACCACAGCATGTCTATTTGGCAGTGTGCCATGCTTGCAATTACCGTTTTGGATCTCACCAGGATTGAGTGATCTGGCTGTGATCAAGATGCTGGGGAAGAGGGGCTTTCAGTTGCGTGGCCTGCTTCCTTGTGCTTGGGGAGCACAAGGGACCTCCATCACACATTTTGGTAATTCACTTTGGGGGTTGAAGGACAGGGCCTTGATTATACAACCTATCCACATTATGGGAGTCATACAGTCTACTTGGCCTGGGGTGTCCTTATTGTGGTCTGCCATTTTGCCATGGCAGGTTTGACTGGGGAGGGGAAGGAGAACCTTGGTGCATTGATAGAGCCCAGAGAAGCATGAATAGGAAATTCAAAATGCCTTGTTGAAGGGGTTGGGCTACTTTTTGTCACATCCTCAGATAATTTTTCAGAAGCCTGAGCTCTATGGAGCTAATGGCATTCACTTATCAGAGACAGGTAATCTGTTATTCCTGGGAGATCTGCTATAGGGAGTGAGGGGCCTTTTGGCCATCCTCGTGGAGGATAGTGGCTAACCAGAAGCTTGCCCCTCACCTGTGACAGCTAGTTAGGAGAGAGAAGTAGGGTTTCAGTGAACACCTATGGCACCTGTTTGGTGAAGGGAAGGGCTCTGGATCTTTAGGTTAAGTTGAGCCGCACTTTAAGTCATGTGACTTGGTGGTGGGTGTCACATGGAGATCTTGGCCAGTCAGGGCTGTGACAGACCAAGCTCTCCCTCCTTGGAGAAGCAGCACCCTTTTATATGATTACCACCCCTGGCTCCCTCTCCACACTTAGGCCATTTCCTCACAGGGTATTTAAAATGGTGCAGAGTGACCTCCCACGGAGGTCTTCTGCACCATAGAGTAGACTGGTGTGGACTACTTTTTGTAGTTCCACACTTCAGTCCAGTTCTGTGCGACCGGAACTGGTCGCTCAGCATGCTTTATAAAAACCTCTTTTTTGAGGTTTTTAAAAGGCACGGAGCGGGCAACCCCGTCTAGCTCTGTTGCCACGCTCCGGAGCAGATTTGCAGGCGCGCGCAAGTGTGTGCCTGCAGATCTTCTGGGGGTGGGCTTTCGGCTGGTGAGCTTCTCCGGTTGGTGGAGAGCCTCCACCAACCGGAAGCTGCCATTTTGGACGCTGGAGAACTGCGGAGTGGCGAACTCGCGCTGCTGCTCTTCGTGACGGACTCGCCCGGTCATAGGAAAAATCCGGTGAGTCCCATTTCTGCCCATTTCTGCCCGATTCACACCCCCCGTGCAGCAAGGGCCTTAATCACACTTCTGCTTTCCCTAAACCCACAACCCTGGTGGATATAGGGCAGAGTTTATTCAGGTTTATTCCAAGTGAATGTGTAACTTGTGGTAGCATGTAGTAAATTGATTAAATAAATTAGAAGTATTCTGCTGAGTCTGGAAGCTATAAAAATAATGTGTGAGTTTATTTAAAACTGCAAACAAGGTAAAGGTATTGGGCAAATCAATAATTTCAAACAGCACAGAACTTCCACTCATACACCTATTTTACCAAGTATAGGTTAAAGCTGATGACCTAACCCAATATTAGTTTGGTCTCTTCTCTGTCTTTCTCTCAAGACACTTTGAACTGATCAACACTAACCCTCAGCCAACTTCTATTTCTCTAGTTGACTGAAGCTTTATCTTGACACTCTCTCTCTCTCTCTCTCTCTCTCTCTCTCTGAATCCACTGAAGGATCCCCCCCTTCCCTCACATACTCCCTATATGTATATTATCTCCTGTCATCCCCCACACAGCCCCTCCCTCTGGCTAGGCTGATTCTCCTTAGTCAGAGAGCCAATCAGATTAACGCCTCTCTGTTGCTAGGGCGGCTCTGCGGACATGCCCCCCTAGGGTTTGTCACAGTGGACTTCTTGGTTTGACCTTTTAGTAGTGGGCTGGCTGGAGAGCAATCCAGCTTTCGAGTTCTCCTCGGAGCTCAGGTCCTTTGCTGAAGAGAAACTGGGGAGGAGGTCTGGATGAGACTATCTGCCTCAGCTGCTCCCATACTAGGTTGTCTCTCCCTTTTGCACATCTCAGGGGCTTAAAGTTTAAATAAGTTAATAGTTAAAATAAAGTGACCCTTTTTCAACCCAGTACTTGTGTCTGGTCTCTTTATTTCCATTTCCATGGCTGATCAGCAGTTTTCAGACTTATGGTTCTTGAAGGTCTGTGGTTATTTTACCCATGTACTGCAGATGCCATCCTATGTGCCTGCATTCAATTACATAAATAAGTTTGCAGGACTGGAAGGTGACGTGTTGTTTAATATAGTGGGTCTTGCCAGTCATTTTGCTCCTAAAAGTGACAGTCTGCTTAAGATATTTACAGGTAGTGTAACACTTTGAATCACAAGAGTGAAATCCTAGATTTCCCTTAGATCTGGTAGCTGGAAAAAGCTATAACTGGAGGCCTGCTGATGGCTCCGGCAACATGTTCAGAATTCATTACCAATGGATAGCTTTCTAGAGGCTAGGAAATTTATCACAAATGGAATGTGGTGTTGATTGTTACTTGAACCATGTATCTGAAGATATATCTCTGTCTCTGTCTCTCTTTCTCTGTCACTGACTCTGTCTCATCTCTATTTCTGTCCCTGTCTGTCTCTCTGTTGCTTTTGCTTTCTCTATCTCTGACCATTTTCTTGCCTTACCCTTCTCTGTGGTTGTCCCATTGCGATCCCAGTAGTAGCACTGTCAGGATGGGAGCGTGACCCAAATGCTGCCCTCCGCGCCTGGCGAGCCACCTGCAGAAAGGTAGCGAGAGGAAAATGCGCCTTCCTTCTGCAATGCAGCTGGCCACTTCCCATGCTGCACTGGGGAAGGAAGCGCCTAAACCGTGCTTCCTCCCTTTCCCCACGGCTGCTGGCGATGGGAGCATTGCGTGATTGGGGACCATTGCTGGATTTTTTCTGGTAATGAAATATCCTGTGATCACAATGGATGGGGCCACGTTGGGAGTGGGACCATGAGGAAGTTGTGCAAAAGCACAACTTGTGGACCAGCCGCAATGCATCTCCATCACAGAACAGCAACGTTGTGTGGAAATGGCCTCTGTCTGTCTGTCTGTCTGTCTGTCTCTCTCTGTCCCTGTCTCTGTCCTGTCACTCTCTTTCTTTCTCTTTTTCTCTTTCTTTTTCTTTTTCTCTTTCTCTTTTTCTGTCTTTGTCTCATCTCTGTCTCTATCTCTGTCTCTGGCCATTTCCACGCGACGATGCTCTTCCGTGTCATCTCGCTGCAGTCCTGGGTCCAGAAGGGAGCGCACCAGCAACAGTCCCCTCTGCACCTGCTCGGTCCATGTGGAAGAGAACACAGTGGCGCCACATCTTCCTTCTGCGGTGCAGCTGGGCTTTTTCCATTGCTGTGCTATGGAAGGAAGCGTTGCCAATGCACTTCCGCAGTTTCCACATGGCCAGAAGTGATGAGAGTGCCACTCAATCTCAGACACAAAATGGATTTTTTCCATTTTGCAAAAACTGTGTGAGCGTGATGCTCCATGACATGATGGCAGTGGGGTGGTGACAACGTCATGTGGAAGCTCGGCCTGCCGACCGCTGCCATCTGTGGCAGAAAGGAGACAGTGATGTCGTGCGGAAAGGGTATTTGTCTCTGTCACTTTCTCTGTCTCTGTCATCCATTGCTATCTCTGTCTCTGTCTCATTTCTATCTCTGTACTTGCCTCTGTCTCATTTCTGTATCTGTCTTTATCTCTGTCCCCCCACCTCTCTTTTTCCATCTCTCTATATAAATGTAAGAATGAATGAGGAGAATTGGTTACACATTAGTAGTATCAGCAGAACAATAAACACAACCAGTTGCCCAGCACAGCAGTCCCTCAGGGCCTGAGTACCAGATCCAGGGAGGGATCTTTAGGGGAGAAGAGCAAGGTGAGTAATAGGGGTCCAAGGGTTCTTTTGGGGCCAACTTGGAGGGACGATCCGTCACGCTTCCCATACAGCTTCATTTTGTCCTCCACCACCAAAATTCTTCCCGGCTTTGCCCCTTATGAATGGAGTGGTTAAATTTTAGGCTGGGGAATTTGGCTGAGTGTTTTAGGGTGGGAACGTTCAGCTGAGTGAATGCTTCTGCTGTCTAAGCTGTTTTGGCAATACCAATTCCTGGGGGAACACAAGCAGGCTGGTGCTGTTATGCCCTGCTGGTAGGTTGCTGAGAGGTTGACCACTTTGTGAATAGGTTTCTGGACTACATAGGTCTTTGGTTTGATCCAGTGGAGTATTTTTACATTTGTATGGCTTTAAAGATTTAATACAGCATCTTGTCTTTAAAGACATTTTGTGGGTCCTGTTCCAGTTAAAAGAATGGCTGCTGGTTGTCACAACATCTCACATCTGTCTGAGATTAGTAAAATGTGTAGTATGAAGTTGTTCTGAAAAGAAGTACTGCTGATATGTACCCAATGAAAATTTTCCTTTCCTTTCTTTTCCTTTCCTTTTCTTTCCTTGTTTCCTTTTTTTTAAATTTTAAAATAAAACAGAACAATGTTCAGCAGCCTACCTGAGTGCTGTGGGCTGATCAGTTTACATAGCCTCTTGGGTCTGCATTTTGAACATCTTCCTCTCCATTCTGTGGTGATGTGAAGGGTTCATCATATAGAATGGTGCCAAACTTCTCTAATGGATAGTGAGCACCTCATAGAAGCTTTGAGAACATCTCTGCTCTTCCATAAATGCATCCTAGTAAAATCATCTTAATTGCTATCTATTTGCTCAACTGCTGTGTAGGAGGCAGCACAGTGCAGGCAGGAGAGAACCTGAAAGGAAAGCAAAAGAATGTAGGAGAAGAGGCAAAAGGGTGTAACTAATAAACTTCATGGAAGTGGAAAGCAGGGGGGATGCAAAATCTAGCTAATGAAGTTCCATTTTTAAATATTCATTTAATGGAGGCTTCCTGAGGCACTAGCAGATGCATCCACCCCCTCTCTGTCTGTGAGCTTCTGTTCCTTTTGTTCTGTACTTGCTTTGCTTTTAGCTCATCAATGATTTTCGTGAACGAGTTCATTTCAAGATGACATTTGGCATATTCAAGTCGAAAAGAGCAGTATCGTTCTTATGACCAGATTCCCTCCCCCTCCCTTTTCATTTTAGGTTGATGGAATAGACCTTATAGAAGAGAAATACAGATGCAGGGCTGTTCAAACAAAGCCCATTCTTTCTATAATTCATTAATCATGAATCCTTAATGGCATGCCAGAAATAGTGCTTTTTCTACCTCTGGAAGCCTTTGGGAAACCCGATGTTAGACTGTAGCTCTCATCATCCCTCAACTAACATGGCCATCTGGAAGGCGTCTGGTTAGGGAAGGTTGACCTTTAGGGAAAAGAGAGAAGATAGTTACCTCACTATATGTATCATTAACTACTTGATTCAGTTTCTCCCCCCACTGTCTAATCCAGATGAATCTGAGGCAGAGATGTTAATACAATCAAGGTAAGCTGAAATTGTTCACTTTCACAACACATAGAATTGTTTCCTCCCACAACCTAAACACAGTCCTTATTTGATCATTCTAACTGGTCCCATCTCTTTTTATGCCATCTCACACCCTCAGCTGCTAGCAAATAGATGGTCTTTCCTCCATCTGCACACACTGCTCATTCCACTCCCCAGAATGTCCAAATTTATTTGCTCAGAAATTAAAAAAAAAAAAAGGATGCTACGGAGCTGATGAATGATTGCAGTTGAGGTGATCCATTGCCTAGCTGTGTGCTCCTTGTCCCTTCCCACCCAGGACAATGGACTTCTATATTAACTGATGATGTGGCAAGGAAAGAGTGCAGTGTGGTGTGCCCTGTGTCCCTCAGCTAGTTTGATGCCTTCTGGTGCTGCAGAGGATGTTTTCTTATCATCAGAGTGATTCAGCTGCCAGTCTCATTGACTTTTGTGCATGGAATGGGAAAGGGTGCCATTATTTTCTTTGTCCCAGGCAGCCAAATGTCTTGAATTAGGCCTGGTCCACAAGTGTAGAGAGAAGAACCAGGTAAAGTACTTCTGTCTCCAAGTGGGATATGAAGCAATGGCAGTTGGATGCTCAATTGCTTGGCTGTCATTACTCTTTTCCTATTACTCATTCCTCTTGACTTGTGTCATTCTTGGCTATCATTACTCAGAGATACCTAGTCTTCTTTACATTGGCACACATCATCTGTTAAACCTTCAAGCAGAAAACAAGAAAGGGCTACTCAGCTCTATCTCTGATTATGGCACCCCAAAATTCCCTGAAATTATCACCAGGTCTGCAGTATTATGAATTTCCCTCCTATCCATGAGAAGAAGAGGAAAAAGAAAAAAAATTCCAGCTATATCATAGTAGTTCTAGTGTTTCCCTAATGTCACTCATGCACATATAACTCAGTTTCATGCCAAATGTTTTGGTCTCAATCCCATCCTGCTTTGGAAAGAAGTATCTTGGTCTCACTTGCTTTATGTGCAATCAATTACTTCTTGGTCTTTAACCAGTAGCCTTGTTAGTTTGTTTTATATACCCATTAATGTAATTAGCACCAATCTCTAAAAGTCAATACTGTTAATGGGAAAATCTAACGAAATGTACTCAAAGTCTTTTTATTAGATTAACAAGTTGGACTTTTAATGGACATCTTAATAAGGCACAATATTAACTGGAACTTTGTACAAATTAAAGTAAGCCCTTCATCAGATGGAGAATTTGTACCAGTCCTTTTTATTTTTGTAATGTTAACTTCCTTTGTACACCATTTTTCATGCACTTGTTTCCCCAAATGTGTGACACTTTGAGGTAGTTTGACTTGCTATCCTGGTATTATTTGATCTTCTATTTTTCTAGCAACAGCAGAGTGAGAGATACTGGTACCTAACCACTTGCTTCTTATTCACTGTCAAGAAGGACTCTTTGGGAAAGTTGAGTATCATCCTCTGTGCACAGAGGAGTGAACGGAGTAGGAAATTTGGAGTAACACATGTTCAGTAGCAAGAACATAATAGTGACTGTAGCAGTTCACTTGTTCTTCCTCAGGACCCAAGCATTCTGGATGGGGTCAAGAATACTAATACTGTACAGCAGTCTGCAGGGAGGTGGACCTGGCAGGGATTTAAGCTGAATCAATAGATTTTATGGCAGTATTCTGTTCCAGAGAGCCAGCTTGGTGCAGTGGTTTGAGCACTGGACTATGACCTTGGAGACCAGGGTTCGATTCCCTGCTCAGCCATGGAAACCCACTAGGTGACCTTGGGTACATCACACACTCTCAGCCCCCAGAAAACCCCGTGATAAGTTCACTTCAGGTTGCCATTAGTTGGAAATGAATTGAAAGCACACAACAACAATTCTATTACAGCATACACACACACACACACACACACACACACACGTGTGTGTGTGTGTGTGTGTGGGGGGGGGTATATAGTAGTTATCTTGTAAGATTTACTGTACAAGCCTAAACACATAATATTTGAAGGGGATCTTGTAGTACCTTTGAGACTACCTGAGAGAAAGAAGTTGGTAATGTATGCTTTCCTAGACTCAAATCTACGTCAACAGATCCATCAAGTCTACAAAACCTTTGATGTGTATTCCTGCATGAGTGGGGCTGGACTAGATGGCCCTTGTGGTCTCTTCCAACTCTATGATTCTATGAGCAACTTCTTTCTCTCAGCTAGGCTCAAAAATTCTACCAAATCTCTTTGCATCCTGATCTAGGCTAACATGGCTATGTCTGTGAATTCTACAATGTAATATTTTGACCATTAAGTGGCTGGCAAAGGCTTTCCTCCATACACACTGACCTTATACAACTTCTTCCTTGGTTTGAAAGATGTGCTGAGATTATGAAGCCTTTGTCACATCACCTGCCTTCATACCTTTGGAATGAAGGAAATGGCATGTATAAGCATCTTACATAGAGGTCTCTAGTTCAGCATCAACCCTTTCAAAGAGGAGGCATCTGTCTATAAGAAAGAAATTGTAGCAGATTTGAGAGATGGAATCTGAGAGATATATCTTTTTCTACACCATCTTTCCAAGTCTCGGAGCTCATTACTCCCTGCTGGAACAGGTAGGAGGAGCTATTAGTGTATAACAGCTGACCAGAGACTGATGGTATTACTTTTTTCTGAACTACAGTCCCCACACATTTGGAGGACACAAAAATAGGTTCCCAGGGCCTTCATGCAGCCTGTCTGCCACACATTCCCTGTGTCTCATTGTCACAGAGGTTGTCGCTCCCATGGGAAGAAATACCTCAAACGTCCAGTTTGCATGACCTCTCAATCACACCCACAGCCTCTTATGTAGGGAGCAGAGTCCTCAGATAGGGGAAATTGACAATGCATCAGAGTGGGCTTCGGTGGCACACTGATAACTGGCTTCAAGATATGGACCTTGGCAAATAGTAACCTAGGGGCCTAGTAAGGGACAGACGGGGAGGGTTAGAGGCCGAGGAGCAAGCAAAACCGCAAACCAATAAAACAGAAGATCTCTGCCAAGATGCAAAAGACAGATTAGTCATCCCCAATCTTCTTTTTATCATGTCCCATTTGTAAAGGGGTTCATCACCCAGCTCCTTTTAAGTCCCTCTTGGCTAACAGCTCTCTTAGATGTCCTCCCAACCCTGGCAGCCAAAAAGGGTGCCAGCCCAGCTGTTGCTCAAGTCCTTGTCTGCAGTCATTCATTCACCTGCAATTCAGGTCCAGAGGATATGCCTGCAGCCTTTCTCTTGTCTTGCAGCTTCTGCCTTTTGACTCTTCCCCTTCTAAGCTGATCAGTGGTCTTTTGGGGATCTCTTTGCCCCTCATCCCCTCACTGGAGAGGCTTTGGCTAATATCCACAGCTGATTCTCCTTCCTTATTGAGGCCAAGAAGCTGAGATTGGCAAGGCAGTGGCTCTGTTGAGTCCTAATTTTCCACACTTGCAGTAATGTTGTGGTGAGCCAGTGAATTGAGACCAGCAGATCAGAAAACAAGAGTTTATTATACTGCGCAGGGACCTCAGTGGAATCAACTTCCAAAAGACTGAGAGCCCCGTTTTGGGTTTCAGCACACATTTATACCTTCTAAAAAACAAGTACAGGAGATGATTTCCATATATGAAAAGAGAACAGGTTACAAAAGTTTAAGTTTTGAAATGATGTATTACAGTTTCAAAAATGAAGTATCTCTGTACCAGGGAGTATTCTCCCTTGGTCGCATCGACTCCCAAACTCCCTATATCCCATGCATTGCCAAGCCGCATACCTAAGCTCTTGATAAGATAAGAAACGCATCTGCCTGACGTATTTTTCTCTATTTTTCTACTCAAGCAAGCAGTTTCTACAGTTTAACCCCTTCATCATTCCCCCCCTTGTCTGCTAAATTCTATTGCAATTTGAGCATAATTTGCTTAAGCCTGCTTTTGAGCCATTACAGCAAAATGAGCTGCCTTTCCCTCCATAGCTTCAGAGAGAGAGGCCCGTACACATTTCATAGCACAGGAAATACATATCATCATTAAAAACCGTCCTACAATCAAAACTATAATACCTAAAAACAAAGTTTTCAGCCAGCCAAAATCTGGTAACCAGGAAGTCAACCAATCCCAAGGATTACCAATACCACTGTCATTGTTTTGTATTAGCCCTTGTAGATGTTGTATCTCATCCTCTATAGTCTTGTTCAAATCATGGAAGGTGATTTTGCATCCTCCCTTAACTATAGAACAAAACCCCCCTTTCCTGGCTAATAGGTAATCCAAGGCCATCCGATGTTGTAACAATAACTGATTGAGCTCTTCAATTTCTTGTTGAAGGGCCCGTATCAACTTCCCAGTTGCATTTATAGTTTTCTCCAATCTACAAGTCAATCCTAATATACTTTTACAATTTTCTTGAGCTATGATCCCTGGATAGGATCCCAAAGTAAGGACCCCCGTTATTAGTCCACCTCCTACTCTACTGGCCTCAGTCTGAGCCAATTTCCCTCCTACAATGACCAGATCTTCACATTGGCTACCCAGTGGTCCCACCAGGTTCCTTCTTCTTCTAACAGCCCGTTTTGGTCATCCTGAAAGGAAAACTTGAACAGGTATAGTCATATAGCCAATTCCCACACGCTGATAAGTCCCTGGGTGATAATTGGTGGCCCATCCATTAAAATAAAACTATACATTTGGATCCCGAGCCATCAATCCGGAGCATATACTACCAGATTCTGTATAATTAGGAGTAAACATAGGATATTCCGGGTACAAGTCTCCAAGACTGGTTTCATTTAAATCTGTCTCGGGTTGATAGGATTTGTTATATGAGCCATACAAATAAAATCTATTACTACAGGCCGAATAATTTCCCAATTTAGCATAAAATGAAGGGTGCTGTATATATCCTTTCCACTTAGAATTCCAGTTTCCACTATGGTAACGACAAAACCACATTCCGGGGGAATAAGTATAAAATTTCAGCTGCCTAAACTGAGTTTTGTTTAGACTACCGTCAACTTTGGCAAACATATTGGGATTTCCCTTTAATGCTGACTGCAGGGCTCCTACAAACACTCCTGGTTCATTAATGAGGGAGGGCATAAAACCGAAATCTGCCACGGTCTGTGGGTGTTCATAAATTAGAGTGACATTGGGTCCATGTTGTTGGAACATATGTGCAGCGTGTTGCTTAAACCAGTTGGCCTCAATTATTCCACACATCATGCCCCACACTCCTATCAACATTATCCGCTTCATCTTCAGAGTCAAATAGGGGTCCAAACCTACTTATCCCACACCAGTACCTTCTATACATATACAAGAAATACACCAGAGCTAAAATTCCAAAGAGTATACACACTACTATTATTACTAGTTCACTGACACTCATTGCTTATCATCATCCTCCGTAGGGGATCTGGCCGTGCGTAGAATAGTCAGCCTCCGGAGTGACTCTAGCAAGGCCTAGTCCCAGTCTTCCTTCCTCTGCAGTCGCTAGGTCTGACCGTACATAGAGCTATCAGCCTCCAGACGTGTGGCAGCAGTAGGGTCTAGCCTAGATTTTTCATTCACCTGTTGCGGATCTGACTGTGCGTAGAGTGGTCAATTCCCTGGTATGACCACAGCAGAGTCTAGTGCGAACCTTCTCTCCCCTCTCTCCATCAGGACAATTTCAATTTCAGAGGGTTTTCTTGTGATGAGATGACAGTCCAATCAGTAAATGCTCGTTTTACCCTAGCATAACGTATCCAGGGTTTCAGTCCCACTACCTTTACTGCTGTGGGGGTAACTAACAACACCTGGTACGGCCCCCTCCACCCTGGTGATAGGGGCTCTCCTTTCCAATCTTTAACCCACACCTCATCCCCAGGTTGAAAGGAATGTGCTTTGGTGAGGAACGGAACTCGTCTAACCTCTAAAGCGTGGGCTTTAACCTTCTCTAGAGCCTTTCCTAGTGCCTGCACCTCTTCTTGGAGGGCCAGACTTCCCAACTCCCGAATGTCCCCTCTTAGTCCTTTTAGGATGGCCGGGGGTCTTCCGTATAGCATTTCAAATGGCCCAGTTAGCCCAGTTGTCCGATGGGGGGTGCATCTTAGAAGTGCTATAGGGAGCGCATCTAACCACTTGAGTTTCGTTTCCTGCCACAGTTTCGCAAGCTGAGTCTTCAATGTTCTATTCATTCTCTCCACCTTCCCAGAGCTTTGGGGTCTATATGCACAACGTAGCTTCCAAGTGATTCCTAGAGTCTCTGCAAGATTCTTGATTACTCCATGCACAAAAGCCGGGCCGTTGTCGGATCCAATGCGGAGGGGCAATCCGTACCTCGGTATGATGTCCCGAAGCAAGGCTCGTACTACCTCTTTTGCCTTCTCAGTTCTGGTAGGATATGCTTCAACCCATCCGGTATGAGTACATACCATTACCAGCATGTACCGGTACTGTCCCGTCCGTGGCATTTCTGTAAAATCCACCACCAGGGATTCAAAAGAAGTAGATCCTTGATATTGTATTCCCCCCTCCAATCTTGGTCCTTGGCGCGGGTTATTCCGAGCACAAGTTTGACACCGCGACGATGCTAGCGTGGTGTACTGGCTCATTCTGTCTACGAACACATCTTTCTCTAATAGCTGAGCTAACGCCATTTTTCCCAAGTGTGTAGCTTCGTGCGCCCTCTGCACAACCGACCATCCCATAGATTGGGGTATGTACCGCCTTCCATCTGGCAAGACCCACCAGCCGTCTTTGTCCAACATAGCCTTCAGGTCTTTTTCAGCCCTCTCGTTTTCTTGTTTGGTGTACCTAGGGGTCTGGTCACTCAATGATACTTGGAAGAGTGGCGTTACCAATTCTTGGGGCAAATCTTCCGTCTCATTTTCCAATTCCCTCTCCGCAGCTTCCTTTGCAGCCGCATCTGCTTTTTGGTTCCCACGAACCACTGCATCATATCCTTTCTGGTGTCCTCTACAGTGGATTACAGCGACTTTACGAGGGGCCCGTACAGCTTCTAACAGATGCTCTATTTCTCTTCCGTACTTGATCTCCTGTCCCGAAGAGTTGATTAATCCTTTTTCTTTGTACGGTGCACCATACGCATGTAGGGTAGTAAAAACATATTTTGAATCTGTGTATATGTCCACGATGAGTCCCTCAGCTAGTTCCAAAGCTCTAATAAGGGCGATGAGTTCGGCCTTCTGAGCCGAAGTACCAACGGGTAACGCTCTGGCCTCTATTATCTTATCCGCTGTGACTACTGCATATCCGGCCTTTCGCTTTCCTTCTCGTACAAAGCTGCTTCCATCTGTATAATAAGTAACATCAGGATGGGGCCACGAGCTGTCTCGTAAGTCTGGTCTGCTTGAATACACTTCATCCATGGTTTGAAGACAATCATGATGCGTAACCTCAGATTCTACGGGGAGCAACGTTGCGGGGTTCAAAGTGGTGCATGTTTCCAACTTTACTCTAGGATTCTCATATGACATTCCTTGATACTTGGACATTCGGCTATTTGTGAACCAATAATTGCTTTTGTACTCCATTAGAGCCAATACGGAATGTGGGACTTTCACTGTCAGATTCTGGTCTAGGGTTAATTTGTCTGCTTCTTTTACCAACAAGGCGGTTGCCGCTATTGCTCTTAGGCACCCAGGCCATCCTCCGGCAACAGGATCTAACCGTTTAGAAAGGTTCGCCACAGGGCGATGCCAAGATCCCAACATCTGCGTCAGTACTCCCACTGCTCTTCCTCCTTTTTCATCAACATATAGAGTGAATGTCTTTGTCACATGAGGCAGACCCAGTGCTGGAGCTTCCATCAATGCCTTCTTTATCTGCTCCCAGGCCCTCTTCTGTTCTGTTCCCCATGTAAATTCAGAATTCTCCGGGCCTTGGGTAGCTTCATATAAGGGTTTACTCATTACTGCAAAATTAGGAATCCAAATTCTACAAAGCCCAGCTGCACCCAAGAATTCTCGCACCATCTTCCGACTCCGGGGCTCAGGTAGAGCACGCACAGCCTCCTTCCTTTCTCGGCCTAGCGTTCGCTTTCCCTGAGTCGCTTGGAATCCCAGATACCGCACCTCTGTCTGCCACAACTAGGCCTTCTTCCTAGATACTTTGTAGCCTGCTTCCCACAAAAGCTGGAGCAACTCCACTGTAGCCTCTTTATACTCTTCCTCACTGTTGGCTGCCAGCAGCAGATCATCTACATATTGCAGCAAAACTCGTTTCTCGGGCTCGGATCTGAATCTTCTCAAGTCTTGACTTAGGGATGTCCCAAAATTGGTAGGCGAGTTCTTCCAACCCTGTGGCAAGCGAGTCCAAGCCAACTGGGTCTTCTGGCCCGTAACAACATCTTCCATCTGGAAGGCAAATATTTCTTGACTTTGTGGAGCCACCCAAATACAGAAGAAAGCATCCTTAAGATCCAACACCGTCAAGTGAGTAGCTGTGGATGGAACTAGTCCCATTAAAACATACGGGTTTGGCACCACTGGGTGTAGGGTCACTGTAGCCTCATTCACCATCCTTAAATCTTGAACCGGGCGATATTCTTTCGTTCCAGGCTTCAACACAGGGAGTAACGGGGTGTTCCATGGAGCGCGGCATTCCCGAATTATGTTGTCTTTCCTCTGCCGATCCAAATGTTTCTGAATCCCTTCCAGGGCTTCTCTGGGCAAGTCATACTCTTTTACACGAATGGGAACAGCATTTGACTTCAATTCCACTACTATGGGGGCCACAAATCGGGCTAGCCCAGGCGGATTATCTTCGGCCCATACCCCTGGGGGTCCAAAGGTAGTGGGTTGTTCTTGACAAACCATGATCTGATACCTTCGCCACTCTTCTTCCATTGGGTAGGTTACTTAGATGCTTTTTGGCCCTCTAAAATTTACTTCCATCACCCCATCTTCTTCAATGGAAATCTGGGCTCTCAGTTTAGCCAACAGATCTCGACCCAATAAAGGTACAGGGCAGTTTGGTAAATATAAAAACTGATGGGTAACTTGGTGTCTCCCTAAATCCACAATTCTTTTCTCCAAAAGAGGGTGTTGCTCTGTTCTTCCGGTGGCTCCCACAATTCTTATGGCATTTTCAGTTCTTGGAGCTACTGCTGAATTTAATACGGAAGGGACAGCGCCCATATCCACCATCATTGGGATGGCTCAGCCCCCAATTTGTGCTGTGACCGTAGGCTCCCCGGGGCCGAGAGCAAGGGGGCCCGGTCTGTCCTAAGCGTAAAGTTCCATTCCAGCCAGCCCAATCAAGTCCTCGAATCCTTCGTCCACCTCTGGTTCATATCTGCCATTCATCACTCTTCCTCTTCCTCTTCCTCTTCCTCTATTTGCCCCTCTTCCTCTTCCTCGGTCCATTCCTCTTCCTCTATTTGCCAATTCCCTCTGTCTAGGGCATTCGTTTTTCCAGCGCCCCACCTGACGGCAAAGGGCACATTCATTGCGTCCCAATGGAAGTCCGCTTCTTCCCCTTCCTCTTCCACCCTTCCGATATCCTTCCTTTGCCGTTAGTGCCGCGGCCAATAATTCCGCTTTCTTGTGCATTCTCCTATCTCGCTCCCTCTTTCCTTCCTGCTCCCTGTACACCTTCTGAGCAATGCTCACCAATTGACTGAGATTCATTCCTTCAAACACTTCTTGTTTTTGTAACTTCTTCCGAATATCAGGGTAGCTTCCTGTCACAAACGCCGCAGTCACCGTTCGGAGGTTCTCGGCAGCGTCCGGATCTATGGGGGTGTACTGCCGGTAGGCTTTTAACAACCTTTCTAAATATTCCCCTGGGGCCTCAGTAGGTCCTTGCGTCACTTCCTGTACTTTGGCCATATTGATAGACTTCTTCACACCTCTCCTCATTCCGGTCAACAGTATTGCCCGATATTCTGCTAATCTGTCCCGTTGTTGGTTATCGTTAGGATCCCACTGTGGATCCACAGTGGGGACTCGCTCCCGCACCCAGGCATTGACATCTTGCACTTCTGGGCCCGCTCTTGCCGCTGCTACCTTCTCCACTTCCTCCAATATTCTCCTCCTCTCCTCGGTAGTGAATAAAGCCAACAACAATTGTTGGCAATCCTGCCAGGTGGGGAGATGGGTAGCCATAATGCTGGTACACAGCTCTACCATCTCTTGGGGCTTCTCAGTATAGGATCCATAGTGGGTCTTCCAGTTCAAGAAATCTGAAGAGGTGAAAGGGGTGTACTGGTAACTCTGTACTCGCCGGTATCCTCCTTCTTCATTGGGGCCTGCCACCAGCTGAGTAACTTGTCGCAATGGTGCGACCACGTCTCCACTTTCCTCATCTGTATCATCTGATTCATCCATCTCTTTCTGATGCTTGGACTTCTTAATCTTGGCTTCCTCTTTCGGCCCCGTTCTAAGATCATAGGCTCCGGGAGATTCCACCATCCCCTGGGCAACTGGGCTAGAATCCGTCAATCCCCCGGCCGTGGCTCCCTCCTGCTGCGGGAGGTCCAGTTGTAAGGGTTGGGCTGGCGGCAGCGAAGCTGGCTGCAGTGGGGGTAAGACTGGTGGCTGCGGAGGCACATATGGGGGAGGGGGAGTGCTAGGTTCCTCCGGAACCGATTCCGCCAATATCTGTCCTTTTCCAAACTTTCGTCTGGTCCGATCCTGCATTACTACCATAACCCTACTAATTTGCTCCTGACATTTCCGCAACCAAGGGGGTTTTTGAGTGACCACTGTGTCCCATGAATCTATGTATGGATATTGATCAGGCTGGCCAGGCTCACTGACCACCACTGAGTACACTGCCCTGATTCGTGAGGGTTCCAGGCTCCCCTCCGGGGGCCACCCCACCTTAAAGGATGGCCATTCTACTTCATGTAAGGTCCTCAACCGTTCAGGCATCATTCGGGGATCTCCATAATCCCCACTAAATCCTTTCTTAAAGTTTTTCAACATACAGCCTAAAGGGGTTTGTCGGCTCTGCCCCCCTCCCATTTCCTCCCAAAGCGGACAACACACACAAGGAAAAAGGGATTAGACCCGTGGGTAAGGGGTCCCACGGATCGACACAAAGGGGGAGAGACACCGCTCGATTCACGCCGACCCAAGCACCCGGAAACTCAACGGCATGACTTGGAAACTGCGGTGTCACACAACCGTCCTTTCGCACATTCACACCAACACACAACCTCCCACCTTCAATACCACACCCAAAAGCTCTGCGGCTTCACCCACAACAACAGTGGGGTACTAGGGCAAAGCTGAAAGGGGTTGATCAGGCCCCTCTTCCCCCCGAGTTTGCGGGGAGGTCACTCACCAACAGTCGTGGGAGGGTTCTGTTTTCTGCTCCGACCTCGGGTTCCTTGGCTGGAGCTCCGTCACCAGAGCCGTCGCCCCACTCCGAACCAATCCTTCCGACAAAAGAAAGTCGAGGGCGCCCTGGGTTGTATCAGGAAGGGGGCGACAGTCCCGATGCCCTGGCATCCGCCAAAGTGGGCAAAAGCCCTTCACAATTCCCGGCCAACACACCAGAAGATGTTGTGGTGAGCCAGTGAATTGAGACCAGCGGATCAGAAAACAAGAGTTTATTATACTGCGCAGGGATCTCAGTGGAATCAACTTCCAAAAGACTGAGAGCCCCATTTTAGGTTTCAGCACACATTTATACTTTCTAAAAAACAAGGACAGGAAATGATTACCATATATGAAAAAGTACAGGTTACGAAAGTTTAAGTTTTGAAATGATGTATTACAGTTTCAAAAATGAAGTATCTCTATACCAGGGAATATTCTTCCTTGGTTGCATGGACTCCCAAACTCCCTATATCCCATGCATTGCCAAGCCGCATACCTAAGCTCTTGATAAGTTAAGAGACACATCTGCCTGACTTATTTTTCTCTATTTTTCTACTCAAGCAAGCAGTTTCTACAATTTAACCCCTTCATCAGTCAGGATGCAACTCCTCTTGTATAAAAGTAACGTAGGTGCATATAGTGCCTGTGCAGTGCAATCCTGTAGTGCAAATGTCACTCCTAACTTCTTGGGCTTCCCCTCTCCTTACCAAAAGTGGTTGGCCAATTGCTCCTGTGTTTTCCTCCCCGCATCCCCAGCCATCTGAGAGATGACAGTTTGTAGGTCTCCTCATTCCCACCCTCTTTGGATTATTTGCTGGTAGGCTGGATCCCAGTGGTCATCCCACTGGTGAAGTGAACAAGAAGGCAAGGCAGCTGCTGAGCAGCACTGCAGAGAGAGGGCAGAAAGGAGTGAGAGAGCACTAGGCCTGGTCTAGTCAGGTCTCAGTATACCCAACTGAAACATTAAAAGCAGATGCACTCCTGTACAGCCATGAAAGCTTAATCACTGCTTTTCTGAGTGATGCAGAGTAACAGCGCCATAAATGCCTTTGCCTATTTGGCCTGAGCTGAAACTGCAGCAGAAATCAGAAGCTGCTTCCTCTCTCTTACACTTTTAACATGGCTCATAAAATATTCTTGAGCAGGATTAAGTAATGGAAAAATAATGGGTCCATTAAAATACAGTGCAAAGATGTGGGACCATTTCATTTTCATGTGCCTAAAAGAGCAGGCCTCTCTCAGCCTTATATCTAGCCCTTTTAATTGCTGCCTATATTATAAGAACAAGAAATGCTGTATGGAATAAACCACACCACGGTCTCATAGGCATCTGTCTGTCTGTCTGTCTGTCCGTCCGTCCGTCCGTCCATCTGTTCTGCTCCTTCATGCTCCATTTCTCCAGGGGATGTGAATTTTTAGGGACAGAATGTCATGAGATCAAGGAAAGTGCAGTTCTTCTATTTTTGTTTGTAATATTTTAACATTAGAAATAGAGCTGTTGAACAGGAGGTGGGGAGCAGCAGATGGAAGAACCTAAACAGGTGAGGTTAGTCAACAACATGACCTGAAAAGCAAACAGCATGCCACTGGAACATGACCTCCACCCTAGCTTTTTCTTGACAGGCAAATGTAGAATGAAATTTTCTGTATTTTTGCTACCTATCTCTTAGCCTCAGCCCAAGTGGATAGCCTTTGAACACTTTGTAGCTACTGAATAAACATCATCTTAGTTAGATATTCATTGCTTCTATCAAATGCTGTCCATTCAGGAAGCATTTGTAGGAATTAGCTACATAAAATGTCCAGATGGAAAACTACTTTCTGTCTTTATATAGCCAGATCTGTACCTATATCCACATCTGTATCTTGAGGAGGATGCATTCTCAAAGATTTTGTGTAATCCCCCAAGATTTACCAAAAATAGCATGTGTATGTAGTAGAATCCCCTCTTTCTTTAAGGAGTATTACTCTGGCTGATATCCATGAGATAAAATGAAGCAACAGCCAAATGGCAGCAGATGTTGGCCAGCAGTTTGAGCCTTCGAGCCATTCCTCTTGAGGACTTGGTCATTCCCTTCTGTTGGAGAACAAAGGCGTGTGCTCCACCTGTCCTGTCCTGGGGCCCCGAAATTAGTCTGCTATCTTAGATATGGTACAGAGCCACTGTGATGTATTGATCTGAGTGATGGACTAAGATGCTGGGAAACCAGGGTTTGAATCCCCACTCTTGCCTGGAAACCTCACTGGGTGACCTTGGATGAGCTGCACTCTCTCAGCCTCAGAGAAAGGCAATGGCAAATCTCCTTTGAATAAATCTTGCCAAGGAGAGGGTTGTCGCAAGGCAGAGTCAGCATAAAGGCAACCAATACCAGTAACAACTCAGATACTGTGGAGGATGCTAATTCAACACTGATGTTGAAGTAGAACTCAGTTGCCAGCCCAATTTCTTTCTTTTTTCTTTTAACCTATATGACCTTGGGGGTGGCTGTCTTGTCCTTTGCTTTTGGGCAGCAACATTTCTTGGGGGTAGCCCTAATGAGATTTTAAAGTTGGCAAAATGCAAAAATATATAAGCAACTTAATATTCCTTAGTGGAGTTAGCAAAAGTTCTACTTCCTTGCACTTCACACCTTTTACCAGAAGAGCAGTGAGGAGAGCTTCGGTCCTTAAGATGTGATTAAGGTTTCTAGGCATTTGATTTTGTACAGAATATCTTGTATATGAGATTCTAAACTCAGAGCCCATGTTGGCATGACACAAGACACCCCAAATCCTGTATTTGAGAGTGGGCACCAGCCCCATTCCCATCAGACTGAACCCTGAGAATTTGGTACATATGCAGCAATCAGACTTTATATACCAAATGTTGAGTGCCTGTCTGCTGGGCTTGTGAGTGGGTTGGCACTGCTATTCCACTGCTATTGCATGATTTAGATGCATTTTGGGATTCTTGCCAGATTTGAAATCTCTTTGCTGACGCTAAGAAGCAAAGTTCCCAACTTGTGATGGCTGGCTCACCATTGCATGATTTAGATGCATTTTGGGGTTCCTGCCAGATCTGAAATCTTTTTGTTCTGTAAATTGTGACCCACTCCTTGGAACACTGGCAATAAAACCACATCCCTACTAAACCTGAAGGTGTGGTATGTGACAAGACCTGGACTCGGCAGCCCTTCAAAGACAGGGCACCTCCAAACAGGGGAGTGTCTTCTGATAGTCCTTGAAACAGAGGACTGTCGTCCATGAAGTAGGTCACATGGACATCTGATACACAAGTTTCAGATAAGATGTTTATTGTATCCACACTTTGCACTTTCAGGTGTACAGAAGGAGAATTTTGTGATTAAAAACATGATGTGTAAAGTAGTGCTCAGATTTAGAAATGTTTTTAGAGATGATGATGGTGATGATAACAACAACAAGAATTATAATAATAGATGAATTTATTATATGAATCTCTCTGAATCTATTTTATGTAGCTTGCCCATTTCCCTCTCCCTCGCTGCATGGCATATGGCTGAGAACACATCTGGAATGATTCACAGTTTGCTGTCTCAGGAATAAACCACCTGCAAAAGTCAAAATCAACTCTCAATTAGTTTTTCAATGCCTTAATACATTTTGGCATGAGCAATTAATCTAATTCTGTGAATTTTACAACTCTTCTCCCCCTGAAAAAGTGAAAAGAAAAAAAAAATTGTAAACAGTCAAAGTTGGTACATTGCAATCAGGACACACAAGGTAGATCTTTATTTTTCTCTGGAACGACTGTCTTTTATAAATGTCATCCATCATTTGTAATGAGAGCTGTCAGGAATATTTAGCTGAGAAACAGGTACTTGATATGCTAATGGCGGTCTCTTAGTGAATTCATTTGGTTCTGCTGCATGACATTAATGGTCTTCATAATCTAATGAATAATGTGTGCAATAGAGGTAAGGCCAGGGGAAACTGCATTCTAAAACTAGAGAAAGTACTACCTCTAGTATATTATATATATTACACCCATTCCAGTTAATTGCTTTTGGAGAAGAGAGCAATATTACAAAAGGAGCCCACCCTACTTTCTGAGTGGTAGGAAGCTCTGCAGGTGAGAATGGAGGCAGATTCCTTACAGAGTTGACTTATGATGCCTACACTTTTTGGAGCAGAAGTGGAAATTGTAAATATCTTAACCTCCTATCTTAAATCAACTAGTTTTATATTTTTGAAAATGCTTCTTGTCTTGATAAAGGATTAAACCTGAGCTCTGTACGGGGGCAAATCTGGCATGCATTTGAGGCTTTTCACTTCCATCTAGTCTTGTCTAGAAATAGAATTCATACAATTCTGTAGAGGGGACTCCTTTTGTTTAGGATTCCAGGCATTTAGTTCTCTCTCCATCTCCATTTTGACATCTTTTCTCTTCCTCAATGAACATGATACAGCCACTGAGCATCTCCAGTCCTCACTGGTCTCTTCTGGAAACCTTTCGGTTTAGTTTTTTTTTTTTTTTTGTAATTTTTGCAAACTTTGGGATTTTCCTGAATCTGTGGATTTCTCTCTCTTCTGGGTGGGGTGGTGCTGCTTTGGCTCAATATACTCATAACCTGGGCATCAGAAACCAAGGGCCTGATTGGGGGCTATAGCAACATAGGAGAGATAATGACGGAAGTGCTAAGGTCTAGTTAAGGGGTGGGCAGTTGAGTTGGGTCTAGGCTTTTCTGCCTACTACTACTACTATTATATTTATATCTGTCTTTTTCCCCATAAATTGAGATTCAAACCTGCTCACAATTTAAAAGAACAATACGTCCTATGGGAAGCTCCAGAGACCACCCAAATAGCCGAAAATGTGAAAAACCAACAAAGGCAGTGTCTGGAAGTCCACTTCTGGGCTTGAAAAATGGGTATTTTGAAAAATGGATCCCATTCCAGGAGAAAGGCAGCAAACAAATATAGTAAAATAATGTGATAATGTGTTAAACAATGCAGGATGCTCTTGCTACCTGTTTTAAAAATGGCTCCCAGGAAAATCAATTTGCCCTCTTTTCTGGGCAGGAAAAGGACAGTCCAGTGAGTCTGGAGATGTCCAGGGCCCTGAAAAGCCATGCATAGATCTAGGGCCACAAACTGCCAACCACTGGTGTAGGACTTTGGATACAGCATATGTGTTTATACTCCATAATTGATAGTAGCAGTATCAGTTCTTTTAAGCTCAATAGTGGTTTAGAACTTTGTATAACAACAAAAGCCCTATTCAGGCATTCTCAAAGTAGGTAACATAAACACTGAGGGAGCAGTGGTGGCTGGTGCTTTCCAGATTTCAATTTTTAAAGTTTAAAGGAACTATCCAGGGTCCAGCTCTATCCTCTAAATGGGCTCAGGGCCTTGGGTAGCTTCTTTAAAGTTCAGATTCATTGCTCCACTGACATAGGACCCACCAGCTGCCACTGGTGAGGCAGTGGGAGGGGAGCACACTAGTCCCACTCACAACTTTGTGCATTTTCTTCACTGTTTGTGCATACACAGTGGCTTCAAGAGGAGAGCCTCCACTACCCTGTGTTCTCAACTTCCTGGAGGCTCTCTCCTTTTCAGAAAGCTTTCTTCCACACATACCCACAGAAAGAAATGCATGAGAAACCAGTGAAACTATTGCATTGCTCCTCTTTGTATGTGCAGTCTTTCTGGATTCTCCATGCTCAGGTAGAGCTAGTGTATAAATATACAATTATGCCCATGTTTGGAGGTCAGTGGAGTCTGATGGCCTCCACATGAGCTGGGTAATGAATCCACACCAGGTTTTTGTCTCAAATTTAGAGCAGTTTTCTATTTTGGGAATAAGAGTCAATAACTTGGATAATTCATTTAGGCTTCAGACTAAAATTTGGAGCTTTCAAGCTAGATGGATGTTTTTATAAAGTTTAACAGCTTTAAGTAAATGCATGAATTTATGAAAACATTGTTATGATGCCTTCTACCTTTTAGTCACTTTATAGATCAAAATCAGCATTTTGAATTGGGTATGGAAGCAAAATACTATCCATGACTTTCTCCTCCTGCTGCTGTGTTTCAGATGGGTAGATTGAATGATTGTTGACTTTTTCTATGTCCTCTCATCCTAAGAGCTATGAATGTGGTGTTTACCACAGGGATTAAGGTGCAATACTTGTTAGGACAGTTTATTAATGGTATGCTTAATGTAATCATATAATCAATTGGAAAGTTCTGTAGGATATGTATCTTACTATGAGATTTCACAAGACCCTTTTAACTTAGATAAGAGAAAGAAGATTTATCTGGAAAATAGTTACTCTCCCAAGCCTGGATTATAAATCTCATCTTCTGAGAGAGCTACAAATGTTAACTACTTCATGACCTTATCATTCTCCTCCATAGCTATGTTGTTACTCCATGCTTTTCAAAAACTCCTTAGCCTCTCCTCTACATTTGAAAGACATTTAAAGCTTTGCTAGATCTAAAAGAAAACCTCAATTCTATGAAGCCACTTTAACCTTGGATAATAGATCACCATGACTACTGTTTTTCAGCTGCTGCATAGACAGAAACGGTCTTTGGTATATAGCCATATTGAAAACGTATTAGCCCTATTCAGGTGTTATACTTGAATATGGGAAAGTAGCACATGTAAAAGGTACAGTGATTTGTTCACAAGCTCTGAGCCTATAAGCCTCAAATCCCTATTACCATTAGGCAGAAGGATGTGGTTGTTTCAGGCAGGAAGTATTAAGGACAGAACTAGATGAGCTGGAAAAATGCTATTCTATTAACAGTGTTGAAGGAAGATCCCTTTGAACATCTAGCTTGCTTGTGAAGGTAGAATGGAAGAGAAATAATTTTGTCTTTCCAAACTGAAAGGGGGCAACATTTCTTAAGTTGGTGCTATCTAGGTTGTGGCAGCTCTTGGTAAACTGGGTTCAGCATCTCAGATAGCTCATCTACATTTTAAGACTAAATTCCTGAGCAGGTTGAACATCCAAGTGACATTAGAGTTACCAGTCACCATCGTACCCAAGTCTTGCAGCCTATATTTAGAAAGTGTTAGCTGTGAGTAAACATATTACAAATAGTATAGACTTTCAATTTATACTTGCTTGCAGAACTTGGGAAGTTACTTTAAAAATAATTGGGTATACCTATAGTTCTCCCTTCCATGGCCAGTTACTGATATAGTTACTTTTTTAAAAAAGTAACATGTACCTCTCTATGAGCAAAAGTAGCTAAAATAATTGTTTTTTTATTACTTTTTGATAATCTGAATGTTACATACCACTGGCATGTTATACAAAACACACTGTCCTCTCATCCTCTCCTCTCCCATCTTCTCAACACCTACAACAGAGAATGAGGATACAGCATAAACCAGTGTTTGGACCTTGGGATATGTCTTTTCTATCTCTCATTGAGGCTGTATCCATTAACTTTAAAAATAAGTGAAAACTACATGGAGAGTACAAAAGCAGTCAGAACTCATTAAGTTGCCATGGTGATATAATATACTTATTTCTTAATTATAGGGATAAGAATGAGGGTGTTTGTGTGATGGTGTGGTTGTATGTGTATCTTAAGTGAGAGCTGGAAAGTAACTTTGTTGTTGTTGTTGTGTACCTCCAAGTTATTTTTGACTTATGAAAACCCTAAGGCAAACCTATCATGGGATTTTCTGGGGCTGAGAGTGTGCGATGTGCCTAGGTACGAATAAATACCTAGTTTTAATTATTAAAGAAATAATCAGTTATAATTAATAAATTATACTCAATTATTTTGCTCAAAAATGACGTGGATTATGTCATGATTGTAACTTGTTTTGCAGTGTGACTGTAACTTTTTGGTTACTTTTCTAAATATGGGGCTCTGGCCCCATTAAAGGATAGAGGATGAACATGATACGGTTCATGTGCTGGTTCATGCTGCTGCCTCATTCTCTGTTGTGTGTGTTTAGGTGACACAAGCTTGTAGTGTTAAAGGCAGAAACAGCAATAAAAAGGTAACTACAATTCAAAGTGCTGGCCATGAACTGTAATGCCTTATACAGCTTAGGTCCATACAGTCTGAAAGACCATTATTTTCCTATACGAACATGCCTGGATCTTAACATCTACGGGGGTTGTTATTGTGTTCCTTTAAGTCATTTCTGACTTCTGGTGACCTTAAAGTGAACCTATCATGATGTTTTCTGGGGCTGAGGGTATGTGATACACCCAAGGTCACCCAGTGGGCTTCCATGGTGAAGCAGGTATTGAACTTGGTCTCTGGGGTCATAGTCCAATGCCCAAACTGGTACACTATGTTGTAGGGGAGAAGCTGTTGTGTGTATGCGTGGGTGTATATGTGGGAGTGAAGGGATCCCAGTTGAGGCCACACCCAGCCCTCAAGGTTACCACTTCACTTCCCATTGGTTCTAGCCATGGCCCTGTGAACCATTATGCAGTCCCAGACCCAATGCCTCTTGTAGCTGTTGAAGGCAAACCATTTGTCCACTTGTGGCTTTAAGTATTAACACTTTGAGTGGGCCTTAATCGAGGCTGCCATGGCAAATCAGATTTGAATGCGATCAAAATGAGACAAAGGCATTGGTGTACAAGGGGATTTATTGGTGATTTATTTGTAAGGATACAGCAGGTGTTTCTTGTGAGCTCCAACATCATGACAGAGACCACTGACAGAGACCTTGGAGACCACTGTTTCTCTCAAGACATATGTGGTTATCTCCATATTTAGGGAAAAACAAAAGATGTAGTTCCAAGTAAAGGTTTATTCAGAGTCACCTCTCCCCCCCTCAAAAAAAACCTGGACAAAAACACTCTTGGGCACAGAAACAGCATTTGAGAAGTCCATCCCTCCTCAGAGAAGGTAGAAGCAGAGTGACTATAGTAAAACTCTCCCCTTCACACTGCCTTTCACAGCTTGGCTGAGAGATGGAAGAATGGAGGTCTTGTATCTCACAAAATAGCATGAATACATTTTATTATCCTTTGGAATGCCATAATGAGGTGGGGGTCAGTATAAAGGCACCATCTTGAGAAAAAATGTGTTCCTTCCACCATGGCAGAAAAAGCACAGCCCATCTTCCAAAAGATGGCACTTGGTGGTAATGTGTGTGGATGCAGAGACAGACTGCAATGCTCCTTCTGCTTTGTCACCATTGCAAGCACCAGTTCCTTGGGCCAGTTACTCTCTCTCATCATGACCTACCTCACAGGGTTGTCGTAAATGAGAAGCTGGAGTACCAGGTATGCTGTCTTGAACTCAATAGATGCTAAGTGGGATAGAAATGCAGCAAACAAGTGAATTACAGCCAAGGTACTATGCATCTGGTGTCTTAAAAGTAATAACAGCTTTTTTAATAAATGAAAAAGATATTTTTCTGGCTTTATTTTAAAAAATCCT
Source organism: Cyclura pinguis (assembly GCA_030412105.1). Lineage (NCBI taxonomy): Eukaryota > Metazoa > Chordata > Lepidosauria > Squamata > Iguanidae > Cyclura > Cyclura pinguis. The sequence goes on from CM059599.1 coordinate 206,492,027, forward strand.
GTTGGAAATCCAATCAAATAAAATTAATATGACCACGCTGCTAACATTTCTTTCATTAGGTGATAGCTATCCTCCAAATATTTAGGAACTCAAAGCTTGGTTTCTCTTCTAATATAGGCATCATAACTAATGCCAGGAACTCAGCTTTGGAATTTCTTTTGTTTAAAGGGAACAGCAGACATTGTGAATAGAGCTCAGCATGTGATATTGGAGAGCAACGTTTTCCAGCAGTCTGGTACCACTGATCACTTGCAATTGATGACTGCTTTTACACACTATCAATTCACCCATAGTATGCAGCTGATCTGGGACTGATTTTGTGATTTGCATAGACCCGGTAAAAGTTACCTGTAAAGTGCAGTGCATCTGTGCCTCTTACTTGCCCCAGAAAGATATGGCTGCTTGCTGTCACACTCTAGGCCAACAATTTTACAAATAAGTCAATGGAAAAGCTGCTTGGATGAGCCGGTTTTTGCTAAGTGCCTCATTCAATCCTTTGATGGTGAGCTGTAACGCACCAAGGTGTTCGCTGTGTTTTCTGACTACTCCACATCAATCAGAAGACTAATGGAAGGCTTTGATATCATTTCCAATTTCCCAGGAGTCTGGTGAGTGATTGAAGGCATCTGCTGTTTGATTGTAATGGGGCACCTGCAGTGAACATGGAGGTAGAGGTAACATGGCAGTGTATTTGCAGGATGCACATGCGCCAGTAGCATGTAATGTAACAAACTGGGATACTCCAGTCTCAGTGGGAGCTCAGCTTTGTCTCCCATTACATCTGATAGAGAAGAGCTGCTGGGCACTTTGAGCAGCATGCAAAAGGTGGTCTCAGCTGAGACATGATATATGTGCTGGCATATTTTCAATTTTTTTCTGCAGAGGATCCTGAGAGTAAATGAAAACCTGCAGCTCCTATTACAATATCAAGGAGAAGTGTCAATGGTCTATTTACTGACTCACTTGTTTTTTAAAAATACTTTTTTTTTATTGTTTAAAACGTGGGAACAATGGCTAGCACTGTGAACCGATGGACTCTCAAAATTCTCATCCTAGGTAGTGGACAGAGATAGTTAGGCAGGTTCTCAAGGGAGAGAAAAAAGATTTCCTCAGGAGCGGGGCTGACCATTAGCTGAGGCGGTAGGATAACACTTCTCTTTTTCTCCCTGCCCTTTAAAGTCTTTTTCACTGATTCTACTTAGAGTTGTAGTAGCAGCATTGGTGTTTATAGGCATTAACCACCATTTTGTGTATTCCACTAAGTGACATCATGTTGGAGCAGTGTGGAGTGAAAGGGGGAACACCCCCCAAAAAGATGGTGGAGACAATTCCGTGAAGTGGACCCCTGCAAGAGGTTAAAGAAAAGAAAAAATATTCAGAAATATACATAAAAAAGTGCCTTCACAAAAATATCAGTACAATTTGATCAGAATAAGGATGTAAATCTTTGCTTCTGTTTGCTTTCACATGCAAGGATGAGCAATTTCCAAAGTTTTCTCCTAGCTGGTTGAGATTTTGAGAGATTTTGTGCCTTTTTGATTACTTTTTTTCGTTCTTTGGGACATGTTTAAGGAAAAAAAAATCACTGATTTGTGGGGAGAACCCAGCATTTTTTGGGAAAAATACACAGTGCAAAATAGTGTTTTTTTACAAGATGTTATCATTAATGGCGGGAATCCTGTTGGGGAGTTCTGAATATATAAGCACCATAGTTTCACCAACACGCACATGTTACCCTGATTTCTGGAGTCCCTTGGGGGATACCTCAATGTGCTCCACATGATGGGGAATGGAAACTAGCCAGAGCATAAGCAATAGGAATGCGAGAGGCAGGGTAACCTAGTGGGGTCTTTTACCCAGTTTTTATGGGGTCAGGCCAAGACAAAAACCAAACAAAATGTCCAATAAATGATTTGTTGAATGAAAATCTCACGCAGCAATGCAATCACTCACACACTCACTCAAGATCTATTAAAAAGCAAAAGAGAGGAAACTGGATAGGGGAATATTGAAGGGGTTGTAACTGGAGTAATATTGCACTTTGTCTTGAAGTCCTTGGTCTGGGAAAAACAGCGGAGAAGTGGGGCTCAGCACGGAGAGGGCTGAGGGGATTACTCAACGGATGGAGTAACAGTCTGCTGGGATGACCGGGAGTGATCCAAAGAACTGCTCAAAAACTGGGACTATTTGTAGGGGAAAAGGTACCTGGAGGGCTAATCCTTTCCCGGGAAGAGCAATGAGTGTTGCAATGAGAAAGAAGCTCCACAATGGTAACTTCCTTTGCGTGATGAGATTACAAGGTGTTGCAAAAGTCTCAGGATCTTCGGCTGGATTTGATTGTGGTGTGACTTCATGTAAATGGTCCTCGCCTGATAGGATATTTGCTCAACTTGGGACAAACACGCTAATCCCCTCAAGTCGGCTTCTCAGGGGCTGAGGACCCTTTGTTTATTGTGGGTTTGCACAGCTTGAGGTCTCCTGGGCCTATGTGACTGTAGATTTTACTGGGCTGACCTGATTTTCAATTGTTTGACCATAGCTGCCTATGTGCCCATCTGGGTGACCTCTCAGGCACATTGAATCATATTTTAATATCAAAATTGTAGACCCCGGGATAGGGTTTTTCTGTGGAGTAACACACAGCTCTGTTAAGGCTCTGAGCCTTTCAAGATCTCGCTCTGTATTTATGGAACGGTCTTCCTTTGGACCTCCGGCTGGAGGAGGATCTCACCCTTTTTCATAAATTCCTCTTTGACTTACCATCTTAGGCCACTGAATTGTGTTTAAGGTGCTGGGATGGATAGCGACTGGTGAGGTGTTGGGGATTTCATTCCATGTATTGTTGTGGTGTTATGTTTTATTGTCTTTGTCCCTGATTGTAAATGTTGATGTTCCACCCTTTGGTTAAAAGGGGTGTTACAAGTTGTCATCATCGTCATCATCATCATCATTGTTATCATCATCATCATCACTATTATGCTCTGCAGTGAATCCCACTCTAAGCCTCCTAATACTCACTTACTGGACAGTAGTTGCTGTGATCAGTGGGGGGTCTATTCACCTGTTGATTGGAAGCAGCTGACATTCCCACCCCTTCTTTTGTATGATCTCTAGTGCAACATGCAGAAGTGGGGCCTCTGTTGCAATAAGCAAACAGATCCCATTGATTGCTGTGGCTGCTGCTTTGGGGTTGGGGAACGTTCATGATCCCTATGTATCTCCTAGAGAACTAGTGTAGTGTGCTGGTTTGAGCGTTGGACTATAACTCTGGAGACCAGGGTTTGATTTCCTGCTGGACCATGGAAACCCACTGGATGACCTTGGGTGCATCACACATTCTCAGCCCCAGGAAACCTCTTGATAGGTTTGCCTTAGGGTTGCCATAAGTTGGAAATAACTTGAAGGCTCACAACAACAACATTTATCCCCCAAACTAGGGGCTGTACAGGTATCATGAACTGAAAAGATGGCTTTTTTTTTTTTGCAATGCCAGTCTGCCTTTCCTCATTGGAATATGTGACGGGGTAGGAAGCATTTCCTCCCATTAATCTGTTACAGAAATATTTGGCTATGTGCCTGTGGAAAATACTGCTTTACTTTTGAAAGTGATTGACAATGATGAAAAAATGCAAATAAAAGAGATGGGAGAAGCAGCATGTTTTTGTGTACAAATATGCCTGTAAGTGTGCATTAATGTGCTTTATAGGAGAAGATTATGATTTGCCATTCAGAACCTGCTACCATGAAAACAAAGAAAGAATACTGTGCAAATGATGAAAAAGAGAAGAGGACCTGACCTACTAAAACACATCAGGGGACAAATACGTTTGATTTATATACCACTAGTCAGGGCACCCTGACTTTGAAAATGTGTTGGTATTTTTTATGTCTACTCTAGGACAGCCTATGTTTAGTTTCTATTTTCAGTGAATCTTTATTTACTTCTGTACACAGGCTATTTAGAGTTAGGCACACAGTGTTCTCCCCCCACCCCAATGCTGCAAGTTTACTTCACGATCTACTTTGTTCTTTTTCACAGGCTTGTCCTTAACTTTCTGTAACCTTTGGCCCATGAAAAAGGCAGAGAACTGGGTGGCAGCTTCCTAACTGGAGGTATCTAGTCAATCTTCTTGGCCATAGAACGAAACAAAATTCCAAAACTGGAAAAACACAGGAACTGTCATGTGAATGGAAATCTGTGTGGAGAAATATCTGGTTCAATACCTCCAACTGTTGAAGCAACTCTTTTTCATGATGAGAGATAGAAGCAACTCAGTTGTCTGGCCTTTTCCATGTGGAAGAGCTTGTTTTGGGCCACAAGGGCTGCTTTTGCCCATCCTATGAATTTCCATTTCCATTTACAATGGCTTCTCCTCGGCCCTCCATTCTCCCATGACTAATTTCTTTCTGTAGGTGATGTACTGCTTTATTACATGTGCAGCCATTTCTCCCTTTGGCTTACAAGTGGGGTGAAGTTTTATTCGTCTGTTTTATTATGTTAAATTATTTATCAATGTCATTACCTTTCCTGAACCTATGGAATATTGGTGAACTACAATGGAAAAAATAATAATAATAAAGGTTGTATTATATTAAATGTTCCAAAGCAATGAGCTTGTACTGCATTTACAATTCACAGCGCTTGCATGTAGCATTTTATCTTCAAAGCTTCTCTATGAATGAGAGCATACTGTGAGAAGAAGCAAAGCCTCAGGCATACCAGCAAGCCAAAGTCAATGAAACAGTCACCGGCTTGCTTAGAAGAGAGAAGTAAAGATTTAAACCTTACTGAAACCATGTTCAAATCAGAGAAACCAGAGATACTGAGATCCCCCCAGGACAATCTTTTCATTTGCTCTGATTCTGGGACGCCTCTTATGGGCACATGTGAACAATCCACGTTCTTGTAAACCAGATTCTTCTCTTTCTCTTTCTCTCAAAGCCAGTTCCCAACAGGACTGGAATACCTCTGGGCCATGTTGAGTCTCATCTGGCTTACTAGCTTTTCTCAGAGTCTCTGCTCTCACTCCAGCAAACCCTTCCTCCTTAGGCCCATCTTCTCTCCAGACCAAGACTTCCTATCTCACTATGCAGTTAGCCAGATGTAAGAGATTTTCCCACCTGAAAATCTGTTGTCTCTGAACACTGTCTCTGATAACCATCACCAGTTGGGTTGTGGTCTTTGTGCCATGACAGTTCAGTCTATCTACCTTGACCTCTTTCTGCCCCTCACTGAAACCTGTTCTGCAAATCTAAGTGCTTTACTAATATACCTGGAGACGCCTGGGGTTCAATGTGGTATCCTTTTCTTTGTAAGCATGTTATGTACTGTTGAACTTCAGTCACTCCCCTCAGTTCAAGTATTGAAGCCCAGTGACGGACTTCAAGGACCCAACCTGGAGAACACATTCAGGTTCAGAGTTCTGCACAACTGCCCATGACTCTGGTCTAGCCTCAATAACCTCATGATAGGGGCACATTGTCTTTTGGAACTTACCCACATGGCACAGTTATTGCTGTATGATACCACTTTCATTACTATGGCTGCATCCTAAGGAATCCTGGGGGTTGTAGTTTACTGAGTAGTTCTTAGAATTCTCTGCTACTGGATAGCTCTAGTGAACAGTCTCCTGGAATATAGCAAAGAATTCTTCATTAAGCTACAAATCCCAAAATACCATAAGATGGAGCCATGACAATGGGATCAAACTGCTAGCACCATGTAGGACACATATGTTCTGTGTTCAGGTTTGCTGTGCCTAACAATGGTGTCAACACTACACATCCTTTCAGAATTTCTGAAAGCACTTGCTTAACAGAATATCTTGGTAAGAGTTGCTTTGGCCACTATTGGTATAGTAGGGTGCAAATCATTAAAGTCTTCAGAGGGATGAAAAACAAAGTGTAGTGGGAGGCAGGGAAACATTCCTGATAGCAATAAGAATAAGAACAGGCCCAGACATGAACAAACTTTGACACATTGGTTGTGAAGAAAATATACTACCAGAAAAGAAGTGTCATCTCTGGTTTTGGAAAGCAAACAAGAAAACAAAACTAACAGCACAGGATATGAATTTGTTATTGCAATCGCAGCATTATTGTACAGCTTCCTAAACTAATTCGTTGTTACCTGATGAAGGGAAAAAAAACTATCTCCAGCATGTCACCTTTCATTAAAATTGTGTTTGTCTGAGATTTTGTTATTTGCAGTTGCTCATCTGTAAAATTAGAAGTTTTAATTCTTCACAGTTTGTCACCTTTTCAAATTCTGCTCTGTTGACACGTACCTTTTTCTTTCTCATTTTTTTTTTTACATAACGCAGGGAAGGCTGGAAATGAAATTTAAAAGAAAATTAGCTGATGCAGGAACTGCTAAATGAAGCACTTTTGTCAGACAGACTGTTGCTTTGCATGCACAGCCTTGAGTGTGGGAGTTTTACTTAAATGGAAGCTAAAATGGTGTTGGATGTTCTGAGCTAATTGACTATCTCTGGTCATAGAGAAAATAAGTACACACTATCTGGGATGCAGGCTATTTGTTAGGAAGCTTATAGACAGTAGCATGGTTAATGTGACTGAAGCTCCTCTGCATGAAAAGCCTCTCTACACATAGAAAACTGGCTCATATACACATTTCCTGATAGCTAGCATTCCACAGGTAAAGGCTTTTCAATGTGGGAAAGTATTTGGTAAAGCAATTTGGCATTTATTTTCTGAACTGAAACAACACCCTCTCCCAGTATAGAACTGAATGAGGACTCTTGAGAACTTGTAGCATCTTTTGAACATGCCAATTGGCTCCTTGAAGTTTTAAGGATGTAACTGTTGGAGCTGTGCTTTGAAGATCATTCTAAGGTGAACTAGGAAGCCATGCCAGCAGTCAGGACAAGCCATGAGGAAGATTAGGGACCTAAGTGGAAGTCAGATCAAGATCCCAAAATGGAAAACATACTAAAGCTTGGAGGACCCCCCCAACTCCTCAAGCAAGGCTCACCTACAGCATCATGCCCTCTTACTCTTCCCTTCTGCCTAGGATGATCCAATGGTAAACATAGATGAGTGGGATCACTCTGGGACCTGAAGCTGCTTAAGGTCCTCCTACACTCCAGTGGCTCCCTGTACTTCCTGAGGTGGCTCACTTCACTTCTTGATATAGATCTTTCTGTTGATAAGTTGTGCACGTGGCCACTTTTCTTTTTGTCTGAGGTGATATTTTCCAGTCTCCTGGATTCTAGTGAGAGCACTAAAGTAAAGTGATTGCTGAATTCCCCTGTGGCTGCAAAGGCACTAATAACTGCTTAGTATAACATTCATTTTGTACAACAGAGATGGACCAAATCAAATAGACTCGGTGACCAGTTTTCCACTGTAGTGCTCACCCTGCTGGTACCAAAAAATATGGAAATCAAAATGGGAAATGGGCAGAAGACTCTTCCTATCCACCTCTTTCCCACATCCTTTAGCCAGAAGAAGGGGATGTAAGACGACATGCCTTATTTTATAGATTGTGGACCTAGATTTAGTTCCATTATTTATACTATTTTGCGGTTGGCAGCAAGGGGAGATTGTAGAAGCTGCAAAAATGAGTAGAGCTGCATGTGGCATGTAGGCTGCACACTGTCTCTATGGCATACAGCCTTATGAGAGCTGAGCAGCAGTTCAAAAATGATGAAGACCCCAGCATGAGTACAAGAGCAAGGCTTAGAGAAGAGGCCTCCTTCTATAATGTTTTATACAGAGGCCTATGTACAAAATGCACACATAACACATATTACTGAAGCAGACACATGTGGTGAAATAACTTCCTCAAATATAACTTCTACGTGATCATGGAATCCAAGTGCTCCACAATTCAAGACTACATCTTTTGGAAAAGTACGTTGAAGGATGAATTTTGTTCTGAGACTTTTGAAGCTGTTAGCATATTTGTATTAGCAGAGGTCAGCATTTTTTATTTTTATATTTTTTTGTGGGGAGGGATGGATAAATACCTTCCATCAGGTTCAGGTTGTTCTATGACTTCACACTTTTTTTTTTTGCAATTAATTTTTCAGAAATAATTTAAAATGTGTTAGGGGATTTGAGAGATCTCTCAAGCAGAGAGATCAACTTGGCATGTATCCATGCAGTGACCTTCATCTATGGGCTCACCTTCAGACACAATAAGAACCTCTGCTTTTCAGAACTGCTGTACTTCCCCTTCTCCTTCCCTAGACGTGACTGCGGAAAATGAATTTGCAAGAAATGAAGTATTTTTTCTCAAAGTTCAGAAAACTAAGTAAAATAAGGAACCACTCACTGACATAGCAAAACTTTCCTAATGTAGGCTAGCTCACCTGAGGGCTCCAAAAAAGCTTAGCTTTATTATCGCACCTTAAGCCGTATGACTTGGAAATACATCTTCATCAAACATTTATGGGATTGTTGGCTAGCTTCAGCTCAGATGCTCATTTTTATAAAGGCCTTTGTGAGATTTGTTTTAGATCTCTCAGGTAGGAAAAATAGTTTTCAAGCAGCTGTATGAACAGTGTAGATAGAGATTTGATGCAAAATAAGTAGCTAGCTTGAGTAATGGGCAGGCTAATCCATCTCTTTTGAAAAGGGCAGAGTGGTTTCTCCCCTCTGAAACAGTTGCCCTTCTTTTTCACGGAGGTAATAAACCTGTATCAGAGCTGTACCTTTTCAATCTGCATGCAAGTGGTGACCAGTGATAGTTCAAACTCTCCAACTGGGAGAAGGCCACCCTCCTCTCTGTCTTAGGGCTTTCAACAGAGCTGGCCAGATCAAAAGCTTGGCTTTGAGAGGGAAGCTGCCTCACAGCTACGCGTTGTGAGTGGGGTTCCTTCATGGATTGTTTGTGAGGTGAAGCGGAAACTGGTTAATTAGGTATCAAGAGGACAGGACATATATGTGCCCTGCAGCCCTGCCTTTCATTGCCTAGGTTACCTTCTTGCCCTCAGATGGGTGATCAGGATGCTGTCCATCCAGCAATATTGAAAATATGATTCTACTGCTAGTCTAGGTAGTTTCTGTATAAGGAATAAGTGCACCTTGTCTTTCACCACAGGCAGTGAAATGCTGTGAAAGAGTCTTGCCTGGGAAATCTGACCTTGTGTACCATTAGCTTAAATGTGGTTCTCAAGGAGTCAAAAGCGGTATTATAGAAATATCATTGCCTGATGAGGATGCACTAGAGGTGGTGGTGTCAGTGTCCCTCCTATACTTTCCAGCTATCCCAATTTAGCAAGGACCCTCCTGATTAATCCTCTATTGTCCCACTTTTTTGCTGCATTTAAAACATTCCAGTTTCTTTCTTTTCCTCCCACGTTGTCTCCAGTTTATTTCAGTTTCTGCAAACTGAGTTCAAAGTGCAAAAGTAGTTTGCACTCAATTAACTGGCAAGGTAGGGGAGGAGAAGAGGGGAGGGATCTTGCCTTCACAGTAGGTTCAGGAAAAGAAAACTGCTGCAGCCAATCCTAGCTTGTGTGTTCTTTCTCATTAATACCATTTCCCATCTTGACCACACTCTGATATTGCCTGTTCACAAGCATCCTGGTTTTCATCTGTGAAATATTGGAGGGTATGAGGAAGCATGGTGTGGTGATTCGAGCACTGGACTACAATCCTTGAGAAGAGTGTTTAATTCCCTGCTTTGTCATGGAAACTCAATGGAGGACTTTGGGCATGTCACATATTCTCAGCCCCAGAAAAACCCACAATAGGTTTGCCTTAGAGTTGCCATAAGTTGAAAATGACTTGAGAGCACATGATGACATTGACGATGAAACCAACAAGAAAAACAAGGCAGAAGGAAGAGGAAGACTTTATTACAGATGGACTGATTCAATCAAGGAAAGTATGGTCCTGAGTCTGCAAGACCTGAGTAGGGCTGTTGATGATATGGTGACTTCATGGTCTCTCCTTCATAGGGTCGTCATTAAGTAAAAGTTGACTTGACAGCAGTTAATACCAACAATTCTATATTTTAATATAACATAGTGTATATTTTATATGCTGGTCTTTGACCAAATAAATTTACATTATATTACATTACTTAAATAATAGCACAGCATGACACATTTTGAGAATAAGTGACATTTTGTTATAGAGAAGGATAAGCTGCTTTTGAAGTAAAATTAATTAAAAGAAAAGCACCACTAATGGTATAAATGCCTGGCTGGACACATCTAGTTATAACAGGTTAAAAGATAAGAGAAAAGAAATGATGTGATGTGAGTAACATTGGCTCTGATGATGATGAGCCAGGTGCCGACACTGGGCATTTTCACTGCAGAGTTTGGGAAAGTTATAGTTTTTTTAAACAAAAGCTCTAAGAATCTCCAAGCCAGCATGGCTACTGGCTGGAGGCTCTGGGAACTGAAGTATAAAATTAATTTCTCCCAAACTCTGAACTGACCTCATGACATGCTACTTTCTGCTTGGCCATTTAGAGGGGCCTGGTTTTGAGACCAGGGGCTTTGGCCCCCTAAGTACTACGCAACTGTACCACTGAAGGGGATATTTGGAGAGGTAGAACACAGTGGTAGAACACACATGCTGTGCATGATAAAGGCCCCATGTTGAACTCTTGCTGTAGTTTCAAAAGGTGAAGTAAGGAATTGGAATAGGAATGATGCTTTTCTACCTGATATGCCAGATAACTGCTATCAGTCAGAGTACATTATTTATTTGTTTGATTTATATCTTGCCTTTCTCATTATGCAGGACACAAGGTCCAAGATAACACTAGGATGGATGGACAAATAGCTAGACCTAGCATAAGGCATTTTCCTATGTTCCTCCTGAATATGGGTGTGATAAGTTTCACAACAAGAATCTGATGGGGGAAAAAAACCTGTGCCATGTTGTAGAGGATGATATGATAAATTAGAGCTGTCACCCTGCAGCCTGGGCACTGGTCATCTACCAATAAAGGTCTCTTGCAGCAGGAAGCAAGGAAATTGTAACTTCTCATGCCTGTTCCATCTCTGGCTTTGCCCCCTGACCACCTTTTTAACCTATTGTGTCAAGGAAAACTCCAGGTGTGCCACCTGGAGTATGAAGGAAAGGTGGGAGACAAGGGAGGATATTGCAGAAGCAAGAAGTGGGAGGAGTTGTGACTGCCTTCTCTCCTGCTGCCTTTAAAGGATGATGAATGGTTGTGTATGAATGGTGTCTCTGTTGTGAGGTGTCAACCCAGTGATGGATTATCATTCTCCCACCTGCTTTCACTGCATATTGGTTTTCAAAACTCTTGCAGAGGTGTTATTTTATACCTACATAGATGGGCCATCTGCCATTTTAAGAGTTCATTCTGTGGAGTATTCTAGCATACATGAGTGCCTTTGTAATGGCCATAATATTAATATGCCTCCAAAATAACAAAACCACTTAAGAGAAATTTCAGGTCTACAAGTTGAAAAGAAAAGAAAAGATCTGGGAATGACTTTAACAACAACAACAGCAACAACAAAAACCCCTCATAATTACTTGATAATAATTATCAAAAATATGTAACCAAATAAGCATTGAGCTTAAACGATGGAACAAACTAAATTTGTCACTTATGAGAAGAATTACAATAGTTAAAATGAGTATCCTTCCAAAGATGCTATTTCTCTTTCAGTCTTTACCACTAATAACAAATATTAAACCATTCAATGACTGGAAAAAAGAAATTTCAAAATTTATCTGGCTAGGTAAGAAACCAGGAATAAGATGGAAAATGATGCAAGAGGCAACAAAAAGAGGTGGAATGAGTTTTCCAGATTTTAAATCAGATTATCATGCTTCACATTTAGATAGGATAAAAGAATGGATAAATTTAGAAAGCGAAAGTCGTTTACAATTAGAAGGATTCAATTTAAGATTTAGATTGTACACATGTCTATGCTACAATAAAACAGAAGTAAATAGAGACTTTATAATCATTAAGTAAGAAAATAAAAGGCAAAAGTTTGGAATATATACAAACAAAAGTCTTACGATAAATTACCAGAGTGGATTTCTCAGCAAAAAACATATCTGATAGGAGGGAAAATGTTGGAAATGCCTGACTTAAAATTTAAGGATTTAATTATTTGGGAAGAGAACTGGCCAAGACTTAAGAGAGGAGTTACAAAAATCAAAGAATGGAGATCTAGTGGTTCCCTTACAGACAACTCCAAGAAAGATTTAAAATTGACAATAAGCTCCAGGGTACTGTGAAAGTATATAACAAATTAGATGAAATTTTAATGACAAAACAGTCCGAAGTTGTACCTAAATTACATAAGATTCTATTGAAAAGAGAAATGGAGAAAGACATTTTAAAAGAAACCACAATTAAATAGACACAAAATATCAGTCACACAATCAATTTAGAAAATTGGCAAAGATCCTGGGATAAGGATTTAAAATTTATGTTAAATATGGTATTGAAAGAGAACTACTACAAAATGTTATATCACTGGTATTTGATGCCAGCCAAATTATGCTGAACGTACAAAAATGGAGATGAAACATGTTGGAAATGTGAAGAAAATCGAGGGACATTTTTCCACATGTAGTGATCATGCCCAGAAGCAAAGAACTGCTGGAGATAGGTACACATGATAATATTTAAAATTTTTGACACTCAATTTGAATTGAAACCACAGTTATATTTGCTAAATATGATAGACAATCATCTTAAGATAAAAAAGAATTCTAAATTAATACTATATTTAGTCATTTCAGCAAGTCTAAATTATGTACAAAGATGGAAAATCAAAGAAAACCTTCTATAGACAACTAGCTGATAAAAATTATGGATATAATGGAAATGGAGAAATTGACAATGCTAATAAAAGAGAAATCAATACAACAATTTGGGAGTGAGTGGAAGCTGATTATGGACCACATCAAAAACTGATGGAAGTCATAATGAACTTATTGAAAGATGATTTTAATTAAAAGTCAATTAAAGTATTATTTATAATGAATTTAGCAGGACAAACATGAAATAACTAAAAACTGTTGAAAATAACATAAGGAGAACAACTATGTAGGGAAAAATAATATTCATTTACTCTATAAACCCAAGTAAAAAGCAATAAAATAGAAGATAGGTGGAGGGGAGGGGAGAGAGGGGGAATATTTGTATATTTTATATTGGGACTATTTGTAAAATAAGAAACATATACATGTTGATTTATTTTGGATATGTTTGAACAACAACAGCGATAATGATAATGATGATAATGACAATGATAATGATAATAAGGTACATGAACAGTGCTATTTGCATATTGGTGTGGATTTCCTAAAATAAATAGTTGCATGGAAGTTCCAAAAATCACTCCAAAAATCAATGGTTGAATTAGGAGAGCCTACTTTTTTTCATCACTGCCTCTGTCAAACATGACAACACCTTGCTTTCTTGAAGAGGGTCTGCGTAGAATTCTTGAGCACATATTCTTTGCTTCATGTACTACAAAGCTGCAAGCTAGAAGAGGAAGACATAGCCTTGGTAGCCATTACACATTACAGGACTGGAACTGGGATTTGGGCTTCACAACTGGAAATCACATATTACAGCAGGTTCCAATGGGATGTCACTCCTTTGCTTGGCTTGCTTACTTCTCAACAACAAGAAGGAGGTGCATCACCAGAGAAAAGGAGAAACAAGAGAACATGGATCTGCCTAAACTTTGCATGGGCTGAATTAAATGCCTAAATGCAAATTTAGAAATAATGGCTCTAATTTAAAAGAAACACAGTACAATAAAACTCATCATACAGGGGAAAGCTGAGACCGTGTGACGTGTGTGTCTGCTCAATCTGAGGTCCATATGCTCTTCCTTCTTAGTGTTCCTTGTCTTTAAATTGGTCTTGGATTAGACAGCTTTTCAAAAAGAGAAGACCTTCACAAAGAGGACTGTCCTTCCAAACCCATACAAACCAATGACCGTACTCTGTAAAGTAGAGACGGCATGGCCTGTTGGGGGATTCCAGGGGACATGCTGTACGCCAACATGACCCACAAAACGTCTGGGCTTCAGAACAGGCCAAAGCAAAAACCAGCATAGGATTAAAAACGAACAGAGGCCGGAGTTGAGGCCAAACTAAACTAGTACTTTATTGTAAAACAGCTTAAGTAACATAAAGAAGTCAAAGCTAGGTAAAATCCATTGTGCTTCTCTCTCCTCTTACAGCATGACAGAGAGAGAGCTGTGAAAATGCAAAACAGCAAGCAGACGAAGGGGGAGTGAAAGAAAGAGAGCACAGTGAGAAATTCCTCACAGCAGTTATAGCTACTGTGGGATTGTTTTTCTAAACATCCCTTAGGTTTCCCACAGGAACTGAGAGATAAACCAGATATCTCTTATCACACTGGCTGGGTCAAGCCAGCCTGCAAGTTACCATGACCACGAGCGCAGCAGAGGAACAAGACTCAAACTTTAACCCTTTAGGCAGAGAACAGAAGGCCTAATACTTAACATGGCCACCCTACTAAGAATCTGTGTTTTTGAAGTCCCAAGTTTAAATATCATCTCAGCCATAAACTAAATAGGCTGCTTTATTTACGTGTGTTTCTTCAGCTATATTGATGATATGCACATATGACTTTTCAAAACGGATTTTTGAATCAGTTTGCAATACAAAACAATAGGTAAACAACAACTAAAACACCCCCCAAATGAATAAGACTTACAGCTATTCTGCTACAGTTAATTAAAAAGAACATCCAAGGGTAGACCAGGGCAGACAATTCAAAGCCATTTTGTTCTCACTGCTACGGCGTTCAGGAAGCCTCCCTGGAACACTAACTGCCTCTCAAACAAGGTGTACACTCTACATGCACCTTGATTTTTTTTTAAAGTGGAAATGGTTTTTTAAAGGATAAACACTGGGCTTTTTCTTTTTTTTTTTTTGCTACTGTTATTCTGCTGAATTTGAATGACATGGCAGGGATACAGGCTGTGTGCAGCTTTCAGTGGGTTGGGAATGGTAGCAATGGAACCATCCACTTTAGTAGTTCCTCACATATAGGCTTGACAATACCTTTTCCCCATTTCTAAAAAGCAGCCTAGCACATTTCCCAAAGACAGGCCATTCTACAGTGTCAGGGCATATTGTTACCTCTTAGCCTTGACCACTTGCTGATTTGGAACAGCAATAATGAGTTAACCTGCAAGAGTGCTCCCAGGAAAGTTACTAGAATAATATCCATGAAACTCATTGAACAATCTGGAGTGCTATAATAACAGTGGTATTAATAACAATATTAATTAATTGCTTAAAACCTACTGGCCTTTTTCCCAGTGAGGGGCTGCAGCAGCTCTGTTTTAAGT
Organism: Cyclura pinguis; assembly: GCA_030412105.1. Taxonomy (NCBI): domain Eukaryota; kingdom Metazoa; phylum Chordata; class Lepidosauria; order Squamata; family Iguanidae; genus Cyclura; species Cyclura pinguis. The sequence continues at coordinate 206,507,341 of CM059599.1, forward strand.
CACAAAATGTAACTGTCACCTTACCAGGCACTTACATGGAATCCACACAAGGGTCTTTGCTGAAACCAAGAATCATTTAAGAATGTTGTGGGAAGGAAAAATAATACTCACAATGATTGTTATTGCTTGAGATGTGAGAAATTCTGAAAGAAGTTCAACGAGGCAGGCATCCTCTCCGGCAGAGATATTTAGAGCATAGACCTCGAGATTGACCATAGGCCCTATCACACTTAACTGTTATAGTGCTATTATTCCACTTTAACTGCCGTGGCAACATTCTGTGGAATTCTGGGGTTTGTAGTTCAGTGAAGCCCAAGAGATCTCTGGCTGGGAATTCTCAATGCCCCTCCCTAAACTGCAAACCCCATGATTCCATAGGATGTTGGAATGACAGTTCAAGTAGAATAGCACTATAACCAAGTAATCTGATACAATACAATGTTACAATACAATGGTGTGATTGGCATCATGGCAGACTCAGCTTTCTCTTCGGGTACTGTGGTGACTGCAGAACCATGGACTGTGAGCTGTGACAAAAAGTGGGTGATGCCTTGGTTATTGTGCCATTGGTGGTAATTCACTGATGTCTGGCTGCACTTTCAGTGGAAGGAGGTAAGAAGTTCCACTTGAGGAAAAAGAAAGGAAAGAAAGGGGATTTGTGTAGCCTAAACCAATGCATACTTGTTCAGGGCAAGTCCATCAAATAAATGTGCATGTGATTACAGCCTAAGCAGTTGCATTTGTCCATTATTATGTGAGGTACTCTTCTATATGCAAGTAGCTGTGGTCTTCTCCCACTGGCTCCATTGAGTCCTGAGTGGCTGAAGTCATTAGCAACTTTTGAATTCAAAAAGGCTGCAGACCATTTTTGGATAATTTGGCAATGGGGTAGGTGGAAATCTATTGCATAAATGCTCTGATACAAATTCACCCAACTCTGGTGTTGATATCTATATTAATTATTCTGCTTTGAATTATTTCCCAAGGTGGCTCATTCTCACTGGAGCTGTGCTTCTCATTCATGAGGTTGGTAATTTTTTTAAAATAAGAAAAGGGTGGAGGACAGGAACGTGAAAGTCTTATAATCAGAGCCAGCATATCCCAGAAGTAAATACAGTGAATATACTTTTAAATCTTGCTTCATCATGGAAGCTATGAGAGTAATATGCCATGGGACTCCATTACCCTGGTAGTCTATTCTGAATATCCTCTTCCCAAATGATAGTGATTCGGTCTCTTGGGCCATTTCAATGGGTCACCATCTTCAATCTCTGCTTAAGAAAAAATATTGCAAAGGCTGCAAAGGAAATCAGCAAGGCAGAACTGTACAGTGAGCCAATGTATCAGGTTTTTTTTCTTTTGCTAAAAATAATTCTACAATGCAGCTCAAAACAAATAGCTAAAGCTGGTGAATGATTATCTTTGGACTATGCAGATAAGTAGAAATGAGATGGCCATCTGTTGGGAATGCTTTGATTGTGTATTCCTCCATGGTAGGGGGTTGGACTGGTTGGCCCTTGTGGTCTCTTTCACCTCTATGATTTTATGAATTCAAATGTACTGAATGTTTGTAACTTTCCTGTTTATTTGTTAATCTGATTTCTTCAAAAACTGCATTCAAAATGACTAAGAAGATTAAGGAAAAATGATACAGATAAAAATCCCCCTCTGCTATCATGTTAAAAAGCAACTTAACAAATGATGGCCTTGAAACACAACTGAATATAGAAGCAATTTAAAAGCATGTCAATAAAGAAATTGTAGCGCACTCTCCTTTTATTTGAAGTCATACTTTAGCCATCATAAGTTGGGCTAAACCACTGAATGATCCTAAACATTGTATTTTTGGCTAGAAATAATTTGACTATTACATCAAAGCAGTCAATAAAGAACTAAATGGGACAGCTCTTTCCTCACCTCAGTTAAAGCATTCAAAGTAACATGCAGGGATGGCCATCCATTTTTGACGCTCATGTCAACTTATTTCCATTTTCCCTTTGAGGGGAAAGTGAACCTCCTATGATTTAGAGCCATCTCTTCATTCCTAGTCTGGAAGCTATTGCCTCTATATCTGAGGAGCCAGTACTGCAATCAAAAACACTTTTTAAAATAGCAGTTTCTTGATGTTTCCTATAAATACTTCATAGCTTAAACATTATTGACCTAAGGCCTATAGTGCTGAGCATGTGGTGATGTACATTCTAAAGGATCAACTATGAAACTAGCAGGAAAGCTCTTGCAGAGATAAGAGCAAAGATTAGGTATAGAAAACCTTGTCAGAGTCCTGAGAGAGATGCAGACGAGAAATGACATGACATTTTATTTCTATACAGTTGTGGCTAGGCAGTTATGACAACTTTATACATGTAAAAATGTAAAATTGTAACAATTCAAAGTGCTGGTTGTGACCTATTAAGCCCTATACAGTTTAGGTCTGGACTATTTGAAAGACTGTATTTCAATATGAACCTGCTAGAGCCCTAAGATCTGTGGGGGAAGGCTTTCTCTCTGTCCTGCTGCTGTCTAAGGCTTGCTTGGCGAGGACACGGGAGAGAGCCTTCTCAGGGGCTGTTCCCACCCTGTGGAACGCTCTTCTGTGAGGCTGGCCTCCTCCCTGCTTTCCTTTCACTGGCAGACAAAGATTTTTCTTTTCAAGCCGGCTTTTAACGGGTGAGATGGGGAGCTTTTATTTATTAAGTTTTTTTTTAAAATGTAAGTTTTATAATTTTATATGTTTTACTATCCTTAATTGTTCCAAATGTTTTAAATGTTTTTTTTAAACTTTTTTGGAAGCTGCCTTGGGTCCCACTTTGGGAGAAAAGATGGTATATAAATACAATCAATAAATAATAAATAAATAGTAACAGAAATAGAAATCTTTGCATCATAGTTACAATGTCATAAACTAGTCTTATGGCCTCATAACTATTTTCTAATTCAGATTTACAGTAATGGCACCAGTACCACAACTGCAAATTCCCCTAGTGCCCACCTTGAAAATCAGACAGCTGTATTGAGTGAAGGTGTTTCTGCTGTTGGGAGTGGCAACCTTTGCATGCTTAGTTAACAGGCTAGTTAGTTTGCCTGTTTATTGTAGGCTTAGAGGGTAACGCCTAGAGTAAACTTCCTATTGTTTGGTCAACACCCGCTTCCCCATGCATGTTCTCTTCCTCTTCCCTTTTTGTTCTTCAGCTTCTCTGCAAATATGTGGTCTCTGTTTCTCTGACAAGCATGCTTCCCTGTAAGCATCTGAGTGCTTAATTTCATCTTACCTTTCTTCAAGAATTTGAACCTGTGTAAACTATGCACAAGATTATGTGAGTAAATCCATTTTACATATTTTTAACCAAACTGTGTTTATTTTGAGCTAGATTAAATGTATCTGGGGTGGAGCTCATTAAGTGGGACTGGTAATTTGTTCAATGTCTGCCTGTGCATTACAAAATACTCTGCTGATTGGGAGACTTATTACTAAAAAGCTCTCACTTCCCCAGCATCTGCAGCACTGGCAAGTGAGGAGCTGGAGAATGGGGCATCCAGCCTCTTTCACCAGTGAGCTGCAGTGTGTTGAGGAGTTGTGACATTGTTCCACAGGGGCCCCTCCTTCTGCTTGTCACACTGCTGCACACTTGTGGTAAGGAGCTGGATTGATCAGAGCCCCACTTACCAGCAGCTGAGAACTCCTTTGCATAATATGACTGGCTGGCTTTAAAGATGGGTTTTCGGGATTGGATCACAGGACAGATTATAGTTTATAACATCATAGTGACATTCCATACAGGACCACATCCTACACTTCCTGGACAGGAACCATGTGTTTTTTGTAACAAAAACATGAGCATGTCTGTGAAGAACAATTCCCCCAAAGATTTTGCAAAGTATGAATACTTCTTGAGAACTGCACATAAAACTTCATTGTTTCTCACAGTGGGGATAATAGTGTAACATGTATTTGTCCATGAAGGTGAAGGTGAAAAATGGAAAAGTTTATATCTCTAGAATTTATGGCCTGTAGGCTGGAACCTCTTTTCTACTTGCGATGCCAATGTGTTCCTGGGCTTGGTCTTTACTAAAGAAATCCCAGTAAAAGGCAGTAGTACTCCATGGAAGAAAGTCAAAAGTTTTTAAAATGGTGTTTCACCTTATGTATTGGGGTTTGAATCCTATTTAGTTAGTCCTAGGTAGAGAAGACCCATTGAATCAATAGCTGAATGGTGAGTCAACAAAGATGTATCTCTTACTAACTCAGTGGGTCTACTCTAGTTGAGACTAACAGAAGGATTCAGGCCTATGATTGGTAATTTTTTAAATGATGGTCAGATCTTGACATATTGAAATTGCCAGTACAGTAGACCTCTAACTCATTTTTTGAAAATCCAGATTGTTTCTGAGTGGAACACCAGAAATTGTTCTATTTTATCTGAGAAAAGGCTGACCTTCCAAAAGCCCCAGTTTAAAACATTGAAGAACAAAAGGTACCACCTATAGTTCTATCAAGGCAGATAGGGCTGACCAATTTCCTGTTTGGCAAGGGCAGAAGCAGCGCTTCTGATCTTGTCTGTTAGATTCTTTCCCTCTCTTTCCATCTCCCAGAGTATCTCTTTCTCTCTATCTATATCTATGGCCATTTCCACATGGGGTGAGGGAATCGCCCCATGCCGGTACTTACCGGACTTCTTGGCTCCACGCTTGGGTCCAGGCTTGTCCGGAGCAGAGCAGTCCAGGGACGAAAATGGCGGCTTCTGGTTGGTCGAGGCTTTCCACCAACTGCTGAAGCTCACCAGCCTAAAGCCCACCCCCAGCAGATCGCAGACTCGCACTGGTGCGAGCCTGCAAATCTGCACTGGAGCACAGGCACAGAGTGGTGCGCTCCATGCTTTTGAAAGACCTGTTTTAAGTGGTCTTCCAAAAGCATGCTGGACGACCACTTCGGGTCATTCCAGAGCGGGCTGAGGTGCGGAACTACACTAAGCAGGTCCAACCCAGTCCGTTCCTGGGTGGAGACGTCCTCCCTGGATGACGCTCTGCACCGTTTCTTTAAGCCTGTGCGGAAATGGCCTATGTTTTCTGTGCCGAATACCTTGGAATCCCAAAAGAGCAACAGTCACTCATTTTGTCATGCTACAACTGCTTGGATCTAGAGACTTGACTACATCTGCACATACATATAGTACAATCTGTATCTGTTGAGTCCTGTGATTTGGTTGACATTGCCTGTAGACCCACCTTGTTATGAGAAGTGATCTATTGCTTTTCCTGCTCTTCCCTTTCTTCTCTCTGACTTAGGAATATCTTATTCCTAAATTCAACCTTATTCAGAAGGGGACCGGGGTTTTAGGCATTTAGTGAGCAAGGTTAGGTGGGTTGGGTAGGGAACCTGACACTGCAGTACCAAATGTACCCAGGACATGTTTATTGAAAGCTTGGGAACCTCCCCAACATTTCTGAAATGGCAAAAGCTTTCATCCAGTTCTATATGTAAGTGAAATGATTCATTAGTCAAAACCAGAACTGCTCCAAATGTCAACTCAAGAATTTTTGAACACTTTGGTACAGTGTGTGGGACCTTCTGGAAACTCTCAAACAGTATTATTGCTTGTTATAAGTAAACAGTTCTTGCTCCCCCACATCATTTCTGCTGTTCCTTTAGACCCTTTGTTTTGGACAAGCTATCTTCTGTCCAAAAGTTCCGAACTGATCAGGGATCCTGTAGAGGATTTGATTGCTCTCACTACCAATTTTCAGTTGTCCTGGCTGCTCATTGCCATTTTCTGAGACTGTAAGTGATAGTTCAGTCATTCCCAGTTTTTGAATTTTGCTATTTGTCTTTTCTTTTTTCAAATGCAGTAACCCTCAAAGAGCAAGTGAAAGGAGAACCGTGCCTCCTAGATCTTTTTGTGAAGGAAGGCCAAGGCAATGTGGCTGGGAGCCCACTGGCTGGGAGCCCACTCCAAAGTCCACTCATCCTTAGCCCCATGGAATAAGGAATTTCCATTACAACAGATGGCCACGTGAGTAAATCAATACGGTTGTATTAATAATGCCACTACAGACAAATGAAGTTAAGTTTTTGACCTCAGTTTCAACTGAGGTGGATGGGTGCAGAGACAGAACAATCCTGCAACAGGAAGCATGTTAGATTCACATCAGGATATGTGACCACATGTGGATATTGTCTATTCATGTTGTACAATTTCCAGTGGCTACATACTGTGATCTCTCACTGTGATGCAGCTAGTTGTGCATAGCTATGCATAGCTACAGTTCAATCAGAGTAGAGATAATCAACCTGGTTGCTTTGGCAATGGGAAAGTTCTTCTCTTCCAGCAAGCATCTTCCCTGAAAAAACTGTTGAAAAGGGGGAGTATTTTTGGGGGGAGGGGAGTGAACAATGAGGTCCAGTGTAATCAAAACTAGTTCATGGGATAATTGTTATTCTTGATGGTTCTTGGAGGGAATCAAAGTGGTCAATACATGCTTGACATTCAGCTTCTCAGGGAAGACCTCAGAGCTTGTGGCCAGGCTACACATTATGTGTGAGGAGAAAGGGGAGCTGGGTGTGTATGATTTAGATCAAGCTCATGGTAGTTTTTTTTTAATGATATTAATCAATCTCTTTAGAGCTGTTGCAAGCCATGTGGCATGGATGGATGAATCTGTTTCAGTTTCTGTCAGTTTCTCTTTCTTCCACTCTTAAGTTTGCTTTAGTTTACTTTCTGCATCATTTCATAATTTTTTAAAAAATAATCTATGCAAAAGATTATAGCATTTTCATCTGCTTTCTTTTAATAACTGTTGCAAGTGCTTTTCCCTAATAAATCTCTTCTTGTACATTTTTAAATGTAATACTCACTTTTCTTTTCTTTTCTTTTTTTGGTTCAGAGATCTGAATCTCAAAATTAGGCGGAGTGCAAGCTCTGAAAGAAGTTCAAAAAGTGCAAATGAAGTGGGTTCCCACTGAAATGAGCAGGTCTGATATGGGCACCAGTATGTTCTTTTTAATTTTGTAGTTAACAGCAGGCTGCAGTATATTCTTTTGAATTTCGTAGTTAACAGCAGGCTGCACCAGGGACTCCGTTTGTAGAAGAGTCTTAAACCACTAACCACAACTTTCATTTAAAGCCTTTCCCAGCTGCTTTTAGAAGTTGTAGAAGGTTCAGAGGGGGTGCCTCAGTCAAGGAGCTAGACAAGAACGTCTATTGTTTCTCTTCAACAAAGGCAGGGCAGTGGCAAGAAACTGTGAAAATCTGCCAGTTTCATTTTGGTTGCTTTCCTCAGATTTCTATTGGCACCCATGTGCCATCCAGGTTCTATATGCCTCACTGCCCTCTCATCTTTTTGCTTCGAAATGTGTGCAGATTTTGGCAGACATTGTTCCTATTGTACACCTTTTTAGGCACTTTCCAACTGACTAAGGTGTATCCATGCACATTTTTCAAATATATACATATACATATGCATATCTATATGAAAAAGAAAAAAGAGATTTGGATGCTTGGTGGTTTAGTGTGGTGGTTTTCTTAAAAAAAAAAAAAGAGAGAGAGATTTGATGCTTTGTGATTCTATATCCTTCTGTGAAAGATCTGAGCACATTCTAGCCTCTAATAGAGATACACAACTGTGTGAGGGCCAGGTACCAATTCCCCCTGATCTCCCTATGGGCTACCTCCTCACAGTAAGTCCAAATGCCTCTATTTTCCTCTGCCATCACTCTCAAAATGACAACAAGAGGTGATGTTCCGTCACTTCTTTACACTGTTTTGAGAGAGACTGAAGTGTAAAACAGAGCTACTTGGGGATGTGCAGGATTCTGGGTGCTTGTGGGGCTGAGGATATTTTTGTGTGTTTCGTGCAAGGGTGGCTGGGTTCTGAATGATTTGATTCCCAGTCTTTGAGTTCCAAGCTTGGGGAAAGGGCAATACATAAATATGAGAGGTACTAGGGAGTTTTGTAGGACTTTTGGGGCTTCAGGGACCACAAAAGTGGGGTCCAGTGGACCATATCTTATCCACAAGCTGCACTATGCCCACCCCTACTCTATAGTCTCACAGAACACCAACTGGATAAATTCACTTAAAAATTTGGTTAGTTGGGTTTTTCTTTTCCATCCCTTTCCCCAATTCCACCTATCTACAATGAATTCCAGGGTTACCCAATCACTAAAACATGCAAGGACACTGAAAGGATGCAAATTTCTAAACATTTCATCCTTGCATATGAGTGTAAACAGTTCCATTATTCGTTGCCTCTTGTAGGAGAAAGGGAATATTTCGGTGCACCTTTCATTAGGTATCTGCATATCCCAAAATGTTCTGGGAAATTACTTAGTCCGGAATTATATGTCGGGTAGTGATGAGGTTGCATACACAAAAAGGGGATTTTTGTGGGGAAAAAACCCATATAATTTACAAAGACCCTAAAGTATGGCATTTGGTTCAGGGCTGTATCTCTCATTTAGCTTTTAGTTTGTCCTGACAGTTGCCTACTTGCAAGAAAATAGTGGCTTTTTGAAGACTGATTGTAGTAAGAGCAATTGCGCTAAGATAGCATTCTCATATCTCTACAGAAATCAGAGTTTTACATAAGATACCTTGCTGTTTCCATGACTGTTTTCTTGTGTATCTGATTCTCGTTTGGTTTCTGGTTTATTTCTACTTCTTGGATTATTTGGAGAGCCCTGCATTCTGGTGTATTTATCTGCTGGGTCTCATGCTACCTGGGTGCAAGGCTCAGTCAGAATGTCAGAAGCATATGGATTAATCCAGATCAAACCCCTTGTCTTTGACAGATGAGTCCTTCGTTTCTTTTTCCCAGAGTTCTTTTAATGGCCAATGAACCCCTAGAACTAACTGCGGCTGATTATAATGGAGATGCTGGAACTTTTTAAATTACAGCACCAGGCAGCAACAGCTCAGCTATAATTACTATGCTAATGACCAAGTAATATTTTAGCACTCCTGAGTGAGTTTCCAGTATTTTTAGTACCCATCACTTATACCCTGCAGAAGGTTTAAGAGCTGTTGCAAATTCCCTGCTGGCTTCTCCTGCAGTGCAAGTCATTGTCAAGGCTCTTTTCCCTCCTCATTGCCAGATCCTGGATTGTTGCCACTTTCCTCTCTGCCCCACATACACTGCAATGACACAAGGATTCGGGGTCAATGCTTACCCAGCAAAATCACTCATTGAGGTAGAAAGAGCTGTAATTGGTCTGATTGCATGGATCCATTTAGATATACAGAAGCATGATTTTCAATTCAGGGAATAAGAATGGCATACGAACAGTTGTTGATAACTGTTCTGAATACCACAACAAATTTCCCAACCGTTCTTACAACTCTGAAAAATAAATAAATGCATGTGTATACACATAAACACCAACGATTTTGGGCATAAGATAGTTAAAGGTACTTATATTGAATAGGAAAGGATATTCCCTATTCAATAGTTAGCTAGTTAGCAACACACATACACACAGTGCAACATCTCTCAGATATTGCTGCTTTGGTCAGGCCTCACCATTGGCTATGCTGCTTCAAGTTGATGGAAATTGGACTTCCAACAACCTTAAATGGTCATGGGTTCTCCAGATCTGAGGTAGAGTATTTGACTGGGACTAAGGAGGTCAGATTTGGGTCACCACATAGTTATGGAACTCACTGAGTGACCTGGGACTAGCCTAATGAAGGCTGAATGGCTCTGAATGGTTTATGGGGATTCACAGGCTTGGGTAGAACCTTTCAAACCTCCACAAATGTTCAGCACCCCTGGATAAGTGCTTCAATGTCCATACTACACACTGAAGCAGATTCACCAGCTAACTGACTGGGTCACCACTGGGCCAGTCACTGTCTCTTAGGCTTGTCTACTTTACAGTAATGGCAGTGGAGCAATTTCTCCTTGACCTACCTCAATGGTCTACCCAGCGACAACACACCAAAAATACCTCTGTTTTCATCCTTGCCCTTCCCAAAATGATGTCCAGAAGTGATATCATGCCATTTCCATTCATCATTTCGGGTAAGGCACGAATGAAAATTGAGATGTTTGTGGTTTTGGTAGGTTCTGGAAATTGTGTCAAGATAGGCAGCAGTATGTTTGCATGCTTGTTTGGTTTCAGGGATGAAAATTGGTAGAAAATTGAGCCATTTTTTTTTAATGAGGGAGGACTTGAGGTGGACTAGTTGGGGACATTAGGGGCAGCAAAAGTGGATGCAACCCCTGGGCTGCACTTTCTCCAGCCCTGCATTTGTCATGAGAATGACGGTGGGAGGAGGAGAGCTATATATGCCATTTCAGGAAAGGTTGAATATAAATGTATTTAATAAATGACTGAATAGGAACTAGTTAAACTGGGTGGTTTTAGCCAGTATCTCAAACTGGAGCAAATGACCTTAGGAAAAAAGTATAAACACCCTGTAGATCACAAAGACTATTTAGAAGATGATAACTTTTTAATATTAACTTTTTTTCTGTTGTTACAGCCTTGGAAGTCTGCAAAATTATTGAAAATCCAGTTTTCAGTCAGATTAGTGCAAAGTTAAAGAAGACAACAAAAGAGAAACAAACAGAGGTGATTTAGATTTAATGCCAAACCTATTTTGTGGGATTACAAAACTGAGCAGGTATCAGCTTCAAACTCCTGTTTTCCTTCGTCTCCATAAATTACAAGATTAGAAAATTTCAATGTGAGTTTTAAGCAATCCACTATTTTCATTCTATCTATAAGACATTATAGTTTGTTTACAACATATTTTCTTGCTAACCAGGATTATGAACCATATCCAAATCTGGATTTGTAGTTCTAGATTGCCTGCAAGCTGTGGGTTAAGCAAACCATGGTTGGGTTGGGAGAAAATATCTACTGAAGTATAATTTCCTTTGGGATTGGACTCACCATTTAAGGACATAAAGTAGGAGTAAGCACATATATTCTTAAATTACCACCTGGGGTTGGAAATCAAACAATGTCCCTTACTGTTGTACCAGTCACAATGGTGGATCTTTCATGCCTTTTGTGGAGGAGGTGTGGGTGGAGGAAGGAGAAGGAAGACAACGTGGCTGTGCTTCCTATTCCCTGAGAAGGAAAACCTATCACCCAAAAAACAACTGACTGCCCCAATCCTGCCAGCTGTCTATCCACTCAGTGAATCTATTTCCCCACTCACCCAAGGAGAAGGACATAGAGAAAGAGAACCAGCATGGCTTCCTCTGAAACAGAAAGTGAGAAAATGGAGGCAATGACAGTTACTGCTTCTGTTCCCCTACTTCTGCCAGTGGGTGGCTTCACTGAATAGGGCCAGCTGGTTCCTGACTCACTGGTTATGTGGATCTTCAAAGACAGGCTTGTGGGATGAGCAAGGTTGACTTGGAAAATCAGAAGGAATATTTTTAGATATCTTCTCCTGCAGGGCCTTGCTCAGAGGACGCTCACAGCCAGGTTTTAAGGAAATACTTCATTGTGTACAGCAGATTCAACCACTGGCAGTGATGGGCCTGTGCAGGCTGTGGGTGTGATATACCTCTGTTTTATTTTTTACTGGGTGGGTAGACTCTAAGCCAAAAAATTCCAGGCACTGGAGAGCTCGATGGATCCACACCACTCTCCAGAGTGTCAAGGACCATGTCAGGGCAGGCCAAATTTGATGCCCCCAGAACCTTGCAACTTGAGGAGATCCCTTCCCGGAGGCTAAGGGGAAGACTGGCCCTGGCTTTCAGAAAGAAGTACTGCCAGTCATTGCTACATTGGAGAGATTCCTGTCCCCATTGAGTCCAGGAAAAAGAAGCAGTTAATAAGTAAACAATATCAAAAATGTTAATTTATACATGCAAATGCAGATTTAGAAATGACTTAGATAGAAATACAAGGTATCTCACCATAGTGGGGAAGATGGTGCCCATGTGACACTCTGTTTGCTGCTCAATCTTCTCTCCAGGTATTCACTGTGGATGGACAGCTTCAAGGCCCTCTGCTCAGCCTTCCTTCCTGTGGCTTCTTATTGTTAAAGTAGACTTGAAAAGCCCTTCAGAGGATATTTTCAAACAGAGGGCTGTCTTTGGTCAATGCTTCAGACAGGGGAATGTCTGCTGTGGCAGCAGGACACGTTGCCAATGGAGTAAACTTGCTTTGTCCCTTCCTTCCTTAATGCTGAGAGTAGATAACCTGCTCCTCAATGTGACAAATAGGAAAACTGTGCGGTGAGGTGCTGAGGTCCAATGAGCAACATCATATTAGAAACAGCCCTCTGTGGCTTTCATTTTAATTTTTTTTAAATCCGGAAAGCTTTCTGTTGAGAAAGAATGGAGGCTTTGGTGCAATGTCATAAGCTGGAACATGACATGGTGCTGGCAGTAGAAAAGGAAATAAGTTTGCTCTCATTTGTAGATATTTTATTTTTGACAGGAAGAGAGCAGTCTTTGTCAGCTAAGTGGCAGAATGCTTAATGGGCCAGAGTGATAAACGGAGTGGGCCTCTTGTGCTCAATGATAAAGTGCACTGTGGGCCTTTTCCTCTAAGCAATGGCCAAGGGATTTACATGTTTGACTCCCATTAGTACTTATAGTAGCTTTCACACATAAATCCCACAATGCATTGATTGCCATGTAGGGCTTCCACTCTCTAACACTGGGTAGAGATAAATGTATTCCCTGCATACTTAGCCTGCGCTGTCTCTCTCTGTGTTTTGGTCCTACAGGAAAGCACTTTGCATTAAACATTTACAAGTGGGGTTTTAGTCTGCACTAAAAGGCCACTTAACTGCCCATCCCACTCTGAAACCAAACTGGAGCATCAGAGCATCAATAGTTTTTGTTTGCAGCTGATCTATATCTAGACCATAAAATCGCTTTTCCCAAATGGGTGCTTCTTGGGTTCCTTTTACAAAAAGTATTAGAAATTGGAAGGAGAGGACTCTTTCAGCAGGCTGGCATGTAGTCATGGCACAGCGATGTAAGACAAACAGATTTTCCTTTCATATATGTATAAAGAGAGAATAAGAAGAGGCGGGGAGAGAATTAATTGAATCCAATAGCTAGCTGGATAAGCAGAGGCTAAACTTCAGCAAAATATGTAAGGTGCCTATAAGGTATAGCCAGTGCTCAAATCTAAAATGAGGCAACATCAATGGGAACTTTATACTGCTGCCCCATGGTGCTTTCACTGCATGCTTGCCGCAACTCAGCAAATAGACTACTATTTGAGGAAAGTGGTTTTTGGAGAGAAAATCCACATGCTCACATCAAATATCATGTCATTTCTGTTCTGTTCATTTAGCCTTAATTCAGTGGGTAGTCATTTAGGCTCTTTTCATCCACTTTCCCAGTGGGTTTCCTGATTTGCAGAATTGTTTGTCACAAGCCAAAAAACTGTGCCTTAAGCTAAGTCAGCCCAGGGCATTTTGCTGCCTGAGGCAAAGGACAAGACAGTATCTCCATTCTATGTACAAAACCCAACCAGACTGCTGCATAAATCTTACCAAAAATCTTCCACTGTCTTTGAGCTAAGCAGGCTAGGTTAGGGGCAACCAGGATTGGAGTGGAAAACATACCTCTTTCTACTCCTTCTCCATCAGTATCTGCTGATGTTAAAAGCTGACTTTGCATATTTGCATCTATTGCAAAACAACCCTTCCCCTATACAGCCATTTTCTTAGATCAGGGCTGGGAAACGTGTGGCCATTGAGGGCGTTCCCACCCTCCTTCCCCACTCACTATGTTGGTAGGACTGATGGGAGTTGCAATCCATATCATCCAGAAGGCTACATGTTCCTCTCTCCTGCTTTAGGCAGTCCTCTATGTGGGACTTCTGTCTTAAGCTAAGAAGATTTAGGGGAATTCCAACCATCCCTTCCTTTCTCAGGGTAGCTTTTAGTTGTCAGACTGGTATTTAGGGCTGAACAGGGCACTGGTTATTCTGGTCAGCATGTATGTACGTGCAAAGAACTTCAGCTATGAATTAAGCTGCTAAGTGAGGCTGGGGAATCTCTTGAGAAGTTAAAATGTAAGAGAAGATAGACCACTTTCAGTGACTCTGAGCTTATTTCGCCTTAAGCAAGCCATCTCCCACAACCTAGTCCAGATGTTTTAAACTGCAATTCCCTATTAGTCTCCACTAGCAGGGCCAGTGGTCAAAGGTGAGCTGAGGGACTGTATTCATCCCTAAGAGCCTGGCTGGATGTTTCTCTTGTTGCTGCTGCCTTTTGGAGGTCCATTTGGTGAAGACATATTCATATTTCCAGATAGCTGATCCCAGGCTCTGGAACTCCTTGCCAAGGAAGGCAAGTTTGGTATGTTAAGAAGAACATTTGGATGGTAAGCACTGTTAGCTGGTGGATTAGATTGCTTTGGAGAGCAATGGATCTCCTTCTTTGAAGATCTTTAAACAGACAGAGATCTTTCAGGAGAGCTGTAATGATGTCTTCCTCCATGGTAGTGTTACCCTGTGTACTGGGGGTCCCGGGAGGGACACCAAAATGTGTTCAACTAAAGGTGGGGAAAATTAGCTCAGAGCACTGCTTAGCGTTACGAGAGGCAGGGTAACGTAGCGAGATCTTGAACCCTATGTCTACGGGGTCGGGTCGAGTCAAGTAGCACACAGAAGTTGAAACAATAAATGATGTTTTATTAAACAAACACAAGCAAAACAGTGTATGCGACACACTCACACAAGATAACTAAAGAAAATAAAGGTTGGAGCGGTATAGAGGGATTTTTAGAGGGCTTGCTGGTTTGGGTGATACTTCACCTGTCCTGAAGCCCGGAAAATTAGAGAGCGAGGCTGGGGTGCGATGTAGCTCAGCACGTGGAGCTGAGGGGAGGCTTGCCAAGCAAAGCGGCAGCAAGGTGGGATGAAACCTGGGAGTGATCCGAGGAAGGTCTCAGAATCAAGGGTTTTTATAAGGAGAATTGTGACTGCAGGCTATACCGTACTTGGGGGAAAACAATAGATTTGGAGTTGGAGACAAAGCCTCCGAAAGGTCAGAATCAGAATGATTGAGTTATCGCAGAGGTTCTCAATAGATTAGCCAGTATGCAAACACAGAGAACTTGGGTATTGTATAGGTAACCCATCGAGCTGCCAGCGCGGGGCAGAGGCTCTTTTGTAGCTTGCATGCATACCTAATTAGAGTACTTGCCTGGAGGTCTCCTAAAGCAGTCAGTCGGCTATTTCTGGCCTGCCTGTATTGTATAGGAATATTATGGCAATTAACGGCTGAGCTTGTTTACTTGCTTGTCCGGTGGCCTCGCAAGCATGTGGAGGGGAATAGAGAAGTGAAGCCGAATTGTGATATCAAAAGGATATCTTTTAATATCCCCAAAGCTCGGACTAGCCAGGGCAGTAACAGCGGGGAGTTGAACTAGATGCCCCTTGCTGTCCTTCCAAATCTATGATTCTGTGATTCTTAGGTCAGTTGCTGTTGAAGGGTTTTTTTCTCTCTCTCCCTCCCCCCCCCCCTGTTCAGGGGGTGCTATTCATCCCTTCTTTTTAAACTGATGTGGTTCCAATTGTCTTTCAATCTACCTTTATGAATTCATTGTGTTTTGTTTCTATTTGAATTACAGTTGGAGGTCTTGACAGCCGTTTTTGACAGACAAGTAGGATAACAAATAAATAATAGGAATGTACAACATCTAGAGGGCTCCAGGTTGGTGAAAGCTGGGCCAAATTATTACAGAGATCCTTTTTGTCTACCACCTTCTTTTGCTCTGAACAAATTTGCTTCATACAATTTGTAATAACCCTTCTCTTGATGTTTAAGGTTTAAAAATAATGTGAGCAAAAGGCTTGGCTCTTTTGGGGTATGAAAACTGTGCACAAGAAAAAAAGAAAAGGAAAGCATTCTGTGCTTTTAAGAAATGCTAAATATTAGCAGCTGGGGACAATTTCATGCAGCCACAATCCTTGAAATCTTCAAGTACTTTTGAGGTTTGGGATTCTGTATTGCTACTAGTAAAAGGATTGTTCCCCCTCCCCACAATAATGGACTTTTTGGAGTTCTGAGTACACATATTCTTCAGTGCTGATTCCCAAGTGAAATTTTGAGCTGGTTATTTAAATTAGTGTTTTTGGGCTTGTTATGTAAAGTAGCATTTGAGTTCTCTCTGGCTTGAGTTCTGGCATGGTGAATAATTGAAAGGAAGACTCAAAGGGTGTCTTTTCAGTTTTCTTCCAGTCTCCCTGTAGCCTTCAAAATCAGGAAGTCATTTAGACCCTAAGCATGCTAAGCCCTTCAAATCCTGGGTCTTCCAAAGACCAATTTAAATACCAACATATTCTTACAAAATTACAACAGACTTGATGTTTGAACAACATAATGATGTTGTGGGTTTTTTTTTCCCAAAAGGAAAAGTCATGTTTGAAATAATTTCTTGTGGGCAAATCAGTAAGTGGACAGCCTCACCTACTGCAGTTAATAGTAGAGATATAAATCTTCATAAATATAATTCTTCTAGAAAAGAATAATTAATTCGACCATTTTGTTCCTCACTTCAATGAAGTCCTCAAAGAGTACACAGTTTTTGAAGACTATTCAGAATTTGGGACTTATGCTGCAAAAACTGGATTTTTTTTTCCATGTAGGAAATTTGGTTTCTGTGAAGAAAATGCTGGCTTTTGCAAAACAGGAAACACTGATAAGTGTGGTCTAGGGAAGGTGGGGTCTGTTGGAGCTGTTTTGGTCTGTAGGCAGCTGGTAAACATGATGAACACTTTGCATTGTTTGCTTAGGCTGTGTCCTCACCCCTACCCATCTATACTTGTCATTAGATCCTCCAGAACAAGAAAAGACAATGAGAAGACATCCTGTTTGAGTTAAGAAGTAGAAGCCTAAGAAGCAAGAACAACAAAGAGTATTGTGATACCTTAAAGACCAAGGCCATTTCTGCACTATACTGTTATCGTGCTATTATTCCACTTGCAACATCCTGTGGAATTCCGGGGTTTGTAGTTTACTGAGGCCTAAGAGTTCTCTGGCTGAGAATTCCAAATGCCCCTCCCTAAACTGCAGACCCCAGGATTCCATGGAAGAGGACACATAATTTCCCTCATCTTTTTAGGTGGTGATGCTCAGTGTTTTACCTTTTTTTTTTTTAAGTTGAGGTATGCATTGTCCCCCACAATGTTTGCACTATTTCTTTTCCCTTCCACATAAGATTGGGGTAGCGACTAGGATGTTTGTGTCTAAGAAAATAATACCTCAGAGATGTGTTATATAACTGTCAGCAAGGCATTTAAGTATCATGCAGTTGTATACCTACATATAAACCGAAGGCAAGATCCATCCATTCTTCACTGTGATATTTAAATTCTACAGACTTGAGAGGATGAAGTGATAATTCTGGCAACTCACAGGAACAAAAATTTTGGATGGTGCTCCTAAAAGGTAAAATAAGAACAGTGAGACTAAGAACTCAAAAATCTGCCCCATACAGAACACATCCTGGATAAGTTGTTGTTGTTGTTGTTGTTGTTGTTGTTGTTGTTGTTGTTATTTTGAAGAAGAATTCCCAACAACATTTCCCAGCCAGCATGGCCATTGCTAAAATTTCTAAAATGACTATTGGTGATTATTTTGAATAGGATGTATTTTCCCCATCCCTACCACAAGAGGCCAGGTATAGTATGTGAGGGCCTAGAGATGGAATATTAGGGATTGAGCCTGGTGCCTGCTGAATGCCACCTGCATGCTTGACAACTGCTGCTGAAAGCAGAGGGAGTCCACTCTCATTTTATCTGCCAGTTCTTCTGCAGCTACTTCAAGATGTTTGGGAGCTTCATCCATGCTGGATCTCTGGAGGGGTAAGGGTCCTGTACAACTAAGGCCCTTTTCGCATGCCAGTCCTGTTGTGAAATAGCCTTGGGAGCATTGTGCGATTGCGAGGACTGTTCCACATGATATCCTCGCAATTGCGCGACACTCTCGAGGCCATTAGGCGGCAATCGCACATTATATCATTTTCGGCTTGTTGCCGAAAATGATGCGCCATTGTGCGTCCCTCCCGTGCCCCACCCGCACTTACTTTGTGTGTGGAGGCTCTGGACGCATGGCCATCGTGCTTCCTCCCCCAGCGCAGCCTGGGAAAGTACCCGGCTGCGCTGCAGAAGGAAGAGCCGGAGTGCTCACGCTTCCTTTCAGCCAGCACAGAGCTGGTGCGGAGGGGGAAGCGGAGGGGACGCGAGTGCCTCTCGCAAGAGGCTTCTCGCATGATCCCCTTGCGACGACACCAGAATGAGGTAAGGTGCGAAAAGGGCCTAAGAGAAGCTGTGGGAAGTATGTTGGAAAATCCAAGAGTGGATCCACCACCCTTGTAATTATGGAATTACCACCTGTCCCTGAGCTGTGGTTGCCCCAGTTTTTTAAGGCCAGTGTCCAGAAAACTGAGGCAGTTTAAGCACTGGGGAAGGACTACTGCTCAGTAATACAGCAGTGGTTCACATCCGAAAGGTTTCTAGTTCAGTCCTTGGCACTGTCAGGAAGCGTTGTGCCTGTTATTTCCTGCCTGAAGCCCCTGCCAGTAAGTTCAGAGATTGCTGAACCAGAAGAACCAATGATCTGTGTTGGTACCAGAATGTCTCCTGTTGTGTTACTAGACATGGGCTTGAATCCTGTAGGTCAGCCTCAAGTAGAGTAGTCTCACTGAATCATTTCTTGTATGGCGAATCAACATGTAGATAGATCCAGGTGATTCAATGCGTCTGTTCTAATTGACACTGACAACAGAATTTAGACCAATGTGTGATGTGGAAAGTGATATGTAAGGCTAGAAAGTCTGAAAGCTCTTAGGTTTAATAGAGGATGTGACATTCTTCACACATGCCAGTGCAGAGCTTGGAAAAGTTACTTTTTTGGACTACAGTTCCTGAAATCCCTCAACCACACTGGCTAGGTGATTTGGCAACTGTAGTCCAGAAAGTAACTTCTACAATCTCTGCACAAAAAGATAAGAACAGACAGAAATCAGCATGGTGACACTGTCAAGCCAATTCAGAACTTTTTTCTAAGCTTCACGTGGACCAATAAGCATACCAATTATTTTAACTTCATTTCTCCTAATCTTTAATTTTGCACTCAGTATTAATTAACCATTTTGGATAGTATTTTCCCCTTTACCTGATTAATTTCTTACAAAGACAGGAAATGGAAAGCAATTTTGTGTGTATTAACGTCAAAATAATTCCAACTCAAATTGCTAGCAGAATGAGCAAGCACCCTTGATTGCTCTCCAGATAAGCACAGCTGGAGCACCTAACAAATTACTCCTCCCAAACTTCATTACTATTAGCTAAATGCAATTAGTAAAAAAATTATCTTCCATTGAGAGTGCTGTGAACATTATAGAAGTCATTCAAAAAAATAAGTTTGACTTGTATGTGCATTTACTCTAACCTTTCTTTGGGGTTCTATTCACTCATATTTGCTTAATTCTGTATCAAATGATTTCCTTCCATAAAGCCAAAGCAAGTCAGGAGTTTGTTAAAAAACAAATACCGAACACAGTTCTAAGAATGTTTATGTCCAGGACCAGCTGAAGATATTCTGCTGCTTGAGGCAGAACAGCAAATGATGCCCCTCTTCCACCTAAATCAAGGTAAATAGTACCCAAAGATAGTCAAGTTATTTAAATCCTATTGGCCCCTCCCCTCTATTCCAGGCAGTAAGCATTCAGTAACAGTGAAGTAGGTAGCAGATTGCTGCCTTTTTGTGATGCTCCATATTTGCTGCTCTGTCTGTGTCTTAGGGCATTTTGGTATTACACTGTTGTAGTGCTACTATTCCACTTTCAACATCCTATGGAATCCCGGGGTTTGCAGTTTAGGGAAGGGCATTTAGAATTCTCAGCCAGAGAGCTCTTTGGCCTCAGTAAACTACAAACCCCAGAATTCCACAGGATGTTGAAAGTGGAATAATAGCACCATAACAGTGTAGTGCAGAAAAACCCTTAGTTTCTGGGGTGGTGGAATGATGGTGGCAAGGGGTCCTATGAGTCCCATGTCAGTAGATTGGCTGTTTCAGATTTGGGCTCCCTTTAAAGGAGCTCTACAAAGTACTGAATTTAATTAAAAACAGGCTTAGCACCTTCATTAGCTCCTTTAAAACCTGGATTAACACCTGGAACGGATTCCCTGCCCCACTGACATGGGAGCCATGAGTCATTACTGGGGAGACTTTGCTGTGCTGTGCTAACCTATGCTATACAAGACTATGTTGTTGTTGTAGTGTGCATCTAAGGCCATTTCCGCACAAGGTCAATGCATCATTGTCACCATGAATTCTTACCCTCCTGTCTGCATGTTGAACCATTTTAGTTTCATAGTTTTCCTTGTGGTTCTGCATGTTTTTAGCTCCGAGAACGGTTCACTGTGGTTCACTGCGATGAGAAACTGCTGTATGTGAAAAACAGAAATACTCCGATGTAAGTCTCCCAAACCGGTTCTGCTTCAGTTTTCGCCTACATGCAGAAGTGTAGCATTGATTCACATCATAGAAGCAGCCGGCTATGGGCGTTCCCAGGCTGTCCCTTCCAACATTTCTGGCCCTATCTCTCTCTGCCCATCAAAGGACAGGCTGCAGTCATTATTGTCTTCATGTGTTGAAGGGACAGCAGGAAGAGAGTGGATCAGGTAATGGACTGTTAAGATGTGTTTTTTTCCATGTATCAACAAACATACATACCTATGCACAAATGTAGCAACGCAGAAATGTGTTAAAAATGTGTGCATTTTTTTTAAAAAAACCAGATCAATCAGCAGTGGTAGGATGGGGTGAGGGAGGGGAATGAGAATGGCCAGGGACTTGCTGTTGTGGATGCAACAACTGCTGTTCTCCATAGTAGTACAATGTAAATGGGTGTGTGTGTGTGTGTGTGCACATGCATGCGTGTGCAGACAGCACAGTTTCTGAATTTCTGTGAATCGGAGTATAAAAACACTGCTCTCAACATGCAGTGAAATGCTCCTCGCCTCTCATGCGGAAATGGTCTAAATCATTTTCAACTTATGGTGACTAAAGTGAACCTATCATAGGGACTTCTGGGTGTGTGTGATGTGCCCAAGGTTATCCAGTGTGCTTCCATAGCTAAGTGGGGAACTGAACCCTGGTCTCCAAGGTTGGAGTCCAATGCTCAAACCACTAAATCATGTTGGTTCTTTACTATACTATACTATACTA
This sequence comes from Cyclura pinguis, assembly GCA_030412105.1. Lineage (NCBI taxonomy): Eukaryota > Metazoa > Chordata > Lepidosauria > Squamata > Iguanidae > Cyclura > Cyclura pinguis. The sequence goes on from CM059599.1 coordinate 206,528,505, forward strand.
TACTATACTATACTATACTATACTATACTGCATTGTATAAGGGGGCGTGAACAATGTTACTCTTGAAGAGGCACTCTGCTCTACCCTTTCTGCCACTGTTGTCAGCTTGAGAACTACACATGCTGTCTCCTTCAGCGTCCCAAAGGGTGGAAAGGGAATTGCAACAAAGTTTTCAAGCGGAATTTCTAGCTGTATGCCTAACACCAACATGGTAAAGGCCAAACCACTGAGCACGTAGAAGTAAGTAAAATGGTAGGCAGAGTTCAAGGAGGAAACTCAGTTTTGGTAAGCAGTGTGTGTGAGGAGTGTTCCCTGCAGGCAGCTTGTCAAGAGTTTGCCACTAGAAGCAGAGCTGGATTTGTCTCTCTCCAGCTGTATTCTTCACACTTGATCAATGATAATTTGGTATGAAATCCAGAAGCAGTGGGAGAGCCACTTCTTTTCTTCACAGCCTGGGGGACAAAAGCAGGAGGAATTCCGGTAGTTTAATCTCGACTGAACTGGCAGTGTGTCAACTACTCAGAAGTCATTTTGCTGCTTTCTCTTTCTCTCTCTTTCACACGTGAAATAACATCCACTTCATTCCCTCCTTCGACTTCCCCATTTCTACTTTCCATAATATGCTTTTCAAACACTAGCCTGTCTTTGTGTGGAGACAATTTTCTGTTAAGGCAAATCAACCAAAGGATGAAAAAAAGGACTGTGAAACTGAGTTGTCACAAGCCAATGTGTCAGGGAGAATTAAGGTGGGAAATGGTGTCCAAATGAAGCCACAAGACTTTTTTAAAGTTCTACTTAAGCATGGTAGTGTTGGGGCATGATTAATGGCTGTGTGTGTGTGTGTGTGTGTGTGTGTGTTGAGAGGGTAGTATCATTTCTGAAATTGGAAGATGGGTGTTGGGATTCAGAGATGACACAACCAGTTGGGTCCCTCCATCACATCTAGGCCCAGAAGCAGATTAAAAAGCCCTCCTTCCATCTCAGTTGCCACTGCCCTGGCCTTGGAAGGAGAGAAAAACAGGCAGTATCAGCTGGACTTAATCTGCTCCCCCACTGCTATTCCCTTTTCCTTATGTGTCCTATCTTATTTAGATTGTAAGCCTGAGGGCAGGAAACTGTCAAATTAACAGTTTGTAAGCTGCTGTGAGAGTCCTTGTGGCAGAAAAGCAGGGTGTAAATACAGTAAACCAATCAATCACAGATGGGCTGCATGTGGCAACAGTGGGTAGTAGGAATCTCTTCCAACTATACAAGTATAGCATCAAGATTCTTTTAACTGTCATGGCTTCATGCAACAGAATCCTAATTTTTAATTCGGTGAGGGATACTTAGAATTCTCCAATGGACCTCCCTTAACAACAGCACCAGAAATCTCTAGTAGCAGAGAATTCTAAATACTTATGGAAGTAGAGATCCCATGATTCCATAGGATGGAGCCATGACAATTAAAATGGATATACCCTACATCAGAGACCCCATACTCAGAGCTATAGCAGCAGAATTCTGGGCTGGTCATAAGCATGACCAAAACTTGTTTCCCTGTGTCCTCCATTCTCTCTTGAGCACATGTACGATCAGAATATGCAGATAGGAAAATTTAAACTTCCCTGTCTTATACTTCACTCTTCCCTGTCAAGATGAATGGTGCTGTGAAAAGCCAAAGAGCATGCTGGTTGGTGCAGCACCAAATCAGTTGGCTGTGTGTGGTGTGTTTGCACACATGATTTAAAGAAGGAAATGGCACACTGGGATAATGCATGTGCTCTATTTGTTAAAGCATGCTCCTCTAGTGCCTCATCCTCCCATTTAAGTCATGCTCCTCAGCCTTGCAAACCATTGTTCTGCAGGGTACAGGAGGCCAATTTTGAGAAGGACAAAAGCTCATGGAAAGCTTATAAAAATGACATTTGGCAGGCTCAGAGGAGCAGAGCACATTCTTCAGACATGTTGTACTTTCCAACACAATCATGCTTCCCTGCCTCCCACCCAGCAACTATTCCTCTGACTGAGCCAACTGCAGGCTCCATGGGGAAGTGAAGGGGGCATTTTTTGGAGGTTTGGGAACCTGTGGATGGCCACACTGAAGGCTTCTGAGGGTTGCAGGAACCCCCTGGGCTGTCCACCTATGATTTCCAATAAAAACCAACCCCCTGCTTGTGGAAAGTTAGCATGTCAAAACAGAAGGTTCTAATCCTTCCTTCTTTCCTTATGCTAGTTAATTTTGTTGAAGAACAATGTAAACACATGTCACCCCAAATGTGGGAGACTCAGGGGTGCACCTGTGATGCCAGTACCTCCATGCAAAAATGGGCAATTATTAGCTCAAATCAGGAGGCCTGTGAGAGGGGGCTAACCTAACGAGATCTTTGACTCCAATGTTTACAGGGTCTCATGCAGGGAAGAACTAGACAGAGATCCAAAAATAAGCTAGATTGTGTTTTATTAGGGGAATTAATTGCACACACAAGATCCAAACAGTCACACAATCACAGAAGGCTAACTGAAAGAAAAAAGGAGGAAACTTTAAGATAGTGAGATTTTAGGGTGTTGTAGATGATATTTATCGGTCTTGAAAAGCAGTGAAGAATCAGTAATGTGGCTTAGGCTCGTGCCTAAGGACAGTATGGGAATCAGAGTGGTGACTGGCAATCGGTGTACTGTGAGTTAGCTGGCTAAAACCACGGGTTTTTATAGGTGACTTTTGCCTAGGGGGCCAGGGAGCTCCCAGAGTAGACAATGGGGTTCAGAATGGGCTAATGGTCTTTAGTGTTAGGTGATAAAGGGCTAATGGTTGTATGATAGCTTGGTGCTTATCAGAGAGCTTTGAGGGTAGCAGGGAAGTCTGCAGGTTGAAGGGCAAGGAATTAAGACGATGAGCAGTTTGGTGGGAATCTCCTGGTCACTATGGTCCCAAAAGGCAGAGTTGTTAAGGCTAACTCAAACTTATTGTCTCTGGAGTTACCTGGTGATTTCCTGACTATGACCTGGTTACGCCTAGAGGGGGTTTCTGACCTAATTCACAGTGCACAAGTTTGGCCAGCTTCTTCTTCTTGCCCAGCATGGCCCTTCAGTCACATCAGGGTACATTTTATATTAAACCCAATTAATATATCTTGCCAGTTAAATCATATTTAACCAATTAAGGTGTGGAGGTGTATGACCTGGTAACACAAGCACATCAGCCTCTGAAAGACAGTGGCAGTTTATTCTTTTTCTAAGCATGTGTGTCAGTTTTATATTCTCTTACAACACAGTCCCTCTGAACAATCACCTCAGATTTCCAATATGCTAACAAGAATGATAAAGAGGAATACTTTAACAATAAAGGGAGCAAGGCTATGTTTTGTTGTAGAACCCCTATTTGTAAGCACTTGTAATATCTTCTATTTTGCTCAGATACAGATGTCAGGTTGGATAAAGGAAATCATTTTGATACTGAAAACAACAACTCTTTTCTCAGAAAACTAGGTGGAGTGCATTATGCCCAAGAGTTTCCACTGTTTCTTTCAGGTGTGATGAATAAATCTTATTTAGTAAGGCCTGGCATTATAATTTGTTATTGGAGTAGGGAATAAGAAGATTCTTTTTATTCTTTTTTTTTTCTCATCAAGAGTATGTATAACATTTTCTAGCCATATATATATATGGGAAAAGAAAGTGAAATTATATGGGCAACCACTCTGGTATTCAATATTTAATGAGTGTAGGATTTGCAGGCTTCACAAACACATTTATAACTGCAGACATGTCAATATATTTAAAGGTCAAGTAGGATTCTTCACATTCCTTGTAATTACAATCTCCAGTCTGGAGGGATCCCAACTCTTGGTGATCTCATTCTGTAACCTTAAAGTTGAAGTTCAGTCCTCTGTGGAATTCAATGCAAAGGATTTGTTTCTTTCAAAAGAAAAGGCCTGGTGAAATTTCAGTTAATCAGTCATTATAACATAAACAAGGAGTGTACTCAAACCTCCGACTCTTTGCCTCTCTGTTCAGGCAGGATGCCCACATTTCTGTCTGTTTACTCAGTGCTTGCTTACATAACTGAGGATCTGCAATGTTCTTTCATACATTTTTGACTGAGGCTCCAGTCTGAAACACCCTTATCCCAGTGTTACCCTGACTTCTGGGGGTCCTGTGGGGGACACCTTGATTTGCTCCAAGTTATAAAGGTTGGGGAAATTAGTGGAGCACTGGCATTAGCAAAATGAGGGGCAGGGTAACCCAGCAGGATCTTTTACCCAACTTTATGGGGTCAGGCCAAGTCAAAAAGCCAGACAAACGTATCAAATAAATGGATTTTATCGAATGAGAATGTTTTCATGCACCAACGCACTCAGCCACCCACACACACAAGGCCTATTGAGAAGGAAAAGAGGTGAAAAATGGATAGGGGATATAGCAAAGGGATTGTAGAGGCAGTGATACTGCACCTATTCTGAAGTCTTCAGTCCGGGAAGCGGCGAGAAGAACGGAGCTCAGCAAGGAGACGGCTGAGGGGATCACTCAACCAGCAGAACGCTGGTCTGCTAGTGTGGTGGGAAGTTCTCCGAAGAGACCTCCAAAGCTAGGGCTACTTATAGGGCAGAACATACCTCGAGGGCAGGCCCTCTCCCAGGAAGAATATTGGCCAAAACAGAGGAAGGAATGCCATACAGTAGCAAGTGGGTTGCAATCAAGTCGGGTTGCAATCAAGTTTATGTAGATGGACCTCACCTAGTAGGATTTTCCAAAGTCGGAGTTGCTTAACTTGGGGAAAACACGCTAATCTCCTCACGTTGACTACTCCTGGCTGAGGACCCTTTGTCTATGTAGATGTGTATTGCCTGAGGTCTCCTTGGGCTATGTGACTGGGGAATTTCCTGGCCTGACCTAGTTTCAGTCGCTCAACCTCTTTGCCTATGTGCCCATGTGGGCAACCTCTCTGGCATGGCGGGCATATTTGGTATCAAATTTATAGTCCCTGGGATAGGGTATACCAGTGGGGTAATACCAAGACCCAAGCCCATTAGATGGAATTACAAGTACATACTTTCCAACATTTCACATATGAAAAATGTGTGACCAAGACACATCAGAATATGGTCAAGATGTCAAAAGCTATTAATGAGGAGGAACAGACAAGCTAGGAGAGGCTGCAGCCATTTGCTTTTGCTTGAGCTTTATAATTTGTTATTGGAATAGGGAATCATGGGAAGGGCAAGATTATGCTGCCTCCTCTCCTCTCCTCTCCTCTCCTCCACTAAAAATTGCTTTTGTACTTTGAGTTCAGTTTGCAACAATGGAAGTAAGTTGAGAACAGATGTAGGCTCTTAGGGCCTTTCTGCACTACACTGTTATAAAGCTATTATTCCATTTTCAACACCCTGTGGAATTCTGGGGTTTTGCATTTTACAGAGGCCAAAGAGCTCTTTGGTTGAGAATTCTAAATGCCCCTCCCTAAAACTGCAAACCCCAGGATTCCACATGATGTTGAAAGTGGAATAATAGCACTATAACAGTGTAGTACAGAAATGGCCTTAGCCAATGTCTTCTGCAGAGTTGGTATCTTGAGATCCTTCCATGCAGCCACCTTGGCAAGGTGCCTAAGACCAAAAGTCTATCGGATTATTTTGGCAAATGAGATAGTAAGTTCCACAAGCACATCCCCCTTCTGCTTGGCTTCAGAACAATATCCCATAACCCTATGGTGTCATTCTGAAGCCAGCCAGAGAAAAGGCAATACTTCCTGACCCTTACATTGGCCCTGGTGTCTTCTGGGAAAAAATGATGGATATCAGCCACCTAGAGCAGTGTGACTGCCACTGAGAAACAGGGCCAATCCAAGATATTTTCTTCTTTAAAGGAAAATAGCAAATGTTACCCCTCCCCAAGTTAAGGGTTACAAGGCCAGTCACATTTTTTTTGTACCACCTGAAACATTTTACCCCATAGGTCACTTTCCCTGGAAGTAAGGGTACATTAAAGTAGGGCTAGTGATACTTTAGCACTTTGGATGCTTTGGTCTACAAATTTCAACAGTCTCATCTACTGTTCTGCTAATGGTAAAAGGTTGGGGGGGGGAGAGTACAGGCCTAAACTTGGGGAGAAAGGAGAAAAGTTTACAACCTTTGGATCCCATGTAGGGACAAAGGCTAGATTTTAAACAGATAAACAGACAAACAGACTTTATATAACATCCACAGTTAGCTACCTGAAACAGTCACCATGCTTTGTCTGGCTCTTTTGGGCTCGTTCTTTTAGCAGAAACATTTCATCTCCTATTGAACAGAAGATAGCAGCAGGGAAAAAAGGAAATGGGAGATGGCAGTCTTGAGTCAAATTTTCACTGCCACGTCTCTGTTTTCAACCCAAATGTCATTTTAATGTTTGTAATAAGAATTTAATGTCACCTAAATTGTAATATCAATACCATTATTAACAATGTCAATGTAGCTATGCTGAATCCAGCAATAAATAACCAGTTTCATTGTTAGATTCAAGATTAAAGACGACAACACCTTCTGTTGGCAATTATGGTTGCCAGTCTTTTTTTTTCCTAACTTGATAGTGCTCCTACACCTCTTTTACTTGCCTAAAAGTAAAAAGGCATTAGTTCGTAGGGATGGTTTTGGTTCCTCTTGCATTCGTTTTTTTTTTAAACTTGTTCTTTCCATTGCAAAGGTGAAGCAATTTTCAGATTTTGGTAAATTCCTCTAAGACAAAATGCAAGGAAAATTTGCTCCTTTTGCCCTGACCAAATTCTGTAGGCCTAGCTGTACTCAACGTGGAGAGAACCCCATTGTACCAGCCTCTTATCTAGATAATAGACCCTTGAGATCTGCAGGATCTGGATCTATGATTTCCACCAGATTGTCATGACCTAAAATGGTGGTGATGTGAATGCCAACAGGCTGAAGCATCTGTGGGTATGTTTTTGCTGTTTAACAATATAGGATATGATGATGCACATCCGTGGGGGGAAAGTTTCCTGGAACAGATCCCCCGGAGATCCATAGGACGCATGTCAAAATTGAGGAGCCCATCAGGAAAAAGAGGTGACAACCTGAACTCAGCACTAAGATGCTCTAATAAGCAGAGATTCTAACCTAGACTTTTCAGAGATACAATCAAACTAGACAAAATGGGAATCTGTTCCCTAGGATTAAATTGTTTTTTCTTCTCCCCACGCAATTTCTTTTTTTCCTTTTGTTAAAATTATTTTTATTAATAAAGTCAGTTCTTAAAAAAAATTACATAAGCACTTTGCCAAATAATAACATGTAACATAGCATGGTATATAAGTTAAAGTGGTTTTACAGTAAGAATGTACTATATACATTAGACAAAAAAAGAAGAGGAAAAAAAGAAAAAAAACCCATTGACTTATGCTGTGGCATCAATCCACTAGGACAAAATAGAGAGTATAGAAAATATACAACAAGAAGAAAATAGAAGAAAAGTAAAAGAACAGAAAAGACAGGAGGAAAAGAGAGAAGAGAAAGGAGAGAGAAAGAAAAAAGAGAAAAAGAGGAAAGAAAGAAAAGAAGAAAATAAAAATAAAAAAATGAAGTAGAAAAGAAAAAAAAAGAGGGAGAGAGAAAGGATATGAACTTCCCCATGTGGCGGGTTGGCAGGTTGGATAATTCTGGTAGAGAATCAGCCTTCTTTAAATAGAAGGAGAAAGACAGAAAAAATAACTGGAAAAAAGAGGAGAAAAGTTTTTCTTTCTTCCTCCTCCTCTTCTTCTTCTTCTTCTTCTTTGAAGATTTTAAAAATTCCCCATGGAATTTCTTAATGATCTCTTCCTTGAGAATTAGACTCGCTGATCAAGACTAGGTTTACTTTCCAATGACCAGTCACTAAACAAAGCATGCTAAATGTTCAGCCCACAGTTGAAGATAATCACATGTTATGACAAGTGGACATCTTTCATTATTTTCACCAGCCTGTTTTAGTTTGATTCCTAATCACTCAAGGCACTGGGCTAAGGGAAATACATCTGTGAGTTTTGGTTTCTTACACATTCCTTTTGAAAAGATATCTCAGGTTCCTTTCATTTTGTATATGACGAAATTTGGTAAATTTCAGTTCATTTTTATAATCAAAGAATTGGAAGAATCTTCTTCCATATGTGTTGGTTGGAGTGTTTCCTGAGATGGACTAACAGTGAGGGGAAGAGTTGCATATAACTAGGGATGGGATGAATCTGGATCCAAATCCCTGGAAGGTTCTGGGAATCCACGAATCTCACAAATCTTGAATCTTTCAAATCCTTTTTTTAAAAAAGAGTTTAAAAAGCAAGAGAAAGAAGGATAATTCTGGGCAAGACACACTCTCTTAGCCTTAGCAAAAGCCTAGGCAAAGGCAAACATCCCTCTGAAGAAATCTGGCCCAGGCAATTGTCTCAGGATCTCCTCAGATTGAAAATGACATGAAGGCCCTTTCTACACAGGCAGGAAGATGTGGATTAATCCCACATGTTCCTGCCTGTGTAAACAGGGCCACATACTATAGCACAGAGATAATCCAGATCAAAACTGGATTTTCTTTGCGTAGCTCCTTATGGCATCCTGGGGTTGGTAGTTTGATGATGCACCGGCACACTTTGTCAGAGAAGGCTGTGACACCTTGTAAAACTCCAAACGCCAGAATTGTTTATGAAAGAGCTTTGCAAGGGAGCTATGCCAAGGAATCTTTCAGCTGTCCTTGGAATCTCAAGAATCTCAAGAATACTGTACCTTCCAGCCAATCAGACCTTTGGTGGCCCCCAGAGGTGCCAATTTTTAAACTGCCCCACTACTTCTGATAGGTGTCAGACCCATTAATCCCAGCATTTATACATGCCATTGATTTTCAGCACAGAAAATAGTGCTGAGCTTAAATATTAAATGTTCAATTTAAATATATTAGAATACAACCCCAGATTTACTTTCTGAAATTGTTAGCAAAGGCCATTATTACTCCAAGGGAAAAACTCACCTACTTGCCATCTCCCCTTGTGTGTCTAGTCACCCAGGTTTTTAGGCATCTCCAACAAACTATTTGGTTGGTGGATTCAAAAGATTCAGTTGCCTATTTTGGCACAGGGATTTGGATTCACAAATCTCTAATCCTTGTGAAAGATTCAAGGATTCGGTTGGCCCATCCCTACATATAACAGACTTCGGTCTCTCATGCAGCCCTTAAAGGTAGTCTTGTTTCACCTAAATGTGGGGTGTGTGGGAAGCCTGTCTATCCCTCTGGCAATTTGTTTGATGGAAGCTTTAAACTTGCATAAATTAGATCTAGCACCAAAAGGTACAAAGTACTTCTCAGAGGATGGTCCCCTTACTATTTAGGGACTAAAAGCAAAATAAAAAATTAGATCATGACAAATATAGAGCTACTATATATTGCTCAAAGTAGAGCTTTGCAATCTATGTCTGAATTACAGTGTTGCTTTTTGAAACATGCATATTTCCTTCATGATTCCTCCCTTCCCAAGGTAGTGATAATGCACAGAATTGAAATTAGTCCATATCAGCAATCAACAGCATGTCGCTGCTGATGAGATTACCTTTAACATTTTGTGAGAACAAGCTCTTGGGCATCTCATATTCTATTCTACATAGAGATTGCTCTAATGACTGAGAACTGAAGCTTGGGAATTGAATGACAGTACCCTGCGAAATTTCATTTGAGCTGGTAGGGATTGATTATTGCCAGAGGTGAAGCCAAGAGCTAAACTCACCTCTCCTGAGCTGGGAGACAGGCCTCTAAATTAGTGCAGTTACATTGCCTTTTATGCCAAAGTTTCTTTCCTAGCATTCCAGCAATAAGCCAAGAATTTATAAAGTGATCTGAATGCCTGTTTAGTGGCTGTTTTCATGCCCAGTGTTGTTAATGGCACTTACTTCAAACTTAGTCTTAAGCTATGGTTTGAGGGCGACCTCGAGGATGAATTCAATCAAAAGAGAATCATAGTTCATGGTAACAGCCTTAGCTTATTTTTTTTTTTTACCAGCTAGGTAACTAGCAGAAGGGACCCCATCATTAGGTGGAATAAGGCACTCTTTTATTTTTATGTAAATCTTGTGTTCCTGTGTAACTCCTGTGAATAATTGGTTTGGCCCAGTGGGTCAGAAAACCCTAAAGAAAGGCTTCTCTTACTAAGTGATAGAAACAGAGGAGGAGCTGGAGAGAAAGGAAGCTTCAGTTGCTAGAGATAAGGTCCTTTTAGCTTGAATAAGTTAGCAGGCTTTTCAGTTTTTGTTTCCAACTTGCCCCTGTTTGTGTCTTTTATTTTGGGCTTTAATGTTGCATCCAAGGTTGCAATATTGCTGAGCAGCATTTACAAAAGAGTCCTGTAGTCAAGTGCTGTGCTGGCACCTCATTGTATCCATGGAACTTTGGGGACAATTGATATGTGTTTACTGTAGTATATAGTTTCTTGCATTTTTTTTATAAAAGCGCTTTCTTAATAGAAGATTTTATATACTTGCTGATAACTGTTTGCTATCTAAATAACCATACAATGGCCCTTTCACTTCCAAGAGGATTTGCAGTGAAGAACCCTCACAAAAGCGGAAAAACCACAAACAACTCCCTCCATGCTTCCCCCCGTTCCCTTACCTTTTGCCCTGAGGTGTGTGTCTTCCTTCTCCATGTCTGGGCAAAAGGCAGTGGAATGGGGGGGAAGGTAATCATGCCTCCCCCCTCCCTTGCCTTTTGCCCCAGACAGTTTCTCCATGCCTGGGCAAAAGGCAAAGGAATGTGAGGGAGGCATGTGTGCCTTCCTCCCATTCCCTCCTTTTTGCCCCGGTGCACATTCTCCACACCCAGGCAAAAGGCAAGGGAGTGGGGGGGAGGCACAAACACCTTCCTCCCATATATTTGCCTTTTGCCTCAGCATGCGTTCTCTATTCCTGGGCAAAAGGCAAGGGGATGGGAAGGAAGGCACACGCATGCTTTCCTTCTCTGTGTGCAGTGCTTCCCCTCACATTCTCTTGCCTTTTGCCTGGGTATGAAGAAAGAAGGCATGTGTACGCAGGCAGAAGGCAAGGGAATGAAAGGAGGAGACTGGAGTGAGGCCTGCATGCCCCTCATGAATGATCAAATTCACTAAGGTCAAATGAATGTGGAGGGAGGACTGTATATGAAACTGTTTCCTGATGGCAAACAAGATAGATAAAGGCCATTTCCACACGGGCTTAAAGAAACAGTGCAGAGCATCCTCCAGGGAGGACGTCTGCACCTGGGAGCAGACTGGGTCGGACCTACTTACTGTAGTTCCGCACCTCAGCCCGCTCCCGAATGACCCAAAGTGCTTTTTCAAAGACCGGTTAAAACAGGTCTTTCAAAAGCACGGCGTGCGCCACTCTGTTCCCACGCTCCGGTGCAGATTTGCAGGCTGCGATCTGCCAGGGGTGGGCTTTAGGCTGGCGAGCTTCAGTGGTTGGTCGAGACGCTTGACCAACCAGAAGCCGCCATTTTTGTCCCCGGAGCAGTGCGGAGCGACGGCCACGCACTGCTGCAGAGCACCGCGGACCAGACCGGTGAGCCAAGAAGTCTGGTAAGTACCGGCATGGGGCGATTCCGTCCCCCCGTGCGGAAATGCCCCCAAAATAGCAAAAGTATGCAGCAGCAAAGGTAAAGGAAATAGGTTCTTCTCCCCACCATCACCACCTCTAATTTAGGTGCTGGCTAAACTAACTGAGGCTGTTTAATTTAGGGGGAAAAAAAGAACATTAAATGAGTGAAGTCACAGCAGAGGTTAGTAAAATCATGACTGCTGAGAACAAAATAAATAAAGACACTCTCATCTCTCTCTAATAATACTAGAACCATCTAGTGTAGTTGACTGGCCGTGCTTTCAGGACAGATAAGGGTTGAATTCTAGCTCAAGAAGGAGAGAGAACCCCACATGTTGTATGAGAAAACTATGTGTTATCATAGTCCCAAAAAGTAACTTTTCAAGCTTTGTCCAGGATAGTGCAATACACTACAATTAAAAAAAAAAAGAAGAGAGAATTCATCTGTTTTCCAAAATGATAAAAAGGAATATAGATAAATAGACTAAGCGAAGACAATGAAATAACAGGCCAGAATTCACTAAGGCAGGTATGAATGTGTAACCACCATTGTTCCATAGCTGTGTAGCTTCTCCTGGTCTGACCTTCACAATCCCCATCTATTGGGCTGAAGCCACTGTGACCAATTGAGGTCTGTTTCCTTGTTGAGTGGGAAAGAGCAGACTGATGTTTCCATCTCCTCTCATGAATGGTCTCTCCTGAGACAGGCAAAAGCAGGGCTTTTGTCCCCATTCTCTCTTACACTGGAGATCACTTGCGTGGAGGTGGATGGGTAGGAACATCAGCTGACTATTTCCTAATTGACAGAGGAATAGACTCCATTGATCACAGCAGCCTGTGTCTGATAAATGGGAACTAGGGGACTTTCATGTTTCCTCTCTCTCTCTCTCTCTCTCTCTCTCTCTCTCTCTCTCTCTATTTCTATTTCTATTTCTATTTCTATATATATATATATATATATATATATATATATATATATATAAATAAATAAATAAATAAATAAATATAAATTAGGGAATATATAGAGATGGTGAGTATGAAACAGCCATGAATGCATATCTCTAGGCTGCACATTTGTAACTGCCTTGGTGAATTCTGGTCAATGTAGAACTCAGTGCACTAAAATACAGCAAAAATACAAGGAAACAAAAACATAGTGAAGCAGTAGTTAAAAGAACCAATGTGTAATTTAGAGATTAAAACAGCAAAGATTTAAAAGGCCATGGAGGAAAAAAAAGAGTTTTAACCAGTGGCAGAAGAAAAATAATATTAACAATAAGCAAGCTGTCATAAAGAAAATTTTCCTTTTTTATGTGCTATGTGGGAAACTGCCGGGCTGTGCTGCAGAAGGGAGGGGTGGGGCCATCGCGCTTCCTCCCATCCAGCAGGCAGCCGGTGTGGAGCGGGAGTGCAGCAGAAGCGATTCTCTCCCAGAAGAGGCTTTCCCTGGATCCTTGCGCAATGGTTTCAGAAAAAGGTAAGTTGCGAAAAGGGCCTAATGCAACATAAGTCAAAAGGTTTAAAACACTAAGTTCTCGAATTACCTACAGATAAGTAGATTGGTCCCACCCTGAATTCTCTACTTGATGATAGATGTTTTGTGAGCCTTTAAGTTGCCTGTTGACTTATGGTGGCCCTATGAATTTCTTAGGCAAGGAATATTCAGAGGTGGCTTCGCCAGTTCCTTCCTCTGAAATATAGCTTATAGCAGCTTTTACTCATTGGTGGTCTCCCATCCAAGTCAGGGCTGACTCTGTTTAGTTTCTGAGATCAGATGGACTCTGGTGCTTTTAGGATATTTAGGCACCTTTCTCTGAAGATAGGCAATAAAAATTAAGAGCCTGAGTCATGTGTTTCTCAATAAAATTCAGGCACTGGTCCAAGCTTTTCCTCTTAGTGAAGATGTTCTAGTCCACTCATAATTTTTTAAGAAAGATCCTCTATAATCCTTAGAAGGCTTTTTTTCAAATGTATTTTGTACATGGCTGGAATATAAATGAGTCAATGAACGTCAAATTGTATTACCAGTGTTCTAACAGAAAAGGATATTCATTAACAAAAATAAATGTGATATTTAACAGTGGGGCCAGAGGAATACATTTATTCTCCAATGAATTAGGCTTTCTCAGCTTGTACAACTATTTGTAATCCTGCCAGAAGTTTTTTTTCCCCAAAACAGCCTGTGATAATAAAATCCAGCTTTTCATATTAGCAGAAGTCAAATAGAACAATACGGCAGAAAGATTCTGCCTTGTATACAAGAAAACTAAGGAAGATGTCCCCTGTTCTGAAACTTGTACAGTGCTACAGCTTTAACAATCTATCCCCGTATATAAAGCTGGATTAAAAAAAGAAAAAGAAAAACCTCCCAACCTTTTAAAGAAAAAAAAAATCTGTAACTTGTAAATAGATTTTAATTGCAAAAGCTGGATGTGTTATGTCCAGTGTCCTAACCTACTTCTCCATGCTGAATTTAAATATTCCACTTTACACATTGTGAAAACAATTGTTTTAAAAATATTGGCCAGAATTCACTATGACAGTTACAAACGCATAACCACTATAGTTCTATAGCTATGTAGTGTCTCCCAGCTCAACCATCACTTACTTGCAGTAGCTGCTGCACTTGACTGGGCTCTGTTCTCCTGTTTATTGGGAAGCAGCTGACTGATGTTTCCACTCCTACCTCTGAGCGATCTCTCTTGTGGCAGTCAGAAAGCAGGATCTCTGTCACAAACTCTCCTTGCACCAGAAATCACTCATGTAAGGGAGACTGATGGGAACATCAGTCAGCTGTTTCTCAATCAACCACAGAACAGACCCCCATCATTTGCACCAGCTGCTGCCCGGTATGTGGGGGCTGAGGGACTTCACAGTTTAGGGGGATCTGTAGGGATCATAACTGCCTCAGTGAATTCTGGCCACAGGTATCGTAGTTATTATTTTGAATAAATAGAAAAGCCATCACAGCCTCTAATGATGCATTGCAATACTTAATTATCTTGACTTTTGTGTAGCATCTGTTTTTGTTCAGTCTTAATTGGATGTTTTCTATCCTCAAGTTTTCAGGCACTGAATTTCATTTTTCCTTTTGTCATGCTGATAATGGCACTCCCCAGATTGGTTTGATTTTTTTCTATCCTTTAAAGCCAGAGTGGATCAAGGGCAGCCTGTGAATCTCATGCAGCCCTAAGGGATTTGGGAAGATCCCAAGACCTCTAAAGACCCCTCCATGGAAAATTGGGGCTGGGATAGATATTTTGTCTGCTCTTGGAAGCCCTCTGGAGTGGTAGTTTTGTTACAAATCTCCTCACCTCCCCAATGGACTTCAGAGGGATTCCTATTTTGATATTTTCTTATTTCTTATTTTCTTAAATCTCCACTTTTTCCCCCCAGTAAATAACATTTCCTTGCAGAAAACAAGCTGACAGAACTAATATTTCTATGAAGAAAATGACATTTTCTACACAGAAAATATGATTTTCTTTCCAGATATGCTGTTTTCTGTTCAAACAAGTTTCTTTTACTGAAATGTTACTTTTACAAAGAAAATTCTGCTTCCTGTTTGGAAAACTCATGTACATAATAAAACAATAAAACTCATGTACATTTTCCTCACAGAATTTAGTCATGAATTTTGAAGATTCTTGCCCATCTAGGTACCTTAACACTTGAGAAACTTGCTTTTCAACTATTTTATAGAGAGAAAAAATGCAATCCTCTGCTTGCTTTCCATTCTTTGTTTAATATGAGCTACTGAACTAAAGGATTGTTTGATCGGTCTCCATGAATTGATTATCTTCAGGCAGAGTGCCCAGGAAATACAGAGGCAGGGCACTAATGGGGTATAGTTAGAACACAAACTAATAATAATAATAATAATAATAATAATAATAATAATAATAATAATAATAATCGTAATAAACTACCTGCCCCCTAAACCTTGTGTGCATGCATGGTCAAGCATTTTCTTCATCAAGGGCCATTTCTGCACTATAGCCCCATCCTGGCATGGGGACGTGTTGAAGCTTGTCTGCGACATGTGCTATCCCACAACATCATTGCGGTCCCACTCCTGTCATGTCCCCAGTCATCGCGATCATGTGTTATACTATTACCAGAAAAAATCTGGTAATAGGCCCCTTTTGCATGATGATCGTGTTGGCTGGGGCTGTGCAGAAAGGGCAGAAGCACTATCAAGGCTATCAAAGAAGGCTATCAAGGAAGAGGCACTGCGGAATGAAGGAGCGTGTCCAGAATGCTACTATCCACCAGCACAGGGGAGTATTCGAGACACACTTCTATCCAGGCAAAGGCACTGCCAGGATGACGCTGGGACATTGCAGGATGCAGGTAAGGTGTGAAAAGGGCCTAAGTCTTTTATATGATGAAAGCTTTTGTAATAAAATAGCATAGAACTATGTTTTGTGTCTTTTGGACATGGTCACTAGCTTCTTCCTTCCCTTCCTCCCCCCTTTCTCTTATGGGAAAACTAATTACTCAGTGTTCAAACTAACTGGAGAGACACCTTCCTCCTATTTCCAACAGCCATTGAACATCAGTCACCGACAAGCAAGAGAGCCAGAAAAGTGAGACCTCAGGAAGGCCACTGAAAATGGCAACTGCTGCCTCAGTGGAGAGTTCTTCCTCTTGTCCTGATCATCCTTTGTTTTTAAAGGAACCACCCATTCTTTAATGAACTATCATAATTTTTGAGTTCAGTATTGTAACATTCTGTGTTTTTCTCTGTTCTCTTCTCTTGTTCTTTGTCTACCTTTTATAAAGATTATGCAAAATTAATTTTTTCTTAAAGGAAGGAACAGAACGACATGCTGAAGTTACCTATAACAGAGACGAAGTGGGACGATAGTAGATGAAACCAGAGCATCACACCACAAGGTTCGTCTCCTTAAGGCTCATGGAACTACACCTACAGCTGAAATCCCATTAATTGGCCCTTCAATGAAATTTTGCTTCAGTGCTCAAATCTCCAGCATTGCAGAGAGTGAGACACTGAAAATCATGTATCCGTAGAGCTGTTATATTTGTTGAGTTCCCATTCCCTTGCTAACATGGCCTGCTCCTTTGCTTTGGATGCCTAAACTGTATTTCTTTGAATTCTCTGGATTTCTAAACACTCAACTGAAGTTTTAAGTTACTGCAATGATAGCAATTTGAGGGCTGAAGGAAAATTTGATTTGGAGGGGACAGAATTCTTACTGGGGGGGCAATGCTCTCATTTTGGCCCCTCATAGTTATACCCTTGGGAAAATATAAAAGATGAGGTGAAGAAAAGGGATAACAGGGCAGTGGTTTGCATGCCTTGTAGTATTAACTGTGCCATTTCAGGTCTCAGAAGCCGAATTTTTTGGGACATTTATGTGCTGTTGCACACCATCTTAATCATGAATGTTCTTGATTTTCCTTGCATTTTTGTGGGTCCTTTAGCGTTTCAGGCAGCTAGCAGTCAATGATAAACCTTAATCAATCATTAAACAAAACAAAGCAAAAGAAAAGCAGCAGCAGCATTAAATCAACCAAATTAAAATGGCAGAAGAACGACAAAGAAAGCCAATGCAAGAAAACCAATTAATTGAAGCAGCTCGGCTAACTCTGATATTCACTGGTACTGTGAGCTCCTGCTTTCGAACAATATTCGAACAATAAGAGGTTATTTATAAACTATTGTGAAATTATCTGTAACCTACTGGGCAATCAGGGGGGCACTTTCACACTGTACAGTTATAGTGCCATGATTCCACCTTAACTACTATGGCAACATCCTGTTGAATCCTGGGGTTTGTGGTTTGGTCAGAGGTACCAAAGTTGCTCTGTGGATGAGAATTCTTCCTAAAGTGGGAATCCCAGGATTCCATAGGATGCAACCATGGCAGTTAAAGAGGGACTATAAAATATAACTGTATAGTGTGAAATGGTCCCAGGCCTGTAGTTTTTGTCTTTGGTATCACTTGAAAATATTTACTGTTTAGGCAATACTACTACTACTTTGACAAAGACTCTTCTATCTCTTTTTTTCCTTCATGCTACTACTAGTAGTCAAAGAAGTAGTACCCCTAGGCCATTTCTGCCCTGCACTATTATAATGCTATCATTCCACTTTCAACATCCTGTGGAATTCCAGGGTTTGTAGTTTACTGAGGCCAAAGAGCTCTCTGGCTGAGAATTCTAAATGCCTCTCCCTAAACAGAAAACCGCAGGATTCCATAGGATGTGGAAAGTGGAATAATAGCACTGTAACAGTCTAGGGTGCAAATGGTCCTAGTCAATATTCAAGTCATTGACCTGATTTTTGACAAAGCAGTCAATGCATCAGTGAACAAAGCATCCATATAATTGGCTCCCTAGGCCTCACAGAGAGACCGACCCAGTTTATTTGCTGTCCTTTTTCCCTTCTCACTTCTAAAACAACAACAGTCATTTCCTCACTACACTGCTATAGTGCTATTGTTTCACTTTCAACATCCTATGGAATCCTGTGGTTCGCAGTTTAGGGAGGGGCCTTTGGAGCAAGTGGAATAATAGCACTATAACAGCATAGTGCAGAAATGGCCTTGGTCTTTTAAGTACCACAACACTCTTTGTTGTTCTTGCTTCTTAGGCTGCATGCTTCACTGAAAATCATTACGTACAGCAAAGTACATGGCATGTTGAGATCCTAAGTAATCCTTGACATTTTGATGCTGAGACAGTGCAGCAAATGCTTTTTCCCTAGCCAAATCAAGATGCATAATAGCTAGGAAAGTTATATGGACATTTCCAGAGCTTGGAATGTTTTGTTGATTAATTCATAACTAACACTGAAGTTAATGCTACACTTTAATGCATAATTTAATGAATTAATTTTTTTTTGTTTTTGTTTTTTGGGAAGGGGACTATCTCTGTGCCAGATTCAATAAGAGAGGAGAACCTCAGGAGAAGAATTTGGGTTGAAAGAAGTGCATCAGTTGGCTCTGGGCTGGCTTGTCCTGCTGCCTAGTAGATAGAAGCAAGAAAATCATGTGGTGTTGCCTGGAATGGATTGCGTGTGTCTACTTGTGTGATATATTAGCTTAGCAGAAGGACCTCCTATGCCAGGCCCTTTTTAAGCGGAAAGCTGGTATCCCTTCCTTGTACAGAAGGTGATGGAATCTTTTTGGTTGGTGAGTAGTATGTGTGCGGGAGAGGGGCAGTTCTGGGTCTATTCAATTTTCCTCTCCTAATTTGTCCTGATATTGTTTTCCAGTTTTGCATGTTATTATTTGGTGAGAAGCACTGAGCTCTTTGGTACTCTTTTTAGTGTGTTTATTGCTCTGATGGTACTGAGCATTTGAATAATTAAGGAAAAAGTTTTTTTCACCTCTCCTCATTTCCTCCTCTCTCGGCTTCTCCCTCCCTCCGTGGCATCCCCCTACTTTAGGACAGCTTTTTCAACCTGAAAGTTTCTAGATGGTTTGGACTCCCACCATCTCTTGGCAATAATAATGTTATGGGCTTTGTAGTCCATCTGGAAAAAATGGTTAAAAAGACCACTTTTGAAGAAGCTAGTAATATAAAGTGCCGCATGTCACTGGAAATTCTATTGTTGAACATTGTTTCAAAATCTAATATGCAGAGCAACACATCAACCAACACTAATTCAACAAATTAAATTACTTCCGTTATTCATCATAAAGACAACAAATTCATCTCCCAATTTCTAATGATTAGCATTAGCAAATTAATTTTCAAATTAGCATTCCACCCTTTGGGCTTTTCAAGGTGGAAAGTCTGAGGAGCATCTCTCATGCCCTGTTCTGGGAGTGAAAATTCAGGAATAAGAAACCAAATAAGTAACATGTACTGATGTATATATTCACTCAAATCAGCAGACAAATGGCCTAACCTTGTGAGCATTCAGACCACCTACAAATAGAACAGGATTCCTTATACCCCTCTCCCATAGATCTGTATCTGCATCTGCATCGGCATCGGCATCTGCATCTGCATCTGCATCTGTACCCACCCCTATAAATCTATGCATATATTCCAAATATGCTATCACTCCTCTCACAAAGGGAAAAATTACCATTCACATAATAGCCCATGATAAAACTGTAATTTAGGAGGTAGATTTCTCCACAGCAGTTTCATGTTCACTGGAGGCTACTTCTGACAGGTACAGGCTGATGATTTCCACTAGCTCCAAAGTACATCTCCTGCCATCAGTCTACATGGCTTATTAGGTTTTATAAAGATGATTAGTGAGTGATTTGTGAGAGCGATGTATTTTATGGATTATACCATTTAGGAAGAATTCACATTTTTCCTCCCCTTACACATGTGCATGCATGTGCACATGCACACACACACTTTCCCCGTCTCCTGCTCGAGAATGAACAATGAAAGAGATTTTCTAGAAACTTTAACGTAATCAAGACAGGATTATATTCTGCACCATGTATCTGACTTGTCATCATCCCAGGGTCCTCCAGTAAATCAACTAAAATGTTGGAACATTATCTTCTAATAATCATTTCCATATGTTCATCACTATTTGCTTTTTAAATCAAGCTTCCCTAAGTTGTACTATTTTCGATTCGTTCATAGGAACCTCCTATCCCACCCACCTCCCTCCCTCCCTCCCTCCCTCCCTCCCTCCCTCCCTTCCTTCCTTCCTTCCTTCCTTCCTTCCTTCCTTCCTTCCTTCCTTTCCTCCCCCCCTTTCTCTCTGCTTCTATTTTTCTCCCTTTCTTAATTTCTCCCGTTAATTTAAGTGTCTATAACAATATGTTCATTGTTATAATAATTGCTGAAATATTATGTATGTAAAGGGAAGAAAAAAGTTCACTATTCTTCATTACTCTGCTGTTATATATGTTTGCTTATTCATAATAAGGACAATGGAAGGATTTTATCTCAAAGATGTTGGAAGGATTTTGTCCATCTACAACTGACATTGTCCTTGGAGCTATTGCAATCTGTGCTTCCTGCAGAATCGGCAGGTCTTCCTCTGTCATCCCTGCAACCATTTTCTTTATTCATTAGTTATATTTATATTCCACCTTTCCTTCACTGAGCTCAAGGTGGTTTATGTCGTTCTCCTTCTCTACACTTTGTCCTCACAACAATCCTGCAAGGCAGATCAGGCTGACAAAGGATGGCCAACTGAAGGTTAGCCCGTACATTTCATAGTTCAATGGGGGACTGAATCTAGATCTCGCTATTCCCAGTCCATTGCTCTGGCCACTAACCCACATGGCCCTCAAATAGTTCATTTGCTCTCTATCCCAGAAGAAAGAAAGGAAGTGCAAGTGAATAGTGTTCTCAGTTTTGCTCACTCAAACTGCTCACTGAAGATTTTTAAAGAAAGGGCTTTTACAAGGGTGCTGTATCATTTTGGTTGTGCTGGTATAACTGATCTTTGTAATGTTTAATTGATGTTTTAAATTATTTTTAACATTGTGAATTCTATTTTAATATTGATCTGTTGTACATTTTAGATCTATTGCACTTGTTTTAGTTTGTAGACCACCTTGAGGCCTAAGTTTGTAAACAAAAATGGGGTGTAAATAAGGGCGACAATCGTGATCAACAGCAATATAACTGATTCCTGTGCTCTGGGAGCAATTCTAAATGGGCTGAGAAAGCATCTGATAAAATCATCAAGGACAGAGTCACAACAGCACAATTACAAAAATCAACACTGTTTGTTATGTGCCATGTTATCCAGTGATGACAAATTGGAATCATTGATGGTCCAAAACTCCAGTTGGTAACCTGGAAGACTATAAAAACAAAAAGGATGATGATGATGATGATGATGATGATGATGATGATGATGATTATGATGGAGAACAACTTCCACTACAGGCTGGACCAAAGGAACATATCAATGACCCTTTCACACTACCTAGTATAGCACTATGATTCCTCTTTCACTGCCATGGCTGCATCCCGTGGAGTCCTGAAATCAGCAGTTGAAGGAGGGGACTTTGGAATCCTCAGCCAGAGAATTCTCCTCTGGTGTGTCTGACCAAACTACAATCCCCAGGAAGTCACGGCCCTGGCAGTTAAAAGAGAATCATAGTGCTATAACTGTGTAGTGTGAATGATCCCTTGGTAAGCTGGTGGCAATGGCAAAAGGAGCAGCAGTGAGGCAAAGAAGCTCTGACACTCATCACTGGGACTCCTTCTGAGGTCCTGCTAGAGGCCAGTACAGTGTTTGACAGTGGCAACATCCCATTTCTAGCCCTGGTAGTAACAATCAGTACCTGCCCTGTGAGAGTTTGGGTGGTATGTTGGAAATGTACGTTAACAATACATTGTTGGAGCTGGTGCTGCTGTAATCTCATATATTTGTTTCTTTCATTTATAATTTCTCTGAAGGAGATGCTCCCATTTTTTTCCTCACAACCCCCCTGTGAGGTAGTTAGGCTAAGAACACTATCCCTAAGCAGTAAAGTTTTACATGGCTTTGACTCATTTGCTTCCAAAGACATGTAGTGCAGACTTCCAACTGAAGAAAAAAGTAGCTCCAAACTGATGTGGCATATAAATAATAGCAATGTAGAGAAATCTTTTTTGGGAGATTTGCCAAGCTTGTAAAGGATAAGATAGTGTCATGAAATAAAAAGTACAGTAGATAAATAAACTGAAATTTCAGCCTGAATTGTAGAGTGAATCAGTATTGTCTAGCTTGAAAAGTTTTATGGAACAAATGTATTACTTTTTATATGTTTTATGCAGAAACATAAAAATGCAATGGTTGGCTTAACCCATAAAGAGTTTTCTAATCAGTGAGTTCCTGCCAGAAGGTAGCTTTTGTATCTCAGTGGAAGATTCATTTTTGTTTTTGTTTTCTTTTGCTTCTAATTTTGAGAGTCTAAGGCCCTTTCCGCACCAGGCAATTAGAACAGGGCAGTGCGTCCTCGCGTGGAGGTCGTCTGCACCTTGGAGTGGACTAGGAGCGGACTACTTACCGGAGATCCACACCTCAGTCTGCTCCAAGATGACCCCAAGCGGTCTTCCAGCATGTTTTTGAAAGACTGGAAAAAACAGGTCTTTAATTTCCTGGAACGAGCCATTGCGTTCCTGCTCCCTTGTGCAGATTTGCAGGCTCGCACCAATGCCTGCCAGAGGACCTTTTCTTCTATCGCTCCCAAGTTATGGAATGACCTGCCGGAGGAGACCTGGCATATCACCAGTCTGGACTGCTTTAAAAAAGTGGTCAAGACTGATCTCTTCCGACAGGCCTTCCAAGACTAGCATTTCCATTGCCTCCCGTCAATTGTCTTCTTGTTTTGTTAATAGTCAACTGATTGACTGTTAATTGTTGTGTGTTTTAAGGGGTTGGTTTAGGTGGGTTGGTGGATGGTGAGGGTTGGGTATGTTTTTAATCTCTTTTAATGTATTTAATGTATTTTATGTTGTTCGCCGCCTCGATCCTTGTGGAGAGGCGGGATAGAAATAAATATTATTATTATTATTATTATTATTATTATTATTATTATTATTATTTATATCATCATCATCATCATCATCATCTGCGGAGGGCGGGCTTTAGGCGTGGCAAGCTTCAGCAGTTGGTCAGGACCCACGACCAACCAGAAGCCGCCATTTTGGAAGCCGGAAGCCACCATTTTGGAAGCCAGAAGCTGCCATTTTGGAAGCTGGACGCCACCATTTTGGAAGCCGGAGCAGTGCGGATCTACAGACCTCACACTGCTCCGATTCGCCCTGGACCAAGGAGGAGCCCTGTGGAAGGGCTTCAGGGACAGCCCGCGTTGCTTCGGACCCCAGAAGAAGCATTGAGTAAAGGCACGGAGCGGTTCCCTCACCTCGTGCGGAAAGGGCCTAAGGTGCATTGAAATTACTTGACATAATGGAAGAATGGTTCAAAGTTCAGTGAAGGAAAGATGCCAGGGCCAGATGAAAGCATTGGCTGATATATGTGTGTGTACATCTTCTATACAGTGTTTTTATAACTCTGCTAGCATAACTTCACAAAGACAGGATTCATGGAGAAAAGGATATAGAACAAATTACCCAGTATCTTCTGTTTTGGCCTGTGGAAATGGATGGAGCCATTCAAGGTGGCATTCTCTGCTTTAAACTTTAAATTTCAGAATCTTGTTTAGTTCCTTTACAGTTGTCCTTTCAATCCTAGTTTTTCGATTTCTTGACTGCCGTTTCCATTCTGATTAATGACTGAGCCAAGGCATGGAAAACTTTGAACTGTTTCAATGTCTTGTCTACTTCATAACTTTAATGTAAATCATATGTGATCATATTACCTAGAAAATGAGTCTGCATGTCCTCAGGATGCTTTGGATTAATCCTTGCCTAAGGCCTGAGGGAGGCACCCACCTTTGTGTCACACCAGTAGGGGCAAAGCATTGTGTGGGGACTTGGGAAACACCTGTCTCTGTTGTGGCACCTCAGGAATGAAATGCTTTCTGCTTAGATGCCCAGTTGACACTGATATTGGCATCATTTTTGTGCCAAAGGCTTTTTTTAAAAAACAAATGAAATCCTTTGAGAATCTAATGATTTTATGAAATTTGTACAGGGTTTGAATGGTTATGTTAAACAGGCTATGTTTTAGTATGTTAGATAGTTTAATGTGTTTCTAGCTTGTAAATTATGTTTTACTATTTCACATTCTAAATGACTTTAAATTGATATTGGTCAGGATTTAAATCAGTCTCTCTCTTTCTTTGTCTTTCCTTCTCTCTCCTTGTCTGTCTGTCTGTCTGTCTGTCTGTCTGTCTGTCTGTCTGTCTGTCTGTCTATCTATCTATCTATCTATCTATCTATCTATCTATCTATCTATCTATCTATCTATCTAGGATTGGATGAAAAGTAAAGCAGTGAAGAATCAGGATGTCCAACAGCTTCTGTAAATGTCCTCTTAAGAGTGTTTTGTTTGCAGTAGTGTTTCCAAAGTACCGTGAAAGAGGATGTGCAAAGATGACTCTAGTCTCTGGTGCCAATAGTTTTTTCATGTGTAACCACTGATTTTTCACTGCATTCAGAACCTAAAAGGAGTCCTACAGCTCACACCTTTCTCTATGAGGAGCATAAAATAATATTCTTTTGAGCAGCTTCTAACTTCAGTCTCATTCCTGTTTTCAGCATGCTGCAATCATAAATCTTTGAAAAGGAAAGGGGATTGAAGCCTTCCTGGAAATGTAGATAAAGAGGAAGTTTAAAGAAGCTTTCTTTTCCACCTAAAGCTTTAATGTGTCCTGTCACAGAGAAAATGAAACTAGGTATATGATGATATTCTTGCCCTCATAACTATGCATCCCCCATGTATCTGGAACAGGGGATAAAAGGTTTTAAGGAAGAGGTTTATGGCTTCCACACTGACTTGATGCCCAACTTCTAGTTTTAGAAATAATCTTCAGGTGGTCAAGGTGCAAGCATATTGGAGGAAGACACAGTACAATGTTCTCAGACAGCCCACCTCTGATACACATATCACAATCTCATCCTGTACGTATAATCCTATGCGTCATTAAATAAAAGAGAAGGTGCCTGCTCAGTGCCTCTTCCCAGCTTCCTCTTCCACATGAAGCTCCCTCTCTGCTTTTCTTCTGCCAGACAGTAAAACCTTTTGATTTAAACACTGATCCGGTGATTTACTGAATATGCAGGAGAGTCTTTTAATGGGTGTGTGCTGTACATTTATTCTTATTGTTATGTTTGCTAAGTGCTTTTATACTATTTTAAATCAGTGGCATTTAATAGGATAGCGATTTTAATTGTGTTTTAACTTTTTTTTTTGTTAATGTATTTTAGTTGTACTTTGTTTCAGTCTGTGGGGCCTTTTCACACTGCACAATTATAGCACTATGGTTCTATTTTAACTGCCATGGCAACATCCTGTGGAATCCCAGGATTGGCAGTTTAGGGAAGAGTGTATAGAATCCTCAGCCGGGAAACTCCTCTGATGTTTCTTACCAAATTATACATCACAGGATTCTAAAGTATGCAGCCACAGCAATTAAAGGTGAAATTATATCATTATAATGGTGAGAAAGGTCACTAAACTGTCCTATTTCAGAGGAAAGATATGATATAAATTAATCAATCAAATCAGAATGGTTTGTTTTACATTTCTTGCATGACACCATGGATCGCACTAGTGCTTTCTTGCCGTGCACTAAAGATGGAAGTATATGAGAGGGTGCATGTGTGTGTTAGCATAACACTTTCCTACACTTGCTTATTATGGGTTTGTAAAGGGGTTTGGTAATGTAAATCCAAATCCAAACACAGTTTCTCATGAATAGGGATGGACAAATTTGCTAATTTCATTTTCTCCCACATTTTAATTTTTTAAAATCCCATTTCCTTAAAATTCATGAAGTCATTTGCAAATTTTTTGAGAGTTCTTATCAAAAATGAATTGAGCAAAATCCTTAACCATCAGCGTTGGCAGATTTAAATAGGTTTTTTTTTTAGTATTTAGAGGGCCATGTTGTACCTACCTGCCATATAGTTATTGAAGATGAGGAACCTGTTGAAAAAAAAGAAGTGGCATCACAAACAGAGCTAAAGACATAGGGGTTCAAAGCAAGACTTCAAAGAACTAAGATTTCAATGTTCTGGGCCTGGATGGAGGAATCTTTCCATATTTTTTCCACTGAATTTATGAGGGCAAATGTGCACAGTGACCACTGCTGCTTCTTTGGATTCAGGACTGTTACCCCCAAACATGGGTGACTCAGGGGTCCATCCACGGTGCCAGTACCTCTGCATGACAATGAGGAATTAATTAGCTGCAAGAGGGCTATAACCTAATGAGATCTTCCACCAATGTTTATGAGGTCTTTCAGGAAAGAACCAGCCAGAGATTCCAAAAGTAAACCAAAATATGTTTTATTGACAAATTCAGTTGCACACACAAAAGACTCACACACTCACACACTTGCACAAGAGTTCACCATAGGATAAATGGAGGAAAGTTGTGAGTAGAGGAGTTTTAGGGAATGGGGATAATTACTAATCTGGAGAGCAGTGAAGAAAGCAGCAGTGTAGCTTAGACTTGCACCCAAGGACAGTATTTGATCAGAAATTAGAGCCACAGTGTGGCATTCAGCAAGCGATATACTGCATCAAACTGCTCAAAAAAGGAGGGTTTTAATAATCAAATAATAATCAAAATCTCCCTGGAGGCCATGGGAGTGAATGGCTATCTGGCCGAGCAAACACTGGAGGTTGCCACAGGGACAATGGGGTCCGGATGGAGTTAATGGTCTTAGTGTTAAGTGACAAAATGTTAATGGCTGTTGAAGTAGCTCTGTAATTGTGGTCAGATAAAGAAACAATACAGAGAAACATTCAGGTGCAAGGAAAACAGGCTGAAACAATTGGTGTTTTCGTGGGAACTTCCCTGTGCTATTCTGTGGAATCAGAGATGTTACAACTTCAGCTTCAGGCTATTATCTCCAGAGCTTTTTTGGTAATCTACCTGGCAATGGCCTTGGTTACAGCTAGAGGGAACATTCTGACCTGCTTTGCAATCACACGTGTTCAGTCAGTAATTTTCCTCTGCCCAGCTTGACCTTCCAGTCACCTCAGCTTCCATTTTATATCAATGCCAATTAATGTAGTTGCCAATTAAATTATATTTTGCCAATTAAACCATATCAAATTTGGGATGTGTGTGGGCTGGTAACAGGACATTTCAGAATTAACAAACCACTATCCCTGTCAATGGCACAAAATTTGGGAATATGAAGTCTTTTCTGTTGAAACTTGTCTTAAAAGTTTGTTATACTTGAAATCCTAGAAACTTTCTTCTTTAACATGCTTTTTATTCTACGATAGAAATGGAAGATGTTTTAGTTTCCTGTTATCAGTGACATGCATACTCAGAATTTAAGCATGAACATATTTTGTGTGTTTTATAAGGGTTTGCATTTCTGTTTGTAGACTAATGTTTGCAGAACATGTCAAATTCAAATAAAATAGACACACCTTCTGAGAACTTCTCTCTCTCTCCCTCTCCTTCCTTCCTTCTTTCCTTCCTTCCTTCCTTGCTTGTCTACTTGCTGTGAGATGCTGTGCTTTCTCTTCCTTTTCCCCCTCCACACTTTAAAAGTATTGAGCAAGGATATAACTAAATTACATTACATTGCACCTGCAACTTCGTGAGGGGTATCACCATTCCTTCTTTAACCCAAGCATAACTTTTTCCATTACTTTTATAGTTAGAGGAGGCATGCCTCAATGGTTCATATCATATGCTGGCTTGTGGTGTGTCTTGTTTGAGCTGTTTTGTGTTTGAAGCAGATGGGAGGAGAGTGTATTTTGTACCACAAACAGTCCAGAAACTTGTAGTATTCATATTTTTTAATAACTAAAACTGTAACTGTTTTGTGAGAAATGGGAAAATGAACAGCTACTTTTTAATGATAGCATCTGGAATGACATATAATTGGTGGTAGAACTATAATGGTGACTAATTCATTTTAAACATTACTTTCCAAGAGCTGTTCTTTCCATCCAAACACCATGGTGGATTTTTGCTCAGAATGGCACCCTTATTACCAAGCTGTACACCCTCACATTTTGATACGGTCTAATTGGCAAAATATATTAACTGGCAGATGTATAGGCATAAAGTATAAATTATACTTGTGGCTGGCAAGGCCATGTGGAAAGGTACACTGGCTGGGAGTAGGTCAGAGGTGACTTTAGCATGGCCAGGTCAAAAGTTCACTGACATTAGCCAAGAGAGCCTGACCTAATGGCTCTGAGCTAATCCTATCAATGCCAACCTCAGAAAACAATAACGTGCCCAGATGCAGAGGCCAGGACTCCTACTGTGCGCATATCCTACTGCAGCCAGCCCAGAAACCCCCTCTCAACCAAGACATTGAAACCAATTAGTCCATTCCAGACCTCATTGTCTGTGTTGCAGCTTCCATTGTTCTAGTGGGTGGGAGAACAATCAACTCACACTCCTTCAGGGAGGAAAACAGAGTGTATAAACCCTTGGTTTTGAGAAGTCAGCTGCAGTCAGATGAAGCGCTGGACTCCACTATGTCACTCTGAATCCTGATCTGTCTGCCCTTAGACACAAGTCTAAATCACATTTCAACTTCTTCATACTCTTCTGGACTGGTAATTATAAATCCCCTCAAAACTCTCAGCCTCTCTATACATTTCTTTCCTCCCTTTTATCCTTCAGTTAGCTCTTGTGTGAATGTTTGACTTTGTGTATCTTGCGTGCATGCATGAGTGAATTCCCCCCAATAAAAACACATTTTTAACTTACTTTTTAATCTTTGGCTGGTTCTTTTCCTGCGTGTGCCAGTAAACACTGGTAGCAAGATCTCATTAAATTACCACCCTCTCGCAAGCCTCCTCTTTGAGTTAATTCATTCCCCACTTTTACACAGAGGTACTGGCATCATGTGTTGGCCCTTGTGGCACCCACGTTTTGAGGTAACACCCTAAGTTAGAATTCAGCCGGCAGTTGTGAAATCTTCATGCTTGTGGTTAGCTTGCTGGGTATGCTGGTGCATAATGGTTTCTGGCTCGTCATGGAGTCAACAACAACAGTAATATATATGTTTTAAATCAAAACCTCTCCTCTAATCTTTGTGGATTTCTGGGTAGGAACAGAATTGGATTCCTACAGTACAGCAAAGATAAAGATAGTTTGTTACAGATGTGTCACAGTTATTACCACGTCCTCTCAAGTGCCTTTGATGTAAGTGGACCGATTAAACAGACTCAGTACTGAGCATAATAGAACTAAACAATTAGGATATATTAAAGACTTATCCATTTGGGTCATTTCCATCTTAACATGCCATATTCATTTGGCTTCATTACTTGGTAAATTAAAACACAGAGAAGACAAGTGCTCAAAATAGCTCTTACAATTACAGAAGGTTCAGAATGGAGTAGGTACAACTCAGTGACTGTTGTCTGTGACCAGACAACAGTAAGAGAACCATTTTGTCTAAAAGCAAAATTGCTGAGAGATCTGTATAGATGTCACATTAAGAATCATCCTTCTGCAAACAGATAAGAATGATATTCAGACTGCTATTATGCAGAAGGGCCCCCTCTTTTAGTGCTGTGTATAACAAGCGGTAAATGTGGTACTTGGAGCAGAGCAAATTTAGTTTGGACATCAGGAAACACTCCCTCATCAGTAAAAAAACAGTTGAGCCGTGGAACAAATTTTCCATGAAAGTTGATTGCCCATGGTTTTATTTTTAGTTCAGTTCAGTAACAGGTTAAATTCTTGACTGTGTGAATAAACCAATCCTAGGCTGAAGTGTGTCAAACTTTAGCCAAGATGCTTCCATCAATTAACACAATATCAGTACATCACAAAATCTGTTTTGTGCACCTATTGAAATAGGTGAAATATTATTGAAATATTATTGAAATATTATTGAAATAATATCCTGTTTTTCTATTAACTTGATCTTCAAGAAAGTTATCAAAAATACAGACAATTATATACACCATAATTAAAATGTATCAAGTAGAACACAATCAAAACATATTCATTAAAACACTTCAACATGAAAGAAATAAGCTGTGCCCTCCCAATTAAAACTGGCATCAGTAAGCTTGAATTTTTTTTTTTAAAATTTGTGTCTGTATGTTTTAAATAAATATCTAGCCTGGTCTCTCTTAAGGAGTTCCAGATCATTAGAGCATCCAGCAAGAAGACCAATCTTTTGCCTTCCTTTCCATCATACCTCTGATGGTGGTAGGACGGAGAGACATAATTATTCTAGGGATGGAGCTTGGACAATTCCTTTTCAGAAGAATGAATATGACAACATGCAGAAGCTATCCACATCTTAGCAGTGGTAGAATGATGCTCTAGCTTGATGCTTGAAGGGAAAACCTGCCCAGTTTTGGGTTGAAGAATGGAGATATACTGACTTTAAGGCCCTTTCCGCACGAGGTGAGGGAATTGCTCCGTGCCATTACCTACCACTTCTTCTGGGGTCCGAAGCAACGCGGACTGTCTCTGAAGCCCTTCTGCAGGGCTCTTCCTTGGTCCAGGGTGAATCGGAGCAGTGCGAGGTCTGTAGATCCATGCTGCTCTGGCTTCCAAAATGGCAGCTTCCAGCTTCCAAAATGGCAGCTTCCGGTTTCCAAAATGGCGGCTTCCAGTTGGTTGTGGGTCCTGACCAACCGCTGAAGCTCGCCACGCCTAAAGCCCACCCTCCGCAGATCGCAGGCTCGCATTGGTGTGGGCCTGCGAAGCTGCACAAGGGAGCAGGAATGCAATGGCGCATTCCAGGAAAATAAAGACCTGTTTTTTGTGGTCTTTAGAAAACATGCTGAAGGACCACTGGGGGTTGTTTTGGAGCGGACTGAGGTTTGCTCCTAGTCTGCTCCAAGGTGCAGACGACCTCCATGGGAGGACGCACTACCCTGTTCTAATTGCCTGGTGTGGAAAGGGCCTAAGATAGAAGTTTATTTAATGACACAGTGTTGTTCCAGAGACCAGTATTAAATATGAACAATCTAACACTGAAGCAAACTCACCATTTAGAGCAGCTTTGGAAAATCTACCTAGCAGCAGCAGCAGCAGCATGCAACTACAGAGAAAAAGTTGCAGGATTATCCTGGAGATGTATTAGCCAATCATGAAACAACAGTCATTAAGCCATAAAGGAAAATGATCATGCAAGTGCCACACAGAAACTATTAATGCTGAATCTTTTCCTTACATTTCAGATTGTTATTGCTATTAGTAGCAAGTACCAGTTAGTTGATGGTAGGGTTAAAATATTCTGGTAATGGTTAATTTGCTTCTCCCTAAAGTTCCTTCTAAATTTTCCCTTGATTTAGCATACTTTTCCTTTAGCTTGGCTTTACTTACTGTGGCCATGTAGTCAACCTCTGACCTTTCCCTATATGCTCTGTCTTCCAGAGCAACATTCTGTTGCTGCTCCATTATGGAAAGCTTCATCATGTCTTTATTTTCCTTCTTTTTAAAAGCAAGTTTCCAAGATCTGCCAAGGCTCTTAAAATTTGTGGGTGTGTGTGGGAGAATGAAGTCTCTCAAAACTCTGGCATAATTTTTAGTAGTATTTGTTGTCACAGGCCAGACTGATTACATTGCCAACTTTGGGGTCTGGGAATATACCTATGGAGCACATACATCCTGTTGAGAATAGTATATAGGATGTAAGAGATAATGGATAATGCTAGATGTATTAGAGCATGTGTGCATGTATTATTGAAAGCCGAGCAGCAGCCCAAGTCTGGGCAAAATGCCTACTCAAATGTAAGAGATGAGAACACCTGCACTTCTATCAACACTATAAGATGTTAGCAGATGTGACTGATAATAGCCTCCTGGCAGGTATAATGACTGATGCAACCAGGATAGCAGGCAGCCAAAGACTCCAGATAGTCCCTGAGAGTGACATCATAGCTGAAGTTTTTGTTTTGTTTAGATATTATACATATTTGTTTTGATTTATTTTGATTTGACACCTGATAGTCTGGGTGAAGCTAAGGGAGAAAGGAAAAAGCAGCCAAGAAAGATAGAAATTGCATTGTTTCGTGTTCTCCACGGTACAAAGAAGGCTGTTTGGTAATTGTTCCTGATAACTGATGAAATGCCCAGGAAAAAAAAAGAAGAAATTTTTAAAGTTATGTTGAGAGACAGTACTGGTAAGAGGAACACCTGGACTATGCTAAACTAGATATATGTATGTGTGTGTATATAATTATTAACAATCATATATATAATTTTATGTGTGGTGTGTATAATTGTTAAAGAGATGTTAAACAGGTGAAGAGAGGTAGGGGCTCAGTTGTTATGAGAGTGTCGTAATATTTTATTTGCCATGTACTAAAATGTAACGAATGTATGATGGCTTACATGCAATGTAATGTGAGGAAAGAAAATGCCTAGACGTTGACATGTCTGTGTTTCGCTTTAAGGGAATATACATGTATATACATCTATGAATGCACATAATAAATAGCCTAAAATATTACCAGACAGCCTACAAATTATCCCATATCCTGAGATTCCAGTACTTAAGAATGCTTAAGTGGACCGTTGATGTTAACTCTGCCTGTCTGGTTTTAATGACCATTACGAATTAGAGGCCCAGGTAGCCAGAAAGTGATAATGGTACCCCAGCAGAAACCAGATTAGCTGAGTTGTGTCAAAGGACATTCACTCTCTAAATTTAAAAAGAGCGGTGGAGGACCAGGCTAATAAACCTTGTTGATGTGTGACCAGGATTAAAAAAATAAAGGTACCATCCTCAAGTGACAGGGAAAGTATAACTGAAAGATGGATAGAATTATCAAAAAGCAAGTAAAAAAACCAATTTTGTAATGAGATGAAAGCAGTGGAATCTGGGTCTAAACAGGACATGAAACACAAAGATGTTTCAAAGACCGAGGGTGAAAGTATGGCCATTTCTGCACTACATTGTTATAGTGCTATTATTCCACTTTCAACATCCTGTGGAATTCTGGGGTTTGCAGTTTACTGAGGCCAGGATTCTATAGGATGTTGAAAGTGGAATAATAGCACTATAACAGTATAGTACAGAAATGGGCTACATGTGAAATGCAGTTCCATGTGAACTGCAGTTCTGCCAGATGTTCTGTGTTACTAATGGAATGATACTACCGTTCCATGTTGGCATAGATATTGGTTCGATTTATAGTGTCTTCTTATCTTGTGAGGCAGAAGGTAGGCTGAGACACAATGACCTGGCCAAGGTTACCTGAGGAAATCCAGTATAAATGTTATACATTCAATATATTCAATCCATGTTGATAGTACATTATAGGAAGCACTGACTGTAATATTATGAGTGTTTTCTATCCAGTGTCATCTAGTGGACAAAAAGCAGTAACTTTTGAGCAAAATCATATTGAGCAATCTCCCAGGACCAAGGATCTTTTCCAAGGGTGTACATGTGGTATGTTTGCTTTATTTCAAAACATTTACACACTATTTAATTGGGAATTAAGGCCCTAAATAAAAGGAGGTTATCAGTGTCTCCTAGTCATGATAGTGTCACAGCCACTGGCTGGTTGTTGCCAGGCGATGGAGTGCAGAACCAGATGACTGAGACAGCTTAGCAGTTCAGGGGAGCTTGTCTGTATAGAGTTGAGCATCAAAGAATGAGTCTAGGAGTTCAGGAATCCAGTGAGCAGCAAGATCAGACAGTCTGAGGGTCAGAGAATCCAGGCAGACAGCAAAGCAGAGAAGCCGTAGCGCACACAAAGGCAAGGGCCAGCAAACACGCAAGTTGTTTCTGGTGTCAGGCCACTGCCCTCTGCCTTCCTTAAAAAGGCTAGAGTCAGCTGGTTCTCATCTCAGTCTGCTGTCCTCCTGGCCTGAGTACCTTCTAGTCTGCTTGTGTTTGCTTGTCTTCTGTTGCGGCTGCTGTTCACCTGGAGAAGCTGACTCCTGGTCCATGACAGATAGCTGTGTGTTCCTTTCAGTTTCAGAGGCAACATATCTTTTAAAACAGGCTGCTGGAGTTGCTGACCACATGACTTCTCTCTTGTATTGCTTCTAGGCATCTGGTGGGCCACTGTGAGAAAAAGAAAGCTGGACTAAATATAGTCCTTTAGTTCTGAAGGTATAGTTTCCTTGCTGCACAATGATCTCATGGATGTTACTGTGATACCTGTCCTAAAATATGAGCGAGCATATTCTGTGGGGTCAGGGGACTAAATTTCTGCCCTGAGGCTCATTATAGGCTGTGCCAGGTCTGAAAATACAACAAAACAAAGCACAGATCGCCCCCTTCAGAAAGCAAATAACCCCCTGAAAAACTATTTTTATTTTATTTTTATTTTTCTTATTTTATTTTATTATTTTGGTGGGAGAGGGCTAACTAAGGCATGAAGAGACTGTGCTTTGTTTTGATGAGAAATTCTCATGCCTGAAATTTTGCAGGAGCGGATTGTTTTTTTTTAAAAATTCCCCCCATGGAGGGAACAGGAGGATTGAGTGGGGGGCTGCACAAAGAAGTCATTGACGCTCTGTATGTGGCCCACAGCATACCATTTGTGCACTGCTGTCATAAAATGAACTCTGGAGAGATGCAGCTCAATCTTCAGGCTAGGAGAGTGCAGTCATTCAGGCACAAGTCGCAAAAGGACTGCTGGCTGCAACTGACAGTGTAATGCCTGAGTTGACCTTGAGCTACCTAGCAGATGTGGGATCTCAAGCTGAGTTACCATTTGCAGACTAAGTACCCAGTCTGTTCTACTGAACTGGGTTCATTGGTATAAAGTGCCAGGATGAAATAGCAGAAGAGATCATACAGACATTGCAAAGCTGGAATGTAGACAAGACTTACAATTTCAACCATTATAAGGTTAATTGTGCATTAGTGAGATAGAGAGGACCTTCGGCTGTAAATGTTACTTGAAGCAGCTGTGAAGCCTCTATAAGAGTAGCATTTTCTTTACTGAGCTTATCTGTTCTGCTGTTGCCGTTGTCCTTGTATAGTATCCTGTTTGATCCTGCTTTATTGTGGTATTTTGTAGTTTGATATATTTTGTATTTTTCTAATTTTACTTGCATATATTGCTCATGTTCCTTTTAACCTTTTTTTACTGTGTTTTTCCTTTTGCGTATTATCTTTATATAAATACCTAAGTTTGCTCTTTTTTCCCTTTAAATAGAATAGATAGAAGAATTATTTTTATTATCCATTTGTCTTCTGAATTTCTATTTTACAACAGTTTTGTGAAGTGTTTCTTCAGTATTGTTGAAAACTAGGGCTGAAAGGGAAAAGACTATCCTAAATTCTCCAGCTATCTTTGCTGGTGGCGAAGTAAGGGATAATGGATGTCCCTGAAAAGGCTCAGAAGGAGAGTTCTGCAACAATTTGAAGAAAGAGGAGTAGAATATTTGAAGAAAATTCTTAGAGAAATTGTCAACTCAGTTAATATTGGATGGAACTCTAGTATTTGTTCATATTGGCGGAAAGAGGAACAGAGGGACTAAGGACAACATTCATTGGAACGAAGAGGGACAAACCCATTGATTCCTTTAACAACAGTAAAAAGTATTCAGTGGAATCCACAGTCGCATTTGCAGGGGAAGTTGGAGGAAATTTTTGAAAATGTTTTCCAACAGCTTGGCAGTGGTAGAGCCTGAAAATATAATTCTGTTCACACAAAAATTTCTCTGAATTGTTTTTATTTCATCTCATATCCTTCCAACTAGAGCAGACCCACTGAATCAGTAGAATTTAATAGGTGTTACCAAGCTCCCTTTAACTTAAAGATTCTGCTCTAGTTAGGACTAGTCTAGTTAGGACTAAAGCAGACCTACTGACTCAGTGGAATTCAATAGGTGTTGACTTACCAAACTCCCATTGACTTAAAGGTTCTGCTCTAGTTAGGACTAGAGTTAGGACTAGAGCAGACCTACTGACTCAGTGGAATTCAATAGGTGTTGACTTACCAAGCTCCCATTGACTTAAAGGTTCTGCTCTAGTTAGGAATAGAGTTAGGACTAGAGTAGACTTACTGAATCAGTGGAATTCAATAGATGTTGACTTACCAAACTCCTATTGATTTACAGAGACTGGTTAGGACTAGCAACTGGATTTAGACCATGACCAAAGTATATGATCTCCATGGCTGCCTTTCGGCTGCATAGGAGGTGAACTGTTTAGAAGATTCATTCATAAATAAGAAGAAATTATTTTTTGAGGGCTGAAATCCAGCCCCCAAATATCAATCAATTTAAAAGGAGGGAAGAAGGAAAGACAGCAAGTGCTAATTAATGCCTGGCTTATTCACTGGTAATTACTTATCATTTAAAAAGTAGGGAAAAGTTGTCAACGCTTTTGACAGAACAAACAGATCAGCCTCTCATGTCCCACTGCTTGTAAAAATGCCAGCCTGCCATGTTTCCAACTGTATCAGGAGCACAAACAGATTGGGGGTGTGTCAGCAGCACTTAGCCTTCAGCTGTTAGGCATAATTGCCCCTGCCAAAAATGAGGCGGCTGTCCACCTAATGGCACAATCGCCTCCTCTCCTGGTGACATAAATGGGAATGAAGCTGCTTCATGGGGATGGAAAAAGGGGAAGCAGGAGGGAAATTCAGTGGGAAGCTTTTTGTGTGGCTTAATGAATCTCATTTCAGGCTTTTCTCTGAAAAGACTCTTTATTTTACTACACTGTCTTAATTCACTCACTTTAGTGCCTTATTGACTTTCATGTTTGTATTTGGCTGATTTTAGTTTTCCTGTTTCACTTTTATTAGTTGTTAAGTTGTTAACTGGATTTTAATTGCACATTATTCATATTTTATGAATTGGTAAGCCACCTTGAAAGTCCTTGTTTTGCCCTATAGGTGGCCTCTATATATCCTTGAATAAATAAATAAATGCCAGGATGAATATGTGACAGAATCACACTCTCCACACACATATATATACACACACTCACAAAATTTATAGGTTAAAGAAAATGTTAGAATTTTTGTGGTTGTTGACATTTACCTCTAACCCTTAATATTTTATAAACCTGGTAAGAAATGTCAGAAAATTTTGAATCTCTACTTGTTGTTGTTGTTATGTGCCATCAAGTCAGCTTTGACTTTTGTACAAATGAGAGAGCTTCAGGAGCTTTGGTTGTCAAGTCTTGCAAACGCAGGGCCTTGCTTCCTTGATTGAATTCATCCATCTGTGACATAGTCTCAGTCTTTTTCTACTGCCTTCCACCGTACTGAACATTATCATCTTTTCCAGTGAGTCATGTCATTTCATGAAGTGCCCAATTTAGGACAGCCTCAGTTTAATCATTTTGGCTGCCAGTCATTGTTTCACTTCATTTGCTCTTAAACCCTTTATTGTCTTCTTGGTAGTCCACTGTATCCATAGGGCACTCCTCAGGCACAATGAGTTGATTTTCCTCCCTATCAACTTCCTTCGCTGTTCAGCTGTCACAACCACACAAAAAAATGGGAAACATTATGTTACAGATGATTTCGACTTGTATTTAATGATATATCTTTACAATTGA
Organism: Cyclura pinguis; assembly: GCA_030412105.1. Classification (NCBI taxonomy): domain Eukaryota; kingdom Metazoa; phylum Chordata; class Lepidosauria; order Squamata; family Iguanidae; genus Cyclura; species Cyclura pinguis. The sequence continues at coordinate 206,566,066 of CM059599.1, forward strand.
GGATCTTATTAAGTCCCTCCATAGCTACTCTTTCAAGTTTTCTTCTGATTCTCGACTAGTCACCATTTTGAATTATGACTGAGCCAAGCTATAGAAAATCTTTATCTATTTCAATATCATCATCATCCACTTTTAAATAATCTGTGGTTATTATATTTGTTTCCTTCATATTCAGTTGTAACTCTGCTTTTGCACTTTCTTACTTTTCCTCAGTATTGTTCCAAGTCTTCACTATTTTCTGCTAGTGATATGTTGTCATCTACATATCTTAAACTGTTGATGTTCCTTCCCAGGCCCTTTCTGCACCTTACCGTTTTCTGGCACTGGGGTGCGGGGATCGCGCAAGCAGCCTCCGGTGAGAATCTCTCATGTCCGGGGTCCTTCGGATCCACATGAGCTGCCTGCTCGCAGGAGAGCCCCGCCTCTTCCTTCCGCAGTGCAGCCTGGGACTTTCCCAGGCTGCACTGGAGCAGGAAGCACGACCGGCGCGGCTCTGGAGGCTCCGCACGCCAGGTAAGTGCATGCGGGGCCCGGGAGCAATGCGCGATTGAGCACCATTTTTGGCTTCTAGCCGAAAATAAAAAGGTGTGCAATCGGCGCCTGCCGGCCCCTGGAGTGTTACACGATTTTGAGTGTGTCGTGCAGATCACTCCTCACAATTGTGTGATGCTCCAAGCGCCCTTTTGCATGGAAAATGCCATGTGAAAAGGGCCCCAGTTTTCACATCTCCTTCCTCTAAGTCTAAACCCAATATCTTCATGATATGTTCTATGTATACATTTTTTTTTCTTTTTGGATACAGATAGTGTCCTTTTGCATTCTTCCTTGGTAATGTTCCTGGCTTCTGTTCAGAGTTTCTCTGGTTTCTAGTCTGTTAGTCCTAGCAGTTCAAATCTGTTATTTACATTGTCTGCGATCCTGTTAGTGATTTACTTATGTTATGATAACCTACTTTTGGGGTCCTTGTGGATGCTGGAATTCTTTACCACCACACAGTGATATCCCTCCTCTCTTTTTTAATGATACAGCCCCCTTTGACTGCAGCTATTTCTGTTTTCTGGAAAGTGCGGGGATCAGCAGAGACATATATGGCCATTTTCCTTTTTGGTAAATATGCTACAAGGATGTCATCTGCAGGGATCTGCTGAAGACGTGGATGCCTGTCTACCTGCACATGGGAATGAAGAGGCAGACACAGGACCCTGGAAAAAGGTGGAAGTTGCTTCTTCTTTTCCCAATGCAGAAGGTGCAGCCCCATGGCCCATCAGTTATTGGAATGGAACTGGTCGTATGCACCCATGGCATGGGCAAGGAGGTATGGGATGCCTTGAAAAAGGACTTTTGCGGATATAGACAGTGATTACACCAGCATTAAGTGCCCAAAAGAGTTCTGACAATCGTGTGCCATACCTCCATAGGTTATTCATCCTCCTGTGCCAGTACTGTCTCTTTGGACTTGTACTGACTCTCCAAGCTTTCAGACATTTTCTGCCTGGTTTTCAGAGGCTTGCCCTGGCTAGAACTTGGATGGGAGACAGCCAACAAATACAAGGTGTTGTAGGCTATATTTCAGAGAAAGGAAATGACAAAACCACCTCTGAGCATTCCTTGCTTAAGAAAATCCTATGAAATTCATGGGACTGCCATAAGTCAACAGCTGACTCCAAGGCATGCACGTGCATGTGTGCGCACACACATACACACATCTGGGACCTAAGTAGGGGTCTTCTGTACAGAAGCATGGGTTCTGCCATTGAATCCTTCACTGATTCCTAGAAAATATAACTTGAATAAGAAACCATACAATTCAGTAAAAGGGGTAAAATCCTAATATCTGAGTGAAGAAAATCCTCAAGATGCTACCATGGAAATAACTAAACACAAAATTAAGGAGAAATATGTGCTCAAGGGTGTTGTTGAAACTGCAACATTAATGCTGGGCTCTCATTGCAAATAACAAATCTAGCCATTAACACCTAATTATTATGATTACATGGAATTAAATTAAAAAGTAGGCAAAAATACTGTGCCCTCAGCATGGCTATTATGAAAACTTTAGAGATTGTAATATTTGAACATTTCTAGTTGTGAATGAGGCAATAATTCGCTGTTCCCTAGGCTCTGATATATGAGATGCAAAAAGCCACTGGAAACCTATTTCAATTAAGAGACCAGATGAGGCTGGAAATCTGTCCTTTTTTTTTTTCTTCCAGAGCACTAGATACTCTAGATGTAGACACTAGATGTTTGCATGAACTGATGTAAAGTTAGGTCATTTCTGCATGATGACGTCCTCATGCGTCGTCCCGTGGCAGTCCTAGCAGGGAGGGGAGTGCAACAGGAACACTCCCCTCCGCACCTCACTGGCTAACTGCAGAAGGGAGCACAATGGCCCCACTTCTTTCTTCTGCAGTAGAGCCGGGCACTTTCCTATGCTGCACTATGGAAGGAAGCATCACCATTGTGCTTCTCTGCCCTTCTGCATGATGGTAAGTATGGGAGTGCTGTGCAATTGTAAGTGCAGACGCTTGGGGGCGGGATGGCAGCAGGCTGGCAATGACGACGTACAGAATCATGACCAGCTGATTGCTGCCATTCTGTCCCCAAAGTGGCACAGCTCGGTTGTGTGGAATGGCCTTAGTCCCACCATACTTTGGTGATAAACGGATTCTTCCATTGGTTGATACATCCTGGGTGGGGTCAGTTTTCTCCCTTAAAGAACATATTTTCTTCTCAATATAGACATTTTTTTTAAAAAGAAAAACCCTAAAAATGTTTTAAGTCTGCAGATATAAACCCTGCATGATGGGTGGGTTTCCATGGCTGACTGGGGATTTTAGCCCTGGTCTTCCACAATCCTAGTGTGACACTCAAACCTCTACACCACAATGACTCCTTTTTCCAAACACTTTTCTGGCTATGCAGGAAGCAACACAACAAGAAAGGCTTGCATTCTCTTTCTATCATGGCAGGAGGTCCCTGAACTGACTGTACACAGGAGCCAGTTTTGCTTTTATTGTCCACAGTTCTCTCTCTGTACTGCCGGAGCCAAACTATTATAACATAGTACCAGCAACAGCAGCAGCAATTGTATTAATATTTCACTAAGGCCACATTTCTGGCATTATACTCTACTCACTTGTGTTTCTCAGCATCCTGTTCTTTAGGATGACCCCTCACACCTTCCTACTCTGTCTCTGTCTAGATACAAACAGTGACTTAATAAAAAGAGACACATGCTGTGAATGAGGGTTTTTAGACAATCAAATGTGTACATCTGAAAGCTCAGCCTATACAAGAGCTTGTGGACGGCTAGAGGTTATTACAGCTCCATGCTGTGGTAATCCTTCTTAATAGGTGGACACCCCTTTATACTGGCAGAAGCCGGATATTGCACACAAAAAATTCTTCCCTTGTGGTCTCATCAATGGCAAAGGGAAATGCTGCATGAACAATAAAAAAGATACCTTGCTATTAACATTACATTTTTTTCCAGTCAATGCAGAGCTTTGAAAAATTATTGGTGAGATTCTAGATTAGTCATTTAGTTGTGTATACTTACATTTAGTTAGCTGATAAAGAGTCTTGGTCAATAATTTTTCCAAGCTCTGCATTGTCTGAAAAACAAATATTGTCTTGTTGTTGTTGTATGTCTTCAAGTCATTTTTGACTTACAGAGAGCCCAATGCAAACCTACCACAGGGTTTTCTGGGACTGAGAGTGTGTGACTTGCCCAAGGTCACCCGGTGGCTTTCCATGGCTGAGGAGGAAATTGAACTCTGGGTCTCTAGAGTCATAGCCCAATGCTCAAACCATTATACCACTGGCTCTCAAATACAATGTTAAGTATACTTAACTAAGAGCTATCTCAGCCTCAGAAAGCCCTGTGATATGTTTACTTTAGGGTCACCATAAGTTGGAAATGACTGGAAAGCACACAACAAAAACAGCAATACTTAGATAAGTAGTGTCTCTTAGTTCAACCCACTGAATCCTGATTTTCTGGGTAGCAGCTGCTGTGAGCATTGAGTGACTATTCTCCTGTCGATGAAGTGGCAGAAGACTGATATTTCATCCCTTCCTGTCAGTGACCAGCTATGCAAGTAGGAATTGTGACAGGCGTCTTGCTTCTGATTGTCGCACTGGAGATTACTCACAGAAGAGAGGTAGAAATGTCGGTTTGCTCTGCTCTGATTGACATGAGAACAGACTTCCACTGCTTGCATTAGCCGCTGCCTGGGGGATTTTTGTGATTCCTATATATTCCCTCATTGTTGAAGACATGGGGATTATGAATACAAATCAATACAAGTCTACGCATTTGTAACTGCAATTGTGAATTTGAGGTATTCTTTTTTCAACTCAGACACCCAGTTCTGTTGGCAATTGAGAGATTTTTGGTAATGAGACTCTCAATCAGCAGAGTATCTTAGTAATTGCACAAAAACGGAAGTTGAACAGATTACCAGTCCTACTTCTATCACTCCACCCCAAACACACTTAACCTAGCTCAAAATAAACACAAAAAACAATTTGGTTAAAAATATAAAAGAATTTACTCACAAAATCTTGTGCATAGTCTACACAGGTTCAATTCTTGAAGAAGGTAGGAAGAAAATTAAGCACTCACATGCTTGCTGAAAATAATCCCTGTTAGGAGATCTCAGGGCATGCTTTCAGGACAAAAGGCGTAGACAAAAGGAAGGAGTAAATGGCAAGAGAACCTTTTTAAGACCAAAGAATGTGTACGTGCTGGAGGAAAAGGTGTTGACCAAAACAAACAGGAAGTTTTCTCTAGGCTATCTCTCTATGCCTACAATAAACATGCAAACAAACTAGCCAGTTGATTAAGCATGCAAAGGTTGCCACTCCCAACAAGTTCCACTAGCCAACATAGCCAGTGGCTATAGAGCTAGAGAATTCTGGGAGGTTTAATCCAAAAGAGTAATTTTTTCTCATTTCTGAGTCACTGTACTTCACCCAGGTGGGGGTGGGGAGGGGCAAAGGTATAACAAAAAGTATATTTCTTCTGAGATTCACGTCATTTTGATGAAGGAAATAGTTCTTTTAAAATGCGAGTACTGAGTGTAACTGGCCTAGTGGTGTCCAAATTGGCTGCCAATAGAGTTGCTTAGATTGGCAAATGGATGGTATTTTTCCTTCATAAAAAGTACCTTGTTCTGCCTAGGCCTCCCCTAATTATCTCTCTAGTCTTTGCTGTATGGTAGGAGCTAGTTAGTTGAGCCTAGTTTGTAAACTTGATATTTGTTTGGGCCAAACATATTTTAGATTAAGCAGACATTAATGCATGCACGCTCTGTCATAAAAAGCAATTACCATTAAGACTTTTCACAGTTCTGAACATCTGGAGAAACTAAAAATGGGATGGGAAGTTGATTCGTGATGTTTTAAAAAGTGCTAGAAAAAGAACTTGGAGGATTATTCTTCTGTCAGTGATTTCATACCAAATTTGCTCAATTTACAAGTCAAAGGATCCTTTTTAAAGCTCACTCCATATGCACAGCTTGCGTTTTTTTTTTTAAAAGCTATTTTCTCTTTGTCTCATATCATCACATAATGCTAGGGCTGCAAGTGATAATGTAACTGATAATGTTCGTGATGATAAGGGTGAATAGGCTCCACCTTGCCTTTCTAAAACTCTAATACCATTACTAACAATCTAAATTTAAATTAAGGCAGCCTGCACCCTTACTTTCAGTTAACGGTTGATTTACATGTGGTATTTACCCTTCACAAGCCTGCATAGGTTTGAAGAAAAAATAATGTATGCCAATCCCATGTGTGCCTTTATTTTCCTGCTTCAGTTATCAGTAGCAGGTTCAGAATGCAGTGCATGTCATAAATCAGACATATGTGCAATTCAGACATGACAATGTACACATGTGTTCCTTTTCTTACATGCCACACACCCATGTAAGTAAATCATGAGGTATAAGAAAGAGGTGTGGAATAGCCTGTATATATTACCACGATGGTATGTATCACCCTGTTGGACTGGGACTCTGGGGTACCATGATTTGAATCCATGCTGGGCCATGAAAACCCATTGGGTGACCTTGGGCAAGTCACACTCTCTCAGCCTTGTATGAAAGCAATGGCAACCCCTCACTGAACACATCTTAAAATCCATGATAGGGTCACCATACGGTCACCATAAGTCAGAAATGACTTGAAGGTGCACAGCAACAGCAATGTATTGCCATATATTTCAGGCAGTGATGTATTTAAGTCTTTTACTCCAAGTCTCAAGTCAAGTCTCTACCTTCAAGACTCAAGTCCTTGAAGATACTTTCAAGTCAAGTCTTAAGTCAAGTCTCAAATCTGGGAGCCAACTTTATACCCCAACCTATATTCCAGAATTTCTGGACAGAGTGGAATAGAGTCAGTTTTAACAATTTAAGCAGAGTCGGCCTTCCACATTTGTGATTTTGCCATCTGCAGCTTCAGAAGTGGGGAATAGGAACCTTCTTACTCCCCCTTCCCAACACTGGAGGCTTTTGTGCCAATGGGCATGAAAGAGTCTGCAGCTTTGGAAGTGGGGAATAGGATCCTTCTTACTCCCCATTACTGAAGCTTCAAAAGCTTTAGAAGTAAGGATCCTTCCTCCTCAAGCCCATTGCCTAACACACTTGCTGTTCTCTGAGAAACATACCCTTTGCTTCGGGGACAAGTCTTGCCTTCTGCTCTTAGGAAATGTTTTAGAAGGCTCCCCTGCACTCTAGGGGTGAGTCTTCTTTTCTGTTCTTAGGAACCATTTTAGAAGTTTCCTCAAATATGCAGCAGGGACAGGCTGCTAAGTAGCCCTCAAGCCTACCTCAAGCCCATTGCCCAACGTGTTTGCTGTTCCCCTCTGAGAAATGCTTTGCGCTTGAGACAGATTGCCACAAGCCCAGTAGGCAAAAAGAGACAGAAATGTTGTCCAAGGTCATAAAGTTTCTGGATGAATGGATTATGTTCCTGAACCAAGGGGAGCAAGCCAGTCACTAAAAATATACAAAGTCTCAAGTCGAGTCAGTACCTCATTTATTGCCAAGTCGAGTCACTGAGCGACTTAAGTCTGACATGAGTCTGAGTCAGTTGACTTGAGTCTACATCACTGATTTCAGGTCACATTGAAGCCTAATTTAGGTATTCTAAATGAACTGAAGTAAACATGTGAAAGGCTGCTGGCTCTGTAGCTCTGCCCTCCTTCAAAAATTATCTCCTCATGTAGGGAGCAACAACCTGAAACAGAGAGCCTCTTCTGTGCCTGGATGCTCTTTGTGAGATTTTCAACCCTGATTTTCCAGCATTCAGAGCTGCGCATGGATAGCTTTCAGAGACAGGAGGTGCTCTCATTCAGACTGTTGTTCTCTCTGTGAGGCGATAGACCCTGAAGGAGGAACGAGGCAACAGTACTCTGTTCTGCTTTCATGTTTACATCACCTACTTCAGAACAGCTGAACAGAGATAATTTCATATTATCTAACAATCCTTTCGACACATTTCTGGTTTTCAGGTTGCTGGAAAGGACTCAGGTGCTTTGGGGAAATTATATTCCTCAGGTTCCCAGTTGCCAGGCTCAGGATGGAAGAAAAAGATTCAAGGAAGTCCTCTTTTGTTGCAGATGCGAGGTCACATCAAGCAAGCAGTAGAAGAGAGGGGCTTACAGAAAGGGTTGGAGGCCATTCGGAGAGACTGGAGGAACATTGGGGAACCCCATAACATAGCTGGTGATCTTTGGAGCATAAGGGATTCTCTGAAATTAGATATTCTTAAAAGCTTAGCTAAACTGAGGGTAGGTATGGCTTGATTTTGAGAGTCCAGTTCTAAATCAGAACAAGAGGAGCCTGCCCATTGCCTACCGTACATAGTGCACACATAGGCCATTTCTGCATGGGGTATTTGAAACGGTACAGTCTGTCCTCCAGAGAGGACGTCTGCACCTGGGAGCGGGCTGGGTATGGACTATTTAACGTAGATCCTCACCTCAGCCTGCTCCGGAACGACCCCAAGTGGTCGTCCAGCATGCTTTTGAAAAACCTGTTTCTTTAGGTTTTTCAAAAGCACGGAGCCCACCAGTGCGAGCCTGCTCCCTTGTGCAGATTTGCAGGCTCGCAATCTGCTGGGGGCGGGCTTTAGGCTGGTGAGCTTCAGTGGTTGGTCGAGATCCTCGACCAACCGGAAGCCTCCATTTTCGATGCTGGAGCAGTGCGGAGCGACAAGCACGCACTGCTCTGAAGCAGCCTGGACCGGACCAAGGAACCATAAGACCTGGTAAGTAGCGGCACGGGGCGATTCCCTCACCCTGTGCGGAAATGGGCCTAGTCCAATAGCGTTCTTTTTTTGTTGAACCGGCTGAACTGCTTTCCCTATTAGCCAAGTACAACTTCTGTTTTTTAACAGGCCTATAGTATCAGGATTTGATGACTATTTAACTCCTACTATACTCCATTCAGAATTTTGTAGGATCATCATCTGCATCAGCGATTTTCATACTGTGCAATAAGAACCCTGGGGGCTTGTTGCAAGTTTATAAGGACTTTCTTGCTGAAATTAATAACAGCAGAAAAGCTTCTCTGGAAAATGGTGTGCTTGCTCATCCACATCAGTCACACTGCAGTTATTAGTTACATTTCTATCCTGGTTTCCTTCAATGAGCTAAAGCTGGCATTCATGGCTCTTCTCCTCTATTTTATCCTCACAACAATCCTATGGGGCAGGTCAGGTGGAAAGAAGGAGAAAGAGGAAAAGAGGGTGATTGCCTTATGGTCACCCTGGAAGTTTTCATAACTTCATGGGGACTTGAACCTGGATAAGCCAAGTCCCAGCCCAACACTAATCACTAGACCACATTTCCACTGATAGCAAAGGATGCACTATCAAGTGATGCATGACAATGTTCAATTCAGAAAACATTGCCAGCATGTAATAGGTACTAGGTACTGATGTCCTGTGCAGATTCTGAATCTGTACAGAAGTGAATCTTCTATGGGGAGGGATCATAGCTGAATGCTCATGGAGCTGGTGGTACTGATAACAGGAATACTGGTTCTAACCTCTTGGAAGCTGCTGATGCTAGAAACTAAGAAGCTCTAGTTCTGAGTATGGCTGCCCCATGTAGTGAGCATCTGAACTACAACCTGGAGCATTTTTTTTCTGGCACTCAGGCTCTTGACTGATCCTACTCATCCCTGCTGTCCGTGACATTAAGAGGCAATAATGACTTCTTGTTTGGGCTAGAACTTTACTTGAGCAACAAGACCTCCTGTCTTTTGTGCATTTTCATGTGTTTTTGTATTTCCTGGCCCACAGTGAAGGCTGGCCTAGCCATCAGGGAGGCTGTTGTGGCTGCCACTGGCAGCAGATTTTCGTGTCATGACAGGGCAAGACATGCTTACCTATCTAATTTGGTAGTGCTTTGTTTTTATACCAGGGATAAGGAGAGGTACATGAGAAACTTTTTGCCTCATGTGTCAAAATAACAACACTGGCTTTGGGTGCTAGGCACTCTGAGTTGAAGGACTTGAGGGGAGGTACCATTTGCTGTCCTGCTTCAGACAGCAAAATATCTTGGGCTGTCCTGGTTATCAGTTCCCAACTCACTTCTGACTGTAGTCCGGCTTTCCCAGAGCCTATACATTTGTGATACTATAAGCACAGGGATCTATAAACCTAAGTACCCCTGCATGAAGACTTTGTTTGTGACATCAGTCACAAACAAAGATTATAGATATAGAGCCTACACGTGTTAGGGTATATTTGCTGTTACTTTCTGAAGATGTGATTTCAAAGATATGGGTAGTAAAATCAGGATCAGGATGCACAATCCAGGCATGCACACACGAGTTCATCTGAATACAGTTTAAATCTGTACAAGGCTTCAGTGTGCACCCTAGACTATGTATTTATACTATTATTCTGTAGAGCTCTATGTAATTCTGTTATACTATATTCTATTATTGTATCAGAGCTGTCCAGCAGTGGAATATGCTACCTCGGAGTGTGGTGGAGTCTCCTTTGGAGGTTTTTAAGCAGAGGCTGGATGACTGTCTGTTGGGAATGCTTTGATGTGGGTTCCTGCATGGCAGGGGGTTGGACTGGATGGCCCCTGTGGTCCCTTCCAACTCTATGATTCTATGATTCTATGGAACTCAAAGTGGTAAAGGGGTGTTTCCCAGGGACTCTCATTTTCTGGCACTGGTGACCTACTTAATTTGATCAAGGATGTGTGCCTTCATTTCAGCCCATGATCTGTAACTCAGAAAGGTTTCCACATTTTCATGGCAAATACTTCAGGACCCAAGTGAGAACGATAAGGGTTCCTTCAAAACAGAAAAAAATACATTTTAAAAATCTCAGTAGAACTCTAGTTCTACTGAGAAACATCTCTGTTCTTGCACTTTTTTTTAAGCTTGCAAATTTCTATCGTATCTTGTGATAGATCATGAGAGCATGAATTCCTTTTCAGTTTGATAAGGCTGATGCATAACACTGAGAGGTCTTGCAAGTGGAGAAATCACTGTTGCTGAGGGGATAGATTGGTCAGAAGAAGACTGTTTACCTTTTATCTTTTCAGTAGCTGGACAATGTCAAGCCCCCAAGGCCTCCTGGTTTGGCATCTCCCGAGGCACAGGAAAATCAGTCAGTAAAAAAGGAATTAAATGACCTTGCGAGAATGATACTGAATGCTCTTGAAGGAGCTTTATAAATCCCATCGCATCTTGTTATTCTCTTCAGCGAGAGGAGACACTTCTTTTATGAAGCCTGCTTTGGCTATTGCAGGTTCATTACTTGTTGTATATCTGAACAATAAATGTCCTGTTTCATGTACAAAGAATTACTCCATAAAAATAAAAGAAAATGGCATGAGAAACATTTATAAACAATAGCTCTGTTCTGTTGCTTCTCTGGAAAAACAAACAAAAGAAATCACATATGCTTTTTTGAGAAGAAGAAATAGCTGAAGCAACTGGATGACCACTTTGGTCTAGGACAGATGTAAAGCCCTGATCTCTTCACCAGTGTTAACTGAGAGGGAGGCTGTGGACTGTGTATGTCATTCCACACTTCTGTCTTTTCCTCCCATCCCCTCTCCCCTCTCAATAGGGCAGCAAGGACTGGCCCTGGGGCAGAGCTAAGGCCTCATGGCTCAGATTCCTTCAATGGCCAACCTCTGGTAACGGTTGGGAAGCAGGAGAGCATGGTGACAGTGACAGAATCTGGGCCAATATGGGTATGTTGGGGTCCACAGATTAGTGTAGCCATGTCTGTATCTTATAGAGGACGATCTTTAGTTTAAAGATGTTCAGTCTGGTTTACAGATAAAGAATAGTCAGAAAAGAGAGAAAGAAGGGGCTTTGGAGTTCCCCACAGGCAGTATACACCTGCACAAACTGAGCAGCAGGCACATAGGTCACTTGGTCACACTGTCTTCATAATTATGTTGAGATGTCTCATATTTTGATTGAAATTAGAAGAAGTGTTTCCAAATTGGAATCTGTACATGTAAACTCGTATATGCACATTTTAGGAAAATCTCTGTTTCCTTTTCTCCTCATTTCTTCTATTAAAGGATTTCAAGAACACTTGGAAGTTTACTCAGCCTTTGACACAGAAAGAAATATTGACACATTGTGACATGTTATGAGAGGCTTTGCACATTTTTCAGTGAGTTTTCTCATTTTAAGACTTTTTTGGTGAAAATTTCATTTTGCAAAAAATATGGTATTTTCTACCAAAAATCTGCAACATTTCACCTCGAAACATGTCACATTAGTGCATTAGTTTTGATCAAAATGAAAATCTGCTCTAAAACTGTTTTTCAAAATTAAATTTTTCAGAGCAGCCCTGAAATGTGCAAAATTATCCCAAATTTGGCAAAAACGCGGGGTAATCATATCCTGCGTGGAGAAAACAACATTTGAAGTGTTTCATTCTCATGTGAGAAAGAAATAAGCAAAGATTTATATCCCTACTAGTGATACATTTCCTCTTTTTCTGGTGGTGTGTAATGCCTAGCAGATGAAGTGGTAAGTAAAGTGTATCAATGGCCTTTTAGCAATACATAAGTACAATTGGGGGCTGATGCTCCAAACTTTTTCACCCTCCCTCTTTCCTTCCCTTCTCCTTATTTTTGAACAGAAAATAAGGAAGAAAAATAAGGTATCGATAAAATAACAACTTATCTCATACTGGAGGCTGGCCAAGTACATAGATGATTACGTATGGTCTTTCTATTAGTATTACTTTAAAATATATATCGTCAAGAGGATGATGTAGTACATTTAAAATTAGAGGCAGCAGAAGCAAACTCCAATCTGATTTCTTTTGTCTTGATGGCATTATGATTTAAGTAAGTTTAAAATGGTTTGCTCTGAGTATTTTTATTTAAAAAAAGGTTGATAAGCAATTATTTATTTGACGTTGATTTTGCTTTAATGTTTGAGGGACATTGAAGTCATTGACTGTATTCAGTGGGGATAATGGGAGTTGCAGTCTACTACATCTGGACCTGACCAGCTTGCATAAGGTTGACATGAAGAGTTAAAGCAAATATGATAAAAGAAGTATATGAAAAGTTACTTTTGTTTGTATATAATATCATTCACCACCTGTTTATGTTTTTGGTCCCAAACACATAAGTAGTACAATTTTTTTTTCCAAATGAAAAGATATGTTTAATTTCAAAAGCTAGACTTGCTGATCCTCTGAACAAATAATCAGCTCCTCTGGAGATGCCATCCTTATAAGTTGCAAAGCCCTTCTTAATTATGCTGTGTACTCACACAGTTTTTAATAAGATGAGATGAAAAATTATATCTGCATACATATCCAAGGTGAAGAGTGAGTTTTTTCCCCCCATTTCTTTAAGCCTGAAGTTGGGTTTAAGTCTGTGTGTAGGAACTGTGTGATATATCTGCGTCAGACTGCACATGTCAAAGGTGAAGAGTGAGGTTTTCCCATTTTTTTTCCCCTAAAGTTGGATTCAAGTCTCTGTGTATATAGGAATTGCGTGATATACCTAGATCAGGTTGCACATGTCCAGCATATGTTATGTCTATACTTTTCCTCTGCATATATAATAATTACAGAAGACCAGTACAAGTTCTCTGAACCAGCCCTCACTCATAGGCCTAATTTTCATTAATATCGAGACTGAACACCAGGGAATGAAAGAATAACCTGTTGACTCAGACTGAAGGCCTGTCTAGTCCAGCATTTGTTCCCACAATAGCCAATCAGTTGTTCATCAGAAACCTTTAAGCAGGACATAAGTACATGGCAGCTTCTCCATAGAGTCAACTAACATTAGAAAGAGCAAGATGCTAAAGGCAACAGTGACATCCTCTGAGCTATTTCTTCTGAACCTCATGGTCTTCTTCTCTCTTGGTGTGGTTTCCACACAGCTCTGTCTTCCACTGATTAAAATGGTTTCCTTTCCTCAGGTGAGAAGGAAGAGCCTATCTTATTGTCAGTGTTTAGGTAAGATTCAGCTCATCATTGACTTGGCTTTTTTAATATGGAACTGGCATATATATGCCATATTTGCCGCCATATAAGACACACCTGTGTATAAGACGCACCCCATTTATACACTGGCAAATACTATTGCTGGCATATAGGACACAATGGAGTATAAGACGCACTCCATTTTCAAACAGTATTTTTCAGGAAAAAAAAGTGAGTCTTATACACCAGCAAATACAGTACCCAGCATTGCCTGGGATTTTATTTTCTCATAGGTAATACTTGTTAGAAATACCTTAGGATTTACCTTACCTTACCTTAGGAATTAGATGCAGTTGAAATACACAGATTTGAGATCCTGTATCTCTAATTCCCCAAACTGTCTTGTCCAGTACCTGTAAGTTTTCCCCATATTCCCCAATACAATCCACATTCAGAGTTATTAACATACAGAGGTTTGATTTCTGAGGGAATACACTGACCTCCTCCTTGCTGCTAGGGTTTGTCTCGATAGCAACCAGCCAGGCCCAAGAGCTCTGGCTGAGAATTCTAAAGGCCCCTCCCTTAACCGCAAACCCCAAGATTCCATAGAATCTTCTGAGGCAGCCAATCATATGAGGTTTTCTCACCTGACACAGCCTATCGTATGAGCTCTTCTCTGCCTGACATGGACAAATAGACAAACTTTAACTTTTATATATTAGATGGAGGAGCATGTCCTTTGCTTCTCTGTTCCTGCCCTTCCAGCTTTAAGCATGTAACTCAAATGATTGAATGCTTCTTCATAACTGTAGATCACGGGCACTGCACATAAATAACCACATTCTAGGGTGTGTTGGAAATGCAACAACACTCAGCACTTGAAAAGTTAAAAAGATGTTTTATTAAAACCAGGAGTATTATGGTCAATTAGTTTTCAGTAACCCAAAGGCTCCACAACTCTTACTCACCTATCCTAACCAATATGAGATATAAACTGATACTCTTAGGGATCTTCTGCTTCTTCTCTTCCTGCTTCCTTATTCTCTCATGAGGTTCTACCATAAGTGAAACTGTCTTAGTTCAGTACTAGCACCCTTAGAGCTTTCTTATCTTTAATGGAGTTCTTATCCTGAGGCCTTAGTTTGTCTCCATAGCCATTGGTGTCTTTGCCTCTTACTCAGAATTGATAGCCATTTGTGCACATATACTTTCCCTCAAGAAGAAGGATTGTGGCCTAATTTTTTCCCTGTCATACTAACTTTCTGTTTTCCCTTTCCCCAAGGGAAAGTGTTCCATTTTGTTAATCAGCCTCTCCATGCAGTCTGACATGGTGCAGATTTATCACCTCGGTTGCTCTTTACGAGAACCAGGGAGGAGTTTATTCACCACAGTAAAACACTTAAAACAACAACAACAACACACAAACACCTCAGACTTCCTTGCCTCTTTTACTGGACCACTGCTGCCCTGAAGATTCCACCATGTGTGGTACGCCTTTTTGATATTATATTCACTGGCGGTCATAGCCAATGGAAATGTATATAGTGGACACACCACTAGATGAGAAGAATAATGCTGTCTCCTCCCCTGAATGTGTATGTGTGATGAAAATTGTCTGCACAGCATGCTATGAGGAGGCTGAAGTGCATGCTCCCCACAACAATATAGCATTATCAGTTAATGTGAATACTGAATTTCTCAGATGGGTCAGAGAGAGAAGGAGAAGTTGTTGTTGTTGTATACCCTCAAGTCACTTTTGGCTTATAGTGACCCTAAGGCAAGCCTATCATTGCATTTTCTTTGCACGATTTGTTGAGAGGGGATTTTGCCTTTTCCTTCTTCTGAGGTTGAGAGAATGTGACTTGTGCAAGGTCATCCAGTGGGTTTGCATGGCCAAGCAGGGATTCATATCCTGCTCTTCAGAGTTGTAGTCCAGTGCTTAAACCACTATACCATTTTGGCTGTAGGAGGAGAACAGGTCCAGTAAAATAGTGAAAGCATAATGTTTCAGTCAGGTGGTGCTTTCCTTTTCCCACCATGCAAAACTTACGCTGAATGCCACTGATAATAAATCTTTACTTTCAGGGCCAGGCCTGTCATTAGTCAGAGTGAAGCAGATACCTCACGGCAGCAGATCTTTAGGTGTGCAGACTTGTGTGTTTGCACAATGTGATCTGCCTTTTGAACCCACAAGACAGGTGCAGTAAGGGATGAGATCCTGTTGTCAAAGTCAGTGTTAAGTCAGCTGCTAGTCTGGCTGCCTTTTGCTAGCCTTCAAGAGTATTGGCCTCTTATTCCACAATCATGCAAACCTCAACTGGTGTTGCAAATGTGATTTACTTCTCTGTGTCTCTTCTTGCTCTGTTATACATTGCAGAATGTATCTTCATTGGATATCTATTTCATTGCTGTTAAATCTGTATCACTTTTTATCATATGTTCATCACTATCAGAATTTTACTTATGAAAAGCTGTACTGTAACAGGGGGATTAAATACTATAAAGATATCCTTGGATCTTTGTTGTGTGTGTGTGTGTGTGTGTGTGTGTTTAAAACAGTTGTTTGAATTGAATATGTGTACAACAAAAAAGAAAACTTTGATGAACCCAGTTGACCCTATAGTCTGTTTTATGTCATCAAGGCTACTGAAACAGCAGTTTTCTGTGAGTTACCACTGCTAAATGTTAGAGCCGGTTATTTTATTCCCCAGTTTTCTTATGAGCGGGAATATGCAGATTTTGGAACTAAATAGAACACTTTGTCAGAAAAAAACCCACTGCAAAATCTTTGAGATATACTTATTTATTGCAATCATCATTCTATATCAACTATTTAGTTAAGTATAAGATACTTAAGTCTAAGTATGAGGTACCAAGCATACTTAACTAAGTAACCTCTTCTGGCCCAAGGCTCTCATACTTGACAGAAACATCATTCACCTATTCTCTGATTGCTGGCAGAGTGGATCTCCTTCCCCCTCTGCAGCTGATGGGTTGGGGGATTGGGGGGGAGTTAGGATCGTGGCAATAGTGTAACAGCTACGACTAAGTAGCGATTGTGAATATGGAACAGTTGCTTAGATTGACTCATCCATAACTCTTCTGTATGCATGATCACTTCACCACAATTGTGACACCACCACCATGATTACAACTCCCCTCAACCTACTTTGTTGGGCATCAGCCACATGAGGAGAAGGATATCCCAGTATGGGGGCCTTGGGCTAGAAGAAATTACTTAGTTAAGTATGCTTGGTACCTGATACTTAGTAGCATCAGCTAAGTAGTTGATACAGAATACTGGTCATAATATATAAATATATCTCAAAGAGTTTGCTGTTCTTTCTGAGAAAGAAGAAGGGAGTTCATTCTGCTGGAGCATGGGCGAATGACATTTCTGTCAGATATAGGGAGGGTCGGGCCAGGAGAATCTACTTAACTAAGTAGTTGAGGTAGAATGTATGTGTATGTGCCTTCAAGTTATCTGTCAATTTATGACGAATCCTGGCCTACATTTCTATCCCAGTCTCCCTCCAAATGGTTCAGGATGGCATATTACAGATCACTGTTTTGCATTCATAACAATATTGGGAGGTATGTTAGATGGGACAAGAAGCCAGCGAGCTTCTAGAATCCAGGTATCTCTAGTCTACGTCCAGTAGTCTGATAACTACAGGAGGTTGATATACCGTGGGAATGAAAGTAAAGATGGCAGCAGAGCCATCAGTAGTACTTTATCTGAGTCCTCTGGCCCTTTCACACTACCCAGTTACAATAGCACTTAATGCATCCACTTTGGCTGCCGTGTCTACATTCTATGGACTCCTGAGGCTTGTAGTTTGGTATGAGGCATAAGAGGAGATCTCTGGCTGAGGATCTTAAATACCCCTGAACTGCCAATCTCAGGATTCCATGGGATGCAGCCATGGTAATTAAAGTGGAATAATAGCACTATAACTGTGTAGTGTAGAGCTTTCCAAACTTTTTGTGTTGGTGACACACTTTTTTTGACATGCATCATTTTGCAACACAGCAATTCAGCTTTACTAGCAAACCGGAGGTTCCCAGAGGTGTATCTAGGGTGGGAAAAGGCAGCCCCCCAATCCTAGCCTGCTGCTGTCGCCCTCGCCAGGAAAGGCCCCAGCAAGAGTGATGGCAGGGGGAAAGGCAACCCCCTCCCGCCTGGTCCTTGCCTGCTGCCATCATTCTTGCTGATGAAAGCCCCAGCAAGAGTGACAGCAGCAGGCCAGGCTTGGGTCTTTCTTGGCCAGGGAGGTGATACACCAACACACTACAGGCAACACACTAATGTGTCATGACACACTGTTTAGAAAGCCCTGGTGTAGTGTGAAAGGGTCCTGGTGATTGCTGATAGAAATTTACCAAGATTAGAAGACATTTTGTTGCCCAAGCCAGAGGACCAAACAATGTCCCTTATATCTAAGCTGAACTGTGTGTTTTAAAAGCCTCAGTCCTGTTGGTAGCCCCAAGGAGAAAAGGGCCACTGAATCAATTGTTAAATGATGAGTTAACACTTACATAAATCCCATTCGCTTAATTGGTTTCTTTTAGAGGGAAGTACCAAAAGTACTCAGGTCTTAGTATCCAAAACTATGCAAGTTATTTTGATGCAGAAGGTAGAGAATACAAGTACTTCCTGTCATGCCTAATAATAGAAATACAATCAATTATTTGCTGCCCTTTCATGACACCCAAAATCTGCTCACTCAGGCTAATGTTGCAGCTTGTTCCAGAGTTCACAGAGATAAGTGCAGCAGAAATATATCACTCTGTCCACTTTCTAGGAAGAATAGGTAACATTATCTGTTCCTGCAGACATCTCTGAACAACAGCAGGTAAAGCAAGGATCAGCTACACCTTCTCTTCATATATCTATACTTAACGTGTTTTATACCTCTACGTACGAATGGAAGGGTTATGCCTTCTCCAGCAGGATTCTGCAAGATCTAAAGGATAACATCTTTGGATGAAAATAACACTAAAAATAAGCAAGATGTTCTTAATCTATTGAAGTAACACTTGGTGGAAGTAACACTGCATCAGTCAGTACAGTTAATGTTAGTATCTGTTTTCTGGTTTCATATCCTGCTTTTCTCTCAGTGAATGGTGTTCATGACACCAAACACAGATAAAATAAAATGAAATGAAATGAATACAATTGAAATATATATTGAAAAAGTGCAATTAAAAACATATCTGCTAAAAAGCCAATTGAAAAGGGTGCAGTGGGAGGGATAGAGAAAGAAAAAAAATGGAAGAGAGAGACAGAGATTTGGCCAAAACTTTTATCTGCTCTATGCATTATGTCTCCCATCATTCTTCAGTCTTAACCAAGTTGTAACTATAGCTCATAGTTGTATTTTATGCTTTGTGAAGAGGCTTATTATCTAGGAAGAATACTGAAAAGCAACCTCTGAGGCTCCCAGATGAACTAAATGGAAATGATAAATTCATAAATACTAAAGCGCTGTTATTTTTAGAGTAAGCATCTCCATGTAGGTGAGGGTGTTTTGAGAATGGGACTGTGAGCTCTTTTAGATCTTGTAAAAATGTTTGTGTGAGGTTAAATATTCTCACCTCTGTATCCTGTTCAGGGACTGTAGTTTAATTCTCTCCCACCCTCAGATTCATAAATGTGTACATCAGGCTCCACATGTTCTTAGCAAATGTAAATCAGGTTGCACTGCTCTATTGAAGTTATCAGACCATTGCTTATTCATAGACTCACTCAATTGGGATATGGTTTCGTTAAGTCGACCAGGAAGACTATTTGACTGGGCTGAGCATGTTCACAAATTTGAGAGCATTGCCTCTGAAAATTACAGACATCCAAATCCAACTTCGGCTGCCTTTGACTACTCTTAGCCACTATCTTCTCCACAAACTGTAATTTTGCACGCATTGTAGATTGAGGCCTGGATTGAGATTTGTCCATAAGGGGGTCTGAATCATGGTAAGCAAAATCAGCAAGACATTCCAGGATCTTTATGAAGTGTGATATTTCAAATTCCTAAAGCAGTGGTTTTCAAAGTGTGGGGTGGGAAGCTAAGGGGAGGTGCAACAGTTGCTCAGTGTGTGTGTGTGTGTGTGTGTGTGTGTGCGCAAAAAAAGTCAGGTTACAAGTACAGCAAATGTGAAAAAGAAGGGCAAACCTGTGTATGAGGATGCACTGTTGAGGATTGCCCAGCTCTCTGCAAAAGAGCAATGCAAAGCATCTGTCACTGAAATGCCTTGCTCCAAGTCAGACATAGCAAAAATTGACTTTCCTTTTTCATGCTTTCCCCACTCAGTTTCTCTGAACATTCCATCACTGGTGCCGCAGGCGCAGGTGCCGCAGTGACCACAAGGCAGTTTCTTGGGACGGGGGAGGAAAGTGAAGAGAGGAGGCAGGAAGTGTGAGAGCTCAGCATTAAGATGGAGGGTGTATGCTGCAGAAGGACCCTATGAGAAAGACAAGGAGAGAGAGATATAGGAGAGGAGACAGTATGTGTGTGTGTGATGTGGAGTGAGGGGTGCGGTGTTTTCATGTAAAGGGAGTCAAAGGGGTAAAAGGTCTGAGAACCACTGTTCTAAACCCTCCTAAGACTAAGGCCCTTTTTGCACAGCATTCGCCATGTGAAAAGGCTTCTGGAGCATCTTGCAATTGCGAGGAGCCGTCCACATGATGTCCTCGCAATTGCATGATGCGGCCTGGGCTGGCAGGCACTGATCATGCACTATTTCATTTTTGGCTTGTAGCCGAAAATGGTGCACGATTGTGCATCGCTCCAGGGCCCCGCGCACATTTACTGTGCGTGCAGAGCCTCTGGAGCCATGGCGCTTGCGCTTCCTGCCCCAGCGCAACCTGGGAAAATCCAAGGCCCCTCCCTAAACTGCAAACCCCAGGATTCCATAGGATGTTGAAAGTGGAATAATAATGCTGTAACAGTCTAGTGCAGAAATGGCCTTAGTTTTTGACATAGAATCAGTAGAGTTTGAAAGGGGCCCATAGACCATTGAGTGCAACTCCCCGTTCAATGTAGGGTCTGCAGCTAGAGCATTCCCAGCATCTAGCTTCTTTTTTAAGATGAAAAAGAGATCCCCCCACATCTCTAGATTCATTGTTGAACCACTATTACTGTCATGAAGCTCCTTGAAATGTTCAGCAGAAATCTACCCTCCTGTAACTCAAGGCCATTAGACTTGCTTCTATCCTCTGGGGCAGCAGAGAACAAATCAGTACCCTTTCCTCTGTTACAGCTCTTTAAATATTTTAAAAGTATAATCATGTCACTCAGTCTTCCCTTTAGCATGCTGAATATGCCCAGCAACTTCCACCTCTCCTCATATGTTTTGTTTTCCACATCTCTTGTAATTCTTCTTGCCCTTCTTTCAACCCTCTCCAACTTGTGTATGGCCCTTTTCGCATGGCATTTTTAAAGCTTATTAGGCACGCTCCCTCCCCCCTTCATGAGCTGCTGTACCATATGACGTTCTGGTGAACCAGCTGCTATCACAGCCACGGATAGTGCTGATAGCGCATTTTCTTATTTTCGCCTGAAAGGCGAAAATAACCTCCCTTTCAGGCATCGGTCGCGTGACCAGAGGGCCTGCGGAGCCGTTGTCTGGTGTGCTTCCAGGAAGGACCTGGGAGTGGGCGGGGTGTGGGCAGTCCTTGCTGCCTGTCCCTCACACAGCAACTCCCAGGGGTCGCTCCGCCCAGCAGCAGGCTGGCCGCTGCCCCCATTGCAGCAGGGAACACTGCATGACATGTTGCCGTGAGAGGCCACCCTGGGGCTGCGTCGCCACTCACACTCGAGACGACAGCAGCCCCCACGGTCCGGCCGACTGTTTTTTTTATAAAACCCGGCGCTATCGTTAGCACGTCAGCACGTTACCAACGTAGTACAAAACAGCCTGTTGGCAGGATCTATCGTGCTAACGTTAGCAAGATAGCTGGCAAAAAAAAGAGAAAAGAAACACCACTACCCAATCGGGGTGGTGGGGCGGGGACAGGGTGGGACCTAGGCGTGGCCCAGGATGCCGACGTGCGGACAAGCCACCGGGCGGGGACTGGTGCTCTCTCACCAATGCCCTGCTGTATGCGGACTGCAAGGGGGTCTCTACTGAGCCTCTTGCGACATTAGCAATATCGTGAGGGCTCTGGTTCGTCGTGCTATCAAGGTAACGTTATATCCTTACAATGAGGCACCCAGAACTGAACATATACTCCAGATATGGTCTGATCAGCTCAGAATATAGTGGGACTATTACTTCCTTTGATTCGGAAATTATACTTCTATCAATGCAGGTTAAAATAGCATTCACCTTCTTTGCTGCAGCACCACATTACTGGCTCATGTTCAGTTTATGACCAACAATAATCCCATGATCCTTTTCACATCTGAGATGTAGGAGAAAAATCAAAACAAAAACGAATGTAAGCAACAAAATTATTTAGACACAAACGGTCTGATGCAGTCATAGTCTTGAGGACATGACTAGCAGCATATTTAGATATATACTGAAAACACTGAACACAGATAATGATACCCTTCTCTCCCCCACTCCCCTGTATGCCCTCATCATGAAGATGGCAGAAACAGGTGCAGAATTAGATTGAGTGTTATATAGGTATAATAGCAGGAGTGCAAATCATGTAGACCTTTAAATGATGTTGGACTGCAACTCCCAGCATTCTTTACCATTGGCTATGCTCACCAATACCAGTGGAACTTATAGTCCAATAATATCCAGAAGGCAAAATGATTCCCACCCTAGCTTTGCACCATGCACAGAAATTGTTATTCGCTAATACTGTTGACTGCCTTGTGTAGAAATCTTCATAATATGCAGTTTCTGATAATTTTGACTGAGTAAAATCCTGTCTTTAAAAAAAAAATTCCCCTAATTCCAAATGAGAAAACATGTAGGCTTTTTTTTTCTGTGTTTCCCCAAAGGTTATATTTTTTTTACCCTTGAAAAAAATAGAAATTTGTTTTTGGGAGGAAAAAAGTGAAAATCCCCTCCCTTGATTTTTCTAGTTTGTTTCCAGGTCTTCATATCTCTGTTTTTATTTTAATTGATCCATAAGTTGCTCTGGGAGTTTTTTGGCTGGAAAGTAGGTTAAGCATACTGTAAGTAAATATTTGACATCACAGATGCCATTTGAGGGGAGACTTTCCTCACAGTTTTGAGGTTTTGCACTAGAGAGGGCAGGAGTTACTGGGTCTCTGTGCGTGTGTGTGTGTGTGCATGCATGTGTGCACGTGCCTTTCAAGTCTCTTCAGGTGATTTGGTTCAACTAGGAATCCTGTATATGACTTGCAGGATACAACAGTAATTCAGGAAGAAAGAGTATCTATGAAAGATGCTTGCTGCCACAAGGGGGCAATTTGACCTCAGACATTCTGCTTTCCAAACGTCCTCATCCATGAAACCTCATCACTGTCAAGCTCCAAAAATGCAGGCAGACAAAAAGCAAAACTCAAAATGGTAAAATATATATGAATTTTTTTTTTTTAAAAAGTCAGATGCTTACCTGACATTAGCTAGGAGCCTCCCAATATGCCTGTATGTTGGAAAGACTTGACAAAGTTGACTGACAGTGAGGAAATGTAGCAAGTGAAGGGTGAAGGTGGGAGTGAGAGAAGCTGACAAGAAAATGGAAGGGTTTATGAGGACGCAGAGCCTGGGCAAAGAGTGCGGTTGCTGCTGAAACTACAGCCTGCTTTGATTCATGCTCTTTTAGCAGCCTTTAATGAGGTGCTTCAGAAATCCCTTGGGGGATTATTACGGTTTTGTTTTTCTGTCATCCCTGCCAATGTGAGAGAATAGATAGAACACCTTCTTTGTGAAGCTGCTGGGTATGAATGAGAAGAGAGGAAGATTTTAAAGAAATGTAAGAAATCTTGAGTAGTTCAAGGCATTTTATAGTGCTCATGCACACACATGCACACTCACACAGAATGTTAGACTTCATATTGGTTTTGCTCAGTGTGGAGGAAAGAGCAGATCTGCTCATTTTTATTCCATCTTGAACTTCTCCTTTTCGATAGCCTCCTTTGTTACCTGCAAGATTTAAATAAGAAGCAACATCTGTATATGCATTTCCTGTGAAGTCCAGTCTAATTGTCTGGAATCCAGGGCCTTTCTGCACTACACTGTTATAGTGCTATTGTTCCACTTTCAACACCCTATGGAATCCTGGGGTTTGCAGTTTAGGGAGGGGCCTTTAGAATTCTCAGCCAGAGAGCTCTTTGGCCTCAGTAAACTACAAACCCCAGAATTCCACAGCATATTGAAAGTGGAATAATAGAACTATAACAATGGCCCTTTCCACACACGAGAAAGGAAACACGTGAAAACGGAACTCACCGGCTTTCTTGAGCATCCAAGCGAGTCTGTCGGGACGAGGAGCAGTGCAAGCTCGTTGCTCCACACTGCTCTGGTGTCCAAAATGGCGGCTTCTGGTTGGTGGAGGCTCTCCACCAACCGGAGAAGCTCGCCAGCCTAAAGCCCACCCCCAGCAGATCTGCAGGCACGCACTTGTGTGCGCCTGCAAATCTGCAGTGGAGCGCGGTGATGGAGCGACACGGAGTCGCATGCTCCGTGCTTTTTAAAAACCTGTTAAAAGAAGTTTTTAAAAAGCATGCTGTGCAACCAGTTCTGGTCTCTCTGAACCAGACTGAGGTATGGAACTACAAAAAGTAGTCTGCCCCAGTCCACTCCACAGTGCAGAAGACCTCCGTTGGAGGTCGTTCTGCACTGTTTTAATAGCCCGGTGTGGAAATGGCCAATGTGCTGTGGAAAGGCCTTCAGTCTTTCAGTCTAAAAGATGGAAGCGGTGATCATTTTGACAACTCAGTTTCAGATGGCATTCTTGGGATGGTGGTGGCGGCTGGGGACAGATGGCAATTGCACGGGATGATTTTTGCTCTCTGATGTCCAGCAGAACCAGATTTCAGTCAACCTGTGCAGAGACAGTCAAGTAACAGACTTCCTGGGCTCTTTTAGTAACCAGTCACTAAGCCACTGAAAGGAGTTTTAGTGGTGAGCCCAAGGCACGGTAGCAGTTCAAACTTGACGTAACAGGAAGAAATGATGAGCAAGTTGTGAGGAAAGGTTGGACATGAGCTGTAGTCCAAATAAAATATGTATGATATACATTGAAGTTTGCACCTGGGAATGACAGTGAATGATGTAATCCCATGTCACTCTTGCTGAGACATTGTAACATGTAACCGGGGCAGAGGGTTGCATCAGACATGGGAACGTGCAAAGTCGGCTAGAGTTGCATCAGCAAGGTATGTATATGAGGGGATGAGTCCTAGCCAACTGTCCGCTCGATTGTCTGATGGTGCGGCCGGAGGCTACGTCGGATGCATGCTGTGGAATGCTGAAACTCCGTTGGAGTACTGTAAATATGTATGTATCGTAACTGAAGAGTAAAAGCCTCTAAGTTGGAAGATAATAATGTGTGGGCGTATTATTGTGGTTTCAGAGCAATGCTGCTAGTGTTTATACACTGCTGGGCACGCTTCTAAGCTGTGTGTATAGTGCTCTGCTATATGGTGGTTTTTGACACACTTGAGTCTGGTACAGCGTTTTGCCAGAGCTCAGTGCAGGAGGGAAGTGCTATAGCGATTTTTGCGTAGCTCCCATCATCCACCAATCCCTCCAAACAAGTGAGGAACCCCTGAAAATCAAATGGCTAAGTGTGGGTGCTACCTGTAGGCAAAAATTTTACACTTCCAGTATTTATTATTTAATTTATTTAAATATTCATATCCTTCACTTTATCCTGAGAGCTCTGCAGGCATACAATAAAAATAAAATAAAATAAACACAGTTGAAAGCAATATAGAATTTACAATGATGGAAATAATTGTGAGAGGCAAATACATATCAGATGGTTAAATGAGTTAAAACAGATTAAAATCGTTTCAAAGTGTTTTCTGTGTCTGTGCTTTGGAGTTGACTTACGTGACCCCAGGAATTTCATAGGGTTTTCTTAAGCAAAGAATGCTCAGAGGTGGCTTTGTCATTTATTTCCTCTGAAAGACAGCCTATTGCACTGGGCGTTCGTTGGCAGTCTCCCTTCCAAGTACTAAACAGAGCTGACCTGTTTAGCTTTCAAAATCAGGCAGGATCAGGTGCCTTGAGGGGTAGGTGGGGATACAGTTAGACTGTAGTACTGAAATGAAGCCAATCAGCACTAATTGGACTTCTGATACTACAGCAGAGGATGAGCTCTCTCATGGGTCCCAATACTGTATTACTCCCAGAGGCAGAGGGTGGTTAAGCTTATGCTGCCCAGGAAACGAACAAAGGTGGGCCCTTCTTTAAAAAGAAGAACACCACAGAACTTATGCATACAAGGTTAGAATTCTATTAAGGACCTGTGCATATTTAAGTGTCCCTTATGTCTATGGATGTCCTTTTTTCAGTGCTGTGGCCATTGGTATGCACTTCTTCCCTCTCTAGCTGGCAAAGCTCCTCTCCTTGCTTACTTTGAAGCCCCAAAACTGCTTTGCAGAGCCATTCTATGCTTCATGGGAAGCAGGCAGGATTGGAAAAGCATCTGGCTACCTCCCTATAGCAAGAGGTGAACTGATGGTATCACCAATGAGATCCTGGAAGCAGGGTATCTTAGCACTGCTCTAATCATTGTGCATCTGGCAATGGAGATTTTCCCATCCTGCCTCTTTCCATCCTGCCTCTTTCCATCTAGTTGCTTCTTCCATCCTGCCTGCTCACTGTGAAGTATAGAATAGTTGTGTGGGGAGGTTTCAAGGGCTTGTCAGTAAGTCAGGAGGAGAGTACAGTATATGGCTCAGTGTAGAATAAGTCTGCATGTGGATGTTTGCGCTATGCTGAGGACGTTGTCTTGTATTAACCAGATGGTAGATTTTATGGCATTTCTGATGATCTATCAAAAGGAACCATGATTAAAGCTGTACCAAACTGAGAATGACCGTTTTGTTCATGTTGAAACTGGCTGTTTCATTTTGGCTATTTTTTTTCCCAAGGATGAGAGAAAATTCTTTTAGAGGGCAGAGAACTGGAAGAGGCTCCATTGTTTTTCCAGAAAATCCTGTTCTGAGGTGATTTTCCTAGAATTTTAGGAAATTCTGCCTGGCTGCTGAATGAAACTTATACCTCCTTGCCATTCACTTTAGCTTGACAGTTGGGTTTTCAACATTAATATTTCTTCAGATTTCAGTTGTTAATGAAGTTATTAATGAATCAAATGAGACATAGTGCTAAATAACTAACAATTTTTACATTACCTAGTTGGTTCTTTACTCAGATCCTAGTTTGCTAGGATTTTTGAAAAAACGAAACAAAAACTAATTGTAATTTTTTTAGGCCATTTCCGCATTAGACTGTTATAACGCTATTATTCCACTTTCAACATCCTATGGAATCCTGGGGTTTGCAGTTTTGGGAGGGGCCAGCTGGATTCCAGGATTCCATTGAATGTTGAAAGTAGAATAATAACGCTATAACAGTCTAGTGTGGAAATGGCTTCGATCTCCCAGAGGTGCACTAAAGGATGTTTCAAGGAAGCGGTTGTCTTTTTTACTTCCATGTTCTCCTCCTTTGTTCTGTACTGCATAGAGGCTCCTCAACTATCTCAGGAGACTGAATTTTGGAGCTTTTAACAATAGAATTTTTGTGAGGATGTACAAACAAATAAAGAAGGGAAAGTAAATAGGAGGCTAAGTCCATGTAAATGTAAGGTCAGGAGAGCCGGAAAGCAAGACAAGGGATTTTGGTACCGTGGGTGAAAAATGCAGTTTTCAAACATTCCTCCAGTTGTTTTTCTTCTATCCCAAGCTCAGGGATAAAGTGTGTGGGAGGAGTAAAATAATGAATGTGATTGTTCATCTTTATTCTGTTAAGGCTTTTAGCATAGAAATATAACATAGATGTAAACACTTCAGCAGAAATTCTGTCAGTTGTAACAATGCTGTCTTGTGGTCTGCATACTGAAGTTAATGGTTAAAATGTGTTAGAAAACAAGAGCTTAAGGGGAAATATTAAATAGACACACTTGAAGTCTATGTCTGCACTTTAAGCCAGCCAATTCAAAACAAAAGACGAGAAGGTGAATAAGATGGATATAGCAAAGAGGAACAGACAGAAAACAATCTTAGCTTCTTTGACTGAAGCCATTTCCGCACTACACTGTTATCGTGCTATTATTGCACTTTTAACATCCTGTGGAATTCCGGGGTTTGCAGTTTAGGGAGGGGTCTCTGAATTCTGCAAGGTCTGAGCAGAGCATTTTTTGACTGATGATCTTAAGGTCCCTCATTCATAGGGCTGCCATAAGTTGAAGTTGTCTTGAGGACAAATAACAATAAACATGCTGACCTAGTGCAGTTCCAGTATTGCAATGCATTGGAAATGCTGAAGTGTATGTAAATACCTTGTATGATAATTCCCCAACAGATGAAATACGAAATATATGATGTGTTAGAGAGATTGTAAGTTATTGTTACTCATTATTGAAATGTGCTATAAATACTATCTTCATATACTGCAAGTTTTTCGTTGTTGTATGCCTTCAGGTTGTTTCTGACTAATGGGATTTTCTTGGCAAGGTTTGTTCAGAGGAGTTTTCCCTTGTCTGCCTCTGAAGATGAGAGACAGTGACTTGTTCAAGGTCATCCGGTGGGTTTCCATGGCTGAACAGGGATTTCGAGCCTGGTCTCTACACCATTCTGGCTTTCATAAGTCCGGGGTGCATTCCTTATAAGAAGATAGTATGCAGGGACTCTGACATGTCTATAGTAAAAGTCTGCCTAGGCTATATTATGTCTATGAAAGGCAATATTCCTAGAATGATAGTGTCAATGTATATAATGAACTGCCACAAGGAGTGCATAAGCTAATTGTTTTCTGTAATCAATATAAACTTGCATGTTGATTTCCTTGCAATAGAAATTTCTCAGAGTTATCAACTTTAAGGAGAGTGCTGAAACTGTTCTGCCTACTAGACCGGTGCTACTCAAAATAGTGGTTCATGGATCAGTACCAGTCCAGGAGCTATTGGCTGCCAGTTTGTGGCATTCCAGTTTGTGGCAGGTTTCCAGGAGAGAGAGAAAATTGTAGTCAGTAGGCACAAATATTAATGCCACTCCTGTCATCTTGAGGAAAAATCTCTAATAGACCTACCACATCAGATAGCTTAAGACTCACTGTACTAGACAATACTGCTGTTTGCAACCTTGGGAGCGCAGGCAACTGAAAAGGTGAATTCTAAGGAACTTTGTTGGATATAGGTTCAGCATAAGACCTAGAACTTTCAGTTCTTCAACAAAGAAATGGGGTTGAGGAAACCACAGCTGTTTCAACATTAATTTAAAATTAACTTTATTGTTAAAAAGGTTCCCAATGGTCTGGAATTAGATTTTAAAGCTTAAAAATGATTAACTTAACATCCTTACTGTTCTCATTCTCACTGTGTAACAAATCACCAAGTTTAAGCAGAGAGTAAAAGCAAATAAATTCAAAAGAAATTAGTTGGCACTTACAGTCTTTAATAAAAAACAAAAAACAAACAAAAACTAGAGAAAAAACATTTGGGTCCAGCAACAAAATGTTGTAGCATGCTCTTATGTTTCGCTCTCTCAGCTGTGTCCTACTCTAGGATGTGTCATACAATTCTCCCTTCCAGTTGGTTTCCCATTTTTCCAACAACAATCCACCAGTGTCTGTACCACTGAACCACCTTAGCTTTTGATGGCCTGTTTTGGGGCTTCACTCTGACAGTAGTTTTTTCCTGAGTATTTTTTTTTTTGTACTTCTGCAAGCTTTGGGATTCTCTCAAATCAAATGATGCTCTGCTTTCTGCTGATGCCCCTGTCTCTTGTGTGGGGCAGATGTCACTTTGGCTGTAAAAGCAACAACATCTGTACCTGAACTATAGAGAATGGTTAACACTGTTAGATAATTGTGACTTTGACCTCTAGTATTTATCTCCCTTGCTTCTGAACAAATTTAGAAGCATGAGGCAAGGGAGAAGGGTTTGACTATTATTGTATTTAAGAGAGAAATAAGGAAGAGAATTAGGTTAATGAGATTTTATCCAGGAAACTATAAAGAGCTGCAAGGCATGAACAAATGACATCTAATGTACTAGGGACAGAGCCACTTAGGAATGGAGCATTTTCCTAACTGAATCATGCAAACTCTGTACTGTGAACATGTGTGGGTTAAATGAGGTCCTTATAAATAAATTATGAAACATTGTGCACATAGTCTTCATTGGCCATGGATTTTAAAAAGATCAAGGTGCATTTAAGGGCATTTCTGCACTACACACTCACTACTATTATTCTACTTTCAACGTCCTGTAGAATTCTGAGGTTTGTAGTTTACTGAGGCCAAAGTGACCTCTGACTGAGAATTCTAAGGCCCCTCCCTAAACGGCAAACCCCAGGATTCCATAGGATGTTGAAAGTGGAATAATACCACTATAACAGTGTAGGGTGGAAAGACCCTAAATTTTACCAAGCAAGATGGTAGCTCTGTAGCATGCAGAAGATCCCAACATTTTCATCTTCAGTGGTCCTATGACAAAGTTCTGGAGCCAGGCAACCAGAATAGCTTCTCAGGAGAGAAACCCAGCCCAGTAGTGTGTGGGAGGAGCTGGTGGTTGAGAGGAAAAGTTAAATAAAGCCAAGCACCAGTTGGCATTGAGTCCTTCGGTGAGATTCAAAGGGAGTAGAGTCCCTTAGCCAGTCAGAGGGTGTGACTTTGTGAGAAGGATTAATTCTCAGCAGAAACCTAGTGAAAGGTAGAAGAGTAATTAAACCCCAGTACAATCTGATCAGAGAATGTGACCTAGACTGGGAGTTGAGCCTTTGGTGGGAGTGTAGCCAAAAGGTTGTTTGTTATACTTGTGCTTTATATGTGAGCCTGAAGACAGAAGTGAACTATCTAAGAAGTACACTGAAGAAATGTATCAACCTTGAACTATATTTAAAATCTGAAATACTACTTTATTCTGATTGTTATCTTAATAACTGTTGCAGTTTATTTTTATAAATACTGACTTGGCTGAGTTGTATACAGTATATAAGGTAACACAGAGAACATGCTCCTATGAAGTTATTGAATAGATCTGAACAAATATTGAAAACTCTTACCCTTTTACGCAAAGGTGGTGTTATAAGGTGGGAGGCAGACCTATATGGTAAAGACAGGGATCCTTATTAGATTGGGGTACTGCCATAATCATTTGGGAGAAGTATCTGGGAAAAGTCACAGATCCTATGGCAAGTCATGGGAAAGTTCTTTATTAGAAACATGGAATCATGTTTACATGACAAAATTATAGCACTATGATTCCACATTAGGTGCCACAGCTGTATTCTGTGGAGTCTTAGTGTTTCCAGGATAGTCAGAGGCATCAGAGGAGCTCTCTGGTTGAGCATTCTAGATGTCCTCCCTAAACCACCATAGTAGTTAATGTGGAATCATGGTGCTGTAAGTGAGTAGTGTGAAAGGGAGAGCTGCTACTTATCAGTGTGAAAAACATTAGGATAAGTAGACAAATAATCTGACCAGGTATAAGACAGCACCCAATAAATCTTTATATTTCTTTGAATATATTAAAATACATTTTATGTGATTTTTTTCATCCCTCCCCTCAAAATTGGATTTCAGTTCAAATGCCTTTTGACGTTGAAGGAGGTCACTGTAAAAAAATGAAAGACTTCACAATCACATAAAACTAAGAAGATATCCTTTAAAACATTTACTACATGTGGACTAATCCAATCTTAGTTTTGCCTAAAACAGGCCCATCTGAAATAGTTTGAAATGGTTAGTTACAACCAATAAGTCCCATTATTTCAATGGGCCTGTTCCAGGTTGGATAGGTGTTTGGTTAGATCAGATTGAAATCTGTTAAAGGATACTAGAGAATCTTCCAGAAAATTTCCCAGTTTACCACCATATCACTACATTCAGACTTTCCTCTTAGAAAGCAATATCTAAGGTAAGAGTTATGGAAAAATGAAATGAGCTGTCCAGCATCTTATTGTAGTGTCCTTTCAGCAAAGTTTTCAAGAAGCAATTGCAAAATCAAATATGTAAGTTACTACTGGTTGTAACCTAACAAAATATGACCAAAAATAATGCCCTTTCAATTCTAAATAGAGAAAACTATTTATGTAGAATTTTGTATTGATTAACTCCAAATAGAGTTGAACCACTGAATCAAATGGTGACAAGCATATCGACACATAAGTAAATTCCATTGATCAACAGGTCTCTTCTAGTTAGGACTAACCTATAGGATACAGGCTATAGAGAGGCACGAAGATATGCAAGAGTGAGTATGCTGTTGGAAATTAAATCCCCTGTTGGACTTAATTTAAATCCCAAAAAATTATTTCAGGTTTTGGCAGAAGATCCCTGCAAACCTATGTTTCAGGTTGGTACTTTCAATCTCTCATTAAGCATAATGTAAATATTACCAGGACAATCATGGGGCATTTTCTACCTCTCTGCTTACTGTTTGAAAAGGCATGCATGACTGTAAGCTTTATCTGAATAGCAAGGGAGCAGGAGTTGTTATTGAGATGTTGCTATATCCCTTCCAAATAGAAAATGAGAACAGCAATCATTGTGATGCACACTTGTATTAAAATCCCCTGGCTATCATGTCCTCTCTTAGAAGGTTAAGAGGGGACATGATAGCCATGTTTAAATATTTGAAGGGATGTCATGTCAAGGAGGGAGCGGGCTTGTTTTCTGCTACTCCAGAGACTAGGACAAGGAGTAATGGATTCAAGCTGCAGGAAAAGATATTCCACTTGAACCTCAGTAAGAACTTCCTGACAGTCAGAGCTGTCCGGCAGTGGAATATGCTGCCTCGGAGTGTGGTAGACTCTCCTTCTTTGGAGGTTTTTAAGCAGAGGCTGGACGGCCATTTGTTGGGAATGCTTTGATGGGTGTTCCTGCATAGCAGGGGGTTGGACTGGATGGCCCCTGTGGTCTCTTCCAACTCTATGATTCTATGATGCTAAAAGAACAACAAGTAGCTTGTGGCTTTCCAGATGTTGCTGGATGGCAACTCTTTTAAACTCTAACCATTATTTCTGTTGGCTGGGGCTAATTTGTGTTGGGAATCCAATAACATCTACAATCCACAGGTTGCCCACTGTCTATTGAATGCTGGAATTACTATGATGTGGTTGCCTCCCTTTAGGGTGAGTTCACCCGATTATCTTCAACTTGGGTGCTTTTCCATAGAATCAGTTCCAATATTCAACTAGCAGTCATCAAGTGTACAATAATGAAACACAAAGAATTCAAATAATGAATTTGCAGGTGTGACTCAACCTCTGGTGATAATACAGAATTTAATTCAACTCCCTTTCCCTGTGTTGCCTCAGGAGATGAAAAAACACTCTTGTAACCATGGACCCAGGACTATGGGACTTTTTGCTACACATCTTCCTCATCCTGTGTGTAATTTATAAGCATATTATCAGGTAGGGGTCAGTAATTACTCCCACTTTGAGTCTTTTGCAGGTACAACCACAGTTATAAGGCCAGTGGCTTTCTCCTTTGACTTATTTTATCTGAGCTGGTGTGTTAATTAGATCCTGGGTTTGGCTTCCTTGACTGTGAAATATAATTCTGTTATCAGTCAAACCACATTCTGCCCTAGGTGATTTTTTGCTTAAGCTTTAATCCTTCTTCTTTTTTTTCCTCTCCCCCCTCCCCTGAATAAAGACTATTACCTTACTAGAATAAGCCAGAGCCCTCTGCTCTAAATAGAAGGTTTTTTAGAAAGAGATTTCTGATATGCTAAACCTCAGGGAAGTTTGATAAAAGGCAACTTTGAGGCTTTTTATTAATTATGCTTAAAACGTTAACAGGCGTCCATTGGGAGGTGCTCTTAAGAATCCATGCATGTAATATAGTGGAAACATTGTTTATAAAACTAAATGAATTGGAAAGTTTGCAACTCTTGAAACAAAAGGAGATATAACCTCTGTGTGCACTTGACAAACCTGCAATTAAAAGGCATATGTGAGGTAAATTCTGTTTTTTATCTTTGTTTCCCAATAATGAATGAGTTGATAGCAAAGTGGGGGTTGGAGAATCCTTGTAAGAGTGCTTAAAGTTTTTTTCCCCCCTGTGAGAAGGAAAGGAGTTTGAAATAATTTTTCTCTCTTTTAACATAAAGCTGCAAAATATCTAATTCACAAGGAACCATGATACTGATGACAATAATGGTAATGATAATAGTACTAGGTATAAACTCAATGCAAAAGGAGTAAAGATACAAAATAGCTGAAACAATGAACTAATTGTTTGCTTTTTTTTTAAGTGAAGCCCTCCATAAGGGTGTGAATAATGAAAAAACAAAATTATCCAGGTTGGTTAGGCAAGCCCAATTCACAATTTTGTGTTATTTTATTTGGTCCAAGTACATCACTGCATCCTGTTGGGATAGGAACTGCAATACCAAAAAGCATGATAGGAATTCCAGATTAACTCTTTGTTGACAGGTACTCTCTTCTTTACTTTTTTTGACCTTGGCGAGGTATACAGTGTGGTGAACTTCAAAGGAAGGACACTTTAACGCTGCCACATTGTGCCAATCTTCATAGCTAGGGGTGGGGAAGTCTGTTAGTTTCACTTTATCCAGCACTCACTTCTTCAATTCTTTCTTACAAAAGTTCTCTTTTCATTTTTCGTTTCAGTTTTCTTACAAGGAATGTGTGAGATTTGGGCCATTTCCGCACTACACTGTTATAGTGCTCTTATTCCACTTTCAAGATCCTGTGGAATCCTGGAGTTTGCAGTTGAGGGAGGGGCCTTTAGAATTCTCAACCAAAGAGCTCTTTGGCCTCAGGAAACTACAAACCCCAGAATTCCACAGGAGGTTGAAAGTGGAATAATAGTACCATAAGAGTGAAGTGCAGAAATGGCCTTTGATGTCAGAACAAAACATTCTTCTGAAAGTTTGTGTGTTTAGTCTTCTAGGGCAGCCAAACTTTATTTAAGCTGTGTTGACTCAAGACTAGGAGATCACATGGCTGCATATTCTTACCCTACCAGCCTTCATTTATAAACCTGCTGCTGCTCCCATTATTTTAAATTCCCATGCAAGAAAGGAAGGATTATCTTATATTCTGCTATAGGAGTGGTTTTGAAATAATCTGTCTTCAGGGAAAATGTTCAACGTTCACTTCTCTGCTGAGGAAACTCTGAAGATATGTCATGCAAAGGATTCTGGAACACATGTTTTGCAGATAGTCTCAGGCTATCCAGTTAAAAGGATCAGGGCGCATATGATTAGATTGCCCAAGATCCCAGAATACTAGTCAGAGTTGATATGCAACCTTCAACATTCCTATGAACAATGGAGAATTCCTCATCCGTTGATTCCATTTTGAAGGTGAAAAAAAAAATCAAGACTCCCAAATGAATGGGGAAACTTGAGTATGGAGAATTTTAGAAACATCTGGACCGAAAAGAACTAAAAGAACTAAAACTGAGAAAAACTGAGAAATTCATGGTTTTTGTTTTATGTGGGTGTTCCTGGAATAGAACCCCCACAGAGGGAACATGTAAACTTATATAAAACCAATATGTATTAAAATCCATCAATTAATATTTTAAAACCATAATTAAAAAACTATTTGGATAGGTCTGCTGGAATAATGAAGGCTTACTTCACTCCTGTTGTGGTTTAACTATTAATTGTTTTTCACTTACGTGGCAGTTACAGGGTTATGTAGCCTCACCGCATGTGTGTGTTTTGTACCACAGTCTGAAGTATGCTTTAAAAAAGAAAGTAACAAAAAGCAATTTAAACGAATAATTACTTTAAATGAGTAAGAGTGTGTGTGTTTTAAAAACAGAATACTTCAAGCTGGGTTCAGTACGTAAGCTGTGAGGCCATTCACCCCATAACTGCAAAGTAGTGCTGCTTTTAATATACTGTTAAGTATAATAGTAACTATGTTTGGGAGAGGGCTTTGGAACTGTATAGTAACTACTTTCAACAGCAGGTTTTCAAGCTTCGAAAGCAGTGTGTAGGAACACTAATACATACAGTATTCAGCTTTGGGCCTGTATTGGGCATGTTGTGTTTTCTGTAGCTATTTACAACCTAAACAAGCTTCAAATGCTGCTGCTTTAGATCACACTTATGCTGTGAAACTTTTCTTCCCTCAGTATTTGATTTGTCCTGTCTACCTTTCCTATATATTTTTGTCCACAAAAACTTTGTGGAGGGAAGGGACATTAAGCCTCCATAATCTTCTTACACTTAAGCAATTCCATTCAGGATGACTACAAAGAAAGAGCAATAACTTCTTTCAGACATAATGGTGATCTTGCCCTTTTCTACTTGGTTATATTCTTTGTCCTCGCACAAGCTTGTTACCTGCTGCTCTGTAGCAAAGAGAAGCTTTTGGAATAATGACAAGCTAGCAAATACAAATTTCCTTATTGGCACTGAATTCTCTGTTTTTTGCGAGTACATTTATTGACATACTAACCTAATTCTTAATCTCTTCCCTTTATTGTCCATTTCTAGGGAAGTAAGTAAGTAAGTCTTAACTTAGTAGGTTTATAGGCAAGGTATGGGATTTTGTCTAGAATTAGCTGGCTGAAAGTAAGTTCCACTGATATCAATGGGACAATGCAGAAGAAATAGAGAAATCCATGTAAGTGTTCAATTATTTTGGAAACTTTTCTAATGAAAAAAGCAATTAAATCAAATGTTTATCTAAAATGATTGACTTCAACTGAATTTCAGCATCAACTTTGTTTCAGAATCTTGTAATGAATTAACTAAATGAGAGACAATGCTAAAACCCAACAGTTTTACATTTACTGACTGGTACTTTACCCAAGGAGATCCAGTGAAGTATATTAGTTTGAATGTTGGACCAGGACTCTGGAAATAGAGTTTAAACATGTGCTTGGCTATGGAAACCCATTGGTTGACCTTGGGTCAGTCACACTTTCTCAGCCTCAGAGAAAGACCATGGCAACACCCCTCTGAACAAATCTTGATGAGGAAACCTCAGGATAGGTTCACCATAGGGTTGCCATAAATCAGAAATGTCTTGAAGGCACACAACAACAACTTTACCTAAAAGTTAGGTCCTCAGCTCTTTGCAGAACTACTTTCTCTTCTTATTTGTCCCTCAGATAAGGGGAATTACAAGGTTTAGATCACAAGATCCAAACCACTTATTCAAGATTAGAACTATGGGTGAATTTTTTAAGAGTTTTTGCAATTAACAGTCTCAGCAATTGATCCTTCTCCAATACATTTCTAAACTAAGAAAGGATCCATACTGATGAAGGCAGGAATTTCTTTAAATATATAAAGCTGGAGGATTTCAGAAAATTAGAGAAACACTTGAAATTCATGAGAAGTAGAGACTAGAATTAGAAAAAGAGAATAATTTCTTGAAAGAGTAATTTCAGACAACCTTCTCTACTTTACCAAATACTTCTGCTGAACATCGACATTGTGCAACCAATTGTGTATTTGCTTATTGTTGCATTGTGTAATGGGAAATACACAGGGGCTGTTTCCGCAGTCCCAGTGAATCAACTCGAAAGCACTGATAATAGCTACATACTATCTCAGAATGGGCAACTGTGTGCCTGAAATCCTGTTGGTAAGTCCCAGCTAGAGTAGATCCAGTTGGGGGAATAACTGAATAATGAGTCACATAGGTAAATCTAATTGATTCAATGGCCATTTCTGCATGGGGTGAGGGAATCGCCCCATGACGCTACTACTCTCGACCAACTGCTGAAGCTCGCCAGCCTAAAGCCCACCCCCGGCAGATCGCAGGCTCGCACCAATGCGAACCTGCGAATCTGCATAAGGGAGCAGGCTCGCAGTGGCGCGCCCTGTGCTTTTGAAAGACCGGTTTTTAGCGGTCTTTCAAAAGCACGCTGGACGACCACTTGGGGTCGTTCTGGAGCGGGCTGGGGTGCGGATCTACGTTAAGTAGGTCCGACCCAGTCCGCTCCCAGGTGCAGACGTCCTCCCTGGAGGACGGTCTGCCCCGTTTTAAAAACTCCGTGTGGAAATGGCCAATGTCTCTGTTCTAGACTGGATTAGTCCCATATGAAAAGGGTTAAATTTGTGGAGCGTTGCTTTCCCATCTACGAACTGAGTGTATCTGTTGCAAAATGTCTGAAATGAAGACTTACACATGTGTGTGACACCAACAGAATTCTGGCCAATAAATAAATATTTTTCCTCCAGAGAAGAATTTTTGTTCCACAGAGCAACTTTAGGAAGATTTTTGTGCCTTGATAATTGCAGATACAGCTCACTCTATCTAAAGGGAAATTAAAGGTACAATTAATAAATTGTTTTTAAAATCACGTATACATAAATGACTATTTCACTATCAGGTGGTTAAATAATTGCAAACAGCTATAGAAATCCTTGTTTCTTTTTGTTAAGGCTGCTTAATTCCAAGTTTATTTTTTTTAAACAAGCAGTAGGAAGAGCAGCTTAGAAAAGAGGAGGTCTTCTTTATATCCGCACAGTCCTCCTCCAGTGTTTTACAGCATACATCACAAAGACCACCCATCTGTCCTAGGAAATTGAATTTTGAAGCTCTTAACTCTGGTACTTATTCTGGGACTCAGTAAGCTAAAGAAAGGGAGATGGGATTATAAGGAAAGGAGAAAATGAAAGCAAGAGTTGAGTTTTTGTTGCAGTTGATAGGGGATGTAGTTTTCAAAGAGATTCATGCAGCCATTTCCTTCTTTCCTAAGCTCAAGGTAGGGGCTGCGTAAAATCGTAAATACAATTTTTGACCTTCATACTGGTATAAGCATATTCCTGAGTTTTTAGTGCAGGCATGTAACTTAAATTTAAAAGGCAGTTTAAAACAAACTTAATAGTTCATAAAGTCCCTTAGAATGTTCATGTAACTGTATTACAGTAGTTTTTTTTTTAAAGAAAAAGCTTATTAGTGAATTAAATGCATCCACCCATTTGCTACTAACTTTTATATCTCTGAAATTTAGCCATGACTAAAGTCCCATTTAATTCAGTGGGAACAAAATGCAGGGAAAAAGTCTGGGTTCAGTCTAAAATATATCTAGTGTTTTTACTAGCAACAGTAAAAATTCTCACATTCTCAGGGAACAGACATTCAAATTCAGTGAAACAAACCATTGATATAGAAGGGAGATAGTTTCAAAGGATGTAGCAGGTTTTTTTTTTTTTAGGACAAACTATTTCTCAGGTGTGTGCTAGACCTGTGCACTGATGGCTTCATGAAATTCTTAGGGACATTTCATAGTGTAAGGAGAAATTCTCCAACAGTTTCACAGAAGTTCATCATGAGTAGTGGCAGAAGTATAGCTTCCTTCCTTCCTTCCTTCCTTCCTTCCTTCCTTCCTTCCTTCCTTCCTTCCTTCCTTCCTTCCTTCCTTCCCTGGCTGAGCATATGTGCTGCAAAGTAGGTCAGAAGATCTCCTCTAGGCATAGCCAAGGTCATTGTCAAGCAGATTACCAGGTAACTCCAGAGATTATAGGCTTAAAATGACATTATGGGTAATATCTCTGATACCACAAAATAACAAAGTAAAGGGGATTTCCCACCAAAACACTGATTTTTTCAGTTCTTCTTCTGTACACCTGGATGTTTCCTTGCATTGTTCCCTTACCTGTCCACCACTACAGAGCTATTATGACAGCCACTAATTCTTTGTCACCAAACATTAAGATCAGTAACTCCATCTGGACCCCATTGTCCATGTGGTAACCTCCATTGTTTGCTCAGCCAGAAAGCCACTCACGCCCACGCCTTCCAGGTAAATTTTGAGTATAAAAGCCTTCCATTTTGAGAAGTTCAATGCAGGACTTCATTTGTTGGTAGCCATGCTCTTGCTCTGATTCCCACACTAGAACTGTCCTTAGGCGCAAGTCTAAGCCACATTGCTCCTTTCTTCATTCTTGCCTGTTCCTTAAAAACTCTGCTATCAATAATTTCCCCCCTTTTATGCTTTAGTTAGCTCTTGTGTGAGTGTGTGAGTGCTTGGATCTTTTGCGTACATGATTGAATTCTTCAGTAAAACACGTTTTAGTTCACTTTGGAATCTCTGGCTGTGTCTTTTCTGTGAGGTCCCTATAAACATTGGTAGAAGATCTCGTTAGGTTACCCCCGTCTTGTAGGCCTCCTAATTTGTGCTAATTAATTCCTCACTGTCACATGGGGGTACTGGCATC
The DNA here is from genome assembly GCA_030412105.1 of Cyclura pinguis. Taxonomy (NCBI): domain Eukaryota; kingdom Metazoa; phylum Chordata; class Lepidosauria; order Squamata; family Iguanidae; genus Cyclura; species Cyclura pinguis. The sequence goes on from CM059599.1 coordinate 206,605,781, forward strand.
AGAGGGGACCCCTGAGTTACCCACATTTTGGGGTAACATTTCTCAGCAAGAAAAAAAGGGGTTTTGATCCTGAACTGGTCTGAACCTCAGGGATTTGCCCTTGAACTAGAACCTCATCCTATCATTATGGACAATTGAACTTAGACCACCGAAAATGTCAGATAATCATAGCAGTACTGACATGATATTTATTTATTCAAACATTTACATCATACCCTTTAACTGAAGATCTCAAGGTGGCTTACAATAAAATCTACTTAAAGCAATAAATAATTATGAAAGCTTAAAATATTAAAAATATATTAAATAGTTTTTCAGTTTAAAACCAGACAACTTAAAACCAATTAAAGCAATCTTGAATAATATAACTATAAAACAGGTGCAGCCTTGATAAAATCAGTTTGGCCTGAAGACTTTAATAAAAAGCCAAGTTTTAGCTTGGTGCCAGAATGATTCTAATGTGGGTGCCAATAGGGCTTCCAGAGGGAAGAAATTCCACAACTGGTGCATCACTGCAGAAAGAGCCATCTCCAATGTCATCCAACAATGTATTTCTCCTACTTGAAAGGACATCAAGGAGTCGCCCTTCAATAAATCTTATTTATTGGACAGGCAAATATACAGAGAGGCACTCCATGAAGTCTTGAGGTCCCAAGCCAAATTTTTTGGTGTGGTGTGGGGTTTTAGTATTATTTCCAACACTTTGATTTCAGAGCAGATGCAATGAAAATAATGGTCAGCTTCAATTCCATGTGGCATCTAAACATTTTTTTTAATGGAGGAAGAGAGTGCTTACAGCTGGCACAGTCCACCACCCCTGTGGTTGCAAACATTTGCCCTACTACACCAGGTCTTGATGTCAGATGTGGAAGACCCATTAAAATCAGCAAGATTGAATACATATAAGATAGAATTGTGAATCTGCATGTATTTTCTACAGTGACAACAACAATTTTGAAAGTAAACTCAAGTATGTTTTCCTTCTTTTTATGTCTCCTTCAGTAGGCATCACCATAAAACTCCCTTCTGGGTGTGAGTGAAAGAGTAATTCTTCACCTAAGATGATGCCTCCCACTTGAGTTCTTATATGTGCATTACTGTAATGTAACAATAAACAATTGTCTTGAAAAAGATGTCCTAGTACAACATTCAAACCACTACATCATGTGGGCTGTTGTATAATACTTACTCAGAAGTAAGTGAAATACTTTCAGGATAGTGTATTGAAGAGCCCAAAAACCCTAAAGACACCAGATCCCATCTGATCTTGGAAGGTAAACAGGGTCAACTCTGGTAAGTACTTGGATATGATATCACCAGTGAATATCAGGTGCTGTAGGCTATATTTCAGAGAAAGGAATTGGCCAAACCATGTCTGAGTACTCTTTGCCTAATCAAACCCTGTGGAATTCATGGGGTCTACATAAATTGATATATGAGTTGAAGGGACATAGACACATACATAATGCATTGATAAGCATGGGAGACATAAATCATACCAGGCAATGGGCTGCAACTCCTACCATTCTTCATCTTTGGCTATTCTGGATAAGGGTGATTGGAGTCGCAGTCCAGAAATGGTGCATGGACCACTCCTATACACGGAGTAAAGGACTACAGCCGAAACGCTATTGTCCTAGAGATAAACCATCCCTGTTAGGTCAATCTTACTATAACATCTAAGGATCTAATGGGCAACCTTTCAAGTATGTGCTGTTAATGCCTCTCCCAAAATGTAATTTCTCAATAGTGCTCAGAACTTATAATTTCTGTTCGCTCTGCAGCTTTGAACAATCAGCTCCATAGATGGCATCTTTGACAAGAATTACACTTTATTTAAGACCCATGAGTACATAATTTTATTCAAATCCTTGCCTGATTACCTAGTGATGGTAATTTTAAAGTAATTCTTACTGCTGCGCAATGCATCATAAAATCACATCCCCATTAAAATAGATGCCTTAGAGCTGAACACCTTTCATTGATGTGGGAGTTTGCAAAGAAAAACACATCATAGCTTGAGATATAACTCCACAATGATACTTGTGGACTAGTTTGAGAGAGAGAAAGGATGCTGTGTGTGAGCAGTATTAGATAGCAGAACACAAGGAAGCAGCCATATTTGGAGGCTTACCCCATCAGGACTATTGCCATGTATATTTTTTGAGAAGGCCATAGCTCATTTGAGCTGCTTCCTACTGAGTCCTCCACTTCCAGCTTTCTAGCACCCCCACCCAGCTTTATGGTTAGCAGCTCCCCTTAAAAGAACTCCCAAAGTGAGGAGGCCTGCATCAACATGGACTCCTTTGCACATTACTCACAGTACTTCTGTGGTACCATGATTTCTGTGTCCTCACCTCTCCATGGGATATTCTAAGGAGAGCATCCATGCACAGGTTCAGTACTGTATTGGTCTCTTGATGAGACTATTGATTTTGTCTGGTGAGAGGGAACTGATATTTTGTGTAGGATATTGTCTGAGATGCTAAAAAGAGTTAAATTAAAGGTATACATGGAAGGAAATTTTCCAGATCCCTCTTACTGACACTGAAGACATCTGAAGCCCACAAAGGCTTTTGGAGAGGTGGAATGGATGCATGAATGCTTCTAAAGGAGGTTAAACCACCTCAGATAATATCAGCTGATCTCATGTGCACCCATGAAATTGGCTCCTCTTCCAAAGACTTGCAGTTTAAGTATGCAATAATATAATTTGCTCCTATACAGGTACTGAATTATCAGTGTTGTTAAAAAGGGCATTTAATTAGCACCTACAGGTATTAATCACTTAAAGGAACAGCAGAGTAGTAGGGATAGGTTTCCACACCACAAAAAAGAAGAGCAAGTCATCATTTATCAGCAAACTTTTTATTCAAGACTAACAATAAGCACACATGAAATCAAACAACTAAGCCTGGTAAGGCTTGCATAAGTAAACAAAAACATGAACCTGCTAGAGATCTTGAAGGCTTCTTCCAACACGCATCCAAGAATGACTGTTCTTCTTACCAGACTTCACTTCTTGTTTTCTCTTTTGATGGCCAAAATTATAGATCATTTTTTTTTTTAACATGGGGGAGTGGATAGTGAGGCAGGATTATCTGTTCTTCCCTGTTTTCTCTGATTTGCTGGCCACACATACTCAGTAAGGGATTCTGTAGGCAGCTGCTGTTCACCTTGGCTGTTGCAGGCAGGGACACATGGCTACAGTAGGATTAGCTGGAGAAGAATCCCATTCTTTCCCAGCTCAAGCTTGATTGCATAGTTTACTGCAAACACACTGCTGCAAACTGGCACTGGAAGTCTGTGGCCCTTTTCGCATAACATTTTCAATGCGAAAGGGCACCTGGAGTGTCATGCGATTGTGAGCAGCAATCTGCACGATGCATTCACAATCGCGCGATGCTCCAGGGGCTGGCAGGCACCGATCGTGCACCTTTTCATTTTCGGCTAGAAGCTGAAAATGGTGCGCGATTGCACATTGTTCCTGGGCCCCGCACGCACTTACCTGGTGTGCGGAGCCTCCGGAGCTGCGCTGGTCACACTGGAAATTCCCAGGCTGTGCAGCAGAAGGAAGAGGTGCGGCTCTTGCGCAAACAGGCAGCTCGTACGGAGCTGAAGGACCCCGGACGTGAGAGCCTCTTGCCAGAGGCTGCTTGTGCGGTCCCCGCACCCCAGCGCCGGAAGAAGGTAAGGTGCGGAAAGGGCCTGTGTTTCTCCAGTCCTCCTTCACTATCCTCCCAATGCTGATTTTGTTACAAATTTCTGGCTAGACAAAGGACAAGGAGAAAAGGGGGTGCATGGTCAAGGCTCTTTTTAGAAGGGAGCTGTTAGAAGCTTTGTTATTTGAGGTATGCTTGTATATTGTTTTCTGATGTAGTGCTAAGATGACGGAAGCCTTTGCCAGTGGAGACGCGCTGTGCCTCCTTCGTTTTTGCTTTTAGACAAACACTGAAGTTCTGCTTTAGCCAGCTTAGAAAATATGATAATGTTTTAACATGCTGTGGCTGGCTTTGCATTTTTGTTGCTGTCTATTTCCTGTTTATGACTATGTTAACGCCTAAGTTTATCTTCCGGATTATCTACTGGCATGAACTGATTTGTTTTAATTCTCTTTTTAGGTCATTGTCATGTATTTTATCATTCGTTTTATAAGCTGCTTTGAATACTGTATTTGCTGGCATATAAGACTCACTTTTTTTTCCTGAAAAATACCGTTTGAAAATGGGGTGCGTCTTATATGTCGATGTGTCTTACACGCTGGCAAATAGTATTTGTCAGTGTATAAATGGGGTGTGTCTTATATGTCAGCAAATACATTACTTTTTGTAGAAAAGCTGGGGGAAATTAATAGACCAAACAATCTAAGCCAGGACTGACAAACTGTGGCCCTGCGTCGGACTGTAACTTCTACCACCCTTCCCCAGGATAGCCAATGAGGAGGGATGGCAGGAGTTCCAGCTCAACACCATCTGGAATGCCACAAGTTGCCCACTCCTGAGTTAAAATGAATTAATTCAAGTCAACTGCACTGCTTTCTTATGTGGTAGCACACATTTGCAATCTGTGCTTTCAAGTGTTTGGAATTTTGGATATTTACCATTTATAATTTAACTCTTCCTTCTGTATGTAGATTGCCAGCCTCCTGGAGCTCCTGTGATGAAGGAAGAAGTACAAATTAAAACAATAGTTGTGATAGTGGTGGTGGTAGTAGTAGCAATAACAATAGTAATAGCTGCAGTAATACCGTATTTACTGGCTTATAAGATGCACTTTTTTCTCCCCAAAATACCTCTTAAAAATGAGATGCGTCTTATACACTGGGTGCTCATTGGAAGCCCTCCTTTAACCCCCTCTTCTGAGGCTAAATGTAGATGAAAAGAGAGGAGGTGAAAGGAGGACTTCCATGAGGCTCCACCCCCGTCCCCTCAGCTGGCCTTTTCTGGGCATTTTTTTAAAGCTCAGAAAAGACAGCTGAGGTCAGGGCAGCCTGGCGCTGGCTCCAGCCCCACCCCAGGCCCCTTGACTGGTCTTTTCTGGGCGTTTTTTTAAAGCTCAGAAAAGACAGTCAGGGGGCTGGGAAGCCCGGTGCTGGTGCTGGCTCTGCCCCTGACCCTCGGCTGGTCTTTTCCAGGCAGTTTTTTAATGTCTAGAAAAGGCAGGGGAGGTTCTAAAGGGCTTCCTTAGACCTTCCCCTCTATGCATTTTGCCTTCGTCAGGAGAACTCCCATGGACATTAATGGAAGGGAATTGGGGGTAGGGATGCCTTGGTACTGTAGTAAAAAAAAAAAAAAAGTTTTTCACAAAAATATCTGTCAAAAATGGGGTGTGTCTTATACCCTGATGTGTCTTATACACCAGCAAATATGGTACTTTTAATTGACCCAATAATGACTTGGGGTACTTGAGGATTTTCTTTTGTGCCTCATTTTTAAGTAAAGCACTCTTTGCATTCTTTGTAGTAATACGTACACCATAGTGCCATAATTCTTCAATATTTGCGCCTCTCTGCATTTTGCAATACAGTGCTTGGATCTCAAAATAATATACCAGATAAATATGAAGCATGTGTTTTAGGGCAGAACGCATACAGAAGTGACTTTTAAGATAAACTGCATACAAAAATGTGTAATTTTTTGGGGAGAGGCTTATAATGCATATAAAAATGCACATTGTGCTTCAGTAGTAACATGAGTATATTTGTATATACTGACCTCTTTTAGAAATAGCAAAAGGTTTCAGAGATGAGATGGCACAGACTGATGAATGAACACATGCAAAGTCGTAAGTAGTCTGGAATAGGCAGATCTATCCATCCCAAGTACAGAGGCTATGCTAGGTAATTTACTATGGTAACTGTGGAATCTATTATGGTACAGTGGAATAGACTATGGTAATACATATATTGTCATGCAAAAAATCATGACAACATAAAAATGCAGAGAAGTATGAGTACTGGAGAAAGTAGGTTGCCTGTGAGCAGACTTTCTGGACCTAAGAAGAACATAATATAGCCATGGATGTTTTGGCTGTATTCTCCTCCATTTTAACTCTTCACCTCTAATTCTACTTATGTGAATGAGACAAACAAAATAAATGTCAAGTAAACAGAGAAAAATGAGTGAATGAGTATGCATATGAGCATGTGCCAGAGAAAATCCTCCACAATTTTCCCATGACATTTCTTTCCTGTTGACATGTAGTTTAAATCATAGGAGGTAATTCCTTCTTGGATTGCCCATAAAATGATGATTTATCTCTCTTGCTCACAAGGCAATTCTTGTGATATATAGAAGTATATGTATCAGTGTTTGTGCAAATATATCCACTACAGTTGATACATGGCTTATTTATTAGGAACAGATCTGCCATGTAACCATCTTTTAAAAACTGTCATTTCTCTTCATTTGATGCCTTTTTGCTTCAGTCGCTCCCCCTCCCCCCATTTAGCAAACTACACTTTTAAATGAGTTTTCAAGTTCCTGCAAGTGGCCTACATCCTTTGCTTAAGTGGTTAATGTGCAGTCATGGAGCACTGTGTTTTCATGTGCAGCTATATCAGTCATGTGACTGTCCAAACAGAGAATATGAAAACAAGTTGAAAGAAAAACAGGTACAAAAAGGAAGCTTTGGAAAAAGAGTTGGGCTCAGTTGCGTAGGGACGGGGGGCGATGCGTCCCCAGCAGCAATTTTTTTGGGACCCACACTGTTGCTTGCCTGCCCTCCCCCATGTGACATAGCCCCACCCCCTGTGGGATGTAGCCGCCCTCCGCGCCCCGCCTCTGCCCTCCCTCTGTGCACTCCAAGCTATGCCATTGGTATAGTAACAGCACTCCTGAGGGGCAATGGTAGTTTTGTACAACAAAGTTGTGAAGGTCTGGGGGAAAAATACTGGAAAAAAAATCAGGAAAAAGCTGGAACTCCCCTCGCCTCATTCCTCCCTCTCATTTTTTCCAGAGAAATTGAAAAAATGGATTAGCATTCCAGAAGGGCTTGGGGTATGCAAGTCCAAGGCAAATCAGAGTGGCCATGGGTCAACACTTGTGTTGCATAGCTTGGAGGGTTCTCGCCCTTGTCCAGTGAGGGCTTTGAAGAAATTTCTCAGCAACCAACTGGCCAGGTTGGGTCTGCTTTTCATTCATGGTGACCAGTCCTCCCTTATTAGATTTCAATTCATTTCAGTTTTCAGATTTTGGTTAACATCATTAAGGATGCCAGAAGCTGAATATAGAAAGCATTCCTTTTGGATTGGTACTGCCACAGCACCAGCAGACTGTACTCTCCTGGCAGGTGCTATTCAAAAAATGGGAAGGCGGAGGTCCAGGGCATTCAAACTTTATATTTGCCTGGGTTTGAGCATCCATGTCTGACATGTGGTTGTATTAGTTGCAAGATCTCGGTGCAAAACAGTCTGGATCTGGGGCCACAGACTGGAGATTGTGGGGCTAAAAACAGCTGGATCCAGCATTTGTGCCTGGAAGATCACATTGATATTAGCTGGATGGGCAGGAAAGGAAAGTGATAGGACTCATTGCTGCCAATGATTCTGGATTGTGTGAAGCAGGATGGAGCAATGGATGTGATTTTCATTCAAATCAGTAAGAATGATATTGGGACAAGTACAAGGCTGGATTTATGGGAACAGAGCCAGGAGGGACATATATGAACAGGTAGAGCATTTCCCCAAAGTGTCACCAATATGGTCTGATATGCTGTAGCGGCATGGTCGGAGAGGGACAAGCCAGCTAGAGAAGCTGGGCATTGTTTGCTGCACACTAACTAAGGCCGCTGGGGACATGGTCATGTCATTGAGAGGCTGGTGGATTCAGCATTACAACGTATTGTTTAAGTGGGAGGCCTTGTATTGTGACAATAGTGTTCATCTGTCAGAATGGGTCCAGGTCACCTGGCTGTATGCAACTCACTTTGAGATATACTCTTGGTTGCAGCTGTTCCAGATTGGTGGAAGGCAGGAAAGAACTGCCCACATTTTATGACAGTGCACGTGGGATCCAGATCCCGGATGACGGAGTGGTGTTGTTGTCGGGACCAACAAGTTGGTGGGGTCCCATTATGGGACCTTTGGGATGTAATGTTTGGAATCACATCCAGCTCCAAGTGGTGCTGGATGTTCACACTCCCAAATGACAGGGGGTCCACACAATGGCTTCCACCCCTGTGATATCCCAGGATTATGATTTCTGGATATCACTTGGCAAGTAGGCGGGACCTGGACTCATCAATACCTGGATCCTGATCCATGTCAGTACCAACCTCTTATAGCTGTAATTGATGAAGTTGTAACCTTATTTTCCTTCAGTTATGTGTCTTGGTGTTTTCTGTATTGGTGGAGTCCCTTGAATCAGCAGTGAGTTTCCCACCTACTTACCCTGACCAAATTCAATTGGAACACCTATTTTCAGCATGACCAAGGCTGGTCAATGGTAACAGGGGCCAATTTTTGCAATTCCTACAAAATTGATGTTACTGCTTTTTTTCATCAAAAAAATCAGTCAAAAAAGTAAAACCAGAATGACTTCTCATTTCAGTTTCCAGGGTCTTGATGAGGTCTGGAAGATATTTCAAGCTAATCTACTGCTTGTGAGATTCTTATCTGGATTTTTTTGGGTTGCGCAGTAGCTTGGGATTTCTGGACAACCTTGAGGGCCACAAAATTGTAGGGCTACATTTGATGCATAAGCTGTAGTTTCTCAACCCCTGCACTGGGGCATGAACACAGACTGAGGTTGTAGAAGGAGTTCTTCAAGTTGGCTGGTTATTACTTGGGCAATCCAACTCAAGAATGGATTCTGTTCATGGTTATACGATTGCTAGCTCCTTTCCATTCAAATTAAATATCTGAGGCTGTTGAATGATATTCCCCAGTAAGTTTATATCTAAAATCAACAAAAACCCTTTAGAGGATGTAAAGCAAATGAACAGACACAGGCTTGCTGTCTGATTTAATAAAGGTTAAGGAAGCAGATCTCCCTGTGATGAACATGACATTAAACAGAACTATGAGACAGAATATAGTTGGCTGGTAAGATTGGGTTAATATGACTGTGATGAAACTTTGTTTGAAATACTTATTTAAATCTGAGTAATGTAATTTGTTCATTCTAATACTGACAAATTGGAGGGCACCTAGCAACAAAAATGAAGGAATAGCTGAAAGGATTGACTTACTGCCTCTTTATGGCAGGGGATAGTTACAGTGGTTAGGCAAGAGACTGTAAATCAGATGGACTGATTAATCGCCTGACCTTCATTTCCATATTCTTACATCTTGCTCTCTGTCAGAAACTCGCCTCCCCAAAACGCCAAACAAACCTGGAACAGAAACCCAAGTGTCAGTTTGGGTGGGACAGTACTTGAATTCTCCCCTCCCTCCCTGCCTCCCTGTTTCCCTTCCTTCCTTTATCTGTCTTTTAAACTGTAAGCCTGAAAACAGGATTATCCTATTGTTGACCAGTGGTGCTGCTCTGAGAACCCTTTTTTTTGGGGGGGGGGAGGGCACGAAAGAGTAAGATAAAACACTTTAAAGAACATATCATGGATAGTAGTTACAGAGTAGGGTAAAATGTGTAGGAACACAATGAGTTCATGTGTTCTTATTAAAAAAACAGAATAGATACTATTTCAGAATAGATTTACAAAAGAAGATTATGAAGACTCTTTGATAGTACTTATATTATAAAATACCATAATAACCTAAATACTATTCCTATTATTGTTAATATACACCCTTCTGTCAAACAAATCATGTCTCCTTTCAAACTTCTTTCTTTCAAAATGATGGATGCCCACATAGATGTCAATTTTCCTTCAACGCTAAATTATATATATGTTATCCACATATCTCTACTGCTTCATTCACATTACAACTTGTTATTTCAATTTTTGTACCATACCATTTCAATATATTTCTGACAGTCGGGATGTTAAGTTTTACACATACTCACATATCCTGTTCCTTATCAATCATATATATTAATGTAGATTTTCATATATATGTTCTAAATACTTTATGCCTCATCTTTATTTTCTATATAGTTTATCCTTAATCCTCAATTCCAAGAATTGCCAACTTTCCCCAGTTCGATTCCCATAGAGGAGATAATATGTTCCATTTATCTTCAAATTGATTTACAGTCTTTTCTGATAGCAAGGTTGCTAGTTTGTCTAGTTCAGGCATTTCATAAATTTTTTTTATAAGCCAATCTTCTATAGTGGGAGTTGTTGTGTTTTTCCATTTCTGTGCAAATATTAATCTTGTTGTGGTAATCATATATAAGAAAATCTTTTTGGGGATCTATTTAATTGTTGGACTCCTTCTACCATATTAAGCAAGTATATTACTGGGCGCATTGGAAAGCAGATTTTGAAAACATCAGAAATTTTATCATTTATTTCTCTCCAAAATCTCTTGGCTTATTTACAATGCCACCATACATGACAAAATGTTCCTTTTGGATCACATTTCCCACATGTATTGTTTTTGTTATTGGTCATTTTGGAGATTTGTGTTGATGATAAATACCATCTGCAAAATAACTTGTAGTAATTTTCTCTTAAGTTAACACATTTTGTAAACTTTAATGTGTCAATATTATAATAAAATAGGATGTCTTATGTTTTGTTCCCATTTAATCATGTTTTTTTTTCCCATTTCCAGTTTTAATAGCATTTTGTCAGTTCTCCCAATAGTATGCTTTGTATCTGGTTTCAATAGTTATAAAATTCTCTGTCTTTAATTTCTAGTTCATCTGATTTTATATCTATTTTGTATTACTCCGCCAATTGTCTATGTAATAACCAAAGAGTAGCAAAATTGTATTCAATTAATTATTCTTTTGATTTTAATTGTAGTATATCTCCCTGAGTTTTCAATATGTCTCTGTATAAAATCCATTTGTTAAGTTTTTGCTTACCTCTGCCATAAAAGGCTTCATGTATGGAGATCCATAATGGAATTTTTGGGTAGAGTTTTCTCTTGTACTTCATCCATATCTTCAAAAGTAATCTTCTTATATAATAGTCATTGAATTATTTGTTCATTTTGACCTTATTGTACCGGATGTAGTATGCCAGCCAAATATTAAATCTGTGCTCTCTAATTACAGTAACCTTGTGTTTCTCAGTGCAATCTAGTCCAGGATCTATACAAGATAACTTGCATGACAGTAAAGTTTTGAAACTGGTAGACCTGTCTCTTCTCTTTCCTTTGCATCTTTCAAAAAATTTCCATTTGAATCTGGATTTTTTTCTCCTTCCAGATAAATTTTGATAAATCTTTATTTCTCTATTTAAATGGTTTATCATTTGTGTTTATTGATAAATTTGTGATTATTGATAAATCTTTATTTTATTATTTAAATGGTTTATCATTTGTGATCATTGGTAAATTTTGGAATAAGAAGACCATTTTAGGTAAAATATTCATTTTAATTGTTGTGATTCTTTCCATCAGAAATAGGTTGGATTTAATACATTTCTGCAGATCTTCCTTAACCTTTCAACAAACCGTTTTAATAGTTGTTATTGAACAAATCTGCCTTATTATTTGTTATGAAAACATGTATGTATTTAACTTTTTTGCAGTTTTAAAACTCATCTGATTCACCATCTCTGTTTTTTCTATGACTTTTTTTTGTAATTAGAATTGTTTTCTCTTTGTTTATCTTGAAGCCTGATACTTCACCAAAAATCTTGTAAACTTTGTAAAACTCTATTTACACTGTAAATTGGATTCTGAAGCAAAATTGCCAGGTCATCTGCAGAAGCTCTCAGTTTGTATATACATATATTTAATTTGGACTTCTTTGACTTGTGGATCTTGTCTAACTTTCCTGTTGAGAATTTGTAAAGTTATTAGAAATACAAGTAAAGGAAGTAATGATGGACATCCTTGTCTTGTCCCTTTCTGAATATTTAGATTTCTGTTTTTTACTATTTATTATTATTTGTGTTTTTCGATTTTCATAAATTGATTGGACCCAACTGCATGTTTCCAGGGTTCATTCTTTTCAGCACTTCAGTGATGAATGTCCAGTTTACGTTATCAAACACTTTTTCAGCATCTAAAAAGTTGATTCCTTGTTTCTTTTCACTATGTTTTTGAAAAAATTCTATTATATTAAGAATTATTCTCATATTATCTTTTAAAAATCTTTTGGGGAGAAAGCCACATTGATCTGCTAAATCCATTCCTGTTTTTTTAATTCTTTCAGCTAAAATTGATGCAAATATTTTGTAATCCACATTAATAGAGAGATCAGCCTATTGTTCCTTGTAGCTAATTAGTCTTTGTCTTCTTTGGGGATGAAGGTAACATTGGCTTCACCCCAAGATGCTGGTTTACTTTTTTAGGTCTATACTGTTAATTATCTTTTGTAGTGGAGTCATTAATCACTCCTGAAAAGTCTTGGGATATGTTACTATGAATCCATCAGGCCCCAAACCTTTTCTTATTTTCCATTTAATATTTCAATTTTTTGGTAATTGGTTTATTTAATTCATTCCTTTGTGTTTCTGTGATTTGCAGTACCTTCGCCACATCCAAATAATCATTCATTTTGTCCAGCTTCTTGTTAGTTGTGTCAGTCTTTTTAAATAATTTCTGGAATCAGTTGGCAAATGATTTTTTAATTTTATTTTGTTGTCTATGTATTGTATTTCCTTCTCTGATTTCTAGGATCAAACAGTTTTCTTTCTCTCTTTTTTAACCTATATGTTAAGCATATGCCAGTCTTGTTTGTATATTCAAAGTATCTTTGTTTTGTAAACTTCAATTTCTTTTTAATCTTGATAGTTGCCTGTTTTTGTAGAGCTTTTATTTCATTTTGCAATTTTGTATTTTTGGGATTTGATTTGAATTCTTTTTTTTTTCAATTTCATCTTATTTCATTTTCTTCTTATTTCATCTTGAATCTTTTGTCCTTTCCTCCACTTCTTTCCTTTTCTTCTTTAATTGTGTTTCCTGTATGAAAAGCCCCTCATTACCACTTTACTGACCTCCCATAGAATACTGATTAGTGTACCTTTTCTAAATTATTATAATAGAATTTGTTTATCATTATTGGCTTTTTCAATTAATTTGTCATCTTTTATCAATGAGTCTTTCAACTTTCAATATTAGTAAAATGGGATTGCGGTCTAGTCTTTTTCTAGGTAAAACTTCCTTTTTTTAAAGTTCTCCATTCAAAGATATGAGACCAGGTTTTAGGTCTGTCAGAGTAGTATGCATATTCCTTCACCTCCCCATATAATAGATGCCATACATCATCAATGATAGATTGTTCATTAGGACAAAAATGACTTTGGAACTTTTCCTTTGTTTTTTGTTGACTTATTTTCCGTTGTTTTCTGTTGTTCTGTTTATACTTGGATTCACAACCCCATTCCAGTCTCCCATGATAATCATAGAATCATAGAAATGTAGAGTTGGAAGAGACCACATGGGCCATCCAGTCCAACCCCCTGCCATGCAGGAACACCCTCAAAGCACTCCCGACAGATGGCCATCCAGCCTCTGATTAAAAACCTCCAAGGAAGGAGACTCCACCACACTCCGAGGCAGCAGATTCCACTGCCGGATAGCCCTGACTGTCAGGAAGTTCTTCCTGAGGTTCAGGTGGAATCTCCTTTCCTGCAGCTTGAATCCATTGCTCCTTGTCCTGGTCTCTGGAGCAGCAGAAAACAAGCCCTCTCCTTCCTCTACATGGCATCCCTTCAAATATTTAAACACGGCTATCATGTCCCCTCTTAACATTCTCTTCTGCAGACTAAACATACCCAGCTCTCTAAGTCTATCCTCATAGGGCATGGCTTCCAGGCCTCTCACCATTTTGGTTGCCCTCCTCTGGACCTGGTCCAGCCTGACCATGTCCTTCTTGAATTGGGGTGCCCAGAACTGGACACAGTATTCAAGATGAGGTCTAACCAAAGCAGAGTAGAGTGGTACCAGTACCTCCCTCGATCTAGACGCCATACTCCTATTGATGCAGCTGAGAATTGCATTGGCTTTCTTGGCTGCCGCATCACACTGCTGACTCATGTTCAACTTGTGGTCTATTAAGACTCCTAGATCTCTTTCACACGTACTGCTATCCAGCCACGTGTCCCCCATCCTATATTTCTGTATTCCATTTTTTTTACCTAAGTGTAGGACCTTACACTTCTCTCTGTTGAATTTCATTTTGTTAGCTTTGGCCCAGCTCTCCAATCTATCCAGGTCATTTTGAATTTTGATCCTGTCCTCTGGCGTATTAGCAACCCCTCCCAATTTGGTGTCATCTGCAAATTTGATGAGCATGCCCTCTATTCCTTCATCCAAGTCGTTGATGAAGATATTGAATAGCCCTGGGCCCAGGACAGAACCCTGTGGCACCTTGCTAGTCACTTCTCTCCAGGATGAAAAGCAGCCATTCGTGATCACCCTTTGGGTTTGGTCGGTCAACCAATTACAAATCCAACTAACAGTAGTCCTGTCCAGCCTGCATTTTACTAGCTTCTTTGTAAGAATGTCATGTGGAACTTTGTCAAAGGCCTTACTGAAATCGAGAAATGCTACATCCACAGCATTCCCTTCATCTATCAAGCTAGTAACTCTATCATAAAAAGAGATAAGATTAGTCTGGCATGACTTATTTTTGAGAAATCCATGTTGACTTCTCGTGATTACCGTGGTGCTTTCTAAGTGATTAGAAACTGACTGCTTAATGATCTACTCCAGAATCTTTCCGGGTACTGACGTCAGGCTGACTGGGCAATAATTATTTGGGTCCTCTTTTTTTCCCTTCTTGAAGAGGGGGACAACATTTGCCCTCTTCCAGTCTGCTGGAACTTCTCCTGTCCTCCAAGATTTCTCAAAGATTATAGCAAGCGGTTCCGAAACAACCTTTGCCAGTTCTTTTAATATCCTAGGATGCAATTCATCTGGCCCTGGAGACTTGAATTATGTGCCTCATTTCCCCTGCTTCCTCATCGGTTCCCCAAGCGCCAGGTTGAGTGCTTGTATCCTTCTTGGAAAAAACTGAGGCAAAGAAGGTGTTAAGTAGTTCTGCCTTTTCTCTTCCCCCTGTTAGTAATTCACCATCTTCTCTGCACAGCGACCCTATCATCTCCTTCTTTTTCTTTTTGCTACAGACATATTTAAAAAAGCCCTTTTTATTGTTTTTGATGTCTCTGGCCAGCCTAAGTTTGTTCTGTGCTTTAGCCTTTCTGACCTCCTCCCTATATCTCCTAGCTACTTGCTTAAATTCTTCTTTGGTGGTTTCCCCCTTCTTCCATTTCCTGTACATGTTTCTCTTAACACTTAGCTCAACTGAGAGTTCTTTAGTCAACCATTCTGGTTTCTTCAGATGCCTTCCATTTTTCCTCCTTATTGGCACAGTTTTAGACTGTGCCTTCAGTATCTCCCTTTTAAGGAACTCCCATGCCTCCTGAACTCCTTTCCCTTTCACTAGGTGAAGAATCCCAAATCTTTACTGGAATTCCCTCCAGTAAAAACACATTTTTAGCTTACTTTTGAATCTCTGGTTGGTTCTTTTCCTGTGTGAGCCTGTAACCATTGGTAGAAAAGGTCTCATTAAGTTACTCCCCTCTTGCAAACCTCCTTTTTGAGCTAATTAATTCCCCATCTTTGCACAGAGGTACTGGTATCACGGAGTGGCCCTTGTGGCACCTACGTTTTGGGGTAACACAATCACCTTACTTAATTAATTTCCCTACTCTTATAAGAAACAATGTTTTTCGATAGTTACAAATTATTGTCAGCTTCTTAGCCATGCACTTCCATAGGTATCTCACCTGTATTGAGTTCATCTTCCCTTCAGTACACTTCCATATTCTACTTTCCTTGGTTTTGTCCTTTTAATCCTCTCCTCCACCTTCTTATTGGTCATTTCTTTAGCCTAATGCTGGTTTAACTTGCCTTGCCTTTACACAAATGTCAGTTTAACTATCAGATTCCTCAGCCTCAAATACCTCTGATTTAAAATCTTTATTGATTTCTATATGTTGGTAGATTTTCCCTCCAATTTTTTCTCTCTCTTTAAGTTTTAAGTTCTAATACCCATGATAAACTCATAAATCACCATATATATCAGTATTTGTAGGACCACTGCTTTTCCATTCATCTACTCTCTGCAACTTCCACTCTTGGCAGTCAGCATTCTTTCAACTTTAAACATTCTCCCTTTGGGAAACAAATACATGCCAGTTATTGCTCAATAAGACCTTTTCTTAAATCTCCTTTACATTCTTAACATTTATTTGTAAAAATCTCTTAAATTGTAGCTAATGCAATATAATGGAGTACATACACTGGTTTTTGTAGTGTTATATGTCAGGTTAAATCCCTTCAGATTCTCAGTAGGTTTTAAAGGTTGTAACTTTTGTCTTTAAAGAAATGTACAAGTTTTATAATTGTCTGTAGAGATCTAATTATGAAGGTTTCTCTTACCCAATTGTTTGCTTAAGATTTGCTTGTTGATGATCTCCTTCCCTAGCTTTAAAAAGCAGGGGTGAAGCTTTGCCCCATCTTGGAACTGCAACAAGGTGATTGTGACTCTTCAATCCCCTCAGCACCATCTGTGTCCAGAAAACAATCTGATATTTCTTCACCTGTATTCTGGACACTGCTCACTGGTAATGGGTCTTCCCCAAGCCCTCTTGAGGCCCCTTACCAAAGAAGCTATTTGTCCTGTTCAAATATTTTTCAGCAGGCACCTGATCTCATTTGGTGGCTATCACTCCCACAGCGGAGTGAGGGACAACCTCTCACTTCACCATTTCTGCCGGAAGTCCCAATGATTTCACACATTCAATGCCCTGCTTCATCCCAATTTTTGCAAAACTACGCTTGCTCTGTTACCCATCAATAAAACAATATCTGAAGAGGTCTTCACAAAATCAAACAGGTTTCTCTCCTTCTGATTGTCTTGAAATTCAGGCACTGGACTGGAGTTTCCTTTGTGCAACCTTCATCCACCTTTCCTCAGAGAAAAGACTTCTGCCATTAGGAGTGCTGGGACAGTGATCTAGACTGAGGCATTGAAAAGGGAAGCATACTTTCTCCAGCACTCCACAGGACTTTACCATTCTTATGACATTCTTACCCACCAAAGGCACTACCTTTCTATGGTGGTGTGATTGTATGCTCCTGTGAAGCAAGAGGCTATGCCAATGGCAGCAGTATTGCTGATAGGGTCTCCCATGTCAGACAAACTCTTGCTGAGGAGCCACAGTTTCTAGGCAGCAGCAGTAGTAGGGGCAACACTGTTGGGAGATCTGTGAGAGACAATAGCAGTGATATCATAGCTCTCACTTGTTAGTACTATGGAGAAGGAGGCACAGCAAACCCCTTTGAATGTCTTTTACTATGAAAACTCTATGATGAGACAATCCAAAATGAAATAAGAGATAGTGCCAGAAGATGGAGCTCCCAGGTCAGATCGTGCTCCATGAGCTACTAGGATAGAATGGAAGACCACTATGAGTTGCGCTGTGTTAATGATGCAACCTGACTCAAGCCAAAAGGACATTCAGCTATTGACATGTTCAGAGGTGAAAGGAAAGTTTGAAGCTGGACAACCCATATTACAGGAACATGGAACATGAGAAGCATGAATCAGGGAAAGCTAGACATAGTAAAACAAGAACTGGAACGTATAAACATTGCAATACTTGCAAGACAATGCAAAATCTGACCAAATCATATTAATAAGATTTCAGGGAAAACCCATCAATATAACATTAAACCAAGTTTATGCTCCAACTATAGAGGCAGAAGAAGAAGGAAACTGAAAAATTCTGTGTTGGAGTTTATTTTGCCTTAATAAATAAATAATAAATTACATAGAATGTGTGAAAAAGCTATTGAGAGTACCTCTGCTATGGGCTCCGGGGTTTGTTTACTGATTACTTTGAAGTAGTGAAACTGTTTAAAAAACAAAAAACAAAATAAGACTAATCCCTTTAGTTGTCTCAACCAAGGTAGATCCACTGAGTTCAAATAGTTTAATCTATTTAATCCAGATCAGAGGCCAGAAAGTTCATTTTAGAAATCTAACTTCCTTAAGAATGTTGAAAAATACGTAGCAGAAGAAGGATGACACACAGTCACAACATTTAGTACCTTCTAAAAGGCAGTCACTCTCCCCTTCTTGCAAAAGCACAAATTCCCAAAAGCAAAACGAATGGAAGACAAAGTGAGTTTAGAGAGCTTAAGCAATCCGAGAAGCTGTCTTTGATGCTTACCAGTGCAACTCTTGAAGAGGCAGGAGGTTTGGATGAGAGAACTTGCTTGCTGCATGAATTCCCTCTATATTTATATGAACATTGTTAATTAGTCTGTATGCAACAACTAACTTGAAAGGTTCTTTGAAGACCATCATTTAGCTATGAACTGTTGTTTAATTTTCAAATTGCAAGCCAGAAGTCAATATCTTAGTAATAAGTTGTTCAAGTTTCAAGTTGTGATATTTATTTCATTTTTATATCTACCTTGGTTTAAATTGTTTGAATATGGGAAAACATTCCTTTTGTATTTCTTGAAAGTAATGTGAATTACCTAGCATCTTTGCTTCTATATAGCACCATTGTTCTAGCTTTCATAATCTTTACAAAAAAATTAAGATTCTAGGCAAACAGATGGACGAGTCTTAGTCTCATTTTAAAAACTTAATAAAAAAATAGGCTAAACAGTATGGGTTTCTCAGAGGCCATTTCTGCACTAACCTGTTATAGCACTATGCTTCCACTTCCAACATCCTATGGAATCCTGGGGTTTGCAGTTTAGGGATGGGCCGAGTGGCCCCTCCAGAAACTGCAAACCCCAGGATTCTGTAGGATGTTGAAAGTGGAAACATAGCACTATAACAGGCTAGTGCAGAAATAGAGTGAATGAATCTATTGGATTATAAAGCTAAATTGAGGGTCATAGTAGAGCCCGTCTGCATGGGTGATGGGATATTATGCCCTTTCTCTCCATCTTCCAGCCTTCTTGAAAATCTGCTCCAGCTTTCCAGAGCATGTTTTGGGGGTGCCTAGTGGGGATTGCAAGAGGTTGTGTGAGGGTGGAATGAACACCTTCCCACACACCCTGCTATATGTTTGATGGAAGGAGTTCTGCTAGCAGAATAACCCAACTGGATCATGGCTAGAGTGATTCTGACTTTGTTTCTTTTGAAACTCATGATTGCCTGCCTCTCTAACTGTGTAGTGGGATTCTACTATCATTCTGTAAAAACACATCTATGCACCTGGGGTTGAATGACCATGGCTTGTACTTTGCATACTAGGACCAGTCCTTGGGATTTCCATTGAGAACGTGAACGGGCAACTTCAACAGGTCCAGAGGCCAATTTTTTTTCCTTCTGGGATGATCCAGAAGACAAATGTACTGCCCCTCCTCTCAAAATGAAAACCCAGACAAATCTGAAATGGTCAGAGAACACCAGAAATGGTGTTGAAAAGGCAAATAGTTGTTCTTGGAAGCTTCCAGGACAGGCAGTTAAACCCCCTTTTTTTGTTAGAAAAATGAAAATCAGAGGGATTATGGGGCTGCAAAAACAACCTTAAGGGCAGCATGCAGCCCTGGGCCACACTTAGAACAACCAGCTATCAATAGAGGTCTGAAAGATTCTGTTTTATAGCTGGGAAGGAAGGCAGTGCTGCTCCAGTCTGAGCCAGGGTTACTTAACAAAAGGAAGAATGGAAGTCCTCCAGCTTCTAAAGCTTAGATCATTGGCAAATACAGCCCTAGCTGATGCCATTGAAAGATGACAGCTAGAATACTGGTGGGGCTTATGCCAGTGTATGGACTTCGGCAGGGGGCATTGTGAAAGAAAGTCTCCTATACATACATCCTCAATACCCTCACTAGCCACAGTATAGCTTGGTCTCTATTTGCCAGTGACTGGCTTTCTGAGTCTTTTCAGATTGGCCTGGAATACCTGGGGAAGGAGGTACAGATCTATACTGTGGCTGTTCTTTTTTTTCTTATTTATACACTTAGTACAAGGTCAGCTGGACTGCATGGAGGTACACACCCGCAGCCAATCAGTGGTCGGGAGAGAGCGGATGACTCTTGAGGTATGAGGTATGATTGTGCAACACTTTATCAGTGTACCACTGGAAGGACTGTCAAGGAGAACTTTTGAATCTTTAATGCACATGAATGGAAAGCAGATGGAACTCAGCAGTTTATTTAGCGATTCAGTGCCAGATGGACTGGCTTAGGAGTTCAGGGTCCACTCCAAAGAAGCAATGAAGCCAATTCAACATATTATTCTTATACAAACTTACAGTAACAGCAACAGAGTGACAAAGAGTTATGACAGTTATACAAACTCATCAATAAGGTGGTTGTGGTTGTGTACCTTCAAGTTGTTTCCAACTTATGGTGACCCTAAGGCAAACTTATCATGGGGTTTTCTGGGGCGGAGACTATGTGATGTGCCCAAGGTTAATCTGTGGGTTTCCATGGCCGAGTGGAGAACTGAACCCTGGTCTCCAGTGTCATGGTCCAATGTTTAAACCACTATACCAGACTGGCTCTCTATCAATAAGGAATAAACACTGTTTCCAAACTGTGCATGGCACACTTGTTCTTCGTGTTGTACTCTGTTGTTTTAGCTGGTATCCTTTGTCAGCAGAATGCATCACAGTGTTTCAGAACATGGTTCAACATGTTTTGTACATGTTTAACTCAACTCAGCTAAGAGCTTATAACATTTTTAATACCTAAAAGCAGCCCATTTCTCCTTTCAGTATGGCTCTGTCTTCCTTAGCATTATGGTCACCTTCTAACTTTTCCTATTTAATGTCTGCCTGGAGACCTATAACCCCTCAGAGCAAATACAAGGTTAGGTGGACCAACAGAAAGTCATCTCATACCAGGTCAGACTGTGTTCCTGTGCGTATATGTGTGTTGATGATGGTGTTTCTGGATAAAAAACTGGTGCTAAAAACTGAGATTCCTTTTAACCATCACATACTTGTGTGGTTTGTGATTAATAGTGAAAAGTATTTCACACATCTCTGTCAAAAACAAGCAAATAAGCCCAAAGCAATGTGCAGTCAAGTACCATGATTTCAATCTAAGCCAACAAAGACAAGTGGCAGAAGAAAGCAACAACTCAGACTGACAGATGCATATATTAAGAGGCCAATCTGAATGAGAGTGTTTTGACAAAATGATGGAAGGAATAAAACAAAAAAGCGGGGTGTATTTCTCAGGATAATGAATTTCATAGGACTAGTGCAGAAATGAAGAAAGCACTAGTTGATATATTTTCACTAGAAGAGGGCACATGGAATAAAGACCACTCTCTGATCTGGTGGAACTAGGTAACTGTAAGAATCTTCCTCTTCCTCCTCCAATTAATTCACACTCTATTTCTGTCCCATTACTGAAACTCCTTTAAGGCTTCAAAAATGAAAAGAAATACTGTGACAATACTTACAAGTTGTAAACAGAAGCATTGAACATTACTAAGTGACCAGTAGCATTAAAAGTAATTAAATTGAATCCATCAAACACGTAAAGACCCGTTAAGGCCATTTCCGCACAAGGATTGTCCCACACGTCATCCTGTCATAGTCCTGGCAGCACCTCTGCTGGGAAGGGAGAACACCAGAAATTCTCCCTTCCACACCTCACTGGCAGTTTCCACACCTGGGCTGGGGAAGGAAGCATCTCCGGCGCACTTCTGGCCCTCCCACGTGGCAGGGAAGGGTGAGAGCACTGTGTGATGGCAGGTGCAAAATGGCTTTTTTTCTGATTTGTGAATACTGTGCATGTGTTGCTTGGAGACAAGATGGCAGCGGGCTGGCAGCGATGTCATGCGAAAGCCGACCAGCTGACCACTACCATCCTGGCCCCACAGCAGCACAGCCCCATCGTGAGAAAATGGCCTAAGATTTATAAAGTGACATACTTTTAAAGATCCTGGTAGTCAGTTTCTAAAAGACTCTAAAAGACTGTTAGAAGAGAAAGGAATTCACTCACCTGCGGAAGGAGAGCAAGGAGGGAGCCATTCTTGCTTCTTTAGGAAAGGGAAGCCATGGAGAGAAAAAAAAAACTTTTGTTCCCAACAAATGTGCATAGGAGGTTCTCAGGAGAGAGAAGGTCTTCGGTAGAAGATCTTAATGTCTGGATAGGTTGATACTGGAAGATACAGTCCTTAAGATAGTGTGGAGGTAAGCTGTGTAGGGATTTATAGGTCACAACCAGCACTTTGAATTCATATTATGTTGAACCATGGCTGACTTTCAGAATGCTCAGGCAATAGGTCTGAGGTGTCATGAATGGATGAAAAATGTTGCTTATTTAATTTTTCAAATCATTTTATATATATATCTATATCTATATCTATATCTATATATATATATATATATATATATATATATATATATATTTATAAAGCTGGAGTTGGGAAGATGCGTTTGTGGGATTTTATGTTTCTTGGGCCAATTTAACTTGGTTGTCTTCGGTTGTTGTTGTGTGTGTATGTGTATGTGTATGTGTGTATACACACACACACACACACACTATCATATATTATAATAAATCTATATACAGTCATCCCTCCACATTTGCTAGGGTTAGGGGCACAGGACCCCCGTGAAAGTGGAGAAACCATGAATAACTCTAGGTCCTCCCAAACTATATTTAACACACAAAAAAATATGATCACCACATTCAACCCAGCATGGATTCCTTTGAGGCATCAGGGTTCCTTCACAAGACAGAAGTGGGTGGTGAGTTGGGCTTACTACCACCTCCACTGCTGCCTCACACCATTTTTAATAGGGACTTACAAGCCTCATTTGCAGTTTCTCAGTTTCATGAGGCTTCCAGTCCTTACTAAAATGGCGTAGGGAGGCAGCAGAGGTGACAGCAAATAATCCATGGATAATCAAATCCACAAAGGTAAAACCCACAAATGTGGAGGGCTGACTGTATTTATTTATGTATACTGTGTACCTTGGCTTGGCTTGGGATTTGTGAGAGTGTTCCATTTTCTGTTCCATCTTGGGTGACTCTGAGGTCGCCCTGTATTGAGTCAGAGCCAATTACTGTTCAAAATTTTTAGTAACAAGGACCATTACCTTGCCTTCAACTAAAGCCAGATGCTAACTGATAGCCAGTAAAATTCCTGGCTACATTTTATATCCAGTGGTATAAAACAGTGGAGGGTAATGTGAAGGGTCCTAGGGCTGCTTGTAACCCTGTCTGTCTGTTTCTTTTTTTTTTAAAAGAATTCTTACAGATTCCTTAGACCAAGCTTTTTCTGGCCAAAAGGGATCAATTACGTATTGTAGTAATTATATGGTATTTCTATATTTCTGTTGGCTTTGAAAAGCCTATGGGTTTTTATCCGTTAACAGAGTATTGGGGATATACCTAATTCAAGTGCTGAATTTTACGTAGACTATCTGGTGGCCTCCACAATAGGTAAATTCATCCCCTTTGGCCAGGAAGAGACATAACATCTCATGACCATTGTAGCTTTTGAGTGTTTGCCTCTTAAAGGCTTGGCTTTGAAACCATGTGTTTGATGCTGAATTGGGGTTGCCACTCCCCTATTTTTTTAACACATTGGAAACAGCTGTTTGCAGGTAATTAAGAGTTATGTTTGATCCATTCTTGATGTGAACTTTCCAAAGTTCGTAAGTTTCTTCATAAATCAGATGAACAGAATTTGAAAAGTCGAATTATGACAAATTCCTCCATTCTTCCTTATTCCACAGTTTACACCTCTCACACTGTTTGATGCTTTTTCTGTTTCACCCATTCCGGTTGTGAAGACTGTAAACTCAGAAAGAAAAGCAAACCTGCTTCAAATCTTTGACATGTTTATACAGGAGAAGAACAGGCAGACAAAATAACATTCCTCTAAGTCTTACTTTCAGTATTATAACAACCTTGTGCCATTTATTCATCCCTGAAGCCTGAAAGAACAAGTGATAACTGTCATGAACATAGCTTGAAAAGTGATAGGAGATTGTCAGGATGGAACACCCCTGCCCTGTGCAATCTGTTGTCCAACCATCATGGTAGGGTGACAGAGAATCCAAAATAATGCTGCTCTAAACTATTCCTTCACCAACACCAGTGGCACTGTTATGCTCTGCCAGCTCAAATCAGTATGTTTCCTGTTTCTTACACCATTCTGCACTACACTGTTATAGTGCTATTATTCCACTTTCAACATCCTGTTTAATTCTTGGGTTTGTAGTTTACTGAGACCAAGGAGCTCTCCGGCTGAGAATTCTAAAGGCCCCTCCCTAAACTGCAAACCCCAGGATTCCACACCATGTTGAAAGTGGAATAATAGCACTATAACAGTGCTGAATATGACTGACCATGGCTACACTTTAGGCACCTCCTCTCTTTTGTCTTCACAAGAGCCAGGTTTGTGAGCTTCCAAAGGGGTCATTCTTCCAGAAGAAATGAATTGTTCAACTGAATCTGACCTTACAAGCTGATAAACAAGGGATTGTCTAGCAACAGCAGCATGCAGATCTCTTCAGGTAAGTAAAATAGGAGATAATAAGCCATTGGAAGAAAAGGTTGTGAGACAATAAAAGGCTAAATGCAATGGAAATTTAGGAAGTCAAATCCTTTCATATATTTTTTTAACTCCCCCCCCCCCCAAGAGATTCAAGATTTCATTTTAAAAAAGATAATGTACCAGTGTTGTTTCAGGGATTTAGATAATATTACGTTATCTAGAAATATGAATGTGCTAGAGTTTTAAGCACCCACAAGTGCCGTTATAGGCTTCCCAACTTTTCAGCTGGCTCTGTCGCTGTGCTGTTCTAAACAGCAGCAGCGGGGTGTGCGGATAGTAGCAGGGGATAATGTTTATCATCATGCTGTGAGAAGCTCCACTTGCTATTTTGTACACCACATGCTGTGCAAGATCAGGCCAAGTGTTCCCCCCCTGGTTTTTCATTTATTTGGAAGCCTGAATGTGTCTTTGTCCCTGCTGATGCATTTTAAGCACAACAATGAACCAGGTGCTAGACAGGTACCGCAGTAAAAAATCACCCACAGTATAGCAGGGATGTAAATCTTTGTTTAGTTCAGCACTGCATGCAGGAACAAAAGATTTCAAAAGTTTTCTCCCCATTGGATGATATGACAAGAGTTTTTGCACATTTTTCAACATTTTTTTTTCTTGCATTTGGAAAAGTTTTTACCAAAAAGATTCTGCAAAATACTTGAGGTTTGCACCAAAAAATAATATTTGTGCATCGAAAACAATAGTATTGTGCAGAATTTTATATTTTTTTCTGAAGAAAATAGTCTCTCGCCCACAAAAAAGAAACAAGTTCTTTTCCTGAATGAATTTTCCACAAAAATGTCCACAAATGATAGTGAGGGAGTAGTTGACCATTTCCTCAATGAGGTATTTTCAGGTGTTGAAACAAGTTTTCTCATTGAGAATGACAACATTTCCCTTTATTCCTCACATCCCTTTAGCATAATTATTCCTCTTTCTTTCAGAGGCCATTTCTGCACTACACTGTTATAGAATTCTGGGCTTTGTAGTTCACTGAGGCCAAAGAGCTCTCTGGCTGAGAATTCTAAAGGCCCCTCCCTCAGCTGCAAACCACACAATTCCACAAGATGTTGGAAGTGGAAGAATAGCACCATAACAGTGTAGTGTGGAAATGGCCAGAGTCTCCCCATCTACTTTTACTTGTCTACCCCAAAGCCAGTTGATAAAGCTGGTATCGACGCAGGCCCAACGGTTCCAATTTACTAACAGTTAAGCCAAAGTGCAGAGCACAAGTGCTGAGGATTATACTTGAAGGCTTCAGTTCACAAACTAGGTAAGCTAATGCAAGGCTGGGCGGATAGCATCCCCATCTTATCTTTTCCTTGTTTAGCAATGTTCTAGACTGAATGCCAGATCTTATACAGCCAAAACAGCATCACCATTGCACAGGTAAATATGGTCGGCCTCAGTGGACGTCAAATTTTTACAAAAGTAGACAAACATTTTAGGGTTCTCCAATATCAAATACAATATCTTCTTGGAGATGAGTTGGTTATCACTGCAAGGTGCACTCCTGGAGAAGATGCCAGGCTCAGAGCTTTGGATTACATTACTCAGAATCCAAACTAGAATGCCTCTAGCCTTGCTGTAGTTGTTCTGTCTGAACAAATCTAATTTCACACACATTTAGCCCTTAACAAAACTGAAGCAAAATTGTTTGCAATGGAAAAGATATTCTAAATATGAAATTTGTTTTGTGTTTTGTATTGTGTTCTAGATAGTGCAGAAAGAAGTCCATAAAAAAAATAGATTGGGAGAGAGAATACTGTGTAATAAAAGTAGTATTTCATTTGCATGCACTAATTAATTTTTACTTTATAACACCAACATTTGGGGCTGGTTGGCCTTATTAGTTAAAATGAATTTGCTCATAATCAGAAAACTCAATTCGAAACAATCTGAATGAAGGTCACTGTTTTTTTCTTCAAACTATTAAGGTTAATTATAAAATTAATTAGGCCCATTTATAATGTTGATTAGAAGAATGTATCCTATTTTACAGCCAGGGGAGAATTTTGATCTTAAAAAAAAAGAAAAGCTTCCTTCTCACCACCTGCAGTTGAGTTTTGTAAAATGTCACATTAAAAGATTTTTTCAAGTTGATTCTCCCAGTCCGAAATATGGCTTTATCTTTCTTAAGTGTAGTAAGGAGCTTATGATTCATAACTGAAATATGTTTTCATCTTGATCTTCCTCATTAATTTTGTGTTCTGATTTAGAAATCCCTTTAGTTTTTGTAGGGATTTGCTTCTCATATGAAGCAGGGAACTATTAGCAAGATCTTATCTTCATTTACACTGGCTCTGCAGGATGACATCTTTCTTTTGAGGTCTTGCATAGTGACAGCTATTTTGCACCGACCATAAGATTGTCCTGCATGTCAGGTTGGGAATGTTTCAGGCCCATCAGTAGATCTGAGTGCCAGCTATGGATTTATTGCATTCATATCCTTCTGTACAGCTGGAAAGGCTTTCAAAATGGTTTACTTATCAAGAAAAGAAGACAAAGGCAGTTCCTGCCCTCAGCCTTATGGTATAAAAGGACACAACACAAAAAGAAGAGGAGATGGGAAGGGAAGAAGAAAACGAGATCATTTATGCATGTTTTAATGGTTTGAGGTTTATCATTCCAGTGGAATTGCTTCTGAACAACTACTGGAGAAAGGCACAGCTGGATGGTGTTAATGTCTCAGTAATGCTGAAGGTGGTAGCCCTACTTTTTTCCTCTTTTTCATCCTAGTAAAATGTCTGGAAGCTTCCCGTGTCCTTAATGAGCAAAAGAATCTCTTAACTAACTAATTAACTAACTACCTACCTGGCTAATTAACTAAAATAGCCCTCTTCTATATTGCATTGATTCTGCAGCCAGTGTATGCACGGAGCTTCCCATTACCAGTAACTGGGCATGATGACTTATGATTCAACTAAAGGCCTCACTAGGTAAATTTTTATCTGGATCCATCTCCACCGCTACACGAAAACAGCACCACTGTTTTCTGTGTTGAAGTATACTGGAATGATATATGAAAGACTGAATCCATTCAAAGATCATTCTGATTAAGTCTCATAAGAATAATGGAACAAATATAATTGTTTTCAGTTGGATTTACAGTGAAGTTTTTTATCTACGAATAGGTTAATCCCACTGAATTCCTTGGAAATCACTAGGGATGAGGGTGAATTTTGCTCAGTTCATATCTGTAACTCAGCTGACAAAATCTGCATTTCTTATATCGATAGGAAGTTTGGAGCACAATTATTATTCAGAGCATGCTCTTCTCTGATTTTGATGTGCATTTTTTGATCTCAAAAATTGGATACAAAAATACATACTGTGTGCAACAAGGAAAGCTGTATAGAAAAATTGCCTACAAAAATTAGGGTGAATTTTCATGCCATAAAATAAACAAATTACTCAATCACAATGTAATGCAGGAATTAGGTGGAATAGTCATATCAATGAATACAGCAAAACAAAGGCCCTTTGTACACCACCCTCCCAATCTGCCAGGAGGTAAGAGAAGGATGGGACCATAGTGACAGTTCTTAATGACATTGTCGCCATCTTGTCCTTTTCCTGTCCCCAGGTGGTGAAATCATGGATTAGAACATTAACAGGTTTTCTCCATCAATGACACATGATTGCACTGCCACACCAGACTTACCTGGTCTGTGGAAGGCCTGGAAGCACAATGGCTGTACTTCCTGCCCCAGCACAGCCTGGGAAAGTACTCTGCTGCACTGTGGAAGGAAGAGAAGGGACCATTACTCTTCCTTCATTATGGAGCCAGTGGGTGTGGAGGGGAGTACTCCCATCACACTCCCCTCCCGGCAGCACTGATATTGGGATCCCCACTAGATGCCACAGGGAAAAGGTAAGATGCAGAAAGGGCCAAAGAGCCAGTGTGGTGCAGTGGTTTGAGTGTTAGACTACGACTTCTACGACTAGAGTTCAGATTCTTGCTTAGCCATGGAAACCCACTGGGTGACCTTGGGCAAATCACACTCTCTCAGCCTCGGGGGGGAGGCAAACCTCCTCTGAACAAAGCTTGTCAAGAAAAACTCAGGATAGGTTCTCGTTAGGGTCTTCATAAGCTGGAAATGACCTGAAAGCACACAAGAACAACAGTTGAAACAGGCATGAACTGGAAATGGCCTGGTTCATCCATTCTGCAACGTTATTCCAACTCATTTTAGCTGGAATGGGAGCAGACAGCATACATCTGTACTGTAACACCCATCTCCAGCTGTTTGTTAGGAATGCTTAAATTTTATATAGCATTTCCCTGTGTCATACTGAGTTTACTTCCAGCCCCCCCCCCAAGCCTGACTTCTACCCTTGAAAAGGAGCAGGAAATTCCCCAGCGTTCGCTAATTTCGCATGCTGCCACCACCCACCAAATTCTGAATATACTTGTAACTGAACAGGACAGTGGGACCCCGCTCAGTGGATTGCCGATCTCTATGCTTAAGGACCTTTCCCTTCCCTCCTCCTTCTGAGTGAGAGAAGTTCTATCTAAGCGTGTGCCGAAGAATGGCGTGGGAATGGAGAGGAAACAGAGGTTTTACAGAAAAGCATTTATTGTAAGGCTTACAAGTACACAAGACAATAATACACATGAGAGGCTCCCCCCTCCCAGGTACGCTTAAGTTACAAGTAGTTATAACAACAGATACATTCTTAAGATCAGCCAACCTCCAAAATAATAAAAAACCCTAACGCGACTAACTACCTTATTCTAGTTACTGACATTTGGGTTCACAGGCTTAGATGGTCTAGGAGAGGAATGAGACCAGGAGGCGAGGCCTAGGCCTGCAGCCTACTACTGGCACAGATCCCATCTCCAGGAGGTTCCTTGGTTGACTCTCTGCCACATGGCCTCTCAAGGATTTTTTATAACTTCTCCTTCGAAGCATCTCGAAGCATCTCGAAGATGCTCACCTCTCTTCCCTTGATTGGGTCATTCTCCCCCTGTGACCTGTGAGGCTGACCCACAGTAAAAATGTGACCTAATCCCAACACCTCATTAACCCTTGGTTTACCTGAAGAGGGAAGCATTCCCCTTCAGCCAAGTCTAGATAATGGGAAGCCCCATTATCACACCCTGCATCCACACTATAAGATGAAAGCTACTTGATGGCTTGACGGCTGAGTTCCTGCACTGTCAGATATAGCCATAATGATGAAACTCTATCATCATAGCTACTTTCCCAATGCCATCTCCTGAAAACCCACCTCTTAAGATAGACCATTTGGAATCCTGCAACTGCTGATTGTCTTGACACACCCTGTGGCTAGGAAAGTGTTGCACTTGTCATTTCCCAATAACCTGATCTGCAGTGCCTTGGAAACCTTTTGGCTGGGATGCTATTTGATTTAATAGGCAGGCTTCTGGGGTTCATGTTTGGTCATTAACAACCTTAAACATAATCCCAGAAATTATGAGATCATAAGTCTATTTTATGATTTTGTAAATATTGAACAGGATGCCAGCCATTATTTATAGGTTCACATCCTTCCTGAAAAAGTTCCTCATACCCATTGTTCCGCTCCAGAAATATTAACTTGAATTGCATCAGAGGTTTTTTTTTAAAGTGGGATCTATATTAATGACTTCAGAAACATATTTTTCCATAGAAGCTATTTTCCTCTGCTATTACAAAAGGCGAACTCTCAAAATGAACACATCCAATGACAGTCTGTTCAACAGTAGTGAGAAAACAGATGTTGCTGCACTGCAGCTCCCAGTGTTCTTCACTATTAGCTGTGTTGTCCAGGGCTACTGTAAGCTGCAATCCAACAACACTGTGACTGCCCTCCAGAGGGAAAGTTAGGATAAAGACTCAAGTAGAGATTCAAAAGTAAACAGCCCATTTCATTAGCTTCCTGTTGTGAGGGGGAAAACTGAGTATAAAGATGTTAACTCATGAATCTCCTTTAATATAGTGTTACCACTATACCACTGGAAGAAGGTGCTGATCAGCATTAACTATGTGACCATCATAGTGTATGTTTTAATCTAATATTCTTGATCTAATCCTTTACTTTCTAGATATCAATATCTGTCTATCTATTTCCATCCATCCATCCACCCATCCAATAGGTACGGCTGGATGGTTGGAAAAAAAAAGGGAAGCATACCACACAACCTTATTTTATTGGTGCCCCTGCTAGTTTTTGCTTACTTCTGAATGAACCAGCCAGTGAAGCTTTCCATGGACTGCTTACCATGGAGCACATCAGACCTCCTGTCTGCATACCAGTGAAAGTATGAGGATTCACTGACATAGGTGTTGGATGATCTTTCATTGTAACTTGACAGAACATTGCTGCCTTTTTCTAGTTCCCTCTCATTTCTCCCTTGAATGGGTTGGAATGTTAAGGCACAATTCCTGTGAAGTGGCTACTGGGTTGTGAAATGGATGAGGTTGTAAGAGATGATGAAATCAGTCCCTACTCGCATGTAAGTGGGTGCTGGACCAGACTTGCAGGACAGGAAAGTCTTGACGGGTAGCAGGTCCACCAGTACATTCAGGCCTCATGAGGCTGGTGCATGATGATAGAATAAGGCATGACAGATGAGTATTCAGGATAAAATCCATGAGGTTGGGATATAATGGAAGGATGAAGCTTGATGCCTCTCAGGCGTCTTACCTGAGACTAATAAGGCTAGAAGGTGAGGAGTTCCAAGTCTTGGTGAAAACTCACTGCCTTCTCTGTCATGCAGGGTGCCCTCCTTTTACCTTATCTAATAGACTTTGTAGTACACAATTCCCCAGTTAGAGTTAGCTGGGTCTGGACTCAGCTGCTTTGCTTATATGAGAAGGAGGAAGCACATCATCAGGACTGTAGGCTGTCCTGCATCTTATGTCTGATTCATTTGCTGCTGTTATTGTCACCCTGTTCCACCTGCCACAATGGTGGTTTTTTAAGTTGGTCTGCCCTTGGCCAGACAGCATACGCCCCAAGTCATTGTCATATGCCTGGGCCCCACACTCAGGCCATTGGACAGGAAGCAGCTGTGATTATTTGTAATGCTGTACTCATCACCACTTACCAATTTGACAGGGAGAATTTGAGCCATGTTGTAACTTGGAGATATCACAACACCAATACTTGAGTAACATCGTGGTAAATGGAGACTTACAGCAAAATGTTTTGCATTCATTTAAAAGATGAGAGGGCAGAAACTGTTTTAGGGCTTAGACTGATGTTCCACAACATCTCTCCCACAAGCATTTCTCCGAGTTTTATAATCCATTCTATTCCTATTAGATATCTATTATTTTTTTAAATTTGTGTTTCAGCCAAGAATACTAGTTGAACTAATATCAATGATTCCTCTAGGATATGTTAAAGAATTAAAAAATAGACCCAAGTTCAGCCATGAGAAATATTCCCTTGCTTCTGAGAAAAATAAGTATGGCAAACTCTATTTTGAGAAATTCTACAACATTCTTGTGCCACCTTCTTCAACTGTCCAATTTCTCACAAAGCTTCATTTCTCTTTCTGATAAATCCTTGGAATTGTCTTGGTGCCATTCTGTCCCTGTCTATTGCCAAAAGATTAGCATGCTCTTTGTTGTTGTTCTGTGTTTGCATTGGGTTGTGAATTAGGATTGCCAGATTTGCAAAGGTCAATTTCTGTGCATAAGAAACTTTGAGAAGGAAAATTTCATTGGCAACAACCCATCAAGCTTTGCTTTCCAGTGGGCCAGGGCTAGAAAAGTGCAGCTGAGGGCAAAGCAAGCATGTTGTTAAGAGCCTGGAAAGTGACTTTTATGAGGTAGTTTGTTATAGGCATAGGTCTAACTTCAGTTGGTGGTCCCAGCTAGAGCAAATCCATTGAATAAATGGATTTTAATACTGGGACAACATGAAGAATTTTAGAATTTTAGAGTGTCTTATTTGAGTAAGACAGAACCTCTCAAAAAATGAACTCCATGTTGTCTTCTTGTATCTCTGTCGAACCCAGAAAAAAATGATCTGTGTTTTGGTTAGGGTTGGGGAAATTGGTCAGCTTCATTTTTTTCTGCGTTTGAATTTTGTAAATTTGGGATAAACTTGTATTAGTAATGAACTGAAGTGAACTTTTACCCACCCTCTTGGATGGGGACAAACTTGTCAGTTTCACGTTCTCCTAAATTCAGATGTTATGAATTTTGATTTGTTTGAAGACAAATTGCAATGAAATTCTCACCCACCTACTTTTGAGGTCATCACATTGTGATTTTTCTTGCTGTTGGTCAGGGCAATATAGGATTAATTTTATTGCATATTACAGAGGGGGCAGTCTTTTCGTGTTTCTGATCTTGCGCTCTTTCATCCAACAATCCTGTTCACCAATGGCCTGATTCCATTCTTTCATTACTATTATGCAGGCCTATATAAACGCTTTTTATCATCCCTGGCCAATTATGTCCTGGTTCCAGCAAGCATGTTCTAATAATCAGGTCAAACAGCCCAAATTCAGAGCGAGGAAAATCATACATAATCAACGGACGCTAGATAGGTAAAGGTTAGCCAATGCCAATGCCCAGTCACTTAGGGACGGGAGTGATGGGGGTGGTGCGCCCTGGCGGCAATTTTTGGGGGGCATGGAGGGTCCTTGCTTGCCCCCGTGCCATAGCCCCGCCTTCATGCACCGTAGCTCCACCCCATCCATCATAGCCCTGCCCTGTCTGCTCCCACACTGTAGCTTCACCCCCACATGCTGTAGCCATGCCCCCACCTCTCTGCCTGCCCCCCCTCTGTGCTCTCTAAGCTCTGCCACTGCCAATCTCTGGGAAACACTGCCAAAATCAAAACAGTCATAGTACAGAATAAGGTATGCAAAGTTAGGAGGATCCAAAGCGCAGGCCAAGTAACACTCCAACGTCTAACCAGCTGAGAACAGCAAACAGGCAGGAATATTCCAAGTCACACTGGAATTGCAAATCAAGTCACAGGAGTTTCAGAATAGAAACAGGGCCTGGAGCTCAGACACAGTGTTGTTCTCAGTTTTGTACTTGGAGACATGTATATGGAGGCTTATATGCTGGTTCTGCCTGAGGTCCAACTCAAGGCTTGGGTATAAGCCATTAAACCTATAACTCTCTCAGCGTGGAGAGTCCTACTTTCAAGCAGGACACTTTGCTTCTAAGGAGGCTGCTATTGCCATGGAGACTTTCTTTAAAGCCAAGCATTTCTCCTAATGGTCTCAAGACAAACCCTAGCCTTCATTTGTCATAATTCCTGCAGATGGGGGCTGGGATGGCTTCTGAGCTTCTCCCTCCAATTCTGAGGCTGAAAAACCTTTGTCTGAAGGGTAGTCTGCTGTGTTTCTCAGGTCTCTGGGTCCACAGGGTAGCTAGCTTTATGACAGATTGGTCATAGAAAAGGTGACATGCTGCATAATGTCAAAATGGCCAACAGGGATTTGTCTTTGCCACACAAACAGGCAAACTCTATCATTAGGCAGAGTGTGGTGGTCACCTCAGACAGCAGATGATGATCAATGTGAAGAAAGCAGTGGTAGTAGGCACATGGCTATTTTCAGCACTTGGAAGGTAGGTTTGTGTGTTCTACATCACCTGTGTACCTCAGGTGATGTGGAAGGTGCTGTCCTATCACTGACACTGAAGTAAGATTTGGCTGCTAATCCAATCAGCTTTTGTAGATGACACAGTGTGTGTGTGTGCATGAACATGAATGCTCATGTGTATGCTCATAGAACATTCTGTCCTTTTCCCTTCTTTCTAGAATGTCTTACTCATAAAGTACAGCTGCATTTCTCAATCTTGGGTTATGCAAACGCTTCGGAGAAGACATCTTGTTTCAAAAGTTAGCTACAAAGTTATCAGTTGCACTGAAGCAACAGAAGTCGAAAGAGGTGGACAAATGTCCTCTATTTTGTGGGGCGGAATGGAAGTCACATGGCCAAATCACTGTGCAGCTCCTTAACTTTACCTCCCAAGGTGAGTAAATTATGATGATAGTCATCAGCTCATCACATCCAGTCAATTAGTATAGATTTTGACTTCAAGCAAGACTGTTTTCTCCTGCCAGAATGGTCAACTCATGATGTGTTCAGGATATTTGTAAGTGAAATGGACTCGTTAAGCTGACAAGTTTGTGTGGGAGTCTTGTTTTTCCTTCTAAAAGGTTCACTTCTTGGCACATAATTTCTAAAAATCATCTCTTGATCATGCTGTGATTCTTGTTGTTCACATTCCTCTTTATCTGAAAATGGGATGCCTTTGCTGCGTGGTAAAAAAAAGAAAAATAGTGGGATGTAGATATGGAAAAGAAAATTTGTTGGAGTGACATATCCTTAGGAAAATGTGTGCCCCTTCCAAAATTTTGAAGCCATGGCAAAGCAAAATATAAGTTGCCAGCATTGCCTACAAAACACAAGTTTGGATGCATTTTAGGAAAGAAGAAATATACACAAAGCCATGTTTACATTTGAAAAATGCACACAACTAAACCTGCATTCATTTGAAAACATGCTCGGGAATCAGCCATTAGAAAAACCTCTAAAACTGGGCCCATGAAAAAAAAATTACACATACAAATGCATAGTTAATCTAGTTAATCTAAATCATAAAATGTCTGTGGAGGATCCTCTCCTATGCTCTTTATTATTTAAAGGTGGAGGTTCTGGATCCACATCTGTTTGAGATTCTTGATAGCTTATTCTTGTTGAATAGAGTTAAGCATACCATGTATAACTAGTTAGCTTGAGCGGAAAAACAAATATGCTTACTAAATTTGGCTTTATCCAACCCTACAACCTTGCTTGCTTGCTTTCAGGTATAGTATCACAAAAAGACTAACATGGAATGGCAGACCAGTTCCTTTCAGACTGGTAGAAGTGCAGAAGAAAGAAAGCATTGATATCTGTATATCTAGATGCTGTACATATGGCTGAATAACTGCTGTTCGTTTAATGGATGAGAGTACTTTATTAAACCATTGACCAGCTTGAGAATACTCAAGAGCTCACTTGAGTCTTGGATATGGACAGGCTTTGCTGAAAGCTGGATCCAGTTTCTGCAGATTTGTCAGTATTTCCAGATTTTTGGTTAGGAAATTTGCACAGGAGGAACCTCAAAATTGTTGGGTTTTATTTAAGTCCAAGTCAAGTCTGGAAGCCAACTTTATACCCCAACCAAAATTCTATAATTGTTGGATAGAGTGAAATAAATTCAGTTTTAACAACTGAAGCAGAGTCGGTTCTCCACATTTGCAATTTTGCCATCTGCAGCTTTGGAAGTGGGGATTAGGATCCTATCTTGCTCCCCATTACTGAAGATTCAAAATCTTTAGAAGGAAGGATCCTACTTCCTCAAGCCCATTACCTAACACATTTGCTATTCCCCTCTAAGAAATGCACCCTGCACTCTAGGGGGTGAGTCTTGTCTTTTGCTTTTAGGAAACATTTTAGAAGGCTCCTCCGAT
Source organism: Cyclura pinguis (assembly GCA_030412105.1). NCBI lineage: Eukaryota > Metazoa > Chordata > Lepidosauria > Squamata > Iguanidae > Cyclura > Cyclura pinguis. Next base: position 206,641,804 of record CM059599.1, read on the forward strand.
ATGCCACAAGGACAGGCTGCTGAGCAGACCTCAAGTCTGCCTCAAGTCCATTGCCCAACCTGTTTACTGTTCCCCTCTGAGAAATGCACCCACACTTTGGGCTTGAGAGTGATTGTCATGTGACTAGTAGGCAAAAACAGATGGAGGCATTGTGCAAAGTCATAAGGTTTCTGGATGAAAATGTTATGTTACTGAACCAAGGGCATCAAGTCAGTCATTAGAAATATACAAATCTTGAGTTTAGTTGAGTCGGTGCATTGTTAATGGCTGAGTTGAGTCTGAGTTGAGTCACTGAAGTGATTTAAGTCCGACTTGAGTCCAAGTCTATCGACTTGAGTCCACATCACTGCTATTACTAGAGCTGCACGTGGTCACCTAATCCAATTTGGGGCCCAGTTCACTAACCTAGATTATGCCCTATCTGCTCCACATTTATCTAGACAGAACATGAGCCAGAATCTAGATTTTACACAATTTGAGAATCTCAAGTGTTGCTTCTCCCATTCACTTCCATTGGGATACTAAATGGCTACAACTTTTCTGTTTCTTTACACATCTTGATGAAACATGAAAGGAAGTTAGGCCATAATGAAAGGTTTGACTCTGAAACTGCAGACAGGCAGTTTTCATGAGAGCCAGCATAGTCTAGTAGAAATCCACTGGATAACCATGGTAGCATCACACACTTTCCACCCCAGAAAACCCCATGATATGTTTGCCTTAGAGTCACCATAAGTTGGAAACAGTTTGACAATAACAAGTTGTCATGTTAGGCAAATGTAAAGGTTCATTTGAATCTTTAAAGTTCATTCAAAAATGTTTTTGTAGAAAACTGTTGAGTGCTCAGTCCTGTAAGTTTGCTCCTGTTACTGTCTCCCTGATCTATTTTGGCACATTTCTAGAGTTCTTAGACTGTCTACTGCCTCCACAGTGGAGGAACTGGTTTAAACCAACAAAGGCAGCACATTGATTGGTAGACAGTAGACAGATAAATAGAGGTATTCAGTAGGGTCAGGAAGGAAGGCAGGCAAGAGGCACAGCATTGGTCTTCTGGTGAGTACAGAATATAATTTGGTTGTTTTGTTGTTCTTGCATCCTAGCTAGTGAGAACCACTGACAAAAGTCAAGGAAAAATTGGTGGGGTGATGAGAAGAGGAGGCAATACAAGCAAGCCTACTGGTGAACGAAGGATGATTACGATGATTTATTCCCTTATATCTTGCCTTTTCCCAAAAATTGGCACTCAGTGTGGCTTATGTGAATTAAAACTAATACAAATTATAGCACAGACAAAGATGCTAGTAGAAACATACATACAGCTATAACCAAAATGCAATTAAACTGTCTATAAATTTAAAACACAGGCTGCATCTTCCTCTTTTATGACTGACACCTTAATTTAGAATTACCATATTATCTACTAACTACATTTCTATATAAACAAACAGGCCCCAGACTAGTGGGGTGGGAGTAGGGGGGAAGATGTAGAATGATTTTAAGTAGAAAGGCTTGCATAGGTGACAAACAAATCTGCAGTGGCAATGAACATTAAGATTTTTAAAAAGTGGATCTTAACACATGTGTGTCTTCTTACAGTCTCTAAATGCATTCCCAACAAGAAACAGGTGGTTATTTCACAAAAAATAATAAGCCTCAAAACAGTTAAATCAAATTTAAGCCTAAGAAAAATGAAGAAACCTTTCTCTTTCCTAGGCATTTTCTTACGAATGCACACGTACAAGCAGCTCCACAACAGAATGAAAAAAATCACTTTCCTCCCTAAGAATAAGGTAACAAATGCAATGCCCACACAGCTCTCAAGTTTTCCCAGTCTCTATAGGTGGGATATCCCACTGCACAATCCAGACTTAGTAAAGGGGGACTGTATCACTTCCATGATATCACACATAAACCCAGTTTATAAATGTAATTGGAAATTCCAGAAAATGCTGGGGAGGCTGTTGGTACGGATAGGAAGCTAGAGCTGTCACTACAACTCTATTTCAATCCTTCCCCATCATACGCTGAAAATGTCCCACATTAGAGGAAAAAAAATGTACTTTACTGAAATTTCCATTACTTAGAAGCAAGCCAGAAAACACTGAAGCACTTGTGCGAGGCTTGACCTACTCTGGAACCAATTTTTCCCAAAGCTGTCAAATCGTGACCCATTTTGGATTGGATTAAATTGGATCGATCCATTTTGAATGCGAGCTTAAGCTGCACTGCATGCACAAGCTTATTTATTGCTATTTGTATAACAGAAATCACTCCATTGGGGCTCTAGGAACCTACTTGTTATGAAGGAAAACAGTATAAAGGTCCAAAGACTTTCTTTTTCCTGATGTCTTCATATGAATAACAGCAAGCCATCAATGGAAGCATTAAGGTGCAGAGCATGAGAAGCTACTTTTTAAAAAGTTTTCATAGTTCCACTCCTCCCAAAGGAGTTGACTATCATACGCAATATTTTGAAAAGGAAACTTTTTATATTCATGTTTTTTTTAAAAAAAGGTGGGTGGGGTGGGTGGTTGCAACCTTTGCTGAGATTTGAGAGACCGTAATGTGTAACATAATTTACTTTCGCAAGTCTAGTAGGGATTATTATCATGTCCTGAATGGTGGAGGAGGCAAAACAAAAAAAATAAGAGAAATGAGTTATTTTGTTTTTCTTTGTTTTTTTTTGCTCAAACATCTCGAACTTTGACCTGAGAAATCACTAGGGAGATGTGAAGAATCTGCCTTCATGGACATTTTGTGAAGACTTTCTCCAATCCAGACTTCCCATAATGGGCCATAGAATCCGGACACAACTTGAACTCCAAAATCTACACATGAATGGATAGCTAGAAATATGTCAAAAACTCTGAGCACACTGAGGGGAAAAAGGAGGGGGAGTTTAAAGAAATCCATTTCCTTTCTGTGTTCCAGCAGCCCTTGTTTCCAGATGCTGTGTGTTATGTATGTACTCATCAGGCAGCCTGTGTTTGATCTAGTTGTGGCCCAAGCCTTGACGGTCAAAGCAAAAGTCTTGCTAATTGGGCCCAATGCTTCTTCTGCATTCTCATGGGAATCTGCTTTTTGAAGAAAGTATAAGAATTCTGTGGCTGGCTAGCCAGTGATTGGTCAATGGAAATCACCTGGGATTGCCAAAGGCTTTAGAATATAAAAGGTGACTGGAGGGAGGAAGAGTTACTCTTTTGTCTTACTTTGTTCCTCATTGCTTCAGATCTTGGCTTCTATTATTTTGCTTTTGTTTTATGATGTTTTGTTCTCTTGGTCTTGATGTTTGAGGCCTATACTTGACTGTGTATAGACTAGCATTAGCTAAGCTGCACTGTTTTCACTTGTTTGTAGATTTCCCACATGTTATGTCACCTCTTCATGTATTTTATTCCTGTTCCACTTTTCTCTTGTAAAGAAATCTACCTTCTCCTCAGGCTGTGTGTGTGTGATTTTAACAATCCTTAGCATTGATTCCAGTATCTTCCCCTTGGGTCACTTGTATTGCTTAAACATTTCTAGCCTAAAGACTCTGCAACAGAGAGTTCTAGTATGGGCTTTTCAATCCTTAGACTTTTCAAAAAGAAAACTTAGGGCATTTCTGCACTACACTGTTAAAGTGCTATTATTCCACTTTCACCATCATGTGGAATTCCAAAGGGCTCTCTGGCTGAGAATTCTAATTGCACCTCCCTAAACTGCCAACCCCAGGATTCCATAGGATGTTGAAAATGGAATAATAGCACTATAACAGTGTAGGGAGAAAATGTCTTTAGTTTCTCATGGTACTGAATTTTGCACCTGAAGCCCAGGTTCCTTGATTTAAGCTCATGTTGAATGAGCGGTGCCATTTGGGCAGCACATTGTGGTAGACACCCAGGGCCATGCTGAACTGAGTGAGCAGATCCTTCCCTCTCCCCACGAGCCAATAGGGACAGCATGGTGAGAAAAATAATGGCTGAAAACATGTCCTGGGTTAATGGAGCATAAAGCATATGTATATCGTGTTGACAGACTAGAGGCCATTTGGGTGATCTTGTGTAGAGTGGATCTGGGCCCATACACTTACCAACATTTCAGCCGGCCTTGCTCACTGTGGGCGAATGAGGAACCGTTTGTAAAAAGGGGTACTGAGTACCTTGTTATTCTCAAGTGTATGGAGTAGCAGAATAACCAGGAGTTACACAAACATAATGCCCTTACAGGATTCTGACCGTAATGCCTCCCCATGCGTTGAGATGATAATGTATAAGGCTATGAAATCCACCAGCTAAAATTATCTAATTTTACCACTGTGTTGAAATGCAGAGTCAAATGGACTTTTATCCACTCCCGACTCTGCAGTCTTATCTAAAGCTCAAGACTCAAAACAATATCAAATACTTAAGACTTGTTAAACCACAGGTGCCACTAAGAACAGGTATGCTTGTCTGATCATTCAGCTGCTACGACCAAGATCAGAAGGAAACCTTGTGTATTCCTGCCTTAAAACAGAGCTGTTATCAAAGCTTAGAAAAGGCCAGTCTGGATTTCTCAGATTAGACCCCAAACATTTATCTTATCTGTCAACACTCAGAACATTTCTTTACAATGTGGAAGACATTTTGTGAGCACCTGGTATTTTATTTCTTTTCTTTTTTTTAAAAAAACTGCATTCTGCAATTTAATATGGAAATGTTTGAAGCAGTCTCTCCTAACAGTTAAAAAAAAATCCACCAAACAAAGCGAAGCTGTAAAGTGACAAATTGAAATGGCGTGTACTTGCTTTACGCACAGCCAAGAATTATCTTAAAGTACGACGACAGCTTGCTAATGTAGCACTGCGTTTCACTAAACACCAACAGTAAACAGATTTATGCAATCCCTTATGAACTGCCAGGTGGATGCAAAGTTATTTTGAAAGTGCATTGCCTCGTTTAGTGCTTTTCTCTCCACAGGCTGTTCCAAACACGGAGCTCAATCCAACCAAAGTTATCTACTTCTTAGGTTTCAGTGGAGAAGTTCAGCATGTGTCAGTGTGTCCCCACTGAAATTAATGAGACTTGTAGGTATAGAACTTTGGATTGCGTCCAATGTTTATGTAGGTTATAGGGTAAAATAGTATTGGCCACATAAAACAGACTTATGCTATTCTAGCTGTTCCCCAGTGTTATTTCAATGGAAGCTATTGTGTGCAGATCAAAGGAAGTAATTGGGTCCACCTATTCTGGTTTGGTCAGATCTCAGCTAGAATACTGTGACCACTTCTGGGCAGTACAATTCAAAAAGGAGATGGATAAGATGGAATATGACGGACCAACATGGTAAAAAGGTCTAGAAATTAAGCCCTTTGAAAATGTTTGTGAATAGCCTGGAGAAGAGAAGATGAAGAGACGATATCATGCCCATATTTAAATGTCTGAAGGGCTGCCATGTAAAAGATGGAAGAACACTGCTTTCTGCTGTCTCTGAAGTGAAACAGCAGTAGTTCCCTACCCCACCTCTTAGACTGAGGGATTGAGGGTCCTTGTCACTTGTCTGCTAATCTGGATTCTGTCTGGAGTTATCTCCATGAACTTAGGTCACCTGAAAACCCAGCTCATGAGGGCGGTTACACCAGACAGACCGAGTTACCATCAATATTCCATTTGAGCATTTTCAAGTATGGAAATTTCAGGATCTTAACACGTGAAATAAGCAGCTTCCTTTGGTACTATTAGGCTATTTATTATAAGTATTCTGAATATATAAATATAGACATTCCCTTTAGGGAGAAACACAGATATAGTAATATCTGGGCTCTTAGCTTCTTTGTATAACATTGCATCGTATCATTCATATCATTACATTACAGGATATGATTACTGGAATGTTACACTTTCACAGGGAATCTTGATCTTCTCTGCATATCTTTAACAGGCTATGTAATAATTAACCCATGTAACAACATCATCCTTCCAAACCATTTAATGTAGTCTTTAATCTGTCATAAACTTCATCAAGTTCTTCCTTAATTTCCTGGTTTGCCATAGCGTCTCCTATGGGATTAGGCAGACATTTCCTAAAGGCTTTTACATGTACACAGTTCTATAGCTTATGTCATTACCATTTCAGCATTGCAACTTAGCCAACTAGGTATGCATTCTCATCTGTTCGAGGAATTATATGTATCTAACAGCTTCTGTGATTGCACAGGCATCCAAGGGTTAACCTTTTTTTAACCTTGTTAAATCTCTTTAACAGCATCCACTAATATGAACCTGTTAATAAGCACCCATTACAAGCATAATGGGACATGCATATCTATTCTTTACCTATTTTCAAATAGCTTTACCAATGCCAGTACCAACTCAGAATCTTAGGGCAGCATATCATGGCCAAATATAGGATTATCAGCTCACCTGTCTGTCATAGCCTGATTCATGGCTCTAACTTAGCTATTTTTATTTGCTTCTTATATCCACTCAGCTTACCACACATCCAGTTACAACCGAGGGTTTCACTATATCTCCAGTACACTAGAGGTTTTTGTCTAATGGCCATTGTGCCGTTAGAAATCTTTTCATTACCTGTCATCAGGTGTGTTTTCATGTAATGATGCAGAGGGTTCATTCTAATGTACATGTCCTTTTTCGATTATAAGTGGATGGGCTTGCCTGGCAAGGACCTGAGAAAGAGCCTTCTCAGTGGCTGCTCCTGCCCTGTGGAATGCTCTTCCATGGGAGGCTAGGGGGCTGGAAAGATTTGTTCAGCCTTTCCCTCCCTCTGAGGCTGAGACAATGTGACTTACCCAAGATCACCCGGTGGTTTTCCATGGCTGAGAGGGGATTCAAACTCTGGTCTCCAGAGTCTTAGTCTCAGGGCGTTTCTGTACTACACTTTCAACATCCTGTGGAATTCTGAGGTTTGTAGTTTCCTGAGGCCGAAGAACTCTCTGACTGAGAATTCTAAATGCCTCTCCCTAAACTGCAAACCCCAGGAGTCCATAGGATGTTGAAAGTGGAATAATAGCACTATAACAGTGTAGTGTGGAAGGCTCTAACACTCAAGCCTTTGCATCACGCTGGCTCTGTGTTTCAGCTGTATTCAATGATATGCCTGTTCCATCTAATTTCTGCATTACATTGTGACTAAGTGATTAATTTAGTTTATGGTAAGAGAATTCACCTCGATTTTTGTATGCAATTTTTCACAGCAGAGTCAATGCTCAAGCCTACACCATCATTATCTTTTCTTTTCTATTTTTGCTATTTTATTAATATTTTCCAAACCCAACCCCACTAAACATGCTAGAAATACATAAATGAATCTATATGAGAAACAGAAAAAAAATCTAAGAAAAGATAAAAACATATGAATTAAAAGTTGAAAAGTAACTAAAAGAAAAATAAAGAAAAGAATGAAAGAAACAGAGAGAGAGAAAGAAAGAAAGGAGGAAGGAGCAAACAGAAAAGAAAGAGCCTCTCCCTTCCTTTAGATGGAGTATAGTGTACCACTTGTTCCAAGCCTCTCAAAAAAGAATATCTAAACTTCTCTTCTCCTTCTTCACCCAATTCATGCTTTCTAAAACAGAAAGCATGCAAACTTCTTTTTGTTAAAGTACCTAACAGCGTATTTCCTTATTTCTTCTATTACATTCTGCTAAAACATATTTGCATATTAAAAAATCATTATGTAATCAATCACATTGATACTGCTAGATAATAATGCTACTAGTTCTTCTAAGTACTGCAGATTTATTTATTTATTTATTTATTATTTTCACCAGTTAATAATATAAATCTATTACATATTTAAAAATATCCCTACATACAAATATATCTATACCATTATAAACATAATCCAGTATCATTATCCAAAAATCTGTTGACTATGTATTCGCTAGTTAGAACTTTGAACTTATTACATGTTTTATAACATCATTGGTTTTCAAATACATCTATACCACTTTATATTCTAAAAGCCATTAAAGAATTCACAAACCAATCCATTTGTCATCCTAAATCTGTTTTAGGATGACAAATCTGTTAACCTAATTTGACCAAATCTTCATCTTGAATTTAACTCCCTACGTCCCACAAAAGCCTATTTTCCCCAATTCTCAAGTAGCATTTTAAAACAGTATTCTGAAACAGCACCCTTATTTTAGGCCATTTCCGCACAGGGAGAGAGAATCGTCCTGTGACGCTACTTACTGGGTCTTTTGGCTCCCCGGTCTGGTCCAGTGCGTGCTTGTCGCTCCACACTGCTCTGGGGATGAAAATGGTGGCTTCCGGTTGGTCGAGGGTCTCGACGAACCGCTGAAGCTCGCCAGCCTAAAGCCCACCCCTGGCAGATCGCAGGCTTGCATTGGTGCGAGCCTGCAAATCTGCACAAGGGAGCAGGCTCGCACTGGTGCGCTCCGAGCTTTTGAAAAACCTCAAGAAACAGGTTTTTCAAAAGCACACTGGACAACCACTTGGGTTCATTCCGGAGCGGGCTGAGGTGTGCAACTATACTAAGTAGTCTGGACCCAGTCCGCTCCCAGGTGCGGATGTCCTCCTTGGAGGACGGACTGCACCGTTTCTAATACCCCGTGCAGAAATGGCCTTAGACATCTTTCCAGCTCCATCAATTTCATAGAGCAAATCAGCCCTTACAAATGACTTTATAAAATCACAGTCTTGGGACAACATCCTCTTTAAAACACCCTTCTCTCTCCCCCTCCAGTCATGCAAACAGGTTCAACTTGATTTCATTCAGTTTGCATACAGGTCCCAATTAAATTCATCCGCTCCTTGGAGTTTAATCTCCCCTTCACCAGTCCAAACATCCTGATCATAAATCTCCCCCAAAGTGAAACTCTTTCCATGAACTCTACTTCTGTTTGTGTTTGTCTCACCATCTGGTTTTCATCTTGTTTTGCTTCCATGTCTGATTTTATATCTTCCTCTGTAACTTCTATATCTCTTCCTCTTATTTCTCCTATCAGTTCCTTGAGCTGTTGCCTCATGATGTCAACCATGCTCTTGAATCCTCTCCATATTTCTTCCATTGTGAATTGTAGAACATCCTCTGTTACAGAGAAGGTTCTGTTTTTCATTTAGTTCAGCAGTTATAGAGTGAATAATTAGTTTCCCTGGAGTTTGGCTAGAGGTGGCTAAGAAAACTGCACCAACTGATGATGTCTGTGCTTTCTCATACCTTGATTTCCTTATTACAGTTCAATGCCTTTTGCAAGTAATATGCAATTCAATCTATTCACAAAGTACATGCACTTAAATTTTTAGTTCTTAGTTCTTCTCTTTTTAAAACGTCAACACACCTTTTTTAAATTCAACCATCCTTGTCTTACAGGTAAAGAGACTTACTCAGTTCTTGGTTGCAGAAAGAAGGCAGCTGCAAAAGACTTCTCTGATCTGTCTTAATCAGAAGGGTTCTTCACTTTTATAACTTCCAAAGACAATTAAGAATTCTATTTTTTTAAAAAAACAGGTTGCTGGGATTGAAGCATCAAATCTTGCAATCTAAACAGCTGCATTTCACGGCAGATGCAAGATATTACTCCCTTGGTCCTTCCCATTAACAGTGCATATACTAAAAAGGAAATAAATGTAACAGGGTAATCCCCTGCTCTGCCTTTTATTGGCAGAGGGGATGTAGGTAAAAACTTCAGCCAGAGATCCCTCTTGCGGGCATTTTAGAAAGCTCGCCTGGCTGCTGGAAAGCTGCTCGGAGTTGCTATACGCCGGCCTGCCAGAAGTTTAATCTTTTTCTAAATGACACTCGATGTACCATAGCTACTAATTATATGCTGTTGCTCTCCTTTGGTTTTGTTGTGCTTTTCAAGATGTTCTGTTCTTGGACAAATGTTGTTGTTGCCAGAGTCTGCTGATATTTCCATATTAATCTCAGATGGCTAATTTTGGCTGTTATTTTGTCATCATCTCAGTTTGCCATTAATGGGAGTGAGGAGTCTTGGTAGTGAAAATTAATGGTGGGAACTGAGCTGTTGAGTCCTAGTTAGCTTTAACTGAGGCCATTTCTGCCCTACACTGTTATAGTGCTATTATTCCACTTTCAACATCCTGCGGAATTCTGGGGTGGTAGTTTATTGAGGCCAAAGAGCTCTTTGGCTGAGAATTCTAAATGTCCCTCCTTAAACGGCAAACCCTAGGATTCCATAGGATGTTGAAAGTGGAATAATAGCACTATTACAGGGTAGTCTGGAAATGGCCTTAAAATGAGTTTCACTGGTGTCTGTGCATGTGCAATTTAAGTTACTACACAGAGAGGTTGTTCGTTCTCTTGAGTACCTGAAATCCATTCTGCCTCTTAAGTTGGACCAGTCTACATCCATTTTGCATTTCTTCACAAATGCAAGGTAGATACCTCTTCTCTTCATCCTGCAGTACTGTTACAGGGTGACAACACAAGATCTCACACAGAATTGTAACTTCACTACAATATGGACCTTATTCTCTCAGGCCTTCTTCAGCACTGTATCTAGCACAATGGTTTGTGCAGTTTTACCAAGAGATAAAGATGTTCCTTTGTGGCATGTGGGAGGGGGGAGTAGTTAGTACAAGTTTCTCTCAAAGAACATTCAGATGAATGTTCAAAAGGAGCATCAAGAGATCAGACACAGGTGACTCACAGCTCCTTTCCTGAAACCTCAGGGAGTTGTCTTGCAAAAAACATGGACTACATTTCCATACTGAGAAAAGTGTCTCTTGTGTTGTGCTTCTCTTTTCATCCCTGTATCAGGATCCACTTCATGTAGGAAGTTAGTTTGTGTGTTTATTTATATCAGTGAAGGAATATTCTGAAATGAAAAACTTGAGGAGTACAGAGGGGAAGTATGTGTGTTCTTTTTCTGTACTCATTCCTTTTTTTTTAAAAAAACCTTTAAGGGAAGTCTGTTCTTTATACATGCTCATTGATGGTGTATTCTCTTTTCCCTGTTTTAAGAATGTTTGAAAGATTTTCTGTCTTAGAATTCTTTGCAGTTGAGAGAATCTTTCTTCCTCAACCATAATTCTCCATCTGTACATGGATATATAAGAAAATGAAAACCTCATCTCACCTCGTAGGGAAACCATAATAAAGATGAGAAGTGGAAAATGTCATGACGTGCCGGCAATTTTCACTGTAATGTGTCAATACATTGAAACTGAACTGAAAGTTCTATAGCAAACTTTTTGAGCTGAAATTTGATGGCTCCAAGACATATGACTTCTCGGAAACACACCAGCTTACTGGTTTTCTTTGCTGCTATTTATTGTTATGACAATGACAACAGAGGTGACCAGATTGGTTCCTTGGACACACTGCATTGTCTTAGTCATCTTTTAAACTATTATTTTAGGTTTGGGTCCATATTTTCAGAGCCTCATAATAGAGGTTAATTTTACTTTCCGTAAGTCTTTCCATTTTTTAAAATTGTGTCAGTCAAAAGTCATGACAAGTACATTATCATAATAGAATACTCCTACAAATCATTGTATCGTATGAAGCATATGTTAACAATAGAATTAAATCTGTGTTAAATTCATCTTCTTTCAAGGCCAGTCTGGCCATTGATGGTGCCATCTCAGATGGTCAGTCCTGGAAGGTGGGTAGTGGCAGTAAGGTGTTGGAAAACATAGCTGTGTACATACCATGCAGCTAGTTGGGAAGTAGCTTGCTACTGTAAAGTGATGCAGAGACAGCCAACACTGAAATAAGTTTCTAAAGCTTACTGATCAGCATTTATGAATGAAACCAGAACAGAGTGCCATTTTGTCCTTTACCTCAGTCAGCTAAACATCTTGGCCTGACTATGGTCTCCCTTATAAGCAACTATATGAATATCTACAATATTTTATATCATGTCAGATGCATAAATATCCAACAATACTTTCCATTGTGTGTTTTTGGCTTTCTCAATGCATTTTTTAAACATAGGTTATTCAGTGTGCTTTATCTCCTTATAAGTTATTTAAACATCATTTAAATGAGTTTAAACCCACTGACAGTTTCAGCAGAAGAATGACCTTTAAATGTACCTAAAACATTTGCAGGAGAAACAGATTGGAAACATACTAGTTGGGTGTTTTTTCAAACTGATGTTCCCACAAAGTCCAAGTTAGACATCAGCTCTCTGCACAGAATGTAGCATGTGGCAGTGTTATTAGTGAGCTGGAACAAAATCTTTTCCTTGAGTCAAGCAGAAACCTTCACTGAGATATTTAAAGAAACTGGAGGTGAAAAGAAAAACCCTGTACTGAAAATTTCTTGCTGGTGTCAAGAGTTATCAAGAGCTGAAGGGCAAATACTTTAAAGCTCAACTTGTCCCTGCCTGTCATACAAAACAGGGCTGTTCAGGTTTAGCTTAAAGAGTGGGGGAATATAACTGTTTTTTTTTTAAAGAATCATGGCAAAAATCCTCTTCGAGACAAATAGCCTTGATTAAGGCATACCATGGAGTGTAGATGATCAAATGAATGATTCAGACAGCGAGGAATCTTTTCCTCTTCTCCTTGTCCTAAATTCAGATTATTATCTGGAGATTATCCAGCTCTACTTTGGCTAAAAATGCTCAATTACAATTTTAGCCTAGTTGTCAACAGTTTCTGTCTTCCTGTGCACTGACTTGCATTGTTACACAGTCAGTGTCCACATCTTTTATTTACATCTTTTTTTAAAAATGAAGTCCTTTCTCTTGCAAATTGTGACCATTTTCCAGTGCACAGGTTGCCAGAAAGGTGAAAGGTGAAGTCGGCACTGAAAAATGCCCATGCAATAATCTGTCTAACAAGTGAAAAGAAACAAAGAAGGTGTGGTTATTGTGCTAGTATAGCAGCACTTAAGTATTGAGCTGTGAACAGGGTCCCTTTCTAAGTCTATTCTTTTCATGTATTCTTTCAGAGAATAGACAAGCAGAGCATGTTCTTTGGATGTTCTAGAAAGGTTTTTTTTTTTTTTGCTGCTGATGTTTCTCTGTTGATGTTCATGCATTGGTTTAAGATGCATGCAGTGCAATACACCCCCAGCTTAGCAGAAAAGTCCACACACAGAGATATATTACATGAGCACCGTGCAAGCCTTGTGCTGCACAACACACATAAGCGACTAGGTGCCATTATGTGATGCACAGTACACTATACCCAACTGCATCTTACAATGCACAATGCACAACTAACAAAGACAAGGTGCAGATGAACATGGTGTCTGTGCAAGTCTGCTTCTGCTGCTATCAGCAGAAAGCCTCCAGTTACATTCAGTATGAAGATTTGTTCAAACTAAGTTAATATGGTCACAGATTTAGGATGACAACTTCCAATGGTGACTTTTTGGGCCCATGTGCATAGCGTGATATATACATATATATGTATGTCCCTAAGAGCTTTCCAGCCAACGTGCTTGTACCAGCTTGCACCTCTGATTCTTAAAGAGATTTTGTGATGCCTCTCCCTCACAGATCTGCAATCTTCAGTATTCTACCTTGTCTCCAAGGTTCCTAAATCGATGAGATCCTCTTCTGATTGTGCTTTTTCTCATTTCAAGCTTTCTCCAGATTGGTTTGCATCTTAATATGAACTCACCTAATAAGTTGTTTTCAGCTTATGGCAACCCTAAGGTGAATCTATCACAGAGTTTTCTTACACTTCCCAAAATAATTCTGAAAACAAACCACTGCTGTAGTTCAATGTTTGCACTTTTCCAGATTTTGTGGTATAGTTCTCCAGTCAAAAAGTGCACACAAAAGTATGTTAGGAAAATTGAGAGGAGGAAATGAAAATAATAGAAAGATATGGGTGAAAGACAGTGGTTGAGAATGAGGGACTATGTCTTGTGACTCCTTAGAAATATGCAGATTTTGATTTTACAGATTTTTAGCCCACTCCTGCCACAATGTATAGTGATTGATTCTACAACTATTATCAAGCCCGCCAGCCATTTTCTTTCTCAGAGTCTATGATGCACACCTTCATCCAATGTGGACAAACCTATACTTTCTCTGAGCAGGGAGAAACTCAGCATGGGCAAATTCTCATCATTTCAGTTTTGATGTGGCTCAGTAATTTTAAAATCTCTCACTGTTTGTTTAGAGGGAAGAAATCTGTCTTCTGTGAATTATCTCCCTCTTCATAAAATCATCTCAGACATGGTATTTGGATAACAATACAAAGACTTGCCTTCAGAAAATAATAATCCATATTCTGAAAGTCACACCATAGCTTCTGACAGGGACACCCACCTACTTAGAGTCGCTTTAGGATGTCATTCAGTTTGTTTTCCAATCATCCTGTTTTTCATGTCCTGAGCTAATGCTTGGGTCTAAATGAAATTATTCTTTGGCTTTTGCATTTTTCTAAATCGTATGATGCAATTCCTGGTTTAAAAACTTCACAAAAGTTCATATAGACTCTTTGCATTCAGCTCCCTATACCAATTTTTCTTTCTATTTTGCCTAAGACACACATTTGGGCAAGCAGTATCTCTCAGTGTTATGTATTTTTCTTTTGTTTTCACCTACATATGAATTTTTGTGTACACTTCCTATAATATGCATACTTTTTGAACATATTTTATTTTATTAGCAGTATTTATCTGATACTAATATGACAGGAATTGAAAGCTGGTTTTAAACTGTTAAATCTCTTCATATGTTTTAACTTCTCAAATGGTTCAATATATTGTTAACCTCCTTAAATTATTTTTGTCATTTTAAATTTTAAATTGTTTTAAGCACCTTAAATTGATATTTTTTTGTATGCCTTCCAGATAACATGGTATTTGGAGGGATATAAGGATTTAAGCAAGCCAGCATAGTGTAGCAGTCTAGGCATTGGACTATGAGCCTGGAAACAAGGGTTTGATTCCTCGCTTGGCCATGGAAGCCTACCGGGTGGCCTTGGGTGCATCACACCCTCCCATCTCCCATTAAACTCTGTGATAGTTTGCCTTAGGGTCACTGTAAGTTGGAAATGACTTGGGGGCACACCTTAACAACAAGTATTTAAGTGTAAATAAATTAGTGTGGTGCATGTCAACAAGTAATCGGATACATTAAAGAGATGAATCTGATCATTGGCTTGAGACAGAAGCTTTCCTTCTCCCAGTTTGGGATATGACCCCACCTACCTTCATGGTCCACATGACAGGGTACAATATACCAGCATAGCTTGTCTGCCTCTCTCCTCCTGCCGTAGGCCTCCCTGGTCATATCAAACATGGAAGAGGTTGTAAGCTTTTATTGGAACCAAGGCTTTCTTCCAGCTGTGTCTTTTAATGCTGCTTCCATATATTGTCCGAAAGTGAGAAATCTTTTGCTTGGGAGCTGTATGGATATGGCATAGGAATTTGAGTTCAGTCCGTACTGGCTTTGGGAAAAGACAGCTGTGTTTAACCATGGCGGGTCAACATTGCCACATCAGACTAAGAGCCATTCTTCCTGATGCCTCTTCTTCCCAATCAGTGGGATTTTCTTTTAATGTAGGAGATTGTTCAAATATGCTGTTGCTATGGCTTTTCAGTTTGGTAATTTTAGACTCTGGACCAACTGGTCTCATGGGTGGTTTTCTGTCTAGATGGTGATTTGTATTACTTCACTTACTTCAAAAGGTATCACATTAGCCCCAGCTGTGTTTTAGAGTCCCTGTACTCATTGTGGTGAGTGGGGCCCTGGACTTATGCCCTCAGGTCTTACTAATATAGCACCTCTGCCCTGAATTGTGAAGTGGCACTAGAGCTAAAACACATGATGGTTTTCAACTTGTAGTCAAACTTTGATGTTAGGCCTGGGGCACATGAATGAGAGGGAGTTTTCAGACTAAGAACAAGATCTGATTGTTTTATCTTCTTGATAAAAACCAGGTGGAGCTTCTATTGCACTTTGCAGATCAAGCAAAACCTGTTAAAAGCAAAGATATGTCCTTTAAATGCATAATCCCGTTAAATGCATGCTCTCCTCTCCCCTCTACCCCTGCCCAAAGATTTCTGATCTACTGCATTTTATTTCATTATCGTCAAAGCATACTGGGGAAAGTTTAACTTATAAGGATTATGCTATGTAAATGACAACCATTCTTCCTCTCAAGGTGAAGAAAAACTTGCTATCGAGTGGCCAAGTTTCCATGGTAACCCAAGGAAACTTCTGTACTCTGAGGGAAACGTCATGCTCCAAAGAGACAAAACTTCATGGATGTATGCCGTACTGTACACCAGTATGGGAAATTACTATTTCAGAAGAAAAAGTTCACATGCATGTACAGATCAGGGTTTCATTTTCAACTTTACAGTGCTCTGACTTCACACTGTTTAAAGAGAACAAAATGAGATTTGACATTGCTAATGAATAATCTAGTTATGCAGTGATGCTCAGGTACTTGTGGCCCATGTTGATACTTTGAAGTGAAAAGTAATGAGCTATTGCACACTGATAAACTGTTGTAATATCAACAATATCTCAACTGGCATGAGTGAGGTTTCCTTATTTTTACCCCAACATATCAGAGATCTGATCTGATTAATAAAACTGTTGAGAATTCATGACATGGCATGCCATTTTAGCAAGTAGAATTTTATCTTATCATTCTGTGTTACTTTGATACTATCAATCACCATCCATAGTAGCCTGCATTACATAAAGCAGCATTTTATGAAGAGCATTATCGTTGTGGTATAGCAAAGAGCATTGTTAATGAAGCATGGAAAAAGAATAAATTCATCTAATGGGTATATGTGTCAAATTTCAATTAAGGATATGTTGGAAAGTGAAAGAGAGAGATGAGCATACAAATTAAACCTTTGACCTTGGGAAGAGCAGAAGAATGGTGTGGACACAGAACTGTTTCCAATTTCTGTACAAGATGTTGAGGTAGTCACAGAGGAATCAGGATTTTAAAAGAAAATTATGTTGGAAGATGATAACATAGAATCGATCATATTTGCTTCAAAAAACAGGTTCGTTTAATATCTTGAAATATAAGAAAGGAATCTGTTTCAAAATATCTGAAAGAAATCTGTTCAAGGCTGAGACACTGAAGAAGACAGACATTTTGGAACAAACACTTCTTTCTTTGATGTGACATTGGCTGGCGTTCTCTTAGTGACTTATGACAGCACATTCCAACATGTCTGTGTAAAGGACTTTTTTTGGTTGTTGCAGAAGTTGGAATTCTCCACTGACTGTGCAATGACCAAAGTTCTCCTCAAAATCCGGCTGCTGGAACCTCCCTCTCCCATGACCCTTTACCAGTCAGGAGATAGCAGAGAAGCAGCAATGGCCTCATCTTCTGGGATCTCCACAGGATCCATGGAAATTCCTGGAGAATGTCTGTCATTGTTCATCCAGCTGTAGAAACATAGCTGGATAGTTCTCTACTACCTCCTTATTCTCCACTGGCCTGTAAATGGATATGGTGGTGGCAGAAGCTTAAAAGGACGGTTGAGACTTGTCATGTTTTCACCTGTGTGGAACTTTGTGATACTTCCCCCAGTCATTGGGCATTGAAAGGATACTCAGAACACTCAAAATGTTTTGTGTTGTACAGAAATCATCTGCAAAAAATGACTGGGGTGGGCAGCAAGTGGCTCATGTGTAGCTCCCTGTTTAAAAGGAAGTGTGAGAGAATCACTTCAGGTGGAAAGGTCTATGTGTACCTCTCCAGCCCCTCTTAGGGGATTGTGTGATCTCTAGGTTCTTCCATGAAGAGGCATTTCCTAACATGTACCTTGGATTCTCTATCTTACATGTACAACAGGAAATAGAAAACAACATCACAAGTGTGAGCCACAGGCCATTTGCGCCCTACACTATTTCTGACCTACACTATTATTCCACTTTCAAAATCCTGTGGAATTCTGGGGTTTGTAGTTTCCTGAGGCCAAAGAGCTCTCTGGCTGAGA
The DNA here is from genome assembly GCA_030412105.1 of Cyclura pinguis. Classification (NCBI taxonomy): domain Eukaryota; kingdom Metazoa; phylum Chordata; class Lepidosauria; order Squamata; family Iguanidae; genus Cyclura; species Cyclura pinguis. Next base: position 206,659,660 of record CM059599.1, read on the forward strand.
ATTCTAAATGCCCCTCCCTAAACTGCAAACCTCTGATTCCATAGGATGTTAAAAGTGGAATAATAGCACTATAACAGTGTAGTGCAGAAATGGTCACAGTGATCACTGCAGGGGCCACTGCAGAATTTCCCAATAGGAAAGTAGCAATGAAAATGCAACAGGAGGGCCACATGTACTTGCAGCCATATGAAACTGAATGCTCAGACCAGATTTGTATTTAGAATGTCTTTTTATTTTCTCTCTTAAGTGCTATGGAGTTTGCTGGCACCATCTGCTTGTTACCAGGCTGTACACCCCAATTTGTGATATGGTATAATTGGCTAAAAGTACTATTTGACATAAAATAGATATAAATCTTATATTTGTGGCTGGAAACTAGGTGAAAAGGAATGAACTCTAGCTGGAAATTTCTAGGCTATGATAAAAGGAACCTCAGTATGACCAGGTCATAAGTTAGGGGGATGCATCTGAAATGAGTTCTAGATTGTCCTCTTAAGCACCCAAAACTGGGGAACAATAGCAAGTGAAGCTGCCAGAAGGAACTTCCAAAAACCCGGCATCCTGCTACCTTTTTCAAGGCAAACTGTTTCTTTTATCTTCCCCCTTTTCAGTCATTAGCAAGGCTATCGTGATTTCTTTCAATGTTTGTCATCTGTTGCTAGGACAATCAGAAATTTCTGGACCCCTTTTGTCAGCTCCACCAGACAGCCATTGACATGTTTCCCTCAGGGCAGAAAAAAGGTATTGAAGCTCCAAATATTTTGCAGCCCGTTGTAGTCCCTTGGATGCAGACTACCACTCTGTCCATTTGTTCCCTGATTTTAGGCTACTCTCAAGCTTTCAGGTTTGAGCCTCCCAGTTCTTATCCCCCTCTTCAGGAATGGTAACTATTACCCATTTCACCCCAAAACCTCGCTATCCAACCTTTCTCTCCTTTAGCTTCACTAGCTTTGTATGGTCATGAGACTGTTTGCTGTTGTGTGTTTATGAATTTCCCCCAATAAAGACATTTTTAATTTCCAACTGCTGTCCTATAGCAAGTACCAGTATACACTAGTGAAAAGATCCCATAAGGTTAGCCCACCTCTCACAGGCCTCCCTTTTTGAACTAATATTTCCCCACTGTTTCATGAAGGCACAAATACTGCTGGAGTACCTCAAGGTCCCTCACCTTTTTGGGTAATGTGTTCCAGCACATTCTCATTTGGATGTCTCTCTGTTTTCTCTCTTACGTTCTATGGAGTTTGCTGGTATCACCTGCTCCATAACATCCCCATTTCTGATTTCTGTACGTTGGAGGGGGAGTCTGCACTATGCTTGTGGTCTCCCTACAGGAATGAGAACCCTGGATGCACATGGCTCCAAACCACATGGGAGCCTATACTTGTTGAGAACTGTGGAAGTATCTGTAAGAAGTTGATGACAGAAGTGCATCAGAAGGGCCAGAGTCAACCACTCACTGATTCTTCCCTTCTCTTCAAGTGAGTGTTAAGCACAAATAAGAGAACTGCATGACTGTTCATTTTGAGATTGCAACAGACCATGAAAGAGCTATGATGTCTAGATAGTCTTTGATTTGTCATAGGAGTTGGTATTAATGAGCCCTAAAACAAAATCAGTGCAGGTAAGACTGGTGATTTGAGTTCCTGAATCTTTGTTCTGACTTGGGGTCATAATTGGAACAGATTTGATTTAGATCAGTCTTGACCAAACTGAGCCAAGATCTGAATCACTGAACTAGGCTTTGACCAAAGCAAGGGCACCATGCCCAGCCCTGTCTTAAACACACTAATATTTATATTAATTCAAATTAATATATTTTAAAAATAATTCTGAGCTGCATATCACTATGTGTCCACATCAAGTTTCATGTAGTCTGTACTGCACAATCTTGAATTTGCTTCTCAGAACAGCACATGGAACCTCTTTTATGAAGGAGACATTGATGATGAAGTCTTGAACATGGGCATTTTTTTTGTATGAACTTTTTCAATTGTGGTTGTGATCTTGTTTTGATATATTTTCTTAGCTAAAGTTAATACAATTTGAGGTCTTTTTGCTTAATGTTTGATTGTTTCTGAAAAAAGTTACTTTCCAACCATCACTGTTGAAAAATCTCAAAGACTTAAACTGACAGTGTAGAAGTTTGTGTTGTAATTTAGCAAAAGGTAGATGTTCTTTCAATTTTAACTATGGCCAGGTCCTTACTATTTCATAGGCAGCTTCTGAAAACTTATGAATAACATCTGCTCTTATTTTTTTAAGCTTTAAAACAAGATGAAGAACATTTTCACATCCATTTTTTTTTGCAACATGGAATGTAAGTTTTTAAAGGCATTGTTAGAAGAATGTCATGAAATATAGATTAATGGTTGTATTTTCATATGTTTGATGTGCCATTTAACGAAGTACGAACTCTTTCATATTTGGCATCAAAAGGGACCTGTTAGAATTCTTATCATACACTTCAAATGGTTTCTTTGCATTCATAGATATCATCTGAACTCCTGAATTCCTGCTATTTACCACCTCTGATATGCATTAAATCACAGAATCAATCAGTTGCCATGGTGCAATTTGAGATAAACTGATGGATTTTAATGTTTGGTCAGATGTTCCTCTACAGCACATCTTTGTAAGTAGAGAGAAAGTGGTAATGTGCAGGAATGAGTTAGCGTAAAGACTTTATTGGAAGTTTCATTAAAAAAAATAAAACCAAGGAAGGAAGGAAGGAAGGATGGAAGAAAACAACAACAACAAACTCTTTCAACAGTAATTTGATTTCTGTTGAGCCAGTGTGGTATAATCCCTTGAGCGCTGGAATACGACTCTGGAGACCAGGATTTGAACCCCTGCTTGACCATGGAAACTAACAGGGTGTCCTTAGGCAAGTCACACTCTCTCATCCTCAGAGGAGGGCAAAGGAAACCCTCTCTGAACAAATCTTGCCAACAAAAACCCCCATGATCTTAGGGTCACCATACATTGGAAATGACTCAAGGGCACCCAGAACATCCATAGCTTCAGAGCCAGAGCCGACGTTTCGTAGGGGTTTTGCATTAAATCTTTGAGGATTTTTTTTTAAAAATATTACAACAGGCAAATCTATCACAATTTTCCTTTGTGAAGCTTATCTTTCAATTGCTTCTAAGCATGGCATGGCTCAGAGATTTTTGATATACTTTGGGCTGTTGATGTGCTATAACCAAATAGATTGCTACCAAGATTATTTTCCCCTTCTGGAAAGGCATTGCATTAACATGAATTATTATCCCATATTTTGGCATATGTTATTTCAGTCTACCCCATCAATACAAACTTTACAAAAAGGTCACCTGGGACAACATTTCAGACTTTCCAGCAGGAAGCTTTCAGTTGTGAGATATTCCGTTTTGTCAGCACAGTAGGCACCTCTAGTACAATGGATATTTTTATTGCATAGATCCAAACAATGCTTGAATTTGGAATGGGGATCTATGTAAGAGCCCATCTAGAGGCATGGGAGAAATGTGGTGTTTCTAGTCCTGTAGTTGCTTCCATATTGTCATTATCTGAAATACCATGTGAGGGATGGAAGACAGTTTGCAGGAGATTTTCAGGGCTGAATCAGAAGGTGGCAATGGACTTCTTAACCCTCCCATTGCAAATGCCCACACACAATCCATTTAGACACTTGGGCTAATGACAGGATGACTTCTTTCTATTCATATACAAAATCAGACTTGACTAGTAGTTGAAAATTACTTCAACAGTGGTGACTGGATAATACCCTCTACCATACTAGGGTACTGCCAGTTAGCCTCAGGGGCACTGGCTAAGCTGCCTTATTCTAGCATCTCTGCAGATGCCCACTACCAGAATCTTTTGCTTGAGGTACCTGTCTCAGTGCCCAACAATAGGGCAGCTTCTGATGACCTTTGATGATAGGAGAATTCAAATTGTTCATTGGGTAACAGTTGCAGGAGACAACTAATGAATGCATATGGGATTAAGAGCTTTTCCCGGTAAGGTCTGTTATCATGTCATGCAGTGGTTAGAACTGGACAAGGTCTTGGAACATTGAGTTTCTAGACCCCAGTGGGCCAAGAAACTCTCTTGATAATCTTAGGCCACTTGATCTCTTGTGAACAATCCTGTGAGGGAAGGAGAGTCAAGTATGCCATTTTGAATTCATTAAAAGAAAGACACATTCTTATTGGTTTATCACATGCAGGGGTGAGACCTTGCATTTGGTGATATAATGACACATAGTTAGGTCCTGAAAAAGAAAAGGCTGCATGTTTCCTCGAAGAGTTGAAATCAGTCATAGTGTTGTTACTGAAGCTGTCTTCCTACTTTGTAAATAAACATATAAAACACAATTTTAATTGTATACTGGTGTAATCAATTTGGGTTTAACTTTTGTATTCCATGATTTTTAACTATTTTTTTGTAAGCCACTCAATAAAGATAATAAAATCATCATCATCATCATCATCATCATCATCATCATCGTTATCATCATCATTAGTGATGTAGACTTGAGTCAATTGACTTGGACTCAAGTCAGACTTAAGTCACTTCAGTGACTTGATTTGGACTCCCTTTGGCAATAAATGACACACTGACTCAACTCGAGTCATGATTTGTATATTTTTAATAACTGACTTCTGCCCCTGGTTCAGGAAAATAACACATTCTTCTGGAAGCACTTTCATCTCTTTTGGTCTACTGGCCATGTGAAAATCTCTCTCAGTTCCAAAACTTGGGCTATTTCTCGCAGGGGAAAAGCAAATGTGTTAGCAGGCTTGCAGCAGGGTTGAGGTCTGCTTGGCAGCCTATCCCTGCTGGATATTGGAAGATCCTTCTGAAACTTAGCAGAAGGCAAGACTCAGTCCCAGAGTACAGGAAAAGATCCTTCCTTCTAATGCTTTTTAAAGCCTCAGTAATGGGAAGTAAGAAGGATTTTATTCCCCACTTCAGAAACTGACTCCCAGGCATGAGGCCTGGCTTGAAAATATCTTGCAAGGACTTGAGACTCAACTTGAGACTTGAAGGTAGACACTGAGACTTGACTTGAGACTTGGAGGAAAAGATTTAAATACAACACTGATAAGAATAAATAACAGATGACAAGAAGAATGTGATTTGATATTTTAAAAAAGCATATGCAAAAAATGAGGATTTTCTGGGTGCATGTATACTATTTTGGGACTTTTTTGTGATGCAAACAGAACCAGATGCACATGTATGTAGATGGTAAGATACTAACAGAAAGAGAGTGAGGACCAGAAATGTTAATGAAATGATATTGATCCTCAATTTTCACTTTTCAGATTGAAAGGGGCTGGAACAAGGAGAAATGCATTTTCAAAACAAAAGCAAGAATGGTGTTATCCAATAAAGCAGGGAGAAAATTGGTATCTGTATGAAATGTAGTAGGGGGAAGATCTAACATCTTAACTTGTTATAATGGAATGTGGTGTCCTTCTCTTGAGGCCAAGATCATTTACAATGTATTACTCATTTGAAAAAAAAAACTCCCATAAAATTCCATTTTAAATTATTTTTTAAAAGAGGAGGTTAGTGTAAAGCTGGCACCAGTTTCCTCCCATCTGTATGATCAGCTTTCTTTCTCCACAAAACATGATGAAAATGATGGTGACAGGGAGTTTGTCTCTTTTCTCCTGTTCCATGTACCTGACTCAAATCCCTCCCAACACACTATCGGTCTTGGAAAGAAAAACTAATGGGCTTGAGTAAGGGCAACTTCTAGGTGCCCAAGGAACATATTAACATTCCCCTCTCCACATCCAGCAGGGCCACTGAATTTGATAATGTGGCAGTAGCAAGAGGAAAGAATCAAAATTCTTCAGAATGTGGGATCTGCTCCCCTTATGGCTTATTTACAAATAGAACTTAACTTCTAGGAGGCTGCCAAAAGCACTTGTAAACAAAGAGCACATCGGTTGTTTTAAAGGACAGGTGGCTTTTTGCTGCTACTGTTGTTGTGGTGGAAATTTCTGCGGTGGTGGTGGTGGTGGTGGTAGAGACTCATCTTATATTACAATGGTCTCACAAAAACGGCCAGAAGAGGAATGTAACCTGTGGGGCATGCACTGGCCTACCCTTGGCATAAAAACGTGTGCACAGCTAATAGCAACTTTTGATACCTGGGATTTAATTCAGGGAGACGTTGGAGAGCTAGGACCTCCTCCATTTGTTCCCTGGTTCAATTCATATCAGTCCTTTCCTCTCACATCTACTTTTCTGTGAAATAAAGAGTAATGAGAGGTTCTTAGACCTGTCACATTATATATAGGTTGATGGTTATCTCACAATCCGTTGAATTCAATTGGACTTGCAGACTGAAGAAGTCTATGACCTTAGTATTGGGGGAGTGACTCACTTTGAAATGATAGAGTAAGGTGAGCAAGCACTGTTGACAGATGAATATATATTAGACCAAGATCCTGTTCAGGCATGAGGAGACCATACCATTCCATGTGTGTACTTATGTATGAGATCAGTATAGGTGTGTAAATGTACGTTATGTAATGTAAATGATGGAAGAAGCAATATTATTCTGGGCCTTTTCCATTGCTATTCCAGGTAATGGGGAACTCATTGCACCATGGGGCAAAGGGGAATTGCTTGCATAAATGGGTACTGCGTCCCTCCTTATGCAAGTGTGTAACAAGTGTAACTACCGAGGTAATCAAAGATGGTACCTTTGTCCGCAACCACAAAAGAAAAAAACAAACAAAAACGCACACATTTTGGGAGGCGAGTGACCTGGTGCTGCAAGATAGAGTGATTCACATAAGAAGTCTTCTGTCCATTTTGATAACACAAATGCAGTAGCCACATATCACCATCTGCCTTACCCCAGCCATTTCAGACCTGCAGAACTGGCTGGCTGCATCTTTTCCATGCAGAAGAAAGAGTGCATTTGAATCCAGAGCCATCTGTTTTTATAGGGAATAGTTGCCTGCAACTACAAGACAAATCACCCTTTGATGATTAACAAGCATGAAATGTCCCCAGCTATTTCACCAACTTCAGGAAAACAGCAGCAACCAAACAAATCATTGCAGAAGTCTGTTTTTTTCCCTTCCTGCCTAAACCTACCTATTGAGTCTATTGCAGAAAATTGTGTGTGGAGTGTGTGTGTGTGTGTGTGTGTGTGTGTGTGTGTGTGACACGCTCTTCAACATGCTGAGGTTCATTTGGGTGTCACCTATAAATATAATTAATTTTATACAGGTTAAAAATGGTTGTAAACTGTCAGCGAGGTATATGATGCATAAAATGGCCTTCCAGAAAACCGTTCTACAGTAAATTGTTTTTTTGGTTATAATGAAGCCATATATAATCTACACAATGAGGCAAGCTAAGCCCACAGGGAACTGTTTCCTAGCATCTAAACCTGCTATTATTACCTCATTATTTTTTATTTTCTTCCTTGCACAATCTTTCTTGCATGTTTTTTATGAAATGTATGCTATTTTTCTGAAGAAATTCTTTCTGGAAGAAGCTGGGTCAGGAGGTTCATACATTGCACTGATAGATATTGTTCCGTATCATGTGATTTTATGACTCTTCTAGATGTAATGGAGGAAGTGGTAGGAAAGAGAGTCAAAGTGCATTGAAAGGCAAGGAGAAATGTGAGAGATAGACATTCTTGCAAAAATATCTGAAGAGGTATGTATTGATTAAAGGGATTTTTCCCCCTCAGAAAGACTAATTAGATTACTATGGGATGGTTATGAGAAGTTAATTAGTCTTGTGATGATGTTTACAAGCCCTTAGAACTCCTGGATCTGCCTATACCTGAAACAAGAAAGTCCCGTTTTAACATTCCTGCATTAAGTGCTCTAATGAACATTCAGCTATTGTTGCCTCTCATTTTTCTGAGGAAACACAGGTCTAGAGATATTTATTTCTTATCTCCCTTTGTAAACAAAAAGCAGCAGTGCACAACTTCTGCTCCTCTAGAAGTTGCTGGCTTACAACTCTGGTTATTCTTTATCTTTGGCTATACTGGTTAGGGTTGATAGGTGTTACTGTCCAACTACACCTGGAAGGTCACAAGTTGCCCATCCTTGAGTGAAAATGATCAATGGACCATTTCTTTTGTGAGTAACATGTTGGTCTCAGCCAGCATGCTTGGTTTTTTTAAAAAATTATTTATTCATTCATTCATTGGAAATTGACATTATAGAACGACAATACTGAGGATCCATGACTTGTTGGCCAAATAATCAACCATTACTACTTTTAGAAGTCCTCGAATTTGTCTGGGAATTCCATGGCCACCCTCAACCTGCATATATATAATACATACTTCCATGGATACCATGGAGGATGAGCATTCAAAAGATTGTTTTACTCTGTGAAGAATTTTCCCTATGTAAAGGTTGGACTTACACACTCTTGTGGACAATGGGACTGATGATTTGTTTTCTGTATGTTGGGTAGAACTGGACTAGGGCCCTGATTTGCTCGTTCCATTGCTTTTCTAACAATTGTATCATTACCTTGCTTGTCAGAGGTGGAATTTAATTTTTTACACTTCTAAATCTCTCCACACTGAATTCCAAGGTTAGAATTTCTGGATTACTGTATGTGGGCAGAGAACTCTCCACCAGCAAAGTATGGACGAAGATGGGCTTTTGTGTTCACAATGGGGCATACTGTAATATGCAGTCCCCTGGATTGGCAGGGCTCGATGGCAAGCAAATTTTGTTCAACATTTCAGAAGGTGTGGCAGCTTGAAAAGGAGTAATGAAAAGTTACAACTGTGGAGCTGGGTTACTTCATGCTGTCAGTAAGCTGAATTACCATCCTGTATACCTGTTCTTTTCACAGGTCTTCTAATTATTCATTTATAAACTGTATCCTTAGTTTACTCATGTTCCTGTCTTGCTTCTCATTATTGTGTGAGCTAGATTCCTCCCAGCTAATCCAATGCTGATATCATAAACTCATTTCCTTGAGGACAAACTCTGTTGAACTAAGTGGGATTTTCTGGTGGGAAAAAAAAGGATAAGATAGCACTGTCTATTTCACATCATGCTGAAATCTGAAACACCTTTCTTTTGATGTTTATTCCTGTTGTTCTTGTTGTGTGCCATCAAGTTGTTTTTTACTTACAGTGACCCTAAGGCAACCCTATCACAGTTTTCTCGGCAAAATTTGTTCAGAGGAAGTTTGTCATCACCTTTCTCTAAGGCTGAGAGAGTGTGATTTGCCCAAGGTCACCCAGTAGATTTCCATGGACAAGCAGGGATTTGAACCCAGGTCTCCCAGAGTGTTAGGCCATTTCTGCATGATGTCACTATAATGCTATAGCAGTGGGTTGTTACTGGTCCAGGAACTGTGCTTCCACATAATGTTGTCGCTATCCAGCTGCTATCCTATCCACAAGAATCACCAAATCACCATATTCTATTACCAGAAAAAAATCCATTAAGAGCCTCCTATAGTGCTTCAATCCCATCAGCCGTCGTAGTGTGGTACCGCTATAGCACTTAATAGCGCTTCCTGTTAGGGCAGATCCAGCAGTAGGCAGGCTGTGGGTGTGCCCAGCTCGTCCCTCCCTCGGTGACTCCCATGGTGTGGTATCTTTCTATCATCTTTCCCTGTTTATTTTAAATGTCTCCTTTGAGTCAATACTTTTTTTTTTTTAATACATTTTTAAACAGTGTAGGGGAAAAGTGCAGTAGTGTACTGGCATGTCATGCTGTTATAACACTGCTGCAGTAGTACAGCTTCCAAAACAAATGAACAAAAAATCACCACCCAATGGGGCTGTGGGGCATGGTGAAGGCAGGGCATGGGGGTGGCCAAGGATGCTGTAATGCAGGAGGAACACTGGTGGTAATACCGCTACCCATCTGTTTAAGGGGCAAGGGTGCAGAAAAAAGGGTCCCTCACCTAACAGCATCACATGAATGGCGATGCCACCATAATGGTATAACATGCTAATGGCCTCTAGTGCGGAAATGGCCTAAGCCTGGCACCCAAAGCACTACATGCTGTTTCTACTTCTTTTGATACTATGCTAATTTTATTTGTGAAATCTGCTTGCTTCATAGAATAGTGTCATCTTTACTTAGTGATATTTTCACAGAATGTCAATTTTCTAGTAGTAACAGCAAAGCCATTCTTTCTACAGACAGGCTTGTCCCCTTTTTGTCTTCTAGTCAAAGCAAAGATGCCATTACGCTGTTGCTGAAACATGTGCCTACTCTAGCAGAAGAACATCTCAGTTGACGTGACTGAATCCTCACATAATTGCTGAGAAGATAATCAGGCCAATAACACCAAATTGTTGACAGCAATAACTTTTAGAGCTGTCCATGTAGAGCTGTTACATGTATTAGTGTGGTGGGATTTAGGACTGTAACTACTACTGTCAGACTGTAAGAATGTTTATGATAGAAATATGAAACCGTTGGCTAGAGTGCTCCAAAAATTAGTTGAGTTTTTCCAATGTTTGTGTCAAATGCTGAAACAACCAAACAAATAGTAACCTTCCTCTCCACAAAAAGTTTGGGAAAAACAAATAAACCAACTCAATTCATTAGGCCCAAGCTTTCCTTTCCATACCAGCCTCTTGCTACCCTGATTTCTGGGGTCCCTTGGGGGACACTGCAATGTGCTCCACATGATGGGGAATGGAAACTAGCCAGAGCACGAGCAATAGCAATGCGAGAGGAAGGGTAACCTAGCGGGGTCTTTTTACCCAGCTTTCACGGGGTCAGGCCAAGACAAAAACCAAATGAAAATGTCCAATAAATGATTTTATTGAATGGAAGTCTCACGCACCAACACAATCACTCACACACTCACTCAAGACCTATTAAGAAGCAAAAGAGAGGAAACTGGATAGGGGAATATTGAAGGGGTTGTAGCTGGGGTAATACTGCACCTTTTCCTGAAGTCCTTGGTCCGGGAAGATAGCGGAGAAGTGGGGCTCAGCACTGAGAAGGCTGAGGGGATTACTCAACGGATGGAGAAATGGTCTGCTGGGGTGACCGGGAGTGATCCAAAGAACCGCTCAAAAACTGGGACTATTTGTAGGGGAAAAAGTACCTGGAGGACTAATCTTTTCCCGGGGAGAACAATGGTGTTGCAATGAGAAAGAAGATCCACAGTGGTAACTTCCTTTGCATGATGAGATTACAAGGTGTTACCAAAGTCTCAGGATCTTCGGCTGGATTTGGTTGTGGTGTGACTTCATGTAAATGGTCCTTGCCTGATAGGATTTTGCTCAACCTGGGGCAAACACGTTAATCCCCTCAAGTCAGCTTCTCAGCGGCTGAGGACTCTTTGTTTATTGTGGGTTTGCACAGCTTGAGGTCTCCTGGGGCTAAGTGACTGGGGATTTTACTGGCCTGACCTGGTTTTCGATCGTTCGACTGTTGCTGCCTCTGTGCCCATCTGGGTGACCTCTCAGGCACATTGAATCATATTTTAATATCAAAATTGTAGACCCCGGGACAGGGTTTACCAGTGAGATAACACTCTTCAGTCTCCCCAAACAAAAAAATCTTCCTTGGTGAAAGTGAATATTCATTTGTATCCTGGAGAGGAGCAAAAGGGTCTTTACACAGCAACATGAAACAGAAATGGTTCCCCCATTCAGTCGCTTTGGGGAGAGATTGAAGGTCCTTTGCCTTCTGCTTGTCAGCCTGTATCTAGCTAGAGTCACTTAGAGTTTTCCTTTTTGATTACCTGAACTCCTAACAGTACTGTTTAGTATACGAAGCAACAGTGGTGCTACCCTTAAAATAGTTTTGGACTTGCAGGAATTTTTCTTACAGGAGAATAGACATGTAACTTTATAATTCTTCTAATATATTTGTTATGTAAATATTTAGCTTACCCAGTTACACATTCCTTGTGGAGATTCATGTCACAGTTCAAGTTTAGTACATTCTTTCTCATAGGCGATTTCTGCACTAGCCTGTTATAGTGCTATTATTCCACTTTCAACATCCTATGGAATTCTGGGGTTTGCAATTTAGGGAGGAGCCTTCGCCTTCTTAAACTGCAAACCCCAGGATTCCACAGGATGTTGAAAGTGGAGTAATAGCACTGTAACAGGCTAGTGTGGAAATGGCCATAGATATGTAGACTAAGTGCTGGTTATTTTCAGTTTGTACCAATTTTTATTGTGATTTGTTTGTTGTTTTAAATATATATTTTAACTCTGTTTTAATTATGACTTAATTGTTTAATTTGTATTTTAACTTTTGTACACTATGACTTTGTAACTATGTTTTTTTAAAGCACTATAAGCTGCTTTGAGTCCTTCCCAGGAAAAAAGTGGGATATAAATAAAGATGATGGTGATGACAATGGCAATGATGATAGTAGTAATAACAATAAATTTCTTTTTGTAAAGAACATTTTTCACTATTATAAGTCTGTTGAAGATAGGGTGGCCTGGAGGTTCATAGGGTTGCTATAAGTTGAAGTCAGCTTGATGACAGAGAACAATAACATGGCACATGATGTATGTTTCAGTGATAAGGAACATAATCTTACACAATATTTGTAGTATGTGAGGCATCACACACCTCACATTTCATCTGTTGAAGAATTTCCCTTCTTATGTAGTACTAGCGTATTTACCCGGCGTTGCCCAGCATTTTATTTTCTCATAGGTAATATTTGTTAAAAATACTTTAGAAATTACCATACCTTACCTTAGGAATTAGATGTAGTTGAAATACACAGATTTGAGATCCTATGTCTCTAATTCCCCAAACTGTGTTGTCTAGTACATGTAACTTTTCCCTATATTCCCAATCCAATTTGTATTCAGAGTTATTAATGTATAGAGGTTGGTTTCCTGAGGGAATACAGTGTCCTCCTCCTTCTTGCTGCTAGGCCTTGTCTCCATAGCTACTGGCCTGAGGCCCAAGAGCTCTCTGGCTGAGAATTCTAAAGGACCCTCCCTAAACTGCAAACCTCAGGATTCCATAGAATCTTCTCAGGCAGCGAACCATATGAGGTGTTTTCACCTCACACAGCCAATCATAGGAGGTCTTTGCCTGCCTAACACAGACAAACAAACTCATAAACTTTGGTATGTATATATTAGATTTACACACATTTCAGTATATGGTAGAATTTTACCATTTCCAAAACCTTGCATTAATTAGCGATAATTACTGTTTCAGAAAGTATTTCTAACTCTTTATGTTCAAAGACTATTTCTAACTCTATCTGTGAATCAGCATTTCAGTTAGAGTATTGTATGTTCAGAGTGTGCTCATACATTCGGAGGATTTCATCAGTATAGAAGACAATTTCATCTGACTCACATTTCTGCATTACACTACTGTTATAGTGCTGTTATTCCACTTTCAACATCCTGTAGAATTCTGGGTTTTGTAGTTTACTGAGGCCAAAGATGCCTCTCTTCTCCTTAAACTGCAAACCTTAGGATTCCATAGGATGATGAAAGTGGAATAATAGCGCTATAACAGTGTAGTGCGGAAGTGGCCTCAGTTGCCCAGGAAGGCTAATAAACCCCTAACTGCTGCAATCTGACATACTTTCAAGTTGTTATATACATCTGTTGTAACAAATACCTGTCCATTTCTTAATCAGTTATGATTTGTGAATCTTGCTATTTCAAGGAACCAAAAAGGCTAAGTCTGGATTCCTGCTCAGGCTTCCTTTTAGCCTTATGTGGTATTTCTGCCATTACTCTTGTCTGGGAATAATATTTGAGGAGAATACTTTTGTTTATCTGCCCAGCTGTGTGACTTCAAGCCTGCACATTTATAATTATCTTGCCTTTTACACAAATAACCTTTTGAATGTTTGATTTCTGAAATGCAGAACACAAAATGCAACAGGTACTTTATTAATTATTAGTAAATCATAACAGATTTCCCATGACAAGAAATAACATGTGGGTTGTTATTTCCTATTGGGGATTTCCTAAGCATAGTGGAAACTGACAGGTGGCTAAGTGTTGCGTGTTGCGTTCAGAGGTGGTTACACATGAGAAATTCTTTTTTTTGTCAAAAGTGTATTGACTATTTACAGATGTTGGTTAAAATCCTGTTGGTTAGTCCCAGCTAGAGTAGACCCATTAATTAAATTGTTGAATGATAACTCAACATATAGGTAAGTCCCATTGATCTTATGGGTGTACTTAGATAGGGCTAGCATCAAAATTCAGGCTGTCATGCTTTTCCATCAGGAAGTGACAGAAATTTCAGCAAAGAAGATTTGCTGGGCCTCTCTTGTGTTGGAAAGTTCTCTGGCTCCCTGAAAATCTCCTCCCTGCTTCCCAAGAGATGGTCTTTCTTCTCTGGAAAGCTGGGAGGACTTGGCAGAAGCAGAAAGCATCAGTGGAGTTCATTTTGTTTGCCTCAGTCCAAATGGGGCAGGTTCCAACCCAAAAACAAGGTGAGACTTTTTTAGCAGACAATTGTGAGTGGCTTTCCCAGTGAAAATGGCAATCTCAGTTGCTAAAATATATCTATATATCTATATCTATATCTATATCTATCATGATACCCTGTGTCAAATGTCCTTGATATTATAAGCTACCACTTCAGCGTAATAGTAACACTAAAGAAAGATGATAAGGACTGGATACAGGAATGTCTGTTTTGTGTTGAAGACAAGGCAAAATGCACAACTATAGTGAGGTTGGCAACTGTGCTGGCGCCAGATACCAGGGGCCAGTTTTTGTTGGCTGACCCCGTCAGCCACACCTGTGCACCTGGATGCCCTGGAAGTGATGTTATATCACTTCCGGTCACCATTTGGGGCTGATACATAACTGAAAAAACTATGTATTTAGAAAAGCAGGGGATTCTATGGGGTTAGAGAGGGTGAACTGCAGCTTTTGCTCATGGTTTTGGGTGTTTGGGTCAAATTTGGGGGCAAAAATTGTTTCTCTTTTTTTAAAAAATGGGAGGCTCAATGGGCTTTAGGGGACTGACTAGAGGGTTCAGGGGCTACCATAGTTGGATTTGGGGCCACATGGGTCTCATGGATTGTACTTCCATCACCCCTGAATTAAAGGTATGACTAAATATGGCTTAAAATGTATGTTGTTCTATCATTGTTCTGTATTGGAGAGACTGGCAGGCCTCTGCCTCCAGTGAACATGTGGCAGACTAGGGTTGGCTTTCTGCTGGTGGCATATCTGGGCATATCTCCCAGTTATGTTGGTGTATGGACCTTTTTTGAATGTAATGGAAGCGGTGTTCCCTACCTTCTCTTGTAATACCTTCATCCTGAGTTCTCAACACTTCCGGGGGGGTTGTGAGTGCAGCTCCATCTTTTTGGCCACTGTCTGAGGGTGTAGTTATAGCAATAGCAATAGCAGTTACATTTCTATGCTGCTCATCAGTGCAAAGCACTCCCTTGGTGGTTTACAATGTATTTTAGCTAATTGCCCCCAACAAGCGGGTACTCATTTTACTGACCTACAGAAGGATGGAAGGCTGAGTCAACCTGGAGCCCTGCAGGACTGAACTCACAATGTTGTGCCTGCAGTACCGGCATTTAACCACTGCACCACCAGGACTCAAGAGTTATACCCAAGGAAGTCATGATTGCTCTCAAGCACCTGGGAATGAAGGAGCAGGCTTATGCTAGGAGCAGGGTCTGTTTCCTCATCCCAAGACTGGCCACTGTGTATAACAGCATATTGCATGCTACATTATATATTACAGATTGATCTCTGGTCCAAAAAAGTAACTTTTCCCATTTTCTGCTCTGGTGGGCTGATTTATTGCACAATAACAACCTCTCCATTGTCAAAATTACTTCCCTATGATGGTTGAATATAATCTTTGAGTAGCATGATGTCCAGGCAGGAATAGCTAAGGTAGTATAGTGGTTTGAGTGTTGGCCTAGGACTCTGGGAAAGTAAGGATCAGCTTTCCATTCAGGCATAGAAACCCACTGGGTGATCTTGGGCAAGTCATACTGTCTCAGCCTCAGAGGAAGGCAAAGGCAAACATTCCCTGAGTATATCTTGCCAAGAATATGCCTGTCATAGAGTTGCCATAAGTCATACTTGACTTAAAGGCCTATAAAAGAAAGCTAAGATACACTGACTTTATAATGTGAGAAAAACCCATGATGTTACTCCATCTTTTAGATCTATTGTTCTTACTCTCATTGACTTCAAACACTTAAAGTAATTGCAGAAGGAAGTGAGAGGAAGACACCCATAAACCAGGTTTAAAGAAGCCATTCCTCTTTTTAAAAGAGATGTAACATAACCAAAGAATTAGGCCAGTGGTGTCTCTGCTCTCATTAAAAGGCTAGGAAACACAGAAATGATGGGAGAAGAAAGTGAGGTAAATGGGGTGGGGTGGAACTGTGTCATTTGAGCTCTGATTAGCCAAGCAAAATGGGTAACATTTTGCAAATGAACCAAATCTCAAATGCACAATTTAAAATTTGCACAAAAAAAGTCTTGCTTGTCTTTCAAGAGGGATGATCTACCAAACAAAAAAAAAAAGAAAAAAAAAAAGAAAAGAAAAGAAAAAAGAAAATAAAAGAAAAGACTGCCTGATTTCAGATAGGCACAGGGAAGAAGCCATTTCCCTGTGTTTAGTCATGGTACAATCAGTATTTTCTGTAATATGGAAGAACAGGAATACAACTTTTTGCTTGCAAAAAAAAAAGGTAGCATTGCAGAAGCTTTCAATTAAGATAGCAGGAAGCAGGAGCATTGAACAAGGCAGCAGGACAACATGCAGACATCTAGAGTTTTCTGTGGAAATGAATCTCCCATAATCCACTATAGGAAAATAGAATTGTTGCTTATGTATAACTTAATATCATGATAAAACCAGATGTGTGTTTTGAACATAAATCTGAAGGCTACAAGTAAGTATTTCACTAACATTATTCTAAATAAAATTATAAGTTTACTCCCATGTTTATTATGAATATAATTTAAAGAAGATAGGAAGAGACTGAGCACTGCTATGTTCACACACAATGTTGGGGAGGGAAACACACCACTATTTTACCATGATGCATGTAATGCTTGCTTGGTTTCATGAGAAGATGGGAAAAATGCAAAACCAAAAAAAAAAAGGGGGGGGGTAACCATTTCTGCCCTATACTGTTAAAATGCTGTTATTCCCCTTTCCACATCTTGTGGAATCCTGGGGTTTGCAGTTTAGGGAGGGGCATTTAGAATTCTCAGCCAGAGAGTTCTTTGGCCCCAGTAAACTACAAACCCCAGAATTCCACAGGATGTTGAAAGTGGAATAATAGCACTATAATAGCGTAAGTCGGAAAGGCCTGGTATCAAAATTGCTTAGCCATTATGTCTCTCCCTCAGATAATACCCTGGGAACAAGGCTGCTATTGAGTCATTATGTGGGTCACAAGAACTCCAGTGGATTGCTTTGACTTCATGTCCACTGGCACTTGAAATACATTGCCAACATTTTCTTTCTCGTTAAAGAGAATTAAAGAGGTCAAAACCCTATGCTGCCTTTTCTTAAATAAAGGTAAAATCTGTAAGCTCCGTGCTTAAAAATCGCTAATTTTAGTTAAACCGCTGGAAGTGCAGAACTCTTCCTCCCATGCAGGGTGGGGACATAAAGGGCTATGCAAAACTGAATCAGGATGGAAGTTCATCCTTGCCCCCTATACCTATAAATTAAAACAGATTTAAAATTGCAAAGTGCACAGAGATTTGGTTATTAGCCTCAGCAGAGTCTTGGAATTCCTTATCTAAAATAACTTATTTTGTACATTTTGACATTATACATTTCGACATTTATAACGTCAAGTTATTTTATAACTTATTTTATGAAAGCACCATCAAATGTTTTGCAGATTTGTTTGGTTTAACCCAATTCCATTTTCAGAAGCTGCTTTGTAACAGCCTCCAAAAAAGTTACTCTCACAAGAGAGATCAACTGGTGGTGTGTGTGTAATCAGTACCTATTAAATAGTTGCTGCATTTTTATTAACAGCTTTGTTTGGTTCAGTAATTGTTTAAGTATTTCAAATGCTTCCCAGAAGGCTTTTTTACTGTTCTACCATATTTTATACTGCATAACTGGAGAGGTTGAACCTTTCCAAAAGACTAGCCCAGATAGTGAAGTCACTAGTTATGGTCGTAAAGCTCTCAAATAACCGAAAGAGAATGAGACAGGTTGGGTTGTCAGCATCCAAAAGACTGAATGGTAACAAAGCCTTGAATTTTGGATACCAAATGGAAACCAGCTATTTGAGTGGCTGAATTGTGAAACAAATAGTAAGAGTATCCCTGCATTTGTGTGCTACAAGCCCTTTGGGTTTGGTATAAATCATCATCCACTTGACACCAGAGAATATCAATGAAACTATAGTCAGTGACACATGTCTCACATAGCTCACTGTGTGACTATTAGTATTCCATTAGTGTGACATGACCCTGGGGACAAATTCCACAAGAATTGGAGAAGTGATAGGTTCTATGAGACTTTCTCCGCCATAAACTCCTGTGCCAAAATCGCTGGACCCACTGACTTCTCTACCCTGAGATGTCCTGCCTTCCGCAATTCAAGAACCCATGTCAGAGCCAAGTTCCTGAACCCCTGCTGTCAGATCCAGTTTTTGTTTCCAGCCATTCATGGTCTATGCCACAGTCCAATCCTGGTCTTGTTGTTTAATTTGCTTTTGCAGAGAGAACAGAACTTTTCAATCTTTTGCTTCCAGTGACATCTATGAGTATAGTTGCCTGTTTGGTTGCCTGAAGAATTGTGTTTGCAAGGAGCAAATGTCTGGCTACACAAAATTTGATGCATTACTCTCCTGTTTCGTTTCTTTACCCTAGGCCAAATTCTCTAACAAGGGACAGAATGCTGTTGGTGAATTATAAGAGCATAAATGGGACATACCCCATCATGACTTCAGTCATTGCAAAGGTCAGAATTCTTTACCAGCTGGGCAGTCACTCCCCAAATCCACATTTTAGGTGGTACATACTCTGCATCATGGCCATTTCCATGTCAGTAGAGAGCAGGGGGAAACAGCAGAGACGTGTTCAGCTATTTTCTTGTAAATCTCTTTTCCTTATATGTAAGTAACATTTATATATTTTAATTTTTTTTTTAAAAAAACCTTTTAAAGATGTGACCCTCAAGTGTTTAGCCAACCTAAACAGCAGCAGGACCCAGCCTCATGGAAACTCCCCATTCCTGATATATTGTATATAAATTTGTTAATGGACTTCTTACATGTACCTCAAGGTGTAAGATTATGGAGAAAGCCACATGTGCCTTGACGAATGACAATAGCCAAACAATAAATCCTGTGATGAATAAATGTCTGAGGTAATTGCAAGTGAAGTAAAATGGGGAAACTTTTAACAAGGAAGTCACTATGTGGGTGGGTTTGACTCATAGTTTTGTAAGCCTCAAGCTGACAATGCTGTTATATTTTTCTCTGTCCCTGCAGTATTAGAGAGCTGTGTGTAGGCGGTGGGTGAAGCGCGCATGCGAGTACATCAGAGTGATGTTTCTATAATGTCAAATCTCTTTTGTGTTCCCCACAAAAACTTTTAAAACAGGTTTCTTTGTTTCAACTCAGTATTTTTTTTTAAAAAAAGCTGTTCAGACTAAGACATCCAGAAAATGTGCTCCCATTGTCTGAGCCACCTGCAAGAAGCTCATAACAACTCAGAACAGAAATGCACACCATCCAGTGGCAACCAATGTATCCTCCAGCAAAAATTAGCTGTTAGTACTTGCAAACTTGATAGCCAGACATAGCTTTCAAAATACTGCATTCATTCAGATCAGGGCTGAAGAATGTGTGGCCCTCTAGATGTTGTTGGACTGGAGCAACCATCATGTCCCATCACTGATTATGCCAGTTAGAGCTGATGGGAGTTGCAGTCTGAGAACTTCTGAAGGGCTACAAGTTGCTCAACCTTGATGCTGGTGATATTTCTAAACCATGCAGATCAACCCTATCATAAATATTAAGATGCCCTCCATATTACAATAATTTAATTTTGATAAGTGTGTTTGAGACTGGAAATGGACACTATGGGGCAGCCTAAAAGCAGCAGTCTCACATCTCCTCCCCTCTCTCTGTCTAGCTGGTACTGCAAAAATGAGAAGCTAGTCCAGATGTTATGCTATGAATTTCCCTAGTGTTGTAGCAACTAATTAAATAAAACAGGACAGGGCTAAGTTTAGCAGATGTTGTAGTTGTTCATAACAAAAAGACATGATGCTTATTCACTGTTTTCATACAGATGTATCTAATAATGTCTGCTTATAGGTAGTGATAGGCCTTTCTGTGCAGTGCTCCCAACCTACCATGGAGGTGAGAGAAGGACGGGAACGGGACGACACTTATGCACAACATCATCCCAGGCCTGTCCTTCTCTCGTCCCTAGGTGCTGCAATTGTGCTGCAAATCATTGATGGGTTTTCCCTGTCAATGACCGGTGATCGCGCCACCCTCCCACCACGCACTTGCACTTACCTTTGCTGCAGAGGTCCTGGAAGTGCAATGGCTGTACTTCCTGACCCGGTGCAGCCTGGGACAGTTCCCAGCTGTGCTGTGGCAGGAAGAGGCATGACCATTGCACTTCCTGGTTCCTGCAGGCAGTTGGTACAGAGCAGAGCACTCCATTGAGTTCCTCTCCTGGGAGAGTCACTGCTGCCATTATCACTGGATGCCGCTGGGACAGAGGTAAGCTGTGGAAAGAGCCATAGACAGAGCAGTCTATTTCTGCTCTTTAGTGATATCACATGTTCATTTATAAGTTGATTCTATCCCTTTTCTGCATTGTTCTGTAATTTGAAACAACCCTCGGTATAAAAATCTATATTATTTTTATTGCGTTTTGCCCTATCATAAGCATTTTTGTCCACATTATATCGCTCATCAGGCACATGTACACATTTTGGTAAACTCTGAGATCTGAAAACTGCTTCACAATTTCAAAAGGTGCAGGCCACATGATAACTGTATGCTGATCCATCTGTTTGTCTGGCAAGTGACACCTGGGTGCATTTGCTTAAGGAGGTGGATGAATGAAATCCACAAGCACCCGTTCTTCTAACCTGCATCTCCTTTATGAGCTATGTTCCACTTGCAATGTGCTGTTAGAGTACGCACCCACCTGCAGCTGGAAGTAGCACAGTCCACTTCAGTGAGTCAAGAGATACACTACTGCTATACCACAATCCTACTTAATTACTTATTCATGTAGAAAAAGCTTAAGGTCACAGAGGAGGCATGCCTGTAACCAAAGAAACAGGGAAATTGGTGGACAGAAATAAATACCTTCTGTTGGGAAGCTTGCTATGACAACCCTTAAAGAGGGAACTATGTGTTATAGACAAAGACATGCAACAGAATGCCTCTCCACAACTCTCCTGCTGGCAATCTGGAATGGACAAATAGAAGGATGCTTAAACCTTCCCCACCCAATTTCTTCCCCTGTAAACCACAACTGTTTTCTGTGGGCATATTGTTTTTAAGCAAACATGTATCTGGAAACCCTTGCAGGTGGAGGAAGTAAGGTGGGCAGGGAGAAAGTTAGACACTCCTCACATATCACACCCACCCACACCCACACTCACTCAATATACTGCATCCTAGAGATGATGATTTCCTAGAAGCAGTATTTGTTTAGAGAAGTCCCTTTTTAACTCTACAATGTTCAATGACAGAGGCATATCCAAGGTGCTGAAGCTATTTTGAGGATGGAGTTCAGTGCCATAGATAGCCTAAGATTCAGATGAAGACACAGGGCCCTTTCACACTACACATCAGAAGCGTTATGATTTCATTTTAGCTGTCACAGTTGCATCCTGCAGAACTGTGGGGTTGGTCAGGAGCACCAAAGAATGTCCATGGCTGAGGATTCTAAAGGCCCTTCCAATACTACTTTAAAATTCAAATGAAGAAATAGATCAGATTAACTGTTCCACTGGCATGGGAGCTACCAGCCCTTATGGAAAATGTCTCTTGGTTTTATTCTTTCACTCTCTTTTTAAATTTAAAGTCAGCACTGGATTCTCCTCAATTATCAAAGATCACCTGACCTCACCTGAAGTATGCCTCCAGATTAAATGTGTGGCATGAATCTCAGCTAACATCTATATTTCACACTTTTATACAGCTCAGGTCCAGGTTATCTGTAGGAACGTATTCTCTTACATGAGCTGCCCGTGTCTTAAGGTTATCTGTGGAGGCCCTTCTCTCTGTCTCCCTCCCACTTCTAGCTACATATGGTGGGGATGGAGGAGAGGGCCTTCGTAGTGGCTGCTCCCAGGCTCCGAAACTCCTTTCCCAGAGAATTTAGACTGGCACTCTCCCTACTCTTTTTCTGCAGACAGGTCAAGACTTTTTTGTTTCAACAGGCCTTTGAGGACTGATTGCACAAAGCCTGCCTCACTTAAAGGATGGGCTGGATTTTATATTTGTCATTTTTTGTTGGGTTGTCTTTTTAAAGCATTTTTTTTAACTGGTTTTCATTTTTTATACAATTTAATCACTTTTTAACTTTTGGGTTGTGTGAATTTTTAACTGTGGCCATTTCTGCATGAGGCGAGGGAATCGCTCCTTGCTGGTACTTACCAGATCTTTCTGGGCATGGACCAACGCGGACTGTCCCTTGAGCCCTTCCACAGGGCTCCTCGTCTCGTCCACAGTGAATCGGAGCAGAACGAGGTCTGAGATCCACACTGCTCCGGCTTCCAAAATGGCGGCTTCCAGTTGTTCGTGGGTCCCGACCAACCGTGAAGCTTGCCAGGCCTAAAGCCCGCCCTCCGCAGATCATAGGCTCGCATTGGTGGAAGCCTGCGAATCTGCACAAGGGAGCGGGTACGCAATGGCGCGCTCCAAAAAATTAAAGAACAGTTTTCCACCATTCTTTAAAAAGCATGCTGGAGGACCAGTTGGGGGCGTTTCGGAGAGGACTGAGGTGCAGATCTGAGGTAAGTAGTCTGGACCTAGTCGGCTCCAAGGTGCAGACGACCTCTGTGAGAGGATGCACTGAGCCATTTTAATTCCCTCGTGAGGAAATGGCCATTGTCTTCTTTTTTAATCTGTTGTAAGCTTCCTTGAGTTCCAAACTGGGAAAAAGGCAGGATACCAATAAATATGATAATAAATAATAACCATTCTCCAAATGCTACAATGCCATTCTTGGCTCAAAAATACACAGTGGGATGTAGTGGTTAGTTGTTAAAATGTTTCTCTGGGATTCAAGGGATTCGAGTTCAACACCCCACACAGCATGGTCCACTTCATCTCGCTGTTGGGATAAAGAGCTGGGGAGGAGAGAGCTGTGTAGGCTCCCTTGAGCTCTTTGGGAGAATAAGGGATATAAAAGTAAATAAATGAATGAATATTTTCAAAGAAAATATGTTTTAAAATATGGTGTTTAATATTTATTTTTGTGAGATCTTTTTAAACTCGGAGAGTATTGTGAAAATAGGAGGAATCTGTGTGTCAACATATACTAAAACAACATGGACTGGAAACACACTTATTTCCGCATCCCTAAAATGAATGGGGTTTAAAGAGTTGCATTTATGTTTTGAGTCTCAAAGTTCTCACAAGGATATTTGTCTGTGATGCCAGAGTAGCTTTATTCTTTATACGATATTTAAAGAATGCCACATTTTGTGACATTACTCTGATATACTTATTGATTTACCTTGTTCAATGCTCCTTTGTGCTGAGACAATACATCTTTGGATCAACCCATCCTTCTTGAGGAAAGAATTTTAAAACCTGCAGATTACAAGGTTAATGTAGCTATAAAAGGCCCTTTATACAATGAGACCACTTTTCATTATCATTTTGAAATGGCTACTTTAATCAATCACAAACAATTTTGCATGACAAAGAGGATTCTCCCTCCCTCAGTCACAATAATAATTGGCACATTTAGTTGGAGGAAAATATCTGTGATGATCAAAGCAATGGACATGCCTAGCCAAAGTCCTTGACTGGCAGATGGTCACTGAATGGCCACATAAAGCCAGAAGGCCATTGATTCTGCGAGCAAAAAGGGTCCAAGTTGAAAACTTTTAATATGATCCTTTTCCCAACACTTCACTGATTATATCAGAAACTTTTTTTGCAATTGTGAAATATTCTATTGTTAAAGTTAAGTACCTCAGATAAGGTAAGAAACATTTTTGTTTCTGCACTCAAAGCAGTGGTGTGAACCAATTTTTGGCAAGTTCAGCAAGCTGTATAGTATAAGCTGACAGTCATGGGGATATCAAAAATGATCCATTCTCTGCCCTGCTAGATAATGATTCCAGGCTGAAAGAGAAGCAAGCATTGAAAAAGCCAGGTGCATTTCTGAACCCTTTATCTTTTTATTGGTAAGAATTCTTTGCTAATTATGCTACGGAGAATATTGAAAAACCGGGCAAGTACCCACCAAATGGTTGGAATATAAACAAGGTAGTTTCATCAGCTGTTGCACACTCTGACATGTCCATATTTCCTTTTAAGCATTTGTTTTGCCTTCTGGTCTAGAGTGAGAAGCGCTGGTAAGTAGGTAGGCAAAACATGAGATGAAGAAAGGTGTTGGCAGTATAAATGCTAATGCCCCAAAGCCACTGATGACTCTTTGAAGTCAAAAGGAAATGGCATATTTTATTCCTTTTTGGAGTTCTTAGAGTGAGGAGGCATTTTGCAGTCTTCAGCTGACAAACATGAGATTCTCCAAACATGAGATTATGACATAGGGAGCTGCCTTATATCAAGTCAGACCATTGGTCCATCTCAATCAGTTTTCTTTTGATACAGCCTGGTACTGGTTCTCCTCAGACTGGGATTCTTTCCCACCTCTTCTCGAAGGTGCCGGGATCAAACCTGGGATCTTCTGCAGTCAAATTATATGCCCTGCTACTCAGCAATGCCCATTTCCCCTTTCCTCTGAACATTGCTAAAGCATCTCAGCGGCCAGACTGGCAGTGTGATTCAAGAGGAGAAAATGAATCAAAACAGCAATCTTGCACAGAACAAATCTTGCTTATTTTTTGTGCAGGAGTTTTGGACATCGCACAAGTTTTCTTTTTTGTATAAAATTTTTGTTGCATAAGATTTTTATTGTGCAGCATTTCTGTTTTTTATTAGAAAACAGCAATCTTGTAGGCACAAAAATGTGTGGATGCAGCTTCAGTCAGTCTGAGTTTCTTTTCCTGCTGTGTAACACCTCAGTTGTACAACATTCTAACTGGCAAAGGCTAGCTTGCAATTTAGTTTTGGGTTTTGTATGATTTTCCCATGTTCATAGTAAGAAACAAGGTAAGCTGATGGTATTTTTTTTGTCAGAAAGCTGCATAGTTTTCTGCGTGTAGTGAAAAGTCTGCAAGCATCAATTTTTATTACAAAGTTGCACAATTTCTCAAATTCTTGCACATTTCTCAAAAAGTGTGAAGTTTATGTAGTGCCAGGAACAAAACAAAAGTTCCCACAAGCTGCAGGAACTTTTGACATGTTGCTTTTCTTCCTGTGCAAGTTTCTCAAGGGTCAGGAACTCCAAATTTGCCCTCAGTTGGGAAACTGCTGAATTTCCATGCCTCTCTAATAGGAAGTATCAAGTATGCTATACTTAAACCACACAAAATATCACCCCCTAAAGTGGTGGTAGGAATATGAATTAAGAGTCCATCATAGTGTAACAGGGACTTACCAATTTGCTTTGACATATGGTAATAAGAGGCACAGAAGCAGAGTCCCTCTAAGGTACAGATCACTTGTGATCCAAGGTGACCACAGCAGACTAGCCATGTACAGCTGCCACCAGAGGCTAGACAAATCTCCTGTTTTAGCTTGGACTGTCTAGTTTTATATGTCTAGGATGTGGCTGACAAGTCCTAGGCAATGCCAAAAATATATTACTGATGGGCTGCATTTAGTTTTTTGGATTACATGTGGTGCAGATCTGGCTGCTATGAACACTATTATCTTGCACCCAATTACTTTTTCTTGACCATCATGTCTCAAATCATCAATTTGCTCTTTATGCTCTTTTCCAGAATAAATCCCAGCCTTGTAAAAATGTAACCTGTTAGTTGAGGAAAAAAAAAAAAGCACCACACCCCTTCTTTTACATGAAAAGGGGAGTAATATTTTATATTAAGCACTGTCAGATGTGAAACAGGACTGGAAAGCAGTTCATGAACTTGTTTTTGCCCTGGAGACAGTGTGTGAGAAGTATGAAATACAAACATAAAAGTTTGTACTCTGTTGTATTTTCAAGGCAAAGTAACCAACCATGATATTTGCAAATGAAATCTTTCAGAGTGCTTATCAAGCTGCTCTGCTTCAGTTGATGCATCTCCCCACCCCACCCCTGGAAACATATACCTCTGTATCTATGACCTCAGAAGGAGAGCCATGATCTGTTAAGGAGACATAGTTTAAATTCCATATTTTTTTAAGGCAGGCCTTGATAGGGAAGGGTTGCATCCACACTTCAAGCAGTATCTGACAATGCTATTCCACTAGTAGAATGGCAAGATGCAGTAGAACTAGGAGGGGAAGATTCCCCTTCAAGCAGCAATTCCTGTTCACTGCTAAGAATAGATTTAGAAACAAAGTTAGTTTGGGAGAAGAATAGAGAGTGGAAAGGGAAAGAGAAAAAAAAAAGTCCACTGTGATTGGTGGCTGAATGTTGGATTTAGCCCTTGGACTTAGTGTAAACCCAGTGAAATCAGTGGGCCTTCAGTAGTCAAAAGTAACATAAGATTCACTGAAGGCATATCTGAAGGGATGTCTCATGTAGAAGGGCGTCTTCCAGGAGTGCTTTACTTGTGTATTCCAGAATGGTGGGGGTTTAGATTGGATGGCCCTTGCTGTCCCTTCCAGTTCTGGGGTTCCATGACTCTATGATTTCACTGCATCTAATCTCAAGTCAAGCGAACTTGAAAGTATCAGCCTGAATTAGGACTAAGTCTGGATCTGACCCATAGTTGTAGTAGGGATGTAAATCTTACCTTGTTTCATTCTCACACTTGAGAATGAAAAATTTCAATTTTTTTCTCCCCGCTAGGTAAAATTACAAAAGTTTCCCCTCCCAGTTTTTATGATCCTGCCCTCCCCTCATTCCAGTTTTCAGGATTTCTTTGCAAAACCCTCAAAGCTTTCTGCACGCATCTAAATAAAATGAAAAACAAAAGAAAAAAAAGTATTGCTTTTTCACTCTTGCTGAATGACAAACTCATCATCATCATCTTGTGGTGGTTGGGACTTTTTCGGTGAGATGTACTGACATGTTGACATACTTCTTTCTTTGTTAAGAGTGAGAAAATGTGTGCCCTAATACAACTTGCACCCACTTATTAGTTTGTATTAACTTCCAAAATAAGCTATGCTTCTATAACATATTTTAATGACTTTCAGGGTATCCCTCTCTCTCTCTCTAAATAAAAATGAATAAGTCATGAAATTTTCATGCAGTTCCAAAATCCATCTGTAGGGTCATGGTATTCTCTTCCTGCATGGGCTGTACAATCATCTATAAAAGATTAAACGAGGAAGATCATCTTTCCACATTCTGCAAGCATTCATTCGTCTGTATCCTCCCCCAGAAACAGTCTCATATGCTTGGGGAGTGGGGTGGGGAAGCGATACTGTAACATAGGTATTTGCCTATTTTCAAAGAATAATAAAAACAACAGCAATTATTACTACTAGAAGTCATGATCAATAAGTAATAGTGTTGCTTTTAATTAGTTACTTGCAAGGTCTAGTCAACTGAGGCCCTTAGACCTCCTACCTATGAAGGGAGATGCTGATTGGCCAAGGATATCTCCTGCCTGAACAATCTCTACATTGGTACATCAGGATCCCTTTCTTATGCTGACTGAATGTGCAGCCGTTACAGGTATGGGGATGGGAATGAGGAGCATGTCCCAGCTCCTTACCTTCATGCATGCAGGCTGTTCATTTGATTGCCTTCACCATCATAAGGATTCAGTGCAGAAGGAGGTTTTTAAATGTTGGCAGTACTTGGGAGAGATCCTCGACGATATGACTAGGACACTGTCCAAATAATGCATCATGGACATTCTTTTGCTTAAGGTGCAAAAATACTTGTGTCACATCTGGACTAATATCCCAACTCAAGTCAGACTATTAGAGATTTGAATTTATATTTGGGCAAAACAGAGCTTACTTCTTTTTTTTAATACAGTTTCCAGATCACTGATCCAAGATAGCCACTAGCTTCCCCAAACTGACTATGTTGGCTGGGGGATGCAGGAAACTGTAGTTTTTTTTTTTTTTAATTGAACGTTCCCAAGTCCTGGGAAAAAAATGTTTAAAATATTTTAAAAAATGTTCCTTATTTGCTACAACCACCAAATTTCTGTTCTGGAAAGCACATTTGCTAAGGATCATTAACTGTGAGATATCTGGAACATTTTTTTGCCCTGCATAATGTTTATTTAATTAGTTATTTCCTCAAAGCCTGGGGAGAATTTTAGGGATACTGGGGATTTAGAGGAGAGCTGGAATGGAGCTGCTTAATAAAAGATTATGATTTCTCTGCAAGCCAAGCAATGATAACAGAACGAAAGCATCTCTCCCTCTCCCTCTTTCTCTCTCACACAATGGGAGGCAAAATGATAGAATTAATGCACCAGAGATAAGAGAAGAACAGGGAGAGATCTGTTTAAATGACCTTTATTCAGGCTCCATTGAATCAGGTGAATAAAGAGGATTTATTTTGCTGAAAACAGAATAGAAAAAGCCCAGCTGGTCTAAATAGCATATAATTCCATGTAAGGTAGCACGTGTAAGTCTAATTATAGTGGCAATGGTGGCAAGGTGGTGGTGGTGGAAGGATTTATTTATTTTCAGATTCACAAAAGGACTCTCAGACTAATGTTGCTTAGAATGGAATATAAACAGAGTTCAAATGAAAGCCATATAAACGCAGTGATGAAAAAGACCTCATATTTAAACCGGAGGCAAAAGGGATATTGTAAAGCTGGTTTTCTGGGTTTGCACCAATCATCATTTTCTAATTAGTTTTCTAATCCCACTGAAATCCTACAGCATATTCACAACCTAGTGTCCCAAGACAGTAGATACTATCAACCAGAGGTAAGAAAATAAAACAAACTGTTACCTTTGACTCCAGTTGCAGTGTGTTTGAGGTTTCCAGAGTTTTGGTTTGAATATCGGCATCCCTCCTTTCTTCTGTTTAGACTGAATCTGATATTTGAGACTATCTCCTATATGGTACAGTTCTGTAGTACTTGACAGAGGAACTGAAAAAGGAGTCTAAAGATAATATTGGAGCCCAGAGCCACAAAAGGAACAGCAGCAGCATAATGAAAGGAGCAGCACAAACTCTTAACTTCAAGTGTATTAAGAGATATTAAGTCACAATGGTGATTCTGACAAGACAGAGGTATAAGTACTTGGGCCTTTTTCCCATTCAACCCAGTGAAATAGCCTCTGGCCCTTTCCATATGATGTCGCTGTTGTGTTTTTTCCACAGGATGGCAGTGGTTGGCAGGTCGCGCTTCTGCATGATGTTGTCACCTTCCCGCTGCCATCCTGTTGTGAAGCATCGTGCTTGTGCAGTTTTTGCAAAATGGAAAAAAATCTGTATCGTGCCTGCAATCGTGTGGTGGTTCTGGCCATGCAGAAGCTGCAGAAGCACATTGGTGATGCTTCCTTCTGTAGCGCAGCAATGGAAAAAGCCCAGCTGTGCTGCAGAAGGAAGCTGTGGTGCCATTGCGTTCTCTTCCACAGGGACCAAGTGGGTGCAGAGGGGAGCTTTGCTGGTGTGCCCCCTTCTTGACCTGGGACTGCAGTGAGATGAAGTGGAAGAGCTTCGTCGTGCAGAAATGGCCTCTGTTTCTCATAAAAAGGAAAACCAGAGAAAACAAATAAACAAATAAACAAATAAAACCAATAAAAATATCTGCTTATTTTTTTCCAGTAGCAGAAACAAGTGAAACAAATGGTCCGGGACTTGTCTCATCCCCTGATCTTGTTACAGACTGGACCTTGAATAACAAACAGATTCTGTCTGACCCACTTGATACAGATACAGATGGAGCAAACCTGGCAATGGAGATTGCTACTGCTGAGAGGTTAGCAGAGAAGGCTGTAATACAACAACATGGAATGTTGCAAGACAAAATTCCTGGTGACCTTTTCCCAACTGTAGAAATACTTAACTCAGGCCTGGATTTGCCCTCTGATGATAATTCTGACTTAGGTTGGTCTCTGGTTTTTTGTTTGCTTCATATGAGGTGGGGTTTATAAACATCAGAAATGCCTCTGCTGAAAATGCTGAAGATCCTAACCATGTAGTAGGATGGAGAAGTGGAACTATCTTTTTTTTTTAATTTTATTTATATATAAAATACAATCACATAGTTAAAATAAATGGTGACTTTACATATTGTTCCTTTTCAATATTTTCAAGTATATATATACATTTGTACAACTGTTTCTTATAAGTTTATATAGGAAATTTATTGAGTTCACCTTAACTTCCTTTGCCGTCTACACAACGTAATTATATTTACGCTACTTCTTCCTGGTATATGTAATTCCCTTATCTTAGTTTATCTTCTCCTTTTTTACTGTTTGATTACACATTTCCTTTAATATCTTTACCAAACATATATGTTAACAATACTTAATTTACTAATGTGTAAAGATTATCTATATTTGTCATTATCAAAATATTTCTCTCTATTCCATAAATCATATATGTTCCTTTCCTCTTTTACATACCTTCCATTTCTTCACATCCAAACTCACATTTGAGCACTATTCACACCTTGTTCACTTACATATGTCATTATCAGTTGCCATTGCTTTTCCAGTAAATCAGTTTTTTTCCTTTTAAATAATGAGACACTATATTGAACTGTTTCATTTCTACTATTTTTGTCAACCATTATCCTATGTCAGGAACAAAGGGCATTTTCCAAACTCTAGCAAATATCATTCTAGCCAAAGTTATTAAATATAATATTATCCGTTTGTTTGTCCAACATGTGCGTCATGTTTAATAAATATAATTCAGGTAACATAGGAAATGAAACCTTAAATACTTTCTTCACTATTTCATGTATCTTTATCCAAAATTGCTTTGTTTTTGGGCATGTCCACCAAATATGATAAAATGTGCCTATGTTGTCTTTGCATTTCCAACATTTATTATTCCCTATGTGATATATTTTATCAGTCCTTTCAGGTGTAAGATAACACCTATACATCATTTTAACAAAGTTTTCTTTTAAATCTTGAGAACTGGTGAACTCATTCATATTTTTCCATGCTGTTTCCCAATGATCAATTGGGATTTCATGGTGGAAGTTTCGCGCCCATTTTATCATTACTTCTTTTACTGTTTCATCCTCTAGCTTCTGGGTTAAAAAATATTTATAAAATTGTGAAGTTTTTTGTTTTGTTTTAAGAAATATTATGTTCTCCAGCTCATTATATGTTTTTTGTGTGGATATGCCCTCCAACTTTAGGTCCATCATAAAATGTTCTTTCAGTTGGAGGTATGGGAACCAACTGAGAATAAAGCCGTGTGCAGCAAGCTCTTCCTGAGTTTGCATCCTTATTACTTCTTGCTTGTCTTGAATTATTAGATCTTTGTATCTTATCCATTCCTGTTCTTGGTCAGACCATTTCCCATATATAGCTTCTTGAGGTGATAGCCAAACGGCTATTTTATTATAAGCAGATTTCTTTACATTCTTCCAAATCCTAATTAGTGATCTTCTTATATAATGATTTAAAAAGTCTTTATCTATTTTTTCTTTGCCGTACCATAAGTAGGTGTGAAAACCAAATCTCATATTTGATCCTTCTAATGTCAAAAGTCTTTTATCTTTGAGGGTAATCCACTCCTGTATCCAGGTCATTGCATTTGCCTGACAATATAACTTTAGGTCCACCTCTCTCCTTCTGTTTGGTTAACAATTTCCACTTAATTCTTGGCTTTTTGCCTGACCAAATAAATTTGGATAGTTCTTTTTCCCATTTTTGAATAAGTTTATCATTTATAATAATTGGCAAATTTTGGAATAAGAAATTTAGTTTGCGTAAAATGTTCATTTTTATCACTGCAATTCCAGTAGCGATAAATTTAGATTTGTCCATCTTTTTATTTCTTCCGATATTTCTTTCCATACTTTACTATAATTATTATCAAATAAGTCTTTGTTACTTTCCATGAAGTATATTCCCAAGTATTTAATTTTTTTCTCTATCCTAATTCCTGTTATTTTAATAATTTCTTTTTTTCCATTTGTCTCATGTTCTTTGTCATTATATACAATTTGTTTTTATTTATTTTTAAACCAGCTTATTAATTTTTAAACCAGCTGCTTCTCCAAATCTTCTTAATTCCTTAATTAACTCTTTAATTCCTGTCATTGACTCTTCTATAAAAAATACTAAGTCGTCAGCATAAGCTCTGAGTTTATGTTCTTGGCCTTTGATCTTAATGCCTTTTATTACAGACTTTGATCGTATATTATTGTTTAATATTTCCAGTGTGGTTATAAAGAGAAGCAGAGAAATCGGGCAACCCTGTCTTGTTCCTTTACAGATCTTTATCTCTTCTGAAGACTCACCGTTTATTATGAGTTTAGCTCTTTGTTCTTTATAGATCTGTTCTATCCACCCGATGAAATTCTCTCCACAGTCCATTTTTTTTAGTACTTTTGTCATGAATGTCCATCTAAGTGGAACTATCTTAGAAGTTCCAAAGAGTAAGGAAACAGGGGATGACACACAGCAACACAAACTATTTCAGGAGTAAAGGGAAGTGGTGATACTGCTAGAGCTAAGCAAAAATGTTTATAACATAATTAAGGATCAGCAATCAATTAAATCGTTCCTTTCTGAATGCAATGTCTTATTAACAGTTATTGCTGAATTACTGATAAAGTTGGAACCTGAGTATGAATCTAAGCCATCTATGTGTGATATCAACTCAATACAACCCTCCAGCAAAAGGAAAACCTTCTCTAAGGAAAAAATGACCTGTTAGAAAAAGTTTAATGTGGCCAAGAAAAGCAGAGTTATTAAACGATCAAGCATTGTTCAGGGATTATTATTGAAGCAAAGGAAAATGAACTCCAAATGTTTGATGACTGGAAAGGAAAAAAAAAGAAGTTTGACAAAGTCAGGAACGTTAAAGAACCATCATTAGACCTTGAAGACAAGCAAGTGCCTTTAAATAATCCATCTGATCCCTCTCATTCCTGCTGTTGTGATAAGGTGAACTAGTTACTTGGGATCCTTGGGAATACATCCTCAGGAAAGGTTCGAGTCAACTTCAGAAGAAGTTACCTTCTTTTGATAAGTCCCATACCCAGTCAACTCAGGCCAAGACTAATAGTAAGTGTTGGAGTCTGACACCAATTAAGCATAAACTGGTTATTAGTAATTATCTCAAACCAGTAGCCATGCTATCACAAGCAGAGCGAAAAGTCCACCTTTTAAACACTCTAGGGCATATAAGTCTAGAGGTTTTAACTCCTGACGATATTGCTCAAGTGGAATATTTATTTTATAACGAAATGCACAGGCAGTTGTAACTTTCAAAAATGAGCATGTAGCCAGAAAAGTGTTTTCCTATAGATATATGATATTAAACAAAGGACTTTTAATTTCTTGGCTCTTCGAAAATAAAGCTCCTCTAACACCACTTATTATTGATTCCCCTAGAAAAATTCCCCCTAGTACTCCAGTTGACAATGTCAGTAGTAACCCTATTGACTTAGGTGAAATTGTGCCTGGCTCAAGCGATCCCCCTCGTGAGGAACAAACTCCAAATGAGCTCTTGGTACCTACAGGCCCATCTACCCTGATTAATGACTTCATTATCAACAAAGAGGATTCTCTCCATAAAACATTTCAAAACATTGCCCCCAATGATACAAGCAGAGATTATAGACAGGCTAACCTCCGTGAGGGCAATTCTAATTAGCCTCCAGGATAAGAGAGGATGGGGATCTACAATAAAGCCCTTAGTCTTGGAGTCTACTTCTGGATCTAGATCGATTAGGCCAGGGAATATTGATATAATTGATTGGGCTTGGATGGGGCATATAAATGTAAAAGAAGTTCCTAACTTGCCTGCAGCAAATAACAACAATGAAGTGGAGCTACCCAGAAGTATAAACAAATGTAATATTGATGCTTCAGTGCCCAAGCCCAAAAGATCTGGGGAATAGACTGTGGGAAAGAAGCATAATTTGAATAATGCAGCTGTATTTTATGATGATGATGGACAACTTGACCAGGTCCACAGAATTGATTGACTATACAACAGTCACACAGAGGTATCTACACTTGCTCAACCATCTGGAGCTGTCCGCAATGTGAATATTGCAAAACCATCCCTACCAATAAAATCCCTGCTTAAATGTTTGTCTTGGAATATAGCTGGCTGGAATTCCAAGTCCAAAGATCCTAATATCATAGCTTACATCTATAAGTTTGATGTGATACTGTTTCAAGAAACGTGGTGCACATCTCTTCTGGATATTAACAGCTATGTCATCTTTGACCTACCAGCCATTCCTCCTATTGGTAAAGGAAGACCAAAGGCGGGACTTACCATTTTGATTTCTACAGCTATCAATGCTCCCATCGAGTGTCTGCCACACTGTGGGCAGATTTCTATGGCCTGCCTAATGGACTTTGGTACCTTGTGTTTACTAATGATAAATATATATATTTCTCCCAAGTCTAGTAGACCCCAAAACAATCAAGTATGGGAGGAGTTAGAAAGTTACATTGTAAATCTAGAGGTACAATTTCCCTCAGCTTATCTGATTATAATGGGTGATTTTAATGCTAGAGTTGGACACAATAATAATGCTCTTTTCTCTTCCTGTGCTTGGTGTTTCAATGAAATCGAGGATTATGTTGTTAATAATGATAGACACTCTAAAGACTAAAGGGATTAATTATGCAGGCACATGCCTTGCTCAAGTGATGGGTAGACTTGTCCTAAGAATACTCAGTGGTAACCCGCTTCTCGACCCAAATGGAGAATATACGTATATATCAACAAAAGGGAGCAGTACCATTGACTACATATTAGTTTCAGATCCTCTTTTTAATCTTATAGACAAATTAGTTGTAGCTAATCATCTTGAAAGTGATCATTTACCACTTACTATTACTTTTGAGGTTCCTCCTAATATTCATTTACAGAAATAATCTTATTTTACTAATTCAATAATGGCTGTGGGTCAGAAAAAACTGTGGTGGTCAGAACATTTTCATAGTGAGATTTCAACAACTTTGAATTCAACACAGTGCATGGGGTTTAAAAATCAAATACTTACAACTCATGACATGCAAGAGGTCCTGGAAAATTATTCTCAGCTCCTTGTCATATTGGAAACATCACTGAAATGCATAGAGAGGCAGCCCAGAAAATTTAAAAATAAAAGATCAACCCCCTGGTTTGACAAAGAGTGTGCTGAAGCTAGAACACACTTAAGACATATCTATGAGCAATACAGGAGAGACAATTGTCAGATTTTACCTCAGAGTTACTATATTGCCAAAAGATACTACAAAGCCTTGATTGCTAAGAAAAAGAAAGAAGTTTTTCATAAACAATAGATGTCCTTAATATATTTCTCTTTACAAAAAAGCACTAAGCTGTTTTGAGCTGCAGTACCAGGCATGTTAGGTAACATTGAAAGCTCACCTCCTTGCAATATCCCTGCCCATGTGTGGGAGGATTATTTTTCCTCCTTATATAGAGAAAGTGGGGAGCAGGGTTCTGTGGTTACCAAGGAGCTAAGTTCTCTTTCCTTAGACTTTATGGATGTCCCTGAGTGGTCTGCTATGTCCCAAGCAGAATTAAAAACATTAATTGGTCAGCTTAAATCAGATAAATCTCAGACCTAATAATGCCTGAGCTCCTAAGTAATGTTACGCGGTGGGCTCCTTTACTTGCAACTTTATTTACCCTATCAACCAGACAGCTAAATTACCGATTAGTTGGTCCCAGGCAATCATAATCCCTATTTATAAAAAAGGAGATAGAAATGACCCATCCAATTATTGGCCCATAAGTTTACTTTCTGTTGTTGGTAAATTGTATGCTCATTTTCTCAATAACCGACTTTCTGACTGGATGGCGAGCGAAATGAGCAAGCCGGTTTCAGAAAGGGAAAGTCATCTTACAACCACTGCCTGGTCTTAAGTCACTTGGCAGAGAAATATTCTAAATCACATAGTAACAGGTTGTATGCTGCATTTTTAGATCTCAAATCAGCTTGTGACTCAGTACCAAGAGGGAGATTATGGCCCAAACTCCTTGCCACCTCTATCAATAAGAGACTACTGTGGTTAATTATCAACTTGTATAGTAACACCACCATTCAAGTGAGATGCGGTATTCAAGGTAACCTCACAAATACAATCCCTGTTAAAAAAGGTGTGCGTCAAGGATGTATTTTGGCAGCATCACTATTTAACCTGTACCTCAATGACTTTCTTATATCTGTTTCCTCAGAGTTCTTCCATCCACCTAAACTGGCATCAGTCAGAATACCTTTACTCTTGTATGCAGATGACGCTGTGCTAGTCTCACTCACTAAAGTAGGCTTGAAATGAATGATGAGAGCTTTTACGAGCTACTGTGAAGGAAATCATTTAATTATCAACTACAGTAAAACAAAAATAATGATTTTCACCAAAAACCAAGCCTTGTCTAATTGGGTGATAGATGGGCAGAAGATAGAACAAGTTAGACGGTTCAAATACCTAGGAATTACATTTCAAACATCTGGTGCCTGAGTGTCCCATCGTGCTGTTGTTATCCAGTCAGTATCTAATACCGCTAAAGCGTCAGTTTGTTTCTTTTACACCAAAGGTGGTCAGTTCTTGCCAGCTGCGATTATGGCATTTCAAGCTAAGGTGCTGCCACAACTGCTGTTTGGCATACCAGTATGGATTCTAGGGCCCTTTCCGCATGCAGTTATTAGGGCGGTCCAATGCATCTTGCCACGGAGGTCTTCTGCACCTTGGAGACTAGGTTCGGTTTATTTACCTTCGTTCCGCATGTAATTCTGACTAAATGCGCCCCCATGTGGTGGTAAAGCACGCTATTTGAAAACCAGGAGAAACTGGTTTTCCAATTTTCCAGATTGATCCAATTTGTACTTTCACAGTGGTGCAGACATGTACATTCACACCAATGTGAATTGGTGGTCAGGGGAGGGCTCATGGGAGGGGCCAGGGGGTAGTATGGAGTTACACACATATGCACGTATGCAATGATGTACTAAACCATGCCAAAAAAAAAAAAAAGGGCCAATCACAGCCAATGGGGCAGGGTGAGGGGAGTAGCAGGAGTGGACATGGTGGAGGCAGTGTGGATTCATGAACTTGCACTCCTCCAAATCAGAATGGAACATACACAGTAGCTGTGCAGAAGGAAATGAGGGAAAGTCTGCCTTGTTTCGATCCTAGAAAATCCGGCAAGAAACTGCATGAACTGATTCATCAGCCTCATGTGGAAAGGGCCTAGGTTTCTCCCCAGTGCTGGAAAAGGTTTTTTCATATTTCCTGTGGAGGTTATTTGGGGTACCAAAATGCATACCATCAGCTGTTTTACAACTTGAAGTTGGTTGCCCCTCAGTTGAATGCACTGCCTGGAGCTGGGCTTTAAGTACTGGTTGAAACTCTTTTATGCAGGTCCTGAGTTTGGCTATTCTTATGTGGTTATGAATGACACTTATACCACCCACTGGTCCAAAAATATTAGTGAAAAACTGTAAAGATTGGGCCTTTCTGATAACTTCCTTGCTACACAAGACCCGAAGAGGGTGCAGATGATTTAGGCCCAACGTATTAAAGATGTTGACAGGCAATATTCTGTTTCTATTGCTAGTACAACTTGTTCCCCAGCTAGCTTAGGACTGCAGTTTAATTTTGAGGGGAAAGCTCAATATCTACAAAATCTTACCATCCCTAAATATTGGGTTGCATTCACAAAAGCACGATTCAATGTAATCCCCTCTGCCATATTAGAGGGTTGTTTCCAGGGAATACCCTATAAAGATCATGTTTGTCCCTGTGGAGAGGGTTGTGTAGAGTCTTTGGCCTTTTTCGCACCTTACCTTGATAGCACAACAAACTAGAGCGCTCACGATATTGCCAATATCACAAGAGGCCCAGTGGAGAGCCCCTTGCAGTCTGCACACGGTAGGGCATTCGCGAGAGAGCACCAGTCCCCGCTCAGTGCCTTGTCTGCATGTCAGCATCCTGGGCCATGCCCAGGTCCCGCCCTGTCCCCGCCCCACCAGCTGATTGGTTGGTGATTTTCTTTTTTCTTTTTATTGTTTCGTTGACTATCGTGCTAATGTTAGCATGATAGATCCTGCCAACAGGCTGTTTCGTACTATGTTGGTAACATGCTAACGTGCTAACGAGAGCGCCGGGTTTAAAAAAAAACAACACAGTCGGCCGGACCCTGGGGGCTGCTGTTGTCTTGAGTGTGAGTGATGACGCAGCCACGGGGTGGCCTTTTGTGGCGACGCAGCGTGCAGTGTTCCCTGCTGCGATGGGGGCAGCAGCTGGCCTGCTGCTGGGCGGAGCATCCCCTGGGAGTTGCTGCGTGAGGGACAGGCAGCAGGGACTGCCCACACCCCGCCCACTCCCGGGTCCTTCCCGGAAGCACACCAGATGACGGCTCCGCAGGCCCTCTGGTCTAGCGACCGATGCATGAAAGGGAGGTTATTTTCACCTTTCAGGCGAAAATAAGATAACGTGCTATCAGCACTATCTGTGGCCGTGATAGCACCTGGTTCACCAGAACGTCATGCAGTATGGCGGCTTGTGAAGGGGGGAGGGAGCGTGTCTAATACGCTTTAAAAACGCCATGCAAAAAGGGCCTTTGACTCATGTTCTTTTTTCCTGTACCTATTATAAGGATGAGAGACTAAGACTAATTACGCCTCTCCTATCCAAGCTCCCAGGTAGATCATTCAACTGGTACCTGGTATACTTACTAAGAGATTCTGAGAAATCATAATGGAAATGGTTACAAAGTTTATTTTTGCAGCTATGACAACCCAAAAGACCATGGCACACACAGTATAACCAGATATGTTTAACAGTTAAAACACTTCTATTTTATAGGTTGCCCCTAAGCAGTCTCAAATTAGCTTCTCATACCTATACAAATTGGCTTCTATGAATTGGTTTTATGAATTGGTTTTATGAACTGATTTTAAAAACCAGTATTACGAATTGGTCTTATGATCTGACTCCACAATTGGTTTTACGAATTGGTTTTAACTGCTTTTTTAAAGATGTAGTTAGTTATATATTTGACTTCAATTTTTATCACTAACCATGATGGTATTTATATGTACTGGATTTCGCATTCTGTTTTAAGAGGTGTTTACCTAATGGTCTGTTGACTGAAATAAAGGCTATTGTTGCTGAAAAAAAAATACACCATCAGACATACAACAATAATAATGTGGGAATTTTTCAACGTAACACTGAATTTTGCCATCATTCCTTGTACCTTCTTAATTACAGCTTGAGAGAAAACTGCACAGCTCTTGTGTGGTCAGTTGTCACCACAGTGCTGGGTTTTCTTCAAATCTATACATGGTAAGGGGTCTGATAGATACAGCTCTTTCACATTTCACAGTTATAGTGCTATGATTCCATTTAAACTGTCATGACTGTCTCTTATGGAATCCTGGGCTTTGGAGTTTGGTCAGAGGACAAGAGGAGATCTCTTTGCCGAGGATACGAAATGCCTCTCCCTCAACTGCCAGTGAGACTTCCTGGTTTTAGTGCCTTTGAAGCAAAGATGGCTGATGATTCCTATTTCAGTGTGGTGGTTATCCTAGGTTTAGTCCAAATTTTAAAGAGGATATTCAAGGTGCTGAATCTTGTCTTTCAAATGGGATAGCTCCTTTAAATTGAGGGATAAAACCTGGAACAGATTCATCATCCCATTGACATTAGAGTCACCAGACACTGTTACTTTGGAAGGAGGTTCATGAGGATTTATTAGTGGTTTGTGATATTTGGACTACATCTGGTTGCTGGTCTCAACTGTAGTACACCCACTGAATCAATTACTGCATTTTTAAGTTGACACAGGTGTATGTACCATTGATGCAACTTTAATTGGGACTGACAATTGGATTTAGGTCTTTGAGTTAATTGGGACTGACAATTGGATTTAAGTCTTTGAGTTTGCCAACAAATATGGAGGTTGGGTATAAAATGGAGTCACAACTTAACACCTCAAAAGACAGCCAAATCCATTGCTTCTATGTCAGATCTCCAAGGCAAGGCAGTAGACCATGGAAATCCTTTCTTTGAGATTGTGGTATCTCAACATTCAGAGCTTTTGGTTTAACTGGAAAACTGCAGGAAGGGAACCCATTATGTAACCCATTATGAAAATGGGAATTGAATGTGATTGATGGTGAGAAACTGAGGAACTCAGCAAGAACAAGACTGAAAGATGTTCCCCACTCTTTGCTTGGAACCCACCCTCCTGGAGCCTTCTTTCCATACAAGCTTGGGAAAGTCTTTTGAAGATATCTAACATCCTGGAACTCCTTGACCAAAGAAAGGCTATTGTTGACAGCCCCTT
Organism: Cyclura pinguis; assembly: GCA_030412105.1. Taxonomy (NCBI): domain Eukaryota; kingdom Metazoa; phylum Chordata; class Lepidosauria; order Squamata; family Iguanidae; genus Cyclura; species Cyclura pinguis. The sequence goes on from CM059599.1 coordinate 206,700,287, forward strand.
GGAAACTGCTCCAAACTGCTTCCTTCTGTTTGTGGGTTGATTCTGACAACAGTAGGATTCTGGACAGAAGAGAATTAGTGGAGCCAAAAGTATTGCTAGAGATTTTCTTAACAACTAATGGGCAAAGTTGCTAGGCACAAGAGAACTGTGGGTTGACAATCTGATATATTCAGGTAATGTGTGTCTATGGGTGTTAATGATTAGATGGTTGTCCTATGGTAGAGAAACTTTGTCCAATATTCTGAATAAAGAAGAGGTTACTTTTCTTTCTCCCTCTGATGGTGATATGAACTAGGTCAATGGAATTAGGAAACAAAGACCGTTTCTCCTGTATAGACCATTGTGTGTTTAGTACATAGATTTTCCACAAAACATATACATTTTTATGTGTTTTCGTATGCATTGTTGTAGTGGCTACATGTTCGTGTGAATAGTTCAAATCTTTAAATTTAAAGTCCTGTGCGTTTTTGAAATGTGTATATGGTTTTGTACATACCTTCTTTCTTTGAAATTCATTGCCATCCTCACAAATGTATCGATTTCCAAGGCAAAATATAGTCCATTCCATTGGCAGTCCCAGGAGGTGAAAAACATGTCTTTTTGTATAAATATGCAAATTAACCAATTTCTTTCCTGATTGACTTCCCACAGTATGGGGAACAATTCAGAAGAACAATGAGTTCTTCTGAATTCTCAAGAAATTGGTTCCCATGTGCAGCAGATCCCTCTTTTGGTTTTCATGAGCTATGAAGTGACCACCATATTTCTAATGACCTTTCCTAAACTCTTTTGAAGGAGATATAATGCCTGAAGATTTGGCTCTGCCTCCCATGACTTTTAAGACTGTAGTTTTCAATTTCCCATCAGAACAGTGAGTTCTTCTCAGTCTTAAAGAAAGGCTTAATGTCATAAAATTACATAGGTGATATCAGTGAACTTTGTCATTTACTGGTCAAAGTGTACTCTAGCTGTATCTTATTCTCCAGAACAGAAAAAAGGGAGATTCCATTCTGTATAGGGTTTTCTTCAAAATTAGCATTGTTGGGTAAGGCCAAAGGTGGCATTGTCCCCCTAGCAACAGTTGCAATACTAGTAGATCAACTAGTTCAACCAGTGCAAGAAACACCAAGCCAAGAAACATCTAGTTGTGATGAACTGTGAAACCGCTTGTGTGACTTCTTTTCAAACAACCTGCCCAAGTAGAATCAAAAGGATGGAAATAAGATCATTGCAAGTAGTAAAAGCTTAATGCAAAGTCAAACAACACCATTATGCCAACTGCATGAGCCAAGTCTCAGAATTTTCTGAAATGAAATGACACTGAACTTAATATGGAGGCAAAGAGCACAAGTCCTTAGTTTCTAGGGATATGAAGAATGCCAGACCTTTCCAGTAGATGTGTTACCCTGATTTCTGGGGGTCCTGGGAGAGACACCTTAATGTGCTCAAAACAATGGGGAGGGAATTAGCAAAGAGCACTAGTTAGCAATGCGAGAGGCAGGGTAATGTAATGAAATCTTGAACCCAATGTCTACGTGGTCAGGTTGAGTCAATGATCAACTAAAAGTTAATAATAATGAATGTTTTATTGAGATACAGTCAAACACGTGTATGCAACACACTCACACGAAGAACTATAGAAATAAAAAGTAGGAGTTGGATAGAGGGATTTTGAGAGGAGGTTTGGTATGGGAAATACTACACCTGTCCTGAAGCCCAGGTAGTCTGAAGACGAAATCTGTGGAAGTGAGGATTCTCAGCACGAGGAGCTGAGGGGAAGGCTTGCTGGACAAAGCGACAACAAGGTGGGATGGAAACCAAGAGCGATTCAATGAGACGCTCAAAGTCAGGAGTTCTTATAGGGAAAATTGTGGCCGCAGGCTAGTCCGTTCTCGGGGATAACAATGAGTTTTGGGCTGGAGACAAAGCCTCCGAAAGGTCAGTGCTTTAGATCATTGAATTATGACAAGGTTGTCAATAGAATAGCCAGTATGCGAAAGCGGAGTGCTTGAGCGTTGTATAGTCCACTCGTCAAGCTGTCTGCTCGGGGCAGGGGATCTATTGTAAGTAGCGTGCATACATAATGTGGTACTTGCCTTGAGGTCTCCTAAAGCTGCATTCGGCAATGACTGGCCTGCCTAGATTGGGATTTGAATGGTTCAGCTATTTTTGACTGTGCCTGTGTGCGTGCTTGTCCGGGGGCTTTGCAAGCACGTGGAGAGGAATGGGTGAAGAAGGCCAAATTATTGATATCAAATGATATCTAATATCCCACAACCTCAGGCTAGGAATAGCGGTAACAGATGTAGGGTAGATCAAAAAAAAAATGGAGAATGCATGGCTTGTTCAACACATCTTGCAAATGGAAATGCTTCCTGAAGTCACTTCACATGGTAATCCAAGGGTTGCTCAGGTATGTTTCTCTTAGCACTTGAGACAGAAATTGCACACGAGTTCTTCTTCCTTGAAATACAAACAAAATGAGAAAAAAAATTAAGCAAATAATAATTTGATATCCTTTCATGACACTAAAATCAGTCACACAAGGCTGCCCCATTCTGTCTTCTCAGGGATAGAGCCAGTTAAGAATGAAGGGCCTTTCTGCACTACACCGTTATAATGCTTTTATTCCACTTTCAACATCCTGTGGAATTCTGGGGTTTGTAGTTTACTCAGGCCAAAGAGCTGTCTGGCTGAGAGTTCTAAACACCCCTCCCTAAACTGCAAACCCCAGGATTCTATAGGATGTTGAAAGTGGAATAATAGCAGTATAACAGTGTAGCGCAGATAGGCTTGAAGATTTCAGCTCCTAAGCAAGTGGAACAAAACAAGTGCCAAAGTGCATAACTGTGAGGAGGAAATGCCTGGGTGTTGCCACATAACAAAGAAGAGAAAGATGAAAGCATCTGTAGAACAAAGTAGATTAGTGTCTCTTAAGCTGTCCCAAGAAACCCAGAAGGTTTTCTTCCCAATGTGCCACAAACTGACACCATATTTTTTCCCATTGACTCTGCTTCTTTCTTTCCTGGAAACTCTGTGGATGAGCACCAGTCCATGGATCAACACTCTGAGTAGCGCTGTTGTCAACAAGTTCTTCCCTGAGGAAACTGGCAATAGGAAAGTAAGACAGTGGAACCTCATTCCACATATACACTAACAAAGGATTTAGTGATGGGAATCAGGAAAAAAAAAACATTGTGAAATGTTGCTGATCATTATAAAGGGGAGACATCTAGCACTGGAATCAGAAGAAAAATCCAGTTATAGAGGGAGCAACATCGTAGCTTGTGGAGATGGAAATGAAGATCCTAAAAAAACAATATCCTGGAAAGGTTCCGCAGGTGGAAGAGAATCCTTATGACTTAATTTTAAATGAAATTGCCATGTTTAAACTAGCTTCTTTTTTCAGCAGCAAAATCTGGCAGCTCAGGACTTTGCCACCTGCAACTCTGCATGAATCTGGGTTTAAAAACCACAACAGCTCCAGGGATGAATGCTCTAAGAACTGGTTTCTTTGCACATGCCTGGTTACCCATTTCTAGCATTGACCTTCATTTCGTGGAATGCGCCTCTCCTTTTCAACACCTCTCCCTTTCAGTAATCAGGTGTGGTCTCACAAAAAACACTGCACATAATTTTTTTGAGAAAGTGGCATTATACTTCATTTACCTTCTGTGGAAAGCATTGAGACTGAGAATATAAGTGACAAGCGAATACAATCCTTGGTGTTCATACCCTTGAAAAGCCTTCAGGTGATGCTAGAATTTTTTTTTCCAGAAAATATTTTTAAAGAATCCTTTTGCTTTGTTCTCACTGACTGAGCTGACAAGTGTTCAGATGAAACATCAGTTGAAGAGGAAGCTGTAAAACTCCTGCTACCCTTAGCAACAGAGCTACTGTGAGCAAACAATGCACATTTTTTTTTGTAGTGGATGCAAATAAAAGATAAGATGCTTGCAATAAATAAAACGTATGGTGAGCACAGTTGTGAAAGCTATCAAATTCATATCCCATAAACATGGGATAAAAAAAGTTTTACATTACAGCCAATAATAACTAGCTGAAATATTGATAAAAATCTGCCCTGCAGAGGAAGTATATTCATTCACTACAACTGGCAGAAGAAAGAAAGCATTTGATTATGGAAACCAAAGAAATAGAGGCATGGAGGACAATAGTTGTCCACAAAAGGATAGCTTCTCCAATAGTAGGTGTAGAGAATGAATGGGGAAAGGCTGTAGTCATCTAGTTATCTGACAGAAAAATCCTAGGCTGAGAAAAAAGAACACCCCCCCCCCCCACAAAAGAAAACCTTGCACAGAAGCAAAGAGAACAGAAAGAGGTAAATGATTTTTTCCCCCAAATTTCAGCCCAAAGAAGGAAAAGGAAGCATGCAGACTGGGAGATGAAAATCTGCCATCAAACAGTCTCAGAAGTATGTTTAAGAATTCACTAGGTTCATAATATGAGAAAGATGGGTAGGATGAACTAATGAGTGCAGGTTTTATGTCAGCATAATTTGTAATTCAACACAGAAGGTTTTTATATGCTGCTTCCTCTTGGTGGGGATGAAGAATCATCCACATCAGAAACTAGCCTGTGAATGAATGGCAAATGCCCAGATCAGTTCACTGGACGTGAAACCACTTATGTAGGTTATTATTTTTTTGTCAAGCAATTATATTTTACTAGCTAATTAAAACATGGTTTCCAATGATCACTTAAATGATGCTTACCAGTTTAGTGTGATACCTGCCTTTGCACTGCATTTGATTAACTGTGACAAGGGATTACTGTCTTCTAAAAAAACCACTTCCAACCTGCTTGATAGGTGAGGGTTATCAAATTGGCAGCAACATAAACCCAGTCCTTTGGTGATAGGGGTGAGTTTGGGGTTAGTCTTTTCATTTTTTTCATCTTAGATGCTCAATGCAGTGGCATATAAGGAATTTCATTTTATGGGCTCCAATCTACATCTGTTGGAGAACAGAAGGCAACACTAAAATTGGAGGTTAGTCAAATGGAGGTTTGAAAAATCTGGAATAAAAATCCTGAAATGGCAAAATGGTGCCTGTTTTTATTCTAGAGAAAAGCCTATTATTGTGAAGTGTAGAGTGTGTGTGAAGGTGACGCAGGTACATAAGCACCAAGGCAGAAAGCTTATTTGACGTTGGTGGGGCATAGAGTTCCGCAACTGCACTCACAGAGAGATCTGTAAGAAAGTTATTGATATGTGGAGCAAGGATCAAAGAAAGTTAATTACTTTTTTGGGGTTGGAGAGGGGTAGCTATACCTGGAGACCATCCAACAGCCATTACACTGCTAGCAAAACTGTAATGTAATGAAGAACTGGATACTTCCTTATCCAATAGCAGAAAAAGTAGTTCTACCAATGTAATCCCTGGCTCCTCTAGCTTAAAGCCACAAAAGGATTCTAGTCCATGTCTGTTGAGACTATGTCCATTTCTGCCCTACGCTGTTATAGTGCTATTATTCCACTTTCAACATCCTGTGGAATTTTGGGGTTTGTGGTTTACTGAGGCCAAAGAGCTCTCTGGTTGAGAATTCTAAACGCCACTCCCTAAACTGCAAACTCCAGGGTTCTACAGGATATTGAATGTGGAATGCAGTTTTTGAAGAAAATTCACAGTTTAGGGCACATGCTGTGCAAAATTCACATGTAATTTTTTTGCACAGCATTTTGGGCACAGAAAATAGTATTTGTACATATAAATATTTTCTGCTCCGAAAAGGCTAATCTTGTGCAAAAAATGCTGTCTTCTGTGTCCCAAAATGAGCAAACTGTGCACAGAATATGCCCTAAACTGCAAAGATTTTCTTCAGTCCAGGACTCTTCTTCTCAGGGCTTTCCAACATCCAAGAAACACTTTTGACTATTTTTCAAATAGAATTGGATATTATTTCCATCCCTATGAAGTATAGATTTGTGAAAGTCTTGATTAAACACTATAACAATAAAAAGAAATACGTACAAATTAAAAAAAAAAAAACAACCTTTGAGAACATACCAGTAAAACAAAAACTGGAACCGAGCCAGACTCAGCAGACCAATGGCCTGTCCAAATGAAAAGGTCTTTGCTTGTTGCTGAAATGAAAACAGAAAGAGGGCAAATCTAGTCTTCCTCAGCAGGAAATTGCAGAGTCTGGGAATAGTCATCCAGAAGGTCTCTTCATGTGTGCCACCAGATGTGCTTCTGAAAGTGGCGGGACTGGGAGAAGAATCTATTCCAATGATCCAGTTTATTCAGGTGAAAGTAAAGTTGTATTCCTGGGGGGTACCATTGAAACTTGAAGCTGACTGAATGAGACAAACACCAGAGGCAGCATTCATGTATAATCACCCAGTATTTCTACTAATACTATAGATCTTGTTGTTAATCCCAACCAGAGCAGACCCACCAAATCAATGTCAGCTTTGTAACTCAACACTTGTGCATTCTATTGATTCGGGGGCTTACTTAAGTTGGAACTAACAATAGGTTTCAGGCTCTCACTGATGAGTTTTAAGCTACTAATGACTAAATTAAGTCTTGTCGAGTGGATCTACTGTAAGCCTGACATAGTCCATTTCCTCACCGGGCTAGTAAAATGGTGCAGAGCGATCTCTAACAGAGGTCTTCTGCACCATAGAGTGGACTGGGGTGGACTACTTTCTGTAGTTCCATACCTCAGTCCACTCCGAAGTGACCGGAACTGGTCACTCGGCGTGTTTTTTAAAAACCTCTTTTTAGAGGTTTTTAAAAATCACGGAGCGTGCAACCTCATGCTGCTCCGTCGCCCGGCTCCGGAGCAGATTTGCAGGTGTGCGTGCCTGCAGATCTGCCGGGGGTGGGTTTCCGGTTGGTGAGCTTCTCCGGTTGGTGGAGAGCCTCCACCAAGCGGAAGCTGCCATTTGGGATGCTGGAGGACTGCGGAGCAGCGAGCTTGCGCTGATCCTCGTGGTGACGGACTTGGCCGGCCGGAAACAAAGCTGGTAAGCTCTGTTTTCGGCCGTTTCCCTGCCCACATGTGGAAAGGGCCTTAGATCTAACTCAGTGCTTTTCAACTGTGTCAGTCCACACAGGTTTGCTGTGAAGTCACCAGGCATAATCATCGTGTGATAACAAATCGAGTGAGTATATTTGACTTAGCCCTGTAAGTACAGTGAACCCATGTTTTGTTCATGTACCTAATATGGCTTCTGGTACTGGGTTAAGGGCATGGTAGAACAATTCCTGTATGTCAGATCAAACCTTGGGCTGCACATTGGCAGGATAAAAACTGTTGTTGCATTCATTGCAAAATACCTTGCAGATAAAATGTAAGTTTTAGTTAGATACATGTAAGAGTGGAGACGGAGCGGAAAGTCAAACAAGCGAAAATGTCTAGAAGTCACACCACCTGGAAGTATGGGAAATGACTGGCAGTCACATGACCTGACCTAAAACTCTTTGCTGTCAGACAAAGGGTGGATATGGTTTCTAGGTAGTGAAGGGGCAAGTATTCTCCCTGTATTCAGAGGTACTCTAGGGTGGGAGTGGAGAATGTGCAGCCCCCCCAAGTGGTTTCAGTTCCCATCATCCTTAGCCAGTGATGAGGGATGATAGAAGTCCAATAACGTCTGCAAGGCCACACATTCTCTACCTATGACCATCCTAAAAAACAAAACGTTGTCTGAGGTTGAATAGCAAATAGTACACCATCACTCCTGCCCAAAGTGTATAGAACCCTAGGTTATTGATGCACTTTAGGACCTGAGGGAAGAAATCTTACAAGTGCCTCTTCTTCTCTTGTGACCATCAAAATATAATAGAAATACAATAAATATGTAGCAATTTGCTGCCCTTACACCTAACCAAAAATCTGCTGCTTCATTCTGCCTAGCGATAGGGTGAATCCTTCCCTTCATTTTGGCACTAGAGCTAACCTCTGGTGTTAAGACAGGCACTAGTGAGTCTTGGATCCAATGCAGTATATATGTGTAGTGAGGCACGGAGTGAGAGGATACTCGGGAAGGATTAGAGATGAGGTGGACTAACTGTTGATTAGGGGTGTAATTCCTTAATAGCAATAGCATGTGTATTCTATACCGCTTATCAGCTAAGTGCTCTCTAAGCAATTTACAACGTGTTAGCTAATTGCCCCCAACAAGCTGGGTACTCATTTTACTGAGCTGCAGAAGGATGGAAGGCTGAGTCAACCTGGAGCTTCACAGGATTGAGCTCACAACCTTGTGGCTGTGGTACCGGCATTTAACCACTGCACCACCAGGGCTCCCTTAACTACTTTGCTATCATATTCAAGGATGAATTCTGTAGTTTTTGCCTCACTGTAAGAGAAAACAAATATTTTTGTGCAGTATTCTCCCTGCATTTACATATCCCAAAGTGTTATTGGAAATCATTTTGCATAGAAATACATGTGGGGTTTCTATTCCGAAAAAAAAAAAAAATCCCTCAGAACACTTTGAACACAGGAAGAATACTGCTCAAAAATCTCACTGCTGTGTGTTCTTCCTGACAGACTGTCCTAAATGTCAGGAAACCCTGTTTTGGGCTGGGAATGAATAACACTGAATATTCTTCCCTTGTTTGCTGTTGATATACCTTCACACTTTGGACAAATTAGAGTAAAATGCAGTTTAACTGATTTTTGCAGCTTTCAGCACATGAGGAAGACAAGACAATGTGGATATGTGTCCTCACTGAACATTAACTCTAAGGAAAGAAATGGTTATTCCTATCCACTCATTTACAAGGTGTGTTGAACCAACAGGTAAAGAAGAGAGTGCTTGCCCTGTTCCTTTCCTCCCCAGTTCTTTTGGGTTCCTAGTGAGGAGAATAACAAGTAAGGAAACCAGAGATCTCCCTACAGAAGTGTGATCTCCATGTGATCAGGAACCTTACAAAACCTGGTTTCTCAATCATGTAGAGAGAATCAATAAGTAATGAAAACTGTCCTCATCTAGACTCACAATCTCCCCAAGAGGAAAGTGACAGAAAAGGGCAAAGAATAGGATGGGACTAGAGGCTTCCCTTCTCCACATGGTGATTCAACCTGCTCTGGAAATGAGTGAGACATTTGTTGATTCACGATCAACATGAACCACCAGGAGGAGCTGATAAACTTTGAGGTCATGCTTGGTTCATAATTCTCAGATGTCCATGTCTGGAAAATGATGCTCTACTTTACTCGAAAGGCTTGAGTACTTTTTGCATTGATTTTTTTAAAATTGCTTTTCAGATTACAACTCCCAATATCAATGCTGCCTATGAGATTCTGGGGAATGTTAGTAACTTTTCCCAGCTCTGCTTACCCAAGTGTAAGTTTCCTGGTATTTAAACTTTGTGGTCCACAAAGCTATCAACCTCTGTGATTCTTTGAGAATGGCCTCAGATGATCACTGAGGCTCCCACTGATATATTTACATTACTCATGGACACACTGGAAGAATTCCCACAAATATCAAAAGCCACCAAATGCAATGTATTAAGTATCCTTCTGTGTCTATAACAAAGCTTATTAGTTATTTTCAAGTTGTGTCTGGAATGACTGGTTGACATAAAATTACACTGTGTATATATACTTCTTTTACCCTGAGTGATAAATCATCTCGAGCAATGAGTGTGTGGCTGGAAAAACAAGAAGGTTTGCCAGATGCCATGAAGCATTAAGACTAATACAATGCTGCATCCAGCATAGAACTGTAGACACAGAGATATTATTGTGAAAGAAAATCTCTCCTTAAGGGGATTGAAGCGACATCACCAACTGAAAGCAAAAGTGTGTCACAATTTATAAATGTCAAGAGAACAAAAGTAGAACCTCTGACTTGAATTAGTTGTGTGGTGATCACTCTTAAGTAACAGCAGCGGGTCATCAATTTCTGAACTCATTTCTAAAATTAATTTGAGGACTATTCAGCTGTCCTCAGTCATCATTCAGACAAACCAAATAATACTTAGGACGTCATGAATTCCCAGGAGATCAGAAAAGAAAGGAACTCCATACAGCTGTCTTTCTACTCCTCACTGATTCAGAGCATAGTCACATGTTGCAAGTCAATTCTAGGGTACCATTGTTTTGTGTTTCTTCCTCTCTCCTACTGTTGATGTGCCTTTCATGCTCTCCCATCTCTGACAGGGAATTGATGTGAAGATATGAAAAGGAATAGCCAATGATGTTGTGTCATAAACTTGACAATACCAGGAAGACAGGAGCTCTGTGCTCATGATATTCACATGAAGGACATTCATATGTAGGCAGAGGAGTGCGGCTTAGCTCCTAGCCTCATCTCAGCATCTCTTTGGATAGATCCAACCAAAACTCTGTGTTTAAAATAGATGTCTGAAGATGACATTTTAGTCATCAGCTGCTGCTGCTGGATTGGAGCTCTATCTTGTCTGGCCAGGCAGTATCAGGGATGTTCTATCAAATGAAACTCTCATGCATGAACACACTGATCAGAGATTTCCCTGTGCCCCAGTTGTGCTAAGAGGTATTTCTGTAACTTGCAACCATTATTTCTAAATGCCTAACTGTACAAAGTATCAATTAACATATGGTGATTTCATGCAAAACTGGGTCCTTTTCTTTGCTGATGCTTGATTACCTCAAGAGTCAGTGTAGTGTAGTGGTTTGAATGCTGGACTAAGATCAGGAGACCAGACTATTAATAGAGACACTAGACTGTTAATAGTGCTATTATTCTGCTTTCAGCATCCTAAGGAACCCTGGGGTTTGCAGTTTAGGGAGTTGCCTTTGAGGCCAAAGAGCTCTCTGGCTGAGAATTCTAAATGTTCCTCCCTAAACTGCAAACCCCAGGATTCCATGGGATGTTGAAAGTGGAATAATAGCACTATAAGAGTCTAGTGTGGAAATGGCCAAGGGTCGAAATCCACACTCAGCTTTGGAAACTGACTGGATTACCTTAGGATAAGTCACACTCCCTCAGCCTTGGAGGAAGGCAATGGCAAACCTCCTCTGAATAAATCTCCCCAAGAAAACCCTAGGATATGGTCACTGTAAGTCAGAGCTGCCTCAGAATGTGATAGAGTCTCCTTCTTTGGAGGTTTTTAAGCAGAGGCTGGATGGCCATCTGTTGGGAATGCTTTGATGCGTGTTCCTGCATAACAGGGGGTTGGACTGGATGGCCCCTGGGGTCTGCTCCAACTCTATGATTCTATGATTCTATGAAGGTACATATGAACAAGATATAATGACCTCATTTCCATGCTGGATATTTTTTAGTTCAGATTGTTCAATTCTCACTTTCTAATTTCTTTATGGATTGCATATGGTTTAAACTGATGCTTTTGAGCTACTTGAGGGCTCTTTGAGTGGTTAAAAAGCAGTGAATATATATTTAACTAAGAAGTTTTCAACAGAGGAGGAAGAGACACAAGGGATAACATCTTGTTTTAGAACTTCCTGAAAGAAACTATGAAGCAATGAGGATCGGTATGTTACCTCACTGGTAAACCCTGTCCCAGGTTCTAGAATTTTGATATTAAAATATGATTCAATGTGCATGAGAGGTCACCTGGATGGTGATGTAGGCAGCAACAGTCGAACAATCGAAAACCAGATCAGGCCAGTACAATCCCTCATCACGTAGCTCCAGAAGACCTCAAGCTCTGCAAGCCCATAGTAGAAAAAGAGGTCCTTAGCCATTGAGGAGCCAACTTGAGGGGATTAGTGTGCTTTCCCCCAAGTTGAACACCGATAGCAGTAAAATCCTATCAGGCAAGGACCATCTGCATAAATTCACACCACAACCCAAAGTAACTGAAGACCCTGAAACTTTGGCGACATCTTGTAATCCCATCATGCAAAAAGGAGTTGCCATCGTGGAGCTTCTTTTTCGTTGCAACACCCATTGTTCTCCCCAGGAAATGATTAGCCCTCCAGGTACCTTTTCCCCTACAAATAGTCCCAGTTTTTGAGAGTTTCTTTGGATCACTCCTGGTCATACCAGCAGACTGTTTCTCCTTCAGTCGAGTAATCCCCTCAGCCCTCTCCAATGCTGAGCTCTACTTCTTCGCTGTTTTTCCCAAACCAAGGACTTCAGGATAAGGTGCAGCATTATCCCAGCTACAATCCCTTCAATATTTTCCCTATCCTGTTTCCGCTCTTTTGCTTTTTAACAGGTCTGGAGTGAATGTGTGAGTGATTGCGTTGGTGCGTGAGACTTTCATTCAATAAAATCATTTATAGGACATCTTTGTCTGGTTTTTGGCTTGGCTTAACCCCGTAAAAACTGAGTAAAAAGACCCCGCTAGGTTACCCTGCCTCTCACATTGCTATTGCTTGTGCTCTGGTTAGTTTCCATTCCCTATCACGTGGAGCACATTAAGGCGTCCCCCACGGGACTCCAGAAATCAGGGTAACAGGTAACACAAGATGATTTATAATTTTCCCACAGTGAGGAAGGCACCTTCCTAGATCTATATTGTGTCAGAGGTGAGGAAGATTTAACCTACATCTCCCATCATCCCAGTCAGCATGATGAGAGTTCAAAGAAGTGTAGTTGAACAGCATCTGGAATGCCTCATGTTCTCATCCCTATATTAGATCAAACATTTACCCAATAAAGGCTCCATTTGTAATTTCTTCTAAGGCTGCTGGGGAGGACACCTCTGAAATGTAATGTGTTGTTTTGCTCAATCACATTTCCCAGAGAATAGATTCAAGCTGAAACAGGTGCAAGAAGGAGCAATTAAGATAATCACAGAAGTGGAGAATTTAACGAGGATAGATTAAAAGAGCTCAGGGACGAAAAATCCAGAAATCTCAGAGGGAGTATTATAGCTGCAACTATGGTAATATAGAAGAGACACAGAACTATTTAGATTAAAGGCAGCTGTGTTCTGTAGGAGCCAGTGGCTACAAATGGGTCATTGAGGCAATGGCAAATCAAAGTTAGAAACCAGAAGGAGATTTTGGGGACTATACAGTTCTGGAATAGTCTCCCTGGAATAGTTGGAGGATGAAGGATGCTGGGCTCCTCCAAAGAGCATTTTTGGTAGAGTGTTGTACTGCTTCTGGCAGTATATTGTTGACACAGTTTTTCATGCCCTGGTAGTATCCACACTAGACTACTGTATACTGCTTTACACTTGAGTGCCTTTGACTCTCACCATTTTACTGTATCAGAGTTAAGTTGTGTTGCAGAATTCACATATAACTAGATGTGTAAGGTAGACATCATTATCGGAAAACCTGTAACCAATGTCCTCAAGTTTCAGTCAAACAACATATATTGCAAAAATAGTCCCAACAAGTCTCTCTCATTGGCCTTTTCTGCACCGGGCTATTAAAACGGTGCAGAGCGACCTCCAACGGAGGTCTTCTGCACCATAGAGTGGACTGGGGCAGACTTCTTTTTGTAGTTCCATACCTCAGTCCACTTCAGAGCGACCGGAACTGGTCGCGCGGTGTGTTTTTTAAAAACCTCTTTTTAGAAGTTTTTAAAAAGCACGGAGCGTGCAACCCCGTGCCGCTCCGTCGCCCAGCTCTGGAGCAGATTTGCAGGCGTGCGCAAGTGCGTGCCTGCAGATCTGCTGGGGGCGGGCTTCCGGCTGGCGAGCTTCTCCGGTTGGTGGAGAGCCTCCACCAACTGGAAACCGCCATTTAGGATGCCGGAGGAGTGCGGAGCGACGAGCTTGCACTCCTCCTAGTCAAGATGGACTCACCCGGATGAAGTTAAAATCCGGTGAGTAGCGTGTTCCATCGTCCCCCCCCCACGTCTGGAAAGGGCCATTATCTCTCTCTCTCTCTTTCTCTCTCTCTCTCTCAAACACACACACGCACACACACACATCTATTTTCTGGCTTTCTCCCACCACTGGAACTTAAGGCAGCTTAAAAATATAGAGAGAGACAGATAAAGACACAAAAAATTAGAACTATACACAAATATTAATAAACTATCAATGGAATTTTAAGCTATTTAAAAACATATCCATTAAAAACAACTAACAGGAGCAATACAGCACATTGGTAAAAACGCTTCCCCTTTAAAAAGTCAGTTCTCAAAGGCCTGCTGGAACTAAAAGATCTTCACCTACCACTGGAAAGATAATGAGGAAAAAAAACTAGTCCGGACTCTCTAGAGGTGTATTTCCACTGTAGTTATATCAGGTTCGTATCTCTTTAACTCTCATAGCTTCATCAGATGGGATTGTGGGATTTGTAGTTTGGAGTGCAGCTAAGAATTCATTGCTAGAGAGTTCTAATGTGTTCTTGTGGAGCAGTTTGAAGACCTCTCCAAACTACAAATCCTGAGATTCTATAGGGTAGGAACCATGACAGTTAAAGTGGTTTGAAAGTGATATAATTGAGTAGTGCAGATTCACTAGGAAGAGAGCTCCAGAGCCTGGGAGCAGCCACTTAGAAGACTCTGTCTCATAGGCCAACCAGATGTACCTGTAGACATAGTGGGACAGAGAGAAGGACCTTCCTGAAGATCTCAGGTAGTGGCATAACCTGGCCTGAAGCCAAGCAGGGCTTAATAGATTATAACCACCACTTTTAATGTGCCCAGAAACAAAATAGTCAGTGAGCTGTTGTATGAAAGGAGCTGCATGCTCTCTATAACTAGCCTTAGTCAAAATTGAGGTATTTGAGTTTTGCTATTGAGATATTTTTTTGTTCCAGCCAACATAATGCATTGGGACAAATAAGCAAACAAATGAAACCCACACAACACTTGTGTTGGTTGTTTGGCAAGCCATGTTGCTGAGAAAAGGAAAGGACATGTTGTTAGTAGGATGGATTTATTTGTGGGGAAGGGCACTGCAATTCTTAGTGGGCTCAGAAATACAAGATGTGTACATTGAGGTTGTCACAGGGTCTGGAAGTACCTCACAATTCACTTAATGTAGTTTTTAAATCTACCTGGATAAGGGTTAAACTCAGAAATCGTCATTTCACTCACAATCAGCTTAGAAAGGGTTAGAGTGCTCAGACAATAGAGTATCAGTCCTGTACAGTGTCTTTTCTGTGCTGGCCTCATTCTACTGGAATGTCCTTTCCCAGAAAGTACATCTGGCTCTCTATTTTTCTGTGGAGATGAAACATACGGGCTGAAATGAAAGCTTCATACTATTTAGTTTAGGCTCTGCCTTGAAAGACAATATATAGCATCTTCTAAATAAAATAAGAAATAATTTCTGATTGTGCAGAGCAGGTTGAGATGTCATGTAAACTACAGGAAACAGTTGAAAATTTCTTCTATGTGGCAGAAGAAACCTTTTAGTTGTGTACCAGAACAAAAGGCTGCACTGTATGGAAGGCAGGACAAAAATTAGTTCAAATGCCCCTTTCATTCATCCCATCTCTTCAGCATCATCCGACGTCTTCCAAAGGCTGATGAAAGCTCACATGAGTAAACAGTCTTGCATATCAAGTTGTTTCTGACTGTAAGCCAATTGGATCACTTTTTTTTGGCAAGATTTGTTCAGAGGGGGATTGCCATTGCCTTCTTCTGAGGCTGAGAAGATGTGTCTTGCTAAAGGCCACCCATTAAGTTTCCATGGTCTCAAACCCTGGTCTCCCAGAGTCCTAGCCCAACACTCAGACCACTGCACCCACTTTTAAATAGTAAATTGGGGGAGATGGAAAAGTCTGTGCTAGACCCCCTTTTGTCAGGTATCTCTGTTTAAGAACAGAAGAACCCAGATGGACCAGACCAAAGGTCCATCTAGTATATTTGGAATGATTATTCTTTTTTTTTAAAAATAAAAATGTGCAACACTCCCTTGCATGAGTTGAAATTCAAAACACCTGGAGGTCCAATGCTGCCACACCTGGTTTAGGTGGCCATTTGAGAATGTAAAGGATGAACCAATGGAGGAAAAGTAAGGCATGATAAGGTAGGGAAGAACTTGTGCCTGCGAACATATGCCTTCTCTGTACTCAAGAATGATTTCTGTATAATTGGTTATATTATGCATTTAATTGTGCATGTATATGTCTTACCTTTTCTCCATTAGGCAGCTTGTGGTATGGCCTCTCTTCCATGTAATGACCAGACCCACAGTTACTTTTAAAATCACCTTGTGGGATACATTTTAGAGAATAAGAAATAATTTGAGAAATTACTTTAGAAATAAATATTATAAATTAAGGTTAGCGAGGTGACTATATTAGTTGCCCTTACAACATGATATGGGACCTATCTTGGTTGATGTCTTGGGGTCAAGTATGTGACTGGATACCACTGGAATACAGTGTGTCCTCCGTGCTGTAATGACGCATGCATGCCATCCCTCATTAGATAGCTAGGACTGGATGTACAGCTATACTGTGTGCAAAGGCTCCTAATCATAACAGGTTTCATCACAAAACTTAATGGGACGCGGGTAGGGGAGGTCATCTCATATGACTGTTGCAGCCCAAAACCAGTCAATGCACTTTTATTTCTGCTTTCACGGCACTGTGTTCTGATGTTTTGTGCAGCAATTTCTACTGGTGGCTGGTCATATGAAACCAAATGTCAGAAACCAGCAAGGGCTGTGAGAGTGATGGGAAGGGAGGGTTGTTATTATTTTATAGCAGGCAGGCTCTGTGTTGGAAATACAAATATAGGAGCCTCATAACCGTGAAATGTTATGATAAGAAAAGCTCCTCTCTGTTGATCTTGCTTTCTCTTGCTCAAGCTTTATACATACGACACCATCACATATATCAGATAGTGTTTCATTATCTTGCTAGACATGATCGTACTTGAGTAATATATTTTCTAATAAATCTTAGATCTGCAGACCTAGCAGAATATCAATAACGCTGCCTTCCAAGCTACTCGCTTGTTGCACTGGAACTACAATGTTTCATCCTTTGTGCTTGCTTTTTTTTTCCTTTACAGCATGCAATGATCAGGCATGACAACTCCAGTAAATCAGTGTTTGCATTTAGCAAGTCATGATACATCTCTCTTCATGCATACTTATATTGCAAGGAGTCCCCTTACAGTAATTTTTATTTCTGTTTTCTTTTGGCAGCTATCCACATGCCAACACACTGGTTGATTAGCTTAAGCAGATCAGAAATGGAAAACCAAAGAATAGCTGTTTGGGGAAAGTCTCCAAGCCAAAGAAACAACGGCTCATTGGCTGCTATTTGGATTAACAAGTTTCCAGATAATAGGCTGGCGTTGTTGCTTGCGAACCAATATTCTTTCTGACACTGTGGAACACACTGGGGAGAGGGTTCATTATTCATTCAAAGGGCGAAAGTGTCAGCCTTAATACAGTATTTTATATTGGCTTTATCCAGAAGTTACCTCGGTTGCCAGAAACTCTTAGAATAAAGAAATTCTCCACTTCCCCCCGTTCTGTCTCTGACATTTGCAATTCCAATTTATTTATATATACACATTTGGTTTTTCTCTTTAGAAGCTGTTGGGGCAAATGTTTCTCAAGTAGTGTTTCATCAGCAAGGCCCTTGGGAAACTGGCAGGGCATTTTTTGCAGGGCTGATTGCTGGGGAAATAATCACAGGGTATTCACTCTTTAGGGGGTTATTTTTACTAGGAAATCGTGATGAACAAACTCCTTCCCCTTGGGCTCTGCTCAGATTGCTTGGGATAGACTTGAGCTATTTCACTTCATATTTGGAAACAGCCTGGGTTAATTTGAGCCACTGAATTAAACAATCAGATCCAATCATGCCACCAGACAGAGGTCCTATGGACTCTTGTCACTCCTGATCTCATCCAGAACCACAAGGTGTGAGAGATTCTTTTCTACATAACTGTGTGCTTGATTTATCCTACAGCAGAACTTTACCAGGTGGGCAAATTCATACAAGAAACCAGGTAATTATGAATGTTGGTATAATTTTGGAAAAGCTACTTTTATGGACTATGATTCCAAAATATATTTCTGGACTGCAGCCCTTTGGGCATTCTTGGAATTAGCAGTGTTTACCTTCTATCTATCTATCTATCTATCTATCTATCTATCTATCTATCTATCTATCTAGTCTCCTGAATAAGAGTTGCAGCACACTAAAGGCAGCTACAGTATGGTGGGTGCAGAAGAAAAAAGATGAAAATTCTTGCTCTTTCTGCAATAAATTCATCAATATAATTGCCTCAGGCAAAGCACAGTATGGGGCCAATATGCTTTATTGAACCTGTCCTCTGTTCCACCAGACTAAACACAGACTTCATGAACCAAGGAAGAAGAAAGGAATGATTTCCTTATCTCAGTCCAAGCTATGTTTGTGGTGGACATGCTATGAACAATGATAGGCAACTTCCAGAGGTCCATGGGCAACACCTTAGGGGACACTGCTCCACCCTTTGAGCCTCTGACACTCCCTGCATCTTTTGAACCCCTTGCTTGTTTTTAACTTAGAAAGGTCCCTCGTAAGAAGGCATGGAGGCCAAGTGTGTTTTTGTGTATGTGTATGTCTTTTTCTATTTTTTCCAGAAGGGTTTTAGGCCCAAGGAGTTTTGAAACAATGATCACCCAGGGCCTATGATAGGTCATGGGGCCCAAAACATGGCAAAAAGAGTACAAGGGGCCAATTTGGGAGTGTCTGGAAGAGGAAAAGGTGAAAACAAGCAATGCTTGGGGTGCAGGAATAATAGGTAGGCCATGCTTTACTCTTGGCTTTTATTAAATGTAAGTTGGAATAAATGAAGGTTTTCTAAAGTGAAGTTAAGGTGAGTTCTACAAAATAATGTTTTTTACATATTCATCTGGTCTACTGATCCTGAAGAATGGCTTTTGTGCTCTCTGTATCTACCACTATGCTTATCTATTATTCTTTGGTACCTTCTGTCATTTTAGACTTGTGAGTTTTCTTTTGTGCCATCTTTGCATATATAGTCTATTTAAAATTAGTTCCCTGATGGGATAATTGATAACAACCTTCTGAATCTGGCACCCTTCAGAGAGTATTGGACTGCAGCTCCTCTCATCTCCATTGTGCATGGCCATTGTAGTTCAACCACATCTTGAGGATAGGCTAGGTCAGGATAGGCTAGGTTGGTTTATAAAAATATTCCTAATGATTTGTACTTTGTATAAGTCACATGTATATTATTCCAGTTCCCTTTCTCCCTATTAAAGACACAGTACTTCTCTCCATTATACCCCTTGAGCATGACTTGTCATGTGTTTCTCTCGAAATCACAAAACTGTATGTGGGCAATTTCATGTCGTGAATAAATAGTTCACTCTGCATCTCTACTAAAATGTACAAAGTCCAAAATGATCAGGAATGCCCTTATGATATAGTCAGGAGAAAAGTGTTTTCGTGTGTGTGGCCTTGTCTAGCTTAATTTCCAGCAGGTCAAACATGTCAATCACTTTTTTTTTCTTTTAGGGTCAAAGCAGCAAGTGTTAAGGAGAATGTCCCTTGGGTAATGGTGGGGGCCTGAGGGAGGGGTTATTGTGGCAAGCCTTGTCGGTACCCTGTGTCTGGCTGTGCTGCCAACTCAGCTAGATAAGCCTGCATGGTAGCTGATCTTTCAATCGTTGCACACTCTAGCCATCTACCAGCGAGTGTTGACATTATAAGAAGTATTGGGCCTTTCTGCACCCTACTTTTTCGCACAGATGTCTGGTGGGGATCCTGGCGTTGGCTCTGCCGAGAGGGGAGTGCAACAGAAGCGTTCCCTTCCACACTGGCTGGCTCCATGGTGAAAGAAGTACCATGGCCACACCTCTTCCTTCCACAGATGTCATACAGAAGCAGTGTTGTGGTCCCATCCTCTCATCCCCATGGCTGGTTGGGAGGGTGGTGTGGAAAGGGTCCTGTCAGATCAGACTTGTGAGACTGGAGACTATGAAAGAGGTGAGGTCTCCCATAAACCATAAATGGGCTGGCATGATGCCTATCTGGCTTCCTTTGCTACTAACACCTCTGCACCCACCCATTGCTGCTATTCAGGTACCTGTAGGTATCTGCTGGTTGCCTTTTGGAGTTGGGAAGTATTTTTTTCCATGTTATTGTAGCACATTTTTAACCTTCTCTGAGAATTAGCTATGGGGATTGAGGATAAGTCTGATAATGATAAGACTGAATCTAGGGTTAACACTGTAGCTGCTGCAGCTGTGTCATGACTGGCCTAGTCATTCATCAAGATGAGTGAGGCATACTAAGTGATGTTTGGGATATGAGCACAAGAGGAGGAGGGGTAGGTCAGCTTACAGATGAGGATGATGGGAGCTGGTAGTGTGGGGCTGTTTCCTTCCATTCTCTCCTAATTGGTAGTATTTGAGTTCCAGCTGGGGCAGCCTAATGCAACACAGATGTAGAACTGGTGAGGACAGCTGGAGGAGCATTATAAATACTGATCTTCTCTCCCTGCCTTCTTCTTGTGTAATGTCTCATGTAAATAGAAGTTGTTGCTTGTTTTAATTCCAATCAGGGTGTCTGGTTCTTATATTGACACAGTGTGCAATTGACCCATTGTTTTCCTCCTGCAATGGGGATTTCCTCAGAGATATGTGGTGTAGCAATCAGATTAAGGCCATGTTTATCTTCTAAAACAAAACATTTTAACTGCAAAATACAACAGTGAGAACAATCACATGCTATGAGAAACAGAGATCTTTTACCACTTGGGGAAGTATCTCTGAAAACAACAGCAGCAGCAGCAACAAAGAAACCCTGTATCATCCAGTTGCCCCCTTGCATCTTTTAAACATTTACCCATGCTTCCTTGAGCAACGTTACTCACAATATGTTCATTTTCTTCAGTCCAGGCAGGTTGCTTGTGTACAAGGTTGCTTGCTGTTGCTGTTGTTGTTCTTGTTGTTGTGTGCTTTCAAGTTGTTTCCATCTTATGGCGACCATAATTTGGGCCAATCGTGGGGTTTTCTTGGCAAGATCTGGTCAAAGGGGTTTTTCCTTTGCCTACCTCTGAGGCTGAGGCGTGAAGTCCCAGTTTGTGTTTCTTGGGTAACAGTGTAGGCATAGAAGCAAAGGACATTTGGCAACACAAGCTTGTGGACATTTCTTTACACGTGTATTTTACAAATTGGTTTTTCAGAGCACCTATAGCTTGAAAAGTTAAGAGCATAAGAGCTGCATGGGAAAGACAGAATAAGGTTATATTTTTTTCCCTTGACAATGTCTAGGCTGTCGAAACAAGAAGAGAATGAAGGCAGGTATCTTTTGTTGTTGCTTTCCAGGGATGTAAATGTTTCACTATTTCATCTTTACAAGTAAGAGTGAATAATTTCCACCATTTTCTCTGCCTGTGGAGAAAATTACTGTTTCTGCACAGTCTTCAACCAAGATTTACATATCCAGAAAGTGTTCTGGGAAATTATTCCATGCAGAATACAAGTGTTTTATTTGCATGAGGACTGAGGACTTTTTGTGTAAAAGCTACTGCTTGTACATAATCACAGATTTTTGTGTGTGTGCAAGAGTGTTCCTTTCTATGCAAAACCCAGTTAACTTGCACAAAAAGTACGTTTTGTATGACTGCTTTTTGTGTGTGTGTGCGTATACAGAATACATTAATTTTGCATAAAAAGTGTCTATTTCTTGTGCGAGATTCCTATTTTTACTGCAAGTTTTTTTTTCTGTGCAAAACATCCTATTATCGCACAAAAAACCCATGTGCCCTTTTGGAAACAAGTGTTTTTTGTGCAAATAAATAAATAAATAAATAAATAAATGGAGATGTTAGGAAAACATTTGCAACCAATGTGTATTTCTGTACAGCACAATTTCTTGAAAAACTCTGAAATGAGAAACTCATTTTTTGATTAGAAGAAAAATGATAGCAAATATTCTTTCCGTACATATTGCATGTTTAAACAACTTGTAATCAGACTAAACATGGAGTCTTTGTAGACCACAAGTTGAACATGAGTCAGCAACGTGATTGGCAGCTATAAAAGCCAGTGTGGTTCTGGGTTGCATCAATAAGAGTATAGTGTCTAGGCCAAGGGAAGTGACAGTTCCATTCTATTCTGCTTTGGTCATACCCCCATCCAGAATACTATGTCCAGTTCTGGGCACCACAGAAGGATGTTGACAAGCTAGAACATGTCCAGAGGAGGGTGACCAAAATGGTAGAAGGACTGGAAACCATGAAGCCCTGTGAGGAGTGGCTTACGGAGCTGGGTATGTTTAGCCTGGAGAAGAGAAGGTTAAGAGGTGACATGATAGCCAAGTTTAAATATTTGAAGGGATGTTATATGAAGGATGGAGCAAGCCTGTTTTCTGGTGCTCCAGAGTCTAGGACACAGACCAATGACTTCAAAATTCAGGAAAAGAGATTCCATCTAAACATTAAGAAGAACTTCCTGCTGGTAAAAGCAGTTTTGATAGTGGAATGTGCTGCCTCAGAGTGTGGTGAAGTCTCCTTCTTCGGAAGTATATAACAGAAGTTGGATGGCCATCTGTCAGGAATGCTTTGATGGTGTATTCCTGCATTGCATGGGGTTGGACTCAATAGCCCTTGTGGTCTCTGCCACATCTCTGATTCTATGGGATCATGGAGTCATAGAGTTGGAAGGTCCCTCATGGGCCATTTAGTCCAACCCTCTGCTTATTGAAGGATTGCTGGCTAAAGCATCCCCAGAAGGTCGTTGTCCAGTCTCCTTTTGAAGATATCCAGATAAGGAGGCCCCATAACTTTTCCAATGTTTAGTGAAGTTCTACTCTCCCATAACTCCAAACCATTAAACTTTTGTCTGGGGCAGCAGAGAACAGGCCTGCCTCCTCCTCTGCATGATAGTCCTTGAGGTATTTGAAGAGTGAAACCAAACATCATCCTCATAAGTTTTGTTTTCCATGCCTGTTATCATTCTTGTTGCCCTTCTCTGAATGTGCTCCAACTTGTCTGTATCCTTTTTTTTAAAAAAATAAGACACCCCGAACTGAACACAGTTCTCTACATGAGGCACTGAATATAGTGAGACTATTAGGTCCCTCAACTTGGAAACTATGCCTCTATTAATGCAGGCTAAAATAGCATGTCTTCTTTGCTGCAGCATCACATTGCCAGTGCATGCTCATCTTTAATCAGCAATCATCCCAAGATTCTTTTCACATGTAGTATTGCCAAGCTATGCTATACCTGTGCATTTGGTTTTTGTGGCCTAAATATAGACTTTTATATTTGTCTTTATTGAATTTCATTTTATTAATTTCTGCCCAATTTTCTATTTTATCTATCTCCTTTTGAATTCTGTCCCTATCTTCCAATGTGTTAGCCACCTCCTTCAGTTTTGTGTCATCTGCAAACTCGATAAGGATTCCCTTCACCCCATCATATAAGTCACTGATAAAAGTGTTGAAGAGTTATGACTATAGGACAGAATCCTGAAGCATGCCACTCAAGACCTTCTTCCAGTTGGAAGTGCAGACATTGATAATGACTCTTTGAGTATGGCTTTCCAAACACTTATGGGTCCATCTGACAGTGTTTCCATCTGTTCCACATTTAATCAACTGGTTAATCAAAATATTATGGGGTGAGTTTATCAAATGTCTTGATGAAATCCAGATAAATGACACCCACAGCATTCCCACCATCTACTAAACCTGATTAAAACCTGATTAAAACTGACCTGATTAAAGTTATAAGACTAGTTTAGCACAATTTGTTCTTAAATAACCCACATTGGCTTGTACAGATCATTGCATTGTCATCAAGATACTTGCAGACAGACTCTGTTCTAATATTCCCCCCCCCCCGGTATTTAGGTTAGACTTGCTGGTCAGTAGTTTCCTGAATTTTCTTTCTTGCCTTTTTTTTTTGAAGAGAGAGACAGTGGCCCTTTCCACATGTGTGTGTGGGGGAACGGGCGAAAACGCCCAAAAACGGAGCTTACCAGCACCCGGGTAGGTCCGTCGCAACGCGGAGCAGCGCGAGCTCGCTGCTCCGCAGTCCTCTGGCGTCCCAAATGGTGGCTTCCGGCTGGTGGAGGCTCTCCACCAACCGGCAAAGCTTGCCAGCTGGAAGCCTGCCTCCAGCAGATCTGCAGGCATGCACTTGTGCGCGCCTGCAAATCCGCATCGGAGCCGGGCAACGGAGCGGCAAGGGGCTGCGCGCTCCGTGCTTTTTAAAAACCTCGAAAAAGAGGTTTTTAAAAAACACGCAGCGTGGCTAGTTCCGGCCGCTCCTGAGTGGATTCTGGCTTGGAACTACAAAAAGTAGTCCACACCAGTCCACTCTACGGTGTAGAAGACCTCCGTGAGAGGTGGCTCTGCACCATTACAGAAGCCCAGTGTGGAAATGGCCAAAGTTGACCCTTCTCTAATCCTTTGGTACCTCACCTGTTCACCAAGATTTCTCGAAAAAGAAGTTCAGAGATTGTATCAGCAAGTTCCTTCAGTACTTTGGGATGCAGTTCATCTGGCCCTGCAGATTTGAACTCATTTAGATTAACTAGGCGATTCCTGACTAACTGCCTAGCAATCTTGTTTTGCAATCCAGATTCCTTGTCAAGGTTTCTGCTGTTGCATGGCAGTATACAATTCTCTTTTTGGGGGAGAAAAAAAGAAAAAAAAAAGAAAAATGAAATTATCTGTGCATGAAAGGAGAAGCACCCCATCTGTTTATGAACTGATCCTGTTCATGGACATATCCCACCGGTGGAGAAAGATCCCACTAGTAGAAATGGGCTATAAACAATTTTTGGCAATTCCTTCTTTCTTCTAAAGTCTCCCAATGGTCTAACCATCCAAAATAGATTTTTGGAGACACTGCAGATTGCAGAAGGAAGAGTGAATCAATGAAGATCACCTCCTTGAGACCATTCAGTGGAGTGTCTGTGGGTGGACCTCTGCTCAGGTGACACCCTTGCCAGTGAGAGAGAACTCACAGTCCAGACCATTGAAATGTCATTTCAGGAAGTATGGCAAGAGATCTTGAAACGCTCCTATTTTAGGAATGCAAATCCTTGCTTGGCTCATTTTTGTATATGAGAAAAAGACTGTCTCACATGCAAGCCTGACTGGGTCTTTAGAGAATTTTTCCATTTACGAGAATGTTTCTATGCAATTTCCATAATTTGCACAAATTGGTTAATTAAACTGCAGTAGCTGCTGCCTGGTTACCTGGACCTTTAAAAACTAAATGAATCAGATTAATTGTTTGCATCTTTTTAGTCCACCACCCCATCCTTCTGTGCCTATCGTTGGTGAGTGTGCCTTGCTTCACAAAGGGAAAAGACACTTGTTTTGCACAGACATTTTGTGTAAGTTCCACAAACCCATTTGTATAAAATGTGAAACAAAAACAAACCAAACCCAAAACAAAATCTCTTGTCTCATTCCTATATCGGAGATGAGGAATTCTTGGGGATGAAGACCAGCAGACAGAGGGGATATGTTGATACAACCTGTCTTGTCAAGGATGAATGATTCTGTAGGGTTTCTTCACATCCCTACACTGAAGATCCACTGGAATCCTTACAAGCTGTCAACATTGCTCAAAGGCTTGCTGTTACTATTTAGAAATGCACATTTGCACTGCCTAATAACCTTTGTGTAGCAGAGAAAGATTAAAAATTCATGTAATTTAGCTTAGTTCCAGTTTGTTTTCAATTAATGGAAGAAAATCCTCTCTCACACATAATATGCCATTTTATGTATGGCTTTGGTTTATTTAACTGACAAAATTAAGCTCCAAGGCTTGTGAATCGCAACCATTAAAGGCTGTTGAAATAAAGTTTATTAAACAAATGGATAATAATGAGAAATAGACAATAATATGTATGTAAATATACTAAATGTAATTGCTCTTTTCCTTTCCTGTTAAAGCAAATATTTTTGTTGCAAGACAACCCAAAACAGAGTGGGATGAAAAGGAACAGGGAGCTGAAGGAAACTTCTTGCATTATATTTTCATACTTGTGTAAAGAAAATACTCTGAAGGCACATAATGAGAGGCTCAGCAACTTTATCCTGAATGAGATAAGCATATAATCCACACATGGTTGGTCTATGGGTATAGCTATGGGGGCTTAAAATGAGGGCACTGTCCCCCTAATAATAATACTTCTTCCCAATGAGTTTTTCCTTCTGTTCTCAAATTTCTAGCATTGCTGTAACTTTAAATTTCAGTTGAGTGTTTAGAAATATTGTCTGTATCTGTAAATAATTCATATTCACAGTCTCTAGGTTTTCATGATCATGGCACTATTACCACAATCATAAAAGTCACCCTATCTTGCTTTGCCAGACAGCAGCCACTGTGAACGATGGAGGTCTGTTCTGCCATTGATTGGGGTGCAGCATACTGATGGTTCTATTCCTCCTGCCAGTGATCTCCAATACAAGAAGGAACTGTGATAGCGGTGGACTAGGGATGGGGGGGTGAGGCGGACGATGAGCCCTGAGCAGCACTTTTTGGGGGTGCTGCCGCTCCTTGCCTGCCCTCTCATGCCATCACCCCTCCCCCATGTGCCATCTCCTCACCCCCACGTGCTATTGCCCTACCTCCACCCCTGCCCCGCTCTCGCCAAGCTATGCCACTGTGTGACAAGGATCCTGCTTCTGATTGTTACACAAGAGATCTATGGAGAGAGGAGAGGTAGAAATTCCTGTCTGTTGCACCCCAATTGACAATAGTACAGACCTCCATCAATTGCAGTGGCTGCTACCCAGTAAAGCAGGATTGAGGGAATCGGATGAGGAGATGCTACTTTATTAGTGTCTACTCATTTAAGTGTACTTAACTAAGTGTACAGTCTATACATAGAACAAGGCTGAGTTTCTTTGGTGGAAACTCTATCCCCATTCCCTTAGGTGCATCTCAGCTGATTCTCCAGTTCCTTTTCATCTACTGTGTAAGTAGCCTCTATAGAATATTCTCCTTTGGATTTACTACAGCTAAGTGTTCTACTTTCTTCACTTTTTAGTTTTTCTATAACCATTGCATTTTCCCCTTATCACACTTTGGTGATTCTAATGACATTTCATAGAATCATAGAGTTGGAAGAGACCACAGGGGCCATCCAGTCCAACCCCCTGCTATACAGGAACCCACATCAAATCACTCTCAACAGATGGCCATCCAGCCTCTGTTTAAAAACCTCCAAAGAAGGAGACTCCACCACACTCTGAGGCAGCAAATTCCACTGCTGGATAGGTCTGACCATCAGGAAGTTCTT
This sequence comes from Cyclura pinguis, assembly GCA_030412105.1. Lineage (NCBI taxonomy): Eukaryota > Metazoa > Chordata > Lepidosauria > Squamata > Iguanidae > Cyclura > Cyclura pinguis. The sequence continues at coordinate 206,727,385 of CM059599.1, forward strand.
CCTGAGGTTCAGGTAGAATCTCCTTTCCTGCAGCTTGAATCCACTGCTCCTTGTCCTAGTCTCTGGAGCAGCGGAAAACAAGTCCACTCCCTCCTCGACATGACATCCCTTCAAATATTTAAACATGGCTATCATGTCTCCTCTTAACCTTCTCTTCTGCAGACTAAACATACCCAGCTCCCTAAGCCACTCCTCATAGGGCATGGCTTCCAGACCCTTCACCATTTTGGTTGCCCTCCTCTGAACATGCTCCAGCTTGTGGATATCCTTCTTGAATTGAGGTGCCCAGAACTGGACACAGTATTCCAGGTGAGGTCTAACCAAAGCAGAATAGAGTGGTACCATTACCTCCCTTCATCTAGACGCCATACTCTTACTGATGCAACCAAGAATTGTATTGGGTTTCTTGGCTGCTGCATCAAAATGCTAACTCATGTTCAGCTTGTGGTCTGCCAAGACTCCTAGATCCCTTTCAGTCATACTGCTTATATGACTTTGGTCCTCTGGTGAGTGGCCTAAGTATATTAAATATACTTAACTTACCTAACCGATCTAAGTATACTCTACTAAGTAGCTAATCTAGGATTTCAGCCATAGTTCAGCCACCTGAACAAATGGAATAGACAAATTACCAAGGGAATTCAGACACAACCAATGCGCCGGTTCTAGGTGTCAATGATATTAAATCTCTCACTCTCTGTAATGATAGAAATTTGAGGACTGAAGGAAAAAAAATCATTAGGGTCGGAATTCCTATTTCAGGGGGTCAATGCCCTCATTTCCCCTCCCCCCATAGGTATAACCTTAGTTGGGCCTAGGACCCTGTAAGCTGAACCTGGAATAAATTGATTCAGACTGATTTTTACCACCTCCAGATTTGATCAGATTGCTACAATATCTTCTGGGGCAGGATGTATTTTGGTATTTTGGACTGAGCCTGAGAGCTTAATGTTAAAAAATAAGTGGAGAAAACCCAGATAGCGGCCAAAATTCTGTTCTGTGCACTGCACGATCACAGATCTCTGCTGACATCTGAGAGGCTTGCCCTTCTGCCCCTGCATGTGATCTCAGCTGGAGGTGCCAGGAAACATTTCCCATGGCCAAGCAGTGTGGGAGGGGAGTGAGCAGGTGGTCTCCCAGGCACTATTTGCCAGGTCTGTAGAAGGAGAACTGTCACCTTCCTTGGAAGTCTAGAAAGTATACTGGAAACTTGGAAGGAAGCCTGAAAACTGCAGGTCAGAGGGTACTCAGAAACACCCCTCTGTGGCCTCTGATCGACCATGAAACTGCATCCCAGCACATCTAGTTTATGGCCATTGCACAAAGGGGTTGTGGACACTTTCTTTTCCTTTTACTAAAATAGAACATGCGGTGGTATAACATAAGGCTACGCCAGTGTATGTCGTCAACAAAATTCCAGCCAGTGTCTCACAAGTCAAGGCCTTGAGAGGGGGAGGAGGATCTGGGCTTTGCTCATTGACAGTTCTACTGTGCAATTTGGAGTGCAAGTTTCATCTCAGCATCCCAATCACAGTGGTTATGGGTAGGGATGTGTGTGGTCATTGAAGTTATACCCTCAGTTATCTCTCATGACAGGTCTTAATTCATTTGCTAGATTTAATTGTGCCTGTAGCAGATGGTGAAAGAGCTGTGATGAGTGGTGGGTGATTGTGGATTGCCATCTGATCTGATCTGAGTCCTTTTCTTTTTAACTCCCTCCCTTTTTTAAAAAAAACAACATTTCATTTTATTTGTTAATTTGCCTCTTTATGAGTCTCTGTTTGTTTAGATATAAACTTTCAGGCAGGCTGGATCACAACAGGAAAAAGCAGACCATTATCAGGGACTAATCTGAGGTCAGAATAGATATCAGGATTGCTATCTGACTCAACTGTAGCCAGCCCATGAGCAGGGTAAGTGGCCAGGGCATCACAATACCAATAGCCTATTCAAGCACCTTTATGGGCAGTATTGTTCAGGACAGAGGCAGAAAAATGCCAACCGGGACATATATCCATCAGTATTTCCCTATACCATCTTATGCTTGAGGATATGCTCCTAATGGCATTTCCGTATTTTAAAAACATGTCTGCAAGTGGTTTCATAACAGGACCAGCCCTACCATTAGGCAGAGTGAGGTGGCAAGTGTTAAAGGCAGGGGAGTAGCTGCAAGGTGTTGGAGGACAGAGCTGCATGGCTGTATGTGTTGTGTAGTCTCTGCTTTATACTCTAATTTAGTCTGCTGAAATCAGATGTGGTGAACTATGAAATTTCATTACCAGCACTGAAAGTAGGATCCAATGGCCTCTCCTTGCAATTTCTGTACATGGAATAGGAAGGAGGCTCCATTCCCTTCAATTCAAGCAGTAAAATGCCTTCTTTGTTGTATGGAAATGATCAGATACGTATCTGAGACTGAGGCTGATCCAAGGTGCAGTGCAGTTTTTCTGTTGTGTTAGAGATACATGTCCGAACATTTCTACACGACAAAGATGCATTTCTGACTGTGGCCACTATCTAGTTTACCCCCCGCTGACTAACTTCAAAGTGCAAGCAGAGAAATATAATGTTGGAAGCTACTCTTTCTGCACCCTGAGGCATCCGTTTCCATAGTAGAAGAGTAGCCACTGTACAAAAGGCATGCTGAAGAATCTAGAGATTTTCCCCTGCCCTCTATGGCACAGAGACAAGAGTCTTCAACAAATCAATCCTCCTGAAAAATACAACAGCAACCATCTCAGCTTTGCTCACAGTGCAAAGATAATTTACCTTTTTGGCCCTCCACTGCTGCTTGCATTCTTGACTCAACACCTGAGTTGGTAAAGATTCTGTGTTTGCCCTGACAACCGCTGGGGCTCTGAATCTGAGCTCTTAATTAAAGAGCAATTGACACAGCATTTGTTGTGCAACCCCATTGATTTGAATGGCTGAGAGGCGATCGTGTGAAAGACCAGGGAGGGCTTTTAACTGAAGGTTACACCAACGTGTGGCTTGTTAAGAAACGCAGTGAATTGACACAATTCAGATGACAGGATAATGCAGCTTCTGACAATAGCGATTTTCTAGAACATCTTTATTACTCGGGGGTGGGGGACAGGAGCAGTTTGCAAAGGGGAACTGAAATTCCAAAATTAGTTACAAATAAAAAGAAAATGGTGGAGGGATGGAGGAGACAGGGAGTGACATTCTATACAGCGGTACTAGTGTACCAAGGAACAACCTGCGTCCATGGGATGATGGAAGCGCCTCTTAGGTGGTGGTACACTCAATGTATTTTTTTTTTGAGCTAGTGTTTTAGATTTGTTTGGATTTCCAGGAATCCAGTTGGAATGAACTGTCTTTCATCATTCTGTCAAAAGAACAAGCAGAAATTCAAGCTCTAATACAATGCAGAGTTTGTTCTTGCAAAATAGAGATACTAGTATTCAATTTTTTTTAAAAAAATGCACCATCAAGCATCTCTAACCCAAATGAAGCCAGGTGATGTATTTCATTTGCCTACAGAAACTGACACATTTTATGGGATGGGGAGTGCACATTTTATGGGATGGGATGCTTTCTGGTGCTTTTAAAAGTTATACATGTCTCCTTCTGCCACTACTCTACATCTTTCCAATCAACAGGTTCCAGAGACAGGAACTAGCTAGTTAAAACCAATTATGATACTGATTAAGTTGGAAATTTTCTAATAAAAAGGCCATTTTCATTTTTAAATAAAGTGATTGACTTCAGATAGAATTTTAGCATTAACCTCATTCCATAAATAAGTTATTAATTAATTATATGGAAGGAAGTTCTAAAGAGTCAACAAAAGTTGCATTTCTAAGTTTGTTGTTTACCTAGAGCTTGGATCCCATGAAATTTTGCAGAACTGCTTCTTGCTTTCTGTTAGTCTTTCAGGACTGGAGAATCATAAGGATTGGGCCCCAAGGTCCAGATTACTTATATGGAAGATCTTCCTGTGTTCTGCACTGGACGTTTCATAGAAACACTTCATCTGTTCAGGAGACTGAATTTTGAAGCTTTTAGTCCCAGAAGTTTTGCTGAGATCTGCTTCAAAAACAGTAAGCTGAAAAAGGAAGGCGGTGGAAATTATGAGGGACAAAGAAAGCAAAGGGAAGAGGAACAGTTTTTTCAGAGGGGTGGTGGTGGACGAGAAACAGAATTTTCAAAAATTCATGCAGCTTCTCATTGAATCTTCTTTTCTATCTTGAGTGAAATTGTAGATGATATTGTTCAACTTTATTCAGGCAAGGTATTTAACTCAGGCATAATTTGCCTGTTAAATTTGACACAAATGTAAAATAGTTACATTTCCCCCTTATAATCTAAATAAAGTTGAAGTAGATTTTTTTAAAGCTTATTAACAAAACCCTTGAACACTTTTGTGCTAAATGTTGTGTCTCTGCCAGGTGCCTCATCTAAAGATTATTCATCTAATTCTCCATTCTGCTTAGTTTTCCTAATGAAAATCTGTAGCTGGAATAAACCAATTGTCTACAATGCTCTGTAAATACTACAATGAAGATATTCCAGTATATATCAATCTATGACGTTTGGGTGTTGAACAAAGAGCCACTGAGAACCACAGGTACTCTCAATGGTTTATTGAACATGTATACAGTTTCACACATAACAAACTAAAGTCGTCCACAGAGAAACAATCCATAAAATAACATCATGAATGATCGATTAACAGTGCACACCTGGACGTGTCTACTTAGAAGAAAACCCCATTGAGCTCCATTTTTAGATCTCGGCTCACAGAAACAGAAAGAAAAAGAATGCAACTGAATAAAATGAGCTGATGTTTATTTCTTTTCTGCTCACCAGTGCTGTACTGTTGCTGTTTTCACAAGCATTGCTGTATGTTTTAAGTTGACTTTACAATATGGGATGTGCTACTTTGGGAAAATATCACATTTTGAATGGCAGGTAATGCAATCAGTCAATCAATCAATCAATGCCAAACATGGATCCAACATATTAAAACAATATCCTTTTTTTTAGCCAATCCTATTAGCCAAGGATATAACCTTATGGGGGTGGTAACTGAAAACATCTGGACGGCAAAGCATTCTGGGCTGTACTCTGACTCTTGGGCTCTGGGAAATGTTTGTTACTCTTCTAATCAAAGGTGACAAGTTGACCCCATCAAGTATCCTTTTTGCAAGTTTCATTTACTCTAGAATGAATACAAATCACTAAAAATATCTCTAAGAATATTAAAAAAAGAGAGGTAATGGCTAAGCAGGGAGATTGGAGAAGGTGAACATGATTTCCTCTTACTTCAGAGTGTTGGGTTTGCAATGGGAAAATAGAACTCCAGGAGAGGCTTCAAGGGAATGGAGGAGCAAAGATTTTTGGACTTAGTATCAAAGGTATCTCTGAAGCACATGGAGTTAGGAGTAAAGATGATCCTGCACCTCTAGGGTATCAGTAGCAGATCAGTAACTATAGCTGTCTGCATTTCCCCTAATATTCATGTCTAATGTGTCAATAGCATTGTCTTTTTTTATTTTGTTCTGCACAACCTCCATCTAATCTGCTGTTCTGAACATGTTGGCAGTCTTTTTCTTCATCTACAAGAAAAGTTTTCTGGATGCTTTTTTTAAAAATCCTGCAGAATTTGGTATCTCCAATTGATCTCTTCAAGCCATCAGATTAGCCTCTCAAAAATGTAGCATGATAATTCTAATGTATCTGATTATGAGAGCGCTAAGCAATAAAACATTACTTTTCACCTAGGAAGTTATCTTAGAATAAGCCAGGCCATTATCCCACCTAGTTCAGCATTGTCTGTGCTCATAGGAAACATCTCCCCAAGTTTCAGATTTTCTACTTTTCTTTGGAACTGCCTAAAATGGAACTCTGGACATTTGTCGTGCAAAGTACGTGTTCTGTCAATGAGCCATGACCCTTCCATAGCTTAGGGCAATTTGCAGATGTTCATCCGGAGCCCAGCAAGAAAGATATGGATGTCACATAGAGATTTCATGATCCACAGAACCCAGCATCACAAAGGACACTTGTTGCTCTTGTGTGCCTTCAAGTTGCTTCTGACTTATGATGACCCTAAAGTGACCCTATCATGGGGTTTTCTGGGGTAGAGTGTGTGTGATGCACCCAAGGTCACCCAATGGGTTTCCATGACTGATCAGGGAATCAAAGCTGAAACCACCACACCGTGTTGGCTCTGTAATACTTCTTAGTTCAGGTGAACTACCTACCAATAGTTCAAGTTCCATCTTGTCTGGCCTGAGTTTCAATTTGTTATCCATTGCTGCCTACTGCCATTTCCCAAGGTAGCAGATCTCAATGGGAGCTCCACTGAGCTCCACTCCAGCACTGTTGCCATTGCTGCAATGAACATTACTACAGTGAATATTAAAGATTTTAAGGGGTGAGAAAAACAAAACCCTTTGCTGTTAAAAGTCCTGTAAATGTCATCATCTGAGGAATGTGGACCAGATGGGACACCCTTCTATCCTGGATGGAAATAACCTGGCCATACCTTTACGTATAGCAGTGCCCTCATGAGACCTTGGTTAGATTACTGTAATGCTTTGAAGACTACCATATTTGTCGGCATATTAGACACACTGGCATATTAGATGCACCCCACTTTTCAAGGGATATTTTTCAGGAAAAATTTTTTTTTAGTTCTCTGGTGAGCAAAATGCATAGGAAAGGAGGGAAATGAAAAGTGTGCTGCACCACCACCCCTCCCTACTTGTTTTGTCCAGACAGGTAGAACTTCTTTCACTCCCCCTCCCTTCTCTGTGTTTTTAGCATTACCGTATTTGCTGGTGTATAAGACACACCCCATTTTCAGAGGGTATTTTTTAGGAAAATAAAGTGTGTCTTATATGCCAACAAATATGGTAATTGGAAATTTCAGTTAGTTCAAAATACAGCTGTTAATGGAGCTTGGCTTTGTGCAACATATCTTCCCTGTTGAACATCTTCACTGGCTGCTGGTCTCTTTCTGAGGACAATTCAGAATATCAGACTTGAAAATTGTATATAAGTTGAGAATAGGGTATGTAACCTACTTCCACATGAATCTTCCTGAATACCTGGAACATCATTGGATACCCTCTGCCTACTGTGGTTAAATAGTTGGTTACCTGGAGAAAGATGGATAGAATCTTGTCTCCAGAAACACTAACTTGGCATCAAATCTTGCACCTTTTTAGCACTAAGCAAACCATTTTTAAAACATTTATCCAGCGATTATAATGTTCACTGGATATGTTTCAAGGTAGCATTGGCTTAACTTGCCTTCCTAAGTAAAGCAATATTTTGCTTAATTTATAGGGTGAGGTGAGCCCCTGCATGACTTGTTTAAAGTGGAAAAAAAGAGGAGAAAGTGGATGTGTATTCTTTTGGCCACTTCCAGTTTCATTGGGGATGGTGGCAGTTGTCTGCAGAGGTCCTGAGGAGGAGGCACAATTGGTAGAAGTTTCCAATCAGTGGGGCAATGAATCTCCTCTGGCTTTTTGATCTGAACTTTAAAGGGCTAAACTCATTTTGTGGATAGGATCCAGCACCATGAACTGAGTCTTTTAAAATTCAGGCTAAAATGGAAAGTGGATTCACCACCTCCCAGACATGGAAGCCACTGGACACCACTGGAAACTGGCCCCTGGATCCCCCAGACTCTTGATTGCTATATATTTATAGATTATCATTAATGGTACAACTGTGCCTTTCATATTGTGAGAAGATGATGTTCTTTTGGCACAGATTAAATCCAGATAGGTTTCAAAAGACAAATGAGACCCAGTGGGGTGTCCACATAAACTGTTTGATTCAGACTGTGGAGGCCTAGGTTCAAATTTATCTCAGCTATGAAACTCATGAACCTCAGCCTAGACACAATATCTTGGCCTAATCCATTCACAAAAGTGGAGGTTGAGGTGGGCAGATGTGGGGAAGGTAGATTTGGGGAACTATACTATGTACTTGAGCTACCTGGGGGAAAGGCAAGATATAAATGCAATAAATAAGCTGAGTAAGAGGTTTTGGCAACTGAAAAGGGGAAAAAACAGTTCAAGGAGAACTATGAAAGGATAAATTGAATAGGGTGGGTATATAAAACAAAAGTCCACTCTCTCTTCAATTTTCCCTCCATTCCCTAAAGACATGTTATTGCATTAGTGGAGGGGACACGACTCTTACGTGTTTTATTCAAGAATTGTCTTTGTCTTTACCTTAGAAACAGAAGCTTCACTTTAGAAACTGAAGGAGGGGAGCTTAATGGGTTCCTAATGATGTTCTTGGTTTTCTCACCAGAAATTACCTTTCTGCATTTGACCTTTCCCCTTCCCTTGGTTCTGCTTCATAAAAAAGATACCAAGGAAATGTTAATTAAAACCCAGAAATGTTCCATTAGAGTGCGTATGATGATTTATGATAGTTTCTTCAAGTGTTGGATTTTTTTTTTATTGGAGATTTGCACTGTTTATTTATGACTGTACCTGGATGCAGCCACATTCTTTACCTAATGAATTAAACATTTGAATTATCTAGCAAATGAAGAAACCCATCAGTGCCACCCTGCTTTATTTTCATTTTAGTCTCAGCTAACAGTGCAGTCCGTGTGTTAAGGGCCAAACTTCAAACTAAAGTGCTCATCTTTGGAAGCAGTTTCTTTGGAGATGACCTTGGCAGGTCATATCCTTCAGCAGCAGCCAACTGTTATAATGCAGAGCTGGATGTTTTGAAATCTGAAATCTGAATTATTCCAAGAAATGTACATCTGGAAAATCCACATAGATGAGCAAACTGTCCCAAGGTGGGCTCTTTTTCACCTTGAGTAGAGTTGTCATGAAGATAGTAATATAATTATAATAATAATGGGCAGTATTTTACATGATCTGCTTTGTTAAGTAATCTGCTTTGTTGAGTGTGGTGTTGTGGTTTGAGCATTTACTGTCACCCTGAATCCCTGCTGAACCACAGAAACCCACTGGCTGATCCTGGGCAATCCATTCTCTCTCAGCCTCAAAGAAGGACAAAGGCAAATGCCCTCCGAACAAATCTTGCCAAGAAAACCCTGTGATAGATTCATCTTAGGGTTGCTATAAGTCCAAAACAACTTGAAGGCACACAAAAACAACTAAGCAGCCTGTCCTAGCCCAACTCCCCAAACCTTATGAAATATCATTCACCTTTGCTCTGGCCAGTGGCAGGATGGACATCCTTGTCCCCATACAACTGATACCAGGTAAAGTAGGTTGAGGGAGGAATTATGATCGTGGCAATAGTGTTGCAGTTAAGTAGTGATCATGAATACAAAACAGTTAAAATCTAGGTAACTATTCTGTGGTCACAATTGCTACTTAGTTTCTGGGCACAATACAAAGTGCTGGTCATGACCTTTAAAGCCCAGTAGGGTTCAGGTCCAGGTGATTTGAAGGGCTAGTCTCTCTTACAGGCTTGCTTATGTTTCAAAATCTTCTGAGGAGGTCTTTTTCTCTGTCTAGTTCCCTTCAAAGGCACCTCTGGTGGGAACATAAGAAAGGGCCTTCTTGGTGACGGCCCCCACACTCTGGAACTCTCCTTTAAGACAGGTTAGGCTAACACTCTCCTTATGTATCTTTCCACAGGCAGGTTAAGACTTTTTTTTAAAAAAAATCTGCAGGCGTTTGAAGACTGTTCAAGGGGACTGGACCTTGCAGAACTGTTCCCTACTGTCTGTGTTTTGTCATTTTTAACAGTTGTGATTTTTCACTGATTTTAATATTATGGGTAGTTCATTTATATTTTCAACTTCTGAATTTATTAAGTCCCAAACTAGGAAAAAAGTGGGAACATTAATGATGATAATAGTAGTAGCAATAATAATAATAATAATAATAATAATAATAATAATAATAATAGCAGTAGTAGCAGTAGTAGTAGTAGTAGTAGTAGATGCAATTGTGCAATGATTGTAACTTGTCCCTAGCCTACTTTACTAGGTATCAGATACACGAAGATCCTTTCTTTCAGTGATTAAAACTTTGATAAATGATATTTCCATCAGGTTTTGTGTGGCCAAGCCCAGAGAGGTTACTTAGTTACTTACTTAACTAAGTAGCTGATGTGGAATACTGGCCAATATTTATTTCTTCCCTGACATTCTCTATGGATCAAACACAATGGGTTTATGCCTTCCCCTCCCCCATCATCGTCCTGCCAAGTAGTAGGGATTTTTTTTCTCCTTTACATTAAATGTGATTTTACTTGACATCAGTTGCAAATGCCTAGCTAAACCAGAACCTGGAAGTAACTTATTACAAATAATGAGGTGCTTGTACTGAATTTCTTTTACTGCTAACAAAGGTAGTAGTAAAGTTGTATTGTGGCTGAAACTTAATGAACTATTATGCCATTCTTCTCACAGTGTAACTGTAGCTTTTTGGTTACTTTTACCATTGTGGAGTGGTAGGTTCACATATTGGTGAAGGAGGAATATTGCTTAATTAAAGTGTTGGTTCACATTATGCCTTATGCCACTGTATTCAGATGTTTAAAAAGTAACAAAACATCCTTTTCATTGCTTCTCACTAATGGAAAAGTAAAGACCTTTAAAATATGTTAACTGTAAAGGCAATTAGCTACTTTGGGGGTTTCTGGAGCTACAACTGTAAATAAGCGCTTTCTAAAAAGTAACTTTTGAAGCTCTGTTTAAAACGTGTGTGTGTGTGTGTGGAGGGGAGAAAAATTAGTTATCATTTTGCCAATTATGCTGTATGTAGGTTTGATTTCACCCTTCCTGCTATAGCCTTCTGGTGTGAATAAACACTGTCTCCTAAAAGGTTATGGGCATAAATACAGAGATGAAGAAATAGATTTGGGATACCTGCCTTCAACACTAATTGTCATGCACTTGTGGAGCACAGTCACAATGCCATTCTAAATCCCAGTGTTAAAGCTTATTTTCCACAGTCTGCCATTCAAGACATATGCAAATGACACAAAAGGAGATAAATCTATTTTATCACCATCTATCCTACAGTTTGTTGGGACTTTAGGAATTTTGTGGTTTTTCTTTTTTTTTAAACTATCTTTTTAAAATGATTCTTATGTGGCATTTTAACACTGTGTGTTCGGTACATTGAATAGTCCAGTTATCACTGTTCCATAAAGTGTAAGCTGACTCTGTTCATGAAGGAGATGGAATGTCAGGAGGGTAATGGAGATTAGCAATTTGATGCCTGCTGAAATATTTTCATGCATGGCAAAAGGTAAGACTCCTTGAAATTAAAATTTGAATAGGGTACTATTTACGAAGGAATTGGTAATTTCTTGAAATCACCATGTGTCATTGAAAAGCAGGTCTAGTTTCCCCCAAAGAAATACAGTTTACTCACAATCTCCAAAAATGCCAACAGCTCTGTATACTCACTAATGTCATAACTGAAGAGCTACTTCATGTTCTATATAGTAGGAAAAATAGTGGCAAATTTCCACTGTATGTTTGTATGGTTGGTTGCTGCATCTACTCCTGGTTTCCTACTCCATGTTCAGGTCTGATACAAATCAAATATATAAAATATATTTTGCCATTTTCATGCACCCCTGAAAGTGTATGTTTGTTTGTGCATTGATATGTGGCAGAGAGGTTGGCTCATCACAGTTCCTTCATCCTTTGTTTGTGTCATGTCCACAGCCACAAAATTATGGTTGCCTTGCCTGTGTTACAGTGTTTATGAACTGATGAGCAATGTGTGAAGTATACTTTGGTTACATTTCAAACATCCATTCCTATTATGAGGCAACACTAAGTAGAAATTCATATTCCTGCCAGGTCCCTCTTCCAGATTTGCCTAGTTTGGAATCAATCTCCTCTTTACGGAACAGGGAACTGAAGCTGGGTATTATCTCTATAGAAGAGAAGGCTATATAGCATAATATCTTCAGTTTCGTAACCAATAAAAGTTAAAACAAAAATCTTTGAACAAACTAATAGGTAACAAACAGCAATATATGTCTGATACTCAATGTGTTTAACCCCTGCCCCCACTGGTTTTCTTCAATTGTATAGTAAAGTTAATGACAAGCATATCACTCATTCACTTTATTTATTGTTTTTTGTGTATCTTCAAGTCATTCCAACTTATAGAGACTCTAAGGTGAACTTATCACAGGGTTTTCTGGGGCTGAGAGTGTGTGACACACCCAAGATCATCCAGTAGGTTTCCATGGCCAAGTGGGGAATTGAACCCTGGTCTCCAGGTTTGCAGTCCGCTACATCACAATGGTTCTACTTTATTTATATTCAACCTTTTTCCAAGACTGGGACTCAAGAAAGGTAAGACTGGGGCTCAAGGATGTGAACAAAAGGAGCTGTGCTTCCTTGCCTAATACGCCAAATAATCTAATGACGTAGCACTGGTTTCATTTAGAAAGCGTTGTCATATCTATGTGAAGAACAGGTCTGCCAAACACTAAGGATCTTGAAATACTTCCAATCTGAGTTATCATGGGATATCACTTGAATCTCAAAGGCAGACTATGGCCCTTTTCACATGGTATTTGTCATGCGAAAGGGCTTCCGGAGTGTTGCGCGATTGCAAGAAGCGGTTCACATGATGTCCTCGCAATCATGTGACACTGCCAGAGCCAGCAGGTGCCAATCGCACAATATATCATTTTCAGCTTGTAGCCGAAAATAGTGCACGATCGTGCATCGCTCTGGGGCCCCACATGCACTTACCGTGTGAGCGGAGCCTCCGGAGACACGGCCCTTGTGCTTCCTCCCCCAGTGCAGCCTGGGAAAATGCCCGGCTGCACTGCGGAAGAAAGAGGCAGAGCCCTCATGCTACCTGCCAGCTAGCAGGCGGCGGCTGCAGAGCCGAAGCAGCAGGGATGCGAGCGCCTCTTGCAAGAGTGCCCCCGTGTCGGAAAGAGGTAAGCTGAAGAAAGGGCGTATGTCTGCACATAAAATTTTAACTATCAAATTTTATATTATTCTGGGTAGAAATTAATACCTGAGCATTTAAGGTGTACCTGCTGGCTTTGTTTCCAGTCTCCATGTATCCCAGTTGTTATGCACCCAGGATGACCCACTGGCCTACATCTAACATTGTTTTGGTGTTAGGGGAGTAATGTGGCAGAACCTTCTCATCTGTTTTTCATCCTACAGTTCTTAGTGTCATGAAAAACTTGGCTTCAGGGGCTTTGTCAAGAGAAAGTTTTTGGGCTGCAAAGTGGCTTCAAATGAATCCCAGGGGTTTCATTAGCACATGTCATGTGCTGGAGTTAGGCCTATTTGTCTGAAGAACTGGAAAAATAAGGATGCATATTTGGATGTATATGTCCAAGACACTCAAGTGAAAATGAAATGAGTACATGAGGCTCAGGTTTGCTTGTGGCCAACAAGTCTGATCCCAGAGTGGTTTGCCCAGGGCTTTACTTGCCAGGTGCTAAAAAAGAAGTGGATTTTGGAGCATCTCCTGGGAAAGGTAGCTCCAAGGCTCTGAGTTAGGCACTAAAAATCTCTCTCTGCATGTGGTTGATATCCTAACTCAGCATGCATAATGATAATTATAACGGGGTGCTGTTCGCTTTATTTAGCTCCAAGCTGATTTCTTTTTTGTTTCCTTTTATTTAGGTCAATGCAAAACACCTCTCACTTTTTTTTTTTTGCTTTGTTTTACTGATTTCACAAAATAGAATGAGTTTGATGTCTAAATGTAAAGCTGGGCTGGTTTGGGCTCAGATTGTCAAGGTTATATGGCGGGCAGGCATGGTTTCCTCCAAGTGGATGGCAGAGGGAGAGGTGATGTGGCCAGACGAGGAGGTGCAAGGTCACCAGGATTGTTTTGACTACGTCTTGTGTACCGGGGAAGGCCACACACCAGAACGCTGATTGGGTCACCTCACTTGTTCAGGGTGATGGAGACATAAAAAGGTTGGTGTTTGCCTTTAGCAGCTGCCAGTCAGGATTGCCTAGCTGGGTCTGTCATGCTGCTGACAGTTTATGTTTTGTAAGGGGAGATGCTGCCAGTTTATCTTCTGTTATTTTTACTTGCTTAATTGCTGCTGGAATGTTTTGTCAAAAGCCTTTATCTTAGTGTGCAGCAATATATCTGCCTCTAAACCTAACTTAACGAGCCTCTGGATTTTTTTGTGCTTCACTGGAAACCTCTGCCACGGTGAAGCCTTGCTTCACTGTTTGAACTCTGCACATGCTCAGAGAAGCAGCTCCTGCTAATCCTGACACAGATTACTGCAAAATGGATATTCTTACACACCACAATTTGTTGTTTCATTTTTGCTCATACTGCCTCTTAAGATCACAACAACAACTTTCTTATGACACTAGAGATACCTAGAATGCTGAGAGCATTTTCAGTGTGGAAAGGAAAAAAACACAATCAAAATAGAAATCCAAAGTGTTTGTACCAGTATACCCAAAGTAGTTGAGGAATCAGGTTGAAAACCTTACTGTGGTCCTGGTTTTCAGACCATGAGATAACTTGTTTGATTACTCTGATCTTATCTGAAGATTTGGAAAATGTAACAGGCAGACACTACATTAGCCAAGACTTCACATGTCTTCATGCATGGGACAGAATGCATGTTTTTTGTAAAAAAATGGCTGCGAAAGTGAAACTTACAGATTTGCCCATTGATAGCCGTAGTGAAGGCAGCAGAGCGGGGGGGGGGGGGGGGAGAGTTCTTATTGTGATAACTGAAGCCCCTGTCAAAACTGCTGATGACAAGCAGCAGCTGCTGGTCCCTGTGGCTCTGGCTGGAGAGGAGTCCTGCAGCTCAAGAGCTCCCCCTGCTGCCGTGGACCAAGCAGGCTCGGACGTTCCTCTGCCTGCTCCTTTAGGGCACCAGGGATCCGATTCTGAAGATGCTTTGGAGCCTGTGCCAATCAGCCCACAAACAAGGCGGAGACTCAAGAGAGCTGAGCAAAGGGAGGCTTTCCTTGATTAAGTTCAAGAAGCGGTGACTGGCCACACCTGTGCCTTGGGCTATATAACTGCCTGCCTGGAAGCTTTCCTTTGCTTGGGGAAAACTCTCTACAAGCCCTCCCCTTGCCTGTTCCTTGCTTCCAGCACCTGGCTCCTGATACCTTGGATTGACGGCTCCTGACCCCTGGATTTTGGACTCTGACTATGGTTTTCGCTTGTCGCTCTGGCTTAGGTAAATGGACTGCCTATGAGTAATTGCTTGCTTTGACTCCTCCTGGTGGGACTCTGCTATCTCTCCCACTCCTTTCTCTGGGCTGTCTCACTGCCTGGGTCTCTGACCTTGACACTCTTGCTCTTATTAGATGTAGGGCTATAATATTGATAAGGCCACAAATCTACCAGTCAGAGGTAAGGTATCCACCTGTCCCTATTATTCACACATTTAACCTTCACATATTTAGGAGCATCTCCTGGAATAGTCTTGTTTCAGCTCTTTGAACCTAGGAATGTAAAAAGTCTGCATCCCCCCCCCCCCAAATCTCACTTACATTTTCTTCTGATGCACTTGTGCCTTGCCATTATTTTGAAAAATAATCTCCATCACCTTAAGGACCCACATAAGTGATGCCCAAATATCCAAATCTGTTTGATATTTAGAAAGCAAGTTCAGTGCCAGATTTCACAAATTTATCGTGAAGAGTACAATCCTTCTATTTTTCAGGCAATTCACCTCAGTACACATGACTCACACCTCTCACCTGGTTGACACTTTCCACAGGACCCTGTGTTAACAAAGAGACTTGCATTTTCTCCCAAGTATTGTTCACTTTGTTGCTAGGATGTCTCCACTAATACGTGACAAGGAGGAATATTCTTAACCTCTATGCCATTACAGGTGCTGGTCACATTTATTAGCATTTGCATGGAGCCTCTCCACTTCTCTGCTCTTTTTCTGCATTCTTGCACGTTCTGGTGTCTTGAATATAAATCTAGGCTTTTCTTAAAAATGACTTTTGAATCTTCTTTGCAGTCTTCTGGTAGGCTTCTTCTATCAGACTGTTTACTCATTTCAGTATGAGGTTGAAATGAAGCAGTTTCCTCAATGTTTGCAATATTATTTAACAATTGTCTAACAGATGTAGTCCTTCTGTAGTCTCCTTGGGTGAGATTAAAAAATTTAGATAGCTCCAGTTTTGCAGACCATACACACACCCATATACCACACAATTTTTCCCTCAGATCAGAAAAATGACTGAAAAACAATAACACAGCAAAGGAACTTTTGCTCTTTTAAGAGAACTGAAGACTTACAAAACTTCATTAGCATTTATGAGCTGGTACAATTGGCACCAATAATTTCACCTCTTTCTTCATTAACATAGTTTTGTTTTATGCAAGGAATTGAGCTTGCATGTGCTGGCTGTATCACATGCCATTACTGCTTTTCTAATGATATCAGATTACTATACTTTGAGACATGACATGGCAACCACATGTAGAAAACAGGTGGCAAATACGCCTTGTTACACCATGCTGTCTTTTGAAGGTGATAAACTAAAGCTAATGTACTCCTTTTAATCTAAGTTTAATGTTTCTGCCACTGGAACCAGAATCTGTTCCTGCTGATTTCAACTACAAAAAATGAAGTGGGTGGCTTTGCCTTGATTATATTAGTTCATAAATTCAGCCTACATTTCCTTCCCTCTCAGAACATTAAGGCCATTTCCGCCCTACACAGTTATAGTGCTATTATTCCACTTTTAACATCCTATGGAATCCTGGGGTTTGCTGTTCAGGGAGGAATATTTAGAATTCTCAGCCAGAGAGCAATTTGGCCTCAGTAAATGACAAACCTTATAATTTCACAGGATGTTAAAAGAGGAATAACAGCACTATAACAGTTTAGTGTGAAAATGACCAAAGCTAAAATGGCTGCCCAGCTGAGGAGGAAGGGACATAGGAGAGGAGGGGAGTCCTACTGCATACATGAAGTTTTTAATCCTCTATTCTCCCTTTTTCTTTGGCAGTCAGTGCATTTGGTGATCTGGAGGGAGAAGTGAGGCTGAATCAAGAAGTAAAACCTTCACAAAAGATGTCTTGTAGAACTCTCCTTCTTCTCTGTCCCCTTCCTATTTTACCATTTTACCATTTCAGCTGGTAAACTAGTTTGAAAGTGAGGAATAATTGTATGTTGTTCACACCTTCTTTCAAATAACTACCTACCAACCACTGACAATTGTTATGATGGGCTGGGGAGAACAGTTAGAAGAAGCATTATTGTGAATGAGATGTTTACCATGCCAGCTAATGGAAAGAATTTCAACGTGCTGTTTTAGTCGTAATGATGATCAAAAATAAGATTGGAAAAAAAGAAAAGAAAAAAAAGCAAGAGTCTTTGGAAGAGAAGAGGATTGCAAAGATTCCAAACCTGGGGCCTTTCCACACTCTACGGTTATAGCACTAAGATTCTCCTTTAACTGTCATGATTCTATCCAATGTAATCCTGGGATTTGTATTTCATGGATTGGCATTTAGAATCTTTACCCAGGGAGCTCCTTTGCTGCTTCTAACCAAACTGCCAACCCCAGGATTTCATGAGATGCAGCCACGGCATTTAGAGTGGAACCATAGGGCCTTTTGTCACTACACTGTGATAGTGCTATTATTCCACTTTCAACAGCCTATGGAATCCTGGAGTTTGCAGTTGAGAGAGGGGCATTTAGAATTCTCAGCCAGAGGGGTCTTTGGCTTCAGTAAACTTCAAACCACAGAATTCCACAGGATGTTGAAAGTGGAATAATAGCAGTGTAGTTATACTATAACAGAAAGGCCCATAATTCTATAATTCTGTAGTGTGAATGATTGCGGAAGTACAACAAGAAATAGAAAAACAAGTAAGGAGGAGTGAGGAATTAGATGTAGAACTAACATCTCAACCCAAGTCACTAGCAGACACCCCCATATGAATCAAAATGAGCTGCCTTTCTGAACTATGCTACTGAAGCTTTTAGAAAAGTCAGGAGGAAAATGTAGCATTGCTTGGAAGGGGAAGCAACAAGAAGCAACATTAAACTTTGGAGAAGGGTATGACACAAAACATCCAGAAGAGCCCCTCAGAACAGTAGCTTGAAATTACAGAACTGAATGTGAATGCATATTTAGCATGTCATGTAACAGGTTGATACTGGAAGGCAAGTCAAATACTCCTGCAATTTTTTGGTTCTCTAACCATGTAGAAACTATCTTAGGTTACAATCATATGTCTCTTAAGAATGTTTGGATGGTCCCATTATTTATATAAGCGTACTACTGCTTGATGGCAACGTTATTGGTCTTTAGTATATTTTCTTTTGATGTTAATAAATGCAGTGCGTATTCACCTTCAGTGATAATTCATCGCCTATTTGCAACAGATTTTTTTAAAAATCAAACATCCCTTGAGTCTTTTGTCTCCAGGATTGAGGAATCCATTTGCATGTGTATCTTTGAAGAAATAATTGCTTGCCAATTATCACGGCTCCTCAAAGACATATACCTTAATTTATTGCCATTCAGACACATTCACACACAAACTGTCTCTCTCTCTCTCTCTCTCACACACAGAAGAATCTTCAATTGTGCACTGTTTTCTTGGATTTGTTTTTAGGTTTCAGAAGAATTTCCCCTCGTAATGTCAAAGGAACTGTATTGAGGTATCTTCTCTATTTTTTCATTACGTTTGTGATGCTGAAATAAAAAGCTTTTGGATAGGTGGTAGTGTGGCTCACACAATAACTCAGCTTAAAAACGATGAATAATGTATGTAGGATGCAAAAAGGTTTCTTAAGATTTTTAAATCAACAATAATAAAAATCTAAAATATCTGGGAAAGAATAAAGGGCTTTGTCTGTTACCAGAAGAATAACAGTATGGCACTATTAGATTGGTTTTTCACAATGTGATGCCACAACTTAGAAGGCCCTACCCCTTATAGCCACTTGCCTAGCTTCATTTGACAGTGACACTTGAAAGAAGCCTACCAAAGGTAGTCTAAGATTCCAACAATGTTAAAAAAGAGATAGACTGTAGAAATGAGTATTGATCCAAACTGAACCCCAGACCAATTCCAAACCTAAGTTGGAAGGATACCTGCCAAGGACTGCATAAATATGTGCATGAGAGAGCATGTGCACAAACACTTCAAAAAAACCTGAAACCAAAATTAGTTTTCTTTTTCCTAGTAAAGAAAAGTAGGATGGATTGGCTTCCTAGATTTACAAAATGAATCCACATACCCTGCATGAGACTGTGAAAATAAAACAGCAGCCTTGTAAATGTTTTTCATTATAAGAAAAAAAATCCCTCAGAAACATTTATTGACAATGAGAAATAAAGGAAATAATTTTAAATTTTAATAAATTTTAATATTTATAAATTATAAACTATAAAATTTTAATAAAGAAGTGCAACTCGAAATCACTCTGTCCCCAGTTTAATCAGGAAAAAAAGGATGTTGTTTGCTACAGAAGACCAAGTAAAGGAAGGAAGAAGAAACCTGTATTTTATCACATTCCTTCCCCAAAACACTGTGATTAGAGATCTCATGTTAAAAGGTGCCCTAGGATTAGAAGATTATTTAACCCTGCTCTAGTTGTACCCTGTCTCTCCCACCCAAGGCATTTTTCACAGAATGAAGGCTAAAAAATATGCAATTTTGGAATCAAAAGTATCTGCTTTTCTGAAGTATAACATGTTCCCAAGTTTTGTGCAGGGCTCAGTTTCACTTCCAGTTGCTTGAGAGAAAAGATACTTGTCTGCTCTGCTCCCAGTTCCACAGTCACACAGTTGTGTGATATTGAAGTAGCAACCTCTTTTGCTTTGCTGCCAACGTTTAATACTGCCCCCACAAAAGGATATCAGTCCTCAGCCCCAGTTCAGTAAATCTAGCTGGTATTCTGCCAGCAAACCATATGTAACTATACTGCCTGACACCAATTTTAACTAATGCTTTCATGAAAACAGAAACATTCTTTTTGCGCTCAGAGTTCCATTGCTGAAATGCCACTTGTCCACAGTTTGTATTTAAATAATAAAGTCAGATATGTTTTTAATGATATTTTCTCATATGTTAAGCAACAGGCAAACAACTTGTGTGAAAACTTCTCAGCTAATGATAATGGCCAGATTTATTTTCCAATATCTCCTTGTATGAATTCTATGTTTGGGAAGTAGAGTGAGAAGAGAAATCTTATTAATTAACTTCGTGAAAGACTGACAATCACAGAACTTTTAAAACCCAAAGAAAACATAGCTGCTAAAAGAAGCCTCTTTTCAAATCCAAGATAGCCCCAATTTATTTTAAGCCTCCAAGAATACTGAAAGGTTTTTGCATATAAAAGGCCTTTGTCACATTTGCAATCATTGCTGTAAGCTTCAGTAACGGTTGGCTTTGATTTGGTAAGTGCTGAAAGAAGAATGTGAATCTTTTATCCAGATGTGCAGAGCTGAAAGCCTGATTTTTCTCTTGCAGTACCATATGCTAAAGCCTGAAAGAGATATGAGGAATCTTTCACCCTACATATGTACTATTGGGCATGCTGGCTGGGGTTTCTGGCTGTTATAGACCAAAACATTTGGAAGGCCAGAGATTCTCCACATCTCAGGTCAAGAGTCTCTCAGTTTGTGCATCTGTGTTGACTTCTGAAAGTGTGTGTGCATATTATATGTGCACATGAACTGCAGATCTGTTATCAATTTTATGTTGGTTTAATTATCATATCTCCTCATGTACAAAATAGTTGAGATACTCTGTTGAATTGACACAGGATAATATTTGCCAAGTATTTCTGTCTTCTCAGAGAGAGTTTTGAACCCAGGGAAAATGACTTTTTATAAGCAGATTTTTTGTTTTCGTACATCAACACTAACTGACCAGTGGAAAGATTTGAAAGACCTGTATCGCCTTTTCCTACCTTTGAAAAGTTAGGGCAAGGATCATGATTTGTATTGTTGTGGCTTCTATTACTTTCTGTCCCACTCCTACAACTGTGTAAATATGTTTTATACGAAAGCCCTTAATACAGCTTGGTACTGCATCTGAAGAAGAGGGAAAGGGTTTTGATCATGGACAGGTATTGGAGACCCATTCATTTTACAAAAGACCTGTTCCTGCCAAAAATGAAAACTGCTGGGGGTAGTTTTGTTTTAAACATTTAAATCTCCACTGATGCCCACATTTTTTACTGTCTTTTGGGGACTCAGTAGAACTGCAGTGAGGAAGGTTGGCACTTCAAAGATGACTACTGCACCTCCATCCACAATGTAGTCATTTTGATGCATTCGCACCTAAACAACAATTTTCAGCCACTGTCTACATGTTTGTTTTTTAAAAAAACTGGGACCTAAAAAAGTTGAAGAAATCTACTTTTTTTTTGTCCACTGATACACTTTTTGTCACAGCTATTTTTCAGTGAAACATGGTACAGCAAAAGAGAAGCACTATGCTCTATTTGTCAATAGGGTGGTCTCATTCATGGAAAACAGAATTTTTTTCCCCATGGGGTGGGATTAGGTTTCTCATGGGGGATGAAAAATACTCCTCACTACAAGAAGTCTACATTTTCTTACAGTGCACCAAAATTCTCATTGGGATCTGACAGTATCACATGACTCACAAAATGCAAGTTTTTTTTAAACAATCTTGGTTCATAAAGGTTTATTTGCCATTCTGGGATTTTTATTGTCAGGGGTGAGGAGAGGTGCTTTGCGGGGTTTCTGCTTCATGTACCAGAACAAGTAGAAAATAGGACCAACTCAAAATTTTGCCACCTGAGAAAAAGCAAGAATGGCACTTATTCATGTCCAGGTAAATGGCAACAAGTCTAACTTGGATGCTGTGTCCCTTAAACTCAGTGCCAGCAAAAGCAAAAGCATTCTCCTGCAAGTGGCTCGAGCTGTCCCCATTTCCCATCTGTTCAGACTGAGAGAAATAGCATTGATAATGTTGCCAGGAAATGCAATCATGTTTCTTCCTGAATTTTCTCAGCAGGTGCCTTGCATAAACAAGCCTGTGACATGGTCTTCAGAAGGCTTTTACTTCACTGTTGTCTTCTCCTGAAATTAGAATGAGTGCTAATAACCAAGATCTGCTTTAGGTTGTGCATACGGTATACAAACTGTTTCATTCATTCTTATGTTGGCTCTGTACAGCAGGCTTCCAGAGGTTCCCATAAAATAGGAACTCTAGAGATAAGGTAGAGATATATTTTATTTATATATCTTCTTGCCATGTTTTCCCTCTTCTTGCACTTTACTGGTTATGAGTGCTTGAAAAATGTGTGATAGAAGAGACAAGAAATTAGTTGTGTGTTTGTGGAAAATCTCTTCTAGCCTGTAGCGAGGAAAGCAGAGTAAATCCTTGACAGAAATGCACCTCCCACTCCAACATCTTAAGAAGCCATGTTCAGTCTTCCACGTGGACTAAACTGCAGCGTGTTGTCTTCCATACATTGGAGATGGGTAGGGGGATTTTACGCATTGCTGAGTTAAAAAATAAATGTAATGTATGGAAAAATGTGGATGTGACCATTCTAGGTTGAGGAAAGTTTGGTTCTTGCTGTTCTTTTTTGCATACATATGTCAGCCATAAATTACATAGGCTATATGTGGGATTCAGTGGGTGAGACATATCAAGATAAGAGCATAATGTGATCTGATATAATTTAGCAATATAGGAAGGGAAGTGGGAAGTTTGCAGTTCAAATACCATATCGTCCATTAATTTATTAGATAGCCTTAGCCAGGGCAAGTCTTGCTCCACATCACCCTCTTTGTCTCCTTCTATGGATGTAATAACATCAACATCTTTTACAAGGTTCAGCACAGTGATTTCTGAGACAAGTCCTTTGAACTCACTGACATATTAAGTAAATGTTTAGTCTATACATGCTGTATAGCATCTCAGTAGTCCCTGGAAAAAGGCTTAGGACTTTAGATTTAGAAAAGTCAAGGTCTAAAATAAGGCAGGGTTGATATCACTCCTTCTAAGAACAAATTCTCATGCTGAGTGTCAACAAACAAGGCCATTGAAAAGAACAGGGAGATACCTGTGTGGTCAGTTGGAGGTTTGCAGCAGTAGAGAAGAAAAGGCTTTCTTAAAAAAAAAGAGGGGCAAAACCACCCAATGAAGACTAAGTATGCTCACTGAGCACAGAATGCCGGGTGTTTCTTGTTGGAGGAACAGAAAAGTGGAGTGGAGGAAGAAGAAAATGAAGTATCTTGGAAGAGGGCATAATATACCCTCCAATATTTCACAGATGAAAAGTGGGAGGTGTGTGGCCAAGCAACATCAGGGTGCAGTCAAGACGGCCAAAGTTGTTAATGATAAAGGAAATGCAAGGTAGTAGAGGCTGGAGCAGTTTGCTTTTGTGTGAGCCTACTGGAAAGGGCAAGATTCTGCACCTTCTCTTCTGTCTGTCCCTCTGAATGAACTGAGTGCAAACTACTTTTTCCCTTAGAACTCAGTGTTCAGCAACTGAAGCCATCCGAAGACAAAGGAGGCAAGTGGGAGGACAGAGAAACTGGTACATCTTAAAAAGCAGCTGAAAAAGTAGGCTTTTGAGTCTATGGGAGGGGGGAGTTCCCAGAATAAGCCAACTTTAAAAGGACAACAACAACAACAGCAAGTCCTTTGAAGGAGCCAGCAACAAAATAGCCCCTATAGTCATTGTCATCATCTGAACATCATCTGAAAGATCTGAAAAATCCATGCTGTATCACAAAACTAATGTTTTAAATGGTGGAATTAAATGATTTCAATTGTTAATGTTGATTATAATGAATTAGTTTTCCAATTTCTGATGTTTATAATTGTATCAAAATAATTTTCAAACTGAATATACCAAGAGAGCTGAAGTTTTTGAGTTGGCTCAGCTAACCTCCAGCTTCCTTAAAAACACATCATTTTATCTTTAATGGTGATTTTGATTTGCCAAAGGAATGTGCTATACAAGAACCTTACTGATATACATACCTGAAAGTATTACTTAATGTGATTGGAAAGCAGGAATAACCTTGTCTCATGTTCAAACTGAGAATGGAGTGCACAATAGGAGGAAGAAATACAGAAATGGAGTCACCTCTGTCCAATTCAACCCAAAGGCAGTATGACCTGATGTGACAGAAGCTATAATGAAACAGAGGGGTGTAAGCTGTATATTGAGTTTGGCATTAGCAATCAGGCCGTGTTCTTTTGCAAATACAGTATTAATGCTGCACACATTATGGGAAAGTGACAATGTTTTGTTCTTTTTGTTCATTTTTTTAAACTCCTCTCTGAGGATGCAAGGCCAGTGTTTTGGGTATTTTTACGGTGTAGCTGTATTGCAACCATCCTGTGACAGAGCCTTTTAATGTCACCATTTGAACTCATCAGCCATCTGACTGATAAAATGAGATGGGATTACCCTTTGGCAACTACTTTTTCTGTTTCTGAATGGAATGACCTTCCATGGGATGAAATTTGCAGCAATCTATTCTTCACAGTGACCCCTGTGGTAGGAGAATGGCGGCTCACATTATAAGTGGAATGCCTAAGTGCTGTGAGTCATCATGAGAGCAGATAGAAATGTCAGTGTGTTCAAAGAGAGAAGGCTTTGCACAAATAATACAAGATGGAAAGGATTAACAGTGTTCTGGAGATAGGCTAATAGGCATGGCGGTTCATTCAGATGCATGTCAATGCTATGTTCCTCATTTACCTCCTTGATCCTGATGCCTTGCTAGCACAGCACTTACAATGTGTGAGCATGAGTGTGAAGACGTGCACACACACAGTTTTCTTATATTGTTCCAAAAATGAATCGCAAGTGTTTGGTAGTAACATATCATTACATGAGGACATGGCTTGCACAGATGGTCTGGTTATTGTTTTGACTCTTAAACAAAAATATTCACCAGGAAATTTTTTTTTTCATGTCTGGGCCATTCCTTTGGAGGGCCAAATGAATTTTACTTTCTATTCTTCATCCCAGAGTTGAACTGAACTGCATTTTTTTCATTAAAACAGGACCTGCAGGGGGCATGTAGGGAGTGCACACCTTTTTCCATAATAGTTACTACCACCAGCCTTCCAGGTGTGCAGTTCCATCTAAAGCAAGTTGTGTATTTCTAAAGGCTTTGCTTTAGTGAGGAAATGTGGTTTGTTTTACTTTTCTATCACCACTGTTCTTCTGAAATTTGTTATGATATACAGCAGAAAGGGTTCTGTGGAGGGAAGGCCAGACAGGCCTGCTTTTCTTTCTCCCTGACTGGAGTAACAGCATCCCTTTTAATCCTGCTATAGCACCCTGGCTTCCTCCTTCCCTTCTGCTTATTCAACCCTGCTTTCCCTTTAAAACCACTACCTTAGTAGATAAAAGTAAAGCTTATCAGTGGTTATTCAAAAAGGATTGATAACCTGTGAGAGCATGTTCTTATAAAAGTAAAATTGAAGAAAATAATCTGTTGAGGCAGAAATTATAAAAATAAAATGTAATCTTTATTAAAATAACACACAGGGAAAAAGGTATTGGATATTTCGTCTTCCCCAAAGATGGTTAGCTAATTTCTTCAAATCACCATTGTGTTCAAGAACAGAGCTTTCACACACACACCTTTTGCTCCCCTTAGCACAAAGGTGTAATTCCCCACTCAGGGTCCCACTTTCTGACCCTTTCAGAAGCGGTTTGGTTTCTTCTCTGCCTCACACTAGACCACTGAGAAGACAACCCTTTTTCCAGGCAGCCCCCTTGGTTGACTGGAGGCTCTGATTCAAAATTCTCGCTAAGAATCTCACTGAAGGAGGCTAGAATCCAATTCATGCTCCCTTCTTTTGTCTCTTGCACAGCTCCTCTCTCTTACTAGGACTGGGTTTTGCTCAGATAGAGCCAATCTAGTTATATGACCACCTGTCACTAGGGCTGCTGTGCTAGCCACACCCCCAGGCTCTGTCACAGTTCCATCAGGGCCCTCAGAAACCACCAGGAAATCTACATGTGGCTTGTGGACCATTATTGCTCTCCTATGGCCTCAAGTACTGAAACCTCAAGATAGTTTAACAGGCAAAAGCAGCTCCTGGGCAGTCCGTTGTTCCAAGAACTTATGCCTGTTTGTCTTTCAGAGCTACATCGAATATAATACTCAGCCCTCTTGCTTTAGTTCAGTCAAATAGCTAGACATATCTTCCTGATTTCTGTTCATTTGCAAGTTCTCTCCCCATCACATCCTGAATCAGCTCAAAGTAATGGTCTCTTTGCTTGAAGGTTATGTGTCCTCGAATTTGGACACCCGGGATGGGTAGCCAGACGTATCATAGTGAGGAAATGTGGCAGGTCTCTTATTTGTGCAAACAAAACTGAAAGATGTACAGACTGGTCCAGAGATGAGCTCCTAGGCATACCTGTTCCTAATGACACAAGGATATTCATGGTGAGGGAGCAGAGGAGCTGAGACTCTTGTGAATTGTGTTTTCAGTGTCTCAAGAGCAACCTCTCCCTTTCTCATTCTCATTCTCTCCCTTTCTCTCTCTCTCTCTCTCTCTCTCTCTCTCTCTCTCTCTCTCTCTCTCTCTCTCTCTCTCTCACACACACACACACACACACACACACACACACATTTAGCTAGTGCACTCTGTTTGGTTCCTACACGTTTCTCCATGTCTGTTGTTTTTTCTCATATTCCTTATGATCCAAGGATAGTATCACCCTCAGACTTTCCATATCAAGTTCATTTTTGTCATCCAAATTGTACTGGGTTTTAGCTATCTGGTTCCTCCAACATTATCTTTAGGGATGTTCTAGATTACATGATATACGAGGATGTTTAGGCAAATGATTTGGTCAATTTTGACCAAAAGCATCTGCCTTTTCTATGTTTCCATTACCAATATGCTTCCAGGAAATGAAGTAAATGTGCCCACTTTCACTTTATCTTCCCCTCATTCTTCCAAAATTACCAGGAAAGTAGCCATTCTGTCCCTTGCGTGCACCAATGAAATACAAATCAGACCCTCTTTTGATTATAGATTGAAAAGAAATTCATATTAACCAACTGTTAACAAATTTATTTCAATATGAGAGTATTAATGGAAGCATGCACACATATTATACTTTCCCATAGGGATGGGATGAATCCAGAATTTTCTGAATCCAGATCCGAATCCGAATCCCTGGGAGGTTCTGGGAATCCACAAATCTCATGAATCTTGAATCTTTTGAGTCCTTTTTTTAAAAAAAGGGTTTAAAAAGCAAGGGAAAGAAGGATAATCTTGGGCAAGACACACTCTCTCAGCTTTAGCAAAAGCCTAGACAAAGGTAAACCTCCCTCTGAAGAAATCTGGCCAGGGCACTTGTCATAGTTTTGCCTCGGGATCTCCCCAGACTGAAAATGACATTAGGGCCTTTCTACACAGGCAAGAAAATGTGGATTAATCCCACATTTTCCTGCCTGTGTAAACAGGGCCACATACTACAGTAGAGAGATAATCCAGGTCAAAACTGGATTTCCTTTGCATAGCTCCTTTTGGCATCTTGGGGTTTGTAGTTTGATGATGCACCAGCACACTTTGGCAGAGAAGGCTGTGACACCTTGTAAAACTCCAAACCCCAGAATTGTGTCTGAAAGAGTTTTGCAAAGGAGCTGTGCAAAGGAATCTTTCAGCTGTCCTTGAAATCTCAATCAGGCCTGTGGCAGGCCCTGGAGGAGCCACAATTTTTTCCTTTCTGTTACATGTGGATTGTCATGTGGCTCATGAGAAACCATGACAGACATTTCACTTCTCATCCTATTCTAGCTGTAAGTTTACAACCAGGCACTGGTCTTGTGGAAGGACGTACACTGGTTTACATGTGGCAATCACTGGATGAGATTGTGTGACCTTGCCCTCTGCCCCACTACTTCTGATAGGTGTCAGACCCACTGACCCCAGCATTTATACATGCAACTGATTTTCAGCAGAGAAAATAGTGCTGAACTTATATAAGAAATGTTCAGTTTAAATATCTTAGAACACAACCCCAGCTGTAATTTCTGAAATTGTTAGCAAATGCTTTTATTACTCCATGGGAAAAACTCACCTACTTGTCATCTCCCCTTGTGTGCCTGGTCTCCCAGATTTTCAGGTGTCCTGGTCTCCCAGGTTTTCAAGTTTCCCGGTCTCCAACAATCTATTTGGTTGGTGGATTCGAAAGATTTGGTTTGCCTATTTTGGTGCAGGGATTTGGATTTGCAAATCTTGAATCCTTGGATTCAAGGATTTGGTTGGCTCATCCCTCCTTTCCCACAAGGGGCAGGAAGAATGATCAGCATGTTTTCTCCTCTTTCTGAATGACATGTAAATATATGTGTCTTTTTGAAAAATGCAGAGAAACAGGCTTTATTCAATAGAAAGAAATGTATATGGAAGTATATACATAAAAGAAAAATGCAAAGAGAGGTAAACAGAATAGGAAAGTGCACAGTTTAAATCCAGTTGTTAGTTCTTAGTAGAGCAGATCCATTGAATTAATAAGAAGTTGATAAGTCAACATTTAGTGACTAGAAACCCTGAGAGCAGCAAATCCAAAGTTAATAAGACTTTACAGGTGGAAAGAAAAGCAAAGTGTCTTGGACTAGTACCAAATAAGGATGGGGAAAAAATGGAAGTGGGTTCCAAAAACCCCCCCAACAAAATCAAGACAGAGGCATTTTCACATCCTTAGTTGTGCTTAGACTGTGGTCCTTTTCGCATGGCATTTGCCATGCGAAAGAGGGCCTGGAGTGTCGAGCGATTGCGAGGAGCGATCTGCACGACACATTCACAATCGCACAATGCTCTAGGGGCCATCAGGGGCCGATTGCGCAACTTTTCATTTTCAACTTGAAGCCAAAAATGGTGCACGATCACGCATTGCTCCTGGGTCCTGCACGCACTTACCTGGCCTGCGGAGCCTCTGGAGCCGGGCCAGTCATGCTTCCTGCCCCAGTGCAGCCTGGGAAGGTCCCAGGCTGCATTGCAGAAGGAAGAGGCGGGGTTCTCATGCAAGCAGGCAGCTTGTGCAGAGCTGAAGCAGCAGGGAAGGGAGAGCCTTTCGGCAGAGGCTGCTCGCACAATCCCCGCACCCCAGCACCAGAACAAGGTAAGGTACGGAAAGGGCCTAAGAGAGTCACCATGTTGAACTAGGACTCTGGGAGACCATAAATCAAGTCTCTGCTCAGCCATGGAAATCTACTGTGCCACTTTGGGCAAGTCAGAATCTCCTAGGATAAGAAGGTGGCAATGGAAAGCCTCCATTGAAGAAATCTTGCAGACAAAAACTTGAGTGAGGTTTGCCATAAAGCTGAAGTCAAGTGGAAGGCACATTATAGCAAGAAAGTTGTAATTGCCTCTCAAACTCTGTCCTATCATTTCCCTTGCATCCTTTCCAGTCACAAACTATAATTCATCTCTTCCACCTTTTCTTTTACTACCTCTATTTATAGGACTTTTTCTAGGCCAAGTTCTAGAGGATAAACTTGAGTGAATTTCACATGAAGTACAGTATAAAATCTACAGGCTGCCTGGCAGATCTCTGGAGAAGATTGCCACATATCTGTGTTTGCATAGTACATGCATATACATCTGACTATGCGTGTGTGAATGAAGACATTCAACAACAGTTTGAAAGTGGAATGGAATCAAGGTTTTCTTGACAGACAGATACTGGTAGCTGTTTCCTCTTCAATCGCAGTCATCAGATCACGCCTTCATGAACAGACAGCATTAATCGCAGTCATGAAGATGGATGATTCACTTCTGTTTTATGGCAGTATAGCTGAGAATAGAATTCCGGCTATTTGTCTGCACACCATGAAGCAACATTGAGATGCTGGAACTTCATAAACCTCCAGCATGAATTCTGTTTTCCATGCTGATTTCATGCTTGAATTAAACTCATTCTCCAGACATTATTGAGGGTTTCTTTAGTACAGGATACCATGTCAACAGCCAGTGCATGGCTTGCCTGCCAGTGTGTTAAATGGTATTTGGAATGGTCTTTCAGGTCAAGATGTTGACCCAGCTGTCTTGTGAAACCTCATCTGAAAGTTTATGGTCCCAACTACAGTGTTGCCGAGACTTACCATGGAGTCTTCTCCACTGTTCAGAATTGTTATGCTTTATTACAAGAAGAGAAAGAGGAAGAAGGGGAGAAGGAGGAGAGTTTTGAAGAAGGTAAAACTGACACACAACTATGGCTGGAAGTTTGATAAGTTATGCAGTTCAGTAACATTTTTGTACAGTTCAAACAAAAACATTTCTATTTGGGGGGACATGTATTCATCAGCCCATATTACTTTCTTGTTCACATCATGTCTTGATGCTGTAGTCAATAGCGTATTAATGAAGGAGAGGGAAATCTCCAGAGAGAAAAAAGAAAATTCCAAAGAAAAAAAGAAAAAAAGAAAATTCCAAAGATCTCAAAATGAAGGCAGATTGGTAGAGGCAAGAGAAGTCCTAACCTTTCACAGCATGTGCTATATATGCATAGAACCTGAAGTTTGTCATGATCAACTTACTTCACTATATATGAGGCCAGGTATTCAATGTTTCGTACAATGTCAGTTGATGACATTACACTGCATGATGGTGTCACCCCCTTGGTAAACCCTGTCCCGGGGTCTACAACGTTGATATAAAATTATTCTAACCCACCAGAGAGGTCACCTGGATGCACACGTAGGCAATAACGGTCATACAGTCGAACGAACCAGGACAGGCCTGTAAAATCCCCAGTCATGTAGCCACAAGAGACCTCATGTTGTGATAACCCATGATGGACAAAAGGTCCTTAACCTTTAAGGAGTCCTCTTGAAGAGAGTAAAAGTGTTCCCGGAAAGTTGGGCACTGGATGCAATAAAACCTTATCAAATCGATCTCCAGAAACTCACACTGCAGCCCCAAAGTGGAGGAAGATCCTGTTACTGGGATGACAACTTGTTATCTTCCAAGAAATGCCAGGTGTGGAGTTGTTTTTCTTTTCTGTCCCTGTTTGTTTTCCCTGGGAGAGGGTTTGCCTTCAAAGTAGATTTCTCCTACAAACAGTCCCTGTTTTGGGGCTAGTTAGGCAAGAGGCGAAGCACAGAGAAGAAATATGATGCCTCCTGGTCATACCAACTGACTGGTTTTCCCCTCCTGACAGCTGCACGATCTCCTCAGCATCTCTTCGCTGAACTGCTGTTCGATCGCTGCTTCCTGGACCAAGGACTTCAGGGAGAGGTGCAGTATCACCCAAGCTGTGAATCCCTCAACAATCCCTCTATCTTATTTCCACTCTTTATTTCTTTTAGCCCTTGGATGTGTTTGTGCGTGTTTGTGTTAGTGCGTACTATTACTATTCAATAAAGTCATTCATTGGACCTTTTTGTGTGTTTTCTGACTGAGTCTGACCCTGTAAACATTGGGTAAAAGATCCTTAATTACCCTGCCCTCTTTGCATTGCTAAAGTGGTGTTCATAGCTAATTTTCCCCACAAGTGATAATTTTGACAGGCATTGGGAATCCCCCTAAGGGGCCCCCAGCAAGCAGGGTAACGATGGAGCTTCTGTGCCTCCAGTGTAGGACCCTTGAAACCTGTATACGGTACTGTGCTCACTCACTCAACTCACTAACAATGGATACAACTCTACTCTGCTTCCTTAGAACCACCACTTTGGCAAAACCTCTGAATATAGTCTAATCTATTTCAACCACTCTTACCTGAAGATGTGGTATGAATGAATATAATATATAAGAATAAAAATATTTGAAATGGTCAAAATATATTTCTGAAGCATTGGGAAACCTTGATGGGGAGAATCTTGAACTGATGAGAATCTTTGCAATTCAAGATTTATTATTCTCAAAATTTGCACATTTCTCTCTCTCACATACACACACATACGCACACCACTTTTTTGTATAGGAAACAGCATTTGCTGTGCAGAACTACAATTTTCTGTGCAGAAAACGCTATATTTGGCTAAAAAAACAAAAACAAAAATGCACACATGAACATTTTTGTGAAGAATTATTTCCTAACTACAGAATTTCCTGCACAGGATCACCATTTATTTTTTTTTCGTAAGAAAATATTTTCTGTGCAAAAATCAGTTATTTTGAGAAAAAAAGAGAAAGAAACACATACACGTCTCAAACTGCAAACAGTCTTCAAAAACAGTTTAATATTTGAAAAAAAAAAGCTAAAATTACTTCTTGCTGCCTTTGAGAATGAAATAAGTGAAAAATCAAATCCATCAGATTTTTGATGTTGTATGATCACTTGAAGCTTTTGATATGTTGTTGCATTGTGACAATTTCTCACCAGTGGCTTTACTAGCTAGGGCTGATGGAAGTGGTGGTTCAAGAACATCTGGAATGTTACAAGTTGTCCAACTCCTTGTAACATTTGTTTTTGAGTATGCTTTAACTATGATAGAAACTTCAGGTTCATCTCTTGCTTCATGTTTAGTGTTTCTTGTGTCAAAAAAGAGAGAATGTTCTTCCTTTCTACCATTAGTGACAAAATATTTCATTGACATTAAGTTAAGCAAGAAAGAGCTTTATGGTTTGGTTAATTTCTCCCTCCCTCCCTCCCTCCCTCCCTCCCTCCCTCCCTCCCTCCCTCCCTCCCTCCCTCCCTCCTTCCTTCCTTCCTTCCTTCCTTCCTTCCTTCCTTCCTTCCTTCCTTCCTTCCTTCCTTCCTTTTTAAAAGATGTACTTTACTATGAGGGCAATGATTTAATCTGATGCAAACCACACTCCCTTCATTTTTACTGACATTTGAAATGACAAACAACTGTGAGTCTAATGATGCAAAATACATTTTTGTCTCTTTGAAGCCTGATGACATGCAATGTCTTTGAATATCCCCTATTTAATTATAGTCTTCTTGCTGTGAACACTTACGAAGTGTAACACCAGTGGCAGGAGAGTTTTGCCCCCCACTCTACGCTACATTTCTGCATGGCTAAATAAATAAAGAACTAAATCTAAGATGGATGAAGTTTGCATAATAGATAGACACTGAACCAATGAATTAGAACCAGGCTGGTTTTCAAATAAAGAACTCACTCTCACCTTCCTCCAATGGAAGCCTCCCTTGCTTTGCTGGATTTGTCAAAGATTTGCAATGCTTCAGCAACTGGTTCTCCAATTATATAAATTTCAAAATAAGGTCCACTAGAGTATAATTTTTTAAACAATTCTGGCATGCTGTGTGTAGTTTCACCATATGGTTTTTTATTCGGTTTTACAATAGAGAAAGAAAGAGAAAGAAAAAGAGAAAAAAATCAAGCTTTTTCTCAGTGTGGTCCACCATTGGAAGGATTCTAAGTAACTGAACAGGAAAATTGAAGGCCAGTTCATACATTACTGAGAGTGACCTCATTTTTACATGATTTACACCAAAAGGTTAACCATGGAAGTTCTGATCATATGGATCACAAGGTTACATTTCTTGACCTGTATTGATGATCAATATGAGATACACTACTGCTGTGGGGAATGATAAGGATCTACGTGGCCCATGGGGCTGTATCCTTCCTCTGCTACCCATCACAGAATTTGAGGTATCCTGTTGGCCACACTACTTTTTTATTCTCCCCTCTCCTTCTCCTCCCTCTTACAATAATGTAATTAGTTGTTATATGTTATGGCAATATGCTGCCTTTGTGAATGCAAGACCTGTAAAAGGTCCTGTTATTGGTATCTTTTGCAAACACAGGGCCATGGCATCCTTTTATAAATCAAATCTTCTGTAATGTGGTGTTCCTTTTTTTCCTGCATCCTTCCACTTTTGTAGCAGTATTCCATTTTCCAATAAGTGATGTTGTATCATGATATCTCAAAACTAGAACAGCCCCAGTTAAGTCATTCTGGCTTCTAGTGAGAGTGTTACCCTGTGTACTGGGGGTCCCGGGAGGGACACCGACATGTGCTCAACTAAAGTTGGGGAAAATTAGCTCAGAGCACTGCTTAGCGTTACGAGAGGCAGGGTAATGTAGCGAGATCTTGAACCCTATGTCTACGGGGTTGGGTCGAGTCAAGTAGCACACAGAAGTTGAAGCAATAAATGATGTTTTATTAAACACAAGCAAAACAGTGTATGCGACACACTCATACAAGATAACTGAAGAAAATAAAAGCTGGAGTGGTATAGAGTGATTTTTAGAGGGGTTGCTGGTTTGGGTGACACTTCACCTGTCCTGAAGCCCAGAAAAATAGAGAGCGAAGCTGGGGTGCGATGTAGCTCAGCACATGGAGCTGAGGGGAGGCTCGCCAAGCAAAGCGGCAGCAAGGCGGGATGAAACTCCGGAGCGTTCCGAGGAAGGTCTCGGAATCAAGGGTTTTTATAAGGAGAATTGTGACTGCAGGCTATGCCATACTTGGGGGAAACAATAGATTTGGAGTTGGAGACAAAGCCTCCGAAAGGTCAGAATCCGAATGATTGAGTTATAGTAGCGGTTCTCAATAGAGTAGCCAGTATGCAGACGCAGAGTACTTGGGTATTGTATAGGTTACTCATCAAGCTGCCAGCGCGAGGCAGAGGCTCTTTTGTAAGTTGCGTGCATACCTGATTAGAGTACTTGCCTGGAGGTCTCCTAAAGCAGTGAGTCAGTTATTTCTGTCCTGCCTGTATTGTATAGGAATATTACGGCAATTAACGGCCGAGCTTGTTTACGTGCTTGTCCGGTGGCCCTGCAAGCACGTGGAGAGGAATAGAGAAGTGAAGCCGAATTGTGATATCAAAAGGATATCTTTAATATCCCCAAAGCTCAGACTAGCCAGGGCAGTAACAAGAGTTCAAGCCTGATTTGCTCTAAGACCCATCCATTTCTCTTTTTAGGAATCCATGATATCTGTAGAACTCTCCTCCAGCATCACATTTTGAAGGAGTTGATTCTTCTCCCATCAATTTTCTTCACTGCCCAGTGTCCTCAACCATATATGGAAATAGGGAAGACATAGGCATGGATGATTCTGACTTTGCTATTTAAAGATATATCTTTACATTTGAGAATCTTATCTGGTTCTTTCATGACTCCCTTTCCAAGTCATAATATTCTTCTGATTTTTTTTTTTACTACAATTTCTGTTTTGATTAATGGCTGAGCCAAGGTACATCATTGCCTATAATGATTACCACTTTGTAGAAGAGAGTGCAAGGGAGGGGAACAGGTGACACCTTCAATTAATTCTTCACTAAGTTTCTTCTCAAAGGGAGTTGTTTCTGCCCTGGCTAGTCTGAGCTTTGGGGATCAATGATTTAATCCACAATTGTGCCACCTGGTGACAGGAGAAAGATGGGACCGCAATGATGTTAAGCAGAAGTGTCATCGTGGTCCCACTCCTCTTCCATCCCCATGCTGGGATGGGAAGCTCCTGTGGAAAGGGCCTCAGAAGCACACTCAGTTCAACCAACTATCCTCTCTCTCTCTCTCTCTCTCTCTCTCAATCTCTCTTTCTCTTTCTTCCATGTACTATCGCCACTCCTCCATCACCACAGCCCTGAATATGGGGAAAGCATCCTATTTCCTTCAATAGAATTTTTCCCACAAATGTAATTTTTAGGCACAGATACCACCTTAATTGGATTGAGACCTGAAAGGGAATAGGAGCCTTTAATACTTTGCCAGTTGGTATGGTTGTGATTCAGACCAAGAGCCCCACAGCTACAGCTTTTCCTGGATGAAAAAACTTCCACATGGAGCAAATGGGAAACTTTTTTTTTTGGCAATGTAAACTGCAAATATGCATGATTCTATCCTGACACAGATTGTGTTGGATAGGGATAAAAGAGTTTGAACCTTTGATCCCCTACTGAAGTCCCAAACCAAATTGGGACACCTCTGCTTTCATGTTTCCTGGGGTATATAAACTCTTTTCTGGGACAAATAACTCTTCTTTGCTGTAATGCTAAGTCCCCCTTTCATTGCAAATGGTAAGAACAGAGATCCTGCTCTGAGTGGGGACCATACAGACAGCAAAGGATTATAGCCACCCATTCCACAGTCTTGATTCCGAGAGGGTGGAACAGCTACAATACGCAGTGCTTCCGTTCTGGCTAATAGGAAAGGAAAGTCCTCCTTGTGATGGCAACGTAGAAGCTGAGGAAGACAGAGCTAGGAGTAGCTGCCCCAGGAGGCAGATGGGAGGCTGCGCAGAGATTTCCTATCTCTGCTTTTAAGTCAAATAGATCCTTTACTTGCCTCATTGTTGACTGACTCTTCTTTGACTCCCTCTACCATTAACTCTTCCATCCTCCCAGGATGTGAGATAATTGATAGCCAGATGGATAATACTTTTGTCCTGGTGCTATTTTTGAATGGAGTGTGATGTTATGATGTGTGAAGGTAATCACACCAATTTAGGTTACCTAGGCAGCATACATCAGTAAATTAGAATGGCTCTCCTTCATCTCAGATGCTTTGTAAGAGCTGGACTTCACACTGTTGCATTTCCTTTGCCTGTTAGTTCCACAAAACCAGCAATAGAAGTACAAATCTTCACATATTTCATTCTCACATACCAGAAGGAAGTCCCACCTCTCCACTGGGAAAGATTACAAGTGTTTTGGGCACTTTTTTCTTTTTCATTTCAGGCCATTTTTTTTCCAAAAATTGTTTTGTGCAAAACCTATTTTGTAACTTACTAATCACAATCCTGGTGGTTAGCACCAACTACAGTAAACCCACCAACTCAGGTGTTGCATGGGAGTTGACATATACATAAATCCAGTTG
This sequence comes from Cyclura pinguis, assembly GCA_030412105.1. Lineage (NCBI taxonomy): Eukaryota > Metazoa > Chordata > Lepidosauria > Squamata > Iguanidae > Cyclura > Cyclura pinguis. The sequence goes on from CM059599.1 coordinate 206,764,054, forward strand.
GGTCAATTGGTTGGGATTAACAGTTAGATTTGAGATGATGTGGTTACCACAATACCATGACAAATATTTGTTATTTGGGTTTTCATAACTTTTTGTGATCAGTTTTTGTGATCAGTGATGGCACTGAGAAAACTAGGATATATAAATAATGACTCAGAAGACAGTGCAAATACCAAACAAATGGAGAAAAGTACTCAAAATTAAAATAGGATGGAACAAGTTATAGGAAGGAACAGATTATATTTGGTGATGCAGGAAGGTACTGTCAAGCTCAGCTTGAACCAATAGAACTATATTCTGGAAATAACACCTCCTTTTGATTTTATATATATAAATCTGTTCACTCCTTCAGAGATATAGAGCAGTGGTTCTTAACATCCTGTCCAATCCTGGGGCTTGCAATTTAGGGAGGGACCTTTACAATTCTCAGCCAGAGAACTCTTTGACCTCAGTAAACTACAAACCCCAGAATTCCACAGGATGTTGAAAGTGGAGTAATAGCACTATAACAGTGTAGTGCGGAAAGGCCCTATAGAAGACAACACTATGAAAGAAGAAGGACTGTTTGAAAGGGCGGCAACTAAGAAAAAAAAATAAAACAATAACAAAGACTGCTATCATTCTCCCACCTCTGTCCACTGTCTTCTGTTTTCTGGGCTAAACATATCACCTCCAACCTTTCTTTCTTTGTTTAGTTTTTCACACTCCTGCCCATCTTTTGGGTCCACTCTCCAAACCTTTTCCAGTTTGTCTATAACAGTAACGAATGGTCTATCTTGAATAGATTCACTGTCCTGGTGACGTGAAATCTACCAGGGGCCTCTCAGGTACAACATATTCTTCTTAAAAGTGTGACACACAGAAATTGACTTAGTTGAAACGTATCTTGACTGATGTTTCCTGTGTCATGACTATGGTTCCATTAATAGGTTGTATGCACTCTTTTGATACCTCCAGCACATGACAGACTTGTGTTTGGACTGTGATAAGTCTATAGTCCTGAGATCCTTTTCGCATGTAGTAGTGCCAACAAGTGCCAACAAGCAGGCTTGTTGTTGTGTGCCTTCAAGTAGTTCGAGACTTATGGAGACCTCCATCCTATACCTGTGGATATAAGCCTTATTTTCCCATTTTAAATAGGATCAACAATGCATCCTTGTGTTGACTGTCTGCTTCTAAGAAGTGACCACTGAAGCCTGGAATAACAGCCAGTTTGAGCTCCTACCCCAGTTCACCTCAAACTTGCAATATTGAATACTAACACTGTCCAGACCCGGCTGGTGTGACTTTTTTTTTTTAACCTTCTCCAGCTTAGACCTTCAGCCACTCTCAGTTGGCCATGATTTTGAAAAGATATTGGTTGCAATTATAGAGGCCAGTCCTCCTGTCATTAGGAGTAGTCAATGCCATCTTTATTGCTAGTGCATAATCTATGGATGATGCAAAGTTCAAAGAAAACTTTGCTTTCTTACACATTCTATACAATTCCTCACTTGAAATTGGTCACCGGGAGCTCTGTCTTTCATAGGACCTCTAAGATGGTATCTGGGTATTTGGTACTTCAATGGATTTTCTGTCCTGCTGTTCTTAAATCATAGTAGTTGTCTAGGCTGTGGAATTAAAGAGTGAAGCAAATACAGCAGCATGGTCAGAATACAGAATGAAAGATCTTTAACATTGCTTAGTCCAGGGATCCACGATTTTTGATGTAGTGCCACAATAAGAGCTGACACACGGAATGGTCATAAAAATTCCTGCCATTATTTTAATGAGAAGAACTAAGACTCTCTCTTCTTGATCTGTGACATATAATCTCATACAATCCGAATGGTGTCCTCATGAAAATTATGAAAACGAAGACATATGCATTACATGTATTGATTTTTGATAAATGATACATTTGAATCAGCTACTTCCACCCCTCAAAAAGAGCGCACAGTGCATTTTAAAAAGAAAAATTTGGCTGTGCTATCAGTAAAAGTCCACGTAGAATGTAAAAACTGAAGATCAAATGGCAGATACATTCAATTTCAAGGGGTAGGGAATTCCTTACTTATCTGAGAACTTAATGCCCTATCTGCACAACTGATTAAACTAGCTGTATGAAATATTAAGCACAAATAAACTATGCTTTCAAAATCTTCGCAGCTGGCCACTGATCACCTCACTTTCTTCCCTGTAGAAAATTGACTGTAGATCAATACGGAGCTAAAAAGAAATATAAATGAGAATTCAGACTTATGGCCTTGATTTGGAAGTAATTAAATAAAATTCTGCAGTTCCAGAAAGTCTGTAGATAGTGCCTGTTATATGTGATGTTTTATTACCTTCTGTTGGAAAAAAAACTGCCAGAAGTACAACAAAACACTCTGGTTATTATGGAGTATTTACAAGGTGGCTCAGTTTCTCCAGCTAGTTTCAGTTTTAAGGCTAGTGCAAGACTTTACAATATACACAAACTTGCTGCTGACTATTACATTTGCCTATCTAGCTTTTATGGTTTCAGTAATGCCTAGCACCTGGTCCCCTTCCCATCTGTCATCATGCTCCCGACATGCTCAACTGACACGGTCAATAGTCTTGTGAAATTTACACAGATTCTTATGTCACAAAGTTGTAGCCTTCTCTGTCCTAGCATTCTACAATTCTGCAAGCTATATTCTCTGAGTCAAACCTTTCAGCCATTTGACTCAGGGAGCCATCATGCTGTAATAATTAAGGCAGTGCATCTCAACTCTCTGATGCAGGCGACTGGCCATTTTCCCCTGTTGTATCAGGGACTAGATTCTATATTAATGCCCGTTGGCTATAATTCTTTCTTTCCTGGACACTCACCATGGACTGGCAGTTGATGGCTTATGGGCTGGCACCAATCCACAGATCATAGATCATACCTTTAAGTTAGACCCTTATGGGCTAGGGAAGCCTTGGACCTCTAGATGATTATGGGAGCTGTAGTTCAAAACATCTGGAAGGCCAAGTAAGATGTGGATAAGCTTGAATGAATTTGATCTGAACCTCTACATAATGAATGGCAAACTTGTGAGCCTCTAGATGTGCTAGATATCAACTCCCATCAGCTTTAGCCTGTATGTTCAGGGATGACGTATAAAGGAGTTGCAGTTTAACAACATGAGCCATGCACTGTCTGTCCTGTGTCTTCTCAGTCTCAGACGTGCAGGATTTCAAGTACTAGAAGCCGAAGCCAACATGGCCAATATAAGGGACTATGGAAGTTGTATGAGTGATCTTGGGTGTGTCACACACATTCAGCCCCAGAAAACCCTGTGGTAGTTTCATCTGAGGGTCCCCATAAGTCAGAAACAACTTGAAGGCATACAACAGCAACAAATTCAAAATATTTGGAGACCAAATGATTCATCACCACTGAACACATTGCTTGCTCGATCAGTTTGAGCAAGTCTCTGTTTTCTTGGACTAATCTTCCTCAGAGGGTTGTTGTGATAATAAGTGGGGGGTGGGCAGATATGCCACCCTTAGCTTCTTGGCATGTTGTCATTTAACCTTGGGACTTTGTTCCTTAATAAATAAAGTTTATGTAGACTAGAAGGAGCTCTCCAGAGTTTCAAATAAAATGTCAGTCACTGCTTTTCTCATTCTCACCTATAAAAATAATTCTTGCTGGCAACAAGATATTTTCTGTTCATCTCAAGAAAATTTTGGATGTACAAGACTGATTTTAGTGTAAATTGTGTACACTGCATAGCTAAACCATGATAGCTGCTGCCTTTCTAAAAGTATTTTTGAAATTTAGAAGCATCAAATAGTTTGCAGTTTTGTGATCAATCAGCTTGTCCTTCTGTGCTTGGTTTTTTCCCTACTTCATGAGTGTATATTTTGCACATATATATGTATGAATGACACCAATTTTGTGCAAGGGCATATTGCACAAATTGTGGGAACCCTTGTAAAAATGGACCCTAGTCTTGTTCTTGCTCTAGAAGCAAGAAATCACATTGTGCTTAGGTTATCCTCATATGCCAGGACAGCTTGCCTCATTCATCAAGAACAAATGATTTGGTGAGATTTGTCCACAACCCTAGATTTAAACAGTGGACTTTCCAAGCTCTGCTGGAAGACACTAGGGAGTGAACCTGAGATCTTTTTTATGGAAAGCATGTGCTCTGCAACTCTTCCTCTGATAGAAAAAATACACAATATGGGAATCAGGAAAGCACACATTGAAATGGACATCTCTCCTACCTTTGCCCCACACAAGAATGCCTCTGGGATCATTCAGGATCATTCTTTGGGGCACTCTGTTCAGGAACATGACCAATGCATCCATACTGCCAACTGGGGCAGTAGTAAGGCCTTTTCAGTAAAAAGAAATGGGCAAACAAGGAAAAGAAAGAACAAACCCTTGGTGTCCCCCTAAGGCAAGACAATGAAATGGTATGAAGTTTTCTCCCTTTTACACCATCCCAACAGCCACTACTGCGGCCTCTGAGGAAGAAAAGACTAGGCAGTATCTGCTGGACTTAACGCCTTCCTTGCGTATCATGTCTTATTTAGATTGTAAGCCTCAGAGCAGGGAAATGTCAAATTAAACAATTTGTAGGCCACTCTTGCAGACATATTGGCTGAAGGGTGAAGGGTGGCTGAAGGGAGGGGTAAAATGCTCTAAATAAATAAATATTTTTAAAGCCACTCTGTAATTTATCATTTTGAATTGGATTGCTTTTTTAAAACAGACAAACAGACAGATATGTTATTAGCTTTGCTGTATAGAGGTGTTTTCCTCTTCCTCCTCTGGTTTAGAAAAGTAGTTTTGTATTTGAACATCTTTCTATTTGTATTTGAGCATCTTTCTATTTTATGTTTCTCAGAACTGGGAGGTAACAACTGCCAGCTCATATAGTTAGCTATAAGGAGTTACTTTGAGGTGGGGAAGTAATGGGTGCCTGGAAAAGTAACATTCCAAGAGTAACAAAACAAGTAAGAATGGCACAATGTTCTCAGTGTAACTGCTTGAACGTAACAGATTTCTCATAACTAAATGAAGTTAGTAGTTTGTGGCATTTTTAAACACAGTTTGAGAGGAGCATTGCATGTTGTATGGCATTATCTTATCAATTCTAAGTTCTTTTAAGAAATGAAAAAAATTAACAATCAACATATGTATTACTAATATAGCAAAGCTGATGGTAAAGGATTATTTTTGGGGGCTTTCTAGTGAGAGAAATGATGAATTACTTTTCAACTCCTCAAGCTCTGATCTTTCTTGATAGTCCCATGGGAGGGTGGATTTTTTTTTAAAAAAAACTGACTGAGATATTTCATGTTTTTATTCGAGGCATTTATTACTTCCTGATCTCACAAGGCCTCCCAGATGGTATACATTGGTCCTATCCATAGTTTCACTATCTAGCATGCTCTAAACTCCAATATTGTGGCAATATCTTTAGTAGGCATGTTAGGCCAAACAGATTGTGGTATTGCTATACCACCTTTGGAATTTGTCTTATGGTCAATATGGTTACACCTGCATTTGTATGGAAGCATATCTATATCTTTCAGTTTCTAACTGTTGGGAGGAACATATGAGGATTAGACTCTTTCTCCCTTCTCCCCCAGTTTTCTTTATTGAATTATACACATGCAAACACAATGCTTTACTCAATGGAGAAAATGTGTAAAAAGGCATACATTAGGAAAAAAAATGTGTCAAGATGTGCATATTAGGAAAAAAGTATGTCCTAAAACACATATGACTTTCCAAGCGGAAAGAAGAAATGTTCCACAGTCTGATAATAGAACTTTGACAGAGCGAGACTGCTGGTGAGATTGTGAGAAAAAGCCACAAAAATTAAACTGACAGCTTTTCACATCCTTGCTCTCTCCGTGGTGCTTTAATACCAAACAAACACCAAGCACACATTGTCCTTAAGTCCTGAAGCCCATCCTCAACTGATGGCATTTCTGTGCTGGATTAAAGATTTGCTTACCTGTGGATGAACAAAGCTATCTTTAAACCCAGAAGATTCCTTTTTCTTTTATTCTCTCCTTTTTTTAAAATGCTGAAGAGCCTTCCTTAGCATTAGTCTCTGAAACAGATAAGTTTTATCAGCCGAGTATCAGCAAACTGATAAAGGAGGGATACAGCACAGCTGTAGCACAAAACCCACAGTGACTTGCTTAGCAGTGCAGTGAAGTGCTTCAGTAGCTGATGATTGAAAATGGAAGCTTAATGGGGTGAGTATGAGCAAAGAATTAGAATAAATGCCACCTTTTGCAACACGGCGCGAGGAGCTAAACAAATCTTGTGAAGTGGAAAAGCAGATTTGAGCCAAAGGAGTTTGGGTTTGTGAAGACAACCTCCTTCCCCCCTCCATATGATGCATGCTAGCTGAGCTATCATCATCTGCTTATATAGCACCACTCCTTCATTGTCTGGCTGAATAAGACTCCATTTCACAAGAGCAATGCCAGAAACAACCACAAAAGGGATTTTGCTGTAGCTACCTCAAGGCACTAATATTTATACCTGTCGCATAATAAGCCACAACAGGATCCTTCTCAGATTTCATTGTTGGCAGAAGTGTGTAGCAGAACACCAAACCCAACAAAACGAAAGAGAATGACCTTGGATACAGTCAACATAAATGGTTCTAAACCAATTTATTTTAAAGAACACAGATTTGGGTTCCTCCCCCTCCCCCCCAGGAAATAACTGAGCAATGTTGCTGGCACATGCTAGCACATGCTGGCACAGTTTTGGCATATGGAACAATAGTGTCTAAGGCTTTCAGTTCTGGACACAATGTACCTTAGAACACCTTCCATTGTACTCAACGGGACTAACTTCTCAGCAGCCATCCATACGTAGTCCTTCTCATTGGTTCTAACAGTGATTCAGCCTAAAATCTTCACAAGTCCCACTGAACTCAGTGAAGGTGTGGTGGGTAAACAAATAAAGATTGTGTTGTCAATAAGCTGACCAGCAAGGCTGACCCAAATGAGATTGCTGCCTATGGCATTGGAAGAGAGGCTGTCCACATCAATTCATTGTAGGAAAGCCAAATAGACTGGTAATTTAATCTTACTTCAGCACTAATCACAAGATGCTTTTCTCCACCACATGTAAAGGCAGGAGGCTAACTAGCTGTGTTCCTGAAACAAAGCCAGATGGTGCATACAGCTTTGCACACTGATGTTGCAGTACCTCTTCTCACTCCGGTAGGCAGCTGCCTCACTCTGCCAAATAGCTGAGCCAGCCCTGCTGACTAGAAAGAGGTGTACTTTTGAGCAGTGGAGGCTGGTGTCTCCCATGCCAGTGGAGCAGTGAATCTGGTCAGGAATTTACTCTGAACGTTAAGGGAGCTCTCCAAGGTGCTGAACTTCTTTTGGAGAAAGGGTTCAATATCTTGGAAACCTCCTTTAAATTTTTGACTAAAACCGAGTGTGCCTTCATCATCCCACCATCCTATGGAAGCAGCCAGCGATTCTGAGGATTAATACCAGAGGAACTGAAAGACCTACACTGCAACATTGTAATTTTGAGGAAGAAGTGAGTCAAATTTCCCTTCCTCCTTATATCTAGACAGGGCTTGCTCCTGGCAGATTGCCTAATGTAAACATCTAATCTGTAAAGTTGCTTGCAAGGAAACTTACTCTGGTATATGCATAATGTAAGGTAACCTAGCACCCTCTATATTAGATTGTACAAGTGCTGAACTCAGGACCTCCACTCTGTACAGATTCAGGTCTGTCAGAGTGTGGGTTACCAATGCATTGTTTTAGTAAATTTGGACCCTTGATTTGCCAGCATAGCTTTCTAATTTTTCCTGAAGTTGCTGCACGAAGGAATTCCTTTTTATTATTTATTTAATAATTAATTAATTAATTAATTGCTATTAATTAATAGTACAAATGACCTGGTCCTGTCCTGTCCTGTCCTGTCCTGTCCTGTCCTTTCCTTTCCTTTCCTTTCCTTTCCTTTCCTTTCCTTTCCTTTCCTTTCCTTTCCTTTCCTTTCCTTTCCTTTCCTAACCAGAATCAGTTCTGGGACAATTCACTTTTTCTGGAGGAAAAGCATTTGCCAGTTTGTTTATATCATGTAAAGCAGAGGTGCATGTCAGTGAGCTTGAGTGGGAATTGAGTGGCCCTTCAGATATTGTTGAATTGCAGCAAGTAGTGTTTTGCATCATTGGCTATGCTCGGTAGGGTTGATAGGAGTTGCAGTTCAACAACATCTGGAGGACAGCATGATTTTCACCCTTGCACTAAACATATAGGGCACTTGAAGTTCATGCATATTGGACCTTGGCTTGGCCTCTGCTCCTTGGGACATGAACTACTCATTGTCTTTCCTCCTACATGCATCAATTTTTTTAAAAGGTCAAGTTCTTAAGACAGCAGGAGTTTCCAAGTGTGATAGAGGGGAAAGAATCTAATAGGTTATTTGAACTACTTTGAGAAAAGAGGCAGTAGCGTGAAGGACTGAAGATATATTTTCAGGACATTACTAAAGGGGAAAAAAAAACTATTTTTGTGTCACACTCCTTTGACAGAGGAAGCTGCTCTGTACCACCAGCCTTTTTAAACATGCAAAAGGAGCGGTTCCTTTCAAATATCTGTAGATATAACCTACAGGGGCTACCTTTGCTTACAGCTTCAGTGATCTCATGCCCAAGAACTGTTCAACATATGACAAGTGGACCCAAGGGTCATCGTCTTTGAAATGCTGCTGGTGAGCCTTTCAAACGCACTGTCTGGACAAGAGCAAAAGGGAGAAAGTTGCACTTTTCTCTTTGGCTGTTCATATGTCCTGGTAAAACCTTGTAGAGTTAGCATCTCACTTGTCAAAAATATGGGGCATATTCTAGTTTGTAGGTGGGAAATAGGAAGCCTTCCAGATGTGTTGGATTCCAACTCCCCTTACTCCTTACCATGTGCTATGGGGTTAATGGGAGTTGCAGTCCAACATAATCTGGGTGACTGCACGTTTCCCAACTCTGTTCCAGATGAATTACACACATGGTATCCATTTACAGAGAACTCTCCTGGGGGTCAATCGTGCTCTGCTTTCCCCAACTCTCAGCAGCAAGGAGAGCTAACTGGGCTGAGAATACAAATTAGATGGAGATAAGGAAATTATGTGCTCACATCCTATGCCCTGCAAAATGACCAGGGCATTGCTGGTCTGCTTGCCTATTAAATTAATATATTACTGCATTAGCAGCATACCAAGGAATGGGGAGAATGCTGTGTGGGGAAGCCATTAATGAAGAGACCAGGTTTAAGGAGCCACCAAAACCACCACAAGTATTTGAATCAAACCTTTGGGCTGAGGAGCCTGGTATTTCCCACTTTGAGACAGATCCAATGCAATCAACAATTTCATTAATCAAATGAACAAGTCTATTTTAAATACACAGTAAGCCTGAGATAAACCTCTCTAGAGTCCCCCTTAGCATCCATGTCTTGTGCATAGGTTTCACAGTCTTGGAGCTATGGTGCAGAAAGACAGACAGACATGGACATACTTGTGTTCTTATAAGGTATAACGATCTGAAAATAATGGCCTACTTGATAAGACCTTCTTTCCTCCTCTCCTCTGTGTTACCCACACATATGCTCTAGAATTTTTCTGAGCCTACAGGTCAGGTTTTAATAGTTCACATAGGACTGCATGGAGGAGAAGCATCAGTGGAATCATCCCAGTTCCGTTGGTGGAAGCAGCTCTTACAACAGAAAGCCTCCATTGGAGCCTGGCCAGTATTTCCCACCCTGATCCAGCCCTTCAGGAATAAGAAATGTGTATCTTTCTCCTCATCCCAATGATTTTACATTATTGTTGTAACATGCCTTGAGTGCCATGCAGACACTAGAAGTGTGGGCTGGGAGTATGCTTTATACAGAGATACACAGATACTAATTCTTATCTCCTACTTACTGGAATTTTAGGGGGAGAAAAATTTTCTGCTTCCCTTTCTTATTATGCCAGATGACCCAGTTGCCCCTACTAGCCATGTGGAGTGGCTGTAGAAAGAGGGCAGAGGGTTCAAGGGGAAACACAAATAGATATGTCAGCAGTCACTGTAGTAGATCAATTTCTACTACTACTTCTAACCCACCATAACCAAGGTGAAGTAAATAGTCTGGTACTTGTGTATGAAAGCCCATTCTTCAGTGGGAGGTTTAGTTGGGATTATGACTAATATTTTATCAGCTAACCCCTCCCCTTTTCTCCTCACTGTCACTCTGATTTAAAAAAAAATGTAAATGCATTGCTGTAATAACATTGCACAATAAAGCAAAGAATAAAGTTTTATAAAAGAGGAATGACCAGTGCTTATATTAGATTCCATACCTTGCTCGCTTTGTCTGAGAAGTGTTGAAAGTGAACCAAGATGGTTTCTCCCTCCTTGTACATGCCCAGTCAAGTAAATGAGATCCCTTCTTTTCTGTTTTTGTGCTCTACTAGTCCCTCAATGGGTTTGTTTTGCTCTGTAAGGTCTTCTGAATGGTTGCTAGAAAGGATCCTGGAGTTTTATCCATGGAGACATCAAGAACCTTGCTGATTGCTTTTATCTGCTGTAAGTTTGAGGCAGATAGAGTTTGGATGTTGCAGTGGATTACCAGTTGGTTTGGAAAATCCCAATGCCCAATGGGTTCAGTACCTCTGTTGAAGGTTGCAAGGCTTGTTTTGTTTTGGAGGGTTTCTGATACGTTGTTCCTAGCAGGTATATTGATCATGTTGTAGTAAATAGTTTTTGAATTATTCAGGTAACAGTGTTTTTCCACACAGAAAATAACATTTCTGCATAGAAAAGACTGTTCTTTTGCAGAAAGTGCAAATAATTTTTGAAAAATTATTCATTGCTTTCTTGGAGAATGAAATGAGTGTAGAATTACATCTCCATTTGGTCCTTTTCTCTTTTTGTTGTCTCATGCCATCTCAGGCAGTTTTTGATGCACTGGTCATGAATTCTGGATTTTAAAGAATGCAGTTACAATGTCCTTGCTCAGGCATTCAGATCTTCTTTCTATGCTACATCTTTTTTTGTTAATGCTGGAACATTAATAAGTTTTGAACTATTCTTCTTTTGATATGGGTTTTTTCCATTTTGTTTATTAAATGACTGGTCAGGAGTAGAGAATGAACATAGATTTTAGTTCACATCCAGCCACATCACTGTGCTTGTTAAGTTTTGAAAGTATTTTTTCCTTTATAGTCAAGGTTCAAACTAGTATGTAAGTCAAGGTGGATGTGTCAGGGGTAAAAACTTTTTTGAGCATTTAGTGTTTTGTTTCTGAGTTCCTAAGCAATTCTAAACAAGCCATTCTGTCTTCTTGCAAGAACATGTCAAAAGTCAACTAAGATAACTGACTGAGAACTTGCATTTGTTCACACAAAGAGTGATGCCTGTGTTAGACAGTTAGAATGAACTGTTATTTGTTTCCTGTCTCACAATTTATGTTAAGCCTAAACTGTCTTGTGCACATTTTTTCTCTCTTTGGAAGCTAGAAAAATCTTGATGTTTCAATAAAACTTTGTTCATCTTCCTCAACCACTGTTGGCAGCCAAACAGACAACAGGGGCTGACAAGATGTTCCCTCCTGGACAAAACTAATTGTGTGTGTATGTATGTGTGTATGTATATATATATGTGACTCCTTCCCAACCTGATTTCAGCTCTGTGATTCTACCTGGGAAACCAGAGTGGACTAGTATTTCAGTCACATTCAATATATGAAAAAAATTTCATTTTGGCATTGTGAGTGGATGTTTGGAGAACACTTGCCAGATTTCTATGCACTCAACAGAAATTTTTACTGGGTACAATTGATTTCTTAGTGTGAGCTTGTTCAATCCCAGTCTTATACCAATTCGCCACTGATGCCTTTACCAAAAGAATACTAATTTGTTGAGAAGGTACTAAGTAAATAAGTAGCAATCACACAGTACATTCCTGATCAATTACATTTTATTGAGGACTCACCATGGTGCAGGGATCAACATGTCCTTTGGAGACAGAACTCTCCAGTTTAAATTACTTCCACATCTAGTTAAATGATTTCAGGACCTCCAGTTGAGATCTGGAGAATGACAGTTTTCATCCATATGGACCAACTACAGGAAGCCCCCACTTATTTGACAAGCGATGGACCAGAAAGTGCTGAAATGCAGAAAAGCAGAAAATGTTGAAAGCAAATTGAGTCAGCATCATCTTTTTGTCCAGTTTGTTCACTCCTCAGGGCTGCATTCCCTTTCTTTCTAGCCAGGAGCTCCACTCACTGTAACACCATTGCCCACTCTTCAGCTCCACCAGACAGACAGACAGACAGACAGACAGACAGACAGACAGATAGATGCAGACTCACCTCCAGCCAACACACCCACACCCACCCACCCACACACCTGGGGGTGGTATGGCAACATCACAATGCAGAGCAACATCGGCACACATGCTGTCTGCAATGCGTAAGCGCCGGTCTCACCTCAGTCTCCTCTCACTGGCTTGTGGGCAGACAATGTCATTAGTGTCATCTACCTTCTTTCTCCATAGGCTAGTGTGATGTGGGGCTTAAAGCAAGATAGATGGGCCTAGGAATCAACCACTTTGTCTCCCAAAAGAAAATCTTAAGTGGAACCTTTCTTTTTTAAATCACACCTCTACAGCCTCCTTTCCTCCTCTTTTGACTATGCTAAATTATAGATAAATACCGTTTTTTCAATGGTGGGGGGGGATCTGCTGTTTTGACTCTCTTTAATTAGTAAGCATGGATGAGAGATTGGACTCAACACTGAAAGAATGGTACATGTCTACAATTTAGCAAGACCAAAAGATCAGGGTGTTGAAAAATGAATTGTTGAAAAGCTGCGGATGCACGTATCTTACTCATTATAAAATGGCTTAATATGTTCATTAATTGTTCTTAAGTGACATAACTCAGTTTCCCTTTAATTCAGACTTCCCCAAGCTAGTACCGCCAGATGTGAGAGGTGTTAAATATCACTGTTCCCAGATAGTGTGGCCAGTTTCAGTCTAATGCATCTGCGGAGCACCATGTTGGAGAAGGCTGTTTTAACTGGTTCTAAAACGGATGCTGTGAAATGACATGATTTATTTCTTCAAAAAGATACAGCAGAGGAGGCATCCTTTGGTCAGTACAAGTCAGACGATCAAATTATTTCAAATATTTCCTACTGTTACTGTTGGGGAAGACCATCTAAGTTCATAATGCAGCTAGAGCAGATGTCCCAATGGGCTATAATTAAACCATGCTGTTTTCATTTCCTGTTCCAGACAACCTTTTCTTCCCTTAATGAACAGACACATGCCGTTTTATGTTGAGTCTGATTGACTGGTTGATATAAAAACATCATGTGGTGGAAGTTTGTAAAAGTTCTCTATCCTGTCTGGTAAAATGTGATCACTTCTCATGGAGTGAGCTATTTTAGGGCTAATAAATGATGTTCCCAGACACAGTTGAATGGCCTGTTATTTCCCTGTGTATCCTATACAGCTGTGGACATGCCCAGCTAGAAATCTTTCACAGTGTAATTCCTGAAGAGGGTCACTGTGGATACACACTATATCCTGTGCTTCTTGAAGATTCTGCATATCTCAAAAAATGTTGGAAGTTTCTCTATGAAATATTTATTTCATGGTAACAAAGAAACAATGAGTCCATGTTATTTTGTTGCTTGAGGCAAGGGACAAAATGACATCTAGCTAACTGGAATGGTAGCTGAAACCTTTGTCAATATTGATGATGGGAGATCCTTCTCTTCCTCCACCACCTCAGGCATTGTGACACTTCAGGGCACCTAGAACAATTTGTCTTGAATATAGAGCAATCTTCTCCTATGGTGGGATGGAATCACAGGAGAAACAGTGTGTTTATAGGAGGATGGGTTATGACCTTTGCTGAGCCAATTTGCTCTGACTCATAGTAGGGCTGGCCTTGAATGAGAGCATATCTAATTATCTTGGCCTCAACATGTAAAGATAATAACATATACAGAGTCAGATCATTCAGTGGTACTACAGTTACCTTAATGGGGTATCATTCTTCAGAATCTCATACCACAGCTACATCTTTGGCAGTAAGCAGAGGAGTTTGCCTAAGAACATGCAAAGCTACGGAGCTTGAACATACATGCAAGCGAAAGCAGCAAACGTGTACTTAATCTAGGGACATGTGAGAATGTCATTTGACTTAATCTTTTAATAAGAAATTTCAAATTTCTTCACAAATTTAGTGGCAGCGTATGAGAATCAAAGGAATATTTTCTGTTTCTACATGAATCCATCTCTCACCTGTTTCTTTTTTTCTGAAACCATCCAGGAAACTATTTTAGACTAGTATACTGTTCTACTTACTGCAGTATCATTGATGCTGGCTAGGGTTTTCATATAGAACTTTTCCTAGTCCTATCTACCTCTCCCACTATATGCCTGCTCAAGTTCTCAGGTCTCCTCTGTATCCCTTTGATGGGAGCAATGTACTGTGAGAGGATGTGTGAGAAACCTTTCTCTGCTGTGGAACCTTGTCTGTGGAATGCCTTCTCCTTGCAGGCCTACTGGGGAAGAAGGGCTGGTTACATTCTGGTACCAAGTTGAGACTGGTACCAAGTTTGTAATTTCTTGAACATACTCTTTTTCTGGACATTCAAAAGTTAATAAGATCCTTTTGAGACAGACAAACTCTCTAAGCTGTGCTTTCTAAAGGCTGAATAGTTAATCCAGGTTTTGATGCCACACTGTCATATTACCATTGTTCCTCAGGATCAAAGTCCAGCAAGAATTATAGTGAGCAGGAAATGCTTCAGACAGGCAGTTATCCATCTCTGTGAGATGCCACTGTATTCAAATTTATTCCCTAGTAAGTGTGTTTAGTATTTCAGCACACAAATAATGACCTTCTGACACATTTGGGCACCTGAAGCATTTATAAATGCTTATTATTAATCATAGGAACAGGCATCCTATGTATCCACCAATCCTCTGGAACGAGCTGCTTGGGTAGTACCTAAAGACATCAAGAATAAAATCCCTGTACCAAAGAATGACAAAGCATGGAAGCATCCATATTGTAAGTACTGGAGTTGCCCTCTATGCCCAGGTAAAATTAGTCCACAAGGACTACCATTGGCAAATGGATGGAGTAGGACTGGATAAAAATGCTCAACCAACTGAAAAGTATCTTGAAAACCCCACACTATACTCTGACTCATGAAATCCAAGAATATTATTCTGCAATTGTTAAACTTTCTGTGGCTAGAAGGAAAGAATTAGGGCTATCCTATACATGGACAATCATGTGGCTATCCTGTATAGGAATAACTTTATTCAGAAGGAAGCCCCATTGAATTCTTTGAGGCTTACTCCCAGGTAAATGGGCACAGGATTGGAGCATAAAAGTTCATAGAGACGGGTAAGTATACAAGGTTAGAAATATTTTGGAATAGTGGATTTCCTCCAGTTACACAAATTGCTTTTCTGTAGTTCAAAGTTTGAGATCTAGAGATCCACATGAAATAAAAGAAGGCCATATTGTCACACTCGAGTAGATGGCTTTGGCCAAGTCACACTCTTTCAGCCTGAAAGGAGGGCAATGGCAAATCTCCTCTGAATAAATCTTGCCAAAAGACTCTATGAGAGGGTTGTGATAAGTCCAAGTCAACTTGAAGGCACATAACAACAAAAAATGTTCGTAGTCTCTGCTACGAGCCACAGCTTAGATAGGAATGATTTTACAGAATCTGGATCTTGCCTCCCCCCCCCACTTTAATCATTGTTGTTCAATAATATGTATATTGATTTTGTCATAGGAATGTTCCATCTTTTGTTTATGCTAATGTCCTTTTGTACTGAATCTGAAATATTTTCTTTTTACTCTTGTTAATATGTACTCATGAGGTTCTGCATCTTTGTAACCCTTTGTAACCTTAAGTGCCTGTGTTGTGAGGTATATGTGTGTTCTCCTAACTATGATTCCCTAACTCTTTGGATCCCACACCACGATAGACCCAGAAAAAGAGAGAGATTCCTGGAGCAGTCACATGGCAAGCCCTTGCAACCTACATTGGCTCATGGATGGTGAACCAAGCTTGTGGCCATACAGGGGCAGCTGCCAGACACAGATTGAGACAGAAAAGGGAGCAGATCCCAACCTACAGTAGCCCTTATGGCTTCAGTCACACAGATTCAGGCTTAAATGTGTCCCAACTGGAATCCCTACAGGTTTCGCTACGTCTGCCTTTTCCTGAGCTGTGTGTTGATTTCACAAGACAGGGGGTACTGTGATAGATGCTGCTGCGGTGATTAAGCAGCAATTGATTGTGCATGGGGCCGAGCCAGAGAGTGAACAAGTCAACCTGCAATCATACCCTACACTGGAAGGTCAAACAGAGACTGAGTTGCCCCAGCCAGCTTTTGAAGGAGAGGGAAACAGCAGTGATGCAGAGGAGTTGCAGCCTCCTGTGCTCATCAGCCCTCAATCACGCAGAAGGCTGAAACAGGCTGCTCAGAGGGACGCTGCATGGACTAGGCTGAGGAAACAGTCACAAGCAGCACCTGCTCACAGGGGCTATTTAAGTCCGCCAGCGTGGCTGCTCCTTGCTTGCAGCAAATTATTAGCAAGCCCTCACAACTTTCATGGGTCCTGCTCCCCTGAAACCCTCCGGATGGATCTCTGCCTCCTGAACCTTTGGATTGGAACTTGACCTGGCTCAACTTGTGTTTTCTTGGTGTTTTGGTATATTCGGACTCTTCAAGTATTCCTGACCTCTCTCCTCCCTTGCTGGCTGTGGCTCGGCAGGGAGAGATTCCTAACAGGTACAGGGTACTGCCTGCATTCTCCACCAATCTTGTTACTGTTAAGTTTCTAGGTCTTTCGGTCCTCTGTCTAAGAGTTGTATGTGTTTATCTTGTCTCTCCATTGCCTGGCAACATAAGAATGTGCTGGGCAGCTTGACCCCTGACATTCGCGATAAGGAACACCTGGCTTGTCTCTCGGCTGTGAGAAGGCTGCAATGTTTGGGTTTAAGCGGACACACAGAAGTGTATAATTGCAGGAGAGATTCTCTCACTGTCTCTTTCCTTTCTACTCCCCCTTCTCCTTTGCACAGTTTGTATTTTTACAGTCTCTGTGAGTCATGCCAGAACACACAGAGAGAAGCGTAATAGATTTTTTCCTGTCTTTCTGATACCTGTATACTGCTTAAGCTTTTTGCAATAAAATAGTATAACAGTTTTTGCAACTATGTTTTTTGGCCTGGGGCTCTATTCATTTGACTCTGCTGATTTTTTGTGTCTGCCTGGCCTGAAGCCCTGAAATTATGTGACTGCCCTTTTTGTGTGGGTCATGCTTCTTCCTTCATGCACCTGGAGTACAGCGTGACCCCTGCAGATTCCAACAGTTACCTCAAAAGGTGGGTGACTCAGAGATCCACCCACAATGCCAATGTCTCCATGGAAAATGGGGAATTATTAGCTCAAAAGAGAGTCCGGAGAGGGGAAGTAACCTTACATGATGTTTCCACCTTTGTATACTGGTACTAACGCAGAGACACCAGTTGGAGATTAAAAGAATGTTTTAATGGGGAAAATCACAAATACATGCAAGATTCAAGCAGTCTCACAACCATACAAGACTAACCAAAGGAAAGGAAGGAAAATTACATACTGGGTAGTTGGGGTGAAGTAGGCAATATTTACCTATTCTGAAGAGAAGATATGAAGTGATGTGGCTTAGACTAGGGGGCTGAGGGTAGCAGAAGAACAGGAATCTGAGCAGCAGAATAGCAGTCTATGTGCAATGTCCTATAAGTTGCCAGGCTCAGAGCCAGGGATTAAATATCCTTTTTCTGCCCTGAAATGGAAGGTGTTAATGGCTCTCTGGCAGAGCAAACAATGGGGTCAGGAATGGGCTAATAGCTTTAGCATTTGGTGACAAAGCATTGATGGAAATAATGAAAACTTATATGGCAACGGCAGAAGATTCAAGTCCAGCGTCTGACGAAGAGGTAGAACGGGTAGAATCAGAAGAGAAAAAGAAGAAAAGAAAGTAAGACAGTAAAAACAGTATGAAGATAGTAACTTGGAATGTCCGTGGAATAAACTCACAAGCAAAAAGAAGACATATTTTTCATAAAATAGAAAGACTAAGACCCCAAATAACAATATTATTAGAGACTCATATAAAGAAAAATCAAGACAAATACTCATATAACTCAAAATTAGGCCAATGCTTCACCTCGCTATATAAAAAGAAAAAACGAGGAGTGGCAATATATATTGATAAAAATATTCCTGCAAATAAAATAATAGAAGATGAGGAATGAAGATTATTAGGAGTAGAACTTGAAAAAAATGGAAGAAAAATATTACTGATTGAAGTGTATGCCCCAAATGAGAATAAAGGAAGATTTTACAAAGAAATGAAAGAGAAAATATCTGAATATGAATATGAGGATTGGATATTAGTGGGAGACTGGAACGGCATTATTGATGTGGAAATGGACAGGAAATCAACTATGAAAAAAACAAGATAAAGGACAAAGAGGGAAACTTCCAAAGACTTTCTTTGAGATGTGTGAAGAAATAGCAGTAATGGATGCATGGAGAATCTTTTGCCCAAACAAAAAGGATTATACATATTTCTCTGAAGTGCACCAATCTTGGTCAAGAATAGATATGATAATGGTGTCGAAACAATTTTTAATAGAGATAAAGAAGATAGAAATATTGCCAAAGATTATTTCTGATCATCATCCAATGATGATGCAAATACAAGAAACCACAAAAAAATTTCAATGGAGATTGAATGATAACCTATTAAATGATGAAGAGGTGATACAACAGGTGAAAGAAACATTGAAAAACTACTTCATGGAAAATGTAAAGGAAGATATGAAAATGAAGACAATTTGGGATGCATCCAAAGCACTGATGAAAGGTTTCTTTATTCAAAAAAGACAAATTCAAAATAAGAAAAAGCAACAGGAATATCAAGAATTGATAACAAAGCTTCAAGAAAAAGAAAAAGAATGTAGGGAAAATCCAGAGCAAAAATCAATACAATACAACAAGATAATACAACAAAAGATAAGGATGAATTTACATGAAGAAATAGAGGAGAAGATGAAACAATTAAAAGTAACCCAGTTTGAGCAGGCAAACAAGATTGGGAAATGGCTTGCATACAGGTTAAAGAAGAAGAAAGAAATGTAATAGCTGAACTGAAGAATGGGAAGAAGAAAATTACACAGCAAGAGAAAATAAAACAAAAATTTAAAGAATATTTTGAAAAACTATTCCAGGAGAAAAATCTTCAATATCGAATGGAAGAAAAATGGAAGGAATTTGTAAAAACTATAAAAATTCCAAAAATATCTGCAGAGAAGCAGGAACAATTAAATAAAAAAATAACAGTTGAAATAGAAGAGGCAATAAGAGAGTTGAAAATGGATAAGGCACCAGGACCTGAAGGATTTACACCATTGTAAAGATTATAAGATTATAAAAGATTTATAAAAGAAATAATGCTTCCTTATCAGGCAACTTTATATGAAATTGAGAAGGAAGGAAAGCCACAGACATGGGGAGAAGCTAATATAGTGATAATACCTAAAGAAGACAGAGATAAGAGGGAAATAAAGAACTACAGGCCAATCTCTCTGTTGAATGTAGACTATAAAATATGGGCAATGATATTGGCTAAGTGACTGAGACATGCAATACAAGATAAAATACAGGAAGGACAAACCAGTTTTCTCCCAGGCAGGCAAATGAAGAACAATATTAGAACTTTATTAAACACAATTGAATATTATGATAAAAATCCAGGGAAGAAGATAGCTATCATTTCATTGGATGCTGAAAAAGCATTTGATAATGTTTCCTGGAATTTTATGCATTATACTTTAAGAGAATATGGCCTGGGAGAAGTAATTTTGCAATTGGTTGGAGAAGATATATCGGGATCAATCAGAGAAGTTAATTATAAATGGAGATAAAGCACAAAGTTTTGAGATAAAGAAGGGGGTACAGCAGGGATGCCCATTATCACCGTTATTATTTATAGCAGTTTTAGAGGTATTACTGCTAGTAATAAATGAAGATCCACAAATAAAAGGATTAAAAACAAAAAGTAAGGAGATAAAGTACAAAGCCTTTGCAGATGAGATAATAATATTTCTTGAGGAACCACAAGATTCAATACAGAGGTTGAAGGAAATCTTGCAAAAAAATGGACAAATATGGACCTCACTCCAAGAAGCATTTAATATTGCTCCAACAAAATGGAAAATTATTGACGTATCAAGAGCTACTGAAAAAGGATGGTACAAAGGTAAGAATGAGTACAGAAGAGGAATTAAAAGAGCAAGGCCATGAATTTAACTGGTTTCCATGGAGACAATTAAAAGAGAGATTTAAAATGGGTCAAAAATTATATGGGTTTGAAAGAAATGAAAATTAACTGGATGTATTGATGAAAGGGGACCAGAAAAAGAGAATTTCCAGATTTTATAAAACATTGTTACAAAGAGAGATGGAACCAGA
Source organism: Cyclura pinguis (assembly GCA_030412105.1). Lineage (NCBI taxonomy): Eukaryota > Metazoa > Chordata > Lepidosauria > Squamata > Iguanidae > Cyclura > Cyclura pinguis. The sequence goes on from CM059599.1 coordinate 206,784,597, forward strand.
AATTGTTGAAAATAACATGGTTAGATGGGCTCAAAATATAGGACATCCAATTGAGTTGGATACATGGGTGAGGGCATGGAAGACAGATATAAAATTTACACCAAGTTTGAATTTAAGAGAAAATTTCTATAAAATGATATATAGATGGTACATGATGCCTGTAAAACTGAAAAAAATAACAAGAAATGGGAACGAAAAATGTTGGAAATGTGATGAGAAAGAGGGATCTTTTTTTCATATGTGGTGGACCTGTAAAATAGCAAAAAAGTTTTGGAAAGAAATACATGATGAAATTCTAAAAAATGTATGGTTTTAACTTTGAAATGAAGCCAGAACTCTATTTGTTGAATATGTTAGGGCAACAAAGAGAAAGAAGAGCTCATCAAAAGACATTGTTATATATAATAACTGCAGCAAGATTGACTTATGCTCAACATTGGAAAGAAAGAAAATATATTGATATAAGAGAATGGAAATTCAAAGTCCTGGATATGGTAGCGACAGAAAAGCTAACCTTTTCACTCAAAAATAAGCCAATCCAGGGCTTTGAAAGAGAATGGCGAGAGGTATTGAATTGGATAAAAGACTGAAATAGGGGAAAAGAAAGAAAGGCTGTAAGAAAGGAGGAAGATAAAATGAGGTGACAAAAGATAAAATGTAAATAGTTAAATATAAGCTAAAAGTAATAGTTTACGATTGTTGTAAAAAAGAGATAATGTATGGAACGGAATGTTTATACGGAATGGAATGTTAAACTCAGATTCAACTGGGAAAATTGATGTTGGGAAGCAGGGGGGTATTGTTATTCACTTAAAATTTTAATAAAAATTATTTTTTTTAAAAAAGAAAACGTCTAAATCCCTCTGTAGGTGAGGAAACAAAGGAGAATTTTGGTGGGAAGAGGTTGATGACCATCAGTTGCTCTGTTGAGACAACTTTGTGTGCTATTGTGTTTGAAGGTTCAGTCATTAAGGGGATTATCACAAGCTAATCAGCGCTGAAGGTTCCTGACTAAGCCCTTGAATTTATGACTTAGCCATGCCCTGAGGTCCCATTTGATCTACTTTTGCATGTGTGCAACCAGTCCTCTTTGCCAGCATGACTTTAGAGCCATAAATGTATGATTTATATTTCGTCACATGTTCCATTGTATCATATCATGGAGTGGAGCTATATTGCATGGTAACAATTCTTGCTGCTGTATCATCTGCTGGCTCAAAATATTAAATATATGTCACCTTGTGATTCCAGGATACTTCTCTGTTCTTGCTAGTGGTAGAGTCACCTGATATTCTGAAACAGAAGCCAAAATGTTATAGAATGAAAGAATCAATAATTCAGTTGCTGCATAGGAGAAAAGTGAAACCCCCTCTCAGGGTTTTTTGTGGCCAGATGGAACCATAATGCCATAGAGAAAACAGGAAATAGAAAAAGGAGGAAATGGAGCTAGGAGAATATGACAGTTGAGTTTGTGAGTACAGCTATCATGGATCTGGAGTATCAGGGAAAATGAAGGCAGTTCCAAGGGGCTGTGCAACTGGACATTCAAATGAATCAAAACCATTGGTTGATGCGCATATTGGGAAACCATTGCAAGAAATTCATTTTTTATTTTTTTTAAAGGTCTGGAAAGATACAGAAAAAAATGGTTTTCATTTAAAAGTCTGGAAAGATGTAGAACAAAATAAATCTTGTTGTATCTAGACAGAAACAGAATTGAAAGTATATTGTGTGCATTTTTAGTAAGTGAGTTGTCCCAACAGCAATATAAATTGGCCTAATACTACTCTGGCTGGATCCAAACATGTTTAAACTCATTTCAAGGATAACCTACCATTCCATTGCTAACTGGCTTGATATATTGGCTAATATTAAAACATAGGTTGTTAGGAACTCTCATGACAATTCATGATGAGTCAGAATGACAGACTTACTCTTAATTCAGTTATTGGATCTTGACTGGTTACCTAAGTGATTGAAGCATAATTAAGTATGACTGGCTGGCATAAAGAAACATCTAATCTATGAAAGTGTCATAAAAAGCATTCAACATAATGAAGACTTAAGATTGTTTGGCACAGGAAGGAGTGGAATTTTGCAGAGACATGATTGATTATTTCAAATTATATAAAGTTTTTTTTTTTTTGAAAAACACATGAGTTGATGCCAGTGTCAGGTTTCTGCTGTGTTTGAAATTAATCACCTCATTTCCCCATATAAGGAAAGGCTAAATGGGTTTTATCTATGAGTTTTGGCTCGGTATGACATGTGTCAGAGACAGAGCTGTAGCCCTGGTTTATATACAAGATGAGGGTAGAAATATGACAGCGATTTCTCGTTCCTACATACTTAACTTCATTGGTTAAGTATAACCTAACCAAAATGAAGTGCATTCTACCAACTCTGATCTGTTGAAGTACATAGCACAAGTACTATCAAGAGAAAAGTAAAGACACTTTAATGAGACTTCTAAATAAATGGGACTTGAGTATGCAGTGTAGTGGTTATTTCACCAAGAACTCAAATGTGTTGAATTTCTTCTGGAATATGACACATTGATCCAACTGCAAAACATCTTGATAGCTTTCGCAGTATGTGGTTAAAGTTGTGTTTGCACTAATTGTGTAGAACAGGTCAAGAATCTTACTTAAGCCTTTTGTAAGAGCCTTAAAACCCACCTTTTAATTTCAAGAGTTGTCAAACAGTGTTCTCTACTTAGAGTATTTATTTATTTGTTTGTTTGTTAAACAAGGATAGACAACCTTGCAATAGAAATGCTGCTTTGTTGGGTTAAGAGAATAGATAATTACTCCTATGCTTTTAAAAAATAATAGATAACTATAGGTCATCCTTCCTTCCTTCCTTGGCTGGTGGCTACTATCTTGTACACCACCTACTTTGATGGCAGTTTAAGAGGAACTGTTTGGCAACTAGAATGTAGCTGGCAAAGGAGAACAAGTTTAAGAGTTTCAGCTGGGTGGGAAGAAACACCTTCTGAGAGTTTCAGGCACTGCATAATGTTTTCTTCTGGGGAGACAGATGCTCTGTCAATATATTGTCTGTTCTTCCATAGCTATTATTCAAAACAGTAAATATTTATTTGTTACTTCCTGTATTGTCTGTTCCTCCTTAGTTCTTACCGAAAATATTAAATATCTATTTGCTAGTTGCATTGTACATTTGCTAGCTACATTGTGATGTTATTTAAAACATCAAATATTTGACATCCGGTTAAGATGTTGGCACAGCTGGTACCCTGAGCCGGATCGCTCTGGACTACTGCTATGAATCCGAGAAGAGAAACATATAGGGGTCCAATTGGACCCCCCAAAGGACTCTCCCTTAGCAGGTAGGGAGAGCGGAGCAGCTCACAAGTCTCATGTGTCCCACCGGTGGTGAAGTAGGGAGTGGAGGCACCAGTGTGGATGGGACAGTGACAGAGCAGAAAGCCACTGGATTCGCAGCCAGCCTTGTCCTGAAATAGTGCCGGTGAAATAACTTTTTGAAAGAAGGATCATTTAATTGTGAGCACCCAGTTACAGGTCATAAGCATAAGAGTGAAAGATTAAAAGAAACCATAGTTAATGCAGTAAAACCCCTACCTGAGTTGGAGTTTTGTGAAGTGTGTGTGTTGATGTCACCTCATGGTTGCAAAATGGAAGACAAAATGTGCCCAGTGCGCCCCCCTCCTTTTGATAGTTTTTTGCTGCCTCGTCCTCCAGATTGTATAAGCTGTTAAACTTTCCTCCCTCTCTGGATGGATGTGAGCTGTTTGGAAGTATGTTTTTTCATCACTTGTGGGGCGTAGGGGATAGGACTGGCTGATCGGTTGGAGAAACGGAGAGGGGAGGTTGGAGCGAAGTGGAGGGGAATATAGTGACAGACTTATTTTGTTAGAGTCGAGACCAGGATGAAGAAGAGGGAGAAGATGTTAGAGAAACAAGGCTGTTTTTCTTTCCTTTGTCTCTTTTTTCCTGGATTGGACCCTGAAGTCATATTATGGAAAGATATTGAAAGATCCCCCTTTTCTTTTTTTGGTTTTGCCAGGTTAAAAGAAAGGACCTGTCTGGCTGATGGATTTACAAGCAGGGATTAACCCATCAATGGCCGATTGGATTAGCTTCAAGCAGCGAAGCGAAGAAATCAAGTGTAAGAAAAGAAACGTTTTTAAAAGAAGGAGACTCTAAAATGGTATGAATCTAGAACGTGAACTTTGTTTTTTTGTCTTTTAAGATACTTAAGATAAATAAAGCCTTTGATAGATTCATCAGACCTGAACTTGAATAAATATAGGGATTGGATATTGAAGGCTTTATTGATAGAGGTAATGACTTCGGAAAAATGACAGTGAGACTTGACATTTAAAAAGGATTAGCTTCAGGAAGAGAGGTGAAGAAAAGAACTTGAAAGGACCTTGTGATGATGGCAGGAAATTGACAAGTCAATGAACTAATTATGATGAAATGATGATTCAGTTTAAGGGATTTGCTATGTGATTGAAAGTGACTGATTAACTGATTTGATTGAAGAACAAATTAATTGACTGAGAGGACTGATCAATTGTTTAACTGAGAGTATTTGTAGCTGAAAAAATTTGCTAAGAACATCTAAGATAGTAGTAAGGTCTTCAATAATTAACTATAAGACAATTTTAGTGAGTGTATATATATATATATTATCTTTCATAAGAGGTAATATTTGATGGAAAAGTCATAATTGTATTTTATACATAAATATTTTATATCAAGCATACACATATTTTATACTTTTATATCTATTGCAATTATCATCAGTAGGTTGATACAGAACTTTTTGGAAATCGGACTCAGATACAAACAAGGGGAACTTTGAAAAAAAATTTTTTTTTCTTCTCCACCCATCATTGTTGGAAAGAAGAAATTCTACAGGCTCTAAAACTATGGAGTCAATTAAGCTTTTAGAGTATTTTCTGAAAATGAGAACAGATATGATGGAAGAATTAAAAGCAACAAAAACAGAGGTTAGAACTACAAGAACTGAAATAAAGCAAGATTTGAAGAAAGAAGTGGAAAATCTAAATCAAAACCTAGAAAAACTTGCTTCAGATATAACAACAATAGATAAGAAGGTGGAAGATGTATGGGAAAAAAAATCAGAAACTGGAAGAACAGATTGAGTACATGAAGAAAGAGCAACAGAAGGATAAAGAGACCATAATGAGACTGGAAATGCATCAACGGAGTAAAAATTTGAAATTAAGAGGCCTGTCAGAACAAAAGAATGAAAATTTACACCAAAGAGTAACTGACATCTTGGCGCCATATATCGGACAAAGAAGAGGAAGATTTGAGTATGAGATTGACAAAGTTTTCAGGATTGAATCATCAATTGCGAAATGAAAGGGACTCCCTTGAGACACAGTGGTGTATTTTACCAGAGAAAAGATCAAGGATCTAATTGTGGAGCAAAGCTATAAAGAAAAATTAATTGTTGATGAGATGGAAATCTGAATTTTTAAGGACGTTTTAAGGATGTTTCAAGGATGCTGAGTGTTTTGAGACACAGAAGAGAATACACATTTCTAACAAGGAATCTTCAGGGACTGAACATAAGATATAGGTGGGAATTACCTGAAGACCTTTCTTTTTTCTTCGAGGGGAAGGAGGTAAAGATAGTCTCCTTTGAGCAAGCATCAGAATTCCAAGAAAAATATTTAAAAACTGAACCTAAAACAACACGAGAGGATTCTAAAAAGAGAACAGAAAAAACACCAGAAACAGAAAAGGAGAGATATTGGTTGAAGAGTTTAGCCCGACATCTGAAGAAGAGTTACAATTGGCAGAACCAGAAGATAAGAAGGGAAAAGGAAAATAAAGAGTAAGGAAAATGAAGATCATATTGTGAAATGATCATGGGATAAATTCACAGGCTAAGAGAAGACAAATATTTCACTATTTAGAAAGACTAAAACCTTAAATGACTGTTTTACAAGAAACACATATAAAGTTGAACCAAGAAAAATATTTGTACAATCCAAAATTAGGAGAATGCTTCATATCCTCATATTCTAAGAAGAAAAGAGGAGTAATAATATATGTAGACAAAGGTATTGAAGTCAAAGCAATTTTTAAAGATGATGAAGGGAGACCATTGAAAGTTGAAATTCAGAAGAATGGGGAAAAAATTTAGTAGTTGGAATTTATGCTCCAAATGAAAACAAAGCAGAATTCTATAAGAAATTGTGAGAAAAATTAATAACATATGAGTATGAGGAATGGATTCTTTTGGGAGACTGGAATGGAGTCCAAGATGTTAAATTAGATAAAACCATCTCAAAAGCTAAGGAAAGACAAGGCAAGAAAGGAAAATTACCTATAAGCTTTTTTGAAATGTGTGAAGAATTGACAGTGATAGATGCATGGAGACATAATCATCCTAAAGTAAAGGATTTCACTTTCTTTTCTGAAGTTCATCAAACCTGGTCTGGAATTGATATGATTTTGGTTTCCAGACAATGGCTAGTAGAAGTAAAACAAACAAAAATACTGCCTAAAGTGATGTTTGCCCATCATCCGGTGATAATACAAATGGAAGATAAGAAAAAACAATTTTACTGGTGGCTTAGCGATAGTTTATTAAATAATGAAGAAATTGTAAAAAAGGCAAAAGAGGCTCTAACTGCTTATTTTAAAGAAAATATTAATGAGGAAACAAAGATGAAAACAGTATGGGATGCATCCAAATTGGTAATGAGAGGCTTTTTTATTTGACAATGACAGATTCAAAATAAAAAAAAGAGAAAAAAACCACCAAATTTTACTAGCTAAGCTTCAAGAAAAGGAAAAAGAATTCAAAGAAAATCCTTCTCAGCCCTTGACACAACAAGAGATTAAGAAAATACTGAAAGAAATGGCAATACTTACAAGTGAAGAGGTAGAGAAGAAAATGAAGTATATGAAACTACCTCAACTTGAACAAGCAAACAGAATTGGGAAATGGTTGGCATATAGACTTAAGAAGAGGAAAGAGAGAAATTTGGTTTCAGAACTGAAAGATGGTAAGAAGTTGATTACTCATCACGATAAAATAAAACAAATATTTGAAAAATATTTTGCCAAATTGTTTCAAGAAATCAAATATTATTCTGATTCCTAAAGAAGGAAAAGACATAAGAGAAGTTAAGAATTACCAACCTATTTCCTTGTTAAATACAGATTATGATTTTTTTGCGACAATGTTGGCAAAACGTTTGAGGAAAATATTGCAAGATAAGATTAGCAAGGAACAAACAAGCTTTTTGCCAGGCAGATTCATGAGGAACAATGTGAGAATAACACTCGATGCAATTGAATATTATGATAAAAATCCTGGGAAGAAAGCTGCACTGATTTTTCTTGATGCAGAAAAAGCATTTGATAATGTCTCATGGTTATTCATACAGTGGATATTGAAAAAATATAATTTAGATGATTTTTGTACTTGGATTGAAATGATCTATCAAGATCAGTCTGCAAGATTATTAATAAATGGAGATATTTTGGCAAGCTTCCCCATATCTAAAGAGGTAAGACAAGGATGTCTGCTGTCACCATTAATATTTATTGCTGTCTTGGAAGTATTGCTAAATAAGATAAAAGAGGATTCAGAGACAAAAGGTTTGAAAATAAAAGAGAGAATTGAAATTTAGAGCCTTTGCAGATGATGTGGTAATTTTTTGGAAGACCTGAAAGAATTAATTCAGACGTTGATAGAAATTCTACAAGGATTTGGTCAGGTGGCAGGATATAAAGTTAATAAGGAAAAGACGATGTTAATGACATTGAATATGTTGAAAAAAGAGCAAATAGAGTTGGAAAAAATATCAGGATGTCAAGTTACCAAGAAAATAAAATATTTAAGAATACCTATCACAAAGAAGAATCAAGAATTATTTAGTGATAATTATCATAAAACATGGAAAGGCATTAAAAACAATATGGGGAAATGGAGTAAATTAAATCCGTCTTTCTTGGGGAGGATCAATGCTTTTAAAATGACCTTATTACTTAAATTAATGTTTCTTCTCCAAAATCTACCGATAATTGGAAATGAAAAAGTGTTTAAAGAATGGGAAAAAGAAGTTCAAAAACTTATTTGGTTAGGCAAAAAGCCAAGAATAAGATTTAAAATATTACAGAATGCAAAAGAGAGAGGTGGACTAGACCTGCCATCGCTTAAGATATACTACCATACCTGTTGCTTGGATTGGGTTAAGGATTGGATTTTGCTAGAAAAATCATTGACAAAAGATTTGGAGGAATTTGACAATAGATTTGGATGGCATGATTATTTGTGTTACAATAAGTTAGCCACAAATAAGGAATTTAGTAATCATTGCATCCAGAAATCTTTATTGAAATTTGGCTACAGATAAAGCAGAAATATTATACAAAACTCTCAGTTTGGGAGTTCTCCATCTTCCATCTCAGGAAGCATTGAAAATTACCCCAACAAAACAAGGGAAATTATTAACATATTATGATATACTGAAAAACTGAGGGAGACAATCCAAGAATGAAGACAGCGGAAGAGCTGAAAGTTGATGGACATGAACTAAATTGGTTCCCTTGGTGACAATTAAAAGAAAGGTTTAAAATGGACCAAAAGTTATACGGATTCGAGAGAAAAGAAAATGAATTGGACTTACTGTTGAAAGAACATCAAAAGAAGAGAATCTCTAAACTATATAAACTACTATTAAAGAGGGAAATGGAGCCAGATATAATAAAAGGGATGATGATTAAATGGGCTCAGAATGTAGGTCATCCGATTGAATTATATGCTTGGGAAAAAGTATGGAAAACAGATATAAAATTTACTCTGAATTTAAATTTGAGAGAAAACTTCTATAAGATAATGCACAGATGGTATATGACTCTGCAGAGGTTGCAAAAAATAACAAAAAATGGAGATGCAAAGTGTTGGAAATGTGGGGAGAAGGTGGGAACCTTTTTTCATATGTGGTGGACTTGTCAAAATGCAAAGAAATTTTGGAAGGGAATTCATGATGTAATTCAAAAAGTTTGTAAAGTGAATTTTGAATTGGCACTGGAATTTTATTTGTTGAATATATTAGGTCAGAATCGAGAGAACAGAAGACATCAAAAGATAATATTGTATTTGATTACGGTGGCACAGTTGACATATGCTCAGCATTGGAAAGAAAAAATAGAAATTAATTTAGAAGAATGGAAACTAAAAGTGTTGGATATGGTTGAGACTGAAAAATTAGCATATTCTTTAAAAAACAAATCTGTTCAGAACTTTGAAAGAGAATGGAAAGGGCTAATGGATTGGTTAAAAATATACATATATGTGATGATTAAGTAAAAATATATTTGTGTAAAAATGGAGGATTCATTATGGAAAAGACAGTAATGACTGAACTGGGGAAGAATAACATAGGGAAGTGTGTCTAGGGGGAGGGAAACACTAAACATGGTGATGTATGTCTCTTTTTTTATTTGTTGTGAAAAACTAATAAAAAATTTTATAAAAAAAATAATAAAACATCAAATATTTAATTGTTAGTTATACCTACATTCTCCATTAATCCAATGGATGAATGAGGCTAGGTAGTGTGAGTGTTTTTTAAGTTGCTGAAACAGCTTCACTGGCTGTCAGTTTGTTTCCAGGCACAATTCAAAGCCCGGAATGACCTACAAAGCCCTTAATGGCTTAGCTACAAGCTACCTCACCGTATCTCCCCATGAGAGCCTAACAGGCTTTGTCTTCCCATGAGAGCCTGCCCAAATTTTATGATAACCAACCCTGTCTAGTGAAGCCATGGGAGAAGGTTTTCTTGGTGGCTGTTCTGAGGTTGTGGAATTCTGGCCACCTTTCTGCTTTCCTTTCATCAGCTGGTTCTGGTGCACAAGCATTTGGAGAATAAATGGCTATGCAGGAGGGCCTCTTAGTGTAATGTGTGTGCTTTACTTATATTTACAGTCTTAGGTATTTAAATTATTTAACATGTTTTAAAGTGGTGGTGTTTTTTTAAAAATGTGGTAGCTTATTTAATTTTTAAATTAAATTTTTTCTCATCAGGTTTTTAGAATTAGCTTGTTTTAATTCATACTGTGGGCCACCCATGTCAGAAGAAAAGTGGAACATAAATTAAACAACCAGATTAAAAGAACAACAACAACACTGTGAAATAAGTCAGGCTGAGAGAGTGTGCCTGCCCCAAGGTCAGTCAGTAGTTTACGTGGGTGAATGGGGATTTGAACCTAGTTCTCATAAGTCTCAGTATGACAGTTCAACCATGACACAACTTTGACTCTGCATTCTGGCTCACAGAATACTAGCACTATTTTTTCAAAGAGTAACAGAACATTTACAAGGCTGGACCTTCCTATGGCTCTAGAAAACAGAGAGCTATGACGTAATATGGACTACAGGAAAATTCTATTCATCACATTTAAAATATCTGCATCTCTCAATATGAGCTTGCCCCAATTTTAATATCCTGCAGGGAGGACTTTCTTTTGAACCTACCACCATCACAGACACATTTGTTGAGGACACAGAAGACCATCTTTTCAGTGTCTGCTCCCAGACTGTAGAATTCCCTTCTACAGGAAGCTAAGTTGGCCCTCTCCTGCCTCTCTTTTTGCCAGCAAGTGAAGATCTTTCTGTTTACCCAGACCTTTGTGCATTAACTATCTGTTGTAGAGGTGGTTTAACCGGAGAGTGTTCTTGGGTCCCATATTAGGAGAGAGGAAGATAATAAATAAATGAATAAACAAGTAAATAAATATCCCATGCTTAAAAGTGAAGTAGTAAACAATTCTATATATGTCTATTCAAAAATAAGTCCTATTAAGTCACACAGGACTTACTCCCAGATTTTTGGGTATAACATTGCTATCTGAAAGCATAGACACAAATATACTTCAGATATTTGGCCCATTCTGATGTGTATATGGGAACTATAGCTATACTTCTAAGTGGAGGAGTCCATTGGGATTTTTGTGCGTCTGTGCATTTGAAGCTCCACCTATGAAAACAAGATACCTGGGAAAATGCATCTTTGAGAAAACAAAACAAAACAAAACAAATTCTGGAGGGGTGGAGGGTATTGCTCCTGATACAAATAATTGTGTTTATATCTTGCTGATAGAGACACAATATGGGAAGTAGCTGGGAGATCTTAACCTTGAGCAAAGCAAATTCTTTAAAAGACTTCAAGAGCAAATGGGATGCCAGTGAAACACCAGCACATTCTCCATCTTCTTATTTCAAATATGCATATGAAATCAGTGCTTAACTGACTGTGTTGGTGGAACATACCTGAAAGGCCGGCTGCTGACAAAGGCACATAACAGGCTCCTGCCTGCTAAATCTTAACTGCACTAGCATTATGTATTTGCTAAAATGGTGCTGGAAGCTGTTCCCTGGATTTCTTTGTTCTTGACTCCACAAGCAGGAGTGAGAGCCATCTTGGAAGTAAATAATTCTTTAAGCCCTGAGGAACCCACTAACAGTTTGGCTTCACAAAGCTTTAATCATCTTCATTTTTATTGCTCTCTTAGCATGTTTCACTATCCTTGTCTGTATCGGAAATGTTGGCTAGAGTGTTTTCTTTTGAATCAAAAGGCATTTAATGAAGCAAGCTGCTGTTTTAAAATGGTGGTGAGGGTGTCTTTGGTTTTCCTTCTATGAGAAAGATGTTAAGGAGTGGTATCCAATTAACTCCTCCATCATTTCTCATAATGAGGAAGAAAGGGGTGATTCCCCTTTCCCACCCCAAGACTATGAATGGCCTCAAAATTTGCCCTGAATACTGGAGAGGCCTTCTGGTCCAGTACTGGAGAGTAGAGAGCTACAGAAGGAAGGATGGAATGGGAGAATTGCATTGCACAAGCAGAAGTCCACTCATGTGACTTTGGATTTCACTCAAATTGGTTACATTTGTATTATTACAAGTGAAAACACCTCATTAATTCATTGGCCAATCACCATCTGTCTGTCTGTCTGTCTGTCTGTCTCTCTCTCCGTCTATCACCTACAGTGCCACAATTTTTCAAAAGCTCAGAACAATGTACGTCTTATGTAGAGGGCTCATATTTGGCCGTCCAAAAACTTGTTACAATGTATTGAATCAACATGTGAAAGGAGAAACATGATAGGCCCATCCTGTCCATTTCCAATTCCATTGCTTTTCTCATGTTAAGATCAGTGAATATGACCAGGAGAGCGAGCTACACATGGGCACTGGCTACATGATTAGAAACCTCAGGGTTCTTAATCATGTGGTGAACAATCACAGGTAGGATATGCTCTCCTGCTCAGACTTGTTACTAAGTGCAGACAGCAACAGAGCTGGAGATATATGGGAGACATAAGACTAGTAGGACTATCATGCCTTCTTCTTCATGTGTTCATTAAACATATTTTGAAATCAGATGGATACTGAAAGGGCTGATTTTGGCCTATAAAGCCTATATGTTTCAGGGACAAGTAGCAAACTTTCTTGTGTTTTGAGCTTTCCTGGGGAAGTCCTTCTTTCTGTTCCATCACCATCACAGGTACATCTGGTGGGAACACAGAAGCAGGTCTTCTCAGTGGCTGCCTCCAGGCTTAGGAATTTCCTTCCCAGAGAAACTGGAATGGCACCCTCCCTAATCTCTTTCTATAAACAGATTTTTCTGTTTTAACAGGCTTTTGAGGACTGATTGTTTAGATAGGACTGGCCTTGCATAGTGTGCTGGATTTTCTCTCCATTATTTTGTTGTGCTGGTTTTTTTTTTATGGTTCATGTTCCTAGTTAGTTTTAATTTGTTTTTGATACTTTAATCACTTTTTAACTTTTATATTTAATGAATATTTAACTGTATTTTAAATCTGTTTTAAGCTACTGGAAAAAGGGTGGAATATCAGTAATTATAACAATGACAGCAGCAGCAGCAACAACAATAACGCTCCACACGTGTGAGGTCATTCTCTGTACCATTATCTTAATTAACTGATATAAATATGTAGAATCAACTCCAAAGAATCAGTAGGGATATTTGTAACAGTCTCCCTATACAAATTAACTCCCAGAAGGAGGAGTTGTCAGTGATCCTGTCTTGATTCCAAAATGAAAGCTAATTTTTTTTAGAAATATTCATTTTTTCTATTTTTTTAAAAATGTATGAATGCTAGAATTGTGCACATGGATATAGTGATAATACACACACACACACACACACACACACAATGTGAATGTCCAATTGATTCTATGTATGTGTCAATCAGTATGTGAATATTGTTCTAAATGGTCTTAGCTTTCTTTTAAATGGTCTTTAATTGTTTCAACTGGTTTTAAACACTTTCGTTTTAAGCATTAAAACACTTAGTATGCTTTTAGCCTGCTTAAACTATTCTAATTGCTGAAACTGTTCTAAACTGTTAAATTAATTTTCTTCAATACTGCCATGAGATCTTTGCACACAGAGTAGTGTTTGTGTGCATTCATACAACAAAAACAAGCCTCCATCACTCTGCAAGGAAGAACAAAGCTGATATTGTACATATGGTCAAATCAGCCAAATGTAAAATTATATGATTGGTATAATTTTTTTTTCTTGTGGTGTTTTACCAGTGTGTAGGAGTGCACAGATGACACTGCACAAAAGAATCTTGATGCAATCCATATCACGATTGCTGTTTTGCAATGTTGTATCACCATTGCCAGGAGCGTCATTAAACATGCTTGAGGGTGTTGGGGGAATTGAGAGATTTTTAATAATACATCTCCCAATCTGCAGAATATTTAGTAATGCACAGGCAGAAGTTGAACAAATTGCCAGTCCCACTTTATCATCTCCACCCCAAACACACTTAATCTAACTCAAAATAAACAGAAACAGTTTGGTTAAAAAGTATGAAAAGTTTACTCACAAAATCTTGCACATGGTTTACACAGGTTCAATTCTTAAAGAAAGTAAGAAGAAATTAAGCACTCACATGCTTGCTGAAAATAATGACTGTTAGGAGATCTCAGAGCATGCTTTCAGGACAAAAGGTGAAGACAAAAGAGAGAGATGTAAACGGCAAGAGAACCTTTTAAGAATAAAGAATATGTATGTGCTTGGGGGAAGAAGTGTTGCCCAAAACAAACAGCAAGTTTACTCTAGGCTATCTCTCTATGCCTACAACAAATATGCAAACTAACTAGCCAGTTAATTAAACATGCCAAGATTGCCACTCCCAACAGAGAGGAGATGAACACGAACTGAAAACTGGAAAAAAAAAAGTACATATCCCAGCTCTGGAATTAGAAATCTTTTTGTTTAATCTGGAATTGAACAGGAGTGGAACTAAGGGGAAAGACAAGCAGAGGAACCTAATGGAAGAGACAAATCTCCTCATCCTTTTTTTTAAAAATAAAATTCTGTGTGTGCCTATAGAAGGTTTGAGCTAGGGCTGGCTCATCTGAAGTCCAGTGAAATGTTCAACAATTTGGGGAATATGGGAAAACCCTCTGAAAGAATTTAGGAGAGAGGCTAGACATTTAGCTGGATGTCACAAATGTTCAAGTAGGAGGGATAATTAATGTAGAATTACAAGGGAGTCTAAGGGCTTTTTTATTTTAATTGTTAAAGGCAAAAGCTGAAGTAAATAGCTAAGGAGCCTAGTCACTGCTGCATATTTTCAAAAATGTTTTGAGGATACTTTCTCAAAAGGACTCCACGTGATGATGCTTCTTCATTTTCAGGAACACTGTGGCTAGGATCTTGTTAGTAAAGTGTGCAAGTTTATCCTCCTAGTATCCCACATATGTGCCTTTTTTTTTTTTTTTTGGTCACTGTACAAAGAGAAATCCTTTACCTTCTTGTTCAATGATCCACATGCTAGTATGACAAAACTTTCCAAGGCCAGAGAATATTTCCACAGTCAATTAATGGCAAGAGAAACATAGGACTTGCTTGGGCAACATTCAGCTGTAGTTCTGCAGCCAGAAGTTCAGTGAAAACATCATTCTCCTGGCTTTCTAGGAAGTACAGAGATCTGGGAGAATGATACTTGTGGGCAACTACTTGGAAGGAAAAGGCAGACCCATATACATTGGGCCATACTTTATTGAACTATTTACAGGAAACCCCTAACTTGCAGTGGGGCCTGCCCTAGTCTGGAACTATGGCAAAGGTTGGAGGTCCTCTGTGGCCTCTCCCTTTCCAAGTACAGCAAGCTACCAGGGACCCACAGCCAGTCTGTTACTTCAGAGTTTATCAGTGGTCAGCCTGACATCCTGGGAAATCTGCTTTGTCTCTATTCTCTCAAACCACACACACTAAAGGGAGACATAGCCAACATTGACTCCAAGGGCTATTTCCTTCCAAGCACTTAACCCCATCACCATGAGAAGCCAGTTTGGAAACCAGTCCTTCACCTAAATGGTGCTCATCTATGATCCCAATCTGCTTTCAGCATGGCCTGCTTCTGTGTAAATTATTCAAGGGCAACACCCAGACAATCATTCCCTGTGTCCTGTTGGCAACCAGTACAGGGCAAACTCCCCACCATCTTTTTCTAACAGTGCCAATCAGGCGAACAGGGCCAAAATATTCCTACCTAGTGCTGAAGGGACCAGCTACAGTCTGCACTGGCCCACAGGGTGGGAGTGTCACCCGGTTGCTGGGGGTCCCTTAGGGAATTCCCAATGCCTGTCAAAATTATCACTTGTGGGGAAAATTAGCTATGAACACTGCTGTAGCAATGCAAGTAGGGCAGGGTAATTAAGGACCTTGAGCCCAGCTTTATGGAGTTGGATCACAGAGAATCAGGCTAACTGTTCAAATTTAAGTATTTTATTGAAAAAGATGTCAAAATCCATACAGTCACTCTTGTTGCACTCACTCACACAATCATACAAGATGCTATAGAAATTAGAAAGAGGTGAAAATTAAGAGAGAGAGAGAGAGAGAGAGAGAGAGAGGAAGAGAGAGACAAAGGGGTTTGGGTAATACTGTACCAATCCAGAAGTCTTCAGCTGGGAAAAGACAAGTGAAGAGCCCAACTCAGCCTAAGGGAGAGGCTGAGGGGAGCTTTCTACTGGCAAAGGAACTGCTTGCAATTCTGGGAGAACTCCCAAAATGGAGGACAAAAAGGGGTTCTAGTTATAGGCTGAAAATGTCCTGGGGACCAGATGGCTGTATTTTTATGAAGATGGATCTCAGCTTTGTAGTTCAAGGAAAATACAGCCAGGCATCCTTGCATATCTCCAAGGTGTAACATTCCTGGCTGTTTGAAATGTTAATTTGATCCCAGAGACCTATCTCCTGTTGGCGCTATTATTGCTGAAAATCCATTCAAATGGTCTGTGGGAACCATTTCTGAGATTCACCTAGAATGTATGATAGAAAACAGGGCTACCCTTTGATCTATATCCATAGCTCTGCTTGCCTATGTGTCCTTCCAGTAGATCTCTATGGCTCACTATGTTTGATATAGGATAATTATGCTCCTCAGGACATAGTATATAGGTGTGGTAACAGGAGGATGGGCTGACCAGGAAATGAAGAGAGTGACAACAGGGAATGTTATATCTCTGCCAATACTGCTCTGGCCTTAGATGTATCATGACATGAATTACCCTTTTCGCATGGCAGTGTACAAGTGAAAGGGCCCCTTGTTAATGTCAGGAGTGGTCTGCATGACGCACTCCCATTTCCGCCATGCTCAAGGCCCGCAAGCACAGCAAATACGATTTTCTTATTTTCGGCTTTTAGCTGAAAATAAGCCATGCTTGCGCAAGGCTCACGGGCCTGGGCCGCACTCACCTGCAGTGCGGAGTCTCTGGAGCTGGGCCTGTTGCGTGTCCTCTCCTCGGTGCAGCCTACAACTCCCAGGCTGCACTGTGGAAGGAAGGGGCGGGGTGCAGGCGGGGCTCTTGTGTGAGCAGGAAGGAGCTGCGGAGCCCAAGCAGCGGGGAAGCAGGAGGCTAGCGAGAGCCTGCCCGCCCAGATCTTTCACGCAAGGTCCACACTCCAGCAGCGTGAGAAGGTAAGCTGCGGAAAGGGCCAATGTCATGGTGCTGCCCTGCCTCCTCCTCCTCCTTCTGTGGATCATGCAAGAGTGGTTCTGTCCCCTCCAGCAGCCCATAGACCTAAGGAAGGGAAATGGAACTGGAATCTATTCTCTCAGCCATGACACTATATTCAAACACTGCCTGACACCCCTCACCTTCCCTTAGCCACAAATTTACCTTAGAGGACCTGTCTGGAATGGTAAAAGGTTATCTCTGGGGCTGAAGAGGAAGGACACCTTCATTGACAGATGGATTGTTGTGCTTTCCCAGGCTTATGTAAGATCTCAATCTGCATGTCTTATGTCTCCTCCTATGGCTGCCCCCATGGGAGTGTTAACACCTTTGTGATATGGCATAGAACTCTGCTTTTCAAAGGAAAATCAAAGGTTTCTAGAACTGATCTCCAAATTCAAGGTTGTACTTAAATTAGATCTTTGGAATCTAGCCATCGAAAGAGATTCTGATAAGATGGTGGACAAGTTTGACTTAATTTCATCTGAATTCCCACATTAGGAATAGGCAACCTATAGCATCCTAGATTTGCTAGACAGCAACTCCCATCAGCTTTAGCCAGCACAATCGGTGATGAAGGATGACGGGAACTGTAATTGAAGAACATCTGGAGGGTAAAAGATTCCCTGAGGGTCAGTGTGGTGTAGTGGTTTGAGCACTGTAGTCAGCTCAGCCCTGAAACCCACTGGGGTTTCTTGGGTGTGTTCCATACTCTCAGCCCCAGAAAACCCCATGATAGGTTTGCCTTAGGGTCCCCAAAAGCTGGAGATGACTTGAAGACACACAACAACAACAACAACAACAAGATTCTCCATCCTTGCCTTAAAGCATGTTTACATTTTCAGAATCTACTGATGCCTAATGTATCTCTCATCCTTCCTTGACCACTGCTAATGTTATAAGTACTTCTGTCCTTCCTGATTATTATCTGATTCCTTATCTTTCTCCGTCTAGCATTGACAAACTGCTTGAGACTGGGGCCTTTTTACATAGTGAAGTAATACTTGCACATGCAGAGATGTAATAAAGTGCTACTATACAGCATGAATTTCTTTACATAGTGTGACTCTTCCTACATCTATCTATGCATGTTTTTAAAAATGGGGCAGCTAGTCAGCAAAAACAATGGGAATTATAAAATGAGAGACAGGGAGATTGCAGGAGAGTGGAGAAAACAGCAGAAGGAGGCAATATTTATATCTCTGTTCAGAACTTCAACTCTAATTTGTATTGGCTTTTGTTCCTCACAGCGTTGAATAACCTAATACAAATGTTACAGATCCAAATACAGATGCTGATACAAGTTATGGTTCTCCCTCTCTTGTTTTATGGATTTAGACTTTGTGTTTTCAATGGCTCCATGGCAGATAGAAAAGAATAACACTACCCTTTTTGCAAAGAATTTGGCTTAGCTATTTATTCTTCACTCACATCTAAATACAAATAATTGCATCTGCTGACACCCACCCCTCACAATCCTCACCTCTGTTCTATCTTACCTCTTCCATTTCTTTCCTCTGTTTAAACTTTGAATGTTTTGGGTTTGCCTCCCGCTGCTGCTACCACATAAATTTTTGTTTGTGAAATTCTGTATAGAGTCATGTATATTGGTAGCATGAATACATCTATAAAACATTCCTGGTTTTCCTCAACTGGTGAGAAGTTATAGGGCAGCCCTATAGAATTTGGTTTCCTTTAGACAAGAGCAACAACAGTAAGTTCTCTCTAACTCCAGGAACTTTGCAGTTTCATTTGGCCCTTCTCGACATTTCACCTTGGATTGTCTCCAAACTGAAAGGAAATGGGGATCCAAACTAGAGAAGTAAACCTTCATTTATTTCATCGTTGCATTCAAGATGCTGTGGAAATAAAATTCAACAGTCACTTCTTTATGTGGAATAGGTGGGCAGGATCCTCACCTGAAACACTGTGGCCATTTCTGGGCACCACAGTTCAAGGAAGACATTGACAAGCTGCAAGATGTGCAGAGAAGGTCTTGTTTTCGGCTGCTCCAGAGACTGGAACACAAACCAACAGATTCAAATTACAAGAAAAGAGATTCCATGTTACAAAGAACTTTTTTTAAAAAAAACATAAATGGTGTTCAAGGGGGGAATGGAAGTGGTGGACTCTCCATTTTTGAAGGTCTTTATTCCTGCAAGGCAGAAAGTTGAACTAGATGCCCTGGATGATCCCATGATTCTGGTTCTTTTGCTGAAGTATGCTGCTTCACTAATTACACATGCCACACACACACCCCATTGGGTCATGAAAAGGTGACCATGTTCTCTGGACTTTACTGACAGACATATACTGAATCTTCATCAACAAAGATGCCATCTTTCCATGCAGTTAATCTCCAAATAAATCTAGTTGGTTGCACACAGCTGTAATGAAGGAAAGCAGTAAATATACCAAAGCACCTGTGTCCCTCCCTGGCTCCCCCCCCCATAGGTTTTTGAGTATTACTATTATTGCTATTTTTGACCCTCTAATTACTTCTCTGTTTTGTTCTCACCTGCACAACAAGTAGCTGGAGAATTTTTTGAACACTGGCATCCGCTTCACCGTCATCACCTCCTACTTCTCACTGCAGGAAAATAAATAAACTCTTGGCTTAATGAATTGTACTTTGTACTTTCAAAAGAGTTTCAGGAGCTTCTGTGAAAAGCCTTTCGGCTTTGAACATTTTTTTCCTCAAACACAAATCAGTTCCTCTCTTTCTCTCCTTGTTCTCTGGTTTTTAACTTTCAGAGAATTCTAATTAGAATAGTGCCTGCATGACATTACAGCCCACCTGCTTCTACAGCAGAGACAGTTGAAGGAGAGAAGAAAACCACATCACTGTATTAAGTTTTACAGATAACTAGGCTTTCTCATTTGTTCTTCAAATGCTGTGATGCTTACCTGGGAGACTTCATTCCCTAAAAGCTTACTGTGCAGCTGTGAAGGGAAGGACATGTTGCCTCTTTGGTCTAAGCTTTCTTGAGTGACTGAATGGTTCAGACCAGCATTCAGTGTCAGAAAGGCCTTCAAGGCTCACAACAATGTTCAAAGGAAAAACATCCCTGAATCAGTTCTGTCCTCACAAGACACCCATAGCTTGTTCCTTCTCATGATATTTCTTTAAAACTTTAGATCTATCTTATGAAGAAAAAGAAGAGATAAATGGAAATAGCTGTGGGGCTATGACTGGTCCTTGCAGAGCTGTCTTTCTTTGCTTAACAGTAGAACTGGCTTTGTGAGAAAAATAGAAAGTAATCTAATTTATGTATATTTGGGGTAGCCATGTTGGCCATACCACAAAATGCAACAAAATCCAAAATACATTCAATGATGATATTTGTTAGACCAACCAAAAAGGCACAAAACACGTAAACAACCTTTCAAAGCTCACTGGCTTCTTCATCAGGCAAAGTTCTTAAAGCTCACACAGGAGAAGAAAAGTGGTCATATCAGAGTCCCAGGCCTGTATCTTGCTGGAAACATTTATTTAATATGGTATTTAATGTGGTTCAGAGGGCAGTTTGATGCATGTAGAGGCCCCACCTGAGGGGACTGAGGAGAAAGGCAGTGAAAGTCAGGCAATAAAATTTTCATCTCGATTAGCAGCGCCAAAAGAAATCTCTGTATGAGATCTAGGCCATCTCCCTCCTATGTGAAAGTGTAAGCATCCCTCCTTTTTAGGCAGAGTAGTGACAGAGAAGCCAGAAAGCTTTGAAATCTTATGTAATATATCTTTTGCCTTTTGGTTAGCCTAATAAATGTATCACTGCAATATGTATAATCAAACTGAGTAAATTTTTCCTAACACAAATGATGTTTCTTATAGGTTAACTTAGTGGATCATCTGTTGGGTTGCTAGGCCCCTGCTTGGCCATGGAAAGCCACTGGGTGATGTTAGGCAAGACACACTCTCTCAGCCTCAAAGAATGGCACAGGCAGATCCCCCCACTAAACAAATTCTTCCAAGAAAACCCTGTGATAAGTTTGCCTTAGGGTCACCGTAAGTCAGAAAGGACTTGAAGACACACAACAATAGGTCTCAGGGAACCAACTGAAGTATTCAGGAATTCATCTGCTCTTCTGGAGTACAGTGGCCAATATCCTACACTGTTAGATGTAGCTGCAACAATAGAACTCCCTCATCACAACTACGGCTGCCAATGCCTCCCCCCCCAAAACCCTAACTCATAAGCCAGACTTCTGAGGTGCTGCTTCTGGGGTTGGTGGGAAATGATGACTGTAGTGCTATCCCAGTTGCAAGTTGCACTGAGATGGGCATCTGGACAGATTGCTCAGGGTTCTGCCACATCTGGTTCTTTCAAGGCACCTCACTGCCAGAAGAACAGTTTGGTCATTGTTTCTCAGTTCCCAATCAGCAGCACCTCAAAAACCCAATCTGCAGTGTCTTGGAAGCCTTCAACTGAGGCACTGCCTGGGTGAAAAGAGAGTTTTTGGGGTGTCACTTTTGGCTATTAACATGAATCCCCAAAGTTACAAGCTTGTAAATATTGAACAGGATACTGGCTTATGGGCTTTTTCCACACATGAAGGGTATTTCAAAAAGCTCCCAAATGCAAAAGATTGTTATTGTTGTTGTGCTATTGTGCATCACAATGCCACCCCAAGAGTAGAGAGAGAGGTCTTAGTAGTTTGAAGAAATGGGAGAAAAAAATTGGAAAATATTCTTAGGGATAAAAAAGTGTCATGGAGGGATACCCCCAAACAAACTAGTGAAATGGTATACTAACTCTATTAGGTGGCGAGGGGGGTGTTACCCCAAAATGTGGGTGACTCAGGGGTCCATCCACAGTGCCAGTACCTCTATGTGATAATGGGGAATTAATTAGCTCATATTAGGAAGCCTGTGAGAGGGGGGTAACCTAATGAGATATTTCCACCAATGTTTATAGGGTCTTGCAGGAAAGCACCAGCCAGAGATTCCAAAATAAGTTAAAATATGTTTTACTGAAAGTTCATGCGGGCATGCAAAAGATCCAGACACTCACACAAGGACTAACCAAAGGATGAAGGGAGGAAAGTTGTGGATTAGGGAATGGGTGATAATTACTGATCTGGAGAGCAGTGAAGAAAGCAGCAATGTGGCTTAGACTAGTGCCTAAGGACAGTACTAGTTTGAGAATCAGAGTGACAGTGTGGCAAGCAAGTGAAGTACTGCATCAAACCACTCAAAACAGAGGGTTACTATACAACTCTGAGGGCATGGTTGTGAATGGCTCTCTGGTTGAATAAACAATGGTTTACTCATTGTTTACTCAGTTAATGGTCTTAGTGTTAGGTGACAAAAGTTAATGGCTGTTGTAATAGCTCTGTAATTGTGGAGAGATATGGGAACAATGCAAAGAAATGTCCTGGTGTGTGGAGACAGGGCTGAAACAATCGATGTTTTAGTGGGAACTTCCTTTGGCCATTATATACTCAGAGAAGTTCCAGCTTCAGCTTAAGTCTATTGTCTCTGGGGTTGCCTGGTGATCTGCCTGACAATGACATTGGCTATGCCTGGAGGGGATCTGCTGATCTGCTTTGCAATCACATATGTTCGGTCCGTAATTTTCTTCTGCCCAGCTTGACCTTTCATGCACATCAGGTTCTATTTTATATCAATGCCAATTAATGTAGTTGCTAATTAAATCATATTTTGCCAACTGAACCATACCAAATCTGGGGGAGGGGTGCACAGGCCTGTAATAGGGGGCAGAAAACCAGATGGAATGGAGTGGCTGGAAAAGGAAGCATCGTATTAGGTAGCTATTTTTTTTAACAGAGAAAACCAAGATTTTGTTATAGCTAGGATTGGGAACCAGTACATCCAGTCTACCCAACACACCCACTCCACAAGAACCCAAATTTGTTGCAGCAGAAGGTAGATTAACTGTTTGAGATTACAGTTCCCAGACTTACGCAGCCATTGTGGTTCCTGGTTGGCTGGAAGTTGTAGTCCTTAAGAATAAAATATTGGTGGTAAATGTCTACTAAGGAGAAAACTTCTAGTGTGTATGTATTACAAAGTGTGTCCTCAATGGGCCACTTGAAGTCTGGCTCAGCTGTAGATAGAGCTCAGCTCAGATAAAGTATACCTAAACAGATAAAGCATCTGTTTCCCATTTTACATTTCTGTGTCAGAAAGAGAAACTTTATATACCTAAAACGTAACATAAATGAAGAAGTTCTCAGTTAAAAGTCTTCCCTCTTCACTGAATTAAAATAGATATTCTCTCTTTCTCTTAAATATTTGAAAACTCTCAGCATGTTCTCCATTTACCACCTTCTGCTCAAGCCAGATTTACCCTGTTGCTTCTGCATTTTGTCAAATGAATTGTCTTGCAAGAATCCAAGACATTCTTGTTAAAATACCACAGAAATAACTGGCATGGGAGCTGCCATTATAGAACTAAACAGAGTGATTCCACTGTACAATACATTTTAAATAGTCTTATCTATTGTTAAATTACTTAATAAATCAGATTCTCCAAATATTACATTCAGCCTTAGAAAATCCTAGAGGTCCAACTAAACAGGCTAAGGTCATTTTATATAGAAGAGCTGATTCAAACTGAAAAATAAATATGCACATTTAAAACCAACCTACTGTCAAATACTTTAGTTAGATCAATGATTTGACATTCTTGCATGAAAGAACATTTAAGCATTTGC
The DNA here is from genome assembly GCA_030412105.1 of Cyclura pinguis. Lineage (NCBI taxonomy): Eukaryota > Metazoa > Chordata > Lepidosauria > Squamata > Iguanidae > Cyclura > Cyclura pinguis. Next base: position 206,808,322 of record CM059599.1, read on the forward strand.
CTTACTCACCTCCTGATTCTTGGACATAAATCATTTATAACCGTTTTCTATTCTCTGTGTCTTTTCAGTGTTATTGGATCTTTATCTTTCATTCTGGTCTAGGCTCCTAATGTAATATATTCAAAACTTTAGTTCTGCTTCACTTTCCATATTTGGATGACAGGATAGTTGAGGTGCATGCAGCATTAGGAGGAAGGAAAAAGCTCTTTAACTTTTGAAAATTCTTATTATTTAAAGAGAAGAGCTCTACTGAAAAAGAAAGAAATGGGATTTCTGATGTGGCAATTTCTGTTATCAAGTCGAGAAAGTAGCTCCTGTTTATTCCATCATAGTATGTTCTTTCTTTTTAAGAACTTTGCCTAGTCATCACCTGGGCCAAGCAGGACCATTTTGAAGTGAAAGCTATTTAGCCCCAGTGTGGAATGCAGTGAGATTAAATGGATTTAAATTCATTTAATCCAAATGGGTTGCATAGTTAATGTGCTTCCAAGTAACCCTGCAGTTTAAGCCTGTGCTTGAATGTACCCATGTCTCTATAGATTCCTTCAGTTTTGCAGTGGCATCATGAAAGAACTGGACAATGGCTGGATAAACTCACATATGCTGGGAAAACATGAATGTGGAAGCTGGATACCAAACCCAATGGTCAAGGCTCTCACCAATTCTCCCTTGCCTATATTTTCTCTACCAAGTACTGTACAATCATGAATGGTGTGGAGAAATTGAGTAGGGATGCCTTATCTTTTCTTTCTCATAATACTAAGGCCCAAGTTGATTCCATGAAGTTAAAAGGCAGGAGGTTCAAAATGGAAAAAAGGAGATACTCCTTCACTCAGCATATATGGGGAGCCTTCCAACATGAATGACTTTAAAAAGGGGTTAGAAAAATTCAAGGAAAATAAGACAATCCACAGCTACTTGTCATGATGTCTTTGTACTACCCCTAGTATCAGATGCAGCAAACTATCAAATACAAGTTGCAGGGAGCAGGGGTGAGATGGTACATGTCCTAGCTGTGGCCTTACTGTAGGCAAATAGCTGACCACTCTGGCAACAGAATGCTAGATTAGACAGGTCTGTGGTCTAATCTAACATAGCTCTTCTTATGGTGATTTGTAAAATCTAGTCGTGCCTTAAGGCCCAATCTTCTGCATGTATATCTATGTGTTAAAGACTACTATAAATCAGTTCCTTCCATATATTACATATAAGATCCCCTTCTTCTAATGCAAGTGTCAACCTGTGGGCCAGATGTGACCTCAGAGCCCCATTTGAACACTCTGAAGCTCTCCAAATTCCCCATACCTTCCCATTTCCCTTCCCTTCCCTTCCCTTCCTTTCTCCTCCTCCTCCCTCCTCCTCCTCTTTCTCCTCCTCCCATCATAAGCACTGCAAAATGCAAGAGTTTGGTCCTCATTTTACCAAACCTCCAACATCAACTAAAAATTAGCCAGAAATGAAAATGGATGCAACATGATGCCATTTCTGGTGACATCAAGCATGTTGGGGCATCCTGCTTGGGTGTGGGTAAAAAATGGTCCATGTCTCCTCTACAGTTGCTGCCCACCCCTGCTGTAATATGTCACTTGCCTAAAAGCAAGTGCCTGAAAGCAATAATAAGTAAAAATGACAAATAAGACTAACCAGGGGTCAGTTCAATTAAGGACATGTTACTCCAATTAGATGAAATTTGCAGACATATTATCGCATCTAGAGGGGATTATTCCTCTCAAATTGCATGCAAACATGTGCCAGGAGTTTTATGTTACAGTTCTTTAAATTTTTAGTACATTTCTTGTTTTTAAATTCATTTATATGATTGGATAAAATTTTCAGCATCAAAGGATATCAGATCTGTTTGGCTTCAAAAGGAATAGGAGAAGGCAAGTCTGGGCAAGAGTAGCCTCACTGTAAAATTTCAGCAAAAAGGATTGGGTGTTTTTTTTTTTTTTGGTAGAATGGAGAATGTTTAAATTGTGAAGGGGGTTGATTTGCTTCCCCCTACACACTCCAGGGGTTGTAAACCAAGCTGTATGATAATGATGTATTTCCTAGATATGCATCTAGAGCAAGTAACTTGAAGAAATTGACAAGGGTAGGTACATGGACTGAAGAGGTATAAGTAATGGAAAAACAGTTGAAGGATTTTGGAGTCTGCCTGATAGCTACCAAAATCACAGAAGCTGCAATAGGGTGGTGCAACAGGGTGGATTTGAAGTATACAGTAGCAGAAGCACAAGATTTGGAACATCCAGCATTTTGGAGGCAATCATCCAATACTTTCCCAGATGCCACAGATTCCACTAAAAGCTGTTTAAACATTCCTTCCCTTGAGAGATAGAGATCTTTAAAAAAACAAACCTGAATACAAAATCAAGGTTATGATATATTACTACATCATTTCTCCTCCCAAGCGCTGATTGGACCCCTCTGACAAAACCATTTTGGACAAACCATATTTATAGGCTAGAACTGCCACTCACAATACTGTCCTCCATCGTCTCCTTTGTTACCCCTCTCTATATAGAAAACTTGATGGAGAAATGTATCTATTTTTGGAGAGACACTATCTTTGCCTCTGTGTCTCTCTAAATCCAAGTGGCTAATATACCTTCAGGAGTGTTCAGCTCAATTCAGATTGGGAGTGTCCTGGTTCAGTTCAAGCACTGACCAAATATATCTGAACCAGCTCCATTTGGTTTGGTATTTGAGGTTCAGCTGAGTCTGAAACATAGGCCTTTTCTGCAGGATAGTGCCCTCTTGGCATGGGGATGTGAGAGGAGCAGGACTATGATGACATTATTGTGGTCCTGCCCTTCTTCCGTCCCCAGCTGGTGTGATCGCGAGGTATATCATTGACAGAAAAACTCCATCAATGGCCCTGATCGTGTGAGGTTTCCTTTGCAGCCGGGCATGCAGAAGGGCTGGAAGCATGATCACATGCTTCCTTCCCCACTGCAGCATGGGAAGAATGCAGGCTGGAATGCAGAAGGAAAGGGCATGTCCCTTATGCTCCCTTCTGCAGTCAGCCAGTTGGATGTGGAGAAGAGCATTGGGGACACACTCCCATCCCGGCAGAGGTGCTGCCAGGATTGTGATGGGACACTGCAGAAGACCATTGTTGTGCAGAAATGGCCATACATCTATAATGTATGAATCAAACTGAGCAGATGATTGTAGAACCAAGAAAACCCAACCTTTGTATACTGAAGAGTTAAGGCAGTTTGACACCACTTTAACTTCCACGGCTTCATCCTATGGAATCTTGGGGTTTGTAGTTTACAATTTCTGCTAAAAAGCTCTAGGTTTGTAGTTTATTTATTCATTTCTTTTATGCATTTATATCCTGCCTTTCTCAAGGCAGATGACAACTTATTAAGAAATAGCACAGACTAAAAACTAATCAAAAACATCAGCAAAAAAGTATAAATGTGGATAGTATTTAAAATGATCTATAAATGAAAACCGTTAAAATTTATTTAGAAACATATAAAAATAAACAAAACAGCACAACACACCATTAAAAGCCTGTCACAGTCAATTTCAAAAAGCCAGATGAAAGAAGAATGTTTTTACTTGCAGCTGGAAGGAGAGCAAGGGGGGAATTATTCTAGCTTCCTTAACTAGGGAGTTCCAGTGAGTGGTGGCAAACATCAAGAAGATCCTCTCTCACTGGCTCCACCAAATGAATCTAAGAAGGTAGTGGGATAGGGAGAGAGAGGCCTCTCCTGAAGAGCTCTTAGAGACCTAACAGGCTCATATACAGGAGAAATCCACTATAATTCTGTAGAAGAGAATTCTAAACTTCTTTGCCTAATTATACAGTTCAACATTCCTTAAAATAGAGCCATGACATGGCTGTCCCTCTTGCTCTCAGGGGGCATTCCTGTGAACATCTGACTCTGAGGACTCAGTATGGTAATTTGAAATAGTGATATAGTGAAACCATCACATACAGTGTTCTTTCCTCTTGTGAATGGTAAAATGGAGGCTGTGACACGTGAGTGTTACTACATGCAGAGACCATGGTTCATCATCTCCTGCCACCTCTGTTTCAAAAGAATCGGCATGTGAAATGGCCTTGAAGTCACAAACAGAAAATCTTCCCAATTCTTACTACTCCCTCTGTTCCAGCAGTGGTTTAATGGGAGAATTATGCTGAGGACCTAAGCTCCTGGAGATCAGCTCCTCATTTTTGAAAATTTGGGCAGTGGGGAGAGTAAGTATTGGATAAAGTCTGTAAAAGTGAAACACTGAAGAATTCGAGAGTTATTCTAGGATATGCCAGCATAATTAACAACAAGCAAACAATTCCTATATAGATTCCACCTGTCAATTACTTCAGTCGCCCTTTTACAGACAAAAGGGATTTTTTTCCTGTTTATTTTGTACAGGCCCATTGACCTGTAAATCTGACATTTACTGTCACACACTTATGCACATTTCACCTACTATCTGAGAGTCATGCTTCAAATTGGCAGAGCAAAGGTCCCAAGAAATGGAACTGGCACCTTCAGAAAAACAGAAATCAAGGAGTAAATGCTATTGTGATTACTGATGCTGTTGCTTGGCGTCTAAATAATATATGATGCTGAGGACGCTTAGCAAGGGAGACTATGAACCTTCAGCCTAAATCTTACATTTCAAAACTTCTCAGTGGCAATATGCCTCCATCCTTACAAACAAATTAAAAAAAAAGTTCAGGAGAAGTTTAGGATTTGCTTGAATGACAATCTCTACACTTCTGTGAAACTGCCCCCATATTTCTCACAAGTTTTGCTGCTGTTCCACTTGCTCTGTCAGTGAACACCTGGAGGATTTGCAAACTGTGCCAACTGGACATCTTCCAAGCTCATTTGAGAATATTCCATCACAATTTTGCTGAAGACTGTTGCTTCAAACTGCTAAGGTAGGCAAGGAATAAGAAATGAGGCTTTAGCTTTTGGGTGTTTTTTTTTTAAAGATAAAAAGCAGGGTTTATTCTTGAAGAGGAATATGTCTAATGATTAGTAGAATGAAATTGTAGAATAGACTGCTGGATGCAAATAGGAACAAGGAAACTTTTTAAAAGAACAATCTCAGGTGGGGTGTACATTAAGAATGGAGTTAATGAATTACTCAGCCTTCAAACCACCAGTCCATTGAACCCAGTCCTGTGTAGTCTGACTGGAAGTCCCTCTTTAAGGCCTTTCTGTTGGAGATCTTTAACTTAGAAATGGTAGGGATTGCACTACCACATGGCTGACCCATGACTTCCTGAGGCATCATCATCATCATCATCATTATTATCATTGCAATCATCATGACTACTTCCATTCTATATACAAAGGTCAACTGGGCTGGTGGCTGCATGTTTCTTCAAAACTAATACCCTCCAACTTTTCACAGATGAGAACTGGGATGTGTGTGGCCAAACAACATCAGAGTGTGGTCAAGATGGCATTAGTTATTAACCAGGAAGAAAACACAAGATGGGAGAGGCTGCAGTGGTTTGCTTTTGCCTGAGCCTACCGGGAAGGGCATGAATCTGCCTCTCCTCTCCTCTCCCCTCCACTGAGTTAACTGAGTACAAATTACTTTTTAACTTTAAACTCAGTTTTCAGCAACTGAAGTAAGCTGAAGACAAAAGGGGCAAGTGGAAGGAGGAGAGAGAAATTGGGGCATTTTAAAAGCAGCTGAAAAAGTGGAATGACATAGAATTAATTGAGACTGTGCCTGCCAAACTAGTATGAAAACTGAAGGGTAGTTAAGGAAGCACACTTCATGGGTCACAACTTTCTTTTCCAACATCTTGCTGCAGCCTCCACTATCTGCCTCATTCTGTCAGGTCTTTGAAATATGTAATATCAAATATAACTTCAAAGATCACTAAGGCTTATGTCATCCAAACCATAGAATCACAGAGTTGGAAGAGACCCCAGGGACCATCCAGTCCAACCCCCTACCATGCAGGAACACCCATCAAAGCATTCCCAACAGATGGCCATCCAGCCTCTGGTTAAAAACCTCCAAAGAAGGAGACTCTAACACACTCCGAGGCAGCATATTCCACTGCTGGGCAGCTCTGACTGTCAGGAAGTTCTTCCTGAGGTTCAAGTGGAATCTCCTTTCCTGCAGCTTGAATCCATTGCTCCTTGTCCTAGTCTCTGGAGTGGCAGAGAACAAGTCCACTCCCTCCTCAACATGACATCCCTTCAAATATTTAAACATGGCTATCATGTCCCCTCTTAACCTTCTCTTCTGTAGACTAAACATATCCAGCTCCCTAAGCCATTCTTTATAGGGCATGGCTTCCAGACCCTTCACCATTTTGTTTGCCTTCCTCTGGCCACGTTCCAGCTTGTCGATATCCTTCTTGAATTGAGGTGCCCAGAACTGGACACAGTATTCCAAATGAGGCCTAACCAATGCAGAATAGAGTGGTACCATTACCTCCCTTGATCTAGACACCATACTCCTATCGATGCAATCAAGAATCGTGTTGGCTTTCTTGGCTGCTGCATCACACTGCTGACTCATGTTCAGTTTGTGATCTACCAAGACTCCTAGATCCCTTTCACGTGTACTGCTATCTAGCCACGTGTCCCCCATCCTATATTTGTGCCTTCCATTTTTTCTGCCTAAGTGTAGGACCTCACATTTCTCTCTGTTGAAATTCATTTTGTTAGCTTTGGCCCAGCTCTCCAATCTGTCAAGGTCTTGTTGAAATTTGATCCTGTCCTACGGTATATTAGCAACCCCTCCCAATTTAGTATCATCTGCAAATTTGATCAGCATGCCCTCTACTCCTTCATCCAAGTCATTGATGAAGATGTTGAATAGTACTGGGCCCAGGACAGAATCCTGTGGCACCCCACTAGTCACTTCTCTCCAGGATGAAAAGCAGCCATTCGTGATCACCCTTTGGGTTAGGTCGGTCAACCAATTACAAATCCAACTAACAGTAGCCCTGTCCAGCCCACATTTTACTAGCTTCTTTGCAAGAATCTCATGGGGAACTTTGTCAAAGGCCTTACTGAGGTCAAGATATGCTACATCTACAGCATTCCCTTCATCAGTCAAGCTTGTAACTCTATCATAAAAAGAGATAAGATTAGTCTGGCATGACTTATTTTTGAGAAATCCATGCTAGCTTCTAGTGATTATGGCATTACTTTCTAAGTAATTATAAATTGACTGTTTAATGATCTGCTCTAGGATCTTTCCTGGAATTGATGTCAGGCTGACCAGGCGATAATTATTAGGGTCCTCCTTTTTCCCCTTCCTGAAGATGGGAATGACATTTGCCCTCCTGCAGTCTGCAGGAACTTCTTCTTTTCTCCAAGAGTTCTGAAAGATTATTGCAAGTGGTTCAGAAATGACTTCTGCCAGTTCTTTTAATATCCTTGGATGTAATTCATCTGGCCCCGGGGACTTGAAATCATCTAGTTTAGCCAGATATTCCTGTACTACTTCTCTACTTATTCTGTGCTGCATTTCCCTCACTTCCTCACCTGCTCCCCACGCCCCAGGTTGGGTACTTCTATCCTTTTGGGATCCAGATGCTTAAGCAGCTTATGTACCATGGGTAGCATTCAGACATCCGTGATTTTATCTTTAATATGATAGACAAAATATGAAATACCATCTTTATTTGGGATTTTGAAAATGCTTCTTTTGCATGTTTTAGTGTGTTTCACAAAGGGTTGAAACTTGTTTCTTAGTAATGGAGACACAAAATAGAAAACAGTGATAAAATGGTTCCTTTCTGTTCTTCCTAGGATATTCAGAAGGGAGATATAGTATATAAGCTCAGGAAACTGAAAACTTAAAGGGAAAAGAGAAATCTATTTTGTGATGGGAAACAGAAACTTTGAAAGGCTTTCTGATTGGCTTGAAGGTGGGGAAGTGGAACTTAATTCATCTTTAAAATGAAGCAGACAAGAATAAAGTCAGGGTCAAACTAAACAGGGATTTGAAGGGTCTTGCTTAGGACTATACTTCTCTATGTTGTTTTCACATCCAGATTGTTTTTATGGTTAACTGCTAAGAGTATTTGAAAAATCCCCCCCCCCGTAGAAATATCACAATAATGGTCAAATTGCGAAACCTTTTGTAAAATCCAAATTTGCTGACAGTTTTACCTTGATCTGATGCCTTGATTTTCATGCCACATCTAATTGCCTTAGCAGTCAAATTTGTATTATTTAAAGAGGTTGAAAAGCTCTTCTAGGGAAGGTTGCGAGGAAATAAATATGTTCACTTGGTGGCAGTAGAGAAGACCGGAGGAGTGATGAAGTTAGCTGATTTGATTTCTCCCCTAGTGCTCATGATACCTATTCCGTTATACCCGACATCTCTAGACAGGGTGGGAAAAGAAACCCTTTTAGAAACCCTGAGCAGTCACTATCAGGAATACTGAGCTGGATGGATCAGCAGTCTAAGGCATTTTTATTGTGTATGGAACAAGGCTTCACAGATTTATTCTAGAGACTTTATTCTCCCTTCAGTCTTTCTGTCTTCTTCTGGCCGTTGGATATAGGGATACCAAAACAGCTCAAGGTGACTTTCCTCATCAGCCCAGAATGTAGTAATAACTACAATTATAAACAGTCAACAAGACTTGCTGAAGTTTCCCTCAACATTGCTCCTCCTTTGCCTCTTTCACATAATACACTGAATACATCATAAAAGTCATTTCCAGGGTTCCCATAAACAGTTTATGCACCATGCAGTTTTTATACACCTGGATTCAACCAGGAGTTATGCTGAACATTTGTAAGAGACATAAACATAGAAAGCAGACACAGTCCTGCTCTATGAAATTTCACAGTAACATGTGACAGTGTGAGGGATATTGTATACTACCAATGAAGCTTTAAGAATGGGAAAATCTGCCAGTTTTGCTTTCTCTCACATTCAGTTCTTTTTTCAAAAAACCAGACTATATGATTCATAGTTTCCAGCAAATTCTTGAACTGAACTGAAACAAAATATACTTTTTCCATTTGCATCAGCCAAATTCAATAGATGTAGTTAAGGTTGACAGGTGAAATAAGGGGCAGGGCTACTACCTCTTTAATGGCTGTGTAGAAGATAGAATTAGAAAGTGTGCTTTTATTACAAGCAACACCAACTGAAATTCCCTCCTTTATACAACAAGTAACGTGAAAGAGCCCTCTCCTTTATTTCACTTGGCAACATTAGATGCAGCTGTATCTGGAACGGAGCGAACAGTGTTACATCTGGCTGCCATGTAGCTTCTCAGTCAAACATAAAGAGCTTTTCAGTTCAACAAAGTGGCAGCTTTCATTCAACACTACCATGACAGAATAGTCAAGGATTCAAGTCTAGACTTTTAAGAGTTAAGTACTCTTACTGGATGGGTGAATGTGATTCTTCTCTTTTCCCCCACATTCCTTTTTAAATGTCCAACTTCTTACCATCCTGAAGAAGAAATATAGTATGAATTTTGGTAAATTGCAATCAAAAAAGACCTGAAACAACTTTCTTATCTATTCCTATCAGGCTTCTAAGGGTAACAACTTACTGAGAGGAACTGTGTGTGTGTGTGTGTGTGTGTGTGTGTGTGTGTGTGTGTGTGTATTGTGTCTGACTCTATGCTACTATTAAAAGTAATCAAAGAAGCTTACAGTTGAGGAAATCTACTAATATTTCAGTGGCAAAAAGTTCAAAATTAACATCCGTGCTACAGCCAAAAAAGTCTCTCGACTTTGCCTGCTGTCTCTGGACTCTGCCTACTCAGCGTAATATATGATAGATAAGACAGACAGCAAGGCCTCTGAAGCTTATCTTTAAAAGATCTTCATATGGGGGCAGGTGATCTTTAAGGTGACCTGATTATAAGCTGTTTAGGGCTTTGAAATCAACCACAGAGAGAAGCTTCTAACCAGTGCAACTGACCTGAGACTGGAGAAATTTGTTCTCTTGGTGCCAGACCAGAGGCTGGCAGGCACATCTTGCAACAATTGAAGTTCCCGGATTTCTTCAAAAGCAGTCTTACTTTGTATTTGGCCTTTGGATATATCTTCTAGAGAGCTAGAGTTAGTACTAGGAAAGAACAGTGCAACCTAATACAAGTTTAGGTAAAGAATAAGAACTTGAAGTTAATCTGACTACCTATAGGATGAAAAATTGTTGTGAAGCTTCTTTCTTTTCTATCAACCTAATGCTCTGTCCCTTGAAAGCAATAAGGTATGAAGAATTGGAAGAACATGCTGGGAGCAACTCAAAGAGATGAGGGACAGACAGAAAATCCCAGTGCTGCAGATCAAGCACCCATTTTCCTTTCGGAACGTACACCTGCAGTTAGTCTCTGGGGCTAGAGACAGCTGGTTGCATTTAGAAAGTTGAAGGTGGTTTGAAAGACGGATTGCAGTTTGGTGTGTGTACATGCATCCCGTGTTCACCTCTGGTAAACAAGGTTTGCTTGTCTGGGTATTGTTCAAAAATAACAGCTGTGTTTGACCAGAGCTGCCTGGCAGTTGAACAAATTGACAGTAAACACAAAACAAAAATTCTCTCCAACCACCCTCTTAAAGACTTCAGTCTATGGATTTTTGCAACTGCACGTCAACAAAATATGTCGCTTGTTCAAGGCACCAGTTTTCATCACACAACAGGCTTTGTTGAACACAGTTGAACACAGATTATTTTCAAATAGAGATGTTTGAGAAATTCAGTCTTTATTATTTATTACACAAACTAAATTGATCTGCACTGATATAATGTCCAGATTGGACTATATTTATCCAATTTTCTACTTCTCAAATTTAGTAAGTAGTTCACTGCTTAAAAAAATAACAAATTTTGGCCACTTTGTCTTTTTTTTAATGAGAAATGATAAGAATTGGTTAACTAATTAACAAGCTCTTAAAGCAATTGAAATACGTAGTTTGAAGGGTTAGACTTTTAAAAATACAGATTTGGAGAGGATTTTTGTGTGGACTTTAAAAATCCATATTAATGTGGGAAGCACATGGAATGGGTATACATATATTTACCAGGGATGTACTTTCTTGACTGTTCAGTCCTTTCATGCAGGGATGAATAACAGATTTCTCTTCCAGGCATGAGAAAATGGATATTTAGGTACAGTATTTGATTGGCCCAAAGTGTTGCTGAGGTTTATCCTGCTCATCAAGCAGTATAGTTTTACACACATGTATGCATGCATGCAGAAAGGATTTAACTTTCTTCTATCCAGACTTTATTGGGAACTCTTGTAGATCGCATTTTTGGGGAATGCTGCCAAGCACAGCTAAAACCAAGCAGACATACACAAACTCATGTGCCATCAGGATTGTCAGCATTCAAAAAGTCCCTTATCACTATTGTGGTATTTTACTTGGGGAGGGGAGACATCTTATATTATCCTTTTGGGATGTTCCCTTTCTCTCTCTTTCTCTTTTTGTTACATATTGTTCGAGTGTTGCTCATGCCCCACCAGCGTATGCAGTTTGCAGCCAGTCTTTGGCTCCAGTGAAGCTGGTATAAGGCACCAATGTTGTTGGAGATGGAGGTACCAGCAACAGAGATCCTTCTGGGCCCACCAGGTCTGCTGCTGCAGTTGTTAGGTGGGTGAGCTTGGTCCTAACTTAGCTACAAGCACTGCCTCCCTTGTCCTAGCAACTGCTGCTTCTTCCTGCTGTTTTACTCCAGGTCCAGCTTCTCCACCAGTCGTGCAGCAGAGGAGAAGTGGCAGTGGTGGCAAAACCCAGTCCCACAGAGAATAGGATGAGTGAGGAAGTCGTTGGCAGGAGATTTTGCTTCTCTCTTCCTCCCTGCCCCCCCCCCATTTCTGCCCCAAATAACCAAAGACTAGCATCTTCTAGCAAATGAGTAAGCTCTCTCAGGGGAGAAAGCCTCACTGGAAACATGGCTTCTCAAGCAAGCGCAGACTACCAACATCTGGTGGTGTTACCCCAAACCTTGGGTGCCACGAGGGCCAACTCGTGATGCCATTACCTTTATTTGAAAGTGGGGAGTAATTCACTCAAAAATAGGAAGAGAAGAGCAACTTAGCGAGATCTTGCCTACCAGTGTTTATGGGCTTTCACAGGAAAGAACCAACTGAGAAATAAAATGTGAGCTAAAAATGTGTTCTATTGACAAGATTCACACAAGCACACGAAAGCTCAAACATGCACGCACTCGCACAAGGACTAACCAAAGGAAAGGGAGGAAAGTGGGATAGATGATGCTGAGGGATTCAGGAAATATTTACCAGTCTGGAAAGAAGTGGAGAAAGCAGCAATGTGGCTTAGGCTAGAGCCTAAGGAGAATTCTCTTTTGGGAATCAGATGGACAGAACGGCATTTGGAATGAGGAGAGACTGCACTGAGTAGCCTAAAACAGGGGTATTTGTACCCAAAAAATATCCCAAGGGTATGATTGTGACTTGCACTCCCAGCTAAGCAGACAAACACAAACAATGAAGTTCAGACAGAGTTAATGGGCTTAGTGTTTGAGTGACAAGAGGATAATGGTTGTCATTATAGCTGAGTATTGTGGAGAGGTAAGGACACAATAGGAAAACATCCAGGTGTACAGGGACCAGGATTAAGACAATCATAATGGGAACTTCCCTTTTTCGGCCCTGAGAATCCAGCTTAATGTTTCACACCTATTGTGTTCAGAATGGCCTGGTGGCACAATGGTTAAATGCTGGTACTGTAGCCACAATGTTGAGAGTTCGATCCTGCAGGGCTCCAGGTTGACTCAGCCTTCCATTCTTTTGTAGGTCAGTAAAATGAATACCCAGCTTGTCAGGGGCAATTAGCTAAATACATTGTAAACCGCTTAGGCAGTGCTTTGCACTGATAAGCGGTATAGAAATGTAGCTGCTGTTGCTATTGTCCTAAACTGACTGGGTCTTTTGCCTAAGAGGTAGGTGGGGCTGGCATTCCTTGCCATGTCACAATTATAGTCAGGAATTTGCCTCTTCTAGTGTGACCTTGCTGTCACCTCAGATATCATTTATATCAATGCCAATTAATATGGTGCCAATCTAATATTATTTGCCAATTAAACCATGCCAATTGTGGGGGCTGTGCAGTGCTGTAATAGTGGTTGTGAGGGCCTGAGGTCTGGAGCAGTGTCAGGGGTGAAGGAAGGGGGTGCAGATGGCTCTTACTCCTTCACTCACCCACCCCTTTCCCCAACTCTGTTCTAGTTAAACGGTCAGCTGCTCCTGCTGCTTCTCTTTCTCCTCTCTAAGGACATTCTATGTGCATATGTGTTTGGTCTTGTTTCCTCACCTGCATTTGTGTGCTGTTAGCAGAAGTCAGGATGAAAACAGAATGCACTGATTTTTCACAGTGTACAGGAGGCAGGCAGGCAGACAAGCAACACTGTGAGACCATCTACTACTGGAATAACGACATGCAAAAGTCCCGCATCTCTGCTTGTCTTCCAGGATGAAACTCAGCTTTTCAGTCAGGGAAAAGAATAATGAAGAATATCAATTCCATCTCTATTTTAACACCTCCTGAGCCTTAAGATCTACCAGGGAGGACAGCTGGATCTCACCACTGAGAATAAACCATTATGTGGAGATGTGGGAGAGGATCTTCCTATATGTGACCATTCACCAGTCGTCAACTGGGGATCTGATTGGCATTGATGTTGGCCTCATTTCAGTGCCCAAGTTAACACCTGCTTTTTTACCCAAGTTTTGGGGCTCAGTGATCCTACTCTGTTTGTGGTCTATTGAGCAGTAGCCTTTATTTTGATTCTGCTGGATTGTTCTGAACAGCTTGAATCATTTAAAATTTCTAAAAGCTGCTTTCTTTATTGTAGCCCATGTTTGGGTGTAGGGCCAGATAGAAATATTTTAACAAACAAACAAACAAACAAATAAATAAATAAGAGCATGTGAAGACAATATGAAATCAGACAGATTGATCTGTCCATTCCCATTTTCTTTAGGGATGCACATTTTTGTTTATTTGATTTCTTGCTGAAAGAAGGAACAATTTCAAAAGTTTTCACTCCACTGTGTGAGAGCTTTATGACTTGTTTTGTACTTTGGGAGTTTTCATGAAAATTTTGTTTACTAAAAACCTTTTTTTTTAAAAAAAACTTGTTTTATGCAAAACATGGACAGTTTTGCACAAAAGGCAGCATTACTTGCATAAATTAAATTGCTTTCTTCGCTGAAGTTTTGATTTTGTCCAAAACAAGTATTTACACATACCCAAACCACATGTTTTGAGAAAAAAATTCACCAGACGTGAAAAATCTGACAACAGTTTACTATTTTCTTGACACAATGTCTTGATGTCTGAAATTGCCCATTGTCAACATATGGAGAAAATTTGTGAGTACTCTTTACATCTCTCCTTCCAAGTAGTTACAGATGCTTGAAAAGGTAGATGTGGAAGCCCAAATACTTTCCCACAAATATCACAGACAAACTTTGGGAAAAAAACAGAGGTCAAATTATTTATATGTACCCAAGAACTACATATTAAGCTATTGATTATATCTTCCTATTTAAAAGGAAACAAAAGATAGAATAGGCAAAAAGGGCTTGATCCAGATCAAGTTCACAGGACTTAGGCAATGAATGGTCTCATTCTCCCCATAATATATTCCTCAATCATGGCCTCACTGCCACCCTAATAAGCTGTCATTTTTTTTCTAGAAGAAAGCTTCCAGGAAGAGAAGATGCTAGAGAGAAGAGATGTATAGGAATAATCTTCACTGGGGAAAACAGGAAGTGGCTGACTCAGTGTTTCCCAAACTTTGGTCCTCCAGATGTTTTAGATTGCAGCTCCCAGAATTCCTGACTCTTGGCCAGGTTGGCTAGGACTTCTGGGAGCTGAGGTCCAAAACACCTGGAGGACCAAAATTTGGAAACCACTGGGTTAACATGTTCCCCTAGCACCATGGTTCCAGACCAGATTTGTATACACAGCTGCAGCCACTTTCTTTCTCTTACACACATTGTCTATTTTTTTAAAAAGAAAACAAAGTAAAGGAACACAAATGTGATTACATCTTTAGCTACTTGGACTGCAGCTATCTGAAGGATAAATGGTAAAAATCATTGCAGGGTGCCTGAACAAATTTGTACAAAGCCTTTATATGAATGCCCTCCTCCCCACCCCAGCATCAGGCCTTTAGCAGGTGCAACGTTCCATGAGGGTGGATTAGAAGTGTCACATACTTACAGAATTAGCAGGAGAAACAGAAAACTGCAAATTAATTGAGGATACAAGGATGCCAGGAACTGTAGTCATGCCTAAGTGGAACTCATCATATGCTGAGATTAGTTTGGCAGCATTATACAGGTTTTAATCTTGTACCTCACCCGTTAAAAAAAAAAAGTGACTGCATATTTCATCACTCATTTACAGATGCTTAAAATTAAACATTTCATCTTTCTGAAGTTGCTTCTTAGTTGTACTTGTAATGGCAAAAGCTAGTGGAAAATCTAGTTAGCAAAACTTTAGAAAAATAGAGCAATATGAACATAAGCGTAGCTTTTTTTCTTTTATTATCTGTGAGCTGTGCAGTCAGGAATTGTCTGTAATAATTAGCATGAGAATATATCCTTGATGACATTCAAATGACATGAAAGAGGTCTGCGTTTCTTCTATCAAAGAGCATATTTATGAACTAAAACTCCAAAAGGCTGAAGCTCTAATCGTATTCTTTTAATGATAATTTCTGCATATGATTTTAGAATTGGTTAAGTTTAACTTCTACAAACTCTAATAGCAGAAGCTTTTCATTAGATTTCTGCCGCTTGCCACATGTACACACACACAAACACACCAAAGAAAATTTGGTAAAAACATATATGGAGAAATTGCCATTCAGATGTGAAAGCAGATAATACTGTACACTATAGAAATATGAATAAATTTATCTTTTCATCTTCCTTGAACAATTCTATGAATGGTGAATAGGAAAAAATCCCATTCCGGAATCAGAAGCTATTATATCAATTGCATTTCTTATTTATTTAGTGGTTATGATGGCCTCTTGCAAACTACAGTAGGAATATATAATACATTCCTTCCATTCCTTCATGGTTCATAAAGCCATATAGATTTATTGAAGCAATTAATGTGATTCTTTTCATGCATTTCATAATGAATCGGGGTGATTTTTTTTTTTTTTTTTGAGAAGTAGACTGAAGTTGCAAGTACTGCAACATTTTGCATGGACCTCTTTTTGTTTTGCAGAGTTTTGATTTCATATATCATTCCCCTGAAAAGTTGTCCCTAAACTCTCTAGTGTTAAACCGTCCACATTTCCTTTTTGTGGCTGGCCCTGTGCCAGCTCTCCCTAGACATTCAAGGTTAAGACATGACAATGGCTACATGGCCAATAAAGTGTTGCCTCTGCCTGCACTGAAATCCCTTAGTACCTTAAGAGTAACATCTGAGACAGAATGGGATTCTAACATCTTCATCCTTTTCCTTCTTTATGATTTTTGACATCTGTGTTTGATGAGGAAGCCAGTGAAGTTCGAAAGTTTGCATGATACATTTTCTGCATTTTGATTGGCTAACAAAGGCATTGCTTTTCTGTGGATTTTAGAACTTGTTGTATTTTGCCGTATGGTCAACATGGTTATCCCTAAATAGATTTCCTGGATTTGAAGATGCTGAATTTTGCCACAACAGGGGGCAATGGACTAGGACTTAATTGTTTGAGGTCTTTACCTCCAACAAGGGTAAAACTCTTCCACCGGATGACAACTGATAAGTTTTACCCCTTACAGTACCTAAAGGTTTTTCCAGGTGTAACACTATAAATACTCCTGGAGAAATTCTTTATTCTCTGCCTGAGAAAGGAGCAGTTAGTTTTACATGGGTCAGGGACAGCTGGTTCTCAAGGAAAGTTACTTTTCTGTAGCTAATGGAGTTGAAATTTTATTATTTGTCTTCTGTTGTCAAGGTCTGGGACCCGGGCAGAAAGCCAGCCCAGAAATGGGAGTGAGAGAGATAACAGAATCAGCTGGAACGTGTCAAGCAGGGAATTAACCAGAGAAAGTCTATTTACCAAAGCCAGTATGACAAGCGAAGCTGAAGTCAGAGTCCAAAATCCAGGGGTCAGGAGCTGAGAGTTCAATCGAAGATAACAGGTGCTGGAAGAAAGGAACGGGCAAGGAGAGAGCTTGTAGAAAGTTTGCCATAAGCAAAGGAAAGCTTCCAAGCACGCAGGTAATATAGCGAAGGCACAGGTGTGGCCAGTCACCGTGTCTTAAACTTAATCAAGGAAGCTTCCCTTTGCTCAGCTCTCTTAAGCCTCCTCCTTCATTGTGGGCTGATTGGAGCAGGCCCAAAAGCCTCTTCGGGATCACTGTCAGAACCCTGTTCCTCGAAAGGAGCAGGCAGAGGAACATCCGAGCCTGCTTGGTCCATGGCAGAAGGGAAAGCTTTTGAGCTGCAGGACTCATCTCCAGCCTGAGCAACAGGGACGAACAGCTGTTGCTCGTCATCAGCAGCTTCATCAGCAGCTTCACCAGGAGCTTCAACCATCACGTCTATTGTCCTTTGTCCTTGGTTCTTACCTGGCCAAGAAGGAGTGGTCTCTGCCTGCACTGAAATCTCTCAAAACTATCTTAAGTGACAACAGAGTAGCATCTGAGAAAAAGGCCCTTTCTGCATGTGGGGGGGGGGGACGGGTGAAAACACCCGAAAACGGAGCTTACCTGAAGCTGGGTAAGTCCGTCGCCACACGGAGCAGCGCGAGCTCGCTGCTCCGCAGTCCTCCGGCGTCCCAAATGGCAGCTTCCGGTTGGTGGAGGCTCTCCACCAACAGGAGAAGCTCGCCAGCCGGAAGCCCGCCCCCGGCAGATCTGCAGGCACGCGCTTGGGCGCGCCTGCAAATCCGGGTGAGAGCTGGGCGACGGAGCGGCACGGGGCTGCGCGCTCCGTGCTTTTTAAAAACCTCGAAAAAGAGGTTTTTAAAAAACACGCAGCCCAGGTAGTTCCAGCCGCTCCTGAGTGGATTCTGGTGTGGAACTACAAAAAGTAGTCCACGCCAGTCCACTCTATGGTGCAGAAGAGCTCCGTGAGAGGTCGCTCTGCACCATTACAGAAGCCCGGTGTGGAAATGGCCAAAGTATAGGTTGGTGACTCTAGTATCTTCACTGCTTTTTTTTCCTCCTGTATGGTTTTTAACATCTTTGCCTGATAAAGAAGCTGGTGAAGCTCTGAAAGCTTGCATGATAGATTTTCTGCATTTTGGTTGTATCACTCTCTTGTTGATTTTGGATTTTGTTGTTGCAGTTCAAACAGCTGAAGCAGAGTATTATTTATATCTAAATAATTGCCCAAGTTATCCTCGTCATTGTCCAGGAGATGCCACAGGTGATTCAGTAATCTCAACTGTTTTTTTTCTATTTGGGCCTCTAAAGATAGATCTAATCACAGTGCTCCTAGGCTATGAACTTGGTCCTTCAGAAAGTGTATAGCCCTGTCCAAAACTGGTTAAAGGCCATCTCTGAGAACAAGAGAACCATCTACCATTGCCATCTCCATCTTCTTGGTTGGAGCTTCAATTAATGGATGAAGCAAAAGCTTCTATTCACCTGACTTTGATGAAAAGATAAAACATGAAGTTAAAATTCATTGTTATGCATTGGTCAGGGCATCAAAGTCCACCCAGCTAAGCAACACTCTCCAGAGTCACAATAATCATCATGCACAAGGTGGTCCACCAGAAATTGTCTAATGTTTTGCAGTTTATCTTCTGTCTTGATACATAGTAGGCATCTCAGCCAGCTCAGGCAGGGAAACTCCTAGACAATAAGGTGAACAGTATACCAACAGCTCACCAGTTCTGTCTCTTTGGCTCAGCACAAGGTATAAACCTGCAAAACTGATACTTGGTCCTCCTTATGACGGGGACAGAACCTTTATGCATGATGGCTTTCATCCCACTTCCCAGCCTTCCAGTCTAAGTTGGTGATGTACTGAGTAGCCAGATAAACAAAGTTGGGACTAGGAATGTGAAGAATAGTTATTAATATTTTATCCTACTTGTCCTCACCAGCCCAGCATGTAGTGGTCTTGAGATGAGAGGACAATTTGAGTCAGTAGGTCAGTGTCCTAAGCATTCAATTATTTCTACTTTGCTTTTGGTAACACTACATATTGGAAAGTTGTTGATGTTGAAAGTGGAATAATAGCACTATAAGAGTGTAGTGCGGAAATGGCCAGTGTCTCTGCTGGCAGCAGTTGATAAAGACAGTTATTCAAAAACATTTTTTTATTAAAAAAATCCATTTTTGGAAGGGGCATTCTCTTTTCCTTGTTACATACAGGAGGATAAGCCTGTTGTGATTTATTATATGTGTCATCTACATACAAAGGATTGACTCCAGATTGTCCCTTTTGCTAACAGAAGAATTGCTTCCTCCTGGGCAAAAGATGGAAGATATACACGTGTGTGTTGGTTGGGGGAAGGTAATTTTTCACCTACAGTCCCTCATGCTACTTATGAAAGTATCTTCAGTCCTCTGGAAGACTTTTTCAGAAGCCTCAGGGAGCTTCGTGTGGAATGATGAATCCATGAAAAATAGCTCCTTACTAGGAGCATTGTATCAGAATGGTTGCTCTCATGCTAACACTGGGAGTGGCAGTGTGACAAGGAGTTGTGATAGGATTCTGTAGGAATCTCTAGCACTGCTTGTCAAATTGCCACTTGTGGGTGGGAGGAGACTTGATGTGTCATCCTTCAATGCCCTCCTTACCAGCATCATGTAACTCCATCCCTCTGTGCAGCTGCCTGGATTTTAAAGTGGGTTTCAGGGGTTGGATCAGGAGACAGATTATAGACATGGCATTGTGGGTATGTTTCTGATGCAAGATATAGAACATTATTGTTAACTTTATTTACACTCCACCTTTCCCCCCAATCAGGACTCAGTGTCATACGTAGTAGTCAATATCATGGCTGTTATCTTTCTAATAAAAGCCAGTTTAAGTGAATTTAAAAGTCATTTACACATAAACATGAATTTCATAATTCTGAAGTTAGTATGAATGAGATATGGTTTACGGAGGATTCCATATCTTCATGAAATATAAATGTAAGTAGTTAATACAGCATAAGATTGGAAAAAGGAGTCTATTTTATTTCATTTTTGTTCATTAAAAAAATCTGCTAAGTTCCGGCCCTTCCCCTAGGGCCATGCCCAACGAGTGTGCAAACCCTGAGCACAGTCCCAGCTTGAAAAGTGGGCCCTCAGCCCCATAGAAATTGTGCAGTATTGTATATCTGTTCAAGTTATAGTGCAATCCTATCTTACCTTGATTCCATAACCACCTTAAACACTTCTCATCTTGCCTGATTTTAGAAGCTAAGTAGAGTCAGACCTGCTTAGTACATGGATGGACCTTAATACAAGTGATGGGAAAGAGATCCTAGCATGGCCACTATTCAGAGTTGGAAATACATTTTTTAATTATTAAAATGACAACAAATACATCCAAGCAGTTTTAAAAACACATATGTGATGATGAGATGCTGCATACCAAACAAGGAGTAGATTTAAAAAAACTCATCTCTGTATCAAAGCATTGTACCTAAGAACATGGTATTTGCTCATGATAAAAATGCTGTTCCAAAAACCAGTAAGGTATTGTGGGGCCATCCATGTATCTTTGTTTTGATTGACATATATAATGAACAGAAATCAATCATTAACGAAGTGATTTTCACAAAATTCATTTTTAGAGTGTTTAATCTGACATGTCAATTTCTCGATAAGTAAAATTTTCACCCCCACAATTGGTACTGAGCTAGATGGACCAATGGTAGGGCTCATTATAAGGCTGCATGTCTTTTTCTTCCTGTATTTTAATCTGCTGTTCTGCACCTCAATAGGGAGAAGTGGGTGAAAAAAAATGTTGTGGTTGCTGTTACCACCACCAAAGTCAAATGAGCATAAATTAGTATGATGTGCTATTTGTCACACTGTTTTCACTTTGTATGGTAAATTTTTCTTTCATCCAGCAGCCGATAAGACCAATCTGGACTTGGACTGTGGGATGAGGAATGGAGTTTTAATCCTGTGCGGTGATCATATTCCTCATTAAAATCCTGCCTGCACCCACTCCTGCAGTTTGCAAGAAGAAGAAAGCTCCTATTGGCACCAACTGGGACTTTTCCCATTACTGAGAGTAAAATGGGATAAATTTCAAATGTAATCCTAGGAGAGGTAGAATCCCTTTCCTTGTCCTCTGTCATCGTACTGAACTGAGCATGTGTCCAAGAAAAATAAGCCATATGAGGGCAAACAATGTGACAAAATGAAAGGAAATTCTGAGATTACAGTGGTTGTTCATTTCTTATAAACATTAGGGACTAAATTGCGAAGAAATCCAATTATTCTTTGCACAATTATACTTTATACTGAAGGAAGAGGGAACCTGTGGCACTCTAGATGTTATTGGAATGTAGCTTCCATCATCCCTAACTACTGGTTATATTGGCTGGGGCTGATGAATTTGGAGTCCCACAACTTCTGGAAAGGGATTAATCTATCCTCCCTTTCCCAAGGATTTCAAAAGGGGATTTGCTGTTCAATAAGGCTCATAGTCCCCCAGAGGCAGTTACATTGTTCTAGTATCCTTTTTCTTGCTGCTCTAGTGCAACTGTGTAAATTTAAAACATGAGATTTGATCAGAATTCAGAATGAGAAGGGTGACAGAAAAGAAAAGAGTATTGGGAAAGCTCCCAAATGGGGGGAAAATCTTTCTGTTGTGTGAATAGTTATTTATTGAGAGCAACCAAAGTGAAACATGAAACAAACAGTTTACCAACTCTAGGTGACAGCAGAGGTCAGGCAGAACGAGAAAGAATGGAAGTCAAAGGAATCACTGAGAAACAAATACAAGAGCAGCAAGAAATATTTATAGCAGCTGAAAACAACAGGCTGCAGAAGCAGAAGGGGAAAATCTTAGGACAGAAACTGGACCCCAATCAGCACAGGGCAGAAAGCAAGCTCCAGTGCAGTAGGAATATCAGAGCGGCACTGATACCTTGCATTCTAAGCCTGCCCCTGGACGTTACACACAGTTAGAGAAGGAGGAGTTAGTTGCACCATTCAGTCCAACCCTATGGCAATCAGTAAGGGTAAGATGGAGTAGTGGGTTGTAATGCAGTAGTCAGTTTGTAGCTGTTGAACATTTAAACATGGTACATACCCTAAAGACACCAGAACCCATCCGATCTTGGAAGCTAAGTAGGCTTAGCCCTGGTTAGTACTTGGGTGGGAGATTGCCAACAAATACCAGGTGCTGTAGGCTCTGTTCCAGAGAATGGAAATGGCAAAAGGCAATCCTTGCTTATGAAAACCCTATGTAACACACAAAATGAAAGATACTGTATAATTGGCACCTGGCTAAGTACACTGGCTACTTAGGTACATATGTATAACTTACATACACTATGTATATGTATGCATAACTGAGTAACTTGTCTTGGCCTGACCTTCCAGTTATACCTTAACAGCCAACAGCCACATCAAACAAAGGTGGTCTGTTCAGCTGCCAATCAGGACATAAGGAGGAGGATATTTACAGCCTCCCTCCACAAAAAACAGCCAGCCAGTATGATGTTGTGACTGGAATGTTGGACTATGACTCTGGAGAGGAAGGTTTGAATCCCTACTCAGCCATGGAAACCCACTGACTGATCTTGGACACATCACATTCTCTCACCCTCAGAAGAAGGCAATGACAAAAGCCACTTTGCATAAATCTTACCAAGAAAATCCTTTCATAGGTTATCCTTAGAGTGCCATGATCATGACTACATAATTCTACTGAATACTCAGGAGTTATGAATCCCTAAGGTTATGAATTCATGACTGCAATACAGAATGCCAGTCAGTGTCTCTTAGACTTTTAAAATTCTGTTCAGTTTTCCAAACTCCTGTTATGTTCTGGGGTCCTCCATCTCTGTAGAAGTCCTGTGACTAAGTAATAGTGGGGTAGGCCATGTCTATCTGGCCCACTGCTTTAGGCAATGGTCTTTAGCTGTGGTTTGTTGTTATACCATCAAGTTGGCTTCAACTTATGGATACCATATGGTGAGAAACTGTCACAGTCATCAACAATCCCAGCCCAGGTCTTGTCAATTCAAGGCCAAGGCTTCCCTTATTGATTTAATCTATCTATAATGCAGTCTTCGTCATCTCCTACTGCCTTCTCTTTACTAAGCATTATTGCTTTATTTGTAACTAGTTGGAAGTAGGGATGTAAAGAATATTTGCAAATTTCCTCATCCCTAACGACAAAGTGTAATTGAAGACATGCTGATAGAAAATGTTTAACTTCTGTGAGATTTCTCACATAGAGGGATTGTTTTGTGAAAAAATTGCATGTGCAAAAATATTTTTAATGTAAATACTTTTTTTTCCCACAAGACCCAACATTTGGGCAAAAAGAGTATATTTTGTGCAAAAGAAGCTACCTTTGGAACAGATGTGTTGTTGCTTTACAGAAAAAAGGGGTGTTTATCAAAACCGAGATGTTTAGAAAGAAATTTTTCATGGATTAATCCTAAAAATGATTTAATAAGTATAAAACCTGTCACAATCTCACCCATGGTCAATTTTTGTGTGTGTGTGTGTGTAATTATTCATTTTTTTGCATGATGAAAAGGCAAAAATGTACATGTCTATACACAAATTTAGAGAGCTGGCATGGCATAGTGGTTTAAGCTTTGGACTACCACCTTGGACACCAGGGTTCAATTGCCTGTTCAGTCATGGAAACCCATTGGGTGACCTTGAGTGCATCATATACTCTCAGTCCCGGAAATCCCCATGATAGGTTTGTCTTAGGGTTGCCGTAAGTTGGAAATGAATTGAAGGCACACAACAACGATGCAGGAATTTGTTTTTGTTATGTGCTATAAAGTTACCACGTTTCAAATGAGTTGATTCTCTTCCTGTCAGTTTTCTTTACTGTCGTTCTTTCACCACCATACCGAGACATCAGAAATACTATGGCATGGATAATTTGACTTTGGCGTTTCATGTTATGTCTTTAGACTTAAGGCTTTCATCTAGTCCTCCATCGCTGCCCTTCCAAGTATTAATGTTCTTCTGATTTCTTCACTCCAGTCTTCATTTTGATTAGTGACTATGTGAATTAGTGAAAGGATGACTTTCTTTCTGTCCTACCATCCTTCTTGCTGACTTCTGCTACACAGTAGAATTCCCTTACATTGGAATCTATGTTGGCCACTTCTTTAATTTCTTTTAGACAGCAGGCAAAGACTTTTTTATTTCAACAAAGTGTGGCAGAAGGACCTTTTAATGGAGTAATCTGTATTTTTATGTACTTTAAACTGTTTTAGATAGTTTAACATGGCTGCCTATTTATTGGCTTTTAAATTTTGTACCACATCTTGTTTTACTTTATTTCATTTTAATTCTTCAGTATAAGCCACTTTGGTTCTCATATATGTGGGATATAGATTAAATCTACCATATAAAAGTCAAAGTTTGTCTGTTTGTGAGTTTGTTTGTTTGTCTGTGTCAGGCTGTGTGAGGCGAGAAGACTTCATATGATTGGCTGGCTGTGAAGATTCTATGGAGTCCTGAGGTTGGCAGTTCTGGGAAGGGCCTTTAGAATTCTCAGTCAGAGTGTTCAGGCCAGTTGCTATGAAGACGAGGCCCAGCAGCAAGAAGAAGGGCAATGTATTCCCTCAGGAACCCAAACTCTGTATGTTAATAACTCTGAATACAGATTGGATTTTGGAATATGGGGAAAAGTTACATGAACTGAACACAGGATCTCAAATCTGTGTATTTCAACCACATTTAACTCCTAAGGTAAGGTAAGATAATTCCTAACAAGTATTACCTATGAAAGAATAAAATCCCAGGCAACGCTGGATAAATACACTAGTAAATAAAATAAAATGAAAAAGGCATGTAATTGTGAGTAATCATTGTGCCCTGTAGAACAGTGAATTCAAAGGGGCTGCCACTCACCTCAAACCCACCCAGTTGCAAGCTAGGAGTGTGAAATCTTTCCCTGCCCAAGGATAATGTGCTGAGACCACATGTCAGTAGTGGGCAAGGACAGAAGCAAAAGTAGATGGAAATGGAGTCCAAACTGGCATCATCACCCTATTTTTTCTCTCCTTCTCTCTCTCTCTCTCTCTCTCTGCAAAAATCTGTAGCCATAGTTGATTCTGCTCTATGCCCTGCTTCTACATTCCAATAATCTTGGATTATCAGCATTACTTGTTTGGGGATGTAATGAATTTCTTCCTGGATGCCAGGATAGAATCTTTCTATTTCTTCGTCTTCACTGTCAGAAGTTGGTGCATATGCTTTGATCGTGATTGTCCTGATTGGTTTTCTCTGGAGTCTTATTGATATTACTAATTCAGACTTTGATTATGTTCTCCAACTGCTTTTGTTATACCTCACCTCACTATTCATTTCACCTTGTTTCTTTTTAGATTATTATTTGCATAGCAAAACATTGTGCAATTATCTGACTGAAAACATCACATTCCTGTCCACTTTAGTTCACTTGCACCAAGTATTGCTATGCTTATGTGTTCAATTTCTTGGTCCCCCAATTCATACTTCTCATATTCAGTTTTCCTATTATAGGAATTATGCTGCTTTGGACTTTCTTTACACTTCTGAGCACATCATCAGCTGAATATCCTTTCAGTTTGAGTCCAGTTGTATCATTAGACACAGTGCTATTCATTCTTGTCCTTTGCTCTTCCTTAGTATCTGGCTGAATGCCTTCTGATGTGGTGGTCTTCCCAGCACCATGTATGGTACTTTGGAGTGTGTCATCATAGTGTTTTCGAGGAAAATGATGTTTGGAAGTGGTTTACCAATGTCTTCTTTAGTGCATTGCTAATAAGAGTGCCATTGCCTCAGAAATCCTCTGCCAGTGTCACCTCCTACTACTGGTGCTTCCCAATAGCCTCCCTTTTGTAACTTCTCCACTGCCCTCACTGGTGGAACTATCAGTTCTCTTCTGCTGATATGTTCATTAGTTCTTGAGGAGATAGATTAGCTTAAAGAGGTGAACATATTAGTCTGGTGTCTTCATCGTGTGCAGTCCACATTTGGTGGCCCTACCAGAGACATTTTCACAATACACAATTATAATACTATGATTCCAGTGTAAATGTCTTAGCTATATCATGTGGAATCTTGGGACTGGCAGCTGAAGAATAAGCATTTAGAATTCTCAGCCAGTGAGGTCCACTGATGCTTCCCTCAACTGCCAGTTCCAGGATTCCATAGGTTGCAGCCGTGGCAATTAAAGTGGAATCATGGTGCTGTGAATTTTGTAGTGTGAAAACTCATCAGACTTTGTCCTAACATGGACATTTTTGTGAGCTCTTTTTGATCGAGGGACTCCATCATAAAATTATGAAAATTGCAAATTTCAAAGCATAGCTGTATTTGGTTGTATTAATTTCATATATGCAAATTAAGCAAATGTGTTTTGCAATGGGAACTGAATGTAGATCTTCCCATTCTGAGACAAGACTGGCTAGATATATGATGAACACATAATGAAGAAAGATATTTTCTAGGAATAACATTTGTTGTTTCACATGGCACTGAAGCACAGTATAATCACAAGGCTGCTGCTTTGGGTGGGATTATAGTTTTCATGCCATAATGGTTCAAATGTGATTTTCTAGGCTCAGTAAACCGTGGCCTACTTGTGCTTTCTCCTCTTCACACTTTCTTCTCTCATTGGCCTTAGTATACATCTTCTCTGCTTTAATAAACCATAGTTTCCTGCCATTTTATGGTTTCCCAGGTAACTGTGGTTGGCAGGGCCAATTCCAGGTCTCAGGTGGCTGTTAGCAAAATGATTCTTTCTTGATCAGCAGACTTCCTTCCATTTGAGTAAGCCACCATTTTAGTTTTTCACAATGTCTTTTATGGATATTGGTTTCAGGTATTCTGGGAAATTGAAATGGATGTCCAGAGGGGGGATTCCATTTCAATATTCGACAGTGTGCCAGACTGATGATATGTCAGGAACAAGGAGGGAAATTAAAGTCAAGAATCCCAAACTTAGCCTCCCAGCACTGATCAGTGCCAGAAAAATAAGTATACAAGAAAGGCCCAGGGTCCCAGGAGCTGCCTGATGATACCACTTGCTAACAAGAAAGCTGACAGTTTAAGCTCTGTAAACCAGGCTTACTAACTACAGTTTGGTCCCTTAATTATAAACCAGGTCTGTTGTCAGAACTTAAATGCCAGTGTCCCAGTTTGGATAGTTGTTGTCTACAGTGAAAACTGATCAGCTTAAAAGAAAATGGTACAGTTTAGTAATAAAAGAAGTTAAAAATACAAGCATGGAGCAGATAGTTAAAAGAATACAAAGCAGACAAAACAATAAAACAGTCTTACAAGACCTCAACTGAAAATGTCAACTAAGACACAACTGGCTATAGTATCTACTTAAAAATGGGTAATGAAGAGGCCAAACTCACCTCTCTGTGGTGAGGTTGTTACATTATATGTGGATCCCCATGGAAAAGGCTGAGCCAACTGAGACTATTTCTGCACTACACTGTTATATTGCTATTATTCCACTTTCAATATCCTGTGGATTTTCGGGATTTGTAGTTTACTGAGGCCAAAGTGCTCTGTGACTGAGAACTTTAAATGCACTTCCCTAAGTTCCAGGATTCCATAGGATGTGTGGAAATGGCCTGAATCTTTGCTACTGGCAGGATCATTACATCCAACTAAGCACTGTAAAAGGTACTAAAAGAGTCCGGGAGAGGTGAGTAGGCAAGTATACCACCCTGACATTTATGGCATGGGAGAACAAAAGCTCTAGATGATGTGGAACTGCAATTCCGAGACTCAGTTATCACTAGCTATGTTGGCTAAGCATGATTAAAATGCAGTTGAACTGCATCTGAGGTACCACATGTTCCCCACTTCCGTTATATGTAATCACCCAGCCCGCATACCCTTCTCCCCCTGTGAGTGACCCAGAAATCCCCCCGCTTCCGCTTGTCGCACATATACTGCAAACTGAACTTTTATTTCTTAGACATTGTGATGCTCCTTGTCATTTGGTTTCTTTCCCAAATATTTAATGATATGCTTGCTAAATAATAGATGGTTCCACTTAGCAGCTAGAGCTCCCAATCCGTCATCTTCAGAAAACACTGCAGGTACACTGCTGGTACCATATGGTAACCTTTTATGACTGGACAGCCCCTTTGTATGTGTTCAAAGTACAGCATATATATTAATCCACCTCTAACCAATTTGCTGAGAGAATAATGATCTTCTTTCTCTCTCTTTTTAAACAAAATTTTCCTTCACAGATTGGCATTGACCATAGATTTTAAGTTTGGGAGTGTCATATTGATTCATTTTCATCTATTTGTATTATTAACCAATGTGATAGAAAGTATAAATCACTGGGAATTAGCTGAGAAGAATTAGTTTTAAGTCACTACTGAGTGTTGAAGCTTGTAGGGTGACCTTGAGCTATTAAGTCTGTCTCTCAGGTGAAGACAAAAGGAGACAATCCTTGTGTAAAAGCTCATTGAAGGATGGTGCATCATTTTAGATTTTGCTGATGGGGGAGCAGAGAGATTCAATGCACACGTATGTTTAGGATTAACAGGGAAAAACAATACATTTTAAGAAATCTGCTGATGTAAGTACTTTAGCTCTCATAATAACTGCAGCAAGGCATTTCTGGCTTTTGGTGCTTTCCTGAAACCTTTGATTGCTGTTTAGTCCTAAATTCTGGCTTATTCGTGGATCCTGCCTCCTGGTCCATCCTTCACCTTTGACCTGATCTTTGGTTCTAATGTTTGGCTTTGCCTCATCCCATGGCTCCTCGTTTCTGTTTCCTAACTCACCTCCAGTGGCTGCCTGTGGTCCAGCCATGGTGTTTGGTGTTCTTTTTATACATATTCACTACTTGCCTAATCTGAAATGATGGAAGAGCTACAGGACAGCCTCCAGTTAAGATCGCTAACAGTAGCACTTGGTGTCTTTCAAGTCAATGAGGAGATGAATCCATTTTGAATTTTAGTCTGAATTTTAATGAAGCTATCCAGAGGTGCCAAACCTTATCCCTAAAATAAATTAGGCACCTTGGATAGCTCCTTCAAACTTCACATGAATATGTGGTTTGGACTCACTACCTCACTGGCATCTCAGCCATCAGGCAACCGGTTGGTTCATTTCTAGGCAAACTTATGTGGTACAAGGCAATCCTTCAGGATTAGTTTCAGCTAGATGTCATGACAACAGGTGTAGAAAAAGCTGCATACACCAGTTTTTAGAAAGGAGCTTTCTTATCAGTGTTCGGGAACTCTCAAGTTAGGAATCTTGTCACTTTCTGTTCAATAAACACAAAGCAAAATATTGTTCAGATGATGTTTCGACTTCAAAAAGCTGAATCAAACATGACTACACATTGTTACATCACTATTTCATCAAACCAATCTTCATGCTGTCACTGCTAAGTGAACCACGGTTTTAGCAATAGGAGCCAGGTTGCTAGATTACAGAGCAATGCATCTATTAAAAATATTCATGCCAGTATCCTGTGAAATTCTTCCTTGGGCTCAGTTTATAAGTTAACATAATAATCAAAAACACTTCCAGCATCTTGCTGTCTCTCCCCAACAAGTGATCCTTCATTTGCACTCAATCTTTTGCTGCTTGAGATATAGGCCAAATATTATAAGATACTGTCTCTGTAGCACCCTTCAAATGCTAAGGTGAAACTTTTGACCTAGTGCATCTAATTACTTGGCTTATTAGCTTCCCATTATATCAGTAATGGTGTGATAGGCAACGTAATTACAAAGACTTGAAAAATTATATTTTGCTGTTCTATTTTATGAAGTGTGAGATAGTTCTATCTTATTAACTTTTGCTTTTAATGGATTGGCCAGATTTTTTTGTAACTACTTTAATGATCAAAATAATAGTTTAAGCACTTACCGCTCTCATTTACAAATTGTACTTTATGGTTATTTAGAGCCATTTTTCTATACTTTAGTGAAGAGTCATTATTTATTGGTAGTAGGAATGGGATTTGAAAGTATTGAAATAATGGCCGAAAAACATGTATCCCAAGTGTTGAGAAACCCTAATGAGAAGAATTCTAGACTGATGAGAATCTTTGGTATTCAGGACTAATTCCATACAAACATCATATGTGGTTGTTTGCACAGAAAATGGAATTTTAACACATGTAAATTTTGTACTGAATGAGTCCAGACTGTTAACAATCTTCCAAAACTGCACAGTTTTCTATGGCTTACTTGCAGCAAGAAGAAAAATTTCTGAAATTACTAGTTGCTTCTTTTGGGAACAAATTAGCTTAGCATTGCATCTCTACTTTGCAGATTTCATCTGACATCCTGCTAGTTAATCCCAACTAGAGTGGATCCATTCCATCGATTGTTGCATGGTCAGTCAACACATAAGTAAATCACATTGATCCAATGATCTATTCTAGTTAGGACTAACAATAGGATTGAAACTGTACTGTATTAAGTTTAAAGGTTCCCAGCATGCTGTGATATGTGTGCTGTAGTTTTTAATATCATGTATGCTGTAACTTAAATAACTAGCTTGATCACTAGATACAAAGTTGCCTTAGAAATAAATCAGATTATTAGCTTATTTACACTTTGCTTTCAATAGCAACAAGTCCATAGTGCCAGGACCCTTGCTGAGATCCTTTAAGCCAGAAACCAAGGATGTCAAATACCCTAAAGATCCCACTTGATATTGGAATCTAAGCAGGGTCAGCCCTGCTGGGTTTGGATGGGACACTGCCAATGAATATGAGGTATTGTAGACCATGTTTCACTGTTGTTGTTGTTAAGATTTCTAAATGTATAAAACAAAACAGTAAAAAAGTAAAATACAACAAAAGAAACTAAAAAAATGAAGAAGAATAGATATGACGAAAGAAAGAAAGAAAAAAGAAAAAAAGAAGAAAGCAGCTTCCAATATTCTTGACAGCAGTTTTAACTCCTATTAATCTATAAAGCCTTCAATGCTTCACTTTTACAATAAATCAACCATCTTTCTATAAACTACACTTGATTCAGATGACATTTGATTTAGTAAAACATAGTCTAAATTAAGATCAAATTCATATAATCAAAAATCATATAATCTGTCTATCTCTTCTTTATAGAAAGCCAGTCTTCCAATTATACACATTGAAAAGTGTTTAAATTGGCCCCTATCACTTTTTTGCCTCATAACAGCAAATATTTCTCTTAGACTAGCCAATCTACCTCCTTTTCTCCATTTAATATCAATCCTTCATAACATCATGACATCAGCTGCATCTCCTCATCTTCTCCAAAGAATACTATAATCTTATAAATCATTAACTCTTTTAAAATAATTAAAATAATTATTTTTCTTTTTTTCCTCTCTTCCATAACTACTTCTCCATACATTCCACTCCATCACTCAATTAACATCTTAAACTAGAGAAACCAAATCTTATTATTTCCTTCTCTCTCTCTCAAGCCTCTTTCTACTAAACCCCCTCACTTGCACATGTTGGGCATCAATCACACAAAACCTGAGAGGGGCTCTTTCCGTAAAAAAAATCTCCATTAGTCTTGTCCTTTTTACTTTCATTTCCCCCCCTTCCAAAAACTCAAGTAACCACTCACTGTCCAAGCTTTCTTCCCAGAGCCTCACTCCAATACCCTTCTTCCCTCTGTGGCCCTTTCCTCACGAGGTGAGGGAATTGCTCCATGCTGTTACCTACCGCTTCTTCTGGGGTCCGAAGCAACGCGGACTGTCCCTGAAGCCCTTCCACGGGGCTCCTCCTTGGTCCAGGGCGAATCAGAGCAGTGCGAGGTCTGTAGATCCGCACTGCTCCGGCTTCCAAAACGGCAGCTTCCAGCTTCCAAAATGGCGGCTTCCGGCTTCTAAAATGGTAGGGACGTGTGATTGAGCATCATTTTTGGCAACGAGTCGAAAATAATATACTGCATGATTGCTGTGGAATGGCCTTGGGAGTGTTGCGTGATTGCGAGGACGTCATGTGGAACAGTCCTCGCAATCCCACAGTGCTTCCGAGACCATTTTGCAACAGGACTGGCATGTGAAAAGGGCCTCAGTCTCCATAGGAACTGGCCAGGCCCAAGAGCTCTCTGGCTGAGAACTCTAAAGGCCCCTCCCTAAACTGCTAACCCCAGCATTCCATAGAATCTTCTTAGGCAGCCAATCATATGAGGTCATCACCTGACACAGCCAATAATATGAGGTCTTCGCCTAACACAGACAGGCAAACTTTGACTTTTTTCTATTAGATAAAGGAACTAGCAAAACCACCTTTAAATATTCCTGGATTAAGAAAACCCTATGAAATTTGTGAGGTCTCCATAAGTTGATAGAAGACCTGGAGGCGCAGGTGTGTGCACACACACACTCTCACACACACATTTGGTATGGCATTGACCACATGGAAGCTTATGCTCTATTTAATTCAGCAAACCATGGATTTATTGTAGTACAAGGGAAAAGTTCTTTGGAGATGAAATGTCTTAACGTTATTGTTGTTGCTTGTATTGCAACAGTGGAAGCTTTTACAGAGTTAAAAGCTTTACTCACTCCAGTCTTCTAAATCATGAGCATGGTTAGAGGGTTGATACGCTCTGAAAGAAAGGTCCAGGCCTCCTTCCACCTGTTTTCAGATCATGAATCTGAATGACAGGCAAGAAGGCAATAGCTAAATCGTGGAGCACAGATTTGTACATGAAGACTTGAGTTCAATAATTGGTAGCTACATTTTAAAATTACTTCAGATATTGTGGCCTAAGGAAGCCCTCTGTTTATAAGAGACCCTAAAGAACTTCCTGCCAACCAGTGTAGACAATACAGGACTAGATGGACTCATCATTTCATTCTGTAAAAGGCAATGTTGTCATACTGAGTTTACTTCCAGCCCCCCTCCCAAGCCTCACTTCTACCCTTGAAAAGGAGCAGGAAATTCCCCAGCGTTCACTAATTTCGCGTGCTGCCACCACCCACTGAATTCTGAATATACTTGTAACTGAACAGGACAGTGGGACCCTGTCAGTGAATTGCCAATCTCTATGCTTAAGGACCTTTCCTTTCCCTCCTCCTTCTGAGTGAGAGAAGTTCTATCTAAGCGTGTGCCGAAGAATGGCGTGGGAACGGAGAGGAAACAAAGGTTTTACAGAAAAGCATTTATTGTAAGGCTTGCAAGTAAACAAGACAATAATACACATGAGAGGCTCCCCCCTCCCAGATACGCTTAAGTTACAAGTAGTTATAACAACAGATACATTCTTAAGATCAGCCAACCTCCAAAATAATAAAAAGCCCTGACGCGACTAACTACCTTATTCTAGTTACTCACATTTGGGTTCACAGGCTTAGATGGTCTAGGAGAGGAATGAGACCAGGAGGCGAGGCCCAGGCCTGCAGCCTACTACTGGCACAGATCCCATCTCCAGGAGGTTCCTTGGCTGACTCTCTGCCACATGGCCTCTCAAGGATTTTTATAACTTCTCCTTCGAAGCATCTCAAAGCATCTCGAAGATGCTCACCTCTCTTCCCTTGACTGGGCCATTTTCCCCCTGTGACCTGTGAGGCTGACCCACAGTAAAAATGTAACCTAATCCCAACACCTCATTAACCCTTGGTTTACCTGAAGAGGGAAGCATCCCCCTCCAGCCAAGTCTAGATAATGGGAACCCATTATCACAAATGTTATCCCAAAACATGGGTGACTCAGGGGTCTATGCCATGATGTCAGTACCCCCTTGCAAAAGTGAGGAATGAATTAGGTAAATGTTTAGGAAGCTTGCATGAGGGGGTAACTTAGCAAGACCTTTTCTACCAATGTTTACAGGCTCATGGAGGAAAAACACCAGCCAAAGAGTAAAATGTGAACTAACATGTGTTTTTATTGAAATAAATTCATTCACACATGCAACAGTTCAAGCAGTCACATGAGGACTAACTGAAGAGAAGAGAGGACAGTGGGATAGAGACTGTGAGGGATTCAGGCGATAATTACCATGTCTAGAGAGAAGCAGAGACCAGCAGCGATGTGGATTAAGTAGAGAACCTAAGGACAGTTCTCAGTCACGAGACAGATGGACAGAGTGGTGTTCAGATCTGTGAGAGACTGCACTAGGCAGCTTGGAATCAGGGGTATTTGTACCTGAAAAGTAACCTGCAGGCTGGACTGATGCCAACAGTCCCAGGCGTGGAACAATGGGAGTTGCGATACTTACAATGGATTTTCAACTTGCTAATGTTCGCAGTGCTTGGGTGACAAAGACGTAATGGGTGTTGTAATAGCTAACTAAGGAGTGCTATGGGAAAACAGGAAGAAGTCTAGGTGCACAAGGATGGATTTGAGTCAATCAGTGTCCTAGTGGGCTTCTAGCCATTTTGTACTCTGAGAATACTCCAGATTCTACTTAAGCTTATTATCCACAGGAAAAGCATTTGTTTGCCTGACAAATGACCTAGTCTTACCAGAAGGGTGTCTTAGGTTGACCTGCCTTTCTTTCTCACATTCACAGTCAGAATTTCCCCTCTGTCTGTTTGACCTCCCAGTCCCCTTCAGGTTTGATTTTGATATCAATGCCAGTTAAATTGTAAATTAAATATGATGCCAATTAGATGTGATGTCCATCCAAACCATATCAGTGTCGGACCCACATGTGGGGCCCTTACAGCAACATCATTATTGTAGAATCACAGAGTTAGAAGAGACTCCCAGGGTCATCTCATCCAGCCCTCTGCCAGTGCAGGAACCGTCCACTAAAACATACATCAGAGCTGGCCTCCTAATCACTGATTAAAAATCTCCAGCAAAGAAGTGTCTACCACCTTACATTCATTAATACTCAAAACACTCTTATGCTCTCCATACCAATCATTTTGCCAGGAATTTTATATAAAATGAATGAAATGGTATTTTCCCCCACTCATGGTTCCCATTTTCATAGGAACAATTCTTTGGTTTACACATACTGAGTCAAGATATTTTTTATACATCCCTTCTGCGTTAGCAGTATGATCAAAACTTAGCATAGTGAAATATTACTGCTCATTTGAATGTCTCTCACCCCAATACAGAGGGTAGATCAACTTGTGAATTAATCTTCGCTGCGAATTTATTGAGAATAATCAGAGCATGCAAGTATTAAACATACCATCTTTATCATCTTTTAAATGCAAAAGAAATATTTTCACGTTCCATTTATTCTGGGCAACGGGGGAACTAACTTTGTCATCTAGCCCTTTCTCATTGTCACAGTCTTTAATGTACCATCAGCTACTAAACTCTAGACTATCATAGGTGAGCCAGAATCAAGGAACTTACAAGTTGCCAACCAATCTCAGGCCTTTCCAATTTTGGAAGTTCATTCTAAGTCCATCATCTAATCTCTCAAGGAGATATTTCAGGATGCTAAGAGCATCTACTTCATATTTGCTCCCTACTATCCCTTCTATAGCATCATGTGACTTCACTTCCTGATCTCCATATGAATTGCTTAAACTTTTTAGTGTAGTGTATCTCAAGCTGTTCAGTGTGACTAGCAATTATTTTTTTCCCAGTGTGCCAGGGACTTGTTAGCTACAATTGTTTCTTTCTTTGCTGGCAGCTCAGCAGGCAGACTGGTGGCAGGGCCATGGTATGATGGATTTGTTCTCCAGGTTTGCCCCACAGTTCAAACCATTGGGCGTTCCAAGCATCTGGAAGTGTCCAGAGCCACTGTACACATATAATCAGTGCCCCAGAATGAAACACAAGCACCCCCAACTGAGATGGAAGAAGGGAGAAGCTCTGAAGTCAGTGGTGGACAGATGTGGTAGTTTCTCTCTCCTTCCATATCTCTTCAGTAATGTTAAACTAATAGGTGCCCAGATATGAGCAATAGCTGCCAATAGTAAAGGAATGATTCTGTGGGAGTTCAACACAATGACATGCCATTCTTCATTAATTTTCTTCTCAAAGGAAGTCATGAATAATTTTAGTAATTTCCTTCCTGCCATGAGAAACTCTTTGAAAACTGTGCAGCTTTTCAAAGCTAATCACAATTCAGGAGTTACTCTGCACAAAACTTGCATGTGGTTGTTTTCTGGAGAAAACAGCCTTTTCTACACAAGAAAAAAAAAAACTCTTTTCTGTACTCAAAATATTTCTGTGTAGAAATACTTTTTGAACAGAAAAGGATGTTTCCTGCACAGAAAAGGATGTTTTCTGCACAAAACAACCATGAACATTTTTTTTCATTCAAAATAACCCCCCAATAACATTTTCCGCAGAGAGCAGCCTTTCCTGTGCACAAACTATTTCTGCACAGAAGTATTATTTTCTGTGTGGAAAAGACTCTTTCCTGAAGACAAAAAAGCATTTTCTGTACAAAACAATGATGTCCCAGATTTTAAAGTTTCTCATTAGTCCATGATTCTCCTCGTCAGGGTTTCAAAACACTCAAGAAAGTGACTCAGCTAAGTCACACTGCAACGAGGGTGAGAGGGGTAGGTTGTGAGGATGATCCAAAGAGACCACATGTGGGGGCAAGCTGGAAATAAATAGGCCTTTACCTGCCCCATCACAAGGTTGCAGTCTGAGGCCACCTGTGCCATCTGCCCATTGGTGGTCTCTTCTGGGGAGGACATCAAATATTTTCAACTATTCTTTCCATTCCTACTGTGTAGTCAAATGTGTTCCTGACCATGCGCATCCCTTGCTGCCAGGAGGGAGGAGTTTGATGCCCTCCCCAGAAGAGGCCAGCAACAGGCAGATGGTGCAGGTGGCCCCAGATTGCACCACGTGATGGGGTGGGCAAAGGCCTATTTATTTCCAGTTTCCCCCCACATGTGGTCTCTTTGGAGTGTCATCACAACCCACCCCTCCCACTCTCGTTCCAGTGTGACTTAGCTGGGTTGCTTTGGGGCTGGGTAGGACTTTTTCCCCTCCATTTGTGGATTGTTTTGCCTACTCCACACTGCTTCGATTGGAACTGGGATATTGGCTGGGGTATGGTCACTAATTAGGCATTCACCTGGCAGGTAAGGGGCAAACTGACAGCTCCAGTGGCTGCCGTGGGCACCCACTTCGGGTATAGGGAGAGTCTCCGAATACACCTCTTGAGTCATGAGACCTTGGGGGCGGTGAAGATGGCACTCGCTTGAGGTCAACACAGGGATTTAACTCTGGCCTGAAAGGTCCTGTGACTTTGGCGGGAGTTACCCCTGGGTACATCTCCCCCTATAGAGCAGCCAGCGAGCAACCAGTAACAACTGGATTGATCTAAGGGCTCAAGCAGTTTGCCTGGAGGAAGGCTGAGGGAGTGTATAGCAGTTTGTCACCACACTTTGGTTGGACCCACGCGCCTCCTCTTACTGCTTCCTCCAGGTCCTTAATGATTAAATAAATAAATAAATAAATAATTCAATAAAGGTGGCCCTAGTTAACCCAAGTCTATGTGTCTGGACTCGTTATTCCAGGGTTGGGACAGCAATGGCCCGGTCTGCCAATCACTATGAAAGTGCCCTTTGAAAACCCTAAATCTCTTAACTCCCAGTCTCTGTATGTGTTTGATAAACTTCCTAAGTGCTGGTACTGTAGATGCTGCTTCTGTCTAGAAAACATCTATCTGCCAAAATTCTTCATATCTATTCCCAAACGACCACACTGTGAGTAACCAGTTAATTCATTGCTTTTTGCCAAAGTGGCCACGTGCCCAGTAGCGGATTACAATGCTAGCCCCAGTTCCTGATGGCAACAACCCGTGGTGCTAAAATTAGCCACTCATCTGCCAAGCCTGCAAGAGGGCCTGCTCAGAAAATGCCTTACAGCCATTGGCACAGCTGTCAAACATAGCAACAACATTCCAAAAAACGAGATACAGTAGCTATCCAAGATGTTCTTCTTAATTATCCTGAAGAGAAATTGATACAAGCATGACTCCAATTTATTTCTCACTAAATTGTCTTGAAATCTTCCATGCCATTTCAAGTACATAGGTTAAAAAAAGACAGGGGAATCAGTCCACAAGAGAAAAGAAGGAAGTTTAAATCAGAGACCTTCCCAGTGGGGTCCATAGATGTAAATTAGAAAATAATCAGACGTTTGAATGGTAATTTAAAATGAAACAGCTGACTTAACCTGCCTCGCTTAAATTACTTTGAGATGACAAGATGCATGGTAACGGTTTGCTTGTTTTTTAAAAAAGCCCAATGTCTATGTTGTTGGATTCATATTAAATATATACGAGTAGTTTATTTTAAGAGCCAGAGTGATGTGGTGGTTTGAGCATTGGACTATGACCCTGGAGATCAGGACTCAGTTCTTCACTTGGACATGGAAACCCACTGGGTGACCTTTGGCATGTCATACACTCTCCACCCCAGAAAACTCCCTGATAGGTTCACCCTAGAGTTGCCATAAGTCGGTAATGTCCATGATGTATTTAAGTCTTTTACTCCAAGTCTCAAGTCAAGTCTCAAGTCTTTAGCTTCAAGTTGAGTCTCAAGTTGCTGCAAAATACTTTCAAGTCAAGTCTCAAGTCTGGGAGCCAACTTTATACCCCAACCTGTATTCTAGAATTTCTGGACAGTGTTGAATAGAGTCAGTTTTAACAATTTAAGTAGATTAGGTTCTTTACGTTTGTGATTTTGTCATCTGCAGCTTCAGAACTGAGGAATAGGATCCTTTTTAGTTCACATTTGCAAAGCTGGAGGCTTTTTCAGAAGTGGGAAATAGGACCCTTCTTATTCCCCATTACTGAAGCTTCAAGAACTTTAGAAGAAAGGATCCTTCCTCCTCAAGCCCTAACATATTTTCTGTTCCCCTCTGAGATATGCACCCTGCACTCTGGGCATGAGTCTTGCCTTCTGCTCTTAGGAAAACTTTTAGAAAGCTCCCCCTATATGTAGTAGAGACAGGTTGCTGAGCACC
Source organism: Cyclura pinguis (assembly GCA_030412105.1). Lineage (NCBI taxonomy): Eukaryota > Metazoa > Chordata > Lepidosauria > Squamata > Iguanidae > Cyclura > Cyclura pinguis. Next base: position 206,847,282 of record CM059599.1, read on the forward strand.
TCAAGCCCATTGCCTAACCCATTTGCTGTTCCCTCTGAGAAATGTGTCTACACTTTGGGCTTGAGATGCATCATCATGTGATCAATAAGTTGTAAAGTTTCTGGATGAATGTGTTATGTTACTGAACCAAGGGCAGCAAGTCAGTCACTAAAAATATGCAAGTCTCAAGTGGAGTCGAGTCAGGGTGTAATTTTTGCCAAGTCAAGTCCAAGTTGAGTCACTGAAATGACTTAAGTCTGACTTGAGTCCGAGTCAGTTGACTCGAGTCAACATCATTGGTAATGACTTGAAGGAGTACAACAACAAGAAGCTTAACAGATTTGTAAATATCTCTGAGGTTGCAATCCTAGTTCAATTTTTCTGGGACTAAGAATGTACCTATACTACACAGTTACAACAGCTTGATACTCCTCTAACTGTCATGACTTCATCCTATAGTATGCTGAGATTTGTAGTTCAGTTCAGTGAGGGATATTTAGAATGCTCTGTTAGAGAGAGATCTAATACAGTACAATTTGGAGGAGAATTACACTATAGCTCATTTTAGTAGAGAGGTCCAAATACCCCTAATCAGACTACATATTTCAGGATTCCATAGGATGGAGCTATGGCAGGTCAAATGGAATCACAGTGCCATAACTGTGTACTGTAGATACAGGCTCTTTCCGCACCAGGCAATTAGAACGGGGCAGTGCGTCCTCTCATGGAGGTCGTCTGCATCTTGGAGCGGACTAGAAGTGGACTGCTTACTGGAGATCCGCACCTCAGTCTGCTCCAAAATGACCCCAAGTGTCCCTCCAGCGTATTTTCTAAAGACTGCAAAAAACAGGTCTTTATTTTCTTGGAACGCACCATTGCGTTCCTGCTCCCTTGTGCAGATTCACAGGCTCACACCAATGCGAGTTTGCAATCTGCGGAGGGGGGGCTTTAGGCGTGGCAAGCTTCAGCAGTTGGTCGGGACCCACGACCAACCAGAAGCCACCATTTTGGAAGCCGGAGCAGTACGGATCTATAGACCTCTCACTGCTCCAATTCGCCCTGGACCAAGAAGGAGCCCTGCAGAAGGGCTTCAGGGACAGTCTGTGTTGCTTCGGACTCCAGAAGAAGCGGTAGGTAATGGTACGGGGCGATTCCCCCGCCTCGTGCGGAAAGGGCCATAGTTAAGGATCCACTGAGCTTGGTGGAACTTCTGAGCAGACATGTATAAGACTAGGCTTTTTATTACATTTGTGCTAATAGGGGAATCCCAAAGTAGTGAGTGTAACACAGTGATTATTGAATTGTGCCTCATGACTATTTGATACTCATCTAGGTTATAACTCTGAGAATGATGAAGAATCTGATTTTCACAAGCTTCCATTATATGCCAAAGAAGCAAGCTGTTTTTCCAACTTTCATCCAGAATAACCAGTCCTCCCTGTGAGATCAGCATGCCCTATTTAATTGCTTACCTGTAAGAGAAGGTAGGCTGATTCTGCCATTACTGTCCTCTTGCAGGCTTCCTTTGAGCTAATAATTCCCCAGACCCTAAAGAGATGCTGGCACTGCTGGTGGGCCTCAAGATCCCCTACCTTTTAGAGTAACACAGAGATCTCTGTAAATACCTCTCAGAGCATGTACAGCTATAGAAATATAGTTAAATGTATTCCTGCTCATTCCCCTGCTGTCTAAAAGTACAGAAATGGTTGTGTGTGTATGTGGGGTGGGGGGAGTCTGGACTGTTGACAAGGTGTTTTATGGCTCCAGCATTGGGAGATGTAGATATGGAGATGTAGCTTTCTGGTACATGTACATCTCCTGATGTAGGACAGTGATCATGGTTTAATGGTTTTAATGTTTAAACATACAGTTGACCCTTCACATTTGCGGGTTTAACTTTCATGGATTTGATTATTTGTGAGTTTCTCTAACCTCTGTCCTCCTCACCTCAGTTGTTTCTTTTCCTCTCAATAGCTCTGTCCATGCCACACAGCCCTTTAGAATGCCTCTGGTTCTGGTCCTCCTCCTCCTCTTTCATCAGCTGCTGCCTGGCTGGCTAAGGATAGCTTGTCATTCAGTTTCTCAGCATCACAAACCCTCTCCAAATGTTCCTCCCTTCACCCAGGGAAGGAGATGGGTGAGATAGAGGAAGCATAGGACCACCACACTGACCCACCCCTTTTTCCTTCTCCTTTCCTTGACCTGGTTTGGACCCTGGGTATCTTCCCCCCTCCCCACCATGCCTTAGCCCCCTTCCCACAGATGCACACACAAATTTTGATACTTGCAGATTTTCCACTTTTACAGGGACCTTACACCCCCTATCCCTAGTGAATGTGGAGGGCCAACTGTATTGTAGGCTGCCCAGATAACTTGTTGTTGGGTTGTATAAAAGTAGCATAGTAACTAGGGAAATACTTCACAAATAAAAGAGACTTTTCCTTAGAGATGGACCATTATTTAGCCCATGCTTTGAATACAGATGGTCGAGGGCATGTCTAATTCAAAGAATTAAGAAATAGATGATGTAAAAGGGACCCTGTGGGGTCATTACTGTCATTTAAAAAAGACTAGGGCCCTTTCCTCACAAGGCTGATACATCGCTTTTACATTTGCACGTTAAACCAGTTTGATGTCGTTCTGTCCTCTGTGGTTCCGCATGAGTTGAGGTCTTAGTGTGGTTAACATCAATGTTAAACTGTTGTATTGTAAAGATGGAAAAACTCCAATGTAAACCACCCAAACCATTTCTGCTGTGTTTTTCCCTACATGCAGAAGCATTATATCGATTCACACCACTTGTGCTAAAATGTAGCAACAGTTTCTACAACTTTTTTTTTAAATTGACCAATCAGTGGTGGTAGGGTGGAGTGAGGGAGAGGAATAGGAGTTCCATGAGAATTGACAATGCGGAAGCTACAAACAATTTTCTCTGCTTTACTTTGATAGAAAATGGAGGGCGTGCAGATAGGAATTGGGGTAAGTCAAAGTAAAAAGCATCACTACACGCAGTGAAATGCTCCTCCATTCTTGTGTGGAAATGGCCTAGGAGTGGGTAACTTGGAGATGCACCCTCACCACCTAATCTGAGAGGACTGCATCTCACTCCATGTTTCTTTATAACCAATGCTCTGAAATTCTCTCATTGCATCTAAAGGCTGGGGTTGGGCAAGTTCATAAATGGGACCTCTGGTGGGCAGCATGGAAGAAGGAAGACTACATTGCAGGTGAATAGACTCAATCAAAGAAGCCCAGAGTTTCCAAACAGGGCTGTTAATAGGTTGTCTTGAAGTTCTCTCTTTCATTGGGTCACCATAAGTTGAAGCCAACTTTATTGCAATGAACAACAGTTATCTATCTATCTATCTATCTATCTATCTATCTATCTATCTATCTATCTATCCAGCCAGCCAGCCAGCCAGCCAATTTTGTCATAACCCAGACACAGACATTACTTTTGAATGTATTTATTTTAAAATGCACCTGCAAAAACTGATTCTATATTTTTTTTAAAAAATATCTGATACACAGCACTAAGTTAGCTCTTAAATGCTTGTTGTATTACCTGCAGAGAAGAGCCAATAGTGAAATATTTTGTTTCCTCAAACAATTCCTTACAGCAAACCTTCAGATCCTGTGGGTCTCCCATGAGCTATCACTTTCAGTTGGATAAACATGAAAGGGGAGGATGTGTTAATCTTTCCTCACTTGCAAAGGAGAAAGAGAGAGAGAGGGAGGGAGGGAGCAAGTCATACTGAACTTCATTTCCTTTCAAACTAAATAAGCTCACACTAAACAAAGTCCCCATGAGGAAAGCCTCTGACTGATATATTGAATAAATACATCAAGTTCTTCCAGCTGTGACAAGGGAAAAAATAAAGGTTCATCAGCAAAACCCCATGGTGTTCTTCTGTCATGACTTTCAAATGAACATGTCATGGGTGGGATTTTTTTTTCTTTTGTACAACAATTAATTCATTTCCATTCATTACTACTAGGTTGTATTCTAGCATTTATTTTTGAACATAGGTTTTGTATTCTGTTGCTGTTTCTTGATACTGATTACAGAGATGATTTCTACATTTTCAGCCCATTTGTTCTTTCTTCCCCTTAAGAACAGTGAAGTACACATTAATGCATGTAGGTTTGTGTTTATTTATTAAAATATTTACAACCTCTGTTTCATCCCAAATGGATCCCTCAATGCACAAAAAGAAAAAGATTTCAGACAAATTCAAAACAACAGCTCAGATTAACAGCAGAGCTTTTACTAATGCCCCAGAGAGAAGAATAAACTCTGCCTTGAAAACTACTAAAATCTTAACAGAGCAAAAATGTCTTTACTACTTGCCTGAAACTGAGCAAAGAATGGGCCACTATCACCTCTCCATGAAGGAAATTCTACAGTCTTGACGCTGACATACAGAAGACGTTATCTTGAGTTCCCAAGAAGCTAGCTAGCCTGTATCTGTGAGGAACGTGTATTCATAAATACATCCAGAGGGCCTCTGAAGAAGATTGTAAGGGCCTTTCTGCCCTACACTGTTATAGTGCTTTTATTCCACTTTCAACATCCTAAGGAATTCTGGGGTTTGCATTTTACTGAAGCCAAAGGTGTCTCTCCCTCAACTGCAAACCCTGGATGTTGAAAGTGGAATAATAGTACTATAACAGTTTAGTGCGGAAATGGCCAAAGTTATATTCATGTTCATCTGATAAGATGGGGTATTCAGACACTCCTCTTAGTCCTAAACCATTTTTGTCAGGAGTGGAAAAGGGGTAGTCGTCCAAATGTGCTTGGATTGCAACTCCCAGCATAGTGAGTGCTGAGGGATTATGGGCATTGAAGGCAAACAACATCTTGTGGATCAAGGTTGCCTTAGGGCTTTATAGGTAAAATCTAGCATCTTGACTGGACCATTGTAACAAATTGGAAGCAGGACCTACTGATGTACGAGTGGTGTAATTGGTCTAGAAAATATACCAGCAAGCTGTAGCATTTTCCCCCATTAGTAGTTTCTAAGTACCCTTCAATAACAACTTCAGCATCATCAACAACAATAAACATTTAAAAACAATTTATTTCCTCCTTAACAACAGTACAGTCACAAGGAGTATAGGACGCTACTAAAAGCCCTTTCCTTAAGAGCAGGTTCCATGTTTTTCCACATCCATGGAAAACTAGCAAGGAAGGAGCCATTATGCCTTCCCTAAGAAGGACACTGCAGAGACTTGGGCCATTTCTACAGGACGATGGTGCTCCAGCATGGGGACGCGAGAGGAGCGGGACTGCGATGAAGTTTCCATGTGATGTTGTTGCAGTTCTGCCGTTCTTGCATTGCCAACTGGCACAATTGCAGGTTATACCATTCATAGAAATGGTCCATCAATGACCACCAATCGTGAGAGCCTTGTGTTTCAGCCAGCCATGCAGAAGGGCTGGAACTGCAATCTATGTGCTTCCAAAAGGACAGAGCATGACCCTCATATTCCCTTCCACAGGTAGCTGGTTGCATGTGGAAAGGAGCATTGGGGACATACTCCCATCCTGGCAGAGGTGCTGCCAAGATTGTGATGGGACAATGTGTGAGAGCGTCATCCTGTGGAAAGGGCCTAGGAACAGCCCCCAAGAAAGCTGTCTCTTCTTTTCCCAACAGCAATGCTTGTGTGAGTGGAGGGATCCAAGAGAAGGACCTGTCCCTTGGTGGACCTGGTCCTGCCACTGTGTAAATGTCTGCCCAGAAAATTGCAGATTGGAAAGATATACAAAGAGTTAGTGTGCACCCAAAGAACTTGCTCTTCCTGGAGTTCTGTGGTGGTGGACCTTTGAAATATACACTCACATTGATCTGCAACAGATTTCTCATGTATGCCATGGACACAGGCGCACTCATCACGGCAGAATGCATTAAGTTTATTTCCAGTTATAAGCTTGAATTTGCTGCTCCGTAAAAGCATAGTTCTCATAAACTGCAGACACAGTGGTAACACTATGGCTGGACTAAACTAGCTCTGGGGCTGGCAGTGAAGGCTCTTATAACTGCTTGCTCAAGTATACAAAAAGTAAAAGGCAAAAAACCCAACCAAACAAACCTGCACACAGGAAATGAGCACTTCAGGGAGAAGAGTTTTAAGAGTGCAATATTCTTTCATCTAGTGTTCAGTGCATAGATTTTTTTTCTTTCTTTTTCCCCCACCACCTGCAGTTTGAACTTGAAATAGCCTTAGTAGTCAAGCACAGGTTTAACACCTCAGCTGCTGATTAGGCCAATGTGTGAAACAATTCAGAGAGAACCCAGTGAGAAACGGAGGAGGAAGAATGAGGTGAGGTGGGAGTTAGAGAAAGAAAGGATAACAAAAATGGAAATTGTTGGAGATGAAATGGGATTTGGATAGCTTTATTTCTATGTGAGAGCTAGTATGGTTTCGTAGTCTAAATAATGGATTAGATCTCCAGGTACCCGCTCACGCTGTATACTTACAGCATTGTGATTCCACTTTAACTGCCATGATCCCATCGTGTGGAATCCTGGGATTAACAGTTAAAATTCCTAGCCAGGGAACTCCTTTTGTGTCTCTGACCAAACTGCCAATCCCAGGATTCTGCAGAATGGAATCCTCACAGTTAGAGTGACTATACGAGCCTATCTGAGGGCCTTTCCACACTACACTGTCATAGTGCTATTATTCCACTTTCAACAGCCTATGGAATCCTGGGGTTTGCAGTTTAGGGAGGGGCATTTCGAATTCTCAGCTAGACAGCTATTTGGCCTCAGTAAACTAGAAGACCCAGAATTCCACAGGATGTTAAAAATGGAATAATAACACTATAACAGTGTAGCGCAGAAAGGCCCTGAGTTTTAAGACTTTTGGGGAAAGGTTTTCTCTAGGTTCCATGACCATCATAGGTACGGCTAATGAAGACCCAGAAAGTGGCTGCTCTTGGTTTCCGCTCTCAAGTTAAGGAACTCTCTGCCAAGAGAGGGTGGCTGGCTGCATTCCTCATGTCTTTTTGGCAGTGGGCAATGACCTTCTTATTTATACAGGTCTTCAGCTTTTAATTTGTTCAGGTAGTGCAATGGAGGCATTGATTCTTAATGTGTCAGAGATTTCAATTGTTCTAGTTTTTTTTTAAATGGATTGTATTTGGTACTTTTTTAGTTTTTATATTTCAGACTGTTTTGCCTATACTATTTTAATATATGGTATAACATGCTGGTCTATGACTGTAATACATTGCTGAATCGAATGTATGGTATGAGCCGCTTTGGGTCCCGTAGGGGAGAAAAATAGGATGGATGGATGGATGGACAGATAGATACAAATAAACAAACAAATATATAAGCACTACAACTGTGTAGTGTGAATGGCCCCAAGACACCAGCATTCTGATCTCTGTTCAGCCATGGAAACTCGCTGGCTGTCCTTGGGCAACTCACACTCTCTCAGCCTCAGAGTGAGGGAAGTCAAATCTCCTCTGGTGAAATCTTGACAAGAAACCCAAGTGATGGGGCTACCATAAATGAGTCAACTTGAAGGCAAGTTACAACAACAATTTCTATATGTATATATTTTTAATCCAAATTTATTTTGGTTCCTCCTTTTCTCCCACATGCATCCTTAGCGTATTTGCTCAGAAGTATGTCCTGCTGATGTCTATTACAGTAACTTCAAAGTACGCACATATTAGACTTACCCCCAAGTATGCATTATGGTAGACCACTACAAGCTTGACATGAATCATAGCAGCATGTGATATAGCAGCAGAAAATTCCCACTTCAATTCTAGGTCTCACTACATATATACAGTGTCCATATAAAGTGGAATAATAGCACTAATCTGTTCTGTTTTGTTTGCTAAGGCCTCATTTGGAATACTCTGTCCTGTTCAGGGCACCATAATTTAAGGAAGACATTGACAAACTGGAATGAAGCCAGAACACTTGACAAACAGGATTAAAAAAATCCTGGAGACTAAGCCCTAAGAGGTACATTGAGAAGGGCTCCATTTTGCCTCGATAGGAGAAGATGGACAGGTGATATAGCCCCCATCTCTTAAGGTCTGAAGGGCTGTCACGTGGAAGATGGAGTGAGCTTATTTTCCACTGCTCCAGACAGTATTACCTAAACCAATGGATTCAAGTAAAAAGAAGGATGATGCCACTTAAATGTTCAGAAGAACTGCCCGATGCTAGGAAATGTTCAACTGTGATATTGACTATTTTGAAAGGCGATGGACTCTCCTTTTTTGGAGGTTTTTAAGCAGTGGTAGGCAGGCCACCTGTCAAAGATGCTTTAGTTGTGAATTCCCGCCCTAGCAGGAATGTGAAATAGGTGGCCCTTGGGTCCCTTTCAACTTTACAATTCTATGATCTAGCTTAAATTACCAAGAACCTGGTGGCGTGATCCTATTTACATTTATTCTAAAGTAAATCTCACCAATGGTATTTTGGAAGGAGGGGCAGTATGAAACCAGTGTTCTTTGTGTTCTGTACTTTGGTAGAAAAGCAACAGTTTTGACATTTCAGCATCTTCTTTTATGATTCACAGCAATAAAGCGGTGTGGATGACTTAATGACTTACTTGTTATTAGAATTAATAGCCATTCATTCGTATTCATATGTCAGTCACAGCTTGCTGAATTGCATGCTATCATGTTTCTGTCAGGTCATTTGCTTTGAATTTAATTTTTTATTGCATTAAGCATAGCCAAAGACACAGCGTTTAACTGGGAGTTCTGAAAGCTTAGATAATAGTGGTAGCTTGCTGAAGCCTCAAAGTTTCTCGTCTACACTTCTCTTAGAACTAGCTGGTATAACTAATGAAAGCAGATTGGAGAGAGGTGGAAGATCATCTACCCATCATCAAAATAATGCATGCCAGCACTGCAAACTCAGGTAGTTTGGCCCCACCCTTACCGCTACTCAGGTTCAAGAATATCCTGGACCATGAGATTTCAAGGTCAAAACCTGAGACTTGGGAATGACCCTTAGCAAAGCCATGAAAGATAATCCCTGGACAGATCTTTTAACACATGTGCTTTTCAAGCTTTGTTTTAATTCTGAGACACCCCCCCCCATTTGTCCTGAAGATTAGAGAGGAGGGGTCAGATCTGAGAGTCCTATCACCACATGTCCCCACCATTTGTGCATTTGGTATGTGCTGTGAGGGGGATTGAACCCGATGTGGATGATGCATATTAAGGTATTTTACATGGGGATGACGGAAGACCTATGCTGGTCATGTGTTTCAGAGGGCTATAGGGCAAACCCAAACTAGTGTAAAAAGAGAGAGAGCAGAAGAGTTCTGCTCTTGTACTGAGCCTTAAGTATCTCTCCATTCCAAGGATGTAGAGTATGTGGCCCTTCAGAGGTAGCCAGAATGTAACTCAAGCATCCTTCTCTGGAATCCCCAATATGTCCTGTAACTACAACAGATAGACAAAAAGAATGAAAGAAGCTCTGAAATGAGCTTTAATCAACATACATGTTGAAGGTATCACCAGACTGAATTAAAGAAGCTCCTCTATTTAAAAAGGAAAGGTGAAATTTGGTAAAATCCAAAGTCAACATGAAGTTGATCAAAATGAAGCATAACAGTCTATTCTGCATAATTCTATTCAGCATTTTCTGAAAGAACACCCAACTATGATGGTGATACAGGCTAATAAGATGTCAACTGGACTGGTATCTTTTAACCTGTGTCTGGAGTAACATATAGGTATGGTAAGAACCTAGGATTCTGTCTTGGATGCTGTGCACTGAGCATACCTCTGAACTGGGAGCAGGGCTGTTGTGCTCATTGGCTCTAAGTGGTGATGAGCAGTGTTGGTGTTGGCTGCAGTACCTGCCACAACATGCACTGCCAAGGCTGAGGAGGAATGAAAGACAGGGCAGGAGTGAGCAAAGATGCAGCAGGCACTATTCATTTAATTTAACTTATATCCTGCTTTCCTCCCAACACAGGACCCAAAGCAGCTCATGAATCTGAGTTGAAACAAAATGGAATTAAAATGAAATTTTAAAAGTAAACAAGTAATCATATCAAAACAGTAAATAGAACAGTTTTTAAAAGGCACTTAAAATATAATGATGATGACTATGAAAATACAAATGCAACACACTCCCATTAAAAGATCTTAAACAGACAGGTAACATCCAAAGGCCTGGGTAGACAGAAAAGTCTTGGCCTGCTGGCAGAAAGAAAACAGAAAGGGAGCCAAACATGCTTCCTATGGTGGGGAATTCTGGAGTCCCTGTTTAGAGATCAAGGATTTCACCATGTACAGCGTGGAAAAGCAGAAGAGGCATCACACATTTCACATGGATTTAGTGCAGGCTTCTGCCTTGGGTTGCATGTCGGGAGAAAGGCAACTCATTGCTTTATTGAATCAATTTCTTTCAAGTGAACTCAGCAGGAGCCTTTCCCCTTGCATTACTGATTGCTTCAGTCACTTCAGGTCTAAGTCCTCAAGGTTAATGACTGGCTGGTTTGAATTTCCCTGCATGGTAGCCCCAGTACACTCAGAGGTATCCACTTAACACAAGCCTGAGTCTTTGTAGGGTGATGCTGGATGTTTGTACATGTCATTTCTTAAGAGGCATTTCTGAAAAGGAGAAATGTCTTTGTTTGTTTGTGTGTGTAGGAAAGTTGGATCTCTCACTGTCACCAGTTTGCCCCCTTGCTCTTTTCCCTGTCACCAATTTTATATTGTAAGCTCCTTGATGGCAGGGACCTATCCTCTTGAAGTCTTCAAATCTCCATCTACAATGATGGCATGATATTACATAATAATCCACCTTTCCATTTCACAGCTGCTCACAGGGATCTGTGTTATTCAGGACACTGATTTTGGCTGTACCTCGATAGCCCCTATTCTAGTTCAGACATTTCATCTGTGGAAAACACATTCCTCTGTATGTCATGAATAAATCCCTTTTCGTGCCACTGATGCGTTTAGCTGCAAAATGGGAAACAAATACAGCTATTACATTTGCTGTTGCTCCTCTCTGGAGAGACCGCTGCACTGATAATAGGTCTGTCTGCCGTAGACTAAAATGAAGTGGGTGACAAAGATTTTTTTTTACAGAGAGGAGTAGGATTACAGCAATTTCATTAAATTAATCATTTCTGCAGTGGATCGGCTTTTAATTAAGGAGCAAGAGCTGTCCGACGTGAAAAGGGGGGAGGACTTTTTTTTTTGAAGGTGAACTAGATAGTTTAATGAAAAGAACTTGGAACCGGCAATATAGATTGGGGCAAAGGAACTACAATTGTTCTCAAGGGAAAAGGCTATATATTCTTTATTTATTTTCTTCATTTAAAATCTACAACAAAAAATAAGCCTTGAGCTACCTCTAGCACTCCTGACCCATAGGGTGCCCCCAGATGGGAGAAAAGTCACAGGAAATGCCAGCTTTTGTTCTTGTACAAACTGATTTTATTTTGAAGATTCATGTGATATTTTCCTCATCCACAAGTACTTCCTATGGGCTCCTGGCATTACCAAAGACTTTATTTCCAGTTCTGAAGTCAGTTAAAATTAATCCAGTACTTTGCAGAATGAAATGTGTTGGTTCCTTGCTGGTGTGTTTCTACTGAAAGAAAACTATTTTCTGTGAATATAACAAGTAATCTAACAATATCCAATCACCTTTTTTATTGATCATTTCACTGTAAATATTGCATACAGTTGAAATCAGGACATATTTGCAGAATGCAAATTTGGCAAAGAATTTAACTTTAACTTAGAGCAACGCTGAAATCAAGGCAACCCCAAATTATATATATTTAATTTAAATTTCTGTTCTCTAGTTATACAGGATTAAGCCTGGCTGAAATATTGTATATCTTTGGCTTCTAACAACTAAACCTTAACTTTAAGCCCCTGGTTCTATTAAATTTAGGTGTGTACAATTCCCAGTACAACAAATGGAAGAGATTAGACTCCAGAATTTGTTTTGGAAGTGTGGGGAACAATGGGTGTGGAATGGAGGCATAGGAGAAGCATTCTTCCTGTGAGCCTCTTTAAATGAACAGGATGCAAGCTGGATAGGGGATAGTTCTTCTTTGCCTCAGCAGTCTCCTATGACACATTGATGTGGTTGAGAAGTGCCTCTGATCCTTCAGAAAAGCTTCTTTGGGTACAGGGTGCCCCTGAGATGTTTTTTAGAGGTGTATGGCTATAGGAAGAATGGTAATATTCCTTCCACAGAATTCATAAGTTAACATATTGTAGGATTCAGTCTATTTTCTACATTCAGGCCATTTCCGCTCTAGCCTGTTATAGTGCTATTATTCCACTTTTAACCTCCTATGGAATCCTGGTGTTTGCAGTTGAGAGAGGGGCCGGCTGGTTGAAGGTTGAAAGTGGAATAATAGGTTGAAAGTGGAATAATAGCGCTACAACATAGAAAATAATGGTTGTTGTTGGGTGTCTTCAAATCATTTCAAATCATTTATGGTGAGCTTAAAGCAAACCTATCATAGGTTTTCTTGGCAAGATTTGTTCAGAGAGAGTTTGCCTTTCCCTTTCTCGAGGCTAAGAGAGTGTGACTTGTCCAAGGTCATCCAGTGGGTTTCCATGGCTGAGCAGGGATTCAAACCCTGGTCTCCAGAGTCACAGACCAATGCTCAAACTACTACACCATGCTAGCTCTACAGCAAAGAATACCAATCTATACAAAGGCTCATGAAAACTCTTTTTAACAGTGACCTCCTCATTTCACTTCCACTATCAGAGAGTTCTGAACTAAAGGAAAGTGAGTGGAAAATTAGTGCATGATCAAAGAAGAAGGTACCAATCAACTGTCCATAGCTAAGAATTTGATTTTGAAAGAAATAAACAGAGATTGCTTATTGAGATCCATATTTCCACTGTCATTTCCCCTTAATCAAAGTAGCTTGGAAATTTAACAACAACAACAACAACAAAATATTCCCTCCATTTTACAGAGAAAAAAACCCACTGTATTTTCAGGCATTTTATTTTAAAAATATGGATATATTTTTCTCCAGCATGTTTTGGAATAAATAACAATAGTTCGAGTGCCATTCGTTCTAGTAGCTTCAAAAATATTTCCTCTTTTCAGTCGTCATGGATCCTAATATCTAATAGCACTATACTAATTAGTTTATGAGTTTCAGCCACTAAGTAACTGTTCAACATCTCCTTCAAAACAGCACTTAGACACTGCTGAACATGGAGTGCCAGGACAGTGACAGATGATGTAGAATTAAGGTTGTAAAGAATATTCGTTAGGGAATGTAATCCTCAGCTAATTTTATTCTCAAAGGGAGCAATGAGCAATTTTAGCCATTCTCATTATGAGAAGTCTTCAAAAACTATAGTTTTAAACTATAGTATTTGCAGTTCAGGACTTAATTTGTACCAAATTTCATGTGGTTATTTTTTAATGAAAACACCATTTTCTGTACAGGAAACACTGTGGAAAATGCTGTGACTTGTACAGAAAATGCTTCTTGCACATAAAATGCTGTTTTCTAAGCAAAATTATCACAGGTGAATTTCACATGGAATAAGTCCCAAAATTCCAGCATTTTCTGCACAAGAAACAGCTAAAGGACAAAAATTCTCTCCCTCCCTCTCTCTCTCTCTCGTTTGCTCTCTGCTTATATATAAAACTGTGAACTAAAATGACATATACACTTTATCTTAAAAACTGTGCTCAGACGAAACACTTGATTGAGGAATATATCTGGTACTGTCTTGCATTATTCAGAGTTTACTTATAAAGTGAAAGACTTTTCTCTGAAAGTCATGGAATATTATCTGAGGCAAGGGCTTTTGGGATCCATTGCATATATTTAACAATAAAATATTCATAGTATGAAAATTCATAGGAAATATGGTGATTACAAAGTACCTTGTTCTCTGATTTCAACAAACCTCCCCCATCATTTCATCACATTGTTTTCCTGATGGCTGAGACTGAAGAAGCAAGGAAGTTACATTCACTTCATTTTTCCAAATGTTGAGAAGTTCCAAGGCCAAGCATATTAGCCCATGGTTTAAACATGCTTTTGTAATACTGAGTATATGGAGCTTGAACATTCCCACAGATAGCCAAGTCCCTGACTTCTGCTTTCCTGATACAGATAACCTTTGCATCTCCAGATTTTGTTAGCTTCTGCATGTCACTTAAAAATTAGCCTGTCTTTCCAAATGCTGTGGCCTCAGTCCAACTTCCAGTGCCAATTAGATTAAACTAATTACCTTAGTGGAATTTACATTAACTTATTCAGAGAGTCTGTTCTCATCGGGCATAGCAATTGGATATATGCTTCTGTTGTTTTCCCAGTCACACATAGTGTTCAACATCACTCCATTGTACAGAGAGAAAAAAAAATGAGAAAAAAAACCACTAAGTGGCAAAGTGAGGGAAGGGCTAATCTTCAATCATTTTCTAGTCTCTTTCAGGCAGGGACCTGTTCTCTCATTCTTTGAAAATTCTAAATAACACAAAAGGGCTGCAGTCACAACCAAAATAGAATGAAATGCTCCCAGAAACAAACAAACAAACAACCCAACCTGAATCAGTGTAATCATTAAACAAAAATATAGAAAGAAGTTGATGAACTCAATAAACCAAAGCTGCTGAAAATCTAAATCTGTGCGGAACATTGTAGGTGTGCGCTCTTTAAGTGTTTTGTTTTGATTCTTTGTAAAGTGTGATATACCTCTGTGGTGTACAGTTAACAACAACAGGAGATATTGGAAAACTGGTTTTGGTGGGGACCAAATGACTATGTTGACTGGGGAAAATCTGGGAGTTGTAGTCAAAAAAACATAAGCTCCAAGTTATGAACAACAACTATGGGATGCTGGACTTATTTTTGAGAAACAAAATAATAAATTATTTAACAACAACTGTAACAAGATTTGGAATGAGATCAAATAGGACTTAAAGTGATAGTAAAAATTTTTCACTTTTGCTATGTAATTTGACTATTAAGATGACTATGCTACCAAAACAGTTTTTATATCTGACAGTTCCTATATTGAATAATGACCTACCATTCAGACTGCCAAAAGTCTTCTCTATATTTATTTAGCAATGGAAGAAACTGAGAGTTAAGCTTGATCTATTACAAGATGATAAACTCCTGATCTTAAACTTTACTTCTATGCATGACTGAAAGACTGGATAATTTTAATAAGAGGCAGATTGCTTCATCAGAAAGGCTTCAATTTGAGTTTTGGATGGCATGCTTTTCTTTGGTATGATAAAGAAAACCTGGATTTTAAGCATTATTATGTTAGAAGGGCCTTGCTTAGAACTGGAGTTGAATCTAAACAGAGGCTTTGTACTTTGTGGACTTCATTGCATCAGGCTTTATCTGCATGGGAGAAATAACATTTAAGGGTCATTGGTTAAAATATAAAGATTTGTTGTTAACAGATGCAGATCAGATTAAAATGAAAACTGAAGAACAATTGAGTCAAGAAGATTTTGAAATTAGTTGGTTTGCTTACAGACAATGAATGAAAATATTTATGATGGATAAAAATGCATGAAAGAAATTTCTGAACTTGAAAAATATTTATGTTTAGAGGCTCATCATTTAATTGTTAAAATGTAGAAATGGTCACTGGCATTAGAAACTGAGGAAGAAGTTGTCAAAGACTGTATAGTTAAGCAAGCACAAAATGTAGGCCATCAGGTATAAACAGAACAGTGGGAAAGAATGTGGTTAAAAGATGTGAAATTCACATTGTGTTATGATTTTAGAGAGAATTTTTACAAGATGATGTATAGATGGTACTTAACTCCAGAGAAGTTATCTAAACTACATAAAAGTGCCTTGAATCTTGGAACTGGAAATGTACCAGCAATGAAGTGACTTTATATCATATGTGCTGGTCATACGAAGAGGCAAGCAGTTATTGCACTATGATTAATCAGGAAATTGAATAAATTTTAAAAAGAAAGATTTGAGTAGAGCCAGAGTTGCTTTTGCTGGGTCTAATGCATACAGATTTTGATAAGAACATAAAAAGAGTGTTCCAATATATGGTTACAGCAAGAAGAACACTTTGCATGCAAAAATGGAAAGGACTGCAGGAAGAATGGATGCTGAAGCTCCTGGATTTATCTGAAATGGATAAATTAACTATTTTGGTAAAAGATTATTAGATTTAAGAAAGAATGGAATTTACTAATGGTGTATAAGAAAGATAAATGGGTTTTAATTAATTTATAAGTGAACAATGGCAGATGAAGCTGTAGCATTTGAATGTAACTTAGATGAACTAATAGTGAGCAAACAGGGGTGAAACTACAGATCTAAATGTGGAATTAGTAATACACAACTCTAACAACATTAAACTTCTATTTCTATTTTGCTATGGTTAGAATTAATTAGGGGAAACAGAATTAAAGTTATATCCATCTCAATAAGTGTTGGAAGTAAACTTGTTGCTCCCTTTGTATTAGTGTCAGTATTAGTATTAGTGTATTCTGTGTTTTAGGAAGCCAGCATGGTATAGTAGTTTGACTGCTGGACTATGACCCTTGAGACCAGCGTTTGATTCCCTGCTTGGCCATGAAAACCTATTGAGTGACCTTAGGTGTGTCACACACACACATCTCCCAGAAAACCCCGCGATAGGTTTGCTTTAGGGTTATCATAAGTCAGAAATGACTTGAAGGCACACAGCAAGAGCAGTTTTATATTTTGGTCAGTTTAGCTTAGTTGTAGGGTAGAAATATTAGCAGAAAGAACTGACTATTTGATTTTATGTGTATATGATTTATTTGTCTATATCCCGTATTTATAGTTTTAGGAGATGAAAATTATGTGTTAATAATTTTTTTTTTAAACAAAACCTTGGGGTTCTGGACAATGCACTACAACAGATGGTTGCAACACTGCTATAATTTACATAAACATGGATTTATGTATTATTTATTCAAGCATTTTTTTTTTAAAACACTGTAACTAACCAGTCTGTGTTACCATGGGGGAATTTTTTCAACTCTGGAAAATATGCTAAAAATGTCTACTTAAATCTTGGAGATAACAAGAAGTGTGAATGTTTGTGTGTGTGAGAGACAGGTGGGAGGGGAATGACTGCTTTTGTTCTGTCTTCAGAATTCCCTACTAGAAAAATTCTCAGTTAAACATATGCTCCAGTTGGAGTTAGAATTTAGAAAACTGGATAATGTTAAGGTCATTAATAAGAGTTGTAGCTTCTGAGCTAGGGTAATGATGAGCGTAATCGAATCTCATGTTTCAGGGCATATGAGCACTTTCATTGGATTGGAAAGACATTTTTTATCCTGTGCATCACCAAGTCACTAGCTGAGTTGAATTTTTTTTTTTTAAAAAAACCCTCCTCTGATGTAATAAATATTGTTTGCTTTTATAAGGGGGGAAAAAGGGATTCTCTGTTATTTTAAGGAATTCATGTATAGATCATTAATTGGTAGCCACAGAATGTCCTTACCTGTTTCACAGAGTAGTGGCTAAAAGCGGCAGCTGATTCATTAATATGATGAAACCTTCACCCTGACTCAGACTTGTGGTATGGTAAGCAATCACTGAATGCTGAGCAAGAACATTCAGTAGGATAATGCATCCCACCAGAAAGTTGTGAGCATATCATTCTGAATTTGGCAGCCTATAAAATGAGATACTTATCTATCCATTGGGTTACAAGCTAAGCTTAGAGGCTGCTCCAGAAGCTTCAGGGCCCCATAGTGAGTGTAAGATATGTTAGGTATATATCAAGAGCTGGTGGAGTGCTGCAAAACACAGAAAAAGAACCCATACCTGACCTAGATACAGCATTACATTGAAAAAAATAGATACATTTGATTCACAGTCATCCATGGCATCTGGACAGGAAAACTAGCTTGGCCAGGGGTACCAGGAGGCTTGGGGGAAATAAGAGACCTGCAGAGGGCTGAAGATAGCTAAGGTGGAAAACCTACTGAACTAAAGAGAGATGTGCTAAAAGGGCAAACTGTATAGAATTATTATTCTTCATAGAAAGAATAGAAAACTTTGGGGGGAAGTTTCAAAGAACTGCAAGCACAGTCCTGCTGAATCACCGTGACCATGGTCACACTTTTTGGTATGAAAAGGGAAACAAGCTGGGCAATGAAGGCATAAGGGACTGCTAGCGGTCAAGGAAAAGATTATAGGAAATTCCTCACCTGTTGGGAACCATCCCATTTACCTGGACATTGATCAATTTTTGTCCTCTGTTGCGTTATACTCATAGCTTTACCTAGCCAGTTAGCCTGCTAAGATTGGTGACTACAGTATATGTATGGGGACTGTGTGCTACTAGAAACTTAAACTTTGTTTAGTAGTATATCATGTTCCCCATTGCTTCTTCAGGTGTGGTTCAATCTGCATAAGATCCTATAGGAATTCTTATTGGTCCATGGCAGTGTTAAGTTCATGTTGTGAAACTTTGCTCCCTCCAAAAAATGTGTTGCTGTTTTCTGCTGTGTTGTTTTTAAAACAAAGCATTGTCACTTACAGGAAATGTGAGGGTATGTTATTGTTGTGTGTCTACGAGTTCTTTCTAATTTATGGAGATCCGAGAGCGAACCTATCACAGGGCTTCTTGGGCAAGATTTATTCACAGGGGATTTGCCTTTATCTTTCTCTGAGGCTGTGACTTGAGCAAGGTCACCCAGTGGGTTTCTATGGCCAACCAGGGATTTGAAGCCTGCTGTCCAGAGTCATAGTCCAACAATCAAACCACTGACAAAAACACAATTCCCTTGAGTATTTTCATATTATAGGCATTAGGCAGCATCAGTCAATCTGATCCAAGTGACAGATGCTGGGAGACAGAAGAAGAGCCTCTCTTAGCCATTCCTCACTTTTGGAGAACAAAGCTCTGAACACCCCATGGTTTGTCCATCACCTTCTAAACGAGGCTGCTCCCTTCAAGTGTGGTGGAAGATACTGTTTCATCAGCAAGGTAAAATTAAGAAAATTGAAATTTCTCCTGAGATTCAACTGCCCTGCAATTCCCCTCTGCTGGAAGACAGATGTGCATGCACCACACACTGATCCTGCAAAAATGAATTGGTTTCTCTCAGATATTATCCAAAATGTTAATCTATTCATAGTACTGAAGAACCAATAGGCAGTTTAATCAGTTTGTACACATGGAATGGAGAAGGGGTGCCATCTTGTCGTTCAGCTCTGGCAGAAATCTGACTTGAGATGTTTAATATACCAAATTTCATATCTTTTAATTAGTAGTCTAGAGAATTCAATGAGATATGCATATTAATTGGACAGATAACTTAATTTTGGGTGTTGTGTAACAATACTGCGCAGGAACTCCCACCAATCCACATTTTATGGTATTCAAAAGAGGCATGCACATTGTAGACAATAGAAAACCCACTAGGTGACCTTGGGCAAGCAGCAGGCCCTTTTTGCAGCTTACGTCTTTGTGGTGGCATCTGGTGGTGATGCTGGCAGTGGCTCTGCTAGGAAGGGAGTGTGACCACAGTGCTCCCTTCCTCATGGGACCAACTCCCTGTGGAAGGGAGCATTGTGGACATGCTGCTTCTTTCTGCAGCACAGCCAGGTACTTTTCTGGGCTGTGCTGGGACAGGAGGTGCCACCATCATGCTTCCTGCCATTCCACAATACAGTTAAGTGTGGGATGGTGGCACAATTGCATGCCATTGACAAGGAAAACCCATCAATGATTTAACCCACAACCATGATTCTTGGGGATGGGAGAGGGGTGGGACCATGACGACGTCATGTAGAAGTGTCATTGCAGTCCCATCCTTCTCCTATCCCTGTGGTGAGATGGGAGGGTGCTGTGGAAAGGGCCACACTCTCTCAACCTCAAAGGAAGGTGACAGCAAACCCCCTCTGAACAAGTCTTGCTAAGAAAACCCCATGATAGGTTTCCCTTAGGGTTTACCATACACTGGATACAACTGGAAGGCGCATAACAACAAAGAAAATGTGGTACCTTAAACACATGTCAGGATTAGAACAACGAAGCATCTCCTACATTTCAGCAATCCTATTATGGTAGTTGTATACGAGTAATTCAAGAAACATTTCTATTGGCAGTAGAGATAATTTCACTACCATTTACTACAGAGGTCCTTCTAAAGATTCAGGTGCCAAGGAAAAGGCACTTAAGTGTAACATGGTCCATTGTAGTGAGATCAATTTATCAAACATTTTCTCAACCTTTTAAAAGAAGCTATGAAGGTAAGCACTGCAAAAATTCATTCTGGTAAATGTTCTTTTGCTCTGGTTCCTGCTGTGCTTGCTAAAGTTGCACACCAGTTTTAATTAGCATTTAGCTAACTGCTCATTTTGATGTGGAAACTCTATGCATAGGATTGAATGAACTTAAGAAGAAATATGTAGAATGAGCAAAAGAGCAATTGTAAACAAATTACTGCAAGGAGTGCAGCAGTAATTATCCTGTAGACAAAAATTGCTGTATACATTTCTTTTACAAGCCAATCTTATGCAGAAATATTTCAGCATAATTTCCAAGTTTTTACAAAACTATTAAAACTAAGGTGCTTTGTTGGTATCTACCTTCAAGCCACTTCCAACTTGTGGTGAACCTATGACAAACATCACAGGGTTTTCTTGGCAATATTTGTTTGGAAGGGATTTGCCCTTACCTTCCTTTGAGGCTGAGAGAATGTGACTTTCCCAAGGTCAACCACAGGATTTTCATGGCTGAGCAGAGATTTGAACTCAGGTCTTCAGAGTCAAAGTGCAATACTCAAGCCACTACATCATGCTGGCTCTCAAAGATATTTTTTTGTTGCATTGTATACTCAGGTTTGTTGTTGTGCTTTCAAGTTGTTTCTGATTTATTGCTGACCCTAAGGCAAACCTATCACAGGATTTTCTTGGCAAGATATGCTCAGAGGGTATTTGCCTTTGCCTTCCTATGAGGCTGAGAGAGTGTGTCTTGCCCAGGGACTCCCAGTGATTTTCCATGGCTGAGTGGGAATTTGAACCCTATTCTCCAGAGTTGTAGTCCAACTCTCAAACCACTGCACCATAATGGTTCTCTTCAATGTACTAGGGCATCTTCATAATTGTCTTGAAGACCACATTTACACTACCAGTTACACTTAGTCAGCTGTCTTTCTAAGAAGCTGTGTGCTTGTGAGGGGTGAGTGTGTTAGGAATCTGTAGCAATAACATATATACAAAGAAATCAAAACTCACAAATTTTGTTTCAGATCTGATTTGGCATTTTGCTTCAGACTGGGTTTGAACCTGTCTTGTTCAATCTGGGTCTCAGCTGAAGGAAATGTGTTGGTTCATACTGTCTGTCTGTTCAATAGCACTAAACATCTTAAAACAGCATGCTTCTTTTTTCTTTTCTTCAGAATTAGATGAAATTTGCAAACACATTAGTCCCAAAGGAAAGAGTTCACCCCTCGCCAATGACCCAACTCTTTCTTCTCTGAGCATGCCTTTTCCTTTTATGACCTCTTCCTCTATAACCAGGCTCAAAGAGGAAGAGTCAAAGCAGTGGTAGGAGCAGTCTAGGTTAGAGATTTATGGATCTTGGGCTCTCTGGATATTTTGGATTACAACTCGCACCACTCCAAACTATTGGCTATGCTGTAAGGTGGGAGCCATAATCCAAAATATGGAGTGAGATGGATTTGGGAAGTTCGGTCTAGAAGATCAAGTGACAGAACCTACAAACAAAACAAAAATGAAGGAGGGGTAGAGAAAATGCAGTGCTCAAAGCTGGTTCTGCAGCTCCCAAAGGTCCTTGCATTCTTCCTGCTCTGCAATTTTTGGAGAAGTCAGCTCTTTATTTTGCCACCCAAAATGCCTAATCGGTCTCCCCTCAGCCTCTGTGGGGTGCTGTCACAATTCACCATCTGGAGGACTCGGATGATGACACGGAGGAAGTGACAGATTGTCAAGAAGCTGCAGCTCTCTTGGAGTCCAAGGAGATGGGAGCTTGGGCAGTAGGGGATCCTGCTCCACAGCAAGACTTGGCGGAGGCTGTATACACTGAAGATGACATGTCCCTATCATTCATTGAGAGACAAAGAGAGAAACACCATGCCCCGTGCTAGCTAAATAAAAAAAAGGGGACCCACTTAAGCACTAATGAGGCAGCAGTGGCCCTGAAGGAGCTGCTGATAAATATCCCGGCAGTTGTCTCTCAGCCTGTCTTATTTTGTTGACTGGTAGTACTCTCTTGTGTTCCTGTTTTCTCTTGACCTTGGATTGGCTACATTTGGACCTTTCTGTCTACTCGTTGCTGGCTCACATACCTGGACTTCTGACCTGCTGATATGACCTCTGAACCACTTTTGTGCTTCTCTCTTTATCTTGCTTGGATAACCCAAGACTGACCCAGATTGGACTGACTGCTCGACCACTTCTCAAACTAACAACCTTCTGCCTCAGGCACTTGCGACTACTGTCCTTTTCCCTCTGTTTTGAGTACTTTCTCATCTTTTATGATCTAGATGACATTTTTGCACAAATCACTTTCTGCTCAGAAAATAATCTGTATTCAGGGAGAGCAATTTGAACAAAATGAAACGAAACAAAACAAAACAAAGAAATCACAACGTACAGCAAAATGGCGGCGGGGGGATTATGGCCCCTTTGGTTTCTTCCAACTCTATGATTCTATGATTCAATGGTTGGGTGAGAATCCTCAAGCTTCTAACAATCTAATAATTTCCATGTTGTTTTACAGCGTATTCATCTGCCTTCGATCTGTATTAGGGCTTTCTGATGGGTACCCAAGTTGCTAAGTGGGGGGGGGGGGGGTGTCAAATGAAAGTTTCTTAGTTGCAAATATGTGTTATAATGATGGTGTGAAAATCACTTTCCTTTGCAAATTTATCCTATCTTCATCAGCAGCACAAGCTCTGTTGCTTTACTGTCTTACAATCTACATAAACATATATAAAATCCCTCATGGGGGGAAAAGGAATGATTGGGAAAGGCAGGGAATGGTAAAAATTACAGTGGAATGGTTTTAATCATGTAACATCTTCAGTCTTTCTGACAGGTGGTAAACTGATGATCAATGTGATAAATGAAGCCACATGCCTGTCATGAGCATCATCCTCTTCTAAAGCAGGGTCATTGGATTTTACAGTCTCATAAGCTAGCCGAAATTTGCCTCCACATCCAAACTATGGCTAAAAGCACCATCAGTTCTGCAGCTCACCATCTGCTTATCCATCTTGACCTTACGGTTTTGTTTTGTGTTTTAAAATCCAAGTCTGTAATATTTTACTTCATGGACTTCCTTTTCCTTCCTTCCTTTCTTCCATCTTTCTTTCTTTCTTTTTGAAAATATGGCAGACTCAGAAGATTACTCCATCTTATTTAGGTAATAAAAAATGAGTCATTATATTAGATAACATTTTCCAGCGGTAGTTAGCCCCGTATGGAAGAGGCTGTGAATACTGTTTCTGGCATTAATGGGATTTAAAGGGTCATCT
Organism: Cyclura pinguis; assembly: GCA_030412105.1. Lineage (NCBI taxonomy): Eukaryota > Metazoa > Chordata > Lepidosauria > Squamata > Iguanidae > Cyclura > Cyclura pinguis. The sequence goes on from CM059599.1 coordinate 206,870,744, forward strand.
TCCATCTCTTCATCTGGTATAGACATTTCACTTTACAGCCACTGCCTGCCCTCCACGAGTTCACCTATCAGTCTGTCCAGGAAATGACAGCGAACAGCTGTGCCTTATTCCAAGAAACCATTTGTAGTGTTGGATTTTTTTCCTCTTATTGCCTTCTTCACTCGTCTCTCTGTTTTATTCCTTTGGCTTAGTTTCCAGCTATTTAGGCTGCCTGTACCAAACTGCCATTGGTAATTAAAATGGTTAAAAAATTATCTTGTGCATAAAGAGGAAGACTTGTAAGAGTAATTAATATTGTTCCTGTAATTAGACATGGTAATGGTCTGCTACACAGCTGTGTCCATTAGCTTTTCTTTATTGGAGAGGGGAGTTATTCGCTCCTGCACTTCAGCACCACCACTGCAGAAAGTGCAAAAGAAGTATTGAAGACACTTCCTTGATATGGATCATCAAAGAACATTAGATGACAGCAAGGCTTCACCAGACACAATAATATGTCTGCCTTTGAACCAATTCCTCAGCCAGAGTGAGCAAACTCAGTCCTTAACAGAGACTGAGCATTCACAGTGGTGATCCTATGTTGTTGTTGTTGTGTGCCTCCAAGTTGTTCTGACTTACGATGACACTAAAGGTATTTTCTGGGGCTGAGAATGTGTGATGCACCCAGGGTCACACAGTGGGTTTCCATGGTCAAGCAGGGAATTGACTCTGGTCACTAGAGTCACAGTCCAATGCTCAACTGAGCTGAATGATCTTGTAAGGTATTTGTGTGCATGTGTGTGTGTGTGTGATTGAAATCCCCACGTGGAGTGTTACTTCTTTTCTGAAGGAACCAATTGATCTTTGTTACCGCTTCTGCTTTCCCCGCTTCCTTCCATCCTTCGCAGCTGACTCTACATTCTTTGGAGAACAGAAGCAAAAAAAAGAATGCTGTTCACCATCTTGAAAAAAAAAGCAACACAGAAAAAAAAGAGGGGGAATACTGTCATACGCAGTCTTACACTCTAAACTCAGTTAAATCATAGCACAGTTATGACTACAAGAATGAAAGGTAGAAAAGCGTAATATTATTTTAGAAGTAAAATTATAAAGTGAGTGTTGTGTTTTTACTCTTCCATCTGCCCCTGGACAAAATGCAAAAGTGAACAGGATCTAAAGGAACAGTATGAGGCAGAGACTTTCTCTTTCTCTCTCTCTGTGACACACCCATACCCACACCCTCTCAGCAGCCATTATTCAGTCCACCGAATCTAAGAAGTTTGACTGGAGCCTGCGGAAATTGGATGCTTTTTTCCCCCTTCCCTTTTTCTTTTGAGAGCTAAAGTCTTGATGAAGAGAAACATGCTGTTGCATTTGAGGAAAATATCCTGTTAGAATAATAGTGATAGTATAATGGGCATCTTGCCCATTATTTTGAACTTCACAAACAAACAGACTTTCATGGAAATATTTAAAAAAAGTCTGGTTTTACTGATGGACAGAGATGATATTGAAGAGAAGGATCTCTAAATGATAAGTAGACTGAGATCTTCTATAATCCTACTGTTGATTATACTAGAATTGATCTTGAAATTCACTTACCACATTACACCCTCACCACATATTCATTTTTGGATGTCCTTAGTATGTAATAGTTTTCACTGTGAAGGAAGGATGGACAACTCTTTCATCTCTATTATCCTTTAACATATGCTCATACATAAGCTTGTTCTGTTACATTTCGGCATTAATTTATAATGTATTGATTTTTAAAGCTCCATTAAAATTGGTGTGGTATGGGTGTGTTTATTGTAACTATATCTAGTTAAGGTCACTATGCCTGGCTTGTGTGCTGTTATTTGCTGTCAAATAAACTTCAGCTTATTTTTTTAGCATAATTTTTGTTAACAGTTTACAAAACAAATATTAGAAGCACTAAAAATACATAAATGAATACACACACACACACACACACAGAGAGAGGGAGAGAGAGAGAGAGAGAGATTGTCTAAGCACAGATAAAAACATCTGAATTAATAAATAACAGAAAGAGGAAAAAAAAGGAAAAGGAAAAGAAAGAAAGAAAAGTAAGCAAACAAAAATAATCAACTCTTTCCCTCTGAACAGAACGTAGCCTGCACCTTATTCCCTGTCTCTCAAAAAAGAAATCTAACATTTTCTTTTTCTCCTCTCCCTCAATTCATATTTTGTAAAAGAGGTAACATATGAATTTTCTTTCTTTTGTTAACACGCCTAACACCATATACCATATTCCTTCTTTTACCTTTTATTATGTTCTGTTACAACATACTTGTAAAATAGAAAGCAGTGCATCATAAATAACCTTAAAACTGCTAAATAACAGTACAATTATTTTATCTAAAGGCTGCTAACTGACTTATTATTTTACCAAGTTAATAATTCCAAATATATCCATAAACACATCTGTACTATTTTATATCCTAGAAAACATAACAATCCATGTATCAGCCTTAGTCTATGACCATATTAAGCTGTTTTTTCCAAATCTTCATCTTAAATTTGTTTCCCTACTTCACAGAAAAGTATCCTTCCCTTGATTTCTTCTCACATAAAATTTTAAAACACTATCCTGAGACAACACCCTTCTTTTAGATACGTTTCCTTCTTCAGCTTCACAAGGCAAATCAACTCTCACATGTGACATAAAAAAAATTATGATCTTGGGACAATATCCTCTTTGTTTTGATTTTGTTCAGTTTGTTTGGAGTTCTCAGTTAAATTCATCCCCTCTTTTCCCCTCCCTTCAGGCAAGATCTCCATCTTGGTCATAAATCATCATTAAAACAGTAATTTTCCCTTTGATCTCTGCTTCTGTTTCTCCTTGTCCAACCATCTGCTTTCAATCTTTTTTTTTTTGCTTCCATGTCCACTTTCTTATCTTTCTTTGTATCTGAATTTCCTTGTCTGAATCTGAATTTCTCCCTCTTGTCTCTAATTTCAGTTCTTTTTTTCATAATGTCAATCATGCTCCTAAACTCACTATGTATTTGCTGTATTATCTACTGTAGAAGACCCGCTAACTGTTCCAGGAAAGGTTCCATTTTTCATCCAGTCCAGCAGTTATGAAGTTAACAGTTTGCTTCCCTGGAATCTGCCTAGAGGCTGTCAAGCAAACAACACCGTCTGATAACTGCCGGTACTTTGTCACACTTTAAATTTCCTTTGTTTTCCTTATTGTCCAATTTTACTGTCTGTTTTACCAATACCAATTTTATTGTCCATTTTACAAGTAAAATGCAATTCAGTCTATTCAGAAGGGATATGCACTTCTTATTCTTAATTCTTAATTCTGTTGGGATTAGTAGAAGATCAGCTGGAGAAGAGATATGGGAAGATGCTATGATATATGACCTCCACAGCATGATTACCATATGCACAGAAGTGGAAGAATACAGATACTCTGATGAGAGGACACACTGGCCGATAAAACTATTAGACTTAGCTGAAATGGATAAACTGATGATAGTGATAAGAAAAAAAACAGTCGTGATTTTTGGAAAGATTGAGAACCTTTAATAGTCTTATTGCAAGAAAAAGAGTACAATGTGCTGACCATAAATTTTGAAAATTAGTTTATTTGGGCAAGTAGCAATTGAACCATTTAAATGGCATTTGGAATTAAAGAACTTATTTTATAGAGTTATCTGTAATCTATGTTATGAAAGCTGGAAACCAGTGTATATTTTTTTTCTCTTAGTACCTTTACTGTCTTTAGTTAGTTTCAATATTTAGTATTTTCATTCTCTTTATTTTTCCATTTTGTTTCTTTTTTTCTGGTGTACTTGTTTGTAAATTGTTGTTTCTTCTTGTGTTTTGTTTGTACGTACCTTGAAAACCTTTACTAAAATTTACTTTAAAATAACTTTACCCTACTACAGTCTTGCAAACTGAGGGATCTGGCTTTCTTGACTGAAACTGTTCATGTATAATGTAGTCTTCCTCTTTTCCTACTGCCTCCCATTTTGTTAACTGCCATCGAGTTGGCTTTGATTTATGAGGTCCCTATAAATGAGAGACTTCCAAGTCATCCTATCATTGACAGCCCTGCTCAAGTCCCACAGATTCAGAGACATGGCTTTCTTGATTGAGTCCATCTATTCGTAATGTGTTTTTTTCCTGCTGCCTTGTACATTACCAAGCATTACTGTCTTTTCTAGTGAGTCATGTCTTCTCATAATATGTCCAAAGTACAACCGTGTCAATTTAGTCATCTTGGCTTCTAGAAAGATTTCAGACTTGATTTGCTGTAGGCCCAATTCTTTTGTCTTTTTATCAGTTCAGAATATCCATAGAAATCTTCTCCAGCACCTCTTTTCAGAGAAGTTGATTTTCTTCCTACCACCCTTTTTCACTGTCAAGCTTTTACATATACAGAAAATGGAAAAACAATAGCATAGATAGTCCTAACTTTAGTATTCAGTGAAATTTCTTTACACTTCAGGATCTTGTCTAGTTCCTTCATAACTGTCCTTCTAAGCCCTAATCCTCTTCTGATTTTTTGAATACAGCCTCCATTCTGATTACTGATTAAGCCAAGGTATGGAAAATCTTGAACTATTTCAATGTCTTCATACTTTAAAGTTATGTAAATCATCTATGGTCGTTATCTTAATGTTTAACTGTAAACCTGTATTCTGCCTTGCTTCCTTGATTTTCTTCAGTAATCATTCCAAGTTTTGCTATTTTCTGCTAGTAGTATGATATCATTGGCATATCTTAAATTTTTGATGTTCTTTCCTCCAATTTTTATGCCTCTGCCTTCCAAGTTGAATCCTGCTTTACGTATGATATGCTCCACATACAGGTTAAACAGATAGGGTAATAAAATGCAGCCTTGCATGACCCCCTTGACGATTGGAAATGTTTCTGTTTCTCCATATTCTGTCCTCATGGTAGTCTCTTGTCTTGAGTACCTTTCATTCCACTGAGCACTATTAGCTTTTCCAATGAGTAATGCCATCTTGTGATATATTCAAAGTACAATACCCTCAGTTTAGTCATCTTGACTTCTTATTGACAGTTCACGCTCAATGTGGTTTAGGACCTATTCATTTGTCACTGGCTTTACAGAGAAACCCCACAGTTTGCTAAAATATATATCAAAAATAGGTGTTCAGAACTTCAGAGAAAATGCATTTGACCAGTTTTAAATGGATTTCTTAAATCAATATTTTAAAGACATTAGTCAATATTCTGCCTTACACATGTAGTTGCCAATGTGTAACTACATATTGCCTCCTGACCTGATCCCTCAGCTCTCTGTTCTGCTGGTGATCAGGGTGTTCCAGCCCTCTCCTGTCAGACATCTGCAGAGTGTTAAGGAGTTGTGGCAGAGGCCCTGATTTTGACTGTCACACTGCAGCTCATTGGTGGAAGAAGGCCGGAAACATCATCCAGCAGTGCCCTGCTCACCGGCAGTACAGACCTCTGTCACTTAGTGTGATGACTGGCTATTAAGGTAAGTTTGGGAGGAGAGAGGCATTGCAATAGTGCCATCATTCTAAACATGAATGCCAACACTTCTGGCAATAACAATTATGAATGCATAACTCTGTAGCATATCTATTTATAACTGCTCAACAAGATGCCAGACACAGTCTAACCCTTCCCCTCCCCCTGACATATGGTAGAGATGATTTGCAAATGCAAACGCTGGTAGATAATTGCATTACGTTCTTCATATTAGTTTGAGAGATGTGGACTAGTCTCTTGAAATTCCCAAATTTCAAATCCCCCAGCATTCCTTGTACGTAGTTCTGCTCTAAGAAAAAGGGTGTTAGTGGAAGGATGAAACAAGCCTTCATTAGACAACGAGAATCTCTGCAGTTTGTGGGAGAGACATGGAGGAAAAAGTGATCTGATGAGAAAGAAAACTGTGTTGCCAATACTAAATGAAAATTGGTATTGTTTTTTAATTAGCATTCATTCCATAACATTCATATCTTGGTTTGAGGCATTTAATAAATGCTAGCATGCCCTATGGTTTGAAGTTTAGTCCTTGAAAATATTTAGAGTAACATCCACACATTGCAAAGTGAGGTTTTCTTGCATGCATGCATGCATTTCTACCAATTTGATAGTCTTTTTTTAAGGCTAAGGGGAGCTTCTACATCCTCTGTGGCACTGAAACATAGAAACATGAGCAGCTGGAAGCAAACATAAAATATTTGCTGGTTCCTTACACATCTTCCAAATTGTGCTCCAGCTTCATGGTTTAGAACAAAATTTTGGAAGACGTCCACAAATGACAAGGGCCTAAACCTCTGTGTGTCCTGTTCGCTACAAAATTTTGGCTGCAAAGAAGCAGAGACTCTCCAAATTGTATTTAGCTTTCCAACTTAGCAACCTGAACTGAGCAGGAAAATCTTGGCTTTGATTTTCCCAAACTCAAATTAAATTGTTTGGCTAGAGGAGAGATGATAAGAGGTTTATTAAATCATGAGCAATGTGAATATAGTGAAGAAGGAAAATGGTTCACTTTCTCTTATTCAAAAAGCAACTCAGAGAAAGCTACAGACAGACAACGAAGGCATTGGGTGAAAGCAAGCAAGAAGAAAGCATATCACGTGAATCATAAAGAGTTCGTGCAGCTTGCAAACTGTATATAAATGGAGACATGGATGTGAGCCATTCAGTGCACCCCCATGTGTACTATGCACTATGGATGGTGATGGCTTTGCCACTTGTTTTCAAAGCTGCAACCTGACTACTGTCTTTTATTGCTTATGTTACTTTACATTCATCTATATCTGGATCAGGACCATGATGTGAATTAGGGCTGTGCTGCATGAAGGAACTTGATCTTTTTGATCACTATATATTTCCTGACAGTGTCCTTAATTATTGAAAAATTTTGCCTATTTTTAAGCCTTTTTTTTGCTACATCCCTTATGATGCTGCATCAGCATCATATCTTCTTTGTTAGGACTCCTTTCTTCTTCAGAGGCAGATCCCAGCCAATCAAGGATCAGCTATTGAATAGGATATTGCAATGCCACTACACCATTCAACAATATGTTGACATCACTGAGAACAAGGAAGCTAATTTATGGAATTAGAACAGTTCACATGACTGATTCTAGCCTATCAGGAATACTGTATTTTTGAGACTGAATATTTAGGGAGATACTGTCTGAATAGATGACAGGATTCATTCTCTTTTACAGAAAACCTTGGAAAATTGCCAATGGAAAGATAGGCCCGTCTGGCAAGCACATTTGCAGAAGTTTCTCCTCTTTTCAGTTCAACCCTGATGGAAAATTTTATTCATGGCTATAAGCCATGATAAATGCATCAGCACAGAGTGTATCTTCATATTCAGAGATGATACTTCTCTGACTTTCATATACTGGGGACCAGCTGTAGTTGGATGATTTTATAATGACTGCAATTAGATGCATTCAAATAACTTCCTTGTGAACTTTCTTCTAGTTTAAGGCTGATGTCTATAAGGAGAGAAACAACAGAGCAAGGGTGTAACTACAGGCCAGGAGGGCAAAATGAGAACATTACCCACCAGATAAGAATTCTGCCCCTGCAGTTGAATTTTTCCTCAGTCCCAAACATGTAGCATTGCAGTGACTTCAAACTTCAGTTAAACATTTAGAAATACAGTCTAGGCTGTACATTTAGAAATGCAGTTTAGAAAAGGGGCAGGCAAAGTTACCAAGGGAATGGGAACACACAAAATACGAGTTCTAGGGTTAAATGGCTTTCATTGTCTCACTCTCTGCCACACTAGAATTTTGGGAACTGGAGGAAAATTTCACTGGAAGGGCAGAATTGTTACAGGGGAATGTCCTCACTTATCCAAATAATCCTGGACTAAGACTATCCTTAATGATCACTCTCTTTCCACATCATACAAGGATTGCTTTTTCTCCTCACTGGCTGGTACGGTAGCTTCCCCTTCTCTAGTCTGCTAAAGCACCTTGCCACTTTATACACAGCTCTGGCCTTCCCTAAAACACCACCTTTGTGTAAAAAGGGTATAGCCTTTCAGATGTTATTTAGAACACATTTAATGATTTGTGGTAGTGTGGTTCTGTTTGTTATAACTACTGAGAATCATTCAACTAAGGCAAAATTCATAAAAATAAACTATAATCTTTATTAAAATAACTAACAGAATTAAATATTGGTTTTGTACATATGTCCAAGCTCAAGCAGATCTTCAGAATGTGTTTAAACAGTTTCTTATAACAATTTCACAGCATAAAGGCACAGATCTCTCCTCCCACCACAGAACCCTCTGGCTTCCCTTTTTCTAAGAGTTCTGTTCCCAAATTTGAGTCACTCTCTCTGATCAGATTTAAAAGTGGGTTGATTTCTCTTCTGCCACCTGCTCTCTAGGCTTTTTGTGAGAAAACACCCTTCTCATTCAATCCCTCCTTGGTTGAGCAAGAACTCTCTTTAGTTAAGGACTCTCAGCCCTTTCTCCTGAAGTCTGACTCCTCAAAGAAATAATTATGCCTAAAATAAATACATTTTCACTCAGGCCTTTCATGCTAAAGGGATTGGGTTTTCCTCTGGAGTGGTCACTCTGGTTGCCTAGCAACCAGTTGCTGGGCAGCTTTTCTACTACTTAGGGTACCACTGCCCCTATATGTCATCACACTGCCCTATTTCCACATTCAGCTTAAACTTTTTTGAAACAAAAAATATGCATACAAACTATGCTCAAATGTGTTTTAAATACATATTTTAAAATTCAAATGTGCATTTCAAATATGTTTTTTTCTTTCAAAACACATGTTTTTAACACACACGTCTCTAAATGCAATTTCTTTCAGAATATGCATATTTAATTGTTTTGAAGAGCTTACTTGTGCCAAAAATTGCATTAAATATTGGAAACAAGCAAATGGCAAAGACTCATCTGCCCATTAGTCTGGGAAGTGTGGATCATTTGTATCTGGATTCATGACGACTGAATTCCATATACATCTCCATCCACAACATAAGGTCAGTTGGAAGAAATCTGCTGTTACGTGTAGTCATTCATGTAGAAATGAAATCAGTGGAATGGGGAATGAAGAAGGAGTTCCTGTTTGGGCGTAAGAAAGAAGGGAAGCAGCTGGGAGTGCTGTGGTGCCAACTGGACAGCAGCTTAGTAGTCCATTTTGGGAAGGAATACTGCAGCAGCTGGTGGCCTTTGAGGCAGTGAGTCAACTTTGGGGTTTAGTCCAAATTTGAAGGAACTGTCCAGAGTGCTGAGCTATATACCTCAAGTAGTTCAGCCTTAGGAATAACTCCATTAAAATTCAGACTAAAACCTGGATGCATCACCCTATTGGCATGAGAGCTATCAGCTACCAGTGGAAGAGGATTATTTACCACTGGAAATGCACCATACTTGCATGAAAATGCCCAGCACTGGGTCTGTTTAGATTACAAAAATATAAATATTTCCCCATAAAGTATTAACTTATTTATAAAGTGATTGAAACCCCTCACTTACACTGTGGACAAGGGAAGAAGAAAAGGGCAATTCTATTAGTGCTCCCAAGTTTCCCTTAGATCATTTGTAGTGACATTTGGCCCAGAGGGAAACTGGAAAACTTGCTTTACATACTGATCCCTTGATCTGCGGTATGTCTATTGCGCTGTGCTGAAGGATGGTATGCACTATCTGCCATTCTTTCTCAATTAACATTTCAAATGATGCTTGTTCCCTGAAGACATGGAAATGTCAAGGAAAAAAAAAAAGAGAGTGAGCAGGTTGAAAGGAATGGCAATGAAAAAGTGAGGAAGATTAATAATATCTGAGCAGGGCAAATTGGGGAAGGGAAATGGAGGGCTTTGTGAGCCATAAGGGATGATGTGAGGCAGAATTGGGGAGTTCACAGGCCTCCCGATGTTGACCTACTGCATTGGTAATCATAATGAAGAATACTGAGAGAGGCAGTCCAACAACATTGGGAAAGCCACACAGTTCCCATCCTTGCTATTGGAATGTGGTAGTTCCCTGAAAGGAACCATGAAGCCTCCTTCTGGACCACCAAAGACTGGAGATCATTCTCAGTATTCTCGTAGCTGAGACCTTTCACTTACCATGATTTCATTTCTGTGCCATTTTCAGACCCAATTTAAGATACTGAGAGGATCTTAATCATTATAAGTTTAAGACACAGAACTTCTAAACTACAGAACTACTAAAATGTGTATTGTAACAGCTTTTTTTAAAAGAACACTTAGAGGCCTGTCATAATCTCAGATTATAGACAGAGGCCCTTTCCACACGCGAGAAAGGAAACGGGCGAAAACGGAACTCACCGGCTTTCTTGAGCGTCCGGGCGAGTCCATCAGGACAAGGAGCAGTGTGAGCTCGTCGCTCCGCGCTGCTCTGGCGTCCAAAATGGCGGCTTCCGGTTAGTGGAGGCTCTCCACCAACCGGAGAAGCTCGCCAGCCTAAAGCCCACCCCCAGCAGATCTGCAGGCGTGCAGTTGTGCACTCCTGCAAATCTGCAGCGGAGCGTGGCGATGGAGTGAGATGGAGTTGCGCGCTCCGTGCTTTTTAAAAACCTCTTAAAAGAGGTTTTTAAAAAGCACGCTGCGCGACCAGTTCCAGTCGCTCCGAACTGGACTGAGATATGGAACTGCAAAAGGCAGTCCGTCCTAGTCCACTCCATGGTGCAGAAGACCTCCGTCGGAGGTCGCTCTGCCCCGTTTTAATAGCTCGGTGCAGAAATGGCCAGTATTTCACATGGCTTGTATGTAAATCCAGGGGCCCTTTTGTGCTGCACGATCACCGCACTTAATGCTTCCACATTAATTGCCATGGCTATATCCTATGGGATCTTGGGATTGGTAGTTTCATCAGAGGAACCTGGGAAGCTCTATAGATGAGGATTCTAGAGACCCCTCTCCTCAACTCCAAATCCCAGGATTCTATATGATGGAGCCATGGCATTTAGTGGAAAAATAATGCTACCATTATGGTGTGGCCTGAATGGGCCCCGGCACTAACCTTTTCTATTATGAAATGCAAGGCTGAGGTACGTAGGTAGTCTCTTATTCAGGCACCAGATAGACCCAAACCTTGTTTCACTGGCTTCATGGGCCTGTTGCTAGATGTCCATGCAAATACAGGGGAAGTTGACTTGATTTACAGAGTTTTTGATGGGCTCTATTTGTTTTAAAAGGTCATGCCAAGCTTTAAAGTGTTACATGAGTCATTTACAGTAAACAAGGGTCATGGTATAAATGCTATAAGAACTCAAAAAGAATTTACAGGTAAGACACTTTCCAGATTTTGTTTGCAAAAAGGAGGGAGTCTGAAAACACAATACTGGGCCCCCCCCCAACCCTGCCACTACTAAGACGCTGACAAAATGCTCTAGAGAGTTTCTCAGCTTTCTAAAGTAGCTTTTAATTTTTTAAGGACCTGTGGGGTGGTTGAAGGAGAGAGGGAAGTTGTGCCCTTCTTGCTTATTTTTGAAGAAGCTGCTTCTTTGGGTGGAATGGCAGCACTGCATAATGGTCAGGAACTATACGCTTCTAATTCAAGAATATAAATTCTGAAAAATTATGCAAGTCTTCACTGTGAAAAATTTACTTGAAAAATGGTGAAATCCTAGTCTGTTTGATAAGTGTAGCCTTGTACATTAAGACAAAAGACTTAAGATTTTTAAAATAGTATTTTTTAAAAAATATTATTTCAAATTACAAAAGTTAGATTCAAATTCTTTTTTTTAAATAATTTTATTCAATTTCACAAATAAAACAAAACATTTGTAACTGTACTTTTACATGAACTGTTTTTGTCCTTCCACACTGATCTAGATTTCATTTTCTATACTTCTTTTGCCAGTTTACATTTCTGTACCACAGTACAATGTTTATCTTACATGATAGTTCTTATATTCTCCTCTCCAGATTCCAGTTCCATGGTATATTAACTGTAGCCGCTTCATATATATCCGTTACCATGAATTACTAATGTCCATTTGGTAGTACCCAGCAATTAGCCATTACAATTTTCCATTCTTTTTTTTATCTCATCGTCTGATTTCCCCTTTAGTCTCTGGGAGACTATATCAGTGTTTCTATTTTTGACAGATGTTCCCCACCATTGTTCAATTGTGGGTATTTGCTGAGTTTTCCAAAACTTTGCGTATTCTATATGAGCTGTTGTTATCATATACAGTATTATTCTCCAATGTCTCTTTATATCAATACCTTCAAATATATTTGTCATATTTAACAAGTACAATTAGGTATCTTAGCATATTGCACCTTCAATACCGCACACATTTTGTTATGTATTTGACTCCAATATTTCTTAGCCATAGGACATGTCCACCACATACGAAATATCATTCCGACCTCTTTCTGACATTTCCAACAAAGACCAGTACCCGTATTGTAAATCTTTTTTAGTTTATCTGGTGTCATGTACCATCTGTGAAACAGCTTGAAGTAGTTCTTTTTTAAGTTCTGAGCCATTGTAAATTTTTGTGTCCTTTTCCAGCTCTGTTCCCATGCATCTAATTGAATTGAATGTCCAATATTTTGAGCCCACAAAATCATAGCTGACTCAATTGTTTCCTCCTGCCTTTCCTGTAGTAATATTTCTTGATGTATATGGGCCAATAAATGGGATGGATTTTCAAACAACAATTTAATCACTCCCGTTTTCTCTTTTGATTCTATTCCATATGTTTTTGAGTCCATCTGAAGTCTTTCAGTTAACTGTCTGTAAGGGAACCAACTTAGTATTATTCCTTCTTGTTCAAGTTTTTCTCTTGTTTTAATCTTGAAATCATTTGGAGTAGATCCCTCTAATATATCTTCATATCGTAGCCATTTATCTGTTTCAGTCCATCTTCCAAAGAAAGCTTCCTAGGGGGACACCCATATGGGGAGCTGCCTTATGTTTTTTTTCTTATAGTCATTCCATATTTTCAAAAGCGATTTTCTAATATAATGATGCGTAAAGTCTTTGTCAATTATTGCTTTGTCATAGAACATATAGGCATGCCACCCCATCCTCAAGTCCGCTCCTTCCAGTGCCAGCATTCTCGTGTCTTGTAGATCAATCCAATCTTTTATCCGAATGAATGTCGCAGCTCTGTAATATATCTGAAAATCAGGTAGTCCCACTCCACCTCTAGATGTCTGATCTGTCATAATGTTCCATTTTATCCTAGGTTTTTTCCCTTGCCATATAAATCTGGTTAACTCTTTCCTCCATTGTATGAAAGGTTTACTGTTTGTTATAATAGGAAGATTTTGAAATAGAAAGTTCATTTTTGGGAGTACATTCATTTTTATTGCAGCTATCTTCCCCAACATCAATAGGTGCATAGAAGTCCAACTTTCCAAATCTTTTGTTATTTCTTTCCATTTTTTCTCATAATTGTTTTGGAATAATTCATTATTTCTTTTTGCTATCCAGACACCTAGAAACCTTGCCTTCTGTCCTTTATTAAATCCTGTTAAATGTGCTAATTCCATCTCTTCTCTCTCGGTCATATTTTTTGTTAGTAAGACTATTTTTTCTTTGTTGACCTTAAATCCAGAGAATTCTCCATATTCTTGAATTATTCTATTCAGGTCTTTAATGCTACTCTTTGGTTCATCCAAAAATAAGACCAAATCATCAGCAAAAGCTTTAAGCTTATAATGATATTTCTTGATTTGAACTCCTTTTATGACTTTGTCTTCTCTTATAACATTGTTTAGTATTTCCATTGTTGTTATAAACAGTAGAGGAGACAAAGGGCACCCTTGTCTTGTCCCTCTGTTCAGTTCAATCTGTTTTGTTCTTTCTCCATTGCTAACCAATCGAGCTCATTGTTGACTGTAGATTGCTTCAATCCATGACACAAATTTATTTCCAGCCTGCATCTGTTTAATCGCTGTCTTCATGAATGGCCAACTGATCATATCAAAAGCTTTCTCTGCATCTACAGATATCATGGCCATTTTCCTTTCGTTATGCTTTTCATAGTATTCAATTATATTTAAGACCTTTCTGATATTATTTCTCAAAGATCTTTTCGGTAAGAACCCATTCTGGTCTTCATGAATAATCTCAGACAGAACCTTTTTAAGTCTTGTTGCCAGGATTGAAGCAAAGATCTTATAATCTGTATTCAAAAGTGAGATTGGTCTATAATTCTTTACTTCAGTTAAATCTCTGCCTTCTTTAGGAATCAACACCACATTTGCCTCTTTCCAGGTGTCTGGTACTCCTTCTTTTATTATCTCATTTATTGTACTTTGCAGGGGGATTGAGATCTCATGTTCCAAAGTTTTGTAGTATTTTGCAGTGAAGTCGTCAGGTCCTGGAGATTTATCATTCTTCAAATTTCTGATTGCTTCCACTATTTCCATAATTGAAATAGGTTTATTCAGGATCACTCTTTGATCCTCAGTGAATCTCATTTCATTTGTTCTTTCCAAGTATTCTTCCAATTCGAGTTGCTTTTTCAATTTTGAAATCTTACTCATCAACTTCTCATAATATTTATAAAATGCATGTTTTATTCCGTCTTGTTTTGTAATTCTTTCTTCTCTACTTTTAATCTCCGATATGATATTCCTAGTCCGTCTTCTACGCAGCAAGTTGGCCAGAAGCTTTGAAGGTTTATTTGCTTGCTCAAAAAAATTGTATCTTATTCTTCACATCTGCTGTTCTATTTCATTCAAATTAAGTTGAATTAGTTCTGCTTGATAAACCTTCATCTGCAATCTAATCTTGTTATCTGACAGATTTTGCCTCATCTTTTTCTCAACTTCCTTCATCTTTGACAGAATTTGCTGTTCAGTATTTCTCTTTTCTTTTCTAATCTCAGCGGACCTTCTGATAAAATTACCATGCACCACAGCTTTACTTGCGTCCCAAATAGTTTTCATCAACAATTCAGGTGTCATGTTTTCATTAAAATAGTTGATTATTTCCTTTTTTGCTTCAGTTATGTACTTCTCTTTATTCAAAACCTCATCATTCATTCTCCATGTTCTTTCTCTGTCCTTGAAATTTATCTTTGCTAATAGTGGGTTATGGTCTGAGCACAAGTTGGGAAGAATGTCTATATCTGTAGTCTTCAACAACAACTGTTTAGATACCAACATCATATCTATTCTGGACATTGACTTATGCTGATCAGAATAGAACGTATGTCCATCCAATTGTCCATTTTTATATCTCCATGTATCAAAAAAGTTTAGGTCATCTATCATATTGAAGAAGCTCTTAGGCAATTTACCGTTGTTTCGGGGAGTTAACTTCTGTATTGTTCTGTCTATTTTTGGGTTTACAACGCTATTAAGATCCCCCAAAACAACAACGTTCGAATTTCCTGTTTCATCTAGATACTTCTGTATCTCTTCATGTATTATGGGGAAGAATTCGCCTTTTGCTCCATTTGGTGCATATATACCAACTATTAATATTTTGTCCTGTTTGATAGTAACTTCTACACCAAGATATTGACCGTTACTGTCCTGAAATATTTGATGTGCACCATGTCTTAAATTTACATATATCAAAACTCCCCTTTTCTTTTTGTCGATCGTTGCAGCATAACAGCTTCCTAATTTCGGATTTCGAACATATCTCAAATCTTGGGTCCTAATTCGAGCTTCTTGCAGACATATTATATCCAAATTTTGTTTTTCCAGCTGATGAAATGTTTGTCTTCTTTAGTATTCAGAGTTGAATCCCTTAGTGTTCCAAGAGTATACCTTTAAATCCATTTTGTCAAATTTATTATTAGTTTCTTATTTCTATAGAAAAACCAATTAGTCCTTTAATAAATCTCCTTCTAACTCCCCTTCTTCTTGTTGCAACACTCCTTGTTCTGTTTCACCGTTGTCGCCCTCTACTTGAAGTTGTTCTCTTTCCTCATCTGGGGATTGCTGTTCCAGATCTTTTTTTTCATCAAAAGTAGTTTTTTGCAGATCTTTTTTAAGTCTTTCCATCATCTCTTTTGGTTTATGAACTGAATTAATCCTGTATCTCTGTTGTTTGTAAGTAAAAGAGATGTCCTCAATTTTTTCCCATCTGTAATTAATCTGATGCTTTACCAGGAGATTTGCCAAGGGTTTGTATTCTTGTCTCTTCTTTAAGATCTGATAAGGTATGCCTTTGAAAATTTTTATGTCATTCTTCTCAATCTTCAATATTCCATCGTAGCTTCGTTGTAATATTTTGTCTCTTATCGCTGTCCTGGTGAAAGTTATAATAATATCCCTTGGTAATTTTCTCTCTCTCGCTACTCTGGAGGATACTCTGAACATTCTGTCAATGTATGTTTCCATCTTGTCCTCATCTATGTCGGTAAATTCTGCCAATGCCGGTATAACTTTTTCATACAAATTCTCCGCTGAAGTCTCAGGAACACCTCTAAAACTCAGACATTTTTCACGATATTGCAGTTCCTGCAGTGTAATTTGAGATTCCTCTTCTTGTTGTTTCCCTTTCAACTCCATTATCTCTGTTTCTAAATGTTTAACTTATTGTTTTATTTCTTTAGTATCTGTTTTCAACTTTGTCACATCTTTAGTTATTATTTCCAATTTCTTCCCCAACTTGTCAATTTCATGTTTCATATCTGTTCTCATTTCTTTCCTCATTTCTTTGAAGTCTTGTCTGATGTCCTCTCTTATGTTTTTTAATTCTTCCATCATTTGCAACATCAGGTCTTGAGATTTCTGGGGTATATCTGTTGATGTTCGCCTAACTGTCTGGGAAGTAGTTGTTGCCGCTGCAGTTGCCGCTCTTCTCCTTGTTCTTTGATCCATCTTGTATATTTACTCTTTATAAGAAATTTTCTTTAAAATCAAAAGTTTTCTCTTTTTTCTTTCTCCTCCTTCCTCTTCCCAACTTAATTGGGTTTTCTGTTTGGATATAGATGGTCTTTGTACCTTTTGCAGCTTACTATTAACACTTGATTGCTCAAAATACTTAATGCTGTAACAATATAATAATGTAATATATAGTAATAAAAAAAATTCAGTTCAATGTTATATATTGTAAATTGTATGTATAATCACTTCACTTAATGCTCAGAGTCCCTCTATGTATATTATAATTTTATATCCCCTATACTTATTTAATTTACATTGAGTTAGAATTGCAAAACAAAACCATTACATTAAGAAAGTAAACAAGCAATCGATTTCAACTAAATATCAAAATGTAAATTGTATTTACAGTCTAAACAAATATAATGTTCGTATATATATATGTATGCTTATATGTCTATATTAAGCAAAATATATAATACAATGCAAGTTTAATTCTATAAATTTCAGTCACTGTGCCTGGGCTAAAGTCACTCCAGCTCCCCCTCCCAACAGATACTTGTTGTACTTCCCTCCCTCCTTTGGAGCAGCTTCCAGGACCTTGAGTGTGTACTTTCTTCTTCGCTGGCGATAAAGAGCCCTAGCTGCTCCTTCGCGTGGGAGTGGGAATCTTGCTGTTTTCCCTGTTCTTTCAGCACAGTCTCAAAAAACAAAAGTCTCTTATTGAATGTCCGAGACCCAAGTTCTCAAAATCAGAAAAGAAGCAAAAGAAAAAAAGAAAAAAGACATTTCAAAGATTCATACTGATTATATCCACAACTATCACATCTTTTTATAATCCAAAATAATAGTTCAGCAGTTCCACAGTTCCAAAACCCATTGTCCAAAAAAAATAACACCATTGCTTCACAGTTCTTAAGTAAAAAAAGGAAAAAACCTAAAACAAAAGACCTCTATAATTCCAAACACGTCTCAAGTCTTCTAATTTCTTCAGCCACGTTACGAAATCCCAATGTTCCAAACAACCTCCAAATAGTCTCCAAAAGAAAGAAAAAAAAAATCTGAAAAACAGAGGCTTCTCAAGTCCCTCTTTACCATCCAGTGAATCAGTCCCAATCCTTTAGTTAGTTATCAAAAACAAGAAATATAGACAATAAAACGAAGCTCAAAAATCAAAGTCTCTCCCCAAATCGTAAAAAAATAAAATAAAAACATAACGACGATCCTCCACTAATATTCTGTTCATGTCAAAGTCTTGTCATAATCAGTTTATTTTAATCCAATCCAATCCTTGTCCTTATTTAAAGTCTTATATTTATAAATCAAAATCAAGTTTGGGGATTCAGTTACTGTTTATAAAAACACGTCCTGGCTTCTGAATTTGTCAACAGCCTTTTTAAGAATTGTCAGCCATTCCAGTATCTACGTACTCACTGTCAGCTGGGTCGATTCATATTCCTGCTCCTGTGCACCATTGCAGATCAATCCTTTTTGTGGTTTCTGTGAAATAAAAACTAGATCAGGTTGCTTAATGTTGTTTGAAAGGATCTTCTTGTTTTAAAAGTTGGCAGCGGCGCTTGTGCCGCTTGTAAACGGCGATCCTGATGGCTCCGTCACGGTCCTTCGATCCTTCGCAGTGCCTCCGCTCTTCCCTTTCGGAAAGAGCTCGGCACTGGATTCTGGATCCCCTTCGGACCTCTTCTGCACCCCCCTTACCGAGGGGGTGTCTAGCTGGTTCCGCTGGCACTAGAACCAGCTGGATTCCTTCAGGTGGAAGTTCGGGGTTGCGGAACGCTACTCCGAATGACTGCTCGAGCGCGCCATGCGACCAGCGAAAGTTAGATTCAAATTCTTAAATGCAGACAGATTTCTGCTTTTCCAGGTACCATGGGTTTTGTACCATTTCCATTTGAATTTACTCGAGAGAGATCTTATTGTGTACACAATGCACAAAACAATGATACCGTTATTGGGCCAACTAAAATGCGCAAAATATATCATGCAAGCTTTTCAAGCTTCACAACGTTCTTCAGGCAAAAATGTTAAAAATCATATAGAAGAAAAGTGATGATATTAGAATGACAGGCTTACATTTTGTCTCAGACTTTACTTTTGTTGTAATTTATGATGGTCAAGAGGGATATCAATGCAGGCAGAGACCAGGTCCCTTCTTGGCCATGTGGGGTCTGAGGAAAAAAGGTAGTAAAAGACAGGCAATAACATTTCAAATCTATCAGCAGCAGCAGCCAAGTAACTTCTATTGCAATCCAGGCAAACTCTGTCCTGTATGAGGCTAACTGCCCCTTTCTTAGTCAGAGAAAACTGAGTTTCTCAAGAAATCTCCATACTATTATATCTGGAAAAACTGTGCTGTGCACAGTTCAGCTGACATATAGAGGGACTGGTAAACACTGAAAAGAATAAAGCATTAAAACTTCTAACACAGTAGCCCTCTCAATACGAATTGGTAGCACAACCACAACTGGAATATAGAGTATGTTGTTGTTGTTGTTGTGTGTCAACACAAGTCATTTCCATGGCAACCCTAAGGCAAACGTCTCCAGGGTTGTAGTCTAGTGGTTTGAACATGCTGCTGCATCTAAAAAAAGGGATATAGTAAAGCTGGGGGGGGGGCAGAAAAGGGCAACCAAAATTATCAAGAGACTGGAGCAATTCTGATATGAGGAAATGTTATAAACTGGGGCTGTTTGGCTTATGGAAATAAAAGTCAAATAAGGGGAGACAAGCATGGTGTGGAAACAAGTAGATAAGGAGAAGCTCTCTTATTCTCTCTCCGATAATACCAGAACTGAGGAGAACCATTCACTGAAGGCAAATGGTGGGAGATTAAAGAGAGATAATAGGATAATGGATAAATTCATGAAGGATGGAACCATTGATAGTCGGAATGGCTATATATCACCTCCCAATACCAGTTACTGGAAAGTACAAGGTGGAAGGCACAGTTGCTTTTGCATCTTGCCAGTGGGCAAATGAGTGAAAAGCATACTTCACTAGATAGGACTTTGGTCTAATCCAGTAAGGCTTTTATTATGTTTCCATATTCTTGTGTAATTAGGATGAGTGGACTAAAAACTGAATGTTGAAAGGAAGGTTTTAGCCTATTGTAGATAAAATACACTTGAATGCTTTTGATCAGATAATATTCAGTGCATTTACTGGAATACAGTCTTATTCATGTTGCATCCATCTCTATGTATATCTGTGCAGACAAAGGATAGGGAAATGAGAGACACCATTTACAGATGACAAGTAGGCCTTTGTTCCTTTGTGAAGTACTCTGCTCAGGGTTCTAGCCAGCCAGCCAACCAGTCAATTTACATGCCTTCTTCCCAGAAATCGTACTCCCTTCATTTTCCAACCTTGTCCTCACCACCAGTCCTTCAGTAATTTGTGCCCATTGAGCATGGAGAGCCCTTGTTGGATTGTTTTCAGGTCCCACCTTAGATTCCGGATGGGTGTATGTGGGTAAGTCTCCTCAAGCCTTGCTGATACCCTCTCATATGTGAATGATGCCACTTTATCTCTGTCAGGATCCAGCTTCCAAGAACAATTTTGTTATTAGTATAGAGAATGGTCTGTCACCTACATCCATATATTTCAAATGATTCATTTTGAGCACTGATATCTATGTTTAGGATGAAGCTTTTAAAGCAATCATAACAAATGTTCATAGAATATTTTAACTCTGTAGCTTCACTTTGACTATGCTTAGGAACTGGCCTAGATCTTTACTGTGAACCTTGTGCACATGTGTACACATGTGCATGCACGCACGCACACATGTACAAAGTTCAAAAGGGGATCTTTGATATTGTTGCTATCAATTTACACTTTTTCATAGAATGGTTGTTTTTTGTTCTTTCACGGTGTGCCACATCCATTGTCTAACTTTGTCACATGAAACTTTGACATCATAATTGGCTATAGTTTTCAACTGATGAAATGATAGTAAAAAACTTCTAAGTAAAAGGTCAGCTCCTCTAGAAATTTAGCACCCTTTATCACTGTTGATCTCTAGCAGCAATTGAGCATTTGATATGTACACCACCAATCAAAATCTTCCTGTAATTAGTGTCAAACTACCACTTTTTAAAAAATATGCCTGCAACTGTGCCTCAACTTTTTATCTCATCTCTTTTCCTGCCAATTAACAATCTCTCTTTCAACAGTCTTTTTAGAACACACAGCATGTGGTGTTTCTACTTTGCTATACCTTATTGGAAAACCAACATTTAAATAACTATTAACAGCCATAGAAAGAAAACATATCATAACAGATACAGTGATTCACCTAGGGATGAATGAATTATAAATATTGAGCTGTCAGAACACCCCCTCAGAACTGCTTTTTAAAATCTGCTTATGCAATATAAACCTATGGCAATACTTCTGCAATAATACTGTGCTCTTAAATAATACATTTGCTTTGGAATGTGCTCTGTTAGATATTTGGGGAAGAAGAATTTGTTTTCTTTGTGTTTTTCCCTGTGTGGCTTCACAGATATTCTAACAGGTGAACAGCTAGACCCAAGTAGAGACAGCATGTCTAAAGCTTTGTTTTATTTATTTATATAACTTGTTCATTTTCTTTCCATGAGTTTAGAAACATGGGAAACTGCCATGTATCAAGTCACAATATGATAGTCCACACTGCCTGTGGTTTCAAATAACAGTCCTTTCTAGAACTACCTGGATGCTGAAGACTCCACCCAGGAGCTTTGGTGCAGAAAATGGTTACTCTACTGTTCTGTCTTACCCAAAGAGCACTTGGAATAATCAAACCAGTTTCAGACCTTGTTGGGGAGTCTCTGAGACAAAACAGAGCAATGTGTGTTTATTTTACACAGCTTAATTTCTTTACTAATTTAAGCAAAGTGAGGTCCAGCACTCACTGGGCAAGCAGAGAACTGAGACCAAGCTGCCACATTGTGTCAAGGTAAATTAGGCCATGTGCCACTGGTGTAGGGAGGTCACAGGGCCACTTGTCACAGCCTTGAGGAGTCTAGCTTACAGGCTCTTTCAAGAGCTCCTTTCAGTGTTCTGAAGAAGTCCCCATTGCAATTTTCTTAAATGTGCATGGGACAGAGTTTGGAAAAGCTACTTATTTGGACTCTAGTTCTCCAAATGTGCGTTATTTAAAAGAAAACAGATGTGTAAGAAGGGATTTGCATGTATGCATACTAAAGGATACAGTGTACTATGTGTTAATGTGGATACTGATGCTGTATTGAGATAAGATGTCATCAGGAAGTTGTGTGCTGTCACTTCAAGGAAACACTTATATCCTTAACTAAATTCATATAGCAATTATTATTCACCCCAGTTAGTCCTTTTAAAGTTAAAGTAACACAGAGCACAGAACATGAAGTTACCCTTCAGATCTTGAACTCACATGTGGAAGATACCAGGCTGACCACATGCTGACGGCTGCCACTTTTGAAAAGGATACTGTTTTTCAGACTGGGAGGCAGTTAAAGTGGGATCATAGTGGTATAACTGTATAATCTGGTCAGTTATTTAAGGATGGATATGGTATGGTCAGACTGGTGGCCCGTAGTCCAAAGTAGAAAGGTACCTAATGCTGCCACTGTGGGATGACATTCACTCCCAATCCCCAACTATCATTTGGACTGTTTTCTGCCTGTTCTTGTGTTTGGCTTCTTCAGCCGCTATTTCTGTTATATATCAGATCACACTATTTCAACTAACCCTTAACAGTCAGGAACTGCCCCTTTTATATAGTTTTAACTAGTTATCTATAATTTAACTTGCTTATCAACCCTATTATTCTGTTGTTGTATGCTGTTTTGACTCATCTGCCCTACAGCCAGGAAGATTAGGCTAATGCCTTCACAGATGTGCAACATGATCCCATGATCAGGAATGATCGTATGCAGTATCATCAGTTCAGCTTGCTTGTAACTTACTCTGCATAAGGTATGTAAGCAATACTTGATTTTCTTCTATCCTCAACAGGGACTTTTTTTGGCCCGTGCAAAACAGCAACTACAACAACAACACACAAAGGGTGTTTTTCTTTTTTTGCAGGAGACATCCTCCCCCCTCCAAAACCACATTTTCATAGACATGAAATGTGAAAAGACATTAAAAATGTACAAAAAAATAAATAAAAAATAAATAAATCTAGCAATCTCATCAAGTGGGGAGCAAATCCAGACAGGAAGAAGCAAATCCAGATGTGAAGGAATGGAATGACTTGTATCAAAAGATGGCCCACCTTGTCCTGGTCTTTTTTCTCCAAATGAAGCAGCTAAGACTTAACGTATCACTAGAGGAATTCTCCTGTGAGTGGACCCATGTCTGTTTGATGTTGGTTTTCCTTATGAATGTCACAAGTAGTATATAACTGTTGACTTTGATCCTACTTAAAGCGGGGTTGGTGGGATAATCCCATCATCATAATTTTGCTCATGGAGTGGTTCCACTGATGAAAGATGGGAGACAACTTTAATAGGTGCCCCCCCATCTGCAACGCCAATAAAAATTGTTCCAGAGAATGGGAAGTAATAGAGAGAGCTACAGAAGGAAGTTAGAATCATTGAAGATAATCCATAGGAAGCCTTTATTAGACTAGATTACCTTCCAAGGGAAAAGAAATACTTTTATGGGAGATTAGGCTGGCCAATTTCCTGACCTCCTTCTGCCAGCAGGTGAAGATGATAACTTGATCAAGCATTGGGGGATTAATTGGATATACAGAAAGGTCTTCACTAGAGTGTGTGTGCTGCAGTTGCATAGGGACAAGGAAGCGGGGGAGAAGTTTCGCCCTGGGCAGCAATGTTTTTGGGGCATCCCGGCCCATAGCCATGCCCCCACGTGCCCTGGCCATGTCCCCACGTGCCCTAGCCATGCCCCACACACCACAGCCACACACCATGCACAGTGACCACGCCTCTCGTGCCATAGCCCCACCCCAATCCCACCCCATCTCCACATACACCAAGCTCTGCCACTGGTGTACTGCATTTTTATTGTTCTTGGAATGTTTTTAAATAATTGAACATTGTTTTAAATTATTGAAGGTTTAGTATGGTAGTTTATTTTTTTTTTAAAAAAACTCTATTGTTAGGTTTTAATTTTTGTACCTTCTTTTAATTCATGTTATGAGCTGCTTTGAATCTCAATGAGAAGAAAGCTGGGATACAAATTAAATAAATACACAAAGAAATAAATACATCTCTTTGTGTAAAAGACCTTGTAATTTGATTCAATGATTTCTATTATGCAAACACTAGCTTTAGTTTCTTTACAATTTGACACAGGGCTTCTGTGGCTTTCCTGCTGAAAGAGACAAGTCCAATCCATCTCTTAGCTTGGGAAGCAAAACAGTAGGCAAAGCCAAGTTCAAGATCTAGCCCAACCTCAAATCAAATCAGGAAATATAGAACATATTGTATTAAGAGAAATGTGCCAATGACAAAATGACTTCCAAAATACTAATTAAATTTCAAGGAAAAATAGAGTTCTTGTTTGTTCTATTAAATACTAAGCCTAAATTCAGTTCCTCAGTGAAGTAAAGGAAGCTTTCTCCTATTGGTTTCTAATGAGCATGGTAGATTTCAGTTCAGTGGTTTTTATGTACTGGAGGGGAAAAATACCCAGTTGTTTTGCCATGGAAGACCAACTCTCTGCTACCTTCAGATATAAACTGGGAGGAAAAGCTGTCAGAAAGTTTTTCTCTCATCAAATTTGGTATTGAGAGAGATGAAGGTTACCGATCCGTGGCTAGCATGACTATAGGTCCCTTCATTCATGAAATGTAGTGGAATCTATGCTAGCTCCCCGAACCTCAATTATTTAATCAAATTTCAATTCACATGTAAAACTTTATATGGTGACTAGATGGTGAATAACCAACACAAGCTTTCCAGACAGACTGGTAGGTTTGTCCAACTCATAGCAAATAATAAGCATAAACATCTAGTGTTTATCCAATCATTATGGGTGCTGATTCAGCACATGAAAAAAGGGAATTGGCTAGCCCAGTTTATCTCTAGCTCTGTTGCTTTCCTCACAGGTAGAAGGACAAGTCTGAATAGGATAGCTTTCCCTACTGTGTGTGCTCTCCACATAGTCTAGAACAACAAAATCAGAGATGGATTTTCACTGCATATGGGAAGCTCTCCAATTGAGACATGTTATCTTCCCTATGTTGAGAATGGAGAGGCAGGGCTGGTGTTTCCTCCTTTTCTAGCATTGGTTCAAAATAATTAAATAACAAGTGAGTAGGACTCTTGAATAAGAGTGCCTTTGGAGTCTTGAGGGTCAAATTTGTCATACCCTAACTAGAGGTGCCTTCCAATGAGGGCTAGGACAAGGAGAACCAAGACAACAGGCTTCAGTTAGGTCAGTGGAGTTGGCAGCCCTACTCTGGTACCACTGGGTGTAGAAGCTGGGTCATCCCATGTATCTCCTGAAGACCTACTGTCAGATACTGGGCCACGTTGTCTCTCCAAACACCAGATAGTAAAACACAAGCTGCAGAAGAGCAGGAAAAACCTTAGCCTTAAAAGGAACAACTTGAAGTAATTTGGTGAACTGTAATGGATGAGCATGGCCAAGATACTTCCTTTGCTGCAAACTATCACTTTAAAATTTTCATCTACCATTGTTTGGCTTTCCTTGCTTTTCATCTACCATTGTTTGGCTTTCTTGGTCTTTAGCTTGCTCCTTGGATTATTTCTCTTTGGTAACCCCTGACTGGTGTTGGGCTTGCATTACTTTCAGATCAGCTCTCATGCTGTGACCTTGGGCTGCCCTAACTAACTTCTGCTCTTGTTGACTTTCTATGTATGACCCTGGACAGATTTGGCTTTTCATCTGATTGTTTTTATTTAACTATAGGTACACTCACTTGGGTACTTGCTGTCCTCAAACCGGACATAATCCATGGTGTGACAGGGGAGGATGGAATAGGTGGAGCACATATGTGTAAACATACACACACACACTTTCTCTGAGACACACACAGATACAGGCACAATCTTCATGCCTCAACACACACGCACAAATACACACAAGCTCCCTGTCCCCAGATCTCTCTGCCCATGCATATCTCACAGTGTTTAGAAATCAGAAGGTTTAGCTTTTTCCACCCTCACTATTGCATTCTAGGGATCCCTGGGGATCTGGGGAGAAGTTTTACCTCCTCCATTCCATAGAACCTAGAGTGAGATAGCTGTTTCTCCACCTCAATCTCCAAAGCAGAGCTGAGGAGCATTCACAGAGGGCAAAGCCTCTTGGAGCCCCAAGTGACCTGCAGGGAATCAACTATTTCTCTGCCACTGCTAAGGATGTAGATATTCTGGGTGCTTTGGAGTTGTGTGTATGGAGTAGTTGAGCCCACGTCTAGCAAGCTAATGGACATTGCTGCTTTCATGCTGCCATGAGCAGCATGAATGTAGCAATGTTGGCTGCCTCTTGGTCTCTGAAGAGAAGTTACTCCTACCAACCCTGAACCACACTGTGCCTTTCTTACTGCCTTTTGCAGCATGGAAACAGTGACACAGACCATTTCCGCATTACACTGTTATAGTGCTATTATTCCACTTTTAACATCCTATGGAATCCTGGGTTTGTAGTTTAGGGAGGGGCATTTAGAATCCTCAGCCAGAGAGTTCTTTGGCCTCAGCAAACTACAAATCCCAGAATTCCACAGGATGTTGAAAGTAGAATAATAGCACTATAACAGTGTAGTGTGGGAATGGCCACTGACAGGCAGAGGCAGGATGAATTCAGTGGCGGCAAAGGGAGCAGCATTCTGTACAAATGATATCTGAGACCACATGTAATCTTTGGGCAATGTATTCTGCAGCCCCTATTTAGACCACAGGGTGAACAGGGAAACAAATCTTCATGCCATTGAAGAAAAACAGGTATTCCCACACTTGTCCAACAGTAAGGAATAGCAATCAGTAGCCCAAGCATCAGAAAAATCAAAAGGAAGTAGTAACTTGCTAATCAAAGGATTAAACCTTCCTAATCAGGGTCTCACATAGTGCATTCTCTATACTTGTTTCTATTTCCATAAGTCAGAGGATGATTGTTTGCTGGTGGACTAACTTAATGCTAAGACAGAGAGTGAACTCTTAAGCTAATAAAGACAAATACTATTTTTATTCTACACATGATTCTTTGGTTCCATCCTGGGGATGTGTAAACGTTTCATTGAAGTTCATTTTTTAAAATAAGAATTTACACACACACACACACACACACACATTCATACACACCAAAATCAAAATTTTCTTCATGTTGCAGATGAAAAAACTGCACACACACACACACACACACACACACACACACACACACAATCTACTGTGAACGAAACCAGAATTAGTGTTGAATTAGGGCTGGCACCTCTTTCTCCTGAAATTTAATGCAATACAAGTGCCTCCATGCTGAGAACAGTTGTATCTATTGAATTTGTCTGGTGCAGATGGGTGAGAATTAAAGAATTTATTAAACTTCCCCAATGTCTTCATATTTTGCATGGAAAGAACCTGCAGTTTAGAAAATTTAAATAAAGGAGAAAGTGAGACTGACAGATTCTCCTGTCCCTACATCTAATTCTATGCTTTGGACAGATAACATAGCAGATAAATCTATCAACAGCTTTAATCTATGTTAGCTAAATCTGGGTAGGGAGAAGGGAAATCCAATGTCCATCCCAACTAGAGTAGACCTATTGAAATTAGTGGGACTTTTATAAGTGGTGGCTAAAAAGTCCCATTCATTTCAATAGGGCTGTTCTAATTGGGATTAGACTTAGCCTGGAATCTGTAGGTTTACCTTAGATTTCAGAGTAAATCTCAAGGGCTACCTACTTTCAAAGTTTTCCATAGCCATTATTGAACTAGAGTTGAGTTTTGGTTCAATCCAGTAAAGCAAGTGTCATAACCTTATGTCCCTATAGACTTGAATACTGCAGAAATATGGAGTTTAGCTGGTACATATGGTATGCAACTATATGTCACATATAATTTCAATGTTACTTCTTAATGTACAGCCAACTTGCTGAAGCTAAGAAATCTGAGCCTGATCAGTGGATGACCAAACTGAAATCATGGGTTAGCTTGAGCTCCATGAAGTAAATAAATAGAGAGCACAATGTGCAGATATGACCTATGATTTTAGATGATATGTACATTGAATATATGGGTTCAGGAACATTTACTCTGTCACTGTACATACAGCACAAGTTCAGTCAAAAATACATGCATACATCAGATTTTTTCCCCTCATGTGGTCCACGTATCTCTAAGGTGTTCCAAAATGAGCTTTGGTGGACAAACACAATGTAGCTTTCTCTTCAGTTCATTTCCTTTTAATTTAAAAATCATTATTGTGAATTCTTTTCTTTTCTTTTGATCAAAGTATTTTATTGAAGTACTGTTTCAACCTCTCACTGTGCACCTGAGACCTTTCCCTTTAGCTTTGTCTTGCTACTGTACATGTTTGCATAAGGTACAGTCACCATGCTATGGGAATGGGATCCATAGTTTTCATCACATTACCACATGGGGACTGTGACTAAAGGTGTGTGTGTGGGGGAGTAAGAGCCACTATTATATAACACGTTTAGAGGTCTATGTAATATACCTCCTAATTTTGTAATGGTACGAGGCATCTCCTAATTCTTTCTAAATAGACCCCTAGATTCCAGCCCTGTGCCTAAGCCCAATGACTCCAATAAACGTGTAACTGTACACAGGGCTGAAATCAAAGCTTCAGCAGTCTCCTGACATTAATTGCCTTGGAAGACTCAAAGGAGTATTTTATTTGCCGTGTGTGCCTACCCTGCACGTCGAAAGCTACAGTCGCATAGCAAATTCATCAGCAGTCTAGACTGTAGGTAGATATTTTCAGACATAGCTGTAATGTTACCCCTGAGAATTGGGTTGTTTAAATGAATCCTCCATTTTCCTGAACTCTAGCTCTGCCAAGCTGTCTAGATGTAATTTGGGGTCTGGTGTGTCAATGTTTGCTTTTAAGAAATTGTCATTCTTCCAAGCACAGTTTCCTGGTATGCAGCCCTCCAAAGTCTGGCTCAGAAAATGCCATTGCTCAAATTAATTTACATGAGATGGGATGTGATGCGGCAATTTGCAAGAGGATAAACATTTTGCATCAGATGCCTTTCAATTACACCCTCCCTTAATACTGTTATTGCGGTCCTCTGGGTCAGAGTCTCTCAACTTCTCTATTCTGTGGAACCTGGTCAGGCTTTTAATTGTCTAACCTTTTTGTAAACCATGTCCTCCAGATGCAGAAATTGAATATAATTTCCTTTTATTCAGTATTAATAAACTGTAAGCAACATCACTGCTGCTTCTTGGCAACCTGCCTGAATTAAATAGGTCTCATAATGTATCTCCTATCTGTACCACAGAGCCATTTTAAAAGCAATATGCTGAGCATGCTCTGGGTAACAAGAAGACTCCTTTTAATTCCTTTGTTTTTAAGCGCTGCACATTCCCACTGAGCAGCAGGCAACATTGCTAGTTTTTACTGGGGATTTACTAAATGCGGCACTTGTGTGTCTCAGTCTAAGCTGGGTAACGGCTGCTCAAAACCCCAAAACGTATGAAGGCCCTTTGTAAGATCAAGAGCCATACACACAAAGAGAGGGACAGGTATTGTTTTGATTCTCATCCAAGTCCCAGAACCACTTGCACCATGCCAGACCCTGGGGGTCCATTCACACTATGCAACTGTAGCACTACTATTCCACTTTATCTGCCATGGTTCCCTCCTATGGGACTTGCAGTCTAAGGAGGAGCATTTAGAATTCTCCGCCAAAGCACTGGAGTGGCTGAATAGACCACAGACCTCACGATCCCATAGCATGTTGCCCTGGCAATTAAAGTAGAATAATAGTGCTGTAACTAGGTAGCAGTAATAGGCCCCAGGTCAGAGCTTCGACTGAAACACAGTTAAGAGAAGTGGAGCTGTCCGCCTCATTGTGCTGATTGTGACCCAGCTTACATATGCAGTGGAAGGAGGATCAGAAACAAAGCAATCATGCTAAAATCAAGACATCTGTGATTATTTACACAAGGACTGCATATGGTGAGGATGAGAAGACTGCCAAATTTCAAAAAGACGGGGAAGGAAATGGCAGAGCTATTGTGTCTTGAAGAAATTATTCCCAAAATGTCATTTTCACCTGTGATCATTTTTTTTAAAAAACCGTACTCAAAATATACTTCCAGGCCTTCATTTGGCGATTTCAGATGTAAATCGGGAAATCCCAAGAGAGTGTAAGGGTGTTGAACGTCTGGGTTTGATGAAAATACATTGTTTATTAATAAAATTATGAGATGTTGCTCTCATTTATGCAACAAATGATGTTTCAGTATTTGGTGTTTATTGTATCGAACTAGTATATATATAGAATATTGTGAGTAGTGGATTGTTGGGGCGGAAACCATCCTTTAATTTTGTCTTTGCGTCTGTTTTTTTTCTTTTTCTTTCGTTCTCTCCCTCCCCCGGCCTTTTTACTTAGTTAGTCAATCCATTAATATAGTTTAGATAATAGTATAGATTGGTTTATTATGGTTTATTATGTTCATGCATTCTTTTGCTTGATTATTGTTGTAATTTTTTTTAACCTCTTCTTAATAGATATGCTGCATTTGGTATTACATTGTTTTTTTTTAAAAAAAGAGATGTTGCAAGCTTCCATTTTGATCCACAATACAGAATGTGTTTATACCAACAGAAGCTGCACTGTGCTTCGAGTTATATTCCTTAACTTTTTGTATAATGTGTTTTTTATCCCAGTGAAACAGTAAAAATGAGGTGGGTTTCTTTTTGTAATTTTTTCAGAGTAATTATGTATATTGGCTATGAAAATTTATGCAAAATAACTTACCAAAGGTCAACACAAACAGTTTTAGAGGTCTAGGATTCTCAGTGGCTGTTTTATATCAACAAAGTAAAAGGAAGTGTTTTTTTTTAAATCAGAAATACCTCAGTCTAGCCTTACAAAATAGATTTCTGAGTCTTAAGTAAGTGAAAATAGGTTAAATGTTTGGTGGCAGCCATCTTAATTTTTTTTCAAATAGCAGATATCCCTCAAATGTGAAGACTATCACCCTGTAATGTGTTTATTAGCGTATCTTTTTACGTACTAAAACAGCTGGTTAACCTTAGTAATCATAAAATTGTCACACAGTTCTTTTACTTGGTGTCTACTTGTGGAAGATTCTGAGCTGGTAGAGTGGCAGACAGTATTTCAGATTCTGGGGAAACTTGTTTTTAATAATACCCTGAAAAACTAATATAAAAAGAAATCATAAATGCTGTACAGTCAGCAGCAGCAACAACAACAACAACAACAACAAACATATATGAGAGGACAGAGTATGGGTTAAGACCATTATCCTCAGTCTCTTAATTTTACATGCTTGATACATGGTATTTCCCAATTTAAGTCTGAAACAGTACAGTCCATAGTGCCACTCAGAATTCTGTAATGTCATTCTATTGCATGTATAGATCAGGTTTATGGTTTCAGGATAGCAACAGGATATTTAGGGTGCCATAGAAAGACAGAAAACTCTTACTTACTTTGCTATCATTCCAAGCCATTTGATTGCCCCAGCAGTTTACCACCCCACACATTTTGAAATGTTTCATCCTCGGGCCAGATTTTGCCCATGGGTTGTCTAGATTGTGCAACAAAAAACAATACTATGAATACTCTGTAGACAAGATCTTTCTTTTGATTTTGGTTGATCCTGGGAATAATTTAGTAAGCTCCCCATGACAAGACAAATATACCTGATATAGCTACAGAGCTTTTAATTGCCTCACCAAGTGAGCATATGTTGGGAACAGCAAGAAATAAATGGAAGGAAATGGAATTTCTTAATGCTTCATTGTCCTAATTATTTTGGAAGATGTGCAAGAGAAAATGATGAAGTAGAATGAGCAAGAGTTTGAAGAACCAGAGTCAACAATCTCTAGCATTAGCTATTTGTAACTAATTAAAGGAAAGTTAGTTTTCATTTCATGATTGGGCAGGGCACTCTCAGGCCTACTATTCAATATGGAGGAAGTTGAACATGTTGATCATGCCTCCCAGCACTTGCCCCTGATGTATTTGGGTATTTATTTATTTTTTAACAAAGTGAGAATGGTGTTTGTTGGGTGAGTGGATTCTCTTCTCAGGCCTGCAAAATGCTACTGTCTGAAGACAGGTTAAATCATCCAGCTGGCAAAGAAGTAGGAGAAGATACATCATGGAAGAAGAAGGCAGAAAAGCCAAAGGATATTGTGCTTCCTTTTTAAAACTGCAAATATATTTTCAAAACATAATAAAACAAATGATGCTGACTTTGAGAATAGGTTTTGTAGAAATTCAGGCACTGTAAGAAACTTCAGTTCAGACACCATGAAAAACTGCAAACTGAAAGGCAGGCACTCTTTTTAACCCCCCCCCTTTTTTTCCTTCGTCTATGAAATGTTTCTGATTTTTTTTCAAAGTCAGATTTAAGGTAAATGGTAACTTAAGCATGTTGATGAAATTGTTTGGACAAGAAGAAAGTATCAGTCCCATATTCAATGTATCAATCAGAAACTTAGCTATCAGCCCATCTTGGGACAGAAATATTTTAATAGATTGCTCTAAAGATGAATAGTGGAGTTGATAGAAACCCATGTCATGCTTTCCAAACTCAAATGTGGGTAGTTATCTATCATTGGAAAGGATGTAGTCAAAACTAAACTAGTGCTTGTTGTATATTTACGAAGCCTTTGCATGAATGGAGATCTCCTTTTGCTATTGCATTTTCTCCTACTTTTGTGTCTGAAACCCTCCTCAGACTGTTTGGAAATCTGCTCCAAATGATCCCCCAAATCTCCTGAGTAGATTTTGAAGGTATTCATGGAGCTATAAGAAGAGCAGAAAATATCCCCCAGTTCTGCTGAGAGAAGCAGTTCTGCAATAGGAAAACCTCACTGGATTTCAAACCTCACTGGATTTCAGTTTCTAAATGAAAGAGACAATGTCTCCATAAGGATTTTGGGACTTTTGGTGTTATCCAAAAATATTCAGGCTGTAGGGGATTAGGCAGAAGCTCCTTCTGCCAAATGAACTGGTTGTTTTGCTGGCTGAACTTCCCTTATGCCAGCATAACCATCTTTTGCCAGCTGATCTGAGAGATCAGCTGGCAGAAGGATACATTAGCACAATTGCTGCACTGGCTGAGATCACCGGGTAGAAGAGTCAAGAGGCAGTGGTGAAGAAGGGGTGAAGTGATGAAGGGATTAAGTTATGACAAATCCAAACCTTCTCCAGTCTAGGGGCACAGCTGCTATTTAGGCACAAAGTAAGGCCAGAGCTAGACAGCCAGCATGGTGCAATGGTTTCAACATTGGGACTATGATCCTAAAGAACAGGGTTCTATTAGCTGCTCGGCCATGGAAATCACTGGGTTACCTTGGGCACGTCACACACACTCAGCCCCAGAGAACTCCATGATAGGTTCACCTTAGGGTAGCCATATGTCAGAAACAACTTGAAGACACACAACAACAAAAAGGCCAGAGCTGGGGGTTGGGTTGATACTAAGTGATTCCCAATACAGTGCAGTTTGGGTTCAGCACAGTTTCAGCTGGCCTAGTGTCAACTCAGCTAGTCTTTAGCCATCTTTGTGAATCAGGATTGCAAGGTTTGACAGTGTCTGCATCGTGGGTGTGGGTTTTGGTGATGGATGGATGGATGGATGGATAGATAGATAGATAGATAGATAGATAGATAGATAGATAGATAGAGAACGGGTTAGTGTATCTAAACCCTTACCGCTTTATAGTACCCTGGAAGACAGGGAAAGGCAAGTTAAAAATGCTGATGACATAGCATTCTGTGGGTTGTTTCTCAATGGGAAAAAGGAAAAAGGCTATCAATGACCTTTCCCTCTTCTCCTCTCCTCCTCCACTATATAGCAATGTAATGCTTAGTTTAGGGCTGCCACACAGCTCCAAACCTGATCCCCTTACAAGCTTCTTAACAGAAGATGGTGTCTCCTGGTGTTAGATGGTCTGGAAAGGGAAAGAAAAGCCCCTTCCTCTTCTTCTCTTGACACAAACATTCCGGCCACAAGTATTGCTACAAAGCTAGAGTTCCAAGCTGTCTAGAATCCTGAAAAAGAGCATGGTGAGGATTTGGGTATATAATGCAAAGTCACATTGCCAATTGCTCCTTGTCCATTACATTGTTATAACGATTTGGCCTGGAGATTTCTTCTTTTGCCTTTTCTCTGTACCATAATGGCTCAGTGGCATTTCTTTGAAAGACCTCAACAAGAGAATGCTCCCTATTTTTTCAGCCTTCTATCCTACCATCAGGGATGATATTTCAGCTATGTCAAAGGTTAGGCAAACCAATCCAAGTAGTATCACTTCTTAAGGGGAAACAATGTATATCAAAAGCCATATATACTGAGCGAGCTCAACCAAGTGCTCAGGACTGATAAGAATTAACCTGCAGTGCAAACTCAGTAAGCAGGATGAAGTATTTTGATACTGGGACCATGAGGGGGCTGTAGGAGAGATGAAATACAATCTTATAACACACATGGAAAAAGTGGAAAGATTTTGTCTTTCAAAACTGAGAGTGGGGGTGGGAATGGTTAGAATTGTCGTATACTTTATTTTTCTTGGTTCTTCTATTTTTTTTCTTCAGTTTTAGAGCAATGGTTATAAGCTCCAAATGCACATACAAATGATCAGATCCCTGCACTTTTGCAAGAAGGGGAATTAGCCATTAGTCATATCAACAGATTTGGCATATGTCTTTCAAACAATGGCACCACTAGTATTGAACAGCGGAGCAAACATCTGTGCCCTTCTCCACTATGGAGAGACTCAAAACAAAACCAGGGAGGTGAACTACAAAGAAAAGCTCTGTGCTGATGGGCAAAGGCTACAGTTGTATATGACTGTAATTTGAAAACTGCAATGGTCTCCCAATCAAGACACTCTGGACCATAAAGAAAGAACACAGACTGTAAAACTGGTGTCAAGTTGAAATTACACAATGGATTAAATACAGCTCTCTGACTGGACTAACTGGGATCCACATATCCAATAATCTCTGTCTGGTCTAGTATGACCTCTTAGTTTCTGAATGTGCCATGATACCAAGTTTGTAGTGATTGGATTACACATCTTTTCCGAGTCATTTGTTTCTTTACCTGTGAATATTCAGGGTAATGTATACAACAGGTCAAGGGATAGAAAAGGAGAAAATTCTGGATCATTGCAAGTCCAAATTACATAATATGCTTAGCATGTTTAATAGTCACAGGTGTTTCTTTTTCCCTAAATGTCCTTGTTGTTGTCAACTTCAACTTATGGTGACCTTATACATAAGAGACTTCCAAGTCACCCTATCATTAACTGCTCAAGTCTTGCAAACTCAGACCTGTGACTCCCTTGATTGAGGCTATCCACCTTCCTCTCTCCCTGATGCATTCAACATTGGCCATTTCCACACGAGGCGAGGGAATTGCTCCGTGCCGTTACTTACTGGATCTTCTGGGCACAGACCAATGCAGACTGTCCCTTAAGCCCTTCCACAGGGCTTCTCCATCTCA
Source organism: Cyclura pinguis (assembly GCA_030412105.1). NCBI lineage: Eukaryota > Metazoa > Chordata > Lepidosauria > Squamata > Iguanidae > Cyclura > Cyclura pinguis. The sequence continues at coordinate 206,906,170 of CM059599.1, forward strand.
TCCAGGGTGAATCGGAGCAGTGCGAGGTCTTAGATCCACACTGCTCCGGCTTCCAAAATGGTGGCTTCCAGTTGTTCATGGGTCCCAACCAACCGCTGAAGCTCGCCACGCCTAAAGTCTGCCCTCCACAGATTGCAGGCTCGCATTGGTGCTAGTCTGTGAATTTGCACAAGTGAGCAAGAACGCAATGGCGTGCTCCAAAAAATTAAAGAACGGTTTTCTACTGTTCTTTAAAAAGCGCGCTGGAGGACCAGTTGGGGGCGTTTCAGAGCAGACTGAGGTGTGGATCTCAGGTAAGTAGTCCAAACCTAGTCCACTCCAAGATGCAGACGACCTCCGTGAGAGGACGCACTGGGCTGTTTTAATTCCCTTGTGCGAAAATGGCCATTGCCAAGCATTATTGTCTCTTCTAGTGAGTCCTATCTTCCTATGATATGTGGAGAGTATGACATTCTACCTTCCTACATACCAGTAGCATTTGGGGCCCATTGGGGCTAGTAGAGAGAAGAATGGAGTAACCAGAGGCAAACTCAAGAGTTCACCAGAGGTAAGACCAATTACATCTCATTTGTCATCCCATCTTCCACTGAAAGGTCTCAGTATATCTTATTGTTGAAACTGTTGGGGTTTGAAAATCTGTCTTTGTATTGAGATGAGGTTGGACAACTGTAGCACACCAGATATTTCCAGATTTCAGCCTTCATAATCCCTCACTTTTGGCAATGTTGGTTAGATCTGATGGGAGTTGCAGGGCAAATGCATTTGAAGGGCCACAGCTGCCAACTCCTGTACTGGAAAGACAGGAAAAGGAAAAAGAAAAAGAGAGAGAGAGAGAGAGAGATTTTAGTTGTAAGTTGAATCACATTTTATGGTGGGAACCCCATGGTAAATAATATCTCAAAAGAATATAAAAAGGGCAGATGCGTTCCATCAAAAACCCACTTTTGTGAAACTTTATTTTTCACAATGGAAGAAAAATACATGTTGAAATTTTTGCCATCAATGTGATAACAAACAAAGCAAGGCACAGAGAATTCTATCTCCTTCTTTCTACTTCCTGGGTGCCCTTCCTCTTTAAGGTTGAAGCAGCAAAGAGCTTGTGGAATGTAAAACCTGTGAGGAGGGAGAAAAGTGGAGAGGGCAGGCTGTTGATGATTACAATAAGGAGTGAGCAACAGTGAGGATGTGCCTTGAAATCAGAAGGGGAAGATGTCAGTCTGGGTGTCTATATTGCTGCGATGTGGATGTGCTTTAAAAGAGGTGCCTCCATACAGGGTGGAATTAAATTCTGGATGTTCCAATCAGGTTTTTCCCCAAATAAAGTAAAACAAAATAAAATAAAGCATCTAAATATTGGAGGAGGAGGAGGACGAGGAGGAGGGGGAGGAGGAGAAGGGAGTATTCTGACAGAAAATGGTATCTGCTTTGCTTTTGAACAGCCCTCAGACCTATCTACAACCTGCTTTAGGGACTCTGAGGAAAGTGTCTGTCTGTCTGTTTAAAATTTAAAGGCTTTTGTTTTTAAAAAAATCCAAAAGGGAGAATGTGAAGTATATATGAGAGAGATGAAGGATAATTTACCTGAATCCTGTATCTCAAGCCCACTGGCTTCTGGAATAGCTTCCACATAGTCCATAAGAGCAAGACAATATTTTAAGTGTTTGCAGGCTTATAAACTACAAAGACATGATGGACAAGAAAGTGGGTTGGGGTAGAAAGAGGTCAAGAAAACTGGCAGAGGATTTTTTCAGGTCTGATAAAATGGCCCTGCTTTCTACCTCTTTTCCATCTGCTGCAGCCTGCTGGAATGTCTGCAGGTAGTGACAGCTGAGGAAGGAGACTTCAGAAAGATGGTCCTTCCACCAGGGCTGGTGGAACCAACCAGTTCCAGTGTCATCTCCCTCTGCAGCAAACTGCTGGAATGACTGCAAGTGGTTGATGATGGATGCTGTGCCATTCAGAAATGCATAAAACTTTGGGAGAATTCAGATAGGAAAAATAAATGACTGAACAATCTTCTGCTTATTGACATGAAAATGTTCCAGATGAGTTCAGCAGGACTTACTTTTAGATATGTTTGCCTACCATTGCAGTGTCAGCTGGATAAACATCATTTAGATGAGATGGATATGTGTCATTTGCTTTTAGAATTCATTTATTTGTTATGAAAACACTGTGCAGCTTTTGTGGTAGACATATTGTATTATGTCAAGAAGGATAAACAAAGAATAGCTTTGGGATTTCAAAGTGTGTTGTCCAAAACAGGAGCAGGGAATATGCAGCCCTCTAGTAAGGATAGCCATGTTGAATGTGGGATGGGGCTCCTATAATGTTAATCCTTAACAGGATGAGGTACTCTCTAAGTACCGGTCCTCCCTTCACTTCTAAACCCCAATTTTTGGCCATAGTTGTCCCCCGTGCCCAACATGACTATTGCCTTGTCAGTGGAGAGCAGGAGGAGGGGGCACAGAGCAGTTTGCAACTCTGTCCTTATCACCTCCTCCTTCCACTCTCCATCAGAAAGGCAATGGCCATGTTGGGATGGCTACTGCTGAAAGATGGAATTTGGAAGGGAAAAGAAGACAGATACTTGTGTCTTGCATGACAGAGTGTTATGATACTTCATTCAGCGTCATGCTCTCTTCAGGATTAAAGTTACAGAAGCCCCATCCCAGATCCAACCTGCAACCTTCCGGTTGTTCTTAGACTGTGGCTGTCATCAACTCCAGATAGAATAGACATATTCCCCAATTTAGAAGTAGCTTGGTAAATCTGAGAAGTCTATGCAATTTGTAGGCTATGGAGTATGGTTACATGTGGCCAACAGTGGGGTTGTGGAGAAGGGATTTGTGGATCCATTATATTATAAACATGGAAGCTGCTAAAATAAAATAGAATGGGGAGAGCGATCTTTAACATCAGTGGGCTTTGAATCAATCATCCACTGTGCTGTAGAAAGAGATAATGTAAACCCTTTGGTCCATGTTGCATCTTTCCTGAAGCTTAAAATGTCACTGCAATGTTTAATGGAGCCACATAAATTACTGCTCAGAATGAAACAAATGTGTGTGTAATCTCTGAAATCCCATTATTCTGCAAAATGCTGCCAGCGTCATGTACTCTTTGCTTTCTATGTCTATTGAGACCAAATTCACAAGTAGTAAGATACACTGGCCAAGTCTCCTGCTTCCCAAATGACTATGTGAATCAGCATTCCTATTTAAAATCTGTCCCTTTTGTTTATTCCTAAAATGAGCTTCTTTTAGTGCAATGTCTCTGTGTGTGGAGATGTCTTGGACACATGTAGAGTAGGATTTGAGAATCTACCTTGGGCAGAAAGCTTTGGTATAAAGGACTTGCAACCCTCGCCAACGCCAGAAAGGACTGTAGTTGCTTTGCCCTTTACCTCTTTGAACCTGACATGTGTTGGAGAATTCACTGAAACACAACTAACTGGCATATTAAAAATTCGGGTTAATTGGATCTATCATATGATTGCTTTACCATGCATGCTGTTTGTAGCTAGGTTCACATCTGACTTGCTGCCACCAGAAAAACAGAGATTTGGGAGAAAGGATATATGCAGTCTTCTAAATGTGAGGCTCTCAGACACTGTTGTATTGAAACCCATTATTCTGATTTCCTTATTTTATAGTTTGTTATGCTTTATGTTTAACAATATGGCTCATCATGTGATAAGGTACCTCGATTTTTGCCGAAGTGGTTTTTTTTTTGGGGAAAAAAATTGAATCATTATTCTCTCCATTAATTACTGTCTAGTTTTCTTTTTGCCCAGTTTTTACCTAGAAGAAAAGAACTAGTCCTGTAGAACTCCTGAAAAAGTCATATTACACCCTTTGATAAGAGGTGGGCAACATTTTGATGCAGTGGGCACCATGTGACCTAGCTTTGGGATTGATAGCCACATGATTCTGCATATTCTTCCTTTCTCTTTTTCATCATTGTCAGTGTGGTATAATGGTTTGAATGTTGGGACCAGGGCTCTGGGAGGCCAGGTTGAAATATCTGCTGAGCAACGGAAAGCCATTAAGTGATCTTGGTCAAGCTATACTCTCCCATCATTAAAAGAGGGCAATGTCAAACCTCCTCTTATAATCTTGCCAAACAAACAAATGACAAAAAACTAGGAGAGGGTTTACATAAGTGACAGATGACCTGAAGATGCATAACATCAACAACAAGCCTCAGGAAGGTCAGAGCAGGATTTATAGGGATCACCGAAGAATCTTTTTCAGGAGTAAAATCAGTATGCGTGGAGAATTTGACAACTATGGCAGATGGCCTCTCAGCACTTTTAATGCTATCAGATGCACTGGTAGAAAGGCAAGAGGGGAGGGAGATATTTCTGAACCAATCATCATGCAGTTCAGAGAACATTACTGATGTTCACTTGGTGAACACGAGGAACAGTGCCTTTTTGGTTGTGGCACCAGTGCTAGTATGATATTGTTGCCATATTTTTTTTTCAGTCCTTTGTGAAGACCTGGGGATCTAATGAAACTTTGAGGGATAATTGAACCAATCATTCGTTTGGTTGGCCCTAATAAAATTTACTGCTTGCTTTCACGATCTGGTTTGTATGGTGATTCTCTGCTATGATACCATTTAATATTGTCTTGATGATTTGTATTTTTATGCTGTTAGCCACACTGAGCTTGGCTTCTGGAAGATTACTTTTGTGTAATCAATTTTTTAATTTCTTCTTTTTTTTCCTTGGCCCCTGTGTGGGGTGGTGTATGTGTAAAAGAGAGTGAATTTAAGAGAGGAAAACAGTTGGGGACGAAGCTTTTGGCTTTCTCTCCCATGTACAATGGTGGTGCATCTACACATGTCTACTCTGCAATAAAAAAGAAAATTAGGGCTTAGCTTCAGGTTCTATATTTGACATGTATCTGCATCCCACATGATTAAATATCGTTTCTATATATGAAAGCTGCCTTCCCTTTTACTTTAGATTGATTTACATGAACATATAGGAAATGTATTAATTTCAATGAACAGATAAGTAAGGCTATCCTTTAGACATGCCTCACAAACCGGAAGAATTTGTGGTGTCCTTTTTGTTTGGGCTATCTTCGATCTCCCCGTGGTAGATGCAAAAGAGTTCCTCTCAGCTGTATGTATAAAAATCCTCATTCGTGATATAAAATGAAGACTGATTCTTTTTCCAGAGGATGGCAGCCCAGATTCACAAAACTATCTTCCTCATAAAACAAGTCAGCACTATTGGATAATTATATTATACAACAATATAATAACATATATTATTTTTCTGCCTTAAATTATACTCTCTCTCTCTCTCTCTCTCTCTCTCTCTCTCTCTCTCTATATTATAATAATACATAAACGTGATTGTTGTTGTTCTTGCTATTTGCCTTCAAGTTGTTTCTTACCTATGGAGACCCCAAGGGAAAAAAAATTATCACAATAGGTTCATGAACTTATCACGATGGGCTTTTCTGGGGCTGAGAGCATGTGATGAACCCAAGGTCACCCAGTGGGTTTCCATGGCTGAGTGAGGAATTGAGCCCTGGTCTCCAGGGTTGTAGTCCAATGCTCAAGCCACTGTTATTATATGATGATGATGATGATGATGATGATGATGATGATGATGATGATGACGACGACGATGACAATGCCATCCCTCTCTATCAGGTTCATGGAGGAGGATTTTGCTGTCTCTTTCTGGAACGATCAATCAACTTCCCTGCCTGTCAGGTGTCATTAGCTTGCACTCAGCATTTCCTATATCCAACATGGAAATTACTTCTTTTTTTATCATATTAATTACATGTCAAACTGAATTGCTTTGTATTTTTCTCTGCAAATAATCAGACAGGGACTGAGTCTGAGGAACATATTTATAGGATCTCAGAAGTAAATGGCTATGGGATGTATATGTGTGTGTATTAATGATAAATGTGACATGAACTGAACTCTGCTGTGCTACCAATTACTCTATCTGTTTCAAAAAATGGATGTGTTATTCCCACTGGTATATCTACCCAGGAAGATCATAGAGCAGAAAGTTAGTGCAATGTAGACTTGTTGATTAGCGCAACAACATTCAGTGGGGAGGCAGACAAATAAGAAACAATTGACAGAATGTGAGAGACTGAAGGGGAAGGTAAGTAGCAAACTTGCATGGGGGAGAAGTTGGAAAAAGCACATTTCAGCAGAAGCAGAAGGAAGGAAGACACTCACATGACTGTCTCAGAAGAATTATTTCACAGAACCACAGACTTGGAACAAGCTCCTTGCTCAAAGGAGGTTCTCCAGCTAACACATCTCCAGCTAAAGCATCCAGTGTCTTTCTGAACACATCCAGAGAAGGAGATCCCACCACCTCCCTAGGCCACTCGTTCCATCGCTGAACTGTCTTATTGTCTAGGAGTTTCTTCTAATGTTCAATCAAAATCCCTACTCTTCCTGTGACTTCAAACCATTAGACATGGTCCTAACCTCTGGAGCAGCAAAAAACAGGCTGGCCCCCTCCTCTCTGTGTCAGCACCTGAGGCATTGAAAGAGTGTAGCCATGTCAACCCCCCTCGGCCTTCTCTTCACCACGCTGAATAGACCTGGCTCCCTTAACCTTTAATCAGACATTTTGTTCTCCATACCTCACATCATCCTTGCTACCCTTATCTCAACCCACTCCAACTTGTCTATATCCTTCTTAAAATGAGGTGCTCAGAACTGAACATAGTAATCCAGATGAGACCTGACTAGCACCAAATATAGTGGAACTATTACTTCCCTCAACTTGGTAAGTATGTTTCTACTTATAAAGGTTAATAAAGCGTTTATACTATATGCCTTTATATTAATAAAGGCATTCACCTTCTTTGCTGGCTCTTATTCAGCTTATAATCAACAATAATCCCAAGGTGTCTTTTGCATATAGTACTGCAGAGGCATGTATCCCCCATCCTATATCTATGCATTTGATTTTTGTGGCCTAAATGTAAAACTTTGCATTTGTCTCTATTAAATTTCATTTTATTAATTTCAGCCCAAATTTTCTAGTTTGTCAAGGTCCTTTTGAGTTCTGTTCCCATCTTCCAATGTGTTGGCCATCCCTCCCAGTTTTGTATCATCTGCAAACTTGATAACTCCACCTCACCATCTAAGTCACTGATAAACATGTTGAAGAGTAACGACCCTACGATAGAACCCTCAGGTACTCTGCTTGATGCTTCTTTCCAGTTTGAAGTGCAGCTATTGATGACAACTCTTTGAGCATAGTTTTTCAACCGATTATGGATCCGCCTCACAGTGTTTCTCTCTATTCCGTATTTATTGAGTTTGCTAATCAAAATATTATGGGGGATCTTATCAAATGCTTTGCTGAAATCCAGGTAAATGATATCCACAGCATTCCCACCATCCACTAAACTAGAGATCAAAAAGTAGATATAAGATTAGTTTTGCAGAATTTGTTCTTGACAAACCATGCTGGCTCCTGCTGAGCATCACCTTGTCATCAAATGGGAGAGTGAAGGCATAACAATGAAGAGAGGGGATAGGGTACTATAAAAGTGAGGGAGACTTTACAAATCAGCTGACAGGAATGAAGATTTGATTCTGAGCAACGTCTTTGTATCAGCCAGCAGAGATGCAGAAGAAGGAAATCCTCTCCACACTCCCAATATTTCTGTTCTTGAGTGTATTTTGTGAGCGGTCTGATGGTGAGAAGGACAAGGGGCTGCTCTTCTGGTTCTGGTTATACTATCCTTCATGAGTGATTAAGGCTTGAGATAATGGCTAATGCCTACTTTTTCAGGAGACTGTGTCTGCTGCCAATGACTCTGGCTGTAATTTCAGGTCTCCCTAAGACTTTGGTACCAAGAACTGATAGACTTTGCTGGGATAAGATAAGTTTCACTGGTGTTCAAAGATGCTGCAGAATGTCTATAACAGAAGAAGCATTCCAGACTTTTAGATGATAGTTCCTAGCACTGTCCCCTTGCAGTAAGTGGTAGAATTGAGTCTCTGAATTGTCCCCTTGTTGTATCTACTTTTGCTTGCTGAATCAGATAGGCATATGAAACTGAACAAGATAGAGGCTTGGCATAAGAAACTTCCAGCTGTTCCATCTTCAGTGCAGCTGGCTAGTGCTACCTTCCTTTCATCACCATTTGCCAACACACTGTCAGGTGAAATTCAAAGTAACGATCAGAGCCCACAAAGACTAAAATTGCTTTGGCTTAGGAGCTAACCTTAGAAAGCCTTTCTCCAAATCAGATTCTAAATTAGACTTCTCCCTGGAAGTGAAACCAGAACTTGGCGCCAGTAGCATCAGCAATACTCAAAGAAGGTGTTGGCAGCCATGTCTTCTCATTAACAGGTATTGGAATTTTATTCCCACTAGAATTTCAATGAAGCTTGATCAATGAGTGTGAACTGTATATTAGCGTGGGGAAAAACTCTTGCAATAAACCAGCCATAGTTAATTCATTCTGCAGGAGGCAGCTCTGACTGCTGTGGAAGTAAATAGCTAATTTTAATCTACACAGCATATATTAGACACTGTCTTCATGCTGTGCTTTCCTAGGTACCATATTTCTGTGCTGCTTTTTGGTAATACTTCTCCATAATGGAAATGGGGTTGATAATGAAGATTCAATAACATAACATTATAGTTCAAGATCTGCATCTGTTTGCCTGTCTGTCTGCTACCTTTGTGGTATATTTTACAGTGAATGCCAAAATATATATACAAGGTAGCAATTAGGAGAATCTATGCTGGAATGTCATCTGCACCTGACAGGTCCCCAGAAATGCAGGAAATAACTCACTGACAGCAGATTGCCATTTGATGGACATATTCTACCCTTGCTGGTGTGTTGATGGGATTTTGGACAATTACCAGGTGCATACTAGATTATTGGCGTTGCCTCATGATTTTCAGTAGTTCCCACATTTGAACTGTTACTGTTGCTTGTTTGTATGTGGAATCAGTGTATGTATAATCCCATGAACAATCACACATGTACATACATGAATGCATGCATTCAGAAAGAGACATACATTCAATGGATCCATTTAATGAGCTGGATGCTAAATTAAACCTGTTGATTTACACTGGACACCTTAATAAGTCACCAATCCATTAAGAAGCAAGCAAGCAAGCAAACAAACAAACCCAGAATGAATTTATTTATGAACACAGCCCGTAATGACTTATTATAACCTCTCCAGGAACAATGAGTGACTTGGCAGAGACAATTGTAGGTTCTTGACTTCATTTAGGTCACAGTGACAATTGGTTTTTGGGAGTGGATAGGGATTGCTTACTGGATGGAAATTCTTAGTGAATAAACCATGGAACCCTAATATTTTAGAAGTTGACTGCTCACCATTTTGTTGAGGATACACTGTGCAAGTTTTCCCATAATAAATGTGAAAAATGTGTATTTGAATCACAATTGTGCATCCTTAAATATGTGTTCAAGCCTTCTGCCAGTTATTATTTGTTATATTTATTATACCTGCTATTTCTTTTAAAGAATATGTAAATTATATGTAAGAACTCAGGCGATACTGAATGCAACTATGCAAATATTCAAAATGGATAATAATAAACAACTATGCACACAGGCCTGGGAATTCTGATTGACTGACGTTTTCCAAAACATGGGCAGCTGTCCTTCACAGTTTGGATGCTTACTGAATAATGTCCTAATTTACTCACACAAACACAAATGCTATATAAAGTATAAGCATGTCAGAGAAATTCATTTGTTTGTTTGTTTGCTTGTTTTTAAAGAAAAGATTTAGCTGAATCTACACCTCCTAGACGGAACATCCAAAACTGCATGCAATTTACAGTTGGGACAGTAGGTTTGTGGTGCATTCCATGAAAGAAAATTAAAAAGAAATGACAGAGATCTACAGCTATGACAGTAACTGTGTCTCCTGATGCTATCCCTAAAACCTACCTTTGAAGTCAGCAGAAAGATTTCTGAGGCACTGGAGAGTGGGGCACTGACTGATGATACATCCAGCCCTCTCCCAGCAGTAGCATGCAGTGTGACCATCAGTTTCAACAGGACGCCATAGCCATCCCTGCCGCTGCCTGTCACAGTGTGCCTTGATCCTGGTAGGGGGCTGGATGTATCTTCAGTCACAACCGAAGATGTTCTCTGCCACCTTACATATGCTTCTGCTGGGTGTCTATGTGGTTTCAAAGTTAAGTTTGTGGTGGAGGAATAGTATCAGGAGACACAGCTACAATGAATGAGTTCCATTGTCGTAGCTATGGATCTCTGTAATTTCTTTTCCACTTTCTTTTATGGAGCGCTGGTGCAACGACCATAAATGTGAATCCCAATATTTACAATGTCATGTATTTGGCTTATGACATCATAAATACTGTAGAGGATGCCAGCCAAATGTGTTTAATAACTTATACACATCTGAAAAAGATACACACACCAGAAAAGACCGTGTCCCTTTCTAAAATGTGCACAAACAAGTTTTAGTCAAGGGGAACACACATCTATTCAGGTATCCACTAAAGCAGGGGTGGGAATCATGTCCACTGCATATGACCCTTTGGAAGGTCAAACACAACCTTTAGCACTCCAGAGCTCTACTAAACTTCCATATCCCCAGCACTCCCCATTTGGGGCCTGGAAAAAATTCACCCAAAAATTACATTCCTGGGCAGAATCCTTGGTATAGCATTCTTGAGGATACCTAAGAACAGCAAGAAAAAGGAGAGCAAAATCCTCAGACAATTTATTTACAGCTAGTGTAAGATGCATCAATATCTTGACCTTTCTTTTCTAAAAAAAGTGTTATGATGTAGTTCACAGAGCTTAAAGTAAATAACTAATTTCTTGAAGTGAATTCCCTTTTCCAGTGGCAAATATATAACCATGTTACACTATGACTGTAACTTAATGAGCGATGTCATCATTCTTTTTGCAAGGTAACTATAATTTTAGTTATTTTTATAGTTATGGAGCTGGTGTGATGAAGGAGCAATGATATCACATGATTCAAGTGCTGGCTTGTGCTGTGGTTCACATCTATTGTAGGTGTTGAGATAATGACAAAATGAAGGCAGGATAATTGTTTTATTTACCACAGGTCAGTAGGTTTTAGCATTCAGAGGGTTTTTTTTAGGTCATCAAAGGTAACTATTAAATTACTTTACAGAAGGACAAGGTAAATAGTTACTTTTAAATTCGTAACTCTGATGGTAACTAACAGACTTCAGGGGCTGGACATGATCGCCGTAATTAATTACTTTTTAAATATCACTTTCCAAACTGTGGTCCTGTACCATTTGTTAAACAGACCTGATTTAATGGCAAAATCATGGCACTATTTTCATAAAACTTCCTTTTTTTCTTTTTTTGCCTACCTTTTCAAACTATTTTATGCATGTATTAGGTGAGAAATGTTCAGATTCATATCTGCTATCCACCTACATTGCTGCCTGGTGATGAGGTCTTGTCTGATTTGTTTGCTTGTCTATTCTGAGGAAATAAGGATGCGTTGGGAGACTGAAAATATTATAAGTACTTGACTGAAATGAATTGTGTGCTACATAATTTACGAAATAAAGGTCAGTTTCCCAGACTGCTGTTTTAAAAATACAAGGCCAGAATGTTTTAAGAACAACAGCCCAGTGTCTGCAAGTAATGTACCCAAGAGGATCTTTTTAAAATCACTGTTCTATAGATTCTCCCAAAACGAAAGCAGACACAACATACAGCAGTAGTATTTGTTGTTAATTTCCTGTCTGAGGGAATGTAAGAAACTGTGCTGTACCAGTTCAGGCCATTGGTACATATAGTTCAGTGGTGTATATACAGATCAGGAGCAAGATTTTAGGTTGGTTTCTTCCGCAGCTCTGCTTGCAGAAGCCAAGACTCCTCTCTTCAGGTAAAGAATGTACCCATTTGCTCTCTAGTTTACAGAGTGAAGATCACTGTACCGAGTTGGGTCAAGATGGTCAATTTTATTTATTTTCACATCAGTGGGGGCATTTTAGTCAAGATGCTATTAAAGGCTCTGTTGCTTCAGTGCAACAAATTCAGGGGACCTGCTTCTGATTTCACATGAAATTCACAGAGTTATCCAAGATGCCAAACCTAGTTTGGGAACAGAATTCAGCACTTTGGACAATTCCTATTAAGATGTTAATGCCCAGAGTAGAAGAATTGGTACAAAATCAAAACTTCAGTGTAGGTGTCTTTGAACATTGTCACAAACACAGATGTAAACAACATCTCCAGACTGCAGCTTCATGTCATGTACAGATTTTTTTTCAATAAACAACAAAAATATTGATTTCCCCCCCACTCAATACCCTTTCTTTAGTCTCAGTCAGTGCAGCATATTAGAATAAAAAAAAATGTAACAAAGGTTTTTAGGTGAACCATGATGTGACAAATAAGAAGGGAAGTACTTTGGCTGTCAGTGGCTGGCCCCATTTTCTTTATTTGGTAGGGGGCACTAGAATTCAGTGACTCAGGAAATATTGAACAATATAAGGTATATGTTTTATTTTTGTAAAGAGGGCCTTCTCTTATGGTCAGCTTATACCTCTGTATGCCTATTCCTTCTACATATCATATGTGTTTCTCCTCCCCCTTTTTCTTTTTCTTGACCGTACTTAATTCCAAGAACTTCTCAGTGGCTGCTCTTACACTCTGGAACTCCTTTCCCAATGAAGCTCCTTGATGTCATTCTATTGGTTCAAAGAACCTTGGGGAACTGATGGGTTTTTGTTGTTATTGTGCATTTTCAAGCCATTTCAAACCTATCACAGGGTTTTGTTGGCAAGATTTGTTCAGAGGCGGGGTTGCCTTAGCCTTCCTCTGAGGCTGAGAGAGTGGGACTTACCTAAGGTCATCCGGTGGGTTTCCATGGCCGAACAAGGATTTGAACTCTAGTGTCATAATCTGATGCTCAGACCACTACACCACACTGGCTGTCTGATGATATCTTAGGAAAAGGCTTTTAATAGTGTGTTGTCCATTTTTTAACTTCTTACCTGACTAGCGGATATATTTTAAATCATTTCTCATTCTGTAGTTTATATGATAATGGTATATTTTAAGGAAGAAAGAAAAAAGAAAGAAAGGGACTCAGAAGCTTCACACTAAACATATCATTTCATTCCACAAGGAGAAAATTTAATATGAAAATACAACTGTCATGGCATTGTGTTGACAGAAACCTGTGTTTAAAAAATCTTCCAAAAATAATTCAGATATGTTGTAAACTAGGTTTTCCTCTGGCATAACAACACATTTCCTTCCTGGAGTCATATATAGATGTATTAAATATGACATTAGCTGAAATAAGATCCAGAAACAAATACTCAAACTGTTAGCTGATTGCAGGGAGATAAAGTTGTAAGAAGAGCTTGCGGTGGCTGTTGCTAGGGGAAACCACATCTCAGCCATACGTTTGGAATAATTCTCTTCTTTTGTTCTTTCATAGGAGGAAAAAAAATCTTGCTCTGGAAAAACAGGGATAAAATAAAAAGTCATCTGAGATTTGGGCAGAAATTCACACAAGACGCAGTAGTTCTACACCAACCAAAATGAGCACTGTACAGTTTATGGCCAGCTAAACCAAGCACGTTTCATGACCTGAGAGCCTCACTTATTTATTCATGAACATTGTTATACTGCTTCTCATTAAAATAAACAAGCAAACCCAAAGTGGTTTACAATAGGCACAAGATAAAATAAATCTTAAATGCCAAGGCTAGCCCCTCAAACCCAAAAACATAATAGGCTCACTGAGTCCTCTCTGGCACACCTGAATAGATCACAAATTATCTAGGCTAGAGTTGAACAGATCTACCTATTTCTTTGTCTGTTTCACCTTGGATTGATTCATAAACCCATTCTGTCTCATTTCTGTAGTCCTCTCTAGTTTTATTCAAAGCCAGAAGCACAAAATAGACACACACACACACACACACACACACACACACACATGTTTGGAGGGTATTTTCTTGTAATAGACACATCTTTAACTAATTTTCCTTCAACGTATTCATTTCTGGACATATTTTCATCCAATCACATGTTTTATTTTTAACTGAAAAATACATCATTGTCAATGATTAAGCAAAGACATGATATGGAAGAAAATGAAATATTGAAGGGTACCACAAGAGAAATATATAAAATACTGTCAAAAGATGAAGATGAATATCTTAAAAAAATATGGGAGGAAGAATTAGTACAAAAAATAGATACTCAAGACTGGGGGAAAATTTGGAACTAGCATCATTTTAAAAAAAAATCCATAAGGATAAAAGAGAATTATTATAAATTGGTTTGGAGATGGTACCTAACACCAGTAAGGTTAAACCACATAGATAAGAATCATTCAAGGTTGTGTTGGAGGGGTTGCCAAGAGATTGGCACATATATCCATATGTGGTGGAATTGTAAAGGTGTACAGAAATTTTGGCAAATAGTGTTTAAAGAGATAGAACAGATAATAGAAATTGATTTACAAATATGTCTGAGTATAGCATTATTACTTATTTCTGACAAGGTTAATTGTATCCAGATAATGAAGAAGTTAATTACAAATTTACTAACTGCAACAAGGCTAATTATATCAAGAAAATGGAAAACTCAAGATTTTCAAATAAAGGATTGGTACAAAGAAGTGGAAAATTGCGATCAATGATAAGTTAATGTCAAATGTCAAATCAAGGTTAAAAAGGGAATAATGAAAAGGAATAACTTTGAAGCAATATGGAAAATTTGTGGAAAAGGCTTTAACAAAAGAGGGAAATGTCACACCTCCAAAACAAGAATTACAATTTTGGAAAGCAGAGTAAGCAGAAATACAGTTCACTCTGGCAATGGGTTCCTTTTTAGGGTTAGGGTTTATGGTTAATAACAGGATCATATACAATATTAGCAATAGGTTAAATATAGCTGAAAAGAATAGATTTAAGAACAAAAATACTATAGCAATAATAAATATAAGGAGACTGAAATTTAGATACATGAAATAAAAATATATAATAATATGAAATATAATATGTTGAATAAGTATGTGATGATAAAAGATCTGGAGAGAAATAGTAATGTAAGCTATTTGTGTTGTAATTTTTCTCTTTTTCACTTTTATGTTATTCACATGGTGTTTTTGTTTTATTCTGTTATGTATTGTTCTTTTTTCTTTATAATAAAAAAATAGAAGAAAGAAAAGAAAAGAAAAGAAAAGAAAAATACATCATTGTCGTACGTTGTACAGTGTGTATCAGCTTGTGCATTTCTAGGGCTAAATGTGCATTTCAGAGTCAATTGAAGAGTACATTGTCATTTTACAATGTATAACAAAATAACAAAATGCGCATTTCAAAATATACATTATATTCAACTGAAAAATAGATTGTCAGTGGGCCCCCTAATACAGTAGGTTCTGGCCTGACTTTTGCCCTAAGTGGGAGAAGATGTTGTGATGATATGAGGTGCTTCAATGAGCCCATTGTCATGGTCAGGTCATTTCCTCAAGAGATCTGACCTCCCTTTCCCTTCCCAGGGGCAGTGAAGGCAGTCAAAGAGGCTTATTTTGGATGCCTCTTCTGCATTCTTCAGTAACTGCCCAGGAGCATGCCTTTACGTACTTTACAGTCTAGTGACCTCTGCTGTCATGGCTGTGGCACAGTGTGCTGTCATGATAAGTTTTCTAAACACTGTGAAGATAAAATTTCTCACTTTTGTGTTGACATAATCACCAGATGCCAGGCAAAAGTAAGTGGGATGACTAGGCGCTAACTGTACCAGTTTTGCGACACCATATTCAGTTGTTGCTGCTCAGTAACATGGGCCATGATTGTAAGACCAACCACTTGTTCCTCACGGCTAGTTCAAGTTAGCCAAGTAGGAGACAGACTTCAGTGGGTCGGTCCAGGGTATGATGGATGTATTACTGTATGATGGAATGGTGGTAACCATCTAAAAAAGGCACTTATGTGTTCATTCCTGTGCCTGCTTACTCTGGAATGAGAAGTGCTGGCTAGATATCACTTGAAGGAAACTACCCAAGAGACTGGTGGCACAGCTTCAGGCAGCTTTGAAGGAAGCCAGTTTTCAAGACTCCATTCAGTCTGGGTTCACATTTTGTTTTGGGACTAAATTGGTCTTGGTTACCCTGCACAATGGCTTTTCTCAAGAGAAGTACAGAATGAATCCAACCTTGTCACTCATTTACTTGATCTGTCAAGCTTTTAATATCATCTTGATCTTGTTTGGAGAATCTAGGAGGGGAAAGCAGGTATCCCTTTGACTGAAGAATGGTACAGTCCTTATATCTGGGGTGGTCATCTTTTTCCACCGAGCATGCAGCTTTGGGAGGGACACACATGAAGTGGTGAGGAAGGAAGGGGACACTTACCTCGCCAGCCAGATCAGCTGAATCAACCCTGGCGATCAATGGGGTGACAGATGTTGCATCCAGATCACCTTCGCTTTGGTTGCAGCATCCAGTTGCAGCAATGGATCACGATCCCCCTGAAAACTCCATTGAGCCTAGAACTGGGTCTGTGTAGGGTCCACTTGGGAACAGAGCAACCATGGCAGATCCAGAGGCTCTGGAGACATTGTGCACTTCAGTGGTGCTGGGGCGCGTGGAAGAATTCTCACCACATGGATACTTCATTGTCATACTGACTGGACACTTTGCTAGGTAAGAATTACTGTCATGATTTATTTGCTTGGAAGCTACAAGGACCCCTTTGCTTCACATAGAGTTAGTTTTGCCTATAAGTTTTAGAACTTCCTTCCTCATTTTTTTAAAAAGGGACAGTATGCTATTTCTTTTTAACTTTCTTAACATTTTTACTTTGTGAAACTACACTTAATTCTTTAACTCTCCTTTTTTTTTTTTTTTATTATGTACTATTCTCTATGGTCCTGGAAGTGGGATATTTCTGTCTTTAACATATGGATACTTGAGGTAATGTTGAAAGTTTTAATTTTTTTGGACCTGTTCAAGGTTTAATAGTGGAGTTGTTTTGTTTAGTTGGAGTGAACTGTTGGGACTCAGATTCCTTTTTAAATGTAAGAAATTGATGTAACAAATTGAGGAATGAGATTTGCTTTTTTTTAATTAACAAGAAGACATTATAAATTACATTCAAGGAGTTTTTTTTCTCCCTAAGTCTTCTTTTTTGCAATAAGTGTAAATACTCTGGGAACTTTGGATGTTAGTTTTTGTTATCTTTTGTTGTTTTAATTGTCCGTGAGCCATTAAATATTATTTGCTTTGCTTTCAACTGTGGAGTCCTGTGTTTCAAGTAAAAGGAGCCTAGACGACTATGAGGAAATACCAGATTATTTTGTACATTTCTGACAAGAATTCAGGCAATTTACATTACCCACAGAGCAGAATTCTGACAATTTATAAAGAAACTGCCATTTCAGACATCTGAGATGTAAAAATCTGAGTATAAAAATACTTAAAAGGAGCTTTCTAAAAAGCAGAAGATGGAAGATCTGACAATGTCTTTAATGAAAGGAAATGCAATGGTGATAAAGGAAAGGTCTACAGTCTGGAACATACTCTGCTACAGAAAGAAATCCGTGATGGCCAGAAAGTACAAACTACTAAATCATCTGAAAGGGAAGCAGGAAGCATCAACAGAGATGCTGTGACAAATGCTCAGCAGCCAAGCCTAATGGTGATGATTGTACTCTGGCAATCTTTGAGGAGAACTTTGACAGTCACACTTTGAATACACAAGAAGTTTTTTCTGGAAAAATGAAAGATGATACGATTAGGCGGTATCTATTATTTGACATGTTCCCAAATGTAAAGACCTTCTTTCATTGAGTATGCCTTGCAATTTGGATCCTTGTTTATAAAGATGAAAAACACTGTATATTTCTGATGATGTTGAAAAGAGGGGTTTTAAGTTTATTCCTACAGAAGGTAATTAGTAGAAAGAGAAATTACATGAGTATAAATAGAATAATGTGTTTAATAAATGAAATGACTTTCCGGATTTAAGGGTCATGAGATTTATGGTACGTATCTAACTATAAGTTAGTTACAATTTTTTTTCTTTTTCTTCTGATATACTATGAAAGAGAAGGTTAATAAGAGTTAAATTATACTGTTAATGTTTGAGGGAAATGTTGCTCTTTCTCTTTCGAACAGTATTAACTTTGTTAGTGCAAAAAGAATAAGTTGGAGACTAATCTTATCTACTATATAAAAGTCAAAGTTTGTCTGTTTGTGAGTTTGTCTGTTTCAGGCAGGTGAAGACCTCATACGATTGGCTGTGTGAGGCAAGAAGACCTCATATGATTGGCTGGCTGTGAAGATTCCGTGGAATCTTGAGGTTGGCAGTTTAGAGAGGGGTCTCAGGCCGGTTGCTATGGAGATGAGGCCTACCATCAATAAGGATGCCGGAAAACATTTGGGAGGCACATGTGAGAAAAATTAAAGTGACATACAAAAAATAGTTACAAGGTCTTCTCACCTCACACAGTAGATTGTATGGGTTCCATATGTGAGGAATCTTAAAGCTGAAATTCAAAAGAAAAAATGCTTCCAGAAAAATGTAAAGCCGTCGCACAAATTCAACAGAAAGCAAAAAACAAAAACAAAAAAAACAAGCCAGTACATCAATGTCAAGTCAAGTCAAGTCAAGTTTATTGTATTTTAGCAGCCAGCCATTGCACAAAAATGAAAAAATAAAATAAGATAAAATGAGAAAGGATAATCCAGCCAATTTACATGTAACACATAATCAGCAATAAATGAATCACTTTCCATGCCCCTCCTTGTTCTTTATAGCACGTAATTGTAAAGTCCTAACAAGAAATTTAGATGTTCTGAAAGACACATATTTCACAGTATCAGATAGCAGAAAACAAACTTTCGCGAAGGAGGAATTTCCCTTAAAAGACTTCAGTAAAGGAAAAATATACTTGCTCCTGAGATCATTATAAATAGGGCACTCAAGTAGAACATGAATTAAATGTTCTATTAAAACAGAGTTGCAAGCACATACTCTGTCCTTCATAGGAACATTATTGTACCTGCCCATCCGAACTGCCAGTGGGAGAACATTCAATCTAGCATGCAGAAAGGCTAACTTCATTTTATAAGTTGGAAGATCAACCAGATAATGAGGAAGGGGTGAATTCAGTGGAACGTAAGAAACAAAAAATGTATTAGATTGGCAGGACTTAATCTCTGTCATCTGGGATTGCATTGCTATATCCTTAAGTCTTTGGAGAATAAGTAATTTTGCTTTATCATACCCTTGAGTCAGAAAAAAAGGAACAGAGAACCCCAACTTCATGACAGCCAATTGCATTTTATGCATCCATGAATTTGGACCAGGCTCTTCAAAGGACATCAAAAGAAGCTCAGATACCCACTTAAAAATAATTTTCAACCAAAAAAGGAGGGCTAATCTAAAAGCCTCTGTTTTAATTGGCATTATACCTAACTCTGCACGGAGCAATGCTAATTTTGTGGAAGTGGGAACTGCCACAAGTCTGCGCAGAAATTTATTTTGTGCTCTTTCTAACATATCTAAATTGGCCAGAGCCCACAGCGGTGCTCCAAACAGCAGTTTAGGCAGGACTCTGAGCCTATAGAGTTCTAAAGTGGGTTGGATCATATTGCCCCCTTTTGTGCGATAGAATCTTAATAATCCATTTAATGTTCTTTCAGCTAACAGGGTACTTGACTGAACCTGTGAAGACCAATTACCAGTCCAGTGAAAGACCACACCAAGATATTTAAAGGAGAGGACTTGTTCCAATTTATTCTCGTCAAGTAGCCAATTATAATTTTTTTTGGATTTGCCGAATACCATCACTTTTGTTTTTTGGTAGTTGATGGAAAGTTGTTCATTCTTACAATATAAACTAAACTGATTCAACAATCTACGCAGGCCTACTTGAGTATAGGAAATCAGGATAGCATCATCTGCATACAATAGGATCGAATATTTCCTATTTCCAATTTTAACTGGGAAAAATTGGTCACCTTTTAAGAACTCAACTACATTGTTTATAAACAAATTGAAAAGAAGGGGAGCAAGCAGACACCCTTGTCTTACTCCTTTAGAGACAGGTATCGAGTCTGATAGGTGTGTATCATCAACTCTGACTTTCAAGGATGTATTTGAATAAAGGGATATTATACATTTTAGAAGATTCTTATCAATACCCATAGTTTGTAATTTAACCCAAAGACGTTCCTGTGAAATAGAGTCAAAAGCAGCCTTCAAATCAATGAATGCTACAAAAATATGCTTTACAATTCCTGCCAAGTATTTATCAATAACATATTTCAACATAAAACAATTATCCAGAGTTGACCTGCCTGAACGGAAGCCAGCCTGTTCTGGAGCCAGCAATGCATGCTCTTCCACCCAATCCTCCAATGTGTCTAAAAGAGACCTGGCATAGATTTTCCCAGAAACATCCAAGAGACTAATGGGCCTATAATTTCCTGGATCATTTCTAGGACCTTTTTTGTAGATTGGAACTACAATAGCAGATGACCAATTAGGTGGTGTAACTCCTACATTATTAATTAAAGAAAATAATGAAGCAAAAATTGGAGCCCACCAGTCTGAAAATGCAATATAAAAGTCTGATGGAAAGCTGTCTTCACCAGGTGCTTTACCTTTCTTTTGTCTTAGTATTAATGACTTAGCCCTATCTATAGAAATATTTTCCCAGCTATGTTCCCATCTAGGTCCAGTATAGTCCGGGGGAGTACATCAATGTCACCAGACAACACAGATTGGATTGGGGACTATGGGGATAAGTTACAGGTACTGGAATAGGCTGGTTGCTATGGAGATGACGCCTAGCAGCAAGGAGGACAGTGTATTCCTGCAGGAACCCAGCCTCTTAATGTTAACAACTCTGAATAAAGATTGGCTTGGAGAATATGGAGAAAATTTACAGGTACAGTAATAGGCTGGTTGCTATGGACACGAGGCCTAGCAGCAAGGAGGAGGACAGTGTACTCCCTCAGGAACCCAAATTGTGTATGTAAATAACTTCGAATATGGATTGCTTTGGGAAATATGGAACAAAGTTACAGGAAATGGAGAAGACAGTTTGGTGAGTTCTTAAGAGGAAAATAAAAACCCCAGGCAATGCCAGGCAAATACGCCAGCCTACTACATAAAAGTCAAAGTTTGTCTGCTTGTGAGTTTGTCTGTTTGTCTGCGTCTGGCAGGTGAAGACCTCATATGATTGACTGGCTGTGAATGAAGATTCTATGGAATCCTGGGGTTGGCAGTTCAGGGAGAGGCCTTTAGAATTTTCAGCCAGGGAACTCCTGGGCCTCAAGCCCATTGCTATGGAGATGAGGCCTACCGGCAAGAAGGAGGGCACTGTATTCCCTCAGGAGCCCAACCTCTGTATGTTAATAACTCTGAATGCAGATTGGATTGGGGAATATGGGGAAAAGTTACACGTACTGGACAAGACAGATTGGGGAGTTAGAGACACAAGATCTCAAATCTGTGTATTTCAACTGCATCTAACTCCTAAGGTAAGGCAAGGTAATTCCTAAGGTATTTCCAACAAGTGTTACCTATGAGAAAATAAAACCCCAGCCAACGCCAGGTAAATGTGTTAGTTTTATATACTTTATTTACTGCTTGTTGTTGATACATGGCAGTAGGATTAATAAAAGACATTCCATATGTAACCAGAGAAGCATATATTACTAAAGATAAATAATTAGATTAAATATGGATTATTAATAATTAAGTTAAAAATGTTAAACGGCTTTTTAGTAGACCTAATTAGTTTTATGTCATCATACTAGTTTATAGATTTAGTAGTAAATTTTGAAAGTAATATTATATTTGAATACATTATATAGTGGTGATTACTAGATTTATATTCACTTTATTGTACCAGGGGCAGGAACCACTTTTTAGTTATGTTTAGCTATGCTTAGTTATGTTTAGTCTGGGCTAGCTCTTTATTTTGATTTGATGTGATTGTTATGGTGTATTGTTGATTGTTTTGGTATTTTGTATACTGTCTCTTTTCTTTCTATGTTTTTATTCTAATAAAAAACAATAAAAAATAGCTTTCGATAGCATCGACCACAAAATCCTGCTGGATCATCTCGGAGACTGTGAAGAAGAGGACACTGGTATACAGAATCAATTCGAGTGTGCAAAACTAGGTGAATATTTCTAACTTCCTGACAGTTTTGCCAGGGAATGCCACAAGATACTATCTCATCCAATATAAAGTTGTTGGGAATAGTGATTAGAACAGCCTGGAACATAGTACACTCAATTTCATTCTTCTCTTACATCTGATATGGAGTCATAGAATCATAGAAACGTAGAGTTGGAAGAGACCACGGGGCCATCCAGTCCAACCCCCTGCTATGCAGGAACACCCTCAAAGCACTCCCGACAGATGGCCATCCAGCCTCTGCTTAAAAACCTCCAAAGAAGGAGACTCCACCACACTCCGAGGCAGCATATTCCACTGCCGGACAGCCCTGACTGTCAGGAAGTTCTTCCTGAGGTTCAGATGGAATCTCCTTTCCTGCAGCTTGAATCCATTGCTCCTCGTCCTGGTCTCTGGAGCAGCAGAAAACAAGCCCTCTCCCTCCTCTACATGGCATCCCTTCAAATATTTAAACATGGCTATCATGTCCCCTCTTAACCTTCTCTTCTGCAGACTGAACATACCCAGCTCTCTAAGTCTATCCTCATAGGGCATGGCTTCCAGGCCCCTCACCATTTTGGTCGCCCTCCTCTGGACCTGCTCCAGCTTGACCATGTCCTTCTTGAATTTGGGTGCCCAGAACTGGACACAGTATTCAAGATGAGGTCTAACTAAAGCAGAGTAGAGTGGTACCAATACCTCCCTCGATCTAGTCACCATACTCCTATCGATGCAACTGAGAATTGCATTGGCTTTCTTGGCTGCCGCATCACACTGCTGACTTGTGTAGTGGTTGTGTAGGCTCTGGACCTGTGCTGGATGAGGACCAATAAGCTGAGTGAATCCTTGTAGGATAAGGATGTTTGGGTAGGCTTTTCCCATGTCTCACAAAAGGGACTGGACAGGGTTTCACTCACTCTGAAGAAGCAGGTCTAGGGTTGTTACCACTGTAAGTAGAGACCCAGATGGCCATAGTGACAACAAGTATCTTTTAATAACTCTCAGGGCAAAATGTGCATGTGCTTGTAAGTGTCTTTTGGTCTCCAACCTATCTTTAAAACTGTGAGGCCTAGAATTTTGAAGTGTACCATGAATATTAGCCAGACACCAAGGCCTCTAAGTGTTATTTTGTTTGTTTGTTTGAGAGAGAGAGAGAGAGAGATCAAGAAAGAAAGAAAGAAAGAAAGAAAGAAAGAAAGAAAGAAAGAAAGAAAGAAAGAAAGAAAGAGGCATGGCAAGCAGAAACAGAGGGGGACAGAGAGTAGGGTTGTGTAAAGGTCCCATTTCAGGATCTACTTTGTGTTTCAGGATGCAATTTGTCCTAGGTCCACTTAGATTAACAGTCTAAGTCAGCTGGACATAGGTGGAACTGTTTTAGGCCATTTCTGCAGGTTACTGGATCTGAGTGGCATCTCACAGGGATCTTGTTAAAGTCTGTCCTGGGAGGGGAGCGTGACAGGAGTGCTCCCCTCCACACCGGCTGCCTGTAGGAATGGAGGAGGCACAATGGCCATACCTCTTCCTTCTGCAGTGCAGCTGGGCACTGTCCCAGGCTGCGCTGGGCAGGAAGCATGACCATTATGCTTCCTGACCCTCTGCAGCTCAGGTAAGTGCGGAAGGGCAGAGGGAGGCAGGGCAATCACCAGCTATTGACAGAAAGAACCCATCAATGATTTACAGCGCAATCGCACTGCCTGGGGATGAGAAAATGACAGGACATGGATGATACCATGCAAAAACGTCCGGATCCCATACTTTCCCCATCCCCCAATGTGAGATGACAACATCCTGTGGAAAAGGCCTTAATCTAGAATAGTAGATAGACGTTTTTGCAGTGTTTCATTTTAAAAAAATATCATTAAATATGAGAATGACGACTTTACTTTAAAAACCAACAGGAAAGAACCGATAGGGAGTACAATTAAAATTTAAATATATCTGGACTTGGTGGGGTAGGAAGTCAAAGGTATGTGAGCGTGATATTTTCTTTTTCTTTCTTTTTCTTCCCTTTTTCCTCTTTTCTATCGCTTCTTCTGCCTCTCTGTTTTCTTTTTTACTTACTTTCTTTCCTTTTCCCCCTCTTCTTATTTCTTATTAGGGTTTTTTTTAGACATATAGTAGTTTTCAATGTATTTTAAAAATTGTCTTTTTGTTTTGTTTGTCTTTTTTATATGTCTTTTTGATGTGTTAATAAAAATAAAATTTAAAAATAAGAAACAAGTGGAGAGTACAAGTTTTGGGCAAGACTCACAAGTTATACCCGTTGTTAATGTTTCTCAGGATGCAAGTACAAATAAGGCAGGCCTGAGGATTTTTGAGATTTTCTCTTTGCACTATTTTGCAATGTCTTAATAGAACTGATTATACCATAACAAAGGTACCTGTACCAGAGGAACTATCGCAATAGATTATATGGCAATTTCTGCCAATTTGCTTGCTGACATCCACAGATTTGAAGTTGATAACAGGGTTGAAATGAAAGGGATCCTCTGCTGCTCTTATTTAATTTCCCAATTCCTCATCTTCCACGCCCTTTTCAAAATTTAAATGGAATTCATGTCAGGGAACAGTAGTCAGTTAATCTGGGTGCCTTCCATCCTTCATAGACTCAAGAGTCCCACTCTTGAATCCTTTTGTCAACACATTTTAGATTCTAATTTAGATATTTTACATGTTTATCAAGCCATAATTCAAATTCTTAAATTCAAACTAGTCTGTAACAAACAACTTCATCCAAATAGACTACTAATCAATAGACGGTTTCATCATGTATGAAGAGTTGCCTGAAAAGCACTAATGGATTACCCTTCACAGGCACTTAGAAATAATGATACTACCTCTCCCAACAAATTAGCTTCTATGAAATTACTTTATGAGCTACTTTTAAAACAGAAAAAAGACACATATGGTAAATCACAATGGGAACAATTAGCCCTAGTTGTAGCGCCAAAGAACAAGAAGCAGCTTTGGGATACAATTTCTATTGGTATGCATATTGCTGGATCTGTAATCATTGGGCAAATGACTGGGAAAATTTCATCATATCAGTGGTATCGCTTTGGCAGACTTTATGGATCTACAGTTGGACCTCCACATTCACTAGGGTAGTGGTGCAGGACCCTCACAAAAATGGAAAAATTGCAGATAGCAAAATATGTGTATCTGTGGGAAGGAGACCAAGGCATGGTGGAGAGAGGGGTACCCAGGGTCCAAACCAGGTTTCTCTGGAAAGGAGAGTTAAAGAGGGTGGATCTGCATGGTGGCCCTATACTTTCTTTGTCGTGACTATCTCCTTCCTTGTGTGTATGTATGTATGTGTGTGTGTGGTCATTTGCAGAGGGTTTGTGGTACTGAGAAGTCAGACTGTGAGCTGCTATTAGCTGGCCAAACAGCTGCTGGTGGGGGAGGGAGAAGATCAGATGTGCTTTTAAAGGGCTACACTGTTGGGTGACAGAGGAAGGTCATTGCAGCTCTTGCTCCCAGAAAGGCCCCAGGAGAAAACATGATGCCTCCAGAAATAGTTAAACTCAAAGTGTTGGGTCCTGATACTAGCCAAAGAGCCTACTCAAATTAATAGTACAGGTATAATTCCAATGGGCTGGAAACAGTATAGTTATTCGTCTTCACAAGAAGGGTGATAAACAAGATCCCAATAATTATTGGCCTATTAGTCTTCTCGATATTACTAAGCTTTGATATTGAAGTTATACTGTAAATAACTATTAAATAAATGAAGGATTGGGAATCTTCTGTTATCCTCCCTGAAAAGGCTGGTTTTAGGAATGGGCAAAGTACTACTGACCACTGTTTGACTCTATTTTTCAGCACAACAAGGAATTGCTGGTCCTACCAAACATCTATTTGTCACCTTTGTCAACTCAGCCATAGCCTTTGACTCAACTGACAGAAGCTGGTTGTGGCAGAAACTGGCCAACACTAATATAGACTGTCGCCTATTATTTTTAATTAAGGAACTCTTTTCCTAAACTGCTGTTAAAACAAGAGTGAGTATTTCTGGCTTATTAACTGATCCTATGCCCACTAACAAAGGAGTAAAACAGATATGTCTGTTGGCATCATCACTTTTCAATTAATACTTGAATGACATAGTTTGACCCAGAATTTTTCCTGCTTTCAGTTGGATCAAAAAAGATGTCTGTTCTTTTACATGCTGATGACTTTAACTATTCTTAAACAAAGGCGAAGGTGTTCAGAAAAAAAAATCTCATTTTTGATGGACCATCAGTGACCACCAGATTGAACAATGTCAGAAATTTAAATACTTCAGCATTTCTTTCACAGAAAACCTTTCCTGGAAGTCCTGTATAGAAGCTACCAGAGCAGTGGCCTTGAGATCTACTGGACCAATCTTTAGATTTTACTACATTGCAGGATGTTGCTTGGTTGTTGCTTCCCTGAAAATATTCCAGGGCAAAGTCATTGCCTGGATTTTGTACAGTGCTGTTGTCTGGGAATGGGGTAATTTTCAGAAGGCTAAACTGGCAGTGCTTCAGAATATATTCTTAAGAAGCTTTTAATTCTTCCACTTGGTACTTCTGCAGTTTTGGTGTAGGCAGATATTGGTTTCCTTCTCTTAGATTTCACATTCATTTTATTTTATTTAATTACTGGAAAATTTTAAATGTCAAATTTTTGAAAATTTTAAATTTTAAAGTCAGAGTTTTCCTCAATTTATGTTTTGAACAGATAAAGAATGGCAAAGTTTGAAGTTCAAGGTATCACAAGTTGCTTCAATTGTATCCTACTGTGTCACCCAAAAAGGTGGGAGGGCCTTGATGTCCTTTGGGGATGCCAATGTTTCCTTGGAAAGGTAGGGAATTAAAGCTCAAAGGAGGTCTGTGAAAGGGAGGTAAGAGAGAGAGACTTTTTCACCTGTGTATACCGTTACTAACTGTGAGACACCAGTTGAGAGTCAAAAGAATGTTTTTAGTGAGGGAATTCATAGACACACACCAGTAATCAAGCAGTCTCATGAACTATACAAGGTTAGCGAAGGTAAAGGAGAGAAAGGTTGGATAGTGAGAGATTTGGGAGTAAAGTGGGTGATAATTACCATTTTAGAAGCAGAAGATTGAAGTAAAATGGCTCATACAAGAGTTTGAGGGTAACCCAGAGCATGAGAACCCAGTAGCGAATAGACAGAGTGACATGCCTACAAGCATCCAGGGTACTTTGAGTTGTTGGGCTTGGAGCCAGGGTTTAAGTACCTTGCTTTCTCCCCTGAAAGGGAATGTGTTAATTGCTCTCTGGCAGGGCAAACGAAGGGGGTCTGGAACAGGCTAATGGCCTTAACTTCAGGTGACAAAGTATTGATGGGAGTTGTGATAGTCTCTTAATGTCTAAGCTGGTAAGATAACAAAGGAAAGTGTTCATAGGAAAAGGTTACAGAATGGTGATCATCAATCAGTTGCTTCATTGGTTCACTTTCATTTGCTATTGTAATTGAAGGTTGGGTTTATTGCAAACCCATCAGTGCCAGGGCTTTCCTGTCTAATCCTTTTGAACTTATGACCTGGCCATTCTGAGGTCAGCTATTTTAGCATGCATCTTCCAACTAGAGTCCTTTTCCACAGGCCTTCCAGCCATAAGTGTATGATTTTTATATTAGAAATAATATCTCTAGCCAATTAAACGATATCTCTCACCAATTATATTGTACCATGTAGTGGGGGTGTACAGCATGGTAACAACTCCACTGGAGAATTTTATCATCGTGAATTCAGAAGAAAAGCTCTGTGAGTACATTTTTGGCTATAGTGTTCACCTGAACAGATATAAAATTAATAATTCTAATTTCTCAAAATAGTATAAATCCTATAAATATGACCATCAAAGGGCTGTTTACTTGTCAAAGCTTACATTTCAAAACTTGGCATTCTTTTACAACCCTTGGCTTTCAAACCATGCCTACAGCTAAGATTGATGGCAGATATTTTAATATATCTTTGGCCTTTTACTTGTGTATTTGTGGGACTTCAGAAATTGAGGATTTGCCTCATTACTTGCTTTTTATTCTTTACGAGCATAAGCAAGAAGTAAATTTTTGGGATCTATTCTGTTTTGTTTACACTCTAATAGTGTTCCACAAAAGGTTTTCTATCTCTTATCTGGTATTAACTGTATGGTAATTCACAAGGTTTCTCTTTTTGCCCTGGTGGCTGTTAGAATTCAGACAAGATTTATCAGTGATATTGCAGTTGATTGTTCTGAGGATGTTCTTAACTAACCCTAGCATTTAATTTATATTCAAGTATTTTAATACTGTTGAATTTTTAAAGTATCCTAAATTTATATTCCAGTTATACCATGTTGTACTTTTTAATTGTACTCATTTGTTTTGTGTAGGAATGGCCTATGGTCAAAGCATTACTAATAAACTTCTACAAAAAAGATTGCCTTTCCTGGAGCATACCCACTGGAATGTGTGGTCACAGCCTTACCAGCTCATATCTGCCTCTTTTGTTTGACAAGCACTTGTCACCTTAAGCTTTCCCTCTCCCTCGGGCTCCTTCTGGTCAGTTCCTTTCTCTTTCCCTTTTGGCTTTGGTCATCATGATGGCTGCCTCCTCAGCAATCATGAGAAACCCGCTTCCCTAAGATTGCTGCCCTTAGGTATAAGGTGTTCATCCCTATTTTTATCCAGAAACAGGCTAAGATCTTTCTGCTGCCTTTGTTGCTGTCTTTATTCTCTAGGTCTTTATGAGTCCATCCTCAGGTGGTTCTCTTCCTACCTCCCTAACAGTTCTTTCAGTGGCTCTGTAAGGAGTCATTTTTTCCTTTGCTTTCCGTTTCTCTGGAGTATCTCATCAGTGCTCTGTGCTTGACCCTTTACTATGCTTTCTCTCTACTTCATTCTTAGGTGGTTTCATTACTTCCTATGTCTTTAAGTGCCACCGAATTTCTGATGGCACTCAGCTCTACCTCTTTATCTAGATTGTTTGATCTTCATCCAACCCCATACTTCTAACTGCCTCTCTGATATTTCTGCATACAAGCCTCATCCTCTAAAAAGATTCAGACCACACCCTTTGCTTATATCCTCCTGAACCTGATTTGCCCAATTCCCCACCCCTGCTCACTGCTTCTAGTAGGGGAAAGGATTTAAAATAAAAAGATTGGCTAGGTTGAAAAGACAAGCAAAACCCCCTTCCTTCTGTCACGTAGACCCTCGGCTTTGGCCAACACAGACTATCAGGACAAATGATGAGATAACAAAAAGAACAGCAACAACATTTATTTCTTACCTGCTTCTCCCCAAGGCTCAAGATGGGGTACAACATAGATTAAAAAACAACTAAAAACACACAAAACCATTTAAAACACACTGATTTAAAATGCATAGTTAAAATTGACTGGTCGGCCTGCAGGAAGAGATAGGTTTTAGTACTTGTTAAAATTCAGACAGCTTGTTTACTTGTCAGATCTCTTCTGGCAGTTCATTCCACAGTCTTAGGGGGAGGCTGATGAAGAGGTTCTTTAGGTCACCGTTGTCAGTCTAGTCCTGGCTGGTTTAAGTAAATTGCCCTCAGAGTGCCTGATTGTATGGGAGGAGGCAATCCTGCAGGTAACTTAGACCCAAATCATGTAGGACTTTAACGGTAATACCCAACACTTTGTACAGAAACTAATTGGCAGCCAGTGGAGTGTTTTTAAAATTGGTGTGATATGCTCACTTCTTGATGTACCTGTAACCAATCTGGCTGCCATGTTTTGGACCAGTTGGAGTTTTTGAACTTGGTACAAAGGTAACCCAATACACAGTGCATTCCAGAAGTCCAACATTGAGGTTACCAATGTGTGCACTACCATTTTTAGCTTTTCCAGTTCTAGGAAAGGGAACAGTTAGGGTATAAGCCAAAGGTGATAATAAGCACTCCTGTCCATCACATCTATCTTGGGTCTTTTTCGCACGGCGTTTTTTAAGCGAAAGGGCCCCTTGAGCATCGCGTAAATGCGAGGAGCAGTCCACACGACGTACTCACATTTACAGGACGCTCAAGAGCCTAACGTGGACTGTGCATGCATTTTTTTTATTTTCGGCTCAAAGCCGAAAATGCTGCCGGGTTGCGCATCGCTCTGAGGCCCTGTGCGCACTTACCTGCCCTGCGGATCCTCTGGAGCCGGGCTGGTCATGCTTCCTGCCCCAGCACAGCCTACAGCACCCAGGCTGCACTGCGGAAGGAAGGGGCGGGGCGGGCTTCACACAAGCCAGCTGCAGCAACAAAGGAGCAGGGATGTGAGCGCCTCGTGCAAGAGGCCGCCCCCCACCTCTGCGAACAGGTAAGGTGTGGAAAGGGCCTGGGTTGACATTTGGAAGGATGGATGCAGAAGCACTCCAAGCTGTGAACACAGTCTTTCAGGGGAAGTGTGATCCCATCCAGAACTGGTTGATATACATTTAAAACCAGATTAGGACCCTTAATAGTAAGCATCTCTGTCTTGTCTGGATTCAGTTCCAATTTGTTTTTTTCCATTCAGCCTAAACATTCATTCAGAGGAGACACACTACAATGGTTCTGGTTCTTTATTTTGCCTTGACCCCGGTTAGCACTATAGTGTAAGTCAACCCAGTTCATACAAGCAGATAACTGAAACTTCAGTAGCAAAGCTGAAAGGCTATTGCAAAACAAGGTGAATGTGCTTGCCATCAAAGCAGACCAGCCATCAAAGCAGGCCATTCTTAAAAAGGGATGCCACACTACATATCTGAATGTATCTATGATATATTGACTATGGAGTAGGAGGAAAGATAATTTATCTTAAATATATATGAGAGTATCTGAACAGCTGTCAAAGTCAGTGCATATGCTTATGCATGGTAATAACTTTAAGTGATTTTTTCACTTGTAAATTTGTTTACATATGGGTCAGTCTTGGGCTTTGCCTATGAGGAGTGTGTGTGTGTATAAAACCAGAGTACAGAACTATATCTTCTGTTTTAACTAGAAACAGACTCATTTGATCTGTTTCCAAATTAGCCCTAATGGACCGTGCTAATAATCTAGCTGCAGAGCTAATCAAAGAGATGAAAAACTTTTAAAAAATATGCCCTCCAACATTTATGGCAAGAATCCAGTATATATTTTGTCCATGAATATCTGCTGGTTTCCTACACAGGTTTCAATTTTTCCTTTTACAGGATTATGTTTTTGGATAATTTTAAGCTGTTAATGAAAGAAAATCAATAATTGAAACTACAAGGAAATTGATGTGATGCAGAGAAGCACAGAATCAAATCTTTGTGTGCAGGGTAGATTATTCAGGTCTGCTTTCAAAGGAAAAAGAGCCCCATATTCACTTACTTCCCATACGGCAAGTGTGCTGTTTGTAAAACTTTCTCTAAGCTGCTTTTTTAGATTGCTGGGTGGCAATCCTTGTCTTAAACATGAGTGTATGATTAGATAGTACTAATGCATAGGATCCAATCTATTTTGAGTATTCATGCAGTGTCTTTCTTTGTGCATGGAATAACACTTGCAGAGTCACCTCAAAATAGATGCATTCCCCAGCACTATCTTCTCTCTCTGTCTTTTCTCCAATTGCACAAGTACCTAGATGTTGACATATGTTAAGTTGTTTGAGCTCCAGAGATTTGGGCCATTTCTGCACGAGAGGGCTGTCCCACTATGGGGACAGGATGGCAGTGGTTGGCTTGTTATGCTTCCACATGATGTGTTTGCCAGTCTGCTGCTATCCTGTCCTCATGCAGGAAAAATCTGTTTAGCACCCATGATTGCACAATGCTCCCATATCTACCTGTCCTGAGGAAGGGCAGGAAGTGCGATGGTGATGCTTCCTTCCCCAGTGCAGCCAGAGAATTGCCTGGCTGTGCTGCAGAAAGAAGAGACCGGACCATCGCATTGCCTTCTGCAGGGAGCCAGTCCTGTGCAGGGGGAGTGTTCCTGTTGCTCTCCCTTCCCTGCCGGGACTCCGATGGGATGACTCACAAGAGTTCCATCATGCAGAAATGACCTAAGTGATTTGAAGCTTAGAAAAATTGCTTTTTTAAAAAAATCTTACAACTCCCCACATGATGAAGGATTCCTGAGATTGTAATCTAAACAGAAATTTTCCCGTCTTTGAAATAACTCTAAAAATGTTCATTGCATATAATAAAAGGGCTTGATAGGGATATGGCAAACATGCAGGGACTTTTCAGTGCCCTTCAGTGCTCATGTCCATCCATGCACTCACTTGATAAAGAAGAATGACTGGATGTATAGGACTTTATTAATCCCTGCAGAAATCATCTGTGTTTATTTGAAGAGATTCAATGTTTTACACAGAGAATGTAAAATCCAACAAAATCCAAAATCCATAAAGCAGTGATCCCTTCATTGGGCCAATAGCATAAGATATATCAGATAAACTTTTGAAGCTTCACTGGCTTCTTCATGAAGGAAAGGTGTTCAAAATTGTACAGGAGAAGAAAGGTGACAATGTTAGAGTCATGGGACTAAATTTTGTCTCAGATGTTGCTCTATTGTTAGTTAGGATGATATTGCAGGATCTCAATACATGCACAGGCCACTTTCCTTGTTGGCCATGTGAGGACTAAGGACAAAGGACAATTAAACAAACAAACAAACAAACAAAAAGCAGGTAATAAAATTTCAGCTCCATTAGCAACAGAAAAGTAACCTCTCTTGAGAAAGTGAGTTTAAGCGCCCCAATAGCATTTTATTGATACATTATCTCAGTAATATGAAGTATTATGGTATCTTTCCTGGTGGTCAAAGCCTGCACAAGTCTGGGGATAAAACTTAGGGGTCTTTGTCTGGAGAATCTGCTTTGCATCTGAAATTACAAGCATGGAGGAGAAGCACACTATTCCTTCACCATGGCAAATCAAGTTGTTTTGTGGGGGAGGCTGGTGAAGACTACCAGAGCCTGGCTATCTGGAAGGAGGGGCATAGCTTAAGTTGCATATATTTTTGTCTTTGAAGTAGAACAGTTCCAAAGCCTCTGTGTTTTGACTTGATGAGAGCAGGAAGAGTGGGTTCCACACATGCTCACAATAAACCAATTGTCAAGCATTTTGGCACATAGCAAATAAGGCTTCAGATTACATAACCAATGCTACAGGGGTCTTTTCTATTCTTCTATCCTTCTATTCTCACCTGCTCAGGTAACTGAGGCAAGAAGTTTATGAGACTATATAAAGCTTACCTCAAGTCTCATGGGAAGAGGGCTTCTTGTGGGAATTCTGGGCTCCTAGAACACCCTCTAATCTTATGGGAGCCTGGAACTCTTGTGAGGCCTGAGCCAGGCTTTACATGGGCTCATTTCATATATACTCCAGCCAGTCTTGGGCTCCCTTGATGAGGGCTGCCCTGTATTGCTGTTCGAAAAACATTGCAACCCTAGTTGGGAGGCCTGACTTGCTTTTCACTGGGCCCCAAATTTGCCCTTGATGGCCTTGGAGTGCCCTCTAGTGAGTCTCTGTTCATTCTAATTCCAAGCAAATTAGCAATACTGTTAAAGTGGAATGTCAGACAGGAGGGTTTTTTGGGGGGCACAGGAGTAGATAATGATCTCTTGAAAGGAGAGCTGAGCACAAGAAGCCCCCCTGTGCAACTCTAATTTGAGATTAAATATTGAATCTGAAAAGGAAATCCTCCTCCTATTGAATCTCTAACCTACATTCTCTCGTGGCTGGTAACCTGGCAAGAGCTGCATCTTACACATTCACAAATGCATCAGTCTACACACATGCATTCTTTCATGCTTCACACACACTTCATATGCACTTTGTATACATGCTATGGGGAAAGAAGGCAAGATGAGGACATTGCCTCCTATAGGAATTTTGCTCCTGCATCAAATTTTCTTTCAGTATCTCCAAATTTTCCTAATTGTAATAATTTAAACCTTCCCTTGGACACTTGGAAATAGAGTTTAGGCATCAAAGGAAAGAGGCAGGCAAGGTGACCAAGGGAATGAGAATGCAACAAATATGAGAGTCCTAGGTGTCAGTGATTTTCTATGTCTCACTCTTTGCAATGCTAGAAATCTGGAGACTGAAGGTAAATTTCATTGGGGGACAGAATTCTTATTGGAATTCTGTAGCTACAGCTCTGGGCATCTTGTGTAATTGTGCAGCAAGATGAAAGGCCTCAGTTGTTCTCAGGAAATATAGGTCTTTTCTGCACTACACTGTTATAGTGCTATTATTCCACTTTCAACTTCCTGTGGAATCCTGGGATTTGCAGTTTAGGAAGGGGCCTTTAGAATTCTCAGCCAGAGAGCTCTTTGGCCTCAGTAAATGGCAAACCCCAGAATTCCAGAGGAGGTTGAAAGTGGAATAATAGCACTATAACAGTATAGTGCAGAAAGGCCCATAGTTATCAGTGGCACTAACCACAGGGGAAACTACATGTCCCATGGGCCACTGAGGTCTTTTGAGGTGGGGAAGGAGCAGCGCCACCCCAGCTCCCTGCTGCTGGAGTCCTATGTCAGTTGCTCTTGCAATGAAAACAGGATGGCATAGAGTGTGGGTGGGTGGGTGATGGAATCAGGGAAGGGATTTGGAGCTTCATGAGTGGGCAGCTTTAACTCAGAAAAAAGCTTTCTGCACTTTGGAAGAAGAAGCTTGGCTTATTTCGGTGCTGAAGCTGATATAAGCTACGGGTGGCTTGCTGATCACTAGGGAAGAAGGTGACGCTGCAATTGATTGTTTCCGTGCCATTAGAAGTAACCTTTCCATTATCAGAACCTTTTTACAGTGCATGAGTGTGATACAGTTTTACAGGGGCGATGATGAATCCTATTGAGTATCAAGGTGTGAGTGTCTACTGTGTTCACATTCATAAACATGTTTGCAGGATCCAGCTGGCTGATGGCAGGTCATGTTGGAAACAGAAGAAGAAGAAATCACATATCTTCTCTTGTTACAAGCTTGCTGTGGGTGAATTGGAATCACAGCCAGAGAAGCCTGCAGTTCTAAATGATATGCTATGGTGTGAAGAAAATCTAGAAAAAAAAATTGTTCAATGAGTATTTTGGGGCAGACTGGAAACAGAGAGATTCAGGAAAACTAAAAGTTCTTAAACCCAGGGAGAAGTTTGAATAGGGAATGTTATAAATCTCCTTCTGGGAAAGATACAGTTTATATATTTATATATATACATATAATGCAGAGACAACAACCAATTGCAGACAACAAATCATCATGCAAATATTTCCCCTTCATATATATAGATTCCAGATAAAAAGTAAATCTAGCCACACAGTTCTTGGACAAAGTTTTTGTTAAAATTTTTTTACCATAGATATTTTTGTGGTATGCTTTTACTGCAAAGTAAAGGGTTGATTCCTCACTCAGCCATGGAAACCTACTGGGTGACCCTGGGTGCATCACATACTCTCAGCTCCAGAAAACCCCTTGCTAGGTGTCACGGATGGATCTTTCTGAAGAGTCTTTGAGCCCAGTTTTGGGGATAGGTGCAGTGTGATATTCTATATTCTTTGGTTTTAATTTTATTTCTGGATTTTCCCCTTCTAAGATTCTGTGTTACACTTGTCTCCAGCTTGTTCATCTCAGGATTCTTGGAAAAAAGAAAGATTTTTCACGTTTGACAGCTACCCCCTCCTGATTTTGAAAATACCAATGTTACATTAGTTTTACTGTATTAACCACTACATATCTTTTTCTTTTTTCTTTTTCTACTACTCAAAAAATGTCCTCACCATTCTTTTCATACTCACTGTTGTCTAGGATGACAGTATAGTATCATTGCTTTCCAACAAAACAGAAATACTTTTTGTAGCTGATTTGGGATAGTGATAGGCTGAGAATGTTGAGAACTCACCAATGTCACTGACATGCAAGTTAAACAAAGGTAAGCTAGAATGCACTATTGCTGCCCAACCCACAAAATGAAGAGACTACACCACAGGGTTGGGTTAAACATGAGCAATTTTACTAAACTATTGCCTATTTAAACTTGAACTTGAACTCCAATTATGTGACCCTGGGGGGAATGCAAACGGGAGTTGCTGCAGCAAGAGGTCATCCTGAGACCTCTCTCCAGCTTCCCTTGGGTGAGATACTGGGTTCTGAGGATGGAGGATGGGTTGTGGCCTTGGCTGGTCCTTTTCTGGAAGGCGGGCCCAAAGGCCCAGCCCACTTTGTCTCAAGACCCCCAAAGCGAGGGCCAAACATCATGGGCCCACCCCAAGGACCAACTCCTTCACCACCCTCACCCCGTGTCTGGTGACAAAAAGATAGGGCTCCAGAGGCTTATCCTACACCAAAGGGTGCCATAGGTACTCATCAAAGCCTTAACACCCCCCCCCATTACCTGCTATTTAAGACACCTATTTAAGATACCACCCTGGACAGTCAATTGTCCAGTCCCCTGGCACAGTGCAGGGTAGATGGAAAAAAAAACAACTAACCTTTAATGGGAGGGAAAAATTCTTACTTGGCCCAAAAGCGACCAGTGAGCTTACACTGCATCCAGGGGCAAGAGAGTGGGTTGTGCTGACGGCCAAAAGAAGCCAAGACGGGGGCGGTGCAGCCCAAAGAAGGGCTCGCTCACTGCACCCCGCTCAGCTCACTGTGCGATCAGCATGGTCCTCCCTTGTGGGAGACCAGGAAAGGCATCTCCTCGCACTCCTGAGCCTCTGTGTGGTACAGTTGGAGGGGAAATGGATTTTCAAGGACATGTTATACAGACTTCCAGGTAAGAAATGACTGAACAGGTGAATTTTCACCAAAGTTTCATATGATGGATTATTGTCAAGGTCAGAGACCTGGGCGGCAAGCCAGCCCAGAGAAGGGAGTGTGAGAGCCAGCGAAGTCCAGCCAGGAGGAGACAAGCAAGCACTTTACACAAGGGAGTTCATTTACCAGAGCATCAAGCAAAAGCCATAGTCAGAGGCCCTTTCCACACGGGGCAATTGAAACGGTGCAGAGCGACCTCCGACGGAGGTCTTCTGCACCGTAGAGTGGACTGGGACGGACTACTTTTTGTAGTTCCACACCTCAGTCCGCTCCGAAGCGACCGGAACTGGTCGTGCAGCTTGCTTTTTAAAAACCTCTTTTTAGAGGTTTTTAAAAAGCATGGAGCGCACAACTCCGTCTCGCTCCATTGCTGCGCTCTGGTGCAGATTTGCAGGCGGGCAGTAGTGCGTGCCTGCAGACCTGCCGGGAGCGGGCTTTAGGCTGGCGAGCTTCTCCGGTTGGTGGAGAGCCTCCACCAACCGGAAGCCACCATTTTGGATGCCAGAGCAGTGCGGAGCGACAAGCTGGCACTGCTCCTCGTCCCGACGGACACGCCCGGATGCTGAAGAAGTCCGGTGAGTAGCATTTTCACGCGGCTCCTCCCCCACATCTGGAAAGGGCCAGAGTTCCAAAAGCCAAGAGTCAAGAGATCAATTCAAGATAGCAGGAACCAGGTGCTGGGAGCAAGGAACGGGCAAGAGGAGGGCTTGAAAGAAGTTTGCCACAAGCAAAGGAAAGCTTCCAGGCAGGGAGTTATATAGCCCAAGACACAGGTGTGGCCAGTTGCTGCTTCTTGAACTTAATCAAGGAAGCCTCCCTTTGCTCTGCTCTCTTGAGTCTCCGCCTTGTTTGTGGGCTGATTGGCACAGGCTCCAAAGCATCTTCAGAATCGGATCCCTGTTGCCCTAAAGGAGCAGGCAGAGGAACAGCCAAGCCTGCTTGGTCCATGGCAGCAGTGGGAGCTCTTGAGCTGCAGGACTCCTCTCCAGCCAGAGCCACAGGGACCAACAGCTGCTGCTCGTCATCAGCAGCTCTGACAGGGGCTTCAGTTATCACAATTATATCACGTGGTGAATTCAAACTGATAAAAATGTCATACAGAACACCTCCTATTTTTTAAAAATGTGTATCTATTAGTGGTGTTAGTACAAAGCGATGGGGTACATAGGATCTACCCTGCCTAAATCACACTCGCTCATCTGCTGAAATATCTTCCTCTTTTATTCTGCCTTTGCTTATGATAAAAATGCTGTGCATAGAGTTTGCCAGTTGTAAAGCAAACTAATCATATAAGGTTCTCAATCAGACTGAGAATATTTTTTTGTATATGAACACAACAATTTCAGCAGCATCCCGGCAGAATTCAGCAGTATCAAATGCTGGACTCATTCATCAGTATCAGGATTTAGACCAGAGCTGTGTAACTGTGGAAGGCTAGGAGGCTCCATTAACTCTAGGAGACAAGGGGATATTTTTGCCATGTTTTTAAGTCATGATGGGCCATTTTAGACCCCCAGAGAGGACTTTTTAAACCTCAGATGTCAGTGGAAGTTACTTTCTGTACACTTTTTGTTTTTAAGAAAGATCTCATCTCATCCTGCAATGGCCTGGGGAGGGGGTCAAAAACTTGATAAAAATCCTATCATGCTTCTTTAGGGGGAATTTGGGGGCAATTTTTTTTTTTGCACTGGGGGCTGCATGGGGCTCACAGACAGAGTAAATAGACAAGAATATGACTGGCAATAGGAAACAAGACTGGTTAATGTTAGACTTGAAACCTTTTGGGATAGGAAAAATATACCTGAAGCTTTGTCACTCTCTAAATGAAGGATAATATTCTTAAATCTAGTTACTGCTACTGGAGGATATTCAGGTGAAATCTTTTGGAAAGACTACTATATGATTGACCTTAACAACAAAGTCAGAAAATGATTGATATTGCTCTGTCCATTCATCGGGATTAATAACTTGCACTGGAAACATAGAGCATCCCCTAATAAATTTGTCACAGACTTCTGTGGGATATACTCCTAAAATAGATTATAGAGGTTAAGAATCCAGGTAAGTCAAATGATGTAGTGTCACTGTAAGAACACAGTCCAGTCTCATCTTCTGCTAATTTTCTCTGAAAACACCTTTCTCTGGACGTGCGTGTCAATACGTGCCATCTAAACTCTTGTTAAACTGAGTTAAAGTTTGGAGATGGAGCTTTCATCCCAAAGGTACTGTGGAAAGAAAACCCCCCAGAGCTTGGAAGTTAGGGTTTCTTTTGGTGCTAACAAGGGCATGGCAACATTCCTGTTGAAAATTATTTAACAACTGGTGACTGTTCCTCCTCCTTCTCTTCCTTTGCAATGAATAGCTAAATGGCCAGCTTTCTGTCCATCAACTTTTGGAAATAATTACTCATTATCCCACAAATATGTGGGTTTCAGGGATAATTTGTTTTGCTTTTTAATTTTTTTTAAAATGCCATTTAAAAGTAACATAGTAGTAATATCTTCTTACCATTTATTTTAAAAGCAATGCATATGAAGCATGTGATACCTCTTTTTTTTTTTTTTGAGAAAACAATGTTAATCCAGTAGATTTTTCTTTGGTCCACTGAATACATTGTTCATTTCAACTAAATTAGCATGAGGACCATGCTTTCACTCAAAACAACAGCTTTCTCTAAGGCGATTCTAAGAAAAGAAGCTTAAGCTAGGCTGGGCTCCTGCTGCCAGTTGAGATCACAGGTTAGTAAATCACTACTAGCAATGCTGCTAGTGAATTAGTCCTTGTTTGCTCAGGCTTTTGCTTAGACCTACTGCCAGCCCACTTGTCAGTTCTGAAACAAGCAGCTTGGCATTAGGGTTGCACCTCAGGGTGTTTATTCTGGCTAATTTAGCAGCTGATCATCTAATGCACAAGGCTTTCACAATAAAGCCCCCCGGCTGAGGGTTCCAACTGGGAGCAGCTTGTGTCTAAGTTTTCTAAATCTCTACTGTGCAATCCTAGCATCTTGTTCCTTTTTGATGAACAGGAGGAAGATTGCTCATGGGAATACCTGAACCTAAAATGAACTGAAAATGTATTACAACATTAAAGCTTGCCAAGCTGTAGAGCAGGAATTCACACCAATCCCATCTCTCTCAACAGCTGCTGCTACAAGGAGATATTGCAAAGACATCTCAAAATAGTACAAGGCTCATATTTGCTCCACATGGATTCTTGGGGTATTTGGCAATGTCCAGCCGGATTCTAATTGGGTTTTCAAAGCAGCATTACAGCAGTAGGGATGTCTTTGCTAGGATCCATATTATTTTAAATGCAGTTGGCTTGAAATATTTCATGGGTCAATGCACATTGGATTTGGGTGTTATGCAAGGGAAGCTTAATATACCAATCTAATTCAGGGTGGTTTCCTTTAGAACCCACTGAAATCCACTTTGGTTCAGTTGGTGATGAGGAGAGCCAGCATGGGACAGTGGTTTGAAAGTCAGATTACAGACCCTGGAGACCAGGGTTCAATCTCCTGCTTGCCCATGGAAATCCACTGGGTGACCTTGGGCATTTCAACCACTCTCAGCCCTAAAAAACCCCATGATAGGTTTGTCTTGGGCCATTTCCGCACTAGACTGTTATAGCGTGATTATTCCACTTTCAACATCCTATGGAATCCTGGGGTTTGCAGTTTAGGGAGGGGTCACCTGGCCCCTCCCTAAACTGCAAACCCCAGGATTCCATAGGATGTTGAAAGTGGAATAATCACGCTATAACAGTCCAGTGCAGAAATGGCCTTGGTGTGGCCATAAGTCAGAAATGACTTGAAGGCACACAACAACAAGTTTGTTCTACTGAAAGATTATAAAATACGCAAGCTTTCTTGTTCTCCAGACCTTTTCACTGGGCAAGATGGTACTAAAAGCAGATGCATGTAGAGGTAAACAAAAAAAGGTGGGCTTGAAGTCACAATATCTTCAGGGTCAAAATCTTATGCTGAAATGGAGAAAAAGAGGTTTACAGTCATTTAAATTAGGCTTTATCAGGACATGTCCCCCCCGCCCCCCCGGTTGCACTTGGAACTGTTTCTAGGAGAGCTAGAAATGAAAAAGATACAAATCTGTTTTCATTCTCCCATTTTTGAAAATAGAAAATCCAAGCATTATTTATGGTGTTACTTGTGCACAGATGTGGAAAGGAGGTACAACATGGTCCTCTCCTTGCTAAAAATGCCTGTGGAATTTGGCCAGTGCAGATGAGTGGTAATTTTGGCCATTTCTGCACTACACTGTTATAGCATTATTATTCTACTTTCAACATTCAACATATTCTACTTTCAACATTTCAACAGAACTGACAAGTGGAATCCTGGGGTTTGAAGTTTAGGGAGGGGCACTTAGAATTTTCAGCCAGAGAGCTCTTTGGCCTCAGTAAATTACAAATGCCAGAATTCCATAGGAGGTTGAAAGTGGAATAATAGCACTATAACATCGTAGTGCAGAAATGGCCTCAGTTTCAGCTCCTTTTTAGCTCAGCTCCGTAGTATGAATGCCATGTGTGTCTATAAATCACACATTTGTGATGGATAGGGTTTTTTTTAAATGAATACAGAGGAAAAAGAAGCAGGCAGGTTCTCCATCCTCATTTCTAGCTGACTTCTGCAGTTTGCTTTTGTAGTCAGCCAGAGTTCCCCTGGTATCTCCAAGCAGAGCAATGTTGTGTTGTCAGCTTGAAGATCTTGTTCAGCACATAAACAAAGCCCTGTTGGAGAGGACATTTCTTTTATCTAGAGGCTAATTTCTGCTCTTATTCATACCTTCTTATGACAGCCCACTTCATAGTTCTTGAGTTATGCAATGTTATGTTTGGTAGGGATCACCAAGCTGCTGAAATACAAAGAATAACACCAGATGTCAGCCTCTGGGTGCAATTGCTGTAACTGATACACTGGTTGTGGACTGTTTTTTTGTTGTGAGTCAATTCAATGTGGTGGGTGAATGGACAATTGTCCAAGGGAATAGGAAGTCATAACACTGAGTGTACGGTTCCAAACACAAAGAGATCTTCGGACACTTTGTAGGAATATTTGGTATGTGTTTTAAGCAGAGTGCAGCAGGGCTAGTGCAGTCTGAGCTTGTGAAATAGGAGACAGGAGCTTGTAGAGACAGTGGGGTTACTCAGAATACTCTAGTAAGGTTAAAAAAGAAAAAAAGAAAGAAAACTTCCATTTATTTATTCCATTTATTGTCTCTGGAAATCCACTGGGATAAGAAAGGAGATAGACAAAAGAAGTTAACCTATATGTGGTTATAAGAGCCTCTAAAAACTGAGCCTAGGTGTAGGTGCAAGCTAGTGTCCATTATTGGGGTTGGAGCCTCATGGATGCTCCTTCACTGACAAAGGGAACAAAGAAACTAAGTTCTTGAAAAATAGGTAAGTTACTTCAACAGGTAAGAAGAAAGCAAAAGGCTTGAGTTCATAGGCAAAAGAATGACATAGCGCGGTAAACCAAACGTCAGATATTCTCTAGGCTCTCTTCTCCCACTAATCATTTTATGCAAGCATTGATACCTCTGCTTCCAAAACACTTTGCAAACAACATGTCTCATACAGCTGCAGTCTATTCTAACTTCTGGCCACTGCTGATGCAGTATGATTCTCATTAGCCTGGAGGAACATCTGCCTAGCCTGAACTAAGGGATAATCTCCATGCTCATTCCATAGCAGCTCTTGTTACCAATGACGTTGTGCAATGGAAACAGCTCGTATGTAAGCTTTGTAAAAATAAGGCTATGAATTTCTTCCTAAGTTCTCCAACTTCTGTGCTATAACACAGAAACCCGAATAGGAAATATTAGGATGAAGTTTTCTCAACATGTCTGGCATATGAAGATTAAGAGTATTCTCTTTGATTTCTGATGGTCTCACTGAGCTTGCTGAATCATGCTAAAGTAGATCTTGAATGTGTTTGGTTAGCAGCATCAACCAAATCAAAATTAGAACTTCATCACATGTAGATTTCATAGCTCATTTTATCTGGATTGCAATCATATGGATAGTATCATGGCATGGTTTAATCACCAGGTGTCACCGGATTTAATGCAATCAAGGACAGAGTTGGTCATTTTGTGTGATTGTTCTTCTTTTTTTTAAAGTAGTCCTAGCATAGCATCCTGATAGCTAGGTGAGTGGTCTAGCTCATTGTAAGATACATTCCTGTTAAGACATTCAGCCTAACTCATTCTGATCTTTGCTTTTCCTTTTGTTTTTAGTCATTGTCAGATACCTCATCCCTGACTAGTGCCTCCATCTGATGATGCTGATGAACACATTGGCCAGAATCTTGTTGGTGCCTTACATGTGGGTAAGTTACTTACGGAAGCACTTGGGCATATTTGGTCTGATTCTCAGTGTTCATATTTAGTTCAAGATAGTAGAAATGATGTTCTGCATGTGGTGTTCTTGTATATGTGCATTTTGGGCTGATGTACATCTGCATATGTTGGGAATTAGAGCTTCCCAGGGTATTAGTCCTATTGGGAAATTCCGTGAAAGCTGATCTTTAAAGATTCAGCCTTATTTTAGCAGAGTAGCAGAAAAAGCACGCCCAAACTTCTCTGTGGCTTTTCTGATCTAAAACTGACTAAGTAAACAAAAACAACACAGGCAGTTTCAAGTTACAAACTTTAAAAGTTTATTAATGGCTATCACATTTACATATGCCTTTGGGAACCTACATCCTAACTAGCTATGAATAGGTTAGGTAAGATAGTAGCTTTTTTGTTAACAGACTGTCTTCTGATGGAGATAAGAAGCATGGTTGAAGAGGAGGAAGAGGGAACAAAACTGGATGAGAAGAGAGAGATTTGAGAAGGGGACCTTTTCTTTTATAAGACTGATGACCCAAGCAACAATCCTGGGTCACATGATCTGATCACTTGAACACTAAAGGTTTTTATGATCATGCATTTAAATGACACCAAGTCAAGTGGTGAAGTTTTCACATGCAAAAGAGAAAGGAAGCCCTATGCTAACTATGGTCATTTCCATACCAGGCTTCTGAAATGGTGCAGAGCGACATCTCACGGAGGTCTTCTACACCATAGAGTGGACTGGCGTGGACTACTTTTTGTAGTTCCACACCAGAATCCACTCAGGAGCGGCCGGAACTAGCCGTGCAGCGTGTTTTTTAAAAACCTCTTTTTCGAGGTTTTTAAAAAGCATGGAGCGCGCAGCTC
This sequence comes from Cyclura pinguis, assembly GCA_030412105.1. Classification (NCBI taxonomy): domain Eukaryota; kingdom Metazoa; phylum Chordata; class Lepidosauria; order Squamata; family Iguanidae; genus Cyclura; species Cyclura pinguis. The sequence continues at coordinate 206,950,341 of CM059599.1, forward strand.
CGCACCGCTCCGTTGCCCGGCTCCGAAGTGGATTTGCAGGCGCGCTCAAGTGCATGCCTGCAGATCTGCCGGGGGCGGGCTTCCAGCTGGCGAGCTTCTCTGGTTGGTGGAGAGCCTCCACCAACCGGAAGCCGCCATTTGGGACACCGGAGGACTGCGGAGCAGCTAGCTCACGCTGCTCCACATGGCGACGGACTTACCCGGTTTCAGGTAAGCTCCGTTTTTGGGCGTTTTCGCCCGTTCCCCCCCCCACATGTGAAAAGGGCCTATGTCATCTTGCTCTAAAAACAAGATGGGGGGGGCGGGGGAATGCCGGAATTCTTCCAACAGTATGCCCCTGCTGAAATCTGCAGTAGGCTTCCTTCAGTTGTAGATTCAGTTGCACAGCATTGTCATTCAACATAATAGTTGCATAGCACGATCAATGCATAAACTTATATGTGGGGATTTATGCCTACACAGCCATGAGGATCTCAGTTAACATGCATAGGCACACTATAAAGGCGACTACCATTAAGTTATAAGCCCCTGAATGGAAGGTCAGGTAATAAGGTGAGAGTCCCGTCCCATACTCTAGCCAGAATTGGTCTATAGCGCTGAATATATATCTATGTGGGCACTGTTACAGCTATTAGTACAAGATGCATAGAAGTCAACTCCCACTCTCATCCCTTTTAAGTCATTCCTTAAAGTTATTACTATTTCATTTGGGTGATTCTTGCTTTAGGGAGACTATCTATTTCTAAATTTCTTTTCCTATGTTGCTGTATAAAAATAATAAATAGTAATAATATTAAATTGTGGCTAGAAGCCATTAGGGAGAGCAGCTCTGTTTGTTAAATATTTACAGGGTGAATAAGCATTGCACCAACAATTCACATTTGTCAGAAAATTAACCCACTTTCCCTGCTGCAAATGTTTGACAGAACTCCAATAAATTCTGCACATCTGTATTCAGCAACCTTCATATTGCCCAACAGATACTGAGCCCTATGTAGTCTTCTTCCAGGAATGTAAGTTGAGTAGGATAACTCTCATGCGAAATACAAACAACAAGCTGGAGCAGAGAAAAGCAGATTTTGTTAACATGGGCAGAATTGATAAACATGACTGAAATGAATGCATGATTAGTGAGCCAACCAAATACTCATTTATATTGCTATTACCAGAAAAAAAAAGTTGAATACTTTTGCTGGAAGTATAGGAAAGGAGAGATGTTACAAGGTTATTTGTAAAACGGGAATTTATGAGGGCAAGATCTATTTTGGCTTGTTTCCTTTTTAATTTTTCTGAGGCAGGCTTGCAAAGCCTTCAGAGGGTGCTGATAAACTTGGTTAGCTTATTCAGGGAATGACACTGCAAAGAAAAAGAGTTTTCCTATGATTCCAGTGCTAGCTCACATGTTGGATTGGAGTGCATGAGACTGCTTTTAGGTGACATATTAGAATTGCATTTGTGAACATTCAGGACACGATCATCTCACAGAACAGTGATTAAGGATGGGCAAATCAGTCTATTTCTGGTCTGTGTCACATATCCCATAAATCTGTTCTATCCGATTTCCACATTAATCTGCATCTTTTAAAATCCCCACAAAATTGGCTTTTCAATATGTGTTTAAATATGCTTTGCAAAATGTATTGTTAGCTCAAATTGCACATTTTGAAACATATTTTCATGCATAATTTGACCACAGAGCCATGTAAGAATATTTGGGGGAAATGGAAGCTGATAAATCACTAGGTTTTGATCTTCACATTCATGTGGGAGATGGGAATCATGCCAATTCATACTGGAATTTGAGAAGATCTTCTTCTGGGAGCATCTCTTGATTGATTAGAACACCTTTCAGCAAGAAACATATGTATCCCATGTTGATCAAATCAGATTTAAATTAGTCCTCTTTTAAAAAAAGACAAGGATTTTCTTTGTTACCAGTCTTAACTAAAATTGTTGTGGACAAGACTAAATTATTGACCATGAAACTGACATTTCAAGGTAAACTACTGGTTTTGCCAGGAAGCATCCTAGCTTTTCAAACATGAATTTCATGATCTCAGAGGCTAGACAATGGAATTTCTGGAAGCCTTGCGATAATCTCTTTTAGCACACTCAGCCACCAGTATGATCATGAATGAATGATCTCCAGAAAAAAACACTGACTTCATCTACGTGTGTGTTTATGCTTGTAGACTTGCCACTAGCAGTCAAAGTGATGGAAAAGTCCATTTGCATGAACACAGTGGCAGGTTTCATGAGTGTTGGGAAACTCTGAAAAGGAAAACCTTGGACTGATGAGAATCTTCACAGTTCAGGACTTATTCTGCACAAAATCCAGTATGCTTTTTGTGTACAGAAAACAGCTTCTAATGCACAGAAAATAGTACCATCAGTAATGCTGTTTCCCTCACAGAAAATGCTATTTTCTGCAAATACCTACAGTGGAACAATGGTGGGGTACACTTATAGAAAATAAAAATGCTGATATGGTCTCTCAGAGACTAAAAGGGAAATCAGACGAAGAGATACAAAGAGAATGGCAAATGGTAAATGGAAGTGGGTAATTGCTGGGTATACAGATGGAGATTGGTTATTCATGATGTAAGATAAGATACGAGTGGGCGGCTGGGTATATATCATGATGCGGGAATATGGGAGGGAAAGGCAAGAATCAATGAGTAAAAAATAGCTGTAAAATGTAGTACAGTATTATATATCTGAAAAATAGTATGTAAAACTAGATCTCTGGGGAAGATCAGAAATATGTCAAGTAAACTGTCAGCTACTATGTATGTTTTTTATAGTGTGAAATGGAATAAAATGATTTAAAAAAAAAGAAAAGAAAACGCTGTTTTCTGTGAAAAAAAAGTCTGAATTTTGCATTAAATATGTCCACAATTCAGAACAGTGTTTGAAAACTGACCAGTTTTTCAAGACTTTCTCCTAGTAAGAAGAACATTGCCAAAATAACTTGCTGCTTCCTTTGAGAATGAAATTAGCAAAGACATTCCTGATCAGGGATGTGGTGAATTCACTTTAGGTTTTATCCTAGACTTCCAAAGCTCATGGATTCTTTACAAGTTGTCAACTGAAACCTATGTTAATTCAGGCCTGGACCCACTATGTTAATTCAGGCCTGCAAGGAAGAGCCATCTTTGGTGTCCCAAAAGGAAAGGAGACCAGAGTAGAAGAGATTGCATCCTGATGCTAGATTGTGGAGGTCTTGGGGCAGAGCTGGAGACTTTAAAAGCCTGTTCTCCCCTCAGTGCTTTCTCTTTGGCACTTCATTCATCTCATCCTACTGCTCTGCAAGCTGACTGAAGCTTTGGCTGGTCTGCTTTATTGGGATGGGATAGGAATTTTTATCCCACTTTCTAGGGCTTTTTTTTTTTTTGTGGGGGGAGGGGAGTGTCTAGCCAGCATCAGATTCTTGGAGGACATTTGGGGAATTGGCATTAGATATGGTTGTTTAGTTAGGTGGTCACTTGGCAGGTAAGGAGGAGGAAATGGAAATGTAGTAACACTGAGCACCCCAGGCATCTTTGTGTAAAAGGCATATCTTCAGACTTATTCCTGTGGGTTATGGGTTCCAACAAATGGGAAAGGAGATGACCCTTGGGATTGGCCAGATGCACATTTCCCCTTGAGGCTTGAATCTTGAGGCTTCATGGGAAGGAAGTCAATGGGAAGGGAGAGAAGGAGCCAAGGCAGTATGTTTCCAGCAAGGGACTGGATGATATCTAGGCATGTGGTCATAACCCCTGGTGTCAGATAGCATACAGAAATTTGAATCTGATCTCTCTGATACAGTTTCCTGTCCTGTTCTATATCATTTTCAGTAGTTATGAGGATGTTTACAACATGTAATTTGCCACAGAGAAATGTGTGCATACTGGGTTGTGCAAACATACATTTTGTAGAATCATCGAATTATAGAGCTGGAACATATCTCAGGGGTCTTCAAGTTGAACTTCCTCTCTACATGCAGGAATCCATACCTAAAGCATCCCTGCAAGGTGACCATCCAAACATTCCTATTTAGAAATCTTCAGTAAAAGACTTTCCCACACAATTATGTACATAAGGGATTGGATCATTTGAAACATGTGCGGATAGCCCTGCCTGATGCCTGTTTATCTGCTAAGTATTGAGATGTTCCATTCTAGACAGTAAACAGGGATGTCATATAGCTGACATGAGCCCAATGTCTCCATTTGTAGCAACAATTTATGTAGTGGCTTTGGTTATGAGAGAAGGCATTTGACACCTCTATAACTGCTCAGTGTCTATTAATGGCAATGTGATGTCATTCCTGTTAACTGAAGGCCATTTTGTAGCTGTTATCTCATGCAATTCATTCCATATGCCCACGTGGGATGATAATGTTGCCTCTTGGCACATCATACAGCCTACGTACCTACTCATTTGGAGAGATACAGAGTGACATATTTCAAATGAGGAACAGGCTTGGGGAAGTAAATGACATTTTTGAGATGTGTGTAAATACACATTCATTGTGTGGGTGATAAGAGAAAAATACACTCATTTGAAGGTTTGGAGTTTTAAATACACAGTTCCCTGATTCTCTAAGCTTGGATGTTCAGTAAAACAGGTTGCAACTGGCATTTTAAAAACTAAATAATTTTTAAAAAGAATTTACAACTGCTAAGCTGAAATTTGGTAGAGGCTATAGTTGTATACACACTGACTTGTGAAATCAGCGGAACTTACTTACAAGTACACATGGATAGGACTGCATTGCCAGCTGATGTTGAACACCTGTTAGTCATGATAGTTACAGTGGATTGCCGGATTCAGAGGAAATAGTGATGCAATAGAGACAATTACCTCCCTTGTGAAAATCAGAACCATTTGCTTGACCCCCGGGATTAGGGAGACCTGCAGAATCCAGTCTGTGAGAATTCTGACCTAAACCCAATTGTTAATCCCAATTAGATGAAACCCTTTGAAGCAATGGATTTTGCATAGATGCTAACATACTATTTAGCAATTCATTTAGGTGGTCTTCTCCACTGGGCTCTGGCAATTGAATTTAAGTCTGTATGTGTGGATTGGAACTTAGGTGTTTTGCCCAAGGGATGGCTGAAGTTTCAGATCCAAAATGTAAGGCAATGTTTAACGGTTATATTTTATGGGAACACACACATACAGTTACTTTAATTGCCTATTTTCATGCAGATCTTTTTTTTTTTTTAAATAAAAACACATTCAGAAACAAGTCATAATGGAGTTATAGGCGAACAGATTCAAAACTAACATAACAAATAGCTGTGGTCAACCCTAGGTGTGTACACATCTGCAGTTTGGGTCCCAGAATGCTGCATTTGATGAATCTCTCATTTCATTCCTCTTCTTGAATTATTTGCTAAACTCTATCTAGATTGCCTACAAATTAACATTGCAACAATTGTACAAAGACACATTTTTTTTATCTGCAGATTGCAAAACAAACAGCCCTTCAAAGAACTGGCCATCTTATTTGTCTTCCTGACAACCCAATGAGGAAAGTAAACACTGTACTGGCATTAAAACAGGGAACTAAGGAATGTGAGAATATGTTCTGCTACCTGTACAAGATGGGAAAGACATGCTGGGAGAGCTTGTTGGTTGGATGACAGCTATGATGTCCTGAACAACTGCAAAATGTTCTCTATGTGAATGTCAATATCCCTTCAACAATAAGCTTGGGAAACCTCAACACCAGATGTCAAGAGAATTTTGTTAGGTCAGACAGGGTATATTGCTGGGCAGTCCAGTAGAGAGTGAACCAGCAGTGTCCCTGATTTGTCCTAGTTGTCCAATACTTGGTACAAGCATGCAAGACAACATATTACAGACATGGAAGAGGAAAAGGAATTCCTGCAGACTATGGGTCGGCAAAGTGTAGTTCTCCAATGTTGTTGGATTGCATTTCCCATTAGTCTTTGGCTGCAGAGTCAGCTGTAAGGAATGCTAGAAACTGTAGTCTAACAATATCTGTGGGGGCTTCTCATTGCCCAGCTCAGCTAGAAAACATCATACCTCCCCAGAATTTATTAAAATATAGGCATCTTTGGAAGAAAGAATGTTGTTGTTGTGTGCCTTCAAGTTGTTTCTGATTTTTGGCAACCTGACGGCAAACCTATCATGGGGTTTTCTGGAGCTGCAAGTGTATGATGTGCCCAAGGGTTTCCATGGCTGCATGGGGAATTGAAGCCTGGTCTCCAAGGTAGTAATCCAGGGCTCAGACAACTACATCATTCTGGACCTGGACCATATAGGTAGATTCATCTCATGTTTTAATGCTCTGTCACCATGTGGTTTTGTAATGTAGTGTCCTAGCTTTACTTGTGTATTTCGAAGGTGCTTCACAATTGTAAAGTTCTTACTGCTAGATGACATAAGTTTTGTCAATGAGCCTAACATCTGGCCAGGGACCTGGCAAGCAATATGGATTTCTGCTGACCATCCTTGATTTAAATGATAGTTTGGCAATATGCCCAGGCACATTTTTTTGTTTTGCTTTCTCCAACATTCAGAGTTTGCAGATTTTTTTGTAAACAATGATAAACAAACAAACTGAAATGAAATTCTCACTCATCCTCATGAAGAAGCAGAACTACATGAGCAAAAGAAAAGGAAGGTTTAGGTGGTTTTCTAAGCAGAAGATGTGTGATTTGTGTTGTGGCGTATCCCCAGGGGCACAGCTGAGGAGGGGGGCAAAATGAGGGTATTGTCTTTGTAATAAGAAATCTTCTCACAAACAAAATTTTCCTTCAGTCCCCAAGTCTCTACTATTGCAGAATGAATGAATGTCAATGTCATGGGGTGTGTGTGCTAGAATTCTTATTCTGGAGGGGCAATGCCCTCATTTTGCCCCCTCCACCATTTCTATAACCACACTCTTGTAGCAGATACAAGCTTGGAACAAAGTGGCATAAATGGAAGACTTTGACTTTAATGGGTTTGAGGATTGCAAGCTTAGTTACACTTGATTGTACCCAGGAAATTAGCAAGGCAACAAACTAACAAAAAGCAGAGCAATCAAGGCCTTTTGTGAATTTCATTATGAAATTTCAGGTTGAAGCATTCAGATGAAAATTAGTAGCTTTGTTCGTGAACTGACACTTATGTTTCTTATTCTAGCCTTTTTTTTAAGTGTGCCAGTAGGAACATCTGTGTGTTTTGAGAATAAAGGTGGACATTTTGAAAATTTTACTTACCAGTGGACTATGTCAGTTTAGAGACGATGACTGTACTACTGCCAACGTACCAATGGGTGAGGGATGGCAAATGTTGTATCAGAACAACCACACCTTCTGCTTTGTTTCAATGTTGACTAATTTTTCCCATCAGAAAATAGGCATTATAACCTCAAGCTGCCTGCTAATCACTTCTTTTATGTGATTTCTATAATGAGAAATGATTGCAGGAGAACCCAAGAACCAGCTCACAAAAATAAATCATTCTGAATGGGAAGTGGGGTCTCACTGAGAGAATTGGATCTGACAGAATCAAACAAATTTTGATTAACAGTTGAGTTTGATTACTTGGAGTGTGTAATAACTGCACATTTTTTTAAAAAAGGAATATCTCAGATAAAATGTTTCATGTAAAGAAAATACTAGAGTGTGAAATTAAAGAACGGCCCAGTGCCTACCTGCTGCCCTATACTTGTTCTCCATTCAGGTTCCAAAGATGTATTTTCTCTCATTTCTCGTTTTCCACAGCAGGTACGTTTTTGCTCCCCAAATGAGCCAATTAATTTTATCAGAATACAAAGGAAAAGACTAGACTGAGAGCTGCTGAATTTCATCTCTTTCAAAGCCCTTTAACAATCAAACCACAGAAATGTGAAATCAGAAATGGTACAAGAAGGACGAGCGTGGCTGGAAGAAAATGGGCACTGTTTGCTGACAAGTGCTTTTCAGGGGAGATGTCTCTGGTGATTGAGGTGGCTCAATGTGAAATCAGCCATAAAAATCCAGAGATAAGAATAAGGGCTGGGATGACACTGGAATGGAACATCTTTCAAGATTCCATCAAATAATAACCTTGCATTCTCTATCCCTTTGTCATGAATATTGTCAAGCTGGAAACAATGATGTGTGTCTCAGTGAGGTTTCATACACGTGTTCAGTAATAGTTGGGCCCTTGAAGGCTGTGCGATTTGGTGGCTTTGTGGCAGAATTGTGAGGAATTTCAGTTCTCAGCTTTTAATAAGTGAGCAATTCACCATGAAGCTTTGTCTGCAATCATTTTTGCATGGAGGCTCCTTTGGTTATGGTTGTGAGGTCTCAGGTACACATATTTCCTGTGCCTGTGGCCAACAGAACATTTCACACTTGTGTGCATCTGCACTCACTCAGGTTCAGTTGCTCTATATGGAAGAATAATGTCCAAATGACATTTTAAGAAGAAAAAGAGAAGAGAGAGAGAGAACTTATTTGGACAGAGAAAGACGGTGACATCTTTCTCTTTTTGTCTGTTGTTTCTACCAGCAGGGTATTGTCTAGAAGAGGTGAGGTGATTCACCACGTCACTTGGGGTGAGGAGAATCCTGCTCAGATTACGGGCTGCCACTGATTGTTTCTCTTTCATCCTTTAACTATTTCTTTATATTAAACTTTCCTCCTGAATGAAAGTCCTTACTTCAAATGAGTTGGGATAGGAGCAACTGGCTTATGGTCGTAAAGAACACTTCCACACGTTTTGATCTTGGAAAACAGATCATGACACCCCACTGAGAAAATGGTTGACTGTCATGAGATTAATTTCAAAACTTTTTCATGAAAAACGATTTTATTATTCCCCCCTCCCCGGCTCAAAACGATTTAAACAATTGGTTTTGTGCAAAAAACACCAGGAAATTTAAATAAATTTACTCATCCCTAACTGTTTTGTAGTCATGAGTGCTACTTAAGTCATTTCCGCACTACACTGTTACTGTGCTATTATTCCACTTTCAACGTCCTGTGGAATTCTGGGGTTTGTAGTTTACTGAGGGCAAAGAGCTCTCTGGCTGAGAATTCTAAAAGCCCCTCCCTAAACTGCAAACCCCAGGATTCCATAGGATGTTGAAAGTGGAATAAGAGCACTATAACAGTGTAATGTAGAAACGGCCTTAGTCATGACTATGACACCATGATTGTAAGTCCCCCCACCTAATTTACTCGGCATCAGCTGCATGAAGAGAAGAAGCCCATTCAGTGTTCAATCAGAACATGAGTGAATGATGTTTCCATCAGGTCTGGGGGATCTGGGCCAGGAGAGGTATATTTAACGGTATAGATGATGTAGAATGCTGAGCGCTGTTTTTGTGCAATTTTTTTTTTGCAAAATTCTTTTTTCACCAAAAAAAAATCTAAAAATGTTTTTAAAAATGAAAAATACACAAAACCTCTTGTAATCTCACCCTTTAGGGAGAAAAGATATGAAATTATCTATTTTTGCATATGAGGATGAAATAAGGAAAGGTTCACATCCTTAGACTGGATCTGTCACAACTGGTATTATAGAATTCCACACTTTCCATCATTAGCCTAATGCCTGGTCGACAATTTTGATTCAAGTCATGAGAAGCACCGAACCTTTAGAGTGAAAGACACACATCTTTTTAGCCTGACCTGTAATGCCATTTGTTTTACCATTAGGCTGTAACAGACTGTTTTATAGACAATGATTGTCAGACAGGAGAACTCCCTATGCTTGACCCCACCCCTTGTTAACAGTTCTTGGGTAATGAACTCTAAAAATGGAGCACAATTTATAAAGCCATCCTAGCCAAAGATTTCAGTTCAAATGACAGGAGAGCAAGCTTTGCTTGACCCTGGGGAACAACTTGCAAGATAATTACACAGCAGTTCTGTGAAGTAGTGAGATCAAGTCACTGCAGTGCTTTGAAGGTCAATAAGGCAATTTCATATATGATTTAATGGGCAACTGTCCTGGAATGCTAAACCTCTGTGTGAGTGACATACTGTGAAATCTCCTGGTACGAATGCCTTGTGATATATGACACTTGGACATCTGCCTTTTCCAGTGACCTTTTGCTTTTTAAAGTTGGACTTGGAGAAACTTGAGGAGGAAAATTGTGGCAGAGTATATCTTATTGTTTTTTTTTTCCTTCCCTATATATCTTATAGTTATCACTGCTTTTGCAGCAAATCTTTACGGTCCAGGACAAATTCTACTTTAACTGGGAACAGGCAAATTTTCAACTGGGAGCAAGTCACATGAGAAAAAACAAATGAGGATTTCTAAATTCATATCTCTTGGGAACTTTTGCTTCCCAAGTATTTCCAGTTTTGGTATCTACCCAGGGATATAGAAAGGGATGCACTAAAATGGCAATTGCTGCCTGCTAGCTACCAGGAATGAACTCTATTTGCCACCACTAGTACCCCAACCATCATTTTTCTGCATTTCACAGATCTCCAAGAAAATTAAAATAGAGATTAAACAAAGAGTCCCTTCCCATGTCCATGCATAGAGGGAGCAGAATGGAGATGGATTTCATGGTGTAGTCTTGCTTACATCTTTTTTTTTTAAATCTTGCTTCAGTAGTTGAGGGCACTATTTTAGCTGACGATTAGGCATTTCTTAAATAATTGATTTAACAGATAATGGTACAGTTCTAAGTTTTAGAGTATGAGAACTGAGCCTCTGATGTATATTGAAAGAGAGATGGCAGGATTCATGCATGATTCTGATACACCCAAGATTATAGGTTATGACCACGATGGCTTTCCTCTTTGGAGTCCCATTGAAATTATCAGTACCTAAGAAGAAGCTGCTCATTAAGAAATTGTTCGCACCTAGCTATGTTTGATTTAGATCCTATGTGCCCAGATCTGAAATCTAGAAAACACCCAGCTGGTCTCCAACTGATTTGGACTTTGCCCAGGTCGGTTTAAATCCAAGGCTGAAGCAAGATTTGGCCACTCACAGGAAATCCACAAACAATTCTTTTAATTTTTTTTTTGGTGGTTGTTGAAATTTTTATGCACAGGAAAACTTTTTGAAGGGATGAAGCTAGACAACTGTTTCAGAAATATGTCTGGGTGGTTTAATGGTAAGGTCTTTTTATTTTTTTTTAAAAAAGGAAAGTGCTCGTAAGTTATTTTAATTTTTCAGCACAGTCAGACACTTAGGCTGTTTCCACTCCACCCTCCCAAACTACCATAGGGATGGGAGAAGGATCCTGATGATGTTTATGCATGATGTTGTCATGGTCCCATCCTTCTTCTGTCCCCAGGCGGCATGATTGCACCGCAAATCATTGACAGGCTTTCCCTGTCAATGAGCAGTAATTATGTCCCCATCATGCCATGTGCCTGCACTTAATTTTCCTGTGGAGGCCCTGGAAGTGCAATGGCTTCACTTTCTGCCCCAGCACAGCCTGGGACAGTACCTGGCTCTCACTGGCTGTGCTGTGGCAAGAAAAGGTGTGGCCATTGTTCTTCCTGGATCCTGGAGGCAGCCAGTTCAGAGGGCAGCACTCTGCTGCATTCCCCTCTTGGCAGGTCTGATGCCGGAACCCACACCAGATGTCTCTAGGACAAGGTAAAGTGGGAAAAGGGCCATAGTTGCCATTTCCATGAGTGTAAAATCCACCCAGTCTCAATCTTGTAGTCTCAAGTATATAGGAGCAGGGAAGTTAGTGCAAGGGGAGACTTTGCAGTTTGGGGAGGGAAAGAAATCTCTAATACCCTCCACTATTGCATAAGTGGGAATCATGTGACCAAAGGGTTACATGTGGACACCCAGAAATTTTCCCCATTTGTAGTGGTACATTTTGATGCCAATCTTCAGTGGTGCAGTTTTCAGAGATGCTTCATGGTGACATACCTGAAAACTGCAGCACTGAATTTTAGTAGCGAAATGTGCCATTGCAAATGGGAGGTCAAGATCAGGAAAGCACAGAAAATAGATTTTGGCTTTAGTGTGGGAGACGAACAATCTGTTTGTTTAAAGGGAGGGAAATAATATTTAAAAATATTTGAAATGTAGTCAAAAAGTGTGTTTCTTGACTGTTGGGAAACTGTGATGAGGAGAATCTTGGCCTCATCAGAATCTTCACATTTTGGGATTCATTCTGAGCAAAATTTGCATGGTTTGTTTTTCCCTTTGTGCAGAATATGGTATTTTCTGAACAAGACTCAGTATATTATTTTCTGCACAGATAATTTTGTTGCTTGCACAGAAAGTACTGTTTTCTATTTTTAACAAATGGATTTTTTCCACAAAAGTACTCCCAAACTCTATCTGGTCTTTAAAAGCTGCATAGTTTTTGAAGACTTTTTCTGCAGCAGGACGAAAATTGCTGAAATTACTTTTTGCCTTCTTATGGAACAAAATTAGTAAAGAATTACAGTTCTATTGTTTATGAAGTGATATGAAGAACATTGTTCAGGACTTTTAATGGGTTTCCAATTTTCCAGCTGTTTCTGCTAATTCCACATGTATTGGAGACACAATTGCAATTTTAGTTAATTTTTTGGAAATTATTCATGAGTGATTTCACAACATGTGAGATTTTCATGTCTCAAAAATGTGTTCATAGTTACACATAGGACCTTTTTGCATGGCATTAGCCATGCGAAAGGGCCCCTTGAGCATCACATGAATGTGAGGAGTGGTCCACATGATGCACTGACAATCGCATGATGCTCCAGGATCTGGCAGACGCCGCTTGCACACTTTTTCATTTTCGGTTTTGAGGCGAAAATGGTGCATGATTGCGCATGGTTCCGGGGCCCTGCGTGCACTTGCTGTGCATGCAGAGCTCCAGAGCAGCGGCGCTTGCACTTCCTGCCCCTGCACAGCCTGGGAAACTCCCAGGCTGCACTGCAGAAGGAAGAGGCGGGGCTCTCACACGAGTGGGCAGCAGCTGCAAAGCTGAAGAAACTGGGATGCGAGAGCTTCTTGCTGGATGCTGCTTGTGTGATCCCCACACCCCAGCTCTGTGAAAAGGTGCATTGCGGAAAGGGCCATATTCATCACTGCTAGCTTGACTTTGTTCATATATCTTTTAGGGAAGCCATTACTCTTGTTTTACTGTTTAGGATTTAACTTTACTGGCTTGCAATAAAAATCAGCAGCAAATGGAAGAGATATTTTTCAAAATAAGCAGATTTAGTGACAGACCACTACAATACAAGCACAATTCTTAATAGAGTCTGCCTCTTCCTATGTGATCATGGGTGGTATTGGCAGTGGTTATCTGCAGCAGTTCTTAGAAGCACAAAATTGGCCCCTAGGTGCATTGAAGTTGCCCACTGATGACCTATTTATTGATGGACAGTTGCTCTGAAAACAGCAGAATCCAGGGTTAGAATCCTGTTGCTCCACTATGGCAGTGGTTGCACTTTTTCCAGGATTGTGCCACAGTGGTGAGGGAAGGTAGAAAAACCTCTATGAGTAGACTATGGCCATTTCCACCCTACACTGTTATAGTGCTATTATTCCACTTTTAACATCCTATGGAATCCCGGGGTTTGCAGTTTAGAGAGGGGCATTTAGAATTCTCAGCCAGAGAGGTTTTTGGCCTCAGTAAATGACAAACCCCTGAATTCCACAGGATGTTGAAAGTGGAATTATAACACTATAATAGCGTAGTGCAGAAATGGTCTAAACTGGCTACCTTTTCTGTGTTTGCAGACTTGGCCTTTCACCTCCTGCTGCCATGACCTACACCAGTGTAATTACGTCCACATAGTGATCCCAGCACAGTTACACTGGTGTAGTACACCAACAGAATTCCAGCCATTATCTATAGAACTTCCTCTTGATAAGAGACCTCAATGGGCCATTTTGTTGGCTGCTGTCAATTTGGGGAGGGGGGTAGGGTAGAGTGAAAAACAGTAAATATAGCATTAAGGCCTATATCAGACTGTTCTGCAATTCTTATCTCTAAAACCACTGAATTACACATAGAGATTTGAGCCATTCGGATTTCAATTCTGGTCTCTTTGGAAGGAACACTACTTTGCCTAGGGAGACCTCAACATTTCTCAGAAGCACTGCAATGTGAATTGTGCCTCAGAATTTGGCTGAATCTAAAGCAAGTCCCTACTGTGCACTGCATGCTTTTGTCTGTATTTTCCCTCTTTAGGTGGGTTCCATTTAAATCAGGGAAACCTGAGATTTGAAATTCCTATAGCTGTATGGCATCATTAGATTAAAATTAAGAAGAAAGGGAAGCTCTCAAGTACACTCATGTGGATTTCCAATTTTTGTAGTCCTGATAGAATATCATGAAAGCATCCTCAGTTAAAGATGTTGTTGGTTTTAGATTTTTTTAAAAAAATAAAATACGAAGCACTTTTTCTGGACAAATTAATGTTTGCCTTGAAGAGTTATCAATGAGACTTAAATCTGGTGCTGCAATTCTAGAGTTTTAGGAACGATAAGAAAGAAAAATACATACAGCTGGTGATGTGGTCAGTTTTTTCTAAATAGCTGAATTGACATCCACTAGAAGAGGTGAGCCAGGCTTTAATGAGATAAATGGTTTTCCTGATATGCTCTGTGATTGGCTGCAGCTCTGTGAAACATTCCTCCAAAAATTAAATGCATTGGAGTCAAGGTGAATGAAAACATATGGAATTAACTTTATTATTTTATTTTATTTTATCAAAGGAAAAATCCTAAATGTTGTATGAATGAGTGGGTGATTGCAGACTGGTAGTTTGTCTGTCACTCCCAGAGTAATCCTGGCTTACATTAGCCAGGACAGGAAGTATTTGAGAGAGGATACAACTTATTTTATGTTATGTGGTTTTCTTTCTCGCCTCCCCATCCCACACTGGTTCCAGTGGAAGGGGGAATGATTTACTTCATGTTACATTCTGCTACAGAAGAGAGTGCTCCTGGTTCCTCTCTGACAGATACGGGATATTCAGCCCTGGAGACTGAGTGCTGTCTCTGTCCCTCACTGCTCATTGATTTCTCTAAAATCTACAATTTGAGGGTCCTTCACTGACTACTAACACCACTGGTGGCAGATTTGTGCTCACAGAACTTTCTGTGGATGTAACTGAGATCTTCATGTCTGATGCCTCTCTGCTGCATAGGGGCCCTGTGGTAGGAATGGAAACAACTCCTTTTGGATAGCTGGCTGAAAGAGTTATTTATTTCTCACCTCATCACCCATCAGGGTCCCCAAGGTGATACACAATGACGTTTGCCAAATTCCACATTTTTTTTACTGGGAAATCATTAAAGAATATTACATAATTGGTACCTAATTCCACTAAAATTAAACACACCAAGCAGTTCAGTAATGTATCTCTGTTGGAAACAGCAGCATACCAAGAGCAAGTTAACAGAAAGGTCAATAGTGAAGGCTATTTAGCTTAGAATAAAGACAAGTTGGGGGAAACAAGACAAATGTGTGGATACAATGATGTATTGAGTTGAGAATATGATAGGAAGATGTTCTTTCCCCTCTCTCATGGTATGAGATCATCCACTATAGCTGAATGGTCATATAGTATATAATAAAAATTATGGAATTCACTATCATAAGAGGTAACAATGTCCACCTGCTTGGGCTAGCGGATTAAGACTTAATTCAGACAAGGTATAAGAAGGGAGAGATACTTTTTTTTTTAAAGTAAGATATAAGTGAAATAAAATAAAAGCTACTGGACAAATTCATGGAGAACAGGTTTATCCAAAGCCACTAGACATGAGGTTATATATTCCCTTTGGTAGTAGAGGCAACAAACTAGGTGCTAGAAAATATGAATGATAGGATATTACTCCGCTCACATACTGTTGGGGTACTTCCAATAACATCTGGCTGGCCTCTGTATGTTGGGCAGGGGAGACCTTTGGTCTAATCCAGGAGGTTTCTTCTCATACTCTTATGAATCCCCACTTCTTGGCTGTCAGTCTCATGTACAAAGTTTGGTGTGTACATTTCTGCATTTAGGGTACCAGCTAGGGCACCTGTATCATTTTTATTTTCTCCCAAAATCTAATGGTAAAATCCGTATCTGAAAATTCCAGACACGTAAATTCGACAGCCATATCGCTGATTTTTTTAATTTGGTGTGAAACTTCTGTTCAGTTCTCATACTGATATACTGTTGAAATGTGAGGAAATTTTATATAGCATAAATAAGATGTTTGGCTTTTATTACAAGCAACCTAGAATTCACAGGGCATGCCTCTGAAAACCAAAAACTGTGAGATCACATGGATTTGTGCACATTACTAAAAATAGACATGATCTTGTCATAGTATCCAAGCCTTCTTCAAATATGTTTCCTCTCATCCATTATCAAATAAACAAGTTGGATCTAGGTTCAGTCATACTTACAGAAGGCCACTTGAGTGTCTAACTGAAGTCCCATTTATTTCACTGGATTTGCTCAAAGTATGACTGTGTCCTGATATACTGAATCAAAAGGAACTTACTAAGTCAACATTTATGCAAGTTCCATTGATTCAATGGGTCTACTCTAGTTAGAACTAAGAAACTGCTTTAGGCTTAAGACTGGATCTGACCCAACAGGATTTAGTAATCACTTCATATCGCTCTTTTCGCACAGCATTTGCGATGCGAAAGGGCCCCTCGAGCGTTGCGTGAATGCAAGGAGCGGTCCACACAATGCGCTCACAATTGAGCGACGCTCCAGGGTCTGGCAGGCGCCGCTCGTGCACTTTTTCATTTTTGGCTTTAAGCCGAAAATGATGCATGATTGTACACCGCTCCAGGGTCCTGTGCACACTTGCTGTGCGTGCGGAGCTCTGGAGCTGTGGCACTCTCGCTTCTGCCCCAGCGCAGCCTGGCAAACTCCCAGGCTGCACTGCGGAAGGAAGAGGTGGGGCTCTCGCGCAAGCAGCCGGTAGCTGTGGAGCTGAAGCAACGGGAACACGAAAGACTCTCGCAAGAGGCTGCTTGTGCAATCCCCATACCCCAGCTCCACCAAAAGGTAAGCTGCCGAAAGGGCCATAAAGTTTCGAGAGTTTGCTATTTACAGCATGTCAACTCAATAAAGCATGGAAAAGTACTAGATATTCTGGTCTCCCAGGGCAGTGGCAGATCAGGTCTGCCAATCAGAAATATAGGAGAGAAAAACCTAGCAAGCTGACAGGTGGTAAAAGCAGAAGGAAGTCAATAGGCAATCCATTTTCTGTAGGGGTCCTATCGACTGTGAGAGAGTCACACATCACATACTGCAACATAGCTGGTGGCATTTAAACAATAAATTATTCTCTTCTTAGGTGATTAATGGGGAACAAGAGCCATGGATAGGGGCAGATAGAAGTTTTGGTGCAGATGTGCAGAGATATAGTTATAAATAACTGTTAAGTGTTTTAAAGCTGCTCACATAGAAAGTTATAGAAACTTTGGGGATACATCTCATTTTTTCCTCATGTTCTAAATCTCACATGAGCAGGCTAAACATCTGAACAAGGCTTAATTTAGTAAGATTTCCAGCAATATCAAGGGGGTTGACATTGATACTTTCCATGGAGATAGTGTTGCACATAAAAAAGAACCCCATAAAAACAATAAGAGTCATTATTCCACATGACACTGCAATAAAATAGTTCCTACCTCTTTCAACCACCAGAGGCTCCCCAGAAGGCCAAATCTTCTTATGAACTCATACCACTTTCATATTGGCTTCTCAAAGATCACACTTAGCTATTTGCCCTCTTTATGGATGGATAGATGGATGGATGGATGGATGGATAGATGGATATTTTGTTTTATTATTTTTGGTAAGAATTTACTGAAATTTGACAATTTATTCAGAATGGAAAGAATTTCAGATCAAAAGTGGGAGAAATGGAAACTAAGTCACTTCTCTATCTGTGTCTAGAACTTTGATTCCTTAAGACTTAGGGATAACTTTTCATTCAAACATATTCAACCATGTTGGTACTGAATCATGGTTGCCTCACCACTTTTTTTTTCCTGTGACAGACTCCTCATCTGTACTATGGCAATCAGATTTTTTCTGATTTTTTTTAAATAAAAACTTTCCAAAAATCTGGATCGTTTGTCATAAATTTGATGAAAATAATTTCATTTAAAAAGCCCTTGTGGCGTTGTAGTTAAATGCTGATACTGCAACCACAATGTTGTGAGTTTGATCCTGCAGAGCTCCAGGTTGACTCAGCCTTCCATTCTTCCATAGGTCGGTAAAATGAGTACCCAGCTTGTTGGGGGCAATTAGCTAAACACATTGTAAACCTCTTAGGGAGTGCTTAGCACAGATAAGTGGTATAGAAATGTAACTGCTATTGCTATTAAAAAGTGGGAAACAGCTAAAATGGACAGATTCACACATTCAGGCAGAGGACTTCAAGTTGAATCCCTATGTATATAATGTGTATAAGTATGTTTGTGGTGCTGAAATAGCGTTGCTCCTGTTTTGCTCCAGAAATGCTCCTTGTATTTGATGACTATGTAACAAGTGAGTATTAAGGTGATGTCTTCTGTATCCTTTCCATATAATTTGAATATGAATATTCAAATAAGAATTTAATTCACTTCATTTTTTCATAAGACTGTTCCAAACCTTACACATTTCTTTGTAAATTCTGGCACTACATTGTTATAGTGCTGTTATTCCACTTTTAACATCCTGTGGAATTTTGGGGTTTGTAGCTTACTGAGGCCAAAGAGCTCCCTGGCTGAGAATTCTAAATGCCCCACCCAGAATTCCACAGGATATTGAAAGTGGAATAATAACACTATAACAGTGTAGTGCAGAAATGGCCTAAGTCTCAGTGAATATACTGCCTCTGGTTTAGAATGGTGCCACATTCATACTCTGTCTTCCATCTGCACTTCAATGTGGAAAGGTCAGATGGTTACCATAAGTCCATGCTGAAGGAAAAAGTATCTATAACCAGAGAAAAAATTAGAATTCTAGATTTAGAAAAATTGAGAAGCAGCAAAGATATTAAGCTCTGAGAAACCTCCAGGAAAAACAAATTAAGCATTAGCCAAGCATTCTGACTCTACCATATACTAACTGATGTTTTCCACTAACAACAATAAACATCTGAATTAAAAGGGAAAGGTTCAATATGAGTAGTTTTTACTTGGTGCTTGCTTAATGATTTTCCATTATGGCTTGACTGCTGTTTAATGATTGGCTAATATATATCTTGTATACTTCTGGAATTTGCTATAAATTGTTACATGTTGTTACTAGGTAGATTTTCAAAAACTGCAATAAATGCTTCATTGCCAGAATGCTCAGCCTGAGGCCATTTCTGTACTACACTATTACAGTGCTATTATTCCACTTTCAGTGTCCTGTGGAAATCTGGGGTTTGTAGTTTCCTGAGGCCAAAGAGCTCTCTGAGTGAGAATTCTAAATGCCCCTCCCTGAACTGAAAACCCCAGGATTGCATAAGATGTTGAAAAGGGAATAATAGCACTATAACAGTATAGTCTGGAAATGGCCTGAGTGCTGAACGTTGGGACTGGCGTGCCAATAACCACTGTCTTCTGTTCCCTAATGCCTCCATTCTTGAACCTCAAAAGGTGGGGAAGGTTTTTCCCTACAGTTTCCTTCACTGAGTGGTACCACACACACAGATGGGCCCTGAATTTGTGGTTTCTCAGCAGTCCCCCAAACCTGAGAATGCAGGATGGGTTCTTTAAAATGAACCTGGATTATTTATTTGAAAAGAGAATTGAAGCTGGAGAAAGTTCTCCCATTGTGCCTACTTTTCTCCCCTCATTCAGTGACTAGTGCCATTCACTGTTCTTTCTCACCCTCAGTGCTACACTTGCATAGCACTGGACAGAGGATCAATGAGACCAGGATTACGCTTATCTTTAGGCAGAGAGAGGCAGCATATCTGGCATTCCATGAAAGCAAATTAAGTTATTTAACATGTTGCTGTTGTTTTTGTTTTTCTGCTGGGAAAGAGGGAAAAGTATTTCTGGGATTTTCTATCTCAT
This sequence comes from Cyclura pinguis, assembly GCA_030412105.1. Classification (NCBI taxonomy): domain Eukaryota; kingdom Metazoa; phylum Chordata; class Lepidosauria; order Squamata; family Iguanidae; genus Cyclura; species Cyclura pinguis. Next base: position 206,970,286 of record CM059599.1, read on the forward strand.
GTGCTAATATAACTGCTGTACTTTTGGCATCTGTTAAATTAGGGGTAGGTTCTTGGGGTGTTAACCCCCTTTGGGAAATATGAAAAGCAGTTAGATTGAGACAGAATTTTATTTTAGCAGAATTTGCAGAGAAATGTGCTAAATCACTTGTATATTCCTCTGGGACGAACTTCAGTAAAATGAGGTAAGCAGGCAGTATTCAAGTTTTGTAACTGAAAAAAAAAAAGCTAACTACATTGAAGCATACATTCTAAACATATATACACAGATGGCATAACTCTCTGTGTGTGCGCGCCAATGCACACACACACATGGCTTCTAGGGATGGAAAGAATATTCAAAAATATTTGAAAAATCATCTAAAAACTTTTTTTTTTTAGTTTTGAGAAACCCCGGTGAGCGGAATCCTCGACTAACAAAAATCTTTGCAGTTTGGGACTTATGCTGTGCAATTCCGCATTTTCTGCAGATTAGAAATAATGTATAAATAAATAAATAAATAAATAAAATATTTCAACACAGTAACTAATATTTCTGCTGTTTTCTGTATAGAACTACCATATGCAAATTTTGCTTGGAATAAATACTCAATTACAGGTTTTTTTTCTCCATTGGAAGCAACATTTTCTGCATAGGAGTTAATATTTCTGCATTGAACTATTATTACATTGATTTTCTATCCAATTTCATTATTCAAATTTCTAATCTGTCTCTGGACAGACAGAATCCAAATTATCTTTATCCAGTTTCCTCTTTTGGAAAAACATTCATTTGGAAATTACAAAAATTTTGAAAATAAATTTCCCCATGCAACCAGAACGTAATTTGTTAAATATGGTTGAATTGATCAAAGATTATATTGGGAAACAAAATAAAAAAAAAATTTTGTACTTGATAACCAAAGCAAGATTACTATATGCCAAGAAATGGAAAAAAGAGGGTATACCAACAACTGATGACCGGCTTTTGGGAATTTATGACTTAATGCAGATTGATAAATTATCCATATTGTTAAAAGACAAATCAATGAAAAGGTTTAAGGAAGATTGGGAATGTGTATATATTTATTTGGAGAATATTCAGGGTCCTTTATCAACTATCATATCGAAGGATTAGCAATCTGTTGACAGTTATTCAACCATTCAGTCAAAGAAGATAAGCTGACAAAAATCTGTATGCAAGTCTGTATATTAAGTAAGTGTATTTATAATGTATATTACGTTATGTATATTGTATAACAATACCTATAATAATAATAATAATAATAATAAAAACATTACATTGAACTCTTAGTTTTTGCACAGAAAACACTAGTTTCCTTTCAGAAAATGCTGTTCTACATTCAAAACAATCAGGCATGAATTTTGCACAGAATGGGTCTTGAATTACTACTGCATGGTTTTTGAAGACTTTCTTGAAGCAATAAGAAAACTACTGAAGTTACTTGTTGTAGAAGTTGAAGTTGTTGAAATTACTTCTTGTACTTCATGTAGAAACTTAATAAATAATTACATCGCTAGTAACTTCAAATCATCTGTTGACTTAGGCAAAGAACTGGGTTTTCTTAGACAAGGAATCCTAAGAGGTGGTTTTGCCAGTTCCTTCCTCTGAAATATACATTTTAGCATCTGATATTAATTGGTGATCTCCCATCCAAGAACTAAATAGTGTGGACGCTGCTTAGCTTCTAAGACCAGGCAAGATCTCATATCTTTAGTGTATATAACTAAAAGAAAGATTCAGCTGCAGGAAGAGCTCAGCAGAACTGGCACTCATAATCTTGAAGGAGAAAGAGAAACACAGACCACAGACACCTGGGAGTTTCTGAGGTTACATTGTCTGGTTTCCTAGACACATTGATGAACATACATCACAATCTATAGTTGAGCAAATGGGGAAAGTTTGAGAAAATGTGAACTTGAATGGAGCTTTATACTGCCTAAAGTCCCCATTGCACCAAGAACAAATGGAAGGGTATGTCCCAGACGACACTTACTGTGGAGTACACATGTCCGTATTAGAGCTATTATACTGCAACACTTTTCAAGAGGGAGCAGGTTGAACTGTTCAAAATAGGCCATACTTCTGGTAAACATTCATAGAACTGGGCAGCACAAGCCACATCAAAGATTTCAATCTAAAAATCTTTTCCTACATTTATCTGTGCTTTCAGTACAGCGCATGTTTATATAATCTCAAAATCATTATAATCTCCTGGATCAGTAATTACATTTTTTTTTTTTAAAAAAAAGATTATTAGGTTTGTTAGGCATGGTCTGTAAGCACATGTTGCTTATCAGTTGGTGAATACTCTGTGCAATATTGCAAATATCCCCTATATTGATTCTTTTATTGCATTCTGTTTTATTTTTTAATGGTTGGTAGAGCCTGATATTGGAAAAGGAGAGGCTGGAGTACAATATGTCATGCAAAGAAAAGCATGTCATGATGAAGAAAACAATGTTAATGTTACAGATGGCATTGACACTGGGTGATACCAGTACAGGACTTCACAGAGAGTAGCAATGGGTAGTGATGACTCAATGAATATACCACATCAATATACGAGCTGCTTTAGTCAAGAATGACAGAACATACAGAAGAATCCAAGAGTATTCAGTGCAGGCTGGGGACTGGTACCTAACACAATGAGATTGGTGAAGAATGGAGCACAAAAAGGCAATTCTGATAGCTGATTGCAGTACCAAAACTACAGACCCATGGAATTAGGAGGGATGTTTGAGATTATCTTCTCCAAGTCCCTTTCATTCAGCACCAGACTAATTAAGATCAAATATCCTCAAGGTGCATACATTTATGGTCCTCTTAATATTCATGCCAAATTTTGGGTGTCTAGGCTATACAGTCTTGGAAAGTGCTACACCTTTTTCATTGTTATAGAAATAAGTGAAACAAGATGAGAAGCCAGGATGGTAGCCAAGATGGAAGACAGAATGGTAGACAAAATGGTATATTTGAGCTAGCAGGATGTGGGTTCAGAGTTTCACTTAGGGTTAAAGTGGGTGCTGGGTTAGCACAGTTAAACACTGATCTGAATTCCATTAGTTAGTCCCAACGAGAGCAGAACCATTGAATCAAGTGTGAGTCAACACATAAATAAATTCCATTGATTCAGTGTTTGGTTTAGACAAACAATAGCAATATGACTTGAGCTAATGTTCTGTTTTACGTTGAAGCAATTGTGTGCGAACCTAATCCAGATAACATAGGGGGACTGAACCTTCCCTGCAGCTTGTTATTTTCACTAAATTGTGCCCCAACCCCCAAGGGGACTAAAAAGGGTACACTCCATAAATGCCAATGTAATTTCATTTTTTATTCCCTGAGTGAGTGAGTAGAATTAGAAGGGGAAAAAGAGCTGGAAGGAAGAATTAAGCCAAATCTACCCATGAGCTGTGGACCTGATACAGATCACTTCAGTGCTTTTAAAGTTACTTTTTTTAAAAGAAAAGAAAAGAAAAGTAACCAATTAAATTATATCTCCTATGTAGTCATTTTTCATTATAGTTATCAGTTTTAAAATTGTCCCTGTATTTTCCCATTTTTCCAAAGTAACTAAATAATTACTACTGGTTACTGTTAAAAGATCTGGAAGATACAAGATTCTGGCCTGTGGTATTAAGACACACTTTCCTTCAAAACAATTCATCTTCACCTCAATACTTACAACACAGCACAGTATAAAGCAGCACCTGAACCATATCCTAGTCATTTCCGCACTAGACTGTTACAGTGCTATTATTCCACTTTCAACATCCTAAGGAAATCTTGGGGTTTGCAGTTTAGGGTGGGGCCTCAAAGTCTAGTGCTGAAATGGCCTCATTCTTTCTCCATCATCCAATGAGGCTACTACATTTAGATATATAAAACACTAAAAATAAAAAAAAAATAGAGCCGTGCTGCCAAATGAATAAAGTTAGGCTTGTAATGTAATACAGTTATGCTTTAATTATGCAGAGAAATGCATTGCAAATAATTATTCTGCTAAAAAAATAATAATAAAAGAATAAAAAAAAGAAAATAAAGTTGGCTGCCTGTTATACATTTAATGTAATTTCACCCTCAGCTGTGAAGTTCACTTGGATGAATCTTTTCCACTCATAATCACTATTTGTGTTAATAAAAAGGATTACTCTGGAGAATAAAACACTAAATACTATTCTGAGACGCTTGAAAGAAGGGCGAGATGCAAATATACTAAATACTGCTGCAGACCCATTCATCCCTAGTTGAAAGTCAGTTTCACTGAACTTAATCTGATGTATAATCTTATCGTTCTTTTTGTTTGAACGAGAAAAGAGAGAGTATGATTTATAGTCCAAAAGGCAGAAGGCTGATCTAGAAGAAGAAAGGAAAAATCCTTGAGATTGAGCCAAGATATCATAAGAATCTTTGGTCACATACCTTTCAGTTACATAAACTGATGGACAGATGTAAGAATGGTTATTAGTACACACACAAAAAAATCAGTCTGCTGTACAAGGCTCTGCTTCCTCCACTTTCCTTCATGCTTCTCTCAAGTAAGAAGCTACACATTTGCTTCAAAATGAACTCCTGAGATGTTACTGTTTGACTGCCAAGGGGAAACAAAGTCTTTATTTCCCAAGGATCTCTTCCAAAGGTTCCTGAGTCTTCCTTTCAGTGGGAAAAAGAAGAACTAAGCTTCATAAAAGCTGGAAGTAACAGGGTGTGACTTGATTTCCACTGAATACATATTTGAAGGAGGAAGAGGAGGACCTCAGAGATTTTAGACTGCCCTTTTATTACTGAGATCTATACTGATCTTCTCTGCCTCTCTCTCTTTTTTTACTTTTAGGGTTTCTGATTTTGCTTCCTTCTCGTTCAGACTTGTGCCTGTCCCCATAGAGAAGACGTCTTTGTTTTCTTCCAGAAGGCAATGGCGGATAAAATGATTCCCCGCATATTTCTGCATTTGCTAAATAGTGGTAGGGATTCCTATCTTATTTCTTATTGCAGCGTATTTCTTACAATGTATAGCAGCTTTCTTATTTTGCTAAGTGAGGACTCTTCATGGGATTGCCTTCCAAGGGTGGGGTATGCTCCTGCAGGGATCCTGCTATTTTGGAGGGTTGGATATACAGTCCTCCCTCCACATTTGCAGGTTTAACTATTGCAAATTTGACTATTTGCAAAGCACATCTTTGCCTCCTCCCCACATTTTCCTTCCCCTATTCCTTTGCATCCCTCACACCAGGCTTGGGAGGCCTGTGTTTAAAATGCCCCTTTTTTCCCTTTTGGTGAACTAAGCCCCCCCCCCCCATTGAAGGGGTGTCCTTTCTGCCATGTGGTCACACTTTCCTGCTGTGTCATGGCTGCTGATTGGTCAGGTGCCCTCTTTGCTCCTAACCTGTTCTTTCAAGATGGCCACCGGACGTAACTAGAACTCAAGAACTCTGCTCTTTTCTCTTTGAAGGGAAAGTACTGGTAAGACCTTTACTGTGTCTCCCCCCCCCCACGCCAACACTAGGGCAGATGCAGAGGAATGGAAAGGGGGCATTTTAGAGGGCAACTGTGGGAGAGGGGAGTTATTTGCAATTTTCCCACTTTCGTGAGGGTTCTGTGGCCCTAACACTCAATAATGTGGAGGGGCTGCTGTACTTAACAAAAGAGGTGGCTGATGGCTTTCCTATTAGTGGTGAATCTATTCCCGCTTTCAGTCTGAACTTTAAAGAGCCTAGCCATGGTACTCAACTCTGTCTCCAAAGTAGGCTCAGCATCTTGGATAGCTCCCTTAAATTTCAGACCACAAACCAGAATGAATTTACTACCCCACTAAAATAGAAGCTATCAGCTGCCACTACTTGCCAATTGTGGCACATTCACACTCTGCTCACACAAAACAGATGAAGAAGGAGAAACAGATGTTGGCTCTGTGAGTTCCCATGTGAGGACCAACAGTGAGTTCTGAATTTGTTTTGCAGAGGCTTACTTCACTCTAGTCTTCTTGGGTCTGAAACAAAGGAAGAGATGTAGATAGACAGAACCTTTCTAGTTTCTTGAGTAACTTCACACTCAGTATGGAGAAAGGCACTTTTCTACAAGGCAGGTTGTGTTGCTGTTGGTGACCTGATTTTCTGAAGCATAAAGCTTTTTTTATTAATAGAAATGCAATAATATCTATTGCTATGCCTACCAGTCAGTCACAGTCCTTCCTCCCCCCCCCCCCAAAAAAAAACACTTAAGAAACTTACTGGCAGAACAGAAGAAATAGTACTTGAATAACTTGTTACATAATAAACCTTACTACCAGTGTGAAAATCCCACAACAGCCAACCCCCTCTCATGGAACAGATTCTTTTGCAACCAGCAGAGATGAAGGCACGATAAGAGATGACTCATCTAAGCTTCTCTAACTGTTAAATATGTGAAATAAGTGAATTGTTTTCTTGATACACATAAGATAGTGTGATGCTTCCTCTCATTTTAACTTGCTTATGTGATAACCTGATTGGAAGGGATTAACACTTTTTGTTTTGTATTTTTCCCCTAGAAACTTGGTATGTGGTTCCTGAATGGCATTCTAAAAAGTGTTAATTTTATTGTGATTTTTGCTTTTCCACTGAAAAAGTGCTGTTCTCTTACTTCCAACACTCCAACAGAATTAGGGCCTCCTGTAACACTTACAGGCCATTTCCACACGTGGCGATGGAATCGCCCCGGTCTGGTACTTACCGGACTTCTTGGCTTGACGCTCGGGTCCAGGCTGCTCCGGAGCAATGCGTGACCGCCGCTCTGCACTGCTCCGGGGACGAAAATGACGGCTTCTGGTTGGTGGAGGCTCTCCACCAACCGCTGAAGCTCGCCAGCCTAAAGCCCGCCCCCGGCAGATCTGCAGGTTTGCACTGGTGTGAGCCTGCAAATCTGCATTGGAGCGTGGGAACAGAGTGGCACGGAGTGGCGTGCTCTGTGCTTTTTAAAAACCTGAAGAAACAGGTTTTTAAAAAGCATGCTGGACCACCACTTCGGGTCGTTCCGGAGCGGACTGAGGTCTGGAACTATGTAAAATAGTCTGACCCAGTCCGCTCCCAGGTGCAGACGTCCTCTCTGGAGGACGCTCTGCACTGGTTTTTTAAGCCCGTATGGAAATGGCCACAATCATATCAAGGGAAGAATTACACCTAAAATCAGCCTCTGAAAGAGATTATAGGTGGAATAGAGGCATTATTACAGTGTGGAACTTTAGTAACGTCCATTCTTTTTTACTCTTTTTCCTTTCCCTTTCCCTTACCACCTCACTGCCCAGTTTACAGCTCTAGTTCAATGTAGGAGTAAGTTCCTTGCTGCTTTTTTTCTAAATAATCAATGATGGGTTCTGTTTAGGGATCTGAAGAATACTTATGATTTTTCTCATCATCAGTGAGAAAGGAAGTTTGAACACCCTGAGACACCCTGTTGAAGAAATCACTGAGGGTTCCCTGCCACACACCTTCTGGGCTCTTTTTCTGAAAAATTCATTTTGCAAGAGGTCACTGTTACTTGCTCCCTTCTGTGACTCTTCATAACCATTCTTACCTGTGGCATCTCTACTGTTTACTTTCTGGGTGTTCTTACTTTTGGAGAAGATTCATAGATGTAATTTCCCTTCTGGGATCTGGAATGGAATAGCCCTAGAGGGGTACACTGTATAAATGCTTTCCTATGTGTTTGGCATCAGAATACATCTTTTCTCCAAAGTGTTCAATAGTGCTGGCCTGGATGCCTTTGTGTGTCAGAAGTTGTCTAATTTCTCTTAAAAATAATTACTTATGTTCAAAGTCCTCTTAGAAAAATAATTGCTATGTCATTTACATTATAAAAAGCAAGTCCTTCCTTTCCCATTGTTCAGAAAGAAATAAAATAGGTTAGTTCTTTAAAACATTGTACAAGTCGCTGTCCTTAGGTATAAAACACTTTTATTCACCTTGTTATTGCCTAGACACTCGCAACAGAGCACAACAATCTTTAGGAAAAGAGATCAAACTTCAGGAAAAGAAATTCCATCTAAATATTAGGAAGAACTTCTTGACAACAAGAACATTTCAACAGTGGATCATGCTGCCTCTGAGTGTGGGGGAGTCTCTTTCTTTGGAGGTTTTTAAACAGAGGCTGGATGGCCATCTGTCAGGAATGCTTTGATCACACATTCCTTCATGGCAGGAGGTTGGTCTAAATGGCCCTTTTCATTTCTTCCAGCTCTGTGATTCTATGTTTTTATGAGACAGAAGGATGAGACACAGCAGAAGTCAGTGCTTGTACCATGTGATATTATTCCTCTATCATTTAGTGAAGCCACATGACCAAAAGTATAAAATAACTTAAAGGTTAAAGTTACACCACGAAAAGAGACAATGTAGTTGTACCCCATTATTGAAACAGGGCTTAATTGATAGTTGTTTTAGTTACTTCCAAGCTCTCTTGTATATACCTTCGCATTTCCCTGTCTTGAAGTGTTTGGAATCAAACAGGGGCAATTTTCTAGTCTCTCTAGACAAAATAAGGAAAGCTGGCAGCCCCTTAAACTCACTGGGTTGCAATGACCCAGGTTGCCTCACAGTGCTTGCTTTTCCAATTTGCTCACTGATGAAATATTGCTGAACATAAGCACAGTTCTGTGAACATCAAACTTCATGGGAAATACTAATTTCCACTCTCCTTATTTCTCGAAGCCAAAAGCACACACAGGACAAATGAAGTAATGTTGATGTTGTGAGCTCTCATTAGCCTATATGGGTTAGCAATCTCCATATTTGCTCGGAATTAAAATTCAAGTGCATTTATATACCCGCTGTCATCTATTTTGCTGCGTCTGGCTATCTGCAAAGATGTCATTCCAACAAATAACACCTTGCCCCCCTTCCTGCTACAAATGAATGTAGATCATTCTACAGTTTAATAGAATTCAGGCATGTCATTAAACTATACATCACACTTTATGCAAGGGAGACTCATGGCGAAGATAGTTTATGGCCCAATCTTTTGTGTGGAGAGAAGGAGTGAGATGTTTTTTGAATGCCCCTCTTATATTGTCACTTGGAAACAATTTTCTCTTGCTGGAAAGCAATTTTCAGGATGGTAAATTGAAGCTTTGATGCAGTGGGAGTAGTGTATTAATTGTCACAGTCATGCTCAAAATGAGCATTATTTATTATCTATGACCTTAATAAGTACATTTCTGGAAAAAGTTGGGACTGAGTATAACTTGCATTAAAATTAAAAAAAGGTACAAGCTCAAAAGTTGTCCCTTGGAAACTGAAAGCAATATTTTCTTCGGAATAAGCACCTCTATACCACTTCTCTTGTACCAAGCATTTTACACTTCATTTTTAAAGTTTACTTTCCCATTTCTCAAAAGTGCCTAAAACGGGTTGTATTTCTAGTTATTTTACAGTGGTGCCTGAGTGCTATGAGCTGCCTGCTGTAGTACAAAACGTTCTTCTCTGACCCACTGCGTTGTTTCTCCGGTGCCCAGAACTGACCATGATGCAATAGTATGAGGCCAGCACTTCAACCATGTGATGTTTCTCTTCCTGAGTTTAGTGAGGCCTCAACCACTGTAACCACAAAAATGACTAAAATGTGTAGTTAAATTGCAAAAGGAGTAAAGTAATCTCTTCTTGATTTACAGTTATCACTTATTATAATGCAATTATCCTTTCCTTATTGGGAACAGGAATTAATCACAAGTAACTCACTATTTGTAACTAGTTGCTTCCAAGCTCCGATCCTTAGCTGGGAAAGGAAAGCATCTGAATCCTTTGCTCCTCAGTCCCCCCCCCCATCTAGAACATTTCTGTATCAAGAAGCAATTTTGTAACCTTTAGTTCCCACGGAAATATGCACTGAAGATCCTTCTCTCATCTTGCTGCAATAAGCCAACAAGACTTGGGATGCAGCAGTCATTTCCCTATGGAATCCTATTCATCTGTCTAGGATGGCATTGCTCTTTTAAGAAGTTCACTGTAAGATCTGAAGCAGGGAATTCCAACTCATCATTATAGCTACTATGCTATGCCTACAGATGTGTTGACTTCACATTTTCTTTACTTGAGGGCCTAGTTTACTGAGGCCAAAGAGCTCTCTGGCTGAGAATTCTAAATGCTCCTCCCTAAATTGCAAACCACAGGGTTCCACAGAATGTTGAGAGTGGAATAATAGCACTATAACAGTGTAGTGTGGAAAGGCCATAAGTGTGGGAAAGGGGAAAGAGGAGGCGGAATCTGATGCAAATATTGCCTCATGTAAGAAGACAACCAACCTCCCTAGCTCAAAAACAAATTATCATTTTTTTTTTTTAAAAAAAGCTAATGGAATGAATTAATAAGTCCCCAAATGACTGTAATGAGCATTTATCCTAATATTTATGTTAGGAATACTCAGTGTCTCTAGAACAATACCTGTGTCACAACATGGCTTCTAATTGCTATAACAGGACAGTTATTGAACGATTAAAAGAGATTCTTTGGCTGGTTTTGAAAAAAAGCAGAAAATATGACAATAAAGGCAAATCCATCTCATTACCATTTTCCTAATCCTTCCAAACTGATGCTTTGTCTGAAGAAAAGGAAAATCCACTAACCTTCTCAGATCAAAAGAATTTGCTTTCCTTAGAACTCCTAATGCATCATTTTCACACCTAATGCTCCAGTTTGACACTTCAAATTCCATTTATAATTTGCATCACACCAGTTTTTCATAAATGACTTTAAACCCTGTGATTAGACACCCTTATCTCTTTGTTCAGACACTCTCTATTTTCAACACTTTTGTGCGCTAATAATATCTTTTGAATTGAATCTAGTTCTTCACAAATAATTCTCAGATGTGAAATTACTGTGGACTTTTTAAATTACAGTGTCATGCAGAACAGTTAGAAATGTAAAGAAAATCCTATAGATGTTTAATGGATGAGGCATGGTGATTAAAATATTAACTGTGGTTGGAATTAGGCCAGTGATTTTCAGCACAATCCCTTCTGCTGTGTTGACCTGGAAGTCAGTCCCATGGAGTTTAGTGGAATCCTCTGCTATGTAAGTATTGCATTCGATGGCAACTTTACTTTGATTTTAAAGCCAAACTTTGCAACCTTGCTTGAAAGTATATCCTATTGAATGTTCTCTTTCTTTGACGTAGAGTTGAGCTTTGTATTTCTGGTTTTCAGTGAAAAGTTAAATAAGTAGGGGAACATGGATTATTCATCTTGATTAGGCTAAGTCTGTCCAGAAGAACCTATCAGTAAGGACAGTACAGCTTACAAAACACTTCGAGAAAGCCAGAAGAGTCAGTAATGTTACCCCCTGTTTGTGATAGGTTAGCCATCTGGGTGTTCAAAGCCATTTCTGTATGCAAACCACGCCTGACATAAGACTGAAATTGATTTAGATTATGAGACTCATCCATCCTGGGACATCCCATAAATCACCTACTTGATCACTTTGCTCTTGAAGGTAGTATTTGTGATTAGCCAACAGCTGTTATCTTACTTGAAGTCCACAGTGGCAGTTCTAGCCATTTTTGGAATGATGTCACAACCAACTGTTGTAAGAGGTCATTTCCTCTCACAAGGACATTTAGAACCCATGGGCTGGTCTCCTTAGGTCATTTCTGTAATGCAAGATCAGGAGCAGTTGAGAAGTCATAGAGCCAAGTAGATGTGTGGTCCGCTAGGTTCCTCCCTTGACCACATCATAATCCTACAGTGACTGAAGCTCATTTCAGAAATCGGAATTAGATGGTTTTCTAGATATCTTTTACTCTGTACAATTATTGTTGGAGACTGATATCTCCATTCTTTTCTTTATTTCAGTCACTTGTGGATTTGAAGGAAGCATTTGTCCTTCCTGTCTTTTTGTTTAGAAATTGCAAGCATGTTATAAAAACACAGAAGAGAACTTCATATCAACATCTTAGGGGAAAAGCACATATTTGGTGCTAAGGTTTTGTACATTTTTGATGTATCTGGGAGATGGACCAGCTGTTGTGTACTTTAATGACTTGGAGATGATGGAGGGAAAAAAGCTAAGGTCAGAGATGCTAGTACAATGTGTACTGAATAAGTTAGGAAAAGAAATCTGGAAAGTAGTACAAAGGTCTAGTCATGTGAAGCCAAGACAGAAGCAAGAGACAATGAGGCTGGATGTCAAATTACTTGAAGAAAGTAGACCATGGTTACACCAATGATAAAGAAAGGCATTGTGATAGGATTTTAGGTTCTGCAAGGCTTTAAGGGTCCCATTACCTTCTAAGGTTCCATGATTCTAAGTCCTGCAAAACAAAATCTAGGATGGGTCTAAAGCAGATAGAAGCTTTGGTTTTTAGGGCCACTTACTATAATTGAACTGTGGTGGAGTGGAAGTAAGGTAATGTACCTACATGTATGCTTTTGTGAAAAAGGCAACATTTACCTTGTTCCCCTGGTACTGGGTCAGGCCATTTACAGTGCTGAGACCTTAAACCATTTCAGGTTGAAGAAGGCCCATAGCATTGAGTAATATTTGTGTTTTTCATTCTGTATTTAGGAGCTCCTCAAAATCTGAGACCCTAAAGTGTAGCTTGTGCATAAATCTGTCACTGCATGGGATGGTCGAGCTGACAATGTACATGCAGTGGATCCAATATGTCTCTCCCCACCTCACCATTCATTGAAATATACAAATTCTCTATTCATGTACACCATCTCTCACGACAACAGTGTTACAATCAGAAAATGATCTGAAAAACAAGTGATTATAAGGCAAACAGCTGTAGAGTAGTCAGTCCTGTTCATTCACAGGTAATACAGCAGGATGAAAGGAGAACAGAAGCAAGGTCTTCAGCCAGTCTAGAGATCATTACACTAAGCTAAAAGTCATTATGCCACGCCAATAGTCCAGATAAAACAAGCTAAAGAACTCAAAAGACACAGAGTTCTTAATCATAACTAGTCCAAAGTCAGTATCACACAAACACAATTGTTAAGACAGAGCAGTTGCATGCAAGAAAGACTCCAGGGAGCTGCTAGGAGATTTATAGGTAGGTGCCTCTGGCTGCCAGGTGCTTAGTGAGTCAGTGTTTCCTATTTAAGAGACACTGGACCCTACAAAGCCTCTCCTTATGTGTTTGGCAAACATTAAGGTAGAGGGTGTGCCCTCAACATCTGCCAAGTCCTATTGAGGAGAGAGTCCCTCAACCATTTCAAACTCCAGTTCTTTGGATTCAGAGAAGCCATTGTTATCAGGAGCCATACATTCCTGGCAATCTGACTTCTCTGTGTCCAACTGTTTAAACTCAAGGGGGTGAGTTATGCGAATAGGTAATTGTTTTTCCTGGTCAGCTAATAAGCCTAAACATCAAATACAGGACAGCAGTGAGGAAGAGAATTTTTGCAGAAAAATTTGGAATGATATACGTGATGCTCTCATCACCATCACCACCGTCACCATCTATTTAATCCTTACAGCAGGATTGGGGAATCTTTGGCTCACCAGATGCTTTGGCTACCACTCTTCTCATCTTCACCCAGCTTGGCATATGGTATGGGATTATGGCAATTGCAGTTCAAAAGTTCTGGGAGGCCAAACTGACTTAACAGTTAGATAGCAGTGCAACAACCCTTTGCAGGCACATGTGGAACTGAGCTGTTACTTTCAAGGTCTTGATTTACCCCCAAGTGTGTGCGCATGAAACACATTGCTAATAAAATGGCAAGGAAGCTCTTACACTGATGTTGAGTTAATGAAAAGATTTCCACCCTACTGAGTTTGTACTTCTGGAAGAGATGACAACTAAGCAGGCTAAGGCTATTATCTTCTGAGATACTAATTTGCCCCAAGAGCAGCTTTTACTTAACAGCACCATCTTGCTCCCTTCTTTCACACAACATCTTTCTCACTGCACACACACACAACGGTTAATTGTTAAAATTACACATGAGGAATCAGATAGAAGAGTTAAAGAGGATCTCTTGCTCCTGTTTAACAACCAGCACAATTTAGTCCAGTAGTATCATTAAGCAAATGGTGTGTGTGTGTAGGGGAGAAGACTGGAAATCATGCATAGGGAGGACTAGAGATGAGAAAAGAAATTCAGAGGCTCACAGAGTGATGAGCAGTACAGCAAAGGGACTGACTAACACACACTTAAAATGGAAAAAGGATGACACATTGCCTTACACTAAATTCCTTGCTAGATGTAGACTCTCCTATTTGTGAAGATCATAGAAAATGATTCTGTCAACAAGGAAACAAGCTGTCTTTGGTTGTGAGGCAGGAAAATCTTCTATTAAGAAAATACTTTTATTAGGCCAACTCCCAAAGCCACCACAGAGGGTGTGAACTTTCAAATTCTACAGAACTACAGAACACGCACACACATACTTTATTAAGAATACACGATACAGAAAAAAGACAACAAGCTACAAACACAAACAAATGTAAACCAAATAAAAAAGAGAAGTGCAATACACACAGATCCTAAATCCAAAATCCTAACTACAAAAGCTAATACTGAGCACTAACACTAAATACTAAATACTAACACTAGCTACTAAAGAAGGTAATTGGTTTCAATAAGATAGCAAAATATTAAAACAAAGGTAGTTTCCCACTTTCTTGACTCAGACTGTTATTAATTCCATATAAAAATAACTTCTCTAACGACAGCTATCATTCCAGTGCTTCCATGCCCCCCCATTTTTAAAAAAATACTAATTATCTGATTCTACTGTGATGTTACAATAGTTCCTTTCTTGCAAAAAGCTTGTTAATAATTCCCTATTTTCCGTGAAAGTCGTTACCAATTTTTTTGTTATCAGTATTGCCAATTTGTCTATTTTGGCTATGTCCAATACTTTTATCAAGCCATCTTCTCTCCTTGGAATTTTTGTGTTCTTCCATTTCTGCACATATAGTAGGGTTGGAGCTGTGGCCATATATCTTAATACCTTGCCATATTTCTTTTCCAGCTGATCTTTTTTGTATTAGTCCCAGCAGCACAAATAAGGCTTTAATGACACATTAGTTTTCAAAATGTTATACATCATAGCATGTATCTGATTCCAGGATTTTTTTTTTTGCCTTATCACATTTTTACCACATACAATAAAAAGTTCCCACTTGGTGGTCACATTTCTATTTGAAGGCTCTTTATGAATTTTGGCCAATTTTTCTGGAGTCAAGGACCATCTTATAAATTATCTTATACTTTAACCTTGATCTGTATTTATTCCAAAGTCTTAGTAAAGCTTTTTGCATATAATAATTATTAAAATTGATGTTAACTTCGGCTTTGTCATACCACAAAACAAAACATTCCATGCCATCCAAACTTGAGTTAACACCAATCTAAAGCCTTTTATTCTCCAACAATATCCATTCTTTCAACCAAACCAGGCAGTGTACAGCAAAATACAGTTTTAAATCTGCCAGTCCTAATCCCCTTCTTTGCTTAGCATTTTGTAGAATTTTATATTTTACTCTAGGTTTCTTGCCTTGCAATCTACCCAACAATGAAAATTTGAGTTTTGCCCATCTTTGCAAATATTTCTCAATATACTTTTCAACAACATACAATTCATATTTGTCATTGTGATACCCAAACATTTTACCTTTCTCTCAATCTTAAATCCCAACTTGTCTGTCAGTTGTAGTTGTTCTTCCTTTCTCATTTTCTTCATCAACATAATTGTTTTTTGGTTATTCATCTTAAATCTTGCTGTGCCTCCATACTGTGTAAGTGTCTCCAGCAATATCACCATACAATCAGTAGGGTCTTTAAAAAAATCACTAAGTCATTGTAAATGCATTTAATTTATAACCCTCCTTTCTTATTCTTATGCCTTTTATTGTTTCAGCTTGTCTTATAGTTTTGTTCAAGACTTTGAGAGATAAAATGCATGATAAAGATGAAAGTGGACATTCTTGATTCATTCCTTTTTGGGTTTCATATGGCCTGGTTAATTTGCCATTAATCAAAATCTATGCTGTCTGTACATTATAAATTGCTTTGATCTCAGTAATAAAACTGTTTCCAAAACTCATCTTCTTCAGAACTCCAAACAAAAAGTCCCAGTTCAAATTGTCAACAGCCTTCTCAGTATCCAAAAATATAAATGCCACCTTTTGCTCACTATGATTGTCTAATTACTCCAAAATATCCACAATATTCTGGAATAGATACAGATTAAGATTGCTTCCTAAAACACCCATGTGAGTGTCATCACAAGAGACTTCTTATAGGAAAGAAACAACACAGAAAGAAAAAAATGTCTGACTATCAAGTTCTTTTAGAAACTGATCAGGAAGAGTAAAGGGTTAAAATGATGGAAAATTTAATGTCTGAGGGATACAGTTTTCAGTGGTTTTCCTACAGACAGTGAAGAAATATAAGGTAAATAAAAAAACTGTATGATTTTGCTTTGACTAAATCAGAGTTTGAGAAACTGTTTGGCTCAGATGATGGACATTTGATTGGTAAAATGTATAAACTTATGTTGAAGTGTGAGATGGAAAAAGAATTGGTCAAAGATTGTATGATAAAGTGGATACAAAATATTGGCTATAAGATACAGTTGGAACAATAGGAAGAATGTGGTGGGGAGGGGGTTAAATTTACATTGTCTTGTGATCTTAAAGAGAATTTTTATAAGATCACAAATATCCAAATGTCCAAATATTTTTACATCTTTTTAAAACAAACCCTGTTTTCATAGAATGATGTATAAATAGTAAAATGACTTCTTGATATTAGCATTTTCACTGACTATTTTGTTCTCTTTATGTAACTTCAAAATAAGTTTTTTTTCTCTTTATTTCTCAGTCTAAATGCCAACCACCCACCAGGCTTGTTGGCAAATTCAAAGTTCTTCTGATTCATATAGCATGAATTCTTCCCAATTTCAGCTACTGTCATCATTGATAGCTGTTTAAGTATCTAATTTGATTAAGCACACTTTGTGCAAAGGCGTATTTCTCTTACTTCATCCAAAAGCTTACTGATCCACCCAGTCCACTTCAGACCTTGCTGTTCAACTAGATAAGGTCAGGAACACGGAAAGTGTAGCTGGGGACACTGTGTCTTTTCCACATACTTGTATATCTTGTTCAGACATAATACCTGAAGTCAGCTGTAGTCTATGTTCATTATACATAAGCATATATGCATGTAAATGCATACCACAGCTTAGAAAAGTCACTGACTGTGCTGGCTGAAGGGATTTGGGGAGTTATAGTTCAAATGTTTGGAAATGAGATAGATAGTAGTGTATTTCACAGAGTAATTAGTATTTGCAAAGAGAAGGTGAGCAACAACCAATACCACACCCCTACCACCCTTTCTCTCTCACACACAGGGTCTAGCAGAGAAATAAAGCTGGCTTAGTCTTCTTTGTAAATTCCATATGAAGTAGGATTACTTACATATACTAAAGATTTCATAACATTTCATGGTGAGAGGCTCTGTAACGTGCTCTTTAAGCACAGAGGAGAGAACAGAATGGTACAAAACAACTAAACAAACTCAGTCTAACTGCAGAATAACTAATTCAGGAGAACAAAGGATGTGGCTAAGATCAAGTAATAGGAAATTACATTAATTCATCTTATGCCTAAACTTTTACTGAGGGCATTTCCACACGGAGTAAAAAAAACGGTGCAGTGCATCCTCCACGGAGGACGTCTGCACCTTGGAGCAGACTGAGTTCGGACTACTTACTGTAAATCCACACCTCAGTCTGCTCCGGAACAACCCCAAATGGTCCTCCAGCATGCTTTTGAAAGACCTGATTTTTCCGGTCTTTCAAAAGCACGGAGCGCTCCACTGTGAGCCTGCTCCCTTGTGCAGATTCACAGGCTCGCACCAATGTGAGCCTGCGATCTTCCGAGGGCGGGCTTTAGGCTGGTGAGCTTCAGTGGTTGGTCGAGACCCACGACCAGCTGGAAGCTGCCATTTTGGACGCTGGAGCAGAGCGGATCGACAACCACGCACTGCTCCTCAGCAGCCTGGATAGGACTGGGGAGCCAGAAGATCCGGTAAGTAGCGGCGCGGGGCGATTCCCTTGCCCCGTGCGGAAATGGCCTGAGACTTGCAAGCTAACAGTAACTGAGTTTATAACACAGAACACTTTCTCAAGCTCTTAAAAAAGTCAGTGCCAAAAGAATTAATGTACCAAATGAAGTGGGTTATAGTCCATAATATTTATGCTATAATAAGCATTCATCTTTAAGGTGTCATAGGACTTTTTTCTATTGACAGTGGACCTGATACCATTTGACATGAAAGTGAGTCAACCTCCTAGTTCATTTAAGCTACTTTTGTAAGCCCAGGCCCTCAAGAGTCTCATGTGAAGAGTCCTTCGCAGACTAGCTATCCTGTGACCATTAGCCAAAGATACTGAAGACTGAACTTGGGAGTTTCTGGATAGAAAGTACATGGTTTAGCTGATGCACCCCTTTTTAGCACTCATCACCATCCTACTTTGATAGGCAAGAACAGCATAAAACTCATTCCCTTCCATGGTCCCAGGATGATTTTAAAGACTTGATATATTTCCCCCTCCCTCCTTATTTCTCAGTTTTCTGTATTTTGATTATCGGTGGCCACCATTTGAATTGCTTTACAGTTTCCTTTAAGAGCTGCCTCAGTTGGCCATTTCTTTGTGTCAGGTAAGATGCAATTACTTGTCCTATATTCCAATATTTGACTTCTTATTCTGTTGTACTATTTCAATTGGCTGAAAGCTGCAGATTCAACTTACTTATCCTTACAGTATGCTTGTCCTGGTTGTGGGGGAATGCTTTCAGACCCTTCATTGGTATTTAAGCTTTATTTTTATTTTTCTCTGACCTAATTTCTTTCAGTTAAGGAGTGCCTTATCTCCCCTTTCACAGGGCCTGCACTGGCTTTTCTGGGTAGAGATAGAGGTGTTGGTTCTTGCCTGGATGGGCTGTTGACTCCTGACACAGTGTTATCTCCTCTCAGCCATCGTGATCACTGAAGCAGATGATAATGATTTTTTTTCCTTTTGCCATACAGTAGTGGTGATATGCTCAGGTAACATGCATATTCATGCTCTTCTTTGATGTTTCTCTTACAGCAGCAGCTCTCAATGCTGAACCTCAAAGCCATATCAAGGACATTTAAAAAGAAGTCTTATCCAGTGTAGGTTGGGTGCTGGTAGAGACAGATTACAAGTCCCAATCCAGTCACCTGGCTTGTGCTCACTGGAGAATTTCCTCAGTTATATGGCCATTGTCTAAGCAGTAACTTACTACATTGCAAATACATCCATGATCATCTGGTTGTTATGTCCAGATCTTCCTTTACAGCCCAGGAGTGGGCCAAAGAAATGAAAGATTCTTGCTCTGGTTATCTCCTAAACCGAGGTACCAACAAGCACAGCCATTGGTTTTTTGAGGCACAGTACAGCTATATAGTGTTCCCACAAACTACTACTATTTGGTCATTGCTAAGGAAGCATCTTGCTCAACTATTGCCTCCATACACTGGGCACAATGGCCCCTCCCTTCCTTAAATGAGGAACCAGGAATTCCCCAAGTGGTAACTTATTACACTATCCATGTATCCATGGTAAGATGACTGCAATATTTGCCAAGTGGCAAATTTGATTATTCATCAGGTAAAGAACATGTGGCATTTTGTTCTGCATTAAATATATTTAGGATAACCTTTCAGACAAGTTTTGGAAGGCCTGTACAGAAGAAGTGCATACTGTGTGCTGCACCTATGTGGTCTTGTACAAATATGGAAGTATATATTTAAATGAGTAGATAAAAATAGCAGGGCAAATGGTTGAAATTTCATTAACTATTGGCCTTATTTGTGGGTGAAAACACTGAACAACTCTGTAAAGACTGAACTGGCTTACTAGACCTGGCTAACAGGTTAGAAATAGATCTGGTTTGGAAGGTACCATATGATTTTACCCTGGAGAAATGGAGATCTCAAGTATATACACTAACTTTGATGGATTATTTAACTCAATATATAAAAGATACAAGTAAGCCACGATCCACAAGTATTTTTTTTATAACAAAAAGACGGCCATCTATTGAATATATTAGTGAAAACCTGGGAGTTCTCCATCCTCCCAAAATTCATGCTAGTTTGGGCAGTGATGTTTTAGTGTGATATGTAAAGTGTTATTAATGAACACACAGAATTTAGAGGTACCAGTGATACATAACATTTATTGATCTCTGTTTTATTTGAAGAATTGTATTATTATTGCTGAGGCTATGTTAATTAAACTTCTTCCCCTTTGCCTTTTATTTATTTATTTTAAGAACATATGCCAAGTTGTATAATAGAATGGCAGCGTCTCCCTCCCAACAGAAGATTCTATGGCTGCAGGGCTGGCCTTATCATTAGACAGGTTGAAGCAGTTACAGGATGCAGAGGGATAGCAGTGTTGCCTTCTCCCTTTTGAAGTTATTCCTCATAAGCACCCTGGCCTTTCCCTTCTCAGAACTGTGTATGTCCTGCAATTTGTCCTACACTCTCTAAAACAGCTTGAATTCTTTATGGTTTTTGGAAAATTTCACACTACTAGTGTTGAAAGAAGGTTCAGCTGCCACTCCAGTCTTTGAATGAAGGTGAGTACCATCTTGCCCTTTGTGTATGGCAGCAAAAAATGTTCTGCGCTGGCCCTATATGGATAGCAAGTCCCTGACCTTCCCACAAATCTCATAGGAATGTTCATGCCAGATAATCTTCAGTTGTGCTAAATAGCTGATTGGTGGCAAATGGAAGTTTGGGGACCAAATGATATGGTTTATTGGTGCTATTCAAAATATTTATACTCCACAACTTTCTGAACTTTCTCAGAGCAACTAACAATATTAAAAAAGCAAAATAAGTCCATACACTTTTTTTAAAGGAACATAGCAAAAATATCAAATGAAAACAATCAGTGCAATTCATAGCAATTTATAAGGACAAACAAAAACCGTTATGATATAGTACTGTGTTTGAAAATCCCTACTCAATTAGAAATGTAACCATTGAGGGATATAAATAGATATAGATATAGATATATTTGGATAGTAAGCTGTCTTAAGGTGTATCTGTAATCCTTTCTTCTGGACAGTTACCAGGGACTTATTATTCAAAGATGATTCAGTATACCTGTCTCTTTCAGAATGCTTTTAACATGTTAGGTTGATATCCTAAGTTAAAATGGGAGTAAGACCATTTCCGCACTACACTGTTTTAGTGCTATTATTTCACATTCAATGTACTGTAGAATTTTGGGGTTTGTAGTTTACTGAGGCCAAGAGCTCTCTGGCTGAGAATTCTAAAGGCCCCTCCCCAAACTGTAAACTCCAGGATTCCATAGGATGTGGAAAGTGGAAAAATAGCACTATAACAGTGTAGTGTGGAAATGGCCTGTTCTATATGCTCATCTGAAGTTTAAAGTTACTCCAATGCTAATGATTTGGAGACTGAAGGAAATTTGCACTGGGGAGAGAAGCATTGTTATTTGGGAGGGCCATGCCCTCAGTTTGCCCTTCCCATTAGCTACACCTATCGTCCCTAGGCTCCTCAAACCACACATGCATGCATGAACATGTCAACATTACCACTTTGATTTACTTGTTCAAAAACAAGATGCCATGAGATATTAACATTTTTCTACCTTGAGTACTGCCTTAAAAAAAGGGGAAAACCTCCCTTTGATCACAAGTATAGCTTGAAATCGTTTATTGCAGTTCTGCATCAGCACATGTTTATGCATAGTCAAAAGAAGCAAGAGGGAGACTGACTGCTATCTTTTATACAGTACTTGCCCTAGTTCATTCAGTTTTCCCAAATCCTTTCATCAAAACAGCCTTCCTTCTCTTTGTAACCTGCTAACTGTTAGATGAATGGAACCCTCTCCGCCCTCCACACTTCTGTTAATTTATCTGTCCCAAGAACTGTCATCTAGTGTTTCCTCCCTCCCTCTTTGTCTTTATCTCTCTCTTCCTACACGCACGCACACACACACACACACACACACACACACACACACACACTTTTATGTGGAACAAAAATCAAAGTAATTCTAAACATTCATAAGATTGTAGCTGTCATCCAAGAAAGCACATAGAATTATGCAATAAAGCGATCACCTAAAAACAGATGGATTCCAATAGCCATTAATTCTCTTGCTTTGGAACAAAGGCATAAGAAAATGAAGGGTTTTTTTTTAAGCCACACATTTGTTTTAAGATAAATGGCGCTAAAAGGAGTAGAAATGGTAGAATTGGTCTATTCCTAGTCTGCGTTACATTAATGGGCATCAAGTCTTCCCTTTAGATTTAGGTTGAAAAAGGAAGTGACCTCAGGAAGCAGAAGCTGGGATATGGTAGCAAGTTGTTGGAATTCAGCTATTTGCTATGTGGTTTGTCCACTACTTCATAAACTGGCTTGCTTTTTTCCAGATTGGTACAGTATTCTTTCCTATCAACGGTGTTGAAGAAAAGTCAACTACTAGACTAGGTGGCCATGGAATGGGCTGGGATGCCATCTTGTTCCCTTCCTCATAGCAAAATATCATTGGCCAGTCTGTCTTAATAGTCACATTCATGTCACATTCATCCATGAACTTGTATTGTTCAACTTCTGAATTAATCTGGATTTTTTAAGGAAAATAACACATTTGCATGAAAATCCACATATTTTCAAAATGTGCATTTCTAAACATCTTTCCTCTCAAGTACATTGTGTTGTTGCATGCCTTCACATTGTTTCTGACTTATGATGACCCTAAGCCTAACCTATCATGGGGTTTTCTTGGCAAGATTGGGGGTTTCCTTTGCCCGCCTCTGAAGTTGACAGAGTGTGACTTGCCTGAGGTCACCCGCTGGGTTTCCTTGCCTGAGCAGGGATTTGAACCCTGGGCTCCAAAGTTGTAGTCCAATGATCAAACCACTATGCCATGCTGGCTCACACATTTCCCTCAAATATGCATTTCCATATCAATATATGTATTACATGTATATCTAAATTCTTGCTTCCACCCAGAAGTATTTAAAACATATTATGATGTATTTAAAGAAGTATATCACGTCTTTTACAGAAGCTGAGCTCTGTAAAAGCTAAGCTCTGCTTTGCTCATTGATTCAAAAAGATACTGACCAGGTTAATTTGCACTAGGACTTACAGAGTTTTAAAATATCAAGTATCCATAGAAATGAGCAGAAGATTCTTTCCAACAACACTATCTGGATCTATCTATGATCTGTGCTTGTTTTCATGTCTTGAAAATGTGCCAAGGATGTGCATCAACAGAAGTGATTCTCTTGATATAACATGATGGAACCACCATGGGTCCCATCCTGGGTGAAAAGTGGAGTATAAAATAAAAGACATCCCTCAGGCTGGTGGAGATAAGAGAGGCCACTGTCCCATCCCTTCAAGCAACCTACTCACTATGGGCTCTGAAGACAGGATATAAAAGAAGATGCAATTCCCTTTAACTCCAAACATGAATAACCCCTCTCCCTCATAGGCCACAGTGCATGGAAGGAGCCTCTCATGCTACTGACTTCCTGGTTTTATGGTACTGCACTGTTCTCCTAAGTGATTGAGGATTCCAGCCCAAAAATCAAAGTGAAACCACAGTTTCCTCAAAATCACCAGAATCAATGGCTGCCCAAACAGTCATTGACCCTTTGATTACCACTAACTCCCCTCTTCCATAATGACAGAGCTAGCCACACAAACTGAACTGCAACCCTATTTATATCCTAGTTGGGGTCTGCCTGCTCCTGAAGCAACATTTGAGTGGGTCTGCATAGGTGTTCAACTGAACCTGCCCAGGGTGCTATCTTGAACCTGAACTCTCACCTTGACTTACAGTGCCTGCTGAAGGTCACACCTGCCTGTGACCACCATCTAGAAGCAGATAATCAAGTGACCATTCACAGTTAAGGGGGCTTGCCTGTGGACTTTGTCCTTCATTTCTTCCTTGCCTGCTCTGAACTTGACTGATGGTAAATTGTTTCATTTATTACCATTTATATTACAGTCATTTGAAGGAAGATTTCCTGGCTTGTGTCTTTGGATGCCATCATCTGATGCTTTGACTACTTCACATGCCTCCCCACTCTGTGCATGATTAGCCTGGGTTCACCTGATTATATATGAGCTTCTCTGGATGGGGAACATAGTTGTGTTGTTGCTGTTCCTCTTGTTGTTACGTGCTTTCATGGTGAGTCTGACTAATGGCAATGCTTTCATAGGGTTTTCTTGGGAAGATACATTTAGAAAAAGTTTGCCATTGCCTTCCTTTCAAGCTGAGAGAGTGTGCCTTGCTCAAAGTCACCCAGTGGGTATACATGGCTGAGTGGGGATCTGAACCTTCATTTTCTGGAGTACTAGTTCCACGCTCAAGCCGCTATGCTGTTCTGAGGGAGCACAGTAATTCTGGGTGAGTGTGTATGTATGTTTGGCTAGAGTACTTGAGGCTCGTTTTCCTTATCTAGACATAATGTCCTTTGTGTACAACCCTTTGTATCTGACTAAATAAGTAACCAAATCAATAAACATCACAGAGAGTTGTGCCTGATGCTGGGCGGACAGACACTGTAGAGAGATAATTGGCATCTCAAAAGCACCTCAGATAATTAACTTCAAATGATATACAATTTCATTATTAGCTGTAGCTACAGGATGAGCTGATGTTTCCTGGAGAGGAACAAGAAGATTTATATTCAGCTGAATTGAGTATGTGTCGGGGGTGTATTGTAAGTCTGGGCAGAATCAAACTTGCAAGAACATAATTCCATTAAACAGGTTGGTGGATAAGCCCTCCCTAATGAGCTCACATGAATTTATTTGGGTAAAGTTACTCAGACAATATTGCAGTGTGAAACATGTCCTTATGAATGATATTACTATTGTTTGCTTATATTTGGTCTCCAAACATTCATATAGAAAGGTGTGCCATATGTGTTCCACCTTCTAAGAAAGTACAGTCAATAGGATTGCCCATCAAGGCACAGTCTGGACAGACATTCATGTCTGCAGTTAAATATTTATATCATACTAATTTAACAACATGGGGGGAGACACACGGTTGAATCACATTAAAGACCCTTTTAGTCAAGGTTCTTGCTTCCCACTGAGGCCAAATAAGTGCTGGAAGGAGATCAACAAGACTTTAAAACTGTAACCTATGGGTAGCTTGGACATCTCAGTTCTTCCATTAAGTGAAATACAAGATTTTGCTAGTGGAGAAAATAATTGTACCTACTCAGTACAGGTTGTGACGGAAGTGTTTAATGCTTAGTGAGGCCACTGTGTTAATAACGATGGTGATAAGTTAGCGATATCTTGGGGGATACCTGAAGATACTTTTATAGTGGTTGGCCATACCAGACACTTGTAGCTCAGGAAGATGGGAACTGTGGTCAAGGTATGCGTGGCAGAAGAGGAAGGGGGAAGACCAAAAGGGGCCATCCACCTGGGACTGTGAGGTTTTGGAGAAAGAGATGGCTGTGGGACACCAGTCTTCTTACCCTCCTGATGTGACCTTGGGAATATGTTTGTCCTTCTGTTAGACAAATGTGGTCTAATTGGTTTAGTTATACATGTAAATCAGGTTCTGGATTTCCCACACATTTTTTTCTCTACATATATTTTTGAGAGGTTAATTTTAACTTAATGTGGCCTTTAGTTTAAACCATGCTCTTTCCTTGTAATTTCTGGTTTCTGTCTTCAATGAACTTGAAATGAAAACTCTAGACCTAGAAATACAGCATGTAGCAGGAACTCGTGCACATAGATCTACATCCAGTTTCTAGCCCAAGCAGAATAAAGCCATTGAATCAACTGCTGGAGAGTAAGTCAACACATTGGTAAATACCTTTTTCTATAATTCTACTCTAGCTGGAAGTAGCAATTGGATTTAGGTTACAGTTTATAGTTTTGCAGCTTGCTGCAAATTTGTCTTGAATGTTATTAAACTAGAAACTAATGGTTTGCAGTGATCAGAGTCTTGGACTGGGACTCACAAGATTCAGGTTTAGACTGCACTGAGCCATGTCATCTTGGGCCAGTTGCTCCCTCTTTTAGCCTGACCTACTGCACAGGACAATTGTGAGGATAAAAGAGTGGGAGAAGAAAGTTATGTGTGCTGCCTCAAGTTCATTAAATAGTATGGAAATATAGCTAATTAATAAACAAAACTACACAGGAACATATGATCCTTTTTTATACTGACAGTAGATATAAAAGGAAAGTCCTGCCTGCTCTGAACCAGGTATGTGAAAAAGATGCTTAACTTGACTTCTGCAGCAGCTAAATCAACAGCCAACCACACAGTAGAAAACTTAGAAACCTTTGAGCCTTGGCACTGCATGGGCATGTTCACACTAAACAGTGGTATATTTTACTTTAACAGCCATGGTTCTATCCTGTGGCATCCTGGAGATTGGAGTTTGGTGAAGAACTAGAGTTCTCTGTCTGAGAATTCTAAACACCCATCCCTGAACTTCCAGTCCCTTGATTCCATGGAATGCATCCAGGCTTATTAACAAAGGATAACAGTGCTTTAATTTTGCACAGTAAAATGGCCTCATCTTTTATAATTCTTTGAAGAGCCTAACACTTGACAGTTCTTTCTTGACTAGACTTGTGAGTTGGATTCTGATTCTAATTCTAATACTATACATCAGTAATTCATAATCAAGAAGATTCCCCAATATTGTTTTCCTAGAACTCCTAGTTTCTCTGACCGTTAGTCATGCTGGCGGAGGACTTCCAACAGCATCTGGAGACTCTTGGTTGAACATCACTGTTATTCGTGTCTACTCAAAATCATCAGCTATCCCATGAGCAGAAAGCTGCTGTCATGAAAGGACTGAGCACAGATATAAGGGAACAGATGGATTAGTCTCTATGTGTTGCTCTATATCAGAACTAGCATCTGCTGCAGGGAAAATAAGCCCAGGATCGAGAGAGACATAAGATACTTATAAAGCCCCTATAAAATTATTTAGTGTTGGGCATAGCATTTGTTAGGTAGCTATGAAAGTTTCCAGGCAGATGTTCTTGGTGAAAACAACATGTTTACAGGAAAGTACTACTGTGACCTTATGGTCAACCAGCTATGGATGACAATAACAACACCCTCCTCAATGCATTTGTTTCCTTCCATGTTTCTTTCACCACACTGAAGGGCTACAATGTAGAAAAGAGTGCTTATTAATCAGAACTGCAAATAAAATTTCTGAACTTTTTCATAAAGCATTATGTATTTCCTTTCTTCCAGGAAACCTACATCTGTGATGATGATAGTGGTGGTGGTGGTGATGATAATCTTCTATGCCACTCAGTTGCTCTAAGATAATCCTATTTTTAATAATCAGTAAATAATGAAAATAAAACTCAAGAGATCTAATTAATAAAATTGTGTAACATCCGTAACAATACTACAATCAGATTTTGTTAAAACCATTTGATGAAAGCCATTTCTGTACTACACTGTTATAGTGCTATTATTCCACTTTTAGCATACTATGGAAGCCTGGGGTTTGCAGTTTAGGGAGGGGCACTTAGAATTCTCAGCCAGAGAACTCTTTGGCCTCAGTAAACTACAAATGCCAGAATTTCACAGGATGTTGAAATGGAATAATAGCACTATAACAGGGTAGTGCGGAAATGGCTGAAATCATTCAACAATAAGGTTTCCCATCTAGGTGTTCCCATCTATTTCATCATCGCTCTTCAGGTCATGTCCTGGAACCCAGGGCACTTTATCGTGCTTTTGTTGCTGTTTGTTTATTTAACAAAATTTCTAGATTTTTATCATAAAATAATACTAATGGTTCTGTTGTTCCTCCCCTTGCACATTTTTTAAAAATAAAACATTTGTACTACAGTTTTTCTGAGGTTTTGTGTTGTGATCAAGAGGACTTATGTTCCTTTTGATTTTCTGCACTTTTCACTTAGTGGGGGGATGGCTGGGAAAAAGCATGTTTTGACTTGTTTTGGAGGCAATTGGGAGATGATGCCCATTTTGAAGAAAATTCGATGTCTCTAAACTGGTTTCTCAGCCCAATTCAATCTCCCTGTTTTAGTGATTCCAGAACTGCCTAGATCCAGTATACTGCTTTCTCACATGTCCTGAGATAATTCTTAGAGACCTTGGCCATTTCCGCATGGGGCGAGGGAATCGCCCCGTGCCGCTACTTACCAGACTTCTTGGCTCCCTGGTCCGGTCTGCGCTGCCCCGGAGCAGTGCGTGCTCATTGCTCCGCACTGCTTCAGGGATGAAAATGGCGGCTTCCGGTTGGTCGAGGGTCTAAACCAACCACTGAAGCTCACCAGCCTAAAGCGCGCCCCCGGCAGATCGCAGGCTCGTACTGGTGCGAGCCTGCAAATCTGCACCAGACAGCGGGCATGGAATGGAGCGCTCCATGCTTTTGAAAGACCTGTTTTAAGCAGTCTTTCAAAAGCACTGGAGGACGCTCTGCACCATTTCTATTAGCCTGTGTGGAAATGGCCCTTGTGTCATGTACTCTCACTCTTATCAGATTTTGCTGTTCCAGAGGAGACTTGGGAACCTCTGAAGCTAGAAGAGATTTTTTGTTCTGGCAGCTTTACTGGGGTTTTGTTGGTGCCCCATTTGACAGACTGAGGTCTTCCGTACCATATTTTGCTTTGTCCATTATGTACACCCTCTGCCTAAGCAATGGGGTATTAACATTTTGCAAAGCTATGAGGACTATATCAAATCCCACTCATATTTATATATTTGTTCATTTATTAAATATTCCTCCTTTCTGCCCAGGTATTTTACCATAGAAGAAGAAACAGAGTTGAAATAAGGCATAATACAGTTTTTTAAAAAACAAAACAGCTGAAGAATTATATTAAAAATATTGACTTAACTATTTAAAAAACAGTTATAACAAAGCTTTGCCTTTGGGCATCCTCTCCATTTCCTTAATCCCTACAAGCAAACACCAAAATGAGCCCAGCCAATATCCTTTGACAATTAGATGTCTCTATTTTCTGTCTGCTAGGTTAGTCATTGCCATGCTTCGCTTCATACAAGGATGTAGCATCCAGAGGCCTTCCTATGTTTTGAAGATTTCCGCTGATGACTCTTGAAAATCTATCATTTAACCCACTGGGAAAATATTGCACTGTGAATAGAGAAAGACTTCAGGCACAGGTAAGAAAGGCCAGAATCTTGTTAATGGCATATGTATACATGCAATGTAGCGTTTAAGCGTATGTACAGCTTTTTTGGGGAATATAAAGAAGGTATTTGGGTCCTTCTTTCACTATGTCCACCCATCCCAACAGCTTTCAAGCACTGGAGCATGCTACCACAGACATTTCCTAGTGCAGAAAACTGAGAGATACCCAGTCAGCATCCAGCTGTACTCCTCCAGCTAGGATAAGAGATTTGATATTGCCTTTCTGGCTCTCCAGTGTGTCAATGAAGATACAGGATACAGAGATATAGTACAGGATGATCAAGATCAATTCTCTGCCAGGTGTTGTCTGATCACTTCCCCCCTTCATCCCTCCCACTGGATAGTGTGTGACTGTGGCACATGCTCTGGCACTTAGAATCGTAGAATCATAGAATCACAGAGTTGGAAGAGACCACAGGGGCCATCCAGTCCAACCCCCTTCTGCCATGCAGGAACACACCTCAAAGCACTCCCAACAGATGGCCATCCAGCCTCTGCTTAAAAACCTCCAAAGAAGGAGACTCCACCACATTCCAAGGCAGCATATTCCACTGCCAAATCTCTAACTGTCAGGAAGCTCTTCCTGAGGTTCAGGTGGAATCTCTTTTCCTGCAATTTGAATCCATTGCTCCTTGTCCTAGGCCCTTTTTGCATGGCATTTCCCATGCAAAATGGCCATGGGAGTGATGTGGGATTGTGAGGATGGCTCTGCATGACGTCCTTGCGATTGTGCATCGCTCCTGTAGCAATCACACGGCAATTGTGCAGTATATCATTTTCGGCTCTTTGCCAAAAATGATGCACGATTGCGTATCCCTCCAGCACTTACCTTGCATGTGGAACATCAGGAAGCACGGCCATCGTGCTTCCTCCCCCAGTGTGGCTTGGGAAAGTACCTGGCTGCGCTGCAGAAGGAAGGGGTGGAGCTATCACGCTTCCTTCCATCCAGCATGGAGCTGGTGTGGAGGGAAGCACAGGGGACACAATTCCCTCCTGGAGGAGTTTTTTTGCATGATCCCTGCACGATGCCAGCAGCACCAGGTAAGGTGCGAAAAGGGCCCTAGTCTCTGGTGCAGCGGAAAATAAGCCTGCTCCCTCCTTGACATGACATCCCTTCAAATATTTAAACGTGGCTGTCATGTCCCCTCTTAACCTTCTTTTCTGTAGACTAAACATACCCAGCTCCTTGAGACGCTTCTCATACGGCATCGCTTCCAGACCCTTCACCATTCTGGTTGCCCTCCTCTGGACATGCTCCAGCTTGTTGATATCCTTCTAGAATTGAGGTGCCCAGAACTGGACACAGTATTCCAGATGAGGTCTAACTAAAGCAGAATGGAGTGGTACCGTTACCTCCCTTGATTTAGACACCGTACTTCTATTGATGCAACCAAGAATTGTTTTGGCTTTCTTGACTGCCGCATCACACTGCTGACTCATGTTCAGCTTATGATTTACTAAGACTTCTAGATCCATAGGTTGTTGTGGGTTTTCTGGGTTTTGAGGCTGTGTTCTATTAGTATTTTCTCCTGATGTTTCTCCTGGATCTGTGGCTGGCATCTTCTTGACCTGATCATCCTTTAATTCTATGAAGTAATAGGTCAAAAGCTGGGCAGCTATCATCTTGTCTGGTTAAATAAGAGGTCTCTCCGGTAGGTTGCTGACCAACACGAGGCACCACAGCAAATGACACTGATACTTGTAGAGTAGGATGCAAGACCAATCTGTTGATCTCTGCCTTTTATTTTTATCTTTCAAAGAAAGAAAGACAAAAATAAAAGGCAGAGATCAACCGATTGGTCTTGCGTCCTACCGGAGAGACCTCTTATTTAACCAAACAGGATGATAGCTGCCCAGCTTTTGGCCTATTACTTCACAGAATTAAAGGATGATCAGGTCAAGAAGATGCCAGCCACAGAGGTAAGTGAAATGTCAGGAGAAAATAACAGAACATGACCTCAAAACCTGAAAAACCCACAGCAACCTATGGATTCCGGCCGTGAAAACCTTCGACTTTACTCCTAGATCCCTTTCACATGTACTGCTATCCAGCCACGTGTCCCCCATCCTATATTTGTGCATTCCATTTTTTCTACCTGAGTGCTGGACCTTACATTTCTCTCTGTTGAAATTCATTTTGTTAGCTTTGGCCCAGCTCTCCAATCTGTCAAGGTCGTATGGAAATTTGATCCTATCCTTTGGGGTGTTAGAAACCCTTCCCAATTTGGTGTCATCTGCAAATTTGATCAGTATGCCCTCTACTCCTTCATCCAAGTCATTGATGAAGATGTTGAATAGCACTGGGCCCAGGAAAGAACCCTGCGGTACCCCACTAGTCACTTCTCTCCAGGATGAAAAGCAGGCATTGGTGAGCACCCTTTGGGTTCGGCAGGTCAACCAAGTACAAATCCACTAACAGTAGCCCTGCCCAGCCCGCATTTTATAAGCTTCTTTGCAAGAATGTCACAGGGAACTTTGTCAGAGGCCTTACTGAAGTCAAGATACGCCACATCTACAGCATTCCCTTCATCTACCAAGTTTGTAACCCTATCATAAGAAGAGATAAGCTTAGTCTGGCATGAGTTATTTTTGAGAAATCCATGTTGACTTTCAGTGACTATGGCATTGCTTTCTAAGTAATTACAAACTGCGTGTTTGTAATTGGAGGGATACATAGGTGCATGATGTAGGATCCTGGGGAAAATGTGCTTTCTTCAGCATGGTAACAACTGAATCCCCCAAAGTTCAAAAGTTCTCAATGAAAGGATTGAACAGGAAAGCATAAAGAATTAAAAACACCAGCAAAGCAGAAAGCACACCGTACCTGTAATAACTGCTTCTATGTGTAATAACAGGCACTGCAACTTTAGTCAATGTATCGTACGAGTTGTAGCACCATCTCTTGAAATTGGAAAGAGAAAAGCGCAAGAAGGAGAGAATAGGTGGAGTTTTCCCAATGTTTAAGTATGGGAGGAAATTAAAGATTCAGGGAGAAAAGATACTATAGAACAAGGGAACATCAACTGGCAATGCATAATGGGTATGTTATCTTTAAACAGCTAATATGCTACCTCTTTGTCATTCCAAGGACCCAAATTTAATTGGAAGGATCCCTGTTTGGCAAGTAGATTAGATCTTTCCATCTTTAACATTATGGTTCAATATGATATTCCTGCTGTATTTACTTGTTGGTCAGGGCATGGAGCTAGCACAATTGATTTTGTCCCAGCTTCACACAATCTGCTAGATATAGTCAGTTACCTCAAGATACATGAAGACAAGTAATCGTCTACCAATCCTTTTGAAATTCAGTGTAAGAAATCAAGTAACTCATCTACCAGATAAATTTGATACTGATGTGACCTTAGATCTTAGATACAAAAGACTCAGATGGTCCAGGAAGGCAAATGAGTGATTCTTTCTGGAACAAACTTATCTCAGGTAAGTCAATGAGATAGCTATTCAGCTCTAGCAAGAATGATCTCTTGGACTGCAAGAGACAATGTTAAGAGACTTTTGTGTCACTCATCCTCCCTCTGTAAGATGCAAGTTCAAGTCTTGATTTGACCATGAATGCAAGATTGCCTAGAAATGTCTTGTATGTTAATGTAAACAGTACAGGAGGAGTAGTGCTAGATGCATTCCATTCACAGTGCAACCCTCAAAAGAGCACTATGAACTGCTAATTAGGAAGAAAAAAAGAGAAGCACTAAGGGAATTCTGGCTACAGTTGACTAATGCAACTAGAGCTAACATTTCGTCACTCTTCTAGCACATTGTTTCAGATGGTCTTCAAGTGGGAATTCCCAGAATATCCTGCCTTGTTTCTCCTGATTTGTAGACTACCAATA
This sequence comes from Cyclura pinguis, assembly GCA_030412105.1. Taxonomy (NCBI): domain Eukaryota; kingdom Metazoa; phylum Chordata; class Lepidosauria; order Squamata; family Iguanidae; genus Cyclura; species Cyclura pinguis. The sequence goes on from CM059599.1 coordinate 207,003,344, forward strand.
TCCAAGTGCTTTATTCAGCCAGCCCTGACCATGCTATTAATTCAGACAATGATATGTAAACTCTCCTTCCCTGGTGCCCAGTTGCAACAACAGAGTTTAAAAGTTGATAGATATGATCTTTCTAGAAATGCTAAATAACAACAGGGCTCGTAACATTTGTTATATTTATTGACCAATTTACACAGATCCCTAGTGACTGAGGTCCATATTAGCTTGATATATAAAAAAAGGTCCAAAATGGATCCCTCTAATTATATTCTTATTAGCCTGCTTAGCAGAGTGAGCAAACTATATGCCAGGCACTTGTGCTGGAAGCTCTGGTACTGGCTCAAACAACAAAACATTTTAGCAGAAGAGCAAGCAGGCTTCAGGCCTGACCACGCTTTCACTCTTCAAAGTCTGATCATATATCATCTGGCAGAAAATACAGCAAAAGGGCACATGGGGCATTTAATGCCTGCAATAACTTAAAAGCAACATTTGATAATATGCTCCAAGACTGATTTTAGGCCAGACTAGAAGCTTCTTCCATAGAATCTACATTATGCATCTACACACTACATAACAAATCCTCGAGAGTAAGATGAATATTTGTCATTCCTGGTTCCAGTTAGAAGCGGGGTGAAACAGGAATGAATTTTAGCCCCCTTATTTTTTAAATACTACATTAATAATATGGTAACACAACCCCTAGGTAACACAGGCTCTCATCCACCTAAAAGAACAAATTCATCAATCCTTCTCGTACTGTATGTATGTAGATGACACTGTAATCTTAAGGTTTTCAGAAGTGAGCTTTAGGAGAGCCCTCTGGATTTTTTCAACACACTGTACTGAGGAGTGGCTTTCAATAAGTCATCACAAGAGTTACTGTTCTTGTTCTTTTCTACAAGTTTGCCAAGCACAGTTGGCAGACTATTGACCATGGCATAGAATGGGTCAGACTGTAAGTCTTTTGGAGTGGTATTACAGTCATCTGGGGCACAAGGACTGCAATCTCTGCATGCTGTTGGGAATACCCAAAGAATATGTGGTGCTAAGTTCAAATGTTATCCCCAAATGGATGTTCAATACATGACATCTGTCATAGACCATACTTCTGTATGGTTCTTAGCTGTGTGTTTATAAAAAATTTCAACCCCAGAAAGTGGTACAGGCCAAATTTCTATGTGCCATCCTTACATGTCCCATGCTGCATTCCCAATGATCCCACTCAAAGCATATGCTTGATTCTATATAACCATCAATTGGCTTAAGCTGAATCTTATTCCTGCTGGTCTATCCCCTCTGACTTTAATTGACAATTTTTCCTGTGCTTGGTTGAAGGTGGTTAAACTAGATTACAACATTATGAGTTCTTCCCTTTAGCATGAGACCCCCTACGGCCAAAGAAATAAGCAAGCAACAGATTTGGGACATACCTTTGCAGGAAGATAGAACAAGAACTCAGTGCTATCCTGCAGCAGGCAATCATAGCACAAACTTTGCCTCTGGTTGATTATTTTTATGCTCTAGAAATTCCTAAATATTACAATTTTTACTTTGGCCTGTTTCAACATTCCTTGTGCAATTGTTTCTTCCCAGCTGTGCAGTGGTGTAGTTAGAGCTTTTGCCTCCTGCAATCCCTGAGTTTGCCGCCCTTCTCAGGAGAGAGAGGACCTATCCAAAATACCAAATAAAAACTGCTTGATTGGCATTGGGTGATTGGGCTCTGGGCATTCACACTCAGAAGGGGCGCTCTGCATGTGCTTAGAGACACACCAGCATTCCTGCGGTGGTGAGCCCCCCCCCTTCCTTGTCAGAGGCTTGGCTGCGCTGGGTTCATCCCTGGTCTTGGAGGTGGGGTGGGAGGGAAGACTGGCACCTCTCCCCACCTCCTTGGGGCTCCTCCTCTCCTCTCCTCTTCATTCCTCTCCTCTCCTCCTTTTCTCTCTCCCTCCTTCTCTGCCTGACCCAGAGGTCTGCCAGTGTCAGCACTGCTGCTTTGGCTGGAAACAGGTTGACTCCAGATTGGGAGGGAGAGAGAGAGGGGCGGGGAGGAGAGGGGGCAATGGACAGCCCCCTTTCCAAGGATGGCATACCCCTCCAGCAGACCTCTCCAGGAGGCTCCAGTGCCCATCTAGTTGCTGGACATCTGCCAGCGTGTGATGCCGCCCCCAAAAACATGCTGCCTGGGGTGCACTACCTCCTTCGTCCCTGCCTCAGTACACCACTGTAGTTGTGTAAAAGCTGCCAGACACTTGCTGGGCAGAGCTCCACTGCATTGCCCCCAAAAGCACAGAGGAAGGGTAACAGGAAGTTTCCATCCATACCTGTTACCCTCCTCAGTTGTTTCCATTTCACACCTCTGCCTTAATGAGCCTCCACCAATAAGATTCCTGGACAGGCTCAAACTGGCAACTTTTTGTCCTAACAGGGCAAGTCAAATCCCATGATTTGGAAGGCAAAAAGTCACCAGGCACAGCTTCCTCCATCACCTCTCCAGGCAAGTGGCACCAGTTATTTTCCTGCTCCATCACTGGCATTTAATAATGCCAGCCCTGCCTGGAAACAAGGTAAGCAACTGTAATATGAGTTTCCCCTCCAGCTACCTTGAAAAAATAATGTTGTCTCCCAAGATAGAATCAACATCATCTGATCTACTATAACCGGAGCTTCAAATCCTGGTTGTATTTGCTCATAGATGTGATTGATTATTATTTATTTATTGAGTGCTATTCTTCTTTTCCTGCCAACTGAAATTTCTTTCCCAGGTCTTTCCCTTTGCAGTCTAAATGAATCTAATGCCTTAGGCCTTTCATTGCCCTCTTTTTCCTCATTGTTCATATGTTGCTTTTGTCCCAGATCTGCATATTCTCATGGAGTTCCACTCCCTTCTTTTCCTAGAGGAAAAGAAAAAAAAAAGTTGTTTTTTTCATGTTACCTCTCATTCACTTGCTGACTTCCCATCACTGAATGCTAATATGATATTTTGCTGTCATTTTCTAGTTCTTGAACAGTCTATCTTTCAGGCAGTGCCTGCTCCATGAAATAAATCTTAACTGAGTCGAAGAAGCCTCAGATCTTGCAGGCACTGCCAGTTTCTGCTGACTAAAGGAGCCTCACAACAAGCGAGGCCGGAGGCTGTGTGGATTCATCTCTGGAGAAAGGAGGAGGGGGGAAAATGAACCCCAAATGCTCTTTCTATCCACCTTCTCAAGTTGGCCCAAGTTGAAAATAATTCTTGATCTCAAATTAACAGGCATCTACATAGAAAGCTTTGCTCTGCTTGCAGAAATCAACAGTGGGAACAGATATCTAATTATATTGTTGCTTAGCAACATCTGGGCAAGTTGGGGGTCTGTCAGCAGTTTCCCAGCTCTGTTTTCTTGGCAAGTTTAAACTTCACCATTGGAATTGGCATCAGATGTAAAATGCAATTGCAAATATTTAGTCACACACACACAAACCCAGCCACCCACAAACCCAAACCTCTTTGCTATTTGTTTATTAATTGTGCTTGCGTCTTGCCTTTCATCCAGGGTACAGGCATAGTTCTACAGCCAATTTTATCTTATGACAACCTTGTGAGTTAGGTTAGGCTGGGAGATTGTGAGGTCACTTCAATCCCATTGAACACAATGGAACACACCTCTGAGTAGACACGTACAGTATTGTACAGTCAGTATACTTGATAATTATGTATATCTGCCTGGTTCCAGGGCCCTTTCACATCACACCGTTATAGCCTTATAATTCCTCTTCAATATCCGATAAAATCCTGGGATTGGCAGTATAGGGAAGGGTGTTTAGAATCCTCAGCCAGGGAGCTCCTCTGGTCCTCTGACCAAACTACAACCCCCAGAATTCCACAGGCAGATCGTGTGACATACGCCCTTTCATACTATAGAATTATAGGACTTAATCATTCCAACTGCAGTTGCTAAGAGGTGCAGAATGAACGGAGGGGCATATGTATAAAATGATCTGCCCTGCCACAACCCCTAGGTTACCCTGCTTCCCTCAAATAGTGTGGAGAACATTGCCTCATTGCCAGGGTTAAAGAAAGATTCAACTGCCTGTCTGGTCATGTTTGGTACATAGGACATGTGCTACCCATGGCAGATGGTGGTTTCCCTGTCAGTGAAGCATGAACTTTTATCTGAAATTTAGAGGAGCTATACTTGGTGCTGAATGCAGTTTGTAGATACAGGCCATTTCTACGCTACATTGTTATAGTGCTATTATTCGAGTTTCAACATCTTGTGGGATTCTGGGGTTTGTGGTTTACTGAGGCTAAAGAGCTCTCTGGCTGAGAATTCTAAATGCCCCTCCCTAAACTGCAAACCCCAGGATTCCATAGGATGCTGAAAGTGGAATAATAGCACTATAAGAGCGTAGGGCAGAAATGGCCATAGTTTAGCTCCTTGGATACCTCCTTTAAAAAGTTCTAGTTTGACATTTAAAGGGTCTGTTCAATAATCTGAATTTACTTTAGAGGTAAGGTTGAGTACGTTGGAGATCTTCTTCAGGTTTTAGAGGAAAACTCAGACTAGATTTACCACCTCACGGGTATGGGAGCCACCAGCCATTGCTGGTGCCATCCAAGTCATCATCTTAGGCAGCCAATGCTTTTGTCCAGTCTTCCTTGTGTGAAGAACCCTCCTACACATATTTCAACAGTGCCCTCACAGTGCTTCACACCTCCAGATTCCAGAGTCATTAAATCTAAGATGCAATACTGAGATAAAAAGGAGCCAAATTATGCAAAATTAGTGAATAGTGCAATATTTCAGCAAGGCCTCTGATTTAATTTGGGTTCAGCAATGAATTTTTCCCCTCTTCTTCAGCTAAATTTTGCTTTTTATTTATTGGCACATTGTACAAGCAACTTTAAAATCTAACCTTCTATTCAGGGACTGAATGACAAGTGAAAAATGAATAGGTGAAGCAGGAAAAAAAGCACACCTTGTATCTGCTAGAGTTTGATCACATGGATAAAACTTCTACACAAAAGCATGCACTTGGATTGATTTTTGGCTTAAGTCTTTTGTTTTGACACAAAGCATGTATATACCTTTGTTCAGAAAATGGAGTTCTTACTCTAGTTTCTGCTTGATGGCACCCAATCTTAATGGAGAAGCAGAGGCAAAGACAATACTCAGCGGTATGTTCTCTGTGTGATATGTGTTTTTGTTGTGACCCACCTCATCCAAGCATCATAATGGCTGCTTTCTTGTCCCAGAACAAAGCTGGGGTTAAAGAAGGTCTCACTGACAAGCTGAGATAGGCTAAATCTGACTTCATCCACAGAGATTTCTCAGTTGCAGACATTCCATATTCAACGAGGCAGCAAAAGCAGATACATATATTCTGCATATCCCTGTTTTCCCCTCTGTTAGAGTTATTTTGTGCAATTGCTGCCAGTCCTATGTTCAGTTTGGCTTTATTCTGCCTAATTGCTCAGTGAAAAGTACAGACCAGATTTGTGGATTGTAAACCATAAGTTCTGCTGGCGGGAGTACTAAGGGGTACCCTCTCATTAAATGGTAACATATAGTATGGTTTAGATATGTGAGCCCTTCTTCTGTTCTGTCAAATTGTAGCATCTCCCCCTACAGCTAACTACCTGAAGTATTCCTGGGGAAGGGTATTTTGTTTCAAAACTGATCAAAATTCAAATGAGAGAGAGAGCAAAACTGGAAGATTTGCCTGGTATTAAGAATGGTTAAGCATCCACAAACTCACAAAATTTGAATGTGGGAGAAAGTAAAATGGGCACACACATCCATCTTTTTGGATTGCTCTGTTTGGCATACCTGCTTGGTTTCATTGTTTTCAGAATGAGAAAAGAAAAGCAAAGCAAAGATGAACTCTTCTGTTCAATGTTCCACAGGCTTCTGTTCAATGTTCCATAGTTCGAAAATGGACAGAAATATTTTCAATAACCATTTTCATAGCTTTCTATGAAAGCTATGAAAGCTATACCACCACTTGAGCTGTCTGTGCTATTATGGATACCACCGTACCACCTTGGGCATACTGATCCCTTCTGATTTTAGAAGCCAAGGAGGGCTGGCCCGGGTTAATGCTGGGATGGGAAATCAGCAATCTTTAGATAGAGCTAGGACAGATCCTACTTGTAGCCCTTCAGAGCCATGCTGGGCTAGATGAAACAACTATCTGACTCAGTACAAGGCAGCTTCCCATGTTCCTATGGTACAGCTTTCTCCTGCAGCAGCAAGTAGTAGTAGCATCTTTTCTAATGGAAACTGACATTTTATTTAGCTATAATTATCTGGAGGTTCTTCCCTCGACTCCAGCCCTCTGCTTTGGGTAGCTGCCATTTTAGCACAGTTGGCTTGGGGAGTGAGAATGACAGACACCAGGTGGAACTTCCATGCTTTTCTGCTCCCCTCTTGCCACAGGTCATGGCAAATAAAAACATTTTAAGAGAATAAAGATGAAGGGGGAGGAACAGGAGTGTGAGTGATGAAATGAATAAAACCTTCATTTTTTTTTAAAGGACAAGACAAATGTACCAAGAGTAACAAATGAGGACAAAAATGACATGCTCCCTTCTGCCCACAGCTCGTTCAGTTCTCCACTGCTCAATAATACTCTTATCTAGAAAGCTCTTGAACACTCCCATTGCAGGATTGAACATTATGCTCAGTCTTGAGTTAAATTAGGACTCTGTGTCAGCACTAACCAGAGACAGCTTAGGCATGATACACTTTCCAGGATGTTGTATGCTCCTTCCCTTGCACATTCTTGCTGGGCTGCTCAAATTATGAATCCTCCTCCTTTTTTTTCCAGCACACAGAGACCTTAAGTTTTTTTTTTAATATGTGTTGCACTGCAGACATTTCTCTTCCAAACACATGCTGTTTCCCAGTTCAGAAGTTAAATTTAACTGCATAAGAGCAGCAAGAGCCATTGGTTTTGGAAAATCTGCCCACTAAACATCTATCAGCATTCAACAGTGAGGATCCTGAGAGAAAGCTATAAAACTGTGCCCACTGATACGGCAAAATTCTCTCCTCCCTGGTGCTCCTTGTGTTTTAACATCATCAAAGGCTTGGCTTTCCTTTTCAAAGACTTCCGGGCCTATTTTTCTCCTTTCAGATCCTCAAGTCAATGCACCAGCTTAGCAGCTCCTGATAAGACAAATGCCTCTTTCATATGTGTGTAGCATGAATGAAATGCAGCCATTTGGTCTCCTAGAGATCCTGACACTTTACTCTCCCCCAGTCTTTAAAATAAAAGCATCATAGTGCTGGAGGGGAAAGTGGCCTTATACACCAGCTGGGATGTGGCTCATAATGGATTCCTTTGTCTTATAGTATTAGCCAGAAAGGTCAACATAAGTGATACCGTGGTGCTGGGGAACTCTGGAGGCCACATTTGAACCTGACCAATGCTTAAGCTAACAGAATTTTTCTACACTTAAATCACAATTGCAGAAATGAGAATTGAAAATTAGAAGCAAGGCTAGGTCTGAAGGATTTTAAAGTACATGTCCCCAGTGAATGATCTCTTGCAAGGATTTGAAGGTAACCATCCATCTAAATCCTGGTAAATCTGCCAATTTTAGGGAATTAATAATAAATCAGCTTGGGTCACTGAGGCTGCAAGCCAAAAGACACTTTCCACAGGCTGAATGCTACATGCATAGGATTTTGCAGTGAATCTTTAATGGTGTTATCTGCAATCTATTGCATCATGTATTTGGAGTGGGAGAAGAGGTTTAAATCTACTGTCACTGGTGTCTATGAGGGAACTATCAACTGAGTTCAGTGTAATGCTGATGACATTCAGAGCCACATGCCATATTTGTTAAATTATATGCTATCTCCAGGCAAATCAGCAAAGGCAGGTTACATTTTAAAACAAGGACAGGGAACTTTCAGCCCTCTAGATGCTTTTAAACTGTTACTTCCACCATGCTTCTCCATTGGCCAAATTGGCAAGGACTGATGGTATTTCATCAACTTCAATGGTGGAGAGGGCCACATGTTCTGCAGCACCCTTCTGAACTAATGACCTAAACTTATAATGACTTCTGAAAGTCATAATGCCAAAAAAAAAAAAAAAAAAGAAAGAAAAAAAGAAAAAAAGAAAAAAAAGGGAGGGATAGGGAGTAAAGAGAAAATCAAGAAAATTCAGGTACCAAGTATTTCTTACTGTTATCAAAATGGTTGGAATGGTGACTGTAATAGTTTTTGAATGGTGGAATCCCAATAACAGTTGGTTACAGCCAGGTCCAGGGAAGGCCTCACTATCTCACCTCTTCTTCAGAGGTAGTCAAATAAGGATGGAAAAGTTCTGGAAAGAGAAGACACATCTTCTCAGGGGACCTTGTTACCTTTCTTATCTCCTCTTACATAGGAATGAGGTATGTGCACCATTTCTATATGAACAGAATACAGACTTTAGACAGACACATGAGTAAAAGTAATTTCAAATATATCCCAGCAAACTCAGGCCTTTCTTATGTTGCTGATTTTTCCTCACCATTCCCTTTCTTGAGAGTACAAAGTTCTTCTACCTTCCATGGAAAAAGTAGTCAGGATGTCAGCTCTACAAGTATTCATTGCCATATAATCTTTACCCAGTGACTTGTTTAAGTTAACCACTGGAAAACATCAACAACATAGTAAAACCAAATCTCTTTCTTCATTTGCTTCAATGCCAGTAGTATGCATATAACACACTTCCTAATCCAAACATCTACAGTGCTTTCTCCTTCCCCTGGTGATGACAAACAACAAACAAACAATATGGCTTTGGCCAAAGGCAAGAGAAATGATAAACTCTACACTGCAAAAGCAGGAACTATGAAATATCAACATGAGTACAATAGGTTTTACCTGTACAGTACTGTGTAAAATAAAGCAAATAGAATCAACCTGGAATTATGGAAAAAAGACTGCAGTAAATGAGATGAAACAGGGCCATTCTACCATGTCTTCTGAGACCAACTGCTTTTGAATCACTCTCAACTGTCACCTAATGGGAGCTATCCATCCAACAGAAGGTTGGCTGTTGCATTGCCTCTGCTGAGACCAGTTGCACTCTCTCTTCAGCTTGAGTCAATCATTCCAGAGAGCAACCTGAAATGTGTCATCTAGCCAGTCATTGTAACTGCACTTTTGCCTCTGCCCTCTCTATCCTTTACACTTTGTGTGTCGTGCCTTAAGTTCAGAATGTAAGCCTGAAGGCAGGGACTGTCATGCCACTTATCTCTGTAACTTACCCTAGAATTTTTTTTGTTCTGGTAAAAGAGCAACATTAAAACTGCTTCAAACAAATCTGCAGAATGTGATGCATATGGACCAAAAGTTAAGTTATCCCACAGTGCAAGAATAATGGTATATGAGAGTGACTTGAGAGAGATGCTCAAGAAATCATCTAGTCATGGATGGACAAAGTGTGGCCCATGGACCTCAGGCAGCTCCAACCCCCTTTTATACAGCTCCCCAGTCTCCTTTGAACCCGCGGTCCCTCTACTCCCTCAGGTGTATTCTTACAGACCAGAAATAAATAGCTAAAAATGCCCCATGTTGCTTTTAAACTCCCCCAATGACTTCTAAAACTTTTTATCTCACCAGAAATTGGCCAACAATGGAGCAAAATGGAGCATAAAACAAGAAGTGGGACATAGATGTGTCCCACATAATTGGTTGAATTTTGGGCAAAAATGTGCAATTTGGGAGCAGTTTTTTGGAGGGGTAAAAGTATGTAAAACAGCCCACTGCCCACTCTGCATTTGTCTACCTCCAACCGAGCCAAATTCCAGCAACCAGCAAGTTCCACCATCTTCCCCTCTCAGTTGAACCAGAAACCATATAACAGAATGCACTTATGAATGGAATATATACTGAAAAATTCTTTTATTTACTCCATTTGGTGCAATTTAGAATTAAAATTAAGTAAGAGAATAAGCATGATTGCCTAGTCTAAGATTGTGTATGCTTCTGAAAGTAACTCTATGAAGAAACAGCACTTTACTGGAGCCTGTCCCTCACAAATTAAGCTCATTGATCCTAAATTAAGACTGGGGATAGAGAACAGAAAAGGACTGGGAAGGTTGAGGATGTGGGAAGTTGCAGGTCAGAAAAATGGCTACTCAAGGAAACAATGCAAAGCACATACGCTCCAACATTTCACAGATGAAAAACAAGACATGGGTGACCCAGCAACTTCAGAATATGGTCAAGTTGACAAAATTTATTAATTAGGAAGAGCACACAAGGCCATTTCCATACTACATTGTTATAGTGCCATTATTTCACTTTCAACATCCTATGCAATCCTGAGATCTGAAGTTTAGCGAGGAGCCTTTAGAATTCTCAGCCAGAGAGCTCTTTGGTGTCAGTAAACTATACACCCCAGAATTCCAGGGGATGTTGAAAGTGGAATAATGACACTATAACAGTGTAGTGCAGAAATGGCCTAAGAGAGCCTGAAGCAGTTTGTTTTTACCTGAGTTTACTGGGAAGCACAAAATTCTGCTTCCTCCCCTCATGCCCTCAGTTAACTGAGTGTGAGCTTCTTTTGAACTCTGAACTCACAGCTGAAGTAACCAGAGGACAAAGGGAGGAGGAGGGAAGAACAGGGACATTTTAAAAGCAGATGAAAAAGTGGGATAATGAAGGATTAATCAGGCCTGTTCCTGCCAAATTGTGACAGTTGGAGAATATGAATGCCTCTCACCACATCTGTAGAACAGAAGTGCCTCTTCTGTATTTCTCAGGGCCTGAAGTCCGTGACTGGTTTGGAGGGAAAGGGTACGGCTAAGTTTGGGAAAGCAGGTTTTCCCTTACTCTTTGCTCAGCCTTAGGTAGTTTCCTTAGTGATGGCTGACAAAGCAGAGGAGGGGAACTAAAGAAAGAGGACTGAAGAAAGACCTGGCATTCTCTGTCTCTGAGAGGCCTTTAGCTAATAATCACAGTGGTCGAGATCCTGCACCAGTGATGCATGGCATATTGATATACACAATCCATGTGTTCCATGACAGTGCTGCTCAATGGCTTCACATGTGCAACTCATCATCTGTAGCCTTGAATTGAATGCATACAAAAATATTCAACCCACTTTCATAGGAGAACTTGCGTCCGAACAAAATAACCAATAGGATTCCAGACATGGCCTTTCTTTCTCTTTCCCCCTTCTGCCTCTTTGCACCTTGAGAAATGATGTTTTTGCCCTTTAATAGCTAGTATTACCTCTTGACCTTGCAGGTCAGACAGATCCTGAGAATTCAAAATGCCTTAAAGTGGAAAACATCCCCAAACTAAGCCATGTGTGGCATTTAGACCATTTCTGCACTAGGCGATTATAGCACTATTACTCTCCTTTTAATATCCTATGGAATCCTGGGGTTTGCAGTTTAGGGAGAAGCTTTTGAAGTTTGTAGTTTAATAAAGCTGGAGAGCTCTCTGGCTGAGAATTCAAAAGGCCCCCCCTTAAACTGCAAACCCCAGGATTCCATAGGATGTAGAAAGTGGAATAATAGTGCTATAACCATCTAGTGTGGAAATAGCCTTGATCATTGTTACTCTGCTGTATAATTCAAAAAGAGAGAGAAAATGTCTCTGAATAGTTTGGTGATACACCTCTGGAGATTTTTTTTTTCACCTCCATGTACTTTCCAGAAGCAAACTTAAAAACGGTATTCAAAGATACCATCATCTTCTTTTATCCCATAGATTTTCAGTCCAAGGGCAATCTTCTGTGGATTCTTCTGGATAAATAGGATACAAAGTTTCAGAGAGTATATCCAGTCTTTGTGGATATTCATTCTCCTGTTTTCTGTTAAGTGAACCAGGCTTGTGTGGATGGCATTATTATTACTTCCTGATTTTCCTCTTTTGTGCCTTAACTTTAAAGTGTTATGTCAGAGGTATGCATCTGTAGAGTCTATACCTTTTATAACTCATTCTGTTTTCCATACACCAGGAAAAAATAATACATCAGAAAAGAGGTGTACATTCTATGTATCAGCAGGGTTAACGGTGCAGATGTGGAATTTAATGGGCATCAATAGATTTTTTTTTTTTTTAAAATCTAGCCTTTATGGTCAGAAATGGAAGAAGTACTGTCATTGCCTAGTACAATCTGTGAATTTGGAGGCGGGGGCGGGGGACTAAGAAAAGGATCCACAGAAAGCTTGAAGCCATTTTTTTTTTAATCTTTCTGACATGACTGCATTTGATAGACCTTCCAATTTTCTGAATAGGGCATTTCTTTGTCCAATTTCTTTGCTTTGAGCCAAAAAGTACACATTCTTGGAAAACTGGAAACTGACTAAACCTGCAAACTACTATGATGTAGCCAGGAGTAATCTTTATTGAACTCTATGGTTCCAATTATATCACTGCACTAGCCTAAAGCTTGCTGTCCTAGTGACGGAATGTTTTCAGAATTAGTCCAAGGGTGGTTCCCAAAGCAGTTTGTGTTGCACAAGCTGTTCTCCAAGACAGTTGTCTAGCCAGTTGTAAAAATCTGTCACAATGTTTTGTACAACTGGTTGCACAATCTCTTTGTGTCACCACTTCTACAAAAGTGTAATACAGCAAAAAGACATTATTTTGTGGGGAGGCATTTTGCAGAAAATGCAGAAAGCACAATAAAAAGGGCACTTTTTTCATTCTTGTGCTGGAGGCAAATCCTCAAGCTCTTTAAGAAATCCATAGACTCCCAGAGAACACCATCCTAGCCACTATGGATCTGAAATGCCTTTACACCAACATCCTGCATCAGAATGGACTACAAGCCATCATGAATACCATCCTGAATGAGGTTACAGTAGACCTAGCCACCAAACTCTGCCACTTTGTACTTCCTCAAAACTTCTTCACTTTGAGGATATCCCCAAGTCAGTGGTGATGCCATGGGCACCTGCATAGCACCACAATATGCAAACATATTCATGGCTGATCTGGAACAACGCTTCCTAGGCATATGCACCAAAATCCACTCCTGTCTATGATTCTTGATAACGTTTTTGTAGTTTTGCCACATGGAAAGCAATTGCTTGTGAAGTTCCATAAGGATCTAAGCAACGTCCACCTCATCATTGACCTGAGCCTGGAACAATTCACACAACAAATATACTTTCTTGATGCTATTGTATGACTGGACAATGGACTTCTAAGCACCACACCCTGTCCAAAACCCACTGATTGCTACACATACTTAAATGCCTCCAGTTTCCACCCAGAACACACTACCAAATCTATTGTTTATACCTAAGGCTTGTGATATAACCGTTTCTGCTCAAACCCACAGGATAGAGACTCAAAACTCTTGGATTTACAGCAGACATTTCTCAAACTACAATACTGACCTAAGGAAGTGAAGAAAAAAACAAGATTAATACCCAGGAACCATTCACTATAAGACAGACTAAAAACATAAAATGACAGAACACCCCTAGTGGTCTCCTATAGTCTCCAGCTGGGACCACTCAAGCACATCATGAACAAGATACAAGTTCTGGAGAATAGTACAATTTGCTCACAAGCTCTGGGAGGAAGGCCTTTATTGGCCTACAGACAACCTCTTAATCTTAAATGGCTACTCATTTACAACAGGGTACATAATGTAGATGGTAATACAGTGGCAAGATCCTGCCACAAACCCAGATGCCAACTCAGTTCCCAACATCTACTCTGGATCTACTCATTCATGACATCAGAGATATATTTACTTACTCTTCCTCCAGTGAGATATGTCATCCTGTGCTAGCAATGCCCTCCTACAGTCTGTATTGGACAAACAGGACAGTCTCTATATAAGAGCTTTAATGGACACAAACCTGAAATGGCAATACCACAAAACCCCTTGCAGAACATTTTGGCCTTTCTGGACACACAGTAGGTAGGTAAGTAAGTAAGTAAGGTTGTGGTCCTTGAACAAGGAAATTACAAAGGAAGACTACAAAGAGAATTGCTGAATTAAATTATATTCACAAATTCCAATCCATTAGCAGAAGTATGACCAAAGGCAATGACTTCATGGCATTTTGCACGAATTAATACAACAGTCCTCCCTACTCCCCATATAACAAAAAGAATCTTCTCAGAGAGAGTTTTGAACCCTGGGAAACTGATTTTTGGTAAGCAGATTTACTGCTTTCACACTTCGGCACACACTGACCACTGTACAGATCTGACAGATTTGTATCATTTTGCCCAGCCCTTTGAAAAGTTAGGGCCAAGAGTCATGATTTGCACCTTTCTGGATTCTATTACCTTCTATCGAACTCCCACAACTGTGTAAATATGCTTGAAAACCTGATCATTTAATATCACTCTGTGCTACGTCCAAAGAAGTGACCTTATATCTACAAAGCCTGACGTGAAAATAAAAACAAGTCAATCTTAACAGTGCTGCAACATTTTCTTTTTCTCATTTTCCCCTCCTGCTTCCTTTCTTCTTTTAAATGCTGCAAGAGACTAACATGACTACTCCTTTGAAAGCTAGCAAATTCTTGTGCTAGTTAGCGAGTTCTCAGTGACCTCTGTCATCAATGAGGTGATGAAAACAAGGCAGTTAATGAGATTTTTCACATCTGTAGAACAGAGAAGGGAAGTAGAATTGCTTGATGCTCCCATGTCACCATCACAACAAGGAAATGAGCTTTGCAACAAAGGCCATTTCCACACTACACTCTTATAGTGCTATAATTCCACTTTCAACATCCTATGGAATTCTAGGGTTTGCAGTTCACTGAGGCCAAAGAGCTGTCTGGCTGAGAATTCTAAAGGCCCCTCCCTAAACAGCAAACCCCAAGATTCCATAGGATGTTGAAAGTGGAATAATAACACTATAACAATCCAGTGCAGAAATGGCCAAAGTATCATACAAATGTGACAGACAGAATGATTGTGTTATTCATACAGATACAGATCAATATTGTGTAGTATAGATGAAAGTCTGCAATGGAACGTGCAGAACACAAAGTGAAGTTTCCATCTTAAACATGGGTCATGTTGAACCTTGGTATTAAGGATTTGTTTGTTTTTTTAAAGGAGGGTAGCAATTTGTAGAGAGTGAATATCCTTCAATGTGCTTCCCACAAAGGCAATAATTAACACATAAAATTCCAGACCTTCTCTCACCCTCTCTTTCTTGGAAAAGTGGTTATTTTATCACTTTATGAAAAAATTGCTATTTTAAACAGCATACGGGTGTATGTGACTATGAAATCAAACATTGTGCGAACAATTTCAGTAGAATCAGAAATAGCATATAAAAGTCAAGGGTCCCCAGTCCGATGGTTACATTCTACCACTTTATTCTTGCAATGGTTCTGTCTAGAAAGCAGAAGACTATTGATTTATACCTACAGCACACAAAAGAACTGGGAACAAGAGCTTTAGAATAACATATTTTTCTTCTTCTTTGACTTAAAAAAAGTAAGAAAAAGGAAGTAAAACCTTATGATATATTGGTAGGAAAAAAAATGGAATCCCAATCAAGTCAAGGCAAATACATCTCATCCTAATTAATGCTAGTGAAATGGATGGGAAAGTCTCATGAGACTTGATGAGATAGAGATTTAAAAAAAGTGTTAAAAATGTGCTATCTAGTACATGTAATTTCCTTCATAATGTTTGCCATTGTTTTATTGTTGATTTATTCTTAGCTGTGTTCTAGTGTATTTCAAGCTATCATGGATGGTGTGAAGGAAATGAGTTTATTTACATAGGGATACAATTCCTTTAAAGTCATTTGACTTCAATCAGGAATACAACTGAAGCAAATTAGACAAGACCATTTTAGAGTAAGCCTTCCTGTTCTGTTACACAGGAAGATCTGACTGTAAATTCATCTAAAATTCTGTATGAGCTGCTACAACAGAATTGGGAGCAAAATCATCCCTCTGACAAACTCTGTCTTTGTTTCAGAGCAGCTGACAACATTGCTGGGTTTTCTGTTGATCATATAAGCATTTGCTTATCCTTCTGGGTATTTTCGGCTGCATTTCAGAGACTGTGTGTGGAGAGATAGCAGCAGATCTATTTCCTGTTGCTGGGCAATATGTGTTATATTATCTGATAAAAGGAATGAGTAGGAGGAAAAGAATTGGGACCAGCTGAGCTGATCAAAGATCACTTCACTCCATGTAAATATTCGTGCCACCAATATGCAAGATGGTGAAAGAGAAGAATAGTTTTTCATCTTGGATCCCACTGACTGTATGTGTGTATGTATGTGTGTGTGTGTGTGCGCGCGCACGCGCATGTGCATGTGTGCAAGTCTCATTCGTTCCGCTAGTATTAATTTGGATGAGATGTATTTGCCTTAACTTGATTGGGATACCATTTGTTTTTTCTACACACATGGGAGATTATTGCTTAAATAGTGATTTTTCTGTAAGTGGAAACGTGCCGTTGTGGAACTGATATCACTCACATCTTTGTAGCAATGATGCTTCAGTGCTGTATGCTTGCATGATTGGCCCACTACCTTCGCTCTGCCTTCCTATCCAGTATTGATGGTGTGTGGCATAACACCTGGGCTTGTGATATTTATTCATTCCTTTAGGGAGCGAGATGCTTCAATTGTGCAACTTCAACAGTATAGATTTCCACCTCTTGTGAGAGGATTCCTCTGTCCCGTGAACATGAGTAGGTTCTAACCTTTTTGGTCATACAGGTACTACTCTGTGGTGCTCCTATTGCCTATAACTTTGTAACTTCATGAGATTTCTTTCTTTCTTTCTTTTTTGGTCACCATATCACAATTGTGATCTTTTACTTGCCATTTCTGTGACTGCTGATCCACATGCAGTGGACATCAGTTTTGGCCACTCTGTGATAATTGAACCTGAGCTTTCTGTCAAACTACTTCTTCATGTCCATCTGGTTTCCTGGGTGCTGAGCATCCTGGGACAGCAGATGAGGGTCTTCTTTACTTTAAATTCTGGCAGCTGTAGCCATCATTGGTGACATTTTTATTATTGTGTCCCTTTGAGTCAACTCTGACTTATGGTAGCCTTTTCGTGGTGTTTCCTTGGCAAGATTTATTCAAAGGAGGTTTGCCAGTTTCTTCCACTGATGCTAAGAGAGTGTGACTTATCCATCGTCACCCAGTGGGTTTCCATGGCTGAGCAGGGATTTGAACCTGGAGCATTAGTCCAACAGTCAGATCACTGCAAGACACACAATTTAAGTTCTAGCAGCTTTAGACATTATTAGTAATTAAAGATGTTGTGTACCCCTTATTATTTATACATGTGAACTACTTTTCAGCTTTTCCCTCCCTCCCTCCCTCCCTCCCTCCCTTTTTTCTTTTTCTGTGTGAAATGTATGGGATCATCTTCTTATCTCTTTCTAAAAAGAGATAAGATTACCCTGGCATGACTTGAGAAATCAATGTTGACTTTTAGTGATTACAGCATTGCTTTCTAAGTAATTACAAATTGACTTTTTAATGATCTTCTCTAGGATCTTTCCTGGTATTTTTGTCAGGCTGACTGGGTGATAATTATTTGGGTCCTCTTTTTTTCCTTTCTTGAAGGTGGGGACAACATTTGCCCTCCTCCAGTCTGCTGGGACTTCTCCTGTTCTCCAAAAGTTCTCAAAGATTATTGTGAGTGGTTCTGAAATGACTTCTGCCAGTTCTTTTAATATCCTTGGATGTAATTTCCTCTATTTTTACTCTCTGGAAAGTGCTGCAGTGCCAGTATTTATTATTTCTCTCCTATAAGTCTTGCCCTTTTTGCCTGAATGTTTGGCCATTCTGTCTCTGTCTTGAGCAAGTCTGATTGCTGCTGCCCCACTGGTACTGTCACAGTAATTTATCCCCGCTCACTCATTCAGTATCTATAATGAAGGCAAATAGTAATCTTGAGACCCTCTCCCACGTTAAAGTGTTTCCAGACAATGTTTTTTCTTTTCTATTGTGGCTCAAACTGCCCAATTTCCATCTCAGGGGCTGCTTCTGTCATGGTGCTGCCAATGTTGCTGCCTCTCATCTCAGTCTGACCTATAGAATATAATCCATACAGAATCGTTCAGTAGCAAGTAAAAATGTCACTGGTTCTTCTATTACAAGTGTAGTGGAACCTGTGGATACCAGTGAACTTCAATTCCCGTCATGGTTCACCATGGACGAAGCTAGTTGTGCCTAGTGGGAGCTGCAGTCTAAAAACATCTGGAGGTTTACAGTTCTATGGTCCTATTCTATTATCTCTTGCCATCCTTTAACTTCAATTGAAGCATAATGACTATGGCAAGTGGAAACTCTTTCTGTTTTGCATATTGTTTGAGAGGAGAAAGAGAAGTAATGTATTTACAAAATTTTCTTGTATGTTTTTGAAACTTCTTTATCTATCCACATTCCTTTAGCTCTGTAGCTTCAGTAACTGTTTGTCAAACAGTTTGAGTGTAATAGGATGCTGAGTGAACAGATACAAGAAAACATTTTGTGTCCTTGGGGAACTAATTTTTCAAATGAATATGCAGAGAGTTACACCGGAGAAATGAAACACAAATTGGCATGTGTATAGTGCAGATGGAGAATATTGGTGATGATGGCAGGCTTTTCAGAAATAATTGTCATGTATTTCAAGTCAAGATTGAGAGGAAGAGAATGAGAACCTGATTGACAAGGAGCACTGCAGGGATGCATCCACAGAATGAGGAAGCTTTAGAAATGATGACGCTAGGTTAGTGGGAGAGAAAGAGAATAAAACCAGAAAGATTGGAGTTTGGCATGTGTGCTTTCCTATCAGAACAAAAGTCGTTTCTCTCATAAGTGAGGAAGCCCTCAAGAACATGGGATTTTTTTTTTTTTTTGGCTTCTGTTGAAAATTTTTAGATGATTAAATTTGTGCCCTATGAGAGTTACCATTTCAGACTACAGGTGGCCACTCATGGGACTGAAAAATCCATACCTAAATAAATAGATATCTTCTTGCATAGAAAAAAAAAACCTAGAATGTCAGGGAGAAGGCTCAGCAGCTATTTTAAAGCAATTTAGACAAAATTTTATGTGCTGAAGTTGCCCCTTAGGCTGCACCTCAGAGATACAGCATGCCCTCCCCTCTTTTTTTGTCTGTCATGCAGAAGATTCAAGCTTGAGTCTCAGAGATCTTCAGCTGTCTTTCATAATCTTTCAAGTTGTGAAAGATACCTTACTAAAGCCCTAGACATTCTACATCCATGTAGAATGGGGAAGGGCAAAGTTTTAAGGAGTAGGCAACAGAATTGGAACCTTTCAACCTATGGGGGGCTGCATCCTGCTGTCATATCACTGGATTTTGGTTTTGCAACTGCAAAGGCAAACTAACTGCTATTTTCCTTAAAGCTGCTGCTGTGCTGCTGAACATTGGTAATATAACAAGAACAACAATCAAAAAGTTTAAGAAATTATATGACAGGTGGCCTCCATGTATAGCCCATCTGCATGTTTGACAGCTACCTCTCAGTAGTGTATAGTTCAAGTACAGACTCAACTCCTCCTTTTGGACTAGGCCATACCATCCAGTCCTTTGCACATTTGCTGATAAGTACATTCCACCATGGAGCTTGTGAGGTGTAGTGGTTTGAGCATTGGGCTATGACCCTGGAGGCCAGTGTTTGATTCCCCACTTGGCCATGGAAACCCACTGGGCACATTACACACTCTCAGTCTCAGAAATCCCCATGATAGGTTCACCTTTGGGTTGCCACAAATTGGAAATGACTTGAAAGCACACAACGAAACATTACACCATATTTGGTGGCACTTACTCCAAGGTAAAATTATGTAGGACAACATGATTCAGAGGCAGCTGACACACAGTATTTTTCAGTTGCTGGTATAGCATGTGTACTGCTAATTCTCTCCTGGCTTCTGAGTGCTGTTTTTCATTTGTCAAAGGAATCATCTGAAATCCCTTTTCTCTCATTTAGCAGGAAGAAGCCAGGTGTTTGGCTCACATGCCAAGGTATGGGAAAGAAGCTTGAGAAGGTAAGAGCTTCAGGAGGTGTAACTCAAATTAATAGAAGTGAGGAGCTTATTCTTGACTTAGGCCCTTTCCGCACAGCATTTGCCATGTGAAAGGGTGCCTGGAGCATCACGCAATTGTGAGAAGCGATCTGCACGATGCACTCACAATTGCGTGACGCTCCAGGGGCCAGCAGGCGCTGATCGCACACCTTTTCATTTTCGGCTGGAAGCCAAAAATGGTGCATGATTGTGCATTGCCCCCGGGCTCCGCGTGTACTTACCTGGTGTGCGGAGTCTCTGGAGCCACACCGGTCATGCTTCCTTGAAGTGGATTTAAAAAAAATAGTGTTTTTTTTAGGAGAATCCGCACACCAGGTAAGTGCACGCGGAGCCCGGGGGCAATGCACAATCATGCACCATTTTTGGCTTCCAGCCGAAAATGAAAAGGTGCGCGATCGGCACTCAGTGGGTGTGAAGGAGAGGAAGGGAAAGGTTGCCATCTTGTCCTTTCCAATAGGTTTAGGCAAAAGCAAAATGTAGCAGCCTCTCCTGCCTTATGTGTTCTTGCTCCTTAACAATGTTTGTCAACTTGAGCATACTCTTATGTTGTTTGACCACATATATTCTGGTTTTGATCTGGGAAATGTTGAAGAGTATAGTGATGCAAACTCTGTGTTCTATCAAGAAGTCATGACCCCTCTCTTGTATGACCTCAAATATTATTTTTTTTTTCTCAGTCACTAATGGAGTGGGGATAAAGATGATTGGATGAAGGGAAGAAATACATTGTATTTCAAATTAAGTGTGGTGTGTGTATGTAGCTCCATGGATTCAGGCTGCTTGTCAAGCATATGATCAAATAATAAGTCTAAGCCATTTCTTCAAAACACAGCTTTTTTTTTTTTTTGGTTACCTGTCAGCTTGGGGAACTGGTTTCCCAGGCTGCCGTCTTTATTACAGCACATCCCAAATATAACAAGAACCAAACAGCAATTAAGGAGACATGTGTCAGAACCTGTCCCTTATTTTGGAGTGCCACACATAGATGCTTCTGTGTCTGAATTCAGAAGGATTCAAAGATACTGCCACAGCCACTTCCACAAGGCTGAGTAGTAGGTTTTCACAGCAGTAGTATGAGAAGAAGGAAAATGATGGTTTGTAAGAAGTAGTACTAGAAGAATGAGCAGGACCACTATGGCTGTGAACTTATGCACAGTGATATACCAGGAGACTTCCCTTGCACAGATGCCAAAGGAAAAATGTATTCCTAAGTACATCTGAACCTTTAGCGTAGTAATTTTTGAACTGTGTCTCAGGGCACCCTGTAGAGCAAGGTGGAAAACCTATAGCTTTTTAGATTTTGCTAACCTAAAACTCTTGTTAACTCTGGGGTTGGTGAGAGTTGAAGTCCAGAGTTTGTTGGAGGCTCATATAAACTATTGCATTCCTGTTGTAATGACCTAGAAGCCTGTCAGTGGTTCCTCAGTGAGAATAACAGTAAATCAAGACCCTTTAGACTTGAGTAGGTGATGTGCACCCCAAGCCCTACTTTTTGCCCCCAAAACCTCTTGCCATTCTCCCCAAAACCCCAGCCCCCCCTCCATTCTTTTTGGAAAAATGGCTTTTCATGTGATTTTCAACCAATTTTGGTATGGAATTGATCACAATAATAGAAGGTGACCTATTGATGATGTTGTTGCTGTGTGCCTTGAAGTTATTTCCAACTTATAGCAAATCTAAGGTGAATCTATCATGGGGTTTTCTGGGGCTGAGAATCTGAGATGTGCCCAGTGGGTTTCCACTGTGAAGTGGGGAATTGAACTCTGATCTCCAGTGTCATAGTCTAATGCTCAGACCACTACACGATACTGGCTCTCCATTAGGGACTGCAAAAAATGATTAGGGATGCAAGAAAATATTTGAATCATTGATATAAATATGAGTTTCCCAAGTGGGAAAGATGGCAGTCTGGGAAGCCATTTTCCCCAAGCTGACAGGTCCAGAATCCTGGACAGATTAGAAATGTTATGGTTTGTGACTTCTGCACGAAAAATGCACATTTTCTGTGGAGAAAGCAAGTTTCCTTTGAAGAAAACATGCCTTTCTGTGGACAGAATAATACTTATGCAGAGAAAATAACATTTCTGTAGAGAAAATAACCTTATTGCTCAAATATTCCATATGGTTTTTTTTTCCCATACTAAATTGCAAAATTTCTCACAGTGGGAAAGAAAAATAATTTTAAAAAATGCCTGGGAGAAGGAAATTTACAAAGATTTACTGCTCTGAACCCCTCTGGTGGAGATTAACAGGCTTTAATCAGGGAATCAATATTTCCCTCATGTTCTGCTTGTGAATTTCACAGAGGCATCTGCTTATCTCCAGTGGGAAGCAGCATCTTGAAGAGAATTATCCGTTGGTCCATTTCCCCCAAAGTATGCCTCCTTCAGTGATAGTAGGGTGTGAGATTCTCCTCCTTTGGGCTGAGTATCTGTTCTTGGTTTTTAATTTTTTTCACAAAAGGGAACTTTCTCCTCCCCAGAAAACCTTGGGAGTGACATAATGCAATAAGTAACGCAGGAAACAGTCTCCCTGCCCTTTTTTCCCCACCTGGAAGGAAAGAGAGTTTTCTCAGTGTGCCTTTTAATATGAACTCATCAGATTTGCACTTCCTCAATGAAAACATGAAGTAGAAATAAGATAGTCTTCATGTCTAGAATTTTGCGAGAAAACAAAAATATCTATACATTAGGGGACAGGAGGAATATAAAAACATATAAATAGAAACATCTGTAAAAAAACCAAAACACTGCAGGCAAAATTATGTGCAAAATGTGTATCCTGTTTGTTTAATTTGATGTTTCCTCTAGATTGGCCATGTCTGGTAGTAAGTGGATTCTGAAAGGGGAGTTTAGTACTCAGCATGGCTGGTGAGCAGCAGGAGTCATTGTTATGTTTCTTCCTTCCAAACATTGTCAGTAGAGAAGCAGTCAGGACTCTACCTTGGGTCATATCTATGGTAAATAGGAGACAATATGCTTGGCTCAGAAAAGATTTGGAACCCATGAACGGATTGAGGCTGGTGTTGCCTTTCTACTAGCAACATGATGAGTTCTATTTCTCCTCCAGGTTAAGAATGTCAAACTCTCCTGTTCCATTGCTTGTTTGATTCTTACTGCATGCCCTTACTTTGGTTAATAAAGATAAGACATGTTAGGCTCTATTTTCTCTTTCAGATCTTCATTCAAGGGATGCAGGGATAATGCACAAAATGGCACAGCAGATAAGTGAAAATTTCAGTGTGTGTGACATTTTGACAGCTTATTCTCACTCCAATATTCACTGAAGATGTTTAATGAATGTAAAGACTACTGAGCTGAGGTAAAGAGGCTGGACACCATGTTATGGGTTAAATGGGATGCAACTTTAGTGCAACAAATACCAATCAGCTATGTTCACATATAACTTTCTTCTAGTAAAAGTAAGGTAGAGGGGATGCTGGGTGCCATGGTTTTCAGACCAACACACACTGCAGCAGAGCATTAAGCAACAAGCACCTGCTAAGCATCTGGCAAGGCTTGTCATATCAGCCAATCCATGCAGTGAACAAAAAACCATCTGCTGGAGATGAGACAACCTGCATCTGCCCAAACTCCAGGTATCTCTCCTTCCCCCAACATTCTAGCAGCCCCAGGGCTTCCCCCTCCCAATTTAACAATGTCTCCTTCATAACTATCATAGGAGGGGCCAGCCCAGCTTGGCTCCCTTCCCCGCACCCCACTCCCTTTGAATTAATTGCTATAGCTGATGAGTTAGTTTTTCCAAATAGTATTTACAAACTTTTAGGGAGAGGTCTACCCCATTGTCTCTGTAGAGATAAGCCAAGTCAGCACATATACCTGAGTGTGAGATGGATGCACTGCCTATCCAGCTGAGATTACAAATTATGTTCTGATTAGCATGGCATTGGGAAGCATTCATAACAGAGTTACTGCGTGTGTCCAGCATTCCTGACTGGGTAACATTTTAGTCCATAGGATGTGAACCCCTAGGAATAGGCATCAGATATTGTAGAGGTCTGCTACGACTCTGCGAACAAGTTGTAGCCCAGGTTTCTTGACTAGATCATTCTCACTCCAGTAGAGGACAATGACATCAGGTGGTGTTTCTGTCATAGCCAGTTCCATGAAGTGAGGGAACAAAGCACCTCAGTGTAACTCGTTGTTGACCCCACCAGTTGATACTTGCCAGATGCAGCATCCTGAGATCTTGGTCCCTGATGAGTAGACTGCATGTCACTCTACCCAGAGAACCAGGCTGTATTGCACTACCCATACGGTTATTGGAGGATCCGATCAAGAAACACAAAGAATAAAATGATGTGTGTGGTGGGGCTGGAGGCCTGCCCCTGAAATGTTCAGCCACCTGCTTGCCAGCCCAACTCCTTATGTAGTACTTGAAAGCCCTAGAATGCAAGCATTCCACCTTCTGAATACTAGAGCTGGGCAACCCAAAATCAGCTGCTGCCATAGCAGCTACTAGGAGGAAAGAACGAATGGAAAATTGTTGGTAGGCCAACTTCTGAGATGGCATGTCTAAGAACCAATCATAATTGGTACTGAGTGAGATAGAGGCCTGAAGTGTGCAAAAATAATATCCCCAGAACATGGTGGTGTAAAAATTAGTAATCCAGCATGGTCTGTACTGAGCAAATTTGTCCAGCAGGAGCCTTTTCCAAGGCAATAATCTGCCCTTTGTCCAGCTATTCCATATTTGAAGCTCCTGAAATGCACTTGCAAGCCATTGTGTTGGAAATGGAGGTCAGACAGTAATAAAAACTAATTAGAAGTGTCCCATCTGGATCTAGGGAGGAGTTCACTATTTTGTGTGTGGATGCACAGAATACCAGGTGGTGCTACGTTTTGCCATACACCTAAGGGGGTCAGGCTTGTTGGCTCAAACTGCCAGAGTTTTCCTGGCAGCTTTGTCCTTTTATTCAAAGCAGCAGGCTTTCCAGAGCCCCCAGCCAACTTTTGCATCCAAAGCAGCAGGCTTTTCAGAGCACCCAACTAACTTTTGCCAAACTACCTACAAGTAATAATTAAAACATTAGGTAAAAATTACCAGTAAGCCCATCTACTCATTAGAAATAACTGACAGTAAATTATGAAAGCAACAGCAGCAACTGGTCATCTCTTGTTTCCAAATACAGTAGACCCTCCACATTTGTGAGGGCTCGAGGTGCAGAACCCTCAAGGAAATGGAAAAAACCACAAATCACTCCCCTGTGTGATCCCCCTCCCATTCCCCTCCAGAGGTCCCTGCTCCCATTCCTTTGCCTCTGGTCCTGGGATTGTTGGGAGGAGAGGTAGAAAAAAAAACAAAGTAAAGGGCTTACCGATGCTTTCTCCTTAGACAGAGAAGAGCAGAGTTTTGCCATTCTAGCTGCTTCTGGCAGCCATCTTGAGAAAGGAGGGGTAGGAACAAAGAACGCACCTGACCAATCAGCAGCCATTACACAGCAGAATGTGCAGCCACATGCCAGAGAGAACATGCTTCCAGCAGTGGGGGGCTTTGCTCACCCAAAAGGGAAAAAAAAAGTCTGAGGTGAGAAATGCAAGGGAATGAGAGGAGAAAAATGGGGGGAGGTAAGGAAATGCCTTGTGATAATCAAATTTGCAAAGGTCAAACGTGCAATGTCGAGGGAGGACTGTACTAGAAAAGTATTTTAATCATGTTCAGAAACCCTAGGAAATAAATCCTCAAGAGCATTAGGGGGCACACTTCAAACTGAGTCCTTTACCTTCTGACATTGGCTTCCAGCCTGGACCATTGTGTCTTCCTTGCCAGTTGAAGGGATGCAGAAATGGACATAACTGAGTGTCCAGGTTCAACCTATTCTGTACATAGGCCTTCTTTAATACTCCTCAGGCATGTACAATCTCAACCCCTTCATAACAACAGTGGTGACAAGCCTCCTATATTTCCTAACCAGAAGGTGTCAATAAATGCTTGATGTAGACACAGCCAAAGCAGTCCTGTGTAGCTTCCTCATTGTTAACAGGCCATCAGCAGCAACCCTTTCACTTGTGATCTGTCAACCTTATGCTGAGGCTACTTCCTCTGAATGTCATTCAGTATGGATCTATCAGTGGTGATGATTGAGTGGTATCTTCTGCTTCACCTCACTGGCTGTATTTTCTTCTAGGCTAGGACATTTAAAACATCCAAAGGATTTTCAACCTGGCAATATTATAATGAAGCAGACCTCTGAAAAATTAGGGTTTTATTTTTTTCCTGCACTATTACTCTCAAAATTCAGCACCTCCATCTTTGTACAAAATCCCCCACAGTGCTGAATAATGGTAGTGCTGGTGGTAATGGCAGTAGCAGTGGTGATGATGCGGAGGAGATTGGCACTAATCAGTAGAGATACAGAAGTTCTCCAGTAGAAAAGTCCATGAAGAATGGTTTTCATAAGACTGGAAAACAAGTCATTACAGAGCAAGAAATGAGGACAACCCTACTGGGTTAGACCCAACACTTCAACTTGTCCAAAGTGTTGTTTACCCCACTAGATGATGGGATGCCCCCTAGAAGCTCACAAGCAATTGCAGAGTGTAGTAACAGCTTCAATCACAGTTTGAATGCTATAGCTTATTTGGAGCTTGTTTCTATGTACAGGCCAACTTACCAAATACAATTTTTCTACATGATAGTGACAATGGACAGATTTTCCCTGAAGTGCAACACAGCCAATAAGTTACATGCCAGCAGGAGATTCAAAATTAAAAAAAAAGGAAAGAAAGTCTGTTATTCAACCCAGGGTGAATCCAAGGGATGTCCAGGGGAATCCCAAATCAGACATGTCAGAACAAAGAAAGGCATACACGTTTATACTTCCCATAAGAAATGGAATTAGCATACTAAGTTACATTACCTGCTACGTAAGTCCTGGTGGGCTTCAGGTATCAGCGCATGTGCTTTGGCTCTGTTATGTAGTAACCCCCCCTAATGCATCAGTCACTTAGCATCTATCTGTTGCTTGCATTCCTATATTCTGGGAGGCTAGCACTGCTGTCTCCTTTGTTATCTGTAATTTATATTCCATTCTTCTTGTCTCTATGTCTCCCAGGTCAAGGCTGATATACTAATTTCCAGGCATCTTGGTTAGTAACAAAACAGCCTAGTAATTCAGAGGGCACTGGGGAAAACTCTGCAGAGGCCTGGTCTTGATTCCTTTATACTGTCCTATGCTACTCTAAGTCCCATCATTCTCAGGCGTCCAGGGTTCTCTACCATACACAGATGCAGATTTTCAAATTGCTTAATATATATGAAATTTCCTATATAAATCTCTTTCCATTTTCTTGAGTGTCAAGTTTTATAACTGCAGTTTCATCCAGGCTTTTCTTTTTAAGAGATAGATAGATAGATGGATAGATAGATAGATATATGTGTTGACACACACATACACACATAAAATTAAATGTTGCAACTGATGAGTTTGTGTATACAGCTATCATTTTTTGAGACATTCAATTAGTGAGTTTTCAGACCACCAGAAATGGCATGTAGTAAATAAACGTTAACTCTTTTTCTCTCTCTTTCTTCACAAACACTACACTGCATTTTGTTGAAACTGCTCATAATAGCACACATTCCAGTGATGTTGAAATTACATTTCCTAACTGACTATATTAAACTGTTCTACTGGAACATGGTTGTACAAATGCAACATGATTAAAGTCTTGATGCAGATGAAAGAGAAGTTGAAGTGACAGTGAATATTTATGTGTAACTGTTAAACAGAGAAGCATGTGGCATGAATAAGAATGTAATTATGTTTAGAGCAGCAATTGCTGTTGCTCCTTGTTTCTTGGTAGAGTATTACGTTGCTCTAGGAGAGACACATGGATTTCAAATGATAATGGAAAAGCTGGTTATGAATGAGTTGAAACACCACTTGCTAACATGCATTACTTTGCAGCTTTCTCTTTATCAAACTACTCTTATATTGCTTATTTATACTAGTTTTGTACAAGTACTAGTTTATACTAGTTTTGTACCCTTGGACTAGTTTACTGCAGATAGTAAATCATACTTCTTACATAGGTTCCAGTGTATCACTGCAGCCAATTTATCATAGTATTTTTTTTTAAAAAAATTATTCTCTGCAATCTTAATAAAATTGTGGTCAAAATTTCATTTTTTTTCTTTAAACAGATAACACTTAACTATCTTTCTATATTTTTCCAATGTTTTCCTTGATGCTATTCATTTGATCCACCTATTCTTGAGTCAGAAAAAATAAGTCCTTCAGTTTCTTTTTTCAGTGGCCTATTTTGTAACCATTAACCAATGTCCCATTCTATAATCAATCAAATCCCTCCCCCTTCCTCTTCTTCCTTTTTCATTCAGTTACATTCTGTGGCACTTAAGGCCAAATGAGATTATATGTTGTCAAATACCTGAGTACAATGCACATAATGTAGTGGTTACGCTGTTAAGATGGATTGTAGGAGATGGAACTTCCACTAGTTTAGTTTACCGACTAATTTCCTTCCTTCCTTCCTTCCTTCCTTCCTTCCTTCCTTCCTTCCTTCCTTCCTTCCTTCCTTCCTTCCTTCCTTCCTTCCTTCCTTCCTTCCTTCTTTCTTTCTTTCTTTCTTTCTTTCTTTCTTTCTTTCTTTCTTTCTTTCTTTCTTTCTTTGCTGTATTTTCATAAACCACCCATTAACCAGAGTTCTCCAGACAGTGTGTATGCACCTTCAAGTCATCTGTTGACTTATGTTAACCCCATGAATTTTAATGAGGTTTTCTTAGACAACAAATACTCAGAGATGGTTTTGCCTGTTCTTTCCTCTGAAATGTAGTCTACAGCACATGGTGTTCACTGGCAGCCTCCTATTCAAGAACTAACCAGGGTAGACCCTGCTTAGCTTCCAAGATCAGGGAGTGTAAAGGCAAGTAATAGTGTGTGTGTGTGTGTGTGTGTATACACACACACACATACACACATATACAAACAAACAGCAATACAATAGCACAAAAAACAAAAACTTGAAGACAGCATATATACTGTATTTGCTGGCATATAAGACTAACTTTTTCCCCTGAAAAATACTGTTGAAAATGGGATGCATCTTGTATACAGGTGTGTTTTAGATGCTGGCAAATAGTATTTGCCAGTGTATAAATGGGGTGCATGTTATAAACGGGTGCGTCTTATATGCTGACAAATACAGTAACCAAATTCAGATGAGATTAGTTTGAGCCAGTTATTCCCACTCAACCTGTCTGATCTACTTCACAGCTTATTGCAAAGATAAAGAGAAGAGAAGG
The DNA here is from genome assembly GCA_030412105.1 of Cyclura pinguis. Taxonomy (NCBI): domain Eukaryota; kingdom Metazoa; phylum Chordata; class Lepidosauria; order Squamata; family Iguanidae; genus Cyclura; species Cyclura pinguis. The sequence goes on from CM059599.1 coordinate 207,032,618, forward strand.
AGACTCATGCACATGAGTCTTGAGCTCACTGCATCCATGCCAGAAAAAGCTGTATCTCTTGAATATGACTAGGCCAATGTGGGAGAATTTTGTGTCAACTCCTTTTGAGGAACTTAACAAAATTTAGATGTTTAATATTCAGGACAGAAAGACTTTGAGGTTTTAAAAACTTCATGGGGAGAGAAAGCAAAATTGTCAGATTACCACAACCCTACATATGAATGGGTTAGAGGTCATTATATACTGCCTAATTTGAAATTCAAAGCAAATTTCAGCTTTGAAGCTTTTGCTTGGCCAAAGTGGTAGCTCTCCAAGTACAAGCACATGGTATATCTCTCAGTCCAGTTTTCTAATATTTCTGTTTAGCCAGAAAATTAGATGACTGTCTGTATGCAGGACATGAGCTTTGGATCTGAGCTGCATCCCACTCCACTCATTTTAATGAATCTGAGTCACAATTGAATTTTGGTGGATTGTGCCCACTAGACATGGAACATAACCATACAATCCATTTATAAATGCACCTAGATCACAATTCAGATTTGCTTCAATCCAGTGCAGTGTGACATTCTTACAGAAACAGATGTTAGCATGCACATAGATCACCTCCAGGTCTTAAATCTAGAGACTGTTTCGATATTGTTGATTAAGCAGGTCCTCAATGACACTTGAGAAGGCAAACCAGTTTAGGAAGCAGAGACTAGGTCATGGATGAGAATTATGCTGTTATAAAAATTTATAAGAATTTTAAAAACTTTGCAGATTCCTTAATATTCAAAATAGAAAAAAAACTTTAAAATTTGTTGGTGAAACTGAAACTTAAATGGATTTGTCCGTCCAAACACCCAAGGTTTCAGTATTTAAATCATAAATGACTCCCTTTGAAGCCTTGCACTGTAAATCCTGTTTGGAGCATGGAATTGGGGTTGGAACTTCTTTCTTCCTAAGAATCTCCCCATCTCTTAAAAACTGTATGACTGGCAGGAACAACTGGCAGGAACATTTTGTTTTTAAATTTGGGAAAAATGAAAAATTAGTTGATTTCCTCAGCTCCAGTTTCTCTAATCCTCACTAATGGTCTCTAGCCTGTAGCACTCCTTGAGTAGCCTTTTTGGTGGAAAGTGGGGTATACATTTATTTATTTATTTATTTATTTAATTAATCTGACACCTCAGGCAGTGCCCCCCATGCTTAATGTCAGAGCCAGTTTTGATGATCCCAAAATGAGTTCTACAGTTCACCTCATTACATTCTTGTTTCATGGGTCCGCATGAACATATCATGCTCTTGCTTCTCTCTTTTGCAGTTTAACCTCAAATATGTCTACAAAGAACAGGCTTTGGATTTAATTTTATTCTCACCTGTGAGATTTGTAATACTGCTCCTTTGTAATACTAGTTTTCCTGAGGACAAGAAACAAGCAGTTTATATATAAAAGATCATTGTCTGTTCACTCTTGGACTTGGGAAGCATCTTAATGAAAGATGTGCTGTTTCTCAGTAAACAAAAAGCTGCATTCAAAGTCCTCTACCCTGGCTGTAGATTCCCCCTTCTTTCCTGTCTAGAAAGAACCAATGACTCTGTGGATAAACACTTTGTAAGATTCATTTCATACCTTGCATCTGAGCTAGAAATTTACAGCACACATGCTGTGCAGACAAATTCTATGGAGAAAACTTTTTTTTTTTTAAAAAAAACACCTTGTAAAGTACAAATTGATTTACACCAGTGGGGAAAAAATGGTGAAAAATACAAAATGGCGATAGTAGCAAATGATACTACTTGGATATAGGGACTAAACATGACACTGGCAGTCAGAGGCTGTGAAAATATAACACACGGTTCAGCTAATGAGTATAATGTAATTCATGACCCACAGACAATAAATCAAGTCAGGCCAGCAATTTCATCATTTACCTATCATTCACCTGAATTTTCTTCCTAACTCAATTTATATATTGAAAATATTCCCATGCTGGATAATACTGTTTCAAAGTGCATTGCATGCCAGCACCCTACTCCTCAGTCAGGTTATGGTTGCAGGAAGTGAGGCACCAATCTCTGAGCATTCTAATGCTTTTGTGCAAGGTTGCACAACACACAAAGAAGGAAGAAAATTTTGCTTCTTTTCAGTCATCCTAAGTCAATTCTATCCAATGTTCATATAAATATGTTTCTTTTTTTTTTTTAAATCTTCACAGAAGTTTGTATCTAAATATGCACCTATAAATGCCTTTCATCTAAGTGTAGGCATTTCTAAATGTAAAAGAGTCTAAAGGGTGCATTTTAAAATGTATGTAAAATATACTAAATTATCCACTTCTCTCTAGAATGCTGATTTAGGAGGAAAACTTCCACAAATATAACGTAACCTGCAACCTGAAGCTGTAATCATATGCACATGTACTTAGGAGTAAACCTTCTAAAAATAGGGGAAGTTACCTCTGATGGGATTACAGAAGGTTGCACAGAGTAAACTGAGATGAAGAACATTTTTCTCCCCAGCAACCATATCTGGTATGCCCTGGGACCCCAAGGTAGCATATGCACCAGAATGTGTGAACACAAAGACATAATTTTTATCAGTTTGACGACTGAGTTTAGGGAGGGGCCTGAAAACCCTAGGATTCCATAGGATGTTGAAAGTGGAATAATAGCACTGTAACAGTCTAGTGCGGAAATGGACAGCAACTTTAACATGCCTATATTCAGTAGCTGCTGGTTTGCATTTCTTTCTACGGGGTTGGGTCTAGCATGTATTCGTGCCATTCCCTGTTGCTGATCTTACTCATAATTTCTCTCCTCCTGCATTAATTAGTCAGCAGTTAGTCTGGGTTTGTTTGCCCTCCATTTGGTAGTCTTCATTTCTCTCTCTCTCCTCTGTTTTGAAGATCACATATTTGCAGATCGCCTTACTATGAGATACAATGAAACCTTTAGTTTTTGTAAGTAAAGCTATGCCATATGTCTGCTTTATTTCTCTGCTACACTCGGTGTGTGGTGATTGCATGGGACTTATTCTGCTTGTGAATACTAATTACTCTGCTTGTAAGATACACTGCTATCTATTACATTCCCCAACACAGAGCACAACTCAATTTCGTGCATGTTTGCTCAGAAATAAGTGCCTGTGGGACAGTATTGAGACCTTCAAAGCCCAACTTTAGAGCCTGAGCTTCCAGTTTCCATACATTCTTGAAGTTTAAATAGTCTGCTCTTTAAGGACGCTTCAAGAGCAGTGTAATATTTAAAGGTACTTTAAGAGAATGGAATTTAAAATATAACTGTCTCTAAAGCTCTCTTGTCTCTGATCACTGCTTGAAGATGAGAAGAGTGTTCCTGCTTGATGCTGAACTCAGCCTCCCAGACTAGATCACTGTCCTATTGTCTTTTTGGAGAAATTAGGAAAAGAGGAGTGGGGGCACCCCATTTGCAAAAGAGGTCCACATATGGCCTGCGGGCCATAACAGATGCACTAAATGTGTAAAGATTTGTCTCCTCAAAGGAAAATGTCCAGGGTGCTCTATTTTTTTTCCTTTGGCATGGCAACCACTTTACCAGGATTCAAACAAAAGAGAAACTACCGTTGCAACTGGAAACAGGAATAACAAAGTGAGATGGTAAAATGACATTGACCTAAGACCACTTTATTAATTGAACAGGAATGTCTGCAAAGGAGATGTACAAAGGATCTGTGCTATCCAATTTCTCAGGCCTGACACCCAGGGCAGACCCCTGAAGGGAAGCCAGGAAAGGAAAATTATCTCTATTCCAGGTCCCTCCAGCCACACCCTCTCAGCTGGGGAGGGCAGTCATGATCTACGCTGACAGCTTTGAGTGGATGTTAATGGAAAAACTTCAAAGCACCACCCATATCCTTCTCATGGGGCCCATAGCTCTAGAGTCCAGGCCTCTGGTATGGCCTATCACATCTTAATGGGACCTCTGGGAGTCTATGATGACCCTCCTGCCCCCATCTCACAGTACATTCCCGCCTAATAGTGATCAAATTAACCTATTTTATAACAACCACTGAGCTAGACATTAACACAAACAAGAAGAAATCTGTGTTGAGTGGGTGAAATGCACACCTCCAGCTTAGAAGGATGGGGGGCAAAAAATTCTTACTAAACCTTAAAAAAAATCAACTAAGCTTACACCAGGTTGGGTTGGGTTGGGGAAGGGATCCACTTGATGAAAAGATGACTGCTATGGGCCTTTCCGCACTACACTATTATAGTGCTGTTATTCCACTTTCAACCTCCTGTGGAATTCTGGGGTTTGTAGTTTCCTGAGGCCCAAGAGCTTTCTGGCTGAGAGTTCTAAAGGCCCCTCACTAAACTGCAAACTCCAGGATTCCATAGGATGTTGAAAGTGAAATAATAGCAATATAACAATGTAGTGCAGAAATGGCCTATGATATGTGCATGTGTGTTGTGTTCCTTTAAGTTATTTCTAACTTATAGTAACCATAGGTGAAACTATCCTGGAGTTTTCTGTGGCTGAGAGCATATGATGTACCCAAGGTCACCCAGTGGGTTTCCATGGCTGAGCAGGGAACTGAGCTCTGGTCTCCAGGATCTGACGTTCAAAGTACTGTACCACACTGACTCTATATGATGACTTGGGCCATTTCCACACTAGTGCTATTATTCCACTTTGAGGCCTCTCCCTAAACCGCAAACCCCAGGATTCCATAGGATGTTGAAAGTAGAATAATAGCACTATAACAGTCTAGTGAGGAAATGGCCTAGGGCTTAAATAACCTAACCCCTGTAAATGAGGCATATGAAAGTACTGGGTGCAGCCCCACCACCTTTTGGTCTGGCCACAGATTTTGTTCCCCTACCCCTGGTTGGGGCAGGTGTGGGGATAGTAATGTGTGTGTAAAGAATTTTCAGCAAGACTTTTTCATCTGGGTTTATTTGCAGATGATTCATACATAAGTGACCAACAGAGAAGGTGCATTTCTAACCGCATCTGAGATATTTTTAATGTGCCTGGCAATTCTTTTTTTTTTAAATGCAGTTTTGTAACTACCAATCATATCCTGGGGGTTGTTGCTTCATGCTCTCTTTACATATTGCTCTGACTGCCATATCTACATGAACCTGACATGTTTTGACATTGTTTTGTTTAGCTAGTTAGTTTCTGAGTGACATAGTCTGCTTACGGATGGGGAATATGTCATGAAAGGTGAATCATTCAGACTTGAACTCTTCTGACCTGGTCTGCTAAACACATCCATTATAGGGGACTCTATGGTGAGTGTGGGGAGATTTGATAGAGGGAAGTTTGTTGACCCTTCTGAGACCTTTTATACCTGGTGATGATCACTGGCTTTTTTTTTAATTCTTCCATTTTATAAATGGAATTAATTATCTCTCACAATACAAGATGAGAGTGAGAGAGTGCACATAGGGGAGGAGAAAGAGGAGGAGGCCCTTGTCAGTGAATATAAATGAGAAAAGAACATTATATAGTTTCATAAAGTAGAAAAGGTAAGTTCTATGTGAGATTTTTCAGGAGGAGGAATTTTAAATAATACAATGATTTGTTGAATCCACGGATTCTCAGAATTCCGTTGGATGTGTTGGGAAAGAGTCAAGCATTTAGGCAGGAGGTATGCGACCCTCACATTAGAAAAAAAGTGTATTGGATTATTAAGGTACTTCTAAGGCCAGTTCCACACTATTCTGTTATAGTGTTATTGTTTCACTTTCAACATCCTGTGGAATTCTGGGCTTAAATTTAGGGAGGGGCCTTTAGAATTCTCAGCCAGAGAGCTCTTTGGCCTCAGTAAACTACAAACCCCAGAATTCCACAGGATGTTGAAAGTGGGAATGATAGCACTATAACAGAGTAGTGCGCAAAGGCCCTGGGATAGGATAATAGTCCATAAAATGAATCAGTATAGACGGTACCTCTACCTTCACAAGAATCCACAAAGGATTCTTATTTCTTTCCAGAGTAGCTGAGCAGCATCCAGACTGAAGAGTAGGCACGAAATTCTTTGCTAAATTAGTTTTAGAAGGAAGCAATGAGCAATTTTAGCCATTGTCTTCTGGCTTTAAGGAAGTTGTCAGAAACAGTGCAGTTTTCAATGGCTGTTTTTGTTTGGGACTTATTCTGTGCAAAATTTGCATTTTTTTTAAAAAATCAAAAGCATCATTGTCTGAGCAGGAAACTCAAATGTTGTTTTCTATGAAAAAAAGAGAAGCCTTTGGATCTTGTGCAGAGTAAGGCCATTTCCGCACTACACTGTTAAAGTGCTATTATTCCACGTTCAGCATCCTATGGAGTCCTGGGGTTTGCAGTTTAGGGAGGGACATTTAGAATTCTCAGCCAGAGAGCTCTTTGGCTTTCAGTAAACTACAGACCCCAGAATTCCACAGGATGTTGAAAGTGGAACAATAGCACTATAACAGTGTAGTGCGGAAATGACCTAATTTCTGAACTATGAAGTTTCTCACCCCACCATTCTTCTCACCAGTGGTTCCTAACACTGAAAAAATAGTGTTTTCTCAACCTTTTTCAAATATTTGTGTATATTCTTCTCATCACTACTTGAGGGCTGCATGTTCCATAGCCCTAATGTAAGGAGACAAGCAAGGCTGTCCCTATTATCAGTCAGAGTGAGATAACAGCCTCAGATGGAAAATATCACCATTTCTGCATTACACTGTTATAGGCTATGTCCGCACTAGCCTGTTATAGCGCTATGATTCCACTTTCAACATCCTACGGAATCCTGGGGTCTGCAGTTTTGGGAGGGCCCCTCCCTCAACTGCAAACCCTAGGATTTCATATCATGTTGAAAGTGGAATCATAGCGCTATAACAGGCTAGTGCGGAAATGACCATAGCGCTGTGATTCCACTTTCAACATCCTATGGAATCCTGGGGTTTGCAGTTGAGGGAGGGGCCTTTAAAATTCTCAGCCAGGGAGCTCTTTGGCTTTCAGTAAACTACAAACCCCAGAATTCCACAGGATGTTGAAAGTGGAATAATAGCACTATAACAGTGTAGTGCAGAAATGGCCTACGTTGGAGGGTAATAATAGCAGTCATTTGGTTTTTCTGTCTATTCCTCAACTCTGTGTTGGATGAGAGGGCTGCATATGCCACAAAGCCTACCATATTCTTTTAAACTGACCTGTTGCATTTAGCGCTGCTTTTCTTTTGCCAGTATTCATTTGGCAGATGCTGGGGCAAAACAACAATATATATATAGCTTTGGGATGTGAAATGAAGAGACAGCACAACCTTGCCTGCCTCAGGGAACAGAAAGTCTTGGGCTGGGCCTCAAAGACAGCTTCGTGGAGTTTTAGAAAACAAGACTCTTTCAGACCTTAAGGTTCTGATTATTATTCTAAAAGATCCCTGCAAATATAGTTGCCAGGTAACTGAGCTGTTGGAACTTCAAACAACAAGCTCCATAGATGTGGCTTTTTTCCACATGAATTGTTTTAGCAATGACCTAGATGATACAGATCTATAGTGTGTCAGTTTGTACAAGCAATGATTATTTTTAAATGGCCCATACAAGAAAGAGAACACATTGTAAAAGGATATGCGTGGGGGAATGTGCTGCTGATGGATTTTCATAGCGGTACTTACTTGGATAAGAATATTTGCTGGTAGGATCTGTGTTGCGTCTGACTCATATCTCTCTGTGTAATTTGTTGATGGAGGAAAGACGTAGGAATGTATGTGAGAGAAGATGTGACATCACTGATATTTGGGGAGGAGTCTCTGATTTTTTTGTGGGCTAACTGCAATGTCATTTTGAAATTAACATATATGTATTTGTTGTTTTTGTCTTATTTGAATTCGTTTACTTTTCTCTGTGAAGAAAATTGCTTCCTCTCCCCTCTAGGAAGTATTATATGCATTGATGAGTTAATGTGAACCACTTTAAGCATAGTTTAGCCAAAGGCATCATTTACTATAGGAAAGAAGCCTATAAATAAATTAAATTCAAATTTAAAATTGAATTACACATTGGCACTTCCTGAAAAGTAGCATCTAATGAAGTCTCAAGGGCTGGATCATGCCTTCTATTGTCCCCTTTCTTCAATTCACAACAATAGAAAGAAAATGTATATATTTATATGGAGTCACAAACGTTCAGGATTCACCAGATATAGTAGCTCCAGCAATGGAAAAGCCAGAACTGCAGATTTAAGTGATCTGGTCTTTGAGCCACCCAAAACCAATGGCAAGCATTTGTACCAACAGTCAAGGCTTCTTGCCTTTGAGAACACTCATAATCCTGAGAAACATTCATATTTCTGAGGTGCCCTCTTATTCCTGATTAACCCGATGTTGGGCACTTAGTGACTCAATGTAACTCTGCAGGCTACAATAGATTCCGGCTCTTTAAAATTGATACTGTTTTTAAAAATGGTATGTTGCACACCTTCAGGGTTCAAGTAATTTCCATTCCAAATTCGAAATGTTCTGGAACAATGATACAAAAACACACACATACACACAGAGATGTTACCACACCATACACCCCCACTCTGTGGATATGTCCATAGTTGGACATATTTTATGGCTGGAACACACGTTTGAAAGAGCGCTGGATGTACATATGTTGCAAGGTCAGGGTGACCTCAGACATGATAAGTTCAGAAAGGATTAGGCAGGAAAGCCCAATGCTGAAGGGCTTGGGACAATCCTCTCAAGAACTGTAAGCTATAAGCACTCCTGAAAACAAAAGGCAAAACTGCCCAGGTGAAGCATTCAGGGACCCTACTGTTAGCATATTCTATGAAGACCTTCCCTATTCACACTTCCTGACCAAAACATTAAGAGATTGTTAGGACTCTCATCAATGCTGTGTCACCTGGAGCTAAGACAATCTATATCTATCTATCTATCTATCTATCTATCTATCTATCTATCTATCTATCTGAATTTATTAATGTAAAATATCTTACCTGTACTCCTTTGTCAACTCTATGAGAAAGCAATTCCTGCTTTGTGCATCCATCTCCTCTTTCAGGGCAGGAAATACCATATAAAAAACCCATCTCCACTCCCAGTAAGTTGTAGTGCTTGGATGTAATACATGGTGCTGTTACCCTGACTTCTGGGGGTCCTCTGGGGGACACCTTGATGTGCTCCAAAAATGCAAAGATTGGGGAAATTAGTGGAGCACTAGCGTGGCAAAAATGAGGGGCAGGGTAACCCAGCAAGACCTTCAACCCAATTTTTACAGGCTCAGACCAAGCAAAAGCCAGCCAAAGATTAAACAGTAAGCTGAAAATGTGTTTTTATTGGGGGAATTTACTCATGCATACACACAAGATGCATACACAAGATGCATACAGTCAAGCATTCACACATGAGCTAACTGAAGGAGAAAGGGAGGAAAAAAATATGGATAGAGAGGCTGAGGGTTTTTGGGGTTATATAGTTACCATTCCAAAAGAGTAGTGAAGAGCTTGAAATGTGACTTAGACTTCTGTCTAAGGGCAGACAGGTCAGGATTCAGAGCAATATAATGGAGTCTTGCATTTCATCTGACTGTAACTGACTTCTCAAAATCAAGGTTTTATATACTCTCTTTTCCTCCCTGAAGGGGTGTGAGTTGATTGTTCTCCCAGCCTAGTGAACAATAAGAGTTGCAACACAGACAATGGGGTCTGGAATGGACTGATTGGTTTCAATGTCTTGGTTGAGAGGGGGTTTCTGAGCTATCTGCAGTAGGATATACCTCTCCCCATTCAGTGCAGATGAATCATCTGGACTAACAGTTGGATTTTACTTCATAACTGGTGATAGACACTATCCTCCAACAAAATTTGGGACAACGGGACAATCTAGGGTCCCAGGTTGCAAGGAACTCTGTCTTCCAGAGAGGAGAATAGCAGGAGAGCTAGGTGGGGGGAACATACCACAACTACCACTCACAGTCTGTGAGACAATCATTACCACCTAATTGCATGATTGGCCCTGACATATATATAACGAATAGCTTGGAAGCAACTAATTTCAAATAACTTGTTATGTGTAACTAATTCATTCTGAAGGCGTTGCATTACGGTTGTAATGTAATGATGCATAACTTTTTGTTATACCATGGAGTTGTTAACTTTTCCTGACTTTTATAGTTATGGGGTGTAATCTGATTAAACTATGGAGGAAGAATGTCACACATTGCAAGCTTTGTCTTGTGTTATGCCTTGTGCTGTGTTGTGGGTATAGAGACAACAAGGTAGACAGATCATAGGCTTGTTACATTCAGATTTTTTTGGAAGGAACAAAACAACTATTTTAGTTACTTTGGAGGAACATCAAAAGTCAATTGCTTCTTTTAAAAAACTGTTGACTATAAAACAAATAAGTGAGAGGGACAGTTGGAAAAATAAATAATCATCAACTAATTACTTTTAAAAAATATTTTCCCCATATTTGGGAATAAGATAGTACATTCTGAACTGGTACAGACTTCAGTCCTGAATACAGGACTCTAACCACTGTTATCCAATCCTGTAAGCAAATGTTCATGTTAGTTCCTCTTTAACTCAATACGACAGAGAGCACTTCTGTCTCCACTGCTTCACTCCAATCAATCCCACAGTTTAAGAATTTGATACAGTTATACCATGAGCCAAAATGCTTTCAACAGTTGCTAAGGCAACCCAACAGATCCGAAATACAACTGGGTCATTAGAATTGCAGGTCTGCACTATCCAGACATTAGATCTTTGCCTGCCTGTTGGAGTAAATGTCCCATTTTATGAAATGATTTGAAAGGCTGGGAAAGTGGCCTTTACTCTACCATTCCCCACTTCAGTGCATCACTGAGCCAATGTGTCAGGTGTTTATCTTTTGCTTTGCCTGTAACATATCCTGTATTGTAACCAAGTTGTTCAGTGATTGCACTGGCTCTGTTTACCTTGCCTCAGATTTCTTCTTATGTTGCATTCCGCCATAGAAGAACACGTTTGAAACAGTGATGGAGGATCCTTGAAAACTGAACTCTCTTCACTGTGCATTTGTAATGAAAACAAGTTACCATAATAATCACAGGCTAGATTGCCTGAGAACAATAGGTGCTGCATGTGCACACATACACCTGCCCTCTTCAAAACCTCTGTGGTGGTATAGTGAACAGAAATAAATAATAGTCATAACACTCGCTGTTCCAGATATGCATTTCTTTCTTTCATTTCTTTCACAGACAAATAGCATACTTCCCAACACTTCACAGACAAAAACTGGGACACATATGGCCAAGCAACACCAGGGTGTGTACAAAATGGCAAAAGTTATTAGTGAGGAAGAACAGACAAACTAGGAGAGGTTGCAGCAGTTTACTTTTGGCTGAGCCTACTGGAAATGACAAGAAACTTCCTCCTCCTCTTCTCCTTCCTCTCCTGATTCAGTTAACTGAGTAAAATTACTTTTGGACTTAGAATTCATTTTGCAGCTATTGAAGGAAGCTGAGGACAAAGGGGCAAGTGGGAGAAGAAAAGAGAAGCTGGATCATTTAAAAGCAGCTGAAAAGATGGGATGGTAGAGGATTAACTAGGACGGTCCCTGACAAATAGGGACAGTTGGAGAGCATGGGTAGGTTTAGCAGGTTTTTGTGCTACATCAAAAACCTGCAGCCACATTTGAACATACATAATAATGAAAAGAGTGTGCATGCTGCATATAACTGGCTCATTCTACTCTCAACTGTCCTAAAAAGTGGGAGGCTAGTTGAGCCATTGCCCTATGTTTTTAGCCAATGCTGTTCCGGTTCTCTTTAACTTCAAGCAGTTGGCTATTCATAGACTCAGTGCTAGTAATCTCTTGGTTTTTCCATCTGTCAAGGGAATGCACCTTAACAAAATTTCTTTCTTTCACTCTCAGGTCTCATCATAACCCACCAAAAGATAACTGCAACTGAATCAAAGCATGTCTGGAAGGAATGAAATAAAGGAACACAATGAAAGGAAGAGAAAAAGTGCTTTGGGGGAGAAAATGTAGATTCAACTGTGAACTGACAATGCACATACAGATTTTTTCTGTTCTTTATAAAAAAAAGAGAGGGAGGGAGGTGAAGATAAAAAAATACTGATATACATCACAATATCGTAATGCAAAATCAAATGCCACAAAGCTTTCTGAAAGGCAATTTAAGATAAAAGCTCTGCAGCTTGTAAGGTCCACAGACACACTAAAGAAAATATGCTTTCAACTGTTCTTCCTTTCAAACAAAATGTTCAGCTTTGTTCAGACAGGCTTGAAAGCTGAAAATATTTGATGCAGATCATTCTGTCTATCTGTTTGTCCTAAGAAAAATACCCTGTGTTTCAGCGGCTAAGCAGCCAGAGCCATTTCCAAGTAGGCAGTTTGGCCATGATAAAAGAACATTCCTGAGTCTCAGTTGCCCATGACAGAATTTGCTTCCATGAATTGGCCACCAATCCCACTGCTCTGTATGAATCAAAAAAACAATCTTGGTGACTTTCAGCCCCCCCTAGTGAATTTCATACACAAACAAATAGCTTATATGTTAAGTCAGACAATCCCAAATGTGTCATTCAAAATCCATCAAGCCATTTGTGTATGTTATAATGACAAATAGACACATAGAAACTTACTGTCATTTATATAGTTAAACCAAACTCAGTTCACAGTAGTTTTTCAAGTAATGGTCAATACTATCCTGTCTAAATGAAAATAATAACAATAATTGGGTTGACCCTACGACTCTCATGTGAATTTTATGTACACTATGCAACCTATATTTTAAGTCCTAACTTAGCCATCCTATACGTTAACCATGCAATCTGTCCGGCTATTTTCACTTGAAGCAGTGACAAAGAGATCCTTAATGTTATTTATAGTAGATGACCAGAAGGGAGAATGAAATGTAAAACAGAGAAATACCAAAAGAGAGGTGCTTGAATTAGGGGTCATGACAGTCAAAAGACACACACACACACACTCACACATACACACACACACACACACACACACACGTGATTCTAATCTTTCATGTTATGAAGGGGCAAATTATGAAAAGCAAAACATGGCCACATGTCATACACACATCTGTCTCATGCTCTTGGATCACTTCTTCAGATAACATTTATGAGCCTCATAATGGGGTAGTGAGATCCACAATCAAAAATACAAGATATGCAGATGACACTGTATTAGTAGCAGTAAATAGCAAAGATTAGATTGACCAGTGAAGAAAGTCAAGGAAGAAAGTGCAAAGTCAGGTTGAACACTGAGAAAACAAAAATAATGACCACAGTTGATTTACATAACAATGAAGACATTGAAATAGCTACGGATTTTCCATACCTTAGTTTAGTCATTAGTCAGAAAGGAGGCTATAGTCGAGAAATCAGAAGAAGACTAGGAAGGGCAGCTATGAAGGAACTAGACAAGATGAGGTACAAGTTTTAAGATACATAATTGAATATCAATGTCAGGATCATTCATTCCACCGTATTGCCAATTTCTATGCATAATTATGAAAGTCAAACAGTGAAGAAAGTTGATAGGAAGAAAATCAACTCCTTTGAAATGTGGTGCTGGAGGAAATTTTTGTGGATACTGTGGGCAGCCAAAAAGACAAATACATGAGTCCAAGAGCAAATCAAACCTTAACCCTCCCTAGAAGCCAAAATGACTAAGCTCAGGCTGTTGTTGTTTGGACATATCATGAGAAGGCATGACTCACTAGACAAAACAATGATATTAGATAAGGTATACTACAATAGGAAAAGAAGAAGAGCACAATATAGGTTGTAGACCTCAATCAAGGAAATCACTGTCCTGAGTCTGCAAGATCTGTGCAGTACTGTTGATGACATAGGGTCACCATAAGCCAAAGTTGTCTTGATGGCATTTAACAGCAACAACAGAGACCCATCCAGACGTCAAAGTTGTGCTGTTGTGTTTTATGCTTTGTTTGTTGGACTACCTTCCTTATTATCATTTTCTGGTTGATTTTTTTTTATTCCCATCTTTAAAATATATTTCAGAAGAAAACGTGAACACGTTCCACTGGAATACAGAGGGTGATCATCTTCCTCTAAGTCAGGGTTTCCCAAATGGTGTGTTGTGACACATTAGTGTGTCACCTGAAGCGTGTAGGTATGTCACATCCCTGGGCCAAGAATGATCCCCTCATCCGAGTCTTGGAAATGGATGTTATTATTTATAAATCATATATTTTTAAAAATATAAATGAAAGGTTTTTGTGAGATATGTTGTGTCCCCATACATATCGTCATTACAATTTATGTATGTGCCTGTATCTCTTATAAGGGGTTAGTTTAACCTCTGATTTGCTAGTAAAACTGAATTACTGTGTCGCAAAATGATGCGTGTCTCAAAAGTGTGTCACCAACATGAAAAGTCTGGAAAGCTCTGTATATTGTCAAAGCCACAATCTCATGTTTCCTTCCATTCACAATAATTAGGTTTCCCACTCTAGACACTATCTGAAATGATTTCTATGTTATGTTGCTTTGTGCGCCATTAATCTAACTATTGTGCACAGCTTGGGAAAGCAGCTTTTTGGATTACCGTTCTCAGAATACTCCAGGCAGCATGGCCACCAACCACATTGGATGTGGGATTGTGGGGGGCTGTAATCCTAAAAGTAACCATTTCAAGGTTGGGTTGACTTAACTGTTATGATATGAACTTTAATAGACAATAGTCAACTTAATCAGACTCTATACAAGTTTTTCATTCCATCCCTGTATGGTGTGCAAGAGAGCTGATTCAAAATGACTACTGTAAATGAGAATAACGTGCTCAAGATGGAAAACCTGTGATGTTCGATCCCAATTATAGCAATGCATTAAAAGGTTTTTTACCCTCTGGGGTATTCCTGGCAAGTGAAACTGAAGTTAAGTGTTCCTCCTACTGTGATTTGGAAGTCTAAGGGGGAAATTTTGCATCGCTGTCATTACAGGGCAAGGACACCAATATTAACCAGATGGTTCCTGCTATTTGATAAGAGTTGTGTTTATGGCAAGAATTTCCGGTTTACGGCTAATGATGAAACATTTCCGTAAAATGTGGAATTTTAAAACAAGGCAATATGAAGCTTTTAACATAATCTTTTCTGTAGCACTTTTGAAAAAAAAAAATAAAGGTAATTGCTCAGTGCTGATTATTCAACTGCTGGAGGCAGGGTGTTGGGTTTAAGGTTTGTATCTAGGCTAAGGGGAAACAGGGAAGATATAAATTCCCTGTTACAGGGGTTTCACCTGCTACTGCTCTGTTCCTGTGGAAAATGTAAAGTGCCCATTAGGACCTGTAAAGCCCTATAGAGCCTGGGTCCATACTACTTAAAGACTGATTAAATAAGCCTGCCTGAGATCCCTGGGGAAGGGCTTTCTCTCAGACCCACTAGGGTCACAGGCATGTTTAGACATGTGAGAAGGTCTTCTCAGTAGTGCTAGAACTCCCGAAATGGGAAACTAGGCTGTTTGCTTCTCTGCCCTCCTTCCACAGGCAGCCAAAGTTAAAAAATAGAACTAGGCAAGCTTTGACTATTAGTTGGTGCAGCAGAAGGATCTTTTAGTGAGGAAGATACTATGTTTTTTTCCCCTCACTTTTATGTTTCCAGTGCTTTCAAACTGTTTTAATGCTGTGCTGTTTTTAATGGAATTGTATCACAGGTAGAGAAACTCAGTCAGGGAAGCCACTGCCCTGACTTTGCAGGATAAGAGTTGGGCTAGAATAACAGGATGTCTTGGAGACCTCTCATTCATAGGTTGTTATAAGTTGAGGCTGGCTTGGTGGTTATTCACAACAACAATTTTTAATAGGATAGTCTATCTGACAGTTTTAAACAATCGATTCAGGATTCTCCTTGTCGGTTTTTTCCACGCTTGAGAAATATGCTTTTTAAAACATTTTTGGAATATTTTTGAATATTTTTTTCCATCCATAATTAGGAAGAAACCAATAACCATAACTGTACTGCCAAGGTCTTGCATCAAGAGATGTATTTCCGGCAAGTAGTTAGGATAACATTTCCTGGTAGAACCCTACCACACCCATCATTTCAGTGTGGAAGCCCTCCTGGCGCCATTTCCATTTTGGTGGACAGTGGAGAGCAGCATAGACGTAACTAGAGATTTCCCTTTAGATGTATTCACTGCAATAGCATTCTCAGATACCTCCTGGGCTCCTCAGAGGTTCTTGGGATAATATTATTACTGTGTATTCAGCTAAAGGGAAGTAGTTGGTTGCATCTCTGCAAAATCCCCCTGGTCTCCACTGATATAAAAATGACCACACTGTGGGGTGGGGAGGCTGCCAAACTGAAAAAGTTGGGTTTTGGGGAATTTGGTTGTTGCATGGTCAGAATGGAAAGTCAGTCTACAACGACCAAAAAAGTGGTGTGTGCGTGTGTGTGTATCTGCTTTCATGTTGCTTGGCAACTTATGGTGATCCCATGAATTTCATGGGGTTTTCATAGGCAAGGAAACCACAGAGGTAGTTTTGCCAGTTCCTTCCTCTTCGCCGACAGCACCTGGTATTCATTGGCAGTCTCCCATCCAACTACTAACCAAAGCTGACCTTCCTTAGCTTGCAAGACCAGAAAAGTGTGTTATAGTGGTATAATTTGGACGCATGCCATCTTAACTTATTAACAGTATGACAATTTATGTATTTGAAAAGCATAGTGGTCTATGGAAAAGAAAAGTGCTTAAAAGTGTGCCTGTTAAAAATGTGAAGGACAATGCATGAAGTGGGAACAGTGTGTACCAAAATACTGTGAATTTCAATGTGAGAAGAAAAGTGCAAACCAAATTTCTATATAATCCAATATGAAACAATAACAGAAAGGGAAAAAAGGTGGGAGTTAGATAAATGCAATGAAATCAAGAATGTCAGGGTTTCCACATCATTAGTTATGTGATATGACAAATCTGGACTGTGAGACACCAAGGCCATTATTTGCCTTTTAATCACTTGCAGGTCATAGGATCAGTTCCTCTGAAACCACCTCTGATCTTTAAATAAGCTAGGGGATTTTGTACATTTCTCCTTGGCAGTATACATTCTTGCCCTAATTGCAGAAGAGGAACCTCTGCCCTTCTTGTGTTTGATAGATGGTTCTTGTTTCTGTCTCAGACACATCCAGGGAAAACTTTAGCCATTTTCCAAGTGGCTTATTAGGAAGTGAGCACAACACAGCAACAAGTATGCATTGTCTAATAGTGCCAGTACTTCCCTTTCCCCCTGAGAACTGGCATATATAAATGGAGAAAAAAAAGAAAAGGCAATTATTTCTGAACTCTGTTGGACCAACTGCTGATCAATAATATGTTTGATTTAAATTCTTGGGCTTCCTTCCTTCCTTCCTTTCTGAAATAATATTGCTAATTAGGACTGCCAGGTTGTAAAACAGAGAACAAGCTTTTAGCTTTAAGTGCCCCAATAAAGTGGAAGATGAGAAAGCCATGCTTGTTCTAATTATACACTGGCAAAGCCAGTTTCTTCTTAAATGCATCTTTTGACAGAAACTCTACTGGCAAAATGAATGTGAGAACAGCATTTGAGCTCTCCTTGTGTCAGACTGTAATATTTAGTACCAATCATCTCTAGGTCCGTCTGGTTTGCCCTCAACTCAGCCAACCCCACTTCTCCTGTGCTTAGTAAAATTACAACAGTAAAGAAAACAGTTTTGAGTTTAAAGGACTTTGATGGCAGTGCACTTACTGGGTTGGTAGCATTTGATGTGCAATGAGAAAAGGCTGGGATACTTTACGTTTAATTAAATTCCCATTCTCAAATACATAAATAAATGAAGGTCTCTGCTCCCTTTCCAGTGCAACTGATCAACACTGTCTAATGTATATGCCATTATTTCAATTATGTTGTTTTTATGGTTTATAGAGTTGGCTTGCTTGCAGAGCTTTTCCTGAAATCAGTTTTATTTTTCTTTTGCCAGTACAATTTTACAGCCTTATTATTATAAGGCTATAACTAAAATCACGTAGATAGGAGAAAACTGCCAAAATGCATTCTTTGTGAGGTAGAAGAGGTGGCTGCCACCAGCATTTGGGAGCTTTGGAAGCCATGAATTCCTATTTCAAGCAACAAATGAAGATTTTTTTAAAAAAATATTGGGACAGTGCCTGAAGGAATTTTGACTTGCCTAGAGGAATTGCTACCATCTGGGCTGATAAGGCCAGGTGGCAGAAGACTTTAGCAGTAATACCTGGTCTGTTTTCCAGCAAATACCATAAGAGATGAAGTCTACTTGTACGGGGAAGCCACTGGCTCCCATGGCAGGCATGGAAATGAATCCACTCTGAGTTGAAGTCCAGATATTAAAGTAGCTATTCAGGGTTATGAATCCTAAACAGTCTGGAATAAAATGCAGTGAGAATTTGTAACTATTGTGGCATGGAAGCCTCTGGGTGCTCTTGGATGCTACTATAAGCACAGAGATGAGTAACAGAGAAGCAAGGTGAGAGTAAGCCCAAATCTGCACCAAAAGCAGGGCAAAGAGGGTCCCAGATGGTATACATCACCACTATTGTTCTTTTCAGTACCAAATTTGTCACATGACTGGTGGTTACAAGCTTCATCTGACATGTGTGGTGGGATAGGTATTGATTTTTTTGAACGTAAAAGCTTTGGGTCACATGCATTCTCATCTGAAGTGGCCAGACACAGATTGACTATATCTGTATGAACTAGGTCCTAGTTGCTTTAATAAAGGAAATAATATGTGAAATCTGAGCTCTAATAAGAAACCACATGGACCAATCTTCATCCAGAATAAAATTTTTCATGGTGTTGCCAATAAATGGCCAAGATTTCACATCAGAATGAGATAGGTTGCCACCTGCAGAGTTATGCAGTGATTATGTTATGCTGCACAACTGATTGCATATCAGAAACAGTTTCTGTGCATGCATCTATTGCATAGAATCAAATGCAAAGAAACAGTTAAAGAAGGGTGTTACTGCTCAATTTGCAGTGATTAAAAAGGACTGTTAAAAGACAAATGAATGAGTCCTTGAGCAAATGAAGCCTGAACTCCCTCTAGAAGCCAGGATGACTAAATTGAGGCTGTCATACTTTGGCCGTATCACAAAAATCATAGAATCATAGAGTTGGAAGAGACCATAGGGGCCATCCAGTCCAACCCCTTGCCATGCAGGAACTCACATCAAAGCGCTCCCAACAGATGGCCATCCAGCCTCTGCTTAAAAACCTCCAAAGAAGAAGACTCCACCTCACTCCAAGGCAGCATATTTGTTACCCTGTTTACTGGGGATCCCGGGAGGGACACCAAAATGTGCTCAACTAAAGGTGGGGAAAATTAGCTCAGAGCACTGCTTAGCATTACGAGAGGCAGGGTAACGTAGCGAGATCTTGAACCCTATGTCTACGGGGTCAGGCCTAGTCAAGGAGCACACAGAAGTTGAAGCAATAAATGATGTTTTATTACAAACACAAGCAAAACAGTGTATGCGACACACTCACACAAGAAACCTTCCTGAGGTTTAGGTGGAATCTCTTTTCCTGCAGTTTGAATGCATTGTTCCTTGTCCTAGTCTCTGGGGCAGCAGAAAACAAGCCCACTCCCTCCTCGACATGACATCCCTTCAAATATTTAAATATGGCTATCATGTCCCCTCTTAACCTTCTTTTCTGCAGACTAAACATACCCAGTTCCCTAAGCTACTCCTCATAGGGCATGGCTTCCAGACATTTCACCATTTTTGTCACCCTCCTCTGGACATGCTCCAGCTTGTTGATATCCTTCTTGAGTTGAGGTACCCAGAACTGGACACAGTATTCCAGATGAGGTCTAACCAATGCAGAAGAGAGTGGTACCATTACCTCCCTTGACCTAGACACCATACTCCTATTGTTGCAACTAAGAATTGCGTTGGCTTTCTTGGCTGCCACAAAGAAGACACAATTCGCTAGAAAAGACAATAATGGTTGGTAAGAGAAAAGCCAGTAGGAAAGGAGAAAACTCCAATAGAGATGCAATCAGAGAAGACATGTCCCTGAATCTGCAAGACCTGATCAAGGTGGTTGATGGTAGAGTGGCTTGGAGGTCTCTCTTCCATAGGGTCACCTATGGTTGAGGTCAACCTGGTTGAGGTCAACCTGATGGTAGTTAACAACAACACAACAGCAATAAGTGCACCTGCTTGACAGCGGTTATATATGCAGAACTCTGACTGTACAATCATAAAATGAATGTCTCCACTGTGCAGTGACCAAAAAAGCACATCCACTAGCATTCTGATTGCAAGTGCTTTTGTGGTGAAAAAGCATGTATTTTTATGTGTGTGCGTGCCCTCTCAGATTAGCATGCAGATTTAGACTAATTTTTTTTAGAAAAGAAGTTGGAGGGAAACCACAATGGTTCATAAGGTGTGCTGCTTGGCATGATTGCAGCATTCACCCTTCACCATGTTGTGCTAAAATAGGAAGGAAATTGTTTCCCTTTACAAGTATGTTTATTGCACTTTGAGTAGAAGAAAAGAGGAACAAAAGAGACCAGGACAGCCAAAACAAGTTGCTATCTGAGACATAACAGGAAATAATGCTGTTCCTACCATTCAAGATACCCAAAGCTATCCAAATTAATTGGACATCAGAGGCAGGAAATTCTAGAAACTCAGGAATAAACGTACAATAAGGATAATTTTGTTTCTTTCATGGTAACCCATATGGTGATTTGAGTGTAGGACTATGACCTTGGTAACTAGAGTACAATTCCCCTTTTGGCAATGGAAACCCATTGGTTGACCTTGTGCACATCACATACACTCAGCCCCAGAAAACTCTGTGATAGGTTCACTTCAGGGTTGCCATAAATGGAAAATGACTTGAGGGCACACAACAACAATAACTAGATCAGACCAAAGGTGTGATCAAGGATATCCTGTTCCCCACAGTGACCAAAAGCAGCTACCTGCCACTGGGAAGCCCATAAACAGGACATGATAAGAAGCTTTCAGCAGCAAAAGAGAAGTCCAAAAGAATTATGTAATACTTCTTGTATATGTGTGAATCATGCAGTAAGGAACAAGAATGAGTCTTGCCTCTCTCACCACACAGAAAATCTTAAATGAGAACGAAGACCTATGTCTATCAAAGACTAGAGCTGTACGCCCTGCTTAGATAGTACGTTCAACTTTTTCACAGTAGGTATATCACATGAATAGGGCATGCTTGCATCAACAAGGGCTACAATTCACTTGCAAAGCTTCACTTTTAGCAAGAGAGAGCTTTCCATCTTGTGACATGTATAGCTTATATTAGGGATGGGATGAATCCAGAAATTTCTGAATCTGGATCTGAATCCCTGGAAGGTTCTGGGAATCCATGAATCTCGAATCTTTCAAATCCTTTATTAAAAAGAGTTTAAAAAGCAAGGGAAAGAAGGATAATCTTAGGCAAGACAGCCTTAGCAAAAGCCTAGGCAAAGGCAAACCTTCCTCTGAAGAAATCTGGCCAAGACAACTGTCCTAGTTTTGCCTCAGGATCTCCCCAGATTGAAAATGACATGAAGGCCCTTTCTACACAGGCAGGAAAATGTGGATTAATCCCACATTTTCCTGCCTGTGTAAACAGGGCCACACACTACAGTAGAGAGATAATCCAGGTCAAAACTGGCTTTTCTTTGCATAGCTCCTTCTGGCATCCTGGCGTTTGAAGTTTGATGATGTACCAGCACACTTTGGCAGAGAAGGCTGTGACACCTTGTTAAAACTCGAAACCCCAGAATTGTGTCTGAAAGAGGTTTGCAAGGGAGCTATGCAAAGGAATGTTTCAGCTGTCCTTGAAATCTCAAGCCTGTAGCTTCCTGTCAAGTACTGAACTTAAATATGAAATGTTCAATTTAAATAGCTGAGAATACAAGCCCAGATGTAGTTTGTGAAATTGTTAGCAAAGGCCATTGTTATTCCAAGGGAAAACCTCATCTGCTTGACTATCTTCCCTTATATGTCTCCCAGGTTTTCAGTTGTCCCGGTCTCCCAGGTTTTCAGGCATCCTGGTCTCTCTGGTTTTCAGGCATCCTGGTCTCCCTGGTTTTCAGACGTCCCAGTCTCCAACAATCTATTTAGTTGGTGGATTCGAAAGATTCGGTTTGCCTCTTTTGGCACAGAGATTCGGATTTGGAAATCTCAAATCCGTACCCAGGATTGGAGGATTTAAGGATTCCGTTAGCCCATCCCTAGCTTATATGCATGGCGATGTGTGGAATAACCCCTATTCGAGTAGCAGTGCTGCTTCTAAGACAGTATCTGTCCCCTGAAAGTAACAATAGCCCACAATCAGACTATTCAGGGCTTCTTCTTGCCAGCTGATTCCAAAAGTTCTGTTTGTGCCTTTGCCTGCTCTGAAAATAGCTTCATTATTTCCTCTCCTGGCATCCACTTCAAGGTGGAAAATTTGGTTAACCTTGATAAAATTAATCTTGGTGAATAACCTTGGCATGCAGGTATGGCTTGGATTCCAGCTATCTGGAAGAGCGGGTGGCTTAGTTAATGAGTCATGAGTAGTAATTGTAACTGATTAAGCCACCTTAGGCCTATTCTGCACGTAGAGAGTATGCTTCTTAATAATATTATTCTTTGAAATTTTACTTTTTGTAACAGAGGAATTGGTGAAGGGAGGAATGATTTTCAGTAGAAGCAGGATCAGAGAAAGAATGCGAGTTACAAGATAAGGAGAGGAGTTATGGAGAGAGACTGTATTAGTTTATTATATTAAAGTACTCTTCTTTATTGTTCAGCAGGTGACTACCATTCTGGATGTAGACTAGTTGAATAAATAAATATTTTGTGAAATCTTAAATGCCCATGTTCTGGTTTAGTTGATTATAAAGATATGGAAGAAAGGAATGGAAATTGCACATCACAAATCTCATTGATTTAAATGAGTCTTATCCAACAGGACAAGAGTAGGCCAAGAGGGGGCTGTGACTCACATGTGGCCCCCATGACCATTTCTGAGACCCCAGGGCCCCTGGGGCAAAAAAAAATGCATTTCCCCCAAAACATTCTTTTGCTCCAAAACATTCTTTAGCTGCAAAATATCTGTAGGGGGTTTGGAGGCCTTTTCTGCCAGGGACCAAGAGGTAAGAAATGTAAATAGGTCCAGTTTCTGCTCCCAATGTCCTCTAAAGAGTGTGAGAGGTATTTCCACCACAGTTTTGGAGTCCCTTTGCCAGCTGATGCCAAGGAGAGGTCTTTTTTTTTTTTTTGAAACAGGAAGTGAACAGGAGGTGATATCAACTCACTCCCTGTTGTTAAAATAGCCTAAAGTGGGCTCCAAAGGCCCCAAAACATGGTGGAAATGCCCAGTGTCATCTAGAGGGGGACTGGTGACATTTGCTTATTTAATTTTGTAGGAGCAAGTGCAGTGAGGCATTGCAGTCCTGCAAGGTCTCCAGGAAGCTAATGAAGCCCACTAGTCTTCTACAGTTGCCTATCCCTGCAGTATGACTAGCTGGTTTTAGGCCAAAGAGGATAGTCTAATTGTTTTCTTCAAATAGAAAGGCAGTGACAGCTGGTAGTTGGAGAAGTCCTATGGAAAGTTTGATCTCAATGGATTCTAGAGTCTGGAGTCCTGTTAAAGACCCCTATATGGATATATCATACCTCTTTTTGAAAGAGATGCCTGTACTGAGCTTCAAAAGGCCATACTACAGAAGAGAAGCTAATTGTGGTATCGTCATCATCGTTAGCGCAAAGCATTTGTTTTAATCAGTTATCCCAGCTGCAAAGAAGAATCATTTAAGAAAATGCTTTGCTTCTTCCCTTCTCTCTCCCTGCATATGGCAAAGGTTTTGTAGAAAATAATTGGTCTTGGGAAATTATTCTCTTTAAAATCAAACTAACTGTAGACATTTCTTATTAACCTCACAAAACGTTATTTCCTTGGTTCATCTTATTTTCCATCTGAAATGTCAGCCTTCCTCAGAATATAATTACTTATGTATTTGTGTGTGACAAAGCCCTCTTTTTTCATAGTTTGCCCAAACTGATTATTAAAGCAGCATTTTCACTTCATTTCATATATCAATCCTTTGTCACAAGTGACAATCTTTTTCAATGCCACTATCCAGCAACTACAGCTCAGCAGAAATCTGTAGTGTAAAAATTTCTTTGATGTCCCTCCAGGATATGGTCTATGATTTTGTGTAATTATCCTAAGCAGGTTCCCCAAGAGGTAAATTAAACTTATTTTAGTGCAAATCTCATTTGAGAGATTAGATTTCTACATTTTCAGTAATTGTGCATTAGAAACATAGCTTGGTACAGGTATCCACAGGCAGGTATCACACTCATCAAATGTCAAATTAAATATTATTGCGGTAGATCCAGAGAAGCACAAAGGGGACTCTGTTCATACAATGAGGTTTCCTTGTCTTCTTATCACCCCATCAATAAGCCCATTACTATAGTTTGGAATACAGGGCCTTTTTGCACTACACTGTTATAGTGCTATTATTCCACTTTCAACATCCTGTGGAATTCTGAGGTTTGTAGTTTACTAAGGCCAAAGAGCTCTCTGGCTGAGATTTCTAAATGCCCCTCCCTAAACTGCAAACCCCAGAATTCCATAGGATGTTGAAAGTAGAATAACAGCACTATAGCAGTGTAGTGTGGAAAGGCCCACACTCTACGTGGGGCTGACTTTGTAAACTCTGCAGAAAAATGCTGTTTATTGTCTATAAAACCATGTATGGATTATGATTTACATCTACACTATCTGAAAGGTAATATCCCCCCTCATAAGAACCTGCCAGAAAGTTCTGAAAGTGAGGGGACTTCCCTCAGTTCCACCACTATCACACACCTGTCTGGTGAGAGCATGGGAGAGAGTGTTAGTCCAAAACGTGAATGCCAGTACCTCCACATAACAATGGAGAATTAATTAGCTCAAATTAGGGGGTCTGCAAGAAGGGGGTAACCTAATGAGATCTTTCCACCAATGTTTGGTGGAATGAACCAGCCAGAGATTCCAACTTAGCTAAAATGCGTTTTATTGATAGTTCATTTACGCACACAAAAGATCCAAACACTTACATATTTTCACAAGAGCTAACTGAAGAATAAAGGAAGGAAAGTTGTGGATAGAAGAGTTTTTTAGGGAATGGGCAATAATTATCGATCCAGAGAACAGTGAAGAAAGTAGCAATGCGGCTTAGATGAGCACCTAAGGAGGGGCATTTAGAAATCTCAGCCCTTTACTCATTTGGAAATCAGAGTGACAGTGTGGTGACCAGCAAGCGAAGTACTGCATTGAACTGCTCAAAATGGAAGGTTCTTATACTCAAAATCTACCTGGTGGGTATGGGTGTGTCCCTAGCCATGCGGACAAAGAAAGTTGCAACAAGGACAATGGAATCTGGATGGAGTTAATGGTTTTAGTGTTTAGGTGACAAAGAGGTAAGACTGTGGTAATAGCCCTGTATTGTGTAGCTCCTGAAAAACCATCAGTTCCCAAAAGTTTGCTGGAATAAAAAGATCTTCACCAGCTGCATAAAAGACAGCAAAAAAGAAGAAATCATATCCTCTCTTGAAAGGGAGTTTAAAGTATGGGAGTAACCACAGATAAGGGCCTCTTCTGTATTCCCACGAAACATACCTGTCAAGGTGGTCGGACTGGGAACATTGCCTCTCTAAAGATCTTAAAATTTAGGCAGGCTCATATGGAAAGATATAGCGTGACATCTCAGAAGAAAGTTTCATTGAGTAATGTAGAGCTCATTCTGAGGTAAGTGTTCATAGGCTATTTCAGCCTTAAATACCAGTGGTTCAGCATTTTACAATATATTGCTCATGAAGCTGAAAAAAGAGAAAATGTTAGTTCATTTGTGAAAAATATACTCTCATTTTTCACATTATTACCAGAATGATTGTTCTAATTAACCTTCAGTCTCTTAATTTTCTGCTTCCCTTTAGCTTCATTTTCTACTATTACATAATTTTTACATAATAATCCATAGCAGTTTTTTAAAATATCTGTTAGTAGTTATTAACTGTCCACTGATTTTACAAAACTTAATAGGTACAGTTTAAACATATGCTTAAACTGTACTTGTTCAAGTCAAAAAAGCAAAGGTGAACATTTCTTTAACTATTTACCACCATACCAACAAGCTCCCAGAGTCTTCTCATCTGGCCCATGCCTTCCCTACCTTGACTCTTTCTCCTCCCAGAAATTAAATTTGTAAAAGTTTTTCTTTTTCTTCAATTAATGTTTTCCCTCCATGCCTAAACAACATAGTGGCAGTTTGGTTGTTGAGCCTCAGCCTGGTCTTCCTTCTGCATCAACTCCCTTTTGAGTTTCTCCAACTCCTGCCCCCTCACTTCAATGGTTTCTTTTCTGTGGGAACTTTCCTTCTCAGTGGTTCTGATCATGCCACACAGCCCTTCAAAGACGTACCTCTGGTTTTCCTCCTCCTCCTTCACCAGCTGCGGCTACCTGGCCAGCTAAAGATGGATTGCAGCCCAGTTTCTCAGGGCCACAAACCTCTCCCAATGCCCCCACACCCAAGGAAGGAGATGGGCAAGAGAGAGGAAGTACTGGGCCACTGTGCCAACCCACCCCCCTTTCCGTCTCCTTTCCATGACCTGGTTTGGACCCAGGGTGCTTATTCTCTCCACCATGCTCCAGCCTCCTTACCCTCTACATAGATATTTTGTTATTTGTAATTTTTCTACTTTTACAGGGGTCATATGCCCCTAGCCCTAGGGCCAATTATACTGACCTCTGTGGCAAGGAAATGTCTGCAAGTCAGTCTAGGAAAACCTATGTACAGGATGAGGCTTCTACATCGAGAGTTCCCTTCTCACAGGCTCATGTTGTTCTATCTTAGTAGGACCCTCATAGCAGGAGGAACATTGACTGAACAATATTGCATGGAAGAATCATTAGTGTGATAAAAAGCTTCTCACTTTGCATTTACATTAAGTGTGCATCTGTATGTATGTCCAGACATGTCTATATTTGTGCATATGTGTCTGTATGAGGAGAGATACAAATGCATGGTATTTTTTTTAATAGTAATTCTAATGCAGTGTTATTCAACGTGGTGGTCTGCACACCACTGCTGATCCACAAACCATTGCCTATCACATCCTAGTGAGTCTCTAGAAAAGAAAGCAACAACTATAGCCAGTGGCTACACATATGCTTCTGATGTCTGGGACATCAAGGAAGAGAAAACTGCTTTACTCCTCGCATCAGATAGCTTGAGAGGCACTATTCTAATTGACAACAACATCCGCAGGTCAGTCATCTTCCCCATGTTCACATCCAGAACTTTGAAGGAACTAGTTACAAATACTCACTTACTTGTAATTTGAAAAAAAGGTTTTTTTTTAATGTACCTTGGCCAGAATACTCTCACCAGCATGACTGGTGGACATGTTACAAGGCCAATTTAGGAGTGTTAACCAAAAGATGGGTCTTTTGAAACTCTAATAGCGTTACGGTACAGTTATAAACAAACAAGGGAGAACATTAATTCCTTCTGTAGTGCATTTTAGTTATAGGGAGGTGGCCTCACCAAATGGTAAAGGAAAAATATAGCATTATTCAAATGTTGGATTGTACTGTGCCTCATGCTCCTGTCATGTGCAGGGAAGGAGGTATTGAGACCAAAATGAGGTGGATGAGAGAAGAGTGTTTTGACTACAGGCCAATAGCTTGTAGAATTGTCTCTATTTTAATTGCTTTTAAGAAATAGATGAGACAATGTTGCTTTCCAAAACTTTACCCACAATGGGGTTAACCACTTTGAGACTATGGAACTGGAATAATTATTTTTTAAAATAATACTCCAAGCTTTGCTTACACTTTTGGTTCATTTGGACAAGAAACTATACTAGTACAATTGATCGTTGGGCAGGTAGTTCTATTCTTGGCAACAAACATTTACACTTTCCCAAGAAACATTATTCTATAACAAATGCAGATTTTCCTTCTCATGTTAAAATAGTAATAATAATAATTCAGCTGTCTGGTCTTATTTCAAAGCAAACATGCATTCCTAATCAAAGGAAATTGTATGCAAAATGACACTTTGGTTCATCTCTGCAGGGGAGGCACCAAGGACATATCACTTCTGCAAAATGCATTAAAAAAAAATCACCTCGTTCCTACATTAATTCAACATAACTGATTTTGAGAACTCTGTTAGTCAAATTAATATTTTACAGTGATGCTGGGAGGGATATTTTAACATGCATCACTGCAGCCTCGCTCTTTTGTTGCCAGTGTCAGCTTGTCACTGTGTACACCTTCAGACACAGGAAGGCTGTTGCTAATGAGCTCACCACATCATGCTTCCTTCTCCAAAAGTTCCTTGCTAATGATGGGGTGGGGAGTCTTAAGTTTGCATCAGTTCCCAAGATCAAATTGGTTTAGGTTGGCAACACTGTCATGAAACTTACTCATTGTCTAAGCTATACCTGATGCATTGGAATGGACAGTTATTGTGTGATTGTGTGCACAGTGTACAGTCCCTAAAATTCTGTCAATGAAGGACTTGGGATGTCCCAGGATGACTTGGTAGGGCCACATGCATAACAATTCCGGCTGAACATCTCTTGAACAAGAAGATAAGGATGACTGACTGATTAGCCCTAAGAAGTCAATAAATATTTGCCGTGTAAATGTAACATTTGCATGTTCTCCTTTGGCAGACATCTCTTCTTCCATGTCAGCTTTGATGAGTATGGATTAATACACAGCATCCACTTTCCACACTTATTTCAAGATAAAGCACAGGACTGTGAGCCAAAAATGTCATTAGCTGACTAATACTCAGCCAGCTGGCCTCAGTGCTAGGAATGGTCTGGGCATGGCAAGTCAGAAAAGCACGAATTAGAGTGAGGGAAAAACAGGGAGAGATTTACAGATCTCCGCTATGATGTTACCTGCTCCTCTTTGGGGACAGACAAGTGAATTCGTGATGCTACTTGCAAAAATGTCAGACACCTTGACTAGATAATATATTATCTGGCCGTGTTGGCTAGGTTTGGCAAATGACGAAATGGTAGTTGAGCTTCCACTACACAATCAATCAAAGAGAAGCAGTGGAGATGTGTAGGGCTTCTAAACACATGGGGGCAGGATTAATTACTATTATGTTTTTCAAATGATTGCTAACACTGGGTTAGAAGAGCTGAATGTAAGAAGATATACTTTTAGACAACTTGGTTTTAAACACCTTTAATATATACATATAGATTTGTATGTGTGTGTGTGTGTGTGTGTGTATGTATATATTTACTATATAAAAAAGTCAAAGTTTGTGCGTGAGTTTGTTTATCTCTGTCAGGCTGTCAAAGGCTACATGTGATTGGCTGTGAGAGGCGAGAAGACCTCATAAGATTGGCTGGCTGTGAAGATTCTATGGAATCCTGGGGTGGCAGTTTAGGGAGGGGCCTTTAGAATTCTCAGCCAAAGAGCTCTGAATAGGCTGGTTGCTATGGAGATGAGGCCTAGCACCAAGAAGAAGGCCAGTGTATTCCCTCAGAAACCAAATCTCTGTATGTAAACAACTCTGAAGACAGATTGGATTGGGGAATATGGAGAAAAGTTACAGGTACTGGACAAGGCAGTTTGGGGAATTAGAGACACAGGATATCAAATCTGTGTATTTCAATTGCATCTAACTCCTAACGCAAGGTAAGGTAATTCCTGGGGGATTTCTAACAAGTGTTACCTATGAGAAAATAAAATCCTGGGCAACCCCGGGTAAGTATGTTAGTACACACACACACACACACACACACACGTTACCCTGATTTCTGGGGTCCCTTGGGGGACACCTCAATGTGCTCCAAATAATGGGGAATGGGAATTAGCCAGAGCACAAGCTGTAGTACTATGAGAGGCAGGGTAACCTAGCAAGATCTTTAAACCCAATTATTACGGGGTCAGGCCAAGCTAAAAACCAAGCAAAATTGTCCAATCAAATTATTTTATTGAGGGAAATTCACTCATACATGCATACAAGATACACACAATCACACATTCACACAAGAGCTAGCTGAAAGAGAAAGGGAGGAAAAATTATAGAAAGGCTGAGGGATTTGGGAGGATTTATAATTACCAGTCCAGAAGAGTAGTGAAGAGTAGAAATGTATTTTGGCTTAGGTAGGACCTAAGGACAGTTCTCATTCAGGAGCCAGATGGACAGAGTTGGTGGGTAGACCTTCAAGAGACTGCACTGCGCATCCTCAAATCGGGGGTATTTGTACCCTGAAAATGGTTTGTGGCTGTGAAGGTTCCAGATGCAAGACAAAGGGAACCTGTTGTGGACAATGAGTCTTTCGCCTGTTGATGGGCTTAGTGCTTTATTGACAAAGACATGATGGGTGTTGTAATAGCTGTCTATTGTGGGTGCTGTGAGGACAGAGGAAAGAGTCCAGGTATACAAGGGATGGATATCTGTCAATCAGTGACCTGGTGGGCTCCTCACAGTTGGATTCCCTGGAAAATTCCAGCTTCTATTTAAGCCTATTATCCACAGGAATGGTGTGTATTTGCCTGACAAATGACTCAGTCTTACCTGGAGGAATTTTGGAGTTGACCTATCCTTCTCACATTTACAATCAAATTCTTTCCCTCACTCAGTTTGACCTCTCCGTCACCTTTCAGGCTTGAATCTGATATCAGAGCCAATAAAATGTGTTGCCAATTACATATGATGCCAATTAGGTATGGTGCCCATC
The DNA here is from genome assembly GCA_030412105.1 of Cyclura pinguis. Lineage (NCBI taxonomy): Eukaryota > Metazoa > Chordata > Lepidosauria > Squamata > Iguanidae > Cyclura > Cyclura pinguis. Next base: position 207,063,347 of record CM059599.1, read on the forward strand.
CAAACCATACTGATATTGGGGACCCCCAAAGCGGTGCCTTATACATATATATATATAAACAGACTCTACATGTCTTCTCAATTGTATCTGAAATTCATTGCCTGTCCTCCACCCCCCCACCCCCCAAAAAATAGGCTTGTAGGAAGGATGTATTTGATCCCAAGGATGGGGAATCATGAGATGCCCTGAAAACAGGAAGGGTTTCTTTTTCTTGGCCTTCAATCAGGGCTGCTGATGGAAAAACCATTCATCTTTCTTTAGTGCTAATAACACATCCTGAAGCTCAAATGTTTGTTTGCCTGGCTTAGTTAAAGAATACTGTGCTAACATTTGAGAGCATCTGAAATAGAATCTGAGAAGGCAAATCAAGCCTTAGCCTCTCTGTCTGTTAACTAGGAACAGCAAAGTACTTACCTAAGAGGAGTTTTGTTAGAATAAATGGCATAAGAAAATATTTCCCACTGTTGCGTAAGCGTTGAAGGGAATAAGCCTGTGCATTAGCCACATCCTTCACTCAGGAACTGATATATTAAGCAGCTTATTGACAGTGAACTAATGTCTAATTTTTCAATTTCATCAATCCCCTTTTTATTTAAACAAAAGTATTTTCGCATGCCATTGCATAGGTCACAGAATGCCTGTCATTGCGTCTAGTGGCAGAGATCATAGTGTTGGGATCATAAAAGCCCCTGTTGCCCAAAGTGCTCATCACTGAACTCTCCACCCAATATTGTCAATGCCAACCAGAGCCCCTGCCTGGTATTGCAGCCACTATCAGGGTCCCCTTCTGCTGCTGCTGCTACTTGTTGCCATCTTCAATCTTTCATATCCTTTCCACATTTATTTACCTTGTAGGCAGAACCGGGCATCATCATAAACCCACTTATATGCAATGTGTGACATTGAACTCACACATGGAATTGGGATGGGTATCTAAGATGGTGTCTACCTGCTGATGGTAGTGACTGCTTTAAACTTCATCATACTGAATTGCTTGGCTCTAACAGACTGGCTGTGTTGCATGGGAAGCCCATTTCTGCAAGGTGACCCACAAAGATCACCTGAGGAAGCTTTTAAATTTTCTGAATACTTCTCAGCTTGGATCAACATCCAAACCAGTATAAGTGTCCCTTCACAGTTCCCCATCCAATTATTACCATTGCTTTCTATTTGTGACCTAGGAAGAACTATGGTTTTAGTAATTCTGTGTAATCAAATCCCCTCCGCTTTCTCACACACACACATAGGCATAAAAGAGGTGTGTGTAAAAAACTAGATTCAATTCCAGTCCTACTCTGGGGCCCTTTTCCCATGGCATTTGCCTTGAGAAAGGGCCCCTGGTGTGTTGCGCAATTGCAAGGAGCAGTCCACATGACGCACTTGCAATCACGTGACGCTCCAGGGGCCGGCAGGTGCTGATCGTGCACTATTTCATTTTTGGCTTTGAGCCAAAAATGGCTCATGATGGTGCATCACTCTGGGGCCCTGCGTGCACTTACCATGTGTGCAGAGCTCTGGAGCCATGGCGCTCGTGCTTCCTGCCCCAATGCAGTCTGGGAAAATCGCAGGCTGCACTGTGGAAGGAAGAGGAGGGGCTCTCACACTGTCAGCTCATGAGCAGGCAGGAGCTGCGGAGCTGAAGCAAAGGGGATGCGAAAGCCTCTTGCAAGAGGCTAGTCGCGTGATCCCCGCTCCCCAGCTCTGCAAAAAGGTAAGTGGCGGAAAGGGCCTGGGACTTCCCTAAGAAAGCTGATTCAACTTGTGTCACTTCTGAGGCTATCAACTTCTTCTCAGGTCTCAATCAGAACCTTGTTCCAAAAATTCTGAAGTGTTGCATCTCTGCATAGAGTATCACAGGGTGGGCTGTGCAGCCTCCTATCAACTTCCTGGTGGGCAATGATAGGAGCTACAGTACAGCAACATCTGGGGGTTTGTACATACCACATCCTAGACAAACACAGAATGCATATTTCTTTTATTGCTGAAGTAGAGGAAGGAACTGAATTAATTGGGAACTACTTTCACCATAATTCATGCTTTTTTTTTTTTAAAAAAAAGTACCCTGTCACACAGCTCCCAAAATATGTGCAATATCCAATATCACAGTAGAGAAGGACACCCTTGCTCCCCCACCCTATTAAGAAATTTCCAGTGAACACTTGATTCCTGCATTCTTTTCAGCTTCAGCAAAGATGGTGGGACAGAATGATGTCAGCTACATATTTTTTTTAGATTTCTGAGACACAGAAATAAATGCCAAGCAATCATTTCAGTGTTCTTTCCCTCGGTCCAAATAATCATCTGATGTGAATAGAGCTGTGTCCATTTGACAGATGGTACTGTAATTGAAGTACTTTGGTACTGCTAAAAACTTTCAAATAGCTTAAGCTGACAGAGGAAAGATTGAAAACAGACTATAGGTAGTATGCAATCCTTCTGACAGATATAGTTAGATTTATATGTACCATTTAAACCTACTGTCACTTCCTTCACCAGACAGACAAGACAAATAGTGGACACAATCCCGCACAAATCTTCCAATATAAATTTTTTAGTGCTAGTGTAAATGCTTTTGCAAGTATTTTTTCCTCATATAACTAATTTTTGTATTACTTCCTCCCAGAACTTGGAGTGGTACAGTTTTGGAGTCCAGCTTCCAGAATCTCCAACTAGCCTAGCTATTGGTTGGTGTGAAGTGAATTTCTTTGAATTCTAATCCTAAAATTAACTTTGCCAAGTTCTGTTTCTCCCTAATATATGCATTTTTGGGACACACTGTTCCTTAATATATTCATTTTCACACACATATTGTAAGTTGAAACTTAGGCTGTGAAATTCCTGCCTCCTGTGCATCCTGTGGAATCCTGGAATTGGCAGTTTGGTCAGAAACACCACAAGATCTCTGGCTAAGGATTGTAAAGGCCTCTCCTTCAACTGGCAATCCCAGGATTCCATAGGATAGAACCATGGCAGTTAAACTAGAATAATAGCACTCTACTTGTGCAGTGCAAACAGGTCCTCAGTACAAGGACTAGCCTCTGACCTGGAAAAGCATTCTGAAATCCCTTTGTGCTCCCCCAAATATTATCACCTTTCTCTATGTGTCTCTCTCATTCTTTCTTTCTCAAATGCCTCAGGATCCTTCTTAAATTAGCCCTCATCCTTATTACCTAATATTTGGAGATCTCAGCCTGCTCTAGACTGTGAAGATCCACAGATGAATCCTTGTTTCAAGCATCATGGCTTATTGCTACTGCAGTCCAGTCACTGTGCTTTTCCAGTAGATCTTCTCCACACCTGCTGTACATTCAAATATTTTATACATTTTTGTGCCTGTTTTCTATGGAAGAAAAAGTATTCAAAAATTTTCAACATGATTGAAAAACACGTTCCTTGAGTTCAGGAAGATGAGAAGATTCTCTGCCAAGAATTTTCATAGCTCAGGACCCTTCTGATAGTTCTGCACAGAAAATAGCATTTTTTGTACAAGGAAACAGAATTTTCAGTCCATAAAGTATTTCTGCATGGAAATATTATTTTGTCAACAGAAAATGTTGTTTTCTACCAAAGAAGTGTGAATTTTGTGCAGAACAAGTCGTGAACCATGAATAATAGTCCTTGAAACCTGCACATTTTTCAAATGCCCTTTTCACATGGCATTTGCCATGCAAAAGGGCCTCTGGAGTGTTGCGCAATTGCGGGGAACGTTTCAGACGACATCCTCATAATCGCGTGATGCTGCCAGGGCCGGCAGGCACCGATCGCACACTATTTCATTTTCAGCTTGTAGCCAAAAATGGTGCACGATCATGCGTCGCTCCGAGGCCCCACATGCACTTACCATGTGTGCGGAGCCTCCGGAGATGCGGTCCTCATGCTTTCTCCCCCAGCACAGCCTGGGAAAATGCCTGGCTATGCTGAGAAAGGAAGAGGTGGAGCCTCATGCTGCCTGCTGGCCAGCATGCAGCAGCTGCAGAGTCGAAGCAGCGGGTACGCAACAGCCTCTTGCAAGAGGTTGCTTGTGTGATCCCCGCACCCCTGCAGCAGAAAGAGGTAAAGTGCAGAAAGGGCCAAAGACTTCACACAGCGGGAAGAAAATTTCTGTTTCCTCATTACTTCCTTTCAGAACAAGTATAGCAGAGAATTACATCCCTATTGCTTCATTCATGTGAAAAGGTTGCTTGTAATGTTGCTGAATGCTGAAATAAGTGATTCCCTATCAGGAACACAAAATACAATTTCTGTGCAATATTTTGGCAAAAAAAAAAAAAGGCCTGAAATGTGAAATTTTAATGGTGGTTGAATTTATTTGGAGCATCTCAATGTGTTGATTGGATGAAGAAATCTGTATTTTTTTCCACCCTTAAATTAAGGCAAAATAGCCAGGGTGGTATAGTGGTTTGAGCATTGGGCTACGATCTTGGAGACCAGGGTTTGATTCCCCACGTGGCGATGGATACCCACTGGTTGACCTTGGGCACATCACATATTCTTAGCCCTAGAAAACCCCACAATAGTTATAACTTAAAGTTGCCATAAGTTGGAAAATGACTTGAAGGAACACAACTCAAGAAAACAAAAAGGCATCATTGCAAGGCCTTTCTAATAGGTTAAAAAAAGAGTCCCACTAATCTCCTAGTAAATAGTAAATAGTGACACCTATTGTGAATTACTTATTCCTTAATTGTTTAGTCATTTGTGGCATATATATGACACTGGATACAACAGAATCACTAAGTGGGCACTTGGAGTGGTAAGTTTTGTATTTTGGCTTTTCATGAATTTTAGTGTTTCTAATGTTTGATGAGTTTAATCTTATCATTTTAACAAATAAACAGTTATTTTTTTATACTTTTATTGATGCTTTGGTACAGTTTTAATTGGTATCATTTTCAAATATGGTGTTAGCTCTTTGGGTTTCATCGCTGAGAGAGGAGCTGGATATAAATGAATAAAAGGAGGAGGAGGAAGAGGTGGTGGTTCAGAATATGGAAGAGGGATCAATTTGGACAAGGAGTACATACACAGTCCATAGGGCCATTCCATGTTGCTCTCATATACATCTGCATGCTTACTCATTTTGTTCTTTTCCAGGAACAGAAGCAATGCCCCTCCTTATTCCAACTGCCTGGTTTTAGACTGAGAGAAAGAGGAAGCACTATTAAATTAAAAAACAAAACAAAACAGCCAATAAATCAAGAAACAAAACAAAATGATAGGTAAATGCCTACAAATATGTCTTGGATAGAAAGTAGATTCATCCTTCCTTAACCAATCCTAAAGCCATTATCAGGGAATCATGTGTTTCTTCTTCTCATTGGGTACCCTGTGAATCTCTTCTTCTAGCAGACCTTCTCTTAAAACTAGAACTTAGAAACATCACCTGTTGGACTATAACTTCCAGAATCCCACAGCTAATAGGACCAATGGGAACTGTACACCGCATAGAAACTTTTCCAGACTCTGGCCATTTCTGCACTAGACTGTTATTGTGCTATTATTTCACTTTCAACATCTTATGGAATCTTGGGGTTTGCAGTATAGGGAGGGGGCTGAGGCCATTTCGTAAGATGTTGAAAGTGGAATAACAGTCTAGTGTGAAATGGTCTCTGATTTAAACATGAGTAAGACTTTTGAAAATGTAGCATGTTATAGTCAATTGGAGAGCACTGCAAACTTCTTTTTGATCCTCTACTCCTTTAGGTGACACATATAATTTTCATTAGTCAGATCATTTTCATTACTCATGAATCGAGCATGCCAGCTGTTTGATGAAAGCTTTTTTAAAAAGTAGCTGGGGACAACACTGATAGTTTTTACAAATGGCTTAGTTATGACCCCTTTGTATATAAAACCATGTATCACCCAGCTATTTCAATATAAATGATCAGATAAATGATCAAATTATAGAACATGAGTACTGTGGAAGTGTAGTTATAGTAATGCACACATATCCTACGTTTACCATTTTATCTACTATCATTCCTTCCACCAGCGTGATATAACAAGTCAGTTTAAACTGCATATACGGCATATAACTCCTTTCAGTCTAAGGCCTAGAGTAGATTCATGGCCCCGTAGACATGGAAGCTACCCATCACCATTTATTTGGTGTAAATTTAGAAAGTGGGCTGATGTCGGCTGTTACTTTCAGTGGCTCACCTCTTAGGATGACTGAACCTAAACTTGAACCTAAAATCAGGGCAGGATCAGTTTTTCCTCTGAACCTAAAACTAACACAATTCATAGAATCATAGAGGTGGAAGACACCACAAGGCCTGCCATGCAGGAACATACAACTAAAGCACTTCTGAAAGATGCCCACCCAACTTTGTTCAAAGACCTCTGAAGGAATGTCTTCCTCCCTGTTCCACTGTTGAACAGTTCTTATAGCCAAGAAGTTCTTCCTAATGTTTAGGTGGGATTTCTTTTCTTTTAAGCACATGCTTGTAAAAGGGTATTAGGGACCACAACTCTACCAATCTGCACTCCTGCAGCTCCTGCCAAACTGGAGGCTGTCAGCTGTTGTCCTGATCAGTGATGAGGGAGAGTGCAGAGAGCTATGTAGCTGATGAGTCACTTTGGGCCCTTCCACACTACTCAGTTATGGCACCATGACTCCACTTTAACTGTCATGGAAACATCCTATGGAATGCTAATATATGTGTAGAGGTTGTTGGGTTTGGCCCAGCCTTCAGAGTCTCCTATTAGAGGAAAGTAAATCATGGCAGAGGAATTAGAGAAAGTCAGCAACCCACCAAGATTGTAAAGATTTTCACAGGGCAAGGGGGGAAGAGGTCAAAGAAGAGCTCTTCAGCAAGATATCCTTACCATGGTCTAGTTTCTACCCTCACAAGCCCCTCCTTGTCTAGCTCCTTCGTCTCCCAGAGCAGTTCTGAAGAGGTGGGTAGCCTCTCCCTTGGGTGAGAAGGGACCTGCTTGTTGTACCTGCAGAAACTCTACATCCCAGAGGTTCCTGTTGGGCTGCCCCAACTACAGGAGGTAGTTTTCTGGGGCTGGTTTTGCATCAGCTCACTCTCTTCCTTTGGCTGGACTTTGCAGATTCTTGAGAACAGAGGAAAAACTGATCTTGCCCTGATTTTTCCCAACTCTGACGTTGGCACAATCAGCTGCTCTTGGCACAGTCTAAAGACTACTGATCATGTAGGGAGAAAGCTTGGAAGGCCTCACTTCTTGCTGGACTCTGTGAATGAAAAAAAGAGAGGTTATGTGTGTGGGGTTTTCTGAACTATGTAGTTGTTTGGGGCTAATAAATGTCCTTGGAGTAGAATTTGTGGTTGTGCTTCAGTGGTGAACCATGGGGACTGAGGCCCTTGATGTTCTGCTAGCCATAGAAGGAGCTGAAGGCATCACAGTATGCTTAATCCCATGAGGTTAGTTGGACTTTAAAGGGCTTACATTCAACAGTATGGATTGCTTATTTAAAAAAGAAATACCTCCTCCTCCACATCATTCCAATTGGCTCTTCACCCACCAAAGGAAGATCCGTTGTTGTTGTTGTTGTTGTTGTCATTGTTGTTGTCGTTGTTGTTGTTGTGTGCCTTCAAGTTGTTTTCTGACTTATGGTGAACCTAAGGCAAACCTATTACAGGAGTTTTCTGGAGCTGAGAGTCTATAACATACCTAAGGTCACCCAGTGGGTTTTCTTAACTAAGCAGGGAATTGAACTCTGGTCTCCAAGATCATAGTCCAATGTTCAAACCACTACACTGCACTGGCTTTCTTGACAGAAAGACTTACAAGAAATAAAGACATACAAGGGACTAATACAATAGCTTCCTTGGTGCTGCTCCCATGGTGATGGCTCTGACAAGAAAGTGGACCCCAGCTTTTCCAATATTTCTTTTCTTTCTTTTTGTTCTTCCATGTAATTGTAATGTATGAAGAATCACTGCCATCGCTGCACACAGAGATGTCTTCTAAAACCTCAGATGTTCTGGGACAACGTTTGTCTTGGATATGTCTTGGGAAAACAGATATCCTGGACATACTGTCGTAGCATTGTTACAAATGTAGAAGATGGGCTGGGAGAGGCTGATATCTCTTTCAGTAAAAAGAAACATTGGAGACTGAAGCACTGAGAAGACAAAGAAGAGAAAGAAAGACAGGGGAAGAGAGAGAGTTAGAAGACCTATTGGCTAGTATTATCTCTGGGGTTCCAGAGTTGTCATATGAACCCAGCAGCCAACAATGCCTGGTGGCTTTCATGTCAGCACGGCAGTAAATCTACCCTGGTTTTTGTCTGAACTTTGAAATAACTATCCACAGCGCTGAGCCCTGTCTCTCAAATAATATCAGCGTCTTGGGCCATTTCCAGACTACACTGTTATACTGCTATTATTCCACTTTTAACATCCTGTGGAATCCTGGGGTTTGTAGTTTACTGAGGCCAAAGAGTTCTCTGACTGAGAATTCTAAATGCCTCTCTCTAAACTGCAAACCCAGGATTTCATAGGATGTTGAAACTGGAATAATAGCACTATGACAGTGTAGTGCAGAAATGGCCTTGGAAAGTCTCAGCAAATTACAATCTAAACTGTATGTATGTTTGTTTGTTTATTTATTGAACTTATGTCTCATCTTTCTCCCAAGTGGGATGCAAGGTGGTTTACAATAATTTTAAAAGGTGCTGCTAAAACATTAACATAACAAGTTAAAAAGAAATTAAAAACCACTATTATTAAATCCTACTTAGAGCCAGTAAAACATTTACCATATATTTAAAGCATAGATTCAATAAAAAGATAAAAACATTAAAAGAGCATACCACTTGCACACAGACTACTGCTCAACAATTAAAATTAAAATTCAAAAGCCTGCCTAAATAAAAATGTCTTCACCTGTCAGTGGAAAGACAGCAGGGAGGGGGCCAGTCATACCTCCTGTGAAAGGGAGTTCCACAGTCTGAGAGCAGCCATGGAGAAGGCTTTTTTCTGACTCTTCACCAACTGCACCTCTGAAGGTGGTGAGACTGAGAAAAAGTCCTGCCCTGAAGCTCTTAATGCTCATGCTGGCTTAGGTAAAGAGATATAGTTGTTCAAGTAGTCAGGATCCAAGATGTCTAGGGCTTTAAAGATCAAAATCAGCACTTTGAATTCTGCCTGGAAATGAACCGGTAACCAATGCAGCTGCAAATTAGAACAGATTTGTCACAAGTCACCACTGCACAGAAGCCACAGACATCAAGTGAGAAGATAAGGGTTCCTTAGCTGGGTCGGGACTCACAAGGGGGTGATTAGCACTAGAGTACTAATTTCAAGGAAATTTCAAGGAAATTAGCACTCTGGAGAAAAAGATAGCTTCTATTTTTGCCCTTCATTGCCTTGTTCTAAACCCAATCAAGCCCAGGGATCCAGGGCTTCACATATACTTTCCATCAGATGATTGATGTTAATTACTTTTAGCCAGAGTAGCTCAAAATATGGAAGTCAAGGATGCAGGGGTAACAGCAAGCTTCTGCAAGCTTCAAATTGGTGCTAAGAGGGGAAAATTTATTCTGAAAAAAAATTTGCAAACCGTAAGGACCTAAGCACAATTTTGCTCAGACCAATTCCAAGGAGAACTGTCTTGCAAGCGTCTTTGTCAGGCTTCATCTCAGCGAGGCACACTTGCCTCTTCATCTTGTCTGCCAGTAAACAATTACCCTGCTGAAAACTAAATAAAGTCCTGGAGGAAATAGTTCTGTCCACAATTTAATTAAAGTATTTTATAGCATATATGTCAAAATGGCTGCATCTGAGTTGGTGTAATTCCCTTTATACCCCTTATATGTAAAGAGAAGAGTGTATATTTACAAAGGAAATACTTCCATGGGATTTCATCAAGTCACTCACTTGTCTTTCACGGCTGAGCTTGAAAAACCCTGGATCAAATAAGAGACAAAATAAAAATATTGCAACTTCTAGTGGAAATGGCAATTATTGAGTGTCCGCATCTTTCTAGATGTTCACAGTGTAATATCCTGGGTGATGGGTGGCCCTCAACTTTTTCTATCATACGTTCTGACTGATGAGATTTCATCTTTCGTTTTTAACACTGGCAGCTTTCTGTTGCAGTTCAAGATAACTTTTAACCAAAAATGAGACGAAAGCATAGGGATCTGGCGGGGGCAGGGGGAGGGAGGAAGGTTGGAAGTGGGGTAAAAAACATATAATTAGATGACATGCATTAGAAGCCCACGCCTTCAACACAGGCTAGCATACTATTAGTGAGTTATGATAGTGTGCATCCAGCTTTTGCTATTGTAACACACCTTTTTTTTGGTTGTTGTGGAGGTCAGAATTCTTTACCAATTATTTAATGATCAAAATTCTTCCCCAACTTACCTTTAAAACAATGGAGGCCCCCCCCCCCACTCCAGCACAGCCATTTCTATGGCATTGGTGAGCAGGGTGATCAACGGAGACATAGCCGGCTATAATCTTGTTGCTAGACTTGCTACAAACATTCCACCAGCAGGGTCATCCTGAAGATCCCTGGAGGTCCTTGTGGATGCCTGTTGCAGTGTAGAGGAGTACAGCTGTACACTTGTCTGCTGATCCCCTCCATTTTCCAACCAAATGCCCATGGTGGAGAAAAAACTGTGTCAGTTGAAAGATGAGTTTTTAGGGATGTGAAGGAGTAGCACCAGGAAACACAGCTACAGAAGTGTAGTTATGTGTCCTGTCACATGTATGTTTTCCAGTGGAGAGTTACAGCCTCAGTTTGATTCAGAATGGTCTTGTTGAAATGGAATAATCTGGGCTCACATCAACATGGGGCTGGATTAGTCCAGTTAACCTCAGTCCTATTCCAATTTTAGAATGCATTATGTTTTCAGAAGTGAAATGTGTTGCCTGCCATTCAGTTAATTCCCAGGGCAATTTATGAGGAATCAGAAGTACACTAAAAGAGACTGGTGAAGTAAACCTGAAAAGCAACACAGTGTGACACACAGTGTAAAAGCAATGTTCAGACATGAAAGAGGCTAATTTTACAAAAGATATATATGATGAAACCTGGAGGTTTTTACTCTCAGTCCCTGCTATAATCTCCTAACAGGAGCTACAGGAAAGGCTCACAATGGGTTCTCCATCAGGCCCACCCTGGATGCCTCCGAGATAGCAAAAACCCATAAGAAATGTATTTTTCATGGTTACTGATATGAGGCTTACATTTTCATCATGGTTTCTGGCATGCCTTGGATGGCCTAGTATACTCTTGACAAATGCCTCTCTATGAATTCTCCGAAATGCAGCAATATAATGGATGACCTGGTATGCTCTTGATGAATGCCCCTCACTGAATTCTCCCAACTGCAGAAATATAATGGAAGACAAAAACATAGCAGCAGACATGGCCTGTACTGGGGAGAGCCCATTATAAACTACATCTGAACTTCAGGGGTCAAAGCAGAGGTAGAAAAGTCAACAGAGAAGAGTTAAGAGTTTAACATGTGGTGAGCTCAGTGTCTCTTTCAGTAACAACTCACTAACTAATAGCTAACTAATAGTTAAAACCCTTTTCTACTTAAAAAAAGAAAAAAAGAAATCTTATCTCTGGCTCTTGGCTCAATTCCGATGGAACTTGATTAATTACCTTTCACCATTCTGAACTCTTCCATGCTATAACTCAACAGTCTTATTTAATAGGCTATTCCCATAAAGACTGGTGAAATTGAAAGAACAAACTTTTTATCATTAATAAATAAGTTCGCCCATTGCATTACTGTGAATGGGCCAAATTTTGTGACCCTGAATATTGTGATCGTGAATCCTGAGAATCCCAGTGAACTCTAGAAAAAATTCAAGAGATTTAAGTGCATATTGAGGTCCACTTAACTGGGACTGCTGTCATTCAGCACTATATGGGAAGGGAAGAAGAGTTCAGCTATGCCTACTAGCCATTCCTCTACTACTGCTGCTTTCTCTGCTGGCCCTGCCCCCCATCCACTCGCACAGGCGGTGGAGAGAGAGGCAATATAGCAAGGGAAATACAGAAGTTGGAGTGGTAATCACACCACGTAAGTCTCTGATCACTGGGAAATATGCATTTGTTCAGAATATTCATACAAGAATATCAACACTGGCATGTGACTGTCATAGATTTGCTTTTGAAGCTCTTTATTCCACTGTGTAAGAAGGAAATAAGCAAAGCAAGACATTTCTATTTAGGGAGGCTTTCAGAAACTGAGGGCTGATATGGATAGGAGACTGCAATGGACCTGTGAGCCCTTTAGTATTTTAGTGCTATTTAGGGTTATTAAGGGGTTTTAAAAAAATATTTTAATTTCATTTGAGTGGTAATGTTTTGACCAGTTTACTTGTATTTTAATGTTTATCTATTTTATTTTATTTCATTTGTTTATTATGGCCATTTCCTCACTAGACTGTTATAGTGCTATTATTCCACTTTCAACATCCTATGGAATCCTGGGTTTGCAGTTTAGGCAGGGGCCAGATGCAAACCCCAGGATTCCATAGGATGTTGAAAGTGGAGTTATAGCACTATAACAGGCTAGTGCAGAAACAGCTTATATTTGTATGTCACCTTTCTCTCAGAGTGGGACCCAAGGTGGCTTCCAAAAAGGTTTAAAAAATTACCAATAAAACATTTAAAACAATTAAAATGGTATAATTGGTTGTGTTTTTACTGAGACATGTTTTTCACTGTGTTGGAAGCCCACTTGGCTGTCTGATCATAGAGAAAGGCACATTGGAAACCTAAATAAATAAAAGCTGAGGACACACTCACATTGTTTTCAGTGTTTAATCACCCTTTCCACATCACACCCTTACCACATGAGGAAAGACCCTGTCCATTTGGGACTGACTGCTGTTTCCCACATGGCCAAATTAATATTTTGGTCCGGCACATTCCAAACCACCATAAAGTGGCAGAAAAAAAGAGTAAGAGGAGGAAAAGGCAGAACATTTAAACAGGAAAACAAGCAATTATTTTAGAACATGCTGTTTTGTTTCAAGCAGGTTGGTTTAAAGCACCAACAGGGTGACAGGTGTTGTAACTCAGTGTAAACAGGAGACAGCAATTAACAGAGAGTATTTGGGATGTTATTTATAGATATGAGTGTTGCCTTTAAATCTCTCTGAAAGACTGCTGTTGGGTTGGTGGCTGAAACTGATCTATGTCAGTACGAAAATATCAGGAGTGACCAACAAGATTCCTGAAAGAACATAAATATATTCCTAATTTTAAGGAATGTACAACTTTATTTAACAGTCCCCTACCACCAGTAAACAAGTTTTGTATATCACTCACCAAACCATAAATTGTTCACAAGCAGATTCATCTTTAGCTGGGATAAATTCTTTTCCCAGTTGAATATCCTCAAATAAAAAATCTAATTAGCATACTGTAATATTTTAATTGATTAATTAATTCAATTTATTGTTGAAAAGCACAACAGTTAATTGACCAAACACCTTTAATTGGCTGTCAGGCTTCATAGCTGTTAATGTTTGCTGCTAGCTAGCTATAAACATCAGCTGTGACCACTAAAAACTCTACTGTTAATTGAAGACCAAAGACATTAAAGATTTCTGTCAAATGAAGCTTTCTGCTAATGAGGATTGTAATGATATAAACTATTCAGTGAAACAAAACTTTCTTAATAGACAGCTAGGCTGGCTAAATTAAAAACAAATTATTTTTCATAAAAACTTTTCACAGAGATACAACATGCTGCCTTTATCACAGTGCCACAAAATGGGTTTTCTGTGAACTAGGAACAAAGAGAACTTCATTTGGCTTGTTTCTGGACCAGAACTTCTCAAAACGGTCAAATTTCTTTACACATTTTATGGGAAAAAAATGAACATTTCTTTTCAGAGAAAAATGAAGCAAAATTGATAGATGCTCCATTCTAGGCAAAGAATTTTGGGTTCCTAGGCTTTAAAAACATGACTGATATTCATATCTGTTCAACCAGGTTTGTGGTGCTATATTAGAACTGTTAACTCCTCCACAACATGATCTTAATCTCTTAAAATTAAGCTCATAATCTTTAACAGCTACAAGCAGACAGATGGAACATGGCCCTCTTCCTGTTCTGAATAATTATACCTACTGAATTTAGTTGATGTAAATGGACTATAGTTTTATTGGGTTCATTTTTTTCCCAAAAAGGACATAGTGAAATTGAGAAATTTCATCCAAGAATGCACGCTGGATGTAGATAAGGCCTGACAACAAAGATGAATTTGACCACTTTGATCCTATTATGGTACATTGCAAGGTAAAGCAAGCTTTCCTCTAAATCAACCAGAACCAAAATCTCATTAGAAATTCAGGCTTCAGAAAGGTATCCAGGGGCACATCTGCAGCTTCCACTATGGTGTTCAGTTGTGGTGTTTCACTGTGGTGTTCAGATGAAGGTGCAAGAAGAGATACCTATTCCAACTGTGTTGTGCACAAAGGGCCTCTTGAAGTCCCTTCTCTCTGTGTGTACAGAGAAATTGAGGAATGGGATAACACAGCTTTTATCTCTTTTCATATATTTTGTTTTGTCTTGTTTTTCTTGTGGCCACAAGTGACTGGCCAGAGCAGGAACAGGACACACTTTGGCAACCTGGAGCCCTTTCACTCTATACAGTTATAGCATTCCTCTTTAATTGCCATGGCAATTCTGGGCTTTGTAGTTTGGTCACAGGTTCCAGAGGTGCCCTCTGGCTGAGGATTCAAAGTGTTTCTCTCTAAATTTCCAATCCCAGGATTCCATAGGATGTTGCCATGACAGCTATAATTATGTACCGTGAAAGTGTCTTCTGAAATGCCCAGACATAAACTTGATGCCAGGACATTGAATGGGTGGCTGAGTGTGATAGTTGGCACCCCCAAGTGGTGGAGAGCATCTAGTGAAACTTTTGGACTGTGACCTTCTCTGGAGGGGGTTGAGAAGGCAAAAAAAGGGAGAACATTTTCTCAGAAAAATAGCTACTGTGATACCGCCAGTTCTCTCTGAAGTGCAACTCAAGGTAAAGGATCTCAAACTGAAGAGCTGAGAAATATGTTTGTTTGAGACACTGGAAAGTGACCACATCAAAACAGGACGGTACCATGTTAGATCTATAATCTGACGAACTCCATCCAAAACAATTCTCAATATGAACTCAAGCACTGAATGAATTCAATAGTGGTGATGCTCTGCTAATCAGGATTTCAAAAACCCTGCTAAGACTGAGGCAGCGTGTATTCTTCCTTCCGAAAAATGCTCACAAACAATAACGTGAAGAGTTTTCAATCAGAACAGACACCTTTACCCTTCATGTGCCCCTTGACTTAATAGGGAAAATGGCCACATGGAGCGAAGACAGAAGCACTTCTGGCCAAGAGGTGTGTATGTGGCAAAAGGTTCTCGTAACTGAGTGACTGAAAATGTTAGGGACCACTTGAAAGAAAGAGAGGGGAAAAAATAAGCCATGAATCACTGAGAACACAAATCCCAGACAAGCACACTTGATATCTCTGAAGGTGAAGTAACCTGATAAAAATTATGACCTCCTGCACCCCCATCTTATTTTATTTTTTCCTGCACTAAAATATTGCTTGTGCCTGAGGCGTAAGTCAGAGCAGACCTTCATTGTCACTCTGGAGACTTGGCATTTTGCTCATTAGGCTTCTAAGGTTCTGACTGAGTGACCTTGTTTAGTGGCAAAGACACAGATGGAGTCTGGCAGTAAATCTTGTTAATGTAACAAGTATTTCTACCATTAGATGACTTTTGCACCTGATACAGGCATTTCCTTCCCCAATAAACACCCTCATTCCCCATCTCACTGTGCCACCATTCCCTCCCACCTGTTTCAGCCTAAGCACTAGATGCTGCCAGGTATTTTATAGTCTCCCTCACCAATGTGTTAGCACAAAAAACATCTTGCTGCTTGTGTTGGCCGCACAGTCTCACAAAAAGAAAGCCCGTGTCTGACATCTGAGGAGGACAGAGGCTTGCTTTATAAACAGGACCTGTTCTCAAGCAAACACAACAACTTCCTTCTGCTGTGACTTTTTGCCTCATAAGTTTCAGCTCACCCATAGTCTCCCTACCCCATTCTTTTTTCTCAGGGATTTAGCAGGGTTTTCATTACTGTGAGAAAATAGGTAGAAAATTAGACCACAAGGTTATGATTGGGGAAACATTGTATATAATGCTCAGTATTTTATTTCATATTAACGGGATGGAGAATCTAGTTCACTCTGAAAAAAAAATAAACAAACAATTAAAATATAAAGTTGTCTTTCCACAATATATCACAGGCAACAGACACATGCCTTTTAATTTCCCACCCTTAACCTTGGTCTTCCTCATATACTTTAGTTCATGTGACAACAACTGAGTTCCTTGGTATGTTTCATTGAGTTTGAAAAAGGAAAGAATCAAAGGAAGTGGTGGTGGGCAAACAGGAGGCATTATGAACTCAATTTAGCAAAATGTCTTTTGCAAAACTGAGGAATTTACATCCAGACATACACCCAGTGTTTTGGGGATAATATAAAACTAATTTCTACCATCAGGCATGGAAAAGCCTGCAGCCCTATACATGTTGTTGGATGCAAACTGCAGTTGGCAAGGCCAATTGTGAGAGACTGTGTGAATCAGAATTCAGCAACATCTGGAGGTCCACAAGTTCTCCATACCTCTGTTTTCTCTTTCCCTATCTTCAGGCATTCTTGCAAACATGAACGATGTAAAATGGGAAATGCAGATGGAAGGGTTCATTGAAGCTCCATCCACAACATTCTTGCATCTGCTGGACATATTTTAGATCTCTGTCCATTCTGTAAGATTGGTAAAGCACCTCCAATCAAGTGCAGCTCACTCTCATAGACACACTATCTGCTGCCAGGCAGCGAGTGCAGGCTAGCAGCAGGCAGTTTACAGTTAAACAGAGACACTAACAGACATTACAGCTTTCCTATTCTGTGTGAGAAGCATGTCATCCATTATCCAAAGGTCAGGAATTCAGCAGGCAAAACAGTCAGGCACTCCAGGGTTAGAGAATCCAGGCAAGCAATGAGCAAGGAATCCAGAGAACACAAAGTAAGTGTAAGCAAGACGCAAGTTGTTTCTGGCATTGACCTACTGCCCTGCGCCTTCCTTAAGAAGGCTGGAGCCAACTGGCTCTCATCCCAGCCTGATTAGCTCCTGGTGTGCTTGCTTCTCCGTGACCTCCTGTGAGGCTGCTGTTTACCTGGGGAAGCTGAGATCTGGCCCATGACACTCATGTTCCTTAGCAGATGCAGAGAAATATGAATTCTATATTTCAGGATTTCCAACTGTGGGGAAACTGATGCTATGTTCTTTTAGTTATACTCAGGAGTTTCCTTCAGATCTTTGCATACAATATGAACATGCTCCAAATGGATCCAGTACATGTAGGGATGTTGTGGCTGCTCCTATACCCCACCCCAGGTTTAAGCAATATTTGCTTTCCAAAGAGTGAACAGGGTTCTTGTTCATAGTAATGGAGGCAGAGCTTGGAAAATTTTGTTTTGTGGATCACATTTCTTAGAATCTTCTAGACGGTATGCAATGGGGGATTCTGGGATCTGTAGTTTGAAGTGTAACATTTCCATGATCTGAATAGAGACAGCTGGGCACACTACTCTTTCCCTGGTGAAAATACATTTGGAAGTATTTGAGAGGAGTATGTCCTCCACAAAGCATTTGCCTCATACTTTTGAAAGAAGCCCACAGTTTGAGAGCATTAGCCTGATTACATTTATGGATTCTTGATGCATTTGTTCTCTGTGCCATTCAGCCATTTTATCCTTATTCTATTACTCTATCTGCTTTTGCCACTACTACTATTTTTACAGGTATTATGTAAACTCACCACTATGTTCCTCAGATGTTGATGTAACTCCTATTCCTATTGATAGTGCTTCTACTACCTTACTACTGTAAAAACTAGTGGTAGAAAAGTGTTCAAAAATATTTTTTTAAAATGGTAAAAAATGTGTTTCTTTAGTGTGGGAAAATCTAATGAGAAGAACCCTGGACTGACAAAAGTCTTTGCAACTCTGTACTCAGTCCAAAATTTCCACACGGTGAAAAATGTTGTTTCTTGCACAAAAAAGGCTCCTTTCTATGCAGGAAAAAAAGCATAAAGATGTTGGATGTAATAAAGCCTGAAAAGTAAATGTTCTATGAAAACTGCTCAGTTTTTGAAGACTTTCTCACAATGAGAAGAGAATTTCTGAAGTTACTCACTGCTTCCTTCAAAAATGAAATTCACGAAATAGAATAATTTTTCTGTTAGTATTGAAATTCTTGCTCCTTCTATCTCTACTAGTGTTTGTTATTGGTGACTGCTGGCTCCTATATCAGTGGAATAGTGAATTCTGGGGTTTAATCTGAACTCAAGGAACTATTCAAGATTCTGAACCTATTTTAGCAACAGCATTCAGAACTTTGGATAAATTCTTCAGAACTCAGGATGGATTCACTGTTCCACTGACGTTGCAGCCACCAGCTGCCACTGGTACTAGTGGTGTTTCTAGAAGCTGCAGTAGTTGTATGATAATGTGTGATTATTCTCCTCTTCTGACACAAGAGCTATTACCATGACCAAAAACACTCCTACTGCTAATGGCATTCCAGATATCTCTTGCACTTCCACTAATGCTGCTTCTCTTGTTACTATCCTATTACTGCCACAATCATGTTATAAAGAAAATTGCATGTTGATTTTTTAAACTCTTTTTTTTTTTTTAAAAAAATACAACATTGCATCAGGTAAGATGAAAATGCCCTATTCCATATCTAAGAAAAAATGATCAGCCTGGAAAATAACACTTCACACATCTATATTTCTTCCAGTGGTTGTAATCTCCTCGGTTGGCTGCTGTTGGCATTGTGGCTCCAAAAAGATCAGAATTTTCCACATCTTTTATATGATGTTGCTATAGTAGGTACACTGTGCCTGCAGCCATGCAGGGATTCTGTCCTGTAGTGCTTATTTTATAGTTAATGACAATAGCTATGAAAGTAGAACATAACGTTGCTTCTGCATCACCACAGATGCACTTGGCAGAGATGTGTTCCAGTCCCAGTAAAGCTCCATACTGCAGCGGAGAGCACCTACAATGAAAGCCTGAGGCAGTGAGAGGGAAATGGAGCCTGAAATTCAGATTGCCCTCATTTTATCAAAGAAGCAGAATTACCTTTTTCTCCCCAAGGTACTCCATGTTGCTATTTATATTGCTACCCTGCTGTGGCCTCTCTTTCTTTTCTCTCCCTTTCTCTTCATCACTTTCCCCCTCTGCTGGTCTTTTCCTCTCACACATATCTTGAGTGGGCAGAGTATGGAAAAGTTCCAGTTCTGTTGATTCCATTGGGAACTTGTTCCTCCAGCTTCTTTGCTGCAATGCTTCATCTACAACTTGCAAAGCGTTGTTGTTCGTTGGCTACAGAGATAGTGATGGATGGATCTGTCAGTTCTGATTTTTCCCACATCCATTAAGAACAACCCTCAAGTTCTTCTCATCTAATTTATAAAGAAAATTTGGGGATTTTTGGAAAGTTCATCTTCTTGATGGTGTACGAGAGAGGCTTGGTAGTCTGGCAATAAAATCAATCACCTCACATGGTGGTGGGGTCTCTTTCTCTGGATGTCTTCAGAAAGAAACTGGACAGGCACCTGCTAGGGATTCTGTAGCTGGATGTTACCCTGATTTCTGGGGGTCCCGGGAGGGACACCTAAATGTGCTCACAACAATGGGGAGGGAATTAGCACAGAGCACCAGTTGGCAATGTGAGAGGCAGGGTAACGTAGCGAGATCTTGAACGCTATGTCTACGGGGTCAGGCCGAGTCAAGGATGAGACAGATGTTGACATTAATAATTGTTTTATTTAAGCACAATCAAACAAATGTATGTAACACACTCATGCAAGAAACTATAGAAATAAAGGTAGGAGCGGATAGAGGGATTTTTGAGGAGGTTTGGTATGAGAAATACTATACCTGTCCTGAAGCCCAGTTAGAAGTGGAGAAGCTGGGGACCGTGGATCTCAGCACGTGGAGCTGAGGGGAAGGCTCGCTGGACAAAGCGACAGCAAGGCGGGATGGAAGCCAAGAGCGATCCAAGGAAACGCTCAAGGTCAGGGGTTCTTATAGGGAAAATTGTGACTGCAGGCTATTTCGTACTTGGGGAAAACAATGAGTTTGCGGATGGAGACAAAGCCTCCGAAAGGTCAGTATTTGAACAATTGAGTTATAGCCAAGTTGTCAATAGAGTAGCCAGTATGCAAACGTGGAGTGCTTGAGCGTTGTATAGTTCGCTCATCAAGCTGCCAGCGCGGGGCAGAGGATCTTTTGAAAGTTGCGTGCATACATAATTGAGGTACTTGCCTTGAGGTCTCCTGAAGCTGCGAGTCGGCTATTTCTGGCCTGCCTGTATTTGTTTGGAATATTACAGCAAATATTGGCAGAGCCTGCATGCTTGCTTGTCCTGGGGCCTCGCAAGCACATGGAGAGGAATGGGCATAGGAGGCCGAATTATTGATATCAAAAGATATCTTTTAATATCCCACAAGCTCGGGCTAGCAGTGGTGGTAACATGGAGTTCCTGCTTTGAGAGGGAGGTTGGACTCAATTGTTTGTGGGTCACCTTTCAGCTCTATGGTTCTTTTTTTCTCCTGGAAAAACTTGACTGGGTATAATTCTCAACCATATGCACTGGCCAATTTAGAGCTATTCTCAGTATGGAAAGACCAGTGTGTACCTTCAGGTCATGCAGCTATTAAAGATTAAGAGTCAGAGAAAAGGGTGTAGCACCAGCGTCACAAATATGGTGAAATAAATAGGAATTGAAAGCTAAACCTTTTACTAGCCAAACACTGAGAGTTCTCTGCCTGGATGGATCTGTTTGTTTATTTCATTTTCCCTTTCATTCAGTTTGTTTGTTTTTATTGCACATCCTTTCTGTTGCCTCTGAAAAAAAGCTACAAATTTTAGAAAATTCTTATCAGAAAAGGAACCACACAGGTTGTCCCTATTCAAGACCACCAGCTGCCATCACATGCCTCACTCTAATTACACTTTTCCCCTGCATTTCTAATTACACGTTGATCCCTGTGACATACTCAGAAAGTGTATAAATTCAAGTTTCCTCTGTTATCTAGATTCCCATCTTGACTAAAAGGGGGAAAAAAGGCAGAGAGAGGAAGAACAAACACACTTTAGAACATGGGAATGTTAGCTTTGGGGGCTAGACAGCCCAGACTCTGTTATCATGCTGACTGAAGGATTCTGGGACTTGTAGTCTGGGAGTTGTAGTCCAAAAGAGTAACTTTTCTATGTGCTGCTGCACACAGAGAAAGTGGTCAGATTATGGCCCAAAAGATTTACTCCACATCTCCAAATAAATAGATACTGCCAAATCAATTCCATTTGGTGATTGTTTTGTATCTTCTTGTTCTCATGAGGAATGGAATAGAAGGTGATTTTAAAATACAACCATGGTGTTTTAAGAATCCCTTTAGAATAGTGATCCAGAATGGCTGAAATCTGTTTGTAGGTGTAAGATTTCACTGCCTTGCATAAAGTTTGCTTACCTCTGCTATAAAATGTCTAAAAATAGGAATATGTAGTACACAGCTTTTCTCTTGTTCTCATCAAAGTATTTGAACAGACTATTTCAAAGTTATAGTGAAGGATGGACTCTGATTTGGACCATCACACAAGACTGTTAGTAAATGAACACATTTTGTCTATTTTTCTCTCTCTTGATTGCATGAATATTTAACTGAGGAGAAGAATATTATTCATAGAGTAATCTGCCTAGGCATCTAAAGTTGATTATTGATCGACATTGGCCCTCTTGTCCTTGCAGGTGACATGACACTGGGTGATGGCTCCAATCGATATAAATAAATTTCCAATCAAGGGGAAACAATTGCCTATCGGGTTATTCTGATCCATTTACAGATAGTATTCCGCAAAGTCCTATGGATTTCATCAGCTCAAACTGTAATCTAATTGAATGACCCCTGTGGAGCCACATACAGTAAAACATTCTTGGTAATGTCACATTCAGAACAAAGCAAACATTTCAACCTGTATGGTTGGTTGGCAAATTGAGAATGTGACCAAAAAAAAAAAAAAAAAAGGGGGGGTACTGAAAAATGTACAAGGAATCAGAGAGTGCTCTGTATGTGTGTATCAATTGCTTTCTTACAGATTCTTATACATTTCTACTGGTGTCTATTGCTTCAAGACTGACTAAAATCTCAGGAAAGGCTATAGAGCTGTGACTTAGTGGTTACTTTTTTCAAAGTTTGGAATGTTACTTTGAAAATAATTAGTTACATTTAAAATTCAAAGGGGTCCAAAACAGTTCAATACCTTTACAGTTAACATTTTTAAAGCAATGTCTTGCTTTCGTATTACCTGAAGGTCATTAAAATAGTTATTTTTCATTACTTTAAAAAAAACACACACACAGAGAGCTCAGTGCTATAAGCATCTGGCTAATGGTACAAAACCCACTCACCTCCCATCCACCTTGTCATCACCTCAGTATCACCAACAGAACACAAGGCAGTGATACCAGGAAAGACTTGAATCATGTGATGTTTCTCCTCCACTTTATTATGAGACCATAGTCCCTGACTTTAAAAGTAACTGACAAGTTCTAGCAATGCTTCTTATTACAACTGTAATGTAGTGTTATAGCTTAGTTATTGGGAAAAGGAAATAAATAGAAGTCATGTGGAAGCTCAGTAGGGTCAGCTCTGGTTAATACTTGGATGGGAGACCAATCATGAATAACAGCTGCTGTAGGCTATATTTCAGAGGAAGGAACGGACAGAACCACTTCTGTGTACTCCTTGCCTAAGAAAACTCTATGATAGTCATGTAGCTGTCATAAGTCGACAGGCAACTTAAGGGCATATACACACACATGCACACACATGCTCAAGGTTGTTTATAATTCATTATAATTGTAATGAATTATTTCTAAGTACTGATCACTGAAAATGAGTGGTGATCATTGCACATGAGCATTATGCCCTTAATCCAAATATTAGTCCTGACTAGTATAGAGCCACTGGATCATTTGGATTTAGTTACACAATGACTCACAACTTAACAGTTGATTGAATGGGCCTATGCTAGTTTGGGACTAACCAGTAGGATTCCAGCAAATATGACCATTCCTTAAAATTAATCAGTGGATGAACTTTTAAAAAGGCAGTTTCTTTATCAGAATAAAATAATAGGCCAGTGAAGTTATAGCATCTCCTCACAAAATCCATGACAATGACCCTTTTTGTATCTTTTGGCTCACAATTACTGACTTTCATGATATTGGGCAATGTCCAAGAATCAGCAGTATCATGTTCAGCTGAAGTGAGAAGCCTCCTTAGCCATGGAGTTCATTGCTTGCCATAAAAAAGAGTGTAACATAGAGGAGGATGAGTGCATTGTCTTAATGTCCTCTCATTTACAGAGTAGAAGCTATCAGTTGCTTCATGACCATATTAATTTGTACATGGAGTTTTCAGACATCTTTTTAAATAGATTAGTGTAAACAATGTTATCTATTTATGTTTCTTGAGCCAATCCTGGGGTTTGCAATAGAGTTTACATTAAGCTGCAGGTGAATAGATTTGATTGTTTCATTTTCTACCATGAAGATGGACAACTTGTGGCCCTCTAACTGTTGGACTACAGCTCCCATCACTCCTCATGATTAGCTATGCTAGCTAGGGCTGGTGAGGGCTACAGTCCAAAAACATCTGAAAGGCCCATTCCTGCCCACAGGTTTTGAAGCACAAAATTATTCTGTTCCTTTTGGCATCAGTTTACAATCTATTCGTTATATTAAAAAATCATGTACAAAAAACTTAGTATACATTTTCATATACATTTTTCCTAATGTAATAATTGTAATACACTTTTGTAATCATTTTCCTCAATCTATGCATTCATCTGCTAACAGTTTCCTTAAGATGTGTGCTTCCATATTTAATTTTCTCTAATGAATGATGTTTTCTCTAATGTACACATTTTGATGCATTTTGAACACAGAATTATAACATGAAATTCAGAGAAATGTGAAAACCAAGGAGAAATTTCATGTGACGTTACGTATCAGTTGCAGAAAGGCTATCTAGGCTGAACTATTGTTATGTGTGTTCAAGTTGTTTCCATCTTGTTGTGACTCTAAGGCAAACTTATCATGGGGTTTTCTGGGGCTGAGAGTGTGTGACATGCCCAAGGTCTCCATGGCTGAGCAGGGAATCGACACCTGTTCTCCAGGGTGGTGTTCTGATGCTCAAACCACTGAACCATGCTGGCTCTATCTGAACTAGGTTAGGGTAGATTAAAATACAAGCTAAACACATCTCTTTCCCACCCCTACTTTAAATTATTATGCAGGGAAATATGCATAATAATGAAGTAACTAACCTTTAGTTTAGGCATACAGAACACTGAATGGAGATCTCTGGATTATGGTCTGTCATTTAAAATTATTTGGACTTATTTGATGTTAGAGAAAAGAATTCCAATGGAAAATTGGAATGTAAACTGATAGTTAAGCCTGTAGGACAATTTCAATTATTTTTCAGAAGAACTTTTCGAGATTCACACATTTCTTCATAAATAAGATCTACAGGTTTTAATTCTTTTCTTTTAAACCAGTGTAGGAGGAAATAAAACCAAAGATTTAGTCATTTAGTCATAGGGTATTGACTGCTTAGCTGGCCTTAACGCCCTGCATAGTCAACCACAATGGTGGTGTTCAATTTGGGTTGCCATCTTTTTGTTTTTGTTTTAATGAAAAGGCTCTTCCACCTACCCCCTTTAACAGCTGCATGACAAATTTTATAATGTGGCCACAGTACCAGTTGTTCCAATTGAACATGGCTAGTAAAGCTGAATGAGATTTTTGCTTACCTGGTTCCTTGGAGTAGAACTCAACAAATTTCACAAATTTCTTCTTGAACAAGGCAAAAAGAATCAAAGGTCTTTTTGTTGAAAGAAAGAAAGAAAGAAAGAAAGAAGCATGAAGTAAAGCAAACCTAAAAGACTGAGCCATTCCCAGTGATACTCAATTGTGCCATCAAATATCAGATAACATGTGTACTTACATTGGCCAGAATCCTGTATGGGCTTTAGATATGTGTAAGTACCACAGTTATTGTATGCATTTCTGGCATGGCCCCTCTGCACTTAACTGGGCAGCAGCCCCTGTGACTGACTGAAGTCTGTTTCTCTGAAGCCATTTCCGCACTAGACTGTTATAGCGCTATGATTCCACTTTCAACATCCTATGGAATCCTGGCCCCTCCTGAAACTGCAAACCCCAGGATTCCATAGGATGTTGAAAGTGGAATCATAGCCCTATAACAGTCTAGTGTGGAAATGGCCTGAGAGTCAGGAACCATCTGGCTGCCGTTTTCATCTGTCCTGTGAGTGTTCCTCATTGAGGCAGGCATAGGGATATAGGGTTGCATCATAGTTCCAGAGATTGCTTGTGCGAGGTGGGAGTGGGAATTCTGGCCAGCTACCTCCTGAGTGACAGGGAACTGATCCCCATCGGTCACAGTGGCTGCTGACCAGTAAGTGGAGGCTGGAGGACTTCCACATGAATACATGACAGTTACCTTTATAAAAAGTATACAGAAGTCTGCCAATCATTTATAAATATTAAGACAGCAATGTTTGCTTAACAACATTGCCTTTGTACTGCATGCCTGTGATTGTTGGGCTCCATAATGATTTAAGCCATCACAAATGATATGGTTTCTTGACCAGACCTTTGCTGTGAACAAGTAAGAGACATCTATAAATATCCAGTTTCTTTTCTTTTCTCCCCCCACCCCTTGTCCTTGAATGGATGTCCTTTTTAAAATGTCACAGTAAGCCCTTATCATAGTAAGAGCCGCACATGCCAGTAGCTCATACACTTCATCATTTAAAAACACGTGTGTCAAAGCTGAGAAAAATCAATGTTAAAAGACTGAGCACTTTTCTCCTTAGTTCCAGGCTATAAAAAGTGATATAATGGTGTTTTGCTAAAAATACTACTTGAATGAAGCCAGATAAGACTCCCTCACTCCTCCAGATACACTAAACCATCACAGTTGCTTACCTGTTAAAGCTAGCAATACAATTCTGAATCAAAGATGCAGAAACAGTAAAGGCTTAGGGTTAGGCACTTATCTGACAACAGAAACGTTCCTCTGCTGCCAGAACCTTCTTCTGCCTGCTGATATCAGAGAGTTGCAAACAGACTGCTCTGTTGGGAGAAGAGGTTTCCAGGTAAGGCCTATGAGCAGAAGAATCAAGAGAAAGAAGAAAAGAGGTAGAGCAAGCGGGGAGCCAACTTTTGTCAACTGTAAACCTCCTCCACTTCAGTGATGCAACTCCTATGATGGCACAAATTAGGCAAGGTGGATGGGCAGAACAAAGTGATTTCCAACATCCCAGATTGGGAGGGGTTTGGATTCAGCACAGCTTCAGGTGGCCTAGTGTTGGGTCAGCTGGCCCATGGGTTTCTTGGCTGGTTAGAATGGTTTTAGTGATGACAAAGCCTTGCCCCACATCAGCATCAAAATAGGCTAAGGCCATTTCCACCCTACACTGTTATAGTGCTTATTATTCCACTTTCAACATCCTGTGGAATTCTGAGGTTTGTAATTTACTGAGGCCAAATTGCTTTCTGGCTGAGAATTCTAAATGTCTCCCTAAACTGTAAATCCCAGGATTCCATAGGATGTTGAAAGTAGAATAATAGCACTACAACAGTGTGGGGCAGAAAGGATCTCAGACTGGTGTAGTATAGAAAGGCCTTAAGCCTGAGGAGCTCAAATCCTTACTCAGCCATTAAACTTTTTATAAGACCTATAATAAGAGACAGTCATTGTTTCTCAGCATAGTTCATGGGATTGTGGCAGGTGTTAAAAATTCGGAGAGATTTCTGCATGCTACCTTATGATCCTCCGAGGAAAGCTAAGATAGATAGATAGATAGATAGATAGATAGATAGATAACAATATTAATTATGCCACTGTTCTTATGAAAAGAAGTGAAGAGAACAGTGTGATTCTTCATCACATACTGGAGCACCAGAAATGTAAGTATAGGAATTGGGCCTGTAGTTTGGGGAACCACCTTGCAAATGAATGAGTTCTGGGGAACTTAAGGCCTGTACAGTTCAAAACTGAGCCCTAGTATTAGGGAAAGGGAGGGTTATAAATAAATAAATGAATAATGATAATTTACATCAATGGTGGCTACAATATTTGGCAAAAACAGCATAAATGAAGTCAGAAATACTAAGTAGTGCCACTGTAAGGTATATATTTTGGCCTAAATCCAGTTGCTAGTCCCAACAAGAGTAGATCCATTCAGATAATGTGATTTATATAAGTTCTGAGTTACCACTTAGAAATATATTCAGTGGTTCCACTCTGTCTTGGATCTACTAATTGGGTTTAGCCCATAAATCTCCACTTCTTTTCAACTCAGTGTCATTTTAGGAATGAAAGAGAGTGTGTCAGTTTCATTTTTTGTTGTGTTTCTCAGAATCCTACCAGTTCTTGTCGCATTCCATTTTCTGACCACATGGAAATGTGTGTCTTTTGCGAGGTGAATTGTGATTCTGTCTCCGATTTTATCTCTGGTTGACTGAGTTGGAAGCAGGGCAGGGGAGACAGGCACAACTGTTTCCTTTTCTCACCTGGTCTCTGATCTCCAGCTTTTTCTAGCAGATCAGAAAAACTACATCATGCCATTCTGTTAATAGTTACACTGTTGTTTTAACATTATGGAGAAATTTCAGCTTACATATGCAAAGTTTACCTACTCTGTACTGTATAGACCTCCTGATATGTTTATTTATCCAGCCTTCAGCTAATGTTTTTATCAGGTGAAAT
This sequence comes from Cyclura pinguis, assembly GCA_030412105.1. Lineage (NCBI taxonomy): Eukaryota > Metazoa > Chordata > Lepidosauria > Squamata > Iguanidae > Cyclura > Cyclura pinguis. The sequence goes on from CM059599.1 coordinate 207,091,255, forward strand.
GTTATCAGTATATGAAAGCATAAAGAAATATATATTACTTGAAGATAGCCAGCATAATGATTTTAGTGTTGGTCTAGGGTTCAAACTCTCACTCAGCCATAGAAACCACTGTGTGACCTTGGGAAAGTCACATTCTCCCACCTTCAGAAGATGCCAACCTCACTGAACAAACCTTGCCAAGAAAACCGGATGATAGGGTTGCCTTAGGGTTGCTGTAAATTGGAATAACAACAACTGTTACCACAAGTGCACATTTAAGGTAGAAAATTTCATTTCATGTTCACCATTAGTTGCAAACAATTTAAAGGCACACAACAATAAAGAACACTTGAAGCTTCCATTTGGAATCATTCCTCCATATGTTACCGTGCTGTATAATTTATATTATTTTGCATTTATTATTGATAATTTTTAAATCTTAAATTAATAAACCACCACACAACTGTATAATTTATTTTCCACATCAGCTCATAACAATAGTCTTCACCTTTTTTTAAAAAAGGAAGTTACAAAGATTGAGCCAAACCAAATGAAATCCTTCCTTTGTGACATCAAAGGGCCCAAGTTTTTCATCACCTGCCTAATATATATTAGTCAATAGAAAACTGTACAATTTGATATTACGACATGATACGTTTTTGGGGGGGGGGGCAGGAGATGATTTTGCCACTTGCCACAATGATAGAATTAGAGACCTGGGAAAAAATGGGCATTAACTAAAAATGTTTTAATGAGTTTATTCCAGTTTGTGGTATGAACATTTCTTCACAGAAGTATGCACATATTTTGTGGCTTCCTTTCACAGGAAGGAAACTGTAAGCGTAAGATTCTTTTCATTTTTCCTTTTGGAATTATAAGCAAGTAGATGAGTATGATTAAATTTATGCATACAAACACCCTCTAATCAGTGTGTGTGTGGGGAAACAGAGAAAGGTGTACACTAGGAAACCACACACATTTGGAGTTGACCCCTCTGTACAAGTAAAATGAAAATAGAAGTTCTCCACCTGTGCAGGATGGTTCCTTTACCCCAAAATAATTCTTTGATTAATGCAATGAGTCTGAGGCCCTTTCCGCAACTTACCGTTTCTCGGCGCTGGGGTGCGGGGATCAAGCGAGCAGCCTTTTGCGAGAGGCTCTCGTGTCCCTGCTGCTTTGCCTCTGCAGCCGCTCCCTGCTAGTGAGCAGGCAGCATGAGGGCTCCTCCTCTTCCTTCTGCAGCATAACCTGGGATTTTCCCAGACTGCGCTGGGGCAGGAAGTGTAAGCGCTGCGGCTCCGGAGCTCCTCACACACGGTAAGTGCACGCAGCGCCCTGGAGCAATGTGCGATAGTGCACCATTTTCAGCTAGAAGCTGAAAATGAAATAGTGCACAATCAGCGCCTGCTGGCCCTAGCAGCATTGCGCAATTGCGAGGACATCATGTGGACGGCTCCTCGCAATTGCGCGATGCTCCGGAGCCCCTTTTGCATGGCGAATGCTGTGCAAAAAGGGCCAGAGTGTTTGTATACAATGCAGTATATCCCTCCGACTCTCTACAGACATGTGTCTACAAATCTTAGTCTCCTAAACATGAAAAGCTACTTCTCAGAACCACTAGTATTAAAACAAGAGGACAAAGAAAGGGGAAATGCCACATCCACTTTTTAATTTCCAGGGTAAGTCAAGAGGAGGAATAAACCTTCTGATTTTTGAATTTTCAGTTTGGGCTTTAGACACTGGTCAAAATCGACTGGCTCCAAATCAGTCCAAGCGGCTGACTTCCTAGAGCTTTGAAAAGTTCTTTTTTTTGGGGGGGGGAGTTAACTCCCAGAATGTCCCAACCAGCAAGGAAGTTTAAGGAGTTGTGCTCCAAAATGTAACTTTCCCAAGTTCTGCTTTTGCAAGCATCTGATGAATACCTTAGCATCTATGTATATCCCTATCAGATACTTCTGCCTGGACTGACACAAGTTCTTATGACAGCCCATAATTTTTTTTTTTTTAAAAAATAGTGCTCCACTGTGATAACAACTGATCAACAAAAGTATGACTCTCTGCAGAATCTGATTACTCTTAATTAGTTAAGAATTAGTAATTATGTCTCATTTAGGCATGTAGTCTGCAGGACGTATTTTAATTTTCTTGATTAGTTATTTCTCACCAGGGAGTGGTACGGTTGATTTATGCCCACTTTTTTGTGTTGTTTGTGTCAAGATGCTGTTGAGCTGAAAGGGCAAGGCAATACAATACTTTACAACAATGAAAAGTCACCACATGTTGACCTTTCCTCACCTATCCCAAGGTGAAACTTTCTTGTGAATTCAGTGCCATTGAATCAGATTTATATTTAGTTATGTTCTGAGGAATTATTAACATATACCTTCCTTCCAGATGCAGTAAACTATAAATCTGACCCAGTGGAGTTGCATTTGCAAAAATGCCTTTGTCACAAGAAAATGCCAAGGGAAGGTCACCATCTGATATCTTCCTTTTTTTCTCAAGTGATATTCGAATCTTACCCTGTGCTGAATGAATATGGCTGCAAACTGGGCAGCCATATGAGCATGACATGGAAGGGGCCTAATAATCATGTACTTTGTCTTTGATGCTGATACAGTCAAACTCACAGAAGTTTGACTATTATGCCACCATTTTAGAGATGGGAAAGAATTTCATTCACAACATTCAGTGGATCTTTTAACACCTCTGCTCACCCATCTGCAGAATTGTCTTACGTGCCAAGTGCATTGTCAGTAGGCATGGGGCAGAATTTCACTGGGTAATTTTTTCTATTAAAAGAACAAAAAAAAAAATAGGGGGAAAGAGAGAGAGAATCAACAAAACTACAAAACAATACATAAAACTACAAAACAACAAGAACATACACATAAAAAAATAAAAAATACCCAACAACACTACAAACATCTATCAAAACTGCAAAAAACAAAAAAGACTACAAATAACTAAAAATTGATTCCTGCTCTTGTTGCATACAACTCTTAGTTGCACTTAACTAATAGAACATTACTCAAAATCTAGGTTAACTTTGTTGCTAATAATCCTTATTATCTTACCCCTTTATTTGGAAGCTAAATTTACCTGCTTAATTAAAAATTTAATAAAAAAATCAATCATGCACAATTGCTACCATAAATATATTATTTTGAGTTAACTTGATTCCAAACATTGGTATTATACCATGACCTACATATTAATATGATCATATTAATGACATGGAAAACAATAATAAATGGAGTAACAGTTCATTTTTATAAATCAGTGATAAATCTTGAACATTATTACTAAAACCTATATTATAGATATTAAAAATCTAAAATACCAGTAAAACTAGAACCATCATCTTCTATTTTCATATAACACTTCTCACATAGTAATAAAAGCAAGATCTGGCTGATCCCTTAAATTGGGAAATGGCCAGGGCAGTGGACACTGCCCCTAAGCACCCCCTCCCACCATGTAGAGTCACATGAGACTCCTGGATTACTAGGGAACTGTTGATGGTGAAATAAATAAGAGTAAGACTAGAGTGACATTGTCAGAAGACTCAGAATGAGTCTGACTGAACATAGGCCTGTGATGTGACAATGATGGCATGGAAGAAATAATACTTCTCTGCCATAACTGCATCTATACAACTCCCTGGATCTCATCATTCTGAGTAACTATTGGACAGCTTTGGTTGCCTTCATGGATGACCTACACAGGGAACTAGATGGGGGAGTGTGTCCCTGTTGGTTCTGCTGGACCTCTCAGTGGCTTTCAATACCATTGATACCATGGTATCCTTCTGGGCCAACTCTCTGGGATGGGACTTGGGGGCACAGTTATGCAGTGGGTTCTAGTTGTTCCTGGAGAGATGAACTTAGAAGGTGGTCCTGAGGGACTCTTGTTTGATGTCCTGGCCATTGGCCTGTGGGGGTCTGTCAGGGATCCGTTTTGTCCCCCATGCTATTTAACATGAAACCACTGGGAGAGGTTGTTCAGAGTTTCAGGGTTCAGAGTTATCAATATGCTGGTGACACCCAACTCTACCTCTCCTTTCCATCTGATTCCAAGGAAGCTGTCTCAGTACTGAACCAACGTCTGTTGTCAGTAATCAACTGGATGAAGGCAAACAAACTGAAGCTTAATCCAGACAAGACAGAGGTGCTCCTGGTCCATTAAAAGGCAGATCAGAGAATAGGGACCTTGTCTGTACTGGATGGGGTTGCACTCCCCCTGAAATCTCAGGCTCACAGACTGGGTGTTGTCCTGGACTCAACACTGAGGGTAGATGCTCAGGTTTCAGTAGTGGCCAGGAGTTCATTTGCACAGCTAAATCTAGTGGACCAGCTGCGCCCATTCCCTGAGATGTCAGATCTGGCTACAGTGAAACATGCCTTGATTACATTTTGGTTGGACTACTATAACACACCCTACGTAGGACTACCTTTGGAAACTGTTTGGAAACTTCAGTGGGTTCAAACGCTGCAGCCTGAATGCTGACCAGCGCCAGTTACAGGGAGTGTATGACTTCTGTACTAAAACAGCTTCACTGGCTACCAGTCCATTTCTGGGCGTAATCCAAGAATTGGTCATGACCTATAAAGCTCTGTATGGCTTAGGTCCAGATTATTGGAAATACTGTATCTCCCTATATGAACCCACCGGAGTTATAATAATTGCAGGGGAAGGCTTTCTCTCAGTCCCACTACCATCCCAGGCTAATTTGGTGAGGACACAGGAAAGAGTCATCTCAGTGGCTGCTCCTACTCTGTGGAACTCTCTTCTGCAGGAGGTCAGGCTGATCCCCTCCCTGCTTTCCTTTTGCTAGCAGGAAAAAACATTTCTGTCAAGCAGACTTTTAATGTGTGAGCAGGAGAGCTCTATATTCTTATTAGACTGTTTTATCTATCTAACTTTTGCATGTTCTTATAATGATTTTAGACTGGTTGATTTGAATTGCTTTTAATGTTTCTTCTAAAGGCTTTTAACTGTTATGGAAGCCACATTGGGCTCCACTCTGGGAGAAAAGCAGCATATGAATGCAATGAATAAATAAATGCAATAACTAACTAACTAATTAATTAACTAGCTAGCTAACTAACTAACTAACTAAATAAAATGACATTATAAACATTTACAAAATAAAGGGAATAAAACAACTTAATACAGTTTAAAACCAATGCACAAGCCAGCATATATCATCAAACTCCTTAAACATACAAAATGGACCATTGTTATAAAAAACTGTCAAAAACCTTGAGAAAAAGGTTTGAAATGAAGGACTGGCTAAAAGCCTATTTGGTCAATAACAGTAATAATAAAATTAGATTTCTAATATATTAGATGTACTTTTTAAGCCTCCTCTAGTTTAATCCATCTGTTTTGAGGGCCTTTGGTGACGTACATCTCACTTGGAAAAGGACAGAGGGCTATAAATGGTTCCTCCTTCTGCCATGAAATTTTATTTGTTAATGGAAAAAAAACTCCATGCCCTTAATATCTTCCTACATTGGAGAGAACACACACACACACATACATCTCCTGAAGCCTGCTAGGCCATTTGTTAAAAGGTAGCACATTAGGTTAATCTGTGGGAGGCATAAAAATTGTCTATCAGGTCTTAATTAATGAGGCTTACACATAAAATTCACATATACACACTATCTGAATGCACAGTACTGCGTGATTATTGACCTTTTCTGAGATGGTGCCATTTCTAAAAAGCATACGGTAGCTGCACGTTATGCAGGGAAATGTTTATTTTTTTTCTATAAAATGTCAAGAAAGCACATTATTCTGGGTGGCATGGAACTGAGACAGGAAACAAGATAAAAAAGAGCTGGATCTGAGATCCTATGGAATGCTGTTAGAACAAAAACAAAAAACACCACCAGCAAAAACTCTGCTGGAGTAGTGACTTGGGATCACCACTCCTTGGCATTGCAAATTCAGCTGTTGCCATTGGGAAAACGAAATGCAGGGGAGTCCTGGATATGTGTGCAAGTTTGAAAAATGTCAAATTGCTCACACAATGGTGTCTTGCATAAGCAATTTGGTATAATAGGACCATAGGACCATAGCCTGCCTTTTTAACCCTCATCCATATGTTTTTAAAATAAAAAACATTGGACTGACATCTAAGATATTTTTTGACCCCATGATACAATGCCCAATGTCCACAAAAATGTTTCCGTAGAGAATGAAGGGTATTCCACAATACCCAGGTAACCAGAGTCAGAAAATGTATGTCCACATTTTCTTTGAGTAGCTGACAGACCTCTTTTTCTGAAAAAAAAAATCTATTTTTTTTTCCTAACAAAACTAGCACCAGCATTTCCAGTTGAAAAAAGAAAAGAAAAGAAAAGATATATGCCCCCCCCCCCACACATTTAGGGATCCTTTAGATGAAAACATAGATGTAAATCCTGAAGGAAAAAAAGCTGTCTTAATTTGCAGGAAGGCAAAGGTATCATGGGATAATTTTCTACCTCAAGAGCAGAACAATCTCTTCTGAAGAAAATGTCTGCCCCGAAGGACAACGCTTTGTGCCTGCAACTATATAGATAACCAAATCATTTCATTTGGGTGCTACTGAGATCCTTTAAAGCAAGTTTCCCATGATGAAAACCAACTCTGTTGATCTTCTTATGCTCTGCCCCACTGCAGAAATAGTAGCGATGGGGTGGCTAGGTACTGTTTTTTGTTACAGCTTTTGTTAAATAGTGCCAATGTAACTTAATTCTTTGGTTAACAAACCTTCTACCAGTTATATGTTGGTGAAAATATTGTCTTTCATCATATTTCAGGCTAGGATCTCTGTGGTGTACCTGTGTACTTGCCCAGGTATATGTCTTCTTTCAGAGAACATATGTCCTTAACACTGCAACATCACTATACATTTTTGCCATTTTTTTGGGTGGATTTACCAATAGGCTTTTTATTTCTGTTCATCAATGGTTAGGTCCATCCCTTATGTGTATCACTGATGCTCAACAACAGTCCACATATTCTGAAAGGCAGGCAGTTTATTAGTGCCCCTACACATCAATTTTATTTCCCTGTTGTCCAATCACAAGTGCTCTTTATATTTGTTTTGTGTGTGTATGTATGTCTGTGTATGTGTTGATCTCAATCTTTTTAGTAGCAGTTTTATTAGGAATTAGAACTGCTTTGTCCCTGACCACAAAGGTGTCTCAGGCAGTTTTCCAAACAAGACTTCCAGGACTGCCTGGCTCTGAGGACTTACCTAGAAATCAGGCACTGGGCGGTTGCTTGGAGCTGACAGCCTTCCTTTCCAGAGAATGACGGCAACTTTATTTTCCTTGTCTTGTTACCGCTACCTGAGCTTTGAAAATACGTAACTGCTAATGTATAATGCATCCAAAAAAAAAAAAAAAAATCTGGCCTAAGTGTGCATAGATCCTCTCTTCCCATCAGCATGCTATCATAACCTCCAAGAGCCTTCCTTTTACATATAAGGATGGATCCTCCAGTTACCAGCTGCACGTATAAAAAAAGCCACCCATAACGTCACATTCCTCACTTTATATAATAGTAGAATCAGAGTTGTCAGTAACCTTTGCTCATTTTCAATGCATTACAAGTGGTATTTGTTCATTTTTTCCAATGGTTTTTCACATTTTGGGAGTTTTTTTGTGAATATTTCTTTCAGAGAAAGGGGCCATTATGCATAAAAGCATTGTACTGAAATTATTGGAAAATATGCAATAATCGTTTTAAGCTTGCAAGTGAAGGGTTTTGTTTTATTTAAAAAAAAACCAGTACTGAATCTGAAGAAGTGGGTTTATATCCCAAAAGCTTATGCTAAAATAAAGGCCAAAAAGTGCTACTACATTCCTTCTTTTTTCCCCTTCCCCTCACTTCCTTGTCTTTATGTTCATTATCATGTGTGAGAATGAAATAATTGAAAATTTACCTTCCTTATAGGCAACGGTCTGATGACCTCCCCCTGTGAGTACAGTTGGGATTACTGACTAGATATGGAGGAGGTACTAGATGAGCAGGGAGAAGTTTCTTACACTCATTCATCTCTACATGTTTATTTTGATTTGGTGAGGGAAGTATCATTTGAAGTGACCCTGATTTAAACTGGTGGGGTCCCATCAAAGCATATTAATGCTGCCATTTCTCCATGAGTGACATAACAAAATAACAAAATAAACCATTTCCCAGGTGTGCACACTGATTTTGTGATCTTTCCTGTTTGTGGACCTTTCTGCTTTCTTGCTTGACAAGAGTAGGAACTGAACTGTAAGACTCACCATGAGGTTGAATGTCAGCTCCACAATGGAGCTCATTGTCAGCCTGTTCATTGTGTGGATGAAGCTGCATTGTGCATGACCACTCATCTCATGAGGCTTGGTCACCTGAAGCAATCTTGAATCAAGATCAATTCGTTCTTGACTGAAATATCTCGTATGTGTCTACATTCTATTTTCTATGCTCAACACATTTTATTTTGCATTCATTCATCACTTTCTTTATTCATTTATTTATCTGTTTATTTACTTAAAATTTTTCTTTCTAGTTCTTAAGGTGCCTTGAAAAATTGAAAACAAAACACAAACTACAATAAAGTAAAAACAAAACAGAACAAACGGTTATACACTAGGATAAATTTGCATGTAATAAATTGTGGGGTTATTTTCTGATCCAGTCACTCCAATAAGAATTTGGCCCCTAAGACCAAAAATCTCCCCAAATTTTAAGCTCCTCAGCTCTATATATTATTCTCTGATAGTAACACATTAGCATTAATAATATGCATTCTCTGACTTCCGTAATTAAACACAAGTTAGTCTTCAGTCTTTCTTTCTCTCTTAACTGTAAAGCATCTGGCCAGTAGACCAAACTCTTGGATTAATGTTGTTACACTTACACGAGGCTGTCACATTATATCAAGTGGTACTTACAACTCAAATGGTCGCTTATTACAAGGTGACCTTATGGCAAGTTGAAAAGCTGCTAATGATCTGATGCCAAATGAGACTTATCTCTGCAATTTTATGCAGTTTTCTATTAGAACTGTGATTTAACTCAGACTTTTCGAAGTGCAGAACTCCATTCTTCTCAGGGTGAAATCAATAATTCAAAATTTAAAGCGTATTATTTTGTTATAAAACTTGTTTTCTTCCATTTTTTTCTAGTGGAAGATCGGGGAAAGCCAAATATCAACTACTTTATTTCGCGTTGCCAATCATGCATGGATGATTAACTAGACACTGTGTGAAGGAAAACTTGGCAAATGGGAGTTGCTAAGAGGTAACACAATTATAGTGCATAAAAATATACTCACTGTAACTAATATTATATGAGAAGAATTTTCTTTTCTCTCCTTCTCCCTTGGAGCCTCTAAATATCCTCTTTGTTGTTTCCCAATTCTCTAAAATAGTTTTTGGGGTATCTGAGGGAGGGGAATTCATCAAATGGCAAAGTATTCCTCATCAGTGCCGTAATAAACAGAGAGCTGTTTAATTTATTCTCTTACATAAAGTAAAAGGCATCTTAAGAACAGCCCTTCCACCACAGATCTTATGGAACTGGCAAACTGGCACACAAAATGGGGGTCACTTAGTTCATTTATATGGGTTCTATAACACTTAGGGATTTATATTTAAGGGGGGAAAGCTACAATTTGGGGGCGGCATTTTATTAAGTGCACAAGAGAAACAAAAGATATATCTCAAGACGCCCAAAATAGATCTGTTGAAAGATCCAACCATGTGTACCCTTAAGGACTTCTTGAGATGCTTTGTCCAAGTTCTGAAATACTACTTTATGTGAGTGCTCTCCATCCTTTATCTGCTTTGTCAATACATGGACTTCATTTTTAAAGTCAGTTTCACTTGAATGGTTGTGTTTAAATCAGTAATTGTTCATGGGGCAAATTCCATCTACAATATCTGAATTAGGAGATTCTAGGTTACAGTACTGTATGTCAAATTGTACCATACTGTGTAACTGTTGTTGTGTGCCTTCAAGTTGTTTCAAACTTATGGAGACTATTACCCTACCTTACAGACCCCGTCCTGAGGAGTATTAAATATAGTGAGCCATAGAGATCTACTGGAGGGACACATAGGCAGCTGAGCTATGGGGAAATTAAACAGACCAAAGGTTAAAAATTAGCATTGGTTCCTGTCATGTATCCTAGCGGAATCTTGGAAGTGGTTCTCACAGACCATTTGAATCGACTTTCTGCAATAATAGCTACAACAGGAGACAAGAGGTCTCTGAGATCAAATTAACATTTCAAACAGCCAGGAATGTTATACCTGGGCATCCCCCGGGGCAATCTTGTGGGAACTACAAAGATGCCTGGCTGTATTTTCTATACTACAAAGCTGAAATCCACCTTCATAACATTTAGCCATCTGGTCTTTTCCAGGAAAGGGTCCATCTGACCCACTCCACATACTTTTTCCTATAAGAGACCCCTGTTTTGAATCGCTCCTCGGAGCCCCCAGAAAGAGAGAGAAAGAGAGAGATCCTTATGCTGTCCGTTTTTCAGAAGAGCTCCCCTCAGTCACTGACCGAGTAGGTTTCAACTCATGTCTCCAGGATTTCTTTTCAGGTCGTATTACCCGGAACCCCTTTGCCTCTCTTAATTTTTACCTCTTTTTAAATCTCTATAGCCCTTTGTATACTTGTATGAGTGAATGCAACAGTGTGCCTGTGTGGATTTTGACATCTTTTCCAAAAAAATACTGAAAAGTAGAACGGTTAGCCTGATTCTCTGTGATCTGACTCCGTAAAGCTGGGCTCAAGGTCCCTCAATTACGCTGCCCTCTTTGCATTGCCATAGTAGTGTTCATAGCTAATTTTCACCACAAGTGATAATTTTGATAATTTTGATAATTAAGTGTTGGGAATCTCCCTAAGGGACCCCTAGCAAGCACAGTAACATGACCCTAAGATGAACCTATCATAGGGCTTTCTGGGGGTTGAGAATGCATGATGTGCCCAAGGTCACCCAGCTGATATCCATGGCTGAGTGAGGAACTGAACCCTGCTCTCTAAGATTGTAGTGCAATGCTCAAACTACTATACCATGCTGGCTTTCACCATGCTGTACTGTACTGTAAATCAAATTGTATGTTGCTGTATTGTAAATTCTAAGTACATTAACTTACGATTTGATATAAAATTTAATAATTCAGAAATTTAATTTTTGGACTTAACAGTAAAAAAGGTAGGAGATCAGATAATCATTAGCTGATATTAGGGATGGGCCAACTGAATCCTTGAATCCTGGGTAAGGATTCGAAATTCCTGAATCCAAATCTCTGTGACAAAAGAGGCAAACTGAATCTTTTGAATCCACCAACTAAATAGATTGTTGGAGACTGGGACGCCTGAAAACCAGGGAGACCAGGATGCCTGAAAACCTGGGAGACCGGGACAACTGAAAACCTGGGAAACTATACATACAAGGGAAGATAGTAAGTAGGTGAGGTTTTACCTTGGAGTAATAAAGGCCTTTGCTAACAATTTCACAAACTACATCTGGGCTTGTATTCTAAGCTATTTAAATTGAACATTTCATATTTAAGTTCAGTACTTGACAGGAAGCTACAGGCTTGAGATTTCAAGGACAGCTGAAACATTCCTTTGCACAGCTCCCTTGCAAACCTCTTTCAGACACAATTCTGGGGTTTGGAGTTTTACAAGCTGTCACAGCCTTCTCTGCCAAAGTCTGCTGGTGCATCATCAAACTGCAAACCCCAGGATGCCAGAAGGAGCTGTGCAAAGAGAAGGCAGTTTTGACCTGGATTATCTCTCTACTGTAGTGTGTGGCCCTGTTTACACAGGCAGGAAAATATGGGATTAATCCACATTTTCCTGCCTGTGTAGAAAGGGCCTTCATGTCATTTCCAATCTGGGGAGATCCTGAGGCAAAACTAGGACAATTGTCTTGGCCAGATTTCTTCAGAGGGAGGTTTGCCTTTGCCTAGGCTTTTGCTAAGGCTGAGAGAGTGTGTCTTGCCCAAGATTATCCTTCTTTCCCTTGCTTTTTAAACTCTTTTTTAAAAAAGGATTTGAAAGATTTGAGATTCATGGATTCCCAGAACCTTCCAGGGATTCAGATCCGGATTCAGAAAATTCTGGATTCGTCTCATCCCTAATATAAGCTATACATGTCACAAGATGGAAATTATCTTTCTTTCCCTTGCTTTTTAAACTCTTTTTAATAAAGGATTAGAAAGATTCGAGATTCATGAGATTCATGGATTCCCAGAACTTTCCAGGGATTCAGATCCGGATTCAGAAAATTCTGGATTCGTCCCATCCCTACCTGATATAGAAAACATCTATGTACAGTTTCCTGTCATAGATGTATTCTACACGAATCCAGAAAAGGATTCAGATTAACAACAACAGCTGTTTTGCCCATATTGATAATGTTTCATTGGACAAACAGAGACAAGCTGGATTTTGAACCATTTCTTATTTAGGCTGGCATGTTATTTTATTCGGTAAGTGAAGTTGCCACTAATTTCTTGACATGGTACAATAAATTCTCTTCAGCATGTATAAAATGCTAAGAGGGAAAAAAACCCCTCAAATTGCAGTAGCGAGAACTGTAGAAAAGGCATAAAAAGTTTAACTGGAAAAACTCGCTTCCTTATTTTGGAAGGAAACATAACTGGAATTAATTATATGTGGAAAAGGTTGGGTTATGTTAAAAATGTTTTTGTTACAAGTATGTTTTTTGTATAAATGATTTCAGATATGGCTGGGCATCAAAGTGATGAACAGATAGACATAAATATATATGCATGCATGTGTGTGTGTGTGTGTGTGTGTAGTAAAACAAAACATTAACATTATGAACAAAACAATTAATACAAAAAATCGCTATAAAACTGAGCAGCCAATGCCTACCCCCTGAAACCAAAACAAAACTCTGTAGTAATTAATACACAAATGTTTCCTTTTGGAAGATTCTCATCTCATTGGAAGAAAGAAAATAATGGTGTCAAATGTGTTTTTGGGAAGGAGGTTTTCCCTGGCCTTGATGCTACTGTGAAAAAGCTGGTGTCCCACCACCAACCTCATATCAGATGATAAGGGTTAGAAGACACTAAGAATGAATGGGAACAGCTTTCTCTGCCTTTAATATGTTAACAAATACGGTTATCTTACATTGTACAGCAGCCTTTCTTACCATGTAATTTCAGTAGCATCTGATAATGGAATGGGTAGTTGAGATAATACATACGCTTTAACAAATGATGCCTTTGGAAACTGTTTATATCCACTTTCTTTGCATTTTAGCAAGACGCTTTTTGATCCAGATTGTAAGACAGAAAATGGAAACAAATAGGTATTTTATTCTCATTGATACATGGTACCCACTAAGATCCTTAAAAGAAATAGTCCCTGTTGGAGATTTAGGATTAGTATTGATTAATATTTTTTTTTCAGCTGCAACAAAGATTTGTTCAGCTGCCATGAAACAAACATACAAACAAACTGGACCCATTATAAGAGAATAGTTTTGAGGGAAATGGTCCATAGATTTTAAGAATAAGCTAATCTATTGTGAGTTATAAGATGAAAGACAGTGAACAAAAAGGGTTCATGTAAAATATGAATCCTTTGATTATACACTGGCTTAACAAATATAGTGCTTTCTTTAATTCATATGCTATGAAATTTTGCAGTTAAATTTTTATTTTGGTAAATAAATACTTGCCAAAATAAAAATAAATAAATAAATAAATAAATAAATATTTCATAGTTGTGGAAAAAGTAAAACTGGATCCAGCCAGTTGAAGAAATAAATGACAAGCAACTAACACATAACAAAACCTCCTATGCATCCTATAGGTCGTTTGGCTGGATTGATATTCCTGTCTGCTCTTCCATCTTCCAGATGGTCTTATCAATTGCCTTTCTTCCCAACCATGGATTTTATGATGCATCTTTTTTTTACACATTATGATATTGCATGAAAACAGCAGGCAAGGTCTTAGTTTTTCTCCTCTTCAACTGGAATGGCAGCTTCCTCCCACCTCCCCAGTCTGCCAAAGCACCTTGCTACTTTAAGCACAGTTCTAGCCTTCCCTAAAAACACCTTTGTAAAACCAAGGTAAAGCCTTTCAGTTGTTGATTAAAACTCCTTTAATGATTTATGGTAGTGTGGTTCGGGATGGTTATAACCATGGAGAATCATTCAGTTGAGATCAACTTTATGAAAAAAAAAACTTTATTAAAACAACAAACAGAACAACTTATTACTTTTGTATGTATGTTCAAGTTCAAACAGATCTTCAGAGTGTGTTTAAATACTTTCTGAAATCTTTACCAAGGCATAAAGGCACAGGTTACACAGACACACCCCCTTGAGACTTCTCTCTCTACTGAAGGCTGTGTTCCCAAATCTAGGCCACTCTCTCTGAGCAAATTTAACAGAGGATTGATTTCTCTGTTGCCCCTTCTCTAGGCTTTCCCTGAGAAAAGACCCTTCTTATTCAAACCTCCCCTCAACTGACTGAGAACTCCTCTGGCTGAAAGATCCACCTTCGCTCTTGATTCCTGAAAGTCCGACTCTTTGGGAAAACTCTCTCTCTAAACTTCTATGAACACGTTTCACTCAGGCCTCCACTCTTCCTTCCCAGTAAAAGGGCTGGGTTTTCCTCTAGAGTGGCCATTCTGGTTGCCTAGCAACCTGTTGCTGGGCGGCTTTTCTATCACTCAGGATACCACTCCACCTGTGCTTTGTCACAGATATGCACTTGTGTTATTGTGAAGACATGCCATAAGGGGTGCATTTTATATCTTGTGTATACTAACAGGTATGCTAAAAGATGTGGTTCCTATCAGTTTCCACCATTTTGTGCCCACTTTCGCTTGCTATTTACCCTTAGATTCTGTTCTAGCCAACCTCCCCCCTTACCCCACGGTCTACCTCTAGAACACTGTTCCATCTAAACTGTGTTTGAGGCTAGGGAAAGAAAGGGAAGGGGATGAAACGTTCAGACAAGTCCATGCAGCATGTGCAATGCTCTAGTATTCACAGTGCTCTAGCATGGCACGTCTTCAAGCACCCTACCCCCTCAATATCTCCAAACTGCAAAGCACACACAAGGGTGCATGCACACATGTGCGTGCACACAAACACACCGTTATGATTCCGAAAGTGAATTTCTCTCTACATGTCATGTTTTGTATGCTCAGAAGCAAAACCCATTGGGTTCAATAAGACGTATTCTCTGGAAATGAGAGCAATATACAAAATAAAAGGAGAATATAGCTTAAATGATGGGAAATGGTAGGGTTTGGCTTTTATTATATATCATTGAGAAGTAAGCTGTCATCTCTTGCATTGTAGCTTATAAAAAGGCAATCCTGCCAATGAGCTGAATTAGAAATTAGACTGAGTTCAGCAGGACTCCAGTCTGTTATATGGCTGCATTAGAAATATGACACACTATTCCTTTCTGGATCAATGTGTCTGTGTACGTGTGTGCCAGCTACACATTTAGTCAGGAAAGAGGTCTGAGTGGGAAAGAGAGAGTGGAGGAGAGAGGAGGATACTCTGTATGAAGAGATACATGGGGGATGTTTTGATTTCACCGAGCCAGTTCAGGGATCTCAAGCATTTTGCAGAAGCAACTACATAACTTTTTGCAAACTTTCCAGGGAATAGCAATTCCATTTACCTGCCCACGTCTTGCATGGGTAATTCTCTACTAGCATGAACGTAACTTTTAATTTGTTAGAACATAAGAAATCTGATGCCTGGTAGATTCCATTCAGATTTCTCCTAAATCTTACGGAGCAACAAATACCATGTGCCACTCCAGCTCAAGAAACAGTGTTGGCTGTTAGCATGCAAGAATAATCCTTAGACAGTTTTGTAGTTTGCTTCCCACTCCAGAAAGAGGTGACACAGAAGCCTGCTTCTGTACCCCATCTACTGTTGATGGCTCTGCCATAGATTCAAAGTTCCCCTTTCCTCAAAATATCCTCTTGCCTACCTTAGCATTTACAAACCAAAGACTAGTCCAAGCTTTGATAAGTTTTTTAGAGATCTAGACCATTGATCTTATTCAATTAAAATATCTGCTCTTTGTGATTTTCATTTTAAAAGCAAAAATAATCTAGACTACAATCAACCGGCCTAAATACAAATTCATATAAAAGAATGCTGTTTACTGTAATGATTGACAATACTTTACAACTATTTTAGATGATGGTGATGATGATGATGATGATGATGATGGCGATGATTTAAAATGAGTAAGACAAGGCTGGACTCCTGATGGAAAGTTACATCATTGCAAACTGACTTAAGTTCATGTAAAGTTGAATTGCATGGGTGCACAACATTTGTATTATCAGGAGGGGAGAGGACATGTAGCTGTGCCTTTGGGTCTATTCTGCAAGCGGAGTCAGCAGCGTGGCCATTGCTCAACATGTCCTGCTACACAATGCATCTTCATGCCTATTGTTTCCCAATGTACAATGTGTCCATTGTAGAATGGAAACCCCTGTTGCACAGTGTGAAATCTTGAGCGATGCCCCATTGTGTATCATCACACTTCACCAGCACAGTTGTGTATTCTGTCAGTGCTGCAGCTCTATGACTGTAAATTTATTCATCATAGCCTCTGATGAAGCATCACAGACAAAGATAATAAACATAAATATATCTGTTCAAATGGACTTGTATCAAAACCAAGTTGCCACATTTTTCCATATGTGGTGGTCCTGCCCAAAGATGAAAGCCTATTGGACGTAAGTTCACAACACAATCTTGGAGATATTCCAATATGGACTGCCTTTGTCGCTGAAACTTTATCTTTTAAATGTGACCCATAAACTTGACTCAGCTTTTTCAAGAAAACACCAGAGAACCTTGCTCTATGTGGTTACACCAGCTAGAATCACCTTTGCAAAAGCCTGGAAGAAAAATCTCATGCAGGATGTGGAGGAATGGCCTCTCAAACGTTCAGAAATGAAAAACATGGACGTTTTATCACATAGAGTTTAAAGCCGAGTCGAGAACAGAATTAAAGAAGAATGGGCCCCCATAATGGACACTTCTGTTGGTTCAATTGCCTAAACATTAAGAGAAGAGTAAGGGACAGCAGTGTGAAATCGGTCATACGTCACAAATACGGGGTTAAGTTAACATATGTATAGGGGTATACAGTCTGGGCTTATTACAGAAAAATGTGAGGAGGAATAAGATATCCTGGGAAAGATCAGGGACGGTCAGAAAGTGAATGGTACATTGTAGAAAAACATTGATAAAAAGTAGTAAGTGTAGAAATGCAGTGTCCAACAAGGGAAGAAAGGAAGTGTTAAGGTTCACTAACTATTTCAATTTCAAAGAAAAGTTTTATTGCATGTAATATTTGGTATAGTGAATAACCAATTGACAATTACATGAATACTGTAATATTTCCAATATGTTTTGGATATGAAGATATTCTTTATTTTGTTTTTTCTGATATAACTACACTATTGTCAACATTATTGTTGAGACAGATGCTTTTTCTTTTCTATTTTAATTACACACACACATATACATACATACATATATAAACCCAAATCATTGATAAATACAGTTGTGAAACACAGATATCTTAAAATTCTTTAATTAATAACCATTCTTACAAAAGCATATTGTCTCTATCACAC
Organism: Cyclura pinguis; assembly: GCA_030412105.1. NCBI lineage: Eukaryota > Metazoa > Chordata > Lepidosauria > Squamata > Iguanidae > Cyclura > Cyclura pinguis. The sequence continues at coordinate 207,108,919 of CM059599.1, forward strand.
CTCAATAATGTTTCAATATAACATTTCTTCACGATGTTCTCCAAGACGTTACGTAATATTATTAATTAATTAACAAGATTAATTGTTATGAATATATTCATGTACTAGCTGTAACATCCGGCATTGCTTGGGAAAATGATTAACCATTGTTAATCATTGTTCAGTTTCTAGTACTCTGATGGATGATTGCTTGTCTCTCATGGTTAGAAAAAGTACCCTGCGTTTTAGCGTTCTGCTTTAGAAGTTGCTTTTCTTTTCAGCAATGAGGACTGTGGCAATCAAAAATGTACAATATTACCTGTACTACTCTTAGTACCCGGTATTTTTTGGGAGAATCATTACTTACCTATCATTAAAGATTACTTTGCTTCAATGAGTCTGGTGCATTGACTGCCTGTCTGAAATGTTGGGGGATGATAGGAGTTTCAGCCCCACAGAGATGCAGCGGAAAAACCAGAAGGACAGCGAGCCAACAGCAGCAGCCTTGTTCCCCAGTAAGGATACTCACACACGGAGGAGTTTCTTCCAAACAGGAGGCACTTTATCTTGTAGCAACGTTCCGTTATATACACAACACAGAACAGACGGACAAAGGCTTGCGCCAGACACCGGTTTGGTCAACAGACAAAAACATACTGGGGATTGCTTTCTTATATACACATTTTACAACCAATCAGGCAGAGGTTTGCACACCTCCCTCTACCATCTGCACACGACCCCAGTTTCTGATGCAACCTTGCAATTACCCACAGCTGGGGCATGATGCAACATCTTTGCAGTGGGCTGATCATTTTCCCAGGGTTCCCCGCCTGGAATCCCTGACGTAAAACGCTATTCATGTTGTGAATCAGGCTCAGTTGTTCTTGACAAGGCATGCCTCTAAAAACAGCTGCCAAATATAGTATTCTGTATGAAGAAAGAAACAGTTGGGGTACCTCCCAGGGCCTCATAACATATATGTTAATCAGACCATTCCAAACAGGCCTTCTAGATCCAGTGAAATTCAGTTCAGCCAGCTTAAGACTTGAGAAATAGCCAGACAGGGAGAAATGTAATTGTAGTGCCTCCAAAGCTTCTTGAAAGTGTATTATTCTTATTCTTATTCTTTCTTATTCTATTTCTATTGCCATGTTTGATTGAATGTCGTTATAAAGCTCCTATGATTGGGAAGTATGACGTTCTCTGGGATGCTGCTGTGCATGCGAGGAACATGCAGAGAAGAGACTATATGTACCTCCATCTCCCTGTCCTCACTTTTGATCTGCACATGAGAAAGAACTTTAGCACTCTATTGGACTTTTATGAACATGAATGTAGCTTCTAAGATACAATGAGAAAAAAGAAAGTACTTCTGATGTTCAGGGTAGATAACTTCATTCTGAGTTTATAGAGGCCTCAGCATGATTTCCGTTTTAGAAAAGAGAACACCGAATAATTTGATTAAGCTTGTTGGCAACCGAGCAAATAACTATTCTGTCCTGTGACTATGAGTGCTAAAACTGAGGCCCTTTCCGCAACTTACCTTTTCTCGGTGCTGGGGCGTGGGGATCATGCGAGCAGCCTCTTGCGAGAGGCTCTTGCATCCCCGCTGCTTCAGCTCCATGGCTGTTGCCTGCCGGCCAGCAGGCAGCCTGAGGGCTCTGCCTCTTCCTTCCGCAGCGCAGCTGGGCATTTTCCCAGGCTGCACTGGGGGAGGAAGCATGAGCGCTGCTGCTCCGGAGGCTCTGCATGCATGGTAAGTGTGCACGGGGCCCTGGAGCAACGTGCAATCACACATCATTTTCGGCTACAAGCTGAAAATGAAATAGTGCATGATCAGCACCTGCCAGCCCTGGCAGCATCACGCAATTGCGAGGACATCATCTGAAATGCTCCTTGCAATAGCACAATGCTCCGGAAGCCTTTTTGCATGGCAAATGCCATGCGAAAAGGGCTGGAGACTAACACAAATCTCATTTCAGAAGAACACGATTCAGAAATAGAGCATTTTTAAAGATCATTTTGTTGATGGCTCAGAAACACAAGGTGCTCCATGTTACATCCAGTTATCCACAGTAAACACTTTGTGTTTAGATTTAAACTCAGTCTTCTGCCACCTCAGAACTTAAACTTGTTACAGATTTGGGCTATGGCTTCCAAAAATCTCCTAGCTACTTCTTTGGGGAGTTCTGGCAATTGTAATCTAAGTTCTTTTCCATTTTCAAGCTCTGTCCCAAAGGTGTGTATCCCAGACATTATGGCCATTTCTGCACTAGACTGTTATAGTGCTATTATTCCACTTTCAATATCCTATGGAATCCTGGGATTTGAAGTTTGGGGAGGGGCCTCAAAGGCCCCAGGATTCCATAGGATGTTAAAAGTGGAATAGTAGCATTACAACAGTCTAGTGCAGAAATGGCTTATGTATTCCTCTCCCTCTTTACAAATATAGAATATAATTTCAATTACATTGTCTCGCCCTCTCTCTCTTCACACACTCTTCACATAAGCAAAATAGTTTATAACTAATGTACATTTATGCAAGTGTGTCTAACTTACACAATTTATTTCCAGCTTCAGAATTCAAGTTGCAGATTTGGGGTATTTTTAATTTGGAATTTCAAGGCCCGGAAATTTACAGTCTTCATTTCATAAACAAATGGAGACCTGTGAATAAGAGGAGAAAAAATATAGTTGCATTATGTTCTGCAGCCACCACTTTAGTTGCCATGAATTATTGTAACCACACTGAAATAAAGTACAGCGCTTACAGTTTAGGTAATCTCATTTTCTTTTCTCAATTATAGCGTTTGGGAAGCAGATGCATTTTAAGGTTTCTCCTTCCAGACTGGTGCATTTCCTCTGTTAATGTCACATTTAAATGCAGGAGCATATCAATAATTGCAGAATATCACATCATAGCCCTGCACTGCTTAAAATGTCTTCAGGTCTGTCATCATAATATACAGATGTATTCCCAAGGTTGTGTCACATTGTTTTAACAGCCTTTGCCTGGTGCAATAGTGTAAAAGTATAACAAAATAAAGATGCTTTCATAGCAGATGAGGAAGGATGAAATAAAGGCCCAGAACAGGGACAACAGGGAGGTCAGCTGGCCTCAGATATATGAGGGATGTATACTTATTTAACAAGGCAATTTTTGTTTTAATGGAAAAGTATAAATAGGAACAGATCTAAAATAGCAATAATGATGATAACATTCTCTTAGTATAAATGACTGTACCAGATTGCTAGAGATACAACATGATGTAGTGGTTTGAGCATTGGGCTATGATAGTGGAGACTCCCAGCTTGGTCATGAAAACCCATTGGGTGACCTTAAGTGTGTCTGAGACCCTTTTCACACCTTACCTTTTCACCATGCGGGGCTCGTGCGAGCAGCCTCCGAAGAGAGGCTCTTGCTTCCCTGCTTCTTTGGCTCTGCACGAGCTTCCTGCTCACGTGAAAGCCCCGCCTCTTCCTTTCGCAGTGCAGCCTGGGACCTCCCAGGCTGCACTGAGACAGGAAACACGACTGGCCGGGCTCCCAAGGCTCCACACGCAAGGTAAGCCGAAAATGAAAAAATGCGTGCGTGGTCCACGTCAGGCCCTTGAGCATCACGCAAATGTGAGTGCATCGTGTGGACTGCTCCTCACATGTGCACGACACTCAAGGGGACCTTTTGCATCAGAAATGCTGTGCGAAAAGGGCCACACACTATCACTCCCCAGAAAACTGCATGATAGATTCACTTTAGGGTTGCCATAAGTTGGAAGTGACTTGAAGGTACAAAACAACAATGAGAAACCAGAATTTTTTTAAAAAAATGATAATTTGTTTCAGTTATTGTCCCGAGGCCCCAGATGTTATCTATCACTACATGAGCCATGTTGGAGGATGCAGCCATTATTTCCCTTTCTAGCTGCTGCCATGACAGACACCTTCAGAGGAATTGCAGCTCATGTTGATGGTGGCAGCTTTCACACAGTCATTCAGTGGGGAGGTACCTGAACATTTGGAATACCAACACCAATCTTTGCTTGAAGGGATCCAGATCCTGTCTGACATGGGCTGGAAGCAAAATGAGTTTCAAAGCTACTTTTTTTCCCCCCTTTAGACACACCTATCCATAATGGGGATGTCGGGGCAGATAAACACTTACATTCTAAAAGCTCAAGTTAAGTGGATCGTGCCTGATTACCCCATTCATTGCTATCAGTGTGTCTTCCCATTATAGATTGCATCAGCTGTGAATCTGACAATGGTGAAAAGTGATCCTACACTTACCTAATGCATGTACATAGAAATCCACCATCTGAAGGGGATCCTGGGCCAACCAAGATCTCCCTTAATGTGTAGAAGCTCTGTTCTCATGTACTGCGATGTGCACAGGATCCCTTCTTCCAGTTGTTAAACATATGCTGTGGGGCCATAGAAGGGATGGAGGCTCTAAAGCTGTGATACTTCCTAGTGAATGCATAACATTGTGACCAGAGGAAACTGGGGCCTCCTGTTTCAGTGGAGCAGTCAATTCACTCTGGATTTTACCCAAATTATAAAGACACCATGTTGAGTTCTGGTCCCCTTTAAATTCCTCTAAAAGTGGCAGCTAAAACCTCAAGCTGATTCACTGCTTCACTGACATCATCACATCACAGAGCAAATCTGAGTGTAATTTGTGAGGAATAAGAATGAGAGGTGAGAGGCAAAGTGATAAGCAAACTGAAGTAAAATTTCCCTTCAACTTCCCTGGGAGGAAGCGCCCTGTGTGCCTAGTAGCAAAAAAGCACCACAAGGTTTCACAGAGAGAATGGAAGTTTTATTCTAAAATAAGAAGGACTAAATTAGGTTATTAAAGTATCACATGACCTGGTGCATCTTTCTCCAGGTAGTAGCCTAAGAAGTTGCAAAACTGTAAGAAAGGAGTTACGTTTGAAAACTTTGGGACCAACAATCAGCTGGGAAAATAACACAAATCCCCAACGTCTCCTGATTAAAACAGTTCCTTGCCACTTACATAGAAGCAGACATTCTGTTCTCATGTTTCTTCAAGTTTCTTCAAAAGAAGTGAGGATCTGGTCTTTTACAGATCCAACTTCTACCAGACCTTCCTCATGGCGACAACTAGCATCCAAACAAGAACAGGAAAGTATTAGACTAGAGAGAGCAAAACACTATTTTTTTTGTCCCTTTGGTCCTTGAAGATTTGCAGTTTTTTGACAGCTCTACTCCTATATTTGCTACTTACAAACAGCAAAGGGTATGTCTTCTGACGTTAAGTAACCTTCTTACATAAATGGTAAATTAACTGGATAATGGATGGAGACGCATTATCACAATGTGTTACAGAGAGGGCAAGGTGAATTCAAAACAGGGCTACCATTTTCAGAGTCAGTCTTTTGCTTTTCACATAAAGTGGTTTCTCCCTAATACTTATAATGCTTGAACTTCTGCACATTTTCTTTCATGTGACCTTTCTAGATATTTTGGGCTTCAGCACCTTTATTTTCTATCAACATTGTCTGGTGCTCTTAAACAGGAGATTATTGTTCCTTTCAAAGCCTGGAGCCCAAGAAGACACTCTGAATTATGTTGCCAGTAAATCTGTAAATTATTACAGAAAGATATAGCCTCCCCTTTTCTAGTTATCAGCCCAACAGATGCCCTTATAACTCTTTGGTTCTTTAATACCTTCATGTACATTATTGTCAGACTGATTGACAGTAACAAAGATAAAACAACAAAACAGTGATAAATCATAGGGAACAGAGACTGAAGAAGATAACAGAAATGCCACAGGGAGTGCAAACAGGCCAGAGACTAACAATGGAAATGATAAATATGATAAGTTGCATCTCAATGAGTCTCAAATAATGCTTAGTTGTTGCTCACACTTTCATAGATCTACTTGATTGAGGTAATTTGCATATTCTGAAGGTCATTTCCTTCTGAAAGCCATGATAAAATGCTCTGATTATGACATATATTTCTCTAAGCCAGGGCAGGAAGTCAAGACCTGAGAGAATCAGGGAAGATGAAGACAACAGCAATTCCCAGCTACTGAGGCCTGAGATAAATCAGGGCCACTGTGAACAATGCCTCCTGGTGAATGGGCAGCATTGCAATTTACTTAGCTCATAGGATGAGTTTTATACACTTTGTGAAGGTTCTTGTCCTTGACTAGAGAGGACATCTCAATTCATTTGAGCACATTACAAGAGTTTTTGAAAATTGTTAATGAGTTTTCACATTTTGGGATTCTTTTGACAAAATCTAATTCACACACACATACAAAATGTATTCTGAGGAAAACACATAATATGGTACAATTAGATTCGTAGAAAATGACTTTTTTTTCTCTGTTCAAGAAACTCCTGTTATCTTGCTCAGCAGGGAGAAAATTGTTGAATATTCTTGTTCTTGCATGTGAGAATGAAACAAAGTTTTACATCACTGGCAGGGAAAAAGATGGGCAAAATAGAAAGCATGGGAATGATTCTGTCATGTTTGCTTGATGCATATTGCTACTTCCAAAATATTGGGTACCAGGCATTTTTAATAGGCCATATTAGAGCTTCAGACTTCATTGAAGATAGTCCAAATTGAAGTTGACCCTAATAGGTAGAATTTTGACTATTATAAGGAAATGTGTTATCGAAAATGTTTTTCTTTCTGTTTCAGACAATATCTACTTTAACTAATGGTGTATTTTTAAACAATGGCAAAAGGACATTTCAAAATTTGTGTGGCAAGAAAAGCAGCCGAGAGTTAGATGAAAGTCTTACAGGATGCAGAGCAAAGGGGTGGACTTGAACTCCCAGACTTGAAGTTGTATTATGCATCTTGTATGGTCTCGTTAAAAGATTGGTTGATGCTTAAAAAAGAAAGACTTTTATAATTAGAAGGCTTTGATTTAAGTTTTGAATAGCAACCCTTCTTTGATATGTTAAAATCAAAGCAAATATAAACATTAATAATCATTCCATAAAGCATGCATTATTTGAGTGTGGAATAAATATAAGAAATTATTTTGTCCAAAAATGCCTATCTGGGTCTCACTTCGTGAAGCTTGTTTCTCAAGAGAAATCGTGGCCAAAGAAAAATGGTTAACATATAAAGACTTAATTAAGGTAAGCTGGGAACAATTTAAAATGAAGACAAATGATAAATTGATTGAAGGTGGTATTGACCTAAGATGGTTTGCTTATAGGCAATTATTTGAAAGATTTGAAGTGGATGAAAAATTGGTTAGTTTTGATGTTGAAAAAACAGAAATTGTAGATCAACTGTGTAAAGATGACGAAAGATAGCTAAAACATGTGAGATACTGTTAAAGTTAGAGATGGAAGAACAGGTAAAAGAGTGCATGGTTAACTGGGCTCAAAATGTGGGTCACCCAATTCAGATGGAACAATGAGAAAGGACGTGGACAAAAGATTTGAAATGTACTTTAAGTTATGACTTGAAAGAAAAATTTTATAAGACGGTACTGAGCTCCATTAAAACTGTCCGAAAGGTATGAATGCTTTTCATCTAAATGTTGGAAATGTAATCAGTTAGAAGGAACTTCTGGTGGACTTGTGATAAAGCAAAGGAATCTTGGGTGATGATTCACTATTCAATAGGAGATATCTTCAACATGAAGATTCAATTGAAATCAGAGCTGTTCTTGCTGGGGTGTGAAAATTATCAGATAAATAAGAATTTTCTAAAAATTATACAGTATATGACAGTGGTGGTGAGAATATTGTGTGCCCAGAAAGAGAAAGACCCCATGATACTACCTCTAGGTGACTGGTTGATGAAGTTCTTGAATATGGCAGAGATGGACAAATTGACAACATTAAATAGAGAAGGTTCTTTGAAGGAATTTAAGAATTAATGGAGAAAGTTATAATCTTTTAAGACAACTTGGGGGGGGGGTTGGGAGACATGCAGCAAAGAGTTTTGATTACCATGTCTAGAATCATTAATGCAGAATATTATTCTGATCTGATTAGAATGTTCTACATTTAATATAAATACTGTAGTAATTGTTTTAGAAATATAAATGTAAACATTGTATAATTATAATATTATACAGCTAATTTGATTATTTAGGTATGGATATACCGGTAGAACTTTGAACAAGTATAACAAGACTTCACTATTAGCTGTTCTGTAAGCAATCAGAACTGAACTGTGAAACCCTTTTATCCCTTGTTGAGTTTTTGGGGTTAGTGTGTTAGCTTAGTTAGTTTGTTTAGGTAGTAGATGTTTAGTTATTTGTGTGTGTTTGTTCTCTTGTATGTTGTTTTATATCAGCTAAGGCCATTTCCGCATGATGGGGCTGTACCGCTTTTGGGACTGGATGGCAGCAGTCAGCTGATTGTGATTCCACACAACATCATCGCCAGTCCACCACCATCCTGCTGCTAAGCGTCTTGCTTGTGCAGTATTCTAAAAATGGGAAAAATCTGTTTTGTGCCAGTGATTGCATGACACTCTCATACTTACTGTCATGTGGAAGGGCAGAGGTGTGTGATGGCAATGTTTCCTTCCACAGCACAACATAGGAAAGTGCTCAGCCATGCTGCAGAAGGAAGAGGTGGGGCCATCGCATTTCCTTCCACAACGAGCTGGTGAGGTGTGGAGGGGAGCATTCTTGTCGTGCTCCCTTCCCTACCGGGACTGCTGTGGGATGACATAGGAGGATATCATCATGTGGAAATGGTCTGAGTGTGTTCTTAATATATATACTTTTAAGTAAGAAGGATTATGTCAGACTGCTACTGGTAATTTTAGTGTGGTTTAATTTTTCCCCTTTGCACCGTTTTGAATGTATTTATGTAATCTGCGCCATTTTGATTGTGTGGTTTTGTTTAATGCAGGAGTATTTTCTTTTAAATAGAGCAATGTTAACTTAGCACCTTAGTGCTCCGCTCCTCCTTATTTCTTTGTAAGTCCACTCATAAACCTGGGGTTTTATATGGGATGTCTGTCAACAACTGCAAAAATGTGACCCTTACATTTGGAATTTTTAAAAAAATGAAGGATAATTGCCCATAGCCAGGTCAGCTTGCATGTTTATGTGGTTCTTGGACACTGAACCTCATCTATGCCCATGGTTGCAGAAGTCATCTCAGTTTCCTTCCTTCATCTTCCTACCGTATCCAAACCTGCTATTTGCGCAATAGAGAAATGGAGAAGTACAATGCATCAGTGCAGACAGCAGAAGTGGCATTGCCACTTAATAAGTGTAATAATGGAGTAATAGTGTTTTTTTTGGGGGGGGGCTTCCACCAGTAACTGCCCAATCAGTCTTCCTGATACCACCAGGAAAGGGGCAGTGCACATGAACATGTGTTGGGGAAGCTGGTGGGTTGCAACTGTTTACATCTCGAAGAATTTTCTCACAGGATGAAAGATCACATTTGGGACTCTGTAAAGAGACTTTTGTCTGGGACAAAGAGTGGCTAAATTCAAAGTGTGTTTTAGGTGTAATCAACATGCTTTTACCAATAAAACCTGCCATTATTTCAGCACATTTTGCAGGCTGACTCTTTATTTTTTGACAGCACAGATGAGTCAATCTGGATAATTCATCCAGGCAAGAGCAAAGAGTTTCAGATAACTCAGACTAACAAGCCAAGCTGAACACTGGAGAAGGGCATTAAAAAGCACCCGCCCTACACATACACTTCTTCCCTGTCATCCATTATAAACAGATTTCTCCATCCTGTTAGATCTTATCAAGACCAGACTACAGGGGTGTTTTTTTTTTAATGTCAGTGACACTTAAATCAACATTACTGTGCAGAAATCGTACATTATATAAAATAAACCCTAGCATTTATTTTAATCAACTCTATTTTGAATGGAATTAGTCTCAGTAACCAAAGCTGAACCCAGCTGAGCTCACACACTGCAAAAGAAATGGCATCATTGTGCAGAAAATTAGCTGGCAATTCATTATATCTTTAAATAATTCAATTCACATCTTCTCTTGAAAAATCATGAATATCTAATCTAGATCAAGATTACAAGCTCTGGTAGTTTATTACAGCTGTAGCCTTACAGCAAAAGTAGTTATCCTTGTTGGTGCTTTAACATAACAGTTTGGAACTACTACCATTTATAAGAAGAATTCTGCTCTGTTCTATGCATAGAAATCATTGCATGGAGAAAAGTCTGTGTTGCTTCAATTAAATCTAAAGAGGGAACACAGGGTAAGACAAATGGAACAGACCTGACAAGATACCCCTAATTTTTGCGCTAACTCATATATAGGCTGGGATCCAATATCCAGTTTTTCTCATCTAAGGGTACTTTGGACTCAGTTTTGTTTAGATGTTGCACACTTTCCACAGCTTTCCATGGCAATCTATGGAAAGGGATTATCTTACAGTATCAGACACTGGATTTGGATTTGGAATCTTCCATTCAAAGCATTTGAGGCAGAAAGTGATGAAAATGATCATACTGAATCTGATACCTTACAGAGCACCTTCTAATCGAAATACACAATTACTGGGCAAGACAACTAAGCATGAAGATGTATTTGTGGAATGTGCCTCTGTTCAGGGGCAAAATCGTACTTTTGCATACAATTCTTGGCATCATGAGATAAAAAGATCAGGTGATGGGAAGGCAAATGCCTTTGTGATAGGAAAGGCTTCTGCCTGACATACTGGGGATGGACAAAATTGGACCAGAAATGGAACAACCAAAATTGCTTTTGAATTGATGTTTGTGATATAGCATGTGGAACTGATCTTACCATAAAAATAGTGTATCCCTGAGCTGTGCCATAGAACTCTATTTTTAATCTGCCTGATTGACTAAATGACATTTTCGTTATTCCACTGATATTTTACACTGCATTAACACAGTTTATGTCAGGGTTGCAAGGGTTTTTTTCCCAATATTTTTTATTAAAACTATGTTCAGCTATCATAAAAGCCACAAGAAAAATACAACAGAAACACACGAAACAAAAACATCTAAATATATGAAGAGTAACAAGAAGACTATTGACTAAACAAACTACTAACTGGAAAAAAAAAAAAGGAAACTACAGCATTCCCAAACACCCTCACTCCCCGCTCACCCCAAAAACAGACCTTAATACAAATTGTCCAACTACCTTCAAGGGTTGCCAGGCCCAAGGCACTGGCTGAAGTTTCGGGGAATTGCTGTGCTTCTCCAGGTCTTGAGGCACTGGTGTGTGGTAATGGAGAAAGAGAAAGTTTCATTTTTGTAGGAAGGGCCATCTCCATGTAGAGGTCTCTACATCAGCAGAAAGATGATTACATGTATATGGTATTGTGCAGCACTGATGCACCAAAAGGCTAGTAGCATGGCAAGGGGACTGGGGAGGAGAGATGGTAGGTGTAGCAGTTGAGCTTTTCTGCCATTTGGACCAGGGCAGAGAGCACAACGCCAGTGTGTTGATCTTCTTGTTGTAGAATCCCTAGCAACAGCAGCACAGGATCTAGGGGGCTGTCAATGAGCTTCCCATAAGCCCCAGCATCAGCATAGGGCCTGGAAAACTCTCTATATGCCATGTATGGTGCTGGTAAGGCCATGTAGAAGGTGGGATCTAGTGGGAATGGTAGTAACTGCTGAAGCAACTGTATGTATTTTGCTTGGTCACTGTCGTGTCTGCAGCAGAGCAGGCAGTAATTCACAAGCAGCACAACTCCTACTCATGAGGTGAGAGTCAAAGAATGTCCAAACAGAAAGGCAGCCTAGAGCAAACAAATCCGAAGGGGCAAATCCAAACCATAGTCCAAACAGGTAGAGTTCTGAGACAACCATATCCAAGAGCACAGCATAGGGTTTCAGGGCCAAAGAGACCAGTTGCTGACCCTAGGAGGAAACGCCAACTGGAGCCCTCTTTTATCTATGGCTGCTGTCACCACAGGTGTTCTCTCATTAGGGCTCGCTTACTACTTAAACTGGCCAAGCGACACAAGCCCTCCCTTTCATGGCATCTCTGCTGCAAGGTAGGTGTGTCAGCTATGTCTTCCTGTATTTGTTCCCCTGGCTCAGGCCCTTGTTGTTGTTGTGTATTATCTCCCTCTGGACCAGCTTCTGGGGATGCTTCAGCCTCTAGGGAAGCCTCCACCTCAGAGTCAGAATCCTTCTCCTCACTGCCACAGTCTCCAAGGCAGGGTATGACACCCACTGAAAAATGCTTCCTTTGTTCCAACTGTGACAGGCCCTTTATTCTGCCTCACATTGGTGTTGCAGTTCCAATCTGATAAGGTATCCTGTCAATATCACTTTAAAAGGTATTGCTATTCTTGGTTCCAAAGGCAGCTTGGAAATATATTGAACATGAGAAGAAGAATTTGTTGTAGGAATATCTCCAGGGATTTACTTACTGGAAAATTCTTTGTAGGAGGTAGTCCAAAATGCAGAATAGTTCTCATTTCCTATAAATCATTATTGCACTTAACTATATATTTATCTATACACTCAGCCACTCATACAATTGCTCATGCAAACTCCACAGATGTCAAAATTCATGCTTTTTTTTTTTTTGGCAAATTACTCACATCTATGGAATCATGACAAATCTACCACCTTGGTTATTATGATTGCCACTGAACACATGGATGCATTATTATTATGTGAGGTGCAGTGAGGTCTCACAATTTCTGCTTCAAACCACACACTTACAAATAATTCTTTTGCTTTATGCTATGCTATAATCTTGTACTTCAGTGCTCTCACCTGCTGAGAAGCAAAGCTTCCTGAAAGTATATTCAAAATACCTTAAGGGTTTAAGAACAACAACTCAACAGCCAGGTTTTTAATATTATACCCTACGTCGTCGTCGTCGTCGTCGTCGTCTTCGTCTTCTTCTTCTTCTTCTTCTTCTTCTTCTTCTTCTTCTTCTTCCTCCTCCTCCTCCTCCTCCTCCTCCTCCTCCTCCTCCTCCTCCTCTTTAAATTTCAGATCCTGCAAAACCTTGCTAGGCAAAAAGTAAAATGAAAAAAGAAGGGGGAAGAAAAGAGGGAGCATTGCTTTGCTTATTTTTCAGAACAGTGACTTTACGTGCATACGAACATTAAGGTATGGATATAAGCTGTACTTCAGTGTCTATTGTTGCATTCTCGATTATTAAGGAAGGATGGCCAAAATAAGGTACTGGAATTGCATGTTGCCTAACCCAAGAATGATTTTGTAGCCCTCGATATCCCCAGAATCAGGATACTGATATTTTTCTGATAGAGGAGGATGAGGATTCTTGAAGTCTCCACATACAGCAATGTATTCTCTGAGGTCCTGTACTGATTAACATAAAAATATACCCATTTTCAGGGAACTAGAAGGGGATTTTAACCACTTGTTTTCTTTGTTTGTTTGTTTGTTTGTGTGTGTGTTTTGATAGTCCAAATGGCCCCAGAGAATCTCAGGCAATATAAGTGCCCCCAACAAACCTGCTTCAGTTGTCTATGCCTGCCACAAAGGCCCTTTTCGCATGGCATTTGTCATGTGAAAGGGTGCCTGGAGCATCGTGCAATTTTGAGGTGTGATCTGTACGATGCACTCACAATCGCACGATACTCCAGGGTAGAGCAGGCACTGCTCATGCACTTTTTCATTGTCGGCTTTCAGCTGAAAATGGTGTGCGATTGCGCATTGCTCCAGGACCCCATGCACACTTGCTGTGTGTGCGGAGCCTCTGGAGCCACAGTGGTCATGCTTCCTGCCCCAGCACAGCCTGGGAAACTCCCAGGCTGCACTGTGGAAGGAAGAGGCAGGGCTCTCGCGCTGCCTGCTTGGGAGCAGGCAGCTCGTGCGGAGCTGAAGCAGCGAAGACGTGAGAGCCTCTCATTTGAAGCTGCTCACGTGATCCCAGCACCCGAGCGCTGAAAAAAGGTAAGGTGAGGAAAGGACCCATGTCCTGTTGCTCCCAGGACCGTGCCTTATGCGCAGAGCCTTGCCCCTTTCTCCTAGTGTCTTCACTGCTCTTTGACTCTCTGACATCTGTGGCTATCTCTAAATTCCTGTTATTTCAAAGATGCAGAGTATAATGGGACAACGGAGCAAAGCCAGAGGTGTCAGAGTGTGGCCTTAGGACCATATGTAGCCCTAAGGCTATTTTGTGCCTCTTCCCCCAATGGAAACTGTGCAACTTTTTAAATAGGTTACAGGATTGCCTGTGTGATTCAATATTTTAAACAATGGTAAGTATTTGTTCTTGTTTTTTTGTTTTAATGTGGGCAGCCCCAGAAGTCCCATATGCAGATGACCTAGACCTGCTGAAGTTGACTACTCCTAAAGAAAGCCAACACAGTCCCACTAAACTAGTAACTAGAGACCTCTGACCATCAGAAAGAGAGAGAGAGAAAGACTTTTTCTTGGTCCCAGTAAGGCTGCATTACAGTAACAGTATGGGGTCATGACAATGAAGCAGATCTGTATCACTTGGATTTTATAGTGAAATGGGTTATTCTATCCCAAAAGAGTGACACACTTACTTTCATACAGATTGCTTCATAGGTTTGTTGCATCCTGATTTTTTTTAAAAAAATCCAAATTAACATTCATGGTTATATAGATGTATATTTTTGAATATTTCCCCCAAAAAACACACTGTTATAAAGTACAATATAGGCATGTATGCATTTCTAAATGCATTTATCCCAAAATATGCATATTGATGTACTTTTGATGCATTTGTTAAGCTGAGAGCTGCATGGCAAAACTGGAAGAAAGTTAGATCCACTATAAAACCATGTTCCACAACAGTTGGGGAAGGACATGTATCACATTTGAAAACTCTGTTTTCTTTTTGTTCTCCTCTTTTTGAAATAGTCCTCAAAGTTTTGAACATTTGCCCAAAGACTGAGAAGACTCAAATTTCTTGGAAAACCAAGAAGCTTAGATTGGTAAGTGGTAACAATAAGTGCTCAGGTTTCAACAGGATATTGAGAATAATATCCACCCACCCACAATTTTACAAAATTCTACAAGATTGTTGATAACCACAGGGCTTTCAAGACTTTTCATCTCACCTGAAAGTGGAACCTCTAATACAACAGTGACTCAAACACTATTCTTGTTCTTTAAGTGCTGAAGCATAGAGCCTATTTAACCCTCACCTCCACAGCCTTTATACTTGTAAGGTCTGCAATGTTCTCAGTTTGAACAGTTGCGTTTCAGAATGGGAAATGAAAGACCATTTAGGGAAGATCCATTTGGCCTAATTAGAAGCTTGTTTATTCAATAGAACGCAATGATTGGAGACTCTTCTTCATAAGGGGGTAGAGAACTTTTGGCAGCTAAGCCAACACACTGATCAACCAGGGGACCTTGGAGAAACACACTCCCATAGCACCACCCCAAAAATGAAAACAGTTGGGACACAGAAGGCAATTTCATCACAGTTTTGGCCATTTCTGGGCAATCTCCAGGTCACTGTCTGAAAAGAAAAGACTTCTTTTGGGCCTAAAATGGGCCAGAAGGTCAAAAACATACCAAAATGGTCTCCCACACCTCTAGGTAGCCTTTTGGGGTGGAGGTGGGAATCCTTTTGGGGATGTTTTTCCCCAGAAAAGAAGTTTTGGCCCTGCAGGCAGTTACATGCAATCCACAGTTTTCCCCACCCCTACTGAAATGGAAAGACTAGATGAAATGTAGCTACTCAGAATGCTATACAAGAATGCTTTACTCTGTGCAAGAAGAAAAAAAAAAGACCCAGGGGAACTTGGAGGAGATATGTAGCTGAGGAGGAGTGAGCTTGGGACAGCATCACCATCATTTTTTCATTTAATGTAGATATTCAGAAAAGAAATAAATGGTAAAATGTTAGCAGTAGGGTCTATGGTTTTTGTTGGTCTCCACCAATAAAAAGATATAAAGGATTGCAGCGGTTCTGCCTAGAATCATGTGGAAAGTGACTCTTCATTTGGAACGGATATCCTAGGCTAAGTAGATGAATTGGTTTCATATACTCAAAGGTATTTTTATTGTTATTGTTCAGAGTTTACTGATAATTCATTACAATGTTCAGTAGCTATATTAAAATTTGTTCTTTTAACAGTTAAACACCAGCAATGTTAACCTTTGAGCAACAATTTACACTGTGTGTTAATTTCAGTTGCAACTTTCAGGGGTTAATTGGGGGGTGGGAAAGATCATTTTTGGCCGTTTTTAAATTGATTTTTTTAAAAAAAATATTTAAAATGTCTGTGTTATTAACGTGCTAATAATAATTAACTACAACAAATTAGTGTTATGACTTTCCCCTTCACATTTTAACAGTAAGAAGTTAATTTTCTCCCCAACATTAGTGCTAACATTTATGGCCTGCACAGGAGCTTCATATTCACTAATTAGGTAAGATCTGTTAATTCAATGGGCCTGTTATGGGAATAACACTTGGATTTTAGTCTATATTTCTATATGCATGTTTCTTATTTTATTTATTTACTCACCCAAATATTTATACCCTGCCCTATATCAGGAGATTTTAGAGTGGCTTACAAATAGCATTAGAACAGGTAAAACAGGTTAAAAACAGTAAGAAAGTATAAATAAGCTAAAAACATATTAAACAACACAATCAATTAAAAACAATTTTTTTAAAAAAAGGCTGTTAAAACTGTAGATAACAGTTTTGTGTTGAATTAATAAGGTCCAAAAGGCTTTGTCAAACAGTCAAGTTCTCACTTGGTGCTGAAATGACAAGAGTGGTGCTGCCACCTGAACTCTAGCCATCATCCAGCCTGCTTCATTGCCCACACATCTTCTGTAAACCAAGGTAAATCAAGGTGAATTACAAGCCACACAACACTGGATTAGTACTCAGGAGCAATTGCTTCAATAGCTTTTTCCATCTCTCCATTTCATAGTGAAACCAAGGCCTCAACAGAATCACCAGCCATGTCAGCGGGAAAATCCCTCAGAGGATTTAGGAATCCTTCAGATTATTAGTCTCTAGGGATAGACCATCTTAATAGGTTCCTTATCTGAAGGGAGGATCTGCTACCACCAAACTAAACTTCACAAGGAAATGATCTGACCTTGACAATGGGGTTGTCGAATGTCCTCCAAAAATCAGAACATCCTCCATCCAACCAAGAGCAGAGATTGCATCCAGGGTATGCTCTGCCTCATATGTTGCATTAATAACGTGCTGAGACAGATCTATTGTTGTCATGGTAGCCATGAAGTCCTGAGCCATCCCTATCAGGACATCCTTGACAAGTATGTTGAAATTTCCCAGAATCACAGTCCTGGAGTTTTCCAAGACAACCACTCAAACTACCTCAGCCAGCTCAGGTAAAGAGACTGCTGGGCGGCTGGGAAGGCAACATACCAGCAGCATCTCTGTTCATTCTCACTAACCCAACATAAGGTCCAACCCCTCAAAACTGGTTCCTGGGAGGATGGGTTTCCTTATGAGGAAGATGGCATTCTTATGGATGATGACAACTTCTCTGCCTTCCCTAACCCCTCTAACCATGGTTGGTGCTGCACTGAATATCTGGTTGAACAAAGCTAAGAGAGATCAGCTATTGTAAGCCTACCCACCTAGGTAACTGTGATGCATACCAGGTAAGCTCCTTCATCCACAACAAAGGCATGGACAGTGGTTGTTTAATAGTGGACCAATCTGGCATTCAGGAGCAGCACTGACAGATTAGAAGGCAAGCTGACATGGCAACCTGGATCTTAAGGGATGGGGAAAAGACTAAAATAGGGAATGGATCTCAAGTATTTGTCCCATCTTCCCTTATCTAGCATGCCCAGTCCCCAGCATGATACCTTACTTTCCCTGAGATTACAGGTCCCCTCACTGAGATTTACCTCGAGATTTACTCAAACACATTGACAATATTAAAACATATTGAGAATATTAAAACACAAACATGCATCTGTGCATGTGTGTGCGCATACATATAATAAGGAACAAAGATTCCAATGCTGCATTCAGGGCAAGTGTGGTAGGTTAGCTTCCTCATTCTTCTTAGAGACTATCGGCAGTGCAGGAACCAAAAGGAGATCAATAGAAGCAATTAGCAGAACATTTCCTTTCCTGCCACATCTGCCCTGGTGCATGTCTCTCGCATGGGCACCGAAAGATCTTGTAGACCTTTCCTCTAATCCAGAGACTGTGGCCTCCCCACCCACACTGTCACTGTGTGTAATATTATTTCAAGATCCTGATTCACACTGAGGTTCTGTTTGTTTACAATCATCCAAGAAATGGTGGTGCCCATGCCCCTGTGTTTCCCCCAGGTGGTGAACCAAAGGGGGTGACCCCCTTTGGTGTCACCCCCAAGGGGGCAATCTGCCACCAGTGGATGCCTCTGATGTTATATATCTGTTATATTTCTCCTCCAGGAAAGTGAAGGCTTGGGAAGGGAGACCTAGCTGTTTAAAACCAGCTGTTTAGGTTTTCCACAGCAGCAGGCAGCATGGTCCCAATCTTGTGGGCAAAATATTATCTCCATGGAAGTAGGGGCCACCAGAGGCCTAGTGCCAAAGTCACTCCTTCAGCTCAAATCCAGATATCTTAGGTGCAGCACTCAGCATCAGTCAGTTGTTCTTATATATAGATTTTTGTGTGAAGTTTCCCTAATAGATGCATTTTGCAACCAGTTTTCCCCAATATTTGGCACAATTTCACTAACGAATACATTCTTGCATATGGTTTTCTTTGTTATATGTTTTGTGATCATTGTTCAAATTTGGAAATTATGCAATTAAAACATGTCCAACTGGAAATGTGCAAATATTGTCAATATAACTGCAATCTGGTGTGTCAGTTCAGGAAATGCAAGTTCAGTACATTTACACTAAAATATGAATATGATCCATTTTTCACTCATTCCTCCTCATGGCCCACACATTTAGCTTCAATTAAAAGAGATAAGGATCATGAGGGGATATTAAGTGCAGAGACATCATGCCATGATTAGGCCAGAGATCAACAAGATTTAGTCTTTAGGTCCCATATGGCCTCCACGACTTTTTGCAGGTCATAACATCTCCTGTTACGAGTGCCAAATTTGGTTGATGTGACAGCAGAGGGGTGTGTGTGCTATTTTGCCTTTAAAACAAGTCACACATGGAACAGCACCCTTGTTTCTATCTGACTTTATGTCGTGTTTAGCTACTCTGTAACTCTCAAGAAAATACACAGGGTTTTCTATGGGAGGGTTTACACCTCTCTGAAACTTCCAGCTTTTCCCAAGGAACTAACTTCCCATACTTTCATCCAAAGCTTTTCCTCATCTCCTATGTTATCTTTACTTCACTTCTCTGGGTATCTCACTTAATAACGTCCCCGGTGCCTTGAGACTGTCTTTTCTCAACCTATTCTCTTTGATCCTTCTTCACTAAACTGAGATTCTCAGACCCCTTTCCTTTGATATGTGACTCATTGTTAACCACAGTTCTAACCTAGGCACTCTAAAGTTCAAACAAAGTAAATCACTTGTTGATTGCTTCTAAGTAAACAGAGCCATGACTGGCTAGCCTGGCTAAATACCCATTTACAGCTACCATACAGATAGTAACCAATGTCCAACATTGACAATATGGTGGCCTGTAACACATCATTATCCATAAAAATCTTATGTTACATTAATAGCATAATCTACAGTTATGTATAATTGTGGATGAGCCGTGTGGAGCATACTCAACATAACATATGACACATTTTTGGACAGTTTCCAAAATCACAGTCCACTGGACAGGAAGGCATGTGCCTGTCATATTGCCCTTTTCACACGACATTTGCCATGCGAAAGGGTGCCTGGAGCGTCGCGCGATTGTGAGGAGCGATCTGCACAATGCACTCACAATTGTGCAATGCTCCAGGGTAGGGCAGGCACCGCTCGTGCACTTTTTCATTTTCGGTTTTCAGCCAAAAATGGTGCTCAATCATGCATTGCTCCAGGGCCCCACGCGCACTTGCAGTGCGTGCAGAGCCTCTGGAGCCACGGCAGTCGCACTTCCTGCCCCAGTGCAGCCTGGGAAATTCCCAGGCTGTGCTGCGGAAGGAAGAGGTGGGACTCTCGTGATACCTGCTCAGGAGTAGGTAGCTCGTGTGGAGCTGAAGCAGTGGGGATGCAAAAGCCTATCGCTGGAGGCTGCTCATGTGATCCCTGCACTCCAGAACTGAAAAAAGGTAAGCTGCGGAAAGGGCCATATGTTGTATACATGTAAATTGTAGGGTCTTCCACCCTCCTTCCAATCTTGTGCCACTTAAATTTGGTGACACAATAGCAGGAGGTAAAAGATCAGCTAACGGTGGTGATACGGTATTGGATGAATCATGTTAAGACAGTCTATGACATGCCCATATGCACTGATAACCTGCGTGTAAGAGAGAAGCAGTCATTAGCCTGAGATGAAAAAGTCACATTATGAAAGAAGTCATGACATATATTGTTTGAAATGCCCTTAGGGAAAAAAACTACAATCTTGTTTAATAAATTAAGACAAGTAGGCTTCCTTTTTCAGGCTAGTGACCCAAGACTTCTATTCAGCAGGATCACATGGACCATCTGTACATTATCACATTTGGTGGGAAGCTTAGTTAGAATTTTAATAATGACATATTTGTCATGAGGATTCTGATTATACATACATATTTCTTTGATTTTGCATATTCACTTTATGCTCTGTTTTGTTGTTGTAATAATGCATGTCTGTCTTCACAGAAACTCTGTTGCTTTTTAAGCTAAAAACCATTAGCCTTAGACGGGAGAAAAATCCAGCTGTGGGAAAATGCATACTTAAGTCTGGAAATTTTACCCCTAGATGTGTTCCTTACACTCTATACCATCGTAGCACTATGATGCCACCTTAACTGCTATGGTTGCATCTTAGAGGAGCTTGTAGTCTAAAAGAAGTCTTAGACTAGATCTCTGTCTAAGAAGTCTAAGTGCTCTTCCTTAAATTACAAATGCCAGATTTCCATAGAATGGAACCAGTAGTTAAAAGGGATTCATAGAGATATAATCATGTTGTATGAAAGGGCCTTTGGTAATAGTTTGATATTGTGTCCCCCTCCCCAAACACACAGGCCATTTGGCACAGAAGTTCATTTAGACATTTTGAACTTTTTACTGCAAGAGCTGTTTGACAATGAAACAGACTGCCTATGAGAAGAGCGGACTTTCTTTATTTGGAAGTTGCTAAACAGAGGATGGATGGTCATCTCTTAAGAGTGCTTTAGCTGTGTTTTCCTGCATGGTAGGGGGACAGGACTAGATGGCCCTTGTGTTCCTTCCAAAGGCCTTTCTGCACTACACTGTTCTAGTGATATTATTCTACTTTCAACATCCTATGGAGTCCTGGAGTTTGCACTTTAGAGAGGGGCATTTAGAATTCTCAGCCTGAGAGCTCTTTGGTCTCAGTAAACTACAAACCCCAGAATTCCACAGGAAGTTGAAAGTGGAATAACAGCACTAGAACAGTGTAGGGCAGAAAGGTCCCAAGTCTTATAATTCTGTGAAAGGCAAGGGGGAATCAGCTACAGGACTTCTTCTCTTTCTATCACAGCTACGCTGTGCTTAACGGCATTCTTTTTTTTTTCTTTGCAGATTAATTAAAGATGTTCCTTGAAAAATACCTGATGCTTCAGGTGTGGTTGTGGCTTTTTCCTTCCAGGTTTCTTATCTTTTGTCTGTTGCTCTGTGAACTCTTTGTAATACCTTGTGTTTATCAAGTAGATAGACTGACTTACCCCTCAGCATCATTGACAAGAGCTTTCCACTGGGCACTAAATTATATCTCTATGCAATTATCCATTGATGCTATTTCACATTTGATGATTGAATGCAACAACAATAAACAAGAATAGTCAAGTGTTTTCTTTTTCCTGGATGTAACTTATTCTTTTTCCTCTTCTTTGTGCAAAATGAACTTCTGCCTTGGTTAATTGCAGCTGCGGATGGTGGGACAAAAAATGATGAGGAACTCAATAATGCAAACAAAACACTTCTAAAATAGTAGATTTTACCAATCTGGATTTTTCTTTCTTTTTTTACCAGATCAATGTTTGTTGGTGTTGGAGTGTATGTATTTTGAAGTAACAGAGAATACTTCAATGTGGTGATCCAGAAACAATCTAAAACAATAATTCAGAAATATTTCCAATATGGAGAACAATCAAGTTGCAATCATGCATAAACGCAGGTGGTTTAACAATGTTGTTTTGTTTACTTGGAAAGATGCCCTACTATTCTTAATGTGAACATTCACTTAGGTTTTCATTTGTAGCCCTACTTTCACGGATCCAAGTGAGTTTTGCCCTTTAATGCTACATAGGATTACAACCTAAGAAAATACGAATATTTGATAAGGTCACACCTTTGGTATTGTATTAATAAGATGCTGGTCTCAGTTAGAAGGGTGAGTACAGGCAAAAAGGATGTACACTGCCCATTATGTGTGGAGTCAATATGCTTGCTTATGTACAAGTTAAACATGGTCACCAAGAGTATCGAAGCAATCTGCATCTGTCATGCATGTTTGGGTCATCTTTTAGAGTGATGTGCTTTCTCTTGTCTGGTGATGCCATCCAACTTCTGAGCAATGCAACTTACCTAAAGATAATGTTGGTACTGTATGTTCATCCAACCTGATCCCTGGCACCCAAGGTACATCTTACTGCAGAAGAAAGTAAACTTCATGGAAAGCAAAGAGAGTTCAAAGATACACTCCAATTAAACTTTTTGGTAAGAAATAAATATTTCAAAACATGGAAGAACACCCTGCTCCCCTGTGGAACAACTATCTGGATGCAAATTAAAATTGCCCTTCACTGCCTCTGAGTTATTATAGATGGAGACCAGGGAAAGCTCAGACTTAGTGTATTCCATTTTTATATATATATATATAGATTCTTAGGAGGGGTTCCCCCCCACTCCATTTTCTCCTGTTGCTGCTGATAAGAAAGTTGCTCTTACTTCTGGAGGGCATCACAGTGGTGTTTCAGTGTTCCCTTAGTGTTTTTCATAGTCTGGGATGTGGTCCAGAAAAACATTCTGCTTTAAGAGATTTACTTGGCCAGCTCCCATAAAGAAGCTGGAATGGAAGATAACAGGAATGCAAGCATTTTGTTAGAACAAAGGCATTTTAGAAAGAACTGTTGGTGTCAGTTTGCCCAGAAAATATTTGCGATTAATATTGAGTTGCCATCATGAAACAATATTCATAAATAACAAAGCAGAGGCCTAAAATCAGGAGAGTCTTAAAGATACTTTATGAAATTTGGAAAGAAAGCCTGTGAAGAAGCGAGCTGCAGGGGATTACTAGGGAAAGTATTTTCCTTTCATAATATGATGAATGTCTGAGCTCAGCTGTCTTCCCTGAAAAGTAGTCCCCATGCTAGTCTTACCTCAATAGTTATGATGAGAAGTAAAAAATCTCAGGCTTGATGCCAATGAGTCAGAAAATGCCAGCCAAAGCCATGTCTACCTATTTGATGTCTGTGTTCTCAGACCACCACTGTGACACATCCTTGAATATGGGCTTTACCCAGGCCTCAGGAGATATGGAAGGCTTTGTTCTTCCCATGCTTTCAAAGGCCACCATTTGGAGTGGATGTTTTATTCTATGCTATTGTGTTTTCTTCTTTTCTCATTTAAATCTGCTTTAAGATTTAAGCATCCATCTCAAACATATACACTGGAAGCGTGGTATGTAGTTTTTATATCTAAAATATGATCACTAATATAAGATCTATGGAGCAGGCTTTGTCATGGATTTCATCCAGCTCAGTGCTGAGATAAGCACTAGGTTTCAGAACAAGGCCTTTTCAACTGGAGAGCCATAGTGAAGAAAAGAAGAACTTAAGCCTCTGAGCTTAAGATTAAAGATCTATCTAGTTCAGAGTCCCATTTTTCATGGTGGCCTATGAATTGCTCATGGCAAACAAGGCACTAGGGCAGCAGCCCTCTCTCACTGTCGTTCCTTCATTGACAAATACCAGAACATAGAAAGTTACTTCCAAGAATAACAAAATATAGAGACATGTGATTCCATTTCTAAGTGTTACAAACACTAAAAATGATACAAACATGGAACAAAGGTGGTACAAGACTTTTAGTTCTCCTGGAACACTTCATCAGGTATAATGGTAGAGAAAGAGGGGATAAGAAAGAAAGAGGTTAAAAAGCTGCCCTGGTGAATTGGCCATTGCGTGCTCAACAGGTCATTCTGAAGCAGAAAGACAGTTGTAGCATACTTAGTCAAGAGGAGTGAATGCACCAGTGTTCAGATTTCTGGGATGCACAATCAGCAGTGGTTGGTGGCTCCTTTGTTGCTGGGGCAGTGAATCCTCTCTGAATTTCAGTCCAAACTTTAATGGAGCTCTCCAAGGTACCAAATCTCTTTTGAGGATAGGGATCAACACACTGGATTGGTCATTTAAATTTCAAGATAAGCTCAGAGTGGATTTATCCCCTTACTGACATGGAATGGTTTCTTTCCACCCCCACTGAGCAGAGAACTGGTTGAGACTCAGCCCATGGGGTTCTTTGAAGCTCGTCATCTTGCCTTGAGAGAAGCAGGCTGCAGGAAAAAAAAATGACTGGCTCTCTATCAACTGTGCTGCTGATTAAATTTAGGTGGCACACAACATTAAAAATTATGTTACCTTGTGCTGCAAAGTAGTCAAAATCCTCACTGTGCTACATTTCCTCTTGTATGTTGAAATCTTCCTCTGATGGGAAATCAGAAAGAGTGAAGTTTCAGTTTCTCATTTGTATAGTTTTTTAAATTACATTTCACAACTCTTTATACAAAAAATGGAAACATTTTCCAAATACTTTACTAAGTAATCAAACAGTGCCTTAAGTGAAGTGGACTCTCCATCACTGAAGTATTTAAAGAGATGTTGCACAGCCAACTTTTGAGAGTGCTTTAGTTGTATATTCCTGCATGGCAGGGGGCTGCACTAGAGGAGGTGCTTTTCAGTCTATGGTTCTATGATCTACAGGCACCTTCACACTACGTAGTTATAGCACTACAATTTCACTTTCACTGCCATGGCTGCCTCCTATGAAATTCTCCTGGGGTTTGTATTTTGGTGAAACACTAGAACACTTTGGCTGAGAATTTTAAATACCCTTCCCTCAACTGCGTATCCTAGGACTCCATAGGATGTTGCCATGACAATTAAAAGTGGATTTGTAGCACTATAATTACGTGGTGTGAAAGGGCCCTATGACAAGACGTTGTCCCAAGAAGCTTCCCATCTTAGTTGCCACAGAAACTGTTACAGGGTATAATTTGGCTGGTCCTTTATTTCAATCACAGTGCACATTCATTTTATTTTTACAATAAGAACAACCCTTTGGATGAATACATTCCTAGGCCATCTCAGTGCATGCATTCCTCAATATATATCTGCAGGTGAGAAACAATTTCTGTTTTTTTTTTAAAGATTGAATGTACTGAAGCATATCAGAGCTGCTGCATATCATCCAGCCCATAATAGGGGTGCAAGAACATGTGTGACAGCTTTTAAGAGAGCCCTAGAGAGGAATTCTACAAAAGGCTAGATCACTGAAGCAGCAGAGTCCAAATTTATTGCTGTCATACTAGACTACTCCTCTGTCTACCCGCACAAAGACACCTAGGGAGCTGTATTTGAAAAGACAGCACCATATGAGAGTATCATTAGGGCTAAGATTTCTCAATAGATTTGGGGAAAAGGGCAAAATAAATGGCAAGAGGCAGATGGAAGACTTGAAAGATGGCTTTCTCAGAGGTAAATTCTTAGAGGAAAGTTTGTAAGTAATAGGACATGGGGGGGACTTTGCTAATTGCAAAACCATGAAAAACTCATGACAACTAATATTGGCTTGTATTTAAAATACTCATTTTAAAGTAGGTATAGTCACAATTCTAAACATGGATTATTACAAATCATGAGTAATTCCCTCTCACCCCACCCCTACATTGGGATGGCAACCATCAATTGGTACCTTCTTCTCTTGTTATTGCTGCCTTGCTCACCCTCATACCCTCAATGTGCTTTGGACTACAATTTCTATCATTCTTAACCATAGACCATACTGGATGGGGCTGCTGGTAGTTATTATCCAAAAAGTGTGGGTCTGAATCCTACTGTCCTCCCAAATAGAATGGATCCGCTGTATCAATGGTGCTTACATAATTGTTGACCTACTAAATTACTTTGATTCACTAGGTCTACTCTAATTGGGGCAAAGAATAGGATTCAGGCCTCAAGTGCACTCAGGGAGGGCTGCATTTTTTCTCTCTCTCAGGATCAGTGAAAACAGCAACACAGGCACATGGATGATTACTTACTTTTCTTGAAACACTGTATGCCTTTTGGTTCTGCTTTTGATTAAGAAGCCTGCATGAGCTTAGAGAAGTACTCTGCTTCAGATGTTCTCCCTCCAGTGCCTCAAAGGCAGTGATAGAGAATGTGACGGAGTTGAAGGGGACTCGTATTGCATTAAATGAATGTCTGGAACTCTGTCTTCATTTCTGTACCTAAGATTATCCTCTTCCAAGCCTTGGATTCAACCCCAAGCATAACTGTATCTGAACAACATGCATCTCCTTATGACACAACTGGAGGAGCAGCAACAGAATAGGGTGGAAGTTCAGTTGTAGTTTTCTCTCTCTCTTTCTCTCTCTCTCTCTCTCTCTCTCTCTGTGTGTGTGTGTGTTGAGGGGGAGATATCTCTTGAGGTTAAACAGTGTTGGTAAAAGTGCATCCAGGGTGAAGATATTAGGAGCTTGCTGACCCACAAGAATTCTGCCCTCCATGAAATTTTTCTTCTGTCCTCAAATTTCTATCATTGTAGAGAGTGAGACTCTGAAAATTGTTCACAAGAATCTTATGCTTGTTGTGTTCACATTTCATTGATCATTTTGCCTGCCCCTTTTCTTTGGATGTCTAAACTATATTTCTAAAAGATCAGCTGATGTCTTAAGTTACTCCAGTGCTAGGAATTTGGGCACTGAAGTTTCACGGGAGGGGCAGAACTTTTATACGGGATGCAGTGCTCTTATTTTGCTCCTTTCCCCATAGGTACATCTATTTAAAAAGTGAATTGATGCCCCTTTGCACTTCTAGGAGAGACAATTCATTCATTTTTTGGCCAGGAGATTGGGAATTCAAGTTATCTGGAGAAGACGAGAGTCATAAAAACCACACTGAGAGACTGTATGCGTCCTCAGGTCTACACTTACCTACCCACCTTCTGGTACTCTTCTCTTTCCTCTGTTGTTTCCTTCTTTGAATAAGATTAGATTATTAACTACCTTTATTTTTATTCAGGTAGAAGGTGGTGAGTCACATTGCCCTGTAAATCACCATGTACACCAATAAGACTTTCTCAGTTAATAATTAAAATCCTACTTACTTATACCATTTATATCACTTTCTCAATATTATTCAGACTCAACTGGATATTCTACTGTGCAGCTTAACCCTCAAACTCTGCAAAAATTATATATAGCTTCATACCAACTGAGCTCTGCAAGTAATTTTCTAATGCTTTCCAAATGACTATACTTTGGAGTTTGCTTCAATAACTACATTCTGTCTAGCCCAAACCCTAATAAAAATGGACATTTTGTGAAGAAGGCCTCAAAGGAACAGAGGCACAGAAGAAGCAGACAGATTTTACTCTTACATTCTTGCATCTTTGCTGGAATGCCATTTGTCTAATGTCTGTCATTTGTCACAAATGGTATACCACCGTGAGTGATAGCATCCCCTTCTTAATGATCCCAGTACAGAAGAAACATGAATCCTGAATGAAATACATCATATAAAATACATCTTACAAATGAAATGCACGCATTGAACACTTAATCTGCTGTAACGGTGTCATAGCCCAGCTCTTGTGCTCATCAGAAAAGGACAACTTGGATGAAAACAGGTTTTGCTTTAATGTCAGGTGTCTCTATACAATGCACAATGTTTATACAATCTTCTTATGTGTTGATTTCAGACATTATAGAATGTTCTGCAAAATGCTTAAGAACAAATAGAAGTCCAAAACAGATTCACCTGTTACTTTGGTGTTGTGAATGCATCAGTCATATAATTTCAATATGTTTTGTTCCCAATAACAGTACTAATGCATATTTGACAATTACAGTCTTCTGGTCTACTTTGGTAGACAGCTTGGGATGCAAAGATATTACTGCTATTGGCACAAAAATGTACAGCAGGCAAATCAGATGGCCAGGTGTTTTCACACACTCCAGGAATGGCACTAAGGGAAACCACAGTGATGGTTTGATGGTGGCAACTACACTATCAAGGTGTGTTGTCCATCTTTACTTGTTGATGATTAAGAATACTCTTCAAACATACTATTGAGTTCAGTGAGCTGGCTGAGACTTCTTGTATATTCCTGTGGTTTCAAGCTTTTGCCTTGTGCCCAAGAAAATTTTTATACTGAACATTGGATGAAATAATGGACATAAGAAATAGGTGTAATTCTATTAACAAAGCTCCTTGTTTATATATTTTTATTCGTTTATTTGATCAATATCCCACCTTTTGTACAATAAGGGACTCACAGTGGCTTCTATCCGGCCTATCACATGTCAAATGCTGGGCGGTCCATCTGGTCTGATTGTGCCTGGTGTTGGTGTCCACATTTTCTTCCCTCCAGTTTGGCCAAGCAGCACGCATATTGAACAAACTTCTTATCTTGCAAGACTTAAGACAGCTTAATATAGACTTGCCTGAGGTGTTCCTAGCCAGTCTTCTGGTGGCTTGCAAGCAATAGGAATGCAGTGTGTTTTTCTCTGTGAGTCACTGTAGAAGGCTGGTAGTAAGCCAGATTTCCCAAATCGCCCCTCACTTGCACCACTCAAATAAAAGATACCGTACTACTGGAATAGATAGTTTAGGAGATTCAGTCACTGAGACAGACTCACAGAATTCACACCACGCAATTATTCTTTCACATAGGACGTTCTGATTCTCACAAAACCCATTTCTTATTGAGAAGGAAATAGTAGTTATACACAAATAATATACCCAATTTTAATATACATTGCATTCGATGCACTATAGTGCACCAAATTTGAGGTCAGAGTAAAGGGAACATTTTGCTTTAACTTCTCTGGAAGTAGGGAGAGACTTTTTCCCACAAGCAGCAGCAGAAAAGAAGGAGCTAAGAAGGAGTTTCTCAGAAAGTAGTACTCTGAGAAATTTCTGAGCTACTATAATCTCATATTTTTAGAAGCTTCCAGTTTCCCTATTTATCCTGAACTACTTAGTAAGTGTATGTGGGATACAGTGCCAAAAGCAAAGAGGATGGAATATCTAATGAACTGTCTTTCACAAAGACATTCACAAGTCATATAAAGGAATCAATGATCATCTACATTAAAAATGAAAGCCAAAGGAGTGTAGTGGTTTGAACATTAGACTATGAACCTGGATACCAGGGTTTGTCTGTGTGCTTGGTCATGGAAACCCATTAGGTGACCTTTGGCACATCACACATTCTCAGCCCCAGAAAACCCCATTCTCCTTAGGGTCACCATAAGCTGGAAACAACTTCAAGGCACACAAAAACAACAGTAAAAAGCAATGTCACACTGAGCAAATTTCTTCCTTTCTCACAGTTGTTTCTCTCCTCTATACACACATGTTCATACAGTTTATTGTCAGGGATTCAGAGCAGGAAACACTGGGAAAATGTTCAGCCCACTGCAAGACATTGCATCATGCTCCAGGTGTATGTGATTGCTGGACATTGCATCAGAAAATGGAGTGGGGTGCAAAAGGTACAGGGTGGTGTGCAAACCCTCTACCTGATTGGTTGTAGATATGTACAGAAGGAAGCAATCCCCAGTCTGTAATTGCCTGTTGACCAAACCCGGTGTCTGGCGCAAGCTTTTGTCCGTCAGTCCTATGTTTTGTATATAACGGAACTTTGATGCAAGACAAAGTGCCTCCTGTTTGGAAGAAACTCCTCTGTGTGTGGGTATCCTTACTGGGGAACAAGGCTGCTGCTGTTGGCTCACTGAACTCTGGCTTTTCTGCTGCGTTTTTGTGGGGCTGAAACTCCTATCATCCCCCAACATTTATAATTTCATTAATATTGCTAATTTAGAAGTAATTGTTCACATTAAAAAGATGATACAAGTAGATAAAAAAAATCACCTTCCTAATTGTTCTTTGAAAAGCCAAGCTTAACATTAAAATACAGACTCATAGGAATCTTAATACCTTTACATATAGGTCTAAAACTAAAGTCTGGCCAATGCAGCCAAACATACCCATTTCTGGTAAGGACGTGGTCTATGTTTTCCCTCTTTGATCTACATAAGGGATGAGGAAAACATAAAGTTTGAGAACCCATTTTTTTGGCCCCTGGAACCCCCCACCACACTCCAATCTCCCTTGAACTTAATTTTTTAATTTTTCTTGCCAGAAGCACAAGGAACTACAGTCAATGCATGCAAACACACAAACACCCCTTCCCAAACCCTCAGACCCCTTCAGAACTGCCACCCTTAATCAAATTCCTTCTTTTCTCTCCATTTTTTCTTCAAAATGGAGGCCAGAAATAGCATGACATCACTTTCAGCCACTGCTTTGAAGAAGAATTGGAGAGAAAACAAGGAATGTGGATGTTTTCAGGGTGGCCACAATGGGTTGGGGGAGAAACACTCCATCACCACCACCACAAAGTTGTGAACCCCTGTTCTACACTGACTAGCAACAGCCCTTTGAAAATAATAATGATTAAGTTTAAATTGGTAGGCAGGGATATATACAGTCATCCCTCCACATTCACTAAGGTTAGGGGCACAGGACCTCATGAAAGTGGAAAAACCGTGACTAATTCTAAGCCCTTCTAAATCATATTTAACACACAAAAAAGTATGATCACCATATTCAACCCACTATGGATTCCTTTGAGGCATCAGGGTTCCTTCACAAGGCAGAAGTAGGTGGCTGGTGGGGCTTACTGTCACCTCCACTACTGCCCCACACCATTTTTAATAAGGACTTACAAGCCTCGTCAGTCTCATGAGCCTTGCAGTCCCTCTTAAAAATGGCATAGGGAGGCAGCAGAGGTGACAGCAAATAATCTGTGAATAATCAAATCCACAAAAATGAAACCGCAAATGCGAAGGGCTGACTGTATATACTTCATGTTTTTAGTCATTTCATTCATAGATACCTGTTTTAAAGTATTAGGCAAACAACAAGAGAGGAACTAGTAACCAAATTCAGCATCATTTCAAGTAGCAACCATTAGTTTATGACCTTAGGCAGCAGCATCTTTATACAACCCCTGTCCTTCTACGCACACACCAAGTTACAGATATTTTTTTTCTTCAGCTCAGATAGAAGTGACCTGGGTTAATTGCTACTGATATGGGCTGATAGCAAAATGAGGTCAAGAACCTAATCAGACAGAATTCAACTATATTTCATTCTTAGGACATTCAAAGTAGAGAAATGAAAGCACAGTATCCCACCAGCAGAGTTATCCCAAGTTGCTCTTACAGCCATTATTTTATGAAAAGTATAATCCCTTTACCACTTCTCTGTGCAAGAAAATATGATACTTAAACTCATTGAAAAAAGATCTATAGAGAAATACACACGCACAGTGGACGTGTATATATACAGACGCACCAATGTATATAGTTTAAAGAAACCTTGAATAGACCCATGTGGTGTCTGTCTGCTACACTGTCCTCTCATGCTGAACTTGTCTACCATCAAACCTCTTCATCTCTTCCGCAACAGGGTAGGGTGGAGGACTGCTGCATTTTAGATATCTCTGTGAGGCAGTTTCTTATCTCATCCCTCCACTCATTCGCATTGCATTTGATTTTTTTCTTATCTGTAAAGAATAATCTGAATCTTGTTGTGATAAAGCTTTTTGTAAAATCTGAACAGTCTGCCACATCCCGTTTGTAAAAACACATGTGCAGAACTTGAATGTCTGCCTCAGCTAGGCCTGTTGCCTTCTAAGAGAGGTTTCTCAACAGAAAGGGATTAAATCTCAGAATCCAGTTCCGAGACCTAATACAAGTTCATAAAATGAATTAGAATTTGATCACAAAAATGGTTTGCCTAAACAAACAAACTTAATTCCAAAGGGTAAGAAGGGAACACAAGGGAACATCTTATCTAGCCGACAGCATGCATCAATGAGTTCTTTTGTTCGCTTAATTTTTTAGATGTAAACCCTGCCCTCCAACAACTCCTCCGGAATGGCTTACACATCTTCTAATTTAAAAAAGACAGTAACAATTAAAATGAAATCTAAACAAACAGTAAATTAATCTCAATAATTAATACCAAACCAGTTGGCAAAAACCATTCATTTAAATAAAATGGATGCCATTAAAAAACACAAGAACAGCAAACATAGGCCATTTCCACACCATATCTCAATAGTGCATTGTTCCATTACAATCCCAGTGTTGTCATTTCAGTGACGGTGTTGGGTTAGGAACACTCACTACTGTACCCTTTCATCTTAAGCAGATGAGTAGCGTTATTGCCACTGGTGTTCTCTCTGCACTACAGCATCATTGGCCAGTCCCTTTCCCTGCCTTTTCCCTAGCCCACAGCTCCTGATTGGTCAGGGATTTTTTTTTGTAAGCCATATTAGCA
The DNA here is from genome assembly GCA_030412105.1 of Cyclura pinguis. Classification (NCBI taxonomy): domain Eukaryota; kingdom Metazoa; phylum Chordata; class Lepidosauria; order Squamata; family Iguanidae; genus Cyclura; species Cyclura pinguis. The sequence goes on from CM059599.1 coordinate 207,141,509, forward strand.
CCATCATGTTGTAACATCGTGACATACCAGTACACCATTGCATTTTTGTGCTATAACACTAAAAAATAAATTAAAAAAATAAAAATGTTTAACTCAAAGGAAAAATTTAAAATAAACACAGAGAGGTGATAGATTCCAAACTCACCAAGCCGTGGGAGTAGCTGAGGGAAGGACAACCTGGGCATGCCCACACCTCTCCCACTCCTGGATCCCTGACAACAGAAAGTGCTATCAAGCACTATTAGAGAATGGCACTGGCTCAGCTGACTGGATTGTGTCACTAAAGGAGTCTCTTGATGGATTTTTTTTTTCTGAAAATGAAATAGGACTGATTTGCAGTGCTTGGGAATGGGATCGCAGCTGGATAGTGATGACATTGTTAGGTTGCATGACCCCTGGACCAAGAACAGCCTGTTGCTGTGGTGGGATGACAATAATGTTGTGCGGAAAAGGCCATAGTCACTCTGACTCAGTGCTTTCCAACAGTCTCAAAGCTGGAGTGCAGCCATGGAACTTGTGTGAATGCATGGAGCAGTGTACATACAAGAACTGCTGTGTCTGTTTCAAGGGAAGAAGAAAATCTAGGTGCATAGCCTTTTGCTTATAGAAGCCTGCTGGCTCCATTGAAAGACCTCTGTGGGTGCATCGGGACAAGTGACTTCCTTTATGAAGATCCTATAATTATCAATGGCCTCCATATGAATAGTATAAGAAGAATGCCATGGGGATGGATTGCCCTGAACACCTTGGCACCTGATTATCTCATCTACCTATTTGAGCCATCCCAAATTTTAACAGCTTAGGAGGAGGGCTATCTTTCACTCCCACCACCATCACAATCATGTTTGGCAAGGACAAGGGAAAGAACCTTCTCAGTGGCTGCTCCCTTCCGTGGGAGCTTTGGTTGGTCTCCTGTCTGCTCTTTCCACCAGTCGGGAAAGACCTTTCTATTTAATTAGGCCTTTGGTGCTTAAATTAATTTAAATAATGTAGGCAAAGGGTATTTTAAAGGGTGTTTTAGATAGATCAACAGTGAATAAAGAGTTTAAAAATCATTGCATCCGGAAGACATTGCTAAAGGTTTGGCTACAAATAAAGCAAAAATTTTATACAAAACTCCCAATGTGGACTTCACCAGAAGAAGCTTATAAAATTACTCCAACAAAACAAGGAAATTTACTAACATACCAAGAGTTACCGAAATGGGAGGGGATAAGCCAAGAATGCGTACAGCAGAAGAATTAAAGGCTGAAGGACATGAACTAAATTGGTTCCCATGGAGACAACTCAAAGAGAGATTCAAAATGGATCAAAAATTATATGGATTCAAGAGAAAAGAAAATGAGTTAGATTTACTGATGAAGGGAGATCAAAAGAACAGAATCTCTAAACTTTATAAATTACTGTTGAAAAGAGAAATGGACTCAGAAGTAGTTAAAGATACAATGATCAGGTGGGCACAGAATATGGGGCACTTGGTTGAATTAGAAACCTGGGAGAGAGCGTGGAAAATTGATATAAAATTTACACCAAACTTAAGTTTAAGAGAAAACTTTTATAAAATGCTTCATAGATGGTATATGACCCCAGAAAGATTACAAAAAATAACTAAAACCGGGAATGTAAAGTGTTGGAAATGTGATGAAAAGACAGAGTCCTTTTTCCATATGTGGTGGACTTGCAGAATAGCAAAGAAATTTTGGAAGGGGATATGTGATGAAATCCAAAGAATTTGGAACCTGGATTTTGAAATGAAACCGGAGTTTTACTTGTTGAATATGTTAGGGCAACAAAGGGAGATAAGGAGCCATCAGAAAATATTATTATATTTAATAACTGCAGCAAGGTTGACATATGCACAACGTTGGAAAGAAAGGAAATATATTGATATAGAAGAATGGAAGCTTAAAGTTCTGGATATGGTTGAGATAGAAAAATCGGCATTTTCATTGAAAAACAAACCTATCCAGAACTTTGAAAGGGAATGGCAAGGAGTTTTAGATTGGATAAAGATATAAATGCATAAGAAATGAAGAAAGAAATTATGTAATTATTATGTTTTCTCTACTAAGTGGAAATTATGTGTGTATGTAATGGAAATAAGCAGATTCAACTGGAAAATGTAAGCTTGGAAGCAGGGAGGGGGGATTTTTTATTTTCAGAACTAAATTCTCAATAAAAATATTTTAAAAATAAATAAATAAATAAATAAATAAATAAATAAATAAATAAATAAAGGATGTTTTAAAGAAATCTAACTGTGTTTTTTCCCTAATAGAATTACTTGTTTATTTGTTTTAACTTTATAAAATAAGATTTTTAGCCTTTGTTTTAAATTTTTGTAAGCCTCTTTGCATCTCTTGTCAGGAGAAAGGCAGAGTAAAAATAGAATATAATAAATGTGAAAAATGATGTTGAGATTAAGTGGCAGTACAATCTATGTAAAGAAGTTTGGGAAAGTAGAATTCCCGTAAACATGGATTCATTTGGGATCATGGCCAGCATATCTGAGAATAATCAAGATGAGTCAAAGCCATGTGTGTAAGAGATTTATTGGTGAAAAAAAAATGGATGCAACCATGTTTTATACCAAATAAAACTCTCCAATCTATCTACCATGAAGGGCCACAGCCCACAAAAAGTGTGTCCTTGGAGGCCATCACATTTCCAGGTTCATGAGTGCTCCAAGCCCTGCAAGGGCTAGAGAGTCAAAGTCTTCTGTTCATTTAATGAAGGAGAGGTTTGGAAGAGAAAATGCCCCTAGTAGGCATGGTGTGAGATGAATGGAGAAAGAAAGAAGTGCAGCAGCCTCACAGAATTTGGGCAATGGAGTGGAGGAAATGTGCTTATATACCTTACTTTAATCAGGCAAAGGCAAGTCCTATTCCACCTTCAAAACCATTACTTCCACCATTTAGCTCAAAAGATTTTGAAGGAAGAAAAAAGGTGAACTTAACCCATACCCCAAATTTCTTTAAAAAGGGAAACCATCTTACCCCTTCCTTTCTACTGTTCACACGGACAGTGAGAAAGAGAAAAAGCTGCCACATCCCTCTTTACCTTCCACCTCACTCCAGATTTCACAAGGCAGGAAGAATCTCAGATTATGTCCTTCTCAAAGAAAGAAACCTCACTTCTCCCTCCTCCCCACTTTTTGACTGGCTGAGAAAAACCCAGTTCAACCTGTCTTCTTGCAGTCACCACTTGAACCTTCAATGTCAGGGATTCCAGGCAGGGAACCCTGGGAAAATGATCAGCCCACTGCAAAGATGTTGCATCATGCCTCAGCTGTGGGTCATTGCAAGGTTGCATAAGAAACTGGGGTCATGTGCAGATGGTAGAGGGAGGTGTGCAAACCTCTACCTGATTGGTTGTAGATATGTATATAACAAAGCAACGCCAGTCTGTATTTGTCTGTTGACCAAACCTGGTGCCTGGCGCAAGCTTTTGTCCGTCTGTCCTATAATGGAGCTTTGCTGCAAGATAAAGTGCCTCCTGTTTTGGAAGAAACTCCTCCGTGTGTGAGTATGCTTACTGGGGAATAAGGCTGCTGCTGTTGGCTCGCTGAACTCTGGCTTTTCCATTGCGTTTCCATGGGGCTGAAACTCCTATCATCCCCAACACTCAATAGCGACTCATCCAATCTGCTCCCATTTGTTTTGAGGTTTTCCTTTCCTGAGAGCCCTGAATGATAGAATGGCTGAAATTCCTGTAATACTTAAGCCATTTCTACACTAGACTATTATAGCGCTATGATTCCACTTTCAACATCCTATGGAATCCTGGCCCCTCCTGAAACTACAAGCCCCAGGATTCCATAGGATGTTGAAAGTGGCAGCATAGTGCTATAACAGTCTAGTGCGGAAATGGCCTTAGAAGGGTTCCCAGATCTTAGGGCTTGGATCCTCTTCACAGGTACCTGGGACAAAGGGAAGGAATATCAGAGTGAAGGCGCTACTTTGAAAATTGTATGCATGTATATATGTGTGTGTGTGTATATATACATTGTCTTTATTTGTTATACATGTTTTCTATTTGAATTAAATACTCAGTAACTGGTTGATGTTCATTGTGTCATGCTTAATGATATCACTCTTATAATATAACAAGGCCCATCTTCTGCAACATCACAAAGGATTGTCCTTAGATCCTAGGACTGGACTCTGAAATTTGCAGGCTTGGGATAGTTATCACCTCACAACTCTAAACTTCCCTCTGAGAATAAATGCCATTGAAGTTGATAGAACTTACTTGTGATTAGACCTGCATAAAATAGGGCTGAAATGGTATCATTTTCCTTACCCTATTGTAGAGAAGTGTAGCATTTGGTGGAGTGTGTAGATTGCTTACTCTTTGAGAGACTGACTCTATTCCATACTTTTCAATAGCTACTGAGGCTGGATGAGGAAAGATTCCCTCTGGCAGTAAAATTGTCAATAAGTAGCATATATTAACAGTGCAACCCAATACATGTCTTCTCAGAAATAAACCTCACTGATTTCAGTAGGACATAGACCCAGGTAAATGTATTCAAGATTTCAGCCCAGGTGAGAAAGCCTACAAGCCACTGGAACACGTTGAGGACCATGAAACAATTATGTCCATCCCCACCCCCACCAAGCTATATCTATGTTTACGCCCATTTCCTCTCATTTGAAAAGAACAGGAATAACATCTGGGATTTTTCAATCTGTTGCCTGGATGTGCCCTAAAAGAGGAAGAAGAAAAAGATGGAGGAGGAGGAGGAGGATGGGGGTAGTCAGTCCTCAAAGACCTGCAAGAATATAAACATTAGTGCCTGTTTGCATAAAGATATTAAGGAAGGGAGTTCCAAAGCCTGGGAGAAGCCAGTGAGATGGCCTTCTCCTGTGCTCCTACCAAATGTGCCTGTGAGGATGATGGGACAAGAAAGGGCCTCTCCAACAGGTCTCAATGCACAGGAAGGTCTGTACAGCAGAGTCATCTTCAAATAATCTGTACTTGAAATATATAGGGTTTTATAGGTCATCACCAGCACTTTGAATTCTTCCCAGAAATGGATGGGTAACCAGTGAAGCTGGTGCAACAAGGGGGTTGTGTGTTCCCTGTAACCAGTCCCAGTGGATAAACTGCCTCCAGCTCTTTGGAGCAGCTGAATTTTCTGAACACTCTTCAGAGGAATCCCTTATAGATGGTCCCTGAAGAAAGTCACCCTTTGGTAGAAAAAGGGTTCTCTTCATCTGCTTTGCAGGATACCTCTGTCCACAGTGGGAACAAAGGATCCATCCATTCTTGAAAGTGTTTCATTGGAGAATTTTGGTATACCCCTGCATATATCACTGCTAAGTAAAATCATCTTGATAGTGTTTATAAAAGGGGTGGATAATATACACAGATGCAAAAAAACTAGCTGTGAAGATTTCTTATGTTTTGCTGGCACACTGAATGTGCACTTGTAATGTTCAGCTGGGCTCTGATGAGCTGGTTCCATGCATCTTTCAGTTCATCCTTTGACTAGGCATTGTGCGTAATTAGACCTCATTGAAATCTAGAGCATGTGAATAGAGCACAGCCATGACACTTGGTGCTGAATACATGAGGATCCACAGGAGCAAACAAAATCCCTAATGCAGCTCACCTTTGTTTATGTGAACGTATTTTGTACAGTAGGAGATGACAGTAGTGTTGCCGTATTCTAATCTTGTTTTATCTGTACACAGTAAAGGTTGCTACAGGGAGACTAATAGCTGTTATTAGTTTGGTAATAATAGTTATACCTAGAAACTGCAGTTTGGATCATGACCCCATTGTGTAGAAACACCAGGAAGAAATTAATCCACTAAACAGAATGAGTTTTGCAAACACACTCTTAGAATGAGAAACTCATAATAAACATCAAAACCAACAAGTTATTATAGTATCAAAGGCATCTGTGGAGATCTATTCACTGACAGTCAGTAACGCAGTCAGTAAAAGAAGTATTTCTGGAGGTGGGCATTGAAACTGTATTCATGTAGGGTTTGTCTTAGAACAGTATACTGGAATTTTCTGCTAAACTGAAGTTGAGTTGATCTGACAGTTAACAGAATCAGGGTATTTGGGGGGAACAAAGTATATGAAAACAACTCAATACAGCAGCTACGGCATAAAGGTAGATCTTCTGTGCTTTAAGTACAAGTAACATCATTGCTCCCAATCCTCCAAAGCTTCTCATCACTTTCCCTTCTCTCTTCCAACCACCCACCCTGACATCACTCTTCCTCACTTGCTCTTTCTCTCATTTTCCTGATAAACAGCCACTCCTATTCCACAGATTTACTCTGTCCTGGAATGCCCTCTAAAATTCTTTTAAAAAGGATCAATGGCATAGAAATGTTCCAAAATGGCCATAAATAACAAAGGCAGAATATTTAAGAAAGGTAAGCGCAATTGTATTAAATGGAAAGAGAATCCTTTAATTCAAGAGAATGAAGAGTGAATGAACTATGTTGGAAGGTTAGTTTTTACTAATCACAATCTTTTTAGAAATATTAAAAAGTCCCTCCACTTTCAGCCTTCCTTAGTAATCACTGTCTTGGGCTATGTGTGGACCAAACCTCTACCTTCTTGGTAGCTTGAAGTAATTTTTTTAAAAATTTGTATTCTTTCAATCCAGGTGGATCCAGAAAGAAAAAATATAAATACAATACTGCTCGTTTTACCACACATACCCAACTCTACCAACACACAGCCTTGCTCTGAAGTAGCATGTTGTCATCCTCCACTATTAGCTTTCTGCTATGAAAGCTAAGGTTTGATGGAGTCATTCTGGTGGATCCTACCACTGTTCACCTAATTTCACCATTTACAACCTAATGTTCTGTAGGCTTCCTCCACTTCTGTTATTCCAACATTGGGGCCTGAACAGGGTCTGCTTGGTAAGTTAATTCTTAACCAGTTTTTCAGGGACAGGCTTATAAATGCATCGCTCTCAAACATTTCAGTTAATCACTGTGTCTTTGCCAAATATAGCTTTCAAGGGGGCCTGGAAGTTCTTTAGCTATTTGCTGGCTTATTCTTTTGGTAAGAATAGCAACGAACGACTCACTGTTTGGTGCCTTTGTGGGCTGGGGTGCGGCATCCTCCACTTTGGCGTCCCTCCCGGGATGCCCAGAGATGGCGGTAGCCATGTTTGCACATGCGCAATTGTGTATGCTCGAATGTTCGCTCCAAAGGCCAAGGAGTTCAAAGTGGCCTGCTTCAAACTCATTGGCCAGGAGAGCGGGCCTGTGTGAAGGCATCCTGGCTTCACTCAGGTCCGCTCACAGGGTACTTACCTGGCAGGTCTCTGGACTATCGGCAGTTGGTGTTTGGCGACACCCCCACCCCATATTTGTGGTTTTGTTGTAGGTATGATGTTTGCCACAACTTCGTAAAGGCGGTCTCATGGTCAGTGGATCTGGGATAGCAAATACCTTTGCCACATGCTAGGGGATGGTTGGGTCCCCGTTGGAGTCAGGGGGTGCTGTGAGCTGCCCAGCTCAGGTGGGCACTCAGTGGGCACCCCCTGTTGGCAGTAGGACCGTGGTCGGCTATGTGCCATCCGGTTATGGGCCAGACAGTTGGGTTCATCGGTTAACAGGCGGGTTGATCGATGCCTGGATCCATGTCCATGCTTACACCAACCTTGTTCATGCTTGTAGCCAATAAAGTTGTGGCCTTTCTTTCTCCAGTTGAGGGTTGTTGTGTTTTCTTTGTGAGGAGGCTGTCGCCCCTGGCCATGCAAGTTGTACAAATCTTCTCATTGTCACATTTCTTGTAACTGGTTGCACCTATTAAGAAATTCATCCTGCCATACAATTAGAGTCATACAAGAAGGAGAGTGAGAAATGTACTTATTGGACTTTCCTCTGCTTTCTCACCACTTGGGTTTACATATTTCTTGATTCAGAGTTGCAATCTTTCTTAATCTGTAATGAATGCACAAGAACAAGTAATTACAGAAATTTTTTCTCCACTGGGCAAGATTACAAGAGCTGCTGCCACCACCGCTGCTCCTCCTCCTCCTTTTTTTTTTTTTGATAAAATATTTGCACGCTTTTGTTTGTAAAGCCCAGTATTTTCTCTCAAAAATAATCTTTTGCATAAAATGTGCTGATTTCTGCATTTTTCACCAAAAAAAGGTCCCCAAATGTGAAAAATCTCACAGCACTTGGCAATTATCTTTTTCAACAGGATGCCTCAATGTACTCAGGCACTCTCATCAAAGAAAAGCAAATTTTTGTGTATTGTTTACAACTCTCTTTTTTTTTTGGAGGGAGGCTAATTGCTAGGTATGAAAAAATATGTGAAAATATTCAAAAATGCTTGAAAAATGTTTTTTGAGCTTTGATAAACTGTGATGGGAAAAATCTGGACTGAGAAGAATCTTTGCACTTCAGGACTTATTTTGTGCAAAATTTTCATGTGGAAGTTTTGTGCAGAAACCAGCATTTTCTACACAGAGAACATAATATATACAATAATATTATATAATGTATATAATAATATATGCAATACTTCTTCAGTGAAGAAATGTTAATTCCTGCACAGAAAATGCTCCCTTATGCACATAAACCTTACCTTTTTCCAGTGCTGGGGTGCAGGGATTGTGTGAGCAGCCTCCAATGAGAGGCTCTTGCGTCCCTGCTGCTTCGGCTCCACATGCGCTGTGTTCTTGTGCAAGAGCCCCACCTCTTCCTTCCGCAGTGCAGCCTGGGAGTTTCCCAGGCTGCTCTGGGGCAGGAAGCGCAACCAGCATGCCTCCGGAGACTCCGCACACCAGGTAAGTGTGCGTGGGGCCCGAGAGCAATGCGTGATTGCACACCATTTTCAGCTTCCAGCAGAAAATGAAAAGGTACGTGATCGGCGCCTGCCAGCCCCTGGAGCGTAGCGTGATTTTGAGTGCATCGTGCAGATCGCTTCTCACAATCGTGCGACGCTCCAGGTGACCTTTCGCATGGCAAATGTTGTGCAAAAAGGGCCTCTGTCTCAGTGGGAAGAAAATTGCTGGGATTAATTTTTGTTACCTTTCAGAAGAAAGTTAGGGCCTTTCTGCACCTTTCCTTTTCACGGAGTCCTCCGGTGGGGATCTGCCGGAAGGAGAGCATGATAGGAGTGCTTCCTTCCACACCGGCTGGTGAAGGAAGCCCAGTGGTCATGCCTCTTTCTTCCACAGCACAGCAGGGTAGCTTTCCAGGTTGTGATGGGGCAGGAAGCATAGCCATTGCACTTCCTGTGCTTCTGCAGGAAAGGTAAGTCCACGATGGTGGCACAATCATTGGTCATTGGCGGGGAAACCATGATAATGATTTAATCCATGATTCTTCCACCTGGGGACAGAAGAAGGACAGGACTGCAACAATGTCTTGCATAAGCATTGTTGCAGTCCCATCCTTTTTCCTTCTCCATGGTGGTTTGGGTGGTGCGGAAGAGGCCATAGTGAAGGATTACATCCCTAGTAACTTCTGCTGTGAGGAAACCAGTGTATTCAGCATCTTGATTCATTCAAGAAGGCAAATAGAGAAGACTGGGGGCCTTGGAAGTTCCTTTTCCAGTATGTGGATGATGATGTAGTCACATGTTTGAAATGTAATGGAAGGGATGGAGCCCAGAACACAGTCCCACTCTCCTCTTATATTGGATTCTAATTGCATGGATGATGAATGCCTGAAGAGGTTAATGTGCTTTGATGTTTAGTGTGAACTAAACATCACCTTCCTGGGCATGCTGGAAGTATTGCTAATACAATAATATCCAGTTTTCTGATTTTCTTAGTTAACTGGGATGTCCCAAGTGTATTGTATTTCAGGGTTGTATCTCCCTTAGAACAGTTTAAATACGTTCTCTGTGGTGTCAATTGGCAAGCCAGTCAGTGAGGCTGAAATGTCTTTAGAGACTGTGTGTGTGTGTGTGTGTGTGTGTGTGTGTTGCATGTATGTGGGCCCACATGCATTTACGTGTTTACATACATCATGGTCAGAAATGTGCAACCCAGCTGAGCAGAAGCACAAGGAACTGTAATGGCAAAGGCGGCAGGTAAACAGTGCCAAAGTGGCACAGACGGTGCATTCAAACACAGACGGTATGCTTGTATCTAATAAGCACAGTGGGTGAACAATTGGATTTGAAAGGGAAATTAAATGGGCTGACCTGAGTTCAGTGGTATTTATTGTCTAGCTCAGTGCTCTCTGTGCCATAGTTACTGCAAAGATTTTTTCCCCCCATAAACCACCAATAGGAAGGCACATGAGTATTGTGACTGAGCATCAATTAAAGTAGGGAAATCACAGTTTGCCACATAAATATATTTTTTAAAAAGTCAAACTCAATCAGCTTGTACTTTCAAGCTGTAATATTTTGTTTTCTTTTAGTCTTTTTCTTTCCCTCCCTGCATGAGCTCTATTTGAAATCTAACATTGTTTGCAGTAATGCCATTTCCTGATGCCTGATAACTGCACAAAGCAGACAAATTACCAGATGACCATGAGTGCACATAAACTAATAATCTAGCCTGGTGCAACCCAAAATAGAAATCACCACCTGATAAAATAATTGCTTCCACTATTAGTAATGCTCATGTTATATGTAGATGCATAACCTCTTTTTCAGCCAATTACCTCTGACAAATGCGAAATAATTTATTTATTTGTTTGTTTTTTAAAAGAGTATAAAATGAGGAGCAGCAGCTTAAAGCAGCAGCTAGGCAGCAAACACAAGTGTTGGATGAATTCTTTTCAGCTTGCCACCAAAGCAATTTGGTTTTCTCTCTTTCCTGGCAAATGCTTGGGAACAAATGTTGAATATTCTCTGAAGATGCTTTGGATCACAAACAGAAGATTTTCTTCTCTGGGCCGTTCCCAAGCCAAGCCAAGCCAAGCCAAGCCAAACCATCCCAACACAACAAAATCCAACCCAACCCAACTCAACCCAGCCCAACCCAAATTACTCTGAAAAGTGAAAGGGAATAATTAGGGGAAAAAAACTTTCCATACAGGAAAGGTTTTGCTCTTATCTTCTTGGAATCTTATCTTATAGGAATCATTTCCTATAAGGGATGGGGGTGAGTAAGAGGTATGTATATTGTAGTTTCCTCTGTCTCCCAACATAAATCCACTTCCCATGTCTTTATCTATAATTTCTTGTTGGGCAGCATGGAGTTGCAGTTTTCTAAGCCTCCTGATTTAATTCTGGAAGTGAAAGAGGCAACAAATATCATGGTCTTCAGAGGAAAAGGATGTTCCCAAGTATGCCTATGTGACTGCAACACACACTTCTCCTCTTCCTCTTCTCCTCCTCCTCCTCCCCCTCCTCCTCCCCCTCCTTCTTTGCTTGTTGTGAAGGTTGGAACAACTCTGTTCTAATCAAGCAATGACCAACCCCCCCCCCCCGTCATCTTTGTAAGCAGTGCAATAACTACATGTTAACTGCTGCAGGGACCTGACAGGGAACCCTGGAAATCATTGTGGAGGCCTGCTACAGCATCTCCAGCCAAAGGAAAATAACTGCACATGTCCCTGATGAATATCCTAACAACACTGAAATGACTATATTGGAGGAGAGAGTACTGCTTACAAGATGGGTTTTGGGGTGGTAGCAGCAGGAGATGTAACTAAAGAGATGTAGCTATGTACTACTTGTACATCACTTGATGAAGAATCTCAGATCAAGGTGGGCAACAGCTTAGAGGGGTTCAGGTGACTTTGGTGGATTGGCAAGAGCTTTGTGATACAAACATGGGGCCCTGGGGGCCACATGGTAACTTCCATGTCTTGAATAAACAGTTTTAATCTGTGAAAGAGAGAGTAGGTTAGTGGCAGAGATACCATGAACCCCATTTCATGCTTTTCTCGGGTTCATAGGGGAATGCAGGGTAGGAGAATACCTGTAAAAGCACCAGGTATCCCTCTCCTCCCATAGCTGTCACTATTCCACAGATGTTTCAGACTAATATAAGATAACTTCAGTCAGGACTGCCACTGTCACACAACTGCCAATGCCACAGAACTTGGACAGAATCAACCTTTGAGTCTGATGCTGGACCACCTCCTCTGGGCACTTGGATCTGGCGATAACTTTGTGTCTGTTCCTTTTATCACAATGTTAAAAAAAATCAACAAAATTTAATGGGGAAAAATCAAAACAAGAGATTTTCCCATCCTCATCCCATGCCTGTGGCTGAAAGATTTGCCTGCCTCCAATGGTGACTCATAAAGTCTGGAGAGGTACCTTTCTTTTTGCTCTATATCTCCCATTGGCCATGTGGGCTGAAAGATTCTGAGAGCTGAGCAGAAAGGACCACATTTCTGAGCTCAGAAGATCAAATAAAGGAATGTTACCCTTACTTCCACTGATCAGAAAGATGACAGAGAGTTCATAAATAGGGAAAGGAGTCTATGCAGGGGGTGCTTCTCTAGCTTCAACTCAGGCCATTTCTGCACTACACTGTTATAGTGCTATTATTCCACTTTCAACACCCTGTGGAATTCTGGAGTTTGTGGGTTATTGAGGCCAAAGTGCTCTCTGGCTGAGAATTGTAAATGCCCCTCCCTAAACTGCAAACCCCAGGATTCCACAGGGTGGTGAAAGTGGAATAATAGCACAATAACAGTGTAGCGTGGAAATGGCGTCAGACTTGGAGTTTCCCTATTTTCATTCACTACACATGGTACATGATGTTAGCTCTGTTGAATCTGATGTGCACTAGAAGAGTATATCAGGAAGTTTGTTTTGGGCTTGAAATATTCAAAACTCATAAAGTGTGATATTACTACTATCATGAAAGTGAGGGGATTATCACTTTGGAAACTTTTCTGCTTGGGGTGGCCATGTTCTGGTTCCCATTAAGGTCAGGTTTTCTTCTACGTTCCACAGCCACTAAATGCATCAATAAGATATTTCAGGTTGTGGGTGCAGATGTGTGGCTGTTTTTGTCCAAATCCATATCTATATCTCTCTATGTGCATTCTACACTACAGAAGATATGCTTCTGGCCTCTAGGCAGAATGAACATTATTTTTACCCTCTTCCTTAGTGTAATTGTTAATGACTTGCCCCATGAGCTTGCTTAGACGTCAGCATACTTCGAGACAGAATGGAGTTCATTCAAACCAAAAGTGAAATAAAAAGAAATGTTCTGAATGACAAGTGGGGGATATGAAAGCAGGACAAAGGATGTCATGGGTAATTATAAAGATGCATCTGGCCCCTAGTTACTTTTGACAAAGCCGTTTCAGTGATTTATGGCAGGTGCTTGTTTATAAACCCGTTTCTGCAGAGACACGGTACAGCCCATTCATCATTCTGCCCACTTTTCATTATTAGATAAACGTCACTAAACAGAGGCAAAAACGCAGAATCCTGCTACCAAAACAGAGCAGCCAGGTGCTCCTATCTGATGCTTTTTTAAATTTTTTGATTGACCTAAGGAAGCTGAGCTTTGTCTGACACCCGGTACAATACCCTGGATGTAATTCTACAAGCACAAAGGAAGGCAATCAGCATGGTGGAGGTCAGCCACCAGCAGACAACGCTCATCTCAACATTGATTTCTGTTTGTTCTTGATGCCTTGTAGTTTCATTCCATTGTCATGAAGGCTAAGTAGTGCTGTAGTTCTTAGCAGATGCCCATTTTAAACAGTAACAGACAAAGGTTAAAATCCCTGCCTTGCTTTTTCTTTGTTGTAATCCATGTGCAAAATTCATGTGGGTTGACAAATCATTTAGATCAACATAACTACATTGTTTTTTTTTGGGGGGGGCAGGGTAGGGAACAGAAGGTGCTTCTACCTTTTTTTCCTCTTTCTTCCTTCCTTCCTTCCTTCCTTCCTTCCTTCCTTCCTTCCTTCCTTCCTTCCTTCCTTCCTTCCTTCCTTTCTTTCTTTCTTTCTTTCTTTCTTTCTTTCTTTCTTTCTTTCTTTCTTTCTTTCTTTCTTTTTTTCCTTCCGTCCTTCAAAATGAAGATAGTGCACTCATGAAGACCAGCAAAATGTGCTGGAGCATTGCAGACTTCATCACCATATTTAGTGCTTTAGTGTCAAGGTCCATATGACAATTTTCTTGTCATAATGCATTTGCTGGTATTTCCCATTAATTACCATAACTTTTTCCTTCTTGACTGAATACAGAACTTTTTCTCACTGTCCCTGTATTTTGGAAACTGAAATTCCAGATGTGTATCTATTGTTAGGCCGGCCTTTCCTCACTACACCGTTATAGTGCTGTTATTCCCCTTCCAACACCCTATGGAATCCTGGGGTTTGCAGTTGAGGGAGGGGCCTTTAGAATCTTCAGTCAGAGACCTCTTTGGCCTCAGTAAACTACAAACCCCAGAATTCCACAGGATGTTGAAAATGGAATAACAGCACTATAACAGTGTAGGGTGGAAAGTCCCGTTGTGTTTCATTTTCTTTTCAAGCAATGCCTTATAACGTGGACTGAGGGTCTCTGCTTTTCATACCAGCTCCCACTTCAATCTCTTGCCCAATATGGCTCCAGGGAAACTGAAAATTGGTCACTCAGTTAGATAGATAGATATCCCATTTTTCTCTTGAATGGGATCCAAGGCAACTTACGGCATATAACTGAAACAGAAAAGTTAAAATAGTATGAAGTACAAAAGTTTAAAAAGCATTCAATAGTACGTTCAGTTAAAGAACTTTTTTTCAAACATTAAAATACACAAGGCAAAACGCATACTCAGTTACTCATCACTCCACTGTGGTCATCCAAGGATGAAGGACTCTCTCTCTCTCTTTCTATATATCTATACACATATATGCATACCTACATACACATATATATGTGTGCGTATCCATGCACAGACACACACACACACAAAATGCTATTATTAGTCTTAACTAGAGTAAACCCATTGAATCAATGTAATTTACCTATGTGTTGACTCAGAATTCAAAACTTGACTGAACAAATTTATTCTCATTAGGACTAATAAACAGGATACCATATCCAACAGAGTATTTATATGTCTATGACACTATGGCTAGAATCCTGTTGGTTAGTCTCAACTAGCTCAGATCCATTGAATCAGTCATTTTATGGTGCGTCATGCCTGGGCAAATCCAACTGATTCAATGGTTCTATTCCTCTTTAGACTAACCACAGGATTTAGGTCTATGTCTGGTAGGGCTATGTCTAGTGTGTGTATGTATATCTCCAACAGTAGTGGTACAAACTACTGTGGCAATGTTGTTGTTTTCTCTTCAGCACATGATCATCCCCACCATCAGTGGCCAGCATCCTGTTATTGACTTATGCACATGTATGCATAAGCCCCCTTTTTTGGATGAGGTGTAGAGGGCTATCCTCTTGTCTTTGTGCTCTCTCTTACATGTCTGGCAGCTGTCAAGCCCCGTGAGGCTCCTCTGCTGGGAAGAAGAGGAAGGGGAGACAATTCCGAGTATGAAGTTCTAGCTGCTGTGACCTCTTGGAGAAAGGAAAAGGTGGGTACAATCCATTTGAGATCACACACTCATTTCTTCCCACTGACTGAACTGAGATCAAATGAATCACTTCCTCACCACCACTAGCAGTCAACAGCAGCAGGGGCCCTTCCTGGGGTTTGACAGCTGCTGGACAGGGGAAAGATATGGAACTGCACATACACAGCTACATGTGCATGTAAGATCTTGGCAACTGTGTGAAATGAGGCAGTGGAAGACATTAATAATGGAGAAAGCCAGAGTGTATGTGGGTGTGTGCACATGTTTGTGTGTGCATGTTTGCGTGAGGGTGGTGTGATTTCACACTGAGGAAAAGTGCGATGATACCACCATAGCCATTTACAGTCAGTGAGCTAAAATCTGGAGGCAGAATAGAGAGGAGTGCAAGGGTGAAGGGGTTGGACAGACACATATCTAACCTTGCATCTCACCAGAGAAGCAAGATGCTCACAAGTAAACCAAATATGCCGCCTTGTTATTAAGATTTTTGGAAAATTCAAGCACACATGGGAGTGGGCGGATGGTATCAAGAAGCATCAAGAAGCCACATTAAAATAAAGTGGCACTATGAAGCATGAACCTTTAGTCTGGATGGGCCCCAAGACTGGTTCTATTATCAGTGAAAAAAGTAATTATAAGCAAAAGTATTTGGGGTGTTCAGTATAGTACCATGATATCTTCCTCTTCTCCATGTAGCTGGTAAAGGGGAAAAAAATGCTCAGAACTGTGTGGGGACTAGGGGCCACTCCACTCCACTGACTTTACCTCCCAAGTATGCCAACAGATCTTGTTTTCCCTGTTTGTTTCCCCTTCAAAATGGCAAGCGGAAGTGACGTTGCATCACTAGAACGCCCTCTGCTTGTGATTCACATAAGGTGATAGCACATTTTAGATCAATGTTACTTGAAGTGGAATTATGTGGACTGTTGCTGGTTAATGAGCCATCAGTTGAAAGTTTATGGTGTTTCTGGGGAAGGGAGAAACAGTTGCTGTCAACAGTAGTCTTTATTTTCACTAATTTTGTCATATAAAAGAAAATTATTAGTTTTCCACTACAAATAAAAAAAAACCATACATCACCATGGCCCTTTCCGCAATGCACCTTTTCGTGGAGCTGGGGTGTGGGGATGGCGCAAGCAGGCTCTAGCAAGAGGCTCTCGCATCCTGGTTCCTTCAGCTCCGCAGCTGCCGCCTGCTCGTGCGAGAGCCCCGCCTTTTCCTTCCGCAGTGCAGCCTGGGAATTTCCCAGGCTGTGCTGGGGCAGGAAGCATGAGTGCTGCGGCTCCAGAGCTCCGCACACACGGCAAGTGCACGTGGGGCCCCAGAACAATGCATGATCGTGCACCATTTTCGGCTCAGAGCTGAAAATGAAAAAGTGTGCAGTCGGCGCCTGCCAGCCCCTGGAGCATCACACGATTGTGAGTGCGTTGTGTGGACCGCTCCTCACATGTCGCGCATTGCTCTAGGGGCCCTTTCGCATGGCAAATGCAGTGTGAAAAGGGCCCATGTTTGGTATATCCCTCCCTCCCCCCCCACTTCCCTATATTATTCGTCCGCAGTTAAGTCATTACTTTCTTTTCCATAATGAATCCTCCATTTTTATACTACATTTTCCCCTAATCACCACAAGTATTATATTTTTAACCAATCCATTGGCCCTTTCCATTCTCTTTCAAAGTTCTGAACAGATTTGTTTTTTAGAGAATATGCTAATTTTTCAGTCTCAACCACATCCAACACTTTTAGTTTTCATTTTTCTAAATTAATTTCAATTTTTTCTTTCCAGTGCTAAGCATATGTCAACCATACCTCCATAATCAAATACAATATTATCTTTTGATGTCTTCTAATCTCTTGATTCTGACCTAATATATTCAACAAGTAAAATTCTGGTGGCTATTTAAAATTCACTTTACAAACTTTTTGAATTACACCATGAATTTCCTTCCAAAATTTCTTTTCATTTTCACAAGTCCACCACATATGAAAAAAGGTTCCCACCTTCTCCCCACATTTCCAACACTTCGCATCTCCATTTTTTTGTGATTTTTCGTGACCTCTCCGGAGTCATATACCATCTATGCATCATCTTATAGAAGTTTTCTCTTAAATTCAGAGTAAAATTTTATATCTGTTTTCCATATTTCCAATTAGATGCTTTTCCCCAAGCATCTAATTCAATTGGATGACCTACATTCTGAGCCCATTTAATCATCATCCTTTTTATTATATGTGGTTCTATTTCCCTCTTTAATTGTAGTTTGTATACTTTAGAGATTATATTTTCACTAATTTTGTTATCAAAGGAAAACAGAAGCAATGTTCTTCCTGGTACAAGAAAGTCTCTGAAAACTGCTATTTTTAAGACTAACCATAATTCAGAAATTATTTTGTGCAACATTCACATGTGGTATTTTTGTGGAGAAAAAGTATCTTTTGTGTAGGAAACATCATTTTCTGTGCTGAAAATAGTTTTTCTGTGTTGGAGTATTATTTTCCGAAGAGAACGTGCCTTTTCCTTCATAGAAAATTCTATCTACAGAATAGGTCCCAATATTTGTCCGGAACAAATCCCAAACTTTGATATCATCAGTCCAGAATACTCCCTGTCAGGGTTTTGCAATACTCAAGAAACACATTTCCCCCCCAGTTTTCAAATATCTGAATTCCTAGTTCTTTCACAACTTGCTATGATATTTTTAAGTTGTAATACATGACTGAATGAAATCGATAGTGAAAAATTACCACATGAAACCTATTTTGTGGCCAGTTCTGAATCTATTTATTTACACAATCTATAAAACTTTATAAAATCACTTTAATTCATTGGTATCAAGCACAAAAGCATTCAAAAGTACTAAAAGAAATTACACTGAAACATTGGCATCCACACTTATTCAAAGTTGAGTAACGAGTGAATTGATAAAAATATTGAATTTGTGAAAGACCTTTGTGTGGTATGACATTTTCATTGTATTTTTTGAATTCAGCACCTGGAAATACATTAAAACAGCTACAATATTGAAATAAGTATTGTCATTGCAGGACTGTGATATAGTCCTAGTTATTTCTTCTTTATGCTCCTCCTTCAGTTTGAAAGGCCATTTCTGCATTACACTGCTATAGTGCTATTATTACATTTTCAACATCCTATGTAATCCTGGGGTTTGCAGTTTAGCGAGGGACCTTTAGAATTCTCAGCCAGAGAGATCTTTGGCCTCAGTAAACTACAAACCCCAGAATTCCACAGGATGTCGAAAGGGCAATAATAGCACTGTAACAGTATAGGGTGGAAATGGTCCAAGTCTTCCCATTTCTTTCTTTCTTGATAATTTTGTTTGCTTTATAGAAGTTGATTAGTTTGGATAAAGGTTTTAGGTGCCAAGGATGCACTTTAGATTGTAATCATGTACACACTGGGAATAGGTCTCACTGAACACAATGTGAATTGCTTCTCAGTAAATGCACATAGAATGTCTCCTGTTAAACTCTGAACCAGGAGGAAACACGAACAAGGTCCAGGCCTGTATATATGTATCTCTTTACCAAGGAAGGAAGGAAGGAAGGAAGGAAGGAGGGGAGCAGGGGGAGAGAGAGAAAAAACAACAACAACCATTCACTAGCTGTTTGGAAGGCAGTGGCAAACAGTGGACTGAATAAATAGCTATTTGGAAAAGGGCTATGCCTTCAGTTATTGGGGCAGCACTTGTATTCGTATATTGTTGCCCACTCAGATACGACAGCCTTCCCACAGTAGCATTCTCCTGACATGTTGAACTACAGCATCCTTCTTCCTCAGCCATCCTATTTAACATGTCTGGAGGGTGCCAAGATTAGAAAGGCGAGATTAGTCAGTTTAGTTTAGCATATCTGAAGGGAAGGCAAGAATAATTAATTAAGTATACTTATTAACTAACTGGCCAAGCTAGAATCTTGGCCTACATTTATAGTTTACTTTTCCTTTGGGAGTTTAAAGCAGAGTACAAGGATCTTTTTTACTCTTTTCACACCCAAGCCATGAGGAAGAAATTAGGATGAGGAAAGTGAGTTGCCCATAATCAACCAGTGAGCTTCCTAGCTGAATGAAAATTTGAACCCAAGCCTCTGAGGTCCTAGCAAATCACTTTGACTATATCTTGCTTATATCGTCTGGAATTGTTTTCAATTTAGATACTTTAACTGTGTAATATTCTGAAATTTTACAAAAAATCTTAATTCAAATACTAAGGATCAAGATTCCAGCAGCTTGGTTAACATTAATTTCTTTATACTTTATAATCAGCACTTCTATTTTCAAACATTAACTAAATCATCCTAATGCTAGCTATGAATTTCTCCAGTAAAATAAATATTTCCTTACAAGCTATGCAATTTCATTTTATTAGCATTTAAAAATATTTTATGGCATGTTTCATCTGCAGAGCTTTTGTTTTATGCATTACAGTGCTAAGAAGGCAAAAGCCAATAAATGCCTTTTCTTTTTCCTATGCCTTTAATAAAAAAAAAAATATGAAAAAAGGAATGACCACACTCTTTCTGTGCACTGCAATTAGATTTCTTCCAGAACTTTAATAGTTGTGAGTATATTATTCATACATGCAATGGGTGGATTGAAACTGACCAATATGATCAGAGGTATGCAAAAATATTGATCAAGTTTTGTTCTTTTAGAGGATATATCAGCCTCATCCATTCACAACTCCATGAACATGGATAACAGTTCTTGCACAAATGAGATGCACCATTTCTTTCACTGGGCAGAAGCATGGAGAACAAGTGTCAGCATTTCTGTCGGATGTACTTTCATCTCCATTTGGAGACTACATGTTTTGGTACATTCTTATGAACCATAGAGACTTAAATGAAATTCTACCCAATCACTGTGAGGAATGGACAAATCTGTCAGGAATGCTTTCTTCTACTTTTGAATTTGATTTTTTAAAATAAATTCTGATGAAAAAATAATAATCCCACCCACCCTTCAGCCGTCAGACCGGTATCTGCATTCATTTATATATCACAGACATGGGCAAAGGGAATGTCCAGGTGTTCACATGTGAACCTCAACGTAATTGAAAATCTTACAATGGCACCAAAAATCAGGTGCACACACAGCTGGGCTTCCCTATCCCCACTAGAGATGTCCACAGTCAATGTGTGACTAGATAGTGGAGGGTACCTGGGGTACAGAATGGCAAAGCTAGGAAACACAAGCTTTTCTGCCTATATACACTACACTCATAAAGCTAAGGCAGAAATGGGAATCATGCAGCCCTCCAGAGGTTGTTGGACTATAACTCCTATCATCCCTAGCAATTGGCCACTGGCTAGGGTTTATGAGTTGCAACCCAACAACATCTAGAAAGCCACATTTTGAGTAGGCCTGGGCTAATGTTTCCAAAGGGTTTTCATATGATGGATACTAGTGAAAAATTTAATATTATTGTAATGAAGAGTGGCTTAAACATGGTAAGACATTTATGCTAAAATCTTGAACATCCTTACTGCAGTGTTCTCTAGCCCTGAAAACCTGCTTCAGTGGGTTTTTTTAGCTTTCTGCAGTAGATATTTTGGGGCACATGGGGACTGTACAAGGGATCCTTGTCTTACTTCCACACAATGACCACAACAGGCACAATGGATGCTGGCCGGATATCTCTGCTGATGGCTAGTCCTTAATTGTGTTTTAGGGTTGTTGCTTTTCGGAGTATGCTTTCTCTCAAAACCAAATAAAATCAGATTTAAAAAATTGCATTTCCTCTGTTTCTTCCTGATAACATTCATGCCTACCTATTGGCCAAGATCCAAAGAGTTATTTTATAGTTCCCAAGGGCCAGAGCATGCCCGGGAGCCTGTTCTGTTCTTGCCTTTGCATGACAAAGCCCTATTTTATACCACAAAAATGCTTTCAAAATCCTCACAGTTTCAAAAGAAGTTTGTGGCAAGGCAAGAAGTGTCCTTGTTTGGGAAACACTGGCTTGAACCTTCTTTCAAGATTTAGAGCTAATTGTGTCATTTGCTGGATGCAGTCCATTGTTTCCAAGCTCAAATAACAATATTCTCTCCTCCTATCCTTTGGTTCTAATGATTATTCAAGGTTTCCTGTTTTCAGCTTTTACTTTACCCTTAGGTCTTTTCCGCACCACACTGTTGTAGTGCTATTATTCCACTTTCAACATCCTATGGAATCCTGGGGTTTGAAGTTTAGGGAGGGGCTTTTAGAATTCTGAGCCAGAGAACTCTTTGGCCTCAGTAAACTACAAACCCCCAGAATTCCACAGGATGTTGAAAGTGGAATAACAGCATATAATGGTGTAGGGAAGAAATGGCCATAGAGTCTCAACTGGGAAAATCTAAGATAGATTTTATAAAATATTTGTTGTTGTTCCATCTTTACATCTTGCTATGTTGATAATATCTGAATAAATAAAGTATGTATTCATTTATATTTAAAAACCCACGGATTCATAGAGAAAAAGAATGGAATTATATTTTGAAATGAGATGCCATGGAACAGAAAAAAATAAGTTTGTTGTCTGTTGCTAACTATTCCCAAGCTTCTTTAGTGAATCTTTTATTTAATTATAGTGATTTGTATGACAAAAATATTTAAATAAATATTTTGTGGATGTATATACACATGATCATACAAACTTATATATGAATGCTTTGATAAAAGAAACATTTGCCTGAAAGCTTTCTTTGAAGAGAGTCCCTGAAGTTTTCCTGGTCGTATAACAACAGTGAGGTAGGCTAGACATGTATGACTTCCCTATTTTTAAACCAGGGTCCTGTCAAGTTCTTAAATTTTCTTCTTAAATATCTACCTTTTGTTGTTCCTGATAATAGAGAATGTGGGACTTTTAACAATGTTTGTATTTCACGTAAGGAAAGAAAAATGTGTTGCTAGAAGAAAAGACTTTGATGGAACTGTCCATTACAATGGTTTGGCTCAGTCACATTTCTAAGAAGATTTGCCATCTCTATTTGTTGCAAAACTACAAGTTGTGTTCAGCGATGAATGCAGACAGGAGGCCAAATGGGGAAGAGAGAGACTAAAGTTTGGAGATAATGTATTTTCACAGTTTTATTCCCCCACTGTTGGTAGGCAGGTGTGATTGTGAGATTGTTCTATTGGTTTCAGGTCTCTTGTCAAGTTTGTGACTGTGAAGTTATACATTCTTGTAGCAGCACTGTTACATGGTGCAAAAATATATTTGAAAAGAAACTGATTTTTTTTTAAAAAAACAAAACCTCAAGGATTCTTCCTTCTTTAAAAAATGCAATTGAGCTGAGGGTACCAAAACATATTTCACAAGACACTTATGCTCTGATACTTCAACTGATTGCCTGTTAGAAAGGCATTTTGCCCACTGAAAGCCCAGCCCTGAGATGAAATCAGCCCCATGCAAGCACAACAATAGCTGCCATCCCAGATACCTTTTCAAATTGGATTTATTATCTCTGATAATTTTCTGATGTTGTTAACAAGTCTTTGTCTGTGTTGTTTACATTCAGCTTCTTCCTTTGTGATTGAATAGTGATAGTTCTTTTTCTTACTGACAAGTTCCCCTTACATTGTTCTTGCCAGAAAATAGAGAGAAAGCAAAAATCCTACCTTTCTGATTGTTTGTTTGTTTGATTGATTGATTCACTTAAGTCAAAGAACTCTATAGTATGAAGAAAGATTTCTGTGCCCAAAGAAATTAACTAAGAATAGCCAATTATTCATTACTAGTTACTTTCCACTAGCCCTGGAGTTTGGTGGCTTATACCTCTGAGGGAGTGGTAAATCTGCTTTGGGTTTCTGGCTGAACTCTTATCCACAGGTATACTCAGCATCCCGCAAAGCTCTTTTAACTTTTGGACTGAAACTCAGAGTAGATTTGGCAGTTTAGTGACATACAAGTCATAAGTCAACATTGCTTCCAAGGGTTGGGCCAACTATGATGTATTTATTATTCTTTCAGAGCTTAAATTGTTTTTGTTATATTTTCCAATTTGCTTTAGATTGTGTGATGGTGATGTACTTGCTGCATAAAAAACAACATGGGAGTTAATATAATGTAAACATAACAGGAGACTTATTGGGAAAATAAGCAGTGAAATAAAATGCACTACTATAGGTTGTTGTGGGTTTTCCGGGCTTTGAGGCCATGTTCTATTAGTATTTTCTCCAGATGTTTTGCCTGCATCTGTGGCTGGCATCTTCGGAGGATCTGGTGACATGGAAGTGGGACAGATTATATATACTTGTGTAGTCCCCAGGTGGGAGGAAGTGGTTTGCATGTGTTACTGTTGGCCTGTGTGATGGCCTATTGTTAAATGGGATATCCCCCAGGGTTGTGTTAGTCAAGGGATATGTATAACAGTGTGTTAAGTACATTAGCAATCTATTGTATTGTTTCTTGTAGAGGGACCTCCAGAGTCTGGGTGGTGTTCACTGGCATATTTTGAGTCTTGATTTTAGTATGCACTACTCTTAATTAATTAAAAATCATTTCATTTAACATGTTGTGCCAAAGGTTATGTTCACTTGAGCTGCAAAATTCTGAGAATTTGCAGGATACACTATTTAGGCAATTCTAAGAATTGTGTTGGTGGCATATGTTAATGTAAGCTCCCATTAGGATAGCAAATGGGACTCCTCAGTCCTTGCTGAATGAGGTGTTTAGTATCTCCTTGTACAAAGTATTACCCACATGTAGGCTTTTCTTGAGGGACTGGGGCACACCCCCAGAAACAATCACAGTGCCACTTCACAATGCTATCTTTTTCCTGGCTGCAAAACTGCAACAGGATGGCAGCCAAGAACTCCCTGTCCCCCAGCTTTTGACTGGCTGCAGTCGTTCCCTCTGGTTCTTCAAGTGGAAGTTGTACACAGGGTGGAGGAAAAAAAAACTATTAAAAGGGTACCAGCAAAGGCTTATGCTCTACCAGCACTGAAGAGAATCCCAGCCACAGATAGACTGACCTTTCAAATCTGTCATTTTGTGTGCATCTCACCGGTTGCCAGTTGGGTACCTGTAACAAGTCAATTCAGTTGAGTGATAGCTCTGTCTCATTATGTCTCATCCAGTGAACAAAAACATCTGGAACTTCTGTCCACTCCTCTGTTTCTAACACTCATCCATCTTCAAAGCCATAGTGAAACTGAAATTAACAAAGCATACCATGTCCATATCCATCATGGAAAACAGGCATTTCCTTGCACAGACACTAGTTTATGAACCAGAAGCAGGGATTGTTTGGAAAAGATCATAATGAAGATTCAACCATGACAATCACTTACTTAAAAAAATGTTCCATAGTACTTTTAGTTAGCCCAATGTCCCTCTCCAATGGTAGGCAGTACCACCTGAATCTTTGTTTTGTTATCAACAACGACAGGAAAAAAAGGATCAGTTGACAGAATATGCCATTGGCCTGTACAGATAAATATCTGCTAGTTCAGATACAACTGTAGCTATTTCTTGTGAGACATAAATCTTTTCTTTGAGTGGAACAGATAGCAAGCATGGTGAGATCAAATGGTACCTCTGCAATGACATTCTCTCATACGTACAACTTACTTACATGAAAGATCTGCTCTAAACCTCCATTCTCTTCAGTCTGAGCCTTTACCTATCTCTGACTGTCAGCTTTTACATGAAGATGTCTCAGGCTTTGTATGATAATTCTGAAACATTACATTTTTTTTAATGAAGTGGGTTTGTTGAAAGGTTCCTTCCACTCAAAAGAATTTGCACTGTCACCGTTTTAGATTCCACTTCTCAGAAGAATAGTAATACAAACAGAATACATAACTGAAAACATGCATTTTTTTCTATACATCCTTTTGATTACTAAGATGGCATGTCTGAAAATATTTAGAAGCTATTCAAAACTGTGAAAGATATCTCTAGTGTATTTCTTTTCAGGAAACAAGACAAAGGCTCAATGTATAAAATACAGCTTGCAGGACCTGAGCAGGTCTGTTGAGGCTGCTCTAGAGACCAGGGCCCTTTGCGCACCTTACCTTCTTCTGGCGCTGGGGTGCGGGGATTGCACGAGCAACCTCTGGCGAGAGGCTCTCGCTTCTGGGGTCCTTTGGCTCTGCACTAGCTGCCTGCTTGCACAAGAGCCCTGCCTCTCCCTTCCACAGTGCAGCCTGGGATCTTCCCAGGCTGCGCTGGGGCAGGAAGCACGACCGGCACAGCTCTGGGGCCTCCGTGTGCCAGGTAAGTACGTGCAGGGCCTGGGACCAATGTGTGATCACGCACCATTTTCAGCTTCTAGCCGAAAATGAAAAGGTGAATGATCTGCGCCTGCCGGCCCCTGGAGCATCACACGATTGTGAGTGCGTCATGCGGATCACTCCTCACAATCGTGCGACACTCCAGGTGCCCTTTTGCATGGAAAATGCCATGCAAAAAAGGCCTAGGACATGGAGCAATGGCTTCAAACTTCAGGAAAAGAGATTCCATCTAAGCATTAGGAAGAACTTTCTGATGGTAAGAGCAGTCTGACAGTGGAATGCACTGCCTCGGAGTGTGGTGAAATTTCCTTCTTTGGAGGGTTTTGTTTTTTTAACCAAGGCTAGATAGTCATCTGTTGAGAGTGCTTTGATAGTGCATTCCTTCATGGCAGGGGGTTGGGCTGGATAGGCCTTGAGGTCTCTTCCAGCTCAATGATTCTATGATTCTATGCTGATGGGGTGACTTAGAGATCACTAATTCATAGGCTTACCATAAGTCAAAGTCAACTTGATGGCAGTTAACAACAACACCACCAACTTTCTGTGGTGGTGGGACTGTGTGTTCCTTTGAAGAAAGAAGCTACACTGATGGTAGCAGTGCTGCAAGTAGGGTATCCCATGTCAGATATGCTTCTGCTGTGGAGCCAGACTAAATGTGCCAAACAGCTATTGGTCAGCAGCAGCGTGTGGTGCGTGTGTGTGTTAAACTGAAAAATGATCTCTCATGGACAATGACAGTGACACCATAGCTAATGTATCTGATTACTATGCAGAAGAAGGCATGGTAATCCCTTTTGAATGTCTTTTACCATGAAAATCCTATGATGAGACAATCCAAAATGAATCAAGTGAAAGTGCCAGAAGGTTAAATCCCAGGCAGCAAGACACACAACAACTTACTGGGGAAGAGCAGAGGACAACTATGAGTAGTGCTGTGGCTAATGATGCAACTGGACTCAAACTGAAAGGATGTTCTGCTGTTGAGACATGCTCAGAGGTGAAAGGAAAGTCTGAAGCTGTACAACGCATAATATGGAATGTAAGAAGCATGAAGCAGGAGAAATTAGACAATAAAACAAGAAACGGACCATATAGACATTGCAATACTTGGGGTGAATGAGCTAAAGTGGACAGGAATGGGACATTTTGAATCAGATGATTGCACAGTGTTTTACTCAGGAAATAAAAACCTAAGAAGAAATGGAGTGGCATTAACAGTGAAGAGATATATAGCAAAAGCAGTCAAATGATATAATGCAAAGTCTGACTGAATAATATGAACAATACTGCAGGGAAAGTCTGTCAACAAAATAATAATCCAAGTGTATGCTCCAACTAAAGAGAGAGATGAAGAAGAAATAGAAAGGTTCTGTGCTGAACTGTAGGAGGAAATTAATCACATACTGAAACAGGGCTTGTTGTTAATCATAGGTGATTGGAATGCAAAAGCAGGAAACAGCAGAATCAAAGATTATAGGAAAATTTGGCTTAGGATCATGAAATGAAGCAAGAGAGTGACTGACTGACTGAATGATGTGAGGCCAATAGTTTGTTCATCACAAACATATTCGTCAAGCAACCCAAGAGGTGACTGTATACATGGGCCTCACCTGATGATCAATATAGAACTGGAATAGACTACATAGTTGAAAGCAGAAGTTGAATAAGCTCCATTGTCTCTGCAAAAATAAGACTAGGAACAGATTATGGAACAGACCTTGAACTACTAATATGAACATTTAGAAAAAAAGCTAAAGAAGAACACTAACAAACCACTGAGCCAAAGTACAACCTGAAGAACATCCTGTTGGAATTTAAAGATAATGTGAAAACTAGATTTCCACTATTAAGCCCTAACTGACTAGGAGGCAGAAAAACTCTGGACTGAAGCCAGGGACAATGTCATGGAGAAAAGCAAAAAGACACTACTGTAGTCAAAAAGAAAGAAGCTTCAATGGATGACAGATGAAACTCTTCATGAAGTTAAGGACTGATTGGAATCAAAAATAAAAGGTGACAGAAATAGAGTAAGAACCCTGAATACAACTGTTCAATGACTTGTATGCAAGTACAAGGAGAACTACTATCATAATCAATGCAGAGAAATAGAAGATGAGAATTAAAAAAAAAAGGAAGAACAAGAGACCTCTTCTACAAGATCAGAGGAATCAAAGGGAAATTTAAACCAACTGTGAGGATACTTTATGAGCAGGAGGGAAACACATTACATGTCCAAGTAGAAATAAAAAGACAATGGAAACAGTACATAAAAGAACTATATAAATGAGATGAAAAATTGACAGATTCATTCAAGGAAGAACCATATGAAGATCAATTGCCCATTTTAGAAAATGAAGTGAAAGCTGCATCCAGAGCATTTGAGAAAAATAGATCACCAGTATCAGATAGCATACCAATAGACCTGCCACCGAAGCTACTCTAACTCTGACTAAAATCTGTCAACAAATATGGAAAACAAATGAATGGCCCACAGATTGGAAGTACTCAATATACTTTCCAGCCCCAAGAAAGGAGATACCACAGACTGCAGTAGCCACCATAACATTGCATTAATTGCCTATGCTAGGAAAGTGATGCTCAAAATTCTACAAAACAGACTTTTATGGAGTGAAAAATGCCAGCTGTCTGAGCTGGGTTCAGATAAGGCAGAAGCATTAGGGATTATACTGCAAACACATGTTGGATGATGGAGCACCCCAAAGAATTTCAGAAGATAATCAGTCTGTGCTGATAGATTATGGCAAAGTCTTTGTGTAGAGCACAAAAAACTATGGATTGCTCTTAAAGAAACAAGTATACCACAATATTTGATTGTCCTGATATGTAACTGGAAGAATATGGAGAAAGGGAATGGTTTCCAATGGGCAAGGAGTCAGACAAGGCTGCATTTTATCACCTTATCTAACTTGTATGCTTAGATTCAGAGGAAACAACAGCAACAATTTCAGATATGTGGTTCGTACTGGGTTATTAGCAAAAAATAGCAAAAGCTTGGAATGATGAAGAAAGTCAACACAGAAAGTGCAAAGGCAGGTTTAAAGTTGAACTTCAAGAAAACCAAAATAATGACCATACATGATTTACATAACCTTAAGCAGACGATAAAGACATTGAAATAGTTCCAGTTTTTCTATACCTTGGCTCATTCATTAATCAGAATGGAGTCTGCAGTCAAGAAATCAGAAGAAGACTAGGACTTGGAAAGGTAGCTATGAAGGAACCAGACAAGATCCTGAAGTGTAAAGATATATTGTTGAATATTAAGATTAGGATTTGTCCATGCCATCATACTTCCAATTTTTATGTATGGTTGTGAAAGCTGGAGATTGAAGAAATGCTGGAGAAGAATTCTAAAGAAAGTGTGGACTCCTAAAAAGACAAGTAAAGGGGTCCTATAGCAAATCAAACCTGAACTCTCCCTTGAAGCCAAGATGACTAAACAAGGGCTGTTGTACTTCAGACATATCATGAGAAGACATGACTCACTAGGAAAGCCAATAATAATTGGTAAAGTAGAAGGCAGTAATAAAAGAGGAAATTTCATTATAGATGGATAGACCGCAATATATCTGAGCAGACCTGAGCAGGGCTGTTGGTAATAGAATGACTTGGAAGTTTCGCATTCATAGAGTTACTGTAAATTGAGATAGACCTGATGGCAGTTAACAGTAACAATAAAGTACCTATCCTTTGCCTGGGGATCAAAATTAAGGTTTTCAAAGCATTACAGTTTTCTTTCTGATTCATAAGGAAATGCCTTATGACAATTTGTCAGTTTACTTGTCCATCTAGCTTTGTCTATTCTGACTGGTAGTGGTTTTCCAAACCATTTACTGCCAGATCATATTAGCTTTGGGGTATGTAAACTCTGGTGGTCTTGTGGCTGAATTAAAAGCTCCAACCCCTGCCATGGACAATCACAGCCCCAGAAAGATAAAAGAAATGTCCAGAAGTAGAGAAGTGAATGAGTGATATTTCTCTTTCAGGATTTATTTTTTTTTTTTTTGCAAAGAACTTCATTGCTGCAAAAAGCAGCTTATTTTACTAAAAGCACACTATTTTCGGTGTAAAATATTGGTGTTTACACAAAATCAATTTTCCCTCAATGAATTTTTGACAAAAAAGCCCTGAAGTGTAAGAAATTGTGAAAATGCACAATTTTTTTCATAATTTCTGCTATTTTAGGACAGGGATACTAGAACTAAAAATGAGGGGCACCCATTTGCATCCATGTCATAGGCAGCAAAATAACTTGCATATATCCTATCTAGCAGTATTGTCAAAGATGAAAACAAACAAACCATGATTATGCAGTCTTCATATGTCTGTTAATAAGGGCCTTTCCGCACTACACTGTTATAGTGCTATTATTCCATTTTCAACATCCTATAGAATCCTGCAGTTTGCAGTTTAGGGAGGGGCCTTTAGAATTCTCAGCCAGAGAGCTCTTTGGCCTCAGTAAACTACAAAACCCAGAATTCCATAGGATGTTGAAAGTGGAGTAGTAGCACTAGAGGAAATAGAGGAATAATACAGGAAAGATCCCTTCTCATTCATGCCACTGTGCTGATCTGCAAGATGGAAAAAAAAAAGTGTGTTATTCCATCCATCCATCATCCACCTCTTTATATATATTCCACCTTTCTTCCAGTCTGAGACTCAAGATGGCTTCTTGAACTTGTTACGATTTGGCTCATTCTTCTCAGAACTGCCTTATTCAACTGGTACAATTTAAGGTTACAACATGAACCTCACCCAGAACGGCCAGTTGTGATATTTACATCTCATTTTTTTCCTATCCTGGAATTCCAGGTAATGTGCATCTTAGAAATAACAATATCTATTGGCTGAGATCCTATACTATTAAGCATAGTGTAAGAGTTCATCATGTGGAACCACCCTGTATCGCACCTGATACCACCCCACAAATTCCTGTGTGGTTTGCTGTGATCATGACTATTCCCTTGCTGGTGGAAAGTGGAGGAACAGGAGAAGCTTATGGCTATGTTCCCATAGCTAGAGACAGACCAAGGATACCATAGTTCAAGAAGGATACTGAGAAGCTGGAATGTGCCCAGAGGAGGTAACCGACATGCTGAAGGGTCTGGAAACCCTGCCCTATAAGGATCAGCTTAGGGAGCTAAGTATGTTTAGCCTGACGAAAAGAAGGTTGAGAGGTGACATGATAGCCAAGTTTAAATATTTGAAGGGATGCCATGTTGAAGATGGAGCATGCTTGTTTTCTACTGCTCCAGAGACTAGGGCCCTTTTCTCACGGCATTTGCCATGCAAAAGGGCCTCTGGAGCATAGCACGATTGCAAGGAGCGTTTCACATTACTTCCTTGCAATTGCGCGACACTGCCGGGGCCAGCAGGCACTGATCACGCAATATTTCATTTTCAGCTTTTGGCCAAAAATGATGCGTGTTCACTCATCGCTCCGGGGCCCCCCACACACTTACCATCCGGGTGGAGCTCCAGAGCTGCAGCCCTCACATTTCCTCCCCCAACGCAGCCTGGGAAAATACCCAGCTGCGCTGCAGAAGGAAGAGGAGGAGCCCTGATGTTGCCTGCTGGCCAGCAGGCAGCTGCTGCAGAGCAGGAGCAGTGGGGATGCAAGAGCCTCATGGCAGAGGCTGCTCGTGTGATCCCCGCATGACTGCGCTGGATGCAGGTAAGCTGCAGAAAAGGCCTAGGACACAGAGCAAAGGAGTCAAATTTCAGGAAGAGATTTTACCCAAACATCAGGAAGAACTTCCTGGCAGTAAGAGCCATTCAACAATGGAATATGCTGCCTTGGAGTGTGGTGGAGTCACCTTCTTTGGAAGTTTTTAAACAGAGGCTGGATGGCCATTTGCTGAGGGTGCTTTGAGTGTATGTTCCTGCATGGCATGGGGTTGGACTTGATGACTGTTATGGCCTCAACTCTATGATTCTGTGTCTTCTGCTCAGATCCAATGGGATCAAATGAAATTTCTATGGATGATCTCAATAGTTTGTGTCTGACTATGAGGCAAAGGCAGATGTTTCTTCAGTCCCTTTACCATCAAAATGGCAATGGGGGGAGGCTATATGGCAGTGACACTACCTATTTCAGGCCTGGTGGGATGTATGTGAACCCTCTGGGCTGGGATATAATTAATCTGCACCCATGTCTGGATTATTTGCAAGCTGTAGAATAACTGGACATTAAAATTGAAAACTGAATGCTATATTCCTAATACTAAGCAATTTTGAGAAGTTCAATGAGAAGTGAAAACTGTAGACTGCTTTAAATGTCTGCTGAAATCACATTTGTTTATATAGACTTCCCTGAGCCAGCAACGTTGTTGCGGGTTCCATTCTTGAATTGATGCTGGAGTGTTTTCCTACCTATTTTTTCAGTGATTCAAACTTTTTAATACTCTGTTTATACTGCATTAGATATACATTTTAATATAAACATCAGATAAATTTTACCATGTCAAGTACAACAGATACATATTTACAATAAGTATATAAGTACAATAATATGTGTGTGTGTGTGTGTGTGTGTGTGTGTATGTGTAAATGAGTGGACACAAACACTCTGTCTTTCAAAAGTGGGAAATGTGGTCATCCAGGTCTTGGTGCTCCCATCATCCCCAAGCAGCATGCTTAATGGTTAGGGATGTATACATGGAAGGATAAAATAATAATTAGGCAGGTTTTTTCTCTGTACCTTGCCTGATGGAAAATGTCTGCAATAACAAAACAAAACAAAACAAAGTTGGATGCAAATTTACTTATATGGTGTGCACAATTGTCAATTCTTTCATGAAAACATTTCAATACAGTCAGTTTTCCAAGCAATTGGTACCCGTTCTCTCAGTACAATAAATGACATAGCATGATCATTCAATAATATCTCATATTTAGTCAGGAGCACAAGTTCATTCAGCAATCTTGTTCACCAGTTCGTATTCAATCTTCAATAAGAAGTATCAAAAGTATTTGAACTGCTAAATGAAATTGGAAAATTCAAACTCTGCAGTTGCATTTTCTGGAAATATTCACAAGAATGTGTCCATAAGCTAACAATATTACATGTGTACAGAGATTACTAATATAAACATTGGTCTTGGTAAGATACTGTGATTGATGGTAAAAATCCTTTTTATGTAGAAAGGGCTAGCAGTTTCCACAATTTTTTTTCATTCCCAGAAAGGATGAAACTATCATTCTTTCTAAAAATAAAAATAAATAAGAAAAAGGCTGCTGTAGGCTTGTTACAATTTTTCCTGGAGGAAAAGGTTGTCATTTGTGAAGGTCATTCAGAGAAAAACATCTCTGTTGATGGAGGAAAAAAAGTTATCACCTGGATGGACCCCCATACATTTTATTGCTTGAGGAGGTGAAAGATAAAATGCTCTCCTCAGTTCCAAACTCAGTTCCACATATAGAAGCTGACCACAAGTGTGAGTTGATTCTCACTTCAACAGCACTGAAGGAATAGCATCCTCTATCACATCTGTGGGCAGCAAAATAGCTTACCAGGTCAGGGTAAACTATGCACCACCCACACTTCTGTCCTCCAGCACCTTTCTGTTTCTCTCCCTGAGTCACCACTTCTCTTTTCCTAAAGGTATGGACAACCATGGACATCACATAATTGTTGGCAGAAGGGTGCTGATAGCAGTGTGTTTTGGTTTTATCTTGTATTTTATCAGTTATGTTTTAACTGTACTTTAAACTGTTTTTAATCCACAGTCAATATTCTACATCAGCTACCTAGTCTACATAACTAAGCAACTTCTCCTGGCCTGATCCCATCCACCCTAAACCTGATAGAAATGCCATTCACCTATGCTTTGACGGGCAGCAGAACAGACCTCCTTCTTCTCATGCAGCTGAGGCCCAGCAAAGTAGGTTTCAGCAGAAGTTATGATCATGGCAACAGTATTAGAATTGTGACTAAATAGTGATTGTGAATATAGAACAGTCATCTAGATTGACTCATCTGTACCTGTTCTATATTCACAATTGCTGCTTAGTCAAGATTGTGACACTATTGTTACTCTAAAACTCAGGGCTCCACCCATAATGCCAGTACTTCCGTTCAAAGGTGGGGAATTATTAGGTCAATATTAGGAGTCCTGCAGGAGAGAAGTAACCTAATGAGTTCTTTCCACCAGTGTTTATGGGGTCTTGTGTAGGAAAGAACCAAGCAGAGATCCACAAATAAGCTAAACTGCATTTTATTAAGGGAATTAACAATCACACTCAAGACACATGCACTCACACTATCACACAATGCTAGCTGAAAGAGAGAGGAAGGAAAGTCGTGGATAGTGAGTCTTTAAGGGTGATGAGGGTGTTATTTATTGATTAAGAAGAGCAGTAAAGAAACAGTGATGTGGCGTAGACTCACACCTAAGGACAGCACACAAATCAGAAATCAGAGTAGCAGAGTGGTGATCAGCTATCGGTGTACAGTGAGCTAGCTGATCAAAACTGGGGATTTTTCTACAAAATTTCTATCTGGAGGGCATGGGTGTAAATGACTATCCAGCTAAGTAGACAATGGAGTTTGCGGAATGGACAATGGGGTCTGGGATGGGCTAATAATCTTAGCATTAGGTGATAAAGGAATAACATATGTTGTGATAGTTCTGTAATGGTTGGACAGGTGTGAGGACAATGGAGAGATTTACAGGTTGATGGGAAGAAGAGTTGAAACAATCAGTGGTTTAGTGGGAACTTCCCAGTCACTATTTTCAAAAGCAGAGTTGTTTTGGCTAACTTAAGGCTATTATCTCTGGAGTTTCCTGGTGATTTCCCAACTATGACCTGGCTACGCTTAGAGACAATCTCTGATCTAGTTTGCAGCACACATGTTCAGCCAGTTTCTTCCTCTTGTCCAGCTTGACCAAACAGTCACATAGGGGTACATTTCATATCAGGGCCAATTAATATATTTTTGCCAATTAAATTGTGTTTCACCAATTAAACGATATCAAAATGGGAGGGTGTACAGCCTGCTAACACTATTGCCACAATTGGAACTCTTGCCAACCTACTTTACAAGGCATCAGCTTCAGAGGGAAAAGGAGGTACATTTTGCCAGTGAATGGAGAATGGGTGAATGATGTTTCTTTCATAGTTTGGGGGAGGGGATTGGGCCTGGAGAGGTTACTTATTTAAGTATACAAGGTTATTTAAGTGTGCTTAATTAAGATACATGCCATACTTTTTAATAGGATTGTTTTTTTCTGAAGTTATGCCAAATAAGATTTTAGCTACAATTCTGTTTTAAATTATTGCAAATCACTTTGGATGGGTTCCATGTCAGGAGAAGAGCAGGGTATAAACTGAATGAATGAATGAATGGATGGATGGATGGATGGATGGATGGATGGATGGACTTTTCTGTCTTAACGGGCACAATTGATTAGGATGCATGTATCACATAGGGGAAAATGTCTCAGACGGTGAATGTCACCACCAGGAAGTCTACCTTTGTAATACTGTGAAGTGGCATTCTATTATCTGTGCAATAATAAATAAGATCACAATGGTAGTTGCTCAGCAACAATCTAATGGTTTTTGCACCTTGCAGAATTCATTTTTAATGCAGAAATACTGCCCCATCCAACTATGTACTCCTCTGTTTTGCTTTCAGGCTTCTTTTATTTCCTGCACTGCTGTTGTCAAAGCTCTAAAAGAAAGACAACATGTGTACAGTGTACAGTGCATGATGGCATACAGTGTATGGGTAGAAGCTGTGGAAATTTGCCTTATGATGCTAGTGTAACATCTTCAGCTTGCTTGTCTGTCTGTTTGTCTGTCTATCTATCTATCTATCTATCTATCTATCTATCTATCTATCTATCTATCTATCTATATTGGGGATACCTGTAAAGGAATTATGCTGTATAGTGGGCTCAGAAGGTGCAAAGCTGAATTGTTTTTATATTGCTTATATTGCATGGAATAAAGGGAATAACTGTAACCCACTCATCTGCATTAGTGAGACTGTCTCAGAAAGCAATCAAAATAAAACTGAGCTGCTTTTCTCCTACGCTTAGGCTGGCAGAGAGCTCTATAATTGCACCATTTGAATGGTTTGGTTTCAATTAAATTGAAAAAAAAAGAGAGAGAAGAAATGATAGCATTAAGTACTCTGCCATTTACAGGACTTGAGTGAATACAACTTACACAATCCAGACTAACACCCCATTAGTGGTCCTCTTTGTACCAAGCCTCAGTGATTAAATCATTGTATGTATTATTAGACAATATCCGGTGAGCATCCTCATCATGGCTATTAGAAACCTTGATGGGATTTTAAACAATTAGAGGCATCAACAGATTTTATGGATAGTTAAGATTTCTAAAACCAGAAATGGTTTTCAAATGGGTTAAAAATGCTTGTAATGCTGCTATACTTTCCCCCTAATGTTCCACTTCCTCTTTGGTTCATTAGCATTGATACCAATTACACCCACTTTGAATCATTAGTTTTCAGTTTCCACAGCATTGTCTTCCCACCTCTCGCCATTAATCTAAGCCCATACAATCTTCCCATCCTCCAGCTCCCCTCCAGCTCCTTTCCCCAAAAGCGACATCCTTTTCAATACGTGCCTTTCAAACTGACACGTGGAAACTCTTCCCTTATTGCAGAAATCATCTCTTATCATTGGAGATTACATTTTCCAAAGTGGTGGTGGTGGGTGTATTTAAAGTGTGTGAGATCTCTCATGTTCTGGTTTGCATTCTGTCCAATAGTTACATGATTGTATTCTGGGCTTATGATCTTGCAACTTTTCAGATTTGTGACTATGAATCATGAATTCATGATACATGTATCCTCCAAGTTCCAAGACCAGTTTATGATATTGTCACTACTGAACAGAACAGTATGTGAGAGAGCTCGCACACTTTTAATACATAATTATGATGATGGAGCTCTGTCATTTTGGTCACATCTTGTAATTCAGGATATCAACTACCATCTTTTAAACAGCTGTTTCCAGAATCCAAAGGTGAGAAGGAATTCCTTATTTAAGAATGAATACCCTGAATAATATTCCTTTTGAATACCTTTAGGGTAGTTAAACATTTTGAGAGGTTGTTGGTGAAAACGCTTTTCATTGTTCCCTGCCCTGACTAAAGCCACTTTCTCTTCCTCACGACTGTTGCTGCTTTCTATTCCCTTGTCTCTCCCTCTGGTCCAAATGAGATGGCACCACTTTGTTGATGAAGAGGAGTAGGTGCATATGGAGGTTATGGATTTTCATTTTCAGGAAGGAAAACTTTTTTCACTGTTCACTCAGGTCCGGTGTTGCAGCTGCGAGAGGAAAAAGGAAGGGCAGTGGTGTAAAAAGTTTCAGAGAGGGCCTGCCTGGAATGTGGGTCTTATAGATGCCCAACAATGCTGACTCTTGATATCTTTCTCCATTTTGGGTTTCTCTAGTTCAAGGATGGGCAACTTGGCTAGACTTCAGGGTCAGTTTTGGCCATCTGGATCCTTCCACAGCCCACATCCCTCTTCTACCACTAAGATTCACTGAATTTATGGCAACCAAAAGTAGATTTTTCCACTTCCTGACTAGAAAAACAGTGTTTGGATGCTAAAATACTGATTTCATTTAGGTGCCAAATGAAAACTTGGCTGTTCATCAAAACCTTTAGGCCTCATTAATTCATCTTAAATATCAATGTACATTGCTTTTTCTTTTTTAAAAAAATCTTTATAATCTTCTAAGTTTCTTTTAATTCACTATTAATTCACTATGAATTATGTGAAAGATTTTTGAGATGGATTAAGGCAATATATACCAATCAATCAGCACAAATCCTTATAAACAATGAAAACAAACAAACAAACAATATAAATATGCAAAGAAGAATCAGGCAAAGCTGTCCACTATCTTCACTTGTATTTCTAATCTTGATTGAATTTTTGAATATGTTGATAAGAGAGAATCCTAAAATTAAAGGAATAGGACGAATATGGTATACAAAGATCAATCGGCAAATATAGTAATAAATAGAGAAAAAACACCCAAAATTGAGATTAGAAAAGGGACGAGACAGGGATGTCCGTTGTCGCCTTTGATTTTTCTAATAATTATTGAAATTTTAAATATACGAATAAGACAGGACTCTGAAATAAAAGGAATACAAATAAGAAACCAGTTGTTTAAACTCAGGGCATTCGCAGACAATTTGGTAATTCCCTTAGACAATCCAAGTCAAAGCATAATGTGATTAAAAAGGATTTTACAAGAATATGGAAAAGCGTTGGGGTTTAAAATAAATCCGGAAAAAATGTCAATATTAACGAAGAATATGAGTAAGCAAGAGGAAATGGAATTGGAAAGGGAATCTCAATTTAAAATAGCTAAGAAAATAAAATATTTGGGAATTAATCTGACTAAAAACAATGCTGACCTATATGTTAACAATTTTAAGAAAGTATGGCAGACGGTGAAGGATGACCTGAAAAGATGGACGACTTTAGATATATCTTTATTGGGTAGAATTGCAGTATTAAAGATGAACATCTTGACAAGAATGATCTTCTTATTTCAAAATCTACCTATTATAACTACTGATGTGGTCTTTAATCAATGGAGAAGCGACCTTTCCAAATTTATTTGGAACGGTAGAAAACCCCGAATAAAGTGGAGCAGTTTAAAGGAAGTTAAGGAAAAGGGAGGTTTAGGAACACCAGATCTAAAGCTATATTATCATGTGTGCTGTATAGAATGGGTAATCGCTTGGATTAAGCTGGAAGACGAAAGGTTATTAACCTTAGAAGAGGCAGATTTGCCCTTTGGATGGCACTCATACTTATGGTATGAGAAGGCGAAAATAAACAGAGAATTTAATAACCATTTCATTAGGAAATCTATATTAAGAGTATGGTTGGGGTACAAAAAGAAAATATATCTAAAGTTGCCACTCTGGGTGTCTCCACATGAAGCCTTCTATAAAAGAGAGAAGCCACAATTAAACAAGTGGCTTGCATATAAAGACATAGTGAAGATCCAGGGGGAAGAGATTCAATTGAAAACAAAAGAAGAATTAATAAATAGCAGACTTTCCACCCATTGGTTACTGAATAGACAGCTTGTGGAGAAATTTAAGTTCGATCAAAAAACAGTAGGAATAGAAGGTAAGGAGAACGAATTTGACAAATTATTCAAACCAGGAGTTGAACACTTGATAGCAAAATTATATAAAATTCTGATCAAATTAGAACTAGAAAAAGAAACTATTAAGCAGAATATGATAAAATGGTCGCAGAATATAGGAAGACCAATACAACTCGAAAGTTGGGAAAATTCCTGGAAAATAACAATTAGAACACTGAAGAGTGTAACCTTAAAAGAAAACTACTATAAAATCTTTTACAGGTGGTCTTATACCCCGATACAGATAGCAAAAACGACTAAACAGATAAAACCAGATGTTGGAAATGTGAGCAGAAAGGAACCCTTTTCCATTTATGGTGGACATGTACAAAAGCTAAAAAGCTCTGGATACAAATACATAATTATATAACGAAAATTCTACAAAGGGAATATCTGATGTACCCAGAAATATACTTGTTAAACATGTATGATCGAATAGGACCATTTTTTAAAAAATCTCATTGAAAGTTATTAACACATATGATAGTGGCAGCGAGAATGAGTTATGCAAGTAAATGGAAACAAGAGGGAATTCCAGAAGAGGAAGAATGGCTATTAAAATTATACGAAATAATAGAAATGGATAAATTGACAGCAATGTTATCTCAAAACCCAACGGAGAAAATCAATTTTGGGAACTGATGATTCCCATATTTGAAGCCAGGAGGGGGGAATTGACTACAAGAGGAATAAAGGAGTAGGAGATGCTTATAATCAACAATTACGATTAGAAATTGGAGGAATGGTTAAGTTGTATGGACTAAGGATATAGAATATAGAACAAGGTGTGATTAGAAAAAATAATAATAAGAATTTAATGGAGAAATAGGAGTAAGAATAAGAAGAAAAAACTACTAGAATTTATTAGAAGATATTTTATTAAGGAAAAAAGACCACTCGAAGAAAAGGAAAATAATAAAGAGACATGGAAGACCATGGGAGGTGAAGAGGAATGACAAAGCAAAATTGATAACATTGGAAGCAAGTGGAGTAAACTGAAAAGAAATATAGTTTTTAAATTATTGTTGGATGATAACAACTAAGGAATAACCAACTAGTATAAGGAAAAGAAAATAAGGGAAAAGTTTTTATTTTAGGAAAAGGAAAGACAGAAGATTACAGTGGTTTGGGTAACTAAGTTCATCGACGAAGGGATATTTAGAAAAGAATAGGAGTGACAATCACGTATGTGGATGTATATTTTATGTATGTTTTACGGAATATAGGAAGTTGAAGAACCACAGATATGGATGTATGTTTAGTAGGAACATTATGTACAGCTTTCTGGAAAATTTTGAGATTTTTGGTGAATCTGTGGTTAAGTTCTGAATATATTTGTTGTATATGATAAGGTTGAGGATATCTGTGATGAGAATTAGACTGTAAATTTTGATTTTTGAATTTTGAATTTTGAATTTGAATCTGCTTGAATTTTGATTTGTGAATTTAGAATAAAAAGATTTGAATAATACTAAAATTAAAGGAATAAGATTAAGAGGACAAGAATTTAAATTGAGAACATTCACAGATGATCTAGTTATACCCCTAGAAGAAGCAATCAAAAGTATCAATGAATTAAAAGAAACTTAACCAGAATTTGGAAGTGTATCAGATTTAAAAATGAATGAAAACAAGACAAAAATATTGACTAAGAACAGGAATAAAACAGAACAGGAAAAAAATATGGGAGATCTCTGGATATAATACAAATTAAAAGTAAAATCTTTGGGAATTGATATAACAAAGAAAAACTCTGATCTTTTAAAAAATAATTATGAGAAACCTTGGGCTGAAGTCAAAAAGGATTTAAGAATATGGAAAATATTATCAATATTAGGAAGAATGGTTGTGATAAATATGAATGTCCTACCAAAATTAATATTTTTATTCCAGACTATCCCAATGATTGGTAATGAAATAATTTTCAAAAAGTGGCAAAAAGATATTCAAGAATTTGTGTGGGATGGAAAGAGGCATAGAATTAAAATGAAAATCTTGTAAGATGTAAAACAGAGAGAAGGCCTGGGTTTACCAAATTGAAAACATTATTATCATGTCAAGTGTCTAGAATGGATAAAAAAAAAGGTGAACTTGAAGAATGATAGATTATTGCAACTTGAAGATGATGATCTCAGATTTGGATGGCATGCATAATTATAGTATGGGAAAGATGCAGTCAATGGGGATTTCAACAGTCATTATATAAGAAAACCATTACTGAAAAACTGGAAGAAATATAAATCTAGATACTGTCCTAAAACACATCTATGGATCTTATCACATCAAGCTTTCTACAAAAGAGATAAAGAGATAATGAAAGATAAATGGATTTTGCACAAAAATATGCTGGTATTTCAAGAAGAAGGCCACAGAGTCAAAACACAAGAAGAACTTTAAAAAGGCAGAGTGAATTCTCATTAGCTGTTGGATAGACAACTCACCCAGAAACTAAAAATTGAAATAAAATAGAATAGGGTACAGTAAAAAGGTACAGTATTAGAAATAATAGTCTCTAGAGAAGGTACGAAAGCCTTGTCAAAAATATATGGGGTATTGTTCAAATGAGAATTGAAATAGTTAAAAAAATGATAAAATGGGCACAAAATGTTAGACATTCAGTTGAAATGACCCAATAGGAAAAAACATAGAACAAAAGAATGAAATATGCAATATCACAAGATATTACAGAGAATTTATACAAGATGCATTACAGATTGTATATGTTGCCAGACAAATTATAAAAGACATATAAGAATTTTGACCCTAGATGTTCAAAATGGAGGCCAGAAAGAGGCACATTTTACTGTCCCTGGAGAAAATGCAAAAAAAGAAAAAATCCTTGCATACATAAATTGAAAAAAAAATGTCAAAGTTAAAATACAGAAGGCACCTGAAATGTACTTACCAGGAATACTAGATGATGAATTAGAAAAGAGACATGGAAGAATTATATTTTATATGACAGCTGCAGAAAGAAGTGCATTAACTCAAAACTGGAAACAAAATCTGACTGGGTGATCAAACTGATAGATATGAAACAGATGGACAAATTAACATGCCTAATAAAAGAGGGAACTTTTGATAATTATGTGAAAGATTGGGGTATTATAATGTCATATATGAGTAATACATGAGGACAGTTGGTGATAGCTAATTTTAAAGAATGAAGATAAACATGATACATAGACGTTACAAGGTGAAAATTATTTTGACTCTGACATTTCCTAACTCTCTCTCTCTCTCTTTCTGTGGGTGTGGGTGTGTGTATAGTATAATTACCAAAGTACATCTTCAATGTATAAATGTATGTATCAGTAAGGTAAAAATTCACAATTTGGAAAATAGATATGACATTTATAGTGAATTTTATACCAAGACCTTCCAGAAGGAAGTCAATGTGATAGGATGTAAGAATGTAAGAATGACTGGATTATGAAATTTTGACTTGATGTATTTTATGTTTGAAAATAATTTTACAATGAGAAAATTCTTGGAGAAAGGGAGAGTTTCAAGCAGACTGGAGGAGGGCAAATATTGTCACCATATTTAAAAAGGGGAAGAAAGAGGACCAAAGCAACTATCACTCAGTCAGCCTGGTGTCATGAAAGATTCTAGAGCAAATCATTAGACACACAGTCTGTGAGCACTTAGGCCCTTTTCGCATGGTGTTTTTGAAGCAAAAGGGCCCCTTGAGTGTCGCGTAAATGTGAAGAGCAGTCTGCATGACGCACTCACATTTACGCGACGCTCAAGAGCCTGACACGGACCGCGCACACAACTTTTCATTTTTGGCTCAAAACCGAAAATGCTGCGTGTCCGCGCATTGCACCGGGGCCTTTTGCGCACTCACCTGCCGTGCGAAGCCTTGGGAGCCGGGCCGGTCGCGCGTCCTCTCCTCAGTGCAGCCTGTGAGGTCCCAGGCTGCACTGCAAATGGAAGAGGCAGGGCGTTCAAGCAACGAGGAAGGAGCTGTGGAGCCGAAGCAGGAGGGATGCGACAGCATTCCTCCCAAGCCTTCGTGCGTGAGCCGAGCAGCCCAGCACTGGTAAAAGGTAAGGTGCAAAAAGGGCCTTTGAAGGGAACCCTGTGATTACTAAAAGTCGGCATGAGTTTCTCAAAAACAAGTCACGGCAAACTTATCTCCTTTCTTTTATTGAGTTACAACCTTGGATGATCGGGGGATGTTGTAGGTGTAGCATATCTTGATTTCAGTAAAGCTTTTGACAAGATCTCCCATGATATTCTTACAGACAAGCTGGTCAAATTTGGACTAGATAGTGCTACTGTTAGGTAGGTTTGGAACTGTTTGAAAGATGAAACCCAAGGTATACCTATCACTGGTTCCTCTTCTACCTGGAGGGAAGTGACTAGTGGGGTGCCACATGGCTTGGTCCTGGACCCCTTGTTCTTCAACATATTTAGTAATGACTTGGTCAATAGAATAGATTGCACACTTATTAAATGCATAGGTTATACCAAATTAGGGGGAATAGCTAGTTCCCTAGAGAGGATCAGAATTCAAAATGAACTTAATAGATTGGAGACATGAGTAACAACTAACAGAATGCATTTCAACAAAGATAAATATAAGGTATTACACTTAGGCAGGGAAAATGAAATGTACAAATATAGTATGGGTAATACTTGGCTTGACAACAGTACATGTTGAAAGGATCTAGGGGTCCTAGCAGACAACAAGCTGAATATGAGTCAACAATGTAACACAGTTGTCGAAAAGAGCAATGCAATTCTGGACTGCATTAGCAGGAGTCAAGTGTCAAGATCAAAGTATATAATAGTCTCACTCTACTCAGCTTTGAGCAGACCTCCCCTGGAGTACTATGTCCAGTTCTGGGCACTGCAATTCAAAAAGGACATAGACAAGCTGGAACATGTTCAGAATAGGGTGACCAAGAGGGCGAGGAGTCTGAAAACCAAATCTGATAAGGAACAGTTTAGGGAACTGGGAATGTTTAGCTTGGAGAAGAGAAGACTGAGAGGTGATATGATAACTTTTTTTAAATATTTGAAGGGATATCATGTTGAAGACGAAGCAAGCTTAGGCCATTTCCACATGACAGGTCTGTCCCGCTATGAAGACAGGATGGTGGCAGTTGGTCATTATTCTGCATGACATCATCACTGGCCCACTGCCATCTGTGTTGTGTTTGCAGGGTATTTGCTAAATGGATAAAATTCGTTTAGTGCCTGTGATAACACTCCTGTACCTACCTGTCCTGTGGAAGGGTAGGAAGTGTGATGGCAATGCTTCTTTCCCCAGCACAGCCTGGAAAATGCCCAGCTGCACTGTGGAAGGAAGAGGTGGGTCCACTGTACTTCCTTTCATAAGGAGCAGGTCCTGCGCAGAGGGGAGCACTCCTGTCCCTTCCCTGCCAGGACTGACAGGATGACTTGCAAGATCCCCTGTTGTGAGGAAATAGCCTTATTTTCATCTGCTCCAGTGACTAGAATGTGAACCAATGAGTTCAAACGGCAAGTCAGGAGATGCTACCTAAACGTTAGGAAGAACTTCCTGTCAGTAAGAGCTGTTCCACAGTGGAATAGGCTGCCCTGGAGCGTGGTGGACTCTTCTTCTTTAAGCAGAGGTTGGTTGACTGTCTCTCAGGAGTACTTTGATCATGTCTCCTACACAGCAGATATTGGACTGGATGACCCTTGGGGTCCCTTCCAATCTATAATTCTATGATTCTGTGACTCAATCCACTTGTGATTTTCCTCTTTTCCTACACATTTTTCTCTTTAGCAGTTCATGTCTCTTTTCCAGTAAGACATTTCAGATGAACCCATTTTCTTCCTGTCAGCTTTCTTCACTGTCCAGCTTTCACAAGTATGCACAGAAATCAGAAATACCGTAGACTGGGTGATTCTGATTTTTTCGAGCTGCCTATATTCAAACATAGTTCCTTGTGATCCAGTGGTATATGCTCCTGAACTTATGTGAGTTGCAGGTATTATCTGGACAGGAAGGTAGGCAGTTTAGCAGAGGAATTCCCACTTAAATATCTCTAGGTATTAAAATTCAGGAA
Organism: Cyclura pinguis; assembly: GCA_030412105.1. Classification (NCBI taxonomy): domain Eukaryota; kingdom Metazoa; phylum Chordata; class Lepidosauria; order Squamata; family Iguanidae; genus Cyclura; species Cyclura pinguis. The sequence goes on from CM059599.1 coordinate 207,186,432, forward strand.
ATAACAGAAGTTCCAGAGCGGCATAATCTTTTTAGCATTTATTTGCATTAGAAAGATTACAGGGTTTATTCATTCAATCTGTTTGTGCATGTTTATTCATCCCTTAAAGTACAGGCCAATAAATGTCAACTCATAGTGTACAATATGATTTTTCTTTCCATATACAATCTCTTTGGAAAAGGATTCCAGCTTAATCCATCCCGTCTTCTACCCAGCATTTCTAAGGTAGAAGAAATCACTATGCTTATCCAATACAGCCCAAATATATCACAGGATCCCAAAGCTCTTGCTTTGTTTCTCTCTGGAGGAAGAATACCCCAGAGTACCAGCACACTTGAATTTATATCCTTTTCCTTTTTCCCTCATCTATAAGCCCCTCTTCACAGAAACCTGCCACAGGAACTTGCTGTAGAAGCTCTCCCCAAAATCTCCTGAACTCTTTGGACTCCTCTTCATGCACCTTATCTTTTTGGCTTGCTTCCCAGAGCTGGCTTGTCGCCCAGTATGTTGATTACCCCTAGCATCTAGCAGCCAGGAACACACGTTTTTAAGCATAAAATCCCATTACACAGATCATAAGATGCTGCCAGTGAGTGTTGACAGTGCTGGCCTATCTGGATCAGTGGATTGATTCTGTACAAGGCAGCGCCCTATGTTCACCTGAGATGCCTCAGACACCAAGATAGTCACAATTCCCTGGTCTGCATCTTCCAGCTGAACAAAATTAATAATTTTGCTCATAATTCTGATACTTTTAAGCATATAGGAGTGCAGCTTAAAACCCTGAAGTGTGTACCTAAGAGTGTGTTTTTGAATCTAGGTCAGAATTCTCTCCAACACTGAAATTTCTTTGCCCTAAACGTCAATTAAAGTTACACCTGGATTTCTAGCTATCAGTGGAAACATGGAGAGCATCCCAGTAGCAGAATAATACACAAAGGTAGGGAAACTACTGTTTAACTATTTTAAAATGGGTAATGTGTTAATGGTAGCTGTTACATTTTATGTGTTGTCGTGAACATTAATCATAATTGTGTGTTTATCACAGAATCACAGAATCACAGAAATGTAGAGTTGGAAGAGACCACACGGGCCATCCAGTCCAACCCCCTGCCATGCAGGAACACCCTCAAAGCACTCCCAACAGATGGCCATCCAGCCTCTGCTTAAAAACCTCCAAAGAAGGAGATTCCACCACACTCCGAGGCAGCATATTCCACTGCCGGACAGCCCTGACCGTCAGGAAGTTCTTCCTGAGGTTCAGGTGGAATCTCCTTTCCCGCAGCTTGAATCCATTGCTCCTTGTTCTGGTCTCTGGAGCAGCAGAAAACAAGCCCTCTCCTTCCTCTACATGGCACCCCTTCAAATATTTAAACATGGCTATCATGTCCCCTCTTAACCTTCTCTTCTGCAGACTGAACATACCCAGCTCTCTAAGTCTATCCTCATAGGGCTTGGCTTCCAGGCCCTTCACCGTTTTGGTCGCCCTCCTCTGGACCTGCTCCAGCCTGACCATGTCCTTCTTGAATTGGGGTGCCCAGAACTGGACACAGTATTCAAGATGAGGTCTAACCAAAGCAGAGTAGAGTGGTACCAGTACCTCCCTCGATCTAGACACCATACTCCTATTGATGCAGCCGAGAATTGCATTGGCTTTCTTGGCTGCCGCATCACATTGCTGACTCATGTTCAGCTTGTGGTCTATTAAGACTCCTAGATCCCTTTCACACGTACTGCCATCCAGCCACGTGTCCCCCATCCTATATTTCTGCATTCCATTTTTTCTACCTGAGTTTAGGACCTTACACTTCTCTCTGTTGAATTTCATTTTGTTAGCTTTGGCCCAGCTCTCCAATCTATCCAGGTCATTTTGAATTCTGATCCTGTCCTCTGGCGTATTAGCAACCCCTCCCAATTTGGTGTCATCTGCAAATTTGATGAGCATGCCCTCTATTCCTTCATCCAAGTCGTTGATGAAAATATTGAAGAGCACTGGGCCCAGGACAGAACCCTGTGGCACCCCGCTAGTCATTTTTCTCCAGGATGAAAAGCAGCCATTGGTGAGCACCCTTTGGGAACGGTCAGTCAACCAGTTACAGATCCACCTGACAGTAGCCCTGTCCAGCCTGCATTGTATTAGCTTCTTTGCAAGAATGTCATGGGAAACTTTGTCAAAGGCCTTACTGAAATCGAGATATGCTACATCCACATATGTGGGGGAGGAGTACCATTTTATTTATTTATTATACTGTAATAGTAGAGACATGGCCAAACATGGTTAAAAATGGCCCCAAAGGACCCTAAAAATTAATGGTTTGATATAATAAGTAAATATCAATCTATGTACCAAAATATGCAGTACATTAACATTAAAACACAAAGAAGTATATTATTACCTCCTTAATATCCTCTAAAGTAATACCGTACAAGTAATGTAACATTCTACCTTCAAGCAGAGGAAAAACAGTCAGTTTCACCTTCCTCTGTGATCAAAATTTTTGAAACTCAAGTTCTTTCCATCTTGAGATAGGAAGACACTAATGAATTTGTATGAATCCTTAAAAAAAAAAAAACTTAAGGGAAATGCCCCTCCAGTTGCACCAGCCAAATTCAATGTGTCTAGCTATTTCCAGCATGAAGAGGACCGTGTGGTACCATGTAGCAACTGAAGATGGGAAGCCTCTCAGAAGAAATGTGGCAGTGCTAATTCAAAACTACTGTAGCTGAATACACAGAAATTCAAGCCCAAAGTTGCAGGCTGGTAGACCTTGACACTACAACAATATGGTGCTCTAATTCTACTTGAACTGTCATGGCTACCATCTTATGGAATCCTGGGATTGGGCAGGGCTTTAGGTTTCTCAGCCAAGGAGCTGCTGTGGTGCCCCTGACCAAACTACAAACCCTGGAAGATTCCATAAGATGAAGGAAGTTCAGTTAAAGTGGAATTATAGTGCTATAACTGTGTAGTGTGGAAGGGCCCCAGATGGAGCAATCTGATAGTTTCTCACAGTCTCCCCCATCCTGAAAAAAGGTGAAATTCTTTCCCCCTCGCATATAACCAATTTCCAAATTTTGGTAAATTCTTATAAAAAATGAACTGAAGCTAATGTCTAATAAATCCCTATAAATGCCAGCCTGGATCCTGTTTTACTCCAGACTAGAGCAAAACCATTTAATCAATGGAAATTACCTATGTGTTGATTTACCATTTAACAATTGACTCAGTGCACCTAGTCCAACTGGGATTTACCAATAGGATTTCAGCTGCCACTTTCTATCCTATGTGCAGAAATGGGCTTCAGTCACAAAATAGTGCTTGTGTTTGACTAGTCATATGTAACTTTGCCATTGTAAAGTACGCTAAATGCCATCCACAAAGAATCCCTGCATTCAGCAGTTTTGTGTGTGTATTCATGGAACTGTCATGAAAAAATCATCTTCTTTAAAGCACAAATAATATCAGTACTGAAAAGTGGACTTAGGCACAAAATGCAGCCATTCTTCTAGGACTTTTAGTGGCTGACTAATTTGCAAATCCATCCTGTGTTTTAGATCACAGAACAGGAAAGGTGGATTTAATGCTCGCATAGTTCCCAACAAAGTGGCACAAATGTACTTCTATAATTTTACAGATACCCTTCAGTCTTCTTCACAGTTCTTAGTACTGTGAAAATCTTAATAAAGTAGGTAGTCTCAGTAAATTGAAGAGGTTCTAAAAGGAAGAAAAGTGTGTCAAATTTGAAGCAAATCAGTTTTGACTTGAAGCAGTTTAGCACATAGTTAGTGGATAGGAGTAAAGAATAATAATTCATTGAAATTATTATTTTATTTTCAGCCTCCACTAAAGAGGATCTTTTGCCAGGAAGTCCCTCTGAGATTTTTGAAAATTATGATTCCAGAAAGAAGCTAAATTCAGAAAGTCTTGATAGTTTTATAGCAAAATCCTGTGCATGTTCACTTTGAAGTTAGTTCCACTGTGTCCAGTGAAGCTTTGCCAAGATAACTGTGGGTAGGATTACTGTAAAGATAGCTGATGGCTTTCAGGTCAGAGAAGCATCAATCCAAGTTTTACTCTGCACAATAAAGAAACTATCCAAGATGTGTAACACTATTCCCAAAATAGGTTTAGCACTTTGGGTAACTCCTTTAAGGTCCCAGCTAAAACTCAGAATAGATTTTCTGTCCCACCAACACAAATGCAGCCAGCCACCACTGGATCTGAGCCTTAGTACACCTCTATATCATTGAGGCAGTGGATCTACTCTGAGTTTTAATCTGAACTTTAAAAGACTTGTCTTAGGTGCTGAACGCAGTCGTCAAAATGGACTCAGTGTCCTGGATACCTCCATAAAAGTTTGGGCTGAAACCTGGAACAGATTCTTAGCTCTACTGACACAGAAGTTATTGTTTTAGAATAAATGAGTTGAAACGTGAGATGCTTTAACATAGAATCATAAAATTGCTATGTTGTAATTACTTGAACTAAGTGAACCATGAAAGAAGGGATGCTTGAAGAATTGGAGCTTTGTGTTCTAGTACAAAATGGACTTATCTGACTATCTGGTATTAAAATCTGAGAGACTGCCTAGGATTTCACCAGATTCCATATTCCTTTGAATGTTACAATGGACTTTCTATGAGAAGATCCAACAAAAGGATATATCTCATAGTTTAAAGGGACTGGGGATGGACATACCTCAGCTCCACACTTTAGCCCACTAAACTTTTTTTTTAATCTCAACTTTTTTCCATCCTGAACATAAACAAATTTAAATTTTTTTAGTAAATTGCTATCAAAATCAATTTGAAATGAAATTTACATCTACATTCACCTGCCAGATTTAAAAGGAAATGCTTTCCCTGCCACAGGGAGAACCATGTAGTAACTTCTCGTCTTCTACCTAAAATGAGATTCTTCCAGGAAAAAAAAAAGTGGCAACTGTAATTCAGGATTGAGCTCATTTGATTATTCAGAGATTCAGGTCAGAGACAACCAGTTAAACCCTCAGGTTTGCATAGAGAAACCTGTCAATTTCAGATTCTCTCATAGATGCAGTACTTTAATCTCAAAGTGTTTTTTTCATTCACAGATATGAAGACCTTTGTAAATTTTTGTAAATTCTAGTTTTAAAATTACCTGAAATGAAATTCCAACTCATCTTTAGAGAGCACAGTAATGTGGTACTCAACAGTAGGATAAAAATAGGGTCTTTGAAATAATCTATACTCATATGATGGAACAACAGTCTTCCAAAGGAGATAATGACATTTGTCAGACTATCCACTAGTATCCACATTTGGGTGGTGAATTGTGTTTTGCACTGTAGATCACAAGGCCTGCAGCAGTCCTGTCTTAATATATCAGGGTACCTTATATGATAACCCAGGGGAGATAATAAGCACACTGTTTGCCACTCCTTGTAACTCAACAGTATTCCAACAGATAGAAGAGAAGCTGCTTTGCCACAGGGAGACAGATTGTTTTACATATATAAAATCTGGAGCATTCCCCAGAGTTCTCATAGTGGGAGGTGCTATAATGAAAATCCCCTCTGTTGTTACTAGCAATGGTAAGTCAGTGATACAAAGGGCAGCTCCAGGCAGTTGATCATGTGCATTGTGAAAAGGGAGCAACTTGTTTGCCAGCTTATTATAATTGTACTTTTGGTAGCAAGGAGGGGGAACAGATGCTTCTAGAATTTTCTTTACCAAGAGACAAAATAACTTGACATGATGTGGGCACTATGCACACTGATTGCAGCTGTGAGTGTGTGCTATTTGTTGCTTTGCTTCAGACAACAGAAAGTCTTGGGATGGCCCTGTAGACATGGCAAATACCTGCTCTGTGCGTTATGATCTTCCACATCATTTACTGAAAACCAATTAATATTTTCTCCATCTCTCTCTTCCTTTTCCGTCTTCATATTATCCAATTGCATTCATATTTGGAAACTCAAGTCGTATCTCTCAGCTTTTAATATTTGCTCTGTGTGCCTTAGTTTATCAGTTTGGCCTCATGCTGTTCAGCTCTCAGAAAGTGTTACCATTAGATCAGGACAAAGTGATCTCATTTGGAACATGACTTTTTGCTTTACCTGTTTCTGTTGAATTGAGAGATAGCAAAACACAAGGATCTCATTATCCCACTGGTCCCTGTTTACTACACACATATTTTTAAGCATGGGTCCAACATCCTCATTAAAGCAGAGCCTGGTACATTCATTTTTTAAAAATGTAATTAGTTACCTTTATATTACCAAGATTTCTACAAATATTTACCATTGTATCTACAAATTTTAAAGTAACTATTTTTTTTTCATTTAATACAAGTATCCAAAATACATAGGTCAAGGTCCTTAATCACTTACTTAGTTAAGCATGCTAAAGTCCTAATCCAACCAATCCTCCCAATCCTGCATTACTGGGCAACAGCCACTGTGAAATGTTGGGGTCTGTTCTCCTGTTAAATGGGACACAGCACAACAATGTTTCTACTCCCTCCCACTAACAATTTCTGATGCAACCGTCAGAAGCAAGATCCCTACCACAATTCTTCCTTGCGCCAGATATCTCTGGGAGGAGAAGAGTGGAAATCTTAGGCCATTTCGGCCCAACACTGTTACAGTGCTATTATTCAATATCTTGTGGAATTCTGGGGTAGTTTACTGATGCCAAATCCTGGGGTTTGCAGTTTAGGGAGGGGCATTTAGAATTCTCAGCCAAAGAGCCCTCTGGCTAAGAATTCTAAATACCCCTCCCTAAACTACAAACCTCAGAATTCCATAGGATGCTGAACATGGAACAATAGCACTATAACGGTGTAGGGCAGAAAGGTCCTCAATCTGCTGAATCCCAACTGATAGGAGAACAGATTTCCATCACTCACAATGGCTGCTCCTTGGTAAAGTAGGATTGGAAGACTTTTACAATCACTGTGTATTCCCTGTACTGTATTTCCACAAATGTAAATGTTTAGAGATCATAAAAACAAATCAGTTACCGAAGTATAACTCTAGGGCCATTTCCATGTTACCCTGTATTCTGGGGGTCCCGGGAGGGACACCTAAATAACCTTGCAATTACACAAATTGGGGAAATTAGTCAAGAGCACTGGTTGGCAGAACGAGAGGCACGGCAACGCAGCGGAATCTTGTAACCCAGTGTTTAAGGGGTCAGGCCAAGTCAAGAAGCAGACCGGTTTGAAAGTAATGAGTGATCTTTATTAAAGACAGGCACACAATGTAAGCAACACACACACACAGATAACTAAGGAAAATACAGGTGTGAGTAAGATAGCGGGATTTTCAGAGGGATAGTTGATTTGGGTGATACGAAACCTGTTCCTGAAGCCCGGAAGAAGATGGAGAGCGAGGCCGGGGTTCGATGTATCTCAGCACATGGAGCTGAGGGGAAGCTTGCCTAGCGATGCGGCAGCAAGGCCGTCTGGAACTTGGGAGCAATCCGAGGAAGAGCTCAAAGTCAGGGGTTTTTATAAGGAGAATTGTGACCGCAGGCTAGGTCGGACTTGGGGAGAACAATAGATTTGGGGCTGGAGACAAAGCCTCCGAAAGGTCAGAATTTGAATGATTGAGTTATAGCCAAATTGTCAATAGGGTAGCCAGTATGCAAATGTGGAGTAGTTGAGCGTTGTATAGTCCGATCATCAAGCTGCCAACGCTAGGCAGAGGATCTTTTTGAAAGTTGCGTGCATACTTAATGGAGGTACTTGCCTTGAGGTCTCCTAAAGCTGTGAGTCAGCTATTTCTGGCCTGCCTGTATTGTTTTGGAATATTATGGCGATTATCGGCCGAGCCTGTATGCGTGCTTGTCCGGGGGACTCGCAAGCACATGGAAGGGATATGTGAAGCCGAATTATCGATATCAAAAGATGTCTTTTTATGTCCCCCAAAGCTTGGGCTAGCCAGGGCAGTAACATCCACACCAGGCTGTTATAGTGCTGTTATTACACTTTCAACATCCTATAGAATCCTGGGGTTTGCAGTTTAAGGACGGGCCTCAAGGGCCCCAGGATTCCATTGGATGTTGAAAGTGGAATAATAGCACCATAACAGTCTACTGCAGAAATGACCTAGGTTATATGTTCATAATTGTGATCATAAATTCCAGCTATAGTTTTGAATTCCTTTTTCTTTTTCTTTTTTTTTAAAAAATGGTGTGGCCACACTAACACAGGTATGTCAATGGCATCTCGCCTTCATCCTGGTCACTAAGGGTGACAAAGCTATAAATGTTCTGAAGGTAACCTACAGGTAATCCAATCATTTATCTTTCTTTTGGGAGGAATAACACACAGGATCTTTTGAAGATTTTAAGAGACAACACTGTTACTTCCCCAGGACTATGGATTGAAAGCAGATTCAACAATATTTTTAAAATATTTGAAAACTGTATATTTGAAAGGTTAGGAAACTCTGATGGAGAAAATCTTGAACCAATGAGAATTTTTTGCAGCTCAGTGCTAATTCTACACAGAATTCATATGTGATATTTTTGCACAGAAAATAGTATTCTTTGGTCAGGAAGTAGCATTTTCTGGGTGGAAAATAATGTTCCTGTGCAGAAAATGCTGTATTTGTGAAGTCATAACACACAGCATACGTCCCCAAATGCAGCATTTTCAGCACAGGATTCAGCAAAACGCTATCTGCCAATTTTGTGCAAAATAAACCCCTAACTGCAAATAATTTTTAAAAACTGTGCAGTTTTTGAAGACTTTCTTGCACTGGGAGTCAAAATGCTACAATTAGCCATTGCTTCTTTCAAGAATGAAACTGGCAAGGAATTGCATCTCTGCCAACTTAAGCGATCATTTCAAGGATCTGTGTAGTTCAGTCACATGGAGGTATAATACTTCTTTTCATTCTCAGTGAGATTAGACAAAGGAATTCTGCAAAGTATTTTTATCTAAAGGATTGATAGTGCTTGTTAAATGGTATAGAATGACTTAAAGTGACAGGGTTTTTGTTTCCCCCTTACAGATTACACTCATAATGTCAGTAATGAAAACTGATACTATGTAATGTTCTAGCTATAAGCTTAGGCAAACATACACATTTAGACTCAGTTGTGATATATGTCACTTGTCCTGCAAGTGTAAATGAAGAACTTGTACAGGCACCTGAAATACAAACATATTATCTAAGCCTATTATATTCTTCTTGTTGTATACCTTCATGTCAACTCCAATTTATGGAAACTGTCAAAGGTGGGATAAAAGTATATCTGCTGTCCATTTCAAGGATCAGTTTAGATTCACATGGGGCTGACTCAACTGAACTATCCAGACTTTTTGACTGAGGGGAGTGAATTATCCTCATTTTGAATCTTCCCTTTCAAGCCAAATGCTTTCCCCTTCCTGACCTTTCAGCACCTAAAAAGGTACAGAGCAGACATGTTTTCAGAAATTTTCAGTATCAAAGAAACAAATCAATAGCAGCAGAGACATATATGCATTCACACAACAGTCCCAAGCTATTTATGTAAGCTCCCTGGACATTGATGAGTTGCATCTATTGCTGATATTTTGAGCGTTTCAGTTGCTATTGCTACAGTATACTTCAAGCTAGTAAATTAAAAGCTGAGTTTAACCAAAATCCATCAATACATACACTAAGTTATCTCATTGCCCTGCCCTGCCCTGCCCTCAGCCTTCGGCCAGCATCAGTGCCAAATTGTGAGTCAGATCTACCCACACAAACAGAAAGACACTACAAATGTTACTGGAAGAGGAAAAGGAAAACTGGATGAATCAGTGTAACAAGAAATATACAGTGGTACTGGCGTGAGGGGCTATACATGTCATCTTTATTGTTTAAGTGATGATATATAATCTAATTTTCAACTCACGTGAATGGTTGTGCATGTGTGAGAGAAAGAAACAGGGAAGAGAGGGGGAGAGAGAGAGAGAGACTCACATATGTTAAAATCTCCACACGAAACCATAAAAGAAATCTGCAGAAAAGTAATACAATAGCTTCATAGATGGAAGTTCTGTTGTAGAAATTCAGTATTTTTTTCCTTTGAAAATAAGAGCCATGATCCAACATGGCTGACTTAGGCCCTTTCCATATGGCATTTGCCATGCGAAAGGGCACCTGGAACGTTGCATGATTGTGAGGAGCGATCTGCACGACGCACTCACAATCGCATGATGCTCCAGGGGCCGGCAGGCGCCAATAGCGCACCTTTTCATTTTTGGCTGGAAGCCAAAAATGGTGCACAATTGCACATTGCGGTTGGGGCCTGCACGCACTTACCTGGTATGCGGAGCCTCCGGAGCTGCGCCAGTCGTGCTTCCTGCCCCAGCGCAGCCTGGGAACCTCCTGGGAACCTCCCAGGCTGCACTGTGGAAAGAAGAGGCAGGGCTCTCATGCGGGCAGGCAGCTTGTGCGGAGCTGAAGCAGCAGGGACGTGAGAGCCTTTTGCCGGAGGCTGCTCACGTGATCCCCGCACCCCAGCACTGGAAAAAGGTAAGGTACGGAAAGGGCCTTAGTTGCAGATGCATAAGAGTTGTCTTCTGACCTGACTCCCCAAACCTAACTTAACATCCAGCAGCAGGTCTAATTAATGGAGGCTTGTTCTGCTGGCAATCAAGTTGTGTCAGAGTGACATTTTCAGTTCTCTCCCCCCGCCCCGCACTAGTGAGCAAGGCTGCACCAATCAGAAGGAAGAGCCCTGTTGCAATTCCTTGTTGCTCTACAGATGGTCAGTGGAAGAGGACTGAGAAGATCATTCTGTGGTTCCCCAATCATCAGCAGAATGGATGATGGTAATTCAGAGTGGTCCCCTGGAGTAAGATAGGATTCTAGGTGGGTCGGCAGGTGCATGTATGATCTTGGCAATAGTACCATTGTTGTGAATACATATTATGACTGAATAGTGAGCAGTTGCAAGATGCCAGCCAAGATCTTTGGTAGGTTTTGTATTTCCTGCCCTACCTGTTACCCCAAAATGTGGGTGATGCAGGGGTCCACTTGTGATGCCAGTACCTCCATGTGGCAATGGGGAATTAAATAACTAAGTTAGGAGGCCTGCAAGAGGGGAATAATTTAGTGAGGTATTTCCACAAATGTTTATCGGGTCACGCAGGAAAGAACTAGCCAGAAATTCCAAAATAAGCTAAAATGTGTTTTATTGAATGATTCACACATGCACACAAAAGATCCAAGCAGTCACACACTCATACAAGAGCTAACTGAAGGATAAAGGGAGGAAAATTGTGGATAAAAGAATTTTAGTTTTTGGGTGATAATTACTGATCTGGAAAGCAGTGAATGTGGCTTAGACGAATGCCTAAGGACAGTAGTTGTTCAGAAATCAGAGTGACAGTGTGGTGACTAGCAAGAGAAGAGGAGCCCTGTGTTGGAATCTCCAGGGGTCAAGCTGTACTCTGGGTGCTTGAAGGAAGAAGCATGACCCACACAAAAAGGGCAGGCACATAATTTCAGGGCTACAGGCCAGGCATACACAAAAAACCAGCAGAGTCAATTGAATAGAGTCCCAGGCCAAAAAACATAGTTGCAAAAACTATTGTACTATTTTATTGTAAACAACTTAAGCAGTATACAGGTATCAGAAAGACAGGCAAAAATCCATTATGCTTCTCTCTGTGTTCTGGCATTACAGAGAGGTTGTAAAAATACAAGCTGTGCAAAGGAGAAGGGGGACTAGAAATGAAAGGAGAATCTCTCCTGCAATTATATACTTCTGTGTGTCCGCTTAAACCCAAACATTCCAACTTTCTCACAGCCGAGAGACAAGCCAGGTGTTCCTTATCACGAATGTCTGGGTCAAGCTGCCCAGCTCATTCCAAAGTTACCAGGCAACACAGAGGCAAGATAAACACATACAACTCTTAGACAGAGGACCGAAAGGCCTAGAAACTTAACACCCTGGTGGTGCAGTGGTTAAATGCTGGAACTGCAGCCACAAGGTTGTAAGTTCAATCCTGCCGGGCTTCAGATTGACTCAGCCCTCCATCCTTCTGCAGGTCAGTAAAATGAGTACCCAGCTTGTTGGGGGCAGTTAGCTAACACATTGTAAAGCGCTTAGAGAGTACTTATCTGATAAGCGATATAGAAATACACATGCTATTGCTATTGCTACTGCACTGAATCACTCAAAATGGAAGGTTCTTACACTCAAAATCTATTCTGTGGGTATGGTTGTGAATGGCTCTCCCAGCAGACTGGACAATGGGAGTTGCAACATGGACAATGGGGTCTGGACAGAATTAATGGTCTTAATGTTTAGGTGACAAAGAGGTAATGGCTGTCATAATAGTTCTGCATTGTGGAGAGGTTAGGAGGACAATGCAGAGAAATGTTCGGGGGTTGAGGGTACAGGGTTGAAACAATCATTCTTTTGATGGGAACTTCCCCTTGACCATTGTATGCCTAGAGATGTTCCAGCTTCAGCTTAAGCCTATTACCTTTGGAGTTGCTTGGTAATCTAGCTGACAATGACTTTGGCTATGCCTAGAGGGGGTGTTGGCTGACTTTTCTTGCAATCACACATTTTCTGTCAGCTTGACCTTCTGTTTGGCTCAGGTTTAATTTTATATCAATGCCAATGAATGTAGTTGCCAATTAGGAGGGGGAACAGATGCTTCTACACTTCCCAGTCCAGGGTCCCACTTTCTGACCCACTCAGAGGTGGTTTGGTTTCATCTTTGCCCCACGCTAGGCCACTGGGAAGACAACCCTCTTTCCAGGCAACCCCCTTTGGTTGACTGAAGGCTCTGACTTCTCTCAACTGAAGGAGGCTAGAATCCAATTCATGCTCCCTGTATATAAGAAATAAGAGTCATATCTCAAGATGCTTGAAATGTGGTGTGTTTATTTGTAGGAAAGTCCAATGAACTTCGACCTATGGGTGCTCTTAAGGTTTTCTTTGTGAACTATATAAAATCATAAAGGATCAACTCAGAAATACACAATAGCACATTGAATAAAATCATTATTATGACTCTACATTGTCTATACCATACCCTCTAATATTTTATAGATGAAAACTGGACATGTGTATCCAAGCAACATCAGAATGTGATCAAGATGACAAAAATTATTTATAAGAGAGAATATACAAGCTAGGAGAGGCTGCAGCAGTTTGATTTTCCTTTTGCTGACTGGGAAGGGCAAGATTTTGCCACTCTTCTCCTCACCCTTCACTAAATTAACTGAGTGCAAACTGTTTTGGCACTTTGAACTCAGTTTGCAGCAACTGAAGCTGGGAACAAAAGAGGAAAGTGGGAGGAGGAGAAAGAACCAGGACATCTTAAAAGCAGTTGAAAAGAAAAAGTGAGAGGAGGATTAACTGAGACTGTTCCTGTCAAATTAAGACAGTTGGAGAGTATGTTGTACATGCCTATGACACATCAAACGTCAGAAAATTCTTAAGTAGAAACTCAATCCACTTACTGGGCAAATAAAAACATGTAAAAGGCTAAAGTTTTTGTATCACGATTTTATGCAATGCAACTTTGTGCATTTATGTGTCATCTTTCTGTGATTTTATATAGCGTCCTGAAGAATGTCTTAAGAAAATCCGAGGCCGAAACACGTCAGGCTTTTCTACTAACAGTCAGACCAACTTTTGTGCAACTTGAGACATCCCTCTTGTTTCTTAGAAGTAATACAGGTTACCTTTGGATATCTTAAGAATAAACTCAAGTAATGTTCTTAACTATGTTGGCAAGATGGCTTCTCACTAAACCTTCCAGAATTTCCCTAACAACATGGTCACCGATGATGATGTCTGGGCAATTTTAGGATCTGTAGCTCCAAAATGTAACTTTTTCAAGCTCATGCTATTACTAAACAAGAGTGATTTTTTTTACATTTTTTTTAATCTGTAAAGTTAAAGAGAAAATATTTTAAATTGACTAAGTTGACAATAATCAGATATGACAATGATATAATTGCCTTTATTTGTGGGCTTGCTTTACTTTCATTTCCTTTCTTTATACTTTTATAACCTATGCAGCTTCTATAAATATTCTAATTAAGACAAAAAAAAGAAAGAATGAGATAGCAACACGAATATGTGAAAAATATTCTGAAATATGTAATGCTTTAGGAATTGCCCTCCTTCCTTTTCATCTAACTCAAAGACATAATATACCTTCACTGCCTTTAATTGCTGCAAAACATTGAAATAAACCTTAAGACAGGAAGAGAACAAAAATGCAATCCTAGCAAAACTGTCAAATTGCCAGAAAGATCACATTGAAAAAGGCTATGTGAAAGAAAGGGATTTGCCCTTGAGGGATGATTAGAAACCATGAAAATAATGCATCACCTTGAAGAATTTGAAGGAGATGGCTGATGGAACTGCAAAAGAAATGATAAATAAATCTAGTGATGAAAAAGATCTATTCAAATAGACGTGCTTCTCTTCATGTACAAAAATGGTCTTGATTAATTTTTCAGGACAGTTTTTTGGGGTTATCCCAAGAGTCTTAAGGCCCACGTATGTGACCCAAATAAAATCTTTGCTTGGATATTAGCACCTTTGGTATGCATTTAGGATGGGTGTGTTGAGTTGTCAGCCTAAATTTAGCAGCCTAAATGCCTGTCCAGCTTCGAAGTGGAAAATCTGTCAGATTTGAAAAGCATTAGCTACACTGGGGAAGGGAAAAAAATTATAACTTCAGGAAATATTTGCTTTGTGTAAATCTGTTTTGTTTTCTTCCCTAATTAAAGCTCACCTCCTGTTAGTTCAAAGTTAGTGTTTCAAATGTAAATCTGCTAAAAGTAAGTAGGGCTACTGTATTTCTTTCTTGGGGGATCCTTAACTTCCTTGTAATTCTAGCTTATGGGATTCGCTAATAAAAGAAACCTCATCACACACCCTGTTAAGCTTAACACAGTTTTTCATTCCATTGCTTACCTACCTGGTTAAGCCCTAAATAATTACAAGCAGTTAGCATTGCTGGAATATTTATAAGAACTTTCCCCCCTCCCTCACTTCCACCACTTACATAAATATACAAATGAAGCATAGACTTATAAGATTAGCAAGCAAATAAACTCAATGTATGGTTGATTAAACCATGCTAAGCAGCAGCGTGCTGCATTGTCACACTCATGTAGCCAATTTCATGTTGCTGGGACTATCCAATTACTTAAAAAAAAATTAGCAAAGCATGGCAAAGACTTCAGTGCACGAATCTAGGCAGCCACTAAAACGTATAGTGAGTTAGGTTGTTCAGTTTTAGCTTTCTCTTTTCAAGCATTGCAGGTGTGCCTTAGATCAATTTCAAGGAAGGATTGGGAACTGAAAATAATTCCACTGAAATCAAGATTTTTGACAAAAGTCTTTTCTGCATGATTACACCCTTGCGTGTTGTCCTGTCACAATCCCAGCAGCACTTCTACTGGGATGGGAACATGTTCCCAATGCTCCTCTCCATACGTGACTGGCTGCCTGCAGAAGGGAGTGTGAAAGACACGCTCCATCCTTCTGGACTGCAGCTGGCCTTCTTCCCGTGCTGCAGTAAGGGAGGAAGGACATAGATTGCATTTCCAGCCCTTCTGCATGGTCAGCTGCGATGGAAGGCTCACACGATTGCAGATCATTGATGGAGTTTCTCCATCAATTGTATGGTCCATGATTGTGCCAACTGGTGATGCAAGAAGGGTGGGACTACAACATCAAGTGGAAGCATACTGCAGTTCTGCTCCTCTCATGTCCCCATGTCAGGACACCATTATCATGCAGGAAGGGCCACAGGTAGCCATTTTGTATCCCCAAAAATGCTTGCCTCCACAATCTCCATGTTTGTACAGCTTGGGGTCTGTTTTGCAGAAATGAAACTTGTTCAATCCCGTAGGTTTATATTGGAAGAAATAGAAATATAAACCACCAAAACTACATAGAATTAAAAAAAAGTGTACATAAACTCATCTTAGTCAAATGGGAAAAAAATAAACAGTTGCCAAAATGTGTACAGATTTCTTGTTCTTCATTCTTCCTTTTGATTCTGTACTTCAGTTAATATATTCAACATCTTTACTAACTGCGAAGACTATTGTATGAAAGCCACCATGGTGTAGTGGTTTGAATATTGGAACAGCACTCTGGGAGACCCAGGTTCAAATCATTGCTCAGCCATGGAAACCCACTGAATGACCCTGGGTAAGTCACATTCTCTCAGCCTTAGAGGAACACAATGGCAACCCACCTATGAATAACTCTTACCTAGAAAGCAGCACAAAAAGTTTGCATTAGGCTCACCATAATGACTTGAAGGCACACGACAACAATAACAATAACAAAGTCTATTATGTAATTTAATCGTTTTTAATACTGGCTCAAAATGTAGATAATTTGAAGGTAAGGAGTGCCTTTGTGTTCTAGTCCAAGAATCTGGCTTAGCAAATGCATGAGCTGCCATTTAATTTCAAAACTGACAGAGGCACTGTAGTTCCATTCGCTCTTAGTAGACATTAGTGACCACAAGCAATGGACAAATCTGTCTTTCACTTTCTGTTTTTTTTTTAAACAAATTTGTTATGTCCCTTTTCACTTCAGTTTGCAAAGATTTTTTTTTAAGTCAGAACAAATATCAATGCATATTATCATATGCAGAACAATGTTACCTCAAAATGTGAGTGATGCCATTGCCTCCGTGAAACAGTAGGGCATATTAGCTCAAACAGGGAGGTCTGCAAGAAGTGGGGGGTAATGCTACATAATCTTTTACACCTTTGTATACCGATACTAGTGCAGGAACACCAGCTGGAGATTCAAAAATAAGTTTTGCTTTATTGCTGGGGGAAATTAATAAATCACACACACACGAATCTTGCAAATATGCAAGACTAGATGAAGGAAAGGGCAGAAAAATTGGATAGTGAGAAGTTATTCAAAGTGAGTGATATTTACCCATCCTGCAGAGAAGAGATGAAGCAATGTGGCTCAGACTAAAGGTCTGAGGATAGACAAGAAGAGGAATTGGAGCAGCAGAGTGATGGCTTATGTCCAGAGTACTTTGAGTTATCTGGCTAGGAGCCGGGGTTTAAATACCCAGTTTGCACCCTGAGGAGGAAAGTGCTAATGGCTCTCTGGCAGAGCAAACAATGGGATCTGGACAAGCTAATGGCTTTAGTATTAGGTGACAGATAGGAATCATAATAGTTCATTAATGGCCGGGCAGGCATGGAAAAGGGGAAATTTGGTGGAGAGAGGGAGCCAGCTGAAGACAATTGGAGGCAGTTTCAAATGTTTTTGTTTCCAAAAGTCAAGTCACTGAGGGACATTTGCAAGTCCATTATTGCCAGAGCTTCTCTGATTATGACCAAGCCATGCCCTGAGTCCCCATGTGACCTACTTTTGCATCAGCCAGTCCTCTTTCACCAGCAAAGCTTTACAGCCGTGTCAGTGTATAATTTATATTTCATGCCAATTAAATGATATTTGTCAATTATACCATCTAATGGAGTGGGGCCTAGATGGCCTGGTAACAACAATGCACACGCAGTGGTCTAATTTCAATAGTACCCTGGTGCTGCAGTGTCACCACAATAGCTTCTTTCCCACTACAGCCTTCAGAGCTGCCCTGAAACCTGCTTCAGAAGCTTTCCCAGCCTTTGAAGCAACTTTTTCAGTGCAAGGTGGCAGTTATGGGAAGGAAAACTTGTCAACTTCTGATTCCACTCTTGGGCCCTTTCCGCACCTTAACTTCTACCAGCGCTAGGGTGCGGGGATTGTGCAAGTAGCCTCTTGCGAGAGGCTGTTGTGTCCCTGCTGCTTCAGCTCTGCCTGAGTTGCCTGCTCACGCAAGAGCCCCGCCTTTTCCTTCCGCAGTGAAGCCTGGGAGTTTCCCAGGCTGTGCTGGGGCAGGAAGTGCGACCAGTGCAGCTCCGGAGGCTACACACACCAGGTACGTGCGCGTGGGGCCTGGGAGCAATGTGCGATCATGTACCATTTTTGGCTTCTAGCCGAAAATGAAAAGGTGTGTGATTGGCGCCTGCCGGACCCTGAAGTGTCGCACGATTGTGAGTGCATCATGTAGATCGCTCCTCACAATCGCGAGACGCTCCAGGCGCCCTTTCGCATGGAAAATGCCATGTGGAAAGGGCCTTGGTAAAAGTGACATCAGAATTACTTCCTTGGATCCTGGCCATTGTTTCTGACCATGAGCATTTCCATTAATGTATTCTCCTTTTCTGCACATTGTCTTAGGGAGTGTTCTATTTTTTTTCTTTTTTGAATATAATTTTCCAAATGGTTCTCATTCTGGTATTCATTCTTTCTCTTTTGGACAACTGCATCACAACATTTGTAGAACTCTCAAAAAGTAAGGCATAACTTTAATATTGTAATGCCATTCCCAGTCATAAGTATGTGACATTGTAGTGGTAGATGGACTGTAGTCTACTGGTTGTACTTTCCTTATCCCTGAAAGAGAACTAGAGAAAATACAGCTTGAACACATGTGTGTGTGGGGGGTTCAGTATCTTATTCCTTCTTCCAGTGCACATGATGCCCACACACTCCATTGGCCATGTGTTTTCAGCAAGCACGGCAGGAAGCTTGGCTAAAGTCTGCAACTCTGCTGTCCACATGGAGGAGAATTTATCTGAACATGCTTCATGCTGTGTTTATTTCATATACGTTTGAACTTGGAAAGAAATGCCTCCTGCATTCTAGGTTTTTTCAAAAGTTTTGTGTTTCTTCAAATCTTGCCTCCATTCTCATCCCATTGTTTCTTCATGTCTGGTGGCAGGATTTTTTTCCCTTTCCTGCATGGTAATTCATGCTCATATGCATCTTTCTTTTTTTTTTTTAAAGTGCAAAATTCTGTATGCTTTTCTCCAATTTTCTGCCATTGACTAAAGCATGGTTGTGAACATTTTTTTAACCTATATCCATATTTAGGTGCTTGCATTTTTTTTCAAATGTGCACATTTGTATATGTTTTATTTCCCAAAAGAGCATTACAGACTTTACAAATGTGATTTGTCTCCCAACAGATCTTAAAAGATGCAAAGTGGACAGTTTCTCTGACAATTCTTAAAATAAAATATACTTAGTTTGATAATATCACCATACAACATGCACAGAACATTGCAATAAAAGAATGACACAGACAAAACACCAGCAAAATGTTTGATAAAAAGGAAAATTAGAAAGGAAGACATTAAAGAGTCTTTTCCATTGATCAGAACTTATGAAGACAGCATGTCATTTCAAAGGTTCATTGAGAATCTGACTCCAGAAAAATAATTTTCCATTCCTAATTTTATAGCACTATTGCTTCTTGTGTCCTGTCCCCTTATTCCTCCTGAAGCAAGTCTTTGGGTACTCAAGAGACTAGAAAGAAGGAATAAAATATCACATAGAAAGTGGAAAAAATTGTTCTTATGTTCCTACAGTATGACTCTGACTTATAGATCCTACGGTTTTCTTAGCAAGATTTGTTCTTGGGAAGCTTGTCATCACCTTCCTCTGGGGCTGACGCAGTGTGACTTGCCCAAATTCATCCAATATGCTTCCAGAGCTGAGAGGGAATTTAAACTGTGATCTTCTGGAGTCACAGGCCATTTCCAAACTACATTGTTAAAGTGCTATTGTTCCACTTGCAACATCCTATAGAATCCTGGGCTTTGCAGTTTAGGGAGCGGCCTTCAGAATTCTCAGCCAGAGAGCTACTTGGCCTCAGTAAACTACAAACCCCAGAATTCCACAGGATGTTGAAGTGGAATAATAGTACTATAACACTGTAGGGTGGAAATGGCCTTAGTCCAAAACTCAAACCACTACACCGCACTCGTTCTTAGGGATAATTAGGGCTGAAATATGGTATAATGGTGAACGAGTGAATGTTGTATTTTTCATATTTATTCAGAGTACTTTACTGCTATATGCAACGTGGATTTATCTGATTTATCCAAATTCTTCAGCGAGCACTGAAGAGCAAGGTTAGAATGGCAATTTGAATAACAGGTACCACGTCGGAGCTGAAAAACAAATTCTAACCACTTTCATGTGGGTCATTTTGCCATCAGCTAAATTGCCAACATATCTTATTTATAGCTGCAGTATCAACATCATCTGGATAATTGCTTATATCTTCCATATCCACGTTATTGGCAGGAAGAAAAATCTTTTCAAAACTTAAAAAGGTATAATTCTAAATCTACATATGAAACACACTGCCAGGTATCAGATGAAATATAATGGTTAAGAAGCATTGTTAGAAGTGCCCTCAGCATACCAGCCAAAACCTCTGTAACACAGGCAGCTTTTTTATTCTGAGTACTCATTAAAGGTAAATTGGAGGAGGATCCATATGGAAAAGTGTAAAAGCAATTTGAAAATTGAAAGTGATGGGCTGAGGAATAATGGAAAGTTAAAAACAAACAGGTGACTTCTGCAAAAAAAAAGTATTATCCTATGAATATGAGAAACATCAGTTTTAAAAGAATTTTGCCTCATCATCTCAAATGATTTTAAAAATAGTGTTTCTTATGATAAAATCAATAGTTCAGCTGGATGATGCTGGAAAATTCCAGCATTCTCTCTCCTCACTTGCAGTTAGAGAAATCTGTGCTTAGATTGGACAAAATTTCCTGCAAGTAAAACCCTTCTGTTTTTCTTGCCTAAAGCTTCCCCATTTGCTCTTCCTCCTCATTGAAATGTATGGTCATAAATACCTTTTATGTATCCAAGCAACTAGATCATGTGACCCAGGAAATTTTCTAGGGCCATCATTCATGTAAAGACTCTCCACTTCACAGTTCCTGCAATCTTCACCTTCATCGTCATTGCTACCCTTCTTCTGCTACTCCTCTCCTTCATTCATGTTTCAGGCCCTTTCCACAACCTATCTTTTCTTGACGCTGGAGTGGCAGTGATTGCGTGAGCAGCCTCTTGTGAGAGGCTCTCGCTTCCCTGCTTCTTCAGCTCTGCACAAGCTTCCTGCTTGCACAAGAGCCCCGCTTCTTCCTTTCGCAGTGCTGCCTGGGACCTTCCCAGGCTGCACTGAGACAGGAAGTGCGACCAGCCCGGCTGCCAAGGCTCTGCATGCCAGGTAAGTGCCCTTGGGGCCCGGGAGCAATGTGTGATTGTGCAGCATTTTCAGCTGAAAGCTGAAAATGCAAAGGTGCGCAATCATTGCCTTCTGGCCCCTGGAGCCTTGAGCGATTGTTAGGGCATCATGCAGATCACTCCTTGTAATTGCGCGAGGCTCCAGGCCCTCTTTTGCATGGCAGATGCTGTGTGAAAAGGGCCTCACTTTTCCATCAATAAGATGGTGAGTTAAGAATGAAACTTACCACCTTACCTAATGTTTTCATTAACTAGTTCTCAGAACACCTACCTCCTAACTGCATTGTAAATGCAAAAGCTGTTAATAATTTTCTATGTTTGGAACCTGAAACTGCCAGTCTTGTTTATTTTTGAGCCAGTTTCATTTCAGGGAAGCAACATGAGATTGAGGCATGCTGTATCTGCTACTGTGCTAAAAGAAGGCTGATTCCTAACAGTTGAGCTTTCATATTTTAACCTCGAAGGGCTAACACCCTGGGAAACTCTAAGGCCCTTTCCACACTCTACCTTTTTGCGAAGTTGTTCAGTTGGGATCTTGACAGTGGCTCTTCTGGGAGGGGAGCATGATGGGAGCTCTCCCTCCTCTGCACCAGCTAGCTCCCTGTGGAAAGGAGCATGAAGGCCATGCCTCTTCCTTCCACAGTACAGCCTGATACTTTCCCAGGCTGTGCTGGGGCAAGAAACAAAGCCATTGCACTTCTGCAGCTTCCGCAGGATGGGTAAGTGAGGGATAATAGTGCAATCATGCGTCATCGATGCATGATTGCATTGATTAATGCATGATTGCATTGATGCATGATTGCATTGATGCATGATTAATCAGCGATTGCACCACCTGAGGACAGGAGAAGGATGGGATCATGATGATGTCATCCAGAAGTGTTGTCGTGGTCCCTTCCTTCTCCAATCCCCATTGCAGGATGGGAGGGTGCTGCAGAAATGACCTCATTCTCAACAAATGACAATGGTTCTTAGCTCCTCTCTATTACAGTCAATATTTATTTTTGTCCTTCCCCATTACACGTACACACATAGGTGCAAGTAGGTAATGAGCCAACCCAAGTTATTGTGCTGTCTGAGCTAAAGGACAAGATGGTGCCCTCTTACATGCCACATAGCAAAACAGACTGGATTGGCATAAGAATCTTACTTCAATATTGACATTGGAATAGTTCTTCATTAGAGAGCTGCAGGACAATTCGAGGCGGGTGGGTAAAGGTGTTCTATAGGCCATGGACTCAGCTCTGTCTTTTACCAGGAGAAAGTAGCCAGAGGACTTAGGGCTAGTCTTTCAGCATCTGTTGCCTGAGATAGCCACCTCATTGTCCCTAACGATAGGCCAGGCCTGGATAGCTTTATACTCATCCATGAACATCTCTAAAATGTTTTGAGATAAAAGGGAAGCTAAATAACCATCAGTTTGCATTGTCTAGGGGCACATAAAAGAGCTATCTTATCTGTATAGACAAAGATATGTGTACATGAATAGATTTGACTCTGCAGTCCTCTTGCTCCTTTTAAATATTCACAATTGAAACTTGACATCAGTTGTTTATATTCGCAAGCAGGCTAAATAGAAATATAGAGCTGAGCAATGACTAGACTCTGAATGTGCTGGGATTTGTTACTCCTCCTTTCTTGTTCCACAGAGGCATGAATACATATGGTATTATTTCAAACTTTCTCTAACTTTGACCAAACATCCCGATCTCCTTACGTATGAGAGTGGATTGCGTGTGCCTTTCCACATAGGTCGCTCTCCCTCATCCTTTGATGAAGTAAGCAAGGGACATCCCAACTCTTCTACCCATTACAGGTGGTCAGGCCTTACGAAGAAAGAATTTGTAAGGTCCGATGAGCTGGTTGCTGGCTATAGGATCTGTAACATTTTTTTCCTTATTCAAGGGCTTCTTTTGCATTTGTAGGAGAAGTCGGCAAAGTGTGCAGGTGCCATGTGGCCCGTGGGAATCCTCAGACCCCCCCCCAACCCACCAATTTTTTTAAAAAAATTGTGCTGATTTTCAGGAATTTCCCCCCCTCAAACTGGCCAAAATAACTCAAAACCAGCTAAAAACGCAACAGTTTGGTTCCCCTAATTCCCCAAACCTCCTAAAATGCACAGCAATAAATACTAAATAAATAAAGAGAACAAAAATCAGATGAAAATCAGCCAGAATGGTGGCTAGAGGTGATGCAGGGAGTGGAAGAAAAAAAAAAAGAAAGAAAGAAAGAAAAAAAGAAAGAAAGAAAGAAAGAAAAACAGCATCACCTCCAGTATAGTTGCCCACTCTGATTTAGAGGGACCAGCGGAAGCCTCTTCCTTTATCTCTGCATTGCATGCATACCAGCTTTTTCTTCTCATGAGTTCAAGGCAGAGTACATAACTCTCAAGATGCCCACTTTTATCTTTGCGATAACTCTGAGAGGCATTTCAAGCTGAGAGAATGGATTGGACTAGGATTGCCCACTGAGTTTCATGGTTCAGTGTGTATGTGACAATCTCCCAAGTTGCAGGCTAAAGATTTTGCCTACTAAAGAACACTGGCTCTCACACAGAGATATGTACGGGATAGATCTGGGACTGTAGAATACAGTAATTTAATCTTCCTCAGTATGACTAGCCCTGAACTCCTTGGACCCATTCAATAAACTGAAGGCCTTTCTATACTACACTGTTATAGTGCTATTATTCCACTTTCAACATCCAGTGGAATGGTGGGGTTTGTAGTTTACTGAAGCCAAAGAACTCTCTGGCTGAGAATTCTAAATGTCCCTCCCTAAACTGCAAACCCCAGGATTCCATAGGATGTCGAAAGTGGAACAATAGCACTGTAAGAGTGTAGTATGGAAAGGACCTAAGTGTGAACCATTTCTTTCTTGATTTAATCCAGGATTATTTATGTGACCCCAGTGGTTTTTTTTGTTCATAGTCAATGTGTGAAATCATGAATGTGTGAAATCATGAAGGTGGTGGTCTCTTCTTTGTAGGTCTTTAAACGAAGATTAGATGCCTACCACTCAGGAGTGGTTTAGCCGTGGATTGTTCCATTGTTGGAGTGAGACTAAGTGGCCTTCCAATTCTATGCTTCTGTGTCTCACTTCTCCACCATTTCTAGTTATTTTATATATTCCTGTTGGACTGACAGGAGTTATCTGTGGGGGGAAAAGGGAAAGTCTGTTAAGGAGATAAATGTTTGTGTTTATTTGTAATATCATCACTTTTTTTTATTTGCCTTTCTCAAGGGTATGTCCCAAGGTATCATCAGCTTTCTCTCAGACATCTGAGATAGTTTCTCCACTTCATGTTTGATGGAAAAAAAATAGTAGTTTGAGAAGAAAATATCCCAAGGATAGCCTGAAGGGTAAGAAGCTAAAGGCAAATAAGGAAATAAACATAACACAGCAAAATACTGTGATTTCTGAATACTTAATGTTGACAGTATGGTATCATTTCATTATTTTCCTATGAATATTTCAGAAGAAGCAAAGAAGTAGGTGGTTGAATGTGGATGGTTGCCAGTGAAGTCAACAAAATGAAAGGTCATTTGCTGCACAGCCCTTGTAAATGAGCACTCCCTAGGCCTGTGGAAAGACCTTAAACTCAGGCAGCCATGTGCATGCTCCACAAAACATCCAGACAACAACTGATCCCTTATTTATCACTCCCTGTCAACTCACTGTCATCAGTTTTATAAAAGGCGAAGTTGATCTGGATTGAGTTGTGATCTGAAAGGTCAACAAAGCAACCATCAATCATTATTTTCCTGTTACAATTATTTCCCACCTTTCCTACAATGAGCTCAGGATGGCATACCTGGGCCTAACTCTTCTCAGTTAGTCCCAACCAGAATGGACCTAATGAATCAATTGTTGAATGGTGAGTCCACAATTGTGTAAATCCCATGATTCTATGGCTCTTTTCTAGGTGGATCTAACCAATAGATTCTGGCCATGAAGTCCTGCCCCATCTGAAAAAATTATCCTTACAACAGTCTTTTGGAACAGGTTTGGTTGACTGACTGTCCCATGATCAACCAATGAGTTTCATGGTCAGGTAGGGATTTCAACCTGGCATTTCCCAGTTCTAACCTAACATCCACCACACCATCTCCATCACATGTAAACTGTCATGAATATTATTCAGGTCCACTTGCCAGCCATATCTTGCATCTCAAGTCACACATTTTTTTGTCAGTACAGGCAGAATCCAAAACTTTCTGAAGTTCTAAATGGAAGACCCCTCAATTTGCAAACTCCTTGAAAATGCAAGAACACACAATTCCAGTTTTAACTCCCATTGGGTGGGGATAGGAAAGTTTTTGCACCTATTAGTTATCTTTTCACACTTCAGGACTTTCTGTGAAGAATTCATTTCTGAAAAGAAAAAAATCAAGGAGGGATTTTGTTTGAGTTCATTTTTGAAAAGGACTGACCAAAATTCATAAGTGTGTTCATATTTAGGATGGAAAGAACTTGAGATTTTTTTAAGAAAATCAGAAGTGGGAGACTGCAAAACAAACAGATATGACAACTGGGAAACAGCTTTAAGTGATTAATTCTCAGAACTGGGGGATTGAATCACTGTGTATTTAACTGTTTTAGTACTGAATTTGAGCTTCCACCCTTTTAGCTGGAAAGGTTCCAGCTTTTACACCTATATGAGAGGCAACGTGGTCCTCCTGTGCATATTGAGGATGCAACAAATGGGGACAAAGTCACTTCAGTTCCTTTACCAGTATTTCTAAATGTCTCAATTAACAAATCCAGGATAAAAAAAAAATGAAAGATTTTCTCAATCCTAGCCTGTGATTAGAACAGCATATGTTGACAGGACCTCCTAAGGAAACCATCCCTCATGGACAATTTGAAAGAGCAGGGCACTGTGAGCCCTGGACCCAAAATGTTGGTGGTGTTTGCTTGGACTGCAAGTACTGGGGGGTCATCAGAACAGTCCCACACCCTGCCCATTGGCACAACAAAGCCATGGATTGGGCCTCTTCCTGTGTAAGAGAATGTGTATTCTAAATATATACTCAATACTTGTGTGTGTGTGTGTGTGTGCGCGCGCGCGCGCACGCGCACACCTTCAAGTTGTCTGTCAACTTATGGCAACCTCATGAATTTCATAGGTTTTTCTCACATGAAGACTACTCAGAGATGATTTTGCCAATTCCTTCCTCTGAAATATAGCCTAAAGCACCTGGTATTTGTTGGAAACCTCCCGTCCAAATACTAACTAGGGCTGACCCTGCTTAGCTTCCAAGATCAGATAGTCTCTATTGCTCTGAGAGTATTTAAGTCCACTCAGAACCTTACTAGCTGCATAAGAAGCTGCTTTATATTAAGTGAGACCATTGGTCCATCTAGCTCAGTGTTTTGTGTACTGATCAACTGTCTTGAGTTTTTAGCTGCACTGACTTTATTTGATTTGTTTGTTAGCTGCTTTGAGGCCTACTTCTAAGAAGAAAGGTGGAGTTGAAATCTAATCTAATCAATATATAAAATAAATCAGCCATGCTCTGCAGGATTTTTGATAGGAATTTTTCCTGTCTTGTTTGGAGATGCTAGACACTTACATCTAGGACTTTCTACGTGCAAATTATGGGGTCTGTGATGTAACTACAGCCCTTCCTTCTGTAGATGGAAGTAGTTCTTTACTTTCTACAGTCAGCAATGCCTGTTCTCTTGTGCATCTGTAGGAAATTAATGGCCTATGGGTGGTTATCAGTTCCGTTGCCAAAAACCTGTTGGATGCGATAATGGATGATGTCTCATAAATACCTCTTATCCACTACCCAAATGGCAATTAGGGCCATTTCCTCACTAGAAGCTGCAATCCCTTATTTATTTGGCACTAAAATGATTAGCTCTTTTAAAGAATTGCAAGATGGCTTAATCAATACAAATGCTGTTTATATTGTCTTGATAATGATCCATTATCTCTTATAATCAGATTCTGGATTACCCTCAGAGTATGAAGGCATTTATTTTTTAAAAAAAAAAATTATGAGCATCATATCTTCTGTAATGGGTGCACTGAAAGGCTAAGGCATTTTCCTCTTCCTTAGCCGTAATACTGACCACATTATAACTTGGCTGTTTTGGAAAATGATGAAAAAGGAAGAATAACTGATACATACTTATTTGACTTATTTGAAATGAAAATTTAAAACAGAAGCATTAAAAATTCTTATTTAGCCTTGGAAAAAAGCTCATGTAAAAAGGAAAATAAGTTATGGCTAACATCTGCACATTTTTAGTATGTACCCCACTTCTGAACAGTGAGAAGTTTATCACTACAAGGGCTATAGATATACCCAGGATTCAGTTCCCTTAGAAAAAGTCAATGGTGACTTAGGCAACATTGCTGTGATACATGTGTCAATAGACATACTCTCAGCCCCTAAAAACCCCATGATAGGTTTGCCTTAGGGTTGCCATAAGTTGGAAATGACTTGAAAGTGCACAAAAACAACAACAAAATCTGTGAGGGCTCATAGCATTAATGCTCTAGATCATTCTTCCTCTGTTCAGATTGAGATGCTTACAGAATCCATAGCCTTCTGGGATTTAATATAGAGTGCAGAGCTAGCTTTCTGTTTCTTTCTTAGCCCCTTTCCGCACCTTACCTTTTTTCGGTGCTGGGGTGCAGGGATTGCGCAAGCAGCCTCCAGCGAGAGGCTCTCACGTTCCTGCTGCTTCAGCTCTGCATGAACTGCCTGCTCCCGAACAGGTAGCGCAAGACCCCTGCCTCTTCCTTCCGCAGCACAGGAGTTTCCCAGGCTGCTCTGGGGCAGGAAGCGCAACTGTTGTGGCTCTGGAGGCTCCGTACGCATGGCAAGTGCACGTGGGGCCCTGGAGCAATGCGCAATAGTGCACCATTTTTGGCTGAAAGCTGAAAATGAAAAAGTGCCCAAGTGGTGCCAGCCAGGCCCTGGAGCGTCACGCGATTGTGAGTGCATCGTGTTGATCACTCCTCACAATTGCGCAATGCTCCAGGTGCCTTTTCGCATGGCAAATGCTGTGCGAAAAGGATCTTAGATTCAGTACCATCAGAGACAGCCTGCTTCTGTTGATTTCTGGCTTTACTCACTTGAGAAAGTTGGAGACTGAAATAAACCTCCTAAAAAATAGTCCACCTATGGCTTTCAGTAATGACAGACCCCAATCAGTCAGTTTCCACATCAGTAAGGAATTTGCCAAACTGATTTGCCAAAAAATTCAATTCATTCTAGTATTCTCTTTTCACAAATGCAGATTCACAATCACAGATAACCAGTGTAACCATCTCCCTTGATATCCATGGCAGATACTTTGATTATTTGCTAGGCTGGAGTATGGGGTTCCCCATAGAGTGGGCAATGGTTTTTAACACTGGAAGGTGGAGGTGAAAGTTAGAGGCCAAGATGGAGGTGACACAATATTGAAGCCTCTATTTTCCTCCCCCCCAGGTGGAATCCAAGGTGCTGCATGTATCAAGTCCTAAAAATGTCTTGGAGCAGGGCCAGTCGTGGGGACCTCCCACTTTGAATGAGTCTGCCTATCTTTTATGATCAAGTGAGAGTAAATTTTGTGACTCCAAGTTGCCTATTGACTTATGGCAACTCTGTGAATTTCACAGGCCTTTGTTAGGCAAGGAATACTTAGAGGTCAGATGCCCTTCTCTTCCTCTGAAATATCGCCTACAGCACCTGGTATTCTCCATCACTCTCTCCTTAAAGTTATAACTAGCACTGGCTCTGCTTAGCTTCCAAGATCAGATTGGATCTTAGCTCTCTTATTTATCATGTTTCTATTAGTTGCATTTATACCATGAGTTCTCCTCAGTGAGATGAAGAGGTGATCATCTATCTATCTATCTATCTATCTATCTATCTATCTATCTATCTATTTCCTGCCTCTTCTCCAATACTTAAGAGTCAAGACAACTTACAAAAATTAAAACAAATACAGTTAAAAGCACTTATGGGGACATAAGCAAAACATATCAAAGTTACTGTTAAATGCTATTAAATTATCTGTAAAATTAAAACCTTTTAAAACAAATTCATAAAGAGTACAAAAAGATGAAAATTAGCAAACAGCACAGTATTAAAAACTCTTGCAGATAGTTCATAAAAACTTGTCAGAACAGAAAACTTTTCCTTTTGGGAGGACAGTGAGGATGGAGCATTCTAGACTTCATAGCGAGGGAGTTTCAAAGCCTTGAAGCAATCACCAAGAAAGTTCTTGACTGCATTCCCACCAAACATACCTGGCAAGCTGGTAGGACTGAGAGAAAGACATTCCCTCACAGATCTTAGAGTCTTGGCAGGCTTACATAGAAGGGTACAGTCCTTCAGCTAACCTGTTCCCAAACCATGTAGGGATTAACAGACCATAACCAGCGACTTGATTTGTGACCAGAAATGGACCAGCAGCCTGAGAAGATGCTGCCACAAGGGATTTGTAGAGTCTCTGCCTCTTCACTCTATTCTCACAATAACCTTATGAGTATTTCACAGTGAGAGAGGAAGTCCCTGGCTCAAAGTAATCCAGAGAGTTTTGTTCCTCTGTAAGGATTACAAACAGGATCTCCCAAATCCCAATCTAACAGCTAAACAACTGGACCATACAGACACTCCAAGGCTTCTGAAATTCTCTTGAGTTAAGGATGAAGCATGAGAGGGCCTTTTCCACGGCATGGTTTTGTATATGAAACTCCCTATCCCAAGATCTTCAGTTATTCTCTTACTCATCAGCGTTCCCCATTATTGTTGTTGTTGTTGTCATGTGCCTTCAAGCCATTTCTGACTTCTGGCAACCCTAAGGTGACACTATAACAATTCTTTTTTTGCCAGATTTGTTGGGGGGGGGTTACCTTTGCTTTCCCCTGTTAATGAGAGAGGGTTAAGTGCCCAAGGTCACCCAGTGGGTTTCCATAGCCAGGTGGGGACCTGAATCTTGGTCTCTAGAATTGTAGTTCAACACGCAGACCATGACATCATGCTGGGTGTCATGTTCCCCAATACATATGACTTTTCTCTTTCAGCAAGGTTTTACCACGGTTGCTGTCTGAGTTGCTGGTAGCTTTTGGAGTTCCCTTTAATGCTGGTCTTAGCTTAGGATGGGGTTCTTTGTTTCATGATTTTTAACAATAAAGTTTCTTTTTAAAAATAATATACATATATATATATATACACACCCATATATATAATTTTGTTAGTTGTTTTGAGAATATCCATTGGAGAAGAGAAGCAGGGCACATGTTTAATAAAATGAAAAGTAAAATGCAAATGCATATTTGATGACTGAATGGCCACTCATTATAAATATGATTCTATGACTCCATCCGATCAGCAACTGTTCACCCATCTGGTACTGAGTTCAGCATTCTGGATTCTCAACATCCACTGCTATTTACATGGCACAAAAAGGCATGAGAAATAAAGACCATCTCCCTGATTTTGCATAGCAAACCATTTCTGGGTTATCATTGTGACCCATGAAACCAAACACTGGCCACCTGGTTATTGAAACTCGCTGTTTTGGGAATCCAAGGCAGGCAACAAAAACAAGGACATTATCTAACTGGTCAAAACAGAACAAATCATGCAGTAAGGAGACTGCAGTCCAGAATAGGTGAAGAAATAGTGAAGGACTTTCTAGTCTGTTGTTGCTGTGTGCCTTCAAGTTGCTTCTAACTTATGACAATCCTAGGGTGAAACTGTCATGGGGTTTTCTGGGGCTATTTCAGTGGATTTCTATGGCCAAACAAGGACTCAAACACTGGTCTCCAGGGTTGCAGCCCAGTGCTCAAACAACTGCACCACACTTATTCTGTATGTCTAGTCTACTGTAAATGCATTCAAGTCTTCGGAGTCAGATGAATTGCTTCCAAGAGCACTTAAGGAACTTGTAGATGGAGAACAGGAAAATTCCAACAGATT
The DNA here is from genome assembly GCA_030412105.1 of Cyclura pinguis. Lineage (NCBI taxonomy): Eukaryota > Metazoa > Chordata > Lepidosauria > Squamata > Iguanidae > Cyclura > Cyclura pinguis. Next base: position 207,217,439 of record CM059599.1, read on the forward strand.
GAAAGACAGTGAATGTTGTCCTATTTTCAAATGGGACAAAAACAAAGACCTGATTGATCTGACATGACTGACTTACTGATTGGTCAGCTTGATGTTAATACCAAGGAGTCTAGAGTAGATCATTAAACAGTCAATCTGTGCACACCTAGAAAGGAATGCTGTGATTACTAAGAGTCACCTTGGGTTTCTCACAAACAGATCATGCCAACTTGATCTTATCTCTCTTTTTGATAAGAGTTACAAGTTTGGTAGATCAGGGGACTGCTGTGGATATAGAGTACCTTGATTTCAGTAACGCTTTTAACAAGATCCTCTGTGATACTCTTCCAAGGAAGCTAGTAAACAATGAACTACATAACACTATTGTTAGGTGGTTTCATAATTGGCTGAAAGATTGAACCCAGAGAATGTTCACCAGTAGTCCCTCTTCATCCTGGAGAGAAGTGAGTAGTGGGGTGCCTCAAGATTCTGTCTTGGTATTGTTCAACAACTTTATAAATGACTTGGATGATAAAATAGAAGGAATGCTTATCAGATTTGCAGATGGGTTAGGAGGAATGTCTAATACTCCAGAGGACAGGATCAGAATTCAAAATAATCTTGAAATATTGGGTCCCACTTTGGGAGAAAAGGCAGCATATGAACATAATAGATAGATAGATAGATAGATAGATAGATAGATAGATAGATAGATAGATAGGCAGATAGATAGGCAGATAGATAGGCAGATAGATAGGCAGATAGATAGATAGATAGATAGATAGATAGAAGAACTGGCCCAAAACTAAAAAAAAAAATTTTTTTTTCCAGGGATAAATGTAAGCATTTATCCTCCCTACATTTAGGGAGGAAAAAAAAGAAATGCACAGAAATAAGATGGGTGATATCCTTGCTTTCCAGGCAGAAATTGGGTATATAAACCCCTAGTTGGTCAGTCAACTTGCAGTACACCAATTGCCAGTTACCACTCTACTGCTCCAATTCCAGATTGTGTACTGTCCTTAGATGTGAGTCTAAGCCACATCATTGCTTATTTGCTGCTCTTCTAGATCAGCAAACATCATCCACTATGCCCTGAAATCTCTCTGTCCAAAACTTTCTTCCTTGTTCCTCTAGTTAGCTTTGTGTTTTTGTGTGACTGTGTGATTAATTCCCACAATAAAACACAATTAAGCTTACTTTTGGATCTCTGCCTGGTTCTTCCCTGCAGACATACTGGTAAGAATTGGCATAAAATATCTCCTTAGGTTATCCCACTCTTGCAGGCCTCCTCTTTGAGCTAAATTCCCTACTGTTTCACAGAGGCACTGGCTTTGTGGGTAGACTGCTGAGTCACTCATGTTTTGGGGTAATGGGTTTCATTAGATGGTCTTTGCAGTCACTTCCAACTTTACTATTCTATGATTCTAAGGTCCTATGATCTGACTTGTAATGAACTGACATATATAGAACAGAAAACTGCTTTTGGGTTAGCAGATTACAAGTTCTGTAATCCTGCATTATGCTGACTTTTAAAAAAATGAAATTGGGACTAATTCACATAATCTATGTTTTTATTTGGACAGAAAATCACTGTGAATTTTTTAGAGATGGCTTGAGCCATTTTCATCTCCCAAATGGATCAACTTGCTTGCAAGTCAAAGAATGTGCTAGTGTAGTTCCCTGCTACACTTGGATTCAAAAGTGGGAGAAAGGAGCAGCAAAGAATCCTGGAGGACACCATTCAAATTATTTCAATGTGGATTGTTCTTACAACATTGGCATCCACTTGGGCAAGCAGTTGATCAACTGGGCCATTATACACTCCTGTGTTCCTAAATCTTCCTAAATTAAACTGCACAATGAACTGTAAAAATCACACACACATGGTGCACAGTGAACCAGTCACATATTCCTTACAACCATTTCACTACAACTATAGGGACAATCTGTTAAAAAGCCACTGTATGTTTCTGGAAGGCAGACAGAAGGATTTATGATTATACTGGACATCTAGTTATGAACTAGATGGAGTGATTAAAATTAAGTTTAATGTGCTTCAATTGACTGTGATGTTGCATTGGTTAAAAATCCAAAGCTTAGAAAGTTACTCTAAAAACAATTCATTACGATTACAGTTTCAAGGTCTGAAAAATAAGCAGTTACTATTATAGTTAGAATGTTAAACCAGCTATTCCTTTGTGAAATTGGCTACAACCATATTTGCACTTTTTTTTGGGGAAAAATCTCAATGCATCAGCATGCATCAGCATGCATCAGCATAAACCAGGTCTTGGATATGATATCCTTCCTCCACTCCAGAAAGGTAACAAAAGTTATAGTTACACTCTAAAAGAGTGACCGTGTCCCTCATCAAGTTATAACAGTCAAAATTACTTACTTAGTTATATTTTCATGATTGGAGAAAGGATACAGACAACACATTGCTTGGCATCCAGTTTAGTAGTTAGATCATAAACTGCATTTACAATATTATAATTGCTGAGGATTCACACCTACAATCATTAACAACTCAATGTTACCCAAAACCTACCTTTTCGGCCAGGTGCTACCCCAGCCAAAGGATTTCCATGATGTTTGCAGCATTCTCTCACTTGTGGGGAGCATTGAGGCAAGCAAATGTGGCAGGACTCCAAGGAGTGTCTCCTGTTGCCTGTTTTCAGTGTGCTCCACACTGGTGCGAGCACTGCAGATATCATTTTCCAGTTACATGCTCTGTGACATCATGGAAATCCCTTGGCTGATACGCTCTCAGGCTGAAAAGGCAGGGTTTTGGAAGGTGGCATCATCAGGAGTTCCATCACCACTCGTCTGTCTGACAGTACAAGATTCTCAACCATTACTTGAAGTGAATTACTCCCAAACTGTGTGAAAATTAATTGTATGCCCACATCAAAAACATATAAGGTTTGTAATAGTCGTGTCTTATGCCAAAGAATTTTGAAACTGTAGTTAGTTCAGGGTGCTGAGATTCCTTTATCATGGAACCTTACATATCTTGAATAGTTTGAATTCCCAGGTATCCAACTATTATTTTGGCTGGATTTTTGTGCTGACTTGCTTAACAAAATGGATTTACAACTGAGTGCAACCAAGAGAAGGTGCCAAATTATTTTATAGAATTTTTGATGAAATTTAGGGATTATACACATAAAGTTATGAGGCAACTTGGACAAATAGAAAGAAAGCTGATAGATTTTCTGGCAGTGGACTCAGACAAATACATCACAGAGGTTCAAGGTGGAGAAGAAAATACTGAAGAAATTTTTTTGGACTGGGGTGGATCTAACCAAGTCCTGTTGCCTGTTCTCAGTGTGCCCCACACTAGTGTAAGCACTGCAGATAACATTTTCCTTATACCCTGAAGACTTATACCCTGAAGACTTTAAGGAGGCATTACAGAAGCTGCAGCAGGAGAAATTACAAGGAAGTCCACAAAAGAATTTTTCAAGGGAAGCTCACCCATGTGTTGAAAAATTGAAGATTCAGAGTCCTCTTGTCTTTGTGGGGTTGGAGCAATCGGGGGTACAACAAATGCTTCAAGAACTGCTTCAACAAAAGGTCTGAGGTGCAAGCTGAGATCTCTTCTGAACTTTCAGGAAGATATGAAATAGCCTTTAGCAGTCAAAGTGGTGGGAAAAGATATAGGATTATGTCCAACTTTGGGATGTAAGATCAGAGCAAAATGATGTAATAGTGGTGTTTGAAGAGGAGATTATGAAAAGTTTCATGAAAATATCTGGGATAAAAATAATTATTTTTAGAAAAAAATGATAAAGTTATGGGTATTATTGGAATTTTTTTTAATTTGAAATAGTTGCATGGATAATGAGTTAAGGATATGATTTTCAAAGAATAAAGTGGTAAAGATGAGGTAGATATTGGATATGATTTCACAAAGTAGATTTATGATTCTGAAATTGTGTACGGAAGAAGAATTATAATAGTCTATCCACAGGTGTAATGATTAATATAACTTTATTGAATTAATAGAAATGAAAAAAGAAGGAAATTTTTTATGGTGGTAGACTTTATAACTTTAACTTAGAAACCTAGTTTTTGTTTTTTGTCTTTTTTTTTAAAGTCATGTGAGAAGTATAAACTGTGTATAATTGTTGGTTTGTAAGCTTAATTGTTATTTAGCTTATCTGGTCATACTTTAGATTACACGGATTACTAATAATAGTATTACTAATCTGTTTTGTTGGTTATTATTATTACTATATATTACCATATATACCACACAACTATATATTAGTATATTAATGTTTGATATTAATCAAATATGTATGTAGCTAGATAAATAATTATGATGTTATAGAGATAACAACATGTAGTTATTATGATGTGTAATGTGATAACAGATGGCTAGGTGTTCAATTACTAGGAACTGTTTGCAACAAGGGTGGGAACCAATTTTTAATTTTCCTTTTTGTAAGTTTGTAGTTTTGTAGTGTTGTTATATATTTCTTATTTTTTAATTCATTCTTTATATTGTGTAGTTTTTTTAACGTTATGGTTAGCATTGTTTGTTAGACTTTGTTAGTTTATGCTTCATTTTATGTTCTTTGTATGTTTGTGTGTTTTTCTTAATAATAGTAATAAAATAGGGGAAAATAAAAGAATTCCCAGGTATCTTTGGTGAGATGGAGCAACTACCAAGCCAGTTTAATTCTGGCATAGATGACAGTCAGAAGAAAGATCCAAGATCAAAGTCTGGAAAAGTTACTCTTTTGGATTGCAGCTCCCAGAATCTCCAGCCATTATAGCCACCACAAAAGACATGTTGCAGCAGCGGAAGTCTAGCATTCTCATTCATATTTATTGTAACCAGCCAGAAGTCTACAAGCAGGACCACAAGGCCAAAGCTCTCTTTTAATTCTCTGTTGCACAATTTTTATTCAATGGCCAGTTACTTGTAAACCTGCTAGTTGTGTTAACTTAGCATGGGGGGGGGGGGGAGATTTGCCACAACATCGTCCAAAGACAACTCAACTGGCAGTCATCCATCACTACACTCCATGATACTGAATTCCATAAATTAACTATATGTTATGGGTGACGAAATGATTTTCCCAGCTATGTTGAACCGATCTTTGTGATATTAAACAGGAGGAAAGGTAGAATTTATTTCAGCCTTAGTGGCTTCTTCATCACACAACGATGTTAAAAATCATCAGGGAAGAAAATGGGGATGATGTTAGAGAAGTAGGTGTAAGTTCTGTCTGAGGTGTTGTCAGTTAAGATGGTACTGAGAGATTTCAGTGCAGGCAGAAGCCAATTCTCTTATTAGTCTTGTGAGTACTAAAGGCAAAGAACAATAAAAGATAGATAATACAATTTCAACTCCAATATCAACAGAAAAGTAACTTCTCTTAAGATCCAGCTGGCCCTGTCCTGTGTGAAGTCAACTGCTCCTTTCTCTGGTAAAGAACATTGAATTCCTCAAGCCATCTCTATACTGTTAGATCTGGAAAAAAATTTACACCAGATAAATACATTTTTATATGTAATTCAATCTGAACAATATCGATATTTTTAAGTTCATGAACATACAAATTAACTACATTTACCTGGAGTAATTTACATGAAGATGTCTAAGGATTTTTGAGTGGTCTGTTAAAAAATGACCATAAACTGATAAGGAATCAGGATGAAACAAGCCTGAGACTGGAAAAATGAGAAGCAGGAAAGAAAAACTGACAGATTTATCCATCTTTCCTGAGCAAAATGCATAGTGAACCACAGATGCTCAATAAACATCCTGCTTTTGCTGTCTGCCTGTTATGAGACAGCCAGACAGACTGTCAATCACTTTCCCAGATAGATGACTGGTGGATATGTTTTGTTTGGTGTTTTGCAAGCTGTAGGGAAAAAAATAGAGAAAGAACCAAAGACGGTTGTTTGTATATCATTCGTCAACCAATGGATTCATACATTCAGTCTTAAGAGATGAGGGAGCACTTCTAATTGTTCTTACTCTCATTTTTGTTTCCAACATTTACAACAAACCACACATCATTCCCCAGCCCTAGCCCTTCAAGAGACTAAGGCCCCTTTTGATGGCATTTTCCATGTGAAAGGGCGCCTGGAGTGTCGTGCGGTTGTGAGGAGTGATCTGCACAACGTACTCACAATCGTGCGACGCTCCAGGGTAGGGCAGGCGCTGATCGTGCACCTTTTCATTTTTGGCTGGATGCTATGGAGACGAGGCCTAGCAGCAAGAAGACGAGGGTAGTGTATTCCCTCAGGAATCCAACCTCTCTATGTTAACAACTCTGAATACAGATTGGATTGGGGAATATGGGGATAAGTCACAGGTACTAGAATAGGCCGGTTACTAAGGAGACAAGGCCTAGCAGCAAGAAGGAGGACAGTATATTCCCTCAGGGACCTAACCTATGTATGTTAACAACTCTTAATAAAGATTGGATTGGGGAATATGGGGAAAATTTACAGGTACAGCAATAGGCCAGTTGCTATGGACATGAGGCCTAGCCACAAGGAGGAGGACAGTGTACTCCATCAAGAACCCAAACTGTGTGTATGAATAACTCTGAATACAGATTGCATTGGAAAATACGGAGCAAAGTTACAGGAAATGGAGAAGGCAGTTGGGTGAGTTCTTGAGAGGCAACGCCAGGTACATACGCTAGCAATATATCTAGATATTGTATTAATACATTGAGATGATGATGTACCATATGCATCCCATGTGGAAAAAAACCAACAACAAAAGCATCTGGGAATATCTTTTCAGTAAAATCTCACTTTAACCCCACTGGGCAAAAATGTATGATTCATTTCAAAAGTGGGATGTGCCTTCTATGAAGAACAGTAACTAATAATTCACAGTCTTATCTTAGGCCCTTTTCGCATGGCATTTCTGATGTGAAAGGGCCCCTTGAGCATTACACACATGTGAGAAGCGGTCCACACGACGCACTCACATTTGTGCAACACTCAAGGGCCCGACGTGGACTGCACACGCATTTTTTCATTTTCGACTTGAAACTGAAAGGTCGCGCATTGCTCCGGGGCCCCGCGCGCACTTACCTTGCTTGCGGAGCCTCAGGAGCCAGGCCGGTCGTGCTTCCTGTCTCAGTGCAGCCTGGGAGGTCCCAGGCTGCACTGCAAAAGGAAGAGGTGGGGCTCTTGTGCGAGCAGGAAGCTCCTGTGGAGCCGAGGAAGCAGGGAAGCGAGAACCTCTCTCTGGAGGCTGCTCACGCGAGCCCCGCACCCCAGCACCGTGAAAAGGTAAGGTGCGAAAAGGGTCATAGTTTCTCTTGGTTTGTTCAGAAAAAAACCTTTCTTTATGACAGTGCACAAAAAAAAGGCAAAATAAAAGCTGGGACTGAAACTTGGATATTGACTTAAATATCACATGAGATGGTAATCCACCAAAATTAGAAGTTGAGCTGGCATCATAGGCTCAATTGCACAGCACTTTAAATGCATAACAACATTCTAATGTGTCTGTTGATTTTTTTAAAAAAATAGTATCCACAGGAGATGGCAAAAAATGGAAAGACGTCAAAATCTGTCAGTTTCATTTCTGGTTCATTTCTCAGAATCTGTTTGGCATTCTCATCCTGGCTTACATGAGTAGAAATTCATCTATATTTCAGTACACATTTGCCACAAAGCGCTCATTTTTGTATCCATTATTCTTAAAGTATGTTATTGTATGCATTTCCCCCCCTTTGACTGAATCAAGTTTGTGAGGATTTTTCAAACACACAGATGTACTCATTTTTCAAGCCAAATTATTTATTTATTTAATATCCCACCCTTCTCCCAAATGTGACCCAAAGTTTTTGTGCACATTTTTTTTCCTCTTCAAAACACACCCCAAACCTCAGATAGATTGTGAGGCACTTGAACCTATAGACATACATGGAGTGGAGCCGAAATGAATATTACTGTAAAGAAATATATACATAACATAATCCTCCCTCCTCTCCATAATGGCATCAGAATACATGGGGAAGGGGCACAGATATTATGCCTTTCCCAATTGGCAGGCGCACACACACATGTACATGTGCAAAGACACACACACACACACACACACCCCTTTTGCTGTGGGAGGAAAGCTTTACTGGTATCCATAACACTTTAAAAATTAACAGAGGTTAATCATAGCACAAATCCTGTTGTGCAAGGTCATAGAACAGTCTGAGCTCTCCACTTCCACTATTTAGATCTCCTGCCCCCTTATGGCTTTTATTTAAAAGGGGAAAGATAAAAGTGCAAGCCACACAATTCTTCTGATGCTCAAAGTTAAACTTGTCCATGTGCTGAATGAAGTGTGTCTCAGTTTTTAATTCAGAAAGAAAGGCTAAAAAAAAAAAGAGTACCACAACTGTTATAAGTTTTGAGAATCATTGCTTTACATTGAGTGATACAGATCAATCCCTATGAGTCATTCTTTAGATGCGAGACAGGAGGCATTGTAGTCAAAGGGATGTGGAAGAAAGCCTGGCTTGACGGATTGGCAAATCATGATGTTTCTTGATGAACTTGGAATAACTTTGACTGTTATTTAAAGTAACTTGGGGATATAAAAGCAAGCTTCATTTTGTCTTCATGCCATCCCCAACAATATTGTAGAATAAAAGAACTGCCAATCAGAGAAAAAGACCAGACCATTTTTTCTCCTTAAGTGTGCAGCTTTTTTCAGCATTACATCAGATAACAATCTACTTTCCATTTAATCCTCACTGGCAAGCTTTATATCTAGGGTGTTATTAAAAGGCATTCTGCATTTTGTGCTTCACACTCAGACAGTCAAAGTTCTGAATAGTGCAGTATTGGCAGCAGGAGGTGGGGAGGGGAGGAAAGATGTATAAAGAATAAAATTAATTCAAGATTAGAATCAGTAGGCTTTGGGCAAACTGTTTTGCAATTCTAGATATTTTTATATATGTATATATATAAAACCATTGTTCTGAGACTTAGGAAATTGAAAAAGTTTTCTAATACTTCACATTAACTGTCCAGCATATCTGTGGACAGTTTTCCCCCCCCTCTGTTCACAAAATACGTAAAAGAAGAAGGGCAAGGACACAACCAAGAAAATTGTAGGTGCTGCAGCCATCAACAGGAATACTGAATCCTATCCACTGAGATAGGGATTAAATTCAACATCTTGTTCACCTTATACAATCACATCGAGCCTTTTACTCTGCTGGCTCTTCCCATATTTGTTATTGGTAGTAGGGTGTGAAGAGAAGTGGTGAAGGAATGTGATTGCAGGGAGGGAGAGAAGGGAAAGCTCTTCTAATACATGCCCACATTTAGTGCTTTGATTTTTTGTGTGTTTTCTTGTTTACAAAAAGGATACCTTGCCCTTCCAATGCATTTGAAAGACTAACTGAAAATAAATCAGTCCCATAAGAAAAAACAAAGCAAAACAAAACTGACTCTACTTTATAAAAATCATTTATCCATCATGACAAATGCTTCCAGGATCAGAAAAGTATCCATCTGTCATCAGAAAACCAGAAGCTGTCAGATGAGTTTTGCAGGTAGTCACTTTTGTTTTTCATATATCCAAGCTGTTCATGTTTCTAGTACAAAGTGGAAGATTGGCTAGGGGACAGCTCCCATGTTAACCGTAGGAGTGTGGAATTTGTAATCCAAAAAAGTAACTTTGGAAAGTTATGTGCATTCCATAGTCTCGGCAGAACCACTAAGAAGATCCCCTTTCTCATCTGGATCAGTCCTGCTATAGTCTCAAGGAGGATGTTTAGAAAAGAATTGGGAATAAATCCTGGATCCCACTTTCTCCTTTAACTGTGAATGGGCCAGAGTGAAGAACTGAAGGATTGATTTATCAAAAAGAACAGATGTGAGATAGTCTTTATGTACATGAGAATGATTTCATACTAAAACCCTTGTTTGTCAAATAGGAAGAATAATAGGATGGTATTTTTTTAAAATAAAACTGCATTAGTTTATCATTTTAACTTTCAAATGAAATGAAGATCATGATCTTATGATGTGAAACTAGGATTTGCTTGTTATTTAATTTACAAATATATTGAAGTTAAGAACAGCAAAATTATTCACATCCAAAGGAAAATGTGTCAGGAACTAATTAAAGGAAGGCAATGAAGATTCAAAATCAGCTAAGGGAGTTATTCCTCCCCACAGTGATCCAGGGGCCGTCCCTCTAGTAAATGTAAACTGGGGAGGAAACATAACTGCAAGCAAAAGATGCATTTGTGAAAATCTCTATTACTGGACACTTGAGCTTCTAAAAGTATTTTTATATGTATGAACTTGCAATTTGTTAGACCAGTGAGGGAGCATACACACCAACTGTTTTTAAAAAGCAGTTGATTTCCTTCCAATGTTCCATGTGAAGTCCTGGGCCATTTCCACGCTACACTGTTATAGTGCTATTATTCCACTTTCAAAATCCTATGGAATCCTGGGATCTGCAGTTTAGGGAGGGGCATTTAGAATTCTCAGGCAGAGAGTTGAAAGAAATTCCATAGGATGTTGAAAGTGGAATAATAGCACTATACCTGTCTAGAGCAGAAATGGCCTTGGACAGATATGTCAAAGCTGTGACAGCTACCTCCAAAACAACTTTGTCACAGAGGTGTTTGTGTTTGTAAGTTTCCCATAGGCAATTGTTTGGCCACTGTGTGAATCCATCATAGCTCCTCCTTTTGTTTTTATCTGCTTGTATTCTTAAGGCTATGGTCCTTTCTGCATCTTACCTTTTTTCGGCGTTGGGATGCGTGGATTGCGCGAGCAGCCTCCAGCAAGAGGCTCTCACATCCCTGCTTCTTCAGCTCCACATAAGCTGCCTGCTCCCGAGCAGATGGCATGAGAGCCCTGCCTCTTCCTTCCACAGCTCAGCCTGGGAGTTTCCCAGGCTGCGCTGCAGCAGGAAGCATGACCGCTGTGGTTCCGGAGGCTCCGCACGCACGACAAGTGCATGTGGGGCCCTGGAGCAATGCGTGATCATGCACCATTTTCGGCTGAAAGCTGAAAATGAAAAAGTGCGCGAGCAGCGCCTGCCGAGACCCTGGAGCATCATGCGATTGTGAGAGCATCATGCAGATCGCTCCTCACAATCGTGTAACACTCCAGGCACCCTTTCGCATGGCAAATGCGGTGCGAAAAGGGCCTATAACACCAACATTTATAAGGGTTTAATTTATTACCATATATTAGAATTGTTTGACTAGTTTCACAGGGAAACTTATCCTAAGAAGTCCCAACAATATTACAAGTTACATGTGAAGTGAACCAACTTTGGATTTTGTGCATCAAGCAGAATGTTGGACTCAATACCAGGCCCATTTCAATGCTCTGAATCTGTGGAATTGTTCTGAAATATTTAAAGAAACCAATAAAGGCTTAGAAGACTTTTTAGCTGAACAAAAATTTAACCAAAACGACTCAGCAGATACTGAAACATATTACCACAATGTGATGAAATACATCCCCTCTCCATCCCCTACTAGTAGGCCAGGATACTAGACTGTGGATTCTGCATATTTCCCTCAGTCACCTCTAGTTTTTTATAAAGCCAGAAGAATCATTTGTTAGAGAGGAGACAGATGCCCCTGGATGTGAAACTGCACCTGGTATACTGGCTATAAGTGCCAGCAACACATCAAATGAAATTTTGATGACAACACTTGCGAGATTTTTTAAAAATGTTTTTATTCATTTCTTATTGTTATAACACACCCAACACACATTACAAACAAAATGGTTCAGTATCCTTGTTTGGCTTGCCAAGCTGTGCCTTAAGTTTTTGTTTTTGTACCTGCCAAGCCAGCACATCTTATTCCGAAAGCACTTTTTTCCAATATGAAAAGTGAGGCTTATTGAAGGGAACATATTCCAAGTTTCTTTGTTGATACGAGATATAAACAGTTGGTCTCAAAGGGAACAATTAACTCCATGACAATATTTACAAAATTCAGTCTCCAAAGAGATGGAGGCATGGAAGTATCCACTAGATGTGTAAAGAATGCTCAAGTTTTGATGAGAAAAGTATCCTGACTCTTTAAGACGGCTAATGAAAAATGGTCATTCATCACAAGATTTGTTTGCATTTTGGGAGTTTTCCCCAAAAAAGAAAAGAGTAGAAAAAGGAGAGAGAGAGAGAGAGAGAATCCTTCATACATTAGCAGTCTTCTTCTTTTTCCTCCACTTATCTATCAGTTGGTGGAAGTCCACTAATTGGCCCAGAGATAGGGCCAGAAGCTCTTATCCAGCTCTGCAGATGTCAGAGCAATCTGCTACTGATCCACCTTCTGATGCATGCCTCCATCTTCTTTCCCAAGCCAAGATTCACCAGAGTTTTTCACTCTTCTAGTGTTGTACCGGTCCTTGGCCCAAACCCATATTTCAGTGAGTCAGATCCTGAGTGACCACTACCATCACCACCACCACTGAGAACAAGAAAAGATAACATCTGTGGCTTTGGAGTCTGCTTTCTTGTAAATGTCTTCCAAATCTGCATTTCATTGATTGTTCTTGTCTTGTTCATTGAAGGAGATAATTAAAAACCTAAAGTAGTCCCACATTAGAGTGTTAACACTTGCAATTTTAAAAACTGTTCTGCCAATACTTACCCTGCTGAGGTGGTGTACAGTTAGAGTGTCAAAGGTAAAGAGAAGTGAATTTCTTTTAAGAAGTAGTCCTTCACAGCCACCATTTATTAACAAATCTCTTTGCACATTTTCATAGACAACTCAAGGGCAATAGGACAGGAAGGATCTCAAAGTGGCAATTCACGTGAGGGTGAAAGACATTTATCTTAATCATGCCTAATCAGGAAATGCAGGACAAGCTAAGCTTATTCTACTTTACAATGTCCTGTTTGATGTGGTTCATCAGGGGAGGTAATTTAATTTAAAAGGATCAGGGGCTTGGTTAGATAAGCATGCCCTGAGGTATTTATTAAAAATTGCAATCCAGGTGAAGGGAAGTTCTTCTCCTCTTACTTAAAAGTCATCGAGGTAGCACCACAGTTTGCTGTGCCCTCTCTTTCACACTTTCACAAATAAAGTTAATTTTTATTTATTTCTGTTCTCAAGAGTTCTCAGTGAGATTTTGTTTGACTCAACAGTCTGGATGAAAGTAATGTTTTGCTACATTTTTATGAGAAAGTTATGAGAATATGCACACTGAGACACACACTTGTGTCTGTTTGTAGGGCTTATAGGATGTTTCCAAGAAATAGACTGGACAGGATGCATATTTTAAAAAGCAAATGGCTAAAAACTGTGCACATTTTTCCCCCAACCAATCCCATGTTTTCAGTCCATGGACAAAAACTGCATAATTTGGGTACACTGTAACAATACAAGGAATGCACAGATGAAGGAGGTAAATGCATGAAAAATGAACAGATTTCACTGCCCGAAGAAGATACAGAGTCTCATCACCTAATGTAACACAGATGGAAAGAACATGTTACTGAGGTTTGGAGAAACTCAGCAAAATGGAACTGGAGAGATTTTCACATCCTTATTGTGTCTCCTATAGGAAACTTCTCCCTCCACTTTTTAATATCACTATATACCCCCCCCCCCAAGACCTGTCATAGAATCATAGCACTCATATAGTCTTGGTTTCAAGTTGTAAGAACATAAGAAAAGCCCTGAGAGGGCAGAACAAAGTCCATCTTATTAAGGATCTCAGTAGCCAAAGTAGCTGAACAGATGCCTAAAGGGAGTCCACCAGCAGGACATAGCCCTGTCTTCTTGTGATCTCATAGCAAACAGTTCTCAGAGGCAGCTTTACTGTGCACTGGTGGTTCCACATTGTCCTGTGACTAATAGTAACATAGATTTGTTCTCCTTCATAAATTTCCTTAATCCCCTTTATCGTTAGCCAAGTTGGTTGCTACCACCATGTCCAGAAGCAAAAGAAATTCATTTAATTTCTTAAGCACTGTGTCAAAAATGCTTTTTCTGCTCTGGTACAGTTAATGCCCTTTCCCTCGCTCCTACCAACTTCATCTTCATAATGAGTGGACATGCAGAATACCCTCTTTAGCTGAGCAAGATCATGTAGGATACGCTGGCTCTAGGTATGCTGGTTCTAAACCAAGGATGGGCTAGGTGTGGCTCTCCAGATGTTGCTAGATTACAGCTCCCAGCAATACTTACAATTGCCCATGCTGGCTAGATTGCAATCCAACAACATCCAAAGGCTCACACTTTGCCCATCTCTGCCTGCAAGCACTGAAAGTGTCAAAGCATCTTAAATTGCACATGAAAATAAACTATCAGCTAGTGAGTATATCTATACTACAGAGTTACATATTTAAAATTTTATGCTTAGAAGCTGTAATGATTCACTGAATTTATAGCACTGGAGCTTTCTGGCAGAGAATTTCTAGCACTTCTTTGTCAAACTATAAATCCCTGGCTTTCTATGGGGAGGAAAAGTTATATGAAAGTGCTACAAAGGTGTAGAAGTAAGCTCATTAATGCTTACACTATACTCATACAATTCACATGCAAAACAAAAGAGAACAATTAAAAAGTATATATTATTATTATTATTATTATTACTATTACTATTATTATTACTATTATTATCTTTATTTATAACCTGCTTTTCTTCTCGAGAGGACTCATAGAATAAATGCCATATAGATCAAGACACATAGGATAAACACCATATAGATCGAGAATACTTAAAAAAATAAAGATTAAAGCACTTGGATGTAAACAATGCTATGAATGAATAAGAACATCCCTAGAACAGTCAACTCCAATGTCAGTGATAAATCTTGCTGCCAGGGCAAAAAGAGAAATTTTGTGAGTGTCCAGACTTGGTAGCATGCAGGAGATAGAAAATATTTTCTGGGACACAATTAGAGTGTAAGCAAGGCAGAATAGATCTCACAAATGTAGTTCTTAGTTCTGCATATAAGGACAAATGAACAAGTAATGAGGCAAAGGTATGAAAATTACCTTTTCAGATTAACATGTTTTCTATTTATTGCCTTTCAAAATGATTTCTGCTCTTACAATTGTATCACCACACTCACTGCTCCATCTCTTAAAATGCAAAGGAGGGAAGACTTTGGCCCTTTCTGCATGGCATTTGCCATGTGAAGGGGTGCCTGGAGCATCGCGCAATTGTGAGGATCAATCTGCATGACACACTCACAATCGCACTACTCTCCAGGGGCCGGTAGGTGCCGATCGGGCACCTTTTCATTTTTGGCTGGAAGCCGAAAATGGTGCGCGATCGCGCATTGCTCCCAGGCCCCACATGCACTTAGCTGGCATGCAGAGCCTCTGGAGCTGCGCCAGTCACACTTCCTGCCCCAGCACAGCCTAGGAAACTCCCAGGCTGCACTGCAGAAGGAAGAGGCGGGGCTCTCGCACGAGCAAGGAGCTCATGTGGAGCTGAAGCAGCAGGGACGTGAGAGCCTCTCGCCGGAGGCTGCTCACGCAATCCCCACACCCAGTGCAGGAAAAAGGTAAGGTGGGGAAAGGGCCTTTGTCAGGTGTACATAAACTGAGTATCACTCTTTATTTCTGCTCCACCCACTCCTCCACAATTACCTATCATTAGTTCACTTATGTAATTTCTTTCTTCTCTTTCTTGTTTGCTTTGTGTTTTCTTATCTTCTTTTTCTTTTGTTTCTTGTCTCTTTTTTTCTTTTTTCTTTTCTCCCTTTCTTCTTTCTCTTTCTGCATATTGTGTTCAGATGCACATTAGTAGGCTATGCATAATATGTATACTATCTTTTGTTTTCTTATATGTCTTTTTTATCCTTCCACAAAATTTAAATAAATTTTAAAGAATTTTTAAAAAACTACACGTGCCACCAAATAGACACGGACAAATCTATCCATTCAGGTCTGTGTATGCTTTTCTCCAATTCTGACATCTTTGTCTATGTTTTTGGACTGGAGAACTGCATCACAAAATTCAAAGAGGTGTGAATTTCAAAGAAAAACTGTGTTTTAGCTTCCGTATTGGTTCACAACTGTGAGATGTAGTGGTTTCATGTTACAATGTGAGCTAAACAATTTCCTCCATGCTTTGCTAATAGACATAATGCAAATTTTACACACCATAAAAGTAGGATTCAAACGCATGTATGTGTAAAGTGTTGTGGTATAGTGTTTTGAATGTTGGACTAGGACTCTGGAAGAACAGATGTGCATCCCTACTCAGCCTTGGATATTCATTGGATGACCTTGGCCAAGTCATACTCTCTTGGCTGGAGATGAAGGCAATGGGACCCCACCCCCTTTGAATCAATCTTGCCAAGAATACCCCATGTGTTGATTTGAGGGCACATAACAACAACTTCAGTGGTCGGTCTGGTTTTACTGATAACACCTTTCACAACTGGTACTGCTAGTATATCCTGTATACCTTTGCGTCCTGCAGTTGTCTGGAGTATAGGGAATTCAATTCAAGATTTTAGTTCTTACCTTTAAAGTCATACAACGTGAGGAGCACATCACTCTCTATGAGCCTGCCCATGACATTATCACTGTGGAGGCCACAATGTCTTCTTCACTTGCTTTGGGTACCTTTTTCTCAGAAAAAGGAGAGAAACTTCTTGGCTATGGCACCCTCACTTTGAAATAGCCATCCCATGGAGAGGGTGACTGAAAGAAAAGCTGCAGTAATTTTAGCCCTGGCTCAACTCCATCTTATTTTCAGAGGCATTGTAATTTGCAAGTTCTGTCTATTTCATTGTATTTCATTTTTTGCTTTCCATGATGAGGGTGTGTTTCAGGTGTTTACATTAATACACTGCCATGTTACCAATAAGAATGAAGGGCAGGTTAGAAATGTGTCAATAAATAAATAAAAATAAATACATTATTGGTACCAACTTGTGTTTTTTTTTCCTTGTTTTCTTACATGCAGTCTCAGAATTACCTGAATTTATGCAGGAAAGTAGGACTTTACAAATTTGTTTTGGCACAAGGTATAGCTGTGAGGAGCCATAAATATGCAGCTTCTGATGGTTCTCCAAGAGACAAACAAGCACCACAAAAATGTTTATTACTACCTTTGGGATGAGAACAGCAGACAGGTATAAACTGTCATGCGCTTAAAAATAGATTTAATGAGATTGTTCCTGAAACCCAGAGCACAAGAGAATCCCTCTCCCAATGTTATTACAGATGTTCCTGGAGAAATAAACAAGCTTAACCAAAAGAAACAAAACTGTGTTTCACACTTTTTGCCAATGTGATGTGCCTCCTAGGCAGAAAGGAAACTAGGACAAGTGAATTAATGCTGGGGGACATTCCTTGACACCATCACTTCACTTTGAAGACCCAGGATGTGCTACAACCCAAATACAGTACAATCTTTTCATCCTTTCCTGTTTTGTCATACATGTATTTTGTTCAGTAAATGAAGAAAATGACATAATAACCAGAGGGAGATGCAAAGCTTCTCCAAGCATCCAAATTTGGCAGGGACAGTCCTGATTAATCCTCTGTCATCACACTTTTCAGCTGCTTTTAAAATGTCACAATTTCTCTTTCCTCTTCCCACTTTCCCTTTTTGTCCTCAGATTCCATCAATGGCTGCAAACTGAGTTGAAGGTGCAAAGTAGTTTGCACTCAACTCAGTAGTGGGGAGAGGGGAGGAGAGGGCAGAATCTTGCCTTTCCCGGTAGGCTCAGATGAAAGCAAACTACTGCAGCTTTTCCTAACTTGTTTGTTCTTCCTCCGTAATAACTTTTGCCTTCTTCACTTCACTCAGATGTTGCTTGGTCACGTGTCCTGTTTCTCATCTGTGAAATGTTGGAAGGAATGCCAAAGTGAAGCAGTGCCTGAAGAAGTGTGTTCACAAATGGACATTCCTCTTCCTTCTGCAGCACAGCCTAGCACTTACCTAGGAAGAAGTTCACAAATAAGAGCCTGGGGCAAACATATCTGAAATATTGTCTCCTACTATATGAACCTGCACATTTTTAAAAAAATTCATGTCATTTTCATTTAACACAATAAAGAAGACCAAAAATTGTATCATTGACATCTTTTAAGAAAAACAAGTTTGGATTTTTTAAATATATCCCCAGAAAGATAAAGAATGTTAGGTTATTGAAATATTCACAACAGTTGTTTCTTGTTAGTATACAAAGCCACATACATTTATAAACATGGGCCCTTTCCGCATCCTACCTTTTCTCAGTGCTGGCGTGTGGTGATTGCGCGAGCAGCCTCTTATAAGAGGCTCTTGCTTCCCTTCTTCTTTAGCTCCGCACGAACTTCCTGCTCGCACGAAAGCCCCACCTCTTCCTTTTGCAGTGCAGCCTGGGACCTTCCCAGGCTGCACTGAGACAGGAAGCGCAACCGGCCCAGCTCCCGAGGCTTCGCACACCAGGAAAGTGCGCACAGGGCCCAGGAGCAATTTCGGCTGAAAGCTGAAAATGTAAAGGTGCCCGATAGTTGCCTGCCAGCCCCTAGAGCCTTGCGCGATTGCGAGGGCGTCATGCAGATCGCTCCTCGCAATCACATGAGGCTCCAGGCCCTCTTTCGCATGGCAGATGCCTTGCGAAAAGGGCCATGGAAGAGAATACTAAAACATTAAAACTTTTCTAACCATCTACAAACATGAATTTCACTCTTTGGGAAGACATTCATCATGTGTCTACAGCTCGCTCCTTTGATATTTCAAACATATATAACTGAAAAATAATGGCAATGAAATAAGACCAAAATTCACCTGGAAGTTCTTCACTGAAGGCTTCCTGTCTCTGCTCTGAGAGAACCTGCATGAAATTCAAGACTACCAGCAGAGGGCTTGTTATCTGTCCCACCACTTTGTTAGAGTAGGTTGATGTGATGTGTGACAGGACTTTCTCTGTAGTAGCAGCCCAACTCTGGAACTCCCTGACAAGGGAAATAGGGTCAGTTCCATCTCTTCTAACCTTCTGTCAGGCAGCTAAAATAGTATTATTTCTCACGGCCTTTGGGCTCTGTAACCATTCTAGTTGTTTTAACTGCTTGGTTTTAAGGAGCACTTTTAATTAGATTTTTTTTCTTTTTTAAATAAAGTTTTAATATCTATGTATTTGTTTGAATGATTTTGTCCATTGTGCATGGCCTCAGTGGCCATGGGAGCCTGAGAGTTGATATATTACATGTCAGAGAGAGAGAGAGAGAGAGAGAGAGAGAGAGAGAGAGAGAGAGAAACCACTCAAAACATTGCAATCAGGCATCTTCTTCAGAGGCAATTGTGACAATCTCTTCAAAGAGTTCTTCTTCAGAATATTATTTCACACAGGATGCTTCTAGTAACTATCCCACGGGAGGGAGATATTTACTGAAGCACATTCACATTTGGAAGAAGCTATTCTACTTCAAGCACCAATTGAAGGTTCACCTTTCCTTTTGCTCTCTTACAACAATTGCTGTTGATTTCCTTTGTCTCTTGTAACCATAATGGGGTATGCCTTGCATTCCTTTGAATCTTGAACCAAATTGGGGTGCTTCAAGGATATTTGAATCAAGGTAGTGCTCCTCCAAAAGAGACTCCTTCAGATGCTGAACTAAAGCTTTGTCAGAAGTGCAAATGTAGGCCCTTTCCGCAGGATGCTATTATTCCGGCATGGGAATGGGAGAGGAGTGGGACCACAATGGTGCTTCAGCATGATGTTGTCACAGTCCTGTCCTTCTCCCATTGCCAAGCAGTGCAGTCATGGGTTAAACCATTGATAGATTTTTCCTGTCAGTGATACATGATTGCACTACCATCCCACACTTACCTAGTCTATAGAAGCCCCAGAAGTGCAATGGAGGCACTTCCTGCTCCAGCACAGCCTGGTTAAGTGCTAGGCTGTGCTATAGAAGGAAGAGGCATGTCCATTGCACTTCTTTAGCAGAGAGCCAGCCACTGTGTGTGTGTGGGTGCTCCTGTTGCACTTCCTTCCTCGCAGAGCTGCTGCCTGAAGAACCACCGGAGCACAATGGGATAAGGTAGGGTGCAGAAAGGGCCTTAGAAAGAGACACAGGGACCTAGACACTAGCTCTATTCAGGTATTCTCTAAACATCAATGCCTAAACAAGTGGGAAGATATGTGCACAAGTGCTGCTTCCTCTGTCAGTACTTTTATCACTCTCCTCAGCTGGGGAAGATCTTTCTGAAGAGAAGAGTTTCTTCTATATGTGGAAGATTTCCATGTGATTCAGAATTCTGACTTTCCAGTAGTCTGAATCATGTGGGGAACCTCCATTGATTAAGGAAGCTTTCTTTTTAATGCAAGTCACCCATGTCTATGGAGACCAATGGAAATTATGATAGGGAGTAGAGTTAGGCTGCACACATGGGCACTTTCCCCATGATGATGGCATCCCAGCATGGGGACATGAGAGGAATGGGACTGCAATGATGCTTCTGCAGACTTTGTTACACTCCTGCCCTTCTCATATCACTAGCTGGTGTGATCAATGACTCCCAATTGGGTAAACCTTCCATTGCACTGGCCAGAAGCACAATCTAGGCATTTACTCTCCTACTGCGGCAAGGGAAGAAAGCCAGTTGCAGTCTGGAAGAACAGTGTGTGTCTATCACACTCCCTTCTGCAGGCAGCCGGTTGCATATGGAGAGGAGCATTGGGGACACTCTCTTTTCCTGCCAGATGCACTGCCAGGATTATGATGGGATGATGCAGGAAAGCGTTGTTGTGAGGAAAAGGCCTTAATGAATGTCTGAATATAATTAGTGTGTCCACTAAAACTGATTATTTCCTCCTCCTCCCCAGTCGTCCATGTAGGGAAAATGCCAGGCAGGGAGTAGGGAATGGGAAAGAAGCAGGTATTAATTTGCAACTGGCATCTTTCAGTCACAGTACATAGTTTTCTGTACAGAAAGGTTGGATATTGAAGTTACATTACTGACAAGACTGCTTCAGCTGCTGTTGCTAGTTTTTGCTCTCTGCAGCAGGAATGTGGGCTCTATGGGACTAAGAACAGTGTAACATTATTTGCATGGTTGGAAAATGTTGGATGCAAGTTTAGGATACTGAGAAAGGATTTTGTTTTGTTTTGTTTTTTTAAATATTCAAGCTTCTCCATAAAGTAGGAAAAATACTTTAAAAAATGACTTAAAAAAAAAGTCTAATCGGGGCTAAACTGAAACTGACTGATAGATCTATCTAGGCAAAATCTTTGGGTGCTGAAATGTCTTTTTTAAATCCTACATTTAGGAGAGCCCAGACTCAGTCCTTGGGATCTCCAAGCAGAAGGGTCAGGAGGCATTGTGCTGGGAAAGATTCCTGCTATAGATCATTGAATATGCCAGTGTCAGAGTATTAAGTACTGGCTTAGATAGACAGATCATCTAGCTGGTATAGCGAGACCAGGGTTCAAGTCCCCGTTCAGCAAAAGAAACCCATTCAGTGGCCTTGGGAAAGTCTCACTCTCTCAGCCTGAGAGGAAAGCAATGATAAACTTTCTCTGAATAAATCTTTCCAACAAAACTCCTAGGATAGGGTCACCATCATTCTGAGCTGACTTGAAGACACATAATATCAAACAAATGAAAAACAAAATGAGGCAGCTTCCTGTCTTTCCATCCAGCATCTGAGGAGAGGTGGCAACATACCTCGTGTCTGCAGCGCATATGTTGAACATTATTGGATGTTTTCCTTTTGTAAATATCACAGCTTCATTGGAAATCTCTGGGATTACAGTGAGACACATAGCAGGACACCGTAGATTCTACTGAATGCAAGAGGGTAAGATGCATTTATTGATGCTGTGTTAGGGTGCTTAATACTCCTTCTAACCCTACATGCTTTTTAGGCCTTGAGTGATAAAAGCATTTAATTTTTCAGAGTACTGTCTTTTCCACCAGATGTAAGGCACACACAAAATACGCATCTCTCCCTTTCTCTAACTATTCATCCAAACATAGTACAATCTTATTGCATCGTTCAATTTGTACTCAGGGTAGGCATCCAGGTTTCTCTTCTTTCTTTTTTTTCCTTCTTTTCCTTTTTTTTTAAAGGCTTGATGACATAAACTCTGGTTCTGAAGAAAAAAAAACCTCTATATGGAAATAGGAAGTAGAGAAGAAATATTTTCAAAAGAGAGACTGCATGACAGAACACAAAGAACATGAGAAAGTTTGAGAAATTACTGTTTTGGGCTACAGTCACAAAATCTCCCACCCAATAGGCTATCTGGGATAGCAACATCTACTATGTACCCACTCTACACCATTATAAATTCTGCCCCATCCCAAATTTCTAGCATTGCAGGGGTGAGACACTGAAATTGTTCATACCTAGATTTCTTCTCTTCACTGTGTTTGTACTCTCCTCTGTGTTTGCATTCTTGAATCTTTTCCAGATGCCTAAACTAAAATGCTCAACTGTAAAAGCTCAACTCTAAATGCTCCAAAATTTTAAGTTACTCTGACACTAGAAATTTGGAACTGGAAAGGAAAATTCATTGAGGATCAGACTTCTTATTTGGGAAGCAGTGCCCTCATGTTGCCCCCACCCCGCCCCAGTATAGTTACACCCATGGTGCAAGATACAACTGACAGCTTGGGTTTTAGTGTAACAATCTCAGTTCATATGTTACCTGTGGTGGCAGTAGCAGCAGGAAAGAATCCATAATACTGTTAACAAATCTATGAGCTGGAGCTCTCACAAGTACATGTGACCTCACCGCACTTCCTTTTTCCAAAGGAAGGCCATTTCCACACTATACTGTTATAGTGCTATTATTCCATTTTCAGCATCTTATGGAATCCTGGGACTTGCAGTTTAGGGAGGGGCTTTTAGAATTCTCAGCCAGAGAGCTCTTTGACCTCAGGAAACTACAAACCCCAGAATTCCACAGGATGTTGAAAGTGGAATAATAGCACTATAGCAGTGTAGTGTGGAAATGGCAGAAGATTATCAGGACTGTTTCTAGGTCAAAACCCCCTTCTTCAGTGGGAACAGTTTCTTCTTTGTTCCTCCACTAAGTGGTTCCTCCACTGAGCAACCAATGCTAGTTGAAACAATGATGGTAAGCTGAGACATTCCATGAGTACATCAACCACTTAAGTTTGATGTAGAGTGTGGATGACTCCATTTACTTTAGACTGTGCTAATGCAAAGGCCAAAATTAAGTCCAATGCTTTTATGTTTTTTTCCCTGCCCTTTATTAAAGAGAAAGAAGATGGATATGGAGAGAGAATAAGGCCTTTTCCATAGGACATCGTTGTCCCACACTGGGGACAGAAGAAAGATGGGACCCAGATGAAGGTTCTGCATGATGTCATTCAGGTCCCATCCTTCTCCTATCCCCAGGTGGTGTGATCTTGCTGCAAATCATTGACGGGTTTTCCTCATCAATGACCAGCAATTGCAGTGCCCTCCTGCCACCCTCCCACATTTACCTGAGCTGCAGAGCAACAGGAAGCACAATGCCTGCACTTCCTGTGCCAGAACAGCCTGGAGCAGTACCCAGCTGCACTGTGGAAGCAAGAGGTGTAGCTATCATGCCTTCTGCAGGCATGCCAGTGCAGAGGGGAGTGCTCCTGTCATGCTTTCCTCCTGGGAGAATCTCTACTGAGATCCCCAAAAGACACAATTGGGATCAGGTTGGGCACAGAAAGGGCCCAAGAGAAAGATTTTATTTGTCCATTCCTCCTTCACTTTAATCCTCTGCTATATTCAATGGATGGCACCAATTTGTGTGTGTGTGTGTGTGTGTGTGTGTGTGTGCACGAGTGCACCATTTGGCCTTAAACCTTCAATTTCCTTTAGTCTCATTTCACTGGCTGGTGAGCTTCCAACCATTCAGCTCTTGTTTCTCTTGCTCTATGAAAGTGACAGTGACTTCCTTTTTGGGGCTATCTTCCAAAATTATCATGGTAACAGTAAATGGGGAGAGGTAAGCAGCCCAGTAACGTTGTATGTTCAATGGAGCTTGAGGGTTTTCTTGTTATCTTGGCGAGCCATTGTTTTTAGACCGTGTTTCTTTATCTCCTTCATCATTTGCAAGGGGATTTACTAGAGAGAAAAACAAAGAAGATCCATAGTAATAATCTATTGCTATCTCCTTCAAATACCATGTGTGACTGCTGTCTGTAATTTACCTTTCTTAATCAGAGTCCACTAGGTCAGGCAGACTTCTTGCTCCCCAAATCAGCTGACAGGCATAACACATACATTGCTTCATAGTACACCATTATAGAACCCTGATGTCACTCTAACTGTTATGGCTTCATCCTATGGGATCCAGCGATTTGTACTTTGTACAAATTTGTATAGATGTCAGTGATTCATACTTAGGCCATTTCCACACTACACTGTTATAATGCTATTATTCCTGTTTCAACATCCTATGGAATCCTGGGGTTTGCAGTTTAGAGAGGGACATTTAGAATTCTCAGCCAGAGAGCTCTTTGGCCTCAGGAAACTACAAGGTGAAGACCCTTTTCGCACCTTACCTTTTCGCGGTGCTGGGGTGTGGGGCTCGAGTGAGCAGCATCTGGAGAGAGGCTTTTGCTTCCCTGCTTCTTTGGCTCTGCACGAGCTTCCTGCTCATGTAAGAGCCCCGCCTCTTCCTTTCACAGTGCAGCCTGGTACCTTCTCAGGCTGCACTGAGACAGGAAGTGCGACTGGCCCAGCTCCCGAGGCTCCGCATGCAAGGTAAGTGCATGCGGGGCCCCGGAGTGATGCGCGTCTGCGCAGCATTTTCAGCTTCAAGCCGAAAATGAAAAAATGCATGTGCGGTATTTTTTCCTTAATCCTAACTCTTGTAAAACATACCACCACATCCCTCGGCCAATTCTTCTCTTTTGCGATTCTAGAATTAGCTCTAAACATCCGATCTATTTCTCTCTCCATGTCTTCTTCTTTCATCCCAGTATAGTTCGCCAAAGCTGTGATCACTTTCTCCTCCAAGAGTTCTCCAGGAGTTTCCCTTATTCCTCTCAACTTGATACATTTCTCTCGATATCTCAATTCTTGTTGTCTTAATCTCAGTTCTTCCTGTTTTTGAGTTTCTGTCATGATTTCCTTCTCTTGTTCTGTTTTGTTTTAACTTGGATCTCCTGAATGTCCGTTTTCATTATTTTAATGTCTTTACCCATGTTATCCATTCTCTTTACGATACAGTCCAATTCCTTCCGAATATCTGCTTTAATTTCCACCCTTGTATCCTTCATTTCCTGTCTCATCTCCACTTTTAAACTTCTGATCTCATTTAAGATTTCAGCCATTTGCTGTCCCATTTCCACCGATGTTCTTCTTATTGGGTCAATCAATTGTAATTGAGTCTGTGTTTTGGCTCCCTTCCTTAATCCAGATGCCATTTCTTCTTCTTCTTCTTCTTCCACTGTTTTTTTTTTAATGTATTACCTCTTAGTCATCGCTAGATGGCGCTAACAAGCCTCTTCTGCTCTTCCCCACAGTCTCTTCAAGAGTTAATTTTAAGGTGATTTCTTTGTTGTCTCTAATCTTGCTGACTCAAGGTCACTTCTCTCGCAGCTGTTTCTATTTTGAATTATACCTCTGTCCTTCAAGCCCCACACAGTTATTAACACAGTATTAACACAGTTTATGTCCTTCCCAATATTCACAAATTGATTAATAAGTCTAAGTCTAATATTTCAATTAATTCATTTATATATTCACTCACTTATAAATCTATTATGTGAAATATAAAGCGATTATATATCCAATCAGTTAATTCATTTATAAATCCGCTATATATCAACTTATTATATCAACTTATTACTATGACTCTATTATTCTCTGTAACAGTTCAAGTAATTAACAAATATCATTCAAACATTGCCACTCCTCTCCCCCAATCTTATTCCGTCTGACCAGTTTTCCGACAAACTCCGACACGCTTCCCACCGGCACCAGCTGACACCAACTGTTTTCAGACGCTTTCTTACTAACTCTTCCTATATCTTTCTGTCTCTTTTTCTCTCTTCTGTCTCTCCCCGTTAGATCACAGTTCAGTTTTTGACCTCAGTCTTCTTAATTTAGCTTTTTCGACTCTGATTCACCCTCTGCTGTTTCTGCAATCTTTACTAGCGAGCTCTAGCGACTTCAGTTGTTCCTTCTCCAACTTGTTCCCCTTGGTCGTCCCTGTTCTTCCCGCGAGCTCAAGCCAGTATTGTCTATTATTCTGTCGCTCTTCACCAAATTCTCTGTTGTTTATTCAGTCCACTATTTGTTAAATCTCTCTCCAAAGAAATTTTCCCGATTGCTGTTCAGTCCTCTTTTTCCCTCTTATTGTCTCTCTCTTCTGTTAACAGTTTCTCACTTCACAGTCTCTGTTAAGCAGCGAGCTCAAGCGTTGCCGCGAACTCCAGCTGTGCTCCGGTATCTCCTTCAGTTGCCTCTCGTTCAATTTCTCGATCTCCTTTAGAGTTTTTTTTCCCTTGTATCTTTGTCTTAAATTCTTCCCCCTCTCAACCACATTCTTCGCTAGTTATTTGCAAAGTTTCCAGTCTGTCTCAGTCCGTTTCTATTAATGTCTATTTATGTCTATAAAAGTCCTATTTTCTTGGGATTTCTTACCTCCCTTCTCTCTCTCTTCCACATGGATTCTCCTCTTTGTCTCCTCTCCTCCTCTCCCTTGAATTAAAGGTTGGTCCGATCTTCCAATCTTTGAGAAAATATATTTGGGACTTAAGTGATGTCCTGCTCTTCAAATTTGTACTGTTAACTCGAACTGTTCAAGTTAAAAAGTCTCAGACGATGCTAGGCTGCCATAGCAGTTACTACCCGAGAGGACGTGGAACTCTACGACCTCTCTCCTTCAGCATTCGAGACCAATTGTTCTCTAGCCTAGAGAAAACAGTTAGTGATTGAAGATAAAACAATAAAAATTTTCAAAGATATACCATTTGAAATTCTGAAAAAAAGACAAGAATACAAGTTTCTGACCCAACTTTTACAGAAACATAGAATTATATATAAATGGGAGAGACTGGAGGGAATATCTTTTACATATAACAGAGGAGATATAAGATCTCAAACACTGTAAGAGCGAAAGAAATTTATGACAAACTTAAAAGAGAGTTAGAAAGACCAGATGATCGGAAGAAAGGGAGAAAACAGGAGAAAGAACAAGGCAGTCTGGAAGAGACTTCAGAAGTTGGGGAGGAGGAACAGAATACGGAAGGGGAAGAGAGAGAGGAAAAAGAAAGTAACCCAGAATCAGAGATAGAACAAGAGGAAGAGGAAGATTCACAAAAGCCTGAATTGGAGGTTGAAGACTTATACGCAGAGGAAGAAGATATATAGGAGAAAACATAGTTGAAAAAGATGGTCACGAAGATTCTCTTCTGGAATGTAAAAGGGCTGAATTCGAACTACAAAAGATGGCAGATTTTTCATTACCTAGAGAAAATTAAAACAGATGTGATTTGTTTGCAGGAGACAAAAATTAGAGAAAAAGATAATAAATATTTGAGAAACCCCAAGTTGGGAAAATGCTACATTTCTGCATCATCAAAGAAGAAAAAAGGGGTTGTTTTATACGTTAATCAGAAATACCCCTCTGAGATGAAATTTCATGATAAAAAAGGACATTATTTGGGAGTGGAGATGCAACTTCCAGAAACTAAACTTCTTGTGATAGGAATATATTCCCCAACAGAAGAAAAAAGTAAATTTTATAAAGAGTTACAACAGGCAATATTGAGATACCCAGAAGAGGCGGACCAAGGAAATTATTTATTAATGGGAGATATGAATGGGGTGATTGACCCCAATATAGATAGATCAATATCCAGGTTGCAAGGAAAAAAATACGGAAAACTCCCACAATCGTTCTTTAAATTAGCAGAAATGTTGGCTTTACAAGATGTCTGGAGAGGGGTATATAAAGACTCTAAGGGATATACGTTTTACTCGGATGCTTATAAATCGATGTCGCAGATTGACATGTTTATGATTTCAAAAAGCTTACAACAAAAGGTAAAGGATATGGAGATACTTCCGAGGACGTTATCCGACCACAATCCTATCCAATTGGAATTAAGAAGCGTAAAGAAAGAAATAAGATGGAGGCTTAATGACTATCTCTTTCAAAATGAACATTGCGTTCAAAAGATAAAGGAGGCAATCAAAAATTATTTTGAAGAGAACATGACAGAGGATCTAAAGATGACAACTATCTGGGATGCTAGCAAAGCAGTGATACGTGGACATTTCATTAAATTGGGCTCGGAATTCAAGAAGAAAAGACAAGAAAAATATCAAGAATTAATGGAAAAGGTTAAATTACAAGAAGAAAAATTGAGGAGAAAACCGACGGATAAAAAGGCAAGGTTGGAATTAAAAATTTTACAAGACCAAATTAAAGCTGAAAATCAATTAGAAATAAGCAGAAAGCTAATTTGGATGAAACAAAAGTACTTTGAGCATGCAGATAAACCGGGGAGATGGTTGGCCCACAAATTAAGAAAGGAGAGAGAAAAGAGATTAATTCTGGAAATAAATACAGGGAAGAAAATAACAGCAAATCAAGCAGAAATAAAGAAAACTTTCTATAATTACTACAAAAATCTTTATAGTTTGAAAATACAAGAAAAGACACAAAAGAAATTAGATGAATATTTGGCTAATCAGAAAATACAGCAAATATCAGAAGAGAACAGACAGAGGATGGACGCTAAGATTACAGTAAAGGAGATAATGGATGCGATCCAAAAATTGGATACATCAAAAGCACCAGGACCAGACGGTCTCTCCGCAACGTATTACAAGAAGTTGCAAGAATTTTTAAGAGGGTCTTTGGAAAAATTGTTCAATGAAATCACTGTGAATGGAAAACCAAATTCCTGGAACGAGGCTAATATTACATTAATTCCAAAAGAAGGGAAAGATTTAAAAGATCCAGGGAGTTATCGTCCAATCTCACTTCTCAATATTGACTATAAAATATTCACTAATATACTGGCAGAAAGATTGAAGAAAATACTACAAGAAGTGATTCAGAAAGAGCAAAATGGCTTCCTCCCCAAAAGACAGATTAGAAACAATATTAGAACAATTTTGAATATTATTGAATATTACGAAAAGAATAATGAAAAGAAATTGGCGTTGATTTTTATAGATGCTGAAAAAGCTTTCGATAATCTCAGGTGGGATTTCATGATAGAAGTGCTGGAAAAAATGGACTTTGGAAAGGCATTCCTGAACTGGATTAAAGAAATTTACAAAGAACAAAGAGCAGCAATAATAATTAATGGAGACAGAACAAAGCAATTCGAAATTGAGAAAGGGACACGACAGGGGTGCCCGTTATCACCGCTCTTATTTATAACAGCACTAGAGGTTTTGTTAAATGCGATTAGAAGCGATCCCGAAATAAAAGGATGTAAAATTAAAAGTCAAGAACACAAAGTGCGAGCTTACACGGATGATTTGTTGATTATCTTAGAAAACCCAGAAATAAGTACTGGAGCTCTCTTACAGAAGTTAAATGAATTCGGAGAAATTGCTGGGTTAAAGGTCAATAAAGAAAAAACGAGAATCATAACGAAGAACATAAGAAAGGAGGAGGAAAGAGAACTTGCCCAAAAAACAGAATTTAAAATAGAGCATAAAATTAAATATTTAGGAATATGGATCTCAAAGAGAAATAATGAGCTATATGAAAACAATTATAAAACAACATGGAAGGAAGTAAAAAAACTGTTAGAAAATTGGAGCACCTTAAAGTTGTCAACATTGGGGAGAATATCCGCAATTAAAATGAATGTGCTGCCTAAATTAAATTTTCTCTTCCAAAATTTACCTATTATTACTAATGAAAAACCCTTCAAGGAATGGCAGAGAGATTTGTCAAAGTTTATTTGGGAAAATAAAAGACCTAGAATAAAATGGAAGCTACTCACGGAAAAAAAGGGAAAAGGAGGCTTTGATTTACCGGATTTGAAACTATACTATTATGCCAGCGGGCTTACTTGGATTACAGAATGGATAACATTACAAGATGAAACTATGTTAAACTTAGAAGGAGCGGGAAAAAGAATGGGGTGGCACGCATATATGTGGTATAAGAAGTACAAAATAGATAAAGAATTCCAGAACCACTATTTAAGGAAAGCGCTGCTAATAATTTGGTTGCAATTTAAGAAAAAATACTATGTAAAAATACCTCAATGGTTGTCATCACATGAAGCGTTGTATGGGAGATGGAAGGATCCACAAGATAAATGGATAAGATACAGTGATATAGTAATAGAAAAACGAAATCAAGTACTTACGTTAAAATCAAGAGAAGAAATTGAAGTAGCGGGACTCAAATGCCATTGGTTTCTATATAGACAATTATATGAAAGATTTCAAATGGATAAGAAACTAGAAGGAATAGAATCGGTAACGAAAGAAGACCTATTTGGAAATATAATATTAGAATCAAAGAAGCAAACAATATCTAAATTATATAAACTACTGTTGGAAAGAGAATTAGAATCGGAACAAATAAAGGAAGTAATGATAAAATGGTCTAAGAATATAGGTTATGAAATTCAACTTGAACATTGGGAGAGAAGTTGGAAGGACACGAATAAATTTACCGCAGCCCAAAAACTGAAAGAAAACTATCTTAAAATGTTCTATAGATGGCATATGGATCCGGTAAAACTAAATAAGATGTACAAAACAGAGAATAAGTGTTGGAAGTGTAGTAAGGATAATGGTACTTATTTTCACATGTGGTGGACGTGTGAAAAGGCAATTACCTTTTGGAAAAAAATTCATGGAAGAATGTTGGAAATTTTACAAATTAATCTGCTGCTATTACCAGAACTATTTCTATTAAACATGGCGCAAAAAATAGGCAAAGAAATTAAAAGAAAATATTGGAAAGCGATTCTTTATATGATAACAGCGGCGAGATTAATCTACGCACAGAAATGGAAAAATGAACATATACCACAAATAGAAGAATGGTTGATAAAAGTGGCAGAATTTAAAGAAATGGATAGACTAACAGGCATGATACAAGGTAGAATGCAAGGTGAACATGAAGAAGTTTGGAAAATAGTAGAGGAGTATATAATAAAAGAGGGATATAAGACTGATGAATAAGGGATAAGGATTCTTAAAATTTACGAATAACGATGGAAGGTTTATAAGAATATAAAACAGGCCGACAAGAGGGAAAGAACAAACAATACAATAATGGAAAAAGAAAGTAGGAAACAGGTAAAGGTTTTACTCCAAAAGGGGATTTTAATAAGAGAAACTTGATTGGGACAGGAAGAATGGGACCTAGTGAAGTCCAGGAAGTAAATTTTGGGAATCTTTGTTCTTTCTAGAAGAGGAAGTAGATCATAAAGAAATGAGTGAAGGAAATGAAGGGTAGAATGAAATTGAAGAAGAAAGATAGTTGAAAGTAAGTAAGAAGGATGTTGGAATGATAGAAGGGAAGAACATAAGAACATAAGAATATAAGAAATATAAATTACTTCGGTTGGAAATGTTAAATTGAATGTGGGAGAAAGTGTGGTATGGGTGTAATGTGATGTAAATGTGGGGGGTATGGGTTTAATGGGATGTTTAACGTGTTATAAAGATGTATTGGGGTGTCTGTATGGTTTGTAGTGTGATGTAATGTGTTTTTAATGCATAAATTTAAATAAAAAAAATTAAAAAAAAATGCATGTGCGGTCCATGTCAGGCGCTGGAGTGTTGCGCAAATGTGAGTGGGTTGTGTGGACCGCTCCTCACATTTGCGCGACGCTCAAGGGGCACTTTTGCATTGGAAATGCCGTGCAAAAAGGGCCTCAGAATTCCACAAGATGTTGAAAGTGGAATAATAGCACTATAACTGTGTAGGGCGGAAATGGACAAATTTGAATTCTTTGCTGCAAAGTGTTTCATCCACTTCCCTGATCTCCAGCACTAGAACTCTCTAGGAAAGAATTCCAAGTATCTTAGCAAACAAAAGCCCCCAGGACCCCATAGGTTACAGCCAGGGAAGTTAAAGAGGCAACAAATGACTAAAAATGTGCAGTATTGATAAAATGGCAAACCACCTCTGAGGCCCTTTTCGCATGGCATTTTGCAAGTGAAAGGGCCCCTTGAGCGTTGCGTAAATGTGAGGAGCAGTCTGCATGATGCTCTCACATTTGCGCGACGCTCAAGAGCCAGATGCACAGCGCATAGGCATTTTTTTATTTTTGGCTTTTGGCTGAAAATGGTGCTCGCTCGTGCACTGGTCAGGGGCCTGGGGCATACTCACCTGCCGTGCGAAGCCTCCTGAGCCATGCTGGTCGCGCTTCCTGCCCCAGGGCTAGCCTCCAACTCCCAGGCTGCACTGCGGAAGGAAGGGGCGGGGTGCGGGCAGGGCCCTCGCGCTAGCAGGAAGGAACTGCAGAGCACAAGCAGGAGGTTTTAAAGAGCATTCCTCTCAAGCCTTCGTGCACGAGCCGAGCAGCCCAGCAGTGCGAAAAGGTGAGGTGCGAAAAGGGCATGAGTATCCTTGTATAAGAAAACCCCATGGGAGTCAACATAAGTCAACTGGTTATTTGAAGGCAAGCATGTGCGTGTGCACACACACACACAAATGCACACACTGATAAACCTCTAATTTCAAATGTAAAATGCTAGAGTCTAGGACCCTTTTCGCACGCTGTTTCTAAAGTGAAAGGGCCTTTTGAGTGTCGCGCTAATGGGAGGAGCGGTCCGTACAACACACTCCCATTTATGCGACGCTCAAGAGCCAGACGCAAAGCGGACACGCACCTTTTTATTTTTGGCTCTAAGCTGAAAATGTTGCTCAGTCGCGCAATGCTCCCAGGGCCAGCGCGCACTTACCTGCTGTGCAGTGCGTCGGGAGCTGGGCCGGTTGCACTTCCTGCCTCAGCGCTAGCCTGCAATTCCCAGGTTGCGCTGCGGTAGGAAGGGGTGGGGCGTTCGTGTGGTGCTCGTGCGACCGGCAAGCCAGCTGCGGTAAGGAAGGAGAAGTGAAGTGAACACCTCGTGCAAGAGGCTGCTTGCGCGAGCGCCACCCTCCACCTCCGTGAACAGGTAAGGTGCGGAAAGGGCCTAAGTATGGTCCATAACAATACAGACGATGTCATTTGCAAAAGGAGAAATTGGCATAAAGCTCCATAGTTCATGTGCATTTTTTTTTTTTTTTGCAAGAATAGGGGCCCATATTCACTTCCCAGGTCTCTCAAAAACTCAGTCAGTAATGGTTCTAAACTCTAAGGTCATTTCCTTCATACATTGTTACAGTGCTATTATTCCACTTCCAACATACTGTGGAATTGTGGGGTTTGTAGTTTACTGAGGCCAAAGAGCTCTCTGGCTGAGAATTCTAAATGCCCCTCCCTGAACTGCAAACCCCAGGATTCCATTGGATGTTGAAAGTGGAACAACAACACTGCAACAGTAGCCATTTGTGCATTAGCCTGTTATAGTGCTATTATTCCACTTTCAACTTACTATGGAATCCTGGGATTTGTAGTTTAGGGAGGGGTATTTAGGACTCTCAGCCAGAGAGCTCTTTGGCCTCAGTAAACTACAAACCCTACAATTCCACAGGATATTAAAAGTGGAATAATAGCACAATAAGAGTGTAGTGCAGAAACGGCCAGTGTAGTGTGGAAATGGCCTCAGTATGGATCACTGACATCTGAAAAGGAAATATGAGAGGAACATGAAAACCACACATGGGCCTCCCATTTATAGTAACAGACTGCTCTGTGCTCTGTGCTGGACCATTATTCATATAAGAATGGTGCCTTTCCCTCTGTCTTTTTTGCTTGCAACAGCTGTGTCCTCTTGGTGAATTATAATGGCATAAGTGGGACTTACTGTTGGCATTTGCAGGCCAAGACAGTTCTGTCTGTGTTAAGGGTTAATTGTATTCTTGTTTACTCCGCTGTCCTCTGTCTGCTGAGGTCCCTGTTCCCAGCTCAAGCAGATAAGGTTTTCCCTGAGAATCTCTGCTGCTTCGCTTCTCTCATAACAAAGGTGTGTTTAACGAACTTCCCTGTCTCATGGTGTGAAAACTTGTTGACATGATTCTACTTAAGAACAGCCTGAAAACAGGCAGTGTCTCTTTCTGCATTTTTTTCTCTTCATGTATTCTCTTAGCTGTTGCTGTCTGTGTGTTCAGACATGGATTGTACATAGCTTTGCTGATTATTCTCTTCAATAAACTGTAGGTTTTAGTCAAACTGGCTGGCCTCATTCACTGGCAGTTTTATGGGACTGAAGACGTATTTTGTCTTGCTTTTAAGGACTGTTTAATTGTGGGTCATGCTAAAGATCTACGGCATGCCCCCCTGCATTTTTCCAACAGGTTATGGGCCCAGCACGCTTCCGCTGCGCGTCCTGGTACTGCCAGGGGCCGGGGTGTTTTTGAGGCCAGTTTTTTGATTGATGGTGCCTGTCTGCCGGTGTGATTTTTCAAGGCTTGTGCTGCGGCTGCTGCCAGGGATCGTAAAGCCATGGAGCAGAGGTTAATTAGTAGCCTGCCTCTAGCGAGGCTGAACGGGACTAATTACCTTGCTTGGTCAGTGAAAATGGAAATGTTTCTCTGAGGAGAAGGTGTCTGGGGAGCATTTACTGACCTGCTGGACCTCCCAAGAGATGCAACCGACGCAGCTAAGGTGCGGCAAAAGGCCATGTCGCTTCTTTTTCTGGCTGTGGAAGATGACCAGCTGTTGCATATTCGGGATGCTGGTGACCCCGTGTAGCCTGGCGAGCGTTAAGAGACACGTATGTACGAGTCACAGCTGGAAGTAAATTGTCTCTCACGACAAGGCTGTATAATACAAACCTGAGGCCGGGAGTGCCAGTCCAGCAGCATCTGCAGACACTGGATATGCTTTTTGTTGCACTTCGTGAGAGAGGGAAGATTTTGTCTGAATCTGACAAAGCTTACTGCATTTTGGGTTCCCTGGATCCCAGCTGGGATGTGATAGTGGCTACCTTGGAGGCTGTTCCAGAGAGGGACCTGGCAGTGACCTATGTGACTTCTCGTCTCCTGGAGGAAGAGGACAAATGAGCCCGGAGGAATGCCTTGCAACCCCCACAGCCGCCGGCAGCTGCTGAGCCAGGAACCGGGAGGAGGTCTACCCAGGCTGGCGAGTGCAGACCAGAGGGGCTGGTGAGAGCTCACACTGTCAGAAGGTGCTATCGCTGTGGTTCTGCCTCTCATCTCAAGAGAGACTGTCCGCTGGAGAAGCAAGGTGAGAGAGGTGCCAGGGGTCGTGGCAGAGGCTTCAGAGGAGGTCATGGGAGCCATCCACGAGTTGCAGTTGCCACAGACTGTGTGTTTTCTGAGAACTCCCAGGACACTGATGCAGTTTCTTGGCTGCTGGACAGTGGGTGTTCTCAGCATCTAGTCAACTGTGAAGGTTTGTTCAAGACTTTGCATCCAGCCAGTGTGGCTACTGTTGCCCTGGCTGATGGGACTAAAGCTAAGGTCAGGGGTGTGGGATCTGCTTACGTTCCTGCTTTAGACCTGTATCTTGACAATGTGTTGTATGTGCCTTCACTTGATTTCTGTCTGCTCTCTGTGTCAGAGTTAACTCAAAATGGTTTTGAGGTGTTGTTCACTAAATGTGAGGGCAAAGTACTGAAAGATGGGGCTGTTTGTGCTGTAGCAGAGTTGACTGAGAATTTGTACAAACTCAAGCCTCACCACAAGGTTTGTGCCGTGTATGATAACAAACCACAACATGATGAATGCATTCATTTGTTACATAGAAGGATGGGACATGCTAGCTTTCCTGTGCTGAAAAAGTTAGCAGACAGCTGCAAGGGATGTTCTTTGAAATCCTGTGATATTTTTCTTGACTGTGCTGTTTGCAAACAGTCTAAATCCATGCAGCTTCCTGCTCTCAGAACCAGTTCACAAGTTCCTACTGCTCCTTTCCAACTGGTACATGCTGATGTAATCGGGCGGATGTCTCAGAACAGTCTGGGAGGAAAAAGATTCTGTTTGGTGTTAGTAGAGGAGTTTAGCAGGTACACGTTCTGTTATCTGCTGAATCAGAAGTCTGAAGTGTGTCAAATAATTAAGGACTGGTGTGCTTATGTTGAGAGACAGTTTGATTCTAAGGTGAAAGTGTTTCAAACAGATCACGGAGGAGAATTTGTGGCAGAGAGTCTGCAACAGTGGTTCAAAAGCAAAGGCATTGTGCACAGGACCACTGCCGCTCATTCAAGTTTCCAGAATGGGATAACTGAGAGAACTGCTGGAGTGTTGCAGACTCTTATGCACAGTTTGCTCTGTGATGCAGATTTGCCTCTGAGTTTCTGGGGAGAGGCAATCCTGACTGCCAGTTACATACACAACAGGCTTTGGAGTTCAGTCTTTCAGACCACTCCTTATGAGCGTTTGTTTGGCAAGCAGCCTTCCATTGCTCACATGAAAGTGTTTGGCAGTTTTGCCTGGGTTCACATTCCCAAGAACCAAAGGAAAAAGGGAGAGGCAAAAGCTCAACGTTTGCGTTTTTTGGGGTACCAAGAAAATTGCAAAGGGTACAGATTTTATGCTGGAGGAAAATTCTGTATAGTGTCCAGAAATGCAACTTTTGAGGAACATGCAAACTGGTCGCGTGTTCAAGCAGCTTCTGAAGTTTTCCTTCCTGTCTCCCGTGAGCCCCGTGCTCACCCAGAGCAGCCTGCCACCTCAGTTCCTGGTCCCTCAGGGGTTAAATCTGAGCCTGAGCCAGAGCCAGCACAAAGGGGGAGAGCTGCGAGGGGAGAAGCGGCTCCACACATGGAGGAGGAACAGAAGCGAGCTGCAAAAAGGTCTCGCAGTTTGGATGATGGTAATGGCGGTCAGGCAGACCGGACAGTTCCCAGAAGGTCACAGAGAAAAACAAAAGGGAAGCCTCCAAAAAGATATTCCCCATATTCTTCACTGACAGTGCGTGCCTGTCTGGTAAATTGTGAGCCTGCAAGTTTTGCTGAAGTAGAAAACATGCCTAAAGAGCAGGCAGAGTTCTGGTGGGAGGCGATGCAGAGTGAAATTGACTCAATCACTCAGCACAATGTGTATTCCCTGTGTGAATTACCAAAAGGGGTCAAGCCTGTTGATTGCCGCTGGGTCTATAAGTTGAAGACCACTGCTGATGGGCAAGTCAAACACAAGGCTCGGTTGGTGGCTCGTGGGTACAACCAAGATGAGCAAACATATGATGAGGTTTTTGCACCAACAGTCAAAATGCAGTCCATAAGACTGGCGCTGGCCATTGCAGCACAGCGGAAATCCCTTGTCACACACTTTGACATCACCACTGCTTATCTCAATGCAGACCTGCCAGAGGAAATTTACCTAAAACAGCCTGATGGTTTTGTTGTCCAAGGAAAGAAAAATGTAGTTTGGAAACTGAATAAGGCTCTGTATGGTCTGAAACAGTCAGCTCGTTGTTGGAACCTGTGTTTAGACAAGGCTTTGCAAGAGTGTGGGTTCAAACAAAGCATTGCTGACCCCTGTGTATATGTCCGAGGTACAGGGGAAAGTCTAGAAATACTTTTGGCGTATGTGGATGACTTGTGCTTGATCTGTGACACACAAAAACAGGTACAAGTGTTCTCCAGTGAACTAGGCAAGAAATTTCAGATCAAAAATCTGGGGCCAGTTCAAAATTATCTTGGAGTGGAAATACAAAAAACCAAGAGTGGTTTCTTGCTGGGTCAGAAACAGAAGATTGTAAAATTGCTGGAAAAGTGTAACATGACAGATTGTAAAAGTGTGAAAATGCCAATGGTGCCTGGTTTCTGTAAAAATGTTGGTGATGTAATGTTTCAAGAAATTCAGCTGTATCAATCTGTAATTGGGAGTTTGCTCTATATAGCCGAGACATGTCGGCCTGACATTGCCCTGAGTGTGAACATACTGGGGAGGGCAAGTTCTCAGCCCACTCAGTATCACTGGCAAGGTGTAAAAAGAGTGTTGAGATACCTAAAAGGTACCATGGATCACTGTTTGTGTATCACTCCTGTTCAAATGCTAGAAATTGTGTGCTATTCTGATAGTGATTTTGCAGAAGATGTATCAGATCGCAAAAGCACTTCTGGTTATGTTGTAAAATACAGTGGGGCTCTGATTGACTGGAAAGTGAAAAAACAAAGTACTCTAGCAACTTCCACTGCTGAAGCTGAGTATGCTAGTCTAAATTCTCTGTGTAATGAATTGGTGTGGTTCTTGCAGTTGGTAAAAGACCTGAACATACATGTAAACATGCCTGTGGAAGTGTTCTGTGATTCCCAAGCGTGTATTCAAATGGCTGCAAGTGACAGGGTAAAGTCCAGAACAAAACATGTCGATATCAGATATCAGAATGTAAAACAATCTGTGCAAAGCAAGGTTATAAGTCTGACTTATTGTACTTCACAGGAGAACATTGCTGATGTTTTTACAAAACCGCTTTCTGCTGTCAATCATAATCAAATGCTTAACAGGTTGGGGATGATGGGTCCTGCAGTTTCCAGTGAGCAGGACAGCTACGAAACAAGAAGGGGAGTGTTGGCATTTGCAGGCCAAGACAGTTCTGTCTGTGTTAAGGGTTAATTGTATTCTTGTTTACTCCGCTGTCCTCTGTCTGCTGAGGTCCCTGTTCCCAGCTCAAGCAGATAAGGTTTTCCCTGAGAATCTCTGCTGCTTCGCTTCTCTCATAACAAAGGTGTGTTTAGTCTAACGAACTTCCCTGTCTCATGGTGTGAAAACTTGTTGACATGATTCTACTTAAGAACAGCCTGAAAACAGGCAGTGTCTCTTTCTGCATTTTTTTCTCTTCATGTATTCTCTTAGCTGTTGCTGTCTGTGTGTTCAGACATAGATTGTACATAGCTTTGCTGATTATTCTCTTCAATAAACTGTAGGTTTTAGTCAAACT
Source organism: Cyclura pinguis (assembly GCA_030412105.1). Lineage (NCBI taxonomy): Eukaryota > Metazoa > Chordata > Lepidosauria > Squamata > Iguanidae > Cyclura > Cyclura pinguis. The sequence continues at coordinate 207,256,265 of CM059599.1, forward strand.
GGCTGGCCTCATTCACTGGCAGTTTTATGGGACTGAAGACGTATTTTGTCTTGCTTTTAAGGACTGTTTAATTGTGGGTCATGCTAAAGATCTACGGCATGCCCCCCTGCATTTTTCCGACACTTACACCAACTGCTTTTTTTTTGTGGTCATTGTAGTAGTTACTGACGATGGAGTGGCCAAAATTTCAACTCAACTCAAGCCCCACTTTTCAGTGATACAGTCCACCCTAGTGCAACATTTCCATGTTGTCAGAAAGTGGGAGGGGTATCTTCATAGTCTACATAGGGGTCCCCTTGAGGCCTGTGTACTCAATCCAGGGAGGTAGGAAGAGAGAGAAGGGGCAAGGTGAGTGACAGGACCTGCGGGGCCATCCTGGAGAGGGGATCTGTCACAGCATCCTATTATCTTCTGGCATCTGGGTGTGCTACAAGGATACTATGAACAGGGACTTCTTGAGGACTCCCAGATCCCTTGCTGTACATCCAGCTACAGGAAAATAGCTGGATACCATCCTCGCTCATCTCCTAGTTCTCCAACGACATAGAAATGTTGGAGATGCTCTGCTGCTTATAAGGTTGGTTATGGTGTGTAAGAATCAGATGATCTAGCCATGATGACATAATTACGTGACACGTAATTATGTGATTATATGTCCAGTCATTCTAATGCAGGGTCTTTGCCCTTCCTTCCTTCCCTCCCACCCTCTCTCCCTCCCTTTTTCTCTCACCATCAGTCCACACTTTGTAGGGTAGCCATCCTTAAAAATGTTGCTTTCCAAATGTTTTGCTTCTTTGAACTATATTCCACCTTTCTAAAAATGGCTTACAATAGAATTAACTAAAACAGTATGGAGAAATCAAAAGAGCCTCAGCACACTACAAGCCCAAGGATTCCACAGTATATGGAAAGCGGAATAATAGCACTACAACAGTGTAGGGCAGAAATGGCCTCAGTCTTAGAGATGTGCTCAGATTGCCTCAATTATCTACCCTTTTTGTATGCAGAAAAACTGCATACCATTTAACTGAATTTCTCATCATTAGAAGCATCACTAACAAAATATTTTTCTTTTTCTTTTTGCCCTCATATTGATTCTTTCTAGGACACTGCATGTGCATATGTGGGGAGGGGGAGAGCACAGGAAAAGAAAGAAAATTCTACAAACTGTCTTTTTTTAAAAACCTAGGAAGATGGAAAAAAGAAAAAAATAGGAATTTTCTCAGAAGAAATTCTTTAGAGAAATTTCAGTTCAGTTCAGGACTGTATCACACTCCAGGTGATATCATTCTTGGTCCAATAGGCAAACACATATTTTTTTTTCCTGATCTATTGGGAAGTAATTAAATTTTCTAGGTCCAAATCTAAAGTAAACCTAAAGAGACCAGGAAGTAAAAAGATTATGGCCCTTTCCACACCTTACTGTTTTCTGGCGCTGGGGTGCAGGGATCGCGAGAGCAGCCTCCAGCGAGAGGCTCTTGTGTCCGGGGTCCTTCAGCTCCGCACAAGCTGCCTGCTCATGCAAGAGCCCCGCCTATTCCTTCCACAGCGCAGCCTGGGACTTTCCCAGGCTGCGCTGGGGCAGGAAGCGTGACCGACCCAGCTTCGGAGGCTCCACATGCCAGGTAAGTGTGCGCGGGGCCCGGGAGCAATGCGCGATCGCGCACCATTTTCAGCTTCTAGCTGAAAATGAAAAGGTGTGCGATCAGCGCCTGCTGGCCCCTGGAGCATCGCGCGATTGTGAGTGCATCGTGCAGATCGCTCCTCGCAATCATGCAACACTTCAGGCCCCCTTTCGCATGGAAAATGCTGTGCGAAAAGGGCCTTTGTTTTTCTTGTCACTTATATAATTTCACAAGAGCAAAATGAACTTGCATAAATTTCCATGAATTCCCCCCTCTCAGCTATTAATGTAAAGCTGGCTGGTTTTTTTGTGCTTGCTTTCTTTCCATATCTCCTTTTCTCTAATAAGGGTGAGAGGAGGGAATCTGAAGAACAGAAACAAATGCTGGCGAATATTGTCGCTGCTGTTTACCTTACACATTCAGTAACCTTCTTTTGAGCCTGACGATCCATGAATTACAGAATGGCTTTGCAATATCCTCATCCATCCATATAGACCCAGAGAAGCTAGTTATTTAAACAGTTACAGTATACCGAAGGGGGGGAAATCCCCATCGTATTTTCAACAGCCACTTAGAGGACTCATCACAATAGTTATCTATATTACCTAAAACACTATGGTTACTGCTGAGATGGGACAGACATTTTACAGAAGTGCTTTGCAGGAGCTTAAATGGTAGCTGTTGAAAATGATGACCACAGGCTGTGCAGCTTAGATGGCTTCCACAGGGGACTCAAAACCTGTAGTCAGATAATTGGCTATTTCATTCAAAATAGGGATCAAACTTTGTGACTCTCATTGGTCCCTTAGGATTGCCACATCTTAATACAACATTTATTTCCCCCAGGATTCTATTTGTAAGTGAGGTGTGGCAGTAATTTTGCATCTGGGACCTAATGGCCTTATGTTGTTGGAGTACAAGGAGGGGAGAGATGTTAGATAGATATGTGAACTATTTCAGTTTCTTTGTCTAGTCTTTCAGAAATGCTTTCTTTTTAGATCAGGGCTTAGTGACGTGTGGCCCTCTGGATGTTTTGGAATTCTCTCTCCCCACTGTTGGCTATGCTACCTAGGCCTGATGGGAGGCATAGGCCAAAACATCATTTGCCACCCAAAGTTTAGATGGTAAAGGGTACTACTTGCTTCACAATCCTGTGTAGGGATCCTTCTGCCATTTTTTACTGGATCTTCAAAGAGAAGGCAGAGATACTAGGAAAATTTTTTAACTCAGTTGGCCTTGAGTTCTGTTTGTCTTAAAACTGGCAGTGCTACCATTTGATCTTTGATATTGTCCTGCTTATTTCAGAAATTAGTCTACAAATATTAATCTGATGGAAGACAGCAAGTTTGCATGCCAATTAAGAAAATCCTTAGCATCACATTTTTTAAAAATGACTCATTTATCAGACAGAATGGGGATTTCTTGCTGAAGGCTGATTTTGTTCTTAATATGTTCTTTAGTCTTTAAAATCTATATAGTTTAGTCTGACATGAATGTTTAAGGTTCAGCTTCCAAGAGATTGGGGCAGAAAAGCATAAATCAGCATCCCATTTTTTTTTTAAAAAAAGAAAATCAGTTAAATGAACCCTTGAGCTATTTGAAGAATCTGGGGACCGAGCTACACACTTACAACTGTCCTCTACAAAAATAATATATTCTTTAGAATAAATCAGTCATTGGCATTTTAAAAAGTAATACAGTGCATATTGTACTTCTGAGTTTGATGGCTCTCTCTAGTGATGACTGACAAGAATGAAAACAAATGAGTAGGTGTGTTTTCATATCATAAAGATTTATTTTTCAAGTTTCTAAAGACAAGCAGCAGAAAATTTTAAAAGTGTATTTGTTTTAAAACAGCAAATAATGATAACTAATCTCGTCTGTGGAGGAAGCAACAAGTAATTTTAGAGATTAGCATTTTTTTTCTCCTACTGTGAGGAAGTTTTTGAAAACAAGAGTCCTGGTGGCACAGTGGTTAAATGCCAGTACTGCAGCCACAAGGTTGTGAGTTTGATCCTGCTGGGCTCCAAGGTTGACTCAGCCTTCCATCCTTCTGCAGGTCAGTAAAATAAGTACCTGGCTTGTTGGGAACAATTAGCTAACACATTGTAAACTGCTTAGAGAGCACTTAGCTGATAAGCAGTATAGAAATACACATGCTATTGCTATGCTAACTGTCCAGTTTTTTAGAAACTATTTTCACTTTGGTATTTACTCTGTGGAAATTTATGTAGGTTTTTTTTTGCATGCAAAATAGAACGATCAGCATAGAAAAAAATATTTCTCCACAAAATACGATTTTCTGTACAGAAAATACTGTTTCGTGCACATGTTGTTTTCTGCACAAGAACTGTGCAAATTTTACACAGAATACATCATAAGCTGTGAAGAATTTCACCCGGATTCACCATGTCAGGGTTCCTGACACTTGAAAAACACATTTTTGTCCATTTTTTTTCCCTCTGAATAGTTACCAATATTCTTTCCACTCCCTGCCATAACATTATAAAGACCCATACCCAGGTCTGAGGTGTTGTCTCTGAAATATCACGGAAGGGGGTGTTGCCGAACTGGACACTGGACACCTCCTGACTTAAAATAACTCTGCCTTTATCCAGTGCCTAGAGAAGCTACATCACTACCTCTCATGTAACCAAAGGGATTTTACTTTGAGAAGTAGCTTTGCTTTGACGAAACATATTGAAGAAACATTTTCAAAACATATTGGAGAAGCAGTAATACACTCCCAGCAGGAAACAAAAAAGAAATGAAAGGCATTAAAATATCAGATCGCTGACAAATTAAGGGTACTGTATAGCAGCATGCTGTAATATTCCTACAAGCCATTTTCAAGAACCATGACACCCTGAAAGAAGTATTGTATGGAATGCTAGGCACCTAACTTGAAACAATATCTCATTAGCAACTGCAGTGACTGCACGACAATGACACACAAATGTGATACTCCACAAAAACTAGTCATGCTCTTTGATTGACACTAAGAACATCACAGCAGGTCCTACCGATGCAAGCCACAACATCAAAGATAAGATCCTATAGAGACAACTCTTTGAAACTTATTTTTAAGAAATGACATCTTGTCAACAATGGCCAGGAGTACTTTTTGTGAAATCCTGCATAAGAAAGAAGATAAGGAGTCACGGGATTCTGACATAAAGAAAGGTAATACAATTCAACCATGATTCCATCAACAACCTCAAAGCTCTTATCCTCAAATTATAATATGTGAGGAAGCCAGAAAAGAAAAGAAGCACAGTATTTCAGTAATGATTATGAGATCCAGCAAGGTGTAGTGGTTTGAGTGTTGGTCTATGACTTTGGAGACTCAGGTTTTAATCCCTGTTTGGCCATGGAAACCCACTAGGTGGCCTTAGGCAAGTCATAGGCCCTTTCTGCAGCTTATCTGATTCTGACATGGGCATACAGGGATCATGCGAGCCACCTCTTGCGAGAGGCACTCGTGTCCCCTCCGCTTCTTCTCTGCAGCAGCTCCCTACTGGCCAGCAGGAAGTGTGAACCCGCCTCTTCCTTCCGCAGTGCAGCCGGGTACTTTCCCAGGCTGCGCTGGGGGGAGGAAGCGCGAGGGCCACGTATCTAGAGGCTCTGCATGGAAGGTAAGTGCATGTGGGGCCTGGGAGCGACGCGCAAGCACACATCACGAAAATGATATATTGCACGATTGCTGCCTACTGGCCCTGGGAGCGTCACATGATTGCGAGGACGTCATGTGGAATGGTCCTCGCAATCATGCGATGCTCTGGAGGCCCTTTTGCATGAGAAATGGCATGCAAAAAGAGTCATACTCTCTCAGCCTCAGAGGGAGGCAAAAGCAAACCCTCTCTGAACAAATATTGCCAAGAAAACCCCATAATAAATTTGCCTTTGTGTTGCCGTAAGTCAGAAATAACTTGAAGGCAGACAACGGTGCCTATGGATTCCACATCCCTTATAAAAACTGGTGGAAGAAACAAAACCTCATCACTTTAAGTTGCAGTTTCTAGGAAGGCAATCCCTTTTAAAAAGCAATTGTATATGCAAGACAGAGGTGGGGATCACCTCCAGATGTTGCTAGATTGTAAGTCACAACAACCCTAGCCAGCACAGACAATGAGGTGGGGTGGGGGGTGCTGGGAGTTGACCCAATAATAGCTGGAGGGCCTCATGATCCCCCCACTCCCCAGCTTCAGCATTTGCTTTTCTTCAGTCCATTGAATTCAGCATGTCATAAAATGGATATTGCTGTTTATGAGTGCTCAAAGTCTTAAAATAAGAAGCAATTTTTTAAATTTTATTGTTGTGGGCCAATCCTTTTCTTTTTTTGGTATAGTAAACCCAGAGTTTATTCTGAGCATTTTTTTCCTCCTACAAAAAGAAAGAAAGAAAGAAAGGAAGGAAGGAAGGAAGGAAGGAAGGAAGGAAGGAAGGAAGGAAGGAAGGAAGGGAAGGAAAGGAAAGGAAAGGAAAGGAAAGGAAAGGGGTAAAGAGATGTTTTTCCCTGTTCTGTCTAGCCTCATGTGTTATTTTGAGTGGCCATGCTGTAGCCCTACCCTATGGAAGCGGGAGGAATTGGGTCTATTTTAGCCGTAGCATTGACCTAGGCGTTAGAATCACTAGCATCAGTAGCACATGTTCCAGGGATAAAAAGAGACAAAGACATTGACTGAAAAGAGAGTGGCTCTGTCCCTGGGTTGAGATGGCACTGGGAAATACACCAAAATTAACAAAATTGATGGAATGGTGAAAACCATTACTAAGTCTTATCATAAAACCAATACTTTCAAGATGTCAGGGAACCCTGAAGCCATAGTGCAAAAGGAGTGCTGGATGCGGCTGACAATGCCTGCAGCAACACAGTGTATACAAAGCAGCCAAACAGATGTCATGCAAGTATCCTCCTTGGCCCTAAGGTTATGAAGACTGAAAGGTAACAGTAGTCCTTTTGACTTTCTATTTCTTTATCGTTTTCTCATCTATTTGTTTAAAGAAATTATCTTGTTCTTTGTTAAAGCCCATATTGCCAAGTGGGGGGGAAAAAAACACCCACAGCACATTTTAATTCCTTATTGAATACAGTGTGCCCCTTTGCACATTAGAATAATGCCTGATCAAAGCATTTAATTTTTTCACAGTGAAGTATGTAGGGAGAGGAAGAACTTGTGTCTTTCATTATATTTCTGGCATAGACATCACCCAAAAGGATGGTAATTATAACCAAGGCAATGTTTGTTAAAAGGATAGCTTTAATTTCTAGGGATGATGTAGGCTGAGAACTGATTTGCATGGATGCAAACATAAAACTCAGTAACCAAACTGGTAGCTGCATGGATTTATTTATCACATTAGAATCTGTACTTTCATTGTTCAATAGAACATATGTGGAGATTTCACATTTTATTTTCCCCAAACCTTGTGGAGCAAGCTAGACTTGCTTGTGACATATGCTAAGAGAAGCCATATCTTTTTCTTGACCAAATGTATACCTGATCCCATGTCTTCCTGGTCCAGATCCAGCACTCTTGGTTTCATCTCACAGTGAAATATCACCTGGATCTTACATATGCACACACACGCACACAAGCACAGAAGGTTAAATGCATAACTGTTTTTCCTCACTGCCAAGATAATTTGTTTCAAAAACCACAAAAATTACTTTAAAAGAAAACTACAGTGATAAATGTATACCTTATTTGTTGGTACCTTCATTTCTTCCATATCATAAATAAGATGTCATATCTTCTACCTTTCTAATCAGATAAGTAAACACAAGTACAAGGTGCAAAATAGCTTAATCATAGAGCTACTAGTATTCAATACACTTCCATGGTGCAGAAGTAATTTTTCACCTGTCTGTATACACACTCTGACATACATTGATGGTACTCTTGAGTGAGCATTTTATCAGGCATGTTCCCATTGGAAAGTCTCCAAAATCTATACTTAGTCATCACAAGAACACTAACCTTAATCTTCTTGGCATAAATAGGGTAGTCTGCCATCTCTAGGGAATGTGGTATTTTTTTCCCTTCAAAATGTTTTCAAGTGATAAAGTTTTCTTAGTTAGTTCCAGTATTCTCATCTGGCAGTGGAACTAACAGTGTGTTAGCCACCTGGGGAATCAATTTTAGAAGTTTAAAAAGTTGCAGCTTTATTTTGTGTTTTCAATGTTGGGAGGGTAGGATATATCAAACGCAGATGTATTTATATCTATATCTATATCATCTATATGTATATGTATATGTATATCTATATATATCTATTTCATCTATATAAATTGATGACAAAGACATTCAACACATCTTGATAATGCAACATCAATAACAGGCATGGAAGCCTTCGGTGGAGTCATGTAAAGACTGTCAATATTCAAAATGTATTCTATCAAAGAATACTGTTATCACAATTTGGGTACAATTAGGTATACTTCAGGATAATCAGGCTAGCCTAGTCACTAAGCAGAGCAAGACAGCTACCTCAGGAAATTTGGGGTTTCACAGAAAAATGGCAAATTGTTAGTTCCTTGTTATTATTGCATTTCTACTACTGTGGGGATGGAGAGAAGTATTTGTGGTATTTTCTTCTTCATGTGCAAAAACAACTTGGGTGGCTTTGGGTATTGTGTCCCTTGACTTCCATAGGTGAGAGACTGCTTTATCTCAGGTAGCAAAATGTCTTGGGTCAGTCCTGGCAGATGAACAAAATTCAGTTCTTAAATTGTTTAAAACAGAATTAGCAGCTGATGCTGCAGTCCATATCACCACCCACATGAGACTGTAAAGTGGCATTAGGAGAGATTGCTTTAACCCTTTCCCCATTTTATTTTCCCTGTTAGAACCATTCCCCATATATTCTCAGTTGCTATTTGTCCTGGAGGTACTATTTATATGATATTGTTACTGCGGTAGATAACCGTATCCCGGGGTCTACAATTTAATATCAAAAATACCTCCACGTGCTTGAGAGGTCCCCTGAATGAGCACATAGGCGGGCACGGTTGAATGGCCGAAATCAGGAAAAAGCTGGTCAGGCCAGTATATTTACAGTCACGTAGCCCCAGGAGACCTCCAGATGTGCAAAATATAAAAATACACAAAGGGTCCTCAGCTCTGAGGAGCCAGCTTGAAGGGATTAATGCTTCTGACAAATGGCCCATCAAGCGAGAACGATTTGCATATAGCCACAGCTTTTGACAACCCTGGCAAATCTAATCATGCAAGGAACTTTGACCTATTGGAGCTTTGTTCTCCCAGTCATGCAAAGGACATGGACAGTTTGGAGCTTTGTTCTAGCTCCTCCACTGATTGTTCTCTCCGGGATAGGATTAGCCTTCCAGGTGCCTTTTCGCCCATTAATAGACCTGGTTTTTCAGCGTTTCCTTGGATCGCTCCGGATCGCTCTGGGCTTGCCGTCACTCCATCTGGCTATCCCCTCAGCTCCCTCCATGCTGAGTCCCACTTCTCCGCTGCTGTCTCTGCTATCCGGACTTCAGGACCAGGTGCAGTATTCCCTGATATAATCCTCTAAAGACCCCTATCCAATTTCCTCTCTTTTATTTCTTGCTAGGTCTTGTGTGAGTGGGTGCATAAGTGTGAACGTGCGCAAGTCTTTATTTTTAATAAAATCATTTTTATTAGACAATTCTGCTTGGTTTTTGGCTGGCTTGACCCCACAAAAATTGGATTAAAAGATTTCGCTAGGTTGCCCTGCCTCTCGTATTGCTATCGCTTGTGCTCTGGCTAGTTTCCATTCCCCATCGTGTGGAGCACATTGAGGTGTCCCCCAAGGGACCCCAGAAATCAGGGTAACAATATCCATACAGTTTTCCTTATGTAACCAGGACCAAAGTACCATTTTCCAGGCACAGTAAACTTGAAGATGCCCGGCTTGAATACATACATGTCAAAAATCTACTCCATGTATACTGCCTCACTATTTATATTTATAGCTAGACACACCAGTATTGTGTGTGCATGTATGAACACATGTCTCTGTGTGTGAGAGAATGAGGCATTTAGTCACATACATTCCAAATCTGTGCACTGTCTCTGGGATCAATATTCTTCCCATCAACTACTTCTGCTTCCTGCCTGTGCACGGGAAACTCTGGGCCTGGTACTTCTTGAACAAGAACTATATACAGGGAAGCAGAAATATCTCTCTCAAGCAAGCCTTAGTTTTACTTATACATATATCTTTCCCCCCTCCCAATTTCTAGAAAGGACAAAAAGTCAGCAATTCATTGTTCAAAATCCTTCTTCAGCTGTAACACTACTTCAGCTGTAACATTACCTCTCATAAGAATTTGAGAAAAGAGACAATAGATGTAAGGAAATGCATTTCCATAAAAATCCTTACTCCTGAGGCATGATATGATACTTGTATAAAGTCCATAGCATATGGAGGAGTTATTTTAACTGGGGAAAATGGCATAGAGGAAAAGGTGGTTGGTAGGGAAGATGAGTGCAATAACACTTGGCACGAAAACCAAGAACACCTTAGCACCAGGAGTAAAAGAAGCAGAGAATTTGGATGACCTAAATGCTATCTTTCTTGATTTGTTTATTCCATCACCCTTATTATGTAGACTGGTGCTCTCAGGTATGACTTCAGTTTCTTCTCTTGACTCTCTCAATATGCAGGTAGTATCCCAAGAAAGTAACTTATCCTTAGTTGGCACTGCCATAAAAGAAATTATTTGCATTATACTCCATACATCTGGTGCAATAGTCTTGACTCCAGGAAAGCTTGTGTCAAATATTTTCTGCCCTTTAAGGTATCATTATACTCTTAGCTGGTTTTGCTGACACAGCTAGTCCCACTGGAACTTAATTTCCTTTGTTTCTCGTACTCAGTCTCTTGCTCCTTGATCAGATCTCACACATATCTGACACACAGTTCTTTAATGTTAACCTCTTATCCCCCAGCACTGTTGCTCTAATCTGATCTTTTCCCTAACTGCTGCTATTAATCTTAACCTATTTATCTTAATCCCAGATTTCCCACATCTCCTCTAATTTGGCTTTTAGACAAGTGATTGTGGGCTGCAGTGTTCACTTTAAGAAAGAGAACCGCTTCTCACATTCAAAGGAATTTGTAAAAGTCGATCTGGTTACAAAGAGACAGAGAAGTCTTGTCAGGCAGAACTCCAGGAGGGCACTGCAACATGACTGATCAAAGTACATAGCTGGACTGGGATATTCTCTTAATATTTATGTTTTATTTATTGAAATATTTATATCCTATGTTCTGTTTAAAGATCTCAGGGTGGTGTTCAGTAAAATCAACTTGGCCAACTTCAAACAGTATAAGTAATAAAATGTTTTGTTTTTTTTTTAGGCTAAAAAAATAATAAACCATTTAACAAGTGAAAAGAAGACAAATTAAAACTGGCTAAACCAGTTGAAAATGATTTAAAATCTTGTGTATGTGTGGATTTGTATAAAACCAAGCAGGCATCAGAGGCTTTGGGGAAAAAAAAATTCAGAACAAGAACAATGTGATGGTGTTGAATATGACAGAATGACTTGTTCCGCCATACTATCAAAACTTTTACAATGAAGAATAATTCATGCTTTAGCTACCACGTGGTGCCATGTTCTGGATGAAAAATGACTCCAGTGCTGGTCTTGGGAAAACAAAATGAACAGTAGGGGTATGTAAGCCCTCCCTTGACCTCGAGCTCAGTTCTGAAATTTGGATTGGGCCCCAGTTTGGTTTGGGCAAATTCAAACTCAATCCATTTTACTGTGGATCCAAATCTTAACTGAGTTTAGGAAACTGATCTGTGGCTTCTGCCTTTTGACATGTGTGGGGAAACCAAAATGGCTAATAACTTTTGGTATTTCTTCACATCAAATGCATGATACTTGGAGACATGGTAACATCTTTAAAGGGAAAAGAAATTAAAAGTGTTTAGCACAAAGAATAAAAGAACTACTTGTATGCAGTTGGCTGGGGGACATCTTTTAGAACCAGTGAGATTTGAATTTCTGAATTTTAGTTTAGATTCAAGATCTGGGTTGAAATCAGGATGGAGTGCAACCCAAGTAGCTGCGTTGGTTTCAAAAATGAATCAGGAGATCCTTTTACAGCTTTAGTATTAACTATCACTAGGCAATATGTTATCAGACCAAAAATAAATTAAAAACTGATCCTTGGAAAAATAACTGCATGGGGACATATTGAATGTTCTGTACTCTCCATAAGGAGAACTAATGGATTTGCTATTGGAGAGGATGGTGGCAAATCAACCCTTGATTTTACTGCTGCTCCTCCCACAGCTGCTGAAACAGTGCCAAAATAAGGTCTGCAGAGCTCTCATGGAGCTTGAAGCATTTGTGGAAGGAGAAGTAGTAAAGCCAAAGGTGGACTCACCACTCCCATAATGATGGCTTCACTTACCCCCCCTGTTCTCCACTGATCTACAAATTCTTATCTGAACATTTCTAAACTGACCAGAGTGTGATCAACTTAGCTTGTCATTTGAAACAGACATTGTTCCATTAGTGTTTTACAATGTGTCAAGTCCTATGTGAAAAGGACTTTAGAAGCTATCTTCAGCTGTAAACCATGAGCACAGCACATAAGCATGAACAAGAAGCATAGAACAGTGCATACTGCCCTAGAAATGTGAAGGCTCAGGGAGAAAACATGGAACACTCTTTTGTTTTTAATTTTTATCTTAAGCTATTTTTTCCCCCGGGCAAAAAGAATTTTAAAAAAGATTATGGAATATTTTAAGACAAGTTATTTCTATATTTTCACCTCTCACATTATTCCTAAAAACTAAGGGCCTTTCTGCATTACACTATTATAATGCTATTATTCCACTTTCAACATTTGTGGAATTCTGGGGTTTGTAGTTTAGGGAGGCCAAGTGGCTCTCTGGCTGAGAATTCTAAAGACCCCTCCCTAAACTGCAAGTCCCAAGATTCCACAGGATGTTGAAAGTGGAATAATAGTACTAGAACAGTGTAGGGCAGAAAGGCCCTAAGTGGCAGGTAGACTTGTATGTAAGATTAGATACGGTTTCTCCCATCTTTGCAGTCCCTCATTTACATTTCCTTTTCTCTTTTATGGAAATGAATACTTTATGACTGTTTGGAACCTTGGAGGACTAGAAGAGACAAAGGCCCTTTTCACATGGCATTTGCCATGCGAAAGGGCCTCCGGAACGTCACGCGATTACGAGGAGAGTTTCAGATGATGTCCTCGCAATTGCGCGATGCTGCTGGGGCTGGCAGGTGCTGATCGAGCACTGTTTCATTTTCGGCTTGTAGTCAAAAATGGTGCACGATCACGCATCGCTCCAGGGCCCACATACACTTACTGTGCATGCAGAATGTCCAGAGACATGGCCCTCATGCTTCCTCCCCCAGTGCAGCCTGGGAAAATGCCCAGCTGCGCTGTGGAAGGAAGAGGTAGAGCCCCCACACTACCTGCCAGCCACCAGGCAGCAGCTGTGGAGCTGAAGCAGTGGGGACGCGAAAGCCTCTTGCAATAGGCTGCTCGCATGATCCCTGCACCCCCACGCTGGAAAGAGTTAAGGTGTGGAAAGGACCACTGGCTAGAATCCTGTTGGTGAGCTACAATGGCCTAAGTTAGACTGAGGAACAAGGCAACTCACTTTTTTAATCACCATGGAGATAATAATTTATCAACCTATCACACAATGGCCAAACTTGCCCAACCTGCCTTTTCTCAGGTCCAGATCCCCAAACCTGGGCTTTTCCTGATTGGTAGAAAGCGGGGGGGGGGGGGGCAGCAGACAGGCATCCAACTTTTTTCTTATGTCTCCATGATGAGAAATGACATTGGTTAGACCTCATCTGGAATACTGTGTCCAGTTCTGGGCACTTCAATTCAAGAAGGATATCAACAAGCTGGAGTGTGTCCAAAGGAGGGTGATGGTGAAGGGTCTGAAAGCTATGCCCTATGAGGAGCAGCTTAGGGAGCTGGGTATGTTTAGTCTGCAGAAGAGAAGGTTAAGAGGGACATGAGAGCCATGTTTAAATATTTGAAAGGATGTCATGTCGAGGAGGGAGCGGGCTTGTTTTCCGCTGCTCCAGAGACTAGGACAAGGAGCAATGAATTCAAGCTGCAGGAAAGGAGATTCCACCTGAACCTCGGGAAGAACTTCCTGACAGTCAGACCTGTCTGACAGTGGAACATGCTGCCTCGGAATGTGGTGGAGTCTCCTTCTTTGGAGGTTTTTAAGCAGAGTCCACATGGCCAAAACGATGAAGAGTCTGGAAGCCATGCCCTACAAGAAGCTCAGGGAGCTGGGTGTCTTTAGTCTGCAGAAGAGAAGATTTAAGAGGGAACATGATCGCCAGGTTTAAATATTTGAAGGGATGTCATGTCGAAGAGGGAGTGGGCTTGTTTCCTGCTGCTCCAGAGACTAGGACAAGGAGCAATGAATTCAAGCTGCAGGAAAGGAGATTCCACCTGAACCTCGGGAAGAACTTCCTGACAGTCAGACCTGTCTGACAGTGGAACATGCTGCCTCGGAATGTGGTGGAGTCTCCTTCTTTGGAGGTTTTTAAGCAGAGGCTGGATGGCCATCTGTTGGGAATGCTTTGATGTGTGTTCCTGCATGGCAGGGGGTTGGAATGGATGGCCCCTGTGGTCTCTTCCAACTCTATGATTCTATGATTCTATGACAGTATCTACAAGGACCTCTGGAGGACCTGTGGAGGTCCCTGTGGACACCCGTTGCTGTGTGTTCAGCTATGGGAGAATAACTAAATAGTTATCTGCTACCCCCTTCCCAACACTCCACTGAACAGGAAATCACCAGGGTTTTTTTTGTGGGGGGGGGGGCTGAAGCCAAGAAAAAGAGAGTTGAGAAAGGCTTTGATGGAAACTATCATCTCATAGATATGTCTCCCAAAGAAAGATTGTGACCAAAAACATTTGTTGTTTGTCTGTTGATGGTTTGTTCAATTTTTATTGTTTTGTTTTGGCCTGTTCCATATAAACTGGGAAGATCAAAATGGTTCTTTATCATTGAGGTGTTCCTTATAGCTCAGGATCTTGTAGCTTCATTTGTAAGAAAAAAAAAATTAATCATAAAAGAATCAAATTTAGGGAAGTCAATTCAATTTGTAATTATTCTCTGAATAAATTGTACTTTTAAAATATCGGACATGATCAATGCACTGTATGTTCTTAAAGTAACAAAGTGACATTTAACCTGAAATACTTGCTTGTATTGCCCTCTTTTTTACTTTTTTTCCAAAAATATCCATTTTTCTAAACATGCACACATAAACACACAAATAACTGTTCTTCCCCATGGTTTCAAAATTTCTGGAAATGTTACCTCTCTATATTGACACCAATATTGCACTTTTTCTGCTTCCTACATCTCTGATCTTGCCATACTGAAGAGGAGTTCTACTTGGATATATTTGAATGTGACTAGAAAGCCCTGATAAAGCAATGTCCTTGACCGCAATGAAGTTTCTGTTTGTATGAAAGCATACACAGATAGAACCCTTTCTTCAGACTTTACCACATGGTGCAGCAAGGTGTCCCCTGCAGGTGGTTGCCGTACTTATTTTTATCCCATCTTCTCCCCCAGTTTAGGACTCAAAGCAACTTACAACCAATTAAAAATATATATTGCTAAAAATCCACAAGATACAAAAGATAAAGTAAGATTGAACAATCCAAAAATTTAAAATGAGATCAAAAAATACATCACTAAAATGCAATCACACACCAGCACAACAGTTAGGAAGACCTAGCACATTATTTGGTGGGGATGGGCCTTATGTTGATATCCTCTCTTAGTTTTTTGCGGAGTTTGAAATAAGCGTGCTGCATTTGTAGGCTTTCCATCAACATCCATTTGGCTAATGTGATAAGCATTTTTTTGGACTGAATACTTTGGTCTTCTTATGTTCTTAACCTGTGGGACTGCAGTGGCACACTCTCCAACTGTCACAGTTTGTCAGGGACATTGGCAAACAATCCTCTGTCATCCCAGCTTCTCAGCCTCTAAGGTGTCCCTCCTCCCTTTGCCCTTACCTTACTTCAATCATTGCAATTAACTCAGGGAGCAGAAAAGGAGGCAGAATCTCACCCTTCCCAGTAGGCTCAGGCAAAAGCAGACTGCTGCAGCCTCTCCCAATTTGTGTGTTGTTCCTTTTGCCGTCTTCACCAAACTCTGATGTTGCTTGACTACATGGGTCCCAGTTTTTATCTATGGAATGTTGGAGGATAAGAGGTAGGGCCCCAGTCGTTAATGGGAGAATGAAATTCATACTCATAGTATCCAAATAAGGGGCAGGGAAGGATTTTAGCCGTATAATATACCATAGAGAAGTGTTTTAATGTGTATTTATTATTGGAAGCCACCTTAGGTCTCAATTCTGGGAAAAGGGTGGCCTAAAAATACAATCAATCAATCAATCAGTCAGTCAATCAAACAAACAAAAGTAGGTGTTGATCAGACCTGGAAGTAGGAGAAAGAAGTTGTCTGAGGATATGGTTTTGATATATGTTCACATCTCTAGTCCCACTGTGAGTTAAGTCCACTTGTTATCCTTTCTGCACACAGACTGGATAATATTTATTAGGGCTCAGCCAAAGATTCAGTAACACTTTTTCCCCACTGGAAGACTCTTGTCATGAAACTATTGCAAAAATCACCCCACAGAGGTGTCACTGATGTCTACTCAGATTAGGAACTTATTAACAGATTTTTATTACCTGTTGAGAAACCACCTTGGGTGGATTTATAGGTTAGCGCTTTTGTTCACTGCCCGTAAGGAAGCTGTGAAAAATGTAAATGCAGACTGTTAAGCTTTTGAGAGAGCGAAATCAGTTTCCTTCCCTCTTTAAATGCCAGCCATTGCACTGATAGCTTTAAGGTGCTTTCCAGCGGTTGATTTGGATAGCACTGTCTGTCACTGGTGTGATAGCCTGAGACCAGCCTAAAATAGGGAAGTTTAAGAAATCGTATCTGCAAATTCTAATAGAAACTGATCTTATCTATACCTTCTGGACTAATGTGCAAGTTTGAACTTTGTTACCCTCCAGTCTTTTCCTTTCTCAATTGTTCCAGTAGAATTATTTTGCTCCAAGAAGGTACTAAATGCATTTGGAAAGGGGCGTTTTTTGGGGTGTGTGTGTGATGTGGTGGCAGGGAATACATTTAGACATAAATATTTAAATGATTTGTTTTTGAAGATTTTTTTTTTTAAAAAACTCTACTCCAGAAAAAGGAAGAGATGGATTTACAGGCAAAAGTGTCATAGGTCCTTTCCTCACAAGGCTGATACATTGCAATAGCGTCGTATTGTCGCTTTTACATCTGCACGTTAAACCGGCTTGATGTCGTTCTGTCCTCTGTGGTTCCTCACGAGTTGAGGTCTTAGCATGGTTAACATCAACGTTAAACCGACGCATTG
The DNA here is from genome assembly GCA_030412105.1 of Cyclura pinguis. NCBI lineage: Eukaryota > Metazoa > Chordata > Lepidosauria > Squamata > Iguanidae > Cyclura > Cyclura pinguis. The sequence goes on from CM059599.1 coordinate 207,273,327, forward strand.
TAAAAATGGAAAAACTCTGATGTAAACGACCCAAACCGTTTCTGCTGCATTTTCCCCTACATGCAGAAGCGTTACATCGATTCACACACTTGTGCTAAAAGTAGCAAGGGTTTCTACAACTTTTCTTTTTAAATTGACCAATCAGCAGCGATAGGGTGAAGCAGGTGAGGGGAATAGGAGTTCCACGAGGATTGACAATGTGGAAGCTACAAACAATTTTCTCTGCTTTACTTCAATAGAAACCGGAGGGCGTGCAGATAGGAATCAGGGTAAGTTGGAGTAAAAAACACCGCTCATGACATGCAATGGCATGCTCCTCTGCTGTAGTGCAGCAATAGCATGGGCAAGAAATAGGGTGATTCTGCTGGAGAAGAGAAAATGTGTGAAGATGCAAGAGTGCAGTTGCTTTTCTTCAACAGTAGGTGGAGCTGCAGCCTATCATGATAGTTGATTAGAACCCATTTCTCTTCTCTTTGGCTCAAGAAGCTTCCTTTCTCACTTCCTGTTCATTCTATTGAAGTCAACTTGTATACTTCTGCTAGCAGTGAACTAAGGATTTTTTTTTTAAAAAAAGGGTTTACTTATGTATGTGAGGTTGACAGATTGTCTCAGCCTTACTGGCACCCTGCTAAGAGATATATTTATCCATGGGCTAAAGAACTGGGTGGCTGCTGGGAGAAGACCTCCCTCCCTCTATGTTTTATTACTTTTATCTTGAATGAAATTCCCTTGGATCTATATACTGCATGTTGCTAACTAAACACTGTGGCATCCCTTTATTCCTAGAGTCGATTGCAAAATAGGTTCTGCCTGTGAGAAAGGGAGACAAGCTGTTGATCCTAAACTCTGTTTTCCTCAGAAGTGGAGCAAAAAAGCTGTTTTAAATAAAAGGAGGTTCAATATTGCCATTGCCTTTGGTCCGGAATAGCAATAATAATATGCCAGTGAGAGCATTTTTATTTTATTTTATTTTATTTTGTGTCTGCGCTCTTGTGTACAATTATGACTCGGGACTATAGCAATCAGCCCAAGAGCTATTGGAAATTTTCCCATCCCTGTATCCCCACAGGGCTTCTTGGTTCTGAACCCTTTATGTGGTAATGTACGATAGCCGAAGCAACTGAAGTGCTTCAGACCACAGAGAATAATGTGTTTATTTTAGTCTCTCAAAAGGTCAGTAAAGCCGAATAGCAGTAAATTACACTGCTAAAAATGCATTGTCTGTCAACACAACACACTTTCACAGCTGGTTTCCTCACTGTTTGTTAGGTTTGTATTTATTCAATCAATGAATAGCGCTGACTGCTGGGCAACTTTGCTTTGTTATTGTGAACCAGCATCTAGGAGGGAAGGGCCAGAGCAGTGGGGCCTCCTTGGAGTTCCCCCCTCCCATAAAAAGGCACCTCAAATGGTGCAGAAATATTTGAAAATTGTGTTAATATTCCACAGCACTCATTGTCACAAATACCAACCTTTCATTGTGCTTGAGGAAAACGCAGGCTGCTATAATGCCAAGACATGTTTTAAGACATGTCACTTCACACACAGCGGAGGTGGAACTCGGCACATAGCCAGAGCTATCAGCGACACATGGGAAAAAGCATCGGCAGTTTTTTCTGTCTCTGAGTGAAGGACCGTGCTACATATGAGTGAACATTTTAGTTGGGTTCTGAGTTCTACCAAGCCATGGAGGTGAGACCATCACAGTACCATTAATGGCCATACTTTCAGAATGTATACAGTCTTCCAACAACTTTTCTGTATCCCAGAGGTGGGCAAATTGTGCCCTGCAGGCTGTATGTGCTCCCCAAGTCATTCTAAGATCATCCAGGGTCAAACAAATTGCCCTAAATTGTCTTGATTCAGCTAATGATTTAAGGATAGAATTGCACAAAAATCAAACAAAAGAAAGGGATGGGATGAGGGGAGAGAGAGAGCATGCAACAGAACAAGATGACAACAACACAAGAGACATGAAAAACTGGCTCATTCTGTCTGAAAATCTGATACAGAATATTGCATTTCTTTAAAATAACTAACCACCCTTCTATTGAAAAAAGAAAAAAGAAAAAATAGAGAGATGTTCCTCTATTTGTCATTCTATGGGTCTTGATGTCCTATCCACATCTTTCCCATTTAAAAAAAGAAAAAAGAAAAGAAAAAGAAGGCTGGCTGCTGTTTTGGTTGGTCATTTTGAACATTCCGTATCAGATTTTCCTTTTTAAATATTAAGAAGAATTAATAGTAATAATGATGACAATGTTTTGACATAAAAAGAGGTAGAATGTGTTCTAAAATTGAAATATCTGGTTCCATTGGGTTTGAATGAAGAAGTGGAGTTACAATCTGTAATAAAAAAGGATGATTGATTATAACATAATCGTCGTGGATGATTATAACATAAAATCATTAACAAGCTGAGTAGTTGCCCAGATGGGTTGCACCAGCTGTCCTTGTGATCAAGGCCCTTTTAGCACCTTACCTGGTGCTGCTGGCATCACATGGGGATCACGTGAAAAGCCTCCTCTGGGAGGGATTCCGTCCCCCGTGCTTCCCTCTGCACCAGCTCCGTGCTGGATAGAAGGAAGCACAATAGCTCTGCCCCTTCCTTCTGTAGCGCAGCCGGGTACTTTCCCAGGCTGCGCTGGGGGAGGAAGCTCAATGGCCATGCTTGCTGACATTCTGCATGCAACATAAGTACGGGAGGGATGCGGGAGGGATGCGCAATCACGTATCCTTTTCGGCAAAGAGCCAAAAATGATATATTGCATGATTGCCACATGATCACTACGGGAGCGATGCGCAATCGTGAGGCCATCATGCAGAGCCATCCTCGTGATCCCGCGTCGCTCCCATGGCCATTTCGCGTGAGGAATGGCGTGCAAAAAGGGCCTGATTTTAGCACATGTCATTGGTTCTTCCTTCTTAATGATTATCTGACATATGTATAAATAACCAAAAATTGTAGACTCTGTTATTTTATACTAAATGGTCAAGCCCTTTGGAGTCTACAACTCCAGAACTTCCAGTTGAATGGTATGTATGTTTCTGACATGAAAAATAAAGTTATCTTATGTTTTTATAGGATATAGTTAATTTGATGTTGTCCTGTTTCTCTTTTAATATTTATAAAAGATTTGTATTTGTGTTCTGTTCTAAGCCCCCGAAGAAGGCCTTTGCTCATGTAGGCCAAAACGTGTTGAGCTTTTTAAAAGAATAAACAGTTGGCCATCTATTAGCATGTGGTGCTTGTCTACTTTTTGTTTCCTGCTCAAGCAATTAGATGAGGCAGAGCTTTTTTCAGCAGCAGCATTTCAGTTGTGGAACTTCTTCCTAGAGGAATTCATGGTGGCTTCATCCCTACAGAACTCCTGGCCAAATGAACTAAAATGAAAGCCTCCCTCACCTACACTGCCCATGTGCAACAGATACAGTTATTTACAGCACAACATGAAAAGGGCTGTGTTGTGTCACATACCTTATAGCAGGATTGTCTGTTCCATTGTTTTGTTTTTGTACAGTGCCATCTATATCTACACAGTTACATCTACATTTACATCTACATCAAAAATAGCTGTTAAAGTTGATGAGCGTCACTGAAAATATCAAGCCTAATTCAGCACCAATATGGCTACATTCCCAGGGATTCAAGTCCAGAGTTTAACATGCAAAGACTGAATGGATGTACATTTTAGTTTCTCCCACCCTCCTATTCCTCCCTCCCTCCCTCCCTCCCTTCCTTCCTTTCAGAAATCAAGTCCTTTTTCTTCTCTATAGCTAAATACTTATTTTAAAATATTTAGCTAAATATTTATTTTAAAAACCAAACTGAAACAAACTTTTCACTCATTTCTAGGAACTGATAGAGATTTCTTCAGTGAATACTTCTTGCTACAGTGAGGTGTATCTGCCACAGTTGGGACAAAGTCACACTTTAATAGACCTGAAACTTTGGAAATGGTGAAATAGAGATCTGGTTTCCCTTGGCAACAGCTGAAGAGAAAAAGAAATCCTGGATTTCTTCACAACCCAACTCCTGTGCAAAAATCTCAAGCCACTGTATATAAATGTCCAGTCGTGTAATTGAAAGTCTCTAAAACAGGAGTAGGGAAAGTACAGGCTGATGGCCCTTTGGGACCCTCACTTTTTGGCACCAGAGGGGGCCCCCCCCATTTTTATTATTTAAAATCTTAAAAGGCGTTAGATGGGTGGAAAGCATTCTGAAATTTAAACTTTAAAAAAATGGAGGTATGGGTGTATAGTCCTCCAACAAGCAATGAATGGAGTATGCAGTTCCTGGGCCTTGGGAAGTTAACAGCAACCAAGACACCATCACAGAATTGAGAACATTTGGGAGAGTGTGATTATATTCAAATTTACTCGGCAAGATCAGCAAGCAAGGGCGCTCATTTTGTCAAAAAAAGACTTAAAGCAACACCATATACTCTCACACTCCTCCACTATAGAGGATATTAGATTATAGCATATGTTGTAGAGATTATTAGTATTATTAGACACTGAACTTCTACTTAGGTTGTTTTCCTCTGCTATCCCACAAATATATCTATGCAATGTTATGTGTATCTGCTCAAAAGAAAGAGCAGCTAGGCTCTTGTTGTATTGTTAATGCACGTGCCTCTTTTCTTTGCCTCTATTTTTAACTTTATTTCAAAGCCCAATAAAAATTTCATGTGAAGGAAGAAGAAAACAGTTCTGCTCAGTACTGTAGGCAGCTGTTAGAGAAGTCTTTTAACCTCTGAATAAAATCAAGAGATATAGAACCTTTAGAGCAGTTTTTCTACTTCTTTTTTTAAAACATAGAAACGTTTTCAGTTTTTTTAAAAAATATTATCTTTTAGAAACAGGCTAACAATTTTAAAAATCATTTAGAAGATCCATTTCAGTAATATAGTCTTCTAAGTGGGGCTGGGAATTGTGTGATCCCCCCAACTTTGTTGAATTGTTGAATCCTAATTTCTAGCATCCCTCAGCATCTAGCATCCCTCAGTCCATCTGGCAAGGACTGCCGGGAGTTGTAGTCCAGCAACATCTGCAGGACTTTGTAATTCCCATCTCCTCCTTAGATCAAAGATGGAGAATATATCATGCTCCACATGAGGGTCTATGACACCAGTCGTTCTCCCACTGTGGATGCTAGGGCTGATGGTAGTTACAGCTGAATAATATCTGGAGGCCCAAATGTCCCTTTAATCTGCTTAAAAAGAGAGTTAGTAAAATCTATTGAAGGATCATTTCACCCCAACTTCCTGTGAAAGAGGGAATAACTTTAAATTCAAATCATGATCAAGAAGTTCACAGAGACAGTGTGAGCCTTTGTGAAAGAACTGATAAAACTTTTGCAAAATTGCAATTATGATGCAACTCTTGACACAGAAGTTAAGGGACAGGCTTCTCTATCGAATTAATGATAAGAAGATGAAGAGGAGGTTACTGTCTGAACCACTGTTAACCTTTGACTCCAAACTAAAGCTTGCTCTAGTTGTGGAGTCTGCAAAGGAAAATGTATAGGATTACTGGCACCCCTCTTGGGAAGTTGGAAGAAGAGCAGCACACAGGTCACACCAGCAAATGTTTTTAAAGGTACAAAAGAACCCAAATAGCATATTCCATTGAAAGTAGAAATGAATAAAAATGTGTAAGACAGTTTCTATGGCCATTATAGGGGGCTACGTTGGATTTGGACAAATCCGAAATTCGACACTAAAATAGGTTGCTTTGGGAGAGATCTGCAACAAACCATGGCTTCTCTGAAATTGAACAAATGCAAATATGACCCATCCTAGATAGACAGACAGACAGACAGACAGATAGATAGATAGATAGATGGATAGATGGATAGATAGATGCCTAAATCCTCTAAAGGCACGAGATCCTGTCCCATCTTGCAAGCTAAGCAAGGTCAGCCCTGGTAAGTAGTTGGATGAATATTAAGTGCTGCAGGCTATTTCAGGGGAAGGAACTGGCAAAACCAACTCAGATTACTCCTTGCCTAAGAAAACCCTATGAAATTCATGGGGTTGCCATAAATTGACAGGCAACTTGAATGTGCACACACACGCATGCACGTGCGCGCACACACACACACACACACACACACAGAGGGCTTTCTATAAATATGCTTTGTTTTAGCAGTTGGACTGAGAACAACTTGCCATTTCATCCATCCTTGTTCCCTGCTTTCATTATTCCTTGGTTTCTTGATTGAAATCCTTGCAACCTGACCATCTGGTTTCTCTTCCAGGTGCACTTTGTTATGATTCTGGTAGAACTGTCTTCTTTTATCAGATCTCATCTTCTGTTCTGACTATCCATTTGCCGTACCTATGTAGACTACTATACTTTGACTGAATCTGCACACTGACCCTGCTCTGATTCTGTCCTCCTCTGTGAACACTGTCTTGGAATGATTTACATGTCTAGCTTACTCCTCAGCCTTGCTGAGCACACACAACCAAAAACCAGTACTGCCAGCTTTGTTTTCTTTTCCTTTTCCACATGCATGAGAGGAAGAGTGAAGCCCTGTCAGCTAGTGCTTGCACAGAATAGCACAACTGGCTTTCTTCTTTCACTTTCCTCTCCACACAGAGAAAGAAGAGGAGGAACAAAGCCAGGAATGGAATCCTCACTCCTTCTCAGCACTGTTTGGAGATAGTAGAGATGCTCTTCATGATAGCTTCCAGAGTCAAATCTTGGGTAGGAGGACTTGGAGAGAGGGCAGGGCTTTCCAAAAAAATGGGTTAATCTCTGTGGGCCACAGTGAGCATAGAAACCATGGGTTCTGCTCTCCCACTTTTGTGTATTGACCATGGGCTGTTAAGCCATGAGGTTTAACATCCCTGTTAAGCCACAAGGCTGACTTAGTGATTATGATGTAGTCACAGTCTCTAGGCAATGAAGTGAGTTGTAAATGTATTAAACAAACTCCACATTTATATCCCACCGTCACAGGACTCAAGGCAGTCTACAAAAGTTAAAACAGATACATCTAAAAATGTACATCATACATAACTTGAAATATAATTAAAATATAATTAAACCATCAGTAGAATGAAATATAATTGAAAGCATATCCATTTGAAAAAAGAAACTGAAGCTATAGATTATACAGCATATTAGGGGCCTAAGTACCCTAAAGGCTTCAGATACCAGCTGATCTTGGAAGCTAGATGGGATCAGCCAGTCCTGGTTAGCACCTGGATGGGAGATCAGGCATTATAGGCTGTATTTCAGAGGAAGGAACTGGCAAAATCATTTCTGAGTACTCCTTGCCTAAGAAAACCCCATGCAATTCATGGGGTTGTCATAAGTTGACAGGCAACTTGAAGTTGCATGCGCAGAGACCTACAGCACATTATCAAAGATCCTTTCCCCATGGGCAGTCAGTCTTCTATGCCTACTGAAACAAACAAACAAACTAATAAGTTCATCTGCTAACAGAAGGATGTCAAAGATGTCTCCAATCTATCCTTCCTAGGATAGTCATTCCAGAACCTGGGACCAGTCACCAAGAAGGCCCTCTCCTATGTTCCTACCAAGTGTACCTCTGAGGGTGGTAGTTTTAGAAAGAAAGGACACCCCAGAAATTCTCAAAACATGGTCAGGTTCATATGGGATAATACAGTCCTTCAAATAACCTAGACCTGAGCCCTGGGTTTTATAGCTCAAAGCCAGAAACAGATGTGCAGCCCAAGGAGCCATTATGACAAGAGAGTTATATGTTTCTTGTAGTGCTTCCCCTAAAGAACTCAAGGAAGTGAACATGGAATCATTTCATTTCGTCCCCAGCTCCTTCAGAATTAACTGGTGCTGTTGGCTTCTCGGATGAGCTAATAATCTAGTGGTGCTTCCCATTCCTCTCACAGCGTAGCCTATTAGATATTCACCTTGTCCATGTATTTCAAGTTCTTTATGTCTTTCTCTCCACTCTTTATTCCCCCAAGTTCCCATTGGGCTGACATCTTCCAACCATATTTGCTTTCTGTCATGGGCATTTTTCTGGTCCAAAGAGAATGGGGATCACCATACTACAGTTTTTTTAAAAAAATATTTTAAAAAGGCAGAAGGCTCATGGAACTGTCCACATTAATCCTACTTGCAAAGGCATGTTTCACCCAAGTAAGCTCCCAAGCAACACGGAAATTCATGAGGATATGAAACGTAAATACAGTTTTATCAGCTTGCAAGAGGTCTGTTTGACAATATCAAGGGCTCTTTGTGCACTGTCAGTTAAGCCAAAACATTTAAATATTAAGCACTGTGAGGAATAAAAGTGTATTAGAAACTTTTAATTTATTTATGGAGACTAATGCACTTTTTTTTTTAAAAAAAACACCTCATTTTGGAAAGAAAAAGTCTTTCAGTGCCTGTTGAATGATCAAACTGCTTTGTGTCATCTGGAGGTTCATTCCCATGACATACTGCCACAGATGAGGAATGTCGCCAGTGAGTCCATACGAAAGAACAGGAGGAGAGCTAAATCAGTGAATTTGTAGTCTTTTTAAGTGGGTGGTTTAGAGAAGATGCATGCTCTGAATGCCTGGCATGAAAAATTTAATCAGACCTGGTTTTGGAGATTCTGCAGGGTCTATAAAAATTAACATTTTAAAATAGACAAGTAAGAGGGGAACAGAGTCATGGCTATAAAGTCAAGATGGATTATTGTTGAGTAGCAGTGAGAGAGTGCCAGCTCCACATCCTTTGTTTCTATACTCAGTTCCAGGGAAGAATTGGGTCACTTTTGCATTGTCTGTTCACCTGTGAATCTGTTCTTCCATCACACTTCTGCATTAGTTTGCCAATGTGTTACATAAACAAGTCTGTGAAGTGAAAATTGCACTGAAATACATTGTTAAATATTTAGGCTAACATCTTGCATTGCAATTATAGATTCATCACCTAAAGTTACAGATCTGTAACTGCTCTATCTTCTGTATTCACAATCCTGACGCTATTGCTATGATCATAACTACTACCAGAACCGCCCCCTACATCTTACTCACATTTTTCTGAGGCAGCCCAATTGTCCACACCACACATCTTTGAATTAGCAGTGTTCGAAGAGCCCTTCCCAGGACACCTGTCCACCCAGGACAGCTCCCTCAAATCCCAAATCCAGAAGGTGTGAATTCCAGTGAATAACTATGTTCCATATCACCTGGCTGGTCATGTAATAATTGACAAAGATCATTTTTCCCCCAAACATTCATATTCCTAGGTCTTTTTGTCCTATTTGAACTGTGCCTCACTGTACTTTTCACATATACCTTCTCCCATACTTGACATCTTTTATAGCAGGGGTGAAAAACTCAATCAAATTTGAGGAAGTCCCTTTCTTGCAGCCCTTCCAAAGTCAGCCTCGAGTGCAGCGTAGATCTTCCACAAGGAAGAAGGAGGAGAAGTGAGATAATGTTAGCTTGTGCTTAAAATGACCACATGAAAGAATTGCTGGTGTACTCCTTTGTTACCATACCCTTTTACCCCTCCTACGAGATATGCAGTTTTCATAAATTGGACTTATTAATGATTGGAGGACATGATCAGGGTCACACTGACTGAGGAACATGGTTGGGGTCACACTGGATGGAGACATGTTTGGGGTCATGAAAGTTCATATAGGATTATGAAGAAAACCCGATGCTGATGGGTTTGTGCAATCACTTCACTACTTTAGGCACTCAATTTTTGAATACAGTGAAAGACTAACTGCCCAGATTGGTGAGCAACCAGAGACCATCCCTCAATTTTATCCTATGGCGATCTTCCCTATGCACCCTACCCAACTGAACATTAAGAGATCGTCATAAGTCTCTTCAATGTTTTGTCACTCCAAAATTAAGCAATTAGCCCATTCAATCCCATGGGAAAGCCATTACAGCTTTGTTAGTGCACCCCTTCAGGGTGTGAAATAGGGTATAAAAACCTGAGCTTCAACCCAAGCCAGTTGTTGTATGTAATAGGTAGCGCCTCAGACTGCCATTCCTCTATGGTACTCTCAGATGCTCTGCTGAGACCTCCTTCTTCAAAACTAGTAACTATCACCCTTTCCATCCAATCTCTCTTTATCCGACCTTTTTTGCCCCACTTTCCAATAGCCTTGTATTGTTCTTAGGAGTGTCTGATTTCTTATATGTTTGTCAATCAAATCAAATACATTGTTTAATTTTAACTGAAGTCCTCTCTACAGTTAGTACTAGTATACATAGCTGAAAAGATCCTGCCATTACCCTCCTCTTGCAGGGCTCCTTTAAACTATAATTTCCCCCAATTCTAAGAAGACACTGGCATCGTGGGTGGACCTCAACATCCTCCACTTCTTAGGGTAACACCTTCCTCCCTTTTCCCTGCATAGAAATGGCAGGAGAAAGTAAGTCAGGAAGGGACTGTCTTACTATCTCAGTTGACTTACTCCCTTCAAGTATCTTTGTAATAAAAGTTACCTGTTGTACTGCCATTTTTCCTCTTCCCAAACTCTTAGGACTGAAAAAGCAACTCTCTCTTCCCCAAACTATGCTCCACCCTGGAGCAGGAAAGAAGCTCATACAGGGGACTAGGCTTACCAGGAGACCTCAATAAATCAAGTGCAAAAGTTACACTGACTGGGTTAGGTCTTGCCGTATAGCAGAGTTGGGGAACTTAAGTCCTTCCAGATATTACTGAGCTTCACATTCTATCAATTCCGACCATCATTGCCAAAGCAGAAGGAAGCTGGGAAAGGTAGCTCAGCAACATCTGGAGAACCACAGATTCCTACCTATGCTCACAACTGCCTCCTCAATGGACAAACCCAAAATCTTCAGAAAAAAGCAGGATCTGTACTAGAAGTTCATGAGTCTCCCAACTCTACTACCTTACATGTTAAAACATGACTTTGAGAAGATGAAGCTGCATGAAGACAGTTATCTCAGCCTTAGTTTGAAGGAAAAAATGGCAGCATGACAGATAACTGGCATAGCAAACACACTCTGGCAGAGATGGTGATTCCTGAACGTATCCAGGGAACATTTCCTTCCCTGTTAAATCTCAACTGTTTCTCTCTAAGAATAGCATGATGGGCTTTGAAAAACTTACTTTTCTAGAGCCCTACCGTGGTTTAAATAAAAATCCATCTTGGCCACAGAACGTTTTAAATACTCCTTTAAAGCCTTGAAGTGACATGCGAATAGTTTTGTCAAGTTGTCACAATTATTCCTGCATCTATTTGACACACACATAAGCAGCAAACACTGTTTTCAATGCTGTTTTGCCACAAGCAGCTCAACTGTGAGATTATGTCAGAGCAAGTGCTAATTAAAGTCTCCTAAAAGATGGAACAGCAGTAGTTCAGTTCAGAAGATATATGAAGACTGTGATGGAGGATTCCTTTCTTTTCCTGTAAGCAATCAGTGATATTCAAAACATATTCTTGGAAACAAATGTATGAAAAGTAGTAGCCCAATTAAGGAAAAACCAATGCAAATAATACCTGGTCTACTGTGGCACCTGAATCATGATCCCCATTTTGTTTCCACTATTTCCAATTTTCATGCAGACTGGAATGCACATCTCTGTACGTGACTGCTACATGTCCATGGATGAACTGTGCAGGAATAGAACTAGATGATGACTCAGGGCCATAGATACTCCAACAACCTTTTAAAACTCTGGTACCTGTGCACCTGGACATTTTCCTATTGTTTCCCCACCTCTCCAGAACATTCAGCTATTACGACAACCATTATCCCCTTGTCACTCAAACACAAAGCCTATTGACTCCACCTGGACTTCATTGTTTGTGTTGCAACTCCCATTGTCAGCTTAGCTGGGAATGTGAGTCACAATCGTATCTGTAGGACATTTTTTGAGTACAAGTACTCCTGATTTTAGGCTGCTCAGTGCAGTCTCTCACCATTCCAAACGCCACCCCATCTGATTCCCAAATGAGAACTGTTGTTAGGTTCCTGCCTGAGTCACATCTCTGCCTTCTCCACTTCTCTCTGGACTGGCAAATATTTCCCGAATCCCTCAGCCCTCTATCCCACTTCCTTTCCTTTCTGTCAGTTTTTCCTTGTGCAAGCATGTGAGTGTTGTGAGCTTTTGAGTCCTTACGTGAATCTTGTCAATAAAACATATTTTTATATAACCAGCCAAAAAGTAAAATGTAATCTAAAAATATGTTTCATTGACATATTTTTTCCTGTGTGAGCCCTTAAACATTGGTAGGCAAGATCTCTCAAAGTTGTCCTCCTCTTACAAGCCTCCTCTTTTGAGCTAATTTCCCCCACTTTTGCACTGAGGTACTGGCATTGCAGGTTGGCCCTCGTGGTACCCACAGTTTGGAGTAACAATGGTGTAACAATCTAATGACTATTAACCGATCAAAATATGAATTATAAAACACATACAGAGTTCTGATTAACTTGGTACCTGGTCATACAACATAATTTTATCACTATGATTCCATTTGAACTGCCATGGCTTGCTCCTATGGAATCCTGGGATTGGCATTTTTGTCAGAGGCACCAAAGAAGAGTAATTTGCTTATCCATGACAGAGATTTTCACATTCTTGCTGCAGAGCAAGGGTTCCAGAAATTTCAGAATTCAGAATACATTCCAGAAATTTGTGCAATTTTAAAAATCTAATCAGTGTGCACTTTTGGGAAAAGTAAATAAAGAAGATGACAGATCTCATACCATTGTATACATACAAATATGGAACCAGGAATGAATCAGACATGGAAGTGGGAAAGGAGAATATTTGTGGATGTGGGGTTAGTGAGATGTTCATATCCTTATTGCCAAGGTTTACTTTATTGGTGTTCTCATTTAGAAAGGAAGAGAAGAAGAACATAGAAACAATAGTGTTATTTGTATAATGCTTTTCTACTAAAAATGCCAGAAAATTATAAAACCATGTATTTAATTCTTTTAGAGTGCAAATATGGCTAATATATAATTTCCAAAAACAATGACACGACATATAATACAACCAACCCTTTAAAACAAAAGGTTATCCTAAAATCAGCTAGGGGAAGGACAACATGGTAGACCATTACTGGCAAACTTATTGAATAATGCAGCTGGCCCCTCTTTGTGCCTCTGTGTTTTCTGTTTACTCTCGCTTATCATCCGATCTTAGCTGAAATTCAATGAGTAGAGCCAATGGAAACTTTTGCTGTAAGAAAAACCATTCATAATTGTAGCTGATTCACATAGAACTTGTCAATATCATTCCTTTACTTCTTTTTCTTCCAAACAGTCCTACAAACCATACCTGGTCCCATGGTATTTTTGTTCATTCGTTTAGATTTTAGTTAAGGTTTAAAGATCTCCAAGAAAACTATAATGCTGACTTCTTTGTCTTCTTTGGCCATTTCCACCCTATACTGTTATAGTGTTATTATTCCACTTTCAATATCCTGTGGACCTCTGGAGTTTGTAGTTTTCTGAGGCCAAAGGGCTATCTGGCTGAAAATTATAAAAAGCCCTCTCTAAACTGCAATCCCAGGATTCCATGAGATGTTGAAAGTGCAATAATAGCACTATAATAGTATAATGTGGAAATGGCCCATATCATAATGCTGTGAGCCAATAGCCTGGAAAATGGAGAATTTCCCAGTGAGCAAGATGGGTGCACAAAGCTTCTCCAAAGAGCTTGTGACTTCATAGCCCTGTATTTTATCATTGCTCCATGAGGACTAACAACTCTGGTTCATGCTTTTGTCAAAATGGTCTCTTTATACACCTCCAAGTTTCTTCTCACACATTCAAGTTCACATAAAAATTTGTGGGCATATAGTTCACTTTCCTGATTCTTTAAGCTTTATCAACCAAATAGATTAAGAGTTCCGAAGATGTGCCAGAAGACTAAAGTACATAGTGAGATAGTCTTGGGAGCAACAGCCATATCAGTGGAATAGGATATGTAATGGAACTTAAGACTATTTCCAGAAGCACCCAAGTGAATGAATCCACCCTTGAAAAGTGGTATTGCTTACCTCCCCTACTTGAAACAGAATCTGCCAGCAAATACTGGTGACACAAGTAATACAGTAGCACCTCAATTTTTAAAAAAATGTAGTTCAGGTTCCTAGTCACCCAGATGAGATCAGCCAAGTGTTTGTTATGAAGCTCTGCAGTATAAAAATACTTCTTTCTGTAGACACACTTTTTAATTCAGTGTGCTGTCAGCAACAGAAGAAAAGGCATGCTGATGATTTATCTGTACACTTTCACAGCAGGTAGGAGCAGAGCTTTTGTCATAAATGCTTCTTTGTCAAAATGATCACTTTCTGTTGGCTATCTTCTACATGTATCAAAAGCAAAGCAACTGAAATGTTTTAAATGATGAAGCTGATAACATTGAGCTTACCAAAACACAGTCCTCTACAGCTGAATGCTTAACCTACAGCTATCCTTTTGAACAGGGAGTGGAAATCCATTTTATTATTTTTTTTCCATCAGAAACACCAAAAAGCTTTCTCTGTCTGTTGCATTCTTTCAGAGCCCTTCAAAGCTTAATCCAGTTTACAGTACTGTGCAGCTGTCTCTGTGTTTGTTTAAATAATATGAAATAGGCATATTGAAAACTGTCATGTGGTTCTTATCACATTTTTTAAGTGAATTAACTTAATTTTTTCTTCCTGGATTAAAACATAGGTCAGTACCCAGTTATCCATTGGATTCCACATATTTCTCTCTCTCTCTTAAATAGCTTTGGTTTTGGTACAAAACTGTGTGTGTTAGGAAAGACTGCATATCAAACTGTGTGTATCCAGTCTGAAATGAGTGAGGTGAACAAAACCTGATACTTCTGGAGGTTTGTGGACAATGTGCATTCATAAATCAGACAGACAATATATCTCTAAAAAACTGATGTATTTCTCTATAAGCTCTGCATATAAAGGAAGCATGAGAATGAACAGAAGGGAGGTAATGACGCTACCTTCCAAGCACAATGGTTTGTACTATAGTCCTCAAATTCTAGTGCTTTGCATGATATAACAGTATCCTTTCTAGAGAACAAGAATGTTAAAACAATTCTGTTGCATTCTCAGGGACTTGGGAGGGTCTAACATTGGGTGCTTGCTTGGTAATGGTTAGATGTCCAAGTTCTTCTGCCACTGTTATAGTCCACATCCATCAATAGTCACTGCAACTATCCCTCTATATTTTTCAGGGTTTATTTGAAATTTTTTTTTTAAAAAATGATGTTTATTACTTGGAATGCAGATTGCAAAAACTCATGGCGGGGGGGGGGGAATTATTCTCTCACCCACTCACACATTTGCACACTCTCCTAGTTCAAATTCTGCAATTATCTCTTTGTTCATCCATTTTATCTATATAATGCGTCATTTCCCAGAGGTGGGAGTTGAGGCAGCTGGCAATTTGAAACAAATACAAAAGAATATAATTTTTAAAATGTAATTTTATTGTTCTTCTGTTGTATGCTTTTATCTATATTATGTTTGTTTTCACTATCACACGTTCTAATGAAATTTTGTAGGTTTCTTAACTAGGGCCATCTCTATGCTGTATATCAGTTTTATAACAGATGGATTTTTAAAACAAACAAACAAGTAAATAAGTGGTCAATTGATTTCTGAATTGTGATTCACACTTGGAACAAATTCAGATTAAGTGGCCTTTGAACTGGTACAAGCCACACTGGGCTTCTGTCTCACTGATTTGAATCAGGTGCACAACATATACCCTGGATAAACAAGGTAAAATACAAAGAACCAAATTAAAGATGCTTTTAGAGTCAAGTGAAGTTGTTAAGAAGTACCACACACTGCAGTTCAGCTATCAGTTTGGCTCCAGTTAACTTCTTTAACTGTATTCATGAAGGCTGGCAAATCAGCTCCCCACTTGGAGCAGAACACATCATGAGACGGCTGAGTGTTTGAGACACAATTTCAATCTCAATTTTAATTTGAACTGCAAATTCAATTTAAAACTCAATGGATTTATCACAACCATTTAATTACTGTTTTTTGATTCTGAACACTGTGTCCTTATTACAGTGAAAGTGAAATGCGTACTTAAAAGACTGGGGCCTCGCCACCACTGTTGTTTTGAGCAACTGGTCATTTAGGACAATTTTAGGAGGACCAACATCAAAAGACTTTCCAGAACATTGTCTCAATTGTTGTCGTTGTTGTGTGCCTTCAGATTGTTTACAACTTATGGTGACCCTAAGGTGAATCTATAATGGGGTTTTCTGGGGCTGAGAGAGTGTGATGTGCCCAAGGTCACCAAGTGGGCTTCCATGACTAAGCAAGGATCTGATCTCCAGAGTCATAGTCCAACTCTCAAACCACTACACTGAGCTTGCTCTCAATTACACTTCTGAAAAGCAGTTTCCAGAATGGTAGAAGCATCAGAAGCTGTCTTATGCCAAGTCAGACTGCCCCTCTGTCTGGCCATTCTATAAACCATTCTGGGTGCTGGGGCTCTGCAACAAGAATGTAAAAATTTCTGACATAAGTAAGTAGAATTTCATTATATCTCACCAGCATTTTCTCCCTGTTATTATAATGATTACTTTTGAGATTCTGCCACCTTCCCATGATGTCTATATATCTTTTGGTAAGCCCTTTTCCTAAATTATACACAAGTGTAACACATTTTCTTATTGTATTCCTTTTTATATCCTTTTCTTCCACTGAGTAAAGCCTGTTTGTGCAAATATTTCAAGGATAAGTTTGAGCTGTACACATTGATTTGTGCACACTTCTTGCAAAATACAAGAGGGAATCTCTGGCTTTCAGTTTTTTCTCAGTGCTGAAACTTAACATACATGCACTATTGCTAATAGTCTTGCAGACCGTGAACTGGTTAATTTTTTACAAAATGCAATTAATACAAATTTCTTCTTCATTTCTTACTCTTTGGGCTCTCATGTCAAAAGGTCTTCACAGCATCTCTTGTCCTTTTAAACTGGTGATGCTTGAATTTGAACCAAGGATCTTCTGCATGTAGAGGATATGTTCTGACACAGAACTGTGGATGTTTCTTGCTGCTTTTAAGTATCTGTTCTCAATGGAATTTTCAAATCAAATCAGCAGTCATTTCCTCCTAACTTCACAGATCAGCATTGTGCCACTGAAATTTGAGTTGTGTGTAAAAATTGAGATGGTACAAGCAAGGGTCTACTTACATTACTGCTATTTACAACATTTCAAATATACAGCATTTCTCCACAAGTAAATTAACAAAAAAGTCACACACAACACATGGTTCCTTCAGTGAACCTATGCAGTTGAGCAAGGCAGGAGACACAAGACATGGAGAAAAGGGAGGTGAATTAGTGTTTTGGTGCAAGAAAAGTTGACTGGACTGGACTTCTTTTACCTACCTATGTTGGGGGTATTGGGGGGGGGGACAACTGCAGCCTTGGCATTGGCAGAAGGAAGAGCTTTCATTTGCTTGTTTAGAATGATATGTGTGTGACAAAACTGGAATCCTGGAGTTTTGATATGGCTGGGAGGAAAATTTTCTTCTGCTTGCTTAGATGGGAGAATCTTGGTGGGAGAGAGGAAGTCAGTAACAGCTACAATGCAAAAGGGGAAACTCTACTAATTAGGCTGCAGTAAAAAAAAAACTTTATGGCATCTTAAGCCTGCTAATGATTGAGGACTGAGTTGGAAGATAGAAATCAATGAATGCTTTATGCAAGGGTTGTTGTTGTTGTTGTTATTGTTATTGTTCTGTTTTAATGCAACTGGTTACTATATAAGAAATGAATTGCCTTTCCAACTGTTGTACCTTCTGCAGGAGACCTAGCAGGAGATGTGCCACCTCTGCTTCTCTCTTTCTCTCTTTTAAAATTATATTTTATTAAGCATAACAAATATGTATATTTTTTGTGTGTATATATATGTGTGTGTGTGTGTGTGTATATATATATATACACATAGCATACATACCCCTGTACCTACACTTACACACATAATACACCTATATATATATAATATATACAGATAGATAGATAGATAGATAGATAGATAGATAGATATAGATAGATATAGACACACACACATTCGTATGTAACCAGAAGAAAGAGAAAAACAACAACAACGAAAACCCAAACGAACAATAACCTTCTGTCCATATTTTCCAGGTTCACTTGTTTGTTAGTCTACTCATTTCTTTAACTATTAAACATATCATATATACATACATATATACAAACACACACACACACATATATGTCTATACATTAAAAAATGTATATATGTATACACAGAGAACTCTTATTACAATCCTTCCTAAGTAAGCACTTGTGTTTACAAGTTCTTTTATCCCTGTCTTACTTATTTAGAAAACTTCTATAACCAATTCATTATTACGTGTCAAGTAACTCCAAAGGCTTAGAATAGAGATAAAAAAATAAGATACCTATATGTGTATGTATGTACATATTTTTTGTAACCCACACATATTTTACGCTTGTATAAAGGTTAATAGATTAATGAGTTGATAGACTAACATCCTAATAAGTAGTTTCTCAATAATATATCATTTACAGTTTTGTTACCTATATTAATCTATATTAGTCTATAATACAATTCGTGCCATAATCCTATGAAGAATATATTTATGTTGAACTACTTAATCTAATATATACATGTCTGTGTGTGTGTGTGTGTGTACACATACTTACTAACTTTCCTGCTTGTTAACAAGTGAGATCATAAATTAACTTAATTAAAGATTATTTAACTTAACTTAATTCTGTAACCAGGGCCCATTCGTTCTTAATTTTATACTCACTTTTACCTTTGATTATATGTGTTAAAATGTCCATGGTTTTCATTTCAAGAATTTCATATTGCCATTCCTCTATATTTGGGATTTCACTTTTTCTCCATTTTTTTGCATTCTGGCTACCATTACTAAGTAAAGCACAATTCTCAAGTATTTTTTTGACAAGTTTGAGTTGAGATCTTGAGTCATGTTTAACAGATATAGCTTTGGAGACTTTGGAAAATTGTAGTTGAAAATTTCTGAGATCTTCTTATGAATAATATTCCAATATTTTTTAGTTTTCTTGCATGTCCACCAGAGATGAAAAAAAGTTCCTATTTCTTCCTGACACTTCCAGTATATTCCTGAAGCAGACTTGTAGATTTTACTTAGTTTTTCAGGTGTTAAATATCATTGGTGTAGCATTTTCAAGTAGTTTTCTCTTAGATTCTGAGTAACTGTAAATTTGTACACTTAGTTCCAACTCTGCTCCCATTGTTGTAATTGAATAGCCTCTCTCTAATATTTCACGACCATGTAGTCATAGAGTCTTTTATCGTTTCCTCTTCCCTCCCCCAGTAAGGTAGAATCTTATATATTTTTGACATTTGATGACTATCATTATTGAAAATTAATTTTTCAAACTCAGATTTTTCCTCTTGACTTGCAAAACCCTCAAATCTCATATCCATTTTAAATCTTTCCATAAGTTGTCTATAAGGAAACCAGCTACACTTTATGTTATCTTTTTCTAGTTCCTCTCTAGTTTTCAATGTATAGGTGTTCTGTGAGGTGACAATGATTAAATCTTTATAACGTAGCCAATCTTCTGAGAGATTTTTCCATCGTCCAAAAAAAGCCTGTTGTGGAGAGACCCAGAGTGGTATTTTAGAGTAATAAGATTTTTTAAACTTATTCCAAATGTTCAATAGAGCCTTTCGAATGTAATGTTAGAGAATTCCTTATCTATCTTAGCTTTATTATATCATAGATAGGAGAGCCATGCCAGTCTGATATCAGCTCCTTCAAGCGCTAGCAATCTTTGGTTTCCTAGAGTTATCCATTCTATTAACCATGTCAAGCCACTTGCATAATAATAAATTTTTAAGTTAGGAACTCCACATACTCCTCTTAATTTTAAGTCTGTTAAAACATTCCATTTTATTCTTGGTTTACGGCCTGCCCATATGAATTTAGTTAGATCCTTCTTCCATGCTATAAAAGGTTTGTTATTTGTTATTATAGGAATGTTTTGGAATAAGTAGTTCATTCTTGGTAACATGTTCATTTTTATAGCAGACAGTCTCCCTAATAATGATAAATTAAGCTTGTTCCAGTTCTCTAGCTCTTTTCTAATATTATTCCAAGTCTTCACGTAGTTGTTATCAAAAAGCTCATTATTATATGGGGTAATCCAGATGCTGAGGCATTTAATTTTCTTTTCTATCTTAACGCCAGAAATCTTTACCAATTCTTCGTCTTGAATTTTACTTATATTGTTAATCAAGATTGATGTTTTATCTTTATTGACCTTTATCCCAGATAGTTCACCAAATTCATTTAAGATATGGATCAGTTTAGATAAGCTTAAGATTGGGTCTTCTAAGAAGAAGACCAAGTCATCAGCAAAGGCTTTGAGTTTGAAGTTATGACCTTTCAATTGCAAACCCTTTATATCAACATCTTTATGAACAGTTCTATTTAGTATTTCTAGCATTGTAATAAAGGGAAGTGGAGATAGTGGGCAGCCTTCTCGGGTCCCCCTCTTTAGTTCAAGGACATTTGATTTTTCTCCATTTACCAGAATTTGAGATTGTTTGTTTCCATATACAGCATCTAACCAAATCAAAAAGTTACTTCCTGCTTCCATTCTTTTGAAGGTTTCTTTCAAAAAATGGCCATCTAAAAGAATTGAAGGCTTTTTCTGCATCTATAAATACTAGCATCATCTGTTTTTCATTATGCTTCTCATAATGTTCTATGAAGTTTAGACCAGTTCTAATATTATTTCTTAGAAATCTTCTTGGTAGAAACCCACTTTGGTCTTCGTGAATTAATGTAGGAAGTGC
The DNA here is from genome assembly GCA_030412105.1 of Cyclura pinguis. Taxonomy (NCBI): domain Eukaryota; kingdom Metazoa; phylum Chordata; class Lepidosauria; order Squamata; family Iguanidae; genus Cyclura; species Cyclura pinguis. The sequence continues at coordinate 207,294,148 of CM059599.1, forward strand.
TTTTTTCAATCTATCAACCAGTATGTTAGTGAATAGTTTGTAATCTACGTTCGGAAGAGATATAGGTCTGTAATTTTTTACGTCAGTGTGGTCTTTGCCTTCTTTTGGAATCAACATTATATTTGCATTTCTCCATGTTTCTGGTATCCCTTTTTGAAAAATTTCCTGGCACATTTTCTGAAATGGAAAAATGATATCATCTACAAATATTTTATAAAATTTTGGAATAAAACCATCTGGGCCTGGAGCTTTTGCTATTTTTAATTTCTTGATTTCTTCACTTATTCCCATATAGGCTGTTGGGTGATTGAGTATTACTTTATGCTCCTCTGTGAATTTCGATAAGTTGCATTTGTCAAAATATGACTGAAACTTGTCTCTATCTTTCCCAGAGTTTGGTTTCATATTATAAAGGTCTTTGTAATAATGATAGAAAGCTTTGGTTATGTGTTCTTGTTTGGTAAGTTTTTTAGAACCTAATTTGATTTCCGAAATTTATCTCTTTTCTTTTTCTTTCCTTAACTTAAGTGCTAACCACCTTCCCAGTTTTTTTGAAAATTCAAAGTATCTCTGTTGTGTTAGCTTTAGTTTTTTTTCCCATCTCCGCAAGGTTTTCTTGATTTAGCTGATTTTGAAGCAATCTGAATTTCCTTATCAATTCTTTATTCGAGGGGTTATGTCTTATTTCTTTTTCTACCTCAATCATGTCATCTAAAATTTTGCAAGCTTTTTCTTCTTTTTTCTTCTTATTCTCCGAACTCCATTTTATATATAAAAAAAACACCCTTAAAACTGCTTTAAATGCATCCCACACTGTTTTCATTGGGACTTCTCCATTTGTGTTCTCTTTAAACTAGGTTTTAATTGCTTCTTTAGCTTTCTGCACATATCCATAATCTCGAAGAATATAATTGTTCATTCTCCAGCTTTGAACAGGTCTCTTAAGTCTGAGTTCCAATTGAATTGGAAAATGGTTGGAGATTTGTTTCAGAACAATATCAATCTTGTCAATGAATAAGTGGAGCAATTCTGATGCTAAGAAATAGTTGATTCTGGACATAGAACGATGACTATCAGAGTAGAAGACATATCCTTTTGAGTCACCTTCTTTAAATCTCCAAACATCCAACAGGAATAGATTCTCTATCATTGAGAAAAAATGTTTAGGTAATTTACCCTGTTTATGTTTATATTTGCTTTGTGAAGATCTGTCTAGGATTGGGTTTATCACTGCATTCAAATCTCCTATTACTATTACATTTTCCTGGAGTTTTTTTCTCAACATGACTTGTTATTTCATTGTGTATTTTGTTAAAGAAATCATCCTTGTTCCCTGTCAGTGCATAAACCACCAGAATTAACATGGTTGTATTCTGTATATGAACTTCTACTCCAATATAGTGATCTGAAGTGTCTTTAAATACCACTTGAGCATTAAATTTTGAACTGATATGAATGACCACCCCTTTTTCTTTTTTCACATTGGTTGATGCATAACAGTTGCCTAGTCTTGGATTCCTCATAAATTTTAAGTCCTGGTTTCTAAGCCGTGTCTCTGCTAGACTTATTATGTCCAAGTGTGCTTTTTCTAGCATGTGAAATATCTGCCTTCATTTATATTCAGAATTCAGTTCTTTAACATTCCATGACTGCAGTCTGAGATTCATGATTATTCAATATGAGTTATTGTGATTCTTGTAACTCTTCTTCTTCTTCTTATAATCCTTCTTCCAAGTCTCCTTCAAAGTCGGTGTTCCCCTCTCCTGCTCCTTCTATTAATCCTTCTCTTTCATGTTCTCAATCTTCACTGTCACTGTCAACCAGTTCTTTCTTGCCTTGATCTTGAATAATTATTCATATTGGTTCATCCTCCTTATTGTTCTTAACGTCCAATTCCTTCTTAGGATCTTGATACTTATTCGACTCTTGGAGTTCAACTCTATAATGTCTGATTTCTCTTTTGTTCTGACTTTTTTGAAATCCTTTTTAAGTTTCTCCACAATTTCCTTTGCTTTAATTGGGGAATCTGTTCTGTATTTTCTTTGCTTGTAAGAAAAAGTCAAACCTTCCAATTTTTCCCACCTATAATTTATTTGATTCTTGAGAAGGAATTGGGCCAGTGGTTTATATTCTTGTCTCCTTTTGAGAATTTGAAAAGGGACATCTTTGAATGTTTTGATCTCTTTATTGTTAATTTTTAGCTGTTTATTGTAGCTACTCTGCAAAATCTTTTCTTTCATCACTGTTCTATTAAAACTAATAACAATGTCCCTGGGAAAGCTTCTTTCTCTTGCCACTTGTGAGTTAAGCCTAAAAATCTCATCAATATTTACTTCAAGTCTCTCTATTCACTTCTCCAAATATTCTGCTAGAATAGGAACCAGTTTATCATAAAGGTTCTCATCCGTTGATTCAGACAAGCCTCTCAATTTAACACATTTGTCTTTATATCTTAATTCTTGAAGATCAATTTGTACTCTTTCTTCTCTTTGTTGTCGGGCCAGCATTTCAATTGATTTTTCAACTTTTGACTTTGATCCTGCAACTCTTTAACTTCATTTTTTAGTTTTGAGATGTCTTTAGAAAGTAAATCCAATTTATGACCAAGAACTTCTAGCTCTTTTTTTCATGCCCGATCTTATTTCTGCCTGACTGCTTTTCAGCTCTTGCCTAAATTCAGTTTTGAAGTTTCTAAACTCTTCTAGCATTAGTTGAATTTGTTGTGTCATATCTGTAGGCTTTGTTGTTTGTTCAACAGATGCTTTTAAAAGTAAGTCTATTGAAGGTCTTCTTGTTGTCTTTTTAGCTGTTATATCCATAGTGACTTCACTAATAGAGAGATGCCCACCAACCAGTTTGAGGTCAGGTATCTCTAATTTTAGTTTAACTCAGACAAGTATTTATCTTCCACATGATTTTTACTCTCTTGCTCTAATCTGTCCTTTCTTACCTTCTACTTAACTTCAACTTTGTCCTCTCTTTAAAGTTACTCCTAACTTAACAATTTGATTTTTTTTATTGTTACTTCCCAATAGATTATTAATGAAATTCCAAATTCATTAACAATTCAAAGACTATTCCCCATCTGTTTATATACTGAGTAGTTAACTTATGAACTCAAATCTATTCTCAATACATCAAATTCAACAGTTCATTAACTCAAGCACTTGTCAAGTTCCTCAATTCATCAATATTGTCAAAGCCAATAAAAATATATCAATATATTTCACTATAACATACACAAAGTAATTAGGATATAGGTCAAAATTCAATTAAGATATATCTCAGATTTGTTTTTACTCACCCCAGATTGTCAACAGAATATCAATGGGAAGTGATTTCCAACTTTGTCTTTCTGCCTCCTCAAATGATTCAACCAGGTTCCTCCTTGTGGAATAAATTTGTTTCCCTCTTTTGTGCACAAATGGAATTCTTTGAAGTGTAATTCCATCAAAAATAATAATTCCTACAATAATTCATCTAGTAGTAGAATAGTAAAATAGTTACGTTCATTATATTCGGCATATGAAAATATCAGTAATTTCAGTGGGTCGAATTTAATCAATTTTGTCAGTCCAATTAATTGTAATTGTAACTATAACTGACTGTAATTATAAATATATCGGTTATAGTTAATATTTCATTCAACCCTTCAAACAACAGTCAAACATGTTATTTCATATACTTTGTATATTTCATATACGAAGTATTCATATGTCAATGAAGTTCTTTTATAAATAGTACCCACGAAAGCAATAGTTTCTGAAGTAATTCATCTAATAGTTAGGTAACAAAGTGAATAAATTCAACCTTTTCATTCAACCCTTCAAGCTACATTCAAACCCAGTATTTCACACAAAATTTTTTTCATATATTGATGAAATTCTTTTAGAAATAGCTTCCAAGGTAATTCTAACAATCAATATTCAGAATTATTTGATCAATGTAGTTCATTCACAAATAAGTAAATCAATTACAGTTCATTCACCAATTGGTTATTCATTCACAAATCAAATTCACTTAAAGAAAGTTTGTTCTATTCTGATACTGATGATAAGCGTTATATTAATTCCTTCAACGATTTAGTATTTCGTTAATTCATGCAATAAAGTACTGTATTGTCCAACTCTATACATGTGCATGAAAATATTATAACTGTTAGTTGAATAATAGACTGTGAAGACTGTGTGACAAAGCAGGTTTCCTTTGTATTTCCCCCTTAACCTGTCTTGCAAAATAGTTTGCCCGTATTTTATTGTGCCACACAGATTCAAAGTACTAGCTACTGCTTCTTCTGCCAGTTTTGGGTACAGAGTAATGGCACACTTCTCAAGGTATTCTTACTAGTCCAGCATTCTTCCAACTTTAATATTCCAATTTTATTCCCCCTATTATCTTCTGCACCTTCTTTTGATGTCAAGTTCCAGGTCTTGAATCTCAAGTCACAGTTTCAATCCCAATATCTATCTCCTCTTACCTCTATCCATAAAATCTCCATCATGAATAACTTTTAAATGCTGAGCTCTGGTCTCGTATTTCAGCTTAATTTCAGCTTTCTTTCCAAGTTACCCAGATTTCTGGACTACATAGATTACTCTTCAAGTTGCGGAATTTATTTATTTATTGTACTTTGAACACAGTTTACCATGTCTGCTTACTCACTCTGCCTTGCTGCCTTTTGATTCAAGTTTGTTAATATGAAAGGAAGGAAGGAAGGAAGGAAGGAAGGAAGGAAGGAAGGAAGGAAGAAGTGGGTTGCACCAATCAGATTAGGCTCCTTGCTTCCTGCTCTGGAGTTGTCTGGAGAAGCATTCACAAACCCTTGTTTGCTTTCAAAAAGTTCTCTTTTATATATATATAAAAATGTCGACGGCAGTGTTAGTGCCTTGCTAGACTGCCTCTGCGTGGGTGTGGCAACTCTTCGGTCTCTCCTACTCCATCCATTCTACCCCGGTTTCTGAGTCACCAGGGCAGAAATTGGAGGGGATTTCCAACCCCCTTCAAGTCCCTTCTGCACTCTCTTTACCAGGAGAGTGTACAGCTGGACAGCAAGAGATTTCTCTGGCTTAGCCACGCTCAGCTAGGTTCCCAGCATGGAGCTCCTTCCCTGAGCTGCCTGCATGATGCCATGTGACCCAGAAGCTCCCACCTCTGTCTCTCTTGATATGCCTTCTCTGTCTGGGAAGCCTGATCTTCAGCTACTGTCAGAGCATATCTCCCTGATCTCCCTTGATTCCCTATGGAACTGGCTCCCCCTGTTTACATCAGTCTCAGTTTATATCACAAGTCCAGGAGTGCAACCCCAATGTAAATTAAGACCCTCATGTAACTGAATTCAAGTTTCATGCCTGCAAGCCACAAATTATAGCATCATTGTCATGTGATGTGAAAATTAGCTTTATCTCTTTGGTGGCAGATTTCATTAGAAGTCAAATGTAACTTATGCAAATTAACAATCAAGTTGTTAGATGATTTGTGAGTGCAGATGGTTGCTTAGTTGTTGCTCACACCTTCCTCATGCTCTTGAGTTCTCCAAAATATTTCTGTGATTTCAGTTCAATCCTGCCTCCTCCTCTTCTTCCTTTCCTCTTCCTTTCTCTTTCAGCTGATTGTAGAGGTAAGCATACATACACCACCCTTCTCTTCTATTTTATTTGCATCTTGCTCTTTGCTGAATTGCAGTCAATTTCCCATTGTGGGCCAAACATCTGAATAGCAATTAGCCATAATTTATACCAAAGAGGCCTTTTTTTAAAAAATGCTACTCATGCAATTTAAATTGTCCTGGAAATATACATGGCACATAAATCACTCATGAATAAAGTCATAGGTGGAACACAATAAAGTGCCAGCAATAATGTGTTCTTTTGTGTCACCAGCTTAAATAAAACAATCCACAGGATAAAATACTAATGTAAATCCCCTGTGATGAGTTATTTTCCAGAGGGATGTGATAATGCTTGTTGCAAATGTGGGACAATTGAGCATCCATTATTTAACTGTAAGTAGTATCACCAGGGATTCTGTTTTTTCATTTTGTTCTGAGCCATGCTTTTCCATCTTGGAAAGTTCTGTTCTCCTGTGGCATTGACACTTATAGGCAGTTGTCTGTATTCACTAAAGAGTGGGAATTAATGCTAGAGAAGGCCTGTATTCACAAGCCTTTCACAACTGTTGGGATAGAAAGTTTCCATTTACTTCAACAATTCTACTGTAACACCCCCCACTCAGCTATCACCTACAGGGAAATGCCCTGGCTTTGACTATGGGGTCCTCTGATGGGATTTTCCAAAGGGGGTGAAAAAAAAAAGAGAGAGAAAGAGAGTGAGAGAGAAGTTTTCAGTAAGTTGGGAAAACAAATTCTTGATTTGCCTAACAGGAGCAAGAAGAATAGAAAAATTATTCAACTGAAGCACCCTCAGAAACAAGAAAGAGAATTTTTCAAATCTGTAATGGGGAGCATATGCTTTGTTTTACAGGTTTTTCACCTTTCAAAAGGGTCTGCTTTCAAAAGGGAAACACCACTTTTCCTCTAGTGACTGCAGTAGGGGATCCTAAGCAGGATTTGACAATCCGTAAAAAATAAATGAAGGTGGTTTGTGGACTGCATGTTGCCCTTCCTAATCTTCAGACCCTCAGGGATCACAGCAGTATTGTAAGGAAGATAAAAACTCCACAGTTAACTCCTCATTGGTAGAGTAAATGGATCTCGGATATAGAGCATTTCTAGCAGTGTTTGAGATTAATGAACTAAGAAAGAGGAATCAATAGATTTCAGTTCAAGCAAAATTCAACATGTATTTGGGAGAACCCAACAAGGCCAAGTTTCTGTTTGGATCCCTGAGAGAAGTAAAAATATTACACTCATATTAAACATTCAGGAGAGGTATTTTCATGCTTCTGTTGTGTAGAGATCTTATCTAATGCAAAATGTGGAGTGAATCTGAAGATCCATAGATAAGCACAATGAATTCCAACAATAGGTGTAAAAATAATTCAAAGATTATTAGTTGGTTCAGATTACCAGGTGGTTCAAATTTGAGGAATTCAAAGCATACTCACTGAGCATTTGTTTCCAAGACAATATAAAATAAAAAATGTTGAGAAGATTAGAAGATGTGAACTGTCAACTGGATTGAAGTAGATCACCTATGTCCACCTATGGCTGGAATTCTATGCACAAATATTTGGCAATGTGTTCCGCTGGACTCAATGGGACTTGCCCTTAAGTTATGTGTACCCTATTTGCTGGCGTATAAGACTCACTTTCCCCCCCAAAAAATACTATTTGAAAATGGGGTGTGTCTTATACATCGGCGTGTCTTATATGCTGGCAAATATGGTATTTATACATTATGAAGTTACTATTCCTATATCTTCTTATATATTTTAATGTCAGTTTAAAGAAATAAATTGAAAATACATTGAAAGCAAGTTATAAAAATAATTGGAACAATGCACATTAAAACTGCCCAAATTACTAAATCAGGAGCAGGATATGACCAAGCAGGAGAAAAAGGTATAGGGGGGGAGAGGTAAAACTTTTTGATTTAAGAAAGGATTAAGCTGTAACATTGTATCTCCACACGAGAATATTTCAGAATTGATCATGATAGTGAATCAACGTGTTCTCTATTTTGCTATGAATATTTAAATTCTTTTGGACTGAAAAGACATGACACTTTTTTTTGTAAACTAAACACAGTTAGATGTGTCACAGGAGTTTACATTCTAATTTGGATTTCCCCCACCTGAGCCATCAGATTCTCTGATGAAAGTTGCTTTCCTCATCCAGCCAGGCAACATAACTGAATACAATGCATGTTGGAAATAATTGCAGTTGGATGTTGTGGAGCATGAAGATGTTCAAAGTACAGCCATTGAGAAGTCAAACAACCGTTTTATACCAGGATTCATTTTAACAGAAAATCCTTTAATGAGGGCAGAATATACATAGATCTGTGGGGAGGAAAAAAATGATGGGGTTGCAGAAGTTACTGTAGCCAAAGGCAGCTGTAACATTTGGTGCATACATTACCGAGCATACAACTTTGTTCAAATAATTACACTGCCATTCAATAAAAATGAATAATTACCTAAGCAATAAATGTCATTTATATGCTTTTTCGTGTTGCACATCTGAATAAATTGGATTCATAAATTTGACTCATTCTAATAACATTCCCCCCCCTCCATTTTTTTTTTTTTTGAGACAACAATTTTTTGAAGCTAATGTAGTTGACTGGCGGACACCTCGAGGGGATACATTTTATATCTTGTACTTCCCTATTTGCCAGAATTAAGGGCCTTATTTTCTAGAAATGGTTTTACATAAATAAGCAAAACACTGAGCTTCTAAGAATTCAGTTAGCTGTATCTTAGGGTTTAGGGTTGTTTCTTACATTGACTTCCTCAGCAAATGTAAAACTAGTTAATAATACAGTTGTTATTCAAGATAGGGGCCAGGTTTTTATTGAAAATTGCCATAAAGCTTTTTTTATAGGATCAAGAAGAAAGCAGAGGTTTGGAAAGGTTGGCCTCCTTCCACTTGCATGCTGAGCTACTTTATGAAGTACGGAGGGAGTCTTTGAGCCACCCACTGTGTGTATCTTACGCATGACAGATGAAGAAATTCTTCTTCACAGTTTTCAGAACAAGATCATTAAGCTCTCCTGAACTGAACACCCCACCTGGAGATGTAGAGAACGTTTGCATGACTTAAGTTTGACATTTATAGTTTGAGGGCACAATTCTGTTCCCCATGCATGTTTATATCTCTATATGCTCCAACATTTCACAGATGAAAACTGGGGTGCTTGCAGTCAAGTAACATCAGAGTGTGGCCAAGATGGAAAAAGTTATTAATGAGTAGGGATGGGCCAACCAAATCCTCAAAGCTTTGGCAGGATTTGAGATTCGGGAATCCAAATCCCTGTGCCAAAATAGGCAAACTGAGTCTTTCGAATCAGCCACTCAAACAGTTTGTTGGAGACCAGGATGCCTGAAAACCTGGGAGATCAGGACGCCTGAAAACTCAGGACCAGGACGGGATCCCACTCCTCACATGTTTCGCCACTCAGCGTGGGCACGGGTGACTGGCCGGCAGACCGGCATAAAGCCTCGCACGCCCTGGAGGCCGCCATTTCTCCCTCCTGCTGCCTGTGCCCCTAGCGCTGCCTCTCCCTGCTGCTGCCTCCCTCTGCAAGGTAATTTTGGGGTAGGGATTGGGAGGTGAGGGACCGAGGAGCAAAACTGAGTTTGTGTGGGGGTCTAGGAGCTTGTGGAAATGTCTCAGTTTGTTCCAAAGACTGCAAAAAGGGGTTCGGGGGTTCCATGCAAGCCATGCCAGCCATACTTTCCCCTTCGCTAGCTTTCTTTGGTCTGTTCTGGGACTGAGATTGTCATGACGCCACTTCCTCTCTTACTTTCTGAGTCATGAATACTTCAGTTAACCCGTTTTGAAGCTCCCTTATAGAAAGTCTTTTTATGCTTCTCAACCCCTTTTCCTCTTTTTCCTCTGTCTAGCTGCAACTTTATAAGCAGCATCGCCATTGGAAAGGTTGTGAAGGAGAGCTGGAGAAACACAGACTTTTGGTCTTGTGTTGTCGCAACAGCATGTCTGTGGTAAACAATGAATGCCAAAAAACTTGAGATGGGAAATAATGGGATTCTACTCTAGCTGATTCTATAGGGGGAGTATGTGTTGCCTACAGCAAACAAGGTGAACAGTAGCTGCCTCCAGAATCGTTTATTGAGTGTGCATTAATCTGTATTATTTTTTAATTTGAGACTGGAGGATGGGAATTGTTGAGACAGGCCTAGAGATTTGACTTGAGTGTCCCTTGCAGGACTTGAGGGTAGAGAATTGACTGGACTAGAGGCTTGTTTGTGTGCATGTGTGTATATGTGCGTGTGTTTTTAAGTGCTTTCTTTGTTGCAGGACTTGAGACTTGACTCTTGAGACTGCAGGGTGCAGTCCAATTGAGATTGGACTAGAGGCTGTTTCTTTGTGTGTTTTAAGTGCTTTCCTTGTTGCAGGCCTTGAGAGTTGACTGGAAGGCACAGTCTTCTTGAGATTTCAAGGACAGCTGAACATTTCTTTGCATAGCTCCCTTGCAAACCTCTTTCATACAAAATGCTGGAGTTTTACAAGGTGTCACAGCCTTCTCTGCCAAAGTGTGCTGGTGCATCATCAAACTACAAACTCCAGGATGCCAGAAGGAGCTATGCAAAGAAAAGCTAGTGTTGACCTGGATTATCTCTGTACTGTAATATGTGGTCCTGTTTACACAGGCAGGAAAATGTGGGATTAATCCACATTTTCCTGTCTGTGTAGAAAGGGCCTTCATGACATTTTCAGTATGGGGCGATCCTGAGGCAAAACTATGACAATTGTCCTGGCCAGATTTCTTCGGAGAGAGATTTGCCTTTGCCTAGGCTTTTGCTAAGGCTGAGAGAGTGTGTCTTGCCCACAATTATCCTTCTTTCCCTTGCCTTTTAAACTCTTTTTAAAAAAGGGATTCCAAAGGTTCGAGATTCATGAGATTCATGGATTCCCAGAACCTTCCAGGGATTTGGATCCAGATTCGGATTCAGAAAATTCTGGGTTCGTCCCATCCCTATTAATGAGGAAGAAGCCACAGGCCAGGAGAAGTTGTGGCAGTTTGATTTTGTCTGAGTCTCCTGGGAAGGGCAAGACTGCTTCTCCTGTCCTTTCCCCATTCTGAATTAAAGGACAACCACTTTTGCACTTTGAACTCAGTTTGCAGCCATTGAACTAAACTGAGGACAAAGGGGGAATGTGAGAGGAGGAGAGAGAAACAAGGACATTTGAAAGGCAGATGAAAAAAAAATGAGATGACAGATTAAATGTCAAAATGGGACAGTGGAGAGTATGTAAGAAAGAGAATATGCTAAAGTCAGTCCCCGTTGGATCCAAGCACAGTGCAGGTGAAACATATCCCCTTCAGTGTTTAAGCAAGAGGTTTTAGTGAAATGGAGGCACTGGTGTATTTAAAGAACTCTCTAGTTCAGATGTCAATATTCAGCACTGAGCAATCTGGCACAAAAGCAAAAATATACCTGCCAATTATTGAAGTTTCGGAAAATCTACTCAGCAACAGCACCTAGCAGCATATTAACTAATCACTAAACGTAAATTATGAAAATGTAATGTAACATTTTTAAGCAAGCAAGCACCACATAAAGCTATTTGTGTTGACCCTTTTCTTAATATTTCAGATTGTCATCATTGTTAGAAAGCACGTGTTAATTGATGATGGGGTTAAAATGCTCTGGAATGCATAATTTGCTTTTCTTTGAGATTCCTCAGAAGTTTCCAAACTTTTCCTTGGTTCAGGATATTCTTCCTGAGCATGGGTCTATCTTACTCTGGCTTTGTGAACAACCTCTGAATTTTCTCTTCAATAGTCAGTCTCCTCAAGAACGAAAAGGGGAAAGAGTCTCCCCTGCTTTTTGTCTTCCCTGCCGTCATTGCACTAGTTAATGATGTCAGATTGATCAGTGATCTGTTATGTATTTCTGTATTGCAGAATTGCAAAAAATAGAACCTTTAGCTAACATATAACTGCTATAGTAGAACATAGATCTTGTTTTCTTTGATCCAGGTATAATAAAATCCTGTTAAAATGTTCAGGTCATGGTTTTCAAATAGATGTGAAAAAAAAGCTCCCAGAAATTTTTGGAAATCCAAATTCTTCCACATCTCCACTGTCTAATAAGGTCTCATTCTGCTCAGTGGGGATTTCTTCCAGGTGAAGATACAGCCTAGATAACTCATTTTGTTAGTGATGTTGATTGTTGAAGCTTCAGGACCAATTTACAGTGTTAGATTACCTGCCTCATAATCCATGCACAGTTTACTTAGACTTAAGTCACACTTCATTAGGTGAGTATTCTTTTGTAGTAGGTACACAACCATGCTACTTTATCTTCCACACTCATGGATTTTCTTTCATTAAAACTCAACAGTAACATGGAACTGACACAGAGTGTCCCTAGAGGTGGGAAAAGTAGTAAATCCTTAGATTTTCTAAACCTGAAGGAGGTTTACACTATGGAATGGATGCAGCGTGAGTCCTACATAAAGTAGGCACATTGAAATCAATAGGATTTAAGTTAGATGCGACTAACAAGCCTCACTGTTCGTTCAAATACATAGCTCTGAAAGGCTGCCTGTAAATACTGTCAGCGATAACAAATAGCTATTTTATATTTATCCTCATTGCCATTGTCTTTAAAAGTCCCATCAGTCCTTATTAATTACATTGTTTTCTAAATCTCATAGTTCCAGAGACTTCTTTCTATGTATCACAGGTAGTAAATCTAGAATGGAAGAATTCCTGATGACCAGTTAATTAAATGAGCTGTGTGCAGAAATTAAGGATGCTATAGCATTTACAGGACTGCCTATCTTTTCCTTTTCTAGTGAAAAATTCAAGATTGGTTCAAGGTTATTCAGAACTCTTGTGCTATGGTACACTAGAACTGCTATTATGTTGCAGAGTTATATTATCCTAGATACTGTCTAATGGTCAAAGGCAACTGTATTCCATTTGAGAGGAGGACATTGCTCTAAGTGTCAGATATGCTACATAAAGATGAAAAATTGGTAGCATTTCTGGGCTGGAATCATGAAGCAATGTGAATGTTGGCACTGAGTAGAATTTACCCTGAGGCTTAGCACCTGATTAGTATGCTTACGGGGCTCTTGAAGTAACCAGTAGGGAGCTAGAGTGAAGCAGAGTGGGAAATGGATGGCCCATTACAGTATACAAATCATCCTTACCCTTCCAAATCTTGTAATAATTGTTTCTGTTAAGGTAGAACATGTTAGAATCCATCCTACATACTGCCTGTCTTCTTCAAAAATTATATCTGAATAATAAATCACTTAGTTTGGTCGAACATTCCTGGAAACTTCATTTGGTGGACCTTCCTGGACAGTGCAGGGCACAGCATTTCTGACCCCCCAAAATCTCCAGAAACCAGCTGGAAATCCTTGCTAATGCTAAAATAAATTATTATATGTTTCCCATTGTTATTAATGGAAGGCAATCCGTTTAGGAATTGAAACTAGCCGTGGAGGGAGGAACACAGTAAAAATGCTACTCTTTTTTCTTTTCCACTTTGCTGACATTAGAACAGGAGGAGGATCAGATCTCTCAGAGGTGCTGATATCAGAATCCCCTGCAATCAAGGACAGCATTGCCTTAGTAGTGATTTCATAAGTGAAGTCATGATAGCGTCTTTGGCTTTTGAGCTGTGTACTTTCCTTAGGTCTCCTACAGTGTGTGCAGCAGTCACTTTAATTATAAAAACAATAACAGTAATTTTAAATTTTTCACTGACTTCTATAGAAGTGGCTTTGAGTATTGGAAATAGTCTTTACTTTTTTTTTCTAAATGAGAGAGAAGAACATTCATTACTGAAATCTAAATGAAATATTTATCTCTCAGTCAAAATTTCTAACTGAATAGTTAATTTTCATGATGCTTTGGAACTTGCTAGATGCTGTTGTATACAATGCATCTGGATGGTCATGTCAATCCAAGTATAACAATAGTTAAGAAGCTAACATGACTTTTATCATTTTGTAGGAGGCGGCAGGTCCAGGACCCAGGATGTGAGTTCACATGCTATTCTTTTTGACGCAAAGATTGCCATGAGAGAAGTATAACAGTCAGCAACATGTGTCAGAGATTAGGGATAGAAAGAATACTTTTCAATTTTCTCCAAAAGAAAACTTCCTCACAAGAGATGCCTCAAGTTCTCTGATTTCCTTTATTTCCATTGGTTCCTTGGATTCAGTTGTTTCTTTACTCAACTCAACTTTATCTTCAACTCTAAAAAGGTCAAATCAGCCAACAGACCTGCTGACTGCCACTCATCTGATCTCACTTGACATACTAATGACTACAAAAATAGACCTCAAGCCCAACTGAGCCTGCAGCATCCTAGGATAATTTCAAGGCTTCCCTCATCCTCAGCTCATTCCCCCAGAAGGAAAAAACCATTGAATGAAGAAAGTAAATCCTGCCAGACACCAAAGTCCTTCAAAATCTCTTGGGCAATTCTAATCCTATGATGGAGTTGGATTATCCCAGAAATAGCATCACAGAACTGCCTCTGTCAGACACTGCAACCCTACAAGTGAAGGTCAGGAGACCAATAAGTTTGTGAAACTCTTTCAGAATAGCCTTCCTATTCCCCCTAAATTCAGACACCCTGCTCTTCAAATCTCCAAGCTACTCAGGAAGAAGCCTGCAATTCTACTCAACATTATCATTCTCAGTACCCCAAAAGACTAAACAGGTAGTAGGCTTCTCTGTCATTTCCTTAGCAAGGAATATTCTTGGTTCTGTTGTCAGGGAATAAAACTCCCTCATCAAAAAGACACACCGCCTTGTACCTGTCTGTCGAAAAACCAAAAAACAATTCAGATAAAGAAAACCACTTTGAACCCAGATCTAACCTTAACAGCCAATTCAAGAAAAGTACTGAATTTTCAAATTTGGCAAACAACACCAAACAGTCCATAGGGCACAGTCCATGTAAAAATAGCCATTTTTTTTTTTTTTAAAAAGCCCAATAATTCAAAGTCCCTAGGATGTACTGATGGCAAGTAAAATCAGACTTAGTGTTGAATTTCACCAGTTCCATCTCAACTCCCCTCCTGTGCACATCACAAACTGCTGCATCAACAGATATATAATGAATCATACAAAGTTCTGAAGGAATTATTTCATTAACAGCCATCTCATGTGGGAAAGACAAGTGATGAATAAACCTATATTCACCAGGTGCCTTATTTAGAACCACTTCTAAAGGAGAAACCCTCAAACTGGGAGTAATGTAAAAGGGCCATCAACCCTCTCTCAGATATTTTCTTGTGTATTTTTTTCCCCTGACAAAACTGTCTAGACCATCTACAGAATGTAGGCTCTTAGAATAAAATGAAGTCCATATTTCCTGAAATAGTACTTGAAATCTGTCCCTAAATCCTTATCTTAAATAATAGCAACCTACTCTGGGCTTGCCCTCCTTTAGCCAATGAGAGCTAGCAATGCTTCATCAATCCATCTAGCACAAAAAAGCCTGGGCCTGGTAAGGTCTATAATCCCCTCCTGACCAAGAGGCTTAATGAGGTCTAAACAAACACAAAGCTCAATCCAGGGCCTAGTTAAGCCTACAATGCACTCAATACTAAGACGGCTAGGACTTGTGACCCAGAGGACTAGAACCTCCCCCTCCCAAAAAAAAGCAGTCCCTGTCCTCTCCCACAATTGTGGCCTAATGAGGCCTACCACAAACATGAGCCCAAAGTGTTCAGTGACCCAGGATCACTCCTGACATCCCCCCACAAGGGCCTCGAAAGGTTTGAGAAACCACCCACCCTGGTAAGACCCGATTCTGACCACAAGGCCTGAAGAAGTCTAGTTACCCCAAAAGCCCAACCCCCTGGAGTACCATATGGGCTTCAAGTCACCCACAAGGCCCAATGGGGTCTATATACCACCTGCTGGCCTGATACCTATGCCCAGGGCATATGGCTGAAAGAAGCCTGGTTGGGCTGAAAACCTACTCCCACAAAGGCCTAAAGGGTTCAAGCCGCAGACGTTCAGAGAGGTTGCACAAACATACCTGTCAGAGTCCCACTCCCTGCCTGTGCCTCTCTGCCAGTAACGGAAGGGAGGTGAAAGTACTTGCCCAAGGGGAGGAGGCAGTGGGGAGTGTCCAATGCAAACAAACAAGTGGAAACACTGAGCTGAGGCAAGTCAAGGTCAAATTCAAAAGGTCTAGAAAGCCAAAGGTCTGTCCAAAGGGGTCAAGGCAGCTGGAACACAAGGATCGTGAGAGCTTGAGTAGTGACTTGCTACAAGCAAACTGCAAGCCATGCCAAAAGACTTATATAGCTAATGAGAGCAGGTGTTCCTTATCATTGTTCTGTTTTATTAATCTTGCCAAAATGACTTCTGAGCTGCTCGTTTCTATCTTCTCCATGAGTAGCAGCTGGAGGGCAAAGGTGAATTAAATTTCTTTAAATCATTGCTGGTCCCCTCTCCCTCAGGGGCTGGTTGCAACAACTCTGCTGCCCCTTGTCTTTCAACTGATGGGAGTGTTTGCAAGCTAGTTTGATCTATCACTGGCTCTGTTCCTGGCACAATCTATTGCTCACTGACCTCTGAGCTGTCATCTATCACAATGCCCTCCCTTTCCAAACACAAAGATCAAAGAGGATGTGAAAGGGGTAATATGCACTTAAAAAGACTCTGTCTCCACCTTCTTGCACATTGCATCGTGGTTCCCCATGCCTGACATGCTTATGTCATGACCTTGCAGCTCTTCCCCCACAGTGGAATTCACTGCATGGGTCCACAGCTGAATACATGCTAAATTAAACTCCCATTTGTTTAATTATTAGAATATTTATATCCCACTCTATATCATGAGATTTCAAAGTGGTGTACAAATAAATAATATAAACAGAGATTGAAAGAGAGACGCTTCCCATCAATCAGAAGACAGATCAGGGAACATAGATTCAGCCTGTGCTGCATGGGGTCACACTCCACCTGAAATCTCAGGTTTGTAGCTTCAGTATTCTCCTAGACTCAGATCTGAGCCTGAATTCTCAGGTTTCAGTAGTAGTCAAGGAACGCATATGCACAGCTGTAATGAGAGTATGGGCTGTGCTCATTCCTGCAGTCCTGGAGATTTCAGACCGGGCTATGATGCAACATGCCTTGATTGCGTCCTGTTTGGATTACTGTAACACATTCTATATGGGCCTGCCTTTGGAAACTGTTTGGAGACTTCCAAAAGGCTTTGGCCAGACTGCTGACTGGTCTGTTCACAGGGAACACATAACCCCCATTATTACAACAGCTTCACTGGCTACGTGTCTATTTCAAAGTGTTGGTTATGACCTTTAAATTACTATACAGCCTGGGTCCAGACTGTCTGAAAGTCTGTATTTCCCCCTTTGAACCTGCCTGATTTTTAAAGTCTTTGGAGAAAGGCTTTTTTTCTGTCCTGCCACCATCACAACATCACATTGTTGAGGGTGACAATGAGGAGGGGAGTCTTTTTGATGGCTGCTCTCAATTACTGTAATTAACTTCCACAGAAGACTCAGCTGGTCTCCTCTCTAGTTTCTTTCCACCAGCTGGCAAAGACATTTATACTTAGGCAGGCCTTTACCTTTTAAGTTACCATGGCAGAAATTTCCCTCTCATTGAGTGTTTTATGGTTTTATCTCTTTACTATGTTTTTTAACTCTTGTATTTTAGTGTTTTCAATAAAACTGTTTAGCATTGTTTAACTTGGGATCCCAGGGTTCCAGTTCCTGCTCAGCCACAGATATCCACTGGGTGACTTTGGGCAAGTCATACCCTCATCCTCAGAAGGAGGCAAAATAAAACCCCTTTCTGAACAAATTCTTCCAAGAGAATCCCATAATAGGTTCACCTTAGGATCACTGTAAGTCAGAAATAACTTGTAGGCCCACAATGACTTATAGGCCCATATTTGATACAATGATGTATCAAATATGGTTTTTGGGTGCTTTATTTTTAACTTGATATGAGTTGTCTTGGGTTGCATGCTAGGAGAAAGGTAGAATTTATAAGTAAGTGAATGAATCACTCAAGCACATGATTTTCAACAATTCCATATTTAAAATTATAAAATAATGTAAACAAAATAAAAATATATTAGATGTTTTAGAAATACAAAACAACTGTAAAAGTTAAATCGATTAAAGCCATGTACACGAACACTGGTAAAATAAATCACACCTCAAAGACTTCAGTAAAAAGCCATGTTATTCACTTGGAACCGGAAAGAAGTCCATGTTGGTCTCAATCAGACCTTAAAGGCAAGGGCATAGTTCCTCTTCTAATGTTTTGTTGACTCTGTTTATGCCCTCAGCCTAGCAATTCTTGAACAAAGAACTTCAAAGAGAGCTTCTCAGGCAAAACAGTGGAACATAAAGTCATCAAGAGGTTTAGCTCCATCTCCAAAGTCTGAGTTGGAACAAATGTTTTTGATCACACTACTCAGCTGATCAGTACAACAACGTGTTATTACAACAATTTCTATGTTCTTTTTCAACTGCTGTTAAAGTAATGATCACTTCATTCCCTTTTCAGATTTTAGTTTTCTCCCAGCTCAGTGACTGCAACCTCTCAGCTACTCAACCACCCAACCATGAGCATAATAGTCTGCCAATCGGGGGCCCAGGTACACAAGTATAGTACTGTGATTCCATCCTTACTGCCAACGTTACATAATGTGAAATCTTGGGATTGACAGTTTGTTCAGAGGCACCAGAGGAGAGGAATTCTCAGGCTGAGAATTCTGAAGGTTTCTCCCTCAATTACCAATCCCAGGATCCCATAGGATAGTATACTGCCAACGCTGGTTAAAGTTGAATCATAGTGCTATGTGCTATAATTGCTATAATTGTGATGACATATTTTTTACATCTAATGAAAATGGGCTGGAATTCATGAAAGCTTAGGCAAAAATAAAACAAATGCTTTGATCTTTTTACTCTTTTTGGTGCAAAAGACAAAGAAGTCTACCCCCTCCCCTAAAGCTGCAGGTAATTTCAAATCACTGCTTTTTCTGGAGTGGAGGAGAGAAGACTTGTTTAGCATTCTCAGGAACTTTTTGTTCTGTACAGCTACCACATGGGGAGGGGTGGAATTTGATTCTTCTTCCCCTTGAAATTATGCACAGCTAAATAGCCTTTCAGATACAAATATAATTTTTGTTTCATCTAATGTTTCTGTCAGAGGTCTTTGAAATGCAGCCTTGATGAAACTAAAGGGAAAGAGAAAAAATGATGTTGGGGGTGGGGGAACTTCAGCATTTCATACAAATAGTTGCAAGCAGTGTGCTGCCTGCTTTTTATCGGCATGACACCTGAAGATCAGACGATCACTCCTAATTAGTGAATATGTTAAATCACAAAATTTACTGTGCTGAAGTTTCACACTGCATTAATTGTCCTTCTAAAACTTCCCTATCTTTCAAACACTGCTACACTAAAAGTCAGGTAATAGTATTTCATCATTCATCAATTTCAATTTGGGAGACAAAATTGATGGGTTGTGGAGAATTACATTTCCTGAGTTCCATTTCCTGGGGATGGTGATCTCAGCCCATTGGGGACCATGTCATGGGATCATTATGTCAACATCATGGGGTCCCATAGCTAATCAGTGGTGTGCTGTCATCACAAAGCAAATGGAAGTATAGGTAATGTGCCGTAAAACAACATTGCCCACACTTCCTAATGTTGGTAGATTCTTAGCCCAATTATGAGAAGACATGACTCACTGGAAAAGACACTAATGTTCACTGAGGTGGAAGGCAATATGAAAAGAGGAAGACTGCCTTACAAGTGGATAGACTCAATAAAGGAAACCAAAGACCTGAGTTTGCAAGATCTGAGCAGAGCTCTTGATGACTGGGGCTTTTTGAAGTCTCCTATTCATACAGTCTTTATAAATCAAAGTTGACATTACTTTTAAGACATTAACTTAAAAAAAAAGAAAACACATGAAACAGATATCAAAAGCAGCACACCTAATTGCATATCTCTCTATTCTGGTCAGTTAAGGCTAAAGGCCTGTTTAAATAGGAAGGTCTTCATCTACCAGCAAAAAGGCAACAGGGAAGGTACAAATTGAACCTCCCATGGAAGGGAGTTGCATAGTCTGGGAGCAGCCACAGAAAAGTCTCTCTCTTGCATCGTCACCAGACAATCCAGCTGTTATATTAAGCAAGATCTTTTTTATATTCTTTTTTGAGATTTAATATTTTATTAGTCTTAACAGAAGATATAAACAAATCAATCCATAACCACAGAAAAAAATAAGAGAAAGGAAAAGAAAAGAGAAAAGAAACAAACCACAAACATTATACATGTATAATTAGAAGTAAAACTAAACTAAGCTAGTTCAAGCTAAATTAAAAACAAAACATAATGACACAACCCATTATTAAAAGACTCATCTGGAACAGTAAACACATCCTAACTACTCTACACTTCACTACAATTACTAAAATCCCAATAAATAAATAAATAAATAAATAAATAAAAAAGGCTGACCCTCCATACCAACTGCAATGAAAAAAAAAATCTATTAATAACCCATATCTTAGTCTAGCATTACAGATCTAAGTATGTTCAACTTACTAGCATTACTATTATTCATAAACCACATATTATTACGTCATTATTTTTTTATTGTTCAAAACAAAAATTGGTAAATGTTTTCCAGTCTTTCAAAAAATGATCAATTAATCTATCTTTTAAAATCTATATCAACTTTGCAACCTGGGCAAGATCGGCAACTTTAACAACTCATTCTTCCATTGTTGATGCATCAGTCCTCTTCCAGGTTTGGACAATCAACATACTTGTGGCTGTTATCATATTGAAGAAGCACTCCATATTTCCTATCTAGTTTTTTTAATCAGTAATTCCCAACAAAAACTGCAAATCTATGTTTAATGTTTTTTGAATCTTAGACCTATAAATCTTAGACCAATAATTCTTTGGTTACTTGCAAATCCGCCAGATATGGAAAAAAAGGTTCTTTTTGGTCCTGACAACCCCAACATTGATTTGAAACATTCTTAGACATTTTCGATAACTTTGAGAAGCAGGTGAACCAGGTCTTTCCGTTTCTCACTGCTTTCCTGGGGTTCATTGTGGACAGAACTGGTCTCCCATCCCAGTTTACTAGAAGGCCCTCCATCTATCCCACCTATCACTCCTGTGGCCTCAGAGGGAGAGAAGAAGAAGTAGGTACAGCTTCATTATGCCTAGAACCAGAAGCAAAGGAAAGGCCCTTTCTCTACTCCAACTGTCATTGACTTGGCCATGGTGGGACTGAGTAACCAGCAGTATCTGCTGGACTTTATGCCTTCTCCTATTGCCATTCCTTTTTCTTTTGCGGTGTCTTATACAGACTGTAAGCCAGAGGTCAGGGAACTGTCAAATTACCAGTTTGTAAGCCACTTTGAAAACCTTTGTGGCTGAATAAATAGAATAAATACCACAAACAAACCAACTTTTCTGGAATTAAGTACCATCTGTACATCATCTTGTATATGCTTTTTTTTAGATTACTGCACAGAGTTAATCTGATATCTGTAATCCAAATTCCCCCTATTCTTCCATTTGTACATTATGCCTAAAATTTTCAGACCATCTTATTATAAACTCTTTTACAACTTTTACAATGCTGAACTGTCATTCATTGACTTGTTTGGGAGTACAGGCAGGAAGTGGATTCAAATCCTCCTACCTTTATACTTTGCGAGATCATATTCACACACACACACACACACACACACACACACACAAAAGCCATAGAAGAAACAAAGGCATCAGCCTCAAGTATGCTTACTAGGAAGGAGTAATTCTCACTGAGACTAATGGGACTGACTGCTGAGTAGGACTGCATTGCTAAAGAGGCTCACCATGATAGGATTTGAGACTTTGTATTGTAATGAAGCCATATGAGTAGAAATAATAAAGCGTATTAACACATATAAAAGGAGGAAGATAATGCACAAAGACACGGTTCAGTCAGAAGTACAGAATAGATTCACAAGTGGCTGCAGAGCTGTTTTGTAATTATGCAAGTTTATTCAGTAAGCAAAATGATTATTTGCCTCCAGGATGTTACAGCTTGATGTGGAGAAAAAAGAAAGAGATAAACACCTCCTACTTGTTTTGCCACAGAAATTCTCTCTCACAGACAATTTCCATTCTTTGTCCTGCAAAACAGTCCCCCTCTATTGAACACTTAACATGAATGAAGGGATTAAATAATAATCACGGGGGAGGAACCCATCAAACCAAAATCAGAAAGGCAAAACAACCACCGTATGAGCAAAATAAAAATAATATTTGAATGCACACTGGAAAAAGAAAATGATATCGTGAAGAGGGGCACTATTTGTGAAAGTTTTCACCTGCTGCAAAAGCATCTCACCCTTTTTTTTTTCCTTCCCAATTTGGGTGGAAATCTGTAAAATGGGACATATATGCTAGCTCATTCAGAGTGAGGGCAGGGAGCATTGTTTCTGTTTTAAATTATCTTTGCAACATGGTCATGTAACCAGTTCTGATTGGCTGCATCACATTCACAACCTGATCCTTGATGGGTTAGGATTACCTCTGTACTAGAAACAGCAGCTTAGTTTCACCAAAAATCTAGGTGGCACCAGGCATAGAGGAGGCAAGCACTATATCTACTTCTAAAACATTCCAAGAATATATATTTTATGCAGCTCTAAGAAATGTCTTTTTCTGTCTCTCTAATCAAGAAGCCTCGAATAATTAGTTTGATTACTGACATCTGAGAAGCACTCAGTTTGTAACAATTGTATGACACTTTTTATGCAAAACAGCTGACAGAAAAAAAATGTGCCTGTGATACACTAACAATAGACAAATATGCACTGTGGGTGATGATGTGGGTGTAGAGTTCATGTTGATGCTGCGTGCCTTCAAGTAGTTTCTGACTTTTGGTAACCCAAAGGCAAACCTAAAATACACCTTTCTTGGCAGAATGTGTCTGGGGGTGTTACCATGCTATACGCCCCCACTCCATGATCTGATTGGCAATGCACATTATTTAATTGGCATAAAATATAAATCATACACTGCTTTGGCTGAAAAGCCATGCTGGCAAAGAGGACTGGCTGAACATCTGACGTCAGGGCGTGGCCAGGTTGTATCATTCGGTAAGCTCTTTTGCTGATGAGCTTGCAATAATCCCCTCAGTGACTCAACTTTCAAATGCAATAGCACATGAAATTGTCTCAATGGAGCAACCGATTGTCATCAACCTGTTCCTTCTTCCCACAAAAATTCTCCTTTGTTTTTTTACCTGCCCATACATTAAGAAGCTATCATGATTCCCATCAGGGCTTTGTCACCTAAGGCTAAGGCCATTAGTCTGTTCTAGACCCATTGTTTGCTCTGCCAGAGAGCCATTAACACGTTCTCAGGGCAGAAACAGGTTATTTAAACCTGGCTCTGAGCCAGACAACTTGTAGTACACTGGACCCAGGCCATCACGCTGATGTTCAGGTTCTTGTCCTTTTGTTACCCTCACACCATTAATCTAAGCCACATTGCTTTGTCTCTTCTCTGCAGGATAGCTAAATATTACCCACTTCACCTCAACTTCTTGCTATCCAGTTTTTCCATCCTTTTCTTCAGTTAGCCTTGCATGCTTGTGAGACCGCTTGAATCTTGCATTATTTTAATCCTCAACTGATATCCCTGCATTATTACTGATATACATAGGTTGAAAGATCCTGAAAGGTTACCCCCACCCATCTTTCAGGCCTCCCTTTTGAGCTAATAATTCCCCACTGTTGCATGGAGGCACTGGCATTGTGGGTGGTCCTCTGAGTCAATCAGCTTTTGGGGTAATGGAAGTGGGGTTGCCCTTGCTTTCCTCTGAGACTGATAGCTCATGACTTGCTCAACGTCACCCAGTGGGTTTCCATGGCTAGTGAGGATTCAAATCCTGGTTTCCCAGGATCCCTGTCCAACCTTTAAATCACTACACCACACTGGTTCTCCTGTAGCATCTGTACATAAATAATTTTATTATTATTTTTAAGAAGCGGAGTATAGTGTGTGTGGGGGGAATGAAAACTGAAATCCAGAAATGATGGGAGCAGTGGTCAGTTTGCAATTCAAACATACAAAGTATCACTTAGCATACGAGCCAGGAATTGCATAGATAGTTCTACAAAGGAATGTATGTAGTTTTTCATGCATCATCCATTCTCTGCATGGTATCTTCTCACCACTCTCACTCCCTTAAAAGTGTAAGGCTGGTGCTCCTATGAAGCACGGTGGATGCCCTGCTTCAGGTGGCAGATCAGATGGGTTGACAAGTTGTATTCCTCCCTGACTTCTGCCATTGTGGGGCACCAAGGTGTAAAGTTGCTCTGAAGATCAAGGATGGTTGCTTTCCTGCTGAAATAGAGACAAGTACAGAGTGGCCAGATTAGTTATCTGATGTTCGTGCCTACTCAGTTCTCAACCTGAGCAGCCCTTGCAGGGCCTTCAGGAATGGGGTGTGTTCTCTGTAGGAGTTGTGTGTCTGCAGATATCTTTGTGTAGTGTAGGCATGCCCCAAATTACACAGGGGGCCATCCTGCACTACCCTGTTATAGTGCTATTATTACACTTTCAACACCCTGTGGAATTCTGGTGTTTGTAGTCTACCGAAGCCAGAAGAGCTGTTTGGCTGAGAATTCTCAATGCCCCTCCCTAAACATCAAACCCCAGGATTCCATGGGATGTTGAAAGTGGAATAATAGCACTATAACATTGTAGAGTGGAAAGGCCCGGGGTTTAACTAAGGTGGAGGATAAATTGCCACTCTTTCAGCAAGGATGAAACGTAGACTTTGCAGGATTCAGATTTACAAAAGTACATCCTCAGAGGATAAAAGTAGTGTTTTTACACACACACACACACACACACACACACACACACACTCCACATTTCTCTCACTCTAGAGAAAACAGTCCAACAGATTTTTTTTTTAAAAAAAACTTCAATGCCAACCCCCCACTCCCCCAAGAATTAAGTAACAGGAAGTGGAAAGAGGCATTTGGAAAGTCTTCAACTCATTTCATGTATTCTTTTCTTTCTTCCTTCCATTGTTTGTAATGGCACATCAGAAGTAAATTACATTTGCATTTGTCCAGGCCCAGGGGTTCCTCATAGTCAAAGGAAAATAAGAGTCAATGAGGACTTGATAACCTTCCTTGCTCACTAAATGGCAAGCAATTGAGAAGCACATTAGCCAGATGGCATGATGAATATTCCCTCCAGAAATAGTCAACAGCATGCATTACACTGTGTCTAGCCTAGCTTAGTGTAGTTCCTCTTAGCAAAGAAGGAATGATAGAAAATAGAAGTATCGTATTTTCTACTTGGTGGCTTAAAATAGCTATCAGCTGTGCCTTTTAGGGGGATTTTTAGGGGGATATACCCTTGCAAATAAGGGGAACAAATAATTTTGTTAGCAGAATTCATTGAAGCAAGATTAGATCAAGGAAAAGATAAAACTGGGGGATCACCCAAATGCAAACTTCTGTTCTAGTTGATGAGCAAGAGAAGACATTATATGTCTTATAGCAATATCTATCTATCTATCTATCTATCTATCTATCTATCTATCTATCTATCTATCTATCTATCTACCTACCTACCTACCTTTCTGCCAGGATATCTGACCTTTCTTCCAGCATCTCTCCCACTGGCAATATATTGAGACTGTTTGGCAACTGATTACTCTCGTGCTATCTTTCTTGCTTCTTTAAGCAGCGCAGAGAGTCTGTTTTGAAATAGGTAGGATGGGTAAGAATCTTGATGAGGACTCATTGTGCCCTACTAATTTATGCAACCTCCATACCAAAAAAACAGACTGTAATGGATCTGTGAGTAGTAATCCTCAATGTTCTTGAATATCCATTTATACACATAGGGAAATACATGCATAGCAATGTTTTATTCCATGCACTTTTCTGAAATGTGTGGTATATACAACAATGTACACATTTGGAAAAATGGGCATTAGAAAAAAAACAGATTTGCATTCAGTTTTTAAAACACTAATGTCCAAAACCACATGAAAAGAGCCAGAATGATTTTTTGGTACAGACTTCCAACAACCTGATTGGAAGGGGAATGCGATTTAAATCCAATTATTGATTCCAACTAGAGTGGAACCATTGAACCAATGGAAACTTGATAGAACTAACACTTATATACCTTCTATAATTGAGAGCTAGTGTTGTATAGTGGTTTGCGTGTTGCACTACAACTTTGGAGGCCAGGGTTCAACTCCCCACTCAGCCAAGGAAACCCACCCAGTGATCTTGGGCACATTACATACTCTCAGCCCCAGAAAAGCCCATGATAGGTTCACCTTAGGGTCACCATAAGTCAGAAACAACTTGAAGGCACACAACAACAACTGTTATTGGAAGCAACAATTGAATTTAAGGCCAGATTTCACTGGCAAGACACAAAGGGACACTCACTACAATGTTCTAAATAGAAGCAAGTGCTGCTTATATGAAGGTATAATGATCCAAAGCTCTCCAGAAAATATAGGCCAATTGTCAGAGTCCATGAGAGTGATTCCCTTGTCCAAAAATATACAGATCTGCCCCAAACTGACTGAAACAGTAATATCAACCACTCAGGATTGCACACAAAATCTCTGGTATTGTGATCTTCCTGATCATAATTGCCCAACTCAGATTCTGATATCTGTCTAGAAGATGATACATTGGGAAGTAATAACTGGCATCCTGTTCAGTAATTAAAATGTTGTAAGCATGGCTTATGATATCATAATTACTCCAGTTCACATTTATGGTCATAGTATGATTTCAACAATCAAAAGTGCCTCCCAAATTCTACTTGTAGTCCCCCCACATGGTAGCCATTTCCATCGTAGCTGGACACTTAGGCTGGGAGTAATGACTTGTCCTGCCTGCTCCCAGGTGTGGGTGGGCTGAAGTAAACAGACATGACTGTATTCCAACAAGACCTCACATGCTTTTGTACAGCTGCCTGTTTCAGCCACCCTGCAACTGATTGTGAAGGTAGCACCATGAGACATCATAAATATGTTTTCATAGCTACATTTCATAGTGCAGAATCTTAGCCAACATGTTCCAGAAAAAGCAATGTGAAATAAGTCTGACATTGTTCTAACAGATGTCCACAAACACAAGAGGACTTTCTTCCTCATCCTACCACCTGCTACTTTCTGTACTAACCAGAGTTGCTCTGGAGGATTTCCTAATCCACAGAGAGGTTGCACCTACCCAGATTCACTGACAGAAGCAGTTCCCTTGGAAGAATGGAGAACCTGCCATCCCACCAGGGAAGTATTTACATTTTTCCTCCCTTATTCTCCACCAGAAAGAGCTTATGACATGACTCAACATCTACCAGAGTTTGGATCTTTGGTGATTTTCCCCCCAAATTTAGTGAAAATTTCATTTTCACAAGACCATTATATCATGCAAAAATGTATTTCTACAAAAAATGTATTTGCCTAAAATACATTGGTTTTGTGCAATAGTTTTCCCCCATCAAGGTCCTCATTTAAAAAAAAATGCACAAAACTCTAGTAATCTAGCCTGGCGACATTTTTCATTCTCATGTATGAGAATCATATACACAAAAATATGCATTCCTAAAATCAGCCCAAGCAGTTTGAGCAACAAGCAACTTGTAAGTGTTGCTGTAATTGATTTTTTTTTAAAAAAAATTCTTCTTCATTGATTTATTTTCTGGACATTTTTCTTGGAGTCATACTTGTTTTCTCTATTAACCATATCCTTTCCTCTCCCATTAATCTGCTTTCAGAACTGGAGGTGATACTCAATCTTTTATGTCTTTGATTCCCATGGGACCTTGATAAACCATGTTCTATCTGTTGCAGTCTCTAAGAAACACTTTCAGCCTCTAATAGTGGAGTGCTGTTGTCTCCATATCTTTCCTGCTTTGACAAATGTGATCATCTTGATAACTTTAAAGCTGAGAGCAACTGATGCAGCAAACCTGACTTGAACCTTCTTCTTCATCTCCTTCAAATGTACATGGATGGAAATCTTTCATTTTCTGAAAGGTATGCTTCATTCCCCCAAATATCCCCAAGAGGCTGCTTTGCCAAGAATTGCCTTACAGTGAAAATCGTAACTTCTTCCTTGGCAACTGAAACAGGTGCCAATAGCTGTATATATCATCAAAGTGTGCTCACAGTGTTAGTTCTGTTCCTTTCAACATGACGTTTTATTGAATGATAGCCCAGTGTTCCTAGCTATTTCAAGACAAGGAGATGACACCCACACTTTATAGACACCATCCTGCAGATGTTAGTTGCAATTGAATCCCACTGAAATCAATCACATCTAAATTACTCGTCTTAAGTCTTCTGCAGTTCCTTTCAGTGGAACCTTGTCCTGACTAGGGATGCAGATCTTTGACTACATCCTCACATGTGAGTAAATTTCCATAGTTACCTCCTCACTTGGGATAAAATGAATATTTCTGCCATTTTCAGCTGTGTTTGTGGTGGGCAGGGACTTATTCCAAACAGAAATAACAAAGCAGTGTAGTTAGACTTTTTGCAGAAAATTCTGTATTCCCACCCAACCCCTAAAATTGCTTCTAGAAAAACATGTGAGCTTTTGTATGGACATTTGTTTGTGCAAAATATGATTTTTGCACACACACACAAATATGTCTCTGGAAGCATGGCTACTGTTCAAAAACTGCAAGGGTTTTTTTTTTGTGGAAAAAAAAACAGTTATGTTAATGTTTGCATAAAATTAGGAGAGAGGAAGCCTGCAGACCATCTAGGCTGCTGCCACCCACTAGCTTAATCCTTGTGACTCAGTATCTCAGTGGGAAGTTACTGGGCAGTTAACTAAGACTTCTATCTGACTTTGCAGTGGCTTCCCCTTCTTATCCCCCTGTGAGAGATAACAGTGCATAAACCAGGCTAGATGCATGAAATGAGTGTGAACAGAGGAGATCTAGATGCATGAAATGAGTGTGAACAGAGGAGATCTTTAAAAGGAAAAGCTTTTATTCTAAGCTACATTGGCAAAAAGGTATCACATACTTGAAGGCACCTTCTTTCAGGTGTTCCTTAGAACAGTTGCAGAATTACAGGACAGGATATAAATAATTTTAGTCAAGGTTCAAAAGAACATAAGCCCCTAACACAACAAGCTAACATATTCCTATTCTACTCATGATCCAATGTTTGGGATAGTTATAGAGAACTGGGAGTCTAGATCTTCTTGGTCTTGCCTATACCCAAGCTTTTTCTGCTCTTTTTGTCTCTCCTTGTCTCTCTTTCCCTTGTGGTACCCTGAGGCTTTTCATAACCTCTTCCTTAGAAGGATCTTGAAGCTTCCCACCTTGTTCCCCAGTTGGTCTTGCTGACTGGACAATTGTCTCTCATGATCTCTATTACTCCTTGTGATGCTGACCTCAGTAAAAGTAGCTTAAACCAAATACCTCATTAACCCTTTGTTTACCTGGAGAGGAAACTATCTCCCTTCAGCTTTGTTGCCTGGATAACAGGGAGAGCCACAGGTGTAGGGATGGATAAGAATTTCTGTTCTTTTTTGTATGAATTTATTTAGGATATAGCAAGGGTGAGTAGTACTGCCCTTTGGGATGTTTTTAGACAGCAATTCTCAGAATTCCTCACTACTGGCTATACTGATTACAGTTATTGAAAGCTATAGGTCAGAAACCATTGAAGGCCATGGTTACTCACCCCTGATATGTGGGACAGGAATAAGGTGGGATTTGTTTTTGAAAAAAATGAATTCAGAAGAAACAAAAACTGATAATCCGGTCCAAGCAGAGGGCTGTAAGTGCTCAAAAATTAAGCCCAGGTTTAAATCCTTGAGTATTTGAGTATATTAGGAATGAAGCGAGGTTGTCAATTGTCCTTTCCAAATAAGTTCATGACATATAGGTACAACATCATCCACTGCTTACTGGAATTAGCTATCTTCTTCACCAAATCTAAGATGTGGTAATGCCTCTTTCTCAGTTACCACTGTTCATCCCACCTCCTCATTTAAGGGTGGTGAAGTTCAGTCAGCAGGTACTTTTAACTAACCTTGTGAGATAATCTATTATGAGGGTGCAGTGAGGTCTTCTCCTATTTCCAAGCAGGTCCAGTAGCTGGGTTTACAAGTTCAGGGTCAATGCCAGTAAAGCAATCCACTCCTAGACCTGTTAGGGACAATTTAGAAACAGAATCTACATATAGGGCCCGGGTCAATATAAGCAAGCCTACCAGAGAATCAACTAAGCCTAATGAGGAGGATCTGAAGCTGAACAACAATCCAGGGTTCACTTAGTCTGGTCCAGAACAGCCAGAAGGCAGGTATATTCCAAGATGAAGAAGTCAAACACATTCCAAGGTCAATTCTAACAAGGTTCATAGGCTACAATGACTAACAAGCATAGAATGATCTACATCATTCCCAACCACTTAACTGAACCAGTTCTGAGGCTCTAAAAAAGCACATCTAAAGCTCAGGTACAAATATTCTTGCACTAAATCTTCCTGGGAAGAAGGCCCTAGAATTGAAAGAAGGTCTGTTTCTCCCAAGGAGTCTCCAACTTCTGACAAGACCTTCTCTGTAGCCAAGCATTCCTTCTGGAAGCCACACATTAAGCCTATGCCTTCTTACAGAGCTGATCCTGTAGATTCCAGGGTAACCCTGCCTCTCTCCAGTGATGCAGCCTCCTGTACCTCTGAAGGTTCTGGTTCAACAGTGGCAGCTGGTTCTTTACCATCCTTGGACCTGAGATAGGAAGAGGCTGCCTCTCATCTTCCCTGGAGGAGGCTTCTGACAAGCACATGACAAGTTCCAGCTGTCCGAACAGGGAAGGAACTTAAGCTGTGTACACATAAAATTCACATTTGCTACCTAGAGTGTAAGATAATTTGAAGACAGAGAACTTGAGCCTAACAGAGTTGACTGGCTATTGTATGATGCTTACCAAGATGTCTACACTACTCAGGTAGAAGGGGGAGGTTGACCTAATATCTTTCTGAGTTAGTGACTTGTCATCTAGGAAACTAAAATTGATAGTTTACATATTTTGCTGTCCACTGTTGCATAAAGCAGTGAAGCTTCCTTGCAATTTCATAGTTACACAGATCAAATTAGGCTTAGATTACTATTTTTTTTTAAAAAAATCAATGGACCTATCCTGTGGGTATCTTCTGATTCATAACATCTTTAGTATCTTCTGTATATCAGCTCATTTTGGTCTGTGAACAGTTGTCGTATACGACGGTTGGTAGCCCATCATCTGAAAATCTCCCTTTCCTTTCCTTTCTGCCTTTGCTAGCATGATGTAGATTGATTTGCACAGATACTTTGGCCAGTCCCTTGTTCCCCATTTGCCTGTTGACAGATTTTATGAAGGACACTAAGTGCACAGTTGCCAGCCTCTTTTATGAGTTCATCTGTAATGCTGCACCATGTGTGTCTTTCCCGTTGTGAGCTTGTTTACTGCAGTTTCAGACTCTGCCAGAAAAAAGGTGAAGGTTATTTTATGGTTGTGCAGATGATTGCCTCACACTTGGTACTGTCTATAATGTCCCTTGATCCCCCTTATAGCTTTCTGAAATATACTTTTCCTGTGGTTCTTGATGTCTTCCTGTGCTGTTAGCACTTTGCCATCTGCTCCTTTCTCTCCCCCTTTTTCCAAACTTCTGCAGTGGTGAATGATCATTTCTGTTGAGTTTTGTTCAAGCCTTTTGCATTCAAATCCTTTCTCAGCTGCTATGTGTATATGAATGTGTGTGTACAATAATCTTCCAAGGAAGATTGGAACCAGGTCTATGAAACAGGAAATTAGGTCAAGTCAACAAATAATTAATGAGCACAGCTGACAAGTTTGTTTGTTGGATAAGGCAAAGTAACACTGTTGTTGTGGTGTGCCTTTGAGTTATTTCTGACTTATGGCAAACGGAAGGAAACATATCCCAGGGTTTTCTGACACTAACAGTATGGCCATTTCCTCACTAGTCTGTTATAGTGCTATTATTCCATTTTCAACATCCTATGGAATCCCAGAGTTTGCAGTTTAGGTAGGCCCCATAGGATGTTGAAAGTGGAATAATAGTACTATAACAGGATAGTGTGGAAATGGCCTATGTGATATGCCCAAAGTCATCCAGTGGCCATACAGGAAATCAAAGTCTCCAGGCTGTACTCCAGTGCTCAAACTACTACACTATGCAGGCTTGCTTAACATAGGTTATGTTCTCACAATTTCAAGGTACTTAGAAAGAATGTTGGCTTAGTGGTGGTTTGTGGGCTAAGCTGAGGAGGCATTTTCAATTGGTGTAGAGACAGGAAGCGGCAAATGAGGGTACTTCCTCCAAATAAGAATTGTGCTTCCACCATGAGTTTCCCTTCAGACCTCAGACTGCTAGCATTTCAGTAAAGCCTTAAAGCCTCAGCTGCGCTTTTGGCACCAAAATAAAAGGAGATGGTAGAATTGTGCAAAATCCTAGTATTAACACTTACAAAAACATTGTAGAAGTACAATGAAACCTTTCCAGTGATGTATGCCTGGTGTGCTGCAAGACACCCCTTTGGTGCGTCTACAGCTGTGTGTGAAATTTCATTGTCCACTTTGACACAGGTGCTTACATGATACAGGTGTTCAGTGTTTCATCAGAGAAAAGCAAATTTAGTCATCCTGGCTTTTGAAACTAACATATTTGAAGGGATTTAAAGAGGCTAGTTTCCCTGCAACTTTGCAAAGAAATCTCAGTGCATTAAACCTTATTAACAGTTCAAAATATTATAGTGTGATGATTCGTACAACATGCATTTAATTTCTAGTCACTGTTATTTAGTTTGCACAATGACTTTGATGTTAATATTATGTTTCAAATTGATTTTCTTTTTTTTTTAAACTTCATAGCTTCAGAAGTTCCATTTTCTAGTTAAAATGCATTAAGTTTTGTCATGACATATGAAAACCAGTTTTTTCCCACAGAAACCTCTTCTATATTGTCCAATACTCACTAAACCTTTCTGTTCCCCTTTTTGTCTCTGCTCACTAGTCATAATTATCTTAGTAATCCGTAAGATCCTCTCTCTCGTGGCTTACAAGCCACTTGTCTTGGATCTTGCAAAGAAGTGGAGAACAGTGGGGAGAAGATAGCAGAGGTTTTTTTTAAAAAAAAGGAGTCAAGTTTCAGTGGTAACATTACAAGAATACTTGGTATTACTTATTTGTCGAATTCACAACACAGTTATGAATGTGTAACATAGAGTTACACATCCATGATCAATTTGTATTCAGGATCCCTACCTAAACTATTCAGTAGTGCAGAAAATATGTAGGGATTGTAGAAGTCCCCCAATCCTGACTTACTGGCCAGCATTGTTACTGTTTGTCTTATATATTTGGAAATCTGAATAAAAATAAAAGAAATGTGAACAGAAAACCTACAAGGTCCCAGATGCTAATCTGCATGAAAAATGCCTACCTTCCTCTCACATTTAGAACTATCAGAGTTGATGCTGTCACATTTTTATGTTTTATGATGCATCCTGAAAATTTCTTTCTAGAATAATAAAATTCTGATAGTTTAAGGAACCTTTAAGTGGCCTCTCAGATGTCTGTGAACCACATCTCCCATGAACTCTAACCAACATAGTCAATGGTGAGCTATGTCAAGATAGCTATGTGTTTCCCACCCCATACATTCCAGACAGAAAGAAGTCAGGTCTTACTTAGAAACATCTGATATAATGCCAGTTTAGTAATTAGCTCATTTTAAATGACTCAGTTTGCAAGCTACCATCAGACTTTATTTTGAGATGTTAGCATTGTTCT
The DNA here is from genome assembly GCA_030412105.1 of Cyclura pinguis. Classification (NCBI taxonomy): domain Eukaryota; kingdom Metazoa; phylum Chordata; class Lepidosauria; order Squamata; family Iguanidae; genus Cyclura; species Cyclura pinguis. The sequence goes on from CM059599.1 coordinate 207,327,653, forward strand.
TGCTTTCATAGTAATAGACAGTAACGTATCCAATGGTGTCTGGTGGTTTCCATGTCAATAGAATAGTGAATTTGCTCTGGTCCCCCCTCCCACTTTTAAAGGAGCTATCCAAGGTGCTCAAACTAGTTTTCAGATAAGGTGCCACACCACGGATAGATACTCAACCCCCGGAGTGGTCTCACCACTCCCCTGACATGGAAGCCACTGGCAACAATAGATTTCTAATTCAACTTGCCATCCATTTCATTTCATTTATAGCCTGGTGATCTGAAAAAGAACCAAAGAGTCTCTTCCCAAAGCTCTTTTTAAATTCCTCTTTGCTTCTTCTTTTCCCTTACAAAGAAAGAGCCAGGAGGAAAATGGATGGAGCAGAGCAGTGATTACACTAAACTGCCTGTCCCTTCCTCCCTTTGCTAGCATAAATGACATCACACCTGCATGCTGGTGGCCATATATCATGTCGCTTGTCCTTTATGTATTGCTACAACTGGCCATGGAATAGTACCGTGAGTAACATTTCAAGCATCTCTCTTTCTTTCTCATTCTCTATCTGGCAAAGACGAGTGAGAATTTATTTTTTTGGCTGTTTTGAAAACTTCACAAAATGCCAAAATGCCATAAATGCATTAAAAAGAACTTCATGTTATTTTAAAAATGTCGGTGAAAGAATGAAGTTTATAGATTTGTCCACTCTGTCAGAGCTTAGGAGCTTAGCTTTTTAAAGCCAGATCTTGAAGCCATAGTAGCTGGATTCTATGTCAGTGGGATGATGGATCTGCTCCAAGTTTTAGTCTCGACTTTAAAAGAGATACATCAGGTGCTGAATCCACTCCTCCAAACAGTCTCAGATGTGTGAACTATAGCCTGGAATGGAGACACTGGATTACTGGCATGGAGGTCACCAGTCACCATTCCAGTGCTGAATTAGGGTTGCCACCTATTATTTTCTTTTCTTTATTTTCCTTTTCTTTCCTCATTTTTCACAACTCCAGAAAAAGTAGGCACAACAGGATCCTCACTATGCTGGGAATAGCTGTACCTTTTGACTGGCCTGTTATATCCATTAGTTTTTGATGAGAATTTATCAAAATGTGCATTTTTCCCCATGTAAATGGGATAGAAAGATATTCAAAACTGAGGGAAATGGAGTTGTCCCACCCAAGTGGAGCAAAAAAAAAAAAAAAAAAAGAGTAAGAAAATGACAGGTGGAAGAAAATGGCAGGTTCATTCCATCCCAGCAGGAATAGACATAGGAATTCAAAGGCTCATTTTTGGATATATGTTTAGGATTTTTTTTTTTAAAAAAGCAGTGCAACTTTTAAAAAGAGCACATAATCCTGCCACATAACCTTAGTGCTCCACAGTAAATACAGCAATCTTGTTCTCTTATCGTCAGTTGTACATTTGTGTCTTTGACATATGTTGTTGTTGTGTGACTTACGCTGACCTGAAGGCAAACCTATCACAGGGTTTTCTGGGGCTGAGAGTGTGTGACTCACCCAAGGTCAACCTGTGAGTTTCCGTGGTCAAGCAAGGAATCAAACTGTGGACTCCAGCATCGTAGCCCAACATGCAAACCACTATACCACTAGCTCTATGACATGTGTACTTAGCTTTGCTTTCTTTCTTTCTTTCTTCCTTTCTTACTTACTTATTTATTTATTTATTTATTTGAATTTATAGCCTGCTTATCTGCTTGTGTCCCCAATTGTGATATGCATACATATCAATGAAGCCAAATAAAATGACATAACACCACAGTTTTAAGCCCACATTAATTTCACACAGACCTTCAGTGCAGAGGAAAAATAACATGGTATCATGTAATTCATCCAGTTACAAAGTACTGGGCAAAAACTGCCTTGGCAATGAAATGGCCAGAATGAAGGTGCCAGAGACACTGCAGTTGGAAAGGTGCACTAGAATGAAGAAACCACCACAAAGAAAACCCTTCCATGCATTACTGTCCCATAAAACTCTGTGGGCTTCTCCTATTGAGCTTAGGGCCCAAACTTAGCTACTACCAAGTGAAACAGCCTTTCCCATATTTGGGATGTAAAGCAATTAGGACTTTCTGTGTTAAAATCACCAAACTAAAATTGAACCTGGAAGCAAAATAGCTACCTGGGCAACTCCTTTAATGACTAGAATAGTATGAGTCTTACCCATAAGGACCTGGATGTTGCAATGTTTGTACATTGCAGCTTCCAAACTGTTTCCAAGGCCAGCAATACACTTCCCACATTGCACTGAGATAATCTGCAAGCTACAAGAGTATGAATCACAGTGGCCAAGCTATCTCTATCCTGGAAGTGAACCAGCTGGAGTTGGAAACCAGTTGAGACACACCTAACCACTGAGGTCAGCAGGGCCTCAAGTGACAATTAAGAATTAAGGAGTATTCTCAGGGTACTCTTAGTTATGCATTAAAGGCTACCCTTAAGCTGCATACCCTTCTTCCTCCAGTGCAGTGGAAACATGTGCAGAAGAGATCATTTTATTACCTTCTGGCTCTGAAAGTTTGGGATACACAGAATCCTCATTTTTGTCTAGGTTTTTCTTCAATTACTGGCTCATGCCCATCCAACAATTGCCGAAAGACAGGACTTGGCATATTCTCCTCATTCAGTGGAAGAAAGAGAATGCATCAGCAGTGTGCTTGCAGCATCTCCCAGTAGCTTTGTATTCTTTCAAACCAGCTTGAATATCTAGTCACAGTAAATAGGATGACAGCTGCCACTTCTTGAGAGTAACTGGAGTCCCTTCAAATGGTATCCAAACAGAAGGAAATCTTAAGGAAATAAACTAGGCTTTGTACAGGTTGCAAAGAAAGCTCAACAACCATTATGATAGTGGTGACATACCATGTGTGAAAGTTCTCGTTAGAGTAGTAGGATCATAGGCTGCCTACAAAGTCTGAAAGCTGAGTCCCATATAGAGTCTGAACTAGGATACGGATGCGCCTTGTGGGACAGGAGAAAGGGAAAGAAGCATTTTATGAGGGTTATTTCAAGGACAAGGGCCAGAATGTCATTCGGAAGTCCTTTGTTGAGTGAAAGGTTTACTTCAAAAGGTACTAGTGAGAACACTGTTAATGAATATTGCCTTCAGACATGCAACTTGCAATCAAATTATGTAGTAAGCAACCTGTCCAACTTAAATCTGGCAGATGCAAAGAGAATGAAGCAAATGAACTAGGGAATTGTGTTTATATCACCTATAAAGCAGTGATTACCTATGTTCATAAGGCACCCAGAGTGTTATATTCATACCATATGCTGCTTCCTATATTCCTTCTGCTGGAAAAAAACATTTTGGATAGTAAAACCTTGGAGAAAATTTGAAATGAGGCCTAAGCCAATTATTCTTCTGCCATGAGCTCAGTGTGGAGAAAATGCTTATACTTACTCAAATTCAGATTATTTTGGTTGTTTACACACACACACAGGGATTTCAGAAAAATAGTTATGTTTTATAGTCACATAATTATTTTTAAAATTAAAACTGTCCATAAAACACACACACACACACGGGTATTTAGACACCTTTCCAAACAATCAGCCACCACTGGAATTTCTCACCTTCTGCACAAGAGTGAGATGGGTGGAGGTTTTTCGCCCTCCAAAATTCCTGCAATTTGTGCAAGAATTCTCTGCACGACACTAATCTTTGGGCCTTTCTGCACTACACTGTTATAGTGTTTTGCTTTGTTTTTTTGGTCCAGAAAACAGAATTTTCTGTGCAGAAAATAATGTTTAAAAAATGCTGTTTCCTGCATATAACATACTGTTTTCTGTGCAAAACAACGACATGCAAAATTTTGTGCAGAATAAGTCCTAAAAGATGAAGATTCTTGTCAGTCAAGGTTTCTCAACACTCAAAAATAATAATAAAAAAAGAACAAAAACAAAAATAAAAAATAAACAAAAAAAACCAACTGTCAGATATTCTTTCCATTGATATTTTGTGGAGTGTCCCAAACCGTATATTACACTGGAATCCTCACTTACCAAGATGGCAGGAGGAAAACTAGTGATTGAAAGAATATTCAGAATTATTCAAAAAATGGTTGAAAAAAAGATATAAAAAGACATAGTTTGGCATTTGTTCTTTGTAAAATTCGCAGCAGCATTTTCTATTCAGAAAACAGCATTTTATCTGCAAGAATTAATATTTCTGCATTTAAATATTATTTCCCATGATAAAAATTCTGTTTGCTGTAAAGAAAATGCTATTCTTTGCAGGGAGGTAGGGAATCATATGCAAATGTTTCACAGAATCAGTCTTGAATTGTGAATGGACTTCAAAAACTGTGTGGTATTTGAACACTTTATCAAAGCGGGAAGAAAATTGCTGAAATCACTGATTGCTACCTTTGAGAAGAAACTTAGGGAAGAATTGCACCCCAGGAAGAACTGATCTGATGGCTAGGCCAGCAGGAGCTGTGTTCCTCAGTAGTGCCAAGGTCTTAGCCTTGCTTTGTGTCATGAAAGCCAGGTCAGGTACACCACAGGCCATGAGATTTTTCAGAGTGGTCCCTCATGATATAAACCTTTTCCCAACCTTTGCTTCACATAAGGGTCGTCAGGTTTGATATGAGTGAAGGCTCCTGTATCTTTAATGTCAACAGATCCTGGAGCACAAAGATGTAGCATAAAATTCCACCATAATGAAATCATACAACATATCTCATGCCCATCCCAAACATACCTTTCAGCTAGTACATCCCCATACCTAAAAAGGCCATTTAGTAACTGGTGGAGTCTAGGGGGGTAGTGATGGAGAAACATCCAGCTGTGCACCTATAGCCCAGCACTAACGTCATCCTTCAGTGAAGATAGTGAAAATTTTAGGCTCTACAAGGGAAAAACAGCTCCAACTCCACCCCCGCCAAAAAACCCCCACCATTCTTTCGGAGCAAACCACAAAAGCAAGCAGAGCAAAAAGTCAGTGATCCAGAGAAGTAGAAACTAAGGTTCTCATTCATGAGAGAGAGAGAGAGAGAAAGAGAGAGAGAGAGGGAGAGAGAGAGAGAGAGAGTTCCTCTTCTCTGCTATAATATGACTTTTTAATCCCACACCATCTCCTGACGAAAACTGTAGCTAGAGCAAACAAATCAACCATGCTGATTTGAATACATCCTGTGTGCAGGATCGGTGGGTGGGTGGGCAGAAGAATTTAAGAATTTTCAAGGTTATTAGATTCCTCCCTTTGCTGGCCACTCTGCTTGTTTTCAAAAACAGGGCGGAAAGTCTTGGCATCAGTATAATAAGCAATACCCTCTATTTACATTCTCAGTCTGGTCTTTTGAGTTGGACTGCAGCAAGCTTTCCATCTGAATTGTGGGCCTCTTAGAAAGCTGAGAAGAAGAACATAATACAACACCATCAAAAACAAGATAGCTTCAAGAGGCTGAGAGGCAGAGCTAAGTAACAAAGGTGTTAAATGACAAGCTGAATCTAGGTATGCCCTCTGGAAAAGTTTTGAAGGATTTTCCACTCTTGCTTGCAAAAGAAAAAAATTAAAAAAAGGAAAGGGAAAGAATGGAAAAAGAAATTCTCATCAGGTACAAGACAACTACCAAAAAGTTAAGCTAAAGCTTATCGGATTGGCAAAGGATTACTTCACTTTCAGCCATGTTAAGTCATTTAGTGACATGGTGTTGAAACAGATAAGACTGGGAGTAATTACGTACTTATTTAACAGACAAAACAGCCAAATGCTGCAAAGAAGAGAAACTTCCAGCCATCCTTTGCTGGATGTTTAAAGGTCGTCTGGATCTCCTAAAACGCACATGTGAGTTGCAACTGGTGAACCTAATTAAGAATGCAGTGCAGAATCTGGCAAAGAGGCAAATATCAGTGATACCCAAGATAATGCATACATATCACATATACTATGTTCTAAATGTACTCGTATTGGGAAGGAGCGAACATCATGCATTTCATTATCAGAAGTAAAATGCCTACCTAATAACATCCAGAATCACATTGTTTTGCCACTGGTGAGCTGGGATTAGATGTCATTAAACAACCCCAAAAGGAATGCATTGTTACCCCTTCTCCCCTAAATACCTAATATTCATAGATTTTTCCTGTCTCAAATTACTGAATTTTTACAATAATGTGACATTTAGATAGATTTATCCCTCCTTCCTTCCTTCCTTCCTTCCTTCCTTCCTTCCTTCCTTCCTTCCTTCCTTCCTTCCTTCCTTCCTTTTTATCTTTCTGTCTTATTTACTGACACATTTCTAAAAAGCTCATTCATACAGCTCATTCATTTTCTTTTATTCTATATTTTATTGGCACACAGATTTAGTTAGATCTATAAATCAATTTTCCTGCAGCTGGATGATTAAAGCTGTGCATACATGGTTAACATATCCATCTTTAAACAGTGTGTGTGTGTGTGTGTGAGAGAGAGAGAGAGAGAGAAAGAGCACACACACACACACACACCATCATCTCTGTAATATGGTGTGCAGTCTCTGTTATTTTCTGTTTCTCACACAGAAATCAGTCCACAGGGCTGAATTACACATTACTTAAACCATGTAGTTTGTCTTTGGTTGCAGGAGATAGAAAGCATGTGGATAGTACGCTCAAAATTCAAAACCTAACATAGGGAATTTGTTGTTATTTGTCTTCAAGTCAGCTTCAGCTTATGTCACCTTTCTTCTAGGGTTTTCTTGGCAAAATATATTCAGGAGATTTGCCATTGCATTTCTCTCACATTCAGAGAATGTGACTTGCCCAAGGTCATCCAGTTATTTGCCCAAGGCTATGATTGAACAGCAATGCAAGCCCTGGTCAAGTCCACTATGTCACACTGGTTTCTCAGTATGAGAGATAGGATGGTTTAAATCCATTCTAGATCATACTGTCCATGGCCATAATTTCTTTAAAAATAGTTTAAAACCAATGCAGAGTTAAAATAGCCACAGTAGCCAGCCCTGGGTTTAAAATCTAATGATCAAGCAAAATGTAGTCTCAGCGGCCCAACAGAAGTTTAAAAAGGATGGAGCACACCTGACATCCCCTGCAAGAGAGTTCTATCATCAGGATCCCACTACAGAGGAAGCCCTGTCATAAAAATAAGCACACGAGCACGTGCATGCGCGCGCACACACACACACACACACAGAAACAGATTGACTGAAACTACATCTTTCAAATCTGATGGCCTGGCTCACTGGTGAGGAAAGTGCAGCCCTGGTGCTAAGTGGGACCTCCTAAAATCTTTTTTCAACTATCAACTGCTAAAAATCTTTTTTCAACTATCACTCGCTCTAAAGTCCCTGAATCATCCTTAAAAGCCAATAAAAGATGATGAATTGCCTTTCTTGGCTACATCCAGGAGCAGAAATTCACTCTCCAAATAGCTGCACTATTGACAAACCAGAAGTAGTTTCCCAGCCACTTCCTGATTTTTGTTTTTATTTTGTACTTTTTTGGCAGGCCGTGTAACTCCTGAAGAGTCTCAACGGTAGAAAACTGGCCCTTGGGCCAATGGAATAATCACCAAATTGGCCAGTGATAAATTAAGAGCCCACATGACGTTGAGGTTTGAGCATTGGATCATGACTATGGAGTCCAGGGTTAGAATCTCCCTTCCTACATGAAAACCCATCGAGAGGCCTTGGGCAAGTTATGCTTTTTGAGTTTCAGAGGAAGGCAAAGAGACCCCCCCACCAATAAATCTTGCCAAGAAACTCCCTTGATAAGTTCGCTTTAGGTTACCATAAGTTGGAAATGACTTGAAGGCATGCAACAACAACAAATGACCAGAGCCTCTGTCTGCCATTTCCCCTGTGAAACGAGGTGCTTCTCAGACACAAAATGTCTGCCATTTTACCTAGCTAGGTGTTCAGAGGTGTACAATTAAAGGAGATGCTGTGTCCTCTCTTTTTTCTATTACGTCTGTCCTTGACTTACATCATACCAAGGTTAACGGCAGACAAACAAAATGGTCTTAAAATTGGATAGAGGGGCTTTTGGAAACCCCTCCCTTGCCCATATTCACTTTGTCTCTTCTAGTAGATGTTCAGCACCACAAACAAATATTATGCGATTCCTACTCCTACTATAAATCTTTATTTGATGTTTTATTGTGCCAGACATGATCCCAGTAAATGCCAGCTCAGTTTTATGATATAAAGGAGAAGGGGAGGGGGAAAGGCTTGTAATGATGGCCTTAATGATAACACCTCATGAGAAATTTTTTATGTTCCAACAATAAAATGACTGTTTGTTTTTAATCTTTTACTGCTCTCCTGGGCTTCATTGACACTGTTATTGCAAAGGAATCACACATCCCTGCCATAGAAAGTTTAATATGTTTTACCCCTATTTTGTCTCTTAATATAGTGTTTCATCTAAAAGCATTTATAGTTTGGACATTTCTTTCATATGAGTGTTTTACACGATGCAACAATGTTGAGTGTTGTGTGTTTATCCTCCAGATACCAAACCCAGGTGCTGAATGCTGATGGAAATGCATCCAAAATAGGAAAATAAAAAGAGACCAGAAAGAAGAAGAAAATATGATTGAAGGGGATTTTTTTTTCCTTTTAAACCCACCCACATTTGTTTTAAACATACCAATATACATCCCTCGCAAAAAGTGCATATTGAGGACTGAATCTGCTCAGTAGGTATGGAGCATTGTGTGTCCACTACAAAAGGAAAGGAAAGGAAAGGAAAGGAACGGAAAGGAACGGAAAGGAACGGAAAGGAAAGGAAAGGAAAGGAAAGGAAAGGAAAGGAAAGGAAAGGAAAGGAAAACTGAGTGAAGGACTGTTTTGCATGAATATCTTCCAGCTTACAATACTTTAGAGAAGGACATGACTGCCAAGCAGAATCTATGAACCTAAGTAGGAAGTGACAGGAAGTAAACTTTCTTGAAAGGAAGTCCCATGTGTGTGCATGTGTGTGTGTCCTCCTATGCAGAGATGGAAAAATTAGGTGCAAACAGTGGTAGGTAGTAACCGTCATGTCAGAGAGGGGGTGAATCTCCTCTGACTTATATTCCAAACTTTATAGGAGCTCTCCAAGGTGCTGGACCTCTTAAGGGGATAGGGTTCAACCCCTTAGACACCTTCTTTAAAGCCTGGACTGAAAGCCAAAGTGGATTTCTGTCCTTCTAAGAAATAGAAGACACCAGCTGCCAAAAGATTTGGAGACATATCAAAAATTACATCTCATTCCAGTATCATGAAATATACTACAAGGGCAGAACTTTCCAGACTTTTCATGTTGGTGACACACTTTTTAGACATACACCATTTTGCAACACAGTAATTCAGTTTTACTAGCAAACCAGAGGCTAAACTAACCCCTTATAAGAGACACAGACACATACATTAATTGTAATAACAAAATGTATGGGGACACGAAGTATCTCACGAATTCATAATTTTTTTAAAATGTATGATTTATAAATAATAATATATATTTCCAAGATTGTAGGTGACACGTCTACACACTTCACGCAACACACTAATGTGTCATGGCACACCGTTTGGAAAACCTTGTACTAGGGTGAGGCTGTGCAGATGTAGGGACGGGATTAGGCAGATCAAATGTGGACTTGGATTCTTCACTCTCTGCCCTAAACCTTAAGTCAGTGATGGTACATTCAGAATACACTGTCCTGCCCTTCATGTATATATCTAATTTATATATATAAAACATTTAATGTATGGCAGGAAAAGCAGGATCATAACCCAGCCTGAAATCTATGCATCTCCTAGCCCCTCATTTTGTTGTTTTGATGTTTAGCACAATACTCTGGATTCTGATAGGCCCTCCTTTTTCCTGCTGGGATGAATATACAGTAGGGATGAAATTCTTCATTATTTTGTTTTGTTTTGTTTTTAGTGAAGCAACTGCATTTCTTAGGAAGCAACAAGTAATTTTAGCAATTTTCTTCCTGCAGCTGCAAAAAAAAAAAAAAAAAAAAAAACGGAGAGAGAGAGAATTATGCACAGAGTCTATTTGTAATTTGGGACTTATTCTGAGCAATATTCATGCAAGGTTGTTTTACACAGAAAACAGCATTAGCTGCACAGGAAACAGACAAAATACTTTTTTTGTGTTCAAAGAATGCTGTTTGCTGGCCTCCCCCCACAAATGCTTTAATTGGGGATGTGTTATGCACAAAATTCACATATGGTTGAATTGTGTAGAAAACTCAGTGTTCTTTGTAGGAAACAGCTTTTTCCATGCAGAAAATAATATCTTCACATAGGAACAAAATGACCACGTGCAAATTTTGCACAGAATTTCTGAACTGTGAAGACTATCATCAGTCCCAGATTCTTCTCATCAGGGTTCCTCAATATACAAAAAACATGATTTTCAACCGTTTCAAAATATTTTTAATATTCTTTCCGTTCCTAATCTACAGATATCAGAAGACAGGACCAGGAGGTACATAGGTATCAGGGAAGGGCTTCTGAGTAAGATTGTCCTGCTTTCCCATCCACACTCTGAATTTTGAACATACCACCATCAACTTAAGTTATTTGAGATAATGAGCCCTTCGACCCAAGTCTAACAGTAAGCTGCTTTGGACCAAGTCAGACTATTAGTTCACCTAAATCAGTATTGTCTGCTCTAAGGGTTGAGAGCCTTTTGAACCTCCAGTTGTTTTTGAACTACAGCTCCCACAAGCCATTAGCCATGTTGATTGGGGCTTTGAGGGGTTCATATCCAAATATCAAGAAGGTCAAAGATTCCACGTCACTGTTCTCTTACTCTGACAGTCTGTGACTGTCAGTGCCCTTAGGCAGAGCTTTATTCCATCTTCAGGTGCCTGGTCCTTTCAGCTGGAGAGGCCAGTGGTTGATGCCAGGACTTATGGCATGCCCTGACCTATGGACCCCTCTTCTCCACGCTTACTGGCCAAAAATGCAATGGCAGTAGGTGGATAGAAGAACAAGTGGTTCAATAATTATGATATGACATATAAAGTATTAAACCGGTGATATTGACAGTATTACATATGTAAATGTGCCTTGGGGAAAGGATGAAAAGCATCAGACCTCATACATAGAGATGTAGCTGGTAATGTGGAGCATGACTGGAGCAGTGAATCTAGAGCAACTTTTAATCCCAGTTTTAAAAGAATATGGAAAGTTCTGAATCATGCCTCAAAAGTTCAACACTTGCAGCGGCTCCTATAAAGTTCTGACAATAAACCAGAGTGGATTCACTATCCTATTGACATCAGAGCCACTGCTCACACGGATCTGCATTTTAAAATAGACCACTTTGTTTATGTGACAATTCCACTCGCTTTTTCCATAGTGGGCACTCCAACACTGTCTGTTGGAATCCCCTCTGATTAGACCTCTGGTTTGCTGCTGCAGGGAAGTGGGAGTGTGAGCAGGGGAGACACAACCACCATTGTACAAACTGGATTTTTACTGGGCAAAGTCATTTACCAGATAGGGCAATAGATCAACATTACTTAATGCTGCTTAAGCTTTAGATAAATTATACCATTTTATTTGAAAATGTGCTAATGATGACCTTTCCTAAGTACCAACAAATGAAAAGCCAGTATAGAGTAGAGGGAAGGCTGTAGATATACAGCAGGATGGGGATGGAGGATTGAAATGAAACCAAATTATTGCAAATATACTTTTAAAAGCCGTTTGTGGTTATAGTGAAATCAATTTGTGATCTCCTTTGGACTCCATTGGAAAGTGTACTGTGTGTACGTGCAGTAGCTATCATGTGGCTACTTTTTTGTGTGTTTATCATTCCATTTGATTCTGCAGCCCCAATGGGAATGCTTGTTTCTCTGTTAAATCTACTTTCTGCTTTTCCGTCAGTGAATTCAAGCAATGGCAGCTGATGGATCCCAAGTCAACTGGGCTCTGGGTCTCAGGACTGTAGAAAAGCTGTCCAAGCTGCTGAATCTACTTGGAGGTAAGGTCCACCACCCTGGACACTTCCTTTAAAGCTTATACTAAAATCCAGAATGGATTCACTACTCCATTCACATAGATGACGTCAGATGCCATGGAGTTCAAGGTGGCATAAGTGGCTCTCTTCCTCCCTAATTTATTCTTTTAACCCTTTGAGGCAGGTCAAATTGAGACAGAATGATTCGATCGAGACCACTCAGGGAATTTCATAGCTTAGTGGGGAAAGGAATTTGGATTTCCAAAATCCAAGCCCAACACTCCAACCCCAACGTCTATTTGGATTCTGATATCATTTCCTTTTTCTATCCCTCTCACAACATCAGTGTTAAACTAGATGATTTAATGGCTTAGAGGTAGAAATTGTCACCAGTTAATCCTTAGATGAATTTTTAGAAGAATCTGGAAAGCTATGTTCATATGAAACATCTGTAGGGATTTCAATGTACAGTCCTCCCTCCACATTTGCAGGTTTGACCTTTGCAAATTTGATTATTTGTGAGGGACACATAGGCCTTCCCCTCTCCTCATTCTCCTCCTCTCATTCCCTTGCATTTTGCTGGGCATGGAGAAGGAAGGCAAGTGCCTGGACAAAAGGCAAGGGAATGGGGAGAGAAACACTTGCACAAGCCTTCCTTGTCCCCTCCAGAGACCCCCGCCCATTCCCTTGCCTCTGGTCTCAGCAAGAGAAGTCATGCCAAGGCAAAAAGCAAGGGAATGGGGAGGGGAGTAGGCTCATGTGAGCCTTTTTTCTCCCCTCTGAAGATCTCCATCCCATTCTCGTGCCTCTTACCCTGTCGCTGGGAACTTGCACTGAGGCAAAAGGCAAGGGATTTAGCAGCAAGGCACTTGTGCACTCCTTCATTCTCCCCTCTAGAGCTACTCTTCCCCTTCCCTTGCCTCTGGCCCCAGCATGCAAAAGGCAAGGGAATGAGAGATTGTGCGGAGGGGATCTATTTGTGGTTTTTCCCCTTTCACAAGGGTTCTGCACCCCAAACCCTCAGAAATCAGAGGGGCCACTATAAAGTAAGAGAAGTGCAATGAATTTGGAAAAGTATATATCATGAGAGCTGGGTTACAGACATAAGAAGCTGCCTTATAGTGAATATTTGTCTATCCCATCACAGATTATCTATTATGACTGCTTTCTGGTATCTTTCATGTAGGCTGGTGTATTCTAATAGATGCCAAGGAATGTGGCTGTGAAGCTGCTACATTAAAAGATTAAGAGAAGTTAAAGGAAAATTAAAGATTAAAAGAAAACTCAACAGTCAAAATGTATTTCATTTCAAATTTGACAACACTTTTTAATAAATTTAATAGCAATAAAATAGATCCTCTGTTGAACTTGGCACATTGTAAATCAAAAGCATTGACAGGAGAATTCTTTATTACTTTCCAATCCTAGTCCTTCAGGCAAGGAGCTGGAAATGGCAGTGTGACCTTGCAAAAACATTGTGGGAAACGTCAAGGGGCAGGGGAACAAGACTCACCTTTGTCAGAGAAATTCCACATGTCTACAATAGGGAAGGTGAAATAAGACAGCTTTATTTTCTCACACTTTCAGGATTTTTAAATATCATGTTCTGAATGGTCTCTGCCCTCCTTATGTCAGCAGGAGAAGTCTTTATGTAGGCTTTTGGTGATGAACAGGTTGTGTAGAAGGTTCTTCTAATGGTGGATTTGCTGTGATTGTGTGCCTTCAAGTTATTTCCAGCTTATGATGACTCTACAATGAATGTATCACATACCATTCTTGGCAATATGTATTAAGAGAGGGTTTGCCTTTGCCTTCTCCTGAGGCTCAAAGAGTGTAACTTGCGCAAGGCCAGCCAGTGGGTTTCCATAGCAAAACAGGGATTTGAACCTGGCCACCAAAGTCCTAGTCCAATGTTCAGACCATTACACCATGCTGGTTCTTATGAGAGTGGGTACTATACCTTTATTCTCATTTTTATGTTTTTTTTTATAATATTCTTTATTCGAATCACTAATAAGATTTAAAAAAAACAGAAAAATGAACAATGCATCGTAGATAACTTAGAAGTCCCAAAAAAGGGCAAAAAAAGGAAAAAAAACAGTCATTGAAAAATAGCAATGTGTATCAATGTATGACAACAAAATCAGAGGCAATTGTGGCGTTAATATCAAACCGTTCTTTTCTAAACTTTGGTGTTTATATTTTTCTTTGCTTAAGTTATGTATTATAACCACTTGTAGTTCTAATTCCCTCTGATTTGCATTTTTAGTTCATCTCTTAATGTCACACTTCCATATATCCCCATACTTCAGTTTATAATCCCCACTTATACCATTTCTCACTTTACTTACTTATTGTTGTTACATTTTAAAAATTTTGAATAATGTCTTAAACTAGTAGTGCTTTCATAAATAGCCTAATTGCTCTAAGGTTTATCTTTTCCTTCCTTCCTTCCTTCCTTCCTTCCTTCCTTCCTTCCTTCCTTCCTTCCTTCCTTCCTTCCTTCCTTCCTTTCTTCCTTTCTTTCTTTCTTTCTTTTTTTGACTGTACATGGTTTTAATCACTGCTGTGAGCCACTTTGCTTCTATGTGGAAGAAAGGTGGGATATAAATGAAATAAATGAAAAACAGTACAGTACAGTGCAGCATACATTGGGTATCAGTTTTTCCAAAACAAACTATAACAAAATTCTCCTTCGCCTACTTTGGACAAATTCAAAACTGAGAGATCTATTCTAGTATGGAGTAAGTTCTCCACTGAACTTGCCTGACATAGAGATGTTGAAGATTAGGAACTTGCCTGGAGAAAGAAGTGACAAACCTAAGTTTCAGCACCATAAAAATGATTGGATATACAGGAAGTCAAAACCAGATTTTTAAGAAGCAAACACTCAAAATCTTAGACCAGAATGAAGTTCCTCCTCCTCCTCTTCCTCGTCTCCTGTTTTTTTTATTAAAAAAAATCAAGATCTTCATTTGTTCTCAATATGGAAAAATTGAGCTTTGGGAGAATTTTCTCTCTCTCACACACAGAAGAATGAAATGAAATTCTCACCCATTCCTTGTCTCCATTGATCTCCTTCCTTGGAAACTAAACCATAGCAAGGTGTTGAAACTCTACAAGCATCTCATTGTTCAGAAGTAAGGCGCATGCTGATAAGACAAAGACATCAATTTCTAAGTTGAAAAAAAAAATGGCTATTAGGTGATGGCATTTCTTTTCCTTTCGGCCTCATTATTAATTGTATAGCAGAAATCCATTATTAGGTTGAAGATTGTCTACTGCTATTGAGGAGTGCGTGGTTCTTATGCACAACAGGTTCATAAAAATAAACTATAGTGTTTCTTTGGCTCTAATAAAAAAAAAGAGTAGTCTGATTTGGCTTGTTGTTGCTGTGTGCCTTCAAGTTGTTTCTGACTTATGACAACCCTAAGGCAAAGCTATCATAGGGTTTTCTGGGGCTGAGAGTGTGTGGCACGCCCAAGGTCACCCAATGGGTTCCATGGCTGAGTGGGGAATCAAACCTTGGTCTCTAGGATTGTAGTCCAATGCTCAGACCACTATACCAGGCTGGCTTTGATTTACCAAAATTTTAAACCAGAAAATTAATTATTCCTTTGCCGTTAACTCTGGTGTAATTCATTTTATTTAAGTAGTCAGTCAGTGATGTCCTGCTAGCTTAATCTTGCTAATTAAAGAGAAGTAAACAGTAAAATAAGTTACAGAGGAACAGTATAAAACAGTTGTAGAGGAACACGAAAACTATTAATTTGACCAATCTGGATCTGTTTCTTAATATGGCTGTCAAATCCAGTAATTAATTTAGCACTAGATTTTCTTTAAAAAAATATTGCCTAGTTATCTATCTTTGAATTCCAATTTAGAGGTGACTGTTAATATTGATGTGAATGATTAAGAAGACATGAACACTCATTAATTTATAGGGCATATAAATGTTTCTGGATTTAGTTTCAGTTCATAGGGGAAAAGGCTAGTGCTTGGATTTCATTAACTAGAAAAACACAGTAAATGTGAACCATGTCACTGTATTATTTTTTAAAGTGTATTTATTTACTAATTTTAGCACAAAATAACATAAACACAAACTTTTAAAACATAAACTAAAATTAGGACACCATACTAAAACACTACATTAAAAACACTAAACATTAACTCACTAAAAGACTAGCTTACTAGCTAAATACTAACTGTTAAACACAAAGAGGACCCCCAAAACCAAACTATAATGAAAGATAAGAGATGGAGAAAGAAGAAAGCAAACAGTACAGATCCAACTAAGCAACCTTATTAGAATTACTACTGACTATATCCACTAATTATTGCTTTATTAGATTTCTTATTGTTCAAAAAGTCTATAAACACTTTCCAGTCTTTCAAAACATCTTCAGCTGGCTTATGCTTTAAGACTGACATCAGTTTAGCCAGTTGGAATAGCTTGGCAGCCTTAATAATCCATTATCGGCAGCCGTTCACAATCCATCGCCAGTGCTTCAGTTCATTTCCAGGTTTGAGCAAACAATATTCTAGCAGCGGTTGTCATATAACAAAGAAGTAATGCATATTTACTATCTAATTCTCTTTCCATAATACCCAATAAAAACATTTCTGGTGATGTTACAAAAACTACTTTTTTAAAAAATAATAACATATGAATTTTAGACCAATAACTTTTTGTCACATATGGGGGGAAAGAAGCCTTCCTCATCTTGACATTCTTAGACATTTTTGACAACTTGTTCGGGGTTAGAGACCGTCTAAACATCATCATTTTCTTTTAGCATACTGCATAAAGTAAATTTTAAATCTTTCATGTACATTTCCCCCCATTTCTTTAGTTGAGCATGGTGTCCCTAAATTATACACCTAAATAGACCTTTATCCTCTCTCTCTACCTTCCAAAGATATTTATGCATTTTTTTAGTTATATGGTCATCATCTTTATACAGGTCTAGATGGAATTGATTTTCTCCAAATTCTGTGATGATATCTCTTTTATCATAATTAAATCTATCTTTAAGTTGCATATAAGCAAACCAGTTAAGATTTTTACCTTCATTAAGAAGCATCTCCCAATTATCTTGCTCACAATACCAAAGATCATCAGAATGAAGCCATTCCTAATTTTTAACCCATTCTTTTTTGAAGAAAGCTTTCTGTGGTGAAGTGGATACTATTACTCTAGGAAAATGTCCTTGTTTATATTTATGCCACATTCACAAAAGAGCCTTTCTGACACAATGATTTTTTAAAAATTCAGCATGAACCGTAAATTCATCATATCGAAGACAACCATTCCACCCAAATCTTATAGTTCCAAAAGTCTCTCATCCCTAAGCATTATCCGTTCCTCCTGTCATACAAAACAACTGGCCTTATAATACAATTTAATATTCAGCATTCCTAGACCACCCCATCCCACAGTGTTTTAAGTTTTATTCTGGGCTTCTTTGCCTGTCAAACAAATCTGGAAATGTCTTTCTGTCATTGTACAAAGGATGTTCCATTTCTTATGGTGAAGATTGTTCGAAAAGAAAAGAAAAGTCTTGGCAAAGCATTTGTTTTGTTACTGCAATCCTGCCCCAAATGAATAAATTTAAATTTTTCTTTCTTTTCATTTCTTTCCAGCCTCTTTCATACTGATTTTGAAACAGTACACTGTTATTCTTCATAATTGTAATTCCTAGACATTCAATGCCTTTTCCCCCACTTTAAATTATAATTGCTCCATTTTCAGAAACTTTGTGATGGAATTATGGTATGAGAAAGGTTTTGGCAGAATTATCAATTTCCTATGAATTATCAGAGATCTCCTGTTCATCTTTGGTTGCAATAATTATGAAATTTTTGACAGATGCCGTGATTTCTGAAAACTATTGTTCCATAGACTCCATAAAATGTCTAAGTTGTCCTGAAATGTCCAGTCTTAACATGCACAATTTCATTTCAAAATTCTGTTCTAAGCTTCTTAAACACACATCACTTTCTGTCACTTGTTTATTCAGTTCTAAATTCTGATTAGAGATTTCAGATACTGAAGCTTGGATTTTTATAAGTGTCTGTTCAGTATCATCCAGTCCAACTCTAAGCATTTCCTGAGTGGCCATTTACAATGCCTTCTATAATGCATTATAAAATACTTTCTGGTTAAGTTCCATCATTGGGAACAATGTTTGTTTTCTACTTTTATTTTAAAATGGAGTTTCCATATAACTCTTAGGAATGCTGAGTCTATTTCTTATTTCTAATTCAAATCATCACTTAAACTCGAAATTATTTGATCTACATGCAGTCCATCATGTGGCACAGTTTTGGTTTGCAAGTAATTAATTGAGGCTGGGCTTCAAATATTTATGATGCAATTTTTTGCACACCCTTAAACATCTTTGGTGGCGGTTTTCTTCTTTCCTGTTCAAGATGGGCCATTAAAGTTCCCCTTAATCATATTTTAAATCTTTGTTGGAGAAGCTTCTGTCTAGCTGACCTCAATGAATCCTGTATGATTCCAAAGCTTCACGGTAGGAAATATTGTAATAGCCAGGCATGCA
Organism: Cyclura pinguis; assembly: GCA_030412105.1. Taxonomy (NCBI): domain Eukaryota; kingdom Metazoa; phylum Chordata; class Lepidosauria; order Squamata; family Iguanidae; genus Cyclura; species Cyclura pinguis. The sequence continues at coordinate 207,346,131 of CM059599.1, forward strand.
TTTAAACCAAACCACTCCCTGCTCAAACTTCAGTCAGGAGGTTATCCAAGAGACTGCATTTCTGCCCTTGTAGAGTCCTCCACATCTTTATATGCTTAAAGATGATAATAAACCCTGCAAAGCTGGACCAGCACACAAATTGTGCTGCTAATCATCAGCCAGCTCAGCCAGAGTACCCATGTTGCTGTGTTCTGTGACATGGGGTTATTAGAGTTCCTTGCTGAGATAAATCAAGGAATTTAAAGGCATGTTTTTGTGCATCTACAGATTAATGAATTTCAAGTCTTGGAATAGTTACTTTTTGGACTACAACTGGCTATGGGATACTACGGCTTGTAGTTCAAAACAGTAACTTTTCCAAACTCTAAAAACTGTCAACATGTTCAGTCTATAACTAAATTACATTTTAGAAAGCCTGAGGGTGAGGTTAATATTGAAGGGGCTTCATTGTAGTTCCTAAGAGATGAAATCCTCAGATTCATTCCTCATGATTTGTCAGCATGACAGGAAGAACATGTTTCTGACTCTCTCTCTCTCTTTCCCAAGTTAATGTTGTCCTTAAAGCAGCAAATAGCTACAACATTTTTCTCTTTATCAGAGATGGAGGTGATTCAGCTCTCTGCTATGGAGTTGGCAAGAGAGTGGAATGAAATGATTTTGGATGTGGGGAGGGATGTTTCTCTTTCAGCTAGTTTAGATGAACTGTTCCTTTAGTCTCCAAATTTCCATCATTGCAGTAATTTGAAACTTTAGTCGAACATTTAGAAATCCATTTTAGCCATGCAAAGAAAAGAGACAGGCAAAGTTAACAAGGGAAATCCCTCTGCAATGCTAGAAATTTAGGGGCTGAAGGAAAATTTCATTTTGGGAGGACAGAACTCCTACTTGGTATGACAATGCTCTTGTTTTGTCCCGTCTGCAGCTCCACCTCTGGCAGGAGCAATTTCTCCACATTCCCAAAGGACTTGGAACAGTTTTAAAGAAGATGTAGCTTTGGAACAGCAGTCAGAGACATCTCCTTTTTCTTTCTTCCTCACTCTTCCTTTTTATTCTTTGCTGAGTATCTTCCTGTCATTTCCAATTTATGGTGACCCTAAGGTGACTCTATCATGGTGCTATCTTGCTCAAAGAGGATTTGTTATTGCCTTCCTCTGAGGCTCCGAGAGTAAGACATGCCCAACATCCAAGTGGGATTCTGTGGCTGAACAGGGATTTGAGCCCTGGTCTCTTAGGGCATTTCTACCCTACACTGTTATAGTGCTATTGTTGCACTTTCAACATCCTGTGGAATTCTGGTGTTTGTAGATTACTGAGGCCAAAAAGTTCTCTGGCTGAGAATTCTAAAGGCCCCTCCCTAAACTGCAAACCCCAGGATTCCATAGGATGTTGAAAGGGGATATATAACACTGTGGTGCAGAAATGGCCTTAGACTCTTCATCTAATACTCAGACCACTGCACCACAGTGACTTCTGTATCACTCTGGCTCCTCCATTCCTTTACATTGCTGTTTTGGAGTATTTTCAGTATTTTATTTTAAAACCCTATGTAAACTGTAATACATTTTTTTAAAAAGATCGACTTTGTGTGTTTTCCCTGTGATGTGCCTGTGAATGTCAGGCATGATCATGCTATCTTTTTTGATAGAATGACAAAAGTAAGATTCTTCTTATAAGAGGATATTTTATATGTCTCCTAGCTCCCTGAGAATTATCTTGATGGGGGGAATATGCTGAGCAAAGCTTGAAAAACTGACTTTTTTTTTTTTGGACTGCAATGCTCAGCAAGTGTGATCAGTGCTAGTCAAACATAAGTGCTGCTCAATTTAATTTCATAACTTGCTTCTTTTTTTTCTTTAATGACCACTTGGAAAATGACATGTTCTGCCATTTTATGAAATGCTTTAAAGGACCCTGAGATCTTTGATGATCCACTCCTCTTTGCATCAGCAGAAATGGTGAAAAAAAAAGTTCAATTTACTCGAAAGAAGAGAGCTTGAAAGTAATGTTTTGCATAAATTGTATGTGATCTCTGCAGTGGCATTTCCCAGAAATGCACTAAGGAAAATAAGTATTTATACAGCTTCCAAAGTTGATAACAATTAACTAGAAACTTGCTTTTGCTCTCTTTGGGTTTTGGTTCAATAAAAATGACAGCAGAGTAGATTTCTTTTTTAAAAAAAGAAAGAGAGAAAGTGCATTATTTTTTTCCCCTGAATATAATGAATTTACCCATATTGTTCAGAAACTGTCTATTAATCTTATAATAGAATTCATATTGATTTTAAAAGTTCAGCCAAGCACTTAAGCAAAGCACTTAACTCTATGGGCCCAGTCAATGAAACAGAGGGTGCCCACATGCTGCAAAACACAATGGAGAAAAATCTATGGTTTGTAGCCCAAAGTTTTAGCAGTGTCAGAAATGTTACTTGAAGCTAGTGCTGTCCTTCTACTGGAAGCATACCAATGATGTGTAGGATGACTCCCAAATTCTTTTTGGCTCCTGATTCATCATGTCCGGTCATGTCTGGCTTCTGTTTGGACAGATTTGGCACTACCCCACTTTAAACCTGAGTCAAGACTGGGAAATCCAAAGGTTCATTTGTTCATTTGCTATCATAGGAAACATAAAAATGATTATAACTTTGGAATTCTTTGTTAGAATTGGATAAAAATAGTTGGTGTTGTAGCCCTTTAAAGATTGGACCATGGCCAAAATCCATTGTTAGTTCTGAGTAGAGGAGGCCCTTTAAATCAAAAGTACTTATATAAGTATTTACTTACAAAGTTTTCACTGACTCTATGACCCTACTCCAGTTGGATCTAACAATTGAATTTAGGTCCATTACTACTAGATTATCCTCCCATTTACCCACCCACACACTAATAGAGGTGCATATTGAAAGTTACTTAGGATTTTTTGAAAAACAAACAAACAAAAAAGAACTATGATTAAAGCATTTATTTCTTGGCAGAATTTGAAGAAAAGCGTGGGCATGGCTGCATCTGGTGAAGTCATCTAAACTTACATATTAATAGATGTAGGGACTTTGTGCAAAAAGCACAAATCCTTTGGTTGTTGTCGTTCCTGCTGCGTGCCTTCAATTCATTTCTAGCTTATGGCGACCCTAAGGCAAACCTATTATAGACTTTTCTTAGCGAGATTTATTCAGAGGGTATTTACCATTGCCTTCCTCTGAGACTGAGAGCGGTTGATCTGTCCAGAGTCACCCAGTGGGTTTCCATGGCTGAGCAGGAATTCAAACACTCAAACCACTATGCCATGCTGACTGTCTTTGTAGAGTTTCCAAAACAAATGTCATACTTATTTTGCGACATTCTTTTTTTGCCCATTACTAAGAATATAAAATCATCAGTCATCCCAATTTTTTTTAAAGGGGGAAAACTCTTCAAAATATGGGTAGTAGGTAAAGTGGTTTATCTAAAAGAGGAGTCCTCTAATTCTGCATATGTAGCTGAAGAATTATTTGCTACTTTTATCTTCAAGTCCTGTTGATAGGGGCAATTTGTATGAAAAGGGCACATGTCATAAAATTGTCCCTGGACCTGAAGAATGATTGCTTTTTTCCCCCAGAAGGATAGGCACAAGGGATTGGCATATTATCCTGCTTGAAAATGAGTTTAAGGCTCTTTTACCCTCATCCATTTTTTAAAGAACTTGAGTGAGTTCTGGGGTATTTTTGACCCCATGGGTATTGCAAGTCAGGGTTAAGAGTCAAACCTGATGTGCATTATCTGACAGTCCACTCCTTTGCATATTTACTCAGAAATAAGTCCAACTAAATTTAACAGTGGTGACTCTGAAATTTTAGTTCGATAAATGTGAGCCTTCTAAGAGAATCACCAGAAATCTTTGCAAGGAAGAATGCTCACGTAGATTCTTAGTTCATTGAAGCATACAGTCCAACATTTCACAGATGAAACCTGGGACTCGTATGACTAGCAAGTAAGAGTATGGTTAAGATGGCAAAAGTTGTTAATGAGGAACATGCAAGTTAAGAGAGAATGCAGGAGTTTGTTTTTGCCTGAACCTACTGGGGGGGACAGGTTTCCACACCCTAGCCTCCTCTTCCCCCTACTGAGTTATAATGGAGTGAAAATACTTTTGTGCTTTGAAGTCAATTTGCACCAAAGGAAGTACTCCAGGGACAAAAGAGGAATGTGGCAAGAGGAGAAAGAAAGTGGGGATCTTGTGAAAGCAGATGAAAAGGTGGGACAACAGAGGATTAAGAGAGACTGCCAACCCAGGATAATAGGTGGGTTGTCTCAATGGATGAGACATAGGCCATTTCCCCACCTTACCCCTGTCCGTAGTTATCTTTGTGCCATCTTGGCAGTGCCTTTGCCAGCATGGGAGCATGACCCAATGTACCCCTCTGCACATGGCTGGCTGCCTATGAATGGCAGCAAGAGGGATACATACCTTCCCTCCACAGTGCAGCTGGGCTCTTTCCCATGCTGCAATGGGGAAGGAAATGCCTAGAGTGTGCTTCCACCAGTTCCACATGGCTACCATTAAAAGGAGCATCTCATGATTGTGGATCATTAATGGATTTTTTCCATTAATGGAGTATCTCGTGATCATGACAGGTGGAGACATGTTGGCAGCTGGACTGTGATGACATCATGTCAAAGCACAACTCGCAGACAACCAGCAATGCATCCCCATCACAGGACAGCAACATTGTGCAGAAATGGTAATGGTCAAGGCCTCACATCTTTTTTTAATTGAATAAAGACAGAAACAAAAAAGAACAAAATAGAAAAACCACAGTAACGCTACACAGAGCAAAATAATACAAAAGAAAATAGTCTATTAAATAATAAATACAACGATACACTATAAAAAGGAAAACAGAGCTACAAATATCTAAATGAACTACAAGACAACCACAAAACTACATATAAGTAAAAATTCGTTCCCACCTCTGCCACAAACAGTGAATAGTAATCTAGCAGTAACAACTAACCATTAGGGCCTAAAATACAATTAAAGTTAATACTTGTTGCCTATTATTTATTTTCATAGTAAATGTAAACTTACAAAATGAGTCAATAGCTAATAATTCTAGGTAAATCATTGATAATAATTCTAACCTAATTATTGAAAATCATACTAAAGAGCTTAATAATTGCTTAACAATTGTAATTACTAGTAACTTATTCTTATTTTCTTCTATATTAAAAATTAGTAATTCTTAGAATAATATTTCTCTGTATACTAAGTAACTTTTAAAAGCAACAAAGTAAAGCTATTTTCCAATTACTCTTCTTGCAATAGTAGAAACAGCAAATTTAGAATTAACATTTTAAGAGAGGAAAAAAAGGTATCTTTGTCATCATCAAATATCCTCAGTCATTAAATAGAACTCTGATCATAAATCATTTTTATAAATGATAAACCATAACACATTTTCTTCATCAGATGTTTTCTTCCTCTTTTTCTTCTTTCTGTTTCTTTTTTTCCCCAAGGACAAGATCATATCTGAATATTCCTAGAAGGCCTGATATTTGGCCATGGATAATCTGTGTCTTTTCTCCTTATACATGAAAATTAATTGAAAAGAACATTTTTTCCTGGGAAATCTGTCTGTCAGTAAGTTCATCAATGAATTGTTATTCTCCTTCTTTCCAAAGAAAACTTCTTATAAACTCACAGGCCAGTTGTCATAAAGTATCCAAAGTGATGTCAGTTCACAGACCAGGTTTTGACCATTCAACTCCAAACTTGCTGGTTGAGTTGTGACATCTCTTAAGTTCTCTTTGTTTTTTTTTCTGTGTGTTTATCTCATCTTGAAACATAATTTTCAAATCACAGGTCAACTCTTGTAGAGGTTGTATTTCATCTTCTTTTTCTTCTGGTTGCCAACATGTTGTCATATTTTAGGATCTTCATCTACATGAAGTCTGTCTTTAAGTTCTCATGACAATTGTGACACTTGTTCTGTAAGCACTTCAAACTTTTTCTCAGTAAATACTTTGGCTTGTCTAAACTCATCCAAGAAATGCAAAAAATATTCAGGTACATCCTCAGACCTTTCTACTTCATTTTTAATTTGAATGTCACAATCTGCAACTAAAGCCACGAAACATTCTATTCAATATTTCTTGTATTTCTTAAAAAATAAGGTTGTGTTCCCAAAACAGTAGACGACAGGAGATCTCATGTAAACTTTCCCAGAGATGTTAAAATTAGCATAGTACTATGCAGCGAATCAACTGGACAAGTAACTTTACAGGTTTCAACTTCATAATATCCAAGGTGATTGTCTTAGTAGTAAAAACAGCATCTTATTCCATTATTAATGTAAATCAGGTACAAATATGGTTCAAGTTGGAAGCACAAGAAAGATCAGTTAATATCCAAACAGCACAAACAAACATCAAAAATAAGCAATCAATCCTTTAAATCCACATTCAAACCTGAGCATATAAAAAATAGGGTAATTAGATTCCAGAGCAACAATAGCAAATAAAAAAAAAGAAAAGAAAGAAAAGTGATTGAGTACTTAAACTTAAATCAAACTTAAATCATACTATAACAATCTGAAAAGAAGTATTGTCCCTTTAAATGCTATACAAGAAGGCTTTAAAATTATAGGCAAGTTTTACACCGTTGCATGCAAAGAGCTTCTTGTTTTCTACAAGTGAAAGCAAGAAAAGTCAAATTATATACTTAACAAGAGGAATGTGATGTCCATGTGGGGAGGTGAAACTCTTATCTCCCGGCTCCACCAAAGTGCAGGATTCTCCTGGAGCACTGGGACCTGCTGTGGCTGTTCTTTTCTTGAGAGGACGCTTTACTGGTCCCAATTCTGGCTCAGTGGAATCTTTGGACTCCCTGTGGATCAGGAAGTCAACTGGCTTGACAGGGGGAGCCCTCCAGTCAGGCACAATGCTTCTGGGGACTGAAATCTAGTGGAGCTTGCTAAATCACATCTGCCATTGATATGGCCAAATGTTGGAACCAAGGCTCATATCTTAAAGGAAAAAGTCACATTCCAGGATAGAAAAAAGCCAAAAGCCAAAAGTTCAGCTGAGGCAAGAAAATGAAAGTTGTGGCCAAAAGCAGATAGATGATTTCCTTAGGAAAGATTGCAGAAGGAAAGTGAAGTGACTTGAGGAAAGAGACTGAGGTATGGCTAGACTTCAGTCTTCATTTTGTAAACAGAAAGGCTTCTATGGATTTTGGGGATGCAATGATTTACTAATTTCATTCTTGAAACAAAGATGAGGACTTCTGTGCAAAATCCAGAATTTTTATGCAGAAAACAGCATTTTCTATGTGGGAACATTATTTTCTGCTTAAAAAAATGCTGTTTCCTGTGCAGCTCATGCCATGTTAGTGGGTTTACTCTACAACAAGACCTGGTTTTCACAGGCCTCTGTTTCTTGGTTCAACTGTAGCAACAAGGCATGATCTAAGTGCATTTATGAGCCACTACAAATGACACTGAATCACTTTGCATTACCATAAATAAACCCCTTTTCAGTGGAGATAGTTCACATATCAGATTCATCCCTTGAGTCATGACCCCTCAAGTGGGAACGGATTGACAATATACATTAAATGGTTTGGGAGTCACAAACATTCCAGCAAACAAATTCAGTTTCTTTATAGAGTCATCTCTGTGAAAATCCAGGTCTGCTCTTACATGGAGAAAACAGCGGGGCCAGAAAGCAAAAATAAAGCAAAAAATATTAGCTTCATTTCGCACTACTCCATCTTTATTAAGACAGTGTCTAACTATTGTCATTTTTGGCTTGATTCATAATGAATGGAAACTGAAAACATGCAGGCCATTCAATACAGCAGCTGACAAATTTGCTTGGTGGGTATGGTTCAAAAGGGACAATAGAAGTCTACATGAATTAAGTTTGGCAGTTTACAAATCAATTACTTTTGTTAGATAGCCTGATGTCCTGACCAATTGAAAAACAGATTATATCAGATTACAGCACTTTTAATTAGCTGCTTGTGACAGACAGGGCTCTGAGAGAGAAGAAAAAAATCAATTGGAATCTGCCAGACTTGGTCAGCGGAATATACACTGCCACATATTGAATTATATGTGTCTTTTCAAAGATGTACTTAGGCTCTTGAGCTGAGGAAAGGGTGACTTGATTTTATATACAGATATCAAAATAGATATAGATAAAATTGATCCTTTCTCAACTGCAGTATCACCCCTGGTGTACTCAAACATGTTTGATGTTGCTGCTGTTCTTGCTATGGCAATGGTGATTATATGTCTAACAAACTCACAAAATTTCAAATATTTTTAACTTCAATTATAGAAATTAGAGGAGAGAGCAACTCTCCCTCACAATCCCACACACAAACATGCACACACCCATGTAGGATTGTGTTACTGAGTTTCAGAAGGGACAGAATGAAAGACAGAAAAAGACTGAGCTGAGTGTCTTCAAGATAAACACCTTTTTATCCCCTTTCACAGCCAAAGTGAGTGAGAAAACAACTCCCCACAATACCACACCCACACACTGCTATGGGACTGGACTTTACTGAATCCCGTGAAGGACAGAATGAAAGGCAAAGGGCTACTGGACTTTCATCTTTCATCTTTTTTTAACCCAGTTAGTAAAGATAAGAGTAACTTAGGAGTCTTGTTTCAGAAGCATGAGCAGGACTGGGAGGAGAATAACAAAGCATTGGCTTTGTGTGAATGATTGGGTTTAAGTGGTTGGACCATTTTTACTGCATGAAGTTGAACTTACCTTTGGCTATCTTTCCATAGCAGTAGCTTGGTACCATTTGTAGGCAAAACCTCAGATAAAAGCAAAGGCAAACTTACTTTTTATTTTCCTCCTGAATGAAAGAATGCTGAGTGTCAGTAGAAAAAAGAAGAACAGAAAGAGTCTGTATGTGTGTGTGTGTGTGTGTGTGTGTGATCCATGTATTAGGAATATAGCTCTTGCCACCAGGGGAATGCATCATGGGCACATGTACTGTTTACAGAATGCTGTTTTAACAGCTTAGAAAAGACATGGGAAGTATCATTTAGCACAGGTAGCACCAGAGAGAGTCCACACTGCACTGTTTCCCATTTAGTATCTCAGCTGCTCATAAGCTGTAAGTTTCTTGTGAGGAAGTGGTGAAAAATTGAGTGAGTTGTCTCCATGTCCTATACAGAATTCTGAGTGCAAAAACAGATGTAATGTTTAGCATAGTAGATAGTGTTTGGCTAACACAACTGATAGGCGATGAACTATTAATGCTCCAGATATGCGCAGTCCTGTAGCTGCTAGGCCATGCTAGCTTTCCTCTGCTTTTTGAGACTATCATGTCTATCACTCCCCAATGTGAGTGCTCTGTCTTTCTCTCTTCCCACCCAGTTGGACAAACTGGAGCCCTGGTGATTTCTCTCCCAGAAAGAGCTTCTCACACTTTCTAGACTGTTGAGAAAGATCATGTAAGAATCAAGGAGAAATATGCCCCTTCATGGTCTCTCCTTAGGGGAAAGGGAAGCAGGCCAACAGATTAAGGAAATTATTAGCCTGTGGGACAACGTCCCTGGGTCTTATGAGAATGTCTGGAGATCATGGTGCTGAGAAAGGCTATGGCCATTTCTGCACAATATCACTGTCCCACAGTGGGGATGCATTGCTGTCGGTCCATGAATCATGCTTTTGTACAATGTCATTAGAGTCCTGCTGCTAACATGTCCCCACCCATTGCAATTGTGGGATATTCCATTAACAGAAAAAATCCAGTAATGGCCCCTGATTGTGTGACACTCCCATCGCCGGTGGCAATGTGGAAATGGAGGAAGTGTGATCTACACACTCCCTTCCCCAAAGCAGCATGAGAAGTGGTCAGCTGCACTGCAGAAGGAAGGACAGTGTCCCTCATGCTACCCTTCCGCAGGCAGCCAACCAGGTGCAGAGGGAAGTGTTTGGATTGCATCTCGACAGTGGAACTGCTGGGATGGCAACAGGATGGTGAAGGAAAATGGTAAGGTGTGGAAAGGACCTATATTAGATGGACAAACAGTCTGACTTGATAGTAGGCAACTTTCAGTGCTCTTGATGATGGGGCAGGTGAATGGAGGGTTGACTCAGAACACACGCCCTTTTCTCAATTCTGGATGAAGTCCAGATACAGATAAAGTTGGTGGACTCACTGTGCATGTTTACTCAGGGGAAAGTGTCATTTAACAGTGCTAATTCGTGCATATTTTGTCCAACATCCACATTTTTGTACACATGTTTAAAAATATGCTACTTTCCAAGCAATTTTCCAATAAATAAGATGTTTTTGTATGCATATCTTTAAAATGAGCATTATTTTATTTTAATTTGTGAAAATTGTGTTATAAACTTCAACAATCTTTGGCTTCTAATGGCAAACTATGCCTTAGATCAGAAAGTACACTGTGAGCATGTTTGCATTGAGACACAATGAATTGAAATGCAAACCAAATAAGTATCTCCCACAATCCTACCAAAAAATAAGTAATTATGAATGGGGCAGGGAAAAGTTCCATGAAAAGTTTTCCACATTTCTGGCAGAGTTCTAGAGAAGAAACTTGGCAGGGCCTCAAATGTCCCTTTTAAAGTCCCTTTTAAAGTTTGTTTTCCTTTTGGAAAATAGTAGGCTATGTTTGAAATGGAAATTTCTTAAATGATGACATTTTACCTTGACACTGGAGCAATGTTGCTGTTTTGTTCAGGTCTGACCATATGTTCATATCCAAGCTTGATTTAAAGTTTACAAAATATCAAATTTGCATCAGATTGGCCCCATTCACCTGCTACTCCCTATCAATTTGTGTCCTTATACAACTGTCTCACATTTATCCATCTAGACGTTAGTTCATTCCAAACACCAGTAACATGTATGATGAATACACATGATGTGAGTGCCACAACTACTGTGCATTTACTGTGGGTCTGAAAAGATCCTCGTGTGAGTTCAGATGTATGCACAGGTTATCTCCATGGAAAATAGTGGGATAACATTATGCAAAACTGTTCACGTAGCAGTTATTGCAGACTTTACCACAGATGAATGGTGATCAAGGAGGAAACCTACTACTCTGATGCCAGTTAGGATTAGCCACATCTAAAATGCCTACTACTGCAGATACATCCTTCCCTCATCATATGCATATCTAATCCTCCTTGGTTTCATCATAGGGTGTTCCAATATATAGGAAAGCATCCATTAACAGGACAGCAACCATCCCTTTCTTATCTTTTCTTCCTCGGTCATGTGTATGTTTCAAGCCATTCCCTTAATCAGGCAATATCTTGTACACATTTGAAATGTGCAGCTTTTGCAAGTCCAGCTAAATAAGGCACCCTAACACTAACACTTCATCCTAATGCCACTCTTTAAACACAATCTTTGTGTGAAAGGGCTAGGGTCTTAAGTGTTCCCTCAGAACCAATTAGTTTATTTAAGGTAGTGTTTTTTTTTAAATTGTTACCAATGACTTTAGATAATGCAGGCCAACTCAGTAGTTACAAAACAAACTGTATTCTTTATTGTAGTAACATTAGAAGTAAAGTACCTTGTCAAAGTTCATGTAAAATACAGTGTTATTACTTTAATCAGTTCAAAATCCTAACAGTCTATGACAATAATTCTTAGTCTTAAACACCAATTCTCTCTGTCTTTTTCTCAGCTGCTTAAACACAACTCAGCCATCCTCTCTGAGCAAGATCTCACTGAAGGCTCTCTTAACAGACTCCTGCCTTATATATCAATTCTATCATCCTTAAGCCCCTCCCACACACACCCATTGTGCTGGGTTTCATGCTTAAGGTACTATTGCTGCTGCCTAGCGACCCATCATCAAGTTGCACTGCATTCCAAACAGCTGACCACCAAAGCAACTTTGTCTCACATATCCTAACTCATCTGCATCTGCCAGTGTGAGGATAACAGAGTGCATATTGCATCCACCTCAAGTGTACTCTGAGAAATGTGAATTAAATCAAACAAGCCCATTGAATTTCTCACTGAAACATCCCTAGTGTCTAGCCCAGAGCTTTCCAAATTTTTCATGCTGGGGCCACACTTTTTAGACATGCACTATTTCGTGACACAGTAATTCAGTTTTACTAGCAAACCGGAGGTTAAACTAACCCCATTATAAGATATATGGACATGTACATAAATTGTAATAACGAAATGTATGGGGATACAACATATCTCATGAAAACATTCGATATATTTTTAAAAATATATGATTTATAAATAATAACACATGTTTCCAAGATTGTAGGCGACACACCCACACAATTCAGGCAACACACGAATGTGTCACAGCACACCATTTGGAAAGCCCTGGCTTAGCCTCCATGCGCATCCATTGTACCTGCTAATAATGTTGAAAAGTTGCCAGGGTTGATTAAATGAATTTCTCCCACACCTTATCAGCAGTCTCTCCTTAGGTTGAATGTTGGTTGGGGGGGGGGGGGCTTGGGAAAGAGATCAAACAAAAGATGCCCTACTTTTTCTTTATCTTCCATAAATGACAAAATGGAGTGGGCATTTGATAGTTTGATGAAGATGTGATTGAAAAAAGGAAAAGCCTCTTTATGAGAGAAGTGTTATGAGAAATTCTTCTCAGTACCTGGCATTTTTCTCCCAGAAATCACTTATAAAATACACTATCACAAGACCATAAAGAACTCTCCTTCCTATTGTGAATTTTCAGAGCAACAATATTCATTTTGTCCCCAGTTTTAAGCCTAAAGTTCTAATCTAGGTTTGGCCTCAGCTACAGGAAAATCTCCCATAATGTGACCGCAGAGATGATTCACCCTCAGCATTTTCCCCAGAATAGTTAAATGGCATCACAAGAAAGGATTTCCCGGGCTCCTGAGAGAGGGATGTCTTAGCCATCCCTTCTCTGGGATGCTGTTTGTCCTCCATGTTATCTCTTGGCTTGTGGACCCCTTGGTTTGTCTCTCCCTACACCTTACTGGAAATGTGTCCTATCTGAAGCAGAGACAAAGGAACCAGGACTTGTACATCAAATGGAAATGCTGATAGTCACACTGGTATACATTTGGGCTTTCCAGCTTCTCAGTGCTTGAATTTATGTTTTGTCTGGTCTTGTTTTGACTTTCATTGATTATGTAAGTATAGAAGTAGAACTTGTTTGTCACTTCACTGGAAACTGTCTGGATGGCTACAAAGTGTACCATAAATCAATTCAACTTGGGAGGAGTGCTTGCCACAAAGTCAATACCAGTGCATGAAAGCACATACAGTGTAACAGGTATAGGAAGATAAAATGGCAATACTTTCTCTCTCTCTCTCTTCTATCCCTCCCTTCCTCTCTCTCTAAAAGTCTCCTGTCCCCAAATGTATTACACTGAGACTTGAGTTTGTAAGATGTGAAACACTTCTATATTCTCCTTGGGGACAGTACAGCTCTTGGAAAAAATATGGTCTGTTTAATTCTCTGTGGTTCCCAACAATGTTTATAACTGTGAAGCAATTTAATTAATAAAATCAATCTCAGCCTGATATCATAGAGTCCTGCCTAAGAATTTTTTGCCCATTCTATTATAGTCATTATAGCAGTCTCTGTGCACATTGGGTAAAATGTCTTAGACTCGGGCCATTTCTGCACTACACTGTTATAGTGCTATTATTCCACTGTCAACATGCTGTGGGATTCCTGGGTTTGTAGTTTACTGAGGCCAAAAAGCTCTCTGGTTGAGAATTCTAAATGTCCCTCCCTAAACTTCAAACCACAGAATTCCACAGGATGTTGAAAGTGGAATAATAGCACTACAACAGTGTAGTACTGAAACGGCCACAGATTGAAGAGACCTAGGTTGAAATCCACATACATCCATGATGTTCACAATGTAACTTTGGACACATTGATGACTTTCCTCAAAGGAGTCATTTCACATTACACAGATATAGCACTATGATCGCACTTTAATTGCCATAGTAATGGCAATATCCTGTAGAATAGCCATTTTCAACCTTTGATCCTCTAGCTGTTCTGGACTTCAATTTCCAAAGGCCTCCACTGGCCTGGTCAATGATGATGGATTGTTGGAGCTGGAGTCCCAAACAGTTAGAAGACCAATGGCTGAAAATGGTTGCAATAGAATCCTGGGATTTGTGAGTTAGGAAGGACGATTTAAAATCATCAGCCAGAGAATCTGGGGCCTATAACAAACTATGTACCCTGGGATTCCATAAGATTCCGCCCTGGCAGTTAAAGTGGAATCACAGTACTATAATTGTGCCATGCAGAAGGGCACAGGGCTGTTTTGAGGAGAAAACGGGGGGAAGAGTAAAGGAACAATGTGTGCAATGAAGATAATTGGAGGAAAAGTGGGATACAGCAGTGCTGAGCCAATTTGAATCTTATCATTCTCCACACTATTTTGGATGGTGCAAGTGAACTGGGGATGGAGGGATGTCAGTTAATATTTGCTAGGACCAAGCAGACTTAACCAATGGAAGAGATGAAAGGGGGAAAGAAGATTCTTTTGAAAGAAATGTTTGATTCAGTTAATATCAAATGAGACTATGGATTAACCTCCTGTTGATGTCTTGTTGTTGCATGTCTTCAGGTCATTTCTGACTTATGGCAACAGGCCTCTTCTCCCATGTGTAAAGAGCAGGAGAGCCTTCACCAATGATGGGCAAGTTAACTAAGAGTAGGTACTATTTCTGTTTGTTTTTCAACATATTTACCAATATTTGCATGTGAGAGAAAATAAAACGGAAAGATCTGTGCAACCCCAGGAATGGGTGAGGATTTTGGTTCAGTTCAATTTTGACCAGCATTTATCTAAAACTGCAAAATTTAAATGCAGTGGAAAGCAAAAATGACTGCTTCAGCCATCCCCAGAAAGTAGTCCCATCCCTCTTGGCAATATCCTCACCATGCTATTACTACAGTTTTATAAATCCAAATGATTTTATTCTTCTTATTATGTGATTTTGCAATATTTTTTTTCTTGATTTTAAAGATGTCTCTTGGGAACGTCTTGTACTGAATATGATGAACTCTTCTGTCCTCTGTATCTCAATTGCATATATCATGAACCACTCCTTCTCTAATTGTCTGTTACTATGTATCCTTTTGTTACTGCCATTGCTAGCCAGAGCTTGTGGGATATTAAGATATCTTTTCATATCAATAATTCGGCCTTCTGCACCCATTCCTCCCCATGTACTTGCGAGGCCCCCAGACAAGCACGCACACAGGCACGGCCAACAATAGCCGAACCATTCAAATCCCACTCTAGGCAGGCCAGTCATTGCCGAATGCAGCTTCAGGAGACCTCAAGGCAAGTACCACATTATGTATGCACGCAACTTACAAAAGATCCCCTGCCCCGTGCAGGCAGCCTGATGAGCGGACTGTACAATGCTCAAGCACTCTGTGTTTGCATACTGGCTACTCTATTGACAATTTGGCTATAACTCAGTCATTCAAAATACTGACCTTTCGGAGGCTTTGTCTCCAGCCCCAAACTCATTGTTTTCCCCAAGTACAGACTAGCCTACAGCCACAATTTTCCCTATAAGAACCCCTGACTTTGAGTGCTTCCTCAGATCACTCTTGGCTTCCGTCCCGCCTTGCTGTCGCTTTGTCCAGCGAGCCTTCCCCTCAGCTCCACGTGCTGAGATCCACGCTCCCCAGCTTCTCTGCTTCTAACCGGGCTTCAGGACAGGTATAGTATTTGCCATACCAAACCTCCTCTAAAAATTCCGCTATCCACTCCTACTTTTATTTCTATAGCCTCTTGTGTGAGTGTGCTGCATACATTTGTTTGATTGTGTTTCAATAAAACAATTATTATTAATTCAACATCTGCTTCATCCTTGACTCGGCCTGACCCCGTAGACATAGGGTTCAAGATCTCGTTACATTACCCTGCCTCTCGCATTGCCAACTTGTGCTCTGTGCTAATTCCCTCCCCATTGTTGTGAGCACATTTAGGTGTCCCTCCCGGGACCCCCAGAAATCAGGGTAACACTTTGTTTACAGTGGTAGAATACAAAGCTACAGGTAGATGTGGGGCTGTTAGATGATGCTATTGAGAATTCTGAACCAGGTAAATTCAATTTTCAAATTACCAAATTGTGAGTTTCAGCAGCAATCATTATCTTTACAAAATTGTTTGCTTCTGTTCCTCAGCTAGTTCATACCACAACCTTGTGTATCGTCCTTGTTTAAGAGAGTGAACAAGAGAAATGGAGAATAAGACAAGTTTTCTGCCAAAACTACTCTTGTACTGCAACACTGCAGGGTTGGTGTTCATTCACTCCCTGGCCTGTGTCTAGCTTGGAAAAATGAGCTACATAACATTTGCACCCTTGAGATCAAGGGTTATGCTGGAGCCAGATTCAGTTCCCACTTGTCAGTTCATTTAAAAGTTCGCTGTAGTTTAATCTCTCTTTTTCTCTCTCTCTCCTGTCCACATACCAGTTACACAGGAACTTTCCTTTTCAGTAGAAGTAACCTCTATTTTCCATCCCCTTTCTCAGAACTTTCAAAGCTAACTCCTCCAGTTGTCAACATTTCCTTGCACAAATCTCTTCTGCAGAAAAAGGACAAATTAATTACAAGCTCCCTCTCATCACCAGATGAAATACATCTGAAAAATAATGAACTACAAATGCTCCAGGTAACGGCAAGTGGAAGGATTAAAAAAGTACCACCTGTGTCTTTAGCATGGCAAAGCATGCTAAAGGTTCTGTTTAGATGTTTTCATTTATTTGTAAGCTGGATGCATTTGTAATCGATAAATGTATTCAGCCCAGGCATCTGTCCTTCTGTCTTCTGCTCACCTCCCACGGAACTGCAGACATACAAAGATGAAATCCAAGATCAGCCACATAGGCCATTTCTGCACTACACTGTTACAGTGCTATTATTCCACTTTCAACATCCTGTGGAATTCTGGAGTTTGTAGTTTACTGAGGCTAAAGAGCTCTCGGGCTGAGAATTCTAAATGCCCCTTCCTAAACTGCAAACCCAGGATTCCGTAGGACGTTGAAAGTGGAATAATAGCACTATAACTATAGCATGGAAATGGCCTAAGTTACATATCTCTCAGTACAATAGTAAATTCTAGCCACAATCTACTAGGGATTTCATCTTTACAAGCTCTATTGAAGTGAATATGAATGATGGCTCTATTCATATAGAGCACAAGGTTCCTTTTAGCAAATTCCGCTCCAACAATATTTATTTATTTCTATTTGTTGATAGTATCTGTTTATCCCTTCTCAGCCTTCTGGAACCCCTGAGATAATGTACAGCTGATAAAAAAAGTTAAAACATAAAATACACAAATAACATTATTTCAAAACAGACTAAAACAACTTTAAACATTAAATATGGGTGTGGAGAAAGGAATAGGTTAATGACTCTGATCCTATTGGTAGCCCTAAGTAAAGTAGACCCATTGAATCACTGGATTCTTCCTATGTGTTGACTCATTATTCAGCAGGGATAGAAAAGGCTGTCAAACCCTCAAGTGAGAATCCTAGACTGATGAGACTTATTTGCTCTTCAGGACTTACTCTGCATAAAATTTGTATACTTTTTTTCCCAAGAAAACAGCATTTTATGCACATAAATATTAATATTGCCCAGGAAAAGCTGTTTCCTCTGTCGAAAATACTATTTTCTGCACACACACACACACACACACAAAGAATAGTATGTGAAAATTATCTGTAGAATAAGTCTCAAAGTGTACGTCTTCTTAGAAAATTGAATAGTTTTCAAATATTCTTCCCAGTGGGAAGGAAATTGCTAAAAGAAGTGTTTGCTTCCTCTGAGAATAGAATTAGTGAAGAGTTACCTTCTCACCACCCAGAAACTGATTCAATGAGTCCACCCAAAGTGAGACAAACCAATAGGACTCAGAGTGATATCTATTGGTTCCACCATGGCTTCTGCACATTGGATCATACAATGGCAGGCATGGTGGTGACTTTGCAAGGTCTCTGAATTTATCAGAATGTCCTCCTCTGCAATAATGCCCAGATGGCTGTAGTGTAAAATGTTTCACAGGTTTCCAACCTGAAGAGATGTTCTGTGCTACATAATGAACTGCCGTTTTGGCAATGGCAGCCTGGAGCAGTGGCTGGGAGTAAGAGTGAAGCTCCTATAGGTGGAGATAAACAACCTACAATTTGTGTGTTGCTCACTGCTATAGTACATGGCCAAATTCAGTCCTCATAATTGGCACAGTGGCTGTTGGCATTGCCCCATACACCTAATAAAATCCTTGCTTGTGTGGAGAGGGAAGTGAGATAAAGCACCCAGGGGAGTTCTAAGCACTATTATTTCAATTCCCCACAAAACCCATGGGATCTGTCTATATCAGGAACACCGGAGAAATTAAAGTGTCAGCACCCAGAAGAGGAAAAAGGGGGCTCCAAAACTACACAGGTATTGGCATAGAGCCTAGGGGCCCTGACACTTGCCTGAGTAAGTCTAGGGCTGATACTGTCCCTGCTAAAGGATTAATTTCAATGGTCAGCTCATCCCCTTTTCAAATTTTCTCCTCTCAGTGTTTTCTTTGCAGCTGTATGCTTTAAGTAAGACACTGCACATATTGGATAAAGCTCTTGCATGCAATAATGATTTTCTTTCTCTCTCCCAAGTCTGAATCATTACTCTGTCTAGCAAGGTGGCCATGCCCTCCAATGTCTTTTGGGGCTTGAGCTGTACCTGAAGAGAGCTGTCCTTCCCTCATCCTAGTTTCTCCCAGGAAATAATCAAGGAATTAACTTTACAGATTTGCCTCTTTAGACTGGCATTCAGAAAGGGAGAGGAAGAAAACCAAACCAAACCAAAAACAAAACAAAAGAGGGAATGTGTTCACCCTTCTAGGCTTTCTCCTTTTCTCCCCCCATTATTGCTGTACCTGCCAATTCAAAGGGCAGCCAAATTGTACCAAGGGAAGAAAATCCATTGAAATAAATGAGAACAACATGCAAGATAACTTGTCTAACAGCTTTTTGCAACAATATATTTATGTGCAGATGTGCTGATGGGATGGCTTCCATATTTTATGGTTTGAGCACAGGAAGAAAATTACATGAGAATGTTTACTTTAAAGGTATAGCCACAGTTATCTTCTGCAGAGCCCCCTGAAACAGCCATTGATGTTCATATTTGGTTTTTAAGTGGAAAAGAAAACCACAAGAGAGAAAGGAAGTGAGAGGAGAGGGAAGTCAATTATAGGAGTGGACCGCAGAAAGGCAACACTCAATAGCTCAAGCTTTAGAAAAGTGTTGACCTTGAAACAGTCAATATGTGCATTTCCATGGATATTTAACTGAATACCTCTTCAATAGATTAATTAACTGTGCAAACAATTAATAGTGCTAAAATGTGAAGGCCAAGCATCTTCTGCATAGCTTCATTTAAAATGCTGTGTAGTCTCCTCCTGTTACCAGTTTGTCCACCTGGACCAGTTTGTCAATAAATTTTTACCTCTTCTGTTCTGTAAACACCTCAAATTCTTGCCAGTGAAAAACTTTTAAACTTTCAAGATGGAGAAGCATGAAGCACAACAGGATCCACTGGTATCAATATCTTCTTTACTGCTGGAAATTAAGATTAAACAATGTTAAACTTCTGTGTCATTTACAAAGACAACAACCTGTGATCATGAGAGGAACAATAATTTCAGCAAAGCTTCCTATTACTGAAAATGTTTGCTTTTATTTCTTATAATAAAATAATCAATGTGACACATGGTTATTGATTTAATAGATGGTTAGATTGAAGAAAAGAGATGGAAAGAATCTTCAAAAATATTTGGAATATTTTATTTCTCAAATGTTGGGAAACTCTGATGAGAAGAATCCTTGACTGATCAGAAATCTTTGCAGTTCAGGCCTAATTCTGCACAAAATTCACAAGTGGGAAACGGGTTTTGTTTCCCCCACAGAAAAGAACATTTTCCACACATAATGATGTGAATCACAAAGTTATGAGATTGCAAATCTGGTTTACAAGCTCATAAGTATTGAACAGAATGCCAACTGATTGTGTCACAAAGGCTTGTTTTCAACATTTGTACTCTGACCATGGTAAATTCCTTCTGCCTGTAAAGAATGGGTATGAGCAGAGGTGTGGCTATGGGAGGGGGGAGAAAATGAAGGCATTGGCTCTCCCAGTTAAAAATTCTGTAGTTCCAAATATTTTTTCCCAAATTTCTGCCACTATAGTAACTTAAAACTTCAGCCAAACATTTAGAATGACAGCCTAAGCATCCAAAGAAAAGGTGCAGATATAGTCACCAAAGCAATGCAAACACAGCACATAGAGGAGTTCTAGGGGTGGGTGATTTTCAGTGTTCACTCTCTACAATGCTAGAAATTTGAGAACTGAAGGAAAATTTCTTTGGGAGGGCATAATTCTTATCTGGAAGGCAGGTCCTCAGTTTGTTCCTCCCCGCAGCTACACACCCGGATAAGAGGGTGGAATTTTGCCTTTCCCATCAGTATTAGATATCTCTAAGATTATGGCTGCAATCATCATAGTGACACTGCTGTTGTTGTTGTAGTTGTTGTGTGCCGTCAAGTCATTTCTGACTTATGGCGACCCTCAGGCAAACTTACCAGGACTTTTTCTGGGGGCTGAGAGTATGTGACACATCCAAGGTCACCCAGTGGGTTTCCATGGCAAAACAGGAGAACTGAACCCTGGTCTTGGGGGTTGTAGGCCAACACTCAAACCACTACGCCACACTGGCTCTATCTTAGTGCCATATCTGCACATAACTGTAGAATATATCTGGGTTTTTTTGGATGGATGGCAGGGGAAAAAAAAACTCTTTCCCTGACTGCTTTCAAGCCCTGGCCATAGTTGCTGCTGCTGTCTATTGGCAGGGTGCCCCATCTTTACCCTCCTGAAGATCAGACCAGCCTCATCTTCATTGCTAGAATTTGCCTCCACTCTCTGTCCCCTCTCTTCTGATAAGGAGCAGTAATGACAGTCTCTTTTTGGGTTTGAAAGGTTATGTGGTAGGGAGAGAACTTTCTGTGAGGCTGATGTAGGATCTCAGCCTATGTATGCAGAGACCTCAAAAACTGTACATCCAACCATTCCATACTTCTTCTTTTTTATGTTTTTCTTCACCAGATTTTTTGTAATTATTTTTATTGCACTTTAAATTACAAAAACAGATTAACATTCACCCATTCCATATTTCCGTATAAACTGACCAATCTGTTCTGAAACACTGAAACCCATATACAATCATTTTCCTGGCTCCTGATCTATAGTAAAGCCAGCAACATGAGCATACCCTCCAGTTGTCCTGATTTGACAGAGACTGTCCCAATTAATCCTCTGTCATCCATTTTTTTCCTCCCACTTCCTCCCTTTATTCTTGATTTATTGCCATTGATGAAAAATGGGGCCATTTCTGCACTACACTGTTATAGTGCTATCATTCCACTTTCAACCTCCTATGGAATCCTGGAGTTTGGAGTATGGGAGGGGCCTTTAGAATTCTCAGCCAGAGAGCTCTTTGGCCTCAGTAAACTACAAACCCCAGAATTTCACAGGATGTTGAAAGTGGAATAATAGCACTATAACAGTGTAGTGCAGAAATGGCCTGAGTTCCAAGCACAAAAGTAGTTTGCACTCCATTAACTCAGTAAGGGGAGAGGAAAGTAGAGGGTGGAATCCTGGCCTTCCTAGTAGGCTCAGGCAAAAACAAAATGCTGCAGGTTCTTTAAGCTTGTATGTTTGTCCTCGTTACTAACTTTTGCCATCTTGACCACACTCTGATGTTGGTTGGCCATATGTGTCCAGATTTCCATCTGTGAAATATTGGAGGGTATGCATGATCATCTCTCTCTCTCTCTCTCGTATGAGAAAGAGAAAGAGAAAGAGAGAGGACTTTGCAAAAGAAGCATCCAATCCTAATATACCTTATAACAGGTGGGAGGGCAGGCAGAGAAGCCAGCTGCCAAAGTCAATCTTGTGCACCACTTAGTATTTTTCTTTAGGCCCTCTGATGAAATGTGGATAATAAAAGTGCCTGGCCCTGAAGAGAAATGTGCTATTCTTTGGCAGTCTTGTCAGAGTGGAGCAATATGGCTCCTGGGCTTGCTCAAGAGGACTTGGGATGCTAAAGTCAGAGAGGTGTGTGACCTTTCAAATTCTCACAGCAAGACAGAAAGACAAACAAAAGGCAGCGTAATGGGGAATCATGTGAAAACTCAGGGGGCCTCTGGATGGTAAGCTGCGTTCACAAAATGGTCTGTGGAAAAAAATCTATTTCCATTTTCTGAAGGTCGAAAGAGGAATATATTTGTACCAGTGTTTATCTGTGTTAAAATAGAAGCGCTGAGAAAGGAACGAGGGATCGAAGGAAGGAGGGAGGGAAAGAAGGAAGGAATGAGACCATTGTCAAAGGAGTAGATGGGAATGTTAGAGTTTGACACAGTGTGCAACTCCACTTTCAAGGTGAAAAGAAACAGCAAAAGAAATAACTTGCCATGCATGAATCTGCTTGTCAACCACATTTTGAGATGACAAATGCATCCCAACAGCATTCAGGAAGAATGGATAACCATGGGTCATTAAAAAAAGAAACTGGCCCAACTTGTGTGTTTCACCAAATCCTATACGTGGACTGTGTCCCATCAGCATCCACTGCACCATTGTACAGGTAAAAAATAGACACGTGTCTCAATAATGTTAAGGATCACTATACAACACTAGTCAACACCAGGACTAGGAAAGCTGTGACCTCCTCACTCCCAGGCAGCATAGCCAATAATTGGGATCTGTAGTTCAGTAACAAAAAAGGACCATGAATTCCTGAGATATAATCTAATTTGAGATATATTCCTTGAAAGCTTTGTTCCACATGCTGTACATATTTTACTTTGCTACGCTGTAATAATTATTCATTTAAAACTAAAAGTGACCATTCTTCTTTTGATAAAAGATATCCTACAATATTAGTAGCTGTTCGAAACAGACCTCGGCAGCTGTGCAACTTAGGCCATTTCCACCCTACAACGTTATAGTGCTATTATTCCACTTTCAACCTCCTGTGATTTGTATTCCCAAGGAGGCTTTTTTTTTCCCAAGCTCATCTGCACAGTTAAGATAGAGTCTAGGCACCCTGCTAGGATAAAAGTTAAAATAACTTTATTCTTCTCACTCCATAGGCTAATTTCATCTAGTATGGATAATATGTAATGTATAAGGCAATACCAGACTCTTTGGTAGAGTCATGTGGACAAACATTAGGACACTAAGACCACTTCCACACTATACTGTTATGGTACTAGTACATTCAATGTCTTATGGAATCCTGGAGTTTGCAGTTTAGGGAGAGGAATTTAGAATTCTCAGCCAGAGAACTCTTCGGCCTCAATAAACCACAAACCCAATGATTTCTCAGGATGTTGAAAGTGGAATCATAGTGCTATAACAGTATAGTGTGGAAATGGGCTGTATCTCCCAGTACGATCCCTCTAAAACCCTCCCTGTAAGTGCCCCCTCCCTCAACATGGCCATTTCCATGTGGCACTGTGACAGGCATCCTCAGGGTGCAGATTATGTCTTTGCAGTACATCCAGGTACAGCAAAATAACTGGACACATCTCCACCGATCATCCCGCTCTGACAAAATAGAAATGGCTGTGTCGGGGTGGAGCTGCACGGCTTACAAGGTGGGTTGAGGGGGGAGGGGATTTTGGTTGTTGCATGATCAGAACAGAATTCTGACCACTACAATGGCCAAAAAATTGGGTTGTGATGGCGTAACTTATCCCATAATACTTCACTCATAGG
Source organism: Cyclura pinguis (assembly GCA_030412105.1). Taxonomy (NCBI): domain Eukaryota; kingdom Metazoa; phylum Chordata; class Lepidosauria; order Squamata; family Iguanidae; genus Cyclura; species Cyclura pinguis. The sequence continues at coordinate 207,369,953 of CM059599.1, forward strand.
GTGCTACCCATAGTGTTTTGTGCAAAATAAATAAATGAATAAATAAGTCATGACATGGGACAAAAACCAGAATCTACGAAATATTCAAAAGCTTTCATAATCACACCTAATAGGGATAAAGCTTTGAAATGTTTCATTCTCATGAGTGAGCAATAAGCCAAGGTTTGCATCTCTAGCAAGGTCACAGAAGAGGAAAATGCCTTATCTTGTCTGAGTATGAGGATTTTCTGTGGTAAACAGCTAATGATTTTTTTTTCCTGCATGCATGGAGCTATAAAATAGGAGAAACTGTAGGAGAGAGAATTCCAGCCGGTGCTGCTTATTACCTGGTTGCCTGATATGCAACACTTGTGGAAATTCCCTTTTCTACTGAATCTTTCAATGTACATTTCCTATTTCTCTGCTTGCTTGTTTATTTGGATTTATGAACCCCCTCCCTTCTAAGGTAAACCCAAGACAGCACATAACAGAACTTCAAAACCACAGAACACAATGAGAAAGTAGTTCAAATGAAGACAAGAAGTTATAATTAAAACGAGACTGTCATTATACCCAAAGTCCTGCTATACAGTCCAAGTGGGACTATGGGAGAAGAAAATCAGCCTCTTTGTCCCATCTTCCTTGGAGCCTCTCTTTATTCCTGAACAGACTCTGCACACCCCTTTCCCTTCTCTTAATCTAGCTGCAACTGATAGCAGTTAGAAACTCTGGCCATTCAAGAAACATAGGCTATTTCCTCCTACACTGTCACAGTGCTGTTATTCCACTTTCAACATCCTATGGAATTCTGGGGTTTGTAGTTTACTGAGGCCAAAGATTTCTCTGGCTGAGAATTCTAAATAGCCCTCCCTAAACTGCAAAACCCCAGGATTCCACAGGATGTTGAAAGTTAAATAATAGCATTAAAACACTGTAGTGTGGAACGGCCACAATTTCAAGCCATTTAAGCCTATGTTAGTGAACAGTTGTATCAACAAGCAAGGGTAGTCACTTACCTCAGCAAAGGTAAATGTGGGGGTTCATACAGATGCAGTGGTGACTGGAAGCATCACTGAGTCTGCTGTGGTTTTTACCTCACACATTAAAGGGGCTATCTTGGGCTTTCACAGGGGATATGTTATGTTATGTTATATTGTATTATATAATATCTTACTGAGCTTTTCCTATCAATCAAGGTAGGGAACAACAAACAGCTTTTAAAAGAACGGTTAAAACAAAACTGGAGAGGGCCCCTGCACCTTTAATGGTTGTGTAAAAGAGAGAATTCCAGCAGGCACTGCTTGTTACCTGGTTGCCTGATAAGCAACACTTGTGGAATTTCCTTTTCTACTGAACCATTAAACGTATGGGAGCCATGTTCAGTTTTCAATTTGGCTACCCTATATATGTTACCGCCAGAAAAAAAAAAGACCTGGCTTCACCAAGGTTTCAAGAAAATAATTAAGGAAATCATCACAATGAATATTAGCTTGCTTTCTTAGCATGGCATTCCTTCATTGCAAAATTCAGACCAGAGCAGTCATTTCCAACATTATTAAAGGTAATGTCCTTTCTCTTAGAACAGGGGTTGATCCATACATGGTGTTTCCCCTACATCTGAAAAAGCTTCTGCTCTTTCAATTCAGTCAATGATGACTGGTGACTCTTATGTTAATAGAGTAGTGAATTTGCTCTGATTATCAGTCAAGGCTTTAAGTGAGCTATGAGAGGCACTGAACCTACTTAGAAAGTAGGGATCAGCACCTTGGATAGCATTTTTAAGGTTCAGATTAAAACCCACAGATTAAAACCCATCAAACCACTGGCATGGCAGCCACTAGCTGTAACAGGCCCCAACTTTCCACAGTAACATGGAAACTATTAATATGAAGAAGGACAAATACAGATACAACGGTGCCACTTAGAAGCATGTGAGAAATTGGCTCTGTCAAAAACGAAACAAAACAAAAAGGCCTGCATACAGAGATTTTTAAACAATTTTATGTTCATGCTTCCTGGTCTGAACAGAGAATTGGATGCAATTTGCAGTCAGAAATACATGCATTTCTAATCATCTTTATGTGAAAGATTTTAAAACAGAGAACACATTTGTTGACCCATGCATATTTGAACAAAAGAAAGAAACCCCTGTGTATTTTTCTAAAACATGCACAAATAGACTTTAATCAGTGGGAATGTCCGTCCATTATGTAGCCATGTGAAACACACCCTTACAAATACATATAGGTTTTTGTGGAAGAAGATGCAAAAAAAGAAAGGAAGGAAGGAAGGAAGGAAGGAAGGAAGGAAGGAAGGAAGGAAGGAATCCTGCCAATAGCAGTATACTTAGAGACAGGTATGCCCAGGGACACACTACTACATTCAGGATTTCAGTTTTACTTTTTCCTTTCCTTTTTCTTTTATTAAAAAAAAAAACTGCATAAAACTGGAAAAAGAAAGAAAGAAAGAAAATACTTGAAGCTAGAAAAAAGAGGTAGTCTGCAGAAACAAACTTAGCTGATCTGCCCATCTCTTAACTATTGCTGCAAAAATGTCTACTCACATATGTATTCTTGGGAAATTTGTAGTTTTGTAGCACAGATATATATTTCCAGGGAAATAACAAGCTTTGTGCAAAGGAAGAAGAAGCTCACTAAAATAAAGAAGGAGGAAGGAAGGAAGGACTTTGAAAAAACTGTCTATTACTAAAATCGCGCGCACACACACACACACACACACACACAAAATCTGCCAGCTTCCAGACAAAATTTCCAAAAGCAGTATACATTCAATAACAATTACAATAAAATTAAAAATCAATAGGAAAACAAACCTTTCTAATAAAATGTATATTCAAAATATTCAGAAATCAAGTAAGCCAGTCACTTTAAACCCCAGATCATATATAATTGGTATATATTCCTATTAAATTCAGATTTTGCATTTGAGACAAGATAGGTAAATATTCTATCTGCAGAAGATAAAACATCCCCATATTAAATATTCCAATAGCAACAATGACTGTACACTTCTGAGGATAGGGGAAGTGGGTGGATTGCAACTTTGCTAGTCACAGCCATTGACTTTAGTATCTGGATGTTAGAAACATAAAATTTTTGAGATCAGCCTGTTCAGACCTTTGAAATGTTTGCTTTGTTCCATGATGAGACGTGATGAGACAGTTTTAGGATAACTGATGCCCTTTGCTTAGGTGCTTAGAAAGAGAAGGGGAGGAGAGTATCATTCAAAGGAGCTTAAATAATTCTACCACAACAGAGTTCACAAATCAGAAGAAATGTTTCCTTGTTCACCATCTTGAGCCCAGCAATTTCATTTTCAGTCTCTGTTTTTCTCCTTTAAATGAATGGCTGGATTTGCACTATTTGGTTGCAAATCACCACCCCTACACTGTGGAATGACCTGCCGGAAGAGATTTGACAGCCAAATATGCTTTCTGAATTTAAAACAGCATTAAAGATCAGTTTCTTCAGACAGGCCTATCCAGATGATTTTAAAATGTGAATTTTATCTATGAATTTTAAATATATAATGACTGTTTTAACACATATTTTGTGTTATTTATTCCTTTAAATTGATATCATGTATTTTAACAGTTGTTTTTAACTGATGTTCCGTTTCTAGCTGATGTTATGTGTTACATGTTAATCTATCGTTGTTTCCTTCCTCAATACATGGAGAGACATGTGCAAGAAATAATGAGGAGGAGGAGGAGAAGAACAAGAAGAAGAAGGAGGAGGAGGAGGAGGAGGAGGAGTCATTAAGGACAATAGACTATGTATGAAAGAACATGCATTTGCTGGCATGGTGAGAAAAGGCTTCAGAGTATGGAGGGTCTGCATACAGTGTACAGAGGGTCTTGGTCCACACCTCACTTCAATCCTCCCTCCCAGCCAGGAGAAGAGATTTTGTTCTCTCTCATCAGTGATGGACAGAGATGACCTTTTCCACTCTGGGCTGGAGCTTTGAGATAGATGCTACCTGAAACCCAGGTTCAACCAATTTCTGGAAGACCCAGCACAGTGGTTTGCTTTTTGTTCCCTTCCCCAATGCAGGGAATTGGAAGAACAAACAAAGCTAGACCCTTTCAACAGCCACTACCTAGATCCATCAGAATGTCAGAAGGGAGATTTTTGTTCCATCACCAACTTCCTCATTTGGTAAAAGGGTAGGAGGAACAAAGCTTAGTTCCCAACTAACGCATCCAGTGGAAAAGACCCCTGATGTTATCCAATACCACTGTGAAAGGTCTTTGTTCCTCTAGTTGAGAATGATCTGAACTAAGGACCAGTGAACAGTTCTGTTTCCAATCTGTGCTGCTTTCACATGTTTTTCCACAGACCTTTCTACTCTATCCCATTTTCCATGTTAATTTGCATTAAAAACAATCTACATGAAACTTACATTAAGATAAATATTAAAATGCATATTTTTAGTGGTGTGTTCTCTCAAATTATAGGAAAACATTTCTATTTATATCACAATGTTTTATAAAATATGTGGAAACCTGCCAGACAATTAAATTCTAGTCTGCACATTAAATCAGTTTGGAAAAGATCAAACTCCTCAGAGTCCTAAGCCTGAAAAGTGGGGAAGATTTTTTATGGTTTGCTATCTTATAGCAACAGCTAATGGCTCCCGTGTCAGCAAGGTCATGAATCCACTGTGGGTTTTAGGACCCACCTTAAAGAAGCTACATCAGATATTAAGCTTATCCTCAAAACAGGTTCAGCACTTTGGAAATTCTCCAGGGTGGATATAGTGTGAACTTCAATCCAGAGCAAATTCACTATCCCATTGACATGGAAGTCATCAGCCACCTCTGTCTGAGTCTATGAAGTGGAAGCCACTCAGATGCAGGTAAAGCACCACCAGTGTATCAACTTCCCCTTTTAAAAGAAAGGACATTGCCTTTAATAGTAATGGAAATAAATGGCCTGATTTGAATTTTTGCAATGAGGGAATGCCATGCTAAGAAAGTGCATTGACTTTTATTCATTTATTTCCCTAATTGTTTTCTTGAAACATTACTGATTTCATGCAAGCCCTCAGTGATAATGGCTAGCTTATAAGCCAATTCAGGTCTGAACTCCATGTACCTTTAAAAGCCCAAGTGAATAGTTTGTCTGTCCAGGCTCCTGTTATGATGGATGATACTACCTGACAGCTGCCAGAAAACATAGTTTTCTGGGCACCTTGAAGAAATGTACACAGGAATAAAGGCTATAGGACAGCAAAGGTCAGTAAATACCACTTTGTTCCTTGTTGTGACAGTTCTTGAACAAATTTGCTCGGAGGTTCATACCTTATGTACTTAGGTCAGAGTTCTTCTAGGGCCCTTTCACATTTTACAGTTATAGAACTCTGATCCCACTCTAACTTGTCATGGCTGCATCCTATGGTATCCTGGGATTGGCAGCTGAGGGAAAGGCATTTAGAATCGTCAGCTAGAGAGATCCTCTGGTGCCTCTGACCAAACCCAGGATCCCATATGATGCAGCCATGGTTTTCAAAGGCCATTTCTGCCCTACACTGTTACAGTGCTATTATTTGACTTTCAACATCCTATGGAATTCTGGGGTTTGTAGTTTACTGAGGCCAAAGAGCTCTCTGGCTGAGAATTCTAAAGGCCGCTCCCTAAACTGCAAACCCCAAGATTCCATAGAAAGTTGGAAGTGGCATAATAGCACTATAACAGTGTGATGTGGAAATGACCAAAGTGTAATCATAGCGGTACTGTTGTAGTATGAAAGGGCCCCACTTCCTTTACAGTTTTGAACAGCATTGAAACTTGGAATCTTGCCTAAAGAAAAAACAAGAAACGTTTCACAAGATGTTCAAAAGATGGTTGTTTATTAGTAGTCTTTGTATACTCTTAAGGCTTTCTTCCAGGGACTACTTTGAATCAAACTTCAAAAATTTATGAAGGAGGAACTCTTGAACCATTTACCGGGCAACCGAGTTCATTTGGGTTTTTCTACCAATAAACAACCATATTCTGATCATCTTCATACATGCCTCTTGTTTCTTCAATGGATTCTGTTGGATGGTTGCCAGCATTTTCTTCTTCTTCTTCTTTTATTTCTGATTCAAGTCACTTTCATGTTTCTGATGCATACATCTGTTCTGTTGTATTTCTCTATTACAATTTTTTTTTTTAAAAAAGAATCCATATACCTATCTAAATCTTTATTTTTTTCTTAAGGTAGTATTTGAATGCATTCTTTGAGAGTTGTAACACTGATAAAATGACAACTTCTCATGCATAGCTCAGTTCTAATCCAGATAAAAATCAGAGAGGTGGAGATTAGATCATACTTTAAGGAAGAGGTGGGAAACTTGGGATGCAGGTATTGCCTTTCTCCCCAGACCTCTGTGAACCATACTTATCCATTATACAGACTGAACAAGAGAGAGAGAGAGAGAGAGAGAGAGAGAGAGAGAGAGAGAGATGTGTATGTGTGTATATATACACACAGACACACACATATATATTTGGGTGTGGACCCTTCAAAAAGACAGATACATGTGCATTGTGTAATTTATGAATGTGGATGATATGTTAATTATACAGAAAAAGAAATGGCCAAGTGAACTGAAAGCCATAGTTTCACTTGATATTTAGGAGGAACACAGTCTTGCTAACTGTCATCCTTCTGTGTCATGAATTTTTACTGTCTCTTATTGCTGTTTTGAAAACCTGGCAACACTGGAGCACACAGAGTGGCATTTTCACCTTCAGTATGCTTAAAAGCTGACAGAATGATGTTACTGTAGTTCCTAGTCCGAACTTGAGGTATATTAGATATCATTTGATATCAAGAATTTGGCCTTCACTACCCATTCCTACCCATGTATTTGCGAGGCCGCCGGACAAGCACGCACATGGGCAAGGCCGAAAATAGCTGAAATATTCAAAACAAATCTAGGCAGGCCAGTAATTGCCGGACTGCAGCTTCAGGAGACCTCCAGGCAAGTATCCTCTTAATATCACATTATGTATGCACGCCGTTTACAAAAGATCCCCTGCCCCGAGCAGGCAGTTTGACAAGCCGAATATCCAACTGTCAAGCACTCCGCGTTTGCATACTGTCTATGCTATTGACAACACTGTCATAATTCAATCATCTAAAGTACTGACCTTTCAGAGGCTTTGTCTCCATCCCGAAACCCATTGTTTTCCTTGGGAACAGACTAGCCTACAGGCACATTTCCCCCTATAAGACCTCCTGATTTTGAGCGTCTCTTTGGATCGCTCTGACTTCCATCCCGCCTTGCTGTCGCTCCATTCGATGAGCCTTCCCCTCAGCTTCCACGTGCTGAGAATCTCCGATACAACTGACTTTTCTTCTGATAAACCGGGCTTCAGGATCAGGTGTAGTATTTCCCCTAAAAAATCCCTATCAAAACCCTCTATCCAACTCCTACCTTTCTTTCACTAGGTCTGCGCGAGTGTCTGCGTACATACGTTTTGACTGTTTCTCAAAATAAACGAAAGCAGTTATTAATTACTTCTGTTTGATTATTGACTCGACCAGACCCTGTAGACATTGGGTTCAAGATCTCGCTAGGTTGCCCTGCCTCTTGCATTGCTTCGCTTGTGCGCTTGCTAATTCCCATTCCCCAATATTTTGAGCACATTGAGGTGTCCCTCACGGGACCCCAGAAATCAGGGTAACAATGAAATTCAAGGAAATATACACTGAAACTTGTTCAAGCAGTGGATATTTTATGTGTGACAGTGGCAGCATGTGCCTAACTTCTCATGATCACTCAACCATTCATTGTGTACAGCCCACTAGACAAAGCCCAGAATATAAGCTTACACGAATGTGGCAGCAGTGGAGGTGGAGAGGCAGAAAACAGTGTAACAGAAGTTTGTCCTTCCTTCATTCATGGTTTATCTAGGCCTATAGTGGGAAATGTGAAGCCCTCCATATGTTGTTGAACTGCAACTCCCAGCACAGCCAATGTTTAAGAATGCTTGGAGTAGTGGAGGACTGCATGGTTTCCACCACTGATCTAAGATTGTTTGAATGTTGAGAATTACAGAAAGATGAAGGGCCACTGCTGCCAAAGCGAAAAAGTGAAAGAGGGTTGTTGTTTTTTTTAGGTCACCTGTAAAACCTATCTCTTCTATTTATGGAGGCAGTGCTCAATAACAATATGGTGGATATCATAGATATTGTTAGTAAAGTGGTCAGGTCCATTCATCTTACTATTAGGGTGGCCACGTACTAAGTGGCCAGGAAGCCCCCTCCACCCCCCAAAAACCTGGTTTATCTCATCTCCTTTTCCCCTCTGTGTGGCACCTTCTTTGGACACATTTTGTACCTCTTGGAAAGTAGGTTATACTACTGACAATGAGCCAGGCATTGATTAGTGTATGTGTGTGACATGTGTATGCATGTGTGTGTGTGGGGGTGGATGCACATCTCTGTTTCTAAGGTAGCTGGACTAATGTTTGCTCAGTGCTTCTACTGTCTACTGTGAGGAATTTGGCTTGTCATCCACAACAGTAACAAATTTGAATGTTCACCCCATTCAAGGATGAACTATCTGTCACAGGCAAATTTTTCAATGCCAAAACAGAATGAGAAGAAAACTCCTTATCATATAGCACTGAAGAGAAATGACCCACAAACAGCAACATAAATTGGATATTCATGGTCACCAGGTCAGCAAAATACCAGTACTTGTGATATCAGAGGGTTATCTCCCTACAATGTTACAAAAGTGGGACAAACAGAGCTTGAGCACATTGTTTCTGGGCCAGCTGCTTATGGAAACAGACAAAAGGAGATTCCCCACCCCCGAAAAATGAGTGTACAGTCTATGTAAAACCTGGCTAACTGGAAACAGAAAGCCAGGAGAGGGAATAATTGTTTTAGCAAATGAAGAGGTGACAAATTGTGCCCAATGTCTTCAGCCATTATCACCATACACATTGGCATTCATGTTGCTCCTAGCCCTGTCATGGGTGCCAATCACACAGGGCACATGGGGAGTTTTCCATCCCAACATTACTGTTGAGATTATGAAAGGCTTACCACCAAGCTGAGGGAATTTTGCTCCCCCCTCTTCAGGATACTTCCTGTCTTGCTTCAGATGGCATCACTGACTCTATCATCTCATCTTGCTTTTGGCTTTTGGGTGCACTGACATTATAATAAGTCCAACACACATACAAGCACCTTCAAGCTGAGCCAGTGATCCCTTGTGTTATCTGAGAGTGGGGGAAGATGGATGCTCAGACTTTATCTATCTCCAGAACTTCTGGTCTGAGATCTGTCTCCCTTGCCTCAAAACCCATGGAAGCACAACAATTTCCCAAGACTTTCAGTAGTGCCCTGAGACTTGGTGACCTTATGATGGTTACTTCAGCATCAGAAGAACTCCCCGCTTCATAATGAAGACATCATGAAGGCTCCATTTGTTTCTCTGATGCTCATTGATTTCAAGTTGGCAGATCTGAATGGCCTCCTGGTATCATTATGTCAACACTTTCAGTATACAATTTTCAAAGAAGATGGCTGTGTTAGCGTCAGTATAAAAAGAGGAGAGGAAGGAGGAAAGGGGGAATCTTGTGGTGCCTTGAAGATGAATCCATTTATTTGAAATAAGATTTTTAGGGCTACGACCCATTTCTGCAGATACATAGGAAATAGATTGTATTCCACAAACATTTATGTTAAAATAAACCATTTAGTCTTAACGACACCACAAGATTTCTCTTCCCCTTCCTCCGCCATTTGACAATTTCAGTGTGTGATCACTGATTGTCTCAGCTCATACACTGAAGCTTAAAATTGTGTTGAGACAGTTTCATAATAAGACTGTGAAGAGGAATAAAAAGAGACCACTAAGTTGTAGTTGTAGTTGTCACTGTCATCATTTTTGAGGAGTTGTTTGTACAAACCCCCTCAGAATGTGTTCTACTTTGAAAATATTCGACTGTGAAAATTCAGTGCAAAACCAATGATAAGGGAAGAGACAACACACGTAGTACTCATTCTGCTTAAGGTACACTGTTTCTCTCCTGATCCATAAGGTTTCTGTTTTGATACTTTTGGCAGGCCTGCTGTGTTCCTACAAACACTGGCTCAAATTTCAAAGGGCATTTTTTTTCACCGTGGTCACATCACTGTCACCAGCCATAGTCAATAGACACTGGAGCAATGTCTGCTTCGCACACACACATACACGGAAATGCCTGCAGTGGTTGAATCACAGGCAGCAACATCTATGAAAAAACCAATTTTAAATTACCTGGTGAGACAATGTTGTGACAGGTTTGGCTGAATGCCACTGTGGTGAGTGGCATTCTAGAAATGCACATCATCACAGCTTACAAGAATTTTGCAGAATGTAGCAAGCATGAAAATGTATCAATTAAAAGCTAATTTGTAGCTTACCAGAAATGAATTAATGAGTTCAGTTAGAAGTTATAAGTGACATGCTCGCTCCTGAACTCTTCCCCAATGCATTTTATCCTTTTTCACTTTCTGTTTGCTTGTATATTTGTATAGCAGCCATTTCTTTTAACCAGCATTTAGACAAAATGACTTTTGGGTGATTGCAGCTCATACTGGTCATTCTCCCAGTGACCTTCAGGTTCCAGTGGCCATTCTGGCTGGGGATTTGTGGAACTGAAATCCAAAGAAAGTAATTTTTCCAAACGCTGGTTATCACTTGAGTATGTGTGTTGACATCTCTCTATATAAGCACTGCTGTACAAAAGCAACTCCAACGGTATTTATTTACTTATTACTTATTATTTATTTACTTATTAAAATATTCCTATCACCCTGTATCAGCCTTTTGGCTAAGATCAAGTGTAGTATCAGAAAAAAAGTGAATGAGGGATCACAGGATGGCAAAACACAAGCCACAAAGAAGTCACTGTTGTTCGCACTCAGAACAAAATTTAAATATTGCTTTTGTTGTAGAGGTGATAGCGATGGTGTAAGACTGCGGGGATCGTTACTGATAACTTTGGATGTTTATGTGTGTCATGGGAATAGAGAACTTAAATGTGAGAATAGCAGTATATTATCAGACAGAGGTGTTGTTTGGGTTCCTCAGAGTCAGTTACCTGAGCTGGATCCAGATTTACTTATGCTTAGAGTAGACCCACTGCCATAAGTACAGCTCAAACTAGTTATGACCTGAGCTGAGAAATAGCACCTGTTTTTTAAACTTTCAGTTTTCTTTTTTCCTTGTCACTGCACTGTGTGTGTGTTCGTGTAAGTGTGTGTGTGTGTGAGAGAGAGGGAGAGAGTAAGTTAGTTTCTTACTGAATAAGAAGCATATGAACACTAGAGTGCTGAAACTGAACTGCCAGAGCACTCAAGTGTGAGTACGTACTTTCAAAATCTATTTCAATTTTTTTAAAATTACGCTTGGCTAACACAAATCCACCTGTAGCTGGAGTTTTGTAGTGATCATTTTCTCTTGGTGAGCATCTTTACCTTCACAGTTCACGCACTTATGTAAAAATAACGACAATGACAGCATCAACAACATATGCTGAAAAGTTATTGGCCCTTTCCACAGCACTCTCCCATCCTGCAATGGAAACGGGAGAAGGACGGGACTGCGATGGCGCTTCTGCGTGATGTTGTTGCAGTCTTATCCTTCTCACATCTCCAGGCAGCTTGATCATGGATTAAATCACTGATGGGTTTTCCCTGTCAATGACAAAAAATTGCACCACCATCCCACACTTATCTGGCCTTGGAAGCTGCAGAAGTGCAATGGCTGCACTTCCTGTCTCAGTGCAGCCTGGAAAACTACCCAGGTGCGTTGTGGAAGGAAGAAGTGTGGCTATCACATTCCTTTCCACAGGGAGCCAGCTGGTGAGGAGGCCAACACTCCCCCTATGTTCCTCTCCCAGCAAGCCACTGCTGGGATCCCCACTCAACAACTTCACGAAAAGATAAAGTGTGGAAAAGGCCGTAGCTTTTTTTTTTTTTAAATGATGCAGGTGGATAGGAATCCCAAAGAAGCCGAACCCAGATGAGATTTGGAATCCAAAATGGGGTTGATTGGGTCTGAATTGTGGTCCAATCCAAATCACCAAATCAGGCTCAGAACAAAATTGGGGTACTCTTCCACAGTCCTAGTTACTGTATTTGCCAGAGTATTAGACGCATCAGCATATAAGTCGGACCCCACTTTTCAAGGGGTATTTTTCAGGAAAAAAAATAGTTCTCTGGTGAGCAAAAAGCACAGGAAAGGAGGGGAAGGAAAGGAGTGTTGCACTAGGAGAGGAGAATGAAAAGAGTGCTGCACCACCACCCCTCTCTTCCTGTTTGCTTGGGTAGAAACTCCCAGCAGAGTCAAAATGCACAGGAGAGAAGGGGAAGGTAAGGAGAAACTGTAGACAGATCTATCTATGTTCCTATAGATAAAGGCTTCCACTACCCCCTCCCTTTCTGTTTTGCCTTGGGAGGGAAAACTCCTTTCACCCTCCTTCCCTTCCCTATGTTTTTAGTGTTACTGTGTTTGTTGGTGTATAAGACACACCCCATTTTCAGAGGGTATTTTTTAGAAAAAAAAGGTATGTCTTATATGCCAACAAATATGGTAAGATCCAATTCAGTTTCACTTATTGGAGTGGTTCTTCCCTTGAAACATGACTCTCTTCCAAAGCCTGAATCTTAGGCTTCTCTTGAAGCTTGAATCGTAGCCATGACTCAGCCTGAATAGAGAGCCATCATGGTGTAGTGGCTTGAGCATTGGGCTGTGTCCATTGACACCAGGGTTTGATTCCCCATTCAGCCATGGAAGTCAGTTGGGTGGCCCTGGGTGTGTCACACACCCTTATCTCAAGAAAACCCCATGGTAGGTTCATCTTACAGCTGGCATAAGTTGGAAATGACCTGAAGGCAGGTGACAAGAACAAGTCTAAATACAATTTCATGTAATCATGAGCTTTCTTGAGGATATACCATATTTAGTCAACTTATTCTTCTTTATTTAATTGATAAGACAAATATATATGTGTGTGTGGTGGGGTATGTATCATACACACATTTTGATGAATATTAAGGAGAAAAGATAGTTTCCAGTGTGAGACATGTTAAAATATTTTTAAAATACACATAATTATTACGTGTTGTTGTGAAAAAAGGAACACAATGACATAGATGACACACACACACAAGTTTGAAATATGTTCCTACACTGTAGAACATACAGACTTTTCTGCTGGTAGAAAACACCTTTCTTTCCAGACAAGCCTACGACATTCCACTGACCACCAGTAACAAAAACTTTAACATATATGCTAAACTTCTTATGTTTATATAAATATTAACAACTATTATTGAGATGTTTTAAAGTTGTATTAACTTAGGTGCTTTTAATTTTATAAACTACTTGAATTGTATGTCAATAATTATAACTTACTGAGGGGGAGGTCCTTCGGATTTTTAAAAATGCTGTGTTGATCATAGTTCTGGGAGAAAAGTGAGATAGAAATAAAATAAATAATAATAATAAAATAAGGACAGAACACAAACTTTTATTGGAGGCTGATGTAGCCCTTTGAAAGTGTTTTGGTTCTCCTCAGAGTTAATTCAGAGGGCATTCAACTTTATTTCCTTGGTTAATGTGGTTGATTCAGAATTCAGAATTCCGAAAACCTCATCCTTTTCATGGACTATTACTGAAAATCAAATAACTGCTACAACTATTTTTAGTTTGTCAGAAACTGATGGAATTTACAAACCTAGTAGCCTTGTTTGGAGGAAGATTATGACTATCAAATTACTGACAAATGTTTCTGTTAGTAAAGCAGAGATGGGCACCCACAAAATGTCTGGGGATCTAACCCACCCCATTTCCCATCTATCTATCTGGACCCCTACCTGGTGACCAGTTTCAGGTGGAAGTTCATTTTAAGAATTCTCAGATCTAAAACAAGGTGTTGTTACTCTGAGGGAGAAACCCTATCCTGGGGTCTACAATTTTAATATTAAAATATGATTCTGTGTGCCAGAGAGGTCCCCCGAAGGGGCACATAGGCAGGCACGGTTGAAAGACCAGAAACCAGGTCAGGCCAGTAAAATCCCCAGTCATGTAGCCCCAGGAAACCTCAAGATGTGTAAACCCACAATAAACAAAGGGTCCTCAGCCCCAAGATGCCAACTTGAAGAGATTAGTATGTCTGCCCCAAGTTGAGCAAATATCCCATCAGGCGGGGACCAGAAGTCACACCACAAAACACAGCCAAAAATCCGGAGACTTTGGCAACACCTAATAATCCCATCACGTCAAGGAAATTACCAGTGTGGAGCTTCGTGCACACTGCAACACCCATTAGTCTCCCCAGGAAAGGATTAGTCCTCCAGGTACTTTTTCCCCCACAAATAGTCCCGGCTTTTGAGCATTTCTTCGAATCACTCCCAGTCACCCAGCCGACCGTCGCTCCATTTGTTGAGTAATCCCCTCAGCCCTCTCCGTGCTGAGCCCCACTTCTTTGCTGCCTTCTCGGACCCAGGACTTCAGGACAAGGTGCAGTATTACCCCAACAACACCCCTTCAATGCTCCCTCTGTCCAATTTCCTCTCTTTTGCTTCTTAATAGCTCTTGGGTGCGTGTGTGTGAGAGTGCGTTGGTGCATGAGACTGGCATTCAATAAAATCATTTATTGGACATTTTGGTTTGGTTTTCGGCTTGGCCTGACCCCGTAAAAACTGGGTGAAAAGACCGCGCTAGGTTACCCTGCCTTTTGCAGTGCTATTGCTTGTGCTCTGGCTAGTTTCCATTCCCCATCATGTGGAGCACAGTGGGGTGTCCCCCAAGGGACTCCTGAAATTAGGGTAACAGTGTGCCTGCTTTAAGGTACTAATTGTACTCTTTAAAAGTTTTCAGAGGCCCCTTCTGCACCACCCTCCCAACCTGCCATGGGGACAGGAGAAGGATGGGACCATGAAGACAGTTCTGCAGGATGTTGTTGTGGTCCAATCCTTCTCCCATCCCCAGGTGGTGCAATCATGGATTAAGTCTTTGACGGGTTTTCCCCATCAATGACCCATGATTGCACTGCCACCCTAGACGTACCTGGTCTGCGAAAGACCTTGAAGTGCAACAGTTGTGCTTCCTTCCCCAGTGCAGCCTGAGAAGGTACCCAGCTGTGCTGCTGAAGGAAGAGGCAGGGCCACTGTGTTTCCTTCATCACTAGCCAGCCGGTGCAGAGGGGAGTGCTCCTGTTGTGCTCCTTTCCTGGCAGTGCCGATGCCAGGATCCCCACCAGATGCCACTGTGAAAAGGTAAGGTGTGGAAAGGGCCAGAGATAGTATTATCCTTTGGGGGACAACAATTAATGAGGGACTTGACTGATTCTTGGGGGGAAATCAGGATCTAGTAGTGAAGGAGTAGTCTTAATAGGATTCATATAGTCTGTGAGTTAGTGCACTTGCTCAATCACTTTTTCATACTTCTTGGCATAATTTGTAGGCAAAGTTGCCTCTTCAAAAGTGGCCGATGAGCAGAAACAAGGAATTCTGTTCAAAAGCAAAATACGACAACAACCAAAATCCACAAAACAGTGATAGTTTTATTGGGATGACCAAAAATGCATAAAATACATCATGCAAAGCTTTCAAAGCTCCAATGACTTTTTCATCAAACAAGTGTGAAAAATCATACAGGAGAAGAAAAAAATGATGCTTTTAGTGTTACAGGCCTACATTTTGTCAAGATGCTGTTTCTGCTGTTGTCATTTAAGATGGCCAGAGGTATCTTACTTTTGTCTACGTATGCATTCCTGCATTGTTTTTTCCCACATTGGCTAAAGGTTGTTTTTCTACACCTGTACTGCTTAATTTTTTTTTTTAATAGTACCTGTGGTTTTGTGCCTGATTTCCACCCCAAGTTCTTATTGAAAGCCCCCAGAATTTATGGTTCCCAAGGCAAAATGCACTCCATTCCATTGCCAGTTTCAGAAGAATGAAAATAGATATTTCTAAGCAGCAGTATGAATCCAACAAATTTCTGTTCCATCTGTAGTCAGGAGTACTAAATCAAAGCTTGTTTAGATTCAGTATACTTCTGGACAGTGTCATCTTTCCAAAGATATTTGATTGGCCTTTGGCTAGAAACAGGATCCAGATGGCACTTTGGGTTGATTCTTGGTATGAATTAATTGATGATCATATGGGAGAATTTTCAGGTAGTATCTGCCCTTAAAAAACATACCTAACTGAGTATTTCAGATGCCTGTGTTTCTTGTTACTAGAATGAAATTCTTGTAACAAGAATGAAATAAAAGAATTTGATCCTGATAAACAAACTATATATTAGGTCAGAGCTGGGAGAAGTTACTTTTTTTATACCATTGCTCCCAGGATCCACCGACATTCATGACCATAAAGACATGATCCCCAAAGTAACCTTCCCAAACTGTGTGCCAACCCTGCAGATAAACTGGAAGGAAAAGCCTTATTTAACTGACTTAATGGAATTCTTGTTTTAAGCAAAAATCCAATTCAGGAAAGGGAAGAAGGAAGAGGTGGGTTTGTATAGCTTCTGTCAGTTTAGAAGAAGTGGCAAATTAACATCTGCAATTAAAGGATAAGTTGATGAACCTACCCATGAAATCATTGTAAGCGTCCAACTCTAATGACTATTATGAACACCAGCAGAGTTCAAGACACACCAGTTGTGCCACCTGGGCTTCCTAAAACACAACCATTTGAAAGAGGGTTTCAAAAACACACCACAGCAACCCATATTCCTTGCCTCCTGAGCCTTCTGTGGGATTACACAGTCAGCAATTTCAGGGTCCCCTACTGGTATATAATTAACATCAGCAGAGGTTAATTACAGTTCCCCATAAAGATTCATTACAACCAGGTGGAGTGTAAAACCCATTTCAGCTTTTTAATTATTCTACAAAATATAATTACACAGTCCATGTAGTAGTTACTGTACAAAGGAGTCAGAACATGCTTTATAATAACCACTCATACACACACATGTATGGCAAACAAGTTTTCCGTATTTCTTAAAAGAAAAAAAGTAGAATTGCCCCAAATCCCCAGCCTCCCTTTCTCAGTTTCGTTGCCTCCCTGCAAAAGATGTAGTCACTTTTTTCTCACACATTTTCAAGAATACTGGAAATTTCTAAGAAATTTCTCAATGTGCAGGTAGAATGGTTTGTGTTTATCTTGTTACTCTTTATTTTACAACATTTCTTGCATTCTGAGGAATTCCTCAAAGAATTCTCATCACTTCCCATAATTTATGGATGCAATACACACACACATACACACATTCACTCCAGATGATCAAATGGAAAGTCTGAAATCCTGTTGGTGAACTATACTAACTGAACTATACTAACTGAACTATACCAGAAAAGCTGTCACCAAGGAAGGCAGATGACCTCTGCCATCTTGGAGCAGCCTATTTCTCCAATGTCTGTCTTCCTTGACAAATGCTGCATATGTGACCTTCTCCTTCATGCCACCACTAGTAGCATAGTAACTCCAATGTACAGTTCCAACAGGATTTTTGCCAGTAAGTCTTCACAATGTGTGTGTGTGTGTGTGTGTGTGTAAACAAGCCTTATGGAAGAGATCATTTTAAACTGATGTTTTGGGGCCATGTTTGCTGAACCTTGCTTCAACCCTCATGCACTAGGATTATTATTATTATTTTTTAAAGAAATATATATGTTCACCAAGGTCCTACATTGAAGAGACTGAAACCCTTTCCTCCCTAATCTGTTATAGTGCTATTATTCCACTTTCAACATCCTATGGAATCCTGGGGTTTGCCGTTTAGGGAGGGCATTTGGAACTCTCAGCCAGAGAGCTCTTTGGCCTCAGGAAACTACAAACCCCAGAATTCCACAGGATGTTGAAAGTAGAATAATAGTACTATAACAGTGTAGTGCAGAAATGGGCATAGTGTAACCTTACATTCATGGACTTATGTCTTGGTTACACTGTGTCACCTCACTGGAGGACTGCGATGTTTCATAAACATTTTGCTTTTGGCATTAATGCATAAACACAGTTCACAACCATGTGATCAATACACAGTGGGCCACAATGGGCAACATGAAATGGGCAACAGCATACAATGGTACCACATGTAATAACTCTTCCTTTGTAACCTTTAATTGAATGTGGCTGTTACACATCAGTCAAAAAGATGCCAATAGGATGCCATCCATAGACAGAGTGCATTTTAGATTATATTTAGATTATTTTAATAATTTTAATAATAATTAAATACTAATTTTAATAATTTTAGATTACTTTTAGATTATTTTAGATTATTCTCAGACCCTAAGAGAATTCATTAAAGAATACATTAAAGGTTAGCAAAAGGATCCATGTTGTGATTGGGCACAGAGTGAACAGAAGAGTTTAGTGAATATTTCTTGAATTTCCTTATCCCACCACTTTGTGGACAACCAAACTACGTCGTTTTCATTTCTGTTTCTTGGCATGGTGTTTTTCAAAAAAGAAAAAAAGAAAAAAGAAGGCGTGAGATGTTTGTTCACCTAATATGTTAAATTAGCTAGGCCAAGAAGCAATCCACTGGCAAAAATCAATAGATTTGGGAGGAGGATATTTGGGGAGGGGAAGCAAAAGTTTTCTTTTGTATTAGGGGGAAAAAACCGATACATGGCTGAAAATTGGGTATGTTGACAGAGTTCCTACATCACTGAGGCAGAGCATATGCCCCCACTAGTGTGTTACTAGGTGGGGATGAGGATGGTTTCCTCTGCCCAGATGCTTCTTTGGCGCACAATCACAGTCAAGGGAACTGTAGGTCATAGCTCTATTACTCCAGCCAGTGGTCAGCATTCCCAAGATCATTTGGTCACTTTTGAGCCAAAAGGAAAGAAAAAGCAATTTCCACTGCTCCTTCCTCCTTTCGTGCTTGGAAGCAGCAAGAATAACTCTGCCTAAACTCCTGCAGCTGATCAGAGATAGAAGGAAGGACTGGATACCTCCTTCTGCAATAAACCAAAAAAAAAAAACAAGTCCATATGCAGGCGGAAACTTCAGCTGTGCCTTTGGAGATTGTCAGCCAGATGGTGGCCACTGTTTATAACTTGTTCTGTGTGAATTCTGCAACAAAAACATGATTCTGGGGAGACTCAAATTCCCATGTTGGTACATGAAAACTAAAAACAAGAGTATCAAGACTATGTTTTCAGGGGAATTTCCCAAGTGGCAGCCATATTAGAGCCTGAGTACCTTGAGGGCACCAGATCCCTTCTGATCTCAGAAGCTAAGTAGGGTCACAACTGGTTAGTACTTCAGAGGGGGATCACCAATGAATACCAGGTGCTGTAGGTGATAAGAAAACCCTATGAAATTCATGGGCTCACCATAAGTCAACAGGTAACTTGAAGGCACCCACACACATAGCCATGTTAGTCTGTTGCAATAAAATCAAGTAAGAACACTGCCGCATCTTAAAAAGTAACAGATTTATTAGTGTACAAGCTTTCATAAGATGAATGAAATAACATCACTGATATTGAGTATAGTCAATGGTGTATGGGAATGGTGAGAATTGTAGTCTGACATATCTGAAGGGCAACACGTACAGGCAGACTGTACCACATGCTAAATGACTGAGCTACTGTTTGAAAATCTTGATTTGTATTGTATGGACAGGAAGAAACATCTTCACATTTGATTCTTCTCCACAGTAAAGGAAACCAATACTCTGCATCATCATATCTTATTTTCCTTTTGATAAATTTTCTATCAACAACAAAAATAATGATGTCTGGCTACAAATGTAGGGTTTTGATATTTTGGATAAATTAGCATGGAACAAAACCAAGATTGATACCTGATGCCTAAAATTAATGAGCAATAAGGTTAGGCAGCTCCTTTGACATACTGTTTAAAAAGCATACCACAAGAGGTCATTTTGATAGTACTCAGCTGCCTAAAAAATCCTACACCTTCATTTACATTTGATCTAATTTCTCCCCTTCTGTCTTGATACTTATCACCATAATGTGCCTTGTAATGAGTTTTGACAACTGCTTTGAATGTGGGAGAGGAAGGGGTGGTGAAAAGGCTGTGGCAAACATAAATTCTCCCAAAGCTGCTCAAGGAGGACGGAGTGAATTATTGTGGTGGAGAAAGAGAAGATTCACTGCTAAGTTTTTTTTTTAAGGTGGCATGGTATTTATGTATCAGAGCAATTGTTTATATTATATGTTCATTTAAAAAAAACAACTAAGGGCATCTGAAAGGAATTTAAACATGGAGTATTTTAAATTCTAGTTATATTTTAAAAGATATCCAGTATGGTGTAGTCGTTTGAATATTGGACTAAAATGCTGGGAGATCAGGTTTCTAATTCCTGTTTAGTCATGGAAATCCACTGGGTGACCTTGGGCAAGTTACACACTCTCAGCCTCATAGGAAGTCAATGGTAAATCACATCTGAACAAATTTTTCCAAGAAAACCATGTGATAGCTTGGCTTTGGGGTCGCCATAAGTTGGAAATTACCTGAAGGCCTGCAGCAGCAACAAAACTATGTTTTAATGTTTCTCATGAGTCAACAGGATGATCTGTATAGGATAATCAAGTAAGATGGACTTGACCAAAAAGGCTTATAAGGGAGGAGCTGGAAACCACTCTGGGAAATCCTTCACTACTTCCTCCACAACTACTGCTGAATACTTCCAGCAGGAGAGAATCATGTGTTATAATTTTGAAGTACCTAGTACCAAGCCACATCAGTGCCCCACTGAAGCTTGATAGCTGCTGGGGGACAGGTTTTGGATGGTGTGTAAGTCCTTTGTACTCAATCCAGAACTAGACATACTGGTGTCTAACAATGAGCTATAGGTTTGTATGTCACCAAAAGGATTCCACATGTTGTTGTGAGCTTTCTTTGTTGCAATGATCAATATTTTAGGGTGGCTTAGTCTTCAACTGGCAAGTACGACCCATTGGGTGGAATCCTGTTGATCATGTACACCCCACACATAATTACACAGAGTTACATGCATGTGCATATTTTTTTAGATGGGGCTATTCAGTAGCTCATTGCACAATGTCCAATCTACTCTTCTCAAGGTCACTGTTATGCCCAGTCATGCTGCCTTGACATTTACTACCTAAGGAAAAATAAGTAAACAAGCATCGCCCATCCCAGCTGCAGTTCTGCGGTGAGGGAAAAAGGAATGTGGTTGTTCCAGTGAGGTTCTGGAAATTCAGGAGAGTAGTGTCGTTCCTCTTCTCTCAAATGCAGCCAGGAACTTCATTTTTGTCTCCCCTACTCCTTTTATCAAGAAAAGGTTGGACCAAACCTGTAGAAAATACTTTGTGATGTGGGTCGTTAAGTGCACCTATGGAGAGCCATGTGACTTTAGCTGAGTCATGCTGAGTCATGCTAATGAGCAACCAGGGGAGAAGGTTGGATCAGGTGTGGGGAGAATGCAAAGGCTGGCAGGATTGCATCAGCTAGTGTGAGTATAAATGTAGCTCAGAGCTAGCCAGCAAGTTGCATGTGGTGCCTGATGTGTTTGCTGGAGGCTCTGTCAGAAAGAGCAAGCAAGGGGATGCTGGAATGCTTTCTGGAGAATCTTGTAAATATGTATACATTGTAACTGAAGAATAAATTGCCTCCTTGATGGAAGAAAACAATTGGTGTGGGTGAGTTTTTCCTGGCTACAGTGCATTGATGCTTAGTTATTCTCTGCTGCTGGGCACGCTTCCAAAGCTGTGGGAGCAATCTCTGCTATATTTTGGGCTTGACACCTTTTACTCACCCAGATAGTAAAAAGCCATCTCAACACTTCCAGGGTTGACACCTGCCTTGTTGGTGAGAGGAGAGGCATGAAACTGTGTGTGGGGAGAATTATTCTTTGTGTGCCTCACTACAAAATCTCAGCCACTGGCTTTATAAGAGATGTGCTTCTGCTAGACATGAGAATGGGTTTGGTGATTATGTACCAATACAAATACTGAACTCTATGATTTCCCTTCACGGGCTTGTCTGGTGAGAAATATGATAGTGAGTACAATCTTATTATGTCACTTTACCACTGCATGACAAGATGACAACAAATCCAACCAACAATCTGTTGCAAAGAAAGGGTTGAGGGATTGAAACATACATTCTTAGCACTGTCTCTTAAACTTCTATCTGTTATGCCTCCAATCAAGCCAGGAAGGGTGGGAGACATTTTCTCCAATCTGTCAATGAGTTTCTACTTTTCTGTCTTGAGTTTGTCCCAAGAAGACTGTGATTTTCCTCACTATCAGTTTCACTGACAGAAACAAAAGGAATTGCTTGCACTTGTTTTTTCTCAATTCAAAAAGTTAATACATACCCTAGCACCTGACAATGAGTGCCAAGGTGATAATTTTCAAAAATACGGTCGTATTATTCTGTTTCAGCACAAAATGGAAATGGGGGAAAGGAATCAAGAAGCATCTTTGAGTACTTCAGCATGAGCTTTCTTTAATATCAATGAATATCAAGAGTGATCTTGACAGTCTGTGACCATCTTCAGCCACAATCTCAGAATTGTTGTGGGGAATAAAATGAGAAGAGGAGTCATGTATTTCTCTTTGAACTCCTTAGAGGAAGGAAGATTTATATTAAAACGTGCATATAGCAATGAGTACAGCTGTGTTGCAAGACTTGTTTCTGCTCTATTGGCTTTATATATACAATGTCAGTTTGACACTGGGATACCTTCCAATAAGTACCTTATTCATTTGACTTCTCATGGGATGTACTTGTTGGAAAATGCAGGGGGGCATGCCGTAGAACTTTAGCATGACCCACAATTAAACTGTCCTTAAAAGCAAGAAAAAATACATCTTCAGTCCCATAAAACTGCCAGTGAATGAGGCCAGCCAGTTTGACTAAAACCTACAGTTTATTGAAGAGAAGCGTGAGTACATAATCAGCAAATCTATGTAAATCTATGTAAAATCCATGTCTGAACACAGACAGCAACAGCTAAGAGAATACATGAAGAGAAAAAATACAGAAAGAGACACTGCCTGTTTTCAGGCTGTTCTTAAGTAGAATCATGTCAACAAGTTTTCACACCATGGGACAGGGAAGTTCGTTAGACTAAACACACCTTTGTTATGAGAGAAGCGAAGCAGCAGAGATTCTCAGGCAAAACCTTATCTACTTGAGCTGGGAACAGGGACCTCAGCAGACAGAGGACAGCGGAGTAAACAAGAACACAATTAACCCTTAACACAGACAGAACCGTCTTGGCCTGCAAATGCCAACAGTACTGTCCCATCACCTTAACGGGTGCATCTGGTGGGAATACAGGAGAAGGCCTTCTCAGTGGCTGCCCTCTGCTCTGGAACTCCCTTCTGGCGAAATCAGACTGGCACTCTCCCTACTTTATTTCTGCGGGCTTTCTATAGACAAGCAAAGACATTTTTATTCCAACAGGCATTGAATATGTGATTACAACCTGGCTGATGAAAGGTGCTGGCTATTGTTAATCCTTGTGGAATGTATGAATATTTGTGTTTTAATTACGTATTTTAACTTTGTTTTAATTTTTATTTAATTGTTTAATTTGAGTTCTAACTTCTTTATTTCATGATTTTTAATTTTTTTAAAAAATTATGGTAAGTCACTTTGAGCCCTAATTAGGAAAAAAGCTTGTTATAAATAGAGATGACGATGATGATAATTTCAGAAGCAGCGTTTCTTGAACAACTTTCATTCAGTGTGCATCTTACATATTGTATGGTGAGGTTCATCTAGAGGGATCTCTGGTAATAAAAAAAATAGTGTTAAGTTTTGAAACCATGAACACCTCTTATAAATGGACACAAAGCAGGAAAATAGCATATAGAAGTTTAGCAGATGAAGCTTTTCCTGATATGAACACAACTGCTAGAAAAGCTTCGTGTTCTAATTTTCTCTCTGTTATGTTGGCATTAGGAATGGGAGCAAATGAGCAAAATGAGCAAATTCAACTGAGGGATAAGGTGGCTTCCATGTCAGTGGGGTGATGAATCTGCTCTGATGTTTTTAATCTGAACTTTAAAAGAGCTCTCCAGGTTTCTGAGTCTATTTCAGCAAATCCTTGGTTAAGTCTTCCCATGTAAAATTAAATGAATACACATAGACTGGCATACTGTTAGTGATGTGGGTGTTAGTGTGTGTTTGTGTCTTTAAGTTCCCCGTCAGCTTATAATGACCTCATTAATTTTTCATAGGATTTTCTTAGAAAATGCTCTGAAATATAAAAACACACATGCCTAAATCAGAGAGCCAGCATGGTGCAGTGATTCAAGCATTGGACTACACCCGTGGAGACCAGGATTCCTGGCTTGGCCATGGGAACCAAGCAGGTGGCCTTGGCTGAGTCACACATTAACTCCCCAGAAAACTCCATGATAGGTTCATTGTAGGGTCGCCATAAGATGGAAACATCTTAAAGGCACACAACAACAGCACGAGAAGTAAACTATTCAACATAGCACAGTGGACATTTTCTTCTGACATCAATAGAAGCAGACTTGCCCATATAGCAACATTGTACATTGCAGTTCTGCACATTGCAAATTGAGGCTGTGCATTGCACATTGCACAACAACACCCAGTCCTATACAATATTTCTGTTCTTCATGGAGATTGTGCAATGCTGGTGTTGTATATTACTGCATGCAGATATTTATGCTACACTGTTGGGATGCTGGATTTCAGCCACAGAAAGCACTATGTCAAAACGATGTACCTTTTGTGTTGACTAGAAATCTGTGGGGAAGCAGCTCCAGTGAATTCCTCCCCCTGGATTTACTCAAGCTGCACTTGATAGACTTTTTACAGGTTGGATTAAATTTGTGCTCCAGGATATAAATGTGGATGGACAGCTTTGGATGTGCTTGAAAAAAATGTGCTCTTGAAAACTTCCCATAGGAAAATGGGTGCATTTCAAATATGTGCAAAATACTGTTTAAATGTGCTTCAGTCAATGGAAATGCATTCAAGCAATGTGTCCAACTCAAAACAAGTGCCCAGGCATGCACCCACCACAGAATGTGGCACAGACTAGATATGGATGTGGGAAAGAGAGGACGTTCATGGATACAGATGTTACAGAACTGTATATCTTTGGTAATGATATCTTACTTTTCAAATATCAGGATTTTTTTTTTAAAAAATCACATTTGCATTCATGTGATCCCTCACCAGCTATTTAAACTTGCACAGTTTTTATCATATGTACAATTGGTTTGAAAAAGGGAACAGAAAGGAAACATACTATTCTGGATTATTACTATAAAACAGTCAAGGTGTTAGTCATATGCTACAGCTATCTGAAAAAAATAAAAATTGTCCTTGCCAGCTGAGAAGAGGATGGGGTCTTGATTTATCAGGGTCAAGTTTTATCTCAGGGTGAGTGACCAGGCAACAGTGCCATGTGGTAATTATTCTTTTATCCGGTGGGATCATGGAGTTCAACATTCAGTGTCTGCTCAGTGTGACCTGAGATCGCAGGTAAGGGCTTGTGGGTGTCAACGGTCAAAGCATTGCTCTCTTAATGGCTTCCCTCTTAGAAATCCAGGCTATAGTTAGTTAAGGCGATAACAGATAAGCTCTTAGTTCATCATGTCCCCAGATGGGATCTCTGTTTTCTTCCTGTTTGCATTAGGCTTCTGTTTTGAAAGCTCCATTAAATGGCTATATAACTTCATTTGTTCCTATAAGCTGAGGCTGCACGTTAAATGGTCTGGAACGACAGGATGAGATGGCCTGATTATCCAGCATGCAACTTTGCCTTGGAGACACAAAGGCCCCCATTGTTTATGGTGACTTAATTAATATTCCAGAGGCTTTTTAAATAAATAAATAAAGACACAAAAAGATATGCTGTGCCCTGGTATGTAATGAACTGGAAAAAGGTACAAGGTGCTCTGATTCTTTGTGTGTTACAGACCAGCTGTGATGTAAGCTCACATGATAACATGTCACTAAGACAGCACCCAAGTGGGATACAAGGTGTTTTTCTTCCCCACAAGCTTTGGTTGTTTGATAGCAATTAATCCCTCCATTAGATCCTGAAGGAAATCATTTTAGAGATTAAGTTCATCAAAGGCTTTTGTTCAGTGCCTCTGCCCAACAATCAGAAAAGTACCTGATTAGCAGGCAGTTGGAGGGACTGCTAAACCCAATGGAAACTGCTGGAAGCAAACAAGTAATGAATTTAGAAAGGCTGGATGGACATTTATGTTTTGCTTGGTTTTTAATGCAAAAACGTCATATTCTTTATCCACTGTCATTTATGGATAAATGTCTCCAAAAGGGGAGTAGGTTTGAACATATTGCTTTGGATTCATACAAACAATCCACCAAGCCAGAATCAGAGTAGATAGACATAGGAATTGTGGCACTGTTTCAGAGATACTCTTGTATTCCAGATTATGTATGGACATATGTATTATATTTTGCATTTTCTCCCAAAATGGGACTCAAAGAAGTTACATAGCCATGTAGAAAAAGGATAGATAAGCAGGTGCTTCCCAAATATTTTAGACTACACTTTCTATAGTGCAGACCAAGTTAATAGTTTAACTGTTTACTTGGTCTTCAGTGGAACTACATGTGATCAACTTGGACTTGTGACCATACAGATGAGGGCTATGGGAGCTGTAGACAAAAACATTAGGAAGACACTAGTTTTATACATTGACTTGACAAGAAGCATGAACTGTTACTCAAAAATAGTGTTGTTGGAGTCTAATTAGGATGTAAATTATATTTGAAAATGTCCTGGTCCTCGACAAGAAAAGATGTTACATTGAAACACTCCACTGAGAAAACAGTGAGTCACCACTGTTTTATTTTATTTTATTGCACTGCACTGCACTGCATTTTGTATAAATGGGTTACATTTTTGTACTAAGCACATTGCATTTTGCACAAAATGGTTTTCTGTATAGAAATGTTGTTTAGTGCAAAAAGCCACATTTTCACACAAAGCAATATTTTTCACAAAGGAAATTTTTTTGGGGGGAGAAGGGATTCTGAAGTGAATAAAATAACATGAAATAATGAAGAAAAGCCTATTGTAACCTCACACTCTGCTGAGATTATGTGTGAATTTATTCATACTTGTATGGAAAAATGAACTAAGCAAAGTTTCACACATCCCTAGTGCTTAATGATTAAAAAAATGGGTTGTTGTGGGTTTTTCAGGCTACGAGGCCATGTTCTAGTAGAATCATAGAATCATAGAAATGTAGAGTTGGAAGAGACCACATGGGCCATCCAGTCCAACCCCCTACCATGCAGGAATACCCTCAAAGCACTCCCGACAGATGGCCATCCAGCCTCTGCTTAAAAACCTCCAAGGAAGGAGACTCCACTATACTCCGAGGCAGCATATTCCACTGCCGGACAGCCCTGACCGTCAGGAAGTTCTTCCTGAGGTTCAGGTGGAATCTCCTTTCCTGCAGCTTGAATCCATTGTTCCTTGTCCTGGTCTCTGCAGCGGCAGAAAACAAGCCTTCTCCCTCCTCTACATGGCATCCCTTCAAATATTTAAACATAGCTATCATGTCCCCTCTTAACCTTCTCTTCTGCAGACTGAACATACCCAGCTCTCTAAGTCTATCCTCATAGGGCTTGGCTTCCAGGTCCTTCACCATTTTGGTCGCCCTCTTCTGGACCTGCTCCAGCTTGACCATGTCATTCTTGAATTGGGGTGCCCAGATGAGGTATTCAAGATGAGGTCTAACCAAAGCAGAGTAGAGTGGTACCAGTACCTCCCTCGATCCAGACACCATACTCCTATTGATGCAGCCGAGAATTGCATTGGCTTTCTTGGCTGCCGCATCACACTGCTGACTCATGTTCAGCTTGTGGTTTATTAAGACTCCTAGATCCCTTTCACACGTACTGCCATCCAGCCACGTGTCCCCCATCCTATATTTCTGTATTCCATTTTTTCTTCCTAAGTGTAAGACCTTACACTTCTCTCTGTTGAATTTCATTTTGTTAGCTTTGGCCCAGCTCTCCAATCTATCCAGGTCATTTTGAATTTTGATCCTGTCCTCTGGCGTATTAGCAACCCCTCCCAATTTGGTGTCATCTGCAAATTTGATGAGCATGCCCTCTATTCCTTCATCCAAGTCATTGATGAAAATATTGAAAAGCACTGGGCCCAGGACAGAACCCTGTGGCACCCCGCTAGTCACTTCCCTCCAGGATGAAAAGCAGCCATTGGTGAGCACCCTTTGGGAACGGTCAGTCAACCAGTTACAGATCCACCTGACAGTAGTCCTGTCCAGCCCACATTTTACTAGCTTCTTTGCAAGAATGTCATGGGGAACTTTGTCAAAGGCCTTACTGAAATCGAGATATGCTACATCCACAGCATTCCCTTCATCTATCAAGCTAGTAACTCTATCATGAAAGGAGATAAGATTAGTCTGGCATGACTTATTTTTGAGAAATCCATGTCGACTTCTCGTGATTACCGCTAGTAGTATTATTTGCTCCTGACGTTTTGCCTGCATCTCTGGCTGGCATCTTCAGAGGATACTAGAACATGGCCTCACAGCCTGAAAAACCCACAACAACCCATGGATTCCAGCCATGAAAGCCTTCGACTTAAATAGCCGCACTCCTGTTAGAGAGTTACGTAGGCATAAACAGCCTAGGTCTGGTGCTACACAGTTAGGTCATTTCTGTTGTACACTTTTATAGTCCTATTGTTCCTCTTTCAACTTCCTATGGAATTCTGGGGTTTGTAGTTTACTGAGGCCCAAGAGCTCTCTGGCTGAGAATTCTAAAGTTCCCTCCCTACACTGCAAACCCTAGGATTCCACAGGATGTTGAAAGCGGAATAAGAGCACTGTAACGGTGTAGTGTGGACATGGCCTCAATCCTCTCCCAGTCTCTGAAATCCCGACTTCCTGGGAAGCAGTCACTGTGACCAGTGGGGGTCTGTTTATTGCTTGGGAAGCAGCCAACTGATGGTCCTCCCTCCTGCCCCCACGAGACATCTCCAGTTCAACAGGCAGAAGCAGGACCTCTGTTACAATTCCCCCTCATGTTGGAGATCACTTGTGCAGCAGGGGGTGGGTGGGAACATTAGTCAGCTGCTTTCTGAGCAAGAGGGGAATGGACCCCTATCAAGCACGGAGGCTGCTTCCCAGTAGGTGGAGACTGGAAGAGTTTCACTAGTTTAGGGGCTATTTGGGGATCATGAATATGAAAGAGTCACAAGTGCATTCAGAACTGCCAAGGGAATTCTGACCAATAATTTTAAATACACTGTTAGTTATTTGAATAAATGTGGCTTTACAAATTATTTTCACGTTGTGATTGGAATGTTGCCTATGTACTACTCCAGCATACCAATGCTTGAGTAAGGTGGTGGTGGAAGGAGGAAAAAGGCCCTGTCCCCAGTGGCTGTGAAGGTTGTGAAGCATCTTGCTCAGAGCTGGCAGATATTGTTACTCTAAAACATGAGTGATGTAGGGGTCCACCCCTGCCTGTGCCTCTGTGAAACAATGGGAAATATTAGCTCAAAGAGGAGGCCTGTGTGTGTGTGTGTGTGTGTGTGTGTGGGGGTAATATTGCGAGATCCTTTACACCCATGTATACTGGTACTAGTGTAGGAAAAAAGCAGCCAGAGATTGAAAAGTAAGCTTGTTTGTTTGATCGGGCGAATGAACAATTACATACCCACAAGATCCAAGCAGTCCCACAATCACACAAGGCTAACTGAAGTAAAAGAGAGGAAAAGTTTGGATAGAAATAGTTTAGGGCTACATGGGTGATAGTTACCTATCCAGAAGTGAAACGACAAGGTACTATGGCTCAGACCAAGCGTCCAAGGGTAGTACCAGAATGGAAATTGGAGCAGCAGATTGTCAGCGAGTACGCCAAAAGTACTATAAGCTATCTGATGCAGAGCCAGGGTTTAAATATTCTTTTTCTGCTCTGACGGGAAAGGTGTTAATGTCTTTCTGGAGGAGCAGATGATGGCGTCCAGAGAGTGGACTGTGGGGTCCAGAACGAGCTGATGGCCTTATCATTAGGTGACAGATGGGAATTGTGATAACTCTTTAATCATGGGACAGGTGAGGGGACAAAAGGAAAGATTCAGTGGACAAAAGGAGAGGCTGGAAGGCAATCCAGTTGTTCCATGAAGCATTGGGTGATGTAGTTTCTAAAGGTTGAGTTGCTGAAGGACATCTGCTGGTTCATTACCTCAGGAGATTCCCTGACTATGACCTAGCCATGCCCTGAGATCATTTTGCAACACACGTGTGCAGCCAGATCCTCTTTGCCAGCAAGCTCGTTGTCATAGCAGGATATAATTTATATTTCATGTCAATTAAATATTTGCCAATTAAATCATATCATGGTGTTACCGCTGTTTCCAGCCCAAGCTTGTGGGATATTAAGATATCATTTGATATCAATAATTTGGCCTTCTTCACCCATTTCTCTCTATGTGCTTGTGAGGCCCCCAGACAAGCACGCACACAGGCGCGGCCGACAATAGCCGAACCATTCACATCCCGATCTAGGCAGGCCAGTCATTGCCGAATGCAGCTTCAGGAGATCTCAAGGCAAGTACATATTATGTATGCACGCTACTTACAAAAAGATCCCCTGCCCTGTGCAGGCAGCTTGATGAGCGGACTATACAGCTTTCAAGCACTCCGCGTTTGCATACTGGCTACTCTATTGACAATCTGGCTATAACTCAATCATCCAAAGTACTGACCTTTCGGAGGCTTTGTCTCCAGCCCAAAACTCCTTGTTTTCCCCAAGTATGGACTGGCCTGCAGCCACAATTTTCCCTATAAGAACCCCTGACTTTGAGCGCTTCCTCGGATTGCTCTTGGCTTCCGTCCCGCCTTGCTGTCGCTTTGTCCAGCGAGCCTTCCCCTCCGCTCCACGTGCTGAGATCCACGCTCCCCAGCTTCTCTGCTTCTAACTGGCCTTCAGGACAGGTATAGTATTTCCCATACCAAACCTCCTCTCAAAATCCCTCTATCCAACTCCTCCCTTTATTTCTATAGTTTCTTGTGTGAGTGAGTTGCATACACTTGCTTGATGGTGTTTTAATAAAACAATTATTATTATTTCAACATCTGCCTCATCCTTGACTCGGCCTGACCCCGGAGACATAGGGTTCAAGATCTCGCTACGTTATCCTGCCTCTTGCATTGCCAACTTGTGCTCTGTGCTAATTCCCTCCCCATTGTTGTGAGCACATTTAGGTGTCCCTCCCGGGACCCCCAGAAATCAGGGTAACAATGGAGTGGAGGTGTATGGCTTGGTAACAATACAGGTTGGTATGCTGTTAAAGACATACACAAGTGGATGTCCACCTTACACTTATGTACACCTTTTTTGGTTGTTGTGGAGGTTGGTATTTTCTTCCACCCTCTTCAATGACCAAACTTTCCCCAGGACTCATGGTTTTCCTGTGATAGTCCCCCTGAATGGCCATACTGTAGCAGGTGGATAGTATGAGGGATTGGAGAAACATCCAGCTATGGAAATATATGGCTATGGGGAATAGCCAGATACTTCTCTATACCAGCCATGGAATGCCTGTTCTGGGATGTGGAGATGTGGAGCAAAGCCATGATCCCCAGGAATGGTGGATGGGGAGCTATAAAAGAGTTACTCTCTATAACTCTTACTCTATGCTGGGCTATGTAGTGTCTTGGCCATAATCTACCTGCCCTCACCACTGCTGTGTGACCCTGTAGAAAAGGCAGCTCCTAGAATAATGCATCCCCATGATTCCAGCCGGTCTCTGTACTTTGATGCAAGTAGTGACACTCCAGATAATATATACAAAAGGGCAATAATGTTTTGGTTCTGTATCATGTAGTCTACATATCTTTCACTGAAAATTCACGTCTATCCAGAGTCAAGATGACTTTAGTAAAATCAGGGATTTTGCTGTCATGGAACCCCCTCCCCCTGTGAAAAGGAACCATGTGAGGAAAATGAAACAACAGTGGAGAGGATGGGGCTAGGATTTTCCCTTCAGAAGAAAGCATGGTGAGCAGCATCAGAAGACAGCTATAGAAAAGAAGACTCTAACATAGGTCATTTCCACACAATGTGGCCATCCCACCACAGCAACAGGTTGTTCCTAGACCAGGAGTTGTGCTACCTCACATTGTTGTTGCTATCCAGCCACTATCCCATTCTCAAGCATTGCAAATCAGCCTTACATCATTTCCAGAAAAAAATTGTTAAGAACCTCTTTATCACTACAATCCCATCAGCTGTGTCAGTGAGGTTCTTTAATAGTGCTTGATAGCACTTCCTGCCAGTGGATCCAGGAATGGGTAGGGTGTGGGTGTGCCCAGCTTGTCGCTGTCTCAGCTACTCTCATGGCGTGGCAAGTTTGGAATCTATCGTCTCTCCATGTTTATTTTAAATTTCTCGTTTGAGTTAAAACTTTATATTTTTTTTTAAAAAATACATTTTTAAACATTATAGTGCAAAAGTGCAATAGTGTACTGGCATGTCATGCCATTACAACATTGCTGTGCTAGTATGGCTTCCAAAAAACAAAACAAAACAGCCAATCAAGAGCTGTGTGGCGGGGAAAAGGACTGGCCAATACCACTGTAGTGTGAAGAAAACACCGGTGGCAATGATGCTACTCATTTGCTTAAGGTAAAAGGGTGCAGTAGAGACTGTTCTCAAACCAACACCATCACAGAAATGGTGATGCTGGGGTTGTAACAGAACAACTCACTAGTGAAGCATGGTGCAGAAAGGGCCATCGGTGTGTGGGACTTTGACGCATCTTAGTTGATCCAGAAAACAGCAACAGTAGTAGGACCAGCAGCAGCAAGAGATTCAAACTATGCACATCTGCACATAATGCACATTTTCTTTTAAAAAAACCAACCCAGCAACATCAGACTATCTACATTGGCTCCAAGTTTGTGATGGAAGCATCCAGGAGGATGAAGATATCTGTGGAAATAAAAAAGAAAAGGTTTGCACACCCCTAATTTCACCTGAGAGCATTTTTCAACATTCCATCTCATTCCTATCCATATTTTCTTCTTTAATTCAGTCGCTTCATTTTGTTTTATTCTATTCCTTGCATCCACCTTACGGAGTTGACGACATCTCCACAATCTGAGGCAGCTAAAGAAGTCCAACAGACTAATTGCTTTCAGTTGAGTGTCTTGGTTGATGGTGGGGAAGCTAAAACCCAATTTATCCAGTAATTGCAACGTTCATGAAAACCAGCATCAAAGCCTTGATACGCTTCACTGTTGTCTCCTGGGAAGGCTCATGTCTCATTCTTACGCTGATGTGGCTTAGAAGAGTCAAAGGACTACATTATATTTGCTCTTGCAATTACAAGGTTTCTTATTCTATTGTGCACATTCCTCTGAACTAAGATTAGCTTAACTGAGCTCCCTTTGAAAAACTTGCCTACCCATCAAACGGATCAGGCCTAATGCATTCGGTAGCCACACAAAATCAATGAACAGCACCATTTTCTGCTTCCTGCAATGATCAATAGGATTCGCATAATGGGTGGAAAATTTTTTAATCATGACAGCCCAGCATCTAGTGGGCATAAATCTTCCCTGCATTATAACCTTTCCCATTTCCCACCAGTGTGAATGTGCAGGTATTGAATAATATTTATCTAGCAGATACATTATGAAAAGCAATACAATTAGAACTTCACACTCCAGTGATGATAGGTTTAATCCCAGCGGCCTGTTTTCTAGACAATGCTCAGGCTTCCATTTTTCCAATTCAAAAAAAAAAAAAAAAACCTTTGCTGAAGAAGTGAAGGTGTGGCAATGGAGAAATCTGTGCTTTGACGGATTTGGAATAGGATCAGCTCAAGAAAGCTGTTTAAAAGGAAAATCAGGCAGGCAGTAAAACGTAGGGTAAGATGTGGATGGTTCTGAAAAGTACTTCTTTTTCACCTCCCACATAAATAATCAGGCTGTGGGAGTAAGAGCTGTGCTAATTTTGAAAGGTTAATGCAACAAGATGCCATGCTGAGACCACGTTCCTTGTCAATGCCTCACTGAAAGTAATTATGGCTGAAGTTTTAGCCCTGTACTCAATTCAAGAGTGCACTTTAGAAAGAGTGACACCATTTCACCTATTATGTGAACATCAGACCACTCTAACATAACTGTTGAATTCCCATGAACTCCAAGTTATTTACATGTCTGGGAGGTGAGTTACATTTTGAAGTACAGGAGAGGGGGAGAAATAAACCATTTAGCAAGGCCAGGTCCCCTGTACTTACCTTCACTTGAGGTGTCCTATATTGTGGATGGTGGAGATAATGGCAAGTGAAGAGGGATATTGTGATACAGGGAGGCTAGAAAGTACACAAGGATGGAACACTGTTGTGGATATAAATCTTCATATATTTTGTTCTTATGCAATAGAATGAAAAACTTTAAAAGTTTCATCCTAATGGGTGAGATTATGAGTGGGCCTGCTCTCCATTTTTCAGTGCTTTTTTTTTTCTTTTTGGTGAGAGGAACTTGAAAAAAGAAGAAAAAAATAGCAAAACCAACATTTTTGCAGAGAAAACATTGTAAGTTTGTGTACAATATATATTTTTATGCCCCAAACCACCCAAAATAGGAGAAATTGAGGAAATGGCACTTGTCACTCTTTCAGAGGGATGAAAAGAATTCACAAAGGTAGACAATTTTTGATAGGGTGTCTTTACTGGTCATGACATCTTTCTTGTCAATAGAAGATTGACATTAATAGAAGTTAAAGCAGTGGTGGCTGTGGAAATAATAATATCCCATTGCTTTTTTTTAAGTTACAAAATCAAAATCTTTTTTTTAAGGGAACCCGTACTTCATCGAAATAGATAACTGGATTTCTTAGCAAAGATCAGAGAATATTCCACATCCCTCTCATTGTATTTTACCATAGTGTCATATGCACATCCAATGAAATTACATGATCTGACTTGTGCTATCTATCTCAAATATGTTACCCCCAATTAAAAGCAATGTCTGTGGGCCAAACTTAAGTCAGACAAAGCAAAGCAAACCATTACTCAGAGCATTTAAATTTTCTCCTTTGTAACTGGTGAATTGTAATGTCTCAACACCTCACTTTCACCTTTTCCTGTAGCTGGCTTAATTGGATAAGGAGAAAGTGCTAACCAAGCCTAATGCGAAAAAAAATAAAAGGTCAATTCAGTACAGATAGTATTGAACTACAGAATCTATTACACTCTAAACTCTTTGGCGGGGACTGTTTTACAGTTGTAGGAAATCATACAGCCTTAGTTACTGGTTGTAATAAAAAATGAAATATAACAGAGGAACATGACCTGTGCTGCTGTAGCAAATATTTGATCGAAAAGCCCAGATCTTCTTTCTCTCCTGCTCCTTTTTATCTCTGTTTTAACCTATGCTAACCTGTTTAATCAATGGCATAGAGGAACAGTTCTGAAAAAATCTGAGAATAATAGTAACATTCTAGAATAATCTACCCGGCACAATGAGGTAAATCCTCCCACAGCTTTGAATAATGCTTGAACATTACTACAGATCTGAGTTTTAATAATATCAGCAAGTAGCACTGGCCCTTCTCTTAGGCAGAATGATGAAGCCACCTTAGGTAGCAGATCTTGAGAGACAGTAATGACAGCCTCCTCACTAACTTGGGGGCTTTTCTCCCTTTGTTGGAGGACATTTCCATATATGACATAAAACTCAGGCTGTGGCCACTGAACTAGCTGTGATGGAGGATGTTATTCCACCACCAATGCTGAAGTTAGTGTCTGCAGGTGGATTGTAAAGGAAGCTCCAGCTTGTCATTTGCCTGTAGCCACCAAAATGTCCCTGACTGGCCCAAATGTACAAGCAAACTCAGCTAATACATTTTCTGATCTAGAGATAGGGATCTTCCTATTCTACCTATTACCCCAAGTACCCCAAAATATGGGTGACTCAGGGGTCCACCCATGATGGCAGTACCTCCATGTAAAGGTAGGGAATTCATAGCTCAAATTAGCAGGCCTGTGTGTGTGTGTGTGTGGGGGTTAAACTAACAAGATCTTTCAACCTATGCTTACCAGTATTTCTACAGAGAAGAACCAGCCAGAGATCTAAAAGTAAGCTTAATTGTGTTTTACTGGGGGAATTAATCACACACACAAGATCCAAACCGTCACACAATCACACAAAGTTAACTGAAGGAAAATTTAGGAAAATTTTGGATAGAGAGACTTCAGGGCATACTGAGTGATATTTACTGTTCTAGAAGAGCAGCAAAGAAGCAGCAATGTGGCTTAGAGCCACGTCTAAGGACAGTACATAATCAGGACTTGGAGCAGTAGAGTGGCAACCAGCAATTGGCATACCGCAAGTTGAATGGCCAAAAACAAGCGTTTATATACCCAATTTCTGTGAATTGCTCTCTGGCTAAGTACATTAAATTGGCTGTCCTCCCTTCATTCTCTTTTCAGTCATCTTTTTTTTTTTTTTTGGCCTGTTACAGATTTTCTTTTGTTTTCTCCTGAAAGAAGTCCATCTTTTACTGCTTTTCCCCTAGAGCAGAAAAAGGTGCTTACTCTTCCTAAAGCAGCCTTTCTTTCTTTCTTTCTTTCTTTCTTTCTTTCTTTCTTTCTTTCTTTCTTTCTTTCTTCCTTTCTTCCTTTCTTCCTTTCTTCCTTCCTTCCTTCCTTCCTTCCTTCCTTCCTTCCTTCCTTCCTTCCTTCCTTCCTTCCTTCCTTCTTTCTTTCTTTCTTTCTTTCTTTCTTTCTTTCTTTCTTTCTCCAAAATAATTTATTTTTACATCTTGGCTAATATGATAAGCAGATACTCTTTTAACTCAAATTGCTTCCAGGAAAGAGGAAAGATAAAGGGGTCTCATAGTGGTGCCCCTAGATAATGGGGCAGGACAGAGAAAGGTTTCGTATCTCTGAATCCATTATTCAGCATGACACTATTTATGTAATTGAATATTACTATCACCAGTATTATATTATTGGGTATTGGTATGTAGCTTATGAGGCGCTGTGTGAGGAAAATGTTGTCTTGAGATGTGAAGGGAAAAGCAAATGATAACTAATCAGAGGTCCTGTGCATTTCCTCAGTAAAATCATGTCAGATTAAGCTGCCATCCATATATTTTGTTCTGTTAAAAAGGCAAAGTAAAGATGAGGAGGAGGACAATGATGACAACAATGACAACTGCCTGTCCTGTTTTACAGGGTCCATTGTGGTACAAACCCAAATGTCAACTCTGTACCCATGTCTACTCTGACATGTTACCACAATGTAAGAGGTACATTTAACACACTAAGGTTTTGGTGGAGGTTATGGCTGTGCTTGTTTTCTACTTGCAACAAGGAGTTGCTACTGTTGTTCAGTGTAATTCAAAGTAATTCAAAAATGGTACCATCAAAACTGGTACCATCCCATTCTTTCACTAAGGGCCAAACTCATCTACTAAGTCCAATACAGTGGCCACCTTGGATTCAAGAGCTCCAGGAGTGGCAAAAGGCACTGCTGTACCTTCAGAGGGCTTTCTCCCACTATCATTGCTAGTCTGGAGATGCTTGCTGTCCTTGGTATTTTAGGGCACCTTAGAGTGGGCTTTTGTGAACAGGGTAGCTTCGGAGATTCCCTGTGATGTTAGTATAGGTGATTTCCATCCATAATGCTTCACTGTGGGAAGGACCTTTCAGAGATAGGCATTTGCCTTCTGATTGGCTTTGCGAAGGGCAGTGCTGGCTGCTTTGCATGGTTGGCATTTTTCTCCACAGACCCTGAGAGCAAGCTGATTTGCATCCATAGTTTAAAATCAAGTTCCTCAGAGCTTGCAAAGAAATGATTGCAAAGCAGCTTCTTCTTCCAGTAACCTCAGCTCAGCACTAATGCCTAGAGCCCAGGGAGCATTTCCCACTCCCCATGCACAAAATATATGACTAGTCTGGGAGCGGAGAAGATGTTGTCCTGTTATTAGACTTGGATCAGCCATAAATAAAGCTAAAAATTCTGCAGCAAGGATAAGAAATTGTCTGTGTGCTAAGGAAAAATATCCAGAAAAGGAAGTATAACATTTGATAAAGGGTTTCAGCTCATTAGCACGGCACATCTTTCACATTCAGAAGGTCCCAAGTTCAATCGCTGACAGGCTCAGGTCTAAAATCCTGGGGAGCCACTTCTAGGCAGGGTAGATAGTGCTGAGCTAGACAGACCAGTAATCTGACTCAGAGCAAAGCCGCTTCGATGTAATTAAAAACTATGCTGAAATTTGGCATTTACTGCTTTGTTATTTCTCTGGAGACTAACTGGAAGAGCCTATTTGCATAAACACCTCACCACTGTACTGCATGTACTCGAACAGTAAAAGGCAATCCCCAGTGTGCTGCACACATGGCGCCAATGTTCACATGCCTGTTTTAGGTATTGGGTACCATATTGGGTACATGTGCCCAGAAGACAGGGCAATAGCTGCCATCAAGGCTCGGCACTTCTTAACTTTTTCAAAAGAAAAGAAAAGAAAAGAAAAGAAAAGAAAAGAAAAGAAAAGAAAAGAAAAGAGAAGGGAAGGGAAGGGAAGGGAAGGGAAGGGAAGGGAAGGGAAGGGAAGGGAAGGGAAGGGAAGGGAAGGGAAGGGAAGGGAAGGGAAGAACCTTTAGTTCAGTAGTAGGGACAGGTAGAAAGTCTTAAGATTCTCAACGTAGTGCCACAGAAGCCTAGGAATCTCTCTCTATAATATTTTAAG
Organism: Cyclura pinguis; assembly: GCA_030412105.1. Lineage (NCBI taxonomy): Eukaryota > Metazoa > Chordata > Lepidosauria > Squamata > Iguanidae > Cyclura > Cyclura pinguis. Next base: position 207,408,694 of record CM059599.1, read on the forward strand.
AGCACAGTGGCAAGAAATTAGTTTGCCAAATAAACCACTCATGGAGGTCATCACTTACAAAGAACATCCAGATAACAAAAATACCTCCTGACCTGATAATTATTTTTTAAACACACACACATACATGCACATACACGCACCAAGGACATAAAAATGTTAAACAGAGCCTAAGGATGCTTACTCATTAGTGGTATCTTATGTTTCCACAGCTCTAACTGAAATGCCTATAAATAGGCTTTGAGGAACATTTTAACATAATGGGATTCATGTTTAATGTGGGGGAATGGCTTTTTTTTTCTCCCTCAGGACTTCAATTAAAATATTTGCGGGGCGGGGGGAATTAAAGACTCGTCTCAGGAAGATCCTGTGGAAAGTATAGCATTCAAAGCACCTCCCGAATCTCTGGCAGAAAGCTATTCTCAAGCAATCAGGCTCTCAAAAAAGCAAAGTCATTGCTGGTAATTGTGACAATGTATGGTAATAGAATTACAAAATATGGCAGCCATGATATTAGGAATGCATAAAGATCAGTGTTATTTCTGAAAGAGACAGGCATCCCCCCCCCGCCCGCTCAATGCCTTTTCTCCTGAAAACAAATTAGCAGCTGACTAAGACAAGCTGCTGACATGTTTTCATTATTAACTAATGTCGTGCCATTAACAGATTTGGGTTGTGTATGAGCAATTTCCTCAAGTAAAATCAGTTTGATCAAAATGACTCCATATTTGCCTATCATGACATGAACAGATTGGAATTACAATATTTTGAAAGAAAGAGCATAATGTTCTACTCTGTTAAGGATGCTGCATATTCAATAGGATCATTGTCTATGCCTATTCTTACAGCCAGCATATGTCAGTGGCATTGTCCAATCACTCTTCAGTTACGGACATCTTTAACATGTCATTATATTTATTCAGCTTAAAAGTAACTTTTCAAGCTCCATTCAAAATATGATGTGCCTTTTTAAGTAGAGGAAGTTTGTATTTTGAGTCCTAGTCACTCAGATGTTTTCAGCATGTTTAGTAAAAATCTATCATCCCAAAATTCCATTCCATCCAAGTGACTACCTCCTTTTTCCTTCCTATTCAACTGGAGCAGTGCTACTCACAGTGGTGGTTCCTGGATCAGTTCCAGTCCGTGAGCTATTGCCTGCTAGTCTGCAGTGATTTTCTGAAAAAGAAGGAAAGAAAAAGTTGTAGCCAATGGGAAGAAATATGGCACTGGTCCTTAGAACATTAGAAAAAGGAAATTGTTGCCCCCTGCCCCATCTCAGATAACTTGAGAAGCATTGAACTGGAGGCCTGTTGTCTACAAGCCAGTTTGGGAACTAAATAGCCATACATGATTAGATAGTCATACATTGAGGTGCATCACCTCATTCTGTTCCCTCTCTTAGGCCTTTCTCCTCCTTTCCTACACTTCCTATCTCTTGTTCCTTCCTTTGAATAAATGAATAGCTCAGTTAAGGGCTTACTGGCTTGCTAGTTACAAATAATTAATTTGTAATTAATGTTTTCTCTTGATAACAAAGCCATATGTACTTTTTATTATGATTGGTGAGGCAACAAGGGATTGTGCCTTTTGCTATAGAACTGTAACTGAAAGTGTGTGTGGCCTCACTAGATGGCGAAGGACAAATGGTTCAAGTGCTGCCTTGCACCATCTCTACTGCCTAAGGCTCTACTGTGGGTGTTAAGTCAATAATGCTATGGAGTGACTGTTTCATACCACAGCCTTGGGAACTGTTGCATTCTGAATTCTCTTTTTTAACATTTTTTTATTGATTTTACATATTCTCTGTTTCGTACAATCAACATTACATATGTCCATTAATCTTTAAACTCTCATATTCCTAATATCTTACCAAATTAATAACTCCTCTGGAAACTTCCTCTACTTTTGGTCTCAGTACTTATACCTTAACTATGTGTAAGTATATATGTGTATATTATTATCTTTTCCTTTTTTCTCTCTTTTACCACAACTACAGTCTTATAAAGATATTGTACAGTATACGTTGTATACATCAATCAATAATATTTATACTTTCTTCTTTCGGATGTGCGTGTGTATATCTGGATAGATAGGTAGTTATTATCTTCTTTTCCTTCCTTCTCTCTCTTACCCCAACTATGTCTTAAAATACATTGTACAATATACATTATAGAAGTCAGTCAATAATATTTATATACATGTAAATATGTATATATAGATTCTGATGATCTCATTCTGAATTATAAAAGGAACTAAAAATCATTATTTCAGTTACATTTGATAACTGTGAATACAAATTGTTTAAAATTTCCTACTATGATGATAACAAACTGCTTTTGGGAAACCTTGGAATTACAAATGTAGCTAATAACTTTTTTTACAAGTAACTTTCCAAGTACCCCAGTATATTAGTCTGTTTCTGAGCACAATTCGAAGTCCATGACCTATATAGCCCTACATGGGTCAGGTCCAGACTATTGGAAAGCTTGTATCTCCACATATGAGCTTGCCCAAGTCTTATGATCTTCAGGGAGGGCTTTCTCTTGGTCCTCCACCTTCACAGACCCATCTGGGAGACAGGAGAGAACCTTCTTGGTGGCTGCTCCTAGGCTTTGGAACTCCCTCCCAACAGAGTCTTAGTTTTCCACCCTCCCTGAAGATCATAAGACTTGGGCACACCTTTTTTTTGCTGACAGGCAAATCCTTTATAAAATTATTATTATTTGAATAGACCTTCAGCTTTGAACTGGTTGGCACTTTTACTAAGTGCTGAATATCTTGTTACTTGTTTTCAATTAATGTTTTAAGTGGAATGGCTGCTCATTTTTTTAAAATAAACTTTTGTACTAGATATTGTTTTAGCTATTGTGTTTTATAATGTAAGCTGTTTTGGGTCCCATACTGGAAGAAAGATATGAAATTAATTAATTTTAGGACAAGTTAGCCAATCACTTTCTAGTTTAGTTTACATCAGAAATAATTACCCAATAACTAACCTCATAGTATGAAGTTCAAAGAGACTCTTTAGTGCTCTGTCATTTTTGGTGGGGAGAGCAAGAAGTAACATTTAAAAATCTGTTATTATGGAGCCTTTTTTTTAAAAAAAAACAACATCTTTGCTTTACTTCATGAACAATATCTAAATATCTTTGCTTGGACTTGCCCTTTGCAAAATGACTGCTGCTGTGTAGTGCTGCTTTTAACTTCTCATGGAGAAAGATGTCACCAATAAAATGTTGAAATGACTTCAGACAGATGCATATCATTATGGAGGCAGAGTTTTATAATGCACTAAAAAGCTCCATAGAACTTCCATTCATTTAGCTGAGTGGAGCTGGAAGGTCCTGAAAATAAAACCTCATTCAGAGATACAGCTCTATAGACAAATATATATAAAAAGAACAAGTCAACAGAGGGGAGCAGTGTATTAATTTAAAACCAAGAGGGCCGATTGGCAGCCACAGGCTGCCTCAGGTCCTGACCCAACACTTGTCATATTGAGAGCAGTTTCATTTCAGTTTTGATCTACAAGACCCAAATGAAAGCAGAAACCAGAGCCATTATTGATTGTTGATCAAATACCCTATATTCTGAAAGCCCCCTTCATAATAAAACTTATGTACATATTAATACAGCAGATAGTTATATTCAGTGCTATTATAGTTTGCTGAGAAAATACAAATGTTCTTAATCATATACACTTGGAAATATTGCTGGTTAAGATGCAACAAAAGAACTGTCTTGTGGAACTGAAAACTAGAAATGAAGTGAGATGGATTTAAAAGACTCCCAATTTCTCCTTTTCTTTATTCAGAGTGGGTCTTAAATTATCATCATGTTTGTCTTTAAATTTGTTGTATAATAGGATATATCCTTTTAAACTGGGGCCCTACATCTGCTTCCAAATGCATTTGACTGTCTGTTTTGATCTTAGAAAGGAAAGGCTAAAGCTCAGAAAGGTAGGCTTCAAGGACATTATTCCTGAACAGGAAGCAATAGTCAACACCTTAGCATAGAAGCAGAAGCTATTAGTTATTTCTTTTGCCCTTCTCTTTCCGATGTAGAAACTCATACATACATTTAATTGACTGGGCTCTGAATTCAGTTGGAAATTTGTCAATGAAAAGGGGCAACTTAATCATATTTATTTTTAAACAAATCTAACTGAATTTGGCTGGAATTTCAGCTTTGTCATTTTTTTCAGAAGTAAGATATTAATTAAGTCATTGAGCAATTAAATGAAACACAGTGCTAGGCCACCAACAAATTTTACATTACTCAGTTTTCCATCCAAAAACCTAGTTCTCTTCAATTTTTGTTGCACAACAATTTCCAATATATTTAAGTGCTGTGGGAATTGGGGAGCACAAGGTTTAGGGCACAAGTGCTAAGGAAGTGGTTGGTCTTCTCTCCATCTAGATTGTCCTCCTGTGCTCTAGAGCCAATACTGCATAAAGGCTCCTGGTTTGCCCAGGAAACTGGTCTTGAAACCCTTAAAAGTGAGACCTTTTTTTTTTGCCATTTCTGGAATCTATGGCCATTTCCGCACTACAGTGTTATAGTGCTATTATTCCAACATTCTGTGCAATTCTGGGGTTTGTAGTTTATTGAGGCTGAAGAGTTCTCTGCCTGAGAATTCTAAATGCCCCTCTCTTAAAGTGCAAAACCCTAGGATTACATAGGATCTTGAAAGTAGAGTAATAGCACTATAACAGTGTAGTCCGGAAGTGGCCTACGTGGGAACCTATCAGCTAAAGAAAGGATGAGGGTAACATGACAAAATGATACAGGAAGCTGGGGCCAGGGTGCTTACACAACACCAGTAAATGCAATAATATGTCACCAATAAAAACAATAATATATCATTAAAAGCGTAATTAAAAGAGTGTACAGGACTATGGTTCTGATAGCTTCTATGAGAAAGATAAAAGGAGGGACAGCAGTAGCTTAGTGAAGCAGCAGTCTCATGTGGAGAAATTAATGATGGCACTTCATCTTCACAAGCTACTCCTTCCTCTTCTTTTGATAGAGTGAGTACTTTTTAAAGATTTTGGTGAAGTGAAGAAGGCCTGATTCCCAGCTATGGCCCTTTTTGCACAGCATTTGCCGTGCGAAAGGGCCTCCAGAGCATTGCGCGATTCCGAGGAGCATTTCAGATGACATCTTTGCAATTATGTGATGCTGCCAGGGCTGGCAGGCGACGATCATGCACTATTTCATTTTTGGCTTGTAGCTGACAATGGTGCACAAGCGTGCATTGCTCCAGGGCCCCACGCGCACTTACCTTGCGTGTGGAACTCCAGAGCCACGGCCCTCATGGTTTCTCCCCCAGTGCAGCCTGGGAAAATACTCAGCTGCACTGTAGAAGGAAGAGGCAGAGTCCTCATGTTGCCTGCTGGCTGGCAGGCAGCTCCTGCAGAACTGAAGCAGCGAGGACGCGAGAGCCTCTCACAAGAGGCTGCTCGAGTGGTCCCCGCGCCCCCGCACCGGACAAAGGTAAAGTGCGGAAAGGGCCTATGTGGACCAGCAATATCATGTGGAGAAGATGAATACACACACACACACACACACACTTACAAATTTAACATCGTTGTGAAGAAAAAAAAAGAAATGTGTGACGTTGCCTCGCCTCACAAAAATACCCAGACATATAGATTCATTCTAGGGCTGTGATCCAGCAAATCATATGACTAGCCTCCAGAAAGGCCTTTGGCAACATCTATTTTAGGAGCAGCCGTTTGCACAGCATGCCAAACTGGCTAGGAAACTTCAGGGAAATTGAAACACTTTTTACCATACAACATGAAGGTACTGTTGTTCAGTGTGGCAGGAGCCAAAAGTCTTGCTGAGATTTCATTAGCCATGGGATGCACTAAAAAAGAATTGTCTAGCAGGCTGTGGCCTTTTTAGGTTTTCAGTCACAGGGCTGACTTTGGAAGTGTAATGAGAGAGCCAGCCTCAAGCACTTTCAGGTTTTAGAGGAACCTTTTGTTGAGAGTCGGCACCAATTTCAGTGTGTAAGCATGCACGACACCCCAGGTAATTAGCAAGCAGAGCTAAAGAAGAACTGTATTTAGCTCAGCAGCTTTTAAAACAGACTTATTTCCATTTTTTTACCGAATGTCTCTTGCCACTGAAGGCTAATGAACTAGTAATGGATCTGTCAGAAATCTGTGAAGAGACAAAGACCTCTAAATGTTGCCATTTTAGTCTATGAAAGCTGCTATTATAGTTTCCAAACATCTGATATTCATAAACATGACAGTGGAGAGGGACTTAGCATTCAATGGTAGTAGAGAGACAGCAGTGTAATTTATACACTGCAGGAGTGGAAGTAGAGAGAAAGAAAGTGTGTGTCATGAAAACACAAGTGGCAGGAGGCTGAAAAATATAGCAATCCATTCTTCTGTCACATCACTCACTAAGGTTGCTTCCAGATGTGAGGGATTTAGAAACAGCCAAGATTTGCAATCCTGCTTCAATTAGGGGCCTTTCCACGCTACACTGTTATAGTGCTATTATTCCACTTTCAACATCTTATGGAATCCTGGGGTTTGCAGTTTAGAATTCTCAGCCAGAGAGCTCTTTGGCCTCAATGAACTACAAACCTCAGAATTCCACAGGATGTTGAAAGTGGAATAATAGCACTATAACAGTGTAGTGTGGAAAGGCCCTAGGTCTCTGGGATCCCAATGTATTTTGTCAGTGGGTGAGTAGTTCCTTTTCCCTTATCAGGACCCTATGAAAGTAAGGAGATATTCCTTTTCCTCCTCATTCCTCCCTCCGCATTAATATCATTCCCCTTTTTCCCAGTTCAGGACTCAAGGTGGCTTGCAAAAGATTTTAAAAAAATCATTTAAAAATTAAGTTAAAAAGTGATTAAACTATCAAAACAACTAGAACCAGCTCAAAACATAAAACATTTAAAAAGAACAACAAAGATAACAAACAGGAAAACCAGCACATTGTTTAGGCCAGATGGGCAATGTACAATCAGTCCTCAAAGGCCTGTCAGATAGGAAGGGTGCCACTCTAACCTCTCTGTGAAGGGAGTTCCAGAGCCTGGGGGCAGCCACTGAGAAGGCTCTCTTCTATGTTCTGACTAGATATACCTGTGAGGGTGGTGGGGTACAGAGAAGGGCCTCCTTGAGGATCTCAAAGCATGGGCAGGTTTGTAAGGAAGACAATGGTCCTTAAAATAGCCTGGTCCTGGAGGAAATTATTTAATCCTTTCCACAGCCTGAAAACACACACATATCCTGCAGCCATGATTATGATTGTTTCTGTGATGGCTGCAATTTAAGGAATTTGGTGAAAAATGGATGTTTTGAGGTCCTAGGAAATTTCAAATGTGAGATAATTTAGCCTGGCACAGGATCACCCTTGTCAGTGTTATGGCTGACAGGGGATTTAAATGTGGATCTCTTTATTACCTGTACGGACACTAACCACTACACCACACTGGCTCTCATATCTCTTCTCACATAGCTCTCACACATAAAGTGGAATGTATATATAACTATTTCTCTTACCACAAAAGTCATATGATAAGCTGTAAGTCATACAATGAATTTATGCCAGGGTGGGGATATTCGTGATTTGGAGGAGGAAGAGCAGGAGACATTTATATTCCAGCTTTTTCCCAATCCTGGGATTCAAGATAGCTTACAACAATTAAAATCAGTAACCATTCACTACAACACACCGCCTTTCTTTCTAGCTACTTTTCTCAACCACTGATACATTTACAGAATTTGTAACACCTTACATGTGCAATATTGCCTCAGTCAGGAGCAAAAGAAAACAGAAGGATACTAGCAAAGATAGAACTGCCATCCATGGTGGGTGTTCTACCTTTCATGGTTCGCCATCTTTCAAGCTGCATATTGCATTCCTCGGGTGTATCTCATATTTTTGTGTTAACTCACTGGTTCTAGCACTGAGTAACTCTTCTTATGGTAATTATATGGTGTCACATGTTCATCTTAAGTGCGTAGCTATCCATGTTTTAAAATAACTTGAGCTGACAACACTGCTGCGTTTGTGGGAGATATTTAAAAGAACCACAATAAAAAATCTCTTAATATATATTGTTCTTTGGTCACTTCATCTCAAATGGCCCTTTGAGCTAGGCTGGGAATTTTGTTTCACTACTAAAATGTGCTTTTACCTATCCCAAAAATACCACTCTCTCAAATGGAACCATTAGGATCAAAATTACCATCATGCTTCATGTCAGTTAACCTTCCAGGCTGTAGTATTTCCTATTTCTAAATATGGTTGTGAAAGCTGGACAGTGAAGAAAGCTGTCAGGAAAAATGTGGTGTTGACGAATGTGGTGCTGTACAGAGCCATGGACTGCTAAAAAGAAAAATAGATGGATCTTGAAGAAAATCAAGCCTAAAGTGAAGATGATTAAACTGAGCCTATCATATTTGGACATATAGTGAGATGATGTGACTCTTTGTAAAAGACGATCATGCTTGGTAAAGTGTAAGGCAATAGGAAAAGAGGAAGGTTGCAATACAGGTAGATAGACGCAATCAAGGAAGCCACAGTCCTGAATTTGCAAAACCTGAACAGGGCTGCTGCTAACAGGGGATATTGGCGGTCTCCATCCATCAAAGACAATAGGATGGCAAACAAGAGCAACAGCAGCATCAACAACAAATGTTTTGTATATAGTATGTGCAAGAAGCCTAGTAAGAAAGGACCAAAAATGTTTTTATGAAATCATGGCTATGATTTGATTTTTTTTCAAAGTTATTGATTGTGATTTAACTTTGTCTGAGGAGAGGGCATGGCCTTTGATCACTATATAGAATAAAGTGCAGGTCTGAATGTTTAAGAAATCTATCTATCTATCTATCCATGCATACCAAAGCAGTTTCTTTATCTTTTTAGAAAGTTGCTTCCATCACAACTGAGACCCAGTGGCTGCTGCAGAGAGCTCTTCATGCCAGATTCCAGCCTCCATTGTTCTTGTCACAGGGGGAGAAGAAGACCAGGCAGATCTCCATCATGCTGGGATTTAGCTGCTACTGAACTTTTTTCTTCCTCTCCTCCCTTTCGCTTATGTATGTTGCTTCTTACTTAGATTGTAAGGAAGGGACTGTGAAATTAACTATGTCTAAGCCACTCACAATAGCTTTTAAAATACTTACAATAGACAAGAGCACCAGTTACTGGAACATTGGATGAATACTGAAAGTATATATGTGTACCGTCAAAATAACTTTTTGTATATTTAAATATATTTAACAAAACAGTTAAAATGAATACAAGTACAGATAGAAAGTTCTCAATATGGTAATGCTTAGATTTAGCATTTCAGAACGATTTTGGAGTTCTCAACAAGGGTTTGTTTTCATATTTGCTCTCAGTATTTCTCCTCTCTGTTAAATCACTGCAGAAAACATTGTCGTGGGAGTGTTGGGCTGATGAAAGCTCACCAATTCTTCAGCTTAATCCCTTTTAGTTATTTTGATTCTATCTGGATCCTTTGTAAAAGTTGGCCAAAATATCACTGTATGAGCAACGATTCTACATGGATGAAATGATGGTACCCAGTCTCCAGTTAACCCACACTTTTGACCCCTCTGTATCTCTTGTCCATCCTATGCCTAACATCTGTGCATGGATCTTGTCATTTCCTAACTTCAGACTGTTTTCTCCTTCATATTTTTCTTCCTCTACACTACCTAATTGCTCACTTCTCTGATTGCTACTTCACAGCATTCAGAAAGGCCACACTTTCCACCCTTTCTTAAACAAACTCCTTTGACTACCACCCTGTTCCTTCCTACCCTTTATTTTTCAACTCTCTTCCTCAACAACTATTTAATATTTAATTTAATTTAATTCTATATAAAATTTAATTTGTCCCACCTTTTCCCTGCCCTGGAATTCAAGGAGGCTTACAACAGTTAAAACAGATACAACTGAGGACATTGCTGTAGCTTCCCACTGTTTACGTCCTCCAATCTATCCTCCAGTCTGGTCTTCGACAAATGTCTCACTGCCAGATCCAGAGGTCACATTTGCCTTGTCTTCTGTTTGTTGCCCTTTATCACTCCATCTCTTACTTAACTGCATTTCTGTCCTTGCTTTCCTGTCCTCTCAGTTCTCTTCCAACCTGTCTAATCATCCTTTCAGTATTTTCAGAGGGCAAAGCTCTTCCTTTCTCTGTCAGGATCTCTTAGGACAGTTTTCTTGGCCCTCTGTTATACTGTATTTACCTAGTTTCCCTGCAGGACCGCATCATATTCCATGACTTTCAGCACAACCTATTCACTTGTAACTCCTAGCTCTTCTTCTCCAGAACTTTCTGTTCCCATCCAATCAGGTATTTCCCAGTATCTGGCATTTCCACATGGATGCTTCATTGTGAAGGGTGGGGAGGGAAAAAGGGAAACTTTCTGGCAATGTTCCAATAACTGCCAGATAGATGGGAAAATAAACTTGAAGTCACTATGATTTTGAGTGAAAACAGGCCATTTAGCACAGCAAGAGAGCCTGTGAAAGACTCTCCAGCCACTGCACTTACTTCCAGCATGGTGGTAAGACACCAAGCAGGGTTGTTGTTATTTTTCTCCTACCAGTTTTTCTTTCTTTCTTTCTTTCTTTCTTTCTTTCTTTCTTTCTTTCTTTCTTTCTTTTGCATTTTGTGCAAAACTGTCTCTGCACAAAACCAGTGATTGTTTCCTTTGTGAAACTAAGCTCACATACAAGCCAACCACAAATGAACAGGGTGATCACAAGGAAAGAAAACAAGAACCAATCAGTGCTATCATTTTTACTAGTCTTTGCAATAAGGCAACTGTTACTACCTTTTATAGTTTTGCACATAAATATATTTCAAAAATGCAGAATAACTTTCTGATACCAGAGGGAAAAAAAATCTCACTTTCACACATAAGGGTTTTTTTATATATATATTTTTATTTTGCATTGTCCCATTTAATATGTAAGGATAAACCAAGTCCGGATTCACATTCCCAAAGACATCCCTTGGAACATTTTAGAAACACATTAGCACGTTCCTATGGCACGGGCATAAGATGGGCAATACTGCGAGAGAGAAGAAGAAAACAACTAAGAAATTTTCTGTGGAAACTGCTTACAAAAGTGACTAAACTCACATTCTTTAAATAACAGGTTGAGAATGGTTAAGCGTACTTGGATTAAATAGGCTTTCCCTTCCTAACAAGAGAATTTCCCTCTATTAAATAAGCCTCCAGTATCCTTTTCTTCAGACCAGATTTCCCTGAGCTGCATCCTAGCCACGAGGAACAGATTGTGAACAGGAGTGCCTTCAGCTCTTCCTGTTGCCTTTGGCTTTTAGGATGATTCTTCTTCAGAGACTATTTGCTAAAGGCCCTTCTGGCCAGAACTCTGCTAAAATACTCTGTGCTCAGCTCTGCTGCTTCCTAGAAGCTTCATCACAACTTCCTAGCACAGATTCCCTCTCTCCTTATTCATCAACTGTAGCACTTATCTTTCCTGTTCAAGTCCCATAGACTGGAATTGCCTGTCCCACATCCCCAAGCACACTCTCATCAGCCAATAACTATTAAGCTTGAACTTGTCACCAACTGATTTGGTTTTCCACCCACTCCCCTCTTGTTCAGCGCCTTTGGCCAGTCATGCTCCTCATGAAACTTTGAACAGCAAACTGCATTTTTAGACTTCTTTGGCCCATCAAAACAAAGGCAGCTCCTCCCCAAATTGCCCGCTGAAAGACTCCCATCCATAGCAGCTATAACCATAGAAGTCTCAGCATTTTTAGGGTCAGTACTAAAGACATAAAAACTATGTGCAAATTTTCTTATTTGAACACTTTAAAAACCTGTCCCACTGGAGAAAAAAACAAACAAACAAGGGTTTGGGGCAGCATCTGAGGACTTATGTGGAAATTTCATTTGTGAAAGAAATGCTGGATTTATGCCAAAAATGTTCTGAGCAAAAAGCAAACCAAACCAAACCAAAACAAACGTGTTTTTTTTGCTCTTTTAAAAAAATATTTTTAAAGAAATGTTCTTTCTTGAAAAATTCTTGTCACTCAGGAGTGAAAAATCTCAAATCAATTGACACTTTTTAATAGAGTATATAGATCTACTGAGACATCTTTTCTTGTTTTGGACAAAAGCATTTATGATAATTCCGTGAACCCCTGATAATATACTGCTGCTGGATATCTTTCTTATTGCACCATAAATCAATTCTGAAAGAGCAATAAGTATCCCTAAGATCCTGTCTGATCTTGGAAGCTAAGTAGGATCAGCTCTAGTTAGTATTTGGATGGGAGACTACCAATGAATACCTGGTGCTGTAAGCTATACTTCAGAGGAAGAAAATACCTCTTGAGTATTCCTCACCTAAAAAAACCCCGTGAAATTCAGAGTAGCTGCTGTAAAAACAAGCATGGATTCACTGAGCTGACGTAATGGAGGCACCATCTGGTTGAGTTGATGATGAGCAAAAGGAAAGGTTTGGCTGAAGAGCATCAGGAGAAGGGATTAGTTGTAAGCAAAATCTTCTCATGAGTAGCAGCCTTTTCAGGGGCAAGTGGAACTCTTTTAAGTAGCATTGTTCTCAAATGGAAATTAAGGCAGAATGACTTTCAGCATTGAGGTGTAGTGTAGGCTCTTGGGCAAGAGCAGCATATAAGCCTTGATGCTGGCCAAGTATAGCACCAAGCACAACTTTCAATGTTGCTTGGATTGGTGGCAGCCAAACCCAGGATTTCTGGTTCCTGTTAACTACTCTGACACCTATGACCTGAGATTGTGTATTATCTCTTGTGGGATTATCTGTGTCTGGATGTCACCTTGCTCTGATGACCTGTTTGACTCCAGACTGTCTTGACATTGGCCAGGGGACTCACTGCTCTGAACTGATTTGCTGACTAGTAGGATTTGGCTTTAATTTATTGTATCCACTACTGTACCTCTGATTTGTTCTTTTGCTGGACTTTGACTGAGTGGACTGCCAAGCTCCTTGCCTTGGGAGGGCACAGATTCATCTACCAAGGAACAAGAGAGCGAACAACTCTGGAAGCCTGGAGTATGTAACTGTATTTTTTTTTAATGTGTCCCCAGTTTAGACTTTATTTTTGAAGTAAGTTTTTTTTCAGCGGGAAAAGCAGTTCTAAAGGTCTGATCAAACTCCAAAGCCAGGTTCCTATGGTGTTTCTGTCAGAGAAGTAAGGCAGCCAGCTGGCTCACAAGAGAAGCATCCATGAGTAATTTTAATCAATGACCAATAACTGTAACTATAATCTAAAATTCTACTGAGATAAGTGAAATTGGTTTGTGTGAAATTATTTTTAAGATGGCCTTTCATTTTTGTCTAAAACAAGACAAAACATTTTACAAAAATATGGTTCATTCTATATCGGTTACATTATTATTATTACTAATACTATTATTATTATATTTTTTGTATCCCACTTTTTCCCCAAGTGGCTCACAATTTAAAACAACACCATTTAAAACCATGCATATTAAAATAGAATTAAACTGTTTACACAATTAAAACAACAGCTCAATCAATCATCATCATCATCATCACCAACAACAACTTTGGTATGGAAAAGAATGCTGCTAAACTTACATGCTGTATTGGGCACATGTACACTGAATTAAATACACTTTAGAAAAATGTTTGGGGAAATCTGATTATTTTGAAGGGAAACTCCCAGTCCCAAGACACCCATGCTGTTAACCCAATCATTTCCAAAGGTATAAAAGCAAGGGCTTCCTTTCTCTGTGACAGCGTATTGATGGAGACGTATGAATTTAAGTAACCCACTGTACTAGAAAATTATCTGTCTCAGACTGCAAGCTGCTCCTGTGTTTCACCTCTGGAGAGCTGCTGTTGTTTCAGCAAATATATGACAAGGACGAAGATGGACAGAGACAATTAACTGCATTTCTCATGGGCTTTGTGTAATGTACAAGCCAATGATTTGAAACCAAGCCCCCCAAAGCTCCAAATATATGGCAGGGTAAGTGGGCTGATTTGATTTCTTACCTACAGAAGGGCATTAAGCAGCTCAAGTCAGGGTTGCCTGCAGCATAACTTTAGCTGTATTCAAGGACTGCTTGAGTCAGGAAATGTTTGTATGTGTGCTTGAATGCCAGCTTGTTCTCAGAGCATCAGCATTAGGAAGCAACCTGCTCCTACTTTAGCTTTGTTTGCTGTTTGTGTTTATTATCTGAGTCCTGGTTTTCATCTCATTCGTGATGAATGGTGGGGTTACTTAGGAAGGTTGTTTTTAGGACACCGGTATGCTATGTTGTGCAACTTGCTAGGTTTTAGTCTAAGTTTCCTCACCCATCCATCATGCAGGAAGCCAGAAAACTAGTATAAAACAGATACCTCTCCCTGATCCAATCAGCTTTTACAGTTTAGTAAATAGCAGTCCCAGGGAACATGAGCACCATTAAGACAGCAGGAAATAAGAAGAATCTAACCCTTGTGTTACCTCAAAACATAGGTGCCATGAGGGCTAACCCATCATGCCAATACCTCCAAGCAAAAGTGCGGAATAATTAGCTCAAAAGTGGAGGTTTACAAGATGGGGGTAACTGAGCAAGAACTGACTACCAGTGTTTACAGGCTCACACAGGAAAAGAACCAGCCAAAGAGTAAAAGTAGACTAAAAATATGTTTTATTGAAATAAATTCCCTCACGCAAGCAATAGTTCAAGCACTCACTCAATCACACAAGGCTAACCAAAGGTAAGGAAGGAAAATGGGATAGAGGGCTTTGAGGGCTTTGGGCAATATTTACCAGTCCAGAGAGAAGTAGAGGAAGCAGCAACGTGGCTTAGGTTCGAAACCTAAGGACAGTTCTTGTTCAGGAATTGGATGGACAGAGTGGTGTCTGGATCAGCAAGAGACTGCACTGGACAGCCTGAAATCAGGGGTATTTGTAACAGAAAAGTGTCCCAAGGGTATGACTGTGACTCACACTCCCAGCTAAGTGGACAGTGGGAGTTGTAACACAAACAATGAAGTCCAGACAGAGTTGATGGGTGTTGTATTTGAGTGACAAGGGAATAATGGTTGTCATAATAGCTGGATTTTGTGGAGAGGTGGGGAAACAATAGAAAAACATCCAGGGTTAAGTCAAACATAATTTGGTGGGAAACTTCCCTATTTCAGCATTGAGAGTCCAGCTAGATATTTCATGCCTATTGTATTCAGAGCAGCTGTACTGCTATCCTCAACTGACTGGGTCTTCTGCCTAGAGGTAAGTGAAGCTGACCTTCCTTGCCATGTCATGTTTATAGTCAGGAATTTCCCTCTTCCAGAGTGACCTTGCAGTTACCTTATATCAAAGGCCGATTAATATGATGTCAATTGAATATTATTCACCAATTAAACCATGCCAGTTCTAGGGGGTGTGTGGGGTTGTAATACTTTTCCCTCACTCACACCAGATTTAGACTCCATCAAGTTGAATCTCCATCTCCATAGAGCTTGGAAATGGTATTTGCTTGGAAGCAAGCTCTCAGAACTCTCCAGGCAGCATGGTTACTGGGAGTTGCAGTTCAAAAAAGAAACTTTCTCAAGTTCTGTTTCATCCAGGGATAAACAGCCAGTGCTGTTTGCTGAATGTCTCTTCCAGCCCCTGCTCATGACCTCAGTTTCTCTCTCCTTTCTTTCTCTGCAGTTCCACCTCTATTACTCCCTACTTGGTTTTATTTTCTTCTATAGTCTTGGAGCTTTCTACCACAGAGTTGGAAGTCTGACCTTGGCTACATGTACCGGTTGGTTCCTTTCATGTCTATTTTGCATGCCCTTTTGAGATGCTTGCCTAGGGAATAGAAAAGGGTTAGGTAAAGCAACTTGTCTAGTCAGAACTCATTTCACGGAACATAGCACTAGACATGGCAAAGATAGCAGCCTATATAATTTTTTTTTTAAGAAAGTGATTGAAAGTGACATTGTGGAGTGGGGGTAGGGGAATGTATGGCCTCCAAATCTGTAGGACTGCAACTCCCATCAGCACTTATCAAGATAGCCCATACTGAGGGATGATGGGAGCTACGGTCCAATGAGATCTGAAAGGCTACCAGTTCCCCAACCCCTTTTAGATCATCAGACATTGTAAACACTGCAGATTTCATTTTACCATGTATGAATACAAAACACCCAGACATTGTTGATGTGTGAGGTCATGCTTCCCCTTTCCATTTCATTACTAGAAAAAAAAACCTGGTTACAGGATGAATATACTCAATTTGTTAGTACTAGGGCCTAAGCATCATGTCTGGCCTTTCTTGCATCAGTTTAAAGGTCACATTTATACTTTACTCACTTGTCTCAGCAAAATGAGCAGAGAGGAAGTAAAAGTAGCAACAGAGTTCATGGCTTGCGTAAGTGATCTCTGAGCCTTTAGGGCTGTAATGTAAAGCATACCCATTGAATTGTGTTTTAACTTTTGTACTAAAAACTTTAAAATAGTACTGTGTTTTTAAAGCATTTTATGCCACCTTGAATCCCATGCCGGAAGAAAAATGGGATATTAATTAGTTAAATAACATTGTATTGTATAAGGAAATAAGAAATAAGAAAATAGGAAAATAAGAAAGCAGTGCAGTCTATGAGAAAAGACCATAGCTAAAATATTGGGAATGCACAAACGTGACAGAAAGATGTATCCTGAATTCACATTCATGGTTTACAAATTAGCATACAGGTGAAACATGGATTGCCATTTTTTTTATTCTTTGAACTGGGGTCACTGATCATCTGTGGCTAATGCTGAAATTCTGAACACTGACTTTTTGCAGAGGGAAGGTGCGTGACACACTCTAAAATTAGGGTGGAGGAATGATTTTATCTTAACTGTTTTAATAGAATGGGCTATCCCCAAATCACAACAGGAAAAGTTTGCTTTTGCTGCCTGTTTTCCACAGCACTATGATGATTAACCTTCTTTCCATATGTAAATCAATTGTTTTACAAAACAAAACACAACAAAATGAAAACCTGGTTTCAGATATCTGGAAATATCCCTCTTGGAACATGCCAGTCTACAGTCTTAAAAGAGATGATGGAAAATGACAATGGAAAGATTATTCTACTTCATACCCTATCTGAATAAAAATTTCAGCTCTGAATGGCAGGTATGCCATTCTGGAAAGATCAGCTTCCTTGATAACTGAAGGAAAGCACAAAGAGACCACTTAGAAAATTTTCAAATGTCATTCTCCATTGCTTAAGATCCAACCAACTATACTATGTTATTACTGTTTTATTTTACGAATACATTTACACCCCACTCTGTATCAGAGGATCTCAAGGCATTGTACAAGAATGCTAGGCCTGTAGGCATTTCCTGTTCTGTTTATCATAATGTTTCTACTTTTCTTTTGTTCAAAATTAATAGAAAACATTTTTTAAAAAGAATTTGAAGCGGATAACACTTATTTTACTGTGACAAATTTTGGAACTCATGCTTTCATTAGGAATGGACAAGTCTGCTGATTCTACTTGCTGCTGCATACAGATTTTTTTTAAAAAAACCTTCAGGTTCTTTTCATCCATGTAAATGTCATTGAATTTTAATAAATCCCTCCATAATGAACTGAACTGAAATTCTCAGCAATCCCTAATTTCAATAGGCACATCTACTTCCAACATGGAAAGAACTGTTTTGTACCTGCATGATATACAGAAATTAATGATGAGCAGCCTCTCATGGGAAGGGGAAAGGGAAGTGGAAGGGGGCAACTCTAATTCAGCACTAACCTGTTTGAACACACAGTGATTCAAACCTACTCAAGCACTTAATATCTTGAGCCTGGATGAGAAAATCTGCCAATTTCTTCCACATTTGAACTTTTTCAAGTCCTGAGTACCTTCTACCCCAAATAAAAAAGAAATTTGAGTTCAGAATCAGATGTGTGTATGTGGGGATGCAAATATTGAAACTGTAACACACATTCGTTATTTGGTTTATTGTATAGAGATGTACGTGGACAGTTAATTGTCCATTTAGTTTTACGTCAATCAGGCTATTCAGCAGATTAGCATGTGAATTTCCTTCTTGAACACCATGTTTCTGCAGAAAAAATAAAAAAGGTAATTTTTTTTCAGCAACTGCTATTAAAATACAAGCTACAATCCAGCCCTGTTCTTAAAAGAATCCGGTGTTTTTATATGTATGCCAAGATCCATTTGGCTATATTTTTATACCTCTTTTAGTATCGAGGTTATATTTTTGATATATGATTGTTTCAGCTTCAGTATTAACCATTGTTGATATGTATCATACTTGTTAAAATGACAGTAGCCACTGGCTTAACATAAATAAAATGTTATTTGATGGAATTTGAGAATTTGGATAAATGGTGGTCCAAAATGGACTGCAATAAAATGTTCACCATAAAGAGAATATGCCATTATCACAATCCATTTTAGATGCCTTGTGCCTTTTCTCTTCTGCAGCTATGGTTCATCAGAAAATGTCTTTCAATTAATTAAGAACTATTGCACAGTTCTTGCATTGGTGTCTGGGTTCATTACATTTCCCTCCTCTGAGCCTTGCCTATCCAGGCAACCTAAAGCTATTGTAGAGAGCGTACGAAGGCACTGCAATCATATTAGCCGACCTTTAATTATTCAGAGCTCTTTCTGATAAAATGGTGCTGCAGGACAATGAGAGCTAATTCCCAAAAGATTAGATTAGATTTTCCTCTTCTTTTCTGTCTGTAATTATTTCTATCAGATAAGTTATTTGTTATGCAAGCTTACCTTCAAAAGCATGTTTGTTAAAAAAAGAAAAGAGGAAGAAATCCTTTGTAGGCCCTACATATGATTAAACAGCTTTTGACAGAGCAGAATGAATAATAATGATAAAGACCTGTCAAATGGAATTTTAAGCACTTTGGCCTATGCATCAGAAGAACATCTGGCATCAAAAATACAATGCATTTTTTCACAAGGAGAAATAGACAAGGGGCAGAATAGAGAGAAATTTCCAGATCTGTTCATGGCAACATTTTGCAAGTACCTGCTGAGTTAATTAGCAGATCTATATGTGTTGTTCCAAGGTAGTCCTGAGTTATGACCAAATCTCACTTTAATGTTACTCTGCTCTGCATCTGAAGAAGGGGATTGATATACATGAAAACTCATACTAAAATTAAAATCTTGAATCTTAAAAATGTTGCAACATTATGCTCTCCCCCTACTTTCAATGGGGAATTTGCAACCATCTACCCACCATGATAAAAACAGTGGAGTTCTAACACAATGTGAAACTGAGGAAACCGGTGCTATAAGATGGTAGTTTCATGTTCAGTATACCTTAAACAATCCTTCTCTGTCTCTCTGAAATGGAAAATCCAAGATATGATTACTGGAACTTTTTGTTTGTGATCTGATGAAACATTTCAGTGCACTTGAAAAGTTGCATTCATACATAAAATAAAACTTAAAAGCAAAAGACAACAAAATAAGTCTTCTACCAGTAGAAGCAAGGAGACTAACATGTTGATTACAACCTAGCTATCCAACATCTCTGGCTTTTATACTTTTCAGAATGTTGTAGCTCAGTTCTCAGCAGTTTAAATATATATTGGATGTGGATTTTAATACATATTTTGAAACAAATTTGCCTTTAAATGTGTGTTTTGAAAGGCAATATATATTGAAACAAGTAGTTGAATAGCTGAGATTATTCTCCTCTGTTTCCCAAGCATCGATTTATGGCAAAATCTTAACTATGGATAAAAACTTTTGAAAAGTGAAACAGGGTGAAAATTGGGAGACTCATCCACCCCTAGTTCCTTCAGCTTTCCTTCTTTTACTTTGCACATTTGTTGTTTTGTTTTAGCCACTATTCGCAACATTAGAAGGAAGGAGTAATGGAATCAGGAAAACACACACACGCACAACATGCAAAGCAAATATAAAGAAGCAAAGAAGAGAGGTACTAAAAGTCCTGATGATTTTGCTACCCTCCTCTTCCTTCTTCTGTTCATTTTATTTTTATTAATGAAAGGGAAATAAACTTTGTTTAGAGCAGGGTCAGCAATGTCAGGCTGAAGTGAACTGTAAGTCACTTCAGCAAGAAGTGAACTGTAAGTCAACATCCATTTCACTTCCTCTTAGGGGGAAAAAAAGGCTTTCCCTGTACTTAAAGTGGCTCAGTCATCCCCCAAAGCACAGACAGATTACCTCTGTGTATCCGGGAGAGCATTTGGGGGCATTTCCCTTCCAAATTCTCTTTGTGAAAAATGAACCATGGGGTAGGGCTTCATCCTCACCCATGATTTATAGCAGAGGTGCATCTAGAGTGGGGCGAGTGGGGCACGTGCCCTGAGCACCGGTGTCAAGGGGCAAAAGCAAGCAGTGCCAGAAGCTGCAGAGGAGGAGAAGGAAGTGGCCCAGGAGGTAGGGGCACAACTTCGACACTTGCCCTAGATGCTCTCTATACTAGATACACCTCTGGTTGAGAGCCCTTGGTGAAGGCAAGTTCAGAGAATGGTAGCTAGAATTGTGGCCTCCCCTGACTAGAAATGAGGCAGAATCATCTTGATGAGAATTTGTGCAAATCTGCAAATTTCTTTATATTCAGGATGGTAAGAACTGCAGGTTTTTTTCCTTTTAAAATATTAGTGTGGCAAAAACTAACAAAATTGCAAAAAGCAAAAAACTGACAAAATTGTCACTCCAGGATCAGGTCCTTGATTGCTTGATCTTTAAACATCTGGGTCTGAATCTCTACTGTATTACAATTGCCATCGCTTTTTCCTGAGACGTTCCCCTATAGTTTAAGGAGAGGTCTGTGCTGTGGAGGACTCTCCACAGCTGTACTGAATGGCAATTCAGCAGTGGAGAATGTTTGTTTCTGTGTTTAGAGAACTTATCAACTTCTACCTATTTCTTTGTTACCTCAAAACGTGGGTGACTCAGATGTCCACCTGAGATGCCAGTACCTTCATGAAACAGTGGGCCATATTAGCTCAGAGAGGAGGCCTGGGTGGAGGCATAACCTAGCAGGATCTTTTACACCTGTATATACTGGTACCCATGCAGAGGTACCAGCCAAAGATTTTGAAAGTAAGTTTTGTTTTATTGGAGGGAATTAACAATCATACACATACAGGATCCCAGCAGCCTCGCAATCACACAAAGCTAACGAAAGGAAAAGGGAAGAAAAATTGGATGGAAAGAAGTTAGGGCAAAGTGGGTGATAACTTACATAACCAGAGAGAAGAGATAAAGTGATGTGGCTCAGACTAAGCGTCCAAGGGTAGCACAAGAATGGGCATCAGAGAAGCAGAGTGACAGCCTATGTTCAGCATACTATGGGTTATCTGTGCCAGAGCCTTTCTCTGCCCAGAGGGGGAAAGTGTTAATGGCTCTCTGGCAGAATAGACAATGGGGTCTGGAATGAGCTAATGCTTTAGCATTAGGTGATAAAGGACTGATGGGAATCATGATAACTCCTTAATAGTGGGACACGTGAGGAAACAAAAGGGGAATTTTGACAGGCAGAGGAAAAGTTTTGAAAACAATTGGTTGCTCTGTGGAAGCAGTTTTAGATGCAGTTGTTTCTAAAGGTTAAGTAGTTGAGGGACAAGTCCATCATTTTCTGGGCTTCCCTGACTATGACCTGGCCATGCCCTGCGGTCCAATCTGACATACTTTGGCATCTCATGTGTTCAGCCAGTCCTTGTTCAGCAGCATAATGTTGCAGCCATAGCAGTGTGTAATTTATATCTCATGCCAATTAAATGATATTTGTCAATTAAACCATATCATGGAGTAGGGGTGTATGGCCATAGTTTGTTCATAATCAGGGCAGAAAGAATTTTAGATATATAAAAATTTAAATGAGAGAGAAAGCAGAACTTGAGAATTTTCCATTGTTACCGCAGACTTTCTCATCCCTACTTCTGACGTTCCCCTTCTGTCACAAGTATTGTCATCTCTACTGGAGCACTGGCCATAGAGACGAACCTGTCCAGTACTAAATAGTTCTCTCAGATGTCTCTGTCAGGAGTTTAGAATTCTTCCCTAACTGGGTTAAGTGGTTGGATAATTTTTAATGTATTAAAAGCAAACGTGGTGTAATTATCTGCAAGAATTAAAGGTTTTCATTTTTTAAAAACATGCTTTCCTTTTACCCTGCCCTCATGAGCAACAGGGGGTGATGTTCAGGCCTGCTTCCTAATCAGTGATGGCTGATTGTAACTCTCTGAAAACATATCCCAATCAATACGTTGATTGCAAGTATCCTAGCTTTATATCCAGTGTTCTGAAGTATGCATATTGGAGGGAACCTGTAGAAATCACAATATCACACTTGTATAAACGTTTGCAGATCAGCAGAATCAGATAGAAATATTTGTTTTGGAAGATTAGAAAGGTGTGAAAGGTTGATTTGAAGAATAAATAAAGGGACTTCAAGTAGTGTTTAATTACATCAGAACTGGAATCATAATTAATCAGTATATGTACACTCCAGCATCCTGGAAGATAATGAGATGCAAGAGTATTACTGTCTGCATTAGCCTATATATGTCATAGTGCCCTCCGTCTATTGACTTTATAGCTGTGGAACAAGGAAGATCAGGCTGCATTAAACTTGCATAGGACTGTAATAGAAGGAATGCAAAAATAAATGCCCTGATAGCTGTAAAGCCACTGTTATCTTATTAATATAACATGATAGGGAGAGGAAAAATGGTTACATACAAAGCCCGCAGGTATCCTTGCAATGGAAACTATAGAGAAACTGAGAAAACAGTAACAATATACAGTCTTTAGCATAAACAAGGAAAATGCATAGGGATTATATGTGATAGTCTAATTAATAGGAGCCAGCATGGTGTAGAAATTTGAGTTTTGGACTAGGATCCTGGAAGACCAGTGTTCAAATCCTACTTAGCCATGGAAACCCACTTAGTGATGCTCAACAAGTCACACTTGCTCACCTTTAGAGGAAAGGAATAGCAACCTTCTTTTGAATAAATTCCTAGGAGAGGGTTGTCATTAGCTGGAGTTGACTTGAAGGTAGATGACATTAAAAAATATGTGATTTATATAATTCTCTTTTTAAACTCACTGTTTTTTTGCGGGGGGAGGACCTTGGATAATACTAATTTCATTTTTAATTTACACTTCAAATGGGAAGTGTTTCAGACATGCCTCATTGATATTAGGTATTGCTTTAAGTGATGGAAGAGGGAAAAATGCATATGCACAGCTTTTCTGTGGGTGTGATTTTCTTGCCTTGCTTTGTGATGTCTGTGTTGAAAGACAAACAAAAAGATCTGCCAATATGTCACACCTCAGATACATTTGGCTTCTCAAGCTGAACTGAATAATGACAGGGAGCCAGAAGAAAAAAGGAGGGGAGAAAGCAGCTTATGGAGTGAAAGGGTGAGCTGCATAAAGGTGAGCCAGGAGAGCGTTGTTTATTATTATTAATAATAATAAATTACTAAGAGGCTACAATCAAGGAGTCAGTAGCTGATGTTATTTTGACTCTGCATGACTGGGATATGTAGAGTTCAGGAGAGAGGTTTAATTTCCAATGTTTTTTTTTGGGGGGGGGGGAGGTGATGAGAATCACTTTAGTTGATAAATTCTTTGCACTTTAATTAATAAATGAAGTAATGGATTCATTTTAAATATGTTTGCATACTAAAAAACCCCTTCTGTTTAAGTGTCTTTTTGTGATACAGAGAAAAGTGTAGAATAACCTTCAACTATAATATATTATATCAATTCTATTATATTGTTAAAAAGAAAGGCATTAGAGCAACACTCTTCTTCTCATATTACAGCAATAGGCAAAAAACAACATTGTCTTCCAAATAAACAAATATACTTTTAATGTACAACCCAATCCATTAACATTCATCTTCAATTATACAAGTTGGCTTCCACGACTTAATTGATTGAAACTTTACCTAATTTAGTAACACATAAAGACCCTGGTTTGCTAATTTGGGCTGTGAGTTAAGTGCAAATTTGTTGAAGGTAGCGATTAAGCTGTCAAGGTTTATCTTTCATCCAAATGATTGCATCCTGCCAAAATATCTCAGAAGCATGATTAAAGTCCCACAGTTTAGTTGATGCAAAGAACTGGTTAAAAGCTGATGTCAAAATTTTGGAGACAGCTTGATGACAAACTCTCTTCAGTGCAAGGTTTTTGAACTATATCAATTCTTGCAGCTCAAAGTATTTTTGACAGATTTCTAAGTTGTTTGGCCATATTACATTCTCATGAGCCATGAAGCTAAGGAGACAAAATGATCCTCTCATATTATTTATTTACATATTTATTCATTTATTTCATTCCTTTATGCCTCACCTTTCCCTAGTATTGGGACTCAAGGCAACATACAGAACATTAAAACCAGAGCAGATTTTTTAAAATGTACAAAATAATTAGTAAAATATATAAGTTATTCTAAAAAGCAATTGAACAATTTATAGAATTAAAACTATTTTTTAAAAAATGTTAAAAGATAGGATTTTTTTTTTTTTTTTAAAAAGGCAGCACACCATTAAAAGCCAATTGGAATAAGAAAGCGGAAGGGGAACAATGAAAGAGCTATCTGAAGCTTCTTATGCAGAAAGTTCTAAAAGTTGGGAGCAGCCACCAAGAAAGACATTCTCCTTTGTACCCACCAAACATGTCTCGGAAGGTGGTGAGACTGAGAGATGGACCTCTTCCAAACATCACAGAACTCAGGCAGGTTCATAGAGAAAGATACATTTCTTTGGATAGCCTGGACCTTTTACTACACCTTACACTTGTCATGCATCTGTCCCAGGACCCAGGCCCTTTCCGCACCTCACCTTTTTCTGGTGCTGGGGTTTGGGGATCATGCAAACAACCTCCGGCGAGAGGCTGTAGCATCCCTGCTGCTTCAGCTCTGCACAAGCTGCCTGCTCGTGCAAGAGCCCCACCTCTTCCTTCCGCAGCGCAGCCTGGGAGTTTCCCAGGCTGCTCTGTGGAAGGAAGCACGACCGGCACGGCTCTGGAGGCTCCGCACACCAGGTAAGTGTGCCTGGGGCCGAGAGCAATGCGTGATTGTGCACCATTTTCGGCTTCTAGCTGAAAATGAAAAGATGCATGATTGGCACCTGCTGGCCCCTGGAATGTCATGCGATTGTGAGTGTGTCATGCTGATCGCTCCTCACAATTGTGCGATGCTCCAGGTGCCCTTTTGCATGGCAAATGCCATGTGGAAAGGGCACCAGATAGGACCTTTCCCAACAGCCACACACTAGAGACATAACAAGAGCAGTACTTATGGCAGCCAGTGTAGGTGGAAAAGGGAGAACTCAGGAGTCTGGCAACGGTTACATAAAAAGGACTCATTAATTAGGCTTACAGCTGGGTAAGAAGCTGAGGCTGTATAACAGGAGACCAGAATAGGGGGAAGCTGTTGCAGCCTACCAATCCTATCAGTGGCAGTAGCCCAGCTTACTCCTGCATTCCTTGCTCATGCTTTTAGAACCCTTGACCTTCATGCTGACTATGGATCTACCTCATCTACTCCAGCTTTACCAAAGCCATCCCCAAATGCTTTAGCACATGGACTGAAGGCACTACAAAAACAAGTTTTTTAAAAAAATTCCAACCTTCCTCCACCCATCCAAAACACATTAGACAGTTGCACAAATGTAAATATTATTGTAAGCTACCTCAAGTCACATTGTTGGGATAAATGCATAAAACAATAATAGTACAGCTTTCACTTGCTTTAGAGATAGGAACACATTGC
This sequence comes from Cyclura pinguis, assembly GCA_030412105.1. Classification (NCBI taxonomy): domain Eukaryota; kingdom Metazoa; phylum Chordata; class Lepidosauria; order Squamata; family Iguanidae; genus Cyclura; species Cyclura pinguis. The sequence continues at coordinate 207,434,463 of CM059599.1, forward strand.
CTTTCAAATGTTAGTGGACCAACTCACATCAACTGCAGCTAGCATGATCAATGGTCAGACATGATAACAGGTGTAGTTCAACAGCATCTAAAACTTTCTAAAGATCAAAATGGTGACCAAAATGCTGAAGAGTCTGGAAGCCATGTCCTATCAGAAGTGACTTAGGAGCTGGATATGTTTAGTCTACAGAAGAGAAAGTTAAGAAGCAACATGATAGCCATGTCCAAATATCTGAAGGGATGTCATGTCAAGGGAGGAGGTTTGTTTTCTGCTGCTCCAGAGACTAGGACAAGGAACAATGGATTTAAGCTGCAGGAAAGGAGATTCCACCTGAACCTCAGGAACAACTTCCTGATGGTCAGAGCTGTATGATAGCACAGTATGCTGCCTCAGAGTGTGGTAGAGTCTCCTTCTTTGGAGGTTTTTAAGCAGAGGCTGGATGGCCATCTGTTGGGAGTGCTTTGATGTGTGTCCCCGCATAGCAGGGAGTTGGACTCAATGGCCCCTGTGGCCTCTTCCAACTCTATGATTCTACGATTCTATGATTTTGCCAATGGATTCTTTCCCTCTGGACTTACAGTAAACTCAGACTCTGTCTCTCTAAACCTACTGAGAACTAAGACAAACTTTGCTTACTAGCTCCTGATAACAGACTAATTAGACAACTGGAATCCTTTGCTGGCTGCCAGCACAGGAGATCACCCCCATTTTGTGGGATATGCTATTTTCATAATTGAACATATTTATGCCTGGAAAACATATTCAAAGGCATGCTGGCCAGAAGAGTGTGACCTTAGTCATGGCCAGGTCATAAGTTCAGAGAGGATTCAGTGGGAAACCAGGCACTAATGGGTTTTTTTCAATCTTTTTAATACCTCAGGCTCCGTGCATACCTGAATACAATGGAAGGTGAAACTGCACAGGTGAAGCAATCAGAGACTATCCCTTAATCTCATCCTTAGGAAACTTGTACCCCCTATCCAACCAAGGCATTAAGAGATTGTCATGACTCCCATCAATGTTTTGTCACCTAGAGTTAAGACAATCAGCCCATTCTGGACTTGTGTGTCAATCCCATGAGAAAACCATTAAAACTTTGTCTACGCACCCCAATCAGGGTAGAAAATAGGATGCATAAATCCTAGCTTCAGCCTCAGCAAATTGTGGTACATTGGGCATATTATACTGCACATCATGCCCCAAACTTCCATTCTTCTGTGCTGCCCCTAGACACTGTCTGAGCCACTCTGCTGTGAGCCCTTCTTCAGAACTGGTAACTATCACCCTTTCCACCCAATCTCTCTCTGCCCAATCTTTCTTTCTTCACTTTCTGATAGCCTTGTATGGTTCTTAAGAGTCTACAGTTAGTACTGGCATATATAGATGAAAAGATCCTGCCATTACCCTCCTCTCACAGACCTCCTATGAGCTATAATTCCCCCAAATTCTAAGGAGATGCTCGAATTGCAGGTGGAGCTCAAGATTCCCCACCTCTTAGGGTAAGAGGACTTCAGCTGTATAAGGATTTACAGGTCATGACCAGTGCTACAAATTGTACCTAAAAACAGCCAATGGAGCTCCCGCAGCAAGGGAACTGTATGCCAGTCTCAGTTAACAATCTGGCTGCAGCTCTTTGTGCCAACCGAAGTTTCTGAGCACTTCTCAGAGGCAGCAACATATAGAGTACATTACAGTAATCCAGCTAGGAGGTAACCAAGGCATATGTCACTGAGGCCAGATCAGGTATTTCCAGGCTACATCGAAACTCTGAACCTGCATCTTTAGGGGAGTGCACAGTCTGAATCTCTTTCCCCAGATCTCCCTTTCAACTGATCAGCAATTTGTCAAGGTTATGGAAAGTTGAAATACTGTGAGTGTACCTGTGCAATAGCTTGCTTGAGAAAGTGACAGAATTAAAAAAACAAACAGAGCAAAACCACACACAACCATCCACAGAACAAAAAGGAAGCCTAGAAGTCACGCTAGCTGACATGTATAGCAGCTAGGGATGTAAAAACTTTCATATTTTTTCTTCATCCTCCACAAGAAAGGCGGTTTCAGCAATTTGAGACATCTCATTGAAAAGAAGTCAGCAGCTGCACAATTTGTTTGCATTCTGTGATATTTTTGGTGAATATTTGGCATTTTTTATTCCAAATATATTGTTTTCAACTCCCCAGCCCAGAAACATTTTATTCAAATGAAATCTTTGTTAGATTTTCACAAAAATGTGAAAAATCAGCAAAAAATGTAAAAAACTCTTGGTACTCTTCGTATCCAAATTTCATTCTTGACAGTGGCCTAGAATCTCATCTACACTAGAATTCAGCAGAGGCTCAGAAGAAGAAAGACCCCTCCATACTAATAAAATAAACCATTTTTTTTTTAAAAAAACCCTATTCCTTGTTTAAAATTAAATGACATTTTAAAAAGGTCTAGTTAAGCATTTCCATTTGACTTCTAGACAGTACTTTTAATTGAAGTTCTTTTTCCTCATGAAGCAGTCTTTCAGTCTATGCAAATAAATAAAGGCCATTTCCCAGTATAAAAATTTCACACTTGGCCAAAATTAAAAAAAAAAATCTAATAAATACAACTCAGGATTGTTACTGAGGGGAACAGATCAAGTCCCAGCCCTCTCCCACCATTAGAGTCACAGTGCAGATCAGATTCATCATACTTATTTTTCAGTAGGGATAAAGAACTTACAAAGCAGAAATATATTCATTAAAAGATGGGATCCATAGAATATCCCCAAACCTTCACATCCTCAGTGAGAAATGAGAATGTGGCACATCATCACACTAATGAAAGTCCTCTCTGCTTTGGTGAAAATTTTGCAGAAGATGTTTGCACAAAAGTCGTTCATGACTTTAGCACAAGAACATGATATGTTTGTACAAAAATTGTTAATGTGCTTTTTTTTTCTTTTATTTTTGGGCAAAACCATTTGGTGTAGGGGTTGCTGCATAAAAATGACTTTTTCGTGAAAACCCCATAAAGAGGGAATTTCATGTACAAACCATTGGGGAGTTGTGCCAAAAACATTGAGCTTTTTTTTTTTAATAGGTGCATAAAAGCCATTGAAGGTGCACAAAAAATGTTGCAAGCGTTTTTGAATACACACAAAAAACCCTTCATGAAGTTTTCATAGATCCCTAACCTGAACAACCATTTTAAAAATGCCCAGAAGTTTTGTAAGCTCATCAGGGGATAATATCTGCATTTTTTTCATCCCTATGTGTGAGAACAAAACAACGGTAGATTTGCATCCCTATTTAAAGACAAGGTGCAGCTTGATCCTTATTTGCCAGTCTAATTCCATTTCATTTTAACATAGAAGGGTACAGAACACAGGCTGCAATCAGACTTTCATAGTGGAGCTATCAGTTGGTACTCACTAATATACTTCTGTTCCTCATTGGTTAGGCCTATAGACATAACACCTACCATAACTTTTGGTTCATGTTCAGCTTTGCCTGCCATAGAATCATAGAGTTGGAAGAGACCCCAGGGGCCATCCAGTCCAACCCCCTGCCATGCAGGAACACACATCAAAGCATTCCCAACAGATGGCCATCCAGCCTCTGCTTAAAAACCTCCAAAGAAGGAGATTCCACCACACTCCCAGGCAGCATATTCCACTGCCAGACAGCTCTGACCATCAGGAAGTTCTTTCTGAGGTTCAAGTGGAATCTCCTTTCCTGCAGCTTGAATCCATTGCTCCTTGTCCTAGTCTCTGGAGCGGTAGAGGACAAGCCTGCTCCTTCCTCAACATGACATCCCTTCAGATATTTAAACATGGCTATCACATCCCCTCTTACCCTTCTCTTCTGCAGATTAAACATACCCAGCTCCCTATGTCATTCTTCACAGGGCATGGCTTCCAGACCCTTCACCATTTAGGTCACCCTCCTCTGGACATGTTCCAGCTTGTCAACATCCTTCTTGAATTAAGGTGCCCAGAACTGGACACAGTATTCCAAATGAGGTCTAACCAATGCAGAATGGAGTGGTACCATTACCTCCCTCGATCTAGACACCATACTCCTATTGATGCAACCAAGAATCACGTTGGCTTTCTTGGCTGCCATGTCACACTGCTGACTCATGTTCAGCTTGTGATCTACCAAGACTCCTAGATTCTTTTCACACATACGGTTATCCAACCATGTGTCCCCCATCCTATATTTGTGCATTCTATTTTTTTCTGCTAAATGTAGGACCTTACATTTCTCTCTGTTGAAATTCAGTTTGTTAGCTTTGGCCCAGCTCTCCAATCTGTCAAGGTCATTTTGAATTTTGATCCTGTCCTCTGGTATATTAGCAATTCCTCCCAATTTGGTGTCACTGCAAACCTGATCAGCATGCCTTCTATTTCTTCATCCAAGTCATTGATGAAGATGTTGAATAGTACTGGGCCCAAGACAGAAGCCTGTGACACCCCACTAGTCATTTCTCTGAAAAGCAGCCGTTGGCGAGCACCCTTCGGGTTTGGTTGGTCAACCAATTACAAATCCACCTAAGAGTAGCCCTGCCCAGCCCACATTTTACTAGTTTCTTTGCAAGAATGTCATGGGAAGCTTTCTAAAAGGCCTTACTGAAATCAAGATATGCTACATCTACAGCATCTCTTCATCTATCAAGCTTGTAAATCTATCATAAAAAGAGATAAGATTAGTCTGGTATGACTTATTTCTGAGAAAATGCTGATAGGTATCACGCAGAATGATGTCATCAGGGCTGGCCTTACCTTTAAATATAGTGATACAATTCTCTAAGGAGGCAGATGCTGGGACAGGCAAAAGTGGGCATCCTCCTAGCTGTTACTCACAGACTTGAAGCTCTTCCACGGTGTTGAAGGAGATATTACCACCCCTCCAGTTGTGCATGTATATTATACAGCTTCTCCTGGATCCCCTAAACTAGTCTGCTTCCTCCAGTATAATGGAAAGTACTATACCATCACCAGTGCTGAAATAAGATTCATATGACAACCAAGTCAGTTTCTGTTGCCATTTGCCTCAGACAGCAAAATGGGCCAACTCTGAATAGCCTATTCAGGTCATGATGGCTTAATCATACATGCACGACAAGATCACAATACTACACTATTCGGCAGTTTCAATATAGGTATGAGTTGGGAAGGTCTCATGTTTCTCTATGGTAGTTTAGTTGATGCTATCAGAAACATCTAAACTACTGCCGAAACTTTTAGACGGATGGCATTCTTACTTGTTTTATATTTGTGACTTTTCAGGTTATCATAATTCACTGGTCAGAGGTGGGGAAATGCCTGGGATGAGTATAAACTCAATTTTGATTCGAGTATGAACTCAAAACTCTGTTTTGATGCTACCACGTCCCAATGGCCAGACTTTACAACTCAGGCTATAGCGGTGTTAAGAAGCCCTGTGAAAAATGTCATCAGCTATCTAGAGATCAGCTGAAATTCCTTTTGTGGCTTTACTTCATGTGGTGGTGGTTCTCCAACACAACTTGGACAGTAAATAATTCATTCCTGTTTCTCATTGCAGTATTTAGAAATTATTCATTGCTCTTAGTTGTTTTAATGTTTTAAAAAACTCATTGCATTACTTGCAATGTTTCCATTATTGTTATTACTTTAAAAAATCTTATGATTAATAAAAGAATAGGACAAAACTTGGGAAATCCGTATTTAAATACCTTGGAAAGTCCTTGTAAAAAGTTTTTTTTTAAAAAAACAACAACAACCTAGCTTTAAAAAAAATAACTAGAAAACTTTATATACCCGTATAGTAACTGTCTTTAGTATTTTTGAAATGTTATTTCATTACACCCTCAATCTGATAAAGAAGTGAAAAGAAAGAGTAGCTTATTACAATGATGTAAACTCTTGTCAATTGACTAGGACTCAAGTAGGACTCAATTCATGACTTGTATATTTTTAGTGACAGATTTGCTGCCCTTGGTTCTATAACATAACACATTCATCCATAAACCTCATGACTTTGAACAATGCTTCCATCCCTTTTTGCCTGCTGGTTATGTGATGATCTGTTTCAAGCCCAAAGTGTGAGCACATTTATTGGAGGGGAACAGCAAATGTATTAGGCAATGGTCTTGATGCAAGGTTGAGGTCTGCTCGGCAGCCTGTCCCCACTGCATACTGGAGAAGCCTTATAAAACTTTTCCTAAGAGCAGAAAGCAAGACTCGCCCCAAGAGCAGAAGGTGCATTTCTCAGAGGGGAACAGAAAATATGTTAGAAAATGGGCTTGAGGAGGAAGTAAGTGAGCATGGGAGCACAGCCTTAAATGTTCTTCCTTTGTTGCTGCAGAGACCTTAAACCTTTCTCTTTTTGTTGCCACCATTATGTTTCCCCTGCAATGCTCTAGATATTACATTGCTTAAAAGCATTTTGAGAGAAAGCCTGCTGCGTGACCTACCTGGATGGGCGGTGCCATTTGTGTGGCAAGACAATCGAGCCAAGCTGCTCCTCTTCCTGGGCTGGAGGACAGGTGAGCAGCGTTCATCCGGGACTGCAGCAGGTGTTGCAGTGCCCAGATGCCCGTGAAGGCAACAGCCAATGAGAGAGGAGCTAGTGTGATCCCATTGGCTGCCGGGCCAGGCAGGGGTGAGTTTGCGCATGCCCAGTCAGTGGCGAGCACGGGTAATATCTTCCCCTGCCATGGTGTATCGGGCCTTTTTTGTTCCGGCTGCTTCCCACCCACTCCTCCCCTTGTCTTATGTACAATTCATATTTTCATCACAACTTTTGGAGCAGTCGCATGGGTCTTGGATGCAGGTTGCTGGGTACCAGTGGCTTGCTGGTGTTGGTACAAGGCATATCAGCTGTTTCCGAGGAGGTGCTAAGCAGTTTTGGGAGCGGCCAGCTCACTGTATGGCACGCCCATTGGCACAGGTTTCCAGCTGATGAGCTACCCCTGCCGTTCCCGGGGATTCCAGTACTGGGACCGAAAACTTGGTGTATCGGTCAACAGAGAGGTTGATCGATGTTGGAATCCAGACCCATGTGGGTACCAACCCCCTTGCACTCTGTAATCAATAAAGTTGTGGCCTTTTTTTTCCCCCCCAATTGGTTGTGTGTGGTTTCAGTGTGTGACATATTTGTCCCTGCTCATGCAAAGGCAGTTGCAAATGGATGGATGAATGGATGGAGTGACTCCAGGCAGTGGTTGTAGAAAAAAGTTTCAGCTTTACTGACTATTTTATAATCTCGTTAGATCCTCTAAAAACTTCATTTGTAAAACACCTTCTGTTTTGTGCCTCCAGTCAGTTGCACATTTGAGGGCATAATTGTTCAGCTCTAGAATTCTTAATGGAATACAGTTTACCTACCTAGTAATTCCCCAGATGCTTTGCTCAAGCAGAAACGTCCAAATGTTATGCAAAAATGTTGCTTCAAGAGAAGTTGCTAGAAAAACTAGATGACATCCGAGTAGGATGGCAAACCTTCCAATAATGTTCTTTTTCAAACAAAAACTGCCATCCGATAGTTGGGAAGTGTTCAAGTTTCTATTGATGCCTTCTTGCAAGGAGTCAGTTCTTGCCTGTCAGAGGTAATCAAGTTCTGCAGTATAGGCTCTTCTTAAAGCTCTGACAGCCACAAATCTCCAAATTGCGAATGAAAAAGATGGGTTGTATGACAAGCTGAGCAACTTTAAAGGACTTGTTAAGAAGCTTTTTTTTTTTAAAAAAAAATAAGGGCAGGAAGTTGTCAGTTAGCAACATCTAACTCTAATGTGTTTGAAGAACTGCAATGTAACCTTCAAATACAAGTCACAAAATGAGTTACATTTTCTCACTGCCTCTGAAATCTTCTGCTAACGGGTGGTGAAAATAGGGCAAAGGGTGAGTTTAGGGCAGAAGGCATGACACCTTTTTTTTCTTTTGAAGGTCATATTCTCTCAGGAATAATCTCTTCAGAAACAAAATAGCAGAAGATTGATAGGTGAGACTAGAAACAAAAGTGGGTGGAGTAACCCCCCTTCTCTCTTTCTCCTTCTTTCTCTGTCTCTCTTCAGAGAAATTGCACTTGCAAGTGGGCTGAGCCAAATGCTTTCAAAGAATTTTTAAAATCAATCTGATAGCTACGTGAAGTTTCTCTAAAGGCCATAGGCTTCCCACTCTTGGTTTAGGATGGAACTGTTCACTATCAATGAACTGGAAAACATATCTGGAGTATTTTTGTGATACATTCTAGTGACTTTTGCCATTTCATATCCTTAGGATACCAAATGAACACTTAGAATTTCAACAAAAGCACATTAATAATCACAAATATCTGTAGCTTTCCATATTTTTTCTTTTTTTGGAGGGGGGACAGAATTTTCTACACAGTTAAGATTTTGAATGACCCTTTACTTTATTTGAGATCTTCTCTGTTTTCAGAAGAGAATGCTGTTTTCAGAAGAAAATGTTGCTACTGTAGACATTTTTAAAATCGACTTCTTAAAAATGATCCCTTTTTGTAAAATCATCACATTGGACTATGATGGCTCAATACCTCCACGAATTTCTTTATTTCTGCAATTGCCATTCCTAAACATAGTCATATATATATGTATTGCAATTCCCCCTCTCTTTTTAAAAAAGATCTCTAAATATTGTTCCCCTACCATTAGGTAAAATTGACGTGGTTGCCTGAAGCAGCAGAATTCTGGTGTCATGAAAGGCAGCAAATTGCCAGTGATTTAATTTATTCTTATAGTAGTTTGACCACTAGTGAGAAAGATATGTGCTCTGAGAATTTTCCCCTTCAGGTATTATGCAGGAATGGGAAAGGAACAGATGCTAATCTAGATTTTGAAAAATGTATTCAGTTCATCCTTTGTGACAATGGTGTGTACATTTTTTCCAGTTTTATGTCACTAGATGAAACAATAGACAGCAGATTCTTTTACATTTTTGAATTATACACTGCTTTACTCAAACCACTATCAGTTTTATCGATTCCTAATCTAGCAATTGGATTAGAAATCTGGAGACCAGGTTTAAATCACCACTCAGCCATGGAAACCCACTGAGTGATTTTGGGCAAATCACACTCTTCCAGCCTCAGAGGAAGGCAAAAGCATACCGCTCTTGAATAAATCTTCACAAGAAAACCCAGTGATAGAGTCGCCATAGGGCCACCATAACTCAGAAATGCCTTGAAGGCACACAAAAACAAGTGTCCATGACTAAAAATGTCTATATTTGGAAAAGCTTTACTCCGGGAGTGAGCTATTCTGCTGCTACTCTGAAGCAGCAGGCACTATCCCAAGGTCGTTTTTGTGTCCCCTCCAGAAAAAGAAGGAAGGAAGGGAAAAAAGGAAGGGAAAAAAAAATGAAAGAAGATACCTGAAAACCTTTAAGTGAGGTAATTTACATTTTAAATAGGTTGTAAACTCCCCATGAATATTCTAATATCAATCTATACCTATTTTTTTAAACATCAGAAGTGGATTTCCAGCCACTTCTGGGGTTTTTAGTTTTGTTTTGCAGAACAAAATTGGCCCCAGACCTACCGCTGCTTCAGTTGATGAGAAGACTGTGTAAAAATGTATACAGTAAGAAAAATGTGTAAGAAGGGCATTCAGAAGAAAAAATGTCAAAAAAAAGTTGCCAAAAATGTGCAAATGTCTCAAAACTTGATATGGAACTTGAAAAAGACAAAAGGGGATTTTGTTAGTGGGATTTTGAGAGACAGAATGAAAATGAAACAAATAGAGGTATTTTCCCCATATATCAACTTTTATTCTTACATAATCAGGAAAAGAACTTTTGGGAGCACAAAACTTTTCATCATGGATAAGAGATAACACTAGGATTCCCTTGCATTCTGCTGCCTCACCCAACTGGAACATTAAGATAAGATCCTGCAAGTGATGGCCAATCCATGCCTCTCTGACCAGACAAGCACTAACTTTATATCTCTTTCTGCATAGAAGTGGATGTTGAGTTCTATGAGCCTGATGATATTACTGGAGGGAAAGAGGCTTGGGCTAGAGCCCTGGCCTCTCACATTATCCATCCCACTGAATTAGCCACACAAAATCTAGCCTGCAGGACCGAAAGTTTCTCATTCATGTTAGACATACAAAGAGTGATATAAGTCTGGAGGAATATCTTTTTCATTTGGTATTGCTCATCAAAGTTAAAAAGGGGATTTCCACATAGCATAGTCCCCCGAGGACAAGCAGCCTTGAGGAATTCACTGCTCAGAGATAACAGTGAGATTCCTCTACATACCCCCTGCTTCTCTAGTTGCCGCTGAGAGGTCCAGAAGAACCAACAGGGCAACAGTCCCGCTATCCAGTTCCTTGCGTAGGTCATCCATGAAGACAATCAAAGCTGCCTCTGTCCCATAGCCAAGCCTGATTGAAATGGATCTAGATAACTAATCTCTTTCCATCCAGGAACACCAGGAGCTGAGAGGCTTCCACACATTCCAGAACCTTGCTAAAAAATGGAATCGTGGAGAATGGCTAGTAATTGTCCAGGGTAGTCAGATCCAGGTTGGTTGGTTGGTTGGTTGGTTATTTATTTATTTATTTAGGGGACCTCACTACAGCTTCTTTTAGCCAGTGTGGAACTTTGCCTTGCTGCAGTAAGGCATTTACTGCTCCTGTTTTGTAGTCAGCCAATCTACCTCTGGCTGCTTTTATAAGCCAAGAAGGGCAAGGATCCACTTGCACATGTGGTGGCTTTGATTTCTCCAAGAATCCTGTCCACATCCTGAGGCTGCACAGATTGAAATCCATTAAACTGGGACAAGCAGAAACCAAGATTACAGATGCTCCTGACAGAGTGGTCTTGGAATGGATGTTGAAGTTTCCTAGCACAACAAGCTGGTGGATGAGGGGCTCCAGCCCCCCCCCCAAGACTAACTCAGCCAATTCGGGAAAGAAGACTGTTGAACAGAACACCAACAGAATCCCTATTCTGGTCCGGCCACCCAACTTGAGATATAAACACTCAAACCCAGTGGAGTGTAGGATGAGGCACCAAGTTAGGGAGATGGAATCGCAATAGCTGGGAAAGATTAACTTGCACACATACTTCATCCATCCAAGCCTCTGTAACGTAAGTCAGTATGGCATGTTCAACAAAGATCAAGTGTTGGAGCAGAGGTTTTTTCATTCACCAACCTGGCATTAAGCAGCAACATTTTCACTCCAGGGCCCCTATTGCCAAGACCATCCAGACTATTTGAGGTGGGAGAAAGTTGAGGGTTTAGTGGACACCCTGTTGCTCTTCCTTCTCCCATGGTGATAACACTGTCTCCCCAGTCCATATCTCTCACTAGTCATTATTGTTGGAATAGCTGCTCCCTGGGCTGCTTCTTCTCCCATGATCTCCAAATCGTAGATTTCTTCCCTTTGCTGGCAGGGCAGAATTGTTTTAAAAGACCTAAGCTGTGTGTAAAAAGGAAAACCCACCTTGTCCCAAAAGGGAAACTGGCCTTCACCATTGTTTCAGCCCGCCAAGTGATTCCTTCAAAGGATGCCCCCCTTTGGTGGGAAGCCAACCAGCAGTGAGCCTGCTGGCCCATCAGGCAGCTTCTATTCTCTTACAGGAAGGGGACAGCTATCAGTCTGGCCAATGAGTAAGACAGCTAGTTCAGTACCTGGCATTTGGTTTGCAGGCAACGATGGTCTTGCAGGCAGGCAGAAGTCTGCAATAGAGAGAGAGGAAGCCCCTGGTAGTAGCAGGTGTTACCAAGTGGTACATCCCTCCTCCATGATATGGTTTGATTGGCAAAACATATATTTAATTGGCATAAAATATAAATTACACCCTGCAGTGACTGTGAGGCTTGCTAACAAAGAGGAAACTGGCTGCACACATGTATTGCAAAACTAGGTCAGGATGGGATCTCAAGGCTATGTCATAGCCAGGGAATTTCTGGACAATGAACTTGCAGATGTCCCTCAACCATTCAGCCTTTAGAAACAATGGCACCAAAACTGCTTCCATAGAAGGACTGATTGCCTTCAACCTTCTGCCTTTGTCTCCACACTTGTCCAGCAATTAAGGAGCTATCACAATTCCCATTGGTCCCTTTGTCACCTAATATTAAGGCCATTAGCTCATTCCAGACCACATTGCCCACTTTCTGGGCCCCACTGCTTACTCTGCCAGGAAGCCATTCATACCTTCCCCTTCAGAGTGGAAAAAAAGTATTTAAAGCCTGCCTTTAAACAGATAACTCATAGTATTTTTGGTGTACGGACAGTCACTCTGCCACTCCAATTCTCAATTTGTACTACTCTTGGATTTTCAGTCTAAGCCACTATTGCTTCTTACCAGATTGGTAAATATGACCCACTTTATCCTAAGCTATCGCTATCGAAAATTTTCCTGTCTTTTCCTTCAGCTAGCCTTGTGTGATTGCAAGACTGCTTGGATCTTGTGTGTGTGTGATTGCAATTCCCCCAATAAAATGAACAAGCTTACAATTGGATCTCCAGTTGGTTCTTCCCTGCGTTAGTACTGGTAGACATAGATGTAAAAGATCTTGCAAGGTTATCCCCCTCTTGCAGGCCTCCTCTTTGAGCTAATATTCCATATTGTTTCATTGAGGCACCGCTGCACCTTTGAGTCACCCGCAGTTTGCAGTAACACAGGTAGGTAAGCAGAGGCATGAATTGGCAGAAAGGACTCTCTCTTCTCTGAAGGGTGGTGGTGTTGATGCTCTTCTTTTCCTGAAATAATGGTGGCCACACTCATCCGTATCATGCCTGGAAACATTCACATAACTGTTTTGTAAGTTTGGGGTGTTGGAATATTTGAACACTAAGGGGAAAAATCAGTTCAGACTTCTATACATTTGTTCATTTTGTAAAAGCTGTGTTATCTTTCCTTTGCCTTTGATTTGCTCATATAATTGAAACGGGAAGACCTTGAATAAAGGGTATTCGTGGGATGCTTTAAGCTCAACAGATGGGTCATGCGCAGGGCTGTGTCACATCATCAGTCTGAACCTGAGTAACATCAGTTGCCTATTAGTACAAGTGCAGAGATGACCTAATGTCTCCTTTGCTTATTTGACCAACTCATGAGTTACCCTTGTGTGACCCGTATATTTAGAAAGTTCTGTAGCTTCCCAAATGTATTGCAAATGTATATAATTTGATAAGAAATCCTGGCCACAACACTGATCCACTATCTAGTTAGCAGAGAGGGGAAAATGTGATCTAAAAATGCAGGATGGAGCACCAATCGATTTATAACATGAGTCATTCCTGATTTATGTAGGTTTGAGAGGGGGAAAGGATAAGCAAATGCTTCAGTAAAAGAAGGAACACTCTTGATCCCAAGCCTGTTCACTTAAGTCCCACTTTGCTCAAAGGGGGCTCACTTAAATAAGAAGTTATAGGACTGAAACGTTAAAGGAAAGACTGTAGAATATGGGGAAACAATATATCTATAAAAACTGGTTCCCTGATTTCCTTTCCAAGTTCCTTACACTTCACCACACTGTAGCCCAAAGACAAGGACTGTGTGCCTTCCAAAGATTCCTGATAACTGTAATTTCCATGATCTCTCAACACTGGCTATGCTCACTACGGCTAATTACAGCTGCTATCCAACAGTTGGAGCAACACAAGGGGTGTTCAGTGTATCTCAATATCATTGCATTTCTCTGAATACCAACTATATTTTCTTCCTGCTTTTGCTTTGCATTAATCTGAAACTTGACTAGATCTACTGAAACAATAGGATCTTGGCAAGTCAACACTTACATAAGCTCTATTGATTTAGTGGATCTACTCTAGTTGAATCTAATAGCTGTATTTCAGCCAACAAGGCTCTTTTTGGCATGGAAATTCACGTAGATTTTGTGTGCATTTACTTACACATTGCGCCTAATCTAAATACTTTTCCCTATTAACTAAAGCATACTTGTACATATTTTCAAAATTAATCATTATTAGATACTCACATTTTAAAATATACCCATTATTTGTGTCCGTTATTTTTCCAAAATGTCCTCTAAAGGTGAAGTGAGATTGAAATATTTATCATGCTACATAGTGCTATATTCCACTTTAACTACCATGATGACATCCTGTGGAATTCTGTAGTTTTGTAGTTTAGTGAAGCCCGAGAGCTCTCTGGTTGAGGATTCTAAAAGTCAGTTCCTGGGGAACATGAAGGAGAAGGTGCTGCCATGGCCCTTCATGTCCTGGGACCTTTTCACATTTCACAACTCTACCACAATGTTTCCACTTTAGCTGCCATGGCTGCATCCTAGGGAATCCTGGGACTAGTAGTTTGGTCAGAGTCAAAGGCTCTTCCTTCAGTGGTCAATCCCAGGATTTCATGGCACTATAATAATACAGTATAATAAAATCCTGCATCTGACAATGAATGTTGGGTGTTGCAAAAAGGCTACTTTTATTGAGACCGTTGGATCCAATAATACACTTTTCTGTAATGAAGGGTTACATGTTCCCCATCCCTGATCCAACATGATAAGCAAACAAAACTCAAAGTGAGAATATGGAGAAGGCAGGATTCTTGATGTCCCAGGTCCCCCACTAACATTGCTTTCACATCTATTCATTAAGTGTGATGTGCTAACAGTTGTTTCAGCTACTTGAGTCTTCTTGATAGTGTCACTCTCCACTTCAGTCACACGGCTTGTAGGATCCTCTACACTCAATGCCATTGCAGCTGACTCCCCTGCTTGCAGCTTCTAATTCAACATCTCTAAATGAGATAAGCCCATTTGGTTCAAAGGCTCCTTGATGCTCTCATTATGCTTTCCCACCTGTTTGGGGGGTGCCCTACACTTTTCCATATTCTTTAGTTTAGCTAAAACAGCATCCCTCTTGATGATCTCTCCTTCCTCATGTGATGATATCGGGAACACTGAGGGCAGGCACCTGATGGGGGACTTCCTAGCTGGGGCCTTGCACTTAGACTTCCTACCACCTTTCCTAGAAGCAATAGTTAGCAGCAACAAAAACTTGTTCCTTGTCCAACAATCAAGCCTATCCTAACAATATTGCCAACCAGTCAATATAACAAACAAAGATGCTTGCCAAATAAACTGTAATACCAAGCCACAGGCCAGCCTCAAACTACACTGCCTACCAGCAATCACAGAGCAACGCTCTGATAGGGATGATGGCCGGGCAAGGTAGCCCCAGAGAAGCAACCAAGACCAAGCACTCCCTGTTGCTAGAAAAACACTCATATTGACAAAAACACCCCATATTGACACACAAAAACAACACCCATATTGACATATTCCCAAGAGACTTGTAAAACCAATCAGTCAAACAAAGGACTTACCTGGAGCCAACAATCATACAAGCACCCCCAATAGCCCAGTAAACACAAATGATCAAGAAAAAGAAAAAGAAAAAACGTCAGACAGATGCACTATACTCACAATCCACTCTGCACAGCCACCTTAACCAGATGCATGCACCCCAAAAACCAGCACAATGATCACTCATTCGCCACCCCACAAACACCGCACTCCACCTTCAGATTATTAGATACTCTCATACACCAACTAGTCTAACCAATGCACATGCATGTCAATTGCTGACATATGTACACACAGACACACACACTTGGAGGCAAAGATGCATGGAAGATGCACAGCGGGAACAAAGCACCCACCCCACTGGATCCACACTGTCTGACCGCAGCAAACCAAATAACAATTAGAAGCAGAAAGGAGAAGGGATGATAAAATGGAAAGTGACTCTCCAATTAACATTAGAGGGAAAATAAAGAAATTAATCGAGGGGATAAGACACAGACAAGACTCAGTCAAATCAAATACACTGCCTAGTTATGAAGCAGAAAGAAGACAGAAGCACAAGCTTCTGTCCCGTGACCACCAGCACCCAGCCAAACCACAGCTAACAGTGCTGAAATCCCCAAGCCTGATCTGGCAATTGATTTAACCTTAAATCTCTGATCCAAGAACTGAGATAAAAAAGTTGCATGAATGGGTAATTGAACCTGGGACTCCACCCCCTTCACATGAAGCACTCTGGTGCCCAGTACCAGTCACAAGGCACCCTAGTTTCTTCCCCTGGAGTGCCATCCACTGTGCAGGTCCAGGTAGGCATTAACTAGGTTAAATACCTCCTTTGCATTGATCAAAATTTTTTGAAAAATGTTTTTCAAACTAGAAGCAGACTTCTAATAATGTCAATTTTTTTAAAAATCAGGTCACTTAAAAAAAAACCTGGACCATTTTTGAGAGACCATGTGGACCCTGAAAATTTCTAGAGGCAGAAAAATAGTCCCCAAACCTGCTGGAGATGCCCACCAAACACTATGTGAAGGCTTCATTTTTATCTTAGCTTGTCATACAGCTCCTCAATTTCTCCTCCTCTTCCTTACAAACAAACCTTAGTTCTTTGCATCTCTCAAACCCTGTCCTTCTGATTGGATCTAGTGTGATTAGATGTTGATGCTGGTTCCTTCTTTGCTTGCTTGGCCCATCTGTCAATCACACTGGACCTGATGTGACAGTAATAACATCATCCCCATCCATCATAGAGTTAGCAAACAGCTAAAAGTGGTGTTGGATTGATCAGCCCTTTTCCATCTCTGGGGCCTATAACTGTCTGAGATGGTACTCACTATATTTGTTGATGCTGATCTTTGGATTCTATCTGAGTCATCAGTGACTGCCTGCAGGACATGCATAATATCTGTTATTTTATAGATGAGTTACCTACCTACACTACGGAGGCACAATTGCCGCTAATGGGTTCACACATTCAAATGGCAGCACCTTAATGGCCTTTCTTGCAAACAACTGTGCCATGTTGCCTCTGCTGTGTCTATTTTTACTCTAGAAGAAATGAGTTTTTCAGCCTGAGAAGAAGCATGCAGCTCTGTGCCCCTTATCTATCAGAGCTCCTATGCTTATAGAAAAATCAGTGCGATTGTGATAAGCTTCTGCTTGAAGCAGGAACGGACAGATGTTTGCCTTGTGCAAGGAGAATCTTTCTGCACCCTTTAAAAACCTATTAGGGAAGGTGCGTGTATGTCTGTGGGGAAGATAAAAACCTCTGGAAAAAGGATGACTATGGAGGTCAGACTGAGATTTTGCAGGTGAGTGTTATGATTCTGAGAAGCAGGACAGGTCAAATAAAAATATGTAATCCTTGCGGCGACTATATACAATACTGGACAAGTAAGCAAGTTGTGGAAATGTTTAGATATATAACACAACTGTTCCCAAACTTTGGTCTACCAGACGTTTTGGAT
This sequence comes from Cyclura pinguis, assembly GCA_030412105.1. NCBI lineage: Eukaryota > Metazoa > Chordata > Lepidosauria > Squamata > Iguanidae > Cyclura > Cyclura pinguis. The sequence goes on from CM059599.1 coordinate 207,451,702, forward strand.
TTGAACTGTGAGTATCCCCAGACAACCTGGTCAACAGTCAGGAATTCTGGGAGCTGAAGTCCAAAACATCTGTGGGACCAAAGTTAGGTCCCACCCAAAAATGCTCACCCAAAAATGAACCCGCAAAGCTTTCCCACAGTACAAAGCTGATACAGTGGACTAATGAAATGTTCCACAAAATCAAGGGCAAGATAGGTGCCTTCAGGGAGGATTTTTAAATTATAAGGACCCTTGAAGTTTCACCAGGTTTCTTTCCCTCGTTGGGCATAAGTGGTGAGAGAGAAGAGCAGTAGTGCTACCCTTATCCTGTCCCTTTCATCATGATTCTGGTCTCACAGGTCTCCTTGCACTGAGGGCTGAACATCCACAGTGGAGAAGGTAGAGACAGGTGAGAATTTCATTTCTGTTTAGTCTTAGTAAGAATTTACCCAATTTTTGCTGATATGTTCATAGTACAATGAAAATTAGTTGAGATTTTAAAAATTCAAATGTTGGAGAAACGGACCTGCAAAAAGAAAAAAAAAAAGTAAGATTTATATCCCAAATCTTCATGTGGAATCTGAGTGTGATGTAGTGATTTGATTGTTGGACTAGGACTCTGAGAGACCAGAATTCAAGTCTTTGCTCAGTGGGTGTCAGGCCCTGGATAACTCTCAATCCACAAACTCCACTCTGAGGTAGACAGTAGTGTTTACTTGTAGAAAGCCAGCAACACAGCACACTTCTTCCAAAGCTGCTGAGAATAGGTTATACATGGAGTTCAAAGACTGTATACCTTCACATACAAATTTAGGCACACAAAGCCATGATTGGAGAGGATCTTAAATTTAACATCACCGTATATCTTTCGACATCTCCCAGACTGGTGGTTGTTTATCCATCTTTCATCCTTGGGGCAAGAACATATTTCCTGCCCCTTATCTTTAGATACTTCAAGTTCTCATAACACCTTTTGGTGCTTTTGTTTTCTCCTGCTCTGATCTTTTCCCCTCATCCACCAGATACATTTTAGGAATAAGCAATAAAGCAATTAACTAATTGATACTCTGGAATACACAAGCAAGCTTCAAACAAACACATTGTTGAAATCAACAATTAACATTCAATACTTTGTAGCATTCTAACTACCTCTAGCATTTCCCTATGCTGACTACCTTACATATTTCAATACACATCCAGCAGATACCTTATGAGAGGGGCTCTGCATCCTGACAATGGGTTTGGTTACTGTATTGTTCCTAATTCATGGAAGCCTGCTGGAAGACTAAGAGGAAGCCTAAGAGAAAGGCAAAGACAAACCTTTTCTCGATAAATCTTGGCTATTCCTAAGTGAATAAATCCTTAGAAGAAGGGATGATTAGAAGGACAATAGCATAATAAGGGATAGATACACATCTACTGTGTACATCAGGATTTGCAAAATGCTACAAAAAAGTCTAAATTACACAGTTCTGTTGTACTAACATTGACATGTTCAGGCTCTATTACTCAACAATGTATAAATACACATTATACAGAAAGTCTATATTGTGCTTATTTCTCACACAGTTAAATATTGTGGAGAGTGTAGAAAAGGTATTTGCTGAAACAACAGTTGTTTTCAGAAACCTGCATTTATTGCCATACCAAACAGTGAAATCAACACTTAGCCTTCAAAATTCAACAGTGTCATCTACACTTGTTGTTGTTGTTGTTGTTGTTGTTGTTGTTGTTGTTGTTGTTGTATGCCTTCAAGTCATTTCCCACTTAAACCTATCTGGGGTTTGCTGGGGCTGAGAGCATCTGACACACCCAAGGTCACCCAATGTGTTTCCATGGACAAGTGGGGAATCAAACCCCAGTCTCTAGGGTTGTAGGCCAATACTCAAACCACTAAACCATGCTAGGTCTCACTAGCTACACTTACTTCTGGACATTTAAATATGTCCTTAAACTTACATTGAACTTTAAATTTTTAGATATATTTCCTCCTACATTTTTAATACTTTAAACACATTTTTAAGCATTTTTGAGCCAAGAACTATGTCAGAACCTTTGGGAAATCCATAAACTAGAGGCTAAATGTCAGTCTGCACATTAGTTCAGAATTTGGAATTTACAAGATTCAATTTCTCAAGGGTGCCTGTGCATACTAGTCATTCATTTTAGTCATATTATTCACCCATTGGAATCTAAAAGTAGCATCCAACTGTTCGTCATGTGGGACCTATATTGGGGTGAGCAGCTTCTTTTGGTTTGGGATTCACTGTCCACTGTACAACTCTCCTGGGGATGCAACCATCACATCTGCTGACAATGGCAACTTTATATTGCTATCAGAGGGCCCACCAAATTAGGCTTCTCTGCCATGCTGGTTAGATTGCTGAACTGCTTAGCTGCTTTGTTGCCATATTGCCGATCACTTTGTTGTTTGGGTGCTAGGAGGGGTAGTTGACCAGAGTCTGGGAACCAAGGTCAATGGGTACAGCCTGGTGTTGTCTGGGAAAGAATGCAAACTTCTGACAGGACGAGTGGGGAGTTCTGTGCTGCATCTTCAGTTCCGGCAAAAATTGTGTCTCTGTGCTACATCTAATCTTTAATAAAACCTTCCTGGATTCATCCATGGCAGAACATTACAACTGCTAGAGGATGACACTTCATATTCCCTCATCATGAAACTCTGTGAGACCTCAGAGTGGAGGGTTACAGGGTTTACTATCTTACAGGTGACTGGAAGAGACAGTAGGAGAACACTAGGAGAACTTGTCATGGAATTTGCATTGCTTTCTGTGGCTGCTATAATTTCAGCAGAGTACCTTAGAGTGGGTTATGTGATGTGAAGGGAGACTCTGGGGGACCGAAAAAAAGGGAATTCAAATGCTGCATGTGGCCCTATCCTGGCTTATATAATGTCTTGTTTGGGGGGGGGGGATAAAAAGCAATAAACAGACAATTATTTGTTAGCATTATGGGAGGATATCTGGGTTCTCTCCTCCAGCAATTAGAGTGTCTCAGCACTATCTGTCTCCAGACTTAAAGTAAGCTGAGACATGCAGCAAAGAACTTGTAAATAACAGTATGCAGTCTCTTGACTGTAAAGTAAATGGACATGAACGAACACATGGAACTATAGATCTTTGCACTATGCACACAGAAGGACCATTCGTTTCTTGTTTCCAAAGACTGGTGTGATAAATGTTATCAAATATTATTAGCAACATCGAGTATTGTCTTACAAATAAATGTTGATTTATGGCCCAATTATGCAGGTGCTATTTGTGTCATAGGCACTTACTTCCTGCAACCTGAATCTCTGAGTAATGGCCAAATTAATTATGATTTACTTGCTTCCTTTCCACTATTTCTACTTGCAATTTGATTTGATTAAAGAAATGCAGGGAAACGTACTAAGGCTCATCCTAAGCAGGATTCTTGGGGCAGATTCTATAGCAACTTGTTCATCAAAGTACATATGATAATAATAATAGTAATAATAATAAAATTTATTTCTATCCCGCCTCTTCACAAGGATCGAGGCGGCGAACAACATAAAATACATTTAATACATTAAAAGAGATTAAAAACATACCCAATCCTCACCATCCACCAACCCACCTAAACCAACCCCTTAAAACACACAACAATTAACAGGCAGTTGACTATTAACAAAACAAGAAGACAATTGATGGGAGGCGATAATAATAATAAAATATATTCACGGATGAAAGAACTGAAAGCATGTTCACTAAATTTGCAAATCATACCAAAACAGGGTGTGTGAGTGGCTCAGAAAACAGAATCAGGATTCAAGATGACTGTAAAATATTGGATCAGTACTAACAACATTAAGAACATTAACACCAAAGGGCTTCTTGGTGGCTGATCACAGACTGTAAAACTTTCTTCCAAGGGAGGCCAGGCTACTCTTTTTCTCCTCTCCTCTCCTCTCACTAGCAAACAAATATCTTTTTATTTATGCTGGCTTTGGACTATTAGCCAGTTGCCATAAAATGTTTTTTTAACCTCATTGTTTTAAACTGTCTTATATCAGTGCTATAAATGATTTCATTTCCTTTACTGTTATATTTTTTTTTAAAAAAAAAACCTGTATTTTGTTTTTAAGTTATGTTATGAGCTGATTTGGGTCCCATTTTGGGGAAAAGGTGGGAAATTAATTAATTAATTAATTAAAGACTGCACTTCAACAGGGATAAATGTTAAGATATTACATTTAAGCAGGGAAAAAAAAAACCCAGATGAACAAATATTAGGTGAGTGACAGCCGTTTTGACAGCAGTAGATGTGAAAAGGAGCTAGAGTGCTTTTTATACCACAAGCTCAACGTGCATCAACAGTGTGACACAGTGGCCACAACAATCAATGTAGTTTTAACCATATCAGCATAACTTGTTGGGGGATGATAGGAGTTTCAGCCCCACAGAGATGCAGCGGAATAACCATAGGACAGCGAGCCAACAGCAGCAGCCTTGTTCCCCAGTAAGGATACTCACACACGGAGGAGTTTCTTCCAAACAGGAGGCACTTTATCTTGTAGCAACGTTCCGATATGTACACAACATGGAACAGACGGACAAAGGCTTGCGCCAGACACCGGTTTGGTCCACAGACAAATACATACTGGCATTGCTTTGTTATATACATACCTACAACCAATCAGGTAGAGGTTTGCACACCTCCCTCTACCATCTGCACACGACCCCAGTTTCTGATGCAACCTTGCAATCACCCACAGCTGGAGCATGATGCAACATCTTTGCTGTGGGCTGACCATTTTCCCAGGGTTCCCTGCCTGGAATCCCTGACATAACTATGGTGTTTAGTTCAAGAGATGTTAACAGTACCTCTTTATTCTGCTTTTGTTAATTGTCACCTGCAAATACTGTGTACAATTCTTGCCATCACAGTTTGAGAATGATATTAACAAGCTGGAATGTATCTGAAGGACAGCGACCAAGATGGCAAAAGTCCTGAAAATGAGGTTCTATGAAGATAATGTGAAGGAGTTGAGTAGTTTTAGAGGAACAGAAGCCGAGGGAGAAGCCAAGGTTTAAAGAAGACAATATATTGGCTGGATGGTTATGTCTTGGGAGTGCTTTGTGGGTGTGGGTTCCTGCATGGCAGGGGACGGACAGGATGGCCCCTGTGGTCTCTTCCAACTCTATGATTCTATATAAATAAATACATAAACTTTTCAGGAAACAAAGCTCCTAAGATGTGAAACTCACCCCAATGAGGACTCAGCATGTTCAGCAACTGATAGACTATTAAGGGAAACTAAATGAGGATAGGAGGAAGAGAAGGGAATGAAGGAATGGAAAAGGATAAGGCCAGCTGGTTGTAACTTTGAAAGGGATTACATTATAATGCAACCTTTTCCCCCCAGTGTCACTTGTTCATATGAATTTTATCACCCTTGCACAAACATATTGGATTGGCTGTATCTCATCTCCTTTACATATTGCAGCTACTTAGTTTGGGAGCAGGCTAGTGTGAAGGACATGTAGATCAAGCTGGCTGATAAAAATCATAAAAGAGTAAAAATAAAAATAAAACTGGGGAGGGGACTCAAACATCCACTTTTCCCTTTTTCCCTTTTTCCTCTCTGCTTCCCATTAAGTGGTGGCCAAGTAGAACAATTGAAAAAGAAATGAATGTTTTGCATTATGTTGGACTCCTGCAGAGAGGTTATAAAAGAAACAAAGCTTGTTTTATTAACGCCTGCAACATAATGTAATTTATTATTGATCTCTCCCTCCCCCATTGCTTGTTTAGCAACTGACACATGTAGATAATAAAAGTCCAAGGAATTGCTGAAGCATTGATTATTCCAGTAATGGTAGCTATATCATCTTTATCTAATTGTCATCCAGTCTGTCTCTTTATCCAGTTCTTTGTCATTGATGGCAGCTTTTCTGCATTATACAGGGTTATTCAGCCACATATGCATATGAAACCAAAGCTAATGTAACTTAATAACACACACACACACACACACACACACATGTATGTATGTATGTATGTATGTATGTATGTATATGTACATATATATCTCCCCCCACCACAGAACTCAAGATAACCTTCAAACCAGGGAGCAGCCAGGCCAAAATATGCTTCGCTTCAGCATGGTTGCCGCAATATGGGACTTATAACACCTAAGTCTTAGGGTCAGTTGGGCTCCACAGCTTCCCAAAATTGAATTTTATTTATTTACCATGCAACCCTATATGCTACCCAGAAGTGACTCAGAAGTAAGCCCCATTGAGTCCCAGGGTATCTGCATAGGGTCACAGTGTGATGATCACGATACTTCTATCTTCCCATTTTTGGACTTTTATTTTAGAAGAAAATCAAATAAGCAGTAACACAGTAGAAGTGTATGAAATTACACATGGTATAGAAACTATGCTTAGACAGAAGTTTTTCTCCATCTTCTAATATGAGAAGCCAAGATCATCCACTGAAGATGATTAGTAAGAAGGCAGAAAAGAGAAAAAAGAAGTACTTCTTCCCCCAGGGCACACTCACTTGTGGACTTTGATACCACCAGATGCAATGATGGCTGATGATAACATGGATGGTTTTGGAAGGCAACAGAGAAATTCTTGAGAGATATCAATGCCTACAAGTCATGATAGCTATATATTGCCTCCAGTATTATGAGAGGCAGTATGCATTCTGAGGAAGGTGCTATTGCTTTTTGCTTGTGGATTACCCACAGGTATTGTTTATTGTGGGAACAGAATGCTGGATACAACATACCTTTGTCCTGATCCAGCAACGCTCTTCTTACCCACTTGTATATTGCTTATTTTATATACCACTTCCAAAGCCCATAAAAAGGCAGAAAACATAAAACAATAACATTTGCATAAAAATAATCTTAACCCTAAAAATTTACTGACAAAATAGCTTGATAGCATGATAAAAACATGTAAACAATTAATAGTCTAAACAAATAGTAGACATTAGCACTAGCAATTTCCCATATATTCACCTCTGGTGAATACAAAACGGTTTAGCTTTCTGCCTGAAAGATGTCATTGCTATGACTCCCTGAATGTATTTGGGAAGAGCATACCATATTCAAGACCCACCACTGAAAAGACTCTTTGCTTGTCATTCACCTTATTGGAAGGCTAGCTGGACCATTAGGAAGAGTGAATGCAGCTGTCTTGTGTGCCAGATGCGTTGGGGAAGAGAATAATGTTGTTGGATGATAGGACTTTTTGTGGCACAAGACCCTCCTTGCACCTCCTCAACTAGTGTGCTATCCTCAGATGTACAGGGGGAAGCCATCGTTTTAACAATACCTGGTATTTATACTAGCTGAGTGCAGTGGAGAAATGCTGTGAACTTAGAAGTAAAAAAAAAAGGGGGGGTATTTGCTTTAGGTGATATTAATACAGTAAGGAGGACAAATTTATGGTTATTATTTCCAGAAATCCACTCAAAGATAGGACAGGGTGTTACTGCCCTGGCTAGCCCGAGTTTTGGGGATATAAAAAGATATCATCTGATATCACTAATTCGGCTTCACATATCCCTTCCACGTGCTTGGGAGGCCTCTGGACAAGCACGCATACAGGCTCGGCCGATAATCGCCGTAACAGGCAGGCCAGAAAATAGCCGACTCGCCACTTTAGGAGACCTCAAGGCAAGTGCTCCATTAGGTATGCACGCAACCTACAAAGGATTCTCTGCCCCGCGCTGGCAGCTTGATGATCGAGCTATACAACGCTCAAATATTCCACGTTTGCATACCGGCTACTCTATTGATAAATTCGGCTCTAAGTCAATCATTCAGATTCTGACCTTTCGGAGGCTTTGTCTCCAACTCCAAATCCAAAGTTTTCCCAAAGTCCGACCTAGCCTGCGGTCACAACTCTCCTTATAAAAACCCTTGATTCCGAGACCTTCCTTGGATCGCTCCTGAGTTCCACTTTGCTTGGCGAGCTTCCCCTCAGCTCCACGTGCTGAGATACAGCGAACCCCAGCTTCGCTCTCCATTTTCTCCCGGACTTCAGGACAGGTTTCGAACCAACCATCCCTCTAAAAATCCCGCTATCTTACTCACATCTTTATTTTCCTTAGGTACCTGTGTGCTTGTGTTGCATACATTGTGTGCCTGTATTTAATAAAGACTATTCATTATTTTCCAACTCGTTTGCTTCTTGACTCGGCCTGACCCCGTAGACACTGGGTTACAAGATTCCGCTAAGTTACCCTGCCTCTCGTTTTGCCAACTGGTGCTCTGGACTAATTTCCCAAACTTTGATAATTTTGATAGCAATTTGGTGTCCCTCCCGGGACCCCCAGAAAACAGGGTAACAAGGGGATAACCCCCTGGAGCTGATGACTGAAAACTGTAAATCTGTGTGCAAGTCTGTTATGGAGATTTCATGTGATACCTACTTCTTTGTAGCAGAGAAAAGAACAACAAGGAAGTGACCTCAGAGCATGTCAAGCTTAAGTATAGCAATCTACATGTAGACCTAGAAGTGAAAAGCAAGAGTGAATTCCCTACTCCACTGTTCATCACCATATTGATTTAGGGTACTTCCTACAACATTATTGACTTAATTTCCATAAGTCCCATCCCCACTACTAAAGTTTCAACTGACTGATTCTTTGAGCTGTGTGTGTAGTAGGAGGGCAATACTCTATCCTTTCCCTGAGCCTTCAAAATGTCTTTGTCCAGGCTTGGTCTGGGCTGGAAGCCAGGAGAAGCTGATAACAAACACAGGTCAGAAACTCACTAAGGGCTCAAGTGTTTCACCCAGGTAACACCTGAGAAGAAAGTCAAGGGGTGATACCTTTTCTGATCCCACACTAGGTTACTTCTTTTCTAGGTCCATTACTCTTAAACAGGTTTTAGGTTAAATTAAGTGGCCCTTATTCAATTCAGCTTTCTGTGTCTGGATCTTGTTACTCCTTGGTTGGTCAGCAACCATATTTGTGCTCATTTTCTACAGCTATTTTTACTTCCTTGGCCATTTCAGCACTACACTATTATAGTGCTATTATTTTACTTCACCATCCTGTGGAATTTTGGGCTTTGTAGTTTAGGGAGGGGCATTTAGAATTCTCAGCCAGAGAGCTCTTTGGCCTCAGTAAACTACAAACCCCAGAATTCCACAGGATGTTGAAAGTGGGATAATAGCACTATAACAGTGTAGTGAGGAAATGGCCCTGGACACTCACTACAGGTCAGGACCTGAAGGCTTGAGGAATGACAACATTTCGTGAAGCACCACTAGATGTAGTGTGGATCTCATGGTTAGAAACAATACTTTGTGTCATGTTTGGAAACAAGTTGGTAGCATGTCCATATCTACGATATATAAGTCAAAGTTTGTCTGTGAGTTTGTCTATTTGTCTGCACCAGGTATGCAAAGACCTCATAAAATTGGCTGTGTGAGGTGACAAGACCTCACATGATTGGCTGGCTGTGAAGATTCTATGGAATCCTGGGATTGGCAGCTCAGGGAGGGGTCTTTAGAATTCCCAGCCAAGAGCTTTTGTGCCTCAGGCTGGTTGCTATGGAGATGAGACCTTTCAGCAAGAAGGGCAGTGTATTCCCTCAGAAACCAAGCCCTCTGTATGTTAACAACTCTGAGTACAGATTGGATTGGGGAATATGGGGATAAGTTACAGGTGCTGGAATAGGTCTGTTGCTATGGAGATGAGGCCTAGCAGCAAGGAGGAGGACAGTGTATTCCCTTTGGAACCCAACCTCTGTATGTTAACAACTCTGAATACAGATTGGATTGGGGAATATGGGGAAAAGTTACAAGTACTGGAATAGGCTTGTTGCTATGGTGACAGGGCCTAGCAGCAAGGAGGAGGACAGTATTCCCTCAGGAACCCAAACTGCGTATGGGAATAACTCTGAATACAGATTGCATTGGGAAATATGGAAAAAAGTTATAGGTATTGGAGAAGACAGTTGAGTGAGTTCTTAAGAGGAAAATAAAATCGCGGGCAATGCCAAGTAAATATACTAGTATTATTTAAAAAATGTTGCTATTGAGCAAATGTGAGCCTGAGATAACCTTCCTTCTATCATCTAAACCAAGTGAGTCTCCAAAAAATCTTTCAAGGCAGCCCAATGCATGAAGCATTACAATATCTGAATTTTGGGCACAGATAATTGTGACCATGTTATCTTTATCCAGGAGAGGCTGTGGAAGGAACACCAGCACACTGATGGAAATTGTTTTTTTCTATAGATGCCACCAGTATAAATGAACAGTCAGCAATTCCTGATAAATAGACAAAGTTGACCAAATTTTAGAAATCCAGTCAATACGTGTAATTTCACAGGTAGTGATTATACTTTGAACATGTTATGCCTTTTTGGCATTACCTCTACTACAGCTGCAACTTCTAGATGTCTGAGTTTAAGTAAAATCAATATTGCATAAGAAAACTGAACACACATGTATTATTCATTCCACTGGAGCACTTCCCCATCTCTGACAACATTTTTGCATCATTGGAACAGAGCAACACACACACACACACAAATAACCAGCAGTATGTATAAGAGAGAAGAGATTTTCATACTTATCACACACTAATAGCTGAACTGACAAATAATAAAAGCACAGATGCCAGTGTTTCACTGCTGGGTTGGTCAAGTAATATCTTTTCCCCACGGTTCTGTTTGTTCTTTCTTTGGAATTTGGGAATCTGAGAGCTATTCAATAATCATGCTGTATAATTTATGCTTCTGAATATTGCTGAATGCTAACATCAAATACAAACTGTGCATGAGCTTTGCAATTGTTCCTGAAAAGGATGTCCAAGAGGATAATTGAGAATTGACAAATGAGAATGGCACACTGTTGGCACTCAGTTGCACAGCGATATTCTCTGTACAAAAACCAAAAGCATAAAGGTCACAAAGAAATTTGTTGGTTAAGACTATGTTATTCAATTCATTTTTCCCCCCAGTCTCGGTTCTTCTTCCCATGAGGGCCATCTCAAATGCCATATATCTGAAGGGTACAGCAAAGTTTTTGGTGTTTGGTATACAACTAGGGCTATTTCTGCACTAGGCTATTATAGTGCTATTATTCCACTTTCAACATCCTTTGGAATTCTGGGGTTTGTAGTTTACTGAGGCCAAAAGTGCCCCTCCCTAAACTGCAAACCCGAGTAGTCCATAGGATGATGAAAGTGGAATAATAGCACTTTAACAGTGTAGTGCAGAAATGGCCTAGGACTTAGGGTATATCTGCACTACAGTTATGTCAGTTTAACTGTCATGTTTCCATCCTATGGAGTCCTTGGATATGAAGTTAGGCAAGAATCCTAGCATTGTCCTCCAGACCGACCAGTGCTTAAGTGCCCCATCACAGATAATTCTAAGCACCTCATCAAATTGCAGATCCCAAAATTCCTTAGGATGCTATAACAGTTATAGTAGTCCGAAACTGCTGTGAATGTGTGGTGGAGATGCACTCATAGTGGTGAAGCTGGAGTCTGGGTTGGACCACTTCACATCATGGATGGTAACTTACAGGACTGAATGGTTTTCTATGTAACACATCTTCCTTAAGAGGCAAGTCAAGAAAGCCTAAGTGTCAGTAGGCTTTGCAGAAGGAATAGAAGGGAATATTTTTAATCTGGGGGAGAAACTAGGAGAAGCAGGAAAAAAAAAAGAGAAAGGAAGGGAGAAGGAAATAACAAAAAAGAAATGTGGCAGTATCTTTAAGACTAACTGGTTTTCATTTCCACATAAGCTTTTGTGGATATAAACTCGAGTGATAATAAATGCTCAGGTATCAAGCATATTTACACAGTTGCGGGAATAGGATGGAATGTAATCGGATCCAGAAAGATGGAAATCTTCACTCTTGCCCTGAATTTTCAAAGGGCTGCACAATGAGACACAGGTCTTTCAGGTCTTTACAGTGGTCAGTTATTGTTGATGTATGAAAGCAATAAGGAACAGGTGACACCTGAATCCCTTTCTCAGAAATCACAACAATCCTGGGCTTATATGGTTATGCTTTAGGTTTCTTAGAGCTCAGACATTTTCTGTGTTCTACAAGAAGTTCATGAATGGCTGTTGTCAACAATGGGCAAATTCTTTCAGGGATGTAACATAGGTCTATGTGTTGCTAACACATGTGCATGTCCTTTTCTGGGTCCTGTGAGGGTTGATATTCCCTTCCTCTCTCTGCAGTGCCCAAAGCCCTCTCCATGATATACAGTGAAGCCTCTGAAGTCATCTCATATGGCCATTGTGTGCTTTTCAGTGAGCAGGCAGGATCAGAGAAGCATCAGGCTGAATCTCTGTTCTTGTTAACCACTGTCAAGTCAACTTCAACTTATGGTGTCCCTATAAATGAGAGACTTTTAAGTCACCCAATCATCAACATCCCTGCTCAGGTCTTGCAAACTTAGGAACATGTCTTCTCTGATTGCGTCTATCCACCTATAATACAGTCTTTCTCTTTTCCTACTGCCTTCTACCTTACCAACCAGTATTGTCTTTTCTAGTGAGTCATGTCTTCTCATGGTATGGACAAAGTACAACAGTCTCAGTTTAATCATCTGGGCTTCTCAGGAGAGTTCAGGCTGGATTTGATCAAGGACATCCCCCTCCTTTTCGGTCTTTTTAGCAGTCCACAGTATCTATCGAACTCTTCTTCAGCACATTTCAAATGTGTTGACTTTCTTCTTATTAGCCTTCTTCATTTATCCAGCTTTCACAACCATACATAGAAATGGGACTTCTGATGGCATGGACAATCCTAAATTCATTTTTGAATGTTTCATTTTTGCACTTCAGGATCTTGCCTAGTTTCTTTTGTAGCTACCATTCTGATTCATGACTGAGTTGAAGTATTCATTTCAACAGTTATTTCAATGTCTTTAAGGTCTGCTCTAAGGTTGTGTAAATTATCTGTGGTCATTATTTTTTTTTTTTAATGTTCATCTGTAAATCTGCCTTTGCACTTTCTTTCTAAGTCATTCCAAGTCTTTGCTATTTTCTGCTAGTATTATGGCATCATCTGCATATCTTAAACTGTTGATGTTTCTTCTTTCTATTTTAATGTCTCTTTCCTCTGAGTCTAACCCTCCTTTATGTTTGATATGTTCAGTGTAGTAGTTAAACAGATACCCTTGCCTAACCCTCTTGCCAATTGGAAATCTTTCTGTTTCTCTGCATTCTGCCCTGAAAATAGCCTCTTGTCCTGAGTGCAGGTTATACATCAGGGCAATCAAAGGTTGTGACACACTCGTTGATTTAAAAGTGATCCTTAGTTTTTCATGATTTACACAGTCAAAAGGTTTTCTATAAGCAAAGGCTGTTTTTCTTCTGAAATTTTCCAGTGCACACCATTATTCAGTATATGTTTTGTATAGAATGCCTAGTCCCTCTTTGTTTCCTGAACCCAGCTTGGACACCTGGCATTACTCACTACATATATGGTAAAAGTCTTTGACCATTTCTGCACTACGGTGTTATAGTGCTATTATTCCACTTTCAACATCCTAATGGAACACTAGTGTTTGCAGTTTAGGGAAGGGCATTTAGAATTCTCAGCTGGAGAGCTCTTTGGCCTCAGAAAACTACAGACCCCAGAATTCCACAGGAGATTGAAAGTGGAATAATAGCACTATAACAGTGTAGGGCAGAAATGGCCTTTGTTGTAGAATTCTGGGTTTCACTTTGTTTGCATAAGAGATTATCATAATGGTCCTGTGGTTACTGCATTCCCCAGTGTCCCCCTTTACTGGAATATATATCGAGCATTTCCAGTCTCTGGGTCAGTATTTTGTTTATTTATTTAATAAATATTTATTTCATATTTATTGAAACATTTTTCAATAAATATGCATATTTATTGAAATATTTTTATTAGAATTATAGTAGACTATGTCTCTGTTGTTTGAAGAAGCTCTATTGTTTAGCCACCTGTTCTTCCTAGTGCCCTGGGTCTACACTTCCACTTCACTTTTTAAAACTGTAGTTCATTTTCAAAGGGGATCTTCCTTGAATGAATCTGTCATTCTCCTTCCAGTGATATATCCCATGTCATTTCTATACTGGTCATCTGTTGATTGTTCATGTATAGAGTCACCCTTTGGGTTGGTTGAAGAATGTGTTTGAAATGAAAAAAAAAAAAAGAACTGCTGGTCTCATAAAATTCAGTCAGTCACTCTTCTGTCTCATTTCTTCATCCTAGGCCAGATATTCCTATAATATTTGATTTTACTCTGTTTCCTACTTTCGGATTTCAATCGTCTATGATTAATAAGAAGTTCCTTTCAGATGTGTGATCAGCTTCCTCCTGGACTCCAGTATAGATTCTTTCAGATTCTTCATTGTTTGTCTCTGTAGTTGGAGCATAAATGTGGATTATATTTGTATATTGATGGTTTTCTCTGAAGTCTCATTGCTATTTTGATTGACTGATTGATTGACTTTGCATTATATCCCTTAACTGTTTTTGCTGTATCTCACCACTCCATTTCTTCTTAGATTTTCATTTCCTGAGGAAAACATTGTGTAATTATCTAACTCCAAATGTCCCATTCCTGTCCAGCTTATCTCTGTCACTCCATGTACTACAAGATGTATATGTTCCAATTCTTGTTTTACTATGTCTTGTTGTGTGCCTTCAAGTCATTTCTGACTTATGACTACCCTAAGGTGAACCTATCATGGGGTTTTCTGGGCCTGAGAGTGTGTGATGTGCCCAAAGTCACCAGTGCATTTCCTCGACTGAGCAGGGAATGGTCTCCTGCATTGTAGTCCAATGCTCAAACCACTCTACTACACTGGCTATATCCCTATAGCCAGCTGCAAAATCATTGCTGAGGTCTTTTCAACTCAGCACTGTGGCAGTCATTGTGTCTGGTTATGGACACATAACCAGATGCTTTTCTGATATTGCTTACTTGTTGGGGTGGCTTGTAAGGTGGTCTCAACAACTTTAGTAGTTGAGTGGATGGTATATGGCTCGGCATAGCATAAGTCTGCATGCAGATATTTATGCAATGCTGAGGGGATGTTGGACTGAGGCCAAAATCTCTTTGAGCTGCTTTTCCCCATATCCAAAACTCATTCAAATGATTTCATGTATATCAGAAGCTTAAAATGGAAGCAGAATTTCTAGCCTTGTCATGACACTCTATGTACTATGCACTTTAACTGAGAGAGAGAGATGAACATGTAATACTGTGAGCCCCCATCTATAGTCTGAAGTATTATATTTAAGGGTTGCTCCAAGTACAAGGACCCTTCAGCAAAGAGTCCTTTAGTGGGTGGCAGAGAGCCAAATCAGCATTCAGTGCCAGAAAGGGCCACTTCACATGTCTCATCATGTCTCTGAGGTAGTGTTATTCCAGGTGTTGTGAAAAATATAAATGACAGCTCCCATCAGAGGCTTCCATTTTGATTTCTGACGGTGGCCCAAAATAATGTTATGTAAGGGAATTGTGGAAAATATAATAGTGCTGACTGGTGTCTAATGCTGATCAGAGCATTGGCCACTGAAAATTTTAAGGTAAATGGAGACAAAATAGGCCTCAGTGGTAGACCTTATCAGAGGTTGTGTCCATTGTTGTCTGCATGAGGATGCTGTGGCCTGGGTATAGCACAGAAATGGGCTTAACAGCTGAATAATAAGTGGACTTAATGCAATCAAAACTTTTTGCTATCACAGATAAAGGACTGGCCCTCAGCATCTTTATTTCTGTTCCAATTCTAAGCCTGCTCCAACCTGATAACTTCCTGTACTGTGTACCCCAGTAGGGCCCAGTGACTTTACCACGTCTATCCTCCAAGTCTTCTTGCAGATGTGGTTTAGATAAACCTACTGCTTTCATGCCTTGGTAATGGGCTTTTCAGATAGAAAAGTAAAGTATAGGAAATAAAGTAACAGTAGAAAGAAGAAATATGCTGAAACACATACATAGATTATAGAGTCCACTTTTAATGTCTGGAATTTGCACAGTGTAATGAAAGACTACTTATGAGATGTCTCTTTCAGGAACCCATTATCCTTGCCCAAATTAGTTCAGTGCTTCATATGATATTAAATGCGCTAGAAAGACTAAAATGTTTGCCATGCTATATAATCATGGCAGCTATACTGCTGCTGGAGAAATCACACAGTATTTTCATTTTTAAATGTTAATTTTAGGAATGTGTGAGAAATTCACTCCAAATATTGATTTTACTTTGCTTTACGGATTTATCTAATTCCATACCTCCTGGACTAAAGATAGACCCAGACACACTTTCTGGATGTAAAGAGGCACCTTTCCAGGCTTGTGATGAATTCAGACAAAGAAAATAAATCCATTGTAAATCACGAAAATGTTGGGAAAATGTGCAACTCTATGTAAGCTTTCCAAATCCAAGATACCCAGAATTTGAGATATGTATATCTCACCATCGGCCTATAGTTAGATAACGTGAAATACTTGTGTTTGCTTTTTTGTTTTATTTAAAAAATCCACATACATTTGGCATAGAATAGACTTAGAGGTAGGAACAGGACAAAGTCTAAAAACTGACTTCACACATATAGTTAGGGTTGGCAGGTCTCTGAATGCCAGCTGAAACTGTAAGGAATGGTTGTGCTTTTCTGGCACTATTGTGATACTGCTGGAGTTGATAGTGCATTGTATAACAACAAAAAAGCACAAAAACTGCTAGTATGCTCCATGTTCATAGAAACAATCAAAGTCTGAAAAATTAATTAATTTAATTTAATTTAATTTAATTAATTAATTACATTAACAAAAATATAGTTCCCCTCTATCCCACTGTAATTTAAACACAATTGCAGTTGCCTCATTCTGCCTAATAATAGGGCTGGACTTGATCCTAGTTCACAGCAATGTCTTCTGTACTTCTCGCTAAGTCACTCAGAGATCCAGGCATCCCTACATAGGCTGTACACATTCAGGATTCCTCAGGATAAAAGGTCCTGGGCCATGCTGTGCTTCATGAGAAGAGTGGAAAGTTTGGACACAAAGTAATACACAACCGGCAGCTTTCAGTGAATCATGAATGAAGGTTCTTCAGAAGGAGCTGAGATCAGTCCAGTCTTGGTTTGCTTTCATTCCTCCTTCCCTTTCACGTGATGTGGTTAGCATATATTCTTCACTAAGACATAAAGATTCCCAGACCTTGCCTTCCATGTGTCAAAGCATAGCTGTTATACAATTGCCATTGAAATATTACTGTAGTGCTGCTTGAACCATCTCCTAATGTTCAAGCTTAACTAGTCAATAGGGAAAATGCATGGCTTCGAGAATCATTGATTCACAGAAATGAAGGTACCTAACTCCTTTGCTGGTCTAACCCACTGCTTGATGCAGGAAATCTGCTGGTACAGCATCCATTTTAAGAAGCCATCCAACTTCTTCTTGAAAACCTCTAGTGAAGGAGAGTCTACCATCTTCTGAAGCAATTTGTTCCATGCTGAATTGTTTGGACAATCAGGAAGTTGTTTCTGTGATTTACTTTTCTTTTCTTTTTTATTTGAGTCTCTGGAGCAAAAAGAGACATGTTTCGTCATCTTCTCCAGTCTAAATATATCCAGTTCCTTCAAACTTCCGTCAAGTCTTTTTGACACCTTCTTCTAAATACATTCCAGTTTGCTGACATCCTTCTTTTAAGTATTGGTGTCCAGAATGGGATGCAGCTCTCTTCCTCTTAACACAAAACACACAATATGGCAAAGGTGGGGAGCATGTTGTTGAACTACAGCTGGATGTTGTTAGGCTACAGTTCCCATCATCCCTCATCACTGGCCACGCTAGCTAGGGTAGATGAGAACTACCATCCAACACGGTCTGGAGAGATTCAGAGCCCCTAGCAATACAACTTCAATACAATGTCATGGCACTGTGAGTTTTCTTCATCCTTGCAAGTGATAGCAAAGGAAGCCATCTTGGGTGTAGTTCAAAAAAAAATACTCAAAATGTAATAATGTCACCCCATGCATTTTGTAAGAGTAGGTGGAATGGCAGGAGAGCAGAAAGAAGGATACATAGGACCTAAGAGCAGCTGGTAACTAAGGATTGTAATTGTGCACAAGAAATCCATCCAACGTAACCTTATCTTAGCCCTTTTCGCACCTTACCTGGTGCCATGGGTGTTGCGTGAAAAGCCTCCTCCAGGAGGGAATTGCATCTACTGTGCTTCCCTCTGCACCAGCTCCATGCTGGGTGGAAGGAAGTGTGACAGCTCTGCCCCTTCCTTCCACAGCTCAGCTGGGTACTTTCCCAAGCTGCACTGGGAGAGGAAGCATGGCCATTGTGCTTCCTGATGTTCCACATGCCAGGTAAGTGCGGGAGGGATGTGAGAGGAATGTGCAATTATGCATCATTTTTTGGAAAAACCCAAAAACGATATATTGTGTGATTGCCACAGGATCACTACAGGAGTGACGCACGATCGTGAGAACATCATGCGGAACCGTCCTCGCAGTTCTGTGTTGCTCCCATGGCCATTTTGCGTTCAAAGTCGCATGCGAAAAGGGTCTTAGTGCTGAAACTTTAGTCCAATGTCTGCACAGCTGCAATCATTTGCAATTACTCTATCAGTCATTAGAGTTTATCACTGGCATATTATTAGGAACAGTTTGTTGTTCTGTTCTACCAGTTGTCAGAGCATTCAAGTCAATGCTTAGCAAAAAAAAAGTCAGAGCTAGTTTCCATTGGCTTATGTTTCAACTCATTTCATATGAGCCAGCTGTCTTATCAATAGACTGTAATTAAGCAGTGGCATTAATAAAACTGATTCTTTGTTATAACTGGTAGTTATTGCAATAGCAGACATTTCCCACACCACCCTTTTTAGAGGGAGGAGTAATTCCTTTTGAGGGAAGGTAAAGCTATGACAATCCTTTCTGAGAGCATGCCAGAGTTGCTGATGTGAATAAATTCAGAATGACAATCATTCCTAACTTCCACTTCAGTATTTGCAGGATGATTAAAGGTTTGGGCTTCTAAAAACTAGAGCATTTATGTCTATTGTAACTGTGACATGGCCATTATTTTTTCAAATTGACTGACCCCCCCCCCCACACTACACTATGACCATGTATAATATACCAGGACAAGCACTGGCAGTTTCTCAAAGCATTATTTTAGCACATGCCAGACAAAAAAATGGCAATGCTATTTATAGGTCAGGGCTAAACAACCAAGAATACCAGAAAACTGATATTTGTAGTGAATGAGATTGATTCACAGGAAAAATCTGTGTAACTTCCAGAAGGAGTAGGTATTTCAACCTTCTACTCACAGATTTCCCTCATCAGACATTCAGGTGGATGTTATTCTCACAACAGGTGACCATCATGATGCAGATAATGTTTAACTACAGAAAAAAAGAGAGAGGGAGGATTAAGTGAGCTGACTGGTGAATCTGCATAAATACAAATGACTGTACATTAAAATCACTGTAAGAACATAAGAAGAACTCTGCTGGATCTAACCAGAAGTCTTTTTAGTCTGGCCTCCTGCTCAGACTTGGGCCAGCCTGTTGCTTGGGTAGAAGTCTGCCAGCAGAATATGAGTGCAACAGCAGGCTCCATTTCACATTCCCTGGTAAGAGATATGTAGCCATCCCTAGTACCAGAGAAGTAGTCATGGATAGCCCCATTCTCCATGAGTTCATAGAATCAAAGAATTATAAGAGAGCACAACAGCCATTGAGTCCAACTCCCTGCCATACAGGAACACACACTCAAAACAGTGGGGCAAATGGCCATCCAGCCTCTGTTTAAAAACCTCCAAAGAAGATGACTCCATCAAGGCAACCTATTCCACTGTCAAATGGCTCTCACCATCAGAAAGTTTTTCCTGATGTTTATGTGAAATCTCTTTTCCTGTAATTTGAATCCATTGTTCCATGCCTCTAGAGTAGCAGAAAACAAGCTTGTTGCATTTGTTAAATCTATTTGTCCAGTCTCCTGTTAAAACTGTACAGGGTAGCTCTACTTGCGGTAGGTGCTTCTGCCTAATATGTGGGAATAATCCTCTATGTCCATTTGACATGGTCTCCTAAGTTTCTGTGTGAGGTCTACACCTTCCAGTTCATTTGTATGGGCCTAAAACTGAATCTAGCTCATTGTGTGCTTGTGCATACTTCCTAAAGTCACTTGGAATCTACCCATGTTGACTGGACAAAATATGAAACCTTCTGCTGCTGATTTAGAACAACAAACTGTTCCTAATAATATGCTGCTGATTTACATGTTC
This sequence comes from Cyclura pinguis, assembly GCA_030412105.1. Classification (NCBI taxonomy): domain Eukaryota; kingdom Metazoa; phylum Chordata; class Lepidosauria; order Squamata; family Iguanidae; genus Cyclura; species Cyclura pinguis. The sequence goes on from CM059599.1 coordinate 207,471,946, forward strand.
ACTATCCATGATTTTCATACATTTATACACATTCTCCTCAGAACTCGTTTTCACTTTATGATTTAGAAATCCTTTAAGGTGATGTTTACAGGTTCCCATTTCCCCCTAAAACTGGGTCAGGGATCTTGTATAATAGTGTACAAGGTGGTTACTGCAAAGAAAGAGGGAAATGCATTCCCTGAGATAAAAGAACACTCTGCAAATGGAAAGAACTCTTCCTATTCAAGGACTAACACGTCAGGATCCTAGCCTATGGGGTGTGTATGTGCATGTATATGTGTGTATGAAAACCAGACAAAGAAATCAATAAAAAATGACCATATAGTCCATGTCATACTGATGCTAGATGAAGACATTTGAAGAACTCCTAATTTCTTCCTGTGCTATAGCCTAAGGAATCCTATGGAATCCTGGGGTTTGCGGTTTAAGGAGAGGCTGGCTGGGATGTTGAAAGTGGAATAATAGTTCTGTAATAGTCTAGTGCAGAAATGGTCTAAGTCTCAGTGCAGTTAGTCATTTTTGAAAGCTGCTATCCTCTGTGGTTAATATGGCTATGCGTTATGGAACAATGAGCAAAGAGAATGATATATACATGAAGATATTCCTTGAGTATTTTACCATTTCTTTCCACAGCACTTTTTAAGTCTTGGCAGCAATGCCATATTTCTTTGGTTGTCTTGTTTTGTTTTCTCCCATTTCTCCCCCAGTATAGAAGGGCAACAAATGATATGGATGAAGGGAAACCATGATAAATGGTGGCAAATGATCTGGAGCAAAATTCATGGACTGCTGTTTTATTCTACCAAAGAAAGCCAATTAGACAGGGTTCTGGTTCTTTCTTTCAGCATCATTTGCCTGCCTGCAGATAATATGTTTTGTAATATTTATTTTGTGACCCAGTGGGAACTCAATTGTATTGCAAACAACAGTGCATTGACCTTGTAGCATTTGTTGAACATGAATGCTTGATTTGTATGGGACAAGCAAACTCCTCAGCGCTTAAAACTAGTTCAGAGAGCAACTGTACATTTCATTTCCACATAAGGTTCTCTCCCTTCCCCCAAAGAAGTAAATGCATGACATAGCTGAGATTTCAGTAATCAGACAAAAGCCTTGGGTTCTTTCAGCAATATGTGCAACAGTTTGGACTGACTTATGCCTGAATTAAAGGAAAGGTTATGGCCAACGATTGCCTCGCAGGAAATTAATAAGGACCAAAATTAAAATATGCCTGCAGATGATTTAAACAACTTAGCTTTGCATTGTCTGTGTCCTGCTATCAGTTTCTTTCCTCTTTTCCTTTGGTGTTCAGTTAATACCATTAGAAACTGCTGGTGATGCTCTCTGACTCATCCTGCAGAAACAGACAGGCTCCCTATCATCTTACAAGAGAGAGAAAAAGCATGTTCAGAACAAGATCAAGACAAACCCCAAAAGGAAGAAAACAGAGACACACACTGAGACACAAGGGAATTCACTAAACTGAACTACCTTTCAATTGCAAAGGATTTTGTGGTTCTTCATGGCTGGAAATAAGGGAAAGGATTGTCTTGCTTCAGCTACTGTTCTCTATTACACAAAGAAAATAAGAAGGCAATCTGAACATACAGGAAATATGTATCCAATGTGTTCAGAGCTCCTTTGGGAGTAAGCAGAGTGTTATATTAGGCCTTTGGGTGCCATCTCCTTTCAAATCACTTAAAAGTAGGAAATGGCAGGGAAACACAGGAAGCCTTAAGACAAACTCAGATAATGTTAATGTATCAGCTCAACTTCCATTAATAGTCCTACCTTGATAAATTTTCCATGATCAGTCTTTGGAGTGGCTTTCCTCTACTGTGGGGACATTATAGTAATGACTCTAATTGTAACCCTGAAATGACTCACAGCTGTCTTTTCAATGTCACTTCGAATATTTTGACTCATTGGCAGCACTTTGTCAATCATTGGCCATTTCCAGACGAGGCAAGGGAATCACTCTGTGCCGTTACTCACTGGATCTTCTGGCTCCTCGGTCTGGTCCAGGGTAAATCAGAGCAGTGCGAGGTCTTAGATCCGTACTGCTTCCAAAATGGTGGCTTCCAGTTAGTCGTGGGTCCCGACCAACCGCTGAAGCTTACCACGCCTAAAGCCCGCCCTCCACAGATCACAGGTTTGCATTGGTGCTAGCCTGCGAATCTACACAAGTGAGCAGGAACGCGATGGCGCACTCTGAAAAATTAAGGAACGGTTTTCTACCATTCTTTAAAAAGCATGCTGGAGGATCAGTTGGGGCGTTTCAGAGCAGACTGAGGTGCAAATCTCCAGTAGTCTGAACTTAGTCCGCTCCAAGGTGCAGACGTCCTCCGTGGAGGATGCACTGTGCCGTTTTAATTCCCCCGTGCGGAAATGGCCATTGTCTTGACTCTCTTTCTTTCTGTCTGACAAAGAGGTTTCACATGGAAGTTACTAATCATACTAGTTCTGAAACTGAGAAATGTGTTGGAAACATTTGGTCCAAGAGTCAGAAAATCCCATAAGCATCACTCCTCATTCCTGGCAATAAGCCTGCAGTGATGGAAAGGTAAATAATGAATTATTTGTTTGGGTTTTTTTTTATCACACCACAGATAAGCTACCTGAAGCAGTTGTCTCACCTTACCAATAGTAGGACTCGACCTTTTTAGCCACATTTTTTGTTTAAAAAATTGCAGGTTTTGTAATGCAAAAGCCAATGTAGAATAGAAAAGAACCTACAGGTAAAGAAATGAAGCTAGAACTATGAGCCCATCACTCAGAAGTATAAGCAGAAAGAATGTCATGAAGTCATGACGTATATTCATCAGCTCTAACCAATTTTACAAGGTGAGCTAAACCAGGGATGTCAAAAATATTTCCAGTTTTTCTCATCTTTGATCAGAAAGTGTGCTCAGTGAAGCCACTGTCAATATAAGATTTTTTCCATGGGAAGCAAAGAACCAGCATTTTTAAAGACCCAATAATAGTAACTCTGTCCAAAGGACTTACACAAACATTTTGTACTTTGTATTGCCCATTTTGTATTGTATTTTGCTGGAAAAAAATGAATGGCTGCCTCCAAACTAGAGTGGGCCAACTGAATCAATCAACATGCAGCTAAATTCATTAATTCACTACTTAACTCTAGTGAAAACTAACGGTAAGTCTTTTCATATAAGGGTCTTCATAAAATTTTCACCAAAACATCTCAAAATCGTTACAAACATGGAAAACCTCTCTTAATCTCATCCATCTTTTGTCACCTTTATTTTCACTTGTAGGAATGAAATAAGTAAAGACTGATATCTCTAGAATAATAGGGTGAGACAAAACTGAATCCAGATTAGGGGTGGAAAGAATATTCACCATTATTCAGATCCTAGCAGAAAAATGAGTTTCTTAGGACTTCAGAAACTGGGTCAGAAAGAATAACTCAAAGGTGAGAATTTTGGACAGTTTTTGCTTGCTATTCTTATACCCTAAAGTCCTTTGGCAAATGGCTTTGTGTAGAAACAGATATGATGATTTTGAGTAAAAAATATGTCTTTTTTCCTCCAAAAGAAAATTTTTACATGAAAACATAAGGGTTTATGAAAAAAAATAAAATGTTCATGCAAACACTACTTCGGTATCTTTTGTGCAACATCACCGTTAATTTTATACAGAAAAAACCCTGCTGTTTCTGGAAACAAATTTTTACTGTAAAAATGTGGCTTCTTTGCACAAAACGTTGTAAACCACTTAGAGAGCACTTAGCTGATAAGTGATATAGAAATACACATGCTATTACTATTGCTCTGTGAAGCAGTGGGGAATATTAGCTCAAAGAGGAGGCCTAGGACAGGGTGGTAACTTTACATGATCATTTACACCTACATTTGTCAGTACTAATGAAGGGAAAAAAACAGCCAAAGATTCAAAAGTAAGCTTGTTTGTTTTATTGAGGGAGTTATCAATTGTAGACACACAAGATCCAACCAATCTCACAATCACACAAGGCTAACTAAAGAAAAAGGAGGAAAGGTTTGGATAGCAAGAGTTGAGGGCAACGTGGGTAATATTTATTAATACAGCAGAGAAGAAATGAAGTGATGTGGCTTAGACTAGGAGTCCAAGGGTAGTACAATCAGAAATTGGAGTGTCAGAGCAGTGGCCAGCAGGCAGAAGTACTACGAATTATCTCGTTCAAAGTTGGGGCTAGAATACTCTTTTTCCATCCTGAGCAGGAAGGTGTTAATGGCTCTCTGACAGAGTAGACAATGAACAAATGGGTCCGGAATGAGCTAATAGCCTTAGCATTAGGTGACAAAGGGCCTGATGGGAATTTTGATAGAGTCTTAATGGTGGGATAAGTGAGGGGACAAAAGGAGAGTTTCGATGGACAAAGGGAGAAGGTCAAAGACAATCAGTCATTCTATGGAAGCAGTTTTGGGTGCTATTGTTTCTGAAAGTCAAGTCTTTGAGGGCCGTTTCACAGTCCATTATCTCTAGAGGTTCCCTGACTGTGAGCTAGCCATACCGTAAGGTCTCAATCTGACCTAGTTTTGCAAAGCACATGTGTAGCCAGTTCCTCTTTTTCAGCAAGCTTCCCAATCACAGTAGTATATAATTTATATTTCATGCCAATTAAATATTTTGTTAATTAAGCCATAACATGGAGTAGGAATGTATAGCCCAGTAACTCCGGTGGTATCAGTCTTTTTTTCCCTGCCCACTGACACTATAACATTTTCCTCTTCATCATTTGGAATTGAAAACTAAGCACAGCACTAAAGTTTATAATTAGTGGGTTTGGAATTTACTTTTGTCAAGCTCAGAATGTTTACGGATATCATGAATAAAGTGTTATTTCTCAGAAAACATTTTTTTTTGCCTTAGGCTATAAAATAAGCTTCTGAATATAGGTGGTCATCACTCAGGTTGACCAGGCCATTTTGTAGTGTGTGTTAACCTCTCAATTTTGAGAAAGCTGTCATTAAAATTTGTGCTTAAGGCAGCTACTCTGTAGATATATGTGTAAAAGTTTGTTGACAGTAACTTTGACTGCACTGACAGCTGGGGAGGGCCATAGTGCAAGCAGGAGATCAACTCATCCCAAAATGGTGAGGTGGAGCGACTCCTCTGCTGAGAACACATTGCACCAGTGCTTCAAAATTCTTGGGAAAAAAACTTTGGCTCAAACTTAGTGCACTCATATAGAGGGTACCTCCAAATCACAGGCCTACCTTTTGCCTTAATTTCCTCCCACAAATACTGTAGAATCATTCAGGAGTAACTTGGGTAATAACTAGGGCTAGCTCTCCCATAGCATGGTACTCACCTGCTTAAGCCAATGTTCCCTTCTGTTAGAGGACAAAACTTTGTATTTCTTACAGTATGACTTTTGTCATATACGATAAAGAATGTTCTCCCATTGCCATGGTCTGGAAATACCATGTTCTCATCAGTAGTGAGAGCCCAGAACAGCCGTATGGTAGGAAGACAGTGTAGCACCTCGGAGTGCTCCAAGTGAGCACTTTTGCTCTGGGAAGCTCTGAAGCTCAATCTGAGACTTTTTAGACTTCTTGGCCAAGATTCCTTCTGTCAGATAGGTTGCCTTAAAGACCTTTTGCTTGAAACCTAGCACTCCTTCATTCTACCATCAGTCCGTGCAGTGCATACCATTGCTGTCAGTGTAGCAGCTCCTGAGATTATTCAAATCTTAGAAGAGGTTGTGATGTCCTGGTGTGGAGCATGGAGTGAAAAAAAAAGTAACTTTGCAAAGCTCTGTTAGGCTACTTCAGAGTGTTATCATAGTACATAGCATCCACCCTTGCATGGGTAGAGAATTAGAAAGACATAATACCACAGCTAAGGAACCTGAAAACTTTTAATCCATTTTATGAACATACAAATCATGGAACTGCTTTTCAGAGGTGTGTCTAGTGTAAACAGCACACAGGGTAAGCATGGAAGTTGCTCCCCTACCTCTGAGGCCTCCACCACTGTCACCACCTCCTCCTCTGCTACATCTTTGTCTTTTTTGCAGCCCCTGGCACTGGCACCGGCACCCAGGGCACATACCCTACTTTCTCCACCCTAGATACACCTCTGCTGCTTTTAACCTATAATGCTACAAGTGAGCTGGCCCTAAGCAACAACACAGGGACATTCTTTCCTCCTCTGTGTTCCTGTACCTCAGATTGACCCACTCTTCTTATTTATTCCACCTATTCATCTAATTCAAAAAGGAGATAGAGAGAAGGGACTTTGACTGGCAGTTGTAGAATTCCCTTCCTGTAGTAACCCATCAGTGTTCCTTCAGGAGTGTTGCAAGACCTTTTTATTTGGTCTGGCTTAGAGTTGATTTTCTAATTGGCCATTTCAGTGTAGGCCTCCCTGATGCTTGTTTTGCCTTCATAAAATATTTCTAGTAGCATTCCCTTGGGATCTTCCTACAATTGCTTCTGTATCTAGCTTTGGCCCATTTATTTTCCTTCTAATGAATCCAAATGTGCTCCCAGTGAAGCACATTCTCTGCCCAAACATAATTTAATGTAATCCTGTGTTCCTACTGCTAGGTCCCCATTATTTTTTTATGCCCGTATAGACGTGCTCTATAAGGGCAAAATAATCGATTCCTGCTTATTGATCACGGCACGGAGAAAATAATGCAACATGTTCCAGTAACAGAAGCGCTGTACACAGTTTACAGAAATTGGAAATCTATTCTCAGTAGATGAATTTAATTTTTAATCTAAGCTGTTCTTTTGTTCTCCCAACTCTCTGCCTTGGCTCCCCACCACTCCGTCCAGTGACTGGGGTAATGTTTCATTTTGAATATTAACTCAGCCCTACCTGTACTGATTTGTAAAGAAGTCCCATTGATTTCCTCCAAGTCTGCTTACAGGCTTCAGTCAACGTTTAAATGGGACTGCTTCTCACTTAACAATTGTGCCCTAACTCCAATGGTTTCACTTAATAACATTCCATTTGACACTTCTTACATGTTCCCCGATACCTCTGTGCCAATGGCAAATCATTGCACATCAGGGGCAATTTAAGAATGACTGGCACGTCAGCTGGAGAACTGGTTTTCAATTACATTCCAAATACTGCCAAAGATTGAAAACATGGATTCTCTGGACGAATGATTCAAAGCTAATTTGTTAAAAATAGATTCCTTTTTGCTCAAAATACTATTTTAATGCCCCTTAGCTATTTAGTGTTCCCATAATGAGCAGAATTACACTACTGGGGGACTTTTTAAATACATTTTCTCCTAAGCAAATCAATAACGTTCTTTTTAAAAAGTCAATAAGCACCACCCATGACTTATGAAGGTGACTACTCCAATACAAGTCAGTACTTTATGAAGCACTTTCAACCTTCAGGTTTGCTTTTTGAGAAAAACAAAACAAAAACAAAAGGAGCAAAACATAATAACTGCAAGCTGTCGTTCTTCTTTCTTGCTTCTCTTCTTTTTTTTTAAACTGATATTATTTTATTTCACGCTTTCAGAGTAATCCTTTAACTTTAAAGGAACAAGCACAAGATAACTGTAAATTTCTACTTTAAGCATCTAGGCAGACCTTAATAAAGGTTTAAGTTCAGATATAAGATTAAAGTGTACCAAATTGTTTTTGACAAATTTGCCAATGCCAGCACTTAAACTATTCAGTCCTGCATGTGCCTGTGGTTTCACTGAGTTTCATGGGGCTTGTTATTATTGTTGTTGTTGTTGTGTGCCTTCAAGTCACTTCTAACTTATGGCAACTCTAAGGTGAACCTATCACAGGGTTTTTTGAGGTTGAGAGTGTCTGATGTACCCATAGACATCCAGTGGCATTCCACAGCAGAGCATGGATTCAAACCACCACACCATGCTGACTCTCTGGTCATTTCTGCACTACACTGTTACAGTGCTATTATTCCACTTTCAACATCCTGTGCAATTATGGGATCTGTAGTTTACTGAGGCCAAAGAGCTCTCTGGCTGAGAATTCCAAATGTTTCTCCCTCAACTGCAGAGGTCCTGGGTGATAATGTCAGAACTGTGCATCTAGCTTATAGGAATGTAGCTGGATGCTTCTCTGTCATTTCTTCACTCTCCATCAGCCACTCAATCTATGTTTTGAGGGGCTACAGTAGCAGGTTTGTTGTGGGGAGTCTAGTCATTGTATAAGATGGGTGTAGAAGTCTGGGCTCCATAATGACCAAAGGAAGGAAGGAAGGAAGGAAGGAAGGAAGGAAGGAAGGAAGGAAGGTATAACTCACTAACAAGATGCCAGACAACTCTACAGTCTAAGGCCCCTTCTGCTCGATGCACCCAGTCCACCACATGGATGGGAGAAGGATGGGGCCAGGATGACACTTACGGACAATGTCTCCATGCTCCTGTCCTTCTCCTGTCCCCAGGCACTGTAATTGCACTGCAGATCATTGATGCATTTTCTCTGTCAATGACCGGCAATCCCACCACGCTGCTGCCACATACCTATACTTACTTTGCTTTGCAGGTCCTGGAAGCACAATGGCTGTACTTCTTGCCCCAGCACAGGCTGGGACAGATCCTGGCTGTGCTGAGACAGGAAAAAGCATGGCCACTGTGCTCCCTGGTTCCCAGAGGGGAGCGCTCCCAGGAGAGCTGCTGCTGCCATTGTCACCAGTTGCTGCTGGGACAAAGGTCAGCTGCAGAAAGGGCCTAAGAAGCAGCGGGCAACTAGTCCTAACCACAAAATCTTAATTGAGCAAGAAAACTTAAGGTGAAGGAGGAGGATAGTTGGCCACGTATCCTATTCTTGTTCTCTGCTAAAACAAATGGAACAACTTTCTATAAAACCCAAGAAGAAGGAATAGGAGAGCTTCATAGCTCAGCCTTTGTATAGCTGTAGTCCAGATCAAAACAAATGGGAACAGTTGAGAGCATGTGCAAAGTAATTTTTTTTAAAAAAAATATCACAGATCGTCAATATTATACATTAAAAAGTTCACAAATCAGCTTTGGACATACTCATCATGTTTTCCATGTTGAATTTCTTTTTCCTATTACTTTCTGTGTGTCATTACACTGTATAATTTAGGAAAATGGATTGTTATTTTTGCAGTTCCCCCTCCTCCTTCTTTTTCCTTTCATGCATGAGTTGTGTAGATGGCTGTTGGGAATCTGAATGTAGCAGGACAAAGAGCAGAACCACTGATATTTCAGTACAATTAAGGTTTTATTTTCTCCCACAGAGTGCACAGAGTCACATTCCTTTCTTCTGTTTCAATGCCTACTTTGGAAGAATCACAACACAGCTACCAAATTACAGTCTTCAAATTGTCATAAGGATGGATTCGATTTGCAGTACCAATCACTATTCTCATTATAATTATCATCACAAGAATGAATTCATAATGTTCCACTTCCTATTCATCACAGCCATTGTCACAACTGAATGTGGAATGGGAATAGAATGCCTAGCACATAATCAACAACACTATACATCAGGCTTCTTTTGGCTTTGCTGGTGATTTCTTACCCAAGAATGAAGGCAACTCTTTCCTACTAGCATTTCCACAGGAGCTGGCCTACCTACTCGTGATTGTAGCAGTATCTCAAGCCAATTTTCATTTTCATTTTCATTTTCAGTTTTCATAATCTTATGCCATGGTGAATTTTGGGAGCTCTATTTTTTTTTTTAAAAAAATGAACATTTCCAAGTTCTTATCACTTGGAACTGAATCCTGTCCCATTACTCCATTCATTTCTGAATTAGGGAGGGACAACTTGCATGAAAATTTGCATTTAGAAACATTTTTGAATATATTTCCCCTTCAAATATACATTGCAAAACATATTTTAGCAGTGTTATTTTTTAAAAAAGAAAAAAAATGTAAGATGAAACATTAAGAAGTGTAATACTGTATGGATTACCTAAATTTTGATCTGTACATCACAGATCATCATCATCAGTTATTGGTGCTAAATGGACCTGGTTAAAGAACACGCACAGGTACTTCAAGAGCAAATTCAGCCGTTGCCACAATAGTTTGTTTTTAATTTATTCATCTGTTTATCGGAGTCACCATATAGTGCAATAGATTAAGCTCTCATGGGCTGTGGGACCCAGATATCCACCTTAAGAAATGGGGGAAACAGACACTCCCCTTTCTTATTAGTGGAAAAACAGTTAATGAAAATGTCAGTCACCCCTTCGGCAAAGGAGGTGGAATTTTAAGATGCTTGCAGCACATTTACATTTCTAAAGGCACCCAAGATTTTCTTCCTGAGTTTTTTTTTAAACTACTTCTGAAATAACTCTCTCTTTTTCTTCTTTACCACTTGAAACTGCCTTTCATGTGCTGATCTGTTAAAAGACTTACTCAGTGGTTGCTTCTTCCAGTTCAGTCTAGCCAACTTAAATAAGGAAGGAAGAATTCAAAGACAGGAATTTAAGGATTAGATAAAGGAACTACTCATTTATAAAGAAAGTTTTCTGTCTTTGAAGTCTCAGGAGGCTCTCAGAACTCCTCAATTTTTTTTTTAAACTTCTGGCATGGTCAAATATGTTGTGAAATAGGACTGATACCTATCTTCTTGGCTGTGTTTTATAGTCTGACCACTCTCCACTCAGAGGCAAGGTTCATTGGAGTCAGTGGGTCTTACTCCTAGGTAAATATGTATAGGATTATTGCCTCAGCCTCCTTTCAAACATACCACAAAAGATATTGAGTGAGAGCCCAGTTTGCAGCTGAATCATTATGCAAAAGAGTACAGACTACTCCCCCACACTGACAGAATTATGTGGGGATCACAGGCCCACACGGGCTAACCCCACCCACCATTCCTGATCTGTGGTCCCATGACCACACATCTCATAATCCATGTATTTGGCCTGTGTGTGTGACAGCCCTGTAATATATGCTTGTAATCATGCCTCAATGAGTGTGGCAACTAGACATTTGAACAATCTTTCAGTCTTTATTTTGTTAATTTTTTTCAATACTCACTTGCCTTTCCCCTGTCCTTATTTTGTATTAGTTGCAAGACTCTGTATTTTCTTATCACCACAAAATCTGTGTGAATTTAAACACATCTCCTAATTTGCACATTTCCACATGTTACCTAACTGATGCAACTTTTCTGCCATTGACTAAAACAAATTTCTGTACTATTTTTCCTAAATTATGTACAATTTAATGATACTTACTAAAATATATTTATTCATTGTATGGTGTGCACATTATTTCCTGGAAGTGCACAGGGATCTTTGTAAACACGTGAATGGTCAAGGAAAGATGTGAAGATCATAAGTCCATCAGCATTTATTTCTGTCCCAAGGGGCAACTGTGTTTTAATCAGAGTTTTCTTTCTTACTGGCAAGCTCTACACACATACTTCTATATACACATAAAACTGTTTCGCAGAACGAAAGGGTCATGTCTGCGGCAGAAGCAGGGAATTGGGTTAACTTGTACTAGTAATAGAAATCTTCATATCTTTATCCTTGCATGTAAGGATGAATAGGCTTCGTAGCTTTCCAACACATACCTACACAGAGACACACATGAGAGAAAAAAGAGATTTCTGCACAGTTCTAAAGAGGTACAGTTTTTATATTTTGTGAAGTCTTCTGGGAAATTATGTTGGGCAGAAATGTATTTGGTTTTGGCACTGAAATACAGGTTCTCCCCCACCACAACATTCTCCCAATGTGCTTTAAAAAGCTGTCTCTGAAGCTGCCATCCATCTTTAATATGCTTACTAAGGAGTGAATCCCACTGAAGTTAGTGGCCCTTATTTACAGCTCAACATGGATAGCACTGCAGATGTTTATTATGTGAATATCTGGCCCGTATTTGAGAGTCAACATCTGTGTGTGACATCTGGTCATGCATTGTCTGTTAATTGTCCACTGGCACCTGACAGTTGATACATGACACAGAAGGCTATTTTGTAGTATGTATGGAGCATTTGACTAACTAAAGCATTGCAGCAATCATCATTTGGCAGCTTGTGCCACTGACATGCCATAGCTGTGCCACTGACATGCAGCATTTGAAAGAATCTGACATGTGGCCATCAACCGTTAACAGTCTTTGACAGCTGTTATATAATAACAAACCCTTTCTCCTTCCTTTGGTCCTCACATCCTTGTAGTTAAAATTAATTTCTGCTAGTGGTTTAAGACAAGACAGGGAGGTGAGTCAGAGCAGCTGTTCATAAATTCTATCAGGTCTATCTCTACACATACCTTTCATTTTATAGCCATGTATTTGTAACTTCAACTGTAAACATTATGAAAGCAGTGTCTTTGAAATACTGGTTAAAAACAAAACAGAAGCTCTAGTGGGATTTCTGTTACAAATCCAGAAATTTAACTCAGAAATAACCTTTCACATAGAACCAGTGCCAATGTCTAATTGGAAAGTGTTGGCTACGAATGGTTTAATCCCATTAGCGTTATGACTTACTGCATAAAAGTCAATGCCACAGCCTTTTTCTGCACAAGTTCAATGCACAATTGATTGTAAGGACCTTTTGTTAATTACTGCATTTGGACATATGCACAGCAACTAACAAAGACCTGTTTCCATGAATATTTTTCACATGTCAGGAGTAACCCATTACAAATAACAAATTACTCAAAACCATTTCCTTTTTTTTAACTAAGTTGCTAAGTTAACTAAGTAACTAAGTTGAATCATTACAGCAATGTAACAAAGGATAAGATCTTTCTCTGTTATTGCAATTCAAATTGAGTTTTAGTGACTCTTACAGTTAGAGCATACATATGGCCTCACTGCCTTTCTGTGGCCCTTTTTGCACCTTACCTTTTTGCACTGCTGGGTTGGGGTTCTTGCGCAAGAAGGCTTGGGAGGAATGCTGCTGGGTCCCTGCTGCTTTGGCTCCGCAGCTCCTTCCTCCTCACTCGAGCGCCCCTCCTCTTCCGTTCGCAGTGCAGCCTGGGACCTCCAGGAAGAGAGGACGCGTGACCGGCCTGTCTCCCGAGGCACTGCATGCCAGGTAAGCGCGCGAGGCCCCAGCATGATGCGCCACCATGCAGCATTTTTGGCTTTGAGCCGAAAATGAAAAGATGCATGCATGGTCTGCATCAGGCTCCTGAGCGTCGCGTAAATCTGGGTGCATCATGGAGACTGCTCCTCACATTTACGCAACGCTCAAGGGGCCCTTTCGCTTCAAAAACACCGTGTGAAAAGGGCCACCTGTGTTTTATACCACAGACCATCATCCTGCATGAGTCTGATTTTTAAGAAGTAACTCAAATTATTGTTTTGCAGAATTGTTCTGAACTTGACCAAGATCTTACACCAGAATTGTATAGCATATATCTCTACATGAAGAGCCATGCATTGATCAGACATTCAACACACCCTTGTATTGAATGCCTGCATTGCATAACTGAATTCACAGGCACAATAGCTTTGCGTATTAAACTTCACTTTCACCATCTTGAATGGAATGTGGACATTCCACATTGGACAAAAATGTCCAACTGCTTCTGTCAGAGAGCATACGTAGACGAAAGGTGTCCAAAGGATTCTGTCCACCATTATATGTAGCCATATATATGTTTCCCTCGCATTTTATTTAATTTATCCATCCTTAAAATCCAAACAACAATGACTTACTCCACAGGCTTATCATAAGCCTGGTAAACCAGAAAGTTTGTAAAGGACTAGCCCTATGAAAAGTATCATATATGTTGGGCAATGTCCAGAAAGAAGTTGGAAAAGTTACTTCTGGTGACTATAGTTTCAGTTGTGGTGTTCTGGGGAATTCTGGCAGTTGTCTGTTACAAAAATAAATTTTGCAATCTCTCAGTCCAGGAAAGTAACATGTGTACAATGTGAGAACCACACAATCTCCAGGGCTTCATTTTTGACATTTGTTTCAGTGGCTCCAAATGCTCCATCGTTTTCTCCTTTGTGCAATCCATGAATATTCTCCGTATCTGCCCCAGAAGGCCTGTCAACAACTACATGGGGATCTGGAAGAGGAAGACGAGAAGGAGGAGGAGGGAGAGGAGAAAGCCTTTCAGATGATCCAGCCCCAAACTGCTTAGGACTCAGGATGTCAAAACAAACACCTTGGTTTGAATTCAGTAAACAACTGGAAGCCAATGTAGACAAGTTAGATGAGATGTGGTCTCCAAAGTACTGCAGTTGTGCACATACATCATTTGTAAGCAGAAGGCTGAAATGTTGGTAGAACAAATTCAAAATAATAAAAAAAATCTCCATAAATTCAATAAAGAACAAGATTAAGTACCAAGCATTTACATCATCTAAAAGTGATGAATATAGGTTCAGTTGCCACCTAATATATGACATATTTCTAATCTCCACCATAGTCAAGAATTTTTCTCTCAAAATAAACGTATTTGCCACTAATAAAGCCTTACAAGTGTCAGAGATGTTTCTTTTTTACTTTCTGTCTCTCCTTAGTATTCTTAACAGACAACATGTCAAGGCTGTTTGATGAACAGAGTGGTTGAACATGCAATGAAAATGTTAAGGCATTGATTTCAAGGCTTTCCTGTCTAGATCTTTGCAAAATGATAGGAATGTGTATATCCTTAAGCTGAGGAATTTTATTCCTAGAGGACTACAGTAAATTAGAAAAGCTGCTATACTGTCACCACTCTTAATTGTTGCATGGATGCATTCATTTGTTTGTTTCTCTGTTTGTCTAAATAGTCCTTTTCGTTGGCACAGCAATTTTATGGTTTGAATTGTTATCAGGGCTGGTCCTACCATTAGGCACAGGTCAGTAGTCTCTTCAGACAAATGCTGGCTGGTGTACAGCAGGTAACAACAAGCTGTGTTGTCTCTTGTAACCTGCCCTGCATCCCCAAGAAAGTCTGCTTCATCGGGTACAATGGAGAGTGCTGTCCCATCAGAAGTATTGAAATGAGATACAGTTGTCTGTCTGGTTGATTTCTACATATGAAATTGAAAAATCTCATCTTGCCCTTTATCCTAGGCATCCAAATGATCGGAGCTAATTCTTAAGGAATACTATAACCAAGGTATGGGTAGGATACTGCGTTCCCCATAGTACTGGTGTTAAAATCACCAGAACAATGGGAAATCAAGTCAGTTGCCATCTTTCTCTGACATACTTCTGGTCTACAGTAAGAAAGAAAGAATTTCAACAAACAAGACATGGTAGCTTAACAGGGAACAAACCTTTGCTCCTTATAGTTTTGTCAGATGTACTAAAAGCACAGATGTCCTGTTGAGAGTTGGTTGGGAAGTTTAGATATTTCTTGAAACAATGTTTCTGTGCAAATTGTCCTTGCTTGCTTTTATCCTCTGTTGCTTTATTGACCCTGAAATCCTAACTGTTTGTGTTAAGCTGCCTTTTTGTGGGGGAGTTACTGATGTCTCATAATGAATCTTTGTCAGATACAGCACCATAACATTATCTGATCCAGTATACGACCTCTAAATTCTGTCACATAATCCAGTGGCAATTGAAGTTTTCTGTGTCGGTGGCAAGGTAGATCTGCTTCATAGAATCCTAGAATGATGGAGTTGGAAGAATTCGCAAGGGCAATCCAGTCCAACCCCCTACCATGAAGAATATACAATCAAAGCACTCCCAGCAGAGGGCTATCCAGCCTCTATTAAAAAACTTCAAAAGAAAGAGACTCGACCACAATCTCAGGCAGTGTACTCTGCTGTTGAACAGCTTCAAATATTTAGGTGGAATCTCTTTTCCTGAAGTTTGAAGCCATTGCTCTGTGTCCTAGTCTCTGAGGCAGTAGAAAACAAACGTGTTCCATCATCCATATGACATCCTTTCACATATTTAAACATAGCTATCATATCACCTCTTAACCCTCTCTTGTTTAGGCTAAACACACCCAGCATGGTCTTCAGGTCTTTTACCATTTTTGTTGCCTTCCTATGGACATGTTCCAGCTTCTCAATAGCCTTCCTGAACTGTGGTGCCCAAAACTGGACAGAGTATTCCAAGTGTGGTCTGACCAAAGCAAAATACAGTTATACTATTACTTCCCTTGACCTAGACACTATATTCCTATTGATGCAGCCTTGAAACACATTGGCTTTTTTAGCTGCCACATAACCCTGCTGACTCATGCTCAGCTTGTGGTTTAGATCCTTTTCACATCTACTGCTGTCCAAACAGGTGTCATCCATCCCATATCTGTACATTTCATTTTTTCTATCCAAATGTAGTACCTTGTATTTTTCCCCATTGAAATTCATTTTGTTAGTTCTGGCCCAGCTCGCCAATATGTTAAGGTCATTTTTAATTCTGATCCTATCCTCTGAGGTGTTAGCTACCCATCCTAATTTGGTGTAATCCATAAATTTGATAAGAATGCCTCCTATTCCCTCATCTAAGTTGTTGATGAAAATGTTGAATAGCACTGGACCTAGGACAGAACCCTGTGGCACTCCACTAATCACTTCTCTCCAGAATAAAGAGGAACCATTTGTGAGTACTCTTTGGGTTTGGTCGGTCAACTAATTACAAATCCTTCTAACAGTAGCATTGTCTGGCCCACATTTTATTAGCTTGTTTAGAAGAATATCATGGGGAACCTTGTCTAAAGCTTTACTGAAGTCACGATATGGTATATCTACAGCATTCCCCTTGTCTACCAAGCTAGTAATTATATATATAAAAATAAAATCAGTCCTGCATGACTTGTTTTTGAGAAACCCATGTTGACTTTTAGTGTTCATGGCATTTCTTTCTAAGTGCTTATAGGCTGTTTGTTTAATGATCTGCTTTAGAGTCTTTCCAGATATTAATGTTAGACTGATTGCATGGTAATTGTTTGGGTCATCTTTGTTTCCCTTTTTGAAGATGGGGACAGTATTTGCTCTCCTCCAGTCTGCTGGAACTTCTACCATTCTCCAGCAATTCTCAAAGATTACTGTCAGTGGTTCAGAAAATAATTACTTCTACCAGGTCTTTTAATATCATCTGGTCTCAAATTCATTTAGAATAGCTAGGTATTCCTGTACTATCTCTTTACCTACACTTTCCTGCATTTCCCCTACCATGTCATCTGGTCTCTAGGTTGAGCACTAGTTTCCTTTTTGAAGAAGACTGAGGAAGTGTTGTGTAGTTCTGCCATTTTTTCTGTCCTCTGTCAGAATTTTGTCATCTTCTCCATATAGTGGCCTACCATTTCCTTGTTCTTCCTTTTGCTACAGACATAACCAAAAAAGTCCATGCACCTTCCTTTTTAAATTCTCTAGCAAGCCTGAGTTCATTCTGTGCTTAGTTTTTCTGACTTTGTCCTTACATGTACAGGCTATTTGCTTGAATTCCTCATTGGTGATTTCCCCCTTTTTCTATTTCTTATACATTTTCCTTTTAAATATTAACTCTATTGAAAGTTCTTTAGGCATCCATCCCAGATTTTTTAGGTGTTTCCCATTTTTCCTCCTCATTGGAATTGTCTGAAGTTGTGCCTTCACTGTCTCACTTTTAAGAAACTCCCAGTCATCATGAACTCCCTTCTCTTTTAGTATTCCTGACTAAAGGATCACACCCAGTATTTCCCTAAGTTTAGTGAAATCAGTTTTCTTAAAGTATAGAATATGTTTCTCACTATGTTTGATTTTCTCTTTCCATTATATAATAAATTCCAGGAAAGGATGGTCACTTCCACCTAAGAATCCCACCCCTTCCATCCCATTAACCAGGTCATCATTGTTGGTTAGAATAATATCTAAAATAGCTGTTTTGCTTGTTCCCTTTTCCATCTTCTAGACAATGAAATTGTCTGCAGGGAAAGTCACAAATTTATTGGGCCTAATACTCTTGGCAGAGCCTGACTTCCTACAAATATCAGAATAGTTGAAGTCTCCCATTATTACTACATCTCTCCCTTCTGAATGTTTCATCATCTGATCCAGGAAGGAATTGTCAAAATTCTCAGTCTGGCTTGGGGGTCTGTAGTAGACCCCTACAATGACATCACTGTTGTTTCTCCTCTCTCCTAATCTTTACCTAGATGCTTTCAATCTGGCTTCCAGGATTTCTTATGGAGCTCTTCACAGGTGTAAATGTCTTCTCCGCCTTTTCTATTTGGTCTGTTTCTCTAGAATAGGTTATACCTCTCTATTGCTACATTCCAATCATGAGACTTATCTCACTAGATTTCAGTGATGCCTATTTATATTATATTTGCTTTGCTGTACTACATGTTCAGGTCCATCCTGTTTATTTCTCATGCTCTGTGCACTGGCATACAGACGTATGAAATCATGGGTCATTCCCTCTAGCTGCTTATTTTTGTTTTGTTTTTCTTTCCCACTGTGAGGTTCTTGACCATGCTCCTAGTTCTATTAATCACATTCAGGCTATAATCTCCACCACTTGATGAACTCCTGACCTTAAGAGTACTAATAAAGTTTAAAGCCCTCCTGATCAGGTTTGTGAGATTCTTAGCAAAAACATTCCTGCTAACTGCTGTGAGGTACAACTCATCACTTGCCTGAAGTCCATTTTATGAAACTGTTACTGCTAGTCCGAGCTTTGGGGATATGAAAAGATATCCTCTTGGTATCACAATTCGGCTGCACTTCTCTATTCCCCTCCACATGCTTGCGAAGCCACTGGACAAGCACGTAAACAAGCTCAGCCATTAATTGCTGTAATATTCCTGGACAATACAGGCAGGCCAGGAATAGCTGACTCACTGCTTTAGGAGACCTCCAGGCAAGTACTCTAATTAGGTATGCACACAACCTACAAAAGAGCCTCTGCCCCGTGCTGGCAGCTTGTTGGGTTAACTATGCAATACCCAAGTACTCTGCGTTTGCATACTGGCTACTCTATTGAGAACCTCTGTGATAACTCAATCATTCAGATTCTGACCTTTCGGAGGCTTTGTCTCCAACTCCAAACCTATTGTTTCCCCCCAAGTACGGCATAGCCTGCAGTCACAATTCTCCTTATAAAAACCCTTGATTCTGAGACCTTCCTCGGATTGCTCCCGAGTTTCATCCCGCCTTGCTGCCGCTTTGCTTGGGGAGCCTCCCCTCAGCTCCACAGGCTGAGCTACATCGCACCCCAGCCTCGCTCTCCATTTTTCCAGGCTTCAGGACAGGTGAAGTATCACCCAAACCAGCAATCCCTCTAAAAATCCCTCTATACCACTCCAACCTTTATTTTCCTTAGTTATCTTGTGTGAATGTATCACATACACTGTTTTGCTTGTGTTTAATAAAACATCATTCATTGTTTCAACTTCTGTGTGATCCTTGACTCGACCCAACCCCGTAGACATAGGGTTCAAGATCTCACTAAGTTACCCTGCCTCTCATAATGCTAAGCAGTGCTCTGAGCTAATTTTCCCCACCTTGAGTTGAGCACGTTTTGGTGTCCCTCCCGGGACCCCCAGTACACAGGGTAACAAAACCACAGACTGTCCTCCAAGAAGCCAAACTGTTCCTGGTAGCTCCATCTGAAGAGCCAATTGCTGATGTGCAATTCCCTTCCTGGGCTGTGTCTTTCAACTAGAAGAAGAAACAAAATGACAAACTGTTCATCAAGGTCATTCAGCTTCCTACCCAGAGCCTCATAATCCCTTATGATCTCTTGAAGGCTGTGCCTTGCAGTGATGTTGGTTCCCACATGAACCAAAAGGAAGAGGCAATGGTCAGTGGGCCTTACTAGGTTTTTCAGTCACTGTGTTATATCACAGATCTTTGTCCCAATGAGACAACGCACCTCAAAAGAAATGCTGTCAGATCCATAAACCACTGCTTCTGTCTCCCTCAGCAGGGAGCCCCCTACCACCAGTACACATCTCCTTTGGGGATTGGCAGGGGCCAATCCTTGCGCTGAATCTTGCAAAGTCCCCTGCATATTCTCTGAGGACTGCACTGTTGTTCTTCCTCCTGTCCCTCATCTTTACTGATAAGGGAGAGAGCTTGAAATCGATGCTGTACCTCCAAACTAGCAGAAAGCTCTCTGGTCCTTCTACTTCTATTGTCACATTCCTCCAAACCTCCTGTATTTGGGAACTGACCTCCTCCTCAGAGACATCCCCCATGTGATCCTCATCCAGTACAGCCTGCACTGAAACAGAACTCTGTGTCTTTCCTGAAAAACAGGCCTACTAAACACTCGTGAGATATGCCTGTTGGCCTTGCTGCCTGTTGGCCAAGGTCCTGTTTGCTATTGGTGTAATAAAGTTTGGAACTTTGCTCTAATAGAGAAGGCAATCTATCATATTAGGGAAGTAAGGGAGGAAAATGGTAGTTCTATGTTTGAAGCAATTTGGTTTCTTTTTACTGAGCACATGAACCATACAGGCAATAGCCAAAGATTGATACTGTTGGTGCATCAAATCCCATGGACAGGATTATTATGCAATTTATACTGAGAACTGGTAATAATGATTTCCTTATTAATGTAACTGATTCTGAGTTAGTCCACCCACCACAAATTAAGCAATGGAAATGTTTTTATATGTTTTTAAAAAGAAAAATATGTACAAGTTTTTTAAAATAATAATAAAAAGAATAAGAAGACTTTCCTCTGCTACTGAGCTATGGGCCCTTCCTGTGCCCTTGCTTAATTTTGATTTTAATGATCAAATTTCAGGCTATACTGGCACAGATGTATATGTAGGTATAGACATAGATATAGATAATATCTTTTCAGTGCTGTTTGGTTAATTTCAAGAGGAATCATCACATCAAAAGTGACTCCTGTGAACATCAGCATTCTTATTGTGTACCACAGTTTTTGATATTCAAATTATATTCATTGACTTGTTCAAAAGCTGGAGAGTGCAGAGTATTCCCTACGTATTTCTTGTTTAGTGGCTCTACCCAGCAGATGGAATTTTATGCCATGCAGCATTAGGCTACTGTTAAATTTTAATTTCAATTAATGGTCTTTACACTCTTTCTTTACACACCAGGGATATTTCATGCATTCATTTCCCTTCTAATTAGCTTTTATTGCTGAATTCATTCCGAATCTCCGGAAGTCGTTAGATTCTTAAACATTCACAGCTGAATTTACTGACTTTAATAACATTAATTAGTCCTTTTACAGAGGAAAAAAATGCCAAAAAATTCATTCACCTTGTATTGTTTGTTGAGTTACTGTGTTTCAGCATTTTTTTTATTTACCTCTGCTTCCCTCTGGTTTAAAAGCAAGCTATGTGCTCTGGCTGCTTTGAGGATACAGTTCATTTCAGATCCTTTTACCTCCAATCTTAGGGCATAATATGTAGACCTTTGTTGAGGATCATTTTGTTCTAGAGGTTTACTTTACGAACATCTTGCACAACTATATAGTGTAATGGCCAAATGTGTCAGATTAGAAAGGATGTCATTCTTTTGTTGTTTTGCATTATCTTAAAAATAATAGAAACTGCAAGGGATAGGCAGCATCAGTTTTAAAACAGAAAGAAATGCAAGAGAAACATTTCCTTCTGGAGCGAGTAGCAGCAAATGTGTGTATGGGGGGAGAGATGGGATTTTAATTGAGATTATGCTAGGGGGAAGGTTAACTCTTTTTTTCATTGGCAAGGTGGTTGTAATTAAAATAAAGAAAATCCTTGGCCAGGTATTGATTTTTGTTTGGAGTTCTATGGGAGATTCAGATAAAATCAGTAAAAGTACTTCTTCATACAGGTCTTTGTTAAACTTTGAGAATTACTACCATAATGAATGATATAACAGTCACAAACTTAAATGGTTTTCAGTTACTTATAGCTTCTAGTCACAGAGACTATAAAACCCTTCTAGTGTCAACCATCAATGCCAGTTCCTAGAGAACAAGAGGGGGAGTGTGCTGCTCTGGCCCTTCATGTCCTGGGACCTTTTTACACTCCACAGTTCTTCCACCATGGTTTCAAATAACCTGCTATGGATCCTATGGGATCCCGGAATTGGTGGTTTGGTCAGAGGCACCAGAGAAGTTCCCTGGCCAAGGATTCTAACTGCGGGTCTCAGGATTCCGTTGGAGGCAATCATGGAAGTTCAAAGTGAATCATAGCACTTTAACTATGGAATGTGAAAGGGTCCTGGTTGTGGATTTCCCATAGGTATATGGTGCTATATTGCAGCATGAGGGAGATAATGGATAAGACGGCACCTATGTCACATTGGGGGTACAAACTGACTGGAATCGCAGTTGAACCTCACTTCAAAAACTGGCAACAAGATATATAACTACTACTTCCCAGTATCTGCTACATGAGTCAGCTGCCTAACTAACAATGGTAAGGCTGGCCCTGCTGCCTTTTTTTTTTTTTTAAAGAACATGTTCTCTTGTTTCTTGATTATTAAACCCAGGCAGTGCTTTGTCATAACATGAAACAAGCCTATGTATTTATAGAAAATCTTTAAATATACATGGCCTTGAAGCATGCTGCAATTTCTGTTTTATGACATTGAGACCTACGAAAACACGAAATAAAACAATATGCCTTCCCTCCCCATATGCACATTACTCAGCCTTTTTAAAAATGCTGACAAAAACAAAAGTCTTTTTCTCAAAACAGATGAACTGAATGAAAGAAGGATTGACGCTAATTGAGAAGCTTTAATTTCCCCTCTTCAAAAGCAGCGATGTGCTTTTGTTGAGATTTTTTGTTAGGGTTCTGCATAAATTTTCTTTAAACAATGTTTCTTCCAGATTTATGAATTCTTCAGGCTGGGATTTAAATAAACTCAAGAAATCATGCCACTTGAATGTAATAACAACAACAATAATAATAATAATAATAATAATAAGAAGAAGAAGAAGAAGAAGAAGAAGAAGAAGAAGCCACCTGCTGCAATTAACATAGTCAATTTCTTCTTTGTCAGATTTTTCTATAGCAATTCCTCATGTTCTCCTCCTATCATAAATGAAGATAATAATAAAGGCTGTTTTAATAGGAGACAATGTTAAAATCTGAACTCAGCTTATTTCTTATTTAGATTTAGGAGACAGGGCGGGGGAAATCTTGTCTAGAAATAAAGACATTCAGTAATGTGTCCTGCCTCTCTTTGTACAAACTGTAATGCTGAAAGTTTTCCATGTTTTAAAGTGCTGAGTGAACCATTCTGTAAAATGTACAAGTACTTTTGGGGTTTTCAGAAAACCACCATGCATCTCACAGCAGTTTCTGCTTAGAATACACAGCACTCTCTGCATTAACAACCCAGTTGTATGCACAAGCAGATCAGTTGCTCCTGTGTATTGCCAAGGGTATGTTTCTAGTCTTTTCCCCTTCAGCTTTTGTTGAAGCTTGTTTTATTGTGCCTGTGACTTGCTGGCCTCCCCGGACAGCTATCTTTTATAGTCTCTTCTTGCCAGCTGCAAAACTAATGGCTTCTTGTTGTTCTTGTTGATGATGAAATCATGATTTCTTGTAAAGATGAGGAACAGCCATTTTCTGTACCTTTTTCTTTCAGAAGATTATAATTTCTGGGTTGGATTAGCATCAATGAACAAGAAAACAGCCGCCAAATTTGTAATTCCCTGTAATACCACACTCAGATGGTTGAGCATTTGCAAGCAAAACAAGGTCACTTTAAAAAAAAATGTGGTTTCTACATAAGACACATTTAGGGGTTATCCTTTAGAATCCTTTTACAGTCATGTAAAGGGAAAACTACTTCCTCTTCCACTGTTTCAGTGTTGGGTGAAACCTCTGTATTGTGATTTTACTCATGCAGGGTTGTTGCTGTTGTTGTTGTTATATGCCTTCAAGTCAACTCCAATGTATAGAGATCCTATCCTAGAGTTTTCCTGGCAAGATTTATTCAAAGCAGGTTTGCCATGGGCTGCCTCTAAGGATGAGAGAGTGTGACTTGCCCAGAGTCAGCTCATTTGTTTCCAGGACTGAGAGGGGATTCTAGCACTGGTCTCCTGGAGTCCTGGTCCAACATTCAACTACTACACCACACTGGCTGTCTACTCATACCCATGTAATAGTGCAGGCTCTCCACCTCATGTTATACATGCGTGTGATAATGCTCCAGTATACTTTTCTATTTGGGAAGGCTTACACTAGCTAAAGCTACGCAACATGACTACAGCTTTCACACAGAGACAAAGACAGCCCCAGAAGCCAGGTAAGAAGTCCATCTACTATATAAAAGTCAAAATTTGTGAGTGAGTTTGTCTGTTTTGTCTGTGTCAGGCAAGTGAAGACTTCATATGATTGGCTGTGTGAGGCGAAGACCTGATATGATTGGCTGGCTGGCTGGCTGTGAAGCTTCTATGGAATCTTGGATCTGGCAGTTCAGGGAGGGGCCTTTAGAATTCTCAGCCAGAGAGCTCAGGTTGGTTGCTATAGAGATGAGGCCTAGCAGCAAGAAGGAGGAGGGCAGTGTATTCCCTCAGGAACCCAACCTCTGTATGTTAACAACTATAAATACATTTTGGATTGGGGAATATGGGGAAAAGTTACACGTACTGGAATAGGCCAGTTCCTATGGAAACAAAGCCTAGCAGCAAGGTGGATGACAGTGTATTCAATCAGGAACCCAAACTTTGTATGTAAATAATTCTGAATACAGATTGCGTTGAGAAATATGGGAAAAAGTTACAGGTACTGGAGAAGACAGTTCGGGGAGTTCTTAATGTCAGGGATTCCAGGCATGGAACCTTGGGAAAATGATCAGCCCACTGCAAAGATGTTGTATCATGCCCCAGCTGTAGGTAATTGCAAGGTTGCATAAGAAACTGGGGTCGTGTGCAGATGGTAGAGGGAGGTGTGCAAACCTCTACCTGATTGGTTGTAGATATGTATATAACAAAGCAACACCAGTATGTATTTTTCTGTTGACCAAACCTGGTGCCTGGCGCAAGCTGTTGTCCGTCTGTCCTATGTTTTGTATATAACAGAACTTTGCTGCAAGATAAAGTGCCTCCTGTTTTGGAAGAAACTCCTCCATGTGTGAGTATCCTTACTGGGGAACAAGGCTGTTGCTGTTGGCTCACTGAACTCTGGTTTTTCCACTGCGTTTCTGTGGGGCTGAAACTCCTATCATCCCCAACAGTGGTTATGGGCCCAGGCCCAGAGTGTACAGCATCCACAGCGCACCTGTAGTTGTTTTTCCCCGGATACTGGAACTGTTTTTGATTGTTTGCCTGGCTCTCCGGTGCTTCGGGAGTCTGTGTTTTGACAGAGAGACAGTTAATCTTCAGTCCAGAGCTCATCAAGGTCACTGCGGCCAGCTGCTTTGTTTGTTGAATTTTTCTTACAAAGACAGCAGCATGGCTGAGGGAGGTTATCTGCATTTTGAAAAGTTGACCGACGCTAATTATCAAAGCTGGCAAATTTATGTGAGAGCCGCTTTGACGAAGGAAAACTTGTGGCATGTTTTGGAAAATGAGGGACAGCCCCCAGAAGGAGCAACTGCTGCTCAAATAGCAGCGTTCAGGTTTGCTGACGAAAAAGCCAAAGCAGTTATTTTGCTTACTTTAAGTCCTTCCCAGTTGATTCACGCTGCTGCTGCAGACACAGTATATCAGCTCTGGGAGGCTCTGAAGTGTGTGCATCAATCTTCCTCGTGTTTGTCCAAAATGCTATGGACGAAAAGACTGTATAACACAAAGTTATGTCCCGGAAGCTGTGTAAGAGAGCAGCTCATGCTGATGAAACAGTTATTTCAAGAGGCAGCCAACAGAGGGGTAAATATACCAGAAATGCAGAAAAGTTTTATTCTGCTGGGAAGCCTCACTAAGGAGTGGGACTTTTTGATGTACAGCCTCCAGGGTGTGCGTGAGGAAGAGCTGACTGTAGACTTGGTAGCCGGGAGGATTTTGGAGGAAGTCCAAAGTAAGCAGTTTGATTCCAGACTGCAGTCGGAGGGGAGAACAGCCAGTCGCCAGGAGGGAGAGGCAGCTCCCAAGGAGGCATCTGACCTGGAAGAAGGAGCAGTGTGCAGCTTTGCCAGACACTGCTACAGATGTAAGAGAGTCGGCCATTTCCAGAAGGACTGCAGAATGCCAGCGCTGAGCAGAGGGAAGAAGACCAGAAGCGGAGGGGCATGTCGTCACAGGCTGAAGGTCATGTGTTTGTGGCAAAAGAACAGTCTGAGAGTGGTGTGTGGTTGCTAGACAGTGGTGCAACTCACCACATGGTGACCAATTTAAAGCTGTTGAATGATGTTACAAATGCAAATATAACAGCAATTTCCCTCGCAGATGGGGCACCAAGCAAGGTGCAGAAGATGGGTACTGCATATGTGCCATGTTTTGGGAAATCGTTTAGTAATGTATTGTGCGTGACAAATTTGCAGAACTGTATTTTGAGTGTCTCCCAACTGGCCAGTGAGGGTTACAAAATGGTGTTTGAAGGGGAGAATGTATAATTACTGCAAATGGTGTTTTTTGTGCAAAAGGGGTGAAAAAGCAGGGGTTGTACCACATGTTGCCCAAAGGAAAAGTGGCAAACGTTAACCCTTTGTGTAACAAATCTCTACATGAAACGTGTGTACATTACCTCCACAGAGTGATGGGTCATGCCAGCTACAAAGGTTTGCAAGAGTTGGCAAAGGTATGCCCTGGGTTACAGGTCCGAAATTGTCCTAAGTTCCTAGAGTGCTCTGTGTGCAAAAAGGTTAAGGTAAAGGCTTACCCCATTGCCAAGAAAAGCAAGTGTGTCACCCAACGTCCTTTTGAGGTTGTACGTGCAGATTTGGCTGGGCCATTCAAGCCAACTGAAGGGCAAAATAGGTTTTTCCTGGTAATTGTAGACAGACACACCAGGTACTCCTATGTCTATCTGCTGAAAGAGAAGAGCCAAGCAGCAGATAAGTTCTAAGAGTGGGTGAATGCTGTTGAGAGGGAATTTCCTTATAAAGAGCCCAGTCTTGTGTCAGATCAAGGGGGAGAATTCCTGTCTAATAGCCTGCAGACCTGGATGCGTAAGAAAGGCATAAGGCATAAAACCACCAACCCCGCATCTCCCGGGGAGGATGGTCTTGCAGAAAGAAGAATTGGGCTGTTAAAACAAATGAAGGACTGTATGATGGAGGATGCCCAAGCCCCAGCAGGACTTTGGGGAGAAGCAATAGTGACAGCGAACTACCACTTAGACAGGATGTGGAGTTCAAGTGTGAAGCAAACTCCATATTACCTATTGTATGGTAGAGCGCCAAACCTGCAGCATCTATGTGTTTGGAGTCAGTTTGCTAGTGTGTATGTTCCCCCAAGTTTCAGAAAGTCTGGAGAGGAGAAATCTAGATGGTTACGCTTTATGGGATATGAAGGTAACAAATATAGATTTCTACACCATGCTGGCAAAATAGTGTATTCTAGGAGTGCAAACTTCAAAATCCATTCAGGATGGGATAGACTGCACTGTAACCAAGAGGTTTTGATTCCCCTGGGTAAAAATGTGAAAAGTGTGAAAAGACTGCACTGTAATCAAGAGGTTTTGGTTCCCCTGGGTAAAAGTGACAAAAGTGTTCCTGAGAATGGAGGGGCAGTGATGTCTGATGAGGAAGAGGACAGTGTCCCAGATACACTTGAAAGCTCTGAAGATGGAGGGGCAGTGATGGCTGATGATGAAAAAGAAAGTACTGAGGAAAGTACTGAGGAGGAGAAGCCAAAAATCTCACTCAACATCACACCAAAGAGTTCAACACCACCACCTAGTGCTGAACCTGCATTTACGGTCAAGAGAGAGCCTCGCACTGAGGTCAGCACTAGTTCCAGAAGTGGTTCCAGTGAAAGTGGGTCAGGAAGTACCCAACTTGCTGAGTCAGGAAGTAAAGTTATGCTTATCCCTAAAAGGTCAGGAGGAGGGTATTTTGTTGTCCCGTGTGACTGAGGCAGAAAATTTGAGTGTAGGACTACATTAGGGTATGGTATCAAAATGTGAGGCAAATGGTCCAAGATGGGATTTTGTGCTTGTGGTATTGTCCATCTGCGGATCTGCTCACAAAGGCCCTTCCAGTAGTAGGCCATGAGAAGTTGGCAAGTAAACTGGGCCTTGCCACCAGGGTGTAAGGTCGAAGATGAGTTGTACCCTTGAATGTATGTACTGTATGTATTATGTAACATGTATTGTATGACATGTATGGATTATGAAAATGTCCTACACAATGGCCTGACCATTTTGGAGGGATTGTCAGGGATTCCAGGCAGGGAACCCTGGGAAAATGATCAGCCCACTGCAAAGATGTTGCATCATGCCCCAGCTGTGGGTAATTGCAAGGTTGCATAAGAAACTGGGGTCGTGTGCAGATGGTAGAGGGAGGTGAGCAATCCTCTACCTGATTGGTTGTAGATACGTATATAACAAAGCAACGCCAGTATGTATTTGTCTGTTGACCAAACCCTGGTGCCTGGCGCAAGCTTTTGTCCGTTTGTCCTATGTTTTGTATATAACGGAACTTTGCTGCAAGATAAAGTGCTTCCTGTTTTGGAAGACACTCTTCTGTGTGTGAGTATCCTTACTGGGGAACAAGGCTGCTGCTGTTGGCTCGCTGAACTCTGGTTTTTCCGCTGCGTTTCCTTGGGGCTGAAACTCCTATCATCCCCAACACTTAAGAGTAAAATAAAATCCTGGGCAACACAGGGTATATACACTAGTTTTATATGAAATGGCCCTTACTTTCTAATAAATGACATTCAAACAAAGACTTCTCACTGCCTGCTAAACCCAACATAATATTTAAAATCATGAAATTATGGGCAAGGCCTGGAAGACTAGTTCATCATTACCAAATTCAGTAAGTATAATTGCAATAATACAAGTTCCAGTCTTTTTTTTTTTAAAGGAAACGTTTAACGTAATTTATAGGCTGGTCACTTTGCTCAAAAACACAAGAATAATATTAGGTGGTCTTATGCCATGCT
Organism: Cyclura pinguis; assembly: GCA_030412105.1. Lineage (NCBI taxonomy): Eukaryota > Metazoa > Chordata > Lepidosauria > Squamata > Iguanidae > Cyclura > Cyclura pinguis. Next base: position 207,500,750 of record CM059599.1, read on the forward strand.
TACCAACAGAAGATGAAATCTTTGTTCTGCATGACTTACTCTTAACCTTTATCCTCAACTCAGAAATGTTGAATAGCAGATATTATTATAATGACAGAGATTAAATGTAAGTCTGGAGCCAAATACCTGATACAATAGATGAATCTTTAATTCATTTTTTTAAGATTGCTAAAATAATGTTAAATTCAAATTTTTCTGCACCACTGAGCAATAAGTCATCTAGAAAACAAACAGTGCATGTTTAATTCAACACTTGAATTTGTTAGTGATTCAAAGAGATTTTAATTTCCCCTTCTCCTTTGGTAATTGGCTGCTTATCTAATAAAATGTTGAACCAACAGGCATGAAGGAGAAAGTGCAATGAAATATACATTATTAAATAACAAGTTGGTTGGCAAGTAACTTACAAGCAAACTGAAACAGGGCCAGTTCAATCTGCTAGACAATTGATATGTACAGTCATAGTTATTAATAATCCTAATTATACATATGTTAGTGTTTTCCATCTCAGATATCCTAAACATTTGCAGCATAGTATATTAAATATTTCCAGACCAGTTCTTTTGTTTTTCACACAGTGAAATAGATATCTTCAGTTTGCTAAACAACTGTAGGCAGTGTGTCAGAAAGATAGAATGCATGCTGATTAACTGAAAGGGAATTCCTACTATATTCTCAATCACATCCATATTCTAATTTTCAAGACATCCAGCAAAGGACTCCCTTCTCCCATATGAACCTGCTGGCACATTTGGATCTTCTTTGGAAGCTGTCCTTTAGGTGTTCCTGCTAGGGAGATCCAGACAGTGATTGGCAATATAGACAGGGTCTTCAGGGTAACAACACCAAAACTTGGAACACTCACCAGAGGAAAGTTTCACTCAGTGCTCCTTGATAGATTTTCAGTCAGTTAGTAAAGGTTTTATTGTTTCAAAGGACATTTTGAGCTCCTAGACCACCTTAGAACATTAATATTGATCTCCCACAATATATTCTGGATCTGACTGTTGCTGTCAGGGTTTTGTTTTTTAAAAATACACCCTGAGGATGCATTGAAATGAAACCCGAAGTGTGATTATTTTAATGAATAAAGGAAATGCATATCAGCTAGTATCAGAGATCACAAATTCCAGGTATGTAGGAAGCTGCTTGATACCAAATCAGACCATCTTGGTATTGTCACTTCTGGCTCACAGATGCTCTCTACAGTTTCATACAGGATTCTTTCCTTTCACATGAAATTGTCTGTATTTCAGGTGGGATGGTTGTATATCTAATCTGTGTCAGTAATAATTGTAGCCAAAGGTGGGGTATCGTTTAACAGGTCACTGCAAAATTTGTTGCACTGGGAAAATTAACAAAATACAAAGTCTGTTTATGGGCTGATTCCAGCCTTCTGGGATCAATAGAATAATATAGTGATAGTGTTCTCTCCTTCTCATTTTACCTCAAAGCTAGCACAGCCAAGGACTTTTGTGACTTGCAGATGAGAGGAAATGCCAGGATAAAAGCCATCTTGGGATGGGCAGTCTTAAGGTAGCTCAACCAGGAATGAACTCTGTTAAACAGTATGAGCTGAATAAGAAACCAACAAAAGGAAGAAATAAAAACCTATGCTTGAATCATGACTTTTTTTTTTAACTTCGAAGCTGAAATGCCTGTTTTACTTTGAATTTTACAATTCTATAGTATCTTGAAGCCATTCAAAGAAAAGAATGCACTTTCTTAAGAAATAACTTTCTTATTTCCAAAAATAAGTGCTATTGAGGTCTAATTTGGGAAAGACCTTGCATACCTTGGCTACATGTGTTGGAACTGACAAGACTTTAGTCATTATAGGGTTAACTGATCTACTGGTGTTATAGAGGATCTTCACCTGCTACTGTTATTGGAAGCAGTTGTAAAGGCTCTATAAGAGTAGCATTCTCTTAGTGAACATTTGCTTCCTGATTTGCTCTGATCTGCTGTTTGTATCATATCCTGCTTCATTGTGGTATTGTATTATATTTTGTATTTATATTTTAGCTTGCCAAACTTGCTCATGTTCTCTTTCAACCTTTTGTACATTAAGAACCCATATGCTATTTTTATCTTTTAACTAGAATATATAAAAGACTATTTCTCTTTCCCTATTTTGTCTTCTGAATTTCCTTTTTATTTACAACAAATTGTCCATCCTGGACAGTTTTCATTTTTGGGAGTAATAGGTGGAGTGTCATATCCTTGTTCAAATCATTTCTGAAATGGCAGTCCTAATGAGGCTGAGAGTGTGTGACCAAGAGGTCACCTAATGTGTTTCTATGGCCAAGCAGGCAATCAAACCCTGCTCTCCAAGGTTGAAGCTCAATGCTCAAACCACTACAGCATGATGGCTACATTCTTAGAGTATGCTGAAACTTTTGCTAAAGATATCTGTTGTAATTTCTGATCTAGATGCTACTGTAGTAATAACAGTATGTTGTTGTTTTTGTTGTTGTTAGGCTTGTACTGTGAATTTAAAAAAAGTGCTCTGTTGTTGCAAAGCTTTGAGATTACCTGGTCAGCAATAATGAACTGGGAATTGTGCTTGAGAGCATGAATGTTTATTACATTAGCCATAGAGGGCATGAGTGACAAAATCCAGAGGCTAGCGGACACAGTCACTTGAGGGAGAAAATGAGCAATGAAAGCATACAAGTGAAATGGGAATGGATTTTCCATGGAACTCTTCTACCTGAAGCCTGGAAAGCAGGTTTGAAAACAGAATGTGTTCTGTAGATATCACACATGATTAATCCCTCTATTCAAGTCAACCTTCTTTTCCCCCCAGTTCAGCAGAGGAACCAATTAAAATCAGTAACTGCACAAGTTTTTTTTTTTGTGGTTTTGCTTTTGCTTGAGCTTCCTCTTTTTTATCAGACAGTCAGCAACATGCTAAACCTCAATCGCAGCTAGCTTTAGTCCCTTTAAGAAAAAAAAACTACATTTTGTATCAAGCGTACATTTAGGTAACACTAAAAGCTTACTAAATATTTTCATTTTTCATAAGAGCTGGCATGCTAGGAGGGTGATATGATAGTGCATAGAGACAGTGATATATAGCAGAGACTTCTAAGGTCTAATTTAATCAATAAGCCATTTGTGGCTGGATTGTTATGGTTATTACTGTTGTTCTTGGGCTGTTGTAGAACTCACTGCCAAATTAACGCTAAACTTACTATTGCTCTAGATTGCAGTCCTGAATGCTTGAATCTCATTTATGTACATGGAGCTGAAATGTACATAATGGGACAAAGGTTTATAGCAATTTGCTTTGTGGATAGCAACAGTGGATAACCCATTGTCCTTCATATGCTTTAACTACAGCTCATACAATCCTTATCATTGGCCACACTGGGTAGAGCTGGTGGGAATTCTATGTTAAAACACCCAGAAGGCCAAAAGTTCTCCACACCTGGAGTACAAGCAAATAAACACGATAGCTACTTACAGGTAATTAAAAAGGACACATAACACAGGAATAACTGGGAATAACCACGGCTAGTAGAATTCTATGCCTATAGATTGTATAGTAATAGAAGGAACTAAGCCGACCACTTTCGCCATGATTAAAGAGACTCTGGCTATAATAAGGAAGGGAAACAATCTCTCCAGTGGCATGCAAGTGCCCTTGTGGTGGACTTTTTGTCATGACAGAAGTTACTGCTTTGCCTGTTTTAAGTCTAGGAATCAAAGTCAGATGCCAAAATGAGAAATTTAATTCTGAATACTTGTATATGACTGCTTCATGCTTGCATTAAACCGTTAAACCTTCCCTAGAGAGACATAGGAGTGTAGGAAACTGACAAACCAACTCATCCAGCTAGACTAGTATTCTCCACTTTGGCCGACGGTATCTTTGTAACATTTCAGGCAGGATTCTTTCTTAGCTCAACCTGGTTAATGCATTATGTGAGGGTGGGAGAGGGCTTTTTCAGCTGTGGCACCCCAACTGTTAATTTTTTATGTTGTTGTTGCTGCTGCTGCTGCTGCTGTTGTTATCATTATTATTACCATCTTTCTCCCAAAATTGGGACTCAAGATGGCTTACATTTAAAAAAAAATACAGCCAATAAGATACAAAAAGTGAACATTAAATGGGATTAAACCAATGATAATATAAAATGATTCAAAATTATATGTAAAAGCAATCCAAACATTTCAGTTTAAAACAGTATGGCACCTTCAGCTCATTCTTTAAAAAATTTCCATTTTAATAAGAATGGAATAAAAAAGTCTTTGCCTGCCAACAGAAGGACAGCGCAGAGAGTGCAGCTTCCACTTCACTTTCTAAGTGAATTACTCTACACAAAATTTGAGACTTATTTTTTGCAAAATCTAAACATAGTTGTTTTGTGTGGAAAACAGCATTTTCAGCTCTGAAAATAATATTCCAATGAGTAAATAAGAATTCCTTCACAGAAAATGCCATTTTCTGCATGTAATATTCTGTAATGGTGGATTTAGTCTGTGTAATAGTCATGCATGGTTGATTTGAACAGAAGACATTTTCAGCATAAGATTTAATATTTCTGTGTTGAAATATTATTTTCCATGTGGAAAATGCTGTTTTCTGCACAAAACAACCCTGTGTGAAGTTTGCACAGAATAAATCAAGTATTGTGAATAGCCTTAGAAAACTGCATAGTTTTCGAAAACTATCTTGCAGTGTGAAGAAAACTGCTGAGATTACTTGTTTCTATTTTCAAGAAGAAACTTAGTGAAGAATTACATCCCTAGTCAGTAGCCACTGCAATGACCATATTGTTACCTGGTTTGAAATTTTTAGCTTAAAAAAATACTAGATTCTGGGATGCATTTACCCAAGACTAGACTTTTCTTGCTAATAACAAGTATGGGATATTTTTGCTTCTATCCCAGTGATGTGGTACCCACCCAGTCAAAGTTACTAATACTCGATATAAAGTGAAGTAAATATACTTTGTTATACAACAAAATAACAGATCATAAATAAGTAGGAATAATCAGAGTATACCTTATTCTAAGGATTTAAAAGATACATTTGAGAGGATGAAGGAAGGCAAAGGGCTGTGCATAGCAGTTTAGAGTTAGTGGGAGAAACCACAGATCAAATCAAGGAAGTGGTGAAGCAGGCCAGAAAAGGGTAAGACAACAGGAGAAAGGCTAAGGGAAGAGCTGGAGTCTGAGCTGAAAAAGATAGCAAAGTTATTGGGAAGATTGCAGTCTTTTAGAAACAGGAGATGGAAAGGGGAAAGGGGGGACAAGTAGAGATTGCTTTACCTCAGGACAACAAGAATCATAACAAAGTACATCCCCTACACACAGAGACACAGGTACAAAAAAAGCATACGTAAGTCATTCAAACCTACAGGGACAATCCAAAGGCAGGCCAGAAGGAGACAGGAGGAGAAGTGCAGACACACAGTCTTATAGCTTGGTTTTGATGAAGAAGACTTCTCAAAGTCCCAATTGTCCGAGGAGCCTCTTTTATCTGCCTCAGCATTTTTGATGTCCATATCTTGGTCATCTGTTGGTTTTGGCCAAGTTGTTCTGGTTCCTCTGATCATGCACCCCAGATGTTTACATCAGCCCCAAAGATGTTATTCTTCATGTTGTCCCTCAGAGCATTTGAGACAGCTGTTTCAGAGTTGTGGCAAAGTAACCATCAAAGACTTCTCTGTTCATCTCTATCTCTTGAAGTGTTCACCTTTCTTCTCCTTTGGGTCAGTTTGTTGTCTCTGATCAGTCCCCCAGGAAACACACTCATTCCTTATTGTACACACACACAAAACTTCCCTCAGATAATTAACATTTCCAAGGTGGTGGTGATAGCTTTCTGATGATCCAGATATTTAACTCTTGGCAAAACATTCATTCCTAGTTAGCTTTACCTTGGGCCTAACTTCTCCAATACGTAGAGCACAGAGTGACATTTAATATTTCTAGCAATAATCACCTGTATCCCAAATTAACATAATTTACAAAGGAAATATTTCTGGGAGCTATTACATCCATTGTGTTAGCACTAATGTTGTGTGTCTAATAAAAGAGGTAAAACCAAAGATCAGAAATAAAGAAACAAAATAGGATGTCTGCTTCTTTGGGTAACAAGATATCACCTCCAGATCAGAGGCAGAGTTGCATAAGAATACATCAAGTGTGGGAAATGCCAGATAAAGGCTATAGTTGCATGCATAGCTTGCTGATAAGCTTCAAGTAGACAATGCTCAATGTGGTTCATGTGTCAACAGAATACTGGATTAGGTCAGCCTCTGTTCTGATCCAGCAGGGTTATTCCTCTGTACTTAAGGTTGAAGAATTTTACCAAAAAGTTGAAGAATCTCAAAAAACATAAGAGGCTCTAAAAGAGCTCACATAGCTGATGACAATTTTTTGGGGAAAAAAACCAAATAATATAGGAAAATGTAACTTATGCCGAAGCACAGCTTTGAGAAGAGTGAAGACCTCCTACTAGTCTAGGCAAAGAGTAGAAAAAGATGTGCAAACGATGTCTTGACCATCTACCACATAAAAGTCAAAGTTTGTCTGTGAGTTTGTCTGCATCAGGCAGGAGAAGACCTCATATGATTGGCTGAGTGAGGTGAGAAGACCTCATATGATTGGCTGGCTGTGAAGATTCCATGGAATCCTGAGGTTGGCAGTTTAGGGAGGGGCAGTTTAGAATTCTCAGCCGGGGAGCTCTCGGGCCTCAGGTTGGTTGCTATGGAGATGAGGCCTACCATCAATAAGGATGCCAGAAAACATTTGGGAGGCATATGTGAGAAAAATTAAAGTGACATACACAACATAGTTACAAGGTCTTCTCACCTCACACAATAGATTGTATGGGTTCCATACGTGAGGAATCTTAAAGCTGAAACTGAAAACAAAAAATGCTTCCAGAAAAAAGTAAAGCCATTGCACAAATTCAACAGAAAGCCAAAACATCAAAAGCCAGTATATCAACATCACCAGAGAACACAGATTGGATTGGAGACTATGGGGAAAAGCTATAGGTACTGGAATAGGCCGGTTGCTATGGAGATGATGCCTAGCAACTAGGAGGAGGACAGTGTATTCCCACAGGAACCCAACCTCTGTATGTTAACAACTACGAATACAGATTGGATTGGGAAATATGGGGAAAAGTTACAGGTACTGGAACAGGCCTATTGCTATGAAGATGAGGCCTAGCAGCAAGGAGGAGAACATTATATTTCCTCAGGAACCCAAATTGTGTATGTAAATAACTCTGAATACAGCTTGCATTGGGAAATATGGGGAGAAGTGACAGGTACTGGAGAAGGCAGTTGAGTGAGTTCTTACGAGGAAAATAAAATACCGGGCAACGCTGGGTAAATACGTTATTTTTAAATAAACACAACAAAATTTTTTCAATAAATGAACAAGCAAAAAGCTGCTATATTTGGGTTTCTTCTTGATGTACAGCACACATACCACGCAGACTTGGATTATAATTCCTTTGGTTGTCTCTTACTGAGCTTGTTTATAACCCAGATTGGTTACACACTGCCCTGGTGATCTTCTTGATCCACGGGAGAGGACCTGAACTCAATCTTTCAGAGTCACACAAGTGATCCCTAGAACAATGTAGGCCCTTTCTTTAAGATCACCATTCAGTATCAAGGAATGCATCTGTCAAGCAGACCTCTGTTCCTCTGAGGGGAGAACAGGTGAGGATAAACCAGGATATTCAAGCATCTTGGATTGAGCCAAGTTACTATTTCATCAAGTGAGGTTTAGTCCTCCAGATCTCATGGCTTCTTGGCCCTTACATGTTCCCATGATTGGATGAACTTTCTACTGTTCCATTGTCATTGACAGCTCACATCGTGGTCAAGTTTAGACCCAGAGCCTCTGTATGGGATGCATTAAGATAGTCCACCCCAGAAGGATGATGGATCCAGATGGGTTTCTGATGGCTCTTGGTTGATCTCAGGGATGGAGAAATGACATCCCAACCATTCCTTGTCATGGAGTGGAGCAAAACCAGCCCCTGGTTTTCTAAGGAGCTGGCAGCAATGAAATGAATGAGATGGAAAGTAGACTGATGCTGACAAAACACAGAGCTAGTCCAACCAAAAACAGGATAAAATCTATCTGAAGGCCTATGGTAGGGTAATAAGGGTACCAAAGAAGCCTTTAAAAAAAAAAAAAAATTGTAACACCATTTCATCCTCACAGAACCACCCAGTGGAGCTGTTTTGAGTGGTCAGGGATGTGTTACCATCTGGTGTAAAGGAGAATTTAAGCCACTCAACAGCCCACTTGGGGGGAAAAAGCCCACTCCTTTGCATATAAAATTGCTTGATTTGCTCTGACTTGGACACCAGAGTTAATACAGGTCTGCTGGATGTACTCTTGGCCCCTGCTTGTCCAGTGTTGATTATCTCAGTTCCTGAAGCCTGGGGATGTGGACAGGACCCTTGGAGAGGTGAGAGCCATCACATATGTATGAGATCCTTGCCCTTCCTTGCCTGAAGGGGCTGTTGTAAGACCTATTTTTTGGGAGGGAGGAGCTTCACTGGATCCTACTATACTGGATAACTATAGGCCAGTCTCCAACTTCCCATTTTTGGACAAGATACTGGAACATGTGGTGGCTTGGCAACTCCAGGGGTTCCTGGATGAGATAGATCAACTAGGTCCACTTCAGTCTGGTTTCAGGCCTTGTTATGGGATGGAGACAGCCATGATCACCTTGGTGGATGACCCAAACCAGAAACCAGCCAATGACTGTGTCGATGTTGGTACTTATGGACCTTTTGGCAGCTTTCAATACCATCAACAGTGATATTCTTCTGGGTCACCCCAGTGGGATGGGGCTTGGAGATACTGCTCTACAATGACTCTGTTCTTTCCTGGAAGGGTGCTTTCACAGTATGGTTCCATCAGGGTTCTATCCCCATCCTATGCAAATGTCCCAGGGAGCAGGTGGCTGGAATGCAAGAGCTATTGAGTCGTTAAGCCAATTCAGGTCAGTCATAGGTCATCCAGCAGGATGAAGGGTGAAGCACAAGAATGGTTATCAGCAACTGCAGAAGTCAGCCAGCAAGTCCAAATAAAAATAGCCAGCAAGGAGTAAAACAGAGTCATATATAGCGGCCAGTCCAAAGAGTACTGACAATCACCAAGATTGATGGTTGTAAGCAACAAAGCCTTCAGCAAACTGCTGGAGACTTTATAGCCAGGTGGTTCAAGGCCCCAGGTGCATTAATTAGTCAACATTTCCTATTTAAGAGCTGATGGGAGTATCATAACTTCTCTTTCTCCCCCCTTCACTCATTAAATGGCTGGACTCTGTCTCAGCCCCTGGCACCTCTGCCTCAGAGGGAGATGAGTTTGTGGTCAATGGCATTCTGACTCTTCCTTTGATTCCAGAGGGTGAGTTATGACATCCCCTATGCTACTCAACAACAACATGAAACCAGTGTGAGAAATTTTATAGTTTTGGGGATGAGGTTACCAATATGCTGGTGATATCCAGTTCTATTACTTCTGTCCAAATAATTCCAAGAAAGCTGTTTCTTTGCTAAACCAGTGATTGGCAGCTGTAATGGACTGGATGAGGGGTGAATATATCGAAGCTTAATTCAGATAATTAAAGACAGGTCTGGGAATAGGGGTTCAAACTGTGTTAGATGGAGTTGCACTCCCCCTGAAATCACAGATTACTGCTTGGAGGTACTCCTGGATTCAATTCAGAGTCTGGATGTCCAGGTTCCAGAAGTTAACAGGAGTGTATTTACAGAGTTAAATCCAGTGTGCCAACAGTGCCTGTTCCTGGAGAATTCAGATCTGGCCATTGGTAACACATGCATTCTGTTTTGATTATGGTAATGAACTCCACATGGGGCTATCTTTGAAAAGTACCCAGAAATTTCAGTTGGTCTAAAGAGCTACAAGGAGCACACAACTTATTTATTGCAAAAGCTCCTCTAGCTGCCAATCTATTTCTGGGCACAGTGTAAAGTGCTGGTGAGAACTTGTAAAGCCCTGTAAGTCTTGGGTTCAGGCTACATGAATGGCTGTATCTCCTTTTATGAGCCCATTAGAGCCTTAAGGTCATCTGGGGAAGCTTTTCTTTCTGTCCCACCCTTCTCAGGCTTGTTTGATGGGTACAAGAGAGGGGGGCCTTCTTGGTAGCTGCTCCCAGTCTTTGAAACTCTCTCCCTAGGGACACCAGGATGGTTGTCTGCTTATTCTCCTTCTGTCGGGAACTGAAAACTTTCTTGTTCCACCAGACTTTTAGGACCTGAATGGGATGGGCTTGTAATGATGTTCTATGCCTTTTATAGTTACAAAGCCAGCATAATATGGTGATTTGAGCAGTGGATTTTCATTCTGGAAACCAGGTTTTGATCCTTGTTTGGACATGGAAACCCACTGGGTGACCTTCGCTGTGTCATACACTCTCAGCCCCAGAAAACCCCATGATCGTTTTGCTTTAGGATCACCTTAAGTAGAAACAAATTGAAGTCACACAACAACAAAGTCTCTTAATGGATTTTAGTTAAATGTTTCGTGTTTTAACTTTATAAATTGTTTAATGGCTTTTAAATTAACTTCTCTAGTTCTACTATTATCAACTTTTTCTATAGTTTTTAATCTGTATTGTTTTTAATATGCTGCTATCCTACCTGAGTCTCATTATTGGGAGAAAGGTGGAATATATATGAATAACAACGACAACAATAATTGCTTTTGCATTGAAGATGGCTCTAACTAATAAATAATGTGGTTCATTTCATACCATATCATTGTCTGGTGTCATTCTTCTGGTTGGCAGGCAAATAATTTTGCTTGAAGACCCACAGGCATGATCTACAATCCAATCTTCTACCTTCCTGTAAGGATGTGGTAATTGTTAGGGGTGGGCAATATGGAACCCTCCAGATATCTTGGACTACAACTCACATAGTCACTGACCACTTGCCATGTTGGCTGGGGCTAACAGAGTTCCCAGTTCTGGAGAGCACCAGTTTGCGTTCCCCTGGTGTTGATCCCAGAGGGACAGACAAACTAAGGATCTGACTTGACTTCCCTTGTTCTGAGAATACAGTCCTCCGCCCACATTCATGGGTTTGACCTTTGCAAATTTGATTATTTGTGAGGCAAATTTGATTATTTGTTAATCATGTTGTCTCCCCCCTGTTTTCTACCTCCTATTATCTTGCATTTCTCACTCCAGGTTTGTGAAGCTTGTGTTTAAAATGGATTTTTTTCCCCTTTGGGTGATCAAAGCCCCCCCCCCCCACTACTGAGGGTGTGACCTCTCTGCCATGTGGCTGCACATTCTGGTGCTGATTGGCCAGGTGCTCTCTTTGCTCCTACCTCTCCTTTCTCAAGATGGCGACTGGAAATATCTAGAACACCAAGATTCCAATCTTTTCCATCTGAGGAGAAACTACAGGTAAGCTTTTTACCTTGTCTTTTGTTTTCCCCTTCCTAGAACACTAGGACCAGGGAAAAGGAATGGGAGGAGGAAGCTCTGGAGGGTATGGGAAGTATATTACAGTGGGGAGTTATTTGCATTTTTCCCAGTTTTGTGAGGGTTCTCCACCCTGAATCCTTGCGAATGTGGAGGGGTCACTGTAGTTAAACCTTGAGGGATAAAAAGACTTCCCAAGATTATCTATCTGTAACCTTTCCTCATTTCAGTGGGGATTTTTTGTGTGGCTCCAGAATAAAACAAGGCACAAAAGAGAGAGATGTAAAATAGTATGTCTTCTAGTTTTGGTTTTATTTTTTGAATGATATCCAGCAGTCTTTGTATCCAAATTAATCTGTTCTTGCTGTCAACAAACTCCACAGAGACATGTATAAAATTGTATACCACGTAATAGCAATTTATACAGTGTTTTTAAGACTAAAAGAGTGTCTGAAAAATAACATGGAAGGGGGACAGAAATCACATCTGCATTAAAAATGGGACAAAGTTGGTTGCAAGAGACACCCTGTGAACAAGCTTTTAAGCAATGACAACAGAAATCTCTCTCTTGTCGAGGTTTTGTTCTTGACCCTGTTCACCTCACATATAATGACAAAAATGCACCCCTTTTACTGCTGGCTGAGGTTGCCAGGGTTCACCACTCATTTTCCTATTGCTTGCCAGAGAAAGGTGACTTCAAAATTGTGAATAATGAGTCACATCCCACAAACACTGCTGTTCTCTCACATTTGGTTTCTGGAATCTTAACTTTAGAGTGTGTGCCTGCCCTTGCCTAGCTGTCTGCATTTTCTTTCTGTCATGTTTCTGTTCATTGCAAGGCATCTTCATTTATTCCTTCATTTTGGGGTGGTGGTGATTATGGGGCTTTTCTCATTATTATTCTTATTCTTCAAAAGTTAAAAAAATGTACAGTTCAGAATATTTCTACGAAGTGAAAATCAGGCTATTTTCTCAGTTTAGTTGTACAATTTGCCTTGGGCACATGTGTTCAAATATCAGTATAGAAAGCAGAGAGACCCAAGTACCTGTCCATTACAAGTCAGTGTAAAATACAGTCTTGATAGGAATTCACTAAACTAGAATACTTTTCCCCCCCCAATATTGTATTTATTAAAAGTATGTAAATAAAATACAGATAGGATGGTTTAAATAATGTTCCTCAAAATCAATGACAGATCACATTTCTAAGCAACATTTTAAGAAATACTTTCTAGTTTTTAAATGACAGATAGAACCTTAGAGTTAAGCTTATTTATAATTGTATAAATTTTAAACATCTTTTAGGTGTAACATTGTCATTAATCATGTTTTAAGTCCTGTACTAGGATACTTTTAAAATTTAGGAACCCATTGCAGAATTTCACTCCTCACTAGAAGCATGTTTGTCCAGCAGTTGCCCTGGTTCTTATTTGTGTACTTTGTCATTAAATCAACAGTGGGAGAAGAGAAAAAGCAGACTTTTTTCCCCATATAAATGTAATAAATTCCACTCCAAAAATATAGCGTTACTACCCTGAAAATTACCATCCCCAGGCCCACTATAGGCTGCTGAAGCTAACTTCTAATTGCTAACTTCCACCTTTATATACCTTTAACAAGATGGCAGCCAGAGTCAGTGTATTTTTAGTGCATCAGTTTTAAACCTTTGATCATAACAACGTTCTGTCTAATTTCCAGAAACGTCTGCAGTTTTTAGGGCTAAAAATTCACAATTATTTTCATATACAGTTTCCCCTAACATAAACACTTTTGCACACAGCTTCTCCTAATAAGTTATTTTTTTAATATGCAACTTTTTCTTTTGTATCTTTTGGTGACAAAAGTGGCATTGCAAAAGATGGAGAAATCTGTGCAGTACAAAGGATAACTGCCTTGATCCTCATATTAGTTGAAGATTGTGCTTGGCTGGCAAACTTCTTCTCCATCCATTTCTCTAACCTCTGTGTTGGTGTTGTTTTAAACCCAGTCCTTTTCAGCTAGCTGATTCCACTTTCATCCTTTCTCTTTGCTGTACTTCTTCCTGTGATATAGTTACAAGGAAAAATCCTTCTAATGCAAATAGTAAGTTCAGACTGGAGCTTGAAAATGTTACTCCTAGAGTGACAGTTCCTGGAATTCCCCAACCAGCATAGGCATTGTATCTTACATTCTCATCCCACTGAATGGGATTGGGATCAGCATTCAGCAGAACTCAATAGGCCATACATGCTGGCTGAGCGATTCTGGATGTTTGGTTCAAAAATTAACTTTTCCAGAATATGATTCCAAGAAAGGGCTTCCCTCATGTCTATAGCAGCAGCAAAAATGATTTACATTTGTGCTCTCTGCCTGCTGCGCTCCGAACAATTAACCTGCGATCACCAGCATTAAAAAAGCCAATCCTCCACGATAGTAGTTTTCAAAGAAGTAACCATATCAGTCTCTTGCACCATAGAAAGGATGAAGCAAGGGGGAGGAAGGGAGTATACTAGCACCTTTGAGGTCATTTCTACACTACACTGTTATGATGCTATTATTCCACTTTCAACATCCTGTGGGATTCTGGGGTTTGAAGTTTACTGAGGCCAAAGAACTCTCTGGCTGAGAATTCTAAATGCCCCTCCCTAAACTGCAGCCCCCAGGATTCCATAGGATGATGAAAGTGGAATAATAGCACTATAACAGTGTAGTGAGGAAATGGCCTAAGTCTAACTGGTTGTTTTTTTTTAATTCTTATTTTTGCATGGGCTTTTGTACATATAAGCTCATTTCTTTGGATGCAATATAGTGTGATAACAAAAGCTCAGGTATAAAACATATTTATATAGTTATGGGAATGGGGTGGAATGTAACAGAAACTAGAAGGATGCAAATGATTTGTATCACCTTACCCAGCCTTTTGAAAATTTAGGGCAAGAGATACGATTTGCATCCTTCTGGATCCTACTACATTTCATCCCAGTTCCACAACTGTGTAAATAAGCTTTACACCTGAGCATTTATTATCACTCCAAAATGTATCTGAAGAAGTGGGTTTATATACATGAAACCTCATGCAAAAATAAAAAGCAGTTTGTCTTACAGATGCTGCTACATTCTTTTCACTGCTCCTTTCCTCCTTTTTAACCTTCCACGTTAAATGCAAATATGCATTTAATGCCCTGTGTAGTTTTAGACCTAGGGCTGTCACCATACCACTACTTTAGCTGTTGTCTGCTTCATTGCGGTAATAGCTATTTCACTTGTGATCATGATTATACTCTGCAAAATGTTTTTAGAAGATCAGTATTCTTTTCCCCTGACATATTCCTTCATTCTTTGTACATAAATGTAATCTCAGTGCAATGTAGAGGTATGTTTATCGACACTTGCAAGTGAACTCCAGACATGTTTATGTTTTTCAGCCATATCAAACAAGACTCTGCAGACCACACTCAGCTCTAGTAAGCCAAATAATAACATGCAATCATCCATTGCTTGCTCTAGGCTGATTTTTTTTATTAGCATCCATAATAGTTTCAGAAAAGTAAAAATATACTCAGCAATATTGTCTGCTTGAGCTACTATATTTCATGCTTAGAAGGAGGTGGGGAAGCCTAGGACCCTGCCTCACACAAAAATTTTACCACTGCAATTCCAGGTTTTCTGCCATGGTCCCATCCTATGAAATCCTGGGATAAGCAGTTAAAGGAAGGACCTTTAAGCCAGAAAATTCTCCTCTGGTGCCTCTGACCGAACTGCCAGTCTCAGGATTCTATTGAATGCAACCTGCCTGCCTGCCTGCCTGTTTGTTTGTTTGTTTATTTGTTTGTTTGTTTTTCAGGCTAATGAATGAGTGGGGAATATTTGACCTCCAGATGTTTTCACCTCTAACTCCCATCAGCCCCAGCTAGTTTGGCCAATGGTAAAAGCTTGTAGGAGTATCTGGGGCACTAAAAGTTTCCTCTCCCTGATCTATGGCATCCAAGGCAGCTCTTAAATAATATGAAACCAATTTAATTATATGTGCCAATGTGGTTCCATGACTGGGATGGTATTTTTGATTGATTGATTGATTGATTTTTAATGGAAGTTCAGGACCAGATTGAATATTATGAGTGGCTGACAAGATAGCAAGATTAGATCCCTATTCCTTCTTTAGGACTTGTAGTGAAATTTAACTGTATTCTTTTGAGATGCCATTCTGCCTGGTCTCCTCTTCCAATATCTGTTGCCCTCTGCTGATGTTTAATATACCTTCTTCATTGGTACCCCAGTAAGCAGCAGCAGGGAGTAGAGACAGTGATCCACAAACAAGCAGCTGCAAGGTAGACATCATTTAATTTTTTTTCCTGCCCTGGTCTGACTAAGCAACACAACTACAAGCACAGCATTGCAGGAAACACAACATGGCAATTAGCTTTTTGCCATTCTTGGCTAAATAATTCCCAAGGAATGTGGTTCAGGTTGGAAGAAGGGGGGGGGGGGATGTCAGCACTCATGGGCTCTCAGCACCCAGTACAACATAATTTTAATTTCTTCATCAGATATCTTAATCATATGTTACTGAGCATGCCGAAGTGCAACGTAGCATGTTCAGTACTACAAAATGAAGCCTGGCTCCCCTATTTCTGCCCACACTTTGTAACAGATGTCAATACTCTATTCAAAAGATGAATCAGGTACATTTACATTCTATAAAAAAGGATAAGATTCTGTTGGACATGTTATTTCGTAGGATTCAAGTATGTGCTATTATGATGAATTTTTAAAGAGAAATCCATAGTGGTACATCACCATCATCATCATCATCATCATCATCATCATCATCATCATCATCCACCACCCTGCAGAGCTGGCTAAAACAGCATGTTAAATCTCAGCATCACAGTCAGTGCCCTTACTCTTCCCATATTGCTATGAGAAAGAAGTTGTCCCAAGACTGCTGCACATTGGACAATATCTTCTCTAGAGCCAAACAAAATGCCACAAAAGTATGAAAGCTATTAAATTTTATAGAACTTTTCATTACAGCAAGTGGTAGAAAAGAAAATAGGGGATAGGGGAAGAAATGGAAAAAATTCAAATGTTAGGGCAGATGTTGCAACCCTAAGGTATGCAATTTAGACTGCGTCTCAAGGCAGAAACTGCAAATAGAATGAGTAGTGGATAGGTGTGCAGATAGCAGTCAATGAAGAGTTTGAAAAAGAAAAAAAAAAGTTCACTCTTCATTTCAGGAAATACATTGACATAAATGTACTTAACAGTCCCAACTAGAGTAGACCCATTGAACCAATGAGTACATAGCAAGTCAACACTTACAAAAGTTTAATTGATTTAATGGGTTTATTCTAGCTAGATCCAGTCAGATTTAAGCCACAGACTGGCTGCAGCTCAGGGATCTGTCCACTGGCTTTGATAAAACACACAGGTTTCCAAGTTGGCATAGAGCAGAAGCACAGAGAATCATGATAGTCTTTAGGTAGCAAAGCTGGAATTGAACATTTCAGTGATTCAGCTGTCAAAATCAACTGAGGGACCACTGTGACATTACAAAGTGGTTGAAGGGGGCAGAATCTTCAGTACAATCCCTCATCAGATAGTAGAAAAACTTCTGCCCTCTGCTTGTAGATTCCACTCAAATGACTAAATGCAGACTAAATGCATCAGCTAACTCATTTTCAAAGGAGTTAGCTGATGCTCTGCATGTGATTGGATTTTTATTAAACTCACCTGAGGAGAGGCAAAAGAGACTTTTTACACAGAACCATTGAGTTGGAAGAGATTACAAGGGCCATTGAGTCCAAACCCCTGCCATTAAGGAATACATAATCAAAATACTCCCAACAGATGGCCATCCAGCCTATGTTTAAAAACCTCCAAAGACAGAGACTCCACCACACCCCAAGGCAGCATATTCCATTGTTGAACTGCTCTTACCATCAGGAAGTTCTTCCTAATGTTTAGTCGGAAATATTTTTCCTGTAGTTTGAAGCTCTGTGTCCTAGTTCCTGGAGTAGCAGGAAAAAAAAGCTTGTCTTAACCTTCTCTTCTTCAGGCTAAACATACCCAAATCCCTAAGTGACTCCTCATATGGCATGACTTCCAGGACTTTTATCATTTTGATCATCCTCCTCTGGACACATTCCAGCTTGTCAATATCCTTCTTGATATGTGATGCCTAGAACTGGACACAGTATTCTAGGTGAGCTCTGACCAAAGCAGAATAGAGTGATACTATGACCTCCCTTGACCTGGACATTATACTCCTATTGATGTAGCCTAGACTTACATTGGCTTTTTAAGGTGCTGCATCACACTGCTGGGTCATGTTCAGCTTGTGGTCTACTAAGATTCCTAGGTGCCTTTCACATACAGTGTGGACAAACCAGGTTTCGCACAGCCTATATCTGTGCATTTCATTTTTTTCTGCCCAAGTGTAGTACTTTACATTTTTCCCTGTTGAAATTAACTTTGTTAGTTTTGGCCTGGCTCTCCAGTCTGTTAAGATCATTTTGATTTTCTGATCCTGTTCTCTGAGGTTTAAGCTACCCCTCCTTGATAAAGATATTGTATAGCACTGGGCCCAGGACAGAACCCAGTGGCATTTTACTTGCTTGTTTGCAAGAATATCATGGGAGGGCTTGTCAAAGGTCTTATTGAAATCAAGATGTGCCAGATCTACAGAATTGCCTTCATCAACCAAGCTTGCAATTGAATAATTAAAAGAGAGAGAGAGAGGGAGGGAGGGAGAGAGAGAGAAGATTAATATGACATGACTTGTTTTTGAGATTACTTTTAGTAATCACAGCATTCTTTTCTAATTGCTTATTGTTTAATAATCTGTTTTAGAATCTTTCAAGGTATTGATGTCAGGCTGACTGGGCAATAATTGTTTAGGTCCTCCTTTTTCTCCCTTTTTTGAAGATGGGGACAACATTTGCCCTCCTCCAATCCGCTAGAACTTCACTGGTTTTCTAGGATTTCTCAAATATTATTGCCAGTGATTATGAAATTTCTTCTACTCATTCTTTTAATATGCTTGGATGTAGGTCAACTGGCCCTGGAGACATTAATTCATTTAGAATAGCCAAATATACTTGTGCTACATCTTTACCTATTCTGTGCTGCATTTCCCTACTACATGATTTGCTCCCTTTTCCCCAGGTTGAGCACTGGCTTCCTTTTGGGAGAAGACCAAGGCAAAAAAGGTGTTGCGTAGTTCTGACTTTTTTCTATCCCCTGTCAACATTTTTTCATCTTCTCCATATAGTGGCCCTTTCATTTATTTGTTTTTCCTTTTGCTACAGACACAATCAAAAAAGCCACTCCCCGCTGCCTGTTTAATCTGTCTAGCAAGCCTCAGCTCATTCTGCACTTCGGCTTTTCTGACTTTGTCCCGTCACATACTGGCTATTTGTTTGAATTTCTCTTTGGTGGTTTGCCTTTTTTTCCCCATTTGTTTATACATGTCCCTTTCAAATCTTAGCCAGTTGAAAGTTCTTTAGACATCCATCTCATGTTCTATAGACACCTTTCAATTTTTCTCTTCATTCTCCGCACTGAAAATGTTTGAAATTGTGCCTTCAGTATCTCATGTTTAAGAAACTCCCATCCATCATGAACTCCCTTCTCTTTTAGTATTCCTGACCAGAGGATCACACCCAGATCCTCATCCAAGACAGTCTGCTTTACCCTGTGCAAGAAAACTTCATAGTTCCTAATACGATGACGAGTATATACACAGGCCTCAATTTGCTGAACCTTTCCTTCTGACAGGGCAACCAATTTGCACTTAGGGCAGGTGTAGCTTTCCACATCCTCTAGCAAGAACCCAACTTATCATAGTGTGTGGCATGCCACAGTCACCTTCTGCATTCAGTAATATTAGGTAGGCACTGAAACAGAACTCTGGGTCTTTCCCTGAAAACTCTCCTGCTAAATACACACACAAAATGCCTGTTGGCCATGCTTGTTAGCCAAGCTCCAGGGCTTGAGATTGTAGCTATAGAGAGAGCTAGTGGCTGCTAGCTCCTCCTACAACCAAGTCTCTGATTCATTTCCTCCCAGCAGCCTCACCTCCTGGGATCGTATGCTCAGACAGAAGACTTGGGCCTACATACAATAGAGCAAAAGAATGACAATAAGCACACAAGCAAGTTTCCATTCAGCTAACACAATGAGCTATAAGGCAACAGACTAAAACCTATCAAAACACGATAGGGCAATAGAGCACTAACAAGTACACAAGCAAGCCTCCTCCCATTTCACACAAGCAAGCAGCCTTACCCGCAACAGGCACAACAGCCTTAACAAACTCTCCCAAAAGATTGCCTGGGGCTGGGGAGATTTAACCCAACAGACACAAACTAACCGTATGCTCTTTCTTCCACTACACGAAACACCTTCCTGTTTCTTTTTTTACATATATTTTTTATTAAGAGAAACGTTAAAGTAACAGACCTTACAAATATGGCAAATATCAATAAATGAGTAAAAATAAAATTCAAACAGATTGCTAATAACAAATTCTATCCTGATCTGTGCAACATGCATGAATCCATTATTTCCTAAATAAATGGTGTAAAAAAAAACACAAAAAAGTAGCTTAATCTTGTTTCTAAGTATATACATTTGTACACATTTGTAACTGCACACTACACAAGAGAGTCTTCATTTGATCATGACATTAGTTATTATGCACTTCCAACTTTCCTTTTTTAGGGTTGCAATGAGTTCAAAACTGTAAAGATTCCTCTGTTACCAAATACTGTATTTTGGCTGTTTAAAGTTTTTTGTTCTAACAATTATTTTGCATGTCTGCCTATTTTTTCCTTTGTGAATTCCAATCTCCCTTCATCTTTGAGGGATTCATGACACTTTTTTTTTTACTGAGCCGCTGTGCTACTTTCAAGATATCACTTGGGTGTTTTATATTTTATATATTTTGTGATAAAGAGCTTTAAACAATACATTGTTTCCACTTACATTTTCTTCTCCATGAACATCATTAATGGAATCAAAACTCCTCCTTGTTTCAAGTCTGTACTGAAAATGAAACAGCCAAAAGCTAGGAGTGTGGAAGATGCTTAACTGTCGTTTCATTTGGATCTTCTTTTATTCTATAGTTGAGGAGATGGTTGCTAAAGAATAAGCTGTTACAGAGGTATGCCTTCTAGTTTTTTGGTGGATTATTCTTATGTGGTTTCAGATTCCAAGCAGAATATATGAACTATATTACTATTCCTAATTGCTCATAGTAGTACATTTTAACATTTATAGCTGGATATTCTATTCTCCTGAATTTAGATGCTTTCTGTTATTATGGATAGGAAGAGCTTTTTCCCCCAAAATCTAGAAAGAATAATGTTGAAGTGTCCCTGTAGTTTAATCTGCTCATTTGCATTATACGCACATGAAGAATTGGTATAAGAAAATAGCTAAGGAAATGGCAATAAATCAGGAAGCCCCTTGTTTAAATCCTCTCTTTGCCATGATAAAAGAAGCAGCTGATTTGCCTTTTCCTGATTAGGTTTACTCTATGCACAAAGGAGGAGAGAAAAAAGCATGCATAATCAGGACAGGGGATACTGAATTAGAGAGAAACATGAAATTTGATGACCTTGTCAATACCATCTCATCAAAATCCTTTAGATATGTTCAGCCTAATGAATCCTGATTTTTAAAAGGTGCAATGGAGATCAGTAGAAATTACCTAGTATTTAAATATGAGAAAGAACAGGAAAATGAATAATTTGAAAGCATTACATGAATAGACTCCTTCTGACCAACCATGTTTTCTAAAAGAAACACCCACATTAGAACTGCAAGTAAGATGCATCACAGCAGGCTAAGCTGAAAGGCCCAATAGTGTTTGTATAAGAGTGCTGTGTGTGCAAAGTGACAGAGGCCCTTTTCGCACGGCATTTGTCATGCGAAAGGGCCTCCATAGCATTGTGCGATTGCAAGAAGCATTTCATATGATGTCCCTGCAATCACGTGACGCTGCTGGGGCCAGCAGGCGCTGATCATGCAATATTTCATTTTAGGCTTTTGGCCAAAAATGATGCGCAATCGCGCTTTGCTCCAGGGCCCCACACGTACTTACCGTCCGTGTGGAGCTCCGGAGCTGTGGCCCTCGCGCTTCCTCCCCCAGCGCAGCCTAGGAAAATACCCAGCTGCACTGTGGAAGGAAGAGGCGGAGCTCTCATGCTGCCTGCTGGCCGGTAGACAGCTGCTGTGAAGATGGAACAGAGGGGATGCGAGTGCCTCACGGAAGAGGCTGCTCCCGTGATCTCGGCGCGACTGAGCTGGACAGAGGTAAGCTGTGGAAAGGGCCAAAGAGATGACCAAAAGGAGAGGATCTTCATACTGTTTCTTACAAAGGTCATGAGCACTATACATATGTGTGGCCGCTGACTGGCATGCAACACTCAGAATGGACAAATGACATATATAACTCCTAGCAATGCTGGGCAATGTCAACAAGGCCATGCCTTTCTTGTATTGTCCTTGGTCCTCATGTTTTCACCATTGCCTCATTACACCCACCGGTAAAGAGCTAAGCATTACTTAAAGTAGAATGACATCCAATCCTTGTGTTTTTTTTCTCCCAATAGGTGTAACTGAGTCTGCCCTCATTTGCTTTCCTCTCCCACTGCAGCACTTTGAACAATGAGTAATGGGGCACAGCTCCCTGCTCAGGTATCGCTCTGCATTGTTGGACGAATACTACATTTTGCCCTACGTTACTATTCATCTCTGTTTTTAGTTTGCAGGCATAAGGGTTATCAAACTCTTGGCAGGCCAGCTATAGTTCATTGGAAGATGGAAGCCTTCATTACACAAAATGCTGAAACACAAAAAATTCTGTTCTTTGTTTTTTTTTAATGATGTTGTATTTCACTAATAAGAAATGGAATCCTAAACCTACCAGCTTGGAAGCATGCCTTATTAAGCAGAGTGGGAATCACCCCCCTGCAAACATAAACAAGATGACTGCACGTTCTGAGATATATAAACCAATATGCTAACACTACAAAATTTGACATGCTACAGGATGAGTTTACAGGAACTGTGGTAACAAACTTCCAGATTTTGAGGTTATAATCCTAGTTATAGGAGAAAAGGGTAAGAACTATAAAAGCTTTTTCACAACCTTAAAAATACTGAACTGTAATTCTCTCAACAACATCAAAAGCCCCAGAAGCAGCACCAAATGGACCTTTTAAAGGCAAGGCAGAGTCTAGAAATGGGTATGGGTTCTGTGAGAGTTAGAACTCAGATTAGTATAAAAATCACTGAATTGCCTCAGTGACATTTTGCAACAGAGAGAGAGAGAGAGAGAGAGAGAGAGAGAGAGAGGGAGAATTTGTCACTAAAACATTTTACCTTCGTTTAATTTGTTTCTCAACATGCCAGCTTACAATATTTTAACAATCTAGAGATCAACACTTTGCAATGTGAATTACTATTCAAATACTAATTAGCCTGTTCAACATTGTAATTCCTGCCATTAGCTAAAAATGTCATAAGAAAGTGACAGGACAGATATTAAAACAGAAGTATTTCTATTTGCTCCAAAGAATATACAAATATGCCTAGAAACTACAACCATCTATATTTTAGTAAGAGTCATCTCCTGATTCACACTATTTTTCTTGAAGACATAATGATACAACTAAAAAATTACACTTGGGAATAACAAGGTTTCTATAGTAGAGTTGAGAATTTTCTGTACAGTTGGCTCTCCACATTTACTATTGTTAGGCTTGCAGGATTTTCTCAAAAGTGGAAAAAATGCAAATATCAAAAATGTGTGTAAGGGAGGAAAGGGGTCAAGGCACGGAGAGGAGAGTGGGCACCCAGGGCCCAAGCCAGGTCAGAGGGAAGAGGGTCAAGGTGGTGACTTTATACTTCCTTTACCCATCTCCCTCCTTGGGTGTGAGGAGCATTGTGAGAGAGTTTGTGGTGCTGAGAAATTGGTCAATGAGCCATGCTTAGTTGGCTAGGCAGCTGCTGGTGGAGGAGGAGAAGGACCAGAGGCACGTTTTTAAAGGGTTGTGTGGCCTGATTGGAGCTGCCAAGAGGTAAGGTTTCTCTGGAAAAGAAGTGTCAGAAGTAGGGGGCAGGATTTGAAGAAACTCACAAATAATCTAATCCATGAAAGTCAAATCTGCAAATTTGCAGCACTAACTATATTCCCATTTTTAAGGACTCTCAAAAATTGCAGATTTCTTCATAGATGTGATGAACTTTAATTTTGTTTTATTTTTAATGGAGGAGAACAAATCTGTACTGGCAGATTTGCCCATCTAGGCAGAGAGCTACCTAGAGCTACCTTGCTCTAGAAAGTATTTTTAATCCCTGTATATGCAAACATATTTTTTGCTAAGGTTACCCCCCCCCCTTTCTCTTTCTTTTCCTTTTCCTTTTTCCTGACAGTGCTCTCAGATTTAACAGCTACATGCTTACCTGTGGTATGGGAAAGCTAAAGTCCAAAAGATTTTTCAAAACCACGTGATACGAAATGCCCTTTTAAAGGTATGGGAGAAGAATAAGCATTTTTTCTGCCCAAAAATACCATCATGGGTCTCACCGATGGAAGCGCTTTTGATTAAAGGTCTGAGAATACAGGGTAGTTGGCTGACTTACAAAGACATACTGAAACAATGTGGAAAAGAAATTCAAATGAAAGATCAAAGACAACTAAAAGAAGAAGGATTTGATATACAATGGTTTCCCTTTATGCAGTTAAAAGAAAGATTTAAAAAGGATGTACAAGGAGAAGGGTTGGACTTAAGACAAAATGGTTTAGAAGAACTGAAGTTAAAAGGTGATAAAAAGTTACTTTCAAGATTGTATAAAAAATTGTTATCCTTCAAACTAGAGGAAGAGACGGTTAAAGATTGTGTGACTAAATGGGCGAGAGATCTTAATCACAATATTCTTTTAGAAGAATGGGAAAATGTTTGGAAAACTAATAGGTTATATACCAGGTCCTATACTTTACAAGAAAATGTGCTGAAAATGGTATACCGTTGGTATCTAACGCCCAGCAAATTAGCGAAAGTGAACAAGAATATGAACGATCAGTGCTGAAAATGTAAAGAACAAGTGGGATCCTTCTACCATATGTGGTGGGGATGTGACAGAGCAAAGAGATTCTGGTACGCCATACGAGCTAATATGCAAAAAATTTTGAAAAGGAAAATTGATTTAGTCCCAGAATTTTTTTTACTGGGAATCTTTGGTGCAGAAAGCTCAATAGATTTTTGTACTAAAAGATTAGCATGGCATTTAATTGTGGCGGCCAGACTCGCTTATGCTGAACATTGGAAATCAACTTATGGAAGATTGGATGGAGAAAACCATTGAAATAGCACAAATGGATAAATTGACTTACAGATTAGGTAATAAAATGAATAGTAAGTTTTATAAGGTGTGGGAACCCTTAACAGAACTTTTGGAAAATAAGGGTATTCTAACTAAGGGTTTCAAATCATGAAGATAAGGAGAAAAGTGATTATTGTTGTAATAATGAGACAAGTTCTAGACATAAATGTGGTGAGAGGTAGAAGTATGAGAAGTATGAGAAGAGATGTAGATACAATAGGTTACTAGTTTTTGAAAGAAAAGAAATGTTGAAATAGATAATAGTGTAAGATGGACAAAAATTGTAAATAGAGTTGAAAATAATGAATGGGAAAATGAATAATAGATTCTATTCTTTAAGACATACAGAGGTGTTAAATAATAGATATAAGGCTGTATCTCAGGAAAGGGGGAAGTGCCCTATGTTTGTGAGAATATGTTAGTAAGATGAGTTGGTTGTTATATGTATGTATTGTTTATTTTGTGTATTAGTATTTGTTCATTGTGTAATAACTATGTAATGATACGAATGTGATGTTAAGTGGGACTGTTTTGTTTTTTCATTTTTGTTTTTTATAAAAATAAATACATAAAAAAAAAGATTTAACAGCTACATGGCAGGCATATCATGATTTCCTCTATACTTGAATAGTTGTTATCTATTGAGTATGGCCAGTGCAAAGTGAATGAGAATTTCATTCCTATCATTTTTTTTTTTTTTTAGAAGAATTTAGCAATACTTTCAGATTTCTTCCCAAATGGGATAAGGGAGGATATGAGTTTTTGAAAACCACAGGAGTGGAGAAAGGAAACTGACATATTCAACCATTCTTAGTATATAGAACTTAATCAGGTGTAAAGGCCAAATCGTCACCCTTTACGCTGAGTGTGGAGGGAAAAAAATCTTACAAGAAATAACACCCGTTAAACTTAATTACTTGAACATGCTCCAAATTCCATTGACTAGGCTGTCTCTATTATCGTTATTTTGGACACATTTGAAAGAGGTACATTTTTCTATGCACACATTTGAAACGTATATATTTAAGCAAGCATGCCTCTAGCTACCTGTCAAGAGGTGGATTCTGAAACACAAGGAATATCTGGCCCATTGCAGTCTGAGTGATGTAGGTGGAGAAAAGTCTACATCAATTAAACTGTCTACTGGAAATCATTCCAGACATATCTCTATTTTGGATGTAGATACGCACTGTTGAGCACAAAAGATAAAACATAAAGTATGAATTGATTCATAGCCCATGTGCCGGTCTGCTTTGTTTTAAATAACTGAACCTGGCTTATAAATGAAGACCTTCTTTTTAGAAGGGAGAACACTGCAGACATCCTACCTTTTCTTCTTGCTACCCCCCCCACCCCTTGCTAGCAGTAATTTCAGGCCCACTGGTGAGTCCTTCCTTTATATTTACAGGCTCAGGTTTATTGTAAATTGCTTTTAGTCACCCAATCCATTAACTATAGCAAAACATACAGTGGTGCAGTTTGACATTCTTAATGAGCACTCTAAAGCTTCTTAATTTATCTGCCTTTTAACATCGTTACTTCAGTTAAGTATCAGGATTATGAATGCTATGTGCTGATTCTTTTGACAATACATAATGATCCTCATCATTGTGAAGCTTATGAGTGGAATAGAACCTGATCAGTTCATTAAGAGCGGAGAGGTTTGAATGTATTAGTGATTATGTTATTTACACTCTGAACACGGAGGATTACATTGAACCTTGGTGTAACTCTTTTAACGGTAATGCAATTACTCCTTGAACAAGTTTTAACCCATGTAATAATGGATACATTTCCCTTTCCTCAAGGATAAATGCTGAGACATCACTCATGATATCTCTCCTTGTCTAATTACCCTTTTGATCAGGGTGTACATCTCTGCAGATTTATACAAGCTGAGATGCACAAGTAATTTAGCAACCTAATGTCATCCTTAATGCACTTTTTGAGAACTAATGGGCCAAATTCATGCACAGTTTACCTCTACTGAGCTCTAATGGAATTACGTCAGCAGTGAATTTGTCAAAGTGACTTTACCTTGATGCTGTGCTTTACCACACTATTATTTCCCAGTACTGCTCTATAAAGGACTGGAGATATGTTGCCAAATTATTGTTTCTGAATATTAGTTTTTAAAGGATTACTTTGGAAGTTAATTGTGCATTCACATCATGATTATATCAGTGCCTCAAGTACCCTCTTCTGCCCTTGTTTTGAAATGGCAATTTCCTCTGTTGATATGGTTATCACCCTACAGTTTAAGTGGGGCACAGTAGTGGCGTACAGGCCCAATGTAAGCCCAGATTTAGAGCAGAAATGTGACCATCTTCAACTGAGGTTGCTGCATTTGTGCAGGGCTAACTTTTCGAAGACTTCCCTCACAAAAAATTATGTACCATGAAAAGCAGAATTCTGTATATTGTGAGAGCTGAGGAGCTTTGACTAGACAGTGCATTTAATCACTTCTATACCTTTTGAGATTTCAGCAGGCAATACTCATATACCTTCAAGTATATCTTCAGATCCTTAAGTGCTAGTGACTTAAAATTAAGTCACTTAAAATTAAAATTAAAAAAAAAAAAACTACAGTGAGGACAGAGAATGAATGACGAGATTGTCATGAAGTTTCAGGTTGTCTAATTTTGCCACTGTGCAACATTCACATGGCCCTCCCTATGTGGAGGGGGATAGGCATCTACAGCAATATTTCTGGGAAGGTGGCAAATCTGCACACTAGTATATGATCAGTATTGGTGCTATTGTTCATGTCATAGCAACATGTGTATGAAGATTCATTGCATGTGTATGCATGCTTTGTTTTTCAGCATTATAATCAACATTTAGGAGTATGTAAAGTCAAAGGCTTTCATCGCCAGAATCTATAGGTGGTTCTGGGTTTCCTGGGCGTTGGGGCCATGTTCTATTAGTATTTTCTCCTGATGTTTCACCTGCATCTGTGGTTGGCATCTTCAGAGGATCTCATTTAGGAGCTTACACATACTGGGCAAAATCCTCCAAACTTGGAATTTGAGGATATTAATGTAATATATCGCATAAACACCAGCAAAACCTTATTTGGAGTGAAGGATCATGTAAAAGAAAGAAAGAAGTGGAAGAAAGACCTAATGAAGAAATACAGCACAGCAGTCTAAAGAATCCATTGGGTGGCATCTCTACTGTTACAGAATAAAACTGATAGTTGTTTTAAAATGAGCAGGCAAAGGACACTCATGTTCTATAATGATCTTCTGTAGCTTAGAAACATTTTTAAACATTAGGTTGAGAATAATGGTAGTCTACAGTGGATACCTTTGTTCTCTGCATGAAGTAAGGACAAAAAGAATATCCAAAAACAAATGCAAATGGTAGAAAAACCTGTTGTTCATATGTTGAGAAATCTTGATGAGAACAATCATGAACTGAGAAGAATTTTCACAGTTCAGGACTTATTCTGACAAGATCTGCACACTTTTTTTTCCTTTCATAAAATAGCCTTTTTGTGCATGGAAAGCAACTTTTTTTTCCTGTAAAGGAATTAAAAGAAATATTATTTTCTGTATAGTAAAAGCTGTGTATAAAGTGCTGATTTCTGTACAAAACAACCATGTTCAAATTTTGCACATGAGACATCCCAAACTGTGAAAAGGCTTCAAAAGCTGAGTGGTTTTAAAAGACTTACATCAGGGGCAAAAAATCCTTCCTTCAAGAAATTTTTTTTTTGTGAAGTATTACCAGTAGGGGAAAGGAAACAGTTGTAGTTCATGGGTTCATGATAAGGATATACATTTTCACCTGTATTGTTCTTGCTCATAGAAATGAAAAATACGAAAAGTTTTCCTCCTCCTCCTTTTTTTTTTTAATTTTTTAAATTTTTATTGTAAGAAGAAAAAACATAACGTGACAAACATAAAAGTGAACGGAAAGGTTAAAAAAATGATTAGATTTCTACCAAATTTCATTTATATAGTATTACTTATATAATGTATTATAAATCAGACTAATTATATATTTTTGATTGTATATATCTGAATCATATTCTCATTATACCAGTTTTTATTAATTATACCCATAACTAAAATTTTCAAAATATACTATTAGACATTTCATTCTTATTTCTATCCTTTTCAAAATACAATATTCATTATTTCATTCTTATGTCTTTCCTAAACCATAATTGTCCTTTCCTAATATATATATAAAATCTGTTCTATCCTAAATTTAACCTATCCCCGTTGCTAAGTGTACTCCATCCCTAGAGCCTTTTATACCTTGAATTATTCCACCTTCCAAAATTGTAACTCTTCTTGTGGAGGTGTGACACCTTCTTCTTTTGCTGGCACCTTTTCCACAAATGTCTTCCATATTGCATCAAAATCTCTCCCTTTCATTATTCCTTTTTTGACCTTAATTCCACATGTTAACTTATCATTAATTGCGATTTGCCATACTACATTATACCAATCCTCTATTTGAAGATGTCCTTGAATTTTCCATTTTCTTGATACAATTAGCCTTGCTGCCATTAATAGATCTGTAATTAGATCCTTCATTGCCTGGATGCAATTAACCGTATCATATATAGATAACAATGCTATACTAGGGCATATTTCTAAATCAATTTCTGTTATCTCTTTTATCTCTTTAAACACCATTTGCCAAAATTTCTGTACACATATACAACTCCACCACATATGAATATAAGTACCAATTTCTTGACAACTCCTCCAACACAATCTTGAATAGTTCTTATCTATGTGATTTAACCTTACTGGTGTTAGGTACCATCTCCAAACCAATTTATAATAATTCTCTTTTATCCATACAGATAACTTTTTTAAGTGATACTGATTCCAGATTTTTCCCCAATCCTGAATATCTATTTTTTGTGCTAATTCTTCCTCCCATATTTTTCTAAGATATTCCTCTTGATCTTCATGTTTTGATAACATTTTATACATTTCACTTGTGGTGCCCTTCAAAATTTCATTGTCCTCCATACTTTTGCTTTGATTAATCATTTGTTCAAATTTAGTATATTCTCTAAAATCTTTATTATCCCTACTGCAATTTCTTGTCCACTGCTCTAACTGAATACAATTGAGCCATGATATCTTTGTATCCTTGAATCATTCCTTTATTTCTTCTTTATTCCTCACTGTATTCATCCAGTCTTTTAACTTATATATTCTCTGCTCCTTTAGTTTCTCCTCTAATTCACCTCTCAAATTCATGGGAAATTTTTCCTCCGTCACTACTGGAGTTAATGGTGAAGTAGCAGGCATTAACTTTTCCTTATTCTTCTTCCAAATCTCTGATATATTTTTCAAAAAGGGGTTTTCTACATTTTCCATTTCTGTCTTAACAGGATTCCAAAAAAATAAAAAAAAAAATCTCCAAGTTCTTCTCTAATTCTATTGCATCCATCTCTGACCAATCTAAATTCCCCTCTCCTATTACTCCATCTATGATGTATCTCAATTGATTTACATTATAATATTTTAAGTTTGGGAAACCCAGTCCTCCTTTTTTTTTGGAATGTTTTCCTCCTTCTGGGTGAGATTACTTTTGCAGATTTTTGATAATTTTTATTATTTGCTTTCTTGTTTGTTTGTTTGTTTTCATTCCAGGACTGATTTCTGAAAATTTTTCAAAGGGCTTTATTCATAATTATTTGAAACACACAAAATTTGTGGGAAAATATTTCTACACAATTGCGTAAACTGCTTTATCTCACAGCTAAGGGTGTAATTCTTTGCCGAATTGGTTCTGGAAAGGTACCAATTTATTATCTGAGCACTTTCCTTCCCACTAAGAGACAATCTTTGAAAACTGCAATTTTTGAAATCTATTCAAATTGCAGGACTTATTCAGCACAAAATGTGTGTCTGCATCTATGTCTGTGTGTGAATACACAGGAAAGAGTATACATTTTTATGCAGAAATATTATTAATATAGAAAATGCTGTTTTGCAAATTCTGCACAAAGTAAGTCTGTAACTACAGTTTTTTCTCTAGAAAACAGGAAATGCTGTTTTCTGAATTATAAAAATATGCAAGTTTTGTGAGAATAACTCCATAAATAAGGGAAACACTATTTTCAACACAGATAATTTTTTGTACAGAAATATTTTCTGTTGTTTCCTGCACAGAACTTTTTTTCTCTGCCAAAAACCATGTGCAAATTTTGTGGAGAATAAGTCCCCAATTACTACTTTCTCATAAGTGTAGGATTCTTGTCAGATTCTTGTCAGATTTTAACATTTTTAAAAATATATTTTTGAATATTTTTTCAATACTTATCAAGACCCTTTCATGAAATTTTCGCTAATATATCCAAAAATGTAAAAATGTCATGGCAACAGAAACATTGTTTCAATAGTGGAAACAGTTTTGTTCTGTCTAATGTTAAGGCTGGCTCTGCACTTAATATCTAACTGGCAAACATTAAGATGATACGGAATTTGTAACATATCGAATCAGACATGAATTACAAGCTCTAATGGTGGAAATGGTTACTCAAGAATACAACAGTAATATGTATGGAATGACCTATAGTTAAATCCTTTGAAACAAAAATTTTCAGAAGTACGTTGAACCTTACATGTAACTTTATAAAAATTACATTTGTTATAGGGATGTGAAAAATAACTGCAAAGATTATTGTCTTCAGTTTCATGCTGACATGGAGCATGTTGAGAAAAAGCAACTAGAGAGATTCCTTGTGTGCTCCAACTGCTTCTCCCTGTGCACCCCACGACGAAGAGATATCCTTGCCCAGCAGCCCAATCTTCAGGACCTCAGCAACACTTCATTTGGGGTACTGTCAGACTGAAAAGGTAAGGTTTTTTAAGGGTCATGTTTGCTTGTTAATGATTGTGAATCTCCCTCAGTTAGTGAGTTTTTAAGTCCTGCTTATAATCTCTGAATTACTGAATAGAATGTGGGCTGACATTTTTGCTTTGTACACAGTTTGACTTCCAAGGAATTCTGCTTCCCTATTGCTAAGGTCTTTGCCAACACTCTTTATTCATATCTATATCATCTATATCATCTATATCTATATCTATATCTATATCATGATCTTTCAAAGAATCATACCCTTTTCCCTTGCATATGGAGACACTGAAGGCAACTTCAAATCATAGCGGTATGCGGATTTACAAGTTACAGCTTTGCTGCATCCATATTTCTCTGAGGCAGCTGGACAAATAGAATATTTCAGAGCAGCCAGCAAGTCCTTATTTGTGAGGACAATGAATAAAGATCAAAATGTCACTGCATCAGCTGCTTCCAGCAACTGCTTCAATCAAGGCCAACACTTGTCCTCATGCTGCTGTTGACTGACACTGTTATCAATAAAATAACAAATTGGAGGACCATGTGATGATCATTCTTCTGGTCACCTTGGGGCACAGTTACCTATTGCTTGATATTTCTTCCTGAGTCAGCTCAAGAGTTTAAGCAGGTACAGAAAGAAAATGACAACTGGTCATAGTATGAGTCTAAATTTTCTTTGATGGAGAAGGAAAGAGGAAACCTACCTGACTTTGAGGGGAAAGAAGTGTAAGAATTATCTTGTCATTTTCTCAATTCTTTAGTAATTAATGGAACTAGGGATTCCCTTTGCTGCAAAGAGATGTGTAAACTCTACATATGGCAAAGATGGGCAATGCATTGGACTTCAGATTTCATCAGCCTTAGACATCAAAACCAATGGTGAGGAATGCTGGGACATCCCTTTGCCACAGGGCAGGAATGGGCAGCTGAGGAGGGGGTGGCAGGCTGCACTGATACGCCAAAAGACCAGAAATAGCTAAAAATATTTAAACAATATTTTCCCGGGTGATTTTTTTTTCTCCTCAAACCCTCAAACAGCTCAAAACTGCGTCAAAACACATTGATTTTTCTGCCCTGCTTCCTAGGTCCACCTTGACAATCCCCAGGAGTCTTCAAATGGCCAAAATCTGGCTGAAATAGAAACAGGAAGTAAACTATTTTTGTCTTCTGGGGGACTTTGAGGTATGTGAGATGATTGGTAGAGTAGGTGGGAGGTACTATGTAGCTGTTTTGAGCTTTTTGGGGATACAGAGGTAAAAAGTCATCTGGATTATTTTTTAAAAAAAATAAATCAAGGCTATATGATCTTTGAGAGTATTTCAGAGGCCACACTTTGGGGTCTCAATGACATCTTGCAGCTCATGGGACACACTTTGCTCATCCTTGCCATAGAGATACAGATCATTCATTTTATAGAAAGGGTGTTGACCCTTCTTTTGGATGCTACCAGAGAAGCCTGGAAATGGTAATCTGGTGTAACAGTTTCTTCTCATTTCCCCTTTCAAACAGTAAAGAATGGAGTCCCTCACTATAAGATTTTTCCTGCCCCTCTTCTTCTGAGTGACAGTTTGCACTTTCCAAAGCAATCTTACCAATGCTTATTAAAGCAAGAGACCTCTGAGGAACCTTTCTTTCCTGTCATCCAGTGAAAATCAAGCACAGTAGCCCTTCCACCTTTGCAAGGGTTTGGGGCACAGAACCATTGCAGAAGTGCAAAAACCGTGAATAACTCCCCCCCCCCCACAATTCCCCTCCCATTCTCCTCTTGAGCTTCCTTTCTCCAATTCCTTTGCCTCTGGCCCCAGTGTTGGAGCAGGGAGGAAAAAAGACACCCTAAAAGGTTTACTGATACTTTCTCCTCAGAGAGATTGAAGAGGGGAGTTTTGGAGTTCTAATTACTTCCACTGGCCATCTTGAAAAGGGAGGAGGAGGAGGAAAGAGAGCATGTGACCAATCAGCAGACAATACACAGCAGAATGTGCAACCTCATGGAAGAGAGGCCATGCCTTCAGTGTTGGGAAGGGGCTTTGCTCTCCCAAGAGGAAAAAAAATCCATTTTAAACACAAGCCTTGCAAGCCTGGGGTAAGGAATGCAAGGGATGGGAGGAGGAAAATGGGGGGGGGGAGGCAAGCACGTGCCTTGCAAATAATCAAATTTGTGAAGGTCAAACCCGCAAATGTGGATGGAAGACTGTAATATGATGGACTAGCTATTATTCAAAATTAGAAATGGTCTCAGTGTCAAAAGAACTTAATTGATTGTCATTTAGATCAGTAACACGCATGTATCTGGAATATTCTGCTTTTAATCAATTTGTTTCAAGATTTGCCTATTTTTCACCACTCAAGAAGAAAAATAACATGTTCCCCAAGAGGGACAAAAGACACTATGATGAAGCTGTTCCTCTTTGGGGTTAAAATATCTATTTTTGCTTGCGTACAAGTTATTTTACTGTATTTATGAAGAAAAGGTTACCTTTTTAAATATACAGAGTGGGGCAATTACAAATACACAACGGGCATCTGAGATGAATGCATATTTAATTTAAATAATACCTGGAGCGCATTATGATAAAATGTTTGATAAAAACGTCACAGAATTCTTGTTTATAATATATTTGCCACTGTGGGATTTATATTTATGACAGATTAAATTGCTAAGAAAACAAAGACTTGGATATTCAGGAATGACAATATTCATCTTATATGACATATCTTATTTTACTATCCAGAAATGCCTAAAGTCAAGTACAGATTAGTGATAGGAAAATTTCCCTGGGCTTAGTTTGGAATTGGCTTGGTAGTGATAAGTTTTCTTGCTGAGCATTTGTGGGAGGGAGGGGGAATCTTGTCTGAGAATTCCTTCTTTCCTCCTCCCCTGATTGCACTGAATGTGGGGCATACACAACACTGTTGGCAGAGTCGGTTCTGAGGTACAAGTTTTATATTGGAGAATGGTAGCTCCCATGGCAGGCCAATATGGTTTAGTGGTTTGATCACTGGGCTATGACCCTGAAGGTCTGGGTTCAATTCCCCACTGGGTGACTTTGGCCACGTCACACACTCTTCAGTCCCGGAAAACCCCATAAGGGGTCTGCCTTAGGGGTCACCATAAGTCTGAAATGACATGAAAGCACACAACAATAAGCTCCAAAATCTGCTTTGGGTTTTAGTCCAAACTTTAAAAGAGTTATCAAAAGATTTCAACCTATTTTCAGAGATAGAGTTTGGCCCCTTGTTCAGCCCCTTTCAAATGCAGACTAAATTTCAAAGTGGATTCACTCCCCTACTGATAGCAGAGACACCAGACTCTACAACTCAACATGACAGTCCCCTTAACCATGTTTCCAGAAAGACTCCCCAAATCTAGGCAGAACAATTTTCACACATACTTTTGTACAAGTCCATCCC
Source organism: Cyclura pinguis (assembly GCA_030412105.1). Classification (NCBI taxonomy): domain Eukaryota; kingdom Metazoa; phylum Chordata; class Lepidosauria; order Squamata; family Iguanidae; genus Cyclura; species Cyclura pinguis. The sequence continues at coordinate 207,535,824 of CM059599.1, forward strand.
TAAGTAATCCCCAGGAGTTCATTTTCAGCATTTCCTTTGCTTTAGTTTAGCTATTTTTTCTTGTTTTCCTTTCCTTTTCTTTCTTCTTTTTAGAAAATTGGAAAATGGAAATCTTTGTTGATATGCAGATCAACCAGAGATCTACCAATAAATCCCACTAGATTCTCCCTACCTCTTCCATAGGTTAGTCAAGACAAGTGTTTGCTTGAGTGTCAGTCCCTTGTTTTGGATATGCCTTCTGTTTTGGGCTATAAAGGCAGAGAAAAAGGCATTTGATAGTCATATCTGTTGGCCTTTCTCTCCCTCTCTGTCGCTCTCCCTCTCTCTCTCTGCACCAATAAACCAAACAGAGGTTCATAGCAATAATTCTTCCACTACCATGTCTGGTAAGATGTTGGCAGGTGTAAGGTGAGAAACTGGTGAAGCAGCAGTCCCTGCCTCTTAAATGCTAAATGGGCATATAGGATAATGGTCATGTTGTATTGAATTGCAGAAACAATCTAACATTTGTGTGTACACATTTTGCCAGTTATCTTCAGCTAAGTTACATGCATCTTCTTGTTTAGCCTGCTGCAAAATATTCTGTGATCACCTCTGAGAATAACCCACTCCAACGGTCACAGTTGCGTTTAGAACGGGGGTGGGCAACTTCAGTGATCCCAATAGTCAATACTCAGTCCCTAGAACTCTTCAAAACTTGGAGTGCTGAAAAAAGCTGAAATGACCGGGAAAACTAAAATCACAAATGAATGAAAATGCCCCTCTTTATATTAAATAGTGCAAGAAGATTTGACCTGTTTTAAGAGTGAATCATTTCTTCTGGAGAGGCAGAAAAATGGGAGTTAGGGGCTACAAATGCAGCTTTGGGGCCACATCTTACCCACCTTTGATTTACAGAAAGAGAGTATGCAGTTTCAATGGAGCTCTCTTTCCTCATTCCTTCTCCCCGTTTCTGAATGGCCTTTGATGATGAACATATACATTGTTTGTTATGTAAACTATTATCCGTAATAGGAGATCCGTCTGTGTGGTGTTCTCAAAGTGAGAAACTGGACATATGGCTGCTCTCGAAAGTGTTGGGTGGTCACACTACAGCTGTGGCATCTTATGCAGCAGCAGAGTAAGATGCTCCTTAGCCCTTCTCAAGGAATCTACCATCATGCATCACTGAAGCAGAGGTTTGTGGGAGAGGAGAGTTCAATTTACCACTCCACCTCCTCCACCACTGAAGTAGTGTGTGCCTTATGGGAAAACCAGGTCTGGAAATGCATGCGGCTTCGTGCAAAAGGTTAGGACATATCTTTCTTATATACAGGCTGGCATCCTCTTCATTTGCCTCAACTGGAGCAGACCCATTCAATCAATTGTTGAGTAGCAAATCAACACATAAGTAAATGCAGTTGATTCAACGGGTCTACTTTATTGGGTGTAACAATGAAATTTAGGCCTTAAATGTTAACATGACAATCATGTTTTATAGGAAAGCAACTAGCCAGAGAAACATATGTTAGTAATGCTTCTGCAAGTTATCAGCCACTGGCTCCTGAGAATTAGAGAACACAGCCCTTAGCTCAATTCTTTCCTAGGGATGATGAATACAAGTGGGGTGTGGACAGGAGGAGAATTGCTTGCTCTCTGTAGGGTTCTGTGCCCTCTGCCCTCCAAAACTGTATACACTGTCTATGCTCTGTGCAAAGACCGAGTAGAAGATGTGGAGGTCAGGGAAGGAACCAGTGAATAAAAAGATACCCTCTGTTCCACTATTTCACACATTCATCATTCATGAAACATGGTTGCGGTTCTCTTACCTATTTAGCCTTACTCCTCCCTGCTGCTTTCCTTGTCCTTTAATGTAGCCACATCCTAAGATATGCAAGTTATCCAGCTCTTAAGATGTGTTTACTGTTAATGTTTAATTTGTTTGTTTGTTTCCAGGGCTGTTTTAACAGAAGAGGCTGAAAGAGAGAGGTAGAGTAGGTATTTCCAACTCCCTTACAGCTGATAAAGTGTCAGAAGTTGCAAGAGAGGGGAAAGGCATCCAGGGCTAAGCATATGGCTGTAGTGGTACATCACAGAGCCCAAACAGCAGACAGTAAATAATGAATGACCATTTAACAGCAAGCGCTCTGTGGCATATTCCCAGCCAGCAGTGTGTTTGTAGAGCCAACTGCAAATAAATAAATTCCTGAAAGTTATTTTCTCTTGGTGGGCTTAAATTAATTGGTTAAATTAATTGTGGCAAACAGTTCAATCAGCCATATTTGTTGTGGGCTGTGACAAAAGACCACTATTAGCATGGGGCTAAGATACACTCTTATTTTCTGACACTTATCAGAGTTTTCTTTCCAAGGAATGGTCCTTCTTGAGAGTATTTAGGTAAAACGGGCATATGTAGAATCGATGAGTCCTGAGTCCTTGATTCAAAAGAATAGTGCTGTCTGTAATGTAGCCAGTTTGCAGCACTGATCTGAGTCTGTTGCAGAAAAGATCTGGCTGTTTTGCTGCAATTAGTGTTTTCTAGACATATTTGTAACAAACTTATTTCAAAAGATCTTGCTTTGAATGGATTGCTCCTTCTTGTCCTCTTAGGCCATACATATAGAAATATCATGAGACAGAGCTCACCTTAGAAGGTGAGTCTTTGAGTTGCAGGTAGAAGGTGCACATATTTTGAAAATTCCCCGAAGAATTAATATTCTTTAGCTGTGAAACTTGCCAGAAAGGATGGTTCAAGCATAGTTTTTCCACAACAGGCTAGATTTATTTCTTTCTCTTCCTTCCTTCCTTCCTTCCTTCCTTCCTTCCTTCCTTCCTTCCTTCCTAATGTGGGAAAGCGTTTAGGTACGTAGTCCTTCGATTGGAGGGGCACAGTATACAAAATGGGTCGGACTGGGGGTTTAAACACTGTTCACATCACTGCATTCTTCATCTTAAGCTGTATGAAGGAACATTTTCTTGATCTATTGTGAATCTCTCAGGAATTTGGTTTCAGAAAATGAACCCCAATTCTAGTGTTATTGTTATTGTTGGTGAACCTATCATGAAGTTTTCATCACATAAATAGTTCAGGGGTGGGTACCATTGCCTTCCATGGCTCAATAGTGTTTTGAACTCAGGTCTCCAGAGTCCTAGTCCAGTAACCAAACCACTGCAGCACTCTGGGTGTCTCTAGACAGAGGTGGAGGAAGAACTCATATCCTTTTCCCAGTTTCTCCACATCAAATAAATGTATTTGGTCCTGTTAGAACTCCTCTGTATTTCCTTTCTTTTTGCCAAGTTCAGCAGCTACAAACATTGATTTTTCCTTACTGGGAAGCTGCTTTAGCCCTTTGATCACTTGTTTCTGATCCTTTGCACAGCATAATGTCATACATTTCTTGATAGATAAAACCTTTTGACTTCAATGGGACTTATTCCAACCTAAGTAAGTGTGCATCATATTGCAGTTATAATCATGCTAATCGGATGTTTAGAAATTGTAGTATGCAATTCTACTATACATAATAGGTAGCCAAGCAGGGTGTGGAACAAATTATTGAGAATGTCAAGAATAAGGCTACAGCCATCTGCCTGATTCCAGGGTTGATCTTCTGTTTTTCTCTCCAGGGATCTAATTTAATCAAGCATAATTCTCACTTCATTATGCACATTATTCAAAGATGCTGAAAAATGTAGAGTATAAATTAGTCAGTTATCATGAGAAAAGAAAATGCCTTTTCCCCTTTGTACAAGGAAATAGTATTTAGGGAGAATCACAAGAGGTAACTGTTTAGACGATCCAGAGCTAGGTCTTAGCTTTTGTGGTTTATGGGTTCTGATGAGGACAAACATGGAGACCCCAGACTACTTTTCAAAAAGAGTGTGGAAGATAAATTAGAGATAAAGGCTCTAATGAAACCTTTAGTGGACCCTGGCTATTTTCCTCCAGTATATTTTATTACAGACCTGAACCAGGAGACCAGTTTTCAAATATATTTTCACAACCTCATCAGTGCACCTGGACTTTTTTTGGGTTGGCTTAATTGAAAAGATGAAAAATAATAGTTGTAGAAAATTTCTTTCTTTCTTTCTTTCTTTCTTTCTTTCTTTCTTTCTTTCTTTCTTTCTTTCTTTCCAAAATGGAACAGAGCAGTTATTAATCAGAGCACAGCCACATTCTGAGCTTTATGGAGATGAGCATTCCATCTGAAAGGTTATCACTGAGCAGCCATCTTTCAACTGTGTCCTCTGTTTGACTGGTTGGTCATTCCAAGTCCAATTTCAAGAAAAATCAGAGAAGGGAAAACAGGATCAACAAAGAACATCTGCACGGCAGCTGACTGAGGAGCTACACAGGTCACCTGCTCATGGTCCTCCCCACAATCAGGAGTTGTCTTGTACTTCTATTTAAATTGTACAGATTTTGAGGAAATTTATCCAGTATTATCTGGGTGCATATTGATGATTTCCATATGATGTGAATTGGATTTTTTTTTGAAAGGTTATGCCTACGTACCTTAAAATTTGTTTCACCCATGTTCCAGGAAAAAAAATGGATAAAACTCAGCAATTTCCTGAAAAGCCAAAGTCTTTGATTATATTTTTGAAAGACTTATGTGAGAACTTTTGTTTGTTTTTGGCCATATGCTCTCCCTGAGGACATGGCTGTAGGCTGGCTTCTGCTAAGTTACTTACTTGCTTGGGGAAAGAGCTAGCAGCCATTAGCTCTATATAACTGCTTCCTCAGTGCTTGAAGTGTCTCTGAGGGTCTGTTCATATCAGTTAGAATTATTACATTCTGAAAGCAGGGAGGGGGGATGGAGAAAGAAGACTCTGCCATTGTCTGCTGTAGTAGGTGTCCAGAGTTTGTCTTTGCAGAAAATCTCACTGACCACGCTTACAGGAAGTGCAAATTGGTGGCTGTCTTGGAAGAGAAGGTCAACACACTTCTCCTATGTGTTAAGACTCTTCAGTGCATCGTTGAACACAAGGATATTCTGGATAGAAGAGAGGAGAAGTGATCCTACAGAACCAACAGGAAGAAACTGCTAATGAAAATGAAAAGTGGGAAGCCATAAAATTGATAAATTGTTAGAATTTCAAGCCCCCAAAAGTTTTCCCTCAGTAGCATAGGGACAGGAGAAGGGGGGGCAGTTTGCCCCTGGTGGCAATGTTTTGGGGGCATTCTGGCCTGTAGCCATGCCCCCGTGCACCCTGGCTCTATATGCACCATGCACCACAGCCATGCCCCCATGCACAATGCCCACGCCCCTCATGCTATAACCACGCCCCCCTCCACACACTCCAAGCACCGCCACTGTTTTCCATGTTCATTCCAGAAGTGAGAGGCATTTTACAGCACTGACATTTTGGAAATATGAAGCAAAACAAATAAAACAGCACTCCAATATATTCCACCTTGAACACCACAGATATAATCATAAATTTAAAAACTTGTGATTGGCTACAAATGAACAATTCCATCTGTTTCCCATCTGTGGCATTTTTTTATCACCACAAAAATTTCTAAATGCATTTGCTCCTTCAGACTGGATTTCCTTTCCACAAGAGATGACTATTCTAAAAGATGTCATGTCTACTTTTGAGTTCTTGTAAACTGATACATTTTGTTTTGTCTCTGGTAGCTGCCACACATGCTCTCTTAAAACAAACTGCTTTGGGGGCCTTTAATTTTGAGTGTATTTGAACTGTGTCGAGAATTTTGCCCCATCTAGTGAACTATGTAATTGTGTCCCTGCAGATTTTGTTATGAATCCTTGACTGTCATCTGGAAAATCTTGGCATGGCTTTGTCTGTGAGCATTTTGAAGGACACTGCAGATTCAGATGGCTTGGGTCCCTTACATTTACTGTTAATCCACTTGCAACAACTCCAGGGAAAGACTGCAGCAAATCTTGCCAATACAACCTGTCTCTTTTGGCTTATTTATGCTCGAAGAGGCACAAGCAAATATTTGTATTGATTTAAAAACTTATCAACAACTACTTCCTTTCCCCAAAGCAGTCCTTAGTAAATATTTTCAGTCACCTGTCTGCCAGTCAAGTTGCAAGACTCAAATTGCAAAGCTTTTTTACATGGCACAATTATGGCAATATATTCCACTTTAACTGCTAAGGGAACCTCATACAGAATCCTGGGGTCTTTTCACATTAGACCGTCATACCACTATAATTCCATTTCTGCTGCTATGGATTCATCCAATAAAATCCTAAGATTTTAAGTTTAGGGAGCAGCTTTTGGAAATCTCAGCCAGACAGTTCTAAGTACTTTATCAGACTGCAAACCCCAGAATTCCATGGGATGTGGGCATGGTAATTAAATTAGAATCAGAGTACTGCATTTGTGTAATTTGAAAGGATCCTTGGGATTTGCAATTTGGTCAGAGGCATCATAGCAGCTCTCTGGCTGATTGTTCTAAAGACCCCTCAGTAAACTACCAATGCCAAGATTCAATAGGGTATTGTCATGGCAGTTAAAGTGGAGTCACAGCACTATAGTTATGTCTTGTGAAAAAGACTCTGAAATGTGTTTTGCTGTTGCTGTTGTTGTTTTTGGGTGGGGGAGGAATTGATCTTTTTATTCAGGATGTTTTCTAAAAAATAAATTTAACTAGCACGAAGAATTATAGATGCAACATTCTGCGTGAAGAAGAATAGGAGAATGGTCTTCACTTATTTATACTTCTTTTTTTTTTTTAAACAATGCTGATGTGCTTTCAGTTGCAGGTATGAAGAAATGAGTAAAAATTTATACATTCGTCCAAAATGAATTAAAATGAAACTCTACCCTTTTTGGACTGGCTAAATTCAATGGGTGTATCTCAGTCACCAGCAGGAAGAAGAGAATCTCGTACGTGCTTGCCATAGAAATGTTAAGGAGCTTGTCTGAATAAAGAGGTGCCCACCCTAATTCAGCATTGTTGTTGTTATTGTTTTGTGCCTTCAAGTTGTTTCTGACCTATGGCAACCCTAAAGTGAACCTATCATGGGGTTTTCCAGAGCTAAGAGTGTGTGATGAGCCCAAGGTCATCCAGTGGATTTCCATGGCTGAACAGGAAAGCAAATCCTGGTCTTTGAATATTAATGTTAGGATTGCAAATCAAGCCTGAACTCTTCCTAGAAAACATGATGACTAAACTTGAGACTGTCATACTTTGGACACATTGTGAGAAGACATGACTCACTTGAAAAGACAATAATGCTTGGTAAGGTAGAAAGCAGTAGGAAAAGAGGAAGACTTAATTCCAGACCCAATCAAGGAAGCCATGGCCCTGAATCTGCAAGAACTAAGCAGGGCTGTTATTTTGGTTGAATCCACAGTGATTCTAACCCGGACTTTTAAGAGTGGAGCACCCAAAGGGCTGGGCCTAGATCGATTATTTTGTCAGTTTTGATTTCTCTGTTATGTGGATATTTTACAGAGAAAAATCTTACCGTCTGAAGTAAGATGTGCAATTTTTTAAAATCAAAAACAAACAAAATAAATTCTTATCCATCCTTCTTCACATACCCCTTGCACATTATGCCATTAATTATAATCAGCACATTGACATTTGGGACTGATAATAAATAACCTTTCAGGCTCAACTGTGAATCTGGCCAGTATCAAATTCTCCCTAAACTTCTCTTCTCTCTGTCTCTTTGAACTGGCAAAGAAAAACACTCTGATATTCATTAGTTTCTTTTCAGTATAGTAGCACAGAAAACCTTAAGTGCCCAGCAACAGGGTCTCAGCTTACACGCTGCAATGCGTCACCTCTGACAATAGCATGACTGATGCCCTTGTATAACACTATTGATCTTTTTTAATGGGAGGAGTCCTCATGTTTATTTCAGATGGTGGAAGTCCCTGCAAACCTTTTTTTCTGCACGTACACAATTCTGGCAGTGCTATTAGGGTTTAGGAAAAAAAAGTCCCTGGTGCTTGACAGTAACTCATGATAATGTGCAGTATAATGTGATTCAGTGCTTTGCCCTTCAAGCTCAAAAGATTTGTGTAGGTGGTATTGGTGGGTTAATGAACTAAACTATCACATTAAAAGATCACAGTTCATTTTCCAGTGAAATCCCTTCTTATCCTGGCTCAGCACCCAGGTACAAGTTGATATGTCCTAAGAAGTCAGTTCTCATTGGAGAGTCCTTAAGTGGGATGGCCACTATCCAGAAGTTCATCCAGAAGCATCACTGGGAAAATTCAATAAGATTTCCTTGAAGCACCTCCTCCTGCCTGCTCACACCTGAAAATTGCATTTTCAACTTATTCAGAGTTAAACACTCATTTGTGGTTTTGGCACAAGAGTTGTTGAAACAGAAAGGAAAAAAAAACCTTCAGAAAGTACTCAGACTATTTATGTTAGTTCTTTCAAGCCTCACTTGCACAAAATATCTCAAGGGAGGGTGAAACCAAAGTAGAGATGTAAGGGATATTTTGTCAGATTACCCCATCCTTGATGAGAAAAGCTGTCTCAACCCACTGAGACATTCCCTCAAGAAATGTCAACTGCTCATAGGTTTGTTTATTTGATTTGCACAGGAATTTTGCAAAAAAGTCCATAAAGGGATTTTTGTACAAACATTGTGATTGCATAACACCATTATTGTTTGTACAAAACTCATTTCTACACAAAGGGTTGCATTTTGTGTGGAAACTATTGTTTTTTATGCACTTTCAAAAAAGAAAACTTTCCATTTTTTTTCATTCTTTTGGGTGGAGCAAACTAAGTGAAGGTTTACACCTGCAGACTGAAGGCACAGTAAAGGTGCAGTCTAGTAAACAAGTAATAGGTTTTTCTTGATATTTGTTGGTTGATTGATAAGATGTGAAATCCATTGATTGGAATACAGCAGTTACAATCCCAAATTAAAGTCACCAGTTATATTTTTATCCTACATACAACCCAGAGCTCAGAAAAGTTACTCTTTTGACAATGACACTCCTCATATCTCCCAGCCCTGCCCCCCGACACTACAGTAAATGCAGGACAGTGTACAACATAACACAAAAGTACCTACTTCTCACAAATGTTCTTATTGTGTCATTAGGTACTAGCTGATGTTTCCAAACTTTTTCCAAGCCCTGATAGAAGTCATTACAGTAGTCTAACCATAATGCAACCAAGGTGCTTGTCACACTTTCTAGGTCAGCTTTCTTCAGATATGTTACCAGGCCATGTATTCCCATACTTTGATATGGTCTAATCGGCAAATATATTGCTTGACATAAATATAAATATAAATGTATAGCCAAGCTGCTAAGAGGAAGACCCTGACCAAATATATGCATTGCAAATTAGGTCAGAAGAAACCTCGAGGCGTAGCCAGATCAGAGTCAGGAAATCACCAAGAAACTCCAGAGATAATGGGTTTGCAGTTAACCTTAATGAATCAACCTTTTAGACAATAGTATCTAGAAGATTCACACAAGACAGCTGATTGTCTTAACTTCTTTTCCTTTGACCAAGCAACTTCCCCTTTTGTATTCACATTTGTCTGACAAGTACTGAGCTATCAGAATAGCCATTGGCCCTTTGTCATCTAACATTAAGTCTATTACCCCTTTCCAGAGTGCATTGTCCACTTTGCAAACATCATTGTTTACTGGGCCAAAAAGCCATTAATGCCCTAGCTCTCCAGGCAGAAACCTGGTATTTAAACCCCAATTTCTGGCTGGTCAACTCACAGTACACTGATTGCTGGTCACCACTCTGATTTCTGATTGTATGCTGTCCTTAGACTTGCATCTAAGCCACATTGCTGCTGTTTCACTGCTCTTCTGGATTGGTAAATATAATCCACTTCACCCTGAAATCTCATTATCCAAAACTTTTTTCTGTTTCTCTTCAGTTAGCCTTGTGTCATTGTGTAACTGCTTGGATCCTGTGTGAGTTATTGCAATTCCCCCAGTAAAACACATTAAGCTTACTTTTGGATCTCTGGCTGACTCTTTCTTGCGGAAGTACTGGTAAATATAGGTGTAAAAGATCTTGTTAGGTTACCCCCCCCCACCTTGGAGGCCTCTTATTTTGATATAGCATTCCCCAACATTTCACACAGGTACTGGCATTGTGGAAGGACCTCTGAGTCATCCAAGTTTTGGAGTAACACATAGGGCTGCTGAACTAGGGTAAAATAAGACGAAATGATTTTTCTTGGTTTAAGTTTCATTTCATTAGTTCTTATCTGCTCCAGTTTCCCACACTTTCTTCTTTCATATACCAATTAAAAATGTATTTATTTGTACATGTTTTGAGGGATTAAGGAAATGCTTTCTACATCTGCCTTTTTGTATTGTTTTTATTGAAGTGTAGCAATCATTTTCATGTGTGGTTTTAGATAATGGTCATCTTTTTCTGTAGCATCACTATTACAGCTATAAGACAGCTATTGTGGAATTCCCTCCCAAGTTAAGACAGTCTGACTCCATTGTTATTGAGTTTTCAGTGAGTGACTAAGACTGCATTGCTCCACATGATTTGTCATCATTGAAACCAGGCTTGGCTTTTCAGATTGTTTGAAGTGTTCCTAAAGAACATTTTCCTTCCTTCCTTCCTTCCTTCCTTCCTTCCTTCCTTCCTTCCTTCCTTCCTTCCTTCCTTCCTTCCTTCCTTCCTGATCTGTTTTCAAAGAATGTTTTTTATCAGTTTTGCATCACCTCAGGAGCCCTGGTGGGAAGAGAAGCTACCAATAAATATTCAAAATAAACAAATATATAATGATTGTAAAATATATGGTCTTAAGATGTTTGCAATTTGTGATTTTTGCTGTGTTTCTATTTGAATAGTTCAACACCTTGGATTCATATGAAGAAAGCTAGAGTATAAGTCAAATGATGGGGGTAGGAGGAGAAGGAAGGAGAAGTTGTTAGTTGGACAGGTTTGAAGATCTATTGAGATTGACCAGTCTGGAGACTAGCATTTGATTCAGGCCATTACAGAGGAAAGTAACATGCCAAACATATCTTGTGTCATTTGGGTAACCACTGAGTCAGGAGAGCTTCACCTGGTTGTATCAGATACAGGGCAGCTTCAATGCATGTTTCCTTCCTCAGTATCCAAAATACTGCATAATAGAGCATCAAATGAACTGAAAGCAATAACAACTCCTTCTTCTGCCCAACTGAAAATTTCTGGATGTTGGTAAATTCATATGAAAAATAAGGTGAAACAAAATTCTCACATAGAGAACTCCTATCTCATTCTCACCCTCATCTTTCCACAGCTGAGTGGGAGGTTCTGAAGAAGAGGAATTATAAGTGATCACTGTGGGGAGGAGTATAGCTGTATTCTTCCAAGTATGACTTATACTTCCTCTTAAGACCTCTCAGCTGGAGATGAAGGAGATAGAACATATGTGTCTTTTCCACTGATAAAATTTATGGATATTTGAATACAGAGCTTGGCAAAGTTCCTTTTTTGAAAGCTTGGCCATTGGCTGTGTTAACTGGGAGAGTCAGAGAACTATAATCTAAAGAGTAGCTTTACCAAACTCTGCTTGAATAGGGCTTGTATTATCAGATCAGTCTGCAGACCTCTGGTATAGCATCAAATATGTTCTTTATGGTATAACAGATTCATTGAAGTTACCCCCACTCACAGTTCCATGAGGAGTCAAGTTGCTATAATGATGTTTCCGGAAACACAGACTAAATCTATAAGCAAGCACTTAAATCTTGTTCACAGAGAGATGTGGGATTTCCAGGAAAGGAATCTTGGGGTGCAAATATTGACTTTTTGTGTGGCTGCTGTGAAAATAGGAAATTTCATCTTGGGATCATTAAAAGAGGAACTGAAAATAGAATTGCCAATTTCATACAAATCTAATGGAGCGTTGCCACGCTGTTCATGCTGGCTGAAGGATTCTTTGAATAGTAGTTCAAAAAAGTAACTTTTCCCTAAGACCAAGGTTTGTGGCTAGACTGAGAAGATATTGTACAACTAGAAAAGTTGAAGAAAAGGGAAAAAAAAACATGGTCAGGGTAACAGAACAATTTTATCTGAGGACAAGTTACAAGGTTTGAGGCTTTTCAGAGACCTTTCAGCTTAGAAGAAAAGGCAAGCAGGGAGCATGATTGAGGAACACAAAATTATATATTGTGTGAAGAAAGTGGAAAGGTGGATAGACATTTTAATTCCTTTCCCACAATATCAGATATTCAATGAAACTGTGTTATCCTAAGAGGTGGGGGATGTTGAGGCCCACCCACAATACCAGCATCTCCTTAGCATTTAGGGGAATTGTAGCTCAAAGGAGACCTACAAGAGGAGGGTAACATCAGTATCTTTTCACCTGTGTATACCAGTACTAACTGTAGGGAGGACTCCAATTAAAGTTGACAAGGTATTTTATTTGAATTGACAAATACATGAGAAATCAGACACTGATTTGTGATCAGAACCATGGAAGGCTATTAGAGAGTGAGGCAAGAAAGGTTAGATAGACAGAGATTAGGGATGGAAAGGGTGCTAGTTATCAGTCTCGAGGAAGGAGTTCTCAATGGAGGGGCTCAGACAGCATTTGAAGGTAGCATGGAGCATCAGCAGTCTGAACTACATTCTATGTACGACATATTACAATTTGCTGGCATTGAAGTTAGGGTTTTTATACCCTATTTCACACTCTGAAGGGTCCACTGACAAAGCCATAATGGTTTTCCCATGGGACTGAAAAAAGGGTCTGGAATGGGCTGATTGTCTTAACTCTAGGTGACAAAACATTGATGGGACTTCCTTTTTTTTTTTTTAATATAATTGTTATTAGTTTTTCCACAAAATCACCTTACATTACTTCTCTTCTACTCATACACAACATAACAATCGTACATTTACAAGTAACCCCAATCACCACCTTCTATACAACACACACACACACAAAACCCAACAAAAAACATATGACTTCCTTTTTATATTTTAAATTCTCTTGTCAACATTATTACTTATATCCTATCTTTTATTTTCTTCGCACATTTAGTTCGTTTCATTATTCTACTCGATATCCTGCCTTTTCCTTACCAGCTTATTAAATTAATATTTTATTCAACTCTATTTGTCACCACGGGTCTGAAAATAAAGATTAATTCTTTAAATGCATAATATTTTGTGGACCTTAATATTCGCGGTTGGAATTAAACACTGATTGTCTATAATTATCTCTTTCTAAATAAAATTTATATCTTAAATTATCTAAATTTTCATATATTGACTATCCTTCTAACCGTCTGTCCTTTTGTCTGCTATTTGACTTTTTTAACTCTCTTTTTCCCCACCTCTTACTCTCTTGTAGCAATATTTGTTATATTTCCCCAACTTTCTTCCAAGATTTTCATTATGGGGTTCCAAGTTAACCGAAACATCTTTAGATCCTTACCCCTCAACAATAATGATAGTCTATCTATTTCCATCATATCATACATCTTAATTAACCACTCTTGAAGAGTCGGCGAATCCCGTTGCTTCCATTTTTTCACATATACCATCCTTCCTGCTGTTATAATATATAATAACATTTTTTTGTTGTGGTGAGGTCAGGTTTGGGGTTTGATTTATCATGTTGAGTAAATATATTTCTGGTAACATGTCAAATTTCTTTTCCAATATCTCTTCTATCTGACCGTGCAATATTTTCCAATACTTTTGAGCTTGGGTTCAGCTCCACCATAGGTGGAACAATGTCCCCTTATATTCACATTTTCCAGCATTTATGGTCTGAACTTTTAGTCATCTTACCAATTTTTACAGGGGTATAGTACCATCTATTAAAAATCTTGTAATAACTCTGTTTCAGCTGACTAGCTTTTAACCATTTATTCATTTTGTGCCATGATGTTTCCCATGTTTCACGCTGTATTGGGCAGCCAATATCTTGAACCCACTTAATCATATTCGGTTTTATTACTTCTTGTCCTAATTCCACTTCCAATAATAACCTATAGATCTTTCCAATACAATGATCAACTCCTTTTTTAAGAATGGTATCAAATTCGTTATCCATTAACATGATGCCTGTACTATTTATATCTACCGTTGCTTTTTGTAGAAGTTGAGTCATCAGTAACCAATGTGTTGACAATCCAGTTTCTATCAGCTCATCTCTGTTCTTACATCTCAGATTCCCATTTTTGATCTTAAGTAAATCCCTATATGTAATCCATTTTCCTAGTCTTGGGCGATCTCTTCTATAGAAAGCTTCATGTATAGATACCCATAATGGGATTCTAGTATATAGCTTCTTTTTAAACTGTGTCCAAACTTTAAGAAGTGATTTTCTAATTATATGGTTATTGAAATCTTTGTTCACCGTCGCCTTGTCATAAAATAAATATGCGTGCCACCCCCAGGGCAGATCAGCCCCTTCCAGTGCTAAGAGCCTCTCATTTTTGAGCCTCGACCACTCACAAACCCAGGAGAGGGCACAGCCAGGTAATACAATTTCAAATCCGGCAGCCCCATTCTGCCGTTTTCTACCTTCTCTTTTAAATTTCTCATTTTCATACATGGCTTTTTCCCATTCCAGATGAATCTTGCTAAGTCCTTATTCCATGTAGTGAAAACTGCATTATTTGTGAGTATTGGCAGGCTGTTAAACAGGAAAATCATCTTTGGCAGAAAGTTCATCTTTATGGTGGCTACTTTCCCCAATATTGACAAATCTAATTTAGCCCATCTCTCTAAGTCTTTTTTAATTATTTGCCAAGTTGCTTTATAGTTGTTGTCAAATAGATCATTATTAGTTTTAGAGGAAGGAGAGGGCTTGTTTTCTGCTGCTCCAGAGACCAGAACAAGAGCAATGGATTCAAGCTGCAGGAAAGGAGATTCCACCTGAACCTCAGGAAGAACTTCCTGACAGTCAGGGCTGTCTGGCAGTGGAATATGCTGCCTCGGAGTGTGGTGGAGTCTCCTTCTTTGGAGGCTTTAAGCAGAGGCTGGATGGCCATCTGTCGGGAGTGCTTTGAGGGTGTTCCTGCATGGCAGGGGGTTGGACTGGATGGCCTGTGTGGTCTCTTCCAACTCTACATTTCTATGATTCTATGATTCTAGTTTTAGAAAGTTGTATTCCTAAATATTTCACCTTCTTTACCACTTTGAATCCTGATTCCTGCGACAATTTTTGTTCTTCTTTATGAGTTATGTTTTTTGTGAGGAGTACTGTTTTTTCTTGGTTTATTTTAAAACCAGCTAAGAGTCCATATTCATCCAAAATCTGTTTCAATTTTTCCACCCCTTGGTTCAGTTCCTGCATTATTACTACGAGGTTGTCTGCGAATGCTCTTATTTTAAAAATTTGGTTTTTCACTTGAATACCTTTGATCTCTGTATCTTTTCTTATCTTTATACAAAGTACCTCTATAATTATCAAAAAAAATAAGCGGTGATAGGAGGCATCCCTGCCTCATTCCTTTACTTATAATTAGCTGTTCCGTCCTCTCTCCATTAATAACAATTCTCACACTTTGATCTTTATAAATTTGAGATATCCAATTTAAGAATCTATCCCCCACATTTATCTTTCTCAGTAGTTTTTCCATAGATATCCAGTTAACATTGTCAAACGCCTTTTCAGAGTCAAGGAATAATATCCCTAGTTTTTTCTCGTTATGTTTATGAGAATGCTCCAAGATATCTACAATTACTCTTATATTTTCCTTTATAGATCTCCCTGGGAGGAAACCATTCTGATCTCTATTTATCCATTCACTTAAGACCTTTTTCAATCTTTCTGCCAATATCATCACTAGCAGCTTATAATCACTGTTTAGAAGCGAAATTGGTCTATAATTCTTTGGATCTTGATGATCTTTACCCTCTTTGGGTATCATAGTAATTAATGCTTCTCCCCACGAAGTTGGTCTACCCCCTCTATCAAGTTCCCTTATTACTTCATGTAAGTAATTGATTATTTCTTCCTGAAAGACTTTATAGAAAGTTGCCCTAAAGCCATCTGGCCCTGGCACCTTTCCTACTTTGAACTTTTTGATGGTGTCTCTAATTTCTTGTTTTGTGATTTGTTTAGAATTTGCATTTGACATTAATCTAAACCTGTTATATTCAATTCTTCTAGGTACTTATCGATTTTGTCAGTTATCTGGTTTGGATGTTGCTGCTCCCTAAAAAATTCTTGGAAATATTTCTGAAAGGTTTTCTTAATTTTATTCTGCGTTCGATGGATTACCTCTCCTTCTTTAATTTCACAAATAAGCTTCCTTTCAGTCTCTTTTTTTAGTTTATAAGCCAACCGTTTTCCAGTTTTATTCGAGTTTTCAAAATATCTGATCGTTATATAGAAAGCGCCAAGCATCCACTAGCGTTAGTGAATCCATCATTTCAAAAAAGCTTTTTGGCAATTTTACTTGCTTTGAGTAGACCTTCTGCTCAGAGAATTTATCTAGCTTTGGATTAATTACACCATTAAAATCGCCTAGAATCAACACGTCCCAATAATCCAAGCAGCCGACCTTATCAGAGAGCTGTTCATAGAAACTTGTTTTATTTGACAGGGAGGCATATATACCCACCACTAATATTTTATGTTGAAGTAGACGTACCTCTACTCCCACCGTTGAGTCCTCCTCATCTTTAAATATCTCAGTTGCTTCGTGTTTAGAATTGACATATATTGAAACTCCTTTTTTCTTCTTCTCGTATACTGACGAAAAAAAATTCCTAATCTTTTATTAATCAGATACCTTGTGTCTTTCCTTCTTATATGAGTCTCTTGATGGGACTTCCTTAATGTTCTTTCAGGTAGGGTATATAGGAGAGATCTCCATAGGATAAGATCAAGGGATGGTCTCTGATTTTCCACCAATCTGGGTAGTTCATCTTTCACTGTATTCAAAAATGCCAAGAGCCTGAAACATGAAGGGATTAGAACAGACCCATTAGCACTGGGTTTTCCACATAATCCTATCTGAGATTTCATGACCCCAAACATGTTTCCGTCCAGTGTAACCCTGAACATGTTCTCCAGTCAGTGGGACTTTGATCATGTTCTCTTGTCAGTAATAAATTCAGTTGATGAAAATCACATATTTCATAGGAGGGATGGTATGGTATGGTAACAACTGAATTCTTGTTGATTCAGGAAAAACAGAAATATAGCATTATACAGTGCATCACTGAATGACAGCATTTGCTGCCACAAGAAGTATTAGTGGCCACTAATGTGGATGGCTTTAAATGAGATTAGCAGAGTCATGGAGGAGAAGACTATCAGTGACTGTCATCTGTCAACTGTTTTCTTGAAAGTGAGTTTCTGCATGCATGTTCATCTGTTGTTGATGTGATTTCTGTGAAACAGTTCTCATGGTTCATGGGTCACAGAATTTGCCTTGCTTACAGCACTGGCCTTTCAGCAGATGCAGTTAACACACTGAGATGAGTAGTTAAATGAAAAAGCATCAATTTATTTATTTATTTAATCCACTTTTCTCCCGCATGGGATCCAAAGTGACTTACACAAGTGATGTCCATCAAATGATATATGGACTAGTTATTCAATGCTTCTTCATGTGTTGCTGTGATGTATTGTCCCACCTTGCTTATAGGAAGGGAGATTCTTGAAATGACTCAGTTCCTTCTATCTCTGATCCTTTCCCTCTCACCACGCCACTCTCTACTACGCCAGACTGTTTGTCTATCTACGATTGTTCACATTTCCTTCACAGACTCAGGTGTAGGTTGATCCCTTCAAACAAAAGAAAGGGCAGGGAGAGAAAAGAAACCAGAGGAATCAGCCTTTCCCTGCAAAAGGAGAGAACAAAGTTGAGGAAAAGACAGCAACTTGAAAAAGCATTTCATATCAAGTTGGAGCAAAATTCAGAGTAAATAATTGAAAAGATAACACCTACCTGGACCCTCCCGGCTGTGGTGCTGAGGGAGAAGATAGCATTTGGTGCCCTCCCAGAAGAGACCAAGATGACTTCCACCTGGCATGATTGCTGGGGCAGATCACATAGTGGGGGTGAGGTGATGAGTAAATAGCTATATAAGGCTGGCATCCCCTCCAAGTGGCTTCATTCGGTTCAGCATTGTGCAACCCACCCTCCTACCCTCAATGTAGTACAAGAGTGATCTGGTCACCCTGGGACCAGGTAGCAATTTTTTTCTCCCCCTGTTTGACAAGGGTTATTTTTCACCTACACAGTACTGTGTTGAAGGGAATTGGGGCAATTTGCTTGGATGGTGTTGATAAATAGGCTGTCACCTGTTAGGTAGTGGGGGTGGAGATAAGTCTCCAGTGCATACTCTTGATACCCCTTTCAGGTGTAGAGTAATGCTCTGTTATCTCCCCTTTAAGGTCCTTGGACTCAGAGAGTAGGGAAAGATGCTACCCTTGAAGCTTGTCCAGAACATGAGCTCTCAAATGTAGGGTCCTCTGACTTCTGTGGGAGCCTACTGGGTTGGTCTTCCAAATAAGGATGCCCAGGGAGCAACCCAGAACAAATCGATTGCCCTTGAGGCTCAGATGTGTTGCCCAAAGGAAGGCTGAAGAGGTGGTCATGAGGGATGACACCTGGCTTTGGCTGGTCCTTTTTTTTTAAAAAATTTTTTAATATTAAAAATAAATTTTATTAAACATACAATTATTACAAATCACAATTAACAATACATAACAATACATACACATATTCATACATACATCTATAACTCTACATATACTCCCTCTCCATTACCATATTTTCATACCATACACCTCCTACAAACATAAATACCAACACAAATACAAATACATACAAATACATACCCATTCCTAATCTCCTCTCTTATTTACTCTCCAAGGAGATACAAACTTCACACTTTATATCTTCTTTGCATCTCCTTTACAAACTATCTATACGTCCAATATCAATTCTCCATACATAACCCATCCTTCTTCATTATACATTCCCTAACTTCTATTTCCTTTCCATTGAGTGCGACTTTCTTCTTCTTGTCCTCCTGCTCATTTTATTTTTATTTTTACAGTTACTGCCTTGTCTGTATTCTACTCTGCTTACCCTCTTAACTTTGATTCATCTTCTTTATTTCATCTTCTTCATATTTTTCCTTTAAATCGATTTAATCATACATACCTATCAGTGCTATTTTACCCCATTTTTCTTCCCAAACTCCTTTTAATATTTCCCATTCCCGGTTAAATGTTTCCTTCGACTTACCCTTTAAATACAAAGTTAATTTATCCATTTCTGCGAAATCATATACTTTCTGTAACCATTCTTCTATCTGTGGTATATTCTCTGTTTTCCAATATTTCGCAAATGTAATCCTTGCTGCATATATCATATAACATATAATTCTTGCATATTTTCCTCTAACTTTTATATCTAACCCATCTAAAATATTAAGCAAATATATTTCCGGGGAAATTGCAAATTTAATATTAAATATTTTCTCTGTTTGCTTGTGTATCTGTAACCAAAATTTTTTAGCTTTTTTACATTTCCACCACATATGAAAAAAGGTTCCTGTTTCTTGACATTTCCAACATTTAACTGTTTTCTTATTTTTATTCATTTTGGAGATTCTGACTGGGGTTAAATACCATCTATAATAAATTTTATAAAAATTCTCCTTTATATCATAACATTTGGTGAAATCTTGATTTACTTTCCAGGTTTTTTGCCACTGATCCAAAGTTATTGTATGGCCTATATCTTGCGCCCATTTTATCATATTAGTTTTAATTATTTCTTGTTCAAATTCTAAACTCATCAACAATTTATAAATCTTACTTAAAGGTTTTTCTACTCCTGGTTTCATTATTTTATCGAATTCATTTTCTTCTAGAGTTATCCCTTTATCCTTCATATCCTCTTTATATCTCTCCGCCAGTTGCCTATGAAGTAGCCAATGGGTTGAAAAACCATCTATTATCAATTCTTCTCTAGTTTTTAATTTAACCTTATCACCTATCTTTTTAATTATATCCTTATATGTCAGCCATTCTTTTATTCTTACTTTCTCTAATCTATAAAACGCTTCATGGGGTGAAATCCAATGCGGTAATTTTAAATATAATTTTTCCCTAAGTTTCAACCAAACTCTTATAATTGCCTTTCTAACATAATGGTCTAGAAATACCCTATTATTCCTATATTTGTCGTACCAAATATACGCATGCCAGCCATAATATAAATTAAATCCCTCTAAACTTAATAATTTTGTATTTTCCAATAAGATCCAATCCTTTACCCAAACTAACGTTGCAGCTTCATAATATAATTTTAGATCTGGCATGCTTAGTCCCCCCTTTTCTTTCACTTCTTTTAAATATTTCCATTTAATTCTAGGTTTCCTTCCGTTCCATACAAATTTACTAAGATCCTGCTCCCACCTTTTAAATACTTTATCATTCATCAATATCGGCAGATTTTGAAAAAAAAAAATTATCTTCGGAAGTATATTCATTTTTATCGCTGAAATTCTCCCTAAAAAGGATAAATTAAGTTTTTCCCATTTTTTCAAATCCTCTTTTATTTCTTTCCAAATTCTACTGTAATTATTTTCAAATAATTCTGAATTATTTTTCGTTATTGTTATTCCCAAATACTTTACTTTTTTCACTATTTTAAATCCTGTGGCATATATTAATTCTGTTTCTTGTATTTGCTCCATATTTTTTGTAATCATTACTGATTTATCTTTATTTATCCTTAAACCCGCTACCTGTCCAAATTCCTCCATTATTTCCATGAATAATTTTATACTTTTTCTTGGATCTTCTAATATTAATACCATATCATCTGCAAACATCTGAATTTTAAATTCATGTCCTTTAATCTTCAATCCTCTTATTTTCTCATTATTTCTAATTTTAGTAGTTAGCATCTCTAAACACATAATAAACAACAGTGGCGAAAGTGGGCATCCCTGTCTCGTTCCTTTATTAATCTTAAATGAATTTGATTTTTCCCCATTTACTAATAAACAAGCTTTTTGATCTCTATAAACTGCGTGTATCCAATCTTTATACCTTTTCCCAATTCCTAATTTACTCATTACTTCAAATAAAAAATTCCACTTAACATTATCGAAGGCCTTTTCCACATCTAAAAATATTAATGCCAATTCTTTCTGATTCATCTTTTGATAATATTCTATTATATCTATAATTACTCTTATGTTGTTTTTCAGATATCTACCTGGTAAAAATCCGTTTTGATCTTCATGGACCCATCCTACCATTATCTTCTTTAATCTGTTTGCTAATATTAAAGTAAAAATTTTATAATCTATGTTTAATAATGAAATTGGTCTATAATTTCTCTTATTTTGTTTATCTTTCCCTTCTTTCGGAATTAACACAATATTGGAATCTTTCCACGAGTTTGGAATATTTTCAATACTAATAGAATTCACCACTTGAGTTAACAAAGGTGCTAATAAATCCTGAAATGTTTTATAGTACAACGCTATAAACCCATCCGGTCCTGGGGCTTTCCCTTCTTTCAAACTCTTTATTGCATCCTTAACTTCCTCTATTTTAATTGGCTTATCTAATTCCTCTCTTTGCGTTTCTGACATCCCTATAATATTTACTTGACATAAATAATCCCTTATCTTACTTATCTGTTTTTGTGATTGACTCTTCTCTTTAAATAAGTCCTCGAAGTAGTTTACTAATATATCCTTGATTTTACTCTGTTGATAATAAGTGGTCTGTCCTTCCTTTAATTCTGTAATACTACTTTTTTCTCTTTCTTTCCTTAATCTATATGCAAGCCATTGTCCTGGTTTGTTTGCGTATTCAAAATGCCTTTGTTTTGTATATTTCAATTTCTTCTCCATTTCTTCTCCATTTAATAAAGAAAATTGCTTTTTCAACATTTGAATATCATTCTAAATTTTCACATCTTTAGGTCTTTCCTTTAACTCCCTTTCTTTCTCCTGCAATTTATCCAATATATATGTTTCTCTTTCTTTCCTACGTTTTACTGACCAGGCTTGCTGACTTATAAAGAACTCCCTCATTACTGCTTTGCTAGTTTCCCACACTATCTGAACTGATTGTTCTTTCCCTAAATTATTTTCTGAAAATTCTTTTAATTCTTTTTCTGCTTTCGCTACTATCACTTCGTTTTTTAATAAACTCTCTTTTAGTCTCCAATTCCAAATATTTTCACTATATTGCATATTTAATAATATTGGACAGTGATCTGAGATGGTTCTGCGCAATGTTTCCATACTAATAATATTTTTTTTCAAATCCGAAGATATAAAAAACCTATCTATTCTAGACCATGTTTTATGGCAATCTGAATAAAATGTAAAATCTCGTTCCTTTCTATTATTGCTTACTTCTTCTAAGGACAGATAATCTAATAAATCAAAAAAACTTTTTGGTAATTTCCCTTGTGATGTTTTACTACTTCTCGAACTTTCTGATCTATCAATTTGGGGATTCAAAACCCCATTCCAATCCCCCATAAAAACCATTTTATATTCACCTAAATCAATTATCAATTCTAATAAGTTTTGGTAAAATTTACTTTTATTCCCCAAAGGACCATATACTGCTACCACTTATACTTTTAAATCTTTAATTTTTACCTCTACTACTACCACATGTCCTGCCTCATCACTATATATTTGTTCTGTGTCATGTTTATTGTTCACATATATCGTTACACCTTTTTTCTTTTTATCAATTGACGAAGAGAAACTTTGTCCTAATTTGGGATTTTTAATATATTTCAGATCTTTACATCTAATATGGGTCTCTTGAATTACTATCACGTCTACTTTTAACTTTTCTAACTGATGAAATATCCTTTTCCTTTTATATGAAGAATTTAAACCTCGAACATTCCAGGATAAAAATTTTATTTTCATTTTATTTTAAGGCAATTTTCCTTAATATTAATCGATCTCTTCTATCTGTTCTTCTCTCCCTTCTAAATCTGATTCTTGTATTAAACTTTCCTCCTCTTCTCCTTCTTCTGCTTCCTCTTCTCCTTCCTCTTCTTCTCTTCTCTCTGCTTCTTCTTCTCCTTCTCTCTCTTCTCGTCCTCTCTCTAATTCTTCCTCTCTTTGTATTCTTGCTAATTCCCGTTTCATTTGCTCTTTCCTTATTTTCTTTTCTATTCCTTGAGTTATCTGATTTTCTTCTTTTCCTCTTTCTTCCCGTTGGTCATACATCTGATCTCCTGTTCTATTTAACTCTTCTTTATGTCTTCTCGTAAATTCTTTTGCTTTCATTACCGTGTTCAAAACAAATCTCCTCTGTTTCCATATAAATGATATTCCCTCTGTTCTCTCCCACATGTATTTTATTCCAGCTTCTCTCAAAATTTGAGTTAAAAAATTATATTCTCTTCTTCTTTTGAGCACGGTTGGATGTATATCTTTGAATACCTTTACCTCCGTTCCTTCTATCACCAATTTGTTTGTATAACTACGGTTCAAAACCAATTCCTTCACACGTTCTCTCAAAAAATAAATCACAATATCCCGCGGTAGCTTCTTCCTTTTTGCCACTACAGAGTTTATACGGAATGCTCTATCTATCTCTAAATCCAGTTGTTCTGATTCCCATCCTATATAATGTGCCAGAGGTATTATCAACCTTTGATACAAATTCTCTTGATCTTCTTCCTTCAAACCTCTTATCTTAATCGATTTATTTCTATTTCTTATATCCATGGATAATGTTGTCTTTTCCAATTGTTCAGTCTTCCCTTCTGTTCTTACCATTTGCTCTTCCAGTCTTGTTGTCTTTTCCTCCATCTGTTCCACCTTGTCACTTACCTGTTTTAACTCTTTTGAAATGTTATCCAACTTTCCATTAAATATTTCCAACTCTTTTTTAATATCTGTTTTTATCTCCATTCTCATATGTTTCATTTCTGTCCTAATTTCTTTCATTTCTGTCTTAAATACCATTGTCAATTTCTGTATTTCCTCTAGCACATCCGTACCAGTCTTTTGATTCGATCCTTGACCAATTTCTGACGATGCCCTTCTTAGTGCTAAAGTCTGTGTTTGTTGTTGGGCCCCTGTTCCCATCTTTCTTTTCCCTGCTGCCATCATCTTGACAAATTGTTTTAATTCCTCAATATCCTATACTGTTTAGTTCTTTTAATTTATTTTTTATTTATTTATTTATGTATTTATTTATTTACCTTCCCCTACTTTCTTTATCTATTTTTCTCAGTATACCAACTTATCTAATTATCAAGTTATCTAGTTAGCTATTTTTACTTTTTCAATGTGGTTTTTCTTAATATCTTCTTAATATCTTCTTAATATCTCCCCCCCGACCAATTGATCTAGTTCTATTCAAACAATGAAATTAAATACTTAAATGTCTCACAATTTTCCAATTCTAAACAATATCTCAGTTCCTTCTTCTTATATACTATTCCATTCAATTTCTAAACAAAAATATCTAATACCAAGTATCCAATATTAAATATTAAATATCAAATGTCAAAATAAGAGATGCAGAAGAACACAAATATTCCAATATTCCAATATTCCAATGTTCAAATACCAATCAACAGCTCAATATATAATATCAAACTTACTTAATCAATCTCTGAATATAAATTCTATAAAATTAATATTCTCACAGCCAATTCTTTTCCACCAACTCACTTCTCAGCTTATTTTCGACGTCTATTCATCATCTCTGTTCACTTCCACCTCTCTCTCAATGTCCTCTCTCAATGTCCTTTGCTCTCACCGCCTCACTTCCTTTCTTCCTTTCTCCCGTCTCTCTCCACTCTCTCTCTGCTTTTGTCTTCATCTCTATTTCTTTCCACCACTCTTTCAGTGTCCCTTACTCTCGTTGTCTCATCTCCTCTCTTCCTTTCTCCCGTCTCTCTCCACCTGTCTCTACTTCTCCACCTCTCTCTACTTGCTTTTCCGTCGTCGTCGTCCTTGCTACTTACTTTCGTCCGTCGTTGACTCTTCGTCTCTCGCTTCCACCTCCCTTTCAATGTCTTTTCAATATCCTTCTCCTCCTTTCTCCTTTACTCGACTGTCACCTCCTCTGTCTTTCAGCACTCTCTCCCTCTTCCGTCTTTTTTACTGTCTATTTCCTTCTGGCTACAGAGCTCGTCTTAACTCCTCCTCCGCTCGTCCACCATGCCAGTCTCGCCCCAATCTTTCCAGCACTCCACCGTCATTAACTCTCGCTGCTTCCCAATATTCACACGCACTAATACCACAGCTCACCAATATAATTATAATTATCAAATATAAATCTATTTCACTCTTCAGCTTTTACACTACTTCATTGCCAGAACACAGCAGGAATGGAAAATAAACACGCTCCTCTTTTTTTTTTTTCTTGAAACTCAACTTGCGTCTGTCCAATTTTTCTACAGCCTCCAATCCTTCATAACTTCAGAAACTTCTCAGCTTTAATTATTCCAAAAAGAAAAAAAAATTTTTATAGTCCAGGTTCCTTTTTTTCACAATCCCTGCAATTATTTTTCTGCTGACTGACAGGACAGCCGCTCCGTAACGGTAGGTCTCGCCACCCTCCTTTTCAGTCCCAGAGTCTATCTCTCCAGGAACTCATCTCTTTCTTTAGAGTTAGAACAGTTCTCTTCCTTTTTAACTCAGTAAAAGTTTGTCTGGGTAATTACTCAATGGATTTCACACTTTCCTGTACTTACTGGGTTATGTAGCAGTGGGGACACATCCAGCCTGTTAAGGCAATCCATCGCGATAATGGCAGCTCTTCGATCCTTGCCCCACTTGTGTCTTCCTTCTTCTCCTCCTTTCCTATGACATGTTTGGGTTAACGGATCCCCGACGAGCCTCCTCCGTGATCCCCTATTATCCAGGGATCAATTTCCTCTATATTAAATAGATTTTCCAAGGAAATTTCCGCTCACGTCGGATCGTGAAATCCCAGAGCTCTAGGGATTCCACCCGTTTGGTATGTCTCCTCACTGGAAGTCCGGCTTTGGCTGGTCCTGAAGCAAGTTGCCCCCCTATCTCGCTCAGAGCCAGACCAATGCAATGTAAATAAATAGGTCAAATAAAATGGCCTTTATTAGCCCAGTGTTGTGTGTCTGGTCTCGTTATTCTAGGGGTAGGCAGCAAAATAAACATACACCAGAAGATAGGTAAGATGATATTTAAAATCTATGCAATGAGGAGGCATTTTGACCTACATGATCTTCTTCAATATTTGTATGGAAAGTGATGTGTGCAATAGTTATAGTTATGGAATAGTTTTGCTCTTTAAGAATCTTCTTAAAGGATAATTTTTTGCATTTTTTCATCTGCACTTATTGCATACTTGATATCAGGGTATTTAAGATATGGGCTGTTTGTGACCATCTAGCAGTGGCTGCTGGTGGCTTCCATATCATTAGAGTAGAAAGTATCCTCTGGGATTCACCTTGGATAGTTCCTTTAAAGTCAGATTCACTGCCCTACTGACATGGAATCCCTCAATGGCAACAGAAAGAATCTTCTAAAATATTAGAAAAATTGTTGGGAAAAAATGTTTTTCAAACGTCAAGAAATCCTGATGAGAAGATCCTGGATTGATGAGAATTTTCTCAGTTTAGGTCTTATTCTGTGCAAAATTTGCATGTGGTGGTTTTGCACAGGAAACAAGCTTTTCTGTATAGGATTTTCTACACAGAAAATACTATGTCTATGCAGAAATATCATTACTACTATCATTGTCATTGTCATTGTCGTCATCGTCATCATTTACTGCACAGAAAATCCTGTATTTGGAATCTCATTCTATCTAAACTTTGTACATTGTTGATTTTTATGAAGAACATTACTGTGTTTTCTATCAACCACAAGCAAACATTGTAACATAAGTCACAATTATCACATTTTCTGTGCAGGAAACAACTTTTTCTGCACAGAAAATGATATTTGTTCATTGAATATGTTATTTTCCTAAGCAGAAAATGCTGCTTTCTCTGCAAAACCACCATATGCAAATTTTGCAGAACAAACTATAGTTTTCAAAGACTTTCTTGCTAATGGAAGAAAATGACTAAAAAAAAAAGTATTCCTTCAAAAGGAAATCTACTGAAGAATTATATCCATGGCCACTCTCATTTAGGAAAAGGCAGATGGCAGGCGTGGGTTACGCCTAGCACCTGGTCCATTTTAAGTGGGGACACCAAAGACTGAAACTGGAACCTACTTCATAAAGGCATCTGCTCTGCCACAGAATCTGGCCCAAAATGTTTGCATTAACATGGTGCAAATACTTCCTTTCCTTGCTAGCCAGTCCTTGAGACTACAACAGGGGAAATACAGGTCACAAGGGTTATGAATCATAGATTTCTCATGGAACATATTAACCAGTCCAATACAAAGAACAGTTTATCCTTAAATGGCCAAGAATTGAACCAGTGGCCTAGAATGAAAGAGGCCCATAATCCAGTATATAAAGCCTTTGAGCCATCTAAGCATCCCCACAGCCTCCTGAGTTTACAAGCAATTGTTCAGCTGAGTTAGCCTGTGGTGAAAAGTTCACCAAAGCTTTGGTTTGTTTAATTCTCCTGGAAGGGAAAGAAATCATTCTCAAAGAGAACCACTTGGCTCTGTCACTTGTGAAAAAGTGGTTGCATTTGCTACAGTTTTAAAAGTCTATCCTTGACCATACTGGTACAAAAGCATAATCACTGCCTCTGTAGAACCAGAGGGAGGGAGTGAGCAAGAACTAGCTAAGTTTTATTGGAAACACATTTTCAGCTTTGCCAAAGGCTTTTCTTTCCCAGTAGCTCAGAAATATGATAAGGTAAAAACATATTATAAGAGTGAAAAAGGTGGAGGGAAAGTGGGGGATGAAATGCAAAGAGAAAAATGAAGACTGGTTCTCTGGGGCCAATGCGTAACTGAATAGTTTTCCTTTTGGAACTGACAGAACACAGGACAGTAGCTGGGCAAAATCCCCAGTCTATCTCAGAGCAGATTGATGTATACATATAATGCTGTGGGTGGCATCTAGAGCTAGATGAAGGCTGCACTCCTAAAAAACAGTTGCAATTGAACTCAGTGGCTTATTACTGAGCAAACATACAAGACCGCACTGTACGTTCAGACCTAGCAAGATATCATGCTTGAAAAAGGTACAGTCACATACTTCATCCCTGAGGTTCATCTGCTGTATCCTCTAACGGGGATATATTAATGCTGTGCAGTGCTGTTTTTAAGGTTTATGTATAGCCTTTTAATTAATTTCAAAATTTTTAGTGCATAATGTTTCAACTTTATAAATTGTTTTATTGTTTTTAAAACTTATATTTATAATTTTATTAATGCTTTTGTACAGTTTTTACAGTAGCCCCTCCACATTCGCAAGATTGCAATCTGGAATGTTTATTGACATAAAATAGAAGCATAAGTTCAATTATAGCCTGAAGTGTGATATTACCGTAAAGTGTAATACAATCAATTGTGCTGCTCTGTGTCAGTGTACATAACAAGTAAAGTATCCTTCCTTATTCTCATAATGGCTTCTACACTTTGCAATGGTCCATAAATTGTCCGACAGAATCATCATCAACAGCATGATGGGGGTCCAAAGTGTACTCAGAATAACCTAAGCTGTTTTCCAATACTGATGGGTAGCATGGCTCAGTTTGCTCAACCCAGTTTCTGGTTAAATCTGGGAATATTTGCTTCTCACTAGCTTCAATCCCTCTCTCTCCATCAGGAACAATTTCCCAAATGAATTAATGCCAAACTAGATAGATCGATAGACAGACAGACAGACAGACAGACAGACAGACAGACAGATAGATACATAGATACATAGATAGAAAGATACATAGAAAGATAGATAGTTGGATGATAGATGGATGGATGTTCACATTTACCTATAAATATGAAAATCTGCACTATCTTTGAGTACAGGTAGGCATGTTCAGAAAAGCTGTTACAATAATAAACTCTTTTTGATTTAGTAAGTGCAATCACTTGAAAGTTATGGTGTAACTTAAACCTCTGTACCAACAGAGTAATAGCTCTTCTGTAGGTGGTCTGCTTAATGGTCTCTAATGCTGTGATCACACAGAAAGTGTGCTAACTTACAAGTTTCCTCCAGAAAAAGAATAGCGGGGAAGGGAGCACAAGAGATCATTCTGAAAATATCTCTGGAGTCTTCACTCCCATCTTGTTTGGTCTGGTGCCAATGAATACCTGTCTTCAATGTACCAGAGATACGAAATATTTGGTTTGCCTGCAGAGAATTAAAAAGCTCTGGGGAAGGTTTTCCTTCCTTTTTTCAAAAACGTTTGATGGCATAGAGCTTCTTTTACTTTTCAAATTATAACAGGAGAGGGTAATTTGTGGCTCTTCAGGTGTGCTGTGTCTCCCATTAGCCCCATATAGTGATGAGAGTTGAAATCCAGCAACTTTTGGGGTGCTATCCATTCCTCACTGCTGTTTTAAAGAATACAGAGACTCTCTCTTAAGGCATATTTGGAAAACATTAGTTTCCTTAACCAGGATAAACAGTCAGGACACTTCCACAGTCAAGACATAAGCATAGTACTAATTTCCTTGACTCATAGTCTCAAATGGACTTATAACTTGTTTATTTGTGTATTTGTGTATGTATTTATTTAATATGCCAACATTCATATACATTTATCCCAGGGCAGTTTACAATGCAATTTAAAATCCAAATCAACCATACAAAAATATATAATAAAGCAATTATGCTAGCATATTTTTAAACATAGAAAACGTAATAATGCACCATTTTGAAAATGTAATAACCATAACCATGTTTTTAACTGCCGTGATCCTCAATAGGCTTTCTTTCCTTTCCTTCTTTTGAAAAGAACCCTTTGAAAATTTGACTTATCTCTTTTTCACATACAAACCAAAATATCTGCTTATTAGTGGAATGTAACACAGTGGGATAGTTACATAGCCAAGGAAGCTTTAAATCCAGTTTTTAAAAAAATGAAAAAATGTTTTATAGCAAAGTAAATAAGAATCACTTACCATCCAAACAGCAATTTTTAAAAAAGGTTTTCTAAATCTTGCTTGTCTTAGTATACTATAAGGGGGCAAAACATCTGTAAGCTTGGTTACTAAAAGTCCTGTTGGGACTTTTTGAAAGCATTGAAAATAACACCATATACTTGCTAGGATTTGCCCAGTGTGGTACAGATTCAGGCTGTCATCCTGCTAGTGACAGATACAGGTGTAAATTCTGCTATGCAAGTAGAATGATTTTTTTTAATAATGCACAACAATCATATCCAGCTGATGATGGCATAAGCAGCATTGCACATGTGGGATCGTCGCACTATCTGGAACTCTCTTCCCAGAGAGGTCAAACTAGCACCCTCCCTGCCTGCCTCCCGCAGACAATTAAAGACATTCTTATTTTGGCAGGCATTTAACATGTAATGACTGCTTGGCTGAAGAAAGATGCTGGTTATTTTTATTGTGACTTATCAGTTGTTTTAATAGGTATTTTAACTTTGTTTTAATTATTGCTATCTGTTTAATTAGTGTTTTAACTTTTGTACATCACGAGTTTTTTTAACCATATGTTCTTTTTTAAAGTTGTAAGCTGCTTTGAGTCCTTTTGAGGAAAAAAAGTGGGATATAAATGATGATGATAATGATGATAACAACAACAACAACAACAACAACAATAATATACCAGCAGCAGCAGTAGATATTTTACACTGGCTGCTTAGTTTCAAGTGCTTAACTAGGTAATATCTCTCTGGGCCAACCCCCACTCTCACACCCCGGCCCAACTAACAGCCAGCAGCCATGTTGAATGAAAGAGCTCTGGTTCAGCTCTTGATTGGGGTGAAGGGAGAATAATGCTTCCATTCCCCTCCCACCAGCAGGCTATAGTACAACAATCAGAAGCAAGACCTCTGTCACAGTTCCTAATCAGAACTTCATCCTTTTTGCACCCCAATTGGCAGCTGAATAGATCTTTGCTCATTGTGACTGCGTAAAGATCAGCTGTGGGGACGGATTTATGAATGTGACAATAGTGCCATGAACATGACTATGTTTATAGTCTTACTGAATAAGAAGTAGTTACTGATAAGTAACTCTAAGTTATGAATCTGTAACTGCAATACAAAATGCCAGTTACGATCTTTACTTATACCCTGCCTTTCTCCCAGATTGAGAGCTCAAGCCAGTGGTAGGACATTAAAGTACACATAGCAGAGTGTGAATGCACGTTGCCTCCATGCATTGCCTATAGACATGGTGCATTGCAATTACACAACAGGTTGTCAGTCATGTGCATTGTCCATTGATCTACGTAGGTTGCACTACATTGGTATACAGTACAGGGACTGCTCAACATAACTCAGCTGGCAGATACTTATGCTATACTAAAGTAATATAGGATATCTACCTTTGCCTATTTCAGGCAAGTATCTGGTAAAACAAATTAAAAAAAAAAGGAGACTACAAGCTGGGTTCATTTGTTTTTAAAAGTGTAAATACTATAGGATTGCCAATGTGTATCTACCTCCCTGTAATGTGGAACAATCAACATCATACAGCAGAAACAAGCAGTCTGTAGCCTGTAGCCTGCTTGTGTTACCTCAAAAGGTGGCTGACTTAGAGGCACATGCCAGTGCCTCCATGGAACAGTAGGGCATTGTTAGCTCAAAAGAAAGGACTGTGAGAGGGATCTTACAAGATCTTTCCACCAGTACTAATGCAGAGACACCAGTTTGGAGATTAAAATAATATTTTATTGGGGAAAATCACAAACACGAGCAAGATTCAAGCAGTCTCTCAACCATACAGGGCTAACTGAGAAAAAGGAGGTAAAATTGGATAGCGAGAAATTGGGGCAAAGTGGGCAGTATTTACCAATCCCACAGAGAAGAGACAAAGTGATGTCGCTCAGGCTAAGGGTCCAGTGTATTACAAGTTTTCTGGCTCAGAGCCAGGGCTTAAATGTCCTGTTTCTACCCTGGGAAGGTGTTAATGACTCTATGACAGAGCAAACAATGGGGTCCAGAACAGGCTAATGGCCTTAGCATTAGGTGACAAAGTCCTGATGGGAATTGTGATGGCTTCTTAATGTCTGGACAGGTGAGGAAACAAAGGAGAGTTTCAGTGGAAAGAGCAAACAAGTTAATGACAATTGGTTGCTCTACTGAGACAACTTCTTGTTTGAATGTTGAATCATTAAGTTCAACATTCAAGTTGCAAGCTCATTACAGTGAAGCTTCCCAACTGATCCCTGGAATTATGACCTGGCCATGCCCTGAGGTCCCATCTGACCTACCTTGACACCTGTGCAGCCAGTCCTCTTTACCAGCATGGCTTTTCATCCCTAACAGTGTATGATTTATATTTTATGCCAATTAAATAATGTGCATTGCCAATCATGTCATGGAGTGGGAATGTACAGCATGGTAACATTTGTGGCCCTTGGCCACTCTCTATATGGCTTACAAAGACTTGAGGAAACCTAACTGCTTCTCCTACAGACCACTGATCAGGAGAAGGAATGGACATTAATCCTGAATTGTATAATTAGCAACAATGCAGGAAAGGCGGCTTGATACCTACCCAGTGATCTCACTGCAGTCTGATGCTTGTTTTCCTGCTGCTGGTTGGGATCCCTATGTAATCAGAATCACTGGAGAGACCAAGAATGTTTGTGTGTCTGTATATTGAGCCCCTGACCAACCACCTTGCACCATATACACACCACAAGGTATGACAAGTGCTCAATGCATGTGATAGTTGCAGAATATCCAGGATGTAGGTTTTTTAAAATTCCATAAATGGAATTTGTGGTTTTAAAAACTAAAAGCCAGAATGTCAAAGGGTTCAATATCTATAGGTTGTTGTGGGTTTTCTGGGCTTTAAGGCCATGTTCTAGTAGTATTTGCTCCTGACATTTCGCCTGCATCTGTGGCTGGCGTCTTAGGTTCAATATTTGTCTTCATGACCAAGCGGAACTGAGCAAGCAGAATTTCCCTGTCTTTCTCCCAGCAAGGGACCCAGAAAATTTCAGAGAGAATGAGAGCTTCTTATATATACCAAATCTTCATTATTCACATTGACATATAGTGCTTGAATTCCATGGAAAAGTTTACATTGTACTTTTTCTCCAACATATTAAAATATTCCAATAATACTCCATCTGCTTTCAGTGAATGAATACCCTCAGAATTCACAACCAATGTTAACCTTTTCAACTGGAACCTCTCTCCCAATCTCCACTGAAGCTTCCAAAGCCCCACCAAGACAAAATCAGTAGACTATTATTTAGTGAGACAATATCTAGGCTTGTTACAACACCTAAAAATAATCTTATTAATTTCTGAGCTATAAACACTTTTTAAGAGAAAAAAAATCTTTCAGAAGTACCAGTTCTTTACCATCAACAAAAACCAATTCAGAATGCAAAATGCAGAGTTGCTATGGTCACATATGATGCAAAACTGTATTACTTTCTCGGACTACTTAAATTTCTCCTGAGAGATTTAATTATTTACAGGATTTACTAATGGTCTAGCACTGTAATTTATGGCATTAAATTCAGTTTGTAGAAATATGAGGTAATGTACAGTAAATTGTTAGTACACTGCCAAATGAATGCATGAGTCATTAGCCAAGTTCTGATTTGAAGTATCAGTTATGACTATTAATCACATTTGTATTCTCCTAGGAAGCACAAGATAGTAAATGAGGCCTCATCCAGTTTTGTTCTCACAAGAACCTCCTGGGGTATATTAACATGGGACCCTTTCACACTGCACAATTATAGCACTATGATGTCATTTTAACTGCCAAAACTGCATCCCATGGTATCTTGGGGCTTGTTAGGTAGGGACTAGAGAATTCTAAATAAAACCCCCTCCCACCAAGGCCCAACTGTTAATCTCAGGATGCCATGGCAGGTAGCCATGACAGTTAAAGTGGAATCATAGTGCTATAACAGTAGGAGTGAAAGGGCTCCATCTTTCTCCATATAATCATTATCTCCATTTATCTCGCTCCTTAGAATCAAACTATATGTTCTTCCATATAGTTTCTTCTTCCACCTTGGTTCAAAATAGGATACAAGATATTGGCTCTGGGTCAGAACTCTGATGGAACTTTAAGAAGTTGCTCCCTAAAATGGTCCTAAACCATGTGTGTGTGTGTGTGTGTGTGTGTGTGTGTGTGTGAAGGGAGACTGCTCCTTCAATCTGTATTTATCAAAAGTCATTTATTCATTACTCCCATAACATTTGCCTCCAGAAAGCATCCATCCTGATTTAAAGCAGGCAAGCATGTACATTCACAGAGACTGAACAGAGAAAAGCAAAACCAATCTCAAAATGATAATGGTGTCTGTAGAAGCAGAAGCATAGCCCACACTGTCCAAAGTCAAAGGAAGCAAACAGTCCTGAGTGGAGTCCAAAATCAAGAAGGGAGTTGCCAGAGTGATTAGTCCAAATTCAAGTGAAGGCTTGAGTGAAATACGCGAAGCTGATAATATCTCACAAGTTTACCAAGACAGGTTGGATCTGCTGTCTGCAGCATCGGAATGGCTTTGGCTGTGCTAATTGGTAGCACAGCTGGCCTCATGAACCAGCAAAGTTTACTTTAAGTGGAGGAGAATGTTCTTGGCATCTCTGTTCTTGCTTTCAACTGTTGGTATGAGATACAATACAAAGACTCAATTTCTGCCTCCAAATCTGCAGGCGCTGCCTGGGATGGATCAGGCTCTGCCTCTGTCACAACAGGACTGCTGGCCTCCTCTGGCTAGGGAGTCATCCTCCTGGCACTCATCTTCTCCTTCTTCACCTGAGGAGGACTCCTCCATGACAGCATGCCATTTGGATGCATTTGGATATCTCACAAGGTGTTGTATGCCACTGGTTCTCAAATTTCATCCCACTAGATGTTTGGGATGTCAATCCCCAGAATTCCTATTGTTACTGCCATTGCTATCCCGAGCTTGTGGGATATTAAGATATCATTTTGATATCAATAATTCGGCCTTCTCTACCCATTCCTCTCCACGTGCTTGCGAGGCCCCCGGACAAGCACGCACACAGGCGCGGCCGACAATAGCCGAATCATTCAAATCTCACTCTAGGCAGGCCAGTCATTGCCTAATGCAGCTTCAGGAGATCTCAGAGCAGGTACCACAATTGTGTATGCACACAACTTTCAAAAGATCCCCTGCCCCATGCAGGCAGATTGATGAGCGAACTATACAACACTCAAGCACTCCGCGTTTGCATACTGGCTACTCTATTGACAATTTAGCTATAACTCAATCATTCAAATACTGACCTTTCGGAGGCTTTGTCTCCAGCCCCAAACTCATTGTTCTCCCCAAGTCCGAACTAGCCTGCGGTCACAATTTTCTCTATAAGAACCCGTGACTTTGAGCGCTTCCTCGGATCGCTCTTGGCTTCCATCCTGCCTTGCTGTTGCTTTGTCCAGTGATCCTTCCCCTCAGCTCCACGTGCTGAGATCCATGCTCCCCAGCTTCTCCACTTCTAACCGGGCTTCAGGACAGGTATAGTATTTCCCATACCAAACCTCCTCAAAAATCCCTCTCTCCGCTCCTACCTTTATTTCTATAGTTGCTTGCATGAGTGTGTTGCATACATTTGTTTGATTGTGCTTAAATAAAACAATTATTAATTTCAACATCTGTCTCATCCTTGACTTGGCCTGACCCCATAGACATAGAGTTCAAGATCTCGCTACGTTACCCTGCCTCTCGCATTGCCAACTTGTACTCTGTGCTAATTCCCTCCCCATTGTTGTGAGCACATTTAGGTGTCCCTCCCGGGACCCCCAGAAATCAGGGTAACACTAACATGCTAGATGGAACTTCTGGGAGATGAAGTCCAAAAGGTCTCTAGAGAATCAAAATCTGACATCCACTTTTTCATCCCAAGACTTCTTCTCTAGATTTGTAGAGACAAAGTCCCCCAACCATGTGGAAAGCTATGAACATTGTTCAAAACATTGCTTAGATCCTAGTCTAGGACAGGTGTGAAAAAAACTGCAGCCTCTAAGTTCCATGTCCTTTACTCAAATCCCTCAGTTACTGCAAATCAGAGCAGTTTGGATATATTTTCTTCCACACTGTGTAAAACCCAAACTTCAGAAATGGAAACAGTGTTGGAATGACTGCAAAACATTAATGCACTCCATTGGAGTATGCAACAAAAATTGGTCCCTAGGTCAGTTTAATTGCTCACTGTAGTCTAGAAGTTGGTGAATTTGGAGTAACCCAGATCTAATAGATACATTATTTCAATCCAACTCCTAAATTATGCCATAACCAAAATTCTCTAAATGAACATTGGGATCCAGCAGTGGATAAGGGTGCTATGATGTATTGCATTGCTTTTCATTTCAAATGCTAGCTGGCAATGGGAGAAGATTTGTTTTATAAGTCATAATAGTGTTGCCATTACAACAGAGAATCTTGTTTCACTTTAGACACTTAAATATCTATTGGGTGTACAATTTCCTGGGCTACAATCCACTTCATCAAAAGCATGGGCTCTTACCTGAATAGACAGTTATTTGTATTCATGGCTGTAAGAAGCATATAGGAGGAATGGAAATGCCAAAGAGACATACTTTGATGATTACCTCTTTAACAAGCAGTCATTGGGAGACGATAAGGATATCCAAGCATACATAACTGGATTCACACATGATGTTGGCGGAAAGTCTTTGTTGAATCTAAGCATAAAGGGAGGGAGACAGCGAAGGAAGAGTTGAATGTTTAGGGTCAGTTTAGAGTAGGGATTTTTATTCAGAAGGGTGAGAAGGTATAGAAAATGCCAGAAATGATAGAAATAAAAAAAAAAATTACAAACAATGAAAATTGCTTAGGTCATAATGCAGACATTAGGACAAAGTCTTTGCTCCTTTTCAAGCCACAGAAGAAGAATTCCTTTTCAGTTTTTTTGTTGTTGGAATTGTCTTAGAAGTTCTTTTGTTTCAAGATTGCCATCTTGAGATTAGAGGCAGAGAGAATATTTGCATTCCATAGCATGTTTGTACTATGTATAGGAGTTAGATACCCACTTTAACTGCCTCAACTACAGTCTGCATAAACCTGGAATTTATAGTTTGATGTATTCAGAATTCTAGAGGTTTAGTGCCTTACTACAGAGATTACAAATACTCTTTAACAAACTACAAAACTGAGGCCCTTACCGCACAACATTGTCATCATGGTAAAGGAATCTATTGCTTCTGATCCAGGACCTGTAACATCACACAATGTCATCGTGGACCAGTTGCTGTCTTGTCACTATCTGTGAGAAACCCAGCCTTTACAAAAAAAAGAAATAAATCACAGATTTCCCTATCCAGCCATGATTCCATCAGCTGCAGGTGTTTGGTAAGGGCCAAAGTGCTTGATAGCACTTTCTTTCACAGTACAGTGTATGAACTAATGTGAAAAAGGTGGGGACTTGCTATTGATAGTGTATGATGGAAGAAAGGACAGTGTTCCTGATGCTACCCATCCATGGCAGCCAAGTGGGTACAGTGGGGAACATTCAGGCCCCAATCCCATCCCAGTAATGGCAATGCTGGGATCCCACTGGGATGATGCACTATTGGGGCATAGTGTGGTAAGGGCCTGAGGATTCCATAGGAAGAAGTCATGACAGTTAAAGTGGTTTCAAACTACTAAACTTGTGTAGACACCTCCAGAATCTTCCATCCTGGAACAAAAGAAGATGAACATCTGAAGAATTACTCATCTAGAAGTCTGAGTTTACCTCCTCTAGCCTGAATAGGGATTGCCACACAGCCTTTCATAAATGTCTGCACATTTTGGATTTTTATACCACTAAATTCCCCTCCCACCCAAGCTTGTGTATAATAGGTTCCTCTTAGGGTCATCATTTGTTGGAAATGACTTGAGGTCATACAACAACATCAATTCAGGTAACACTCCCAACATCTGATGATATAAGCCACAATCCACAAAAGTTTAGACAAAATAAAAACATTTATTCTAAGAAAGTACAAGATTCTTCGTTGTTTTTGCTGCATCCCACCTCCAAATTGTAACTATTGTTTGCAGCAGCAGCAGCAATAGCAGCACCAGTATTAGTCTGACAGATAGTATGAGGCAAAATTAGCAGAAGTCAGTCTGAACATATCCTGTGAGAAAAGGAATACATTATGTTTCAAGAAAAGTTCCTTGATACAAATTTTTCTGCAGAACCATAAATACTTGTCACATATATATGGGACACCCTTCACAATTGGACTTACCAGGTTGGCTTGCTCAGATTAAAGTCCCGTTTGCAGTCCGCAGAAGTCAGAATAATAATTTGTTTGATAGACTAATTATTCTAATGTGTCAGTAAGGAAGTGCCTGACATCAGTTGTCCTGGCACTCAAAGGTAACAGGCTGGCTCAGACATTTTGATCACAGATAATCACAGACAATCTCACAAAGCCTTGGGGTACAAATTACTCAAGACACATGCATTCACTATGGAAGTTTGCATGTAGAGTCAGGGAGATGCTTTCTCTCTCCTGATCTTCCCAGGAAATGCCACTGCGGATAGCAAGTTTGCTGGCAGCGGGTTACACAATATCTAAACATTTTCCTTTAAGAAGAGTTGGTCTGTATGCACTCTTTCTCTCTGTCTCTTTTACTGTCTGCGGGAAGGATGGTGGGCTAGATCAGTTTTCTGCAATTCAGTGCCCTCCAAGTGTATTGGCTTATGATTCCCATCAGCTTCAAGCAGCATGGCCACACTTGGAAGATACTAGGCTGGAGAAAACTAGACATGATAATCATGTGTTATATTATGACTATTTAATGCAGGATGAAATGTATGTTCAAGGAAGCCTCTAAATTATGTCATGTGTTCTCAGCTCACATCTAGCTTTACCCAGCAGCTCAGGATGCAATTGAAGGAAGCCTCTAAATTATGGTACATATTGCCAATTTGCATCTAGTCAAGCAAGCTGCCATCACAGTTGATTGTCTAGATTTTTGTGAAGGTCACTGTGTATAATAAAAAGCACATTGCTGTTACTTCCTGAAATGTCTTTTCTTTTTTCTTGATATTAGTTGACCAGGATGTAAGCTGCCACTCAACACAATTGACAATTTTGGCATTAGACTACTTGCAACTTGATTTTAGGGTGAACTAGCTGCATATTGGTCCAAGATCACAGCTTATTGGTTCAACTCCAGAACAGTTATGAAAATATCTTAGGGGAAGCATGTTAAGACACTTTGAGGGGGCCCCTGGGGAGTTTGGGGTGTACAAAAGGAGTTGTGAAGTTACATGGAGGCTCCTGGCCATAGTGTGCCCATCCCTTTCTTAGGCCATTCCATCATCTGTAGTGTTTAAATGGTATCAAGCAAATGGAATAATATCAAGACAATTTCTTGAATACCAAATGTTATGCTACAGCTGGAAGATATCTTTGAGATGTCAGACATGCTGAGAGAGACAGTGAGTGCTTACACATGGTTTTGTGCCCCCATGTGGATGAGCAGTAATTTAGTTCTTTCACTTTTTACATAAAAACTTGCCCATGTTCTTATATTCCTTCATGAATGGGATAGAAAGAATGTGTGATCTTAACATACCAACCGAGGAAGAAAGTGAAACTGACAGATTTAAGAAGATTTCAAATGCTTGGCTCTTAAAAGTCTGGCTAGGAATTCCTGCGTATGCTTCCATGATTTCCATGCTGAACTGCAGTTGCCAAGCCCTTTCTTTGTCTTGTCTTTAACAGGTGCTCAGTAGACAGAGAAAACAATTCTTGCTTCCTTGCTGAAGACAGCTGTTCCTATGGATTTTGGCAGGTTCATTTGGCGGGGGGGGGGGAGTAATTTTGTTCATAAACAAAAAAGAACTTAGCAAAATATGTACATTACTTAATAAACAGAACTGGGAGACCGTGAGGGTTTTTTTTAAAAATAAAGCAATAAGTCAATGGAAGCAAAACTGATAGATGTGTCCATCTCTACTAGCCCTAAAAAATAACTGTTCACTCAGCTTTGTGAATGTTAATCAATATGTGTGACACTCCCAGTTTCTGTAATTCTTCCTATAGATCAAAAGCAAGGTTAGAAGAATCGAAGAAATTGGCTTAGTATGTTGTTGGATGCATACTTATTTCCAATCCCAGCACTACTCAAACCACCACATGGATGTCACATAACTACCTGTTCAGAGGCTTGAAACCTTTCTTACAACA
This sequence comes from Cyclura pinguis, assembly GCA_030412105.1. NCBI lineage: Eukaryota > Metazoa > Chordata > Lepidosauria > Squamata > Iguanidae > Cyclura > Cyclura pinguis. Next base: position 207,575,983 of record CM059599.1, read on the forward strand.
CTTCAGTGAAAGTTTCTCCAAAACTGAAAGCTGATATTTTCCTCTCAGTAGCCCACATTTATGAAACAGTTTTCTATTTGCAATTAAATTGTCACAAATGTATTTTTATTGCATGTTGGTTTGCACAAAAACACACTGAACTTAAATCAAAAGAAGCAGTGGATGTTGGATGCTATAAGCCTTAAGAGATATCTTACATTTTTCCAGGTGCTGAACAAACAATCCCTCTGTTATATTTCATTTGCCTTATTTTCATGTGTTCCCATTCAGTTCCTCTTTGTCTTACTTTACAGTTGTCACAGTTTAACACCAATCATTTCTAATAAAACTACTCTTAATGGGGAAGTGTCTGTTCTTCTTGGGTTGCTTTTTGTTATTTTAAACAATACAAACAGCATAATTCAATGCAATATGATATATTACCATATACCCACACAACCTTGAGCCTATTAGAATACTTGCCTTTCTTCGATTTTCATTTAAAACCACAAAGACATCATTTGAAGCCTTAGCCTGCCAAGGTAATTGCTTTGATATTGATGGTATCTCATGAGGGTACAAGGGAACACTTTAACTCTTAATGCAGCCTCTTTACATAAGGAGATAATTTTCATGCTATGAAACATGAAGGGTAATGCAATCTAGCTAAAGGAAATGTTCAGAGTGAACCAACAGGGAATGTTTCCATGGCTTCACCTCTGTCTCAGTGTCTTTCTCAGTCTACTTCCCTCTGAATAGTTGAATAGCCTGTCACAAAAGTACTTCTACTACCTCATAGTGCAACCAGGTATCTATCTACTCAAGGATCTCTTCAGAAAGCCAAAGATCTCAATGACTCTTCCTTCTTAATAATGACTGTATGACAGTTCATGTAATCAGAAAAATCAAACAAGAAAGCTATATTTGGGTAGTCTAGTTTCAAATTGTATATGGTGGCATGGATTTGCATGTTTGCATACTGTTCCAGAGGTGTAAAATAACAGCATCAAACCCCAGCACACCAAGTCCCTGTGGACTATGAAAGATTCTTGCTGATATGACGCCTAACTTTGCAATAGGGGTATGAAAGAGAGAACAAGGAGTGGAGAGCACAAGTGGGCAGTGTAAAGTTAGGGGCACATTTAAATCTGCCATAGCAGCAAAGATGTGTATAGCATATAATTGAAGTCTCCAAGTGACTCAGTAAATAGGAATAGATAGATAATACCTGGAGACCAACCTTTTAAAAATAAAAATTATTATGGCACCATGATTTCTATTTTGTGGAAATTCATCAAGTTTCTGATCACAATAATGGCTAATTGATTTACACGTGCAAACTTTCTGAGATTCACCTCAAATCCACCAATTAAACTAATTAATCCAAAAGTCCACCCATGATATGTTAAAAACAGTGATGAGTGAGTTGCAGAGCTAGCATCTTACTTTGGCTTCTGAGGGTAGCTACTGTGACCCTGGGATGGGAAGAATCCATTGAAACTTTCTCCAGCCTTGGAACCCACAGACCAGATGCCTACAAGAAGGTCATTTTCAATTTCCACTTAAGTTCCAACTGAGGGCATTTTGCAAACAGACTCCTTTGTTTTGGTTGGGTTCCAAGCTCACAGGGGAAGCAGAAAACAACAGTGAAAGTTATTGTCAGTTCAGTTTAAAGGGAGAATAAGCCAGGGTCATTTTCAGTAAGCTCAAGGCAAGGCAAGTAATGTGGAGTCACATGCAGATTCAACAAAGGTCAAGACAGATACAAAAAAGATGGGGTGGACCACGCAGAAGCAATCAGGACCATGGACAGATCATTGCTGAGAAAGCTGGGTAGAAAATTCTTATCCAAGGCAGGGAAACTGTTTGCATAAGCAAAGTGCACAGCACCTCTGAGACCTTCACAAGGCTAGCTAGTTCTCTCCTGCTATGATTTCAACCCCTCTAAGGAGCTTCTTTGTCTTTAAAAGGTGACTGCATGGTTCTGTAGGCCCTGGTTGATATGGCATGAGGTTGGTGTAGAAGATATTCTAGAAGCGAGTCTTCTGAATCTGTTCTTTGCATTGCTGTGCAGTGTTCTTCTTCAGTATGATATATTATCTTCAAACTGCATTCAAAATTGTATGGCAATGTAAAGAAAACAAAACAAAACAATACTACAAATGCCCACATGAAAACTAGAGCAATACACTTGAAGTTCGTGTTTTCCTGCTGGTTGCACAACCTGACCCTGAAGCTGCTTTTCTCTGTTGCCTTAATACTCATAAATAATGGTTACTGTTACTACAAACTAATATTTGTTGATGATCACCACCCATTTTAACCTAGAAATAGAAACCTAGCCATGAGAGAAGTAATGACAATGTGACTGTGTAGTGTTTGCAACAAAGCTAGTAAGGATGAATTATAGTGAACCAATATCTTTGGCTGCCCAGAGAAGCTGAAAGTCACTGAGAGAACAGAAAGGCTGACTGATCAATTTTCCACTTGCCCAGAGTATTGTTTTAATCCTGGATGGGTATAAATGTTTCCAAAGGTTATTTCAAGTTAGCTAGTTAGAGGCTTTTAGCATTATTAACAGCACAGTTTGCAATGAGATATCCTCTTTTCACACTCTTGATTGTCCTCTTAAATGGTTTCCAATGACTTCCCTTCTTTTCAACAGAGATGAGCCATCTCTATTTCTCTCTTTCTCTGTCTTCCCCCACCCCCCAATATGCAGACCAAGGAGAAGAGATAGCAACTAGATAAACATACAAAGGTTAAATGCATTGAAGGGAGGGCCAAAAAAAATCAAAGTTCATTTTTGAGCTGGTCCATCCACAGGGTCAGGGATAGAGTTCATCTGGAAATAAAAGCCTTCTTCCAGTGAACTGAAGGTCAGAGAAATAGCCACTGTTGACGAGTTCCCATGGGCATAAAAGAGAATGGAATAATGAGGGGGAAAGTCAAAGGTGACTGTTTTTCTGTATTCCATAAATACATTCCAAAGGACAGTAAGCAGTGGCACCAAGAAGAGAACAAAGCTGCTAAAGATGTCAGTAGGCTGCACTATAATCAGTGAGTACTTAGACCCTTTGCAGGGGAGAAGGCCTCATCTTTTTTTTCACTGGGTTCAAAGAAAGTCAGAGACTTGCAATTCAGTCAGGTTTGTAATTTCCTCAGAAAATTTCTACGGCAAACATTCTCTTGTGGAAAAAGTGCTGTATCAATTTCTATGAGAGAACCACATAATCAGAACAGAGTGGCCGAGGGTTTAACATAAACACTGCATGTGTGAGCCCATGTGAGTGTGTGTGTGTTTATGTATGTGTGAACTTTATGTCATATGCAAGCAAGAAAGGTAATAATGAACTAATGCCTAGATCACTTCCGAGGGTGGGGAATAGCATAACTCTTGTGGTGAAAAGCTTTTCTGTCCTGTTGAAAACATCAATACCCCAGGCTGTGACCAGCACTCCCACTGAAATAAATATTGATTTCTCTCCATTCTTGAGTCTTACCAACACCAGTCAAATATCTTCCTAAACTCTGGGGTTGTTATTTTCATTTTTTCCAGGTGACAGTTTCTCTGCATACTTTCAAAAATTGTTTTACTGTTCTTCAACTTGCATATTATTTGCAGCACACAAAGCAGCTGAGAAGCTGTCAGGATACATTCAGTTCCTTTGCCATTTTGTAATAATAAAGGCCTGCTTGGGAAAATAGCCTCTTGACTCTTACAATGTCTCTTTTTGTGTGTAGAAAAAGTCTATATATCACAAAGGATAGATGATCAGTGTATCTCAGTGTGAACTCAATACTGGGCTAACATGGCTTGGGATGGACAAATCTTCACAAGTGTTTTCTCCCACTTTCCTAATTAATTAATTAGTATTCCACCTTTCTCCCAGTACAAGAACTGAGCTGACATATAATGCTTTAAATGCACAATGCAATTAAAAACTCTTAATTCAAAGGGTTAAAATACAATGAAACTAAACTTCTGCTAAAAAACACAAGTTGAAAAAAGTTTAAAACAGCCGTAAAAGACACTGAAAACAAAATAAAATAAAATCGTTACACCCACCCCTCATTAAAAGCTCCATCTGCTATAATATGCTAAAACTCAAAAGGTTCCTTAAATAAAAAAAAGTCTTTTACTGGATAGTGGAAAGACAGAAGGCTGGAGGCCAACCAGACCTCCTACAGAAGGGAGTTCCATAATTTGAGAGAAACCACTGTCTTGTCAGAGGTGATTGGCCAGTTCACCAAAGGCAAGGGTTTCGTTTTCAGGGATCTGGAGGCCACAAATGATACTGGTTGTAGTAGGAAAGACTTAAATTTTATTAGACAGCAGGCAATTTAAACAACATAAGAATACAAGTAATATTAGCATACAGATGAAACCCACTTAAAACCTATGATGCCTAGATAACTTAAAAATGGATTTCTTTATCAAGCAAAGATTCCTTCAGTCAGCTGTCCTGGAGCCTGGAAAGGAACAGTGAAGGAGACCCTTCTGTGTAACCGCCTGTTCACGGCATTCCAGCTAGCAGCCCATGCTGAACTCACTGTGGGAGTGGATTCTAGGGGGCATTTATGCTTCTTGGTCTGGGAGGACTGGGCCATCTCTCATGGGAACCTTGTGATTGTTTACAAACCTGGGATGAGTTAAACTCCTTTTAACTGATTAAGTGACTATCTTTTGGGTTTCTCCCAGCATTCATTATTTAGTAGATGTCCTGAGCTAAGGGCAGGTTCCACTTAGCAAACATCACCTGCAACTTTCTTTTTATCTACATTTTAAGCTGGCAAGCATACAGAGTACTTCAAAGCAGGATTAAGGTGAAATACAAAAATCAAAGCAGTGTGCTTAACAAGTCAGAAGACTTTGAACAACAGCAGCATGGAGAAACACCAGAAGACCTTTCTCAGACCTTTCTTAGCAACAATATGGAAAAATTGAGAACATGGAACAACAAACTGGGGTCAGGCCAGAGCTTACACCTCCTCGAAATTACAATAGCCTTCTGGTCATTTCCCAGACAGCCACCAAAAGGAGTCTTTCTCTTGTCCTCACCAGAGGTACCTGGGATGTTGATGAGACCAAAAGAAAGCCTTCCTCAGAGATCTTAGAGCACAGAGTTGGCAGGCTCATATAGAGAGATATGTATTTGTAAAATAAACTGGACAGAAGCCAGTTACAGCTTCAAAGGTTATAACCAGCACTTTGAATTCTAGCCAGAAATTGACAGCCTGTGGAGTTGCTTCAGCAAAAGAGTTGTTTGTTGTCAACTGCCATCAAGTTAACTTTGATACACAGTGATCTTATGAGACCTCCAAGTTCACCAGTCATCATCAGCCCTGCTCAGATCTTGTAACTCAGGATTGTGGTTTCCCTGATTGAGTCTATCCACCTGTAATACAGTCTATCTGTTTTCCAACTGTCTTCCACTTTTCTAGCTATTATTGCCTTTTCTAGGGAGTCATGTCCTCTCATGATATATTCAAAGGAAGACAGTTTAGTCATCTTGGCTTCTAGGGAGAGTTAAGGCTTGATTTTCTCTAGGACTCATTTTTCTTTTTGGCATTCCAGAGTATCTGCATAACTCTTCTTCAGCACCACATCTCAATGAGTTGGTATTCTTCCTATCATTCGTCTCTACTGTCCAGATTTTACAACCATACATAGAAAATGGACATACATACAATGGCATGGACAGTCATGACTTTAGTGTTCAATGATATATCTTTACATTTGAGGATCTAGTTTAATCCCTTCATAGTTACCTTTCCAAGCTCTAATCTTCTGATTTCTTGACAGCTGTCTCCACTTTGATTCATAATTCAGCCAAAGTATAGGAAATCTTTGATTATCTCAACATCTTCATTGTCTACTTTAAAGTTATGTAAATTGTCTGTGGTCATTATTTCTATTTTCTTAAGGTTAACTGTAAATATGCTCTTGCACCTTCTCCACTGAATTTCTTCAGTAATGGTTCCAAGTCTTTGCTATTTTCTGCTAGCAGTATGGTAGCATCTGCATATCATAAATTGTTGATGTTTGTGATGCGTTATAATTTTCCCCGATGAGCAAGCTTGCCACAGCATTTTGGTTCTACTGAAGTTTCCCAAGAGTTTTCAAGGCACTCCACAAAGAGTGCGTTAACAATAATCCAAATAGGATGTGATCAGAGCATGTGTCACCATAGCCAGATCCAATGTGTCAAGGAAGCGGCATAGCTGGTAAACTAGTTTTAGCTGTGCAAGCACACTCCTGACTACCACTGAAACTTGGGCATCCAGGCTCAGATCTGAGTCCAGAAGCATGCCCAAGTTGCAAACCTAAGATTTCATGAAGTATAAACACATTCAACACAGATTGAATCCCAATTTCTTGATCCACCTTTTGATTGTCCAGGACCACCTCTGTATTGCCTGGTTTAAGTTTCAATTTGCTTGCCCTTATCCAGTCCATTACTGATAGTACACGTTGGCTTAATACGCAGACAGCTTCCTTGGAATTGCATGGAAAAGAAATATAGAGCTCGGTGTCATCAGTATACTGGTGGCGTCCAACTCCAAAACTCTGGAGAACCACTCAACAGAGGTTTTGTGTAAATGTCAAATAGGATAGGGGAAAAAACTGAGTCCATGGCCATGGTGTCAAACAAAAAATCCCCAGAGCTACCTTCTGAGTTCACCCCTCCAAGAAGGATCATAATCACTGCAGAATAGTGCCCACAAGTCCCATCCCAGAGATGTGGCTCAGAACAATTCTTTAGTTGATGTATCAAAAGCTGCTGAAAGGTCCATCAAAACCAATAAAGATATACCCCTCCACCATTTAGTTTCCTGCATAATTCATCCATCAAGGCAACCAAAATTGTCTGTATCCCATGGCCAGGCCTGAAGTCAGATTGATATGCATCTAGATGATCTGTTTCATCCAGAAACTCCTGGAACTTGGAGGCCACCACACACTGCAGTGAGACATTCACCACTAGCATTACCCACTCAACCAGTGTCCCCTATTTCTTTTATACAACAAGAATGGCAAGGGCCTGGTGCACATGTGGTGGCTCTCATCCCACCAAGAATCCTATCCACACCTACAAACTACACAAATTGAAATTTATCTATTAATCTGGAACAAGTAAGAACCAAGGTTACATTCACTGGACTTATATCTGTTTGGAAAAATAAAAATTGAAAGATTTTATTAAGTCTTCCAATTAGCAGAGCATTTAGGAGTTCACAAAACAAGCTGAAGAGATTACCAGCCCCAACTCTGTCACCCTACCCCAGACACACTTAATCTAGCTCAAAATAAACACAAAAACAGATTGGTTAAAAGTATTGTCATTTCTATACTAGACTGCTATAGTGCTATTATTCCACTTTCAGCATCCTATGGAATCCTGAGGTTTGCAGTTTAGGGAGGAGTCTCAAGGTCCCTTCCATTCAATTTTTGCATTAATGTGAATCTTTCTTAAAAAGAAGTCCATAGGATGTTGAAAGAGGAATAATAGCACTATAACAGTTTAGTGCGGAAATGGCCTATGTACAAGATTTACTCACAGAAACTTGTGCATAGTTTACACAGGTTCATATTCTTGAAGAAAAGTAAGAAGAAAAATAAGCAATCACATTCTTACAAAGAAGCATCCTTGCTAGAGGATTGAAGATGACATGCTTGCAAGGAAGCAGAAGAACAAAAGGAGTTTTAAACACCAAGCAAGGGCTTTTCTAAAACAAAGAAATGAGTATGTGCAGGGGGAAGTGGGTGTTGACTAAGCAACAGGAAGTTTAGTCTGGGCAGTCCCTCTATACCTACCATAATCATGCAAATTAACTACCCAGTTAATTAAGCATGTGAAGGTTGCCAATTCCAACAATATCAACTACAGCACGCAAGTTGAAGTGGATCTAAGAAATTTTATCCTCAAAGTATTGAACAAACTCTTCACAGAAGGCTGATGAGTGGTCTACATGATGCTTCTATGGGGCAGAATGAAAAAGCCCCCCAAATCACTCATCTGAATGGCATAATGCAGGTGCTTCATTCCGTCAGTGTTTGTATTGATGTGAATCTTTTTAAAAAAGAAGTCCTAAGCTTTCTTTGAGGACAGAGGTGGCACATTTCTAATAGTATAACTACCAATATGAGCTTGCCTGAGCTCTACATTCTTTAGGAGAAGCTCTTCTCTCAGTCTCATTCTCAGATATGTCTGGTGGGAATACACTAGTGGTCCTTCTTGGTGGGTGTTCCCAGGCTTTGGAACTCCTTCCCTAGGGAGGCTAGGATGGCTCCCTCCTTGCTATCCTTCCACCAGCAAGAGGAACTGTTTTATTCTGATACATTTTTAGGAACTGACTGCAATGGTGTTCTGTTTTGATGGTTGTTATTTTCTGTGCTTTAGATTTGTGGATGGTCTTAATTCTATAGATTGATTAATTGCATTGTATATGCTTCTGCTGAAGTCTTTGTATACATGTTAATCTGTGTTTGGTATAATTTTTGTAATCCACCTTGAGTCCTATCATTGGAAAAAGGAAATCCCTCCTCCTCCTCCTCCTCCTCTTCTTCCACTGCTGCTGCTGCTGCTGCTGCTGCTGCTGCTGCTGCTGCTGCTGCTGCTGCTTCTTCTTCTTCTTCTTCTTCTTCTTCTTCTTCTTCCTCTTCCTCTTCCTCTTCCTCTTCCTCTTCCTCTTCTTCCTCCTCTATATTCATTCCAAATTCAGTTCTGCATGATATTCACATTTGAGACAAGGACTTTTCCTGATATTAACTTTACTTCTGTTTTAGTTTCTAAACTGTTATTCTTACTTGTTGTGCATCATCTTGGAGCCTCTGGTGAAATGAAAGCTGAGAAACAAATACTTTAAGAAATAAATATTGTCATATCAATGAAATAGCCTTCTTCTTTCCAATTCTTAATTCACACAGACTCTGTCTGTGTTCAACCCATCACCCTAACTCCTATCAATATATTCCTGCACATCCTCTGGCAGATTGGTATGAATCACGTTGTGGAAAATGACTAACCACAGGAGGAGAAAGCAAAAGGACCCACGTACAATGGAGATAATGGCCAGAGTTCAACAATACATAAACAAGTTTATGTTCCAGCATTAAAGGCTTTACTAGATATGATAGAGCAGCCATATTTATGTATATATTCCATTGATGTATAAAGTGAGGATTTGGATTCTTGTTTATGTAAAAGGAGCATAGGATTGAAGTAGGGCCACACATGGCACATTTTAGTGCTTATTTACAGTTCATTTTTAACGAAAATTTGAGTGGCTTCTGTAGCCCCAGAGTATGCCTGCTACCACTGCCTTTGTCGCAGTAGGAGAGGGGGCTGAAAACAAAGAGAATAATGTTCCTGGAAGCTTCTCAGAAGCAAAATTCTCCTTTAAAATAAAGCATATGACATCCCCACACTTTGTTTTGAGCGGATATTATATATTTTTCTGAAAATTGACATGGATTTTGAGTCTTTTGAGGGGGTGCATATGATGGTGGGTCCTATGTAAGATTTATCCCCCAAAATGCCAGGTTGCCCACTTCTGGGTTAAAAAGAGTTAACTCTTCTCTCTTTCTCCTTTACTTCCTTCCTCCCACTTCGTTTCCATATGATCCATTACTTGGAACAGTTTTCTCTCAGGACATTTACAATACTGAAAATAAGCTGGGCTGGAAGAAAAGACCCTGAAGTGATGAAGCATAGTGTTACAAGTGAAAGGTAATGTTCCAGATCCCTTCAATTAAACTCTACTTTTGTTAAAAAAAACTATAGATGCAACCTTAGATGTGAATGGAGCAGATACTCATTGTAAAGAGGTAAAACTCCGTGTGGTAAAGTGATCAGGCTAAAATGAAGGAAACCAGGGCTCACATTCACACTAATCTATGAAATTCACATGGGGACCCTGGACCAATCACTGTTTCTCCACTGAATTTATAGCACATGGTTTTTGTGAGGATAAAGTAGAGGGCATTTGTGCCAACTTTAGTTTCTTGTGAATAGAAATATAATAAATGTATTATTCATTAGTTACATTAACTTCTCTTTCCATGAACTCAAGATGGTGTACATGGCTCTGCTCCTCCTCATTTTATTCTCGCAAGAAAGTGTTCATCATCAGTAGAGAACCTGAACTTAGATTTCCCAAGTTTCAGTCCACTTCCTAACCGTTCTACAACTCTGATTCTCTGTTGTTCTCCGAACCCACTTATTTTAGTCCTGCCATATTAGTACTTCTGTGAAGAAACAGATTGTTCTTATTACTGTTTCCTAAAAATTTTCATTCTTCAACTCAGAGCAACACAGAAATGATGTTTAACCCTTCATCCTGATGGAGCATTTCAGAATTAACAAACATGAAGAGCGTGCAAAATAGCATTCAAGTATCTGCTCTGTTGGCCATTTAAATATGTTTTTGTTCCCACTGAGTCTGAAAAATGTATCCAATTTTCTAAAATGCAATCAATGCCTACTTGACTTTTCTGAAAGATGTGTTCGAAATTATTGGAGAACATAACTCACTAATGTCAAATATACTTGAGTTTCATTTTAGATAACCATTTTGTTCAAATACAACTGACAATAATTATGGAAATATAATTTGATTTTAATTCCCATTGAAATTCTATTATTTTTCCTTTAAATCACCAGTTCCTGTGTTTTGACTCTCTTGCTTTCTCTCTTGTGTATGCGTGTGTGTGAGAGAGAGAGAGAGAGAGAGGAAGGGAGAAGGAGAGTGAGAGAATGAGATCTCTACTACCTGGAGGTCATTCAAGGGAACTCTCAGGTGGAGTTTAAAATCCTTCTAAAACCTTAATTCTATGTTGTAAGTGCCATTAAGTTGAATGAGATTGCCCCCAAGTATATCTGAATAGGATTGATTGTGGGCAGTTCTTGAAATAAGAGCAGAAACAGATTGCCTTGCCTAAGATCAAATACCACCCTGAACATGCCTGATCTCATTACAGGGTAAAATCCATAGTGGTGGGAACCCATCATGGCCAATTTGGGAGCTGTAATCCAAAAATACAATTGTAGAATCCAATGTTTCCTGTTTTTATTCTTTTTATTTTCTTCATTTTTTTTTTTTTTTGTTGTTGTTAAATGAGTTGGTGGGGACATGAGATAGGGTTTTCTTAATGGCTGCCCTAGACATTTCAATGCTTTTCCTAGAGAGAATAGCATAATTCCCTCCTTGCTATCCTTCTATTACCAGAGAAAGACTTCTTAAAATTCCAACACACTTTTAAAACTGAAGGTTTTTAAGAAATGGGCTTGTTTAAACTCTGTTGTAATCATTTAAGGATCATACAGCTACCCTGCTCCAAAAGCTCCACTGGCTGTCAGTTTGATTCCAGGCTCAATTCAAAGTGCTGGTGATGACTTATAAAGACCTGTACAGCTAGATCCAGGCTGTCTGACAGACCGTATCTCCTGCTATGAACCTTCCCAGCCCCTGAGATCCACAGGAGAAGCCCCTCTCTCAGTCCCACTGCCTTCAGAGGTATGGCTGGTGAGGACATGAGACAAGACCTTCTCTATATGTCTGTCCCTGCACTTTTTAACTCTCTCCCCAGGGAGGCTAAAATGGCCCTCTCCTGCTGCCGCCTGGCCCCTCCCGAAACTGCAAACTCCAGGATTCCATAGGATGTTGCAAGTGGAATAATAGCGCTATAACAGTCTAGTGTGGAAATGGCCAAAGAGGAGGAGGAGAAGGAGGTGGAGAAGGAGGAGGAGGAGGAAGGAGAAAAAGGAGGAGGAGGAGGAGGAGGAGAAGAAGAAGAAGAGGAAGAAGAAATGCCCTTCTTGAGGAATCACCATCAGATCTGAGTAGCCAAGTACTTTTGGTGGACCTGGAGGTAGTTTTCAAACCCCAAGTCAAAGCCCAACACAAGATTTGTCTGCTCAGATAAGTTGTGCAGGTAAAAAGAAGTGTGTTGTGCTCTTTCTCTCTCTTTTTGCAATTAACTTAGGGACAGGAGAGGGGGTTGGGTTCCTCTGCTGTCCCCCAGACTATCGGCAAGTATAACAACACAGTAGAAAAAGGCAGTCCCTTGTATTTTAAAGTTTAGAACACTCCTTTGTTATTGAATACAGCTCCTTCATCATCATATAGTAGCTTCATAGTCCCCTCCCCTCCCCCCCCCTGTCTAACAGTAGGACTGGTTGGAACATATGGTGTAATGATGTGAGTGAAGGCAAAGTGACAAGATTTGAGTTGAGGCTTAATAATCTAAAGTACCCATTAAGATGATTATAAACTTATTACTCATAGGTGATGAGAAGGTCTTGTTTTGTCACTGAATTGCCATTGTAAAACCTCTACCATAAATGACATTCCAGAGAGGAGGAGAAAACAGACACATTCAACTTTCTGCCTCTCCCACAACAAACTGAATGTGTGTATTTGTATAAGTAAACTTTTCTGTGTGTATTTTAAATACTCTCTAAAGCTCAAAGGTGTTTGAGATGATTTATTTGTATTCATGATTACTAATGACTTCAGCACAATCATTTTTGCAATATGAAGAGTTTCATCACAGCCATTTTTCAATGGCCTCAAGTACCGTATTCACTTCTGTCTCATGAATATTACATACATGTCAAAGGAACCTGAAGGAATGAAAATGAATGCTTAAAACAGATAGGAATGTTTAAAAGGCTTGCAGGTTAATGAGAATACTCATTACCCAGCAAACAGCTTTCTTAAGGGGCCAGAAGTGGGATCATTCCTTCTGTCTGGCTCATTTCATGAGTCATTTGAGTCACAGTACCTGTAATGAAATGGGTGGTCTAAATAAGATCCCCATAGCCGTATACTGTGTGTGTTTGTATATATGGAGGGGGAAAGAACTATGATCATACTAGTTGCCTTTGCTACTTCGGCATGCAGTTGTCAAATATTTGGCCAGGGCTGGTGCCCATGCACCAGAGTAACACAACCTGAGCACCACAAAATAGCAATTGTACAATATAAACTTTTCCACATGCATGTAGCTCCCTGTTGAGATGAGATGGACAATAGGATTTCTAGCCCTTCACACTGTGGTAGAAAAACATGAAAGGAAGGAAGAAAGGAAAAGAAATGACAAACACCACTATTGCCATTAAATGTTGTTCTGCAGGAGGTCTCGGGGATATCCTATCTGAGGGTTCTGCCACCCATCTACCCTGGACAAAGGTAGAAAACACTGTATTGAATAAAATTAAAAATGATGTCATAATTGACTATAGTCAGCATTTTCCTCCAACATATGTTTTTATTTGGTTTTTGTTTTTTATAAAACTTATTTTCTAGAAAGAACCGAACCAGGCTTTATTAGGATAATTTGGGGTAAAGTGAGAAGTTCAAGTAACGGTCATTAATTGTTGTTATGGTCTTCTAAAATCCTTTCAAAAATGTCACAAAGTTTAAGCAATAAAGGAAACAACGGGGTGCAAAATTCCATGCATTTTCACAAAGCTTATTAACTTATTTTGTGGCTTAGCAAAAAGTTGTTGTTCCTCCCTTCAGTACTAAAAAATATGTCTTTTAGATTTTCATATCACATAGCAACACCTTTGAAAATAAGTTAAGCCAATGAAACTACATTGCATTTTGCTGGGATAAAAAAAAATCCCTTCCAAGGGTGGGAGAAGAGGGAGAAAGAAGGTAGTGAGAAATTCAAAGTGGAGACCTATTGAGTTTGGTAGCAGGGGATTCCTTGAATGCTTATGGGGAGGGAGGAATTGCACACTCTGATTTGCGATTGTTCAATCCCATGCCAGGAATGTATCAGGTGGGGATGATGACATTGACTCTCAGATAAGAATTGTGACCACAGCCCAGGATATTTTCATTCTCTGCCCAAATTTCTAGCATTGCTGAAAGGGAGACATTGAAAATCATTCACACCTAGAACTTTCCCATGTGCTGTGCTTGCACTCCCTTGGTAAAATGCCTGCCCCTTCTATTTAGATGCCTAAACTGTTTTTCTTAATGCTCAACTGGGTCTTAAGTTACTGCAATATTGGGTTTTTTTTTTAATTACTGTAGTACTGGAAATTTTCAGCCTGAAGAATAATTTCATTGGACTCACAGAGGTGTTTTCTTCTGGGTTCCAGTACCCTTATTTTGCAAACCCCATAATTGTACCCCATCCCAACCTTGCTAATCAGCTCAACTAGATCTTGTTTTTTGGCTCATGGTGAGCATGTCTCTTTGCAATCTGAAATGTTTGGCTTATCATACATGTGTGTGGAGAGAGACAGAGAGAAAGCTGTGTCTAAACACTTTGTTCCCACAGAATGCTATTGTGAAGGCATTGGTTTGAAGAAGCAAAAAAAAAACAACAGAGACCAATTTCAAGAGGTAAAGAAAAAGGCATCATGTTTTATGCAGAAATTCAATTGGAAAATTTTTAATAGGAAATCAGTAAATAGTTGATTAATGAGGAAGGCCCTTTCTAGTGCCTACTAATTAGATCTGCAGAGATACTGAGTATTGATCATCAGGAGCAGGGACAATAGGGCGAACGCTTCATTTGCATCCTTTCTTTCTTCTCAAACTTTAATTTCAAGGTTATCAGACTCAGCAGCATTGTGTTTTTCCTCTTTTTGTTCCACTTGGTTCTTATTGTGAAGTGAAAAACTTCTTGCTGTCAAGATCAAAGTTGCCATCAGGTCTCATGTGGGACCTGTCTTATGCAAACATCTAGACATGAAAACTTTTCAATAATGCTTGTTCGGTAGCAGCTGAGTAGAGCACTGGAAGTACACAAACACAAGAAATCTGTGATGACATTGGTGGATGATGATTCTGCAGTAGGATACCACCAGGATAAAGAACTGCCAATAAAGATGCACCAATAAAAAAGTTAAACAGAAATAAGACAGTGGGATATTGTATATTGTGTACACTACAGTCAATTTACAAAATTTGGAAAATAACAGCATGTGAAAGACGACAAGCCCAAGTGAATCTATAGCATGTCCAATAATAGAATCATAGAATCATGGAGTTGGAAGAGACCACAACAGCCATCAAGTCCAACTCCGTTCCATGCAGGAAAGCATATTGAAAGCACCCCCAACAAGTGGCCACCCAGCCTCTGTTTAAAAACTTCCAAGGAAGGTGACTCCACCACACTCCAAGGCAGCATATTCCACTGTTGAATGTCTCTTACCATCAAGAAGTTCTTCCTGATGCTTAGGTGAAATCTCTGTTATCTCACTGGAAAACCCTGTCCCGGGGTCTACAATTTTGATATTAAAACATAATTCAATGTGCCTGAGAGGTCATCTGGATGGGCACGTAGGCAGCAATGGTCAAAGATCGAAAACCAGGTCAGGCCAGTAAAATCCCCAGTCATGTAGCCCCAGGAGACCTCAAGATGTGTAAACCCACAATAAACAAAGGGTCCTCAGCCCCAAGATGCTGACTTGAGGGGATTAGCATGTCTGCCCCAAGCTGAGCAAATATTCCATCAGACGAGGACCATTTCCATGAAGTCACACCACAAACTAACACAGCTGAAGATCCTGACACTTTGGCAACACCTTGCAATCCCATCACACAAAGGAAATTGCCATGGTGGAGCTTCGTTATCACTCCAACACCCATTGTTCTCCCCAAGAAAGGATTAGTCCTCCAGGTACTTTTTCCCCTACAAATAGTCCCAGTTTTTGAGTGTTTCTTTGGATCACTCCCGTTCATCCCAGCAGACCATTTCTCTGTCCGTTGAGTAATCCCCTCAGCCCTCTCTGTGCTGAGCCCCACTTCTCTGCTGTTTTTCCTGAACCCAAGACTTCAGGAAAAGGTGCAGTATTACCCCAGCTACAACCCTTTCAATATTCCCCTATCCAGTTTCCCCCTTTTACTTCTTAACAGGCCTTGAGTGAGTGTGTGAGTGATTGCGTTGCTGTGTGAGACTTTCATTCAATAAAATAATTTATTGGACATTCTTGTTTGGTTTTTGGCTTGGCCTGACCCTGTAAAAACTGGGTAAAAGACCCCGCTAGGTTACCCTGCCTCTCGCATGGCTATTGCTTGTGCTCTGGCTAGTTTTCATTCCCCATCATGTGAAGCACATTGAGGTGTCCCCCAAGGGACCCCAGAAATCAGGGTAACATCTTTTTTCTGTAGTTTGAATCCATTGTTCTGTGTCCTGGTCTCTGGAGCAGCAGAAAACAAGCTTGATCCATCTTCAACAACATCTCTTCAAATATTTAAACATGTCTATCATGTCACTTCTTAACCTTCTTTTCATTGGGCTAAACATACCTAGTTCCCTAAGCTGTTCCTTGTAGGGCATGGTTTCCTGACGATTCAGCATTTTGGTTGTCCTCCTCTGCATACATTCCAGCTTGTCAATATCCTTCTTGAATTGTGGTGCCTACAACTGGACACAGTATTCGAAGTTGGGGTCTAACCAATAAATAGAATTATTTACATCCCCACAATTTTGTTATACAAACAAATTGATGATGTTTATCATGACAAAGTGTCTGCATAAATAAACACACACACATTTTTCCATGCTTTGCCAATGTGTTTTCAAATCTCTCTTTGGAGGTTTCAGAGCTAGCAAAAAATGTCATTCCCAAATGTCTACACTGTTTTTGATGGGCAGTGAGAATGGTGATGCTATTTGCTCCATAAACTCTGGACCAAAAGAATTCTCCAGCAGTTTGGGAAGAGGCAGGGGGTAAAACATAGACATTCACTCCTACAAATGTTTTCTATAGTTAATATTGAATGAAATTTGTTAGTTCATCCTGGAGATTCAAGGAAGCTGTGAAGGAGCAGAGACCAACTTCAGTGTATTGGCAATATTAAAATAATATCAACTGATATTAAAGATGGCCCCAAAATATCCTCAGATATCCTCCAACCAATTCTAATGTAGACACTGAAATCCTCTAACCTTTTCTAAAATAGAAAGAATCTTCAGTTTTCTTAAAATTGTTCAGACTCACTGATGTTCTTCAACAATTCAGGAGAATGTTGAAAAAGCAATTCAGAGGAGGTCCTCTGCAAAAGAACTTAGTGTGTGTGGCAAGCTAAAGGGAAAGAAGACATCTCATGTGATGTAAAGGTAAGCACCAACATTTTGAATTATGCTTGAAAACAGAATGTGTATTCAAAATATACTTAGGTATCTGAGTAATCTCCAGAGGCAGCCCAGCATGTTTTACAATTCAATAGTCTAATCTGGAGGTTACTGGAGCTTCAGTAACTGTAAGATAATGTTTTGTTGTGTTTTTTCCAGGACAGGTCAAAATTCAGTATATCCGCTGGTTAAAGATGTTTTGCACCACTGAGGCCACTTGAGCAGCACTCAATAAATGAGCATCTCAAGACTGTTAAGTTCAACCCCTTTCAGAACAGGCTGAATGCCACATTCCTAGATAAATGGAACCAACAGAATGTCGTCTAAATATTAGTGAGAGTCAACATGAAAAAGCAGAAAAAGGCTATAAACCATGCAAAGCAAGATGGAAACCTGGGGTATCCCATTGTTTAGTCTGAGTGGGAGTCCTCCTTTAAGGTTTATAAGGAGATGTCCAGCACCAGCACGTGGAATAGGTTCTTTAGATAAGGGCCATTTCTGCACTGGGAAATTAAAATGGTGCAGAGCGACCTCCAACGGAGGTCTTCTGCACCGTAGAGTGGACTGGGGTGGACTACCTTCTGTAGATCCACACCTCAGTCCGGTTCTGCAAGACCAGAAGTGGTCACGCAGTGTGGTTTTTAAAAACCTCTTTTTTGAGGTTTTTAAAAAGCACGGAGCGAGCGAAACCATGTAGCTCCATTGCCCGGCTCTGGAGCAGATTTGCAGGTGTGCGCAAGTGCGTGCCTGCAGATCTGCCGGGGGCGGGCTTTCAGCTGGCGAGCTTCTCCGGTTGGTGGAGAGCCTCCACCAACAGGAAGCTGCCATTTGGGACGCCGGAGGACTGCGGAGCAGCAAACTCGAGCTGCTCCTTGTGGCGACGGACTCGGCCGGCTGGAAAACAAAGCCAGTAAGCTCCGTTTTCGAGTGTTCCCCCCCCCCACATGAGGAAAGGGCCAAGGATGAAACACTATACCCACAAACATCTAACTCAGATAGCCAATTCAGAACTACACCATGGTCAGTGGTATCTAAATGTTCTGAGTCATCAAAGCTTAGAAAGTAACTAGTTGCAAAGAACAGTTGCCGATAACTAATTCCTTTAACAGTAACAGAAAACATAGCTTGAGTTATAGTTTGATTGTAACTCAAGAAGGGATAACTTGATTCCTTTTATTGTACAATTGCGACGTTTAAAGACAATCTCTTTGCCAAAATCTGATCTAAATGCAGGCTGGATGCGATGGTAGCATAATAAAAGTATTTTTTTAAAAAAGCAAAGGAAATAAAACTTTCCTTACAAGTTCATCCATCAAAATGGATCTTGGGTAAAATTTTGTATTTGCAAAAAGCAACCAGTTTTGTTCATCTTCACATAAGACTTGAAGAGGCTTTTTCTTCTTGTCTTCGAGTGACAGGATAACCCTCTTGAGAAAGTGAAGTTTCATGCTAATAATGAACTCTAAAAATTGCTTCAAAAATGTCTTTAGGGTTGGGAGAAAGGAATATGAACAGCACCTAAAGTGTTGCTTTGAAGTGTTTTCCCTCCCATCCTATCGTATTCTGTGATATGGTAGGAAATGAGAGTGGTGTCTGATGAGCAACCAAAATTGCATTGCTTTCACGGCTTTATGAGTTCCATAGCTCCTGTAGTGAATTTAGAATGAAAACGCTTTTCAGTAATTAAAATAATATCAATCACAGCCATCTGTAAAACTATAATATTACCTTGTGATCCTGTTGAAGCCCTGGCTGTTCTTTGGAACAGGAAAATGGCCAGGGTACTGGATTGTTCCCAAGCATCCTTTCCCATGGTGTAGAGCCAAGGACCCTTCCAGTCCCCACCCCCCTGCCCCCCACAATTTACTAGGTAGCTGGTAGTGATGAAACAAGTGGGATGGAGATTAGAGCACTGATGGTGAGTCTGACCAAACAAGGGTTAGACCCAGTCAGTAAACAAAGGGGGGATGGGGAGAGTGAATCGACTCAGGTGGCAATGTTTTTGGGGTGTCCTGGCCCATAGCCACACCCACATGCCCTGCCCATGCCCCCACAAACTGCAGCCATGCTCCCATGCACAGAGGCCATGCCCCTCACACTGTAGCCCCACCCCTCCCACCCCCTTCCATACACTCCAAGCTCTATCACTGGTTAGACTCCAGTAGAAAGCCTGTTCCATGGCAGTGGGGGAAGCAAAGAAATTATACTTCTCTGACACTATTGCATGTGCACATTGTTATCCACCACAGCTGTCTCAAGTGGTCAAGGGCCTTCTGCACTCCACCCCACAAGATATAAATGGAAACCACTTGATGGCCCACTGTGAAGAATTTGTACAACACTTCGCAGAGAAAATTCAGATCTACACTGCCCTGGATGCTATTATTGATACAAATCCAGTGGATGTAACTTTCTCTCAGAATTTACATTTGTACATTTTGATATTAATTAAAGGCATTTTTAAATTGAGAACTGCATCAGATTACTCAGGAAATACAAACACTAAGTTTATATGCACCCTTTGGCTGGAATGTGTGGATCAAGTCAGTTTGTTCTGAAATATACAAATTCCGTAAGTGTCCCAAGAGTGCATACTGCCACTGCTTCTTTGGGGTAAGGCTTTAACATTTTCTGCTGTTCTTTTTATTCTCAAATCTATTTCTGAATATATTTGTTTCAGTAATAATTTAATAGCAATCATGAGAAGAGAATGGAGTAATGTCAAGTACTTCACACCTTTGAACAAAGACAAGAAACAAATGAGAAATAAAACAATGTTGAGGATCATTGTTCTGTAAATGGTAACTATTTTTTCTTTATAGATAGATTAGAAATACACTACCAAAAATGAGTCGGGGTTATTATTTCCTGGAGGAAAGGGCTGTTATATTCAAATAGTTCAAGTAATGGAATAATCCATATCTACTCAGATCTAAGCCTCTCTGGGTTAAATCATAGAATCATAGAGTTGGAAGAGACCCCAGGGGCCATCGAGTCCAACCCCCTACTATGCAGGAACAGCCATCAAAGCATTCCCAACGGATGGCCATCCAGCCTCTGCTTAAAAACCTCTGAAGAAGGAGACTCCACCACACTCCGAGGCAGCATATTCCACTGCCGGACAGCTCTGACCGTCAGGAAGTTCTTCCTGAGGTTCAAGTGGAATCTCCTTTCCTGCAGCTTGAATCCATTGCTCCTTGTCCTAGTCTCTGGAGCGGTAGAGGACAAGCCTGCTCCCTCCTTAACATGACATCCCTTCAGATATTTAAACATGGCTATCACATCCCCTCTTAACCTTCTCTTCTGCAGATTAAACATACACAGCTCCCTAAGTCGTTCTTCACAGGGCATGGCTTCCAGACCCTTCACCATTTAGGTCACCCTCCTCTGGACACGTTCCAGCTTGTCAACATCCTTCTTGAATTGAGGTGCCCAGAACTGGACACAATATTCCAAATGAGGTCTAACCAATGCAGAATGGAGTGGTACCATTACCTCCCTCGATCTAGACACCATACTCCTATTGATGCAACCAAGAATCACGTTGGCTTTCTTGGCTGCCACGTCACACTGATGACTCATGTTCAGCTTGTGATCTACCAAGACTCCTAGATCCTTTTCACACATACTGCTATCCAGCCACATGTCCCCCATCCTATACTTGTGCCTTTCATTTTTTCTGCCCAAGTGCAGTACACTACATTTCTCTCTGTTGAAATTCATTTTGTTAGCTTTGGCCCAGCTCTCCAATCTGTTAAGGTCGTATTGAAATTTGATCCTATCTTCTGGTGTATTAGCAACCCCTCCCAGTTTGGTATCATCTGCAAATTTGATCAGCATGCCCTCTATTTCTTCATCCAAGTCACTGATGAAGATGTTGAATAGCACTGGGCCTGGGACAGAACCCTGTGGCACCCCACTAGTCACCTCTCTCCAGGATGAAAAGCAACCATTGGTGATCACCCTTTGGGTGTGGTCGGTCAACCAATTACAAATTCACCTAACAGTAGCCCTATCCAGCCCGCATTTTATTAGCTTCTTTGTAACAATGTCACGGGGAACTTTGTCAAAGGCTTTACTGAGATCAAGATATGCTATGCCCACAGCATTCCTTTTGTCTATCAAACCTATAACTCTATCATAAAAAGAGATAAGATTAGTCTGGCATGACTTATTTCTGAGAAATCCATGCTGGCTTTTAGTGATTACAGCATTGCTTTCTAAGTAATTACAAACTGACTGTTTAATGATTTGCTCCAGGATGATTTGCTCTAGGGTTCAATGGGACATATTGTTGTTGATGTGTGCCTTCAAGTTATTTCTGACTTACAGTGACTTTAAGGTGAACCTATCACTGGGCTTTCAGGGGCTGAGAGTTTGCAACATGTCAAATGCCACCTAGTGCTTTTCCATGGCCAGGAGGGGATTTAAACCCTGCTCTCCAGGGTTATAGTCCAATGCTCAAACCACTACATCATGCTGGCTCATACACCAGTGGGGCATACACTTAGCTAAAAGTGTATAGGTTTGCAACCTAATTGGACTAATCCTAATTTCTTTCAAAGGGAAATTTGACTGTATCTAGGGTCACATTAGTATGTTCCTATTTATTTCAAATAGGTTAAGAACTCCATTTTCAGAGTCACTGGGATAGATCAGCAAAAGTCCCCTGAAGATGGAAGGGATCTTTCTATCAATGGGAAGCATCAGATCTAGCAGAGCTATCTCAGTGGTTGAACAGGGTAGAAAATGACCCTCACAGATCCTCCCCTGCTCCCTTGTTCCCGGCATTGATCTAGTGTGGAGGCTGGGAGAATCCTTGAGAACAGTGAAGATGGTGGCACTGGAGTCTCAAGAGGAAGGGAGAATTGTTGAAGGTGAGCACTGTAGTGGAAAAAACCCACAAGAGCTTTGTAGAAGGAGGATTAAGCTGGTATACACCAATTGTCCCATTATGCTAAACTTCTTCCCCTGCTCCTCCCAGAAGCATCTACAGTTTTAGCTAATGCTAAGTTTTGCATCATTGTTGATGTTAGATTTGTATAACCTTTGGTGTTCAACCATGTTTCTTACCAATTTGGAACAGCCTTAGAACCCCGCAAGGAATTTGTACTGAACACCTGCTAAGATGCATCCTTAATGTGTTAGACTTAAATAAATATAAATATCAGAATAACTATTATTAATCATTCTGTTTAGATGTACAGAGTAGACACAAGTGGCATTAATCAAAAGCATATCCAGCAGAGAACAGGTGTGACTGATAGAGAGTATATGTAGTCCTGCTAAAGAGTTCTGGGAAAGCTCAGCACAGGACACGAGGACCAGCGAGGTGCTAGACATCATTGCCCCTGAGTTACCTCCTCTGTTGCTTCTCTGGACTCCCAGCAGCTGACTGGAGATGTGAGTCGCTCTAGGAGACTTGCTTCAGGTACAGTCTTTATTTTAACACCTGCGAGTTTTGCGTGCTACTTCATAAATCTTTCATATCTTTCACTCACTGGTGTGTTTATTGTCTCCACGCCCCCCCCCCCAAAAAAAGCCCAGTTGGTGTACCTACTACTCCCTTTCTTCCACTAGGAACCTTGGAGGGAGGGGTCTACTCTCAAGAATGCCTCTGCAACAAAATTAAAATTTCTAAATCCAACCAATTGATCCAACCAATCCAATTGATCCAATGATCAATTAAACAAAGAACCAAGATATAAAAGGAAACTTTTGGGTGTCTGTTTATATAGCGATTGTGCTGTATCACTGTAAAACATGATGCCTTATGATGACAAATGAAATTCAGAGCAACCACAATACATTTTTAAATTTCTTTTGTGCAGGGTTTTTTAGTGGATTTTTTTTTCAATTTTTTCAATTATATTTTGTTGTGAATAGTTTGATCCCCAAACAAAATTTTATTTTTCCTTCATTTACTAAGTATTAAATTTGTTTCTTCAGTTTATATGTATTATTTTAGAACATTTAAGTAGTATTGCAGAAGGATGGTTCTGAAGAAGGACAATGTATCCTTCTTTCTGCTTGTCTAATGTTCTGGAGTCAGGGTCACCCTTTGAAAATAAGGACATTCTTTAAATTCAGGGACATCTTGAAAACCTGATTCAGGTATCTGTGAGTGAATAAATTTGTAACACTAGAAAAGTTCCTAATTCTAAATGCAGTGAATATGGCACTCCATGCCATGATGACGAATGTCCTGCTATGTTATCCAGAAGGTGTCTGAAAATAATTCAGCATCTGGCAGCTCTGGAGAACTGCTCTCTCTTGAATTACCATGTATTGGAGGTCCACAATTGTTGATCACATTAAGAAGCTATTTGCTGTCCAGCTTCTCTTCCCACATGCTGGCTTCAATATTTCTTTTAGCACAATCTACGAGAGGCTCTGGTTGCATCTGAGCATGTGTTAAGTCTCCTTCTAATCCTGACAGTCCACATGCACTGGGATGCTCTTTGCCCTCTGCTTCTGTCAAGAACAGAAATGGGGTTTAGTAGGACATCTGCCATGGTAACTGAAATCCACATAATTCACATTGTAGTATCAAAATAAAGAATTCTGGGAGAAGAAGGAGGAGGGAAAAAGAACCTGATTTATCAAGTGTTGCTTTTTCCTGATTATGTCTTAAAGCTCGAACACTATGAAGGGCATGGGGATAGACCATGAAAATATGTTTCAAGCAATCTCATTTGTGTGCCAGTAACAACTCCTTGTGCAGCTCTGCTGGGTGTAGTCACTTGAAAGGATATATCTCTGCCATCTTCTTGGTGCATTCGAATTGTGTTCAGGTTTTTTTTTTTAATGCATGCCAATTTCGTATCATTCATTTATTTCAGAAATTTATATTCGAGAAATTTGTACCCTAACTTTCCCATTGTATTGTTCATGAAATGTATATATGCCATTGGGCTGGATCTAGCATGCTGAAAAAGATCCATTAATCAATGAGATTTAATTCAAACATGATTAGCTTAGAGCATCTTGATTTCCATGGGTCTGGTCTAAATATGACTTTTGTATGGATCCCACTTTTTTTTTTATTTTTGAAATCTCCTTCTCTCTCTCTCTGTGTGTGTGTGTGTGTAAAATTTCCCATGAAGTGTAAAACACAGCAGAATTACAATATGAACAAGTCCATAAGCAATGATAGATAATGATAACTCAGTTTTATTTTTATGTCTCTTGAAGAAAGCAGTAAAAAACAAAACTGTGATGTTTCTAATTTGCTCTCTCTTCTCTTCTACTTTATATACTTACATTTTATATTTAGTTATTTTATTAAAATTACATATGCTACCCTAAAAGTACAATAAATTGAAGAGTGGTGTATAAAGATACCAAAATAATGAAAGAACAAAACATAATCTGTCAACGTTATGTCATGCACAACCTTACAACTGAATGCAAGTCTAGGGACAGTGCTACAGAGTTCAAGGTTTTACAAAACGAATACTATTAGCTTCTCTTTTTATATTATGCTACCATCATCTGACTGCTCACATCCAGCCATTCTATACAATTCATTTGAAAATTTGCTTTTTGTCAGTGCTTTAAGATGAAATGTAGAACTAATCATTATGTGCTCGAAGGAAGTGTGTGTGGAATAAGCAAACTATTTGACAATATGGTAACTAAATCAATTCTGTCTTTGAAATCTGACACTCTTATGAATGGTGAATCAAAGGCATGGCTTGACAGTCCTTTTCTTTGCTTAACTATGCTGGTGTTCTAAAATCTGTGCTGCTACTATCAATATTACCACATTCATATCAATGTCATTACATAGCCAGAGTAGTATAGTAGTTTGAATGTTAGACTAGGATCCGGGAGACCAGGGTTTGAATTCCTGCTCAGCTATGAAAACCTACTGGGTTCTCTTGGGTAAGTCACACTCACTCAGCCTCTTAAGAAGGCAATGGCAAGCCTCCTCCAAGCCTCTTCTGATTGGACCTGCCATCGAACAACATGATGAGGGTTACTCTCTGGTCACCACTGATTTAATGCCTCCTGTGCTTTCCAATACCTTATTGCTTTGAATACTTTCCAATATTTCGTTTCAGTGTGTAGAGCTCACTAAATTCACCAGCAACATTATTTCAGGTGAAATTTGAAGGCCATGATTCCATGGGACTGTTCAAGCTTAGGGCTATCCATAACTAGAATGATTCATTGGCCACCTATATAAAGCCAGGTTGCTGGCAACAACCACATTTATCTACTATATATAAGTCAAAGTTTGTGAGTTTGTCTGTGTCAGGCGGGCCTAGACCTCATACAACTGGCTGTGTGAGGCGAGAAGACCTCATATCATTGGCTGGCTGTGAAGATTCTATAGAATCTTGGTCCTCAGGCTGGTTGCTATGGAGACAACGCCTAGCAGCAAGAAGGAGGAGGGCAGTGTATTCCCTCAGGAACCCAACCTATGTATGTTAACAACTCTGAATACAGACTGAATTGGAGAATATGGGCAAAAGTTACAGGTACTGAACAAGGCAATTTGGAGAATTAGAGACACAGGATCTCAAATTTGTGTATTTCAATCACATCTAATTTCTAAGGGAAGGGAAAGTAATTCCTAAGATATTTCTAACAAGTGTTATCTATAAGAAAATAAAATCCTGGGCAACACTGGGTAAATACGCTAGTCTACTATATAAAAGTCAAAGTTTGTGAGTTTGTCTGTCTGTCTGCATCAGGCAGGCAAAGACTTCATACAATTGGCTGGCTGTGAAGATTCTATGGAATCCTGGACTTGGCAGTTTGGAGAGGGGCCTTTAGAATTCTTAGCTGACAGCTCTTGGGCCTCAGGCCAGTTACTATGGATATGAGGCCTAGCAGCAAGGAGGAGGACAGTGTATTCCCTAAGTAATTTAAACTGTGTACGTAAACAACTGTGAATACAGATTGCATTGGGAAATATGGGGAAAAGTTACTGGTACTGGAGAAGACAGTTTGGTGAATTCTTAAGAGGAGAATAAAATCCTGGGCAATGCCGAACAAATATGCTAGTACAGAATAGATCTGAAAACCTAGTTTCCATAACCTCCTAGTGTTCATAACCTCACCTGGATGAAGCACAAACTGTTGCCCCTTGAGGCAACCAATACTAACATATGAAACTAGCAGAGCTGAAACATGCATGTTAGTTCTGCCTTCAAGGAAGATCCTTGAGTAAATCAGAAGTGAGAAATCATTGGGAAAGATGGAGTGAAATGACGAAATTTACTTGATAAAAATATATTCTCAGAATTCATTGGAAACTAAATGTTAGTTGCTTACAGGATTGAAGCTGTTGGATTGTGGATAACAAAACAATGTTTATGATAGAGGACCGTGTGTGGTTGTGCAAGCTTTGAGCACAGAGGGAATGTCCTATCTGATAATCATATAACAAGAACGGAAACAATAAGATGAGCAGCAACAACGACAACAACAACGACAACAACAACAACAACAGGCCAAGCATTAAGAGGAGGAAGTCCAGGCCAGAAATAATACATTACCTTCCACATTCCCCATCACCACCCAAGGCCTTGTCCCCAGTATACCAAATGTCTTCAATGCTACATCAGGGCCCTGGGAAAGGAAAGCGTGCTGGAAATTTACCATTTATCCAAACACTTCAATGCAGAGCCCTTAAAATATTCAGGACAGGAAGGAATTCTAGACAAGTCAGGGCCCAGAGACATTTGGAAGAATGAAGATGGCTGCCATTGTAGTCATTTGAGTCAATTTATCACATACTATCAGGCTCCTTAAAAAAAATTAAATAGTAAGATGAACAGATAAGCTTTTTTACCTCTTCTTGTTAATTTCTCATGTGATCCCTGGAAATGTTGTAGGGGGACACTTTGAAAACAAAGTCTTTACTAATTTGTACATATAAATCAATGACAAATACAAATACATTCACAAAAGAAAAAAAAATATACAGAGCAAAGCAAAAGACAGAGAAAGAGAAAAAAAGAAAAAGAAGAAGAGAAGAACAAAAACAGAGAGAAACACTTAAGTAACCTACAAAAACAAAAAACAAACAAAAAAACAGCTAGATTGCTTCCAGGTTTCTTCATCTGTTGGTGGTAACTTCACTTCATTTCAACACCTCTCTCTAAAATAAATATAATGACAATATACAAATAATTATATAAATTCTGTATATAAGTTCTATATATGATTCTGTGTGTGAGTTCATATGTGGTTCTTTGTACCTTTCTTCATCCCTTCTATATATACAGTTCTATAACTCCCATATCCATTTTATATTACTTTTATATAAATCCCTACTATCTATCCCTCATTGCTCTTCTTATCAAATTAAAACCCACTCATATATTTACCTTTTATACATCAAAACCACTAACCATTAAATCTCCTTTCTTTTCCCTTACATGCTCCATGAAAGGTTTCCATCTTAAATATGATTCTATTGAATTCCCTTTTAATATAGTTGTGAGCTTGTCCATTTCTGCAAGCTCCATTAATTTATTCATCCATTCACTAAGACTAGGGCCCTTTCCGCACCTTACCTTTTTCCGGTGCTGGGGTGCGAGGATCGCACAAGCAGCCTCCAGCGAGAGGCTCTCACATCCCTGCTGCTTCAGCTCCGCACGAGCTGCCTGCTCATGCAACAGCCCCGCGTCTTCCTTCCACAGTGCAGCCTGGGAGTTTCCCAGGCTGTGCTGGGGCAGGAAACGCGACCGGCGCAGCTCTGGAGGCTCCACACACCAGGTAAGTGCACACGGGGCCTGGGAGCAGTGTGTGATTGCGCACCATTTTTGGCTTTCAGCTGAAAATGAAAAGGTGCACAATCGGCGCCTGCTGGCCCCGGAGCGTCACGCAATTGTATGTCGTGCAGATCGCTCCTCACAATTGCGCAACGCTCCAGGTGCCCTTTTGCATGGCAAATACCATGCGGAAAGGGCCTAGGTGTTCCCTTACATTTTCAATATTTAGCATAAATTATCCTTGCTGCTGTTACCATATTTTTTATCAAATCTTTATATTGTCTTTCTCCCTTATCTAATAAATCTACCATATTAAGAAGGAACAATTCTGGTCAGAATATAATTTTTATCTTTAAAATCTTTTGCATACATTTACAAATTTTTAACCAAAATTTTTTAACTTTATCACACTGCCACCACATATGGAAAAAGGAGCCTTCATGGTGTTTGCATTTCCAGCATCGGCTGTTCCCCTTTTTATATATTTTAGCCAGTTTGCTAGGAGTCAAATATCATTTGTATATCATTTGATAGAGATTTTCTTTTAAATCATTAGATTTGGTAAATTTCGACCCTCTCCCCCAGATTTCTTCCCATTGGTCTAATTCAATACTATGGCCTACTCGTTGAGCCCAATATATCATACTTACTTTTATTTGTTCTTCCTCTGTATTTATCTTCAATAATAACTTATATACTTTTGAGATTAAGTATGGTTCCTGTGCACATATTAATTTTGCAAATTCATTCTTTCTACTCTCAAAACCATATTTTTATTATCATCTTTAAATTTCTCATTTAATCGATAATACAATAACGATTGTATCTCATACCCTTCCATTTTCAAGCCTTGCAACTCTTTCATCATCCAATTGTCTCCTTTCTCCTGTATTAAATCACTAACCATATTTTCAAACTTCCCATCTGTCTCCTATAAAAAGCCTCTTGCAGTGACACCCAACCTGGAATTTTCAGACCTACTCTTGTATTTTTCCCAAATTTTTAAAATCGATCTCCCTATAATATGATAGCTAAATCTGGCATACACTTTTATCTTTCCAAACCACAAATAAGCATGCCAACCAAATTTCAATTTGTGGCCCTCTAATTCTAATAACCTTTTATTTTCCAATACCACCCATTCTCCAACCCATGTTAGGCATGCAGCTTTGAAATATATCCTCAAATCTGGAACTCCAAGTCCATGGGGGGACACTTTGAATAGATGATAGCTTCAAACTGATGATTGAAGGGGAACATCCCGTCTTCCTGACAACAGCCGTGCTTGCTTCTTGCCAGAAGATTTATACAAATCCAGAAGTTCTTATAAAAAACTGATTTCCTAGCATACTAATTTGTGCACATGTATTTTGCATACAGTTTGAAGCTAAAAATGAATCTAGAAAAGAAAGAAGATGACCACAAAAAGATAATGATCAATTATGTTCCAGGTCCTGGAAATCTGGACATTCTGGAGGACTACGAGTGGCCATGATACCATGGTTCAGCATATGCTCAACCCAAATACCTCAATGTAAGAATCTGAGCTAGTAAATCTGCTCCAGAGGTAATGTGCAGAGGGTGGATGAATTTAAAAAAAAAAAGGCCAAGTAGTTACCCTGTATTTCAAACCACAGAAGCAGACTTTGCCACATTTTTCTTCTTGGTGCTATTCTCTTCCATGTTTGGTTCTCTTGCTCTTGCTTTATAACACATTGGCTGCTTCCACTTTTCATTTTAATTGCTGTCTGCCCAAGAAAGGCATAGACACAGTTTCTGCAGGAGTCTCTGCTATTTTTACCTCAAAAGACATCCAATATCTGCATCTATCATTCATTGTGTTTAAGCTGAGAATTGGTTGCAAATTTGGTTGCAGAATCCTACTGATTAACTTTAATAATTCATTGGACAGATGATTTTTGAAAAAACAAAATACAGGTCTCAATATTTTTATTTAATTGAGAGGCATATGAATTATATGTAAGAGAGTGTTAGACTAGAACTCTGGAGACTAAGGTTCAAATTCCCGTTTAGACATGAAAACCAACTCAATGACCTGACCAAGTCAATCCCTTTTAGCCTAAGAGGAGGACAATGACAAACTCCTTCTGAATAAATCTTGCCAAGAAAACCCTGTGAGAGGTTCACCTCATGGTCATAAGAACTCAGAAATGACTTGAAGGGAGCCAACAACAATATGAACTATATATATTGTTTTATGAGATGCTTTTGTTTATTAGTTACCGTACTTTTTACTGAAAAATGATCTACATATTTACAAAAAATGAATGATTAAAGGTAGTTTGGCCCACAGTAGCTACTGTGTGGCTTCCAGTGGCTTCTTTCTTCCCTCACAGTTTTTAAATACCAGTGATATATTTAAATGTTCTATACATCATCTTGATACTCTCTGTGTGTTTTTTCTAAAGGGAAACTCGACATTATTCAGAGAAATTTACCCTAGAGGGCATGAAATTCTCTAAAGGAGAAGATGGAATTTTAAAGTCC
The DNA here is from genome assembly GCA_030412105.1 of Cyclura pinguis. NCBI lineage: Eukaryota > Metazoa > Chordata > Lepidosauria > Squamata > Iguanidae > Cyclura > Cyclura pinguis. The sequence continues at coordinate 207,606,307 of CM059599.1, forward strand.
CTGACTATATGTTTTCAAGTAATTTATTCATTGCTTTGCTAACCCCAAATTCTTCTGAGAGTATGACACATATCCACACAATATTGCTGAATGCTAGGTTTTCATAGGACTCTTCTGATTTATCTGACAGATGTAAGAGAGGAGGGGGCACATGTCAACAGGCAAGTCCCATTTGTCTACACTCAGTTGCTAAAATGCACAAGTTCTTACGGTTAACATTGATTTTAACTTATGTTCCAATTGTTTCCTCCTGACATATCTTTCTCTAGCGATTTAAGTAAATGCCACTGAATGGGCTTTTCTGAGGGTTTTGTTTTACTTTTCTCACTATTGTGGGATAGGTCTGGGTATTATCTTGTTTGACAAGTAGACTGAGGTAATATTGAATGGGGGGGGGGTCATGCACAAAGGTGCCCAAAATACTCTGTTCAGTTTAAACAGATGATATGCACTTATATTTTAAATCACGTTCTACTCTGGAACTCACATTTGGGACCATCATTTGCACATACAAACAGCAGGGCAGGATATATGGACAGCTTGCAAGGGGAAAAAAAAAAGATTTGGGCTGCCATCCTGCTAGTTATGATGGCATAAGTTAAACTTGCAGCCTTGTTCACTGCTTCGTGTTCACACACGGTTGCAGTCCTGAGCAATGGAGTTCTGTGGTGCTTGTGAGTGAGATGCTGAGGATATGGGCTGAGTGAGGATGGTGGGACCAGCTCCATCCAGCCAGTGAGTGACAGTGAGAGGAGCAGAAACAAGGACCTTTTCACAACTCTTCTGTGCGTCATTACCCGCTAGTGGGAGGTGACTGATCACGTCATCCTGCAGCACCCCACACTCCAGCACCACAGAACTTAGCTGCTTTTAAGGTGAGTTTCATGGGCAAACTCAGGAGATGGAGTGTAGCTATAACATGGTAGACATGCCTCTGATGCAATATCTCAGTTTAGGCTTTCTGAAGACTTAGCCAAGGGGTCTGTGGCCATTCTTGGAAATGATTGAAGCAGTGTATTGAAAACATGACTAAAGAAACTACCTCAGCAGGAGGACAAAGAGAAACAGAAAGACATTTGGCAGGCTCATTGACTACAGTTCTCAATCAATGATGTCATGCAACATTATCTTTGTCAGACATGCATATAACTTGCTGATACCACTTAGTGCTAGCCAGAGGTATATAACCTGGTGATGCCAGTTGGTTCTAGCCAGAGGTATGGGCCTCAGACCTGCTTGGAGAGTGGGGAATCACCACCCATCATTGTATGAATGCTGTATAAACATTCCAAACACCCAATTTCAGGACTTCTGTATTTTTCAGCGGCCTTTCTGCTGAGATAACCCACCAAAAAAGTCCCACATAAAAAAGGGGCCACATAGAGCCACAATCTGCTCACCCTTGCGTTTGTACCCTAATCTATTATTTGACCATTTTGATATGTCAGTTGATAACATTTTTTTTAACCATTCTAATATTCTTTTAGGACTTTCAGTTCTTCTAGAACTCTTTCATGGCCATTATGAACTGGGACTTTTGCCATACAAGATAAAGGGGGGGGGGGACAGGAAAAGAAAAGAAATCTCTTTACAAATGAGGCTGTAAACTATGATTCATATGAGAGATGACATCTCCTATAATTGCATCTGAGGGGAATGCCTGGTGCCCTCTGCCAGGAACTTATTCAATTATACTCATTGCCCTATGCTTCTCTTTCTTTTGTATTGGCCAGGGCCTCATTCTGAGAAATCCTTTGCAATCTTCGTCTCTCCCCACCACCACCATGCAGTTCTGATTAGCTTTGCTATTACTGCACTCAATGGCTTTTTTTATTGGGTGAATTGGCTCCTGAGGCAGTGTGTTTTTATTACATTTCACCAACAAGCAAAGGAAAGATCTGGAAATATTCCTTTAGCTTTGGAGGTCAGAAAGGCGATCTCATTACTACCTGCTTACAGAAGCCTGTTGGGAAGCTAATACTGTCTCCCACTTCCTATATTTATCTATTTATTTATAATAAAGGGCAGGTCTTCAGAGGACATGAATCACCTTTTCATTCCCCCACCAAAAGAACAAATGGGGACATGAAGTGTTGTTTTGTCCTCTATGAGTTTCATTTTAGCATTGCTTCATGCCATGGAAGACCATGGCCAAATCTTATGCCAGGCCATACAAAGAGGAACACATAATAGATTAGCGGGTCTTTAGCAACAGACAAACTGCAATTCAAGCTCATTGCAACAGGGACGAACAGCTGGATCTTTAGAGTGTTCTGCTGACTCAAGCTGAGTCCTTTTGACACTGGCAGAAGTGAATGAGAATCAGAGACAAGGCACATCGAAGGACATAGTAAATACTGGCTATATTACCACCTGATACATGAGACTCATGAGGACAAAATAAATGCCATTTCTGTTGGGCAGTGTATGCAGCCAGACAATTTTGTGCTAATTCTTACCTATTGTTAGTTGGCATTTCAGTAGGCTACTACTTTTAGGAGACATAATACCATTTTCTGTATGCACATGTGATATGCCTGCTATATATGACAGGATATGTATTTTCAGTATGAGGAGAATAGTAGTTCAGTATAAAGAGAGCAGTAGTTAGCTGTGCACATAATATTTGCCATGCACTTTATGTTGTCCTCTTGTTAGCAGCACATGCAGGAGTAAGTCCACCTTATTTTTGCTTGTTACATAAGTTCGTAATTGCTTTGTCCTGAAGGGGATCCCCAGACTGCTGCTATAGCCCTGTTCTTTTGGCCATTATGTGGCTGGTGGAGAACAGCGAGTGATCAGAGAAGTGTCTGGCTTTGTGCCTGTACATCAGCCACTGAAACCCCTGGAGGAGGAAACTTCATGTTTCTTTTTAAAAGGTATTTCCTGGGCCTAAAATGTCAGGGGTGTGTGGGTTGTGATGCAGGGAACATTAAAAAAGATGTGAGTAGTGCTGGGGAATATTGGAAGCCTTAAGAAATGTGAGTGGGAAATTCAAAGTGGTGCACCAGCCACAATTTCTCCAGCTGTGTTCTATGGTGAGACATTTGGAGGACTTGTATTATCAAGAGATATACTAGCATAACTGATTAAGCACAAGTCTCTGACTTCACTGGTTAACAGGATTTCATGATACATAATGGAGTGCTGCTGTTCTAGAAAAAAGGTTCAAGTTGATAAGGCTGAGTATTCCTGTGTAAGAACAGAATCTTTTTCTGAAATAACCTCAAGCCACAAAAAATAAGGATTCCTTGCTTTCCCAGGGGTGTTTTCAGGGCTGCACATTTGGACATGATGACCACCACACATGTATGGGTTTATATTTCTGTTAGGGACCTTGATCTGAAAACCAGTGTATCAGGGAAAGAATGAAGAGATCGAGGAACAAAACACCTCTCAGGAATTATAAAATAAGGCGATTGTGAGGGGATTTGGAACAGGACTTGTAAAGTATGAAATGTGAGTAAATGACACAGAAAAACTGTAACTTTAGCTAAGTCAAATAAGAGCAAGAGACAGGGGATATTATTACATTATAATTTAACTGTTATACATTGTTTATGGTCCGAGACATTTTTCTTGCTGCTTTTCCCCAATCAAGTGCAATGAATCTTGCTTTCTGGATAGAAGTAGGTTAATTTGTAATATGAAAGATGCATTTAATCCAGCTTCCAGTAAGGCTAACTTACTGTCCTTCCTTACGGTAAACCACATTATAGAAATAGTTAAAGAGATATATCATTGTTGTATCATCAGGCAGCAGCAGATAGCATTGAATGCCTTTTGTCTGTTACCTGCTTTCTGTGGCCAGAAAATTATGTTTATTATTAATATAATTTCTAGAGAGAATGAAATACCCTAGCCACATAAATATGATCTGAGTTCATATCTGCCTCAACCAGTTTCATCAGTTGTGAGGACCTTATTTCTTTCATCTGGTCATTTTGAAATACTCAGTATTGTCATTATTTCAGTCATAGCTGTGATAAAACAAAATAAACATTTTCACATGAAAATATCGTTTCGAACATGTTTTTTTTTTTTAAAAAAATGAACATGTTAAGTGTGAAATATTAGGACTGAACAAGAAAGACTTGGGATATAACTGTCCAGGGAACACTTGGGAAGTCCCAAATATGGCCCCTCTTTAAGTTGTTGTCCTGATTTTCTTTTCTTTTCTTTTCTTTTCTTTTCTTTTCTTTTCTTTTCCTCTTTTTTTTCAAAAAAAAAAAATCTCACCTTTTATTTAGAGCACACTCATATTCCTTTAGCTTCTTTGCCCTGAGTAATACCACATGTTATGGTGTCTGTGTAATATGGCTTCTCAGTACAGTGATATATTCCCATTCTAGGGATGGGCCAACTGAATCCTTGAATCCTCAAATCCTGGGCAAGGATTTGAGATTCAGGGATCCAAATCTGCCTGCCAAAATGGGCAAATTGAATCTCTCAAATCCTGCCCCGGCCAGGGGGAGAAGGTGGCGGAGAGCATGATCTCACGCTTCCCGTGCTTCTCCCCCTCGGGCCACGGGCTGCTCCTGCTCAGGGTGGGCTGCAAAACCTGGTGGAGAGTGTGATCTCATGCTCCCTGCTCTGCTGCCGCTGGCTGCGGGTCTGATCCTGCCCAGGGTGGACAGCAAAAGCTGGTGGATAGTGTAATCTCTCACTGCCCATTGCTTTGCTGCCACCAGCCATGGGCCTGATTCTGCCTGGGGTGGGTGGCACAAGGTGACAGGGAGTGCGATCTCGTGCTCCTGCTGGCAGGATCCTGCCAGGACAGGGGGCAGAACATGGCCAGGTTTTTCAAAATTGGCGCCTCCGGGTCCCGCCAAAGGCCTGATTGGCTGGCAGCCCCTGGGTGCATGAAAATCATGGCATAAAGCCATGGGAGAGCTGGAGGCTGCCTGTGCCCATGGCTGCCTCCCTCTGCAAGGTAATAATCTGTATTCTTTTGACTTGAGACGTATATACTTAAGGTAGTAGATGAACATGTCAGTTGCATTTGTATCTTCTTAATAAGAAGTATGAGTAGGTTTTCCTAAACTGAAAACTATTTTTTAATTTCTGTTTCATTAAACAAAGATGTCAAATTCTGCTTCAAACAGACTTTTGAGTAGAGGTGCTTTCTTTCCCCTGCTTTTTCAAAAAAAAGTTTCAAAAGATTTGAGATTCTTGAGATTTGTGGATTCCCAGAACCTTCCAGGGATTCAGATCCAGATTCGGATTCAGAAAATTCTGGATTCGTCCCATCCCTATTCCATTCCTTATTTAGCTAAGAACAGTAATTTAAATGGTCATTAGGAAATACTGTCCTGAATCTCAATGGCCTTCATGGATATCCCAGGAAAACTTGAGGTGCTAAATAAAATCACAATATAATTCCATCTGTTATGTGACCACCCACGTGACTCCCACCCCTGCTTATCATGAAGCAGGGTGATTTCATAGCTCACCTTCTGGAATCCAAGGAGTCTGATATAGAATTCAGGGGTTTCTCCACATGACAGCTCCCGCCCTGAATCTGAGCATCTGGTAGCTAAGAGGCTCTCTCCTCAGCAGGACTTGATGGATACTAAAGAGATACCCCTGTCCTTTGAAGTCCACTGAAGAGAGAAGGAACAATGTCATAGGAGTCAACATTTGTTAAATAGAAAACCCTGAGTAATTAGGTGTTTGGCATCCAGAGTCAGCAGCTGCTCCTTATTGCTCAAAACCATTCAGTCTTCCCAACTGGCAGTCCCCTTTGTGCTTTTGTATTTTGCATGTGAGGGACGAAGGATTTTCAGTCTCTGGACTGGCTATGTTTAATGTGTCTTTGCTTGCCTTTTCTGTTTTGGTGATCTCAACTACTGCCTTCACGTAACAAACTCTGGTCAGGTTGAGACTTTTACATACCTTCCATAAACTTCCTGGATTACGTGGCATGGTCTGGATTGGCTTGATTTACCTGCACCTTCTTCCTCTACAACAAACTGTCTTTCTGAGTACTTGTTCTCTGACTGCAGGCAACAGTAGTCACTTCAGGCATTGGGACAGTAAGAGCTACATGTTCCAGACACAATCCGGAGCACTTCTCCTCCTCTCCAAACAGCTGTTTTCTAAATAGCTTGCTCTGAGGGGTTTTCACAGTCAAGTCGCTATGGAAGGATTGACTTGGAAAATTCCTGATCCTTTGAATCTGAGCTAGGCATGTGAGAAATGAGTGGCTCTGTGTAGAAGTTGTCACTAGTGGGGTGCAGGGGTATCTCTGCCACTCTGCTGCCACTCTTTTCCTCTCCTCTTCCTCTGTGTGCACAGAAATGTCTGATGCTGTTACCCCAAAAGGTGGGGACCTTGAGATTCACCAGTAGTGCCAGCATCTCCTTAAAAATGTGGGGAATTACAGCTCAAAAGAAGGCCTGCAAGAGGGGGGTAACCATTTATTGAGGGAAATTCACACACACACACAAGAAATCAAGCAGTCTCACAAACCATACAAGGCTAGTGAAGGGAAAACGTTTGACATAGAGATGGATTTCTGGTGAATAGGATGATATTTACTGGACTTGGAGAAGAGGATCAAAGATGAGTGGCTCAAACATGACAGTCTGAGGGCAGCATGGAGGAATGAGTGTCTGGGGTACAACATGATGCCCAAAATACTAGCAAAATGCAGGGGTCAGAGCAAAGGTTTAAATACCCCCTTTCCTATCCTGAAAGGGCAAGTGTAAATTGCGTTTCAGCACAGTAAACAAAAGCAGTCTGAAATATACTGATTGTCTTACTTTGGGTGACAAAGGGAGTCCTGACAGCCTCTTAATGTCTTGGTTGGGTAAGGTGAATAGGGAAGGTTTTGCTAGGAAATATGCACAGCAGGGGTGTTTGCCTGCTGTACCTGGGCAGTTTTGTTGGCTTTTGTATTCATATGTCAGCTTGTTGACAAGATTAGTGGAAGTCTATGCACTCCGGGCTTTCCTGCTTAACTCTTCTTGACCTTATGACTTGGCCATGCTGAGGCCATGCTGACCTAGCCCAGGTGTACAGCCAGAGCCCTGCTTGCCACATATTTCCTGGCCATAAGTGTCCAATTTTTATATATTTCATGCCAATTTTACTATCCCTCATGATGATGTATGCAAGGGATGGTAACACTGTTCACTCCTACCTTGGCCAGTGGAACAAGTGCAGCTGCTGTCCCCACCTCCATCTTCTCCAGCCTTTCTTTACTTTCTACTCCACTAGCAGGTTGAGACAGACTGAGAAGAAAGGGTGCTGCAAGTATTAAAACACGTGTAAAGGGGGGCTGAAGGACCTGCCATGTAATGTGGGAGATGGCAATTTGTGCTTTGGAGAGCATGGTCATGGGATGATTGGCCATTCATGAGGGCCCAGGAGCACTAATCAGCTTTTAAACAAGGTAGATGCTCATCACATGTTTTATTTTATAACATGCAGTCCCCAGTACCACTGGGAAAGGAAAGCAACAAGTAATTTTAACCATCTTATTCCACTTTGAGAAAGTCTGAGGTTTGTTCTGAACAAAGTTCACATGTTTTGCACAGAGGAAGTCCCAAAAGGTGAAAATTCTCATCATTCTAAGAATCTCTGACACTCAAGAAATACATTTTTCAACCATTTTTTCTGTCCTTATATAGTATCCTGACCAGTAAACTAAGAGACCTGACTTCTGTTCAAGAGATTTGCTCAGAACATTTCCAGAGGAAATATGGAATGGGAGTTTAACCACTGACTAATCAGCTTAAAGGATGTGCTATATAATGTTCCACCAGTTATTAGCTGATATGCTGTGTCCTGGGAGTTTTAGTGAGATTGCAAACATGACTCACAGAGTCATTTTTCCTTACCCATTTAACTTTTCCTTAATATAGAATATTTGTAAGAAAATTAAAATGCCCATACATACATCTTTTTGCCAGCCCATAAGTAAACTTTTTCACTGGCAATTTCTTTCCATTGAAAAGGAGGTATATATTATAACAATCACAAGTCATCTCAAACGCTATGGAAAATTTTAACATTGTGAACATTGCTTATAGGCAGCCATAAATCATCAGCAAAAAAAAAATCTGGATAAGCAAGCAAAATCCCTGAGCTTCATGAAAAGATCTATATGGGCAACTGTGTGCTGATACATTTCTGTCCAAACGCTGCAGGTAGCACTAAATCCAATATAAAGTTATGACAACAAGCATTTATATAAAAGGGATGAAATAAAGGTTCCATTAGACTATTGTAGTGGAAATTAAAATTAAAATTAAAGATTCTTTTAAATGCTGTACTCTAGTGGGGTAGAACTAATGGCTCCCTGAAATTTTAGGATCTAAATCTACTTGCTAGTTTCAGCTAGAGAAGATGTACTGAATCAGTTGCTGAATACCAAGTCAACACTTATCCAAATCCTATTAACTCTGTGAGCTTGGTCTAGTCTGAACTGACAAGTGAATTTAGGTCTTAGCAGTTTGTTTTCTTTGCATTATCTACTTTAAACAAAGATAGTTTGGGTGAACAAAATATTCACATATGCTACTAAAATGTCTTTAGCCGATGAATGTATTCAGTTTGCTCTATTGATGCATCAAGGAGAAATGCATTACAAAATTAGTTCATAATGGTAACAATTAGGGAAATGAAAAGCATTAAGTATTATATAGCTATGATGTTTTGAGATGCATAATCTATAAAACATTCCTTTCTCCCTTCACCATTAACTTCATGATGGTCTTCATTTAATTAATTGACAATCCAAAGACTCAGAGAGGCTGGACACTACCACAAATAACCCTACTTAAAAGAAAAAATCTGTATGCCTGAAACAAGCAAACAAATAAATTAATGTCTTTATTTACTGAATTTGTAAAGCAAGGTGGGAGAACATGTAACTGTCCAAATGCTGATGGACTACAACTCCTTTCAGCCCAGCCAATGCAGCCCTGCCAAGCATAGCCAGTGTTGATGAGAGCTGCAGTATGACAGCATCTGGTTGCCTACACATTTTCCATCCCTTCCATTAAAGCTGGACCAATGGTTCACAGCAAATTGGGCTGAAATCAAGTTGTTCTTTGTAAGCCCATCCAAAGAGAAAATGGGAACATGAGCATCTTTGTTAATCCTCCCTGGTATACCATGATGATAGCTTTGGCCATTTGAATCTTTGCTTTATTGCAGCTGCATGTCATCCCCCACCACTTCAACAACCCTGTGAAAGCAGTTAGGGGGCAGGTGTGTAGCTATGGGGGAGATGAGGGTGTTGCCCCTCAAATAAGACTTCTACCTCCAAATGAAATTTCCCTTCAGTCCCCAACTTTCTAACATTTCAATAGCTTAAAACTTTGGCTGAACATTTAGAAATCGAGTTCAGGCCAAAAAGGGGCGGGCAAAATGACCACGGGAAGATGAACACAGCCATGAGAGTGCTAGGTATGAATAGTCTTTAGTGTCTGATTCTCTGCTAGAAATTTGAGAACTGAAGAAAAATTTAATTGGAGTGGCAGACTTCTTATGCCCTCATTTCCCTGCCAGTTGGCTACATTCTTGTTTTGGGTTCTTGTAATATAATTGTTACTAATTGCTGATAACTTCCCAGGCTGTGGTATGATGCTAGGAGTTGTGGTATAGGATAGGAAAGGAAAGTATTAGAGGAAGCAGTGCTTTTATTATACTATTTTGAACTCTCTTTAAAGCTATTATTTGTCTCTTGCCAACACCAGTCCATGCCTGCCTTACTGTGGTAGCATAACTCTCGCTGACTTGAACAGAAGATGAGTTAAATTAGCGAAAGGAATGAGACCTTGGCTGTGTAAATCCTTGGGGCCTATTATCAGTCACATGGCCCTTTCTCACAAAGCGAATCCTGCCAAAGTCTGGCTTCTGGAAAAGGTCAGAGTATTTCATTGACAGTTTGTTCCAGAGCCGTGAGTGCAAAGCATAAGCACATGACAGAGTTCTAATAATTTTTTGACATCCAGCAGATCAAAAATACACAGGGGTATTTTTGATGGGGAGTTGTGGTTACAAAAGAGGGAACTTCTTTGTCTCTGAAAGAGTGGAAAGGTTTTCTAAATGGAGAAGTAAAAGGGTTCTGAACAATAGCTGCTCCTTTTAGAAGTAATTAACCTTCATATACTGTCTGCATTATTAATGCTGTGGAATTATCATAATTTCCTAATGTATCTGAATTTCCCCCCAATATTTCTGTTTAAATAAAGGTAAATGAACTGAATAAAAGTGTTGTCATTGGTTTTCATTGTTGGGCATGCACTTTCTTTCTCTCCTCTCTTTCTTCTGTTCAAGTCATGATTTTGAACTTGATTATATAGAAGAATTGTTGATGCACGGAAACAAGAGTAAATTGTTCTCTGGTATCCTTCTACATCTCTCTTTTCACCCCCCACTTTTTGCTTATAGTTTTACTCCTTGGAATGTTTATAAGGATTCCAAGAGACTACAGCAGCTTCTTTCAGTCACCTGTTTTTTAAACAGAAGGCAGAATTCTTGGGCCAACAGATAGGAAGATTTTAAAGCAGGGGCAGACAAGGTGTGATGCTTCAGACTACAGCTCCCAGCTCCCAGTGATGAAGAATGCTGAGAGCTGCAGTCCAACAATATATGGAAGGTTGCATTTTGTCCAGCCTTGTTCTAAAGTCTATACGATGAGCTAGCTTCTTTCTTTCTTTCTTTCTTTCTTTCTTTCTTTCTTTCTTTCTTTCTTTCTTTCTTTCTTTCTTTCTTGTTTTTATTAGATTGACAGAACCATTAATTTGGAGGGGGGGGGCTGGCAAATCTTTGGAGTTTAATTTGGTATTCTTATTTATACTCTAAAGGCTGCACTCCAAGTCTATACTCCAAGGCTGGTTTTACAGGGTTGGCACAACTCATTTATGTTTAGAGTAGGCTAGACCTTAGAAAAGATACTTTTTTTTGAGCTGCAATTCAAACTTCCTGTCTTGCTATCTTGGCTCAGAAATTGGGGTGGTGAAGGGGAACAAGGGAAGCTTTAGTCAACAAAGTTGCTTTTTCAAGCTCTGAAGCAGATCATTGATATCTAAGGTTCTTATAAATTAATTGTGACTAAATTAAATTTCACTGATTTCAGTGGGTCAGTTCTGACCCATTACTCTGTCTTGATCTAAGACATAGCATTTCATAAAGAGAGAGGGATATTTTTAATACAGATGTAGCTTTCCAAAACCATTGAACCAGTAGTTTTTTCTGTATATTTTAAATATTAAAAGCACAGAACTGTAATTTACCTCTATATCTTAACAAAATATTTTCTCATGTGCTCTCACATGCATTTAGATTAGGCAGGAAACCCTACTGAGCATTCTCTTTTATTTGTACAAGATTTTAATATGCTAGTACCCAGGCATTCTCTACAGATGCACTGATATATGTGGAATTCACTCACTTGTTGGTGTAGTTCCATCACTTCTAAAAGCAGCCAGTGTGAAAAAAGACAGAAACTTAGGTGTTTGGCTAGCCTTTGAGACTACTTTTTGAAAAAGTGCTGTTTGACACAGGTTAAATCCATTTTGTTCACTCTGCGTTTTTAGTGACCTGAATTGCTCTGTTAAAGCACAATCTTAATTGGCAAAAGTAGTGCAATACTGGGTGAGCTTGCACTAGGGCAACTGAGACTAGGCTGAATCTCATTCCCTCCCTAGCTAGCATGTTAGAAATTAAGTCTATCCCAGTACCAACCTAACTTTGCACTAGCATTGCAGAAACCTTGCAGTTTGTACTGGTTTTGTATCACCATCGTAGAAGTGTTCCTGGGCTGAAAGAAGGTTGGATTTGGGATAACTTGGCTCTTCCTTGCTACATTTCTTCTCTACCCTCTTCTTGGCCTTTCTGCTTATACAGCAGTTCTACCAGTAGATTGCTCTGTAGACAAATCACTGAGATTAGCCAACAAAATAAGTTTTTCCTGGTGGAAGGGCATTTTTCCAATTTTCTGACAGTGGAAGCTGCAGCCTAATCCTAAACCCCTACAGTCAGCATGTCTTTGAATTACAATTGCACTGTTGTTGTGTTTTCATATAGTGAACCACTTTGTCAGCTGATTTGGCAAAGCAGTATATAACTAATATAAAATAAAAATGATGCACATATCTGTTCAAATTTTTGTACTGCCCCATATCAATATTCCAGGTTGAAGAACAAAATATGGTTGCCTACCATCAAAGTTCCCCATGGAAAATTATCACCAGATATGCACTCCTGCTCAACTTTGCTTATTTCTTTATAATGTGAGTCATCTCCATGTAATCCCATTTATTATATTTTTCAGGGCTCCTTTTGGAAATGTCTTTTGGAATTTAGCTCAGTACAGAAGTATGCAAAGTGATCCCAAGGTGAACATGCAAATATGGCAGATGATAGGCACTCCCTGATGGGAGAAATAGAATGACAAAAGCAGATCAGTTTAGGTTAATGAGAAGCTATTTATCTTCTCTTCTACATGCACGAAGAAGGCTCTGTTGGGAGAATTACTGTCTGTCTCAATATAAGCCACTTGGTGAATTTGAAGTCAAACTGACAATGATTGCCATGCAGAATTATTTTAAGGATACTTTCATAAATCATGAAAGTGGCCCCAGAAGAAGTCCATATGCTGATATCTAAAGTAGAACAGTTATCCACCTTAGCGTTTATCAATGACTACCACTTCCATCCAGTGGTTGTATAATCGCATTGACACACAGAACAGGTTTTGCAGATCTTACTTTTGGAGTTCTTACTTTGTTTGGCTTATTGCAATGTGTGGCAAATAATGTGAGATCATATTGGGCAGGACCCAAAAGTAGACTTCTGTTTGTAGAACAGGAAAATCCAATGGAAGCCAGAGGAAAAGATATCCTCCCCTCACTCCATCATGAAGGTGACTCTAGCGAATAGTCCACAGAGTTTTCTAAGGGGTGAAAGTGTGATATAGTGGTCTAAGTGTTAGACTAAGGCATTGGGAGACAAGGGTTTAAATGGATACCCATGGTGTGACCTGACAAGTCACACTTTCTCAGCTTTAGAGGAATGCAAGGGCAAACCCACTTTTGCCTAGAAAACCCTATGATAGGTTCACTTTAGCATCATCATAACTCAGAAATGACTTGAAGGAACACAACCACCACCACCACTACCACCACCACAACAACGGGTTGAAACGGTTAACAACTTTATTGTTCCAAAAACTTGCAGACAGAAGGAAAACCCTCCAGAAATGTTTTTTCAGAGGACTAAAAGGTCTAATTAAATCAGTACCATAGGCTAACATTGGTTTTGAGAAACTGGATACCTGCCAGAGGCACAGACAAAATGGAGTCAGCCTAACTTCTCTTTGGAGGAGCTTCCACAACCAAAGGGCTTCTACCAAGAAAACCTAGTCCTATACATCCATCACCAACCTGGCCTCAGGAGAAAGTGGGACATGCAAAACAACCTCTATTGTGGATATCAAATTCTGGGTGAGTTCATATGGTGAGTTTATATGGTTTAAACAGCTTGCTTAATCCCTGCACACCCAAGTGCCACCATCCAGATGCTGCCTTAATAGCCTTACATGACCATCTCCTGCTGGGGCTAGAGCTCAAGGATAATTCTCTTTATGAATGAATCCCAAAGGATAGGGAAGAAAGTCTGACTTCATTATTCTTCTCCCCACTTTGGGTGTTTTGTTTTGCAAGCATCTGAGTAAGACACAGTGTGGTCAAGTGGTTTTTGTGTTGGACTAGGTTTCTGGAAGATCAAGGTTTAAACGTCTGCTCAGCCATGGAAACTCACTGGGTGACCTTGGGCAAATCACACTCTCTCAGATTAAGAGGAAGGCAATGGTAAACCCCTTTAAACAAACCTTGCCAAGAAAATTGCTAGAGAAGGTTATCAAGGCCATTTCCGCATTAGTATTTTAAAATGGTGCAGAGTGACCTCCAACGGAGGTCTTCTGCACCATAGAGTGGACTGAGGTTGACTACTTTTTGTAGTTCCACACCTCAATCCACGCAGGAGCAACCAGAACTGGTCGCTCGGCGTGTTTTTTAAAAAACTCTTTTTCGTGGTTTTTAAAAATCACGGAGCGCGCAACCCCATTCTGCTCCGTCGCCCAGCTCCGGAGCAGATTTGCAGGTGCGCGCAAGTGTGTGCCTGCAGATCTGCTGGGGGCGGGCTTCTGGCTGGTGAGCTTCTCCGGTTGGTGGAGAGCCTCCACCAACCGGAAGCCGCCATTTGGGACGCCGGAGGACTGCGGAGCAGCGAACTCACGCTGCTCCTCGTGGCAACTGACTCGCCCAGCCACTGGTAAGCTCCGTTTTCGGGCGTTTTCGGGCACCCCCCCCCACATGCAGAAAGGGCCCAAGAGTCAGAATCAATGTGAAGGCACACGACAACAACAAATGATATTGTTTCACAGCTGACCAGAATACTTCTCATCAGTATAAATTCATTTCCAGTTCTTAATCACATTCTCCCTCAGCTAACGAAATTGTAAAGGTCTATAGGTGACCCAATGAAAACAAACTGGCCTAAATTCTATTGTTAGTCCTGACTAGATTACAATCATTGACTAAATCAGGTTCACCATGTTGAACAACATTAATAGAATCATAGTTTCCAAACTGAGGTAAGTAATAGTCCCATTATATTCTGTGCTGGTCAGGCCAGTCTGGAGTACTGTGTTCAGTTCTGGGCACCTCATTTTAAGAAAGATATTGACAAGTTGTTCAGAGTTCAGAGAAGGGCAACAATGATGAGAAGAGAACAAAACACATGAGGAAGAGAAGACTGAGGGGTGACGTGAATGCACTCTTTAAACACCCCAAGGACTGTCACAGTGAGGAGGGGCAGGCCTGTTCCCTACTGCCTCAGAGGATCGGACCAAATCTAATGGTTTGAAGTTACAGGACAGTAGACAAGTTTCACTGTATAGCACTGTAACTACAGCGTTTACATACACACAAATCACCAACAGGATTTTGGCCATTATTTTCTGCTCAGACAATTCTGTCCGTAGAAGAAAATGCTATACAAAATACACATGCAGTTTTTTGCGCAGAATAAGTCTCAAAGTGCAAGGATTCCCAATAGACCTAACTTTTTTTTTTTACTTTTAAAAATATTTTCTCATATTCTTTCCATACTTAATTCTTCCACTGCAGAATGAAAAGTGCTCTTTAAAGTGAAATTTGGTGGAGTTCTACTCCTTGGGTTGCCTCTGTTCAGGTAATTTTCCCCAAGGGTGTTGTTGCTGTGTGTCTTCAAGTAATTTCCGACTTCTGGTGACCCTAAGGTGAACTATGACAGGGTTTTCTGAGGCTGAGAGTGTGTGATGTGTTCAAGGTCACCCAGTGAGTTTCCATGGCCATAGTCCAGGGTCATAGTCCAATGCTCAAACTACTGGGGGGCATTTAATCATATCTCCTTTACCCTGATATCTGACGTTCTATCATTAAAAAAAAAATTCTTACACATTCCAGGGAAGTAGATTTTCATTCTATTTTGTTTCCCTTCTGCACGCTAATATAATATAAGTGTTGCCATCACTCTGGCACTGGTTGGCCTATTGGCCTGCTCTTTCTGATAAAACATTTACACTGTTTTCAATACGTACAGCTGCCAATGAGAGTGAGCCAGGTCCTCTTGCATCACTAATGCATGCTGAACAAAACTTCTGAGGCATGAGAGCAGCCAATGTGAATGGAAACAATCACTGAGCCTTCTGAAAAGGTCACTGAAGACATGATTAATAATATGAAGCGCTTGTCTCAACACGGCTGCAAAATATTCAGTTGACAAAAATAGTAAATTTTTTGGGAAAAATATGAGCAATAACATGAGAAGATGGCTAAGAAGCTGTTAGTCAATTGTTCCCATGATGTACCATTCATATTTCTGCAATAGCAACATTACACATTGCAGTGCAATTCAAATGAAGGAGAAGAAACTTATTGGAGCACATATGTGAATATGCCGCAGCACAGGAAAAGAGTGATTTGTCCATCTCTCTCATAATGAATTAAACATCATTGCATAACATATAATCAAAGTCTATGTCTGAGCATGAAGAAGATCCACTAAGTTTCATGGGACTTAATTCCAGATAAACAGGTAAAGGATTGCCAGTCTAAATAATGAATTTTTAAAAACGTAAACATTTACAATCATTTAAGACTTCCAAACAATGAAATCATGGTCCAAAAGCAGAAAAAAAATTGAATTACTACTTTGATACTCTGGAGTTGCAAAATGAAAGCATTTCTCCTGCTGTAGTCCAAACAAACAAACAAAAAATACATGTCCAAAAACATTCTCTCTGCAGTCCCTTTCTTCTGCGACTTTTTATACCTTTAGCCTTCAGAGGTTATCAGTGAAATGAAAACTGTCCCATGCTTTCTACAAATGTCATGTGTGATTTCCCTAAGACATTCTGTAAACATTTGTCTTACTTTTGTTTCCTGAGGGGGTGGAGAAACTATGCAGTCATGAAACTTAGAATGTTAGCTGAGGAAGTGTATGAGGGAAAAGCACAAGATCCAATCTACTGACCTAGAAACCTTGGATTCTCAGTCAACATCTGTGTCTGAGGACCAACCTGCTGATAAACCAACATGTCCTAGCATCCATTTCCTGTTCCTGCCATTGAATCTGTAAATTTCTGTCTTGGCTCAAATCCTGATCTGTCAGACTCATTACAACCCTTTGATATTACTTTCTAGAATCATTCAAACCTTATTAACTTCTAGTATTTGATTCTAGCCTCATTGAATTATTACTGTGTTCAATTGTTCAATTATCATTTTTATTCTCAGCCAAGATTGTATTCACTTCTAATGGTACATCCTGGTACATCCATATTCGGGGAGGGGGTTGGATCACAAGACTTTACTTAGCTATGTAACTAAGATAGATAAACAAGTGAGTAGCTGATCTAGAATCAGGCCATATACTTTTAACTGTTATAGAAATTTATTAATTAAAATATTTAGGGAAACAAAATCACTAGTAGAGAAATTAAACTTGCTTATTTCCAGTTTGTTTCCAAAGCTGTTTCCTGAAAACAGGGTTTAGGATCATATTGAGACTGAAGAAACAAAACCACAATAATAATTCAATGAGGCTAGAATCAAATACTAGATGTTTATAAGGTTTGAATGATTCTAGAAAGTAATATCAAAGGGTTGTAATGAATCTGACAGATCAGGAACAACACAATTATGGGGTAACATCTGTTTACACACAAGTCCAAAATGTTTATTCTATTTCACATAAAGAACAAATAAAGCTTCTACATGACTTGATTGCCCCATTTACTTCAGACATCTCCATATAAGGTGGAGGGGCATAATGGTAGGGAAGTGCACATGGATATATTCTTAGAGGTGTATAGATTATAAATAATAGATTGATTGTGTTGATTGTACTAATTGGTTGCATTGATTTACAATATTTCTATGCCACTCTTCAAATATGAACTCCAAGTTCTAGGCATCTTCAGTTGAAAGATCTCTGGAAATGTATGTCTAATGGTGTTGTGTACTAGTGTAGGAGAAACTATTTTAAACTCATGATCAGAAGGCTTGTGGTTCCAGGAATGCCATGCAGTTAATACAAATTTCAACAATAGATATTGTAAATGTGGATCAAACACTGGAGAGATCCACCCCCCCCCAACACACACACACACTGTGGAAGTGTAATAAAACAAGCACTCTAGATACAACTTAAAGTTGCAACGGAAGTACTAACAGAAGAACTAACAGAATTAGATCCAATAGCATTTTGTACTGACTTGAGCAGAGAAAGTATCTGTACATTTAAGAGTACTAATATTGCCATCAGCACAATCTTACATAAATGATGGAGACAACCTCACATTGCTGCAGTTGTCAGTTTAAGGCCCTAAAACAGTAGAGAAATCTCAAACCACAGTTGATTGATTTGGCAGTCAAATTTACCGTTCTTGTGTCTTAAACTGAATGATGCAGCAGTGTCAGTGTACCAGCTTTTAGCTACAATTACAGTGGTTCTAGAGGATGCATAACACATGAAAGGGAGCAGCTTGATTTTTCAATGCAGCCATTGTGCTTTTACTGTCTATGACACGGTGTTGCTATATTTCCACAAGAATGTGTCAGAAAGAGACATTAAAAGGAATGATTTCCAAAACTCTTTGCAAATCAGCATTTTTTTAGTGCTGAGCTTGAAACTGTCAGTCCCCGATATACTGTCTTAGAGAGCCAGGGCCTCTGAGAATAATGGCACAAGAGAGACCATGTCAACTCTGTGTGACAGTAATGATGTGGAAGAAGTCAAAAGGCCTACTTGGCCTACAAGAGGCAACCCAAGTTGAGAGAGATCTGATTCTGATTAGTTTGCTAAAACCTCTTATACCACAGAATTAAAGAATACCGCTACAAAGAAGACAATTAAAAGTTTAAATGAAAATTTGGGACTGAAGCTATTTCCTGTAGACTTGTCTGAAATTTTGTATTTTTCTTTTTTATAGATGTGTGTGTGCGTGTACATATATATATAGATATATATATATATAGAGAGAGAGAGAGAGAGAGAGAGAGAATTAATATATTTTTATATATGGAATATATAAATATAATATGTTACTTTATATAAAATCTCTTTAAATTGAAAAATAATACAGCCCTTCATCTTTTTGATTTTAAAAATTAATCAAGACATGCACTGAGGTTTTTTTCAGGACTGCTTATTAGTAGTGGTACTATAACTATTGCTGTGACTGCTGTGACTGGTGTGACTTGTAGTTCTTTAGTGTTAATGTGACTGAACTGATGTTTTTCCTAAATTCAACAATCAGCTCCATTCCAGTTCTTTCTAGCATTACATGTCCTGGTCAACTTACACCTCTCACACACTTGCCTGTAGTTTTCTACGAGTAGTTCTTATTGTGCTTCACAAATAAAAAGGTAGCTGTGAAGGGCTGGAAGGCTGGAATCTTTATAATAACCACTGGCTGGGATGACTGCATGCTTAATATTTCTCTTTGGGATGCATTTCTGGTTAAAAATTAAGGATGCAAAAAGTACTTGCAGTTTTTCCCCTCTTTAACAAGAAAGGTCGTCTCAACATACTGGGACATCCTGCTAAGATAATATTCAGTCGCAATGAGAATGTTGTTGTTGTTGTTAAACATTTTGCAAAAAAAGTCTGCTCCCTGCAAAAAACTTTGACGTTTGTGTGGGTGTGTTTTAAAATTCAAAAACTTTGGCCAAGATTTCACACTGTCAGATGCAGCCATGACAATGGATCTCCCTTGTTGTAGCTACTTATGCCAATGTCACTTCCCCAGAAAACTACCTCTTAAGCAAGGCAGTGCCCCAGCTAAAGAGTTTCCACAGTGCAACAGATCAAGGTGACGGGAAATGATGTCTGAAGCTTTCTCTTCTCGCAGGAAGCACTGAGAAAGGCAGATGGAGAGACTCCCAGAGCCCCACCACAGCTGCTTGTCTCAACACACCCCATGACCAGGACAGTGCTGCAAACACCATTTCTCAGCACTCCAATCTCTAGTGCCTCATGGATTATTCAGCTGGGGTGCTGTTTGGCTAAAGAGGAGATTGTTGTGGTCATGTTTGATCATTAATGATCCTAAATGTGAATCCCACAATTTACAAGATGATAAATTCAGTTAACAACTGAATAGGATACCAGCCACTAATTTTGCATGAAAAACATTATATTTTGCATGGCACAGTTTTCTGTACCAAAATTTTCTTTTTTGCATAAAAACAGTGGAGATTTTTTCTGCCAGGAAACTGAAGCTTTATGGATAAGCGACTTCCCCAATCCCCCCCAAAAAGTCTCAAAATGAGAAAAATCATGAAAAAATGTGCAAACTTTTTCATAATCTCACCTGGCAGAAGAAAACATTATGATTTAACTGTTGAACTTGCTTAGAGTAGTTATGATGTTATTTATAGCTGTGCTTTGGTAGGTTGTTCACAACCAGCACATTCTGGGAAACTGGCTTGTTAGATTGTTGCAACAAATAATAATAATGGATTTTTAATCACTTTTTAAATTCTTCACCATGCTGGCAGTTCCATTTGTATGAATGTCGACATACATGCATGATCATGTACGTGCCACATAAGGATACTACTTTATGTATCTGATGTTCAGCTGTTAAAGTTTGTAGATTCTTAACAGTTTACAAGATGAGTTGTTTCTCTCATTTCTAAACTGCCCAATGTTATATACTGACATACTTGCATTGTTACCGATGACATTAACACCTAGATCAAGGGAACAAGCAACATCTCTAGAAGCCACTCCACCCAGAACCTTATAATGACACTCACACACAGACACACACAATCATCACTTTCACTTTGAAAGCCTCCCTGTATGTGCACGTTAAGTACAAGTATATTCACAGTCCCAGAAGCCCCTAGCCCGGAAGTGAAAATCTACTTTTAAGTTAGCTGTGAAGGGAATAGGTGACTTGTTTGATGTTTTAAAAGACATTTTAATGAGGAAGTGCCACTTTTCTGAACTCTCCTTCTCTGAAAGTTTTTAAACAGAGGTTGGATGGGCATCGGTACTTATTTGTGTGTTCCTGTATGGCGTGGGGTTGAACTAGAGGGCCTTTGATTCTATGTTTCTTACCATTACATCAAGATATTTCAGCATCAAAATCAGACTAGAGTAGAAGGGCTGGCCGGGGTGGGGGGGTTCAAAAGTGGACAAAGCTATATGTGGTCCGTCTCTGAGCTATGCTTCTCTATCATTTGGTGACAGAAATGTGAAGATTCCTGCATCACATGTTATCCCATAAATGACAAACAGAGAAAATGTGAAGGTGTTACAGTCAAACAGACCTGATGATGGGTATTCATGAATATATCTTTTTAAAAAAATGCATACGGGAAGGGGAAGAGATAGGGCTCATTTGGGTCAAGGCCATGGTGTATATGGGTTAACCCTTTCTACAACACTCTTTTTATAATAAAACCCAACAAGAGGAAGAAAATTCTACTGGTGGCTTCTTTTCTTAGTGAAAGATTTAGGAAATTCCACCTTTCTTTCTTTCTTTTTTTTGAACTGGGATTCATTTATTCTTCCAGGTCCATGTCATCCCATGAAACCTTACTCCTTATACCCTACATCTATTTATTTAAAGGAATCAAGACTGTGGGTCTTTCAGCCTTACACTGTTTTAGTGCTGTTATTCCACTTTCAACATCCCATGGAATCCTGGGATTTGCAGTTTAGGGAGGGGCTTTTAGAATTTTCAGCCAGAGAGCTCTTCGGCCTCAGGAAACTACAAACCCTGGGATTCCACAGGATGCTGAAAGTGGAATAATAGCATTAAAAATTACTGTGTAGTGCGGATAGGCCCTCTCATGTAATCCTTGCCTTTTTTTCATATTTTTGTAGCTAGAGTTAAAGAAGGTGCTTTATCATGCAGAAGAAGTATCATTTCCATGGTGTATTCTCATCCAAGCACTCAGCACTCCTCTTTAGGAAGAATGGTTGCTCTCAAAAATAGAGTAGGGAATTGGGCTTTCTTGGGCCTTTTCTGCACAATGATGCTCTCTCATGTCATCTCGCCATAATCCTGGCAGCACTTCTGCTGGGACGGCAGCATGTTCCCAATGTTCCTCTCCTCATGTAACTAGCTGCCTGTGGAAGGGAGCGTGAGGGACACATTCTGTCCTTCCGGACTGCAGCTGACCTTCTTCCCATCTGCAGTAGGGGAGGAAGTGCATAGATCACACTTTTAGCCCTTCTGCATGACTGGCTGCAATGGAAGGCTTGCACAATCGGGGGGCATTGATGAAGTTTCTCCATCAATGATATAGATCATGAACATACTGGATGGCAACATGAGAAGGGCAGAACTGTGATGACATCATGCAGAAGCACTGTAACAGTCCTGGTCATCTCGTGTCCCCATGCTGGGATGCCGTCGTCCTGCAGAAAGGGCCTCAATGGCAGGTCCTTGTAACTTTCTGTCCTTACTAAAAAAGCCTTACAGTTAGCATGTCACCCTTGCATGTATGCAGAAATTATATGGGTATTTTCTGTGGCTTTGTAAAAATACAGTTTCCTCAATGAGAGCAATAATTCCATTCTCTCCCCTTTTTTTTTCACATGGACGAGTCAGAAGTCATACCAAAGTGAGGAAAGGGAGAAATGGAAATTGAGGAGCATTCTCCAGAGTTCAGAACTCTTCAAATGTACTTACTCCATTTGTGATGCATATTCCTTTTAAGAGACTTCATTTTGATTTAGAGAAAATTATTCTGCTGGTCTATGAATAATATCATTTAACTTTAAAATATCTACTTTTCTTAAGCTTTTTTTTTAAGTCTTATTATAGGGATATGAGCTGCATCTTGAATAATTTTTTTGCTGAAATTATATCAGTGAAATTACAGCTGTTCTCACTTCAGTGGCAGATCTTTAAAAAGTGATGGACACTGGAAGTGTTTTTGCTTTATGCTGGCAAACATATTCTGTTGTGCATTCTTAAACTCAGTGAAATCTATCATTTGGATCCTAGGGCAAGTTAATTCAAGAAAGTTCATGGAAGAAAAATTTTCAGACCCTCCCTGGCAGCTTGCTAAGAAATAAGCCATTGAATTCTGTAAAGATCATTCCTAGTTTACTGACTAAAAGATCACTGTTTAAATGGTTAGGAATTGGAATGTTGCTTTCGAAAAGTAATTACTTTAGTTCTAGTTTCAGGAATCCCAAAATTATTAACATACAGTAACAACATTTAAGTAACTGTGTAGTTTTACCATTTCTCAGGAAAAAAAAATTCCTTTGGAAAAGAAAATCTACAATTCTCAAAAACTTTTCTAATTCTTTTTTTTATCAAAAAGAAATACACCAGAATGCCACTGATTGGTGGCCCATGGTAACAAATGCGGTCTCCCTATATCACCCTAATTTTCATGTCTGCACCCACCAGAGAGCCCTTCCACAGAGCATAAAATAGTATCTGAATTGTACAATGTTCTTCAACTACCATTTAGCCCCTTTTTAACTATGGAAATTCCTAGAAGTTACAGTTACAGCAAAATTACCTCTCTTGAAATTGCTTTCATAATGTAATGTAATTATCCTTTTGAAGTTGAAACATGTGAGATAATTACAAGTAGCTTTGCTTAGGATCCAGGCATTGTTTGGACCAATTCCTGTCTCTTAATAGTTAGTCTATATGCATGTTTGTGTGTGTGTGGCATTTGATAGATAAAATGGAATTGTACTTTAAAGTTGGCATGTTCTGTGATTTCATGTTTGAACTTTGGCAAAACTGAAACAAAGCCATGTCAACAATTTGAACCTACCTGAATTAGTACATTTTACATTACATCTCCCATGTGGGAATTAGCAAAAATCTTTGTATAATTCCTTGCAGTTTGAGGCTAGGAAGTGGCTGAACAGTTTGATAACAATATGCAAAGGACCAGAGAAACTTATAAACAGCTGTCTTACCCAACAGTCTTACTCCTGTGTCTTTCTATGAAAATGGCAGCAATATCAGTTACGTTATTGTTGTTGTGTCCCTTTAAATAGTTTCTGTCCTAAAAAATAGGTACAACTGTTCTCAGCATGAAGAAGGCTGCCTTGTGCCTGTCCACACTAAATTTTTAAAAGTAGTAACTTATATTCAACATTAACATAGTTAAATTCACTGGAATTTAAGCCCAGACTTTTTAAGAGTCAACCACTCCAAACCCTAGACCTGGATTCACAAATTTGCCAATCTGGGGTTTTCATTTTTAAAAAAGTTCATGATCTTGCTATCCAAAATATGGAGAAATTTATCAAATTTGGTAAGTAGAAAATTAACTGAAACAAATTTTTCATCTGTCTGTACTCTTATCTTAGTAGAGAGAATCAATAAAAGCTCAGGCCGATAGAAATTTGTTCATCTTTAAGTTGCCCTTATTGTTTTTGCTTTGCTTTTCAAACATTGTGACCAGTATGCATCTCATTTTTAAAACTCTTAAAATCCAAAGTAGAAGAAGGAGAAATGGCATCAGCAGCTGCTTCCAACACGAGGATCTCTGCATCCAAAGAAGCTCTGAAGGAAAGGGGTGAAGCTTCCCTCATTTTTTTCAGATGACATCCTGGGAGGGAACCTATTCCTTTTTAAAATTTAGAAGAAGCCCCACAGCAGCCCAGAGCCATGAGCTCCCTTCCTCACATTGAGTTTTTGGATCTGAAATACCCACAGGACAGATCTGGAAAGAGAAGCAAGATGCACAAAGCCTTCTGAGCTGTTCCAAGGCCCTTTACAGAACACTGTAGTGGTTCTATTTAAACAGCAATCCACCACCTTTGGCCACCTTTTTCTTTTTTTAAAAAAATGTAGATGTCACCATATTACTTGAAAAAAAATAGCAAAGATGGGGGGCAGTTGTGGATGTCTGGCAGCTGATGATCTAATTTCTGTTTTCCCCACAACTTCCCTCCCCACAAGCCTTAATCTGTCAGCTGGAAAAGCTGTGCAGCTTCCTGCCATCTCAGATGGAAAAAAAAAATTCTCACAACTCCCAACAGTGCAGGGAGAAAAAAATAAATGAATTTTCCCTGACACTCACTGGGATGGGGAAATCAAGAATTACCATCCCTAGTACACAGTTTTAATAGGCATCATCATCATTGTCATTGTCGTTATTGATGATTAACATTGCCCTCCTAATGAGGAAGAAAAAATACATTTTTCCATTACCTAGGCAAATGGGTGATTTTCCTCTCTTCACACATGAAGCTGTGGTGACTCATGTTCAGTTTTGAAAAAAGGAGACATTGTATGAGGCTCTCCTGTATACTACCTACCTGAACCTGTGTGGTGAGGGTGCTGTGGGGGAGGATAGCATTTTGATGTCCTCCAAACCAGTGCTCCTTGTGACTAGCACGAGTCATCAGAATGCTGCATGTAAAGGGGACAAAATTAAAGAGTATTTAAGGCACTGTCACCCCTTCACATGTCTCTTTGATCTGCAATTCTGACCAGATCTGGATGAGAGGTTTGGCTATTTCTTCCCTTTACTTGCTGTGGCTGATGGACTGACTGAGGCCAGTTCTTACTTGCTTTCAAGTCATTTCTGACTTATAGTGACCCTAAAACAAAGCTATCTTGATTTGTTCAGGCAAGATTTGTTCAGACGGAGTTTGCCTTTGTGTTCCTCTAACACTGAGAGAACATGTCTTGTCCAAGGTTACCCAGTCAGTTTCCATGGCTGAGCAGGGATTTGAATCCTGGTCTCTAGAACCATAGGCGCTTTCCGCACCAGGCAGTTAGAACGGGGCAGTGGTCCTCTCACGGACGTCGTCTGCACCTTGAAGTGGACTAAGAACGGACTACTTACCGGAGATCTGCACCTCAGTCCACTCCAAAACGATCCCAAGTGGTCCTCCAGCGAGTTTTCTAAAGACCGCAAAAAACAGGTCTTTATTTTCCTGGAACACGCCATTGCGTTCATTGTGCAGATTCATTGTGCAGATTTGCAGGCTCGCACCAATGTGAGCCTGCGATCTGCAGAGGGTAGGCTTTAGGTGTGGTGAGCTTCAGCGGTTCGTTGGGGCCCACAACCAACCAGAAGCCACCATTTTGGAAGCCAGAAGCTGCCATTTTGGAAGCCGGAAGCCGCCATTTTGGAAGCCTGAACAGTGCGGATCTACAGATCTTGCACTGCTCCGATTCACCCTGGACCAAGGAGGAGCCCTGCGGAAGGGCTTCAGGGACAGTCCGCGTTGCTTCGGACACCAGAAGAAGCGGTAGGTAACGGCACGGAGTGACTCCCTCACCTCGTGAGGAAAGGGCCATAGTCCAATGCTTAAACCACTACACCGTGCTGGCTTTCTTGAAGTGCCTACTATCCCTCACCATTACCCATGATGATCAATTCTTGTATGATTTTGCTTGTATCATTATCTCCTCTAATATTTTTTTAAACTAAAATGTAAACATAAAAAACCTCTCTGGTGTCTAGGACTGATGAAAGTTGCAATCCCACAACATATGGAGGGTCGCTCTTTGCCCATGGCTGATCTTGTATACTTCAATTACTATGACGTGCCTCTACCTTTCTTTTCTCTGTTTGATTCTACTTCTTACAGCAACATTTATAGAAACTTTGGCAGAGACAGCAGTGCTTCTGAGTCTGCAATCCTTTTCAGCAATGGCAGATAACTGTTTTTCTAGAAAAATGTTTCTAGGTCAGGGATATGTCCCTGAAGCGCTGCCATTTGCGATCATTTTTATCTCCAAAATTTATTTCCAAAATGCTTCTTGAGAAAATCAGTCTTTTAACCCCAGGGCCAAAGCTGGGTAGAACCACTTCTTTCTTTTTCTCCATCTCTCTCCCCCTCTCCAACAACCTTTCCTTGCCATTCTGATTTCTCTATCTGGCTCTTTTTTCTTTAAGAAGGAAACAATGTGAAGCCCTAAAAGAAAGGATATGATACCCTAAAGCTTGAACAAAGCCCTCTGTGTCTGAAGAGTTCGGATCAGGGCCACATGGGTTGTTCCAAAGCTATAGGTTGCCCACAATTGCTTTACTTACATGTATGGCAGTGAATCCCATTCCATTCAGGCAGACTTATTTCTGAATCAACAAACATAGGATTGCACTAAAATTATAAAACCAGATATTTAATAGATAACAAAGGCCCATTTGATATCATAGGTAGCAGGATTTTAAAATGAACAGGTTTGTTTGTTTCTTATTCTTATGGGTTGCTGTTTGTGATCTAAGCCACCTGGCTGTTGATAGAACTTATCTTTTTTTACTTTTTCTGCAAAAGCTACCCACTCTGCCAAGCTACCTTCTGAACAGGTGGTGGTAGAGGGACAATGTTGGCACTGAAAGAATTGCCAGAAATAGTTACCAGCTGAAGTATTGACCTCTGTCTTCTAAAGTTCTAGGAAGACCAGTGAGTTTTCCAATTCATGCTCAGTTTATGGTTTCTCTGTCTCAGGGTCTCTCACAACTGAAACAGCAGCAGAGGGTGGCTCTGAGAAGGTCTCTATCTTTCTGGATCTATGACAGCATAGGGGTCAGTGCCATGGCTAACTTTCCTCTTGTGGGATCATGATTTTTTTTTATTCCTGACTGTTGGTGAAACATTTTTCCTTTCCTTTTCCTTCTTCGTTTTAGCTCCAAACAGTGAAGCAACTGTTTTACTAGACTTAATGCTTTGTACCCAGTGAAAACAAAGCACAATAAACAGCAGAATCCAAATCCGAAGAAAGATATTCTGGGGAGTGAAATACATTTTTTTGTTTTGAATTCATCATGCCTTTCCAAATCTTTTATTTGACATAGAAAAAAAAATGCAGTGTAATTCTGACAAAGAAGTGATGTGTCAAAAGCTCTTCCTTTTGGGGATGGATGAAATACTTCATTAGCTGTGGGAAAACATTTACTGGCTTTCGCTTTTGAGATTAAAGGAGTTGTCACATTACTGTTACAAATAAGTTACCCACCCACTCAGCCTTAAATACCCTCAGGCCCAGTTTTCAGTGACTGATGACATGTGTTTTATATGCATGACTACACTGCAGTTAGGCTTGTCATATGCCTTAATAATACATATCAAAGATGTATATCATGAAAAGATAAAGGGCTCTCTGATGTGTATCATCTCCTTCAGCAGGATTGCCAAGCCTGGGGAATTCAGCTGTTGCAAACAAGGCAAAATTCTCACACTGTGTAGGCATGTTTGCTTGAAAAGGAAGGGCCCAGATGGATATCTGATGCGAAATAGGGTCGATGTCTCCTATTCTGCCATGATTTATTTCTCTTTGTGTGTGAAGATTATTTTAAATTTTTTATCTTCTATTTTTTGAATGAAATATATGGAAATAGTTTCCTAACCAAAGAAGCTAAAGCCTGAAAAAAAAAGTATAGTCTGAATGACGGTAGGATATCACAGCTTAGAATTGTGTCATCTTGTATAACTTGTAGAAAATGAAACCAAAGGCCTCAGTACTTTCATCAATAGCGCAGAAAGGATAAAAGAGAAAATTCATTTTTTTTTAACATCGGAACAACTTGTCACTCAATAAACCAGCAGCAAGGGACAATGTGTGATCCTCCAGGTGATCCAACTCCCAACAATATACAACTCCCAACAATAGCCAATGGTGATGATTCATGGGAACCGCAGTCCAACAACATCTCAAGACTCACACATTCCTTATTCCTGCACTAAGCTGAACGCAGACCACTACTCCAGTATAGTGGCCCACTGGTGACATGGAAAACTACCTGATTCTTGTCAGTGAGCAAGAAAGAGTGTGTGATAGACTAATAGCATTGCTTAGCGAATGATGACTAACACAGTAGTGGCTCAAGTGAAGCGCAAATAAAACAAAAATGGGAACCAGAAGTATATACACAGCTGTTGAGTTCTAACTGTTGGTGTGCTTCATTCTGTTGTTGTAGGAGCTACTTAGGAGTGACCTGTAATTTCAGCTTCTGGGAGCCCAAGGTTTGACACGTAAGCCCTGAAAACTCCACTGACTGGAACTAGGTGAGCGGAACTGTTCATCATGCACAAAGAGCAAACCCAACCCACTAGTCTGGGTTGTCCAGCAACTTCACCAGGTCCCTAATAGAGCACAAGTGAGAGCCTGATAAGGTATGTAAACTGACCGTACTCCCCCATCCCAGCTGCTCTGATTTGGATTTGTACACCCGAATTCTCACAGACACTTTTCCTAACATTATAGCACCTACTTGAAAGGCCCCGTTGGATTTATCATGTCTAGAGTTAGCCACCAGCAACCTGATGCTCAGGGCCCCTAAGAAAGCCTATTGAAAAAGTTGCCTGAAATAGCCTAGCCTCAAAACCTGAATGGCAAATGCCAGACAGATGTATCAAAATCTTGCCAAGTAGCTAAAAAGTAACTGACCTTCTTAGATTGACCAATGAGGTAGATGACCATTCCCACCCCTCCACTCTCTTATGCACTATAAGTGTAGCTCATGGGTTAACACCCCCCCCACACACCTTACTAAGGAAAGTTATGTCTGCAGATGCAGGGTCATTGCCCAAGGGGTTACACCCTGCTCCCTTAGGAAGGCCTCCTACTTGGAGGCAGGTCATACTGCCCCATAACCTTCCTGCATAAGGAAAGAGAAGAACTTCCTTACTACCCTGCCATAGATCCACAAGGTCAAAAGGGCCACTGATTTAAGTACTACATATATTAATACTGTATTCCCAAGACTGACTCAGAAATTATAAAATCTTGCTTGAGTTCAGTTGTAGTGCAGTGCTGATACATTAGCAGTTAAACTTCTGACAGACTTATCATTCCTGCTTCAGACACCAGTTACCTGTGTCTTGTCCTCAGCTACTTAATGACACCCAAGCTACCCTCTTTCTGGCTAGTTCTCACTGAAGGCTTAAAACCCACACAGAAACGTTGCCTTATATAGAATTCCTCTTATCCATAAGCCCCTCGCACACACACCACTGTGCTAGGTTTCATTCTTGAGGTGCTATTCCTTTTGCCTAGCAACCACCCACGAAGTTGAACTAGCATTTGAAATAGATAACCCCCAAAACAACTTTGTCACACTCACATGGGAATCTTTTTACCTCTACTCAAGAGAGAAAGGGCTTAGGGCCCTCACTCTTGCCCTTCATGTGTGCGTCTACCAGAATGAGCCACAATTTGTCATTAATCATATCCCACCAAATCTTTGCACTCTGTCATGACCTTTTCTGTAAAACCATGTTGTATTCAATTGCTACAAAGTTCCCAGAAAGGGCTGGAGCACATTTGCCAAGTGGTTTGAGAGGTACAAACCCCTCTCTGGAGATATAGAATGAACAACCCCATAAAAAAACAGTGTAGCCTGCCACCACTTATTAAAGAATGTTATTCTGACTGCCCCTTTTCTTCCCTCTTATCCTTTTTGCCCCTTTTGGATTTTCACTCCATTTCATTGTCACGTTTTAGCTATGAAAAAACACCCGCATAGTACCTGTTCTCACAGATGGATGCCAGGAGGATCCTTGTGATCCTCAAAAGTAGAGAGCTTAACCCTAACTGTGACACCACTCACATTATCCACTGTTTGTGCCCCGCTTCTGCCTCCTCCTGATACTCTTTTCTGGAAGGGCCAGAATGTGCTTGGGCACCTTCCAGTAATCCCCTCTGTAGTCTTCAAATGGAGGACCCACTTGATGTTTCACTGCTGAATCCTCATATGATACAACAGACTTTACGGCCTCTTCTGATCAACCTTCTTTTTCTTTGCTGACTGGCTGCTCCTTGACTCTTGGTTCAGATGGCTGGAAGAACTGGAGTCCTTCCTGCTGATTGCTGAGCATGGCCCGCAGTGCCCTCTCTTTGTCTGTGTCTGCTGCTATTGGTGGCTGCTGCCTGGCACATCCAATGACACAGATACCCCAGCTTGCGACCCAAGGCTCTCCACCTTTTCAACAGGCTTCTGTATCATTCTACACAGGCCTTCCAGGATTGTCGTGCTGCAGTCTGCTTGCCTATTCCTGCTTCTCCCAGCTGCTTCTTTTGTTTTCTGGTTTTCTCCCTGTCTCTCATTGGGGCCAGCTCCATCTAGGATTTTCATGCTCACCTGGCTTGGCCCCTAGTATTGGGGAATAGTTCCTGCTACTGCTGCTGCTCCTCCTTCCTACTTTTGGATGGTATGCTGTCCTTCACAAGTGCGAATAGACAGAAATATCCCCCACAAAGCTAAATTACCCAGAATAAGACTGCACAGAAGACTGTGCCAAGTCAGATCTTTAAAGATATGGTAGGAAATGGCATGGAACAGTTGAAATAAAGGGGAGATAGTGCTACACTTAAGGTGGCTGCCCTACTCACAAAGAGGTGTGCAGTAATGCTTTAACACTAACTGGCAGTGATAAGCTGAGCTCCATCACAAGAGTTCAATCTGGCTGTGAGTTTTCAGCTCAAAGTCTCCTCTCCCAGTTCTGCAAACAAAGAGAGAATACAGCTGTGCTAGTAGCTTGCTCTTTGACAGACAGACAAAGAAAAAAAAAGTGGCTGCTCTCACACGGCCCTCTTAGCTGGTGATCGTGCCAGTTACTTGGTTATTCTGTCAATTTATAAGACCCAAGTAGCCTTCTCTTTCTTAATGTCCAGCTTAATCCTGTATTTCTCCTTTCTTATCTATTTACTATGTCTGGTATGCTATTCAAGGTCTGGTGGCATTTTAGTCCCCATCCAGGCTAGTGATTTTCAGCTGAACAGCCCTTAAAGGGTTTTTTTAAAAAAAATGCCAGACAAAAATGTTGCCTGGAGCTTTGTGGATGCAGCTGCCACCCACATCGCTTGCTGCTGTGTTGCTGCTGCTTCCTCTTCACTCTGCTTCATCATCCTGCTTCCACTTCATCATCCTTGCTGTCTTGTGTTGGCCTCACCACCACAGCTTTGCCATCCTCATCACCACCACTGCTGCTTCTGTAATCTTGCTCCCATGAAACTCCTGGAAAGACTGAGGTTTTGGTGCTGGGAAGCTTATTTAAATACTTGAGGGCTGGACCAGAGTGAAAACTTCCAACAGTTCCTCTCAGGTCTCATCTGCCAGCCAACAGCTTCTGTTTTATTGGCTGGCATTTCCTGCCCTTCTTAGAGCCTGTATGAAGGTGCACAGGATTCTAGAAAGAAGCCCAACCCAGTTGTTACCGCTGTTTCTAACCCAAGCTTGTGGGATATTAAGATATCATTTGATATCAATAATTCGGCCTTCTCTACCCATTCCTCTCCACGTGCTTGCGAGGTCCCTGGACAAGCACGTACACAGGCACAGCCGACAATAGCCGAACCATTCACATCCCGATCTAGGCAGGCCAGTCATTGCCGAATGCAGCTTCAGGAGACCTCAAGGCAAGCACCACATTATGTATGCACGCTACTTACAAAAAGATCCCCTGCCCTGTGCAGGCAGCTTGATGAGTGGACTATACAACTCTTAAGCACTCTGCATTTGCATACTGGCTACTCTGTTGACAATCTGGCTATAACTAAATCATCTAAAGTACTGACCTTTTGGAGGCTTTGTCTCCAGCCCCAAACTCATTGTTTTCCCCTAGTACAGACTAGCCTGAGGCCACAGTTTTCCCTATAAGAACCTCTGACTTTGAGCGCTTCCTCGGATCACTCTTGACTTCCATCCCGCCTTGCTGTTGCTTTGTCCAGAGAGCCTTCCCCTCAGCCCCACATGCTGAGAATCCACGCTCCCCAGCTTCTTTGCTTTTACCTGGCTAGTATTTCCCACACCAAACCTCCTCTCAAAATCCAGCTATCCGCTCCTACCTTTATTTCTATAGTTCCTTGTGTGAGTGTGTTGCCTACACTTGTTTGATTGTGCTTAAATAAAACAATTATTATTTTCAACATCTGCCTTATCCTTGACTCAGCCTGACCCTGTAGACATAGGGTTCAAGATCTCGCTACGTTACCCTGCCTCTCGTATTGCAAACTTGTGCTCTGTGCTAATTCCCTCCCCATTGTTGTGAGCACATTTAGGTGTCCCTCCCGGGACCCCCAGAAATCAGGGTAACATACTGTTGCAAAAAGCATGACACCATCATTCTGCCATGCCCCTGGACGTCAAACTCATCTCCTGGTAAGTCAGGGATTATGGTTTTCTTAGCAACAGAATACATTTAAAGGGGTCCAGTTGTCAGGACCTGAGATTTTTGGTCCTTTTTATATCCAGAGAGAAATTCAGTCACCCCAGACTATAGGATTCCCAACAAAAGGCACATAGGAAACCAGATCTGGGTTTAAGCACTATTCATGTAACATTTATTAAGATATAAAATACGAAATCACATTTGTATCAAGAGCTCTTGCACACACACATTCACACGACATACTCACAAACAGTCCTTTCGCCGAACATTGATCAGTCGTCCTCGAAAGGGTGGATGACTCCTTGCCGGTATCAGAGGCATCCAGAGCTGAAAATCTTCTGCTCTTTATACCCATGTTTCTCCCTTCTTGGGGGGGGGGGGACATGTTCTGACGGTTGCCAGAGTTCCGGGACTTTCATTGCGTAAAAGTAATCAAGCAATTAAAAGACCAGTTCACATCATTTTGTTCCGTACTGATAAAAGGTTGCTTGCAGAACAAGTGGTCATGTTGTCAGGAAATGTAGGAGTACGCTCTGCTTGTACCAAGTTCTTATCGTGTTTGCAAACTATCTTCTCCGGCCAAATCAGCATTCCTGGAATTCTCTCATCACAGCTCAAGGAACTCTTGCTCCACAGTGCAATGCTCAGGACTGTACTTTCGACCGGAACCCATTCGTTCATCACACAGTTAGGCAAAAGAGGCAGGCAATAGTGCTGGAGGGCTTTTCTGGGACCTCAGAGTCTGCAGATTTGCCAAACTATGGCCATTTCCATCCTACACTGTTATAGTGCTATTATTCCACTTTCATCATTCTATGGAATCCGGGTGTTTGTAGTTGAGAGAGGGGCCTTTAGAATTCTCAGCCAGAGAGCTCTTTGGCCTCAGTAAACTACAAACCCCAGAACGCTGAAAGTGGAATAATAGCACTATAATAGTGTAGGGTAGAAAGGTTTTATGTCCCTAAAAGAAGGACCAAGGCATAGTGGCAAAATGTCACAGGAACTGGAAAAATGTCACAGGAACTGGAAAACAGCCTTTCATTCCCTCCCAATCCAACTCCCTTCCAGCCAATGAGAGGGGTGGAGCTACAGTAACCACAATCATTTTGTGTATGAATTCACTAAGACAAAATTCCTCAAGTAGCACTGAACTGAGCATCAGAAGGGGATGGAAGGGCAGGAGCTTCACAACCACAATTTTGGCTTAGTGACCAAAGCAAGTAAAATAAATAAATAAATAAATAAATAACAAACGCCTTCTGTCACCAAACAGTGCAGAACTAGTGGCACTTCTCCTCTGTTCTCATTTCAATTCACACTCCATATGTTACATTTCCCTTGCACTGGACCAACCAAAATGTAATGCCTGGAGACCACAAAGCACATCTCTGAGGCCAGGATCCTGTTGGTATGCAACATTAGAGGCTGTACGTTTTCCAGGGTGTTCTAATGGTGGCAAAGGAAGGCAGACGAAATCTGCAGATTCTGGCAGATTATTTCTCCAGTGCCTTAACTTCCTTCATGACCCTTATACCTGCACTCCTGCTGTCCCTGTTTACACTGGCATGTACATGTTAGCATAGTCCACCAGCAGGATTCCTTCCCCAAGCTGGTCATATGCATCAGGAAATGCCTATTTTACTGGTGTTGCAGCCAGATGTCTGATAGCCATTTGCCCAAATATAAGAGAAATAATATGGTACTTCCCACATATTGAGAGAAAACACATCCACACAGCCAAGTATAGCCGTCAATACAAAATAAAGGTAGTTTATGAAGTCATTGTTACTGTAGTTTCTAGTCCGGACTTGTGGTATATTAGATATCATTTGATATCAAGAATTTGGTCTTCACTACCCATTCCTCTCCATGTGCTTGTGAGGCCCCCGGACAAGCACGCACACAGGCACGTCCGAAAATAGCTGAACTATTCAAAACAAATCTGGGCAGGCCAGTAATTGCCGGACTGCAGCTTCAGGAGACCTCCAGGTAAGTACCTTCTTAATATCACATCATGTATGCATGCAGCTTACAAAAGATCCCCTTCCCTGAGCTGGCAGCTTGACGAGCGGAATATCCAACTCTCAAGCACTCTGTGTTTGCATACTGGCTACGCTATTGACAACGCTGTCATAATTCTATCATCTAAAGTACTGACCTTTTTGGAGGCTTTGTCTCCAGCCTGAAACCCATTGTTTTCCCCGGGAACGGACTAGCCTACAGGCACATTTTCCCTTATGAGACCCCCTGATTTCGAACGTCTCTTCGGATTGTTCTGACTTCCATCCTGCCTTGCTGTTGCTCCGTTCGGCAAGCCTTCCCCTCAGCTCCCACGTGCTGAGAATCTCCGATACAACGGACTTCTCTTCTGACTACCCGGGCTTCAGGATCAGGTGTAGTATTTCCCCTGAAAAATCCCTCTTAAAATCCTCTATCCAACTCCTACCTATTAGGTCTGTGTGAGTGGTTGCATACATACTAATTGACTTGCTTCAAAATAAAGGAAAACAATTATTATTTACTTCTGTTTGATTATTGACTCGACCTGACCCCGTAAACATTGGGTTCAAGATCTCGCTAGGTTGCCCTGCCTCTTGCATTGCTTAGCTTGTGCTCTTGCTAATTCCCATTCCCCAGTATTTTGAACACATTGAGGTGTCCCTCACGGGACCCCAGAAATCAGGGTAACACCATCCTTCAGTGCAAGGAGGATTTGTACCATGGGAGCAATAATATCACCAAACTTATTCAAAGGGATTCTGCCAGTGGTCAACACTGGAAAATTGCAGAACTGTTATAGGTTGCTGTACTGTTCAAACTCCATTGAACCTAATGAGACTTAGGACCTTTCCACATATGGGGTGGGGGGAATGGGCAAAAACGCCCAAAAACGGAGCTTACCAGCAGCCGGGTAAGTCCGTTGCAACACGGAGCAGCGCGAGCTCGCTGCTCCGCAGTCCTCCGGCATCCCAAATGGCGGCTTCCGGTTGGAGGAGGCTCTCCACCAAGCAGAGAAGCTCGCCAGCTGGAAGCCCGCCCCCGGCGGATCTGCAGGCACGCACTTGTGCACGCCTGCAAATCCGTGTCGGAGCCAGGCGACGGAGCAGCACGGGGCTGCGCGCTCCGTGCTTTTTAAAAACCTCTAAAAAGAGGTTTTTAAAAAACACGCAGCGCGGCTAGTTCCGGCCGCTCCTGAGTGGATTCTGGTGTGGAACTACAAAAAGTAGTCCATGCCAGTCCACTCTACGTGTAGAAGACCTCCGTGAGAGGTCGCTCTGCACCATTACAGGAGCCCGGTATGGAAATGGCCTTAGTATGAATACAGTGGGACAGGATCAGAACCTTTGCCCAGAAGAAGTACGATGGGTTGATTAAACCAACAAGCCTGATTTTCTTTCTGTAAAACTTCCACTATGAATATTGTTTCAAATGCAAGCTGAAGATTAAGTGGGTGGGTGAGGGTGAGTGTAGCCCATCTGAATTATACCTTAGCACCATTTGATTTTATTTTGTTTCCAGGGCTCAATAAAAATGACTAAAATAATAAAAACATTTTATGCAAGTAATGGAAGGGGGAACAACTGTTCCGTTTAACTGCCCCAGGGTTTATTTCAAGGCTTGTGAGAAAAACTGTATGTGGGTTTGTGTGCAATAGCTGAAAATTAGCTTTTCTTTTGCTTTCAAAGTGAAGGAAAAATTAAGGAAATTCGTGCTTTTATTTTACTAGGTGAGACTTCTATTAAAAGAAATCAAGCAGTGAAAGATATAGGAATTTTGGTGTGATTTTTTCCCCTTTTTTGGACATAATTTTTTAGAGAACAACAGCAAAATAATAATCATAAAATGATACAGTTGAAAAGGGTCTGGTTCAGCACAGTACCATGCAGAAATATACATCTTAAGCACTCCCAGAAGATGGCCATTCAACCTCTGTTTAAAAAGTTCCAAAAAACAGAGTCCAACACCCTCTTCCAAGGTGATCTATTCCAGAGGTCACCAACCAGTAGTCCACGGACCACTGGTGGTCTGCAAGAAAATTTTGGTGGTCCATGGCCCACAAGGGGGATGAGATCACTCTCCCCCCTGCTGTTGTCTCTCACTTGTGCCAGCGGAATTGCTCCTGCAGTGGGGAGAAGGACAGTGAAGGGGGCAATCTGGTCCTCCTCGCTGTCCTTCTCCCCCAGTGATGGGGCAGGGTGCCCCTGCGGTGTTTCTTTTGGGGGGGCGACTAAACAGAGACTCCCACCCAGAATTCATCATTTATCCTGCGAGAGTAGAAGCAGCCAGGCAGTGCCTTTTTCTCTTTCTCTTTCTGTTTCCTCCTTCTCTTCTTCTTCCTCTCCAAGGCCATTTCTGCACGACACTCTTATAGAGCGATTATTCCACTTTCAACATCCTATGGAATCCTGGGGTTTGCAGTTTCGGGAGGGGCCGGCCAGCCCCTCCCGAAACTGCAAACCCCAGGATTCCATAGGATGTTGAAAGTGGAATAATTGCACTATAAGAGTGTCGTGCCTCCCTAGTCAGCCTTGGCTTCCCCACTGCCCTTTCTGTAAAAACTGGGGCTTCTCGTCCTGAAGGGCTGCATGCTCTTTCTCCATAGGGCAATGTTTCCTGCTTGCCCCTTTGTTCTTTCACTTGCAGGGAAGGGGGAAGAGAGGTTTCTCAAAGGCTGTCTCAGGTTTGTGTTGCCTTTTCTTTCCCCTTTAAACTGAACAGAGCTTGGGGTCTCAGCAATGGCGGGGGGAAGGGAGGAGAGACTTACCTGGCTCTGTATGTGTTGTGGTTCCTTTTGTGAGGCCAGCTTTTAAATGGGAATTTCCTCTTTACTAATTAAGTTTAGAAGCCATTATGAAGACTGTGCATGAGGAACATTAAATCAAGGGAACAAAAATAACCATTACAGTGTTTTAAATCAATAGATTAACAAATGGGACCTGCAAGAAATTTTCACATCCTGGAGTGCTTAAGTTCACGTGTTCACTACACAAGCCTTTTTTCAAGCTACTCCATTCCAGCCAGGACCATTCTTCTTCCCTTCTGTAGTTTCCATTTTTTTTTCCATACAGTAAAATAGAGTCATAGTATCATAGTGTTGGAACAGACCCCCAGAGGCCATCCAGTCCAACCCACTTCAGCCATGCAGGAGCAAACACTCAAAGCACCCCCAGCAAATGGCCATCCAGCCTCTGATTAAAAAACTAGAAAGAAGGAGACTCCACCACACTCCCAGGCAGCATATTCCACACATATTCCAGAGCCAAACAGCTCTGACCATCAGGAAGTTCTTCCTGAGGCTCTACTACAATCTCTTTTCCTGTAGTTTGAATCCATTGCTCCTTGTCCTAGTCTCTGGAGCAGAAAACAAGCTTGCTCCATCTTCAACATGACAGCCCTTCAAATATTCAAATATGGCTATCCTGTCTCCTCTTAACCTTCTTTTTGTCAGGCTAAACACACTTAGCTCCCTAAGCAGCTCCTCAGAGGGCATGGCTTCCAGACCCTTCACCATTTTGGTTGCCCTCCTCTGGACGTGTTGCAGCTTGTCAATATCCTTCTTTAACTGTGGTGCCCGGAACTGGACACAGTATTCCAGGTGAGGTCTAACCAAAGCAGAATAAAGTGGTATTTTTACTTCCTTTGATCTCAACACTATACTCCTGTTGATGCAGCCCAGAATTGCACGCCTTTCACACATTGTCCCTTTCACACATACTGTTGTCCAGATAGGTGTCTCCTGTCCTATATTTGTACATTTAATTTTTTTTGCCTAGGTGTAGGACCTTACATTTCTCTGTGTTGAGACTCATTTTGTTAGGTTTGGCCCAGCTCTCCAATCTGTCATACCCTCTGGGATATGATTTTGTTATAATTAAACAAGCTTTAATAATTTTGTTATAATTAAACAAGTGCATTTCATATTAATAAAATGGAACTTTTATGATAATTATTTTATCGATGTTTGTACCTTTTTTTAAAAAAAAAAATCATGTTAGTGGTCTGTGGGATTCAAAAGTGTGAGTTTAGTGGTCCGTGTAGTCTGAAAGGCTGGTGACCACTGATCTATTCCACTGTTGAACAGCTCTTAGTGCCAGGATGTTTAATGTTTAAGTTACTGTTTACGTGGAATTTTTTCCCTTTGCATTTTGAATCCATTTGTACACATCTTACTCTCTGGTGCAGCAGAAAACAAGCTCACTCCATCTTCCGATAACATGTCTTCAAATATTTAAAGATGGCTATCATATCATCTTTCTAAAGCAAATATAACCAACTCCCCAGGCCATTCATTCCTCATTGGTTTCCAGACCTTTTACCATCTTGGTCGCCCTGTTCTGCACATGTTACAGTTTGAACTGTGGTTTCCAGAATTGGACACAGTATTCCAGGGGTAGTCTGACCAAAGTAGATTAGAGTGGGATTATTACTTCCTTTGATCTGGATCCTACTCTTGTTAATGCATTCAAGAATTGCTTTGGCTTTTTGGTTGCCACGTCACACTGTTGATTCAGATCTGCATCTCGTACTTGTGTTGTTAGTTATATGATTGACCTACGTTGAAGAATCATATCACTAAGTAGATCAGTGGGATGTATAAATGTGTGGGAATAATTGTAAGGATAATAATCATGATCATGATAATAGTGCGATCTCACTGTCTTCTTTTAGCAAAAGAAATAAACTGAGTATGATAGTGGCCATTTCAAGTGTCATCTGTTCCCTGCTAGGCATCATTTTATGGATTTTTCTTTTTCTTTCTTTTTTCTTTTTTTAAGCTGTTCCCTAGTACATGAAAAATGTAATCTCTGCCTGGAATGTGAGTGACTTACTTTCTCCAGACTCAATAAACTATTCAACCATGTCGCATTGACAACTGTCAAGGCAAAATCCAGTCTGAACTGACTCGCAAAAAGTCAATTAGACTTCAATATTTAGTCACTCTTTCCTAAATGTAGCAAATTCAGATACTAATTCAGCCATGTTCATTTGCAGCCATGAAATGTAGCTTTGTTTTGCTTTCTCTTTCCGTCACCCACACAAATATGCATTTTGCTCAGACTTTCTGTCAAAGAGAACCACTACCTTCAACTTTTTCTGTGGAACAGAATGCACAGAATGTTTCTTATTAGAAACAAGATCAGTGGATGCCTCCTGATGAGCAGTTGTGTTAATACGTAGTACTGTCTACAGTATGATAGACGAATATTATAATATTCTTATCACACTATCTCCATATTCTCCTTTTATATTCCTAGGTGGTATTTGAAATAACTAGTTACTTATAAGTCATTTCCTTATTGACAATTTAGGCATAACCAAATTATGTTACAATTGCAGCTTAGCAGGGGATAATGGCCTTTCTTCTGTGATGGAAAGGTAAGTTTCTATTTGTATAAGTCAAAGCTTTCCAAACTGTGTCCTGTGACATGTTAGCGTGTCCACTGCAGGTTGCAGGTGTGTCACCACTGCCACCCTGAGCCAAGAAAGACCCTGGCCAGGGTGGCGGTTAGTTAGTTTAACCTCTGGTTCACCAGTAACTAACCCATTATAAGAAATATAAGAGATATGGGCACAGACATAAATTGTAATGACAAAATATATGGGGATACAACATATCTCATGAAAATCTTTCATTTAGATTTTTAAAAATGTATGATTTACACTTATTTATTTGTTTGTTTGTAATACATAAAACTGAATTACTCTGTCACAAAATGATGCATGTGTAAAAAGTGTGTCACCAACATGAAAAGTCTGGAAAGCTCTGGTATAGGTATAGGAGTATGCTAACCATTTCTAGGCTTATCCTCTGTTACCCTGTGTACTGGGGGTCCTGGGAGGGACACCAAAATGTGCTCAACTAAAGGTGGGGGAAATTAGCTCAGAGCACTGCTTAGTGTTACGAGAGGCAGGGTAATGTAGTGAGATCTTGAACCCTATGTCTACGGGGTCGGGTCAAGTCAAGGAGAACACAGAAGCTGAAATAATAAATGATGTTTATTAAATACAAGCAAAACAGTGTATGCGACACATTCATACAAGAAAGAAAATAAAGAAAATAAAGGTTGGAGTGGTATAGAGGGATATTTAGAGGGATTGCTGGTTTAGGTGATACTTCACCTGTCCTGAAGCCCAGAAGAATAGAGTGCGAAGCTGGGGTGCGATGTAGCTCAGCACGTGGAGCTGAGGGGAGGCTCGCCAAGCAAAGCGGCAGCAAGGCGGGATGAAACTTGGGAGCGTTCTGAGGAAGGTCTCAGAATCAAGGGTTTTTGTAAGGAGAATTGTGACTGCAGGCTATGCCGTACTTGGGGGAAAACAATAGATTTGGAGTTGGAGACAAAGCCTCCGAAGGGTCAGAATCTGAATGATTGAGTTATCATAGCAGTTCTCAATAGAATAGCCAGTATGCAAACGCAGAGTATTTGGGTATTGCCTAGTTTACCCATCAAGCTGCCAGCGCGGGGCAGAGGCTCTTTTGTAAGTGGCGTGCATACTCAATTAGAGTACTTGCCTGGAGGTCTCCTAAAGCAGTGAGTCAGCTATTTCTGGCCTGCCTGTATTGTATTTTGAATATTACGGCTATTAGCGGCTGAGCTTGTTTACGTGCTTGTCCGGTGGCCTCGCAAGCACGTGGAAAGGAATAGAGAAGTGCAGCCGAATTGTGATAGCAAGGGATATCTTTTAATATCCCCAAAGCTCTGACTAGCCAGGGCAGTAACATCCTCCATGACTTAGTCTCAGCCCTTTTTTGATCCATCCAAGTTGACAGTCATCATTAGTTTGTGTTCTGTATGGTTCAAGTACATGCTGTTGGAAGAAGCACTCCCTTATATCTTTCCTGAATCACCCACCATTTCATTCATTAGG
Source organism: Cyclura pinguis (assembly GCA_030412105.1). NCBI lineage: Eukaryota > Metazoa > Chordata > Lepidosauria > Squamata > Iguanidae > Cyclura > Cyclura pinguis. Next base: position 207,647,803 of record CM059599.1, read on the forward strand.
TGACCACAGGTTCTAGTATTATGAGGAAGAAAACTTTCTGTTTATTAATTTTCTCTGCATTATGCGTAATTTGGCACACATTTGTCATACCTTCTGTTATATATCTAACTTCACAGCTTCCAGTATTGTAGATTTTCTTGTTAGTGAATCATTGCAGTCCGTCAATCATTGGTGTGCTTTTTTCTTTTCCAGTGTCTTTGTTGTTGATGATGATGATGATGCAACTGCTGCTACTGCTCCTTCTGAGTGCCCTCAAATCAATTCCAACTTATGGCAACCTTAAGGCAAACTTATCATGGGGTTTTCTTGGCAAGAATTGTTTAGAGGAAGTTTGTCACTTACTTTCTCTGAGGCTGAGAGGGTGAGACTTGCCCGAGATTATTCAGTGGGTTCCCATGGCCAAGCAGGGCTACCCACAGTCCCAATCCAATACTCAAACCACTACATCATGTTGGCTATTGCAATGTGCTTTTCCAGGTGGAGTACCCAGAAGTTCGATAATATGCCTTATGCCCTATTGCTTTGTATAAGGCCAATATGAAATCGACATTTTATTTTTTCTGTTCCATTTCATATTATACCCAACATGGAATTTGTCTGTTTTACAGCAGTTTAAACCATATGAGAAATTAAAACAAGACAGTTCAAAACCAGTTACAACTGTCAGGGTTGGCAAGATTTGGCTCCTCTGAGCATGAGCAGGGTGCTATCTGTGAAGCAAGGCTTCGTCGCAGCAGAGAGTCCCAGTGAAGCAGAAAAAATTCCAGAGGCTTATTAGTTAAGCTCAGAGTACTGATTTATTGCTGCACTCTAAGATAAGATGTAGCAAAAACATGCTAGCTTGCCAGCAATTAGACAAAGAGGAAAAACAGAAGATAACGGAGAAAAATCAGGCAGCATCTCCCCTTACAAACAGTATACTGCCAATGGCATGGCAGGTCCAGCGAGGGAGTCTAACTGGCAGCTGGTCAAGGCAAACACCAGCCTTTTTATGTTACCTTCTCACCCTGGAACAAGTGGGGTGACCCAATCTGGCAAGTGGCCTTCCCTAATACACAAGACATAGCCATAACAGTCCTGCTGGCCTTGCACCTGGCTGTCTGGCCACACCGCCTCTTCTCTCTGCCATCCACTCATAGGAAAAATTTGCCTGCCCGGCAACAACCTTGACAACAACAGGTTTAAGACAATTTTAAAACTAAGGCCCTTTCTACACCCTACCTTTACCTCAGCTGCATCTGGTGATGATGACGGCAATGACTCTCCTGGGAAGAGAGTGCAATGCAGCCCTCCCATCCACACCAGCTGTCTCTGGGATCCAGGAAGCATGATGGCCACGCCTCTTCCTGCTGCAGCACACCTGGGTACTGTCCCAGAATGTGCTGGGGCAGGAAGCACAGCCATTGAGCATCAATGATTTGCAGTGAGATCATGCTGTCTGGGGATGGGAGAAGGATGGGATGGGGATGATGTTGTGCATAAGCGTTATCCCAGTCCTGTCCTTCTCCCATCCCCATAGTGGGTTGGGTGCGTTGAGTGGAAAGAACCTAACCAATTGTGTAGATTTGGATGAAATCAGTTAGGTCCTAAAGGATATAGCTATGTTTTTGTTTGGCACCAGTGTGCCAGGTAAGGCACAAGGACACTTGTGCTGGTGCCAATCAGGCCTCTGAAAGGAGGCACTTCACATCTGGGGTGCCACAGCAATGTAGATTTTACTTCACATTCTTCCACAGTGCATTGCCCCCACTTCTGGGACATGAAAAGTAGCCGCTCCAAGTCAACATCAATTGGAACATGATGTCATGAGAAAACATAGCAACCCCATTGAATGGGATTGTTTAAGAGCAAGTTGAAAGGCATCAATCTCGATGCAGATTTTTGGAGGAGTCAAGTATTTATGTCTCTTCATTTCAAGAACTGACTTTTTATTCAGTCTCGCTATACTCACCTGCCCCAGTTATGTTTTCATTTTTTACTTCTATCCTTAGAGATTCCTATTCCAGCACTGACTCTATAAACAGTCCATGAAAGGGTAGAGTGGAGGCAGAACCCTGACTAAGTTTACTACAATCAGAATCATAAGATTTTTTTGTTAGTCAAAAATGGCCTTAAACCCTGAACTGACTGGTGCCAGGAAGGTCTTAATTTTCTTTTACAGGCAGATTTATTTTCATCTAGGACAGTTCTTACAGTATCTCATGAAGAAAGAAAACTATTTTTTCCCAATTTGCTAGAGACTGAAATATATTTGTGCCTATTGGCTTACAATTATTTCTTTCTAGAAACTCTCCAGGGATCAGCAGATGATAGCCTGTGGACCAGTACTGGTCCAGGGACCACCACTTTGAGTAGTACTGATATAGGAAAGCACTGAAAAATGCCCTCTGACAGTTATGAATAGTGTACTACAGAAATGGGCAAACTGTAGCCCCAAAAGCTGTATTTGTGGACTTAATCTGGCTTTTTCTAGAGAGAAATTGCCTTTCCTGGGAGTCTTCAGGAGCAGCTTGTTATCACTGCTTAACATCAAGAAATATCCTCTCTTTTTCAAAAGCAGAAATGGTCTTCCAACCACTTCCAGTTTTTGTTTGGTTGTTTGACAGTCCTTGCAGCCCCCAGAGAATGCCATGGTGGGAAATTGTCACCTAGGTTCGCCATAATTGCCCATCCCAATGTAGGAGTTTTCTACAACATGATTTTTGCTTTGTGTACAATCCATTCTCCAGGCTTCTGTGTATCTTCTGACTGTTAGATGCAGATGATAGTCTCCATATGAAGGAAAGTAGGGTGGGTAAACTGGTTTTGCTATTCCTGATACTGTGGTTTTAAACCAGCTTGCATCCTAAATGGTTATGACTACTGTGGAAGAGGTATTGATAGCAAAGACACAATGATAAACTGCATAGAATTTGACAAACCAACCAACAGTCTGCATATTTTAGGCGGTAAACTCAGTAACTGTTCTTTCTTGAGGCCAAATTCTAACTCCAGATTGTGGTTAATAAAACTGAAAAATGTGTATGATGGCTATACACTAAAATTCATACCTGCTCATAAAGGTCGAGGCTGAAAGCTCAATGGTCTGACCGAACATGAATGTACCTTCTGCTTTATCACAGGATGCCAAAACTAACTCTCCCTGTAATATATGAGACACATCCTGGATCAAAAAGAGAGCAAAGCCTACGGATGTCAATATATATCTAGCTGGGGTTTTCAGTCTACTCAGTTCTGTTGATATTTTAGTGATAGCTGAGACAGCCAGGAGTTTGAAAGTTCTAAAGAGAAGTCAAGGAGGGTAATTTGTTTCTTAGCTTTTTGGCTAAAAAGAAAACAGGGGTATGCTCATTAGCCATAAGGGAAATGTGAATGAAATTGGGGCTCAGCTGGTTTCAGAAGGTAAAAAATCCCAGCCACCTTAACGACCAATGTTACCCTGATTTCTGGGGTCCCTTGGGGGACACCTCAATGGAATGGAAACTAGCCAGAACACAAGCAATAGCAATGAGAGAGGCAGGGTAACCTAGCGGGGTCTTTTTGTCCAGTTTTTACGGGATCAGGCCAAGCCAAAAAACAAACGAAAATGTCTAATAAATGATTTTATTGAATGGAGGTCTCACGCAGCAATGCAATCACTCACACACTCACTCAAGACCTATTAAGAAGCAAAAAGAGAGGAAACTGGATAGGAGAATATTGAAGGGGTTATAGCTGGGGTAATGCTGCACCTTTTCCTGAAGTCCTTCATCTGGGAAAAACAACAGCGAAGTGGGGCTCAGCGTGGGGAGGGCTGAGGAGATTACTCAATGGACAGAGAAATGGTCTGCTGGGATGACCGGGAGTGATCCAAAGAACCGCTCAAAAATTGGGACTATTTGTAGAGGAAAAAGTACCTGAAGGGCTAATCCTTTCCCGGGGACAACAATGGGTGTTGCAACGAGAGAGAAGCTCCACAATGGTAACTTTCTTTGCATTATGAGATTACAAGGTGTTGCCAAAGTCTCAGGATCTTTAGCTGCTTTGGGTTGTGGTGTGACTTCACGTAAATGGTCCTCACCTGACAGGATATTTACTCAACTTGGGGAAAACACGCTAATCCCCTCAAGTCGGCTTCTCAGGGGCTGAGGACACTTTGTTTACTGTGGGTTTGCACAGCTTGAGGTCTCCTGGGGCTACGTGACTGTGGATTTTACTGGCCTGACCTGGTTTTCGATCATTTGACTGTGGCTGCCTACATGCTCATTCGGGTGACTTCTCAGGCACATGAAATCATATTTAATATCAAAATTGTAGACCCCGGGACAGGGTTTTCCAGTGGAGTAACACCAAGGAGTGGGTGCCAATTGCATATAGTGAACCATCCTAACTCATTAATAGGATGCTAGCCATTCTACATGATTGTGTACCTCAATATTTGATTGTGTACCTCACTAATTCAAAATTTGTCCCTCCTTGCTGGGCAAGATCTCAAGAACTTTTAGACAGTGAAAAATTTGGACTTGAGTAAATGTGAAATGAGAGCCAGCCTGGTGCAGTGATTTGAGCTTTGGACTACTATCCTAGAGACCAGGGTTTGATTCCCTTCTCAGCCATGGAAATCCACTCATCACATACTCTCGGCCTCCAGAGAATCCTGTGATAGATTTGTCAGGTATTCAGAATGTTAGTGTGGTGTGTCTAAGGTGTTTTTCTGGTGCATGGAGAGAAGAGGTCATTTTGCCCTTCACAGCACAGCTACAAGATTGTTTTGTCCATCCAGTCTCCTGAAGTTTCCTGTTTCATGGTAAAGTTCTAAGCATGGGAATCATGTGTGTAATGGGTCACATTGTTTATATCTGGGAGTGGCTAGCTCTGGTTAAAAGCCTACATCATGTTCTATAAAGTTCCCTTGCTCTTCCCTTTGTTCCTTGTTGCTTGGCCCTTGGCCTTTGTTTCCTGTTTTTACCTGGATTCGTTTATGCTTCTAGACAGAGCTGTCTGAAGCGCTATGCTTATCATGCGTTCTGCTATGCTTCGATAAACTGTACTTAGCCTAGATACATTTTGCGAGTCTATTTTTTCCAGTCTGGAGCAGCTGGTGATGATTAAGCAGTACTTCCTGTTTTTGCAATCTGCACATGCTCTGGAGTGTGCATCTAGGCAACTTCACAAGATTCACCTGAGGGTGTCCATAAACTGGAAATGAATTGAATGCATACAACAACAACAACAACAACAACAACAATCTACACGTGTGCTTTAGTGAAGAAGCATAAAACACTAGGAATTTGTACTTAATTTGTAACTCATCAGGCTCAACAGAGCCTACCAGCCATAAATGGTGGTCCAGGAACCTGCTGTCATTGCTGTATTTCTGAGAACATAGAAACTGTAGGCATATCAAATGTCATGACAAGTGTGCTGTGTTTTAGTGGTTGGTCATAACTTTATGGGACCAAAACAAACCCCTGTTGTGTTGCTGTTAACTGTAGACAATTATCTTCTGAGAAATTCCAGCACTGTTAATAATGAATGAAATATATTATCAGTGTACCCATTTGGAATGGGAAGTGGCAGGCCAAGAATGGAAGAATAAAGAGGATAAAGTTGAACCTATGGCTTCCTTCAACAATTTGATTGATCAAGCAAATAAGGGTTTATATGGACATTTGTGCTTGAAATTCTCCACTCTGTTTGAGGAGGAAGAACTACAGAGAAAGGCTCACTGAATTTTCTCCAACCAGCCTGCTCCCTGAAAAAAAATAAATTGCCGGTAGTTTGAGTAGAGCCCCCAAAATAATTGATCAGAAAATTATTTTCTGATATATATTCACCAAACTCTACTTTATATATATCTATATACATGAAACTTGAAGATTTTACGGGCTAAAGGAGCATATGTGGAAATGTTTTCTCTGCTTTCATTATTATTAATGTGCCTGATGCACCATTAGACAATTAAATAATAGTTATTAATTCTAATTACAATAATGTATGGATCCTCAAATTGTGTGAAGAACATTGTTGTTCTCTGGTGAGCTTACCATCTAAATAAAGGGTAGGAACTATGTGGCCTTCTGATGCTGTGGGAGTGCAGTGCACAACAACCTTCACCATTTATTCATTTAGCTCCATCAATGTACATAGCCCTGTGAACTGTGAGTTACAATCCAACAACATATGGAGGGCTATGATCTAAATACTCTTGATCTCAATACATTTAACTTTTCTTTATAATGATAGTCTATAATTTATAGTCTATAATTGCAGACCATTGTTGTTTTTGAGTTACAAGACCCTAAAGAGAACCTTTCATGTGGCTTTCTTGGCAATATTTGTTCAGAGGAGGTTTGCCATTACCTTCCTCTGAGACTGAGAGAGTGTGATTAGTACAAGGTCATATGGTGGTTTCTATGACCAAGTGGATGGCAGTTTAACAGTTTAACCTTTTAAGGAGGTTGCTTGGAGGGATGAATAAAAAGATAGATAGATAGATAGATAGATAGATAGATAGATAGATAGATAGATAGATAGATAGATAGATAGATAGCCTGGTTGAAAATAATGGAAGGAATTTGAATCCAAAAGAGGGGAAAGTTAAGGACTTCTGATGTAAGTACATGGCTGTTGAAGTTCAGGCTGATATTAGCTGGGTAGTCATATTGTCCTTTGGCAGTAGTAGATTCCCCACAACTTTGAAATAATGAGTCTGAAGGAATCCAGTTACCTACAATGAGTTCCTCTTGTTGGTAGTGTTTTCTGGAAAAAATGGCTTTAAAAAAAAATAGAGATATAATAAAGTGAAATAGCAAGTTGTGATCAAGTTGCTTTGGTTTACTTAGTCATAGTGCTAGTTATTTTTAAGTTATTTTCCAGAGGAATTTTAAGGCATTTTGACAGGAAATTTTTTCAAGTTGTATGCAATGTTCTTATAAATTCTAAGGGTTTTTTGGGGGGGATGGGATGAATCCAGAATTTTCTGAATCCGAATCCGGATCTGAATCCCTGGAAGATTCTGGGAAATCCACGGATCTCACGAATCTCGAATCTTCTTAATCCTTTTTTTAAAAAGGGTTTAAAAAGCAAGGGAAAGAAGGATGATCTTGGGCAAGACACACTCTCTCAGCCTTAGCAAAAGCCTAGGCAAAGGCAAACCTCCCTCTGAAGAAATCTGGCCAGGACAACTGTCGTAGTTTTGCCTCAGGATCTCTCCAGACTGAAAATGACATGAAGGCCCTTCCTCCACAGGCAGGAAAATGTGGATTAAAAAGAGTGCTGAACTTAAATATTAAATGTTCAATTTAAATATCTTAGAATACAACCCTAGATGAAATTTCTGAAACTGTTAGCAAAGGCCATTATTACTCCAAGGGAAAAACTCATCTACTTGCCATCTCCCCATCTCCCAGGTTTTCAGGAGTCCGAGTCATCAACAAACTATTTGGTTGGTGGATTTGAAAGATTCGGTTTTCCTCTTTTAGCACAGGGATTTGGATTTGTGAATCTCAAATCCTTGCCAAGAATTGGAGGATTTGAGGATTTGCTTGGCCCATCTCTAGTTTTTTTTCCCCTTAATACAATTAAAATGTCTGGAAGCAAGCTATATGAGGAATGACTTAGGCCATTTCTGCACATGACTGGTACTGCAACTCCCATCTTCCAGATGGAATGGGGGGGGAATGGGTGCAGTTTCCACGTAGGAGATGTTGAAATCTTCCATGCAGGAAGGCAGAATTGAGTGTAAGGGTGTTTGGGAGCAGCAGCCTTCCTGGGGAAAGGTTTCTTTGGTACTGCGACTCCCATCTTCCTGATTGAATGGGGGGGCAATGGGAGCAGTTCCCACGTGGGAGACATTGTACTCCTTCATGTGGGAAGGTGGAATGGAGTGTAAGTGTGTTTGGGAGCAGTGGGCTTCCTGGGAGAAGGTTTCCTCGATACTGCAACTCCCATCATCCAGAGGGTAGGGGAGGGATTTCTGGGTGCAGTTCCCACATGGGAGACATTGAAATCTTCCATGCAGGAAGGCGGAATGGAGTGTAAGGGTGTTTTTGGAATGGAGTGTAAGGGTGTTTGGGAGCAGCAGCCTTCCTGAGAAGGTTTTCTTTCTTCTCATGGAATAGGGTAGCACCCACATTGGCAGGGGACACTCCAAGATAAAACAGACAGTCATACATATTTATATTGCCTGTTGATCTTCTGGAGGCCTCCATTAGGGAATGCATTGCTGCAATGGTTTACCAATGGTATCATTGGTCTATAAGGAACATGATGGTAGCCGCATACATTCTGGGGTAACTCAACTTGTGATAGTCTCCCAAGCACACAGTGGAAGACAGCAGAACATGCTCAGTGGCAAGGCATACCTCCACTGCTATCTCTGCCACAGTTGGGATACCCAGACCAAAGGTGTTCATGGTCTTCCTGTAGATAAGGGGGCTTGTTAATCACCAAATTGCAATGGCGACCCGCTCCTCGACAGGTGTGGGTTCATGCATTACAGTGGCTTCCTTCTGTAGGTGTTGTCGCAGGTGTTCAGCTATTTCAAAAAGGGTAGACCTCATCATCTGAAAGTGGTAAAGCCACAGGTCATCGTCCCAGGTAGTGAGTACCTCACTGGTCCGCCAGGTATGCATCATACGTTCCCTCATCCACCATCTTCTTGGACGGGGAACTACATCCATCCAGGCTTCATACTGGGTGGGCAATGAAGTGTCACCCTCAGAGGAATTGTCGATATCAGCAAGTAGTTGGCTGGCACGACGGGCATAACTGGAAGCATGTATTGGGCTACCTCTCCTGGCCCATTGCTGATCATAGAATCATAGAATCATAGAATCATAGAATCATAGAAATGTATAACTGCCTTTGCAAGAACCCGTTTACGCAATCTAATGTTGAGCTTTGCGCATGGGGCACTCCCAATATGGCAATGATGTGATCCATTGTGGTGGCTACGGTGATGGAGACAGTAATGGCGTGGAGGGGGTGTATGATGCATCTTAATTGTGGCAAAATGGCCCCGATAAACCCGCAGCTGGAAGTAACGTGTTTCCAAAGACATGTAGTAACGTGTTTGTTTGTTTTTACATTGGCCAGTGAGAAGTGGCAGAGTGGAGCAAGGCAGGAAGTGGGAGGGGTATGAGAGTTTTCAGTGTGGAAGCAGAAAACTATTTTCACTGCATTACTCAGAAAGAAAACAGAGGGCGTGCAGACAGAAATCAGGTAAAATAGGGGTAAGTCCGGTTAAAAAACACCACTCACAAAGCGCAGTAAAATGCTCCTCCACCATGGTGCAGAAACAGCCTTAGAGAACTGGATATGTTTAGCTTAGAGGAGCGCATATGACTGTGACAAAGGTTTTGTGAGGGAAACAGAGATAACAGGTGCTTTATGCTTGATGATGTGAAAAATATCTTTATTTACTTGTTTATTTATTCATTTGATTGTTTATTTAATTTATACTCTGCCTTTCTCCCAACAGGGGACTCCAAGTGGATTCCCCATCCACCACCCAAAAACACATAGTGATTTGTCAGTAGAGATGCAGCTTGCTTTCTCCTCCTTCTTGACTTTTCTGACCTGGATATCACAAATACTATTGGAATAATCCTCTTCCTATCTTTCTGACACACTGGATTTATTAAGAACAGGCAAAACCAAAGGAAAATGGAATATATTTGGGAGTAGGGATATAAACCATTTTGGAAGCTGACTGTAAATAAAATATTCGCCCCGCTCCCACAAGTCCAAGATGTGCACTGGCTGTTATGTCCTTTCAACTTTTCTCCTCGATGACTCTCCCTAGCACCCACATCACAATATGTGCTACACATATCTGTGCACACTTTCCAAATGATGGCCTATGTTTTTGTCTCTTCCTCAGTGATATCAGCTATATATTATTTCTGCCCAAGTCCTATGCTATGGTGACTTCTGCTTCCTTCTCCTTGGATTTGGTTACTTGATTAGAACCCTACCAAACAGAGATCGTGCAGTGACTGGGGTAATGCCAAAATGTTACATAAAGAAAGATATTTAATTACAGGAGAATGTAGCCTTGCATGAGTGAGCTCAATATAAATGGGGGGAAAAATACCTGTCATTACCGCCAGCCCTGGATCTCACACTGCTCAGGGAATGACTGAGATGAGGAAGAGATATAAACTGGCCCATTGGGAGAAAAGGACTGCAGCAACTCTTCCCATATCTAAGAATTTTCACCATGATCAGGGTCCCGGAAGGAGTTCCCTATAGTGTCTCTATTTAATCAGCTTCAAAGGAGCCAGCAGTTACAGACTCAGTCAAGGGTCAACTGCACAATCCCCCACAGTCCCCAGTGGATCAGGATGCTCATACTTTCATTTCAATATATATGGCTTTAACAGGGCAATTCTACCCTTGGTGTTGGAGGGCCCAGTATAACCAACACTTTCCCAGGACCCTGCCAGCTGGAAGTGAGGAAAGAACAATGTTCATGACAATTCTTCAAAAAACAAAACAAAACCCTGCATTTGACTGACGCAAAGTCTCCCTGAGGTTGGGAGATGGGCAGATTTTGGATCCGTTAAATCCAAAGCCTTTCCTGATCTATTTGTGCCACTCTTTTGATCTCCATTTCCTCCTTCTCTGCCAACAGAGCTCCACTGACATGGGTAATGACCTTTCATATTTCTCTGGGGATAAGCAGGTAGGACTGAAACCAACATTTCCTGAACATGGAAGATGTCATTCTGTGACCTTGGAGAGGAAGGTCCTTTTTTTCAAAGAGTACACAGGACGTCAACCCACAGACTATAACATTACACCATTAATAATTTCAATTGTGAACATAATTGTATCATGCACATTCTTTTAATCATGAAACTTAAGGTACATTGTATTCATTACCATTTTAATGAAAAACAGAAACAAAACAGGTTTCACTAGATGTAATTTAAAAGGCAACATGACTCAAATGGCTCATCTACAATGAGAAGAAAATAATGAATAGTTTCTTTCTACCTGGGTCAGATACTCTTCAGGGGACAGCAGCAAGAATATGAAAGAGGAAAAGGCACAAGTGTGTGCATATTTTCATTTGACAAGGCCTGCACTGACTATTCATTGCTGGATATAAGGTTCTCTGCAGATCATATCTGCACAGCTATCAAACTGTAGCATGGCACAGTTAGTTCAAGTTACCATGTAATTACTAGAGATGGAACAGGAAGCATAACAGCAGTAGGTATCAGAAAGCAAGAATGAAAACTAAATCAAGGAATTAACCACCCACTAAATTTTGTTTTGAATGGGGGGAAATCTTTCATTTAAAACATAGCAAGTAAAAAGAGTTGAAATATATTGTATAATATACTTAGTTAAAGTTTCATCATGCTGTTTAAAAATACTTTAACCAATCACACCATGATATGAGAAATTATTGCATTTCAAACATACTCTCATTTGAAATTAAACTACAGGCTTAGAGTGCAAACAAAACAGATTCTTTTCAGCTATCGGGCATGATCATAATCCTGTAACCCTTTGTTTCTGTACTTTTCGATGAAGCCATGGCACTTAATCTGCTGAACAGTTCTCAGAATGAATGCCTTTCCTCAGTTCCATAAGCTGTGCCTGATGAGCTGGGTATTCCATCTAACATGTAAGGTGCAGTAGTTTGGGTGTTAGACAGAAAAATAGGGAGATTCAGATTCCAGTCCCTACTGAGCCACAAAACCCATGAGTAGATGACCTAGGATAAGTGACTCTTTATCAGTTTGACTTGGCTCACAAGATGGACAAAATAATGAAGAGAGGTAAGCCATTTAACTAGTAAATATTAATAGATTCATTGAGGTTCACCCTAGATTTTTTGTTGGACTTCTTTTATTGGGGATCCCCTATCACTGTCTGTCTGTCTGTCTGTCTGTCTGTCTGTCTGTCTATCTATCTATCTATCTATCTATCTATCTATCTATCTATCTATCTGCATCCATCTTCCTACCACTGAGGAGTTAATTTTGGGCCAGGATTATGACATGAGTGAAAAAGTGAAAACTTTGCTTTCTCACATGTTCCCAACCATTCCCAAGACTGCCATGAGCCATGGAGGAGAAAATGTACTGACATTTCTTAAAAAAAATTAAAAGCTTTCAAAAAAAACACAAACTAATTACAACAACAAATACACAAGAAAAAGAAAATATTAAATACTAAAAGAGAACTAAGGAAAATAAAAATACTAGCGGGGAAAATATACATTGGCTTCCAGCTTTGTATTGATACCATGTTTTCAGGCCCCTGGACATGTTCCATCATGGCTTCTCACTTGTTTGACAAGTCATCAACTTCTTCTTAAAAGTGAATGTACATATGACTTCCGGTCGCATGGCGCCCGCGAGCGGTCGCACGGAGTGAACTCGCTAACTCCGTGCTACCTCCCGCTGGATTCCAGCCGCTTTTTTAACATCTGATCTGCGGCTAGACACCCCCCAGTAAAGGAGGTGCAGAGGAGCTCGAAGGGGACCCCGAAACTGAAGCCGAGCTCCCTCAGTCAAGAGGGAACGAGAGGCTCCAGGGGAGTTGAAGAGCCAAGACGGACCCAGCAGGGATGCCGATTTCATGGCACAAGCGCCGCCACCGACTTTTAAAGAAGAAGACTCGCTTTAACATTTACAATAAGCAGTTGATCTAGTTTTCTATTCCATCAAGACAGCAACAACAAAGTACTTACCGCAGTGAACAGGAACGGCTATTAACGTGACCCAGCTGACTGTGAGTAGATCTGAAAGCTTTGACAGTTTTGACAGACGATACAGATTTGACAGGTTTGACAGACTTGATAGATCTGACAGATTTGACAGATGGGATTTTGACAGATTTGACAGACGGGATGGTTTTCCCTATCAGATTCAACTGATGAGTAAAAGTGGAGAAGTTTGAGACGGGATTTATGTTCAGCTTTGTTTTCTTCTCCTTGCTCCTTGCTCCTTTCGCCTTTTTTGTTTTTGTTTGTTTGCAAAGACAAAACTGACATTGGACTGATAAAGTGGTTTTAAATTTTCTTCCTGGCTTTTTTAATGGACTGAATGGCTTTGTGACTTTGCTATAAATTTGGATTGGCGATTTGGGACCTTATAATTCTATTTGGGAGTGGTGGAGATGAGGTTTAAATGCAGAGGATTACAGTACCTTTTGGAGAAGAGAAGAGAATTTTATAGTATCGAGCGTTTACAGTTTGGAGTAAACGGATGGAAGGGATTTGATTTTTGGAATTTTGTTTTAATCTGGATTGTGTTTCCAGGACTGACGCAGCTTTTGGCAGGACGTGAGTACAGTACTGTTTGGCGACAAGAAGAGACTTTCATAGAGTGAAGATTTTTTTTTCTCCTCCTTTTCTTTTTTTTGATTTTGAACTGAATAGCATTTAATATTTGGAATTATAGAGGATTTTGCTTTGTTACTGGGACATTTCCGTGGATATAAAATTGCTTACAAGGAGCCTTTCTGTTGTGGCTGTGCCAGAAGGACAGGAAGATAGAGAGACTTCGCCCCCACGCAGAGGTCTATCCAGACTTCTAACACCAGTACTGTAAGGAGAAGAAGTTCTCACAGTCAAGGTCTGGGAACAGTTCCAGAGAAGAGAGAAGATTTGGTACCTGCTGGGAGGGGGGAGTGGAAAAATTGGGCCTAGGCACAGCTAGCTGAAGATTTTGAATGAGCTTATCATATGATTTTATTGCTAATTGATGAATGAAATAGGCATGTTATAGTTGATTTTAAGTTTGTAGTATATGACAAGGCTTTGATAGAGATATATAATCTCATATAATTAATCAGTGGATTTGTATCTACATATAAGCTTATTTTTTAACTTTACATATATAAGTTGATTCAAAAGGGTTTCTGTATTATTATATAACCATTTTATATAATTCTGTATAATTAACAAAATAAAGTATCTATTTTTACTTTTATTTCTATACTTTTGAAAATGCTGTCTGGGTAGGTGATTTCATTAACTGATATTATATAAATAGTAAGTGCTTTTTGATTACATTGGTAAACATATGTGAGATTGAGTAAATAATTGCAAAGCAATTCCAATCCTGAGAAGAGAGGAAGCAAGGAGAGGAGAGAGAAGGAAGGAGATAAAAAATCAGAAATGGATCAAAGGACAAGAAGAGGAGTGGCTGTAGCTGCTACAACAATAGCATCCCAGTCAGCCAGATGTACTTCAGTGGAGATACCCCAGAAATGGCAAGATTTCATGTTACAGATGATGGAAGAGTTCAAAAGTATGAAAGAAGATATTAGAAGTGATATAAAAGAAACAAGGAAAGAGATGAGGGCTGACATGAAACAAGAAATAGACAAGTTGGGGAAAAAATTGGAAAACATAACAAAGGAAGTGACAAAGTTAAAGACTGAAACCAAAGAGATAAAACAACAAGTTAAACAAGTTGAAAAGGAAATGGATGAGGTTAAGGGGAAACAACAGGAAGATGAACTTCAAATCACACAGCAGGAGTTACAATATCGGGAAAGATGCCTACAATTTCGAGGTGTTCCAGAGGCTTCATTAGAGAATCTTTACGAAAAAATGCTACCAGCCTTGGCAGAATTTGTGGACATTGAAGAAGAAAAGATGGAGACATACATTGACAGAATGTTCACAGTTTCCTCTAGAGTTGCGAGAGAGAGGAAATTACCAAGAGACATTATCATTATATTTACTAGGACTATGATTAGAGACAAAATATTACAGAGAAGCTACGACGGACTACTGAAGATTGAAGATAAAGATGTGAGAATTTTTAAAGATATACCTTATCAAATCCTCAAGAAAAGACAAGAATACAAACCATTGGCCAACCTTTTATTAAAATGTCAGATAAATTATCGATGGGAAAGGGTGGAAGGTTTGTCTTTTATTTATAGACAGCACAGATACAGAATCAATTCAATACATAAAGCCAAAGAAATGATGGAGAGATTGAAGAAGGACTTACAGAAGGACGTACAGAAAGATACCTCTGAAGGTGAGAAAGAACAAGAACAGTTGCCTCAAGAGGAGGTTAGAGCACAACTACAGGGAGAAGAAGAAGACAGTGAACAAGATGAAGCAACTGGGGAACAAGAAGAAGGGGAGGTAGACGTAGAACTGCAGTAATAAGTTAAAAAAAATAAAAATTAATATAACTAGCAAAATGGATTTGAAGATTTGCTCTTGGAACATTAAGGGGTTTAACTCTGAATACAAAAGAAGACAAATATTTCACCATCTGGAGAAACGGAATATTGATATAATATGTCTACAAGAAGTTCGAATTAGGACTCAAGACTTGAGATATGTCAGGAATCCGAAACTAGGTAGCTGCTTTGCTGCTACGATTGATAAAAAGAAGAGGGGGGTCTTGCTATATGTTAATTCAAAATTGGGAACAAAGCAAATATTTCAGGCTACAAATGGTTGCTACATTGGTGTAGAAGTTACTCTGAAACAAGACAAAGTATTAATCGTCGGGATATATGCGCCTAATGGAGCCAAAGGTGAATTTTTTCCTACGTTACAAGAAGAGATATTGAAATATTTCAATGAAACTGGAAATTCTAATACGATTGTTTTTGGGGATTTTAACTGCGTAATTAATCCTCAGATTGATAGGACAATGCAAAAGTCATCTCCCCGAAACAATGGCAAATTACCTAAGAGTTTCTTTAATATGATGGACAATTTAAATTTATATGACACCTGGAGATATAAGAATGGACAGCTGGATGGACATACATTTTATTCAGACCGTCATAGGTCCATGTCAAGGATAGACATGATGTTGGTATCTAAACAACTTCTGATGAAGATTACAGATATGGACATACTTCCTAATCCATGTTCCGATCATAATCCAATACAACTAAAGATAAAGATTAATGACAGAGAAAGAACATGGAGATTGAATGATGTGATTTGGAACAAGGAGGAATATATAATAAAAGCAAAAACAGAGATAACTAATTATTTTAATGAGAATTTAACACCGGAACTTTCGATGAATACCATCTGGGATGCTAGTAAAGCTGTGATGCGTGGTAATTTTATCAGATGGATGGCAGAAATTAGGAAAGTAAAGAGAAATACAGAGCTGAAAATTTTGGAAAAAATGAAAGAAATTGAACGTCAGTTGAGACAGAATCCGTCAGACAAACAGATTAGATTGCAGATGAAGGTACAGCAAGCCCAGTTAAACCAACTTAACTCGGAAGAAATAGAGCAACAGACAAGGAGATCGAAATATAACTTTTTTGAACAAGCTAATAAACCTTCCAAACTGTTGGCAGGTATGTTGCGTAAAAGAAGGGCTCGGAATGTTATAACCAAGATTAGAATTGGAGAAGAAAAAATCACAAAACAAGAGAGGTTAAAACAAGTATTTCACAAATATTATGTGCAATTGATAAGTAAGATCCCAAAAGAGAAGAATTTGCAAGAAGTGGAAGAATATCTCGAGAAGCTGAATAGAATGAGATTTAATGAAGACCAGAGATTAATTTTGAACAATCCTATTACTATGATGGAAATTGTTGAGGCTACTAGGAACTTGAAGAATGACAAAACTCCTGAACCTGATGGCTTTACTGCAAGATACTATAAAATTCTGGAACATGAGATCTCACTACCCTTCCATAGAACTATAAATGAAATAATGAAGAATGGAATACCAGAGACCTGGAAGGAAGCCAATGTGGTCTTGATTCCGAAGGAAGGAAAGACTTGAGAGATGTCAAGAATTATCGACCAATTTCACTTCTGAATATAGACTATAAGATTTTTGCTTCAATACTAGCAGAAAGGCTTAAGAAAGTCTTATCAGAGATAATTGATGAAGATCAGAATGGCTTCCTACCTAAAAGATCTTTGAGAAATAATATTAGAACAGTTCTAAACATAATTGAGTATTATGAGAAACATAATGAACAGAAATTGGCCATGGTTTTTGTTGATGCGGAGAAGGCTTTCGATATGATCAGTTGGCCATTTATGAAGACTGTGGTTAAACAGATGCAGGAAGGTGAGAAATTTACTGCATGGATTGAAGCAATATACAGACAACAACAAGCTCGATTGGTCATTAATGGGGAAAGAACACAAATGATAGAACTTCATAGAGGGACGAGACAAGGATGTCCTCTGTCACCTTTGCTGTTTATTTTGACAATGGAAATACTTAATAATGCTATAAGGACAGATAAAGAAATAACGGGAGTTCAAATTAATAAGCATCATTACAAATTGAAAGCTTTTGCAGATGACTTGGGGTTTTTTTTTGGATGATCCATGCAAATCTATAGAAAAATTGAATTCCATAATGCAAGAATATGGGCAATATTCTGGTTTTAAAATCAATAAGGAGAAAACAGTTCTTTTAACTAAAAATTTGACTGAAAGAGAGGTGAAGGAATTGGTACAAAAAACAGGATTTAAAACAGGACTAAAGGTAAAATATCTAGGAATCTGGATAGGTAAAAGAAATATTGAGTTATTTCAAAATAATTACGAGAAAAAATGGAAGGAAATAACAAAAGATTTACAAAATTGGACTACTTTACGGCTTTCATTGACGGGAAGAATTGCAGCAGTAAAGATGAATGTCTTGCCAAAAATGATCTTTTTGTTTCAAAATTTGCCTATAATAACAAATATGAAACCTTTCATACAATGGAAGAGAGAATTAACTAAATTTATATGGCAGGGGAAGAAGCCCAGGATAAAAAGGAATATTATGACAGATCTAAAAAGTAGAGGAGGAATGGGACTACCAGACTTTCAATTATATTACAGAGCAGCAGCTTTTATGTGGATAAAAGACTGGATAGACCTTCAAGATATGAAAACGCTGGCACTGGAAGGTGTAGACTTGAGGATGGGGTGGCATGCCTATATGTTTTATGATAAAGCAAAAATAGATAAGGACTTTACACATCACTACATTAGAAAATCGCTTTTGAAAATCTGGGATGATTATAAAGTCAAAAACATGAGGCAGCTCCCCACATGGGTCTCACCGCAAGAGGCTTTTTTCGGCAGATGGACAGATACAGACAAGTGGCTGCGGTATGAAGATATAATTGAGAGATCAGCATCCAATAATCTTAAGATAAAAACAAGGGAAAAGCTAGAACAGGAGGGAATAAGACTGAGTTGATTCCCTTACAGACAACTAACAGAAAGGTTTCATATGGACATAAAAACATATGGAATTGAACAAAAAGAGAAAGCTGGAGTAGTCAAATGGCTTTTTGAAAATCCGCCTCACCTCCTTGCTCAAATTCATCAAGAGATATTATAGCAGGATAGACAAGAAGAAACAGTAAAGGAAGCAATGATTTTATGGGCTCAAAATATCAGACATTCAATTCAATTAGAGTCTTGGGAGCATAGTTGGAAAAAAACCCAGAAATTTACAGTAGCCCAGAATTTGAGAGAGAACTATTACAAATTATTTCACAGATGATATATGACACCAGAGAAGTTGAAAAAGATATATGACGTAGGTACCGGACAGTGCTGGAAATGTCAGAAGGAGATTGGTACGATATATCATATGTGGTGGACATGTTCTAAAGCTAAGAAGTATTGGAATGGAGTACATAATGTAATTTATACATTGGTGAAAGGTCAGTTTGTTAAGACACCTGAATTCTACTTGTTAAATATGACTGATATATTAGAGGGTACTGGTATAAAAAAGCATTGGAGAATATTACTATATATGATAACAACAGCTCGTATTGAATATGCAAAGTTATGGAAAACTCAGCAAATACCCACAATAGAACAATGGTGGGCTACACTTATTGAAAATAAAAATGCGGATATGGTCTCCCAAAGATTAAAGGGGAAATCAGACGAAGAGATTAAGAAAGAATGGCAAATTGTAACGGGTAATTGCTGGGTTTTAACAGTTGGCAATGCGTAATTCATGATTAAAGTTATCTGTCAAGGGGGCAACAAGATATATATCATGATGCGGAAATATGAAGAATGAAATGTAAGAACTATCAGATAAATTAACAGTAAAATGTTGTACAGTACCTAAAGCTGGTAGAAATCTGGAAAATGAAATCTAGATCAATGTGGAAGATCAGATATATTTCAATGAATCTGACATTTAAATATGTATGTTTTATTTGAGAATTTTTAATAAAATGATTTAAAAAAAAGTGAATGTACATATGATGCTACATGTTATTGTTTCCTGAGTCTGTGCTTAAGGAACCCTTCTGTGCTTTAAGGGGCATTTTCATCCTACACAGTTGTAGAATTATAATGCCCTTTTAATTGCCATGGTTCCATCCTTTGGGAAGTTGAGGGAGGTGCCTTTAGAATCCTCAGTCAGAGATCCTGTGGTGCCTCTGACCAAACTATCAATCCCAGCATTCCACAGGAGGCAGTCATGAAGGAATTATAGTTCTATAATTAAAGAGGAATTACAGTTCTATAACTATGTAGTGTGAAAGGGTCCCAGATCTCTTTTTTCACAAACCTTCTTTAAGACTTTTTTGTTTGTTCATTTGGATGACTGCAGCATATATTTTCCTGAGTCCTATTTGTTAGTCCTGATTAGAATAGATATCCTAATTTGGACTAAAACAGAACTTTTTTCCTATATGGGAGTTCATGATGTTGTATTTATATGCATTTGCGTTTGCGTTGATAGGCTCAGGTGAGTTATTCTGTCCTTCCTCCCACGGCACTTATTTTCCTGATCTGATTTTGGTTTTAAATTTTATTTTTATTTTATGTTCATTCTCTAATTTTTGTTTTCACCATTCCTTTGAGAACTACATTGCTTTGAGTACATATAACATTACTGAAACTGTCCCTGCTACTTAGTAACTGTGCTTTTGGATTGCAGCCTTCTGAGTCCAACACTAGAAGTTCAAGAAGTATGTATAAATCTGCCTTTATCTCTCCTCTGTCCTGTTATAAAAGGAAGTTAATTTTGCAGACAGCACAGTAGACCAGACTCTATCTGGTGAACCCCTTGATGAGAGACCTTGAAACATTTTCCAAAAGTTTGCAATTTCTATCTGGTAGGGATGGGCCAACGAATCCTTGAATCATTGAATCCTGGGTAAGGATTTGAGATTCCTGAATCCGAATCCCTGTGCCAAAATAGGCAAACCAAATATTTTGAATCTGCCAATTAAATAGATTGTTGGAGACCAGGATGCCTGAAAACCTGGGAGACTGTACATACAAGGGAAGATAGTAAGTAGGTGAGGTTTTCCCTTGAAGTAATAATGGCCTTTGCTAACAATTTCAGAAATTATATCTGGGCTTGTATTCTAAGATATTTAAATTGAACATTTCACATTTAAGTTCGGTACTTCACTGGAAGCTACAGGCTTGAGATTTCAAAGACAGCTAAAACATTTCTTTGCATAGCTCCCTTGCAAACCTCTTTCAGACACAATTCTGGAGTTTGGAATTTTACAAGGTGTCACAGCCTTCTCTGCCAAAGTGTACTGATACATCATCAAACTACAAAACCCAGGATGCCAGAAGGAGCTATGTAAAGAAGAGCCAGTTTTGACCTGGATTATCTCTCTACTGTAGTGTGTGGCCCTGTTTACACAGGCAGGAAAATGTGGGATTAATCCACATTTTCCTGCCTGTGGAGAAAGGGCCTTCATGTCATTTTCAATCTGGGGAGATCCTGAGGCAAAACTACGACAACTGTCTTGGCCAGATTTCTTCAGAGGGAGGTTTGCCATTGCCTAGGCTTTTGTTAAGGCTGAGAGAGTGTGTCTTGCCCAAGATTATCCTTCTTTCCCTTGCTTTTTAAACTCTTTTTTAAAAAAGGATTCAAAAGATTCGAGATTCGTGAGATTCGTGGATTCCCAGAACTTTCCAGGGATTTGGATCCGGATTCGGATCCGGAAAATTCTGGATTCGTCCCATCCCTACTATCTGAGCAGCTTTCAGTAATACAGAGATAATGATGATGGTGATGATGATTTTACAAAAGCTTGTCACTGTCACCATTAAGAAGGAATAGAGTACCTCTGAACTGGATGGTTTGCATAGATATTAAACTTAACCACTCTGTCTTTTTCTTCCCCCGAAAAATTCACCTTAAGACGTTGCTGACCAACCATGAAATAATGAGACCACACAACAGAGATTGGGCTGAATATAGGCCACATTATTTAAACAATCAATCTATTTAAATTTGATCCCCTGAGATGTGCAAAAGGAAGGAGCAACCTAGTGTGGGAGCAGCTGAAGCAGGTAATCTCTCCTAGACCTCGTCCCCAGCTTCCCCTGGGCAAAACATCTGAGTCCCAAGGAGAACTGAAATGCTGGGTTGCTCCTTAGCCAGCCTGCTACTGAAAGGCCAATCTGAGAGCCCAAACTTCAAGACACGTGACTTCAAGTGAAGGCTGAACCCTCAGACTAAATCCCTGGGGGCAGTTCCCTTCACCATCCCTTGGGTCCCATAACCTATAAAAGAAGTTCCAGAGACCTCTATGCCATAGATGTTCATCAAACTCCTACTCTATCCCCAATACTTATTAAGGACAATGAGCAAATGTCTGCTTAGCCCCTTCGCCCACTGGGCTGGCCAAAAGTGCCCTCACACCCTGTTGCAGCCCTCCCAGGAATAATTTGTTCCTCCCTTTGGAGAGGTTAGCTCCACCACCTCTGTAGAGCTCAGGCTGTTTGAAAATTATCTGGGGATGGGGCAAAAAGTGACCCAACCCCCTGGCCAGGGTAGTCCAGATTTCTCTATTAACAATCTTTTAGGCTCTGCCAATATGCTGGGGATCAGCCTCCTCTGACCATACCGCCCCGGCCAAAATAGTCAACCACACAATAGTCACACTGGGCCAGGTGGACTGGATAACCCCATATCATGGATAGCTTATGCAACTAGGTTTAACAAACCTAGGTCATTACCTCCAAGGTGAATGACCAGGGCCATTTCCACACTAGACCATTATAGCGCTATTATTCCACTTTCAACATCCTATGAATGTTGGGGATGGGGGCCTCAAGACCCCTCCCTAAACTGCAAACTCCAGAATTTCATAGGATGTTGAAAGTGGAATAATAGCGCTATAATGGTCTAGTGCGGAAATGGCCCACCAAATGCTGCCACTCCCCAAACAACAGCAGTGGCCATGCCATTGAAGGCCCCCCTTTCCCAGCCACTCAAATGAGCAGGGGCCTAATCATGTGGCTGATCAGAGGCCTAGCCAACTAGTCTACCACTCACTGAGGCTTAACGGGCCCAAAACTTACCTGGCTCAATCAGGCCAAACATTCCCTCACACCAAGGCCCTCTAAGGAGATGAAATCCTCACACCGTCCATCACCCTAAACCAAACCAGACACACGCCTGAAGCCCGGCTGGGGTCCAGACCCCTACTGCCCACCCCAATTAGAGCCGAATCAGGCCTAACCTCATCCTCTTGCCCCATCCCAATCCAAATAGACAACTAAGCCCATGAACTAAACAGGAAAAGGAAAGGAAGGGAAAGGGAGGGAAGAGAAGTAAAATAAATGAAAGTGAATAAATAATAGCTGGGTGGACTGGATCATGCTGCAGTGCCAGACAATCCTGTGCTGAAAACAAACAAGGCCAACCACATACCTGTGTCTTGCTCATTGGTCACTCTGCACTTGCTGCTTGATTTTAGTTGATTTTTTTGTGAGCTGCCTTGGAAGAAAAGTGACATCAAAATGAAATGAAATAAGAAAATAATTTTTGGGGACTGTGCATTGTTGTTTGCATTCAAAATCTAAATAACAAAGTAATAAAAAAGTAGGAAGAAATCTTTTTGCCCCTCCACACTGAACAAAAATTTGAAAGCAACTCAGAGCAGCATTTCACCCAACTCATACTACAATAATAATTCCTGAAATTAACATTTGACCATATTGATAGAAAATGGAGAGCATATGAAGTTAGGGGAAAATTCTAAAACAAATCATGTTTGTTTTTAAGGAGTAGGGAAGAATGGAATTTGATTGTTCCTGAATGTGTGTGTCTCTCTCCTTCAAATGCCAGCAACAGCCAATCTGCTAGCTTTTGGCCCATGATCTGTACTTTTTTTACTGACTGCCAGTTGAGTAACAGATGGCTGGGGGCTGCATGGCTTTACCAGAAATTCCTGCCAGGATCATTTCCCTGAGAATATGGGATATAAATATATAGCACTGAACAGGGAGAGAAATGGCAACATAAAATTAAGACAATTGTAACATTCCATATGAATTGAAATATGGTAGGATATTCAAAGAATATGGATGCTTCCCCGAAGACTAGATCCATTGTAGAATTAAATAGAAAGGAAGATTTTTTTTTCCTTGGGATAGATTTGAAACTGGACTTTTTCAGCTAATGGGAACATTACTTTATGAGTGTTAACTTAAGGAAGGATTGTTACCCCAAAACATGGGTGCCACAAGAGCCCACCAGAAATGCCAATACTTCTGTTCAAAAGTGCTCAAAATTAATGAGCTCAAAGTCAGGAGGCCTTTGAGAGGGGGGTAACTTAATAGGATCTGCCACTTATGTTTATGGGTTCCTCACAGGAAAGAACCAGCCAGAGAGTATAAATTATAAACTAAATTACTGAGAGAAAATCACACATGCACGCAAAGGTCCAAGTACTCACACAAGCATACAAGGACTAGCCGAAGGTAAAGGGAAGAAAATGTGATAGAGGACTTTCAGGGATGAAGCTATAATTACCGGTCCAGAAAGCAGCAAGTAAAACAGCAATGTGGCTTAGGTAGCAACCTAAGGACAGTTCTCATTTGGGAATTAAAGGGACAGTGTGGCATTCAGAAAGGTGAGAGACTACCCTGGACATCCAGAAATCAGGGGTTCTTATACCCCAAAAATATTGTGTGGATATAAGTGTGAATCGCTCTCCCAGCCAAGCAGACAATGGGATTTGCAACACAATGAAGTCGAACGGGGCTAATGGTGTTAGTGTTTAGATGGCAAAAGGATCATGGCTGTCATAATAGCCAAGTATTGTGGAGAAGTGGGAAATATCTGGGTGTTCAGGGTCAGAGTTAAGACAACCACAATTTGGTGGGGATTTCCCCTTTCAGCTCTGAGATGTTCAGCTTGTTATCTTTAAGCCTATTGTCTCAAGAGTGGCCATGCTATTAGCCTGAAAATGTCTTGGCTCCTGCCTAAGAGGTAAGTGTGGCTGACCTGGCTTGCAGTCTCACGCACACAGTCAGTAATATACCCCTTCCAGTGTGACCTCCCAGTCATCTCAGATATTATTTATATCAAGGTCAGTTAATAGTGCCAATTAAATAATATTTGCCACTTAAACTATGCCAATTGTGGGGGGTGCAGAGTACCATAACAAGATAATGTAAATCCTTTTGTGGTGTAACTATTTTAGCTTAATTTATCGTTATATTGGTGTAAACTCATCACATGGTGCCAGAGCAATGTCATATGGTTCAAGTGTTTTGGGTCATGTTCTCTTGCCTCATGCTTCTTTATGCCTGTTCTCTTTCTGGGTGTTGAAACGATGGTGGGGTGGATAGATGGGTGAGTAAAGGCTAGAGAGTGTGATGAAGAGAAGGTAAACAGCTTAAAACATTGGGATATTTTCTTATAACTAAAAGGTAACTGTTTAATTACTCTTGAGAAAAAGAATAGGAGCAAGTTACTATAATGTTAGCAAAGTACTCGGGGTGTGTGTGTCAACTACCAGTGCAACCAATTACAGTTAAAATAACTTTCTAAGCAGGAGGACCCACTTCCATCATGCCATTTGGAATATGTCCACTTACACATCTATTGCTAATTTGTGGTTCTGTCACTTGGGGTCTTCAAATAACCCCTCTTCATTTGGGTTCTGAAGTAGCTATCTGCAAGTGAATTCTATGTTAATAGATATACATTGCAGCTGTTAAGCTGATCCATCCTTTGGTATGCATCTTAAAAATAGTCATTATTATTCCAGAATTCCGCACAATACCTTTTTTTTAATAGAACCGAAAGTGGTAGAACAGGGCAATTAGAACAAGGGGCAGAAGAGTCTGACTTAAAACAAACTAACTGGAGTCCCACTCCCTGCTCTGCACGTGCACATAGCAACATTTATGGGCCAAGATCCTGGATCAGGGAATGTACCATATTTGCATAACTATAATATGTCTCTTAAACCTCCAACCCAAATTTTCTCTGCTTTATCGCCTCCACTCACAACACAGCCATGTCCTGGCTGGCGGAAAATGAGAAAAGCAGCAGAGAAGAATCCAGATATTTTCTTACAGCTAGATGCAAAACAATGCCCTCCTCCTCAGGGATTTATGGAGGACTCTTGGAAGCTTCCAGAGAAAACCTAGGAAAATAATTGGATGTTTCTCTGCTGCTCCCCACCCCCCAACTCTCCACTGGCTGGGAAACAGTTGTGTTTGGAACATGACTGCAGCATGGAAAAGTGGATATGGGGAGGGATTTGGGGTCATTGCACACGCAGTATAGAATCTCAACTTTCTTAATGACTAAAAAAGGTGCCTGAATACCCTAAAAGCACCAGATCTCATCTGATCTTGGGAGCTAAACAGGGTCAGCTCTGGTTAGGACTTGCAAAGGAGACCATCAACAAATACCAGGTGCTGTAGGCTATGTGTCAGAGAAAGGAACAGGCAAAACCACTCTGAGTATTTCTTGCCTAAGAAAACCCTGTGAAATTCATGGAGTCACAATAAGTTGGTAGGTGGCCTGAACACATACACACACAGACAGATTAAAAAGGGGTGCTACAATGGTGTAAGTCAGCATAGCGTAATGGTTTCAGTGTTGGACTATGACCATGGAAACCAGGGTTCGATTCCCCAGTTGGCCATGGACACATCACACACTCTCAGCCTCAGAAAACCCTGTGATAGGTTCTTCTTAGGGTCACCATAAGGAAGAAATGATTTGAAGACACAAAACAACAAGCTGGACATATGGCATTGTAACTTGCTGCCAATGCCAGCCACTGTGAATAACAGCAATGGGCTGAAAATATGACCCATTCTTCTCCCACCGCAATTCCATTCTGCCCCCTACCTCTCTCTCTCTCTCTCTCTCTTTCATTTTTTTCTGAACACAAGCACACCAAAGCGAAACAAAACAGAATCTGGTTTGTCCCCTTTTAAAACACCTGCTCAACGTCAGAAACACTTCTTTAAGACAGTGGGCTCATCTACATGGCCTCAATTATACTACTGATAATTGTATCCTCTATGTTTACAATTGATTTACAATGTATTTAATTTTCAAATATAAATTACACCCCACCATCCATCACATCCAAAGTTTTACAGTTGTAAGCTTCTATTTTACAGTTATACGCTTCTAATTAATGCAAATTGCACATTACAATTCATTGTTTGTAGAAAGTAAGGGGCAAGAGGGGAAGAACAGAGAGGGGAGAGAAAAGTGAAGACACAGAAGAAGATGAAAGGAGAGAAAGAAAAGCAGAAAAGTGAAATGGTTATTCATTGATTTGTATAATGTTGTTTGACTATTGTGATTGCACATCATTTTTCTACATGTAATTCAAGAAAGCTGTGTCAAATTGTTTGAAATCTGAACTCTTGTCTAATTCAGTACAAAGAGTATTTTCATGAGCTGTCAATAGCAGAATATGTTGAATCCAAGTATTTACGTTATGGTTGTTCTCAAATTTCCAATTTTGTGAGATCATACATTCAGTTTTTAGCAAATCGTTTTACTATTCCCCTGGTACTGGAGATATGGCTTGCCAAGACATTCACAGTGTCTACTATTAATGACTTGTCAAGGACCATATGCATTCCTGCCTTAACTTCTGTCCAAGAGGTGCCATAGTTTGACATATCTGTAAAAGATATATCTGATCAGGCAGTATCAAGATTTAAATAAATTTCTCTGTTGCTTGGATTCATCACAGAGATATAAAGGAAATTTTGCCATCCTTCAAGACAAATTTTCTAATCACCTGTGGGAAAGGATTTCCTGATAACTATGAGACACCCCGCCAGAAAATGGCCTACTGTCATCAGACTTCTCACCTTTTTGTGCTGGCATCCTGTTCAGTTATTAGGAGATCATAATCCAGAAACAGAATCATGTGGCTTTGGAGATCCACATTTGTGGTTCTAAATGATCAAATGTGACTGCGAAAGACTACTGCTGCAACCAGATAATGGCCCATTTGAAGGGTTTCTGAGGTGGTGCAACTTCTGGAGCTGGAAAATGACATCTGCAATGCCCTTCCTGTAATGAGGCATGTTGAAAACATGCAGCTGGAGAGACTCCTCAGGGTCCTGACTTAACTGCTTCTCACAATCAAGAGAGCACTGCAGATGTCAGCCAGAATTCACTAACACAGTTACAAAATGTGTAATGACCTTAGTTGAATAGCTATGAAGTGTCTCCCAGGCCAGCTTTCCAATCCTCACTTACCAGGCAGCAGCCACTGTAATTGATGGGGATCTTTTCACTTGTCAATTGGAAAGTGGCTAACTGATGTTTCCTCTCTCTTTAGAGTGTTTCCCAGTGTGACAACCAAAAGCAGAGTCCTTGTCACAATGCCTTCTGGCACTGGAGATCCCTTGTATGGGGGGGAGATGGGGTGTGGGTGGGAACATCAGTCAGCTGCTTCCTCAGTGACAGCCGATCAGAATCCCATGGGTCACAGTTGCTGCTGCCCGGTAAGTGAGAATTGGTGGATTTTCACTGTCTCTATATTTTTCCTAAATTAGTGAATACACAAAGATTTTGAATATGAACCGCTCACAAATGTGTAACTCTAGCTCATGCATTTGTAACTGCCTTACTGAATTCCAGCCATCATTTCCCTTCACCTTGCTTGGGAACACCTTGGAAAACTTTCAGTTAGGGTGCTGCCTGGCTGAAAAAGTAGGAAGTAGGTTTTAGAGGGGTGGAGTCATCATGCACAGCTGTAATGCAACTGTAGTAACCTCTGATGAAGAAGGATTTTGGCCATTTTTAAAAGCAAAAAAACAGTTTTATGAAAAAAAACACCTCCTGTATTTTGCGCGCGCACACACACGCACGCACACACATGCACACACACACATCTTTCCTCCAAAAAACTGTTACAGTTTTTGCACATTTTCTTTATTTTGTGCCAAAAAGTACCAGAATGCAATAAAAAAAAAATCGTGCAGAATTGTAGAAAAAAATTATCATGATCTCATCCAGTAGGAAGAAAATCTTTGAAATTCTCTGTTCTTCCATGTGAGAACAAATAAGTGATGATTCATTTACCAGAAGTCTTCAAAAAGAGAGAATATGGAGATACTTTGTCTTCATCAGTGCCTGCTGTAATGTCGAATGCCGTTCAGTTCACTGTTCATTTTAATTATCTGGTGTCAGTCAACTTCATTCACAAAAATGTAGACATGAGTTGGCAGGAGGGAGAGAAGTGAACAAGACCGGGGTGAAGCCAAAATCACCTGCCTTGCTTACAAAAATAGTCAAATTACTTCAGATTGCCTATCCCGTTTCTTTCTTCCCTTCCCTCTCAGGAATGGCCAAGAGTAAGGTTGATGGATGTTCATTCATCATACTGGAAGCTTTTTCTGTCTGCTTCTCCCAGGGCTGCCGAGCAATGATCAATACAGTTCTCAGTACTAATTCAGCTAATCGTTAGGAAGTGCCTGTCAGCTGTGAAAACAATCAGTGTCTAGATTTGCGCAGCTCAGTCAACTGTAACCTTTTATCGCCTCTAATAAGAAAAGCGGGGCCCATCTTACCTCACGCATATTACTGCTGCATATTTTATCAACTGTTCAAAAACAATAGGGGAGTCACAGCGCTTAAGCTTGAGTTTCTTATAGGCTGTTTGTCATTAGATCCCTTCAGGGTCAAGTCTCAAACAAATAGTTAAGCAAAGAGTAACTCCATGGTAACAGCAACACAAAAAAAAAAAAAAAAAAGGAAGGAAGGAAGGAAGGAAGGAAGGAAAAGAAATGGCACCACATATGTGTGCCTGTTTAGAGCGACAGTGAGGTTTACTTCAAAGTAAGTGTGTCTGATCTGCATAAGCCAGACTGGTGTTGTGGTTTGGGCAGTGGATTACAACCCTGGAGACCAGGGCCATTTCTGCACCACAGTGTTATAGTGGTATTATTCCACTTTCAACATCCTGTGGAATTCTGGGGTTTGCAGTTTACTGAGGCCAAAGAGCTCCCTGGCTGAGAGTTCTACATGTCCCTCCCTAAACTGCAAAAGTGGAATTATCACACTATAACAGTGTAGTGCAGAAATGGCTCAGGATTCAATTTCCCGCTTGGCCATGGAAACCTACTGGATGACCTTGGGTGAATTACACTCTCTCAGCCCCAGAAAACCCTGTGATACATTCACCTTAGGGTTACCAGAAGTTGAAAATGACTTAAAGGGAGAGAATAACTTGTATGTTTGGCAGTTATAGGCAACTGGGCTTGTCTAGCTGTTTTGGGCATAGTAACTAATGAGGGGCTGTGGGACTTGCAGTCCAAAGACATTGTGATGGCCACAATTTCCCACCCTGGTATATAGAGCTGCACCTTGATTCTAAATTCATACTGATGAGGGTGCAATCTTATACAAACCCCTACCAGAAGTAAGCCTGAATGGATTCAATGGGATTTGTTTCCCATTAGACATGGATAGTATTTTTCTGTTAATACGTCACAAGGGTCACTTGACCTAAAAATAAGCTTTTTCTCCCCTGTTTAAACAATTTACTACCAAACATCTCAATTGTTATAGTTCCGTAGTAAGCCCATGCGTGCGAAGACAATGCCAAAATGGACTCTGCCGTAGCTTCATCCATATTTAAATAGCTTTCCATTCTCTTTGCTGTTAAATGGAGCTAAGGCCCTCAAGTGCTGAACTTCATTTAAAAACATTTACTGAAAATATTAATGAATGCATCAATATAGTATCCATCCAAGGAAGTACGATCCGTATTTTATGTAAAACCTGAGGGTACTTTGAAGTGGGCAGCAGTTATCCTCCTCACCACATTTGCATCCCAGCCTTTGTCCACGTTCACTGAAGGTGGGCTTAGGAATCCTCAGCCAAAGTCTGCCTCCAATGAAGACAAGAGTTTATCAGAGTGAACTATATATTTGGGAGAGAGGATAGATGGGATCTGTTATTGCGGGCTACCTAAGTAAGAGAGAGAAAGAAAGAGAGAGAGGAAGAAGAAGAAGAAGAAGAAGAAGAAGAAGAAGAAGAAGAAGAAGAAGAAGAGTATCTCCAAGATACTCAGTTTGTTCCATTTATCCTCAGAGCAATCCTATGTGGTAGGCAAGTGTGAACAGTTTGCTCAAGGCTAACCACTGGGTTTTATTGGCCAAGAAAGATTTGAATGGAGATGTCCAAGGTCAATATCAGCCTTCTGTTATACCCTCTACAATTTGTCCTGCAAGACTGATTAAGGCAAGAGAATAGAAATGATGGCCAAATCCTGTAAGGCATTTGCATATATGTAAACCCGCCTACCCCACAACCCCACTTTCTGGACATGTTACCCTGAGTTCTGGGGTCCCTTGGGGGACGCCTTAATGTACTCCACATGATGGGGAATGGAAACTAGCCAGAGCATGAGTAATAGGAATGCGAGAGGCAGGGTAACCTAGCAGGGTCTTTTTATCCAGTTTTTACGGGGTCAGGCCAAGCCAAAAACCAAACAAAGATGTCCAGTAAAATGATTTTATTGAATGAAAGTCTCACGCACCAATGTACTCGCTCACTCACACACTCACTCAAGACCTATTAAGAAGCAAAAGAGAGGAAACTGGATAGGGGAATATTGAAGGGGATGTAGCTGGGGTAATACTGCACCTTTTCCTGAAGTCCTTGATCCGGGAAAAACAACGGAGAAGTGGAGCTCAGCATGGGAGGGCTGAGGGGATTACTCAACGGACAGAGAAACAATCTACTGGGATGACCAGGAGTGATCCAAAGAACTGCTCAAAAACTGGGACTATTTGTAGGGGAAAAGGTACCTGGAGAGCTAATCCTTTCCCGGGGAGAACAATGGGTGTTGCAATGAGAAAGAAGCTCCACATGCATAATGAGATTACAAGGTGTTGCCAAAGTCTCAGGATCTTCGGCTGCATTGGGTTGTGCTGTGACTTCATGTAAATCGTCCTTGCCTGATAGGATTTTATTGCTATCGGTGCTCAACTTGGGGCAAACACGCTAATCCCCTCAAGTCAGCTTCTCAGGGGCTGAGGACCCTTTGTCTACTGTGGGTTTGCACAGCTTGAGGTCTCCTGGGGCTACATGATGGTGGATTTTACTGACGTGACCTGGTTTTCGATCATTCGACCGTGGCTGCCTACGTGCCCATCTGGGCGACCTCTCAGACACATTGAATCATATTTTAATATCAAAATTGTAGACTCTGGGACAGGGTTTTCCAGTGGGGTAACAGACAGCAACCTCTGTGATTGACAGGTTCTGTTTCCCAGTCACTCAGAAAGCAGCTGACTGCTGTTTCTACCCCCTCTCACCGGTGGTCTCTTATATGACAGGCAGTAACAGGAGCTCTGCACAATTTTACATTTTGCCAGAGATCACTAAGATGAGGCAGTGGTTGGGAATGTCAGTCCACTGCATCCCAAGTGATAGAGCCCTATTATTTGCAGCTGCTGCGATTCAGTAAGTGGAGATTTTGTGACTTTCATGGTCCTTAAGTAGCCCCTAAAGTAGGGGCTACATAGGGACTGTGAACATATAACAGTCAAGAATGCGTAACATAAAAGAATAATTTAGAGATTGTAGTTTATGATTCTGTAAGGGAAAGTTAAATATCACACAATGGTATTTTACTGTTTACAATTAAGTGTATGTACTATACTATATGCTCACTAACTATTCCTAGGTCATCATAAAAATAGTGGTAGAGTTCTACTAAAGCGAAATATATTTTACAAGAGATGTTGGTCTTAACAGATAAGGTATCACCCTAACTTCCTTTGAATGTATGATTAACATATGTGGAAAAAAGAAGAGGGAAAAGGATTCCATTGTTTATTCTAACAGATCTATTTTGGCTAATTTAAATACAATAGGAATAAGAGTATATCTATTTAACATTTTATTCTACTTATCTTCAAACAACTTACTATTCTTAGATTCTCTGTATATTTCTATTGGGTTAGCTTATAATGTATATATCTCGGTTATTTATACTACTTGTTTTATGTTTGTTAAAAATTTCTCCAATAAAAAGATTTATTAAAAAAACATTAAAAAAGAATGCATAATTCCAGATTATACATTTTTAACTGCCATAGGGGATACCAGACATTGATCTAAATACAAAGGTTGTCTCATTGAATCAATGGATTTTCCATAACTCTTACACGTCAAGTTCCTATTGGTTCCATAGGGTTATTCTATTTGGGATATAAATTGCATTAGGCCAGTGGTTCAAAAAAGAAAGAAAGAAAGAGAAAACAAAAAAAAAGGATAGATAATTCTTATAACAAATAGCTGTAGTTTAGAGGTGTGGGGAAAATATGTTCAGTTTGCTTTTTGATGAGCATCTGACTAATTCACACCTCCTGAAATAAACATGAAATCATGTATAGTTATTCTTTTGTAAGCACATTTTGAATTTTGGGGTGTAATTCTCTAATTAAAATCTACAGAAAGAGAGGATATGTAGTGTCTATTATTCAGAATATGCAAATGTTGTTGGACTACAGTTCCCATGATCTCTCACTATTGTCTAGAACTGATGGTGATTATCCACTCTACTGTTAAACTACAACCGGCGAGGGGCCAGATTCAAGTACTTGCTGATTAGCGAAATTCACTTATCACTTCAACTTTCTCAGCATTCATTTGAGAACAAAGGACTGGGCATGGTCTAAAACCCTTGGAATAAAAATGTTGTTGTTACTATCACACACAAACGCACACATCTGTACATGTAGATAGATAAGATGAGAGATGAATGTGTGTGTGTGAGAGAAAGAGAGAAACAGAAAGAGTGTGTGTATTAGTGCAAATCAAACCTGAACTCTCAGTAGAAGTGAAGATGACTAATCTCAAGCTGTTGTGCTTTGGACACATGATGAGACAATGTGACTCACTGGAAAAGATGATAATGCTTGGTAAAGTGGAAGGCAGTAAGAAAAGAGGGAGGTCACAGCATAGGTGGATTGTTCCTATTGAGGAAGCCACAGCATCCAATTTGCAAGACTAGAGCAGGACAGTGGATGACTGGGATTCTTGAAAATCTCTGTCATAAGTCAAAGTCAACTTGATGGCAAATAACAAAAATATGTAGTTGCCAACATCATAGGACTTGGAGAATGGAGGAGTCCTGCAGAAACAAAAAAAGACATTGCCCATATAGTTGTGATTTGTTTTTTCTGAGACCATGAGTAATATCCCACACATGGGAGTCATTCCCAATCCCGGTGGATTCTTGAGATACCTCGGGTTTTGCAGATGATCTAGTTACAGTGAAAAACACTTGTCTGCTTATGGAAGCATCCAGTATATCCATGGCATTATGATAGGAGTGAACCCTGTTTGATCAGTATATTGTCCATTTCTTTTCTCTGGGAAGGGTTGGATTGTAATAAGCTGTGCTTGGATATCCACGAGAAAAACACCTATTTAGACAAGTTTCTTGATTTTCCAGTTTCCCTCCTTTGAGGGCTTCATGCTATGTAACCCTTGGCCCTGTAATTCCTTTCAAGCTGCTGCTTCCTATCAAGCTAATAAAGAGAATTCTCCTGAGGAAAAAAACAGTTTGCCATCGGTTTTGTCTTAGGCCCTTTCCACACCTTACCTCTTCTCGAAGCCATCACGTGGGGATCCAGAGAAAGCCTCTCCTGGGAGGGGAGCATGACAGAAGTGCTTCTCTTCACACCGGCTGCTTGCTGGACAGGAGGCAACACAATGGCTCTGCCCCTCCCCTCCACAGCACAGGCCAGCAGTTTCCCAGGCTGTGCTGGGGGAGGAAGTGCAGCCATTGTGCCTATTGCTATTCTGCATGACAAGTAAGTGTGGGAGGGAGGCAAAAGGACTGTGCAATCAGGTGTTGACAGGAGAAACCTGTCAATGATTTAATCCACAATTGCAACGGGTGGCCGTGGGATCATGACAGGATTGCAATGATGTCATGCAGAACTGTCATCATGATCCCATCGCGATCCCATGGCCATTGTGGGTTGGGTGCGGGGTGGGGAAAGGGCCTTAATTGACTTGAGCAGTTGTTCCCTTGGAGACGTTCAGTTTGCTAGGTTCAGAACTCCTGTCATAGAAGAAAAGAGCCTAGGATCATCTCGATTATAGTTTGCCACATTTGGAGAACAGAATCAATAGTTCTGGGCTCTTTCACTTTTGTTAAGCTCCTCCAGGAGAAAAGTCACCAATATAACCAGATTTTAACTAATTAATTAATTATTGATCTATCTATCATCTATCTATCTATCTATCTATCTATCTATCTATCTATCTATCTATCATCTATCTATCTATCTATCTATCTATCTCCTTTGTGGGAGTGGAGAATGGTTGACCTTTTAAAAAGAGAAGCAGCCATGGAAATAGACAGCATTCAAATTATGTTTTCTTTCTATCCCAGGAAAATTGTCTCCACCAAAGTAAGGTTGACTGGCAGATATCTCTTACATATACACTACAAGCTAGTTCAAGATTGGGCAGATCTGCCTTTATTAGATCTCTTTCACAGTAGATCAGAAATGATTTTTGACTCCTATTAACGGTAACAAAATTTTTGTCCCCTTTGCCTACTATAAAGTATTCTACAGGAATGAAGAGGGCTTGGTGGGACTAGAAATGTATTTTTGCATGGGGAAACCTGTGAGTTCCACTCAGTTTCAGTACTGAAAACAAACAAACAAACATAATCTCAGCCTTGGGATTTCATTTCTTTCATTTACCTGAAGCATCAGATCTCAAATGAACCCAACATAACAGGAAACCCTTCTCTGCCATTCTGCACACTTGGTGGCTGCTGCAGGTGGTGGTATTTGCTGGCTTTCAGGAAAAAGACAGGACACCAAGATCCTTTCTGCACCCTACCTTTTCATGCAAATGTCTGGTGTGGATCCTGGCATTGGCTCTGCCAGGAACGGAGCTGGCTCCATGGTGAAAAAGCATGATGGCCATGCCTCTTCCTTCTGCAGTGCAGCTGAGTACTTTCCCAAGCTGTGCTGGAGCAGGAAGCACAGCCATTACACTTCCTGGGCTTCTGCAGGACAGGTAAGTGTGGGATGGTGGAACGATCGTGGGAAAACCCATCAATGATTCAATCCTTGGATGGATCCTTTGTTAGCTGCTTGTATACCCCCATGCTTTGATATGGTTTGATTGGCGACATATGATTTGATTGGCAAAATATATTAATTGGCATAAAGATAAAACATACCCTGCTATGGCTGTATGGCCATGCAGGATAAGAGGAAAAGGCTGGCAGAACACGTGCATTGCGAATTAGGTCAGAAGAGACCTACGGGTGTAGCCAGGTCATAGTCAGGCAATCACTAGCAAAGTCCAGTGATAATAGGCTTGCAGTTAGCCTGTGATAATTCAGCCTCTTAGAGACAATAGCATCTGGAAGATTCCCACAAGATGACTGATTGTCTTAATTCCTCTCTCTCTGATCCAGCAAGCTTCACTTTTTTTCTCACACCTGTCCAACAAGTGCTGATCTATCAGGGCTGCCATTAGCCCTTTGTCACCTTATGATGAGACCACGAGCTCGTTCCGGGCTCTATTATCCATTCTCAGGAATCCATTGTTTACCCTACCAGAAAGCCATTAACACCTTCACCCTCCTGGCAAAAACAGAGTATTTAAAACCCAGTTTTTGACCAGTCAACTCTCACTAACCTGATTGCTGGTTGACACTGTGCTCCTTTGATTTCTAATTGTGTACTGTCCTTAGACTTGCATCTAAACCACAGCACTGCTTCTTTGCTGCTCTTTCGGGCTGGTAAATATAATCCACTTCACCATGAAATCTCGCTATCCAAAACTTTCCTCCCTTATCCTTCAGTTAGCCTTGTGTGATTGCATGAATGATTAGGTCTTGTGTATGTTAATTCCCCCAATAAAACATACAATAAGCTTACTATTGGATCTCTGGCTGGTTCTTCTCTGCATCAGTACTGATTAACATAGGTTACTCCTCTGTTGCAAGCCTCCTCTTTGAGCTAATATTCCCCGCTGTTTCATGGGGGCACTGGCATCATGGGAGAACCCCTGAGTCACCCACATTTTGGGGAAATACCTTTAAAGTTCAGAGTAAAACCCAGAATGAATTCATCGTTCCAGTGATATTGGAACCATCAGCCACTGATGATAAGGGATGCAATTCTAGATAAGTTGATGAACAGGATTAAGATTCTACATCAGCTACTTAGATAGATAAGTAGCATTTCCTGGCCTAACACCTCCCCCCATCCTCACTGACTGTGAAGCAGCTGCTGTGGGCAATGGAAATCTGTTGTCATGTCGATTGGGCTGCAACAGACTGACATCTCCACCCCCTGTCATGTATGATCTCCATTGTGACAGTCAGAAACCGGATTGCTGTCACAATTCCTCCTTTAACCGGTGATTGCTCACAAGAAGGTGGAAACATCACTCTGCTACATCTGCAGGAGCATAGACCCCTGCCACTTGCAGCAACTACTGCCCAGTGACTTAGGCCTGGGGAAGTTTTACTATTTCTACATACTTATTCCATTGAATACATAAGAATTGCAAATTGTAATTGTAAATAAATGAATTCCAGCCTATATTTTGGTGGGTTTACATTGGACTTGCGCTGCATTCAGGATCCTCCATTCCATGTTACTCCAATATATTTTCACCTCCTCCTCTCTTAAAATGTCAGCATTCTGTACCTATTAAGATTGTTCAGTCTTCAGCAAGCTAGCGTGTGGTGTGGGTTTTATGTTCCACTCAGTCCTTAGGTTTTGGGTTTTTTCCCCTTCTTTTTGACACTTTGGATTTTCCCTAGCTATATCTCTCCCTATTTTCTCTACAGTCCTATTTGGAATGAGTGTGTGTGATTAGAAACATAGTTTTAGGTACAAGTGTGGTAAATCAGAAGCTAGGTTCACTATCAGTATATTCATTTAATGTCTAGTGACATTTGTATGCATAGGAGAGTTTGAAATGTTCATCATTTATTATAGTGTATATTGTTAATGAACGTGTGATTAATTTGATTTTAGTCATGAATTGTATTTCTCACTG
The DNA here is from genome assembly GCA_030412105.1 of Cyclura pinguis. Classification (NCBI taxonomy): domain Eukaryota; kingdom Metazoa; phylum Chordata; class Lepidosauria; order Squamata; family Iguanidae; genus Cyclura; species Cyclura pinguis. The sequence goes on from CM059599.1 coordinate 207,685,062, forward strand.
TGCATGACATAACTCTGAAAGACAGTTCAACCTTCAATTGTTCTGCATTGTTTCCAGTTCTTGAATGTATCATGATGTGTTTTGCTATCATAACCTCAAAATCATTTGTATGGAATCAGAAGATTTCTGTCACCCTTGTCTCGCTTTGCCCATAAAGCCTTCACTCAGCCATTTCCTTGTTTATACTCTGAAAAATCTTTAATGCTCTTTCCAGCTTAACAGCTATCCAGTACATCATGGCTGTGCTTTTTGTAAACTGAATAAAGTATGCTGTTTATCATTGTTTTCACTATGTAGGAAGCCATATCCATTTCTTCCTTTCAAATTACTTCAATAACACCTTTTGTTCCTTGTTGAGATGCCCTTTTTATTTTTACTTCACATAAAAGCTTGGGAAATATATATTACCTTGTAGGAATTTTGAAAAATGTAAGCAGGGGTGGAGAAGAAGCAATGAGGGTATAATAAAATGAGTTATTTTCTTTGCAATGAGAAACAAAGCTCTTTAAAAAATGAAATGATATATTAATCAGTCAATCAATAATTTTGTTATGGTCATAGACCATGACGAAATTGTATATGATGAAGACTTTAAAACATTGTCCAGATTTTGCATGTTTAATTGGCCCTTATGCATGTGGACATCCTTTTTTTTTTTTTTTTGGTGCTGTAGGGTTGGCATTCCCTTCCATCTTTCACAGTGCCCCAAAATCCCCCTTTCACTTACTATAAATCTTCCAAAGCCACCTCACATTACCATTCTGTACTTCATGGTGAGCAGGAAGGATCAGAGAAGCAACTGGACACATTTTCATAGCCAGATACAAAATTGTTACCCCACTGGAAAACCCTTCCGCAGGGTCTACAATTTTGATATTAAAATATGATTCAATGTGCCTGAGAGGTCACCTGGATGGGCACGTAGGCAGCCACGGTCGAATTATCAAAAACCAGGCCAGGCCAGTAAAATCCTCAGTCACGTAGCCCCAGGAGACCTCAAGCTGTGCAAACCCACAGTAGACAAAGGGTCCTCAGCCCCTGAGAAGCTGACTTGAGGGGATTAGCGTGTTTGCCCCAAGTTGAGCACCGATAGCAATAAAATCCTATCAGGCAAGGACGATTTACATGAAGTCACAGCACAACCCAATGCAGCCGAAGATCCTGAGACTTTGGCAACACCTTGTAATCTCATTACGCATGTGGAGCTTCTTTCTCATTGCAACACCCATTGTTCTCCCCGGGAAAGGATTAGCTCTCCAGGTACCTTTTCCCCTACAAATAGTCCCAGTTTTTGAGCAGTTCTTTGGATCACTCCTGGTCATCCCAGCTGACTGTTTCTCTGTCCTTTGAGTAATCCCCTCCGCCCTCCCAGTGCTGAGCTCCACTTCTCCGCTGTTTTTCCCGGACCAAGGACTTCAGGAAAAGGTGCAGTATTACCCCAGCTACATCCCCTTCAATATTCCCCTATCCAGTTTCCTCTCTTTTGCTTCTTAAAAGGTCTTGAGTGAGTGCATGAGTGAGTGTGTTGGTGTGTGAGACTTTCATTCAATAAAATCATTTTACTGGACATCTTTGTTTGGTTTTTGGCTTGGCCTGACCCCGTAAAAACTGGGTAAAAAAACCCCGTTAGGTTACCCTGCCTCTCGCATTGCTATTGCTCGTGCTCTGGCTAGTTTCCATTCCCCATCACGTGGAGCAGATTGAGGTGTCCCCCCAAGGGGACCCCAGAAATCAGGGTAACAAAATGATGACATCAATGGTGAGATCTGCCCTGGTCCTCCAGAGGTCTCAGTGCTGCAGTATTTGTTTTGTGTCTGCCTGCAGAGACATCAGAAGACACTCCTCTGATCCAACTTGCTCTCTGTGAAGCACAGAATGGCCATGCAGGGCAGCTTCAGGGGTTTTATAGTAGGCTGAGGGAGAGGGCGTATAGCTCAGCTTAGCAGAAGAATGCATAAGGATATTTATACTACAATGAGGAGATGTTGGATCAAGGTCATTGCATGCCTAGAGAATGGAGCACATTAATAGACCAAAAAAGACAAAGCAAATGGAATACTACCATTCATTCTCTTTTTCTCCCAAAGGTGAATGATTTTTTTTTCCAAAACGAAAAAAAAAATTTTTGATTTAATAAGGCATTATTTAATCAAAAACATTTTATTATTCAAGCAGTAGATGCACCAAACTGTCTTTCATTTTAAAAGAAAAATCTATGGCAAAAGAACCATTAAAAGGAGGTAGAAAGAGCCTTGTGAACCGCATGTCTATAACCAATATGCAGATATAGGCATGGGTACAATCTTTATTGTATTTATAGGTCTAAATCCAGAGTAGGGATGTAATTCTTCTCTAAATTTTCTTCTTGAGGGAAGCGATGGGTAATTTTGATGGTTTTCTTTTAGCTAAGAGAAAGTATTTTAACAAACCACATTTTTTGGTGATTATTCACAGTTTGAGACTTAGACCATTTCTGCACTACATTGTTATAATGCTAATATTTCACTTTCAACATCCTGTGGAATTCTGAGGTTTGTAGTTTACTAAGGCCAAAGAGCTCTCTAGCTGAGAATTCTGAATCCCTCTCCCTAAACTGCAAGCTCCAGGATTCCATAGGATGTAGAAAGTGGATAACAGTAAAATGTGGAAATTGTCTTATTCTGTTCAACATTCATGGGTGGTATTCTTGCACAGAAAACAGCATTTTCTCCACATAAAATAATATTGCTGTGCAGAAATATTACTGTTTACAGCACAGAAAATGTTGTGTTTACAGTGTAGAAAATACTATGTTCCATAGAAAACAAATACATGCAAATTTTGCATACAATAAGTATAACATAATAAGTCTCAATCTGTGAAGATTATCATCTGTTTAGGATTCTTCTTGACACAGTTTCTTGACATTCCAGGAACATTTTTTTAACCAGTTTTCCAACATTTTCAAAGGCACAGTTTGACAAGTTAAATTTGGAGGCTTGGTAATTATGGGGGCATGGTTACGAACACAACCACACAAGAGAGAACACTGAATGGAACTGAATCCTTTTTTCTTTCTTTCTTTCTTTGCTACAGCATATTCAAGTGAGCTTCAGATAGTTATCAAGCATGCCTTTTTGCTTGGAAGCCTGATTTGCTCCCATGGCTATTAATAATCTCTTCACTGTGGTTGATTCCTGCCTAGCACATGTGGTAAGAGCTCCAATACCCTAAGAAGAAAGCTATTTTGGGGGGTGGAGGGGTTTGATTTACCACCATAACTATTCCAACAGATACTGACTTGAGATGACCTTACAATAATCTTTTCTGAGGAACATGAGCTTAGCACTGAGTTCACAGTCTTCCTAGAGTAAACCTTAGGAGAGCTGATTCAATTATATTTTCCCCCTCCCTCAGGTCACTTTTCCAGTTTTTTTTTTTAATGATCCCTCCTTTTCCATTTCCTTGTCCAGAGGGTTTTTTTTAATTGAGTCAAATACTCAGTCCATCCTACTTAACTCTTCCTTACCACATCCATATTGTGTTGCCTTTTGAACCCATTCCTCAAGAAATAACTGTCTAGTGCATTAACCTACTGCACCAAGCATTCCCCTTACATGAGACTTTGCTAATGCCTTCACCGTTAAATATATTGACCAGTACTATTATTTTGCCATTATCATTAATTGAATGGTGTTTCCCTTCTGCTGCTGTTTGAACTCAGTGTTACCCATTCTGCTAATACAGTACTTCTGGACGACTGTTAACTAATGGTGCACTAAGATTAGTTTAATCATCAATTAAGCTGAGAAAATTAAGAGCATCCTTCCGACTTTATATACGAAACAGATTTTACAAGGACAAAATTAAACTTTACAGAACTGAAAGGAAAAGGTTGTTCTTTTGCCTATAGGGAGAGGATCACTCTGGTCTTCCTTGTGTGTGTGTGTGTGTTCATGCCACTTTGTAAGTACACATCACTAAATAATTCATCCACTTTCCTAATCTTATAATGACTAAATTGGTTCTGGCCACGAAGGAATATTTCCAACTGTCACTCTTCTTACAAGCCCATAATATTACGGTGTCACTCACATCTATTGGGAGCAAGGTCATCCACCAGACACTTGAGAGCAAGTTCTATTGACTGATCCCAGATGCCTTCTTACTGAAACTTAATATATTTTTAAAGCTAGAAAGGTGATGAACACGCACTGAGACACAGACAAATTCCTCAACCCTTTCCCTTTCAGCCAACAGGAACTGGGATTAATAAAGAGAGTGTTTTAGGGGAGAAGAAAGGCTTTACAATTTTGAAGGACTTCTATTTAGGTTGCATCAGATTTAGAACCTCTAAAATCTTTCTCCCGCCCACACCCACCCAGTCTTCAGATGGAAACAGCAAAAGAATGTCTAACCTAGCACTCCAGATTTGGATATAAAAGGTCATTCACAGTAAGTGAAAATTTATTCGCCATGTCAAATCTTTCATGTTGGGGAGAATCCAGATCGTGGGCTGCAAAGCTTTTCATGTCATGCTTCTAATTAGGCCCGTGACTCACTCTCATAAATAATATATATCAAGCCGCATATTAGCAACTAATCCTGCTAAATCATCAATTTACAGTAACCCTTGGCTGCAGCAACTATAATAATGAAAATGTCAAAGAGGCTGCAGTATTTTTTCCTCAACAGATGTTGGAAGGTCTGTATTGTCTCCCTAGATGCTAAACTTCCAAAGCCGCTTATCAGAACAAAAGGAAAAGGCAAGGGATGTTTCTCAAGGTGAACAGAGATGACCCAATCAGGGCCAATTTGATCAAACTTTAGTAACTGTACATTTTATATGAATGAAAGGAATACATACACACTCAGTTTATTGTTCAGTTTACTATTCTAACTCAGAATAAAGCACAGCTTCAATCATTTCTCTGGTTGTCACTCCCACTTACAAATTCTCCATGCATTTGTATTGTAACCCTCCCACATACACATGTTCAATGAGCATGGCAAGAGGAAGCAGCACCCACTAAACATGGCTCGTACCACCTATGTGCTACACACTCACTGTTAGTGTGTGGGGGACATGATGTGAAGTCATACATATTTTGCACCCTGAGGACCCCTCTGCCTTATTTATTTAGGTTTTCTTACTGTGGTGAGGACCCCATTTTGCAACATATGGATGCCCCTAGACCCCATTTATATGTTCCCTTAAATTGGGTCTGGACTACTTTGATGTGTCTACTTTCCAAGTAACAATATTCCAAATATTTGTATGCCAAAAAGATGTGGAAGTGCAATAGACATTTTTGATGTTAAACTATGCTGTGGATTCCTGTGACTTCTTTAAAATAAGACTTCCAGGAGAGGTAGTTCACTATTATTTTGTTAGACAAACGCAGGTGCAGTTCTCACACGTAAAATTTGATTATAATCGGTTTATGAAGTACAATTCCAAATCTGTCATAATAATATCACACAGCTGAATTAAAATCTAAGTCCTAACATTTAACTAACATTAAATGTGGAACTTGGGCATGTCTTTTTCAGCACAGTTAAAAGTGTAACCATAAACAAGCTTCCCAGTAAGCATGTCTAATTGAACTCAGTCAGAGTTATCTGTGAGGGTGAAAAAGAGAAGTTACTGTGTATCTTGAAGTCACTGTGTATCTTATTTGTTTCAATGGGAGAAGAATTAAAGAGGTCTTGAGTTCCCACATTGAAATCTATAGGAATAAAATATACTTAACTTACGCGACTCTGCTCTTTGAAGTTTAATCACAGGATTTTACACCAAAGTGGCTTAACAGCTTAGCAAATCCAACTGAAATGTGGAGCACGTATTGTACATCTCCATGCAAGCTTCTCCTGATTCCATTTTGATACTTCCTCACCAAAGTGTAAATTTAAGAGAATTCCACCAGTAATGAATATTCACAGAACAGAATGTACAGTTGAGTGGGAGAGGGGAGAGAAATAACTCTAGACCTCCATTTCATCATGGCTTGTGATGATAGCAAATATACAATTACTCTCACAGTTGCATCCAAAGGCTGCACAGATGGAGTACTTCCCCATGGATGCCATGGGCACATGGGGTACAGGAAGCAATTTCAGTCAGTGAAGAGGTGTGTTTATTATACAAAGATATACCAGCATTCATAGATTTGTACTAGATTAATAAGGCAAAGTCACAGTATCGATTGAGATTACATGCTGGTCAGGTGGAACCTGGAAAATACCTAATTGAAACCATTCAGAAGCTGGAATCTACCCATGAAGAAGATGAGGGTGTACCCTTGGAAGATGGGATGTTAACATTTCAAGGTTTCCTTAGCCCAAACACTAGGCAGCTCTATCGAATTTGGCTTCTCTTTATTTTTTTCTTAGCACACCATCCAAAATTCGTCTACAGTTTTGCTGATATAAACATTGCTATGTTTTTCTTTACTTATAACTCCTGCTCTCAAGGATTCTACATATTGCCACTAAAAATTTGGAGACTGAATAATAAATGGATCTTACAATTCAAGAAAGTAGAGGAGACATTATATGTTTGTTCATCCTAACAATTGTAGTTGTGACCTGAAAAATGCATGACACCTAGTACCACTTTAACCTGAAATCTAAACCCCTTTCCCTATCTCCCCTTTAAAAGTTCTGACATTAGAACATTAAGAACTATGGTCAGTGGGATCAGATCTAGGACCTATCTAGTCCAGATGATGATGATGATGATGATGATTTTAAACATGTCTAGCAAAGCTAGACTTGTCCTGAGCTTTGGTTTTTCTGGTTTTCTCCCAACATGTGCTTCCTATTCTTGTTCATGCAAATCTTAGCCCGTCTGAATGTTCTTTGCATATCCATCCTGCTTTCTTCTCTTTCTCATTAGGGTTGTTTGCAAATATGTGTTCAATATCTCTCGTTTAAGAAACCTCTATTTTTAGGAACTCCCCTTTGAGCATTTCTGACCATGAAATCTCAACCAGGGTTTCCTTACATTGATTAAAATCAGTTTTATTAAATTTCAGAGAGTATTTCTGCCTATATTTGGCTCCCTCTTCTTTGTGTATAACAAATCCCAAGGGCATGTGGTCACTCCCATCGAAGGATACCACTACTTTCACTCCACTGATGAGTTCTTCTCCAAGATAGTTGATCCATTTGTTGTCTCCTCCATCTTCTGGGCAATAAATTATCAGCAAGGCAAGTGAGAAATTGTTGGATCTTACATTCTTGAGTAAGTTTGACTTCCAACAAATAATAGGTCTGAAGTTTCCCACCACTATTATGCCTCTCCTTTTTGAATATAACATACCTTCATAGTAATGTCACTGATCTTCCCTTCACTTTAATTTCTATCCAAATGCTCTCAACCTATCTTCCAAGATTTAACTAACGGACCTTCTCTCAGGTGTATACTTTCTTGACATATAATGCTATGCTTTGTCCTTTCCTGTTTGGTTTAGTTCTTTGGAACAGGTTATATTCCCCAATTACTACATGCCAATAATGAGACTTCTCCAACCAGGTTTCTGTGATCTTTATTAAATAATTTTGCCTTCCTGTATTAAGAGTTCAAGTTCATTTTATTTATTCCCTCTGCTCCTTGCATTAGTGTAAAAACATATAAGGCCGTGGGTCATTCTCTCTAGCTCATTATTTGTTGTTTTATTTTGCCTAATCGTACAAGAACAAGTGCTATAAGGAATACCCCATCTCTTGTAAGAAATTCTTCAGGAATGTGCAGACCATGGTCCAACAAACAAATCTTTCCTGATGGCACCATCACAGAAGAAGTTCTTCACTTTTACAATTCTTCCCCATACTCTTGAGACATGTCTTTCAACAGGAAAATATGAAGTAACAAATGAATTAACAATCTTTGCCTCAAAATTCTTTAGCTTTCCACCCATAACCTCACAAGTCCTTGCAATATGAAGGGGGCTATATTATGATGTGGTTTTTTTTTTCTATGTGGACCAGAGAGAAGAGATAATGGTTAATAGTTTTGATAAGCCTTGTCAGCCTCTCTGTTACATCATTGACATTTGTCATGGGAGATAACACACCCAAGAAATCTTGGGGTTACACACAACTGCTTCACCTCCTCTCCACAAGACAATCATCTACCACCAGTAGATGCCTCTTAGTTGACAGAAAACCTTACATCTGTGTAATCTCAAAGATAATCACCATTTGTTCTAAGGAATAAGGCTGTTGTCTTTGTTCTTGTTCCTGTGTTTTTTTATCAGTTATTAAGGAGAGAGCTTAGAATCTATTGTGTAACTCCAAAAGTGCAGCATGGTTCTTGATAGTTCTGCTTCTGCTTGTCATCGTTTTCCAAATATCTGTGCTGGGGAATTATCCTCTAGCCTAGACTCATCCCCTGTATGTTTCTCTTTTAGAACAGTCTGCTCTATTCTGTCCAAAAAGTCTTCGTCCTTCCTGACAAGTCTAATTATAGATTTGTGAATGTGAAGCGGTTGCACTTTCTTTTCCAGCAAGCTTGTAACAAGCTTGCACTTGCTCCAGTAATAGCTCCTCACATCCTTAGGTAAAAGCGCAACTGTAGCACAAATGTTGTAGGACATGGCAGCAGCGTGGTCATGATTTATATTCCAACATCTTATATAGAATGTGTCACAGCACTCTGAGTCTCCCCTCAAAGTTTCTCACAAACTTCCCATGCAAAATTCTTGTTGAGCTCCAGTTCATCAAGGCAAAGAGCAGCTATATTTACCTAGGGGCTGTTAACTGAGATCTCAACCACATCAATGATTCTCTTTCTCTCAGCAGAAGGGCTACTCCTTAGACCATACATAAAGGCATAGCACCAAGAACAAAATACACAAAAAATGCACACACAATCTTCTAAGCTTCCAAGCAGCTCAGACACAAGTTCATCTTATTTTGCCTCTTCCACCAATCCCACACAAAATACCTGTTGATCATAATACTCAACACAAGAAGACATAGCATTTTAAAAAATGGTCAAATGCCATGAGATTTTTCATATTCCAGGATGTTTGCAATATATAACAATAAATATATGCAATATATAACAATAAATTTCTTCTCTGTGTACAAAGAGGAATGTTTCGTCCAAGAAAAATGCAGTTCGTATAAAATGAATAACTCTGTATGAAACATTTTGTGCAAAACACATTGGCTGGAATCCTGTATGGGATTTCTGCATGCATAAGCACTGTAATTACAGAGCTATGCAGTGAATTCTGGACTGATCTCCCCTCTCCCCCATCTCCACTTACCAGGCAGCAGGTTTTTTGATCAACAGCAGTCTGTTCCCCTGTCATTGCTGTTTTCACTCTTCATGTGAGTGATCTCTGGTGCAATAGGCAGAAACAAGACCCCATTTTAATTCACCCTCATACTGAAGATTGCTCACACAAAGCGATGGGTGGGAATGTCAGTCAGCTGCTTCCTGAACAACAGGGGAACTGAATTCCATCAATTGCAGCAGTTGCTGCCCCATAAGGGGACACTGGGAGGCTTTCATTGTCCCTACATAGTCCCTAGGGGCTACTTATAGACCATAAATATGTACAACTGCTTAACTCCAAATTACAGATTTGAAACTGCCATACAGGATTCTCATCAATGTTTTTATGGAAACAACTTCTCCTCAAAAAAAGTCTGAAATGCAAAAAGAAATTGAAAGGATGCACCTGGCAGAAAACATTTGTGTTTGTGTTCATGTTTGTGTGTGGGAGAATAAAGTAAGCAAAGATTTACATTCCCAGTAGCAACTGTTGCTTAAAAAATAACAAGGCAGACTTCATAACTTCAACATTGGATGAGTTTTTCCCTCCTTCTTCTCCCCCGTCCTCCTCAACACTTTTTTGTACTGCCTAGCATTTTCAAATGCTTGTACACCATTTTGTGATGTTTTGCTTGATCTAATAAAGATATCGACCTACGATGAATTGTGGATGGAGTGCAGGCAACACTGTGCTTCTTCTTTTTATTTTCCCCCCCTTTTATTCTAAGAGGTTATGAGTTGATAAGGGAGAAACAGTGTTGATAATGACCACAAAACTGACATAGACTAGAAATATATTGATCCATCAGTCTCAGTCTTCGTGGTTAAGTTTGCTTTTCTTTTCTGTGCAAAGCCATGTGAAAAGAAACTTTATACAAACACAGCTATTTATTTATTTAGTTAGTTAGTTAGTTCTCTGTGTGGTTAAAAAGAAATGATCCACAATTAATGGAGCAAGGGAGAAAAGTGCAAGTACAATGAAAGAACTGAAACTGTACTGTGCTGTCTGCAGAACTGGGAAATAATTGAAAGAAAACCAACCCACAGAGGATCTCTAATGCATAGCTTCTACTTTAGAAGAAATGGTAGGCAATTTGGAACTCAAAAATTTGGATCTAGGAAAGAAGAGTTCCAAACTATGCTTCAGCAAGTTGCCCTCCATGTGTTGTGGGGGAAGATGGGTGAGAATTAGAAATGACAAGACATTCAAAGCTTTCGCTGACGATTTGGTCTTATTATTGGATGACCCAGGGAAATGTATTGAAAAACTGACTACTACAGTGCAAGAATATGGAGAATTCTCTGGTTTTAAAGTTAAAAAGGAAAAAACAGTCTTCTTAACCAAAAATATGACTGAAAGAGAAGAGATGGAATTAGTACAAAAAACAGGATTCAATAAAGGATAAAAGGTAAAATATCTAGGTATTTGGATAGCCAAAAGAAACAATGAGTTATTCCAAAATAATTATGAAAAAAAATGGAAAGAAATAACAAAAGATTTGGAAAATTGGACTTCCATGCGTTTGTCAATGATGGGGAGGATAGCTGCAATAAAGATGAATGTTTTGCCAAAAATGAACTTTTTGTTCCAAAATCTTCCCATAATAACGAACATGAAACCTTTCATACAATGGAAGAGAGAAATAACCAAGTTTATATGGCAAGGGAAAAAACCTAGGACAAAATGGAATACCATGACAGATCTAAAAAGTAGAGGAGGAATGGGACTACCAGACTTTCAAATATACTATAAGGCAGCGGCTTTTACGTGGATAAAAGACTGGATAGACCTTCAAGATACGAGAACGTTGGCATTGGAAGGTGCTGACTTGAGGATGGGGTGGCATGCCTATATGTTTTATGATAAAGCAAAAATAGATAAAGACTTTACACATCACTATATCAGAAAATCGCTTTTGAAAATCTGGGATGATTAGAAAACTAAAAACATACGGCAACTCCCCAACTGGGTCTCACCGCAAGAGGCTTTTTTTGGCAGATGGACAGACACAGATAAATGGTTGCGAAATGATGATATAATTGAGAGGTCAACGTCCAACAATCTTAAGATTAAAACAAGGGAAAAATTAGAACAAGAGGGAAAAGATGAAGTTGGTTCCCTTACAGACAATTAGCAGAAAAGTTTCAGATGGATATAAAAACATATGGAACTGAACTAAAAGAGAAAACTGGAGTAATAAAATGGCTGTTCGAAAATCTGCCTCATTTACTAGCCCAAATGCATCAAGAAATATCACATCAGGAGAGGCAAGAAGAAACAGTAAAGGCAACAATGATTTCATGGGCTCAAAACATCGGACATTCAATACAATTAGAGTCTTGGGAGCAGAGCTGGAAAAAAACACAGAAATTTACAGTAGCTCAGAATTTGAAAGAGAACTATTACAAGCTATTTCATAGATGGTACATGACACCAGACAAATTAAAAAAGATTTACAATACAGGTACCGGACACTGTTGGAAATGTCAGAATGAGGTTGGTACGATATATCACATGTGGTGGACATGTCCAAAAGCTAAGAAATATTGGACTGAAATACATAACAAAATTTGTGCATTAATGAAAGTTCAGTTTGCTAAGACACTAGAATTGTATTTGTTAAATATGACTGATATATTAGAAGGTACTGGTATAAAGAAGTATTGGAGAATATTACTGTACATGATAACAACAGCTCGTATTGAATATGCAAAGATGTGGAAAACTCAGCAAATACCCACATTAGAACAATGGTGGGGTACACTTATTGAAAACAAAAATGCTGATATGGTCTCTCAGAGATTAAAAGGGAAATCAGACAATGAGATACAAAAAGAATGGCAAATTGTAATGGGTAATTGCTGGGTTCTATCAGATGGAAATCTGTAATTCGTGGTTTAAGATAATTGATGAGGGGGCTACAGGATATATATCATGAAGCGGGAATATGGAGATCAAAATGCAAGAATCAATAAGTAATATTAGCAGTAAAATGCTGTACAATATTTTAAGCATGTTAAGAAATCTTGATAATGAAATCTAGATCAGTGTGGAAGATCAGAAATATTTCAATTAAGCTGACAGTTATAATTGTTTGTTTTGTATCTGAATTTGAATAAAATGATTATTAAAAAAAAAAAAAGAAATGATGAGACATTCTGGTGAACTCAAGAGTTTCAGTTAAAGAAGAATTTTCACAGTCCTTCAGACCTGATATGAGAAAATGAGCACCTCTCCCTTGGCATTCCTACATTTTCAAGGTGTACAGGGTTTCCCCAAGGAATAAAATGCCCATACTTTGCATATAATTTGAATTCTGCATGACTAAAATGTACCTAACATAACATGGTCATTGGTCAACAGCAGAATGTTACAAATACATGCACAAATTTAGAAATATGCATGGACATATGTGAACTTTTTTTGTAAGATGAAGGCACTGAGTTTTGCAACCTGGCCTTAAACAAGCGTAAGAAAAAAATGCAGGTCCAATTTGGATGAATTCAACAAAATCAAGATTGGGAGATTTTAACATCTGTACTTTCTCTGCATTTTTAATATCAACTTAGTAACATTTCTTCATATGTAAGGGGTGGAAAGAATCCGAAGTTTTAAAAACCTAAATGTGACAGAAAGTGACAGATTTGGGGCTGGAACCATCCCAGCCCCGAGTTTTGAATGTATAACTCTTAGAAGTCTGGACTTGAATCTCACTTTGTGTGTTAGTGTTGAATTAGGGTTGCCACCTCCTTTTTAATTCATCTTTAACTTGAATGAGACAGGCAGGTACAAGTGTAGGAAGACAGTCCCCATGTTTAGCTGTCCATAATGAATTTGACTGGTACACAAATATGAGAAATTTTTTTTGTGAGTGTAAAGAATGTACAGGAAAGTACCTATTTCTTCATATGTACAACAGAAAGAACTTGATTTTTTTTTTTAAAAAAAAAATAATGTGTGAGAAAGCAAAACTAACACATTTTTGCACTTCTAAGAAAGGGTTCTGAAAACATGCTAGAAAGGGGCATAGAGCTAACGTAGACCACCTCCTCTTATGTATAATCTACTTGCTTTTGGAATGTCTGAAGAGGGGTAGGAATAAATCCAGATATGGACAGAGATGCAAAATTTCCAAAAGTCTTCAAGTACTGTCAGGAAAAAGCACATTTTCTCTGTATTTTTTTTCCTGCAAAAAATGGAAATTTTGAGATTTTTTTTTAATGTGATACTATCATTCTTTAAAAACTGGACATCACTGTGTTATTTTACAAGCATCAAATGTATTATATATAAAACATGTTTGTTGTTAACTGTTGTCAAGTTAATACTTACTTATGGTGACCTCCAAGTCATCCAGTCACCAACAGTCCTATTCAAGTCTTGTAGCTTCAAGAGTTTGGCTTCTTTAAGTGAGTTTATGCAAATACAAAGTGGTTTTCCTCTTTTCCTACTGCCTTCCACCTTGCCAAGCATTATTGCCTTTTCTAGTGAGTCTGGTCCTGTCTTGATATATCTAAACAATTTAGGACAGTTTCAATTTAGTCATCTTGACTTCTTGGAAGAGCTCAGGCCTGATTTACTCGTTGTTGTTGTTGTGTTGTTGTTGTTGATGATGATGATGATGTGTGCTTTCAAGTCATTTCTGACTTAATGCCACTCTTAAGTGAACCTCTCATGGGGTTTTCTGGGTCTAAGAGTGTGTAATGTGCCCAAGGTCACCCAGTGGGTTTCCATGGCTGAGCGGAAAATCAAACCCTGGACTCCACTTATTTGTCCTTTTGCCAATCCAGGGTATCCACAGAACTCTCCTCCAGCACCATATTTCCAATAAGTTGACTCTTCCTGTCAGCTTTCTTCACTGTCCAGATTTCACATCCATACATAGAAATTGGAAATATGATGGCATGGACAGTCCTGACTTTGGTATTCAATGATACAGCTTTAGACTTGAGAAACTTGTCTAGTTCTTTCATAGCTGTCTTCCCAAGTCCTAGTCTTCTTCTGATTTCTAGACCGATTAATGACTGAGTCAAGGTATAGGAAATCTCTGGTTATCTCAATATCTTCATTGTCTACTTTAAAGTTGTGTAAGTCATCTGTGGTCATTATTTTTGTTTTCCTAATGTTCAACTGTAAACCCGCCTTGGTACCTTTTTCCTTGACTTTCTTCAATCACCGTTCCAAAGCGTTTGCTGTTTTCTGCTAGTAGCATGGTATCACTGGCATATCTTCAACTGCTGATGTTCCTTCCTTCAGTTTTCACACCTTATTCCTCCAGGTCTAATCTTGTTTTGTGTATGATACAAATAGGGTAAAATATAGGTTAAACAAATACAGCAATAAAATGTGGCCTTGCCTGACTCAGTTGCTAATTCGAAACCTTTCTGTACACAGGGACAAAGTGTCCTCTTGTCCTGAGAACAAGTTACACATTAGTATAATCAAATGTCATGGTACACCCATTTTTTTTAGGAGTCATCTATAATTTGTCATGATTAACACAGTTAAAAGTTTTTATGCAGTCTATAAAGCAAAGGCTGATTTTCTTCTGAAATTCTTTGGCAAGGTCCATTGTCCAGTGCATATTTGCAATATGATCTCCTGCATCTCTTCCTCTTCTGACTCTGGCTTGGACATCTGGCATTTCTTGCACCATGTATGGCAAAATCTTTATTATAGAATTTTTGGGCATCACTTTGCTTACACTGGACAATAATGAAATGGTCCAGATGTCCCCTTTCTTGAGGATTGGAATGTATATTAACTGTTTCCAATCTGTGGGCTATTCTTTTGTTTTCCGTATTTGTTGACTGTTGTTACCTAGAGCTAGAGTAAATTCTGTTTCTGTTCCTTGAAATAGCTCTACTGATATTCCATCTTTCCTGGTGACTTTTTTTTCTCTCAGGTGCTCTGAGTGCAGCTTCTACTTCACTTATTAAAACTGTAGTTCATCTTCAAATTGTTCTTCCTTGAATGAATCTGTCAGCCTTTCAGCTCTTTTATATCATTCTTCCATGTATTGCTTCCATTTTTTTTTTATTCTTCTTGATTGTGCAGTGTCTTCTTCTGCTGGCTGTACAGCATCCCCACAATTGGTTTAAATTTCCCTTTGAGTTCTCAGATCTTGTGAAATATGTCTCTTGTTCCCAATTTTTTGTTGTCTTTTATTTCTCTGCATTGATTGCTATTGTAATTCTCTTTGTCTCCATGCAGAAATTATTAAACAAATGTGTTCAGGGTTCTGTCTCTCATTCTTTTCGCTTTTGCTTCTTGTCTATCCTTAACTGTTTGAAGAGTTTCAAGTATCATCCATTGAGGCTTCTCTTTCTGTTTGGCTGCAGAAAGTATCTTTTTTTGCATTCTTCCCTGACAGTGTCCCTAGCTTCAGTCCAGAGTTCCTCTGGCTCCCGGTCAGTAAGACTTACCAGTGCAAATCTTGTTACAAGTGAAGTTACAAGGTCCTGAACTTTGTTTTTGCCACTTAATTTTGCAGGTAAAAACCAATAACAACAGAAGAAATAATCAACATTAACATTACAAAGAATATTATTTTGTGTTTTTTAATCATCTGTACAGTGAAGCAGGCATAAAACATTCATTCCTATAAAAGTAATGATGAAAAGTATATCAAAAGCCAGAATTGCAATGATTAGACTGTCTTGTATAAAACTCTACCTGCTATATGACTTTCAGAATAATTTGGAGGAGTAAATACATGAACGTCTTGTGTAAATCTTTTTATTCATCATTCTGAAAAGAAGTATCACGAAATACTTTAATTTTTTCCAGTTGGGAAAAAAAGATTTAGAATGGGGAAAAAAACTTATTTTTTTTTCCATTTTGTTTTCCTGGGCATTCGTATTTCTGGATGAGGAGGAACCTTGTTAAGATGTGGCTGGAATTCTAATTGTGAGCAATCCTGACAAGTATTGTTAAAAAGCTTTGCTCCATCATTTGATGTTTATCACCAATTAGCTTGTTTGACAGTTAACAGCTTCCAGCTGTTCCGTGCCACTACTGGGTAACTACCAATTATGAACACATGAAGCTGCTTTATACAGAATCAGGCCTCAGGGCTTACCAGTCTGGAACCTGATCTCATGTGAAGGGTGCTAACTCTCCAAAGTTTCAAAAGGGGCCTTTTTCCCTGCCCTAACCCCTGAGATCTTTTAAATGGAAAAGCCAGAGATTGTTCGAGGAACCTGTTTCAAACTAGATTTGTTTTCCACAGCTGAGCTGTGAGTTCTCCCTTCAAAACTCTGAGCTTGGACAAATTACTTTTTGTGCTGCAACTTCCAGAATCCCAGTCCCTGGGGAATGGGGGGGGTTGCAGTCCAAAATTTTTCCAAGCACTTTCAAAAATCAATACCAGCAATTTCAGTTGATTCAGAGAACACCACAGCAATGTTAGTCATGCTTATTTCCTTGCAGTGTGACAAATGCAATATCTGCAATTTTGGATTTAGGTGCATATGATTGGTGTGCTCTACAGGCATGCACAAATATATACAACTGAAAGAAGTACACTGTGAGCCTAGTTCTAGATGGTTTCTTCTTCTCTAGACATTTTGAAAGTAAGGGACAGGCATGCTGTTTTCTTGATAGGCATGGCTGCAGTTCCTTACAAATATGAACTGTACAGATATGGTAAAATTGACATCAGGATGGGTTACCAACAGTTAGACTCCCCACAATACTGCTGGTAGAGAAGACAGCAAAAGACTATCCAGATGTTAATAATGCTCTGCTAAAAGACTGGAATATTGTAGTCTTTGGGACTGACAGTTCTGGGATAAGCCACCTGGGGTCCTCCAGATATTTTATACTACAGCTTTTATAAATGTCGGGTATCATTAGCTATAATAATGGAGCAGGCAACTATCCTAGGTCCGGGGGCTACACAAACCCCCATGACAGAGCTGGGGAGCCACACTCCATCTTCCTAAAATCTAGAACCTTTTCTTAATGTGACAAAATAGATGGAAGAGACTACCTTCCCCAGTTTGGCCATGTTTTGATAGGTGAACAACTGACCTGTTTTAGTCCCAAGTAAGGCCTCTATTTTTATTTTTTTTCCCCCCTTCAACCAGGAAGTAACTAGAAGTCACTTTAAGTATGGGAAAAAGCAACATCCTTCTCTCAGCTTAAAACATTCCAGAGAGCCAAAGGTTTTGGAAAACACCATCCACAATTTCTAGGGGGCATAGGTGTGTGCGTGTCAGCCATTTTTAAAAAAAATATCATAAATGGGGTCGGGGGGAATCCATGCCTTCTAGCTGTCCCAGTATGGCAGGAACACTCCCAGTTAATCTTCTGATGTCCCACCTTTTCAGCAACCCTGAAAGCGACCCTGTTTTTCTCACCACTTCTTACTTTCACCCTGTATCTCAAGGGCACATTGAGACTGAGGGCCTTCTCGCACCTTACCTTTTCGCGCTGCTGGGTTGGGGTTCGTGTGTGAGAAGGCTTGGAAGGAATGCTGTCGCATCTCTCCTGCTTCGGCTCCACAGCTCCTTCATCGTCGCGTGAACGCCCCTTCCCTTCCTTCCGCAGTGCAGCGTGGGAGTTAGAGGCTGCGCTGGGGCAGGAAGCGTGTCTGGTGCAGCTCAGGAGGCTTTGCATGGCAGGTGAGTGTACGTGAAGCCCCACAGTGATGCGCGACTGCACAGTATTTTTGGCTTAGAGCCAAAAATGAAAAGGTCCGTGCACAATCCGCTTCAGGCCCTTGAGTGTGGCGTAAATGTGAGTGCATCATGCAGACCGCTCCTCACATTTACGCAACACTCAAGGGGCCCTTTCACTTCAAAAATGCCGGGTGAAAAGGGTTTGGTTGAAAAAATCCAGATTTTTTTCCTGCTCTTTCTGATTTTATATTGGGTTAAAATAAACTGACCTAGGAAGCTGATATAAAAAGTCTTTCATCATACTGGAAGCTGGCAGAAAATATTCTGGAATAAACAAAATGCATATAGGTATACAAAACAAAACTGGGGGAAAAAACAGGAACAAAATCTGGGATGTTCTGGTCTTTTTATTTAGTTTGGGTGTGCCCTCAGTTGCTACAGATTGAATTCAGAGTGCAAAAGTTGTTTGAGTAGTTTGTACACAGTTAACTCAGCTATTGTCCCAATATTGTTCTTCCCTGTGGACTCAAACAAAAGCAAACTCTTGTATCCTCTCCTAGCTTGTCTATTCTTTTTCAGGAGTAGTCTTTGCCATCTTGACAACAATCTGAAGTTGCCTGGCCACCTGCATCCTGTTTTCTGCCTGTGAAATGTTGGTGGGTATGGTGATCTGAGAGTTTGGGGGCCCTCAGGGGCCCCCGATTTCAACCAGGAGCCCCACACACCACTGGTGGCACAGTGGATAAATGCTGGTACTGCAGCCACAAGGTTGTGAGTTTGATCCTGGTGGGCTCCACGTTGCCTCAGCCTTCCATCCTTCCACAGGTTGATAAAACCAGTACCCAGCTTGTTGGAGGCAATTAGCTAACAAATTGTAAACTGTTTAGAGAGCACTTAGCTGATAAGTGGTATAGAAATACACATGCTATTGCTATTGGTATTACTAAATTTCATTTTACCCACCCTAGTTAAATCTGTTTCAACTTCAGAATTAAGTTCAGAAATTCGGTTGCCTAGGGGAGAACCCACAGAACAGGATGAGAACAGGAAAAATTCAATTGCCTTTATGGAAAACTAACATATATTAACCAAGCAAAAGAGGCCGTAATTAATAGGAAGCCTTGTTTGTTTATTGTATTTATATGACACCTTTTCTCCCAAAGTGGGACCCAAGGTAGCTTCCAAAAAAGTTTTTAAAAAAATGTAAAACAATTAAAAACATTAACAAAACAAAGCCCAGCCTCCTGTGGAAGAGAGTTCCAGAGGGTGGGAGCGGCTACTGAGAAGACTCTATCCCATGTCCCTACCAGGTGAGCCTGATGGTAGCAGGACTGAGAGAAAGCCTTCCCCAGCAGATCTTAGGGCTCTGGCAGGTTCATATAGGGAGATGCAGTTGTTGAATAAAACTACATGTGGTTATTTTATCTGGGGCAAGGAGACCTAGGGGCAAGGGCAAGGAGACCCATGATGCAATCTCCCAGATAACTGTTTGTATTGACAGGGATTTCCTTTTCAACAAGTTGGGATAGCTCTATCCACTTAAATGGAACATCACCAGTGCCAGCCCTCTTTGCCCTCTGGGCCACAGCTATGAAACTTACCAGGAGTGAAGTCAAAGTCACAGATTGTTTGTTTCAGCACTAGCAGGATTTCAGAGCTAAGCTCCACTTTACTCCCAGAGCTTGATCTTTCAGTCATTAGGTAGACAAAATTTCTCCTTGACTCCCAACAGGAAGTGGAGAACCGTGTGCATAATGAATGCACACTGAACTCTCAGCAAGTTCCAGGGGTGCTAATCACAAAGGCACATAGACACTGTTAGCTTTTGTGCTTTAAATAAATAAATGAATTCTTTGCATTCTGTTTGGGTTTTGAAATAAAATAAATAGCACTTTCAAGGTTAATGGCATTCTGTGCAAACAGCTGAAGACTCTATGCAGATCAATGGCAAACCTGACAGAGTTGATATCCTCACTTGACTTATCAGGAGGGCAACACATAGTACTGGCCACAGTTTAAATTAAACACTACCGTGCAGTTCGAGATAGGAACATCCACAAGTCTGAGTTAGGGATGTATGAGAAATTCACTTCATCAAAGTGTTTCTATTGTTGTCATTGGTCTTACTGACTTAGCTAAGACATCTCTCCTAGATGAAACATGAAAACAAACTTCAGCAAATGGTGCCTAGAATCCTGCTGGTGGCATGTGCAGGCATAAACCTCTTATATTTCCACGTTTATTTTTATAGAAATTGTGGAAGAAGGTATGTTATGCCTTCCTCCGTAATGATCCTCTCCTTGAGTGTGCAACGGCAGTCAGATTGCTCACAAAAACAGCTCTGCTCCCTCAGCTACAAACAGTCATTTTCTGGTTTCCTTCACATACCCAGGGTATAAGGAAAGGCCTAGGGAGGGATCAGAATCTACTCTATCTTTGGCCATTTCTGCACAAAATTGTTATAGCGCTATGATTCGACTTGCTACATCCTATGGAATCCGGCTGGCCCCTCCCAAAACTGCAAATCCCGGGATTCCATAGGATGTTGAAAGTGAAATAATCGCACTATAACAGACCAGTGCAGAAATGGCATTCCTCAGGTATTCAAAGATGACCATCAGCACCCCACACATGACTGTAGCTGTGAGAATATTGCTGATTATTATGTCCTCAGAAAGAAACTGGTTAAGATGGAGTAGCATCCACCCAACAGACTGGTGTAAGTAAACTGGCAGAGACTTGCAGTCCATCAGTGTCCTTACTGGATCTCAGTCTGTGTTTGCAAATTATGCATTTTTTTACAGTCAATCTGGGAGGTATCTATTGGTCTAACTCCATGTTAAAAAAGAAACTGAATGAAGCTAATTTCTCACATCTTTAAACTCTGCCAAAGGCATTGTTTTCCTGATAAGTGGACTGGACTAAGCTTGTCATGGTTAATGTAGAGTTTTCAGTTGTTTGCATGCTGTACCACAAATCTTGGTTTATCCACCCTTCTGATAAAGTTGGAAGCACCATTGCAGACAATATTGATGAGTGGAAGCTAACATCTGGGTACAATGTTTTTTGAAAGAATAGTGGGAAGGCAACAACCACAGGAAGAAAAGGAAAGGATGACATCTTCAGGTGCTCAACAAAATCTTTTGAACAACTCATTTCAGTTCAAACTGGTTGCTATCAGGCTGTGAAAGTGTGCAGCTGACAGATTGAAAAGTCTTGTTCAAGAATACCCCTGAGGAAGAAATCTGTCTGAAACACGTTGCTTCTTTAACCTAAGAAAAAAATATAACAACATTTTCCAAGTGTACCTGGAGGTTCCTCTTTTTCTTTCCTTGAATGTTCAGCAGGTCCATTTCTCACAACAGCGTTAGTCTGGAGCGGGGAGTGGTACTGGAAGCTGGTGACTTTGCCTTTGGAATTCTAATGCCACTCTGTGAAGATGTATGCATATGTACCTGAGAGTGTGTACATGACAAAGAATGACTGCATGTCTTGAAGGCCTGACCAAAAGGAAAAAGACAACAGTCTGACCAGTAGAAGGAAGATGAACATTTCAAGAGACAAACATGAACAGAGGAGACTTTAACAGTGGAGACAGAGAACCACTCTGAAAAAGCAGTTCCAAACACTTTGAGAAAGAACAGTGACTTTGAACTCACGCTAGCATCTGACACCCACGATTGAAAGAGCCAGAGCAACCTGATGAAACCAACAGTTTATCAAGACATAGATATCATAAGAGCTGAGGAGCAAAAAATGTTTGGATGACTGGAACTGTGAGTGGGGGAGGGAGAAGAAGACCACAACACCATGCAACAATACTCGGATCTTTTCCTCTCATTTACACACACTCTTTCCTGGGCTGACCTTCAGGTTTGAGTGAGAGATGCATGTTTTTGTGTGATTGAGTATGTGCATGTATGATTAGTTATGTGTCTCTGCTATTTGTGATCCTGGACTAAAGTTCACCCTTCAGTTTCTCCTTCTCATTTCCTGCATCTGATAGGCTCTATTACCACATACCGTGCAGCTGTGGTCAGGTCTACATAGGGACCACAAAATGCAGCATCCAAACACGAATCAAAGAACATGAAAGATACCGCAGGCTGATCCAGCCAGAGAAGTCAGCAGTAGCAGAACACACTAGAAACCAACTCGGACACAGAATGTTATTTGACAGCACAGAAATTCTGGACCATTCTAACAACTACCAGGTCAGACTACACAGAGAGGCCATTGAAATCCACAAACACTTGGATAATTTTAACAGGAAAGAGGAGACTCGGAAGGTCAACAAAATTTGGCTGCCAGTATTGAAAAACACCAAAATCAAAACAAAAAGAGTACTAAGGAGCCCTAATGAGTCCCACCTGGGCTCAGGAAGTCTCCCTCCAGGAACAAGTATTCAATACACACAATAGGACTATTATGCTAATTGCTCCCTCCCCTCTGGAGGAGGAGACTGGCATATATACTCTCCACTCCACTTCCAATTCACCATTCCTCTGAAGATGCCAGCCACAGATGCAGGTGAAACGTCAGGAGAAAATACAACCAGAACATGGTCTCAAAGCCCGAAAAACCCACAAGAACCAATGGATTCTGGCTGTGAAAGCCTTCGACTCTACATTGATAGGCTCTATTATTTCCTAAAACTTTGCTCTTTTCTTCAACCAGTTCTCCTTCTGAACTGAACACGTTCCTCTGTCACCCTTCTCTAGTAAAAACCTGCTGCACACTCCCTTGTCCTAATTTGAAATTTCTCCCATCAATCCTAAACGTCTCCATACCCTTTTTTCCCTTCCTTTACCCCTTCAACTCTGTTAACCAGAACATTAGAATAGACTGTACCCTGCTTACTGCTTTACCCTCCTGTGATATAGTCCTTTGTTATATAATAAAGTATATAGTATAATAAAGTATATTTAGTATATTAGTATATTTAGGATAATAGTCTCTTTGAATGGGTGGGTCACACACCACTTGAACACAAGCAAAAAGATGACATGCTGTGAATAGAGGCAAAAGTCTGAGTTTAGAGAAGTTAATTAAAATGATTTTTTTAAATCCCCATATTCATATCTGTAATAAATAGATATAGATGCAAATTAGAAATGGCTGCTGTAGTTTAAAGAGACGTTTTTCCTGAGTGCGGAAGACTGTGATCAGATGGCCTATGTGTCTACTACGGATGCTGTCCATGTGCTAACTGGATGGGAAGATTAAAGGTCTCCAATCTTTTCCTTCTTATGGTTCTTTATCTTTGAATCAGACTTAGAGTGGACCTGTCTTCCAATAGAGGGTGCATTCATAGAGAGCACCATCCTCTAGCAGCCCTTCAAATACAGAACAGTTTTCTTTAAAAGATGACACATAGCTACCCAGGGCAGGAAGCAGATGATGTCTGGTGAAGACCCTGGACCTTTGCCAGTCATAGTAGGATTAGGGGTGGATTAGAAGTGGCTGGGGCAAAAGAGAAGAGGATACTCACCTCCATTCTACACACAGGAGCTGACTGGATCAACAGCTGAATCTTCTTTCTACACTAGCAATGGAATGAGGGTTATCTCTGAAATACGAGAAGACAGCAGGTTGGTTTAATGGGTGGAGGATAGGATTGGTAGTATGCACAGGCCCTTTCTGCAGGTTACTGGATTCCGGCAGCAGCCTGCGGGGATCCCAGTAGAGCCTCTCCATGGAGGGGAGCACAGCAGGAGCACTCCCCTTTGCACCAGCTGCCTGTGGGAATGGAGGAGGTGAGATGGCCCCACACAGGCCATCGTGCTTCCTGACCCTCCAGAGCAAAAGTAAGTGTGAGAGGGTGGCAGGTGGGCTACACGATCACCAGTCATTGACAGGTAAAACCTGTCAATGATTTGTGGGGTGATCGTGCCACCCGGGGATGGGAGAGTGATGGGACATGGACGATGTCATGCATAAGCATTATCTGGGTCCCATCCTTCTCCCATCCCCAATGAGGGATGGTATGTCTTGTGGAAAGAGTCACAGTCTATCTTCCAAGAAAAAGAAATGGCCAGGGGCTCAGGAGGAAGACTGAGATAGTTGTCAACCAGTTTTTGCCACCTGATATGGTTGCTCAAATCTGCCTAATGCTAGGGACTGCTCTTTTTGGATAAATAAATGATCTGATCTGGTTCAAGGCTTTTGTTCCTCAGTTCCTGATTCCCTGCAAGATTTCCCCCTGGCACTCTAGAGATACTTTCTGACCCTTTCTTCTTGGAGACCTTTGGGATATGGGAGAAATGAGCAGCTGGCAGGAAGAGCTGAAAGAATCCTTTATGAAAAGCGCTTTGTCTCTCAGCTGTGGGGTGTCAGGAGAATATTTGATTTTGAGGCACTGAGTAATATCCGTAATTATATTTTTATAATCTCCGTGCATCCTGAAAAGGCCACAGAACAAAATGGAAACAAAATCAGGCAATGGGATTCAGAGGCCACAGGGTGGATGGCAGGGGTAGGGAAGTCTTCACCAGCAAGAATTATATTTCTCAAGGTAAAATGCATTTGTTCATGTTTCTCTTCCTCCCTGCCCCACGCAACCTTTTCCTTTCCCCTATTAGAAATTAAAATGAATTAAACTCAAGGACATGCTGGGGAATCAAAAGTGAATTGTTTACTTAGCCCAGTTATTAATAGTGTAGAATTTAGAACCCCACTGGTACAAAGGCAACCAGCATGTGACAGAAAGAGAGGGTGGGGGGAGAGAAATGTAGCTCAGCCATGTTTATAGCATAGAGCGTATAGAGAGTACAATTCACTATGATGAACTGAAAGGCTAATGTGCTAACTTCTTTCCCTTTGCTGCTGTTGCACTCCTTTGTTATGCAAGACCTGCAAATCTACAGCATATGGTTCAGCTATATTGGCCTATAAAGAAGGGAAATAATGGCATATGACTTTTATTTGGAAGTGGAAGCTGAAATAGAAATGCAAGAAGGGGGTGGAATACCCCGGTGTCCCAGGAGTGGTCTCTTTTTTTGAGCTAAAAGCCAAGGTGTTTGATGCTATGTCAAGGACTGTTGAAGTATATAATTCATTCCATCTGCTCTCCTCAGTGCACAAGAGCAGCAACATCCGCGCCAGCTGCAGATGACTGAAAGAGAGGAAAAGGAAACCTTGGCAGCTGCGTTGTGTTTGTGCTATAGTGCTTAGAGAGTGTTGACAAGTAAGGAGATCTAGCTAATGTGCAGGCAGGTCTCTTTCTTAGTTGCTAGTGAATAGACTGGGCCAAAAGAAGGGAAGGGGCACATGGCTGGGGAATGTTTTGTGTCTGAGAATGTTGTGTATTCCACAGGGTGGTGTGATCTCTGTGGAAAGATGTTTATGTGGGTCAAGCCATTTTCATTCAGCCACTGATAATATTGAAGAGAAAGATCTGTGGTGCTCTGGGAGAACCCAACATCTTCAAGCTGAATGGATGATCCTCTATTTTTCACTCTTCCACATTCTATTTCTTAAAACAAAATCTTGACTTCTTTCTATCAGATTTATGAATAAATTTGCAAAGTTTGGAAGATTCAAAATAAAATGAGATAAAAATTCTCATCCGTCCCTAAGCAAATAAGGTGGAGAACCTGGGGAAAACATTCTTTTCAAGGTTATCTTTTGAGCTGAACAACCTATTTTGATTTCGTTGTAAGGGGTCTATTCCTTTAAATCTCTTATTTCCCCATCCCATTTTTCTATTCTTCATAAAACAGTGACTATTTTTATTTTTTTAAAGTAATTACAGGGCACAGAATAAGGCACAGAATTGCCTAAGTTTCGCTTACATAAGGTGATGCAGGTTTAGATACATAGCAAGACCAATATGCACCCTGATATCTGCACCATTAGCTATCTAGGCATCCAGTGTTCTTCCTTTCAACAGCTCACCTCTGAGCCATTTTGCTTTGTGTGTCCACCAAAGTTGTTCTCAGCTCATGTTCAGAGCTATTCTCCCACAGTGGCCAAGCAGCTGGTCTCAGTAAGGTGGTGAAGGGCAAGGAAATGAGGGTGCACTGTCACCTGGAGTGTAGCTGCTTTTCTTTCCCTTGGAACCCAGATCAATCTGATTGTCATTGTGAAAATCACCTGTACCCCTTCGTCTTCCCTCTGGTAAGAAGAAGCAAGGACAGGCACTCCAGGGCTTGATAGCTGCCAGGTGGTGGGAGATTTGGGGACGAAGCACAAGGGCAAGAAAATAGCTTATATTCTCCATTGACAAAGGGATGTACACATGTGTAAGCTGCACTGGTGCACATGTAAATGTAGGATGCTGGCCTACATACTGAGAAACATAGTCCCTTTCTGCACCATACCTCAATAGCGCATTGTTCTGTTACAGTCCCAGCATTGTCACTTCCGTGATGGTGTCAGGTTAGGAACGCTCTCTACCATACCTTTTTGACTTCAGTGGATGAGTAGCATTATTGCCACTGGTGTTTCCTCCACACCACAGTGTCACTGGCCAGTCCTCTTCCCTGCTTCTTCCCCACCCCACAGCTCCTGATTGATTGTTTTTCTTTTTTGTTTTTGTTTTTGAAAAAGCCATACTAGCATAGCAATGTTGTAACAGGATGACATACCAGTACACCATTGCATTTTATAATGCTTAAAAATGTATTTAAAATTTTTTAAAAAAAGTTTTGACTCAAAGGAGAACTTTAAAGTAGACACAGAGAGGTGATAGATTTCGAAGTTACCATGCCATGAGAGTAGCTGAAGGAGGGACAATTTGGGAAAGCCTACATCCCACTCGCTGCTGGATCAGCGATGACAGGAAGCACTGTCAAGCACTATTATAGCACAGCACTGACACGGCTGACAGGATTGTAGCACTAAAGGAGGCCCTTAATAGATTTTTTTCTGGAAATGAAATAGAGATGATTTGCAATGTTTGGGAACAGGATAGCAGCTGGATAGCAACAACATCATGTGGTAGCATGACTCCTGGACTGGGAACAAGCCATTGCTATGGCAGGATGGTGATATCATGCAGAAATGCCCAAATATTCTTGCAGCTTTGGGTAGCTATTCGGTCATAGGCTCCCAGCTGACTTCCCAGGACTTATGTCACAGCACAGGTTTGATAACTCTTCGAAGACAAAACCCAATAGGTCTTATGTGGACACAGCAGCTGAATGATTCCACTTCCAGAAAGCCAAATGCCAAGAGTTCCAGGATGCTTTCAGGGCATCTGAGTCCTATCAATTTATTTTACTGTTTTCTACATGCAGTGTCTATATAGTTTTCTTGCTAAAAATGAACTAACACAGAATATTGGTGTAAGCTGTCAAGTTCACTGAGGGAAATGGAGTATAGCAAGGCTGATCTCCTACTAATATTGTAAACTCTAGATCTCTGATTGTGTTAGCCCTCTGAAAGTACTGGATAGCACAGTAGTGCAAACAAAAACACACAAGGCAAGATCAAGGCAAATAAAATACGTACCTGCTTTATTTAGCCCCAGCTAGAAGCTTTGGCTTAGTTCCAGCGTAACTCTAGTGGAGTGAAAAACTCTCCCACCACGGTTGCACTAGAAATAACCACTGTGCAGCAAAGAGCACACATAGGTCAGCCCTTGTACAAAGCAAAGCTTAAACAAAATTATATTTTTAGTCTACAGATCCCAGAATACTATTGGTTGCTGCCTCTTGAAAGTGGGGCATTCTGGGAGCTGTGGTCATAAAAGTAACTTTTCCAGGTTCTGGAAAAAGATGGGTGCAGTAAAAAATTGCCTTCTAGAAATGCATATCTAATACTTCCACTAACACAGCAGACCTTGAGCTAACACAATGTTACTGTTGGATACAGGCCTTGGTTTCTGTATCAAGAAGAATATAGTCTGAATTAGCTTTCAGTGCACCCTGCGAGAATCTCTGAGAGGTTTGAACACTGCAGGAATCATCTGACCATCCTGGGTCCATTATGCCAAATTATAAAATGGCATGGCCTTTTTCACATGGCATTTGCCATGCGAAAGGGCCCCTGGAGTGTCGCGTGACTGTGAGAAGCAGTCCACACAACGCATTCACAATCGTGCGATGTTTCAGGACCTGGCAGGCACCAATCACGCACTATTTCATTTTTGGCTGCAAGCCGAAAATGGTGAGTGATCGCACATAGCTCCGGGTCCCCGTATGCACTTGCCATGTGTGTGGAGCTCTAGAACCATGGCGCTCACGCTTCCTGCCCCAGCTCAGCCTGGGAAAATCCCAGGCTGCACTATGGAAGGAAGAGGAGGGGCTCTTGTGAGACCAGGAAGCAGTTGTGAAGCTGAAGGAACTGGGACGCGAGAGCCTCTCACTAGAGGCTGCTCACGCGATGCCCGCACCCCAGCTCTGCAAAAAGGTGAGTTTCGGAAAGGGCCACAGAGTGGATTGATGTGGTATGTGGGCTCTGCCCTTGAAAGCTAAACTCAAAGCTATTGACCTCTCTCAACATTTCTGAAGTGAAAAGCAGCCATAAGCAATTGACCAAAGGAACTCTGGAGAAAGGCATCGTTTAACCCTTTCTCTTCCAGCTGCTTTTCTGTTCAAATTTGCTTCCAGATTGTTTTTTTCTTGGCTTGATCTCTCTAGTGTACATAGAACTATTAAGATTTTTAATGTTAATCTCTGGATTCCGGAGAGGTTAAGAATATGACATCCTTCCTTCTCACTAAGGTTTTGTACTATTTATAAATACAGACAACCTTTTTCAAAAGAGTAACTTACCACAGTAGGTACAAACAGCCATTCAGCAAGCATGAATGGATGGGAAGTTATTTATCACTGGTACTATTGGCAGTTTCCAAGATGTCTGATAAATTCTGTGTGTGTGTGTGTGTGTGTGTGTGTAAAACAAATCTGACATCTCTGTTCCTTACATTTGATCTAGAAATAATGGAATGCCAAAAAGTGGATTCTTATATGTTTCATGGGCCACTATGAACTAATTTAAATCTACAATTGTATAAGAAGAAAACTCAACTTGCTTGGAATACTTTCACAATTTGCTCGTTTTTATCTTACAAAGTTTTTTGTGCCTTTTAAAATACCCCAGTGTTGTTGTCATTATAAAATTGCTTTGGGGGGGAAAAAAAAAGAAAGAAACAGATTTGTAACTGAAAGTGGCACTCAGGGACAACTGGTCAATATAAGCATTGATCCCTCATCATGCAATCATTTTGCTTTGAATGGACATGAAAAGGAAAATATGGACAGTATTTTATCCAATTCAATCTACAGAAGAATCAAGGATGTTATTATTTGATTGCAAAACTTTATTTTGTCATTTGTCATTAAAGATTTTTTTTTACAGTATTTTATTGCTTTCTTTAAAACGTGTTTTCAGATACTGTAAAATAAAAAAAAATACTCTGTATTCATAATGTTTATAATTTCCTTTATGTAAGCCTAATAAAAGACTGGCCAAGACTGGCACTATTATCCTAAACCAGGGCTGGAGAGTCTACACCTCCCACAATCTCTTACAATTTCACATGTTGGCCCAGGCTTTGGGGAACTGAGGTCCAAAGCATCTCAAGGGACACAGGTTCTTCACCCTTGCCCTAAGTTCTTGAAGGGAATATTTTGTATGCAGAATCATTCCATCAGTTTGGGAAGGTGTGTTAGCATATAAGAGTGCTCATTGCCAGTCATGAGATACCCAGAAAGCACTGTTCCTTAGTTGGAAATGGAGTACAGAGAGTCATTTCCTGTGAGACATCGTGGAGCTTGCACTTTTCAAACTTGAGTGGTGATGGGACTGCACAGAAGATCTGGACTGACCCAAGACATTCTCCTTTTTTCAGTGGAGCATCAGTCAATAGCATTTTTCTACCAGAAAGAAAGGACATAGAGCCAAAAGCCAGCCAAGTTATGTTGGACCATGAGGCAGAAAATATGAAGGGCATATCTCTCTGGCTGAGACTCTACATAACTTCAACATACTGTGAATATCCACTTGCATAGTTACATTTCTCTGCCATTATGCGACTGTTGGGGGATGATAGGAGTTTCAGCCCCACAGAAATGCAGCGGAAAAGCCAGAGGTCAGCGAGCCAGCAGCAGCAGCCTTGTTCCCCGGTAAGGATACTCACACACAGAGGAGTTTCTTCCAAACAGGAGGCACTTTATCTTGCAGCAAAGTTCCGTTATGTACACAACATGGAACAGACAGACAAAGGCTTGCGCCAGACACTGGTTTGGTCAACAGACAAATACATACTGGAGATTGCTTTCTTATATACATATTTACAACCAATCAGGTAGAGGTTTGCACACCTCTCTACCATCTGCACACAACCCCAGTTTCTTATGCAACCTTGCAGTTACCCACAGCTGGGGCATGATGCAACATCTTTGCAGTGGGCTGATCATTTTCCCAGGGTTCCCTGCCTGGAATCCCTGACAATCCCCTCCAAAATGGTCAGGCCACTGTGTAGGACATTTTCATAATCCATACATGTCATGCAATACATATTATATGATACATACAGTACATACATTCAAGGGTACAATTCATCTTCCACCTTACACTCTGGTGGCAAGGCACAGTTCACCTGCCAACTTCTCATGGCCTACTACTGGAAGTGCCTTTGTGAGCAGATCCACAGATGGACAATACTGCAAGCACAAAATCCCATCCTGGATCATTTGCCTCACATTTTGATACTATACCCCAATGTAGTCCTACACTGTAAGTTTTCTGCTTCAGTCACACAGGACAACAAAATACCCTCCTCCTGACCTTTTAGGGATAAGCATAACTTTGCTTCCTGATTCAGCAAGTTGGGTACTTCCTGACCCACTTTTACTGGAACCACTTCTGGAACTAGTGCTGACATCAGTGCGAGGCTCTTGCTTGACCGTAAACACAGGTTCAGCACTAGGTGGCGGTGTTGAACTCTCTGGTGTGACATCGAGTGAGACTTCTGGCTTCTCCTCCTCAGTACTTTCCTCAGTACTTTCTTCTTCATCATCAGCCATCACCGCCCCTCCATCTGCAGAGCTTTCAAGTGTATCTGGGACACTGTCCTTTTCCTCATCAGACATCACTGCCCCTCCATTTTCAGGAATTTCGGGAACACTTTTCACACTTTTACCCAGGGGAATCACAACCTCTTGGTTACAGTGCAATCTATCCCATCCTGAATGGATTTCAAAGTTTGCACTCCTGGAATACACTATTTTGCCAGCATGGTGTAGAAATCTATATTTGTTACCTTCATATCCCACAATATGGGGGATTTCTCCTCTCCAGACTTTCTGAAACTTGGGGGAACATACACACTAGCAAACTGACCCCAAACACGTAGATGCTTCAGGTTTGGCACTCTACCATACAATAGGTAATATGGAGTTTGCTTCACACTTGAGCTCCACATCCTGTTTATGTGGTAGTTTGCTGTCACTATTGCTTCTCCCCAAAGTCCTGCTGGGGCTTGGGCATCCTCCATCATACAGTCCATTTGTTTTAATAGCCCAATTCTTCTTTCTGTGAGACCATCCTCCCCGGGAGATGTGGGGTTGGTGGTTTTATGCCTTATGCCTTTCTTACGCATCCAGGCTTGCAGGCTATTGGACAGGAATTCTCCCCCTTTGTCTGATACAAGACTAGCTACTTTGTAAGGAAATTCCCTCTCAACAGCATTCACCCACTCTTGGAGCTTTTCAGCTGCTTGACCTTTCTCTTTCAGTAGATAGACATAGGAGTACCTGGCGTGTCTGTCTACAATGACCAGGACATACCTATTTTGCCCTTCAGGCTTGAATGGCTCAGCCAAATCTGCATGTACAACCTCAAAAGGACGTTGGGTGACACACTTGCTTTTCTTGGCAATGGGGTAAGCCTTTTTAACCTTTTTGCATACAGAGCAATCTAGAAACTTAGGGCAATTTCTGGCTTGTAACCCAGAGCATACCTTTGCCAACTCCTGCAAACTTTTGTAGCTGGCATGTCCCAACACTCTGTGGAGATAATGTACACACTTTTCATGTAGAGGTTTGTTACACATAGGGTTAACGTTTGCCACTTTTCCTTTGGGCAACATGTGGTACAACCCCTGCTTTTTCACCCCTTTTGCACAAAACATACCATTTTCAGTTATTGTACATTTCTCCCCTTCAAACACCACTTTGTAATCCTCACTGGTCAGTTGGGAGACACTCAAAATACAATTCTGCAGGTTGGTAACACACAACACATTATTGAATGATTTACCAAAGCATGGCACATATGCCACATGACACATATGTCATTTTCCCAGGGTTCCCTGCCTGGAATCCCTGACAGCGACCCCTATTAGTATACCGATGCAGCACAATATACATAGAAGTGATCAATGTACATACCTGACAGCCCATT
Organism: Cyclura pinguis; assembly: GCA_030412105.1. NCBI lineage: Eukaryota > Metazoa > Chordata > Lepidosauria > Squamata > Iguanidae > Cyclura > Cyclura pinguis. The sequence goes on from CM059599.1 coordinate 207,717,307, forward strand.
GAGCAAATGCAACGCACGATCTAAATACTTCCATGTCCTACCACATGCATGTGGTTCTGCACATGTAAATCCACTTCCACTACCATAGGCTGGATACAAGCACTGCACATGGTCTGCAAAATTCACTACTCATGTATAGGGCAACTTGCACCTGCACATGTGACAATCAGGATTCTGGCCTCCATGTCCCTGGCAGTAGAAATTCAGCAAGAGTAAATTAAATAATTGCTGAACTTGATCATCTTTAATGACACCCAAAATCTTCTTGAGGTGGCCATTCCACTCTGCCTAATGATAACCAGGGTAGCCCGGAGGGAAGGGGGAAGTCATGACCTAAGCCTTACTGTTAATCCAAACAAGAGTGGATCTACTGAATCAGTTGGATTTGCCTATGTGTCAATATATCATTCAATAGTTGTGTTTCAGTGGATCTGCTTGATCTGAGGCTAAACAACAAGACTCCAACCCATGACTTTCACATTTGATTTCCTAGTGAACTTTCACTGAATGAGATTGGTAGCAATATCAGCAGGTCAGTACTGGAAATGAGGAGTAAAATATACTGACATTATTAACATATTTGGTATGAATCTCAGACTGCTGATAACTTGTGCCATTTCTGCACAACATTGCTATCCCACAACAGCAGCGTGTTGTTTCTATTCCAGAAGTCATGCTACCACACAGCGTCATCACTATCCAGCTGCTATCCCATCCCCAAATGTTGCAAAACCATCTTATACTATTTTCAGGAAAAAAAATCTGTTAAGAGCCTCCTTTAGCACTTCAATTCCATCAGCTAGCTCAGTGTGGTACTGTAATAGCACTCAATAGCACTTCCTGTTGTTGCAGATTCAGAAGTGGGCAGGTTGTGGGTGTGCCCAGCTTGACTCTCTCCCAGCATCTCCCATGGCCTGGCAAGTTCAGAATCTCCCACCTCTCCCCATTTATTTTACATTTCTCCTTTGAGTTAAAACTTTTTATTTTATTTAAATACATTTGTAAGCATTATAGCACAAAAGTGCAATAGTATACTGAGGTGTCATACTGTTACAACATTGCTGTGCTCGTAAGGCTTCCGAAACAAACAAACAAACACCCCTCACCAATCAGGAGCAGTGTGGCAGGGTGATGATGGGGAAAGGGAGTGGTTAGGAATGCCGGAGTGCAGAAGGAACACTGGTGGCAATACTATTACTTGTCCACTTAAGGCTGAAGGGTGTGGAAGAGAACAATTCTAACTTGCTACCATCGCACAAATGGCAATGCTGGGATTGTAATGGAAGATTGTGCTCATGGGGTATGGTGTGGAAAGGGCCTTGGTTTCAGCTGCCAATGTGTAGCTTATAAATATAGCCCTAAGTTAAGGTTTGGTGTTTGGTCAGTTTTTTTCCCAGTTTCTTTTAATATTATCTATATCTGCAGCACTTAAAAGAAGCCTGATTCTTCCTAGCTGTTCTTATAATATAATGAATTTATTACAATGTCATCATCTGAAAGCTCTGTGACTGTTCCCCATTTGGAGCTAGTGTGTGTGTGTGTGTGTGTGTCTGTGGCCCCTTGAGCGTCGTGCACATGTGAGGAGCGGTCCACATGACTCACTGACACTTGCACGAGGCTCAAGGGCCTGATGCTAACCATGCACACATTTTTTCATTTTCGGCTTGCAACTGAAAATGGTGCGCGGTCGCACAGTGCTCCAGGGCCCTGCGCGCAGTTACCTTGCCTGCGGAGCCTCGGGAGCCAGGCTGGTCGTGCTTCCTGTCCAATGCAGGCTGGGAAGGTCCCAGGTTGCACTGCGAAAGGAAGAGGCGGGGCTCTCGCATGAGCAGGAAGCTCATGCAGAGCCGAAGGAGCAAGGAAGCGACAGCCTCTCTCTGGAGGCTGCTCGCGCGAGCCCAGCACCACGAAAAGGTAAGGTGCGAAAAGGGACTGTGATGTCACAATCTCACTGGTGTTTGTTGTCTTTTCAACTAATATGGGTATGTATATATATGTATACATGTCCGTGTGCACACACACTGTCTCACATACATATAAACATACACAATTGTTTGTGTCTGCATTTAAAAAAAAAATAGTATTATTTGCAGGCAGAATCTAGATCCCCGAAGGATACTATAAAACTGGAGTTGACTTCATAAAATTTGGTAAAAATTAAAAAACAGACTTTTTTTTTAAAAAAAAAAGTCTACTGTTTGGGCTTCTGCCTTCCTAGATGATGTTCAATAGAATACATATTCTCTTCCTTCAGTCCTTTCAAGGCCAGTTTGTTCCTCATACTTGTTTCCCACTCAGATCCATATAATATCCCACAGGCTTAAGTTTTCTCCCAACCCTTTTATAGCATTCTCTTCTGCTTGTGCCTTTTGCAGTTAACAGACTTGAGACTCACAATCCCGAATGGGCTTGCTGAATCTATAAATTGCCCATTGTGTAGAAAATACATTTTTCCATAAAAATGATGGAAAGGAAAAACACAATGGCTTGTTCTAGTTATAGCTGAGCTTCCTTTTGAAAGTATTGAATTCCTTATTGCTTCAAAGTGGGACCTGTGCCTCCGAGCCATTCAACCTTTGCAAAGCTCTACAATGCAATTGCACGTAAAGAATCCTGAAAAGCCATCTACTACTCCTCCACCAAAGGAGAACATAAAGTCAAGCAGACTTGTGCTGGTGATTTCTAAAATAATGATTTCTTTTTTAGCTTTATCAAATGTTTTCATGCAGGTAGGTCATGGTTTCAGATCAGATGCCTCTTCTTTCATTCTCAGATCATAGGTGGAACATTGCTTTTCGCATTCAAGGTATTACTTCACTCATATATTTTTATTTATTTATCTATTTGATTTATCTCCCACTTGTCTTCCAATCCAAACTTATGAAACAACAGACCTGAGTGCTATTATTTAGTCCCAGGTAGTGTGCACCCATTGAATCAACTGTTGAATGGTGAATTAACAAAGAGAAAAATTCATGGACTTTCTAGGGTGTACCACTTCAGACTGTAGCTTATATATTGAAATCCACAAGGCCAGCCCTGCCAATGGTCAGAGTGAAGTAGTCAGTTCAGGGGACTAGTTTGGAATGGCATGAAAATGCAATGATTTTTAAAAAATTATTATTATTATTATTATTTAATGTGTGGGAAGGTTGTTGCTTGTTTTTCTGCCAAAGAAAGAGACTTATTTGTAGGCATTTGGGCCTTTGGCACTAAAATAACTTGGCTCCCTTGGGTACTGTTATGCACCTTGACTTGCCAGAGGGTGAGGCACCATTTGTTGATTCATTTCATACAGAGAATTATGGTGGATCTTCATTTTTAAAAGGAACACAGGAATCAAGATTTGGGGAAAAGGAGTTTTAGTTTGTCTTTTGCATTGCTGACATGCTATCCTTTTTTGCTGACATCTTGACTTCCGTGCACAGAACCCCTGTTTCTCCTCCTCTTCCAAGAGAGAAGCATTCAGACATCTGAACGTTGCCTGCAATCTGAACAGGTACTGCCTATGAACCCAGGTTTACCTGTGAGAACTAGCTGCTTGTGCTAGAATTTTTATTAATAACAAGAATAGCAGCAACTCAAAACTCTGCCTCTGAACCTACTCCTGAGCATGAACAACTGCAAACTGATATAGTAACTGAGGTGGATAGATAGATGGAAGACAATGCCAAAGAAACCAATATATGGCTCAGTTAGTCAGTCTTTATTGTTATGATCAATGACCAGCCATGCCAATATATGGCTGGATTCAAGTCATGAAAGAAAGGGATATGGATTAGCATTTTTTAAAGAAATTCAAAAGCAATATATATGAACTTTATTTCTTCTCCCAAATCTCATTACATGTCTGTCTTATTTCTTAACTAGACAACCAGAGATATTTTCTGTTTGCCTCCAGGCACCATTCACAATGGGAACGGCTATTCAGCTTTAAAAGTAAATCAATATATATCATGCCATAAGATAGGACCGTGCAGCCCAGACAAAAGAAGCTTACAAACGAAATAGATAAATAGAGCCAACAGAAGATGGAAGCCATTCCCACAATTGATTAAAGGGCAGTGTTTGGGAGGCTGCATTTGCATTCCCATTCAAAAAGAACTTGATATCAATTCTTTTTAGCCTTTTGATAACATCTTTCTGTGTCTTAGGCTGTTTTCATAAGCTTTGTGTACATCAGCGTTTGCATATCCCCAATGCACATACAAAACCTCCACCACCTGGAAGCAATTTGAAATTTAAAATGTTTGCTGGCTACAACCTGGATAACACCCGTATTGTTATGGGTATCTGTCCTTAATTAAGCTGTTTGCTTGCTAATAGTCAGGAATACATTGGTTAAGTCTTGCTGCATGTGGGTGCGAGGTCACCCTGCAGAAATGACAGAGGCAAGGTTTGATAGAGAGGATAGTTTTTAGGTAGGCTGGGTGGATTTTATTAAAGTACATCTCTTGCCTCACCAATGGCACTATCTTTCCATAGTGGGGTGATTGCATGCTCCTGTGAGGCAAGAGACTATGCTGACAGCAGCAGTGCTGCTGCTAGGGTCTCCTGTGCTGGACAGGTTTTTGCTGAGGAGCCAGACTAAAGGGTCCAAACAGCTACTGGGCAGCAGCAGTAGGGAGGAAGGGTAACACTGGAGGAGGATCTCTCCAAGAGAACAGCAGTGGCATCATAACTAACACTTCTCAATACTGTGCAGAGGGTAAACGTCCTTTTTAAGATCTCTTATCAGGAAAACCCTGTGATGAGAATGAAACAAAAGATAGTGCCAGAAGATCAGACTCCAAGGTAGGATGGCACTCAACAAGTTACTGGGGAAGAACAGATGATAAGTAGCACTGTGGCTAATAATGGTAGTGAACTCAAACTTCAGCTGTTGACCTACTCAGAAGCTAAAAGAAAGTCTGAAGCTGCACAACCTGTATTATAGGAACACAGAATCTGAGCAGTATGAATCAAGGGAAGTTAGATATAGTGAAACAAGAATTAGAACATATAAACATTGCGATACCTGGGGTGAGCTAGCTAAAATGGACAGGAATTGGACATTTTGAGTCAGTTGCTCAGATTATGAAAATCTAAGAAGAAATGGGGTGGCATTTATAGCGAGGAGAGATATAGCAAAAAGCAATTAAAGGATACAAAGTCTGACCAAATCATGTCATTAAGTTTAGGGAAAATCCATCAATATAATCTTAATCCAAATGTATGCTCCAACAATAGAGGCAGAAGAAGAAATTGAAAGATTCTGTGCAGGAGTCCAGGAGGAAATTGATCAAACACCAAAACAGGATTTTTTGTTAATCAACGGTGATAGAAATGCAAAAGTAGGAAATGACAGAATCAAAGATCGTAGGAATATTTGGCCTAGGACCACAAAGCAGGGGATGGACTAGCTGAATTTTGCAAGGGCAACAGTTTTGTTCTTCACAAACACATTCTTCAAACTACCCAAGAAATAACTGTACACATGGAGCTTACCAAATGGCCAATAAAGAAATCAAATAGACTACGGCCATTTCCGTTATTATAGTGCTATTATTCCACTTTCAACATCCTGTGGAATTCTGGGGTTTGTTTTTTACTGAGGCCAAAGAGCTCTCCGGCTGAGAATTCTAAAGGCCCCTCCCTAAGCTGAAAATCCCAGGATTCCATAGGATGCTTAAAGTGGAATAATAGCACTATAACAGTGTAGTGAGGAAATGGCCTAGAAATCAGAAGACTAAGACTTTGTAGGGCAGGTATGAAGGAACTAAACAAGCTCCTCAACTGTAAAGTTAGGATTGTATACGCCATTGTAGTTCCAATTTCTATGTGTGATTGTGAAAACTAGGTAGCAAAGAAAGCTGATAGGACGAAAATCAACTCATTTGAAAGGTGGTGTTGGAGAAGAATTCTGCAGATGCCCTGGACTGCTAAAAAGATAAATGAATGTGTCAAAGAGCAAATGAAGCCTGAACTCTCCCTAGAAGCCAAGATGACTAAACTGGAGTTGTCATACTTTGGATATATCATGAGAAGACATGACTCTTTAGAAAAGACAGTAATGCTTAGCAAGGCAGAAGGCAGTAGAAAGAGGAAGATGGCATTACAAATGGATAGACACAATCAAGGAAGCCACGTCTCTGAATCTGCAAGACCTGAGCAGGACTGTTGATGATAGAGTGACTTGGACATCTCTCATTTATAGGACTGCCATAAGTCAAAGTTGACTTGATGGCAGTTAACAAGAAGAAGAAGAAGAAGAAGAAGAAGAAGAAGAAGAAGAAGAAGAATTTCTTGCAGTCATCATCTAAAAGAGCACTCATGGGACTCTCACAATGGGAAAAACGTTGAAGCTTACTCCCTCCCCACATAATTCAAATATTGTTTTGGTTGCAGCCCATTAGCAACTAAAGCATTCTCTTCCTCTTTAATGTTTCTTCTGACCTGCAGAACTGTGTATATAAACTACAGTTAATCTACTCTCCAAATTATTAATTTTCAACTATTAACAATGAATAAATAGACACCTTTGATGGCGAGCTTTCCTTTAATGCTATGGCTTGCACCAGCCTCAATATGTAAACTTCCAGTGGATTATCTTGTGATTAATACATCTCCTAGCAAAAGACGAGATAGGACTCATGATGTTCAATTTAACATGGGCTAATAAAATAGAATAAAAATTAAAGGTTGCATTTTTGGCACCATACCCACCAACGAAACAGTCTTAGATACCTATTGTTTCAGCTCTGATTATATGCTTGTATATAAAGATTCCACCTGCAAAATTTAATTTATACTTGTGTATCTTATCAAAAGAAGGTAAGTAGTAGGCACCTTCCTCATTTCAATATTCCAGAACTGAAATGGGGGAACCTTCAGCATTCATCACGTGTTGGACATAGATCCCCAGAATCCTCAATCAGCATGGCCAGTGGTAAGGGATTGTGGGAGACAGAGGCCATTTCCACAGTAGGGGCCATTAGCGCTATATACTGTTACAACTGTGGCATTGCCATTTATGCAATGCTGTTGGGTGAAGAACGCTCCTTTCCGCACCCTTCTGCCTTCAGTGGATAAAGAGCTGCATTGCCACCAGTGTTCCTTCTGCACCACAGCACCCCTGTCCTCATAGTCACCCCACCCACTGCCCCAATTCATTTTTCCCCCTCTGGAAACCCTACTAAGCACAGCGGTATGCTATTGCACTTTCACACTATAATGCCTAAAAATGTATTTAAAAATATAAGAAGTTTTAACTCAAAGGAGAACTTTCAAATAAACACAGAGAGGTGATAGACTTTGAAGTTGCCATGCCTTGGGAGTCACTGAAGAAGGGACAAGCTGGGCATGCCTACACTGCACTCACTGCTGGATTCACAATGAATGGAAGTGCCATCGAATTCTATAACAGTACCGCACTGAGCTGGCTTCCTGGATTGAAGTGCTAATGGAGGTTCTTAATGGATTTTTTTCTTCAGAAATGCTTGGGGATGGGATAACAGCTGGATAGAAATGATATTGTGAGATAGCACGGCTCCTGAACTGGAAACAACCTGCTACTATGGTGGCATAGTGATGTACAGAAATGGTCATAGTCTGAAATAGCTAGACACCCACTTGTTCTTCACCCATGGTGGAAATGAAGACTAGAGTATTCATTTCAGGGTACTTTGAATTTGTGGCAATGAGGTTCCAGGGTACTCCACGTAGGTACTGAACACTTAAGTCACGACAAGCTCCCCCCCAAAAAAGAAACATGTTGACACAATGAATGAATGTTGACATGGTAATCATAATGATAAATCTCACTAGTAGGCCACATTGCTAGGAAAAGAAAAACAAAAACAAAATACCAGGGATATATATTAACAAGAGAGCCACCATGGTGTAGTGTTCGACCGTTGGACTATACCACTAAATACCAGGGTTTGAATCCCTATTCAAGCCATGCAAACCCACTGGGAGACCTTGGTCACATTCTGTCAGTCTCAGAGGGGAACCCCCCTCTGAACAAATTTTTCCAGGAAAACCATATGATGGGTTCACCTTAGGGACGCCATAAGTCAAAAAAGACTTGAAATCACACAACAACAACAACAACAACAACAACAACAACAATATATTTACAAAGGAAGGGGAGTATTCTGCTCAGTTTTCAATGTGCCTCTTAAGATTTTAAAATAAGAACAATCCTTCTTTCCCCACTAGAAACATGAATACGGTAGACATATAAAACTGGCAACTGAGGGACCACAAAGGCCTGGCAGATCCTGGCCCTCACATTATAGCTGAATACCATGAAAATCCATTTTCTGTCCTTTGTAGTCTGTTGCTCCTGGGAGCCTTCATCCAGCCTGAAGAGGGATGCGGTCTGGGTACTGCTATCCTGAGGCACCCTGTGCTACACTTAGTCCCAACCTCACCACTGCCATGAAGATAGATGACTGCATTTGTGGTGAACCAATGATGAAATTCCATTTCCCCCCTCCCTCGTTACCTGGAAAAGGTACATGACCTCTTAATCTGAAGCTACCATTCCATGTTATAAATATCCTCCAGGAACTAAACGACCACATCTCCCTATATGAGTCTGTTTGCATTTTCAGATCTGCTGGGGAGACTTTTCTCATTATCTCATCACCCACATTTCATTGTAGCATCTGGCAGGAAGACAGGAGAAGACCTTCTCTATGGCTGCTCCCAGGCTTTGTAACTCCCTTCCCAAAGACGTTAGACTGGCACCCTCCTTACTTTCCTTTCATAGGCAGGAGAAGATTTGTTTGTTTTGGCAGGACTTTGAAGGCTAACTGTGCAGAGAGAAAGGGACTTCCATGTACTGTGTGGTTTATATTTATTATGTCTTTATTATTGTTTTTAATGGCTTATTTTTAACATTATAAAAATATCTTGTCATGTCATGTCTTTATTTTTTGTGTAGTGCAATGTTCTTGTTGTTGTTAAGCTATAATGACCTTGGATGCGTCACATACTCTCAACCCCAGGAAACCTCATGTTAGGTTTGCCTTAGGGTCACTGAAAGTTGGAAGTGACTTGAAGGCAGGCAGCAGCAACAACAACAACAACAATCTGTTTTAAGTTTTGTAAGCTGCCTTAAGTCCTAGACTGGGAAAAAGTCATGATAACAATAACTACTACTTTTGTTACTACTAACACCATCACAGAATGATAGATATGGAATCGATGTTGGAAGTTCTCCCTCACTTCTGCTACTGACAGCTGTGCAGCTCCAAGGTAATGGTGAAGTTAGAACTAAGAGCAGCACAGAACGCCACAGCACCATATCCATACTGTCAAATAACGTGGCTGTTAAATGTGTGGCCCTTAACAGCTGCAGTTTCTTGGCATTTGGAGGCATGAAGGAACAGGGAAGTCTCCGAACACCACATGTTCAACTGGAAGGTGACTGGGAAACAAACAAATACATTTCACAGTGTCTCTAAGAACAAGGGAGAGTTGGGTCCCTTCAGTATTGCCCTTTGTGGTAGCCATTCCTCTCAGAGTTCAAAGCACAGGGATTTTTGAGAGGAAGATGCACTCTGTGAATGTGAGTGTGTGCACATGTGCAAGTTATATGTATGTTTTTTTCTTAGTCACTGTGGATGAGAATTATGGAGGAGCTGTTTGTCACAAGTCTGTATTATCTGTAAAATTTTACTAGGACACATCAATTATGTTTCTAATTATACAAAATTTGCTCTCAAAGTGGATTTTAGAATCTGATGAAGCAGAAGAAGAATCTGATGGAGCAGAAAAAATGATTTCCCATCTTGTGCTCCCATGTTTATTAAATGTGAGTTTAGGTTCACAGTTTTCTGTCTGGTAACCTTTCCTTTAACGTCAGATATAGTAGATATTACCCTTTGGGATCAACCATTAAATATACTTCCATTTTATAATTTCACCTCACTACATATTGTTTACTCTTCATGCTTCACTCATTTTGAATTAAATCAGAGTTTACTCTCCGGGAGTTCATTTACCACCACCATGCAAGAACTATCCTCAGGATAAAGTGACTCTTTCAGCAGGTTTTCATTTATCAAGACTTTGTTGGACATTTGCAGCACTCGCATGAGGAGCTCTCACCACCACGATGGGAGAAACATGAGAGTATTTTGTCCGTTCACAGTAATATTGATACATGTTATATTGTGCTTGGAAGGGTGAAAATTCATTTTCCCTAAACCGTTCTTTTTATTTTTTTAAATATGTGTGTGGGAAACTAGGTTTACTTCAGTCACATCCAGCCCTATCATTTCTTCACAACCAGGACTTCATGGACAGGTTGTGCAAGAGAGTTCTGAACCCATGGAGGCTTGCGGATGTCAGTAAGCACATCCACTGGGCTTCATGTTCTGATTTAGAAGCATTAAGACATCTTCTTCCTAGACAGGGCCCTTCACTTTGCAGCTAATGGAATGGCTGGTGTCATCCATGAACTCCACGTGGACCTGGATGCACTGGCCCTGGGACCCACTCCAGTCCAACACTTTGGTGACTCGGGTCAGTTTGATGGGCTTCACACTTGATGAGCCCATTTAGGTCAATAGGAAAAAGTTGCCTAAATGAGATAAATTGTGCAAATAAATGCACACATTAGGAAAAATGTATAAAGATTCTACAAATTTCAAGATGGGAAGATAAGTTTTGCCACGTAGCACAATATTAAAGAAGGAAGAAAATGCAGATGGGAATCAGAGAAACTCAATGAAACTGAGACTGATTTTCACACCCCTACATTAAGGTTCTTGCACATGGTTAAAACATTTAAAAAAGAATACTAACTCCTGTATGTACATAGGAGTAATTGTCAAGGGAGAGCAGTAAGAGGAGTCTGATGGTTTCTTACCATGCTGTGTTCCAAGTCAAATCCACTCCTTCAAAACATGGATGGGAAAATCTATCAGTATCACTTCTACATTATTTAAAGCAAAACTGGATGAAACTTTTCCACATGTGTTCAAATTGACCAGCATGCATTTTCTGTACATTTTCCCAAAAGTATGCTTTAATGTGTTCATTTTTTTTTACTAAGGCATGGAGGGTGTTGCTCAAAATTTCCCTTTGTATAATGTGTTTTTGTTTATATGCACTTGCCCATAAAAAATGTGTTTTAGCATTCAGTTTCTTGACTGGATAACTATTATCAGGAAAATCTGAGAAACCGAAAGATTTGGTAACCAAGTGCCTTTCTTTGCAAAGTTGTTGGGAGCCACAAATTAGAGCTGAAAGCAGCTGTATCAAAGCCGATTGCTAATTATTCAATAGAAATCCGTAGTAAACTTGCAGCCTTTTCTCCAAGCTCTTATGTTTCACCTTCCATCCAGAAAGGAAGGCTATGATTGTTTAAGACCCACATCATCTTCTGCCTTCATTGAACTTCTACAGAATCTCGTCTGTTCTCTGCTATTCTGGGGCTAGAAGTTTCCTTCCTTCCTTCCTTCCTTCCTTCCTTCCTTCCTCCCTCCCTCCCTCCCTCCCTCCCTCCCTCCCTCCCTCCCTCCCTTTTGGATAGCTGAGAAACCTGCTTGGCATATTTTAAGCTCTTTCTTCATTCTCCCAAGTATTTCCCCTTCAAAATTCCAATTCAGTCAAGTACAGTAGGTCCTCCTTTCAGCATCTCATTTAACATCCCTGAAGGTCACACCTTCTCCATCTATCTTGGTCCTTTCACCACCTGCTTCCCTTCAGCCCATATGCTTCCCTGGGTGCTTCACATGTTACAAGACCAGGGGACAGTTTAGTAGTCTCCTTGGCTGAGAATATGCAAACTGGAAGAGCTATGTCTGTCTACAGCATATGTGCCTAAGCCAACCATCACTGTTCTGTATGGAACAGCAAATATGACATTGGGGCATTCCTATATAATCTGTTTATATAAATCCAGTAAGTGTAACAGTCCAATTTATTGTGCTGTTCTAGCTCAGTTTTTCTTCCCATATGAGAAAGCATTGTTATTTTGAGAATTTGGTGGTATGGTGCATTTATTTATTTATTTATTTATTTATTTATTTATTTATTTATGTTTCTGGATATTGCATGAGAGAAAATATTCTCAACCAATGAGATTTCCCTGTTACCAACTACTTTACTCATGGAATTCATGCTACCTTTCTAACTAGAATGAGTAAAGCAGTTGGTGACAAGGAAATCTCATTGGCTGAGTTTTTTTTTTAAAAAAAAATCAATTTTCATCATAATCACTCCACAAAATGAACTTGGCAGCATCATAATAACTTAATCTCAGCATCAGGAGCTATAAAAAAAGCAACAAAATATCACTATAGTGATGAAAAGGGGTTTTCCCAGTTGCCCATCATTTCTAAGTTCTATTACTATTGTAAACAATAACACAATTATACTTGTCTTCACTAGAACAATAGATAAACTGCCTCATAAAGAGCTTTTAATAGATGTTGAAGAGATGTTTCCATACAGATGAAAACACACAGCTTAACAACTGTTGAAGCATGCCTTGGTATTACAGTAGGTTGCATATGCTGAAAGACGTGGTCTGTAACAGATATGGAAGATAAAGGAAAAAAAATTACGTTGAACTGACAGTCTAAATTTAAAATGACTATCTGAAACAAACAAGCCGTTGCAAGGGGAAGCTGATAATTAAGACAAGCACTGATGTGCCCAATGGTTTTTCAACACTGGTTCTGAGACTTGACATATACAAATAGGAAGCAAGCAGCTGTGTAGTGGCCATTCAAAATCCACACAGCATAACAGCTTCTCCACATGCAGAATTGGTCATGTCTACCTTGCAATCCCTTAGTGTCATCACACTGCCACAAACAATCTATTAGCACAAGCCATTTGTAGGCAACTTGCAATGTGAAGGCTGAAAAACCCTGTTGTAAGAACAAGATTTGTGTATCCAGTACCTGTATAAAAACTACCTGCCAGGTGGACTAGCTCTGGATGGTTGGCTTTTCTGTGGCAGAAATTCAATGAGGAAAGTAAATAACTTGACCTAGATTAACTGTGAGAGGTCCAGGAGAAACGATTTCCATATATTACAGTAAAAAGAACCATAAGATATATCTAGAAATAGATATAGATATTGTAATTCCTGAAGCAGATATACATATATCAATACACATTTTTCAGACATATTGAAATATAAGCAACAATAATAAACAATAGCAAATCAATTCCATTTTTTTGTATGAAAAGAAAAGAAAAATATAATTCAAAGAGAGATTACAGTCCTGTTCAGGCATCCTCTTTTCACACAAAGTAAATGCACATGGAAAGGGACCAGACAAGCCTCACTCTCCTCCAAAAGCATTTCTATTTCTTTGTATGTGGGTGGGTAACTTTCTGACAAGGAGACACTCTCTGTAAGACCTGTAGAGGCTCTACATGCAATTTGGATCCTAGGAAACTCAGAGTTCCAAACTGTGCCTACAGATTCAATAGGTGAAGATGCCTTCCAGGTGAGGAAAATGGAGGAAATGCTTTGGGAGGAGGTGAGGCTAGCATATTTCTTCTTCCTATGCATTTACAGGGACCAGGAACACCTAGCTAGAGCTTAAGAGTGCAATCCTATGGTCTTGTTCCAAGGAGAATGAGATAATTTTGTTATTTCTTTCCAATATACGACACAGAGATTTGTTATTTCCTTAGAGAAAGGGATGATTTCAGATCTCCTCTTTCTACCTCTGTGGACGCATTCACGCCTCTGTTCCTTGATTTCACATTTCTGAATTCAGGAGGTAAATAGTGGAATTAATAAGTGCGTGACATGGGTAGGTAAGGGATGACCTTGCATACAGTCTCTTTGAGCTTTCCAATATGCCACCAAGGCCATTTCCACACCACACTGTTATAGTACCATTATTCTAATTTCAACCTCCTATGAAATCCTGGGGTTTGCAGTTTAGGGAGGGGCCTTTATAAATTTCCGCCAGAGAGTTCTTGGGCCTCAGGAAACTGCAAACCCCAGAATTCCACAGGATGTTGAAAGTGGAATAATAGCACTATAACAATGTAGTGTGGAAATGGCCCAAAACAGGGGATGATTTAAACCACCGCAAGAATCAAGAAATACGTACCTGTTTCCCTCCCATCACAAACAACAGTGGGAGAAATAAGCATTGAAACAGGACAAAACAAATAAGGAACAGCATTCTTCTCTCTCTTTTGCTCAAGGTAGAACCCTGGCAGGACTTAGGAATGTCTCTCACCTTGGAGTATTCTAGACTTGCAACAGGATTGTCCTGCTTTCTCTTGTCTTGTCTGATTTTGTTAGAAGAAAAGAGAATGTTTTAAAGTAAATTGATTTACTCTGGGATTTTCTTATTTATTAATTTATTTTGCCTCGAGTTCCTTCATCTGGACGTTGTTGCCTTATGGGAAACCAAACAGTACAGTTTCTTTTTGTCTGAGTAGCTTATTCCATGCAAGTGGCAGGTCCGCAGTGTCTGTCACTTCTTTTCCCTTTCTAAATCCTCAGTCAGAATGCCTCATTACAGTCCCACTTAAAGTTTAGTGCCAGTTGTCAGAGGTGAAAGCTCATTGTCATAGCTGGTTATTTATGGCACCTGGGCCTGTTAGTTATTCCTTCTACTGATGCTGCAAGTCTGATCTGTTTCTCCTGTGATCACTCATGACAGATTTGCAGTTACATTGAAAATGATTTACCCTACGCATGATGGGGGGACTGTGACATTTCCATTTTTTCCCCCTCTCCCGTTGTCATCCATCACCATCTTTAAGATAATTTGCCAATGCAGGGAACATTCTTGAAGGCTGTAATTGCCAGCTCAGGGTAATGTAACACCAAAACAGAAAGCAGGGTTCACAACTGCCAGGGATAGGAAAATGAATCTTAATAGATCTCAGTTGTCATTTCATATGAATGAAAACCACACACTGCAGTCCTTTGGTTCTTTACATCATATTAACATAATGTAGTAACATCATAGCAACATGCGAGAGCTGGTGTGATATGGTAGTTAGAGTGACAGACTAGATCTTGTGATAATGGGGTTTCCTCATTATCTAGGTAACAGAGTTTAAGAAAGATAGTTCTCCCTCAGGCATACAAAGGGTTAATGGACTGCTAGGGTTAGGTTACATTGATTGGAAGTCACATGAGATAGGTCACATGAGATAGTTGCCCAATCAGGGGGAAGAAAGGAGAGAATCTTCTAGAGGCTTCAATGAGAAGGGGAAAAAAAGTCCTCAACACACCATGAGGAGGGTGAGGGATGCCAGTAGAGGCAGACAAGGGTGCCTCCTGGCCGTCCCCAAAATACCATCTCAGAAATGACCAACTGCTGTGAGTAGCTTAGAATGTGTCTAGTTAGCTGCATTAAAGCTTTGTTATTTTGGACAGTTTGGCTGATCTTGCGAATCTATCTGTGTTTATAACGACTTGTAACTATCAAGCGTACTTGAGGGGGGAGGAGCCCTTTTATGAGTATTCTTTTCTTGTTTGCCTTGCACGTTTAAAATAAATACTTTCCTGTAAGCCTCTGTTCCCTCTCCATTCCCACACATTCCTCGGCACAGCCGTGGAAAGGATTCCTCTCACTCAGAAGGGGGAGGTGAGGAGAGGGAAAGGATCTTTGAACATAGAGATTGTGACTTCCCAAGCAACGTCCTACTGCGTTGCTGTAGAGTGGGCTAAATCAGTGGGTGGTGGCAGTGCGGAAATAAGAGAATTTGGGGGAAATTCCTAGCTCCTATTCAAGGCCTAAGTCAACATTGAGAGGGAGGAGGGCCCCCTTTTCCCTCAAATCTCCACAGATCTGGATGTTGAGATCACTGCTTGGCCATGAAGCTCATCAGGAGAACTCCTCAACTGAACCTCCCTTGTTTTATCATTGTAAGGATAAAAATGGGTGCCTGTGTAAGAAAAGGTGGGGTTCAAATGTGATTAATCAATTAATTGATTGATGGCTTGGAGCCAGGGTATCTGAAAGACTACCTCCTCCCATTTGAGTCTGCCCTATATCCTAAATTCTCAGTGGAGGCCTTGTTGTTTGTCCCACCACCCCATGTGGATTTTCTAGTGGATAATTGTGGCAGGGGCTTTCTCTCCAGTAGCACCCCAACTGCAGAGGGCAGGCTGGCTCCATCACTTCTGAGTTTCTGGCAGACAGTGAAGACTATGGCCATTTCCTCACGGGCTTAAAGAAACGGTGCAGAGCGTCCTCCAGGGAGGACATCTGCACTTGGGAGCGGACTGGGTTGGACCTACTTAGTGTAGTTCCGCACCTCAGCCCGCTCCGGAACGACCTGAAGTGGTCATCCAGCATGCTTTTGAAAGACCGCTTGAAACAGGTCTTTCAAAACCACGGAGTGCGCCACTCTGTGCCCAAGCTCTGGTGCAGATTTGCAGGCTCACACCAGTGCGAGCCTGTGATCTGCCGGGGGTGGGCTTTAAGCTGGCGAGCTAAAGCAGTTGGTGGAGAGCCTCGACCAACCGGAAGCCGCCATTTTCATCCCTGGAGCAGTGCAGAGCGGCAGCCACACACTGCTCTGGACCAGCCTGGACCCAAGTGTGGACCCAAGAAGTCCGATAAGTGCTGGCACAGGGCGATTCTTGGCCTTTGGTTCTTGGCCTTTGGCTCTTAAAATTAAGGCTGGCTGTTCTGGCTGTTTTTAGCTGTTTCAGCTGTTTGTTTTTTAATTGTGATTTTAGAAGTATTTTTAAACAGGATTTAAAGTTTTTAATTGTTATTAGTCATATACATAATATTTTAAATACTTTTGCACATCACTTTGGGGGACTGATGGGTTGTGAAGCAATAGACAATTGCTTTAAATAAACAATATGTCATATACATTGAGAAACTAGGAAGCCATTATACAGAGGGAAAAAAATCATAGCAGGAGTAGTCTTGACCCCATGGAGTTCTATTATCAAAATCTTGATGCCTAATATTATGAGATCTATAGCCAGAAATTTTGTCTTCAGTAGCTCAAATATGGTCAGCAGACTTAATTACTTATAGGTGAGGCACAATACTTGTAAATACAGTTTGTCCATTTAATATAATTGGTCTCACATCTCTACCAGTAAATAAATTTGTATGAAGGTAGGGGAGATACCTGGGCAGGCCATCAATATCCAGTCTACTTCTGCCATAAGTAAAAAAAAGCCAGAGGGATGCTCCTGCCCCCTGAAACTCCAGATCTGGAGGCAATTCCATCAATTATGAAACTCTGTTGTCCAAGATACTTCAAGATATGGTCAGCTCTTTAGCATCCTTAGCCCTGCTGATAACAACCATAGAAATGAATTACAGTGGATAGTGCCTTGGTTTTATTGTTTTCCTAGAGCTCCAAAATGGATCCCCCCTTTGGGAACCAAATATATTTTCTGCTAGGTTCATTATGACTACAGATAGGGAAGTTTGTCAGTTTCCATTTTTTTATGTTGGATTTTTTTTTTAATGAATATGAACAAATGTGTGAATTCTGTGCATTTCTGAAAAATCTACTGAAAGGAAGCTCTTCCTCATCTGTATCAACCAAATTCAATCTCTGCCGTCCATCTGATAAAGTTACCACGCATCACTGCTTTACTTGCATCCCAAATGGTTTTCATCGACAGCTCCGACGTCAAGTTCTCATTAAAATAATTAATTATCTCTGTTTTTGCTTTCTCTATGTACTTCTCCTTATTCCAAATCTCATCATTCAGTCTCCATGTTCTTTCTCTGTCTTTAATCCTTATCTTTAATTGTAACGGATTATGATCAGAGCATAAATTGGGAAGAATGTCCATATCTGTAGTTTTCATCAAGAGTTGTTTGGATACTAACGTCATATCTATTCTTAACATTGACCTATGTCTATCCAAATAATATGTATATCCATCCAGTTGCCCTTTCTTGTATCTCCAAATGTCATATAAGTTTAAATTGTCCATCATATTAAAGAAGCTCTTAGGAAGTTTGCCGTTGTTTCGGGGAGTTAACTTTTGCATTGTCCTGTCAACTTGGGGACTGATTACTCCATTAAAATCCCCCAAAACAATAATGTTAGAATTTCCTGTTTCATTAAGATATCTCAATACCTCTTCCTGTATTCTAGGGAAGAATTCACCTTTAGCTCCATTTGGTGCATATATTCCAACTATTACTATTTTATCCTGTTTCAAAGTAACTTCAACTCCTATATAACGACCATTGCAATCCTGAAAGATTTGCTTTGCACCAAATTTTGAGTTTACATATATCAAAACTCCCCTCTTCTTTTTATCAATCATAGCTGCGAAACAGCTACCTAGTTTCAAATTCCTGACATATCTCAAATCTTGAGTTCTAATTCGAGCTTCTTGCAGACATATTATATCTATATTCTGTTTCTCTAGATGGTGAAAAATTTGTCTTCTTTTGTATTCAGAGTTAAACCCCTTAATGTTCCAAGAATAAATCTTCAAATCCATTTTGTGGGTTATGTTAATATTTTATTACTGAAGTTTAGCTTATTCCTTCAGTATGTCTCCGTCTACCTCCCCTTCTTCTTGTTCCACCGTTCCTTCCACTACTTCTATTACTTCCTCTTGTTCTCCGTCGTCGTCTTCTTCTTGTAGTTGTTCTCTTTCCTCCTCTGGAGATAGCTGTTCATGATCTTTCTCTTCTTCAGAGGTGTCCTTTTGTAAGTCTTTCTTCAATCTATCCATCATTTCTTTTGCTTTGTGTACTGAATTAATCCTATATCTCTGCTGTTTATAAGTAAAGGACAAGCCTTCAACCTTTTCCCATCGATAATTAATCTGACGCTTTTGCAGAAGGTTGGTCAACGGTTTATATTCTTGTCTTTTCTTTAGGATTCAATCAAATTCAATAGGTATAGCTTTTCTTAACTCTGAGTGCAGCTTGTTGTGATTATCTTATACATGTTATAGATGAGAAGCCTCTTAGAAAAATGGAGATGGAAGCTTTAATTCAACACTGACATGACTTAAAACACGGGAATTCAAATGCAGAGTATTTAGAACTTAACCTCTCAAAAACTTAGCCTTGGAGAAGTGAATCTCCCATAATTCATAACTTCTTCCAATATTTTCTTTTCCGTTCCTTTCTTTTTTTTAAAATCCTCTAGTACTCTCCATCTAAAATGTTTTTTTAATAAAAAAATCGTATTTGGGTAAATAGTTTTCAAAATCCAATTGAAATTATTTTTTCATTCTTCCTGAAAGGTCAGTGCTTGTCTAACCCTTGCTGGTCCAAAAAATATTAGTTTTTATTTGACATCTTACGGGACAGATATCCAGCCTACAATTTTGCAATAGTCTCATAACTTCTTTTTGATCATGCCATTTTGCTCGGTTGGCTTAGTCTGATGATTCCCAAACTGTTTTCACTTGTGAACCTTTTGGCAGCCCATTCCATAAATTGTACCTTTCATATTAGCATATTTAAGTTTGAACAGGTAGGCAAGGACATTACCACAAAAGAGCCACCTTAATTCTGTATGAAGAAGCAGGAAAGAATGAAAAATCATAATCTTTTCACAAAAAACTTGAAAATCCTTGAGTTTGCAGACTTTGACTTTATAAATTAACCAGTTTATTAGCTTAATCAAGAATGACTCGTACTTCACCAAGGAGGTACTTTGATGCTAGGCTTTGCTTGTGGACACAGCGGTGACTCCAGGTCATTTTGGGAAACCAATGTGGCGTAGTGGTTTGAACATTGGACTACAATCTTGGAGTCCAGGGTTCAATTCACTGCCTGGTCATGGATGACCTTAAGTGTGTCACACAATCTCAGCCCCAGAAAACTCCATGAGAGTTTCACCTTAGGCTCACCATAAGTTAGAAACAACTTGAAAGCACACAACAACACAATCTTCATGAGATGACTGTGAACATGGGAGTAAGAATGTGACATAGACTTGTCCTCATCAGTGCACAGCTCACAACAATTAGACCAATTAATGTCCTTTTCTTTGCAATAATAATCAATAACATTAAACATACCCTCACCTCTTGTGATGAGGATGACAAAGCAAAATGTTTTCCTAAGTTTGATTGCCTTTAAAATACCTTGCAATAACAAGCAAGACAACAAAATAAACAACATCTGTGCTTTCCTGAATAACAAGCTAGATGGCCAGAACAGTGACCAAACACCTATTCTGCTTCAGTGCAACAGCACTTGAATGTTCACAAGTGGAGGAGAGTTAAAGCTGAACTTGTGAGGGGCACACTGTCAAGCATGTGCACATTGGCATATCTAGCATAAACAGCACCTAGGGCAAATGTGGAAACAACACCCCTACTTTCTTACCCCTACTAAGTCCTCAGGGTACCATTGGACCTGCATGTAGCCACGGTGGAAGGGACCCCCGCAGCTTTCTTCCCCTCCACCCAGGCCTCATTTGGAGGATCTAGAGTAGGGCAAGTAAGGTATGTGCCCTCCAGACTCAGAGCTGCCTAAGCTGCCCCCTCCTTGTCTTCCTCCTTTTCTGCTGCCAGATCTTTAGACATGGTTTTTTTGCACCCGCTGACATTGGTGCCCAGGGCACATACACCACTTGCCCCACCCTAGATATGCTTCAGTTCTCACGCCCAAAATATAGCAGAGATTGCTTCCACAGCTTTGGAAGTGTGCCCAGCAGCAGAGAATACCTTAGCGGCAAGGCACTGTAGCCAGGAAAAACTCACCCACACCAATTGTTTTCTTCCATCAAGGAGGCAATTTATTCTTCAGTTACAATGTGTACATATTTACAAGATTCTCCAGAAAGCATTCCAGCATCCCCCTGCTTGATCTTTCTGACAGAGCCTCTGGTAGACACGTCAGACACCATGTGCAACTTGCTGGCTAGCTCTCAGTTACAATTATACTCATACTAGCTGATGCAATCCTGCCAGCCTTTGCATTCTCCCCACACCTGATGCAACCTTCTCCCCTGGTTGCTCATCAGCATGACTCAGCATGACTCAGCTAAAGTCACAAGGCTCTCCACAGGTGCACTTAACGACCCACATCACAAAGTATTTTCTACAGGTTTGGTCCAACCTTTATTGACATACTGTACTAACATGTCCATAACACATTCTTTAAAGAGAGACCCCCCCCCCATTCAGCAATCACACCTTGCTTATACTGATCAGATGATCTAATGGCCCCTCCAGCCATGAATAAAGCAGATAGCAACAGAAAGTGAAATGACTTAGAAGGCAGCAGTATGTACTGATACAGAATGACATAAGCTTTGAAGGCTTTGTTTCTGTCCATTCTGTGGCTTTGGAGATGTTCAGAGCATGACTGTCTCTTGAGCTCAGAAGCCACTATATAAAGTACCACTGGCAAAATTACCTTCATGGTTGCTTCTGAGCACGCCCATCTTTCCCATATGCTCAGAATGTTTCCAAAGTCACAGAATGGCTGAAGGCAGGGCCTGGCTTAGCCGCTTAGAAGAAAATGAAAGCTAGATGGCCAGAACAACCACCAAACACCATCAGCACTCCCACAGCAGCCACCAAGGCAATATGATATTTGATTACTGTGTAGTCACAGTGGCCTCTTTGGCAGTAGTCATAGACATACCATAGATTGCATCTTTGGCAATCAGTGTTGCTATTACTGATCCCTCACATTTTTGCCTCGCAGGCGACACACATTGCTATTTTTGGATAGTATCCCAAGTCCAGTGGCACACTATTAGGATCTTGTGGGGGATTTTTTTTTGAAAATGGGATACTTGTATTACAAATACAAACCCTTAGCACTGGGGATTTATTTGAATATAAATATCCTAAGGGCACCAGATCCTGTCTGATAATAGAAACTAAGTAGGGTCAGTCTCGGTTAGTACTTGGGTGGGAAACTGCCAATGAATACTGTATTTCAGAGGTGGTAACTGGCAAAATCACCTCTGAGCATTCCTTGCCAAGGGAATGAAATGCATGGGGTCACCATAACTTAACAAGCACCTTGAAGGCACATACACACAAACATCAGATGTATGCCTGAGGAAAACACAAATAAATATATTATTCCCAGATGAGTTGACATTGTATTCAATGTCCTGCCTTGTATGCAGATGGGTGCATCGTAAACTGAAAGAAATCATTAGCCTACAATGCTTTATCAGCCAGTAGAAGATTTTAGTAGAAGAGTTACATGTCAGACTGATACGGAATCGGACCCTGAGGATTTGGAGACTCACAGAAATGGAAATAACAGAAAGCAAGTAGATAAGATTACTTGTCATCTGTCAAAACTTGTAGACTAAAATTAAGAAAGGAAAGGCAACAAAATGAGATGTTCTTTTTTCAGCCAGTGGGACTAAAATGAACTGAACAGCAATGCAGCTATGTAGAGGCAAGCCAAATGCAAGTTAAAGGCTTCCTGGAGATTTTTTGAATCATGAAATGAAATCCCTAGAGCTTAACACAACCTGGGTGGGAGGCATTCAGACCTTTACTGAGAGGATGATTAGAGGTACTGAATGGTGATTGAAGATAATTAGATGCATAGAATTTTACAAGTATCTGAGTGGATTAAGGACATTTATCCAATGTTCCAGTCCTGACAAACATTAGAAATCAAATAATTCAGATATAGGAAGTCAAACCTGTAGGTTTCTAGCCAGTGCAAAAAGATCTGCACTACAATATCCAATAGCTTGGAAGTCATTTGCCTCTCTTGGGTCTCTCTGTTTGTGAACACCTGCAGTGGCTGTCTGCTTAGTGATATAGAAAGCTCTAGATTCAGTCTGAAGTAACTTTAGTCACTCAAGTATATAGGGGTGCTTAAATAATTGTGCCTTTGCAAAATCTTTCCACAGGTAGCAAAAAGTCCTGTACTTATCTGTATATCTTCAAGCCAAACAGAGGACGTTTCAGCTCGAAGCTTCTTTTCTGTAAAGAAACTTCCTTTGTTGGTTTTGAGATATGTGTTCTTATTCCTAAACAAGTTAGATACCAGCCTAGGCCTGCCTCTAGCTGTGCACCACAGCTCCCAGTGATCATGAGTGTTTCTTATCCTCACTGAAAGATCTGTCTTGGGCCATTTCCGCACTACACTGTTATAGTGCTATTATTCTACTTTCAAGGCCCTTCCCTAAACTGCAAATCCCAGGATTCCATAGGATGTTGAAAGTAGAATAATAGTACTATAACAGTTTAGTGCAGAAATGGCCTGGCTCTTTGATGGAGCTGAGGAGCGTATTTGGATTCACAGAGAGAGAAGGTAGTCTGGTTCTTTCAGCTGGAACAAGATGAATGTATTTTGGTTTCTTTAGCTCAAACCATCCAGCTTGAAACAAAACAATTAGTAGATAAAGATTCAATATGATGTAGTGATTAACACTGGGATGGGATACACATAGGATATCCAAGGGAAATTCCTTCTGACTAGGTGAGCTTGGGTCAGACCTGCTGCCTATTTTCTTCTACAGTTTTGCTATGAGGATAAAAATAGAAAGGAAATCCATTTATTCATTGATGGACAGGTGGGATATCAATAAGATAAATAGATGAAAATCAAGTTTATAAATAAATAGCAACCATTTAGGGTATGTGAAAATAGAAAAACAGAGAGCAGGTTTTGTATTTCTTTCTTTTAAAGTATCAGTATATAATCCTAAAGTAATTTATAAGATGCACGATGAATCTGCTTCCCATCTCCAAAGCACCTTTATATCTTTACTGTCTTCACTCTCCCAATTTTCAGAGACATTCTGTGTAGATTTGTGACCTTCTTGTTTATCGGTAGAGGGTCCCTAGCTGCTACTATCATTGTTCAGCCATACCCCATCTATGTGTTCTGTGTTCTGCTTGACATATTCATTGCCTCTTGTATTCTTCTCATTGTGTACTTAGTTTGAATGAGCATCTTGGTCTGGAAGTGGAAATATTTTCTTTTCCTATCCCTAGGAAATATAGTGCCCCTACATAAAAAAAAAATTAGTACAAGACAAACTAACACCAGTGTTTGATTTATCAGGAAATATGGTTCCTAAATATGTAAATCTCAAGTGAGATTCCATGCAGAAAACCCCATGGATGCTTTCTGTGCTTTTAAGGTTGCACAGAATACAGCTGACAACAGGAGAATAAAAAGGGGAATGAGCCTATGAAATTCTGTCTCCTGTGTAACTCTTCAAACAATAGGTGTCATCCTAAGGATCTGAAAACAATAAGGTGAAGCTCGGATCCTATTGTAACAGGACTTAGCAGGCTTTGATAGTTGGGAGAGTTAGTAAAATATTATGTATGGTTGCTTCTTCTGTAGACTGTAGTGCAGAGTTGGGGGGATCATGCAGTCCACAGTTTGTCTCTTTTGATGGAATCCCATGTGCCCTTTGAACGTTGTGACCCCAAAACATATTTTTAAGCACCAAAACTCTTTTAGGAGTATGATTTGGATCTAGAGACTTAGACTTTGGTGGGGAGTCACCTTCAAACAGAAAGAAAGAAAGAGTGAGAGAAAGAGAGAGATTGAGAGAAAGATCTAAACAGGTCCTTTGTTCTTGCAGGCCTTTGATGGCTGATTGCCTGGGGAAAAGGGACCTTCAAAATGTACTGTTGATTTGTAGTTTTCTTTTTAATGGTCTTGTTTTTAACTGCTTGCATTTTATTGTTAGTTTAATTTAACTTTTCTGTGATATAATTTTTAAAGTGGCATCTCTCTAAACCTTTGTAAGCTGTTTTTTCTCTGTCCTAGCACATTCATAAGTTCAGGGCCTCCAAGGTGGCTGCACCCAGGCTCTAGAACTCCCATCTCAAAAAGGCTAGACTGTTACCCTCTGTACTATCTTTCCCTAGGCACGTTATACCTATTTTATTTTGTCAGGATCAAGGAGACTGAGCCTTGCAGAACTGTCTTGTACTGTCTATTTTTGCTTTATTTGTTAGACTACTCGATTAAATTAAGAAGGTCAATTCAGATTCTGATTGGGGCACAAGGAGGATAACATTTCTGCCTTCCTAACACAACTGATTGAGACTGCAACAAGGAATTGCAACAGGAGCCCTGCTTCTGATTTCCATAGCCTTGCTTGCTGGTGGGAGAAGGGTTGAAATGTCCCAATCATCCTTGTGCTACAACTGGCAGCTCAACAAACCCCCTTTGTCTGAGTGGTTGCTATTTTCAATGTGGACATGGGTGGCAGCAACTTTACAGCAAGACTGTGTAGTCTTACTGAATACAGACCAGTTACAGATCCGAAACTCTGAGTTATAGATGTGAAACAGCAACACTGAATACCAACCAATATTTTAAACTTTTATATTTGGTAATTTTTAAGCCATATTTCTTTTAACTATTACAAGTCACCTTTTGTCCCAAACCAGAAAAAAGGCATGAGGAGGAAGAGGAGGAGGAGGAGGAGGAGGATAGAATCGCACACTGGGAAAAAGAGCAGATAAGGAGAAGGAGGAGGAGGGGGAGCTAAAGAAATACAAAAGTGACCAGAAATGATTTTCAATTTCCGGGAACATCACTTAAGGTTTCTGCCATTAGTGACACTCCAATCTACTGAAGGTGCATTGAAACCAAAATTGGCCTACTGATCCTTGGCACATGTTCATCCTGATCTAGTGAATAGAATTATGCATGGCTATTTTTGTTTATGCATGTTTATGCTTCTCAACTCAGTGCTTGAGGAGTGAGGTTGTATGTGCTAAAGTCTGGCCTCTGCCATTGGCTGGAGGAGCAAAGGACACTATGGAGAACTCACTCCCTTCTATTCTGGAAGAACATCATGGCAAGGGAGAAGCTACTGTGGGCCTCCTCCATTCACCAGGCTGCTCTCTGACTCTCTCTCTCTCTCTCTTTTAAGCTTTCTGTCATTCTTTGTCTGCTTTAGACCTTGATTGATTCATTAATTAACATATTTATCTCATCCCAGCAGGGGCCCTGAGGCAAAAGTTAACCAATACAACAGATAAAAGCATTCTTTACAAGCAGACCATTTTTTCTTTTTTTAAAAAACCTTTTTTTTAAAAAAAGGACATAATTAAAACAGATGGGAAAGCTACCTCTGGGTTTTTTGTTGTTGTTGTTGTTTTTTAGGAGCAAAAGCCGTACAAAACAGCGCAGTCTTGGTTGGGTATTGGAAACAATAACATGAAACTGTACTGCTGTGGCAAAGCATCAGAGGACAAAGGCAGAATCACAGAAGAGCACGACCTAACCAAAAGTAATATCTGACATATAGCATTGATTAGGACAACCCAGTACTAAGTGAAATATAATCACAGCTTAAACATTTGAATCAAATGGCATTTTGTGAAGAAAGAATTTCAGTAATTTTAAAAAGCCAATTAATGACTTGCTTGTCAAATTGGATCCCTTCCAAATTATTTTTAATGGAAATCACTTAACGCTAATCATTTCTGACTTGCCTTGTACTCTTGAAAGTCTCAGTTAATGTGTTAGTTTAACTAGTTCCCCATCTTTTTGCATGCCACTTGCATGCCATGTTAAAAGGTCATCCTTTTTATATTCAACACCCGCTGATGAAATTAGACTATTCTGAAGCTTTTTGTTGTTGTTGTTGCGTTTAAAAAAATCAATTAGTTTCTTCTTCTTTAGTCATCGCAAGTGGTAGCAGCCAATGTGAGCGGGTCAAAATCTCGTATCCACCGTATCTGAACAGATTGGACATGGAGCTGGGATAAGTTGTGAAACTGGGTAGGAAGTGAGACAGCAACACAGAATGCAACGTATGCAATAAATGCAAAGTAAAACAATAAAACAAACAAAAGAGTTTCTTTGGCCAAAGGATCCTGCTGATAATCAGAACTGCGTTCAGTCCAACTTACTAGTGATAGTGATCCAGAAGGATAACTTTATTCTTCACACTTCACATTTTTATACTATTTTCTTGATTAGGAAAGCAGAATAAAACATACATCAGCAAGACTGGTATTTCACTTAAGACTATTTGTTATTTTTTATCTAACTCTTCTGTCAGCTGTCTGGAAGAACAGAACAATGTGTAGCTATCTGTAACTATCATAATGTTCACAAACAAGTCTATCGCTGGTGTAACAAATCTACTCTCAGTTTCAGTAATAATAGTAAAGGAGTTAACAAAACAGAGGTTATTCATATAATTGGTCAATAGAAGCAGTTAATCAATATTCTTGTTAACCATACTAATGAGAGGGCAATTGAGAATCTTCTAACATCCCTCATGTATATTTTAAGCCAACACCGACTCTTCTCAGGAGAACCAATAAGCAATTGTTCAGTTTCAGTTGCTCAGGAGGAGTTCTCCTCCTGAGCAACTGAAGGCATCCATCTCAGTTGCCCCAGAGATCAACCAAATCAACTACCAAAAGCCTTAGTCTGTAGCCAGGGGTGTAGCTATAAGAAAATGGGCAAAAGGAGGACATTGCCCCCCCCCCAGTAAATAGTCTGTCTATCTCATGAAATTTTCCTTCAGTCACCACATTTATAGCATTGCAGAGAGTGCTCATATTTGCTGTATTCACATCTCCTTGGTCACTTTGCTTTTCCCTTTTCTTTGGATGCCTAAATTCTATTTCTAAATGCTCAACTAAAATTTAAAGTTATTCCAATGCTATAAACTTGGGGACGAAGGGAAATTTTGTTTGAGGTGCAAAATTCTCATTTGGGGATTCCCTCTCTTCATTTTGCATACAGGTACCCTGCAACTATACTCCTGTCTGTAGAAATGAAAAAAAATTATATGCCTGCAAAGGCTTTTTCCAGGTGAAGCCAACAATGATGACAATGACAATTATAACAACACCAATGGCCTGAATCTAGGGCAGGAATTTTTCAACTTACCAGCTGTTACTAGAGTTCAGTTCCCAGCAGCCCTAGCCACCACAGACAATGATGAGGGACAGTAGTTCCATAGCATCTTGACAGCCACATAATTCCCACCTCTGGCCTAAATTCAGTTCTAATCCAAACTAGAGTAGATCTGGTGAATCAATTGAAACTTGACAGGTCAACACTTAGGTACTCTCCAAAACTTTACAGATGAAAACAGGAACACACATGGCCAAGCAGAATCAGAATGTGGTCAGAAGTGTGTGGACAGGTAATAAGACAACCAAAATAATTAGTTGAGGATGAGCATACAAAACTACTATTTTAAGCCGAGAACCCTAAAATTTATGTACTGAGTTTAGGAAAACCCTCTGCTCCCTCTAGATGAATTAAATGAGTGAAAACTACTTTTTTTTACCTTGAACCTAGTTTGCAGAAATTGAAGTAAATTGAGGATCTTTCTGTCCTATACTGTTATGGTACTATTATTCTACTTTCAACCTCCTATGCAATCCTGGGGTTTGCAGTTTAGGGAGGAGCATTTAGAATTCTCAGCCAGAGAGATCTTTGTCCTCAGTAAACTTCAAACTAAAGAATTCTACAGGAGGTTGAAAGTGGAAAAAAATAGCACTAGAACAGTGTACTGCAGAAAGGCCTTGAGTGTGAAGGAGGAAAGTGGGCCATTGTACAGCTGAAATGCATCTGAAAAAAAAGTTGGATGTCAGAGGATTACTCTAGACTATTCCTGATGAACCAGGACAGCTGGAAGGCATGCACTTATGTCAATTTTGTTGATTCACTGGGGCTGCTGTAGTTAGGAATAGCAATTTCATTTCCCCCAATGGAGACTGGGAGGGTACATAAAATACCTTTTTCCCCCCACAAAGAGCATTGTATTTTGAGTAGAAGTACCTTTTTCTACAATGTAGGGTTTTATGCTACTGATACTGATAATGAAAAGAAAAGCTACTCTTTTAGCTCTCATGTAGGGACATAATATCTTATAGGAGTTAACATTTTGAAGGGAAGGAAGGATGGAGTGTCTTAGCCTGTTGGGTCACCTTTTCTCATTGATGATGAAAGAATCTGCAAATATTCTTTACATCCTTGGCCCTTTTCACATGACATTTGCCATGCAAAAGGTTGCCTGGAGTGTCGTGCGATTGTGAGGAGCAATCTGCACAACACACTCACAATTGCATGATGCTCCAGGGTAGGGCAGGCACTGCTCACGCACTTTTTCATTTTCGGCTTTCACCCAAAAATGGTGCACAATCGCGCATTGCTCCAGGGCCCCACGCACACTTGCCATGCGTGCAGAGCCTCGGAGTCGTGCTTACTGCCCCAGCACAGCCTGGGAAACTCCAGCCTGGAAGCAGGCAGCTTGTGCGGAGCTGAAGCAGCAGGAACGCGAGAGCCTCTTGCTGGAGGCTGCTCGCGCTATCCCCACACCCCAGTGCCGAAAAAAGGTAAGCTGCAGAAAGGGCCCTTGCCATAAAGCTGATGGAAATGGAAAGCTAAGGCTGATGTCTTAACAGAAAAGTTGCATGCTCAGGAATGATGTTCAGCAATGTAACCAACTGTGCTAGTTGACACCTTATTCTCCAACAATTTACCTTGCCCTTTCAGGAAGGATAGGGAATACAGACTGCCTGAGCCCAGCAAAGGTGCTGTACCTTGTCATGGACCCTTTCCGCACATTACCTTATCGCGGAGGTGGGGGGTGCCGTTCGTGGAAGCAGGCTCTTGCAGAGGGCATGCTCA
This sequence comes from Cyclura pinguis, assembly GCA_030412105.1. Taxonomy (NCBI): domain Eukaryota; kingdom Metazoa; phylum Chordata; class Lepidosauria; order Squamata; family Iguanidae; genus Cyclura; species Cyclura pinguis. The sequence goes on from CM059599.1 coordinate 207,746,823, forward strand.
TCAAATTTGCAGATGACACCAAATTGGGAGGGGTTGCTAATACGCCAGAGGACAGGATCAAAATTCAAAATGACCTGGATAGATTGGAGAGCTGGGCCAAGGCTAACAAAATGAAATTCAACAGAGAGAAGTGTAAGGTCCTACACTTAGGTAGAAAAAATGGAATACAGAAATATAGGATGGGGGACACGTGGCTGGACAGCAGTACGTGTGAAAGGGATCTAGGAGTCTTAATAGACCACGAACTGAACATGAGTCAGCAATGTGATGCTGCAGCCAAGAAAGCCAATGCAATTCTCGGCTGCATCAATAGGAGTATGGTGTCTAGATCGAGGGAGGTACTGGTACCACTCTACTCTGCTTTGGTTAGACCTCATCTTGAATACTGTGTCCAGTTCTGGGCACCCCAATTCAAGAAGGACATGGTCAGGCTGGAGCAGGTCCAGAGGAGGGCGACCAAAATGGTGAAGGGCCTGGAAGCCAAGCCCTATGAGGATAGACTTAGAGAGCTGGGTATGTTCAGTCTGCAGAAGAGAAGGTTAAGAGGGGACATGATAGCTATGTTTAAATATTTGAAGGGATGCCATGTAGAGGAGGGAGAGGGCTTGTTTTCTGCCGCTCCAGAGACCAGGATAAGGAGCAATGGATTCAAACTGCAGGAAAGGAGATTCCACCTGAACCTCAGGAAGAAATTCCTGACGGTCAGGGCTGTCCAGGAGTGGAATATGCTGCCCCGGAGCTTGGTGGAGTCTCCTTCTTTGGAGGTTTTTAAGCAGAGGCTGGATGGCCATCTGTCAGGAGTGCTTTGAGGGTGTTCCTGCATGGCAGGGGGTTGGACTGGATGGCCCGTGTGGTCTCTTCCAACTCTACATTTCTATGATTCTATGATTCTATGAGGCACTCTCTTCGGTGCTCCTTCATCCCGCAGTTGGCTTCCTGGTTGCGCGAGCGCCCTGCCCCTTCCTTCCACAGTGCAGCCTGGGAGCTGTAGGTTGCGCTGGGGGAGGAAGCGCAACCGGCATGCCTGGGATGACGTACCACAGGGCAGGTAAGTGTGTGCGGGCCCTGGGAGCCTTGCGCGACAGCGCAGCATTTTCGGCTTGAAGCCAAAAATAAGAAAATGCATGCACGGTTCGCATTAGGCTCGTGAGCGTCGCATAAATGGGAGTGCGTCGTATGGACCACAGGTCCCATTTATGCGATGCTCAAGGGCTCCTCTCGCAAAAGAAGCTGCGTGCGAAAAGGGTCATGGTCTTCCTGCCCTGTACTGCCTTATGAAGTAGCTGAATAATCCTAGAGGGGGGTCACCAGTCATGGGTAGACTTTCACCTTTTTGTTGCTTACAGAAGTAGCAGAAAAACATGTTGCGGAACTCTATAATATGGATTGCTACTTGTTTCAAGCTTCCTGATTAACAATCAGTAGAAATAGGATTTAGCTGGCTCTTGAGTAAATGGATTACTTTCAAAAAATCAAGTGATTGCTTATTAAAGTACTACTGCTAAACTAGGCAGAAATAAGTATGTTTAGTGGAGTCTTTACAGGGCTGCTTTCTCTGGAATAAAACTGCTAGTTCCACCTAAACCTTTATAAATGTCAGTAATATATTGCCCTGAATTCAAGTATTAGTCCCAACTAGAGTAGACCTGAGAGACAGTATAGCTTAGTGCAGTGGTTAGAGCATTGGACTATGACCCTTGAGACTAGAGTTCAATTCTCCGCTTGGCCACTGAAACCCACTGGGTGACCTTAGGCACATCAGTTATTCTCAGTTCCCAGAAAACCTCATGACAGGGTCGCTTTACATGAAGGCATGCAACAACAAGAAAAAGAACAGACCCACTGAGATGATGCTATTTACCTATGTGTTAACACACAACTGAGCAACTGATTCAGTGGATCTCTCGCAGTAGGAACTAACAGATAGGAATCCAACCACTGTGTTCTGGCAATAATACAAGCATCCTGGTAATAAAAAACAAAACTTTTATTTTAATGAGTAAGTGATTGATAAAAGCAAGCATGGATAGCTGTTTTGCCACAATTTATTTGTATGTGTACATTGCAATTTTATAAATCTATAGGGTTTTTAGTATCAATCTACTGTATTTCCATAAACCACTTATTGATTATGACAGTGTTATGTCATTTTAAACTAATTTGGAAGGATTAAATTACGAATCAAAATTAATTCAAGCTCATATGCATTTACCTTGAGACTATCTCTACAATTCATAGCAGCTTCCTGTTTCAAATGGCTTCACTTTTTTTTTATGTTGGAATTCAAAACATCATTGGGTTTTCTTCCTTTCTTTGTTTATTTGGAATGGTTTCATCTTGAAAAACTCAGCAATGGCAAAAGAATTTTAGACTGTAATTCTAAACACACTTCCTTAGGGCCCTGGTGTTTTGCTGCAATACAAATGAATGGCAATAATTAAGATGGCACTTTCTCCAATACAAGTGTCTGTTTTTATCATTGCAAGGTGCCACAGATGAAAAACTAAACCAGTGGGGAATATCTCACTTTTAGAAAGCTCATTAATTGGTGCCACTGTTCTTGCTGTCTTTCATAAAGTCTTGTTGTCAAAACTTGGTCATTAGAGTTACACAGAGAAACATACTTCCAAGCACACTCAGCTCCTAGTTTGGAAGCTGTGTTTTAACATGTAAACTCTTTCTCTCCATGGACTTCTGGAAATCATGGACATGATCCAGTGGTTGCAAACCATTCATGTTCATGCATGCCTTGAAGTCATTTCTGACTTATGGCAACCCTAAGGTGAACCTGTCATGGAGTTTTCTTGGCAATATTTGTTCGGAGGGGATTTGCCATTGTTTTCCTCTGAAGCTGAGAGAGTATGACTTGCCCAAAGTCACCCAATGGGTCTCCATGACCAAGCAGAGAGCATATTAGTCACACTGATTTCATTAGAAGTGTCCGGCACGTGACTTTAAACTCTTTCCCATTGAAACTGGTACAAATTTAAGCTGTAACTGGTAGAATTTTAGGTGGACTGTGCCTTTACTCTTTCATTACTGGATGGAGCCTGTGAATCTTCAGCTTGGAAATAGTTCAATGATAGGGGCCATTATCTACATCTATAAAGATGCAGGTTCAATTCTAAATGAATTAAAAGAATCTAACTTTTTGTTCAATGGAGTTCTGCTCAGAAGCAACTGAAATCAGTTGCTTCTGAGCAGAACTCCACTGAACAAAAGGTGAGATTCTTTTAATTCATTTAGAATTGAAATCAGACCAATGATAAGTGTGCTTAGAACTGAAATCATTGGCCTGAGCTATCTAGTCCAACAGGCAGCATCTATTCAGCTGCTTGGGCCCAATCTGGTAAGTAAAACTCTTTTCAGCAGAAATACTGGATGGTGAACCCTGGACCATTTGCGTACAAGACAGGTACTGTCTCACTTTTAAACTAGATTCAGCTTTTTTAAATCCTTAAGTTATTTCCATCCCAAATAAGAAGAAATATGTGAATGTTGTTGCTTTAAAATTAGCTGGAAGAAAATTGTTCCCCATACAGATAAGTCAAATGTAGAAAGTACAGCAAGGAGAAGTCCACACCATCCCTGGCTATCGGGTAGCATGAAAGGACAAAGGAATTCTCAGAAGACAAAGAGATGCCGACACTACCTAAACATTAAATCATCGAGTAAAGAGGGATTCTAACTCAGGGTTTTAGGAGTTAATCACTCAATGGACCTTGATGGACAAAATTGTCACTCTGGATTTTGTCTTCCTTGAGTTGCTTTTCATGGCAAGTTCTTTCCTTTCTGAATGAGAACAAATTTGCACATTTTAATTTTGAAAAATTAACTGAGATGAAATTCTTCCCCATTCTGATTGTATCATTGGACTAAAACCTCTCACTTTAACAGAGTTGAAAAAGATCTCTCTGCTTGAGATGCTGAAGAGCATATAAGCATACATACCATTATGTGTTATTTCAGCTTCTGGATAGCTTTGTCATGACTGTTGGAAATAATTTAAACATATACTGATAGCCTTTGCCCAGAAAGCAACCTGCTTGGACAGGTACTGTATTTCTTTTTCGGAAAAGAGATCATTATTCCAATCCATTTTGAAGGGAACATTTTTCCACAGTGAAGCTAACGTGTTAACTTTAGGGCATCATTATAATGATTTGGCATGTCCGGCACTATCAGAGATGTCACATTGTTATATAACAGTACGTGGATGACAAAAAACAGATACAATGTTCAGGTATTCATCTAACTATACCAGCAGAAATAAGAGACTGTACATTCAAAATGGTGTCATAAACGATCAGTATGTTTGAATAATTGAGACAGCTTGTGTCATAAAACTGTCAGAGATAAAACTGTTGAAGGAGATAACACAGCTCTGCCATGGAAGACTTAGAGGACACACCAGTCAAGATGCTAGACATGAACTTTACTCTCTCTCTCTCAAACAAGAAGAGTACAGTACAAAAAACTGAGTCAGTACTATCTAGTGACTAAACTAAATAATGATTTTATCCACATTAGTCCTATGAAAGTTAAAAAGATACCCAGATCTTCTGTGGCTGTTTCATGTCAAAATGAGGCTAGGGGAATAAATTGGGATGCCATTACATGTGGAAATTAAAACAAAAATCTTACCCATAGAAGAACCAATGCTTGAGACATATGACTTACCTAGCAAGAAGCTTTCTTTCCAAAGATCAGGCTGTCCACACATAGGGAGTTTTTGATCTTGTAAGCATTCAGACACGCAAGCAATCATTCTGAAATGGTCCAGGCTAGAAAAGTTGTAATGGATAATCTTCCCTGCTTCTCAAAATATGCAAATAGTTCGTTAGAATCCCAGGGTCTGGAGTGTGGAAGTTTTAATGATCATTTGGGACAACTATAACAGAGGTTATAACTCCTCATATCTGAATTTGGAGATCAAGGAAGAGAGACAAGTTATAAAAATGGACCTTTAGTGAGAAAAATATATAATGTGAATATCCCCATGTCTGAAAAGCCTCATCTCATTCAAATTATCTTCAGATTAGGGTCTGGCTTCAAATGGGGTTTCAACTCTATCCTAGCTGTTATCAAGACTTCCTGACAATTCTTCCTTTCCCAAACATAAGATTACCTTCCCTTTCCCTGTGTTCTCCCAACACACTCTCTCCCTGCCACAAAAAACAAAACAAAACAAAAAAAACTGAAAATAAAACTGAGAACATTAAGAATGTTCTATAGCATGGTCCTTTTCTTGGCGGAAGATTTTTAAAAAACTTGAAATTTCTATTTCTTCCTTTCCTTTTTTTTTTTTCCTTCTTCTCCTTCTTCTCCTTATTGGTAGGAAAAAATCTTTAAAAATTATGTTCCCCCTCAGCTCTCAAATGCATATTTTCCCCTTTCCAAGGACCTTTGAACAGAGATAAAGGCAATAGGAGGGGTAACCAACACTGAAAAGTGAGCAAAAGACTGCTACCATTTCCTACTGTGTCCACAGCCTATGTTCATAACATCATTTTGCCAAAGCCATTATGATTCTTGAACTGCTATTTCTTGTCACTGAATGCTTCCTGGGAGACAGAAGGGAAAATGCTATCAGTGATCCCCCTGGCAGATTTGTGAGAAACCGCACCAGTGCCTTTCAATCACACTTGAGATTTCACTTTGCATCCTTTGAGTCCCTAACACACAGTTTGGCCATTCAAGTTCTAAAGTAACTTTGCACTGACCTCTCACTTGTTTGCTAAGTGCAAAAGACCTTTGACTACTCTCCTTTAAAGAGCTGCTGTTATTTTGCTGTCTGGACATGCAGCACAGAAAGCTTAGTTAGGATTATATTCTTTTCTGCTCTACTCTTGAAACCTCTCCCTTGGGAGGCTTAGCTTTAGGCTTTCATGACACCGATACAGTACTACATGTTATAAATGGGATTCACAAGATTAATCCCATTGGAACCTGAAAGAAATCAATATACAGAGAAGGGATGTCATTTGCTTCCAGTGCTGGCTGTTCTCTTTCTAGTTGTAAGCATGAGTGTCCCACAGAAACATACTGAGGTTAAAAACAATGTCATGGGAAACTTAATAACAGTGCTAATAAATGAAATAATTCAATGGTGATAGGTGATCTAGGAACACTTCCAAATGGACTGGCAAAACAGCTAAATGAAATTGCCATAGAGAATAGCACAATTATAAAAAGTGACACTGCTTGGAATGTCCTACACTATCCAATGATACCTTACAGTTTGCTGGACTCCAGAACACCAGTCAACCAATCCATCATGTTATTTATAACCTGCCTTTTCATGAGGAAGGGGGCTCAAGATGGTTGACAGAAATGAAGAAATAACAATTAAACCACATAAGGCTAAAAGTTAAGATTAAAATAATATTAAACTGTATCCAGGTGGTATAGTGGTTTGAGAGCTGGACTAAGACGCTGGAGACCAGGGTTCGACTCCTTGCTCAAGCCGTGGAAACCCACTGCATGATGTTGGGCACATCACACACCCTCAGCCCCAGAAAACCTCATGATAGGTTTACCTATGGGTCTTCATAGGTTAGAAATGACTTAAAGTCACACAACAACAACAGCTACAATAAAAACTCTGTATAGGATTAAACTTATACAACATTAATTTAAAACATATATTTTAAACAGTGCAGCATTAAAACAGAAAACTTATTAAGCAATCAGTTCCCCAATGCCTTTTGGAAAACAAAGATCTTCACTTGTTGATTAAAAGACAGCAGGGATGGAGCCATCCTAGTTTCCCTTTGGAGGGAGTCTAGGAACAGCCATGAAAAATCTCTTTCTTGTATTCCCACCAAGCATGTCTGTGAAGGCAGCAGATATGAGATAAATGCTTCCCCAAAGATATTAAGACTTATGGCTGGCTCATATGGGAGGATATGGTCCTTCAGGTAGGCTGAACCTGAGCCATGGAGGACTTTATAGCCCCACCAGTAACACCTGGCGTACTATGAAAATTATATACAGATATACAATAATTTTTTTATAATTAAAAGAGTGTGTTCCAGCATTTACAGAATTTCACATGCATTAGCCAGTTGTAATCCTTGTAACAGGGCAAAAGTTGTGCAACTTTCCAGATTTTTTTGGTCTACAGCTCCCAGCAGCCCCAACCAGTGTAGCCAAAGGTGAGGAATACTAGGAGTTGCAGTCCAACAACAACTAGAGGACTACATATTTCCCAACCCTGCCTTATGATCCCATTCTAAGACAAGTCAGTCTTTCCTCCGTATTGTTGATGGGGATGACAAGTGGCCATGTCACCTTGTAACAACTTGGAATGCTGTGCTTCTGCATTCAAGGCAAAATAGCCGGGGGAGTCTTCCCATTTCCTTGGATCATAGGGCCATTACACAGGTGGGTAACTTGTATGATCCCTGCAGCCTGTGGAGGTGAGGCTTTTTAATGCTACACAATTACAGCACAATAATTCCAATTGAACTGGCATGGCAGCATCTCATGGAATCCTGGGATTGGCATTTAGAATCCTCAGCCAGGGAGCAACTCTGGTACTTCTGACCAAACTCCCAGGATTCCATAGGAAGCAGTCGTGGCAGCACAAGTGGAATCACAGTGCTATAATTGCATAGTGTGAAATACAATAACATCTAAATTACACAAAACAGCAGTACCTTTATTGGACCAACCAAAACTGCAAGGAAAAAAAATTTACAGTGATAGAGTCACAGGCCTACTTTTTGTGAAGCTATTATTTTTGTTATAGTCAGTTAAGATGGCCTAGAGGGATATCTATGTAGGCAGAAGACACTCCTCTCTTTGGCCATGTGAGCTCTGGGGAAACAAAGAGCCATCAAATCCAAACAATAAATTTTAGACTCCATTAGCAACAGAAAAAGTAACTTCCCTTGATATCCAGGCTCTTTATTGCCTGGATTTTATGACCCTTTGTCTTCCAGAGCCTATCTGGCCAAAAAGGGGAGTGGATATCTCTCCAGACTATCTTAACTGACAACAACAAAAACAATATCTTGACAAAACGTAGGCTTGTGTCTCTAACATTATCCTTTTTTCCCCCCTTCTGTATATCTTTTGACACCTCAGCTTTTGAAGAAGCTGATGGAGATGCAAAAGCTTGCATGATGTATTTTCTGCAGTTTTGGTTGGCATTACTGTTTGGTGGATGCTGAGTGTTATTCTTTTTTGCTGTATGGCCAGCAAGGCTATCCCTGGATACATGTAGTATGAGATCACATGGGCAAGGCCAAATACATGGTCAAGATCAACTGAATGAGACTTTCCCATTTCATTTTTGCCTTCCCTTGTGATCAGGGGCCAATCAGATGCAACCTCTCTCAATGGCCTCTGCACAGTACTAAAAGATTCACACAGTGTCATGGGACTGCAGCCCAGGGAAATTTCCCCTGAATAATGTGGGTGCAAAGAGAACTTCAGATCATTAAAGCAGTATGTATGGGTAGGAGAAAGACTGTCACCACACAAAAGAAATATTCTGAGAACATTCTGAGAAAATTCTGCAAAGGTTTGTTCTGTTTTGTTTTACAGAAAAATATATTTCCCTACAGGGATAAGAAACTGAAATGACGTCTGAGAAATTTCAGTTGATTTCTATTTCTACCGAGCACAATAATCTATCCATGGTGTCATAGACCATTTCCTCACTAGACTGTTATAGTGCTATTCCACTTTCAACATCCTATGGAAGGCTGGAGTTTGCAGTTTAGGGAAATGGCCATAGTGGCTCGAGTGCAGAGATGACCATAGTGGCTCTTTTGTAGCCATTTCGTAAATTATTAGGGAACATATGGTTCTCTAGATATTGTTGGATTGCAACTTTCTCAGTCCTAGCTAGCCAGTGATGAGAGCTAATAGGACCTGTAGTCCAAGAACTGGCGAAGGACTACATTTTCTTTATTCTTATATAAAATCTTTACCTGCATAAAGAAGGGCAGAAAACATGTTCCTCGAACAAAGACATGAACAGGCATCCTTTGGTTCAGTTCCACATACTTCTACCTGTTCCCTGTGCCAGTTTACAAAGAGATTTAGGCACATCAATATGGAAACAAGCTGAGTCTATTTCTGTTGAGAAAGAAGTTTGAAATCCTAAATACAGAATCACAAAGGATTGTATAAGATTTTATTACCTTACCTCTTTTTTTTTTTAATTTCATTATGAAGTGGTTGCTTACTTAGAATCTAGTTCAGGCAGAATTTTTAATGTCCATGCAACTTATTGGAGTAACATAAGCATTCAGTTGATAATTTTCCAAATAAGAAATCCATTCAAAGAAAGCACTCTTCTTTCTTAAAGTGGGAAGCATCTTTCTGTCAGTCTCTGCAGGTGTACAAATATTCCACATTTCTATATAAAACAAAATTATGAACATACTTTATTATTTATGAATTATTTAGACTCCCACCACTCGATGAATTAGTTGCCGTCAAGATAAATGAATGGAAATGTCAGTTTGATGGACGTTTCCCCCTTTTTTTACATATACCAATTAAATTAAGCTGAATATGCCTAGGGTTTCTTAATGCTTAGATCACAAAGGTATGTTTCATATCTTAGTTAACTATGCTTTTTAATTCTTCCTTATGCTCCTTAAAGGGGAAGGAAAACTCAATGCCCTACCATGCAATAATCCCCCCTCCTGCATTTGCTGTTTGCATTTGAAGTGATTGCAGGCAATTTATTCCATTTAGCTATATCCTGAAACATAAATGCTTTTCTAAGGTCTGCTGAAAGCAATTAGAAAACTTGAAAATCTGAACTATTGAACTGCATGCACCAGCGCTGTCAGTAGTGTTAAATATGGGCAAATTGGATTAAATGTTTTCATGCAGAAAGTTCTAATAACTTGGGCAATAGTGTTCATTAACTTCTGTTTACACCATTTTAATTTAGATACACGTTGTGTGTTTTGACTTGTTTTTTTTTTTAAAAAAAGGTAGAAATCTAATCAAGCCAAATAACTTTCCCTCTGTGTGCGTGTGTGTGTGTGTGTGTGTGTACATACGTGTATGTGTACATGTATATATATTTATTGATTTATCTTTCTCTGTTTCTTACCAATTTATTCAACATGGCAGTGGGAAAAACACTCAAAGATGTCCTCCCCACCTCTATCCCAGAACCATTACAATATTTAAGTTAACAAGAATACTTACTTGAACATTCTCTTCTTCTTCTTCTATTTTTTTTAAATACAGTAGGAATGTACAAGTCTCCAAACCATGTTGATTCAGATTTGTCCGTGATGCATTTCAGACTGATTAAGATATAATCTGATCCAATTTAGGCCTGAATCCAAATCAAATTCTGGAGGCCTGAATTTCTGCACCTCACCATGGCCCTTTCCGCACAACATTTTCCATGCGAAAGGGTGCCTGGAACGTCGCGCGATTGTGAGGAGCGATCTGCATGATGCACTCACAATCGGGCGACACTCCAGGGGCTGGCAGGTGCCAATTGCTCACCTTTTCATTTTTGGCTTTCAGCTGAAAATGCTGTGCTATCCTGCATTGCTCCTGGGCCCCACGTGCACTTACCTGGAGTGCGGAGCCTCCGGAGATGCGCTGATTGCGCTTCCTGCCCCAGCGCAGCCTGGAAAACTCCCAGGCTGCACTGCGGAAGGAAGAAGCAGGGCTCTTGTGTGAGCAGGGAGCTCGTGTGGAGCCGAAGGACCCTGGACGCGAGATCCTCTCGCCAGAGGCTGCTCGTGCAATCCCTACACCCCAGCGCTGGAAGAGGGTAAGGTGCTGAAAGGGCCCATGATTTGCCTTGGGGAAATCAAAACAGCAACAAAAGCCTAATTTGTGGACATCTGGGCAGAACTACTAATTATGGACACAGCATGAGTATTTAGACAGGGATGTTCACACATGAATCCCTCAGGAATATTCCTGGGAAAAATCTCGATCAGGCTGATTTCCAGCCTCTTTCAAACTTTTAAAACTTAAAAATTTAAGTTGTTTTGATGGTTTGGAGGATTCTCTGGGGAGGGAGAACAGAAACAATCTGCCACATTTGCAGCCTTTCTGGGTTATTTTTGGCAATTATTGAGGAATTTCTCAAAAATCAGTGGGAAAGGTCAGGGAGTGGGACTTCTGGATCACCAAAAGTATTTGTTGGTCTTGGTGGCCATTTGTTGCCCACCAGCAACAATTTCTTCACTCTTCCCAATCTACATTGCTCAGAGGGAAAAAAGAAGGCCAGCAAAGTTTGCTGCTCCCTCCCTTTGTTCCCATTATTGTTCTTATAATGAAAAAGTATATAGCAACAGGAGCAAGGCACTCTGTAGAACAGCAGTGAGCCCATTCCTGGCATGCGGGCCTTGTCCAGTATCAGAGGTTATCTATTTGTGGTGCGGGCCCAGTTGTATGGCCTACTTGCAACCATGAAAAGTGCCATAGTGCGAAATCCCTTTCTACTCTTCTTGTTTCTGTCTTCCAAGAAACCATCCAACTTATTGGCATGCCCATGACAAAAATATTACTTGTCTATTAAAAAATACAGTCCTGGAACCAAAGTTTTACTGATGTGTTTATTTTCTCTCTGAACACTGCATGATCTCATTTACCTTTCTCAGGAGGGGTGCCGTATGTCCATTAATTTCAGGATGTTTTTGGCAGCTATTTTGCCTATCTACAACCAAGTGAGTAAATAAAGTGAATTCACTGTGAGTTTTCAAGCCAACACTTTAATGATTTCAATGGGCTTTTTTGTGTTTTAAGAGTACACAAACTGTATACTCTTTTCTACTCGGGTATCTATTTATGTTACCTACCAAAGTCACCAGTGAATCAAAAGGATTAATGTTTTCAGATTTTAATGGTCTCCAGTTTAGCTGAAGTCAATAAATCTGTCCCTAGAGCTAACAAAGTGCTTCTATGCAAACTGTTTCAGGATGAACAATAGGAGCAGCCAGTGTGTGTTTCTCTGAAACATAGGGTTCACATGGGGATTAGGAAGCCCAGTGAGTTTCTGGGGAATTAAAATAATAGGGTTTGAATGCACAGAGTGGAAGCCATGTTCCTGGAAGAGAGAATTCTGAAGGGAGCCATGTTGCAAAGGGAAAGAAAGCACAAATGTCAACCCAGTGCTTGAGATGGGTAATCATTGCAGAGGAAAGACATACTGGAGTCATAATAGAGAGATGTTGGGTCACACATGAATTTTCAAACACATTTCTTTATAAATATATTTGGCTAAAACCAAACAATTTCTGGGTATAAAGTTCAGCAGTTTGGGATGGACAGTGCCATAGTTTATCAATAATAGGGGCTCAGCCCAGTTGTTGGTCCTAGTTAGAAGTAAACCCATTGAATCAACAGAAATTTGCATAGTACTTATGTTCAATTGGTTCAGAGGGTTTACAATAGTTGAGGCTAACAACTAAGGCCCTTTCTGTACAATGGCTGCATCCCAGCATGGGCACATGAGAGGACCATGACCGTGATGATGCTTCTGCATAACATCGTCACAGTCCCAACCTTGTCCCATGACCAGCTGATGCAATTGCAGGGTAAATCATTGATAGAGTTTCTCTGTCAATGACTCCTGATCACACAATGCTCCTATACTTACCTGTCATGCGGAAGCGCAGGAAGCATGATGGAAGTGCTGCCTATCCCAGCTCAGCATAGCAAAGGGCTCAGCTGAACTGCAGAAAGAAGAGGCATGCTACTTGCTCTCCCTTCCACAGGGAGATGGTCAGGTGTGGAGGGAAGCATTCCCATCACACTCCCTTCCTGGCAAAGGTGCTGTCAGGATTGCAACTGGAGGAGGTTGGCATCAGATAAGCTGTGGAAATGGCCTCACTCTGTGTTTTTAAGAGAGTGAAATGGGACGCAGACACTGTGAACATTTTCATGCCATCTAAAAAGCATTTCCACTTCCTGGCTGGTTTCAATATTCCTTCCAGTGATCCCCTCACACCTTGTTTAAGGGGATGATGAAGAAGAAGTGGTCAAGACAACTAAACTAATGCTTCCTTTCTTGCCAAGTTGCAGGAACTGGGAAATATTCCTCCAGCCAACATCATGACTGAATGATGATGGAACAATGAAGCAGGTTTCTCCATATCTATTGTGTACAACTTCATAAGCTGCATTAAAATTGAACACGTAGCAACATGAATAACACACACACACACACACACACTACAAATGTGTCCTGTCAAAGTCATAAAAAATGCTGGCAAACTCAGGAACTCATCTTAAATGTGAAATTTTACAGATGTAATAAACAGTTCTGAACTGAAGAAAAGAATAGTAAAAATATTGCTTTATGCTTTCAAGTTACTGTCTGCCTTAAAGGTGATCCTAAGATGGACTTATCCCAGGGTTTACTTGGCAAGATTTGTTCAGAGGGGGTTTGGCTCTGCCTTTTCTGTGGCTGAGAAAGGATGACTTTCCCAAGGTCACCCAGTGGGTTTCCATGTCTAAGTGGAGATTCACATCCTGGGCCATTTCCGCACTGGACTGTTATAATGCTATTATTCCACTTTGACATCCTATGGAATGCTGGGGTTTGCAGTTTAGGGAGGGGCCTCAAAGGAAATGGCCCTGGTCTCCAGGGTCATAGTCCAATGTTCAAACCACTACACCACACTGACTTGCATAATACCACCCCCATTTTAGATCCTGAACCTGTTCCTTTGAAACTGAGCAGATTTGATCTTTTGGGCCTTTCCGCACCTTACTTTCTTCTGGCGCTGGGGTGCAGGGATCGTGCAAGCAGCCTCCGGTGAGAGGCTCTCGCGTCCAGGGTCCTTCAGCTCTGCACGAGCTGCCTGCTCGCACAAGAGCCCTACCTCTTCCTTCCGCAGTGCAGCCTGGGAGTTTCCCAGACTGTGCTGGGGAAGGAAGCATGACCAGTATGGCTCTGGAGGCTCCGCACACCAGGTAAGTGCACATGGGGCCCAGGAGCAATGCGTGATCGCACACCATTTTCGGCCTCTAGTCGAAAATGAAAAGGTGCGTGATCGGTGCCTGCTGGCCCCTGGGGCGTTGCACGATTGTGAGTGTGTCGTGCAGATCGCTCCTCATAATTGCGTGACGCTCCAGGTGCCCTTTCCCATGGAAAATACCATGTGAAAAGAGCCTTAGAAAGAACCAATACGGTAAGAAATTTATCTCAGTTTTGCTTAGAATGAAAACATCTACAGGTAACTCACAACAACAGCAGCAGAAGCAGCAGCAGCAACAACAACTGTAAATGTAAAGGCATTTACATTTATCTCACATTTGCCAGGCACAATTCGCTCATATAGAACTACTATAGCTACAAATTTCATCTTATCTAAATTCTAATGGAATTCACCAAGTTTTGAGATGAGACCCTGTTCACCACTTGCATAGTATAAAATTACACAAGTGTAGCTAGGCTACAGTTCTGGACTGCTCAATGAAGAATATGTATCTGTAGCTATGTAACTGGGTATGCACTTCACTCTAATAAACCACCCACTGCAGGGAGGCCATATCCTTGCATCAGCAGTTGTACATCCAAAGTAACCCATGGTTCCTCATCATCTATTGAGTTACTGGGATGGGAAAGATATAGGTTGCTTTCCTTAGCCAGTTTTGAGGAAAATCTTCTATCATGCATATATGAACGTTTTGGGTTCCAGCAACCCCTTTTCTATACTGAAAGTGTTAGTTCCTTTCCACAAACAAATGAAGACTTGCCCAGGTTTTATGTTCTTACATCTGATAAACTATTTTATTTATTATATTTTATTTACTTTATTTTATTTATTATTTTATTTGTTATATTTTAGATGAGAAGAAGAGGACAATGCAAAAATCAGTTTAGAGAGCAATGATCAAAGGCATTCATCAATGAAAGTTTTGACTCATCTGGTACTCTTGCTGCTCTTTTTCTCATCCTGTGGCTTTCTTTCTCTTTGGATTTAGGCCACATTCATTGTTATAAAGGATACGCAGGGAGGAAAAGACAAGGGAAATAAGCTCCACCCCATGCCCAAGGAGCTACAATTTCTCAGTAGTAGTTGAGTCACCAAATTGCATAGAACAGGTTTATTAAAAGTCACAAAGTGTGCTATGAGTTTTAATAAAGCTGTTCTGTGTAATTTTGTTCTTTATAAGCAACACAAGATGGATTTCATTTCAGCAAGTTGATGCATGTTATATACTAACCAAATCCAGAGAAAATGATGAAAGGATTATTTACTCATTACATCAAGAAATGTAATAGGAAGATAATGGAACTGCAACATAGATTTTTTTCCCCTACTATCTAAAAAGGATTATTCAAGGTGGAAGGTTATTACTGGATGCACAAGATCCAATGCTTATTTTGTTAGGAATCTAATTATAAGCACATGGAAGTTTTTTGACAAACATTTGGTTAGGTTTGTGACATATTCCCATCCACCCCATCTTTTTTGATTGGAAATATAAAAGACAAGGACAAATCAAGGGAATTTTCTAACATAAAATGATTTCAAAGTAAGGCTGCCAATGTCATAACCGCTTCTGAGATATCTCCAATCTGATTCCACTTGCCTCCTGGAGGCAAATCTTGTTTACATGATTATGTAGCCTGAGATGATAATCTCACTTCATTCTCTGATTTGTTTCAACAAATTCTTAGGAATAAGAGATGTGCAGCATATTCTTTAGCCTATTTACCCAAAGGTTGGTTCTTCTATGTTCAGTGGGTGTACTTTCTCCATTAAGTGTCCATAATAAACAGTGGCACCCCATACTTTCCATGTGAGGAGGGCAGTAAATCCACTCTGGCTATACATAAATGGACTATCCAAGATGCTGAACCTATACTGAGGGTAAGGTTAAGTATCTCTGCTGTGAATAAAACTCAGAAAGAGGATTTCCCATCCCGCTAATGTGGCAACTACTGGCTCCCACTAAAAATAGAGATGGATGAATATGTCTGTTGATTTCAACGAGGGACGGGCCAACCGGATCCTCGAATCCTGAGTAAGGATTTGAGATTTGGGGATCTGAATCCCCCCTACCAAAACAGGAAAATTGAATGTCTCAAATCCTGCTTGCCCCCCCCCCCCGCCACAGCCTGATCCGGGCCAGGATGGGTGAGAAAAGGTGGCGGAGAGCATGATCTCATGCTCCCTGCTCTGCTCCCACCGGCCATGGGCCCAATCCTGCCTGGGGCAGGTGGCAAAATGTGGCGGGTTATATGATCTTGCACTCCTACTGGCTGGATCCTGCTGAGACAGGTGGCAGAACATGGTCGGGTTTTTCAAAATTGGCATCTCTAGGTCCTGCCAAAGACCTGATTGGCCAGTGGGCCCCGGGTATGTGAAAATCATGACATAAAGCCACAGGCACACCAGAGGCCTCCTGTGCTTGCTTCTGCTGCCTGTGCCCTCTAGGGCTGCCTATGCCTATGGCTGCCTTCCTCTGCAAGGTAATAATCTGTATTCTTTTGACTTGAGAGTTAGGTACTTCATGTAGTAGATGAACATGTCACTTGCATTTGTATCTTTTTAGTAAGAAGTATGGGTAGATTTTCCTGAACTGAAAACTATTTTTTAAATTTGTTTTTCATTAAACAAAGATGTCAAATTCTGGTTGAAAAGCACTTCTCAGTAGAAGTGCTTTCTTTCTCTTGCTTTTAAAAAACTTTTGTAAAAAAGGATTTGAAAGATTCGAGATTTGTGAGATTCATGGATTCCCAGAACCTTCCAGGGATTTGAAACTGGATTCAGATTCAGAAAATTCTGGATTTGTCTCATCCCTAATCTGAACTGTTCTTGAGCAACAAACAAACAAAATATAAATAGAAAGCTAGTTCAGGCTAAAAGTCTAATTTTCTATTTGAACTGTAATCAGTCTGTTGTCTATGTAAGGCCTATCAGAAGAACATGAATGTGATTGTATTGTTTGCATGTTTTGTAGCACCAGAAGCAAAGAAAAATGGCCTGAGGCATAAAGCCAGGCCATCTTCAGTGAACAAAGACTCTGGTTCAAGAAGACTTGAGTTCACATGTGCCATGATGAAGTTTTGCAGCTGTGTGAACCCACAATAGTGAGGCCAACATGTCCTTGAAGATTAAGTATGAGACACAAGATGAGAGAACAGTCACTGATAAATGGAGTGCTCATTTGCAGATTGGCTAAGAAGTATGTCTGAAGATGCGTCAGCACCTGCACAGGAAATTCTCCCCAATTAAAATATACTTCAAAACTGAGAGCTTATCTCTTAACATCCCTCTGACTATGAAATAATGCAGACCACGGCAGTGAAGAAATGCTTTTTAAAATTGTTTGTGATAAAAGATTAGAAGTTTATATTTTACTATTTTGCGCTATGATTTTACCATGGAGTGGAGATGGTAATTCTCTATTTTCTCTATCTCAGTGGTTATAGGGAAAAATCCAGTTGCTTTGACAGTTGCAATATCTTTCCACTACTGAAGGTTTCTGTGCAGCTTTTAGTCATAGAATCCTAGAATCATAGAGTGGGAAGAAACCCCAGGGGCCATCCGGTCCAACCCCCTGCCATGCAGGAATACACATCAAAGCACTCCCAACAGATGGTCATCCAGCCTCTGTTTAAAAACCTCAAAAAAGGGAGACACACAACAGTCATATAATGGTTAGAATATAACAACTTAAGCAACTGTTATATGACTATTATATGACTGTTACATATTTCCTCTTTGAAGGTTTTTAAACAGAGGCATCACTAGTACCTCGTCTATTATATTACTCTCTGTTTTATATTTATATAGTGCTTTTCACTATTTTGTCTATCATTCCAATAAATTTTAAACTTGCTTTACTTTAGAGTGTGTGGTTGGTTTAAATTCTCCCTGTACATTGGAGATAGATGCCAAGAGTGGTATAGAAAAAGAATCAAGAATTTTCACTTTTTTCCCTCATTTTCATTTTTCTGTGTCACAGCTTTGTTCCATATCTTCACTATTTCAACAAAGGTTTTTTTTTTAAAAAAAATAACTGAAAACATTGAAACCATGTTGCATGCAAACCTGTTCATGTGCACATCAGATGGCCCAGTATTTCTTAATATACGTATTTTTGGCTTACTAATATTTTGTATTTGGGGGCATTTTCCACAACATACACAGTTTTCACAAATGTACAATTCTTCTTAAGGTTTTAAAATGAAAATTGCATTGCAACATTCCCAGAAGTGGGAAAACTGGAGGACAATTGGATTCTAATGTGCACATTGCTTAATATGCAAATTTGGCCAGTTCTTATGAAAATGAACACTTTCTCTTATGAAAAGTTCTTTTTCATCCCTAGCTATGTTGTGTTGCAAGCATTAAAAAAATGAGGCGCAAAGTGTGTTTTTTTTGTTTTTTTTGTTTTTTAAGTTTCATCCTATCTTATAGGGACTGTTGAGTTCTCCTTCTTTGAACATGTGAGCCTCTACCTTTTCATGTTACATCAGAAACTGCATTCACTTCAGTTTCAACTTTAGTCTGATACGTGCTGCTGTGTTAAAATCACAGCTCTAGAATTCTCCTGCATCTGCTTCTATATTTATTTAGATCCTGGTTTGAAACTGTAATCTCCATACATCAGAGATAGAAGTGCACAACCTGTGTTGTATTTACAATATACAAGCCACAGGTTCTATTTAATCTAATATTCCAAAATTTGCTCCTCAGGAGAACTTCTAACATGGTATGAATATGAGGATTAGGAATACAATACTTGTTCTTCTAACAATAATATTGGGCTGAGAGCACCCTTGAACACTGTTTTTAACTCCCTTGAGCCCAAGCTCCTTGAAAGTGTGTCAATTCCAGTCCAACAAACAGTTCCATTTTTAAACCAGCAAAATCTAACTGGTGATGTTAACTGGCTTTAATGAAGAATTCTAGGCTCTACGGTGACCTGCTCTACAGGGCTGTACCAAATAAGCCATTATACTAGCATGATAATACCATTCCACATCTCTTAGTAGACCCAATTAGTCATTATGATTGTATCTAATTTAATTGTTTCTAGCTGATTAACTTACTGAGGACAGAATGAGTAACCTTTGAGGGTTTCTCAAAAACTAATAATTTATGTACTACAGAGATGAACAACTTAGGTTAGGTTGGAAAACAACCCTCCAGATGTTAATGGACTGAATAACCATAGAAAATTGTGAGGAATGTTGGAAATTACAGTTCAGCAACATTTGTGTGACACATAGTTCCCACCCTTGGCTTAGGTTTTCCAGATGTTTTGGGCTACAATTTAACTTATATTAACAATCCCTGAACATTGTTCATGTTAATGGGGGCTTCAGGTGTTTAAAAGTCCCAAACAGAAGTGACTAATGCCATAGGGTTCTTTCCTCAGCTCAGCATTTTCCCACATCTTTATAAATGACATGAATGATGGAATCAAGACATGCTTATCAAGTCTGCAAATGATACCACATTGGGCAGGGTAGCTAATAACCCTCAGAATTCATAATGACCTTGACAGATTGGAGAGCTGGATCAAACTAACAAAATGAATTTCATCAGTGACAAATATAAGGTACTACATCTAGGCAAGAAAAATGAAATGCTCAAACATGGAATGGGTGACACATGGCTTGAAAGTAGTACATGTGAAAAGGATATAGTGTTCTTAGTAGGGTACAAGTGAAATATGAATCAATAGTGTGATGCAGCAGCCAAGAAATGACAGTGCAATTCTAAGTTGCGTTAAGAATAGTTTAGGGTCCAGATTCAGGGAAGTAACAGTGTCACTTATGGGCTTTGATCAGACCTCACCTCGAATAGACTGTCTAATTCTGGGCACCGTAATTCAAGAAGGATATTGACAAGCTGGTACACATCCAAAGTGGGGGGTGACTGAGATGGTAAACAAACTGGAAACAAACCCTTTGAAGAACTGCTTAGGGAGCTGGGTATGATTAATCTGGAAACTAAGCTCTATGAAGAACTGCTTAGAGAACTGGGTATTTAGGCTGGAGAAGAGAACATAATTAGGTGACACAATAGCTAACTTTAAGTATCTTAAGGAATGTCATGTAGAAGACATAACAAGACTGTGTTGTGCTTCTCCAGAGATTAGCATGTAAACTAGTAACTTCAAATTACAACAAAAGAAAATTCACCTAATCATTAGGAAGAATTTCCTGGTGGTAAGAGCTGCTTGACAGAGGAACATATTGCCTCAGAAGGTAGTGGAGTTGCTTCCTTTAAACAGAGTTGCATGACTGTCTCTTCGAAGTGCTTTAGCTGTGTATTTCTGCCTGTCAAGAGCTTTGACTTGATGGCCCTTACTGTCTCTTCCAAGTCTATAATTATTCTCAAGGATAAACATTTGCCTACCTCTATTTTATTTTTTTTAAACAAAGGAGGCAATAAAAAACTATTTGAATCCGAACTTGGTAAATCTTATCTATATTTAAAGAATCACTTCCATTGTTACCTTTTTAAGCAGCTCTTTGACATGTAATATAAGACTTGCTATATTGTCTCTAAATGTTTAATTAAAAGACCACATCATGGGAAGAAGCTTTAATTCATTTGATCTTTACATGCCAAGGTTAAAGACGGTAGAATAATGACTGACAAAATCAGCTTACATCTTTATACCAAGTTTGATGTAGGAATCTTGGTCAGATATCTTACAAAAGTTAAGCCTCTAATTTAAGAAAAGCCCTTTGAAAGTTGTTATTAGATAGGATTAATATTTTGCTTACCATAAGGTAGCAATGCGATGCAATTGAATATTGTACAGTACAATACAATACAATCTAAAGTGATGATTCAGAGAGATTTCACAGAGAATTTGGAGGTTCTTGCCTAGGAGATTCATTCAGATTTCTCAAATACACCCGGATATATAGGCACACAGAACACCATACCCCACAGAGTTAAGAACTTGTGTAGTTCAGTGTCATATATATTTACTTGGAATTAAATGCAACTCAATTCAGTGGGGCATCTCCCCCTACCTCCAGTTCAGTGAGGTCAGCTTCTAACGTTAGACACAGGATGGCAGCCTTAAGCGCTATCTATTTTTCAAACCTTGAAATCAATGAAGCTTCACTGTGCTTAAAGCTGGCTGGGTCATGCTTGTGATTTCCTTAACTTTCAGAATATCTATGCACTGCAACATTTCAGAATATATCTTTCTATTCAGATGTGTTTGGGAGCAAATTTTAGGTATGAGCAATTCAGATAAACCATAAGCATCTTTATCATGACTAGTAATGCACATAATCCTCCTGAATCTACTGGTGAAAAATGGCAATATACATGGAACAGATCTGAATTGTGCAATTTTACAGCTCTCCTAGAAACAGGGCTACAATTCTATGCATACTGACTTGGGAACAAGTCACATGATGATATGTTAAACTTTTCAGTATGGCTGAGCCAAAAGAACTCTCTCTCCCTTCTTTTTTTTTTTTTCTGTGAGATTTTCTAACAATATTGAAAAGCACACAATTCCTCATGTCCATCTATTTAGGATGCATTGACTACACTCTGAAATGACTATGCTTGCCTGCAGTGATATGGCATCAAGGCAAACCAGATGGGCTGTGTTGTTTCATGATGTTGTCAAACTCACTATGTTATCACTGGCTGGCTGGGTATCATTTAGCTAGGAGAAAGGAGACATCCCCAAGAAAAAAAATGACACCAGATCAGCAGTAGCTAAAGCAGTGTCAGTAAGCACTATGACAATATCTACACAATTATAAGTACATTTTTAATTAAATATGAACATTGCCACAAGGAACAGCACTTTCCAGAAACAAGGCCGCACATCTTGCCCCAAAATATTTACTGATGGACATTCTTTGGAAGTAAATAATCAAAAATAGCTACCTACTTTCTGTTAATTCCTTAGTGTTCCATTCTGCTCCATTTGCAATTTAATATGGGATAATTTGACTCCATGTGAGGATGCAACCTCCAGGATCTCTCAGAAGCTGTCTTGCACCCTCCACTTCTCTTCAAAACTAAGGCTGTTTCCACACTAGGCTGTTATAGTGCTATAAAGGCCCCTCCCTAAACTGCAAACCCCGGGATTCCGTAGGATGTTGAAAGTGGAATAATTGCACTATAACAGCCTAGTGCAGAAATGGCTAAGTACCTTCATGACAAATGGTGTTCCCAGAAATCATAGTCTGTGTGTAGATTTTCTTTCTAAATGCAATTTTGCCTCCATGCATCTATATTTTTTTCATGAAAAATGATGAATTTTAGAAACTGAAAATGACCAGACTTACTTGAATTGAGTCTCATGTTGAAGACTTAATTGTGGGAGGACATCTGACCTGCCAACTTCTGCAGGAAGGCAAAAAGAGGATCCTGGGCCCTAAGAAGAAGCCCATTCCTCCTTTTGTTACACTTATATTTACATGAGCATGGCTTCACCAAATGATGAAGGAAAAATATTGCATGATTCAAATCCTGGCTCACATGTTCCACTGAGTGTTGAGGGGACAAGAAGATGAATGAGATGAGATTGTGGCCTATGACAGACCAGTGGCTTGTAATATTCAGATATGTGTTTATGTTTTGAAAGCAAACAGGCACTATTGAGGACCAGAAAAGTGATTTTTATTTTTAATTTAATTTTATTTCTTTTTTTTCTGTAACTATAATAGAAATTTAGAAAAGAAACTTTCAGGTCCTTGGAACTATAGTTACAACAAAGAACTTAGAAATAATTCTCCAAGCTCTGATCTGTGCTCGCAAAGCCAATTAAGTAAGCATAGGTGGAATCAAAGTATAGAAAAGCACTATCCAGTGTGGTTCTATAAATGTCAGGAGTCAGGACTAGACCCACAGAATGCAATGTAAGTTGCACTCAGGTGAATATTTATATAGGTGCGGCCTCCATGCGTAGACTCATTTTGTGTGAAAAACTGAGTGATGTCCCTGTATACACACACACACCTATCATTCTCATACATACATACATACATACGTACATACATATTCTGTCCATGAAAAATAGGAGCTTCTCTTATCTTTTCCCTACAAGCTTAGTCTAATTTGATAGATAATAAAGCTAATTATACTTGAAATAATGGACTGGAAAAGTTATTTTTGGTATTTTAATTTTACCAGAACTATAATTAAAATACTTTGATGAACTTCAACTGTCTTGCAAGGCAATGTCGGAAAAAAAAATATATGAAAAGCAATAGAACAACACTGGTGCCACAGCAGATTCACACAACCCATTTAGCAAAGTAAATTTAAATCAAAAAGATAAACGTTTTGAAATGAGTGGGCATCACTGCGGAAGATAGGTGAGTTTATTAAAGCCTGATCACTGAACCAATTAATTAAGAAAAAGTTGTCTGGATTTTTTTCTGATAGGATGTTCACCCTCAGGCAACAGTCACTTACGGACTCTTTATACTTTTTTTTAACTTCTCTCTTTCTCTTTCGTTCTCTTTCATTTCGTGTGTGTGCAGTACATAGACTGATTAGATGATAGATAGATAGACAGACAGACAGACAGACAGACAGACAGACAGACATTGTGTGAAGAGAGAGAGAAAGAATGTGAGAGAATACATATAGGATATTGCCCAATGGGTCCTGTTACTCCCAGCTAGAATAGGCCTTAGGTCTTAGCAAGTCAACATATAGGTAAAATTACATTGACTGAACTGGTCTATTCTATTCAGGACTAATAACAGGATATAGGTCATTGTGTGTACACATGTGCGTACAAGAAGTATATAGGTTATATATCAGAGACTTACAGGCGCAGAGAAAGAGATAGAGGAAGAGAGAGAGAGATCTAACCGAAGTCTGTTCTAAAAAGATGAATTCCAGGCCACAATGGGAATTTCAATTATGCATGATAATAAAGCACCCCTCCCCAATAAAAGTGTAACATTGCATTACTGGTAATTTACCCCAGGACCATCTCTACTGTGGTATTATCTAAGAATTGATAGAATGCCTCTGCTACTTTTCTCCCTCTGATGTATCATAATGGAATGGCTCTCCACTAAAAACCTTTCATTGCCCCCCACCAATAATCTGGAGCACACAGAGATGTGCTTTCAGTTTCACCTCAGCGTATAACCTGAAGGTGGCTATCACAGGCCCCTCACTTTTTATACTTCCAGTATAAATAGATCCACCATTTCATTGGGGTTCTCCCCTAACTGACCCCCCTCCCACTAAATATCCTTCTTGCTCATTCACTGGAAACTGAGAGGTATTGTGAGCCAGGGATGGGTATAAATTTCATCTTTGGCTCATAGGTAGAAATTTCATCTTTGGTTCATTTTTTAAAAAGAACAAACTTCTTGGATATCTTCATAAACAGGACAGAAGAGCATTCCAATGGGCATCCTAGAATGAGACTCTAGGGATGTTGGCTAACAGGGTCAAACCCTGCTCAGGGGCAGGTGATCTTCCCACTCCCAGGGGACAGGGAAATCATACAGTGAAATTCCCATGTGAAATTCCCAGTCTGTCATTTTAAAGGTATATTCAGCGTGCAGGCTGGGTAAGTTGCTTTCCATACCTGGCAGATGTGCTGAATGATTGGTTCCTATCAGATAGTGGGGGAATTAATTGATGCTTGAATCCAGACCCATGCTGGGAACCATCCTCTACAGCTGTAACCAATAAAAAGTTGTGACTTCTTCAATCCCAACAAATGTGGTTTGTTTCATTGTTGCTAAACAAGTTGCCATCACGGTTGAAACAGCAAATAATTTAACATCAAGTTCTTTCACTTACTGGGACTCTCAGTCACGGAGTGTATGAGAAGGGGATGGTTCTCTTCCAGTTAGCATGCATCTGCAAAGGAGAAGGCTTTGTGCATACAGCTGTACATATAACACTTCCACAAATTCAGGAACGTGACATGATTGGCTTCATATCCACATGGATGAAACAAGATGAAGCCATTGGAATCATGACCTGTGAGATGTATAATTTTAATGAGGGGTGGAACACCATGATCCTAATGAGCGAAGAGGTCTGGTTTGTTTGCTTTGTTTAATAGAGAGCATCAGATTGATGCATGATATACAGAATCATTTGATCCAGTCCAATAAGGGGCTTACAAATATGGAAGTCTGCCTTTTGAGCAACAAATCTTACTATTTGTAGAGAATATATTAATAGCTGGAAGAAAGGCACACAGTGTCACCCATGCAATATGTGGTCACGGCATACTGACCACCTATAAACCAACCCTGAGAACAAAGCCAAAAATGGCATCTTTTAAACTGTCTGCTTGGTGTGTCCAAGACTTGTTATGCAAGCCTACAAATTCATAGATGGTATAAGACATTGCTCATGATACAATCTGCTGTGCTTTGTTATATTAGTTCTGCATTTTAAAGCATCTGTTAACAGATATATTTCACATAATTGTTTCTGACAAATGACATTAATTATGTTGACTCATATTTCTTTGGCACTGAAGCCATGAATGCAATGAATAATTCAGATTTGCACTTAATCTATTTTTGTCATGTTTTTAACTCTTTGGTCTTGAGTGTTTGAAGGATCCATTTGGAATGAAAGAGAAAAACAAAGCAAGCCAATGGATAAAACAATTTGATCAGCAGGAGACAGAAGTCTGCTAATTTAACAGGTGACATTTTGGCTTATGGGATCAGAAATTAATAATGCAAATGGTTGCAATACAATCAAAAGCAGCAGGTCTGAGAAATTATTTTAATTGTAATTTGTATTTTTAGTACTGAATGACAAGACATTCACAAATGGAAATAGACATTCTTGGTGCATACGGTATAGCACTACCCACAATTCTCTGTCTTATTCAACAGCATCCAGCCATAGTCTTCAGCAGCAGCTTTTAAATATTATTGGTTCTCTCATAAAAGCACAAAAAACATAATTATGCCTTACAAAAATTACATGGTACAGACAGCAGAAAATGTCAAACCTAGACAGCAGTCCTCTTTCTGATTAAGATATATTCATTCCTTATTACTGTTATGGATCTTCAGTCTCTGATAAGCTAAAGTTTCAGACATTTAAATCATATGATTTAAATAATTTAGTTACATTTCTAATTTATGTACCTATTCAGCTGGAAATCAGCTGAGTGACTTTAAGCAGAATGCCAACGAACATGGAGAAAATGAAGTAACAGTCTTTGGGTACTAGTATATCATACCCTTCACTCATAGGAGCGTAATTGTTGCTACTGGCAGGAAGCAAAATCCTCTTTTTATGCATGATGTGGACTGAAGGATTGTTCACATTATTCATATTTTCACCTATTGAAAAAAAAACCAATGACTTTAAGACAGGGATGTTGCTAAGTATCTTTGAACTCAATGGGACATTTCCGAAAAGACGTCGGAGCCATTCACACAGCACAGTTATAACACTAAACTCCACTTCAAGTGCTATGGCAACATCTTATGGAATCTTAGGATTGGCAGTTCAGGGAGGGGCCAAACTGCCAGTTCCAAATGGCGGTTCAAGTGGAACAATAGCAATATAATTGTGTAGTGTGCATGTGCCCATACTTTATATTTTAATATTGCAATATTTCTTGTTGTTGCGTGCTTCCAAGTCATTGCCAACTTATGCCGACCCTAAGGTGAACCTGTCATGGGGTTTTCTGGGACTGGGAGTGTGTGATGCACCCAAGGTCACCCAATGGGTTTCCATGGCCACACAGGGAAACCCATAGTCCAATGCTCAGACCTCTACAACATGCTGGCTCTCTATTGAAATATTATATGGACATTGTACACATTTACTTGGGAAAATGTCTTATTGAACCCAAGGCAGGTTACCTCTGAATAGATAAACCTGAGATTCTGCTATACAGTTAGGTGTTTCTACACGCAACAACTGGATTCTGTACAGAAGGGCTCATTTTCACATGTATATAGAAATTGTTGCACTTTATAGCTGAATATCATGCTCTAAGTCTATCAAAATTCCTTAAGCTAGATACAATTTAATTTAACAAGGACTAAAAGATCCAGTGTAGTGTATTGATTTGAGTGTTGGACAATGACCCTGGAGAGCAGGGGTCAATTCCACACTCAACCATGGAAACCCATTGGGTAAACTTGGGCATATCATACACTCTCAGCCTCAAGAAACCCTATGATAGGTTCATCTTAGGGTCACCATAAGTTGAAAACTATTTGAAGGTACACAACAGCAACCATTTTAATCCCTCACAATCATTCATTCCAGTGATAGCAGTAGGGTAAAACCTATAACACTTCCTTGGGAGTCAACTCAATTAAACACAGGGAAATGTATCACCTGACTGCACATTAGATTGTGTTTGCCTTGTCTAAAAATGATCTATACCCAAATTACCAGAGAAATCCCATATATATCTTATTACAGGTACAGTTAGACCTCCATATTTGCAGGTTTTACTTTCACAGATTGGATTATTTGCAAGTTTCTTCAAGTCCTACCCCCCCTACCTTGGGTGCACTTTTTCCAGGGGAAACTTCCCTCTCAATGACTCTGATCAGGATGCATAGCCCTTCAAAAAGCCACTTCTGGTCCTCCTCCTCTACCAGCTGCTGCCTGGTCAGCTAGGAATGGCTCACAGCCTGATTTCTTAGCACTCCCAAAGCTGCCCCACACCCAAGGAGATCATAGAATTATAGAATGATAGAGTTGGAAGAAAGCCCAGGGGCCATCCAGTCCAACCCCATGTCATGCAGGAACACACATCAAAGCATTCCCAAAGCCATACAGCCTTTGCTTAAAAACCTCCAAAAAAGGAGATTCCACCTCACTCCACTGAAACAGCATATTCCACTGCCAGACAGCTCCGACCATCAGGAAGTTCTTCCTGAGGTTCAAGTGGAATCTCCTTTCCTGCAGCTTGAATCCATTGCTCTTTCTCCTAATCTCTGCAGCAGCAGAAAACAAGCCCACTCCCTCCTCAACATGACATCCCTTCCAATTTTTAAACATGGCTATCATGTCCCCTCTTAATCTTCTCTTCTGCAGACTAAACATACCCAGCTCCCTAAGCCATTCCTCATAGGGCATGGTTTTCAGACCCTTCACCATTTTGGTCACCCTCCTCTGGACACACTCCAGCTTGTCGATATCCTTCTTGAATTGAGGTGCCCAGAACTGGACACAGTATTCCAAATGAGATCTAACCAATGCAGAATAGAGTGGTACCATTACCTCCCTCAATCTAGACATCATACTCCTATTGATGCAACCAAAAATAGCGTTGGCTCTCTTAGCCTCATCACACTGCTGACTCATGTTCAGCTTGTGATCTACCAAGACTCCTAGATCCCTTTCACACATACTGCTATCCAGCCATTTTATATTTGTGCATTCCATTTTTTCTGCCTAAGGTAGGACCTTACGTTTCTCTCTGTTGAAATTTATTTTGTTAGCCTTGGCCCAGATCAGTGAGAGAGAAGAAGTATTGGGCCACCATGCTGATGCACCCTCTTCCTTCTCCTTTCTCTGACCTGGTTTGAACACTGGGTACCCATTCTTCACACCATACCTTGCTCCTCTTCACACAGACACACACACACATTTTGATATTTGCAATTATTCCACATTTGTGGCAGTCCTATGCCCTATCCCTAGTGAATGTGGAAGACCAACTCTATGGCCCTTTTCTCATGGCATTTGCCATATGAAAGGGCCCTTCGAGCATCATGCGATTGTGAGGAGCGATCTGCACGACGCACTCACAATCGCACAAAGCTCCAGGGCCTGGCAGGTGCTGCTCACACCCTTTTTCATTTTTAACTTTCAGCTGAAAATGGTGCATGATCACGCATTGCTCAAGGGCCCCATGTGCACTTGCCGTGCATGCGAAGCCTCTGGAGCCATGGCAGTCACGCTTCCTGCCCCAGTGCAGCCTGGGAAACTCCCAGGCTGCGCTGTGGAAGGAAGAGGCGGGGCTCTCATGCTACCTGCTTCGGAGCAGGCAGCTCGTATGGAGCTGAAGCAGTGGGGACGCGAGAGCCTCTCGCTGGAGGCTGCTCGCACGATCCCTGCACCCCAGGACTGAAAAAGGGTAAGGTGCGGAAAGGGCCTATGTTCCCTAGAGTTTGGCAAGATTTACTCTTGGGCAAATGTTCAGCAGATTGCAGTCTAAAGTTTGTAGATTAAGTACACACAATCGTAATACATGCGCACACACTTACTCACACACACATGAGCACACAAATTTAATTAAAGATCCCTGAGGGAGTGGGAAGTATTATAATGCAGAGAGGAAGCATAATTGCCAAGTTAAATTTAAATAAGCAAAAGCAAGCCTTTTTGTGTTTTTCAGTTGTGGAAGCTTCTAGCTACCCTCAAGAAGTAGTTTCAGAAGGCAGCCTAGGTCAAACTGACAGTGGGCCTTCCAGCTTTAGCTTGTTTACATTATTCAAGGGTGAATCTGAGGTTGAAGCAAGTGGAAGCTGATTTAACAAAATCTAACAAGATCTTTCTGACTCACTTTTCCTTCTGCGATAACAGTATGTGATAGTGTAAACAATTTCAGGACTTCCATATCTTCTGGCTGGAATTCAGAGTTCCACAATAAAAAAGAAATGACCTATTAAAATGACCAAAATAGTGATCAACATTCATAGATGAAATAGTTGCTAAAGGCCATTACAAGATGATGTTTCTGCATATTGGTTGTATGTGTATTCCCTCAGACGTACCATCCAATATGCTTTAATAGCCAGACCAGAGCCCATTCATACTATACAATTATCACATTATTATTCTACTTCATCTGCCATTGTTCCTTCCTATGGAATCCTATGATCTGTATCTTTGGGGAGGCACTTAAGTGTTCCAGCTGTAAATTCTAAAGACTCCACCCTACATTGCAAATCCTAGATTCAATGGGACATTACCATAGTGGAATATAGCTCTGTAATTGTGAAATGTGGATTTATTTATTTATTTATTATATTTATATGCCACCTTTCTCCCAGAGTGGAACCCAAGGCAGCCAACTAATATGTCCAAATACATCATGGGGCACTGGGGCAATGTTAGAGTAATTATGGTTTCTTTTCCTGTATGAGTCTTTTCTTCTCCTGTATGATTTTAACATCTTTGCCTGATGAAGCCAGTGAAGCTTCAAAAACTTGTAGTATATATTTTATGCATTTTCGCTAGCCCAATAAAGGTATAATTGTTTTGTGGATTTTGGATTTTATTGTATTTCGCTTCAGGGCCAACAGAACTAAGCCTGACTAAGACAGACAGATAGATTGATTGATTGATTCCAGTCTACATTTATTTAATGTGGTGGACAAAAATAGTGCTTGTCTTACTAACATCACAATTTCAGTCATTAAATAAATTATTTGAACTTAAAAATATTTCTATAACGACTGAGGAATTTTCTCTCTGTGTGTTCCACAATTCTTTGTAAACAAAGAAGGTAATTTACTCTGAAATTTGGGTTAGCAATTCTACAAATAAATATGGCTTGCATGGCCTATTTTCACAAGGCCCTCTGATGGGACCTCTCCTCCTTTATGCCTCCATCTCCAGGATCCCAAACTCCCACATCAGGATCCTTCTTTTTCCTCCCTAGCAGGTCCTATCATTCCCCTGCCCTGGTGAGGGCCTAATTTCCATTCCCCAGGTGAGATCTTTTATTCATCCTTTTTTTTTCTTCTCTCCCTTCATCCTGACAGGCTTCATCTGTCTTCCTTTCCCCACAGTTTGGCAGGTGACCAGAATGGGTCCCGTACTGGGAGAGAAGCTGAAAGTAAATTAAATAGAGTTAATAAACAATGCTTTTGGCTGATTGGCTTTTCAAGTTTGTCACAAAACACAGGGTCGCAGCTGTAATATCATTCTGGGGCAATGTTGAGAGACAAAAAGATTGATTTCAAGGCCAATTCATGCTAAATATTGCTCTCCCCTGCCCCCGGCCAAAGAAAAGGCAGGACATTCTCAGTGATGGCACTGTGACCAAGGATGCTGTGTTGTGATGTCAGGCCTACATAATTGTCTCTTAGAAAACTGTCTTTATGTGTGCTGCCTAAATAAGCAATTATTATTTATTGCCTTACATTGTAGTGCTCATATGTTTTTGACATATTTTATTTTAATGAAAAAAATAACTCAATTTAGATTCCTTCTTGTGTGTATTCTCTCTCTCTCTCTCTCTCTCTCTCTCACACACACACACACACACATGAGTTCCTAAGAAATATTTGAGAGATAAAGCTACCATGCCTATAGTTAAGGAACCTGTCAAAAGGTAAAAGCTGGAGATGACAGACTCTACTCTGGAGACACATTATACTATGTGAGTCCTGTGATGGAACTCACATAAACTCTGGCAGTCCTCTTTTGTTCACTTCCTGCACAATCGAGTGAAGGGGTAAGTTTGCCAGGTAAGATTGCATCCCCTCTCCTCATGCAGTGCTTCTGCCACATGACAAAAGAACATTTTTCTCCATGTGCAGAGAGAAGAACTAGTTGGATTTCTGGAATTCATGCTTCAAAGAAAAGCAGAGGATCCAGGGGAGGGCGATGGTGGCAGTCCTAGGAAAGCATTGAAACAGTGGGTAACAACAAGCAAGATCTAGGATCTAAGTAAGCCAGATTTTTTTTCTTTTCCCCATAATGTTTGAGGTCATTTTGACATCTTTGTTTTTCACACTGTTTCAGATCTTGCAGATTACCCTATACATTTTTAAATATGTTTGCATCATCATCATCTCAAAATGACACCAGTGTAGATTTCTCTTCCACTCTAGTGTTCCACCAAGAAACTTTTAGGCCCTTTCCACACCTTACCTCTTTCCGGCATGGGGGCATAGGGATCACGCGAGCAGCCTCTTGCGAGAGGCTCTCGCATCCCCGCTGCTTCGGCTCCACAGCCACTGCCTGCTGGCCGTCAGGCAATGTGAGGGCTCCGACTCTTCCTTCCACAGCACAGCCGGGCATTTTCCCAGGCTGCGCTGGGGGAGGAAGTGCAAGGGCCACGTCTCTGGAGGTTCAGAATGCATGATAAGTACGTGTGGGACCTTGGAGTAACACGTGATCACACTTCATTTTGAGCTACAAGCCGAAAATGAAATAGTGCACAATCGGTGCCTGACGGCCCCGGCAGTATTGCGCGATTGTGAGGATGTTGTCTGAAATGCTCCTCGCAATTGCGAAATGCTCTGGGGACCCTTTTGCATGGCAAATGCCATGTGAAAAGGGCCTCTGATATATGGATTTGATGTTGAGGTGTTCTGTGCTTTGACACCTGCTAGGGATGGGGTGGATTTAGCTGTTGATTCCCTACGTTTGGTAGAGGTTGAGCTATATGACCCTCAAGATCTCTTCCATCTTGGTCTCACCTGGGGTCTGTCCACAGAATTACGGTACTATTATTCCACTTTAACTGTCATGGCTGCCTCCTATGGAATTCTCAGGATTTTGTGTGTTCAGAGGAACCAGAGGAGCTCCTGGTTGAGGATTCTAAAGGCCCCTCCCTCAACACCCAATCCAGGATTCCATAGGATTGAACCATGGCAGTCAAAATGGAATAACAGGAATATAATTCTACAGTGTGAATGGGTCCTGACTTCAGTATCTATCACTCACATTTTTCCTACATGAAATGTCCCCTTGCTCAGGCTTACATTTATGGGAAATGGGGGTGCTGGTGTGTAACTGCCTCATACCATTCCAAGATTAATCTGATGATAAGCACTGCATACCCTGGTCATAAAAGGACAAAAAACCAAATTATCAAATGGCAGCCATTTCTAGTGGTTTTCTTATGAGCTCATTCATTTTAATCTTTCCAAACACTGCCATGGACTAAATAGTTATCACATACTCAACCTCCAACACAAGTGTGTTTTTATTACCATCCATGGTTGTATATGACTGTCACCAGGTACCTCACACCATAGAATAATCCAGTGGCCATCTATCAGCATCCTCCCATTGCATCTACTTCCTACAGGAAAATATGAAACTGCACAGACCAAGACATTGGCCCAGATGCAATTTGAATGCACCCCTCCCTTCTATTATACCTGGCCATGATAATAAAAGTTACAGAGTTACTTTAAGAACTAAAGCTTATACGTTTTCATCTTTCTGTCCCATATATCCTTTTGTGTTGTGTCTTTTACACTGTGAGCTGGCAGGTGGGGGCAGTTTTCTTTGTAATCTGTGTGGAGCGCTTAGGAAATCTTAGGCCCTACCTTATCCGGGCACAGTCCTGTGAGGATCCTGGCAGCTTCTCTGCCGGGAGAGAAGCATGACGGGAGCGCTCCCCTCTGCACTGGCTGCCTCCATGATCCAGGAAGCGTGGTGACCCTGCCTCTTCCTGCCACAGCACAGCTGGGTACTGACCCAGGCTGTGCTGGGGCACGAAGCACAGCCATTGTGCTTCCGGACTCTGCACACACCTGGGTCCTTTCTGCACCTTACCTGTTCGCGGAGGTGGGGGACAGCACTCGCGCAAGCAGCCTCTTGCATGAGGCGCTCACTTCCCTGCTCCTTCATCTCCGCAGCTGGCTTACCGGTTGTGCGAACGCCCCGCCCCTGCCCCGCCCCTTCCTTCCCCAGTGCAGCCTGGGAGCTGTAGGCTGCGCTGAGGCAGGAAGCATGACTGGCCCAGCTCCCAAGGCTCCGCAGGGCAGATAAGTTCACCCCAGGCCCCCGACCAGTGCGCAAGCGTGCAGCATTTTCGGCCAAAAGCTGAGAATAAAAAAATGCGTACGCAGTCCGCGTTAGGCTCTTGAGCATCGCGTAAGTGTGAGTGCATCATGTGGACTGCTCCTCACATTTATGCGACACTCAAGAGGCCCTTTCGCTTAAAAAACGCCATGCAAAAAGGGCCCAGGTAAGTGCAGAGTGATGGCTCAATTGAGGGTTATTGATGAGGAAAACCCATCAGTGATTTACTCCATGATTGTGCTGCCTGTGGATGGGAGAAGAATGGGACTACAACAACGTCATGCATAACCATCATTGTGGTCCTGTCCTTCTCCTATCCCCAACAACATCCTGCGAAAAGGGCCTCAGATACTTTGAAATTTGATGAAACTGATGTAAGGTGGATTCATATGTCTTTTAAAAATATTGAAGTATTTTAACAAGACCAATTGTTTGTATGTTTAAACATTTTATATGCTGGCTTTCTTTGAGGCATGCTGACTTGGGACTGATGGGAGTTATAGTACTAAAAAAAAAACCCCAGAAAGGCATCAGGTTACTTTCCCAGTGCCCTTTCATACTATACAATTATCTGCCTTGTCTGCCTATTATGGAATCCTGGGGTTGATAATTCAGTCAAGGGCACCAAAGGGGCTGTCTGACTGAGAACATCAAATGCCCCTCCCTCAATTGCCAATCTCAGGATTCCATAAAATGTTGTCATGGCAGTTAAGATGGAATCTTAGTGCTATAATCGTGCAGTGGGAAAGGAGAACGTCTCCATGGAACTGCAACCTTTTTCTCTATTTGGTGGTTTATTATGGGAGGATTTTTTTTTTTGTTTGGTTGTTTGTTTATTTTTTTTTAAAAAAAGTCTCTAGTTCTGAGTGTTTTCTGTCTCCTTCTTGCTCTCCTCACCATGACAAAGAAGCTGTGTAGGAAAATGTCAGCACACTTTCATTTTGCTTGTATTCAAAAAAACAACAGAGCATAATACTATTTGCCTTTCTCTATTCATTATTGATACAATCAGCTATACAAGACTTAATTAAAACGTGCTGTATTGCAGAAAATTGGGGGAGGGGGAATCGATGTGCTGAATTAGTGAATAACAGAGAATTAGTGATAGTTTTGTGATTTAATTAACACAGTTTTATCCAGTGCTGGACCATCTGGTACCATTTCAGAAAAGGCAGGGACTGACTTGCCTCACTTTTTGTGTACATCCTTCTTATATGTCATTTGCATTTTGATGAGTCCATTTCGCTTCACCTGGGAAAGTCTATAAAGCTCTAAAGGATTCTGAGGATGAAAATAGCAATATAAATGGCAGCGATTATTATTATTCCCTGCTTTGCTTCCTGCAGCTATTACATTTTTTAAAAAGACTGCATGCAAAAGCACAGAGCCAAACCAAATAATGACTGCTTCTGTTCACAAACAATAACTCCCCCTTTTAAAACTCTTTTGTAAGGAAAGCTGGAGTTTCATATCCAGCAGCTTTTGAGAACTCATTTTCTTCTATGTCTCACTCTTCCCTTGGTTTTCTCTCACCCTTCTGGAAAACTATGGCCCTTTTCGCATGGCATTTTTGATGTGAAAGGGCCCCTCGAGCGTCGCACACAACACACTCACATTTGTGCGACGCTCCAGGGCCTGATAGGGACCGTGCACGCATTTTTTCATTTTCGGCTTTAAGCCAAAAATGGTGCTCGGGCGCATATCTCTCCGGGGCCCTGCGTGCATTTACCTTGCGTGCAGAGCCTTGGGAGCCAGGCCGGTCATGCTTCCTGTCCAGTGTAGCCTGGGAAGGTCCCAGGCTGCACTGAGAATGGAAGAGGCAGGGCTCTTGCGTGAACAGGAAGCTCGTGTAGAGCTGAAGGACCCCGGATGTGAGAGCCTCTCTCTGGAGGCTGCTCGAGCGAGCACTGCACCCCAGCGCCGAAAATAGGTGAGTTGCGGAAAGGGCCTATGGTATGTATATTGGTCAAGTTCTAATGTTGGGATCTGACTCACCCATGCATGTGCATCAGGCATTGATTATATCCAATGGCTGACTTAATCAGCACTTGATTAATCATGATTGGCAACTGGATGTGTATATTGACTAGTATTGTGTATGAGTGAGGTGGAACTGGATGATGCAAAATTTCCGTCTGCCTTAAAATGAGCAGAAAAGCCTCCCAGTAGCTACAGTGACAGCTAGCTGCCAAAGCAGTTTCTTACCTGGGGTTGATATGGCTGAACATTTTTGTTTGTTTCTGCTTGTTTATGCTAAGAATTGACCAAATGAACAGTATGGTACAGTGATAATTTAATCATGTTTGAAATGGAAAGAACAAGTTGAATGTGAGGGAAACCAAAATCAATAGATCCTTCTATATAGACCTGGGCTTTGAGTGCTCAGTTCTTAAAAGTTTGAGTTTGAATCCATGTATATTTAACCATGTTGGTGCTAAAACAGGGTTGCCACCTCATTTTTTCCTAAGAGGCTTCACAACATTAATCATTACATGTCAGTTGAATTGATTGAAGTTACTCAATACAAAGACATTTTCTCCCTTTCTTCAATAATTTCAGTCCCTTTTTTCAAACTTTTACTGGTCAGTGATCTGTACTCTAGAAATCTCATATTTGGATTTTTTTTTTTTAATAAACTGAAGATACCGTTTTCACGGGTGGCCAAATATAGAATTTGTCCTTAAGACTGCTGACTAGGATCAGGGATCATGAGTATATGACACCAAGTCCTTTTAGTCTTCATTGGCTCCCAGTATGGCTCAGTTCAATGTGTTTGTTCAGAAACAGGATCTAAGGTCTCTCTTTGTGGGTCCCTGATATCAGTATGGCTTGGAATGGGCACCATATCCAATTGGTATCATATTTAATTGGCAACGCATTTTAATTTGCACTGATATCAAAATCCAACCTGAAGGTGACCAGGAAGTCAAACCAAAAGAGGAAGAAACCTGACTGTAAACATGAGGGCACAGGCCAGTCAGCCTAAAACACTCTGTTGGCATAACCTAGGTCAATTATCAGGTAAATCACTGCTGTTCCAGAGAATAATAGAAGCTGGAATTTCCTGGAGAATGAAGCCCACCAGGACACTGATTGGCATTCCCTGTACCCTGGACTCTTTCCTCTTTCCTTGTAGCACCCACAATACAGAGCTATTATAACATTCATCATGTCTTTGTCATCTAAACACTGCCAACATTAGTGGGTTGATGGTCCATTGTCTGTGTTGCAATTCCCATTGTTCCACACCCGAAACCGCACATACCTTCCACTGCCACAGGCTATTTTCTGGGTACAAATACCCCTGACTTCAGGATGCCCAGTATAGTCTCTCCAAGGTCAACCCTTCACTCTGTCCGTGTAGCCCCTGAATGATAACTGTCCTTAGGTCCTACCTAAGCCAAAACACATTTCTGCTCTTCACTACTCTTTTGGACTGGTAATTATAAATCCCCCAAAAACCCTCAGCCTCTCTATCCATAATTTTTTCCCTCCC
The DNA here is from genome assembly GCA_030412105.1 of Cyclura pinguis. Taxonomy (NCBI): domain Eukaryota; kingdom Metazoa; phylum Chordata; class Lepidosauria; order Squamata; family Iguanidae; genus Cyclura; species Cyclura pinguis. The sequence continues at coordinate 207,783,969 of CM059599.1, forward strand.
TTTCACCTTCAGTTAGCTCCTGCATGAATGTTTGACTGTATTTTGTGCACATGCATGAGTGAATTCTCCTCAATAAAACACATTTTTAGCTCACTTTGGTAGCAAGATCTCGCTAGTTACCCCCCTCTCGTTAGCCTCCTGATTTTGAGCTAATTAATTCCCCACCTTTGCAAGGAGGTACTGGCATTTTGGGTTGGCCCTTGTGGCACCTACGTTTTGGGGTAACAAGGATGCTGTACATTGTTTTAAATCTTGATACCTATCAACCTTAAGATTACCAGTGAAGGCTTTTCTGAGTGCCTGATCCATCACAAAATTGGAAGGTAGCCATGAAGCATATGTTGTAGGCCCACAGTTATGGGATACTATCCCCCAAGATTCTCACTTGGCTCCTACACTGAAATTTTTTCTGCATCGGATAATAACCTTTAAAAATTCTCCCAGGTTCCATTGTATTACCAGTTGTTTATTTAACCAAAATATTGAAGAAAATTAGAGATGCTGCTTGCACTGATACTTTAGCCCTATAGGATTGCCTTTGTGTCGCTCTATCCTTTCGTAAGAATGTAGTTGCTGCACTGCTCTTTACTTGTCTTAGTTGTTGGTTTTAATCTTCAATCAACTGTATAATTTGGTTTGGGTTTAAATTCCTTGTCTGTTATGTCCCAATCTGATACTATTAGAAGAAATAATAAATAGAATGAATGAATAAATAAATACCTAAATAGCCTTAGGACGGAGGCGTTAAATTTACAGGTTTCAGCTGAGTGTAATGATGATTTCACAGTATTCGACAATGTGAATTCTTGAGCTGTATATATCGCTCTCTTTTCATATTCTCTCTTCCCTTGGAGAAACAATTTATATGTGGTCTACGAAAAGTTTTCAGGAAAAGAGTATGGTGCAATGCAGAGAGCATATGAATAGTAAGATGTTTGACTTCCTTCAAGGTTCAGGCATGTGTATTTGTGTATTTTCTGGTCATTTGAAATGGAGGTTCATTAGAATAGCATGAAAGATTTCTTGAAACATAATAGCATATCCCTATCTAATGTGCCTGATTAAAAGCAGGATGAGTAGCTCTTCCTCTGAGAAGCTGAGGCTGCTTTTCATCTCCTTAGGGGATTGTTAAAGTGGATGCCTTTTCAGATGGTCCAACGTAGAGGTCAATAGGAGGTACTGCTTGTGGTTATCATTTCAGTTCAGAGTTACGCATTTAACAGCTCTAGCAATTTCTGAACGACTAAGTGATATTGATTCTCTTTTTCCCCTTTGTGATGATTTCTATTGGCAATCAAACTCTTCACCTATCATGAGGATCAATAAGCTTTTAGCAGATCTGCAGAGAAATTTCAAGGAAGTATCAGAGACTAAGAGAGCACTGTTGGAAATGAAGACCAAGCAAGGAAGGCCTGATTAATTAAGCAAAATGAGCCTTGTTTATTAATGAGCTCTAAGGATACATTCCATTTTTTATTTGTTTGTTTTATATCCCACTTTTTAGTCAAGATTAGTTCTCAAAGTAGCTCAACAATAACAACCATTACAAAGATACCAAGTAAGAAGTTAAGAATGAGTGAGTGGGGGAACATGAATAGAGTGCATGCTTCTCATTTCATGGTTATTGTTGTTCTCTTCCTTTCAATTTGTGTTACTCCTGCAGTAGCCTGCTTGGCATCTTTATTCCTTCTTTGCATGTTTAATTAAAAGCAATTGCTTAACCTTCATAAAAAATACAATTAGTACTTTGATGATTGCAGAAGCCCACATGAAGCCCTGCTCTTGCTTCATGATAAAAAGGAGGCAAACCAAATCCTGCAGGTCTCTGTTAGAGCCTAGATGAACATTGTGAATTTGGTGCAATCTAATATGTCAAAGTCTGTTTGTCTGTGTCAAGCAAAGTCCTCATATGATTGGTTGTGTCAGGTGAAGACCTCATATGATTGGCTACCTAAGAAGATTCTATGGAATCATGGGGTTTGCGGTTCTGGGAGGGGCCTATAGAATTCTAACCAGAGAGGTCTGAATAGGTCAGTTGCTATGAAGATGATGCCTAGCAGCAAGGAGGAGGGCAATGTATTTTCTCTTGAACCCAACCTCTGTATGTTAATAACTACAGATTGGATTGGGGAATATGGGGAAAAGTTATAGGTACTGGACAAGACAGTTTGGGAAATTAGAGACATAGGATCTCAACTCTTTCTAACAAGTGTTACTTATGAGAAAATGAAATCCCAGGCAATGCTGGATATATACGCTAGTGAATCACTAAAACTGAAGGTGGAGGAAGTCTCTTTGACACTAGGCCATTGCTCTTATTCCACTGTGGTGCAATGGCAGCTCATCCTCATTTCTGGGGCCTCCAGGCTAGATAATAGGGCCTTTATGCCCAAATAAAGTCAAACTAGGCAGTGTTGTAAATAAAAAGGGAATTCAGAAGACAAATAAAGAAAGAGAAATAGTCTTTTATACATTCTAGTTAAAAATAAGCATAGCATATAGGTTCTTAATACACAAAAGGTTAAAAGAGAACATGAGCAAGTTTGGCAAGTTAAAATACAAAATATATCAAAATATAATACAATACCACAGTGAAGCAGAATATGATACAACATGCAGCAACAGCAAATCAGGAAGTGGAAGTAAGTGTCCACTAAAACAATGCTACTCTTATAGAGCCTTTACACCTGCTCCCAATAACAGTAGCAGGTGAAGGTCCTCTATAACACCAATAGACCAATTAACCCCATAATAACCAGAGTTGTAAGTCTTGTCAATTCCAACAGGCAGAACATATGCAAGAAACATTTACTCAGTTTTATAACTGCGAGGTCATATACTTGTGGTTGAACAGCTGATTCCTGGGGACCACATCTAATCCCCAGGAGCAGAGTTGGGACAGTTCCTTTAAAAATTCATACAATTACAATTATTATTCCATGGACCACCAAAATATTTTTTGTTCCAGTTTCTCAAAAGTGAATAAAGCAGAGCTATACAGCATAAGCTATAGCTGGGAGTGGAGAGTGTCTTGGGCACAATACCAATTTTTGTAGCCTCTGAAGGCTCCATTGTACAGCCCCGGCCCAGCTGTTGTTCTCAGAAAGTTCACCTGGAATTCAGGTGTTCTGTCTAAGAGAAGTCTTTTGGTCTAGCACAAGGTTTGTGTATTTCAGCTGGATATGTTTGTTTCCTTCCCTTCTCAGATTCTTATTGCTTGTTATGGGGAGGTAATCTCTTATCAAAGTATAAAAATGGAAGAGACAATCTTTTATGGGAGTGTAAAAACGAAGTATGTAGCTATGGATAGCAAGCCTTTGAGAGCAATCTTTTCACTGCGGCCTGAAAGCATTACATTAAGTCGGGGCTTTATAAGCGGGAATGGTTTAACAGCTGGAGATCCCAAAGAATGCCTGGCTTGTGCTGTTTCAAAGCTTAAATGTTTCTTTGACGTCTGATCCTTCTTGATCCTAGTGGTGTGAAAAACAAGAAAAACAAAACAAAAGACTCTTAATGTTACTCCTCAAAGTCTGATCTAAAGATAACTAGGAAAAATGAAGGTCTATTAAATAAGACTGGAAAGCGACGATGAGAAAAACATTTATCATTGAAGCACCAACCTTCTTGGAAAAGAAAAATGTTTCAGTGCTGCTTTTTGGTGAAGGGTTGCAGTAACTGCAAAGCATTGGTTAGTTAGGGCTTGAACCTGGTTTAACACTTCTCCCATGTACACACAAAGAGAGAGCCGATGTGGGGGACAGTGGCTTGAATTTTGGATGAGGACACTGGGACATGAGGGTCTGAATCTCCACTCTGCCATAGAAATCCACTGGATGACCTTGGACAAGTCACCCTCTCTTTCAGTCCCAGAGAAAGTCAAGAGCATACTTCTGAACAAATTCTACCAAGATGGGCTCACCCTAGGGTCACCATAAATCAGAAACAATTTGAAGGCACAGAACAACAACAACAACAGCAACAGTAACAGTGAGAACATCTTTTTGTTTTACAATACAGAGAAGACGTGTATTGTACTAATGATAACATTTATGTAGCTCTTCAAAGTTATTCATCTTCATCACCATAGTAATTCTTCTAACACCACCAAAAGGAAAACAATAGTTTCATCCCCATTTTGCAGTTGGCATTAGTGAAGCTGACAAACTGTAACTTATTGAAAACTGTTTAATGAGATCATGGCTGAGCTGAGTTGAGATTTGTATAGGGAGATTTTTTTTTCCACTTCACATTATTAACTATTAGCAAATATACCCAGTGTTGCCCAGGATTTTATTTTCTCATAGGTAATACTTGTTAGAAATACCATAGGAATTACCTTACCTTACTTTAGGAATTAGACATGGTTGAAATTCACAGATTTGAGATCCTGTGTCTTGAATTCCCCAAATTGTCTTGTCCAGTACCTGTAACCTTTCCCCATATTCCCCAATCCAATCTGTATTCAGAGCTGTTAACATACAGAGGTTTGGTTTCTGAGGGAATATACTGTCCTCCTTCTTTGTGCTGCTAGGCCTCATCTCCATAGCAACTGGCCAGACTCAAGAGCTCTCTGACTGAGAATTTTAAAGGTCCCTCCCTAAAACTGCCAATCCCAGGATTCCATAGAATCTTCACAGTCAGCCAATCATATGAGGTCTTTGCCTGCCTGACACAGACAAACTCCCAAACTTTAACTTTTATATATTAGATTAAAATATAATAGATCTCTTTATTATTTGCACAACCCTCCAGTTTTAATGATTGAATGATTGCCCTTTCAGACCACTCTGTATCGAGAGTTCCCTAAACAATGAATATTATGCTGTGTACATTGTGTAATACAGTGTACAACAGGGGCAGAAATGTTTCCCTTGCCAATGTGCATCATCTGTAAACTACATGGAAGCCCAATGTATGCAATTGATTTTAATGCAGCATTTTTGTAGTAAGCCCCAAAGCCAAAACCTGAGGCTCAGCCATGATCTCATTTTGCATGGGTATATTTGAGTAATCCACTTTATCATATGACAAGTTTATCTTTTTTTAAAAAAAACCATCCGTATTCTACATCATTCAGGGCCTTTGATCAGGAGAGATTATCATACAACACTAATCTTAGGCTAGATTGTAAAATGCTGGACTGTTCTCTTTTGATAATTCTTACTATTCTTTAAATCATTAGTGCCTAAGCTTGGACCCATAGAGGTCATCAAATAGAAAAGGACAAGAATTCTATTCAATTCATTTCTATTAGAAAACATTAAAACTATGTTTCAGTTTCTTCAACAACAGACAGGGAGGAATTTGAAGTCTAAAATATTTTGACATGGGACAGTAAGAACTTGAGTTTTTGGAAAAAACAAAATGTGGGAGAAAGTGAAACTGGCATATTCATTCATCCCTAACTATAATTCCCATGATCCCTGATCATCCCTGAACAAATGTTGCTTTCTAACTTCCTTGGACTCAGGTTAGGAACTGCTGCCTTATATGTTTTGTACACTTGATAAATAATAGATAACATGTAATAAAAACGTTCTAAATCCAATGGCTCTGACCCATGACTTGCCTTTTTATTTCATTCAGTTCTAACTCCCTGCACTGTAGTGTTTATTATTGAATAATTGTAAGAAAAAAATCTTGCTATTTTAATTTTTAATATTTATTTCACAGGATAATAGCTTCTCTTACCATTGTGCTACATTGCCTACTTTTCATTTTACCACAAAATAGCATCAATTTTTTCTTCTGTTACTCAGTTTTGTTGCATGTTCATATATTTGTGATAGATTTCACCAGCTTACTCCAGATTATGATTGCCATAAATATATGAGTATGTGTATGTGGGGAAGGGAGTATTTCTGACTGCAGCCTGTGGCAATGAGGATTTAGGAATTATCTGGGGAATAGTGGCTGAGACTTCTGCATTCACAAAAGTCAGCAAATATCATGTACTTCTGAGTAACAAGCAATCTTAAATAAATTATTTGTAGATTTTATGAATAAAGTAAGTACAGAAGAAGAAGTGGGAATGTTTTCCTTTCCTTTTACAGATTTAATCAACTGAGAGATATTATTTACAAAAAAGCAAATGCAGTCAGAAGGAAAGTGCATCTTAAAAGAGTTCAAATGTTCTTCTCCTTTGCAGTGTTACATATCATACTTAGTAAGTTATGCCGCATTTTTGGATAAGGAATGGTGTGAAAGAACTGCTGGAATGTCTTGGGATATATGGACGTAATTACATCGAGAGACATAGATTTTATTCCTATCCTGATTTCTCCTGTCCCCAGTTTCTCATTTACAGAACAAATTTGTTACTTTGTATCTGGGTCATGCCAGTGTGTTATCAAAATTCAGTGTTCATTCTCCCATTCTAAACCATTTTAACACTTCCCTGTTAAGCTTAATGGCCAAGATTGTGGCAAGCAGATAACCTAGATTTCTGTGTCGAGTTGTGATCTTGTTTATGGACTGAGAGAAAGGAGAAACTAGACTGTAGAATCATGGGCAGAAAAGGTCAGTAGCAACCTGGAAAGAGCATGGGTGAAACACAGAGGAACAAAACAGGAGACCATCACAGAGAGCAAAAATATTTGTTAGATAAAAACAGTTTGTAGTGATTATCAAGTGGGAAGGTTGTCCTGTGGTGAACTGAAACCTATTCATCATTCTCCCTTGCAAGAGAAGAGCGGGCTTCCTTGGTGATATGAAGTTCCGGGAAATGACCTCCAAGTAAGTCCAACAGTGAACATGAGGAATCTTTGTGTTGCTATGAGTCATGGCTTAAAGAGTATTTGCAGATATCAGCACAATTGCCTCTTTTTTATCATTAATAATAAGCACTTGTTCTCCTGTCTTAGCAGCAGAGGGCAAACTTTGGAAGTAACTAGTTATAAATAATGACTTTCTTTTCTTTTTTTGCAACAGTTAAGACATAGCTAAGGCCCTCTCCACACCTTGCCAGTCTCCATCATTGTCCCATTGCAATCCAAGCAGTACCACTGGCAGAATGGGAGTGGGACCTAAATGCTCCCCTCTGCACCCAGCTGGCTGCCTGCGGAAGCGTAGTGTGAAAGGGATGCTCCTTCCTTCCCCAGTGCAACCGGCCACTTCTCATGCTGCACTGGGGAAGGAAGTGCCTAGATCGTGCTTCTGCTCTTTCCACACAGCCACTGGCAATGGGAGCATTGTGTGATCAGGGGCCATTACTGGATTTTTTCTGGTAATGGAAGATCCCACAACTGCGATGGCTGGGGACACATGGGTAGCGGGACTGCAATGATGTTGTGTAAAGGCAGACTGGCAGCAATGTGTCCCCATCCTGGGACAGTGCCATCATGTGGAAATGGCCTAAGTTACAGCAGCCATAACCTCTTTAGTGACATACAGTGCAGTAACATAAAGAGTTACACCAGAATGTATAACTTGGAGGCTGTCAGAGATATTCAGTACTTCTTCATGTTAATACTGTCCCCTCTCTGTTAAGGTAGCTTCCAAGAACTGAAGTGTACCCAACAGACATTTAGTGGCCAGTGAAGTGCAGGGCTGATAGGGGACATTGCATATAAAATGTACACAGTCGGGGGGAAGCTGCCTGCAATGTATTTATATTCAGGGTGTACAAAATGTGTATGTTGAAGAAGATTGTGTCTGAAAGGTAATTAATATGAAGTTTTGTGAAAAGCAGGAGAACTGCAGACTGTTACAGGCATTGCACAATATGGATGTCTGGTAGATTGTATGTAAAAGTGATATTGCCCAGAGATGGACTGATTCCTCTTTTTATATTTACTGTGTATATCCTTGTTGACATTGCTGACTGACTTCCTTCCTTCCTTCCCTTCCCTCCCTCCCTGTCTTTATAGTCATTCAGGTGATCACATAGGCAGCAGGGTGGGTACCGTATTTAAATTTCTCTGTTTTCTTATTTCTTTATTTGAAATACCTGTATTTTTTTATCACCTCTTCCCCAGACAGGGACCCTCAGGCAATGTACAACAGATACAAGCATTTGCAAACTTAAATATAAACAGAATGGGGAAAAGGGATCTAAAAATAGGATTTTAAAAAATCTTTAAAATAGTTTTTAAAACCACACACAGTAAAAACAGTCAGAACAGAGACCTCTAATGTTAAAGACCTAAGGTCATATGAAATAAAACTGTCTTAATTGCCCCCTTCCCAAAGGTCAAAATGGATGAGAGGCAATCTGACTTCCCTTAGGAGGGAGTTACACAGCCAGGTTGCCATGCACTCATCAACTTAGGCTCATAGGATTGTGGGACATGCAATGATACTTCCACTGATGCTGTCAAATTTTGGGTGGACTCATATGAGACGAAGCAGTCTTTTAGATATCCTGGGGTCAAACTGTTTAAGATTTCAGGCCCTTTCTGCACTCCACCCCCAGTCAGCAGTGGCCATGGGATCACAATGGGATTGCGACAATGGTTCTGCATGACTTCGTTGCAATCCCATCACGATCCCATGGCACCCGTTGCAATCACAGATTAAATCATTGACAGGTTTCTCCTATCAATGAACTGCAATTGTGCAGTCCTCTCACCTCCCTCCCACAGTTACCTGTTGTGCAGAACTGTCCACAAACAGTGTTTGTTGTTGTTTTTTGTTATTTAATTTTTGTTCTTGCTGTTGTATTTTTCATATGATTAAATATCATGTTTGGTCCATTTTCATCTGAAAAGCTAATCTGAATGTTTCAGTATGGCATTCAATACATGAAAGTTGGAGAACTGAATCTTTTTAAATAAAGCACTTTTCAGAGGGTGCTGTACTGTTTTAATTCTAGTGGTTTTTAAACTGTTTTTATAATTATTTTAATAGTATATTTTAAATTCTTTTTAGTGTAGTTGATAGTTTGATTCCCTTTTTATGCTGATCTTTTATGTGTTTAAATATATTTCATACTGTAGTGGTTTTAATTTGTATGTCACTTTCAGCCCTGGCTTTGGGAAAATTTGGGACATAAGTGAGGTTTGCTGTCATCATCATTACCACCATTATGGATGAACATGGAGAGAAGGGACTGAGATCTTTGCAGTAGCACCTGTTCCTAGCTCCCAGATCATAGAATCATAAGGTTGAAAGGGACCACAAGGGCCATATAATCTGATCACTGCTGTGTATCTTCTTCGTCTTCCTCTTCTTTTGAAAACCTACAGGGAAACTTATCCAATGGGGAATTATTAGCTCAAAAGGAGGCCTGTGAGAGCAGGTGTAAGCTTACAGAATATTTTTCACCTATATGTACTGGCACTAATGCATGGACACCAGTTGGAGATTCAAAGAATTTTATTGGGGGAAAATCACAACCACACAAAGCTAACCAAAGGAAAGGGGGAAAAACTGGATAGTGAGAAATTGGGGCAAAGTGGGCAATATTTACCTATCCTGCAGAGAAGAGATGATGTGATGTGGCTCAGACTAGGAGTCCAAAGGTAGTACAATGATTATAATCAGAGCAGCAGAGTGATGGCTATGTCCAGAGTGCTATGAGTTATCTGGCTTAGAGTCCGGATTTAAATACCCTGTTTCCACTCTAAGGGAGAAGGTATTAATGGTTCTCTGGCAGAGCAGACAATGTGGTCCAGAACAGGTCAATGGCTTTAGTATTAGGTGACAAAAGTATTGGTGAGAATCATGATAGCTCCTTAATGTTGGGCAGGTGAGGAAACAAACAAGAATTTCAGCAGGAAGAGAAAGTGGATTGGAGATAATCAGTTTCTCTGTTGAGGCAGTGTCAGGTGTTATTGTTTCTGAAGGCTGAGTTGTTGAGGGGACATTTGCAAGCTCATTAACACCAGAGCTTCGTTAGCCATGAGGTCCCATTTGACCTGCTTTTGCATGTGTTCAGCCAGACCTCTTTACCAGCATGGCTCTTCAGCTGTAACAGTGTATCTGCCAATATATTACATCATGAAGTTGGGGTTTATGGCATAGTAACAAGGGCAGACCGCATTAACAGGTATAGCTCTCCAACATGCATTCAGCTAAATGTGCTTCAGTCCCATTGACCTCCTCCCCACTTTCATGACCACAGCATCCAAAGAGATGAGAGACAAATGCCATCTGTGTATGAGGAAATGAGAAAGAGGAAGAGAAAAAAATTAGAGCTATTTTTAAAAATACTTTGAATGCCCACTTATCTGTACTTACAAATGTGGCTTTTGATAAGAAGAAATAGATCTATAATGTAGCCTTCATTCTGTATAACGACAAGAAAGCCCAATGTAAAATTCTTTGTTTATTTCAGACTCTGAATGACTTCCAATCACCCAAGCTGCTTTTTTGATGATTTGCACACCATCTATATTGGTATTGATTTTCTATTCCTTCGTGTGGTAAACATATTTTCAGCACAAATTTCGGGGAATATGCAGCTATATTAATTTACCTCAGACATTACTCACCAAATTGGGAGGGGTTGCTAATACGCCAGAGGACAGGATGAAAATTCAAAATGACCTGGATAGATTGGAGAGCTGGGCCAAAACTAACAAAATGAAATTCAACAGAGAGAAGTGTAAGGTCCTACACTTAGGTAGAAAAAATGGAATACAGAAATATAGGATGGGGGACATGTGGCTGGATAGCAGTACGTGTGAAAGGGATCTAGGAGTCTTAATAGACCACAAGCTGAACATGAGTCAACAGTGTGATGTGGCAGCCAAGAAAGCCAATGCAATTCTCAGCTGCATCAATAGGAGTAAGGTGTCTAGATCGAGGGAGGTACTGGTACCACTCTACTCTGCTTTGGTTAGACCTCATTTGCAATCCTGTGTCCAGTTCTGGGCACCCCAATTCAAGAAGGACATGGTCAGGCTGGAGCAGGTCCAGAGGAGGGCAACCAAAACGGTGAGAAGCCTGGAAGACATGCCCTATGAGGATAGACTTAGAGAGATGGGGATGTTTAGTCTGCAGAAGAGAAGGTTAAGAGGGGAAATGATAGCCATGTTTAAATATTTGAAGGGATGCCATGTAGAGGAAGGAGAGGGCTTGTTTTCTGCTGCTCCAGAGACCAGGACAAGGAGCAATGGATTCAAGCTGCAGGAAAGGAGATTCCACCTGAACCTAAGAAGAACTTCCTGACAGTCAAGGCTGTCCGGCAGTGGAATATGCTGCCTCGGAGTGTGGTGGAGTCTCCTTCCTTGGAGGTTTTTAAGCAGAGGCTGGATGGCCATCTGTCGGGAGTGCTTTGAGGGTGTTCCTGCATGGCAGGGGGTTGGACTGGATGACCTGTGTGGTCTCTTCCAACTCTACATTTCTATGATTCTATGATTCTATGATTCTATGATTCTATGATTCTATGATTCATACATTGCCACAACATTCTACGGACCCAGTAAAGCCCTTTGTGGAGCAACTGTAAGCAGGTGACTGTGGAACAACATCTTGTTAGGGAAAAAAGATTACCCAAACCATGTTCCCCTACAAGATTTGCATGACCTGGAGTGATTTTTAAGTTTCATCATTCTTTCTCTGTCACTTCTTCTTAGCAAATGTTCCTGGATGCTTGTTTTCAAAAATATTCTATTCTATTCCATTCATGTTTATTTATCTTTGCTCCTGTTTCTGCTCCCTCAACTCATTCAAACTCTGAGACTGGAAAAATCGTTGGGAGAGAGATGAGGATTTGCTGAGGGAAAACAGCATGACATCTGGTTTGGAATAGAACTAGTAAAGCTATTAAATAGTTTACAATAGGATAAGTTAATTAGAAATACAGTTATCCCTCCACATTCATGGGGGTTAGGGGCATAAGACCCCTATAAATGTGAAAAAAATGTATATATAAAATGCATATCTAAACCACATTTAACATACATGAAAAGAGATGATCCATGGATTCAACCCACGGAGGATTGAAATGTGCAATACACAATATGTTGAATCCATGGTGAGGAGCATACCAGCTGCCCAGTTCTGCCTTTGAGGCAGAAGGTTTCCTTTGCAAGGTAGAAGCCAGTGGCTGGCAGTGCTTGCCTCCATTGCTGCCCTGTATCATTTTTAATAGGCATTCACAAGCCTCACCTCATGTTTGCAGTCTTATGAGACTTGCAGGCAGACTGTGAACATGAAGTAAAGTCCTGCTGGTATAGGGCAGCAGTGGGGGCAGCAGCAAATAATTAAATCCACAAATGTTAAACCTGCAAATATGGAGGGCTGACTGTAAATCAAACAAGTGTGCATGTAGATATGTACTTTAAAATAATAATAATAATAATAATAATAATAATAATAATAATAATAATAAAAACCTATACAGATGCAGGTATAGAAACAATTTCAGTATGTGCAACTTAAGAACTTACATTCTACGGATTTCCTCTGTGGGAATACATGGCACACACTGTTGCATGTATATATGAGTCAGTTGTCAAAAAACCCTGTTGGCTTAAGACCAGAATCAAGCTATTTCTTATCGTTATTCTTATTGTTCTTATTCTTATTGTCTCAAGCTTCACAAAGCCAGGGAGTGGAAAGCAAAGGCTGACTCCATCACAGGCTTGTTTTATGATCAAGACACAGATATAGCGAAGTGTCTGTGTTTGCTTATAACTTACTTTCCATGCCATTCCATTTTGCCTTGCTCTTTCAGGCCCAAACGCAGATGGGGAGGATGAAGAACCAGACCCAGCAAAAATGCCCCATACATTTTACCAAGGCAGCAAGTGTGTGAGCGAAGGAAACTGAGAAAGAGAGCAACGCAAGAGAAATTAAAGCTATTTGATGAAATTTTGTTTAACCAGATTGATTATGTGTGGCTTCCCTGCTTTATTGGGATTCCACACTGAATGGAGAATTCTACTCACAAAGAAACATGAGTGGAGGGCCCCTTCATAACTAGTCATTCGACATGGAAAAATTGGGGACTGGTTGGTGAGGGCTGGGATATGGGTGGGGTGTGGGCAATCTGTCCCCCTAGATGGATTAAGTCCTTCTGTGTCCAGGCTAACTCCTGAATAGGTCTAGATTCTTACAGGTATCTCAATAAGCATACATATAGTCTGAAGATATTGTAAGATGTGAATATGTCTAACATGAAGCTCAAACTTTACTTACCCTTTTCCCACCACGTAGCAAGGATTGGAGCCCTGGATGCGTATCTGTATCTGTATCTGTATCCTTTCCCTTTCCCTTTCCCTTTCCAAAAGAGAGAAAAGGGCCCTATTTCTCACACCTTGCTTTCCCACCACACGCAAAGAAAGAGAAGTGATTTGGTCATAGGCATTGCATTCCTGCTTTCACACTTGTAATGTGAGATCTTGGTCCACCTGTGTATTCTGTGTGAATTAAACTACATGTTATTTTAAAGAAGTAAGCCGGAATACAGTGCTCCACGGTGAGTGATCTCTGCCTACCTCCCCATTCCAACTTACCAGGAAGTAACCACTGAAGCTGACAGTTGGAAAACAGCTGACTGATGTTCCCATTCCCTCTTGTGATCAATATCTAGTGTGGTAGGCTGAATAAGAGTCCACGTCATAACTCTCTCTTTGCTGGAGATCACTCACCCAGGGGCTGGGTGGGAACATCAGTCGGCTCCTTTCCAACTGATAAAGGAACAGAACTCCATTGATTACAGCAGCTGCTGCTAGGTAAGTGAGGACTGAAGAACTTTCACAATCTCTACATAGAACCTAAGCTAGGAGGGCATGTAGGGATTGTGAATACATAACAGTCACAGGTGTACAACTGTAGTTATGCTAATTGCCATAGGAGATTCTAACTGTAGCTAATATTTTTCCCCCCACATCCAGATTCTTCATTCAAAAGTAAGCACATATGCCTGATAAGGATTTAGTACTTTAGAATGGAAGAAGGCTCCAAACCTCCCCTGCCATGGTCCCTATCTGGAACCCTTCATTCTTATTCCCCACTGTCTTCTTGGAGCAGTTGCGGCTTAAGACCTGACACTGTATCGAGCATTTATGTACTATTGGAAGCCTCTGTGTTCTCCCATTCATAGATACAATGATCATGGTACCCTCCAAGGACATACGTGCAGATCTTGATGCTTCGGTAGATGCGCATATGTCCTTAGATTATAAGCATGTAACTGGAAACCTGATTGTAGTGGTGTTATTTGCTATTAACTCTTGCACCAGCTAATAAAGCAAAGATATCACAGCTGGTGGAATGACCTTGAAGAAGCTATTGCTTGAGGTTTAGCCAAGAACAATTACAAGTATAAATGTGTATGTGGAAAAAGTGGCAATTACCAGTTCACAAGACCTATAAAAACAAAGACATAAAAAGCCCATTTGTCAGTCTCACTTTATCATTCATTTAAAGGCTGAATTGGATTACTTCATGAAATTACTTTATAGCATACAAAAGGATCTAAATATCCTTACCCTTTCAGGATCCTGCACTGTCTTTTCACTTACTGTAAACCTGGTGGAGGAGTCTAAAGGGGAAAGAGAAAACAAGGTGAATACAATTTTAGCTTCAAGACCTGATATTCCATAGAGTTACTGAATAAAACTGCAATAATTTCACATTATAGTGGCATACTGCAAATTTTACCTTGGAAACTGGAAATTATACAGATATACAAATATAATATGTTACTCTTAATCCATTGATACTTTCACAAAAAGTTAAAATTAAAATGCCAAAATCATTTTTTTAAAAGATCAACATCTCAGATTATTTTAATTAATTACTATCTGTAGGGTGCCATTTTTGACCATTTACAAAAGAAATTTTAAATGGTATTTTAAACAATTTACAATTTAACATTTAACACTTTTACATTAGAGATTAACATGATGAATCATACCAAGAAAACAATTTTCTTTATTGTAACTATGTGAGCACTAATTCTAGTCTTTTCAACCTCTACTCTGAATTAGAGATGCAATGAACATTCATCAGTTTCTTCACTGGGATTGATTTTAAAGTTCCCAACCCCCAAAAAATTTACGCAGGAATTAAAATGGCACATCAAAAGTTCCTTGAAATTTGCAGGAATGTTTTTGTTCATGACAAAACAAGCTGTTCAGTTTTTGAGAATTGCACAAGAGTTGCAGATATTGTGAAGCTTTGAAATAAAAGCTACACTCAGAATCTGTCTTGTTATGCAGAACAAATTGCACAGCTTCTTGAGGAAAAGTAAAGAAAAGACAACATTTTGTTGTGCAACATTTTTTTTTACATACCAAACAGTAAAGCGGAACAACAAAAATGTTACAGACTAAAAACATTGCACAAAATCCAGCAATGTTGTGCAAAAATAACTATGTGGTTTTATTGTGCAGCATTGCTACTTTTTGTACAATGTTTTTGTTGTGCAGCATTTTTATTGTGCAACATCACTGTTTGGTATATTAAAAACAGCAATCTTGCATAAAACACATATGTGAGTGCCTGAAAACAGCCTTTTCCATACCACAAATTTCTCAGTTGTCAGCAAAGGCTATGCAGTTCTCAGAAGAAGCTGCGTAGCTTCTGGGAAACTGTACAGTTTTCTCACTAGCTGCACAGCTTCCATGAGAGAGCTGTGCAGTTTCTTGTCATTGCAAGGGGGAAAAAATGCCAAGTAGCTCAAAGTTATGGGACAAAAAAATGTTTCATTGGTCTCAGTATCTGTTGGGACTTGGAAAGATCAAGATTTGCTATCCCTACTCTAAATGCATTTAGCGGAATGTGTATTGCCCGGGGCCTTTGTGGATCTTGAAAATTCCAGGAGTTAACCAGGTTCCGTGGACTGCCTTGCATGCAGGGGCAGCATCTTGCCCTTACCAGATAGGTAGTTGCTGCCACGTGAAATGGGAAACTTCCCTTTTTTATAAGATCTAAATACCCAGATCTGATTTGCTCTTGAAAGCCAAGCAGGATCAGAGCTGGTTAGTATATGCAGAGAAAACTATTAATAGGCTATATACCCCTACATTTTGATGTGGTTCGATTGGCAAATATTAATTGGCATAAATATAAATTATACACTGGTATTTCTGCATGGCCATGCTGGCTAAGAGGGAAAGCTGGCCAAACATGTACATTGCAAAATCAGGTGAGGAAAGACTTCAAAGCATAGCCAGGTCACAGTCAGGAAATCAGTAGGAAACTCCACCGTTTACAGATTTACAGTTAGCCTTCAACTATTCAACTTTCAGAGATAATAGTGTCTGCAATGTTTCCACACAATGGCTGATTGTCTTAGCCTCTCTTCCTCTGACCAACAAACTTCTTTTTTGTCCCCACACCTGTTCAATAAAGGAGCTAGCAAGACTACCATTAGCCCTTTGTCACCTATCACTAAGACAATTAGCTCATTCCAGACTACATTGTCCACTTTACAGACTTCATTGTTTACTCAGTCAGAGAGCCATTATCATCTTAACCCTTCATAAAGAAATAGAGTATTTAAACCCCAGTTTTTGGCCAGTGAACTCACAGTACACTGGTTGCTGATCGTAACTCTGCCATTCTGATTCCTATTTGTGTACTGTCCTTGGATCCCTAGTCTAAGCCACATCACTCTTTGCTTTTCTACTGGATTGATAATATCACCCACTTTGCCCTAAACTCTTGCTATCTAACTTTTCCTCCCTTGTTCTTCAGTTAGCCTTGTGTGATTTTGAGATCTCATGTGCGCACAATTGTTAAATCCACCAATAAAACAAATAAGCTTACCTTTGGATCTCCAGCTGGTCTTCCCTGCATTAGTACCAGTAGACATTGGTGCAAAAATCTCATAAGGTTACCCCCCTTTCCTAAGCCTCTTCTTTTAGCTAATATTACCCACTGTTTCATGGAGGCATTGGCAGCATGGGTGGAACCCTTGTTACAGTTTGGAGTAACAAGACCAACAGGAAATACCATATACTGTAGGCTATAGTTTATAGGAAATCAATGGCAAGCTACCTCTGAGTATTCCTTACCTAAGAATACTCTATGAAATTCACTGGATCACCGAAAGTTGACAGATAACTCACACACATATGTTACACACACATAATTCAACTCCCCTTTTCATTCTTTTTCTTCCTAATCTGATGTGGCCACAAGGGAAAGTCTAGGAAAGCATATTACAGTCACCATGCTCTTCTTGCCATTCCCTCAATTGTTCTAAACTTCAGCACCAGCTCTGGAGGCTCCACTGTATCACCAAGAATCCCCACAAGGTCGTGGGACTGACACTTCATGGTTTTCTCAGAGGATGTTCAAAATTTTTTCACATTCTACTTTATAAGACCATAAAAGGCCAAGAAAGAATAGAATATGCATTGATCCGTGTCCTTTAATGGATCAAATGTCTGCAAGTTGAATCTTTATCCCATTGCAACTGGTGGAAGTGGGAAGAGGTATAGCAGGAAAGGCCTGTTGCATGTTTCAGGGATGTGACAGGCTAGAAATCTCCTGGGTCACAGGGCTCTGTGAAAAGCTCATTGAGGGATCTTGCAGCCTCTGACCATGTGGCATCCCCTTCCTGCAGAGAATGCAAAGCCTAATTAATATGGAAAATTGAGATTTTTCAGGACATCATCTGGACAGGTGATAGGACAAGTAAGGGTTTTGGTTTTTTGTTTGTTTGTTTTTGAGTTTGTCAACCTGAAGGCAGAGTCCTGGGAAAATAATGTATCTGTATATCATCTTGTAACTTTGGGCACATCCTGCATAAAATATGACAGCGATGACAGTGAAAGTGATGGTGAAGATCCTAATTTGTAGATTCCTTCCAAGAAAAAATATTAGAGGAATGTCAAAGGAATCTGAAGGATGTTTCAGTGATCTGGCAGATTTCTCCAGAAGCTTCATACATCCCTTGCTGAAATATATGAAAGGGGCTGCTAATTTAAGGAATGTAAATCACATGGGATTTCAGATAAAAAAATTAATTTACTTTTTGAAAATGTGATCTAGATATTTAAGGGTGATAATTCCTTGCCTACTTGACTTTTACATGAACTACATTATTCAATCTGGCCACTGTTTATGGGTGGAGAGAAATGACTTATAATATCATCTATTGAGGCATCTAATTCAAAAGAGCTAACTGAATATCTTAAACAAAGAGATGCAAATGGATATTTCCACAAAACATCTACTCGATATGGGTTTTCACAAGATCATTTTCAAGATAAAGAAAAATAATTTCTATGGAGAAAAAGTTGACTAATTTCCATCTCTTTCATGAGTATATAATATGAAAGTGTATATTCTATATATTGTAGTTTATAAGATCAGGATTTTAAAAATGTTGTTTCAGACCATTAAGATCAGTATCACCATTCTGTATACAGCAGCCAAGATGTAATAACTTTGTCTTGCTATTGTTTCCTATTACTGCAGATCTCTGATAAATCATCTATAGTGTGCTTATGAATTAGTTCATTTGTACAGTTATTCCTGGAAACGTTAAAACTGTAACTTTATTCTTTAGAATCAAATCATATGGTGTTTATAACAAATTTGATTCCTTTCAGAATATATTATTCTGTACTTTACCTACATTAGAACCACTATTTAACCAGTTGCTATGTAAAGTACACAGCAATAATAAAGACTGTATAATTCCCCTGTGTTTTACAGACTTGTAATTTACAATAAGCCTCAGAACACTGCCATAACTTCAAGGTGCTGAAGTTTGCAAGAAGAGTTTTTTTCTGAGGTGGAAATCATTTATGACAGTGAGATGAGGAGCTGGAAATTAAAGCTGCTCCATATTTGGCCTTAATGAAGATGTGCACATTCAGAAGCTTCCCTTTACCAGTAACAACCATTGATGCTGACAGCCACTACTAACAATTGAGAATGGAGAGCTTCCTTCCAATTATTGCTTTGAGCGGCTGCTCAACCTCTATCTGAGACAATCCATTGCTTTCTCTTGTTACAGGTGAAGAAGATAATTCTACTCATTTTTCTTTCTTCTTTCCTTCCATCCTTTTCTTTTCACTGGTCTTCCAAGTGCAGGCAAAGGCAACCCATGTTACAGAGAGAAAGGGAGAAAGGGAAAAAAACAGCTAGGACAATAATTTCCTTAATTATCTTTGTGGAGGTGGGGAGGGCAAGAGTATCTGATTTGGATGGCACCTCTTCCATGAAACTGTTGCATCAATGAAATTGGAACTGTTGCATCAATGAAAAAGAGAGGAAAAGATTAATTTTGCTATTCAGTTATGCAGATTTATGTTATATTACTAAAGAGAATGATCTGTTCTTTGGAACATGATGTACAGAAGTGTACAGAGATGTGAAGTGAAAATAAAAAAATATGGATGCAATGCACAACTATTCAGAACTATATCATCAAAACACCATTATCAACTCTTGCAGATAAGTGTCCCCCGTCTTCAGAAACAAATGAAGAGATGATTGCTCCTCAAGAATTTAAACGTAATATATAAGTTTGATGAAGATATGCCTAAACATTGTTTTGCTGTGGAAGGAGGATCACCAATAGAGGAAATCATGGTAGTCATAATGCTTCTGGGGAGACCAGCTTTTCAATCTGTACTCTACATGAATATATACAACAAGGACAAATTATCTCCAGTACAGAAGCTTTACAGATGCACCCTTGGGGAATTGGCATATGGTGCAGAGAGGAGAACTGAGTAATTTTGGAAGAGTGAGTTTGTGGTTGTTCTTAGTACATTTCATTGGCTCAATGTAAAAAGAAATGGTTCCAGCAGCTTCCAGTAGTATTCAACTGAAATATGAAGCTATGTCTCTTCTTTCAAGTGGTATATTATCTCTCACCGAGATTCCATATTAAGATATGCCTTTATATATAAGCCTCGTCCTGCCACACATCTGAAAAACCTGATGTTTCATACAAATTTTTCCCCAAAGATTCTTTTGGGTAAAAACTCACAGTGTACTCTAGAATCTATGTTATTCTAATGTAAACAAGGGGAGTTTGAATGGGTTGCATGTTAATTTCCCCTTGCTATGCTTCAACTTTTGAAATCACTTCTTGGCAGAGAAAGAAGTATAACCCAGTCTGGTTAAATAGGTTGATATACATTTACTTCCCTGGCCACTTAAAATGGATTACTAAAAAGTCAGGATCTCTTTTGAAACCATTAATCCAACAGGACAGAAGGCCATTTCTATTACTTATACAAGGAAATGAAGCCAAAGTAGCCGGCTCTGCTCACTGATTGAATCAAATTATCAAATATTAAGTCCTAGTGTTACTCTCAAGAGCAACTGAGACTAAAAACAATCCCCCCACTCAAAAAAGAGGCTGTGCCTTAGTGTATTTTTAATGGAAAATATCTCATGTTCAGTCCTTGGCATCTCCAAGTCAGGATTAGAGCTGATGACAGTGAATCTGGACCAGTAGCCTTCCACCTTTCCAAAACTGGGCACCAGATAGCCAGAGCTCACAAATAAAGCATTAAAAGTAACAACATTACGTATAATGCACTCATTTTAGGAATAAGCATGACATAACAATGATCCTTTTAAAAGTTAATGATTAGTTAAGTTTCACTGACACATTAAGTGATGCTTCCTTATTACTTTTGAGGAGGGGAAATGTTTTGGGGCATTATAAGTTTTTTTTTTCCTAAGGGTGAAGCCTTTTTTTATGATTTCAGACTTATCCCCTTCCTCACACTTAAGTAACAAGTACTTGTTTTTGGTTTTAATTTTTCCTTTAACAACGAATGGCAAAGAGCTTATCTTTTTTGAAAAAAATGTAATTAGTAACTGTTGTGTCACCTTAGACAAAGCAACTTTCCAAGCTCTGTCTTTAGCACAATTATGCATTTGTGGGCTCCTTCTTCTTATTCCCCGCCATATGTTTCTATCATGATAGCAGCAGTGTTCAAAAATTCAAAAATGGCCAAAAACACAGGGATTGTTTTCAGTGTTAAGAAACATTGACAAGAAGATTCCTGGATTGATGATAATTTTTGTAGTTTGGGACTTATTCTGCACAAATGTTGTATGTGTTCCTGTATAGAAAAAACAGATGTTCCATACGGGAAACATTATTTTCTGTCCAGGAAAAAAAAACTGTTTCCCATGCAGAAAATATTGGCTTCTATGCAAATCAATCATGCCAGAATTTTGTGCAGGACAAGTCCTCAATTACAGAATTTTTCTATAGAGGAAACAGTTATCAAACTATTTTCTGCATAGAAATACTGATTGTTGCATGGAAAATTTTGTAATTGGGGACTTATTCTGCATGAAATTTGCACATGAATGATTTGCATAGAAAACAGCATTTTGTGCATAGAAAATGACTTTTCCTGTGCAAAAAAAAAAAAAAAAAAATAGTATTCAGGTTAGTTGTGGCTAATAAGACTATTAATCTGGATAAATCTACTTGAGGTTAGGTTTGGTCCAAAAAATGTAGTTTTCATATTAGATTGTTGGTGTGCTCAGGTGATGGTGTGGCTTTCCAATTCTAAGACCAAACTAAGTGCCAAAAAAAAAAAAAAAGTCTAGTTCTTGGAGATGTCATTTGAAAATGCTTCAGAGTCACTTTAGGAGCAAACCATAAAATCACAATTTTTTTTTTAAAAAAAGTGTTCCAAATAGATCAAAATAATTTGTGTGGATCTATGAAAACAGTGGGAGGGGGACATTTGGATATTACAGGTTGCACAATTGTCTTTGTGTGTTAGTGAAATAGTGAAATAGTCCAAAAAGATGTGCAATATGAACTCTCAGCACTGTGAAAGGAAGCAACTGTAAGCAGCAGTGGGCTAGTCAGCTCTTTGATGGGGAATGATGAGAAGCACTGTGGGAAATCATTACTTTGAATGTCAATCATTACTTTAAACATTTATGCTAGCATTCAAACAAATCATTTGGCAAATCAAATCCTTGCAAAAATTACACATCCACTTCTACAGTTAAATGTCACATGCAGTTGGGGATGCTTGAGGAATTTGATCTCTGTGGATCCAGATATCAGTTGATCTGATCCTTACTGCCCATCTAAATGTATGGATCAGAGCTTAGTTTAACCACTAGTTTTCATGCTGCCTGGACTTTCAGATACAGTGCTTGACTCCAAATGTGTTTGAAGAGACACTTAAAAAAACTGAATTGGTCGTACCAAAAGTAGAACTTTTGAAATGAAGAGGACTTGCTGAACAGGACTACAAAAGCCCAGTTGATTTAAACTAGATTTACTCTTGGTAGGACTAGTTTTGATTTTCTTTCTATGATACAGATATGAAAGGCATTCCAAGATTTTCTCATCTTTGAGAAATGAAAATGAAAACTGTTAACCATTACAGAAATAAAAGATCAGTGCTTTATTCCACTTTTTATTATTACTTATAAATATTATTTTTATTTATTATTTATAAACACTTCATTTGAAATACAAAGAAATAATCTTTTTTTGCACAAATGGCATTTTCAGAGGGAAAAAAAGGGACCAAAATACAAAATTCATTTAAAAATAATAATAAAAAACCTCTCATAATTAGGCCCCGCAGTGAGAAAACTTTTCAATTTGTTTCCTCTTGCATGAGAAAAGAAAAAAATAAAGATTTAGATCACTATTCGGCATTTTTTTAAAAAAACTTAAGTGCATTTTTTTTAAAAAAGTAAAACTTTAGATGATGAGGTAACATGTTGGAATGCAATTATGAGTTAATACATGCAGAAATAACATGGACAAAAAAAATATATTGATTTATCAATGCAGTGTCATTTTTCATCAGTGAGGAAAAAATATCCCTAATAAATAACAAGGAAGGCTTTTAAATTGCACTACAAGAGAAATTATACATCATGCAGAAGAGCCATGACCGAGAGCTCATTCATGACTGCTTTGAAGATTAGGAAAGGGAAGAATATAAATACAGAGTCAACTGATGTCAAATTGTTATATTGTATCACTGACATATTATAGCTACTCAGTGTGAGAAGGAACTTCAGTATTAAAGCATCTTAGCCCCAGTGACAAAGCATCTGATAAAAGCACACATGCAATTTAAATACTCATGTGAATTTTGCAGCAGAATGTAGAAAGTGAAAGCCAACATGATGTAGTGGTTTGAACATTGGATTACAACCCTGGAGCCCAGAGTTTGATTCCCTGCTCAGCTATGGAAACCCACCTGGGGTCTCTTCCAACTCTGTGATTCTATGATTCTTGGTGACCTTAGGCATGTTGCACACTCTCAGACCCCAAAAAACCCCATGATATGTTCCCCTTAGAGTTTCCATCAGCTGAAAATGATTTGAAGGCACACAAGAACAACATTTTCTGCTAGTAAATAACTTAATTATTTAGGCGAACAAACCATATTACCGTTTTAAAAAGGAAAAGTATGCAGTTACAAAAGCTGCAGAGGTTTGTGAACTCTCCATTTTATTATACTGAGTGTGGTATGTAGGCTGTCTGCCTCCTGGACAGGCATTTTTGATGTGTAATCAATGCAATGAGCTCCTCATCTCTGGGGGAAAAAAATGTAGGTCACTGGAAGCCAAAGCTGCTGATTTGGAGAAGCTGAAAGAGGTGGAGAGCTTGGTGGGTGTGAGTGGCTTCCCAGTCTCAGAGGAATGGCTTCCTTGTAGTCATAGAAAATGAGGGTCTGAAGAAGATGAAAAGAAGAGAACCATTTGTTTCTGGATGAGCATATATTTTCATAAACTGAAGCTATACCTCCAGTGCGGAAGACTTGTGGTTGTTGGGAATTTAAAGTAGTTGGGTTTATGGTAGACATGCAGGCCACATGATGAATTGCCTGCCAGGTGTGATAGATGTGAACAATGTATGCGTGGAAATCCTGGAGACAGTGCTGGGGTGTGTCAGTGATCATCACCAGATATATGAGTCAATGTAACCAAGTGGTCCTGGAAGTTAAATATAAGTTGCTAAGTAGGAGGATGAAAGCCTGGAAAAGAGGCCAACTAGATAAGCAAACCATCTGAATGACTGGGTGATATAGTGGTGTAGAGAGGAGTTTTAGACTCTATCTATCTATCTATCTATCTATCTATCTATCTATCTATCTATCTATCTATCTATTCATCCTACCCTATGTCTAAAGATCTCAGGTCAACATGCAATAAAATCACCCAATTTAAAAATAAAGAATAGCAAGTAATTTAAGCAGACTAAAACCATATTAAACAGTTTGACAAGTAAAAACAAGGCAGTTTAAAATCAGTTAAAACAAATGAAGACAATTTGTAGATAACATCCAACTCTGCTACTCCTTTCCACCACAATCCAATGAGACTGTCCTGGTCCAAAACCAGTGTCTGTTATCAGTAATGAACTGGATGAAAACAAACAAATTGAAATTTAATCTAGACAAGACAGAGGTGCTCCTGGTCAGTTGGAAAGTAGATCAGGGAAAAGGAATTGGTATGTATTAGACAAAGTTAAATTCCCTGCTGAAGAGACATGTTCATAGTTTGTGAGTACTCTTGGACTCAGCTTTGAACCTGGAGGCCCAGGTTTCTGTGGTGGCCAGGAGTGCTCTCTCACATTTAAAGTTTGTGCATCAACTGCATCCATTCCTTGAGATGCTGACTCTGGCCATAATGGTGCATACCTTGGTTATATCCTGTTTGGACTACTGTACTGCACTGTACTTGGGGCTGCCTTTGAAGAGTGTTTGGAAACTTCAGCTGGTCCAAAGAGCTACAGGCAGGTTGTTAACTGATGCAGGTTATAGAGACCATACTATACCTCTGTTGAAACAGCTTCACTGGCTATCGATTTGTTCTGGGCACAATTCAAATGATGACTACAATTTATAAAGCCCTATATGGTTCAGGTCCAGGCTATTTAGAAGGCCATTTCTCCCTGTATGAGCCAGACTGAGCTTTACAGTCATTAGGAGAGGCCATTGTCTCAGTCCCACTACCATTGCAAGCACAGTTGGTGGGGACATGAGAAAAGGTCTTCTCAGTGACTGCCCCTAGACACTGGAACTCCCTTCCCAGGGAGGCCAGAATAAACCCTTCCTTGTTATCCTTCTGATGGCAGGATTAAACCTATCTATTCAGGCAGGCTTTTAATATAGAAAATGTTTTAAAAAACAATGTTTTTTAAAATATGTTTTAATTTTAATTTTTATCTTTTTATATCTTTTTAAGCTGTTGTTTTCATTCTTTAACAGTTTAATTCTATCTTAACATACACTGTTTATATGTTTCTAAATTATATTGTTTTAACGTGTAAGATACTTTGAGTCTCAATTTTGAGAAAAAGGAAGATACGGTTGAAATCAATTATTTCAAGGGCTTCAGTACAAAGCCACATTTTTCACCTGGCATTAGAATGGCAGTAGCTTCTAAGGAGAAAGATTTCTAAGGAGAAACCATTCTACAGTGAAGGTGTTACAGAACAGAAGAATTTCATAGAACAGATGCTAAGCCTGTATGTAGTACTGAGTCTGGAACAAAGGAGAACCAACAGTATGCAGATAATACTCTAGTTATCCTTACCACTGGAGTCAAATGAAGTTGTGCATAGTCTGGAACAGTGCCTAGATGCTATAGGGGGCTGGATAAGAACCAGTACAGTGAAGCTGATTCCTGGTAAGGTGAAGACTAAGTGGATAGGTGGCTCTCACCTCCAGGACCTGGGTAAACATGCTGTTCTGGATGGAGTTGAAATTCCTCTGAAGGATGAGGTGCAGAGATTGGGCATACTCCTGCACCCATCTTTGCCACTACAGGCCAAGATAGATGGCATGATTCTGAGTGCTTGGAGTGAGCTTCCAGTGCTCTTCCAGCTACGGACTTTCCTGCGTAAAGATAACCCCTCTGTAGTAGTTACTCTAATGACCAACTTATTAGACTACTCCAATGCACTCTTATATGTGGCTTTCCTTGAGGTGCAAAACATAGCAGCTAGATTGTTGACCTAAGTACTACATAGATACTATATAACATTCATCTTAAAGAAATTTGACTGGCTGCTGCTATGTTTCTAATATGAATTCAAAGTGCTTATGATAACATAATTATCATAATGAATTCTGTGGCTAGTCCTAACTAGAGTAGACCCATTAGATCAGTGGGATTTACCTATTTATTGACTCACCATTCAAAAATTGATTGAACGGATCTCCTTTAATTGGGGCTAACCAACAGGATTTCAACCTCCCGATACTAAAGTGCTCAATAAAGACCACAATACTTGAAGAAATCCTTCTCCCTACCTGTGTCTGCCCTGGGGACGATGGTGGCCTGGCAGAGACCTCCCCTGTATCTCACTAGTGAAGGCTATGATTGTGGAAGGATGTGATAAAGAGCCTTCTCAGCTGTGGCACCTCAACTGTGGAAAGTCGTCCCTTTGGAAGCCCTATTGGTGCTGTGCTAGCTTCATTCTGATGCCAATTAAAAATATGGCTTTTTATTAAAGTTTTTGGAACTTAATGGATTTGTTCCAAATGCACCTGCATGTTAGTTTTAACTTTTAAAACCTGTTTTAATTTGTTTTATTAATATATTTTGATATGCTCAAATTGATTTTACTTGTATATCTGCCAATTAGTTTCCAGGCAAAGTACAAAGTTTGGTTGTTACCTTTAAAGCCCTGCATGGTTTGAGTCCAGGTTTCCTATGCGATCACCTCATTCTGTAGAATCTGCCACATCCGTTCAGGTTCTTTGAGGAACATATACTTCAGTCAGCTAGGACTAGGCTCACAACTGTCTCCCACAGGATTTTTTTCCTTCAGCCTCCCTCAGATTGTGGAATGACCTGCCAGAAGAGGTTCAACAGCTGGATATGCTGTCTGAGTTTAAAACAGCACAAAAACTAATCTCTTCCACTAGCCCTATCCAGATGACTTTTAAATTATCAGTTTTTAAATTATGAATTGATTGTTTTAATATGTATGCCCTTTTAACTGTTATGCTCATGTGAAGGGTCATGTATATTAGTTGATGTTCTGTGTTTTTAGCTGATTTCTATCTGTTGTTCTATTTTAATCTGTTAGCCCCCACCTTGATCTACAGGAAGAGGTGGGTAAGAAGTCATCATCATCATCATCATCATCATCATCATCATCTCATGAAATATAGTGGTATATTAATATTTTAATATTTATTATTTCAATGAATAAAAAAAGCCATGTTAGGGCAAACAAGATCATACCCTTCCAAGCTGCCCACACTACTTGTTAGTTAGATTTTACCACAGAATTAATGGTCATGCTTTATCACATGAACTAAACTTAGTGGTTTGGGTCTTGTGACGAAAATGTTATAACTCCCCAAGCCTGAGGAGTGAACAAACATCAAGAAGTCATTCTGCAAAAGTCTGAGACAATTAGTTGTTGGATAAAGAACCTGCTGGAAAATGTGGAATTTGTTTGCTCTTTAGCATTGCCTCTCATTTAATTAATGAATAACTTAATTAATAACCTCATCCTGAAAGTAAGTGAATGCTGAAATACTGACTTAAGTAAACCAATTAAGTTAAAATAAATTTGATTAAATTGCCCCTTTCAGTTAGAAAATTTCCATCTTAATAGATTGTTAATTTCTGTCTTTGCTGCATGCATTTTAGCCAGACTGAGACTAGAATTAACATAAAAAAATGTTGATAGAGCAGCTCTTAAACTGAACCCTGGAGGCAAGCTGATAGGAGCTGGGAAGCATTCATCTGAGGTGGAAGGTGAAAATGTGTCTTATTGTCCAAACTGTAAAGGGGTATGTGAAAAAGGGATGTGTATATATAAGAGATGTGATCCATATTGTTGGAAGGGGTCAGAACAAGGAAGGAATTTTACGCAACTGTGTTAAAAATATTTTTCCAAACAATTACATGGGAGCCAAAAGACTGACACAATTTCCTTTTGAGTTAACTTTCTGAATATTTTAAGTGTCTGATACCAAACAGTAAGTGTTGTGCTAATGGCATATACTACCTGCTATAAGGAAAGAAAGGTGTAGTGGGAAAAAAAGGGAGATGCAGGGAATATCTTCCAGAGAAGTGATATTACAAGACTACGGCCATTTCCACACTACACTGTTATAGTACTATTATTCCACTTCCAACATCCTCTGGAATCCTGGGGTTTGCAGTTTAGGGAGGGGCATTTAGAATTCTTAGTCAAAAAGCTCTTTGGCCTCAGTAAACTACAAACCTCAGAATTTCACAGAATGTTGAAAGTGGAATAACTGCACTGTAACAGTGTGGTGCAGAAATGGCCTATGTGTGATGGTTCCTACATAGATTTACATAATCATAAGAAGTTCAAGAATGGCAATGATTTTGTTCCTCTTTTTATATGGTTGACTCTATGTATATATATGTATGGACATTCCTGGGGAGAAATATTAGGAACATAGGGATGTTCTTATACCACTGAGTCCTTCTAGCTGGCTACTGTCAACATTGATGTGCAGCAGTCTTCCAAAGTTTCAGACAGGATTCATTCCCAGGTCTACCTGGAAATGCCAATGACTGAACCTGGTGTTCATGAAAAGCAAAAAAAAAGTGCCACGGAGTTCTGGCTCCTCCTCATTTTCTTCCCAGTGATAAATTACATGTCATGGTACTTGGTTCTTTCTCAAGTACCGAAATTGCCATCAAAGTCAATGCTTCTCCATTTCAAGCACTGCTAGTAGCCTCCTCACAGTAAACCTTGAGAGGTGATGTCTTGATTTATTTTGCTGTCACTTCTGTTCTCTTTCTGGAACTAAAACCGCTAATGTTTACAATGAGCTTTTACTGAACTCGGAACCTCTACTCTCAATTGGCTACACATCAAAAGTGAATCTTTGTGAAAAGGTTTGGCTGGATTATAGAACTGAAGATCTGCCCTCGAGAAAAGCTGACCTGTGTTTGGGAGGGAGCCTAGTGGAACTGACAGCCTTTCCTGTTAGATTTCTGTCTGTAAGCACCAAGGACCCCCTCCCACACGCCTAGCTGGTAGTGCTTCTGCCATATCTTCTAAAGTGCTGAATCTGTTAAAGTTTAAATGTTTGGTCTCGAGAGATACCACAATAAAACCTACTCTCTGTGTATGGAGGAATGATTAAAATACCTTAAGGAGAAGAGTAAGAAGGAAAATACTAAGTCAGACCCAACTGAAAACAAACACAATCTCTTTGTTGGTTGTTGCTGTACTGTTTCAAAGTAACAGGCAAGGTGGCGGCTAATCTCTTAGCCAGCTGTGTACACTGGTCTTTTTTCATCACAAAGAGAAGGTGCCTTATTAAACTAAGACCATTATTAAAACTAAAAAGGTGTTTGCCTACCTGCCTGCCTGCTTGCTTGCTTGTGTTTGGGTGTTTCTTTATCTTTACATCACTGTGATTAACTCCATTTCCCCTCAGTCATACCACAAATTAGAGAAGGAAAAGAAATTTGTTGAATTCCTATATTCATATAGAAATTTCCATTTCACACCTCCTGAGATGACTAATGGAATGGAACTCATCTTGTTCAGAAATTCATATGTTTCTGAGTTTTCTGATGTGTTTTTAGAGAAAAAGCATTCCCCCAAAACCAAATATACATTTGAAAAATGGAAACAAGTAAAATATGTAAGTTTGGGAAAATGTACACCAAACTCACTTGAGACAATGAAAAAGATACATGTGTGTGTGTGTGTGTGTGTGTGTACAAACATACATTATAAAAGCCATACAAAACAAGCACACATTTCATGGGAAAAAATGAATAAGACTCACAAACTGATATGAAAATAAGATGGCATGAGAAAGCTGGTGTGAACTTTGAGAAGTTCTGTGAGAATGAGGCTGATGTTTTTACATTTACCTGAAATGAAACTAAGATAATTCCAGAGAGAATTGGCATGTCACACATCTTTGTGTGGTGACTGGCTAAGCATTATATAACAGACCCAAAGCAAAAACCAGAGTCTAGAAGCAACAAATTGCAATATAACACATTACTTGCAACAAATTCCCTTTGGCAAGTGCCAGCTGGCGGATCCCATGCAACTAGGGTGTTGGATTCGCACTGGATTTTAGTCCAAACATTAAGCGATCTGTCCAAGTTCTATTATTTTTTGGGAGAACATTCAACACTTTGTATTATTCATTAAAAATTCATACAAAGATCCAGACTAGATTCACCAACACATTGACATGAAAGCCACCATCCACTGCTGCATTGGATTCCAATGTCCTAAAACGACAGTAATCCATGTGAGTAACAGAGTGACATAATGGAATGATATTTTTTCCCTCTTGGGACATATGAACATTTTTACATTCTACTAACCATAAGGGACAAAGTGCTTATCTTTCTCATATGCTTCCCAGATTCATCAACCAGCCTCCATTCCTATTCATGTACCTCCATTCCTATTCAAAAATATTGTTTTCTGATTCAGTTATTTGCACACCCTTAAAACAATTGGCACAGAAAATAGAGGTGCTTGCTTGAAAACACCAAGCCACTTAAATAAAACTATCACACAAAGGGGTGGAAAGAATATTCAAAACTGTTTCAAAACACTGAAAAACGTGTTGTTGTTATTGTTCTTTTAAGTGCCCAAGAAGCCCTGATGAGAAGAATCTTGGACTGATTAAAATCTTTGCCGTTTGGGACTTATTCCGTGCAACATTTATATGTGGTTATTTTGCATGGAAAACAGCATTTTCTGTGCAGGCAACAACTTTTTCTACACAGAAGAAGGATATTTCAATACAGGAATATTATTTTCTGTATGGAAGATGATATTTTCCCATGCTGAAAATGTTGTATTCTGCACTGAGATACCGCATATGAATCTGGCAAAGGATGAATTCTGAATCGAAAACAGGCTTTGAAAAGTAGTTTCTGAAGACTTTCTCACATCGATAGAAAATTGCTAAAATTACTCATTGCTTCCTTTGTGAAGAAACTTAGTAAAGAATTATATTCCTAGTTATATACAAACAGCTCTGACATGAGCATGGGACATGCATTTACACCTACTCCTATTTATATTTCAGGATGTTCAAGAAGGTCCGAAGTGATTGATCTGATAGTGAAATGTGTCAGATGAACATAAATTTCTAAACGCAAATAGTACAGTTAATGGGGAGCACTTTGAAACTGTGTTGATTGCAATGGGAGAAATTAAACACTGTTTTCAATCAAATTTGATATTTTTTACCTTTGACTAGATCTTGTTTCCTCTCTTTTCACTGTAATTAAATATTCATATTTAACTTAGTCAGATCAACATACTACCTTTCCATGTGCAGAAAAAATATGTTCATTTTTGTGTGGCAAATAAAACCTGGTCTGCAGATTAAAATGTTCTCTTATGAGCAGTGGCAGAGCTTGGAGTGTGTGGAGGGGAAGGAGAAGGGGGGAGGGGGCGTGGCTATGGTATGAGGGGCAGGGCCACTGTAAATGGGGGCATGGCTGCAGTGTGTGGGGTCATGGCCAGGGTGCACAGGGGCATGTCTATGGGCTGGGACACCCCGAAAACATTGCAGCCCCGGGCAAATGACCTCCCACGCCCCCACATCCCTTTGTGACTGGTTACGAGATACAGGCAGACACTTGTCCGTTTCAAAATGTAATTTGTAGGGAACCACTATTTAAGTCAGTACGAAGAGGGCTTGATTGGAGGAAGAGATGCTTTCTTTATAACCAGAAACAGTATCATAGGAATTTAGGGATGCTCAACTCACACTATCCTAAGGGTATAAGAGTCTTCTCTGTTAATAATTCTTCATATGTCACTGTCCTTAACTTTTTGATAAACAAAATGAGACTTGGAATATTGGTTGGGAAAGGACATGGTTTTCTCCTCTCCACTTTCCTTTAACATTCAATATATTGGTTTTGTTTCTGCTTTTTTTTCTCTCCTGTCTGAATTTACCATTGTACACATCTTCAGTGCTTCCCTCCTTCACTGCAGTCAGAGAGTTGATGAAATTTATTTCAGCCTATGCACTACTACAAAATTTCCCTGCTTTATACCCTTTGTAACTTATTAGCACCTTCAATTGTTACGTATGTAAAAGGACAGCAGTTCTATAGCTGCTGAGCAAATCTGAACGGAATGGAACTTAAAAACTATATCAAATAACAAATCCTGTCCCCATTAATGTCTTGTAACCATATGCCTTATAACAGGTGTGCCGGCAACCACATGCCATCCAGATACAGCTCCGACAAAAGTTTGTCTGTAATTCATTTGGAAATATTAATAGCCAAAGATTGGGACTGATGGAGATTGTAGGAGCCAAAGGTTTACCAGCTTGCTTTATGAAGAAAACAGGAAAATGAAAGGTATTCAGTTAAACATGCAATAGGTTCTGTTCTATGCTAGTACATCAGGTCTCACTGCAATCAAAAACAGAAGCTGAAAGATCAGGAGTAAGACTTGTTTATACTTAAAGCAGGCCTAGTGAAATCAATGGGACTTACATTAGTCAGGTCAAAAGCCCATGGATTTCATTGGGTCAAATCTAAGCACAGGTAAGTCTGAATTCAATCTGAAAATACTCTGGTTCTACAAAAAGATTTTAATATGAAATGAGGGGGAAAAAAAGAAAAACTTGTGTTATCAAATGCTAGATTATAATTCATTGATGGATAATTAAATGGCAATTAAATCAGAGTCCTCCTTCACTTTAATTTTACCGCAAATGAAAAATATACCATAAAAATAACAAGGGAGGAAAGGGAAGACATTTGTGCTGCAACAAGGTGGCTGCAAGTTACAAGGTACTTCCTCTTATACTAGCCTTCTGTGCCACTAAAAATTGCCCATCTGCTTAGAATTACTGCCTTCCTACAGTTTATATTCTTGTTGAAGGCATGGATATAATATGTATTAATTCAGCTGTAATGACTGAAGATAGGTAGGTTCATGGAGTCATCTTAAGACAGAATCAGAAGCTTATTTTACCTTTTTGTTGCACAATGTGCATTTTTTAAAAATGTTCAGAGTTATAGTGCATGCATAGCTCTGCCAGAAGTTCTCCTCGAAGAGTCAGACTGGGTATTCATAGCTTCAATTTTTTTAAATATTTACTTATTTATTTTGGATGAAGATCAGTTTCACTGGAAACAATATATTTCGTAAGGCCAAGGAAAAGCACACCAATGTGACATTACACTATGGTATAAATTATGTCTACATATTACAGAGGTGAGTTTTCAAGGTGACATTCTATCCACCCATCCAGCCTTCAGCCACTTTTTTTTGTATTCCACCTCTTCGCCAAGAGTGGGACTTTAAAGCTTTTTAAAGCCATGAATGGTTTTGATGCTGGAATATCACTAAGAATGCCATCCTCTTCAAACTGTCAGCTAGCAATTCTCATGTCATTGAAGTGGTGAATCCATTCTAGGTTTTAATCTAAACTTTAAAGCAAATATACAAAGTGTTGAACCTATTTGTGGAAAACAGTTTAGTTTCTTGAAAGGCTGCCTTAATTTCAGACTGAAACATGGCATGCAGAAGTGGCTGATGTCTCTAGAATTACCAGACCACTTCTGGCTTTCTTTTATCATTTTATTTTATTGATATCCCACCTTTCTCCTACAAGGAACTCTAAGCACCTTACAGCAAGATTTTAACTGTTTTAATGACAGTTCTCACACAGCAGCTCTGGGTTATATGGGAGTTACGCAGAGAATATGATTCAGCTCCTGGGCAGGTCCTGTACAGCTCAGAGCCCCAGTGGGAGACCTACCATTAAAACTGAAGATCTAAAATCTGAATTTAAAATGGATTGCCACCCCTCACAGCTGCCTCTACTGGGACAGATTTAATACTTTATTGACATGGGAGCCACCAATTTCTACAACGTTTGTGTGCTTTTTACACATAGTCAAGTTCTGTAATCAGCTAGTGATACACTGGGATAGGAGAACTTTCACCATTATTCATTTCCAGCATGAGAAATGGCTTTCCTGACATTAGGAAAATCAATTCCAGAAGGAATAAAATAGTGGTGGTAAGTTTGCACAATTTTCATGAGGTATTTCAACATCATTGAGTTTTCAAACAATGATTCAGTGCAGAAAAACAAATGGCTTCTTCACATGAACAAAATACAGGGTTTTGCACAAAAAGACCAACATCTTTGTGCAACTCTCTCCCCACACACTTTTGAGATAGCAACATGGGATTTTTTGTTTGTACAAAATGATGAGTTTTGCACACAAAATAAGCAGTCTTGTACATGCACACACACACACACCACCAGCCACATGGGTTCTTTTTGTGTGACGGAGATTGCAAGGGGTCGTTCAAAATAACAGAAAACCTGTAGAAAAAAATGTACAAAGTTTCTGGATTTTGTGCAAAAAAGTACATCTCACACACACACAAACCCACCACATGTAGCTATCTGAAAACAATGCCCAAAAAATGTACATGCATTTCTGTGTATCGTAATTTCTCAGTACATTTGCAATGTGTGAATAACCACACAGAAATATTAATTTTCTCCTCAGCAGGGATAGAATAGTCCAATAGTCCAATCTTTATTATCCCTAGCACTAGGTATCATTACTTTCAGATTTTACAAATGCATGAACTGCAAAAGGCGTAGTCTAGTGTAGTTCTCGAATTTTTGGAATCGTGTCTCATTCGGAAGTCACAGATGGTCCCTCTCACTGCTTTTTAGACTCTGAATTTAGAGCTAGATGAAACAGAGTCATTCTACAGCAAAATGAAGATTTTGGTGTTGGTCAGACAGCAGCTACCTGTGCTGCTTTACTGTTTTCATAGTTGTCAGACTCTTATATTTTTGTCCTATTTTCATTCAGTTTTTAGGGATTAGACATTACAGATGATTTTAATGTGAACCATTCTGAGAATGTTGTTTCGAAGACGGGAAGTATATACTGCAACTAAATAAATGAAATAAACTTGGCACAGAAGAAATTTGTTCAGAAAAAGAAGTCCTGTTGGATTCAAGGA
Source organism: Cyclura pinguis (assembly GCA_030412105.1). Classification (NCBI taxonomy): domain Eukaryota; kingdom Metazoa; phylum Chordata; class Lepidosauria; order Squamata; family Iguanidae; genus Cyclura; species Cyclura pinguis. The sequence goes on from CM059599.1 coordinate 207,818,800, forward strand.
GGGCTTATTTTCAATTAAGAAGTGGGCTGCGATAAAAAGGTGTTTTGAAAATTCAAAGTTGCAGCTTCATCACATTAAGAAAGACTTTTTTTTTTTAGTTGCAATGTATATGTCTGGTATACATTTTGTTCTTTTTTTAAAAAAACAACCTGTAATTGGATTAGTAGTTGGTGTTGGATTACTCCTAGTTGTTTGCAGCAGGGGTGGGAACCAGTTTTTAGTTTTGTATAGTTTGTTATTTGTTAGTTTAGGTAGAAACTTAGTTTGAAAGCTGAAAGGTTCATCAAAGATTGGGATAATGTTATTAGGTATTTTAGGAATATCTGGGGCTGGTATCAAAATGGTGAATATTGACTTTTGAGATTAAGACACAATGCGCAGGTTCTGAAATTATGTTTATCTGACAGACAATGCTATATGAATTCTAATCTTCTTTCGCTTCTCATTGGGGGAAGTCAGGTAAGAATGTTGAATAAAGCTTGAAAACCTTTTGAGTATGTACATTATAGTAATGTATAGGAGGTTTTTTGTCTCTTCATGAACGAATGTGATTTTTTTGTATTTATAAATAAATAAAAAATAAAAAAAGTTTGATCGCTTGATATTTGTAGCTTTCTTTTGATTAGTAATGCTATTTAGTTTTGTTTTATTATTATGTAGTATTTTGTTTTGTGAATTGTTGTTTTGTTTTCTTATATATATGCTTTTCTTTTTTTATCTGTTTTCTTTTCTTTTGTTTTTGTGTTTGTAATTAAAACTAAAATTTATATAAAATATGCTGTAATATAACGCAAGTTGAAACTTAAGAGAATACCCATTAAGATTGAAACCATTAAAATCAATAGGGTTATCCCCAGCCAACTAGATGTTTGAATTCCTATTGAATTTCATCTCTGAATTTTGATATGGCTTGCTGTGCCATAAACAAAGGACTAAATGGTTTTATGCCAGCAAATCACATAACCAAAACATCTGCAAATACAAGCACAGACTCTCACAATTACTGGTATACTTTAGTGCTGGCCCAATAGATCTTGATGGCAAAGGCAGAGCAGCAAATGGTACCTCCCCAAAAATATATATAAAGATATAAAGACAGCCCAGTTATTTTGGCAAATGAATTAGAAAATCCCACAAATGCTGGCAGTAAAAAGAGAAAAATGAAGTAAATAACTAACCACTGGCCACCCTTTTTATAGCACTCCAAATTTGGAGCCTGAAGTGACTGCCTTGTTCTTTTTAGGCCAGTCTGGATAGAATGAATTCTGTAAGGGAAATGTAAAAAGCTTCTCCCTCCCGCCCTCTCTCTCTCTATCTCTCTTGCTCTCTCTCTCTGATTCACCTGCAATTTTCCAAATGAGTACACACTGATGTAATGAAAAGCTGGGCAAATAATGTATATTAATTACATATGCATTATGTCCAAGATTCAATACCACACCATCTTCAAAGTAAGTGAGGGTATTCGGAGAGAGAAACAAAAGTCTATGCTGTTGTAACATTAAGTCATTTTGAATCATTGTCCTCTAATTTAAATATTAGTGTCCATGATTTTCTCACAGTCTCTGTGGCACTATATGAGAAGGCAATTCTTTTTCAGTAGCAGGCTGACTGGCGTGTATCATATCAACAAACATGTAACCAATCCAGCAAAGCATATACCTGCAACATGATCATTTGTTTTTAGCACATGAGGATGAGATTCACAAGAGAGTGTGATCCCTCACAGCTTATTGCCCACATAAACTTCCCAACAAGTGCCAAGTGAAGGTAAACAAAACACTTAGTGGTATGTGATAACCTTCCAAAGGGTTTTGCTGTTGTGTTATTCAGAACTTTGCACCTCAGATTACAAATCCATGTTATTTAGAGAACAGTGCTGAGAGGAGAGATTGCCAAAGATGTTTTGCTGCATCAGGTCAACGAGACGGTGCCCCTCCCATTCTTAGTACAAAAGTTGACAGCCTCAACTTTACTCAGCTCTGGTAAAGGTGCCTTCTCCCCCACTGCACTTGAAAGCAGTAGGTGCACTTAAGAAAGGCCCAAAATTTCTCCCCTCTGGCATCTTTCTGACCCTTCCCAATATCTGGCTCTTAAAATGATCACGTCACTCTGTCAAACGGGAAGGCTGGCCTGGGCAGAAGGCAGGTGCATGCCCCTTAAGCAGAAAGCAAATAAATCCAGATGATGCCCTTCGGAATTAAGCCACTGGTATATGAAAACATTGAACTTACGTATGAAATTTACACATACTCAGTGGAAGATGATGATGATGATGATGATGATGATGATGATGATCCTGATCCTGCATTTTTCCCAACACTGAGACTCAAGATGGCTTCAGAAAATTAAAATAAGTGCTATTAAAAATACTGATAATACCATAGATAAAGGCATACAAAAAGGTCTTATCAAAATGCAATTAAACTACTCCTAGAATAAAAACCATTGGATTTAGTCTGCTAGGTACGTTTTCATCACTTCTGTGTTACATTACATTTTCCTCAATGAGTCACCGCTAATTTAGAAAGGTGCAGACCAGCTGGAAGAAATTATTACAAATGGTTTTCTCTGGGTAAGTAAAAAATAATAGACATGAAATGAAGGAAGTGATAGAAAGGGGTATTCTTGATGAATCACGGAGATCAGATACCTGCCATGTACTTCCAGGCATTTTTAGCTCGTGTGAAAAAGTTATAAATAAATACAAGATGAAAGCAAGGGGGAAAATTAGTCTAGTAGTTCTGTTAACTTTGGTGGGACAACTCATAATTGAATGGTTCTAGAATGATGGCTTTATTTTCCCCCTGAAAATGCTTATACAGAATAATATCCCGATTCTACTTCTTCTTTGCATGCATTGGTTTTAAACCAAATTGTTCTGAATAGTTGCTAAGGTTTTGCTTTTTAAAAAAGAAATGTAGAAGCTTCTTCTGTTGTGACTCTCTTTAGTTTACAAGAAAGATGCAATGTATTAAGATGAAAAGTTATACCATAAATGAGCTATTTATTATACTAGATGTATAATACTGCCAGTAACAGTTATCAAAGTGCAATAAAATCCAGATTTCCATTTTGCACATGGATATCCACCATGAACACCTACTATTACCACCTGCAATAGGGAGGGAAGGAAGGAGGGTCAGACAACTTCAGATATACCAGAGGAAACCTTTCTGTGTTGGCCACAATGGGGAGGAGAGATGACAGATGCAAAAAACTGACAGGAGAATATTGGGAATACCTTTCTCCTGGCCATCACATCTTCCTTGAAGATCATATATTCCTATCTCTTTTCAGTTGGCTGTGTGGGGGTACTTCTGTAAGACAATTGTTTCACTTGATCTCACATATGTATATTTTAGTTGCGTTGGTAGTCTTCACAAATCATGTTTTGTTTGAAGAACCTGTAGTGCTAACTACTAGAGCACGAAGAAGCCCCCCGTGAAACAACAGAGATTCCATGGACCTTACCGTTGCTACACCTGAATAGCGTTATCCAGAATAAGAAGTTCAAGAACTTTTACTTATCATCAGGAATATGTTTACTTGCAGTTTTGAACATTTTGGAGAATTCGGTTTGTTGAGATTTCACAGGATTCTACTAAATTTCCACTATCAGTGCTTGCAGAGGTTGACCAGTAGCTGTATATACATTTTTGTTCACTATTTATTTGTAACACTATTGTTCAGTATTCATTGATTATATTTGTATTTTCAACATCAGCTTTGTGTCCTACATATGTGTATTTTTATTCTCCTTAGTTGTAGGCTTTTGCACTATGTCTCATTCAGTTCATAAGGAATTCTGTGGGATCCTGACTAGACACAGATGCACTTTTGATTTCAGGACTCCCCTGATAGACAGAATGATGGACACATTTTTCCCCAGTTCCCTACTCCCAATTCCTGCAAACTTTCTGAAAAGTAACTTTGGAATAGGATGGGAACAGCAGTGGGAACTTTAGGGAAAAGCTGGAAACAGCTAAAATCACTTCCATCCTTTCCTCTATTGGGAGCATCCATTGGATCTTAATCATATCTTCAAATGGAGGGTCTTCTGATTGCAGAAGGGCAAGTTTGGATGCAACCCTCATTGTTAATGTGATTTCCACAACCTGGGTCGATAACTGTCAAATATATAATATTATAATCTTATGTATTGCAATAAGATAATGCCTGTAAAGCGTTTTGGTACTTTAAAGTGCTATATAAATGCTAATTATATTGCTACATCTTTTAAAAGACTTTTGATTACCAGTTTGAAAGGAAAGAAATAGATCTATCAGTACTGTAATGTTTTCTATTTTCAACACATCCCATTTCCTTCCTCACTTAATTTCAGCAGTGAAATTCAGCATTTCTTTCTCCCAGAATGGTTCTACTTGATCTTGACCATTTTTTTTATTTTTTACTGAAAGGTAAACTCATTTCAGTTGCCATGTATTTCAGAATAAGAATGGTTAGATTGGAACCTTCCAATTTCTTTTTGTCATTAAAATCTCTGAGAACATTGCTGCAGACTTCAATGGGAGCAGGATTGCAAACCTCAAGCTCTATTTTGGTTGAAGAACAAAAAAATCATTTTCTAAAAACTTTCAGCTTAATTGCCTTGGTTTTCTTTTCACCTTGATTTCAAACCTTTCCATACCATTCAGTGGAAGATCTCCTTGTGTTCTGAGGAAGATTCCAGAAGAACAGTGTCTTCTGGAGTTTGTTCTGGGGCATAATTCACTTTCCTGTTCCTTGGTATCCTTGGATCATTCTTTGGATCATAGTCCCTTCCTAACCCTAGCCTAATATTATCCCTGGGGCATGAAAACTTGATATTTCCCTTCCCAGCAGTATGTTGTTTTCAATCCTCTGCTACTCCCATGGTATCAGAACTGATAGCTTCTAGACAGGCCAGTGTTACTACCCCTTACACACCCCATCCAGCATGATAGCAAAATTGGCAAGAAATATCATTTTCATATAAAAACTGAACGCTTACAGCTGTGAAACATGCAGTAAGCAGGACACTGACTGTAAGCCTAGGCTATGTAAGGGACTATAAGTCTAGGCTATGTAAGGATGGACTCAACGTGGACAAGTCATAAGGTCAAGAAGAGTTAAGTGGGAAAGTCCAGAGTGAATAGACTTTCAGTAATCCTGTCAGTGACCTGACATCCAAATACAATAGTAAATGAAACTGTCCAGGTAGGGCAAGCAAGCACCCTTGCTGTGTGCATTTCCTACAGAGGCTTTCCCTATTCAGTTTACCTTACCAAGACATTAAGAGGCTGTCAGGACTCCCGTTAATGTTTTGTCACTCAAAGTAAGACAGTCAGTCCATTCTCGATTCTTTAAGTTTACTCTGCCAGAGAACCACGAACATTTGCCACTTCAGGGCAGGAAAAAGGTATTTAAACCTTAGCTCTGACCCTGGCATTTTGCTAGCACTTTAGGTATCATGCTGCACCCCAGACTCTCTTTCCTCCACAGTGCCCTCAAACTCTCATGTTTGAGTGACTTATTTTCAATCCTCTGCTCCAGAACTGGTAAATATCACCCTCTATACCCAAAACCTCTCTCTCGCCAACCTTTCTTGCTTCTTCTTTCACTAGCCTTGTATGGTTCACAGGACCACTTGTTTCCTTGTGTGCTTGTCTCTGTTAATTTCCAATAAAAAAAATACCCTGTTCAAACCTTTAACTGGAGTCCTACAGTTAGTGCAGATATACAAAGGTGAGAAGATCCTGCCATTATACCCCCCCCCCTCGCAGGCCTCCTTTGAACTATAATTCCCAATTTCTAGAGAGAATGCTGGTGGACCTCAAGGTCCACCATCTTTTGGGGGCAACACTAATTTCCCATCCAAAAGCAGCATGAATATATCCAACAGCTAATTTACAATCCACCTACAGATCACCTTCCAAATCTATCCACTTTCTTTATCTCAGAATAATTGCCCAGCACATACTGATTGAATAAGTTATATTCCCCCCACTCCTTTTATGAATGTTATCTGCATTTTAGAAGCAATTCAGCAACCCCAAAAATTTGTTCTTCTTTTTGGTAGAATATTAGTACAAAAAGCTTATCTTGGTTGGAAGTTTGGTGCTTTCCATTTGAAGAGCATGAGATATTGAGATATTATACTGACTTCAGTGTGGGCATCACACCTCTCAGTAACAGAGCAAAAAAACTGGTCCCCACATAGAATAAATGTGAAAAATGCATGAAAGTGTGAAAATAAAACCCAGAAATGAGTAGACCCACATGGTTTTTCCCCATTCTACATTTTTTTTGGTGGGGGGGATGCATTCATTGGATAATTATTATGACTATGATGGCACTTGAGAGAGTAAATGTGACCAAAGTGCACATATGTCATTTGAAACAAACAAATAAATGCATCGACATTCATTTGCCTGAGTGTGAACGTTTTTTTTTTTTTCACTTAAAAAAAAATAAGCAAGCAGTCCAGATTCACATCCACATTCTCAAGCGCTCTGTTTCTGATTGACAGAAGTATTAAAGTACCTATGGACCAATTCATGGAAATCAAGTTGCTTTCTTTCTTTAACTTTCCTGTCAGGGCTACATCATATCAAAAGAGATAATGGAAAACTGTGCAGATGTGCAAAACCAGCCCTATTTACCCTCCTGAAATATTTTGCTCATCCTTGTTGTTGTTGTTGTTGTTGTTGTTGCTACTCTCTCATAATTTTCACAATCTGGCATAAGCTCTAGTTGAGGGACAAGCTCTATATTTTGGTATCTGACTTTTTCAGTTTCTATTTACATTTTGTGGATATTTGGAGAGTTCCTTCAAAAATATATACGTAATGGTGTATCTATCTATGATATAGTTTGTTTGTTTGTTTTTTGTATGGCATGGACATCTTCCATCACTAAACAGGACCCTTCACTTTGCTTCACATTTATTTTAATTAAAAAAAGTGGTGGCAACTAGAGATAATAGACATCTCCTTGAGAGAAATCACTCCCTTCACAATGTTTTGTTTTCCTCCAATTCATATAAGTGTTTGGGATCCACCAAATGTGTCTTATCTTTTGCTTCAGGTGCATTTTTTTTTGAAACTGAAAGACATTTTGTGAGCATGATACAGGTTAATGAACACAATCTGAAGCAGAGTGATGCTTTCTAAATGTACCAGTGATGTATAGTATCCTCCCAGTGCATTTCTATACTCTTTTTGTTCCCTTTTGAATTTATTGGATGCTTTGGCCAAGCAGAAATGTCAGGAGCATCTCAAATGTTCACCACTAGATTAAACCTGATAGAAACACTAGCATTCCACATTTTAGTGCAGAGTGCAGGTAGTAAATGTGCAGGTACTATGAAAGTCACAGTTTGGTTACAGGCTATTGTTTGTCATCTTCTACTGTGAACCATTAAGAACAACTCTTTTGAGAAGTTGTGAGAGATTGAGAGGCCAACTGTAGATCTGACTTATTCCTCATCACAAAACTATGTTATAAGCCAAGGAAAAAAACAAAGGAGTAGAAAAGTCTGGCTGTTTTACTCGGTGGCCATGTGAGCTCCTGGAGAATGTTCAGCAGCATTGTATTTGCATATATTTACAGAAGCATTCATTTAAAAAATAGTTATTTGATTAATTTTTATGTAATTCAAATTATTTTCAGTCTTTATTTTAATATCTTTATTTTAATGAAAGTGAACATCTGCCTATTTTGCAGGCCTGTAGCTCCAAACTATGAAACTGAAATTTTTGAACCTGACACACACTCTAAAGAGAACCTAGTCATATATATGGCATGTTTTGTTTTAAAGCATCCATGAATTTAAATTAAATTAAATGAATCTACATGTTCAAAACCTGTTGTACTATCTCTACTCACTAGATGATAGACATCTACAACCAGTACATAGATTTGCAGTTGATACAACCTGAAGCCACAGATGAGTAGTCTAGGAATGAAATAAACAGACTTCTGGCTTAGGAGGCTAAATGAATAGACTATGACAGAGACTGTGTCCTGGGATGCCAGCATCCATTGCTTCACTCAAGTGGAGTTTATACTAGTACCCCAAAACATTGGTGCCATGAAGGCCCACAAGCAATGCCAGTACCTCCATTCTAAAATGGTGAATGATTTGGTCAAAGTCAGGAGGTCTGCAAAAGGGGGTAACTTAATGAAATCTTTCCACCTATGTTTATGGCATCCTTGCAGGGAAAAACCGCCTGAGAGTTTAAATTGTATAGTAAAAATATGTTTTATTGGAAGGGATCCACACAAGCATGCAAAGATCCAAGCACTCATACAAACATACAAGGACTAGCAGAAGAAAAAGGGAGGAAAGTGTGATAGATGATTTTCAGGGATGAGACTGTAATTACCGGTCCAGAGAGCAGCGAGGAAAGCAGCAATGTGGCTTTGGTAGGCACCTGAAGACAGTTCTTATTCAGGAACCAAACAAACAACATGGCGTTCAGAAAGGCAAGAGACTGCACTGAACAGCCTGAAATCAGGGGTATTTATACCCGAAAAATATCCTGCGGATATGAGTGTGAATTGCTCTCCCAGCCAAGCGGACAATGGGAGTTGCAACACAAACAATGGAGTCCAGATTGAGCTAATGGTCTCAGTGTTTAGGTGACAAAAGGATAATAACTGTCATAATAGCCCTGTATGATGGAGAGGTAGAGAAACAATAGGGAAAGATCCAGGTGTTTGGGGTCAGAGTTAAGACAATCACAATTTGGTGGGAATTTCCCTTTTCAGCTCTCAGAAGTCCAACTTATGGTCTTTTAAGTTTATTTTCTCAAGAGGTCCCATGCTATTAGCCTGAAAATGACTTGGTTCCTGCCTGAGAGGTAGGTGTGGCTGACCTGTCTTGCAATCTCACATTTACAGTCAGTAATATGCCTCTTCCAGCATGACCTCCCCATCACCTCAGATTTTATTTATATAAATGCTAATTAATAGTGCCAATTAAATAATATTTGCCAATTAAACCATGTCAACGTGGGGGGTGCACAGTGCCGTAACAATACTATGTCTCCAGTTCTGACAGCTTGTGCAACTTTGCATCAAAGGTTTGATTTATCAAACTCAATGACTATTCTAAGCCATGCAAAACTAGATACGCTCACTAGTTGTTCATATATGCATAGCTTAGTTATAATGAAACATAAAATGTTAGATTTTTTTCCAGATGGATGTTTAATAGCAACTTACCAGTGTTAATGCACTCTGATTGTTACTATTTTAGAGTTGAAATATCTTTGTGCCTCTGTTGCAGTGGGAAGCATTACTGTAGACCCTGTTAGTATTTCAGAGCTAAAATACCTCGTGTTTGTCACTGTCACACTAAACAGGGAAAGTCAATAGAAATTGTTTTAACACAGCCGTTCCTCTTTGAAGAAGACACATAGGGTGATTGCTCTGCATTTTTCAGTTTCTGGTGATACAAACTTAATGGGACATATTTTTTAAGCACTGAGCATGGACACTCAAAACCCTGCATTTCTAACTGTGAAATTTTAGTAGGTGCAAAGCAATCAGCTCCACACACACAAAGCTAACAGATTTTCCCCCTTTCAGTCAAGCCTCTTATCTGGAGCTAAAGATTGGCTGTGATCTAACAGGTTAGTTCATTTCCCATCTGTGAACCAAGAAACTTTGTGTCTGACACATTTAATTGCCTGTTTGGATAGACAAGTGGCTTCAAGTCACCTGTTGATCCATGTCACAATTCATGAACCACCAAACTAAATGCAGCTCACTAGCCACTTCATGTGAGTCAGTTGATGTAGTGGTTTGAGGGCTGGCTTAGGACTAGACCAGAGTTTGAATTCCAACCAGCCACAGAAACCTACAGGGTGACTTTGGACAAATTTCAGTCTTTCAGCCTTAGAAGAAGGTAATGACAAACCTTCCCTGAAGAAATCTTGCCAGGAAAACCCTAGGAGAGAGTCACCCTAAGTTGGAGATAACTGGAAGGCATATAACAACAACAAAGTCATGGCACGTGCTTCAGTTGAGAAGCATGCTCTATTTTTTGGTGTCTGACCTTGTCAGTTTCTATTTGCATTTAATGGAGATTTATTAAATTCATTTTTTTAAAAAAAATTAAGGGTGTACTTACATACTCTACTGTGGTTTTTTGTATGATGTGGATATCCTCTATTGTTCTTGATTTTGTAGAGGATCAATTTCAGTGGAGAAGGAGATGTCATGTCTGTTACGCACATACTGCATGCAGCCATATGTACACTTCTACTGCAGTGAACCCCAGTGGACTGAGACTTCCTTCAGAGCAAGCACTGTAAGGCACCATACAGGGAACATTCTGTCATTGGATTTGTTGTGATTATAGAGGTTTACTTAGAACTGTGAAATAGTGTTTTGTTAAATAACCATTGATTTCCTAGTGTCCACTGTGCTTGCTGATGGCAGGGACCCACAAAAACCCATCACTACACTTTCTCATTTCCTAAGGATTAAACTTCATAAAGGTACAGAATACTCTGATTTGGACTGTCAGCTGTCACCACTTCAAAAGTATCACATAGCCATTCAATTCAAAGAGAAGCATTTGGTATCCTTTTCCTGTAAAGTGCCTCCCAACCACTTTGTTCTATCCTGGATAAATATAATGAATTCTTCAGTTACTGAACTCAGCTGTAACTCTAGATCATGGATTACTCAGTAGCTGACTTTGTAGTCTAACATGTGCATAGACCTTTCCTTTATAGACTTAATTTCTATGATCTTAACTAAGAATATAAAGAACATTTTCAAATTTTCACATTTGTGATGTGAAAGGATGTCTTGACATGTTGGTACATACTTATGGAACAATTGTTCACTGAAACTTTTCATCCTTGTTATTTATATTCTTTACATTGTTCAAGAGGAAAAAGATCTTTTTGTCATTTTCTTCAAGTTTTCTATAAAAACATTGTGGCTTTGTTCACCAATGAAATTATTGCAAAAAGTCAGTGAGAAGACAACAACAACAACAATGACAAATAGCAGCAGCAGCAGCAGCAGAAAAATGCTTCCTTCTCATCCAGTAGGGAACACAATTTTGAAAATTTTCTTTCTTATATAAAAAAAGTAAAAATTGACATTCCTAGTCTTAAACTTATCTTTTTGACCTTAAACAGTATAATAACATAATAAAATATAAATATTTGACATTCAATATATAAAAGCTGGAGGGGAATATCTTAAGTACTCTTTGCTTATAGGAGGATAGATATGCTTCTGGGGGGCAAAGATCTATCTTCTAAAACTTGATCTGAGTCCAGGCCTACTCTGGAAATCTGCTAGACCAAGACACTTTCTGCAGCACCCTTCGATCTCACAATGGGGACAGGAGAAGGATAATTCTGTGACAATGCTTCTGTATGACGTTGTCACGGTCCTGTCCTTCTCCTGTCCTCAAGCAGCTCAATTGGGTTTTCCCTGTCGATGACACACAATCACACCACCATCTTGTGCTTACCTGTCCTGCAGAAGCCGCAGAAGCGTGATGGCTGTACTTCCTGCCCCAATGGAGCCTGGGGAAGTACTTGGCTGCACTGCAGAAGGAAGAGGCATGGCCATGGCACTGCCTTCCACAGAGAGTCAACCAGTGTGGAGGGGAGCACTCCCATCACACTTCCATCCTGAAAGAGCCACTGCTAGAATCCCCACCAGATGACTTCACAAAAAGGTAGGGTGCAGAAATGGCCAAAGAAGAACAAGGAAGTCTGGCCCATCTGAGAAGACTTCAAACTCCCTGATGTTACCCTGATTCCTGGGGATCCCAAGAGGGACACCTAAATGCTCTCTCAATTATATAAGTTGGGGAAATTAGCCAAGAGCACAGCCTAGCAATATGAGAGGCAGGGTAACGTAGCGAGATCTTGAACCCTATGTTTACGGGGTCAGGCCGAGTCAAGGAGCACACAGAAGTTGAAATAATAAATGATGTTTTATTAAAAACACAATCAAACAGTATATGCGGCACACTCACATAAGATAACTAGAGAAATAAAGGTTGGAGTGGGATAGAGGGATTTTTAGAGGAGTTGTTGGTTTGGGTGATACTTCACCTGTCCTGAAGCCCAGTTGGAAGCAGAGAAGCTGGGGAGCGTGGATCTGAGCACGTGGAGCTGAGGGGAAGGCTCGCTGGACAAAGCGACAGCAAGGCGGGATGGAAGCCAAGAGTGATCCAAGGAAGCGCTCAAAGCCAGGGGTTTTTATGAGGGGAATTGTGACCACAGGCTAGTTCAGACTTGGGGAAAACAATGGATTTGGGGCTGGAGACAAAGCCTCCGAAAGGTCAGAATCTGAATGATTGAGTTATAGCCAAATTGTCAATAGGGTAGCCAGTATGCAAACGCGGAGTGCTTGAGTGTTGTATAGTTCGACCATCAAGCTGCCAGCACGGGGCATAGGATCTTTTGAAAGTTGCGTGCGTACCTAATGGAGGTACTTGCCTTGAGGTCTCCTGAAGCTGCGAGTCGGCTATTTCTGGCCTGCCTGTATTGTGTTGGAATATTATGGCAATTATCAGCCGAGCCTGTATGCGTGCTTGTCTGGGGGCCTCGCAAGCACGTGGAGGGGAATGGGTATGTGAGGTTGAATTATTGATATCAAGAGATATCTTTTTATATCGCCAAGCTCGGGCTAGCCAGGGCAGTAACACTGACCCCCAAAACACACAAACACTCCAAAAATTAATAAATAAATAAATAATCTAGATCTAAAAACCTACGGAAAGTAGAGCCTTACCCTTCTCAAGAAGTAGATCTGACCAAAAGGTGTCCACTACATCACTCAGCCAAGGCTATTTTGTTGTTGTACATGAACAGCTTCAAAACCCCCTTGTGACCTTGTTTGATGAACCTCACTTTGTGGATCTCTGAGTTCTCATTCTGTGTTTATGGCTTCAAGTCGCTTGTTGTCCCATGGTGACCCCATGCATTTCATAGGGTTTTCTTTGGCAAGGAATACTTAGAGATGGTTTTGTCAATTCCTTCCTCTGACATATAGCCTATAACACCTGACCCTCCTTAGCTTCCAATGTCAGATAGGATCTGTTGGTTTTAGGGTAGTCTGACTAATTCTTCTGGAAATCTCTCCTTGGCTTCAGACCCTTTCCAGAACCACTTTTCACATTTGAACCTCGGATTGCTAGGGCCACTCTTCTGCTTCCACTGAAACTCTGCGTATGATTCAGGCTGGCCTGGTTTTCTTCTGTCTAGTCCTGAGGACTGTAGGAGCACTGACCAAGGTACTTGCTAGGTTTTGACAGGATACAATGATATAGTTGGCAATCCCACACTATTGTCTTTCTGGCCATTTTCTTCACATTCCTGTTTAGAATGTGTAAGGATGAACTTGATCAAAGCTAGGAAAAAGTATTATTTCAAAAGAAGTAGAAATTGCATAAAATCTAGTGATGTTTCAATGCAGGAATCAAAGATTAGAAATTGATGGACCAGTCTATTTCAGATCTCAGGTAGTTTTGCATATGTTCATTCATAAATTTATTCAATTCTACTTCTGCATGAATTGAGTTTTCTTTTTAAAAAAATAGCTTTTGCACTAAAACATTTAAACCATATTTTTGAATATCTCTATCACATTTTTAAAAAATATCTCTAAATATGCATTTCTATATGGACTGTATTCTGAAATATACATTTGATATGTAGTTTGTTGTGGGTTTTTAACTCTCCCTCCCCCTCATATATAATATACATGTACATAATACACAGATATACTTGGAGAGAGAGAAAGAGAGAGAGGTTCAGAGAAGTGTGAAATCTGAAGGATAACTGCATTCTGGCCTCTGCATTAGTCAGATCAGGTCAGTTTGCTTTGAAATGGAGACTGAACAAAACCCTTGAACGTTCCTCTCAAAATCCCTTGAGCAGTAGGGATGTAAATTCTGACCTATTTCATCCCTACATGGTATAGAAGACAACTTTTTTAAAAAAAAAACTCTCAGTGCAAGCTATTGCAAGCCAGTGGGTTTTGTTGGCAGTGATGGTCTCAGAGAAAATGTGCACATTTTTTTGTAAGTGGTTTTGGGCCATTTCTGCAAAACAAACTCCATTGGAAAATGTGATAACTGTTACTATGGATGAGATGACATCCCTTCATGAACAATTACCCAGACCTGTTCTGCTTGTTGTGTGTGTGTACTTCACTTCACAATGAAAAGAATACAATCCTCTCCCCACAATCATGAGGGTTTGGGGCATAGAACCCTCACAAAAATGGAAAAACACTAATGACTCCTCCATCTGCTACCCCTCCTCTTCCCTGCCGGGGATGCCCCCCCCCCATCCTATTCTCATGAAAAACAGAAAGGAATGAGGTAGGAGGGAGCCTCCCAAGAACTTTCCTTCAGAGTTTTCCCCTCCCTTTCCCATGCATTTTGCCCCAGGATGGAGAACTCCCAATGAGGCAAAATGGAAAGAAATGGGTAGGATGCAGACTCTCAGTATGGGGGTAAAATGCATGGGAAGGTGGGGGGGAAATTCTGGAGCAGGAAAGGAAGGCTCTCACATCCATTTCCTTCCACTTTGCTTCAGAGAACTCAACTGGGGCAAAATGCATAGGAATGGGAGAAGGAGAATTGCGGGGAAGCATACACACTCATGAATAATCAGATTTGAGAACATCAAACCCGTGAATGTGGAGGTAGGACTGAAATTTTCTTCAGAGACAAAAGTTTAACACATAATATATTTTGCACAAATATCAGAAACTACAGTATGTGTTTGAGAGGGGGCAACAACCTGGTGCTTGGAATCCTTTCACACTACACAATTATAGAACTTTAATTACCATGGCTGTGTCCTGTAGAATCCTGGGGTTTGTAGTTTGGTCAGAGGTACAAGAGGAGTTCTTTGGCTGATGATTCTTAAATGCCCCTCCCTAAGTAGCAGGTTCCAGGATTCCATGAGATAGATCCATAGTGGCTAAAGTGGAATCATGGCACTATAACTATGTAGTGTGAAAGGGTACTTGGTCTCATCTTAGAGGCTAGATCTCTTTACTAATGATCATGGTATTTTCCTTCCTGCATTGATATGGCCAGTCTCAACTAGAATTTCAGCAACAGTGAGATTGCTTCATACCTCCTACCATGCAAAAATAAAGAGACAAATTTCCCACTACACTTGAAACCCAGCTGGGAAGAATAATACCCAGGCAAGAATTGTGTACAGTTTTTATTTGGTATTCAAGCATCTCCAAAGTCTTTTTTGGAAACTATTTTATGCAGGAATACCCATAGTTTTTACGACTGAAATTTGTGCAAAACCCATCAATTTTGCTCTAAAAAAAGACATGTATTTCTGGAAAATAGTTTAGGAGGGGCCACGAAAATTATTTATTTTGTGTGAAAAACATTATTTTGTTAAAAAAAAATCAGTTTTCAGAAGTACACTTTCTGTGGGGGGGAACATGATTTTGATACTTCTCATATATGCTCCTAGAAACAAGTTCTCTTGCACAAAAATTGCATTTTTGCATTCAAAACACATGGCTTGGTCCCTTTTCTGCACAGAATATTTTTTTGAAAAACCATTTTTGGATGGTGGTGGTGGTGGTAATGATGATGATGATAATGACGACAATGACAATGACAATTTTATTACTTTTATTCATTCATTTCTCCCAGTAATGGCATTCAGGTTGGCTTCCAATTTATTTGAAAACGATACAGACAAATAAACAATTTTCAATGTGCATGAGACAAAAATTGCACAGAAGTGTTCATTTTCTCCTATAGTGGGCAAAAATAAAACATGGAATGTATAGGATGGGAGATACTTGGCTAGATAGCAGTACATGTGAAAGGGATCTAGGAGTCTTGGTAGATCACAAGCTGAACATGAGTCAGCAGTGTGATGAGGCAGCCAAGAAAGCCAACGCAATTCTTGGTTACATCGATAGGAGTATGGTGTCTAGATCGAGGGAGGTAATGGTACCACTGTATTCTGCATTGGTTAGGCCTCATTTGGAATACTGTGTCCAGTTCTGGGCACCTCAGTTCAAGAAGGATGTCAACAAGCTGGAACATGTCCAGAGGAGGGCGACCAAAATGGTGAAGGGTCTGAAAGCCACGCCCTATGAGGAATGGCTTAAGGAACTGGATATGTTTAGTCTGCAGAAGAGAAGGTTAAGAGGGGACATGATAGCCATGTTTAAATATTTGAAGGGATGTCATGTCGAAGAGGGACATGTTTTTTGCTGCTCCAGAGGCTAGGACAAGGAGCAATGGATTCAAGCTGCAGGAAAGAAGATTCCACCTGAACCTCAGGAAGAATTTCCTGATGGTCAGGGCTGTCTGGCAGTGTAATATGTTGCCTCAGAGTGTGGTGGAGTCTCCTTCTTTGGAGGTTTTTAAGCAGAGCTGGATGGCCATCTGTCGGGGCTTCTTTGATGAGTAGCAGGGGGTTGGACTGGATGGCCCCTGTGGTCTCTTCCAGCTCTATGGTTCTATGATTCTATGATTCATCTTTGAACAGGAGGATGAAATAGTCAAAGACTTACCACCCTAACTAGCCATGGAATGTAAGAGTGCAAAAGCACTCAGAACCTATGCAGTGCTCTCAGTCAGGCCATTTCTGCATGATAACATTCTCCCATGTTGTCCTGTCACAATCCTGAGAGCACTTCTGCCAGGATGGAAACATGTCCCCAACACTTCCCTCCACACCCACCCAGCTGCCTGGTGAAGGGAGGACAAGGGACATGCTTCTTCCTTCCGCATTACAGCCAGTCTTCTTCCCATGCTGCAGTGAGGAATGAAGCCTCGCATGATTGGGGCCATTGATGGAGTTTTTCTGTCAATAATATATCCCATGATTGCACCAGCTAGAGACACGAGAAGGGTAGGAGCATCATGATGTAATGCAAAAGCATAGATGCAGTCCTGCTCCTCTGATGTCGCCATGCTGGGAGGGTGCCCTCCTACAGAAATGGCCTCACAGTTCAGTCAAAATCAATTTTGTTGTTTACCTTGCACTCGATTCTTTTTACAGTTGTAATTGCTACAGAAATGGATTATGAGTTCTTAAGAGGATTAATCAGTGAGTCAGTCAGTAGAAATAAATAATTATTCAAGACAAAGGCTATTTTGTCTTATTTTGATGCTCTGTAGGGGATATTATTTACATGGGTTGATGAAGAAGGGGGAAAGACAATTAATTAAGCATTTTTCATAGGTAACATGCTGCCTCATAATTAATGGAATAAACACCTTTGTTTCATTGATTACTAAATGTGAAGGAAGCCCTGTCCTGCACCTCTGAAACACAACAGAAGAAAAGAAATGACCAAACAACCTTGAGTGCCCTTTGCCTAAGGGCTGAATGGTCCCCCCCCCCCCCCCCGGTCTAAAGTGACTTTGAATTATTTGGTCTGTTTTTCTAAAAGCTGACTGGAAAAGGGCTTGCATTATTTTGTGTCCAGGCATGAAAATCATTTTCAGAGGGGCAGGAAAGAGAAGCCTGGTTTATACTGTGCAGAAGAAAATAAATAATATCATGGGCACTGCTAAGACCATAAGATCACTGATGTTGTTGCACCTTTGTCAGCTATTTTATACAGCAACAATACTAGACTAAAGACTGCCCAGGACATACACATGATATATACTTATGCATATGTTGACCTCATGTATAAGTAGAGAGCAGGTTTTGAGGCCAAAATTATAGATTTTGAAATGACCAATGGATAAGACAAGGATAAAACTTTTCAGAACTCATTTTGCAGAGGTAATGGAAGTAATACAGGCAGACAAAATGCTTCCCACTACTATTGCAGTTAAGATACGATATTAAGTCTTACATTAATTTTCATGGCCCAGGCCAGAAGTGGCACTGAAGCAAGGAGAGTAAAGGGGAGTCAGTACTTCTTTTAGGTTCTCCCAGGATTGACTAATACAGCAGTGGGAGGGAGAAAAAAGGGGTTGAGCAGGCGGAGGAACCAGATGAGAGCAGAGGAGGTGAGAGGGAGAGACAGATGGGGAGATCGATAGGTGTTGCATGCTTTAATGAAGGAGCTGGTATATCTGTTCTTCTTATTGCTTCTGAGCTGGCACATAGTGATGACAACTTATGCTTGGGGAGGGGAGGGTAGGGGAGGGGAGGGGAGAGTGCACAATCAAGTGGAGCAGCTGGCCACCACTTGCCATTTCCCAGCCTTCAACAGAAGTGACTCCATGGTGGGGAAAGTAGAGGGGGCCAGTGCTTCTATTAGGTTCTGTCAGAATGGACTAAGGCAGGAGCTTAATCCATCCCCCCCCCCAAAAAAAAACCCTAAAAGAAGCATCAACCAATCCTCTCTGCTCTCCCTGCCTTGGCAAGGAAGCATCAAAGTGCTGCTGCCATGGTGGACAGAAAGGAGGAGAATAGGGCTTCCTTCTGGTTCACCCAACCCATTCTAACCTCCTCCTCACTCGCACTGGGCAAGGAAGCACTAAACAGTCACTGCCACACTGGGGAGAATAGAGAGGATGGGACTTTTTTCAGGTCCAGGCAAGAGCTTAGTCTGTCTGGAGAGAACCTATAAGAGGCACCAATCATCTCGGCTCTCTCTGCCACAGTGGGGAAGTGCCAAGGAACCACTGCACCATCACTTTTTCAGGCTGACATTACAAAAGGCCAGAAGCAGTGCCATGGCTGACAGAGGTAGCTTATTGATTCATGTATAAGTCAATACAGGTTTTTGGGGTCAATTTTTTTGGCATAAATTGTTCTACTTATACACAAGTACACACAGTAGTTGCAGTGCAGGATGCCAGAACCAAAATAGATGGCCCTCATGTAGATGTGCTCTGTCTTTTGCAAGACTTTACTACATTACATTGCAGATCATGAGTTTAAAGCTGTTGAATTAAAACAAAGGCTTTATGTCCTAAGATGGTGGTTTATCAGACATTTCCACACACACAAGGTAGTCCTCATTTTTTAGTAATTTCCTTTTCCCTTGAGGGATCTCATGCCGCACGATATTTTGTTCCAAAAGAGCCCCTAACCATCAGAAATATTTGGGTAGGAGGAGCTGTGGGAAGGATTGCCGATGAAACAGAGTTGAAGAAGCCCCACTGTTTCAGCAGAAAAACATTTCATTCACATGACGGATACAAGACACTATAATAGATTAGTGTTTTTCAAATTTTTTGCCTTCAGAGAACTCTTTTTGTATAGATTTTTGTCTTCACAATTGAAAACTGAAGAAATAGGCAACACCCATCTGTTGGGTGAACTAGATTGGCTATTTTAGTTAATATTGATACAAGAACTTTAGCAGTTCAGTACTTAGTTGAGACAGAAATCATTTTGCTCCCTTCTCTTCCTCTTCCTTTGCACTGCATTTATGGGTGAACCTGACCCCAGCATGGATGCAACCAGTATATTCTCCACTTTCAGCAACTGGGAGAAGAGAACTATAGACCCAGGAAATTCAGGAAGGTGGCACTACACCTCTTCATCTGGTTGCAGTACTGTAGCTGGATGCTTCACAAGTGCCTTCTGCACTCCAGCCATTTGAAGTTACCTTCTTAGGTGGTAGGAGGGAAGGGACCACAGACAATTACACGGGCAGAGCTTTATATTCTACCCATGCAATGTAGGATCATGTCCCATGAGTATGTTCTGTGACATATACCATAAGCATGTAATTCTTTGCTACTACTGTTCTCTAAGGAAGCAATAAGTAATTTTAGTAATTTTATTCCCACTGTGAGAAACTGATTGAAAAACTGTACAGTGTTTGAAGACTAGCCACAGTTCAAGACTTATGCAAAATTTGTATGTGGTATTTCTGCACAGAAAATGCTGTTTCCCACATAGCAAATAATGTTTTCTGTGCAGACAATATATTTTTGTTTTCACAGACATACTGTATTCTGTACAGAAAATGCTATCGTTGGGGACGTATTTTATTCAAAATTCAAACATGGAGGTTTTGTGTTTGTGCAGAAAATAGCATTTTCTGTGCAGGGAACAGATTTTTCCTCATGGTGCTATCATCTGGAGGGAAAGAAAAAAGAAAAAAGAGTGATCTTTGTGTAGAATAAGTAGCAAACTGAAAAGATTCTCATCAGTCCAAGATTCTCCTCACTAGGTTTTCCCAACACTGAAGAAACATATTTTTCATCAGTTTTTTTTTAAATTATTTTCAGATATTCCTTTAATCACTATTATACTTTGTATGTTCATTGTCATCTATCTATCTATTTAGGGTAGCAGAATGCTCATTGTTCTACTCAGTGCTAAATACATGGAAAATCATACTACCAACATAGTGTAGTGGTCTGACTATGACCATGGAGACCAGAGTTCGATTTCCTGCTCAGCCGTGGAAGTCCACTGGGTGACCTTCTGTGTATTACACACTCTCAGATCCAGACAATTCCATGACAGGTTAGCCTTAGGGTCACCATAATTCAGAAGAATGACTTGAAGGCACAGAGCAACAAATCACTATGTGCAGTTTGCTCACCGGGTTACAACATTATTAACTAGGATGAAAGTTCTCCAATGCTGCCATATCACCCCAATGCATCTTGGGAATGTGATGTGTATCAGATTTTGTCATTTTCAACCTCATGCATGTCATCTTCATACGGACTTCTTCTCTAGCTAGTTTTTTTATGTTTTGTATACATTGTGTCCTTAGTAACAGTGGCTCAACCAAAATTCACAGGCAGATAGTCGCTGGAAGTGGGGAAACTGAATAAGCAGTAGCAGCAACAAAAAACACCTGCTGATGTTGATAAAAGAAGGAAGAGGAAGAAAGTAGCAAAGCTTAGCTGCCTCTTCATAGGAACCATGGAGGCCATGTAGGCACAGAAAATCTAAAATCACTTGTAACCATTTTTTCTTTTAAGTATGAAAATATTAATTTTTGGTGAGTTGAAGTCAGGACTTATCATGTACTTGAGAATTATGAAACACACTGAAACACACACTTACTGCACCAGGTTTGGCTCACAAAATCTTATTTCACCATAAACTGCTTGGTCTTTATGGTGTTACACACCCTATTCTTGTTGTTGACGCTGCTGCTGCTGCTGCTGCTGCTGTCATTTTTATGCTTTAGACTAAAATGGATGGCAGTACTGTATGATCACATCAGCCAAAAGTTCATCTTGAATTTGAGATGCAGGGGAATTTCCTTTGGTCTGTATTTTTCAGCAAGCTAATGTGATTACCACTTCCCAGACCAACACTGTTATCATCCAGGTTCTTTATTTGCCTGAATTCACTGTAAAGTACTCAGTTCACAAAATGAAATATTGCAAAGAGAGTGGTGTGCAAAATGTATATGTTACAGACATACAAACATTCTATACAAAACATATAATATTTGGTAATGATGCTTATAACATGCATGCATTAGGGAAATGTGCATGTAAAATTACATACGGAATCCCTCCACACGCACACACACACACACAAATGTGGTGTACAAATTAAGTGGAATTGAGTTACGATTGAAGAACTGCCATGGAATGGATATAAACTGTTTTGTATATCCCTACCCTGAATCACACCCAACATTTCATTACAGTTGTTGATTTCCAAAGAAGATTAGCAGTAGTGGGCATGTTATCTTTTGTAGAAACCTCTCTGCCAATACTGATCATCCCAATTAAGGCACTTCCAATTAGCTCCCAAGGAAATCTAGGCTTTCCTAGGACACAGTTTGAAAGGCACTGTGATAAACAATAGGGTTAGGCAAATTATTACATACACTGAAAAGACAAAGCAAGAAAAAGTTAACTTGCAAAAGATTTCAAAGGAGTTTATACTTATATATATATAGAGAGAGAGAGAGAGAGAGGGAGAGAGAGAGAGAGAGAGAGAGAGAGGGGGGAAATATATTCAGACATGACCAAACATTATAACTTGTTCACAAAGCATTTTTTCCTTTTTTCAAAAAAGATGATTCTGAATTTCTGGTGTAAAAGCTTGTAAAAACCCCAGGTGCCTTAGAATTGAAGCAAATGGGAGGCATTACATTTAGTTCAGTAGGACTCAGAGAATGGAGGTGATTGAAAGTGAACGAGAAAGTGAGTGTTCAGAGAGAAGATCAAAATTACCATTCTCCAGATCACATAAAACTTAGGTAGAGCTGTTCAAGAGGCATTGAAATGACCCCCAATCTAACCCAAAGTTCAACCTTAATCGAGACAGACTGTAAGAAAAGCAAATTCATAGTATATGTCACTTAGACCGAAATGAAATTTTGCTTTTATGGAAGGGGAATGAATGGAGGAAAGAAGATGAAGAACTCATAATTTATTGACTCTTGCTGAGCTGTAATATCATTTTGTGATTGGTTAGGTCTTGGTATACAACGTCTATAATTTCATGACATCCAGCCTCTGCATTCTTACTGCTGTGTTTTAGAGAAAGGATACAAGACTTTGGAGCCTGTCTAAATTGGTAGTTATGGTCTAACCCCCTGAATATCATTTCAGTGGTTGATCACTGCAAGGAAAGGGATCGTTACAAATCCTGTTTAGTTTAGGGCATGTCTGTACTCTCTGCATCCTAGTGTTGCAGCTAAAGCTATTAGACAAGAAGCAATTCTAGTAACAGTGAGGTTTAACATAAATTTGAAGGCATGTTGCTGCTGTTGCCAGCGAAACTTGTATTGTGAGGGAGAAATTTCAAATGTCATCTCTGCATTACAAGGAGCCCTGCTCTGGATCACTTTGAATAGAGATATAGGACAAGGATGGGAAGCGCTGGTGACTCGTGACTGGCTTGCCAGGTCAAATAATACCCCAGACCTACCCCAAATCCCTTGTCATATCGTAAGAGGAAAGGCCCAATGATTTTGCAGGAGCAATGTTACAAAGGCCAGGCCCTGGTGCTGACATTAAACATGGTAAACGAAGTATCAAGCACAGTTGCACAGAGTATGAGATTCTCTTTATTTATTTTTAAAAAAGAAATATAACAAATGACATATACACACACAATTTTCAAGTCAGCTCTCTCGCCCTGAGGTTCCTAGACCATTGTCCTGAGAACTAGACAAAAGAGTGTAAACTGTGAGACCCAGAAACCTACAGTAGTGATAAATTCACTCTGGATTTTACTCCAGACTTTTTCTCTTTCCAGTTGCAACTCCTTACTCATGACTTTCTTTTTTTTGGGGGGGGGGTGCACAAATATTTTACAAATACAGCCAACATAAAGCCAGCCAGAGAGCACTGGTCCTGTCTGAAAAAGAAAGAAAATAGGTATGAAACCATCTCTCACACAAAATTCAAACATTCCTTCAACAGAGCTACTCACCCTGAGATTCATTTCTTCCAGCAGTAAAAGTAGAACAATTTTAGCCATTGCTCTAAGAACTGGGTTTAACAGTTTTATTGGTTTTCTCACCTGGTGTACTAATTAGCAAATGGCTTTACTAGCATTATTTTCATTCAGTGGGAGGTTGGCATTGACATCTGAGCTTTGTTGACCCTACCTATCTGCTAAAAGCCTCTGTAACCTATCCCATACTGTTCCAGAAGGTCTACTGATTCTGAAGGTTTGGAATCCTGCTGGGGATCTACACTGGCGTAACCTCCTGTTATAACAGCATATGTACTTTTAAGGTAATTGTGGAAAGAGGTATCTAGCCCTACTGCTCCCTCAGCATGTAGCTCATCTCAGATGAGAGTACCAGGCCACCACTGCCAATCAGTGGTGGGTTGGTTTGTCAGGGAGGGGCTGGATACTGCAATTTGACAACCAGGAAAAATGAAAATCTGTCACCCTTCCAGACCTTCAGAGGACAACGAGAGTGCATCCCAGTGTGATCAGTTGAGGTGGCATGATGGGGAGTTAAAGAGAAGTCCAGTTGAAGAACACTGGTAGCAGTTTGACAGCTATCTTATGGGATTTTGGTCATAGACCACTTTGTGAAAGGAGCATACCATGGATGGGTGAAACTCAAGAGGATGGGTTAAGGTCAGGTATCTTGCCTTTGGAGAACAAAAGAATGTTCCATGTCCTGCCATTGTATATGACACTGTATATAGGTTTGATTATTTAGTATTAATTTAGTATCTATTCATTCATTCATTGTAGCAGGGGAGCGCAGCTATCGTATACCCTTGACCGAAGAACGGTACACTCCTTCTATCTGGGATGGTCGCCCTCTTCCACTGAGCACGCAGCTTCGGGAGGGACGCACATGGAGCGGTGAGGGAGGAAGGGGATACCCGACTAGCCAGCCAGATCAGCCGAATCAACCCTGGCGATCAATGGGGTGACAGATGTCACAGCCAGATCACCCTCACATCCCATTCATTCATTCATTCATTCATTCATTGAATCATCATTCACAGAATCTTGACATTTGCATGCGTTTCCTCCCTCCGATAACATTAAATTTTCTGGGTGAATGTTCTCTGGATGAACATATACAAAAATAAAACTGAGAGCACTCTAAAAATAATGATACAAACTTTAAAAATGAGAAACTTGGGCTCCGTGAGTTTCAAAGTTTGAGTGGATCTGGCATGCAAAGACAACAGGGATGGTGCCAAGTAAATTTTCAATAACTCCCTCCCTCTAGGGGTTATCTGTCTCACATAATTTGATATGAGGGTTGGAAGATTTTAAAATTTGGTAAGTAATGTACTGCAATGAGGTTTTGCATGGATTTATTTTAACTTTATGCAATTTGCCATTTAATATTGTATTTATTTTTTTTTAAAAAAAGTTAGTCCTTGTATAGAAAGTTGAGGAACTTCTTTGGGGATGACGAAATGGCAAGACATATATTTTAAAAAAACTGCAAGCAATGTTGTTCCTTACCACTTTTCTTAGGACAGCATTCTAAATCCCAACCTGCTTTTCAATGCAAGTTCAAATTTCAAGCTGATTAGTTTTTGCATGCTAAATTACCCTCCATCCTCTGGTGACAATGCCATAATTCATTCAGAACTGTTTTCAGCAGGCACATCTTTTAGTAATATTTTGCCAAGTTTAGTTTTAAATGCCCCAAGGGGAAATATCTCCTCTTCATCATGGAAAATGTCTTCTCCCTTGTCTAAAACTGAGTTTTCTGCCAAACCAGCTAGATTTTCCTCAGTGGAATCAAAGTTTCCATTTCAGTGTTTATAGTTCATCTCCCTGTGCAGCTGTTTTCTGCTGCTTTTGAATAATGATGGTAGTGAGAACAAAAAGAAACATAATAATTAAATAAATATTCAGTGCCAAAAGCTGCAAGTGAAGTAAGTCAGAGCAAGAATCTAAAGTGCTGCTCCAGTGCAGACCTAGGAGAAGTGTGGACCTAAGCATCCCTGTGCTCTTTGCTATCAAAAAATTGGGGTATGAGAAAATTATTAATCCCAAATGTCCAAATCATCCCCTCAAATTGCATGGGTGTGTCAGTGGCCATTTTGCTCCAGACGGGAGGCTGGAGGAGGAACCACCTTTTAAAACCATGTATAGGCCTTTTATTTAACACAGGACAAGGTCTGAAATGGAAAACTGGGCCTCATAAATCCACCTGATTACAGTAAAATGTCTAATGGAACCCAGTGAAGACTGTGGGAGATCACTATTGGCAAGGTAGGATTAAAAATCCTCCCCCAACAAAAATGATCAATGCATACATGGGTGGTGAAAATGGAGGTAAAGGCCTACAAACTTTCAATGGGATGGTGCTAACATAGGCCCCCAACCCCTGGCAATTAGTCCCCCCTTGCTTTAGTGATGTATTTAGCAGAATCATTCCGAGGATTGAACAAGGAATGAAACCTACTGATGGCAACCCACCATTTTTCAGTTATATCAATTTCATGCATTTTGATTCATAAATCTCTTCCACCCTATTTCTGAAATTTTAGGTATCCCTTCAACATTTCTATTAAAAGCATATTTTTGAATGTATTTTCTTCCCAAACACATACTGGGGATACAATTCTTCATTGAATTTGTTTTCAGAGTAAGCAGCAAGTAAAGTTAGCAATTTTCATTCTGCTATGAAAAATTCTTTGAAAACTGCACAGACTGTAGCTCAGTATTTATGCTGTGTATAATTCACATGTGGCATTTTTATTCAGAAAACAACATTTTCAATGCAAGGAGCAGCATTTTCTTAGCACAAAATAATACATCTGCTGCGCAGAAAGTGGGACAAGCCACTTGCAAATTTTGTAAAGAATAATCCCTGAACTGTGAAGGTTCTCAACAGTCTAGGATTTTTCTCATCAAAGTTTCTGAACACTTTATTTTATTTTATTTTTCAAATGATTTGTGGATGTCTTTCTATCCCTAATACACATTTTGAAATGTATTTCGGCTCAGGCCACTATCTAATATGGACATTCCACTGAACAAACTGCTTTCGCACCCAAGCACCCCACTGTGAATCTCTAAACCTTCCCTACAGCACCCTGTAACCTTCTGGAATCACTTCTGAGGAAGCATTGAGGGCTGGAGGGGAGAGAGAGAGCTCAGAGGTGTCCTCTTTAAATGTGTGAAGGGATCTCATACAAAAGACAGTGAGAGCTTTTTTTCTGTTGCTCCAAAGACTAGAAAGTAAACCAATAGATTCAAATGCTCCCAACCTGTTTAAACATATAGCAATAGCAGTACCATTTACGTTGCTATACTGCTTTATAGCACCAAACACTCTTTAAGCGGTTTTACAATGTGTTAGCTAATTGCCCCTACAAGCTGGGTACACATTTTGCTGATCTACAGAGGGATGGAAGGCTGAGTCAACCTGGAGCTCTACAGGATCGAACACACAACCTTGTGGCTGCAGTACCACTGCGCCACCAGAAAGATCTTCCTGGTGGTATGAGCTGTTCAACTATGGAATAGACTGCTTTGGAATATGGTAGATTCTCCTCCTTTGGAGGTCTTTAAACAGAGGTTGTGTGACCATCTTTTGGGAATGCTTTAGTTATGTATTCCTGTCTGGCACGTTGTGCTAGACAGCCTTTGCTCTCCTTTCCAGCTCTCTGATCCTATGGGAGTGTGGTAACAAGTGGGAGCTAGTGCAATGGCTCTAGGAGAGTGAACACATATCTAAATATAAACAAAGGAATACTGTTCAAACCCTCACCTTATTGTTGGAGAAAGAGATCAGGCTGATTTGCTTCAAAAGAAGACTGAATGAAATCCTCTTGCATCTTAAGCAGAATTCCACAGCAACAGCCACTTTATACTATAATAACTAATGCACAGTGCACGGAAAATTCTTTGTGAAGTGCTCTAATCCTCTTCCACGTATCACTTATATATAAAAAAGTGTATAGCAGTAAACATTCCACTAGCCTTTAACTCTCTTTAATTAGCCTTTAGGAATCATTCTGTCCAAGTATATTATTCCTAAATCTCTTTTGAATCTTCTGAGTTTCTCAATATCAGTTGAGTATTCTCTGCTCCATGGGTGCCATGGCAATAACATGACTATAGCTTCCCAGTTTTTTTCATTGATTTATTCTTTGAAATGTAGCTTGCCATCTCAAGAAGAAGTGGGAAGAATCTTCTGACAACACATATCATGCTGTTTCATTACCTCTCTTTCTTGACTTGAAAGGTTTCTTTCTCTTTCAGACTGTGGGTGGGTGAGTAGTATGTAATAGTTCAGTCTTTTCCAACAAAGAGAGTAAAATAAATAATAGTTTGTTAATTGCTAAGGGATGCTTATGCTCATAAGAACTGACTCTAAAGTCTCCTGAAATATTCACTTGCCTTATTTCAGGGCTTAATTTGACAAAGACTTCGCCTTCAGGCTTGCCTATGCAACCATGGTGGCTAAATGCTTCCTTGATTTTCGTTTTTAAAATAAAGACCTTGAATGGACACTATTCTCTATACTAGTGCCACTTTACCCAAGGCGGGCTCCATGTTGAAGAGAAAGCAAGAAATGCTAGAAGATCAGAAAACTGGGAGAGATTGAAGAGAACGGTGGGTGGAATAGAAGAGAAAATTTGGATTGGACAGAGAAGGAGAGGAGAGGTGAATGGCTGTTGTGGCAATGAGACGTCTGCTTTAGGTTTTAATCTGAACTTGAAGAAGTGCTAAACCTTATTTCCCAAATAAGTTAAGCTCTTTGAATATATCCATTAAAGTTCTGACTAAAATCCAGATTATGTTTAAGAACCCCACTGACACTGATGCCACTCACTTCCCTTGATTTTGGGATCGGTGGGACTAGAATTAATCTGACTTTGGCTTGGCTTGGAAATAAGATGAACTATTTTCAGATCCGAGGGACAGAAAATAGCTCATCTCATTTAGAAGCCAATTAGATGTGAAAGAGCAGGGGATAACCACATGTCTTATCCCATGTTTATTATAGTGAGTCATATTTCCTGATGACAATGATTACCTAGGAAGGAAAATCTGTCTTGAGGAGGAGGAGGAGGAGGAATTTTATT
The DNA here is from genome assembly GCA_030412105.1 of Cyclura pinguis. Classification (NCBI taxonomy): domain Eukaryota; kingdom Metazoa; phylum Chordata; class Lepidosauria; order Squamata; family Iguanidae; genus Cyclura; species Cyclura pinguis. Next base: position 207,847,205 of record CM059599.1, read on the forward strand.
TTATTTTATTTAGCCAGTAAGAGAAATAGTACAAGAAGAGAAGATAACCAATTGTATCACAAATACTTGGGGGGGTCAGAAATGAGTTGTTCTTGACTCTGAAGGGCCAGCCCCAACATTGGATGAAGATAGTTGCCATGTATGAAACACACCCAGAATGCAGAATGGCAAGGATACATGGGAAGGTAGAGGCATGTGTGGGTTGCAGCAGTCCAATCTAATTTGCTGCTCTGAGATGCTGAAAAAGATACCTTAATAAAATACTACTGTTGACAATGTTGGAAAAACAAACCCAGTGGCAGTATAGTCAACTTGTGTACATGAAGGGGAGGAAGGGCTCCATCTTGTCCTTCACCTCTGGCAGCAAACATAGTGCCTGGCATCCTGTTCGATATTTGTGAGATCATAAGCCACGTTTATAGTCTCATAACTTTTGGGATTCATGTTTATAGTAGTTAATATTCAAAAACCAGTCTCTTAAACCAGGCAGCACCTCAGCTGAAAGGTGTCTGAGGCACTGAAGATCAAGGTGCTGGAACATGATGGGTCCAGTACTCTGTTGATTGTGGGGAGCATTGAGAGAAGCAGTTGCGAGAAGATCCTGAGAAGTCTCTCCAGCTGCCTGCTCTTAAGGCATCCTGTGACCAGAAGAGTGTTCCAGTTGTCGTTCTCTAGCAACCTGATCTGCAGTGCCTCAGAAACTCTTCAGTTGGATGCTGCCTGGCCTAAAGGATAGGATTGGAAGGAAACATCGCCAGAAATACCTATGGCAACAGAGCTCCATCATCATAGATATCTCTTTTAACACAGGATCTTCGCTGTTATTTTTAGATCTTATCAGTTTAGATAGCTACTTCAGCTAACATTGGCACAACATCTCCCTAGGTAGCTTTCCACATTGGATGCATATAAAGAAAGCAAGGTTCCTGGCATATAGGCCAGGAACTTGGGGCACTGGAAATTTGAATTCAGGGAGAGTTTGAAAGCTGATAGCTCTCTTGAAAGGGCACATTTTGAAGTCCATTCAGAAAGTCTGGTGATTTTCCCTTTATTCTATAGTCTTTGGGCACAGTTTGCAGAGAATTTGGCAAAACAGTAGCTGCACTTCAAAGTTTGTTCAAGAGTTCACAATTTCTCTGAATTGGTGGCCCTAGCTCACAGAAGCTTAAATGGCAAATCCCTATGCGCAGCATGGAATCTATTTCCTTTTTTTCCCAAATAGCAACATCACTATAAATTAAATATAGGAAACTTTAATCATTCAGATATATTGGCTGAACATTTTCCTTAGCCTCATCCAGCATAACCAATGCTAAGGGATTTCAGAGAGCTGTGATCCAAAACATATGGAGGGACAAAGTTTTCCCACTTCTGCCATAAATTGTCATTTAAACTTGCCTGTGTGTGAATAAGACAGCCAGTGTAGCATAGTGGTTTCAGTATTACTCTGGAGACCAGGGTGTGAATCCCTGCTCAGCTATGGAAACCTATTGGGTGACCATGGGCAAGTCACACTTTCTCAGCCCCAGAGGATGACAAACGCAAACCCTTCTGAACAAATCTTGCCAAGAAAACCTTGTGATAAGTTTGCCTTAGTGTCACCATAAGTTGAAAATGACTTGAAGGTACACAACAGCAGCAGCAGCAGCAGCAGCAGCAGCAGCAGCAGCAGCAGCAACAAGAACAGTGTGTGAATAAAGAAGATGACTGCATTGGAGTCAATTTGGAGTAAAAACTTTGCTAATTTAGTTTGAAATTAATTTGAATGGTGAGGTTCATAGTGATGGAGTGCTAAATAAATCCTGTACTACCTTATGGACTAACTGAGAAAAAAGAAATTTGTAGCATAAGGTTTCATGGACTTCAATCCACTTCATCAGTGATGGAGAGTATGGCCATTTCTACATGAGGTTGATACATCACAGCAGCGTCGAATTCTTACCCTCCCGTCTGCATGTTGAACCATTTTAGCTTCGTAGTTCTTCTCATGGTTCTGCACGTTTTCAGCTCCTAAAACTGCGATGCGAAACTTCTGTATGTGAAAACCAGTAAAACTCTGATGTAAATCTCCCAAACTGGTTCTGCTTCAGTTTTTGCCTACATGCAGAAGTGTAGCATTGATTCACATTGCAGAAATGGTCAGCTATGAGCGTTCCCAGGCTGTCCCTTCTGTCATTTCCATCCCTCTCTCTCTCCACCCATCAAAGGACAGGCTGCCATGATTATTGTCTTCCTGTGTTAAACGGACAGCAGGAAGACAGTGGATCTAGTAATGGACTGTTAAAACATGTTTTTCTCCACATACGGACGAATGTACATTCCTATGCACAAATGTAGCAACACAGAAATGTGTTAAAAATGTGTGCATTTTTTTTTTTAAAAAAACAGACCAATCAGTGATGATGGGGTGGGGTGAGGGAGGGGAATGGGAGTGGCCAGGGACTTCCTGTTGCGGATGCAGCAACCACTGTTCTCTGCAGTAGTACGACATAAATAGGGGGGAGTGCACACAGCATGGTTTCTGAATTTCTGAATTCAGTTTCTGAATCAGAGTATAAAAACACCGCTCTTGACATGCAGTGGCACGCTCCTCCCCTCTCATGCAGAAATGGCCTATGTGTACACAGTGGGTAGAAAAAATGTGATTAAGGAGTAAAGATACCAATGGCCGAAGTAAACTAAGGCTTTATTGTAAGAATTTGATTAAAGATAGGAAAGTTATCTAAGGGTTCTCTCTAAGACTGAACTATACTCCTTGCACCTTCAGTACAAGAGAATGAAGAAAGGAACAGGCAGAGAAGAGGTAGAAAGATTCAAAATGCTATCAATTTACAGAGAGGTTACAATAGGTGGATAAGAGATGAGGAGATGTTGGCCACTGGAATCTACTTTATCAGTGCTGCTGTCTTTAATTTTTTAAGTTCTGGGCATTGTTGAATTTCCAGGGCTTAGTGTAGTGCTTCTCAAAGTGGTTGTCTCTGGACTAGTTCTGGTTCCCAAGCCCTGGTCTTTCGGTGAGCTTCCAAGAAAGAAAGAAATATCAACACCAAAAATAAGGCTGATCTCTGGCACATCAGCTAAATAAAATAAAATGCTAGACCACTACATTAGATAGCCTCAGACTCACTGACATAGAGGACAAAAAGACCAAAGACCAATAGGGCACCATCAGTTAGGAACTGCATGCTGTCTTTTCAAAAAGAAAATTACAGTTGGGAAAGGCTATATCTGGATCATGAACCTCACATGGCAAGGATGTCGGGAGCCATTAATCTTTTACCCCAGCTATTGTCTCAGTTCAGATCAGGGGGGTACACTTGTGACTTTCATGGAGAGTAGGGCTGAAGGTCATTACCACTCCCACCTCCAAGCCTTGATGCAATTTGGACCTGAATTTCAAACATCCTTGGAAATATTAATAGAAGCGGGAGAGTTTTATTTATTTATAAGTGCAATAACCCCTCTTCACATAGTTCTACTCTTTCCCTTACAATATCTTTGCCTAAAACGTATCTGTGTGATGAATATCTGTGTATGTGCATTATCCAGCAACTAAATTCTCTCCAGGCTTGCAAGGTGTATGTTTCCTCCTCCCTCCTCCTGTTTTGCAAAGAAGAAAAGTTCTCTTTTCTCTCCCCTTAATAATTTACAAACCTTTCTTCCAATAGTGCACATGTCATACATAGTTAAGAAAGAGTAATGCATTCTTTGGAATATATTTAGCTAAAAAAATGTAGTCATGAATATTTGAAAGTATTACAGAGAAAACAAGGGCACTGGAAATTATCATGAATAACAAGCGGTCACCTTAGAATGAAGTGGGTCTAAGGTTATTAATAGGTGTAAAAAAACTGTTTGGAATCTCAACCTCTCTCTTGTGAAGCATTAAGAGCCAGAAGAGAAAAACCTCTTACCTTCTACACAACCCTTTCTTCTGATGTACAAGCATAACAGGATAGATAGATTCAGATGCTGGCAGCAGCAACTCCATAAGGAAAGTTTCACTGCTTTCATGGTATGCAGAAAAGAAATAAGCACCATGGGCACCCTGATCCTATGGCTAGTTCTTCAGAAGTAAATGCTATTTCATTCAGTAGAACTTACGTCTCAGTACTTGTGATTAGGACTACAGCCTTAGGTTCCATATTACTGACACCAGACATACAACCCCACCCCATGATTTGGGTTAATTGGTGCAATATTTAATTGACATGAAATATAAATTATATCCTGCTATGACTGAGAGCTTGCTGGCAAAGGGCAACTGGCTGCACACATGCATTGCAAAACAAATTCAGATTGCTATCTCACGGCATTGCTTAGTCATAGTCAGGGAAAGTCTGAAGACACCCCTCAACGACTTGACCTTTTAGAAACAATAGCACCCAAAATTACTTCCACAGAATGACTGATTGTCTTCAATCTTCTCTCTTTGTCCATTGAAACATTCCTTTTGTCCCATTATCCATCCCACCATTACAGATCTATCATGATTTCCATCAATCCTTTGTCACCTAATGCTAAGGCCATTAGCTCATTCCAGACCCCTTTGTCCACTCTCTGGACCCCATTGTCTCCTCTTCCAGAGTGCCATTAATGACAGAAAAAGAGTATTAAAACCCTGGTTCTGAGCCAGATAACCTGTAGTGCTTCTGCCTGTTGACCATCACTCTGCTGCTCCAGTTCCCAATTGTACTACCTTTGGACTCCTAGTCTAAGCTGCATCACTTTGTTTCTTCTCTGCTGGATCAGTAAATGTCACCCACTTCACTCTAAACTCTTGCTATCCAACTTTTCCTCCCTTTTCCTTCAGTTAGCCTTGTGTGTTTGCAAGACTGTTTGGATCTTGTGTGCTTGTGATTGATAATCCCTCCAAATAAAAACACTTCTAAAGAAATATTCTTTGAATTTCCAGCCTGGTGTTCCTGCATTAGTACCAATATACACAGATGTAAAAGATCCTGTAAGGTTACCCTCCTTTTGCAGGCCTCTTCTTTGAACTGATATTCGCCAGTGTTTCAGGGAGATACTGGCATCAAAGGTGGACACCTGAGTCACCCATGTTTTGGGGTAACATTATCAATTTCGAAGAGGCTGCTGATGTTTTCTTTTTCTTTAAACCATCCTTCCCTGCCTTGGAAACATCCATATATTTCAGAGGAGAAGACTCATCATCCTCTGACAGCACTTCCATAGCTTGTGCAGGTTGAGGGCAATGGGAGTTGTGGCTAAATCTCTCTAAAGGTCAAGAAAGACTGAGAAGGTTGTTCCACATGCAGGAACATCTTCACAGCTTTACCAACTATAGCATAGAAAGAACAGGTGTGGGACTTCTGGTTATGGGCAAATTTGAATTGACCAGAGTTCTCACATGAAACATACTGTAGCGAGTACTGTAGTGGTAAGATGTCGGCGCAGCTGGTAGCCTGAACAGCTGGCTCAGGACTACCGCTGCGAATCTGTAGGGAAAGTCATCTCCTGGGGACCTTGTGTCCCCATTGAAAGGTAGTCCCTTAGGAGATAGGTGGTGTGGAGCAGCTCACGGAGTCCCAAGTCATTCCAGCACCGGTAGAGAGGGAGGGGAGACACTGATATGAACGGGACGGGGGACGGAGCAAAACCACAGATTCGCAGCCAGGAAAACTGATCGGCGCCAGCGAGAAACTTTTTTTAATATGAGAAGGGTTTGAAGAAGAAAGCACCCAGTCTGAATCTGCAAGGTGAAGAGAAGCTAAAAGGTTGGAATATAAAACTTAATTTCTGCTTGGGATGGAGAAGTATTGGAGAAGATAGAGAAGTCCGGAGATGTGGAGGTGCGCAGGAGCGGACTGACCCTGGGAGAGAAATGGAGGACGCAGCTGGCTCTGGCAATTTGGGTGAGCAGTGAGACTTTCACTTCATTTCTCCCTAACAGTTGAAGAAAATTCTTGCTTCATGTTTTGATGTAAAAGTACTTTTTCTTTCTGTCTTTTTGGGAAAACTAATATTGACTATACCTAATTTACGTGGATCTTAACTCAAATAAAAAAAAATGAAAGGGGGAAAGGGAAAGCAGATGAGAACGAGGATAATGAAAACGGAGAAGACTAAATAGATAGATAAATGGAGGACATAACAGAGGTGGTTTAGAGACAAAGAGGGGGAAAAATAGAGGCTGTACTTCTGTAGTTTTTTACTTTATGAATTGAAATGGATTAGTCTTTAGAAGAGAGGTGAAGAAATAAAAATAACAATAATAACTCCAGATTTGGACCCTGTTTTGTTTGGTTGTGACTTTCAAAATGGCTTATAAATTGGATTAACCTCAGGAAGGGAGGTGAAGTAAAAAAGAAGGAACTTCTGATTGTGGAACTTTGCTTGATTTATATTGAAGAAGTTTTAAAAGAGACTTAAAAACTGGTGACTTTGAATGGACCACATTTGTTAGTTTGGTCTCTATCTGTTAGCTGGATTAACCTCAAGAAGAGAGGTGAAGCCTTTAAAAGAGAAAAGAAAAAGGAAGGGACTTGAATCTGGAAGAATCTGGAGTGGACAGTAAGAAGGAAAAAAATTGGACATGGAAGGGAATGTTTCAATAATATGAAATGATATGATTTGAAATAGAAATTTTAAATCTGTAATGAACTAATTGTTGGTTGTATTATAAAAATAAGAATAGTAGAGACAAACTTTAATTTTTTCCCCTTTTATTAGAATATGAAATAAGTAATTACTGAAATAGACTGATAGATAGTTAAGATTTAGATAAGCTAAGATATCACTAAATGAGTTAAATACTGTGGATGAATTATTGAAATATACTGTGGATTTTATATAAATATTATTTTGATTATTTAGAATATTTGCTACTTAACTAAAGACTTGATAAAGGCAATGTAGAGAAAAACAAAGAATAAGAGAGCGAAGATACGGTTACAGGTCAAAAGAAGACAACACAGACACAAATCCAACCACATGTTCTAGAAAAGAGAGGATCCATGGGGTCTAAAACAATGGAGATGAACAGACTCTTAGAAGAACAGCAAAAAATGAAGAATGGTATGATGGAAGAACTAAAGGCAATGAGGAAAGAGATAAGAACAACAAAGGCAGAAATAAAACAAGACCTGAAAAAGGAAGTGGAAAATTTGAATCAGAGCTTGCAAAAACTCACAACAGATTTATCAACAATGGATCAAAAAGTTGAAGACATTCGAGAAAAAAGTCAAAAACTGGAAAACCAGGTGGAACAGATGAAGAAAGAGGAACAAAAAGACAAAGAAACTATAATGCAACTGGAAATACGTCAATGGAGCAGAAGTCTGAAATTGAGAGGACTCCCTGAACAGAAAGAGGAAAATTTAAGCCAAAGAGGAACAGATATTCTCGCACCATATATAGGCCAAAGAAGAGCAAGATTTGAACATGAAATAGATAAGACCTTCATAATTGAATCGATAGTGGCTAAACGGATCAATCTCCCTCGAGATAGAGTGGTATATTTTATCAGGGAAAAGGCACGGAATTTGATTCTGGAGCAAAACTAAAAAGAAAAATTAATAGTGGATGAGAAGGAAATTAAAATTTTTAAGGGTGTACCACCAAGTTTCATGAGAAGCAGAAGAGAGTACGTGTTCCTGGTAAAAGATCTACAATCAAATGGAATAAGATATAGATGGGAGATACCAGAAGGCCTTTCATTCTTTTATGAGGCGGGAAGAAGGAAGATAAACTCTGTTCAGCAAGCAATTGAATTTCAAGAGAACTGTCTGAAAACTGGACCTACAACAGCAGGGACTGAGGGTAAGAAATTGGATCAAATAAAAGAAGTTACAAAAATGGGAATGGCAATGGCAGATGAAACAAGTCCAATGTCTGAAGAAGAGTCGGAATCGGTAGAACAGGAAGAGAAAAAGAAGAAAGGGAAGTAAGGTCAAGCAGAAATAAACATGAAGATAATAACATGGAATGTACGAGGAATAAATTCACAAGCAAAAAGATGACAGACCTTCCACTATCTAGAAAGATGAAGACCCCAAATCACGGTACTATTAGAGACTCATATAAAGAAAAGTCAAGAAAAGTATTGATGTAATTCAAAATTTGGTCAATGCTTCACTTTCCTATATGGGAAGAAAAAAAGGGGAGTTGCAATTTACATTGATAAAGATATCCCAGCAAATCAAATATTGAAAGATGAAGAAGGAAGAATATTGGGAGTTGAAATTTTGAAAAATGGTAAAAAAATATTCTTAGTTGGAGTTCATGCCCCAAATGAAAATAAAGGAAAATTTTATAAGGAATTGTGAGAAAAATTATCAGAATATGAGTATGAAGATTGGATTTTAGCAGGAGACTGGAATGGAGTCATGGATATTAAATTGGACAGAACAACCTCTCAAGGCCCAGAAGATCAAGAAAGGAGAGGTAAATTGCCAAAAACCTTTTTTGAGACGTGTGAAGAACTATCAGTATTTGATGCATGGAGAATCCTTTACCCAAATGTAGAAGACTTTACCTTCTTTTTGGAAGTACATCAATCTTGGTCTCGAATAGATATGATTCTAACCTCCAAACATTTGTTATCAGAAATAAAAAAAGATAGAAATACTGCCTAAGATCATCTTAGACCATCACCCAGTGATGCTGCAAATGCAGGAGAAGGTTAAACAGTTCCAATGGTGTTTAAATGATAGTTTATTAAATGATGATGAGATAATACAGCAAGCGAAGGAAGTATTAAAAAATTACTTTAAGGAAAATATAAAAGGAGATATGAAGATGAAGATGGTCTGGGATGCATCTAAAGCAGTGATGAGGGGATTTTTTTATACAAAAATGACAAATTCAGAATAAAAAAAGGTGAGAGAAACATCAAGAGCTGATGATTAAATTCCAAGAGAACGAAAGAGAATTCAGAGAAAACCCATGGGAGAAATCATTACAACTGGAGATTAAGAAAATACAAAAAGAGATAATGATCAATACATCTGAGGAAACAGAAGAAAAAGATGAAACAGTTGAAACTGACTCAATTTGAACAAGCTAATAAAATTGGGAAATGGTTAGCATACAAACTTAGTAGTTGAACTGAAAGATGGAAAGAAGATGATTACTCAACATGAAAAGATAAAGCAAAAGTTTGAAGAGTACTTTGGAAAATTATTTCATGAAACAAAATCTCTCCATTGAAATGAGAAAAACTTGAAAGAATTTATCTGAAAGGTTAAGATACCAAAAATACCGCTGGAAAAACAGGAACAGCTAAATAAACCAATAACACTTAGTGAAATAGAGGAGGCTGTAAAAGATTTGAAAGTGGGTAAAGCACCAGGACCGGACGGCTTCACTGCATTATATTATAAAAGGTTTGTAAAAGAACTAATTTATCCATTTCAAGCAACTCTGAAAGAAATAGAAAAATATGGTAAACCGCAATCCTGGGGAGAAGCTAACATCGTATTGATACCTAAAGAGGACAAGGACAGAAGAGAAGTTAAAAATTATAGACCAATCTCTCTGCTGAATATAGATTATAAAATAATGGCGGCAGGGTTGGCAAAACGATTGAGGCATATATTACAGGACAAGATTCAAGAAGGTCAGACAGGCTTTCTCCCAGGTAGATATATGAAGAATAATGTGAGGACATTTTTGGATGTGATTGAATATTATGATAAAAACCCAGGGAAGAAGGCAGCACTCATTTTATTGGATGCAGAAAAGGCCTTTGATAATGTCTCTTGGGTTTTTTTGCATCGGGTTTTGAGAGAATATAACCTGGGAAAAGTCTTTTGTAAATGGATTGAGAGGATATATTAAGATCAATCAGCGAGGTTAATCATAAATGGAGATACGACGCCAAGTTTTATTATAAATAAGGGGGTACGGCAAGGGTGCCCTTTGTCACCATTATTATTTATAGCTGTATTGGATGTATTGCTTATTGCAATAAATGAAGATCCACAGATAAGAAGTTTGAAAATAAAGAAAAAGGAAATGAAATTTAAAGCATTTACTGATGATGTAATCATATTTCTTGAGGACCCACAGGAATCAGTTTAGGCATTGACGGATATCCTGCAAAAATATGAACGAATGGCAGGTTATAAGATAAATAGAGAAAAGACAATGATGAGGACATTAAATATGACAAAAAAAAGAACAAGCTGATTTGGAGGGAAGATCTGGATATCAACTAACTAAGAAAGTAAAATACTTAGGTATTATTATAATGAATAAGAACCAAGAATTATTTGATAATAATTATCTGAAGACATGGAAAAAGATTAGAAGTGATATGGAAAAATGGAAAAATTTAAACTTATCCCTTCTGGGTAGAATAAATGCTTTTAAGATGTCTTTACTACCAAAGCTTATGTTCCTCTTCCAGAACCTACCAATAATAGGAAGAGAGAAGATTTTTAAAGAATGGGAAAAAGACTTACGAAAATTCATTTGGCAAGGAAAAAAACAAGAATAAGATTTAAAATTTTACAAGATGCAAAAGAGAGAGGAGGATTTGATGTGCCATCTTTAAAAACCTATTATCAAACATGTTGTTTGGAGTTGATTAAAGACTGGATACAAGTAGAAAATACCACACTATTAAAGAATTGGAACAGATAAATAATAGGTTTGGATGGCACAGATATTTATTTTACGATAGAATAACAGTGAACAAAGAGTTTAATAATCACAGTATCCGAAAGACATTATCGAAAGTTTGGCTACAAATAAAACAAAAATTTTATAGAAGACTTCCAGTGTGGACTTCACCTCAAGAAGCATATAAAATTACCTCAACAAAACAAGGGAATTTATTTACATATCAAGAGTTGCTGAAATGGGAAGGGGATAAGCCAAGAATGTGTACGGCAGAAGAATTAAAGGCTGTAGGACATGAACTAAATTGGTTCCCATGGAGACAACTTAAAGAGAAATTTAAAATGGATCAAAAACTGTATGGATTTGAGAGAAAAGAAAATGAATTAGACAAGAAAGGAATCTCTAAATTCTACGAAGTATTGCTGAAAAGAGAAATGGAATCAGAAGTAGTTAAAGATACAATGGTTAGATGGGCACAGAATATTGGACACTCAATTGAACTAGAAACCTGGGAGAGAGTATGGAAAACTGACATAAAATTTACACCAAACCTAAATCTAAGGAAGAATTTTTATAAAATGCTACATAGATGGTACATGACCCCTGAAAGATTACAAAAAATAACTAAAAATGGAAATGCAAAATGTTGGAAATGTGATGAAAAGGTGGGGTCTTTCTATCATATGTGGTGGACTTGTAGGATAGCAAAAAAAAAGGAGATACATGATGAAATTCAAAGAATTTGTAAGCTGAATTTTGAAATGAAACCGGAGTTCTATTTGTTAAATATGCTAGGGCAACAAAGGGAAATAAGATGTCATCAGAAGATATTATTATATTTAATAACTGCTGCAAGGCTACATATGCGCAATATCGGAAAGAAAAGAAATATATTAATATAGAACAATGGAAGGTTGTTCTGGATTCTGGAAGGTTCTGGATATGGTTGAGATAGAAAAATTAACATTCTCTTTGAAAAATAAACCTATCCAGAACTTTGAGAGGGAATGGAGAGAAGTTTTGGATTGGATAAAGGTATAAAGATATAAGGAATGAAAGAAGGAATAATGTAATTGTTCTTTTTCTTTGTTCAGCAGAAATTATGTATGTAGGTAATGAAAATAAGCAGATTCAACTGGAAAATGTAAACTTGGAAGCCAGAAGGGGTTTTTTTAATTTTCAATTTAAATTCTCAATAAAAATATTTTTTTAAAAAATAGACATACTGTAGTACAGCTGTTACATTATGCTGCAACATACTTTGTTGCTCAGTTAAATGGACGGATTTTTATAGATTTGCAGGAGCTTGATAAATGTGTAAATACCAAGCACTTACAGTACAGAAAAGCAAATTAGGATGATTTAACCTAATAGTCTACTTCATTGGACTTTTCTTTATTATGATTTTTGAACAGAGATTGGAAGGCTGCCTCTCAAAGGGGCTTTAGTAGTGGCTTTCAGCATGGCAGGTATTTGGACTACATGCCTTTTGTGGTTCCTTGCAACTCTATGATTCCATGATACCCTGGGCTAAGTGAAATAAACAAACCTCACTGAGATTCAGCATCTGCTTTCATTTTCACTTTTACATTTATTATACAAATAGTTGGTATGTTTCTTGTTTTTCTTCAATGTATTTCACATCCTAAAAAAATATTTTCTGTGTTCATTTACTTCACTTAATAATATGAGGCTAATTAATAACACTAGTTTTCCGTCTACGGAGTTGAATGATTTATTTTTTTTAAATCTCCTTCACAATCCCTGAGGATCTAAGCATATTACAATAAATTTAAATATATGCAACTCATCCTTCCTTCCTCCTTTCTCTTCTTTCCTATCTGTTTCCCCACCAAAGAAAAAGAAATGAAGCAAACTAGTGGAAAAGAAAGGAGTGGTGAGCCACTGAGGTGCTGTGGTTTGAGTCTTGGGTCCATTTCTGCATGATGTTGCTGAACCACTTCTGTCATGGGATGGCAGTGGTTGGCAGGTTGTGCTTCTACACAACATCATCGCCGTCCTGCTGCCATCCCGTCACGAAGCATCACACGATATTTGAAAAATGGAAAAAAATCAATTTTACACCTCCCATCATGCGGTGCTCCCATACTTACCACCATGGGGAAGCCACGGCCACATGATTGTGATGCTTCCTGCCCCAGCGTAGCAATGGCAAGTGCCCAGCTGTGCTATAGAAGGAAGGGGTGGGGTTATCCCACTCCCTTCCACAGAAAGCAAGCAGGTGCAGAGGGGAGTGTTGCTGATGTGCTCCCTTCTGGACCCAGATTTGCAGCACAGAGATGCAGAAGAGGGTCATCATACAGGAAGAACCTAGGACTTTACAATACTAGAGTTGAAATCACTCCTCAGGCATGGAAAACTACTGAGTCATCTTCAGCACACCACACGCTCTCAGCCTAAGAAAGGCAAGGACAAGCCACCTCTGGATAATTCTTGCAAAAAAAAAATAAATCCAAGGATAAGGTCACAATAAATCATAATATACTTGGAGGTACATAACAACATCTTTTGATGTCAGAATGCTGTCCACAGAAAATGATGGTTTTGCTTTTTTTCATTTATGCTTCAATTATGCTTAGGAATATATTGAAAATGCAAGATTGTTCCTTCAATACTGATGGGGAGTAGAGCAAGACTGGAAATGGAGGTCTGTTGATATAATCAAATTTCCCACAGCAAAAATTGTATGTCTTTTTCCTAATCCCAAAGCTTAATCTGGTTGCAGAAGTGTTTTACAATCCAATATAACACAGAAAAGAATAGTTGGTGAACAGAATGCTAGCAATTAGTAGGCAAAGTGTAGCATAGTCAAGACTCACATTTTCTGGCTCCCAGGTTTATCCTTTTCTCCTTCAAGGAACACCCAAGCAAGGAAAGGTGGTGAGATTGTGGCAAGTTTACTGTTAGACTGCAGAGTGTCATATGTCTGATTTCCACCTAGCTCAGATATCAGTCAGTGACAATCTTGGGGAGGGCAGAGGGAAAAAAAATCTATACACTTTCCATTCCATGTACAAAAACTATCTGAACAAATAATTATACCTTTCTACAACAGACACTGTAGCTACCAAATATGTATCACCTGAGGTAGTTGCCTTGATTTGTCTGTGTTCTCTCCAGACACAAGCACATAATGTGAGCATTTTCTGATATAGGTTTTCCAAACAAAGGCCTGAAGTTTTTTGTTTTCATTCAGGCATCCTCCCTTTCTCCAGGTGGCTATGTGGAACACCCACCACACAAGTTTTGTTTTGTTTTTTGGTTATGGTAAGGGCCAGGTGGAAGGTATACACTGCACACTATCCGCACCGTCAGAAACACTACCTCTGAAGTTTGGAATGTTATTTTAAAGTTTATTGGTTGCAATTGCAGTTCCATGCCTTCCTACAAAGGCAATTAGTTACAGTTAAAGTTACAAGTGTTTAAAGTAACTCTGTCCAGTAGTCTACATCAGCTACTTAGTTAAGTACACTAAACTAAGTAACCTCTCCTGATCCCATCCATCTGGTGAAAATGTGATTCACTTGATTGCCAGTAGAATGGACTTTCTTCTCCCCATGTACCTGATGCCTGGTCAAATAGATAGTGGGTGGGGAGTTGCAATTGTGGCAATAGCATCACATAACTAAGTGGCAATCATGAATATATTGAACAGTTACAGAGGAGGAAGTATGCATAATTGTTGCATATTTACTACAGCACCTGTATTCAGGACAGGTTGTTTAGATAAGTATACTTCACTACTAGAGAGCACTGATATAGGATGCTAGCCACAGTTTTTACTCAAAGATAATTCTTTAAAAATGTATAAGAAAGTCACAAGTTGCTCACATATAGCACAAAACTTATTAAAATAGTAGGTCCACATACCCATCTAACAGTTAAACGCTACACTGCAGAAGAATGAACATAACACCCATCACGTCAAAGTCATAACGTAACTTAATTTTTCCTTAGTTACGTGTCACATGTTATTGGTAATTTGCTTTCTTAAACATTTCACCATTTAGATTTGATCCATTATGCTGTTGGTTCTCTATAGCAATGGTTCTTAAACTTCCAGTCATCCAGATATCTTGGACTTCAACTTCTAGAAGTCCCAGCCAGTGTAGCTAATGGTCAGAGATGATGGAAGTTGTAGTTCAAAGCAAAAGTTGAGAATGACTGTTCTGTAGCAATCTGAACATTATAAGATTTAATTCAGTACTTCTAATTCTCATAATCTTTTGTTACTCATTCATTTTAGGTACTGTGGAGTATTCAGCCAGCAATAAATATCCTGCTTTCTCAGTTTGCAAATAAAGTAAGAAGTAGTTGTATCTATACATAAGATGTTCCCATAGCAACATCCCTATGTCTTTGTATCCCAAGGCAGAAGGGGTGGGCAGCCCAAGATATTTTGACGTCTGAGGGAAAGAACAAAATTGTACCCTTTATGATTGCAATGCACAAATATCAACTGCTGACTTTCTCCAGTGATGGAGCCAGGACAGTATCTCCCACCATACCTGGAGGCAGTAAGTTATCCTGGAAGATCCAGGACAAGCTATGTGCCAGACAGAAATCTTCTCTAACATCCACGGGCCACTTTGTAAAATCTGCTTCCTCTGGCAACTGGCTTACTTTGCCCTTTACAAGGGCCCTTCCACAATTTGGGTGGGTACATGAGCAGGGTTCACATTGCAATGGCCCCGGTTGATGCGGGTCTCCAAAATGTTGTAGGAAAAGGAATCATTTGCTTGCGAAATGTTATATTCAGCAGCATTTTAGTAGCAAAAATAATAGAAACTGATTCCCAACTCTCCTAACTTTTACTAAAATATAAGGTGAAACATTTCAAGCTGGACCAATTCCATTTTGCATGAGCAAAATGATTTGTTTAAGACAAACACCTGAACCTCACTCTGGACCCATTTTTCTGGACTGTTGACAATGAATTATGCTAGAACTTCAGTTAATGAATCATATGTCTTATGATAATGACTCTAGGATGTGATTCATTTTTTAATGGAATTATTCTCATGATGCGCCTAGGCTGAGCCTCTTTCTTTATTGAGTTTTATTTAAGAGACTATTGTCAGTTCACACAAAGGCTGTCAATCACTTTTCCAGAGTCAGATGTAAAGTGCAATATGCATACAGCCAATAATTGAAACCGGATATATATATACAAGCTCTCTATATTTCTAATATTCTCTTTTATCCCTCCGTTAATTCTTAAATCAAGGAACTAAGCTATACTCTAATTATTCTCTTATCTCTTCTATCGTGTTTCCATCTTCTCATGGAGGTAAAAAAAAAAAATCTCCATTACAGCTGAAAGATGATATGAAACTTTCAATTATCCATTGGAACTTTTACCAACTTTTCACAGCTCCAATTAGCTGAATGGAGAGTTTCTAAACTCCAACATGACATTTAACTCCACTTAAAATATGTGTGATTGCTTGGCCATAAAACATTGCTAGTGGAATTGGCCCGTAAAATTGTGTGGTTTTTGCTCTGCAGATGGCACAGAGGCTATCCACAGAGGACACAGCATGCTAAAAAGGTCACAAACGGGGCTAACAAAATAGACTCTTATTAGACTCTTGGCTATGTTGCTCAGAGGCTATGAACGTCAGAAGTTTGTTAGAGCTCTGGCAGGCACAAGCAAGTAGCATCAGAAGCTTATCTGCATGCTCTTGGCCCGAAACACTGGGCACAGGGAAAAACCATCGTCAGCACATATGTACACACCCTGAAAAGAGTACAGGGCATTGGACCTTGATGATTCTGACTTGTAGGAAGTGGAAAGAGGTGGTGTGCCCCCATCTTCCTCAGAGAAGGAAGCAACCTAAAGCGAAAATGAATACACAACTGTCAGTGAGTCATCCTGTATCAGAGGACACCTATATCTGATATCATAAGTAGTACTCACCTCTTGAGGAAACTTCTTTCCATCAGGGTGCCATCCTACCCAGCCATCCTCTCATTAGCAATGTGGGATTAACCAGTTATCTTTCAGAGCTGAGGAAAAAAAGGAGCTGATGTCATTAGAATGGCCAGGAGAGCTCCTTTTGTCACTTCCTTCATGCTGTATATCATGGCTTTAAATGAGATGCTTTGCATATTAGCTCACAGGAACAGACAGCTCAGGCATGGGTGTGTGTACATGTGACTTCAAATCACTTGTTGGCTTATGGAGACCCCATGAATTTTACAGGGTTTTCTTAAACAAGATGTACACAGAGGTAATTTTTCCAGTTTCTTCCTCTGAAATATAGCCCACAGCACCTAATATTTGTCAGTGGTCTACCATCCAAGTACTAATCGCGGCTGACCATCCTTAGCTTCCAAGATCGGTTGGTATCTGTTGCCTCTGGGGTATTTAGGCAGAGTATTGTGCAGCTGGAGTAGGGCAGGAGATCAGATCTATCTGCTTTGGTGAACACGCAAAGGCCCTGCATTGTGGATCCTTACCTAACCTGTTCCTCATTGCTGCCTGCTTGAGAGAGTGAGGACTGGCTGATCGTAGTCTCAGAAGATGTCATCTCTCCAAACACCAGAGAGTGAGAAAGAGTACAGCAGTCAGGTGTCAATGCTTGAGTGAACAAGAAAAACCCTGAATCAATTAGCTGACTGAATCTGCTGAAGAAGTCTGAGTGGAGTTTTCCAGTGGAAGAAAGAGAGGTGTGTGCTCCCCACTCTCAAATTTAGGAAATATTGTACATATTCGTGATACACAAGATTTTAGTCAAAAAAATTGACCCAAAAAGCCTGGTCAATTTATCAGTGGGTGAATGTAGGTACTGTACCTTAACTCTTATCAAAGAAAGGAACCATCCCCTTCTTTGAGTAGAGTTGGAAAAGGTGAGGGCTTAATCTGTCGTAAAAGAAGGGGAAAAAAGCACTGACCTCTGCTATTCTCTCAGTGGTGGAACTGCTTCTGGCCTTTTTGAATGCCTGGGTAAGAAAATGATGCAGCCACTCAAAGAAGTGCCAAGAGAGAACAGGGTGTAGATGTTTCATTTAAGTTCTCCCAGGATGGACTAAGCTTTTGCTAGGCTAGCAGTAACCACGGCATGCATACCTTATATGCTCAGGATGCCCGAGACAACAGTGTCTCAGCAGTTTCCTCAGCCATTCCCAGAGAAGACCTTGGAAGGGCCAATATCAACTGCTGCATATCTGCTTACACACATCTGTCATATGAAGAACTGTCTCCAGAAGCACATCAAGATGTTGGGATGCTTCAGGCAGAAAAGTCATACTTCTGCTCCTTTGTGATCCAAAGCATTAAGAACAAATGAGGTATAACTTGTTGTTCTTCCTTAATACTACCTCAAACATTGCTGCCCAAAGTAGCTTATTTTTGCAAAACTGGCCCTGATTTATAGCCACATGCACTTCCTTGTCATTTTTAAAGGCATTGATTCTTTAGATTGTACAAACTCTTGCATTAGTGGTGGCATGTTGACCCAGAGGGAACCTCTCATAATAGGTGATGGCAGCAATGACTTTACAAATTACCCCCAGAGCCTCTCATAGCAGCTCAAAAACTTCTGGTTTACAGGGGAGGGAGACAGGGAGCGGCAGATGGAAAGAACTAAATGTCAATCTTCTTTTTCTGTTTAGTTTGCAGTTCCACTATATCGTTTTAATTCCATGAACAGAAGGACATGGTAGGAAGCTACACACCATCTTCACAGTAGTGACACAACTAGAACTAATTCATTTTGGTGATACTTATTGCCTGTCAGATTCTGCAAGTTAGATTCTGCAAAATAGTAACTTCTCTGGGCTTTGAGTAAATACATTATGTTGTAAAGCAAAGAGGCTCAAGATTTATTTTGGTGATACAAGGGGAACTTGAAAATATAGTCATGAGACTACCTTATTTATGTTCCCAAGTATGTCCCCAGAAATAATGGAGTTGTGCTGATCCTTATCAACAAACCAGTTTCAGTACTTTTCATCACCAGATGGGGCCCTTTCACACCACATAACTATAGCACTATGATTCTACTTTAACTGCCATGGCAACATCCTATGGGATCCTGGGATTGGCACTTGAGGGAAGAGCCTTCCTGTTGCCTCTGACCAAACTGCAACTCCCAGGATTTCATACGGTGGAACCATGCAGCTTAAATTGAGTAAATAAGAGTATAATCGGGGGCCCAAATCAGAATATGCATTTTGTAAAGCTGATTTCCTATGCAAGACCAACAGGGCTAGTTTGCAACAATACATATATTGCTGGTAAAATATATTTGCCCCCCCCCCCCCGCCAAGCTACTCTGAGGATTGCACTTAGGCTCAGAAGAAACAGAGAAGCCTTGAGGCAGGAGACATTCACTGCTGTTAAAAAAGTCCCAGTGATTGGAAGATGTAGAGTGAATTGAACACTTGTTCACAGTTGTATAAACATACATCTTCAGCTGGTGGTGGTGGTGGGGGAATCTTTTTCCAAAGACAGACTGGAGCATATAGGATATGGGACATAGCTTATACGGTAGACTTGATAAATTTATTTAATGTCTGAGAAGGCAGAAAGCAGGTTAACCATTTTGTAGTGAAGTGGTCTTTATGTGCTATTGAAATGACAGGGTTCGAGATGAAATTGAGCCATATTTGTTTTTTAGTATAATATAATCTTTTGGGGAATGTTTTTGTTTTTTGGAAAAGCACTGAGCCCTTTCACACTACACAATTATAACACTGAATGGTTTCACTTTAACTGCCTTGGGTACTTCCTATGGAATTGTGGGACTTGTAGTTTGTTCAGATGAACCAGAAGAGAATTCTATGGCTGAGGATCCCAAAGGCTCGTCTCTCAACTTCCACTCCCAGGATTCCATGGGATGCAACCATGGCAGTTAAAGGGGAATTGTCATGATATAACTGTATAATAGGAAAGGACCCTATGTGACTCAACCCTGGCTTTATGACACTTCTTATACATAGTATTTTTAACACTGTAACTTCTTGCCTCTGTGTATTCAGTGCACCATTTGAAAATCAGAAGATAAATAATTATTGTTAATGCCAAGATTTTTCTGCCATGAAAAACACACATCCTTTTGCTGCTCAAGCCATTCCGTCTCATCATCCTTTTTTCTTCTTTAAAGTGCAGAAATACTCATTTTTAATATAACCATCTTAGTGAGGCCAACACATTGTCTCCCAGTCTTTTATTAGAATATTCTCTCTCATACTTCCTCACTCCCTCAATCTCTCTCTCTGCCTAAAGAGAAATACAATTAAAATCCATTAGAAATCAGTCAGCCATGATTCAGGGTTGGATTTGTCTTTATCATTCATTGACAGAAATAACTTCATTAGAGTATTTCAGTTGCTTTCAGTCAATGGTCCCTACTGCACCAAAGGATTCTTGGAGAAAGAAGCAATGAGAGGCACGCCAATTTTGAGAATTAGTCACTATAACACAGGAGATGTCCTTGGCTTCCTGCCTTTGGGAAACTCACTGCATCATCTTACACATGCCATGCCATGCCATGCCATAGGTCAGTTCCACTAATTTCAATAGGAGTTTTCTCTCAGTTTAACTGGCAACCCTAGCACCTTCCATTTTAGAAAAAATGAGAGGAATCTCTTAGTAAATCCAGAAAAGATCTGCATTTTTTCTCTCTTTCTCCATCTCTTTTTGTACTATGGTTCCTCAGATTCCTCAGCCACCATGACCATTAGCCAGGTCAGCTGTCAGATTCTACAAATTATCATCTAAACAAAAACAAAAACACTTTTCCATGTTTTGGGTGGATACATTAGATTGTACAGCAGTGGTTCCCAAACTTTGGTCTTCCAGATGTTTCAAACTTCAGCTCCTAGAATTCCTGACCATTGGACAAGCTGAGTGGGGCACATGGGGGCTGAAGTCCAAAAAACCCGAAAAATCAAAGTTTGGGAACCACTGCTGTAGAACAAGGAAGTCCAAGATGTTGTAGCTAGAATTCCCACCTAGATCTTGCCTAAAATGAAATCTAAGAAAAATCTGTGAGTTGCACATTAGGAAAATATTTGAAGATTCCACATTGACAAGCTGAAAACCACAAGGAAATAAAAAGAAAAGGAAGCTAGGATAACAGGACACATGGGTTCACAAGGTTCTAGGTTGAGGCACTTCCAGGGAGGGCTAGGAAAGATGTCTGATACCTTTAAGAGTTAATTGTTAGTCAAAGTACATTAAAGATAAGGAAGATTGCATTGGGGAGGAAGAAACAAAAAGGTTGCAATCCCAGCAATACTATCACAGGCAAAACAAGTGCTAAGAGAGAAAGTCTAGCATGAAGCAGAAGTGTGCAGTTTGGGGAAGAGAAAGAAGAGAGAGAAAGCACAAAGGTGAAGATGAGAATAATGGTTGTTTGATCTAAGTGAAACCAGGAACTTTCATTTCTAAATAAATACAGTCAGAGCATTCCATAGACAGTCAGAGTGCAACCACGGGGCCCATTTGCTTTTTACCAGCCTCTGAGGCCATTTCCATACTACACTGTTACAGTGCTATTATCCCACTTTCAACATCATGTGGCCAAAGAGCTCCATAGGATGTTGAAAGTGGGATAATAGCACTGTAACAGTGTAGTGTGGAAAGGCCCTTAGTCTGTCTCAGAAGAAGCACGCAGAGAGAAGCTTCAACTGTACCATTGTAGAGTATAGGTGGGCTCAAGGAAAAGGAGGTGTCTGATCAAATGTTGAGACCTAAGCCATAAGAAATGCTTTGATATGATAAACATTGACCATCAGAAAGTACACTTTGGATATGCTTACATGGTGATAACCACACAATTTTGCATCAATCAAAATATCCCAATGTAGACTTTTTTCTTTAAAAAAATACTGTGCATGTGATTAATAGGACTTCTTCTTGCTCTTGTTCTCTCTCTGTTTTAAAACAGTGGAGGAAGTGTTGGAGGTAGCAAAAGAACTAAGCTTACACACGTATCTGAACTGCATAACTAGGGCAAAAGTCATCTTTATGGAAGAAATAACCTAGCACATTGGAATATGCACCATAAACTGGAAACCATTCTACTTTGAAATGTAGTCCACTTTTTTCAAACACAGTGCTAAAGACTATACTGCCTCAGTGCACTCCTGTACATGTATACTCAGAAGTAAATCCTGCTGAGTTAAATGGGATTTACCTGCATGTAAACAGGTACAATAGTTCTGCAGCCAGCATCACTTTTTCTAGGCTGTCTCCTACTGTTAACAGCAGGTATGGAAAAGCAAAATCATCTGAAGCATATCTGAAACAGCAGATCCATTGTTTTTGGCCTCCTGCATTTCACGCAGGAGAGGGAAGTTCTGAAGAACATTTTCATAGGTACTGACTAGGCATTCTCATTTCTCATTATGGACTGCAGTTTCTGCATAACTGGGAAACAAGAAACAGCACTGCAGTGATTCTGCCTGTGATGTTTTCATCCCATATGTTTTGTTCTGATGGTTTGTCTAATTGTGCATCCACAATTCCTTTCAGTTTCTACATATCAAATATGTTTACCTGAAACAATGAGTTTGTCCCTTTTAAAAAAAAATAAAATAAAATTGTAGCTATTTGTAATTTTTTTTTCAGTTGGATCTGCATTAACTATGTAGGCCATTTTGAGACCCAGAGCTGGGAAAAATAAATAATATAGATAATATAAATAAATAATCTAATTCCAAATATAACTGGCTTCTAAGAGAGCTTGGAAAGCTAACTTTTACAAGAATTTTGTAATAATAAATAATTTAATATCCTTCCAGCCTTTTAAAAGTATTGTTATTGTTTTCAACTGTTCTAAACTGTGTTTATTTATTATCTACCTATCTATCTACCTACCTACCTACCTATCTATAAAATATACATGCATCCAAACTGACACCCTGCCATGGGATCTTTAGATATAGGATGGGATATAAATATTTAAATAAATTTATTCATTCTGTCACTCATTGGATGGAAAAAGTAATGCTGGGTAAAACTGACTAAAAACTGTGCACTTGCTTCTGTGTGATTCATCCTGATAAGGTTTCCTGATCGCTTAGTCTCCTCCCCTTTTTGGCAGTGTGGGAAGTTGGGAATAATAGCAAAATAGTCTTTCCATGCCTATAAAGCATAATGAAGAAAGTTGGAAAATGGAGTACTTCTGGACAACATGCCAAAAGTGAGAATACTCAGCATATACCATGGCCTTTATCTTTCAAAGTGGTATGCCCTATTCATATCTTCACTTCCTGTGGAACATCCACTTAGTTCACATTCCTTGATTTTCTCCACTCGATTCAGCACCCCACTCCTCCTAAGATGCAAGAAGGGTGCATTTTGGGTGAAGAGATAAAAATAACATGTGCTGGAGGGTTCCTTATGATGATTGGCCAATGTTTTAAAAATGTGTTGGTAGCATTGGGATGAAACCTAATACTTCCCCCCTGCAAGTGATCAGGAGGGCTCAACTACAGCCCCTGTGATCGTATGGATGAAGCCTCTTTTGAAAATTTTGGTCCCATGGCTTTCGACCATTTTCTGGAGAGTTGTTCAGTGCCAATTATTCAGTGCCAATTATTTTAATCCCCTGTTTTCTCCAAGGAGAGTATTTATTACTCCTTAGAGGAAAGTAACATACTACAGTGATCCCCCATGAAAGTAGAAAAACCATGAATAACTCTAGGCCCTCCCAAACCATATTTAACACACAAAATGTATGATCACCATATTCAACCCACCATGGATTCCTTTGAGGCATCAGGGTTCCTTCACAAGACAGAAGTGGGTGGCTGGTGGGGCTTTCTGCCACCTCCACTGCTGCCCCACACCATTTTTAATAGCTTCAGTTTAATAGCTGCAGTTTCTCAGTCTCACAAGGCTTGCAGTCTCTATTAAAAATGGCCTAGGGAGGCAGCAGAGGTGACAACAAATAATCTGTGAATAATCAAATCCGTAAAAGTGAAACCCGCAAATGTGGAGGGCTAACTGTAATAAGCAGCAGAGGTGTTTGGGGTATTTTACAGGTATGCTTAAAGGGTCATATTCCTCAGAGAAGAGGGATGAATCATGTTGTCTGCATACTCTTAGAAGGACTGTGTAGTGAGAAGCAAATGTTCCAAGGTTGCAGAGATTAGGAAACAGAGAGAAAGCCAAACATATCCAGGAGAAGCCTACTCAGGATCTTATAAATATCAGTGCATAAGGACAGCTGACAGCACCCAGTGAAAGATCTATGATGAACAAATAAATTACAGTGACATTCTCAAAACATCATGATGTAACAGAATGGTTGTAAGCTACCTGTAATTTTTATACCCTGTCAGAGATCCACACCTTCATAGCATGTGCCAGTATTTATCCTACTTGCTATACTCCAATTATTTCCTTAAGTAGGAAGTAGGATAAATACTGACATGTGCTATGAAAGTGTGGATCTCTGCCAGAGTATAAAAATTACAGGTAGAAGACCCCAAGTCAAATGTAGAAAACTTGTTAAAAGTAATAAGCAATTATGGTAAGTGTGCAGACCTAAGGGTAAACCCTGATAAATCTAAAATTTTGACAAAAAACTTGTCAGTACAAGAACAAAAGGATTTTGAAAGTAAAACTGGTTTTGAAGTAGGAAAGAAAGTAAAATATTTGGGTATCAATTTGACTACCAATAATCAACAACTATATGATAATAATTATGTGATATTATGGGATGAAATTAAGAAAGATCTATCAATATGGAAGAATTTAACCTTGTCTTTGATGAGTAGAATTTCAATTGTAAAAATGAATGGCTTCCAAAACTAATGTATTTATTTCAGACAATTTCAATTATTCTATTGGATACACCATTTAAAAATTGGAAAAAAGACCTATCAAAATTTATCTGGTTGGGTAGAAAACCTACAATGAAAAGAAAATTGATGGTGGATGTGAAAGAAGGGGAGGGTTAGGTTTGCCGGACTTGCAACTACATTTTGAAGCTTCTGGTCTAACATGGTTAAAAGAATGGATCTTATTAAACAATAGAAGACTATTGGAATTAGAAGAACATGAATTAAGATTCAATTGGCACAGTTATTTGTGGTATAATAAAGTGAAAATAAATTCGCAATTTAGGAATCATATTATTAGGAGGGCATTATTGAGGATCTGGGGTAAATACAAAAACAATTTTGGTATTAGAATTCCAGGATGGTTATCTCCACAAGAAGCTTTTCATAGAAGGTAATTAGGATCTTTGAAAAAGTGGATTAGATATAAAGATCTATTGGAAAATAAACAAGGAAATTGGGAAGTAAAAGAATTATCTAAATTGGAAGAAGAAGGTATTAAAATGTAATGATTAGCATATTTTCAATTAAGAGAAAGATTAGAGATGATAGAAATAAATATGATTTTGAAATAAATGAATCTGAATTAGGGAAGTTATTATGTAAGGAAAAGGACAATTTAATAGCAAGAATATATAAATTAATATTCTATTATACAACAGAGGATGAACTAATAAAAGATTGTATGCTAAAGTGGGCATGGAATATGGGACATCCTGTACAATTAGATCAATGGGAAAAAGTTTGGAAATCTGGATTAAAATTTACAAATTCTTACGATTATAAAGAGGATTTTGTTAAAATGATGTGTAGGTGGTATTTAACCCCTGTTAAATTAGCAAAAATATATAAAAATGTCAGTAATAAATGTTGGAAATGCAAAATACAAGAGGGAACATTTTACCATGACCTGTGGGAAAGCCAAGAGGTTTTGGATGTGTGTTAATGGAGAAATACAAAAGATCTTAAAAACAAAAATTAGGTTCAGACTGGAGTTATTTCTTTTAAACATGTTGGACTTTGAAGATAAAGTGGAAAAAGAAAATAGGATATTGTTAACTTATATGGTGACAGCAACCAGGATAACTTATATGAGATACTGGCGACAAAATTCAGTTCCATTAATAACTGAATGGATGGAGAAATTGATAGAATTGGCAAAAATAGACAAATTGTCAAATTGGTTGAAGGGTAATTCCATACAAGTATATTTAAAAATTTGGAGACCGTTTATACAGTATGTGAAGGACAGATTTGGTGAGCAAGTGCAATTAGGTTTTGATATATAGAGATTATTACCTCTGAAATTCAGAGATAAAATAATATATAAGGATTTTCCTTTTTTTTTTTTTTTTGAAGTGAGGCTTTTTCATTTGATCTTGATGTAATAAACTGATGTTTGAAAGTGTAGGAAGTCTGGAAGGGGGAAAGGGGGTAAGTAGTAAGTCTAATATCGCCTCTTCACTCCTCTTTTTTAACTTTTATGTATTTATTAATTTATACTACTATCTTTTTTCCTTTCACTATGCTATTTTATTCCTTTTTCTTCCCATTTAGTATATTATGTAATTGGGATCGATTAAGAACAGCTATAAGTAATACACTATGGTGTGCTAGAGATTTTTTTTTGAAACTGTATCTTTTTCCGTTCTTTCTTTCTTTCCTTTCCTTTCCTTTCCTTTTCTTTTTTCTTTTTCTTTTTTCTTTTTTTTTTACTTTTTTTCTTCTATTTTTTCTTTCATTCATCTAAGTTTGGTATGTAAGTGTTTGTAATTTTTTTCTATTTGCTTTAATTTCTTTTCTGCTTTCTTATTGTCTAATTATTGTGGAAATTTGATAGAAACAAGTATATTAAGTTATTTCTTACATTACTATTATGTTACTATTTTTGTTTGTTGAATTAATAAAGAATATTAAAATATAAAAAAAAATTAAAAAAGAGAAATAATTGGAGTAGGGTGAGCATTACAGGAAATCATCTTGCCCACAGGCTCATGTGACATTTGCAAATCGTGACAAACTCATTTATATATGCCGGTGTTGGTACACTTTTCTATTAGTATCAGACATTCAGAGTCATTTTTCTCTGGCATCCACATTTGATCAGGTGACTTTAACTCAGGGGAGAGAGACCTGTGCCTATCCTTATGTTGTGGCACTCTGCCTTCATCATTCCTGATCACTGTCCATTTTAGCGGTGATAATGAGACCTGGAGTTCAATGACCTTTGGGCACCCACAGCTCCTCAGCCACTGATATAGACCTTACCTTCTAGAAATGGTAGCTATTTTTTTTTAATTTCCTATCCACCTCAGAACGTAAAATATTTGGCAGATGAAAACTAGGACACAAGTGGCCAAATATCATCGGAGTGTGGTCAACATGACAAAAGTTTTTAAGGAGGAAGAACAGATAAGATAGGAGAATGTCCAGCAGTTTGGATTTACCTGAGCCTACAAAGAAGGGCAGGATTTTGCCTCCTCTTCGCCTCTTGCCCCTGCTGAGTTAACTGAGTGTGAACAACTTTTGCTCTGTTTCATTTTGTTTTGTGCAGCAGTTTTGTGCAGTTTTGGTTGGTTTTGTACAATTTTGTTTTGTGCAGCATTTTTTTTTCTGTTCCGTTTTGTTTTATGCAGCAATTGAAGTAAGTTGAGGACAAAGGGGGAAAGGGGGAAGAGGAGAGAGAAAACGGGAGATCTTAAAAGCATCTCAAAAAGTAGGATGATGGAGGATTAATCAGGACTGTCCCTGTCAAAACGGGACAGTTGAAGGGTATGCAATCATGGTTAAATATTATGTGAAAACATGTGTGGGAAAAGTATGGCCTTTGGGCCACATAGTTTCCAGGGCCATGTTTATGGCCCCTATGGCTCCCCAGGAGTCAAAAAATAGCAAAAACTCTCCACCTGCTTGCAAAAAATATTTTTTAAAAAATGCTCCAAAACGCTCTCTAAGGCACATGGAAAACACTTCCACCAGATTTTGGATGACTCTGGACTAATTTAGGCCCCACAAAAGCCTTTTTTAAAAAAGAAAGGAAGTGAACAGGAAGTAGCTTGCACTTACTTCCTCTTGTTTAAAAGGGCCTCTTCTGGAGCCTAAAATGGCCCAGGAAATCCCTGAAACATGGTAAAAATGCCCACTATGACCCCTAAAGGGTGCTTAAGAGCAATGCAAACTTTTTTTTAATTTTTTTGTAAAGGTGGGGATGTAACTCTTCAAGATTTCCTGGGGGATCAATCTGGTACCCTAGAGTTCCATAGCTGCCAATCGCAACGCTGAAAGAGTATTATTTTCACCCCTCCTTCTGCATCCCTTTCTGACCTCTGATTCCCATCTTACATCATGACGACATAAGCCATGCACAGAAGAAGGGCTGTCCTGCCCCATTTAAAAGCACAAATTAGCTGGCACTGGGAGAGGCTCCACAAGGAAGGGGGATGCAAACTCCCACAGTGGAGATGAGTGGTTGTTTCCCCTTTATATATGGGAAAAAGTGTGAGAGAGCAATGGATCACCCACATAGAGTAATTAATGTGCTAGGGAAAATTTCACCAGCCTACTCTTTACCCACAACTAGAATCTAACAGAGAAAGAAATTAAACTTAGGCCATTTCCACATGGGTTAAATAAAACGGTGCAGTGTGTCCTCCATGGAGGACATCTGCACCTTGGAGCGGACTGGGTCTGGACTACTTACTGTAGATCCGCACCTCAATCTGCTCCGGAGCAACCCCAAGTGGCCCTCCAGCGTGCTTTTGAAAAACCTGATTTTTCAGGTTTTTCAAAATGCCAGCGCACACCATTGCATGCCTGCTCTCCGATGCAGATTTGCAGGCTCGCACCAATGCAACCCTGCGATCTGCGGAGGGTGGGCTTTAGGCTGGTAAGCTTCAGCGGTTGGTTGAGACCCACAACCAACCAGAAGCCGCCATTTTGGACGCCAGAGCAGTGCGGATCTACTATCATGCACTGCTCCTCCTCACCCCGGACAGGAGTGGACCCAAAGAAGATCTGGTGAGTAGCGGCAGGGAGTGAGTCCCTCGCCGCATGTGGAAATGGGCTTAGGTCCTTTCTGCATCATACCCCATTAGCACGTTCTTCGGTTACAATCCCAGTATTGCCATTCATGCGATGGTAACAGGTTAAAAATGCTCTCTTCCACACCCTTCCACCTTAACCGGATGAGTAGCAGTATTGCCACCAGTGTTCCTTCTACACTACAGCCTCCTCGACCAATCCTTTTCCCTGCCTTCCCCCTGCCCCACTGCCCCTGATTGGTCTTTCGTTGTTGTTCTTGTTTTTGGGTGGGGAGGAAAGCCATACTAGCACAGCAATGTTGTAACAGCTTGACACTCCAGTACACTATTGCACTTTTGCACTATAATGCTTAAAAATGTATTTTAAAATAGAAAGTTTTAATACAAAGTAGAAATTTAAACATAGAGGGGTCATAGTATTTGAAGTTACCATGCCATGGGAGTAGCCAAGGGAGGGACAAGCTGGGCACACCCATACCCCACCCATTCCTGGATCCAGGAGGACAGGAAGCACAATCAAGTGCTATTACAGTAATGCACTGAGCAGGCTAATGGGATTGAAGCACTAAAGAAGGCTTATAGCAGATTTTTTTTTCTGGAAATGGTATAAGGTGGTTTTGCAACGCTTGGGGATGGGATACCAACTGGATAGTGGTGACGTCAGGCAGTAGCATGACTCCTGGACCGGAAACAACCTGCTGCTGTTGCGGGATAGCAACATCATATGGAAATGGCCTTTGTCTTCTTTATACGATACACAGCAGTAGTTTTATTCACAAATACTAGTGCATAATCATCTTCTTGAAAAAAAATGTAAGAAATGATGGAAACTACACAGTATGAAGAAACTTGGAACAATCTTACCTAGACAGGCTTTTTTCACTCATGCTTCATGAATGAGACTCGGGCACAAAGACAGAGAGAGAAAGATGAGGATAGATAAGACCCCAGAGAAGAAAAGAAAGCTGTGTGATGCAGGAAGTGAGTGGCTGGGAACAAGCACACAGAAGAAACAGGAAGTAGGAAGTTGCCATAAACATGCTATGCCTAAACTCCTAGAAAGTGACATGCTATCTAACTATCAGTGAGTTTAGGGATTGCACAAGCTGCCTCATTTTAGACAACTGAAGAGACATTTGTCCACAAGAGTTTGGGGACATACTCTTCTCTGGAACTTTACTTCTGAGATTGTCTATGGTGTGTTATGTTACATGTGTTGTTTAACTGAATTATTTTTGCATACAAACATATTTTTTCTGTTGCCCACTGCCTTGACTTCCCTTTAAGGGGAAAGGTAGCATATAAAATAGGCAGGTAAACAACAAAATTAAAATATTAGATGAGGCATACACTCCTTGTAGAATTGGGTGAAAATCATATATCCCTCCAATTACTGTTGGACTATGCTTCCCAGCTTTCATCACCACTGGCTTTGCTGGCTAGAGCTGCTGAGGCTTGTACTCCATCAACATCTGGAGAGCCACATGTTTCCCATCCGTTGCAGAACATCTGCTGCACCTACAAGAAGACAGAAAGTGGTGTGAAGCAGCTGCAGAGTATATTTGAGAATGAAACATCTTAATTTCATTGTGCCAATCTGTTCTGCATCTGGCTACAAGTTATGTTCCAGGGATATCCTCCTCAATAGCACATCTGAGGGTGGTGAAACCAGCAACTGTAGAATTCCTACCTAGATAAAACAACACCTTCTGCCACCAAATTCTTCTAGACAGTGTAGTACAGAGTAGGAGTGAAAACAAATCTCCAAAGTAAATCCAGTAACTTTTTGGGAAAAAAAGAGAACACACTAAATTTACTTGCAATGTGTCGTGCCTACACTGAAGCCTACCTTATTGTAGGAGTTTGAATAATGGCAAAGTATAAGGTGGAAGGTATGCAATACTTTTAAATAGGGATGGAAGAGACGGAAATTGTCACTTATTTCATTCTCACATTTTCTGTGATTCTTCATATTTTGGGACATTTTTTCTGAAAAATTTATTTGAACAAAATGCAAGGTTTCATGCATTTATTTTTTAAGGGAGAAAGAAACAAAATGTTAAAAAGCAAAAATCTGCAAGGTTTGAAAAAAAAGTTTTCAGAAACACTAGGGGATGTTTTAATAGAAAAATCATGTCTTTTTGCGCAAATTCCCCAATTTTACATTTTTTTAAAAAAAATCCACGTTTCTGTGTACAAAGATTATTGTGTTAAAAATGCTTGTTGCACAAAAATCAGTTTCATTGCAAAAAAAAAAAAAAAAATTCATGCAGGGAAAAAAAAGATGATTTTCTTACAAAAGCCCTCTGTGTATTTCTGCACAGAATGATTTCCTGAAACATTTCAGAATAAGAAACTATTGGTTGAAAATTGTCTGGAAATATCCATTTTCTTGCACAGTAGGGAGAAGCTTCAGGAATTGGCTGTAGTGCGTGAGGGCATGGCCAGGGGGCATGGCCAAGGCAGGCAAGGCATGGCTACAGGCTGGGACACCCCAAAAACATTGCCACCCAGAGAGAATCACCCCCCCTGCCCCCACTTCCCTACACGACTGAGTAGATATTATGGGAAGTACCTCATATGTCCTTTTTCTATGCTGCC
The DNA here is from genome assembly GCA_030412105.1 of Cyclura pinguis. Classification (NCBI taxonomy): domain Eukaryota; kingdom Metazoa; phylum Chordata; class Lepidosauria; order Squamata; family Iguanidae; genus Cyclura; species Cyclura pinguis. The sequence goes on from CM059599.1 coordinate 207,878,254, forward strand.
CTTGAAAGCAACAGCTGCATAGAAAAAGCAAAACACACAATTAGACCATGAACATTATAGTTAGATATATATATTCTGCAGGATAGAGCTGCATCCTGCAGAAGCAGTATAAGGAAGTAAAGAACAGCGTTGTCATATGGACCCCCACTATTCTTATAGGATGTCTACTCCCTGACTTGCTGATTTTATATGTATCTATACCTAGGCCAGTGTATGGTTTTTGCTCTTCTCTATCAATGGAAGCATGCATGGCGGAGAATATCGTCTACATGCTCCAAAGTTTACTCTGGAATTGGTAAGAAAATATTAAGTCAATGGCCATGTGTGTCAGCAATCTGGCAGACAGAGCATTCACTGTTGCAACAACAGGTCTGTAAATAGGATCAGTGTTAAACTTGTGATTTAGCTTAAAACAGAGTTGCATAATGGTTTTGGTAAACATACAAAATACTGGCTTTTCCATGAGATAGTCACTTCTGTTGTTTGAAAACTGTGTTGTTGTGTACCTTCAAGTCATTTCTAATATGTGGTGCCTCTAAGGTGAACCTATCACAGTTTTCTCCTGTCAGGATTTGTTCAGAGTGGGTTTGTCCTCTCCTTCCTCTGAGGCTGAGAGAGTGTGACTTGCCCAAGGTCACCCAGTGGGTTTCCATGGCTGAGCAAGGATTGGAATCCTGGTCTCCAGAATCATTGTCAAATACTCAAACCACTAGACCACGCTGGCTTTCTATCTGAACATTACACATTAATAAATTATTTTGGAACTTAGGACACAATCCTGTAGATAATGGATTGACACTGAGTACCTCTAAACTGAAGGAGATTTGCTTCTGAACAGATTTAGGAACATATATTTACCCCTATTAAAACTGTGTTTTGACCTCCTGCTTTTACCATTTTGAAAACAGTCCTGTGTGTACTGAGAGTTCCAGTTATCTTTGAGAACCTGTGATGACAAGACAGAAAAAGCCATCTTTATTAAGCAAGGAATAAGCCATTTTTTTCTTTTCTAATTAAAAGTCATAATTACATTTTTGATTAACTCATAATTAACAATAATATAGATTTGTTATCAATTTCTGGCATTCTCCAGTATAACACTGGAGCATGACAAATTTAACTTTCACTAATTTAGATATTTTTAGTCATTAAGATAAGAGCAGAAGGTACTAAAACCAATTTATGCTTAACAATCTATGCAGATTTACATATATTTGACAGTTTCTTTGGAGGAAGCACAAACATGCCATAAACACTTCCCATAAAGTCTAAAGCAAATGAAGACTGCGCTTTTTAGAGAATCCTGCTCATTAAAAAGGGAAATGAACTCGGCATCATCAGAAACTTTATGTGTCAAGATTTCCATGAGTGATGACTCTTTCCCTACCCCCAAATTTGTGGGTGTTCTTCTGTTTTGAATTAATCTGCCTTTCCAATCAAATACTGCTAAGTATTCATAGACACACACAAAAAACTGAACAGCTCCTTTCTAGAACCACAAGACTCTTTGGAGTATGCATTACATTGTTATTCACACATTTTGAAATGTGAACTATCCTACCTTCATTATTTGCCAGTTCTGCTTAGAGTACAGCATGGAGCACACTGGCTTTCCCTGGAGATGGATGATTTATTGATTTCAGTTTCACTCAGTTTCTCATTTTTCCATCTCGTCTCCACATCAACTGGTGAATATTTTTAAAGTCTTCCTGGATAATAGTATGACATTCCATGAACATTATATGCATGTGAGGCTGCATATTTGCCCTATGTATGAATTTTGGTAAGCAATATTCTCTACTGTAATGAATTTTTGTGCACATGTTTTCCATGATATGTACATTTTTAAAAGGGGGGGGGGAATGAACATCATAACCTAGAAAAAGTAGAGATAATGAAGTGAATTTATGTGTCAAGACTGCAATGGTTTGGCAGAATAAATTAAAAAGCGTGCATCAAAATGAGGATCAAACTGATTCTACTTCCTTCCCTAATGTTTTTGGTTCACTACAGTTTCTTAACAATTTTGTTGATGTAGCTATGTACCTTCAAGTTAACTCCAACCTATGGAGACCCAGTCATGGGATTTTCTTGCCAAGATTTATTCTGGGGAGGTGTGCCGTTGGGTTCCTCTAAGCATGGGAGAATGTGACTTTGCCCAAGGACACCCAGTGGGTTTTCATGTCTGATTGGGAATTCTAAACCTCGTCTCCAAAAGTCCTAATCCAAAACTTAAACCACTGCACTATACTGGTTCTCATTTTGTAACATTCTCCCCCCCCCGCCCCTCTGTTTCTGTACCTTTTATAGTGGTTCTCCAATTATCGATTGAAACCTGTTAAGCAAAGTACATTGAGTGAGTCACCACAGTCAGTACTGGGTTTGTACACAGACTAGGTGAAGAAAAATTCAGGGCCTGCAATTATGGGGAACCTCTAATGAAAAGAAATTATGTCTTTGGTGGGGTATCTTACAAAGGCCACTGAAAGCACCAAGTTATAGGAATGTCCTCTAACATTCATAACCTTCATGAAAATAAAAAAATAAAATCATGCCTTCAGCATTCAAGACATTGAAGAAAACGAGACTAGCCGTCTGATTCTTTGTCTTTCAGATTTTAATGGGCAAAAGTAATCTGTGTAAATGTACGTGTGTGTGCTTGCATGTGTGGTTTTTCTGTCCAGAAAATGTATTTCTGAACAGAAAATGTTTACTTTGCAAGAAAAAAAAAATACAAAGACTTCTTTGCAAAATCCAAGTAAACTATATTTTTACACAAAAATATGTGTGGTTATATAAATTTATGCAATTTGTATAAAGACACAGCTTCCTTTACAGAAAAACTACATGCAGTTTCCCTAAACTGTGTACAGGAATCAGTGTATTATCTGCAAAACATACACTTAATGCCCAGAAATATGTTCGCCACACCATAAAGCGACATACTGTGCCCTTTTCTTAAGACATCAGATCTGGCTACGGTGACACATGCCTTGGTCGCATCGTGGTTGAATTACTGCAATGTGCTTTATGTAGCGCTGCCTTTGAAGAATGTTTGGAAACTTCAGCTGGTCCAAAGAATTGCAGCCAGGTTGTTAACTAGGGCTGGCTACAGAGATCACACTACTTCCCTGTTGCGAGAGCTCCAGTGGTTGTCTGTCCATTTCTGGGCACAATTGAAAGTGCTGGTGATGACCTTTAAAGCCCTACACATCTCAGGCCTAGGTTATTTGAAGGAGTGTACTTTTCCTTAAGAACCAGCCCAGGCTTTGAGATCTGATGAGAAGGCTCTTCTCTTGGTTCCACCATCCTCACAGGTACATCTGGTGGCACTACAGGAGAGGGCCTTTGCACTAGCTACCTCCAGGCTCTCAAACTTCCTTACCAGAGAAGTCAGACTGGCAACTTCCCTAGTTTCTTTCCACAGTCAAGTAAAAGTGTTTTTATTCCAAAAGGCATTCAGTATGTGATTATGGCCATTTCCGCACTACACTGTTATAGTGCTATTATTCCACTTTCAACATCCTGTGGAATTCTGGGGTTTGTAGTTTCCTGAGGCCAAAGAGGTCTCTGGCTGAGAATTCTAAATGCCCCTCCCTAAACTGCAAACCCCAGGATTCCATAGGATGTTGAAAGAGGAATAATAACACTATAACAGTGTAGTGCGGAAATGGTCCATATGTGCTCTGTCTAATAGAATGTGCTGGATATTGTTAATTGTGTTGCTGATGGGTGTGTGAGTTTTCTATTATGTATTTTAACGTTGTTTAAATTCTTTTTGATTGCTTAATCGTGTTTTAACTTTTGTATTCTGTGGATTTTATCTATATTTTTTAATTATTGTAAGCCGCTTTGAGTCCCAAACTGGGGGAAAAAAGTGGGATATAAATAAGACAGTGATGAGGATGATGACGATGACAATGACATGATGACAACAACAACAATATATGTTGTGCAAATGAATTTCTCCAAGGATTTCCTAACGTGCAAAGATTCTTTTGAATGGTCTCCTTTCTCTTTGTAAAGTGTCTTAAATGCTGAGGCACTCCCCCCCCCCCATCTAACGCATGAATATTAGCCAGGATTCCTACCAATCTGTATATGAGCTCAGAAATGGATAAATTAGTGTAGTTCTGATCTATATCAATCTTGCTTATGTTAATTCGTAACTCCACTCCTACAGCAAAGCTTGGGGTGAGGCAGTCTTAAACCAGTAAAAAGAATGGATCATGCATGAAAATGGAAAGAATATTCAAAAACATTTCTTTTAAAAAAAGAAACAGTTGAAAATGTGTTTCTTGGGTGTTGGGAAATCTTCATGGGAGGAACCCTGAACTGATGTGAATCTTCACCATTTGGGATTTATTTTGATCAAAATTTGCACTCTTTTCGTTGTTGTACAGTAAACATCCTTTTCTGTGTAAATGTATTTTCTGTTCAGAAAAAAAAATGTTTCCTGTGTAGAAGATTATGTTTTCTATGAAAATTAAAAGGAATCCTGAAACAGTGTTTGAAAACTGTGCGGTCAAAAGAAAATTGCTAAAATACTTCAAGAATAAAATTAGTGAAGAATTAAATTGTTCTGATGCATAACCTATACTCAGGGCAAGGGCCTACTGTCATGACTGAATATCAAGAAAGGGAATGATTTCCAACTGGTAAGGGGGTCAGACAAGGCTCTATTTTACCACCCTATCTGTTTAACTCATATGTTGAACAAATTATATGTAAAACAGGATTAGACTTGGAGAAAGGAAGTGTGAAAGCTGGAGGAAGGAACATCAACAATTTAAGATGTGTAGATGACACCACACTTCAACAGAAAATAGCAAAGACTTGGGACAACTGCTGAAAAAAGTCAAATAAAAAAGTGCAAAGGAAGGTTTACAATTGACCCCTAAGAAAACAAAACTAATAAGCACAGATTATTTACATAACCTTGAAGTAAACAACGAAGACTTTGAAGAAGATTTTTTAAATTTCAAATTCTTTCAACACCTTAAATATGAAGAAGTTTACAAATGTTGGTAAGCTCATATTTAAAATGTAGAGAAACAAAATGCTTGCTAGAAATGCCAAAATATTTCAGTCTTGCTTTTGTTGAATTTGACTGAATTGGAGCTGCATTTTCTTCTCCCCGTTGCTTAAGGTCAGGTTGTGAGACTCAGTGCTTTCTTCCCACACAGTAAGTTCACAAATGTCCACGCATGTTTCTGAATTTGTGCATGTATCTGCAACATTCCCCTCTCAACCAATATATGATGCTGCATATTTTATGTTAGGTGTATTTTAGCCATGAAGAATATATCAAAATATATCCAAAATATGTACATTTTATTTCTTGGAAACACTCTGCACACCTTAAAAATGTAGGAATGCCAAGGGAGAGGTGCTCATTTTCTCATATCAGTTCTGAAAAACTGAAACTGATTTTTTCACTGGAATGGTTGAGTTTACAATAATGGCCCTTTTCACATGTGGGGGGGGGGGGACGGGCGAAAACGCCCAAAAATGGAGCTTACCTGAAACTTACCAAAAATGGAGCTTACCAACTCGCTGCTCCGCAGTCCTCCGGTGTCTCAAATGGCGGCTTCCGGTTGGTGGAGGCTCTCCACCAACCGGAGAAGCTCGCCAACTGGAAGCCCGCCCCCGGCAGATCTGCAGGCACGCACTTGCGCGCGCCTGCAGATTCACTTCAGAGCCGGGCGACGGAGCGGTGCAGGGCTGCACGCTCCGTGCTTTTTAAAAACCTCGAAAAAGAGGTTTTTAAAAAACATGCAGCGCGGCTAGTTCCGGCCGCTCCTGAGTGGATTCTGGTGTGGAACTACAAAAAGTAGTCCATGCCAGTCCACTCTAGGATGTAGAAGACCTCCTTGAGAGGTCGCTTTGCACCATTTCAGAAGCCCGATATGGAAATGGCCAATGTCTTGTCATCCCTAATTCTCACCTCTCTCATGGAAGGCAGCTTGCTGAAGCATAGTCTGTAACTTTCATATCCTAGATACAAATTTTTGAGTTCCAAATTGCCTACTGTTTCTTCCAAAATAGAAGCTATGCATTAGAGATCTTTTGTGGTTTTGTTCACTTTCAATTATCTCCCAGAGAGCACTGCACAGTTTTCTTTCATTGTACTTGCACTTTTCTCCCTTGCTCCATTAATTGTGGGCTGTTTCTTTATTTAATCGCACAGAAAATAAATAAATAAATAAATAAACAGACAGACAGACAGACAGAAATGCCTGTATAAAGTTTTTTTTTCATATGGCTTTGTATGGAAAAAAAACCTCTAAATGGTAGAGATTAAGACTGATGGATCAATATATTTCTGGTCTATGCCAGTTTTGTGGTCATTATCAACACTGTGGCTCCCTTATCAACTCATAAGTTCTTTGAATAAAAGGGAAAAAAAGCAACGTGTTGCCTGCACTCTATTCACAATTCATAGTATGTCAATATCTTTATTAGGCCAAGGAAAACATCACAAAATGGCACATAAGCATTTGAAAGTGCATTACAAAAAAGTGTTGAGGAAGGTAGGGGAAGAAGGAGGGAAAAGCTCACCCAATGTTGAAGTTATGAAGTCTGCCTGGTCATTTTTTTAGGCAGCAGCTGCTTCTGGAGATGTAAATCTTTGGTCATTTCCGCACGAGAGGGGAGGAGCGTGCCACTGCATGTCAAAAGTGGTATTTTTATACTCCAATTTGGAAACTGAATTCAGAAATTCAGAAACTATGCTGTGTGCACTCCCCCCCGATTTACATCGTACTACTGCAGAGAACAGTGGTTGCTGCATCCATAACAGCAAGTCCCTTGCTGTTTTTTACCCTCCCTCACCCCGTTTCTTTTTAAACACATTTCTGTGTTGCTATGTTTGTGTGTAGGAATGTATGTTCATTGATACATGGAAAAAAGCACATTTTAACAGTCCATTACTAGATCCACTGTCTTCCCGCTGTCCGTTTAACACAGAAAGACAATAATCATGGCAGCCTGTCCTTTGATGGGTGGAGAGAGAGAGGGATGGAAGGGATGGTAGGAACAGCCTGGGAACACCCATGCTTCACTTCTGTGTTGTGAATCGATGCTACGCTTCTGACTGTGGGCAAAAACCAAAGCAGAACTGGTTTGGAAGATTCAAATTGGAGTTTTTCTAGTTTTCACATACAGTGGTTTCACATCACAGTGAACTGCACTGAACCATTCTACGAGCTGAGGAAACATGCAGAACCACGAGGAAAACTACGAAGCTAAAATGGTTCAATGTGCAGATGGGAGGGTAAGAATTCAACTCTGCTACGGTGCATCAACCTTGTGTGGAAATGGCTTTTGTTTACTTCATTCTCTCACACACAAACATGAACACAAACAAAATGTTTTCTTCTTTTTAAAACAGGGGCAGTCCCTAGAGATTATGTAGGCACAGTGAAAGTCCCCCAGTCTCCACTTGCTCGGCAGCAGCTACTGCAATTGGCGGGACTTTTTCCCCCTGTTGCTCAGGAAGCAGCTAACTGACATTCCCACTCACCCCTTTGAGTAAGCAATCCCCAGCATGAGGGCAAATTACAGTGGGGTCTTGTTTCTGCCTGTTGTGCCAGAGATCGCCCAAGGGAGGGGGTGGAAATGGTAATTGTCTGATCCCTATGTGACAAGGGAACAGACCTCTGTCAATCACAGCGTCAAAGATGAAAGGAAGAAGACCTCGTTGCAGATGGAAAGACTCAATCAAGAAAGCCACATCCTTGAGTCTGCAAGACCTGAACATGGCTGTTGATGATAGAGTGATTTAGAGGGCTAGCATTCATGGGGTCATCATAAATCAAAGTCTCAACATTTGATGGAAGTTAACAACCACACAACCACCCAGCCACCCACTCCCAATACTGAATACCTGTTCTCTTGCTGCTTGTAACGGCTTGCTTGTAAAAAAGGAATGCTGCTACAGCCACTCATCATGTTAAAGGCAGCAGCCTTTCCATTCCTGTACTCAGTAGTTGCTAGTTTGCATGTTTGTCTCTAAGAAACGAGAGAGAACATGTATTCATTTCCTGTTTGTTGGCCTTAACCACACCTTCTCTTTGTGCATCAGCTAGTCTGCTGTTAGTCTGAGGCTCTTTCTGCAACTTACCTTTTCTCAGCACTGGGACGCGGGGATCGCACGAGCAGCCTTTTGTGAGCCTCTTGTGCCCCTGCTGCTTCGGCTTCGCAGCTGCTGCCTGCTGGCTGGCAGGCAGCATGAGGGCTCCACCTCTTCCTTCCGCAGCGCAGCCGGGCATTTTCCCAGGCTGCACTGGGGCAGGAAGTGCAAGCGCCGCAGCTCTGGAGCCTCTGCATGCACAATAAGTGCGTGCGGGGCCCCGGAGCAATGCACGATCGTGCACCATTTTCAGCTACAAGCCAAAAATGAAATAGTGCATGATTGGTGCCTGCTGGCCCTGGCAGCGTCACGCAATTGCAAGGAATGCTGGAATGCTCCTTGCAATCGTGCTATGCTCCAGAGGCCCTTTTGCATGGCAAATGCCATGCAAAAAGGGCCTGAGTCTTTCGCGCTCCCTTTTGTTGTCAGAAACTCTTCTCCATTTCTCTCTTCCATGCTTGAAGTGCACGTATCACAGATCCTCCCACCTTGAAACCTTTAGTATTTGCAAGTAAAGGTTACAGATACAAGCACATGCAAATACCCACAGACAGATAATACAAAAAAAAAATGGCTAAATCTATATCTCTGCTTGTACTTATGTGTGTGGTATAGTGGTGTGGGACTGGTTGTTTCTCACCTTTTGTTTCTGAATTTGTATTACTCTGCTTGTCTGTCTCTCATATTTTCCAACACATTGCTGGAGCCTGCAGCACTCAACACACACACAAACAAATCTCTCTACATAGCAGCCATCCTACTATGGAATAGAGGAGAAGAGAGAACAGCAGTATAGTCCTTCTCTTGTCATTCAATGCTTATACAGCCATTATGTCTTCCTTCTTCCTACATTCGTGATCAGGAGCAAGACAGCTGACTCCTGATGGTCTTGATTTGCTGTCAGCCCAAGAATCTGTCTTTGTCCCCCTCATCACATAGTTCAGCCCATCTATGAGCCTGCTGTGTTCCATCATGTTTCCATACTGATCGAAGGATTTTTTTAAAAAAGAAATGCACATAAATTTTCAACTATTTTCTTATAAACTATACAATACTAAATGCATTTCAAAATGCACACTTCTAAGCATCTTTTGTCTTAAAATACTAATTTAAAAATGAATTTTCATCAGTGCTAGCTAGCAGAGTCAGTTGTCAGAAAGAAAGAAAAAAAGGGGAGTTGCAATTCCAGCACAACTTTAAGGTCATGCATTCTCCAGCCCTGGTATTCAGTGAAAGCATAATAGGAGCCCTTTCAAATATTCACTCTGAGCATACTAGTTGAACATAGGATGTATTGGCATGGGGTGGTGGTGGTTATGGGAGCAGACCTCTCCTCATGAATTCATTATAATACATCTTTATTAAAGATGTAAATCTTCATTTATTTCATCCTCACATAACAGAAGAAAGAATTTCATTTTTTTTCTCTCAGCAGCACTAATTTATGAGTTTTGCGCAATTTAAAAATGACATTTGTTCATGTTGGGAGATGTGTTTTAACATAAATGTCATCCTTGCGCAAAACCCAACAAGCTTTGGATTTTTTTAAAAAAATGTTTCAGTTTAGTTTTGTTTGCAAATTACATTGTTTTCGGCACAGATAAAATTTTCAGAAAAAATCCCAAAATGAAAAAAAAAAAAATCTCCTCATGGCTCTGGACTTTTCTCCCTGCAAAAAGCGGCCTGATGTGTGTAAATACCATTTCTCACTGAAGATAAGAAAACCTGGAGATATTGTTTACATGCCTAAATCCTTTAATTTTTAATCTCTCTCTCTCCCTCTGTGTCTCTCGCCCACACACACACACACACACACAATATATATACATAATGCCTATAGTGGAACAGTAAAGCAGAATCACCCTTGCCTTCATTCCACCTAGTAACCGTAGCTGTAAATTTTCTGCAAGATTGCTACTATATTGTCATTATTTGTTTCCTAATAATATGCTGACAGACAGTAAGGTGTAGTGGTTTGAGTGCTAGAGTAAGACTCTGGAAGACCAGAGTCTGAATCTCTGCTCAGCATGGAAACCCACTGGGTGAACTTGGGCAAGTCATACTCTCTCAGCCTTAGTGGAAGGCAGTGGTGAACCCCTTCTGAACAAAACTTGCCAATGAAACCTGTTTATAGGTTTGCCTTGGGGTCACCATAAGTTGGAAACAACTTGAAGGCATACAACAACAGTAGGGATGGGCCAACCGAATCCTCGGCAAGGATTCGGGATTCACAAATCCAAATCCCTGCAACAAAATAGGCAAACCGAATCTTTCAAATCCACCAACCAAATAGTTTTTTGGAGACCAGGACTCCTGAAAATCTGGGAGACCGGGACACCTGAAAACCTGGAAGACCAGACACATGTGCAGAGACGGCAAGTAGGTGAGTTTTTCCCTTGCAGTAATAATGGCCTTTGCTAACAATTTCAGAAATTACATCTGGGATTGTATTCTAATATATTTAAATTGAACATTTAATATTTAAGTTGAGCACTATTTTCTGTGCTGAAAAACAATGGCATGTATTAATGCTGGGGTCAGTGGGTCTGACGCCTATCAGAAGTGGTGGGGCAGAGGGCAAGGTCACACAATATCATCCAGTGACTGCCACATGTAGGCCAGTGTACCTCCTTCCACAAGACCGGTACCTGGTTGTAAATCTATAGCTAGAAGAGGATGAGAAGTGAAATGTCCGTCATGAGCCACATTGCAAACCATATATAGCAGAAAGGAAAAAATGTTTTTAAAAATTGGTGCCTCTGGGGCCTGCCAAAGGCCTGATTGGCTGGAAGGTATAGTCTTCTTGACATTTCAAGGACAGCTAAAAGATTCCTTGGCATAGCTCCCTTACAAAGCTCTTTCATACACAATTCTGGGGTTTGGAGTTTTACAAGGTGTCACAGCCTTCTCTGCCAAGGTGTGCTGGTGCATCATCAAACTGCAAACCCCAGGATGCCACAAGGAGCTATGCAAAGAAAAGCCAGTTTTGACCTGGATTATCTCTCTACTGTAGTATGTGGCCCTGTTTGCACAGGCAGGAAAATGTGGGACTAATCCACATTTTCCTGCCTGTGGAGAAAGGGCCTTCATGTCATTTTCAATCAGGGAAGATCCTGAGGCAAAACTATGACAAATGTCCCAGCCAGATTTCTTCAGAGGGAGGTTTGCCTTTGCCTAGGCTTTTGCTAAGGCTGAGAGAGTGTGTCTTGCCCAAGATTATTCTTCTTTCCCTTGCTTTTTAAACGCTTTTTTAAAAAAGGATTCAAAAGATTTGAGATTCGTGAGGTTCGTGGATTCCAAGAACCTTACATGGATTCAGATCTGGATTTGGATTCAGAAAATTCTGGATTCATCCCATCCCTAAACAACACCTAATATGTTTCATTTATACAAACATGTCTTCCTGTACACTGCACAGGTTTCTGTTCTCTCAGATTAGGGATGCTTTAAGAACATGTTCTCTTGATCTACCTGAACTAGTGGACAGATTGGATACTTCTGAATCTTGTCAGACAGCTTTGTTTTGTTTTTAAACAAAACAGACTGGAAGAGTGTATATTCCTGACCAGTACTATATAGACTTGTGGCAATGGATTGAAACATCTACTTTTCCTTTTTTTCTCCTTTAAAGACACACATGCAAGCACACACATTGCTCACTTTAGCTTTTTAAATGCATATATATTCAGTTGGCAATATAAAAAGAAGATACCATGAAAGTTAATACTTCCTTAATTTAAACTTTAGACTTTCTTTAAAGGCCATGTGGCATTTACCCTAGCAGTGTTAACAGTGATACTGTCAAGCTGTTTACAACACACGATATATATACTCTAATGTTTGTTTTCTCCCAAGGAAAGCTTTCAACCTACTCACTTCCTCTCATTCTCTCATAAGTTACTTAATTTGGTGTGTAATTTTCAGATTTGTTTCACATTCATATTATTTAAGGGTCATGCACACTCTTTATCCTTCTTTTATTACTTTCTGCTCCCCCTCCCTGAAAGCTCATGCTTGACATATGAGTAATGAAATGTGTTAAAATTCATAAGCAGGTTCATACATATAGAGTGAACAGCTTCTGTGGCATTAAATGACAACCCATAGGGAGAAGGAGATAAGATTCTTTCTGGCTCTTCCTTTTTCTCCACTTCCAAGCACAAAGAATACACTGAACTGTCATCCTCAGCATCAGAAGCTCAGTCATTTCTATTACATCCATTCCACCTAATCTGACAGTCTCCCTTGTCTGCTCCCTTCATCTCCTCTAGTACCACTTTATGGGAAATTAACTTGGGCTTTTCTTGTTTCTTAATGAATACTGGATTTGAATATCAACTGGATTTTTTGACATCGCCATAGCTTTTTGTGTATATCCCAAGTTGATTGACTGAAGGGAAACCTGAGGGCCATGATCTAGAAGAAGAATGCCATCAGAACATGGAATAGTTGCCTCAGCCCCATTCCCCTTTTCTAACACAACAGTTCCTTTCATGACCTCACTGTAAGACATTACACAAGGGCTGGCTTTTCCTGGAGAAAATCTCACAGAAACAAAGACAGTGAGTAGCGCTAGGTGTCTTTAGAAGTTGTTTCTATAGAAGCACCATGCCAAGGAGCCTACAGGTGGAGGCATATTGTGATGGAAAGAGACAAATGGAGGAATAGAGATGTGTTCCTCTTCCTTATTTCATCCCTACACAACCTATAGGTCTCTATTTGAATGACTTTTTACTTGATCTATATTCCATTGTTGTTCTTTGAGGCAAATCTGACTGATGGCAGTCTGAGATTTGATCAGTGGGGATTTACTATTGCCTTCCTCTAAAGCTGAGACAGTGTGACTTGTCCACAGTCACTCACTAGGTTTTTGTGGCTAAGTGGGAATTTGAAACCTATTCTCCCAGAGTTCTAGTCTACCATTCAAACCACTACAGCACACTGATTTTCTGATTATATTTTACTGTGAACAAAATTTCTTTGTTTGAAAGTAATCTCAGGCATGTGGGCCTTTGGGGAAGTCTTCCACATGGTGGGAATTAGATCTGGGGCATACAATCTCAGTGCTATGCAGGTACCATCTTATTGCTGGCTGATCAAACAACACAAATAATGTGCGTAGAAGTCTCTTCTTACTTTCCCTCTCCATTCATGGATAGAAGGGGGAATAAGGGCATACTCATTGCCTATGTTTGCTTTTTCTCCTGGACCTGCTCTTTTGACCTCTGCACATTCAGTAGAAAAACTGATGTTTTTTTTTTAAAAAAAAAGGTATAAGCCCCTTCAGGACTTTTTTTGAAACTGTTAGATCTAGAACACTATGTTCATCTGTGGTGGTGATGATGAGAGGAGAAGAAGCAGGAGATAATATTTATGCTTGGAAGCTTACACTATGCCCTCCCTAATCTACATCCTAACAGAACCCCTAAACTTGGTCTGTCTATGAGTGTATTCACATTACCAAGTTAAGCAGCTTGATAACACTTTAAATTTCACGGCTCCATCCCATGGAATGTGCGAGCTAAGAGGTACTTAGAATCCTCTACTGGAGCAAGCAGTAGTGCTTTACTTCAGGAAAGTGTTGGACTATAGCTATCTCTAGCAGAGAATGCTAAGTAGCTACAATCAGACTACACATCCACATCGCAAGACCCCATAAGATGGAAGCCATGGCAGTTAAACTGGTATAAAATTGCAATAATTGTGTAACGTGAATGCATCTATAAACAGGAATAGATAACACTTTTAGTCTTGTGGTTCTGACAGCATCATGTCAGAGTGTGTCTTGGACATCTGAACTGTACAAGATTAAAATCTGCCTATGTGTAATTTTTACACAGAACTGTAGTACTGTAGCAAAGCATCAGAAGACAAAGGAACACTGGAAAAATATGACCTAGCTAAATGTAATGCCTGCTGAATAACATCACATATTACTACACATATGCATGAAACACATTTTAAACTTTTGAATCAAATAGCATTTTGCAAAGAATCTGTTTAATTTTTTTAAAAAACACCCCATTAGTAGGTTGGTTGCCCAAATGGATCCTTTCCAAATTGTTTTTAAGAACAATCACTTAATACTATTATTCTTTTTCTGATTTATCTTCTGCTTAGTTGATGTGTCAGTCTAGCACTAGTTCCCCATCTTTTTCCTCCCCTTTCTTAAATTATGGTAGATGATCATTACTGATGTTCTGTAACCTCTGTAACAGATGACATGAAGTTTTAAAAAAATCCATTACTTTCTGTCCTTTGTTTATCATAATCTTCTTCATCCTTTTCAAAATCTTCATCCTTTCCAAGATCTTATCTGGGGACCTTATGTTCCTTTATCAAGAATTGTATTCTTCCCTCTTCCCTCTTTATGTCAAATGTCCATTAGCAAGTCAGAAAGAAAATGAGGACATGAACTGTTGTACTCCCCATTTATCTCAACAAGGGTTGGGATTGCAGTTCCCAGCACCCCAGGCCAATGGTTCTGGGTGTTTTGGTTTAGCAACATCTGAAGGGCTGCATAGTTTCTGCTCTTTAAGTAGACCAAGGGGAAGGCTGTTTATTTTTTTTCACACACTTCAGTCCACTCACCAAAGTCCCAGAGCAGTAATCCAATGTGGACCATTTCCTCTATAGAATGTTATAGTGCTATTATTCCACTTTCAGCATCCTATGGAATCCTGGGGTTTGCAGTTTAGTGCAAACTGCAAACCCCAGAATTCCATAGGATGTTGAAAGTAGAATAATAGCGCTATAACACTTTAGTACAGAAATGGCCTTGGACAAGCCTCTATTGACACCGATGGTTAAGCTTTTGTTGAAAGGCCCACCACTGTGCCTATGGGAGTGGGGGATGAGATCACTTTTGGTTGCAGCTGGTGGTGGAAGGGTTCATTCACTGCACACATGCAGGAGCAACAACAACAACTGATTTACTTCACAGTGATCAGGCTTTGAAAAAGCTTCTTTTTTCCCCCTCTAATAGAAACATATTAAAAGCCTAAGGAGGGGGTGGAATGGAGTGAAGATGAGAGAGAGGGAAGAGAAGAAAAAAATGGGGAGGGAGGGAAAGACTCACGAGACAGGGAGAAGAGAATGGGACAGAGCAAGGCTGTAGTTTTGGGTGGGTTAAATGAGGGCATTGCTCTCTTAAATAAAAATACCACTCCCCATGTAATTTCCCTTCTATGATCAGATTTCTAGCATTGAGAGGATGAAACACTAGGAATCATTCACATCTTATATCTGTTGTGTTTGCATTCACTTTGGAACTGCCTGCTCCTTCTTTGGATGCTAAAACTTGTAGTTATAAATGCTGAAATGTTAAGTCATCACAAGAGTCGAAATTTGGGAAGTGAAAGAAATTTTCCCGGGGGGGGTCAGATTTTTATTGGAGGAAGAGAACCTTAATTTTGCCTGACCTCTGTAGCTACACTTCCATGAAAGAAAAAATGGGGGAGAGTAAACGAGACAGTGAAGTTAACAGGAAATGGAAGCAACAGACACAAAGAGAAAGATAGTTCTGGACTCTTTGTTTGGCCTGTTGGCTTTTACCCAAAACTTGGCAGGTTACTTTTGATAAGAACAATTATAGGAACTTGCTGAAGCTATCGATGATTGAGCAGTGATGGGATGATGCATCAAGACCATCATCCCACCACCGCTACATTAGGGAAGGCTTCAGCAGACTGTTATATTCATCTTAAAAATGATTTGCCAAACTCTGCGAAAGCCCCAGCAACCACAGACAATGGCCTCTGGCAATTTTCCCTAAAGAAATGAAGGCCTTGAACCCACCAATTTTCCACACCTGGCCTATTACAACAGACATTACAATTAGTTGAATGGCTCTATTATCAGACTTGACATCTTGCGTAAAAGGAAATAAAATGTTATACTCAGTTCTGAACAGAGAAGTGAACTATGGTGAGGAAAAATCTTTTGCGGTTTCAATAAATTATAATTAGCCTCTTTATGATTGGAGGTGAGGGTTATCACAGCAATATAAATTCTGGTGGTATAGAATGAAAATATATAACTAAGCAACTGTGGGGGCACTGATGTCTGAATTTTTGCTGCGTCTTAGCGTAGGTTCAAACAGCAAAACAATAAAAATTATTTATATATACTCCGGAGGACTAATAAGGCTTTGAATT
This sequence comes from Cyclura pinguis, assembly GCA_030412105.1. NCBI lineage: Eukaryota > Metazoa > Chordata > Lepidosauria > Squamata > Iguanidae > Cyclura > Cyclura pinguis. The sequence continues at coordinate 207,894,544 of CM059599.1, forward strand.
TCAAATGTGAGCGTGTATGATTGAGCCAGATATTGTAATGTTTATGGAAATTGACACTTAACTTCAAATTGTTTTCCATTTACATATGCAGATTAGCTAAGCATTTTACAGACAACAGATTTTAGAGACCCTACAAATACTGCTCGGTTAGAGTGTCTAAGTAAACCAGAAAATATGCCTTTGGAAACTCTAAGGGACAGTATATCAAACAAAGTCGTCACTAGGAAAGCCTTGTGACAACAACTTTTTTTAGCTGCAGTTTAACTCATTCTGAGCAATGCCTATTTCTAGGTCATTCTCTTCCACTTGGAACTGTCAGCCTTTGACTACTAAAAAAGGCCATTTTCTATATGGCTTAACAGGGGACAGTGGTATGATAAGGCCTGCCTTACGGGTGGGAACTTTGTGCCCTCCAGATATTGCCTGGCTGGAGCTGCTAACTTTTCATTCTAGCATAGTTGAAGGTGAGGAATTCTGGGAACTGCAGTCCAAAAGCATCTTGACTTTTTCTCATTTGACCCGTGTCGCTATTTACATGCACGCACAGCCAATTATATACAAATAAGAAATCAAAAGAAAATAAAACAAAAGCACCTCTGGAAGCAATAATCTAGTGCAGACTAGAGATATAGAAAAGTCAGTAGCCCTTTCTGCAGCTTACCTTTTGCTGAAGCCATTCTGTGGGGACCCCGGAGTTGGCAGTCCCAGGAGGGGAGCATGACAGAAGCACTCCCCTCCACACCGGCTGCCTACTGGAAGGGAGGGAGTGCAGCCATTATGCTTCCTGACCTTCCACACAGCAGGTAAGTGTAGGAGGGCAGCAGGAGGACTGTGCAATCACGGTTCATTGACGGGAAAAACTCATCGGTGATTTACTCCACAATTGTGATGGGTGGCCACGGGATTGCAAAAGGATCACAACCATGTCATGAGGAACTGTTGTTGCGGTCTCATCAGGATCCTGTCACCATCGCTGATTGGAAGCGGGCTATGGAAAGGCTCAGAGTCTCCAATGCTTTTCTCTTTCTTTCAGTTCCACCTCCATTCTTGTCATATCTATTTTTATAAGTTTATGAGACTTTGGATTTGCTTCCTATGTGGAAATATGTATGTATTTTCCACAAGGAAGGCATTTATTTAAATATTTTCCTAACTGATAACATTTTGTACACATTTCTCTCCTTGACTAAAATGGCATTGTGTGCATTTTTCTGTTAGGTGCATTTTAGTTATATACATTTTTTAAAGGTGTGCCTGATTTCATATGTATGAACCATACCCAATCCCTGAGAAATGTACAGATTTCTGACACGTAATGGTCCTTCTCTCGCAACAAGTCTCAAGAGATGCAAAATGGGCCATTTCAATAAAATATTGAATGCTTTTCTTCCATACTGCAGATGTTTCTCTGAAACCATGTTCCAAATACACAATATCCCACATTCTGCAATCAGATAAAGCAGGATTTGTAGCTAGTATATGTTTGAGAAGATGTAAAAGGAATGTTACTTTGGCAAAACAGACTGAAATCCTAACTCTTCGGAGTTAATTTTTTTTTAAAAAAAATGTAACAATTAGCATATCAGGGACCTCTGAAAGTAATTAGTTACTATAACAGCTGTAATTTTGAAAAGTAATGCCATACTTCCCAATTTCTTCACAGAGCCAGAATAGTTATTTTACTTATTTTGTATTTTTGCACATATCTTGTTACTTGATTTTTAATCTACTATGGTCAAAGGAATAATACAATAAACATTATTTGGTTCTATTATACTTTTTTAAAAAATATATTTTTATTGAAAATTTCATTGCATAAAAAACAGAGTGGATATACTCCGTACAACCATGAAAGATTTGGAAGAAATAAATACTAGATTCGGATGGCATGGATATTTATGCTATGATAGATTAGCGGTGAATAAATAGTTCAACACTCATTGCATCCAGAAGACACTGTTAAAGGTTTGGCTACAAATAAAGTGGAAATATTATACAAAACTTCCAACATGGACTTCACCACGAGAAGCATATAAAATTGCTCCAATAAAACAAGGAAATTTATTAACATATAAAGACATATTGAAATGGGAAGGGGATAAACCAAGAATGTGTACAGTAGAAGAATTAAAGGCTGATGGATATGAGTTAAATTGGTTCCCACGATGAAAACTAAAAGAAAGTTTTAAAATGCATCAAAAACTATGGATTTAAGAGAAAAGAGAATGAATTGGATTTATTGATGAAGGGAAATCAAAAGAAGAGAATTTCAAAACTCTATAAACTATTGTTGAAAAGAGAAATGGAACCAGAAGTAGTTAAAGATACAATGGTTAAATGGGCTCAGAACATGGGACACACGATCAAACTAGAAGTTTGGGAGAAAGTATGGAAAAGTGATATAAAATTTACACCAAACTTAAATTTAAGAGAAAATTTTTGCAAAATGTTACATAGATGGTATATGACCCCACAAAGATTACAAAATATAACTAAAAAAGGGAACGCGAAATGTTGGAAGTGTGATGAAAAGGATGGGTCCTTTCTTCATACATGGTGGACTTGTGGAAGGGCAAGAAAGTTCTGGAAGGGGATCCATGACAAAATTCAAAGAATTTGTAAAATGAACTTTGAAATGATACCGGAATTTTATTCATTAAATATCTTAGGACAACAAAGGGAGATTAGAAGTCACCAGGAGATATTGTTATATCTGATAACAGCTGCAAGGCTGATATATGCACAACATTGGAAAGAAAAGAAAGATATTGATTTAGGAGAGTGCAAATTAAAAGTTCTGGATATGGTAGAGACAGAAAAGTTAGCATTTTCATTGAAAAATAAACCTATCCAGAACTTTGAAAGGGAATGGGAAGGAGTTTTAGATTGGATAAAAACATAAAGGTACTTGAAACCAAAGAAAGAGATCATGTAATCGCTTTTCTCTTCTATAAATGGAAACGTAATTGTTATTTTATTTTATTTTTTGGTAAATGGAAGCAACGAATACTCAACTGGAGAAAAATAATATGGAAGGGGGGGAGGGTGTAATATATCTGCCAACAGGGCTATTATACTTTTTAAATCTCAGTGGTATGAGCCACTGGCCCAGAGGAAAAACACACATTCTACCAGTCTATCTAATCATTGCCTCAGCACCAAAGCCCTTTTCAGACCTTACCTTTTCGCGGCGCTGGGGTGCGGAAGCCACGCAAGCAGCCTTTTGTGAGATGCTCTCATGTCCCCCCTGCTTCAGCTCAGCAGCCGCCGCCTGTTAGCTGCCTGCTAACAAGCAGGCAGCGTGAGGGTTCCTCCTCTTTCTTCTGCAGTGCAGCCTGGGATTTTCTCAGGCTGCGCTGGGGCAGGAAGCGCGAGCATTGTGGCTCCGGAGGCTCCACACACACGGTAAGTGCATGCGGGGCCTTGGAGCAATGCGCAATCATGCATCATTTTCAGCTAGAAGCCAAAAGTTAAATAGTGCGCAATTGGTGCCTCCTGGCCCTGGCAGCATCGCACAATTTGGAGGACATCATCTGGACAGCTCCTTGCAATTGTGCGACACTCCAGCAGCCCTTTTGCGTGGTGAATGCCATGTGAAAAGGGCCCAAGACAGGAGAGGGACAAGCATGAGGCAGCACTAACACCATGTGATATTCCTCCTCACCATTTGGTGACACCCCACACCTGGAACTAAAACTGCAGTTACTTCACAACAGGAAATTATAATGTAATGCAGCCCTACTGTTCCTATTAGAGAAATCAACCAATTATAACTATTTAGTTATTTTAACTAGAGACTTCCAAGCTTTGTGATATCCAGTAGAAAAGGGATGAGCAAAGAGCAGCCAGTGGCTTGCATGCAGTTCCCATTTGAGGGCAAAATTCTTTTTATAGTTTTTGTGGGATATGCAGCAGTGGTGTGGTCCTCCAAAGTCTCCTGGAAAGCAAATTCGGCCCTGTTGCTCCCCACAATTGTCCACTCCTGTGATGGAATGAGCTGATAGCAGAATGAGTGTGTGCATGTATAGACATATGTGCTTTTCAATCCATCTTTCTCCATTGTTCGGAAGGGAACTATACTCCCCCTCCACAACAAACAGCCTCCCGACTTAGTAGGGAGTCAATTTATGATCCGTAACAGTGGATGTAGTGCTGGTTGAGCTTTATCTTCTCTGATACACCACCTTTCGCTTTCTCAAAAGTCCATGTGGTTTCACAGTGGCTGGGGAAACCACAGGAAGGCCAGTCAAATCAGAAGGTGTCTTCTAGTTTTCCAGCTGGTTAAACACTGTGCCAGAACCTTATTGCTTCTTCCTGTTCTCCCTCTCTTAATTCAGGCCTTTGGCTGATTGTAATTCTGTAGGGTTATCCTTTTGTTTTGCATTAATCACATATTTGTTATCTTCATTTTCACAACTTGAGCAGTTTTGGCATGGGGCTGGATCCAGGTTGGAGGAGACAGGATTGGCCTGCCCATCATACCCAGTTTGGGGAAAAGATTCCTTAGGGAATCTTGGGAATATAGGCAATCAGTGTCATCTCCAACTTGGGGAAAATAGGATCTGCTCCACTTCCAGGAGGCAGAGGAACCACACAGTGAATTCTACTTAGGTGAAAATCCCATAAGGAGGCTGGGTAATAAGGTCTCCATTGATGGGAAGTCAGGTCATCTAATACCTGGATGAGGACCCATGCCAAGGCAAGACTCTATCTGTAATCAATAGAGTTGTGGCCTTTTCCATTTCAGCAACTGTTGTCAGTTTAATTTCACCTTCATGGTAGGTTCCACCAGGCAAATCTTCACAGTGGATTGGGGTGCAGGGAAGAGGAAGGAGTGGCCAAGATCCCCTTATAACTTTCTGCCAGGAGAAACATCCTATGAACAGAACCCATATCGTTATATTCTCAAGGGACAAGTTCTTGCTTACAGGAACACTGGATCCAAGTAAATATATTTGCATAAATATATAAAATCTGTGTGTTTTATTCTGCTGCACAAGATGGAATATTTATCTCAGGTTCTCCACATGAATAAAAAAAGGGGAGAACTAGTGGAGACTTTTCATTAAAACAAAATAAAATAAAAACATGACTACTTATGTTACTTGCAATTATTTGGTTCTGTGTCAGAAATCCCAGGGAATCTAGAGCAAGTCACATCTATGTAAATACCTAATTAGATTATTCATAGTCTCTTCTCCAGCATGTTGGTTACCTGGGAACAAAATCCATTGGGTTCAACCTGAACTTGCTTCCTTGTAAGTGTTTTAAGAATTACAGCCATTGTCACATTGATTTCCATGGGACTGCTGGGCAAATAACTTTCCCTAAGAAGGCAGCCCATATTTTATTGTGAATCACCATATAATCTAAGGCGATTCCCTTTATTGAAAAGGTGGTGCGGTTATTGTCACAGGAGATGACTATGCCCTGCAGGTAAAAATCGACATTTGGAAATGATATTAAGAGGGATATATCTCTGGCATTTTAGCACCCAACTGCAAGTGCATTGGATGCGAGCAAATTGATTTGCTGTATGCCTGCTAGACGGCGTACAAGAAAGAAGCTCATGTTCACATTTTCATAAGTTACCCTGCTGCAGCATAAATCACAGTCTGACAAATCTGTAGTGAGCAGTGTTCATTTTCCCCACCTCTCCTTTATGAGATCAGCTAATGAGAATAAACGGCTTTAATTTGTGCCTGTGCATTCCATTGCCGTTGTTCTCTTTGTAACAAAGGGAGAACAAAAGAAATAAAAGAAACGTAAATTTGAACGTGCTTCAGAGGGAGATTATTTCACTGACGAGGCAGTAAAATGTTCAAATAGAGATTGTGATAATTATACAGGAGCCACAAAATGAAGACAAAAGCAGCATTTTCTCCTCTTGGCAACTTGGGTAAATTTAAGCAATGTAATTTCAATACATAACACAGAAATACTCTATTAGCATAGGTGTGCTCGTACTGGAGTCCTGTTTTATAAAATTCATCCCTGGAATGGATGAATTTCTATGTGGAATGGAGGCATATTTTGTTCATCGAGTTTCTCAAAGCATTCTGGTTCTCTGCTCAAAGGGCTGCTTCAGTCCTGTAGTAGGTACCACACACTGCAATATTTACTAATATGTCTTTTGATTCCTCACAGCTGTTTATTGTTTGTTATTGTGTAGGCAAACTGAACATAAAGACTTGTAGATGTGCTTGCTTTGTGTTTCTTGTCTGGTGTAACCCAAAACATTTATAAATTAATTCTTGATTGTTACAAAATGATATGACCCAAAATGCATTGCCAACACTGAATTCAGTAATTGTACATTTAACTCTCTCAGTCTCCCTGCACAATCTCACTGTACATGCCTTTTGTAGAGACAATAGTATCCTCCCCATGCTTCGGTCAGATGCGTCTTTACTATCCAGGACAGGTTTGGGAATCATGCAGCCTTCCAGATGTTGTACTGCAACTCCCAGCAGGCCTAGCCAATATAGCCAATGGTAAGGAAGGCTGCAAGTTGCTGCCTAACATCTGCACATGATTCCCACCCAAATCTAGGACAACTTTCCTAGCAATAATGTGGTACAGGATGAAAAGACACGTGCTGTCATGACTATCACTGCTCTGAATTCTGATTCAAATTGACGTGATCATATTTTCTGGACTAATGTGTGGACTGGAACATGAAATGGCTAAAGTCTTTAGAATGTGACACATCTCTGAATTTTGTGATGGAGTTCTCGGTTCAGTAATGTGCCAAAATGTATTTTCAGGATAAATGCCTTTAGAATGCCTTCCTCAGGATAAAAATGTTTCGTAATGCATACTGTGTAAGAAAGTGCTTTTGAAATACTATCCACATTTATATTTGTATTTAAATACAATTTTCTCTCTGTTTTTTTTTCCTTAAAATATACTAAACATGATGAAATGGACCCAACCTTTCTCCGTCCTTTTTAAAAATTTCACTGAAAGTCAACAAAATCTTCCTGTGCTTTATGTTCCTTTTCTTATTCCTGTTCTTATTCCTTTTCTCAGAACTGACACAAAAAAACTTGCAAATTATAAAAGATACAACATAATTAAAATGTACAAAAGGTCAATATTAAAATGTGATTAAACTACCAATAACATTAAGATCCATTCAACACATTCAAATAAAAATAATAAAAAAAGCATTTTAAAAGAAGTATCCTTAAAACAGTGTTGTTGTTGTTGTTGTTGTTGTTGTTGTTGTTGGTGGTGGTGGTGTTGTGGTGCCTTCAAGTAACTTCCAACCTATGATGAGATTAAGACAAACCTATCACGGTGTTTTCTGGGGCTGTGTGTGTGAAGCACCCAAGGTCATCCAGTGGGTTTCCACGGCCAAGGCCCTTTCCGCAACTCACCTTTTCTTGGCGCTGGGGCACGGTGCTCGCATGGGCAGGCTCTTCTGAGAGGCCCTCGAGTCCAGGTTTATTCAGCTCCGCACGAGCTTCCTGCTTGCGCAAGAGCCCCACCTCTTCCTTTCACAGTGCAGCCTGGGATCTTCCCGGGCTGCACTGAGACAGGAAGCGCAACTGGTCCAGCTCCTAAGGCTCCGCACACATGGCAAGTGCATGCGGAGCCCCGGAGCAATGTGCGACCGTGCACCATTTTCAGCTTAAAGCCAAAAATGAAAAAGAGTGTGAGCGGTGCCTGCGAGGCCCTGGAGTATCACACAAATGTGAGTGCGTCATGTGGACCGCTCCTCACATGTGTAAGATGCTCGAGGGGCCCTTTTGCATGGAAAATGTCATGTGAAAAGGACCCAAGCAGGGAATCGAACCCTAGTTTCCAGGGTCAAAGTCAAACACTGATGCCACTACACCACGATAGCTCTTGAAACAATATAGCCCTCTGTCATAAGCCCTTTGTTTAAAAATACTCCATTCTCAAAAGTTTCTGAGAACAAAAATAAGGTCTCTCCCTGCAGTAGGGATGTAAGTAAGATTTGGAAAAAACATTGTCAAAAATGTGTTTCTTGAGTGTCAAAGAACCTTAATAAGAAGCCTGGACTGATAAAAATCTTTTCATTTCTAGACAGCATTTTCTGAACTGGGTACAGCATTTTCTGTGCAAAAGAATATTTCAGTGCAGAAATATTATTTTTGGTGTAGAAAATGCTATTTTCTGCACACAAAATGCTGTTGTTCAGGACTAATTCTGCACAAAATTCACATGTGGTTGTTTTGTCCAAAAAACAAGTATTTTCTGTGCAGGAAACAACATTATAGTACTTTGTTCAGAGAAAATGCTGTCTTCCGTGCAAAATTCTGTTTTCTGCGCAAAAACACCTCATGCAAATTTTGCTCAGAATAAGTCAGACTGTGGATAGTCTTTGAAAAGTGTACAATTTTCAAAGACTTTTGTGCACCAATTATTTGTTGTTTCCTTTGAGAAGAAAATTAGTAAAGAATTATGTTCCTAACCTGCAGACATAAGAAGAGCAAAAAGATATGATAACACAGAAGATACATAGACAGTTGTGAAAACACTGGAGACTAATGACCTCCAAGGCAACTGGTTGATCTTTGTAAATTTCCCTCCTTGATTTCTATCTAGTCATTAGAGGATTACCTCTTCCTGGAAAAAGATTTAGTTTATCATTGCCTAGACAGCTAGGAAGCAACACCATCCAAACTGCTATATCAGGAAGGCCTTGGGATGTCCTTGCGTACTCAAGGCTGAGAGAAGAAAAGGAGAAAAACAAAACAAAACCACACAAACACAAACACAAAATTGGGAAAAATTGGCCACAAATTATTGACTAGAGATGTGACAAGGTTGACCTGCACATGGGTCCGGATCCAACCATCGGCCAATCCACCTGTTAGCTGATGAACCCCGAAATTCCACCAGGACAGAGCCAGCTTGGTTTAAGGTGTAGAGACTAACTGACCACCAAGGAGTACAGTGGATGTGTGCACCTGCCATCCAGTGCATACCTGCCTCCAGCCCTGCACTCCTGACACCCCGGGTTTCCGTGACATGTCCTGGGTAAACCACAATCCCAGATCCAGGACCCATGCCAATGCCCACAAGTTGTGACAGCTGAGGAAGCCAACTGCCTGCTAACTGGTCTTCCAAACAGTGCCTGCCAGGGGGAGAAGAAAGGGGTGCTCCTCTGAAGAAGACTGAGCTCCAGCTGCGGGGAGCTGAGGTTAAGAAACCTCCTTCTGGACCAGAGGGAAAACTGCAGCTCACACTCACCTGGATAGAGATAGCCAATGATTTCAGTCCCCCACACACACACACACTAGTTCAAAATCAGCTGCTGCTGGCTGAAAAGAGGGCTTTCTCAAGCTGCGAAGGGGCTGCTGGGAAGGCAGAAGGACCTATGCCACTGACCAAATGATCATGGCACAAAATGCTCCTGGAGCCAGCCTGAGCAGCAAATTTGCTACCCAGGGAGTCATGGAGTGTCAATTTCCCCGAAAGTTTCCTTGGTGAGTTTGTCCTAGGATTCTGATAAGTTTAGTTAGCCATTGACTTATTTAGTTTAAGAACATTGTACAGGTTTTCCCCACTTATTTGACAGTTTAGGGATCATGGCACTGTCAGAAAATGGAATTAGTTGAAAAGCAGAACCCTTGTACTGTCCTGTAGCGAGCATGATGGACTTGTGAAGGTTCACTTGAGGCCAAGCACATGCAAAGTCTTTCAGCCAGCATACCTTCCCCCACCCAGCTCTCTTTGTAAGCATTCAAGTGGTTCCAAGCTAGCCTCTGCAGGGGAAAGAGAACTGAGGAAAAAACACAACCCCCATTGAATTAATGGAACTTGACTTTAATTGGAAGTATCAAAAGAGTGAGTCATGAGATGACAGGGCATCAAAAGGTGGCACGTTTGTGTACAGACATTGAAATTCTGCTATAAACTGATGTGGTCTGTGTTTTATCCTACCACTACTTAGTTATGGAGAGCTTCTGCAAATCATGACATTCATCCTTCTTAAAAATAACTTTCCAATCTTTTCAGAATAGAGAGCAACAGCACTGAACTCTCCCATAGAAACCATCCATTATTAACACTCTCTCCCACACTTTTCTGATTCCTCAGGTTCTTCCTCCCGCTGTCTCCCACAGTCACCAAGGCAGAAGAAAGTCTGCTTCACCCACAGGCACACGGGACTGAGTAACCTCAAGAAGTGCATTTTAGTTTTCCCAACAGTTGTCTGTATCTCATTATAACTAAGGATTTGACAATTTTCTCCCCAAAGAAATCTCAAAACATATCCTAATGGAAACCACAATCTTAGATGCACCGCATCTGGTGGGTAAACAATAATAGCAAAAAGAATATGAGTGTTAATTTATCTGTAGACTGCTGATTCCAACTCTCAGAATTTCATTCAACAGTTAGAAATAAATAACCGTAATTCAGGTACATGAGGAACTCACTTAGGTACCAAAAGATAATGGCCCTTCCTGCACCTTACCTTATCCTGTTGCCCTGTGGTCACAATCCCAGAAGCACCTTTGGTGAGAAGGGAGTACAATGGGAATGCTCCCCTCTTCACCGGACCAGCTCCCTGCAGAAGGGAGCATGAGGGACATGCCTCTTCCTTCCACAGCACAGTTGGGCTCTTTCTCATGCTGCGCTTGGACAGGAAGTGCCTTCATTGCACCATAGTAAACAGTTAGGACTAGTCTCTGGCAATATCAGGGTGGATATACAGCTCCTTCCCTGCTCTTTCTGCTGGCAGGTGAAAGCCATTTTGTTCTGATAGGCCTTTGAAATCTACTTATGCAGCAACAGTGTGTGTGTGAAGTCATGTGCTGTATTTTTACTCTTTGATTGGTAGCTATGCTTTAAGTATGTTTATAACCATAATTAAAATCATAGGATCAGAGAGTATAATGATCTTTTCTAGACTCCAAAGTTGGGAAGGCCTGGATTTGGTTCTCAAGCACAGTGCCTTTCACTTTTAAGCTCAGGTTTTACAGCTAGCCAGTGTAACATTTGTGCCAAATCCATTTCTTGACACAAGCCAGTTTTCTTAAAATGTCCTGGCCTAAGTACAGATAGTCCATTTCTAGTTTTAATGTTGAGTTCCAGAGAATACTAAGACAATTGGCTTGAACCTTTGGACAGGACAGGAACTATATAACAATGTGGCCTCCATCCTTTAAGCTTCTGATCTTACTTCCAATACTTACTTCAAGGCCTGTAAGCAAAACAGCTGGGGTCTTCTCGGCTAGTGTTGTTAAATAACATCAGCATAAAAACAGAAAAAGTCATTCAGCACCAAAACAGAGGCCTACCTGGTTCAATAGCATCTTACTCTAGTAGCTAACACCCAACTTCCTGTTCTCAGGCTACTTAAATTCACAGGCATGCTATGTCTGATACTAGAGGTAATATATATCTATCATGACCTTTCATGCATTCACTTAATCTTGGTAAAACTATTCACATTGGTGGTTGTCTCATGATAATTTACTATCTTATGGTAGTAAATTATGTAGTTTAATTGTGTGAGAAGGAGGGCATCTTTTCACCTGTCCTGAATTGGGTGATCTCTCTCCATCAGTTTCCCTACACCATGCATAATTCCATATACTTCTATTAATTCCAGCCCTTTACATGCATTTTCCCAATATCAAAATGTCCCAGATATTGTAGTGGGGAACTGGACTAACTCCTTGATCATTCTGTTGAGGAAGAGAGCTTGTGTGTCTTCAAAGATAGTTTTGGGGGATAGCATGAGACAATGTAGCTATGTCAAAGTTGCTACATCATGGTAGCTACATATCCCAATACTATCCCAATGGGTTACGGTATTCCACATGTGGTTTCACATACATTTGTGTAAAATCATTATGATATTCTCAGTATTGCTTTTGATTATGGATATGAGAGAAATTTATACCAAATTCACATTATCAATTTGACTCATGCCATCCCTTGGGGGTGAATAGCATGGACTATTCCCAGATGAGGGGGGAGATACCCAGCTTTCACATTCAAGTGGCAAGGGAGTCACACAGATGATTTTGCCCATGTGGCATCTCCCTTCAGCTCCTCCAGTATTACCGGCATAGACCCTGGCATCAATCAGTCAACAGGTGAGTCAGCAGGTTTTGGATCTGATCCCATACAGACTAAACCTTTCTGCACTTGTATTCAATAAAATCTGTGGCCAGCCCAATGTCTAAGTGTGTTTGTTCCTATCAGACTTCCCTCCTCCATTCCCTCAGCACTGGATATCACAAAGTGAAGAAATGCAACAGAACATACCAGTGGAAAAATCAGAACCTGAGTGCATCACTTTCTCCACTTCTACTATCATTGTTTGTTTGTTTGTTTTTAATGATCCCCAATAGTCACACACAGTGTTGAAGTTTTCTGCAGAGCAATTCATCACAATCTGATGATTCTTTTCCTGAGCAGTGTCGGTCATATCATACCCTATGGAGAACAGAAAGGAGATGGTGAAAAAGAGAGGAAACCAGCCTTTTTTTGGGGGAAAAATCATATTTATGTAGCTGTGTTATGGATAGTTTAGAGGAGCAAAAGTGATTAAGAGTTTAGGAAACACCATTGATATAAAGGCATTAATCTCATTAAGACAAGGACTGTTCTCTAGCTTTGTTGGCAAGTAAAATTAGAAGCTGATCCATTCCTCAAGATATTTATCTCAAGGGGAGGGAAGTTAACATCAGACTGATAATTCAAAAAAAAAAAAAAAAAAGAGTGTTTTTCCTTCCTTCCCCTTCTCCTATTATTGGGAGTTTGTCATCTAAAGAATGACTGTAAGACTTTATTCATTAGTTCTTTGTAATACATACCATCATATTCAGAATTCATATACTTTTTAAACATAGGCACATTAAAGACAGAGACATGGTAAGCATCTAAATTAGGTACTCATAAAATGAGTGTCCCTATGTGAATGCTCATGAGCAGCATCAAGGTGAGCAGAGAAAGCCATCAGACATTCATGTATCCCTAATTAAGACTCTATTTTTTTTTTCAGTACGTTGTAATAAAATGCATTGACAATTCTTTTTTGGTGTAGCATAATGGCTGCTAAAGTGAGCTTGCTGGTAGAGAATTTTCCTTCCAGATCTCATGTCAACAATATGAGCTCATTTAAAAGCACTGGATAAACCACTTATTTTTTTTCCAGATGCAGCTCTCTGGTCTTCAATATGGGGATTATAATAGTGTACATCAATGATGTTGGTCTATGTATTGATTACTTTTCAAAAAGAAACTAAAAAAATGCCAATCTATAATAATGATCCCCTGTTTCTTTGTAACAACTTATAAATCCAGCAATAAATGTTACTTGATTTGATATTATTGATCAGCTTCCCAGGACTTTCTGTAAGGATTACTAAGTTAATTATGTGAAGTATTTTGAATATTTAAAATATATTATTCTAAAGTGCTCACTTCATTTGTTCATCCTCTTCAAATAATGCCTTAAGACTTAAGGCAGATGGTGTATGTCTAATTGTTTCTACCTTCTCCTTTTCCTATTTTTTTTTAATTCTGCAATGTAGTTATCTAAATTAGATTATAAACCCATTGGGCAAAGCTTTCTTTTTATGTGTGTTGCATGGCGCAATTTTTATCACCAATGTTTATCACCAATGGGACCCGCAATAAAAAGTTGCAGAGTGAGTGTTCCAGCCAGTAATCCAGCTGGACATACCTTTCCCAGGATGCTCTGCTTCATTTGCACACCCAGATAGGAGACCAGTGTAGGACAGAGGAAAATGCAGTTTTCTTCACCAATATGGTCCTTTGGATACTAAAATCATACAGAGATATATCTATAAAAGGCAGACCCAAAAGTAGCAAAAATGGCTGTTCTCTTTGTGTCTACACTGGGCCATAGACAGCTTGATAGGAAGGGAGGACTTGATGCTAAATTTAGGATTATACTCCATTTGTGACCTTTCTTTTCAACACTCCCACAACACTGCATTTCACATGTGTCAACAATAATCATCATCTTCTACTTGCTAACTGCAAAGAGTTCGTAATCTCAGTCCTACTAGGCAGGTGTTTCCTTCACAAAAGACCTTCAAATTAGCACTGACAGGACAGTTTCATTAGAAATCCAATTAGTCCTGAAAAAACAGGGAAAGGAAACTATCCATCTGGAACTTCCAAGTGCCTCCCTAGATGATTAGGAATGGAACACTCCATTGCAATGAGGTTGTACTAGCTCCATTTAAAAAAATAGCTCAGAAGAATGAACATTATATTCAGACATGGGAGGAGTTGATTTAAATCTTTATAACAGTCATGGAAAGTTGTCACCTTTCTAGCGGTCACCGATCCTCTGTTGTTAACAGCAAGTGAAACTGTAAAAAAAAACTAGCAAATGATAATACTTATCATTATCTGTGTAAACTGCGAATGATCAGCTGTGGTTCTACATAGCTTAAAAATCAAAAAGCAAAGAGAAAATAGCACATTTTTTCCCTAATCAGTTTATAAATATATGCAGTACTTATTGACATATGACCTCTGAATAGTCATTAATTCTGAGTTTCAGTTCCCATCCAAACATATATTCCTCTCCGTCTGTGTGTTTGCTGGTGTGTATTCAGGAAAAAAGGATTTAATCTGTATACTGGATCAAAGCCCTGCCTTCCTTTGCGGGGGGGAGCTCTACCCCAGAAGTTCATTCCACTTGATGTTTTGGACTTGCTTTCTCCACTATTAAAAACAACAACTGTGGCTTGAAACTATGCTATCTCACAACCTAATTTAGAGATGAACTAGCTATATAGTCCAACTTAGCAAGTGAACAAAGGGAAGTTACTTCTTTGACTCGTTTAATTTACAAAGTGCAGTGATTGGAAAGCCCTTGATAAAACATGCCCTAAGATTAGGAAGTAGACCTGTCAACCTCACACCTTTTCTTCCTCCACCATGTCTTCCATCTTTAATTTTTTTCATAGAAAATAAGTCTTAAAGGAACTTGGCATAGGAAACAGTCCAAAGGGCCACACTTCAGCTCAAGCTTTGGCTTTCATCCAAATCCAGTGTACATCTCTAACATGTACATGCAAGAGTGTGCACATGTGTATGTGTGCACACAAACATGCATACTACCTCTATGATTTAGAAAGCTATTTGTTATTAGGAATGGGAAGAAATTGTGTTGATCTCAATGAAAGAAGCATTTTTACACATTCAGAAATATGTTGTGTCTCACCTCAAACCTTCCTGCATTTGCACAGCATCCAGGGTGATTCCAAGGAATAAAGTGAGCACTGGATATCCAAATGTGCATCTTTGGGGGAAAAAAGTGCGGTAATACGCTTAATCACCAGGAAACACTCAAACTTAATAAATTCTGGAAATAATGCAAAAAGTAGGAACTATAGGTTTAAAAATTATGTGAACTTCACTGCAAGAAGAAAATACAAAGTCTTACAACCTGATAGGAAAGGAAAATACGAAGAAAATTCAGGTGGGAATTAGAGAAGCTCAACAGAATAAAAAATGAGAGACATTCATGTCTCTACTTGTTAGACAGCTAGTACCCCTTCAACTTTTCATACATCCAGCAATGTACAGAAGTGAACAATACAATCACCACACTAAATAATATTTGGGTTCTTCTCCACATGTACACTCTGGATATGTCCATGCATATACACAATGTCCTTATCTGTGTATCCCTGTCTATAATGCAGCATTCTAGGGTAATTGTCAATTGGGAACTTCGGAACATATGTTACTTGAGCTGTCACATTCAAGGCCTTATCTCTCCTGCTCAGAACTTGTTTTTCCACATCAGTTGGCCATGGCTTCATGCAGAACTGTTCATGCAACTAACATTTTCAGGACAGAACTCCCCTGCAGACTATAATGGAGAGAGTGTTATTAGCATATGATCAAGTCTTTAGTCTCAATTATCCTTAAGTTGGCTATGGGATTGCTTCCTTTAAGTCTGAGAATTCTTTCTGTCAGCCACAAAAGAATGGAATTTCAAACATGGCTGTCTGTATTTGCCTTGAAAGCAACCTATATTACCTGAACCTATCACGGAGGAAAAATCTCCCCAGCAGATTATTTTTTCTCTCTTTAACTTTAGGCAGTACATCAGCACTGGGATCTGCATGACAAAAGTCATAAATGGATTTTTCTCATGGATTGTTCTAGTTGATTATCCAGCACTTTCTCAGGGATGGAATGCTCAAGAAGTATGTTCTGAAGTTGGCTTGATGGAAAACAGATTCAAATGCTAATTTTATTGTAATCCCCAGGAATCGTGCAGACCTAATTAATTAATTAGCAAACTTCAGGGCTTAATGAACTCTGTGTGGGAAGTATTTAATTCTGCACTGCACACCATAGAGCACTTTAATGTTGTGATTGCATAATCCCCAATTAGAGCAACAGTAACAGAAGACTTGGTGGAGGGGGCACAGAAAGAACCACCTCTGCAAACAACACACACATTTGATTGTGGGGGATAAAACCACAAGAGGCTGTTGATTTTCTGCAAAAAGTGTTGTACTTTCTACCACCTCCATGGTTTTTTCCACCTCCAAGCATGTTGCCTAGAGAACAGTCTCTGGCCACCCACTTCAGTATCCAGAATAAATTGTTTTTCATAGACACACAGAAAACTATTTTTAATAAGAAAAAAAAAAAGAAAAAGAGAAAGAGAGATCTAAACGATATTAAAAATTCACTATTCTCTTTTATATGGAGATAAGACTTGCACGCATAAATCCACATGGAGATTTTGAAAAGATTCAGAAGTGCATCTGATGAAGCTCCAAGGCTTTGAGAGCCACAAACATAGAGCTGTTGTATATTTCTAGTTCATGTCAGTCCACATCGCCACCAGGGGAATGGCAAGATATCCGCAATGGGTATGCAATGTGAAGGGCCAACTTACTAGCTTTGAAGTAGAGAAAAGGTACAACATTATCAGAGTTGGGTGACAAATTCATTTCAGCTCCCGATTTGATTGATAAGAAATGAACAATATTTCATAAATTTCTTCATGTTCATGATAGGAGGTACTAGAGATTAAAATAGAACAACAATATTTGAATGTGGAAGAAGCCAAATCTAAGAGATGCATCCATCAAGGCCCACAGCTTGTTTGTTTAGCTTGTAAAAGTCTAGCTTTGACTAGTTGTGCATTCAGACAGATTTGCAGTTCTGAATTAGGGATGCCATTTTTTTTCCTCCTGAAAGGTGCTCCACCTTATATATATATATATGCCAGGAAGGTAGTTCTCTCTATGTTGAGCACAGCTGTATTAGGATTCTAATTTTTTGCTAATGTTATTCTCAAAGGAAGTGAAATCAATTTTAGCAATTTAATTCCCCACTGTAAGGAAGTGGGGAATAATTTTCAAAGCTTATTTGCAGTTCAGGAATTATACTGTGCAAAATGCACACTGGCTATGTTTGCACAGAAAACAGAAATTTCTGTCTTCTGTGCAAAAAAAAAAAAAGTGAATTTTGTGTAGAATAGGTCCATAACTATAACATTTTCTCTGTAGGAAAAAAAACCTCAGAAAATATGGTATTTGCTGCACAAAAAAGACAGTGTGCATATTTTTCACAGACAAAGTCCCAGACTGTGAACATCTTCATCAGTCCAGGGGGCTAGTGACATTACAGAGTAATCATGTGATTAATCGACTTTAACTGCCGTGGCTCCACCCTGTGGAATCCTAGAGTTTGCAGTTTTGTCAGAGGCACCAGAAGAGCTCCCTGGTTGAGGATTCTAAAGACTCAACTTCTTATTCCAAGATTCCACAGGATGAAACCATGGTGGTAAAAGTGGGATCATAATATTATAAATGTGCAGTATGAATGTGAATTTGGCAGACACATTGTGGTACAGCTATTTGAGCACTGGACTAGAAACCAGGGTTTTATTCCCTTCTTGGCCATGGAAACCCACTCAGGGACCTTGGGCACACCATACACTCTCAGCGCCTTAAAACTCTGTGATAAGTCCACCTTAGGATCACTGTAAGTTAGGCCCTTTCCACACCTTACCTTCTTCTGGCGCTGGGGTGCAGGGATTGTGCAAGCAGCCTCTGGTGAGAGGCTTTCGCATCCAGGATCCTTTGGCTCCACACGAGCTCCCTGCTTGCATGACATCCCCGCCTCTTCCTTCCACAGTGCAGCCTGGGACCTTACCAGGCTGCACTGGGGCAGGAAGCACGACTGGCGTGGCTCCGGAGGCTCTGCACACCAGATAAGTGTGCACGGGGCCCGGGAGCAATGCACGATCATGCACCATTTTTGGCTTCTAGCTGAAAATGAAAATGTGCACGATTGGCACCTGCCAGCCCCTGGAGCATCGTGCGATTGTGAGTGCGTCATGCAGATCACTCCTCACAATCATGCGATGCTCCAGAGGCCCTTTTGCATGGAAAATGCTGTGTGAAAAGGGCCTTAGAAATGACATGAAGGCATACAACAAGTGTGAATGGGGCCCTATATTCTTTGTGAGGGGTTTCTGGTGTTTGTGAATATTAATGATATTGCCTATTATGCATTCTATCACTAAGCTATATTTGTTGAATTTCATTGGTTCAAGTGGGATAATAAATAGCAATTCATTTTTGGTAAGAATTTCATTCCAAATTAGGGGTGGAATTTTCTACCCCTCCAGATATAGTAGAGCTCCCAACTCCCAGCAGTCCTAGCTAACAGAGACTATGTTGAGGAATGTTGGGAAGGGCAGATCAAAATCTGGAAGGCCATGCAGTTCCTGTCCTGGCCTAAGCCCAACTGTCAGTCTTAACAAAAGTAAAGGCACTAAATCAATGTGAACATGGTATGTAAACAGTTATGTTAAGTTCCACTGATTCAAAGGGTGCACTTTGGTTGGTACTAGCAATATGATTTGGCCCATACTGTGTCGGGAGAAGGTTAAGTGTTATTAACTGCATCCAGTACATTAACAAGCAAGCAATCTTTCCATGAAAGGAAGGGCAGGAGTCAGTGAAAATATTGTGGAGTATGGGGAATAATTGTTGAGTATGGAGATGTTTCATGCTTTTGCCAACATCATGAGGAGGTCTCCAGTTTTCAGAACTGGCCTGGTGGATCAAAATAGTTGTTTCATCATCATCACTATCACTACCTTCACCACAAGCACCATCAAAATCACCAACACCATCTTTTTAAAATTGTGGATCCAATCAAATGGAGAAGAAATTGAACTAATTCAGCTCCAGTTCAGACAAATTCTCCCCAGTTTGCCACACCCTACTGTGAAAGGGGTTTGACAAGGTTCTTGAATCACATAGCAGGACATCTTCTTTTTTTTATGTCGGTACTGAAGGGGTTTCCTGTCATTTATTTTAAACAGGAATTGCCACTTGTGGAGGCTTCCTGGAGAGGAAATTCATACTTTTTCTGGAAGAAAAGAGTAGCCCAAGGATGTCAGAGGGGGTAGAAAGCCAGAAAACCAGCCTTGGCAAAGTCCCACAAAAAACACTATGCCCACACCTGTGTTAGGTAACCTACTATGGCCCTTTCTGCACTGCATTTTCCATGCGAAAGGGCCCCTCAAGTGTCGCGCAAATGTGAGGAGCAGACCACACGATGCACTCACATTTGCGCAATGCTCCAGGACCTGGCAGGCACTGCTCACGCACTTTTTCATTTTCAGCTTTAAGCTGAAAATGGTGTGAGGTCGTGCATCACTCCAGGGTCCCCTGCGCACTTGCTGTGCATGCAGAGCCTTGGGGGCCGGACGAGTCATGCTTCCTGTCTCAGTGCAGCCTGGGAAGGTCCCAGGCTGCACTGCAAAAGGAAGAGGCGGGGCTCTCATGCAAGCAGGCAGCTCGTGCAGAGCCGAAGGACCCCAGACACGAAAGCTTTTCTCTGGAGGCTGCTCGCATGAGCAACGCACTCCAGCACTGAGAAAAGGTGAGTTGCAGAGAGGGCCTGTTTCTGGCCTTTATCCTGTATTGCATTTACAGAATTGTAACCAAGCATTACAGATCCATAATTGGCCTGCATTCAGTAAGATATTTTAGTCTATGCAAATATCACCCCAGTTCACTTTAAAAGACAGCAACTTTACTGGTCAAAGAAAGTCCATTCATCAGGTTGCAAGGAGGACGAACTTCCTACTTGCAAGCAAGCCTACAACAATTAGAAGTAGGATTCCTGTGGTAAGTACTTGTTGCAGGCTCACTTGCTGGGGAAGGGTGTGGAATTGCCATCCTCCTTGCACCTCAATAAGAAGTTGATCTCCTGTGCTGAGTCTGGTGGCTGACTCTTAAGATAGATTGTGGAGGGTAGAATGAGACCAAGGGCCTTTCCACACTACATTGTTATAGCGCTGGCATTCCACTTTCAACATCCTATGGAATCCTAGGGTTTGCAGTTTAGGCAGCGGGCCTTTAGAATTCTCAGCCAGAGAGCCTCAGCCTCGGGAAACTACAAAGCCCAGAATTCCACAGGAGGTTGAAAGTAGAATAATAACACTATAACAGTATAGTGTGGAAAAGCCCCAAGAGACATTACTTAGGCTCTTACCAGACCACAGCACCATCCCAGCATGGGGACACATTGTTGCCAGTCCACAGTGTGTGCCATCATGCAACATCATTGTGGTCTTGCATCAGACCATAAACCATTACCTAAAAAAATCCAGTAATGGCCTCCCTTCACACAATGATCCCATTGGCCGTGGGTGTGCAGGAAGAGTGAAAGGGCTCTCAAGCACTTCTTTCTGCAGTACAGCCCAAGAAGAGTCTGGCTGTGCTACAGAAGGAAGGAACGTGTCCCAAACCCATCTGCCAGCAGCTGACTGAGTCCCAATCCAATCCCAGCAATGGCATTGCCAGGATGACAGGATGACACGGGATCATGGTGTAGTGCGGTAAGGGGCTTAGTTACACAGACTTAATTAGGTAGCTGATCCAGGATTCCAGTGGCTGTCTTTAGCAGTAGACAGAAGGGATCCCACCTATTGTTATCTATTAGCTTGAGATATGAGAAAAGAAGTTCCTGGGACTCTGAGGAGGTTTCGAAAACAAGAATTTTTAAGTCAAATGTTTACTAGCAAAATGTACTATATAATGCTTTAAGATTCAGGGTCACAGAGGTAGAAGAGATTCTTTTTTCAATACTTTCCCTTTGGGAACAAAACTGATGAAAGGAAACCCAGAGTAGGACATTTTGTGGCCTGTGTAGAAGAACAAGATGGTTCCTCTCCATTCATTCCATGTACAAAAGCTGACCATACTGGCAGTTGAACACTGTTCAACACTATTGATGGGATAAGGTCTTTCACCACTACTGAAGGGAGCAGACTGGGTGAGGAGTACAGCACAGCACACTTTTGGAGAGCAGAGAAGGAGTAATGGGGGAACTGTTCCCTATATATTCCACCAATATCTCCAATCTGATGTTCCCCAGCTTCTCTCACATGAGGTGGTTTTCTTGCTCAACCTAATCGTAAGTCCAGCTCTGGCTCTCCTACTCTTTTTCCTCCTTGCATCAGAGGACAGCTTCCAGGTAAGGGGAAAGACAAACACAAAGGGACAGGCACACAGCATTTTGCCCTTTTCTCCTAAATGTGTTCATTAGTTGGTCATTGTGAACTCATCTCTAGACACAGCAGAAAATATGGGAAAAAGCCATTATGGACATTATTTTGAAAATAAAATAAAATGATATAATTGCATAATTTTATCTGTCAAATAACTATGCTTCCACAACAAATCATCATTCATTTTGCTTGTTTGTTGTGCAAAACACAATAGAATCTGTATTCCTTACTCCAGCAAATCAGAACATTGTGTATTTTATTCAGTTTTGGTGGGCCAATAGAGTTCTGTAGCCATTTTATCTAACTTATTTAATGATTTTATATGTGCAGTCTTTATAACTGTTTGCAAATTTTACTCAGAATATCAGAGAAGACTGATAGAATATTTCCCTTAAACTTACTGCCAATTTCATGTCAGATCAGATTTAGGAAGCAAAATACGTATGTATGTTGTTTCTTTTTCTTTGCTGCTAAGAATTTGTACCACAGAGATATGAATATCTGAACTTATCTTTTTTGATTCAGAAGAGCTGAGCTAATATTTGAAATAGTATCCAAATATTATACAATGTACCACAGACCACTATCTTGGGATGCAGACATTATTTTATCTCATAAAAGTTCTCTGTGGCTCAGTTTATTAATTATCAGCAAAACACAAATGTTCTCTTTCAAATCTCCACATAAGAGCCACTCATCTCCCTTACCAGATGCTCTCTTTACATTCCCAAAGGTAAATTGCCTCCTTAATATTAAAACAAAAAGACCTATTACACACCCCTTTAATTTCAGTACACCTGGCCTGGAAATTCATGGGCATCTCACTCTGCCTTTGGAATCCCCAGCTAATAACAGACAGTAGAACAGAAGGCCAATACACTAAACTAAGTACTATTGGATTGTTAAGTCACCATGCTACAGTAGCTCTTGCAGTTCATTCTTAATGAGAAAGGAATGGCTGACCTTGCTGGGCCATTGGCCGCTACCCAGACAACAATAACCTATCACAAACAAAGGTGTCATGGCCAGTGTTAGGGAACCTGGTCCTTCTACTTCGACTCATTAAGGAACAGTCATCAATAAAAACTCTTTGCTGAGAGAGAAGTTTATAATAAGAGAACAGAGTTTCTGTCCTTGGCTGACACAGTTACTCCTCACACAGTGGGGAATAAAGGTTCTTGAAGGCTGGCTGCCACCCTCCGAAGACATAAAAGCCTCGAGAATTCATAAATGGTGCCC
The DNA here is from genome assembly GCA_030412105.1 of Cyclura pinguis. NCBI lineage: Eukaryota > Metazoa > Chordata > Lepidosauria > Squamata > Iguanidae > Cyclura > Cyclura pinguis. Next base: position 207,917,318 of record CM059599.1, read on the forward strand.
CTTTATGCTGATGTCAGGAGACTTTACCAACACTGTTGGGGGAGGACTGCCATTACAGGAGTCTAAAGATAAGTGTATGTTGTTTACTGTATAATATGTGATGCATTCCAATGTCAGTCATACTTTGAAGACGGTTTTTCACTTCCACCCAGGAGTTCTAATTTCTTTGTAAGATGGTATTTTGGCAGAAACCTTTTTTATCTGATTTATGGATTTTAGCCCACAATAGGATTGTACTGTTAGTCTTCAATCCATACTTACTAGGGGGTAAGCCCTACATAACACCATGGGGTGTTTTTCAAGACGTTCCTCAGGAATGTGGCTATGGTGGGGAGAGGAATTGTGTAGGGATCTGTGAGAAATTCATTTCTGTTCACTTTTGACCCAGAATCCATAAAGTTGGCACCTCCTAGATTTGAAAACGGACTCCAAAACAACCTATTGTCAGAAGTCTGGACTTTCTGGTTTTTTGGTGGCAATTCAGCAAACAAATGAAAATATATTTTTCCAATGCATGGAAAAATGCATTGAATTTAAAATATCCACCAGTCCTTTTTTTTTCCCCCAGAGGTACATTTTTTGGGGGAAACACCCTGTTGACTGAAAAAGTGTACAAATTAGCTTCTTAATATAGTAGGAGAAGTCTCATTTTCAAACATGAAGTTAAGTTGAAATAAGCTATGTGGTAGAAACCAGAGAACCTCATGGACCTCTATTTTTGGTAATTCATACACCCGGGGTCGTTATTATATTTTAGAATTTAGTAGACATTTTTCTTGCATGCACATTTTGGTTTTTTGTGTGTGGTTGTAAACTTGACATCCAATGATAAGCCCTCAATTTACTGATGCAAGATAGCCTATAAGTATCCACATGAACAGAAGTTAGGGTACTGTTATTATCCCCATAATACAGATGGTGAGGATGAGGCAATGAGAGAGGCCTAAGGCTGTAGAGGGCATTCAGGACAGAGGTCATTACCAAATAAGGGAATTTCCCTCCAGTTGGCATCTTTCTGATGTGCTGGATGACATTTCTCAATGTTGGGGAGAAGTACCAGGTTGCAAAAGTTTGCATCATCCTAACCACATATTTATTTGCACTTATTGTTTAAGAATGTGTGTGTGCATGTTTGTGTTCAAGTGTGGTCTGTATGTTATTGCTGTGTGCCTTCAAGTTGTTTTTGACTTATGGCAAGCCTAAGGGAAACCTATCATGGGGCTTTCTGGGGCTGAGTGTGTGTGACCCACCGCGGGTCACCCAATGGGTTTCCATGGCCAAGTGGGGTATCAAATCCTGGTCTCCAAGATCATAGTCCATTGGTCAAACCACTACAGCACACTGGCTCTATCAGTAGCCTTCACTGTATATATGCACACTATAGAAAGATGCTATTTTCAAAAATCACCAATATACCATAATTTGTAACACTACACACCCTTTTTACTACATCACTTCTCCAAAAAATTTCTTCTTGTCTTGGATAAATCAATTTTTCCTCTTTAGCTGATTTAATTATGAGGAAGCATCCATGGTGTGAGGAAGAGAAAAAAAGAAGAAACTCTAGCATTCACAATACCATTTTTCTCTTCAGAATGAGGGCAAAAAAAGGCGAATGCATTGCTAGGTGTTTATTTTAACCATATACGTCCCCCATACATCTGCCATACGAAAGTCTACCCACATTTCTGCCAATCAAGCTGACAACACAGTCAGTGAAAGTGAATTGTTTTTCAAGTGAGGAAGAGAAACTCTGACCTGAAAGTGAATTGCAAAATCTCAGTCTCTTCACCCACTTCCCTTACATTATTGTTTTCAAAATCAATTTACAGCATACTGATTAAGCAACTCTGTACTGAGGTCAGGATGAGTTATGCGAGATATTGATTAATTCATATTCTAACTCATTTATCCTGTAGGTGTGACATTATTGGGCAGCCAAAGGGTTTAAAATCAGGTCTGCGTATTTTGGGACAGATAAATATAACAGAAACTCTGGAAAATTCATTGATCAAAAAACTCTGGCATCTCTATCATCGTCAAAGGTGTTTACACTTGTGCAGAGAGGGTCAACATTTCAGCCCTGTTCACATTCACTTAGCTGAAGCTTTTAAAGTCTTCTGCTAAGATTCCCTAAAAGCACCATTTATAAAGGCCCTTTGACCCATACATATTTATACCTCCCCCAAATACATTTTCATAGCTGATGTAGGTGAATTCTTTTATGTTTCTTGTTTTTAAGATATAAACCTTTCTGAAGGAAAGGAACACATAACCAACTACTCTACACCGGCAATGAACAAAAGGTCACTTTGATCTCTCCAACATGTATGTAGCTGTTGCGATACAGTGTTCTGTTAATTCCTACAATAAATATGTAGGTTAGATTGCCTTGATCAGTATCATTATCCTCAATTTTCAGAAGGCATGTGAGATATTGAGGAATTCCAGGGGGCATGCTGTAAGCTAGCATGGCCCACAGTCCACCAGTGCTTCCACCAGCTTAACATGAGATAGTCCACCAGCTTAACATGAGATAGAGTAAGGCCAAATACACACACACACACATACATACATACATACATACATATGTTTATCCTCCTCCTCCCAGTGCTCATCCTCTTTCCTCTTCTCTTGCCCTCAATAATTCTTTGGCCAAAATAAAATTTGACCTACAAATAGCTTTCGTCGTATCCCAATCTCTCTTTGCTACAGTAGCTCTCAAAGGCAGTCAGAATATAAACATTTCAGTACGTACAAGGGTCTAAATCCAGGCAAAACTAAACACATTTCAGCCCTTTTGACTTCCGTGAGAAGTCTTATCTCAGATAAATCAGTTTAATCAATCAAACAGAGGAAAGCATACTTAATTCTCTGATGAAATAACTTGTTAATAATATAACTTCTATGTGCTTTGGAGCAGCTTTACCTATTACGTTTCCCTGATGCAAACACAGTCAGAAAAACAAAATGGATATACCTGTTGTCTAATTTGACAAATTTTTCATTACCACATTTATTTGCATAGACTATGTAGTAAATACAATGTCATCACAATAACATGTAAGCAAAAAAGATTTGGCTATGTGACAATTTCCCTCAGGGAAAACAAAGCCCATTGAGAGAGAGGGAAGGCCTTCTTGGACCAGCCTTGTAAATGATAGAGTATAATACAATGAATAACTTCACAACATGATGTTGCATTACCAGTCTGATTGGACAATGTGCTAGCATCAAATTGGATTATAATATGCCCCATATCTACATGACTGGTATACACAATTTCACCTACATGCTCTGAAAATCTGTCTGAAAATATTACTTTGAACGTAATAGAAACTAAATAGAAATTGAAATAATCAAAGGAAATACATACATTGCTACATGAAAAATGGAAGGGAATGAAAAATCCCAGAAATCTCATTTACTTGCACTATCATACAGCCCAGCATTGACTAAGCTGTCTTGCTTTGCCTTCTGTATGCATGTGCTATCTGCTATCCATTCACTTAGTAGGCCTCTCACAGTACAATGTTCTTTTGTAAAATTCTTGTGCTTCTACAGTATGGTAAAGTGCTTGTCCTTATGCAGTAGTAAAGTGCTTCTGTTTGAGTGCTTGTGTGGTTTGTAATGGTGGCAATCCTGGCAGGCCTAAGAGAACCCATAAAGTGTTTTCTTTAAGTAAGAAGGTGAAAGTTCTTGACTTAATAAGTTAATACACACACACACACATTATGGTTGCTAAGATCTATGGCACGAATGAAAGTTCCGCCCATGAAATTATGAAAAAGGAAAAAGAAATCTCTGCTCATATTACTGTCACAGCTCAAATTGCAGAAATTACCTCCACCATGTGTGATAGGTGCTTAATAAAAGTGGATAAGGTATAATGTTTACAACTGGAAAACATGAATGTAAATCCAAATTCCATTAACATCAATGTATCACTCAAATGCACTGAAAAGCCAGCTGAAAATATTACTTTGAACTTTGAACAGGTTTGGACTTAAAAATATAGAACTATGGCCCTTTTCACACTACACTGTTATAGGCCCTTTTCACATGGCGTTTTCTAAGCGAAAGGGCACCTTGAGCATCGCGTAAATGTGAGGAGCAGTCCACACGACGCACTCACATTTACGAGACGCTCAAGAGCCTAACGCAGACTGTGCAAGCATTTTTTTATTTTCGGCTTAAAGCCAAAAATGCTACCTGGTCACACATCACTCAGAGGCCCCGCGTGCACTTACCTGCCCTGCGGAGCCTCTGGAGCCAGGCCGGTCACACTTCCTGCCCCAGCGCAGCCTACAGCTCCCAGGCTGCACTGCGGAAGGAAGGGGGCGGGGCGTTCGCACGACCGGCAAGCCAGCTGCAGTGACGAAGGAGCAGTGATGTGAGCACCTCGCTCAAGAGGCTGCTCGCGCGAGCGCCGCCCCCCACCTCCGCGAACAGGTAAGGTGCAGAAAGGGCCATAGTGTTGTTATTCCACTTTCAACATCCTGTGGAATTCTGGGGCTTGTAGTTTACTGAGGCCAAAAGGCATTCTGGCTGAGAATTCTAAAAATTCCTCCCTAAACTCCAAACCCCAGGATTCCATAGGATATTGAAAGTGGAATAATAGCATTATAACAGTGTAAGGCAGAAAGGTCCTAAGTGGAGAGGCTGTATCTGCCAATGAAGCAGCTGCTGTCACATTTCCAGATCAGTTTGAGAAGCTGATTGAAGAGAAAGGCTACCATCCAAAGCAGGAGTTCAACTGCAATGAAACTGGACACTTCCGGTGGGGGGGGTTCCCACTAACACCTGTATCTATAAAACTGCAAAGGCGGTGTGATAATGGAGTTTCCCATTATCCAGGCTTCAGTGCTGAAGGAGGATAGTTCTCCCTTCAGCCATATAAAGAGTCAATGAACTCTTAGGGTTGGCATCATAGGTCTCAAGAAATAGTTGCCCAATCAGGGAGAGAAAGGTGGGAATCTTTGAGATGCTTTGATGGAGAAGTAATAAAATCCTTGAGAGACCATGCGGTAGAGAACAAAGGGAACATCTAAAACATCAACAGGGGGCATGGATGCTGGTAGAGACATAGGCTGTCTCCTGGCCCTCCCTTGCATATCATCTCAGAAAAGGACCAACTGCTGTGATTAGATTAGAATGGATCTAGTTAGTTGCGTTAGGTCTTTTGTTATTTTGGGGAAGTTTGGCTGATCTTGAGAATCTATCTGTTTTTATAACTACTTGTAACTCAAGTGTACCTGAAAGGGGGGAGCCTTTGCATGAGTATTATTTTCTTGTTACCTTGCAAGCTTTAAAATAAATGCTTTCTGTAAAACCTCTATTTCCTCTCCATTCCCACGGTCCCTCAGCAACATACATACCTAGGTTCCTCTCACCCAGGAAGGGGGAGGTGATGGAAGGGAAAGGACTTAAGCATAGAGATTGATAACCCAAAGCAACGTCCCACTCCATTGCTGTGGAAACTGGATTGAACAGTGGGTGGTGGCAGTGTTTAATTAAGGGAATCTGAAAAGTTCCTATCTCCTAGGGCAGAAGTCAGCATTGAGAGGGGGAAGGGACCCCTCCCCAGTTCTTCACAGGTGGCACCAGGAAGGACAGTTTAACTTTGGTTCTATACTACAACTCTGCACAGCATATGATAAAGTCAGGTGTAGAGTACAAATGGAAGAACTTGCATACTCTTAACAAAAACAAAGTTTACCTTCCTATGTTTTGGCAGCACAATAAGAGAGTGTAGCTGAGGGCCATCTCATTTACAGAATGGTTTCACCAAGGTTTCATCCCATAAATAAATAAATAAATAAATAGCTGCAGGAAGGTTTGGAATTTTAAAGTCCTGTTAATAGTAGACACTGCATCTGGCCATCCTGAATCTGCTTGCTATGAAAATGAAAATGTTGATGTGGTTTTCTTACCTCCCAGTACAACCTCATTGATCCCAACTCCTTGACCAAGGCATCATTCATTGTGTCAAGCCCACATACACCTGTCTGATATTTGATTGCATTCTATCAGGGGTTGATACAGACTCTAATGTGGACATAATGCAGTGCTGGAAATACTTCACTATCGCTGACATAACGATTGTGGATGAATTAAAACCAGAAATTGTTAATACCTGCTGGAAAAACTTGTGGATTGATGTTGTGAATTATTTTCATGCCTGGGCTAGGAGAATCATTCACACAGGAAGACAACTTGGCGGAGAAGAGTTTGCTGACCTGCTTGATGAGGGAGTGGAAGAACTTACTCATAACCAGGAGAAGTGTTAACCAATGAGGAATTGGAGAAATTTATTAAGATGTCCTCAGAGGAAGAGGAAGAAGGAAAAGAAGGAGAAGGAGAAGGAGAAGAGGGAGAGGGAGAGGGAGAGGGAGAGGGGGGAGAGGGAGAAGGAGAAGAAATGAAAGCAGTGTTAATCAATGAGGAATTGGAGAAATTTATTAAGATGTCCTCAGAGGAAGAGGAAGAAGAAGAAGAAGAAGAGGAAGAAGGAGGAGGAGGAGGAGGAGGCGGAGAAGAAGTGGAAGCAGAACTAGCAATTTGGACATTAGAGAAATTTGCTGAAGTGTTTCAAATTGCACAAACGTTAAAGGACAAAATTATGGAATATAATCCTTGAGTAGAGCACAGCATTAAAGTCACCTATATGATCACTGAAGCATTAGACCCTCTACAGTAACATTTTGATGAGTTAAAAAGAAAAAGACAACAACTTCTGATTACAATGTTCTCCCAAAAGGTTCCAGGAAAAAAAAAGACCGTCGGAAAATCCCCAAATATCGGCATGACATTATCTGCTCCTGACATCAAGTTCCAACTATCAACATCATCCTGAGCCATAATGGAGGATGTCCTTCTAATGATCTTTCTTTTGATGATGCCCTGCCTTCTGATATATTACCAGAAGGTCAGTACTAGCCTAACACTACAGCATTGAGACAATAGAATTAGACTACTATTGACTTTCTGCATATGGAAATGTTTGGATTTCACATAATGACCACAAAGCGTGTTTTCTCTTAGTGTCTAAAGTTCTGTCAAATTTAAGAGCCTCCTCTACAGGTTCATCTTGATACCTATATCATTCATCTTGTAGGAAAAAATAGTGTTTGCTCTTATCCACAATTTTCATTGTCCACAGTAAATCCAGGAACATCTCGCTACTTTTGTAAGGAAGCCTTGTCTTCAGTGAGGCAAATATTTTCACTACCTTCTGAGAAAAATAAATAAATAAAAGAAATCCAAAATCTATCCAAAAATTATCCTCAGAAATGGGAGTTACGTCAACACTCAAAATAATGATCATGAAAATCCTCCCCTGCCCATACTTCATTTTTGTTTCTTAGCACTGCTGTGTGCTTTTTGCACTTGAGGGCTAGATTGCTATCCAACCATCAGTAGAAATCTGTTTTTTATCACTCCACTGCTAATGAATGAGTTTGTTGCAATTAATTGCATTAATTGATTTAATTAAATTATTTGATTGTGTTGATTTATTTGATTAAGATGGCAAAAGTGTAGTGCAGTGTAGAAGACTGATTACCTGCTGCCTATGATTTCATCTAGCTGCATTTGATTATCCTCACCATCTCATGGGGCAAAGCACATTTTATGTCCTGTTTCAGGCTGGACTAGACCCGGACGCAATGCCCAGGAAGACCAAAATTACAGCCAGTAGAATCCAAGAGCAGCAGTTGAAACACAAGCACATCAGTGACACTGGCAATAGGTAGGCCAGGGTTCAAGCAAGGAGGGAAGCAAGGAAGTCAAGTAAGAGTGATCCAAAGTTCAAATAAAAAGGCACTCAGCACTAAGGGATGAAGGGATTGAAATAGGTGTCAAGGGCTCCAGAAAGTCTCTGAAAAGACAAGTGAGTGTCAGTAGTCAGCATAGTTTCTGACAAAATCCTTTCTAGACCTGAAGCTTATAAAGCTGAGTTCCTAGATTTTTAATGTGGACTTTCCTTAGTGAATAGAAAGTACTAAGCCTTTGATTTTATTTTTTTTTTTTGGAAAGATAAGGAAATATTTCAGCCACTGATGAAGAGTCATGGTCGAAACGCTTTTGGCTACAATTAGTGGTGGACTTGAACAGACAACTTCATTCTTCCCTATCAAGTGGTTTACCACAGTTGTTTGTCTTTGGAAGGACTAGCACATCATTTGAAAATTCAATTCATCTCCAGCAATTGCCTCCAATAAGGCCTTTACATTTCAGGGGACTGGAGGTCTCCCCACAGGACTTCGGTTCTTTTTAATATATTATTGTATTTTCTATATTATGTATTTTATGTGATGTTTCATTGATTTGATTGTTGTGCGTGATATATTGGTAGTTTTCCTAGAGTGTACATGTATGTATATGGAACAGTTTTTTTAAAAAAACAGTTTTTTAAAAAAAGTTTTTTGTACATAGTTTGATATTGTAGCTCCTAACCTCAGTTGCATTGTTTCTGGAATTTGCTAGGTTTTAGCTCCCCCCCTTTTTATTTCCTTATTTAAATAAAATCCTTCCCAGGCCTGAAGCTTATCAAGTTCCCAGAGCCCTGCCCAGGACTCAGAACTCTACAACAGACACTTGGGACAAAGTTCTTCTAAGAAGAAAGTGCGGCTTACAAAGAGGCTCTTATTCCTCAGGAACTCTTCTCTGTAGACAGGTCTTTTCCCAAATAGTCACCAGAGTGGCCTTTATCTTCAACCACTATCAGACTACAAGAGGGCCACACCTCATCCTCTGACCTGGTAGTAGCTATCCCCTCTGTTGGAGTTAGGGTCTCCCACTGGTTTCTCATGAGATCCAAGTCATCTGGAGTGGCTTGTTCTTTAGTAGCTTTTGGCCAAAGAGTCTCAGGTTTGTCTTCAAAGGAGGAACTCTCAATTCAAGGGCACAACAGATCACAGCAGACTTGTGTCTGCCTCCCATGAAACAAGCCCACCTGCATTTCCTCCTTATCTGATGCCTGGAAATAGTTTATTATTAATTTATTCTACTTACATGATGCCTGTGTTCCAGAGTGGGACCCAAGGCAGCTTCCAAAAAAGTTTTAAAATGTTTAATTTAAAACAATCAAACACATTAGAAAAACAGAGAAAATTATAAAAACCTACAAAAAAAATATAAAAGCATCTTGATAAATTAAAAGCTCACCTGCTTACATATCAAAAGACTGCTTAAATAAAACATGCTTTTGCCTGCCACTGAAAAGAGAGAAAATGTCGCATGATGTTATCATATTCCAAGTGATAAGAAGCATCTCATAATGGGATGGGAAAATGTTTAAGTCAGTGGTGATGATTGCTGATGATTGGTAGCTAATTTCTTACTGCAAAGTAGTGATATGGGGGCAGAACACATGTGGTGCTGCTTTTCTTAGAACCAGCCATATGTCTTTCACAATACAAAGTTCTACTTGAGAAGCAGGAAAGTGGACGGGCAGGTAGATAACAGAATTCTAAGCATATTGCAAAATGGGTGGAAGGTAGCCTTTGAAAAATGGACTTAAAAATACAAAGAGACATCACTTAGTGGCAGAGCACATTAATCGCATGCATAAAGTGCATTGGCATCTCCAGGTATGGGTGGAAAAGACTGAGACCCTGGACAAGGGTTGTCATTCAACACTGAGCTAATGGATGTGTGGTTTGATTCTGGTAAAAGCATCTTTGTATCTTATGGAATTTTTGGTCAGTTGTGATTTATTACTTAATACTAGTCATATGCATGCAAAACCAAACAATTTGATAACAGTGATTAAAACAGATTATATAATTAGGCCAAGTGATAGGAGAGAATAAGAAAGAGGCTACTGTAGGTTTAAAATCTGTGATTATTCAGTCCTGTCATCCTAAAATCACAATAACCTATCAAATTGACCTTCATATATTTATTTACACCATTTTTATCCTTTCAACTAAGAATAGCACTCAGTGGGGATAACAATAACAAAAAAAAGATACAGACAAGTGAAGAAAGTTATATTTAAAACATTTGAATTTATCAGTTAAATCCATATCCAATAAGATAGGCTATCAAATAAAAACAGATTGATACAATTGGAAAGCAGAACCAAGAAGATTAAAATTAAAATCAAAATTAATTAATGTTTCATTTAATTAAAATTATTTTTAAACAAGAAATTAAAATAAACCCAGTAATATTAAAAACCCAAGTAAATGTTGAAATGCCTAAAGCCAACTGCAGATAAATGTTTTGTTATTGCATAAAAGCAGGACAGTAGAGATGGAGGTCACCTGGCCTCCCTTAGCAGGGAGCTTCAAAGTTTTGAAGTAACTAACAAAATGCCTTTCTCCTGTGTTTACACAAAATGTGCCTTCAACAGCAGTAGGACAGAGAGAAGAGCTTCTCCTGAGGGTCTTAAAATATGTCGGGCATATCAGAGAGTAGCGTCTTTGGAATCCTTTGGTCCTAAGTCATGTCTTAAAGGCAATTTGTAATACTTTGAATGATGTCCATAGGTGAATAAGAATGACTGTGGCCCATAACTGATCCAATCACCTGATGTTGTTAGGAAACAATATTTCTATTCACACTTCCTTCATTTTATTTTAATAGTGTATCAGTCCCTAAACATCATCAATTGTCACGCAAACTACTGAACACTCCACTTCTTGCATTCCTTCCTCCCCAGCACCGGAAGCTCTTTGAACTCTGTTGTTATCTTCTGTCCCCACGACACACACAGCAACCTATTTTCCATTTTGGGTGCTAAATTCTTAAGTTCAGAATGCCTTGAACTATTCTAAGAGCATGCATGCTGACTTATTTCCAAATTGATGCACTTATAACAAAAATATTAAAGCACTTCAAACAATTTTAAATGGCTCTCTACAGTGCAAAATGATCTGAAATTATTGGAGTGCTTCAAACCTTTTATGAGTGCTTTACTCTGAAGTCTCTTACAGAGATTCTGGAATTGTAAACTACAAATCACCATAAAATGGCTTCAGCAGCTCACTCTTCTCAGGTAGTTTCAGTTTTCCCAACAGAGTAACAACCACACGTAAAAAGTTAAGATTTGCTCAATGGTTTGGATTGAGCAAAAAGACGAAGTTTTAATCCTAAGTTTTCCAAGGAAATAATATGAATAGATGTAATATGTCCTTGGTTCTTGCATACAAATTGTCTGGGCCTTGATCCTCCAAGTTTTAATCATAAATATGAAGACTTTTGAACGAAACCTGTGTCAGCGTTCTGGTAGCAAGGCTCATAGTTCATTAAGTTCCTAAGAGACAACTTCTATCAAGAAGCAGCTTCTCTTATTCAGGAGACATCTGGTGCAGGTCCCAGTGTTATCCCTGACAGAAGAGGGGCACAGCAGGAGCATTCCCCTCTGCACTGGCTGTCTTCATGAATGGAGGAATGTAACCTTTCCTTCTGCAGCACCACCAGGTACTGTCCCAGGCTGCACTGAGGCAGGAAGTGCAGCCATTGCACTTCTAGGACCTCTACACATCAGGTAAATGCCGACAGGTGGTGGAAGGGCTGCAAGATCACCAGTCATTGATGGGGAAAACTCATCAATGATTTGTAGTGCAATTGCACCCTCTGGGGAATGGAAGAAGGATGGGACCCGGATGATGTCATGAAGAACAGTTGTCCAAGTCCTGTCCTTCTCCCGTCCCCAGTGCAGGACAATGATGTCTTTTGGAAAGAGCCCTGGATGGTGTCAATATTAGTTCTTTCTGAAACCAAGTGAATTTAAAAAACAAAAAAATTAAAGCTTTCAGGGACTCATTTACTTCAAAGTATATCTGTACATGATTTGAAATGTTTTTTAAACTGTTGTTTTGCTTAATATGTTTTTTAAATCTTGTTTCAGTTATTTATGGTTTTAATCTGTTTTAATCTCTGTTTAAAGTATTTAAACTTGTTTGCATTTTATGCCCTGAGATTCCATGATAAATGGAATAAATAAATGCTTGTTAAATGAAAGGACTTCTCTCTGCATTCTCCATCAACAGAATTTTCTGAAACCCAATTATTAACTGTTTTCCTTAGTCACACAGCATAATCAGCCATAATAATCTATGCATTTCTATGGTATTTACTGCTCTCAATTCTGCAGTCCTTATATGTTTTTATTGGGTCATACCTAACCCAATGAGATTGCAATTTTGGGCAGGAATGGGGAAAAAAAAAAACCTTGACACACACCCACATGCCCTAAATTGAAGTGCAAGTTTGTGCTTGTCACTCTGGGACCAGACAGGAATCTTTGACCATCATGTATCCATTTGGCTAGATCAGAAAAAGGTGGCCTGGCAGTTTTTATCTATCCTGCAGTGCTTGGCTATGGAATTCAGAAGGATTGGCTTGGATGGGTTCTTTAACCAAATTCAGTCACATTTGATAGGATTGTGTGAGATAGTGGTTATAAGTTACTTGTGGCTATCTTTTGGATGAAAAGGAGTTCCTTAACTTGCAACCTTGGTTGTGTGGGGCTCAGGTGTACAGAGAAGAATTACCTTTAGAACCAGCCCAGACCTACCCCTCTCTCAACTTCTAAGTTGTGGGTCTTGAGGAATGGGGCTGGTCCAGGAGTGTCTTCCTGGTTGGACTAGCCAGCCAGCTAATGTTGGACTGTAGGTTACAAGACGTCATTGTGGCTTGGGTGCTTACCTACATGTGGCTGGGGAGATGATTGGGAAGTCCCTTACTTTCCCATTCACTATTGACCACCTCTTGATTTCTGGGTGAGTGTTCAATTACATTGTGTGACAGTACACCAGATGCATACCTTTACTGTAAACGTAATAGAAGGCAAAGCAGCAATAGAAGGCAAAGTAGATGAAAGTGGACCCTTCCTCTTGATCCTGTCACCCTCCACTACTAGTATTTTGGGGTGGTGTTGGAACTCTGCTCAAGTTACTTGTTGTTGTTCTTTTTGTTGTTGTTGTGTGTGTTCATGTTGTTTCCAACTTATGATGACCCTAAAGTGAACTTATCACAGGGTTTTCTGGGGCTGAGAGTATATGATACACCCAAGGTCATCCAGTGGGTTTCTGTGGCTGAGCAGGGAATCAAACTCTTGCCTCCAAGGCTGTAGTTCAGTGCTCAAACCACTACACCTTGCTGGTCCCTTTTCAAATTACTAGTCACTGTTAATATAAAACAGGTGTAATTGATTTGCTTTTTGCATTGCCACGCCTGTTCTTTGAAAACCAATAAAATGTGGACAGTTAGATCGGCCTCATTCATTTTTTTTAAATCTTCTTTTTTCGTTATCATTCAATGGATATCCAACTGAAATTCTATATACAATACAGAAACCAAGCTACAGTAAGCATCCTGACGCAGACCCACAAAATAATGTTTAGTATCATAAACTATACTGGAACAGGACAAGGATATAAAACAGAAGACCAATGAGAACCAATTTCTTACTAATCAGCTTTGAAGGCCAATAAGGCCTTGATAGGTTTCTGCAATTAAAAACAAACAAACAAACAAACCTATCTTAAACTTCCCAAAGGATTTTCATACAATGGAAATCAAAAGACTACATTAGTCACACGGTTGGAGAGAGAGAGAGAGAGAGAGAGAGAGAGAGGCTTAGGGAAAACATCTTGCTTTTAACATTTCAACTGCTTTCTTCTTCAGATAAAATAGCCATCAGTGCAAAAATCACAAAGAGTACTGCTGTCTGTTATACTGGAAGTCAGAACTCAAACTTTATCTCTAGAGAAGTTCTTCTTTAGGTTTCCTCCTCCTCCTGCATCCCATTGAAATGAAGATATGGTTCTGGTGCCTTGAATCCCATGCTGGGGGAATGGCACAAAAATAAAATAAAATAAAATAAAATAAAATAAAATAAAATAAAATAAAATAAAATAAAATAAAATAAAGGGCTACAGGATCCTTGGGTAGATGGGGTGGCACTCCAGCATGATATTGTTACTATGCTGTGCACCCACACTCCATGTGATGATTGGCAACAATCATTGTTTAATTGGCATAAGATATAGATTATACACTGTTATGGCTGAAAAGCCATGCTGGCAAAGAGAACTGTCTGAACATGTGAGAAAGTAGGTCAGATGGGACTTCAGGGCACAGGCAGGTCATATCAGTTGGGAAGCTCTGGTGCTAATAAGCTTGCAACTATCCCCTCAATGACTCAGTCTCCAGAAACAGTAGCACCCAAACTGTCTCAAAAGAGCAACTGATTGTCTTTAACCTGCTTTCTCTTCCTACTGAAATTCTCCTTTGTTTCTTCACCTGCCCAGCCATTAAGAAGCTATCACGATTTCCATCAGTGCTTTGTCACCTAATGATAAGGCATTAGCCCATTCCAGACCCTATTGTCTGTTCTGCCAGAGAACCATTAACATTTTCCTGGCTCTGAGCCAGACAACTCATAGTACTCTGGACATAGGCTGTCATTCTGCTGCTAAGATTTACATTCTTGTACATTCTTGTACTTGCTGGTATGTTTTACGTTTGCTATCCTTACAATGACCATTGACCTGACAAAAATAAAAATTTGATTTCACCTGATTTGATGGTAGCTACAGAGAAATGGATCCTGAAAAACAATTCAGGCTTCCAGTGGTAAAGAGCCTATTGGATATAACTTCAGTGGGCATGGGTGCCTTGTTGTGATATATCCTTCTTGTAATGGATGTGCAAGATTTCATGAGTCACTTCCATGTCAGCTGTCTTACCCTGTGTACTGGGGGTCCTGGGAGGGACACCAAAATGTGCTCAACTCAAGGTGGGGAAAATTAGCTCAGAGCACTGCTTAGCATTATAAGAGGCAAGGTAACGTAGAGAGATCTTGAACCCTATGTCTACGGGGTCGGGTCGAGTCAAGGAGCACACAAAAGTTGAAACAATAAATGATGTTTTATTAAACAAACACAAGCAAAACAGTGTATGCGACACACTCATACAAGATAACTAAAGAAAATAAAGGTTTGAGTGGTATAGAGGGATTTTTAGAGGGGTTGCTGGTTTGGGTGATACTTCACCTGTCCTGAAGCCCAGAAAAATAGAGAGCGAGGCTGGGGTGCGATGTATCTCAGCACGTGGAGCTGAGGGGAGGCTCGCCAAGCAAAGCAGCAGCAAGGCAGGATGAAACTCAGGAGCGATCCGAGGAAGGTCTCGGAATCAAGGGTTTTTATAAGGAGAATGTGACTGCAGGCTATGCCGTACTTGGGGAAAACAATAGATTTGGAGTTGGAGACAAAGCCTCCAAAAGGTCAGAATCTGAATCACAGAGGTTCTCAATAGAGTAGCCAGTATGCAAACGCAGAGTACTTGGGTATTGCATAGTTTACCCATCAAGCTGCCAGCTCGGGGCAGAGGATTTTTTGTAGGTTGCGTGCATACCTAATTAGAGTACTTGCCTGGAGGTCTCCTAAAGCAGCGAGTCAGCTATTTTCTGGCCTGCCTATATTGTCCAGGAATATTACGGCGATTAACGGCCGAGCTTTCATGCGTGCTTGTTCGGGGGCCTCGCAAGTACGTGGAAGGGAATAGAGAAGTGAAGCCGAATTATGATATCAAAAGGATATCTTTTAATATCCCCAAAGCTCGGACTAGCCAGGGCAGTAACAGCTGTAATACTGTAATTGCTGTAATACAAGCAAGGCAAAGCAGCAGTGTCACCCGCTTGCCTACCTCACCTCATTCCTCAATTAGGAAAGTGTGAGATAAATGGAAATAAATAAATAAAGCAAGCTATGCATTCTGAAGTTATTCAAGGTCAAATTTGTGAACTGTCATGGATTTCCATGTTTGATTAAGGACAGATCAAATGAATGAAAGATTGAAGTTCCTTATTGTCAAAGCATGTCATGTGGAAGAATATTTTATTTTAAATATTTTAAGACTATTTTAACTGAAATGCCACAGCAATCATTAACAACAAAGAGGAACACACCCTAAAAGTTGATTGCTCATCTTTCCATTTGGAAATGACTTGCAAAACATGAATTTGTTGCTCTTTGAAAGATTAAAACTCTATGATACTTTACAAAATATTAGTGGCACCTAGTGAATCAAGCAATACAATAAAGGAAGACAAAAGTTATATCAGCCATACATAATCAGAAAGAAGTAAGTCCCCTTTACACAGTTTAAAATCAGGTCATAAACATTTTCAGTCTTCTGAGAATAAGCATCAAATTGGTTTAGACACTTTCTTTTGCTTCCTAAATCTTTGAAATTCCCAGTTGTGGTCTAGAAGACACTGCTGTATCTTGCTCACATAATGTCCAAATTTCCAAGTTATGTGAGAAGGCCAGGCCCAGCTCCATGGTGAGACAAACTCTAGCAATCCCACTTCAGAACCCATAGGGTAACATATTCTCACACAGTAACAGTGGCAAACTTTGTGGGAGTGTGCCCCTCTGGGGGCTCTGAAGGATCTATTGCACTCCATCCTAGTACACTGTCCAGTTGTATCCCAGACTACACGGCAGACAGCACTCTGTACAAAGCTCTTCTTGCTACACCTATTACAAATATTTCTAGCCACAGTGCAATTTTAAAAGTGGCTCATGGTGGCAAAGTCCTCATTCTATGCATCATTCTTCCCTAAGCATGGTTTCTTCTTCTTTGGATCTTGGCCTCGAACTTTCCATGTTATACCAGGAGTGAGGATATTGTGTTGAACATGGCCCCCAAGGTTGTTTTCGAGCCCCCCGAGATTCATCCTCCCCAAGTTCCCCATGTCTCTAAATTGTGAGCCATGTGGGCCATTCAAACCCCAAGAGAAGCTCCTTTCAAAACAGAAGATGAAATCAAAACATGAGGTTAAAAAGATAAGTTGAGAAAACAGGGCTGGGGAATACAGACCTCCAAAACCCCATGGAGGGACAGTATGGTCCTCCCATCCAGCACTTGTCCACCTCTGTGTTAAACTTACAAAAGCTATTTTCTTCCCAAGCCAGTCTACAAGCTCAGCAGTATCTACTGTGACTGTTAATCATTCTGGGACCCAATAGGAGGAAAAGGTCTTCCCCAGTTTTGCTACCAGAAAATGACCAATAAGAGAAACTAAGGTCTTCTACTCACAGAGCCTCAGCTTTACCACTGACCTATACTCCTCTTCATCCTAAGGCTCCAGAGTGAGCTATGCATCTAGTATACGCATAAATTTAACCACACAAGCAGGTTGAAAGACATTGATGGGACAAATCATGCTTAAAATTAAGCATTTACTCAAATACTTAATTGTAAGCAATAACTCACTGGATCACACACTTTCTACTTTGCCACCTAGCTGGGAATCCACCATGCTGTCTCTTGAGTAATTTGTGGTCTTCCATTTTTATTTATGTGCGATCACAGGGAAATAATGAGCTTGGTTGTTGTTTTGGGATTTGTTTCTCTGTTGTTGTTGCTGTTTGGGGAGGTTCTTGTTTTGTGCCTTTTAAAAAACACTGAATGTTTCTCAAGAGGTGTTTCACAAGTTGGAACATAATTGTTTCAAATGTTAATGTTCAGCTTTACAAAACAGAATCCCTAAGTGGAAAACAGCTTTAAGTAATTGCTTACTAGCTCATTTCCTTGAAGAGAATGTTATGATGGTTTAATAGAATTCCAATTGAGAGCCTGCCTTTATGGAATCCATAAGGTGAATGCCAGTTTTAAAAATGAGTCACAGAGCACTGCCTTTGTGTAAAGCTAACAAATGACAGTAAACAAATGTCAGTAAATTTGTGTCATGGAAAATGCTTTTTGTAATGACAGCATCCTCAGTTTTAACTGAAAGTAAAGGAACATAAGGACACAACTGCATCTTATCTTCTCTTTGTCTCTCATTTGAAAAGATTTTCAAAGCAGATTTTGGGGACTGTGTGACTTTACACTTTTAAAAAAACACACCCCTACAAGTCTTTTTCTTTGAACTGGTATTTGTTTTCAAAGGCCCATAAGGAAACAGAACTTTTTTCTTTTGCTTAAAAAGGCTAAGAAATCACATTGGTGTAACCTTTAATGAGGCAGTAGAATCCCTGAAGGAGATTCCCCCCCCCCCACTTTCTGGTTATATTATTCAGCAGAATTCTTGGAACACTTGGATAATGCTCAGTGCTTCTCACAAACCAGCAGGGCCCACCAAAACTGACATTTACCCTGGAATTCCCTGCCATTTTAAATATCGCACAATGTCCCAAACACACGCTAGCTTTGGGCGACTGTGGGGTCTTTAAAATGGTGACTTGCAGCCACTTGCTACTGTCACCATGTTGGAGGGATTTTGATGAGGTTCCTCTTAATTCTGTCAAGCCCCTCATACCTACCTGTCCTCAACACAACTCATTATGTGATTTAAGCAGTGATGTATTTAACTCTTTTACTTCAAGGCTATTTCTGCACAACATGGCTATCCCATCATAGCAACGGGTTGTTACCTGTCTAGAAGCCATGCTACTACATGACGTTGTTGCTATCCAGCTGCTATTCCATCCCCAGGTGTTGCCAAAGTGCCTTATACTATTTCCAGAAAAAAAAATCTGTTAAGTACCTCCTTTAGCACTTCAATCCTGTCAGCCAGCTCTGTGCGGTACCATAACGGCCCTTGATAGTGCTTCTTGTTGTTATAGGTGGAGCATGGGCATGTCCAGCTTGTCTCTCCCTCCCTGATTCCCGTGGAATGGTAACTTTGAAATCTATCACCTCTCTGTGTTTATTTTAAAGTTCTCCTTTACGTTAAAACTTTTTATTTTTTTTAAAATACATTTTTAAGCATTATAGCATGAAAATGCAATAGTGTACTAGCTTGTCATGCAGTTACAACAGTGCTGCACTAGTATGGCTTCCAAAGGAAAAAAAAAACAAGAGCAATCGGGTGGTAGGGCAGGGTGAAGGTGGGGAAAGGGAGTGGCCGAGGGCACTGTAGTGCAGAAGGGACACCATCACTACTCATCCATCGAAGGTAGAAGGGTGTGGAAAACAGCATTCCTAACCTGCTACCATGGCATGAGTGGCAACGCCAGGATTCTAACAGTACAAAGCATTAATGGCATCTAGTGTGGAAATGGCCCAAGTCTCAAGTCTTACCTTCTAGTCTCAAGTTGAGTCTAAAGTCTTTGCAAGACACTTTTAAGTCAAGTCTCAAGTAAAATCTCGTGTCTGGGAGCCAACTTTTACAGAAAAAACAGGAGGTGGTGGTGGTGGTGTGTGTGTTGGGGGTGTGAAGTTTCAACAACTAGAAAATCAAGAAGACATGCAGAAAGTGGGTTTCTGAAATGGGGAATAAGATTCTTCTTACTCCCCATTCCACAAGTTGAAGGTTTTTTTGTCAATGGGCATAAAAGAGTCTTCAACTTCTACAGTAACTCCCCATTACTGAAGCTTCAAAAGCTTTGGAAGAAAGGATTCTTTCTCTTCAAGCCCATTGCCTAACACATTCACTGTTCCTCTCTGAAAAATGTACCCTGTGCTTGGGGGGGGGGGGTGAGTCTTGCCTTCTGCTCTTAGGAAAAGTTTTAAAAGGCTTCTGATGTGCAGTGGAGACAGGCTGGCAAGCAGATCTCAAGCCCTCCTCAAGCCCATTGTCTGATGTGTTCGCTGTTCCCCTTGGAAAAATGCACCCACACTTTGGGTTCGAGCCAGATCATCATGCAACCAGTAGGCAAAAAGAGATTGAAGTGTTAGTCAAAGCTGTTAGGCTTCTGCATGAATGTGTTATGTTACTGAACCAAGAGGAGCAAGTCGGTCACTAAAAATATACAAATGATGAGTCAAGTCAGTACATCATTTATTGGCAAGTCGACTCCAAGTTGAGTCATTGAAGTGACTTGAGTCTGACTTGAATCCAAGTCATTTGACTCAAGTATACATCACTATATTTAAAGTCATGAAAAAAACAAGTTCCCCACCTGAAATCCAGAACTGGATATAAGGAATTATAGCTTCTTTTCAATTGGTGAGTCATAGACCCTTTTTGCACCTTACCCCTTTGCGGTGCTGGGGTGCGGGGCTAGCGCGAGTGGCCTTTGGAGGAAGGCTCTCACTTCCCTCCCTGTTCAGCTCCACAGCTGCTTCCTGGTCGCGCGAGTACCCTGCCTCTTCCTTTCGCAGTGCAGCCTGGGACCTTTCCCAGCCTGCACTGGACGGGAAGCATGACCAGCCCGGCTCCCAAGGCTCCACGCCCCAGGTGAGTGCACACGGGGCCCCGGAGCGATGCGTGACCATGCAGCATTTTCGGCTTCAAGCTGAAAACGAAAAAATGCGTGCGCAGTCTGTGTCAGGCTCTTGAGCATCATGCAAATGTGAGTGCGTCATGTGGACCGCTCCTCACATGTGCACGATGCTCAAGGGGCCCTTTCACATCAGCAATGCCATGCAAAAAGGGCCACAGTGTTGCCATTGTCCATGTACAACATATAAACTAGATCTAAAGGGGGTCTGCTGAGACTTAGGTCTTTTGAATACTGTATAGAAAACAGCTCTACAAATAGATGTCTTCCACATTATATATTAAAATCTCCTGGAACCCAATATAACATCTGACCTTAAAGGTACATGATATTTAATCTAATAAGCCTTCAATTGTTTGTCCTCAGTTCTGCCCCAAACAGGAAGCATTTCCTTCTGTTCTTCCCACAAAGCCTGCTGGCACTGAAGCTTCTTAGTTTGCCTGTTATATATCCTTTAACTCTCCTGATTTGGGAGGGGCTGTCCCACTTTGACTCCACTTTTCCAGCTGCTTTTGAAATATCCATTTCTCTCTCCTCCTCCCAATTTTTCCCTTCATCCTCCACTTACCTTAATTGTTGCAAATGAAGTTTGAAATGAAAAAGTAGTTTGCACTCAACTGATGCAGCAGGGAAGGAGACAGGGAGGCAGAATCCTGCCGCTGCCAGTAGGATCTGGCAAAAGCAAACATTTGCAGTATCTCCTAGCTTGTGTGTTCTTTCTGATTCACTTTTGCCATCCTACCACACTTTGATGTAGCTTGGCTGTATGCATCCCAGTTTTCATTTTTGGAATGTTAAAGAGTATGTTTTTTAAATAAGTAGGATGCAAGAAGGGCTGCAATGAAATAGAGGGAACTGGTGATACTGATTCAGAGACTTCCTTCATTCCCACAGGCTTTCAAGAGCTAAAGATTTTAAGAAAATGGCTTTTAGTGGTGATGCTACCCTATTTTTTTCTTTTTAAACACTTTAAAATTGTTTTTAGCTGTGTGGTTCAAATGGTCTTAAATGTTTTTGGTATTTGATTCTATTTTAATGTTCATCATTTGTATGTTTAAATGTATTGTGGTTAAATCTATAAGCCTCCCTGAGTCAAAGTTTTTTGGAAAAGGCAGGGTATAAATAAAGCTATAAAGATGAAGATGATGAGGACAATGATGATAGAGTTCTGGATTGATCTCTGCTTGTGCATGTGACACCTGATGACTTATTCCATCTGCATCAACAACTTTGGTGTTGTTGCTGATGCTGCTGCTGTCTACCTTCAAGTCATTTCCAACGTATGGTGGCCCTAAGGCAAACTGTCACAGGGTTTTCTTGGCAAGATTTGTCCAAAGGGGTTTTGCCATTGCCTTCCTCTGAAAGGCACTCTCTGAAAGAGTGGGACTTATCTAAAAAGAGTGGGAAAGAGTGGGACTTATCTAAAGCCAGCCTGTGAATTTCCATGACTGAGCAGTGATTTGAATCATGGTGTTCCAGAGTCTTAGTCCGACATTCAAAAAACTGAACCACAGTGGCTTCTGCATCAACAGCCACATGTATGAAGTTCATTGGAGCCCAGATAAATGCTTCAGTACCAACACGCAACCATTCCTGTCTCGTATATGTGCATGGATGGCTCTTGAGCAACTTGACAAATCTGTATGTAAAACTTTGTGAGACACTATGGAGATTTCCTTGTGTCCTCAAAATGTACCTTCGGTTTTGCTTCTTCTTTTCTACCTACAATAATTTTGTGACAGGCTGAAATGTACCTTTCAATGAACCCTGTGCAGAATACTTGATTTTTTTTAGCCTCACTTTGGGAACCTTTCCAAATTTTCAATTATGCTATCTTGGGCCTTGGAGGTTCAGAGTGAATAGAGCTGAATTCAGAATAATACTGGACTTCTGTGTGAGAGCAACATATGTATGAATTCTGCTCTGAAATGCACACTGCTGGCTGGCTACCAGCAAATATATAATTAATAATACACCTGTGTTTGGATATAAATAGCTGCATATATATGGACGGAGGCACTGATCTGTATGCATTGCAGCTCACATGCCAGTTGGCTGATTTGCAGCTGAATGTGACAGATATCCATTAGACAAAATTCAAAGCTGCTGGGGTTTCTTTATCCTTTATGTTAACTTAATGAGCAGTAAATGGTACCTTCCTTTTACATCTGTATCTCTGAAAATGGAAGAAAAAGGCCCCAGTTTGATAAAAAGAAAAGAAATGGTTGTGAATGAGCTGGAAAACTAGAAAAACAGATGTGCACTGCAGATGGAAGCCAGTTATAGACATGCTTTAAATAAAGACTGGAAAACTTACCAAGGTCAAGAGTGATAAGGAGATGTGGATGGACATAAAAATCCAGAAAGGTCTGCTGGACTATTTTGGGGTAGTGCAAGTGAGATAGCCATAGTATAATAAGTAGACAACTGCAGTCTTAACACAGGATGTCAGAAAGAAGTAGTCGATTGCCTGCTACATAAGCATGACGACAAAATGGGCAGACTTCAGTTGACCTTTGCTGTGATGCAGTTTGTGTTGAAATGTTGTTATATTTTCCCATCATGCTTTTGACTTCGGACAACAACAATAACAACAACAGTTAAAATTTACATAAACTCATTAAATCACAATAATGTTAATGATTAAGTCATAGTCACGACATCATAGCACAAGGAACTGTCGCATAAAAACTACACTGCATGGCAAATAATGGTAATCAGGAATCCCAGAAGAATGGGGCCGAAGTGGCACAGTCCACCTAGGATTGTTCATCCTGTCCCAGTAATGATCTGGGGATGGGGGAGGAGGCAAGGACTTAAAAAAAAAAAAGGAGTGATGAAGAACATGTCTTCAGTTTAATTTCACCATTTTGTGTGCCTTGCCTGGGACAGATAGCTTTGCTAAGCTCACAGCTAGTGTGGTGAGAAACTGGGAAACAGAGAGGGGAAATCCTCCAATGTTGAGAACAAACAGACTGAACAAACAGAACCATGAACTTCTGGTCTTTCTCTAATTCAATAACATTTCCATGCTCTGTCTTTTAAGTATAGGTTGTATCAATTTTGAATTTAACATGTTATTTAATACTGGTCTATCCTGAGCGTCCCATAGGCACCTAGTGGGGGTTTCTGGCAATAAATCAGACTCACATGTAACATGTAGCCATGTTATCAGTGACTGATATAAGGGAGGGTGTGATAGTATCACAACATTCCTGGTTTTCAAAAATACATCAGCAGGCTACAGGTGGACAGAGGATTTCAAATTTACTTTAAGTGGTGATTTGAAAGAGACTTTTATAAGATGATATACAGATGGTATTTAAGCCTAGAAAAAAAACTGTCCAAAATGTACAAAGACTCCTTAAATAAATGTTGGAAATGTAACCAGACAGAAGGGATTTTTTCATATGTGGCAGACATGTGAAAAAGTAAAGAGATTTTGGGTGATGAAGAATCGATTGATAGAGGCCATTTTGAAGATAAAAATTCTGGGAAATCTCAACTGTTTTTATTCAGACTGATGGATGGCCAGATAAATAAGAACTCTGTCAGAATAATACAATACATGATCAAAGCAGCTAGAATACTCTACGCTCAGAAATAGAAATATCCCATAATGAGATGTCAGCTAGATCGGGTGATGAAGTTGTTGGACATAGCAGGGATGGACAAGTTGACAACTTTAATGAAGGAAGGATCTTTGAATGAGTTTAAGAAATATTCGGAGAATGTGATAATGTTCGTAAAATATGTGCGAGGGAGAAAATCAACAGCTGCATTTGAATAATATGGCTAGAAATATTATTATAGAACATTGACATTTTTTGTATTGTAGCATTACCTCATAACAAAGTAAAAGGGTAATTATGGTATAACTATAAATGTACTTAATTTTTATAATCAGTTTTGTAGATTAAGATTAATGATTATATAGTTGTAGTTAGTTTATTGAACTTTGAAATATACTAAATAATCATAAATAATCATTTTCTGGGGAGCTGGGAGTCATATGTGTCCTATGTGTTGGTTTGTTTAGATAGTTTTCTGTTTATGTAGATAGTAGATGTGTATCTTTTTTGTTATATGTTGTTTTATGTGGGCTTTTTAAAAAAATCTAATAATAATAATACTTTTTAAAAAATACAACAGCCAGCTATAGTGTGACCTTTTATTAAAACATGTGATGAACACCATTTATTCATAACCCTTAAAACATTTCATTCAGGGGAATTTTTAGCCAAGTTTCTATTTTTTGCTACATTTTTGATTAAAATAATAAAAAAGTCACGCATTAATAACATGGTACTCCTGCACTAACAAAGTGCATGCAAGGACTAACATGTCATCTGTTAAAAAATAATGCTCCAATCCACGGTAAATCTGGTGCCCTGTCATGCAACACAGTTTTAGCCCTTGATTCTGCATGAACTGCAATAGCTGGCTCCTATGTAATTCTGGGATTGGCAGTTTGTTTAGAGGCACCAGAAGAGAATTCTCTGGCTGTGCATTCCAAGTGTTCCTCCGTTAATTGCAAATCCCTGGATTCCACAGGAAGCAGCCATGGGAATTAAAGAGGAATCATAGTACCATAACTGTGGAGTGAGAAAATGTCCAGGATAAATCACAAGGATGATGCCAAAGCTACTAGACACTGGTCAATTTTCCCATTCCTTCTTTCTCTCTAATATATGGGAACAACAAAGTAGAGATAACCTTTCCTTCATTTGCTTGCAATAGCCAATCATGTGGAAACAGAATGAGGGAACCCAACACATGAAAACTTTAAAACTTTTGATATAAATTACAACTAGGACTTTCTTCACATGGTATCATCTTTGACAACAGTCCTGTGCTCATCTTACTGTAATTATGCTCTCAAGATTGCTAATTTTGAACAGACCCACCTGTCCAAGTGCCAATCAAATCAAGTCAAAGCAAATATAGTTATTGTCTCTGCTGTTCTCTCATTCTTCTCCATTTTAGATTGGATTTTTTCTTTACAAGAGTGAGCAAGAGGGAGAGAGACAAAGAAGAGTTTTCTTTGAATCAGAACAGTGAGAGAAATGTAGGAGGGAAAAACAAATGTACCCATCTTGGGAACAGACAGGATAATGGGTGAGGTCACCAAGAAAAGGCATATTAAAAAATAAACAAAGGTCTCAAAATAGGCCTTTAGAGAGCAGCTGGCTTTACAGGCAATGATTCATGATATTGGTCAGAGAAAGGAACATCCAGCATTAAGCTGTATCTCCGGCTTAGCTAGGAGATAAAAGCAAGATTGGAGGTCATGTATCCAGACAAAGATGAAAAGGGAAGGGAGGAAGAAGACAAAATGGTACCAGGGAATAGTAAAGTTAAAGGGTTTTGAGTCTGACACATACACACACACACACACACACAAACACATTTTCTTTCCTTTTCTTAAAAAAAAATCTAGGTAAATAAAAGTTTCAAAGAGAAATGTACCCTCTGAAAGAAAAGGAAGAAACAAAGAGCTCTGAATGAATGGGAACTTGAAGGCAATTTAAGAGACTGGAGACCAACATCACTGGGGAAAGATCAGATTGAGTGACTTGTTTGTCAGAAGAGCACATGAAAGAGAAATCAAGAAGGATAGATGCCACTGCAGCAACACGCTTCTCATTTGAAATATGGTACGTGGTACTGGAGCAGAAGAACAAATTAGTGAACAATGGATTCATTAGCTGGATTAACTGAAAAACCACCAAAATGTTGTCTTCTACACAGTAACAAGGCTGTTGAGAAAGACCAAGTGTTGCTGCTTAGAACCAAAAGGACACATTTCTTTGAAGGACAAAACTGTAGCTATAGCTTTTTTTTTTTTAGAGATGGGCCAACCGAATCTTCAAATCCTCGAATCCTCAAATCCTTGGCAGGGATTCGAGATTCAGGAATCTGAATCCCTGTGCCAAAATAGGCAAACTGAATCTTTTGAATCCACCACCCAAACAGTTTGTTGAAGACCAGGACGCTTGAAAACCTGGGAGACCAGGACACCTGAAAACTTGGGAGACTAGACACACAAGGGGAGATGGGAAGTAGGTAAATTTTTCCCTTGGAATAATAATGGCCTTTGCTAACAGTTTCACAAATTACATCCAGGGTTGTATTCTAAGATATTCAAATTAAACATTTCATATTTAAGTTCAGCACCTGACTGGAAGCTATAGGCTTGAGATTTCAAGGACAGCTGAAACATTCCTTTGCATAGCTCACTTGCAAGCCTCTTTCAGACACGATTCTGGGGTTTGGAGTTTTACAAGGTGGCACAGCCTTCTCTGCCAAAGTGTGCTGGTGCATCATCAAACTACAAGTCCCAGGATGCCAGAAGGAGCTATGCAAAGAAAAGCCAGTTTTGACCTGGATTATCTCTGTACTGTAATATGTGACCTTGTTTACACAGGCAGGAAAATGTGGGATTAATCCACATTTTCCCGCCTGTGTACAAAGGGCCTTCATGACATTTTCAGTCTGGGGAGATCCTGAGGCAAAACTATGACAATTGTCTTAGCCAGATTTCTTCAGAGGGAGGTTTGCCTTTGCCTAGGCTTTTGCTAAGGCTGAGAGAGCATGTCTTGCCCAAGATTATCCTTCTTTCCTTTGCTTTTTAAACTGTTTTTTAAAAAGGATTTGAAAGATTCGAGATTCGTGGATTCCCAGAACCTTCCAGGGATTCGGATTTGGAAAATTCTGGATTCATCCCATCCTACTTTTTCCCCCTATTTTACTCTAGAATAAGCATGAAAGAAGTCCAAATTGGAACTCTAGAGGGGGGAAGGGTAGAGCGATTTAAGCCAATCCAGATCAGACCCACTGTGCTCATACTTTGTATTGCAATATAGTGATCATGTGGTCCCAGTTCAATACCATCTGGAAATCCTTCAGCCGGTCTTTCAACCCAGGAAAACTTACCAGTAGTGTCAGATGTGGGGCTAGTCATGAGCCAGCTTCACAACAGCAAAGCAAACTGCCCAACAAAGAAAGATCCCACCATGGTTAAGCAGCAGGCTTCACTTCTCCATCATCTTATCAGCACATGACCCAGTTGGTTCCTGAAACACCATGTGCGTGCCCAGTTTTGCTTCTCCAAGCAGGAAGAGCAGGAACAGTAAAGAAACTGCGACATGACCATAAAACAATGGCTCAGCCACTCTCTTGCCTTTTCTTCCTTTGGGCACAGCCATGAGAAGAGAGAAGGGCTCTTCCCAAGACCACATAGGCTACATGTGCCAGCTTGGTGGGATAATTTGGGCCTACAGGCAAGAGGATCCCCATCTCTGGTTCAGAGGACAGAGAAATGGACTTCCAAATGGGACAGTGACATTTGAGATTCCAGACTGAACATAAAGTCTTCCTTCACTCTGGAATAGTAAGAGCACTGGGACAGCCACTGTTATTAATTGGTCATCAATAAAGCAGTGAGTGTAAATGTTTGGTTTTTTCCTTAATTTATATCCCACTTTTCTCCCAATAATGAGAGTTAAAAGTGGCTAACAATAAATTTAAACACAATACAGATTAGAAATTATGAAAAAACTTCAATAAAATGCTATTTGAAACAAACCATTTAAAAACTTTTAAAAAACCATGAAAACTCATTTTAAAAAAACTATGTACAAACCATGAAAACAGAACCACACAGCACTAAAAATGCTGACTGACTGAGTCTGCAGTCCTCTACAATTAAACTCATTGGGGCTTAACTTTTAGTAGATATTCATATTATTGTGCTGTCCACATTAGTATGATCCAAGTTCTTGATCACATCTGTCCTTTTTGGTTGCTACTGCTGCTGCCAGCCCAAGAGCTATTTCCTCTGTTATGATTCAAGATTTACTTTAGATCCATTCTTCCTCTTCTCCATTCTCCCTCTACTAACCATTGTCATCACTGGGTTCCTTCATTCAGAATCAGAACTGTTTTTGTCCTCCAAAAGATGATACAATTATGCAGCCATCTTCTTGATCATCATCATCATCATCATCATCATCATCATCATCATCATCTAATTAAAAATGGTTCAGCTGTATATACAGTAGTGCAAATTCTTAGCACTACCGGTAATACTTTTTCACACTGACTTTATTCATTTTTACAACAGTTAGTCATGATTTTTTTCTCCCAGGTTTCATGAAGCTCCTTTCACCACTCTGAGACATTTTTTTTTCCAAAAATTGTCATTTTCCACCCTTTTCATTAAGATGTACATACTCAATAAATTAGTCTATGAGCCTAATTGGAAAAAAAATATTTCTGTGTGAGAGGATATTTATCTAGATAGCTTTTTGAATAGGTTTTCTAATTTTAATGGTTGCTGGTTTTGATCATCTCCTTTTTTCTCCTTTTCTTCTCCACTGCCAATTGTTCTCATACCTGCTTCATCTCCCTCCAACCCATAGTTCTTCTCAAATTGGAGATCAGTCTTCTCATCTCTTTCCTGGTACTCTTTCTTTCCTCCCTTCCTTGGTTCTAAGTTACAGTCTGAAGGACCCTGCATAGCAGAGACCACTCTTATTACATGACTCTTTCCCCCTCTACTGACTTGTATTGTAATATGCTATTATATGAAAGGGAGAGAGAGGAATTGGAGGAAGAAGGGATCATAGAGTTATGCACAGGTGACTCACAAGTTCCACAGCCTGCTTTAGTGGTTTCCAATATAATACCATACCCTTTCCCAAAATGTTATTTCCTGTGGAATCCACAATGCGAGCCCCAGTAGTCATACCAGGAGGAAATATTTTAATGAATAAAATGAACATTTGAGTTCCCCACTCCATCACTAAAAAAAAAAAGTTATTTTCAAACTTGTAAAGTGACTCAGATCAAGTGGTGCCCTCAGTTATGTGCTTTGAAACCTAATTGGTTTCAGTGGGGTTGCACCGAGTGCAAGACAGATCCAAAATCGCTCCTTTACCATTGGGCATCTTGCGAGGGCATGATTAGTTGCTGCCTTCTGAAGGTAACTTGGCTATATAGTCCATCAATTATATTTGGGTCAGTGTTGGAAGAGAAGCATGCTAAGTTCAAAGGAGGTGATTTGGGAAATCTGGGGAGACAACCCTTTCTCTTGCTGTGAATTGGATTTTCCAGTGTGCTGTAATAACACTGAGCACAGTAATCAACCATATGCAGTTGGGAGGAATAAGGCAAAAGCAATGTACCTCCCTTTATTTCAGAAGTGTTAGGTGATTTCCAAGTAATTCAGAAAGCATATTTTGTACCTGATGCTCACATTATTTCTTTATTAAACCCTCTCTGGTATTAATCTATCATTGCTGTCAATAGTAACAATTGAATCTTTGCCGACCAATAGGTACATTCAAGTTCAAGTCTATTGCATTTTAGCAGCCAGCCATTGCCAATAGGTACATTCAGGTTCAAAGATGCATCTTCCTTTTTGCTAAACATGCTTCCTAGAGTTAAACGTGTTTAACCCCTGCCTGGCTTCAGCTTGCTCATCATCTACCTGCATGAACTGGACTCTGTGCTGGCACACAAAGTGGAAGGCAATATATTCATAAATACCCAGGGAAATCTTGCAATTATACAAATGCTATTTAATGCACTGAACATCTTAGAGGAGAAAAAAATGGCTAGGTGTGCTGATGAAAGGAAGCTAGTGGCTGTCACAGTAAATCAATTGCTTGAATTGTTGGGTCATGATCCCACCAAAGAACACTTTTCAATTTCATTGGTTTCAGTGGGACGGTTAAGAGGAAGCTTTATATAAAAGCTCTCCCAATAAATCAATGGCACTTCAAAGCTTTTCAGGCTGATGACATCCCATTGTTCTTCACCAGGCCCAACTCCATGATTTTTGGGTTCTTGGACAAAAATTGGTAGCAAGTTTACTTGGCATGGGGGGGAGGCATTGCTTGCAGACTTGTGAAATGCTTAAATGTGTTCCTTGAACCCAGCATTCACCTAGACAAATTTTCTCCAACATGGCACATGCCAGATGATTGTAACTATAGTTTCTACAGTGTCTTCTGATTAGCTGTGTTGGCTGTGGCTAATGGGAATTATAAAATATCTGAAGGGAATTGTAAAATATTTGGAGAGATTTGCATCACAGACATCTAACCTACACCTCCATTCACGTCTAGCTTGCATCTAATAAACACTCCATTTCCACTCAGTAGAAATGATTACTGAAAAGTGCTATCCTAATAATTAGAATAGGAGATTGTTATCCTATCCTATCAAAAGCTCTATGTGCTTTTTATAGGAATTAAAATCTGGAGGGCACAGCTAACAGCTAACTTCACTATTGACTGGTCCTGAATCTAGAGCTAACAATAAGGGAATAACAAGATTCTGATGAGTTATGAAACCTAATGCAAAATTTTACCGCCATAAATATCTTTGGATGGAGGATGAAAGAAAAGCTTTCCTTAGGAACAAAGGGCAGAAATTACCAAACCCAGGGAAGCTACTGTTAATTTTCAGCCTCTATTTCACAATTAGGGATGGGACGAATCCAGAATTTTCTGGATCCGAATCCCTGGAAGGTTCTGGGAATCCATAAATCTCATGAATCTCGAATCTTTTGAATCCTTTTTTTTTAGAAAGGGTTTAAAAAGCAAAGGAAAGAAGGATAATCATGGGCAAGACACACTCTCTCAGCCTTAGCAAAAACCTAGACAAAGGCAAACCTCCCTCTGAAGAAATCTGGCCAGGACAATTGTCATAGTTTTGCCTCAGGATCTCCCCAGATTGAAAATGACACAAAGGCCTTTTCTACACAGGCAGGAAAATGTGGATTAATCCCATATTTTCCTGCCTGTGTAAACAAGGCCACATATTACAGTACAGAGATAATCCAGATCAAAACTGGCTTTTCTTTGCATAGCTCCTTCTGGCATCCTGGGGTTTGTAGTTTGATGATGTGCCAGCACACTTTGGCAGAGAAGGCTGTGGCACCTTGTAAAACTCCAAACCCCAGAATTGTGTATGAAAGAGCTTTGCAAGGGAGCGATGCAAAGAAGTGTTCAGCTGTCCTTGAAATCTCAGGAAGACTGTACTTTCCAGTCAAGTCTCAAGGCCTGCAACAAAGAAGGCACTTAAAGCACACACACAAACAAACAAACAAACAAACAGCCTCTAATCCAATCTCAATTCTGCACCCTGCAGTCTCAAGAGTCAAGTCTCAAGTCCTGCTACAAAGAAAGCACTTAAACACACGCACACACACGCACACACACACACACACACTAACAAGCCTCTAGTCCAGTCAATTCTTTACCCTCAAGTCCTGCATGGGACACTCAAGTCAAATCTCTAGGCCTGTCTCAACAATTCCCAATCCCTACCCTCCAGTCTCAAATCAAAAAATAATACAGATTAATGCATGCTCTACAAACGATTCTGGAGGCAGCTACTGTTCACCTTGTTTGTTGTAGGCAGCACACACTCCTCCTATAGAATCAGCTAGAGTAGAATCCCATTCTTTCTCAGCTCAGGTTTTTTGGCATTCATTGTTTACCACAGACATGCTGCTGCAACACAAGACCAAAAATCTGTGTTTCTCCAGCTCTCCCTTGCAACCTTTCCAATGGCAATGCTGCTAATAAATTTGCAGCTAGAAAGAGGAAAAGGGGTTGAGAAGCATAAAAAGACTTTCTGAAAGGGAGTTTCAAAATGGGTTAGCTGAAGTATGCATGTATTCAAGACACAGAAACTAAGTCTCTTTCCACACCTTACCTTTTTCTGGCGCTGGGGTGCGGGGATCACACGAGCAGCCTCCAGTGAGAGGCTCTCACATCCCTGCTGCTTCAGCTCTGCACGAGCTGCCTGCTCGCGTGAAAGCCCCATCTCTTCCTTCCGCGGTGCAGCCTGGGACTTTCCCAGGCTGCACTGGGGCAGGAAGCGTGACTGGTGTGGCTCCAGAGGCTCCGCACGCCAGGTAAGTGCTTGCGGGGCCCGGGAACAATGTGCGATCGTGCACCATTTTCGACTTCTAGCCGAAAATGAAAAGGTGCGCGATAGGTGCCTGCTGGCCCCTGGAGCATCTCACAATTTTGAGTGTGTCGTGCAGATCATTCCTCACAATCACGCAATGCTACAGGCGCCCTTTTGCATGGAAAATGCCATACGTAAAGGGCCTAAGAGAGGAAGTGGCATTATGACAATCTTAGTCCCAGAACTGACCAAAGAAAGCTGATGAAGGGAAAAGTATGGCCGGCATGGCTTGCATGGAACCTCTGAACCCTTTTTTGCAGTCTTTGGAACCCCTGGGACATTCCCACAAGCTCCTAGACCCCCACACAAACTCAGTTTTGCTCCTTTGTCCCTCACCTCCCAATCCCTATTCCAAAATTATCTTGCAGAGGGAGGCAGCAGCAGGGAGAGGCAGCACTAGGGGCACAGGCAGCACAAGGGAGAAATGGTGGCCTCCAGGGCATGCGAGGCTTTACGCCGGTCTGCCGGCCAATCACCTGTGCCCACGTTGGGTGGGGAAACACATGAGGAGCTGGATCTCATCCTGGTCCTGAGTTTTCAGGCGTCCCAGTCTCCCAGGTTTTCAGGCATCCCCGTCTCCAACAAAGTGTTTGAGTGGCGGATTCAAAAGATTCAGTTTGCGTATTTTGGCACAGGGATTTGGATTCCCAAATCTCGAATCCTGCCAAAGGTTTGAGGATTCGGTTGGCCCATCCCTATTCACGATACTTAGAAAGACAAGAAATTCAAAGACTGAAAAAAAAATGGACTGTATGACTTTTAGGAATGAAAAGAATATTCAAAAATATTTAAAAAATGATTAAATAATATGTTTCCTGAGTGTCAGGAAATCCTGATGAGGAGAAACCTGGACTGATGAGAATCTTTGCCATTCTGGCCTCATTCTGTGCCAAATTCACATACTGATTTTTTTTCTGTATATGCGTGTGCAGGAAGAAGCAGCCAAGATCTTCCATCAGAACTATAGCTGCAATGTCCTAGCTCTGTTCCATATCTTTACCCAGTCCCTGACACCCACTTTAAAACTCAGGCAGCTGTCCCAGCTCACAGAGCTTTGTGGCACCAGTAAGTGGGCCACTACAGTATGAAGTGACCAGCTCCTTCCTGCCAGTGAGCAAGAAGAGTTGCAACTGGATCTTACAGGGGCTTTACATTGATCACTGGAGAGAAGTGCAGTGCACTGCAGAATTCCATTGTGTGCGACAGCTGGATGACTTTCAAGGTGGGTTTCAGGGAATTTACACTTGTGGCAACGGTACTGCAATCGTAAATGTGAATAAGAAACAGTTATGCAGTTGTGAGGCTAGCCTATGACACAGCAGCTAACAGAATGCCAGCCAGCATTTTCTGTGAAGGAACCAGTCCTTTTTATGTGCAGAAAATAAATTGCTTGTGAAAATTTTGCACAAAATAAGTCCTTGGATCATGAATAGTCTCCAGAGACTTTCTTGAATTAGAAATAAAATTGCTAAAATTACTTATTACTTCGTTCAAGCATGAAGTTAGTGAGGAATTATATCTCTATGGGCTTCATGACTTATTCACTGGGTTCCTTTCAAATTCTGAAGGCCAAATTCAGAACTGGTCAAGCAATATATTGGGATTGTGGCACTCAGTTCTTCAGATCATCTATTTTATTTTGTTTCTTCCAATGAAGTCTCAAGCTTCCCTGACCACTTTTCCCATTTGAGGAGTTAATTTTTATCTACTTTGGAAAATGAGAATGGAGTAACTTCCAAAATTTATAAAGCCTTAATAAAGTGTGTACCAAAGGTGAAGGGTGTCTTAAATCTTAGTGGGAAAAGGATTTAGGCCCAACGAAGTCAAAAGAATAGTGGAACCAATAATGTAATAAGCCACCAATGCAAACACTCAATACAAAGTGATGGGAGCATGCCATTAAATTAACCAAATGCTGGTGTGACTTGTCTATAGAGTTAATGAAACCCTCAGTTGCAAATGTTGGAGGCAATGCAATCAATTGAGATCTTATTTACATGTGTGCTGGCCTTATCCCCAAGGAAATCCATGATGGACAAAGGGTTTTGCTGAAATTATGTTGATCACTAATCAAAGTTTTGCCAAAGTACTAATCAAAGCCCTCACCAGAGGTGAAATTACTTTACTTATTTTTGGGAGAAAATATGCAACTATTGAATAAAAAGCAGCTTGACTTGAAATTGTTCAAAATTGGAAAGGGACCTATAGTTTCTGTATTCATAGACAGTGAGACAGATTATCATTTTTGGTTCTACCTAACCTAACAGATCTGAGAATCATAAAACCATGGAAATCATAATGGATTTTTTGAAACATGGCATTCTTTTATTAATCATGCCCCTAATAACATAGAATGTTCACATCCTAACAGATATGCTTACTTTTAGAATGAGTTGTTGCTATACGACAACCTCTGCTTTTCCTTGCATTGTCTTCTTAAGGAAGATGCTCCTTTAAATAGAGATTTTTGTTTTGCTTTGTTTTGATGTCCAAAGAGATGACACAGTTATTGTGACACTTGTTTTCCATTTATAGCTCCTGTTTGTTGAAATTCCAAACAAAATTAATCATTTTCCCCCATGTCCAATTATGGAAGCAACCCATGCTGAGAGCTTGAGAGATTGGAAAGAGCTGAAGTTACATTGCCAGGACGTGATCATAATGACAATGAGGAAACATGGGGTTTGTTTTCATTCCGGTTCCCCACCTGCATCCTGAATATTTGCCCCTAGAAAGAATCAAGATTTGTGTCTATGGGTCTGGCAGGGGGAACTTTCTGGCTTTTGAGGGTGTATAGAATCTGGTCCTAACAATCAATTACTGAAGGGCAAGTCAAACATTATGTAAGGGCATTTCCGTCGTTATAGTGCTATTCTTCCACTGTCAACATGCCATGGAATCCTGAGGTTTGCAGTTTAGGGAGGGGCATTTAGAATTCTCAGCGAGAGTGCTCTTTGGTCTCAGTAAACTAAAAATCCCAGAATTCCACAGGATGTTGAAAGTGGAATAATAGCACTATAACAGTGTAGTGCAGAAATGGTCTGAGTCCCATTGATTCAACTGGTCTACTCTAACTTGGGCTAGCAATTGGATTTACCCCATTAACATGAAGGAGATAGTCATTAAGGATTTAGGCCAGCAGCCTTGAAACCTCTTTTTGTGTTATGAAGGTGTTTGTGCTGCTACCCTCTTTAATTAATACATTTCCCTATGGAGAGGGTTATTCTATCTTCCTACCCTTAGTACCCCGCTGTCCAAACAGAGCCTGCTGTTCATTTGGTTGCATTGGACACCTCCATTTACCCACTGTACATAATGTTCCTGTTGTATTCAATTGCTTGAAAAGGTCATTATGCAGGAATCTAGGATCATTATCTTCAGAAACAATAGCTGAAGAAGTCAAAAGTGGAGAAGCCCTAATAAACAACTGTGTCCAGTTTTTCTTGGGTTCCCTGCAACTGAACCAAAGAGGAAACTAGAAGCTAGAGGTTGGAAGAAACATGTTATAATTAATGTTGTTACCTATAACTTACTACTTCTTTGTAGTCAGATTGTAATGAAACAATACCGTAACAAGAGGAAATGATGTTATATTTGTGAGTGTGGTGATGAGTAATGTTTTCAGTTTGCATTTTTAAGGCTATTTTTAGGAACCGTAAGTTGATTTTTTCAGATTTTATACTACTCTTATTATACCTGGGTTTTTTTAATTAACAAAATGGGAATTAGTAACTGATTTAGAGGAGTTTTTTTTTTTTAAAAAAAAATTCTTTGGACCAAATTGTCCAGCATTTTTTTTTTTTAAATAGCTCTGGCCACTTGGATCAAACAACAAAAGTAAGAATGTGTTTCTATTCAGCCATGATATTCTCAT
Source organism: Cyclura pinguis (assembly GCA_030412105.1). Taxonomy (NCBI): domain Eukaryota; kingdom Metazoa; phylum Chordata; class Lepidosauria; order Squamata; family Iguanidae; genus Cyclura; species Cyclura pinguis. The sequence goes on from CM059599.1 coordinate 207,953,372, forward strand.
ACAGCAATACTGGCTGTGCCCATGTCAATCATATTACCAGTCTGGTCATTCCCTGAAGGGTTGTAATATCATCTCCTGAGAGTTTTGCCATCATGCTTTCTTCATAATATCAGTGCTGATTGTTAAAGATAGGAAAAGGTCAATATACTGTGCAATCATTTTCTTCTGAAGACTCACAATAGTCACCCTCCCATTGCTGTACACTGGATAGGTTGTGCTCCCATAATGGCATTTGAAGCATGTTGTAAACAGATGGTATCAGACTCTGGCTGAAATAACAGCAGCTTCTACAGAAACGATTCCTTCGAATCCCTTATGAAGTTGCTCTTTCCTCTTGTCCTCTTTTTCTGCCAATCTGATGTGGGAGAGGAATTGTTCTGTCTCTTGATACAAACCTTTTGAATGATTTATTTACTCTGGGTATAATGTTGATATTATCAGTAGTAGAAAGATTTGGCATCTTTCATATTCATTTAAACTTTTGGTGTGTTTTAACAAACTGTAATTATTGAATTATTAACTTCCTGTTGTAATGTTAGATTAGAATTACAGTATTAAATTGTATGTTCCATGAACTGCTTTGGATAGAATGCCTATACGGAAACTTTGGTTTATAAATAAAGAGGCTGAGATTTAATTTGGTTCACATGATATTGATATACAAATAAGCAAAGAAATAAGTCTCCAGCACTTTCTTCTCCAAGCCTAACTAGTAAAAGTTGCCTCATTTTATCATTACTCACATGGATAGATGGGCACAGAGTATATTCAGCTTCTTTCTTTTGTAACTTAGGGAAGTTTTCTTGAGTGAAGTCATCTGAGGTTTGTTATACACCTTTTGCTACAAAAGCTCTATAAGGTTACCAGCTTCATAGCAAAAACCCTGATGATTCCATTAGCAAATTAGGTTCAAGAAGTCCTTCCCTGTAGAATTCAGGAATGGCAAAAGCATCACTATTTTCAGAGCTGGCTGCCAGCTTCTACTTCAACAGAACTCTCCCTAAATAATTGGAGCAGAAATATAAACCTGCAGCTCTCTCTAGGGTAAAGGCAGATAAGCAAACAGTAGAGAAGGGCAGAGCTATCATTGCTCCCATTTAGATAATACTATGCTGCTGTCCATCACCTATTAACATAGCAGCACCTTGCCATTCCAGTGGCAGGGGCTCTTGAGCTAAAGGCAATTCAAAGCAACATCCTCAGAGTAAACACGGGGACTTGCAAAGACAAACAGAAGTCATCTACAGGTACTTTCACCTGTACTCATGCAACTTTCTCTGACTGAAAGAAGAGATGGTCTTAAATCAACCTGTTTATAAGAGTTATGCAAGATGCCATATATTCAACTTTGTGTGTTTTTATTCTGGGCTGATTCTTCTGGAATGACAATAATTTCTGGCTCTGAAATAACAACCATCTCTAAATGAGTAAATAAATACAGTCTATTTGCTATACGAAGTGGTCAGATTCAATTTCCATGTCCAAACTCTCTCCTAATGTAAAAAGAAACCTTATGTAGAAATCCAGTACAACAGTGACCAGCATATGCTAAACCTTTTTCCATGGTCTCTGCTCAAGACTCTGAATATACTTACCTTTTTGTACACATTAGTCAAAGACACATAGTGTCCAGTGAAACCCACCCATGTAGGGGAGTTGCCTGCATTTCTTACAAGATTTCTGCATGGAGGTGATAGGGACTATATTGGAGGACGATCTGGAAAAGTCATGCCTTCTGTACCAGATGGTCCCAGAGTAGAAGACAATGGATCACTGGTTGAACCCTCCAGCCCTTCTGAGTCCTCTTTTGGGTTAGAGAGTAAGCTGAGGCCAGAAAATATGGAAAGTTTCCCTTCACATGTTTGGCAGGGTAAATGAAGAACTGTCAAGGAGGGCATACACATTATAAGTTAAACCCAAGCATCCGTGGTATTGTGCATACAGATAATATTTCCAGGGACAGTGAACCCTTAATACAATTCCATAAGTTCTGAACTTAAGTAGCATAATAGAAGCAACAAAGAAAGGTCTTGTAGTCCTTCATATGGTAAGTGACAATGTGTAGGTTTTCTCTTGAATCCTATGCACTCCTATGTACTACTTAAAACAAAACTGGTGTTCTTATTTGTAGATATGAGTCATCTATGATCCAAAGTAATAAAATGTGTAATTGACAGTACTAGAGGTTAACTTGTAGGATGTACATCTTTGCTAAATCTCTCCAATAAATTGAAATGATGCCCTTACAGATCACTGGGAAGGCTGTGTGGAGAAAAGGGCCAGCATGTAAATGCCAAAGACACTTCAGCAGTTCCTTAAATGGAGAGGAGGCAGATAAGAGCTTTGTAGAGTACCAGGATTTATAGATAGGAAGCCATATGAAATAAGGCTCTATACAGAAGTTTTGAGCTATGACCGTATTATGGAGATTCGTCCACTGCACTTCTGACTATTTTTTTTTTCTTTTTGAGACACAGGCCTTTCCAGCATTCAGCTTGAATCTTTATAACAGACTTTGGGTGTGCGCTGAACTGATTGACTAGAAATTGGAGATGTCTACTACTCCACCTCTCTGTTCTCCCTCAAGCAATTTTAAGGGTTTAAAAATGATCCTGCAGAAAGTAAAGAGAGAAGATAAATGTGCATTTACTTAAATAAAAATACCTGTGGTACTCAGAAATAAAAAAACAGGGAGACAGAAGCATGGAAGAAAGAACAAAATTGTCTGCTGAAATGGAATTCAATTTACTGGCCAAAACATGTATCTAAAGGTGTTGAACAAGAAAAACTAAGCTTAAGCTATAGGAAAATCATAGAAGCGGCCAGAGGGGAGAAAGCACGTTTACCATTTCTTCCAAATCCCTATCTAATGCAGGAAATTCAGAGATAAATACTCTCAATAAATGGTCACCCAGACAATCCTAGAAGACTGTTAGTAAGAGAAGGACCGTCACCACTCTAGGTCAGTGATATTGAACTACTCTTACTATCAAGAGGTTCCTCCCAATCTTCAACCAAAATTTATCTTTGTGTAACTTAAGCCCCAGTGGTGCTATCTGGGGCATCATAAAATAAGTCATTGCCCTCTTTTGTGTGGTAGGCTATCTTTCAATATTGGCTTATGTTTTGTAATATTTCTAATTTCTCTCAGAATAAACTTATAAAGCATCAAAGTAGGCCAGAGGCCTGTCTCTCTCACTTTTTGCTCTGGACATATAAAATTGCTGTGGTTGCCTTAGTAACAGATGCTGAGGGGCGGGAGGCTTCAAGCTGTGAGTTAGAAAATAATGAGTGAGTAAAGAATGAAAATCTTTCCTTGTTTCACTCCCACATGCAAAAACAGATAATTTTAGTGATTTTCTCCTCTCTTCATGAGAATGTGAAGGTTGCTATGCAATTTTTAAGCAGTATTAATACTACTGAACTTTGGGGAAATTTGTAACTAAAATGGGTTTGGGGAAGAAAAAAACATTTTTGGCACAGAACACAGTATTTTCTTTGGTGCATTTTGCATTTTGTACAAAATACATTGACTGCCTTGCAAACAAATGTTGATTTTACATAGAAAACACATTTTATCCCTAAAGAAGTCTTTCTGTGCAAAAAACTGTGTAGTTCCATAAATTGTATAAATGATATCTGGAATTTGCATAAATGTTTGAAATTTTGTAAATATGTGGATTCCTGCTCAGAAGGCATGCTTCTTTGGGGATAAAACAAGCAAAAAGCAGAATTTTTTGCACAGGAGTAATTGTAGTTTGTTTGTTTGTTTGCCAAATGTATTGCCATGTGCGGCAGTTTTTCATTTTGTACAGAAAACACCTTTTCTTTCCCAAACACATTTTATACACAGTATTCTTCGGCAAATATATTTTCCTGAGTGCAGCCACAAAGTGCGAAGAATCTTACAGCTGGTCCCTTTCTCTTAGAGACTTTCTGCACCTTACCTTTTCATGGTGCTGGGGCATGGGAATCGCGCGAGCAGCCTCTCGCTGCTTTGCCTCCACAGTCGCTGCTTGCTGGCGAGCAGGCAGTGTGAAGGCTCCTCCTCTTCCTTCCGCAGCACAGCCTGGGATTTTCCCAGGCTGCGCTGGGGCAGGAAGCATGAGCGCTGTGGCTCCAGAGGCTCCGCACGCACGGTAAGTGTGCACAGGGCCCTGGAGCGATGCATGATCATGCACCATTTTTGGATACACGCCAAAAATGAAATAGTGCGTGATCAGCACCTGCCGGCTCTGGGCAGTGTCACGCAATTGCGAGGACATCATGTGGACTGCTCCTCACAATTGCACGATGTTCCAGAGGCCTTTTCGTATGGCAAATGGTGTGTGAAAAGGACCTTAGTGAGGTGCCTCAAGTGTAGTATCAAGGACGCAAATGTTCCTGATTATTCTTCACATTTCTCCCAGTGAATGAAACTTGTCTTCTTTAAGGCCAGGATGATAATAAACTACTATTCAGTTTGGCCAATCGAGCAACAAATTTAGGGTTTAGCAGGGCTACAGTGATGGTAAAATATACATATACTCACAACTGATATGGTCACAGAAAGAAAGCAAATAGATGAGAGCCCTGTAAGAACACTGGACAGAAGTTCTGACAATGAAAGAATCAAAGAGACAGAGACAATTGGCCGGAGGCAATTGGCTTTATTTATTTATTATCCCATCTTTTTCCCAACATGAGACCCAAGGCAACTCGGAGCATAAATTAAAATGAAATTCAGCCCCAAAACAATAATGACAATTTTGAAAAAAAAAAAATCAAAGAAGCTATTCTAATGAAATGCTTCTAATTTAAAACGATAGAAAAGGATTTTGAAACATAACACAAAGAATAAAAGTACAGCACACAGACACCATTGCACGACTGTTCAGCACAACCAGTTAACTGCAAAAGCCAATAACAATAAAAAGGTCTCTGGAGGAAGACCTAAACTGGGAGCTGGAGAGAACATAGCTCAGAATAGAGAGAGGAGCAAGCCTTCCATCATGAGACAACCCTGTTGAGAAAGTATTAAAAACTGGAGGGCCTTAACCTTTGCAATGCTGGAGATTTGGCTGCTCCACGCATACTTCATTTGCTAGCTAGATGCTAGGAATGTTGGCATTCTTTGAAACAATGCAGAACTGTGGAGTTTTCTACCTAGCTCAATATACTCCTGAAGAAATGAGCAGGGTTCCAGAGAAATGAAAGGCATGAAGACATCATGTGGTAGCTTGACATAACATGGCATATATACTTTTGAATCTATATGGTGTTTTGACAATCATAGGCCAACATTGCTGGGGTCTGGGAAACAGAGAATCTTGCTTACAAAGAAAAGTTTAGCAACTAAGCCTTCATGAAGCAGAGGGCATGAGGTCTATGAAATGATAAACAGCATGAAGCGAAGTTTATGACTTTCTTAAAGTGCTGGAATAGACAAGGGAGATCTGTGTTCCTCTAAATTCTGTTGAATTTCAGTTCCCAAGCTGTAACTAACATAACTAGCTATGAGGGATGATGGGAACTGTAATCCAACAGCATCCAGAGGATTAGAGATTTCCCATTTCTGAAGTTAGGCCAATCATCCAATGAAGCTGACTGGCAGCAGAGTAAAACTGGAAAAAATAATCTATAATTAATAATTTTTAGTCATAATTACTCTACTGCCACAGAATGTGCTATGGCTGATCACGAGTCACCAAACAGGCTCCTCAAATGTAGTACATAGTCATTGAAGGTGAGAGATCTGTCAATAGCTGCTGGTAGCTGGGGAAATAACAATGGAACTTCCATGTCAAAACCAAATATATTCCTGGTTCTCAACTGTTACACACAAAGTGGGCCCAGCTCTGTGCCCCACTCACAGAATATGTTCTGTTTTCTCTTCAAAGTGCTTGAGTTGGTAAGAAAGACCTGACAGGAGTCACTGAGATTTTCTCCTAAATATTACACTTTACATGTAAGTTGCTCTTGCTCCATTTGGACATAACAAGGATACTAAGCATTCTGTTAAGAGGTGACTTAGGCAATAAAGGGAGGAGATCTTCCTCCCTTTATTACCCAGTCCTGTTATTGTAGCTCTAACAATATGTTATGTTCCTTCTCCTGGCAAAGTTCAATAAACAAAAGCTCCCTTGAGCATCCAAAAATACAGTTTGCTCTCCTGTTCAGGCAATGAACAATTATTTCCAGTTGCTCTACATTCTCCTGTAAAATCCAATAAGGAGGTCAGCCTCTTATGCATTTTTTTTCTTCTAAGTCAGCTGGATCAAATGTTATTTGCCTAGAAAACCCATTGATTAATTTATTTAAACCGAGAGACCGTGACTTGAATTTCTTAGGGTCCATGGTCCTTCTGTCTTAAGGAGACACAGGGTTGTAGCTAATTGCAGCTTTATAGTAATGGACATTACTTCTGCTCATGACGGATGGAACACCTCATATTTGCCTGCAGCAATCTTTCATATCTCCTGAAAAAGATGTTTCTGATGGTTGGAGGCCTTGCTGGTAAAAGACTGATACAGCAGACTGCCAATGTTGTGGCCTCTGAGGAAAAGAAGAACAGGTAGAAACAACTCCATCATGCCTTAGCCCCGCCAGTGGATGAAAGGCAGCAGCGTAGGGACCGGGGGGCAATGTGGGTGGTTGGCTCCCGACAGCAAAGTTTTTGGGGCGTCCCAGCTTCTAGCAAACCTCCATGTGCCATGGCCATGCCTCAATGCACTGTGGCCACACCCCCATGCTGTTGGGGATGATAGGAGTTTCAGCCCCACAGAAACGCAGTGGAAAAACCAGAGTTCAGCGAGCCAACAGCAGCAGCCTTGTTCCCCAGTAAGGATACTCACGCACAGAGGAGTTTCTTCCAAAACAGGAGGCATTTTATCTTGCAGCAAAGTTCCGTTATATACAAAACATAGGACAGACAGACAAAAGCTTGCGCCAGGCACCAGGTTTGGTCAACAGACAAACACATACTGGCATTGCTTTGTTATATACATATCTACAACCAATCAGGTAGAGGTTTGCACACCTCCCTCTACCATCTGCACACAACCCCAGTTTCTTATGCAACCTTGCAATTACCCACAGCTGGAGCATGATGCAACATCTTTGCAGTGGGCCGATCATTTCCCCAGGGTTCCCTGCTCTGAATCCCTGACACATGCACCATAGCCACACCCCCTCCCACCCACCCCGCACACACTCCAAGCTCTGCCACTGATGAAAGGCCCTCTATCCATCCCAACTACCATTGCTGTGGCTTCTGATGGAGAGTATTTGCTACACTTAATCCCTTTCCCCAATGACATTCTCCTTTCTTTAAGTTTCCTGTTTCTGCTTTTTGTTTTGTTTTACATTGTAAGCCTGAGAGCAAGGAACTGTTAAAATCACAATTTGTAAGCTGCTCTGTGAGACTTTTAGCTGAAGGGCGGGATATAAACACTTTAAATAAAAAACAAAAAAACAAAAACAAGACTGCACTTGGTAGAGGTATCCATTAAAAACTGGGGTGCTGCCATGCATGAGAAGAAATGATTTCTGATAGCATAAAATACAGTTGGATATAAATAATCCACTGTTTAGGAGGAAAAAAAAATAAAAAAAACTTATTGTATTTGTTAAAGAAAATATTCCTGCACAGTTCCGTTGCTTTTCATGTTTGGTCAAATATACAGTAGTTCACACATTCCATATATTTACCACAGTTTCTCAGAAGTGCGTTTAGGGAAGTATAGATCATAATTTCTTTCACTGGAAAGGTATGTTAAAAGACAGTACTTCTTCTAAGCCATTATCCCATTCAATTTTTTGTATCAAAGAATCTTGCTGCATAATTCCATCTTTGTAATGCTTCAGTTCTACACAAACTCACTTAGGAGTATGCCCCATTGAACTAACTTTGAGCCTTAATCTGCAGTACACATGATAAACTTTGTGATGAATCTGTAATTCAGAAACAGTAATACCTTTATTGGGTCAACTAAAACCACAAAATAGATCAAGTAAACTTTCAAATCTTCACTGGCTTCTTCATCAGACGAAGATATTAAAAATCACACAGGAGAAGAAAAGTGACAATGTTAGAGTCACAGCCCTACATTTTGTCCTGGATGTCACTTTTGTTGCCAGTTCAAATGGCCTGGAGGGATCTCAGTGCAAGGCAGGGGCTGCTCCCTTTCTTGATCATGAAGAAACTTGGGACAAAGGGCAGTAAAAGACAGGCAATAAAATTTCAAACACATTTCAAAATTTCAAATCCAAGGTTTGGAAACTCGTACAATGCTAAAGGTTATGACAGTTTTGTGGATTACAGATTCATCAGAATCTTTATCATCTATGCTACAGAATAACACACAAAGTTAGTTCAATGGGTCATACTCCTAAGTAAGTTTATTTAGAATTAGAGCACTACAAAGATGGAACTATGCAGCAAGATTCTTTGATACAAAACACTGTATGGGATAATGACTTAAGCCCTTTTCACATGGCATTTCTGAAACAAAAGGGCCCCTTGAGCGTTGCGTAAATGTGAGGAATACGATGCACTCACATTTGCAAGATGCTCAAGGGCCTGACGCGGACCGTGCACGCATTTTTTCATTTTCAGCTCAAAGCCAAAAATGCTGTGCAGTTGCTCATTGCTCCAGGGCTCTGCGCCCACTTACCTGGTGTGTGGAGCCTCGGGAGCCGGACCGGTCATGCGTCCTCTCCTCAGTGCAGCCTGGGAGGTCCCAGGCTGCACTGTGAATGGAAGAGGAGGGGCGCTTGTGCAACCAGGTAGCAACTGTGGAGCTGAAGCAGGAGGGACGCGACAGCATTCCTCCCAAGGCTTCCTGCGCAAGCCGTGCAGCCCAGCACCAGGAAAAGGTAAGGTGCGAAAAGGGCCTTAGAAGAAGTACTATCTTTCAACACACCTTTCCAATGAAGGAAATTATTATGACCTGTACTGCTCTGAACTCACTTTAGAGAGAATGTGGTAAGTATGTGTAATGCATGTGGATATATTAACAGATGCAAACATGCACTAATATTTATGTAGAAACAGAAACAGTTGAATAAATATAGGTCATTGGAAACTGTAATTCCACTTTCAACCTCCTATGGAATCCTGGGGCTTGCAGTTTAGGGAGAGGCATTTAGAATTCTCAGCCAGAGAGCTCTTGGGCCTCAGGAAACTACAAACCCCAGAGTAATAGCGCTATAACAGTGTAGTGTGGAAAGGCCCTCTATTTCTTTTGTCTTCAATCACAATTTTTCCCTTTCATTGCAACCCCCACCCCCCTCCCCCATTCTATTGGTCCATTTTTCTCAGCTTTCATAGAGGCCTCTTCTTTGTATTACACCTGTTCTTGTTAGTTTTTAGAAATATGGTTGGAAATCCCTTAGTGAGAAATTGCTCATCCTCGTATTGAGAAATCCCAACTGAGCTTATGGATGTTGTTAGAGCGACATTGTAGATCCTCTCCCACTTCCAGTACCCTGCAAACTACTACCAAATGGAGAAGGCAATGGAAGGAGCAGACTTACATTCCACCACTTCCATTTGTATTCCTGTTCCCTCAGCATTGGTTTCAAGAGGAAAGAAAATCCTCATATCAGCTCAAGTCTGGTATAGACAGTGGCCCCAATCCTGGATTTTACAGGGGGCTTTCAATCCGACCAAAGCCATCCTTTAAAAAAAGAAATCAGTGTCGCAATTTAGACATGTTTACAAAACTATCCCAATCTCTTCTTTTTTAAAATAAAAAATAAAAATCAAAGGTTTCTGCCCACCAACAATTCTTTTTGATTAGTTTTGCCAAAGTACTGAAAATAAAAGCGTGCATGGCCACACAGAAAACAGACATCAAATAAAATGCAGCAATTAGAGAAGCTATACGGAACAACTCAAGGATACATTATAACACATACAGTTACTTAATGAGAAGATCAAACAAATGTACACCCTGTTTATCACGTACTAATGTTACAAAAGCACGCTTAAGTTTCAAAGTGTCTATTCATCACAAAGAGAAAAAAGAAGACTACACACCGAGCTTTATAAAAATGTCCTGAGAACAATTATAATGTCTGCTGGCAGTATATGGAGATATACCTGGGTCCTCATTACACATTGCCAACTTTCTTCAGAGAATTCAACATCTAAAAAAGGAGGGAGGTCAAAATAGGAAAGAGCCTTCAGCTCCAGTGTTGTCCACAGAAAGTACAGCTGGCTTCCAATTCAGAACTTCATTCAATGGGTGAGAGTTAGGGGAAGACTGGCTACATCCTCATGGCCCCAATACCATTTAATCCTGGGATCTATATCAGGGCCAAGACCCATAGCTGCCCGATTTCCCACACAGTTGCACATCCCCACTTTGGTTTTCCTCATGTAATTAAAGTGACTGGAATTTCACTTTTAACTTCGTGGAACTGGTTTGATGTGGTAAAAAAATGATTTGTTGTGGGTTGATGCCATGTTTTAATCCTCCATCCCAAAATCATGCATTCTGCTGGCTTCCAGGGGCATAATTTTCCTAATTTCTAAGCCTTTTTCCTGTAATGTAAGCTTCTGAGGATTTTATTGGAAGTCTTCAAGTGCCACCCCTGCTTTAATCATGTGGAGCTCCACCTCATGGATAGAAGCCATTTTGGAATGAGTTCTCTTACCTGTAAGGTCAATTTCTGTATCACTATCAACACTATCACTTGCTCCCAAGAAGTGGGGGAAGGTACTGTCTTGGTTTACTTGTCCACACCAATGTTGTTACTAAGAGAGAAGAAAACTGTAGGTCCTTACATTTACATGTAGGTTGACAGAATGTATGATAGCATAGATCCTCACTAGGTGTCATGCAATTGTACAGGGGGTTAAAGAACATGACTTGAGCTGTCAGAACATTTCAGTGGACTGTGGCAGCCATTGGTCTAAAGGGACAGATTAAGTGAACTGAGCAGCTTAGCTGAAGCTGCAGTTCAGTATTCTAAACTCCAGCTTCCTCTTTTTTAGAACAAGATATACTTCCACTCTCAATGGTAATGAACCCTGTGCCTGGCAATGTCCCTGGGGTGTGATTATTTCCGAAAACTGCTTCCCTAGTTACATCTCGTTGCATAAATAATCATCTCTTTCATGAGAATGATAACAGTGGGAATGATGCTACATTAAAAATGGTCTTGAACAACCTGACTTGTAAGAAATAAACAATTTGTTGATACCTAATGGTGCTAAAGCCACTTCTTTGGGATTGCAAGCCGTTTCCTATGCTATCACTGTAAACGTTGGAGCTATGCAAAAAGAAAAAAAAATGCATAAAACAAATTGATAATTTAACCATTTTAAGAAAATGGTTCTCTCTCTCTCTCTCTCATCCTGTTTCCCTCCAGTGTCTGGCAGCAATAAACACCACTTTGTGATTTAAATGTTGAAAATGCAGTTCTGTGGAGCAGAAGAGCAATGAGCTGCCTCAACCAAAGATGGTATTCATGCTGGAGGTTTTAATGCCTTCAATATCTCTCCAAGGGGATCATAAAACTGACTTCACCAATGATCTGTGCATTCATTACACTACATGGCTTTGTCTTACATTCCATCTAATTATTACATATCAGGGAAGGAGGGAAGGAGATGCAGAGGGCTAGTTAAAATAGCTCATGTTCTCTGATATATCTCCAAAGAGTCAGAAATCTAAAGGATCCTAGTCTTTCCTTGAGTTTTCTGCATTAATATTTTTACATAAATAAACTATCCACCCCTTTAATTAACAGAGAAACAGAGCTATGCTGACAATATCTCTGTGGTTTCAGATTTCGGACTGCATGCAGAAATTCTAGCTCTCCTTTTCCCTTCTTCTTGATCCACCTTTAATATCTTTAGGATGGTGGAACTTTAAGGGTTTTTACAGATTCTATAAACTGGTCTCCTTTAACTTAGGCCCTTTTCATGCAGCATTTTCCATGCAAAAGGGCCCCTCAAGTGTTGCGCAAATATGAGGAGTGGTCCACACAATGCACTCACATTTGTGCTACGCTCCAGAGCCTGGCAGGCACCGCTCGTGCACTTTTTCATTTTCGGCTTTAAGCCAAAAATGGTGTGCGGTCACGCATTGCTCCCAGGCCCCAAGCACACTTACCTTGCATGCGGAGCCTCGGGAGCCGGGCCGGTCGCGCTTCCTGTCTCAGTGCAGCCTGGGAAGGTCCCAGGCTGCACTGCGAAAGGAAGAGGCGGGGTTCTCACATGAGCAGGAAGCTCGTGCGAAGCTGAAGAAACCTGGATGCAAGGGCCTCTCACAAGAGGCTGCTCGCATGAGCACCGCACCCCAGGGCCGAGAAAAGGTAGGATGCGGAAAGGGCCCAAATGTCTCCATGGAAAGGAACATGGGATTGAATCTAGAGGAGGTTTTGAAGCTAGGCCAATGGTGATTGTGACGGTAGAACAAGAAAGAAAAGAAACAAAAAGATAAAAAGAGAAAGAGAAAGAGAAAAATCTCCATCTCATCTTGTCACAAGCCTGAGAATGTTCATGACCCACTTCTGCCAGGTCCTTGTGCCCTTCTTTCCATGAGGAGCAGATCCACCTTATCCATTAGGTACTTTAGACACACTGCTGAGAGCATACAAATATTTTAGGGCCTACCAGAAGAGGATTTTAGGGCTTACAGAAACAGTGGAACAGCAAGGTGAAGCAGGGAATTGAAAACAAGAGTGCCTAGGGCCTACAAAAACCTTAATGCTGCCTTGATGGGGAATGGTCTGAGCTGGTGTGTAGGGATATATAGATTTCTTACGGATCATCAACAAGAGTCTTGCTATATTTATATTTCTGGCATTTGTTACCCTGATCTCTGGGGGTCCCGGGAGGGACACCTAAATGTGCTCAAACAATGGGGAGGGAATTAGCACACAGCACAAGTTGGCAATGCAAGAGGCAGGGTAACGTAGCGAGATCTTGAACCCTATGTCTATGGGGTCAGGCCGAGTCAAGGATGAGGCAGATGTTGAAATTAATAATAATTATTTTATTGAAATAGAATCACACCAGTGTATGCAACACACTCACACAAGAAGCTTTAGAAATAAAGGGAGGAGCGGATAGTGGGATTTTTAGAGGAGGTTTGGTATGGGAAATACTATACCTGTCCTGAAGCCTGATTATAAGCAGAGAAGCTGGGGAGCGTGGATTCTCAGCACATGGAGCTGAGGGGAAGGCTAGCTGGACAAAGCGACAGCAAGGTGGGATGGAAGCCAAGAGCGATCCGAGGAAGCGCTCAAAGTCAGAGGTTCTTATAGGGAAAATTGTGGCCGCAGGCTAGTCGGTACTTGGGGAAAACAATGAGTTTGGGGCTGGAGACAAAGCCTCCGAAAGATCAGTACTCTAGATGATTGAGTTATAGCCAGATTGTCAATAGAGTAGCCAGTATGCAAATGCGGAGTGCTTGAGAGTTGTATAGTCTGCTCATCAAGCTGCCTGCACGGGGCAGGGGATCTTTTTTGTAAGTTACATGCGTACATAATATGGTACATGCCTTGAGGTCTCCTGAAGCTGCATTAGGCAATGACTGGCCTGCCTACATTGGGATGTGAATGGTTCGGCTATTGTTGACCGTGCCTGTGTGTGTGCTTGTCCGGGGCCTCGCAAGCATGTGGAGAGGAATGGGTACAGAAGGCCGAATTATTGATATCAAAATGGTATCTTAATATCCCACAAGTTCAGGCTAGAAACAGCTGTAGCACATTTCAGAAATTAAGGCATTTCAAACAAGAAGAGGAAGAAGAAGTCTTAATATGATTTAACATTTAATACTAATTGCCAATCTGTCAACAAATTGATCTCAACTGCACATGGATGGATCATGGCTTTGGCTGCCTTGGCCACCGTTCCACTTAAGCTGCTTATGCTTTGTCATCTCAGTCCACTGTGACTCCTTCCCTGAGTCACCCCTCTGGACACTCCTCATGACCATTCAGTCACAAGAGAAGGATGGATGAGGATGAAAGAAAGACATGGAGCCAGCTGGTTCCATTCCTGCATCAATCTGCAATAAGAAAAGTGCATCCTTGTGAACTTGCAGGAATGGAGCCAACTGTGTCTCCCTCATATTCCCACCATCCTCCTCTGGTCACTGAATGGCTGTGGCTAAGGGTAATGAGATGTCACTATGACTGGATGAACATTATAATTCACCAGTGTGGTGCAGAATATTGACCATTGTGTTGGTGTGGCAACAGCAAAGTTCCATTTTACTTTTTCTACCGCCACTTTTGTATTCAAATGATGCATGTGGGAAGACTTCAATAAATCTAGGAACCAGTTAGCACTTCAAGAAGCTTCCAGAAAAAAAAAATAATTCATAAATAGGTTATATACTTCCCATGGACCTTGTGGAAATGCCTTCTGCAAAGTAACAGCTAAGCTTTTTAAGCCACTATGACCTCAAATTTCAGTGGGGTAGCTGTGCTAGTGGAAGCCTTTGGTTGATAGGTGGGTGGGGAACTCTTTCATTTGCTTAGTCTTGGGCCCTTTTCGCATGCGAAAAGACACCTGGAGCATCACACATTTGTGAGGAGCAATCTGCATGATGAACTCACAATTGTGCGACGCTCCAGGGTAGGGCAGGCACCACTCGCGCACTTTTTCATTTTCAGCCTAAAATGGTGTGCGACCACGCATTGCTCCAGGGCTCCGCGTGCACTTGCCATGCATGCAAAGCCTCCACAGCTGTGACGATCACACTTCCTGCCTCAGCACAGGCTGGGAAACTCCCAGGCTGCACTGCAGAAGGAAGAGGTGGGTCTCTTTCGCTACCTGCTTGGGAGCAGGCAGTTCGTGCAGAGCTGAAGCAGCAGGGACGCTGGAGGCTGCTAGCGCGATCCCCACACCGCAGTGCTGAAAAAAGGTAAGGTGCGGAAAGGGCCTTGAACTAGAAGGTGAGGTCATCTAGGGTAGTTTCTGAAGTTTATTTTGTATTAGGTTGGCTTTAATGTTAATTATATATTATCTGCATCTGCAGTTGGTTTGAAACCAAACCATCCTGAGAACGTACAGATCACTATAGAGACAGCCATTCTTTAGCCCTTCTCATTGTAAGTCCAGATGCTCAGGGATGTACAAAACTTGACTAGCATATTTAGCATGTAACCCAACCTAGGGAGGGCAACAAAATCTTCCACTTATTCTGCTGGTACTGATTCCTCTTTTGAGACAGGGAAATCTTCTCCTACGAATAACCATACCTAACCTACCTTCCTTTCTTCTCAGGCCCAAAACAATCTGGATAAACGCACACTATAAACACGTATATAGGTATAATAGACCATCATGCTAATGTAGAGCATTAGTTGGGTCAGATTGTTGTCTGTGATGTCATTTTTGTACCTCTGTCTGCTTAAGCATAAAGGACTAATATTGCTGAAATCAACAAGACTAGTTTGCCAGTGCAAATCCTTTCAGCCTCTATCCCTGAATCCCATCATATTTATGTACCTCTAGCTGCCGGTGGCACTTTCTGCTTATTTAGTTCTCTTAAGTGGCCCCTAATTGCCAAATGGTTTGACATCTCTGCTGTAAAATGAGAAGAGAAGCAAATGAATTTGTGCTAGTGAATGGCACTCCACCAGGAAATGTTATAAGCCTATTATTATTCAATAGCATGATTGATGATCCTGTAAATAGATGTTGGGACTCATTCTAAAATAATGAAGAAATTATTTATGCATATTGTAGTCACAAGAATAAGGCAAAATAAGAGTGAAAAAAAAACAACAGAAAGGGGGCAAAAAGATTTATCGGCTGCCAACCAAATGCAAAATATGCAGCATGAACCTAGGTAGGTGGAGATATGTATTCATAGATATTTCTAATTCAACCTGACCTTTCTGTATACTAACAAACAAGATTACAAAACAGTGGAAGATGAGGGCTCAGGTATCAATGGGGGAGTGAAGCTATTCTGAGTTTAAAAGAGTCATCCAAGGTGCTGGAACTACTCTGTGGGTAGGATTCAATGCCTTGGATATCTCCTTCAAATCTTAGAAATTTCACTTACGTGGAAGCCACTGGCTGCCACGGCCAGGAAGGTATAAATTGCTCCTTCCTGCAAATCACACTTTCTGATCCAGCTGTTTTCCTTCTTCAAGAGGGACTACCATCTTTTCACCAGTTTCACTCATCACAACAAGTGAGTGTCAGTCATCTCATCTCTGAGTGGTGTTGTAAAGGTTTCTCTCCTTTTGTAGTACTTAGAATCTCACCAGCATTCTTGTTCCATTCAAGTTCCAAATCAGGCTGTGAGGCACACACCTTTCCTCTACAGAAATGTGTTTGCATGTTGTTGTGTGCTTCTCCTGATATGTGCAATTTAACACATCTTCTTAATGTTTACATTTTAACAAATGTTTCCCATTGACCACAATGTGATTCTGAATTTTTTTTTTCAAATGTGTGTAATTTCAGCCACCCACTTTTACTTGTATATAATTTGGAGGAGGGGGAAGAGTTGTAAGGAGAAATAATCTACCAGTCTCAGAAAAAGGAAAGATACATACACATTTTCAATAACAGCCTCACAGACCAGAGAGTGGATAAATTTTATGTAAAATCTTGGTTAATGTGACATTTTTTTTCCATTCCTAGCTGTAAGTGAATCAGAAGATATTCACACAGAGTTGGCCTTTTAGTGCCATCATTCATTCTGGGATAACAATCCCTTCAGCCTCTGATTTGTGACCAAAGGCAAAATGAGATGAGAGGCAAAAAAACCCACTGTCAAAATTAAGGGGCCCCAATTTATCACTTCATATCAGAGAAAAGCAAATTATGGACACATGATACTGGACTCTGGTATTAAAAAGAAGGCAATGGTAAACTTTCTGTGAGTAAATCTTGCCAAGAAAATCCTGTTATAGAGTTGTCATAAGTCAGAGTTGATCTGAAGGCATGTAACAACAACAACAACAACATTTAAAGGTGGTTTGTAATCTTTTCACAGATTCACTTGTAGGTGGCAGTTGATATTAATGTATGGTTGTTAATACCCAGGGGGCATTTATCTGTGTGAACAGAATTTCATCCATATATGAACTGAATCATCACTACAAAACAGTCCTCAAGACAGCCTAGGTTCATGGGAATACAGCTTAGCAGGGCCTGGAAAGAAAAGTCTTGCTTAGATTTCTCTTGCAAACAAAGCTTTATTTTATTTTGTGTCAACAGCAACTGATACCTCTGCCGTCAATGGAGCAGTGAATCCACTAAGTGTTTTAGTCCAAACTTTAGAGGAGCTGAACCTATATAGAGAAAAGAATCCCACCTCACTGCCATGGAAACTGCCAGCTGCTTCTTGGTACCAAATGATATTACTACAG
The DNA here is from genome assembly GCA_030412105.1 of Cyclura pinguis. Taxonomy (NCBI): domain Eukaryota; kingdom Metazoa; phylum Chordata; class Lepidosauria; order Squamata; family Iguanidae; genus Cyclura; species Cyclura pinguis. Next base: position 207,970,706 of record CM059599.1, read on the forward strand.
CCTGACATACCAGGATTTTTAGGAAAGGTAAGAAAGATGAGGAAATCCAGCAGATTTGGGGGTGTCTTTAAAGTCCAGCAAGGTTTCAGTTAATTGGGAGAATAATCATTTGGATTTCTGTCTTTGGAGCTATCTTGGTCCCAGGACTTAGAAGGAGAAAGGTTATCTGTGAGAAATTTCAAAGATGTGAGGCTAATGACCATTTTTTGCTTTCAGTGCAATGCAGAACACAGGCTGCTGGGTCACATCTATAACCGCATTTTGCTCTGTTGCCATGGGCTTGCCTGCATCTTCCTCCGTCAATTGCTTCACTTTCTCCCAAGAAAATTTCATTTGGAGTCTTGGTGTCAACAGCCAGAATCTTGCCTAAGGTGAATGTCTCCTTGAGATCTTGTTTTGCCATCCCTTGCTGAAGGATTCTTAATCAGTGCCTACCACAATGACAACCATTAACAGTATCAAATATAGCTAGTATCTCTTCTGGTAGTAAGGGAATCACCTACAAGCAATTATTGTATTAAAAAAAAAGTTGGCAGAGCTACATGGTTCTTGAGCTAAATATAGAAATGTTCTTGAAGAACTGAGAAAAAAACTTTTTTTCCCCCATTAATCAGGTGGCCACTCATCTATTCCCCTCCCTGGAATTCACTTTCTTAGATAACACTCAGAATGTATTACAGAATCATAAAATCATTATCAAGAACGTAATTTGGTTTTATCAACCGAAGAACTGAAGAGGTGTCTGATTGTTACCTTAAAAACTTATGATGAAGAGGACTGCAACTGCTGTTGGCTTTAGCCAAAAGAGGCAATGGTGAGGGACAATGGGAGTTATAATCCAGCTATATATGGAGCTATCATAGTAGCACACCTCTGCCTCGATAGCTTGGAACCAGACCACATGAAGGACCACGTCCTTCAATGTGTTTGCCTGCCTTTTGAGATTTACTGATCAGAGATCCTTGCTATTTTCATAACCATTCACAATTTATATCTATCTATTTATCAAAATATTTTTAGCTATTCTTATATCAGAGGACTTCAAGTCAAAGCACTATAAAAATCAGTTTGAACATTTTATAAAAATTAACAGAGTAAGGCCATATTAAGCCATTTTAACAGAATTTAAAACCATAGCACACATCTAGAATTCACTCTGGCAGCACCCTATTTAAGGAACTCTCTGTCCGAAGAACTTAGACTGCTTGCACTTCTCTCCTTGCTGTGCTGACATCAGAACAGTTCTTATCCAACAAAAGCACTTGCTTTTACTGCTCTTTCGATTATGATGAGGTATGTCTTTCCCTGCATTTACGGTTCAGCTCTGGTTCTCTTCTTGTTGTTGTTATTTCATTTTATGTTGTTTTTACTCTTGCTGTATTTTATTTGTTTTCACTGCATTTTTAAGAGATTTTATTACTATCTTAGCTTTCATTTTGTGGGCTTTGGAACACACTTGGAACATCTGTTTGGAGAGGACAATGGCCATTTCCGCACTGGGCGAGGGAATTGCCCAGTGCCGCTACTTACTGGACTTCTTGGCTCCCCGGTCCAGTCCGCTGTGCTCCGGAGCAGTGCATGGTCATCTCTCCGCACTGCTCTGGGGACGAAAATGGTGGCTTCCAGTTGGTCAAGGGTCTCAACCAACTGCTGAAGCTCACCAGCCTAAAGCCCACCCCTGGCAGATTGCAGGCTCGCACTGGTGCGAACCTGCAAATCTGCACCAGAGCGCGGGAACAGAGTGGTGCACTCCAAGCTTTTGAAAGACCTGTTTTAAGCGGTCTTTCAAAAGCATGCTGGATGACCACTTTGGGTCTTTAGGGAGCGGGCTGAGGTGTGGAACTACAGTAAGTAGGTCCGACCCAGTCCGCTCCCAGGTGTAAACGTCCTCCCTGGAGGACGCTCTGCACCGTTTCTTTAAGCCCATGTGGAAATGGCCAATGTGGGTGATTGCATTTGAAATAAGCCAATGAAGAAAGAAAGAAAGAAAGAAAGAAAGAAAGAAGGAAGGAAGGAAGGAAGGAAGGAAGGAAGGAAGGAAGGAAGGAAGGAAGGAAGGAAGGAAGGAAGGAAGGACAGTGTCATCTGATAACAGTAAATACCTAGTACATCTCACTGAAGGCAATGGATTAGGACTCTTTTTGGCAAGCTTCGTTGTATGGCATTTAGTGAATATTGAAGCCTGAATAGCCTTTGCTGATTTGTGCTCTAGACCCTGAATGCAGTCACTCTAGGTGGGACTACTGGTTAGTTTCAGTGACAACAGACCCATTGAATCAGTTGTTGAGTCAGAACATAGGTAAATCCCATTGATTAAATGGGTCTATTCTGATTGGAATTATGAATAGGACTAAAATACTGTCCTTGTGCCTTCATTAACAGAGCTGCTGCTAATGACACAAGTCTGGTAGTATTTCCCTTGATTCCTTTCAAAGCTTTAATAGGAAGGAATGGCTCCATCTTATACTCTTTCCCAATTGAAAGGTCACTTCTAATGAATCATTGGAGCTGCTACTTGTTGTTATATACTTTCAAGTATGCCACCGCAAGGCAAACCGATCACGAGCGTGTGCTTTCTCGGGGGGGTGGGGCACAGATTTGATCAGAGGAATTTGCCATTGTCTTCCTCTAAGACTGCGAGATTGTGAGTTGCCCCTGGTCACCATGTGATTTTTCATGGCTGAGTGTGGATCTGAACACTTGCCTTTCTGCGTCCTAGTGCAGCACTCAAAACACATGATGCCAGCTCTCTTTAAATCCACAATAGTTCATTTTGGACAATCATTGTTGCATGCCTTCAAGTCATTTCTGACTTATGGGAACCCAAAGGTGACCCTATCATGGGGTTTTCTTGGCAGATTTGTTCAGAAGAGGTTTGCCATTGCCTTCCTCTGAGGCTGAGAGAGTGTGAGTTGCCCAGGGTCACCCAGTGGAGTCCCATGGTTGAATGGGGATTCAAATCGTGGTCTCCTAGAGTCCCCATCCATCACTGAAACCACTACACTGCACTGAGTCTCCACTGAGTTGCAAAATCCAATCTCCCTTCTCCTGAAGTCAGGTATCTGCAAACTGCACAGGGTTGAATCCAGAATCTGCTTCTCATAAAATTATTTTATACAAAGAATAGAAAGGCCAACAAGTCCTACAACACAGAACTTGAAAAGGAGGGAGGGGAACCTAGCCTGATTACAAAGACAATTCTTTGGGAAAAAAAAAACCTTTATCTCCATCTGCTTTGGTTTATGTAGTAATTGGAAAATATGTACACAAAGCACACTAATAATTACAGAAGCTCTTAAACATTCTGCCCTGCACCACCGACACAAAATGTGATCGTTCAAATGCATTTTCATTGCAAATTCATGTGTTTTTATTTATAGCCTCCTTTTCTTCCAAGTCAGCGTGTTAGCTTCTCTAATCTTTTTTTATATTCTTCATCATCTTCCCTGTAAGACTACAAAGGAATATGAATATGCTCAAATGAATCGAAAAGGAGGCTTTTCTTGTGCAGTGAAAATAAGTACGAATGGGAGAAAAATCCAACAAGGAACTGACTGACATATAAATGGATTTGTGGTGCATTATCTTTTATCAATTTTGGTGCCTAATTTTCTCACAGCATTTTGCAAGCTGTACCAAGAAGTTTTGTAAAACTTTGCTCTAAGCAATCACTTCTGAGGAAAAGGTATTTATCTAGACAGCACTTTCCCTCTTTTCTAAAAGGATAACAGTTTTCCACATTGCGTACATTTTTTGGTGCTCCTGATTCAAAGGTAGGAGCAGGAGAAAACTGTTTTAGTTCATTCTGATAAGACTTTAACATGGTTTATAAACGTATTCATTCTTGAAATTGAAAGGACTGCATTTCCCCACAAACACTGAAAGTACATGAAATCAACAGATTCATCCATGCTGTCGAGAGTTTTCAGTGCTTAATTATTCCATGTGTCCCTTTAAATCCCTTTGTATTCAGCCATGTTAGTGAGAGCATAAGTGCTTCCATCTCTTTTTGTTTCCTTCTGAATGGTTCCTTATCTTTAATATCTGTACCACAGGCAGGTACAACTGACCTTCTCCATGCTGAGAATAACTGCACCTTTTAAAATTTGGCCTGTGCAAATTGGGTGTCTGTCTGTGTGCATGACTGTGTCATGTCATCAGTTCATTTTTTAAGGATTTGCTAAAGTTTGCGTACCTCTTCGTAAGGTTCATAAAGTTCAATTGCATGGGAAAGTGAAACTGACAGGGCTTTATTTCACCCTGTCCCAGAGTCTTGACATGGAAAGTGCCTGGAGACCAAGTGACCAAACGAGTTCTGATACCAGATCTGTGCACAGTGTGAGATTTGAAGCTCTGATTCCCCAAAGTGAACACAATGAAAGGAAAATAGAAATGGTTGATCTTTGACCTTTCCTGGAAGATCTTCTTCCTTTGTCTCTGTTTGATGGAAGAAGCAATTTCTCAGAGTCGGAAAGCCCACCTTGATGTGACAATGACAGATACCGGTACTGACAAAATCAGATGCAAAGGAGGGAAGATGGTCTGATTTGAACACCAAAAGGTACTCATTAAAGAGGAGCATTAAAGGAGAGCATTTAACATTAACAATAGGCATGGCCTAGCTCCCAGAAGTCTATTCCTGGGAATTACATTTGCAGTTATAAAAGCTCTTGTGGAAAAGGTGATAAGAATGTGAGAGATGAGTGAAGCTAAGAAATGTGTATGTAGCAGTTCAACTCCTTTTGTTATTCAGGTACAGCATTTTCAGAGCAGATCTATTTGGTTGGTTGGTTGGTTGGTTAATTCGTTTTCCAAAACATGGACCTGCTGCTGTTATTACTTCTGCTTGGCCTTAAGTTAAACTGTTTCTTATTTTAAGCGATTGACAAAATATGAAGATTTGCTGGATGTCACCCCTTTAAGAATAAGATGAAGGGGTCGTAACAATCCTTCAAAGACAAAAAGACATGTTCATTATGATTTCCTGACAGCAAGACACATTTGTGCACCTAACATAGTCAGCTGGCCACACAATTAGTAAATGTCCAACCCTATAAACATTTACTTCTCTGTTACTGAGCTGGGTACAAAAACCTGCATAGGAAAAACAATTGAGGCATGCCTCAAAGTGTGGGATAGATGCCTAATATATCTTAGAAGAATAAAGAAGGCCACAAATATATATAGGCCAAAACATATTGAGTTTTTTCTAGAATAAAGCAGACATCTAGCAAGTACTTTGAGATATTTTCTATTCCATTTTCTCTCCCTGTGGATTGTATTGGGTGCTCTCCAGTTTTTTTTTCTCTGTTATAAAAACCTGTAGCCATTAAACTCATAGCTTCACCAACTCTTAGACAAATCGATTTCCCAGGGGTTTTGTAAGAATAAGATAGGAAAAGAAGCCAACCATGTCAGATGAGAGTTGTATTGTTTAGTTATACCAGCATTGGAGAATGAGTTGGAAGCTGTGTGGAATGCAGTACCTATAGATGTCAATGGGAGATAATGCTCACTGAAAATCTAAGCCTTTCAATCCTGTGCACTTTTCTAAACCTAGTCAGACTGACTCTGGGGTGTAGGTATGTGTGTGTGTGTCTTCGCGCATAGAATTTCACTGTAGGATTACAATCCTATCTCCACTTACATTTTTGCAGTAAACCCCATTGAACATAATAGGACTTACCTCTGAATAAAACATGTGTGGACTTGTTTCTTCAACATTCAAACAAAGGAACAAATATCAGTTTAGTAAGGTAATCTGATCACAGCTAGAGCTGTCTCCAGATGAGAATGTTAGCCTGTTAAATTGATCACTGAGAATATTGCTTATCTTCTTTCTTACTGAAATATCTTGGCAATAAGCAAAAAAAATTATTCAACAAACAGGCCAGGTTCACATGGACCTGATTGCTTCATTTTATGCTGGAGATCCTATTGATAAACTTAGAAACCTGAGAAGGAAAATGGATGCTTAAGAGCCAAACGATATATAGCAAAAAGCCTCACTTTAGTGGAAGACTGCTGTGCTTCTTTTCTGTTTTATAGGTCTTTGCCCTTGGTTAGGTTTCATGTACACCCTGATCATACAGAGTGCTTTCAGTTCATAAACAATATATTCACATTCTCAAACCATTTGATGTATGTGTGTCTTTGTAGTGAGACCCCTGAGAGGATTTCAGGAGGGCTGAAGGAGCTGACTAGAACTGGAGGAAATGAAGGAAAGGGGTCATATTGATGATTCTTAAATATTTAAAAACTATCCTATGTTTCAGAGTATGGGAAAAGAAGTAATCATTCTTAGACTGTGGGAAGGCTTTACAGTAACAGAATAGCCTATCTAGAACAATTCAATTCTGCACAATTTGTGGTCTACAGTCTGAAGGCAGTTTGCAACCATGTGCTCTATGGCTGGTCTGTGAGTGAAAAGTATCATTCCAGGGAGTTGTGGCAGGGGAAAATGAAAGTGCATTGCAAGTAATGATAGGGGACACATTCCTACCATTTTGGTTTTCATAGGAATGTATTGACATTGCAACCCTGCCACTGCCCTATAACCCAGTGTGGGTGAGAAAATGCAATTTGTGGTTAGATCTCTGCAGATTTATAAACCTCTGTTTGCACATTCAAAATACATTCAAGAAATGATAGCAATTGTAAATTATGCACAAAAAAATCTGAATATTTCAAAATGTGCAAAAATGCACAATAGTCAGTGTGAGGCATGTAATTTGGAAAATTCTCACAGAAGTGTATAACTTTTTAAAAATGTGTACATGTATATAGACAAGTGTAGGGAAAATAATCCACAATTCAATATGGACATGAGGCAGGAGAAGCTTCTGAGATGAAAACCAGAGAACTTTGACAGGCTATTGTTTTAGTGATTTTTACACTCTAATTGTAAGGCTGCACTGGAGATGTAAATCTTTGTTTGTCTCATTCTCACACACAAAAGCTACAAAGTGCATCATCTTCTTGCTCACCTGCAAATTGGCAAGAGATTTCCTGCCCATTTTTGTGAGAGTTTTCAGAACTCTTTTTGAACAAATTGCACAATAGCATAAAATTGTCATAACTGTCGCCTTGTTATTTGGACTTTTAACAAACAGAAACACCAGATGGGTTGTTTGCATCTTTTTCATGAATCAGCTAGTCCTTCTCTCTTTGCTGTTTGCTTTGCTTCACAAGTGTGTGTTGGGGGAAGGGGAGTAGCTTTGTGGAGGTCTATTTTTGTGCAAATTCAAAAAACCTTGATGGAAAAAGTACGCCTACCCTCATTCTCATGCTAAAAGAGAGAACTCACCCAGAGGTTAATGAACTCTCATCAGGCTGTCTCAGCACACTCTCTAGAAATGATTGTTGGGATAGTGTGCAGGTTACAGATGTGAAGAAGACCTACCAAATTACATGGTCTCAATGGAAGAGGCTATGTCAGCATGTTGACACTGCCTTTCTCATTGAGACCGTAATTTTGTAGATATTCTTCACATCTGTAACCTGCACACTATCCCAACAACCATTTCTAGAGCAGTTGTGATTAGACTTTCTGCATGGAGTTTCAGTTAAGGTCACAAAAATGCCAGATGGGTAGGATACTGGTAATTTGAGAAGGTGGCCAGATAGTTTCCCTGTTTTGTTTCTTACCGTGTTTAAAATCCTAAACAAACTACTGCAAAAATCCTAAACTACTGTATTCAGCAGTTGGCTACACCTCTGCTTCAGAATGCTGCTGAGAAAAATCATTAGCTGATAACCTGGGATTGTTCCCAGTGAGACTGAAAGACAGCAGGATGACTATCCTCTATGGAAAGAACATTTCCTTGGTGGAAGAATATTTGCATCCATCCTTGTTTATCATGCCCTTGTCACTAAATCAATCTTTATTGTTACAGTCAATTACCAGCATTTAAAAAACAACATAAAACATTTTAGCCAGATGTCTATATTATGGATGTAATTCTTCTCTAATTTTCTTCTTGAAGGAAGGAAGAAGCAAATTTAGCAACTTTCTTTCCACTGGGAGAAAGGATCAAAAACCACACATTTTTCATAGTCAATTTGCAATTTAAGACTTATTCTGCACAAAATTTGCACATCATTTCTCTGCACAGAAGATAACATTTCCTATGCAAGAAACAGCATTTTCAACGTGGACAATAATATGTTTATCTATGCAGAATAAGAATCTGTGCAGAGAAAGCTATTTCCTCTGCAGTAAATGTTGTTTGCATGAATTAGCCATGAATAAATTTTTCACGGAATAGTAGAATAACTACACATTTTGCATAGACTAACAGAGTAACTACACATTTTCTGCAAAGGAAAATCATATTTCAGTGCAGAAATGCTATCTTTTGGGAGAGAATGCTCATCCCTATGCAAAAAATGCTGTTTTCTGTGCAAAACTATCACATGTGAATTTTGTGCAAACTACCAAACTGTAAAGATTCTCATCATTCCTTGATTCTTCTTAGTCTTTCTTGACACTCAAAATACACAGTTTTTTTTTAAACCATTTTCAAATACTCTTGAATATTCTTTGCATCCCTAGTATATACAACTACAATTAAGTTTCTGTCTGTTCTTCTGTTTGATATTGCCTCATGTCCAAATGTTAAATAGATTTTCACCACATTTGGAGCAAATGTTTAGGACAGTCTGGCTTAATATATAGGTTATTGGGGAACTGGGGCAAACCTAATAAAATTTATTCGGGGGTCATCAGAATTATCTTTTCTTTCATACACAGTATAGGAAGCCCCCACCTTTTGACATTGCATTGTCTGACAATGTATCCTTTTCACACACACAAATTAAGGATAAGTTCCATTTATCTAACAAGGGTTTCACTCTTTTATCAGTTCTTCTTGCCTATGAAGGCTCACTTGGAACCACTCGCATGCACACACTGCTTGCAAAGTGAACTGGGGGGGGGGTAGAAGTCGCAAAGCCAACTGAGATACTTTGCAAGCAGTACTCAAGTGGTCAGTAAGAAGTAAGCCTCCAAAAGTCCTTCATGTTCCCCACAGTACAGTACATGGGTTCTGATAACCAACTAATTCCATTTTCTGACACTGCCTGCATCCCTAACCTGTCAGATAAGTGGAGGAAGCCCTTAGTATGATTGGTGGCCAATTGGGAGTGACACACTCTCTCAAGGGCAACTGAGAATGATGCACAGTGTGAGGAGCACTTGAGTACCCAAAGTGAGAGGCATTCATCCTCCAGAATAGTTGAAAATAAACTATAATTAAGGATGTTTAATGATTATCCTAGCCAACACTTGGTAGTAGTATAAGATGACCAAGAATAGGATGGGACAGCATGACATAGCATATAATTATATAAAGTATAAACCATTTTGGCAACAGCTCCAAGATAATCAAAGGGGGGGATAGCTAAATAGCTAAAATTAATTCATGCTAGATTTTATACATTTCAATAAAAATGTACCCACCTTAAAAGCAGTAGTTTTAGCATTGTGGTCTGCAAAGAAAGAAAGAAAGAAAGAAAGAAAGAAGGGAGGGAGGCAGGGAGGGAGGGAGGGAGGGAGGGAGGAAGGAAAGTACATCAGGCCATCTGGCCAGTTCAGTAAAAGAGATCTAATGTTTAAAAATATACCCCTATGAAAAGGAAAATACTGAAGAATACATGTTACCGTTCCTACCTCTTCGATTCTCAAGGACACTTATATGCTCTATAAAGAATTTCCTGGTATCTATCTGTAGAGGGGCTGATCAGAAATCACTCAAGCATGCCGAAAACTTTTTCATTGCTTTGAAACAGGAAGTACATAGATACTGTCTGCTGGTTTGGAGAGTTCTGTAAATTAGAGTATAATTAGTGATGATTAAGTCTAATTCTTGTTGACTTTCATAGTGTGTATTGTGTCTTTTGAAAGTCTCTCTGGCTATTTCACATAGATGACCCATACAGTAGCTCATATAGTATTCATATAGCAAGATCTCTTCCCAAACTGGATGGAACTCATCTTGTAGAATGAGCAGAGCTAGACAAGGTTAACATTTTCCAGAGATTAAAGATGGCAAACCAAACTTTATATACAATCTTCTTCAGTATGGCCCCCAGTTACAGTACAGTGCTTGAAGCAGCACAGAGTACTCAAGGGATAGTTCAGAAGAATTTTGATTGGATTACCTATCCATAGTTTGAATCTACTTGGAAGACAATGTCCAGATATTTAAAGGCCTTTATCTGTTCAGTCTTATGATGATACATTAGGGATATGAAGTTTTGTTTATTTTGTTACCATATGATAGAGTGACTAATTCAGGAGTTTTCTCCATGGTCCACTAGAATACAACAGTTCTGTACCAATTTTTGTAGTCATTATTCATACTTTGGAGAAAACTCATGTGTGCAAAATACAGCAAAAAACATGTTTTTGTCCTGAAATTGTCAATGTATGCAACATTATGCAATTTTCACAGATATAAAGATTCTTCCACTTAAAAAAAAAACAACTTTGTGTGGCTTCCTTATATGCATCCTCTGTGCAAAATAAATAATGAAATATTTTTCTGCTGGAACCTAAGCATTATGTGCAAAATATCTGATATATAAATAATGATAAACATGCATAAATTAGATAAAATCTGTTCAATTATGCAAAAACACAGAATCTTGCAGGTTAATTTTTGAGAATGAAAAAGCATTAATGAATATTTTCACAAGGACAGACCACCAGCATGGCCTTTGTCACTTAACCAAAAAAAAAAGACATTTGTCTTCTGATAATTTACTTGCAAATATTTATTCATAGGGATTTTGTGCAAGTACTTGCAGAGATTTCTTTAAGTCTATGAGTGTCTGAGGAAATAGTATCACATTATCAGCATGTAATAACAGTGACCAGAGCCTATTAACTATTCTAAGAGGGTTAAAACTAGAGAAGTCCAGAGCTACCACTAGTGAGTTTATTCAGCAGTAGAATGAATATACCACCTTGATTTACACCTTTAGATGTTGAGGCAGTGTCAAAGAGATGTCATTTTGGATAGTACCGGTTTTTGATTTAGGCCATTTCTACACTCCACTGTTATAGTGCTATTATTCCACTTTCAACGTCCTATGGAATCCTGGGGTTTGCAGTTTAGGGAGGGACATTTAGAATTCTCAGCCAGAGGGCTCTTTGGCCTCAATAAATGACAAACCCCAGAATTCCATTGGATGTTGAAAGTGGAATAATAGCACTAAAACAGTGTAGTGTGGAAATGACCTTAATCCCAATTCCCTGTGGAGTTTGGGCTTGGTTCACGATGGGCTTCTTTCTGAACCAAACATACAAAGTGGCTGGGAAGGTTTGTGGTTGGACTTTCCCTATACTCAGCCTCACTGGTTCCCAGCCATGGAGCTCCAGGTGTTCTTGCCCAAAGTCACAGCCAGCATGGCAAACAGTTAAGGATTCTAGGAATTGTACTCTAATGACTTCTAGGGATCAAAGTCTGCAAACTGTTGCTTTAGACATTGGTGTGGATTCTTGTCAAGTTCCATGGAAATATCAATCTCATCGTTTCTAACATCCAAAATGAAAAAACAAAAACAAAAACAAAGCAGGGAAGTATCTGAACCTTAGCAGACACCCTCGCCAGAGCCCAGAGAAAAAAAGAGGAGGTGTGACTTGCAGGTGGCAAATGTGCTAAAACATTATAATACTTGAAACAAAAGATAAGATAGTGTCCCTCCAGTCCAATACTGGAAGCCATGTAGCAGGCCCTTGCCATACATAGTGCTGCCCTGCAACAGAGAAAAAAAATCTCAGAGCTCAAAAAGAATGTTTGTGAGGCTGCTGTTTCTTGCCAGCATCTGCAATTTCAGGCAGATGTCTCATTCTGTTTAATGGTAAGGTTGGCCTAGGTAAGGTTACATCGGGGGATGGCTGCAGAATGGGGACAACTCAACCCCTTTGTGTTCTTCACGGTGTTTTTAAAAAGTTAATGAGAAAATTATACCAAAATAATAATTCATTGTAATCATTATCATTCCAAATTAGACTATGGGAGTGTTTGACCATTCCTAGTTTGTACTTGACTTACCCATTCTGTAGGATTTTGCAAGCAATCAGAATTGGCTATGGGCAAAGAGGGTTGCTTGTTATGTTTTTTAAACCTCCATTACACCAGCATAAACTCTCAGTAGCCAATGACAGGATGAATTGCTAGAATGATGACTCTCACTGTCTAGAGCAACATTGCAACAGAAACATCTTCTTTCTCTGTTTTGCTCCTTCAAAGAGTAATTGACTCACCAACTATGGACATTCCTCTCTACAGAATGGACATTCTTCTCTACATGGACGTTCTTCTCTACAGAAGTCCTAAGTAATAAGTAGAGTATTCATATGAGCTCAGGAGAAACCAAGAGCTGCTGATACCATGGTCATGAAGGTAAAGCCATTCTCACCCAGTAGACTCTGCTTCCTCCCTTATATGTCAGTGTTTTAATTATAATTATTTGATTGCAGATTGTGTTAATTTTATTTCTGTTCCATAATAATTTGACATGATTTTAACATAATAACTATTGTATATAGATGTGTAACACCCTTTGTTACAGTGAAAGTTTACTTTGTGATGACACTGAAAAAAAAGTCTGAATCTGACTGGCATCTGAATTTGAATGGAAAGGCAGCCATGGTCTTCCAGCATTTTTGAACAGATTGGTTTCAGACAACTGGAAAATCCAGAGTTTAGAAAAGTTACAATTTCTTTGGTTTATTTTTTAAAAAATGAGAACTTGCCAGAAGACTGCCCAAAATATTTAAATACACTATTTTAATTTGTGAATTAAAAAAAAAAACCTTCTTGATGGAGGCACAGATGTAGTTTCTCTATATCTCCTCAATTCAACATTTTGAAATCCTGAGTGGAGGGGATTGGGATACTATATAGTATCCATAGATCCATAGATCAGACCTCCTATGCCTGCTATCTGTGCTGGGAAAAAAGCTCCCAGGAGCATGGACAGAACCTTTTTGGCCATTGCAAAAAGCAAGTATAAAGACAGGGTGGAGCAGAACTTGGTAATGAGAATTCACTGAGTCCTCTATGCTGACTGTGGGATTCTGGGAGCTTTAGTTCAAAAAAATAACTTTGACCAGAATTTTACTTAAAAAATACCCCTGAGGCCACTCTGCACAACCTTTCCATGCTTTACAGTGAGTGGGCAGAATCAGAGAAGCATCTGACTGTGTCCCCATGCCTAGACATAAAATGAAAACATCAGTGCTGAGATCCCCTAGGGTTTTCCCGAAGGCTCAGTTCTGCCGTGACTATTTTGTATCTGACTATGGGGACTTAGCCAGATGCTCCTCTAACCTTGTCTGCTTGCCACAAAATACAGAACGTCTTTGTGGGGTAGCTTCAAAGGTTTTATAGTAAGTTTGTGATGGGTATATGGTTAAACATAGCATACATGCACATATAAATATCTACATAATGCTGAGAGGATGTCAGATTGAGACCACTTCCCAGGCTCTGTAGAGACAATACAGATAAAGAGGAGCCGTGGTTTACGTTTCCCTATCGCTCTGTCATGGTTCTGATTTGCAATTTACTTTTTAATAGCCAGTAGTAAAATGGTCACTCCTGATGGTTAGTGCTATATACCAGTTGTTAAGGGGTGAATTGTGGCTACATCCAGTTTGGCCCACAGGGATCATGGTGAAAACACAAATTATCTGTATTGAAGCTTTTTCAGAGGTGTCTATGTGGTAAAAATCAGAGGGCAACAAAGCCAAAGGAGAGCCTACTATTCGGATACAATAAAGAAATATGTCTTAAAGCTGCAATTGTACATGACATAGAGTGAGTCATTTTGCTCAACTGGAAAAATGAATGATCTTTCTAAGATTGTGGAGGCTGAAATTCATATAGATTAATTTCAAGCAACAATTTACGATCTATGTGACAGCTTACTTGATTTCTTCTACCCTCCCTCAGCAATTTAGTCTTTGCGTGTACTCCTCCATTCCCTTTTTAAAAATGTTGTTTGATAGATCCAAGTTCTCAGAAAGAAAGAAAAAATTCCAACCATCAGAAGAAAGTATGGACAGGGGGAGCACGATGCTACTAGACACCTGGAAGAAACTAGCATTTTAAATGTTGCAGAATGTATGAAAAAGAAACATAAGCACAAACTCACAAATGATTTATATATTGTAAGAAAGAACGCGTTGAATCTAAAAGTCCAGCTATTTATTACTTCTGATTTAAAGTAGAGATACAGACATTCTCTCTCTCTCTCTCTCTGCACTTTTAAACTACATTTTGCATTTCACAACATTTCTTGTTTTGTTTCCTTCTTGATGCCCTAAACTCTCAATGCTTTTATCGCTGTTATTATGAATCACTTTCCCCGCATGCACAATGTGCTAAATCATTTTAATACAGATATAATTGCAAAGTGCAAAATGTAAATCCCGGTAATGCTTCTGAAAGGGAAATATGTCAAAGTTCCTTTGTTCAGGTGACAGGTTGTGAAGCTAGAGTGTTTCAATTTAAAGCCAGTTTAACATTTAATGAAATAAGGAAAACTCCTCTGATGGCAGATACACTTCTATTATTGTTTTCAATAAGTCTTCTGCAAGCAGAACAAACAAAAAGCTCCATCATTTATTTTTCTATGGACCACATGTGAGGCACTGAGAACTTCAGAACTTCCTGGTTCTGAAGAAAGATAAACAGTCATGTGAAGTCCTCCCCATTTTCAAAGTGAACAAGAACCCATTCCATTTACCTACTGCATTTGGTAATATTTTTTAAAAAAGGTTTTGAATTTACAGATGTGTATAGTGGTTTTGGTCTCTTATTAGCTACACTGTAAATTCAGCACAGGCAATGTCCAAGCACAATCCTATGCAGACTATAGTTTGATCTGGTTACCCCAGGTAGAAGAGGAACGCATGAAGTCACCATCCAATATACTCCAAAGTATATCTCTCGCAGGGCTGGTGCATGTAGGTATATACAACAACAATCCTATACATATAGGAAAAAGTTCTATTGAATTCAGTACAACTGACTTCTGATTACATAGCAAGGTTGACCCTACCGTGAGGAAGATAACTGATGCTGAAGGGCACCAAGTGGACAGCGTCCATCTGACTTGCCCTTTACTCTCAAAACCAGACTGTTGCTCTTACGGGTAGGAAAGGATGTTATCCCATTGCTAGTGCTGAACTGTTAGTCTTCTCACTTATGCTATTTGGAATGATAGGTATGACATCTTATCTTTCACTTGAGGCAGCAAACTGGACCAAGCCTGCTAGAAACATATAAGATTACTCCAAATTGATTAAAGTCTCTTCATGTAATTCTCTATACATGATCACTGGCATCTGCAAGTGTGAAATGACCATCTCGAAGAAATCAACTCTTTCTGGGATTTGAGGTGATACACATTGTATCTATGATGGTCCAGTTGCTCATGAAAGTTTTTGTGGAAGTTCTGTTTGAATAAAATTGGTTCTGAGTACAATAACCATGCAGGAAGGGAGGAAAACATTGCCCCCCCCCATCTGTGTTGTCTTTGTTGCTAATCTCACATGACAGGAGAGGACTTCCTCTTTCATGCACAGAGTCTCAGCACATGATTCAGTGCAGTCATTTTCCAGCATTCTGGTGCATGTGGAAAGTTTTCATCCACACAGAAAGTCAGTCTCTGAACATAGAGGGCAATGGAAAATGAACTAGCATGCTCCTCTTCCTTGTGTGTTTTTCCCTCTTCAAATTAAAAGTTACAGAATTCATGTGAGGTGTCTTCATGCCAGAACCATCCCATTGTATAATTGCAGCTATGCAAATGCATGTGCTTTTTTATTAGTCAAAGGATGATGTGGCTGTTTAATTTCTCTATAAAAGTCAATCTTTTCTTTTGTACTAATATTGACTTATTAGCTCAATTGATGATTTCCTTTATATTATTTGAACCACCCTGCTCACAATGAACTCACAGAGTTCATCTTCTCTGGCTATGGAAGTGTGATTTTTGATCAGAAGCAAACCAGAGGCAGTTGTGTAATGTCACTCTGAGTACTGTAGTGACAGTTAATGGCTTCCATGTTAGTCAGTGGTAAATCTGAACTAAGTTTTAGCCTAAAATTTAAAGGAACTATCCAAGGTGCTGAACCTGAGAGTAATAATAGCTTCATCTCCTTGAATATCTCACTTAAAATTTGGACTAAAACTCTAAACAGATATATCACTCCACTAACATGGATGCCATAACTGCCACTATGCTAAGTTACTACATTACTCCATTCACTTCCAGCTGCATTTCTGACCACCACTGTCACCTGGATCAAGGATACGTGCAATTGTGTCATTTCCATGATTTTCTCTTCTCTTTCTTCCAAGTCCATTCTATGCATGTGTTGACATTTTAAAAATGAAAGGGATGGGGTCAGCATCTACTTTTATGTACATATTTTTAGAGTGGATGCATTAATGGATTTGTTACTGTGTAAGTCTCCCCTCTCTTTGACTACAGTATATTTTTACACAATTTTAAAATGTTCAAAGGGCACATCTTGTGAATTCTCTTTGTACATGTGCATGAGGGAACATATCACAAATCCAGAAATGTACAGATTTTAATTATAAATTGTGTCTGTACCTACCCCTTCTCCAGGAGACAAGGAATGGCAAATCCATTGAAAATCTTGGAATCAATTTCTCAACGTTCCCTAATCCCCATATTTCAGTTCTTTGCTTACTCATGCAGTGAATGAATTCCTCTGATAGAAAGGAGTAGAATGATACTCACTAGATGTCCATATTCTACAACAGAAACATGTTTAATTCACAATTTTTTTTTATTGTGAAGAACACAAAAAGTCAATACTTCATTCATTCATTCATTCACAATTCATTACATTCAACATATACTGACTTCCTCCTAACTGGTCTTGGTATAAAAACAATCCATGAATTTCATGTCCGTTTTTCAATATTTAAATCACTGACTTTATCCCATATACACTGAAGAGTTTCCTATCGTATATAAAAATTCCATTTTGATGTTCCTTATATTTATTTTATATTTATGGATAGTCTCATTTTATAGCATTGTAATCCTCTTTCTTCCATAATTTTTATATCTCATATTTATCTTCATTTCTTTAAATTTTCTGTCACCAATTCATTTAAAATTTAAGTGAACAAAGTTGTTTTCATTTCAGAATGTGGTCATTCTGCCCTGTATTCAAGTTTAAGAAATGTGATGAAGATAAGCAAATACCAAAGTTTCTGGGTTTTCTCCAATATTACCACTAAGGTAGAAGAAACTGCACACCATTTGGAATCTTTGGGACTTCAGAAAACTCACAGTTTCTGTCCTTTTCTGAATGGAGTAATCCTAACTTTGGGGACTGAGTTCCTTGCCTAAGGGCTGATCCACACATGTCACTTGGTATCTCATCACTCAGTCACTCGTCTTCTAATGAATCACACAAAGTATGTCATCATGTAGGAAATGCCTTTAGTGAAAAGTATGTATATTGAAAGTGCTGTGAGATACTAAGGAAGAATGTTGGCTCTGCCATGGCATCTGTATTACTGTACACAAGAAAATCATTGCTTGACACTGAAATTGGTAGGGGATGTTTCAATTGTCAAGTGATGAATAAGCATGAATGTGAATTTTCTCCCAGGGTTCTTCACTGGTAAGACTGACCGTCAGCTCCTTAGAATTATGTAGTTCTGTTACAGAATTTCTCCTGTGCCTTCTCATTGATTCTAGAGCAGAGTTGGGAACTGAGCCATCCAGACAGGGAGGGACTTCTATATAGACTCTGGGACTGACCCCGCCCCCATTTCCCCCCTTTTTTTCAGAAACAAAAAGTACATCTCCAGGGGGGTCAGTTTTCTATCTGATGACTATTTTGTTGACCCCTATGCCAGAATGGGCCAAAATAGCCACTTCTTCTTCTAAAATGTTTTCTGTTGTTCAAATATCGACAGCTGTGGCCTTTAGGAACCCAAGGCCATTCACTAAGGAAGTTATGAATGTATAACACATTTGTGAGTCTTTCACATTGATTATCTCTATGTAGCCCCTAGTTTAGGGGATATACGGAGACCCTGAAAGTCCCCCAATATCCACTTACCAGGCAGGTCCGTTTTCCTGACAATGAAGAAGCAAGTGATTGACATTCTCATCCCTCTTCTGTTACCCTAAAACATGGGTGACTCAGGGGTCCGCTCACAATACCGATGCCTCCACAAGAAAGTGGAGAATATTAGCTCAAATGGGAGGAATGCAAAGAGAGGGGTAACTTTATAAGATCTTTTACACCTATGTTTACAAGTACTAGTGCAGGGAAGAACCAGCTGGAGGTCCAAGAGTAAGCTTATTTGTTCTGTTGGGAGAACTGCAATCACGTACACAAGATCCAAACAGTTACACAACCACACAAAGCTAAATGAAGGAAAAAAGAGGAGAAGTTTTGGGTAGTGAGATTTTTAGGGTGAAGTGGATGATATTTACCAATCCAGCAGAGCAGTGAAAAAGTGATATGCTAAAGGTGCATGTCTAAGGACAGTACTCTATTGGAAATCAGAGTAGCAGACTGGTGACCAGGAATTGGTGTTCTGCAAGTTGACTAGCCAAGAACTGGGGTTTAAATACTTTTTTTCTGACTGGAGGTTGAAGGCGCTAATGGTGCTTTGGCAGAGTAACCACTGGAGGCCAGAGAGTGGACAGTGGGGTCCAGAATGAGCCAATGGCCTTAGTATTAGGTGACAAAGGGCTAATGGTAGCCTTGATAGCTCTTTAATTGTTAGACAGGTGGGGGAACAAAAGGGAAGTTTGCTTGGTCAGAGGGGAAGGGGCTAGGACAATCAACCATTCTGTGGGAACATCTCAGATGATATTGTCTCTAAAAGGTTGAGTCATTGGAGATTAATTGTGAGTCCATTATCTCTGGAGTTTTCTGGTGATTTCCAGACTATGATCTGCCTACACCTTGAGATCTTTTCTGAGCTTATTTTGCAATGCACATGTGCGACCAGCTTTTCCTCTTAGCCAGCATGCCCACGCAGCCAAAGTGGGGTATAATTTATATTTATGCCAATTAATATATTTTTCCAATTAAACCATATCAAAACATGGGTGTATAACCTATTAGCAGCTCATGCAAGTAATCTCCAATGCAAGGGGGAGTTGCAACTGAGAACCTACTGCTTCTAGTTGCAATGGAAATTGCTCATGGGAGGGAATAGCAACATCAGTCAGCTGCATCCTGATTGAAAGGGAAACAATCCTCCATTAATTACAGTGGCTGCTGCCCAGTAAATGGGTATGGAAGGGGGTTAGGCCAAGAATCACTATGTAGCTATGGACCAGATGTCACTAGATAGCTAGGGAACTCAGGTGTTTATGCATGTGTAAGTCCCTTACTGAACTTCAGCCTGGATGTCTTTGAAAAATGACAAATGGGGTTCCTGGTGCTTCATGGTTTCATGGATCCAATGTTATGTCATAATTCTGAGTGAAGAAAGACGAAATACGGGGAAGATGACCCACTTTGTATAAATCAGAAATAAAGTGGCAGATGATGTGTTGAAAAGGCAAACAGAAGCACCTTAGTTGTCACACCATAATACTAGTAGGAAATACTCTTAACACTCAAACCTGGGAACGTGAAAAATCTGTCAGTCTCATTTATGTTGCATTTCTCAAAGTTCTCCTATCATCTCATCCTGTATGAGAGCCAAGTCAGGCAAGATGTCTTTTTCTTCCCCTCTTCTTGAATCAAAATTAATCTGTATTTCTGAAAGTTCTGCTCTAATATTTAAAATGTAAATAAGTTTGGCTACTGTGAAGTGTATATTTTTAATAGGGGGAATGTGCACCAAACAGACTAATTTTTCACTCTTAATTGCAACATGTGCTGAGAAGGACATAGTGGACCATGTTGTAATCCCAGCTACAGTTCTTTTCCTGTAGAAGGAAAATATTGTGTCTGTTTCCCCCTGCCCCACTTTTGAGCAAGTACTAAACATGTTGTTGTAATTATGGCGCCTATTTAGCAAATCACAAATACCCTCTTGGGTGACATTCTGTTTCTAAAGATACAGGTACACTCTCAAGGGTAGTATTCAAATTTTCTAAAACACCAAGAAAAGTTCATTGATGTATGAAGCCAATTCCAAGAATGAATAAAGGAACACTGAATGCTCAGTCTTCCATGCCAAGCAATTTTTTAACCAGTCCTATTTGAATTCACTTTGTCCGACCTTTTGCTCCCAAAAGTTTGTTTCTCTACACAGGGGTTGCTTTAAAGCTTAAAAGTTGATTCCATGAACTGCACAAAAGTCTTGTTTCTGTACATCTCTCTCTCTTTCTCTCTTCATATATATATGCATATATATATGTGTGTGTATACACACACTGAGAGAGAGAGAGAGAGAGAGAGAGAGGGAGAGAGAGAGAATATATACACACACATATTTGTAAAAATTTGTCTCTCAGTTGGAATACAGGCAGATTTTTCATCTCTGCAATCCTTCTTTCCCTCCGTTTGGATTCATCTCCTCATCCTGGCCTGGCATGTTTAGGGTATTTTTGTGCAAAAGCAGAAATGCAATATTCCAATTTGCTGCTAAGAGATTGTTATTTTATTAGTTTTTAATTGTATTGTATATTTAATTCTGAAAGTAGTTGCAGAGTTTGAACAATCTTTAGAAGTACTGAGATACAGTTAAGGTATTCAGTCTCCCAACATGGCTGTGGGTCAAAATACTGTTGAGGCCATGGGCTAGTGCTAGTAGGTGAGTAAAGAAAATCCCTTGGCATTTTCCATATTTAGTCGTGTTTGAGATAGACAATCTGGCTTTTTCTGCATTTACTTTTCACACTGGTATCTCTGAAGTGGGCTAAATCACTCCAGAAGATGATGTTCCATTTCAGAATTATGTATAGATCAGGTCCACATTTATCCAGACGAGCCTATTTCACGTTAGAATACAGGATTCAGCTGTATTGGTTACAGAATCCTAATGAAGATTGACAAATTTCACACAAATAAATAAAACATTCTGTCCTATCATCCTTCTACCAATTTGTTGTTGTGCGCCTTCAAGTCAATTCCAATTTATGGTGGTCCTAAGGCAAAACTATCACTTGGTTTTCTTGGCAAGTTTGTTCAGAGTGGATTTGCTTTTGCCTTCTTCTGAGGCTGAGTATGACTTGCCCAAGGTCACCTAGTGGCCTTCCATGGCTGATTGGGAATTCAGAGTTTGGTCTCCAGAGTCATAGTCCAATGTTTAAACCACTACACTATGATGGGACTCCAGTCCTCTACTAACAGCCAGAGAAAATGTGATGGGGAAGCTTCACTAAGGCTATCGGATTTGCTAGAACGCTACGCAGCAGGGGTGTTCTAGCACTATATAACTATAGCCCTCTGATTCCACTTTAACTGTCATGGTTGCATTCTGGAGTTTGCAGTTTGCTCAGAAGTATCAGAGGAGCTCTCTAGCTGAGGATTCTAAAAGCCCTTCCCTCAGTTGCCAAGCCCAGCATTCAATAGGTTGTTGCCATACCAGATAAAGTAGAATCAGAGGTCTACAACTGTACAATGTAAAAAGACCCCTGGTTAGGGAGTTAGTGGCAACCAATTAGCCCTGCCTCTCAAGCCATTCCTGGAAACCATAGGTGCTGCTGCTGCCACAGATGCACAGTCACAAAATGCAATGAAAATACAGGAACATTTTCAGATCAACCCCTGCTGCATTTCCACCCTCTCCTCCCCATCCAAAGCATAGGCCCTTTTCGCATGGCATTTTTAAAGCGTATTAGGCACACTCCCTCCCCCCTTCACGAGCCGCTGTACCGCACGACGTTCTGGCGAACCAGGTGCTATCACGGCCACAGATAGTGCTGACAGCACATTTTCTTATTTTTGCCTGAAAGGCGAAAATAACCTCCCTTTCACGCATTGGTCGCGCAGCCAGAGGGCCTGCGGAGCCATCGTCCGGTGTGCTTCCGGGAAGGACCTGGGAGTGGGTGGGGTGTGGGCAGTTCCTGCTGCCTGTCCCTCATGCAGCAACTCCCAGGAGACGCTCCGCCCAGCAGCAGGCCAGCCGCTGCCCCCATCACAGCAGGGAACACTGCACGACATGTCACCGCGAGAGGCCACCCGGGGCTGCGTCGCCACTCACACTCGAGACGACAGCAGCCCCCGGGATCAGGCCGACTGTGTTTTTTTTTTAAAAAAAATGGTGCTATCATTAGCACGTTACCAACATAGTACAAAACAGCCTGTTGGCAGGATCTATCGTGCTAACGTTAGCACGATAGCCGGCAAAAAAATAAAAAAAGAAAAGAAACACCAGGGCCCAATCATTGGTGGTGGGGCGGGGACAGCGCGGGACCTAGGCGTGGCCCAGGATGCCGACATGCGGAAAAGCCACCGGGAGGGGAATGGTGCTCTCTCGCCAATGCCCTGCTGTATGTGGACTGCAAGGGGGTCTGTACTGAGCCTTTTGCGATATTAGCAATATCGTGAGGGCTCTGGTTCGTCGCACTATCAAGGTAAGGTGTGGAAAGGTAAATAGTGGCTGAAGTGAACAGGAAAAGTTTTCCTCTCATTGGAAGTTAGTCCTGTCAACTACATAACAACTCCTTCCCCCAAACTCTCCTTCTCCTTCCCACTGCCTTATGTGTTGTCCTTACAGAAAGATCATAGCTATTTCCACACTGCACTCTTATAGCGTGATTATTCCACTTTCACAATCCTATGGAATCTCGGGGTTTGCAGTTTAGAGAGGGGCCAGCCAGCCCCTCCCTAAAGTGCAAACCCCAGGATTCCATAGGATGTTGAAAGTCGGATAATCACACTATAAAAGTGTAGTGTGGAAATGGCCCATGATGGAACTCTATCAGTTCCTCCAAATGATTTCAGAGTTTTTGAAGGAGCCCAAATTTCTTTGAGCTACTTTGGTAGACATTTACCTCTCTTCATATAAAACTCCCAGTCTTTCTGAAATGGCCTGAGTCAGATACAGAAGCAGAATGCATGACATTCCAATAAACACTTCTAAAAGATACCACAGGTTGTCACACAGGGACCAGGTCATCACTAAGTGTGAAAAAATCATTCTGCATTCATTTATTTCTCTCTCTCTCTCTCTCTCTCTCCTTTGTTGGTTAGGACTGTGATCCTGTGCCAACCTACATCACTAGGCATAAGCCTCATTGAACAAACAGGCACTCATTCTTAAGTAAAATACAATAGAATTGCAGTGTCAATCATTCCTAAGAAGCACTTCACTTTGGGTCAAACTTTGTAGTTTATTTTATTTTTTTTCCCAAATGATGTAAATTTGAAGATTTTTCAAATTTTATTATGTGAAAGTACAAAAGGAATATCAGAACAAAAAAACAAACAAAAAAGGGGTGTTGCTTTCTACTTCTTTGTGTTCACTTTCACAAGCAGAACAGTTGCTATGGCAATGAGAGAAAAGAATGAAATCAATTTAGTTTCTGATCCAGTATAATGGAAATCAGACTTTTGGCTAACAGCCTGAATAAGAGGGTCAAATTATTTTTGATATACTGATATTAAGTCTTTTTTATCATTTTCAAAACAAGGATGACGCATGAAGTGCTTTTATCCAAAACGCTTTACATTCCATGGGACCACAATTCTACCCTCGGTCTCATAGAAGTGGGACAGATCAACTGGGTCAGCATAGGGGAGGGTTAAGGAACATGTGGGCATCAGATTTAGATTCCAGATCCCAAAAGCCTTAGCCAGCATGATATGAGATGATGAGAGATGTAGTCAAGCAATACACAAAACAGTGTATCTCTATCTTTTGGTCCTCTTGAAGATTCTTCTCAATTCACAGAATCCTCTTTCTGCATAGCCAATGGTCAGGGAGTCTGGCTTCACAGGTTCTCAGATTGATATAGGAGATGAAGAGAAAAATAATGCTCACCATTTTGTTTCAGTGGAGTGGCAAAGTCTGATGGGTGAGGGGGGACAGTGAGAAAAAGCCCCCATTGAAACTTATCTGGAGAATATTCTGCCTTATATGCAGATAAAGATGGAGAAATGAATCATAGCTACCATTATTTCTACATCCTTATGAAATCTTTAACAAGATGGATAGATGATAGATGATTGATTGATTGACTGATTGATTGATTGGAAAATGTGAATGTGCAAAAAACTTTGAAAGTTTTGCAGAGATTGAAATACTTATAATTTTTTTTCCATAAATGATATTTGTAATTGCCTGCATCCATAGGTGCATGACATCAGACTCGACAATCACTTAACCAGTTCCTTAAGCTAGCCATATTCAAGATCTGTGTTTTAAAAAATTCTTTACGGTAACAAGATGTTTCATTCCTGGCAGGATATGATCTATCTTCATTTGTCTTTACAAGACAGAGTAATAGAATCATTATTTTCCCCTTTGTGGTTGGGCCAAACGGATGTTCATTTCCTTTACAGAGAGCAAGGTTGAAAATCTTCCACCAAGACTTCATTAGCACAATAAAACCTAAGCAGTCTTACAAAGGGAAAGTGATTATGTAAACTATATATATATAATGTAAACTGCATGGTCTTCTGTTGGATGCTCAGAGGGTTTCATTAAAAAAAATAAATATAAGAAATAATTCTGGTAGATTCATATTTTCTTATAGATCACAAAGAATTCAGAAATGAATTTTGAGGTAAAAGAGCAATTGTGGTCTTGTTCTTTTCTAAACTAAGAATGGGATACCACTAGAACAGCTTATTGGAAGGTTTTTCAATATTTGTTTATAGTGTTATTGGTGAGGAAAGGGAAGTGCAGTGGGCTCATGGATTTTTGGAATAACTTTGGAGCCAAGGAATATTGAATAGGAATCTTTTGAGCCTAGGAATGTTATAATATACAGCTATTTTCACTGTAGGCCTGAACTCAAATGTATGTAATTTATTATAGCCAACATGACAGTGGGCAAAAGTGCTGGATTCCAGAGACCTGCTTTCAAATCTGCACCCAACCAGCACAACCATATGGTGAGCATGGAGTGCTTTCTTTTTTCTTTTCTTTTCTTTTTTTCTTTTTCTTTTTGTTTTTGCAGTCTAATCTGCTCCACATGGTTGTCATGCAAAAATAAATAATTAAATAAAATAAATAGCATGTTTCCCCTTTTATCACCCTATGGTACTAGATAAAAATAGGATAAAAATAGGCCCATAAATGTTCCAAGTATGTAAAGATGAATAAGAAGAAGAATATAAAACTGTGGGAGGAGGAGGAGGAGGGGAGGATTCTCAAATCTCAGAGCCCGACCTGAAGTCACAGGGCCTACCACTCTTCTCCAATCCTCAGGGTGTGGGGAAGAAATACCAGAGCAAGAATGCTGTCTAGAAAACAGTGTGAATATATATTGTCTTCATTTAGACTTGGTGTTTATTGGAATGATGTACTCTGTGAAACTGAGGTTGATGCTTAACATATGACGCTTGATAACATCATCAGGACCCATCCCCTGTAACATCACAAGGGGTCATTCCAAGATCTCAGGTTTTGGATAGTCCTGACCTGACAACTCTAGAGAAGACAGGGAAGGAGAAGTTTTAACTGTCTTTATATCTTACCCCCACTCCCATTACTTGCTAAATGCTCCTATTCCAAGATATTATTGGCAATGAAGATTATTTAATTGGTATAATATAAATCATATACAACTATGGCTGAAAAGCCATGCTGACAAAGAGGACTGCCTTACCATATGAGAAAGTAGATCAGATGAGACTTCAGGGTGTGGCCAGGTCATATCAGTCAGGAAGCTCCAGTGGTAATGAGCTTGCAAATATCCCCTCAATTACTCAACCTTCACAAACAACAGTGCACAAAGTTGTATCAGTAGAGCAACCTATTATTGTATCAATACAGCGACCTCTTTCCACTAAACCTCACCTTTGTTTCCTCACCTTCTATCGCAATTCCCATCAGTGCTTTGTCACCTAATGCTAAGTCCATTATCCTATTTTGGACCCTATTGTTTAGTCTGCAAAACAACCATTAACACCTTCCCCCTCAGGGCAGAAACAGGGTATTTAAACCTTGGCTCTGAGCCAGACAACCCACAGTACACTGGACAAAGGCCATCACTCTGCTGCTCAGATTTCTCTTCTGATACCACCCTTGGACCCCTAGTCTGAGCCACATTGCTTCATCTCTTCTCTGCAGGATTTTTTAAATATCACCCACTTCATCCCAGCTTCTAGCTATCCAATTTTTTCTTCCTTCAGTTAGCCTTTTATGCTTGTAAGACTGCTTGAATCTTGTGTGTGTTTGTGATTTTTCCCCAACAAAGCATTCTTTGAATCTCCAACTGATGTCCCTGCATTTGTACCAAGATACATAGGTGGAAAGATGCTCTAAGGTTACCCCCTTCCCTTTCACAGGCCTTCTTTTTTGAACTTTAATTCCTTACTGTTCCACGGAGGCAGTGGCACCACGGGTGGACCTCTGAGACACCCACCTTTTGGGGTAACAGCCCCAGATTTCAAGGCAGTCCTCCTTCCAATTTTAATCTTCATAATAACATTGTGGGGAACTGTGTGCTAAAAGACAGTGACTTGCCCAGAGCTACCTGATGAGCTTCATAGCCCAAATCGGATTTGAACTGGGATCTCCCCAGTCTTACCCCAAGACTGTAACTAGTACAATGCACTTCCAGTATAATTATTCATGTCTCATCTTTATAGATAAAAAGGCTTCTAACAAGGTTTAGAGGTAACATTATAAACTAAACTAAATTCACAATAAGATAATTAAACTGAAAGAACTAAAAGCACAATAAGACAATGCTGAAACCCATCAGAATCAGTGTAGCTGGCGTCTTGTGGTCCCAGAGGAAAGGGCAGCTGGAGTAGGAAAAGGTGTCTGATGTTATTTTCACCTGATTTTCGTGTTCTTCTGTTCTCTTCCACAGGGCACTGGGTGGTAGCTGAACTTGCACAAGGGAGAAGAGACAGCTGGGTTCCTCCCTGTTTGTGCTGCAAGATCTTGTGTCATTTGAGCAGGCAGCTTTGCTCTCTTCCCTGAGTCTCCAATTAACAATTTGCCTTTGATCATCCATTTGCACTTGAATGAACAGTCACCACTCAGGCCTCTGTCCATCAGTAAATTCTTATATGTTCTTACCCATTGTTTGTCTCAGAGCATCCTCCAATGGTTTCATCAAAGGCAAATGTTACCATTTGATTGCTTGCCTCTATCTAAAGCAATTATTCCAAGAGCAGCCTGCATACCAGATGGTGGCCAGTCACCATCTGGTCTGTACTGACTTTTCTATTATCCCCACCTTGGAGAGTCTTCATGGAGCTCTGCCAATCTCTTCTGAAACTACAGCTCTCCCTCTGACTCAGTAAGTGGGTGGAAATATGTGGAAAAATTTCTATGGATATGAATCATAATGGATTGTGCCTGGTGTCCTTTACTATAATGCTTTCTGGGGAAAAAAGTTGGGTGTCATATAAACATGGTGGCAAAACCACCTGTTTCATTCCAAGATTTGTGTTAACAGGTACATTGGAAGGGGATAATTTTCCCGGTATGTATTTTCAGAGCTCAGTCAAAGACCCATTTTAACTTTTCTAAGGTTTTTTTTAAATATCTGTCTCTAAATTGTTTTGGCAAGCTTTAAGCTTTGGTGCACACACGGGAAGAGAACCAAGAAGAGCAGTAGAAGGGAAGGAAGGAAGGAAGGAAGGAAGGAAGGAAGGAAGGAAGGAAGGAAGGAAGGAAGGAGGAAAGAAAGAAGGAAGGAAGGAAGGAAGGAAGGAAGGAAGGAAGGAAGGAAGGAAGGAAGGAAGGAAGAAAGAAAGAAAGAAAGAAAGAAAGAAAGAAGGAAAGAAGGAAAGAAAGAAGGAAAGAAAGAAGGAAAGAAGGAAAGAAGGAAAGAAGGAAAGAAAGAGTCTGGGGTCTGTGTGGCAAAACAAGTTGCTAGAGTGTTGTCTTGGGACTAAGAATATCCAGGCTGAAGTCCCCATTGAATCATGAAACACACTGGATGACCTTGGGACCATCACTGTCTCCAAACCTCCCCTAACTTATAGGGTTGATGGATAATAAAGTGGTGAGGAGGAGAGCCATTTATGTTACTTGGAAATGTGGGATATAAATTTACCTAGTGAATAGATGAAAAAGACTAATTTTCTGCAACATTAATATTTGGTTACTATTAGAATCATGGCTATCTGGAAGTTATTTATCTAATCATAATAGTCTTAAACCTAAATCCAATAGGTGATATCTGCTGACAGGGGTTTTTCCATCAGCAATCACCCCTCTTTACCATAATCCCCCTACTCCATACACCTCAAAAACCTGTTCTAAAAATGGGGAAAATCCTCCAGAGCTGGGTTTGGAGCAGCACGGTTTGCAGTGGAAAAGAAAGCATAGTCCAGGGCACTCTATTTTCTGTGTAGCAATTAGTAAAATTTTAATTTGGAGTGGTTTTGCATTTTCAAGAATTTCCTGCATGTGGTCAATATCTGGCATTCCCAATTCCTAAGGAAATACTGATGGGAATTAAAACAGCACTTAGACAGTGCAACTTGCAGGAACTTCTTTGTTCTCTCCTGTAATTTGCCTAATCCCCACTAAAGCTGTTCTTTTCGTGCCACCGCCTCCTCTGACACTCTTTCTCGGCTGAATTTTTGTGCAACTTGCTCTGTGAACATTGTTTGGGGTTTCCTTTAGACACAAAGGTGAAAGGGGATTGATGGTGATTTTTGCTGCACTCCTTGGCCCTCTTATCAAGCAAGGCTAGAAAACCAGCCCCAAAGTTCCGGTGTGCAATACATCTTTATTTATTAGTTCTTGGTATCTAACGCATCCATTGCTGTGCTATCTTGTCCTTCTTTTTCAAAAAGCTGTGCAAAAAAGAAACAATCATGGCTGAAGACAGACCTACAGCTGTGCAGTTGTTCTTCAGAAAGTTGTACAGTTCTGATAAAGTTTGTGTTTCTTGAAAATGTGCAGTTTGTAAATGTTGCGGTGAGCTTTATATCCTTTGTGTTAAAACAAATCCTGAACATTTTAATGCTATAAGAAGAAATACTGATGCCTTTTCCTTGACATCTGTTGGGAAGTTAGAAAATTGAGAATTTCCACCCCCAGTTTAAATACCAGGCTGTACTATTCAGCTAACTATATACTCTCAATAGACTCCCCCCATATCGCCACAGGATTATCCCAGTGTGTTTGCTCCAATCATATACAGACTTTTCTGTGAGTAGTTCCCCTTGAACCAATCAGCACTTACTTCTGAGTAGATGGATATAGGAAAACACTGCCTAGAAATGAAGACAGATCATCAGTTGCTCCAAAACAAACAAACAAACAAACAAGAGTGCCAAATCTAATAGAAATGTTACCTGAAAGCTCAGATTCCTAAGTTACAAAGCATTGCAGATGAATTTTTCATTTCTGCAAGAACACAGGCTTTCTTTTCCCCTCCTTTTTGGTTTATGTTCTGTCTGGGTGTATTTGACCGGATACTTTTAGGTTACCATGATCTGTATGCAAACCTGTTGCTGGCTTAAATATCACTTGCAATAAACTGATGATTCAAAATTGGTGTTTCTAAAACAAACAATGATCTGAAGTTGCTTCTAGCACAGAGTTGTTAGTACTCAATCAGTTCCAGAAAGAATATCATTTGTTTTACCTCTCAGACAAATTAAACCAAGAAATTATATATTGATGTTGGATTAGGATCATATTGGCCTTTCCCCAACAAAGAGAGCTTCTTTTTGAAGACTTTAGGATTCGGAGGCGGGTCCCTGATGAAAAAAAGAGGCAATCAGGCCATCTCTACATATTACCCCTTTGCTCTGCAGCCCTCCTGAAGAGCATTTGAAAAGGCACAGGGTACTTCAGGTGGAGGAAGAAAACACTTCCACCAGCATAAGTAAAACTCTACAAAATGCTAACTGGACCCAACTCAGTGCTTTATTTATTATCAAGATTTAGAGCCTGCTACTTTATAAAATACCCATGGTGGTTTGTAAACTAATGGTTAAACAATTTCTGAAGATGGGCTAAAGACCCAGTCCTGATTCTCTTGTTGTATATGACAATAGTGTAGAGCCCTTCCATAAATGTAGCACTTATGGAAAACAAGGAATGAGGAATCAAATTAACTGGAAACGGGGAATCAAATAAGAGTGTTGTGTTTGCTTAAGAAAAAGTACCACAGATTTAGGTGAATAATTGATATAGAGAGGAAAGCAGCAGGAGATTCCTATATGTAGAGAAAAAAGGCAGAAGGCTGTTGATGATAGTTCAGATCACCCTCTAGCAAACCTTATCTGTCCTGGGTCCAAGCTATTCAAAAGTCTCTATTCTCCGATACAAGCCTACCCACGCTTTGTGATCTGCAAGAGAGGGCCTTCTCTTGGTTTCACCACTTTTAAAGCCATATTCGATGATGACATCAGAGGGGGTCTGCTTGATGGTTGCTCCCAGGAAAACTAGACCGGCCCTCTCCCTCTTCTTGTTCCATCAGTAAAAAGCTCCCTTTCAGCTGGAGCATTATCTAAATAAAAAGAACATGAAATTAGTTCAGGTATTTCACACATAATTTTCAAGCCCAGTCCTTTTCCCTGTCAGCAAAGAAACAAACACAGCAATATGAAGAATGACATTAAACACTTAGAAGAGAAATGGATTGCCTCCCTTCTCTGTGGGGTGATAATTAAAATATAGCATTCTAAGCTTATGGAATTGATGTGTAGCTAAGGACGAGGGGAAAAAATGACAATTTTTGCCTGTTCTGTACGTCTTCATTCTTTTCTGCCTTGAAACTTGCATAAGAAGGAACAAAAACAACTATGCCAAATATATGTCTGCCAAAAATACATGGTTCTCCCTGCATGTTCAACCAGATTCACCACCCAAATGAGCAGATGTACTTGAAAAGGGAAACAGCTGAAGGCCAAATTACATTTGACAGGAAGCATATGTCTGCCACCAAAAGCAGTAACCATGAATCTTTTTCTTCCTCCTGGTGCATAATGACATCTAGAACCAGAATTTAGAAACACTTTTTCATGGGTGCGGGCTGTTACTTATAATAACCCCAAAAGTACTTTTTAAAGTTCTGATTCAAACTTAACTTCATGTAGTTTTGCTTTCAGTCAACAAGAAGGAATATGTGAGGTTATTCAGCTGTCGGTCTGACCATTTAGTCCATTTAGCTGATTGCTGTCCCCACGGGATGGCACTGGCTCTGACAAGCCTCTTTCCCTAGCTGAAAATGCCACCTATTGAACCTAAGAACTTGTACATGCAAAGTATGTGATCCTACAAAGAATAATGATCCTTCCCAAGGGTGACCTCCATGGCCTTGACTCAAAATGGGGTGCAGCAAGGGCAGAATAGTGTGTTATTATTACCTGAAGTAATTTCAACTACCCATGCAGAAGACAAAGGCCTTTTCCACAGCATACTTCAATACTGGATAGTTCCGTGTGCATAGCAGCATTGGAATTGGTGTTAAAACCCTGTTTTCCACAGGCCCCTGGCATCAGCAGATGAGCACCGGCATTGAAACCAGTGTGTTTTCTGTAGCACAGCATCCGTGGCCACTCCCTGTCCCCACCCCACAGCTCCTGATTGGTCTTTTCTTTCAATTTTTTTTTCTTGGAAGCCATGCTAGCATGTTAGCACGGTGGACTGGGCTAACTGGATTGTGTCAGCCAGCTATACCATGCCATCATGGTAACGGTAATAAAGAGATTTTTAAAGAAGGGGACGTGCAAAATGATCACATGGCAGTGGCGGATACCAAAATTACCAGGCCGTGTGCTCCTTTGTCCCTTTCTCCTTCTGTGTTGAGCACTGACAAAACAGAAGAGGCCTGCTGGCTGCTGGGCAGAGATTGCCTTCAGAGTCGCTGAGGGAGGGACAGGCTGGGAATGCCCACAGCTCACCCACTGCCAGCTCGGCGATGGGAGAAAGCCACATGGAGGAACTGCACTCACCCAGCTATTGTGATTGATGAGCGAAACAATGGTTAATGATGGTTTTTCCCCGTCAATGAAAACATTGGATTTGCCCTACTTGGGGACAGGATAGCAGCTGGCTAGCGATGATGTCATATGGTAAGATGGCTCCCAGACTGGGAGCAGAATGTGACCAGGGCGGGTGGGTGACATCCTGTGGGAAGGGCCAAAGAATGATTTAGATGTACACCTGCCATGTTTGGTCCATATCTCTGCTCAGTCCCATGTCTACTTTGGTTCTGACAGCAGCTATTAAATCAATTAGAAAATATTCATGGCTAGGGAAGTGTACATCTGTTCACCTTTCCCACTCCTCATTTGGTCTTTGCATAGTGCTCTCCATTTTTTAAAAGAAAAGAAATGAGATCTGTCTATTTCTTTGCTTATTTTTGCCAAATTTGTGCAAGTTTGTGTGTGTATTTTAAATGGTATGCATTATTTGAAAACATTCCCTCATTGTTCAAAGCAGGCTTAAGTAGTATGTTGTATCCATTTCAAATCTGTCAATTTTTCTATGCTCATTTTTCAAAGGCGCACATTTCTTTCTAGAGTCAACCTCAGCCATTTGGAGTGCCAATTTGCTTCTGCCTGCTGGACAACTGAGTAAATATGGACTGATACCAATCAGATTCCTCACACATCCCTCATTTTTGGTCCAGATTTCATTATGGGTATGACAGCTGATTTATCAGAACAGTTGCTCGCAAGGAAAGGAAAGGAAAAGATGTTGATGCTGCCACTCAAAATTGCAGCTTATACTGAGAATGAATGGTATTGTACAGCTGTCTTGAGCATCACTACTCAAGCCTTGTTAGGAAAGTTGGTTTATAGCATTCAAAACTTAGGTAGATGCTCATAACAAGCAATTCAAGTATATTCCATGGGCATCATGCATCCTTCGCAATCAGTAAAAGACAGCTTATAACTTATCAAGTGAACGTGAATACGGGTTCTTAATTAGATTAAGTATTTCTATTTAAGTAAGTACAGGTCATGTTGTCTTTCAGTTAACTGATGTTGTACCTTTTAGGTAAAGCCAAAATAACCAGCCATTGCCATGGTTTTCTTATGACATGAAAAAAAGGGAAAGTTATATTCAGGAGGCATAAAGAGATCTCAGATCCCAGGAATAAACTACCGAATAGAAGAGCATCAAGGACAATTAAGTATTCAGAAAAGTATTCAGTATGCAGAAAAGTAGATTAACAACATTAAATATTTGCAGAGAGAAAGAGGATGTAAAATAGCAGACGTAGGCCATTCCTGCACAATGTTGCTGTCCCGTGATGGGGACACATTACTGGTGGTCTGCGAGTCAAACTTTTGCATGAGGTTGTCGCAGTCCTGCTGGCAACGCATCCCAACCTATCACAATCACAAGATATTCCATTACCGGAGAAAGTCTAGTACTGGCTACTGATCGTGTGACACTTCCATCACTGGAGGCTGTGCAGAAAGGGAGGAAGCATGATTTAGGTACTTTCTTCCCCAATGCACCACAGGAAGTGACCAGCTGCACTGCAGAAGGAAGTAGTGTGTTACTCGCACTACCCTTCTGCAGGCAGGCAGCCAACTACAGAGGTGAGTGTTTGCATTCCACTCCCATTCCAGCAGTAAAACTGCTAGGGTCATGACAGGATGATGATGGAGACAGGTAAGGTGCAGAACTAGCCTTACTTGAATTAGATTCACAATTTGTTAATTTATTAAGTCCAAAGATTACAATCGACAGAAGGGAACTGATGTGCAGTGGAAACTTAGCCAAGCTAAAGGCCTAAAGCCTGTCAAATTAAGGTACCTATTTCTGGCCTAGGGAAAAAAGAGGTGCAACACTTCCATTCTTCTTCTCCAGCCCCGTGTTAAGTGTGGAAGATGATCTCCCAAGAAACACTCCCTTCTAGTGCCAATTGTAGCTGCCAATGGTTGACGATAAAGATCTAGCCATATCTTGTACATGAGTCACACAGGCCAAGAGTACAAGTCTCTGGCATGGCCAATCTCTGTAAAGGAGCCTCCAGAATTGCACCTACTTGTCTCTAATCTCAACCACTTGTACATCCCTGCCAAATTAAGATCAATGAACGTATTTACAAGCAGCACCTGATACAATTTATAACAGCTTCTGAACTGCTGTGTAGAATAGGCCAAACACACACACATACACACACACACACACACACAAAGCATTAATACAAATGAGCCAAAAGTCCCCTTTTGGTCTCTTAGGATGACCACTTAACTTTGCACAGAATTGGAAGGATGGCTTGGAGACAAGCCACTTAAGAAAGAGGCCTCAGCAGGAAGAGAACCAGGCTTAAATAGCCTTGGCTCTGCTTTAGGCATTGGCTATTTCTGCATTACACTGTTATAGTGCTAGTGCAGAATTATTATAGTGCCACTTTCAACATCCTGTGGAATTCTGGGGTTTGCAGTTTACTGAGGCCAAAGAGCTCTCTGGATGAGACTTCTAAATCCCCTCCCTAAACTGCAAATCTCAGGATTCCATTGGAGGTTGAAAGTGGAATAATAGCAATATAACAGTGTAATGTGGAAATGGCCATCGTGTATGGCTATATTCAGAGCCATTCCACATATCCAATTTTTCTCACTTGCCCCACAAACAGCATCTCCAGACTAGAGGAGAGCCCCATCTAGGGAACATATATCTAGGCACCGATGTGGAAAAGCTTATTCTCAGCTTTGATGTGTGAAATTTATGATGGACAAATATATCCGTTTCAGTATTTGCAGACAAGACTAATGGTTAATGAATTGTTGAGAAAATGTGCTTGAAAATAGTTCGGAATTTGAAAGTTTTTTTTAAAGGAATGATCAAATAGTAATGAGTAATTCTTGCAGTTATTTGGGAAATTGAAAGCAACTTTTAACTATCAAGTTAGGTTATAAACTGAGTTTCATATTCAGGGATAGCTATGTTGGCCATGCTGCAAAACACAACAAAATCCAAAATCTACAAAAATCAACTTGTCTTGAGACAGATGACAATGGATTTGCGGATTTGTACATTCAATTGCAATGAAAACCAAAGGGAAAGCTGTTATACATCACAGTGCACATGGTATTTGACTCCAAAAACGTTGAACATGATTCAACCAGGAGTGGTAGATAATTGCTAGAGATGCACATTTTTAACACATATTTTGGTCATGCTTATTGATAATAAAATTTGGGCCTTTGGAAATTTCGGAAGAAATTTGAAATATAACGCATTATTCTTTGCCACTGGATACATTTGTATTCTTTTGTAAATAGGATAGTAGAATCAGAAAATATAGAATTAATCTCACTCTTATTAACAGCTGTTGGCTTGAAGGGGAATCTTTCTGTCCAACAATTACAGAATTGATATTTTGGATATAGCGCCTAGCTTATAAGGTAAACTTTATCCAAGAGGGGTAGACAACATGATAACTACTTATAGAACAGTGATCCTTATACACTACTGAATGGCAATGTTTGACACGAAATTTGATTATTTGAAGCATTTATTTGTCATTTCTTGGTCTACTAGGGTCTCCTAGGCAATATATAGTTGGCCCTTTAGGTTCACAGGTTTGATTATTTGCAAATTTCTCCATCCCCTGCCTCCCCAAACTCAAGCACCTCTTTTTAGGAGGACCCTTCCTTCTCAGTGGCCCCAATCATGCTGTGCAACCTTTTAAAAACCCATCTCTGACCCTCCTCCTCCTCCACCAGCTACTCCCTGACCAGCTAAGGACAGTTTGCAGCCTGATTTCTCAGCACAACAAACCCTCTCCTGATCTTCCCACACACATCCAAGGAAAGAGATGGGTGAGAGAGAAGAAGTATAGGGTCACTGTGCTGACCCACCCATTTCCCTCTCCTTTCCCAGACCTGGTTTGGATCCTGGGCGCCTGCTCTCACCACCATGCCTTGTTCCCCTTCTCACAGACACACACACAGATGTTTTGATATTTGAAGTTTTTCTACTTTTGCAGGGGTCCTACACCCCTAACCCCAGCAAATATGGAGGGCTGAGTGAAAAGCAATTAATCCATATTTTTTAAATATAATATAATATAATATTGGTTGACGGCCACTATGACATAGTGGTTTGACCACTGGACTACAACCCTGGAGACCAAGGTCTGATTCTACATTCAGCCCTGGAAACCCAATGGGTGACGTTGGGCATGTCATGTACTGTCAGCCCAAGAAAACCTCATGATAGGATCACATTAGAGTCACCATAAGTTGGAAATGACGTGAAGGTACACAACAACAACAAATATTGGTTAGAATTTGTTAATCTGTCTACTTACAAATCGATTGTTGTTGATGTTATGTATCTTCAAGTGATTTCCAACTTTTGGCAACCCTAGTATGAAGCTATTTTCGGGTTTTCTTGGAAGAATTTATTCTGAAAGGGGTTTGCCCTTGCCTTCGTCTGAGGTAGAGGGAGTCTGACTTGCCCAGGTTCACTCAGTGGATTTCCCTGGCTGAGCAAGGATTCAAACCCTGGTGTCTCAGAGACCTGGTCCAACATCAAACCACTGCACTGTGCTGACTTTTACAAATCAGCATAATTATTTAAATACACTGAAAAAAGAGGGGATAAGTAATTAGATTTGTTTTTCCAAGGTCTTCCTCAAGTAGCACCGTAGCTGTAATTTTAAGATTTATTTACCTGTTTCCTGTGAATTAACTTAAATAGTTATATTTTGTTACTTTCTGATGAAAAATATGTGAATGCTACAAACCACTGTTTTGTTTGATAAAATATATTTTCCTCCTGTCTCCCTTGCCATTGCCTCATAACATACAACAGAGCATTAGGTAACAACAACAGGCACAGCAGAAGCGAGAACATGAACCATGTGAGATTCTTCCTCTACCAGGTGGTGAGACCACACTCCTGTAACTATAAAAGTAAATAAAAAGATACTGTTACACCACAAAAGGGGGAACACCATTTCTAACAATGTTGCACCACACCTTATGAATAAATACAGTGGGGCACACCTGAAGAGCTACTGTAATTTAAAATAGAGGTGGGGATTATGTGGTCCTTCAGAGGTAGTTGGACTATAATTTCCAATGTTGACTATGCTGTCTGGAGGTAATGTGAGTCCAACAACCTCTGGGAAGTCATAGATTCACCAATCCTGGTCTAAGGAGTTATACTAATTTAACCTGCATACTTCCTTTGTTTTATGAGCATTCCACTAGTCTACACATCTGTTCCCACCCACTACCTTTTGCTATTTTGTCAATTTCTTCATTTTTTTTCTTCAAATGATGCCTAAACCTGAAGCAACAAAAAGGGCAGAAACTGAAATGGAAGCTTGTGCATGATACTTCCTCAGTCAAAGAGAAAAAAAGACAGAGAGGCATTTAATAAGTTCATTTTAGAGCCAGCAGAAGCCCTAAAAGACTCTAAGCAAGCTTTTAATGTTCTGTAGTATCCTCATTTATTACTGAATTGAAAGAATTGGGATCTCTTTTTTGGCTTTGGAGATGCTCTCTCTGGACACAAGAAACTTCTCCAAAGAAGTGTCTTCTTTCATTCTGTGTGGTTCCTGTGTGACCTCTCAGAACAATCTCCTCAGGAAAAATATTATCCACTTCTCACAGTGAATACAGTGGCAAAAAATATTTGCCTAATGGTTGGTGATTTTTTATTATTTTTTGATTTTTACTGGAGAGGTGAACCTGATCATGAGTCAAAATAGATTTTGCAGTCTCTTTTAACTGTAATGACATGTATCACAAGAAAGTTATAGATTCTCGTAGGTTAATGCTAGTTAATATCCATAGAGAACTGCTTTTTTTTTTGCCTGCTAGCTTAATTTTGCAATGATTTTATCATTCATTTTAACAGCATAATCCAACAGCATGCTGGATAAGAGGTTGTGGGTCCTATAGTCTAACATATCTGGAGGTATAAGGTCAGGAAAGGGCGCCCTTACCATTTAACCTAGAAAAGCTGTTATTCTCATTGTTGAGTAAACTAGTAATTTGCTTAAAACTGTGGCTACCTGGCTACTGAAGGATGATGAGACTTGTAATCCAACAAGATCTGGACAGCCAACTCTGCAGTTAATTAAAAATAGTGAATATTCTCATTTTAACAGCCACCTAAATCAGAAGGGGGAAAAGTTGAACATTCACATATTTCACAATACTTTGTATATTTTGGAATAAAGGTCTCAGAACCTCTTACCACTGGTCAGCACTGGGAGATGTGGTCCAAAATATCTGGAGGGTGAAGTGTTACCCACCCCTAATCTAGTATGGCATTGTAAGAAGGTATTATTCAATATTATTTAAACTAAATAAAATTTATTGGTGGCTTCCATATTAGTAGGGTGTATGACAGAGAATCTGTGTCAGGGTGTAGTCCAGACATTAAAGCAGGCTTCAAAGGCCTCTCAAGAGAGGAAGTACAACTGGCATAGTACATTTCTGTGTTG
This sequence comes from Cyclura pinguis, assembly GCA_030412105.1. Lineage (NCBI taxonomy): Eukaryota > Metazoa > Chordata > Lepidosauria > Squamata > Iguanidae > Cyclura > Cyclura pinguis. Next base: position 208,009,214 of record CM059599.1, read on the forward strand.
TTACTTGTTGCCATCAACATTCTTGAACCTTCAGAATAGCATTTGAGAAAATTACATATTTCAATCACTCCCATGCCAATGAACTATTACAGGTATATCCCTAACTCTTCCACTGTCATCATGAATGATACTTGTACCAGAATGATAGACATCTGAGTAAAGGAATATAATTTGTACATCAGACTTTGATTGCTAATTTATCAGTGAAATGAGACACTTGTCATTCACATTCTCTTCCCTCTCAAAACTTAATGTTCATTTTTTTCAATTCTATTCAAATCCACTGCAAGTTAGGAAACTAGAATTTTCAGTCTGAAAATCTGTACATTTCTAACCCAGATTTTTCATACATATTAGAAATTTGAAAGTTCTGATCTTGCACTCAGATTCCTTTCATTTCCATTTCTGCTTCTCCAGATGATATTTTTGTTGCACATCTTGTGGCTATTCTAAGTTAAGCAGAACATTTTGTTTCATTAGTTAAATTGATGATCCTGAACAAAATACTTCTTTTCTTGAGGGAGAAGAGTGTTTAATTGGATTAAACTCCCAAAATTAGTGTTTTAAAACTAGTTTTCATGCATCACCTCACACAGTGGCTAGAGAAGGAAAAGAAATTTGTTGAGTTCACATTTCCATATGGAAACAGAGTGGGCCCTCCATATCTGTGGGGGTTCCATACCAGGAATCCCTGTGAATAGCAGAATTTGCAAATGGTTGTATCCCATTATATTAAATGGCAGTGAAATGCATGTAGACACTTCAGTGCATCCATGCATATATTGCTGCCATTTTTGGTATAGCAATGATGTTTTACATGAGTTGGAAATCACACATGCAAAGTTCATGGGAAAAGAGGGTCTGCTGTATCTATTTCATGCTTCCTGAAACTGGCAATGAACTAGAGAACCTCAGGAATCCATACATGGCTAAAAATGTGTGCATTAGAAAAAATGCATAAAAAAAACATGTGTTCAAAATGGGGCAAGAAAAAAGTTCTTATGCACTGAAAATACAGTATAGGGACAGAATGAGAATACTGGTAAAATTCAATGCACATCCTCCAACATTTCAAGCGAGATCAGGATGAAAACTGGGACACAAGCGGCCAAGCAACTCACAGAGGGCCAAAATTGCTGATGAGGAAGAACACAAGGTAGGACAGGCTGCAGCATGAGCCTCCAGTGGAGGACAAGAATCTAGTCCTTTCTTCTTCTCCCCTCTACTGAGTTAAGGGCATGTGAACTACTTCTACACTTTGAACTCATTTTCAGCAGTTGAAGTAAGCTGTGGTCAAAGTGGGGTATTAGAAGAAGGAGAGATAATTTAAAATGCCTTTAAAATGCAACTGAAAAGTGAGAAAGCAGAGGATTTATCCGGCCTTTCCCTCCCAAATTAAGACAATATGTGTGTGTGGGAGGGGGGGATATGGGAATGGGAATGAGCTCTCTGTATCCCTAACTGTGCGGTTGAACACCTTAAAGGCACCATATCTGCCTGATCTTGGAAGCTAGGCAGGGTCATACCTGCTTAGTACTTGAACAAGAGACTGCCAATGAATCCAGGTGCTGTAGGCTATATTTCAGAGGAAGGAACTGGGGGTGAAAAAAACCCTCTCTGAGTATTACTTGTCTAAGAAAACTTCATGAAATTCTTGGGGTTGCCATAAGTCAACAGGCACATGTACACACACAACTGTAGCATATGTTCAACATTTTCATGTCCATATCTCCCAGCTGCTCACTCAGTGCCCTAAATCCTGTTGTTAGTCCTGATTAGTGTTCATCCACTGAGTCAGTTGGATTTACCTATGTGTTGACTCAGTGATAAATAATGGATTCAACGGCTTTACTCTAGTGAGACCTAATCAATAGGATTCTCTCCACTATATGTGTGTGATTGAGCAGAACAATTCCAAAAGTGATGTCAAACAGGAAAACTGAAAGGCAGGGGGGTATAGAGAGTAAGAGAAAGGTTTGTAAAAGAAAGCCTTGGCAAACAGAAAGGTCACGTGAGGAGGATAAGTATGCAGGAAATTTTTAAAAAGTATTCACAGTGATATTATGGGTCCAAGGCTCCAAAAATAGTCATTATTCCACCATTGCTGTTGTTGTTGTGTGCCTTCAAGTCATTTCCAACTTATGGCAACTCTAAGGCAAAGCTGTCACAAGGTTTTCTTGGCAAGATTTCTTCTGAAGGGATTTGTCTTTGCTTTCCTCTGAGGCTGAGAGAGTGTTGCTTGGCCATAGCCACTCTGTAGGTTTCCAGGACCAAGAGGGGATTCAAACCCTGGTCTCCAGACTTTTTGTCCAATGCTAACTTCACTATGCTAGTTCTCATTCCACCATGTTGTTGTTGTGTGCCTTCAAGTCATTTCCGTGGTGACCCTAAGGCAAACCTATCATGGGGTTTTCTGGGGCTGAGAGTGTGTGAATGCCCAAGGACACCCAGTGGGTTTCCATGGCTGAGTAGGGAATTGAACCCTGGTCTCCAGGATTGTAGTCAAATGCACAAACCACGACATCATGCTGGCTCTCAATTTTACCATATCTGCCCTTATTTCCTGCTCATTTATACATCCATCAGTTCTCCATGCTGAACTCTAAGGGGAGAAATTCTTCAAGCCCCTCTTTTGGTGTTTTTATTGGGTAGATTGTCTGATCACATGGAAGATAAGACCCCCCTCTTTTTTTCTTTTCTTCTTCTTTTTTTTTGCTAGTACTTAAAAGAGATTGAGCTGAATGAGTAAAATACAAAGTGAATGCATCATTGTGAGATTCTGTATTCCAAATCCATTGCTAATCGACCTGTCTGAGTCATGTGCTGGAAAAGAAAGGAGAAGGCACAGAAAAGATTATGGCAGGTGGGTTCAGACAGGCAGAAAATCTCTTGGCTGGACTTAATTAACATCAAGCTGATTCCAGCTCAGTATGGGCTCTTTCCAATACTGCAATGCAAAAGGATAAGGATATTTGCCTGCCTGTCTGCCTGCCTGTATTGCTGAGACTTGTTCTTATCAGTTGGAAATACATACCAGAGCAGAAATAGCCCCACTGAAGCCAAGCCAATTGCAGTTTTGCTGGAACACAAGAGGTGTGATTAAGTACATCAGGTCCTTGTTCTTCATGAAATGTTTGACAACGGAAGGCAATACAAATGCAGCCATTGTGTGTGTGCGTGCTTATGTGTGTGACTTCAAGTCATCTGTCTACCCCATGAATTTCCTAGGGTTTTCTTTGGCAAGGAATTCTCAGAGGTAGTTTTACCAGTTCCTTCCTTTGAAATATAGCCTGATATTCATTGGCAGTCTTACATCCAAGCCTTAACTAGGGCTGACCTTGCTTAGCTTCCAAGATCAGACAGGGTTTGGTGTCTTTAGGGTACATAGGCTCTCAAATGTGCTAATTACTCCTGATGTATTTATCCTCCTGATTTTAAAAAAAAAATCAGAGTAGAATTTTTGTAACCCTCACTGTATGCCAGGATAAGGACAGCAAATGGGTGGAAGCAGAGCTCTTATAAGCACATTCCACCACCTCCTTTTTTTGATGCGTCTTCACAGACAAGCTTTTTGGTGCCTCTTCACAGACAAGCTTTTAGTGACTTCTTTGAGTCCAAAGGATTCCTTTGACTATATTCAATGAAGATCAGCAGATCAACATCTGTTCAGCAAGGATAGTCAGTGACTGGGACCGGTCTTGAGGTAATGAAGGAATTGTGCACTGCTCTGTGAGCAGATCAACACACCAATCATTTTATTCTTAATTTGCTTGGGGACTTTTAATGTTTTCCCTGGAGGGGTTTGGTCAGGGAGGAAAATGTCAGGTCCCAACCAGGCCCTGTTGGGGAGAGGCAGTTGGCTGGCGTGCCATTGTCAGATTGTGTGGGTTAGTCACAATTCTTGCTTATTATTGTGGTGATTTGATTTATTTGTCTAGCCTTTCAGCTTGAAGATATGGAGTAGTTTAGTGGCCTTTGATAGTGGGTGCTGGGGCTTGATGAGAAAGAAACACAGTGGGCCCTACAATTTGTTGGTTGGGATTAAGGTAGCAGGTGGTCTGGGCCCTCAAACACTTCTCTAGGTGGACATCAGGAAGGGGGTGGTCTAATTCTCTGGCTGGTACCCAGCACAGCCAGCAGGCATGGGCCCATGCCCCCCTTTTTTTTTCATTTTTAAATTTGTCCCAGGCCTCCTCCTTCCTTTTCTCTGTTCTAGGGTTTGCCCTTGGGTAAGCCCCTAATAATCACCTCTGCATGGTGAGGATAGACCCCAGTTAATTCAGGCTGCAGTTGCATTGTACTGTTAGGCCTCCATAGGCCAGTGCTTGTGGGTCCTGCTTAGTCCTCATATGCTGCTCAACCAGGTTGGTTATTGTAGGCCATTGTAGGTCCACATTTTTATACAGGTCCCATTAGACCTTATAAGGGCTGGGCCTCACAAGGTTGCTATGGTACCAGGCCTCTAGCAGCCATATAGTCCCTGGGCCTTGAAGACCCCTTCTCTAGGTCCACATGGATTCTATCAGGCTTCAGAGGAAGGTCCATGGAAAAAAAAGTTCTTCCCAAGTGCCCTTTTCTCAAGTTGTCATCTCCATCTAAGGACAAGGCAGAGAGGATATCACTGCTCTCATCATATCTAGGTTTCAGGCCTTGGAAAAGGATAGGCAGGTCCATAGCCAAATCTTCAAAGGCATCATCAAAAGGGGTAATTAAGGCCAGCATGGCTAAAGAGATTCTTAACACCCTCGAACATGACAGGAAAAAGGAGGTGGCATTAGGACCTATGGTTCAATAGGAGAGCAACAAAGCTAGAGGATCTTCCTCAGCTTTAGCTAAGGGTTTTGACTTATCCACTGGGGCTTTGGGGGGGAGGCATTAACTGGTTGGATATTAGAGTACCCCAGATAATCATTAAATGACACCATCCCTTCCTCCTAATATGACTGGCCCTAGGATGGGGGAGGGTTGCACTGCCTTAAGTTTGGACTTGGGGACACCCACTGTGGTTCACCTGGTATAGCCTCCCTTCTGGCTTCAATCCTCATCCAGATCAGTTAGGGAGAAGGGGCATCCCGGGCAGATAATTTAGGTCTAGGGACACAGGTTTCCCATTCAGTGGGAAAGCAGACCATTTCCCTAGGTGAGCACCTTTTCCAAGCTACCACTAACAAGATATTGTGGGGAGAATATGTGGATGTTTTCTCCTTGATTAATTGAAAGTTGGAAAAGAAAGAGAAGGAAGAGTTAGATAATAGGAAAAAGGAAAAGAGTAAGAAGTGTAGGGTCAATAGTGTTCGTTGCTAGGAATACGAACTGGGCAGAGTGGCTATCCAGTTTCTTCATTTATGCAGGAGTAGTGGGCAAGGTGCATCCTCACAAGGCATATGCTTCAGTTCAATATATAAACATCATTTAACAGGTTTACATAAATTCTGCAGGGTCATCTTGGCTGATGTTATGATGAATCCTTTAGAATTAAGGCAGCATGAGGTGGGATCTTATCCATTCCCAAATAAGGATGTGAGTTATTACACCTGTGAGATTGACCCTGGAGGAAAGGGCCAAGAGTGGACATCTTGTCTAAAACACTAAAGGAAGCACCCCAGTGTGTTCACAGGGTATCTCATGGCAGCAGCTGTAGATGCTGTGCTAGGAGTTTGGGTTTCACACTGCTTGCACACACTGCCCCTGGGGGTGTAAACATGAATGTTCTGTTTGGTTTTGAGCACATAGTAAGGGATAAGATTAGGAAGGAGGCAGTTGAGGGCAGGGTGGTTTGACCCTACCCATCACCACTGGTACCGAACTTAAGGGTATCCCCATTAGGTGTTATACCCAAAAAGGCCCCCAGCAAATATAGAATTATAGAAGGGAGAATCTGTTGATGATGCCATTCTGTTAGAGTTGTGTACCATCTGGTACACTTCTTTTGATACTGAAGTTAAGGATAGGGGCCAAACTGGCAAGATGTGACATTAAGGTTGCATTTCACCTGTTGCCAATCCATCCTAGTGATTTTGAGCAGCTGGGCTTCTCTTTTGATGGGATGTTCTACATGGATTAAGTTTTTCCTATGGTGTGCTTGGTTTCATGTTCTGCATTCAAGCACTTTAGTACCTTCATTGATTGGGCAATAAAGTTTAACATGGGTGCCCAAGGGGTGGTCCTTTACTTGGATGACTTCCTCTTTATAGCAATTTGGAAGTGGTTGGTACATTTGAGTTTTTGATGAAGGAACTCAGTGTTCCTTTAACATAGGAAAAAAAAAATAAGCACCATGTTCACCCACTGCTTTTCTAAATTTCAGAAACTGACACAGTAAACCAGTTATATAGGCTACCTTTGTAGAAACTGCAAGATATGAGGAATAGGGTGGCTGATTTTCTCACACACAGGAAAGTTACCCTTAAGGATACAAAATGCTAATCGACCATCTTAACTTTGCCCGTAGGGTGATCCCACCAGGCTGAGCCTTCCTTAATCATGACACTACACTACTTAGTTTGCATGACACTACCTGTGCAATTAAGAAACCCCAACACAGGATTAGGATTATCCAAGGAATCCTCCAGGAACTGAGGCTCGGCAGGATTTTCTGGAGGAGCTCAATAGTGGTAGGGAAAAGGTGGTGGATTATAGGCAGCCATTTTATCCAGCAATTCTCAGGGAACTTGGGGGAACTTGAGCTGGCATTTTCATGTCACAATATTAAGCTCTCGTTTTCAATGCTGCCATTCTTTATCTTTTCAATATTGATTATAACCTGGTAATTGATTTTGTAGTTTATTTTAAGATTTATCTGGAAGAAGTTGTTTGATTATTATGAGAACTATATCCATCTTAAGAAGTGTTGGAAGTCATTTAGTAGAGGTAGCAGATGTCTTTGTTTTTATGTTGTCTGTGTTGGTATCGTTAAGTAGATTAAGTTAGTTTTTAGTTTATTAATTATATCTGCTTGGGTCTTTAGGTTTATGTTAATCTTATATATCGATTTAGGTTACAACATCTTATATGTTCAATAAAAAATTTTTTTTAAAAAAGTGCTCCTGCCCTTACAGCCTTTTTGTTATCTTTTGGACCAGTAAGCTTGTGGTTCACTCAAAGCACAACAACCCAGCAAGGCATTAGAATTCTGGGATCTTAGACAGGGAAACAGCATCCAAAATGGATTGGAAGCAGGAGGGATCAGCTGTGCACCTGCAGATATTTACTGATGCTGCCTTATGCCCCATGTAGGTTTTACATAACTATATATTCAGTAGGGGACCACATCAAAGCCCTTTATTTTGTCACCCCAGTTTGTCACTGGGGGTGGGGAAGAAGGCTTTCCTTGAGGCTAGCCAAAGAGTACAGCCCTAACTTTAAGTCTTTTGTCTTGAGGGCTGTATTCACTGGTGAGACCTTCTAGTACTAGGCCAGCCATGGAGCAACTCAGCGTTTGGCTTCTATGTGGGGCTCTGGTGTTTGCCCATGAGAAGCTGGGGAAAGGATCTGGGAGAGATTACCCGCTCAGCAACTTCATTGTTACTTTGCTCCCTCTCCGCTTTTGCACATCTTAGGAGATAATCCTAAAAGTGAATAGATTAATAAAACAGCCCAGATTTCAACCCAAGCCTTTGTGCGTGGTCTCATTATTTTGTGGGTTGGTTAGCAAAAGTCAACTGAGAAGATTTCAGTTGCTATCAACAGAATAGTTCACAGCATTCTTGATTTGGTGATTACAAGTACATGTGCCACTTTTCTTGTCATGCCCATCCTTGTCTAAATTCTTATAAACCAATGGCCACCATTGTGCAGAGGGAGAAAGCTGCCTAGAGGCTAGGGTTACCAGGTGCAATACCAGACGGGACTCCTGTACCTTTAACATTTGCGTAGAACCAGGACTTCCAGTAGGTGTTCTTCTCACATAAGCTCCACCTGCTGAAATTTCTTCTTCTGATCAACCATTCAAGGATAGAAGTCCTGTTCTAGTTTTTACTCATCAGCAACAATACAGATAGAAAACTTGGGGTGTCATAAAAAAGTGGAAAATGATCACTTAATTTGTTATTACTTTTGTTATGTTTCACTGTCTGGGATGGGGAGAGACCTTGAGGAGATTTTCTATTTCTTGAGGCATAATAACAATGGGCTCTCACCTGTGGGGATGGGGTGCCATTTGTTGATCAATTTCAGGCAACAAAGTATCTTGGACTGGTTTTGCTTATAACAACATAGTCTTAAAGACTATTTGACACTAAAAAGAGTAGTAATGGTTTAAACATAGATTTTTACATCCTGAGGCCTTTGCACTCAAAGGACAAAGAGAATGCATGCTTAGCCTCTTCTACAATGCTTGAAATATATATCTATCATCACCTTTAAGCAACCCCCAAAGATACTGGGGAATCAATGGGCTTTATGCTGTGATCCATTTACCTTGTAGTAAACTCTGCTGAATTTTTTCACTTAAATCCACTAGCAAATTGAGTAAATGCATTGAATCAACAGGATTTACTTAAGTGTTGAATTGACATACAGCAATTGGCTTAAATGTGTCTATTCTAGGTGAGACTAGAAGTTGGATTAAGATCAATGGGGCTTGCTTTTTGGTATATGTTTGTGTGTGTGTGTGCAAGAGAGAGAGAGAGAGAGAGAGAGAGAGAGAGAGAGAGAGAGCAATTGCACCATTAGTGGATGTCTGCATTCAAGTAAGATATCAGATCCATGGTTGTCAGAACCCTTTGCTTCTAAATATGTGAGTTTGACTGAGGTTCCTTGTAGATGCTACTTAATTTTCAGACATATTCTTAGCAGGGAATATAGCACAGTGAGAAAGTTTTAATTTGAAGGATTAAATTCAGAAAATAGAATAGGAAAGGGGAAAAAATAATTATCTTAATTAAAGCTTAATTAAATTATCTCAGCTAAGATCTATTCCAAAGATAAACATCTGCAAGGGTTAACAATCTGTTGAACATGTACATTTTGCCCTCTCAAAGAGGCAAGACTCAAGTGAAAGGGCAAATAGGACCATGGCTTTATTAACTATTTAAACAGTAGTTCAGACTAACATCTACAGATGCTGTTGAGCTTGGCAGCTTCCTCAGAGCCCAACTGGATGAACCACCACCAGCCACAGGGTATATGGTTTATTCCTTGCCATGAGCTAACCCTTTTGCCAAAGAAGGATGTTCCATCTTCCCTCGTCCTCCACAAGCCACATTATTCAAAAGGAGTGGGAGTCAGGACTCCTCCAATGACAGTCCTTTGGGCCCCAAAAGAAAGTTCTGAAAGGTTACTTTACATCATAGAGATGTCCCATGGTTCTCATCAATGTTTCCTGTGTCTTATTCCTGCTATACTACCCACCTGTCATGATCATCTGCTTAACTGTGTCTCACTCCATCCAACCATCTTGGTTTCTTCCCACATTGCAGCAGTGTAATATAGGTGAAAACACAGCAGCATTAGCAGCATTCCCTCTTCTGAGCATTGCCAGTCAAGAAGCATTGACAAAAATGGCTACCTGGCCCCAAAGTGAATAGGAAGGGTTGTACCGACCATTATTTGCCACAAACCAAAAAGTGGCCAATAGGAGGGCACAGCCCATCTTACGTACCCTAACTTGTCCCTTTCATGCCACTATTGCTAGCACATGATGTTGTTTATTGGGAGAGAGTGGACATGATTGAGAAGTTGTCACTGCGTCTCAACTTAGACCATCCATATGCACAGAGTTAATCTAAAAGCCACTTTCCATTTCAATGAAATTGGTCCTCCCATTAAACAGAATGATATTCCCTGCCACTAGGCAGTCACCTCAAGTCATAGGTAGTAACAGACACCAGTAGGGTCTTGGAGATGACAGCCATGTACCAAACATCCTACGGTACTTGCGAAGCTATCTTGTTGCCTTGAGGTGTTTTGGAGGATGCTGCAAGTTCATCTATCAGAAGATTGCCACAGATACTAAAAAGAACTGGGGAGTTTGTGTTCTGGACTTGTTTTTAAAATGAATTAATTAATTTTTGTTACTTAAAAATGGCTCACAGCTTGCAGTACCATATTTAGAAGATAGGTGTCCCTAATTTACCCTAGACATAAAGCTGGTTACAAGCCTGGAAGAAGGATTATTGTACAGGGACTCCGCAAACAGTTGCAAAACTTCAAATTGGAGAGAGAAACAGAGAGAGGTCCTACTGTCTTGTAAGCAGCAGTAGGGCAGAGTGAATATGGATAAAAACTGAATGAGCTCCAGCTAGAAGGAGGGAAAGAGAGAGAGAGAGACCACCAAGAAGGGAAATGAGTAGAGGTGTTGAGCAGGGGGGAAAAAAGAGTGAAAGGAAATGGCAGGAGCATTGGGATGGGGGAGAAAATGCAGTTTTTTTTAAATATTTGTAAATAGGACACTTCTGCTAGTGAGTAATCTACAGAAGTCTTTAACTGTCCCCTCAAATACAAACACATGCCCACTTTATTTCAGTATACAAATAGATCTTGTAGAATCTTTGACACTGAGAGAAAGATGTTTGTAGCATAACCTTTCAGAGGCTCAGTATGATGGATTTGATAAAGTAGGCTGAGTTCATGAAAGTTTATGCTACAGACTTCTTTCTCACAGTTAGTGATAAAGATGCTACAAGATCCATTTCCCCCTCAAAGTTACTGATTTTTGAAAGGATGAAATTTGGTCTTATAATCACCATTATCTAGGGATGAGAAGAATATGCAAAAATATTTTTTAAAAGATGTTAAAACAATCTGTTTCTCAAGGGTTGAGAACCCCTTGATGAGAAGAATCCTGGAGTGATAAGAATCTTTACCAACTGGAATTTATATTATGCAAAATTTGCATGTGGTACATTTGTGCAGAAAACAGCATTTTCATGCAGGAACAGGCATTTTATGTGTGAGTAAGAGAGAGAACATATTTCTTCACAGAAATATCATTTTCTGCACCAAAGATAATATTTTTCTGAAGAAAATACTGGCTCTTGGGCAGAAAGTGATCTTTTGCACACAAAGCAACGACATCTGAATTTTTCACAGAATAAGTCTTGGAAACTGCAGTTCTTGAAAAAACTTTTCACAGCAAGAAGAAAATGACTAAACTTACTCAGTGCTTCCTTTGAGAAGAAAAATAGTGAAAAATTACATCCCTAGAATTATCTGACTGCCTATATTTGTGTGAGTACCACTTTTGGCTGCCATATTTCATGGAAAGCTTCACCCAAAATTCTGAGTTCTACAATGCTTCCATAGCATTTTGAGACATAATTTGTCCTTAACAACAATGCAATACTGTGACAATTCAGCTCTGTCTCAAATAGACCGTGATTAGGTTTTATCCATTTCTGAAGGACAAACATATGGATGTAAATTATAAAACTAGTCAAGAGAAGTTCTCTAGATGAATTAAGTTCAGTCATTGGAATGTTACACTTCAAAAGCTATGCCTAAAAACTCAGACTATGCTGTAAGAACATCAAGACTTCCTTTAAACCATGGAAGCTGAATCAAGGATGTACAGCTCATAAGTCTGAAATCGGGGATAGAGAATGTAGACTCCCTTCAGATATTGTCAGGCTGCAACTCCCTTCTGCCCCAACCAGCAAAGCCAAAATCAGAGGATAATGGGAACTTCAGTGCGTCAACATCTCATGGGCCACATTTTCCCATCTCTGGCTTCAATGGTGGTTGCTTATCAATAATAGGCTACAATATAGAACTGGAAGTTCATTTTGATGACTTTGAAAAAAGCATGTCCTAATGATGAAGAGCTATTCTTTCCACTAAAGTGAATGAGGGATGCTTACATGTATTAGAGTTCCATGTATATATCTCAGTGTGGAGCACAGAAAACAGTGATAATCTGAAGACTGTCTGATAAGTATACATAGCATTTTGAGATCTATGGCTGGGCCCAAAACTGTTTACTATGACATATTTTTGTGAGTGTTAAACCATCTTCATTTTTGACAGCATGCTGGTACTGCTTGCTTATTCATTCACTTTGCTCTCCTGCTTTCCACTGACTTATATGAGGCTTTAGTGATGTCATCAGGTCTCCAGTAATGCCATCAACCATGACAGTACTTTGTCCACTATTGTGAGATAAGTCAGCATTATTATCTTATATATTATAGAAGGGCAAAAGAGATTGTCTTGTTCAAAGCCACCAGGCATTTCATGACAGAGGCAAGATTCAAACTGGAAGCTTTCTGAAAAATAGCTCAGTCTCTGAGGCACTACATTAAACTTTCTTCCAAAATAGACCACATTCAAGCAATGGTTAACGTAAACCGTGCCAATGAATGTGATAAATAAGAGGGGAGAAAAAAGCATGCACAGAAAGAGAGGGAGAAAGAGAGATTTGATATGAAAGTAGAACTGGAAGATTCATGTGGTACCTTCTGGGAAAAATCTCTATGTGTCCACTGAATTTTCTTTTTTGGATATACAGAAAGGTAAAATATTAGGGGCTGTCACACAGAGGATGTTTGGTCTAGAGGAAAACCCTTTCCAAAAAAACAAAAAAACAAAAAACCCAGGATTGGCAGTAAGCTTAATGGCATTTATCTCTGTGGTCATTGCAGTATGTGTATAGACTGAGACTAAATTCATTTCAAGGGGTGATCAACAGTTATTCTTATGTTATTAAAGGTTGTTTTAATTGTGGTTCCACCAGGGTAATATAATAACATTAGATGCCCATGTGAATTGTTTCCACTGGAATGACTATAACAAACTTAACCTATCAAACACAAGATTCATGTTGATTGTGCAACAGAACCCAGCTGAATCATAGTTTTCTAGTGGAAAAGAAGTGATCTCAAACTTGGGGATTTTTGGAATGACACAAAAGCATATAACATATGGTACAAAGAAGATTAAACTTTCTGGTTCAATGAGTCACACTTTCTGAAAATGTGTCATTTTCTCTTGTGAAGATTCCTAGATGAGTGCACGTGGGTTTCTGTCCTTATTTCTTTGTGTACTAGAAAGAAAGAAAGAAAGAAAGAAAGAAAGAAAGAAAGAAAGAAAGAAAGAAAGAAAGAAAGAAGGAAGGAAGGAAGGAAGGAAGGAAGGAAGGAAGGAAGGAAGGAAGGAAGGAAGGAAGGAAGGAAGGAAGGAGGGAAGGAGGGAAGGAGGGAAGGAGGGAAGGAGGGAAGGAAGGAAGGAGTGTCTTGCTGGTGTCCAAAACAGGTAAAACAGTTCAGTTGTTCTCCTTTGGGTGAAGAAAATATGTGAAGAGGGGAACTCAGTAGCCCATCCCTTTGCAAGTTGTTGCTTTACTTATGTAAAAAGCTGCAAGCATAAAGAAAAGGGGCTCCTGTGTCAGCGGAAGTTCTCTTCACAGTTCTGAACTCTGTTTTTCCAGAGTTCTGACTCATGTTGAGAGCTTCCATAGATAGCAGATTTCATCTTTGGATTCATTGTTCAAGGTCCTGTGTTAAAGCTATGGTTCATATCTTTATGATATCATAGCTATGTCCTTAATAGAATACACATCTTTCTAGTGAATTGTGACAATGAGAATTGGGGTGCCCTGTGCAGTGTCCTGTCAGCACAAGTCCCATAGCACTCTGATGCCCATTGTGCAATAGGACCCAAGGTTCAATGGCCACACTATGGGCTGTTTGCACGATGGTATCAGAGATATAGCTACATCTCTGCTCCCCTCCTGGGAATACAATCATTGATCAATGTCACAGTTCACCTTTACATGGCTATAGGTCAGTTTGTTTCCATTGTGTGCTTTCAAGTCATTTCTGATTTTCAGCTATCCTAAGGAAAGCCTATCATGGGATTTTCTTGGCAAGATTTGTTCAGAGGGGGTTTACCTTTGCCTTCCTTTGAGGCTGACAGTGTAATTTGCCCAATGTCACCCAGTGGGTTTCCATAGCTGAGAGGGTATTCAAATCCTGGTCTCCAGAGTCACAGTCCAGTGCTCAAAATACTATACCATGGTGACTCTCATGGATCCAATTATGTAAATACCTAACAGAATGTCAGTCATTTTTTATGGATAAAATGGCAATGGACAGGAGTAGGAATAATGTATCCCTATGAGAAAATATTATCATCTATCTATTATCTACCTACCTACCTATCTATCTACAAATAAGTAGGTAGGTAGGTAGGTAAATCTCAGTAAATAACAGAAGGCATTTAGAGCCATCTATATACATTCAACTTCCCTATTTGCATGGGTACTTTGCATTTCAGAGCCAGTGAGGTAAAATATTTAGAAACCTGGCCAAGGACCAGTGAGATCCAGGTTCATCTTCCCATGAAATTCATTGGGTGATCCGGGAACAGTTGCACTCTCTCTCTTTCTCTTTCTCACTTACTACAGATGGTTTTTGTGAGGATAAAGCAGAAAGGACCAGAGCCATGTATGCTGCCTTGAACTCATGGAAGAAATAAATATAATGAGTAACTGTTGAATCACACCACTATGCCCACTTCACATTAGAGAGAGGACCAATGGGCCTGTAATCACCACAGATGGTTTGGATGAGTTTTGTGGCTTTAGAATTTTGAAAGATATGGTAACATTGAGCTCATTATGAAAGGCATAATATCTATTTCTATGTTTGGAAAATGGAAGGAAAAGCCAGAGGAGGAAAGAAGAAGCCACCCTTAAGAGCCATTCTTCATAGCCCCCTCAATTAACTGGTGTGTGTGTGTGTCTGTGTGTCTGTGTGTCTGTGTGTAAGAGAGAGAAAGAGAGACTGTGATTGATCACCCTGATCAAATTTCTGATTAAATTTTAGCTACAGAATACGATTTTTAAACATCTGAAGTTGACAATAGAGAACGAAGAGAGTGTTTCTTAACTTCTAGACCATAAATCACAATTCATTTAAATTGCTGCATTTGCAACAGCTCTGTTCCTAAATAGAATTTTAATAAATCTTAAGCAATTAAACTGACCAGATATATGGATAGGATACACAATCATAGTTTCCTTCTGAGATCTGTGCTAGCATACACCTGCCCACACATAGGCAGTAACTCTGCCATCCAGTCAACTGTGCCACAAACAGAGATGAGGAACAATTTGTTTCACACAGGTGAATATTTCAGTTCATGGTGGCATCTTAAGGATGTTTACTCTGAGGAACATCTCACTTGGCCCAGTGGAAATTACTTCCTAGAACAAGTATATTTGGGATTTCAATTCTGGTAAAGCAGTTCAGACAACTGGAAAAAGCAAGGTCAGTGATTCACTATAACTGTGTGTATAGTGTATATTGTGTATATAGTGTATAGTGATTTGAGCATTGGACAACACCCCTGGAGACCAAGGTTCCGCTCCCTGCTTGGCCATTGAAACCCATCACACACTCTCAGCTCCAGAAAACCTTGTGGTAGGTTCACCTTCAGAAAAAACTTGAAGGCACATAGCATCAACAACAATGAGGGGAAAGATACCCTAACTCCTTTTGACAATGTATTTTAGAAATAACATACATTTAAAAAGTGTACAAAAAATAATCCCTCTCTTTCCAGTTTCCTTGTCCAATCCGTACCTGATTCCATTGAGGTAATTTTTTTAGGAGGGAAATTGCAAGAGAAAAGCTATCCCCTTTTGGTATTTTTTAAAAAAAGTATACATTTTTTGTACAGATTTTTGAAATGGTTGAGATAATGTGAACACATTTTTCCCACTGAATAAAACAGGAATCATGTAGCCTTTAGATATCATTGTACTACAACGACCAGCAGGCTTGCTGACATAGCATGATGTGGAATGCTGGGCTATATGATTTCTGCTTCTGGACAAAAGCGTGGGAAGTGCAAACCAGGTGGAATCTACAAAAATGTTGCAATTCCTCATTAAAAACTCATCTAAGCTAATATGTAACAATTATTAAGGCTGAAACTAAGGTACTGTAACTCACATTATATGATTATTATGATTATAGGAATATTCATGGTAATGCTTTGTGTATTGTATGTAAGTGGTATATATGGAATACTTGTATTATAAGTAATAAAGTAATACATATACACACATATATACATATATATGCATACATATATATATGCCTTAACCCCAGCTTCTGGAGAAAAGAAAGACTGCAATGACAAACTTGTGAACAGAGAAAGGATCAGAACTATTTTCTTTGCCACTACCTCAGTGGCAGAGCTTGGAGTGGGGGGGGGCAGGAGGGAGGCAGGACTATGTCATGAGGGGTGTGGCCACTGTGTGCAGGGGCATGGCTTCAGTGTGGGGGGCGTGGCCAGGGTGCTCAGGGGCGTGGCTACGGGTTTGGTTGCCCCAGAAGCATTGCCACCTGGGGTGAATGGTGAATCCTCTCTGCCCCTACGTCCCAATGCGACTGCACTAGCCCCATCTCTAGTTCTTGATATTTTTCACTTTTCTGATAAACAGGCTTATAAGTGCCAACAACCAGAATAATAAATTCAAAGCCATTGTTGTTTAAATGGGGCCAGCAGAGCTTAGAAAGACACATTACAAGTAACAACTTATGCAAGTAAGAACTTAGAACATGTTAGAGGGATGGGGTAGGGGGAGAAGAACATAAAAATGTCATTATTGTTGTGAAATAACATAATGGCCAGCATCTTAATGATGGCATAGATAGTTGGGATGGAAAGAACATTTGAAAATATTCAAAAAATGATAGTGCAACATGATTTTTGAGTATTGAGAAATCCCGGTAAGAAAAATCCTGGATAGATAAGAATCTTTGCAATTCAGGACTTAATTCTTAATTGAAGTCCCTATGTGGCTGTTTTTCACAAAAAACAACATTTCTGCACCAGAAACATGTTTTTTTCCTAAGCAAAAAATGGTATTTCTGTGTGTAAATATTATTGTCTATACAGAAAAAACTGCTTACTACACAGAAAATGTTGGGAACATTCCATGCAAAATTTGCATGTGGTTGATTTACACTGAAAACATCTTTTTATGTGGAGGAAACAAATTTTTCAGTCCATAAAATTATATTTGCACACAGAAATACTACTTTCTAAACAGCAAATGCTATTTTCTGTGCAGAAAATGCTGTTTTATATTGAAAACACCCACATGCAAATTTTGTGCAGAATAAATCCTGAATTGCAAATGGGCTTTGAATACTGCATGATTTTTGAAGTCTTTCTCTCAGTGGGAAGAAAAATTGCTAAAATTACTCATGGCTTCCTTCTAGAAGAAACACAGTGGAAAATCACATCTCTCATACAGAGGCATAAATTGTGCTACCTATGTGGGGTATTTGTGGACAA
Organism: Cyclura pinguis; assembly: GCA_030412105.1. Taxonomy (NCBI): domain Eukaryota; kingdom Metazoa; phylum Chordata; class Lepidosauria; order Squamata; family Iguanidae; genus Cyclura; species Cyclura pinguis. The sequence continues at coordinate 208,026,461 of CM059599.1, forward strand.
TTTGCAACATTTGTATCCAGCTGACAGGAGAAGAATCAGAATTCCCTATGCAGAACCATTTCACATGAGTTTATAAATTGGCATTCAGAGAATAGTGTGTAAATATGCATTGTATTATACGATTACAGTCATGCACATTGTCTTCCAATATGCATTTGTCATCCTACATCATTATCCAGCATAGGAGATGCATGATGGAAATGGAAACAACTTCACTGGCAGCTATTCATAATATGTGAGACCGATGCAGGATACCAGACAATGACTGATAATCACATTACTTTCTTGCATGCAACAGATAATTTTATTCATTGGTTCTAAAATGTTTGGGAAATCAATTGGGAAAATTTGAGGTCTTTAAAGTTGTTCTAAAACAAATTTAAAAAGCAATAAAAAGGACTTGATACTAATGAGTTAATGTCAAAGTAACAAACAATAAGTAATGACCAGCACATTCCTTTGGGAAAGGAATGAGAAACAGCTAACACAATACCGTCTAAAAATAGTAATCCAGACTCTGGTGATCACATTTTGGATTGATAACTGGGGTGGCATTTTGGCATTTTCACTTGAATCATTTCTTATGAACAATGACATGGAGAAGAGGTTGATAACTTGGGGTTTGGTCCAGGTTCCTGTAAGTACCATCAATATTGCTCACTAAAACACCAACAATGCTGGTAAATATTCCATTCCTTTCTCTCTGATTTGTTGATAATGGATATTCAGGGCAACTGCTCCTCTTTTTTTTAAGGCAATGGTAGATAAGCACTTTAATTACACCAAGAAAGATTTTAATTTCTAGCAATTGTGAGGCTTTTGCACAATTGTTGTTGAAAAGAAACATCTCTTTGTCCCAATTGCTCAATGAGTTTTCATTAGCAATGACCTTTTTTGGCTATTTCCCCACTTTATTAGGCACAAATAGAGCAATTAAGTGCAGTGCTAACCATAGTATTTTTTTTTTAAAAAAAACTCGTTCTTTAAAAAAAATCCACTAAATGCATTTAACATTTAGTTAGTGCAGTGTATGTCTCTTAACTGTCAAACTCCCTCTGTGCATTTCCAAAAACAAAACTCACATGCTCCACTGTGTTTTTTGCTTTCAAGGTCATCTCCTGTGCAACTGGACAACACAGAACAATAATCAGAGAATGTGAAAGAACCAAAGATCATCTGGTTGAATGCCATCAAATGTAAGAACAGCTTCCATGATATCTAGGGATGGAAAAGGACTTCATTCCATTCACATTTTGATAAGAACTTCTCAAATGTACATGATCCAAATCAATACGTGAACTGGAACAGTTATCTTCAGTAATACACTTCTCAGAATTTTGCAGGCTGGTTCTTTTTTAAAATAAAAGTGTAGAAAGATGTGTCTAATACATAGAATTCACACAAAAAAGTATATTGGGGAAAAATATACAAACAGAATTATCTCAAGGAATACTGCTATAAAATATGCATATTCAGCAACTTTGTGTATAAAAATGTATACATTGGAAAATAATGCATTTTGAGCTTTTTCTTTAATAATTGGAAAACTATGAAAACACAAATAGTAAGCATTAATTTGAAGAGTGGGGTTAATTTCTGAGACACATTTGAACATAAATGGGAAGTGTACTGGAGGTCCAACAGAGGACCAGATTTTAGGTGGCTTGGTGAGATTCCTTGTCTGGGGAGGAGGTGGTCCATAATGAACAGGAATGAAGACAAGGGTCGTTAAAGGAAAGAGAAGTAGAATGGTGTGAAGTCCCTTACATTGTCACAGAAGACTCTGGGATGCACTGTTACTTAGTACAGGTCTTGTCTAGGTCATAGACTTGGAAGAACATTCTGTATATTGATTGCAAGGCTCTTTACAGGGCATAGGTCCAGAGGTAGTGAGAGGTAGTTCTGCTCCTGGTTTTAATCCAACCATTAAAAGAGCTATCAAAAGTGCTTAACCTGCATTCAGAATAGGCTCAGTACCATGGATAGCTCCTGTAGATTTCAGATTTAAACCTGGACTGGTTTTGCTGTCTTCCTCACCTTTGATTTAGGACCCACCAGTTACTTCTGTATGATCCCCAGCCACAGTCTTGTTATCTCACAAAGTGGAAGGCTTTGAGGTCCGGCAGCAGTGCCAACATCTCCTTAAGAAGGTAGGGAATTATAGCTCAAAATGAGGCCTACAAGGTGGGGGGAGTTACAAAGGGATCTTTCATCTGTTTTATACAAGTATTAACTGTAGGACACCAGCTGAGAGTCAAAAGAATGTTTTATTGGGGATTCACAGACACACATAAGAAATCAAGCAGTCTTACAAACCATACAAAGCTAGTGAAGGAAAAGGAGAGAAAAGTTGGAAAAAGAGAAATTTCAGGGGTATAGGGTGATGTTTACCAGTCCTGAATTGTAGGATCAAAAAGAGGTGGCTCAAACATGAGACTCTGAGGGCAGCATGGAGGAACAAGAATTTGGAGTGCAGTGTGATGCCCAAAGTGCTAGCAAAATGCTGGGGTCAGAGCTAGGGTTTAAATATCCTTTTTCCTGTTCTGAAGGGGCAACTGTTAATTGCTGTCTGGCAGAGAAAATGAAAGAACAAACTGATCATCTTTCCTCAGGTGACAAAACATTGATGGGAGTCCTGGCAGCCTCTTAATGTCTTGACTGGATAAGGTAAATGTGGAAGGTTTTGGGAGGAAATACACACAGCAGGCGTGCTTGCCTGATGCACCTGGGCAGTTTTGTGGACTATTGTATTTAGATGTTGGGTTGTTGATTACTGGAAATCTGTTTACTCCAGGTTTTCTTATTTAACTCTTCTTGATCTTACCAAGGCCATGCTGACCTAATCCAGGTACACAGCCAGAGTCCTGCTAGCTGCATGTTTCCCAGTCATAGGTGTAATATTTTTGATATTTCATGCCAATTAAATGATTTTTTCTTGCTAATCATGCTGTGCCACATGATAGGGGTGTAAGGTGTGGTAACAGCCACTCCTCTCTGACATAAAATCATGGCCATAATGAAGCAATAGCTACAATTAATTTTAGAGTACTACTGGTTATGTTCATAGTGGGATTTCTGAAAGCTAAAGTCCCCATCTTGAAATTGGGCATGAGGCTGACACATTTTTAAATGTGCAGATGAGTCTGTGAGGAAGTCTCCGGTTGTGCCAAAAGCTTCCCATGAAATTTTTCTCCTTTGTTCCTGAACTAGCTCAATTTATGAAGCTCTGTTCTTATAGAGAAACCACAGGTTTGACAGTAATTGTATGTGGTTTAGCCCTGCAAGAGTAAAATGTGTCATATTTCCTATAGTCAGACAGATTCTCCTCTTTTTTCTAATTCCCCTGTCAGATAATTCAATCACTATGAAAGCTGTGTGATGCTTGGTGGTTTTGACTCCCTGAGATTTCACTTTCTTGATTCAGGTTTACATTACATTACATTACATTACATTACATTACATTTACATTACATTACGACATTCCTTTTGGGATTCATTTGGACCTGAAACTGGAAACAGGGTGTCGTTCGTTTCAGATTTCACCCATGTAAATCTCTCATCTCTGAAGTTGTGTCATACAAATGATGTGTAGCAGAGGGATGAGACATGTTGCTTTGGTTTATTTTGACTGTTAAGATTTCTAGACTGTGTTGAGCACAACGGGGCACACACATGTTAAATCACCTCAGATCTTATTTTTGTATTAATATAATTTTGTATCCATAATTATTTCATGCATGGTTGATTTTCTTTAGCTAATTTCAGCATGGCAGTGCTTCAGCATGCCAATGGAAGGGAAATCACAGAAATAAATAGGAGTTGATTGATATTCTGTGTAACAGAATGCTTGTGGCAAACATTGGCTTATGACAAAAAGTTTGCAAAATATTATTGTCACCCCATCCTTCCTCCAAGAAGTTGAGGGGTAGGTAGTGTATGTGGTTTCTTCTCTTACCCTCACATCTTCCTGCGTGGAGGAAAGATTTCCCAATAAACTTTGTTCTTGAGTCAGGATTTAAAATTTGTTTTGTTTGTGTTGTCATTGTTGTTGTTTGTAGGTCAGATTTAGGTAAGTAATGAAGCCTGGATTACTGCTACAAGAGTTAATTTTGCTGAATGAGATGTCTGCCAAATAGCATGACATTCCTGTACCTTGGAAGGAAGTAGAACAAAGGGAACCGGGAGCTCTCAGCTGCTTTCCAGCACATACAGAGAAGAGATTCAGTTCCCTGTTTGTCTTTGCCAATTGCTGTGAGTATATTCCAAACACTTTGCAAATATTAAATGATAATTATGGAAGTCATCTGGGTGACTCTACTTCCTCTCCCCCCTCACACACATACACAAAGCTATGTGTGCCCCCTCTCACAGGGAAAAAAGTAAACCTAAATCCTCTTTATTTGCATGTGTTAATAATGTCATATGTATGCAAATTGCCCTAGCGACTAGCACAAATAAGACACCCTGCACTGTTTAGCTGGTTTAAAACTAAGGTGTGGATTTTATTGTATCTTGGTGCTGAAAACTTTACAATTCTCTCTGTAAGTCAGTGATGTATTTCATTCTGTATTTTATCCAGTGTCACTGACATAACATATAGCCCAAAGTGTATAGATGGTACCTATCTTTAGAATGGTTTGATTTAAAAAATAAAATTAAAAGGAATTATCTGCACTCTGGCCTCAATACTGCACTCAATAATGATGTGAAATTTGTGTCCTATTCCCTTTGGGCAATTATGGTCACGTTTCTACTGTGTTTTGTATTTCCCTTTCCTAGAACAAACCCAAATACTTCTTTTGTTTGCATTAATATCCACTAATGCTTCTCCTCTCTGCTATTTCATGTATTTGGAATCGCTTAAAAAAAAAAAGACATCAAAACATTATGCTCCGTGTGTTCTACATTTGCTGGTGTTATGTGCCTTCAAGTCAATACTGATTTATAGTCACCTTCTCCTAAGGATTTCTCAGCAAGGTATCTCCAGAGGAGGTTTGCCATTGTCTTCCTTTCAGGCTGAGAGAGAGTGACTTGTCCAAGATCACGCAGTGGGTTTCCATAGTTGAGCTGGCTTCCTTATAGTGTGGTTCATTATTACTGAAATTGGATTATATCTACCTACCCTGTTTCCCCGAAAATAAGACATACCCATAAAATAAGCCATAGCAGGATTTCTAAGCATTTGCGCAATATAAGCCATACCCCGAAAATAAGACATAGTGATAGGCGTGGCTATGCAGCCTACCGGCTGAGGCATACAAAGTGAAAGTAAAAGTCTCCTCAGTGAAGTGAGGAGCAGGACGCTCTGCTTTAGGTATTGTGTGTCCTCAGGGGGAAGAAGTAAAGCTGTGGCTGCTGTTCTCCTCAGCACTGTGGGTCTCTCTCCCCCAGCACCAACCAGCAACAGTCTGTGGGTCTCTCTCACCCCACACAAACAGCAGGGGATAGGGGAAAAGCTTCAGCAAGCAGTCTGCTATTGAGCCCAGAGAGATCATCCCAGCTCCACTGTGCAGATTGGACCCAGTTCTCACTGGATCCCTGATAAATAAGCCAGCCCTTACACATCAGCTTAGCTGGCCTATCTCTGCTTTTCCTGAGTATCTGTACCCCCAGACAAGATGAGTGCAAAAAGAAAGAGTTATTCTGTTGAGTACAAGAAAGGAATTGTGGAGGACTCCCAGGGCAAGAATCTTACGGCTTTCTGCAAAGAGAAGAAGTTGGATATCCGAATGGTCCAAAAATGGCGGGCAGAATACGATAACCTTAGTCTACAGGTGGGCAGAGGAAATGCTAAGAAGCGCAAATGTGGTTCAGGTCGACAACCTTTATTTCCTGAGCTGGAAGACATGATCAGTGAATGGATTGCTGACAGGAGAGCACAGGTTTTGGTTGTGCACACGGCTGATGTTCAAGCATTTGCCCTTGCAACGGCACCACAATTCGAAATATCCCCAGAATTCAAAGCATCACAACACCGGCTGGATGGCTTCCTTCAGCGATATGAACTGTCTCTCAGAAAATCAACAACACTGTTTAAGTTGGAAGATGCTGAAGTTATTAAGCGAGCACTTGCATTCAAGTCCTTTGTTGACGGCATCGACTTTTCTAAATACCAACTTTGCAACATGATTGCTATGGATGAAACTGCAGTGTTTATGGGTCAAGGAGCCCAAATGACAACTGAACAGAGGGGTGCCTCCTCAATCTACGTTCCCTCCACTGGTCACGAAAGTTCGCGTGTTACCTGTATTTTGGCAAATTCGTCTGGATGGAAAGAAAGCCACACCTCTTATCATCACTAAGGGAAAGAAAGATAAGATTGAACGTGTTTCTGGCATTTATGTTCTTGAAACCGAAAAAGCCTGGTGCACACAAGCAGTTATAAGGAAGTGGCTTGATTTAATGCTGCCGCTTGTTTTGCAAGGTGGCCAAAGAGGTCTGCTAGTCTGGGATTCAGCCAGCACTCACCGTGCTAAAGACATGAAGAACTTCCTTGCAGAGAGAAGAATAGATCAAATAATGATTCCTGCAGGAATGACTGCCTATCTGCAGACTCTTGATATTGCAATAAACAAGCCATTCAAAGACCATTTGCGTATGGAAATTAACGACTACATTGAAAATAGAATGACAAGAAATCAGCGTGGAAACTTTGTGAAACCTAGCCTGCAAGAGGTCGTGCTTTGGGTGAAGAATTCATGGGATAAAATCACTGACAGTGTTGTCGCTGATGCACTCCGAGCAGGTTACATGGATAAGAGCTGCTCATTTAATGAGAGCTCTATTGCTCGACATGAAAGATTGGGGCCAATGGTTCTAAAGGAAATGGAGTCGCAAGAAATTCAGGATGGAATTCCGAGTTTGGAGAGTTATGACGATGTTCCAGAAGAAGACGACTTAACTATATTTGAATAAATGTAGATTGTTGTACCATACTTAATAAAAATAAGACATCCCCTGAAAATAAGCCATACTATGTCTTTTTGAGGAAAAATAAATATAAGACAGTGTCTTATTTTCGGGGAAACACGGTAGTGTTTTCTCCAGATGAAATAGCATTCATCAGCGGAAAGGATTCCAGTTCCACCCTGTATTGCCTCCTCTTTTTTTCTATCAGAAAGCTGAGACACCAACCAGAGCAATTTTCTGGAGTGGAGGAAGGGAATATTGTTGCAGGAGCAAAAGTTTACTCCTGTGATATCAGATATTGCCAAGAGTTTCAATGCTTACAAAAAGTAAATTTTCTTAATGATTATCATCTTCAGGAAGATACATCTAATCTACAGGGGAAAATGAAAGAGTGATTACGGTATAAAACAACATGTATAACAAGAAAGAATGCATTCAAATCCCACCCACTCCCATATGTCAGAGGGCTTAAAGGTGCTTCTCTTTGCTTGGCACATGTCAAACATGACTAAAGTAGGATACAGTGATTTTGCTCCAAAATGTACCTTTTGATAAAGAGAGGCAGAGCAAATCTGAAACAGGGGTCAGTCTGAGTAAGAAATTTCATAGCAAGTCATTGTGAAACAATAAAATTGGTCTTGGTTAGATCACATCTTGCAGCAAAGCATTACAGCATCAGATTTATTAAAATGAGTGACAACATTTGTAATGCTTCAGACCCAAGTCATACAGTGTTCAGTTACAAATTATAGGCAACTGAATTGTTTTTTTTTGTGATCCCAGAGAATAAGCACAGTATTATAATGTGAATCATTCTCATGTGTTTACATCAAAAGCTCAGGCTTTTGACCAAAGCTTCTTTGCAAATATTCTATTCTATGCTATTTTTTTAATGGAGAAATCATCATAATGATATTTGTGCCTTTATTTGGTCAGTGAATTTTTACAGAGTCTAGGGGAATCATCTCATCCTGGATAATGATCCTGGTGTCTGCAAAGCATGGCATAATGCTACATTACCAATATTAAAATTTTATTTCAGCCCATTTTTTAAGAAGGACATTATTTTTATTACCTTTTTGAATCACATGGGCAAAATCCACTAAGCTGAAAATCCTAGGTATACTCACAAGGCAGACACTGTGGGACTTACTTGTGCTTTTATTCTCTAAGTCATTACAAATATTCCAGGAAGACAGGACTGTTTCCTCGAAATGTGTCAATTTTATTTTCTCATAACTTACATAGAATCTTTCAAAACTTTCCCAAAGATCTGAGGGTCAAATCCACCTTCATTTTGCCACATTTCTTTGGATGGCACTATTTTGGACCTGTGGGGGAGCCTTTTTTTTTTTCCAAAAATGGAAATGACTCCCTAACAGCATGGCTGAGCAACTACAGAAGCAGCCAAGGACAATTTTCATCCCTGTACCACCCCCCAGAGTCCCCACCCAGTTCACCAATGATCAGCAGATAAGTAATCAAGATTAAAACCAGAAATTACATCTTGTTTCCAGGTTTGGCTGTAGAGTATTTGATCGCAGTGGCCATTTCCATACTATACTGTTATAGTGGTACTATTCTACTTTCAACATCCTATGGAATCCTGGGGATTCCATAGAATGTTGAAAGTGGAATAGTACCATTGTAATAATCTAGTGCAGAAATGGCCTTTGCTGTTACATGGTTTCAAATTGATTCCAGCTTATGGTGGTCTTCTCACAGAGCTTTTCTTGGTGAGATTTATTCCAAGAAGTTTTGTCATTGCCTTCCTCTTGAGGTGAGAGACTATGAACTGTCCAGGGCCAACCAGTGGATTTCCATGGCTGAGAAGGGATTTCAACCTTGGTCTTCTGAAGTCCTAGTCCAAACTCAAACCATGTCACAATCTGGACACTATCTCCCACTTGAAGAGTGACTTTTCACTAAATTTTAGGCATTCTTCCCCAATTTTGAGGATGGGATATGGGACTTCAGTGATAGTTTGTGGGGGCTGGTGGATGGTCTAGGGGGCTGGAAAAAGCAGCCCAAAGTTTGTCCTTTCCTTTCCTGGAAAGCATGATTATTTCTTTGGGGCTTTGGGTTTTGACTGCAAGTCAAAGGGGGGAGGACCTCATTAGAACACACTTTGGTCGTGGCTAATATAATTGGTTCTCCAAAGATATAACTGGTCTCTTAAAGGGTATAATTCCTTTCTTTTCATTAAGAGCTAGTCTAAGCATTGCACTTACTACACCGCTTCATCTTAACAGCATGCTCATTGCAATGTGAGCCAGGAGCCTCATGATTTCTTTTAAAAAAAAAATCTTTATTGAAATGTTCCATAACTATAAAGGTTAAAAAGACTTCCAGCACAGCTCCACATACACACACACACACACACACACACACACACACACAAATCACAATATATATATATTTTACTCTTCTATATTTTCACCTCTATTTCTACATTTTCTTGCCCGTATTCCAAATGTCCTAATATCTTTACATTAAGTACCACAGAAGAATTCTATTACCCATAACCTAAGCAAAATAAATAGTCGCAATTCCATATTTTAATCAAAACCAACAGTTACAATTTCCCTTCTTTCTTTACATTACATAATCAATGAAAGTTTGCCATATTGTCCTGTAAGATTCCACGATTTTACCCTTTAACAAGAACATTAACTTATCCAATTCAGATAATTCCATCAATTTTTCTATCTGGTCATCTAAGGTCAGGATTTTTTTTTAACCTTTCCACATTTTGGCATAGATGAGCCTTATTGCTGTTATCACATAACATAGTAATGTATCATTATCTATTTCTACTATCTCTTCATAATCTACCATATTTAATAAAAATAATTCAGGTCTATGTTTTGATTTGTTCTTCAATTCTTTTTTCAATAACAATATTAATTTTCATCCAGAACTTTCTTGCTTTAAAACATGTCCACCATGTGTGATAAAACAAACCCTCACACTTCCCACATTTCCAATGTTCACTGTTCATGTTTTTATACATTTTAAACAATTTAACTGGTGTAATATACTATCTATACTATAGTTGGGCTGATTCAATGAAGGAAGCCCCAACCTGAATTTGCAAGACCTGAGCCCAGTTGATGACTAGGACTCTTGGATATCTCTCTCTCATGGTGCTACTATAAGTGGAAATCATTTTGATGGCAGATAAAGGCTAATATACATCAATAAGCTGCTGTATCAACTAGGCATATACAGTAATATAAACTGAACATAATTTCAAAAATACATATAATTGAAGCTAACAGCTATAAAATACACATGCATGACTAAAGCAATAAGATCTTCTTGACATTGGAACAAAATGCACATATTAGAATATAGATAAATACCTGGTAGGTTTTGGGAAGTGGTGAAGTGATCAGAGTTTGATAAAGAAGTGGGACAGAATATACTTCATATTAGCAAAAATGAACCTGATGCATCCATCTTTAAGTTCTAGGATGAAAACATCATTGTTGATGCCTTAGATGACAGGCAAGCATTCCCTAGAGAGTCTGAAAGAGAGATTACTGTTCATGCTATGTACATTCATGCTATGTACATTCATCCAACTTGCACCACTGGAAAACAGGTTTTGCAAGATTTTCTATTGTTTCAAAAACCCTGATGGCCAGAGGCAAAAGTGGAATGAAGGAAATTTGTCACCATAGAAAAGGATATCTCTCACATCACTCCTAGCAATCTTAAAAACTGCTAACTGATCATCTTTAATTTTCTCCTTCACTCATATTATCTCTCTCTCTCCTTCCAGACATGCCAGTTCTTCTGGTTATCAAGGTAAGTAGCTGTCTATAAGAAGAACCCAAATATGACTGGTAGCTCTTCTTGAGGAAGGAGATAATTCAAGGACATGGTTGTTCTTTACCACGCTGCTGAGACATTGCTATTGTGTTTATGTCGTCCCTTGTTTCCAGTAGGCCCAGGGCCATTGAGGGCAAACTCTGAGAAGAAGAATTTGATGAGTCTCATTTGCAGGCCTTTCCTCATGATGACACACAGACAATGTTACCACTGTTTCTAGCCCAAGCTTGTGGAATATTAAGATATCATTTGATATCAATAATTTGACCTTCTCTACCCATTCCTCTCCACGTGCTTGTGAGGCGCCCGGACAAGCACGCACACAGGGGTGGCCGACAATAGCCGAACCATTCAAATCCCAATCTAGGCAAGCCAGTCATTGCCGAATGCAGCTTCAGGAGACCTCAAGGCAAGTATCATATTATGTATGCACGCAACTTACAAAAGATCTCCTGCCCCGCACAGGCAGCTTGATGAGCGGACTACACAACTCTCAAGCACTCCGCGTTTGCATACTGGCTACTCTATTGACAATCTGGCTATAACTCAATCATCCAAAGTACTGACCTTTCGGAGGCTTTGTCTCCAGCCCATAACTCATTGTTTTCCCCAAGTACGGACTAGCCTGCAGCCACAATTTTCCCTATAAGAACCCCTGACTTTGAGCCACTCATTGGATCTCTCATGACTTGCCTCCCCAATTGCCGTCTCTCTGTTTGACGAGCCTCCTCTCAGCCCCACGTGCTGAGAATCCATGCTCCCCAGCTTCTTTGCTTTTACCGGGCTTCAGGACAGGTATAGTATTTCCCATACCAAACCTCCTCTCAAAATCCCTCTATCCAACTCCTGCCTTTCATTTCTATAGTTCTTTGTGTGAGTGTGTTGCATATACGTGTTTGACTGTGCTTCAGTAAAACAATTATTATTATTAACTTCTGCCTTATCGTTGGCTCGGCCTGACCCCGTAGACATAGGGTTCAAGATCTCGCAGCGTTACCCTGCCTCTCGCATTGCTAACTAGTGCTCTTTGCTAATTGCCTCCCCATTGTTGTGAGCACATTTAGGTGTCCCTCCCGGGACCCCCAGAAATCAGGGTAACAACAATATGATTTCAATGTTGTCACTGACCTTCCCTTCCATGCTTTTTAAGCACACCTTTGGCTGACCAGAAAAACCTGTGCTGGTCAGAATTTTTGGTGACCTTTTGGTATCTCCATTATCCCCCTTTTAAAGATATCTCAATAATATAGGCTTGGAATTTTGTCTTATATTCCACGTGACTGCCCCTGCATTTGTAGAACCACCCCAGTCGAATTCTATTGAGCCCTTTTTGTCAGAAATCACAGTGTCATAAAAGCAGCCACTTATGGAAAGAATTATGTGGACAAAAAGAGCCATCACCTCCTAGCTTGAGCCTGATGTTTGCCATGCTCCCTCATTTAGCATTTGGACGGTGGTTGTTCTTAGTTCTGCTACCACAGCTGAGGTATCAACAAAAGATATTGGTCCATTGTTGTAGTCTTTCACTGCTAACATTCATTGTAGGGGTTATGGTGTTTGCTAATTTATTATAGGGTATATGGCCCACATGGGGAAGCCTCCCCTCATCCAGCTGAAATAAAGAAGCAAAAGCCCTTGTTGATACATGTTTATCAGCTGTCTTAAAGGTGACCTTCTTCAACACTTCAAACTACATAACTATAGCACTATGATTCCACTTTAGTTCCTCCTAGTTCCATCCTCTGAAATATGGGAATTGGCAGTTCAGGAAAGGATCTTTGGAATCCTTTGCTGTAGAATTCTCCTCTGGTGCCTCTGGCCAATCTACCAACTCCAGGATTCCATAGGATGGAACCATGTCAATTATCGTTGAATCATAAAATGCTAAACTGGCCACCAAAGTAAGTAGATTACCTTGATGGTCATTATCTTTACAAATGAAAGACCTAGTTTGGCATGTGCACACGCTTGGCACCATGTCCCTTTCATCAGGGATGGATCAACAGGGGATGTGGATGCTGAGGGACATAGCAGTAGGTGTGCATGCCCAAAATGTGTCCCACATTTGCAAATGATGGAACAGTTTTGGCACCGACAACCTCCCATTGCTGTGCCTCTGTTCCTGCCACTGCTGTTGGTGTCCAGCAGCAGGGCTTTGTGGACCCCCTGTGTGGGCTCTGTAGATCCCAGGTTAAGAGCCATTGGTATAGTCTGTTGTGAAAGAGACCTGAATGGGCATGAGGATGGGGATGAAGAGAGTTACACTTTAAAAAGACTGGCTTGGGGGAGACTGCCTGAAATAATAGGAGAACAATTTTTCAAAATAAGAAATGAGTAAACAAATGATGAAGGATGATGTGTTTGAACTCAAGAAAGGTGGAACAGAACCACAGGACTGGACCAAATACACCCAGGTTAGGAATTGATGAGAATTTTGTTTCTTTCCTCTTTTTGAAACATACACCATAATTCACACATTTCTTCAGAAACATGACAGAACTAAGTTGTGACAAGGTTCCAAATGGGAGATAAAGCAAAACTGACAGATTCTTAGCTGAGGGAGGAGGAGGAGGTGGTGGTCCAAGAACTACTCACAGTTTCATCTAGACATAGGAGAGCTGCACTTCGCCTACAGCTCCCCCCATTTTTTTGATTGTTACTGAAAATCCTCCTCTGTATCTTTTGTAAGACAGAAGGGGTAATCTTGCCATTTTTGTGGCCTCCCTGCCCAGGAGAGGGTTCCCAATGCTCTCAACCTGGAAGGGACCAAAACTTATTTCAATGTTTTAAAAGGACCCCTTTCCCTAGTCTAAAGCAGTCTGATGGGGCTCTAAACCTGAGGAAAAATTAGCTCCACAGGGTCCCTAGACACAGGGGGGAGGCTTTCCAGTAAACAAATGAATTAAAATATTGGGCAATGGAGGCTGAACATGGCCCATAGGCAACACTTTGCCCACCTCAACTTAAAGGTCAGTATTTGAATCACTGTGTATTCAGCCATGGTTGTGGCACTGAATTGGGATTTCTACCTCCTTCTTTCCGTAAGGCTCCTCCTATGTAACAGCTGCATAGCAGACAGATACAGCTTGGTCCTCCCCATGCTGGAAACAGCTGGGCCAATAGAATATGGATGTTCAGATAGGTGAGAATTTTCTTGATTTAAGAACTTTCCAAAATCCACAAACTTCTTCATAAATTCAGTGGGAAATCTTATGGTTAAACATCTGGATGTGGGAGGAAATGAAACCAACAGATCTGTCCATCCCTAGGTTATCACCCTTGTTTCTGGATGCACTTCAGTTTGAAAAGCCTTCGCTTTGAGGACTTGCAGAGAAGGAGGATTGTGGCTCATATTTTTTCCAAAGTATGCTCAGTGAGTGTCTAAACCAAACAGTTGCTGGGGATGGGAAGCAAAGGCATCTGCCTCGTTCTCATACTCTGTAGGTCTCTCTCCTGGGACAGATGAATCAGCCACCTGTAGCCTGAGGGATTCCTTTCATCAGGCTTCTATGCACATGCTGAGCCTGAGGAAAACAATTATTGGTGAGTGTGTAGGGTTGAGGGGGAGAATGGAATCAGAAATATTATGCATTTTCCATTGTGGGTTTTTTTTTAAAAAAAAACCCACCTTTTTGTTCTTCTAGAACAACCAAATATAACTCATGGCAGTGAATTATGTTTGTGAACATGACGATAACTGCTGTGTAGAGAAATGGTCTTTCTTGACATTGTTTTTTCTCTCTCTCCCTCTCTCTCTGCAAAGGGAGATGGAAGCTTTTAAAAAAGAAAGAAAGAAAAAGAAAGGGAATTAATAGGCTTGAAAGAAAATGGAGATATATAGCGTCAGATACTGCTTTGCAAAGACTCTTTTAAAGCTTATAATGTAGCCTTTCCCAAACTTTGAGGTCTTCCAGAGGTGTTGGAAAACAGTTTGCAAAATCCTCTCATGCTGGTGATAGCCACGGCAGGTCAACAGTTCTGAAGAGCATCTGGTTGGGGAAGTTTGTCATCAAGTGTATATAGTAATGGAAGACAACTGAAACTCTTGCATTCTAAAATGAAGATGGTGGCTTTGCAGCTTTCTTTGGTTCAGATTCTATGTAAATCTCTTTTCCAGTGAAGGATTTTCATGGCATAGTATCCAAAGTTTAAAGTGGCAGCAGCAGGGGCGAGACCAATCCATCCCAGGTTTTATTTCAATTCAAATTTTAATTCAATTCAATTTTAATTCAATTTATTTTATTTGGTTCAAAGGAACTAAGGTGTTGGCTTTTATTTTTATTTTAACAGTGTTTAGCATCCTCAAGATTTCCTTTTGATTTCAGTTTAAAACCCACGATCTCACAAAATCACCTCTGAGTATTCCTTGCCCGAGAAAACCCTATGAAATTCATGGGATCGCCATGAAATGACAGATGACTGAAAGGCATGTACACACACACCTCTCACCTACATCAGAGACATCAGCTACCACTGGGCAGAGCCAAACAAAATTGTTGGTGCTGTTATTTTTTATTTCATAGAATCATAGAAATGTAGAGTTGGAAGAGACCACACGGGCCATCCAGTCCAACCCCCTGCCATGCAGGAACACCCTCAAAGCACTCCCGACAGATGGCCATCCAGCCTCTGCTTAAAAACCTCCAAGGAAGGAGACTCCACTACACTCCGAGGCAGCATATTCCACTGCTGGACAGCCCTGACTGTCAGGAAGTTCTTCCTGAGGTTCAGGTGGAATCTCCTTTCCTGCAGCTTGAATCCATTGCTCCTTGTCCTGGTCTCTGGAGCAGCAGAAAACAAGCCCTCTCCTTCCTCTACATGGCATCCCTTCAAATATTTAAACATAGCTATCATGTCCCATCTTAACCTTCTCGTCTGCAGACTAAACATACCCAGCTCTCTAAGTCTATCCTCATAGGGCATGGCTTCCAGGCCTCTCACCATTTTGGTTGCCCTCCTCTGGACCTGTTCCAGCCTGACCATGTCCTTCTTGAATTGGGGTGCCCAGAACTGGACACAGGATTCAAGATGAGGTCTAACCAAAGCAGAGTAGAATGGTACCAGTACCTCCCTCGATCTAGACACCATACTGCTATTGATGCAGCCGAGAATTTTATTTGTATGTTTTGTTATGTTATTTATAATTTCTTATTATTTGTATTTTATTTGTATTTGTGTTTTTAAACAGGCAGATTGATTTTCTTTTTTAAAAAATAAGAACAAATTTGTTCCAAGGGCAATTACAATTCGATGTGAGTTCACATCAGTTCATTCACAATGGAGATGGAGAACATGTGACCCCCCAGATGTTATTGGACTGCAGCTTCCATCACCACTACCCACCATAGTGAATGGCCAGACATGATTGGTATTGAAATCTAACATCATCTGGATGGGTGCATATTCTTCATTCCTGATCCACAATACTCATAACTTGATTTCTCAACTCTTGGTCTTAGATTGTTTATGTATTAACTAGTAAATCATGCAAGAGAAGGATTATATACAGAAAGGCTGAAGTGATTAATCTCAGAATGAATGAAATTGCTGAAATGGATTCAGTGAGTAGGTGAATGAGTGAATGGAGAGAAAGTACAATAATAAATCATGAATGTTGATAGAAAGTCCCTTAGCCAGTATTATTTCTGAATGTGTACATAAATATGCACACACAGGTATGCGTATTCACACACATACAATAAGAGGTTCTGATAACTATGTAATTCCTTCTACTAATACACACACTGACACACACGCGCACACGCACACACACACACACACACACATATGTATGTATATATGAGATAATGTTTTGGAACATGCATTATATATAGTGCAATATTTAAATACTCATAGAAAAGAGCTTCAGTTAAATTACAGTTCATGCACACAGACACAATGTACACCTAACAAAGGGCTACTGAGATGTTTAGAGGACCACTTCATTTCTGCTCCTAAAAGTACAAAAACATCCATGACTATAAGAATGCTAGCATATTTTAACAGTTCTAATAGTGTGTTGTGGTGATGTTGGTGGTATATCTTTTATATCCACACAAAGCTTAGCAAAGAACATTTCAGGTTGCACTGTAATGGAAGACAATTATGGGAACTTGGGAAATATATGAGGTAAAACAATAGCAAATAAAAATCAACACATTGCATTAAGATGTTCATTTCCCCAAGTTTTAGTAAATGGAATTCTGCAAAGCCCAGTCAAATAAACACATTTCCTCGAGGTATTGTAAGGAATCATGTTATGATCTCCAGCTGCAATCCCATGTACAAAACCTGAAGCAGTTCTTCCTAGAAGTGTCTGGCAGCTTCCATGTCAGTGGGCCAGTGAATCCACTTCAGGTTGCAGCCCAAGTCTTAAGAGAGCTGTCCCAGGTGCTGAAGACTCTTCTCTTAGGAAAGCTCCTTTACAGCTTGGACTAAAAGTCATAATAGGCCCTTCATTCACTTGGGAGCCTTCAAGTCATCACTCTTTCTTTTGTAGGGATAGCAATTTAGTCTGTCCCAAGAGGAGTAACAACGACTTGCATTTGGAAAAGTTACTTTTTGGACTATAAATGCCAGACGCCCAACCAACATGGTCAGTGGGAATTTATCCAAGAGAGTAAATTTGTTAAGCTTTGATTAAGCAATGTGAAACCAAGGCAAAGAAAGTTTAAGATGAATCCATGTGACCATTAGAAGCCAACAGAAAAAAGAGAGCCTACAGTAACTAGATTCTTCTCCCCAGCCCATACATTTCTAAAAGAGGTAAGGAAGCCATCATTGTTTTAACCATCTGTGCACATTAAACATAGGGAGTGTGGCAACCAGTGTAATGAGTCCTTAAACAGGTTGAAATGTATGAGAGTGTGTAATGTATGCAATCTGTCTAGAGTTCATTGAAGGTCATTCACAGGATGCATTCTACAGTTTTCCATTCTGCTTGCAGATGATATTATTATTGGCAGGAAATTTCAGCCCAATTCAATCATTCAAATCAGCCGAAACCTAAAAGAATAAATCATGAGTTTTTATAACTTTTCCACTGAAGGGAATGAAAATGATTTAGAGTTCTACTTAAAAGGGAATTTAAAAAAACAAAAAGCACAAATCAAATATAAAGCTCATGTATTTTTTAAATTTTATCAAATAACAATTTATATAATAGTTTATAAAGGGAATAATGATTTACTTTATTAAAGAACCATCAAATAATGCAAACATTGCAGTATAAATCTAGCTGTTACTTCTAACTAGGATCAACCAGAATCGACCCACTGAATTAATGGGAACTTGGCACATTATGTATGTACGACTTATCTTATGTATTACTATCAGTTTCAGCTTTTTTTTTTCCTTGTTGTGCTTTTGTGCAGAAAACAGCAATTTCTGCACAGGAAACAGCAGTTCATGCACAGAATAGCATTTTCTTTTCTGCACAGAAAGTGCTGTCTCCTGAGCAGAAAATATCAAGTTCTGCATTAAAAAAGCCATGCACAAATTTTGCACAGTAGTCCTGAACTATAAAAATTCTTGTGAGTCCATGATTCTCTCTATCAGGATTTTCTGACAACTGATAAACACATTTTTGCCTATTTTTTAAAACTATTTTGAATATTCATTCCATCTCTACAGAATATATATCATAGAAATAAAATGACAATAAATACATATGGGTTTGCCAAAGCACATTTCAAATATTCCATGGCTACAACACAGAAGGAGCGGTGGTAAGCACATGTGCGGTTGGTTGGTTGGTTGGTTGGTTTTTTAAAGAAAAATATCCCAATGCAATCTCTGCTCACCAGAGTTTCCATCCTGACATCTTCCCATGTATTCTGCTTTATGTAATGAAATCTGGAAACTGCTGGATATAGATTTCTTTGTCCTGAGGTAGTAGAAATGTCACTCTTAAATGCAGCACAATAAATAAGATTTTGATTATCTTTCCTACATGTGACTATACAATATATGCACACATCCATCAGTATTATTGTTCATGCCTGCTCAACACAGGAATTGTTGGACTCTATTGAGACTAAAAGGAATGTATCCAATTAGAATTTGATTCTGTACTATCCCAGTGAGCTAATGATCCCATCAACTCAGGGTTGTAGGTAGCTTTTTCAGTGACTAAACAACTTAGCACTAACCTACTAAAACACAAAAGGGTCCTGACACCCCCCCCCAAAAAAACCCTGCAAAGATGGGGGGGGGTCAAGAAAATTGTTATTCTACACTTACAGATCCAACAACATAATCTTATACTAGAATTACTAGTTGCCATAGCCCAAAATTATTGCATCATTAGATTTCTTATTTCTCAAAAAGTCCATTGGTGGTTTCCAGTCTTTCAAAGAAATCTTCACTTGACTTACCTTTTAAAAACCACATTGGTTTGGCAATTTGGGCTCACTCAGCAACTTTGACAATCCATTCTTCCATTGTTGGTGTTTCAGTCCCTTTCCTAGTTAGGGTGAACAACATTCTTGTTGCTGTTATCCTATAGCAAAGAATTAGATTTACTGTCCAAATCTTTATTCATAATACCCAACAAAAGCTTTTATGGTGACATTACAAAATCTACCTTTAATTTAATTTAATTTTTTTAATTAACATGTAAATCTTAGACCAATAACTTTTTACCTTCTTAAAAGTCCACCACATATGAAAAAGGGAACTCTCCTTATTCTGACATCCCCAACATTGATTTGAAGCATTCTTAGATCTAAACATACCTTATTATTAAAGATAAGAAAATATGCAATTATTCATTACTTCTCCTCTCTCTACTATCTACCAATCATAAGTAGCTTAAAGAATTTTCTACCAGTTAGACAAATCCAAGGATGGTACTGAGTATAACAATATAACAACAACCATGCTACTCATTTGGAGTGGGGAGTAAAAATTCATATCAGCCTGTGAAAGTGGGTTGTGTACCATGAACAACAATACCACAACAGTTTATGCAAATCTTAGTTCAGGTAAAGACAGTCAAAATGAACCCCCACTGAAAGCAACTCATCTCAGTGGGACTAATTTACAACTGACTTTAACTATTGTATCCTTGTTTCTTGATTCCACATGTTGATTTTGTAAGGTAAATGGCACCCTGAGAAATTCTTGACATGATGACTAGAAGATAAGGGCAAATAGCAAGGAACAAAACTACTTCTGAACATCTTAGCCTCTAGGCTAAATCCAGTCATTAGTTCCAAACATGGTAGACCAACTGAATCAATGGAACTGGTGTGTTGACACATCAGATTTCAATTTATTCAGTTAATCTCCTCTAATTGAGAATAGGAATTGGGTTAGGCCTTACCTGGAGGCAAATCTGGAACTAGATCAAATATAAGAAATGCATGTCTTTTTGGTCCCTATACAATCCCTCAGCCATTATTTTGGCCTGCCAGATCAACCATGCATACCCCCCTCCCCCCACCAAAAAAAAATGACCAAACTAGGGAATTATTATCCTGGTTTTAAGAAGGAACTTGTTTTGTTCTTTCCAAGTCCCCTCTCCAAAATAATGTTATAAAATCAGAAATGTACTTCTGTCCACTTGCATTTTTGCTTTTCAGGTGTGAGGTATCCCATTGCAGACTGTGGGGCATAAAGTTGGCTCCAAGATTCCAAGAGCTTTACCACCCCTGTACAACATGCATGTTTAACTGATTCAGAAAGAGAATTCTTCTTAAAGTTTTAGAAACTATCAAAATCCAGAGAGCTCCAAGGTAAGACTGGATCTTCCACTTAAGGACAATAAAGTTGCAGCTGCAAGATCAAATAAATTTTGAAATATTCTTTAAAGCAGGGGTAAGCAAATGTGGTTCTCCAAACCTTGTTGAACTGGAGCTCCCTTCTATCTGAGAGAAATTAGCCTATGGTGATGGATTTTGGAAGTTTCAGTACAATCCTGGAGGGCCACAGTTTACCATCCTTATTCTAATCTCTTATTCTATTTTATATCTGTAAAACCATTCATGGGAGATTCTACCTCAGTTACCAGTAGAGACATTTTATATGTCATAATTCTTAAAGAAAAAAAATCCCTTTTCCTTCTTCAAAATGGAGAGGGGAAAAAAATGTTCCCAGCTGTACAATCTGGCCCACATTCAAATGCACTGCTTCCCCCTTCAGATCTCCAGTTGCATATTCTCATTTCTTTTAATTTAAGCCCCAGGCATTTGTCTTTACATTTTACAAGCACAGTCTTCTGCTCCAAACTCCTTTCTTTCCCTCCAGGCAATCTAATTTTCATTCATCCAAGCCCCTCCTCATTACCACCATTCCCTTCAGCAGTCTTGAGTCCACTAATCCCAGCAGATTTCCCTTTTTTTTGATATCACCACTCAGCTCTTCTTTCATTCACTAATTCTCCCTTTGGTGTGGTTTATTACATCTGCCTGTCTGGACTGGTCCTCTGGAAATTGCTTAAAACTCCTTGTATCCCAAATGTACTTTACTAGCCTTTAAGGCATAAAAGGAATATGTCTTTTGCCAGGTTTCAGTCTTATATGAACAAAAACAAATGGGATGCTCTGAAAAAAGAAAAATATCTGGCAGAACAAAATGGAGTCCTTCTAGATTTCAGCACTATATGTCTGTCCACTACTATGGGCCCTATTGGCACATCTCTGTTTATTTGAAACAAGACCTGGGAAATAATGGGAGATAAGCAACAACATGAGACGTAAAGAGGCTCATGAAGCCCGTAAGCTTTAAGCAACTTACAAGACCATTTTTGTAGTCCCCACAATGCCTGCCAAAAGGATTTCATAGAAAATTAGGGGGATTTCTTTGCCAAAATCAAGCAAACCACACCAGAAGTTGTTTGTTTGTTTGTTTCCCCAAAACAAGTAATAACTTTACAACTTTAATTTTGAAGGACTGAAGTATATTAGGGCTGAGAAAATGGCTTCCAGCACCCCAGAGTTTCCCCATCTGTGGGGGGATAATGAGGCAATAAGAAAACTCCTTTTTGTAAAACTTTTTGTAAAATACCCTGTTGGCCTAGGTCCCACTGTCTCAAATAGAGTAAGACTCACTGAATCAATGGGCCTTTCCACACTACACTGTTACAGTGCTATTATTCCACTTTCAGCATCCTATGGAATCCTGGGGTTTGCAGTTTATTGAAGAGCATTTAGAATTCTCATCCACAGAGCTCTTTGACCTCAGTAAACTACAAACCCCAGAATTCCACAGGATGTTGAAAGTAGAGTAATAGCACTATAACAGGGTAGGGCAGAAAGGCCCAATGGAATTTATGTAAGTACTGACCTACAAAGTGCTACTCTAGTCGAGACTAACAGTTCTATTCAGGTCACAGTATTCTTCATGAAATGAGTAATTTTTACAATTTTATTTCCCTAAGTAGTTGTATTTGGGCCCATTTTTCATCACCTGGGGCCATTTTTACATTTTTAGGTAGATGGACAAACAGACAGAGAAAGACATAGGGAAATGATAAAGTAAATAGTAGGAACACTTCCAATGGGGAAAAGTCAGAAATTAAGGTAGAAATAGCTCATAGATGGCACCTGCATTCATGGCAGTTCATACCACATCTATCACCCTTCAGATTCTACCACGTTAAGGTCTTAGTTAACCCAAAGACATATCTTGATTCATTATTTCTGATATAATCCCAGTCTGAAAAATGTGTGCAAATTACAGTGGCATAATCTATGAAAAATATAAGTTCCCCTCCATCCTTTCCGTTCAGTTTCCACAAAGCTCTCTCCAAGAAAGGCCCTGAATGACTTCAGCTGATGAACATTCCTCAAGTTCTCCAACAACGGGGCAAGGTGGGTGTGCATTGCTGGATTTCACTGCATTTCATTATTGTGCACTATGCCTAGTGCCTGTATGTACAAATTAATTCCACTGAAGAGTAACACATCTGAGGTGATGTGAGGAATTACGAAGTTGTATTCATTGTTCTTGCTGTGGTGTCAGTTCTAGGATGGCATATTTGAACAGTCAAGCTAGCACTTACCATTTGTATTCATCAGGTGATGGAATGCACATAAGAACAGCCCAGGTTTGCTCCTGCATCTGGAGGAACTGATGCTGAATCAGAATGACTAGAATTACTCCAAGGACTGTTTTATATACAATTTTCCTGAGATGGGGTGCTTGCTCTACCTCCCATCTCCCTTTTGTACCACAAATGTGCAGTTATTACTTGTGAAGGAATTTATGACGGTCTTTTTCCAATTTATGAATTCAAGAGACATGAGTGGAACAATGATGAAAGCAACTTTTCCCACCAGTTTTTGCCAAGGACATGTTTTAGATTAATAGAAAATTAGGCCTTTGTGCCTTATAAGTATGCACGATACATTGCTATGGTTCAATGGCACCACGTGACAATATAAGAGGAAGCAACATCTATGTAAACTGTAAATTCTGTCTTCCTAGCCAGCTTTTGCCTTTTTTTTCTGGGCAAGCTGAGGAAAATAGAGAAGAAAATAGGTGAGTTAGATTTCTACAGAGCAGAGGAGAAACAGAATGTGGGAGTCTGATAAACTCTGGTGTCTTGGTTCTACTTCTATAGTTTGTGTTCATCACTGTTCTGAACAGCGTATGGAATAGCCTCAAAGTGGCAGGTAATTGCTTGGAAAGAAGGACTTGCAAGATGGTAGATATAAGTGAAAAGTGTTTGCTATATGATGGTATAGTTTACATCATATACATGCATTTTTTCCTTCACAGAAAAAAAAGGGATACAGTCATTTTAACATTTTACAGCATTGAGCAAAAGTCTGGTCTTCATGAGATTCTTGTTAATACAGAACAAATCAATATGTCTTATATTCCCAACCCTGTGAGGCAGGGCTGGCTGCAAGATACCCTTAGTCTATATTCTACAGAAATATTATACTCTCCTGCCCCCTACACTTGTATATTTTTAAATATTCTTTAACCTGCCTGTGTCATGTGCAATAGTATGACTTTTATCTGTAGAAGAGGACATGCTCCTTTCTTGGGAATTTCTTTAAACCAGAAGAGACCAGAAGTGGGACATGCCCTCTCCTCCACTCAGACTATGACCCCTTCCACTCCACCCTCCCAACCCACCCTCGGATGGGAAAAGGATGGGACTGTGACTATGCTTATGCACAATACCATTGTGGTCCCATCCTTCTCCCATCCCCAGGTGGCAAAATTGAGCAGCAAAATCATTGACAGGTTTTCCCCCTCAGTGATCAGCAATCACGCCCCCATCCCACTGCACATCTGCGTTTACCTTAGCTGTAGAGTTCCTGGAACCACAATGGCTGACCTTCCTGCCCCAACACAGCCTGGGACTATACCCAGCTTGCTGCAGCAGGAAGAGGTGGGACCATTGAGCTTCCTTCTGCAGCGAGCAAGCTGGTGCAGAGTGAGCATTGGGGTCCATGCTCCCATCCCCACAAAGCCGCTGCCAGGACAATGCTGGGACAATCATGAACCCAGGTAAGCTGCAGAAAGGGCCTATGACTGACAAGTGTTTTGAACTCCTTAAGAACCAGATTAGTATTCTTTGCAAGCAGTCTTCAGACTGGGGAAGAGAAACAAATCAACTCCAGTTTCCAATTCTGTGTTATTTTAAAAAAGCAGACAGAAGCTAAACTACAATCAACTCCATTTAAAATAAAATGAGCATAAATATTAGCTAACTAAAACTGTTCAGAAGCTTAAAATAATATATGGAAATAGATTTCAAGTAGACGAAACGAGCCAACCTGAGTTCTGACCATAGGTTAGTGTTGTCTTCACTCTTTGCTAGCCAGCTGGGTACAAAGAGATAAAGTTATTCCTCAGGGAAGCTCCCAGAGAGGAAAATTCAAATGAACTGGTCATGGCCAGGGATGACCTGGTCATGTGTCCTCCAGTGCTTTCCCAGGTAACTATTTAACATAATGAGTGATGGGAGGGATGTTCAAGGTCATTTCTGAAAAGAAGGGAAAGTTCAATTTGTCCAAATTGTATATGTGTGTATGTGTCTTTTTGTCTGAAATTCCACCTTTCTTCTTTTAAAATAATAATAATAATAATTTTTTTAAAAAAATTTAATTGTAGGTAAAGCTTCAAGTCTATGGAACGAATAACAGTGAATATTATTTCCATCCCTACCAGTGAAACAAAAAATTTTCACTCCCTTCTTCTATTTCTTTCCTTTCTGCTACTTTGAATATTCAGTTTAAGAGTATTATCCTGGGGAAGATGTCCACAGATTTCATCAGCTCCTCATAGTGTTCACTAACCCAAAGAAGTTGAGACCTGAAGCAGAAGGGGCTCAAAGACCATTTACTACTCTCCACCACTGCACACTTTTGACCTTCCATTAAAGAGGAAAAGGTGCTTTATGAGGTATAGATTAGGAAGGGGAAGTGCTCAGCTTCCATTCGTTTTAATGGACACTGAGAAAATCCAGCACATGCCAAAACTGTGCCATCGTACAGGAAATTACTCAGCTGCTCTGTATTAAAATGTTTCTGTAGCATATAAATTTACGGAGGCCCCTGCTTGTAGTCTCTTAAGATTAGCAAAGCCTGTTTTATATTAGTCAGTATATTAAATTTTTCAGTTCAACTGCATTAAATAAAATATATTGGTGGCGGCCAGGATGGGAATGAAGCTTATATACCAAACATATGTCTGAGGAGAAACTAAATTATTAAAACAGCTCACCAAGGTGTGGACGAATAACAGATAGAAAGAGCAGAAGTAGACTTAGTGTCCAAAGGTGTATCATACTGTGTGCTAATGGAACTTCCGTTGGATCCTGGCCATAGCTTTCCCGTTGACACATTCAGAGTTCACCATGTGAGAACTTTGTGGACTAGGATTGAGATAAGAATGACATTTGTTTGGTTCACTTTTTAATAAGAGCTGAACTAGTTTGCACTCTTCCAAATTAATATATGTTTTATATGTCCTTTAGTTTTTACACTCCTTTAAATTTGGGGGTGCCATTGTTCAATCCAAAGTGTATACATTAGGGACAATTATGCACCCCAAAGCATACGTAAAAGGAAATTATACTAGTGCTAACAGATGGCGCTGAATTATGGCGCCTATCAAAGCCCCCCCCCCCAACAAAATCAAGTATGTTTCTTAACAACACTTCTGGTGACTGACAGGAAAACATCCGCAGCAGCTGAAACAGACACCTACTCCATCTACAGTCTAGTAGTAATCAAAGTTTTCAACTATTAGTGGAAGATTCTCTCAATGGAATCTGATAGATTGCAAAAATGCACCTGGAAGAACAGATGAGCACACTTCAACTCACCTTATGGATCAGTCATCTTCTCCAAACCATCTCATATCTTGGCTTTTCAACAGAATATCTATTTTCAGCTGGACATCAGGCCACAGTAATATTCAAACAAAGAGTCTTGGAGGTCAATGCCCAAACTGATATTGAATCACTTGCAGACAGCAGGCTGTTGAAATGGCTGGCCAAAAATAAAATGTCTTTTCAAATAGAGAAATACCAGACAATGGGTTTGACTCAGTACCATAAGATAGCTCTTACTAGAGCAATATTCAAGCAGCTAGATTCTAAGGTTAAATACGGATGATTTCACCAAATGCTATACTTTGAGAGAATATGTGTTTGTGGAGGATCTAAAACAGAAGATATTATGGATGTCCTATTTAACTGTCAACTTGTATGCTTTCTTAAGGGCCCAGTACCTACAAAGTACCTATAGAACGATATATTGGGATCATAACAAACAATTATCTTACTTCCTTCAGGGCACAAACATATATGAAGTCAACAGAACTGCTAAATTTATAGTTAGGGCTTTTCAACTGAGAAGACAATTTATAGAGCGTATTGGGGTTGCATGAAGAGATGATGAATTCATCTAAATACAGTTTCTGTGTTTTATTATTTTTTCATCTTACCACAAGAGAAGATGATAACTTATTATTATAAGTTTTGGTATTTTTTTAATCTATTTTACTCTTTTATTATTACTTTATTATATTCTATTGTATTTCATCCCACCTTACCTTATTTTAGTCTATTTTATTTTGCTGTACTTTACCTATCCCATTTTAGTATATTTTATAATGTTTGACATCCTTTGCTTTGATATGGTCAATTGACTAATCAATAAAGTTATATTATTTAAGGGGAATAGGATACAAAATAGGGAAAAGTATTTGTAAAAAAAAAAATTAGAAATATTGAAGGACAAAGATGCATACCAATTTTCACTCAGATTTTTTTTTAAAAAAAATGCTAAATAGTACAGAACAATTTGCACTTGAAAAAAAATGTGCGCATTATGAAAAATGGAACAGACAGTTTCATCCATATTTAGACTGGAAGAGAAAGATGTTTCCATCACGTTTTGCCTGCCAGAGCTGCAGTCCAGACAGCTGTATGCACAGCAAGTTTTTATGGTTAACTCTTGGGGATAAAAGGAGTTAGGCTCCTTAGTTTTAAATAGGATTAGAGCTATATATTGTACCAGAAATAGTCATAAGGAAACCATGGTTATGATTACGACATTCCTACAATGACTTGGGTCCTGAATCATATGGCATTGATAAAGAGAACATTAAAAAGAAAAAAAATATATGAAGTTTTATAAACTAGTACCTAAACACAAAGTTTAGAAAATTGTTTCCTAACTTTAAAAAAAAGTTATGTAATTCATTTCAGTTCCCAAATATGCCATTAAAATGTCCAAATTCCAAATTTGCCCCAGTCCCTAATTACATCACTTATTACTTTTACATTATTTTTAATTTCTTTTTTTTCCTTTTTTTTAAGGAGAAGGTCATCTAAAAATATAAGAAAATGATCTAAAACCACAGGAGGAAATCTACTTACAATGCTCCAAGAAAACATTTTTAAACCCTAAAAATCAATGAAAAAAGGTAACAAGTAATGGTCCTTGCTATATGGAAAGGAGATCATGTTGACAGTCATAGTGTGTGAACTTTAAAGGGCCACTGTTATGCGCTTGTTATCTCCCAATGTAATATGTTACAAGTAAACTGTTACAGCTAAACTCTTTAAAATCCAGTCCACTGATGTATCCTTCCTATTACACCTTGCTCTGGTGATATAGGTATCTACCATCTCTGTCTGCCCCCACTCAGCAGGGCTTCTGTGACTAGAGCAGAGCTTTCTAAACTTTTCATGTTGGTGACACACTTTTTAGACATGCATCATTTCATGACACAGTAATTCAGTTTTACTAGCAAACCAGAGGTTAGACTAACTCCTTATAAGAGATACAGACGCATATGTAAATTGTAATAACAAAATGTGTCAGGACACGACATATCACATGAATTCATATATTTTTTGAAATATATGATTTATAAATAATAACATACAGTTCCAAGATTGTAGGTGACACGCCTACACACTTCAGATGACACACTAATGTGTTGTGGCACACTGTTTGGAAAACCCTGGACTAGAGAGTATGCATATCAGAAGACTGTACATGCTAAATGTCACAGAAAGATGAGGAGCTCTTAGTTTTAATGACTACAGTGGTTTGCACATGGAATGTCAATTGAATACCCTTTTGGTCAGCTTTCAGAAAGTGAGAAGAAGAGAGAGCAGGTGTTAACCTGACAAGTTATAATTTACTTGGTTGAACAGGTATTTTTATTTTTATTTTTTTTAAAAAATCTAATGATCTACTCTTAGTCCATTTCGGCACTAGACTGTTATAGCACGATTATTCCACTTTCAACATCCTATGAAATCTTGGAGTTTGCAGTTTAGGGAGGGGCCGGTCAGTGGAATAATCACGATATAACAGTCTAGTGCAGAAATGGCCTTAGTATGGTATAATGATTTGAGCATTGGACTGTGGCCCTGGAGACCAGTGTTCAGTTCCCCACTCAGCCATGGAAACCCACTGGGAGACTTTGGGCACATCATACACTCTCAACCTTGGAAAACCCTGTGTTAGATTTGCCTTAAACTCACCACAAGTTGGAAATGACTTGAAGGTACACAACAACAACTGTTAGTATCCACCAAAACTTCAGCATGATATTTCTCCTGCCCTTCACTAGAAAGAAACATACGGACATGAAATCACTTTATAACGAGTCAAATATGGGCATATCTCCGACCAAATCCAACACTATATGCTCAATGTAGTCCCTGTAGTGACCGTATTTTTCCTCAGCACCTTAGCCATCAGTGCTGCCCTTAAATTGGCTCCCAACTGTTTCTCAACACTGCAGATAATGTTTTTAGGGTGTATGGGGAGCTATACTAGGAAGAAGAGAATTCACCCTCTTCTCTGACAAAAAAGGAAAAAAAATCTATCGGCAATTGGGCTTTCCCTTGATGAATTGTGACCCTACCAATGTCCCTATCAATCTATTTCCCCTTATGAGTGCTCTAGGCTTTTTTCCTGCTTCAGTTAGGTGAGATCCATTTTTAACTAGCAAGACCCCCCCCCCCAAAAAAAACTTACTTGGTACCTTTTGCTTACACAGCATACATGTTAGCATTTGAGATGTGGAATTTGCTATCAGTAGCCCCTACAGAGGTGCAAAATACTTCTGAGGGGCTTCATTAAGACAATTATAGGCTGCATCCACACTGCATTATTACATAACTTTGATTCCTCTTTAACTGCCACAGCTCCATGTTATGGAATTCTTGGATGTTTAGTCTGCTACAGGCCTTACAGTTTTCTAGTGCACTCCCTTGAGCAAGAGCATTAAAATTCTCTGGTAGAGAATTCTAAAATATATCAGAAAGCTACAAAGCTGAGGCTTCCGTTGGATGGAGCTAGCACAATTAAACTGGTATGAAATCAATATAATTGAATAGTGTGGGTTCAACCATAATTGATTTTAACTTGCCTCAAAAATCCTACAGATGTGTAACACATTAGCAGAAAAAATTGCCAAGGGTGTTTACAAATGCAAGCCATTTCAAAGGCCCCTCCCTAAACTGCAAACCCCAGGATTCCACAGGATGTTGAAAGTGGAATAATAGCACTGTAACAGTCTAGTGCGGAAATGGCTGCAGAGAATCTTCTATGCATCTGTAGACCATAAATATAGTTAGTTTCTCGCCTTCAGGCTTTCACTGAATGTACAGTGGGTCAGTGTGTAGAGCTATGCAGAAATAAGGATACTGGGAAAGCATGCAACATTGGAGGAAACAGCACGAAGTCTAGTCCCCCCGCCATCTATTTAGTTATTTAAGAAAATATTATAGCAACTTTGCATTCTTTAAAAAAAGATCTGAAAAGTTTATAACAGCAAACACCAAAAATATGAATAAAACTGATCAATAAAATAATTAAAAATGATACATGATGAGATATTTCAATATAGTTCCCTGGGGGCACAGTTAGCAGGAAACTGTGTAGGAAACGAATGAGTCTTCAGTTGGTGCAGAAACATCTTGTCCTGGGATCCCATTTAATCTCAATGGGAAGTAGGGTTCTTAGATCCCAGGGCTTTGCTTTGAGTTTCACAGGCCTGTCTTCTCTCCTCAGGGTAAGGAGAGGTATTTCAGGGCAAGAGTGCTGCTTTGAAAATCCTGCTTCTTGTAGCAGCACAGGGGCCCCCTCCTGTAACATCATGTGGAGCAATCCATTGGTCTCAGATTTTGGCTGCCTGCTGAGGAGTTTATTCTACCTGGTAAGGGCCTCAGTACAGATCAAATGGACCTCACTATCCCCCCTCACCCCATAAAGGACTGATGAGTATAGGCCTCTTGTATGCAAGGAAGGTAAAAGAACATCCAGACTTGAAGAGCATAAAATAAACCAGCACTTTTAAATGTGTTGGGGAAAACTGTACTTAAAACACACACACACACACACACACACACACAAAAGCAGACATGTACCTACCCTTCATAAGGAAAGACATGCAATGACATTTTTCCCTATAAAAGGCTCATGTCTTAAAAACCAATGTATTACATTTAATTTTTTTTTAATAATGAGAGCTATAACTGTGCTTCACAATGAATAAGTGTATTAATTATGAGACAAATCAAGCCAGATAATGTTTCCTGTTCAGTTTCCTTTGAATTTCAATGAATAAGATTTTACTTTAAAATTAAGGACCTTTTTATGTATCCAGCAATGAATAAATGAACTAATTAGAGATAATAAATTTATTTTTATTGAAATCTGAATGACTACACTTGTCGTTGGCCCATAGAAGTGTATAGTATGCCTTTGAGTTATGCACTGCTATGTATATTAATTATACATTCGTCTTATTACTGACTTAAATATCTGAGTTCTGCAAACATTCATTGGGTTCAATATTGCCCTGAGCTACATAGATAAAAGTCGCCTTGATTTAAATAGTTGTACGTGTCTATATGTCAGCAGAATTGGCTCATTTGGTAAAGCTTAAAATATATTTCAATTTTTACAATAGGAAATATGGGAGCTTATAAGCTGAGAACAAATTTATTTAAATCTAATGACACAAAAAATGTAGGAATTAGAGAAAGACTGTGAATAGGGGAGTGAAGCTAGAAAACCATTGGTTTTTCTCTGTCTAAAATGTCCCTGAGCCAGATTCTTCCTAGAAATACTGAGCCTATGTGTGCTCTTCTGCTCCCTTTGTTTTCGCTTTCCCATTTGCTTTCACAGCAGCAAACTGGGAAGGATCTTCCACCCAGACTGAGAAACAGCTCCTGCTTATTGCTTCTTCTGTATATCTCACTTTGAAGGCAGTGAGTATTGTTCAGAAACATGTGTATTTCTAGTCGTTGGCCTGAATAACCTAAGGGATACCAATCTCATCTGATCATGGAAGCTAAGCAGGGTCAACTCTGGTTAGTACTTGGACTGAAGACCACCAATGAATACTAGGTGTTGTAGACTATATTTCAGAGGAAGGAATTGGCAAAACCACGCCTGGATATTCTTTGCCTAAGAAAACCCTATGAAGTTCATGGAGTCACCATAAATTGATAGGTGACTTGAAGCCATACACATACACACAAGCATGTGAGCGCACGCGCGCGCGCGCGCACACACACACACACACTTCTAGTCAACTCATTCATTTCTCCTAGAGCTCCAAATGTTGTTACTATTCTCTGCCTTCAAGTTGTCTCTGACTTAAGGCAAGCCTAAGATGAACCTGCGGTGGGGTTTCTTGGCAAGATTTTTTCAGAGGGGGGTTCTCTTTGACTTCCTCTGAGGCTGAGAGAGTGTAACTTCCCTAAGGTTATCCAGTGGATTTCCAGGCTGAGTGAGGATTTGTTCCCTAGTCTCCAGATTCCTAGTTGAACATCCCAACCATTACACTTTACTGGCAGTTTTCAAATGTTGCTAAGTAACGATACCCATTTTCTGTGATCACCCAACAGGTCGTTACAGTTTTCTCTCCACATTTGCAGGTTTGACCTTTGCCAATTTGACAGTTTGTGAGGTTCACACCTGCCTTCCCCCTGCCATTCTCCTCCTCCCATTCTCTTGTGTTTTGCCAGGCATGGAGAAGGAAGGCAAGCTCCCAAACGAAAGGCAAAGAAATGGGAGAGGAGGTAAACACACATCTTCCTTCTCCCCTCTGGAGCTTCCCCTCCAATTCCTTTGCCTCTGGCCCTGGTGCTAAGAACTCCTACTGAGGCAGAAGGCAAAGGAATGGGAGGCAAATTGTGTGGCCTTCCTTCTCTCCCTGGAACTCCCTTCTCACATTCTCTTGCCTCTGGCCCTGGTGAGCAAAAGCAAAGGAATGGGAGGTGGGAGCTCTGGAAGGGAATGGGAGGGAGGTGGGGGGGAATTATTAATGATTTTCCCACATCTGTGAGTGAAGGGGCCTCTGTACTTGTTACTAGCACTGCGGCAACATGCTGATTTATTCACTGCCTTTACTGTTATTGTTGTGCCATTCAAGAAAAGCCGTCCCCTAGAGATGTTCTCTCCATCTCTGATCATCTTAATTTTGAACGGACTGCTCTTCCTGTGTTCCCACCAGCATAACAGACCACATACAGCTACCACACACACTGCACGCCAGTTTTTTGGGCAGGCACACAGAAACAGTCACCCACTCCATTCCTCTTCCTTCCGTTTCCCAAAATAATTGCTCTAAATTTCAGCCCTGAGCCAACTTCACGTGTAAGGAGAAATACTCCTTCTACTTCTAAACCCTCACAAACAGCTCAAACCGACTCAGTTGTTCTTTTGAGGACTGGCAAACATTTTACATTTTTTTCCAGAAACATTCTGCTACCTTGCGTCTCTAGTACACCTCACATTTTCAGGGTGTGTCTTCCACCTCAGTTCTTCCTTCAACCTGTCGATATCTTCTCTGCTTTTTGCCACCTGCACAAAAACCCTCAGAGAGGACTCAAATGGGTAGCTCTCCATGTGACCTTTTATCTTCCCCTTTGCATTGCCCAAACTGAGTCAGTAATGAGGCAGAAACTCCACTGTGTCACACTAAAAAGTTGAGAATTTCAGCTTTGACCTTTACAGGCCAACAAAAAACACTATTCCAGCTCATTTCTGCAATAAAGGTTACTACACTTGGTCCTCCACATTTGCTAGGGTTAGTGGTTCAGGACCCTCACAAAAAAATGGAAAAAATGCAAATATCAAAATGTGTCTGTGGGAAGGGGGCTGTCGTGGTGGGGAGAATGGGCACCCAGGGTCTAAATCAGGTCAGGGAAAGGAAAGGGAAGGGGAGGTGAATTGGCATAGGTCCTTTTCACATCTGGGGGGGGGAACGGTGTAGAGCGACCTCTCACGGAGGTCGTCTACACCGTAGAGTGGACTGGCATGGACTACTTTTTGTAGTTTCACACCAGAATCCACTCAGGAGCGGTCAGAACTAGTCGGGCTGCGTGTTTTTTAAAAACCTCTTTTTAGAGGTTTTTAAAAAGCACGGAGCGCGCAGCCCCGTGCCGCTCCGTCGCCTGGCACTAAAGTGGATCTGCAGGCGCGTGCAAGTGTGTGCCTGCAGATCTGCCGGGGGGGGGGGGCTTCCGGCTGGCTAGCTTCTCCGGTTGGTGGAGAGCATCCACCAACCGGAAGCTGCCATCTGCGATGCCGGAGGAGTGTGGAGCAGCGAGCGAGCACTGTTCTGCGTGGCGATGGACTTACCCAGTTGGAGGTAAGCTCCGTTTTTGGGCGTTTTCGCCCGTCCCCCCCCCCACATGTGAAAAGGGCCATAGTAGCCCTACGTTTCTTCTTTTTTGCCCATCTCCTTCCTTGGGTGGGGAGGGGCATCGGGAGAGGGTTTTTGGTGGAGGGTTTGTGGTTTGTGCTGAAAAATCTGGCTGCGAGCTATGCTTAGAAGGCCAGGCAACAGCTAGTGGAAGAGAAAGAGGAAAACCAGAGGCAAGATTTTAAAGGACTGTGCAGCCTAATTGGAGCTGGTGTGAGGGAAGGTTCCCCAGGAAAGAAGCACTTGAGGTAGAGAGCAGGGGTTGAAGAAACTAACGAATAATCAAATCTATGAAAGTCAAACCTACATATGTGGAGGGCTAAGTGTAGTTTGAAAATAACTAGTTACAACTTGCATTTTACTGGAAGGCTCTGGATCCTACTTCAGTGATATACTTCTGTAATTTTGTTTCTTTTTACTTTGCTTCCTCCTGATGCTAGCATAAATTCCTTCTGCCCTATGAGCTCTCTCACCTGTTTGCTGACCTGTTTCCCTTTAGTTATTATGTATTGCTTTAGTACATGACATTGCCACATGCTGATTCATGACATAATGCTTAAAAGACTGCCATGAATCTAAAAAAATAAAATCAGTACAGATTTTTAAAAAGGAAGTTAACTATGATGGGGGTCATATATAAACGAATATGCAGTGTTAACTGGGCATGAGTGAAAATTTTACTTCATTCAGTTTATAAGAATTCACACATTTCTTCATATTGAGGATATAAAGAATTTGAGGAACTTAAAAAAAATGGCATGTGATAGAAATGGAAACTGACAAAGTTATCCTTCCAGGTACAGGGCTCTGAGACCTTAGCTCTTTGAATTCTGAATTTGAATAATTGCATTTTCAACATTGGTGGTTCACTGTCAGAAACCCATTCCCCCCCCCTTTTTCCATTGAATGGGTTCTCCTCTTTAACAGTTCAATGGTGGTCAGATACAGCTTGTACCCCCTATGCTGGAAAATGTTAATAGCTTTTCTTTTTTACATTTGGGGGTGGTGTCAATGAGCCAAATGTTATTTCAGTTTGTTTCTGCAGAATTTATTGGAATTTATAAATTTCTTCATATTTCAGAACTGAGAAGAAAGAACTCAAGAAGAAACTGGAACTGGGATTCCTCCTCCTGCTGTACCATCAACCGAGGTCCAAACTGGGAACTTCATGGCAGTTACCTCTAAAATTTTTCAAGAGGCACAGAGGCATTTTGACATTTCCATGATGTTTAATTCTTCCCTTTGGCTCATGTTATCAAGGGGCAGGTACAGAGGAGTTTCCTGTTATATCTTGCAGGAGAAGGAAATATCCCAAATACTCTTTCAACATACTCAAAGCTTTTCTGGATATAGGTTGATATATGCTCTCATGTATTTTATAGAATTCTAATACTACCCTTCTAAAAATTGTGTAGAAAACACATCCCTGGGCGTCATCCATCAAC
Organism: Cyclura pinguis; assembly: GCA_030412105.1. Classification (NCBI taxonomy): domain Eukaryota; kingdom Metazoa; phylum Chordata; class Lepidosauria; order Squamata; family Iguanidae; genus Cyclura; species Cyclura pinguis. The sequence goes on from CM059599.1 coordinate 208,061,803, forward strand.
CAGGAAACCATTAGCAGGTTGCACCTGCTGCATTCCAAGAAGAACATCATTGCAAGAAGAGCACCAACCTGTCTTCATCCATCAACCAAAGAAGAAGCAGTTGCTCTAATCTAGGGTGTACAAAGTGCACCCCCTCCCCAAAAGGATGTTTCTGTGGACCTTGACACCTTCCAAATCCCCAGAACAACCTTTTTCTGGCTCCAAAAGAGGAGTGAGTTGCTCCTTATGGAAGCCTCCAGATGCAGCATTGTATTTTTTCAGTAAGTTCCAAGGCCTCCTGATATTTTTGTCAAAAAATATTAACTTTTTGAGAGCCAGAAGTGGATTTTAGACCACTTTATTTTTCTTTTCCTTCAGTAGTCCATGTAGCCCAGACAATTGGCCATTCCTGTTCTAGTCCTTGCATTTCTCTCTTATTTCCCTCCTCTATTCCTTTTGAAAATCTGATCTCTTCTTTTGTGAACCTACAGTGAAGGACACCCTTATTCCTTTAACAAATTAACTGTGCTTAGGAAATCTGAGGTTATTCTTCCATCTCCTCCTTCTTTCTCCTGATTCAAGAAGGAGGAAGAGGAGGAAACAAGAATTTGAGACATAGAATTTAGTCCAGATTATTTCCTTCACTCCTCTCTTCTTCGTACAGTCCATAATTTTCACCATTCATGGCATGCTGGCTGAAACTCATTAGTACTACTAAGGAAGAGGCAGTGTTTGGTTCAACTTAAACATTAATATAGATTTCACACTAAACAGGAAGGTAGTTTCATACAATCCCATATTTTCCAATGCAGTTCTTAAAGTCTGAAATAAAAATGCATACAACAATGCATACCTTAAAGAAAAATGCAGAAAAATCTGTAAATACTGGAAAAGTCGCACAAAAATGCATATATTAATAACATGCAAAAGTGTACAAAGGAAAGCAGCTTCTAAAATGCATATAATCACAAATTAGGCAGAAGTGCATATACAAATCAATATATTCTGCAATTTTGCATGCAAGGATGCATAGCAGGAGAAACATAGCAGAAGTATTCATATCAAATTCAGTGTGGACTGTGGCATTTTTAAATGCAAACATACATGGAAACAATGTGGAAAGAACTGAGGAACTGAATTCACCCTGATCCCTAATGCATACTTCCAGATCAATGGAATCATTTAAGGCAGTAGGACAGCCATAGTGCTCCTGCTTTGTATGAAGAAGGTGCTAGATTCAGTCCCTGACATTTACCATTAAAAGGCTCAGATATTAGCAAGTAATTTCATAGAATCATAGAACTGGACAAGGCCACAAAGGCCATAGAGTCCAATCCCTTGTCGTACAGGAATACACAATCAAACCATTCCTGACAAATGACCATCCAGCCTTTGTTTAAAAACCTCCAAAGAAGGAGACTGCACTACACTCCAAGGCACTGTATTCTACTGTCAGACTGCTCTTACCATCAGGAAGTTCCCCCTAATGTTTGGATGGAATCTACTTTCATGAAGTTTGAAGCCATTGCTCCATTTGAGACACTTATTCCTTATTCCAGAGAGACACTCTATTGCTCAAAGTAGACAATACTAGACTGGATTTTTTAAAATCTTCATCTTCATTATCTGTCCTTTTATCAAGCAGTAGTTAGGCAAGAAACCTACCAGAAAAATCACTCAGCAGAAGTGAAGTCCATTGGGTCTACTGCTTGGTCCTCATCAACTCATTGTAAATTGAAACCTTCACTCCTCTCAGTCTGATGAAATGCAGAGGAATAAAACCCCAGACCTGCAAACCTGATTTTTTGAAAAAACTTAGACCTTCATTTCCTGCCATAAGGCAAGAAGACACTAGAAGAGATATTAACTCCTTTGCTGATTAACTTTTGCAGGTTTCTCATGAGTTATTTCTGGCTAAATCTGTCCATTTCTCATTGAAACATGTGTCTGGCTGCCATTTGGCAGCAGGTATGTTAAGCTATCGTCTCAGCAAGGAGAGGATGAAAATTCCACGTGGAAATGATTTTTCACCAAGGCTTGACGACTTAAGGTTGGGGAACAGCAATGAAGATGTTCACTACCTTGCTAATAGAAAATCATGAGAAAATGTGAAGCAAGGGACTGAACTTAATGTGCCCAGAAGGCCCTAATGAAAATGAGAGTGTTCAGAGCATGAACAAAGTGTCTGCAATGGTGTGGAGAGACAGAGCTTTAAAAAGCATCATTGTGCCAAAGCAAGGAGACTTTCCAGAGAGGCTGGAAAAGCTGGATGCAACTGGTGAAAAGAATCTGATAAGAACAAAGTAAATTTGTACCAGGAGGATTGATTCCTGTCATGTTAACAGAGAGACTATGTTTAGCTTAGGTAGTAGATGAAAGGGATTAGAGATCACTAGCTAACACTACAATGCATCCATTGCTAATTGCTGTTCACCACAATGTAACAAATATCAGTCTCTCTTTTCAGCTTCTATCCAGGTACAAGTTTAACAGCCTCAAGGCACCTATGGAGGAGATCTGGCAATAGTCAATGATGGGGGACATCCAATATAAGGAGAGAGGATCAGAGGGACAGAGTGTGAAATCAGTAGGAAGGTGTTGTGAGAACAACCAGGAAAGATAAGATAAGAATACTCAAACTGTCTAAGTTCCTAAGATGAAAGCATGCAAGTATTGAGTATGCCTGGGAAACTTAGGGTTCTGGTGGGGTGATGTGACACTTACAATTTTCACCAGTCATTACTGTTCATGCCAGAGTTTGTATGCCAGGATATAAAACCTGTTGACATCCAATATACACCAGTTTTAGCAACTTTGGAAAGTTGCTGTTGCTTGCCAGTTCCAAAATAAAGGCTGCCACTAGAAGTCTGAATGCTTCTTGGGAAAGCCAGTTAGCCTGCAAATCACACCTTGAGGCTTGCCCTTGGCTCAAGAGTCTGAGTTAAAAGCTAAGGGCAATAAGCTGCTGGGACTGAGCCACAAAGAAATAAGCCATAAGAATCTCACATGAGGGCTGAAAACTACTTAATGAGGGACAGAAGTTTGTTGTGAAATATTCCCACAAGATTATCAGCAACAGAAAGAGTCATGGCAGCTGGTGTCTGAAATGCAAGAGTTCAGAAAAGAATGGAGATCTCTCCTCAGGCTAAGATGTCAAGTAGTCACTGAAATGCTGGGAACTCTGGTGACCAAAATGGTAAACTCTGAGGTAGTTTAGCAAGATACGGATGGACAAGTACAGGGCAAAAAACATTCAAGTCCAAAATAATGAGAAGGGGTGGGAGAACCATGCCTGTTTCACGTGATCATGGCTAGCCAAAGCACGCTACAGGTAGAAAGAAACTTCCTTTGCAATAATTTTTTTTAATATTCCTTTAGCAAGAAGATTAATCTGATAGTTTCATCTCAATGTTCCTTAGGCTGAAATAGCAGACATTCTGTTTCAAGTAGCTGTCATCGATTCTCCTGGGATTCATTTATGAGTTTAGAAGACACCTGTACACAACAGTTGTGGTAAAATTTTGTGACAGACAAATACTGACTTTTCCACTGAGCACTAAGATTATCCCTGCACCCCAGGACTCAGCTTTTAACAGCTGCAATTTCACTCCATTTAGTGGCCGGTGAAGAGTAGGGGACATTGGAGGAGCATTTGATTATGTCCTGGTAGCTAACGTCAGTGCTCTGTGTCTGGCTATAGATAAATACTGCAGGCTATAGGGAAACATCTAAAAGATGAGCCCTGAATGGATTTGCATCATTGTATGAGATGTGTAGAGAATTCCAGCTAAGGCAGCAGAAGCAGCAGCAGAGGTGACAACAACTATTACCTTTGATGCTCTAACTCCAATTGATGGCATCCTGAGTCACTAACAGGATGCTTGCCCCACAGTGTTTAGAAAGTAACTCATTGCTGTGACTTGTTGCAGAGCTGAAAGGTATAATTAATTGCATTGCTTATTGTGTAAATATTACTGTTCCAGTGCGCTTTTTTTTTAAGGGAGGTGGAGACAGCGACATCTGTAAGAGAATAGCAGAAAAGTTGAAGAAAATGTTTTGAAGAAATATTTGAAGAAAAAAATTGAAGAAAATTTATCACAACAACGCATTCTTTTCTTAAGCAGGTTCAAGACATTTGTTTCTTTCCTAACTTCCTGGAAATCATCCTCCTGCAAATATTCTATTCTTCTGTGAGCAATGTCATCTAAACCTGCAACAGATTAGAGATTCCTGAGCTCCACATAATCTTTCAAGTGTAACATTTAGAAAGTTTTCTGACAGACATTCTGCTTAAGTTTTGGACATCCTGGTTCTATGTGTACATTTACATTTCTGATCCTTAACTCCAGAGAAGAGAGAGAGAGAGAGAGAGAGAGAGAGAGAAAGAGAGAGAGAGCACCTTGCCACCAGCCCAATATGCTGCTTACCTGGGATATTTCATTTGCACTGTATGGCATATGAGGAAGGCAGGTCTTCCTTAGGATGGGTGGTAGCCTTTCATAGTGGCTGTTCAGCAACACATCATGTCAGGAAGAGTTGACTGTCCAATCAGCAGCCTGATTGATCTCTGTATGTGAGAAGCATGTATTGTATTGTATTGTACTCTTGTCCACTACAGTCAGCCCTCTGTATCCACGGTTTCTGTATCCATGGATTCAACCAACCATAGTTTGAAAATATCCCCCCCTCAAAAAAAAAAAAAAAAATCCAAAAAACAAACCTTTGGGTTGCTCACTATTTTATATCAGGAACATCATTTCACTGCATCATTGTAATAATGGGACTTAAGTAATCACAGATTTTGGTATCCATGGGAGATCCTGGAACCAAACCCTAGCAGATAGTGAGGGCTCACTGTACTCTCTTGCCTGTCTGCTCATTTTGGTCTTTGACTTCCCTATTCCCACCCCTTATATTTTAGCTCTACTTTATTGTGGATACCACTTGGCTACCAGTTATTGGGATCAGGGAAGAATTTTACCTATAAGTTTAATTGGCCTTCAGCTCATGAGGTTTTTCACCTTTATCTGTGATTGGTATAAAGAAGTGTTGAAAATCCCGATCAATGATAAGTTAACATGTCGAATTAAGGTTAAAAAAGGGATGATGAAAAGGAATGACTTTGAAGCAATATGGAAAATGTTTGTGGAAAAGGCTTTAACAAAAGAGGGAAGTGTCACATCTCCACCAAAAGAATTACGATTTTGGAAAGCAGAGTAAGCTGAAAAGCTTTGGGAATGGGCTCACATTTAGGGTTAGAATTTATGGCTAATAACTGGATCATATATAGTATTAGCAATAGGTTAAATATACTTGAAAATAATAGATTAAAGAATGAAATTATTATAGTAAAAATGAGTATAGGAGAATGAGATTTAGATACATGAAATAAAAATATATAATCAATATGATACATCATATGTTGAATAAATATATGATGACAAAGGATCTGGAGAGAAATAGTAATGTAAGCTATTTGTGTTGTAATTTTTATCTTTTTCACATTTGTGGTATTCATGTGGTGTTTTTGTTTTATTCTCTTATGTATTGTTCTTTTTTCTTTATAATAATAAAAATTTAATTAAAAAAAAGAATCATTTGTGATGGGGGTGAGTAGGCTTATTTGCTTCCAAAGGAGGGATCCCCCACAAGGGATTAGGGAGAAGTGATGTGTTCCCTAAGCAATGGTCCAGTGTGGACATTTACATGCTTCCCTCACTCACAGGTAGTAGAGAATGAACCTCATTACAGGGTGGATCTTGACCCCAGCACCCTAAATTGGTTCTCCCAGTAAGTAAGCTGGAGGGACATTGGCTACCAGGGAGATTAGCCAATAAAGTGTGGCCTTTTCCATCACAGTGCAAATGGTGGTTGTTATTCCATTCTCTTTCTCCTCCCCTTTACCTTCCACCTGTAGCCTTAACTCCAGACAATACACATTGTCTGACATAATCTGGAATCCAGGCTTTCAGTATTTCTTTTCTGTAGCTTCACTCCTACTTGGGGAGGAAGACTTGTCACAACCAAGAAAAGTATGCACTTTTTGTGTCGGTCATTTACCCTGATCCAAAAGAGTCCCATATGTTCCCTGTTTTTCTAATGGACTACACAAAAAGAAAGGTTTGATTCTGTCTCTTGTATGATCTTTCTCTAGCTGTCTCTCTCACTATCAATTCTCTCTCTCTCTCTCTCTCTTTCTCTCACACACATCAGCTTTTCAGTTCCTACTGCAATTCTTCCTTATCTCTTTGCTTAGAAACTGAAACAATCCACTCCATGGCTGACTGCTATCTCACTTCTCATTCTCCCCCTTCTTCGTATCTCTGAGACAGATTTTGACATTAACTATTAAGTTTCCATTTGTGACTTTGTCTTAATAAACTCTCTTTTGGGGGAAATTGCTGCTCTTGCCTTTGTTGTTCCACAAGTACCTTGTGTAAGTACTTGACTACTTTGAATAAATACTCTGAAATTAGTCAGCCATCCATTGCATTTGTGTACTCACTTCCTTTACTGCATGACACGTTTTAAAAATAGAAATCAAAGGTAAGCATATTTTTATTTTTATTTTTGTTTTATAAAAGCAGCAACCACTATGAGGGAATATCAGCTTACACTCCTAATATTAATAGTCAAGGCTGAGTTTGAACTTTCTGTCAGTTTGGAAGAAATATTAGAAGTAGAACAACATACAACAGAGATATAAATTGACTTTTTGTTTTATTTGTTTTGTTTTACATTGTGGACATTGATCTGCATTCCTAATAGGGTTATTAATAACAGAGAAAAACAAAAGCTAATTGTCTTGCAGAATACCCATAATAAGCAAGGATACCTGCTATTTCGGGACATTAATTGGCATGCAACACTGACTGTATATTAATATCAAAATCACTGCACCATGTTGGAAGTGTTTAGTTACAGAAAATACACAACCGTTATGAAAGTGCATAATAACCCTATGGTTGTGAGCTACTAGTTGATTCCCAGTTATGATGTATCCATGATTTCTTCTCCTTGTTTTCTTCTGGAGTCATTGTATACAAGTCTTCATCAATGGTTCCCTTTATGATACACATACCCAATTGCTATTCCTATCTGAAGTAGACCAACAAAATCAATGGATTTACATTTACTTGACTTACCATTTAGAACTTGATTCAGGGGATCTTTCCTACCAATTAGCCTAAGGCCACCATGTTTGCTTTGCCCATATATTTTAGATTATCTGTTTATTTGATACTATGACTCTCTGGACCCTAGTGTTTACTTCTACTTTGGAACTGTCATGGCCTCCAGTTGTCTGTTGCCAGGCAATGGAGTGCACAGCTAGCAGAAGGCTGTTTCAGAAGACAGGCTTAGACACTTCAGCAGAGCTTGCCTGTTTAGCATTGTGCAGAAGTAGAGTCAAAAAGTTGGTCTGGGAGTTCTAAAACCCAGTGAGCAGCAAGATTGGTCAGAGAATCCAGGCAGGCAGCACAGCAGGGAATCCGTAGCACACAAAGACAAGGGCCAGTTTCTGGTGTCATACCACTGTCCTCTGCCCTCCTTAAAAAAGCTGGAGCCACCTGGCTCTCATTCCAGCCTCCTGCCTTCACAGCCTGACTAGCTCCCTGTGCTCTTGTGTTTGCATGTTTTCCATTGAGGCTGCTGTTCACCTGGAGAAGCTGATTCCTGGCCCATGACAGGAACTTCCAAAAATACAGCCTTGATCAAGTAGTTATAACATTAGATACTTACCAGACATACTTAAGATTTGTGTGGGAATTGGAACAGAGGACCCCACAAACTTCCCACCAAGCAAGCTGACATCCTACTCATCACTGGCATGGGAAAGCAAAGTGCAAGCCAGAGAGTACCATTCTTCTGCTAGGCCTTCAGAATCAAGTCTAGCTGAGTAGACTTCCACTTGTCCCTGCAGTGGATTTGCTTTTCATTTTTTTTTTCTTATTTACTTTTGTGTTGCTTTATTTTTAATCATGTTTACAAAGCAATTCTCTCTGTGTGTGATGATACAGAGAAAAAGAGAGAAGGGGAGGGAATCTATGGTGCCCAAAATGACTACTTCCTACGAGGGCATCTTTTTTTTTTGGGGGGGGGGGAGCATATGTTTTTCTAAAATACATATTTCACATTTATGTTGCTCCCAATGGTAGAGAAATTTTTAAAAAATGCCAGCTCCCTGTGCTCCAGAGCCATCCCCACTTCCAGGGGCATGGTGGACCTGTGTATCTAAAGGTTCCTGCAGAGTTTCTCGTTGTCGCTTCCTCATCTTTGACACATCTATAGCAATGGAGTAATGACACAGGAGTTTCCTGCTACCACACAAGAAAGGATTTTCTGGACAGTGAGTTGGATGGGAGTTCTTTTATGTCCCATGGCCCTGGCAGCACATTTACAGTGAGCAGAGGATTTCAGCCTTTCTGTTGCTGGATTTTTAAGGACATTTTTTTTGAAAGAAGAAATCAATGTGAGATGAGATATGGCATTGTTCTAGATTTAACTTCCTGTAGGTTGTGTTTTTCACCCACCATTGCAATTTCACAAAAGACCAAAAAAAAAAAAAAGTCGCTTCTTTAAAAAATGATGTAGAGTCAGAAGGACCAAGTATACTGGAGGCCTGTGTGACCTCCAAAAAAAGCAATACTTTTTAAAAAAAGTAAAAGTCATGCTGCATGGCACTATAGGTAATGGAAGCAAAGACTGCCTTTAAAAAAAAAAGCAATTCCATTAAATGCTTCTCAAACACCTGCTTCTACAATTGATCTGCCAAGACTGCAAGAATAACCACAGTTATGTATTTTTCTCATCTTGCTGTTTATCACTCAGAAGCATCTGTTATCAAAGCCACAGAGACTCCATAACTCCTGGGGTGGGGAGGAGGGGTGTAGAGAACTTGTTCCAGAACAAAGAAAGGAAAAGTAGCAAATGTGAATGAGTCAACTCAAGGAAAAGGCCACGAAGGGTCCAGCTGTTTTGTTCTTCAATGTATTAAAGGAAGGAAAAGGGAGTATATGCAAATATGGCTTTAGAAAAAGAATCTACATATCTATGAGTGAGCCCAATAGATGATTCAGAAGATGCTTTCTTTCTAAGCTTCTAGGGGTACACTCTTAGCTTGTCATATATAATCTGGATGGTTGGGGGCTTCCATGTCAACAGGGCAGTGAACCAACTCCAGGTGTTAGTTTGAATTTTAAAGGAACTGTCCAAGGCCCAAGTCATATCTCTAGACATCTTCAGTAGCTTGGATAGTTTTCTTTAGAGTTCAGCCTAAAACCCAGATTGGAGTTGTTGCCCCACTGCCATGAGAGTCACAGGCTAACTGCTGTATTTAGTTTAATGATTAACAAATAATATATTCTTATGGCAGCATTCACAATTAATGGCTGGTATCCTCATTGCACTTACAGGCCCTTTCCGCACGAGGCGAGGGAATCGTTCCGTGCCATTACCTACTGCTTCTTCTGGGGTCCGAAGCAATGCGGACTGTCCCTGAAGCCCTTCTGCAGGGCTCCTCCTTGGTCCAGGGTGAATCGGAGCAGTGCGAGGTCTGTAGATCTGCACTGCTCCAGCTTCCAAAATGGCGGCTTCCGGCTTCCAAAATGGTGGCTTCCGGTTGGTTATGAGTCCCGACCAACTGCTGAAGCTCGCCACGCCTAAAGCCCACCCTCCGCAGATGGCAGGCTCACATTGTTGCGAGCCTGAGAATCTGCACAAGGGAGCAGGAATGCAATGGTGTGTTCCAGGAAGACCTGTTTTTTGCAGTCTTTAGAAAACACGCTGGAAAACCACTTGGGGTTGTTTTGGAGCAGACTGAGGTGCGGATCTCCGGTAAGTAGTCCTAGTGCGCTCCAAGGTGCAGACGACCTCCGTGAGAGGACGCATTGCCCCGTTCTAATTGCCTGGTGCGGAAAGTGCCACAGATTTGTCACCAAGCATTACAGATCCATAACTGCTCTGTGTTCACCTATGCTACATCTTCACAATCAAGGCAGTATCACCACAATGATAAATGCCCCTAAACCCTCCTTAAACTCCAGGGACCCACTCTGTGTGACAGAGGTTTACAGCAGAGCTAAGCAAGGCACTTCAGGATGATGTGGCCAACACTCTCCCAACCCTTCACTCTGGTGCAATGAGAGACAGTAAGACTTTCTTCTGCTTGTTGCACCACAAACCTCCATTACATAAAGTAGCTCTCAGGACTTTAAGGTGGGACTCAGGGTCATTCTTAGCTATATTTTGTTATGTGCCTGCAAGTTGTTTCCAACTTATGATGACCCCAAGAGAAAGCTATCACTGGGTTGTCTGGGGTTGAGAGTGTATACATCACCAATGGTTCCCCAGTGGGTTTCTGTGGCTGAGCAAGGAACTGAACCCAGATCTCTAGGGTCATAGTCCAACACTCAAATCACTACACCATTTTACACTATACCATTTACAGCATTTACTACAACATTTACATTGTTGGAAATGCAGTGGAGGATTTTGTTCAATGTGCTTTTACGGCAACAAAGCAAGCACTTCCAGAACAGTTATAACAATTGTTAGAATCAGGTTGAATCAATAATATCCCAAAAGGTTACAATTTTAAAAAAGGAACAGCTAGTAATAAATAATAGAAAACCTGGGTTTGGATCTAGACCGCATTAATTTTATTTAGGTTCCATTGAAAACAATGGGAGACATGCCTAAATCTTTTCACATTCATTTCAGTGGAACCCACACAAGGCTAAGTTGGTGTGGATCTGTCTCCCCTTTTTGGAGACCATGGAACTACTAAGATGCTGGAGAGGCAAAGAGAGATAAAGAGAAGAGAGGAGGTGGGGAAAAATTGGCCTTGATAGGTACTGACCTCAAGCAGTTGACTAATGGGAGAAAGGGTTAAATCAAGAGAAGGAAGAATAAGAGCCAGAGCCTCTGTAAAAGAAAGGTATGGGGAGAAGAAAAGAGAATGAGAAAAGGACATGTACAAGAGTGAGGGTCTGGTCAAGGAACATCTTGGCAGATAGGCTTCAGGCTGTGCAGACAGGGTGCACAGACTACAGCCAGGAGGTGTAGAAGGTAAGATGAATGTCAGACGGCAAAGTGCAGGTTGCATGCAAGCATTTTTAAAGGCCAACAGGGACAATAGACCTCAAAAGTAGAATCATTTCTAGGTAGCTTGGAAAACAATAAATCCTAAGGCACCTCTGTATGCTCGAAAAATTCTTCAGATTTCTGAAACTTTTTTGAGGAAAGGAAATTCTGGTGTTATTTCCACCAGGCACTGCACCCTCAAGACATTCACCTTTCAAATTAGGTAATTATTGCTAAGCATGAGGACATCAGTAATCTAATCTATAAGAACACCAAGGTTAATGAGGACTAAAGACAGGAAAAGCCTTCTTAGTAGATTCCGCTCTGTGGAACAGCAGTCTACTGAGATGTGCCTTATCTTGACCTTACAAATGTTCTGCAGGCACAAAACATGTTTATTTAAGTAAATTGCTGCGTATCACAGAACACAATGTTTCAGTCTGCTTGGTTTAATGATTTTAATGGTTGTTTTTCTTTTGTATATTTTATTGTACCTACTATAAGCACCCCCTATGTAAAAAAGAAAGAAAGAAAGAAATAGGTGGGATAGAGTTTTTTCAATAAATGAATAAAAGTGAATGAAAACCTTGTGATAATACAATTGCGCTAGAAAGTTGTATCTTAGTTGTCATCCAACAATTCTTCAAAATCCAAAGGACGTGGTAGGTTTTGTTTTTTTTTAAATCAGTGGGTCTGAAATGTAAATGAAGCAAAACTCTGACAGCTTTAGATCAAAGGCAGTGGGAAAGATGGAAGTTTCTCAGCTAAGTCTCTGAGGAAACAGTCAGAGTTAAGTCAAATATACAGAAGAAAAGTTACATAAATTCACATCCCCCTCCTCCTCCTTCCCTTCTTCCTCCTCCTCTGCTTGCTTGCTTGCTTGCCTGCCTGCCTGCCTTCCTTCTCTCTCTTTCTCTCTTTCTTTCTCTCTCTTTCTCTCTCTTTTTCCAATTTTGTTCTAACAGAAGAAGCCAGTGTGAGTGGCAAGGCAGCATAATTAACAGGTTAAGATGGCAGCAGGCAGAGGGCTAATGCATTTGACATTATGCGGCAGCTCTCGTACCTTGTGAAAACTTTCCTGATAAGTCATGAGCCAAAGAGGAAATGCCATCAAAGGGACTTTGAACACTTTGATGGGCCCAAGAGACACAGTCTTTAAATAGTTATTCAGTTACTTACTGATTGGTAATTCAGAAGAAGCAGCAGGTTAATACTGTCTCTGAAAGGAGAATGAATTAGAGATGGGTGACTTAAGATTAATTTCAAAAGCAATCAGCTGGGAATTGGACTTCAGAGTACTCTGCTTTTTTGCAGAGACAAAGAAAGGGACTGGAGGATGTTAACTTCCATTCTGTCCAAAATGGATAACATGTCGTCTGTGTTATGAAATGCAAGGTTAAGAAGTGTGTTTAGAGTTGTCAGAATCACCTTTTTCCTGTGAACCAAGGAGGAAAATAAAATAAATACATATCAATGAGAATGTTCATTCTCCCACCCACATTTTCTTGATTTTCTGAGGGAGCTGGTAACTGTGAAAATTTCATTAACCAAGTTGGGTTTGTTGTTTGTTTGTCAGTTTGTTTTTTATTAATTTGTCCAGTTCCATGATCTGTGAGAGTATTAGCACAACTGCACATGCACCCTTTTGTTTCCCATCATTGGAAAGAAACTAAAAGTAACAGATTTTGTTTCATTTTAAAATTACATAAAGAATGGAGGTCAATGGGCTCAAGAAAGGAGGTGGAGGACCAAAACAGAAGAGCTCAGCTAAGAGGCAAGAACTGATGCATCTGCCTCTGGAAGTGGCATCCTCATCAGAGGATGAGGGTGAGAGCAGTACTTTGATGGCCATTTTGGCCAAGCTGAAAGATTTGGAGAACACTTAGAGAAAGCCATCACTCCCCCAAGCAATCATGTCCACCTACCAAAAAGGTATCTAGGGCATCCAGTAAAGCAAGACCCACTAACCAAATACTGGCTTATGTCAATGCCCTAGAGAGACAGTGGTGAGAGAAGGAGCCTGCAGGATGTGCTACAGATTGGATGGTGATGAGTGCTTGAGACTTCATCAAGAGACATTAGTGGATTGGTAGAGATCTCAGCAGTGTAAGGGGCTTCCACTGAGGCTTCTGACTTGACTACAGGGATCTCAGGGGATTATAGCTGGACCTGAGGACCTCCGAATACTCCCGGAGGACCTTCTGGTATGCACCGTGCCAGCAGTATTTTAGGATGAGTAGGGACCAGGCCAATTATGCAACTTGCTTGGACCTGGGCTTTGTCTCAATGGGCTACATAGTTCAACTTTCCCCCTAGTACAGCAACACAAGTGTACCAGAAGTGGGGGATGGAGATCTATGGTGTCTTTATCCATTGGGGCTTATAATGTGGTCCTTTATTTGGCCATCCTTGATGGGGGCAGATGTTTCTTTTGAGTGATCATCTCCTTCAATCTACAAGAGATAAGATACTGCAGTGTCAGTGTGTAGATGTTCTTTGCTTTATTGCAAGTTGGAGGAGTAGAACAAAGAAGAGATGGATGACAAGGAAGAAGAGAAGCTAAAAAACCATGAGGTGGATAGGACCTGGGCAAATTTGTTGCCTGGCTTTTTTGTATATGCTCAGATTATTGCTTGAGCACAGCCTTTGACAAGCATTTTCCTTGATCCAATATATGGACATTATTTATAGGACCCACGTAGACTTCTTTGGCCAGGCTTGGTTACTTTACAATGAGGCTTTCTGTATGAGATTGGTGATTGACCTCACCCTCAGATGGGATCAGATGCAGCCACAGTTGTGAATGCAAATCATGTAAGACTAACACAGGACAAGTAGTCATACAGTGGTCATATTGTAGAGAAGGCCATAGGTACTGCATCAGTTTGGTTTCAGAGTGTCCAAGGACAGCAGGAGAAGTTGCTCTTCTGGGAGTTTGGTGTTCAGAGTATATGGACATACTACCCATGTTAGTTCAAGCATGAATGTTCAGCCTGTGGAGGGCCTCATTCTTTCAGAGTTGTCCCAAAGGACGAGATCAATCCACAAGTAACAAAGAGTAGCAAACAGGTAAGAACGGAAGTAGAGAATGCCCTCCATCTCCTAAAGGGGCCCGCTCCCAATTATTTTCATAGATATCAGCTTTGTTTCACTTATACCCAGATTGAGCAGAAGAATATTATCTGGAGGAAGAGTTTATGGTAAGTTTCATAATTCCATTTCAAGGAATTAGTCATTTTTATAGGTCTAAGAATCTAAAATCAGTGGTAGACTTGAAGCATGTAGTTAGAAGAAAATTCAGGAGGAAATCTCAGAAGGGAGAATAGTTGGTTCCTTCCTTAATTATTTTGCTGATTTTTTGTTCATTGGGCAGTTGGGGACAGGTCAATGCATTTCCCTTTTGGTTGAGTTTTGCTTCCTGGTGCAGGAACTGGGAGTTCCACTGGCTCAGGAAAAGTGTTACTGCCCTGGCTAGTCCAAGCTTTGGGGATATTAAAAGATATCCCTTTGATATCATAATTCGGCTTCACTTATTTATTCCCTTCCAAGTGCTTGCGAGGCCCCCGGACAAGTGCGCATATAGGCTCGGCCGATTATCGCCATAATAATCCTAGACAATACAGGCAGGCCAGAAAACAGCCAACTCGCCGCTTTAGGAGACCTCCAGGCAAGTACTCTAATTAGGTATGCACACAACCTACAAAAGAGCCTCTGCCCTGCGCTGGCAGCTTGATGGGTAAACTATACAATACCCAAGTACTCTGTGTTTGCATACTGGCTACTCTATTGAGAACCTCCGCGATAACTCAATCATTCAGATTCTGACCTTTCGGAGGCTTTGTCTCCAACTCCAAATCTATTGTTTTCCCCCAAGTACGGCATAGCCTGCAGTCACAATTCTCCTTATAAAAACCCTTAATTCCGAGACCTTCCTCGGATCGCTCCCAAGTTTCATCCCGCCTTGCTGCCGCTTTGCTTGGCGAGCCTCCCCTCAGCTCCACGTGCTGAGCTACATCGCACCCCAGCCTTGCTCTCCATTTTTCCGGGGTTCAGGACAGGTGAAGTATCACCCAAACCAGCAACCCTTCTAAAAATCCCTCTATACCACTCAAACCTTTATTTCTTTAGTTATCTTATGTGAGTGTGTCGCATACACTGTTTTGCTTGTGTTTGTAATAAAACATCATTTATTGCTTCGACTTCTGTGTGCTCCTTGACTCGACCCGACCCCGTAGACATAGGGTTCAAGATCTCGCTACGTTACCCTGCCTCTCGTAATGCAAAGCAGTGCTCTGAGCTGATTTTCCCCACCTTTAGTTGAGCACGTTTTGGTGTCCCTCCTGGGACCCCCAGTAATCAGGGTAACAAAAGACTAAACATTCTGCACACCCGCTGGTATTTTTGGGTATTGAAATTGATATGGTTGATATGTAGGTTGCCTCTGGAGAAAATGTAGGGTACGAAGGAAAGAGTTTCTGCTTTTCTCACACTGAAGAAAGCTATATTCAGGGAGTCTCAGGAACCCACTGGGCACCTCAATTTTGTTTGCTGTTTAGTAGCTCCTGGTAGGGCTTTCCTCAGGCATCTCTGTGAAACCACAGGTGGAATTAACAAACTGCATCACAGGATCAGGATCACACAATGAATTAGGGAGGATCTGGGAGTATGGTTGGAATGTCTTACTCCTTTCAGTGGGATACCCTTTTGCCATGAAGAAGTGAAGCTTCAAGATGCCTTACAGGTATTTTCAGACGGTGCACGTCAGTAGATTTTGGAGGTTATTTCAGAGTATGAAGGTATGCCCATACGTGGCCTAATGACTGGATGGAAGCTGAACTTACAGCTGACCTTACATTTTTGGAGGATTTTTTTTTCTCCCTATCTTGGTTCTGGTATAGGTATGGGCAGAGGAATAATCTAACTCTTCCATTCATTTCTGGTGTGACAACATGGCCATAGTGCAGGTTTTAACTCATTATCATCCAGGTCTCCCAGGTTTATGAGGTTGGTTAGGACATTTACCCTTCATTGTCTGCAACGTAAAATCCTCTTTGTGACACACCATGTGGATGGAGTGGACAATGGCATAGCTAATGCTCTCTTCTGCTCCCAGATGGGTCACTTCAGACAGCTAGTACTAGATGCAGCTGCAATGCCATACCCAATACCAGTAGACCCATGGATGCTTGGAAGGATGAGGTAGTGATTGCCATTAGCTTATCTTTAGCTCCTAGCACCAGAAAGAGATAGTATGGTAGTGAAGGAAGTTGCAGAGTTTAGAGTTTGGGAGGGACTGGACAATGAAAGTCTGTGCATGTGCCTCACTTGCTGCAATACTGTGTCTTTTTCAGTAGTAGGGGAATGTCTCCACAGTCTGTTAGAATCCAATTGTCAACTATGGCTTTTTGTATCAAGGTACAGGGTTTCCAGGACATGATAGGTGATTTTCACATTTGTAAGGTTCTGGAAGTTTTGTCCTGAGAGAGAAATATGGTGGCAGACAAGAGAAAACCTTTATCCTCAGATATCCTTGAGGGTTTGGGGAAACTTTGGGAAGGTATTTGCACCTCACAATATGAAATCCAGTTATTTCACACAACATCTCTGACTGCCTTTTTTGGTGTTTTGATGGTAAGGGTCCATAATGATTCAGGCTGACAGTTTGAGAAAAGCCTTAGAGCATTTCTGCATTACACTGTTATAGTGCTATTATTCCACTTTCAAGATCCTAAGGAATCCTGGCTTTTGCAGTTTAGGGAGAGGCATTTAGAATTCTCAGCCAGAGAGCTCTTCAGCCTCAGGGAACTACAAACTCAAGAATTCCACAAGATATTGAAAATGGAATAATAGCACTGTAACAGTGTAGTGCGGAACTGGCCTTAGAGCTCCCGGACCTTTGGCTGGGAAGACAGCTTGTGTCCCTCACCATTTGCTTGCCTAAAACAAACCAATGCAAGTCTGATCTTGTCTCCAGCTACAAGTTTGCAGCTACCAGTCACTATGACTGGCCCATGCTTTGCAGGCTATGTGAAAGTAAAGGGATCACAGTCTGGCCCTTTGTTTTGCCATTCTGATCTATCACCCTTGACTAAATATAGTTCTGGTCCATTCCCTCCAGGGTCTTATCCCTGCTGGGTTTTAAGAGGTTAAATTTGGTACCCATCCTTTCAGGATCAGGGTAGTTTCAACTGCATCAGCAAAGTGCATGGGTCCTCAAATTATTCAGAGGATTGGGCACTGGAGGTCATCAGTATACCAGAGATATATGCATCCTTTTCAATATTAATGTGTTGCACAGTTGTTTCTTTGTTGTTTCTTTTAGATTCTAGGTTACAGCCAGTGAGACATCAAATCCTGATCTTTGGCCAAAGCATGATCTATTGAGCAGTGTGCAAGGCCCATAGTTGCCACAGTTCCCATCCCACTAAGGACTGAGTGATCTGGTTATGGTTTTCATCAGCCATCTCCAGCCTGTGCAATGATCTGTTAGAAGAGATTTGTCAGCTTGCGATATTATCTGAGTTTAAATCAGCAATAAAGACCAGGTTCTTTTGGCAGGCCTATCCAGATTATTTTAAAGTTATGATTCTTAAAGTTTTTATTGATGGATTTCAACATGTATTGGTTTTAATATCCTCCTTTAACTGGTGTTATGTATTGTGATGTTATATATTGTTGCTGTTCCCTGCCTCGAACCACAGGGATTGGTGGGCAAGAAATAACAACAACAACAGTAGTAGTAAAAGTAGTAGTAGTCACACTTGTGATCATCAGTATGCACCAAGGATGGATTCAGTTCAGATGCCTCTTCAGAAACTGGACTTTGATTTAGACAGGAAAACTTTAGTCTAGGGATGGGGAATTGTGTCAGTCTGGCTTTCTCCTACACTCTGATATATTTAAATGCTTTCCCACCAAAATATGAAAATATTTACAAACTTTGGGAAATTCTTCAAAAGCAAACTGAAATGAATTTCACCTCCATTTGAATATGTTCAATGTGCACAATTAGTCCTAACACAGATAGGATGCCCTTTTTTTTACTTTTTTTTTTTTAATACGTGTTAAAGGTGAGAGTTGTCTAAGGGGGAAGGAGATATGATCCCTAGTTCAGTACCACAAACATGGCAGGATACATAAAGATTCTTGGAATGCAATAGTGCTCACCAGTGAAACATTTAACTTTCTTTAAGAAAGAACAGCAGTGACGAGATTAAATAGAATCTCAGTGACCTAAAGTCTCCTTATACACTTCCCTGACAAGACTGATATTCTTAAAGGTTACCCAACCTCTTCTTTTCACCTTCTTTTCATCATTTCCACACTGCACTGTTATAGTGCTATTATTCCACTTTTGACATCCTGTGGAATTCTAGAGTTTACAGTTTCCTCAGGCCAAAGAGCTCTCTGGTTGATTTTTTTTTTAAGTAATATTTTTTATTGATAAAACACATATACCTTGTATAGTTAAAGTATAGAGCATATGCCAATTAAAATATAGATCAAGGAACAAAGTTTATATAGGCACATAACTAAACAACAATATGAAGGAAAAAGGAGAAGGAGGAGAGAAAATGTAGGAAAAAACAACAACTTCAACAACTACTACACAACAATTACTATGAAAATGCACAACAATACACAACAACTACGATGAAAACACAAGAACTTCCACCTCGGATGAGGTAACTGCCTTAATAAAATCTCAATGCAAAAAAAAGTATTAACCTCTCTATCATCAGAAAAGGGAAAATACTACTTAGCCAAAGTTAAATAACCTTAAATCAACACGAACAATCAATACATTCCATTATCATACTGTCATTATCAGCTAATTAGTCCTGAAACTGTCACAAATAATAACATATAACCTTTTCCCTATACACTACAATGGTAATAGTGTTATTGTACTTCCCTAGTCCTTCCATGAAAAAAAAAAGACAACAAGCAACTTGTCCTCTGTTACTTTATCCTCCCACTGCAACGGTATCCAGGGAGTATTGTAATAATAAATACGTATCGAAAGAAAAATTTCCAATCTCATCCAACAAATAAAAATAAAAGTAAACCTTATATACAGATCAGAGGAGAACATAAGAATAATAGTTCTATATAGATTCAACATTGCAAGGCAGTTATCAGAATCTTTTTATTTTGGAGGAATATCACTAGCTGTTCCCAAACTTTATAAAATT
This sequence comes from Cyclura pinguis, assembly GCA_030412105.1. Lineage (NCBI taxonomy): Eukaryota > Metazoa > Chordata > Lepidosauria > Squamata > Iguanidae > Cyclura > Cyclura pinguis. The sequence goes on from CM059599.1 coordinate 208,081,059, forward strand.
TACTATCTATCTTGTTTTCTAATCTGTAGGTCATTTTATCCAGCTCTGCAATCTCCATGACTTTTTCCAACCATTCTTCGGTTGTGGGGATGGAGAGCGTTTTCCAAGCCTAGCAAAGACTATTCTGGCTGCCATGATAAGATGTCACATTAATCTTCTAATATGGAAGTCCAACCTTGGTTTGGATCTCCAAATACCCAATAAGATAAATTCTGGTATCAAATCTATTTTCTGGCTGAAAATTCTAAAGGTCCCTCCTGAAATGGCAAACCCCAGGATTCCATAGGATGGTGAAAGTGGAACAATAGCGCTATAACAGTGTAGTGTGGAAATGGCCTTTGTTATCTCACTGCTACAAAAGCTCAGTCCTGGTCTCTCCTGTCCACGCTTAGCTTAGCTTAGCTTGGCACCCTTAGAGAGCTTTCCTATCTCTAATGGAGTTCCTATAATAAACCTTTAGTTTGTTTTCTATAGCCATTGTGTTATTGCTTCTTAATAATAATAACTAGCCTCTGCACACACAGAAACAGAAACACTATCAGAATCAGTTCCAAATTTTTAAGAGCCCTAGACCTGGATGGATGAATCTGTCAGTTTCAGTTGTGTCTTCTATGTCCAGTTTTTAAAAGAAATCAAGTTCCTTCTATTCTGTGGAATACAAAGGAAATTGTAAATTTGGTTCTATACTTATCAAGAATGAACTGAAACAACATTCTCAGCTATCTCTCCTTCAGTCCTTGCTCAAGTTTAAAACCAAGTCTTCCTTAGGAATCTTGGATTGGTAATCTCTGCACTGATTTAAAAAAGAGGCTAGATAAATAGATGCCCTATCAATATTAATAGGAAATAAAATGGTGCCAAAAAAATAATCAAGCTGTAATGAATATAACTCCTTGACAAAAATGGACAAGTGGTTCAAGAAATCTCCTCTTCCTGATGAAGATGAAGCCTAACAGATTTGGGGCAAATAGCTGGAAGGAGGCAGTGAGGCATGAGTGTACGAAAAATATTTGATGTTTAGAGGGGATGTTTATCTTGTAAACTATAGCGTTTTGAATAGCTTGTATGAAAATTTCATGCATTATGGAGTTTCCTAAACTAAGTATTTGAAGACTCAAATCATATTCATGTGTTTGGAGAGACCCAGTGGAATACCAGGTCAAATGTTTCTACCTGATGCCTAAAACTAAGGGCATTTCCACACCATACTGTGATCTCACAATTTCTCAGCACCCTCCTGTTGGCGCCACTGCCAGAATGGTAGCAGGACCCAAACGCTTTCCTCTTCACCTGGCTGGCTGCCAGCAGATGGGTAATGTTTGGGATATGGTCCTTCCTTCTGCCATGCAGATGGCCTCTTCCTGTGCTGTACTGAGGAAGGAAGTGCTTGATAGTGCTTCTGCCCTTCCTACAAGGCCACCAGTGATGCACTTGTTGCATGAAAGGAGGCCATTACCAGATTTTTTCTCATAATAGTGTACTGTGCAATCACAATGGCTGGGAATGCGACAGGAATGGGACCCCTATGACATCATGCAATGGCACGTGTCGCAGACTGGCTTCAAAACGTCCCCATGCCAGGATGGCACTGTTCTGAAGAACAAATTTGGTGATGGCCAAGCACATTTCCAGAGGCACCACAGCATCAAAAGAGCCTTCTGTTAAGTCACCATCACAGAAGGCACATAGGGAAGACTGTCTGTAGTTGACCACGCGGAGTTGGCGTGGAAGTAGGCGCTGGTACTTTTAAAGTTAATAGCCTCAAAACATTCAAGGACAATAGGATAAAGTGAATTGTTAGCTTGGCAGGAGCACAGTCTGCTTGTAATTCTTTGTAGCCCTCTTCCTCCAAGAGTTCTACATGAAATTTTTAAGCAAATATTATCACCATCTATAACTGCTCCTTACTATTTCTAGCCTGTCATCTTTGGACAACAATTTTATCCCAATTTACAATATGTTGAACTTTACTTTCCTAGGTACTAAACTACAGAGTACTGAGGAAAAATAAAAAGCCAAAGCCAAGATTAAACCAAAGGATTTATCCCACCATTTTTATACCAGGAAGCTTTAAGAACAGTAAATAGAAATGTGGTGAAATAAAAACTGTAAAACATGCTTGCTCCACTTTTATGGTTACCTCATGTATGCTTCATACATTTTAAGCCAGTTAATAAACTTAAACTGCCTTGCCATCTGATTTAAAGCCACAATCCAGCACAAGATCTGGGTGGGATTTAGAGATGTAACTTTTCACTTATTGCTTATGTGCAAGAAAAAAAAATGAAAGTTTTCATTCTCCTAAACATGTTGATGAGAGTTTTTTCTGCCTTTCTGCATTTGTTGTATTTGGGGACTATTTTGCAAATAATAACAGCAACATTTGTTGGCACGGCAACAATTTATTTCTCTGTAATTTTCTTTTTTTTACACAAAATGGCTTTGAAAAAAAAATCCAATAAAAAGTGGAAGTGCCGGTCTCTCCTCCCACCCACAAACACATGCCAATTATTCAAAGATAAAACTTTTGCAGATAAAGTGTTTCAATGTACACATTGAAAATAAGTGACAATATGGCCATTTCCACACTAGACTGTTATAGTTCTTTGATTCCACATTCAACATCCTATGGAATCCTGAGGTTTGCAGTTCCGGGAGGGGTGGCCGGCCCCTCCTGGAACTGCAAACCCCAGGATTCCATAGGATGTTGAATGTGGAATCAAAGCGCTATAACAATCTAGTGAGGAAATGGCCTATAAATTGTAAATAAGCCATTGAACTGTAGCTGTCCAGCACACAAACTTGATCTTCTTTGGTTGCTGTTGATCTGGCAATAGATGGTATGCAAATGCCTCATTGCCAGCATGAATGATCTTCACCAAAAAAGGAGGACTTCCATCATAGAATCTTTGGTAGACCATGTTTTTGCTTTCACAAAGAACAGTTAATTTCCAATAGGGAGGTAATTTTTCCCTCAGGTCGCTATCACACTACACTGTTATAGTGCTATTATTCCACTTTAACTACCCTGACTGTGCCCTGTAGAATTCTAGGGTTTGGTGAGGTACTGGAAATTTCTGGCCAAGAATTCTAAATTCCCTAAACTGCAAATCCTATGATTTCATGTGATTTGCCATGGCAGTTAAAGTGGAATAATAGCACTATAACAGTGTAGTGTGATAAGGCCCTTAGTTTCTTCTCAAGGGTAGCAGTTAGCAATTTCAGCCATTTTCTTTCTGCTTCTGGATTTATTTAGCACAAAATTAGCATGTAGTTGTTTTACAGAGAAAAGTGCTATTTTCTGTATGGCATATGGCATTTTCTGCATGTAAAGGAATATTTCAATGCATAAATATTGATTTCTATGAATAAAATGCTGTTTTCTGTGCAGAAAACACTGTTTTCTATGCAAATAAATCATCTGCAAATTTTGCTTAGAATAAATCCCCAGTTGCCACATTCTCTGTACTGAAAACACCATTTTCCACACAAGAATTATTTTTTATATTTTGAAATATTATTTTTTGCACAGAAAATGCTGTTTTCTGTGCAAAACAACCATGTGAGAAATTTCCGCAAGATAAGTCCTGAACTGTGAAGATTCTTGTCAGTCCAAGATTCTTCTCATTGGAGTTTCTTAACACTTGAAAAACCTGGGGTTTTTTTAAACCATTTTTTCAAATATTTTTGAATATTCTTTCCATTCTTGATTCTCACTATCATCATGATTACCATCCATAGCTTCAGAATTTAAAATGGAAATTGACAGTGCTTTTTTGTTTGTGAAAATCCTACCATCAGCTCCCACTGAATTGAGAAAAAGTCAGGGCAGGGTTAAATTGTTTGCCACTTAATTCCCCTGAACTGCAGTAGACCATGCCACCCAATTTCAGATCCAAGAAGCCCACAGGAAAGCACAGGCAATGATCTAGTCTGGTAAGATTTTAAGCTAAAGACTGAGTGCCTATCATTCCATATTATATCTTCCACAGGTTTGGCTCAGGTTATCTGTAGGGACACATCCTCCTATAAAAGCTTGTCCATGTTTGGAGATCTGTGGGGAAGGTTCTTTTCTCTGCTCCCCCTAACCTCACAGGTACATCTCCTGGGAACCTGGGAGAGGTCCTTCTTGGCAGCTACCTCCAGGTTCTGGAACTCCCTTCCTAGAGAAATCAGACTGGCACATTCCCTGCTACTTTTCTGTAGTAAGGTGAATACTTTCATTTTATTGTTGTTTCAGCAAAGCTTTGAGGACTAATTGCTCAAGCGTAAAAGAGCCTTTCAAAATGTTCTGTCCTTTTATTTTCTTTGTAACAGTACTGCTTTTAAATGTTTTTAATTCTATTATTTAATATATTTTTGTATGATGTGGATCTTTAGGCGCATCTGTTGTTTAAGCCCTCTTGGGTCCTTGGCAGGGAAAAGATCTAACAATGAGAATATGAATATTCCACAGATACCTCCACCTTATTTCATAGCCATTATCTTATCCTAAGAAAGCAACCACTCAGAGGGTCTTAATCTTGCCAAATTTCAGCTAGATAGGTCTGGAAAGAATGGCGCCAATCATCTTAAAAGTTTGCCTTATTTTTTTTTAACATATTTGCATGAAATCTGGAGTCCTGATAACCACCTATGAGGGTACCGGTGAAAGAATTAACATGGAAACAGGGACAGGTTCCTGCACTGCAAACAAAGAAGAGCAGTTCAATAACTTTCAGCAAAAACTCACAACACGGACATGTGAAATGAAACAATCAGGTCAAGTAAGCCTTGCAAAGGTAAACAAAAACATTTTCAACCTTCAAAGGGCTAGTTGAAAGCTTATTCCAAAATGCAACCAGGGACACTTTTTTCCTCTCTCATTAGCCTCTTTCTTTCTTATCATTTCCCTTTTACAGCTCTATGCACTTTTTTAACATATTAGTGGAAGCTGATAAGGCAGGCTTATCTGTTCTTCTCCCTTTGCATGACATGCATGCTCAGTGAGGGCATGGAGCTGCTGTTTACATGGCCTATTGTACACACGCGCATACAGATACAGTAGGATTGGCTAGTGTTTTAACTTCATTGTAGTCGTGGAGGGATGAGGGGACAATGAGGGTGGTTTGCCCCAGGTGGCAATTGGGGGGGGGGGGTTCCAGCTCATAGTGCTGACCTGGCACTGTGGCCACACCCAATGCACCGTGGCCATGCCCTCATGTACTGTGACCACACCCCTACGCACCCTAGCCCTGCCCCCCACCTGCCTCCTCTCCACACACTCGATGCTCTGCCTCTGCTTCATTGAATTGTTTCCTGCAGACATGCTGCTGCAACCTGACACTAGAAATCTTGTTTCTGAAGCCCTCCTTCACCATTCTCCAAAGGCTGATTTAGCTAAAAACACTTTACAGCTAGACAGCAGATGAAGAAAAGGGGGCTGGGCAGGCATAAAAATGACTTTGTAAAGAGGAGCTTCTTTTTCAGAGGCTTTGTTAAATGAAGTATGGCTTTATAAATTTTGCTATAGAAACTTTTTTTCAGGTGTTGAAAAAGGAGTTAACCTTAAATGTGTGAGTGGATAGAGCTCATTTTTTAAAAAAAGCTTACAAATATTTATTGTCAATCAAAAAATAAAAAAGTTCTGAGGTTTTTAAAAATAGTTTTTATTGAAGAATTAATAAGTTAAAAAAAGAAATAACAGCAAAACAAGAAATAACACAAACCATATAACAGAAAATTAAAAGAAGAAACAAGAAATGCTCCTAATATATGTTAACCCAATTAAGTTATCAACAAAAGAAAGAAAAACAAGAGACACAACAATACATTACAGTACAACTTTTATATAACATCCAGAGAAAACACTTTTTTTTTCTGTCTGGAAAAAACTCCTGAGTTTTAGGAGGATCACAGATAGCCCTGTTTGTCCAACCAAAACATGGCTTTGAGTTCTACACCTCCTATATCTAAGGACTTTAAATGCTGACTTTGTAAAGCTAAAACCTTTGCTTCATGCATATGAACTCTATAATGTTTATTTAGCAAAGGTCTGAACATGTCTGCTAATCACTAGCATTGTCATAATCTTCACGTATCTCATGAACACAGGACATGTTTATAGCCAATTGTTGTTCTCTTTTGAAGAAAGATTATCAGTCAAATTTGTCCTGAGACACTCTGTCAATCAATCTTCCAATCACTTTAAGTATGCCCCCTCTCTTCCTCAAGACTGGGACTCAAGGTACTCTGTGAACTTCCATGTCTTTTTAAACCATTTTCTCAGACTGTGAAAACTAACTTTTGGTCCATGGAAATGGATTCTCTCAGAGTCTAAAACAGTCATATTGAAGCACTGGAAGAACAAATGCACAGTTCTCTTCTTCAGTGGACTATTTCCACATTTGAACATATTTAATATATATTTCAACTTCTCATTAGAATATCTTTGTATATTTGGTATTTTTTTTCTGTACATAAGTCTACATAAATGATTTCACATTGGGGTATTTCAGTCTATTAGCTGGGGGGCCTGCTCTTTTTGATTAATGTAGTTTCACTTCTTTTTCTTTCTTTCTTTTATTCTCTCAATATGATTTTTGAACAATAAAAATACGTAAAAAAGTTTTTTAAAAAGCAATTATCCAGGAAAAAAAAGAGAGAATAAGTGCATGGAAGCTTCAGTGCCATAAATGATTGTCTTGCGCAAAGCTCTGCACACATATTCCTCTGAAATTTGGTGAACTTGATCCTCATAAAAAAGGGCAATTTTCCAAACATGTTTTACTGAATTCTACCAAGGTGTGTGTGTGTGTGTTTAAAAAAGAAAAATCAGTAATTCTCTTTTTAAAAACACAGGAGTCATAGGAGGAGGGGAAGGAAGGAAAAGAGGAGAAATATAGAAGGAAGGGGAAAAAAGTGAGAGAAGTTGAAGAAGAAAAAAAGGTGAAAGCACACTGAAGAAGGTTTGAGTACGTTGCGTAAGTGAGTGAGTGGTGAAGAGAAAGGAAGAGGGAAAAAAGGAAGAGCAAGAAAGGAAGGAAAGGAAGGAAGAATGAGAGGAAAGAAAGAGGAGAGGGAAGAAGGAAGGAAAAGAAATCCAAGAGAAGAGCAAGAAGAAAAGAATAGAAAAGTGGTAAAATGTATGGTGTTAAGACAAGGAACATGAATCAAGAATCCCACAACACACAAAGTAAAAGAGCATCTATTGATGAAGGTGTACCCTTTTATATGACAAAATTTATGGAGGAAATGAGAGACTTCAGAAAAGAAACAGGAAAAGTGTTGGAAGATCTAAATACAAAGTTTAACACCATGCAAGGAATTATGCTACAAGTCAAGAAAGTTGTGAATAGAGAAAACATCCAGATGTTGAAAAAAGAAGTGCAAGACTTAAGTTTAGAATTAGAGAGGCAGTTAGACCGACAGGTATTAATAGAACAAAGGGAAAAAGAGTTGTGGTTGAGATTTAGAGGTGTTACAGAAAGCCCAAATGAGAATATAAGGAAGAAAATAATTGAGGAACTAGGTAAGAACTTGGATGAAAATGAAGAGTTTCTGGAGATTGAAGTGGATCAAGTATATAGAGGTAATTCCCTTGCAGCAAAGAAAAGGAACCTCCCAAGAGATTTAATTGTACAGTGCATGAGGAAGATAATAAAAGATCATATTCTAGAAGTACATTACAACAAAGGAATTTAAATTGATGGAAAACCAATAGTAATACTAAAAGAAATCCCAGCACAACTGTTAAAAAAGAGGAAAGACTATTCCTTCCTTGTGGAGGTATTGAAGAGGGAGGGAATCCCCTTTAGCTGGGACAGAACTGAAGGGGTGAACTTCACCTACAAAAAGGAAAGGTATGAGATAAATTCTACAGAGAAAGCCACTGATTTTCTGAAAAGAAATAAGAAAAATCTATGAAAGGTGACTAAAAACCAAGAGGAAATTACCATGGACTTGAGTGATAGCTACACCCAGCAAGAAGGCCTGAATCCAAAAGGTGAAAGAACTCAAAAGAAAGACCAGAAGGAAAGGAAGGAGAGAAAGATTCAAGAAGAAGTGAGCCTGTTGGATCTGGACACCTCAGATAAGGAAAAAGGGCATAAGGAAAAGAGCAAGAGGTAACATTGAAAAGAATAAACTGGCCTAACTAGTGAGATAGAGAAGATTGGGAATAGATTAGGAGAAAGGAAAGGATAAGGAAAACAGGGGGAAGACGTTATAGGAATAAAATATGTAAAGAAATCAGAAATTCATTGTATTGATATAAATATATCAAAGAAGGATTTAAATATAAACTGTAAAATAGTATATAAAATTGGTGATATAAATGGATTGTCTTACTTGGAATGTGAAAGGTTTGAACTCATTAAAAAAAGGGAAACTGATATTTCATTATCTACAAAAATTAAAACTAGATTTAATATGCTTACAAGAGGTTAGAGTTACAGATAAATATATTAAATTGTTAGCTCAGGAACGATTAGGAAAAGAATTCATATCAGCTGGCCAAAAAAAAAAAAAATGGGGTAGTTCTATATATTAAATCACATTTAGAACCTAATTTGAAGTTTTCAGATAGAAAAGGAAGATATATAGGGGTTGAAATTAAGATAAACAGTTGTAAAATGCTAGTGGTAAGAATTTATGCACCAGTAACTGAGAAACATACATTCTATAAAGAATTGAAAGATGAATTAATAGGGTTGGATTACGAATGCTGGTGTATAATTGGAGATTTTAATGGGGTGGTAGAGCCACAGCTAGACAGACTGTCAACTAAAGCAATACAGAAAAATCAAGGTAAACTAGCAAAAGAATTTTTTGAATTAACTAATGAATCAGGTCTAATAGATTCTTGGAGATTAAAAGAAGGAAATAGAAAAGAATTTACTTTTCATTTGGATGTGCATAATTCTCTGTCCAGAATTGATATGATTTGGGTCTCTAAAAATGTAGGAGGTAGTTTAGGGAAAATAGAAATTCTACCTAAAATTAATATCAGACCATAACCCAGTCAGGTTAACCTTTAGGAGAAGAACACAAACCTATAATTGGCAGTTGAATGAAGCTCTACTTTACAAAGAGGAAGTGGTTAATCAATGCAAAGAGGTACTTACTGAATATTTTAATTTAAATCAGGGTAAAGGTGTAGAAGATACTATAGTATGGGATGCCGGGAAAGCGGTAATGAGAGGGACTGTTATGAAACTAAATATTGACTGGAAAAGAAAGAGGTAAAAGAAGTTAGATGAGATTACCAAAGAAATAAAGAAGAAAGAAGCAGAGCTAGTTAAGAATCCAAGGAATAATAAAGTTTTAGAACAAATAAAAATGTTGCAAAAACAAATAAAAATAACAATGGTAGACGAAATGAGAAAGAAATTAGATTATCTAAAACAAAAAATTTTTGAATATGGAAACAAACCAGGGAGATGGCTACTATATAAACGTAGGAAAGAGAAGGCTAAAAGGATGATTGTAAAATTAAAACAGGGAGATAGAATAATAACCAATGAGAAAGAATTATACAAAACATTTCACAACTACTTCCAAGTATTATATAAGAGACAAGGGACTACAGAAATACAAATAAACAAATACATTCAAAAACATGATGTTTTGAAATTTACAGGAAAACAAAGGGAGGAACTTAATAGAGTAATGACTATTGAAAAAGTAAGAAAGGCAATTAAACAATTTAAAAGAGGTAAAACCCCTGGTATTGATTGCTTGACTGCTCTGTATTATAAAGTATTTTGTATGGAATTGGAAAAACCCCTACAAAAAGTTATGAATGATATTTTAAAAACTCAGAAAATTCCCAAGAGCTGGAAGGAAGCAAACACGAGGTGATATCAAAAGAAGATGAAGATCTATTACTGATTAAAAACTATAGACCTATTTCTTTATTAAATGGATTGTTACCGAAATGACAAATTAGATACAATATTAGAATGGTACTAGACATATTAGAAAACTGGAATTATCACAATCAAATTAAAGGAGCATTGATATTTTTAGATGTGGAAAAAGCTTTTGACAATGTTAATTGGATGTTCTTAATTAAAATGTTAGAAGCAATAGATCTGGGGAATAAATTTATGAATTGGATTAAAGCAATATATTCCTCACAAAAAGCTAAAATAATAATAAATGGAAGCTCAACAGAATATATTAATATAGAAAAGGGTACCAGGCAAGGGCGCCCTCTCTCACCTCTACTCTTTATTCTTATATTAGAAAGTCTAAATAGAACAATTAGGAATAATAGGGATATAAAAGGAGTAAAGATAAGAGGGGAGGAATTTAAATTGAAAGCCTTCGCGGATGATATAGTTCTTATTATAGAAGACCCAAATAACTGCATAGAATTGTTAATATCGATAATAGAGGAATTTGGTAAAGTTTCTGAATTTAAAGTCAATATAGATAAAACTAAGATATTAACCAAAAACATGAATAAGAAAGAAGTGTATAGGAAATCTGGCTTTGAAATTGTAACGGAAGTTAAATATCTAGGGATAGTTCTAATAACAAAGAATCAACATTATATGAAAGTAATTATGTTAAGACTTGGGAAAGTGTAAAGAATGACCCTAAGAAATGGCAAAAAATTAATATTTCGCTACTAGGGAGAATATCAGCAATTAAAATGATGGTTCTACCGAAATTTATATATCTGTTCCAGACAATCCCAATAATTTTCTCTAAAACCCCTTTTATAAAATGGCATAAAGAAATTTCAAAATTCTTACAGGCCAGGTGAAAACGAAGAATAAAATGGAAAAATTTAATAGACGCCAAAGAGCAGGGAGGACTTGGAGTCCCTGATTTGAGAATATATTTTGAAGCATCATGCCTAGCCTGGTTAAAAGAATGGATTCTGTTAGAAGATAAAAGATTACTAGAGCTGGAAGGTCATGAGTTAAAATTTGACCGGCATGTTTACTTGTGGTATGGGAAGATGAGAATGAATACGTGATTTAAGAATCACATTGTAAGGAGATTGATCTTTAAAATCTGGGAGAAATATAAAAACAGATTTGGAATGAAAATTCCAGGATGGTTATCGCCACAAGAGGCATTTTATACAAGGGAGATGGGTAGTTTGAAAACATGGATAAGATATGGTGATATGTTAAAAGAGAGTGGAGGCAGCTGGTGTATTAAGGATATATACAGTTTGGAAACAGAAGGATTTAAAATACAATGGTTAACATATTATAAACTAAGGGAAAAATTTAAAGAGGATAATAAGAAATATGGCTTTGAGAGATCTAAAAATGAGTTTGAAAAAATATTGTGTGCAGAAGAATCCCACTTAATTTCAAAGATATACAATTTATTATTAAAAATGAGTACAAAGAAGGAGCAAATAAAAGAAAATATGATTTATTGGGCCCAACGTATAGGGCATAATATAGAACTAGATCAATGGGAAGAAATATAGGGGAGAGGATTGAAATTTACTAAATGTAATGACCTTAAGGAGAATTTGTATAAGATGATATATAAATGGTACCTAACCCCTAGTAAGTTGGCTAAAATGTACCAAAAAAAAAAAAAAAAAGAATAGTCAGTGCTGGAAGTGTAAACATCATGAACGCTCCTTTTATCATATGTAGTGGCAATGCCGGAAAGTAAAGAAATTTTGGCTAACAATTTGTAAATATATCCAAAAGATGTTAAAGATTGAGATTGTATTCAGACCAGAACTCTTCTTTCTTAATATGATGGATAAGACAGACAATAGGGAAAAATATCATGGGAATTTGATAAGGTACATGGGAATGGCAGCTAGAATTATATACGTAGAATATTGGAAATGTAAGGGAATTCCGAGAGTGAGTGAATGGTTAAATAAATTAATAGAATTTGCAGAAATGGATAAATTAACATTATTGAGGAAGAATTCGATTGAACCTTTTTTAAAGATATGGAAGCCTTTCACAGACTACGTAAGAAATAAAAAGGGAGACTTAATGGTTAGTGGCTTGGATATATAAATGTAAAGTTTGATCAGATTAGATAGTAAGGGGAGTTAAAAGTAGTTAAATTAACTATGTTGAAATATTGGTATTTACGTATAAGTTACCTGTATTTGTATTAGAATGAGGTGTGCAATTAAAACTGGATTTACAACCGACCGATGAAGAAGCCAGGAAGGAATTTAGATGTTATTTGTTAGTACTTTGTAATATTCTTTAAATGTCCTTTTTTCTTTACTTATATGCATAACTTTAGTATGTCCCAAACCATATACCATATACAAACTACGGTTGGGACTGCAGATAAGTTTGTCTTCTTTTCTTATATAAGTTAATGTTATTGTCATTGTTGTTGTTACTATTGTTAATGTTGTAAATGTTGTTTTTGTTGTGTGAGTGGGTGGGCGGTGGGTGTTTGGGTATTGTCTTTCTTTAATGCGTGTTTTTTTTTTCTTTTTTCTTTTTCTTATGTTTGTATCTATTAAATCAATAAAGATTATTTAAAACAACAACAACATAGGAGTCATAGGCCATTTCTGTATGAGGCGAGGGAATCGCTCTGTGCCGTTACTCACAGGATCTTCTGGCTCCTCAGTCTGGTCCAGGGTGAATCGGAGCAGTGCGAGGTCTTAGATCCTCACTGCTCCAGCTTCCAAAATGGCGGCTTCCAGTTGGTTGTGGGTCCCGACCAACCGCGAAGCTTGCCACACCGAAAGCCCCCCCTCCGCAGATTGCAGGCTCGCATTAGTGTGAGCCTGCGAATCTGCACAATGGAGCAGGCACGCAATGGCATGCTCCAGAAAAAAGAGAAACCTCTTTTTTCCGGTCTTTAAAAAGCATACTGGAGGACCAGTTGGGGGCGGAGGTGCAGCTCTCCGGTAAGTAGTCCGAACCTAATCCGCTCCGAGGTGCAGACGACCTCCATAGAGGACGCACTGCACCATTTTAATTCCCCTGTGGGGAAAAGGCCATAGTACACTCCTGCAAATCTGCAGATTGGTAGACATAACACTAATTAAGAGGTTAATCTTTCTGAAAATTTTGCCCAATTATTGACAGACGAAAGAAGCCATTTGTTGATTTCTAATGATAGTAAACGGGAAGCATGAAGAGTGAAGTTGCCAAGCTTAGGTTTGGATTTCCACCCATATCAAATGGGGTAGACTCCATATCAGTTTGGTCCAATCTAAATCTTGTGGTTGTTGAACAGTCCTAAGAGAAAGCCACCAGTAATAATGCGTAAGCCCCATTCCCAAAGGGATTTCTCTTGCAATGAAAGTCAGGGCAGTTTGCTCAGGGATTTTATAGGAAGCTATAGGAGTCACAACAGCAAAAATAGGAAGAGGAGAGGCAGAATGGGTACTCATGTAGGCAGCACAATTTTCAATGTATTTCTAGGCCCAACTCAAAATGTTGGAAATTAGCAGTAAAGTCCTATATGTCCCAGGAGAAGTAAGATAGCTGAAGAACAGCCTCAGCCCACATGAAACTGTCTGTCAACTGAATTCTGCCTCAGAGGCCCTTAAGCCAAGAGAGGAACATTTGAGAGTATGAAACAGAGCCTTTAAAGTGGTAGCACTTCAGATGTAGAACTCCCTTCCCCAGAGAGGTTAGATTGGCCCTTTTGGGAAGTGGCTGTATTTGTAGTGAGCAGCTAAGACACTTCTGCTCAGCTAAGCTTTGAACACATATTTATTTTGCCTGTTGTGGATTTCTGTTTTTAACTTATTTCAACTTGGGCTTCTTTTACTGTTATGTTTCTAATTATAAAAATTTAAACTGTTGTAAGCCTCCTTGGAGCCCCCTTTTAGGGATGAAGGGTGTATAAAAACATTTGTGTAAATAAATTAAACAAACAAACAGTATGTGGTTATCCATACCAAGCGGAAAATGAAAAGTGAGAATTAGCCCTGAGAGGCAGCCCAAAAGGCTCAGTAAGTGAGAGCAGACATGAGCACATCTCTGGCATACAATAATGAGGCACAGTGGAGCAGAAAATCTGAAGAGCATGCTGAAGATGGCTGAGACCAAGAAAGAAAATACTATTCCACCAACAGTAGGTTTAAAGATGTAGTTCTTCTTCAGATACAAATCTCTCTCTCTCTCTCCCCCCCTCTCTTTCACTCACACACACACACACACACACACACACACACACGAGATCTCTTCATCTGACCCCTTGGATTCTATGCCATGTCTTATGAACCACAACATCTAATACCATTTGGAAACTTCAGGGGAGCTTTATTTGAAATGGAGCACAGCAGGAGAGAATCTTTTAAAAGGTGTTTCAAATGTTAAAAGGATTATAACAACAAAGGGATCCCGGCTATAAGTCAGAGCACATTAAAATGCTAAAGAGCAGTGAGTTAGTGAAGTTGAAGGTATATAGCAGTAAGGTGAACAAAAAACCACATTATGCTAGCCAACCCATTGTATTTCTTGGGAACCAAAGGGCAGTGTTGCAAAAGCCTTATCTTTACAGTCAAAAAAAAAAAAAAAAAAGGAGCATTTTTTATTTTATTTTAAATGAGCACAATCTTACATCACAAATATAGTTATGATGCATAACTATGGCCCTTTTCGCACCTTACCTTTTTGTGGAGGTGAGGGGCGGTGCTCACGCGAGAAGCCTTCGGAGGAAGGCTTTCACGTCCCTGCTGCTGCAGCAGCTTCCTGGTCACGCGAGTGCCCTGCCTGTGCCTCGTCCCTTCCTTCCGCAGTGCAGCCTGGGAGCTGTAGGCTGCACTGTGGCAGGAAGTGCAACTGGCCCGGCTCCAGAGGCTCCGCAGGGCAGGTAAGTTCGCCCCAGGCCCCTGACTGGTGCGCAAGAGCACACCATTTTCGGCTAAAAGCCAAAAATTAAAAGGTGCATATGCGCTGCGCATCACGCTCTTGAGCGTCGCGTAAATGTGAGTGCGTCATGCAGACCACTCCTCACATTTACACAATGCTCAAGGGGCCCTTTCACTTCCAAAACACCGTGCGAAAAGGGCCTATGTATTGTTTACTGGCCTGACTTCCCAAAACTTCCTTTACAGCCAACAGCCACACTTAGGGCCTTTCCTTATAGTACTATTATTCCCCTTTCAATATCCTGTAGAATTCTGGGGTTTGTAGTTTGCTGAGGCCAAAGAACTCTCTGGCTGAGAATTCTCAATCCTCCTCCCTAAACTGCAGACCCCAGGATTCCATAGGATGTTGAAAGTGGAACAATGCCACTATAACAGTCCAGTGTGGAAAAGCCCTGAGTGATACAGGTCTGTTCTGCTGGTGATTAGGATACATTTTCCACCCCCTGACACCAGACATCTGTGGTACAATGAAGATTTGCAATGGGGGCTCTGCTTTTTCATTATCACACTGTAGCTCACTGTTGGGAGCAGGCTGGAAACATCACCTAGTCACCAGCAGAACAACTCTCTATCACTCAATGTAACTACTGGTTTTTATGATATTCTTTTGGGGGGGGGCGGGGTGGATCTGCAATTGGGCCTATACTACCATGATTACAAACAAAAATACCAATCACATATAAATGCATAAGTCTAGCTTCTTGTTTCTGTGTGCTATTACCCTAAAAGGTGGGGGACTTTCAGGTACACCAACAGTGCCAGAGTCTCCTTAGAATCTGGGGAATTATTAGCTCAAAGGAAGCCTGTGAGAGGAGGTAAAAACATCAAGATCTTTTCACCTTTGTATACTAGTACTAACTGTAGAGATGACTCCAGGTAAAAGCTATAAGAGTATGTTATTGGAAATTAATAGATACATACAAGAAATTGAGCAGCCTCATGAACTATACAAGGTTGTTGAAGGAAAAGGTGAGAAAGGTTGGATAGAGAGAGATTTTTGGGTAGAAGGGGTAATTTTTATCCATCCTAAAGCAGAAGATTGAAGAGGAGTGGCTGAAACAAGAGTCTGAGGGTAGTACAGAGAAACAGAAATCTAAGGGACCACGTGTATCATGATCCCCAACATACTACAAATTATCTGGGCTGAATTTTTATACACTATAGGTATCCTGAAGGAGTGTGTGTGGACAAAGTTGTAATTGCTTTCCCACAAACTGATAAAAGAGTCTGGAATGGACTGGTTCTCTTTACTCTAGTGGACAAAACATTGATGAGCATCTTGACAATCTCTTAGCGTTTTGGCCAGGTAAGGTGAATGGGGAAGATCTCAGTACAATATGCTCACACTAGGGGTCCTGACTGCTTCACCTGGGCAGTTTCATCTTCTATTGTTTCAAGGAGTGCTTGTTCCTTACAGCCTTTTGAAGGAATCATCCCCAGCCCATCAGTGCTGGGCTTTCCTAATTTACAGTGCTTCTCCAAACATGCCTTCAGCCATAAATATATTTAATTTATGAAAAATAGCATACCTTTCAAAATGGGAGTTTTGGGAGTAGTAACACGGCCTTCAAGTTTTTTCCAACTTATGGTGACCCTAAAGTGACCCTATCACAGGATTTTCTGGGGCTGAGAGTGTGTGATGCACCCAAGGTCACCCAGTGGGTTTTCTTGACCGAGGGCGGAATCAAACCCTTATCTCCAGGGTCATAGTCCTATGTTCAAACCACTACACCTCACTGGCACTCTAAAATTAGGTTACACATTCATAAGAGGATACCAGCCCATATTTATATCCTTTCTTATATCTGAGGTTCTCAGGGCAGCATACAATAACATCTATTTGAGCAATTTAAAACAGTTGAAAATAACAAAAGATAAATTATAGGCTAGATAGAATATTAAACCAGTTAGTACGTACAGAAGGCCAGTTTAAAAACAGACCAACTCAAAACTGCCCACGCATGCAAATTCAGATGAAACCAATCCTTCCCTCAAAAAAATTAACAAAAAGCCAGATTTTTACCTGGTTCTGTAATGACAGCAGCATTTGTGGCTTCAGGTCTCTAAGTGGAGGATATTTCATAACTGAGATGCCTCAGAAGAGATGGCCTTCTCTCTCATATGGGAGTATGAGTATTAAGCAATGATGGAGAAAGCCTGAAGCATTCCTTCTCCCAGCAGCCAAGTTCTGCTTCCAAAGTCCCTGTTTGCTAAACAGTTTTTCCTATGAAAAAAGATGGATGCATGGGTTTAATTAAGATATGCATTTGGCAAGCATTCTATTAAGCAGCTATGCTGGAAATGCTTTGATGACATATTCCCTCATGGCAGAGGGTTGGACTTGATGGCCCTGATGGCCTCTTCCAAATCTACAACTCTATGATTCACAAGTTAGGCTTACAACCGCATAACTGTTTGGATTATACATTCATATTTACAATTGCGGCACCATGGCCACAATCACAAATGTCCCCAAAAGCCACCTTAAAATCCAGACAGCCATACCAACAGAGGGAGTTCTTTGGGGTGGTGAGCTGGGTGCTGAAAAATGATGTCCCCTCCTGCCAGAAAGCCATAGTGTAATGAGGAGTTGTGACAGGATTCTGTGATAATCCCCTGCTTCTGCTTGTTGCACTTCTGCTCACTGGCAGAAGAAAGCTGCACGTGCTATACTTTAGTACACTTTTTACTAGCAACACCGAATTTCATCCCTTGGTAAGGCTGCCTAGATTTTAAGGTGGGTTTAAGGTATTGTATCAGAAGATGGACCATGGCCACGACCTCACAACTACATGTCCAATGTAGAAGCATTAGCGTATTTTGTAGTTAGGCTCCAAACTACAAAATCTGTTATTTGAGCAGCATGCAATTCTAAATATTCACAGTATTAATTTATGAGGAAGAGTCAAATGCTCCTCCAATACTGTTTAATATGATTAATGCAACATCAATTGAAAACTGTTTCTACAGTTCTTTCCTATTCCTAGTCAAGTTACATCAGATTACGTTCAGTTAATGTGACTGCTAAGCATGAACAGACAAAATATATTCAGGCATTATTTTCTCTAGCCCAGAAGCCCCATCACTGCATTAAACAACACTGCAACCCAAGAACTCTCTTATATTATCATCATCTCTCATAGTAAAGTCCATGCTAAGGATGCACTTAGAACCCAGGGTCAACCTCACACATCAAGCTACATGTACTTTTGTCACATTATGCTCTATATACCAAATATGTGTGAACATAAAAGAGGTCTGACTTTCTCTACAGCAATTTTTGTTGTTTGTTTTGAAATCTGGAATACTGCCGTCAGGCTCCATAAAATGTTGCAGTACAAGCTCATTGAGTGCTCTTTGTCTACTTGAATTTCTGGTTTAAAACAGAGGTTTAGAAACTGCAAGTTTGAGGTAGCAAGTTCAACTAATACAGTTACCTGAAACAAGGTGTTGGGCTCTTTTGAAGTAAAGAGGGTGAATCAAAATTACATTTCAAAAGTAAGATCACTGGTGTAACACAGAGACAGCGCTGTTGTGGTGTAACACATTAGTGTAACGCAGAGGTATAGGTGGCTTCAATGTCACATAGTCTGGAATGTGTGCAGTGGCTCATAGCAAACACTGTTTAAAAGTAGCTTTTTGAGGGGTTGTCTGCAGACAAAGGCCATTTCTGCACAAGACTGTTTTAGTGCTATTGTTCCACTTTCAATATCCTGTGGAATCCTGGACTTTGCAGTTTACTGAGGCCAAAGCATTCTCTGGCTGAGAATTCTAAATGCCCATCCTTTAAATCATTAAAGTGGAATAATAGCGCTATAACGGTCTAGTGTGAAAATGACTAAAGAAGCAAGCAAACATAGGATTAGGGAGCTTGAAAGTGCCTTATGGAATGCAGGGTGCCTAATTCTAGAATAGAGAGCAAAAGCTTTAAACTAGACCAGGGCTACTCCAAGTGGTTGTCCATGGACTGATACTGGTCTGTGAGCCATCACCTGCTGGTCCATGCTGAATTTCCAGGAAAGCAATAAACTGTAGTAGCCAATGGGCAAAAAATATGATACTGGTCCTTGGTGTATTTGAAGAAAATGACTGTCTCCTCATCAGATTATCTGAAAAGAACTGAACTAGAGCGCTTTTGCCTCACTTCAAGCAGTGAAGAACATAGCATGTTTTAGCATGCTTTATTTTGTCACTGGTCATTGGGAGGTAAACAAAAACTTAATTTGTGAGTCTGGTTGATAAGATACACATCTCTGAGAAAAATTCCACCGTGGGAGAAAAACATGGGTTTATCACTAAAATATACATTATCCTTCATATCTAGTTTGGCCCTCAGATACTGGTGGGCTCTTCTTTATTACAGGTTTTTAGGCACAGGTTGGACGTCCATTTCTAAAGGGTGCTGTAACAGAAGATTTCTGGAGTTGGCAGGGGACTGGGCTTGATCACATCTGGGGTATTTTCCAGTTCTGCTTTTCTGTATGATTTCACTGAATATCATCTTAAAATCTTGGGATGTGAAGAAATGCAAATAGAAATGAAAAATAACACAAAAAATTCCATCCACCTCCAGTAAAGAGCTGTGTCCAAACACCATATGGAACCCTGTGTTGTAACTGTGTAAAATCTGCCTTGCAACAAGACTTACTTTCTTCTCAAGGAAACAAAAAAAAAGAGTCACTTAGGTATTGAACTATATCTAAGTGGAAAGTATTGCCTGCAGGCTCTCTGTGTGAAAGCAATTCCATTTAACACAGTTGCAAGGTACATGTTTGCCCCAAGTCAAGTAGCAATGCTGCACTGGGGCACAATCCCACCTGTTCCACTGCAGGGGGTCTACGAAGCAAAGTCAATAGAATCTGTCTGCCTGCATTATGCTCTTGATTGCACAGGGCATTAGAAGTAGTGAGAAATAAAGGAAATGTTCAATCTCCCTTCTCATGCCCTGAGACATCACTGAAGTACATTGGGTATAGAGGGTTACACAACTGTCTAAAGCCATAGCCTGCTAATACTTATTAAGAGAAAGCAGTCCAGCTTGTGCAAAAATCCTTGAGTGTTTCCATTTAACACTATGGCTATGTGAATTGTTGTCAAGCTTTTTCCCCACATGTCAGCGTCACTGATCTTTTAACACTTGTTCAGCTGGATCAATACTAGAACAAAGGCAGCTCTCTGTTTCTAAATGCAGGTGAAAGAGAGAGGAAGAACAGGGAAGTGTCCCGTGATATCCTGCTCTGCTCATTGGGTTGTTGCCAACGGCCAGGCTCAAGGTTTTTTGGGAAACCTCCAGTTTTTATTTTTCCTTAAATGTTATACTTTGAAATTCATCTTGGTACTTACTCTTGGAGCACTGGGAAATGTTTTGATTTTATTCCTAAGGGAAGAAAAGAGACAGAAATGTCCTCCATGAGTCGGAAGGGAACTTTGGAGCCTCAATGAATTATTTTGAAATCCTAAAATTCACCTTATATACTCAAAGAAAAATATATTTCTTGCCTTGAGAAGTCTGGAGAATGTACAGTCACAAAACATTCCTCAAAGTGTTTTGTAGTGGTTATTCTAGGATCTCCACCAAGGGAGCTTACATGGTCCCTTTCCCTCTTGTCTTTCCATCTGCAGATGAAACACATTTTTTTTGATTCAGGCAGACTTCCCACAACTGACAGGTTGTGTGGGACAGGGCTTTTAATGAATGAATAGAATTATATCATCATAAAATCAGAGACCCTTCCCACAGGAGACTCTCATTCTGGCATGGAGATGGAAGAGCAGCAGAACTGCAATGACATTCCTGCATGACATGGTGGTCCCATCCTTCTATCTTTGCCAAGTGATACAATTGTGGACTAAATCATTGATGAATTTTCCCCATCAATGACCTGTGAATGTGCTACCATTCTGCACTTACCTGGCCTGCGGAAGCCCCAGAAGTGCAATAGAGGTCCTTCTTGCCCCAGAGCAGCCTAGGAAAATGCCCGGCTGTACTGTGGAAGGAAAAGGAGTGTCCAGCATGCTTCCTTTGGCAGGAAGCCAGCCAATGAAGAAGGGAGCGCTCCTGTAGCAGTCCTTTCTTGTCAAAGCCGCTGCCAGGATCTCCACCAGGGGATGATGATATGAGGTAGGGAGTGGAAAGGGCCATAGAATTGGAATGGGGCTCAGGCAAGATCTCCGGTGAGAACATTCTCAACAGATAGCTGTCCTTTAGTGCCTCAAAATTGTTTTTAACTCAGATGTGTTTTAATATCACACTGTATTTGTGTTTAAACTTCTGTGTTTCTGTCTGTATAATTTTATTTAATCATTACACCTCTAAATCACCACTTGGGGAAAAAGATAGGATAGAAATCAAACGCACCGATCAAACACATAAATAGTGGCAAAGGATCAAAAAAAAGATTCTCTCTCACATGCATACACACACATATACAAGATGGTCCTTACTCTCCCTGCTGAACAAAAGAGGGGAATGCGCCTGCTTCATACTTCACGGTAAGGACAACATGAGTAGTGATTCCTCCAGTTGAAGGAAAGCCAGAGCCAGGCCAGTGCTATAAAAACCCAGTCTGAATGTTACTGGGATAATTCCTTTTAGTGGTTTTGTTCTTTTTTAAAAAAAAAAAATTGTGAACTACATTGAGTTCCAATTTTGGAAGAAAGGCAGAATACTACTCCTACTGCTATTAATGTGATGAACCACCCATGCATTTCACCCCATTATTGTGTATTATCACAGCAGAGTGAGTCTGTCATAAATTTCATTCTCCCAAGTAAGACTATATCTTTTTTCCCCTTTCTTGCTGAAAGGAACTCATCAAAAACTGTGCACTTTTCAAAGACTATTCACAGTTTGTCCCTTTTTTTTTCTGTGCTAAAAAAATGCATGGGGGGACAGAAACAGGAAACAGTATCTTCTATGAAGAAATCAAGTTTTTGACACAGGAAAATGCTGTGTTATGTGTGGGAAATTTGTTTTCTACACAGAATATCTTGTTTCCTGTGCAAAAAAAAAAAAAAAAAAAGGGGACGAGAAAAGAAACCAAAAAATTTGCATTTTTCAGGAAGAATAACTCCTGAACTGACAAAATTTTCACCTATCTAGGATTCCTCTTGTCAATGTTTCCCTGTACTTGAGAAAACTATTATACAACACTTAAAAAAAAAAGAATATTCTTTCTATCTCTACCAGTTAGTACTTTCTAAACTGAATGAGACATAGTGGCAAGACTATCATGCACCAGTGACTGTGGTGTTCCTTGTCTTTGCCTTGTGGTGACACGTCACTACCTAGGATGCAATCCACTGCCTTGAGCAAACAATGCATTCAATATCCCTTTTTCTGGGTAATCTTGCCAACAGGATCTTCACAACTTCCAACTCTTGCTATTAGCAGTGTAAGTTATGTCCCTTTAAATTCCTGAGCAAGTCAAATATTTCTTATGTCAGTGCCCCCAAAGAAAGTGGTTGCAAAACTCAACATTCAACAACTATGTGCTAAACACTAAAATATACTTTTTCCTCATTCATTTCCTGTCTAGATCCTGGCTGCTCTCTCTTTCGTCCTCTTTACACCAATCATTCCAGACTTGTCAATCACTGAACACAAGAGATGGAAAGAATATTCATTACTATTCATTTTCCTCCAGAAAAAAAGAAAGAAAGAAAAAGATCCCCTACTCCTGATAAACTTGAATGAATAGAACACAGCTGTGACAAAAATTCTTCACTGTTGCAAAGTCTTCTTGGCAAATTATTCTGTGCAAAAATATGTGTTTTTTGTGCCCCAAATCCATAGTTTTGTATAGAGACCATGTTTCCATCACAAAATATCATTTTTTGTGTGTAGAATACTGTTTCCTGCACAAAAACATGGCTTTTTTCTTGCACGTACATGTTCAAACATGTACAGCATACTTTCCCTTATACTCTCATATAGTCAGTATAATAAATCAGGTTTTAAATACTTGAAAACATGCATAGGAGAACCACTACTCAATTGGGCATGTCCTTTTGGGCACATGTATGTGCACAGTGCTTAGAGATGTGGGCATGTTGTCCACATGCAACAGTGATGTAAAAACCATGAACTCACAGCAATTCCATCTGCTATCTGGTATGTTAAGTTGGTTTGAATGGTCACATCTTTCCACCATAGCTGGAACTCATGTCTTCTCTTAAGACTGTACATGGAAAACATCAGTATAATATTTATATAACCATGGCAATTAAAAAATGAAACAGAAAGAAATTCCCGAATCTTTAAATTGATTACAAACTGGAATAATATTTAGAATTTGTGAGACGGAGAAAGGACAGAAAGCAATTCATCTAGTTTGAAATTGTTCTAAAACAGGCATTTTTTATGTATTTAATGAGATTGGTGGGCATCCTGCTAGTTATTTACAGTTATTAATCTAACTTTTTATCATGTAAAGATGAATTGCAAAACTGAGAAATTATTATATGTTTAGGCAGGGAACAGAGATGGAGTTACATCTCTGGGACCACTGTGCTAACGGAATTAACAGTATGGCTACTGCAACATGGGTCCCATTGCAGAATGGGCATCAGAGAGCTAGGGGTTCCACTGTACAATGGGCACTAGAATGCTGTGGGATTCATTGCACAATGGGGCAACATTCAAGACATTCATTAGAAATGTTATGTGTTCTGTTAAAGAGGTAGCAATGAAATCGTTCAGTTATGAATTGTAGCTTCTGATGCAGGATTGTGACCCCTGCTTTTATTCTGCTGTCATTTTAATGGGTCTGTGGTCATACAAGAAAATGACATGAGCTGACCTCTGGAGTTTGTGGGTTATCTTGGACTGAACAAAAATGTCTCCCCAACTGTGAACATTTCTTCCTGCCATCCCTTCATTGCTGTGACTTAGCATCAGCAGCTACCATTTGTAGTACAAAGTGTCTTAGGCCTTCCATTAGGCACAACCACGCCCACTATAAACCACAGGAAATATCCCTGTGGTCTGACAAACTCAACTGATGGACCATGAAGCTACATTTTTACCACAGTTCCTGTTGGAAAGCGTGCCAACTGGCCACAAAGGATAGCCGAATGGAAGCTGAACTATCAGTCCTCTTTACTACATCGTCTGTAACAAGTGAAAGAGCAACATGTGGCCAAGTTTCGTGGATGGGGCGGGCAGCAAGTATGGAGAAGGAAAAACCTCCAGCTCTGGTCATGTTTCCAATAATATAATCAGGAATGAAATGGAACCAAAACTTTGAAATTGTATATATGTATATCTATATTCAAACAACTAGTTGTTTTACTTGTGTTCATTCCAAACAGAGCTAGTGAGAACTTGTCTTTCCTTCGAAAAGATCTACACAAAGTACTTGGGTAATGGGAACATCATATCACCTGCCAAGCAAAGGTAACACTGTGAGAAGAAAATAAACAGGGGCTCACAAAACATATGAAAGAAGAAGTGCAGGAAGATGATCATAAATAATCATTACAGTTAATTGTTGTTTTTTTCAACACCTGTTAAAATGAAAGATGGTGCCACCTCTGACTTTTCTCGGCATGGGCCTTTCAAACCAGATGTCCATTTCCTCAGATGAATCAACACAAACCATGCAGTCACTATTGAGTACATCATCAATCTTTTTCTGTTTTTAGCCTAAGGATGCTGAGGAACAAATTTGTTATCAAGTCTCAACCAAACTGCCACCATTTCAGCTATGAGATGGAGATGACAGAAACACAGCCCTTCTAGAAGAAGGAAATGTCTTCAGGCTTCGATGTCTCCTCTGCCTGTCAGTTGCATCCTGTCCCATACTAATAGTTATGAAGCCGCAGGTTCATCATTGATAGAAATGAAATCCATTTGTACTCTTGGGTGAGAGGGCAACCCAGCCCCCTGAAAATTATTTCTTTTTTAAAAAGATAAGAATGCTGGAATCTTTAAATGCTAGCATTAAAACTAAACTAAAGTTATTGCAACATTCTGTTCCTAGAGCAACTAACAGAACAGATGGGAGAGCAGAGTCTCCCCCCACCCCCCGGTAGAGCGGATTCAGATGGACAATGGGAAAAATGGATGAGAGAGTGGTCGTAGGCTGTGGGTTCTGCACCTGTGATTGTGTGAGAGAGACAAAGATAGAAAGAGGGACAGGAGGATAGAGAAAGAGACCAAAAAATTGTGGCCAGCCCCTAGCCTTGCTGGCTTAGAGGTTGTGATGAGTCCAACACAGTTGGAAGGATCCAAACTGTGGAAATCTGTTAGGCTTTATCCTGACAGCGACAGCTGAGTAAGGAAGGTTAGGCAGAGACCAAGCTCAGCCAATAAATTTCATGGCTCAGTCACATACAGAATCTGGATCTCAGTCTCAGGTTCAACGCTAAAACAACTGCATCTAATGGATGGTCATGCTTCATCTCCACTACAACATTAGCTCATGGCAGTAGTCCCCTGGCAGGATTTGGATCAAGCAAGATTGGCAACATGGACCACTCAGAAGGGCTAGAAGATTGAGTCAAGACATGGCAGCACTAAGGTAGAGTCTAAAGGAGTATAACATGTCAAGTGCTGGACATAAGATGAAATGTCAACTATTACTAATATGAGGCTTCTTGGACACACCATTTTTTGTGGTCAGACCAGTAAAATGAAGGCCATGGGAAGAACATACATATGTACTGGGGAGAGGAAAGAAGTAGAGATTTTGGCTTACTTATATCTTCTTCCTTGTGGAGCAGGTTTAGACCAGCCCACAGGAAGCGAATATTTAGCCTCCAGGACTCCTACAATCCTTTACCAATGGCCATTTGGACTCGAGCAGGTCCAAAGTATGTGCAGCAGAACTGAGACAGGTACTCAGATTCAAAATGCCTGGAGTGAAGCCAATGAGAGTTCAAGTAGCTGAAGGGCCAGATCCCCTAAAGAAAATCATATTTCCCATGAGCCCCTCAAAGAAAATCATATAGCCTCTAGCTTCCCATGCATTGTACTGCAATACTAAAATAAACACTGTTTTAAATGTCATCTTTTGAAACAAAGTCCTTTATTCTTTATGTCAAGGTTGTACGTTGTAGCTAGACATGATTCTGCAGACAATGTTTGCTTTCTGAACTCCCTGCCATTATAAATATTAATGAAGCTTGTTTAGAAACCATTTTGATAGAAATTTCATTAGCTCTGAATAGACAAAAAAAACCCTCTCTTAATGTCAACATTAAATTTAAGTTTATCTTGCAAGCTATCATGGTTACAAAATAAAAAGAAACCTTTAATTAAAAAAGCCAGCACATTAAATGAAAACAAAATATATATATATTAGTTATTTCAATCTCTTTGACCTAGATGTTTCACTGCAACAAAATGTGGCTAATTGGTTTACAAGATATTGTTTGCTTCTGATGCTCACAACATTCATTAGATTTAATATTCAAAAGAAGAAAGTAAAGGAGGAGTCATAAGAATGGGTGAACTAACACTATACCTTATTTGAAGGCTCAAAGAATTCATTCAGAGCATGAGATATTTATTTTTGAAATCAAAACCATTATTTGAGGGCAATCCATTAGGAAATTTGTCCAGGTTACAAAGCAGTTTACAAGGCATGAAGTAAGGTTGTAGTCCTAGAGATTTACAAGAGAGTTAGCCCAACTGATTTCTCTCTCGCAAATCTCTTTAGGATTGCAATCTTAATTTTATGCCTTGTAAACAAGCCAGCATGGTGTAGGAAAGCCAGCATGGTGTAGCAGTTTGTGGTGGACTACGCCGCTGGAGACCAGGGTTCAATTCCCCATTCAGCTATGGAATCCCACTGGGTGACCTTGGGTGCATCACACATTCTCAGCCCCAGAAAACCCTGTGAGAGATTCACCTTATGGTAGCCACAAGTTGAAGGAACACAACAAGTCTAGCTGAGCACATTGAGACTCTTCTGCTAAAACATGCACAGGGCTACGCTGAGGAGAGGGATTTTCTGAACCATTGAATGGAAAAGGCCATAAACGTGAATCTTCTGAACACACCTCTGCACTTTCTAAGGATCCATACTTTTTTCCTCAGGTAAAGTCCCAAAACCCTTCCTGAAGGATCTACTCTCAGTAAGAATGATAATCATAGTGTTTCTTTCCCTCTGAGGAGCAAAATTCCAGGCTGCATGCACCTCTGTTTCACTCTCCGCCTGCCCACAGAAATAAAATGAGTCCTTGGGGTGTATGGCCCAAAGAATAAGCAGTCAAAAGATTGATTCAATAATCCACATTCCATTTTTGAGTTGGGTCTCTTCACTTTGAACAGGAACAAAGCCCACTACCACCTTTTGAGATGAAGAGATCTTTGTGTTTAGCATTTCCAGACTGAAAACTGAAGAAGGCTGCTGTACCTTTAATGGCTGTATAGAAGATGGAATTTCTGCAGATGTTGCTGGTCACCTAATCAAAACCTGCTGAAATTCCTTCTACTACACAACAATTATAGGTGTAGGAGCTGTCTCCAGTTCTTTCTAGCAAGTTGACTTGCTTTGTATGCATGCAAGCCTAAATGCATAGTGGGAGTGGGAGTTTACTCCATTGTACACAGTGGAAATTGTTTCCAGGTAAATACAGACAAGATTGTATATTTTAGAGAAACAGTAAATTTCCTCACTTGTGCATCTAACCTACATCTTTACCTTTAAAGAAAAAAATGAGTGATGTAAGTGTGAGTGTTTGTTGATATGTGCATTTTTAAGATTTCCATTTCCTATCCTTCTAAGTCCTCCTTCTCACACAGGCAGCCATATGGTACATTTTGCAGTTTTCATCATGGTCATTGTTCTTTTTTAATACCTTGCTATCTATACCTTGCTATCTTTGCCTGGAGTCAGCATGGTTCAGTGGTCTGAGCACTGGACTATGACTCTGGAGACCAGGTTTAGATTTCCCACTCATCCATGAAAACCCACTGGCTGACCTTGGATACGTTATACATGCTCGGTCCCAGAAAACCCCATGATAGGGTCACCATATGTTGGAAATTGCTTGAAGGCACAGAACAACAACGTTCTCTACCTGATTCTTTAATGCTATGATTCATCCATCCAGTTCTTCACTTTTAGACAGAGATGTAAAGAAAGGTCACTTTGTAGGGGAGTTGGGGGTTAGGAGACACCCCCATCAAAGGACAATAATCTGTCACAAGGCTATTTTTTTTAAAAAAAAAAATAGAGACTTCTCCACACAAAACAAAAATATGATTATGAAAAAACATTGTTTTTGTGTAAACAAAATTACACTACTTGGAGCAAAATGTTCAGCTTCCACTTTTTTCACTTTTTTAAAAAAGTCCCAAAATGTTAAAAAAAAATGATTGACAAACATGCAAAACTCTCATGCTCTTTTCTAGGAGAGAAATATGTTTTGACATTCTTCCCTCTAGTATATGAGAATAAAATAAAGGAAGATTTCCATTCCAGCTCTGAGGACCAACTTTATGGGATCCCTGTTAGAAGACCATGTATCTCTTCCTCTTGATTCATGCCCAAGTAGTGGTATGTATTGTTTTGGAAAAGTGGGTTATCTGTGAGTTCATGTGGAGAACTGCCCCAGCCAGGTTCTGTATCTTCTCACATTTCAGATGGACAAATAATTTTATTTCCAATGTATGCCCATTTTTAATGCTCTATTTCTCTTTCATCCAATTTCTGCAGTAAAAAACCAGCACATATAGACCTTCACATTAATTTTTGTTTATGTCTTTCTCTAAGTTACTTATTTTATATGCAGTTTTCCCTAAACTATGAAATTTAATAAGCAATTTAAATTAATAACTAAGGACTGCAGGATAACACTGTTGTAATGTACGTCATTAGGAAAAAAATAGGTTGGTTTGCCTCAAAATATAGATCAAATCAAATTTTTCACTGTTTTCAACCCCCATCTTCTGTGGCTGAAAATCTGTGGACTGCATGCCCACTCCTCTGATGCAGCTTGAGGGTCACTATGGGGTAATGTCTTGAACAGTGGATCAAGAAGACGTAAGACCTTTCTCCCCTATACTGTTATAGTGCTATTATTCCACTTTCAACATCCTGTGGAATTCTGTGGAATGTCGTGTTTCCTGAATATTATTCACAATGTATCTGCCCATAGCTTGTGCCTTTTTCTTTTGAGAAGCTAAGGACATGCACATGCACACACACACACGCACACACACACACAGAACAAGCACAAAAGAATGGGTTGATTAGCCACAAAGACAGAAATAACACGTCAAGTTTTTACCACTATGTCTTTGCAATAAGGCAATAGTTATCACTTTTTGTGTATGTAGCTAGGGAGTCTGCTGTCACTATCACTTGGGTGGATGTGAGAAGAAAGAGTCTGGAAGCAGATGAGAGGAAGCAGTGGTGCTTGAGAGGACCAGAACTGAGATATAAAGCATGCTTCCTGTCTGTAGTGCTGGAAAAGGTGGTTCCAGAGGGTGGGCAGTGCACCAAGGCTGTGAGGGAGTTAGAGAGGGAAGTTTAGAAGGGAAAGGAAGACGGGAGGGATAATGAAACATGTGGAACTGAAAGGGGTGGAAGCAATGATGAAGCAGCTGAAAGTCATAGGTGGAGACAGTGTCCACAGATGTAGAAACCTGAACCCAACTCCCTTCATGGTCAGGATCCCAGAGCTCAGACCAATGTAGTGTGCCTAAAGAGTGGATTTAACTGCAAGGAAGGGAGAAGACACAGAAGCAGCACTCTCCCCAGCTGTTCTGCAGATGGTGGCCAGATAGTAAGGAAATCAAGGCACAGGGGGAAGGGGTGGAGAAGTGTCTCAGAAACAGAATGCTTCCTGAGTCTTGAAGTAAGAGGCCATGGCTGGGCATAGGGCTTGTAATAGAGAAGCATGAGTGGAAGAATAATGAGAAAGGGTCCAGCTGATTGTTCTGCATGGGGACTGGGATCCAAATTATGTTGACGATGAGGTTCTAAGCTTATAGGTTCTGAGAGGAGAAGGTCGAGGGTAGTCACTATGAGCTTTGTGTTTCTTACTTGGGGAAGAAATCCATTTTCTGTTGGAAAAGAGTATTTGGACTGTATACTGGAAGTAAGGGGAGGATGTAACTCAATTCACCCCAGAGTGACTATTTTTTCTGCCTTAATGAAGTCCTCACAACTCCTTGTCTTTCTTTCTTGTAAAGGAAACACACATGGGCATGGAGCTCCCACAAGAGGGAGAACCAAGACCCATGACAATGTATCTTAGAGAAACATACAAAAAGCAATATGAAAAATGGGCAATATCTCTTTAACACAGACAACAGAAGAACCTGACTGTCATATAGGGACAAGAATTTGTGTGCATGTCATCCTGATTACTATGGTGGAATAAATCGAGACAGGATTTACACTCTCAGTAGGAATAGTGCGACATACAGAGACACAAAGCACTGCTCTAGTAAGGAAAACCTAAGACACCACCTTGTTTGCATTTCCGTCTTTTTCTGTGTGTGTGTGTGCTTAAGCCAGCACATTGACATCTCTTTTAACACCTATGATTTTGTGAATATTTAAAACAAAACCATGCATACTTTCTCATCAGTTTAAACACACCACACTATGCCAAATACACATTGAATTTCAATTAAAACAGCATGCACTTTCCAATAGCTGCCTTTGATTTCATGCCTTTGTGGGTCTAATGCCTTTGCCTACTGCAGCTTAATTAGAGAGTGCACAATGTTCTAACAATGAAAGACAAAAAGAGGTTGACATTTGCTAGCTTTTTGTCAAATTTGTCCCCCACCCCCACCCCTTTCCCTCCTGCTGTCCTGCTAAGTGGAAAGAGATGACTGGAATACAGTTGGGCATGCTAGCTGAACAGGTGAACTAAATGGAGACTTTGTGTTTTCAGGCCAAGTGCATTCAGCTGGAGCAGTAAGACAGTGACAAGGACAGATTAAACAATGTCTGTATCCCTTAGGAAAAGAAGAGCTGCCAACATAGCAAAACTGAAAGGGGAAGACAGAGGGACAAAGGCATGAATTGCCCAGAGGAAGAGTGTAGACCTTGCTCATGGAAAGTCCCCAGTTCAATCGTACATTTTTCCAAACTGATATAGAGAAAAACCTGTGCTTGAGACTTGAAAGAGCTTCTATTAGCTGGCAAATACAAAGCTAGACTATGTAATGCACCATTTCTCATGTTAATAGAGTCACCCCAGTGATTCTTGAAGAGCCAGTGTGGTGTAGTAATTTGAGGGTTGGACTACAATCCTAGAGACCAGGGTTCAGTTCCTTACTCAGCCTTGGAAGCCTATTGGGTGGCCTTGGGCACGTCACAAACTCTCAGTCCCCAGATAGGTTCACCTTAGGGTCACCATAAGTTGGAAAAAACTTGAAGGCACACAACAACAACAACAACAACAACAGTGATTCTGAGGTGATGGCACTCAAACTTTACTACTTGCACTTGTGTCTAGAAAATGGTGTACTTAAGGAATTTTCTCAAGAACAAGACAGAATTTATTTTACCAATAAGCAGATCAAAATATTGTGGGTGGATAAGAAATACGCAGATCACCCAATACAATAATAACATCATACTGTGAATGAGATTAAACCATGCAAATATAATATTCCTCCCTCCCACCAAGACTTCCCTGGTGGGTTGGGACGTGAGTTCAGATTTCTTCTGAATCTTGTGCTTCTGAGTAGATGACACCTCCTTCACACAATCTCTCTTACTCCATGGTAACCAATCACATTCACCCTCATACTCTACCCACCTCTTCTTGACTCCTCTCTCCTAATTGAGTACACATAGCACAAATGTTATGGAAGTTGTGGCCTAAAGTTGACTAAATAATCATTTTTTTTAAAAAAAAAATTAACAATGCCTTCTTCTATGCCTACGTGCACACCAGCCTTTCTCTCTTTCCTCATATAGCAAACTGTTTCATGAAGCATGTCATACAGACAGAGAAATTGGAAAGCAAAGTCTAAGGAAAAAGTGTGTAAGGAAAATAGACTATACCTGTCAAATCTGTGAAAGGCCACTTGTCCAAAGTTAAGCTCCTATAAATGAGGAGAGCCTGGTTTGGGGACAGTCAGTGCCCTTTTTGAATCTTGTTCATTTATTTTCCCTATTAGTTTTTATACATCTCTTTATTAGGGATGAATAAAAACTAATAGGGAGAATAAAGGAACAAGATTCAAAAAAGGCACTGACTGTCCCCAAACCAGGCTCTCCTAAACTTTTTCAATTTGATCCATGCATCTGTTTTCTCACTATAAGAAATAATTCAGCCATTTCCAAAGAGGGGGTTGTATATTGGTGGCTGCAAAGCCTTGAGTCACAGTACCTCTTTCATTAGATCAGATCCCCTAGCATCTAGCTCTTAGTTCCAGATTTGTCTGTTCATTGTAATAGACAAATGGAGTCTATGTAACTGAAGCTATTAGTCAATCCCCACCCCACCCCCCTCCAAGAACCCAAGGGCAATCAGTACAACCTTTATGAAATCATTGGACACATTTGCATCCATTTTTTTTCTCAATAACAGTGTTAGAGATAATTTGATGTGGGATGTGTGTAGAGATTCCACTGGATATATAATATGATCGCTGTGATTCATAAAGTCTTCCCTAGGAGAGGGACAGTTCAACCCATTAGTCTCTCCTCCCCACATTATTGCCTTCTTGGGCAGCATGCATCTGTGGAAATGCCAATTTCCAAGGATCCCCTGTACATGCTGTTCTTGCAGTGTTACCCTTGCAGAGGATGGACAGAAAAGACTGAGGCAGAGATTAGAAATAAAACCAAGAATTACTTCTCCCCACTGGTTACTCACTACTAGGACAAGGAGAGAAGCAGTGGAAGAGTATTTTTCTATTTCTTCTACAGAATTTCGGCTAAACTTATATCCCCTTTCCTTCTATATCCTATCACAAGCAAGACTGCCCTCTCAACAATCCACCTGTCTTCATATACTAAATCAACACATTGAGGACTATTCTTGCCATCTGTTCCAAATCCTACATCCTCTTCCACCCAAGATTCACAACAGTGATTGAGAAAGGATTTAAAGACATATGCTTTTCCTAGCTTTTGAGAACATTGTTATTTGACCACTGCCAAATGTACCTCAGAGAAGATCCTGGTGCTCCAAATGCTTTGATGTTTCTTTGGATTGTTTGAAATATGACACAGAGGCCCTTTCCACGTGAGGCGAGGGAATCGCTCCATGCCGTTACCTACTGCTTCTTCTGGGATCCGAAGCAACGCGGACTGTCCCTGAAGCCCTTCCGCAGGGCTCTTCCTTGGTCCACGGTAAATTGGAGCAGTGCGAGATCTGTAGATCCACACTGCTCCGGCTTCCAAAATGGCAGCTTCCAGCTTCCAAATGGCGGCTTCCAGCTTCCAAAATGGTGGCTTCTGGTTGGTTGTGGGTCCCGACCAACCACTGAAGCTCGCCACGCCTAAAGCCCACCCTCCGCAGATCGCAGGCTCGCACAATGGAGCAGGAATGGAATGGCGCATTCCAGGAAAATAAAGACCTGTTTTTTGCGGTCTTTAGCAAACATGCTGGAAGACCACTTGGGGTCGTTTTGGAGCAGACTGAGGTGTGGATCTCCAGTAAGTAGTCCGCTCCTAGTCTGCTCCAAGGTACAGACAACCTCCATGAAAGGTCGCACTGCCCCGTTCTAATTGCCTGGTGCAGAAAGGGCCAAAGAAGATTTCCTGGCTGATCACCACAGTCACTGTCTAAGATCTAATTGTGATTACAAGAAGAGCCCTACTGGCTCTAGCCACTTGACACTATTAAGTGGTTCTCTTAAAGGACCCCTCACTCTAACTTTTCTAGGAATAGCCCCCTCCCTGTGCAGCTTTTTCAGATGCAGCTTCTCTCTATTTCTCCACGTTGTAGTTTAGCAGAGTGGTTCAGCTCACTTCTCAAAAAGGTTCAGTTTTCCTGTTTCAAATAGAACCAAGGGAGGTTGTCCCATCACAAGTCTCGATCAATCTGGTAATTGGCTCATTCTCAGTGTTGTTAGGGTTGGGGGGAAATGTTCAAAAATATTTTTAAAGTGGTTCAAAAATATGTTGGGAAACTCTAACAAGAAGAATTCTGGACTGACAAGAATCTTCTCAACTCAGGGTATATTCTACGCAGAATTTTTGTGTGGTATTTTTGCAGAGAAAACAAGATTTGCTGATCATGAAGCAGTGATTTCTGTGTTTAGAAAAAAAAATCTGTGCAAAAACTCCTTATGTGAATGTTGCATGGAATGTTGTGTGGAATCTGTGCAAAAAGCAACCTTTTCTGCTCAGAAAATTATATTTTATGTGCAGAAAATGTATAAACAGTGAGGCGTGTGTGGAAAACACCATTTTCTGCACAGAAAGTAATATTTTGATGCAGATATATTATTTTCTGTGCAGAAAACTCTGCTTCTTGTTCAGAAAATACTGCTTTCTGTGTAAAAATACCATATATGAATTTAGTACAAAATAATTATAGCAATATTCTTTAACAGAAAACACTATTTTTCCACATGAGGATTACTCTCTGTACAATAATGCTGTTTCTTGATTTTTTTTTCTGTGTAAAAACATTGCATGTGAAGTTTATGAAAAATAAGTTCCAAACTATGAATAGTCCTTGAAAACCGCAGTTTTTGAAGACTTTCTCACAGGGGGAAGAAATTTGCTCAAGTTACTCATTGCTTTCTCCAAGAAAAAAATCAATGAAGAATTGCAGCCCTACCGTTGTTCTGATCCAAAGACTTTTGCACACCTATGTAGGTTCCAATGAAGACAAGGAATCCTACTCCGCACCATAGATTTCTCCATTTGCTGTGGCGTCCTGAACAGAAGAGTCATAAAGATGTCCATATGGACATGGTCCAGCATCCCTGTAATTACTACAATGAATGTTGAAGCCTCTGCTGATTAGGACCTTCTAAATACATATCATGTTGCCTCTAAATGTCATGAACAAACCACAATCACAATCCCTTGCATAAAAGCATAGTTTATTGGAACTGTAGTAGACTGCACTAACTTCAGTGCTCAGTCTAAAAGAACAGGATAGAACAAAGCAGTTTTGCCCCAGACCCTCCCATCCATTCTTCCTAGGCTGACTCTCCCTTATCTCTCTGCAGACGTTTCGCAGACCTGGGTGTCATCCTAGAAATTTCTACATTTGTCTCCACTATTACTACTCTAAATCCCATACTAGTGGTGGGCACAACTAGGTGTCTGACAGTTTGACTTGATACAGAGGTACTTGGTTCTCTAGTAGGACAAATCAAATCAAATCAATATTCATGTGCATTTATGAAGCTCCATGATTGTTGTGTCACCAGGATGGAGAAAACATACTTTCAAAGTTAGTCATAGGGAATAAAATGTCATTCACCACTTAGGTCTGTTGACTAATGTACCACATTGGTAGAAAGAATGAAAACAAAATGTTTCAGAATCTGCTAACTGCCTTTGCAGCATCTTGATTTTGCAAACATTCATCTACAATAATCATAAGATGGGCTATGTAGCTGGCAAGGTTCTTTAATGCCATCTTCGTTCTTTTTTGCAAACAAAAAATTAAGTCAATCTGTTCCAAGTTATTGAACTATTTTATATTCTGGCATCATTGCCTTCCTGTACCTACAAGTTTAATCGGCTACAACATTTACTTGTAGGAACATATACATATCACTGCAGAATAAATGGCAATCTTGTTCACAGTATCATGCACATCAAAACATATTCAATTACCACAGCTAATAGCAATGAAAAGAAGCTATCATTATGACAGAGGGAACAAATATATACTTGCTTTTCAAGGAGGATAGAAATGTGAAGAGGTGTAAAAAGTGCATTTCAGGAGGAAGGTAATGAATAAATTTTCTTGTTTCAGTGAAAAAAAGATGCCTTCATATGTTGCAATACTCTGTCAAAAAAAAGTGGTTAACTACTCTGACATTTATCACCTCCTGAGAAAGACTGAAAAGAACTGGCGGCTAGAATTCACTAAGGCAGTTACTAATGTATAACTTAGAGTTACACATTTGTGATTGGTTCATATTCATGATCTCTATGCATTCACTAGTTTAGATCATACATAGAGATTGTGAAAGTCCCCCAGTTCTCACTTGCTGAGTAGCAGCCACTGTGAAGAACACTGTAAAGATGGGGAAGCAGCTGAGTGATTTTTTTCCACATCCTCTTACATGAGATCTCCAGTACAAGGGGAAATTTTTGCAGGGACCCTGCTTCTAACTGTCACATCCGGGGTTGCGTGTCAGGGAAGAGAATGCCAGTCAACTTCTTCCCAATCAACAGGGAGTAGATTCCTGTTGCTCACAGTGATTGCTCACAGTCCAGCAAGTAAGGATTGTGCAGTCAGGCTGGAAGATGTTACTTAGCTAGGCAACTACAGGGATTACATAGCTAAGCAGGTGATATAGAATCATGGCCATCACTTGTACATCAGCAGGAGCTATTGTAAAATACATTTTGCACAACAATGCTGCATTTTGCACAAAGAAAGATTTTGTGCAAAAGTGTATTTCATGCAAAACACCATGGATTTTGCACAAATAGTCCCCGCTGTCATCATGATGGTACTCATCATTACTAAACATTTTGGAGAGGGGGAGATGATGACAATGATCTGGTGCATACAACAATGACAATAGTGATGGTGATGATGATCATGATGATGATATAGATAGGGCAGGCCAAGTAGAACTAGTGACCAACAGGGAGAGGGAAAGCAACTTTAGTACAGGAATTCCACAAAGGGCACATCATCTCAAGTGTCTCTACACTAATACACAGAGCATGGAGAATAAGTAAGAAGAACTCCAACTCTTAGTACAACAAAATAAATGTGATTTAATAGGCATCACTGAAACCTGGTGGGATGAATCTCATGATTGGAATGTAGGAATAGAGGGGTATAACCTATTCTGCAGAAACAGACCAAACAAGAAAGGAGGAGGAGTAGCCTTATATGTCAAGGATGCTTTCACTTGTGAAGAGATCCAGGACTTAAATCCTGGAAACCAAGTAGAGACCAGCTGGGTAAGAATTAAGGGAGTGAGAAACAATAGGAATGTGATTGTGGGGGTTTGCTACAGGCCTCTAGGCCAGCCTGAGGACTTGGATGACGCTTTCCTGGAGCAGATGACCACATATTCAAAAAGGAGAGATGCCGTGTTAATGGGAGATTTCAATTATCCTGATATTTGTTCACAGTCAAACTCTGCAAAGACCACAAGGTTCAACAGGTGCCTTGCTTGCCTTGCAGACAATTTCATGGTCCAGAAAGTGGAAGAGGTGACAAGGGGATCGGCTATTTTAGATCTGATCCTGACCAACAGGGATGATCTAGTTGATGAGGTGGAGGTGGTGGGATCCTTAGGGGGCAGTAACCATGCTCTCTTGGAGTTTGACATCCAGTGGGAAGGAGAAGCCAAGTGTAACCAGACATGCATCCTAAACTTTAAGAAAGCTGATTTCTCTAAACTTAGGGAGTTAGTTGCTGAAATCCCGTGATCAAGAATACTAAAAGAGAAAGGAGTTCATGATGGATGTGAGTTTCTTAAAAGGGAGATACTGAAGGCACAATTGAAAACTGTGCGAATAAGGAGGAAAAATGGCAGGTGTCTAAAGAAACTGGAATGGTTGACTGAAGAACTCTCAGCTGAGCTAAGTGTTAAAAGAAATAGGTACAAGAAATGGAAAAATGGTGAAACCATCAAAGAGGAATTCAGGCAAATAGCCAGGAGATGTAGGGAGAAGGTCAGAAAAGCTAAAGCGCAGAATGAACTCAGGCTTGCCAGAGACATCAAAAACAATAAAAAGGGCTTTTTTAGATATGTCCGCAGCAAAAGGAAAAACAAGGAAATGATAGGATCACTGCTTGGAGAAGGTGATCATAACGGGGGGGAAGAGAGAAGGCAGAACTACTCAATACCTTCTTTGCCTCAGTTTTCACCCAAAAGGATAGAAGTACCCAACCTGGGGCATGGGGAGCAGGTGAGGAAGTGAGGGAAATGCAGCACAGAATAAGTAGAGAAGTGGTACAGCAATATCTGGCTAAACTAGATGAATTCAAGTCCCCAGGGCCAGATGAATTACATCCAAGCATATTAAAAGAACTTGCAGAAGTCATTTCTCAACCACTTGCAATAATCTTTCAGAACTCTTGGAGAACAGGAGAAGTCCCAGCAGACTGGAGGAGGGCAAATCTCATCCCCATCTTCAAAAAGGGGAAAAAAGAGGACTCATATAATTATCACCCGGTCAGCCTGACATCAATTCCAGGAAAGATCCTAGAGCAGATCTTTAAACAGTCAGTTTGTAATTACTTAGAAAGCAATGCCATAATCACTAAAAGCCAGCATGGATTTCTCAGAAAGAAGTCATGCCAGACTAATCTTATCTCTTTTTATGATAGGATTACAAGCTCGATAGATGAAGGGAATGCTGTAGACGTAGTATATCTTGACCTCAATAAGGCCTTTGACAAAGTTCCACATGACATTTTTGCAAAGAAGCCAGTAAAATGTGGGCTGGCTGCTTTTCATCCTGGAGAGAAGTGACTAGTAGGGTGCCACAGGGTTCTGTCCTGGGCCCAGTGCTATTCAACATCTTCATCAATGACTTGGATAAAGGAGTGGAGGGCATGCTGATCAAATTTGCAGATGATACCAAATTGGGAGGGGTTGCTAATACACTAGAGGACAGGATCAAATTTCAAAATGACCTTGACAGATTGGAGAGCTGGGCAAAAGCTAACAATATGAATTTCAGCACAGAGAAATGTAAGGTCCTGCACTTAGGCAGAAAAAAATAGAAGGCATGAATATAGGATGGGGGACATTTGGCTGGATAGCAGTATGTGTGAAAGGGATCTAGAAGTCTTGGTAGATCACAAGCTGAACATGAGTCAGCAGTGTGGTGCGGTAGCCAAGAAAGCCATGTTACCCTGATTTCTGGGGTCCCTTGGGGGACACCTCAATGTGCTCCACGTGATGGGGAATGGAAACTAGCCAGAGCATGAGCAATAGCAATGTGAGAGGCAGAGTAACCTAGCAGGGTCTTTTTACCCAGTTTTTACGAGGTCAGGCCAAGCCAAAAACCAAACAAGAATGTCCAATAAACGATTTTATTGAAAGAAAGTCTTACGCACTAATGCAATCACGCACACACACACCCAAGAGCTATTGAGAAACAAAAGAGAGGAAATTGGATAGGGGAGTATTGAAGGGGTAGAGCTGGGGTAATACTGCACCTTTTCCTGAAGTCCTGGGTCCAGGAAGGCAGCAGAGAAGTGGGACTCAGCACAGAGAGGGCTGAGGGGATTACTCAACAGACAGAGCAACAGTCTGCTGGGGTGACCAGGAGCTATCTGAAGAAACGCTCAAAGACCAGGACTATTTGTAGGGGAAGAAGTACCTGGATGACTAATCCTTTCTCAGGGAGAACAATGTGTGTTGGAGCAATAACAAAGCTCCACAATGGTAATTTCCTTTGCGTGATGGAATTGCAAGGTGTTGCCAAAGTCTCAGAATCTTCAATGTTACCGCTGTTTCTAGCCCGAGCTTGTGGGATATTAAGATATCATTTGATATCAATAATTCGGCCTTCTCTACACATTCCTTTCCACGTGCTTGCGAGGCCCCCGGACAAGCATGCACACAGGTGCAGCCGACAATAGCCGAACCATTCACATCCCGATCTAGGCAGGCCAGTCATTGCTGAATGCAGCTTCAGGAGACCTCAAGGCAAGTACCACATTATGTATGCACGCTACTTACAAAAGATCCCCTGCCCTGCACAGGCAGCTTGATGAGCAGACTACACAACTCTCAAGCACTCCACGTTTGCATACTGACTACTTTATTGACAATCTGGCTATAACTCAATCATCTAAAGTACTTACCTTTCGGAGGCTTTGTCTCCAGCCCCAAACTCATTGTTTTCCCCAAGTACGGACTAGCCTGCTGCCACAATTTTCTCTATAAGAACCCCTGACTTTGAGCGCTTCCTGGGATTGCTCTTGGCTTCCATCCCGCCTTGCTGTCGCTTTATCCAGCGAGCTTTCCCCTCAGCTCCACGTGCTGAGAATCCACGCTCCCCTACTTCTTTGCTTTTAACTGGGCTTGAGGACAGGTATAGTATTTCCCATACCAAACCTCCTCTCAAAATCCCTCTATCCAACTCCTACCTTTATTTCTATAGTTCCTTGTGTGAGTGTGTTGCATACATTTGTTTGATTGTATTTCAATAAAACAATTACTATTATTTCAACATCTGCTTTATCATTGACCCGGATTGACCCCATAGACATAGGGCTCAAGATCTCACTGCGTTACCCTGCCTCTCACATTACAAACTTGTGCTCTGTGCTAATTCCCTCCCCATTGTTGTGAGCACATTTAGGTGTCCCTCCCAGGACCCCCAGAAATCAGGGTAGCATCGACTGTGTTTGTTTCTGGTGTGACTTCATGTAAATAGTCCTCGCTTGATTGGATATTTGCTCAACTTGGGGCACACACGCTAATCCCCTCAAGTCAGCATCTCAGGGCTGAGGACCCTTTGTTTATTGTGGGATTACACATCTTGAGGTCTCCTGGGCTATGTGACTGGGGATTTTACTCACCTGACCTGGTTTTCAGTCATTTGACTATACCTGCCTACGTGCTTATCCAGGTGACGTCTCAGGCCCATGGAATCATATTTAATATCAAATTGTAGACCCCCGGGATAGGGTTTCTTCATCGGAGTAACAGCCAATGCAATTCTTGGTTGCATCAATAGGAGTATGGTGTCTAGATTGAGGGAGGTAATGGTACCACTCTATTCTGCATTGGTTAGGCCTCATTTGGAATACTGCATCCAGTTCTGGGCACCTCAATTCAAGAAGGATGTCCAGAAGCTGGAACATGTCCAGAGGAGGGTGACCAAAATGGTGAAGGGTCTGGAAGCCATGCCCTATGAAGAACACCTTAGGGAGTTGGGTATGTTTAGTCTGCAGAAGAGAAGGTTAAGAGGGGACATGATAGCCATGTTTAAATATTTGAAGGGATGTCATGTTGAGGAGGGAGCAGACTTGTTTTCTACCACTCCAGAGACTAGGACAGGGAGCAAAGGATTCAAGCTGCAGGAAAGGAGATTCCACTTGAACCTCAGGAAGAACTTCCTGATGGTCAGAGCTGTCTGGCAGTGGAATATGCTGCCTCAGAGTGTGGTAGAGTCTCCTTCTTTGGAGGTTTTTAAGCAGAGGCTGGATGGCCATCTGTTGGGAATGCTTTGATGTGTGTTCTTGCATAGCAGGGGGTTGGACTTGCTGGCCCCTGGGGTCTCTTCCAACTCTATGATTCTATGATTCTATGATGATGGTGGTGGTGGTGGTGGTGGTGATGGTGACAATGCCAACAATGACATCAAGGCAAGCATATCAATGCATACCTATTTGGAAGTGATTCATTTTGATCCTGATGAAGCTGAAGAATTTGCCAATATACAAGCAGATCTGATTTTTAAAGTCATGAGGTAATGGTTTCTGGTGAGTTGAGAGAGAAAACAGAGAAAGTGTTGGCAAGACAAAGAGCGCAGAAAGGAGAAGGAGAATGTTGAATGTAGCTGACAGATGAAGGAAGATTATTAGACAAATAAAGAGAGTGATGGGCAAGAAGAAAGAAGACAAGTGTAGCCTGGAGACTTGGGAAGGAAGGAATGAGAGAGAGAGGCTGAGCAGAAGGAACATGGGAATATGGGGGAAATGAGTAGGAGATGTAAGGAATGAGGCAGGGGGAGAGAAAGACACCAAAAATGAGACGGAAAGAAGAAGTTGTTTAGCCAGGGGAGATGAGACGGAGAAAGTGGAAGAAAGAGGAATAGAGAGAAGGAAATGAGAAGGCATTTTGCCAGGAGTTATGCAGGGAGGAGGAAAGAAGAAGATAGAGAGAGAGAGAAGTGAATGCAATCATTAAAAAAGAACATTCCTTATCAAAGTTGAAGGAATTTGTACCAAGTTTCATGCAAACAACAGCAACCCATATGGGCTTCTGCTCCACATCAAAAAAGGAAAGTATACTGGGACTTCAACTGTTTAGGATAAGTTGCAGAAAGTGGAACCAGATCTAAGAAATAATATCTTGGTTAACAATAAAGTGGGAAAAGTCATAAAGCAGCAGTCCTAGGCCATTTCTGCCCCACACTGTTATAGTGCTATTATTCTACTTTCAACATCCTATGGAATCCCAGGGCTTGAAGTTTAGGGAAGGGCCATTAGAATTCTCAGCCAGAGAGTTCTGTGGCCTCAGTAAACTAGAAACCCCAGATTTCCACAGGAAGTTGAAAGTGGAATAATAGCACTAAAACAGTGTAGCGAGGAAATGGCCCTAGATAAGGGTTTATCAGTTTCTGAGACAGCTCAGTATTTCCTCTTGCTGACCAAACTCTACCCAACTCAGCCCTGATGCTGCCCATGGTGTGAGAGAGAGGAAGGAGGGAGGAAGATGTTGGCCAGGTATACTCCCAGGGACTCTACAGCCACTGTTTTGAAGCAGCATGCAGTAGCACAGGACAGCTAGACACATTAATGAAAAACATATATAAATGCAGTAAAGTGGGAGGGGGAGTTTACAGTGGGCCTGCCATCTCTTCCTTGTTTATTAAGAAGAAGGGAAGGTTTCCTGAAAATGGTTTGGCTCTTTCAATACTCTTCTGAGAAACTATGTCACTTCTTGAAAATAGGTTTTGGAACTATAATGGAAATAAGGAGATCCGGAGCTTCTCTATAGATTCCCCATTTTCCCAAACTAATTGGGGGGAGTGGGAAATCAGCTAAGAAATCCTGGATTTCATCTCTCTCCTCATATTTGTTACAGTTCCAAAATCTATTTTCCAGAAAGCAATGAGTTTTTCGGAACAGCACTGAAACACTACCTCAGTGCTGGCCACACAGCACCAGGGAGAAGCCAGTATATTACAGGAGAGCAGCAAGGCATAAACTAGTTGAATGCGAGTCTAATGAATGCATGAAGGATAAATTACTGATTCTCATGAAGCCTTGTGGGAGCCTTTTTTCTACAAACTGGATATCTGATAAACAACTTGATTCAAACACAGTTATGGTTAGCACAAGAACCTGACGCAAGTTTGGAAGGGGAAAATTTGAATTGCCTACAAGATCTGGGCTTGAAAGTCAATTACGGATGAGGCCTACTCAAGACATTTTGCCATCTGAGGATGGAGCAACAAAGAGGTCCCTTCTCCCTAAATGCATAATGCATAGTGCTATCCAGGGCCAATTAAATTATCTGGGCAGTTAAGGCAGAAAATCCCACAACTGGTTCTCCCTCTCTTTGGCAGTAAAACATCATGGAATTAAATAAACGTCAATTTGCTGCATGTTCATGACACCCCCAATCAGCCGCCTACAGGAGTTACATCACTCTATCTAGTGTTGTTGTGGTGGCATCTTCAAGTTGCTTCCAACTTATGGCGATCCTAAGGGGACCCTATAATGAGTTTTCTTGGCAAGATTTGTTCGGGGGGGGAGCCTTTGCTTTCCTCAGAGGGTGAAAGAGTATGACTTCCCCAAAGTCACCCAGTGAATTGTTGAGTATATTAAATGGTTAGTGTGTGAGAGAGAGTTGTTTTTTCTAGCGAAGAGAGCCAAAAGGGCACAGTGTCCTCCGAGACACAGCTGCTGTTACATGTTTTGGCTATCTAGTCTCCTGAAGTTCCTATCCCATGGGAAAGCTCAATGCCTCAGAATGGCCGGTAGTTTACATGTAATGTGTCACATAATATGTATGTATGGGAGTGGTCTACTACAGGTTAAAAGTATAGTTCTTGTTCAGTGTCTTACTTCATCTTTTCCTTTACTGCTACAACAACTTCAGTGTGTAACTTTTGTTTTGTACTTTGCTTTTGAACTATTTCATGACCTGCTGTCTGAAGCACTCTGCTTTTATCATGTATCCTGCTTTGCTCTAATAAATAGCTGATTTAGCCTAGACACAATGCATCTGCATGGATGTTTTTCTTGCCAGGGGCAATCAGCATGAACTTAGCACAACAGTGTG
Organism: Cyclura pinguis; assembly: GCA_030412105.1. NCBI lineage: Eukaryota > Metazoa > Chordata > Lepidosauria > Squamata > Iguanidae > Cyclura > Cyclura pinguis. Next base: position 208,124,951 of record CM059599.1, read on the forward strand.
GTTTTGCACTCTGGACATGCTCAGGAGGGCTCACCATGCCACACCCATGGCCAAACAGGATTCAAACTCTGGTTGTAATCCAGCACCCAAACCACTACATCACGCTGGCTCCCCACTAATGTTAGGGCTAGACAGAATGAGGGCATTACCCCACTCAATAAAAATTCTCCTCCTCAATGAAATTTTCCATTAGTCCCCAAATTTCAAGCATTGCGGTGATTTAAAAAATCCAGTTGCAAATTTAGACAAGCAATTTAGACATCAAAGGAAAAGGGCAGGCAAAGTCACCAAGGGAAGGTGAACACAGGAAATGGAGGAGGTCTAAATGCGAATCATTTTCAGTGTCTCACACTCTGCAATGCTAGAAATCTGGGGACAGCAGCAGGCCTTGTGCCTCTCCGCTCTTCCTGCAGGAATTCTCCATCTGCCCTACGATCCGTCAACAAGTCAATGGCTCAGAAGCTACAAACTCTTTATTTAGGACAAAAATGAAAGAAGCAACACAACTGGTGCCTTTGGTTTATCGGCAGCACTCACAGGGTTTTGGTCTATGTATCTAACCGTAACAGGTAAATACCTCTGCATAGTCACAAATAAAATAAATATAATACCGTCCTTCTTACACATTATAGCCACATTATCTTTGTAGGCAATATGGTCACCACAACTCTTCTCTTTCCCTCAGGTCCCGGGCTGATGGACTCCCTTTCTCAGAACTCCCTCCTTTGTCCTTTTCTCCCAAGACTAGTCTTCATCCATAGTATCTTTCTAAAGACTGTGGACCTTGGGACTCTCTCTTTGTTGTCTCTCGAGTCATGTCCCAGCCAGAAACACTGACTTACCCACTCAGCATTCCCCCACCTCTAAAAGGGGGGGATGGGTGTTCGGTGCTGCCTCTTGCTGGGAAGCAGCTGTTAGCTCACCTCTCCAGTTGATTGCCCATCAGTTAAGGAGCAGCGAAGGACATTCCAGGACTGCAACTTCATCTGAGGGCATGTTGGGAATATGCCCCGATGGCTGTCATGCCTCTCTGCTTCCGAGTAGCCTCCTGTGCTCATTGCTAACTCCTTTTCCCCCTCCATCACTCACCTCCCTGCCCTGCTTTCTCCTCTCCCTTTTAAGTTTCTCATTCTTCTCTTGCCCCTCTTCCCCCCCCCCATGCTTGAGAAGATCCTCATCCTGCATTGCGGTTGGAAGAGGAAGCAAGAGAGACCACGTCCCCCTCGTTCCTTCTCTCCCAACATTTCCTCCAGTTTGCAGCTGGTTCTTTGTTCCACGGCGTCACTCTGGTAAGAGCTTTGCCGTGGCAGGTTCCCTACTTCTTCAACACCCTAACTATAGGGACAGAACACAAATTTCATCGGGAGGCAGAATACCTATATGGGGAGGGGGGAAGCCATCATTTGCCCTCCAGCTATACTTCTGTTTAGAGCTGAGTACTGAAAAATTAAATTACACATGAATTAGCATATTGTTTACATTTCTATTTATTTCCGTGTGCTTACCTTTTGTTCAAATCTGTCACTTCTTGCTTATGCTTGTTTATGCCTCCCCTCTTTCAGTCTCTCTTTCTCACTCAAACATTTCCTGAAATATTGTCAGTGAAATAGTTCTACTAGGCAAATGCAAATCAATTCTTTTATTCACATGTAGACCTTTTTAATGATCACCTGTTGGTGTTTGTTTGTTTGGCAAAGCATTATTCATTAATAGGGGAGTGGAGATTGTCATCACTGAGGGCGATGAGAAACAGGATATAAAACCTGAAGAAGGAAGAGGAAGTAGCCTGTAGGGAAGCTGTGAGAATGGGAGAGGCAAGCAAATGAAAAGGAGGGAAAAGAGGAAGCAAAGAAGGAAACTGAATGAATCTGGAAACTGCATTAGATCCTCTGGCTCCCAGGCAATGTTGTTGAACTCCATTTCCCATCTCTCATCTAGTGGTCATTCTGGCTTGGTCAAAGGGGAGCTGGAGTCCAACAATATCTGGTTGGCTATACATTCCCTAGCCCTAGTCTAGGGCGAGCTAATGGTTTGGGAGATAAAATATGCCAAACCATTTAAAAACAGCATTTAAAACTATGTAATCAACTGAAAACAAATAAAACCCCAAACACATACTACCACACAGAGTTCAATTGAAAATACCATCCAAAGGGCAATGTGTTCACAGGCAGCCATTGGTGAATGTCTGTTTGTTGAAGAAGTGCCACAGAGTGGTCCGCTCTGGGTGGGAAGCAGAGATAAGTTCCAGGTGTGTTCTCTACCTTTGGAACCCAGGCAGCTGGATTTTCTCTCCCAGGTCTTTCAGTGTTCCTCACCTCCAGAAGCAACAGCAGCAGCACCATCTGTCAATGGCAAATGTTAGAAAAAGAAAAAAAAATGGAAAAGATGCACAGTTCTAAGGCTGGCAGTGATTGAATCTCTGGAGCTCTCTTATCTGAGATATATGTATCTCAAATGAGATTGCTCTGGAGATTCAGAGATTCAGAACGCACACACACACACATATGCACACACATACTTCCTGTTCCTCATGCCTGGAAATGATATGGCATGATTCAATTCAGAGTGTTTAAAATAAAAGTATCATAAACTTTTATTTTATTTTATTTTATTTTATTTTATTTTATTGAATGATAATGAGGGTAGAAGACAGTCCTTGTGTTATACCATGAATAACAATTTGTATAAATGTGCATTAGCAATGAAATAAAAAGAAACAAAAACTAAATCCAAAAAATCAAAAGAAAAATCGAAATTCCAATGTTTAGGTACCAGAAGATAACGGCAGTCATCCTGTTATTTAGGGCCTACTAGAGTAGACTTATTAAATCAGTTAAGCTGCCTTGAATCCCATCTTGGGAGAAAGGCAGGATAGAAAATAAATAAATAAATAAATGGTGAGACATTGCACACGGAAATCCCATAGATTCAGTAAGTCTTTTCTAGTCAGGACTAACAACAGGATTTAAGCCAATATTTCCTTGTTTCAGTAGCTACATCAATATGGTTTGGTGAAATAGTGAAAAGCAGGCCACAAGCCAGAAAGCAAGCTGTATAGAAAGACACAGCATGATCAAGAGACAAATTGGAATGACTGGCTCCAGACATTTAGAGCTGCATTCCAGATTTTCTGACTCTGGACAGCGTTAGGGAGAAAAAAAAACTAAAATGATTAGACCGTATTCAACCATGACTGGTGGCTCTGGTGTCAATAAGGTGAATCTGTTCCAGGTTTCAGTCTAATAAGGGAGCTGTCCAAGGTCCCGAATCTATTAGTGAGATAGGCTTCAGCACCGTGAATGTAGCCCTTTCAAAGCATGGATTAAAACCTGGAACAGAGTCACAATCCTACTAACATCAGAGTCACCAGGCATTTCTTGAAAGTTTGGACTAAAACCCAGAATGGATTCTCCACTCCGGTAACATTGAAGGCCTCAGCTGCCATTAACAGCAGAAAAGAAAAGAAAGGACCAGAGGCTATGCTGAGATCTAAGGGCTTCTATCAAAGATAAATATTGAATCTCTGCACAGCCATGTTGAGTGTGTGTGTGTGTGTGTTAACAGAAGATTTCAGCATTACTACTTTGTCCCCGTCTCTCAACTGATATTTATTTTCTGTTTTGCTTATATCCAAAGGAAGCCACAGGGATGGGCTTCTGCTACCAAGCTGTCTTTGTTTTCTGTTCACATCTGTCAAATCAACGTCTTTTTCTTTTCTTTTCTTTTCTTTTGGTGAGATTCACAGTCTCCTAAAATCAATACAGTCAGGTAAAGTTGTGAGACACCATATTCACAGATGCCACAAGACACTTAGCTCGATTAATATACTTTTTGGGGAAGGGAGGCCTGCATCTCACCCAGACAGTGAGAGTGGCAATCATAATTATGTAAATTTACTCTATGGAGAAAGCTAGTAATGCCAACTAGAGTCATAAGAACCTGTGTAGACTTACATGTTCAGTGTCTAGAGAGGAGAACAACAATGCAGAACATAAGAATCAGCAAAGATTTTGGTGAAAAGAGTTTTGTTGTTGTTGTTGTTGTTGTTATTATCATTATTACTACTACTACTACTATTACTACTACTACTTTTATTATTATTATTTCTTTCATCTGGTCCTATCCAGTGAACAAAAAAACACAGACTGTGTTGGATCAAGGAAAATTGTTTATGGAAAAAATGACAGAACTAAACACAAATTTGGAACAGACTCAGCCCAGAGATGTTCCCAAGAAAGGCGAAATTTCTCTGTTCATGTTTCGGAGCCTATAGCCCAACATCGACACGAGATTTAGCAGGGCTACAAGAGAGACACTACTTGGTGACTGATCCAAGGTTTGAAACTCCATTCCAAAGGAAGTTAGGACAGCTCTCTTCCTGTTGTTCTTCTGCCTTTTTGCAGGCAAACTTTTGGCAACTAACTGGGAGAACCTAATGGGAGGGCCTGTGTTGCTGCTTGCTTGCTTGCCTGCCAACAATTGTTGTTGTTTTGTTTTGTCTCCCAATGACATGTGCAGAAAATGACACTTCTGGGGAAGAGGAGGAGGAGGAGGAGGAGGAGGAAGGTTTTCTATGCTGAAATGCTATTTTCTGGATAATGCTGTTTTCTATGCAGGAAACCTGTTTTCCAAACAGAAAGTGCCATTTTCTGCTCACAAACAAACCCACATGCATTTTTTCTTACAAATTAGGTTCTGGATTGTGAAGATTCTCACTAAAGATTCTCCTGATAAAGGCTTTCTGACTTTTAAGAAACCCATTTTGATCACTTTTCAAATTGCAATTGCAACAATTAAATTTTCCATTCCTTGGAATATGGTAGCCAAACACTGTTCAGAACTAGACGGCAAGGGAGCAGGAGCCATATGCTTAACAGTGGGCACTTTTCAGCGTAGTTCACCATGGGCTGCCACAAATTTCTGCCGTAGGGTGGATGCTGCTTATCTGTGTAATTCTGAGCAGAAGGCAAAGTTTCCCACAGAGTATGACTTATGATAGTGCCCCCATGTCACTGAGCATAGCCACTTCTAGGGAACTATTCTGCCTGATAGTTTTAGTAGTAAGACACAAGAAAATGTTAGTATCAGGGAGCTGAGTTTCATATCATTGTTTTGCCCTAAAAACATGGTCTGCAACCACTGTGGTGTCAACAATATTTTGAAAGCCAAATTTGATGCAAATCTGGAGGTTCCTTTTTCAGGGAAAAAGAACTGTCTGAAGCAATTTTGATAAATTTCATCAGTGGGATCCCAAACATCCTTCGTCTTCACTTTCTTTTGCAATACAATTCATTTATATATACATCTGTATTGTAATTTCTTCATATTACGTTAGTGAGGCTGTAGCTTTATATAAGCAACAAGCTCCTTAGGTAGCACACAAAATGTATGACTAGAAGGTATGTGGTGTGTGTGTGTGTGTATGTGTATGTGTGTGTGAATACCAGTTATATCAGCTTCATCTGATACATCATGACTTCAGAATTTCCCCAGGGACACAAAAACTGAGAAGCTAATGAGACAGAACAAAAACATGTCCAGGTGCCGTGAGAAGCTGTCAGAACAATGAGGTTCCTATATCATTATAATTGGGCTTGTGAAGTGTGTGTGCATGTGTGTTGTGGGAGGAATACAGCACAACGGAATGACAAAATGAGTTGAAAGGATAAACTGGGACACTGTGATTTCTTTTCTTTTCTTTCTTTCTTTCTTTCTTTCTTTCTTTCTTTCTTTCTTTCTTTCTTTCTCTCTCTCTCTCTTTCTTTCTTTCTCCTTCCTTCCTTCCTTCCTTCCTTCCTTCCTTCCTTCCTTCCTTCCTTCCTTCCTTCCTTCCTTCCTTCCTTCCTTCCTTCAAAAGTTCAGCTGTTTATCTAGAGGCTCAGTTTTAAAACAAATCCCAGAGGACTCTGGCAATTAAGCCATTTCCAGTAGTAAGGGAGAGTGAGCACACACCCATGCCCCCACGTACACATACACACTCATTTGTCTCCCATCCTTTCTCTGGGGAGATCCAAGCAGTGAACATAGGCTTAAAGCCAGCATCACATTAGAAGATGCTGTTAGCACAATGGGGCTTCCTTTCCCTCTTCACCTCTCGGAAGCCCCTCAACTTGCCTCAGAGGCTTTTTCAGCCTGTCTGGAGCAGAATTGGAGGGCATATGGGAAGATCTGTGGAGAAGAGAAGGAATCCCCCCTCCCAGTTCTGCAGATGGAAACAGTTCTACCATCAAAATGACCACCACTACCATTTATCCAATCCTATAGTTAATATATTGCACTCTTTTTCTCACAAAAAAAGAAAATTAAAGATTATTAATTTTTCACAAAAGTCACTACTGATTTTTCTCTTACCAACATCATCCTTTTGTCCATTTCAGCTAGATTTGCCAGTTTTATCCACCAGTCTTCTTTCACATTTGTGTATATAATAATCATGCTGCGCTGGTCATCAGAAATCCTAGTCCAAATCCTGCTAGTTCATAATACTAAATTCTATAATTTTGGTAGAGGGACAAACCACTGGTCTTCAAAAAGTTTATCATAACCCTCTGATACACCATCTGGACCTGGAAATTACTGGACTTGGTCTTCTTTATGGCCTCAATCGTTTTACGCACAGTGATAGGTGCATTCACCACCTGTTTTTGCAGTTCTGAAATCTCTGGAAGGTTTTGCCTGCCTAGGTAATCATCAGTCTTCTTAGCAAGACTTGATATTTTTTAAATAATGAAGTATAATAATGATGAAATGACTTCCTAATGTTAATGTTATCATTAATTATCTCATTTCTTTGAGCAGACGCTGAGCATAAATAACAAGAGACCAGACTGGGAGGAGGCTGTTTTTCCCAACTGATCCTACTGGTGGAAGCAGCCCAGCTTACTCCTGAATTCCTTGTTGATGCTCCTAGAACCCTTGACCTGCACATGGACTATGGATTTTGCCATTGGACTTTCTCTCTGTCTTGGGATTTATGGTAAACTCTCTCTAAATCTATTGCAAACTCAGACTGCCAAGCAGCTAAGACAAACTTTGTTTGCTAGCTCTTGATAACAGGCTAATTGGACAACTGGAAGCCTTGGCTGGCTGCCAGCATAGGACAGCTTTCTTTAGGGTGTTACCAGGCTGGAAATGTAGGTTTGGGGGAAGGCATTGTCAGTCATAACTATGAAGACAGACTTCTGATGACAGCAGGATCTTGGCTCTTTGCAAATACCTCCTTCCCAATTTTTGCACAGAAAAGTTTTTTTTTTCCTGCAGAAAATAGGGTGTTCCATGCAGAAAATGGGGGTGACAGGTTGCACAAAAAAATGTGTTTTTCTCCACAGAATAATTCCTCTGAGCACTTAAGGATATTCAAATAGCAGGAGAACATCGTCACTGATCTTTTTCCTGATGGAGTTTGTTGTCTGTTGGGAAACCTCTTCCCCCCCTCAACCTGGAAACATGTAATTATGATTTTTTTTTTTTAACATCCCAGCATGGAAGTCAGGCCAGAGGGAGCAGTCCAAACTCCCAGTGTGACACTTTCACTTGTTCCTAGAACGTGGCTGGGCAAGGTATGCCCCAGGCAACATGTTGCCCTGAAGCTATTTTGCAGCCCCTATGACCATCCAGAATAATATCATGTCCCTACCCTCCCCCCCCAAAAAAAGTAAATTAATCTTGTATTAAAGAAGCTACAGGAGTTCTCTGAGTTACTTTTTCCCCATCAAAATGGGAAGTGGGGAGCCACTCCCAATTCAAAAGTGTGGGCTGTCTCATCTTTCAATGGGTTCTGGGAAGAAAAAGGATGCCAGAACCTCAGAACCTGCCCATCTCCACCCAAGATAACTGATTTATCCTTAGGACTCATCAACACCAAAAGAGGAGATGTTTAAGAAACAAAAAATCCAAATGCAAACAAGGCTAATAGTTAATCCATACATACCTACTTCTCCCACTGATCAAAGACACTCCTATTTCCTGGACCTGTTTTGTCCCTACTTTTGCCTTGGGGAAGGGGTGTCTGGTTACAATTGTGTTAGTCTGAGTGGATAGTGTTGTCATTCTCTTGGGTTCATTTGCTCAGAGAAGCTGAATCTCTGAAATGGGTAGATAGATGTCTCTTGTCTCTAGTGACTTTACATCAACAGTATGAGTCCCCAGGGACATACTGGGATGTTGTTCTCTCTTCTCCCCCGCTCCTCGCCCACCATAGCCTGCATTCAGCTCTCTGCTTGTTTCTGCATTACTAGTTTCAGCATCACAACAGCCAATTGTATCTGAATTTATTTACTGTGGTTGGAAGGCTAATTTTCAGACAATACACAAATGACATCTTCATTTCATCCATGAAGAATAAAATGGAATTTCTGTCGTAGTATTCTTGTCATCTGAAGGATCAGTCAATTATTGTGGATTCATTCACAGGCCTCTAGCACAGAGAATAATGTTGCACATTCTAATTACTAGCCTCATCTCTCTCCTGGATTCTTATGAAGGGGAGTTCACATTTTTTTTTTTTCTTTTGCAACAAGGAAGATCTTTCCAGGCTCCACAATGCTTTTAACATGCTTTTTTATTCAGAAGATGACTCCTTTAGGATTCTAAACACCAGACACCATTCAGTGCCTCACTGAATGGGGATTATAGATATAAATGTGTGTTTAAGCATGGCTGACTACTGGTTGAATTGTTGATGGTGATGTCAACTCATGCTTATTGTTGTGCTTTCAAGTTTACTCTGACTGATGGTGACCTTGTCATAAAATTTTCTTGGATTTATTCCAAAGAGATTTACAGACATCTTCCTCTTGGGCTGAAGGAATGGGACTTGCCCAAGGTCACCTCCCAGGTTTCCATGGCTGAATGGAGATTTGATCCCTGATCTTGTGGAGTCTTAGGCCATTTCCAGCACTGCACTGCAATAGTGCTATTATTCCACTTTCAACATGCTTTGGAATTCTGGGGTTTGTAGTTTATTGAGGTGAAAGAGCTCTTTGGCTGAGAATTCAAATGCCCATCCCTAAACTGCAAGCCCCAAGATTCCATAAGATGCTGGCATGCCCTTTTTTAATATAACAAGGTAAGTGTCCAGAGATCTTTTTTAAATGACATTATCCATAAATCTTTATATAAGGTTTGGGATAAATACAAATGGGCATTTTATTCTAAGTTGCCATCGTGGCTCTCTCCTTTAGAAGCCCTCTCTATTAAAGAATTAAGGAAACTTGGTGTTTGGTTAACTTATAAAGGCTTTTGAAAAAATCAGGAGACTCTTACCAAGTTAAAGAAAGACAGCAACCGATGAAAGAAGGTATAGACATTCAATGGTTTCCTTATATGCAAGTAGTTAACGAATTTAAAGAAGATCTTAAAGTTAGAGACATGGATTTGAAGATGATGCAATTTGAAGATTGTTTACTTGAGGGAGAAAAAGGATTGCTTTCTAAGTTGTATGTAATGCTACTGAGAATAAACCTGGAAGAAGAGACTGTTAAACACTGTATGGTCCAATGAGCCAAAGATCTTGGCCATAATATTTTTTTGGAAGAATGGGAGAAGATCTGAAGAAACAACTTAACCTATATAAGGTTATATGATCTCCAAGAAAACTTATTAAAAATGATGTACAGATAGCATCTCGCACCAGTCAGAATAGCTAAAATGTACAAAGGTTCCAAAAACACCTTTTGGAAGTGTAACAAACAAACTGGAACATCTTACCACCTTTGGTGGGGGTGCAATAAAGCCAAAAAATACTGGATGAAAATTAAATCCACAATGCAGAAGACTTTGAAGATAAAAATCGAACTGAAATCAGAATTCATCCTGTTGGGTGTGTTGAAATTGAAGAAAAAAGAAGAAAGAGATCTTGAAAGACTGATTTGGCACATGATTACAGTGCTCAGGATAGTATTTGCTAGATACTGGAAAGTAACTGCTATTCCAACAGTAGAAGAGTGGGTGGAGAAAATGACAGGCATAGCTGAAATGGATAAACTTACTTGTATTCTGGATGGTAAGCTGAATAGCAAATTTTGTAGAGATTGGGCACCACTTAAAGATTTCTTGTAGATAAAGAATGGGATTGATAATGTATTTGGATTTGATTATTAATTACTTTATATTTAAATTATTTTGTGACTTTTCATTAGAAGGAATTCCAAGGGGTTCGATGCCTTGGAGACAATTTATATTGAAAGTGATCCATAGCAAATGGAGATTATTTACAGAGCTTACATATTGAAACTCGCCATGTTGTATTTTGTTTCTTAGTTTCTAGAAAGATGTGAAGACCCATGTATATTTCTCATATGTTCACATTTTTTAAGCTTAAATGGTGTTGTTAGGTTAAAGGAATTGTGGTGAGAATTATTGGATCACATCTATGTTACATTTATAATTACACTATGTTACATTTATATTTAGTTTTCTCCCTTTTTGAATTCAGAAGAGGTATGAATTAAACTTTTTTTTTAATGTTAGCTGTACTTTCTTCAGGAGTAGGAAAACCTCATTTTTTAATATAAGTTTGTATGTACAAATTTATATACCTTTTTTTCTTTCTGTTATATCTTTAATAAATATATTTTTTTTAAAAAAAGAAAGTGGAATAATAGCACTATAACAGTGTAAGCTGGAAATGGCCTTGGTCCAACAGTGAAACCATTATACTTTGTGAACTATGCTTAACAATTTTTTGACTTTGTGATGGCTAGCAACTATTCTACTCTAAAAGACACTAGCTGTGCCAGCTGTGACTTTTCAAAAATAGGATTAAGTCATGGTCAAGTGACTCCTAGCCAATTACAGATAAGTTCCTGAACTCATTAAATTTTATATTCCAGAGTCATGTAAGAACTATGTATCAGCTAGGGCAGTAGTGAGTAGCAATAAAAGAACAACTTCTAGATTCTTGCCAAAATGTTTAATTTTTCTGCTCCTCCAGGCCTTTCCTCAAGATGTACGAAAAGACAATACACACCTTCCCTCACATGAAATCATGAGTATTTCCTAAAAAATTCAAATGTCTGAAATAGATTCAGATTAAAAATTCAAACAAACACACTTTAGTCATTGGGCAAAATGCAAACAGAAACACGTGCATTAAAGAAAGCGCAAAAATAAAGGCATATATTAATAAGTACATAAAATATGTACAAAAATAGATACAGATTTCTATGTGGGGAGAAAACAACAGCTCTACCAACTTGACATAAACAAAGGATGGGATAGTAATGCAAGTGAAATTCAGAGAAACTCAATGAAACTGAAATTAAGAGTTTTGGCATTCCTAGGGAGCTGTACAAACTTTGCTTCCCAAATGTTTTGGTCTATAGCTACCCTACTTCATATGACCAACAGTGGTAAGCACATACTCTCCAACATTTCACAGATGAAAGTGGGAGATATGTGGCCAAGCAACATCAGAGTGTAGGCAATATTATGTGTCTGTGTGCCTTCAAACCATTTTTGACTTATGTTGACCCTAACGGTTTTCTCAGCAAGATTTGCGCAGAGAGGGTTTGCCACTGCCTTCCTTCAAGAAGTGTAACTTACCCAATGAGTTTCCATGTCCAAGCAGGGATTTGAGCCCTGGTCTTCCAGCATCCTATTCTAACACTCAGACCACTACACTATATCAGCTTTCTGATGGTCAAGATGGCAAATGAGGAAGAGCACAAAAGCTAGGAGAGAGTGCAGCAGTTTGCTTTTTCTTGAGTCTACAGGGAAGGGAAAGATCCTGCCTCGTCCTCTCTTCTCCCTCCACTGAGGGAGTGCAAGCTAATTGACTGCAAACAACTTTGCACTCAGAACTCATTTTGCAACAATTTAAATAAGCTGAGTGTGAAGAGGGAAAAGGGAGAAGAGAGAAACTGGGACATTTTTAAGCAGCTGAAAAAGTAGGATAACAGAGAATTAATTGGGATTGTCAATGTCTAATAGGGACAATTGAAAGGTATATAAGCAATTGTGAGAGTTGCTATCTAACCCACCAGGCCAGCCAAAAGATCTGTTACTATGCATTTCTGCTAGAAAATAACCAGTGATCTGCCAGCTAGGAAGTCCAAATAAAGTCATTGGTAGAAGCCTAATGAAGGTTGACAGTAAGCAAGTTCCTGTTAAATGCTTTTTTATTGCAAGGAACATCTCTAGCTTGTTTCTTAATGAAATGGAAGTAACTTTCCCTGCTGACTTTCCTGAGCTTTGTGAATACATATAGCACTGCTCAGGTAACAGATCAACTCTGGTCTTAAAGTACTCTCAAGTGCAAGTGCAATTCAGTGGGATATGTGGAAGAAAGGATGCAGAAGCCAAGGAACTATAAGAGAATGCTGGATGTATGCGAAATACTTCTGAGAGAACTTGATGGCATGGACAGCACAGTCAGACGCAAATTTTAAAGCAAATGGTAGAGAAACATTGGAATTCCCACAACTACCAGCTTAGTTCCCATGTCATGATGAACATGTGGGTAGGACAGATTTATACTAACTTTGTCCAGCTTATGGTGGCTGTGATTTCATGTGCATTTGTATGAACTATGGCTGGATCTTTTCCTTAAACCAGGAGTGGACATTGCATGGGTTTCCAAGACACTATTGTCATGCCCTACTTCCAGAGCAAGGACTCTGACTCTGACTCTGAAGCAGAGGGCACTCCAGAGGCTGAAACAGAAGGTATGCCAAGGCCTGCTGTACAGAGACAGGTTGCAGGACTGGAAACAGAACAGGGGTGCCAGGTCCAACAGAGAGTCCTGCCTCTTCAGATACAGAAGAAAACTTATCTAGACCCAGCTTTGCACAGCACAGGCAGCAAAGAAAGACCCATGTTGCTCTCTCAGAATTTGTAACTGGCAACAATCAATCAAGGCACAGCTGCACTAGACTTTGCACAGCTGCACTAGTCTAGAGTTGTCAGAGCTTATCTGACCTACTACCTTACTGAATGCCTTGACAAATGCTCAGATTGACCTTGGACACTCCCTTGCCATGAAACCCTGCCAGACTTTGTTTCTGTTGGACTTTATTTATGACTCCTTGCTTACTGCCTGGAAGTAAGTAACAAGCTGGGAGATATACAGTTTGTTTTGTTTGATTTATCAGCTGTGCCAGGACTGAGATAGGACAACTATTGAACTTGCAGTGCATCCATCTACTTCATTCCATCCACTTTATGAAGCAATCTGTGCATTTTGGTAGATTCTTGTAAAAATAAAACCAAATAAAACTCTTAACCATTTTCACTAAAGGGCCATCTTGCATCCTCTGTCATGGTCTAAATCAGGGGGTTTTTCACCTGGGATCCACAGACTTCCATGGAGTGTGTGTGTGTGTATGTTTACACACACACACACACACACACACACACACAGATACATATATATGTCGTCTATTGCCTATGTTCATAATACAAAGAAATGCTAAATTTCCATTTGAGAAGTTAGTGATTGATTGGTGTATGTATGTGTGTGTGTGTGTGTGTGTGTGTGTGTATCACTAACTTCTCAAACTGAAATTTAGCATTTTTTTGTATTATGAACTAGGCAATAGACCACAGTAGTATGAGCAATAGCTGTGATTTTTTTCACCAATGGAAATCAAAGATATTTTCATACCACTTTATAGTTGTTGCAGCTATCTTGAAATGTCATTTACATCCATCATTACACAAAATTACTGCAGTTATTAGGCCCCTTGCTAGAGAAAGGAGGAAACCTGTAGATCCAATCCTATTCTGAGAAGGGGTCCATGGTATGTGCGTGCGCGTGCACACACACACACACAGGATTAAGAAAGAACTAAGGTAAAGGTTTGAACACTATTGCTAATACAAACCGAGTAGACTTACTGAATTGATTGCTGACTAGTAAATCAACTAAGGTAAATCTCATTTACAAACGGGGACTAACACCAGGATTTAGGACCATGTAGCTGACTACCTTAAAGATGAGGAGGTTGTCATAGAAAATAGCTGGCAACCATAATTCTGTTTGACAAGCCTGTCTGAATATATAGAGGTTCAAAGCTAGTCTTTAAAGAGAAAAGCACTCAGGTCCTCTGCATAGATAGGTGAATCTATCAGTTCATTTTCTCTAATATTTGATTCCCCTCCTTCTCACATTTTTGATACCAATACCAAGAATACTTGAATAGGGATATGGGTTTTCTTTTCTTCCTGCATGAAAGTTATGGTGTCTTGGTGCACAATTTTCCTAGTATAGATATCCTTTATGTATTTTTCCCATTGACCAAAATCTGTTTGCACAATTTTCAAAAATATGAATTTTTGGTTGTCAGCATGTGTCTGCAAACAAATAAACAAGCAGAAAGAATTTTTAAAAGCATATGACACTCAGTATTTCTTCCCGATGATGAAAAATACCAAAGGTATGCACATGCTTTAACCAATAGTCATATAGATCGTGAAGCGCCTGTATTCATTTTAAAAGAAATAAAACGCAAATGTGGGTTCCATTCCTATTGATAATTTTTTAATTTTAAAGATGCAACAAATTTCTCATCAGTCTCTACATACAACACACTGTCCTAGTTCCAAAGTCTGCGATAAGAGGAAAACATCATACCAGTCTCCAGGAAAAAAAAGAAATTAACACTTGTGAGTGGACTATTGCAGAGTGTTCAAGAGATACCCTGCTCCATTTTAGGCCCTTTGAGACCCCTGAAATTCCTAAAATCAAGCATGACACACATTTCCCCCCCCAAAACTAGCAGTGATGTTTCAGTCCCTTCTAGTTTATTCTGCTGTTTTGCACTGGGTGGGAGAGGGGTGGCAGAGGAAGAGAGCAGTTTAACAGAAAGGAAATTCTGGCTTGCAAAGCTTTGTAATCAAACAGTCCAAATGTTACCATGGTTCACCAACGTGCTGGACACTCCAGTCATTTGTTTGCAGACAACTTTAGTCCCAACCCAACAAGGCAATGATAGGAAACAGCAGCTGATAAATTGCACCTTGAAGGTCGTTGCCCTGCAATTACAATGCAATTATAACAAATACGAGGCATACAGAAAATTGATTTCCCTATCCCCTTGCTAATCAACCATGCATATATACCAATTCAATTTACTTTAGGCAAGGTGATAAGAACTCACAACCAGCATTTGGTTCTCCAATAAACAAGCTGGAATTTTTTCCTCCTAGAGATTCCCTGAACGACAACACTTCTACATAGCTAAAACAATGAGTCCAATGTCACCAGTAGGCCACATGGGTGTTTGTCCAGTTTTTCAATCATGGAGTGGCCACAAAAGTGAGGTTTACTAAAGTCCGAGTTATCAACCACTTGATTTTCATCTTAGAAATGGTGTAAGTCTGCTTTAGGAATAGCACAGAAGAGTTGGGCCTTTTCCGCACTGGGCTATTAAAACGGTGCAGAGCGACTTCCAACAGAGGTCTTCCGCACCATAGAGTGGACTGGGGCAGACTACTTTTTGTAGTTCCGTACCTCAGTCCACTCCGGAGCGACCGGAACTGGTCGCGCGGCATGTTTTTCAAAAACCTCTTTTAGAGGTTTTTAAAAAGCACAGAGCACGCAACCCCGTGCCGCTCCGTCGCCTGGCTCCGGAGCAGATTTGCAGGCACGCGCAAGTGCGTGCCTGCAGATCTGCCGGGGGCTGGCTTCCGGTTGGCGAGCTTCTCCGGTTGGTGGAGAGCCTCCACCAACCGGAAGCCGCCATTTAGGACACCGGAGGAGTGCAGAGCGACGAGCTCGCGCTCCTCCTCATCACGACGGACTCACCCAGACGAAGTTAAAATCCGGTGAGTAGCGTGTTCCGTCGTTTCCCCCTCCCACATCTGGACAGGGCCTTGGAAACGGAGCAGGTAAATAGCAAACAACAGCCAATGAACAAGGAAAGCTGGTTAAACTCTTGAGACTAGGGATGGATGAGAATTTTTTGTTCAGTTTGCTGTTGTTAAAAACTTCCCCATCATTTATAAATCTGTTGATACTTGGAGTGCAAAAGACTTGACATTTTAAATGAATGTGATAGAAACTAGACATGGGTGAACCTTCCATCTGAGTCCTGGGCTCTGACATCTCACGTTTGAAAGATCTGGATTTGAATCTTTACATGTTCAACCATGTTGGTGCTGAAAAAAGGCTGCCATCTCTTCCTCTATCCTTCTATGAGAGACTTTTCATCTTCAACGTCTCTCTGGCAGGCAGCTGCAACAGAGTCCTCTTCCTGCTGGGATCAACTGTACTTGATAAACTGATCCAGTGCAGATGGGAAAGGAATTCATTTTAAAATGGAGGGAGGTGTAAGGCCCCACTTTGGGGGTCCCTCATATTAGTATGGTTTGGATGGGCACCATACCTAATTGGCATCATATGTAATTGGCAACACATTTTATTGGCTCTGATATCAAATTCAAGCCTGAGAGGTGACGGAGAGGACAAACTGAGCGAGGGAAAGAATTTGACTGTAAATGTGAGAAGGATAGGTCAACTCGAAACTTCTTCCAGGTAAGACTGAGTCATTTGTCAGGCAAATACACACCATTCCTGTGGATAATAGGCTTAAATAGAAGCTGGAATTTTCCAGGGAATCCAACTGTGAGAAGCCCACCAGGACACTGATTGACAGATATCCATCCCTTGTACACCTGGATTCCTTCCTCTTCCCTCACAGCACCCACAATAGACAGCTATTATAACCCAACATGTCTTTGTCAATCAAAGCACTAAGCCCATCAACAGGTGAAAGACCCATTGCCCACAACAGGTTCCCTTTGTCTTACATCTGGAAACTTCACTGCTACCAGCAATTTTCAGGGTGCAAATACTCCTGATTTCAATATGCCCAGTGCAGTCTCTCAAAGGTCTACCCGTCACTCTTTCCGTCTGACTCCTGAATGAGAACTGTCCTTAGGTTCTACCTGAGCCAAAATACATTTCTGTTCTTCACTACTCTTCTGGACTGGTAGCTATAAATCCCCTAAACCCCTCAGCCTCTCTATACTTTTTCCTCCCTTTTTCTTTCAGTTAGCTCTTGTGTGAATGTGTGACTGTGTGTATCTTGTGTGCATGCGTGAGTGAATTCACCTCAATAAAACACATTTTTGGCTTACTTCTGAATCTCTGGCTGGTTCTTTTCCTGCGTATGCCTGTAAACACTGGTAGAAAAGATCTCACTAAGTTGCCCCCTTCTCGCAGCCTCCTGATTTTAAGCTAATTAATTCCCCACTTTTTCAAGGAGGTATTTGGCATTACAGAGTGGCCCTTGTGGCACCTACTTTTGGGGCAACTGGGGGGGGGTTGGAAGAATTTTTCAAAATTCACAAGATTTTTCCTGTTCCATTTAGGACATGATTTTGTCCTGGATGGAACAGGACAAATCTTGTGGATTTTGAGAAATTCTTCCAAACCCCCCAATCCTAAAATAAATTCCTTTCCCATTTGCACTGGCCCAGATTATCAAGTACAGTTGATCCTGGATGGAAAGTCATGTCCTGGATGGAAAATAATCAGAGCTTCAAATGATTTGAATGTAGGAAAAAGCAAAACTGCCAGATTGGCATTCCCAAGTTACTGAGAGCAGCATTTGCAGCATGTGGCAGTATTGGCTGCCATTATATCCACGCACCTTGGCACTAGCAATTCCTTCCCTCTCCCAGAAGCCTGAATGGTTTTCATGAACTATGGGGTACAGCAGGAAAACTGACCAGTCCAAGATTGCAAGGTCACCTGCTGGACAGGCCAGATGAGTCAGAGTGTAGGCTTCATTCCAATCTGCTCCCTGGCTGTTTAAGTCAGGCTACTTCACACTCATTGTGTGTTTGAGGAGCAATTAGGACCTTGCTCAGCACTCCATCGCAGCTCCCCATGCACAAGAGAAGTTCCAAAAGAAGAGGGTTTTTTCCCCCTCTACTTCCTGCTTTCCCACCCTGCCATTGCAGAGCTACAGAAGCAGCAGGCAGAGTCTAGTTCTCCACTGAATTAAACGGACTGCTGGTTGGGGAGCCATATCACAACCAGCCACTATTCTGAGCATTTTGTAAATAAACAGAAGCATTTAGTATAATTAGATGTCGTCTAAGGAAATTGGGGGGAAAAGAAACTCATTTAGAAAACCATTTGCTATGGCACATAAAACATGCTGCACAAGTGTGGTTCGGAGCGATTTTGCTGTAGAAGTACACATGCCCCTGTGTTCCTCAACAATAACAATTATTCAAAAGCAGCTTTGTTTGTTCCTTTCCAAGTTCTGCTCCAACGGCATTCCTGTTCTTCGTTGTATAGTTTTACTACAGAATATTTTTTTTTAAAAAAAAGATTGCCTACTTAACAAGAGATTTTCTGTTATGAATCTTAGCACAGAAGTATATAATGTTTTGTTTGCCCCTGCTGACCTAGCATTTCCGATGAAAGCAGAAATGCCTGTCCTCAGAACAAGGGAGACCAAGTGTGTGGCAAAGCAATTCTGCAATAAGGGCAAAGACTGGCACTGTTCCATGCAAGAAGTAAGCTATGGATGACATCTAATATGCCCATGAAACACAAAGCAAATATATAAATCTCATCAAGACAATGGATCGACTTTAGCAGGAACTAGCAATCAGATTTAGGCCAATGGTTTCATCTTCTCTGACTACAGAGTAGGGAAGTAAAGAATGTTCACAATTTTTCTAATTTTTGACACTCCTGAAAAGATGTCATGAAAGATTAAAAAGCTGCACTGAAAAAATGGCAGTAGATACAAGATTTCCTCCCCAGTAAACAATGAAATATTGAAAAGAACAGCTTTATCTCCACCACCCACAACAACAGTGCCCCTCATGTGCAAAAAAAAAAAAAAAAATGGATTTTTTTTTCCAAAACAAGCTTTTGTACAACAAAAACCTTTATGATTTTTTGGCGGGAAAAGTCCTGAAACAAATAAAGAAGGAAACATTTTAAAATACAGAAATACTGGTACCAAACAGGGAGGGAAAAGTCTGAAATTGTTCAGTCTCATGTCTGAGAATGCACCAAGATTTGCATACCTATTTCAGACTGCCTGAAAAATTTCCTTAAAGAATTGAGAGTTGTGTAGCAAAAAGTGCTTTTGCTCATGGAAAAGCACCCCATTTTTGCAAATTGTCCTACCTATGGCAAGAACAGGCCAAATGGATGTGTCAGTATTTTCTGATATTTGTTATAGTTGTTAGCTTCTTCTGAGGAAGCAATGAAGCTGATATTTTCTCTCAAACATTGCAAGGACCCCAGGAAATGGGTATGATTTCTCAAGACCCAAGAATCCTAGAACAGTGACCAAAGAAACATCAGGATTCCTTGGACCTATATCTATTTCAATGTGTTCTTGCCAAAATAACAGCTTTATTCCTTTTTTGGAATAAAAAGTGCCAGATGTATTAAGAAATAAGGTAATAAAAATACTAATATATACATTTGAAGATACAGCAGACAAAAAAAAAGTCATCTCAGTTTGTTATGAGGAGCAAAGATTCTCAGAAAGGGATGTTTTAATTATTTGAATAACAAACAAACAACTGTTTGTCAAAAGACAGAGGAATTCTTTGCACCGTATTTTGAATGCTACACAAATCTGAGTTTTTGAAACTTGAGACATGACACATAAGTATAGCCTGGCCCTTCTGCTAAACTCCCTGCAAGCCTGAGTTCATCTTTTTAGCTTAGAAACTGTTCAAGCATGCCAAAGTCGGTTGTTGTTGTTTCCATCTGATCTTCTCTATGAAGCTCTAACGATAGGATTTTCTTTTCCTGATGGAATGACGGCAATTGCAGAAAATAACAACTTGGCACAAGGGAGTGTAGGACTGCTGATAATTTGGCAGGGAAAATTACAGATGTTGACTTCTGAGGCTCCAGGGCAGTAAATGCCCTTGCCTGCAGCATATAAGCAAAACAGAGAGTCTTGAAAAGGCATTTTATTTTCTGTGGGCTTGCAGACTGGTTTTTATTTTTTTGTGCTGTTGCCTGTGATCTAATTCTCAGGAGGCTTCAATGTAACAGTTCTTTCGTACTATCTAAGTCAAACTCTAACCAAATATTTACTACATGTAGAATTGGGGGGACACATCTCCCTTATTCCCTGCCCTTATGCACCTGTAGATAACTGGCAGGTTCTTCTGCCAAGGTTAAAAGAGAATAGAGTGGAATTAGGCAAACTTCACCCCATAACAATAGTCCATCTTTGATCTAAGGACATAATCCCATGGCAAGTGAAGAGTTCAGACTTCTGGCAATGATGAAATGTTCTTCACCTGGCAGTACACCAGGCAGGGAGAAAGCAGGACAATATGGCAGAAAGTGGGAAGGGGGAGTTGTGGGAAAGAGTGCCAAAAGAAATGGTAGACACAGGTAGGGTTGCCAGATTGAAAACTGAAGAGGGCTCTGGTACATTTAATGGTTGGGTAGAAGATGAAATTTCATCAGGTCCCGCTTGTCACACAAACAGGTAACAAGCAGCACCTGTTGAAATGTTCTCTTCTACAAATGAAGCAATGAAGCTACAGGAGCCTTCTCCAGTTTTCACCTTAGCAATGCTGGAGACAGGAGTAAAAGAAAGAAAAGCAGATAGCAGAAGAAAGCAAGTAAAGGGAGTGGCCTGCAGAACTAGGCCTGCCCCTGCTAAGAAGCAGCTTCCATCCAATTGTTGCTGTTCTGTGCCTTCAAGTTATTTCCGACTTATGGTGACCTTAAGGTGAACCTGTCCTGAGGTTTTCTGGCACAGAAAGTGTGTGATGTGCTCAAAGTCATGACTGAGCAGAGAATAAAACCCTGGTGTCCAGCACTCAGGCCACTACTTTATGCTGACCCTAGGGTAACACATTCTTCAAGTAGGGAAGTCCCTCATGCTTGCTGTACAAAAACTATTTCTGCATTTTCATACAACAGTTTCAATTTTTCAATAGCCTAGGCTGGTCTGGAATGCTGCATATTGATGAATGTAAGCTGGTGAGATCTTAACATGCTTTTTCTGAAATATCCACACTAGTTAGCAGTTTGTTCTCAGGTCCATTTCAAGTTTTTGAGTTGGTCTGTTTAAGATAAAGGCCATTTCCACACGAGGCGAGGGAATCGCTCCATGCCGTTACTCACCGGATCTTCTGGCTCCTCCGTCCGGTCCAGGGTGAATCGGAGAGTGCATGGTCTAGATCCGCACTGCTCTGGCATCCAAAATGGTGGCTTCCAGTTAGTCGTGGGTCCCGACCAACCACTGAAGCTCGCCACGCCTAAAGCCTGCCCCCGCAGATTGCAGGCTAGCATTGGTGAGAGCCTGCGAATCTGCACAAGGGAGCAGGCATGCAATGGCACGCTCCAGCACTTTGGAAGACCTGATTTTTCTGGTCTTTCAAAAACATACTGGAGGACCACTTGGGGTCCTTTCAGAGTGGACTGAGGTATGGATCTCTGGTAAGTAGTCCGAACCCTGTTCGTTCCAAAGTGCAGACATCCTCCACGGAGGACGCACTGCACTGTTTTAATCCCCCCGTGCAGAAATGGCCAAAGTCCTGTTGGAACAAACACCACCAGCAGCAAGGTCAGGGCTCCCATTGTTCCCCATCAGGCACAGGGACACACGCTTTGCACACAGAAGGTGCCAACTTTAGCTGCTGCCATTTTGTTAAAAAGAATCTGTCCTTGGAGGTAAAATCCACTGCTGTGGATTTTAAAGAGGAGCTGCCAGCTAGAACACAGAGCCCTTCACTAAGCAAACCAGTGACAAGGAAGCTCCTTATGTTTTATAACATAGTGACCTAAATCAGGTTTTTGCAACAAGGATGGCTTACGGAGCAATCTTACCTACTCCTTCAGAAAATGACACTGATGCCTCTGAAATGCCTGAAGTCTTGCTGATATCAGTCTGGGACACTAGCAGAACATTGTTAACCCAAAACATGGGTGAGTCAGGAGTCCACCCATGATCCCAGTGCCTCCACAAAACAGTGGGAAATACTGGCTCAGAGAAAAAACTTGCAAAGCAGGGGGAGGGGGGCTAAGAAGAACTTTTCCACCTGTGTATACTGGTGTTGTTTTATTCTGGGAATTAATAATCACACACACAAGATCCAAGTAGTTTTGCAATCACACAAGGCTAACTGAAGGAAAAGGGAGAGAAGTTTTGTACAGTGAGAGTTTAGGGCAAAATGGGTGAAATTTACCAATCCAGAGAGAAGTGAAGAAGTGATTGTGGCATAGACTAGAAGTCCAAGGGTAGTACAAATTGGGAATTGGAGCATCAGAGTGATGGTCAGTGGACCAAAAGTACTATAAGTTATTCAGCAAAAAGCCAGTGTTTAAATACTCTTTTTCCATCCTGAGGGGGAAGGTGTTAATGACTTTTTGGCAGAGTAAAAAATGGGAGTTTGGAAAGTGGATAATGAGGTCTGGAATGGGCTAATAGTCTTAGCATTATGTGACAAAGGGACTGATGGGAATTGTGATAGCTTCCTGATTGTGGAACAGGCGAGGGAACTAAGAAGAATTTTCACTGGACAAAGGGAGAAGGGAGAAGGTTGAAGACAATCATTCCTTCTGTGGAAGCAGTTTCAGGTTCTATTATTTCATCTGCAAGTCCTTTGTCTGTATATCCCTGGCTATGACCTAGTCATGCCCTGAGGTCTCTTCCTGACCTAGGCACTTTTCGCATGGCATTTCTCATGTGAAAGGGCCTCCAGAGCTTCGTGCAATTGCAAGGAGCATTTCAGATGATGTCCTCGCAATCACACGACATTGCTGGGGCCGGCAGGCACGGATTGCGCACTAAATCACTTTTGGCTTTTAGCTGAAAATGGTGTGTGATCACATATCGCTCCGGAGCCCCGCGCACACTTACCGTCTGTGCAGAGCTCCAGAGCCACCGCCCTCATGCTTCCTCCCCCAGCGCAGCCTGGAAAAATACCTGGCTGTGCTGCGGAAGGCAGAGGTGGAGCCCTCATGCTGCCTGCCAGCTGGCAGCCAACTCCTGTGGAGCCGAAGCAGCAGGGACGCAAGAGCCTCGTGGAAGAGGCTGCTTGCATGATCCCCACATGACTGCGCCAGACAGAGGTAAGGTGCAAAAAGGGCCCTAGTTTTGCAACACACATGTGCAGCCAGTATCCTCTTTACCAGCCAGACTCTAGCCATAGCAGGATATAATTTATATTTCATGTCAATTAAATATTTGTTTTGCTAATTAAACCATATCATGACGGAGGAGTGTACAGCATGGTAACAGCATGAACATGCATAGGTCTTAAATGTGCTTAAATTCCCCAATGGAAATAGTTGGACATGTTGGTCTGATAAGGAAATATGCATTTCCAGGTTATGAAGGCAGAACTGCACATGCAGCATTGTTGCACATGAAGATACACATTGAGTGAACTAGATTGCACATCTTCTTGTGTATCACACTCCACACATGCATTGCACATTCCCCGATGCCATTCTGTTGTATATTGCATTGCACAGTGGTACCGTGAAACATAAGCATTCTATAGCAGAGGCAGTGCATAAATCTGCATATGGAGTTTTAAGGTATGTATCCCTAATGCAGGTTCTCAGACTGAGTCCATCCATGCTGAATCCTCCCCACTCCCATCTTCAGGAAGGGATGGCCTGTGGTTGCTTCTGCAAGGTCTGGGATGGGGGGAGCGAGAATTAGACATTGGAGGAGATGTTCTGAGAAATCCTGTGCCTCCTAGGACACTATCTTAGAAGCAACAGGCTTGTAAGCTAAATCCGAAATCCTGTGCATGACCCTCATTAAACTTAGCAGTACAGACTTTAGACTGGAATTGGATGGCAAGTCTTGCTGCATTAATTTTTGTTATAGCATCTTCTCTAGGGCAAAAGCATTTCATTCCAAGAGAACAGCTGAATTTCCTTTATACAAAACTTTGAGGAGATGGAGGGCCTAACTTCTTTAAACATATTATTAGCAGCCACTGAGGCATGCAGTAAAGGCCTCTTGGCATAGCAAGCAATCCATAAAAAACCAAATGTACTTAATTCAATTGATGGCTGTGCCCTTATCATAATTACTTCAGCCTTTTCCTTTAAGGGGAAAGAAAGGGATAGAAGGAGGGAAGAGATTTGTGCTGATTGTAACTCAAGTTAATGTCTGTGTTAAAAAAAAATCAAAACTTTAGGAACTTCAGTGAAAAAATAAAGAGAAATCTGTAAACTGTATAATTGTAGTGGAAGGCTTTGGATAAACCAAAACAGTTTTCAGAGTTTTAAAGAAAAGTACTAGGTTAGGGGAAAACAATGCCTTGGCAAGGTGCTGAGCAATTAACCCAATTTCCCAGGAAGGGGGAGAATAACATGTTGTATAACTCTTTTGTTTATAATTACATTCCAAGTGAAAGATGCAAGATTTACAATACTTTCCGGAACTGTATGTAAGGTACCCAGAGCAGCACAGGAGGAAAATTCCCACAGGTGGCTGGAGTATCAAACATAGGATGGTTGGCAGCAGCTATCACAATTTCTTCACAGAAGCTTTTGAACACTTTTGAAAGACCCATTCTATCCTAAAGAAATGGTTATGAAGGCCAAGAAATACATGTGCCAGAATGGTGAAGGGAAACAACACATGCTATTTAGGAAGAAAAGTTCTCTGCTATGTGAAGGAAAGATTTAGCAACTCCATTTTCAAAATGTACATCAGAACCATGGATGGAAATCTATGTCCACAGTAGGGTAGAAAAATGATTTGTTGGGCTTACAGTTTCTCTACAAAAATATCCAATTTTCATTTCCCAACACTGGCAATGGGATGAAGAGCATAGATTAATATGGTTTTCGACTGTTTCAATTATTGTTGTGGTTTAATCTTTCTGAATCGTTTTAAATGATCTAAAACTGAGTTATTTTTACATTGCCCTGAGATCCTATGATATAAGAAAGAAGAGGAAAATGTATATAGATTAGATTAAACTAGAGATTGAGAGACAGAGACAGAGAGAGAAGGGAGACAGAAGGAGCAAACAGGTATTTCAGTTCTTTGACTGAAATCTAGCTGTGGCCATATGTCAGCATTAATGTCACCATAATAGCATCTGCCTTTTTATACACACAAACCTTAGTGGTGGGTGGGAGAACTGGATCAACTGTTGCAGATGTGAATACAGTCATACTGCCCATTGTGTCATTGTGTCATTCTGAGACAACAACTCCATCTAGTCTAATGTTGTGGCAGATAAACATTGAATAGGATCTCAGTCTTCATTTTTGTATATGTGTTATTATTGTATGCATTGGTTGGACTCCCCAAGTTTGGTACATGGCCTGAAACTCACAGCGTTATCCTACTGCTGCTCAGTGATGAATGGTTTCAGCACATAATTATATTGCTTCTTTTTGA
Source organism: Cyclura pinguis (assembly GCA_030412105.1). NCBI lineage: Eukaryota > Metazoa > Chordata > Lepidosauria > Squamata > Iguanidae > Cyclura > Cyclura pinguis. The sequence goes on from CM059599.1 coordinate 208,150,279, forward strand.
AAGTAATATTCCAAGCTTTGCTGTGTTGGTTCATATTTCTGAACAACAAGAATAGGGCTGAAAGTGCAGAAAAACACGCTAGGAAAGTGTAAGCAGGGATTTCCCTGACCAAACAGTTTTCTTGTATGCTATGTGTTTAAATATCATCCAACAGCCAAAAATTCCTTTGGTTATCTAGTTTGCACTAGCTTGTGCCATATTTTAATTCTACAGTTCTTTGCATTCAGTTTTAAAATATTCAATCTACTTAACAAAATGGTCTAATTATAGTTAGATACAAGCATCACATTAAGACTTCCATTATTGTGTGTGTGTTTGTGTGTATTTAAAAAATCCTGGCTACATTAGGGGAGAGTATTTATCTGAGTGAACAGGGCCTCCCGGGAGCCTTCTAGCCTCCAGCTAAAAAGCCAAAGAGATCTTGGAACACTGGAAGGGATAGCACTTTGCCTCTTAAGTTTTCTTAATGCCTGTCATGCAATGTCTGTCTCTGTCTGTTTCACTGAAGCCATACGGACCAGCATAAAAATGTATAGAGACATTTCTAGCATGTTGGCTGCTGTGCAGATCTGTTTCTCTTTTCATCAAGATAATCCTTTAAAGTATCTCTCTCTGTTACAGAGTAATTATTCTGTCCCATTGCAATGGACGACTTTGTATTTGAAAACTCTCTATCTTTGCACAGTTTGCTCTTCTCAGTTTCCTAATCCTTAACTTCATGGCAGTCATGTAGACTTAAGTCAGTGACTTGACTCGGACTTGACTCGGCAGTGACTCAACTCGACTCGAGACTTGAATATTTTTAGTGACTGACTTGCTGCCCTTGGTTTAGTAACAACACATTCATCCAGAAACCTTATGACTTTGAACAATGCCTCCATCTCTTTTTGCCTACTGGTCATATGACAGTCTGTCTCAAGCCCAAAGCGAGGGTGCATTTCTCAGAAGGGAACAGCAGACAGGTTAGGCAATGGGCTTGAGGTGGGCTTGAGGTCTGCTCAGCAGCCTGTCCCTGCCGCATATCTGAGGAGCCTTCTAAAACTTTTCTAAGAGTAGAAGGCAAGACTCACCACTAGAATACAGGGCACATTTCTCAGAGGGAAGAGCAAATGTGTTAGGCAACAGGCTTGAGAAGGAAGGATCCTTCCTTCTAAAACTTTTGAAGCTTCAGTAATGGGAAGTAAGGAGGATCCTATTCCCCACTTCTGAAAAATCCTCCAAGCTTTGGAAATGGGAAGTAAGAAGGATCCTTCCAAAGCTGAAGACTATTTTATGCCTATTGGCACAAAAGTCTCCAGCTTCAGGAAGAAGGATAAAAAGGATCCCGTTTCCCACTTCTGAAGCTCCACAAATGCGGAGGACTGAGTCTGCTTCAGTTGTTAAAACTCACTTTATTCAACTCTGTCCAGAAATTCTAGAATATAGGTTGAGGTATACAGTTGGCTCCCAGACTTGAGACCTGAATTAACTTGACTTGAAAGTATCTTCAAGGACTTGACACTTGATATGAGACTTGAAGGTAGAGACTTGAGACTTGGAGTAAAAGACTTAAATACATCACTGCTTCGTGGTCTCCACCACTTTGCCTTTTCCCTTTTTTCTCCCCCTTCTCTCAATTTCTCTCTCTTTCATACAAGCTCATGTCCTAGGTTCAGTGTCCTGGGGTTCAAGAGAATATTTTCTATCATTCTATTCCCAGTTGAAGTATGGCTTTCTTGGCAGTGGGGAAAACCCATTGCAAGAAATATTAGAGTGGTGAGAATTTTGTGCAGTTTTCTCCCAATAATTTGATCACTCTGGTATGTTCTGGAGGATGGTCCTGCATAGAAAAACACACACTTTTTTTGCACTAAATCCGCATTTTCTATGTGGAAAAATCCTCTGGAACTCGTTTGGATACTCAAACATGGGAAGAATATTGCACAGAAATTTTTCTTCCACAGCAGGAAGAAAACTATAGCAATTATTTGTCCTTGCTTGTGAGGATGAAATAATTGGGGATTCACAGTGAAACCCTAGACTTCCTTCACCTCTAGCCTTATTCAATATCTAATAGTTCATCCTTCCAAACCAAGGCTGGGGAATTTGGGGCCCTTCAAAGGTGTCTCATCAATCCTGACCACTGCCCATGCTGGCTGGGTTAATGGACACCAACAACATCGGGAGGGCCATAAGTTACCTGCTCCCAAAAGGAGGATATATTAAGTATTCAGTTGGTATTGGAATTTAATTGTTGGTATCTGTAAGAGGATTGGGCCTACTATCATGTAGTTTTAGGAATTTATTCTGAGACCTACTTAATAAGGTCATGAAAGATGCTTTTTTCTTTCCATACAGAGCAAAACTGCCACACCAAAGTAAAATTGGCAATAGAATTCTCTGACTTTGGACTTAGGAATGAAGTCCATGAAGCTTAAAAGGCTCAGCTCAAAATGAGAAGTTTACAGTAAGCTTTATAAGTCCTCAAATTCAGTTTGTTTATTTGGGACATGCCATATAACACAGAGTCTGTGAGCACTTTTTAAACATCTAGAGTCAGAGTCCATCAAGAGTAATCTATCAGGGATCACACATGGGTGGTGGATTGGGCTAATGCCATTGGTGGGTGGGGCCAGAGTCAAATGTGCCTGTGTCCATCCCTTTTCTCTTTCTCTCCACCCCACTCCTATTTCTGTCACATCTCTTTCTCTCCTTTTTTTTCCCCTCCCCACACAGTGGGATGGACAGACTGCTCTTAACAGATGGCTAAATTGCTATTTGCAGAGGAATGCTATAAATTAGGCCAACAGTTGCTAGTTGCTCTCCACTTAAGTAATGCCATCTAGATCAGAGGTGAACAAAGTGAGTTCCTGGGACTTAAAGTTGCTTCCCTCCCTTTCCGCCACCTCAGGCTGTTTTTCCATTCCTTGACCCATCCAGATTCCCTGGAACACTCTTTCCTGCCAGAGAAAGTGCTCCCTCAAACCCACCTTTTCAGCAGTGTAGCTCCACTAATAGAAGGAATTCTGGACTGCTGAAAAGTAGGCCAGTATAAGATGATGCCTCCAGCCTTCTCCCAGCACTAAGGTGCTTTGTGGCAGACAGTGCCAGAGTTCTATCACAACTGCCTGATGAAAAACATCTTGCTGCTGCTAGAGGCCTGGGGGCATCAATGCTCATTGCCCATTCTCCAGTAGCTCAGAAATCCTTCTGTTCATGGGATTACATTGCTGAAAAGATAGGTTTTGGGGAGTAGCACTGGGAGGCATAGCTATGACATCAGAGCTTCATCATCATAACTCTGTCTCCCAATGCAGAACCTCAACCACAGTTTAAGCATCCAAAGAAAAGGGGCAGATGAAGTTACCAAGGAAATGTGAACATAGCAAATAGAAGAGTTATAGCCTGGATTATTTTTAATGTCTCACTCTCTGCAATGCTAGAAATTTGGGGACTGAAGGGAAATTTCGTGGCAGCGAGGCACAAGAGTCTTATGGGGCAATCAATGCCCTCATTTTGCTTTGCACCTCATAGCTATATCCCCCTGGTGACAAAGAAGACCTTTGACAAGTTCTTGCAAAGACATGTGGGCAATTTTAGTGATATCATGTGCCAAGGTGAGAGAAAAATCAATTGAAAATGTAACTGACACAACAGCATATAGAGGAGTTTTGTCTGCTTCATGAACAAGGTCATATTGTAAGCCATGTTCTAAGTGCAAAATTCCCAAGAAACCCTCAGCCTCTGTTCTTTGCCATACCATTTTCTGAACGTCATCCTGCATTGTCTGCTTTCCTTTCAGGAATTTCAGATCAGTTGGGCTTCCTTGAATAGAAGATTAGGAAAAAAAATCCAACTCCCATGCCACATAACACTTCAGTAAACTTGAAAAGGACTATACACTTCATACACAACCTCTTGTTAATATCATATTACAGAAACTTAAATGGTGGTGGAAATCAGCCACATTGTAAGTTTAATTATGCTGAGCACAGAAACCCTCAAATTTTTGTGGCTCTTAAAACACACACCTTAGATTTCTGTTGTTTAGTCACATTGCTGAATTGTATTAGTGAGGAATCCTCTATTTTCCAAGATAAGTCCCAGAGAGAGGGACCTATATTCTATGTCATCTACTTAATTACTACTGCGTTACTAAGTGACATCCCCTGACCTAACCCCCACTCCAAACTTGCTTTAGCAAGCAGCAGCTGCACTGAGTAATAGAGGTCTGTTTAGTTTGTGAGTGGGACAAAGAGGGATGATGTTTCCAGTTCCCGGAGCAAGGCAGGGACAAGGAATTGTGACTGAGTCCTGCTTCTGATTGTCACATCCTTGCTTGCTGGTGGGAGGAGGTGGAAATTTCATCTTCCAGAACCCTGACCACCAGCCAAACAAACCTCCATCTCTTGGTGAAACTGCTGCCTGGCAATGTAGGTTTAGAATGGCATTTATACTTGTGACAATAGTGTCATGGTCATGCCTATATAATGTTAGTGAATATGGAGCAGTTATATATCTATAACACTTGATTACAATTCCATAACTGCAATACAGAATGCCAGCCAGAATTGTCCCAGGAGAAGATGGAGTTGCTACTAACCAAAATCAAAATTCTCATTAATCTTCCCAATGCTTCATCATTCTTTCTATTTTCAAAAATCAGAGGCGAATGCCACACGTTGTGTAGCCAAAATGGCACCATCCTTGCACAAGATCAGCAGGCCTGGGGAAACCTCAAAGGTTGGAGGAGTTCCAAAGTATTTTCAAAATGACCCGAAGGGGGCAGGGGGTTCTGAGAACAGACTAGTGCTGATCTAGTCACAAAATGCTGGCTGACTAGTAGGTGAGGAAGAGAAATCAGTGAGTGGCAGGAAAGTTGGACTTCAGTTTTGTGGAGGAAGTAATAAATTCTGGGCTTATTGTCGCTCTGAAGAGGAGCACTCCATGTTGTATAATTTCTTTCACATCTTTGTTCACTTATTAAAATATTTATAACTCTTCTTCTATCCAGAGGCCTCAGAGCATCACTCAGTAAAACTAATGCAACATGTTCAAAACAGAGTAAATAATATTTTAAAGACTAAAATTTTTTAAACATATAACGAGTTTAGAAGACAGATGAAAAGATTTAAAATAGTTTGAAATGATTTAAATCTATGTACATGTGAGAGCCTGTGTAAAACCAGTTAGGTCACAAAAGCTTTAGTGAACAACCATGTTTTCACTTGGTGCATGACAACAATGTAAATAATAAACATGATTTTAGAAAACTAAAACATTAAACATGTAACAAGTTAAAAGACAGATTCCTCCGAGAATGAAATTAGTGGAAAACTGTAGCCCTAATTACAGGAGTGAGACAGCTTTGGTCACCTTGGTGGATGACGTTCACTGCAAATGGACAGAAACAGTATGTGCCTGTTGGATCTGCCAGTTTTCTCAGAAATTTTTGATACCATTTATCATGATGAAGATATGCTTGGAGGTGCTGTTTTACTGTGACTCTATTCACCCCTGTAGAGGGAAGCCCAGAAGGTGATACTGAGGGAATCCTGTTCAATTCCTTGCCCACTGGCCTTTGGAGTCCCACAGAGTGCTGCTACATTTTCCCCCACATCTTGCTATCCAACATCTTCACCGAACTGGTGGGAGAGGTTGACCAGAAGTTTGGGGATTAGTCCCAGCTGATGGCAGACATCTTCTTTCCACCAAATTCCAACAAAGCTGTTTTGGTTCCAAACCAGTGTCTGGAGTCAGGAATTGAAGTTCACTCCAGACAAGAAAGAAGTATTCCTCATCAGTGAAAAGGTAGATTAGGGCATGGGGATTCTACTTGTGTTGGATGGGTTTACATTCCCTCAGAAGAAACAGGTTTGCAGTTTAGGTGTATTCTTGGACTCTGCCTCGAACCTGGAGGCCCAGTTTTCTGTGAGGGCAGCTTAAAGCTAGTGTATCAACTACAACCATTCCTGATATTTTTAGGCTATCCATGGTAACACGTGCCTTAGTATTTAGGCTTAATTACATACCATTTGGATAAGTGTAGCATACTCTATGTGGGTCTGGCCTTACAAAGTGGTCAGATACTTCATTAGGTAGAAAGAGCTGTGACTGGATTGTTAAATGAGGCTGTGTTTCAAGGACTACATAACACCTATACTACAACTTCTACACTGGTTACTGGTTTGTCAGTCATTGCTATGATTTCATTCATCTGCCTTTACCCCTAGTACTGAGTGTTGCAACAGAGTGCCACCAATCTTTCCCAAAATGGTTTGCTGCGCCAGTGGCAAGCAACTGTGGAGAACTCAAAAATTTTTAAGCTGCCTCCAGTCCTGATTTTGGGGGAGAAGACTAGATAAATAAAGAAAAGGAGGAGGAGGAGGAGTTCATTTCCAGGTGAAGTGCTGGCAATATGGATTAAGTACATACTGCCTAAAAGGCCATATTTCCCAATATTGGACTGCATGAGTTTTAAGATTCTTGGGAAGAGCTTTCTCTTGATCATGCCATCATCACAGGCACATTTGCCAAGGATGCAGGAGAGGGCTTTCTTTGTGGCTGCTTCTAGACTGTAGAACTTCCTGCCCCGGGAACCCAGGTTGGTCCCCTCCTTCCTCTCTTTCTGCCAGCAGGTGAAGACCTTTCTCTTTATTCAGTCCTTTGAGCATTAACTGTCTGATGCCAACAGTGTTTTGATTGAACCATGGGATTTTTAAAATTATTTTAACAACCCTTTGAAATGATTTTTAATTAATGCTTTTTAATATTGTTACTTGATTGTTTTCTTAACTTTTGTATTATCTTTTTTTTTAATAGTACGCATTTTGTTTAAACTTAGGACCTTTCCGCCCTACCCAGTTACGTGCTATTATTTCACTTTCTTTTTTTTATTATTATTAGTATTATTAGTATTATTAGTATTAGTATTGTTCTATAATATATATAATATAATATACATTATGAGTACGCTTGCTTAGTATACTTACTTACATACAGATTTATATCATTTTGTCTAAACTGAATGGTTGAATAACTGTCAGAAATTGCTAGTCCTTCCATATGATAATTGATGAAGGACCACAAATGTTCTCCAAATAATTGTATAAACATTCCCAGTCTTCCTTAAACCTTTTCATAGATTTGTCTTTTAACAATATTGATAACTTATCAATCTGCATTAGGTCATGAATTCCCAAAAGCCAATCATCAGTTGTTGGTACACCTTCTTTTTTCCATTCTTTGGCATATAGTAGTCTTGCTTTGGTTATCAAGTACAAAAATTTTTTTTTTATTTTGTTTCCCAATCTAATCCTCTATCAGTTCAACCATATTTAACAAATAACATTCTCGTTGCATGGGGAAATTTATTCTCCAAAATTTTGTAATTTCCAGATGGACGTTTTTCCAAAAGAGTTTTGCATTTTTGCATTGCCACAAGCAATGAAAATATTGATACCAGGAATATTCTTTCCCTTCCGCCAGCAGTTCCTCCCTTTCTTTAAAACTAGGTTGATTTTCCCGGAATTTAAGCAGCTCATTGTAGGTCCACCACTGTTGTGGTCTTTTGATTTCATCATAATGGAAAGCTTCTGGGGGGAAACCCAAGAGGAAATTTTGGACAGAGTTGATGTTTATATTTTAGCCAAACTGAAAATAAATATCTCCTTAGAGGATATTCAAGAAATACTTTTTGAGATTGCTTTTTCATGTACCACATATGTAGGTGCCAACTGCTTTTCATACTTGCCCCTTCAAAGAGCAGTAATTTGTTATTCTGCAATCTTAACCAATTGCTATTATTTCACTTTCAACATCCTGTGGAATTCTGGAGATTGTAGTTTACTGAGGCCAAAGAGCTCTCTGGCTGAGAATTCTAAATGTCCCTCCCTAAACTGTAAAAGTAGAATAATAGCACTGTAACTGTGTAGTGCAGAAAGGCCCTTACAGTATGAGCTTTCTTGGGTCCCACATTGAGAGAAAAGCAGATAAATAAATAAATAAATAAATAAATAAATAGGCTAGCCAACCATCCAGTTGCCCTTTTCCACTCCATTTGCCACTTACCAATGAATGAAAAAACATCCTGCTGTTGGATGGGGGGAAAAATTCTTTCGACATGAGCTTTTCTCTTATATCTTATATCTCTATGTCTTAGGCCCTTTCCGCACCTTACCTGTTCGCAGAGGTGGGGGGCGGCACTCGTGCAAGCAGCCTCTTGCTCGAGGCGCTCACTTCCCTGCTCCTTCTTCACAACAGCTGGCTTGCCGGTCACGTGAGCGCCCCGCCCCCACCCCGCCCCTTCCTTCCACAGTGCAGCCTGGGAGCTGTAGGCTGCGCTGGGGCAGGAAGCATGACCGGTCCGGCTCCAGAGGCTCCGCAGGGCAGGTAAGTGCGCTCTGGGCCTCGGAGCGACGTGCGACCGCGCAGCATTTTCAGCTTTAAGCCGAAAATAAAAAAAATGTGTGCGTGGTCCACGTTAGGCTCTTGAGCCTCGCGTAAATGTGAGTGCGTCGTGTGGACTGCTCCTCACATTTACACAAAAAACGCCATGCGAAAAGGGCCTTTGATACCCGCAACTACCCTTTTGCTGGGGCAATTAATATTGTTGACTGCAAATTCTGTTATTCATCAGCAATATGTATTACAGTCAGAAGGTGGCTACATTGTCTTCTCATGTGGCAAGTCAGTCTGTTCTCTGCCCTCTTCAAACTTTCTCTTACCTTGTCATCCCTATTCAACTTTCCCCCAAGTTTTCTCTTCCTGGAAACAATGTAAGCTTTGCCGGGTTCTTCTTCTCCCCCTACTTTCTCTCCCTCTCTCTATGGATATGTGTCTTTGTGTGTTCTTTTACTTCTGAGTCAGTGCTTCTTTAATAGAAAATGTTAGTGACAAGTACACCTGTATACCATTTTAGGTAATGCCATTAGCTGGTGCAGCAACAATAGCAAGCATGTAATATCCTAAGGCAAATAGCTTTGTATGTTCTCTTTCTGTGTCACACTCTGTAATGACATTTTAGATCAGTAAGAATATCTCCACAGGGGATCCCAATGATAACTACTTTTGACAAGTAGTATTTGCAGAAGTTTACTCCAACCATAAAAGGAATGACTCATTTTGCTGTAGCCAGGATGACAAGTAGTGGACTGCAGGAACATTGCTGTTATGTAAATATTCTTTCCAGAGACAAAAGATTTTTGTCCACTCAGGTGAAGATCCATTACGCTGAGTCAGACCATTGGTCTATCTAAGTACTGTTTACCTAACTGAAGCCCTTTTCCCACAGCATTTCTGATGCAAAAGGTCCCCTTAAGCATCGTGCACATGTGAGGAGTGGTCCACACAACACACTCACATTTGCTCGATGCTCAAGGGCCTGACGCGGACCACGCATGCATTTTTTCATTTTCGGCTTGAAGCCGAAAATGCTGCGTGGTCGCACATCGCTCCGGGGCCTCGCGCACACTTACCTTGCGTGTGGAGCCTTCGGAGCCTGGCCAATTGCGCTTCCTGTCCAGTGCAGGCTGGGAAAGGTCCCAGACTGCACTGCAAAAGGAAGAGGTGGGGCTCTCATGTGAGCAGGAAGCTTGTGCGGAGCTGAACAGGCAGGGAAGCAAGAGCCTTCCTCTGGATGCTGCTCGCGCGAGCCCCGCACCCCAGCACCGTGAATGGGTAAGGTGCAAAAATGGTCTGACAGTAGCTCTTCAGAATTTCAGATGGGAGACTTTCCCAGTCCTATGTAGAGATGCCAAGGGATTAATTTAGCAATCTTTTGCATGCGAAGCATGTGCTTTATTTACCACTGAGCTATAAGGCCTCCACTAATCGCCTTGGTGGTGTAGATCAACCCAATTGCAACTGTTTGAATGACATCATCGAAGCATACAAAAGCAACTCAAGAAAGGCAAGTAGAACAAAGAACATTGTCTCATAATCAGGCATGGACAGTGTACTGAATCATGAATTCGAGCATGGTGTCTAACAGACCAGACAATTCCGGGGCTGATAAGGAAGGTCAAAAATGGGTATCAGATGTTTGGCATGTGACTTGACACAGGATCCAAATCCTAGTTTAAAGAACCTGCCATGTGTGGTGTAAACCCTTCAAGCTGAAGCAAGCAAAGGCCATTGTTAATAATATTCAAAGGCACTTGGTGAAATCTGCTGAAACTATCTTTGATGAAATTTGTGGGACTCATTTTAATAAAGTGAACTGAAATTCTTGATTACTCTGGTAATTACTCTTGATTACTCTTGATGATTTTTTAGAAGAAACAGGTCTGTATAATGTGCTGGAAGTTTCTTTGTTGTTATTGTTGTTTTTCATGGTTTATATGTTCAACTGGTTGTTGTTGTTTTTTGTTTTCTCAGCTGCTTTTAAACTTTTGTGTGGCATGAATTTTTAACTTTTTTTAAAAACTGCTGTAAGCCATGCTGAGTCCCACACTGGGGAAAAGCTGAGCAGTAGTAGTGGTGGTGGTGGTGGTGGTGGTGATGGCTGGAACTCTGTATTACACTTACAAATGTAGAGTTACTCGTGACTGTTTACATATTCATGATCCCTAAGTAGCCCTTCAGTTAGGGGCTACATAGGCACAGTGAAAGCCCCCAATGCCCATTTACTGGGAAAGAGTGACCATGATCGATGGGAATCTTTCTCCTGTTAACTGTGAAGTTGGTGAATGCCACTCCCACCCCCCTTTCACAAGCACTCTCTGGCACAAGGGGGAAATGCAACAGAGACCTGTTTCTGCTTATCTCACTGGAGATTGCTAATGGGAGGAGACAGAAGTGGCAGCCAGTTGCTTCTTGAGCAACAGAGGAACCAGCCCCTCTTGACTGCGGAGACTGCTGCCAAGTAAGTGGGAATTGGACGTTGAGCCAGGATTCAGTGCATAGTGTCATAACTATGGCCCTTTTCGCATGGTGTTTCTGAAGCGAAAGGGCCCCTTGAGCGTCATGTAAATGTGAGGAGTGGTCCATACAAAACATTCACAGTTCCATGAAGCTCAAGGGCCTGACGTTGACCATGCACACATTTTTTCATTTTCGGCTCAAAGCAGAAAATGCTGCGCGGTTGCACATCGCTCTGGGGCCCCGTGCGCACATACCTAGCTTGCGGAGCTTCAGGAGCCGGGCCGGTCGTGAGTCCTCTCCTCAGTGCAGTCTGGGAGGTCCCAGGCTGCACCGCGAATGGAAGAGGCAGGGCACTGGTGCGACCAGGAAGCAGCTGCGGAGCCAAAGCAGGAGGGATGCAACAGTGTTCCTCCCCAGGCTTCCTGCGCGAGCTGTGCAGCCCAGCACCAGGAAAAGGTAAGGTGCAAAAAGGGCCTATGATGCTTATACATACATAAAGACTATAAGAATGCTGGCCAATCATAATCATAATCATGATTAATCGCTGATGTGTCAGTGACCAGAATTTCCATACATCAAGTTTGAGAAGGGTTGTACAACCAATAAAATACTGTTAGTTGATAAACTACTCTGTGTAAGTATTCAAATCTCCTTTTCCTGGATCAGTTCCTTGTTCGAAAGACCTTGTCTCAGCACTTTACAATGGCTGAGGGTTGTGGTGGAGAGAAGAAAAAGCAGGAAAACCCTACACAAGCAAAAACTGAAATTTTGAAGAGTGTTCATATTCATGTTCTAGGCACTTTTTGGTTGATTGATTGGTTCCCTAAAGTGTAAACAACAGAGCCTAGTCTGTTGTTATCTTAAAGTAGGGATGGGCCACTATAGAAGACTATAGAAGACCATGGAAAACCACATTCTCTCACCCCACCCACTCCAAAAAAATCCAAAATTATTTGGCTCCCAAAAACCTCCAAATGCTCTCTAGGAGGCATGGGGGCATTTTTGTCATATTTAGAGGGGTTTTTTTTTAATAACAAGAAGTCAACAGAAGTCATTTCCTTATGCTAGAAGACTTTTCACTTCCTGTTTTTTAAAAAGGCCTAAACTGCCCTGAGAAGGGAAGGATATGGTAAAAATGTTTCCTTTGTCCCCTAGAGAGGCTTGGGGTGGGGGCAATTTTTGATCCCTTGGGGGCCTTGAAAGCCACAAAAATGGCCCCGAGGGCTGTATACGTTAAAGCGATGTCTGACTTCCGGCACAAGCTTTAATGGGCTGTAATCCATGAAAGCTTTTTTCCAAAAAACCTGAGTAGTCTTTAAGGTGTTACTCAATCAGACATGGGTAAAGTGTGGCATGCAGGCTACATATGTACTCCAGGGTTGCTTTTGTATCTACATCTGTATCTATATGAAGCGCATATTTTTTGGAATGTGAGAGAATGAGTATTGTTTGTCCCCATAACTGTACAGCAGCTGCGGCAAATCTAGCTACATAGCAAATAATCTCCTATTGCTCTCTCCATTTTAAATATGAGGCAGAAATCTGAATCATAACAACTCTGCTACCATTTCTCTGCATGATAGCCTCAGTTTTTCTACCATTTAAGCCGCAACAGTCATTTTTTTTCAATAAAGAACCACTCCAAAATTAAATGAGTTGCGGATTGCAAGCTTAGCATTAGCTATCTATGCAACACAAAAACCACATTTCTATCAGACATTATAACAAAGATAATACAAACGATATGACAGCTTAGAGTCGCAGCAAGCTAATTACCAACACATCACTATAACCATAATTGAACGGTGAAATATACCTTTAAGAAAGATTGTGTGCTAATTGATGACTACTCAGGAAAGTGAGCAACTAATTGAACTGGCATGAGCCAACTATAAAATATTCACTATTTTTTTTAATAAAAAAGACGACATTTAAAATTAGTGTTACATTGTCAATGTTGCCTTTTTAGTGGTGAAACGTACATATCAGGCGCCTGCCAACTCCATTAGTCACTCACTTTCATGAGCTGCTCCCAATTAACACCACAGTTTTTAAAAGAAATATCCCACCAACCAATTAACAAAGTGTAATATGGGTAATTATGGCTGAGTTTTGCCATCAACTTCGATATGTTCTGGAAAGGGAAGGGGAATTATTCATTTCTGTTGAAATTAAAGGGTTTGTTTAATTTTCTAATCTTATATATTTCTGCAAAATGCTTGATAATTTGGAGGGAAAAAAACAGAAAACACATTTTGAAGATGGAACTGAAATAATCTTCTTAGCACTATGGCTGCAGTCCCTATGTTTCCTTTTGCAAGATTTGCAGGGACACAATTTTTTTTCTTATCAGCAGCCTGCTCAGTGAAACTAAGTCTACTGTTGTACAAATCCATTCCCTGTTCTTTCCAGTTTGTCTAGTTCAGAGGTGGGTAGCTGTGGAAGGCTAGAGGGCTGCAATAGCTCTTCAAGAAATTTTGCGGGGGACTAAGCACTCACTACATCCACCACAAAAAAAGGCATTTTTATCATGCTTGTAGATCTCATGGGCCATTTTAAGCCCAGGAGAGGCCTCTTTCAACAACAGGAAGTAAGCAAAAGTCATTTTCTGTTTACTTCCTGCTTTGCAAAAGGCCTCTCGTGGGTCTAAATTGACACTGGAGGTCAAAAATCTGGCAGAAAATACCCTTCCACACCCACTACAGATACTGGCCATTTTCACACTAGCCTGTTACAATACTATTATTCCACTTTCAATATCCTATGGAATGCCAGGGTTTGCAAACCCCAGGATTTCATAGGATGCTGACAGTGGAATGATAGCACTATTACAGGCTAGTGCGGAAATGACCATTTAGTGGTGGTTTTGTTTTTACCTCAAGGCCCTGGAGGCCACACAAATAGCCCTGGGAGTTTCTTGCAGCCCATGGGCCACACTTTGTCCACCTCTGATCTCATTGTTTCTAAATATCAGGTACCAGCTGACATCACCTCTGTGTGAGACCTGAAGATCAGTTGCCAGTCCATAAATAGTAAAGTCGAAAGAACTTAGTTTTTAAGAGTAATCAGTTATTATTCTAAGCAACTAAATTAATTATGTCACAGTTACATTTAAAAGTAACGCTTTTTGCTTGAGTGTTTATCAAAAATATCTCAAATGTAGCTACGTTTTTTTAAAAAAATCTGCCTGACATTAGTCATTGGCCTGAGATACAAAACACACTCTCTCCCCATTCACCTCTCTTCCCTCATTATCATCTCAGCGCTCACGTCAGAGCATGAAGCAACAGTACAGCAGGTGCCGCCAGTACTTGAAGAATGTGATAGTCTTTATCCAATGTTTAGATCACACCCCACCAACTGTAAAAATAACTAAAGGCTATAGCCTGGAATTCACTAATGAATATGTAACCTAGAGTTAATTCATTACTTGTTTGTACTGACAATTCCTATGTATTTGCTGCTTAAGGGAATACATAGGGACAGGGACTCTGCTTCTTCCTGTCATAATGGAGATCACTCAGCCCCTTTCTGCAACTCACCTATTTTTGGCACTGATGTGTGGTGCTTGCATGAGCAGCCTCCCAAGAGAGGCTCTCACTTCCCTGCTTCTTCGGCTCTGCATCAGCTTCCTGCTTGTGCAAGAGCCCCACCTCTTCCTTTCGCAGTGCAGCCTGGGACCTTCCCAGGTTGCACTGGATAGGAAGCATGACGGACCTGGCTCGCAAGGCTGCACAAGCAAGGTAAGAGCGCCCGGGTCCCCGGAGCAATGCTCAGCCGCACAGCATTTTTGCTTTCAAGCTGAAAATGAAAAAATGTGTGAGCAGTCTCTACTAGGCCTGGAGCGTCACACAAATGTGAGTGTGTCATGTGGACCTCTCCTCACATGTGCGCGACGCTCAAGGGGCCCTTTCTCATTGAAAATGCTGTGCGAAAAGCTCGCCAGTGTCAGTCAACTGTTCCTGGCTAAAGGGAAATAGACCTCTGTTGACTGCAGTGGCTGCTGACTGGGAAGTGGGATGTGGAGGGACTGGGCTGGGGATAACTAAGTAGCTACATAACTACAATAGTTGCATAACTATGTAGCTGATCGAGAATTCTGACTATTATTATTCCACAAAAGGAGTGAAGTGATATCTTATTGTGTTAAAATCGTAAAGCTCTGTGCTTATACTTAAGTAATCACAAAAGGAATTAATTTCTTTTTTTTTTCCTTTCTTTTTTTTGGGAAAATACGTAAATAAGACAAGATTGATTATACATAATAAACAGAGTTGTTTTGAATCAACAAATATTTTCTCATATAGCGTCTTCTAGAATGGAAAAAAAGAGATAATCATCCAAATGACTGAGTACAAAAACAGACATATGTATATATTATAACTCAACTTCCTTTTGTTTGAACCTCGTCTTGAAAACTAAAAAGATAAATTACAAATAACCTAATTCCTTTTTGTGTATTTTTTATCCTTTGTCTTCTCTGTGCTAATTAAACATATTCCTCCTTATTTACTTATTTATTTAATTATCAACTTATACATGCACAGGTAGTTATGCATACTTCTACGTACTTGTTCTTATTCTCCTGGCAAGGTTACAAATTTACAAAAGAAAGAACTTCTACCTCATAGTAAGATGTTATCCATGACATGGATTACTATGACTCATTCAGTCATTAAATTATCCCATTTTTGATGGAGGAATTTCATTATTAGATCCCATTCTTTCAGTATCTTATCTGATTTCCCTTTAATTTTAGAGGTGAGCAAATCATTTTCTTTCAACTCGAGTATTTTAGACATCCATTGATCTAATGAAGGAATTTCAGTTAATTTCCAAGATTTTGCCAATAACAGTCTAGCAGCAGTAACCAGGTACAATAAGACTCTTCAGTTGTTATTTTTTTGAGATTGTTGGGTCTATGTTCTGAGTCATATTCACAAAAGGAATTAATTTCAAGCCACTTCTTATATATAACTGATTTGATGATTTGACCCAGATTCTGGAATACTGATTCAGACCCAATAGTCAGATCCAATAGTATAACCCAGTGAAAAGCAGCCTGCTAGGTTACAGTTCACAAAAGTTGCATTTGTGAACTCTTGGAGAGGGACTGATACAAACTGATGCAGATAAGCTATATCTCACACACTTTTGGGGGGTTCATTTGTTTTGTTTTTATTTTGTTTTATATCAGTGCAAACTGGTATGGTTTATCATTGGAGTTAAAAGATTGTATGAAGTCTTTAGTAACACTGAATTCAAAGATGTTATAGGAATGAATGCATTAGTGGATTAGAGTGGCTGAATATAGATATTTTCACATAAAAGCCGATAGCCCCACAGAAATTTTAACAATTAAAAAAAAAGCATTAGATAGTCACAACATGTAGATGTGATTGTTGTCATTCATGTTACAGACTCAGAAATTTGTTGAAAATTATCTCTTTCCAGAAAATTGCAAAACTCATCTGAGATTATTCATGTACAAATCAACAAATTTTGTATAAATTACAACACCTATTCCAGTGGTTTTCTGGGAAAAATTTGATAATCAAAAGGTGAGTTAATGGGATTGTTCCTGCAGCATATACAAGTTTGTTGTAAAGGCAGAGGTTACTTTATTGTTCTTTCTTTAGTCAACAACATCCAAACTGAGGAGTAATACCATTCACTATAGATGGACTGGCCACCAGCAAAAAGATTAGAGTGATATACTAAATTTTGGCAACTCCCGTATGTGTGGTGGGAGGAGAGAGAAAGAGAGAGGGATTTCAATGAATGTGGGCTCTTGATATTCAATACCTAGGAAGAAAGTTCTAGTATTCAGCATTATTTACCCTTAACTGTATAGCCCTATACCTGTATTTTCAAAAGTTAAATCCCTTTTAATCCAATGTGATTTGTGCTAGCTTGAATAGGAAACGGATCACAGATACAAAGTATATTTACACATTTTCTCTTCCTCAATAAGAGAGAGTGTCTTGACACACCGAGATATTCCACCAAGAAAACAGTCAGTTATTTTTTTAAAAAAATTATTACTATTTTGAGACTTTGAGCCAAAAAGTTTGTTGAAAAAGCCTTGCTTTTGTGAAAAAAAAGGTCAAAGTTTGCACAAAATTGATATTTTTGGTGAAAATTGTGCATTTTGGACAAAATGTGTTGTTTCCATATCAAATTAGTTTCTGCATAACTCAACCAATTTTTTTCTTTTTTTCTTTTCTTTTCTTTTTTTTTTGTACAACAAGCCTTAAAAAGCCCTGCAGAAGAAGAAAAAAACTTTAAAAAAACTTAAAATGTAATCTTGAGTAACAGAAGTAAAAATTTTGAAAGAATTTGTTCTTGCATTTGAGAATGAAATAAGCTAAGATTTACTTCCCCACTATAGAATGAGATGTGTCTTTCTCTCTGAGGAAGCCAAAAGTCATTGAAATAGTTAAAGTGAGAACAATGGTTTCAGAATTGAGCATATTGACAGACTTTTATCAATGAAACCTGCCCAGTGCTTTTAATTCTTCTTAACACAATACATGATCCTTCATAACTGCACAAACTTACAGACCTAAGAAATAATTAATCATATTATTGAGTTATGTACATCAGAAAATAATGTGTGCAATTTTGTTCTTGAAATATGGTATTCATTGCACTTGATTCTATCTCTGTTTATGTGACTTCCCTTTATTTCCTTAATTCCCACAGTGAGATTCTTCATTAAATCTCTCTAAGCTTAGGCAGACAATGCACCATCATGAATAACCTACCTACTGTTTCCAAACTCCCTGTGGTTTGATGTGATGTGTCATTATTTCATATATTGAATTTCCCTTTTTTTTCCTTGTGACTGCAATGTAACAACAACAGTTAGGAGAGAGCCAATCTCCTTAATAGACTGTTTGCAATTTAGCTGTGCTTTAATTAAGATTGATTATTTCTTTGATTTTGAAGAAGTGAGGGTTAATTTTGCTCAAGACACAACTAAAGCTAAACATGTTTATTTTTAATTAACTTTTTTTCCCAGATCATTACATAGCAAATAATGATGAAGTGTGGGCTTTCCATGTATGCTTGGAAAACAGATTAAACTGTGAGACCATCCATTATTTCAACATTTTAAATGAAATCAACTTGTGTGATGAGATTTTGCTTTTCCAGCAAAAGACCTCTGGGTTTGAATGGGAGGTTTCTTTTCCCCAGGTAAGAAATGTGAACACGTTTGTGCACCGTGTCAAATACCGTCATCAAGAGGGCAGCTTTTTTCCAAAAATAATGGAAGCCTCTGGAGGTTCAACCAGTTGTAGTCTCTTTTAAGGTCACTGCTGTTCCAGCCATGGTCACTTTTGAAGACAAATCTTCTTTTAAAATCTATGCATTTATATTGAGACTGGGGAGACTGTGCAATGTTTGTTATAAAGAACATTTTTTCCCATATAACCTCATACTTAGAAAATATCCCATGAGTATATAATGTGCTCATTACCTAAATGACTCAGAACGATGCCAGGAGAAGGTAACTAAAGTTATCACTACTTGTCTGGCTTTCTTTACATAACCAATGTGTGGATTATTCTAATAGAGAGAACAGTCACACAAAGAGAGAGAAATAAATAAACAGATCTGAAAAATATAACATGAGCAAAAAGTTTCAGCTTCTGCCTTCTTCACTTCCTAAAGATGAAAGTGAGCTGTATCCAAGGTGGCCTTTTAGAAGACTCTATTTCCAGCATTCTTTACTGGATGATGATATTATCTTCTCTATTGAGGCCATGTGGTGTTAGGGCCTTAAGTCTGTAGATTCAAAGAATTCTCCCTTTTGTGCAAAATGTCGGAAGAAGAAGGTATCTCGGTACCAAATAGGGACAAATCAGGGAGTCTGTGATATTCTGAGCTGAATGAATATAATGGAATTGTTCTTTATATATTTCCATTATATCTACAAATGGTTTGCTCTCATCTAGGCTTCTGAACTTGAAAAGTATGGAAAATCTATGCCACTCTGACATAATTGCCCAAAGATACCTCTTCATCCAAACAAACAAACAAACAGGAATGAAATACAGAAGCAATGAATACATCGTCTGACTTTGGACCAAGGGAAGCACTATTAATCAACTCTGAGACCATTTCTGCCCTACACTGTTTATAGTGCTATTATTCAACTTTCAACATCCTGTGGAATTCTGGGGTTTGTAATTTACTGAGTCCAAAGAGCACTGTGGCCAAGAAATCTAAATGCCCCTCCCTAAACTGCATACACCAGGATTCCATAGGATGTGGAAAGTGGAATAATAGCACTATAACAGTGTAGTGCGGAAATGGCCTGGTTGTTAATGAGGTTATTTAAAGTGCTGAAAGCTATTCCTGAAATAGGCTCCATACTTTGGATAGTTCCTTTAAAGATGAGATTGTTCAAAACCCCCTTACAACAACAACAGCAAACAGAAACACTAAAACAGAAGTGTAGGGAAAACATGAGCTCTGTTTCAGGGGGAAAAAAAAGATGGATATAAATAAAGAAGAGGATGAGGATGAGGAGTTGTTGAGGAAAAGTAGTTGTTTATAGCCATCATTTCTTTCATGAGGTAACTCAAGATGGGATCCACAAGATTCTCAGGCATCCTCTCATCCAGGTCCTGAGCAGGCCCAGAGCTGAGCATTGTTCAGCAAAGTGGATGCATCACGGGCCTTCATTCCATGCCTTGCCATCACGATGGTGGTAGTGATGATGGTAGCTGGGTTGGATCCATTATTAAATGATTTGACATATGCCTTTACAGTGGACCTTTCCTGCCTCTCTTCTCCACCACAGTTCCTGTGACTTCTGAAAACATTCATCTGAAGTTCAAGAGACCAATCACAAAAATATTAGGCCTTTCTTATGGCTCCTGCTGTCTGAAGGGTGCAGCAAGGAGCATGGAGTACTAGTAACAATACTAGTAGTCTTCAATCGTAGGCACCTGGTGCACTATCACATGCGTAGGACACAATACAAAGTATCGCCAAACGAGTCCCAGTCACCTTGTTCAGACATCAGTCTAACATTTCCATTCAATTTAGCTTCTAGTTCTTCCACTGAAATGATCTCAAAAGCCACAAAGGGATGTGAAATTTACCCCGAAATGTCGAGCAATACTTTTGCCTAATCATATCAACAGCTGTCTCCTAACGTTTCACCATGGAATGATGAATCCATTTAGACAAAGCAGGAGGGAGAGCTACACATTTACAAATGACAAATTCAATGTGACCATCAGGCAATCCATTTGATAGCCGTAATGTTCACAGCTGGATACTTGCTGAGAAATGGCATTTGATACCACATTTTTAGCCTTCATACAATGCAATATTTATTATGGCAAGAGAGGAGGGGTGTATTTTTAGCCGCATCTTGAGTAACCTATCTCCATGGTAACCACTTACTTGTCTTCACCATTGCTGTTACATGGAGTGTTGTTACATTAATAATAAATGGGATGAATCTAACACTTTTGGTTGCCGTTTGGCTTCTAGCCATGGATTCCTTTTGCTTATAGTCAAAAAGTTTGCAGTACTTGGGACACAGATGCAAAATGCCTTCATACACTTTCTGAAAGAAAGTTATATTCAAATTCATACCAGTTGTTACTGGAAATTATATGGTTACGAGTTATCTTATTGTGTGGCTTTTTAAAAAAAAAAGAAGAAGAAGAATGCCATGTAAGACACTGAAAAAAAAATTAGAGAGATTTGGAATCTAGCAGAAATGGAATAATGCTTTCCAGTCTACCTGTATATGGAGGATAATGAAATGATGCATATTAGAAATTTCATTTCTGGACCTCTCAGACAAATTTGAGAGGAAATAGTAATTTCATTAATAAAACCTAGAAGAACCCCAGACAACATCTCATATAGGATATTATTAAAAGTATTTTAAAAGGTTGCTCAAAACTAACACAAGGTCCTAATTACAATGTTTGGATTTTTAAGTTTAAAAGCAATAACAAAAACAGAATGTGTCCTTTTAAGAAGTCTAGTAGAAGGGAGGGAGGGAGGGACGGAGGTTGATTTTTAGATAGTAGGTGAGTATTAATTTTATCACCAAAATTTCAAACTTAAATGAGTTTAAATAAAATTTACATTGGGTGTCTCAGCTTCATATTCTGCAGTTTTCAACTAAAAACAAAAAAGATCCAAAAATTGTCCAGGATGTACAACTAAAAAATCTCATGTTGCCAGATAACTCAGTCATTGGGACAGAATCAGCTGCTTTGATCCTGCTTTGGTCATGTATAATAAGAGATGAATTGTTAGTTGTGCCACTCAAATGTGTGTACCACTGGGAAGGAATGGTGTACACATAGGTAGTAGCCACCATCAGATGCAGCTTCGGTTTCTCATTTCAATTTTATTCAGTTTACACCAACAGCTCCTGATCCACTAAGTGGCATAGAGGTATTTACATGCACACCAATTCCCACATTGCACCAGGACTCCAGGCTATTGCAGTGTATATCAAACTACAGTTTTCATTTGCTTACCTAACTCCCAAGGAACTCTCAAAATCACCACATAAAACAATCTAGATTTGAGATGATTAGTGTCAAATTCCACTGTGCTTTAAGCAACTGTGATGCAGCTCAAGTCCCTCTTGTAACTTAGAAGTAAGCACTTGGGACCCTTGTCCAGACTGGGACCAGTGCGCCCGGATGAGACGGTTATAACTCTGCTCCATATGTTTTGCATTTTTAAAAATCATCACCTCTTCTCCTAAAACAGAGATTTAAAAAAAAATAATCCAGCAATTGAGCTTGCCCCCTTTCCAAAACTTCCATTCTTCCATATAGGGATGCATTTGAACAGAACAAAAAGGCAAATGGCAGAAAGGCATTATTCTGCTACAGAGAGAAAGAGAATGAGAAAGAAATAGAGACTGATCTCAAACCTGATTTGAGCAAAATGAATTTACAGTAAAAATAAATGATACATGGCAGAATTCATTGTGTTTGGTTTGACCATGAGAAGTTAGAAAGCCTACATTCAGCACAATAATGTAGAGGATAGTATCCCAGAATTTCCTTTTTAATTTGTATAAAACAAGCTGGGATGTGAATGACACCTGGGTACACTTGAAATATATAAGACAGCCATAGAATGATGAATCAAGTACACTTGTTCAGCCAATGGATCACTTAATGTTTTGTGTACTATAACAAACTGTCCTTGCTAGAAAAACAGCTAATGAACAGTATCCTATTGGCTAGACACAGGAGTTGAGTTTTTGAGGACCAGCATTAAATGTGGGGCTTAGGCTGAGTAATTAATGGGTACCGTTGCTTAAGTGATCAGGAGCTGTTAGCAAGCAGAGGAAATTGAGTAGAAGCACCAAGGAATCCATTAAACCTACTGGGACAAGTTTATGTCTGGGATGCAGTATTTATCTGATATGACTTACTTCACCATTCCTAAGATATATTTTTTTTTCATTTAGTTATCCTTAAATAAACAACTGTTCTAATGACAGTGGTTTTTATTACCCTCAGATCTGTCAGATGTGTACAGCTGCTACACACTTTAACAGGAACTGCACCAAATTCTCACAAGAAAATGACTTCAGTGTAAAAGAGGTTGGGAGGGCTTCTGATGACTGATTTTACTTCTTATTTGGTATGTGGTCACGGCCTGGTTGTAAAACGCAATGGCAGCTAACATAATAACTAGCTGGATTCTGAAAGCAGAACTCTGTGGCGATGGGTGTGTGCTGAGCAGACACTCTACTCTAGAGACCTGGAGGTGGCTATCCAGGAAGTTCCAGGCAGTCTGACAAGGAAGAGCCGGAACAGAATGTGTGTTCATTTCCTGATTTGAAGAAAAACCTGTATAGGCTAAAGGAATGCTTCTAGAGGCCTAAAAAAAGATGAGTTTGCAACCCCCAAAAGAGCCAACATGGTGCAGTGGTTTGAACACAGGACTGGCTCTGGAGACCAAGCTTCGATTCCCTGCTCAGGTATGGAAACCCTCAGGGTGACCTTGGGCAACTCATATTCTCTCAGTCTCAAACGAAGGCAAAGGAAAACACCCTCTGAATAAATCTTGCCAAGAACGTCCTGTGATAAGTTTGCTTTAAGGTCGTCTTAAGTTAAAAATGACTTGAAGGAAAACAACAACAGCCCCAAAATGCCCGAAAATATCTCAAAACGGTCACTAGAGCTCCCCTCCTAGGCTTGGGATACAATCGATCATTTGAGGCAAACCATTCCCCCGAAAAAGATATTTTTGTGGTGTTGGTTAAATAAAAGGCAGTGTAAGAATTCTCATTCTTAAGAATTTACTCATTCTTGTTGTAGGCTTTCCCAAAAGGAGAGAGAAAAGAGGGCTAGGGGCCGGTGGCGTTTTCACAATCTCCAACTAGGGGTATGAAGTATGGGGAGGAATCTCAACTCAGCTCTAACCTCAGCAAAAATTGGAATACTGGAGAGAGAATTCTTTCCACTGTTCAAAGCCCCATGTGACATACCACTCTAAGCTGTAAGTATCTCAAACATCTTATTCTGTACACCAAAGTATTTATTTTATCTTTCCTCCTCAGATGTGATAAAAGAACACAACCCAGTTTTTCCTGTTCCTTTGACGTATGACATAGGCTCCCTGTCTGTCCTCCTGACAGCTTTAAGGATGATACAGTCTGATGCTTTTCCAGAAACAGATCAACAGGTAAGCTAAGTTTGAAAATGGAATTAAAAAGGAGAACTAGTTTTCATTGTATATCTTTTAAGAATACAACTATATTATATGCCACATGGGGCACGACCACATCGTGTGGGTCACCCCCAAAAAATTGCCACCTAGGCGTACTACCCTCATCACACGCACCCCTCCCCATCCATACGCCTCTGGTAATTCCTGAAACAGCTTTGTCTTTCAATATGCTGTCCATTCCATCTTGCTAAGCCCTGGTGCTAATCACAGTCTGAAAAAGTTTGAGAGGGGTAGAAGATGGTCAAGGACTTCCAAAGACAGCTTGAAGAACCGGTCACCAAGGGAAGCAAAGGAAAAGATGAGAGTTGTGCAATATCTGATAAACATATGGAACTGATTTTTAGAGCCTTTCCACCCTACACTGGTAGTGCTATTATTCCACTTTCAACATCCTATGGAATCCTGGAGTATGCAATTTAGGGAGGAGTATTTAGAATTCTCAGCTAGAGAGTTCTTTGGCCTCAGGAAACTACAAACCCCAGAATTCCACAGGATGTTGAAAGTGGAATAATAACACTATGGCCATTTCCGCACTAGACTTTTATAGCGCTATGATTCCACTTGAAACATCCTATGGAATCCTGGGGTTTGCAGTTTTGGGAGGGGCCAGTTGGCCCCTTCCGAAGCTGCAAACCCCAGGATTCCATAAGATGTTTCAAGTGGAATCATAGCACTATAAAAGTCTAGTGCGGAAATGGCTTATAACAGTGCAATGCAGAAAGGCCCTTAGTCATGATTGTGATACTATTGCCACAATTGTAACTCCTCTTTCTGCAACCAACTTTACTAGGCATCGGCTGCATGGAGAAAAGGAGATCCTTCTCCTTTTGTCCATGGGTAAATGGGTGGGTAAATGCCATCTCCATGAGGATGGCAGTGTGGGGAGGTCAGGCTAGGAAAGGTTACTTAGTTAAGTATACCTAAATAAGTTAACTATAATTCAGTTAACTTACTGTTACTCCGATGGAAAAACCCTATCCCAGGGTCTACAATTTGATATTAAAAATGATTCCGTGGGCCTGAGAGGTCGCCCGAATGAACACTTAGGCAGGCACAGTTGAATGACCGAAAACAAAGTCAGGCCAGTAAAATCCCCAGTCACGTGGTCCCAGGAGACCTCAAAGTGTGTAAACCCACAATAAACAAAGGGTCCTCAGCCCCAAGAAGCCGACTTGAGAGGATTAGCGTGTTTGCCCCAAGTTGAGCAAATATCCTATCAAGCGAGGACCATTTACATGAAATCACACCACAAACTAACACAGCCGAAGATCCTGAGACTTTGGCAACACCTTGCAATCCCATCACACAAAGGAAATTGCCATGGTGGTGCTTCGTTCTTGCTCCAACACCCATTGTTCTCCCCAAGAAAGGATTAGTCCTCCAGGTACTTTTTTCCCTACAAATAGTCCCAGTTTTTGAGCGTTTCTTCAGAGCGCTCCCAGTCATCACAGCAGACAGTCGCTCTGTCCATTGAGTAATCCCCTGAGCCATCTCCGTGCTGAGCCCCACTTCTCCTCTGCTTTCCTGGACCCAGGACTTCAGGAAAAGGTGCAGTATTACTCTGGCTGCACCTCTTCAATACTCTCCTATCCAATTTCTTCTCTTTTTTTTCTTAATAGCTCTTGGGTGCATGTGTGCATGATTGCGTTAGTGCGTGAGACTTTCATTCAATAAAATTATTTATTAGACATCTTTGTTTGGTTTTTGGCTTGGCCTGACCCTGTAAAAACTGGGTAAGAGACTCGGCTAGGTTACCCTGCCTCTCGCATTGCTATTGCTCGTGCTCTGGCTAGTTTCCATTCCCCATCATGTGGAGCACATTGAGGTGTCTCCCAAGGGACCCCAGAAATCAAGGTAACTTTACTTGGATGATACAGAATTCCAGCCATGATTTTTAGCCTTTGGTTAGTCTATTCATTTTTTATTGTAACCTGCTCTGAGATTTTTTAAAACAATTAAAAGTGGTAGGTTTGGGGGGGGGGGGTGTTAAAAAAAAAAAGGAAAAGAGGGAAAAAAACCCACCAACACTCCTTTCGTAAACCCTCTCTGCCAAAAATTATCCCCAGCTTGATTAGGAAAAACCATGGGTGGAGTTTAATGAAATGTGGTAGACTAGAAACATAAAAGTTCAGTCCTGAAGAAAAGGCATTTCCCAGTTCCTTTGTGCAATGCTGGCCATACAGGCCTCTCACTGAAGCAGAAAATGCTGAAATTCAGGTTTCAGTAGGGATGTAATTCTTTACTAAGTTCATTCTCAAAGGAAGCAATGAGTAATTTAACAATTTTCTTCACACTGTGAGGGAAAGAAAAACTTCAACTGGTAGTTTTTGAAAACTAGTTACAATTTGGGACCTATTCAGTACAAAATTCACCCATGGTTTGTTGGTTTTGTTTTGCTTTGTTTTGCCTAGCATTTTTGAACAGAAATGAGTGGTTCTGCACAGATAATAATATTTCTGCACAGAAATATTACTTTATGTGAAGAAAATGTTATTTCCTACGTAGAAAATGCTATTTCCTGCACAGTGGGTTCTGTTCCCTCTGTTTAAAAAGGTGCTAATTTTGCACAGAATAAATATCCAATGATGAAGATTCTTTTCATTAGGGGTTTTTCATTAGGGTCCTGACATCTTCTCATTAGGGTTTCTCAACACCTCATATATATGGCTTTTGACGATTTGTTAGTATTTCAAGGATTCTTTCCATCCCTAGTTTTGATTCATGGCCTGGTAACACCATTTTAAAAAATGTTGTATTATCAAATTACATATAATTGTCAAGCAGGTATATACCCTCTGTATGACCTTATGTTCCTCATAACGATATTTTCCTTTGATGCGGAAGCCAGAGGCTGAACCTGAGAATGTGCTCTTCTTTGTGGGAAGTATTTTGGTTTTAGAATCATAGAATCATAGAGTTGGAAGAGACTCCAGGGCCCATCCAGTCCAACCCCCTGCCATGCAGGAACACACATCAAAGCATTCGCAACCGATGGCCATCCAGCCTCTGCTTAAAAACCTCCAAAGAAGAAGACTCCACCACACACAAGTTGTTTCTGATTTATGGCAATTCTAAGACCAACCTATCGCAATGTTTTCTTGCCGAGACTTGTTCAGTGTGCGGGGGAGTTGTCTTTGCCTTCTTCTGAGACTGGGGCCCTTTTCGCATGGCGTTTTTTAAGCGAAAGGGCCTCTTGAGCATTGCGTAAATGTGAGGAGCAGTCCACACAATGCACTCACATTTACACGACGCTCAAGAGCCTAATGCGGACCACGCACACATTTTTTTATTTTTGGCTTAAAGCAGAAAACACTGTGTGGCCGCGCGTCGCTCCGAGGCCCCGCACGCACTTATCTGTCCTGCGGAGCCTCTGGAGCCAGGCCGGTCATGCTCCCTGTGCCAGCGCAGCCTACAGCTCCCAGGCTGCACTGCGGAAGGAAGGGGCGGGGCAGGGGCAGGGCTTTCGCGCAACCGGCAAGCCAGCTGCGGTGACGAAGGAGCAGGGAAGTGAGTGCTTCACACAAGAGGCTGCTCGCGCTAGCGCCACCCCCCACCTCCACGAACAGGTAAGGTACAGAAAGGGCCTGAGAGTGTGTGACTTGCCCAAGGTGACCTCATGGTTTTCTGTGGCTGAGCAGGGATTCAAACTGTGGTCTCCAGAGCAGTAGTCCAATGCTCAAACCACTGCACCATGCTGACTCTCAGAAAAGAGTATAATGCTTGATAAAATGGAAGGCAGCAGGCTAACCACGTTACATGTGGATTGATGCAATCAAGAAAGCTTCAGTCCTGACTTGGAAAGACTTGAGAAACCCTGTTAGCGTCCAGGACTCACAGAGATCTCTCATTGTGAGGCTCATCTTTATTCAGAGCTGACCTGATGTCAAAGAAAACAAGTGTGCCCTCATCCTTCATTTCGCAGATATCAGAAATGTCGAAAACCAAAGTGGTGAGCCCCTTTCTCCAGCTGCCAACTGAAGTGGAAAAACATATGGTCCCCCCTACCCAACCAAGCAAAAGACAAGAAAGTTCATTCTGACAGGATGCATAAAAATGCACAAACGCCTCCAAAATGCAGTAATAACTTAATAAAAAACCCAATCATTTGTTTCCCTTTCATAACATTCAAATCAGATGGCTGCTTCAGTCTGCTTAATGGTAGCTGGCCCTGGTGCTGCCCCTTACCTCCATCCTAAATCTCGTGTCCTGAACTTCTCAGAGATGAGTGTGTGGTTTGGGAAATGAACTGTTTAAATTTGGATTATGTTTTGTACCCTAAGAGAAAGATGCTGTATATACATGAGTCTCCTGGAGAATAAATGCATTTTCAGGCCCTCCTAATCAGATTTGTTTTCATCTGCTCATGTAGCACACACCTGCCTTGTTCTGCCATTACTCTTGGGTGCAGGAAGAAGGATGCTCAGATTTGAAACCTAATTTGTTCTCATAGTTAGTTCCCAGTCACACACAATAAAAATGATATTTTCCATGTTCAGTGAAACAGTGCAAAATAATGAAGCCAGGTGTGCTGCGCCTCCTGCTTTTTACACAAACAAGGCAACTCACTGTGTTGAAGAATGTGATGTTAGAACCCCTTTGACCAGTCCTGCAATAAGTTAAGAGCTGGAGTAGAAAAATATATAGAAGTACAGGAAGTGCTTGTTTTCAGAGTGGTTCCAAACATTTCTAATGTACATACTTCCATAACTGAGGTAGTGATATATTAGGGGCAACATGCAGAGTTTAAACATTGCCTTAAAAATATTAAATCCACCTGTGGGTCAAAGACATTTATCATTTGAAAGCTGAGCTATGATAAGGATTGGAATTCTGGCTTGCATGACACAGTTCCCCTCACTCACATACACACAAACACCCTTGAGAGCTTGGCTGACTTGGTAACTCTGAATGTCTTAAATGCTATTGTTAGCCCTAACTACAGTACAGCCATTGAATCAGCTGAATTTATCTATGTGTTGACCTGCTATTCAACAATTAATTCAACAGATCTGTTCTGGGGGTAACCAACAGGATTCCATCTAGTGTTAATAACATGACAGAAGTATGTCAGAACAACAGTAGTTGTAGCTGGAGGAGGTAATAACAAAAATATAGTCTACTTGTAATCCACACAAAAATTATTAGCTCCCAATTTTCAAAATGGGGGAGATTGATGCAAAGAGGACTGTATGTTTGAAAAACCCCAAGGGGATTCATGGCAAAGGTGAGATTTTGAAGAAGGGATTTACCAACCCTAGTTCAGTCTCATAGTGATAGAATGTACCACATTCCTAGATGGTTTTCTCAATAGGCAATTCATTTCTAGGCCCAAAAACCTGAGACCAGAGTTCTCCAAGAATGTGTGTGTGTGTGTGTGTGTGTGTGGCCATTTCCGCACTAGACCTTTATAGCGCTATTATTCCTCTTTCAACATCCTATGGAATCCTGGGGTTTGCAGTTTAGGGAGGGGACTCAAAAACCCCAAATGATTCCATAGGGTGTTGAAAATGGAACAATAGCACTATAACAGTCTAGTACGGAAATGGCCTGTGTTACAGACACTTGCGGCCTGAAGAGTCCATGACACAAACAAAAAGGTCCTGGAGGCAGCTGATTCCCTCTTTTTCTA
Source organism: Cyclura pinguis (assembly GCA_030412105.1). Taxonomy (NCBI): domain Eukaryota; kingdom Metazoa; phylum Chordata; class Lepidosauria; order Squamata; family Iguanidae; genus Cyclura; species Cyclura pinguis. Next base: position 208,179,491 of record CM059599.1, read on the forward strand.
GCTACCTGTAGCCTTCTTTGAGGATCCTGCTTGCTTCCTGAAGATTTTGTTTTCTAACTATAATTTAAACACTTAAAAAAAAATAGTCTCCCCTCCACACACACACAGACACCATTCCTTTCTTCTGCGAAACTGTCCTGATTTCTTGTTTCTTCATATTTCAACACCTAAAGACGGAAAGTGAAAAGCACAGTATCTGAGATGAGGCGAGTTGGCCTGGAAATTTTACACATAGTGTTCGGGCTGTTAAGTGTGCTCACTTACACATCTATGTAAGCAATTAATAAACATCCTTCACTAAGCAATTGATTGACATGTATGAATAAGACATATCATGGACTTCAGGTTGGGAAGGCGAGATAACATTCTTGTGTTAACACTGGAGAGATTTCTGACCTTGTGCACAGAATACATCTAGAGAGAGGATGTATGTCACGTCCTTCTTCCCACCACTCACTCATCCTTCTCTCTCTCATTAAGTGCAGAATAATATGTCTTCTCAAATATTTGTCTATCTTTTCAAAATCGAAATATACATAGTACTGTTTGCAGGCCCAGCGTTTGCAGAGGAGGTTATGTATCTTAATATCCAGGTGATTATGGAATGGATCATCTCATCAAGCCACTGTGTGCAATGACTTTCATTAATCCCCTTCATCCTGAGTAGCGAGTGAATATTTCATTGTCGGTCATCAACTTGTCAACTGTGGAGTGAATACTCAATGGATCCCTATTGGAAACATGATAGCAGCCCTTCCTGGGGTGAGTGGGAATTCTATTGCAGTTAATTTCTGAGAATTTAGCCCAAATGTCCAGTTTGCATAATTTTTAGAATGATAGGAATTTATGGTTTAAAAATTTCAACTGTGAGAGCAATCAACTGTTGTCTACCCAGGCCTATGGCTTTGAGTGCTTTTAAAGATTTGGATCTATGTATTAAACAATTTGGGTACTGGCTTAAGGAATCCAACTCTTTTCCCTCCTGATAGGGTCTTTAACATCTACATAGCAATCAACTGCAATATGGTGCTACCACACCACACACACCCGCTCTGTGGGATATACTATTTTCACAATTCAACAGTTCTTATGGCTGGAACACATGTTTGAAAATGTGCTGGCTCTAAGCATCTGCCAGGTCAGGATGAACTCAGACGTGGTCAGGTTGTAAGTTCAGGGAGGATTAAGAGAGGAGGAAACCCCAATGCTGATAGGCTTGGGATAATCCTTTTAAAAATTACAAGGTATGAGCATTCCTGAAAACAATAAAAGGTGAAACTGCCCATGCGTAGCAATCAGGGACCCTACTGTGAGCATACCTACAGTGACTTTCCCTATTCACACTACCTCACCAAAACATTAAGAGATTGTCAGGACTCCCATCAATGTTTTGTCACCTAGAGTTAAGACAATCAGCCAATTCCAGGCTCCTTTATCAGTTTCATGGGAAAGCCATTACAGTTTATCTATGCACCCCCTTCAGGTTAGGAAATAGAGTATAAAACCCCCAACGTTGACCCCAGCAAACTGTAGTATCTGAGCGTAATATGTAGTGCTCAGACCTCTGTTTGTTCTAGGTCCCCTCAGACACACTGTCTGAGCCATTCTGCTTCGATCTTCTGCTTCAGGATTGGTCACTATCACCTCTTTCAACCAATCCCTCTCTATCCTCATTTTCTGATAGCCTTGTATAATTCTTGAGAGTAACTGATTTCTTCTGTGTTTGTTAATTCCCAGTAAAATACTCTGTTTAACTTTTAACTGGAGTCCTCTCTACAGTTAGTACTGGTATTCACAGGTGAAAAGATCCTATCATCACCTACTCTCACTTTGATCTATAATCTCCCAAATTCTAAGAAGACATGGGTGTTGTGGGTGGATATCAAAGGCCCTCCACCTCTTAGGGTAACAATGGGAGTAACTCTACCTGGGAAGAACATGTTGAATTTACCTAGTGAAGTGAACATCAAAATCTTTTTTTTTTCTTTTACCCTGTCTTAATAGAAATTTACCAAAATTCACAAATTTTGAATTTAAAACAAAAGAACTTGTGTTTTAAACATTTCAGACACATAAATCAAAACTAATACACAGAAGCACCAAGACAGCTCTCTGCAGAAGTGGTACAATGATATGCTCACCATGCCATTCCCAAGTGTCATGACCCCAAGAAGAATCTAAAAACATAGACATCTAGCTGCAATAGTTTTCATGTCCAATAAGAAAAGCAGCCCTTTTATAACGCTAATGGGTCTCCATCACCCATTCAGGACCAAGCCACCCCCAAATTTGTGGCCCTTTCTGGAGTGTCCTCCCATCCTGCCATGGGGATGGGAGAAGATCAGGACTGCAATGATGCTTCTGCATGACATTGTCATAGTCTCAATCCTCTCCCATCCCCAAGCAGCATGATCACAGATTAAATAATTGGTGATCACACTACCACTCCACACTTACCTGTCCTGTGGAAGGGCAGAAAGTACAATGGCGGCACTTCCTGCCCAGCACAGCCTGGGTAAGTACCTGGCTGCACTGCATAAGGAAGCAGCATGTCCGTCACGCTCTCTTCCACAAGTAGCTGGTCCATACAGAGGGGAGCTCTGTTGTCACACTCCCTTCTCAACAGGGCCACTGCCAGGATCTCCAGCAGAGCCCGATGGGACAAGGTAGGGTGTGGAAAGGACGTACATATTACAATAGGGATAAGTCACAATATTATTTTGTTGCTGGAAATAAATAGCACTACCCCACCCCACCCAACTACTATGGCAATTTCAGCTAAATTTGGAGGGAGATAGCACATTATATCATCCTCTCTGCTAATTGAAAAGTCCCAAGACTTGACCTACAAGTCCCAACAAACATTATGTTTTATGACATTCTGCTAATGACATCTTTTATTTCTTTCCTTAACAAGGAAAAGTCAGAATGTAATCAGCAATGTCAGATACAGTAATGTACTGTATTCTTTAAAAGACCATTAGTCGAATCCTGTTTAAGTTCGTGCCAAAGTAAGGGTGGCATATTCCTACTTACTTGAGAATATGACCCATGGAGCACTCTGGTTCTTCCTTTTGGCTAATTGTGCCTTGAGTCCTGGTTATGCCTGCTCTCCAGGGAGTAAGCCTCTTTGAACCCTGTGAGGACGACTTGGGAGAAAACATGCTTAGGATTGCATGATCCAGCTCAGTTTCATTCCATTAAAACCAATGACAGATTTATTTGAATGGGTGAGATAAGTGAGGTGTGATTAAGCAATAAAAATGATTGGGAGAAACCAACAAAAGAAGAGAGAGCCTTTTATGTAGAAACATCCTCAAAGGTAGGAATGTTACCTAGGCTGCCACAGTTATTAAGAGAGAAATGGAAGGGGTTTCTTGGTGGGGAACAGAACTGAAATCACCATAATGCCATTAATCTGGGTGAGGTAGAGGACAGATCAGCAACAGAGGAAGGGAACATCTCTCTCTATCTGTGTCTATCATCACTGCCCCCTGTAGGTACACAGCCTTCTATGCCAGCTCTGTTGTCTCCACTTTCAGCAAGGTTTTTACTGCAGTGCCCTAAAAATAGCATATACACCATCAAACCCCAAAGAGTATAAATCTTAACTGGATGACTTGTAGCACTGCATCTGCTACTGAACTGAATGTACCACGTTGTTTTCCTGGAGGCAATCTCCAGCTGACAGCAAAACATCCAACCTATACTGCATGGGCACAAGCAATTTGCTTATGCCCTCAGGCACTTCTGGCTTAGTGTCCTGGTTTTCTCTATTCTCTCTTCTAACAAATGGTGGGCTTTCCCCTTGATTTAAATCTACTGACCATATCCCGGCTTCCGCCACAAGTGATCTCATGTTGAATACGCTCAGCAGTGCAAAGACCTCATCAACACCATTTCTATTCCTTGTGTCACATTCTGTTTCCCCTATTGCAGTTGTCCAGATGCTACGGGTGCTCACTGATGTCTTCTCTATGCATTCAGCTGCCTATCAAATGGAGACACAGCTGGGACATGCTCTCTAAGTACACCCAAATATAAGCCTTGAGGCTGGCTGAACCTCAGATGGCACCATGTGGTCACAAATGATCACATCAGTAAAATGAAGCTTATCTCATTTACCCATAATTTATTATGATGGAACAGCATTAGCCCAATTTGACACCAAGTCTAGCCACTTGCTATTGATCTGATACTGCATTCTGTATTGATGGAAACAGGATTTTTTTTTTAAAAAAAAAAAAGCACTGTATCATGGTATCAATTAGGACTTGTAGATGATACTTTCAGGTCACTGTTTCTGCAGCTGTGAACCTAGGATTTACACACGCACACACACACCAGATTTACACAGAAAAAGAGATGCACAACAGTTCAGCTATTATCTTGTGTGGAAACATATGAGCAATGGAGCCACCTAGAATTCTTTGCACACCAAAAATGGAAATCTCAGTGTGACAAAGATTTTTGGTTTACTGGTATACTTTCAGCATAGCATGGTCCTAAGTGTATTTCCTCAAAAGGCAGTTTCATTAAATTCAACAGGCTAAGTATATTATTTAACTATAGATACTTTGCATTTTGAAATGTTTATTAAGTTGCATATTAATCCTATAACAAGATCATTCCATGCAACTTTGTAGCTATAAAAGAGAAAGTTGTTCATTTATCACAATCAGCCTAAGGGTATTCAGTGCGCTGATAATCAGTTGCAAAACAAGGCTGAAGGTAACAGAGGACTGCTCTTTTTGTTCTCAGGGATTGTGTGAAGGACATCTTCATGTGCCAATGACAAGGAGGGGAAGAACATGGGAAAGGGTTGTTGGTAAATGATGCCTGATTCATTTCTCTAAATCTGTGGCCAACAGCTTTGCACATACAATTTTTTTTTAACAATAAAAATTTATTAACAATAAAACAGACAAATAACATTTACATTAGTATAGCTTATACAAAATCATATTTATATATAACAACAATTATATATACACACACACATTTATCCATCCATCCTGGCTTCCCCCCGGATGAGAGGTAGTAACATTTCCGAATAGTAATTCAAGTGTCTGTCAATCATATAATACATTACGTATCCCCACGTATTACCACCACAATTTTAAAAATCAATATTAACCATCTTAATATCCGACCATTGATTTCTGAAATGTGATATTACTCTTTCCCAATCTTTGACAATTTTTTCTGTATTAGCTCCTTTCAATATATATGTAAACCTATCCATCTGCATCATATCAAAAAGTTTCAATCCCCAATTATTTAATGAAGGGAGGGTCTTTTGTTTCCAATTTTGAGCTATTAACATTCTAGCTGTGGCCGACATATAAAATATCAATTTCCCCACTTTTTTCTTTAAATCTTCATTCATCATTGATAGCAGATAAAGTTCAGGAGACATTTCGAAGTGGAATCCTAAATTTTTTTTCTATTTGAGTATGTATTATATTCCAAAATTTTTTAACTTTTTTACATAACCACCACTGGTGGTAAAATGTGCCTATCTTAGTGTTGCATTTCCAACATTTATTTGAACAATTCGAGTATATCCTTGAATAGTTCAGGTGTGAGATACCATCTATAGATCATCTTGTATAGATTTTCTCTGATGTCCTGGCATGCTGTATATTGCATCCTTTTATTCCAAGTTTTTTCCCACTGATCAAGCAGAATCGAGTGGGAAAGGTTTTGCGCCCATTTTACCATTGAGGTTTTAATTTGTTCTTCCTCTGTGTCCCATTTCAGTAGAGTTTTGTAAATATGTGAGATATATTTGATTTTTTTCTGTAGACAAAATTGTCGTTAGGTCTTCTTCTTTTACTTGGTATCCTTTCAAATTTAAATCAATCTTTAACTTTTCTCTTAGTTGTCTATAAAGAAGCCAATGACAATTAATTCCATTTTCATTTAATGCTTGTTGAGACCTAATTCTTATTTGATCGTTTTGGAGTTCAACCAAATCTTCATATTTAATCCATCTATTAAACAAAACAGTTCCTTTTTTATAGTATGCTTCGTGGGGGAAAATCCACTGAGGCGTTTTCAAACAGCTTCTTAAAAAGTACTTTCTCCATACATTCAATAAAGCCTTTCCTACATAGTGACTGTTAAATTCTTTGTTAGGCTTTGCTTTATTAAACCACAAATAATAATGTCACCCTGACCACAGGTCGACCCCTGCACATACAATTTCATGTGTTCCTACCATCCAGCAGCTGCCAAGTCCCAAGAGAAGCCCATGCTAGCATTGCTTCCCTGTTGAGAAGGGAAGTGATTCAGGCTATAGGAAGCCACTGATGACAGCTCAGTTAGCAATAGGAGAGAAATGAGGCTGAGCTTTCAAATAGACTGCACTTAAATTTTCCCTTCCCCAGGGCTTCAGAGACTCATGATCTGAATCACTCCCATCCTCCCTTCCCTTTCCTTGCCTCCCCTCCCCTCCCCTCCCTCCCTTCCCTTCCATTCTTTTCCCTCTGGTATGAAGGAGCAGTGACAGATCCTCTTGGGGCTTGACATCCACTGAGCATGGGAGGGTTTGGGACAGAGGATAAGGGCCCTTTGTGCCCTGTCCAAAAAGAGATTAATACATGCCTAAGCTGCATTTATGTGTGCTTAAGTCACTAACAGGAAGCTGGCCACTTTGTGTTGGTGTGTGTAGTTATCTTAGGTCTGAATAAAAACTGACAGGAGGCACAACTTTATTCTACAGTTTAACTCAGTGCCCTGCACATCGGAGAAGGCGGACTTATGGCCCTTTGCATGTTTTGGGCTACAGCTCCAATTGGTCTTCACCACTGGCTGAGGTGGCTCAGGCTGCTGGGTGTTGCAGTCCAATGACATCTAGAGGACCACATACTCCCCAGTACCTTTGTAAGCAGTCCCTTCTACAATAAGAGGCCCCAAAGTTAGGGTGATGGGAATATTATGTAAGACAATGCTTCTAAACTATAAACTGTCACCACAGAGAGTTTCTTACTCCTAGTTTAATCTGCCTAATAGGAAACTCATCATATCTGCCAGCATCTTCTGTATCAGTAAGGTCCATATTTGAAAGGCTAGAACTGCCCTTTCTCTTCATAGAGATCTCTTAATTGTTTTAAAAATGTTGTGTCAGGCCTCTTCCCTTATGAAGAAACTCATACTGTGGCTTCAGTTATGTGCTTTGCACTATAACTAGTGGGTATCCCATCCCCTTCATCCCTCTTTCAACAAATTTCTTCCCATGGGTTGAATGGGATGTTCTATTTGTCTAAGCAAATACATTGCTACATAATGAAAACCTCCCCAAATTATACCCTGTCATTTTATAGGCACATCCTTCCTTCCGTGTGTTTTTTCCTCTACAACTAATGCTTTTGCATCCATCTTCCAATATTGAATTTCATCATATTGATTCTAGTCCAGAACTCTAAAGTAGTTCTGAAATCTAAATTTATCATTTGAAAAAAAAAAATCCTATATTTGTTCATCTCAGCAAATCTGATGATCGTGTTGTAATAGATCTATTTTCTTTATCTGTACACTTTCATTTCTAAACCCTTTTTATCATTTGGGAAATGCAACACAATAGCAACTGTAATTTTACTACTATAGTAATTTGAGAAGCAAAAAGTAGAAAAAAAATACCTGGGGTCTTTCCAGATATCTATAGTGTTCATCAATTGATTTTTATGCTTGTGGTTGGTTTCCCATTAAAATCTATTTGAAACTAGAGTGCTTTTCTCTATTGAGCCACTTAAGAGGTGTGTTAAATTGCCTTTTTTTGTTGCTTTTAAAAATCCATGCTTTATATTGGTAAATATGAGAAAAAAAATATTTTGCCCTGTCTTGTGTTTCCCTCTTCTGTGACATGTTTATTTACTTTTAAGGATAATATGAACCTTGGTGAAGAAGGGAGAGACCTCAGTTTCACTGGAAACATTGACAGCTAGGTTCAAAGAAATGCCAGTGTAGTGCTTAGGTACACATGAACCTGTCTTATGCTGAGTCAGGTGACTGATCCATTTTACCTCATAATCTCTCTCATTCTTTCTGTCCTTCCCTCAGCATCTGGCTAGTGGCAATTCTCAAAGGTGTTCAGAAGCAGTCGTTTCCTGCTACATTATGAGAGATCCTTTCAACTAGAGACACTGAGTACCAAAACTGTGAAGCAAGTTCTGTACTACTGAGTGCTGAACTTTCCCTCGCCGTGTGCAACCAAGCAGTTCTATGGACACATAGAATTTTCTGCTGTTGCATCTTTCAGTCACAGATTGCTGTGCTGGAAAGGGGTCTTGCACCTCCCCCCATGCAGGGAGCTGATTGTCATGAAAACAGGGGCAAAACTATGATGCAAAGAGATACAGAGCTGTAGCTTCTGAGTTTTATTTCCTATTGGTGTTGCTGATGTTTATGTGTCTGAGGAGTTTTTAAAAGCCTGTTGGAAAAGACTTATTTAAAACACAGGTTTCTAGCTCCTGTGGGACTCCTATTCCCATAAACCCAATCTAGCGTGGCACATGGTCAAGAATGATGAGAGCTGTAGTCCAGCAACGTCTGAGTGGCCACACACTCCTAATCCTTGATTAGTAGACCACAGCAAAGTTTGTGGAGGCCAATGAAGCACACAGAAGGCAATGACAGCACTTTGTGTAGCAAAAGCAATGACTAAAAAAATTGTTTTCATGTGCATGAAGCCAATCACCTAAAATGCCTCTGGCCAGTTAATCACTTGGAGGAAAATTCCTGATGATGCTACATATGGATGATCAATGTCATGGATAAATTGCTTTTGGATATGGTGCCTCTACAGAGTGCATCACACTAAACTGTATTTCATCATCCTGTTGGATATGCCAAACTGTAGACATAAACTAGTTTTAACCATTATTTTCTCTTGGCAAGGAACTCTGGGGATTGTAGCTGTGTTAGAGCTTGGGCCTTCCAAGAGACTCCAATTTCCATGATTCTGTGGGGGCCTGACAATTGTGTCCCACCATCATCTTGTCTTTACTAAAAGCAACACAGTAGCATGAATGGTGGTAAACCATCAGGCAACCAAAAGGATCAACACAATTTTAGAGTAGAATGAGTTAGAATCCCTCTTGAGGCTTTCAAGAATGCCTTGAAAGGGAATGGGAATCCCATGCAACCTTGATGAGTTGGAAACTCCTGGAATTTTCAGAGCCACAGGTTAAAAGGAATGGCATCTAGAGGTATGCATGTGCACACACAGGAGGGCTGATAGAGACGCAGTGGGTTTTTACTTCTTTTGTGTGACTCTGAGGAAGCATGATTGAGGCTGAATGGCAAAGTACAAATTATTAGTATCCCTGCCATGAACACCACAGGATTGGATTACCAGCTTCAGTGTGAGCTGCACTGTAATTGTATACAGAAAGTGGCATTAAAAGTTTCTGTTTATTTTGAACCTGGATGAACGTGATCTTAGATGTGACATTGTAATTCTGCCAGTTCTTACAATCTACAGCAGTCCCTGCCTTTTCAGATGACTTTTCACTGTTATACAACATGCTTATTTATTTATTATTATTTATTTAATATTTATGTATATATTTAATTTATATCACACCTTTCTTCCAGTATGGGACCCAAGTCAGTTTACAATACCTTTAAAAAATACATTTAAGAAAAAAACCTTTGAATTCAAAAAGTTAAAATATAATTAAACTAACTTTGATTTAAACAAAAATCAAAAATGGAAGTTAGAACAGTGTTAAAAAGACAGTTAAAACATAATAAAATGAAAACAACACACTACACCTTCCCCTTTCCCCTTCCTCATTGAAAACTCTGCCACCACTTAAATAAAAAGATCTTTACCTGCTAGCAGACAGACAGCAGGGACAGGGCCAACTGGACCTTCTGAGGACATAAGTTTTACAACTTGGGAGCACCCACTAAGAAGAACTCTCTTGTGTCTTCACCAGACATGCCTAGGATGGTAGCAGGACCAAGAAAAAACCTTCTTCTGCAGATCTTAGAGCATGGGCAGGCTCATACAGGGACGTATGGTTTTTCAAACTGCATATGTAGAAAAAAACGCTTTCTTCTTATAAATGTAGGAGATAGATCACTACAGGGAGAGATCATTATGGTATAAAAAGCAGTTGTCCTCTCATTACCCATTGAAATGGAGGAAAGGGGAGACAGTGCAGCAAGGTGACATAGCTTGGACAACCACTTCATGCTGCACAAGAGGCTGGTCACAGGACAGGTTGGGAGCCATGTCAGTTCACACCTACATGTTCATGGCATGATTAATACATAGCTGAATGTGCCAATAATTTTTAACTGAAAAATACTCTTCTCAAGAGTATGATGTTTCTGTCCTTGATGTTTCCTCTGTGATGTCTCATTCAACTCAAAGAAGTCTCACCTTGATGATTGTAACCACCAAACAATGAGCATAGATGTGTGCCCCAGTGTGACAAATAAGAACCACCTACTCAAAGGGGTGCCATCTTCTCAAAATCAAATTTTATCATATTGGCCTTTGCTTGATTCCCAATATTAGTTCAACCTCTGCATGGCCTCATGTGAGTGGAGGAAGGAGAAACAGCTCTTGGTATCACTGTCATTCAGATGGGACCTCATTCCACATTCCTGCATGATCTCACCCAGCAGCTTCATACATCATACATGTTAAAAAACATAGGACATAAGATTGATTCTACAACTCCCATGCCATGGAATGAAGCAGAAATCTCTTCAGAATGCCACTTTCTGAAACTGACTCTGTAGGTAGAAATAGAGTAGAACTACCCTATCACCCAACTCACAGTCAATCCAGTAAAATACCATGGCCAGTGGTATCAAAAGCCACCAAGAAATGAAGGAGTACCTACAAGCTCCCATTCGCTCTACCCCTTTCTTGACAAAATTCAGGGCAACTCATACTCATCTTGGTACTCAGCCTAGGTCTACAGCCAGATTGAAACAGGTCTCGATAATCTTGGTACAGAGAATCTTGCTGCACGTGTTATGTTAGAAATGTATTCAAAAGAAAAATACTGTGTTGCTGTTTTCTTTTCACACACAGCCTTGAAACAAATCCTTCAATTATTCAGGAGTTTTAATGCAGAGGCGTATGCTACTCAGATTTTATGACAAGAAATTTGCATCATGACCTCTCCTTTTACAAACCTAAAGACAGAAGGAAAGTGAAAAAAAGAAACGAAACAGTGTGACAAATGCTCTTCATCAAAAAACATAATGCCTTGGCAAATCTCCAGGATTACCCAGAGGAGAAGTTGCAGAGAGCCTGTCATGACAAAAAGAATCTTATAAACTACTCCAATGCTTGTTTACTAGGGCTGTGCACAATGGCAGGTATTTGTACACTGGTTTTCATTTCCTGTGAAGCCTATGGGAGATGTTCTTGTGTGTCTGTACCAGCTCCCCAGATCCAATTTTCCACTGCCTCTGTGTCCTAGCTGAGCTAAACAGCACCTACACCATCTAAGCTGACTACTGGTTTGAAGACCATTATGTAATTAGTTACAAACAGTTCCAGGATCCCCCAAGTATGTAGTTACCATGACAGTTACTTTTTTTAAAAAAAAGTGGCTCTTTACCTTTCTGTTTCTCAAAGATAATTATGTCATTGCTTTTAAAAACACATCTGAATGCTACAGGCCACTCATCTGTGGGTACAAAACATATTTCCTTCCCGTCTTCCTTATTGTCATCTCAAACTCCACAAGAACACTATAGGAGCCAGAACTGAATGCCAGGACTCCTTCTTTTACTAGTAAGGCCACACCCCTATAACTAATAAAAGCAACTAGACCTCTACAGTTGCAATGCCAAAGGAATGACAATATTCCTCATTTAGTTACAATCTTAGTGTAATGTGGTTGTTTGTTGTTATGTTGTGAAGTCTTGTACGATGTATCGCACTCCAAATAAATAGTGTTTATGCACTGCACTATTTGCGTATGTGAATTCAGTTCCTGACACAGTGGGTTTCCATGGCTGAATGGGAACTTTAGCCCTGCTCTCCTTGGAGTCCTACTCTAACACTCAAATCACCACACTGTGGTTACTGTTTATAACATGGTTATATGTTGGTTACATGGAAAAAGAATTAATTACAAGTAACTCATCACTCATACTTGGTTACTTCCAGTTTCTAGGAGCAACTAAGTCATACTGGAGAAGCCTTTATGGGAGAACACTTAAATGTCATTTATTTTAAACAAATGTACAAATATACTATTATAAATTTATTTAATATTTTAACTATGCATGTACGCATGGAACATTATAAAAATGCTACCACTCTGTTGAAATGTTGACCTGCCAGTTTGTTCACAAAGCAATCTATGAGAGGCACGAACAATGGCAAGATGCTTTTGCCACCTGGGGCTAGAATCAGATGTCAGCACTTTTGGGAAGCTGCCAATGGTCTGTGCCCTGAGAAAGGATAATCATTCAGTGGTAACTCAGTATTAAAGGACATGCTTTGCATGCTGAAATTTCCAGCATCTTTAGGTAGTAAGAGATAAAATTCCTTCCTGAAATCCTGGGAAGTCACTGGCAATCAATGTCAGAAATTCTGGGCTACATGGGACCATGTTCCAATTCAGCATAAGGCAGCTCTGTGACACCCTATGACATCCCACAACTCACCAAGTCATTGTTTCCTCCTACCTAGTTATTGTTATGTGGAAGGCAGAAAGCATTTGTTTCTATGTGTCATCATCATACACATGTAGAGTGAAAGCAAAAAACTGTCCAGCCTCACTCTGGTATCTTCTGAAAAGAAAAGAACTAGAAAGGATAGAAGATTGTCCCCAGTATGATCACCTTTTTTTGAAGTTTAAAAAACAGCAGCCTCTAGCTCAGCCATAGGAAACACATCTGAGCTTCTTTAGAAACGTTTCCATCTAGGACCAAGTTAAACTCTCCTCTCCTTACAGATAATAACTGCTGGTAATGTTGAAATAATGTAATCTCCTTTCCTCAAATGATTCATGGCAACTATTGTTGAATATTTGACCTTCAGTGTATATACCCACCACCACAGAAACTTTTCCTTTCCTAGCTTTGGCAATATGGTGTAGTGCTAAATTATAGCCATATTTACACAGTGGAATTTAATTAACACATGCTAATACAGGAGCTATAAATAAGAGATACAGCAAAATAAATTAATAGTTGCTTAATAAAATGGTAGATTTTGAATTAGAGAGTTAAGAACCATGTGCAAGCCAATTAGAAATAAATCTAGGGTCTAGTTCCAGCTGAATGTTGGAACTTCTCCACTAGAATATGGAACATTTTCAGGTAGCTTTGAATTCATTCTATGGGATTTTACATTGCTTACATCAAAGGACAAGAGAAGAAAAACACTGTCTTCAGTGAACTGGCATGAGTGTTGCACTATCCAGTTGGTACAAGTTCATTTTCTACTGATTTCCTCAAACTATGGTGCCACGTTCATAAAATTCTGGACTTTTCCACACTATGCTATTATAGAGCTATTATGCCACTTTCAACATTCTGCGGAATTGTGAGGTTTGCAGTTCACTGAGGCCAAAGAGCTGTCTGGCTGAGAATTCTAAAGGCCCCTCCCTGAACTGCAAACCCCAAGATTCCATAGAATGTTGGAAGTGGAATAATAGCAATATAACAGTGCAGAAAGGCTCTTTGAATGCATTTTTAGTCATCTATTTCTCCTCTTATAGAAGGCAATATCTCTTGTATTTGTCGACCCTATATTTCATGCCCATTTTGTATTAGTTCGTATGCACTATTAAATCTATGCACTCTTGATACACGGTTGAGCTTTATGTGTGAATTCTGAAACCATGGCTAAGAACTGACAGCAAAACACAAATGCCAAACCAGGTTTTGGAGTAAATTTGCAAACTACAGTTAAGGTAGTTTCACTGTTCTCTAAACTGTCTACCTGAAAGACGACAAGAAGGCCTTGCCTTTATATACCTCTTCTAAGGACCTTTCTGCACTACATTGTTGTAGTGCTATTATCCCACCTTCAACATCCTATGGAATCCTGGGATCTGAAGTTTAGGGAGTGACATTCAGAATTTTCAGCCAAAGAGCTCTTTGGCTTCAGTAAACGACAAACCCCAGAATTCTACAGGATGTTGAAAGTGGAATGATAGCATTATAACAGTGTAATGCAGAAATGGCCTAAGTCAAAGCTTAGGATGACTGTCTAAACCATGCTTCTGCTTTGTGCTTGGGATCTTAATCAGGCCCAAACACCTGACATTTTCATAAGATTCCAAACATTGGGTCAGGGTTCCCCATACCATCTGTAAAACACAGATAAAAAGACCATTTAATGGGGTCTTTATGGTTATATTGAAGTAGTCGGGTGGGTGGAAGCATTGGCTGTTGTTTTATTTTAAATACTTCATTATACTGGAGTGATACTGAATTGTCAGTATCTAGTCTTGCCAGAGAGCCTTATACTCAAATGTGGTGTTACAGCTGATCTTGAGAATAGGCAAATTGAAAATAAGATAAATTAAAGGAATGTACTGGACATGATTCCACAGTGTCAGAAGATGGAAACTTTCATAGAATAAGCTCTTTCCTGAATAAAATTTAAACTGCCGTCATTGAAATTAGGAACATGAAACAAGAAAAAGCAAATTATCCTCTGCTGAGGGAACAGCTACAAAATTCCATTTATCAGCATGTGATATTTTTCAAAATACGACATTGTTGTACATCTTCAAGTCCTTTCTGACTTATGGTGACCCTAAGGTGAACATATCATAGGGATTTCTTGGCAAGATTTGTTCAGAGAGGGTTTGCCTTTGCCTTCCTCTGTGGGTGATGGAGAGTGACTTGCTCAAGGTCACCTGGTAGGTTTCTATGGCCGGGCAGAGATTCAAATCCTGGTCTGTAGAGTCACAGTCCAACACTCACACCACTACATCTCATTGTCTCATTTCACAACAAAGCAACACCCAGCTATCGATACATGAGGACAGTCCCAAATTCCCCCACTTCAAAATGTGCCTTCTTTGCAGAAAACAAACAACTGTGATTTCTATGCAGCCTCACTGAATATGAGTCTCTCTGTGTGAAGAATTGACAAATGTACATAAAGCATGCACCATCAGCATAAATGGAAGGCATGCATGATCCAGAATACATTTCACTGAAGGAGGCTAATAATCTTTGTTGTTCATATGAGAACATCACAGATTGCAATTCTGGAGTTGTTATGTTGCTGGTAATGGCATTGTTGCAAAATTAGCTATAAAACAGGGGTGAGTAAATTGTGCCCTTCCGGATACTGTTGAACAGCAACTCCCAGCGTGCTTCATCATTCACTTTGCTAGCTAGGGCTGGAATCACACCTGGAAGCCTGCATTTTCCCCACCCCTCTTAGGAAAGATAGGCAATTTCTAGTTCCTTTTGAAGCTTAGAGGCAAGAAAATACATATTTTATATATTCTCCCTCTCTCTTTCTGTGTGTCCATTAGCGATGGTAAAAAGTCCAATTTGAACCAAATATACTTTTAAAAACAACCATCTGCAGATCAAAAGAAAACACTGATCATTTGTCACTCTTTGACTTTAAAAGGAAATATTAAGTATTTTAGATCTTACTAAAGTGTGTTCAGAATTTGACACATTCTGTATAAAAACTAGAGTCGCAAAAATGTGAAATACAGACTTCTTATTTATCCCTAAAACTAACACATTTCAAGACTCTGCAATTCATGCAACTATTATTAAGATAGGTGACTAAAATTCATAGCAGTTTCTTCCTTTAAGGTTTCCAGAAACACACA
This sequence comes from Cyclura pinguis, assembly GCA_030412105.1. Taxonomy (NCBI): domain Eukaryota; kingdom Metazoa; phylum Chordata; class Lepidosauria; order Squamata; family Iguanidae; genus Cyclura; species Cyclura pinguis. The sequence goes on from CM059599.1 coordinate 208,195,291, forward strand.
CACCATATATACACACACACGTATATTCACACGCGTTCTTAACTGTCGAAAGTGTCAATAAGTGATTAATGCAGTTCCTAAACTAGTGTAACCAGTGCATCTCAAAGCTGTAATTATAAGTAATCATTTATCTGCCATACTCCAGTGAGTGTGTAGTGTGTCAGAGTGGAGTACAGCACAGCTGAGCCAAGTTACACTGCAGAAGAGGAGAAATGCAAATCCATGCGTGGAACAGCCATTTGAGATAACTCCTGCAACTGTTGCTTAATATTGGCCAAAAAGCTTGTCATGGGCTGAATGTGGAACAGAGATGTAAAATCTTGGCTAGATTTATACTATGCAGTAGATAAGAAAATACTAAATAAGTCATCATCATCATCATCATCATCATCATCATCATCATTTCACAGTCTACTAGATGTTACTGACTAGAGTTTCGGGAATTAATGATTAAGGATGTATTGAAATATCTAAGAATCACTGAGATATTTGTTAAATAATATGTCATGTTCCAAGCAGTGTCACTTTTAAAACTGTGCTGTTGTGATTCTGTCTACAGCAACTTCATTCCAAGTTTTTGCCAGGCTGTTTGGAATAGTTCCCCTGTACCTCTCCCAGAGCAAGGATGATACAGTGGTTTGACTGTTAGAGTAGGGCTCTGGGTTCAAATCTCTATTCAGCCATGGTAGCCCACTGAGTGATCTTGTCACACTTTCTCAGCCTTAGAGGGAAACAATGGCAAACCTCTTCCAAATAATAACAATATCAGTAACCCCAATATGGCAAGTTTTGCGGGTTACTTTTGCCAATTTTGAGACATCTTGCCAGTTTCCACAACTGATTGTCTGCCCATTTTTACAAATGTGCAAAAGTAAAAATAAAAACCTCCAATACATGTTGCCTTGTTGCATGGCCCATTAATAAAGGTGGCATCAAACGAGTCAATTGTATCTTTTTAAATCAACTGAAACCATCTTTGACACTTGCTGCATATGTGTGCCTATGTACACTAAGGGGAAAGCCCTCTATTCCTTTTTACATAAATTACAGAAACCAGAAGACAAAGTGTTTTATGTCTCAGCCTTCTAATAGCTGTGAGAACCTTCATGGGGTCCAGAGGATCCTCAGGAAGGAGTGTTGTGTATTGAGATGCCCCTTATGAACAAACTTGCACCATCCTAGAGAGGCTTTTGTTTACACTGTTGGCATGGAAGCAATCGCTGGTCCGACCAAGTATCACGACCAAGTGCTCTGGATTACTTTTTGCTCCATAACAACAAATACTGACCCTTCACTTGCATGGGAAGCATTTACTTAACCAAGAAATACTAATGACGGTGCTTAGCCTATTCCTTGTTGATGATAATGCTAGCCGTTGAGCACCAAGCGTGCTCCCACCATCACGTTCCTGCTCTCCATTTGAATGGTACTGGTCTGAGTGTTGTTACTCCCGTTGAGAAGGAAAAGCTGTGTGTAAGTGAAAGCTCACAAGATGTACTAACTGGTGTAGATTCATTAAACCTGGTGGCAGAGCACAAATCTGACAAGTTATTTACCTTCTCATCCAGGAATGGAGGCTGCTCTCTCTTTTCTCCTTCCTATCAGGATATGCAACAGCTGAGAGGGTGGTCCTGGATACAGCTCTGTTTCATACCAGCCACAAATCATCTGTTGAGTGTAGCCGGGAAAGAAAGAGCAGCCTCCAACCTCAGACTAAGAATGCATTTTATTTCCTGGGGGCTCACAGGCAGTTGCTAGCTGAACAGCTCTGCTGAACCCTGCCAGGTTTATGTTAACCAGGTTAATAGTGGCTGGTTTTATGCACCTGGAACAAATGGCATTGTGTATGGAGGTACTAGATATCACTTTCCATGATACTGCCAAAGTACATATGGTGGTATAATGGGGGATTTCTGTAACCATTCTGTGTAACCTACACATGAACATGCCTACAAATAAAAATCAGCAGGGCAAAGAGAAGAAAACAGAGGGTCTCTCTATCACACACACGTACACACAAACACTGAGGTTTATCTGGAAGTCTCCAGATGGCGTGCAGTTTTGTCAGCCCCCAGCTGCAGTCTGACATGGAACCATTCAGACAGAGGGTTATCACTTCAGTAAGGAAAAGACAACTTAACAGAGCTTAGAATGCTGCTTTTTAAAAGTAATTCACAATGTGATTCAGGAAAAAGGCCTCCAGAAGCAACCTATTCTGTTTACAGTATCCCTTTGAGATTATACCTTCCAAAATTACTCGTTACTTTCTAGTTCTTTTTTGTGCACAGGAGATTCATCTAAAAAGAAAACAGACTAATTTTTCACAAAATCAAAAAAATACCCAGAAGATGCTTGGTTCCAAAGAAGTAGCTATGGAAAAAAAAATGCAACTATTATTACTGATCATTACGTTCTTCTGCAACAGGAGAATAATTTTGAATTTTTTAGACTCTCAGTTCCCCCAAAGTAGCATAACACAGTGTGTGGAATTACTTCTGAAGTGCTGTTTCCAAACTCTTAGTCTTATTTATGCTAGAATGTGCTGGGATGTTGCAAACTGACACAGAGACAGAAACACAGGCTGTTTCTGCACTGCACTGTTATAGTGCTATTATTCTACTTTCAACATCCTGTGGAATTCTGGGGTTTGCAGTTTAGGGAGGGGCATTTAGAATTCTCAGCCAGAAAGTTCTTTGGCCTCAGTAAACTACAAACCCCAGAATTCCACAGGATGTGTAGTGTGGAAATGACCACAGAGTTACACTCTGTGGAACATAGAAATGGCATGGTCTCCGTGGAATGGATTTACAAATCATGTGTCACAGAAAGAGAAAAAGGTGGGGGAGAAAGAGAGAAAGGGAGGGAGGGGGAGAAAGAGAGAAAGAGAACAGAATGAAAGAGAAGTTAGAGAGCATGAGAATGGGCTATGGAGATGGGACAAGAGAAATTTAGGTTAAAGGGGAGAGAAGGTAAGTTAAGGCAGAGTAGATCAGTAAAGGTCTGCTCAAGAAGCTTTGCTGGAATGATGATTTGAAGCAGGAAGCATAACTAGCTTTGCTAACAAATGCACACTGGTGTTTCAATTCTCCAGTGACATCCTACAGCAGTTCCAGTCTTCACAGCACCAAAGCCATCTTAGTATCCTGTATGAAACAAGCAAAGTGAGCTGGGCAGCTTTGCTCTGATTGCCCTGATCAGTAAAAGTGGGCCCACCGTTCTTGTATTACAGTGCAAGTGCTACTGGGTCAGTTTCCAGGTTATGATATGGATTTTCACCAAAACAGATTGAAAAGAGAATGGCCCCTCTGTATACCAGGCTTTCTCTTTACCAAGTGACAGCCACAGTCAAAAATTTAACCAAGTCTTCCAACAGCACCCTATATTTCATGCAAAATTCAGGAAGATAGGGGGTGGTGGTCCCCAAATGTTGTTGGAGTACCCCTCCTGTCCATCACAACCAATTATGAGAAATGATGGGAGCTGTAACCAGGAACACAGGAGAGCTGCATGCTCCACGTTCCTGATCTACTTGATACAACAGAGATGGCAAATGTCTGATAAGAACCCTAGCTATTATTTCAATGTTTTGCTTGAGATGAACCACTGCACTGTCTAGCCCTGCACTTTCTGTGATGAATGGCAAAACTATCTGACTGCTATGTGTCTCCAGATGCAAGGAATCTTCTGTATGCAAAGCATGTGCTTTGTCAATGTGGCATGACACCAGGACATCGCCCAGGATTGCTCCCCCCTCCATAAAAATGCTGACTTCTCTGTTACATGCAGAGGCCCTTGTAGCTTCACTAAACCTCACCAATTTTTCCTGATCACCCTTAATATAACTCACCTACTTCTGTTATTTTTCTGCCTTCTATTGTCATCCTCCTTCTGAATGAGATATTGCTTGTTGATGTGAGCTTGAACTATGAATCTTTGCTGAACTGAGCTCTATTAAACAATTCCGTGAGCTAGGCATCCTCACACACAGTTAACACTGGCCATTTCCATACTAGAGGCCATTAGCACGTTATACCGTTATAACGGCAACATTGCCATTCATGCAATCCTGTCAGGTTAGTAACGCTCTTTTCCGTACCTCCCCCCTTAAGTGGATGAGTAGCGATATTGCCACCGGTGTTCCTTTCACATTACCTCATCCTTGGCCACTCCCGTGCCCCATCTTCACCCTGTCCCACCACCCTATTGGGCAGTGACTTTTTCTTTGGGGGGGGGGAGCTGTACCAACACAGCAATGTTGTAACAGCATTTACAACATTGCACTTTTGCCATATACTGTTTAAAAATGTATTTAAAAATGTATTTTTAAAAAAATAAAAAGTTTTGACTGAAATGAAACATTTGAAATAAACAGGGAGAGGTGATATAAAGTTACCATGCCATGGGAGTCACTGAGGGAGGGACGAGCTGGGCATGCCCACAGCCTGCCCACTGCTGGATCTGCCATAACAGGAAGCACTGTCAAGCACTATAATGGTACTGCACTATGATGGCTGATGAGATTGAAGTGCTATAGGAGGCTCTTAATGGATTTTTTTCTGGAAATAGAATATGGTGATTTGGTGATGCTTGGGGACAGGATAGCAGCTGGATAGCAGCAGCATCTTTGCAGAGGAGAGAGCAGAAGGTGAACTGTGTCTGAGAAGACATCCTTTGATGAAAGAATAGAGAGGATGCTGATCAAATTTGTAGATGACACCCAATTGGGAGGGGTTGCTAATATGCCAGAGGACAGGATCAAAATTCAAAATGACCTTGACAGATTGGAGAGGTGGGCCAAAACTAACAAAATGAATTTCAACATAGAGAAATGTAAGGTCCTACACTTAGGCAGAAAAAATGGAATCCACAAATATAGGATGGGGGACACATGGCTGGATAGCAGTACGTGTGAAAGGGCTCTAGGAGTCTTGGTAGATCACAAGCTGAACATGAGTCAACAATGTGATGAGGCAGCCAAGAAAGCCAACACAATTCTTGGTTGCATCAATAGGAGTATGGTGTCTAGATAAAAGGAGGTAATGGTTCCACTCTATTCTGCCTTGGTTAGGCCTCATTTGGAATACTGTGTCCAGTTCTGGGCACCTCAATTCAAGAAGGATGTTGACAAGCTCGAACGTGTCCAGAGGAGGGTGACCAAAATGGTGAAGGGTCTGGAAGCCATGCCCTATGAAGAACGGCTTAGGAAGCTGGGTATGTTTAGTCTGCAGAAGAGAAGGTTAAGAGGGGACATGATAGCCATGTTTAAATATTTGAAGGGATGTCATGTCAAGGAGGAAGCGGGCTTGTTTTCCATTGCTCCAGAGACTAGGACTGGGAGCAGTGGATTCAAGCTTCAGGAAAGGAGATTCCACCTGAATCTCAGGAAGAAGTTCCTGACGGTCAGAGCTGTCTGGCAGTGGAATATGCTGCTTTGGAGTGTGGTGGAGTCTCCTTCTTTGGAGGTTTTTAAGCAGAGGCTGGACGGCCATCTGTTGGGAATGCTTTGATGTGTGTTCCTGCATAGCAGGGGGTTGGACTGGATGGCCCCGGTGGTCTCTTCCAACTCTATGATTCTATGATTCTATGTGGAAGCACAGCTCTTGGACTGGTAACAATCCACTGCTATAGTATTATAGCAATTTAATATGGAAATGTCAATCGTCTTTTAGGCCCCCATCTGAACAAACGAGTCAGATTCTAGGTAGGTGACAAGACATACACGTTCATTATATGCCCAATAATATTGTTTCTGAATTTAATAAGGCAGGTCATCAGTACCCTAAACATGCATGATGTTCATGCTCCAGCATAAAATCTAATCATGCTTACTAGAAAATGTATATCCCTATTTCACTAACATTCACTATGGTATTTTTTTACGTTCACACTTCTGAGTTTCTCTGCAACAAGCTTTGATCTTCTTTATTTGCCTCCTGGCAGTTCTAAATTCTTAGGAAGTAAAATTGCCTTCCCCCACTTTGCAAATATTTCTCAGAATGTGCTTGGCTTCCTTCAGATAAAAAAAAATATCCCCCTGGAAATATATGCAATCTAGAAATCTATTTATATATATAAATCTCACGAGTACTGGGGAACAGAGGGTCCTGCATGAGTCAGCTGGTGGGGCTGAAACACAGCGAACTCAACTATAGCTTTCATATTAGTAATACAAAAGGAGAGACTATCTCGCACTCCACCCATTGTTTTCCCAGTCCTTCTGTTCATCCTCCTCCATCACCCATTGCACATTATTTTTAACAAATGAAGCAAAATCACTATAAAAAAAGATTTCTCTGTTAATCATAATCATGTTCCTGTTCCCATTTTGAATGTATTTTAAAAGGAGCCCTTTTTCTCCAGCTGTGGAAGATTTTTTTTAAAAAAAAACAACAACACTAGTATGGCCTTCTAAAATGGAATGGAAAGCATATTTCAAAATATTCAAAAATGATTGAAGCGTGTATTTTGCAATCACTGAGAAACCCTGGCATGAATAATCCTGGACTTGGACAGTTTGAAATTTATTCTGCACAAAATTTGCATGTACAAATATTGTGCAGAGCAAGTCCCGAATTCTGAATAGAATTTGAAAATTGTGTATTTTTCTAAGACTTTCTCACCAAAAGAGGAAAATTGCTAGGATTATTCATTGTTTCCATTGAGAAGAAACTGAGGGCCTAGTCACTGTCACAGTGCTATTGTTCCATTTTCAACACCCTATGGAATCCTGGGGTTTGCAGTTTAGGAAGAGGCCTTTAGAATTCTCAGCCAGAGAGCTCTTTGGCCTCAGTAAACTACAAATCCCAGAATTCCACAGGAGGTCGAATGTGGAATAATAGCACTATAACAGTGCAGTGTGGAAATCACCATAGTTATTCCTATAAAGGAGATCAGATAATTCAATCAATTTTCTTCCTATTCCCAGGTATCTTCAAAAACTATGCCTCTTTCAAAGAGGTGTCACAGAGAAAAGAAATGTTTCAGGTGTGGGGGCTTTCTTCACCTACCTTTGTGTGACACTGGGAGAAGGAGACGAGCATTTTGGACAGCTCATCTAAGTCTATAGAGAATGCCCTATATAAAAATGTGTGCCATGTTGATGTGAGTCTTCATCCATTCCATTTGTGCTGGCAGTAAGAAATAAATGTTACTATATTTCTCATTGTTGTCAGAAAGCCATCAAAAATTGCACAGGTTTTGAAGACTATTTGCAGTTTGTAACATATTCTGAGCCCCCTTCCCTTAAAACAAAACCAGTGTGTTTTTCTGAACAGAAAATAATTCCCAGATTTCAAATAGTGTTTGAAAACCATTTTTTGAAAACTTTCTCACGGTGGGAAGAAAATTACTGAACTTACTCCTTGCTCCCTTAGAGAAGAAAAATCAGTGAAGAATTACATCCCTACCCAGTAGACACAAATGAACATACACAGTTTAACCAGTGAACCACATGATTCCTATCCCTATTTTCATGCTTTCCACAAGTTGCTGCAAACCAAAAATAAAGATAATTCCCAAATATACATCTTTTGCAATCCTAGATCAGTTGTGTTTAAATATCTTTTTTCTAAGGTTTGATAAGAGTTTTAGGAATTTTTCTTCTTTCTAATTCAGGTGTTTTCTGTGGCTGATAGGATAAGAAAAATGGCTAGTCATTTGCCATTTATAAACGTATTTGCAACTCAATATCAGCTTCCTCCTTTTGAAAACAAAACTTTCAATACAATCTGAATATAAGGATTGCATGTACTGGAGAAGTTTCCTTTCCTGAACTTTTTGGACTGGAGAATGGACACTCAGCAATGATTTCTTTTATAATGAACATCACTCAAGGACAGAAAATCTGTCACTCACTTCTTTCACATTCAGTTGAAACACACACACACACATATACACACACATATTTTTTCTGCCCTAAATAAGAAAAAAAATCACCATTTTTTTAAATTCTTCAAAAACAGCCAAGGCGAATTTTTCCTTCATTGGCATTGGTCAAATTCATGAGGCACAACTATTTTCAGCACAGAGAAGACCATGGTATAAATGGTTTAAAAATGTTGAGCTTCTTAGAGGGAAAGGGGCAGCTATTCAAATTCAGGACTAACTGTGCTAAATTCACAGGGATTCAGTTCCTTTAAGTACTCAAAGCCCTGGATCTGGTTGAATGCTCCACACCTCCATTTCTTTCATATTAACTTTTTAAAAAAAAAAAAAAAATCAAGTTCTTTCCATCAAAAAATATGAAAATTATAACTGTTGGTAAAATGTTGTCAAATATGAGCTGCACCGAAATTCTCACCCAACACCAGTTGCATAGGGACGTGAGGGCGAGGGAGACAATTTGCCCCAGGTGGCAATGTTTTTGGGGTGTCCCAGCCCACAGCCACGCCCCCATGTGCCCTGGCCATGTTGCCATGCACCGCAGCCCTGGCCCAGACACAGTGGCTATGCCCCTTACGCCATAGCCCCACTCCCTGCCAGTCCCCCCTCCACACACTCCAAACTCCACCACTGCCCAACACAGACTTCTTGCTTGCTACTGAAGAAGTTCTGTGTCCAGTTAACCTTTGGCTTCTGGACCTATATATTTAGGAAAGCACTAGGCAATCATCTCATGTATTGTCTAGTCCTTATTTTTGAGAGCTGAAATGTGTGCTTCTTCTGCTTCCCCAAAATTAGATGTAGACTTCATTTACCAGCTCTAGTAGCAACTGAGGGGGTATCACTATGGAGTTGTTTTTCCTTTCAAAAGACCAGCAATTAAGAGCTGGCTTAAGAAAAATGTTTAACTTCCCTTCCTTTCTCTTTTTTATTTCAATTCCATGATGGGAGAGCTTTGTTTGCTGAGTTTCTGCTGTCCTCACTGTTAAAGACACAAGAGTCTTATCAGAGGGAAGAAAGAGAGGGAGGACTGGAAACTCTTTAGCTGGATAGCATCAAGCAAGGTTATATGCCTAAGTATGTTTATGAAGAAGCATATCCTACTGAGTTCAATGGGATTTTCACCCTGATAAGTTGCTTAAGAAGCCTTTAGCAGTTTCTGAAAAGCAATGCTTTTCCTGCTTCACTTTAATTTTTTATTCAAGCTAGAGGGGCAGGGTGGGAACCTAGCTCAATAGCAGTTTCATATTTCTAAAACTCTGGTATTTTATCATCAGAAAAACCAGAGTTACTGAGATATTTGAGTTCCATTAGGGCACTTTTCGCACAGCATTTGCCAGGTAAAAGGGCGCCTGGAGCATCACATGATTGTGAGGAGTAATCTGCACAACACACTCACAATCGTGCGACGCTCCAGGGTAGGGCAGGAGCCACTCGCACACTTTTTCATTTTCAGCTTTCAGCCGAAAATGGTGCAGGATTGTGCATTGCTCCAGAGTCCCACATGCACTTGCCATGCGTGCAGAGCCTCCGGAGCCACAGTGGTTGCGCTTCCTGTCCCAGCGCAGCCTGGGAAACTCCTAGGCTGTGCTGTGGAAGGAAGAGGCAGGGCTCTTGCGCTGTCTGCTCGGGAGCAGTCAGCTCATGTGGAGCTGAAGCAACAGGGACACGAGAGCCTCTCGCTGGAGGCTGCTCGTGCAATCCCTGCACCCCAGCACTGAAAAAAGGTAAGCTGCGGAAAAGGCCTAAGAGACAAGACTGAAAAAGTATTTCGAAGTACTCCTATACAGGCCACTGTTTCATCAAAGGTAGCTGAGTTATCATAATACCTCCCTTCTGGGAGAGAACCAGTGAGCAAGATAGTTTAAGTGCAAGGGATATATTTCATAGTGACCACTGAGACTACACAAGCTTCTCAAAAGACTTAATATGCTGATGAATTTAAAACCAGAATATCTGGGTTGTTGTTTTGCTAAATAAGTTTGTGAAGCATTTTTCTAAGCCCCTCTTTTAAGCCTCTTTTTTAAAAAAAATCTCTTGCTTGCTCTCAGACTTTTTTCATAAAAGTAAGACATGTCATCAATGCCAGGTAGTTGAGGCATTTCATAAAGAAATAGCCTTCAGTTGATACTTATAGACAAACAATCCTCCTGAACATATTTACTTAGAAGTAAGCCTCACTGCAATCAATATAACTTACTATTAAGTAAACAGGACTCCAATCAGGGTACACATTTCTTAACACCCGGTAGAAGTGTGGACTTTGAAATTAAGGCATAATGATATCCTTCCCTTCCATAGAAGAACAATTATCCTATATCAGGTAATAAATTCTGAGCCCCCTGTAGGCATCCCTACTAAACAAAAATCAAGGTGCTGTAAAAATCTGCCCAATTTCACTTATTTGGTGAAAGATAGAGAGCTTGCTAGGCCCTTTCTGCATGACGACGGTGTCCAGGCATGGGGATGTGAGAGAAGCAGGACTGCGACGATGCTTCCACATGACATCATCGTGGTCCCGCCCATCTCGGGTCACCAGCCAGTGCAATCGCAGGCTATATGATTGTTGAATAAACTCGGTCAATGACCCTCAATTGATCGTGCAGGCCTTCTGTTGCATCCAGCCATGCCACAGCATGGGAAGAAGGCCAGCTGCAGTGTGGAAGGATGGAGCGTGTCCCTTGCACTCCCTTCTGCAGGCAACCAGTCATGTGCAGAGAGGACCTTTGGGAACACACTCCCATCCTGGCAGAGGCACTGCCGGGATTGTGACAGGACAACACGGAACAGCATCATCATGTGGAAAATGCCATAGTTACAAGAATATAATGGCAACATTTTCCAACTCCTAGAATATCTAAATGTATGTATCCATCTGAAATGCAGCAGTAACCTTGGGTACCAGGCTCAGGCCCCCACTCGGTAGCATGATTATGAGGGCATCCCTAATGCAGCAGGATTAACTTCCTGAATTTTGGAGTAATTGGAGTAAGGCACATCACCGTCTAAAGCAGTGCCCCTCCAGATGTTGTTACACTACAACACCCAGCTTTGGCTGTGGTGGCTGGGGATTGGCATGCTACAACATCTGGACTGTTTTGCAATTCCCACTCCTGATATAAAGAGACACTTCTTCAAAGATTATTAAGGCCAGATTCTAAAATTACCTGTCTGCAACACTGATGAAATGTTTTTGTCGTTGTTTCTTGCTGCTATTTGTATCAAGTCATCTTTGCTTTATACTAACCCTATGCATGTGAGATCTCCAAAAGCTGCCCTGCTCAGGTCTTGCAAACTCAGGGCTATGGCTTACTTGACTGATCCAGGCCATTTCCAAACCTTACCTGATCTTGTTGCCCTCCCATTGTGATCCCAGCAGTACCTTTGCAGGGAAGGAAGCATGACAAGAATGCACCCAACCAGCTTCCTGTGGAAGGGAGCATGAGAGACACTCCCCTGCCTTCCACAGCACAGCCAGGCTGCTTCTCATGCTATGCTGTAGAAGGAAGCACCTCCATCACACTTCCTGAGCTTCCATATAGCTGGGAAGTATGGGAGCATTGCGCAATTGCGGGTGCCTAGCAGTTTTTTTCCATTAAGCAAATATCCCAAGATTGCAACAGGTAGGGTGGGATGGCAGCAGGACCCCGATGACATCACGTGAAAGCATGATCCATGGACCACTGCCATCCCATCCCCATAGAAGGACTGCAACGCTATGTGGAAATGACCTCAGTCTATCTATGATGAAGTCTTCCTCTTTTCCTACCTTCTTTAATTTTACCAAGCATTACTTATTCTCTTTCAGTCTCTGGCTGGGTGAGAAATAGGATTTTCAAACACTGTTTCCTTTAGCTGTTCATTTCTTTCCTGGGCTGAAAATACATAAGGCATGGAGGGTGTGTGGCCTCATCCACCCCTGCCTCTGGAGGGAAGCTGCTATCCCATGCCCTTATGCCGGTTCTAATCTGCAAATAACAACCAGGGAGACTTTAAATGAGAATATAATCACATCAGACATTTATTCTCATCCTTTGGGAGTCCCAGAGGGAGTAATGGAGAAAACAAAGTTGGGTCCCTTGCCTTTCTCTTTACAAAAGTCAAAGAAATATGTCCCATACCTAAGGACATATGGGGCCAACCTTGCTATGTTCCTTACCATGAACACTTACAAAACAGCCTAGAGGCAGACCTTCATGTCACTCAAACTTCTTGTCTGACTCCTCCATCCTCTCCTATTTATCTACTTTTCCACCCCTTTCCATTCATGTTTTTCTCACCTGTAATATCATCAACCACACATCTAGGACTTCTTTTGAGTGGCTTCCCCTTGCCCCAGTCTTCCTACTTCCATTTCAGCCTTCCATACCTCTTTGAGCCCTTTTAACCCTGCCTTTCTTTCTAACCATCCTTCTTTCTAACCATTAAGTTTAATTGAAAACATAAAAAAGTATGTAATTTCAATAAAGTCCAAGCTGCCATCTAAATGTATGTGACTTTACATTAAGAACTTTCTGTGAGTCTCCAGTTCATGGGTGAGATATCTACCATTGCTACATCCCTCCACAGTCACTTACCAGCCAGATGAAAACTCCAAGTGTGGGCAAGAGGAAACAGCAATGCTCGATGGGAAGAAAACAAGCAGCGTGTGCTTCCAACACTAACTGTGGCTCCTGGAAGGAAGCTGGAGAAGAAGAAAGCCAGAAACAGGGGTTTAGGTGGCAGCAGGAAATTGAAAAGGGGGAAGATGTTGGTTCGGGGGGGGGTCAGAAAAAGATGATGAGCCAAGTAGAAGAAGCTGGAGGAAGGATTAGAGAAATGAGGAGTGAGTAGAGAAGTCTGAAACAAACTAGGGACTTGTGGTGAAGGCATCGAAAGAGAGAAACAGAAAAAAGGTGGAAAATGACAAAGGAGACAGGGAAGAGGAGAACATACAACTGTGAGAAGAATGAACAGAATTAGGAAAGTGCCCAGACTGTGAGGAACTTGGAAGAGGAGTGTCCCAGCTCTGTTCTGTTCCCTAATCCTTCCCTCTTATCTATCCATCCTTCAATGACCTGCAGGTCCCATTTGTCCTCTCTCCATCCTCTCTCTTAAGTTCCTTTCACTCCTCTTCCAAGAACCTTAAATGCATGTTTCTTTTATGTTATGTAAGAGGAACATGTGTTCACATATATGTGGACATAGATATCTACATAGACAGATACAGATCCTACACTAGGCTCTTATGAATCCTATATTAGGCCATTTCTACAGCACACTGTTATAGTGCTATTATGCCACTTTCAACATCCTCTGGAATCTTGCAGTTTTCAGTTTAGGGAGGGCATTTAGAATTCTCAGCCAAAGAACTCAGAATTCCATAGGATGCTGGAAGTGGAATAATAGCACTATAACAGTGTATTGCAGAAATGACCTTAATCTCCCAACTGCCAGCTAGACCACTGTGTTATAGTATTACACAATCTCCCCTGCCACGAGCAGTGAGAACTTCCAAGCACAATGTTACAAGGTTCTGTGTCCTCTGGATGAGACAATGGTAGAACCTTCTCTTCACAAATACCCATCCCCCCAAGCAGACAGCAGGTCATCAGAGAGCTGTCTCTAAGTTGGTCTCTTCTTGCCCAAAACACTGTCCTGCCATCACCACCTACAAGGACTTTTCAGAACATTTCAGCAGCAACTCCAAAGAGATGCTTCCATACATCTACTGAGTCCTGTTCTTTGCCTCACTCTACAAAAGAACTTGTCCTTTGCAGTTATTAAGAAGCATTAACATTCTATTTCAAACATCTTCACAATAACTAGACCACACAAATGCATAACATTACCTTCATTATGGATTTTTTGGTATTTGTTGGATAATCTGCTTTTGTTTATGATCTTACCTAACAATAAATAAGCTAGAAGAGAAGAGAGACGAAAGATGACATCCCAAATATTGACCCACCCAACAAATACAATCTTTTAAGAGACAGTTCAACATTTCAATGGAAATGTATTAAAAATGAATGGGCAAAATCAGTGAGCACAGTTGTGAAGGCATTACTTCTTTATTCCTTCCTTCCATAAGGTGGAACTGAGGGCTCTTACACACAGAGAGAGTCATATACACACAATTATCCTCTAGAGGGATCCAAATCTAGATAGATGTCAAGACTCACATATATCTATCATTATTGCAAGCTGACAATACTATTCCACTTTGCCAAGTGATGAGGCATTCCAAGGATAAAATGCATACTGAGGCTTGGCTTTCTTGGAAATAAGATCACTGATGATAGGCATCAGTATATAGCCAAAACAACTTTCCTTGGCTTGTGGTAGAAAAGAGTAACAAAGCTGGGTGTCATTCGCATACTGGTGGCACCAAACTGGAAATCTCTGGACAACCATTCCTAGCAGTTTCATGTATATGTCAAATAACATATTTGATTTCAATCCTACACATATTCCTGCATGGCAGTGGGTGAACTAGAGGGCCTTTGTAGTGTCTTTCAACTCTATGATTCTACGATTCTACTTAGTATTCTGTGATTCTATATACATGTCTTCCTATACATGTCTAGTTAGCAATAAGTCCCATATGAACATGGGTTGGACAGCAGCTTATCTATGCTTGATCCAGTAATAGAGCAGATGCATCAATAACAATACTCTTTAGTATCGAAGTCTGAACGGTGGACACAAATGAAGCAGATTATATCAATGTCTTATCTGAGGGCAAAGAGAAGCACAACAACCTCTAACTGCATTTCTGATAGGAAACAAACCATATCAAAAATACAAAACAGCACAGAGCTCCCTCAGATCTCAGACTAAGAGGATACCAGCAAGTTAAGACCACAGTATTTATGTTTTATAAATAAAGAACAAAAACTCATTGGGTAAGTCCTGTTAAATTATTTAGTAAAGGTGATAAATCTCAGTGGGATGTATTTGGTGCTCGTGGTAAATCCAGTTAAACCAATTACTTAAAACGCTTCTCTCAGTTACAAAGCTGTATGAACACAGAATAAAACACCTCAGCTGGGTATATGGATTGATATTTATACCTACATATTTCAAAAGGCAGAGGGTAGACAATAAAAATCTTTCTGAGGAGCCGAACTCAAGCAAAATAACATGTCTTCTAAGATATTAAAAAAGAGAGAGAGGGAGAGAGAGAATTAAAAAGAATGCATGTAATGTCTAGAGAACCATCACCCCCCATCCCTTGTTTGCACAATGTGATACTAAGTAGGCTTTTTATTGGGGAGGTCGGAGTGATTTGAATGAGACTTGCTTCCTAGTATGAAGCTTGGTCTTGGTGAACATTTCTGGAAAATAAAATAACACTCTTTGAAATGCTTAAACAAAAACAAAGTCATAATTTGACCAGAGAAATATAATACATGCAGAAATTGGCACACACACACACACACACACAGAGAGAGAGAGAGAGAGAGAGAACAAACTAAAATTATTACAAATATATACACTATAACAGAAGTGTACACCCACAATCCCCCTTGTGTTCCTTGAAGCACCTACAACCTCAAATTGTTGTTGTTATTAATGATTTTTCATACTTCTTTTTGGTCCCAAACCACTCAAAATATATGAAAAGCCATGTCTGGTTTTCCCTATCCTGCAGAACCTCCCATCCCTCTCCTTATCTGCAAACCAGTTGAAAATGACAATCAGAAGTGACAAGCAGAAGGAACACAACTTCAAATGTGTTGTAATCCCTTGCTGCAGCCTGGGGATGTGGAGGGGGAGGGCAGGTTTGCAGGAATGAAATTTCCCCGTCCCATATAGTTTCCCTAATTCTGCACTAGAGGGGAAAAGTTTACATTTGGATTTTGAAATCTGAGGATAGTACTTGAAAACTGGCTGGTTCTTTTTTTGTTCAATCAGAGGTTCCCTGATTGGTTAAATGAACAAACCAAGTTAGTACAGCATTTACTAATTTCATTGCATGTCAGCTGTCAGATGCTGTTAAAGCCTGACTGCTATTGCATCTCTGCTGTCAAGTGCTCTGTTAAATGTTGAATGCTACAGGAAAGAAAAATAGATTCTGCATAACTGATGCTGAATATCAAGTATTAATTGTTCACACATGGGGAAAAAATTGCTGGCAAGATTTGCCAAAGTAAATTCTGGGTAGGGGGTATATTTGTTTGAGCTCTGAGCTCAAAGATTAAAGAATAACACCTTCAAGTAAATTTCATCCAGCTCTCCAGTAATAGGAGTGCCACAGTGTCTAAAAATGTGTGATAATATGAATTATGGATGAATGTGGGCCTCATTTATATCTGTCACATTCAAATGAGTAATTTCTATTCATCATAATTCATTGTTTCTAATATTAGGCTAACACACTAATAGGTAGTTACAAACATATGTTGTCAGGACCTTTTAAGGGAACATGCTAATCTCCTTTGGAATAAAGCGCAGCATTAAAATTAATGGAATAACAGTATCTCCATTTGCATATGCAAATGAGACTACATGTATGCCTCACAATATATATACACACAAAGGATTATCATAATAAGTTGTCATCTGAATTAATGAGTGGCTAACCCCACTTGAAAAGGTCATAATACATCCCAGTACACTTATTACTAGAATTTCTCATTCAAGAATAGAAATCTTCCTAATGAACAGTCTGCCTTAATGAGGAGTCAAAAATATAAACCCCATGAGAAGGTTTGCTTTCAGACTTGACACCAGTGAAGCAAAACCAATATTTTAGTTTGCTCAGGAAAGTATTATATTTTGGATATAATGTCAAATTCAAGCCACACGTCACACAAGTATCATTAAAGCAGCAAAGCAGAATAAACTAAAATCCCAAAGAACTTCACGGAGGGTAGGGGCAGTTGGTGCAGCCACCACTCTAGGGGCAGTGAATCCGCTGGCGATCTTATTAGCACTGCTCCTTCTGCAGCTATTCTCAGTGGAATGAGAGTGCTCCTGGTGCCCACTTGGGGCAATTTTACATGACACAGTTATAGCATTATCATTCCCTTCTAACTATTGTGGCTGCACCCTATGGGATCCTAGCATTGATGGTTTGGTCAAAGGCACCAGAGGAGCTCCCTGGCTGAGTACTCAAAAGGCCCCTCCCCTCAATTGGACATCCCAGGATTCCATAGGAGGCCGTCACAGCAGTTAAAGGAGAAATATAGTGCCATAATTGCATAGTGTGAAGGGGCTTTATTTAGATTTCCTGTACAATTTTCGAGGTATCTTCTCATTCCCTGTTTCCCTCCCTCTCTTGTCTGTCATCATCACCACCATCATTTGGCTTCGTTATTGTCTTCTAAATCATCATTCGTTAATAGAAAGCAAAGAAAAAAAGCTTTCTCATCAGGCTCAAAAACAAAGAACACTTGTTAATTCCAATATTTAATGGCTAAACTTTTTGCCTTCCCACAGACTATAAGTTCTTTCACACTACACAGTTGTTAACACTATGATTCCCCTTTAACTGCCATGATGGCACTCTATGGAATTCTAGGATCTGTAATTTGGTCAGAGGCACCAGAGGAGTTCTCTGGCTGAGGGTACTAAAGACCCCCCATTAACTGCAGATCCCAGGATTCCATGGGATGCAGCCATAGCAGTTTAAGTTGAGTGATAACACTATAATTGGGCCACAGATCCAGCACTGGCAAAGGTCCTATTCAATTCAGAGTAGCTGCAGCAGAAGCAACAACAACATTCCCAGAGGATTTGCTACCCCTGCTGTAGCAGATCTATAGGTTGCTCCCACAGTGGGAAAGTGAGCACTGGGGTAACTGAATCAAGCCCTACGTGCTTGCTCCATTCCTTATTGGCACCATTTGGGTTTTTTAAAAAGGTCCATCAGTGCTGCACATGGAGCACCTATTTGTGTATTTAGTGTCTCTCATTCAGTAAGACTGTGTTACAGTCATATAAGTCTGCTTCCATGTACATAAGGACTCTAGATGAAGCAGGGTGAATATAAGGATTTAAGCTAGGTTTTCATTCAATATTCTGTCTGTTTGCTCTATTTCGTCCTGTGTTTTGCTGACCAACCAAGGAATAATGAGACCAGACACAAATAACTGAGTTGGATAAGGACCATTTTATTTAACCTGGAACCTATTTAATTGTATTGAACCTGGAAAGGAGCAAGTATGGGGAGCAACCTAGTACGGGGTCAGCTGATGCAGGCATCAGCCCTTGACTTCCTCCTCAGTCTTCTCCTGAGCAAAACATCTGACCCTTGAGGGCAATCCAATAGCTGGGTTGCTCGCCATGTGGCCACTTCCTGGAAGGCAGATCAGAGGAATCTCCTCCCAAGTCACAGGACTTAAAGTGAAGGCAAAGCCCAAAGGCCAGGTGCAAGGGGAGTCTCCTTCCTCATCCACCCACCTCTGGGTCCCAGGACCTAAAGAGGCAGTTCCAGAGCCCTCCACTTCATCAAAAGGGTTCCAAGGTGTTTGCTGAAACTCCTACTATATCTCCACTCACTACCTGCCACAGACAAGGGACAAGTGTCTGCTTAGTCCCTTTCCTCCACCCAGCTGGCCACAGGAGGCCTAATTCCCTGTTGCAAATCCCCAGGGAACAACATATCATCCTCTTCTGGCAAATGCATGCCATCCACTCCTTAGAGTGGATGTTGAAAGGTTGTTGTTGAAAGACAGGTTGTTGAAAGACAATTTGTGAATGTGTGAGACAATGGACTAAGACTCTTTGTAAAGCATTATGGATTGCCTTATTCATCCTCCCAGGAGTTCTTTGTCGTGTCAAATTTGACAAGCCAAAATGGCTGACAACAAATTATGTCCCTGGCCATTTGGTGTGAATTATCCAAAGGTCATGCACAGCCTGCCCTACAACAAACCAGAGTCATTCCCACCCAGGTGGATGAACAAAATGTGAGGGGAAGGCCTGTGCGCTCCCTAAATAAGGGTGGTAGCAAACAATACAAACAAAAGCCTCTGTTTCCCAGCCAATACACTGTGGCCTGATCACTCAACCCCAGTTCAGCCCCCAAAATGGCAGTTTCAAGCCTGACACACCACCCAATAGTACCAATACAACCCCTTATCTTACAGAATAGTGTCTGTTTAGTTCATGAGTTTATAGAAATGGTTGTTCAATTTATACATCAAAATCATACAAACTTAATTGATATTTACTGATATTGATATTTACTCAAGCTTTACTCATTAGGTTTGTATGATTTTGATGTATAAATTCATGAATTGAACATACGCTAATCTGTAAGATCATATTGACACTAAGCATATAGTTGTGAATGGAAGTTTATTGTTGAAGTTACATTTGAAAAACAGCTATAGGAGAAATACTTGTTTGAATTTAACACCTATTTCAAATATTTTGATATCCTGATAAATCAATGGCTTAGGTGGCTTTCAGGTGGAGGTTACACCACACAGTAGATCATACTATGGCTGAAAATCAGGACCCATCTCCTCTCTAGACACAACTTAGAACCTGGAAAAGATAAGAATGTTAGAAATGTGAACTAAAACAATCAGATTTGAGAACTCAGACATGCTTCTTATCATAGAATCATAGAGTTGGAAGAGACCCCAGGGACCAGCGAGTCCAGCCCCCTGCTATGCAGGAACACACATCAAAGCATTCCCAACAGATGGCCATCCAGCCTCCGCTTAAAAACCTCCAAAGAAGGAGACTCTATCACACACTGAGGCAGCATATTCCACTGCTGGACAGCTCTGACCATCAGGAAGTTCTTCCTGAGGTTCAAGTGGAATCTCCTTTCCTGCAGCTTGAATCCATTGCTCCTTGTCCTAGTCTCTGGAGCAGCAGAGAACAAGCACGCTCCCTCCTCAACATGACATCCCTTCAAATATTTAAAATATATGCAAAAGAACTCTGGTGCCCAATACTCTGGATTGATCCCATGCCCAGACCCCTGGCAAAAGCCATGGAATCCCCCAAAGGCCCAACCAATGTAAGGCCTTGGAAGTGACTGTTCAGAACTGGTATTTAAGAAGAGGTGAAAGTCAGCATGACAAAATAAAGCACCTGGATGAGGCTTCCTAAGCTGAATATAACTCTGCAGATTATGGGTAGGGCATAAAACCAGATCATGAAGAACACCCAACATTGCCTTCACCTCTACTCCACCTTTGATCAGCCTTACAGGTACAAACTGTTAACACAGCCTGCTGCCCAGAAAGATTGATATCCTTTAACACCAATGGTCTGTCCAATATATCCCCTTTAGACTACCTAACCAGCTCACTAACAGACAAGGCACCAAAAAGGGGCAATCAAAGATGGTGCATGGAACTTCTTAATCTGAAGTGCAAATGTCTGGCCAAGTATCCATGACCCCAAGAATGTCAAGAGATAACGGCTCCTGCCTGTCCAGGTCTTGGCCCTCTCCTATGACCAGCCCTCTCATCCTTGTTGTAGTGACTCCTCAAGGCAAACTCTCCTTCCATGAATACCATACGGATGCTGTTCCACATAAAGGCCCTTTTCGCACAGCATTTCTTAAGCGAAAGGGACCCTTGAGCATCGTGTAAATGGGAGGAGTGGTCTGCATGACGCACTCACATTTACGTGACGCTCAAGAGCCTCATGCGCAGCGCATATGCACCTTTTTATTTTCGGCTTTTAGCCAAAAATGGTGTGAGCTTGTGCACCGGTCAGGGGCCTGGGGCGAACTTACCTGCCCTGCGGAGCCTCTGGAGCTGGGACGGTCGCGCTTCCTGTCCTCAGTGCAGCCTACAGCTCCCAGGCTGCACTGTGGAAGGAAGAGGCGGGGTGTGGGTGGGGCGCTCACGCAAGCAGGAAGCTGCTGCAGAGCCCAAGCAGCAGGGATGCGAAAGCCTTCCTCTGAAGCCTTCTCACACGAGCGCTGCCCCCCACCTCCGCAAAAAGGTAAGGTGCAGAAAGGGCCAAAGAAATTGTGTGAAAATTTTTCTTGGGGAGTTATTTTATCTATACTTTGAATACAGAGATAAATGCATACCTAAACCCCAATAATTTTCCACAATATCTTAAACAGACAGATAAAATCAACAGTCTAAGAAGAAAACTATATCAGCTACTTGAAAATATATGAGCCCTACCAAACAGACAAGATGCTGTCATCCTACAAAAAAATGAGGAGATTCTACAGCCACTTCATTTAAATTGCTCCATAAGCATCATAAGGAACTAAGAAGGGGCCTGAGGTCACATTCTCCCCATATTTAGGGGACAAAGACTGAAGTTTTGCTTGTTGATTATTACACCAGATATCTGCAAAGAAAAAGAAGAAACCACAACCGCAACTAGATACTGCATACATACACTATCAAAATGGACAGAACCTCGCTAATGCATATAAATCCTGGAAAACCGCTGAGGTGCAAGCTTCTGACATTTACTAGGATGTTTTCTGCATGATGATGCTCTCCCTCATCATCCCATTACAATCCCAGCAGTACTTCTGCTGGGCTGGGAGTATGTCCGCAACATTCCTCTCTGCATGCAACTGGCTGCCTGTGGAAGGTAGCACGGGGACACACTCCATCCTTCCGGACTGCAACTGGCCTTCTTCCCATGCTGCAGTAGTGGAGGAAGCATGTAGATTGCGCTTCTGGCCCTTCTGCATAGCCGGCTGCAATGGAAGGCTTGTGTGGTCAGGGGTCATTGACGGAGTTTCTCCATCAATGATATAGCCCATGATCATGCCAGCTGGTGATACAAGAAGGGCAGGACTGCAACAACGTCATGTGGAAGTTTCATTGCAGTCCTGCTCCTCTCACATCCTCAGGCCGGGACGCCGTCATGTGGAAAGGGCCTAGGCCAGAGTCTTGAAAAGTCCTGAAAACTCTGGTAACAAGTAAAATGATCATTAGCATCTAAGTGACTAATTTTTCATTCACAGCTCTGAAATCACAGTGGCAAGAACCACCCATCCACTAGGGGATAACCCAGATCCTCAGGATCATGAGGCAAATCTTATTCAGTTAATTATTTCAGCATTGTAGCCATCTAGAGGAGCTAATAAGCACTTCTATTGTCCTTGGAAACACCAGGCCACACCTCAGGGCTTGCAGACACAGCAGCAGCTCCCTAAGCAGACTGAATCAGCCCTTCTGTTATAAATCTGATATTTGTTGAAATTTCTGATAGGATGTAATCCTATAACCTACTCTCATACAATAAGTCTGTTAAAATTGCCCCAATAACCTGCTTCAACACTAGTTGTGAGTCAAGTCCTCCTGTTCTTATGGCTTCAGAGTGGGGAGGGGGAAGGAAAGTCCTCAACATGGAGGAAACAACCTCTGTCTCTTCATTTCTGAGAGACAGGCTTAATAAAATTATCTGGGATCTGGGGTTGGGGGAGGGGAGAAGCCATCGAATTTTAACTTTCTTCACCAGGTTATTGAATATCCACATGCTTACCAAGAAGAATCTTGTCCCTAGTGGACTGAAAAAGATGATCTGACATTTTCATAACCACCACTATTAGGAGGTAGCAAACCTTCACAGTCCTCACTTAACCAATATGGAGCTCCCATTGACGGTATAACCATGCCAATGGACCAACTTTGGTCCTTTCTGCAAAAGGGAGATACATCGCTGCAGCATCATTGCGTCACAAATACATCTGCACGTCAAACTGGTTTGACGTCATTCTGTCGGAGTTCGTTCCACACGTGTTCAGCTCTTAGCGTGGTTCACATCATTTTGATACTGGTGTACTATAAAAAAGGGAAAACTCCAATGCAAACCAACCACAACAGTGCTGCTGTGTTTTTTTCCTACATGTGGAAGTGTTACATCACAGAGGTGGGCGTTAAATTGACCAATCAGTGGCAGCAGAGTAGAGGAGGGAGGGCAATAGGAGTTCCAGGAGAATTGACGATGCGGAAGCTACAAATTATTTTCTCCCCTTTACTTCAACAGAAACTGGAGGGCATGCAGATAGGAATCAGGGCAAATCAGAGTAACAAACACTGCTCATAAAACGTGGTGAAACGCTCCTCCAACTCTAGTGCAGAAATGGCCTGAGTTTTTCCTACTATAATGGGACACTGCATGGGAAGTACACCTCCCACAGGCCCAACTCCCACTGGAAGTTGTTCGGCACTTTGATTTGCTCCAGACCACCACAACTTCCCCCTACGATAGTGTTTGTGTTCTGCTGCTCACCTGCCAAAGGGCTGACAACCAAAGACTCACAGGATCCTCTCATCACCACCTGATTATGTCAAAGGAATCTCCTCCCCATCATCCATTGCTGCCACACCATCCTCTGACTGTTTCCTCTTCTTCAAGACAAGCTAAAATTTGGTCAGCAAGTTTAGCCCTGGACACACCTCTGTCGACCTTCTTAGGCAGCAAGGAGGAACACTTACGGGTACCCTGAGCCTTTCCAAAACCTCTAGCCTCAAAAAAATTGCAGCAAGTACACCCCTTCTCCCTCCTTCTCTAAAAAGGATAATTCAAGAGATGGATGTATAGCAGATTGCCTCTTAATGGGACCTTACTACCCCCATGACCCTTTTTAGTCATCATAAAGAATGGGATAGAAGTCAATCCACCAAATAGATCCAGAAATTCCAATCTTGGAACCCATCAAGCCCAGTCAGGAGCCTATCAGGAGCAACATAGCTTAACTGGGTCCTATCAGGGCCCACAAGGCACAAACAGGGTCTATATAACCTAAGTGGATCTATCAGAGTCTACAAGGCCCAGTTGGAGACTATACAACCAAGTTGGACCCTAGCAAACCAAATCAGTTCCCACCAGGACCTGCACAGCCTAGCTGAGGTTTATCAGGGCCTAAAGGGTTCAGATTGCATTCATCCAACTGTGGCCCTTTTCGCATGGCGTTTTTTAAGCGAAAGGACCTCTTGAGCATTGCATAAATGTGAGGAGCGGTCCACACGATGCACTCACATTTATGCGACGCTCAAGAGCCTAATGCGGACCGCGCACGCATTTTTTAATTTTCGGCTTAAAGCCGAAAATGCTGCATGAACGCATGTCGCTCCGACGCCCCTAGCGCACTTACCTAACCTGCAGAGCCTCTGGAGCCGGGCCAGCCGCGCTTCCTGCTCCAGCGCAGCCTACAGCTCCCAGGCTGCACTGAGGAAGGAAGGAGCAGGGCGGGCATGGGGCGTTCATGCGACCGGCAAGCCAGCTGCGGCGACGAAGGAGCAGGGAAGTGAGCGCCTCATGCAAGAGGTTGCTTGCGCGAGCGACGACGCCCCCCACCTCGGCAAACAGGTAAGGTGCAGAAAGGGCCTTAATTGGGCCCAACAGAACATACACAGCCTAATCAGCCTGATCAGCCCACCCAGGCCCAATGGGAATATACTTGAAAACTAGACTCGGTCAGGGCCCAAATGGCTAACTGGACTGCCAGAGTGCTCGTGACCTAACCATTCCCTACATGCCTCTGGGAATTACTCCCAACTTCCTCCTAGTGACCTCCAACCAAAGTAAAATGCAACCAAATTAAATTAAACCTGAATTAATATACCATCAATTTAAAATAAAGCTGATAAAAAACTAAATTAAAATACAACCAAATTAAAACAAAACTGACTTAAATACAGCCAAATTAAAATAAAACCAACTGAAAACACAACCTACATAAAGTGCAGCTGATTTAAATACAACTGAATTAAAACAAACCCAACTTAAAATACAACCAATTTAAAATGTGACCAGATTAAAACAAAAATGAGATGGGCTGGAGCACACTGCAGATGACCCAAAAAGTGCTCTGCTGCCACCTGTTCAAACCCATGTCACCAAACACAGCAAAGCACACAATTTGAGTTTAGCCATAGAAAAGGATGTGAAAGAGGCAGAAGCACCTTAAATATCCTCTGGCTCTGCCTCTCCTATGCTGAACGTCTAGCTGCAATTGCCCCTGGTTTCTTGACAGCAAAGTCCTTGGTCCTTCCTTCTCAGTGCCTTGCATCACGGAGGTCTGGGGCTGCATTTCCTTCCCATCTGATAAGTACTTAATAATATGATAAGATAACAACAGTGATCCAGTTCAAACCATAGCATCCTCCAATAGCAGAAAATGGTATAATAGCTATCCAACCATTTTTAATGTGAATATAGCATGTGTATTTATTTTATGAGCTTTTTGGCAGCTCTATGTATCTCTCTTTCTTTCTCTCTCTCATCCTCTCTGTAGACCTCTCCCTGTGTTCTGTGCAAGTCCATGATTATTCCCCAGCTGCTGTACTTATCTAGCTGTATGCTGTGCGGAGCCTGGCTGTCAAGGCCTGTGCTGTCCCTTATCTTATTAAGTGTGACATAAACACCTTTGATGGAATGAAATTGAGTGGGGCTGCAATCAGAGCAAGCTCCTCTTCTCCCCTGCAATATCTCAGCTACATTCTGGAGATCTGATTTGCTGGCCTTCAGCGACAGACGCTAACACATTTTGTGCAACTGCCAGTGAAAGAAAGCCATTGAGAGTTTCAAAAACATTAGATATTATTGATAAATTAATCTAGAAACACAGGTGTTTATGCTGTCACCCAGACTTTTTCTTTCAGTGGAAAGATGACCTTTTGTCCTCGGCTTGAGAAGTAAACTGAGTATCCTCAGCAAAAACCAGGGCCATTCCCGCACTAGACTGTTATAGTGCTATTATTCTACTTTCAACATGCTATGGAATCCTGGGGATTGCAGTTGAGAGACGGGTCTCTAGTATGGAAATGGCCCAGTGAAGCAGCAATTGCATGAACAACGTATTGGAAGTCTTACATGACAATTGTGCTTTTATAAATAGAGATGGTGCCCATCTTTCACAGAAGATTTCATTAAAAAAAAGTTTTCAAAAATTTTAAAACACACTGCAATGCATGCAATCACAAGATCTGACACTTGTACCTGTTATTGTTTGGAAATCCCAGGGAAGAGCCATAGCTCCATATCCTATTAAAGAAAACAGTTGGAAATGCAACAGTTCTGCACTTCCAAAGGGCAGTAATGACAGGTCCTTTCCACACGTGGGGTGTGAATCGGGCAGAAATGGGCAGAAATGGGACTCACCGGATTTTTCCTGTGACCGGGCGAGTCCATCACGAACAGCAGCAGCGCGAGTTCGCCGCTCCGCAGTTCTCTGGCATCCAAAATGGCGGCTTCCAGTTGGTGGAGGCTCTCCACCAACCGGAGAAGCTCGCCAGCTGAAAGCCCATCCCCAGAAGATCTGCAGGCACACACTTGTGCGCGCCTGCAAATCTGCTCTGGAGCGCGGCAACGGAGCTAGATGGGGTTGCCCGCTCCTTGCTTTTTAAAAACCTCAAAAAAGAGGTTTTTAAAAAGCATACTGCGTGACCAGTTCCGGTCACGTAGAACTGGACTGAGGTGTGGAACTACAAAAAGTAGTCCACACCAGTCCACTCTATGGTGCAGAAGACCTCTGTGGGAGGTCGCTCTGCACCATTTTAAATACCCGGTGCGGAAATGGCCACAGAGTTTAGCAGTCACTAGTGACTCAGAGTCTCCCCATCTCTTCTCCACCCGTCCTAAGTTTTCTGAGATGTTAATTGATTCTCTTAGGGATTTTTCCACTTCACCTCTTCCAGTGAGGCTTTCTTTTTAGGGATGGGCCAACCAAATCCTCAAATCCTCAAGTCCTCAGCAAGGATTTGAGATTCACGAATCCAAATCCCTGTGCAAAAATAGGGGAACTGAATCTTTCAAATCCACCAAAAAAAAGTTAAAAAAAAAGTTCTGTTTTTAAAAAGTTTTTAAAAGTTTTTCTTTAAAAAAAAGTTGCTCTTTAAACCCTTTTTAAAAAAAGGATTCAAAAGATTCGAGATTTGTGAGATTCGTGAATTCCCAGAACCTTCCAGGGATTCAGATCTGGATTCGGATTCAGAAAATTCTGGATTCACCCCATACCTACTTTTTTTCCATGAGGTTGTTTTTTGTTTTTTTTTAAAGTGTCTGAAAAGTGCACTGAGCAAATCTAAGGCCATCTCAGCACAATGTCACTATACCACTATAGCAGCAGGTTGTTAACTGTGTAGGACCCATCCTTCCACATGACACCATTGCTATCCAGCTGCTATCCCATCCTCAAGCACAGCCAAAGCACACTAGTCTATTTCCAAGCAAAAAAAAAAAACTGTTAAGAGCCTCCTATAGCACTTTAATCCCATCAGCCGGCTCAGTGAAGAACTATTATAGCACTTGATAGCACTTCCTGTCCCCGGCCATTTCTGCACGAGACGGCTATAGCGCTATGATTCCACTTTCAACATCCTGTGGAATCCTGGCGTTTGCAGTTTTGGGAGGGGCTGGCTGGTCCCTCCCTAAACTGCAAACCCAAGGATTCCACAGGATGTTGAAAGTGGAATCATAGCGCTATAACCGTCTCGTGCGGAAATGGCCTCCTGTAACCAGGAATGAGCAGGCTGTCGGCGTGTCCAGCTTATCCGTCCCTCAGTGACTCCCATGGCATGGTAACTGTGAAATATATCAGCTCTTTATGTTTATTTTAAGTTTCTCCTTTGAGTTAACACTTTTTTATTTTTAAAAATACATTTTAGGCATTATAGCATGAAAATGCAATAGCGTACTGCCATGTTTAGTACAGCTTCCAAAGAAAAACAAACAACGAAAACCAAAAATAAAAAATCCTGACCAATCAGGGGTGGTGCGGCAGGGTGAAGGTGGAGACAGGGAGTGGCCAAGGTCTCTGTGGTGCATAAGGAACACCAGTGGCAATACTGCTACTCATCCACTGAAGATGGAAGGGTGCAGAAAACAGCATTCCTAATCTGCTACCATCACACAAGTGGCAATGCTACAATTGTAACAATATATCCCACTAATGACCTCTAGTGCAGAAATGGTCTAAGTAATCAGATGGCTAATTTTTGCTTTAGGGTTTGTGTTCATACAGGTTCAGGGATGTGCAGCCTTGCAGCTTGTCCAGACCAATAATTATCATTCCTGGAAGCCTTCAAGTGTGGCAAACCCTCATCTCCCCATTTTTTCTGATAGTAGGAAACAGGTTCTAGGCTGCATAAAAAGGGGAAGGGGCCTGTGTACTCCTGCGTTAAACTCTAGGCAAAATAGGTTTTCAGAAATTAGGCAGACTCTGCTCCCCTGTTGTATTCCAGTGCAAACAGAAGATTAGATCTGAAGAAGCAGAACAAAACAAAGCAGGCATTCACTTATCTTGAACTGCATTCCTCCTCAACCACACCAGGATTAAAGAAGGCTGTACTCTCCCATCAGGATGAATGAATCACTCTAACATCTTCTCTATGTCAATTTTATATCATAGGTCTGTTCTGTCAACTTTCAATGCCACTCACTTTGCAAAATTCAAAAATGTATGAAAATGCACATTTCCTTGTGTACGCAACATCCCTCAACAAAAACATTTTTGTACACACTTTCCTAACTATATGCATCTTGGTATATATCTTTTCCTAGTAGATGCATTTTTATACAAGTTTCCCTAAGTGGTTTTGACACAATGATTGAACCAAGTTGTTGTTGTTGTTGTTGCTGTTGTGTGCCTTCAAGCCATATGGGGTTTTCTGAAGGCTGAGAGTATGTGACACACCCAAGGCCACCCAGTGGGTTTCCATGCCCAAGTGGGGAATGAGACCCTGGTCTCCCGGGTCATAGTTCAACACTCAAACCACTACACCACACTGACTGTCTTGAACTAAGGATTTCATTGCAAAATTCAGAGAAGCATGCAGTCCAACTAAATCCATAGTAACCTGGGAAATACGAACTTAGGTTAGTTTGCTTAAAAATAAGAACTAAATAATCCCTCCATCTTAATTTATCAGTTAACAGTGCTAAAGTCACTGACACTAAGGCCCTTTCCACAGGAGTCTCCCATCCTGGGATGGGGATGGGAGACACTTCTGCATGAAGTTGTTGCAGTCCCATCCTTCTCGCATCACCAGGCAGCACGATCATGGATTAGATCATTGACGGGTTTTCCCCATCAATGATGCATGATTGCACAACCATCCCACATTTACCTGGACTGTAGGAGTGCCAGAAGTACGATGTAGGCACCTCCCACCCCAGTGCAGTCTGGGAAAGTGTCTGGCTGCGCTGCAGAAGGAAGCACAGGAAGAACTTCCTTTGTCAGAGAGCCAGCCGCTGCGGAGGGAAGCACTCCTGTTGTGGTCCCTTCTCAGGAAAGCCACTGCCAGGATCACCACCAGAGGACTATATAGGGTAGTGTTTGGAAAGGCCTATGACTGCCTTTAACACTTTTTTGTAGCTTACAATTCTTGGTCCATATATTAGAGAGAGAGAGATGTAGATTTTTTAAAAAATTACCAGATATATCTGATAAGCAAACATATTTGCTGATAGGAGGCAGTTATTGAGATGGCTAGGAAGATTTCCAGATCTAGGATTGGAATTTAGGGGACCCAGCTGAATTGAAGTTAGATGTGACTCAGTTTGACTGAAACCAAGGGAGCAAAACCACGGCAATTGATGTCATATTGCTTTAAACTTTGACTGGTCTGTGGCCACTACCACATACTGTATGTAACTTTGTATGCATACTATGCAGCTCATCAGGAAACAATACATTTGGAAAGCAACTAGGAAAGTACAGATGGAATAGAAGACAGAGATGAGGGGAAAATAACATCACACTGAATGAAGTGCAGAGCCTGGCTTGGACCAACTTCCCTCTCTCCAAAGTGCAGAAATGGTAACAAAATTCTGTTGAAGTGGAAGAACTTGTTCCTAGTCAGGAAATGATTAGTGCACCTATAACTGTTCCTGTAACAAAACTGCATCAGTGATCTGGACTTCATTATCATTCCACCCTTTTGGTTCATTCACAGGAAATGAGAAGCATGTGGTCCCTTCAGAGAAGACCACCCCTTGGATAGCGAGATTAACGATCCATTATGTAGATCACACTGTTAACACACAAATGGAAGCTACATAAATCAGCTGCTGGCAACTGCTTAAAAAGCCCCAGTTCAATTGGAATTAAAATGTCTCTAAACTATGGCACTACTGTGATTCACTGTCATAGGGAAAGAAACTCAGTGGCAGCCAGAGTACAGACACAGGAATCATACTTGCTAAACTACACTGCCTTGTTGGGTTCTTGAATTCACTTTTAAAAACTGATATTGAAATATAAACTAGACATTTTTGTCCCTAATGCACATAACTTCCCAGGGCTTCAAAGTAGCTAGCAACAATGAACAAGACACTTGTCATTAATTCTTTTTCTTCCTGGTAATTAAGGCACAAGTAAGTCACATTAAATTTATAACACAACATGAAATACAGACTGAGGCCATTTCCACACTATGGCCCCATCCTGGTATGGGGAAGCATTGAAACTGGGCTGTGATGTGTACTGCTATACAGCATCATTGCAGTCCTGCTCCTGACACATCCCCAGGTGTCACGACCACACGTTATACTATTACTGGAAAAAAATCTAGTAATAGGCACCTTTTGTGTGACAATCACATTGTCGCTGTACAGAAAGGGCAGAAGTGCTATCTAGGTGCTTTCTTCCTCAGTGCAGCACAGTGTCCCAAATACTACCATCCCATGGCAGCTGACCAGATGCAGAGGGGAGTATTCAGAACACGCTCCCATCCTGGCAAAGGCACTGCTGGGATGATGCCGGACCACACAGTATGCAAGTAAGGGGCAGAAAGGACCTACATTCTTTTACAAGACCTTTCATACTACACAATTATTGTGCTGTGATTCTACTTTAGCTGCCATGATAACATCCTATGGAATCCTGGGAGGGAGCACCATTTTGAATTCTCAGCCAAAGAGACCTACTGCCGCACTAAACTACAAATCCCAGAATTTTGTAGGATGCAGCCAAAAGAGTTAAGGTAAAATCATTGTGTTAGAGTTATGTAATATGAAAGGACTTTTAGTTACTTAGTAGGTGTTACCTCCTATTTATTCTTATATTTATTTAATTAATTAATTAATTAATTAAATTTATATCCCACCTTTCTCCCAGCATGGATGCAGTTGCACCACAGAGGAACAGCTTGAAACATTTAGATGCATTGACAAAGCAACTGAAAAGGACACAGTTTTGTTATTTTGTTTTGTGTAACAGTCCTTGTAAATAGATTTTTTTAAAAATCATAAATACAATGGTTCTACCTACTTTTCTACACCTTGGAGTCACGACTGAGAATAATTACTTTTTAAAGTAGCTTTCCGAGTTTCATGACTTATTGGAATGCCACACATTCTGTGTTTGCAAAATACAGTCTGCTTTCTTCTATGCAGTCCACATATATGTTTCAACTAGGATCAAAGATGGCAGCCACAGGCAATGGGTAACTATGATATATCCCATGGCAATGAGACACACAACTCAGTGCTTGATTCTGAAATCCAGCAGCATCCTGTATTCTGTGTTCCTTAGCCACTTTTGACAGCTTAGAGGAAGAGTTCCTTACATGAAAGCCTACCTTTGCTTGTAAAAACTGATGAGATTTTGATGTGCTCATGTTAGTTAGCACTTTCAAAATGCCATGTGGGAGGACAAAGTAGATTTGGATGCTTTCTTCTTCTTTTTCAGGCTAACAGAGCCAAGATTTTCTGCCACCTCTATGAGAAGCAAAAGGCACCGTTGTGTCTATGTTGCTTAACAATTACCAGATAACTATGCTGCTGACAGCATTTAGAACTGAGTCTAGCTACTCCCAATAAATAAATATGAACACAGTTCTTCAGTGGAAGTAACACCCAGTTCCTGTGTTTGGATCTAGTACTGGATTGTTCTCACTTTTAATTCCAAAAACCAACACTACATTTTGATTAAGCTTAGTAATTGCAATAGTGAAAAATGGGAATGGAAGGGAAGTACAGAACAGTAAGTTTAACAAAGGGAACTGATAATCAGCTCCATTTTGAACATCACCAGTTTTGCAAATGTTTCTGAATAACCAGCCTGCTTTTTTTAAACAAACCTATTTTATTTGAATGTGGGAACACCACATCCACATTTGGAATAAAAATGCAAGATGCTTGTCTTTAGGTTTACCAAGGCCACAGTTGTATTACTATTTAACATAAATAAAGAGATTTACAGTGAATATTCTTAACTATGAAGAACATCATCCAATGGCAGGGCTGCCTTGCAACTTTCCCTACTGCTTATATGATGTAAGAAAGTCTCTAAGTTAGAAAGAGTATACTGATTACTGCTGTCCCATCTGACCACAGTGGTGTCAATGGCAGTCCATTCAGTTCATAACTCCTCAAGCCCCACAACTTGGGTGTGTGATCCAAGCAAAGAATCCCAAAGGGATTCTTTCATTCACCCTGCACCTTAAGCCCAAAGATTTGCATATCCTCCAAATGATGTTGTAGAGATAGTCCCAATTAATCCTTTGTTGTCCTACTTTTTCAACTGCTTTTTATACGTCCTAGTTTCTCCCTCTTCTTTCTTCCCATCTTACCTCAGCCGCTGCAAACTGAGTTCAAATTGCAAAAGTGCTTTGCACTCAGTTAACTCAGGAAGGGGGAAAGGAGAGAAGAAGTTGAAGTTTTGTCCTTCCCAGTAGATACAGGCAAAAGCAAACTGCTATAGCTTCTGAGAAGCCAAGTGTCAACACCCCAAAGGCATCAGATCCTGTCTAATCTTAGAAGCTAAGCAGGGTCAGCTGTGATTAGTACTTGGATGAGACACTGCCAACAAATACCAGGTGCTGTATGCTATATTTCAGAGGAAGGACATGGCAAAGCCACCTCTTTGCCTAAGAAAAACCTACGCAATTCGTGGGGTTATCATACATCAACAAGTAACCTGAAGGCACATGGACACGGACACGACACAGACACCTCTCCTGCCTTGTATATTCTTTTTCATTTGTAACTTTTGACGTCTTGACCACAATCTGATATTGCTTGGTCACACATGCACCAGTTTTCATCTGTTAACTGTTGGGGTATAGTGGTTTAATGGAAACACAGTGTCTTTTCACTCTTTCAGTATCCCTGGGTGATCACCAATGACTCTTCTTCTGACATATTTTCCCAATTTCACACAGTTCTGTTGCAAACAGACAGTTTCTCCTTGTTTTCATGGTATCTGAGCAGCACTAATCATCTTTTTTATGTAATGCACATAGTGTAGAGTAGGAAGGGAAAAAAAAGTACTTCCTTTGCCATTTTGTTTAACAGACAAATCATTCAGACCAATTGTTCCAATACCCGTCATATTCAACCACCTCTTTCTGCACTTTGGACTTGGGTGAATGAGCACTGGGAACTTCGTAGACTATGTTGATTAACATAAACCATAGGACAGAAAGTCACGAGCTACTCATTCATCATATTCAGCCCATCGACATTCAATATGCTAGCAATCAATTGCAAAGCTAGACCGGATGGATGCAATAGTGGCCTGCTCTTTTGTTTGTCCAGTGTTCTCTGAAGTATATCTTCCTGAGCCAATGATAAGAAGGAAAGATCCACAGAAAATGATTATTGACATACGATGGCTGGTTTGTTTCCCTAAAACTATTTGTATCCAATTATTTTAGCTCTCTTGATATAAACTACAGGATAAAATTGACATAACACACATTTTGGAGAGACACTTTGTAAAGCAGAGATGGGGGATTGTTACCCTACCCTACCCTACACTCCCACTCTGCAGGATGTGCTCTTTTCATAATTGAACACATTCATGGCTGGAAAACATGTTTGAAACTGTGCTGACCAGAAAGCATATTGCCAGGTCAGGTTGACCTTAGATATAGTCAGGTCATAAGTTCAGAGAGGATCTGGTGGGAAACCCAAATGCTAATGGTTTATGCTAATTCTTTCAACACCTCGGGCTCCATGCACACCTGAAAACAATGGAAGGCAAAATTGCCCAGGTAAAGCAATCAGAGACCATCCCTTAATCTCACCCTACAGAAATCTTCCCTATATCCCCTGCCTGACCAAGACATTAAGAGATTGCCATGATTCCTATCAATGTTTTGTCACCCAGAATTAAGGCAATCAGCCCATTCTGGACTCCTTTGTCAATTCCATGGGAAAACCATTACCACTTTCTCTACAGACAGCCTTTCGGGGTAGGAAATAGGGTATATAAACCCTAGCTTCAGCTCCAGCATATTGTAGCATATTGGACATAGTGCTCAGACTGCTGTTCTGTGCTACCCCCAGACACTGTCTGAGCCTCTCCAACCTCCTTCTTCAGGACTGGTTAGTTTCACCCTCTTCATCCCAATATCTCTGTCCAACCTTTCCTGTCTCATTTTCTGATAACTTTATATTGTTCTTGAGAGTGTCTTCTTCCTCTTTGCTTAACCTTTAACTGGAGTCCTCTCTACAGTTAGTACTGGTATACATTGGTGAAAAGATCCTAGTGTTACCCTCCTCTCACAGGCCTCCTTTGAGCTATAATTACCCCAAACTCTAAGGAGACACTGGCATTGTGGGTGGACCTCAAGGTTCCCCACCTTTTAGAGTAACAATATGTCTGACCTTTCAGGTGTTATTGGACTGCAGCTCCCATTGGTCCTCCTCATTGGTTATTCTGGCTCAGGATCCTAGGAGTTACAGTCCAACAAGTTGTAGAGTACCATTCCTCAGCTGTATTGTAGACTCAAGTCTCCATGTACATGAGGAGATTCATGTAATCATAGGGCATGTCAACCATTTTCTAGGCAAGGCTTGCATTCAGTCTTCTCCTTTAAATCGTAGTGTATCACTACAGAAGATCTCCTTACTTTATTCAACCACCCATTTCTGTGCTTGGGACTTGGACTAGGTGAGAAGATACTGTGAACATTGTAGTCTGTGGCTGTTGAGAGTAGGCACTGGGATTACCTAACTCATCTATGACTCCATCCCCACACTGGCTACTACACACTTGTCTGCCAGGACCAAATACAGCAAAATCTTTTTATCCCCACCCCCGGGGCTGGGGAAAGAGTATTCTAGACCCATGGATTTCAGTAAAAGAATAAAATATATTGTTGTTGTTGTTGTTTATTCCTCTTGAATTCTGTTGGATGGGTAACACAGTTACTGCTCTGAAATAAACTGCTCTGACCACTGGTGACTGATAGCTGCCGTGTCAGCAGAGCAGTTAGTCCTCTCCAGAATCCAAGGTGCTGAACCTAGCATCCTGAATATCTCCTTTAGCATCTTGAATATCTCCTTTAAGACCATAAGTAGGTTAACCATCCCATTGACAGGGGTGCCACTAGCCAGCACTGCCACCAAGTTCAATACAGGACCTGTTTGCAGATCTCATGTTGGGCTGAATCAAAGAATGTATTCCATTTTAGATGTGAAAGTATTCTCCATTCCTGACTGAAGGTAACAAAATTCTTGACTGTCCCTTCATTGTTCTCGCACAGTAGACACTATTGATTGCTATCCATTTGTCCTTTATGAGCAAAGCTTCCTTATATTTGTCACCTGAAGTAGGCTTTTTAATCTTTTGTCTGTATTGGTTCATTTACAATGTGTCATTAGTTTATATTGACTACTTTCACTCATTTTCCCCTTTGCTCTCCATTAATTCCCTGTTCTTTGACTCTAAGTACAAACACCATGGGAAATATTTTGTTAGACAATTGCTTCATGAAGCATGAGGTAAAATGGAGGATGGATGTTATAAGAGAGCAGGTAATACGGTGATGGTGGGGTTGGGTGGTAAGGCAGCCACAGTGGCAGCTCTGGTTCTTCCTCCTTCTTAAAAGACAGAGCTGTATATTTCTGGAAGGCAGCCCTGCATCCTATAATCCAGTGTTTCTCAAACTTTGGTCTTTCATGTGTTTTCAATTTCACCTCTCAGAAAACTCAGCAAATTTGGCCAGTGGGCAAGGATTCTGGGATCTGAGGTCACTTGAAGGACCACAGTTTGAGAAGTTTAGTCAGAAGCCAGATTGCTAATCTCAAGTATGCTGAGAATGCCATCTTTAAACACCATGTCAAAATAGTTTCACCAATCAGCTTTGGTAAGTGGAATGGAGAAGAAGAGAAGAGGCAATCTTACCCTTTATCTCAGGGAACATAATGAGCCTAACCTGTCTTTATGACTGGACTTCTCTGTCAGAACTTTCTTTAAAGCCCATCTTTTCCACAACATGGAAAGCCTAAATGCTAAGAGATATAACATTCTATTAAAATCCATGATATAAGGTAGAGGTAGGCAAAATACGATCCACAGGCTGCTTGCAACCCCCAGGAATGTTTGTATGGCACATAGGGTACCCCAGGATTAAAAAAAAAAACATGTTTTTTTGCAATTTTTGAGGGGGGCTCCAAAATCCCTTCAAATGCACTCAATGGAGTGTAGAGAGCATTTCCACCACCTCTGGAGCCCTCCTTGGTCCTCCAAAAGAAAAAAAAAAGCCTCCAAATGCTCCAAATACCCTTACTTTTTTGAAACCCAAAATATGGTGAAATTGCTTCAATAACCCCTAGAGGTGTTTAGGAGCACCAAAAAAGTTTAGATATTTTGGAGAGGAAGCAGTATCAGCCCTCCAAGAGCTCCTAGGGGGCTAATACAGCCCCCTAGCCTTCCACAGTTGTCCCCACCCATATAAGGCGGTGTGATAATGATGTCCAGCAGGCTCTACCTTTTTTTTTTCTGTTGGTCCTGCCTTTGAACATGAGCATTTCTGTCAATATTTGCTGGGGAACACAACAAGTAGTGAACAGTTCTACCTTTTTTTTATTATCCATAATAAGTAGGATTATGCTGAAATTTGGAATCAGTATTTGGACGCCTTAGAAATCACATCCAAATATAAAACATGCAGATAGCTATGTCTCTATTGGATGCCCCTTTGTAATATTCAGTTCACTGTTAGATAATTTATTTTAGTTAAACCAGAGAACAAGCAGTCTTGTTACTTGGTTATAAAAATGAAATATATGACTTTGATCTCTTGCCTTGATATTGGGATTTTAGAATAGATTAGAATTTTTGATGCACTCTATTTTATCTTGCCATATGAACACCAATTATGTCATGATGCCCGTTGCATAAGTAAAATTAATTCAAGATTAACTGAGGAATCTAGAGAAGGTCTGGGCTAACACAGATGCATAAAAATAATTGTTTATTGATTCCCAGCTTTGATTTAAATATGCAAAGCAGCTGCCTTAAATCATTAACAGTATCACAAGGTTGCTGGTTTATTTTCAAGGTCTACATTATCCTAAGCTATCTAATATTTCTAATGAAGCTCAGAAAATCTTTTCTTTAAAAGAAACAGTGGAAGCAGTAGTAACTCCAAGCAAGTTGTTATCTCAAGGGGGCTGTGACCTATTAATAATGTGTCTTAAGTGTATCATTTCCATATTTTCGGGGGAGGAGGAACGATATGAAGACATGTTTTTTCATGAAATACCATGTCAGGGTAGGATAAGGTAATCATTTCATTTCTATTATTTTTGACTATAATTTATAAAAAGATCAAAAATTTCGATTATAGAAGAAAGTCAGACTTAAAGATATGACAACCCTAATAACGGGACAGAATTCTACCTGACATCAGTATCTAAGGCCCTTTTCACATGTGGAGGGGGGAACGGGTGAAAACACGCTAAAACGGAGCTTACCCACAGCTGGGTAAGTCCGTCGCCACGCGGAGCAGCGAGAGCTCGCTGCTCCACACTCCTCCAGCGTCCCAGACGGCAGCTTCCGGTTGGTGGAGGCTCTCCACCAACTGGAGAAGCTCACCAGCCGGAAGCCCGCCCCCGGCAGATCTGCAGGCACACACTTGCGCACGCCTGCAAATCCACTTTAGAGCAGGGTGACGGAGCAGCACGGGGCTGCGCGCTCCGTGCTTTTTAAAAACCTCGAAAAAGAGGTTTTTAAAAAACACGCAGCGTGGCTAGTTCCGGCCGCGCCTGAGTGGATTCTGGTGGGGAACTACAAAAAGTAGTCCATGCCAGTCCACTCTACGGTGTAGAAGACCTCCGTGAGAGGTCGCTCTGCACCGTTTTAGAAGCCCGGTATGGAAATGGCCTAAGTTACAAAAGGACAGAGGGTGAGGGACTTAATGATAAACTGAGTTTTATACAATTATATCCCCAATTAGGCTTCCTTTCCTGCCCACCTCCAACACAGTGAACGCTGCTCCCAACATGCCACTTGTCCACGTCCAATCATTTGGTCACCCCCACCCCCGGCCCACAGAGGAGCATTCAGTCTCATGTACTCTATTATCTGGTGTGGTTCAGACCAGGCACAAGTTTTTGTTACTAGAGATGGCAATATTTAGGGAAAAAAATGGCTGAAAAAGTGTGTTCCATGAATGTTGGGAAACCCCGATAAGAGAAATCCTGGACTCATGAGAATCTTTGCAGTTCAGGATTTATCCTGCACAAAGTTTATTTATCCTTGCACAAGATGCTGCTTCCAAATATTGCTTTCTGTGAAAAAAAACAAAACGTGTGTGCGTGTGTGTATGCAAACTAAGTTGCAGACTACAGCATTGTCTGCAGAAAAACTGTCATTTTCTGGGTAGAAAATAATACTTCAGTGCAAAAAAAAATGGTTTCTTGCACAGAAAACGATGTGTTCACTAAAATAAGGTACAAATTTTGTGCAGAATGAGTCTTAAAACTATGAATAGAATTTGAAAACTAGTCAATTTTCTAAGATTCTCACAGAAGGAAGAAAATAGTTAAAATCAATCATTGCTTCGTTTTGGTATAAAATTAGCAAAGAATTACATCTCTGCTTGTTACATGAAGGCCTTAATCATTAGGTGTTCTCAAGAAATACTATTACGTTTTGTCCTTGATTGGCAGAGAAAGAGAGACGACAAGACGGAGAGCAGAAATATGATGAATTTCCCCTCCCCTTTCTTCTCAGTGACTCAGTAATTAACTCCCTATACACAGAGAGAGGTGGGGAGAGGGAGATGGTGTGAAAGAGAGAGATAGAGATTTTGCCTTCCTGTTTTCTATGCACCATACTCTCTGGGTGATGGTCAGGATTTCACTTCC
Organism: Cyclura pinguis; assembly: GCA_030412105.1. Lineage (NCBI taxonomy): Eukaryota > Metazoa > Chordata > Lepidosauria > Squamata > Iguanidae > Cyclura > Cyclura pinguis. The sequence goes on from CM059599.1 coordinate 208,234,159, forward strand.
CTTGAGGGCATTGAAAATCTCTGGTTCAGTTATGGGGAATGGTGTGTGAAAGCTAATAGGCAAGTAACACCTGTAGATATAGAATAGCATAGCAGTTGAGTGTTGGATGAGGACTCTGGAAACTGGGCTTCAAATTTCCATTCAGCCATGGAAACCCACTGGGTGACTGTGGGCAACTCACACTCTCTCAGCCCCAGACGAAGGCAAAAAGGCAAGCCATTTCTAAACACATCTTGTCAAGAAAACTCCATGATAGGTCTGCCTTAGGGTCGCCATAGGTCAGAAACAACTTGAAGGCATACAACAGCAACGAAGTCCAGGACACAGTAGAGTGGGCAGGAGCCCCTTACTATAAGAGATGCCCCTCATTTGAGGGCTGGAAAGCTTGTTCCTTATGGGGCTGATCTTAGGGTCACTGTTATTCAGATGTTACTGAAAGGCATAAAGCAGCAGCAGCAACAATAACAACGTAACATGTCCCCATTGGTAAGTATATTTGTTGGAGAATTGTGGTTTCACTTGAACTTGTTTCTAATTAAATGTGCTCAGATTTGCAGTCTTCTAACCTCATCCCATGAATATCCCATTGCTTTCAGCTGAATGTAATTCCAGTTAAGTGTGTTTAGGACTACGCTATGAGTTTTTATTTCCATTTCTTGTTGGTGTGATGGCCCAGTGCCTGCCAGCCTTAATACTAATAGTTCAAGCCAAGCAATTGATTTATTCATATCTTTCTACACCCGAGATATAAAATGAAATTGATTTTCATCTTTCGGCCAAGGCTTGAAAAAAGAAAAAAAGGGTAAAAAAGGAGCAGGGGCAACAGAGCTGTGGGATTTGCCATATTATTTGGGGAAAGGCTAACTAACTGCAGTGGAAGTGCTCTAAGGATGAATGACCTTCAGTGACTCACATGTATAGATTATCAGCCATCATAGCTAAAGTAACAGACCATGAACGGTATCCAATTCTTTGGAGGTTAAATAGTGCAGATAATCGTAATTATTCCGGGTGCCAGGGTCAAAAGAACTGTTCATCACTTTTCTGCCCTGTTTGAAGAATCTTTTAAAGTACTAAGTGATACATCATCCCTGTCAGGATGTTATATAGAAATTAAATGAAGCAAGCTCTCCAAGAGATTTCTGACAGCACATCATCTTCTACGTCTCTGTCCCTTTCACTCACCCGACATTCTTCTAAGCAAATGTGAAACTTCAAGCTTTCTTACAGTTCATTTGACTGTATGTCTGCTGTTAGTCCAGTCCGTTAACTGTGGAACTTCCATGCAAAGTCTGTTGTGAGAGACGAGCTGCACTGTAGAGGCAAAAAAAGGCTACCACCCAAAGCACTAAAATCCCACTAAAATTATTACATTGTTTTTATTCTGCCTTTCTACTAAATGTGGTGCTCTAGGCAGACTTTGAGCAGACATCAGTAGCAAACTCCACTAAAATAATTTACGCAGTAAAGTCATTAGGATCATCACAATAGTAAAAGTTCTATTATCCAGTTAATAAGTGTTGGCTGTATTAACTAGAAAAATAAAGGGATAGGACTGCAAATCTTTGTTTATTTTTTTTCTTTTTCTTGGATAAAAGAACTACTCATTTGATAAAGTTTTCTTCCCCACTGAGTGAGATTATAACAGGCTCTGCAAATTTTTTTTTTTTTTTTTTTTTTTTTGCTTTGAACTTTGAAACTTTGAAAGAAAATCATTTGTGCACAAATATTGGGCTTTGCACCAAAAAGCAAGGATTTTTGTGCAAACAATTTTTTTCATAAAATGTCGTAGCAGTTGACTATTTTCCTGGTATGGTATGTTGATGGTGCATTGAGACACACTTCCTTGTTCTGGATGAGAGATGTGAGAATATGCTTTATTTTCTGGGTGGAGGAAGGTGATTTATTTATTTATTTATTTATTTATTTATTTAAAATTATCCTACTTTTCATAATGTATTTCCAGTGTAGCTTATGGCAATAAAGCATATTTAGGTTTCCGCAAAGGAGAGAGTTCCTTTCATTCAAAGATGGGAATGAGCTCCACCTTGAGGGAGGGAGTGGGGTTCCCGCTCCCCCCCCCATTTTGTCCTTCCTTTCAAACCTCCTGTCCCACTCTTTCCAGGTGGTTCACCGACCTTTTAGAGCAGATTTGGAGATTTGGGGGAGAGAAAGGTGCAATGGTCTGCAAAGTGAAAGAAGGGATAACATTTTCTACTGACATGAGCATCCCATGAACATCCCGTGGTCTCCCCAGCAGGACCAAAATCAGACCATGTCAAGACAGCAATAAGAAAGGATGTTCAGAAGTTAAAATGAATTCACAAGAGTTTCCAGCAGGACTGGTTCAAAATCCATTGAAACTTCAGGAAAAAAGAAGATAATTTTAGTGTGGAACCTGAAGTTTATCTAATTTAGTAAGTACTAGGGAAATCAATGAGTGGGAGTTCAAAGCTGAGGTGCCACTGTGTCAAAGAAGCTTTATCTCTGATGGTCACCTATCTTACTTCACAATGTGGAAGCAACTACAGTCTGGCCAGACAGTCTTAGTAACTGGACAGGTTCATAAGGTGATTCCTTGGATACTCTGGTTATCAGTCACTAGGGGCTTTAAAAGCAACCCTGTAAATTATGCATTGGAATGAACTGTCAGTAAATAGAGTGTCTGTATGTTCTATTTTACAGACAATAGTCCTCTATTTGAAGGTATTCTTTATTTGAAGGCTCAGTCACATCCAAGTCGAGCTTAAAGTCAAAGAACTCTAAGAAGGGAGAGCCATGAGATGCCTTGAAGTTTTCCGTCGTTAATTTTGGCATGTGGACACCAGACTGAGCAACAAGCACAAAGCTTCCCTAGTCCCATAGCCTTTTCTATTGTGGTGGGATACTTTGTGTTTCCATCTCAATCACAGTGATTATTTCTAAATATGCTTCTCACATGTGAATTTGTATGGCAAATTCTTGACAGATTAGCACAGTGCTTTGTCCTCTTCTTTGGCAACACACAAACGGCCAGTCTAGAAGCCAGTGAAACTGAAGCTTTTCCATTTTTCCTTCTTTTCAGTACACGTTAGAGCATTTGTATTCTCACTCTTTGTTTCTATACCAGTGTTAAGACTTTTAACACTTAAAATTTAAGTCTTGTTTAATCAAACGCATATCCTGTAGGTGCTTCTTTATAAGTCTGCTAAGTCTCCTGGTCTCATTGCCCTCAAAGGCCCATTGGTCAGGAAACAAGACAGTGCCCTCTCAGAGATTGTTCTCAGGTTCTGGTACTCCCTCACAAGCCTCTTCCCTGTTTTCCTTTGTGGATAAAAATATTTTTACTATGATAGGAATTTGACATCTCGTTGGAATGAAAGAGCTGCTGTTTGTTCATATTTTTCATTGAGCTTCTAACCTCTTTTTCTGCTTTCATTGTTTTTGGTTTTTGTTATTGTTTTACTGTTGTTTAGTTTCCTTCAATGCCACATCTAGAAAAACAAGATACAAATGTAATGAACTGAGTGATGAACTTCTGAATAGGCTTTGATCTCTGGATCTGAACTAGTGCATAAAGATTTCATTTTATTTACTGTTGTGTGGTCCAAGCACAGTGCCTTGCGAAAGAATTCACGCCCTTTGACTTTTCAGCATTTTGTTGCCTTATAACTGGAATTGAAAATAGATTCAATTGGCATTATTACTCTCGGTTTACACAAGATACTCAAGACTGTGAGGATGCATTTTTTGTGGCAAAAAAAGTAAACAAAAAACAAACAAGGAGGCACTTCATGGATCATGATTTCATCTATGTATGTTTTGAAAACGTTCTTCAAACAGATGTAGTAGGGCTATATTTCCCACAGCACACATGATCACAAAGCCAGAGGCTGTATTAAGAGTCCAATAACCAGCTTGCAACACAAAACCACTGAGGTAGCTCAAGCTTTGGAAGGATAGTAGAGGGAACTCCATTGTGACCTCCACTTATTTGGTATTGACAAGTTTGGATACTATCTTTTGCTGAGACTGAAAAAGGTATCACTGAAAACTAATACGCTGATTTGTTTTGGGTTAGTATGAAAAAAGCAGATAATGTTCAGACAAGATAATGGCCCCAAAAGAAACATATCATGATGTATAAACCATGGACCCTTTAAAAAGTGGGGTTTTTTAATTAAAAATGCTATTTATGAGATGCCAGCTGGTGAATATTGCTTTGCTGATGTATGACATCCTTTCTGACACCCACAGCGTGGCAAATCCTTGCCAAATTGTATGCCAAGCTCCAATAATGCCAACAGCTCAAATGGTGACATTTCAAAAGAAAATGGTGGATGTCAACAGAAGGCTTAGAAAGGCTATCTAACTTTGCAGTTTCTAATAGAAAAATACTGTTAACTGCCATGAAGGCCTATACTGTATAATCTATCTCTGTTAGTTCTTTTGACTTTTTTTTCCTTCAGCATGCAGGGTAGCACCTTCATGTTTTGGAATACTAAGTAGCCCTCTGCTGATAGTCAATTTAGGTAAAAGTCAGGGGCAGCAGCAAAGCTGCAGGGACCTTGCCAGTAGGCACCCGTGAGCCATTGCTAAACTCATGACATTATTGTTACCAAAATAAAATGTCCCGGAAATTCTGACGTTACATGACACCATGAAGAAAAAAAAAATATGACAACCGCAACAAAAATATGGTGTCCATCATGTTTGCGTCACAGCTGTTAAGGTTTCCTTGTTCTAGCTTTGTCTACAGAGACACAGAACACCATTTCGTACTACACAGTCAGAGAGCCATGATTCCCCTTTAAATATCAGAACAAGATCACATTAGCATCCTCCTATTTTTAGTCTGATGAGGTGTTTGAACTTTCTGGTTGAGGATTCTACGTACCCCTCCTTCATCTGAAAATCCCACGATTCTATGGGATAGAACTATGGTACTTAAAGTGGGATCATAACACCATAGTTGTGTAGTGTCAAAGGACTCCTAGAGGATTTCATCTAGTATGCAAAAGTCAAAGTTTGCCTGTCTGTCCGTGTCTTGCAGAGAAGACCTCATATGAATGGCTGCCTGTGAAGATTCTATGGAATCTTGGGGTTTGCGGTTTAGGGAGGGGCCTTTAGAATTCTCAGACAAAAAGCTCTTGGGCCTGGCCAGTTGCTATGGAGACAAGGCCTAGCAGCAAGGAGAATTGTAGTGTATTCCTTCAGAAACCAAACCTCTGTATGTTACTAACTCTGAATACAGACTGGATTAAGGAATATGGGGAAGCAGTCAACTGTGTCTATCTGGAATAGGCTGGCTGGTTGCTATGGAGATAAGGCCTAACCCCAAGGAGGAGTGTAGTGTATTTCCCTCAGGAACCCAACCTCTGTATGTTAATAGCATATCATAACAGATTGGGGAATATGGGGGGAAATTACAGGTATTGGACAAGACAGTTTGGGGAATTACAGACACGTGATCTTAAATCTTTCTAACAAGTATTACCTATGAGAAAGTAAAATCCCAGGTAACACTGGGTATATATGCTAGTTTAAAAAAAAAAAACTAAAAGGACACTAGAACCAAGACCCCAGCAAGTAGCCGCCGCCGCCGCCGCCGCCGCCGCCGCCGCCGCCTCCTCTTCCTCTCCTCTTCTCCTCTGAGGACCTTAAGATGCTGGTTGGTGATATTAGATCTAAATAGTATTTATTTATACCAGGATCCCATCAACTGCCCCAGCTGCTTACCACAAGCATTTTATCACATGTTAAAAGTCCTACTACCACAGCAGTCATGTGTCCGTCCCAATACCTATAGCTCCATACTGTGAGATATGCCACAGATTTGAGGCTTATTGGTGTGTGTCTTGGGTAGGTTTCTATGATGAGAATGCCATGGAATGGAAGGTCACATTAAGTAGGCAGGACAAGGGAGCATGTCTCAGGCTCACATGTTACACAGATGAACCTATATAGAACATGACCGCCAGTGTGATGCAGTAGTTGTAGCACTGGACTATGACTATGTAGACCAGGGTTGAATCTCTGCTCAGCCACGATTAACTCTGGGTGACCTTAGGCAAGTCATACTTTCTTAGCCTCAGAGGAAGACAACAACAAACTTCCTCTAAACAAATCTTGCCCAGAAAACCCCATGATAAATTCACCTTACTGTAGCGGTAAGTTAGAAATGACTTGGAGTCACACAACAAAAACATAGAACATCTACACCATAAGGTATGGGCCTCAATCCTCTTCTCAATCTGAACCAGAGTAGACCCACTGACTCAATTGGATTTACCTAGGTATTGATTCACCATTCAACAACTGATTCAATGGACCTACTCTAGTTGGATTCCAGCCAGGGTCCAAAACTTACTGAAGGTGTGCCCAAAAGTTTGGACAAAGTCAATTGGAATATTGATCTTCCACTATCCTCCACTCCTATTTCTTATCAGGAGCTACCAGTGAACCTCCTCTCTGTTTCAACAATGGACTGATACTTTTGTACAGTGCTGCTGTTCAAGCAACAGAATTCCAAAGCTCCTGTAGGCACATGAAAGTAACTGCCTGGTCCTTTAGATCCTTCCTTTACCTTCCAGAAATTAAAGTAGTTTACTAAAAATTGAGTAGAATTTAGTTTAAAGTGTACGAATCAAATTATCTGATACAATGCATGCCTTCTTTTTCTGCACAAGGATGATGACAAAGTAATAGGGTAATGTATTGTTTTATATATCAAATTGATGGCCTGCCCTGTCTTGTGGACTTGGGACCACTTAATAACTGTTTCATCAAAGTTCATAGTCTGAGTAATCAATGTAGGAGAGCTTAAGGAAACAAAGATGGGGAAACTGAAATTTACTTGTATATTCATTTATGCAAATTATAAACTGCATCCTTCACCTACTAGGTGTCCACAGTGATGTGCAGTAAAAATACGATTAACGCTTCCCATAAAGTCAAGGAAAACAGGACCAAGCACACACACACAAAATTGTACTATAAAAAGTGAAGGCAGCATTATGATTAAAATTAAAGAGCAATAAAAGATTATACATCCTTCAGCCAAAGAAAGATTATAGTGCCACTGCTGTGTGTGATTTTCCAATGTGCTGTATACTCATGAAAATGCAGATTACAAGAAAATAGATTCATGGGGGGACAATTTGCACTGCACACAGGGCCCCCAAACACTGAAGTTCAAAATTCTGCATTACAAAGACATTGCTGATAGGGGGGAACATCTGGAAGAGAATCTGGTCAGTGTTTTAGCTGCCACCCTTCTGGCTAGCCTCTATCCTTTCCAAGGAGATTTGGAGCATTTGGTCTCCATGCAATTCATTAAGCTTCCTTGAACTTCTCTTTTTCTGTTGCTCCTTCTCTAGGAGGAAACCAGTCCAAATCCCTTACAGCCAAGTTGGCACAGTTTTGTTGCAACTACTTCAATTATCCTGGCACCAGCTTCCCTTTTCCTCTTTCAGGGTTCTGGCACTTTCTAGCTGACAAGGTCCATGAACACTTTCACCCAGTTACAAGCTCCTAACTGGTCTGCCAATAGGAATAAATGAATCTGACACAACGTTAAGGGTGTACAGCTAACCCGAAGCCATGTGTGAAAGGAAGCTTTTGCAAAAAAATGACCAGAGGCTTGGTGAAAGAAGCAAGGGCCTGTTGATATTATCAGACTCGATACCTGCAAGACATGTCAATTAGCAATCATACATTTGCTGGACAGGATAGTGGACAGAGGATTAGGCGCATCAAAGATCTGGGTTCAAAAGTCCTCTCAGGCAAAGTCCTGAAGTAGCCATCATTTCTCAGCCCAATTGAATCATTACGAGCATGTGAAAGAGCCCCACCCATGGTACATACAGCTCCCAAGGGGTGAAATATGAAGCAAGAGGATTATTTCCCAACCCATTAATTTGCCAAGTCCTCCCCACCAATCTGCTCTGATATGTCCTGCATAAGGATTGGAGACACAGAGCAGCAGGGAGAAGGACAACCTTGTCCCTTCTCAAGTGCCCATGTGTGCTAAGAGTGTTGCGTCTACAACTCTGTGGTGCTCTATAAATCCTCTTCATAAGGAGATGACAAAAGAGGTGTCAGACATGAAGATGCATGTATCAAGATTCTAGTTGACTTTAGATGTTGGAAATAACCAATTATCAACAGAGCCAGCATGGAGTTTTGACTTGAGTGTTGGACTAGAACTCCAGGAAGGAAGAGATCGCTCACTGCATGACCCTGGACAAGTTACAATCTCTCAACCTGGACAGAAAGCCATGGCAAATCTCTTCTGGCAAAATCTTGCCATGAAAACCCTATGATAGGATTGCCATAAATTGGAATCAATTTGAAGGCACATAACAAGTTACAGGTTATCAACACTCTTTCTGCCATGTAACTCTAAGTTTTAATTGCTGTTACTGTTAGTGGTCTCATTAAATTGTGGAGTGGGAATATTGTTCTGTCATCTCACGCTCTGTTGCGAGTATTGCAGTGATGATGAAAATGAATTATGGATACCTAGGCCATTTCTGCATGAAGTTGCAGTCCCACTATTGGGGCAGGATGGCAGCAGTCCATGGGCTATGCTTCTGCATAATGTCATCACGGTCCTGCTGCCATCCCACTCCAATCCATCTTGATTGTGGTTAACAGATCAAATCCATTAAGCTCCCACAATTGTGTGACGCTTCTGTTCTTACCTGCATGCAGTAGGGCAGGAAGTGCAAAGGAGGTGGTTCCTTCCCCAGCGCAGCATGGAAAATAGCCCAGCTGCACTGTGGAAGGCAGGTGTGTATCACTGATGTTCCCATTCACAGGGAGTCAGCCAGGTGCAGAGGGGAGTGTTCCTGTCATGCTCCCTTCCCAGCAAAGGTGCTACCGGGATTTTAATGGAATGATGCAGGAGAGCATTGTTGTGTGTAAATGATGATAGTTACTTGTAATTCATCCTTTTTCTTTTTCCCAAATAGCAAAATTGTTAACTACCTTACATGATGGCACTAACATACTGTAAGACATCTTTACTTTTTTTCCTCATGTACTTGCAACTCTAATTATTGTTATAGCTGGAGTTGTAGTGTCACTAAATCATGATATCTTTATGCTGCTGCCTTGTGCTCTGTTGTGGGTGCTATGGTGATGCAGATGTAGATGAAGAAATAGTTCAATTTGTAGCACAGTGTATTCAGATACATATGCGTGTTTGCAAAAAGTAACTAAAACATAATGATTTTTATTTACATTTGGAGAAATAGAAAAGATAAAGCCTTATTTTAATTAAAAAAAACTCTAATTATAAGTAATTATGTCATAAATCCAATTGCCACTGGGTCAAATCAACTTCCCAATCATTATATTCAAATTTCATTGGTGTAATGGACTCTGAACTTGCATCTAGCAATTACACTTCAACTAAATGTAATTGAGACCTTAGAACAGCAATTGTAACTAATAATTTTTTAAAAGTAACTTTGTGAGCTCTGAACCCACGTATGTGAAAGACTTTGGCCAGCTCTGATTCTGACCTTGATTTAGACAACTGTTTTTACTCAGATAAGGCAAGCAGTTGCCCAAATTTAGCATGCTTGAATACAGTCCATTAGATTTGTTTTAGCAGTATGTTTTCACCTAGTCTTCCCCTTATAGGAGTACAATTAAATTTTTTGAATTGCCAAGATAATGAGCAATTTTTCAGACACAGTTTCAAGAAAGACTGCCTCACCTACCACAGTTTAACATATGTTTCAATCTACGTATCAATTTGTTGCCCAGATTAATCTGTAACATTCCATTGTAACGAAGAAGAGGAGATGCTACAAATAAAGATTGCATCAACTTGTTGGAACTTGCTACCTCAACAAAACAGTCATGCAAGCTGTGAATGCTACCTGCTGTGGTTCCAGCTTTATTTTGTTGTGTCTGTTGTCTTCTTTAATATACACTTGTTTTCTCACAAAAATCCTGGAGGAAGGTGTTAGCAGAATTCTCTATTTATTTTCCTTTCCTAATCTGGGAAAGCTCCTTTTACCTCAATCATAAATCATTTCATTTGGTCATGGTTATTTTCTTTAAAAAAAATATTTTTATCAACATGTATTTAATACGTAAAACAACATACAGGAGATTAAAAAGACAAACAGTAAGTAAACAAAGAAACTCTAGTATCTAATCTAATACTAAGTTAAACTAGACTACAACTAAATTAAAAGAGGGCCAAAAAACATGTAAATTACCTCCAACTCACTAGCTTTTGGTTCTAAAATAATCTACAAGATATAATCCTTCTAATGTGTCTATTATTATCACACAACTGCCTAGTATTTAATAACTATAGTTCTTAACCTTCAAAACCAGAAATTGACTTTTTCCCCCAACAGTGTCTTAAATATAAAATCAATTTATCCCAATCATTTTTAAATTTAATGAGAGATCTTTTCTTAATTAAAATAGTTAATTTCTCCATTGCTGCAGATCCAGCATCTTCAACAACCAGTCTTCATGCAAAAGAATAGCCACACTTTTCCATTTCTGTGCATACGGCAATCTTGTCACTGTGGTCACGTAGTGAAAAATTCCTCCCAAATTCTTATCAGTCTGTTCATCAGTCAGACCCCAAGTAAAAAAAGTTTAGGTTTTAGATGAATCTTTACCTTTGAGACGTCTCCCATCAGTCTATGTATCCTCACCCAAAACTTCTCAGCTTTCTTACAGGTCCATCACATGTGGTAAGATGTTCCTTTGTTTTAATCATATTTCCAACAAACATCTTCTGTTTCAATTTATACATTTTAGACAATCTTTCTGGCATTAAATACCATCTATACATCATTTTGTAAAAATTTTCTCTAAGATCATAACTCAGAGTATATTTCAGATCTTTTACCCACATCCTCTCTCATCGTTCCATCTGGATATGATGCCCCACATTTTGTGCATGTTTAATCATACAAACTTTCATTTGTTCATCTTCTGTTTCAATTTTCATTAATAACTTACACATTTTGGCAATTAAATGTTCCTCATCAGCATATAATTGTTCTTCAAATTCAGATTTAGACATTTCAAAAACACGTAAATTCTTATCCATTTTAACCCTTTCAGTCAACTGTCTGTAGGAAAACTAATATGCACCATAATCTTCTTGGATGAGTTCTTCATTTGATTTCATTTTAAATAGCACACTTTCCACCATTAAAAGGCCTTCATAAATTAACCCCTTTTGATCATGTTATAAGCATCTCTTTCACATGGAAAAGTATATTCACCACATTTGTCATTAGTCCAAACTGAGGGCAATCACACAAACTCACCTCACAATAAGTGCAGGTGGAGGCAGTAAAGCTTTGTAATGTCCACACTTAGTAGCTCCATGTTTTGTTGTTCTGTTCCTTATGGAGACCCTAAGGCAAACCTATCATGGGGTTTGCTGGGCTGAAAGTGTGTGATGCGCCTAAGGTCACCCAATGGGTTTCCATGGCTGAACAGGGAATTGAATCCTGGGCTCTAGTCCAATGCTCAAACTACTACACCACACCACACTAGAGGCATTTCCACACTGCTATTATTCCACTTTCAACATCCTATGGAATCCTGGGGATTGCAGTTTAGGGAGGGCATTTAGAATTCTCAGCCAGAGAGCTCTTTGGCCTCAGGAAACTACAAACCCCAGAATTCTACAGGATGATGAAAGTGGAATAACAGCACTATAAAAGTGTGGTGTGGAAAGGCCCAAGCTCTCAGCTCTAAATTTAGCCCATGGTAAGAGCCATATTCAGAATGTTTTACTGTGTGCTTTCATCAAAGGGTCAAGCAGAATGCTTTTTCAAAAAATGACACAGAAGGGTTGTCCCATGTGAAGCTATCACCTGATAGCTTCAGTAATAACAGTAAAAAGTGGATTTCAGAGAGATGGATCTGCCTTATGATAACGACTCCAAGTCCTTTCTCCACTGGCCAAAGTCTCTCCCAAACTGGTGTTGCTTCATGCCAGCAAATTTGGTTGAGTCAATCCCCACTCAGTTGTATGCTGGTAGAATCTCTGTGTGCATCACACAGGAAAGCCATTTAAATCCACCTATCAGATAGCTTTCTGCAGAGACACATGACCTAGGGACAAATTCATACACACAGTTGTGAATTGTTGTCAAGAACAGGTACTGAAAAGCATGTATTATAATCCACAAGCAAAGGAGGAGATAGTATTTGCATATATGTGTGTGTGTGTATGTTTTAATAATAAATACTATTAATGTGATTTATGAGGGTATTTTATATAAATATAACTTGATTTATGTGTTGTTGTCTTCTAAGTTTTGACACTTAATTTATTTTTGATCTTTGCGTTTATTTCTAGTGTATCCCCCAAAGAAGACCAATCAGTTCAATGTACAGTGGGCCCTTGGTATCCACTAGGGCTTAGTTCCAAGAACCAGCCCCAGAGGATACCAAAATTTGTGAATGTTCAAGTCCCATAGTGTACAATGGTGTAGTAAAATATACCTTATATAAAATGGCAAAATCAAAGTTTTCATTTTAGAATTATTTTCTTCTTTTTGGAATATTTTCAAGCCATGATTGGTTGAATCCATGGATACAGAATCCATGGATATGGAGGGCTGACTGTTTAGAACAAAACACATTGGGCTTTTTAGAGAATGGAACATTTATCATGGCTTTTTAAAGAATAAAATATAAACCACCAATAAGGACGTGGAGAGCCATCTCCTCCTTTGCTTGTGAATAGCTGTTAGCCATCAGGTAATTTATCTGCCCATTTCATACTTTTGTTTTAGATCTGGTGTCAGGTACACTGTGGAATAAAATAAAGCAGTTATGAAGCTCTGACCTTATAAAAACTGCTTGGCTTGACTCCCTAATGAGATAACTAAAGAAATAAACAGATAAATATCTATCAGGATTTGCCCATGAAGAACCCATTGGTGGCCACTTGCTGTCCCTCTAACCAATGACCAGGTATGTAAAATTGCGTAACTAAGGCCCTTTTCGCATGGCATTTGCCATGCAAAAGGACCTCTGGAGCATCGCGCGATTGCGAGGAGCCATCCACATGACGTCCTCGCAATCACTTGACGCTGCCAGGGCCAGCAGGCACCGATCGCACACTATTTCATTTTCGGCTTGTAGCCGGAAATGGTGCACAATCATGCATCGCTCCAGGGCCCCGCGTGCACTTACCACGCGTGCGGAGCCTCCAGAGCTGCAGCGCTCACGCTTCCTGCCCCAGTACAGCCTAGGAAAATCCCAGGCTGCTCTGCGGAAGGAAGAGGTAGAGCCCTCATGCTGCCTGTCGGCCAGCAGGCAGCAGCTGCAGAGCCGAAACAGCGGGGACACGAGAGCCTCTCACAAGAGGCTGCTCGCACGATCCTCATGCCCCAGTGCCGAGAAAAGGTAAGTTGCGGAAAAGGTCTAACTTGTGCATACAACAACAATTCATTTTCTAGAGGACTTCATTCAAGAACAAGGTAGTCTGCAGTTTGACTTGTTAGTTTGTATGCAATCCAGGATATTAGTGAAAGGGTGACCACCCATCTAATTGCACTGTTATTCCTTGGGAAACAAGTTCTGTAAAATACTGAAGCACAAAGGTAATCAATTCAACATATGTTAGATCACTGAGCTCAGCATTTTGCTTCATGAACAACTCCTCTCCCCTCCCCAACAACACCTTTTTTGTTCCAGTTTATGATTGCATCCCTAGTACATGAACACCCCATTAAGCCGTACACCTGCAGCAGCTTTATCTGAAGAGTCCTTCATCACAGAATACGTCACATGTATAATAGCCTTGTCATGCTGAATGAAAAGAATGGTGCTGCTGAATTTATTTAAGGTCATATTAAGCAACGGGAGTTTAGAGCTGGGCTGTGCAATTGCTGCATGCTCACAACACAACAGTAGTAACAACTCAAAATATATACCTTCCTATCCATTGTTTACACAAATTCAATTAATAATGAATAGCAGAAGCTATCGGGGGCAGTCTTCATCAGAGGATGAGAGCTAGGGGGACACATCTCAATAGGGAGACTCAGTGACAGAGCCTAAGGCCTCAGAGGGCATCCCTGTGGAACTTTTATAGATGGACGTTCAGCCTGAACCCTCCTCCATCTGTCTAAGAAGAACAAGGAACAGAGAAAGACTCAGAAATAGGCCAGCCTCCAAGTCTGATTCAGAGAAGGAGAACGTCTCAGGAGGCTTGGTGAGAAAACACAGCTGCATAGAACTGTTTGCTTTTTTTTTTTTTTTTTTTGGAGAATGGCACAGGAATACTTTAGTGGTTACAAAGGTAGATGTCTGTGGGAGTGGCAACACACCACAATTCATATAAACAGATCTACTTCCTCCAGGGAGTTACTGAACTAGCGTATGTCACTTATTTCTCAGCATTCCTAATTCTTAACAGACTACCTTGACCTTTGACCTTGGCATGTTTTCTGGACTCCTTTGCTTGAAACGTGACCTGATAGGATATTGCTCTGACTTTTCAGACTCAGCTTCCTCATTTTGTCAGTTTCTTTGTACCTGTTACTCCAACTGATGGTATACCCAGGAAACCTTCATGTATCGACCCAGCCCAGATTTTGACTACTGCTCAGCACTACTCACTTGCAACTATTGTTTATTGAACAGATACCTTTGGTGGGCTAAAACACATACAGCCATAAAAGAGAATAAGATCACCCTGACTCTTTGTCAGGTAGTAAAATTATCTTGTGGCTAACAGCATGAGAATGAATGAGGAATTCTCTCTCCTTTGGAATGGAATAACACACGGGCTGTAGAAAAGCCTCTCCCCACAGTACACATGAGCATACATGTGTACATACAAAGCACAAGGATAGGCATAGTGACCTCCCTTACAGGGAGCATTGAACCCTGCATAAGATTGCCAGGAAAGGAGTATCCCAGCCCCTGAGATATCAGAGCAAAAACTAAAGACCTAGGGATGATGTTACAGGGAAGGTGTTGGTTATGTCATGAAGCAGGATACATTACACATCAGCCGCAGCTGCACACATTATGCCATTTAAATAAAGAACAGCACATCTTAAAAAATGAAAAAAATATCCTACACACATTTTTCAAGGGCACGCTCTTGCCCTGAGATTCTTCCACTCATCCTGAGGACAGGCAAAAAGGGGTTAGGCCCTGACACTTGTGAGCCCTTTGTTGTTGTTGCATGCCTTCAAGTAATTTCATATGGTGACTCTAAGATGAACCTATCATGGCGTTTTCTGGGGCTGAGAGAGTGCGACATGCCCAAGGTCATCCTGTGAATGTCCATGGCTGAGCAGGGAATTGAAACTTGGTCTCCAGGGCTGTAGTTCAATGCTCAAACCTCTACCCACACTGGTTCTTAACCCTAACCATACATAATTCTGTATATACATCCAGTAATATTAGGAAGAAGCAACATGCCAATGCTGCTTGCTTTTGTATCATAGTGAGGTATGTGATGTAAAGGATAAACTGTGAGGGAGTGGCTTTGGAGATCCAGGTTTGAGGTGCTGCAGAGCTGTGATGAAACTGAATGGAGGACCTTAGACTAGATACACATTCTACAATTGACTTACCTCTTAATGTAGTTGTGAAGATTCTGGGGTGATGGGACAGCCAGGTGTAGCGCATTCAGCTGAGAAGAGGAAAGGTGGGATACTCATATAATCAGTACAAAAAAAAAATAGCCATCACTTTGCTTTTGGAGTATTAACACATTACACTGTAGGCACTATGAATCCAGAGTATAGACCAAAGACATTTGGTAAAATGAACGTGTATATGCTTCCGTGAATTGAAAGAACACATGTTCCCTTTATGTGAGCATGCAAAGGGCAGCCCCTTGCAAGATACTTGAAGCAAGCCCCTTGTGTGGCCCTAAGGAGCTGCCACATGAAATCTGGAGAAGTACATTTTCTTGTGAAGGAAACAGTTCTGAAGGAGAGTGGAAGATCTGAGAGAGGAAAGAAATGGAGGATAATATAGGGACCACGTGCTCTCCTGACGTGATTAAAAACACCAGTGTTCACGAGGGAAGATACTGGAAGGCAAAAATGGAGCAAGTATTCTTGATGCAACTTTCATCCTGCAGCAGCAATAATGCCCAAAAGTGGCAGGATGTGGCCAACCCAGAGCTGTATAGAAGCAGGCCTGAGACCCTAAATGGATACTTGATTTGTTGGACTCCTGTTATGAGACTTAAATCATACTGCTATAGAAATGTTTTCTCTTCATTTCTCTGTGCCTTCCCCCTTCTTACTTAATAATTCTTTTCAGCAATTTTTTTTAAAAGATTGATTACCATTTTGAATTCCTTTTCAAAATTTTGTAGCAATGTTTTGTTGGGTAAATAAAAGAATCACTCCATACATCTACTGCTTTTAATTCTTTAAACACAACTGGTAGTTTTTGAAGATCATTTAATCCTATGGAAATCCCACTGGATATACTATGACCTATTTCTTTATAGGGTAGCAGCAATGTTTTTATGAATAATCACTTATTTTTTAAAAAAAATAATGAATTTATAGATAATCTCAACATTTCTGCTGTTTGTTAATCAACAAAACTGAATACATGAACTACAACGTAGACTCAGAAAATCCTGTATAAAGACACGAGTAGTCTGTTAAAGGTGAATAACAGCACCTTTGGACAATCTGTGTACAGAATGTTATATATGAAAATGCTACCTGTGTACAGATCAACAATCCATGTATACATGTACACTGACTGTATCTGTGGTAAACATGACAGGCATGCACTCCTGTTGAAAATTCAGTTTTGAAATATTGCATTTCAGACAAGCCAAGCACATCTTGCATCAAATTCAGCACACATATTTAAGTATGTTTGTGTGGAAATATAGGTATGTATTTCCTAGTGATGCTTAACACTCTCACCTAAATTTTGCAATCCTAGATTGGCAACAACAACAAAATCAAGTCCATGGTGAATCACCATTTTAGTTTGTGGGTGACATTTTGCTTGGTATCTTGGTGGCAGATTCTACAAGCCCAACCTAACCATGTAGTGTTCAACAGACCCAGAATAAAAAAGCTCAAAATAGACTTCTCTTGCATGTAGCTACATGAACCATTACATCCAAAAAATTGTGTATCTTTCTTCAGAGCACTGGGTACTCAGAATAAGTAATGCAAACATGGTTATCCCTTAAACTCAATCGTCAGGTGAGGGGGAGAGTTTCCACTAAACAAATGTACAATTTTCCATGTGCCCTCTTTAATTAAACCGGAAGCACATGACTTTTACCCCTGGAGGTTCCTATTCAATTTCCCATACAAACCTGACGAGATTAGAATAGGCCATCAGATACTTTTCTTTTATTTTCTTTTTTAAAAAAACTTGCTCCATTCTCTCTCTTCTAATTTTCTTTGAGTGGCCTCCAGAGAGATATAGATAGTCTAAATGCTGCATATTAAACTTTAATTACTTATTTCTCCGTTAGGCAAGTGTGATAACTAACATTCAGGGAATGATCTATGCATTTCTCTTTTGCACACTCTTCATGCAGCAGAACCAACAGAAGCAGCAGCAGCAAGCATGAAAATGAAAAATGATTCAGCAACCTATCACCAATCTCTGTCGGCACCTCCTGCCCCTCCAGCTCAACAGTGGGATGCCAGCTGGTCTTCTATTAACAGTAAATTGAAGATTCTTATTTATTTATAAGCATCATTAATCTGATAGCTTTGAATGCAATTTGTTTCCCAAAGAAGAGAGCATGCAAGGTTTGCTTGGCACCATCAGGGCAAATAAAATGGTTGGTTCATTTGAAATCTCACAGTATTTAATTCCTGGCAAGTCATGGTATGGCAAGAGTGTTGATTCTCCTCCCAAAGCATGCACACACACACACACACAAACACACACACACACACACACACACACACACACACACTGTCTTTCCTACTATAACACAAACAAATATGCACCTAAGACACAGCGGAGAACCTTCAGCTTCCAGATAGTTTGAACTGAAGCTCTCATAATCATGTACTATTGGCCTTTACCATTGTGTCAGGCTGATGGGAATTTGTTGAGCCAAAATATCCAGAGGACTAAAAGTTTCCCAGCCCTTATACAAAGCATGGTAAGAATATTCACAATTATTCATTCCTAATTTGAAAAATGGGTTTCCTCATAGTGAGAAAACCCCATTGAGAAAAATAATCAGTAGGAATTTTCCATAATTTTATCCCTACTATTTGAACATCCCAAAGTATTCTGGAGGAATTATTCTGCAGAGAAAAATACTGAGTTTTGTTTGTTTGTTTTGTTTTTTAGAAAATGGGTTTTCTGCGCAGAAAACAGGCATTGTATGCAAAAAAAAAAATCAGTATGTTTTGCTCTGTAGAGCAAACTCTGTAGAGCTCTTTCTCTACATTTTGGGGGTATTTGAATATGGGGGAATATGACAAAAGAATATTCATTTTCTTCTGCAACAAGGAGAAAACTAACATAACTGTTCATTATAATCAAAGGGTATAATCTATTAAAAAATAGATATGGCAGAGAAGGAGGGGGAGTAGCATTATATGTTAAAGACAAATTCAGATGTACAGAGATCCATAAGAGTGATTGGACTAGTTGAGAGCATTTGTATAAAAATAAATAGAGAAATAAATAAACGTCACATTGAGATAGGACAGACCTGCACAACTTGGCAGCTGGTAAGGGCCAAAATTAAATAAGCTAAACTTCTTCAGGTTGCAGATAGGTTTTTAGCGCCTCACTTTCCAAGTAAACTTATAATAATGGTATAATGATATTTTGTATTTGTAAAATAGTTTAATCATTAATTATACTATAATTATGGTATGCTATGTTATGATGGTATGGTATTATGGTATGGTGTATTATGGTATATTATGGTTTGCTATGGTGTATTATGGTATTACATGGTGTGATGTATTATGGTATGGTATTATGGAATGGTATGGTGTTATGGCATGGTATTATGGTATGGTACGGTATTATAGTACGGTATGGTGTTTTATTGTATAGTATGATATGGTGTATTATGATATTGTTATGGTATGGTATATTATGTAATTATAGTATAATTAACGATTAAACTATTCTGCAAATAAAATAAACTATATTATAAAAAGGGAAATTAGGGAAGTTTTCCTAATGTTTAGGTGGAGTTTCTTTTCCTGCAGTTTGAAGCCTCCTCCATGTCCTAGGGCCT
Source organism: Cyclura pinguis (assembly GCA_030412105.1). Lineage (NCBI taxonomy): Eukaryota > Metazoa > Chordata > Lepidosauria > Squamata > Iguanidae > Cyclura > Cyclura pinguis. The sequence goes on from CM059599.1 coordinate 208,253,375, forward strand.
TTCCACACTACACTATTATACTTTCAACAACCTGTGGAATTCTGAGGTTTGTAGTTTCCTGAGGCCAAAGAGCTCTCTGGCTGAGAGTTCTAAATACCTCTCCCTAAACTGCAAATCCCAGGATTCCACAGGATGATGAGTGGAATAGTAGCACCATAACAGCATAGTGTGAAAATGCCCCTAATCTCTTAAGCAGCAGAAAACAAGCTTGCTCCATCTTTTACATGATATCCTTTCAAATAAGAGCTTCATAAAAGTTCCTTTTGGCGAACTACAACCTCCCAAAACCCCAAGTAGCATGATTACTGACTGGGGAATTCTGGGAGTTATAGTCTTAAAAAGACAATGCTTTTGAACTCTAGGTAAGCTTTTCTCTCACCAGAGTAGACTCAGTGAATTTTGTGTGCCTTCGAGTTGTTTCTGACTTATGGCGATCCTAAGACAAACCTATCACTGGATTTTCTGGGGCTGACAGTGTGTGATCCAAATAAGAATATTGCCTAAGTTTAATTTTTTATTTATAATGTTACCAATAAAAGTATCAGAAGTAGAACTGAAAAATTGGCAGTTATTACTGAACAATTTTTGTAATGGGGATAAGAAAGCAAGGATTAATAAGAAATTTTGGTACAGATCCCAAAAAGAAGGTGGATTGGGCCTCCCAAATTTAAAATGGTATTATAATGCAAATCAATTGAGATATATTATAGACGGAGTCTCAGGAAAAGGGGATTTAGAATGGTTAGAGATGGAAACAGTAGAAATTCAGAGGAGATTGGAGAATATATTTTTTTGGAATCTGGTCAAGAGAGAAATAGAAAAAAATAGAAAATCCCCTATTAAAGAATATATTAGAAATATGGAAGAAAAACAAGGAAAAAACGAATGCCAGCTATCTCACCATTAACTCCAGTAATGATGATGGAAAAATTCCCGATAAATTTGAGGGATGAATTAGAGAAGGAATTAAAAAAGCTGGGAATATAAAAGTTAAAAGAATGGATGAATATAATGATGAATAAAGATAGAATAAAGGAGAGATTGCAGGGTACTAAGATGTCATGGTTTAATTACATTCAGCTGGAGCAGTGGACAAGGAATTGGAAAAGCAATAAGAAAGATTTTAGAGAATACACTAGATTTGAACAAATGATTAGGCAAAGAGATGATATGGAAGAAAATGAAATATTGAAGGGTACCACAAGAGAAATATATAAAATATTGTCCAAAGATGAAGATGAAGATGAATATCTTAGAAAAATATGGGAGGAAGAATTAGTAGAAAAAATAGATATTCAAGATTGGGGGAAAATTTAGAATCAGTGTCATTTAAAAAATTTATCCGTAAGGATAAAAGAGAATTATTATAAATTGGTTTGGAGATGGTACTTAATACCAGTAAGGTTAAACCACATAGACAAGAATCATTCAAGGTTATGTTGGAGGCATTGCCAAGAGATTGGCACTTATATTCATATGTGGTGGAATTGTGAAGGTGTACAGAAATTTTGCCAAATGGTGTTTAAAGAGATAAAAGACATAACAGGAATTGATTTACAAATATGTCCGAGTATAGCGTTATCTATATTTGATAAAGTTAATTGTACCCAGTCAATGAAGGAGTTAATTACAAATTTATTAACTACAGCTAGGCTAATTATATTGAGAAAATGGAAAACTCAAGAAGACCTTCAAATAAAGGATTGGTATAAAGAAGTGTGGAAAACTGCGATTAATGACGAGTTAACATGTCAAATTAAGGTTAAAAAAGGGTTAATGAAAAGGTATGACTTTGAAGTAATATGGAAAATATTTGTGGAAAAGGCTTTAATAAAAGAGGGAAGTGTCACACCTCCACAAGAAGAATTACAATTGGAAAGTAAAGTAAGCTGAAATATAATTGGCTCTGGGAATGGGCTTACATTTAGGGTTAGAATTTATGGTTAATAATTGGATCATATATAGCATTAGCAATAGGTTAAATATAGTTGAAAAAATAGACTTAAGAATGAAATTATTATAGCAATAATGAATACAAGGAGAAAGAGATTTAGATACATGAAATAAAAATATATAATCAATGTGATACATAATATGTTGAATAAGTACATGATGATAAGAGATCTGGAGAGAAATAGTAATGTAAGCCATTTGTGTTGTAATTTTTTTCTCTTTTTAACATTTATGTTATTCACGTCGTGTTTTTGTTTTATTTTGTTATGTATTGTTCTTTTTCTTTAATAAAAAATATTATTAAAAAAAAAGAGAGAGTGTGTGTGATCCACCCAAGGTCACCCAGTGGCTTTCCATGGCTGAGAAGTTCAAATCTTGCCTCTGCTACAAACTCACTCAGCAATCTTAGGGAAACTTCCTTCCTTAAATTTCATTCACCACCACCAATATACAACATGGGGAATGACAACACTGGCCATTTCTGCCCTACACTGTTACAGTGCTATTATTCTGCTTTCACCATCTTGTGGAATTCTGGGGTTTGTAGTTTCCTGAGGTCAAAGAGCTCTCTGGCTGAGAATTCTAGGCCACTCCCTAAACTGCAAACCCTAGGATTCCATGGAATGTTAAAAGTGGAATAATAGCACTATAAAAGTCTAGTGTGGAAATGGAAAAGGTAGCAGACATTACAACTGCACGGCCCTGCAGATTTGGACTTGTTTAGGTTAGCTAGATGATTCCTGACTAATGCCCTTTCCACGCCTTACCTTTTTCTGGCACTCGGGCGCGGGAATCACGCGAGCAGCCTCTGGCAAGGGGGTCTCGCATCCCTGCTACTTCAGCTCCACATGAGCTGGCTGCTTGTGCGAAAGCCCCACCTCTTCCTTCTGCAGTGCAGCCTGGGAGTTTCCCAGGCTGCGCTGGGGCAGGAAGCATGACTGGTACAGCTCCGGAGGCTCCGCACGCCAGCTAAGTGTGCACAGGGCCTGGGAGCAATGTGCAATTGCACACCATTTTTGGCTTCCAGCCAAAAATAAAAAGGTGTGCGATCAGCACCTGTCAGCTCCTGGAGCATCTCACAATTGTGAGTGTGTCGTGCAGATCGCTCCTCACAATGGCGCGACACTCCAGGTCCCCTTTCGTATGGTAAATACCGTGCGGAAAGGGCCTAACTCTCTATCAATCTTCATTTGCAAATCCAGATAACTTGCCAAAGTCTTTCCTGCTACTACAGCTGCACCCCTTTCTGGAGCTGGAGCACCTAAAAACAGTGGTGCATGCACTGGTAACTTCACGGCTCAACTTCTGCAATGCACTCTACATAGGGCTACCCTTGTGCTTAGTCCGGAAACTTCAATTAGTTCAGAATATGGCAGCCAGGTTGGTCACCAGTAGACCTAAAACTGACCATATAACACCAATTTTAAAATCTCTTCATTGGTTGCCTATTAGTTTCCGGGCACGGTACAAGGTGTTGGTTATTACCTTTAAAGCCCTTCATGGCTTGGGGCCAGCCTACTTGCAGGATCGCCTTCTCCCATATAATCCGCCCCACACATTAAGGTCCTCTGGGAGGAATTTACTGCAGCCAGTTAGAACTAGGTTGGCTGCGGTTACCCAGAAGACCTTTTCTTCTATCGCTCCCAAGTTATGGAATGGCCAGCTGGAGGAGACCCAGTATATTACCAGTCTGGACTGCTTTAAAAAAGCGGTCAAGACTGATCTCTTCTGTCAGGCCTTCCAAGACTAGCATTTTCCTCGCCTACCTTTCGTTAATAGTCAACTGCTTCTTAATTGTTGTGTGTTTTAAGGGGTTGGTTTAGGTGGGTTGGTGGATGGTGAGGATTGGGTATGTTTTAATCTCTTTTAATGTATTACTGTGTTTTATGTTGTTCGCCGCCTCGATCCTTGTGGAGAGGCGGGATAGAAATAAATATGATGATGATGATGATGATGAAAGTACACAGTTCTTTTTTTTTTTTTTAGGGGAGGGGGATAATGCAAAATAGATGTTGAGTGGTTCTACCTTTTCATTGTGATCTGTTAGTATTTTGCTGTCCTTATTGGACATCAGCCCCAATGTCTCCTTAGTCATTCTCTTACCTCAAATATATTTGGGGGAAAAAAATCCCCTCTTTTTGTCACTCTTTGCTTGCTTAGCCAGTCTAAGCTCATTTTGATCTTTGACTTTCCTGCAAGTTTGGACTACACATCTGAATTTTTCCTTGGTGTTTTGTTCTTCCTTCCATTCTATATTGTGTTTGTTTTTAACTGTCATCTGTATACAGTCATCCCTCCACATTCACTAGGGTTAGGGGCACAAGACCCCCGTGAAAATGGAAAAACTGTGAATAACTCTAGGCCCTCCCAAACCATATTTAACACATAAAAAAAGTATGATCACCACATTCAACCCAGCATGGATTCCTTTGAGGCATCAGGGTTCCTTCACAATGCAGAAGTGGGTGGCTGGTGGGGCTCACCGCCACCTGCACTGCTGCCCCACACCATTTTTAATAGGGACTTACAAACCTCTTTCACAGTTTTTCAGTCTCACAAGGCTTGCAGTCCCTATTAAAATGGCACAGGGAGGCAGCAGAGGTGACAGCAAATAATCCGTGAATAATCAAATCCACAAAAGTGAAACCCGCAAACGTGGAGGGCTAGCTGTACACACTCCTTTTTCTTTTCACTTCTTCCTTGAGTTTGCTATACAGCCACATTGGCTTTTTCAGATGTTTCACATTTTTCCTCTTACATGGGATTGTTTGTGACTGTATGTTTTCAACTCCTTCTTCAAGAACTCCCAGCCTTAAGGGGTGTCTTTTTTTCTTTAGCATGTCTAGCCATGGGATTCCACCCAGTAATTCCCAAAATTTGTTAAAAACAGCTTTCCTGAAATCCAAGGTCCATGTTCAACTATGCTCTTTGCCTTTTCACATAATTGTGAGTTCTAGCATTACAAGGCCACTTTCCCCCAAGTACTGACTACTTTGATTCCAGTGACCAGCTCCTGCATATTGGTTAGGATCAAGTCCAGGTTTGCTAATGCCCTTGTTCTTGCCTCTACCTTTTAAAATAAGAAATTATGTGCAAGGCACATCAGGAATTTGTTGGAGAGTTTATGTTTAGCAGATTCAGGCTATTTCTACACTAAGTGGGTTGGGGAAAATTAACACACCCTTCATTCCAACACTGAGAAGTTGCACTGAGAAGTTGCAACACTGAGAGGAGTGGGACCGCAATGATGCTTCTGCAAGATATCATCATGGTCCTATCCTGTCCTTCCATCGCCAACAAGTGCAATAGCAGGGTAAATCACAGGATGTAGACTCCAGTCAGACTTAAATTGCTTCAGTGACTTGACTCGGACTCGACTTGGCCATAAATGATGCACTGACTTGACTCGCCTTGAGACTTGTATATTTTTAGTGACTGACTTGCTGCTTGCAAACAGGTTAGGCAATGGGCTTGAGGTCTGCTCAGCAGCCTGTCCCCACTGCATATCAGAGGAGCCTTTTCAAACGTTTCCTAAGAGCAAAAGACAAGACCTGCCCCCAGAGTGCAGGGTGCATTTCTCAGAGGGGAACAGCAAATACGTTAGACAATGGGCTTGAGGAAGAAGGATCCTTCCTCCTAAATTTTTTGAAGCTTCAGTAATGGAGAGTAAGATAGGATCCTGTTCCCCACTTCCAAAGCTGCAGATGGCAAAATTGCAAATGTGGAGAGCCGACTCTGCTTAAATTGTTAAAACTGAATTTATTTCACTCTATCCAATAATTCTGGAATTTTGGTTGGGGTATAAAGTTGGCTTCCAGATTTGAGACATGACTTGAGACTTGACTTGAAAGTATCTTCAAGGACTTGAAACTTGACTTGAGACTTGAAGGTAGAAACTTGAGACTTGACTTGAGACTTGGAGTAAAAGACTTAAATACATCACTGGTAAATCATTGACAGATTTTCCCCATCTATGACCCCCAATTTCACACTTACCTGCCATGTGAAAGGCTCGGAAGCATGATCCACTTCTCACCCCAGCACAGCATGGGAAAGCACCTGGCTGCACCACCAAAGGAAGAGGCATGGCCATCCCACTCCCTTCCACAGGGAGCCAGTCTGGAGAGTGTTTCCATCATGCTCGCTTCCCAGCAGATGCACTGTTGGAATTGCAACTGGAGGACAATGCAAGAAGGTAAGCTGTGGAAAGGGCCTATATTTGTATGGCAAGAGAGGAAAGGTTTTATTATGAGTTGGAATGTAGCCAGAAAGGGAAATAGATCTAGTTGGGAAGATATAACTTTGGCAGACTACAGAGGTTATGATCCACTTGCTTTGGGGAAGCTGATACTTTGCAGAATAAGTTAATACTGTCTGCCTGATGTTGTAGCACCTTTGAGACTAACTGAGAGGAAGAATTTTGTAACATAAGTTTTCATAGACTGGGCATGCTTCATCAGATGAAACTGATCAGATGCAAGTGATCTATGAAAGCTTAGGCTACCAAATTCTTTGTCTCAGTTGGTCTCAAAGGTACTCCAAATCCCCTTTGCACATTGTTTTTAAGTTAGATCATATTTCCTGGAAGTAAAGTCCAGCTGAAAAATATGACACACAGCCCCCACATGCTTTATTTAGATAAAACAAGTTGCAGTGATTGCAGAGTAAGTGGTGGAAGGGGAGAATGTTCTGAAATAGAGTCTTCAAGGGATACTCGGCATCTCCAGCCCCCAAAAAGCTGCCCATCAGTCCTTTATAGGGATGGTTGCCTTTCTGCCACAGTCATGATGGGTGGTCTAATTAGGTGAGAAGATTTGATAAAATTCCCACAGTATAGTTATCTGTTCAGAATAATGTATCCAACAGGATTCTTGGAAGAAGCCTTAATAATTATGCATCTACTATAACAATAAGGAATAATTGTTGTAAGGTCCTTAGGTGGCAGGACTGGGAAAAACCTCTGCCTTTGTCTTTGCAAGTCACTCTATAGCACAGTGCAGTAGAGCAAGGCTAGACAGACCCATGATCTAGGTCATTAAAAGTTGTTGTTGTTGTTGTTTGCCTTCAAGTCATTTCTGACTTATGGAGACCCCAAGGTGAACCTATCACAGGGTTTCTGGGGCTGAGGGTGTTTACCATACTAAGGTCACTAGTGGGTTTCCATGGCCAAGCAGGTAATTGAACCCTGATCTCCAGAGTTGTTGACCACTGCTTAAACCAGTAGACCACGCTAGCTCTATATACTGACTGTATTTTCAGTAAGACTTAAAGACACAGTCAATGGCAAACTGGTATTTTGAGAACATTTGCTCTAGTTGTTGTTGTTGTTTTAACCTCACAATAACTATAATAATATTATTAGAACAGATCACAGGATTGCTCTTTTCAAGCTAAGGGATTCCTTCCTTCAATTGTTTGCTTGAAGCCTCATACTTTGGCCTAGAGGTTGTTAAGTATATCTTCCAAGAGGTCCATAAAAACAGTACCGAAAGACAGTCCCTGCCCAACGATGTTCAATCTAAAAGACATGCCACAAAAGAAAAGGCGAATGGGAAGGGAGGTGGAAAAGTGCTGAACATGTTGCTGCACATGCAGAAATGTGGTGCTCTGTATCTACCTAACAAACAGCATACTATGTAATAACATAAAAATGTGTTATGCTAAGTCATCTCAACTCTGTTCACCGTTAACTTGTACTAGAAAATGCTATACACTGCCTGAGTGATATAGACATTGGCACAGTAGTTTAGTCTCACTAAAAATGAAGACGCTGTGCTTCAGACATATCACGAGATGACAAAACTCACTGAGAAAAAAAAACAATAAAGGGAAAGGGAGTAGAAAAAGAGAGAGATCATATTATAGCTGAGCTGGTTCAATCAAGGAAGTGAGTTTACAAGAGCCATACAGGACAGTTATGATTTTTAATGTTTTTAATTGTTTTAAATGTTTTGAATTTTTTAAAACTTTTTGGAAGTCACCTTGGGTCCCACTTTGGGAGAAAAGATGGCATATAAATGCAATAAATAAATAAATAAATAACTGGAGATTATGGACATCTCTCATTCATATGGTTGCCATAAGTCAAAGCTGACAGAAAACAACAATAGAAATAACAATGACAATAATATGCTAGCAAAGATGCACACAGAGTAAGGAAGAATACAGATTACAGAGTCCTAAGGAAAGAAAACTGAACTACAACTGAACTATACTTTGTACAAGAAAGTAGAGAGAACTATCAAAGCCACCTATAGAACAATTACATGATCTAAAAAAAAAACTTTTAAAAATCTTTTTACATGGGAATTGTTTAGGATTGAAATTATGACTACTAATGGAATTTTACTTAAGGGTTCAGAACTGGTTTGCCAGTGTGCCCTCCTCTTGGACTGAGAAAGTGGGACTTGCCAAAGTCACCTAGTGGGTTTTCATGGCTGGGCAGGGATTTGAATCCTGGTCTCCCAGATTCCTAGTCCAACACTCAAACTGGCATTCTACTCAAAATGGACCTTTTTTTTTTTTAAACAACAGTGTGCATGGTTAGTGAGCTGACCAGTGAATCAGTGATAAAACAGTCCATAGGAAATCAATACTGTTACCCCAAAAGGTAGGTGCCACAAGGGTCACCCCACAATGTTAATACCTCCTTGCAAAAGTGGGAAATGAATTAGCTCAAAGCTTGGGAGGCGTGCAAGAGGGGGGGCAACTTAACGAGATTTTCTACAAATGTTTACGGGCTTAATCAGGAAAAGAACCAGCCAGAGATTCAAAAGTAAGATAAAAAATGTGTTTTATTAAGGGGAATTCACTCATGGATGCACACAAGATACACACAGTCAAACATTCACACAAGAGCTAATTGAAGGATAAATGGAAGAAAAATTATGGGTATGGAGAGGCTGAGGTTTTTGGGTTATAAATTACCAGTCCAAAAGAGTAGTGAAGAGCTGAAATGTGGCTTGGCTTAAGTAGGACCTAAAGACAGTTCTTATTCAGGAGCCAGATGGACAGAGTGATGGGTAGACCTTTGAGAGACTGCGCTGGGCATCCTGGAATCAGGGGTATTTGTACCCAAAAATAGCCTGTGGCAGTGGAAGGTATGTGCAGTTCCAGGTGTGGGACAATGGGAGTTACAACACAGACAATGGACTATCAACCCACCAGTGTTCACAGTGTTTGGATGACAAAGACGTAATGTGTGTTGTAACGGTTGTCTATTGTGCGGCCTATGAGGCAAAAGGAAGGAGTCCAGGTGCACAGGGGACAGGTATCTGTCAATCAGTGTCCTGGTGGGCTTCTCACAATTGCATTCTTCAGGAAATTCCAGCTTCTGCTTAAGTCTGTTATCTACAGGATCAGCATCTATTTGCCTGACAAATGGCCCAGTCATTCCTGGAGGGTGTCTTAGGCTGAATAGCCTTTCTTTCCTATTTTCACAGCCAGAGTTTTCCTTCTGTTGGTTTGACCTCCCGGTCACCTTCAGGTTTGATTTTGATTATCAGTGCCAAGTAAAGTGTGTTGCCAATTAAATATGATGCCAATTAGATTTGGTTGTCTGTCCAAACCAAACCATTACTGGTAGCAAAACGTGGGTCCTAACAATACAAGAATTCAGGAAAAAAGAGAAGGATGGGAATTCTACTTCTGCTTCCTTAATGACATTGCTGCCAGTCTATATGAACATAATTGCTTGAAAGATACATATTATTTATGCCCAATGACAATTTGACCAAGACATATCATCCCTTGCCTTTCCTCCAAATGATGTGGTCTTCCTAGAGAAGAATGATGGTGAACACGGTATTTTTGGAATCATTTGATAATTTCCAATTATTTCAAAGCAGCAAATATTGAAATAAATATGCTGCTGAAGCAAGACTTAAGTTTTGGTACATTTGGGGGACTGCAGAATCTAAAACAACAATTCCTTCTATTTTTAAATCAGACCACATTTCAAACTGACAAACAAATGGTGTTGCTGAATTGCATCTGAATTACACTGTAAATTTTCTCCATCCTATAGAATGCATAATCTCTTAGAAGATTCAGCACAGAAATCATGGCTTAAAACATATGTGAATATTCTACTGTCAAGCTAATTCAGAGGCAATGCTAAACCACTCTGTGACTGTGAAGAGGTGTTTGGAAATATTCATTTCCTATCCTTTGCCACTTTGTGCAAAGCTGACAAAATTTCATTTGTCTTAATTGTGGTTAGCGGAAACAAGTCAACTTCAAATTGTGTTCATGAAGCTGCCTTTCTCCCTCACTAAACCTAGCGGGGCTGTACACTACTTCTCCCACTGGCAAATTTTGCACTGATCCACCAAGAGAAAAGGCACATTTTACCTATAAAGCAAAGTTGGTGAGCTTACCATGTTTTCATCCTGAATTTTAGTTTTGGAGGTGTTGTTTGATTTGAAGATACTGTGATCTTGTTTTCAAGCCCAATGTATAGGCCTCTGAGGGAAAGAAGAGCAGCCAAACACTGTTGTTCTTGTGCTCCAGTGGCTGGTGACGGCCCCTCTCTCTGCATACTATCTGCCATTGTTCTAGCCTCAGCGGGGGAGAAGAACAGCCAGCATCAGATGAATACAATCCCCTCCTCCACTTCCATCCCCTTTTCCTTGTATGTCCTGTCTTAGGCCATTTCTGAATTACACTGTTAATAATGCTATTATCCCACTTTAAACATGCAGTGGAATTCTGAGGTTTGTAGTTTACTGAGGCTTTACTGAGGTTTACTGAGCTCTCTGGCTGAGAATTCTAAATGCCTCTCCCTAAACTGCAAACACCAGGATTCCATAAGATGTTGAAAGTGGAATAATAGCACTATATCAGTGTAGTGCGGAAATGGCCTTAGTCAAACTATAAGCCTAATGACAAGGAACTCCTCAATTCATTGTGTATAAGCCTCTCTGGAAGCCGTTTTGGCTGAAGGATGGGGTATAAATGCTCTAAACAAAGAAACAAAGGTATTTTTCCCACTAAACTATTGAATTTCAGTTGCAAAGGCAGGGGTCAGGTGGGGGAGGGCTGCAAAAGTGGTCCCATAAGCCACTTGTTGCCAACTCTTGTCTCCAACATATTTTATTAAAAATGCACATAGTAACCATTACCATTTATTCCTGCTTTTCTTTAACTGGGAAAACAAAAACACTTTCAAAATGTAAATAGCAAACACACACACACACACACACACACACCACAAAGCAAGAAAACCATTGATAGAATTCATTACGGGTATTCTATAGACAGATAAAAAGGAAAGTGACTAGCTGGGGGAGATAATTGGCTTCATGTATCACATTGCCAAATAGCTCCTGGAGATTATTTAGTCACCGTTATGATGAAATATTACTTTTAAGGCACAGGAAATGAAAGGAGGTTATGAAAAGCAATTGTGATGTTGGTTTGGGTGGATATGAAGATATCATGCTTTAAATATACGATTGCAATATCCATATCTTTGTATTTAGCGAGATCTATGTAATGAGTTACACTGTTTTCACATCATGCTCATTATAAAAGGAAAAAAAATGAAAGAAACCATTTCCATTTATATTACTTGTTTCAATAACACATTCCTACCTACATCCGATTGGATAGTATGGTATACAATTATCTTACCTGTATAAAAAGCATGATCTAAACGCAATAACTGCAGTAGGAAGATATTATCATTGTGTGTTATGAATATTAAAAAACGATTTGTTTTCTAAAGAGGACAATTCCCAGCTTTGTCCAAATACATAGAACAGCACAGATTATTATCTCATTAAATAAATAAAAGAAATAGTAGGCACTTAAAACAAAAATGAGAGAAAGAGAAGCATTTGCTTGGGTTTGTAGATAACTAGTGGGAAGTGCAATAAGTTCTTCAAAAGGAACTGAAATTCCTGTGTAAATTTTTAAAAACCCAATATCTGAATTGCTGCTTCAGATATTTATGTGTTTTCACAGATGAGATATTTTCTTAGTATTCATTGTAGGGTATTCTCCCAGCAACATAATATCAATCATGAAATATTGCACTAATTTTGTCTATCAGATTCTTCAAACTGGAATTGATACTGAAGTTGCTGAAACGCTGGAGCTACTCCCATTTTCTTTTTCATTCTGTTTTTTACCTCCAAACTTTATGAAGTTGTAAGAAGTTCCAGGTGTGGTAATTTGGTTACTTTGCTCAGTTACTTTGTGAGCTGAGAATACTGGGGGTTTATGGTGTTCTTGTTCATTTAAAAATAGACACATATGCAAGAGGGAGTGAAGAAGCATTCAAATTTACAGTATTCAAACATACAGACATGTTAGTCTGGATCAGTATGCAAGTAAGTGCAAGTTAGTCAGCATTGAGAGAGGCAGCCTAGAAGATATTACATTATGCATTATGACTGCCTTAGTGAATTCTAGCCTATAACTGTAACCAACTAACTACTTTGGGGGCATGGCAACTTAACTGTAACTATTTACTTATGAAAGTAACCAATCTGGTACAGGTGATTGAAGACATGGACCAGATGTCAGACAATAGCACAACTACAAGCTACTTTTTTATCGCTAATACCATGCTTGTAATAAGAATAAATATACTCAATATATTGCTGTACTGCTCTGCCTGACTATTACAGAAAGCTGTCTATTAGAACTAGATTCAAAATCTAGTCATTTGCAAGAGAATGGGACCATGCTGTATCTGATATTCAGTTCATTGAAAATCTCTTCTCTCAGCTCTGACTATTAGGTACGTGATGAACAGAACTGTAATAGCTCAATGTTCTCTACAATGTTATGTACAAGGGATACTGGCAAGATTTCACCAGTGTCCTCCTTTACATCTTTTATCTGGGTGGTGACGTCCAAGTTAGAGATAACACGTCATCTAAGAATTCCTGACACATGCATAATCATAACTTGATGATGCAGTGATATAATACCATGGGAACTGAGGTATCATAAATATAAATAATATTTTTAACAGTTTCATATAATCTCAAACACATTTTTCAATTGTGTAATTGAGAGTCATGCTCCCAGTATTGTTCACCTCCCTTTTTGTTCTGGTCACACATCCCTTAAATCTTTTCTTCACTACCTCTCTGCCTAGTCCTGGATCCTGCACACATTTTTCTACAACATCCACCCTGCCCTTTCCCTTCCTTATCCCTCTGCACCTCTGTCCAATGGCCTTCACTATCCTAATGCCTAGAACTGCGTCCCAGAATGATACCTCCCTGACTTGCTTTAAGCGCCTTCTTAAAACTCATTTTTATCAGACTGCTTTTGCATTATTCCCCTATGACCAGGTCAGCAAAATATGGGCCCTCCAGAGATTCCTCCTTCTGGACAAAGAAAAAGCTGAATTGTGTGCTTTTGGAAGCTTTCACCTTTTAAGTAGCTTATATGAATTCCCTTCAAAAAAAAAAGGGTCCAATTTTCAAAACCAGAAGGGGATATCTGAACACTTCTGGATTTGCTTTGTTTTACATTTTTTGGGGAGAGGGCAACTTGGGTAGTCTCTTATAGACAAAATACCCAACTTGCTTTTAGGAAGTATCTTTCCTTCCACATTTGTCCCAATGACTATTGTTAAAATTGAACTTGTCGATTCATCACCATATCCACAGGTTTTGCATTTCGATTGCTATTCACACACACAACCTGCTAGCTCATGGGTATAAATGTCTATCCACAGCCACCTCACTCCATGCATCTAAGGAAGTAGACTTAGACTACAAAATTGTACGTTACCAATTCTTTCTCTCAGATTGTCTCAAATGTGCTACAAGATCACTTTGCATCCAGACTAACATGGCTATGTTTTTAAAATCTGCCACGAAGGGATAAAACATATAGATGATAAGACCTCCCATGTTGTTTTTGCAAAGTTAATGGCATAACATTAATATACATACAGATCAGAATGTTATTTGTTCAAAACTCCTTTTCAGCAAGAAATTATCAGGTAACCTTAAGCAAAAGATGCCTTCTGATTAGTCCAGCCCAACCACCCTTCTCTTGTCAGCTGCTGGGGATGTAAGTCTTCAGCATTTTTTTCAGCCCTTTTTCAGAATGCAATGAGTAATTTTAGCAATATTCTTTCTGCTACAAGAAAGTCTGCTAAAACTGTGCAGTTTTTGCAGTATTTTCAGTCTGAGATTAGGGATGGAAAGTGTACCTAAATATTTAATTTAAAAAATGATTAAAAATGTGTTTCTTGATTGTTGAGAAACTCTGGTGACAGGAATGAGAATCCTTGCACTTTGGCCCTTATTCTATGCAAGATTCACATATGGTTGTTTTCTGCATTTTGTGCACAGAAAAAAAAAGAGCACAGAAAATGTTCCTTCTCTAGAAAATGTTGCCTTCTGCCCCCAAAATGTGAGTTTTGCACAGAAGTATCACCACTATCAGATTTGCTGCACAAGAAACCGCATTCTGCAAGTGCAGAAATGTCCATTCCTGTGCAGAAAATTCTGTTTCATATGCAGAAAATGCTGCTTTCTGAGCAAAACAAACATGTGCAAATTTTGCACAGAATATAATTTTAGGCATAGAAAATGCTGCTTCATGTCCAGAAAGTACTTCGTTTTCTTTTGTTTTGTTTTGTTTTTGTGCAAACAAACCATGAGCAAATTTTGTACGTAATCAGTTACAAACTGGTAGCATTCTCATCAGTCCAGGATTCTTCTCATCAGAGTTTCCCAACACTCAAGAAACATATTTTCCCACCATTTTTAAATACAGTTCAATATTTTTCCCACCCTTACCATCTGCAATACAAAGGTGGTGTTATTTCAGATAAAGTGCTTTCCCAAGACTTAAAAGTAGCTTGGGAAAACTGTGTAAAGTACAATTGTTGGATTCCAGCTACAATTGATGGAATCTAGCTAGCCTTGCCAATAGTGGGGGATTGTAGGAACTATAATTCATCAAGATCAGGAGAACCTCCTCTCCTTAAAGTTCATAGATAAGTGCTAACAGTACCAGCCATTTTGTTGTTTCAAGAAAAAAATAAATGCAACCTCCCATGTCAGGACCAACATGTCAGAGTCCAGATGGAAAACATTTCTTTCCAAATATTTTCGGACTGCAACTTTAGCCAACATAACCAATGAGGTTGATTCTTGATAGCTGCAATCCAGTGACTTTTGGAAGGCTGCATGATCCCCACCCCAGATTTTTTCATATTATTTTTATTAGATCTGTTAACTTTAAATCCAAAAAAGTTATAAGCTATAGTCAAATACATGATATGTCACATTACATTGTAAATTGAATATATTAGAAGTAATATTAAAAGGAAATCCTATGCCCCTGCTTTTAATCATCTACCAACTCCTTTCTCCAGAAGTTTTGAGTGCTTCCTTATTTCTTATTCAGCTCTTGCATAATTTCTAAATCTTATATAACTTGTTTCTCTACTTTCAACCTTTGTTAATTCCCTTATTTATAACCTATAAAAAACTATACTAATATATATTTTGTAATAATTCTTACATCTTACAGAAGAATTTAACACACTGGAAATACCCATGCATGCGTACCAGGAATTTCTTATAATATTAGTTTTCAGTAAAGATCGAGGTAAAATCTAAACATTTCATCATGTCCAGTTTACTTAAAATTTTAACGCTCTCACTGTAGCTAGCTCCCCCCATTGCTTCTCTCATAAGGGGGCCATTATCTGCCATACATCACAGAATTGTTTATCGTTTTTATTCACCAGCATCACTGTCAATTTGCCTAGTTCAACCATGTCATATAATTTCAGCTACCAGTCCTCCATGTTTGGCACGCTTATAGATTTCCAGTATTGGGTTACTGTTATATGGGCTGCTGTTATTATATACAATAGAGCCTTTTTCTCATGCTTATGTAATATTTTGATTTGAGGAATATTATCAAGTATGTTTAGTAAATAAAATTGTGGGCTGCACTGGGTATTTGATTTTTTAGGTGTTTACATCTCCACCACATGTGGGAAAAAGATCCTTTTTCATCACATCTCCAACGTTTAACCTGGTTCTTTTTTGTCATTTTTGCAATTGAACAGGTGAAAGATACCACCTATGAAGTATTTTAAAATAGTTCTCTCTTAGGGATATGGGTTTCACATATTTTAAAGTATTGTTCCAAGATCTCTCCCATTTTTCAAGTTGTATCTCTGTTCCTACATTTTGGGCCCATCTAATCATGTTCTCTTTTATCAAATCTTGCTCCAAGTCTAGTTTTAACAAAATTTTATATATCTTTCCCAGCTGATTGTCAATATTAGGGTTTAGGATTTTATCAAGTTAATTCTCTTTTGTTTCGATGCCTTTCAATTTCTTATCCATTTTGTGTTTCTCTATTTGTCTGTGGAGCAACCAATGTTAAGTTATGCCACGGTTTGCTAATTCTTCTTTTGATTTTGGATAGGTTTCTTCGCCATCTATAATCAATAAATCTTTATAGGTTATCCACTCATCTAACCTGGTCTTCTATCTTCTGTAGAAAGCTTCATGAGGTGAAGTCCATAGAGGGACATTAGGGTAAAGTTTGAGTTTGTACTTATTCCACACCCTTAAAAGTGATTTTCGCATGAAATGATTATTGAATTCTTTGTTGATTCTATCTTTGTCATATATAAGATAAGCATGCCATCCAAAGGGGAATTCTGGTTCTGGTATAGAAAAATCAACCTCAGCAAAACACTCATTTTTATTGCTGCTATTCTTCCAAACAATGATAAATTCATTTTGTCTCATCTATGAAGATCTTTTTTTATTTCTTGCCAAACTTTCTTGTAATTATTCTCAAATAGATCAGTGTTATTTTTGGTTAAGTTAATACCAAGGTATTTCACTTTTTTGGTTATTATAAAATTGGTTTCAACTATGATTTGTTCTTCTTTGGATCTAGACATGTTTTTAGTAATTATTTTGTTTTTTTTCTCGGTTAACCTTGAATCCTGAGACTTCTCCAAATTCCTTTAATACCTGTAACAGAGCTGTAATAATTTGAATTGGGTTTCCTAGTACCATCATCAAATCATCAGTGAAAGCTTTGATTTTGTATTTTTCCTTTTTGATCTGTAATCTTTTAATATGTGGTTTGTCTCATATATTCTTACTAATATCTTGATTATTATCAAAAATAGCAAGGGTGAGAGTGGACAACCCTGCCTAGCTCCTTTGTTGATTTGTATTTTCTCTGTTTTCTCACCATTTATCAATATTTGTGCCTGTTGATTTGTGTAGACAGATTTCACCCATTTTATAAATGAATTGCCCAGGTTCATCTTGGTTAGCACATCTAACATAAAGGCCCAGTTGCCATTATCAAAAACCTTCTCAGTATCTATAAAGATTAAGGCAAGCTTCTTATCATTATGTCTATGGAAATATTCAATGATATTTAACACAGTCCTAATATTATTCTTAAGATTTCTTTTCAGTAGGAATCTGTTCTAATCTTTGTGTATCCAATCCTGGAGTATATTTTTTTAATCTTTCTGCCAGAATGGAAGTAAATATTTTATAGTTGACATTTAACAGGGAGATTGGTCGCTAGCTCTTAGGTTCCAATGGATCTTTGTCTTCTTTTGCTATTAGTACTATACTGGCTTCACCCCAAGAGGATGGTTTAACTGTTGTATTCATCGATCACCACCTCAGATTTGTAAGAAGTCTGTATTATTTAGACATCAGTGCTTGCTCTTTCACCTCCCCTTTAAACCAGGTTTGGGAAAAATGTGAACTGTGGCCTGCATCTCCCTTCTTGGGGTCTCTGGTACAATCACTTTTCACTCCCATACCTACCAACTATCCTCCCAAAAGCTTTTAGAGCCTTCTAAGGCATGTAGGTGACAATTTCCTCATCCCCAAGCAGGCATTTTTCAAAATTTATGGTGCGTGTGGTGTGTGGCAAACTACACTCACACCTCCTAGAGGACTCAAAAGGACTTTTGACCCACCCACCCCAAGAAACACTGGGAATGTCAAGAAGAATGCATCTGTTAGGGGCACAAGGGATGAGGGGATGATCTTGTCTGAGGAGGCCAAGTGCAGCCCCTGAACCACTGAATATTGCAAATCTCTACTCAAAATTCTACTTCCTGAAGCAACCTGCTTCATCTGACTTAATGTTTATGCAAACCATGAATGATGCAGCTATTGCCAGAAGTCATCTCCACTTCTCCGTGATTCAGTAATAAACCCATTCCTCCAATTTCAATAACAGTCAGTGGTTTACAAACACACATACACACACAGAGAGAGAGAAAGAGAGAGAGAGATGATGTGCCTTACATTACTGGCAGTTCTGAGGTGTGCAAAATGAATACTTTCATAGGAAAATGTGAACCCAGTTGATTTCTTCCCCTCTCTACTCCTTGTCAGAGGCCTGAATCTAATGGTATGGTTGCATTAGGGCAAGGTTTCTTGAGACAGTGGAAATGAATGTTTACCATTAGCACAGTGCAAGGATGAGTGGGTGACTGGTTGTGAAAATGATAATAGCAAGAGGATCACATGTGTGCACTGGCTCTTGCACTACCATTTGTAGTACAATCCTAAACATATGGACCTAAAGGTAAGGCCCTTCAATTCCAGTGCGCATCATTTCCATGTGAGTGTTCACAGTGCTGCAGCCTTAATTGGGTGCCCAAACCAAAGGCTTGTTTCTTCTTCCAAAATACTTGGCCTGCTATTTTCTTCCAAAGTACAAATGGTCTGTAAATTCATGGTGCACAAAGGTCAGACTAGTGCTGTTGAGAGGACTAACTATGTAATTCAGATACTCCGCTTTGCTGCATTGTGATACTCTGTTTTGTTTTCTTTTTTCCTTTTTTTTTTTTCCAAGGTTGAGCAATTTTATAATATACTGATTTCCATTTCCAGGTAGGTAAATAACTGGCACTGCAAAATAAAAAAAAAAATATAACTATTTGTAAATATCTGTCTTCACTTGTCATGGCTACTGGATTTAGTTTTTATTTATATATATATTATACACACACACACACACACACATATATATATATAAGCCCTTAATTTTCTTTTTCTTCCTAATGTATATTTATCTGATTTTTATATGAGAGCTTCCAGTGCAGTGGAAATGCCATTCCTAAATAAAATTCATTTCTGCAGAGCCTGACTATGACACAAGCTGTGAAATTAATATGTAGGCTTTAGCTCTTTGCAAGATCTCATAGGTATTTCAGCCTAGAAATAACACAGAGGAGAGAAAACATGACAAGAATCACTTTGGGCTGATTCACACTTTGTGCAGCAGAGGTGTTAGCCACATATACACTAGGGCCTCCCAAGAAACACAGTGTGAAGCATTATTAAAAGAGGAGATGCAGTTACATGGTAGACAAGCACTGGAGAGTTGCAACTTGCTATGACACTAGAGTATCCACCAATAACCAACCTCTTTTTGTTTTGTTTTGTTTTGTTTTGTTTCCTTCCAGACTATTTATATCCTGGAACGGTTGTGTGATCAAATGAGATTTGGTTTGCAAGACTTGAAAGATACAGTAGGCCCTCCACGTTCACGAGGGACAGGGACACACGTCCTCACAAATGTCAATTAATCATGAATAGGGTGCCCACTCTACAGGCTTCTGCCCAGCTGGTGCACCCACCCAGGGAGGGGGCAGGGAGGCAGGGAACAGGCAACAACTCTTCCCTGCACCTTTCTGCCACCCATGTGAGGTGCGCCTGCACCAGCAGCAGGAGGAGCACAGGGAATGAACTATTGCCTTCCCTGCACCTTCCTGCCACCTGCATGAAGTGCGCCTGTAACCCGTGGCAGCAGGAGGAGTGCAGGAAACTGGCAATCACCCTCCCTGGACCTTTCTGCCACCCACACGGGTTGGCCCACACCAGGGGCAGGGAGAATGGGAGGAGCAAGTGGGGTGGGAATGAGGTGGGAGAGGGAGAATGGAGAGGGCAAGCAGACACTCTGCAAATAATCAAATGTGCAAAAGTGAAACCCGCACATGTGGAGGGAGAACTGTATTTGCATTGAAAAGGCGCTCTAGATCACAGATTGGCCAAGTTTTGCATGGAACAAGATTATGGTTTGGGGACTGGAAAAGTTTAGCATGCCTGAGGACTGTTGCAAGAGCTGTTACAAGAGGACAAACAGGTGAAATTTACAGCTGCCTCTAATCACTTTGTGTTAGCTCTGCCCCATGCCTTTCATCCCAGTCACTGCTGGAATGCAAATTCCAAGATTATGCCCAAATTAGAACTTCATTCCTGAGCTGAAAAGCATTCCCCAACCCCTCTGTAGCCTTTTCAAAATCCTTCATATGCATGAATGTTAATGTAGTTAGTTCAACGATGCTATGAAGCCCATCAGTAATATTATCCAGATACTGCAAGAAGGAGAGGTAAACAAACAGAAATGAGGGAAGGAACAGAGCTGGAGGAACTGTGACCCTCTAGAAATTGTTGAACTCTAATTCCCATTAGTCCAAGCCAACCTGGCCAGTGATGATGCATAGTAGTTTATTAACTTAAGGAGAACCAGACTTATCTCCATCTCTACTCCATATGGTCAGCTGGTACACACAGTTTATCATTTGCCCACTCGTGCACCAACCTGTTTAGGTAATATTTTGCTCTATTTAAAATGTATGTAGATCCCAAATAGATATCTTAGGACAGCTTCATAGTCATATGTTGTGCCAACACATAATATGGAAATCAGGGCTGTTCACGAGCCCCCTAATTTAGTTTCAAGCCTGATTCAGCAATTTGAATCAGCCTTGGCAATTCATTTCATGCTGTTTTTGTCTTGATGCTCTCTGCCAGAACACCAGTCATCCAAATCTGTTTAAGTTTTACTATGACTTAATGATATTGGTAATAGTGGTAATGAAATGACAGCAAACTTGAAGAGAAGATAACTTTTTTTAAAAAAAAATTATACTAGCAAACCCACTTCTGAAATATAACAGCACAGCATAAACAAATAGGAGACTTATGAGAGCATAGATTAGAGGTAAGAGAGAAGCTTCATAAGCCCGATAAGGAATCTCCAGGCAATGAATTAGGCCTGGAAGCCAGAATGGGCCAAAACTGTGCTACCTAAATGCTAAATATTAAGCAAAAAAAGGTGACTCAAGGTCAGTTAACTGTACTAGAGGTAGCTTATGCCTTTTCTGTTTAGAAATCTGGAGAATGCATTCGTGCTGTGTAGATTTAAAACACACATAACATGCAAGACTGGAGTTGGCTTATTCCACATCTGTATTTATGTTTTTAGCAATTTCAGAACACCTTGTGTAGTCCTAAATGTCTAGACTTTTCAACAAATGGTTGAGGAATGACAGCAAAGGACACCAAGGACACCAATCTCAGAGTAACCCAGATACTTGATTTCCTGCTTGAGAGAGAAAAAGCAAGTTACGTGGCTTGTGCTAAGAGACCAAACAGCAACACAGAATCAACAAAAACTATATCATTTCAATTTTTTTAAGCAAATGTGTTTATACATCATTTATACACCACTTGTCATGTCACCATTTCTATACAGTGATAAAAAAATACATTTCAATTTTTTTAAAAATGGAGAATATACAATTGTAGTATAGATAAGAAAGACACTCCAGCATAAGAGATGAAAACATAATTAAAACTCAGTGGACTGCCATTACAAGCTGCCCAGATATAAAGGCAAGCAAAACAGTCTTCACATGTGCTGAAACTGTAACAAGGTGGAATGTCATAGTATTAATTGGAGTCACATTGCTCTCTTTTCAATACACCACAGTTCACTGTTGCTGCTTCTCTTGCACTTTCAAAATAAACTTCTTCAAAGGTAATAGCAGGTGATGCTTGGCATCATTTGGCAAATTATAAATTACATTTTAAATGACCTTTGTGTAGAATCAGATTTTTTAACTATTACCTCTGGTTTTGATGAGGAAGTGAAAGCTGCCCTTCTCTGAACGCTTACTTGGAAGTAACTCACTTTGCAATCAACAGAGACCACTTCAAAGGCTTCTCATAGTGCTGGGCTTTTCATAGTGATCCTCTTATGACACAGATTTCTTGAGGACTTCTGAGATGTTTTCAAGTCTTAGGGACATAATTCTTTGCTAATTTCATTCTTAAGGGAAGCAACAGGTAATTTTAGCAATGTTCCTTCCACTGTGAGAAAGTCTTCAAAAACTCAGAAATAAGTCATGCTCGACCAATCTTATCTCTTTTTATGATAGAGCTACAAGCTTGATAGACAAAAGGAATGCTGTGGACGTAGCATATCTTGATCTCAGTAAGGCCTTTGACAAAGTTCCCCATGACATTGTTGCAAAGAAGCTAACAAAATGTGGGCTGGACAGGGCTACTGCTGGGTGGATTTGTAATTGGTTGACTGACCAAACCTAAAGGGCACTCACCAATGGCTATTTTTCATCCTGGAGAGGAGTTACTAGTGGGGTGCCACAGGGTTCTGTCCTGGGCCCAGTGCTATTGAACATCTTCATCAATGTCTTGGATGAAGGAAAAGAAGGCATGCTGATCAAATTTGCAGACAACACCCAATTGGGAGGGGTTGCTAATATGCCAGAGGACAGGATCAAAATTCAAAATGACCTTGACAGATTGGACAGCTGGGCCAAAGCTAAGAAAACGAATTTCAACAGAGAGAAATCTAAGGTCCTACACTTAGGCAGAAAAAATAGAATGCACAAATATAGGATGGGGGATGTGTGACTGGATAGCAGTACGTGTGAAAGAGATCTAGTCTTAGTAGATCACAAGCTGAACATGAGTCAGCAGTGTGATGTGGCAACCAAGAAAGCCAATGTGATTCTTGGTTGCATCAATAGGATCATGGTGTCTACATCAAGGGAGGTAATAGTAGCACTCTATTCTGCTTTGGCTAGACCTCATCTGGAATAGTGTGTCCAGTTCTGGGCACCTCAATTCAAGAAGGACATCGACAAGCTGGAGCGTGTCCAGAGGAAGGCGACCAAAATGATGATGGGTCTGGAAGCCATGTCCTATGAAGAACGGCTTAGGGAGCTGTGTATGTTTAGTCTGCAGAAGAGAAGGTTAAGAGGGGACATGATAGCCATGTTTAAACACTTGAAGGGATGTCATGATGAGAAGGGAGTGGACTTGTTTTCTGCTGCTCCAGAGACTAGGACAAGGAGCTGTTATCTCACTGGAAAACCCTGTCCCGGGGTCTACAATTTTGATATTAAAATATGATTCAATGTGCCTGAGAGGTCACCTGGATGGGCACGTAGGCAGCAATGGTCAAGGATAGAAAACCAGGTCAGGCCAGTAAAATCCCCAGTCACATAGCCCCAGGAGACCTCAAAGACGTGTAAACTCACAATAAACAAAGGGTCCTCAGCCCCGAGATGCTGACTTGAGGGGATTAGAGTGTCTGCCCCAAGTTGAGCAAATATTCCATCAGGCAAGGACTATTTACATGAAGTCACACCACAAACTAACAGAGCCGAAGATCCTGAGACTTTGGCAACACCTTGCAATCCCATCACACAAAGGAAATTGCTATGGTTGAGCTTTGTTATCTCTCCAACACCCATTGTTCTCCCAGGGAAAGGATTAGTCCTCCAGGTACTTTTTCCCCTACAAATAGTCCCAGTTTTTGAGTGGTTCTTTGGATTGCTCCCAATCACCCCAGCAGACCATTGCTCTGTCTGTCGAGTAATCCCCTCAGCCCTCTCAGTGCTGAGCCCCACTTCTCCACTGCCTTCCTGGACCCCGGACTTCAGGAAAAGGTGCAGTATTATCCCAACTGTACCCCTTCAATATTCCCCTATCCAATTTCCTCTCTTTTGTTTCTTAACAGCTCTTGGGGGTATGTGTGCGTGATTCCATTGGTGCGTGAGACCTGAATTCAATAAAATCATTTATTGGACATTCTTGTTCGGTTTTTGGCTTGGCCTGACACCGTAAAAACTGGGTAAAAGACCCCGCTACGTTACCCTGCCTCTCGCATTGCTATTGCTTGTGCTCTGGCTAGTTTCCATTCCCTATCATGTGGAGCACATTGAGGTGTCCCCCAAGGGGCCCCAGAAATCAGGGTAACAGAGCAATGGATTCAAGATGCAGGAAAGGAGATTCCACCTGAACCTCAGGAAGAACTTCCTGACAGTCAGAGCTATCCGGTAGTGGAATATGCTGCCTCAGAGGGTGGTGGGGTCTCCTTCTTTGGAGGTTTTTAAGCAGACGCTGGATGGCCATCTGTCGGGAGTGCTTTGATGGGTGTTCGTGCATGTCAGGGATTGGACTGGATGGCCCCTGTGATCTTTTCTGACTCCATGATTCCAGGATTCTATGAACTCTGCTGCTTCAGAAGGCTATTCACAGTTTGGGACTTCTTCTGAACAAATATCACATGTGCTTTTTGTACAAAAACCAGCATTTTCTGCCTACGAAATAGTATCTTTAGCACAAAAAATAACATGTCCTATTTTGTCCTGTTTCTTTGTTTCCCATTTCCATTTCTTTTACTCTTTTTCACAGTGCGTAAGTCCACACACTTTCAGTGATTCTGAGCTGTAATACTGGCAAAAACATGCCTTATTTAATGAATCTGAATTTATTTCTTTGCCATTAGCCTTCCCTTCCATAAACTCTATTGCATAGATGGGCAGGACCTGAGAGTCTGAGGGATTTTCATCATCCTTGAAACCTTGGCAACCCACATCATCTCCATGTCTAATGCTGATGCAAAAATCCTCCTCACAATAAGTAAACAGATCACCTAAACCCAGACGAGCACAATATGCCATTTAAATGTCATTTGTGGTCCTCCTGGGCCTGTTCAGGCTAGACAAAAGTGCCAGAAAAAGCCTATTATAGTCACTTCCTATTAGTAAAATAAGCTTTCTCTGGACTGAAGTAGGCTCAAGAAGACAAGAAAGCCATACAAACAAATAGCAGCAAGGCTGAAGGTCCAGTAAAATAGCAACAGCAGCAAACATTTTTCTTTCATGACAATATTAAATCCGGTTACAGGGGCAACAGCCACATTCTACCTGATGGTAGGGCCAGTCCTCTCAGTACTCCGACTCTTAGCCTGAATTCAGCCCAATGTAAACAATTGCACATATTTTGAATCAGTTCGTATTTAGCCACTTTTAATCTGGTGTGAGCAAACCAGGTTCCTGTTTGGTCTGGAATCTGCTGGCATATTCAGGGTTCATGCTAGACAGCAGCCATGCCCACAAGACCGACTGCTGATCGAGAACATGAAGACTTGCAGATAAATGGAATAAGAGCTTATCTGCATACATATTTCCATCCCTCTTTATAGGGACAGAGCTGGTTCCCTTTGTCAGTTTTCACTGTCACAACTACATCAATAGCCAGGAATTACCACAGTGACTGCTGTTACTGCAACAGTGGGTATGCAGCAGAAATGCATATAATGCAAGAAATGCATATTTCTTGAGGGCCACCTCAAGAAATTTTGCTGCCTGAAGCAAAGGAGCACAAAATACTTTTCACTCACCCACGCGCACGTTTGTTTGTTTGTTTGTTTGTTTATTGAATACCTCACTTTTCTCCCAATACGAGACCTAAAGCAGCTGGCAACTAGAGTTCAAAACAAAATAGCAGTTGAAACAAGAGGTAGAACAAAAGTTAAAAAACAAGCAAGTAATCTCACTGAATACATTAATTCAAAACAATTTTAAAATAAAATACAACAATGATGATAAAATACAAGTTCAAATGTGACACACCCAAATTAAGAGACCTTTTAGCAAAAGACTGTTAACACTCAAAGGATAAACAGAACAGAAACACTCTGGATAAACAGAAAATTCTTTGCCTGCTGGCAGAAAGATGCCAAAGATGGGGCAACTTTGCTTCCCATCGGAGAGAATTCCACAGGCTAGAGCCACTGCCAAGAAGGGCCTCTCTTGTCTCCTCACAAAACCTGTCTTTTATGGTGTTGGGACTGAAAGTAAGTCCTTCCCCAAGGGCAGGCTCATCCAGGGAGATACTATCTTTTAAATAGTCTCAAGCCTATGTACCACAAGCCACATCTTTTATATTTTTCTATCTTCTTTTATATTATATTTTATATTTTATTATATTTTATATTATATTATTTTATTTTTTGGTGCAGAGAGCAGAAAACCCTTCCAAACACCTCTATAGACCCCATGCATCTCTAGCAGTTGAAAAATGGAATATTTAAGAAATAAAAGAAATAACCATTTACAGAGCTTTTATGATGCCCCAACATCTGCTGCTCGAGATGGCTTATTCTGTCTGCCTGGTCCTCCATCCTGCCAGGGCCCCAGCAGCTGGCGAGATTGCCTCTCTTCATATTCCAGCTTCCTTGGCTCTTTTCTTTGAAGGACAACTCTGTCATGCTAGGAAATGCTTGAGACATCAGCTTTTTTCTCCTGTGTATTGTGTCTTATTTAAACTATAAGCTTGAGTGCAAGGACTGTTAAATTTAGTGTGTGTCAGCTGCTTTAGGAAACTTTTTGGCTAAAGGGTGGGATTTGTTGTTGTCATTTGACATCAAGTCAACTTTGCCTAATGATGGCCTATAAGACAGCCTGTTATTTACTGCCCTTCTCAGGTCTTGCAAACTCAGGGCTGTGCTTGCCTTGTTTGACTCTGTCCACCTCCAGTGTTGCCTTCCTGTTTTTTCCTATGGCCTTCCACTTTCCCAAGCATTATTGTCTTTTTCCAGTAAGTCACAGCCTCTCATGATCTATCCAAAAAACAACAAGCTCAGTTTAGTTATCTTTGCTTCTAGTGAAAATACAGGCTTGATCTGTTCATTTGTCTTTTTAGCCATAGAATTCTGCTCCAGCACCACATTTCAAATGAATTTATTTTCTGCCTGTCAGCTTTCTTCAATGTCCAGCCATCACACCAGTACATAGAAAGCAGAAATACTATGGTCTGAACAACTGTGACTTTGGTTTTCAGTTATATGTCTTTATACTTGAAGTTGTTATCTAGTTCCTTCATGGTTGCCTTTCCAAATCTCAGGCCATTTCTGCACTGTACCTCCTTCTGTTGTCCTCCTGTCGCAATCCCAGCAGTGCCTTTGCTGGGAAAGGAGTGCAATGTGAACACTCCCCTTCACACCTGGCTAGCTCTCTGCAGAAAGGAGCATGAGCAACACGTGCCTTCCTTCTGCAGTGCAACCGACCTCTTTGCCATGCTGCACTGGGGAAGGAAGCACATGATCTGGCCCTTCTGTATGGCCAGCAGTGACAGGAGCATCATATGATCATGGGTGCTTAATGGGTTTTTTCGGTTAAATGACTATCCCATGATCACAATGAGTGGGGGCACACTGGCTGTGGGACTCCAGTGATGTCATGCAAAAGCACTATTTGAGGACCACTGCCAGCATATCCCCGCCACATGATAGCAATGCCATGCAGAAACGGCCTTAGTCTTCTTCTGATTTCCTGACTATAGCTGCAATTTTCGTTATTGGCTGGCCCAAGGTATAGGAAATCTTTAACCATTTCAATGTCATCATTGCTCACTTTAAAGATATGCAAATAATCTGTGGTCATTATTTTTGTCTTTTTGATATTTAACTGTAACCCTGCTTTTACACATTCTTTGTTAACTTTCATCAGTAGACATTCCAACTCTCTGCTATTTTCTGCAAGCAATGTAGTACCATTTGCATATCTTAAGTTGGTGGTCACTCCCTCAATTTTCATGTCTGCTTCTTCTGAGTCTAACACCACTTTCCATAAGATAGATTCTGCATATCAATTAAACAGAAGGGGTGATCCCTTTTCCAATGTTTCTACATATCATGTCCTGACAGTGGCCTCCTCTCCAGAATATAGGTTATGCATTAGGACAATCAGATGTTGTGGCAGACCCATTTATTTGAGAAAGAACCTTAATTCTCATGATCTACATAATCAAAAGCTTTTCTGTAGTCTATATAGCACAGGTTGATTTTCTTCTGAAATTGTTTGGTGGATTTCATTATGCAATGAATGTTTGGGATATGATTCCCCAGTAACTCTTCCTCTTTTCAAACCAGCCTGAACATATGGAATTTCTCACTCCATATATGGTAAAAGCCCTTCTTGTAAAATCTTGTATATCACTTTGCTTACGTGGGACACAGTGCAAGAGCCTGACGGTTACAGTAGTCTCTCCACATTTGCAAATGTTTGGGGCACAGAACCCTTGCAAAAGTGGAAAAACCACAAATAACTCCCCCCTGCGATTCCCCTCCCATTCCCCTCCAGAGCTTCCCCCTTCATTCCTTTGCCTCTGGCCCCAGCATGGGCTGGGGGGAGGGAAGAAAAAAAGATAACCTAAAAGGAGTATTGATACTTTTCCTTCAGACAGAGAAGAGGGAAGTTCTAGAGTTCTATTTACTTTTGGTGGCCATCTTGAGAAAGGAACACCTGACCAATCAGCAGCCAATACACAGCAGAATGTGCAACCACATGGCAAAGAGGCCAAGCCATCAGCAGTGGGAGGGAGCTTTACTCACCCAAAAGTTAAAAACGTCCATTTTAAACACATGCCTTGCAAGCCTGGGGTGATGAATGCAAGGGAGGAGAGAAGGAAAATGGGGAGAAGCAGGCACGTGCCTAGTGAATAATCAAATTCATGAAGGTCAAACCTGCAAATGTGGAAGGAGGACTGTACTACACTATCTGCTGTCCCCTTTCTTGGGGATTGGGATGTATATTGAGCATTTCCAGTTTGTGGGCCATTGTTTCATTTTCTGTATATGTTGGCATATTTTTGTTAGAATTGGAACCCATTTCTGCACTTTGAAACAGATTTATTGGTATACCATCTGTTCCTGGTGATTTTATTTCTCCCAAGTGCTTAGACACCCTTTTCCACTTATCAAAACTGTGGATTCATCTTCAAATTGTTCTTTCTTAAAAGAATCTGTCATAATTTTAATTTTTATATAGTTCCCTCAATGTACTGTTTTCATCAACTTTTTATTTTATTCTGTATTCCCCTGTTGGTCATATAGCATCCCAATTCTTTGACTTAATTTCCTTTTAGTTTATCTGAGGTAACTTGTTATACCTTGTCTTTGGCCATTTCCATACTACATTGCTATCTTGCAACAGCAGTGGGTTGTTTCCGGTCCAGGAGTCACACTACCACATAATGTCACTATCCAGCTGCTATCTCATCCCCAAGCACCGCAAAACTGCCTTATACCATTTCCAGAAAAAAATCTATTAAGAGTCTCTTTTAGTACTTCAATCCCATCAGCTGGCTCAATGTGGTACTGTAATAGCACTTTATAGTGCTTCCTGTCATAGCGGATATAGGATGAGTGGGATGTGGGCATGCCTAGCTTATCCCTCCCTCAGCTACTCCCATGATATGGTAACTTCAGAATCTATCACCCATCTGTGTTTATTTTAAATTTCTCCTTGAGTTAAAACAGATATAGATATAGATATAGATATAGATATAGATATAGATATAGATAGATATATTTTCTTAAGCAATATGGCATAAAAGTGTGATGGTGTACTGGCATGTCATGCTGTTACAACATTGCTGCACTAGTATGGCTTCCAAAACAAAAGCAAAAAACAAAAGATCAGGGCAGTGGGGCAGGGTGAAGGCAGGGAAAGGGAGTGACAAATGACACTTTGGCAATACCACTACTCATCTGCTTAAGGTAGAAGGGTGCGGAAGACAGCGTTTCTAACCTGCTACCATCATGTGAATGGCAATGCAGGGATTGTAATGGAAGAACACACTAATGCGGTATGGTGTGGAAAGGGCCTTAGTCATCTTCTATTTCTCTGCATTATTATTATCAGTTACTGTTGTTATCATCATCTTGTTATTATGATCCTGTTTCTGTCACCTTTTACTTTCGCTTCTCATCTGTTCTTCATCGTTTAAAGAGATATATGTACCATCAGATGAAGACTTTCTTTCTTTTTGGCTACAGACAGTGTCTTTGTATTCTTCCCTAATCCTGTCTCTGGTTTCAGACTAGAGTTCTTCTAGTTCCCTGCCAATTAGACTTAGTACTGCAAATCTGTTCTTTACATGATCTTTAAATTCTACACAGATGTTCCTTGGGTTGTATTGTGATGGATGATTGATTTAACGTTCTTCTCTAGCTTTACTGTAATTTTTTATATTAGCAATTCATGTCCTGTGCCACAATCTGCTCCCAGTTTTGTTTTTGCAGAGACAATGGAGCTTTTCCATCTCCTGCTTCCATTCGTATAGTCTATTTGATTTCTACATTGGAAATCTGCTGAGTTTCACGTGTACAGTAATCTCTCTGGGTTCCTGAAAAATACGTTTGCAATGATCAGATTGTTGCCCTCACAAAATTAAATAAGTTGGTCTCTTGCCTGATTTCTTGATCCTAGGCCAAATCCTCCAACAAAAGTGTGTTCTGTTGTTTCCTACTTTTGAATTCTGATGACCTATGATTATCAACATGTCCTGTTCTCTTCAACATTTCGCTCCTCTTTACTAAGGGGGGGCTGCCCTGTAACTTTATTAATCTCAGATGAACCAGATAAAACATTTTTGAAATACATATATCAAAAGGAATTGGTGCCCACCTTTATCCTGTTCAGGCTTATATGGAAGTAAAGTCCCTTTCACATGACACAGTTATAGAGCTGTGATTCCACTTTAACTGCCATGGCTGAATCCCACAGTGTGGTGAATAACTAGAGCTCTTTGGCAAATTCCTGGATTCAATAGGAAATTGCCATGGCAATTAAAGTGGAATCATAGTACTATAACTGTATAACGAGAAAAGGTTCTCACTCCCCAAGCAAGCATTGATTGTAATCTTTCAGGAGGGATCTCTTTTTGGTATGCTTTTACCATTAAAAAAAATATCATTAATATATAGTTCACCAACAGGAGTGGTGAGAACAGTTAGATGTCTAGGAAAGAGGTTATATGTGTGCATGCACACAAAGGTACATGTGCAAGGGTTTTACCGATTTTAGTATTTTGAGTATAGTTTTTACAGCAGTTTATTGCATGCATTTAAACAATCGTTTTTATTACAATTACTAGAACATCATACAACCTAACAACTACTAAAGTGGACAAATTTAAGACCTGACAAGAAAATATCAAAATATAGTTTATAGGGCACTTTAGAAGTAGAAGGAATTTATAGGAGATTAATAAGCAACATGGATACAGTTAAAATTAAAACATCATTCTATCAATTGGCATGGGATTTGGGAAGATGACAAATTTTCTTGTTAGTATCAATATAATTGATAAAAATCATGCCATTCATTATTTTAAAGAGTAGTCTGAATCTTTTCATTTTTTCAACCTCTAATTTCTGGCATCAGTTTTTTTTATCTCCATAATAGGTCCCTCTGGGGATGTATGCAAGAGAATGTATGCAAGTAAATATGAACAAGTACATTTAGGAAGGGGAGAAGGGATGATCTTCTCCACATTTCAGCCCACATAGGACTATCTCCTTGGAGTATTTCTGTTTCTGGCCACTTCACAGCTATCACATAAAGACTTAGTATAACCAGTTCCTCGTGCTATGTTATAAATGTTTACTGAGCAATAGATCCCCTATAGTTTTATGGGTCTTTTTTTCAAAAGTAGATGGTATAGGATTGTAGTTAAAATTGGTCCATATTATTTAAATCTTAATAATTGTCTCCAAGGTAGTATTTGATGAAATACTGTCCTCATCTCACCTGCCCAGAAAACCCAAACCCAATAGCACTGGGTGGCTCCATGCTAGAGATGTGGTAATTCTACTCTGGGTTTTAGTACTGAATCTATTTGGAACACATTCACCAGTCCGCTGACATGACTACTTCCCAAGCCTACAATTGAGTCATTATTCTAGGACTGTCTCCAGAGTTCACAGTCCCAGAAGAATTATGCCTGCAGTACAATCCCAGATGATTTTGAGAGTCATCAATTTGCACCCATACAATTCACAAATATTTATTTATTGTGCTATAAACCACTATACACACACACACACACACAGATGCTTAAGCAGTGTGTGAAGATGTATCCAGCACTGTTGCTTGTACATCCATCATGGAGGAAAAGGATGCACTGCTCAAGTCAAAATGCTCTTGCCTTCTTCCTGTTTACTCTCTGGCACAATGGATGAAGTTCACAACATTAACTCTTCAGACCTGTAACGGAAGGTGGAAGTTTCACAAGCCGTGAATGAGGCTGCCATATTACAAACTGTATTTTCTTTAATTTCACTGCCAGTCTGTGCTAGGTGTCCATTTGAAAAGCACAGATCATTTTGGATTTTTTTTAAAGTGACTCTTCATTCTTTAACACATGTTCCCAATTTAGCAAAATTAGTATGAGGGCTGTGTGTGTGTGTGTGTGTGTGTGTGTGTAGCCTTGCCACATGAACTTAAAATATTGTTGGACTTATCTCCCAACATTTCCCACTGGTTGGGATGTATCCTTCAGACCTCTGGGTATCTTAATTTCAAATGCTTCTAGACCTTTATGACTGTAAGCTTTTCCTAATAAAACTTCTGGGCATCCTTAATGAAATAACAATTATTATTTTTATTATTATTATTATTATTATTATTATTATTATTATTATTATTACCCACTTCTCCTCCAGGCTCAAGGCAGGGTACAACACAGATACAATTAAAAACAAATCACAGTTAAAATCATAATTAAAAATGCAATTAACAGTAAAAGTGCAATTAAAAATACAATTAAGAAGTACAATTAAAAATAGTCTGGGTAGGCGTGCTGGAAGAGATAGGTCTTTAGTACTTTTTTGAATTCAGATAGCATATTTTGCTGTCGGATCTCTTCCAGCAGGTCACTTCACAGTCCTGGCCGGTTTCACAGTCCTGGCCGGTTTAAATAAATGGCCCCCAGAGAATCTGAGTGTTTGGGGCAGATTATATGGGAAGAAGTGATCCTGCAGGTAACTTGGATCCAAATTATGTAGGGCTTTAAAGATAATAATCAACACTTTGTCCTTTGCCTGGAAATCAATTGGCAGCCAATGGAGTGATTGTTGACTTCTCACTGTTTCCATAATCAATTTGGTTGCCATATTTTGGAGTCTGGAGTTTCTGAACTTGGCAGAAAGGTAACCCAATGTAGAGCACATTGCAGAGGTCCAACCTTGAGGTTACCAGCGTATGCACTACCATCTTTAGGTTGTCCAGTTCTAGCACCCTTTTCGCACATTACCTTTTTGCACTGCTGGGTTGGGGTTTTCGCGCGAGAAGGCTTAGCAGGAATGCTCTCACAAGCCTCCTGCTTCGGCTCCGCAGCTCCTTCCTGGTCGCGTGAGCGCCGCACCCCACACCTTCCTTCTGCAGTGCAGCCTGGGAGTTAGAGGCTGTGCTGGGGCAGGAAGTGTGACCGGCACAGCTCAGGAGGCTTCGCATGGTGGGTGAGTGCACTCGGGGCCCAGGAGCATTGCACGATGGTGCACCATTTTCGGCTTGAAGCCAAAAATGAAAAGATGCGTGCCCGCTCTGCGTCCGGCCCTTGAGCGTTGCGTAAATGTGAGTGTGTCATGCAGACCGCTCCTCACATTTACTCAAGGGGCCTCTCGCTTCCAAAACACTGTGTGAAAAGGTCCTAGGAAGGGGCACAGTTGGCATATCAGCTAAAGCTGATAATAAGCACTCCTGACTGTCGCATCTATCTGAGTTGACATTTGGAGGGATGGATCCAGGAGCACTCCCAAATTATGAGCACAGTCTTTCAAGGGGAGCGTGACCCCATCCAGGACCAGTTGACACTCTTCCAACCCCAGATTAGGACCATTAAAAGTAAGCACCTCTGTCTTGCCTGGATTCAGTTTCAATTTGTTTTTCTTCATTCAGCCTGTTACCTCCTTCAGGTATTCATTTACAGGAGACACATTATCCTTAGCAGAAGCTGTTTTTGATGGCATAGAGAAGTTTATTTGAGTGCCATCAGATAGCACCCTGCCCCATGCCTCAGGATGATGTCTCCCAACAGTTTCATGTAGATGTTAAAAAGTATTGGGGATAGAATGGCACCTTGTGGGTATGCTATATAACAGCTCTTTTTCTGAGGAGCAGCTACTCCCAAGTGCCACCATTTGGAACCCGCCTGAGAGGTAAGATCAGAATCAATGCAACACAGTGCCTCCGATTCCTAACCCCACCAGGTGTTCCAGAAAAATACCATGGTCAATGGTATCGAAAGCCACTAAGAGATCTAAAAGCACCAACAGGGACACCCTGTCGATGCTAAGAAGGGGATCATCCACTAAGGTGACCATAGCAGTCTCAACTCCATATCCTGCTCCGAAGCTGGTTTGAAATAAACCATTCATTTCCTAAATTATGAGTCTGTTCAGACAGCTTCATATTCCAAAGTGTACTTGGGCAAATACCAAGGTATGGATATCCAAATAATCAGTCTGTTTGGAACAGTGGGTAATACTGTGTCCAAATACCTGAAATGCAGCCCTTCCTGCTATGGTTCAACACCAGCCTTCCTCGAACCTGATCTCCTGATATTCCATATGACCAGATTCAGCCCTGCAATTGGACAGAATAAAAGAGTGACTTCATGGTGCAGAAGCTGGAGAAGAAAGCTCTGGACCAACAAAGCTATTTCTAAGTTTTCTTTTTGCCTTTGTATGTGGTGGAAGACTCTGGCCCACTCTCAATGTTAAAGAAAGATTCACCTTGCAGTCTGGATGTCTTTTATACATGGAATGGGAGGGACACATTCTTATTCTATGCCTCAGAGAATAAAATGTATTCAGTTGGCTCTGCACAGGACTAACAAAGAAAAATAACTAGACAGACAGAAGACACCTCATGTGGACAAGTTCTACAAGTCTGTGTTCAAAATAGGTTCCTTTCCTTCCTCCCATATATGTGTAATGAGCATGAAGCCCTGCTATTATTCAGAAGGCAGTTTCATTAGATTCAGGCCTCAAACCCCAAATCAATCTGTGCTTTTTTAAAAAAATACAATTTTTGCATTATGCGAATATATTCTCCTTTGTAGTGTAGGGATTATCCTATTCAGAAACATCATAAAGCATCTATATGTTACAAAATGATGGAATTCATCTGAGAAGGATTCTAAAAAGTTATGCAGTCTTCTGCAGCATGGCT
Source organism: Cyclura pinguis (assembly GCA_030412105.1). Lineage (NCBI taxonomy): Eukaryota > Metazoa > Chordata > Lepidosauria > Squamata > Iguanidae > Cyclura > Cyclura pinguis. Next base: position 208,288,443 of record CM059599.1, read on the forward strand.
AATATGCTTTCCTATGATCCCCAGGGTTTGCAAATGCCATTGATATTCAGGATTGCACTGAATGTTTCTCACTAGCAACATTTGCTTTGTTTGTTTTTACCATTGATATAACTTCATGTCGGCAAAGGAAAATACACTTGTTTGGTTTTGCTTTTCCTTAGTGGGAGGTTAAGATTACAGCAAGAAAAGGGATGCTACCATCATCTTAGAAATTTTACAAAAATGTAATGAATAAAGGATTTTAGATCCCAGTTTATGCTCTTTGGAACATGTACAGGTGAACATGAACAAGTGAAGAGGACAGGCTATAGGGTCAGCCCTGACCATGAGAAAACATTGAATACGGTCCTTGTCATTGATGCTATTTTCTGGGCCAACCTGAATTTTATAGTTGCCGTAAGCTTCACACAACCCCGGGCTTGGACGCCATCACAGATTTACAGAAAACCAGTGGAGAGAATCAAGAGCCAGTGTGGCGTAGAGCTTGGAGACCTGAGAGACTCGGGTTCCGGTTCCACATTATTCTCCCATCTACCCTGTGAGGTGGGTAAAGCTGAGGGACACCCACTGCCCAAGAGCATACAAGTGAGATTCATGACTAATCACCACACAACTGAAAATCATTGTGTTGTGCTAAAATGGTCCCGCTGTGAAAAATGAATGGAAGATTGTGATCAGAAGTAGCTCAAACCTGTTGTTTCTGGATTTTATTTACCATTTTTGTTGATGATGTTGAATTCTGTTCCACACACACCCTCCCGCAGAGCACCACACAACATTTCCTGGCCTCCCAACGAAGAGAGGCCATGAGCCATATCAGAGGTTGGAGCCAGACCGTTTAAGAGCTCCCGCCACCCTCACCTCTTCCTCTTCTGAATTGCTTTCAAGTTGGTGAGTGTATGTGAGCAAGCCTTCCCTGTATGGTCAGTGGAGATTATGCCTTCCCTCCAGTGAAGGAGCAAATGTATTGGTTTGCATCAGGGCCAGGTGGCATGGCAGTGTCTGGTTTGGGTGCTGCCACACAATCCAGTCTACATCATTTGTCTTGATTCTGGGTTTCTTTCATCTCTGGTTGTTGGGACCGGTGGGGTTTGGAGAGGCTTATGCTCGCTGCTGCATTTGGCAGTCTACACCTTTGGGTCCAGTTTGAGTGGGACAGAATAATTTAATTTCCAAGAGGTCAGCATACAGTCAGGGGGATACCACCTTTTATCTGCCTGTGGAATTTGAGTACCTCTCGGGAGTGTGAGGTTCTGATCGGGCTTGTGGGTGGGGATGCTTGCAGCCCACCTCTGGGCCAGTCAAGTAGCCAGGGGAGTTGATTTATCACTGAGGCAATTTTCCTCAAGCTGCCCCATGGTTGCATCGTCAGTGTCCTTCTTCCCAGCTAGGTCCCTAACTTTAGGTCCCAGCAAAGCCTATGAGGCAGAACTCTACTTACCTCAGGGTTGCCACAGCAACACTGTAGGCCTGTTTAGACCTCTAATTGTGCACACAGCATCTTGAATACGCTTTGGCCTATCATTATTCTATCAGGCCTCGTTTTAGACCAGGCCCTTGGAGGTTGTAATCCGCTTAATGGATTGCTACAGTGCTGTGGTAGGTCCTTTTAACAAGGTCAGTTTGAGTTTGCCTGATTAGACCTCTGGTGTCCACCTGGCTAGGCCTCTCATCTACATGTCGCCAGCCCTACCAGCCTCTCATTGTCACAAGATTGAATTAGGTGACCTGACTAGGCCTCTAATTTCCACACGGTTGGGCCTGGTAGGCCTGACTAAGCCTCTAGGTTTCACATGATCAGGCTTTGTTGACCTGATTAGGCCTCTGATTTTACAAGCCCTGTGGGTCCTTGCTGGTACTGTTAGGGGCTTAGGCTTGGCTAGGCCCAAAGAGGCCCTGTTGGCTTTGGCAGTGGAGGCTCAGGCCTAGCTTGATCCTGGTTACTGTAATAGCAAAGGCACATAAAGCATAGTCCCTCCTCATTATTCCCCCTCCCCTCCCTTTCAGTAGTTTTACAATATAGCCATTAGTTTTATAATATAGGCATGTTTGTTACCCTGATTCCTGGGGGTCTCGGGAGGGACACCTAAATGCGCTCTCAATTTTATAAGTTGGGGAAATTAGCCAAGAGCACAGCCTAGCAATATGAGACACAGGGTAACGTAGCGAGTTCTTGAACCCTATGTTTACGGGGTCAGGCCGAGTCAAGGAGCACACAGAAGTTGAAACAATAAATGATGTTTTTTTAAAACACGATCAAACAGTGTATGCGGCACACTCACACAAGATAACTAAAGAAATAAAGGTTGGAGTGGGATAGAGGGGTTTCTAGAGGAGTTGTTGGTTTGGGTGATACTTCACCTGTCCTGAAGCCCGGTTGGAAGCGGAGAAGCTGGGGAGCGTGGATCTCAGCACGTGGGGCTGAGGGGAAGGCTCGCTGGACAAAGCGACAGCAAGGCGGGATGGAAGCCAAGAGCGATCCAAGGAAGCGCTCAAAGTCAGGGGTTTTTATAAGGAGAATTGTGACCGCAGGCTAGTTCGTACTTGGGGAAAACAATGGATTTGGGGCTCGACACAAAGCCTCCGAAAGGTCAGAATTTGAATGATTGAATTATAGCCAAATTGTCAATAGGGTAGCCGGTATGCAAACGCGGAGTACTTGAGCATTGTATAGTCAGATCATCAAGCTGCCATCGCGGGGCAGTGGATCTTTTGAAAGTTGTGTGCATACTTAATGAAGGTACTTGCCTTTGAGGTCTCCTGAAGCTGCGAGTCGGCTATTTCCGGCCTGCCTGTATTGTTTTGGAATATTATGGCGATTATCGGCTGAACCTGTATGCGTGCTTGTCCGGGGGCCTCACAAGCACGTGGAGGGGAATGGGTACGTGAGGCTGAATTAGTGATATCAAAAGATATCTTTTTTTATATCCCCCAAGCTCGAGCCAGCCAGGGCAGTAACATGTTGTTTTAATCTTTGACTAGGCACCTTTATTCTTTCCTCATTTTCTAATAGCCTTGTATGGTTTGTGAGATTGCTTGTGTGTGTCTGTTAATTTCTAATAAAATATTTTGATTAACTTTTAACTGAAGTCCTTTATACAGTTAGTATAGGTATACAAAGGTGAAAAGATCCTGCCGTTACCCTCCTCTTGCTGGCCTCCTTTGAGCAAAATTCCCCAAATTCTAAGGAGACACTGGCATTGCCCTTCCGGTCACATGGCGGGTGCGAGTGGCAGGTCAGAATGAAGCTGCGCAATGGCGCAGTCCCGAGCAGCCACCCGCTGGATTCCAGCTGCTTCTTTTGATATCCCAGAAGCGGCTAAACACCCCTCTGGTACAAGGGGTGCGGAAGAGGTCCGAAGGGGACCCCACAACTGGCATCTGACTCTTCCCGGCTGGGGGAGTGGAAAGCGCCAGGGGGTCGAAGGACCATGATGGAGCCAGCGGGATCGTCGCCAGAGCGGCACAAGCGTCGCCGTTAACTTTTAACCAAGAAACAAGTAAGAAACAAGTAAGAAAACATGTAACCTGTTCTGGACTTTATTTTTGGAAATATCACAGCAGAATTTGGCTTGCAACGGTACGCAGGAGCGAAGGAATGGAGGGACCCAGAGGAAATGTGAGTGCGACATGGCTGAGAGTTCATCTTAAAGGGGCGGCTGATTTTAAAGAAATGGTTAAGAGGCTTTTCTGCTTTTCTCTCGAGGACTGAAGTTATCAATGGTAAAAAGATTTATGATTTGCAATTTGGATTTACAATTGAAAATGCCAAATAATTAAATGGCTGGTATTGGATTAAGGAATAAGATTGGACTTTACAAGATTTAATAATCTCCATTTGGACATTGAACTTCCTTTATTTCTACATTTTACTATTTTGGTTGATCTGAGACTATTGGTGTTTTGGCTTTTTGACTCTGGATTTCTGACCTTGGAAGAATACTTCAGGAGGCAACAGTTATTGAGCAGCGCGTTTCTTTTTTTTTTAGCTCCTGTTGTGTGAGACTTGTTTCCTGACTTTTTTTTATCTTGACTCTGGATTGTTGAGACTGGTGAGCCTGTGCTGGAAGGTCATTTAAGCAAAACATCCTCACTCCTATGGATGGAGCAGCTTGGAATTTAAGCAACTACGAGAATACAGAGAATCTTCAGAAATGAACTCCGGGCAGCAAAGTCCAGGATAGGAGGGGGGAATAGGAGGTGGATTCAGGCACAGGGCTCTGAACTTGGCAAGTGGTAATGTACTTCAGCAATGTCAATTAAGCTTATGTATTTGATTGATATATTTTCATTAATATAAACATTGTGATATTGTTAAAGGGTCGATGGGGGTATTGAGATTGGTGAGCCTGTGATGGAAGTCATTCAAGCAAAATACCCTCACTCCCAGGGACGGAGCAGCTTGGAATTTAAGCGGCTAAGAGAATACAGAGAATCTTCAGAAATGAATTTCCAGGTCGCAAAGTGCCAGATGGGAGCGGAGAACAGGAGGTGGATTTAGGCACAGGGCTCTGAATTACATAACTGGATTTGTACTTAGGCAATGTCAATTAAGCTTACGTATTTGATTGATTTATCGATATACTGTCATTAATATAAACATTGTGATATTGTTGAAGGGTTGAAGGGGGCTGAATAGGACTCAAGTATAGAAGTGGGAAACAAGACTTCTTAATATAATGGAATCCAGGGCAAGATGATGAGTGACCGTTGCAGTAATAATAGCTCAGACTGCCAGATATACATTGACAGACATATTTTAGAAATTGTAAGATTTTAGGTTATAAGTGATGGAGGGCTTAAAAAATACATGAGAGGACAGCAGAAGTTTAAAAGAGATAAGTAGAGAAATGAGAACACACTGGAATTTGACGATTAGAGAAAAGCAGAATGGAGTGACAGCTGGGAACCGATAAGTGAGAATGACTGTATTATGATTGTGTGGGAGAGGGAAATGCATGTTCAAACAGTTGTGATAAACATTGTATTGTGATACATAAATGTAATAAGTGGAGTGAATTTCAGGAAATGAAGACCAGATCAGAGTGGAAGATCAGAAACAATTCATGTAAAACTACAAGTTAAAGAATCTTTTTTATTTGTGAAATTTAATAAAATTATTATTATAAAAAAAAAAAAGGAGACATTGCATTGCAGGTGAATCTCAAAGCCCCCCCACATACACACCTTTTAGCGTAACAGACAGGTCCAGTAAGGCAGAGTTTAGAGACTCCACATTTAGCAATTGCTATATTACAGTGAAAATTCAGCAGTCCAAAACAGATCCGTGAGGTGCAGGAACCTCCAAACTTGTAGCAAGTAAGCTGTATGCCCAGTTCTGGTGCTCAAGAAATACATTAAGGCAAGAGGGGCTGGGTCAGCACCTTTTCTGCCATGCTGATAGCTCTCCTTTGACAAAACACCAGCTCCAGTTTTGTCCTGGGCCCTAATCTCCTTCGGTCTAACAGGGGCTAAATTTGCATCACACTGTTTTAGGATTGATGCATCTTCTACTGCCTTTGCTTTGGGCACGATTAATCAGGACATTAGTGGAATTGGGTGCTGGAGGTCTACAGCATATCAGCAATATACTAGGCCTTTGTGATACTGACATAGATCCTTTCCGCAACTCACCCATTTTTTGGTGCTGGAGTGCGGGGCTCACGCGAGCAGCCTCCAGAGAGAGGCTCTCGCTTCCCTGCTTCTTCGGCTCCACACGAGCTTCCTGCTCACGTGAGAGCCACGCCTCTTCCTTTCGCAGTGCAGCCTGGGACCTTCCCAGGCTGCACTGAGACAGGAAGCGTGACCAGCCTGGCTCCTGAGGCTCTGCACACAAGGTAAGTGTGCGCGGGGCCCCGGAGTGATGCGCGACTGCGCAGCATTTTCGGCTTAAAGCCAAAAATGAAAAAATCCATGTGCAGTCCCTGTCAGGCCCTGGAGCGTCACGCAAATGTGAGTGCATCGTGTGGACGGCTCCTCACATTTGCACGACACTCAAGGGGCCCTTTCGCATCAGAAATGCCGTGCAAAAAGGGCCATAGATTGGTTGTTCTTGGCCATTTCCACCCTACACTCTTACAGTGCTATTATTCCACTTTCAACATCCTATGGAATCCTGGGGTCTGCAGTTTAGGGAGGGGCATTTAGAATTCTCAGCCAGAGAGCTCTTTGACCCCAGTAAACTATGAACTTCAGAATTCCACAGGATGTTGGAAGTGGAATAATAGCACTGTAAGAGTGTAAGGTGGAAATGGTCCTTGTTATCTCTTACAGATTCTAAGCTATGGCAGGGGATGCATTGTAAACTGACCTGCAGCCATCACTTTATCTAGTGGATAACATGCCAGGTTTGGAACTGCCAGTTTTGGTCCCACCTCAGACTGGGTAACATAGCTGTACTTGAGCGACTGGGAAAGAGGTGGCTTCGGTGGCATGGCCTGCTGCCATTGGTGTTTGGAGAGCACCGTGGACCTCTGCCTCATGTCCTGGCCATCCACTTGGGTAGGAATGATCTAGGTTTGCTAAAGGGTAAAGCCCTACTTATTGAAGTGATAAAGGACATGGGGCTGATCAAATCTTCATTGCTCGAAGCGGCTATCCTGCAGTCTGCCATCATGCCCAGGCAATTATGGAGTGGGGAGGGTGACCCCTGGTGTAGTGACACTGCCTGAGGTCAGATGAATAGGGAGATTTGCAATGCTGTGGCCATTATGTATCACATCCTCAAATCATTTTTCAGCAGCCAGAATTGTACAAGGCAGATGGGGTTCACCTTTCAGAAGTGGAGATCCAAATATTCCTGAGGGATTTGCAGGAAGATGTGAAGGCTCTTTTGGCCAGCCTAGTAAGGGATTGGGGCTAAGCAGATATTTGTGATGGTGAGGGGAGAATGGAAGAGACCGATGAACATCTATGGCACCCATTTGGTGAAAGACAGGCATCTGGATTTGCCCCTACATGTCATGAAACCCAGGGCTGGGGAAGGAATCTGTCATTGGGGTTTCTCTCGCTGTAAGTCATGTGACAGGGGCTTGGATCCTTATGTTGACCTTCCAGTAACAGGTTGCCTGAGGAACAACTCAGTTTAAGGGTTATCCTGGGGATTCAGGTATTCCATTCTGGGAAAAGTGAAGAGGTGATCTGGGAGAGACAACCTGCCCCAGCTGTCTCCACGCTAGGATGTTCTCCCCTTCTTTGAACATCCTGAGGGTAAAACATAAATAGATGATAGTTCAAGTAATCTGTATTTTAAGCCAATATCTACATGGGCTGGTCAGCAAATATCTAATGAGTATGGAGAAGAGTAGGGACTAATTGAAAATTACTAATTGACTAATTGATGGAGGTCAGTAGAAAAGCCTTCTTGCTGTAATTTCTAGTAAGACTGATGATTGAAAGCCCCCTTCCATGTATGTCAACTCAATCACATGGAATATCTCTAGCTAGTTATCATTTAAAGTGTATCTGCTGCCTGGTCTGATGACACTGTATATCACCAATCCATTCTTTGCAGATGCCAGATTTCCTATGCACCATCAACATGGCAGCATATTTCAGCAGATTTTATGAGTATTGCCACCAGTGGACATATCTGTCCTATGTATTTGAATTGCCTTTGAAAGTTACTGCCCTCTTGGGAACTTGTGGTTCTAATAACGCTTGAGACCTCTATCAGGCTACAGTTCCCACAAACATATTTTTTTTGGGGAGGAGCCATAATGATTAAACTGCTGCAGTGCCAATAACTTTGTTGCTATATCCTTTGAGTCAGCCCTGAGAACTATTTTCATCATGTTCCCTGACCTTCTGGACGATGGAATATCCCAAAGGATAATTGATTCTGCTGAACAAGAATAACTGAATGTTTCTCCTAAGGAGAAAAGTTATGTAAATATAAGAAAATAAAGAGCAAATGTGCTCACTAACGGTGTGTTAAATCAGTATGTTACCCCTCTGGAAAACCCTGTCCCAGGGTCTACAATTTTGATATTAAAATATGATTCCATGTGCCTGAGAGGTTGCCCAGATGAGCACGTAGGCAGCAACAGTCGAACGATCGAAAACCAGCTCAGACCAGTAAAATCCCCCATCACGTAGCCCCAGGAGACCTCAAGCTGTGCAAACCCACAGTAGACAAAGGGTCCTCAGCCCCTGAGAAGCTGACTTGGGAGGATGAGCGTGTTTGCCCCAAGCTGAGCAAAATCCTATCAGCCAAGGACCATTTACAGAAAGTCACACCACAACCCAATGCAGCTGAAGATCCTGAGACTTTGGCAACACCTTGTAATCTCATCATGCAAAGGAAGTTACCATTGTGGAGCTTCTTTCTCATTGCAACACCCATTGTTCTCCCCTGGAAAGGATTAGCCCTCCAGGTACTTTACCCTCTACAAATAGTCCCAGTTTTTGAGCTGTTCTTTGGATCACTCCCAGTCATCCCAGCAGACCATTTCTCCGTCCATTGAGTAATCCCTTCAGCCCTCTCCGTGCTCAGCTCTACTTCTTCGTTGTTTTTCCTGGACCAAGGACTTCAGGAAAAGGTGCAGTATTACCCCAGCTACAACCCCTTCAATATTCCCCTATCCAGTTTCCTTTCTTTTGCTTCTTAATAGATCTTGAGTGAATATGTGAGTGATTACGTTGGTGAGTGAGACTTTCATTCAATAAAATCATTTTATTGGACATCTTCATTTGGTTTTTGGCTTGGCCTGACCCCGTAAAAACTGGGTAAAAAACCCTGCTAGGTTACCCTGCCTCTCACATTGCTATTGCTCGTGCTCTAGCTAGTTTCTATTCCCCATCACGTGGAGCCCAGTGAGGTGCCCCCAAGGGATCCCAGAAGTCAGGGTAACAAGTGAAAAACAGTGAAAAACAGAGTGAAAAGCAGAGTCAGAGCAAGGGACTTCAGGAGGTACCTAGTTCAACATTCTTTTCAATGGTGAAACTGGATTTCAAAATGCACCTTCAAGCATCTCTACCAGAAAGCCACTCAGCCTCTGTTTAAATGCCTGTAGTGAAAGAGAGATCACCAGCTCCTGAGATTGGTTTACCATTGAACAACTCTAATGTTCATTTAAAAAAAATAAGAGAAAAATAAAAACGAATCCCTGCAGTTTTCCCTCAGTGGTTCTGTCATTGAATTTTCACTGAGTTTTGAGAGTTTTGAGAGTTTTGAGTTAGCATCTATAGATGCCAACCTTCATTCCACATCACAGCCTGTCATTGCTATGCCTGCTCATACAAATCCAATGGACCATGAAAATATGTGTTCTGTGTCTTCTCATCCGGAGATGGCATTAACCATATGTTCGTACAATGAAAAGCTGTCATTATGCATTTTAGTGGTACCAATATTCTTTAGGGTCTACTGTTACTCTCTAAGGTTTAAATTATGCTCAGATTGGGTGGCAGGATGAAAAACAAAATGACCTGCCAGAAGTTATCTCTGGAATTATTGTAAGTTAGTTTTGAAATATGAGTTTTGACCCTAGCAACTGTTTGAAAATGTTAACCATAAGAAGTCATCTATAAAATCTGAATGTTTATTGAATCATAGTTTCTTAGAATTATATCTGCATGTACCATATCTTTAGTCCTTGCAGAGCATAGAAAGCTTTCCATAAGAGCAAGCAAGACTGTGTTAGGTCAGAAATGGTTCCTCACCACAGGCTAGCTGGAGTTTGCTGGCAGCTGCAGTTCAGCAATATCTGGAAGGCTGCATAGATTCCACATCTGTGTAAGACTCAGTAGTTCTGAACCACTAGCACAATTATTTTCACTCCCCTTATAACAGAAATGGAAAGAATATTTGTAAATGTTCTTGTCCATGGCAAGAAGACGCTATCTGGACACATCAAGATGCCCCATTGAAAAAAAAGGGGGGATACAACAGCTGTAATTTCTTCACATTTTTGCAAAGATTTCATATGTGCAAAAAACCCACAAAAATGCAAGCCCCCCCAAAAATAAAGCACAATATTTTTTGCACTAGTGAAATTTTCCTTTAACAGTGTCAAAATATGAAAAGTCATTGGAAAAATGTGCAGAAGCCCTCATAATCACATCTAGTGGACAGAGAAATTTGGAAATACTTTGGTTCTTGCATGAGAGAATGAAATAATGAAAGATTTACATCTTTTACCAGAACTGGTACTGTTGGAGCAGGACTTCAGGGTCCCACTTGACAGAATGAGCAAGAAAAGACTCAAAATGCAGTTGATCACATTTGGAAGTAAAGGATATGATACACATAACCATCAGAAGAGCTCCTCCCTTGGCTATTATTCAGAGTCAAACATTATCCAAGTATTCTTCTGCTGGTAGCTAGGTGATATAGTAGCTAGAGGGCTGGGATGTTTCAGAGTACATTATAAACTATATAAAATGTTGAGCACTTGTTCACTCAGGATCTCAGTTCTTTTTGTTCTACTGTCCAGGTGTCATCCATAAGCCAATCTTTTCTCCAACACACCTGGAATGATCTTGTAATAAATATCTGGTCCATATAACACTGTCCATCAGTGGCCTGAGTCTCAAAGGCATATATTTTTCATGTCAAAGCACAATAAAAAAAAAGATGGAAATGTTTCAAAACTGCAAAAATCTGTTGGCTACAAAACTAGAACAGTATGAGCATATGGCAGACCCAGCAGTCAAACACAGAAGGACAAATTTAAAAGTTAAGCTGATACATAAGGCATAGTGCTATCCTCACTATTTTAGTCTGTAGTTTTCTGATTCAATCTATAAGAAAAGGAAGATAAGAAATAAAAGTTGTTGTTGTTGTTGTTGTTGTTACAATCATGCAGCTGGAAGAGACCACAAGGGCTATCGAGTCCAACACCTGCCATGCAAGAATACACCATCAAAACATTCCTGACAGATGGCCATCCAGCCTCTGTTTAGAAACCTCCAGAGAAGGAGACTCCACCACACTCCAAAGCAGTGTATTCCACTGTCAAACTGCTCTTACCATCAGGAAGTTCTTCCTAATGTTTAGATGGAATCTCTTTTCCTGAAGTTTGAAGCCCTTGATCCATGTTCTAGTCTCTGGAGCAGCAGAAAAAGGCTTGCTCCATCATCCATACGACATCCCTTCAAAATATTTACACATGGCTATCATGTCACCTCTTAACCTTCTCTTCTCCAAGCTAAACATACCGAGTCCCCTAGACCACTCCTCGTAGGGCATGGTTTCCAGGCCTTCTACCATTTTGGACATGTTCCTCTGAACATGTTCCAGCTTGTCAATATCCTTCCTGAACTGTGGTGCCCAGAACCAGACACAGTATTCCCAGTGTGGTCTGATTAAAGTAGAATAGAGTGTTACTGTTCCTTCCCTTGACCTAAACACTATATTGCTACTGAAGCAATCTAGAATCTCATTGAATTTTTTTAGCTGCTGCATCACACTACGGACTCATGTTCAGCCTCTAATCTACTAAGACTCCTAGATCGCTTTCACATGTGCTGTGGTCAAGTCAGATGTCCCCCATCCTATATCTGTGCATTTCATTTTTTCCCAAGTATAGTGCCTTACATTTCTCCCTGCTGGAACTCATTTTGTTAGTTTTGGCCCAGCTGTCTAATCTGTTAAGGTCACTTTAAATTCTGATCCTGTCCTTACGCCTCCTAATTCGGTAGCATTTGCAGATTTGATAAGAATGCCCTATATTCCTTCATCCAGTCATTGACAAAGATATTGAATAGCATTTGGCCCATGACAGAACTCTGTGGCACTTCGCTAGTCACTTCTCTCCAGGATGAAGTGGAGCCATTGGTGAACATCATTTGGTTTCAGTCAGTCAACCAGTTACAAATCCACCTAGTATTGTCTAGCCCAGATTATACTAGCTTGCTTGCGTGAATATCATGGGGGACCTTGTCAAAGGCCTTACTGAAGTCGAGATACATTATATCCACAGCACTGCCTTCATCTACCAAGCTAGTAACACTATCAAAAAATGAGATAAGATTCGTCTGGCATGACTTGTTTTTGAGAAACCCATGTTGACTTTTAGTGATCACAGCGTTCCTTTCTAAGTGTTTAGAGACTGTCTGTTTAATGATCTGCTCTGGATCGTTTCCCAGTATTGATGTCAGGCTGATTAGCTGGTAATTGTTAGGATCCTCTTTTTTCTCATTTGTGAAGATGGGAACAACCTTTTCCCTCTTTTAGTCTGCTGGGATTTTTCCCATTCTCAAGGAATACTCAAAGATTATTGCCAAGGTTCTGATATTACTTCTACCAGTTCTTTTTATACTCTTTGATGTAGTTCATCTGGCCCTGGAGACTTAAATTCATTTACAGTGGGCAGATATTCCTGTACTATCTCTTTACCTATGTATGCTGCATTTCCCCACTGTATCATCTCCTCCATTTTCCCCAGGTACAACATTGTTTTCCTTCTGGGAGAAGAGAAGACTGAGGCAAACAAGGTGTTGAGCAGTTCTGCTTTTTCTCTGTCCCCTTTCACCATCGTCTCCACACAGAGGACCTACCATTTCCTTGTTCTTCTTTTTGCTGTGGTCATGACCAAAAAAGACCTTCTTGTTGTTTTTAACCTCTCTAGCAAGCCTGAGCTCATTTTGTGCTATAGCTTTTCTATTTCCCTACACTTGCTGGCTATTTGTTTCAACTCTTTGTCAGTGATTTCCCCTTTTTTATATTTCTTGTACATGTCCCTTTTAAATCTTAGCCCCATTGAAAGTTCTTTAGACATCCATCTTTAGACACCTCTTATTTTTCCTTCTTATTGGAATTGTTTGAAATTGTGCCTTCAGTATCCCACTTCCAAGAAACTCCCATTCATCATGAAGTCCCTCCTCTTTTAGTATTCATTACCATGGGATCACTCCCAGTATTTTCCTAAGTTTACTAAAATCAGCTTTCTTAAAATCTAGCATGTGTGTTTGACTGTCCTTGGCTTCCCTCTTCCAATATATAATAAATTCCAAGAGAATATGGTCACTTCCACCTAAGAATCCTGCCACCTTCTTCCCATTAACTAGGTCATTATTATTAGTTAGAATCAGATCTAAAATAACTTTTCCCCTTGTTTCCTTTTCCACATTCTGGACTATGAAATTGTCTGCAAGGCTAGTAAGAAATTTGTTGGACCTGATACTTTTGGCAGAATTGAAATCTCCCATTACTACTATATCTCTCCTTTGCTGTCCAACCCATGAAATGAAGAGACCACACACAGGTCTTGGGTTGAACTAGGGCAATTTATTAATGTATGCCTAATTAACACAAAGCTAGAAGTGAACTTGACCTTGAACTTGGGCTTGAATTTAAACTTGACCTTGAACTTGAATTTGAACTTATGACCTGAGAAGGGGGGGTCAACAGCATGGGTAGGCTAAGGCAAGGGTCACCTCCAGACCTCTTCCCCAGCCCTCCTTGGGCGAGGTACCGGGCCCCAAAGCCAACCCATGAGGCTGGGTTAAAACTTCAGCCAGCCCTTTTCTGGAAGGCAAGCCCCCAAACCACCACCCCCGTCTCATGACGCCACGGCAGGGTCAAGTCCCAGGCCCGCCCCAAGGACAGCATTTATCCTACACCAATGGATGCCATAGGTACTCACCAAAACCCTCAGACCCCCCCCCCACCAGCCATGGATAAGGGCAAGTGTCTACTTAGTCCTTATCTTCTCAACCCCCACTCAGGATAGCTTCAAGCCCCCGTTGCAAATCCCGCAGAAAGATTTTGTTGCTCTCAGATGATAAGTGTACCCCATCGGGCCTATACAGCTCAGGTTTATCAAAGACGATGTCATGGTGAGGAATATAGTGACCCAAGCCCTCTCTCAAAGCATTGCAAATTTCCCTGTTCACTCACTTACGAGCGAACTCCAAGGGTCGAGGATCCCCTCCCCCACCCCACACTTTTCTTTGAATCATTGCAGACCAAGCAATGCAAACGCCAGGCCAAGTATTGAGAATAAGCTGCATATCATGAATGGCCTATATGATCAAGCCCTTTCCTTTTAAAAGTCCAAGGTCATTGCCACCCAGGTGAATGACCAACACATCAGGCGGAGGCCCACGGCACTTCCCAAACAGCATTGGCAACAAGCCATGCCAGCGAAGGCCTCTTTTGCCAAGCCATTGGAGCGAGGCTCGGTCACCCAATCCCAAATGCGGGCCAAAACGGCTATCACAAGCCTGCCGCTCTGCCCAAAAGATGAAACCGTGACCACAGATCAGCACTCACCTTCTCCCAGCCAGAACAGGATGATCTGAAACAAAACCAGAAACATTATAACAGGTGAATCGGCCTGACATAGCACCGGTACACCATGGACCTCCATCTCCTGATCCTCAGGATGCCTTTGGCATTCATGCCCATCAAAGCTGCAGTGGAAGCTGCGCCTATGTGAAACGAATGTGCACCAAATTTGGTGCCTTGTAGGCCTAGAAAGGTCAAAGCCTTTTTTGTGATGGCCCAGGATTGGTACCTAGTGAGCGGGGTTATAAGAAATTTGTTGGACCTGATACTTTTGGCAGAATTGAAATCTCCCATTACTACTATATCTATTGCTGGCTTTTTGCCGTAATAATAAACTTGTACTATATCTCTCCTTTCTAAATGGTTTGTCTTCTGTTCCAGGAAGGCATCATCCAAGTCCTCAGTCTGGCTTGGGAGTCTATAGTAGACTCCCACACCCCACAATGACATCACTGTTGTTTCTCTCCCCCTTTATTTTTTACTCAGATGTTCTCAACCTGGCTTCCAGGAATTAAGTCATGGATCTCTTCACAGGTGTAAATGTCCCTTACAAACAGTGCTACTACTACTCCTTTCTTGTTTGGTCTCTTACTCTGAAATAGTTCATATCTCTCTATTGCTATGTTCCAATCATCTCAACTGGTTTCAGTGATGCCTATTATATCACATTTACTTTGCTGTGCTATGAGTTCAAGTTTATCCTGTTTATTTTCCAGGCTCCATGCAGTAGTGTAGAGCAGGGCTTTCCAAATGGTGTGCCATGACACATTAGTGTGTCGCTTGAAGTGTCTAGGTGTGTCATCTTGGAGATGTATGTTTTTATTTATAAATCATATATTTTTAAAAATATATGAAACGTTTTCATGAGATATGCTGTGTTGTGTCTTGTCATTACAATTTATGTCTGTATCTCTTACAATGGGTTAGTTTAACCTCTGGTTTGCTAGTAAAACTGAATTACTATGTCACAAAATGATGCATGTCTAAAAAGTGTGTCACCAACATGAAAAGTTTGGAAAGCTCTGGTGTAGAGGCATCTGAGCCCATGGCTCACTCCCCATAGCTGCTTATTTAAGTTTCTTTCCCTCCCACTATTGGATTCTTATACTATTGCCCAGTTGTCCCTTTAAGATTTGGACTGTTATCTCTAGCACTTGATGAACTCCTGTCCTCATGAATACTGTCTTCTTCCCCCATAACTCAGTTTAAAGCCCTCCTAATTAGATTTTTGAGACTCTTAGCAAAAATATTCCTGCCAACTGCTGTGAGGTGCAACCCATCAATTGCCAGAAGTCCATTTTCAGTTTCATGAAACTGTGGACCATGGTCTAAGAAGCCGAACTGTTCCTGGTGGCACCATCTGTGGAACCAATTGTTCACTTCCACTATTTTGTCTCCCTTCCTGGGCTCTGTCCTTTAACTGGGAGAAGATATGAAATGACAACCTGTGCATCATAGTCCTTCTACCTACCCAGAACCTCATAATCCCTTATGATATCCTGAAGGCTGTGCCTTGTGCTGTGTTGTGTTGGTTCCCATATGAACTAAAAGGAAAGAGTATAGGTCAGTGGGCTTCACCAGTTTTGTCAGCCTCTATGTTACATGTTGTTGTTGTTGGTGGTGGTGGTGGTGGTGGTACTGTTGCTGCATCATAAGTTACCCCATTTGTTCATACTAATTTTTCCTATGTGCATTCCTGACAGGAGACGATTTACAGTACTAGCACAAAATCCTCCACAGAACCACTGCTCTCTGGACAAATAGTGTCTCAGAGGCAAGTATAAACATAGCAGAGCTTCAAAACAGCAAAAAGCGTGTGCAGCAGAGTACAACTACAGCATCAGCTCTGACCCCTCTACCCACTGGTTAGTAAACTCACGGACACAGAGTTTGTCATCCAAAATACCTGGAGGCTTTAATCTTCACAGTTGCAGTATATACATCTATACACATGATACGCAGATCCACAGGCAGAGATTCAGCGTCAGACAGAGATTTGGATGCAGAGATTCAGAGTCAGAGACAGAGCAAGCATTCACGCTCCTCTTTTATATACATCTGCTTCCATGTCATCACTTAGGTCCATTTGCATGATGCAACCCCTTGCCATGATTTCACTATCATGACTCAGCCCTTTACTCCATGTCCCCTAGGGAATGTGTCATAACTTGCCAAGTCATTCCCCAGGTGTTCCACATGCTCATCAAATGTATTTTCAACTGGGGCAAATGTCACCGCATTTTTAATCCAATAATTCCTTAGTAGTCTAAAAACTGTTTTGTGTAATCGTTCAAGAGAAGTAGACCTATAATCACAACCATGATATTCTCTTTTAAAAAGAGCTGCTTTTGCAATCAGTCTGAAATGTTTTCTCAGTTACCCTCAGTTTCTCTATTGTAAGTTAAAGTGCTGGTCTAAGCATAGGTGAGATGTTTGGTGCACTTTTAAATTTTGAATTATGAAATATATTTCAGCTTTATTCATAAATTCAAATGAAGGAACTTGAGATCAAACCATTAGAAAATGGGAAAAACCAAAATGGACAGAGTCACTTAGCCAGAAAGAAGGCTTTGGGTGTTTCACTCCTAGGGTTGAATTCTCAACCATGTTTCTGCTGTTCAATTGAAGTTGACACTTTCTGTTCTAATGGGCTTTTCATCTTTGACAGCTACCTGGCAGACAGGTACAATATGGTCCTATTCATGAGGGGAATAGCTGTACCTATTGACTTTGGTCAGTACACCTAAGGTGAGAATTTCATTCTTGACAGAGACTGGCTGCATATAATCTGCCTGTTTAACACCTGCCTTCAAAGGAACTTACACTTCAAAGAACTAAGGCAGGGATGACTTAGAAACATCCCTTCTGAAAAAGCACAGATGACTTTCCAAGACATTCCTCCATTGTGTCTTGTGTTTAAGGAGCCCACAGAGCTTGATGGGAAAAGTGTGCCAGCATAATAATACTGACAGGGCATTCTGTTCTACCAGAAATGAATAAGATCCTGACCCTAATCTCTTCTTCCCCTACTACTGGCTGAGTAATAATGATTAATATAGTAACAAAAATACTGTACACATATAAATGTTCTTCTTGAAAAACATTCACCCTTTTTTTTTCTAGCACAGTGGGACTCAAGTCCTCTGACAGAATGACTTATGGGACACAAGATATCAAAGGTTGAGAACCACTACCATACAGGAGAATAGACCTAAACTTCAGCCAGTGACACACAAGAACTTGCCCAGCTGCAGTAAAGAATCGTGCCCATAATTTTTAAAAAAGTGATTCCAAAGCTAAATTGCATTATCATGATAGAATACTCCAATCTTAATGGTCACCAGAATCCATGACAGCATTAGCGCACCTTGTTCTAATGAGGTTTTGCTATTCAAAGCATGGGAACATTCATATGAAAAATTCTTTTAAAGTACAAGAGGGCAAAATACTCTGGTTGCACATCTATCACAATTTTGTTTTGTCCACTTCTTCTTGTCCTTTAACATCACATATAATCATCATCTCTGCTATATAACTACAGTTCCAAGCAATGTTTACTCTCCCCACACCCCTGCAATACCACTGCATTTCCCACAGCTGAAATCCTCAATATTCTTACGCTAGTCTGGGAAGGCAGCCCATCTGCTTCTTAATTGCCTGTTATTTTCCCCATGTGGTTCTCAAATCTAAGCCAAGCCACTTCTCGACATTCCCTTGAAGCTTGGCCATTCGGCTCTTTTCCGTTTTTTTTTATTATTATTAACTTACTCTTTTTCTGTTGGTTTGTTATCCATTTCCTGGTAAAAACTGAAGAAAACATATTGGACAATTTAATAGGTTCCCTGTCAGAGTTAATTACAATAGGCTATGATGCTGGAGATATACATTCAATGTTGCTCAAGAAGACTGTTTTCTTTCTAGCCAAGCTCCAAGAGAAAGAAAACCACATGGTGCAGATATCAGAGTTCAGCTTCCTTTCTTGGACCCTTTCCACACGTTACCTTATCGCGGAGGTGGGGGGTCCCGTTCGCGGAAGCAGGCTCTTGCGTGAGGCGCTCTCTTCTCTGCTCCTTTGTCCCACAGCTGGCTTCCTGGTGGCGCAACCGCCCCGCTCCTTCCTTCTGCAGTGCAGCCTGGGATCTGTAGGCTGCGCTGGGGGAGGAAGCACAACCAGCGTGCCTGGGACGACATACCGCAGGGCAGGTAAGTGCGCACGGGCCCAGGGAGCCTTGTGCGACCGCGCAGCATTTTCAGCTTGAAACCGAAAATAAAAAAATGCATGCGCAGTTCACGTTAGGCTCGTGAGCATCACGTAAATGGGAGTGCGTCGTACGGACCCTCAAGGGGCCCTCTCGCAAAAGAAACTGCGTGCGAAAAGGGCCTTGCTCTTTTCATTGCCTTTACTACCCTTTCACCTGTTCTTCACCTCTCACTAGCCCTCTTCCTTCCTTGCTGGAGGACAGAGACTTTTTGAAGGAACTTCCTCCCACCGTATGGTTGTGTGTATCAGTCATGATGTGAAATATGGTATTGGGGCAGCAGCAGGTCACTGGAGAGCACCTGACTTTTGTGTATAAGATCCCAGGTTCCGTCTCCAGTTATCTTTAGATGTAGCTGTGGAAAACTCCTATCTGCCTGATAGGTATTCTGATTCATATTTCAGCACACACAGGCAGCTGTTAGGGAGGAATCAATTTACTCCAAGCTCTTGCAAGTAACACCAGATAAAGCAAGGCCAGTAAATCAAACAAAGTCTCTGGAAACAAACTTCCCTGAAAAGGTTTGCTTGCAAGTGGGATGCACAGAAAGGAAGTCAAAAACCAGTCTGAGAACCAAACAGGGTCATCAGCCAGTCCAAAAGTCAGGGTTTTGGATACCTGAAGCAGAACTGCAGGAACACCACAGAAGAACCAGAGATTGGACAGTTGCTTTTGACAGTGGGTCAGAGCTGTTTCTTAACATGGCTGCAGCTGGCTGTCTTTGTTTAAGAGAGCTTCTCCTTTTGCTTGGGAAGAAGCCTTATTGAACAAGTTTGTTCTGCTCTATTTTCTGCCCATCAACACTGAGGGCTCAGGAGCTGTGCCTCTTTATCTGATTGCTCTAGCTGTCCTGGCAGTGCCAGTGTGTGATCTGCCTTGAGTGAGTCCCAAGGCTCCCATTCCACAGGTTGAGCTGGACATATCCTCCTCAGAATCTGAGTCCTGTGCTGTGACACATGAGGTGTAAAAAAACCAGAGCTAGATAAACCGATAGTCCAATTTGCAACAAGGCAGCTTTCCGTCATCCTGGATGGTCAAGACTTCCTTCCTAAAGGTGTCTTGAATAGCACAGTCACCAAAGCCAGGATACCTGAAGGGAGGGGGAGAAGAAGGATTGGATAATTCAGACTGCACTACCAGTTCAGGTAGCATGGTATTGACATCTGTTCGAATTCTATTTTTCATTCCTCATTTTTTTATACCAAGACATTATAATGTGAATTAAGAATGGATGTTCTAGAGACAAGGACACGGATGCTGTTAGGTTGTCCATCAATTAGGCCATCTGGTTGCACAGAAAAATTAATTCACACTATGTTAAATCACACTTCCAAATTTCTTCCTTTATAACTTCTCTGAAGGAACTACAGATGATGGATGGGAGAGCTTTTAGGATTAATAGAACATCTTACAGATAGTCTTATAGTGCTGCTGACTAGATCAATCACAGGAGCTCAGATATCATAATGATGAGCATGGAATAAATATCTAGAAAGATAATAGATTAGAACAAGCTGGAGCAGTTATGCTTTGTATCAGCATACCTAAAACTGGTGCAGGTAGTGAATCTCCATGTTTCATGTCTCTGTACATTCACACATATTGCTGAAATATTGCAAGAAATGCACCACTTTCAAACCGTTTCACTGAAGGATATCTTTATTTAAGCCTTACATCATCAAAGAGCCACTGTGGTGTAGTGGTTTGAGCTTTGGACTATGAGCATGGAGATTAGGGTTTGATTCCCCATTCAGCCATGGAAATTCACCAGGTGACCTACAGTGTATCACACACTCTCAGCCCCCAGAAAACCTTGTGATAAGTCCATCTTAGGGTCACCATAAATTGGAAATGACTTGAAGGCACACAACAATAACATCATCAAATGGAAAGATATTCTTGGAGTGTACCTCATTACAAGTGGTAGAGAAGCTGGATGTTAGAATGTCCCACTGTGGAAAAATATCACCAAGCACTAGCATTTCAGAGAAAGAAGTGTTGCCTAGCTTTCTCCCTGCTATAATAGTTCATCTGGTATGCAAAGATCTTTACACAAAGTAAGATCATTGATTCATTCAGACCACTGTTCTGTTTTCTGATCAGCAACAACTCTTTGATTAATTAGATAGAGGTCTATCATGGCTCCTTTCCCTGAGATTGTTCAATCCCTTTGCTTTGAGGGCTATTTGTATGAAAGTAGCACACATTAAAGAGCTGTCCTCAGTCAAGAAATCTTCATAGTTTCAGAAAGGCTGGTACAGATGCTAGGGAGTTCTGATATTTCAGTATCAGTTCAAGGCCTGAATCCTGTTAGGGCCCTACTCTATTACGAAATTGATGCAAATAGAATCAGTTTCTGAGAGGCTATGTAAACACAATCCATAGTACAGCCAATCATCTGCAGGCACACTTTTGGTTTCCTACTTTTGATTTGGGTGATGAGATACTACTCAACCACTGTGCAACAAGCAAGCTCAAGCCTAACTGTACCCATTGCGGTTGCCCATTGTAAAGCTGTGGAATCTAGCATAATTACGTTAGAATAAATTTACATTGCATGCAAAGTATATAGGATTTTGCCCTAAATCTTTTTAAAAAAGAGAAACCTAGGGCTGTGGTAAAAAGACCTGTGATAAGAACAGATTTGCTGTTTTAGAGTCCTGCTTTTGTTCCATCCCTAAGCATAATGACCGCAGAAAACACATCCTAGGATTAGAAGTTGGACCTGACAATCACTCAGTCCCAGTCCTTCCCACTCTGCTCTCACAAGCTTTCAAGGTTTTCATAGAAAAAAGTCCAAAAAGTTGTTATATTCATTTGTTTTTTCTTTCCAAAACCTGAAGCCTGCTTAGAGCTTTAGCCAGGGCGGTCTAGTCTCAGCTATAGAATCACAGAATCATAGAAATGTAGAGTTGGAAGACACCACACGGGCCATCCAGTCCAACCCCCTACCATGCAGGAACACCCTCAAAGCACTCCCGACAGATGGCCATCCAGCCTCTGCTTAAAAACCTCCAAGGAAGGAGACTCCACTACACTCCGAGGCAGCATATTCCACTGCCGGACAGCCCTGACTGTCGGGAAGTTCTTCCTGAGGTTCAGGTGGAATCTCCTTTCCTGCAGCTTGAATCCATTGCTCCTTGTCCTGGTCTCTGGAGCGGTAGAAAACAAGCTCTCTCCCTCCTCTACATGGCATCCCTTCAAATATTTAAACATGGCTATCGTGTCCCCTCTTAACCTTCTCTTATGCAGACTGAACATACCCAGCTCTCTAAGTCTATCCTCATAGGGCTTGGCTTCCAGGCTCCTCACCATTTTGGTCGCCCTCCTCTGGACCTGCTCCAGCTTGACCATGTCCTTCTTGAACTGGGGTGCCCAGAACTGGACACAGGATTCAAGATGAGGTCTAACCAAAGCAGAGTAGAGTGGTACCAGTACCTCCCTTGATCTAGACACCATACTCCTATTGATGCAGCCGAGAATTGCATTGGCTTTCTTGGCTGCCGCATCACACTGCTGACTCGTGTTCAGCTTGTGGTCTATTAGGACTCGTAGATCCCTTTCACACGTACTGCTGTCCAGCCACGTGTCCCCCATCCTATATTTCTACATTCCATTTTTTCTACCTAAGTGTAGGACCTTACACTTCTCTCTGTTGAATTGCATTTTGTTAGCCTTGGCCCAGCTCTCCAATTTGACCAGGTCATTTTGAATTTTGATCCTGTCCTCTGGCGTATCAGCAACCCCTCCCAATTTGGTGTCATCTGCAAATTTGATGAGCATGCCCTCTATTCCTTCATCCAAGTCACTGATGAAAATATTGAACAGCACTGGGCCCAGGACAGAACCCTGTGCACCCCGCTAGTCACTTCTCTCCAGGATGAAAAGCAGCCATTGGTGAGCACCCTTTGGGAACGGTCAGTCAACCAGTTACAGATCCACCTGACAGTAGCTCTGTCCAGCCCACATTTTACTAGCTTCTTTGCAAGAATGCCTTGGGGAACTTTGTCAAAGGCCTTACTGAAATCGAGATATGCTACATCCACAGCATTCCCTTCATCTATCAAGCTAGTAACTCTATCATAGAAAGAGATAAGATTAGTCTGGCATTACTTATTTTTGAGAAATCGTGAGTACCGCATTGCTTTCTAAGTGATTAGAAACTGACTGCTTAATGATCTGCTCCAGAGTCTTTCCAGGTACTGACGTCAGGCTGACTGGGCGATAATTATTGGGGTCCTCTTTTTTTCCCTTCTTGAAGATGGGGACGATATTTGCCCTCTTCCAGTCTGCAGGAACTTCTTCTGTCCTCCAAGATTTCTCAAAGATTATAGCAAGCGGTTCCGAAATGACCTTTGCCAGTTCTTTTAATATCCTAGGATGTAATTCATCTGGCCCTGGAGACTTGAATTCATCCAGTGTGGCCAGGTATTCTTGTACCACCTCTCTACCTATTTTGTGCCACATTTCCCCTGCTTCCTCACCTGCTCCCCAACCGCCAGGTTGAGCGCTTGTATCCTTCTGGGAAAAAACTGAGGCAAAGAAGGTGTTAAGTAGTTCTGCCTTTTCTCTTCCCCCGTTAGTAATTCGCCATCTTCTCTGCGCAGTGACCCTATCGCCTCTTTCTTTTTCCTTTTGCTGCAGACATATTTAAAAAAGCCCTTTTTATTGTTTTTAATGTATCTGGCCAGCCTAAGTTCATTCTGTGCTTTAGCCTTTCTGACCTTCTCCCTACATCTCCTGGCTACTTGCTTAAATTCTTCTTTGGTGGTTTCCCCCCTCTTCCATTCCCTGTACACGTTTCTCTTAACGCTTAGCTCAGCTGAGAGTTCTTTAGTCAACCATTCTGGTTTCTTCAGATACCTTCCATTTTTCCTCCTTATTGGCACAGTTTTAGACTGTGCCTTCAGTATCTCCCTTTTAAGGAACTCCCATGCCTCCTGAACTCCTTTCTCTTTCTCTATTCTTGACCACGGAATTTCAGCCAGCAGCTCCTTAAGTTTACAGAAGTCCGCTTTTTTAAAATCTAAGACGAGTGTCTCGCTACACTTATTTTCTCCTTCCCACTGAATTTCAAATTTCAATAGGGCATGGTCACTCCCCCCTAAAGATCCAACCACTTCTACCTCATTAACAAGGTCATCCCTATCGGTCAGGATCAGATCTAGAATATTTGATCCCCTTGTGGCCTCTTCCACCTTCTGGACCATGAAATTGTCTACAAGACAAGCAAGAAACTTGCTGGACCTTGCGGTCTTGGCAGAGTTTGACTGCCAACATATATCTGGGTAATTGAAACCTCCTATTATTACTGTATCTCTCCTTTTTGAATGCACGGTCATTTGGTTGAGGAAGGTGTCATCAAGGTCCTCAGTCTGGGTTGGAGGTCTGTAGTAAACCCCCACCAGAATATCCCTATTGTTTCTCGCTCCCTTAATTCTTACCCAGATGCTCTCGACCTGGCTTTCTGGGTTTCAGTCATGGATCTCTTCACAGGTGAAAACATCCTTGACATACAAGGCTACTCCTCCTCCTTTCTTGTTTGGTCTATTTCTACAAAATAAGCTATACCCCTCTATTCCTACATTCCAATCCTGAGACTCATCCCACCAGGTCTCAGTGATGCCTATCAAATCGTATTTATTTTGTTGTACTAGGAGTTCAAGTTCATCTTGCTTGTTTCCCATACTCTGCGCGTTAGTGTAGAGACACTTAAATCCCCGGGCCCTTCCTGCAAGTCCTGTACTATAGTTTCTACTCCTCCCACCATTGGACGCTTGTACTACTTGGTCAATATCATTTGGGCCTTTTCCCCCTGCACTCGCCGAGTCTTTGCCCTGAATAATATTGTCTCCCTTCCCAGCAGAACCTAGTTTAAAGACCTCTTAATCCTCTGTGCAAGACTGTTTGCAAAAACATTCCTGCCAAGTTTTGTGAGGCGCAGCCCATCCCTTGCCAGAAGCCCCCGTTCATGGAAATTCAGGCCGTGTTCCAAAAACCCAAACCGTTGCCGGCGGCACCATGTGCGGAGCCAGTTGTTGACCACTGCTATTGCCCTTTCCCTTTGTGCACCATATCCTTGAACAGGGAGGAGAGATGAAATGACCACCTGCGCACCAGGGTCCTTAAGCTTTGTCCCCATAAGCTCATAGTCCTTTGCGATGTGGTAAAAGCTGCACCTCGCAGTGTCATTGGTTCCGACATGAACCACAATGAGGGGCTTATGGTCAGTGGGCTTGACCAGCCTGGTTAGCCTCTCCGTTATGTGGTTGATCTTGGCCCCAGGAAGACAGCAGACTTCTCGATTGAACTTGTCGGGTTTGCAAATTGCTGTTTCAGTTCCTCTGAGCAAGGAGTCCCCAACAACCAGAACTCGCCTCCTGTGAGGCTTGTCCGGGGCTCCTCCTAGTTTCACAGGGGAAGTTTACTTTGCCCCTGCAAAAGGCCTGATTTACCTTGGAGTTCAAGCCTCACCTAATTCCACACCACAAACAGGGGTCTGTTCTGTTAAATATTATGTAGTTGCTCACTCTTTATCATATCAGTAAATTTAGTTCTGCAATATTTTGGAAATATTTGTTTTCTTCAATTTTCCTGAGTTTCACTGTAGTTGTCACAAACACATCAGCATTCTTCTTCCATTCCAGTTGCATGAAGTTGTTTTACCCCTCAGAGAAATTTAGTTATATTGCTGTGCATATTTGATTCAAAGTTTTTCATCAGCATTTGGAATTTTTAAAAAAATTGACTCAGATAAGTTTGTATGCATTTTTCAAATGGGCACATTTTCAGTTGTGTGCCTTTTTTTTCAAATGCATACATGCTTTCATGTGCATTTCTTCCAATAAAATGCATCGTAAGACATGGAAATGTATGGTTCCTTAAGATTAGCCGCACTCTATCCTGTTCTCACTTTCAGGAGATGTAATCTAGCTATTTCTCTAGGTGGCCTTGAAGCCAACAGATTTCTCTTCCATATCCTACTAGGACACCTGTTCCTGAGGGAGACTTACAAAAAGGTTGTCTTATTCTTTCATACAGAAACAATAGTTGATAAATCACCCAGCAACCCAAGTTCTACCCCACATATTTTTTTTTTCATTAAAAGCGTGAGTTCAGTCTTGAGAAATCTTAGGGTCTAGCCAAGGTCCCCTCACCCCTCCTCTCCAACCTTCTTCTCTCTATCCTGCAGTGTATCATTTCTGGACCATCACTTCTATTATTAAAAATGTTCTCTCTCCAAAGTAATCTCTTCAGCCTAGGCAGTGCTTTTCCTGGCCTATTTCTGGAAACTCACAATAAGGTGTCGGTGATGATTAAGCACTGTATATACCTGTAACAGCACACCCCTAAACAAATAGATTGCATCAACTGACAGAACAAAAATGCTATGTTTTCTAAATATGATGACTAAATAAAGTGAAGTGACTGGTCTTCAGAAGTAGGTTTATGGGTCCCAGGGGAGCAGCCACAATGGCAGCAATATTAATCATCCATTCTTCTTCCTTTTCCCTTCAGAGTGTCCTTTACACCTTCTAAAGATTATCCTGCTTCTTCTCATTGCATAGCTCTGAACAGCTATGTGACAGACATTATCTTTCTAACCAAAGAGCACTGAATAATAGAGACAATTTAATTGGCGGCAAAGATCATTAACTCCTGATGTGCATCTTCCAAGGGGTGTGCATTGTGCCCTGTTCTTGGATTAAGTAAACATATTTCTTCAAGTTGTGTTGAATGAGACGGTACAGTTCTGGATTCCATGATTTCAGACATTAGACATGAAGATTGTAATTTTTAAAAAAATTCTTTACTAAATGAAACACTCCCTACATGAAGTAAACTAGCACACTGGATTTCTGCATGATGCACAGTTTTTTTGATAAACAATGATACTGCACTCAGACTGCACTCAGTCTGAAGTGGTAAAATCGAGAGATATATCAGATTACCAGCTACCTCTTGTGCAACATGTGTCAAGTTTCTACATGCTGCAGGAGAAACCAAACCATATTTTCCCAGTATGACCTGGGCTACCGTGCATATCTACCTGATTCATTGCTACCTCATGAAACAACTCAATGTACTATAGCCATGAAAAAGAACTGTGTGACAGAGTAACCTTCATACAAGGAAGCTGGGGATCAATTTATACCTCTCATCATGTTAATTGTCATGTATGGTCTTCAGATGAAAGCTTGTGTACGCCAACAAAAAGAAGTAGAGAAAAAAGAAAGGAAGATAGGGAGGAAGGAAGGAAGGAAGGACAAGCAGTAAAGGATGAATAATGTCCTTTGTGTGCTTTCCTAAAGGTATGACTCCACAAAGCACTGCCAGCATTTCAGGAATAAGCCACTTTGTTTTGTCACACTCTATGATCTTTGTCGTCACAGTAGAATTATCACTACAGCAGTGGTTAACCAGTGAAACAGTGATTTTTGTGAAGCACTGCTTACAGCTGGAAAATCAATGGCTCTGGAACATTTCACTGTCTTTTATTAAACAAAGAGAGATGACTAAGGATATTTTGTTTGTTTCATGCCTAGGCACACAGGTAATGGTGTGTATTGAG
Organism: Cyclura pinguis; assembly: GCA_030412105.1. Classification (NCBI taxonomy): domain Eukaryota; kingdom Metazoa; phylum Chordata; class Lepidosauria; order Squamata; family Iguanidae; genus Cyclura; species Cyclura pinguis. The sequence goes on from CM059599.1 coordinate 208,315,507, forward strand.
TTTTGGCACATCTATTTGTTTTCTCTGATGCACATCAAATTTTCTCCTGTTTTGGGTATGTTATTACACTGATATCTTAGTCATAAAGCAAAAGTGTTAAAAGCTTCATGTAAGTGTTTGATTTAATCTTTTGGAGAGTTTTGTTCTTCCTGGTATGGATTATGGGAAGGCAAGATCATAATTTTCCAATACCTGGGATCTTAATGTGCCCGTATATTAAAAGCAAAGGTTTGAAGCTGATACCGTCCCAAAATTTGGGATCCAGGTCTACATTCACGTAAGCAGTAAAATGATATCTGAGTCTTTTCTTTTGTTACTCGTACGATGAACTATTAGCTGTTCATATGGAAGAGAAAGTGAAAAAGGAACATCTGAAGATGCTAATGTTGGATTTCAGCAATATGCCCAAATGCAGGGAAATATAGGAGACATAGTCCAATATATGGAAGGCCAAGTATTTCCTCACCCATTTATCTATTCAGTTCAGGGATATTGTGGTGAGTGTGTTTGTTTGATTATTCTGGTTTTGGTCAGAGCTGAAACTCCAAGAAGCAATTCATAATGAGTCAAGAGAAACAGGGCATTACACATACTGGCAAGTCAGGACAAATTCTTCTCCTTTGGTTCATCAGCAGAGTGCTTTTTAAGTTTTTGGGAACTGGCTTGCACACTCCCAGTGGTAGATCCTGTATTTATGTTGACATTGCTCAATTAGGTGGAACAAGTTGAAATGGCAGAAGAACATCCTTGAGAGAAAAGATTATTCCCAGTCAGAAGTGGAAAGAATCGGATTAGAGATACAGTGTTGGAAAGTGTTATGGGGAGGTGAGTCCCATCCCTCCCCCTGCCATGCAATCCAAATCAGTCCAAATTGCACAGACTTGTACATCTATAAATCTACACTTACATCCCAAGGGTGGGAAGAATATTCAAAAATATTTGAAAAACAGTCAATTCCAGAATGTTGAGAAACTGAAAAGAAGGTGCAGAAATAGTATCTCACATGCAGAAAATATTGTTTCCTGTGCAGAAACAAGTGCTTAGTTTCTGCACAAGACAACCACATGCTACTTTTGTGCAAAATAAGTCTGATCCACAAATTAAGTCTCCAATGGCAAACTGCACTATTTTTGAAGACTTTTCTCACAGCAAGAAGAAAATCACTAAAATGTCTTTGCTTCTTCAAGAAAAAAACTAGCAAAGAATTACATCCCTACTACATCCACACAACTATCATTTGCCTAGTGGAAGAAAATTCAGGCATTCCCTACAAACAACATTGCTTTATAGCAAGTCAGACTGGCTGGCTTGGTATTTATCCTAGCTAAGGAAAACCCTAGCCAACATAACTAACAGTGAAGAAGGATGGACACTACAATCCAACAACATCTGGAGGGACAGATTTTCCCCATCCATAATCTGTGCACTAGCAAAATGGATCCCTAAAGGCTGGATATCAATTGAGAAAATAGCATGGAGGAAAGGATTAAATTCTAATTTGAATTTCCACTCCTTACAGGTGCAACAATACATTTGTAAAAACCTGCGGGAGATCTTGCTTGAGGATTTCTTGCATACTTGTTCTAAACTAAAGCAAACCAAACTTTTTAAAACATTTGTGGACACAAGAAATTATACTCACTTCATTTCGAGCTTAGATAATGGATACAGAATTTTATCCTTCCCTACCAGGTAAAGAGGCTAAATCTCAAGCTATGTTAAATAGCAAAACTAAGAGCAAAAATTGCAAAGTAAAAGAAAAACGAAGAAGAAGTTTTCCACACTGCATGGCAAATTATATATTATCCCCCATGGTGCCTGATTAAGTAGCAGAGATTTAGCACACTGTTAGAACTTATTTTGTTCTTATACACCCATCATATTCTTTCCTCCCATTATGCCAATTAGCAGTAATTATCTAATTACATCCCATAAATGTCTTGCAAAGATGAGAACCTAGTTGCTTGGGACTCATTAGCCCTTTTTAACATGTTTATTGCACTTTTTATTCCAACCACACAGGGGGAGGGGGGAAACAGAAAAGGCTCAAAAATGTCCTGTGCTATTTTCTGTATCCTACTTATTGGGGGAAATGTCTTTTGTCAAGAATATAGATTAGTGTTTTGTGAACGCAGTTGTTCAATTGAATGTAAAAGATAGCAAGAGAACATAAAGATCCTATCTCCTGCATCCAAACCATGTACTCTGAATTGTAGGGAGCTGACTCTAGTGATTGCTGGTCAGCCGCAGACTGAGCATCATGGTGAAATGGATTGCTTTCTCTGGTGGCACCATATATGTGCCAGCCCTGAAATCTGCTCCATGTAGCTGGAGGATCCTTCACAGCAGATTTAGGGATATGTGGGGCAAGATAAAGACCAAAAGAAAAGAAGGGCAAGTCTCTAGAATGAGCTCACATGATTTTGAAGGTGGACACTGATTCAATCTAACCCCACACCCTGCCCCCCATTTGCTAGACAAAATGCAAGGAGTTACAAAATATATTGATCCAACAGTATATTTGGAAACAGAGTTGGAAATCACTTTTTAAAAACCTGCTTAAGAATGAGGTAGTGTCAGGAAGCCCTTAACCCTCACTGCAACCATTTTTTTTTTTTTTTTTTTGCTGTTCCAAACTCCCAGCCCAAACGACTTTTCCATCTACACCAGTGCTATTCAAAGTAGTTGTCTGTGAACCAGTGCCAGGCTGCTGGCTGATAGTGTCCACTGAATTTCCAGTAAAGTAAGCAGCCAGCATGGTGTCGTGGTTTAAATGTTACACAACTGCTCTGGAGACCAGGGTTCAATTCTCCATTTGGCCATAGGAACCCTATGGATGACCTTGGGCACATCACATAGCCTCAGCCCCAGAAAACCCTGTGATAGGTTTCCATTATGGTTGCTGTAAGCCAGAAACGGCCTGAAGGCACACAATAAGAACAAGCAAGAGTTGTAGCTACTGAACATAAATGTGGTGCTAGCACATGGGGGGAGCGGGGAGACCTGTTAGTCTCTCATATCAGATACACTGATCTCCAGAGTTCCACATACAGGGTTCCACATACAGGACTTTCCAAATATCTAGTTCAAATCCCATTGACAGGGAAAGCTAACAGGCAGCAGATATTATGGAAATAGAAGATAGAGAGAAGGTTATATTCCCCATCTCCTTCATCACTTCTCAATGCCTCCCTTTCTTAAAGCTCTGTGTGTGTGCATTTGAGATGTGTGCAAATAATATTTAATGAAACCTTCTCCTTCCTCCTGCAATTACTAGGTCTAGGCAAATTTAAACCCAGGGATATCGCATTCTGCAGTCTCTGTTCCCCCTGACCTAGCTTTGCTAGAGCTGCTATTTCTGAAATCCAGCTTTGAGAAGACTTGACATTCTTTCTCAAAATGCAATGCTTTTCATAAAATGATCCCCACTAACTTCCTGTACAGTTGAAATATAGCTAATCTGCCAATAATGAAAGCAGCCAGCAGTGGTTAGTTGAAAATAACAAGAATTGTTGTTTGATATCCCTCATTATCCAATGCTGTTGTTCCAGCAGAACTGGAGGGACAGTCATGTCAGCATTTCGTAAGTGGCAAAAAGACATGGATTGCACTCACTGTCATGTTGTCAATGACTGTATTTTGATAATGTATGGTAATGGAACTGTTTAATGAGAATGTAGTCAATATTGTAACAATGACTCCAGCTGTCATTGCTGTAGGGCAGGAGCTCAGCAAAGGATAGAAGGAATATAATGATAGGCTGGTGCTAGAGGGGAGATTTGATTAATAAGAGATCAATAGCAGGGCTCCGTTTCATAGGTTTTGATGATCATGCTCTCCATAGAAAGCGCTTGATTTTGATTGATTCATTAGACCCTTGTGCAATCAAAGACAGGTCACTACTACACCATAAGTGTTGATACACTGAAAATCCCAGCCTTAACAAACTCAGAAAGGTTATGGTGGCACCATTCATCAAGCCATCTCATGCACCTTAACTCATCAATACATGCCACTATTTCAGTGGGATTTACTCCCTTGGAAACATCCATAAAATCACACCCTTATTTATCTTGAAACTAACTCTAGGTCATAATGGGAATTATAGTACCTCATAATGGTATTGGAATGCAATTCTCTGCATTCTTCATCATTAGCTATGGTGTCGAGGGATGATGAGAGTTGCAGTCCAACTCCTCTGGAAGATCACATGATTCTCATCACTGCTCCGGGCAGTATATGGAACAAACAGTTAGCTTTTTATCCTGGCAAAATGTGAACAAACAAGAGCACTGTGGATTTTTGAGACTACAGGCCCAGAACACCAAAGCAACAAAGAATCTGATGAACCAGAAGTCAGATGTTTATTGACAATTTCAGCTATTGATCTGAATTCACCAGCCAAATCTTTGTCTGCAGGCCTGGAAGAGTTACCTTTTTGAATTATTTCTTTAAAATCTGGGACTTGCAGTTGTTGTTGATTTTTTTTTTAAAAAAAATCATTTTTCCAATGTATGCCAACAGCCTGTAAGTGTTTTTAAAATGGCATCACATTTCAGTGGATAGTAGAAGTCCCCCAGCCCCAAGGAAGATGGAAGCAATGGGCCATAGACTCAAAAATTCTTTTATGCTTGAAGTACAGAGTGCTTACATTGAGTTTTAGTTCACTGTGCTTTGCCATTAACTGTTTCCCATGGAGCTACTTAGTGGCATCAATCCAGATTAGTGTATTTGTGATGACAACATGTATGATATAATGGAGGCAGAAAATCTGAGTGAAGAAAAATATTAAGGAGAAAAATCCTTATTTTTTTTTTCCTACTTGCCAAGTGTTTTTGAAATTGATACAAACTGGTGGCTGCACATATTCCAGAGTGGAGGAAGACAGGGAAAGAAGGCATTTCCTACATTCTTTTTCCCCAGTTCCTCAGAGAGTGGACAAGGGCAGAGTTGTGTCTCCAGAGATCTTAGGATGTAATACCGGGCAGGCCTGACTGAAGATATTTTAGTGCATAAAGGACAAGATGTTTCTACCTCCAATCCACATACAGCACCAAACTGACCAGGGAATTGTATTATATTTCAACACCTTGAAGAAGATTTAGTCTTCCACCATTCCTGCTCAGGTAAGTTTAGAGACTGTGTCAGGATGTGAGATACACATAGTTTGCCCTCCAACAGAATGAAATGGTAGTGGCAGTGGCAGGCTTCCAAGAGTAATTCGCAGAATTTACCAGTGCTGACTCTTGTATTTGCTACCTAAATCAATGCCTTGCTCTGCCTAAGGTAGGACCAGCAAGTGTTACTGTCCTGGCTGATCCAAGCTTTGGGGATATTAAAAGATATCCTCTTGATATCATAATTCGGCTGCACTTCTCTATTTCTTTCCACGTGCTTGTGAGGCCACCGGACAAGAACGTAAACAAGCTCGGCCGTTAATAGCCGTAAGATTCCTGGACTATACAGGCAGGCCAGAAATAGCTGACTCACTGCTTTAGGAGACCTCCAGGCAAGTACTCTAATCAGGTATGCAAGCAACCTACAAAAGAGCCTCTGCCCCGCAATGGTAGCTTGATGGGTAAACTATACAATACCCATGTACTCTGCGTTTGCATACTGGCTACTCTATTGGGAACCACTACGATAACTCAGTCATTCAGATTCTGACCTTTCGGAGGCTTTGTCTCCAACTCCAAATCTATTGTTTTTCCCCAAGTACGGCATAGCCTGCAGTCACAATTCTCCTTATAAAAACCCTTGATTCCGAGACCTTCCTCGGATCGTTCCCAAGTTTCATCCCGCCTTGCTGCCGCTTTGCTTGGCAAGCCTCCCCTCAGCTCCACGTGCTGAGCTACATCGCACCCCAGCTTCGCTCTCTATTTTTCTGGGCTTCAGGACAGGTGAAGTATCACCCAAACCAGCAATCCCTCTAAAAATCTCTCTATACCACTCCAACTTTTATTTTCTATAGTTATCTTGTATGAGTGTGTCGCATACACTGTTTGCTTGTATTTAATAAACATCATTTATTATTTCAGCTTCTGTGTTCTCCTTGACTCAACCCAACCCCGTAGACATAGGGTTCAAGATCTCGCTATGTTACCCTGCCTCTCGTAACGCTAAGCAGTGCTCTGAGCTAATTTTCCCCACCTTTAGTTGAGCACATTTTGGTGTCCCTCCCGTGACCCCCAGTACACAGGGTAACACAAGGTTCTCCCCCAGATCCCCTCACCCAAAAGAGTAAGTGATCACTGGACCAAAGGATTTCTAACTATGTCTGCTGTAGCAAAATCTACATGTGCATTCACATTGGGTGTAGTTAATTGAGAGAAAGGAGATTATTTTGCAGAACAAGGAAAACATTCACAGAACCTTTCCAGAAACTGTTTGCAACTTTTTTTCCCCCAGAACTTGCTGTGACAAAAGTCATGGAGATAGGAGAAAGCAATGTACTTGAGAATAATTTTTATCATAATGCTTGGTAAGGTAGAAGGCAGTAAGAAAAGAGGAAGACTGCATTACAGATGGATAAATTCAATCAAGAAAGGCATGGATATGAGTCTGCAAGACCTGAGCAGGGCTGTTACTGGTAGGGTGACGTGGAGATCTCTCATTCATAGGGTCACCATAAGACGAAGTCAATGGCAGTTAACAACAAGTGCAAAAATAGAGGCAGGAAAGTATTTGAGGAGTACATTTTTACACACAGGATGGCTACATAAACTCATCATCTCTTCATCCATTGACCCAAGACATGTCGTCTTTGTCTGCTATATACACTGTATTTCTTCTGCTAATTTTTGTATTGAATTTAAAAATGTTTTGAGGGCTTTTTTTAAAAAAAAAAAATCATTATGTTCCCACCACTGTATGTAAAAATTGGATTCTGACAAACCTTTCTGAAAAGATGATGAGAACTATGATAATGATGTTATGTATTGCAATGATTCAGTGATATTTACATACCTAAGGAGCCTTTTGTCAAATCATTACATATTAGTGATCTCCAAAATGAAACCTAGTAACTGCAGCTTAGGTTGAGTAACTGCCCCATTATCCTGGATATATGGTTTCTCATGTTTTAACAAGGCATACTATTAGGGAAGTGAATGACCTCTTAGTCTACTGTCACCATAGTAACTTAGGCATTTACAAGTGTCTTGCATGATGATCAAGTTGATTATTTGAGACTCTTCTCAGTGTTTGAGTGTCTACTCTTCATGCTTCATCCAGCCCAGCCCATCCTGTTCACCATCATTACATGCAAATGTTAAGTGGACCAGTCATGGCATAGACAGCAATGTTATTACACAAGATATTTCCATTGGGATCATAGGTTTCTAAATACAATCTGTACTAGGTTGAGTGTTTTCACTTCATAGAAAAGATTGGGAGACGTAAAACAGGTTTTCTTCAAAATATCTTTGAGAGCTGCATCAGTTTTCTTCATTATTTGGCTTCAAAAGCAAATACAAATTTACAAGTCAGCTATCTAAAACTCTTGTGATTGAATAAATAAATAGAGGTACAAAAGATGGAAGTCTTTAAAAAGATTATGAATACTGCTAATGCTTCGCAGCACTTCATTAAATCTAATGGGAAATGACAGTAGAGCTACAGTCAATGGCAGCGGTTATTAACATGGGGTCCGCAGAGCCCTGGGGGTCCACAGAGTCCTCACAGGGGGTCCATGAAGCCCTGCTGTTGGACATCAACAGCAGTGGCAGCAACAGGGATGCAGCAGTGGGAAGGGTGCAGGTGCTGAAACTGCTCCCTCATTGGGTGCATGTAAATGCTTGCTTCCATGTCCCTTTCATCAGAGATACAGCAGCAGTGGGCTGAGGCACTGAGGAACACAGTGGCAGGTGTGCGGCATGCCCAAAATGCTCTCATGTTTGCATGCCCCCTGCTCCCATGTGCCTGATGAAAGGGACACAGTGGCAGGCATCTGTGCTCATCCAAACTGCTCTTTCATTTGCAAATGGGGGAGCAGTTTCGGCACCCTCACACACACTCCCACTGGTGTATCACTGACAAAAGGAACACGGCAGCAGGCATGTGCATGTGTCCAAACTAAGAATCTGGAGACCAGGGTTTGAATCCCCACTCAGCCGTGGAAACCCACTGGATGAGCTCAGGCAAGTCATATTCTCTCAGCTTCACAGAAAGGCAAAGACAGTATATCTTGCCAAGGCTGAGAGTTTTGGGTTATAATTACCAATCCAGAAGAGTTGTGAAGAAGCAGTGGAGATGGCTTAGATTTGTGTCCAAAGGCAGTACACAGCCTGGAATCAAAGTGGCAGAGATGTGTTCAGCTACTGGTGAACTGCAAGCTAGTTGCTCAAAACTGGAGATTTTTGTACTCTATTCTCCTTGTTTAAGGGGTATGAGTTAATTGCTTTCTGGCAAGGCTTTAGTAGGAAGGCTTCAGTAGGAAATGCACACAGCAGGGATGCTTGCTTGTTGCATTCGGGCTTGACTATTGTTTTCCAATGTTGAGCAATTGAGAGGATTAGCTTAGAGCCATTAAATTGGGCTTTCCCAGTTAGCCTGCAGTGAATTTATGACCTGGCCATGCTGAGATCACTTCTGATCTACTTCCAGACAGCTTCTGGACACCTTCTCCACATGGCTTTTCAGCCATAAGTGTGTATAATTTATATTTTATGCCAATTAATATATTTTGCCAATTAGACCATATCAAAGTATGGAGGTATATGGCTGCTAACAGAGAGACACTTGATGGGTAGAAAGAACCTCCCCCTGTCAGTGACACTTGGTTGTCATGTGCCTTCAGGGCACTTCTGAGTTACAGCAACACTAAGGAGAACCTATGACAGAGTTTTTTGGGTAAGATTTGTTCAGAAAGGGGTTGCCGTTGCCTTCTGAGGCTGAGAGAATGTGTTTTGCCAAAGGTCACCCAGTGTCTGAGTGGAAATTTGAATCTTAGTCACCCAAAGCCTTTAATAAATAAATATTTGAATATTTAAACAAATATTTGAATAATTAAATCTAAATTTAAATACTCTAATGTTAAGTCTTGGGGTCCCCAGTGACAAATTATATTTACAGGGGGTCCCTAGTAAAGAAAGTTAAGAACTACTTGTCTATGCCACCATTGTTTCTACCCCAGCCAACCAGTCAGCATTTTATTTGTATCCCATCTTTCTCTCAGACTTGGACTCTAGTCATAGCTTCTTCAAATCATAAGGAAAACAACCAGTGGGCTAAATATGCCACCAAACTGTTTCACATCAAAGGTCCACCTGCAGTGGAAAACCAAAAACAGAACAGGGACTTATAGCTGCTGAGGTACAGGAAGGCTCAATGATGGCTCCAAGTTAGAAAGGGTCCTGTGAAGAGTACTTCAGGTAGCTGCTCTTGTAGACACCATCTTTATTTTCCACAAATACAAGACTGGGAAAATTCCATCATTAGGTAGCATTGTAGGTTAAACTTGGTTCCTGACACAAAAACATAGTTGTATTCACAGTGGGGAGGAGCACTTTTGTCCACAATACCATGGAATGACAAAATATCCAAGGACTGCATTTTGGGAAAACTATAGCAGCTGCAACTGTGGGCTTTGGAGGACCAGAACAGAATCAGAAATAGCACTAGCTATAGGTCCCACCCAGCATCACCATTAGTTTTGGGTCATAACAGTTATCCAAGGGCAACCTGTGCATGTGGTGGACCTGTGAAAACCACCTAAGCATTCACAATCATATTCTGCACTGATGTGGCAAAAAGATGTTGGCATCATGCCACTCAAGCTTAAAAAGTAAGATGCAACTGTGTGCAGATGATCAACATTTGATTAGTAAGACTTACACTCCTCCCTCTACATTTGTGGGTTTGACCTTCACAAATTTGATTATTTGCGAGACACACGCTTGCCTCCCTCCCCACATTTTTCTCCTCTAATTCCCTTGCATTCATCACCCCAGGTTTACCAGGCTTCTGTTTAAAACTGCCTTTTTTCTTTTTGGGTGGAAGTGTGTCCTCTCTCCCATGTGGCTGCACTTTCTACTGTGTAATGGATGCTGATTGGTCAGGTGCTCTCTTTGCGCCTACCCATCCCTTTTAAAGATAGCCACCAAAAGTAACTAGAGGGAAGAATTTTGCTCTACTCCCTTTAAGGGGAAAATACAGGTCAGCCCTTTACTGTGTCTTTTTTCTTCCCTGCCCCCCAACACTCGGGCCAGTGGCAAAGGAATGGGAGGAGGGAGCTCTGGAGGGGAATCGCAGAGGGAGGAGTTATTTGTGATTTTTCCACTTTTGCAAGGGTACTGTGCCCCTAACCCTCAAAAATATGGAGGGGATACTGTACAAACTTTTGTTAGAAATAGAGATGAAAAAGGAGCAGGTTAAAGATCACATGACAAAGTGAGCACAAAACTTTGAATATAACGTACAGTCGGAACAATGGGAGAGTATGTGGTTAAGGGGAATGAAATTTACATTATGTTATAATCTTAAGGTGAACTATTACAAGATGATGTATCATTGGTATCTGACGCCAGAAAAGTTCTCCAAATTACATAAAAATATTTCTCATGTGTATTAGAAGTGTGAGCAACGGGTGGAATCTTTTTATCATATGGAATGGACTTGTGGAAAGGCCAAAAGAATATGGAATCAAACACACAGTATGATGCCAAAATAAATAAATAAATAAATAAATTGAAAGTTAATGTTCAACTGAAACCTGAATTGTGTCTGTTGGGGCTGGTGATGATCATTGGATAAGAAACTCAGAAAATTACTACATTACGTGACAACTGAAACAAGATTACTACCAACAAGTAAGGTGGGACTTAGTCAGAATGGATGAATTAATAACATTGGTTAGAGAAAAATCACTGTTGACATTTTTGAAAGATTGGGATCCTTTAATAGGCTTTTTCCAGGGAAAAGAGAATAACATGTTAGTTGTAGGTTTTGATGACTAGTAGATTTGGTCAAGCAGTAGAATGAAAGATAGTTAAAATAGAAGTTATTTTCTATAGTTATTTATAATCATTGTTAGGAAAGTTGGAAGTCCAATGTAAATTTCTTTTTAACGCTTCTGTACTGTTTTTGTCTTTTATTTACTATTTTTCTCTTTTTTTAATCTTTCTTTGTATTTTTTAATCTTTAATTGTATTGGAAAATATTTAATTAAAAATTAATTCTAAAAAAAGGCTAAACGACCTCTCCTGCTGTCTGAAATTCTTGTGTTGATTAAGAAGTATCTTTAATAAATAGCAGCACATGTTAGATGTGCACAATTTTTCAGACATCTCAGAAGTCCAAATCTGCCGATCTTCTTCTTAAGTGGAATTGGATAATATCTCTAAGGAGGTACTTTAGGCCAGTGGTGAAGCTCTGGTCTTCACCATAATGATGCTCTGATCTCAGTCGCGGAGGGTGTGTGGGGGGGTTCACCCTGGGCGGCAATGTTTTTGGGGTATCCTGGTCCATAGCCATGTCTCTGCATGCCCTGGCCACACCCCATGCAATGTAGCCACGCCCCTATGCACCATAGCTCCACCCCCTTTCTGCTCCCCCTCCACACACTCCAAGCTCCGCCACTGTCCGGTCTTAAACATTTTTGCACTTGACATGAAAGTCGGAATGCTACCTCAAGTACACTTCTCCTAAGACTACAGTTCAATAGTTTTTAAATAATAAAATGATCCAGGTCTTGCAACTTGATACTGCTAATCAAGGTTTATATGACTGTATGTTTCTTTCTCTATCTCTTTCTGTCTCTCTCTCTCTCTGAATTCCTGCACATAGAAAATAAGCATGTCACATAGAAAGTGAAGTTTGAACCCTTTATCTTTGATATGTTAAATTTCTACCTAACAGAGCGTTCTTGTTGTTGTTGTTATTTAATAGAGGAGAATTTGATCATGTGAGCCCTCATAAGGAGTCTGACATGGAAAAGTCCAGGCATGGGCTCGACTACCTCACTGAGAACTACGATTCAGAGGGAGGGAGGTGGGTAAAAAGATGTGTACATGGTAAAAGTAACTGGAATCCTCTCTCTGAAGCAAATGCTTCACTTGCTTTAAGCCTGGTTTGTCTGGTCTTGCCCAAACCACCTTCGCTTTACTTGTTATGAATTAATCCTGTCTTCTGGATTTGCAGAAGGCATAACACCTAATCACACCCACGGTATTCTTGGATTTTGCATACAGGCAGGAAAACAAAATACATAGTTTTATTGTTTTCTATTTGTTTGTGTACGTGGGGCATATAACTGGTAATGTGTATCAGAAATACAATTTTCTGAAGAGGCACCTATTTACAAATTCCTGGAAGAATACATGGACAGGATGCCACATATTCCTCCCTGGTTAGGAAAGCAACTTATTACCAAAGTTTCTATCATAATAGTTTCTATCATATCCCAACAGCTGGGAAACTCCACCCAGAAGAATAATAGAACAAGATTTGTATGCAGTCTTCTCCTAGTATTCAATCGTCCTGAATTGTTCTGGATGATTTTTCTGTACAGAAAGACACAAAAGTTCTTTCTTTCTTTCTTTCTTTCTTTCTTTCTTTCTTTCTTTCTTTCCTTCCTTCCTTCCTTCCTTCCTTCCTTCCTTCCTTCCTTCCTTCCTTCCTTCCTTCTTTCTTTCTGCACAAACAAGCAACCATATGTTCTTGTTTTTTGAGAAGAAAAAAGAAAAAACATGTCTTTCTGCATAGGAAAAAAAAGTCCAAAGAAAACTTTGGGGCCCTCAAATGTGGAGAGAATACTGCTACCCCCAAAACGTGGGTATCTTGGGGTCGACCTGCAATGCCAGTACCTCCACGTGACAGTGGGGGATTAATTAGCTCAATTAAGAGGACTGTGGGGGGGTAACCTAATGAGATATTTGACAACAATGTTTACAGGGTCTTCTGTAGGAAAAAACCAGCCAGAGATTCAAATGTAAACTACAATGTGTTTTATTGAGGGAAATTGAGTCACACACATACAAGATCCAAACAGTCATGCACTCATACAAGACTAACCAAAGGAAAAGGGAGGAAAGTTTGAGATAGTGAGATTTCAGAGTAAAATGGATGATATTTACCAATCCATAAGAATAGTAAAGAAGCAGCAATGTGGCTTAGACTTGTGTCTAAGGGCACTACATAACCAGGAATCAGAATGGATACCACCAGTTGTTATGCTGCATCTGACTGCTCAAAACAAGGAGTTTTTATACTCAATTTCTACCTGGAGGACATGGGTGTGAATGACTCTCCAGCCAAGTAAACAATGGAGTTTGCAACCAATACAATGAGGTCCAGAATAGATTGATGGTCTTACTGTTAGGTGATGAAATATTGATTGGAGTTCTGACAGCCTCTCAATGTCTTGGTTGGGTACTGTGACTGGGGAAGGTTTCAGTAGGGAATGTGCACAACAGAGAGGGCTTGCCTGCTGCACCTAGGCATTTTCTTTGACTATTGTTTTTTGACATCAGGCAGTTGAGAGGATTAGCAGAGAAATATTCACAGCATGGAGAAAACTATAGTCCTTGCATGCAAAACTAAACAGTCATGGATTTTCATCCCTAGCTTGATCCACTCATGTCCTACTCAGGTTCATGGGATGCACTGACGTAAAACCGAATCATGGAGAGCACAAATGATAGCTTTACAGAGGACAAATAAATGAGGAAAGGATAAACAAACAGAATATATAAAGAAAACTGTTGTTTTCATGCCCCCCTAGCCAAACTCTGACAATACCTTGAACAATAGGTGTTTACCAGACCTGCTCTATTCAAATGTTCCTTCCTGATCTCCCAATGAGCCTTTCAAGTTCTCTAACAAGATGTCACCATTTTCACTTCTGATACCAGGAACAAGGAAAGCAGTCAAAGGTAAAGATTATGTAACCTAACAGAAGTGATTTTTCTAGATGCTACAGTGACACTTTCCCCTCACCCTCTAACTGTCCTGATTTCACAGGGACAGTCTTGAATAATCTTACCATCCCACTTTTTCAGCTGCTTTCCAAATGTCCTAGTTTCTCTTTCCCCCTCAAGCATTCCCCCTTTGTCCTCAGCTTACTCCAGTTGTTGCAAACTGAGTTCAAAGTGCAAAAGTAATTTGCATTCAGTTAACTCAGCAGTGGCAGTGGGAGGAGAGAAGAGGATATCCTTTACAGTAGGCTCAGGCAAAAGAAACTAGCTTATCTATTCTCCCTAGTTAATAACTTTTGTCAAAATCTGATGCTCCTTCACCACATGTCCCATTCCTCATGTGTGAAGTGTTGGAAGGTATTCTTCCCCCTGCATCTTTCCCTATGATTAGAAGAGGGAGAAGACTCCTTTTCTCAGAGAAACCTTTCTTATAGAGCAATAAAGTCTGACATTATCTCTATTTACAGTTACACTTATAACCTCTTCATGGAATACACAAAACTTAAACAAGGTGCAAAGAAGTTTAAATCAAGCTCATATGTGCTCATGTGATTCTATTATATAAAATATGTGTATATGGATGGAAAAGCAGTGCAGTTACTAAATTCTTCACCAATCTTTGAGAGATGCAAGTCATTAATACCCAGTGCTGCAGGCAATATTTCAGATGAAGGAATGGTCAAAAACACTTCTGAGTATTTTTTCCCTAAGAAAACCTATGAAATCTGTGGGGACACCATACGTCAACAGGAGATTTAAAGGCACATACATTTACCTATGCCATGGGGAACTGTTTTCTAAGATAAACTCTGACCTGTTTAAAACAATCACCTCATTTTGTTTTGATTGTGCCCAGGCAACAAAAATAATACTTAGAATGCATTATTTTAAACATCACATCCTAAGGCTTTCAGACATATCCATAAGTTGACAAAAAAAAAATTAGCTGAGATTAAGAGGAATGTTCCATGAAACATCAGAAATCTCATGAAGGTAGCATACCTTTTATGATAAGCCCATGTTCTTGAGGCATCAATAGATTCAAATCCCCATGCTGATGTAGCAAAATCAAATGCCCTTCAGCAGTTGGCATCACAGTGCCCTTGTGATAGAAGATCACAGTTACCCTGAGTATATATTTCCGTCTTCACAGAGAAACAAGGTAGGGTAGGGGAGAGACTGAGACAGAGAAAGAGAGAGTAATTCCAGAAAAACGACAGTGTGGTACTGAACCAGGACATTTGATGTTTAGGAACAAGTGTATCTTCTTTTGTTCATACTTCTCTTGGGGTGTCTGGTCATTTCTCCCCACATGATTGTTCTTGTTAGTTAAAGGAAGCAATGCTCCAGTTTAAATTTGCAAACAGATGAAGACATGCTAATATCGCATTTGATCAAGCCCAGGGCTTCTATGAAGCCTTATCTATTCCAGAATTTGAGATGGCCATTAATGAAACTGACCGAACAGCCTGAGAGAGGTACATTATACACTTTATACCATGAATAACAGTTGTGTGCTGAGATGCTCTATAGCTTTGTGAACAAAGAACAACAGCAAAGAAGCAGTGCAGTCCTTGAAGAACCTGACAACTTTTATTAGAAACATGGCAAGAAAGAGGAAATCAGGGACTTCAGTTTGACTTAAGACTGCTAGCTCTGCATGATACAACAACAACTGGGACTGAATGATCTCTATGCTATGTTTTGAAGATGTGAGTACTAGAGATAGGCAAGAAGCAGGAGATATATGAGTCCTTTCCATATCAAAGTCAGGTATGATCATCAATACCTTGAATTCCATGATGGTAGAAAGGTGGGGTCGATGACTAATAAACTAGTGAACATCATGGAACACAATGGGATCTGTAGTCATTGCTGTTGAACTGAAGCTGTGCTCTAGGGATGAGCATATCTGCCAGACTCAATCTTCTTGAGATTTCCATGTTTCTAATGCCAAGCTCTTTCTTAATGGAATCCATATTAGATTACATTAAAAACAGGGCATGGTGCTGCCCCAAAAGGTAGGTGACTTAAGGGACTACCCCTAATGTCAATGCCTCCATGGAAAGATGGGGAATTATTAGCAAAAAAGGGAGTACTGTTCAGAGGGGGACTTCTGGGATCTGTTTACCTTTGCATACCAGTACTAATGCAGGGACACCAGAAAGAGGTTGAAAGAATGTTTTATTGGGGGAAAATCATAAATGCATGCAAGATCCAAGCAGTCTCACAACCTTACAAAGCTAACTGAAGGGGAGGATGGAAAATTGGATAGCAAGGAGTTAGGATGAAGTGGGCAATATTTACCTAACCAGGAGAAAAGAGATGAGGCGATGTGGCTCATACTAGGGGTCTGAAAGTAGTACCAGAATGGGAATCTGAGAAGCAGAATGACAGCCTATGTCCAGAGTGCCACAGACTGTCTGGCTTGAAACCAGGATTTAAATATCCTTTTTCTGCCTTGAAGGGGAAGGTGTTAACGACTATCCGTGAGGAAACAAAAGGGGTCCAAAGCTCCCTATCTTAGCATTAGGTGACAAAACATTGATGAGAATCATGATAGCTTCTTAATGTCTGAGCAGGTGATGAAACAAAAGAGGGAAGTTCAGCAGGAAGGAGGTTACAGGACATTGATCATTGTCACTTTTTCTGTGGGTTTCGATGGCTATTGTCTCCTAGGTTTGGGCCATTGAGAGGACCAGCTTGTCTGACTAATCCTTAGTGAACTTATGACCTGGCCCTGAGATCCCTTCTGACCTAATTTTGCACTTGTGCAGCCAGTCCTCTTTGCCAGCATAGCTTTTCAGCCATAAATGTATATTTCATGCCAATTATATAATGTTCATTGCCAATCATATAATGGAGTGGAGGTGTACAGCATGGTAAAAATGGTTCCTCAATTGCTTCCTTTCACTTGTTCAGCTAGACCTGTGAGCCAAGAACTGCAATAGTAGTAGTATGTATGTGCCATATTTTATTTTATTATTTTATTTTCATTAATAATTTCTGTCATAAGTAGGTTTTAACTGTTTTAATCATGATTTTAATAACATTGGCATTTAATTTTTTAAAAAAACTTCTATAGAATAGGATTTGTTAATGTTATGTTGCTTTGTATTTCTTTAAACTGTCTTGGATCCTATCTGGGAGGAAAGGTGAGGTATAAACTCAACAAATCAAAACATAACAAATAAATATTAGCCACCAGTCTGGACTTAGTGTAACTTAGGGCCTTTCCGCAACGCACCTTTTCACAGAGCTGGGGTGCGGGGATAGCGCAAGCAGCCTCCAGCAAGAGGCTGTCGCATCCCGGTTCCTTCAGCTCCACAGCTGCTGCCCACTCACACGAGAGCCCCATCTCTTCCTTCCACAGTGCAGCCTGGGAGTTTCCCAGGCTGTGCTGGGGCAGGAAGCGTGAGCGCTGCAGGTCCAGAGCTCCACACACGGCAAGTGCACGCGGGGCCCTGGAGCGATGGGCAATCGCGCACCATTTTCAACTCAAAGTCAAAAATTAAAAAGTGTGCGAGCGGTGCCTGCCAGACCCTGGAGCATCGCGCAATTGTGAGTGCGGCATGTGGACCGTTCCTCACATTCGTGCGATGCTCAAGGGGCCCTTTCGCATGGCAGATGCTGTGCGAAAAGGACGTTAATTTTAGTCAGTATTAACTGAGGCAAACTTTTTTTTTATAGTCTTCCTTTGGTTTGCCCCTTTAGTGAATTCCCCCTCTAGATAACATTCATTGAAATGTCCAACTTAATTTTGTCCATAGGCAGAGCGGAGAACTTGGGAAAACCGTTATTTCTCACAGAGACCCTCAGATGCAGTTTAAGGCCTAAATAAGCCCATAAAAGGTTAAGTGGAGACAATACTCAGAAAGTCACCATGTTCAGCAAGGCATATTTCCTGGTATCTGCTTTGGAACTGCAGTGCAGGCCCAGGGATTTAAAACTTTTTTAAAAGGTACAGAACAGATTTTTCCTTACAAATTCATTAAAATGAAAGTATTTTTGAATAAGATGCCCAAACCAATAGGTATACACCCTTTGTTAACCTATATATGCAGTATATAGTAGCAATAGGCATGCAAATAGAACCACTTCTGTCATCAGTCTTGCAAGGGGACATCGCCGTGATTTATAACATATTGTTTTCTTCTCTTTTCCTTTTTCCAGATTGTCTACCAAACTGAAGGCTATGTGGATGCCTTTCCAGCACTTTCAAGGCAAAAGCTTGTTTTCCAGCACCAATGACACTGCGAGGCGCAGCTTTTACCACATCGCAAACGACTATGAGCTTATGGGGACAAAGCTTAAGGACCCTGGTGCGCAGGTGGTCATTTCATCTCTCCTTCCTGTTCAAGGATATGGTGCACAAAGGGAAAGGGCAATAGCAGAGGTCAACAACTGGCTCCGCACATGGTGCCGCCGGCAACGGTTTGGGTTTTTGGAACACGGCCTAAATTTCCATGAACGGGGGCTTCTGGCAAGGGATGGGCTGCGCCTCACGAAACTCGGCAGGAATGTTTTTGCAAACAGTCTTGCACCAAGGATTAAGAGGTCTTTAAACTAAGTTCTGCTGGGGAGGGAGACAATATTATTCAGGGCAAAGACTCGGCGAGTGCAGGGGGAAAAGGCCCAAATGATATTGACCAAGTAGTACAAGCGTCCAAGGGTGGGAGGAGTAGAAACTATAGTACAGGACTTGCAGGAAGGGCCCGGGGATTTAAGTGTCTCTACACTAACGGGCAAAGTATGGGAAACAAGCAAGATGAACTTGAACTCCTAGTACAACAAAATAAATACGATTTGATAGGCATCACTGAGACCTGGTGGGATGAGTCTCAGGATTGGAATGTAGGAATAGAGGGGTATAGCTTATTTTGTAGAAATAGACCAAACAAGAAAGGAGGAGGAGTAGCCTTGTATGTCAAGGATGTTTTCACCTGTGAAGAGATCCATGACTTAAACCCAGAAAGCCAGGTCGAGAGCATCTGGGTAAGAATTAAGGGAGCGAGAAACAATAGGGATATTCTGGTGGGGGTTACTACAGACCTCCAACCCAGACTGAGGACCTTGATGACGCCTTCCTCAACCAAATGACCGTGCATTCAAAAAGGAAAGATACAGTAATAATAGGAAATTTCAATTACCCGGATATATGTTGGCAGTCAAACTCTGCCAAGACCGCAAGGTCCAGCAAGTTTCTTGCTTGTCTTGCAGACAATTTCATGGTCCAGAAGGTGGAAGAGGCCATAAGGGGATCAAATATTCTAGATCTGATCCTGACCAATAGGGATGACCTTGTTAATGAGGTAGAAGTGGTTGGATCTTTAGGGGGGAGTGACCATGCCCTACTGGATTTTGGCATTCAGTGGGAAGGAGAAGATAAGTGTAACCAGACACTCGTCTTAGATTTTAAAAAAGTGGACTTCTGTAAACTTAAGGAGCTGCTGGTTGAAATTCCATGGTCAAGAATAGTGAAAGGGAAAGGAGTTCAGGAGGCATGGGAGTTCCTTAAAAGGAAGATACTGAAGGCATGGTCTAAAACTGTGCCAATAAGGAGGAAAAATGGAAGGCATCTGAAGAAACCAGAATGGTTGAGTAAAGAACTCTCAGCTGAGCTAAGCGTTAAGAGAAACGTGTACAGGAAATGGAAGAGGGGGGAAACCACCAGAGAAGAATTTAAGCAAGTAGCCAGGAGATGTAGGGAGAAGGTCAGAAAGGCTAAAGCACAGAATGAACTTAGGCTGGCCAGATACATTAAAAACAATAAAAAGGGCTTTTTTAAATATGTCCACAGCAAAAGGAAAAAGAAAGAGGCGATAGGGTCACTGCGCAGAGAAGATGGCGAAATACTAACAGGGGGAAGAGAAAAGGCAGAACTACTTAACACCTTCTTTGCCTCAGTTTTTTCCCAGAAGGATACAAGCACTTAACCTGGCGGTTGGGGAGCAGGTGAGGAAGCAGGGGAAATGCAGCACATAATAGGTAGAGAGGTGGTACAAGAATACCTGGCCACACTGGATGAATTCAAGTCTCCAGGGCCATATGAATTGCATCCTAGGATATTAAAAGAACGGGCGGAGGTCATTTCGGAACCGCTTGCTATAATCTTTGAGAAATCTTGGAGGACAGGAGAAGTTCCTGCAGACTGCTAGAGGGCAAATGTTGTCCCCATCTTCAAGAAGGGAAAAAAAGAGGACCCAAATAATTATCGCCCAGTCAGCCTGACGTCAGTACCCGGAAAGATCCTGGAGCAGATCATTAAGCAGTCAGTTTCTAATCACTTAGAAAGCAATGCGGTAATCACGAGAAGTCAACATGGATTTCTCAAAAATAAGTCATGCCAGACTAATCTTATCTCTTTTTATGATAGAGTTACTAGCTTGATAGATGAAGGGAATGCTGTGGATGTAGCATATCTCGATTTCAGTAAGGCCTTTGACAAAGTTCCTCATGACATTCTTGCAAAGAAGCTAGTAAAATGTGGGCTGGACAGAGCTACTGTCAGGTGGATCTGTAACTGGTTGACTGACCGTTCCCAAAGGGTGCTCACCAATGGCTGCTTTTCATCCTGGAGAGAAGTGACTAGTGGGGTGCCACAGGGTTCTGTCCTGGGCCCAGTGCTGTTCAATATTTTCATCAGTGACTTGGATGAAGGAATAGAGGGCATGCTCATCAAATTTGCAGATGACACCAAATTGGGAGGGGTTGCTAATACGCCAGAGGACAGGATCAAAATTCAAAATGACCTGGACAGATTAGAGAGCTGGGCTAAGGCTAACAAAATGCAATTCAACAGAGAGAAGTGTAAGGTCCTACACTTAGGTAGAAAAAATGGAATGCAGAAATATAGGATGGGGGACACGTGGCTGGATGGCAGTACGTGTGAAAGGGATCTAGGAGTCCTAATAGACCACAAGCTGAACACGAGTCAGCAGTGTGATGCGGCAGCCAAGAAAGCCAATGCAATTCTCGGTTGCATTAATAGGAGTATGGTATCTAGATCGAGGGAGGTACTGGTACCACTCTACTCTGCTTTGGTTAGACCTCATCTTGAATCCTGTGTCCAGTTCTGGGCACCCCAATTCAAGAAGGACATGGTCAAGCTGGAGCAGGTCCAGAGGAGGGCGACCAAAATGGTGAAGGGCCTGGAAGCCAAGCCCTATGAGGATAGACTTAGAGAGCTGGGTATGTTCAGTCTGCATAAGAGCAGGTTAAGAGGGGACATGATAGCTATGTTTAAATATTTGAAGGGATGCCATGTAGAGGAGGGAGAGGGCTTGTTTTCTGCTGTTCCAGAGACCAGGACAAGGAGCAATGGATTCAAGCTGCAGGAAAGGAGATTCCACCTGAACCTCAGGAAGAACTTCCTGACAGTCAGGGCTGTCCGGCAGTGGAATATGCTGCCTCGGAGTGTAGTGGAGTCTCCTTCCTTGGAGGTTTTTAAGCAGAGGCTGGATGGCCATCTGTCGGGAGTGCTTTGAGGGTATTCCTGCATGGTAGGGGGTTGGACTGGATGGCCCGTGTGGTCTCTTCCAACTCTACATTTCTATGATTTCTATGACTAGAGAACTTATTGTGTTGAAGCAGATGCCATTGAATGTGCACAAACAAAAATGTCAGAAAAAAAATCTATTTCCTTGACTTGATCAACTATTAGCCATGGCTTAAAAGCACCTAAGTATTGTAGAATGGAACATATTGTTAAGGTTAACACGGGCAGTTGAGATCCTGCTGCTTTTGCTGTTCAGAAATATTAATGGTAGCAGAGAGTAGCAAACTAATCTTCTGGGGTTTTTCTGCAATGTGTATGTCTAAAAGCCTGGGACACAGCTGAGAAACACAATCTAAAGGCTGAAAGGGGGAGAGCACTTAAAATACTTTCTTGAAAAATCATTACATCATTACCATCCAGGATCATGAACTCTATAGATCTCTTAGGGCAGTAGATTCGATTGACTTAATCAGTGGATCACCGGTGGGCACCTTTGAAGTGAGGGGCACCCTTAAGTTACTTCTTCCCACACCAGACTCGTCAGGTGATGCTCTATCTTTCTACCACTTTACCACCATCTTAGTTGTACTTACTCATTTTTTAAAAAAGAGCACATACCTAATGTTTAAGATGGATCATGCTTCAAGGAATACACCTTGTCTTGAAAACTAGGTACATCCACCCCACAAATCTTGTTTTAAAGGGAAATCATTTAAATGGGAGAGGGGTACAATGGAAACAGGGAAGACAGGTGTGTAAAAATTTGTGTGGGAACCACATGCAGCCTGTTGATATAACCTTCAGGAAGGAAGGAGGGAGGGAGGGAGGAAGGGAGGGAGGGAGGGAGGGAGGGAGGAAGGAAGGATAGATAGTAATTATTGTCATGATACAGCAAGTCAAAACATACATAGCTTCCATAGATTAATCAATTGAATCTTGTTAATTAGCCTCAGTATACATTTTAATTGGGAGGGGGGACAAGATGGAAGAAATAATAGGTTCCCTAGAGCAGAGCTTTCCAAATTGTGTGTTGCAACACATTAGTGTGTCAGCTGCAGTGTGTAGGTGTGTTGCTTGAATGTAAGGGGCGGAGAGGCTGCCTCTCCCACCGCCATGGTGGGCCAGGTCCAGGTGGATGGGCTGCCTCTCCTGCCACCACTGCAGCTATCCCAGGCCAAGGAAGACCTTGGCAAGGGCAGTGGCAGGCCAGGTCCAGGGTCAGGCCAGGTCCAGATGGACCAGCAGCCTTTCCTGCCACTGCCCAGACCGAGGAACACTCCTGCAAGGGCAGTGCAGCAGTAGGCCAGGCTTGGGTGGAGGGGCTGCCTCCACTTACTGAATGACTTACTGAATTACTGTGTCATGAAATGATGCATGTCTAAAAAGTGTGTCACCAACATGAAAAGTTTGGAAAGCTCTACCATAGAGTGACTGACCAAGGATTGCCAAAAATGGTTCTCCTAGAAATAGCTAGAGAGTTCTGGAAAACAGGATCTAAGTATGCTTTGACACATACGTAGAGCTGAGTTTTGGGAACAGGAGTGAAGGGTAAGAGGAGTTTTTCCACAGCATCCCAGTTGTGTTGCATGAATTAACTGTGGACTGGATCCTAAGACTGTACTTCAAAGCATAGTTGTGCATTATTTTATAGCTTGTTGTCTTCATGTTTTTCTTCTAATGGGGTGCCAAGAAGGGGAACAATAAGGAAATAATAAAGGTGATTCTTTGTTTTCACTGTGAGTGAGTGGTGGTAGATTTTGTTTATTAAACTCAGTATGGCTGCATTTCCTTCAATATTTCAACTGTAAAAAAAGAGAAAAGCAGATATGTTTCAAGTTCATTGATCAGTCAATTGGTTAAAGCTAAAGGATTAATCAAGTCACCATTCCTGAGGAGTCCAAATTATTATCATTACTGGGCATTTCCCAGATGTGTTTTGACATCATGCTTATTTCCTTCAGAGAGATCCTGCTCTAAGTTGTCATTGTGGAAGAATATATTGTATGTCAAGTAATTAACATTGCTTGTGGCAAGCAAAGATTGAGGTCATGAAAGTTTACTTGCTGAAACAGTGCATTGTTTTTCAAAGCTGCTGAGTGTAAATGGGCAGCCAGAGTTTGCATCATCCAGTTCTTATGAATTAAAATATTAAATAGACTTTCTTTCTTTCTTTCTTTGATAAGATATTGTGTTAAAAACTGAATTAATTGAAAACACATATAGAATCATAGAGTTGTAAGAGCCCACAGGGGGCATCCAGTCCAGTCCCCTGCCATGCAGGAACACACATCAAAGCACTCCCGACAGATGACCGTGCAGCCTCTGCTTAGAAACCCCCAAAGAAGGAGATTCCATCACACTCTGAGGCAGCCTATTCCACTATTGGACAGCCCTGACTGTCAGAAAGTTCTTCCTGAGGTTCAGGTGGAATCTCCTTTTCTGCAGCTTGAACCCATTGCTCCTTGTCCGAGTCTCTAGAGCATCAGAAAATGAGTCCAGTATTCCAGATAAGGTCTAACCAAAGTAGAATAGAATGGTATCATTACCTCCCTTGACCTAGACCATACTCCTGTTGATGCAACCAAGAATCACATTTCCTTTCTTGACTGCTGCATCACATTGCTGACTCATGTTCAGCTTGTGGTCCACCAAAACTCCTAGATCTCTTTCACACATACTGTTTTCCAGGCACATGTCCTCCAGCCTATATTTGTGCATTCCTTTTTTTCTGCCTAAGTGTAGGACCTTACATTTGTCTCCATTGAAATTAATTTTGTTAGCTTGGGCCCAGCTCTCCAATCTGTTAAGGTCATTTTGAATTTAGATCATGTCCTCTGGGATATTAGCAACCCCTTCCAATTTGGTGTCATCTGCAAATTTGATCAGCATGCCCTCTTTTCCTTCATCCAAGTCATTGGTGAAGATGTTGAATAGCACTGGGTCCAGGACAGAACCCTGCAGTTCCCCACTAGTCACTTCTCCCCAGGAGGAAGAGAAGCCATCGGTGATCACCCTTTGGGTTTGGTCAGTCAACCAATTATAAATCCAGCTAACAGTAGCACTGTCCAGCCTGCATTTTACTAGCTTCTTTGAAAGAATGTCATAGGAAACTTTGTCAAAGGCCTTACTGAAATCAAGATATGCTGTGTCCACAGCATTCCCTTCATCTATCAAGCTTGTAACTCTATCATAAAAAGAGATAAGATTAGTCTGGCATGACTTGTTTTTAAGAAACCCATGTTGACTTTTAATAATCCCAGCATTGCTTTCTAAGTAATTACAAACTCTCTGCTTAATGATCTGCTCTAGAATCTTTCCCGGTATTGACATCAGGCTGACTAGGCGATAATTATTTGGGTCCTCTTTTTTCCCTTTTTGAAGATGAGGACAACATTTACCCTCCTCCAGTTTCTGAGACTTCTCCTGTCTCCAAGACTTCCAAGACTTCTCAAATATTAACACCAGTGGTTGTGCAATTACTTCTGCCAGTTCTTTTAATATCTTTGGATGTAGTTCGTCTAGCCCTGGAGACTTGGATTCATCTAGTGTAGCCAGGTATTCCTGTAATACTTCTCTATCTATTCTGTGCTGCATTTCCCCCAGTTCTCCATCTGCTCCCCACCCCCCAGGGTGAGTACCTCTATCCTTTTGGGAGAAAACTGAGGCAAAGAAGGTATTGAATAGTTCTGCCTTTCCTCTTCCCCCTGTTAGCACTTGGCCATCTTCTCCACACAGTGACCCTATCATTTCCTTGTTTTTCCTTCTGCTGCAGACGTATCTTTAAAAAAAACCATTTTATTGTCTTTAATCTCTGTGGCAAGTCTGAGTTCATTCTGTGCTGTAGCTTTTCTGACCTTCTTCCTACATATCCTGGCTATTTGCTTGAATTCCTCATTGGTGATTTCACTATTCTTTCAATTCCTGTACACGCTTCTTTTAACACTTAGCTCAGCTGAGAGTTCTTTAATCAACCATTCTGGTTCCTTTAGAACTTCCCATTTTTCCTTCTAATCAGCACAGTTTTAAATTGTGCCTTCAGTATCTCACTTTTAAGAAACTCCCATCTATCATGTTCTCCCTTCTCTTTCAGCATTCTTGACCATAGGATTTTGGCAAGTAACTCCCTAAGTTTACAGAAATCATCTTTTTTAAAGTTTAGGATGCTTGTCTGGCTATACTTGGCTTCTCCTTCCCACTGAAAGACAAGTTCCAAAAGAGCATGGTCACTCCTCCCTAAGGATCCCACCACCTCCACCTCATCAACAAGGTCATCCCTGTTGGTCAGGATCAGCTCTAAAATAGTTGATCCCCTTGTCACCTATTCCACCTCCTGGACCATGAAATTGTCTGCTAGGCAAGCGAAGAACCTATTGGACCTTGCGGTCTTGGCAGAGTTTGACTGCCAACAAATATCAGGATGGTTGAAATCTCCCATTACTACTGCATCTCTCCTTTTTGAATGTGTGGTCATCTGCTCCAGGAAGGCATCAGGCTGGTTTGGAGGTTTGTAGTAGACTCCCACAATAACATCCCTATTGTTTCTCATTCCCTTAATTCTTACCCAGATGCTCTCAACCTGATTTCTTGGATTTAAGTCATGGATCTCTTCACAGGTGAAAACATCCTTGACATATAAAGCTACTTTTCCTCCTTTCTTGTTTGGTCTACTTCTGCAAAATAGGTTATTCCCCCCTATTACTACATTTCAATCATGAGACTCATCCCACCAGGTTTCAGTGATGCCTATTATATCATATTTATTTTGCTGTATGAGGAGTTCCAATTCATCTTGTTTATTTCCCATGCTCTGTGAGTTAGTGTAGACACATTTAAGATCATGTGCCCTTCCTGCAAGCCCTTTACTAAAGTTGCTTTTCCTCCCGCTGTTGATCTCTAGTGCTACTTGGCCTCCTCTATCTATAACATTTGCACTTTTTTGCCCAGCATTTGCTGAATTCCTGCCCTGAATAAAACATAACAATGAGAATAAAGGTACACCATCCTCCATTTAAAAAAAACCAACTCTGTTAATTGCCAACAGCCTGTCCAAAAACTCTGTCTTCCATTAGCAGCAATCAGAGAGAGGACCAAAGGCCCTCTACTGTGGGGAGGGATTTCCGTAGACTGGAAGCAGCTACTGAGAAGGCCCTGCATCTTGTGCTTATTGCCTGTAATGAACATGGCTGCAATGGAACTGAAAGAAAGCACTCTTTTGAAGATCTTAAAACTCCATCAGGCTCACATAGAAAGATATAGTCTGGAACCAAGTTGTATAGGGCTTTTAAGGTTATAACCATCACTTTGAAATAGACCAATACCCAGTTAAGCTGTTCTAGTGGGGAGGTACCAGCCCTGGTCAGTAGTACAGCCACAGCATCCAATCAGTTCCCAAAGGCAACTTCACGTAGAGTGCATTATAGTATTCCAAATGAGACGTCACCCAGGCATGTGCCACCATAACCAGATCTGATATTTTCAGGAAGATATGCAACTAAGGAACTAGTTTTAACTGTGCAAATGCACTCCTAGCCACCACCAAATCCTGGATAGCAAGGCTCAGGGCTGAAAACAGGAGCACACCTAAACTGAAATCTCAGGTTTACACTAAAACTGTAAACCTGAGGTTTCAGAGATGGTTTAGAACTGGCTGAATCCCTATTTCCTGATTTGCCTTTCAGCTCACCAGAACCACCTCCATCCTGCCAGAGTTAAGCTTCTATTTCTTCATTCTCATCCAGTCCACTACTGACAGCAGACAGTTTCGCACCAAAGCAGTTTTCTTAGAATTAGAAGAGATAGAACTGTGTGTCATTGCATACTGGTGAAACAGGACTCTAAAGGGTTTCACTCCATGTTAAATAGCACAGAGAACATAACCGTGCCCTGAGAGATGCCACAGGCCAATAAATGGGAATCTCCCAGATCCATCTCCCAAGATCACTCCTCCAAAAAGGAGCAAGAACCACAGTAAAGCAGTGCCTCCAAGTCCCATCCTAGAGAAGCAGTCCAGAATGATGGTTGATGGTATTGAAAGCTACTGAGAGGTCCATCAGAACTGAGAGGAACACACACACACACACACACTCTGTTCTTTTTCTTTTCTTTTTTTTCTGTATTGGTCATCTGCCAAGGTGACTGAAGCCACCTTAAACTAATACTCCAGGCTTGAAGCCAGACTGGAACAAATCTAGATAAACCATCTTTCTTTCATGTGCACATATTCATGTCCATCTTACAGCTGTACATTTCCTCATATTCTATGAATATCATTAAAATGTATAGCTCTTTTTTTGTTCTATTATCTACATTCGAATCATAGAATCATAGAGTTGGAATGGGCCCTATGGGCCAGCAGGTAGCTGTCTAAGCTCTTCTTGAAGATTTCCAGAGAGGGAGACCCTCCCACCTCTCTAGGCAATTGGTCCCATCATTGAAACACTCTTACTATCAAGAAGTTCCCTCTAATACTCAATCAATATCTATCCATTAGACATAGTTCTACCTTCTGAGACAGCAGAGAGCAAGCCTGCACCCTCCTCTTTCTGGCTGCCTTTTAAGTATCTAAAGAGTGTGATCATGTCACCCTTCAATCTTTCCTTTGCTAAGCTGAACATGCCCAGCTTCTTCAACCTCTCCTCATGTGTTTTGTTTTCCATACCTCTTATCATCCTTGCTTTCTTTCTCTGAAATCACTCAAACTTGTCTACATCCTTCAAAAAATGAGGTACCCTGAACTGAACACAGTATTCCACATGAGACCTTTCTGAGACCACCTCAGAAAACAGTAAGGCTGTCACTTTCCTCAACTTGTAAACTAGGCTTCTATTAATGCAGGGTAAGATAGAATTTGCCTCCTTTGCTGCAGCATCACATTGCTGGCTCATGATTAACTTATAATCAGCAATAATCAGTAGGTCCCTTACACATGTAGTACTGTTGAGCCACGTAACCCTCAACGTATACTTGCTCTTTTTATTTTTCCAGCCTAAATGTAGAATTTTGCATCCATCGCTATTGAATTTCATTTTCTTAATTTCAGTAGACTTTTCTAGTTTATCAAAGTCCTTTTGAATTCTGTTTCTATCTTCCAGTGTGTTAGCTACCCTCCCAGTTTTGTATCATCCACAAATATGATAAGAATATCAGCAAGTTTACTTATATTACCATCACATGGCTTTAATCCTATGTATGTTTTCTGAAACAAAACTTCTCCTGAAGCCATGAAGAAGATAGACGATAAACAGAAACTTGTTGGTTTCATGTGAAAAGAAACCTCATCTTTCAACTGAAATCCAGAAAGGCATATGCTAAAATAAATCAGTGTTAATGTGTCTGAAGACTCCTCCCAACATTAAACCTGATGCTAAAATAAATTAGTTAGTCTTAAAGTTACCACAAAACTCTTTCCCTATCCACTCCTTTCCCACCCTTTTATACAAAAAGAATATTCCTTTGAAAACTTTATAAGACCTTGTTTAAGTTACATATTACACACTATTGCCAGAATCAGAAAGGCCTTATATATCAGTTTTTGCACTTCCCTGATTTTCACAATGTTGTTTTCTTGGGTTTTTTTTAATGCGTATATGAGAGAAAAGGCATTTTGAAAAGAATTTCTATGAATTTTCATGCAGACTTTAGCACACTGCAAATTGATACAGAAAGGAGGTGATTCTCACTTGTGCTTGGAAAAGTGTGAAAGTTATAGAAAGGGAATTGTGAAGCAGACAGATCTATCCCCAGGGCAAGAATTCAGTGATATTAGGGCAAATAAAATTTTTGTTTCAGGTTGTTATTTATTTACAAGAATATATCAACATTCACAGATTTCTTCATAACTGAGACAGACAACAATTGAAGTATAAATAATTCAAGTGCAGGAGAAACTCATACTCACAGAATCATCCATTTAGATTAAGAGCTTTGACTTCTTTTCTGTTAAAAGTCTGTTTTAATCCTGTGTATTTAAACATGTCACTGTTATAGGATTCACTCCTTTCGCCCAAAAAAGGTTAATATATACATGGATAGCAGATATAATATAACTCTCTGCATGCTGGAAACTCCTGTAATTATTAAATTTTGCAGGAATGATGGGAAAGAATTTTAAATCAGTCAGTTTCTGAAGAATTTACCACCATTGGTAGATTTCTTCATATTGAGGTTAGAACTATTTTTTACATTAATGCCAGTACATTTAATTAAATTATTTTAACTGGATTTGTGTGAGAGAGCAAAACAGAATTTCCAGTTCATAATGATTATAGACTAATAATGCAGTTCTTCACTGATTTTGTTCTCAGAGGAAGTGAGTAATTTCGGCAATTTTCTTCCTACAAGAAAGCCTTTGAAAAATGTAGTTTTCAAAGTCTATTATGTGCAAAATTCTTATATGTTTTATTTTATGCAGAAAACAGCATTTTCTGCATGGAAAATACATACAGTACATAAAACAATATTTCTGCACAGAAACATCATTTTCTATGCAAAAAAATGCTGTTTCCTGGGGTGAGGGGACAGAATAATTTGCAAAAATGCAAAGACTCTCATCACTCCAGGATTCATCCTGCCTGAGTTTCTTGATACTCAATAAGCCCTTTTTAAAAAAAATACTTACCATTAGTATGGACTAATACATACACAGTGAGCCCCAGTAACCAGTGGCAGACTTTGAGTTTGCTGATTTGATATTCCCTTCTATAGTAGTTTGGAGTCACCTTTAAGGCAACCCTGAGTAACAAACATTGGGCCAGATGTTATAAGCTTAAGCACCACTGATGAGAAAGTTAAACATGTTCTTAAATATCTACTGCTGAAATGCATGAGGATATTAGAGCAATTAATTGAGGTAGCAGAAAACCAGTTCTTTCTTCTGTCTTTCTCCATGGTGGTGCAATTACTGTATTCTGCAGATTTTTTTTCCTGTGATATAACAAATTGAATTACAACATCACTAAAACCTATCTCTTTATTAGCTATTCCAGCAATGCCCCAGCTCTATTATTTTCATAACATCACAGTGTGAATCCAATGAAATATTTGTTGAAACTGCCTTATGCACAAAAAGATCATCTCGCTTCTGTTTTTAACATTATCCATGTGTAAAGCTTACAACTAAGACAAAGGGGAGAAGGATCCAATTAATTTGAGTCACTTCATAAATAAAGTAGGTTTTGCATTGCTACCTGTGAAAGGCACATTGGGACAATTTATCCAAACTAATAATACTTGGGCATGCAGGAAACAGCTTGTTTTAAAAGGTATTCTAGATTTATAGAGTGGTGATTAAAAGGAAACTGATAAGAGAGTGCCAGGTTCCATAAAAACAATAAACAATTGAACTGAAAAGATTATACATACACACGCACACATTCAAAATTTTCTTATTAGTGTACCGTTTTCATTCTACAGCAGAAGAAACTACGGCAGCACAACAAGCGTTTAAATTATTCTCATGATTAATGAATCCTATAAACTGGCAATAAATGAAGACTATTTATCCCTATGGCTTATCACAGTCAGTAGTAACAAGCTTCTCTTGCTTTCATAAATACTGGGCTTTACCCCTGTGACCCCTTTTTACATCTACATGTGGATGTTGCATCCCCGTGTCCTACCTACACCTCTGCCCCCCCCCCCGGCCTCCTATGTGCTCACCCCTTCCCCATCTTCATGCTGAGCTCTTGCTCAGCCCTCTTCACTTCCTTCCCTCCAATCAAAGAAACTGCCATGTCATGAAGGGTCATGCACCTGCTGCGCCAGCAATGGAATGTTCTGCAAACCTGACTAGGAAAAACATAAAAAAAGGAAGCCAATTTTTGCTGTGTGTGAGATTGGAGAAGGCATTGCTCTTTCGCAGGGACAAATCAATCCTCAATGGGTGTACATACATAGGCTTGCCTTTTTTTACATTTGCTGTACTTGCAGTTTGACTTTTCTGGCACTTTCCTTGAGCAACTATCATGCCCTCTTAGAGTCCCACCCCACGGTTTGAAAATGACTGGTTTAAACTGAATTAGCTTGTTCCAAAATAGAACTTAGAAAACTTACTTTGTTGGATTACAACTTCCAGAATCCCTGAGCCAGCGCAGATACTGGAAATTGTCAACCCCACCCCTGCAAAAAAAGAAGTAAATTTTCCAAGTTCTCTTCTAAACTTGGGCCATTCTGAACTCCGCTGTCAAGCTCCGGGTTGCTAAGGTTCCCTCCCAAGAACCCAGATCCCATTAGAGTTTGATGAGGTTTGCAGTCCCCCTATTCCCAATCATTCCTTTCCATGCCATTTTGCTTCAGTCCAGATTTGCCTGTCTATGACAATGGCAGAAAGTCTACATTTTTTTCCTCCTGATTACAATTAGCACACTGCAGAAATTACCGTAGAGCTGTCAGGGTCCTAGGTACTTCATTGTCCCCCCACCCCATGCCTTACGTTACTATGGCTCCTTGGGTTTAGGAGTCTCCGGTATTATCATAATGTCCCTGAGTCTGATGAATTCCCAGTGGCATCTGCTCTTCTCTTGGCAAATTTCAGCAGAAAATGACAGTGGCAAGGAATACTAGCACTGGGGCTAAACTAATTACAAGCTGAGCCACAATGTCAAAGGGTTTTTGGTTCAATGTGTAATTGCCAGAAAGGATCCAAACTATGGATACGTTTACTCCACAATCTATTATTCCACATTTTGTCTGTATTGCTATTGGTCAACAATTTCAATCAGGCATGTATAACACACTGTGTTTTCTTCCTAGCCATTTTTACATCTCTAAATGTCCCCCATTTCTTCCATTGTTTCTGTTGACAAACCGCACTAATGAATTCAGTTCCATGAGAGAGACAAAAATGCCCTTATCTTCTCCTCTTCTCTTCCAGAAGGACAGGAGGCATTCTGCTTTGTGCATTGGCAGGATTCCCTGGCACAAGAAGGTGTTTTGCCACCTTCATGAAACAGTTCTACTAAATTTTGTGGCAACATGTGTAGTTACACTGACTTTTGACGATGACAGCGTGATTCCTAGTGGGTTCTGTGAGATCCAGTGCAGTTGCCTGGCCTTAGGAAGTTGCCTACCCTTCCTTTTGATGAGGTTCTTACCTCAGAGAGAGAGCATGTACTTTGGATGCCTAAGGTCCCTTGTTCAGTTCTTAATATCTTTAGTGAAAAGGATCTCAGGAGCAGAAGTGTAAGAAAAGAACAACTTTATCACTTGAGACCTTGGGGAGAACCAGTCTTAAAATACACAATAGCAAGCTAGTGGGACCAAAGTGCTTAATAACAGTGTTAATCAGCTTTAGACCCAGATTTAACTCTGATGTGCACCTCACAAAGCGGTTTCCTTTTTCACTTGAGCAGAAAAGACAGATCTATGAGGCAGAAGTGAATGAGGGAAGTGTAACAAAGAATAGTGCTCCATTTGTACTAAAAACCTGACTGCTGCTACAGTCTTACACTTGTTTGTTGGAAGGGACATCTATAGACATGTATAGAATTCCTCTCTGAATTGGTGTGTTTATCTCAGTCAGAGCTAGGGAAACTTTGGTCCTCCAAATGTTTTAATCTACAATTCCCATATCCCCTTACCACTGGTGGTGCTAGGTGGGAATGATGGGAGTTGCAGGCCAAAAGACCTGGAAAATGAAAGGTTTTCCCCATCCCCAAACTTAGTCATCATCATAGGGATTAATCTATCACGTTCTTTCCATGCAGTGCTGTTCACTGGATCAGCTTCTTTAAGACTCTCTTTAGAGAGGTCATCCAGCAGTTGGAGAACTTATGTTGTCACCTCCATCCCCATACTGTTACTCTAAAAAGTGGCGGACCTTGAGGTCTACTAGCAGTGCCAGTGTCTCCTTATAATTTGGGGAATTATTCACTCAAAGGAGGCCTGTGAGAAGAAGGTAATGGCAGGATCTTTTCACCTGTGTACACCAGTACTAACTGTCAGGAGGGCTCAAGTTAAAAGTTAAGCATAGTATTGGGAATTAGCAGACACACAAGAAGTCAAACAGTCTCAAGAACCCTACAAGGCTATTGGAAAATGAAGCAAGAAAGGTTAGAAAGAGAAAGATTGGGTGGAAAGGGTGATAGTTACCAGTCCTGAAGCAGGTTAAAACAGAGTGGCTCAGACTGCAGCCCAAGGGTAGCACAGAGCACGGGAATCTGAGGGCCAACATGCAGAGTAACATGCTAATGTGCATCCAAAGTGCTACATACTACAAATTGCTGGGGTTGGAGCTAGGTTTTTACTACCCTGAAAGGGTGAGTGTTAATGGCTTTCTTACAGAGCAAACAAAAGGGGCCTGGAATGGGCTGATTGTCTCAACTGTACGTAACAAAACATTGATGGGAGTCCTGATAGCTTCTTAATGTCTTAGTTAGGTAAAGTGAATGGAGAAGGTCTCTGTAGGAAATGCACACAGCCAGGGTGCTCGCCTGCTGTACTTGGGCAGTTTTGCTACTATTGTAGTTGGAGGTTGAATCCTTGAAAGGATTATCCCAAACCCATTAACATCAGGGATTTACATCTAATCCTTTTGAATTTATGACCTGGCCATGTTGAGGTCTTCCTGACCTAGCACACACTTACCACATGTTTCCCAACCATAAGTGTCCAGTTTTATAAAATGATATTTCTCACCAATTTTGGTATCCAGAAGAAGGGTGTGTGTGTAAAGTATCATTAAAACACTCCGTCCCTGTGATATTGTTTGTTGGATACAAAACAGTTAATTTCTTTTCCTTTTCCTTTTTAATCCTCTTCTACTGGAATCAACATTTTGTTTGCTGTAGAAAGGTAGAGATTAGTACACTAAACAGAGCTTGACATTCATTATGGATTTCCGTTCAGACCTTGCTACAATTGGCATTCTTTCTGACACAGGAGCAGACTTCATCCTAAATTGTCCTCACTGAGAAGCAAAGCTTGATATATTGAGAATTAGATTGGATGCATGCTCTTAATGTAGGACAGGCCAGGATTTGCCTGTGGGATGTCCATAATACATTGAAAAGGAAATTGCCCAGACACGAGGGAAAATTATAGAATTGTTAGTCTAGGCATTCCAATCCATATACAGCAGGAACGCCCAGACTCAAGCATATGTCAAATGACTTAGGGAGCCTCAAGAGGAGGAGTGTGAAACTTTGTTGGGTCTGGGAGCCAATTTCACACTCACATCCCACTGCTGCCAAAGATCAGTGTCACAGCAACAAGCAGAAGGAGGACAAAGAAGAAGTCTATTTTCTCAAAAATTGCCTCTTTCTGCTAAAACAAGGAGAACACACTGCTGTTTTTAGTTGCCACACCGATAAAATTAAATGGTGTATTGCTGAATTTGGCAGCAGTGCTGGAGCACTGTGTATTCAATAAAAACTGGACACCCATGACCCATGGCCCATGTTCCTCACACATACTCAAAAAGAGCTGGGGAGTATCAGAGATGACTGGTGATTCCATAATTGCAGGGTAGATCTACCCTCAGTTTTAACAACTATTCTTCAGTTTTAGCAACTGCTCTGCCACAGTTTAAGAGACTGAGTAGGAGCTGTTCAGGTGCTGAAACTTAGTTGGGCACCTGCATAGTTCCCATACAGCCCAGAGCAAATGCAGCGGAGATGCCACTGAAACCAAAGAGCTTTCAATAAAGCTAAGAGTGGATTTCCTTCACTGCAGTTTTTGAGCCATCCACCTTCGCTGGAAGGTGTTAGTCTGAGGCCTAAAGAGAAACCATACAGAGAGAAGGCAGACAATGCAGACTGTAATTCAGGAGAAACCTCACCTGACGCTGAAGCCTTAGTAGATTTTCTAGGATCAAAGAAACCATAGTCTGACTAAGGTGTGGAGTTGCAATCAACCTTGTGAGGACATATCAAAACTCTAGCTTTGCTAGCTCCTGATAGTTAAACAGCCCCTGGGAAGTTCAAGAATAGAAATGGAGTTAAAGGAGTCTGAGAAGGGGTTAAGTTCCAGAGGTGAGAACATAAAAATACAAGAATACATGGAGAGCTCTGCTAGTTCATATCATGGGCCTATCTGGTCCAGCATTCTTTTCACATAGCAGCCAGCCAGTTACCTATCTGCAAGCAGAGCATTACTGCAACTGTACTGTTCATCTCACATTCCCCAGCAATTTTTTCAGAGACATACTCCTCCCTTTAAAACCATCCAAGTTTCTTTCCATCACCACACCCTATGTCAGTGCATTGCACATTTTAACTTTAGCGTGAATCTTTCTGAGAAAAATAATACGTGAGGCATGGAGCTCAAGACATTTTGCTGCCTGAGTTGAAGAACAAGATGGTGGTCCTTCCTTAGCCCAAATGCTAACAGGCATATCAAGATAGTGTTTTCTTCACCACATCTGAGGCAGCAGGCAGCCCTAGGGTCTCCTTGATAAGTTGTATGGCATACACAACTCTATCCTCCAATAGTGAGGAACATCCAAGAACAGCCAATGAATTGAACCTGATGCCCACCACCACCACCACCACCACCCCGCATCTGCCACCTGAAGCAATATTCTCTCTTTGTCTAATGGTATGGTTTACTTTGGTTGACAGTTCTATGGGGAATCAGTGACAAAGGACCTGCAAACTGAGATCTCTGTGAATAGGATTTTTTTCTCTAACAGAGAAATCAGCATGCATACCATAAGCTAACTAGAATCAATGGGATTAGACACACCAAATTCTCAATTGCAGTGTGGTTTTGTTGATGAAGGGAACATTTCAGAAGTAAAGGATGGTGAAAGTAAAAGTTCAGTTACATTGGCTCTTACGGGACCAAACTAGATGTGGTATTTGGTGTCTAAACAAAAATATATATAAATATATATCTGTTGTTGTTGTTGCTGCTGCTGTTAGGAATGTCAGATGTGTGGTAAATTAGATTTATTGACATGAATAGCTTTATGTGACTAGGTGAGTGAGTTAATTTAATCATGGTAGAAAGTGTCCTACCTCCCAAAATGTTGCAAATTGATCCCTTTTTTCCTTTCCAAGGATGTCAGATTTCAGGACTCATTTTAATGGAAAGAGAAGGAAGAGTTGCAAACTTTGTTTCGAAAAGATGGCTGCCATCAAAAATACTGTCTGATTATATCCATTTGGAAATGAAAAAAAAAAAGTTCCTCCAGTGGCGTAGCTTGGCACGAGCAGGGAAGGGGTGGGGGCAGGATGATGGTGTATGGGGGGCAGGCAAGGAGCAGCAGTGCCCCCAAAGAAGTACTGCCCAGGGCACACCACCCCCCTCCCCCATCCTTATACCACTATGTCCCTCTCCATTATGGATAGCAATTGGCAATCCTAAAATGATTGCATTATCAGCTGTTACGGCTGTTGTGCAGCATGGTCACTGAATTGAATTCTTATTGGCTGTAATCTTTCCCCCAGTTTTATCACCTTTTGAACTCACTGTTTACAGATTCTTCTGTCCTCTGTGTGTGTGTGTGCATGCGTGTGCACCTAACATTTCGTGCATCTGCTAAAGCCACAGAAAATTGTTTAATCTTTAAGGCATCACATGACTGTTTGTTTGCTGGAACAGATTAGCGTGGCTATCCCTCTGGACATGGTTTGTCATACACAGCCTATCTTCAGGGAGGTTGCTGGGGCACATGTTATGGATTTTTTTTTTTTTCATGGAAATAAGCCCCTTCTCTAGCCATTTCCAAATATTTTGCCGCCTGAAGCAAAGAATGAGAGATATCCTGCCTCTCACTTCATATCCAAAAGCCATGGAAATGTAACTTTCCTTAAATACCAGTGAAAGGGTGTAGCACCATCCATGGTTCCTGAAGGCATTGGGCTAGCTTAAAACATCCAGCAGGCCAAATCCTCCAGCAGCCTGTTCCTGCATCTCATCTTTTGCAAACAGAGCTCTCTTCTTCATGATATGTAATGGTAGGGCCAGCCCTGAGACCTTCTATGTTTAGTGGCATGTCTGCCTAGGTAAATGGTTAAATTTGTGATCAAATTCCCACCACATTCCATGTTATCCTATGTTCCCCTCTCCCTTCCCCTTTGCTCTGCTAAAACAGATGTTGGTATACTGAATTGGGTCTAATGCTGGTGCTTCTGTTGCTTCACTTAGCTAATTAAAATAACAAATCTTCACAGCAGCCTTCTTCAGATCCCTTCTTATCACCATAAACTAATTAAAATAACACAACTGGTGGCAACTCATTAAACATCAACCATATTTTTTATATAATTGCATACCTAAAGAGTTGCAGGGGAGGGAAAGAGAAGCTCTCAGAAGGAATAGCTGTACTACTGAATTTGGCCAGTGCAGAGAACTTTTGTTGGTTCATTTTTCTGTAATAAGTTAAAAAAATTTGATTTTCCCCTTAAACATAGTGAAGTAAAATTTGATTCTCTCCCCCCCTCCAGCTGCCAACATAAATTTGGCAAAAAGGATTTGATATTTTTCTTTAAAGAAAAGTAAGGCCATTTCTGCTGTTACCTCACTGGTAAACCCTGTCCCGGGGTCTACAATTTTGATATTAAAATATGATTCAATGTGCCTGAGAGGTCACCCGGATGGGCACATGGGCAGCAACGGTCGAACGATAGAAAACCAGATCAGGCCAGTAAAATCCTCAGTCACGTAGCCCCAGGAGACCTCAAGCTGTGCAAACCCACAGTAAACAAAGGGTCCTCAGCCACTGAGGAGCCAGCTTGAGGGAATTAGCATCTTTTCCCCAAGTTGAGCACCGATAGCAATAAAATCCTATCAGGCAAGGACCATCTACATAAATTCACACCACAACCCAATGCAACTGAAGATCTTGAAACTTTGGCAACACCTTGTGATCTCATCATGCAAAAGGAGTTGCCATCGTGCAGTTTCTTTTCCATTGCAACACCCATTGTTTTCCCCAGGAAAGAATTAGCCCTCCAGGTACTTTTTCTCCTACAAATAGTCCCTGTTTTTGAGAGTTTCTTTGGATCACTCCCAGTCATCCCAGCAGACCATTTCTCCATCTGTTGAGTAATCCCCTCAGCCCTCTCCGTGCTGAGCTCCACTTCTCCACTGTTTTTCCTGGACCAAGGACTTCAGGAAAAGTTGCAGTATTACCCCAGCTACAATCCCTTTAATAGTTCCCCTATCCAGTTTCCTCTCTTTTGCTTCTTAATAGGTCTTGAGTGACTGTGTGAGTGACTGCATTGGTGCGTGAGACTTTCATTCAATAAAATCATTTTATTGGACATCTTCGTTTGGTTTTTGGCTTGGCCTGACCCCATAAAAACTGAGTAAAAAGACCTCTCTAGGTTACCCTGCCTCTCGCATTGCTATTGCTCTTGCTCTTGCTCTGGCTAGTTTCCATTCCCTATCACATGGAGCACATTAAGGCATTCCCCAAGGGACCCCAGAAACCAGGGTAACACCACACCAAGCTGTTATAGTGCTATTATTCCACTTTCAACATCCCATGGAATTCTGAGGCCAAAGAGCACTCTGACTGAGAATTCTAAATGCCCCTCCCTAAACTGCAAATCCGAGGATTTCATATGATGTTGAAAGTGAAATAATAACACTATAACAGTGTAGTGCAGAAATGGCCTTATGAGAATGAGGCCAAAAGCAAAACAGGCAGATTGGGCTGTTCTTAGACAAGTAGCGGCATGAAGGCCTGCCCTGATTTCTTACAGTAAACATATAAATAAAATCTATTCCTAAAATTGCTCTTGCTAATACGCCCAGAATTTCCCATTATCTCTCAATAATTATGCGCCAGGTTTAAGGAGTATTTTTGCCCAGTGATAGATGATGGATGGATGGATGGATTTAAAAAAATAGAATTGCAAATACACACACACACACAGTTATAAATTGTCTTTGATACTTTGCTTGAGCTTTTTCCTGTTCTAAATGTTAGCATTCATCTCAGGTAATAATGTTCCTACGCATTTAGGCAGTGGATTTAGTCATTTATTTACTGCAAGGCCTTCACTTTAATTGGTTCTTTCTTGTCTTTCCCTTTTCTTACCAGTTCCCCTAGAGAAAATGGTCTTTGACTGTTCTGAGCTGAGCTCAGCTTCTTTCTGAGTCAGACCTACTTTTATAGGGCTCTCCTTTGTGTTCCCTAAGTGACATTGTTGTTTTTCTTTCCAAGGCGCACAATTAGTATTTGTCCACTTTCTTCACAGTATCTCTTTTGCAAGCAGTGCTTTCCCATTCCTTAAGAGTATAAAACTGTTGGAAGCAAAAAAGCAGGCTCCAGTGTCTCCAAGTCTACAATTTATGTTGATAATCAAACCTACCCATCTCCCTTTCTCTTTACTCCCTGATGGAGATTTTCAGCTTTTGAAATATAGACTGGAACTCAGTAAGGCGGTTGCAGATGTGTAGCCTAGAGTTATGTATTTGTGACTGGTTCATATTAATCCTTACATAGCTGCTAGTTTAGGGATCCTCCAGTCTCATTTGCTAGCAGGCAGCCACAACAATTGATGGGGTCTGTTCCCCTGTCAATCAGGAAGCAGCTAACTGACATTGCTACCACCACTTGCACAAGCAGTCTCCAACATGAAGGACCCTGCTTCTAGGGATTGCTTGTGGAGGGTGTTGGAATGTCCATCAGCTGCTTCTCAATCAACGGGGAACAGACCCCCATTGCTCACAGTGGCTGCTGCCTGGTGGGGATTGGGAGGGTCAGTCTAGGAGACACTACATAGTTATGGAATTCTGCTGGTTACACATTCGTAACCTTCTTAGTGCATACCAGCCATATTCTATTAAAAATATTGAGGCATAAATAAGGGTTAAGGAAGAAATAGCTAGCTTCACGTAACTAATAATGTCTAATTAGTTCCTTTCCCAAATAACACAGTTATAACACATTATATTATGACAATTTAACAAGGGATAACTTCACTCTTTTTGTGGTGAAAGATTTTGTTGCTGTTATGGAAGTGGGGGCCCACTAAATGGTGCAGAAAGAATGTCATAGGATCCAGGTGTTGACTTTTACTGTGTTCTATACTGATGAATGAAAAGGACTCATCTTTTTTTTCCCTATAAGGAAATAATTTAAGGTTTCTGTTTACTTTTGCAGAACTGGAAAGCATGCATTTCTTTTTAAAAGTTATAACTATAATGGCAAATAACACATTTGGGGCCATAAAAATACAACTGTAACCATACCTTTTCAACCAACTTTTAATATCAGTATGCATTCCAAGAATTCTAAAAGACTATAAGAGCCCTGCTAGATCAGCTGCAGGGTTCTGTCAGACAGGCATCTTATTTCCAGTAGAGCTTCATGGACTTATTTTTCAGATTCTTCCAATAGTGGGGTGCTCCCAACTCAGATGAGTTTCTAACAAAATTGGGTTTGTTCTGGCAATTTAAGGAGATGTCTGATTTAAACTAGGATTCTCTGAAGCAAACCAAATCCAAACTTAACACTCCTGATGATTCATTAGCAGTTTGAATTCAGAGGGATGAAAAGACCACTGTCTTACAAAAAAGATACATTTAGAAACTGTACAGCTTATAAAAGCCACTCGCAGTTTGGGAATTATCCTGCACAAATTTAACAGGTGTCTTTTGTACAGAATACAGCATGTTCTGCACAGAAAATAATGGCTGGCATAATGGCACTTACAAATGCATAAAGTCCCAGTCTCTTTAATTTGGCAGCAAACTCTGGTTGGTAGATCTCAGAGTTTTCTTTAAAAAATCAAAGTAGATCTTGCAAACCTGAAATCTGCACTCCAGTTTGAAGGCACCGGGTTTCAAGGAAATATTAGTTGCCTGGTGCCAAAGAGAGTGAAACTCAATTTTGAGCTCAGTTTTGCCACCATGTACAAAATGGATGCTTATTGCAAACACAACTTGCATATTCACACCTGTTTTCTACTACCATTAGGATACACAATTACCTATTTAGAATGGCTAATTAAGTTAGGTTTGCATATGGATTTAGTGTGCTGTTATCTTTGCACACATAACTGCATGTGCATGACCGAATCATTTATGCATACTGTGACATGTGACATTACTAATGAGATGGGAAGTCTGTAATTGGTAAAAAGCTAGAATCACACATCAGCCTCCCACACACACACCTATTGGCATCATAAGTTGTATCTGCAAGTCAGATGCCATATTGTCACAGAGACCTAACATGTGGGCCAATCTTATGCATGTTTACTCAGAAGTAAGTTCTGGTATATGTTTGCCTGGATTTCTCTCATCAGTTAATATGAGCTTACCAGTAAGAACTGATGAATCTATTACTTTCATTTTATGTTGCTTTTGGTTTTCCAGAATTCAAGATTTTATAGTCTTGAGTTATTTCCACTGAGTTCACTACCAACAATGGATATTTAGAGAAGTTCATATCAAAAATGAAGCAAACATAAATCTCATCTGTCTGCATTGACCAAATTCAATTGGTATACGTATTCCCAACATGCAAAGCAAAGATTAGGAGCCTTCAAGGGGGAAAAAGTGGCAGCAATCTTTATTCAAGATGTGGATTTTGTTTGTTTGTTTGTTTTAAAAATTTGTACTTTCCAAATCTGCAACTTGCATCATAAATTCAACAGAAAGCATCAGTAAAAATAAAAGAACAATATTCCAGCTAACACTGGAAAACAACATTGAGCATGGTTCCATTGCTTGCTTCTTTCCATTCAAAATTTATCCTACCCTTTGATCCATCCCATCTAACAGCACCATCCACCTGAATGTATACATATCAAGTGGCATCTTGTAATGGATTTACAGGTTTAATTTATATTCCATCTTTCTTCCATCATGGGATCCAGTGCTGTTTACAACATCTGAACAAAAAAACCACAGTATCATTTAAAATCTTTGCTCAGGAAACAGCTGACTGGCATTGCCACCTGTTCCATCAATGAGCGCCAATGCAACAGACAGAAACAGGTCCCCTTTCACAATTCCACATCATGCAAGAGATTGCTCATATGAGGGGGGTGGGACCATCAGATAGCTGCTTTCCAATTGACAAGGAACAGATCCCCATCAATCACAGTTGTTGCCCCCTGGTAAGTGGAGATTAGGGAACTTTCATGGTCTCAATGTAACTTCTAAACTGGGGCTCTGTAGAGATTGTGAATACAGAGCAGTCATGAGTACATAACTCCAGATTATATACATTCATAACCTAGGACTGCTGCCATCCTTGTGTGCATAAATGAGCAGACATCAGAACTGGAATTAGGAAAGGAGAACAGAGTGCAACACCTCTCAATTCTTCTTAAATTACCAAGAGGGAGACATTATTTGAGAATGTGAGAGACCATAGAGTTCCACTGGCTACATGGAGGGGGGGAGTGGAGCAAATCTGTACTGCACTCTTAAGCTGACCCATTGTATTATGGGCAATTGGAGAAGTGCTTACATAAAGGGGTACTGGGATCCTTCCTTTCACAAGCATGCAAAGAGTACTCCAACAGGATTCCAGCCACCATCAAAAGCATGAGTGTTTTCCCAAATCATGCAGGAGTAATGAAAGAACTAGGAAGATATTATTCCCTATCAAAATCCAATGTGAAAGCATTTCCTAAACAGTATCACTGTCCATATCTTGGCTGGGGATGGAAGGAAAGTTCCACAGATTCATATCCTCCTAAGTACCTCGAATGTCTGTTCTAGATATTCCTGGAATTTATAACTGTATCTTTAAAAAGTAAGAAACTTTTTATAATACTTGTACACATACACACATATTAGGCCTCTATGTCGAAGTGATCCCATAGAAATTGATTCAGTTGTTATGTTCTCTAAGGAACTGAGCAGCTTGAGTGTATGCTAACAGTTTTGTTGTGTTTCTCTATGTCATTATCAAAAACAAGATACTCATGAAATGTAAATGAAAAGAGAAGTGCTCATCAGTGGCATAATGTTTCTTAGCATGTGGTTGATCTAGAGAGTTTTGAAGAATTTGGTCTTCCTATATGAAATGACCTTGACTCTGGCCCTTTCCACAGCTTACCTTTTCTCGGCACTGGGGAGTGGGGATTACGCAAGCAGCCTCTTGCAAGAGGGTCTCGCCTCCCCACTGCTTCGGCTCTGCAGGTGTTGCTGGTCGGCCGGCGGGCAACATGAGGGCTCTGCTTCTTCCTTCCGAGGTGCAACCAGGCATTTTTCCAGGCTGTGCTGCGGGGGAAGTGTGAGCGCCACGGCTACGGAGGCTCCGCACACACGGTAAGTGCACACAGGGCCCTGGAGCGATGCACGATTGCGCACCATTTTCGGCTACAAAGCTGAAAATGAAATAGGGTGTGACCAGCACCTGTTGGCCCTGGCAGCATCGTGTGATTGCGAGGACGTCATCTGAAACGCTGCTCACAATCGCACGACGCTCTGGAGGCCCTTTCGCATGCGAATAGGGCCTCTGTCTCTTTTGAGGCTCATAAGCAGCTCTGAACTTAGCTGTCCTCCAGGTTTCACACTTCTGTGAATTAAGTTATGCCATTCTTGTTAGTGAAACTGCTACATTGGCTGCTATTACCTTTCCAAGCCTAGTTCAGCCAGGAAATCTGAAAGCCTGTCTTCTTCCATGTTGAATCTGTCTAAAATATGTGTTCCCCATCTTAAAGCTAATGGCATGTCCCACTTTCTAGAGAGGTGAGGTTGACAGGCATGAAGGACTGACCCAGTGTGGCACAGTGGTTTGAGTGTTATACTACCACACTGGAGACCAGGGTTCAATTTCCTGCTTGGCCTTGGAAACTCGCTAGGTGACCTTGGGTGCCTCACACTGTCTCAGCCCCAGAAACCCCTGTGATAGGTTCACCTTATGGTCACCATAAGTTGGAAACAACTTGAAGGCACACAACAACAGCAACAGCAATAAGAATATTGTGAATCAGTGTCCTCTCTGTAGAACCTCTTTCTCAAGCAACTTAGGCTAGCCTTTTCTCTAATATCCATTAGGCAGCTGGTTAAGCCCAGGGATGGGCAAATTTGTCAGCTTCACTTCTTCCAGCATTCTGACTTTTGATAAATTCTGGTTGACAATAAACTGAAAGAAAAAGCCCACACATCCTTAATTGAGATGGGCAAATTTATCCATTTCACTCCTGCCCCATTTAAATGCTGCGAATTTGGATAATAAAAAACAAAGTCAAATTTAATCTGTCTCTAATATTCCATTTTGGGGCAAGATTCTGGAATGTGTGATAGCCTACCATCTCCAAGGGTTTCTGGATGAAATGGATTATCTAGATCCATTTTAATCTGGCTTCAGGCCTGGCTATGTGACAGAGACAGCTTTGGTCACCTTGGTTGATGACTTATGCTGGTAATTAGATGGGAGAATGTGTCCCTGTTGGTTCTGCTGAATCTCT
The DNA here is from genome assembly GCA_030412105.1 of Cyclura pinguis. Taxonomy (NCBI): domain Eukaryota; kingdom Metazoa; phylum Chordata; class Lepidosauria; order Squamata; family Iguanidae; genus Cyclura; species Cyclura pinguis. The sequence goes on from CM059599.1 coordinate 208,360,242, forward strand.
AATCCACTTTTGATGCAATCAACCATGGTATCCTTCTGGGCCAACTCTTTGGGATGGGACATGGGGGTAATGTCAGGTAGCGGTTCTGGTCATTACTGGAGGTTCAAATTCAGAAGGCAGAGCTGGGGGACTCTTGTTCAACTCCTTGGCCATTAGCCTGTGGGGTCCCTCAGGGTTCTGTTTTGTCTCCCATGCTGTTTAACATCTACACAGAACCTCTAGGAGAGGTCATCTGGAGTTTTGGGGTTTGGTGTTAGCAATATGCTCATGACACCCAACTCCACGTCTCCTTTTTATCTGATTCCAAGGAAGCTGTCGTGGTACTGAACCAATGTCTGTTGTTGGTGATGGACTGGATGAGGGCAAACAAATTGAAGCTTAATCCAGACAAGACAGAGGTGCTCCTGATCAATCAAAAGGCAGATCTGGGAATAGGAATTCTGCCTGTGCTGGACAGTGTTACACTTCCTCTGAAATCTCAAGCTTGCAGCTTGGGTATTCTCCTACACTCAACTCTGAGCCCGGATGTCCAGGTTTCAGCAGTGGCCAGGAGTGCATTTGCACAGTTAAAACTTGTGCCCCAGCTACACCCGTTCCTTAAGACATCAGATCTGGGTACAGTGACATGTGCCTTGATTATACCTTGTTTGGACTACAGTAGCTCACTGTATGTGGGGCTGCCTTTTGAAACTGTTTGGAAACTTCAACAGGTTCAAAATACTGCAGCCAGAATGCTGACCAGAGCAATTCAAGGTGCACCTAACTCTCTCGTTAAAACAGCTTCACTGGCTACCTATTTGTTTCCAGGCACAATTCAAAATGCTGGTCATAGAATCATAGAATCATAGAGTTGGAAGAGACCACAGGGGCCATCCAGTCCAACCCCCTGCTATGCAGCAACACACATCAAAGCATTCCCAATAGATGGCCATCCACCTTCTGCTTAAAAATCTCCAAAGAAGGAGGCTCCACCACACTCTGAGGCAGCATATTCCACAGCTCGATGGCTCTGACTGTCAGGAAGTTCTTCCTGAGGTTCAGGTGGAATCTCCTTTCCTGCACCTTGAATCCATTGCTCTTTGTCCTAGTCTCTGGAGCAATGGGAAACAGCCTGCTCCCTCCTCAATATGACATCCCTTCACATATTTAAACATGGCTATCGTGTCCCCTCTTAACCTTCTCCTCTGCAGACTAAACATACCCAGCTCCCTAAGCCGTTCCTCATTGGGCATGGCTTCCAGGCCCCTCACCATTTTGGTCTCCCTCCTCTGGACACACTCCAACTTGTCGATATCCTTTTTGAATTGAGGTGCCCAGAACTGGACACACTATTCCAAATGAGATCTAACCAATGCAGAATAGAGTGGTACCACTATCTCACTCAATCGAGACAGCATACTCCTACTGATGCAACCAAGAATCGTGTTGACTTTCTTGGCTGCTGCATCACACTGCTGACTCATGTTCAGCTTGTGATCTACCAAGACTCCTAGATCCCTTTCACTGTATTTCTCTTGTTTGGATGGTTTACTTTTACTTTTAAAAGTTACCTCTGTAACTGTCTTGTTCATGTTGACTTGCCTAATTCCATGAAATATTCTTGATTTATTAGTTAGCCAGCCATGTGTGATTGGGCATGACTTATAAAACCCCATATGGTTTAAGTCCAGAATATTTGAAAGACCATATGTCCCTATACAAATCTGCAAGAGCCCTAAGATCTGCAGGGGGAGGCTTTCTCTCAGTCCTGCTACCACCCCAGGCTCGCCTGGTGAGAACACAGGAGAGAGCCTTCTCAGGGGCTGCTCCACCCTCTGGAACTCCCTTCCTCAGGAACCTGGGCTGGTCCCCTCCTTGCTCTCCTTTCACCAGCAGGCAAAAGCATTTGTATCTAAGCAGGCTTTTAATAAGTATGCAAGAGGGCTTTTAAGTTATCAAGTTTTTTTAAAAAAATAGAAATTTTAAAAATTTTATAGATATAGATATAGATATAGATATATATTTGATGTTTTTAATTGTCTTATTAATGTTTTTAACTTTTTGGAAGCCACCTCGGGTCCCACTCTGTAAGAAAGGCAGCATATAAATATAGTAAATAACTAACTAAATAAATATCTGTCAGTTTCACTTCCAGCTATTCTCTGGAATGTTTCTTTTTAAAGAAACTAGTTGTGTTATTCATTATATTGATCACTCAACAGATCATTATTTGCAGTTAATGTAAGCCAGAAAATAACTTGTTAGTTTACTTGTTTCTAGCACATTGCCAGTTGCTGCTGCTATTGTATTGAGAAATACAGGGTCGTGCTCTCTTCTGCTTCCTTCATCTGTATGCATCAAGTTTCTGGATAGAGTCCCTACCTAGACTCCCCATGTCCCACCTGCACAGACACAATATAGCAGCTTCCATGGCTGTCCCATAGACTTCACACAGATGCTTGAGGGAGGAGATACAGAAATAGTAATTCATTCACTTCCTTCCCCATAACCCTCTCCTCCTCAACAATTGTTCTAAATGTTATGCCTGGGCCAGAAAGAGGAGTACAGAGAATCAAACCTCCTCTCCTTCTCTGAACTCTCTCTTATAGCTTACAACCCAACAAGTGTGCACTCTGTGCTGCTGTTTAGGGTAGCCCGCTTGAAAAGTCAGCTCTGTCCCTTCCACTCTCTTCATTTACTCACATTGACTCTCTCTTTCTCTTTCTGGCTGAGGCAGAGCTCTATCTAGGGTGACCGCAAGCAGGACATGTGCCCCAGGCACCAATGCCAGGGAAGGTCCCAAAAAAGCTGTGCATGTAGGGGTGGGGGTAGGGGTAAGAAGGTACGGTGCAACTTTCATGCTTGCCATAGGTGCTATTTATGCCAGATAAACCACTGGGCTGAGGCAAGAATCTTTTTGTTGTGATCAGAATAGTGGGTGCTGGTTTTCTTCTGGCAGCTCTCTATTTTGAGAACATTTGTGACATTATTGCTTTTAAGAAAATTCACAGATCTACAAAATACTGAATGGAGCAGAATGGAGGGGAAATGAGAAATTGGCAAGGACAAGAAACATATACAGCCAGCCCTCAACTTTCATGAGTTTTACTTTCAAAAATTGATTATTCATGAGACTGTACCTTTCCCTTACTGGTCTCCAAGTCTTTCCCTGGTCCTCATCCTAGGTCATTAATACAGTTGCAAATATCATCTGGGCAGAAGTAGCAGGGAATTGATGCACCCAGCAAGTGGCATGTGGGCTGAGGGAGGTAAACAAAGCAAACCAACAAGCAAGAGGGAAAGCAAGCAGATGGGCGAGCGAGCAGGCAGGTAAGCAGTGAGCAGAAGCCTTCTCAGTCACAGACCACACGACCTATGAGCTGAAGGAGGCTGTTGACCAGAAAGAAGAGGGAGAGGAGAATGAGCCACTGCCACTGTCACCAGCCCTGCTGTGGCTGCTGCAAAAATCTCCTTTCGTGTCAGCACCCTTTCTCCTCGAGAGAAAGATGATGACCCTAAAGGAGATCTCTTCAGCAGTGTCATTGTCCTAAGAGACAGAAGAGGCAGAAGTGATGAAGTTGCAGTGGAGGCAGGCTGGAAGCAAGGCAGAGATGGCGGAGGGATTAAAATATTTGTGTCTTTTCCATGTTCACAGGAAAAAACACAAATATTTTAAGCTCCCCTTCCAAAAAAAATCTGCATCCCTAACTCTCACAAATGTTGAGTGCCAACTGTAGATTGCCCTATCATCCTGTAATTACTAGACACTATGCGTGCAAAGAAATATAAATTGTTATCTATTGGGAGAACTGTCTGTGAAAGCAGTTGGTCAGTTCTTTAAATCAGCAACAGTATGATTCAGGATCACTCTTGCCCATGGTGGGAAGTTAAAATGGCAGCCCCACTAACAGAGAAGAAGGTCTTCTTTGCCAATACCCTGCTTCAATGGGGATCTTTCTTCTCTTCTTTTGACCTGCTGTTTCCCCTAGCTCCTGTTTTTTCCAAGCCTGGGGTTCTCAGAGTTTCTGTGACATCAGAGCAGGTCAGCCATTGGAAGTGAGTATTTTAAAAAAATGAGGTGAGTCTTGAATGAATCAGTTGCTTCTGATTTTCCTTCCTGGCTGAACATTTTATCAGTCATGCCTACCCAAGACAGGAAACCCACATTCCCATCTCATAACATAGAACAAACATAAATGCAGAGCAGGTGTTGTGGTCTCCACGGAGCTGGGAAGGTTAGCTAGCAAGGGTTGTCTTTAGCTCTTAATGAGGTGCAACTTGTTAGGGATTAGATGTCAATTACCCTTGAAAGTCTATGTTAGTACTTCAGCTCACATTGGGTGGTGGGCCAGAGGCTTGGGGATAAGCCTCAGGTATGAGCAAGCATTGGAATTAAATCCTGGTCCATTTTCAATCAAGGGCCTCTCCTTCCAGATGAAGACAAAACAGATCATTGTTTAGATACCAGCATTGGGTAATTCCCATTTCCTTCCACTTCAAATACATATGAATGTTCCCTTCACCATTAATATTCATTATTCGCTCTCAGCCATTCTCAGAGAGTGCATCAGAGGTCTGCATTCATTAACATGCTAATTGAGCAATCCTTCCCAGTGGAGTTTCTAAAACTAACAGTAAACAGACCTGGTTAGCTCAGTCGTCTTCCATTCTTTATTAATAGTACAGACGTGTGTGGAGATCAGTCACCTGGGATCAAGAAATCTGTCAATTTTGTTTTTATTTCAGTTTTCATGTTTTCATTCTTAAAATCATTAGATTCCATTTCCCCATCAATTTTCAATTTTTAAAATAAAAATAAAAACTGTATTAATTTTCCTGTACATTTCTCCAATTATATGACTGCATGCACAATTCTGTATAGTATTTTTGTAAGCATGTCTCCTTGAAGTAGTTCATCATATACCTTATTTTCATAGACTATGCATTGTTATTTATATGTTTCCTAGTATAATATTGCCTATGGGGCATGTTCTAGATACTCTTCTTAATTAGACACATAGGAGCTACCTATCTAATTTTACACTTCTTGGTTCATGCAAGATGGTTGGATCAAGAAAGCTTAATCTGTATTCTCCTGTCCCAGGCCACACTGGGAAATTCTGCATGCAGAAACTATATGGAGTAGATGTTTACTTAGCAGCTTCTTACACTAGCACCTCATAATTCTGGTGTGTGGGAAGGGACCATTTGATCTTCTCATTTTTATGGTTGCTCTGTAAGTGTATAAGCCATGCTGTGAGGGACATGATCACATGGTTGTTGATTCCACTCCACAACGGCTGTAGAGATCCAGTGTGCTGCAGTAGTCAGAATGCTGAGCTGTGATGTAGGAAATCTGGGTTCTAGTCCCTGCTAGCCATGAAACTCACTGGGTGATCTTGGGCCAGATGCTCTCTCTTTTTTTTTTGGCCTGTGCTATGTCACAGGGTTGCTGTGAGAATAAAATGGGATGGAAGAGAGCCATATATTCCACATTGAGCTAATTGGAAAAAAGGCAGGATATAAATAAATAACTGTTAAACTGAGTATTAAAAGAAATTGGGACCCTTGGGTTGCATATGGCAACCAGGGTCTTTTATGCAACCCAAGATCCCACAACCTCCTGAAGGACCATGCCACCATTTTCAGGGAGCAATTGCCACAAGCTGGTAGATCACCAGTACTGGTTGTCTATTAGATAGCAAAAACGCATACAGCAACCCCTACAGATACTGAAAAACGACCAACAAATTCCCCTCTCAAAAAAAAAAATGTAATTTCAAAAGTGCTGTTAGAGGTAATTGATGAGGACCAGAACGGTTTTCTACCAAAAAGATCTTTGAGAAATAACATTAGAACGGTCTTAAATGTAATCGAATACTATGAAAAGCATAATGAATGGAAAATGGCCATGATATTTGTAGATGCGGAGAAAACTTTTGACATGATCAGCTGGCCATTCATGAAGACAGCGGTTAAACAGATGCAGGCAGGAGAAAAATTTGTTGCATGGATTGAAGCAATTTACAGCCAACAACAAGCTCAACTGGTCATAAACGGTGAAAGAACACAAATGATAGAACTGCACAGAGGTACGAGACAAGGGTGTCCCCTGTCTCCTCTGCTGTTTATCATGACAATAGAAATACTTAACAATGCTATAAGAGAAGACAAAGAAATAAGAGGAGTCCAAATTAAGAAATATCATTACAAGTTAAAAGCTTTCACTGACGATCTGGTCTTCTTATTGGATGAACCAGGGAAATGTATTGAAAAATTGATTACTACAGTTCAAGAATATGGAGAATTCTCTGGTTTGAAAGTTAATAAGGAAAAAACAGTCTTCTTAACCAAAAATATGACTGAAAGAGAAGAGATGGAATTAGTACAAAAAACAGGATTCAATAAAAGATAAAAGGTAAAATATCTAGGTATTTGGATAGCCAAAAGAAACAATGAGTTATTTCAAAATGATTATGAAAAAAAATGGAAAGAAGTAACAAAAGACTTGGAAAGTTGGACCTCCATGCGTTTGTCAATGATGGGGAGGATAGCTGCAATAAAGATGATTGTTTTGCCAAAAATGAACTTTTTGTTCCAAAATCTTCCTATAATAACGAACATGAAACCTTTCATACAATGGAAGAGAGAACTAACTAAGTTTATATGGCAAGGGAGAAAACCTAGGATAAAATGGAATACTATGACAGACTTAAAAAGCAGAGGAGGAATGGGACTACCAGACTTTCAAATACACTATAAGGCCGCGGCTTTCACGTGGATAAAAGACTGGGTAGACCTACAAGACACGAGAATGTTGGCACTGGAGGGAGCAGACCTGAGGATGGGGTGGCATGCCTATATGTTTTACTATAAAACAAAAATAGATAAAGACTTCACACATCACTTTATCAGAAAATTGCTTCTGAAAATTTGGGAGGATTATAAAACTAAAAATGTACGGCAGCTCCCCACCTGGGTCTCACCGCAAGAGGCTTTTTTTGGCAGATGGACGGATACAGATAAATGGTTGCGATATGACAATATAATTGAGAGATCAACGTCCAACAACTTTAAGATTAAAACAAGAGAAAAACTAGAACAAGAGGGAATAACATTAAGTTGGTTTCCTTACAGACAGTTAGCAGAAAGGTTTCAGAAGGATATAAAAACATATGGAATTGAACTTAAAGAGAAAACTGGAGTAATTAAATGGCTGTTCGAAAATCCGCCTCATTTACTTGCCCAAATATATCAAGAAATACTACATCAGGAGAGGCAAGAAGAAACAGTAAAGGCAACAATGATTTCATGGGCACAAAATATCGGACATTCAATACAATTAGAGTCTTGGGAGCAGAGCTGGAAAAAAACACAGAAATTTACAGTAGCACAGAATTTGAAAGAGAACTATTACAAGCTATTTCATAGATGGTACATGACACCAGATAAATTAAAAAAGATTTATAATACAGGTACTGGACAATGTTGGAAATGTCAGAATGAGGTCGGTACGATATATCACATGTGGTGGACATGTCCTAAAGCTAAGAAATATTGGACTGAAATACATAACAAAATATGTGTATTAATGAAAGTACAGTTTGCTAAGTTACCAGAATTGTATTTGTTAAATATGACTGATGTATTAGAAGGTACTGGTATAAAGAAGTACTGGAGAATATTACTGTACATGATAACAACAGCTCGTATTGAATATGCAAAGATGTGGAAAACTCAGTAAATACCCACATTAGAACACTGATTGAAAACAAAAATGCTGATATGGTCTCTCAGAGATTAAAAGGGAAATCAGACGAAGAGATACAAAAAGAATGGCAAATTGTAATGGGTAATTGCTGGGTACCATCAGATGGAAATCTGTGATTCATGATTTAAGATAAATTATGAGGGGGCTACAGGATATATATCATGAAGCAGAAATATGGAGATGGAAATGCAAGAATCAACAAGTAATAATAGCACTAAAATGTAGTACAATATTTTAAGCATGTTAAGAAATATTGATAATGAAATCTAGATCAGTGTGGAAGATCAGAAATATTTCAAATAAGTTGACAATTATAATTGTTTGTTTTATATCTGAATTTGAATAAAATGATTATATAAAAAAAATGTAATTTCCAGTCCTATTTATGAGGATGGCTGATTTTCAGGTGGTTTGGCCTGGTGGCGCAGTGAGTAAATGCCAGTACTGCAGCCACAAGGTTGTGAGTTTGATCCTGCCAGGTTCCAGGTTGACTCAGCTTTCCATCCTTCCACAGGTCAGTAAAATGAGTACCTAGCTTGTTGGGGACAATTAGCTAACACATTGTAAACCCCTTAGAGAGCAATTAGCTGATAAGTGATATAGAAGTACACATGCTATTGCTATTGCTATTGGTCTTCCATGGGGACATGGCACAATAACTGGCCTACACACCTCCACAGTTCCCCAACTCACAGTGTAAAACAATACTAGTCGATGCATACAAGATAGATACATGTCACCTGAAACTAACACAGGCCTAAAGATATATGGACCTCAACTTTTCTCCATATTTTTAAGCTCTTTTTATTTTATTTTATGTGAAGGAGGAAGATTCATGTGATGCACACAAATTCGCTCTACCATAGGGCTCTCTACCTATTTTGGACTTCCAGTCCAGTCCAGTCACTATAGCCAATGGTATGTCAATTACAGTTGAAAACATCTCAAGGGCCAAAGATCCCCTACTCCTGCTGTTTGGAAAGTTTCATTACTGAAACTGAAATGGTATGGAGTGTAGCATGGTTTATATGTATCAGTCATTTAGTTCTGTTTATATGGGATTGTCTGACCCAAGCTTTGAGACTATATTGCACTGGCAATGACCAATTCTCAGCTGTTTTTCTTCCACCTCAAAACAGCCCTTTTTCTGGTTCACTTGTGTTTCAGTGGCAAGGTGAAATTCTTCATGGTGGGGAAAGAACTGGTATGGCCTAATTTTTTTTTTCCAGAAAACATCCTTTTTCTGAGGTGCTTTTTCAAAGTTGGAAATTTCAAAATGGCTACATCCTTACTATTATAGAGGTCACTGCTGCCTGTGCTGGCTAGGGGTAATGGGATTTACAGTCCAATATGCAAAGGGTCACATATTCATAATCCCCACCCCCAGAACGGTGTGAACATATTTTTGCAGAGCTTGAGAAAGTTACTTTTTAGATTATGGCTCCCAACAGGGCTTTCTAAATAGTATGTCACGACACATTAGTGTGTCACCTGCAGTGTGTTGGTGTGTCAACTTTCCAGCCAAGAAAGATGGCCCCCCTCACTCAAGCCTGGCCCACTGCTGTCGCTCTTGCTGGGGCTTTTCCTGGTAAGGGCAACAACAGTGGGCCTGGATTGGCTGGGGGCTGTCTTTCCACCCCCAGATACACCTCTGGGTACCTCCGGTTTGCTGTGTCGTGAATGATGCATGTCGAAAAAGTGTCACCAACATCAAAAGTTTGGAAAGCTCTGGTTCCCAGGATAACCAAGCTATGCTGCCTGAGGATTCTGGGAGGAATAGTCCAAAACAGATAACTTTGGTAACACTATAAAACTGTTATAATAGCTGGATTATAAATCACAATCAAGAGGAAAGTCGCTTTTACAGTCCAAACTCCTTTGAGTGTTAAAGGATACATTTGATGTCTGACACATAGACATTTCAGAAACATCCTCTGAGAAATCTTAACTGCTAATATTCATACCATTTCTCCCTCTCTGTTCTCATTCTGGAGAATGCAATTTAAACTTGACATGTAAAATTGATCTTAAACAGCTGAGCCTGACATTCATAGCCATTTCATTTTAAAAAAATAAGAAGAAAATCCCAATTGTAAGCAACCGGTGGCAGTCGTTCAGTAGCAACGAATTCCTGGCAAGGTTCTTCTACTACTATAAGTAGAGATATTTAAGAAAATAAATAAAATAAAATTACTCAGCATTATTGCTAGCCATGGCCAACAGAAATATTTGATTCTGAGACCGGTGCAACCAGAAATCTACTTGAGATGTCCTTCAAAAAGCAAAATGATGGATTCAAGGGGACATGAAATAGAAAACTAAGAAGATGGGGTCTGACTTTGATACTTGCTTAGTATGATAGAGTAATTTACTTGCCATATAGATCTCTCAGTGAAAGAGGAAAAGAGAGGGGGAGAAAAAGGAAGCTGTAATGTGTCACCTTATCTAAATAAGGAACCTGTCATTCCTGAAATGCTCTTTAAACTATGATAGATGTTCTGAGTCAAGGGGAAAAAGGGATTTTTGCCCCAGTGAAAGGAGATCCTTTCAAACAGGAAAGTTTACAACAAGTCCTTATTTCCCCGCTGAAGATGGATGAGCAAGAACAATGAAGAAATACAATTGAATTGTTTATTACTGAGAAGATTGTGTAATTTGACTTGCATGGTGTCTTTCAGTGTAGAAGTACACAGCTGTATCATCAGTGCAGAGACTATAGCTTAGGAATGTGTTTTGAACATTAGTAGTTCAAATAACATCCAAAGGCCACAGACTTTTATTGCCTTTTTCTTTTTTATGATTTTACTTTGATGGTAGGGATGAGGGAGAGCACAATATTTGTCCTTTTTAAAGAAAAGAAACGAAGGCTCTTTCACTATACACAGTTAGAGTGCTACGATATCACCATAATTCCTATGTTTCTATCCTATGGAATCCTGGGATTGGCAGTTTAGGGAGAGGCATTTAGAAATCTCAGCCAGAGAACTCTAACTAGAAACCCCAGGATACCATAGCAGCCCTCCACGACAGTTACAGAGGAATCATAGCAGTATAATTTTATAGTATGGCAGGGATGTATGTATGGGAAGGGGAAAGGTTAGCCATTAAGGACTGAAATAAACAGAACAGAATCCTAGCAAAGAGGAAAAAAATGTGGTTTTGAATCGATTAACCAGAAATCCTAAACACAATGGAATGTGGGACTGAGAATTCTGGGCCTGGCAACTTCTTGCTGTTTGAATGTGGGTCAGCTATTAACTCCTATCACCGTTCACAAGTGGCTATACCATCTAGGGGTTATGGCTGTTACAGATGAACAATATCTGGCATGCCACAAGTTGCTCACCTGATATAAATGCAATTCTGGAGACCTCAGCTCCAACAACAATGGCAATGATTGCTGCATCCCAAATCACCAAATTTACCCTTTAACACAAACACACAAACACACACACAAAACCTAACCTGATTGCTAGTTCCAACCAGAATGGACCACCTAAATCAATGAGACTTACAAAAATGTTGGCTTTCCACAGTAGATGTAGTTGGTCTCCTCTGGTTGGAACTAGCAATTGGATTTTTGTCCTTTGACTGGAAAGAAGACTAAGCATGGATAAAAGATAAAGTCTCATTGTGATTAATGATATAACAGGCAATATGGTAATGATCATGGTCATTAGAATTCCTCATCAAAGGTCAAAAAAATCAGCCTGAACATAGACAGTGTAACCTGTGGCACATCCACCTCTTCTCCCTTACCCCATGAACAAATATGCACCAACCCATTAACAGGACTTTTTGCAGAAAACAAACTCTCAAGGTTAACTGGCCACAAATGTATGGATAATGATTTCCAAAAGTGTTAAAACATGATTCCATTTAGCTTTCTCTGCCTCATTCTATATATTGTGGTCAAGTTTGTGGCAGACTTGAAAAACAATATTACAGTAAGCTCTGCCTGGGAGTGTTCAGGAACAGAAAGAAAGAGAGAGAGAGAGAGAGAGAGAGAGAGGCATGATCTGTTTCATTGTTTGCACAGCATTTTCATCAGTAAATGTGCTGCTCGCCAAGCATACAAGAGCCTGACAGACAAGACCTACCTAATTTAGTCCATGCCTGTCTGACATCTCAGCAGGGGAGGAGCACAGTGCTTTGGAGAGAGTTAAGGCTCCCGGCCCCACTCGAGACAGTGTATTATGAACAATGCTGAAAAGTACTTTCTGGGAATATTGCATCACCTGTCTGGGTTTTTGTTTGGTTCCATAAAGGAACATAAGTCCACTTTTACAGCCTGGTGGCTTAGAACAAGCATTCTCCAATCTGGTGCTCTCCAACCACATTGGATAACTAGAACTCCTATAACCTTCTGCTAATAAAATTTCCCATCATCCTTCATTCTCCATTGTCTGCTGTGGCTCAAGGGAGTTCATAGAATCATAGAGTTGGAAGAGAACACAGGGGCCACCCAGTCCAACTCCCTGCTATGCAGGAACACACATCAAAGCACTCCCAACAGATGGCCGTCCAGCCTCTGTTTAAAAACTTCCAAAGAAGGAGACTCCATCACGCTACATATTCCTTATTCCACTGCCAAACAGCTCTGACCATCAGGAAGTTCTTCCTGAGGTTTAGGTGGAATTTCTTTTCCTGTAGTTTGAATCCATTGCTCTTTGTCCTAATCTCTGGAGCAATGGAAAACAAGCCTATTCCTTTTTTGATATGACAAATGAGTTGTAGCCATCTGTAGGATGCCAGTTTGGAGAAGACCAGTCTAAGACTTTAAGTTTACAATGGCATTTCCTCCTTTTTCCCCACATAGATATGGTAGGACAGCAGTTCTTAACCCCCAAGGGGCCACAGTGTCCTCACAGGGGGGCCACTAAGGCTTGAGAAGAAATGTTATGAGTTTTTACAGTTAAAAAAGAAGGAAGGAAGGGAGGAAGGAAGGAAGGAAGGAAGGAAGGAAGGAAGGAAGGAGGCAGGGAGGGAGGGAGGGAGGGAGGGAGGGAGGGAGGAGCTCAGCACTTGCTATTTCTGCACATGGTGACAGCATGCGAGTGAACGATGCCAAGTGGCTGAGAGAAAACATGTGGCATTTTTTGCTATTGTGCATACACCAAGAAGCTGCCTTTAAGGAAGTCTTCATGGTCCATGGCAACAAAATATATTCAAAGGAGGTCCATGGTAAAAAAAAGCTTAAGAACCACTGCTGTAGGAGTTGAGCAATGCATCTGATGACAAACCATTTTAGCCATATCCCCCAGCTGTGGAACAGAAAGACTGCCTTCCTCTTCTTCTCTTTAATATAGCAGAAATTGATGGGTTTCCTAGTTTTAAGTTTGTCACCGAAAACAGTTTGTCACTGTTCTACGTTAGGGCTCTTTTCACGCTATACCATTATAACACTATGATTCCACTTTAACTTCCATGGCTTCACCCTATGGAATCCTGGGATTTGCAGTTTATGAAGGTGCACTTAGAATCCACAGCCAGAGAAATCATGAGGCCAAACTGCATAACCCAAGGTTCCATAGGGTTCAGCCATGGCAGTTAAATTGGAATCATGGTGCTACAATTCTATAGAGAGAAAGTGCTCCTGTTGATAGGTGCAACTGTTTTTGTGGGATAAGACATCCTGAAATTGTTTTCTAAACATAATAAATCATTAGGACATTGGAAATGGCTAAAACAGTTTATCCAACTTTGATTTTTGTGATTCTCCATGCTTCATTTAAGCATCCCTTAAATTCTACCGGCTGAAAAAGTCAATAGTATATGACTCCACTCTGCATATCATTGACATATAAGTCCTTGGGAGGTGCTATGAGCAGTTGATTACATGTTTCATGCTGTGGCACATACGCACAATCCATTTAGTCACCTCAGAGGGGAACATAACAGCAACAGCTGTTTGGTGTCGCAGATGAAGTTTCATACCGCACTTCCAAGCAATTGAAATGTCTTCTCTTTTTCTAAAGGACATTTTTCTAAAGCTGTTGCTGTTTGAATAGAATATGGTTATTGAATTACTGTGGAGCTAATTCTCAGTTCGATATCATTATTCCGGTGCACTAAGATTGCAGGTAATATTGCTGAATAAAAATAGCACACGCAGGTAAGAAGAAAAGAAAACTGTCCGAGACCGTTGCATACACAGTCCTAGAGACAGCTGCATGTCCTGTTAACCAAGTGAAAACAAGCCCACTCAGAGCAGCAACAAATTCCTTTATACCCTCCCTTCACTCTTCCACTTATAGGGAAAGAAAAGGTGGACATACTTCCAAGAAATCTTCGCAGAAGAAGAGGAACTGCTGAAACACAAATGCAAAAGCTTTAGCCCTCCAGAAGTTTGGATTGCAATGTTATGGTACCGTGCACTCCCCCACACAATTGGCATGGTTTAATTAACAAATATATTTAATTGGCACTATTAATTGGCACTAATATAAATGTTACCTGAGGCGACTGGAAGGTCATGCTGGAAGAGGCATATCACTGACTGTAAATGTGAGATTACAAGGCAGTTCAACCACATCTACCACTTAGGCAGAAACTAAGTCATTTTCAGGCTAATAGCATGTACCCTCTCGAGACTATAGGCTTAAAGATAGCAAGCCAAACATCTCAGAGCTGAAAGGGGAAATCACCACCAAATTGTGATTGTTTTACCTCTGACCCCAAACACCTGGACATTTTCTGTATTTTCTTCCCCACCTCTCCACAATATTGGGCTATTAGGACAGTCATTATCCTTTTCTCACCTAAACACTAAGACTATTAGCTCTGTGTGGACTTCATTATTTGTGTTGCAACTCCCATTGTTCGCTTGGGTGGGAGAGCAATTCACACTCATACCCACAGGATATTTTTCAGGTACAAGAACCCTTGGTTTCAAGCTATTCAGTGCAGTTTCTCACCTTTCTGAAAGCCATGCTGTCCATTTGATTCTGGAATGACAACTGTCCTTAGGTACCTACCAAAGCCACGTTGCTGCTTTCTTCGCTGGTCTCTGTACCAGTAATTATTGCCTAATCCCAGAAAGTTCTGTATCCGCACTTTCTCCCCTTTTCCTTTCATTAGCTCTTCTGTGTGTGTGTTTGGATCTTTGTGTGCTTGTGTGAACTTTTTCAATAAAAGACTTTTTAATTTCATTTTTGGAATCTCTTGCTGGTTCTTTCCCTCCATGACCCTGTAACCATAGGTGGAAAGATCTTGTTAAGTTACACCCCTCTCGCAGGCCTTCTGACTTTGAGCTAATTATTCCCCACTTTTGAATGGAGGTACTGGCATCACTGGTGGCCCCGTGTGGCACCCACATTTTCGGGTAACAGCAAATCCTAGAAGACTTTAGCCAGTATGGCCAGTGAGAAAGGACTATATTTAGGGGCTGTAAGTCAATCATTGATTAATTATAAAGGATTGTAATAAAAAAGGCAGGGGAGACTCTGCCAAGGAGGGAGTGCAATAAGCACAGAAGCCTGACATGTTATCAGGGCGGGAACATGAGACAAGGTATCTTGGAAGACAGCATGACTGTGATGGGAAAATTGCATTACTGTAGTTGCTGAGGTCCAAAATATATTTACTTACTTATTTATTCATGGCATTTATTTATCAGTTAACTTGAGCCCTATTTTGGAAAAAAAGAAGGGTACAAATCAAAGGCATACATATATACACACACACACATACATACATAATTTCTTACCCACCTCTCCGTATGGATCAATAGGTGGAGAACAACAAATTAGAAACCTAACACCAGGTAATATCTCTTCTTGATGCAACAAGGCCCCTGAGATGATGCACAGCCAATTAAAAAAAATCAAAAACATTAAAATAATATTCTCTTCTTTAATATATTTAAAATTAAACTCTTTTTTCAATGTAATTCTAAAGCTTCAGCAAAAAGTTTTTTTAAAAAAAAATGGGCAGGCCAAAGTTTCCTTAGTCCTATCTGACTACTGTGTTGTTTCCAATTTGTTAGTTGGCCTGAATACATGATGTAGAAAAAATGAATATAACCTTGATCCTCCAACTATAGTAATAGCAAATTCATTCTCTTAACACTGGTAGGGATGAAAACACTATTCAAACATGTGAAAGATAGCTAAAAAGAAAACATTTTTTTTCCCAAGAGTTTAGGAACTTTTATGAGAACACAGTTCAGGACTTATTTTGTACAAAATTTGCACATGCCCATTTTGTGCAACACCCCCTCCCACTTTCTACACAAAAAATAATACTTGCATGCATAAATATTGTCTGTGCAGAACATGCTGTTTCAAGCATTGAACATGCTGTTTTCTGTGTAAACCAACCACAAGTTTTTGTTTCTTTGGCCATTTCCACACGCGGCGAGGGAATCGCTCCCTGCTGCTACTCACTGGATCTTCTGTTGGTCCGCTCCGGTCTGGGGTGAGGAGAAGTGCGTGGTCGTAGATCTGCACTGCTCTGGCATCCAAAATGGTGGCTTCCATTTGGTCGTGGGTCTTGACCAACCGCTGAAGCTCGCCAGCCCAAAGCCCACCCTCCGCAGATCGCAGGCTCGCATTGGAGCGAGCCTGCGAATCTGCATCGGAGAGCAGGCACGCAATGGCGCGCGCCGGCATTTTGAAAGACCTGAAAAATCAGGTCTTTCAAAAACATGCTGGAGGACCACTTGGGGTCATTCCGGAGTGGACTGAGGTGCGGATCTACGATAAGTAGTCCAGACCCAGTCTGCTCCAAGGTGCAGACGTCCTCCGTGGAGGACACACTGCACCGTTTTACTTACCCCATGTGGAAATGGTCTTTGTTTTGCCTTTTGGCAAAATTAGCCTCAAATTGCAAATACACTTCAAAAATCTTGTGATTTTGGAAGAATTTCTCATATTGGGAAGAAAATTGCTTGTTTCTTTCTTCTAGAAGAAAATTAGTGAAGAATTATATCCCTAAAAATTGGATCTTTGTGTAGCCAGTATGAATATCAGTAGCCAACGAATATCAGCAGCTAAAGAGAAAGAAGGCCAAAGAGAAAGAACTCACACAACTGCAATAAAATATAAAAAAAAAATGAGTAGACCTTCCTCAAAAGAGAGGGAAAATAGCCCAATGGTCAGGAAAAACTGAATGCTGACAGAATCCCTCAATGAGTTATGGCCAAAAAATGATGAAAAGGAAGAATGGAGTATCTTGGAATGAAGTATTCTGGAAGTATGCCTGGCTAGCCTACAGGCACTCTGCATTACAGCATTTTGTTAGAAGCTCCACCTTGTTAGAAGTAAACAGATAATATAAATGGATCTGGCCATCTCTAGAGCTTTCTCTGCAAGTACAGCTCCAAAACCTTTTAGCTTTCTTTACCTGTATGGAGGGAACCTTCAGAGAGTTCTCTTCTTTGGGTGTCTGAACAGATTAAGATGCATTACTTTGCATGTGGCAATAGGTGTAACAGGTAATCCAGCACTTAGACCTGGTAATACTCCAGATTGTTTTCCAGATGCAGAAAGAATCTCACATGAAATGTCTTCAGTACAGTATATCCCAGGGTCCTTTCTCCCACCCAAAGACACCAACATTCTAGCATTTTTTTTCTGCATATAATTTTGGTTCGACAATCATATATTACAGAATACTGTTCAGTAACTGCTGTGTTTATAATTCAATTCAGTTCCACACGCTAATCCACCATCTTTAAAGAAAAAGTTGGAACCACTGCATCATAGCACATGCCACAAGCCACACACTATTATGTTCCAATTATGGAAGTGAGAGATTGTGTAGCTGTTTAAGGTTCCTTTAAAAAAATTAATAAAGTCCAGCAACTGCATGTCTATGTACACTTCTTTGCTGGAATACAGATGTTAAAAACAGATAAATTATTTGGTTATCGCTGTACATTCAACATTAAAACACACAGACTTAAAAACCTCAGAAAATAGCTGATCTGTCATCTTAACCCATCACTGAAGGAAAAAAAAAATAACAGCCAGCCATGGATTTCTTGCCCCCAAATCCCTTTCTCCATCCAAGGTTAAGGCAAATTTGGTGGGGGAATGTTGCAAACTGAGTTTTATAAATCTGAAGGCTGTTACCGCTGTTTCTAGCCCGAGCTTGTGGGATATTATGATATCATTTGATATCAATAATTCGGCCTTCTGTACCCATTCTTCTCCACGTGCTTGCGAGGCCCCCGGACAAGCACGCACACAGGCGCGGCCGACAATAGCCAAACCATTCAAATCCCGATCTAGGCAGGCCAGTCATTGCCGAATGCAGCTTCAGGAGACCTCAAGGCAAGTACCACATTATGTAGGCAGGCTACTTGCAAAAGATCCCCTGCCCCGCGCAGGCAGCTTGATGAGCGGACTATACAACTCTCAAGCACTCCATGTTTGCATACTGGCTACTCTACTGACAATCTGGCTATAACTCAATCATCTAAAGTACTGACCTTTCGGAGGCTTTGTCTCCAGCCCCAAACTCATTGTTTTCCCCATGTACGGACTAGCCTGCGGCCACAATTTTCCCTATAAGAACCCCTGACTTTGAGTGCTTCCTCAGATCGCTCTTGGCTTCCATCCCGCCTTGTTGTCACTTTGTCCAGCGAGCCTTCCCCTCAGCTCCACGTGCTGAGAATCCACGCTCCCCAGCTTCTTTGCTTCTTACCGGGCTTCAGGACAGGTATAGTATTTCCCATACCAAACCTCCTCTCAAAATCCCGCTATCCAACTCCTCCCTTTATTTCTATAGTTTCTTGTGTGAGTGTGTTGCATACACTTGTTTGATTGTATTTCAACAAAACAATTATTATTATTTCAACATCTGCCTCATCCTTGACTCGGCCTGACCCCGTAGACATAGGGTTCAAGATCTCGCTACGTTACCTTGCCTCTCGCATTGCAAACTTGTGCTCTGTGCTAATTCCCTCCCCATTGTTTGAGCACATTTAGGTGTCCCTCCCAGGACCCCCAGAAATCAGGGTAACAAGGCACTCCCACTAGTAAGACTGATACTACTACTAGATTGGAACATAAAGAATTCAGTAATGCAAGGAAAATGTTATCACTAAAAAAGAAAAGAAAAGAAGTGGTCTGGGGTTAAAAAAAAATGAGATACTGAGGGAAGACAGAGTCGGTACAGTGGGCTGGGAAGAAGATCATGTGCTGCACTATTAAGCAACTGATATAATTCCCAAATGTTTTATATACCTGGAGGCATGTTTTATCTAATCTAGCAAGGGTGGCACACTTGCAGATGGTAGCTTCCAATTGCATATCCATTCCTAAAAGGAAACCAATAAAGCATGAAAAAGATGTTGTTCTTGTGATTCCTTAAGCTGCAGTTCTATGTCCTGCATAAAAGGTACTGCTCAGATGACTTTGGTTTTTCACATATTATTTTTCCTTTTTATATGCATGCTGAGGGATAAAATAGTTTATCGTTTTTCAAGCCCACTGTTGATTCCTGTCTCCTTAAAAGTTGTCAACTTCAGCGCATCTCCTTTTGGAACCTTTGCTATGTCAAGGGTTAAGGTTTTCCCCACTATTTTGGAGTGTCATTTTCCATTACCCAAGAGATGATGCTTCCAAAATCAGCCAACCATTAAAATGGTTCCAAGACACTTGGCAGAAAGTAATCCCTACAGGGGTTTTTTTTGCAAGAAGAAATAGAAAATTGTCAACTGTGTACGCTGGGTGGGGGGGAGATCATCACCACTGGAATAATCCATGTGGGTGTGAAGTTTCAGGCAGGAATCTAGTACAGAGGTGGTCAGGCTCAAACTGACCTCCATGTTGGATTGTGACTATTTAGACTGGCAAGCAATTTTGCAGAAGATGTCCTTCATTCTCCCCATAGCTTGCCCCAAACATATTGCTGCCTGAAACAGAAGGACAAGATGATGTCTCTCCCTATATCATGTACAGAAGCTGTCTGAAGTGGCTGTGGAAACTCTTTTCAGCATTTATACTATGGCATCTCAGAGAGCAGGCTAGTTTCAATGGCCCAGGATCATTAATATGGTATACAGAGCTCCATCTCCATCTGAAGGAATTTCAGGGTGGTTGCCAAAGAGGCTTCCACTTTTCCATCTCATTATCTGGAGATACCACCTCACTTTGCCTAATGGGAGCATAGAACTTCACTCCCCCTTCTCATGAGTCCATCCATAGCTGTAATAATCCAAAAGATGTATAAGCTTAATACTATGGAAAAAGATAGGACACAGCGGCAAAGATACGGAGGAAGGTGCCCAACCAGTATCCCCCAAAGCTTTAACTGCAATCCTGGCAGGGATGCCGTGACTGTCCCAAAACACATATACACACCCTGCTGCTGAATCGCCTCCAACTGCTTTTACCAGCCCACCTCTTTGGCAGTCCTCATTTGCTTTGCTTTTTCCCTGTTGCTCCTAGAAGTGAGCAAAAGCTGGTATCTATCACTGGGGTGCATGTTTGTAACTGTGTGACAGAGGAGGCCCATTGCTTGAAATCATTTGTTGCAGTCGTAGATTATCTGCCACCATCACCCATCTGCTACTGATGCTTCAACAGGAGAAGGAAGGGGGGGAGTGTGTCAGCTACATGCCACGGGTGGATGGAGAGAGGCCTTTGTTTGGGAAGAACACAGTCTCATTCACCCAGCATGCTTCCCAAATGGCAAGGAGGGGGACCAGCACTAGCTCTAACTCACATTAGCAAAGAATAGGGAAACTACCTTTCAATTTGGCCAGCTTGAGCCCAGTAGGAGCTGGATATGGAGAGCCCTCTTCCAGAACTTTCCTCCTGTTCTAGAGCTGGCTGGTGGCTTCCTGAAGTCTAAGGCCATTTCCGCACAAAGCAAGGGAATCACCCCGTGCCGTTACTCACCGGATCTTCTGGCTCCTCGGTCCGGTCCAGGGTGAATCGGAGCAGTGCATGGTCTAGATCCGCACTGCTCCTGCTTCCAAAATAGCAGATTCTGGTTGGTTGTGGGTCCCGACCAACCGCTGAAGCTCACCACGCCTAAAACCTGCCCCCGCAGATCGCAGGCTCGCATTGGTGTGAACCTGCAAATCTGCAGAAGGGAGCAGGCACACAGTGGCGTGCTCCGGCACTTTGAAAGACCTGATTTTTCCAGTCTTTCAAAAACATGCTGGAGGACCACTTGGGGTCGTTTTGCAGCACACTGAGGTGCGGATCTCCAGTAAGTAGTCCAAACCCAGTCCGCTCCAAGGTGCAGACGTCCTCTGTGGAGAACGCACTGCACCGTTTTAATTCCTCCGTGCAGAAATGGCCTAAGCCTAAAAAATTAACTTTCCAAGACTTGTTACTATACAACCTCTGTAAGATTGCTCTGCTTGAGGTTTTGCACTGTTCATTGCAAGCATGAAGAAAAACCATCCCTGTACAGCTTTATAGATCTTTGCCTCATTGTTGTATTCAGGCCAATGGTAAGAGTCCAAGGGATGGGCAGACAGACAGAAAGAAGGCACAGCTCCAAGTGAGTGTTTTGCTCCAAGGACTGTGGGAATGAACTGAGGTCTTTTATAGTGCTGGCCTAGGACTACTCCCTCCAAGCTCCTTCTCTTCCTGCTGAGTAGGAAGCAGGCATGGAAAATTTCAAAATGGCTGGGTCCCAGTTTTGTGATTAGTACAGTACTCAGTTTAACTGAATTTAACCATATCTGATTTTTAGTGGAACAAACTTTTTTAAACAAGGACTTCCATTGTCTTTTTAAGAAGCCTTGCCTTGCTTTCACATGTTGCTTTCTGAATTGCAATCCGGTTTAAAAAAGAGGTAGCCTTGCTGTGTGTTTGTAAATAAATGTATTCATTTGTGCATAAATGTTTCCCCTTTGTAACCAATTGCTTTCCCTCTCCCTTCAGTTTCCACCACTTTAAAAAGATAATCTCAGTAAACCCTCTGTATCTACCCCTCCCCTCCACCACTGACTCGTTGCAGCAATGGAAGAAAACAACAACAACAAGGGGAACTTGTAATTTATTCAAAAATAGTTTTAATTCCAGTATAAATCAATTCATTGTCTCACAGGCACAGACACAACCAGTTACTCTCCGCCCCCCTCCCCCCAGCTTCCTTTCTTAACATATCAGTATAGCATTTTCTCATTTCCACAGGGGGAGAGTAGGTCAGTCAACCATCCTGCTGCCTCTCTATCTGTACTCAGCTTTGAAGGAAGAGAAATGAAATAAAGAGGTGGTCTGTAGTTATGGACACCTTTGAAAGGGATGAAATACCGAAGCCCCAGCAACACCTCCCAAGCATTGCAAAGCCTATAAACACCTGTCCTGGTTTTCCATTGTGAAATCACTTATTTACTAAACGCCTGGGGAGAGGGCTTTAAGGCCACCACAAAAGGGGGCAGGGTCATATGTGGCCCAAGGTTGCACTTCCATGGACAACTCCCTGGCCTGCAGCCTGGCCCTTTATTACTTCTCTAGAAGCTCTTGGCTTCCTGTATCTTGGAGTTCCTCGAGGTGAGCAGCCTGTCCCATTGGCAAGGTTGTAATGATCACAGTGGCCTCAGGTTCACAGGACGTTGGATCTACCCAGTTCCAGGATGTCAGGCCTAGTGGTTCAGGCATGTTAGGTCCGGCCAGCTCAAAGGCAGGACTGAAGCCTCTACTTATTCCTCAGCCACTAAAGCCATTTCCACACTACATGGTTATAGTGCTGTTATTCCACTTTCAACATCCTATGGGATCCTGGGGTTTGAGTTTAAGGAGGGGCATTTGGAATTCCCAGCCAGAGAGCTCTTTGACCCCAGTAAACTACAAATCCCAGGATTCCACAGGATGTTGAAAGTGGAATAGTAGCACTATAGCAGTGTACTGCAGAAATGGCAAAAGTCTGTGTGTTCAAAACGCTACTAAACTCCTAAGACATAGCACTCATTGGAAATTGCCTGTACATTAACTATGACAGAAGTTTCATCCCTTGTTCAGTTGTATGGTAACAGATTTCCCCTCTTTCCATACATATATATTCAACATGTACCACGTAGAGCTGATACTTATTGCATCAAGACTACTATGAAAGGAGGGGGTGGGGTGGGGAGATGGACATAAATACATGGCAATGGAAAAAAATGTTTGACTTCACCCCCCCTTTTCTTTTCAGTCAGACGGGCTGAAAAATAGAAAAAGCAATAGCTTGAGAGGTACATTTTCAATCATCTTGAAATGCCCTTTTACCCTAGTAATTTACTTCCCTACGGCACACGCATTTTAAATGAATACTTTGCTAACATCTTTTTTTTTTTTCAAAAGGAAAAGGAAAGTGGTTAAAAAGTGAAATGAACACATCACGCTCCAAAGATGAATGAGGTTTTGGAAGGGCGGGAGAAAGAGGTCATTTGAATTATATGTAACAGATCTATAACTCATGATGATGAGAGCACTGACAGTAAAAATAATGGCTGGGAAGCTGGGCAAGAGACAGGTGGAAGATCCACCAGTTTCACAAAGACACTGATCAGAGGCTGAATTCTAGAGTGTATGTGTTATGATTTAACTAGAATGCCCAAGATGTTACATATGTGTACCCATGACTTTATCACGCAATGCTATAGATAAGTTCTTGGAATTAAGGTCCATTGAGCTCAGTGAGGCTTGTAGCCTGTCAATGAAACCCCTGTGTATATCTGAGGTCATTGGGTCTTACTCCCAAGAAAGTGTGCCTAAGACTGTAGCTTTAAAATGCAATCCTTTTACATATATCTACCCAGTAGTAAACTATGCCAAGTTCAGCAGCACAGTCCCAGTTTAGTATGCGTGCTATAGGCTTGCAGCTGTATAGTTGTCTTACATATGTCTACTAAGAGGAAAGTCTCATTGAATTCATTTTTATTTCTCATGAAAATGTGTACAATAGTGCAGTTTTAACGTCTCAGCTTTTTTTCCTTCCAGGTAATCATATGAATTGCCTAATGAAAACAACTTGTTTTTCCAGTCTCAGGCCATTTTCGCACTACACCGTTATAGTGTCATTATTCCATTTTCAACCTCCTGTGGAATCCTGGGGCTTGCTGTTTAGGAAGGGGCCTTTAGAATTCTCAGCCAGAGAGCTCTTTGGCCTCAGTAAACTACAAACCCCAGAATTCCACAGGATGTTGAAAGTGGAATAATAGCACTATAACAGGGTAGGGCGGAAATGGCTTTAGTCAAATGAGGAATATGGCAGGAGATTAGAGACGGAAAGAATATTTTTAAAAAAGGGGGGATGTCATGAAAGGACCGCAAATGGTTAATTATTTAAGTCGTTAATTTCTTTTTCTGTTTTGGTTTGATTTTTTTTTTTTAACAGCTAAATTTATGAAGAGTATTTTCCATTAAAGTAGTTCTACTTATTTGGCTGAATCCCAAATAAAGAAGCGATTTGGGTTGGTTTGTGCTAGTTGTGGAATGCATTGGAATGGCCCAATTTGTCTCCAGAGTGGGACCCCAGTCCAGAGATCTGGGCATAAAAAATAAGCAGTCAGTGTGTTTCGAACATGACTATATAAGGAAGACACACGCCTGCTGTGATACCAGGGAGAAAGGGGAAATGAGCTGCGTTCCTCGACAGCTCTAATGTGCAACAAGGGGCATGAATCTCGCCAGCACTGCCAGTCACACTGCTTATGGGAAGATATTACGTAAGGTCATTGAAGTTATTTCACCAATTTTCCCTACCATTTCTTCTCTCTGTATTGGTGTTAGCAGATTGTGAAAAAGATGTGGTGAAGGATGATTGACTGTTGCTCTTATTGAGTCTTACTGTAATATATTTCATACTGTTGAATAGCCCAGCTTAATCTTTCGCTTGTCTTTTGTGTTAACCTGTGTGTTCAATGAGTCTATGCGTGGTATCCTTTTCCCTTCTCAGCTGGCTGCTGCCGCAATTGCCATCATTGCTACTGTTTGCTTAGATGTCGGATGGAAAGCAGTGTGACTTATCATAGAAAATCAAAGAACTGTCTGAACCGTTTGAGGTGGGAAAGCATCCCAGGGCTACTCTCTGCTTTCACTATAGGCAGCAAATGAGCAGATCATAGCTCTGGACACAGGCAGAAGAAAAGTCAAAGCCACCTGGCAGAAAGGGAAAGGCCTATAGGGCAGGAACAAAGGCTGGTGGCACCAGCAGTTCTCAGTCCCCACAAACAGGAGGCTCAGGGACCCAACTCTTGAAGAGATGGGATGCAGAAAGTATGGGGACATGAGAGGGAAGTTTTCCATGCCAGTCCAGATCATAAATGTCTTAATAGGGACACAGGGGTTTGTGAGAGGGATTTTACCAGTTGGACTGTTGGTAGTAACAAATAAAGGATGTGCTCACCACTGTCCCACTACCTTATATCATTGAATAAGAGCACTTGGTGTGCTGGTAGAACAAAGCAAAACAGCATCCTCTCTTCCAGTATTATCATACATCTCAGTTAAACTCTGAAAGACTTAGGTAAATAATGCTCTGAGGGACAGCATAAGGGCAAAAGTAATAAGAAATTAATCGCCAAGCCTGAGCAACCAACAACAGCTTTTAAAAACTGTTGGAGGGGTGGAAATGAGCGATGTTCGTAGATATCTAGCACAAAAGCCCCTGGAGTTGCTTGCATGGAAAGGGATACAGTTAATAATCTCTTTAGATTCTAACGTCTCCAAATATTATGTAGATGTGTGTTTTGTTTTGTTTTAAGAAATGCTTATAGTCATTGTTGATTTCCAAATGCATGTCAATGGGAAGGACTGGCAATCTGGATTCCCACATCTCAGTAAAGATTTGAAATCTGGATCAGAATAAATTGGGCCTGGAACAATCTAGTCCAAACTAAGTGCTAATCAGAAACACTAAATCAGGGTTTGACTCACATTGGGGGCTTGCCCACCACCCTATTTTTCACTCATGCCCCAAAACAACAGGGATGGCTTTAGATACTACGCTCCTGAGTTTTGCAGGGAGCAGCTTCTGGGGGTTTACCACTTAACCCACCATTTTTCCATCATGTGTGAGGTTCTGCCTAAACCACTGCTGCCACCAAATGTGAAGACTTCCACAGATCTCACTGTTACCACCAAGAGTGAGGGCTTACCCCTGTCCCCATCTGTGCCACCAATGTAAGGACCTCCTCCCATCCTAAGGCTTTGGCCAACTATGGTGAGCTCCTAAATGCCCTCGAGGTACCAGTGTGAGATATTGTGGAATTTATCTCCCCACTGGACTCCACCCCTCTTTATTCATTTTTGCCATCACAGATACCTTGTCTGAAACCAAGTTTTCTAATATATAGCATTGTTGGAGGCCAAAAGTACATAAATACAAAAACAATATTTTTATTAATAGAAGTTGAACGTAACAAAAATTAATCATATTATACTTCAGAAAACAGCTCACACTCCTTCACACTCCACTCCTAGATAATT
This sequence comes from Cyclura pinguis, assembly GCA_030412105.1. Classification (NCBI taxonomy): domain Eukaryota; kingdom Metazoa; phylum Chordata; class Lepidosauria; order Squamata; family Iguanidae; genus Cyclura; species Cyclura pinguis. The sequence continues at coordinate 208,386,375 of CM059599.1, forward strand.
CCGCCTCTTAAGCACCACTTAATTCCTGAACCTGACTGACTCTCTTAACCCTAATCCTTATTTCACTCACTCCTTTCTTCTTTCTCACTACCCTAAATTACTCTGACTGTATCAACTGTCATCTATACGGACATTCACCAATGATATTCAGATCCCCAAAGATATTTCACCAATCACTTTCAACTTTCCACTGTCTCACTCCCTCACAACACCTCCTTACCTTAACATATACAGTAAACTAAACAACATTTTACATCAAAAGCCCACAACATCACAAGGCTGTATTTGTTTGAGTTAGATAGCAAAATGTCATGGTTTGGCCATCCTTTTAAACTACATAGCACACTCCCTGAAATGTTGCGAAGTCTTGTATGTGTCATATTATATTGTCACCAGAGAGGCTATTCTCTGGTGAATTTTGTTCAGAGTATAGTACACAGCTCTTTGGATGATTTCCAACAATGTTTTGTAATAAGCAAGCAAATGTCTCCCAAGCTGAAAAAAAAATGCAGAGCCATATCTTTCTTGACCAGTGTACAAAGTAATTTTTTTTAATCTGCAGGAGACAATAAGGAATAGACGAGGTTTCCAAATATCATTTAACAATGCAGTCTTGCACAAGTCTACTAAGAACTAAACACAGTTCTGCAATGGATTTCTCCCCATATTACAACCTAACAGCTGTAACAGCAGTCCTAGGTGTGTCTGTCCAGAAGTTAAATTCAGCTGAACTTGCTCTCAGTCACAGTTTGGGAAAGTTACTTTTTTTTTTTTGGACTATACCCAGTGAATCCTTGAGCCAGCATAGCCAGTGGCCGTGCTGCAGCGGAATTCTGGGCACTGCAGTTAGAAGGCACCTTTTGTCAAGCTCTGGTTCTGTGGAGGTTGGCAGAATATTGCAACTTAATTTCTTCTGGTAGTACTCCAAAAAAAGAATGCGGTAGGATCTTTTATCTAAAAATGAATACAATATTTTGAATGTGCATTGCATTTCAAGTAGAAGGCAGCAATCGCCCATCTAAAGAAACTGGTTGGTTAATTAATACAATGTGTTTAATTGCATGAATTTTAATAGACTGATGAATTAAATTTACATACTAATAGAATGATCATTTTGTGGGGGAGGAGGGAGAACAAACTAACACAGCATCCCTCTACACACTTGTCTGAAAATAAGTTTTTTTGGAACACAGATATGAGTAGACCTATCTACAGTTGTATTATAATTCAGAGGGTATAGCTATGAGGGGAGGCAATTGCCCCCTGCTAAGAATATTGCCTATCAAAAGAAATTTTCCTTCAGTCTCCAAATTTATAGCACTGCAGAGAGTGAGACACATAAAATCATTCTCACCTAATACTCCTATATCCAGTGTTCATATTCCCTTGATAACTTTACCTGCCTTTTCCACCCTCACTTTGAGGAACAAAACTGTATTTCTAAATGCTCAATTGAAGTTCTATGTTAGGTGATGCTAGAAATTTGGGGGATGAAGGATAATTTCATTGGGAGTAGAATGGTTATTTGGAGGGCAGCAGTCTCATTTTGTCCCCTCCCATAGGTATACCCCAGTATAGTTTCTCATTTTTTCCTATGCAATTATTTCTTGCAGCTTTTTTTCTCTTGTGTGTAAAAGAATTATCCTTTGTTAAAAGGATGCCTGCCATGTACAGTTTTTGTAAACAGTTATGTGTATGCCTGTACCTTCAAGTCACCTGTGGATTTATGGCAACCCCGTCAATTTCATAGGGTTTTCTTAGGTGAGGAATACTCAGAGGTGGTTTTGCCAGTGCTTTCCCCTCAAATACGGGCCTTTCCCACATGGAAATGGCATCCTAGCATGGGAATGGGAGAGGAGTGAGACTGCGATGATGTTTCTGCAAGATGTTGTTGTGATCCCATCCTTTTCCCATTGCCAGCCAGTGCGATAGCAGGGTAAATAATTGACAGATTTTTCTCCACCAATATCCCTTGATCGCATGACACTCCCACACTTACCTGCCCTGCAGAAGGCCCAGAAGCATGATGGAGGTGCTTCCTGCCCCAGCGCAGCATGGGAAAGAGTTCAGCTGAAGGAAAAAGTGTGCCTCTTGCGCTCCCTTCCGCAGGGAGCCAATCTGGTATGGAGGGGAGCATTCTCATCGTGCTCCCTTCCTGCCAAATGCAGTGCCAGGATTGTGACCACAGGGCAACAAGATAAGGTAAGGAGCAGAAAGGGCCATAGCCTACAGTCTCTGGTATTTGTTGGTAGCCTCCTATCCAAGTACTAACCAGAGCTGACCTGACTTAGCTTCCAAGATCAGATGGGATCCGGTGCCTTGGGGGTATCTGGGCCTGTAAACAGGTACAGTAACAATAACTAAGAGCACCTTGTAAACTGACATTTTTAATTGAAAACCTAGGGTGCACAATACTTCGGGCTATGCTAAAATGCCAAAGTCTGCACTGGAATGTGAATTCATGCATGACTTGCAAACATAAACATAATTATCAGTTTGGACATTTCCCCACAAACCAAGCATTGAAAGTACATCTCAGTGCTAGCACTATAGCCCAGCACTATATTATTATTATTATTATTATTATTATTATTATTATTATTATTACTACTACTACTACTACTACTACTACTACTACTACTATTATCCTGCTTTTCTCTCCCTGAGGGGACTCAAAGAGGCTTACAGCCATTAAAAGAAACATAATTAAAAACTGTCATATACAAAAGTTAAAACAAAAATTAAACTGCAATAATAATTCAAACATGTTAAAATACATACAAAAGAAGCATTAAAATATCAATTGAATAACAATTAAAATGACCGGCACCAATAGAAATTACATATAAAATGCCTGCTGGAAGAGGAATGTTTTTTAACTGTTTCCTGAAGGTAGGCAGGAAACCATATATATTGGAACCATATATATTGAGCCGTGTAAAGTATAGCTAAGGTCTTTGCATGCCTACTCAGAAGTACATCATAGGACACAACTTTCAGATGTGCAAAGCACAGCTCAGTTCTATGCATGACCAGCTGGTCTGCAAGGGCATATAAGTAGGGGTTCCACAACCTCGGACACAGGCTAAATGCCGTGTCCCTAATTTCAAGTGATAAAGGGATGTGTATGTTTCCATGTTAAGTCCATCTCATTTGTTAAGGAGTACAGTATTTTCAGTCCCAGACTAACAGAATTATCCTATCCAAACAGTAAAAAAATAACTGTTTTTGGAGAGGTTATTTTCTTCCTTATAGTAGCTCCTCCTGTTCCACCTGCATGGGTGAACTAAAGTAAGGAACAATGAGCTTCTAATGTTCATCCCGACAGGGGCAGAGAATGGCCAACATACCAAGTGGAAGAGGATTTTGGGAACTGTAATGCAAAATATAAGTTCCCCCAAGCTCTGCTCCTTCACCGCTCTCACACATACCACACACACACTCGTACCTTATGGTAAGGAAGGTAAAATGTGAGAAATCAATACTGTGTAGCAGTAGAACTTGGTCAAGACTTCTTCTTCTTCTTGTGTGCTTCCAAATTGACTCTGACCTACAGTGATCCTATTGTGGGGTTTTCGTGGCAAGATTTGTTCAGATAGATCTTGCCATTGCCTTCCTGTAACACTGAGAGAGTATGACCTACCCAAGGTCACCAAGTGGATTTTCATGGCTGAGTACAGAGCTGAACTCTGGTTTCCTAGAGTCCTGTTCCAGCACTCAAACCACTACATTACATTGGCTCTCAGGTCAAGATTTGTTTGGGGAATACAAAGACAAATACCAACTTACTCTTGAAACTCATCAGGAGATATGTGGGTGAGTAGAAAGAAAACCACATATGTATGATTCCTCAAGACTGGTGTCTCTCTGTGTGTAGCAAGATAAATAAATGCACATGGTTGAGCTCAACAGCTTGAATCCAATGGCTATAAGTCCCACTGAACTGATGCAAACATGCTAAGTCGCCTCTTATGCAAAATCCACTTATTTCATGAATCTGATCTCAAATTGGAAATCAAATCAAATTATACAGCCTTTCATATGCTGGTGGCCCACAGCTCCCATTAGCCCTAGCCACCAAAGCTAATGCTAGGGAGTACAAGAAGTTACAATCTAACAACAATTGGAAAGTCCAGTTGAAGCCCCAATTTAAGCTAAGACCTACTCCTAAATTCTTGAATTCTTTTTAAAAAACACATTTTCATGTTTGTTTTTATTCATATATAGAAAAAGCCTTCTATAGCAGTGATTCGTAGACTCTGGTTGTCCACGTTTCAGACTTCAGCTCCCAGAAGTCCTAGCCAATATGGCCACTACTCAGGAATTCTGGGGACTTAAGTCTCAACATCCGGGGGACATCTGGAGTTTGAGAATTATTGTTCTACACAATGTTTTAAGAAGACTGCTTGGAATACCAGCCTGTATTACCCAAGTGTGGTTTTATTCCTCACATTCTAATTCAATGGAAATTCAAAACAGTGCTTTTACTTATTTAATCATCATTTACAGAAGCTCATCTCTACCTATGACTAAGCACTGAATGTTAGGTAAATAGGGAAGCAGGAAAGCAGGTTGACAGGCAGATAGATTGCTAGAAAAAACCTGGAGAATATTCTGTAAAATTTTTCTAAAGTTGCCTTGTTTTTCTTGGTGGGGAGAAACAAGGCCAGACAAAATATTTTGCTGCTCAAAGCAAAAGACATTATGGTCCCATAAGGTCTATAGCATCCAGTGGGACTTTCTGAGGTAAAAAACAAGATGGCATGCTCACCCATTCTATGTAGAAAGCCTGGCCATTGAACTGTGCTTCAGTACTGGTGATGGGTCAGCATCATCCAGTTGAGGAAAGCAGGGTGACTATAGGAGTGCAGGGAAGTCTGACTGGAACTTTCAGCTCTGCCCTTTGAAAGAGGGGAAAGGACAAAGGCTTATATTCAGTATTGCTGTTATGGATTTGTCACCCAGAGTTACAGATGCATTTGTTGTTGCTGCTGTTGTTGTGTGTCTTCAAGTTATTTCTGATATATGGTGACCTTAAGGCTAACCTATAATGGGGTTTTCCTGGCGAGATTTGTTCAGAGGAGTTTTCTTCGCCTTTCTTTGAGGCTGAGAGAGTATGACTTGAATTTCCATGACCAAGCGTGGATTTGAACCCTGGTTTCCCAGTGTCTTAGTCTAAGACTGCACCACCAACCTCTATAGATACCTTACTGTTCTGCCTTCAGTAAGACTATGTAATCTTATTGGGACTCTATGTAAATGCCGCCCCAGTCCACATTAAGAGATAGGCAATGGATTGGGTGAAGGGAGACCCTACTTAGTTACAGAAGTGTAACTAAGTAGCAGATCTAGGATTCCAGAGAGCATCTATTATTGCCCTTCCCCGCAATGCAGTATCTGCTGCCTGAGGCAACCCCACGCCAGTTTTATGTGGGCGGAAATTTTGGCTCACTGTAGCATGTGCTAAGTGGAGACCAAAACCAAAAATCATTAACAGTTCTTTAAACTCCCTGAGTATCAGTGTAAAAGAGAGGTGAAAGTCCATACCACTTCAGCTATGAATATGTAATACACGGCTCCACCTAGGTCTATTAAAAGTGGCCCCTGAAGCCTCGTTTTAAAGGAAATTGATAGGAAGATTAATAGAAAATTACAGCTTTTCTAATGGGCCTTTTTAACACCATTAGGACGGATTTATATGTCAGCCATAAAACCATTCCAATTCATGGAGAAAGAGTGTTTCATATGAAGGGAATCTTGATGTGATTTAGAAGCTCATGGTTATGGGCTTTTTTTTCTCACACTTTATTTTTTTCCTTTCCTTCCACTTTCCTTCCCCCAACCTGGACTTTTCTTTAAGAAGGCTTGATGGCAGGGTCATATTGGCTGGGTGTATTTTTATTTTTGACACTTTCTTTAGTTCCAAATTCACAGGATTTTTTTTTTAAGTGTCAGCATGCCAAAGTCTGTTAGGGTGGTGGCATCAGGGATCTGAACAGAGTGGAGACATGGTCTCATTTTTGAATGCTGATGCTGCTATATGAAAAACTAATGTATAATTTAAGAATAAGAATTTAAAAACTTGGAACATGCTGCATTATCTGTCAATATCTCACTGATTCCTAGGATGATCCAAAATTTCGGTCAGTAACGTCTGACAGACCATGAAAGTAGGAGGAGAAGGAGCACAGGAAGAGGGGAAGAAGGGCCACCTTGAGATAAATGATAATACTACATATGGTCCCAACCCTGTTTACAATAAGAGGGAGAAAGACAGGGCTTATTACTGCCCACTTACCACAATGCTACCTGAGGCAACCATCCAAGTTTGCCAAGTTTGGAATGTAGATTTGCTCCACAGATCAAAGTATAAGCCCATGGAAGATGGGCTATCAGCACATCAGGGATGTTTTTCTGTTCATACTTAAGAAGAGCATCAGTCTTGGGCCTTTGCCCAGGTCACGAATGGGGAAAATTCAACCTGTGGGTCACATGCATCCCCTAGGGGCCCATTCTGCACCCACCAGAGACCTCTGCCCCCAAATGCAAAAGAAATAGTCTTCAAAAATTGCCCCCAAATTTTTCTGAAAATTTGCCCCCTGCTGCTAAGCTGCTTTCCAAAAATGGAGGTTAGCACTATTTTGTCTGATTCATGGAACCAGAAGTGCCATGATGTCTCTTTGAAAGGGACCGTGTGGCTTGTGGAAGAGATGAGGAGAATGCTGCTTGTCCCCTCTGCCTTTGCCCATCCAGCCCTATGGGCTTCCAAAGCTTCCTTTACACCTTTCCACTTTTCCATAAGCGTTATGACTAGAATTCTGCCCTGCCCCAGGAGATCCTTGCCCCTCTGAATAAATGCCTGAAAGGATGCAGAGATAGTTTATTGGCTATTCCTAATCCTCCCCCTGTAGCATGCCCCTCACAAAGTGTCCTGAGCAATGCTATGTTGTGTCACTGTGGGAAGGTATAAATGATGGGTAGCACACAACCAATCCCTGCAGGTGTGGTGACATGGTGCTGCCTTTAGCTGCCACTTGTAAGGCCATAAGGATCCCAGAAGATGTTGGATGGAAAGGGAGATAGTAATAGCAGTTAGCAGTTACATTTATATACCACTTATCAGTGCAAAGCACTCCGTAAGCGGTTTACAACGTGTTTAGCTAATTGCCCTCAACAAGTTGGGTACTCATGTTACTGACTACAGAAGGATGGAAGGCTGAGTCAATGTGGAGCCCTGCAGGATCAAACTCACAACGTTGTGGCTGCAGTGGCAGCATTTAACCACTGTGCCACTAGGGCTCTAGTAAATGGTACTATGCCAAGGATCCTCTTAGCGCTGGCACATATTACACATACCAAACCAAATCTAGCCATTTAAACAGTCAACCAACAAATAATGAAGCAAAAAAGAAGTGCCCTTATTTAAGGGCTGTTTACACATTATACTAAAACCAACACAAGCTGCCTCTACAACTGTGTTCAGCTGTCTGTTGTGTATATGTGTAGAGAGTTTTAACATTTTAACTGTTCTTTGATTTGAAGCTAAAACCGATCAATAATAACTAAATTTCTTGTACACATTATTTATAATTAAGTTATCCATAGAAAGATGGGGAGAAACTAGTTAGAGGATCCATAGACTGGAAAAGTAACTTTTTTTGGACTAAAGTTCCCCGAATCTGCTAGCTGACAACAAGGAAACTCTTTAAAAACTACTGTTCTTTGTGATTACAGACTAAGGATACAATTTGCATCCAGTAACAGTGACCAGTATTAATGAAAAATTCAAGTAAATGCCATATCATACAGGACTTTAAATCTTTTCAGGCTAGCTAGTGGAAAGCTTTTTACACTTTGATAAACCACCACATTTACAGGTTAAATAGGCACTTGTAACTCCACTTGAATGAATAGATGTGAAAGCCATTTCCTCCTACTTTTGGATATAACAAGCATGGCACAGGTTCAGTTCTTCTGAAATAAATGAAATGATATGATCCATATAATATAATTTTAGAAGTGTAAAACTCACTGGTCTGTCAGCTAATATGAAGAGCAGAGAAAGAACTTATAGTGTGAAGACCATAGGCCAAATAGAATCTCTCTAACTCTCCTTGAAGAGAGGCCATTCTAATTGAAAGAGACACTAGTAAAACTGGGAAAAATGGAAATCACTTTATCAATAAAACAGGGTAATTCATGTGTACCTGAACAATGTAATGCAGCCTGATTGCTTAGGAGTTTAATTTCCTAGCCAGTTTCATCATTCTGAGTCTATTTTAAAATAGCCTTGAACATCACACCACCGTTTGCTAAAAAGAGAAGACTGTTTCAGTTACATGTATACATATTCACTCAAGAGAGAATACATATGCAAGAGGAGCACTGCAGGGTGCTTCCTGGTGTTCCAGAAGCATTTGGTTCATTATGCATTGACAGTTAATCTTACACAGCAGTACCCCTATATAAAATTCATTGAACCACATTTTAACACAGAACAGGCTGGGGAAGCAATTGTTTCACTTCCAATACCTTTTCCACTCACAATGAATGCCTACAGTTGTTTCCTGAATTATGATCAGTGTGTGAATACTGTGTGGAAAATATTTTTATTTCACACTGATCATGTGAGGGACATTGATGATTGCCATAATCATTCTCGTGACTTTCCATTTCCCGGAATTTTCACCCTTAAAAATCACTCTTGACCTCTTGCAAATATTAAAATATATAAATTTAAGAGGCATTACATAATGGATGATATTCCATAAGTGACCTATGCCAGCATAACTCCCCCCCCTTACCCTGGTGTATGTTCATTTGGGGGCATTATTCAGGGAGGTACCTAGTACCTCTTTAAACAACACCCTTGCTCCAGCTGTACAACAACAGCTAGGGGGTTCCCAGTTATAGTTCCATCCCCTACAGCTGTGCAGTTACACCAGTTTGTGTTCTGGTTGACCTCACACAACCAGAGAAGAAGGAATAACCTTGCACTTGGGATGGAGCTAGTAAATAGCCTTATTGCTGCAAAGCTAAGGAGGAAAAGAAGGGAACGCTTCACCCACCAAACATGGCAGGCATATGCTGGCAAAGACTTGTACTCAACCAATGCTTACTGGAACTTCACCAATATAAAGAAACACTCCTCTCCAATGACATCCCTGAAAGAAAAATCAATTGACCTATGGCTAATATTTTAAAAATAGCATATATACGCAGCGTTGCCAGGGATTTTATCTTCTCACAGGTAATACGTGTTAGAAAGACTTGAGATCCTGTGTCTCTAATTCTCCAAACTGTCTTGTCCAGTACCTGTAACTTTTCCCCATATTCCCCAATCTAATCTGTATTCAGAGTTATTAACATGCAGAGGTTGGGTTCCTGAGGGAATACACTGTCCACCTCCTTGCTGCTAGGCCTCATCTCCATAGAAACTGGTCAGGCCCAAGAGCTCTCTGGCTGAGAATTCTAAAGGCCCCTCCCTAAACTGCAAAGCCCAGGAGTCCATAGAATCTTCTCAGGCAGCCAATCATATGAGGTCTTTGCCTGATACAGACAAGCAAACAAATTTTGACTTCTATATAGTAGATTGGTCAGTCACATCCTACAAAATGCCTGAGATCTGAGAAAGCTCATAGTCAGTTGGCAAAAATATAATAATATTGGGACACAATTGAAAACTCCACTCCTTTGGCACCACTCTCTGAGCTTTTCTTGGAGAAGGTAGTGAGAAGTCGTCTTCCAATGGTGATCTTACAGTATGAGTATCATATCATGAACTGGGGTCCCAAGTCTAAGTTTTTATAAGTTAAAACCAGTTCTTTGGTTTGGGCCCAGTAACCTATTCCCCAATCTATTTTTTTAAAAAATTAGTTTCTATGCATGTATCTACTCAGTTCTCATGTCTCAACAGATCCATGTCAGGAACCATTTTCTATGCACCGGGTTAATATGCAGATCAGATTTCACCACATGTGTTTTTTCTTGCCTTCAGCATCAAACATGGGGACAAAATCACATGTTGGGGTTTCAATCCACAATACAAAATGCTGCTAGGCATGAAAGCTATCCCTAGGTGGAATCACACTTTTTTCTTTCAAAACAGAAGGACAAAGAGTTTTCTTAACCAGTTAACGTATTTATAACCAGCAAGATTTTTTTAATAAAACAATAATTACTTATTTCAAATATTTATGAATCTCTTTCTGCTCACCTGAGCCAACGAATAAAATCAGAATATAAAACGGGACAGAAATAAAAATTCTGTTAAAAACAGACTAAAAAACATGTTAAAAGCCAAAAACTTGGCAACATAGTACCATTTTCATAGCCTCTGTGCAGGAATGAAAACAGCCATACTTCTTCTAGGAGGAAGAGAAAGTCATGCCTTATATGCCTTGAAATACACAACAGCACCTCGCCTGAAGAACTCGAATTCCAAGCAGGTCCAATACCCTTTTTACCTCACCCAAAGCCAGGATCTTCCTTAGTGTTTAAATTCCTAGGAATATCTTCATTCATTCATTCATTTACTTAATTCATATCCCTCTTTTCTTCCATAAGGGACCCAAACTGGCTGTCTACAGATCTTTACAGATTCCCACAGAGTATTCAAGAAAGCAATGACAGCCATGCTAAAATCTACTGTTTGCTAAAATTAATATTTTTTGTCTGAAGGAGCACCATTGAAATGAATAAGACTTCTTTCACAACGAGCTTGAGATCCATTTATTTCAATATGTCTACAGCAAGCAGGTCTAACATTGGATTTAGCTAGAAATCTTCAAACCATTGCTGTTACGTACCATTTAATTCTCACTGTACAGGTAGAGAAGACAAAAAACGTCGGGATACTTCAATTCCCTTGGTTAACCATTAAAAGGAAAACAGCAGCATGTGTTAAAAGATATTCTAACCAACCATCTAATTACAAGATAAGCAAACTGCTCCACATTTTAGGGTGTGAGGCACAGAAGATGAAGAATAATTTATAGTCAGATATGACACCTGCATCTTGAACCTTATGAGGTCGATTTAAAAAGTAAGAAAATTCATCTCATTAGCAGTAATTGGGAAATTGTACATTAAACATTCAGCTTTAATTGTCTTTTATGTCTGTGCAGTGCTGGTAGCTGAACCTGGGCAATGGAGTGAGAACATAGCCAGTATGTGTGCATTTGTGCAACTTATAGATGAAAAATACTTTCAAACACCAGGAAAACTCAGATATTTATAGTGGCCTATACATACTTCACAGGCTTTTTTAAAATGTGTGAACAAAAGCACTCACATAATTTAAAGCTGCCCTTGTAATAACAATTGTAAAATAAATAACAACAACAACAACAATAACAATAATAATGACTGAATCCAATTGGCATTCCCATTAAAACCCTTGATGGGTCTAGGATGGGTATTAAGTAGAGAGTTTCAAAGTCATGATTCATGATATTTAAACTGTTTCTTTGGTTTCAAACTGAAAACTTGCCTGCTGATTTCAGCTGCAGTTGTCATGGTTCCATTCATTATCATGAATTTCTCATTTAACTCATGTTCCTGTATGAGTTTGCTGATGAAAAGTTAAGTGCATAAGAAGTTGCTTCCATTAGCTTGTGTGTTGTCTGTAGTGTATCCTGTGTGTTGTCCGAGTGTATCCTGGGTTTTTGCAGTCTTAAGTCTGCATTCTTATTATATTCTTCTTATTATATTATATTCTTCTTATTAAACAGTCATTCTTATTCTCATACTTCTTCACGGACATTTAGGCAGTGAACATTTGAAATGCATCATAGGAATGCAATACAGCAGGAACAAGGAAAGCTTGTTTGTGGAAGCATGATTCATAAGCAGATTTGTCAATGAATGAGAAGGCATTGTAGATTGAAATGGGCTGCCACATTTTTTGGAAACAAGATGAGACCAAGATCTTCAATCCACATTTTATGGTGTCTTGATTGAATTGGTGGTTAGTTTACCTCGAAGCTCTCCAACTTTCACCATTAGGTGACCACAACTATCAGTTCCGTGCTTTATATACATTTTTTCTCAGGTGAAGCTAATTAAACCATACGTTTGTTATTGTCAGTGAGCCCAGAAATCAACTGGTTTGACAAAGAGACACTCTAGCACAATATGTCATCATCCTGCCTGTATCTATTTCTGTATTTCCTTTAAAAAAAATTAAAAATTCCCCTCAATTTTTCATTCTCCTGCAGATGATGGAGGAAAAGCTCAAGTTTATACTGGTGATCCCAAATAATCTCTGAGCATTAGCAGATGAGAAGGCATCCGTTTTAATAAAACATCTTGCTATCTGCAGTGATAGAAAGACTTTAAATATGAAGGAATGTCTTTCATTAATTTGATGGTTACATGGTGGAGCTCATGGCCCTGCATATAAATGAAGCATTAGCAAAGTCGGCCCAATACCCCTTGTCCTCTGCCATACTTTGAAGGGGAAGAAGCATTTCCATGCGATCATCGATGTACGCTGCATTCTGTTTTACTGCAAAAGAACCATTCTCCCACTGTGTGTGCGGAAACTGCCATCTTCCAGAAAAGCAGCTTGTCTAATATGAAGAAGCAAAAATGACAAACTTCAGACAGCTTGTTTGAAGCCATAATTTATATGATAAGTGAAGGACAGGAAACATATAATTCTGCATATGTGATTTTATGACCTTTCTCAAGAATCAGGAGACAGGTTTTCTCTCCTTTTGAGAGAGCTTTAGGTAGTAACTGTTGGTGGTGTGTGGGCAGATTGCGTTTCCTAAATGTGCTTTATTCTTTCATATTCTTTTAGTATTTTCAGTATTTAAGATATGTTGTATTAGTCCCTAATGTCTAGGGGTAGAAAAAAATGGATTCTTATTTTCGGACCCTAAAAATATTGCTCTTTTATTTTTCTGCACTGGCAACAACACAAAGCACATTTTGGGCTGTATCCTATTGGTTAGTCCACAATAGCATAGAGCCATGAATCAATTCTTTTTAAACTTCAACACCCAATAACCCCAGCCACCATGGTAAATGTTCAGGAATGCTGGAACACGTAGCACAGAACGCCTGGTGGGCATCAAAGAAGGAAAGATTGTTTTCTACTGTGCTAACCCCAGAAAATCCTGTGATAGGTTTGCCATGGGGTCATTACAAGTTGAAAACAACTTGAAGGCACCCAACAACAACAACTTATAAACTGTGTTGAATTTGATTTTCTTGTATCCGTTGTATTTTTATCATTTTGTTTTTGTATTTTACACTGAACTAGGCAACACCAAATATACAGTAATATATAGGAACAGAACAGAACAGAACAGAACAGAACAGAACAGAACAGAATAGAATAGAATAGAATAGAATAGAATAGAATAGAATGACATGTATATAAATATAATAGGGATGGGACGAATCCAGAATTTTCCAAATCTGGATCCGAATCCCTGGAAGGTTCTGGGAATCCACGAATCTCACGAATCTCAAATCTTTCGAATCCTTTTTTTAAAAAGGGATTTAAAAAGCAAGGGAAAGAAGGATAATCTTGGGCAAGACACACTCTCTCGGTCTTAGCAAAAGCCTAGGCAAAGGCAAACCTCCCTCTGAAGCAATCTGACCAGGACAATTGTCATAGTTTTGCCTCAGGATATCCCCAGATTGAAAATGACATGAAGGCCCTTTGTACACAGGCAGGAAAATGTGCATTAATCCCACATTTTCCGGCCTGTGTAAACAGGGCCATATACTATGGTACAGAGATAATCCCGGTCAAAACTGGCTTTTCTTTGCATAGCTCCTTATGGTTTGTAATTTGATGATGCACCAGCACACTTTGTCAGAGAAGGTTGTGACACCTTGTAAAACTACAAACCCCAGAATTGTGTATGAAAGAGGTTTGCAAGGGTGCTATGCAAAGGAATCTTTCAGCATTCCTTGAAATCTCAAGAAGACAGTACCTTCCAGTCAAGTGCTGAACTTAAATATTAAATGTTCAATTTAAATATATTAGAATAAAACTTCAGATGTAATTTCTGAAATTGTTAGCAAAATCCACTATTACCCCAAGGGAAAAACTCACCTACTTGCCATCTCCCCTTGTGTGTCTGGTCACCCAGATTTTCAGATGTCCCGGTCTCCCAGGTTTTCAGGCGTCCCGGTCTCCAACAAACTATTTGGTTGGCAGATTTGAAAGATTCAGTCTGCCTACTTTGGCCCAGGATTCGGATTCGAGGATTCACAGATTTGGTTGGCCCATCCCTAAAATACAAATATAAATAAATATAAACATATAAGCTATAGGTAATTAAAAAGCAAATCAACAGTGCTTCATCCAAGTTTTTCCTGGATCTAAGAAGGATGCAGCCCAGTTTCATCTTTGGCAACTGAAGAAGTCAGAAACTGAAATGTTTTTGTGCTTGATGCGCATTTTTAAGTTCTCTCTGTTAGTTGCATGTGTGTGTTTGTGTGTGCATGTGTGCAGAATGAATATATTTTATTAGAAAGTCTATTATGAGGGAGATGATACTGGGTTATGTTTAAATAAATGTTATTATTTTACACATATATAATGTTTCAGAACTTCTGTGTTATGATTTTGTTTTGTTTTTAACTTTGCATATCACTCTCAACAGCAATTCTGCCAAATGGGTCATCATTGTCTCCATTTTAGAGGTAACAAAGACAATTCAGTGAATTAATTTATTCATCAGATAACTCATATGAGCCTTTAAAAGTAATTAAATAACCAAAACTCATAACAGCAGAATCAATGCAACAGTACTCAGTGTGTTAGTTTGTTTTCCAGCAAACAGGTACTGACAACTACATTGTTAAGAAACATTAATAACAGGTAGCAAGTGATATATTAGAGATATACTGTATCGAATTATGTCCATCCACCAGTATGATGTTGGGAATATTTGGTGGATGAATACGATAAAGTAGGAACTCCTGTTGCATGGGTATGATACTAATGGTAGCAGTTAATGAGTAATTAAAGATGTTGATCTATGAGTCTTTCCGCACCACACTGTTATAGTACTGTTATTCCACTTTCAACATCCTATGGAATCCTGGGGTTTGCCGTTTAGGGAGGGGCATTTAGAATTCTCAGCGAGAGAACTCTTTGGCCTCAGGAAACTACAAACCCCAGAACTTCACAGGATGTTGAAAGTGGAATAATAGCACTATAATTGTGTAGTGCGAAAAGGCCCAATGTTTTGAACATACTATGAAGCAAGAAGCCGCACAAGCCTGGTTAAAACCAGCCAATCAATCACAGTTCATGGAACACTAAGGAGAGGCTTATCTGTGGTCTGTTAAAATGTTGGCACCAGCTGGAAATGGAATTAGGACCAGGCAAAAATGGAGATAAGGTCAGGTTGGAAGAGATAAATTGATAAAATCTGAATAGCGTTTTTTGGGGAGCTGAGAACATGGAGACAGCTCGGGAGGAATGAAGTTTGTTTGCTAGTGAGGTGTTACTGTGTACTCTGTGTGGAAACATCATAAGCCTAGCTGTTTATTTTATTGTGTAATAAATATTTATACATTTTATTTTCTACAACTCTGTCTGAATGTTTCATTCAAATATTGTTGAAGAGTATTCAGTCACACATTACCACACTCAACCCACTGAACAGCACACCAGTATAGTGAGGCCCAAGTATGAGATCCAATGAGGGATCTTAAGGGGAAAAGAGCAAAGTGCATGATAGAAGCCCAAGAGTTAGAGCTGCAGGGCTCACTTGGATAGGAGTTCCATCAACATATATCCAACAAAATCAAACTAGTCGGCACTATTTTTATTACAGATCTCACCTCTTAACATAGCTTGAGTGAGGAATGATTTTGGCACAATTAAGCTCTTTTCAAATCTTTGGCCGTTTCCACACAGGTTAAATACAACAGTGCAGTGCATCCTCCACAGAGGACGTCTGCACCTTGGAGTGGACTGGGTCCGGACTACTTACCGTAGATCTGCACCTCAGTCCGCTCTGGAGCGACCCCAAGTGGTCCTCCAGCGTGTTTTTGAAAAACCTGGTTTTTCAGGTTTTTCAAAATGCTGGCGCACACCATTGCTTGCCTGCTCTCCGATGCAGATTCGCAGGCTCACACCAATGCAAGCCTGCGATCTGCGGAGGGCGGGCTTTAGGCTGGCAAGCTTCAGCAGTTGGTCGACACCCATAACCAACCGGAAGCCGCCATTTTGGACACCGGAGCAGTGCGGATCTGCGATCATGCACTGCTCACCCTGGACCGGACCGGACCGGACCCAAAGAAGATCCAGTGAGTAGCAGCAGGGAGCGATTCCCTCACTGCGTGCAGAAATGGCCTTTGTTTTTTGCTGAAGCGGGTGATTAGAGTACAGAGTGTCCCTCCAACTCTATGGAGCTATGATTCCATTCTGGACAGCAAACACTACAATTTCAATAAACTGGTAAATGTTAAATCTGCAGCAAAAGAATTCTAAATGCATCATATAAGCACATTATTTTCATTGTATTTTATTTCTTGCTCATAAAATATTGTTCTATGGACTTCCTAAACTACCCAGCTACTAGTTTGCTGCTAACTACTGTGTGAGGGGAAGCAATAAACAAAACCATGGCAGTTTATGCTTACGAAGAACAGCATCACTCACAAAGTACCAGCACAACCATTTTACTTTAATGCTAAATGCAGCAATGTTCGCCTTAAAAAGGGTATTTCAGTTCTGAAGATTGTACAAAAGAAGCAGTTTAACATTAAAGATACATTACGGGGAAAGTATCAACCAGTGTAAAATGCTTTCAGAAAGTTTTACAAGAAACTGGGGTAGGCATAAGAACGGTTTCATTTCAGTACCTAATTCATTTACAGTGCTGGAAGCTTCATTTGGTTCAAGTATCATCTGGAAAAATGCCATTTCATTTTTCACCATACACGCTTTGAGATTTCTGGTCTTTTGGCATTCACCTTCATCTGTCTGTCTGCCTGCCTGCCTCCCTGTCTTGTTGGTGGTGAAAGCAACAACTTTTGCACAGTTTCCACATTTTACCAGACCAGCTGATTTCTGAGGAAATTCCTATGTTTCTCTAGGTCTTCTGGCAAGGGGACAATGCAGTGGAAGTAGCAGTGGAAGAAGACAAAGTCTAGGGTTTGAATAGGCCTCTACCCATTCCTAGCTGGTGCCCATAGCTTTCTGGTTCAGTGCAAAGGTGTTTGCATGTGTATTACTCCTGTGCAACATTAATGCACCAAACAGCCAGGAATGAAGGGAGAGGAAGGAGAGGAAAGGTGGGCACATGAAATTGGGTCTATTATGCCACCCGGAGCAAAGAAGGGGGATGAGTGTCACCATTACAACTCATGAATCTTCTTCTTGTACAAAGCAGGGCAGCAGCATTGCAGAACCTGGTAAAGCCTCCCCAAGAGGAACCTTCCACAAACCCAAGAAGGTACACAGAACTCCACAAAATTCCAGCATGTCATATGTGCCACAGGTAAGATCTTCCAGGGGGCAGGATTTACTAGAGAAGACATCAACTATTGCAGCTGTTGGTTGACATTCTGTTGCTAACATATACAGGCATAGGTCCAATTTACACTTGCATATGTCTTTTTATGGCCATTGTGGGGGGAGTTATTCACTACCTCTATTGTACTATGACCTCTTGACCACTGAACTCACTTATCTCCTGTGGTCACCCCCCTCTCTAATACCTCACACACACATGATCATTTAGTGCCTAGGAGAGTGGGGAACAGCCTCAGAACAACCAATTATGTTGCTGCAGCTGGACACATGACAATAACTTCCACTGGAACCTCTCGGAGTCTTACAGAGGTCTGGAGGATAATGCCATAATTGTATATCCAGCTACAGAAGCACAGCCGGACACCTGTTTTCATAGTCAGCTGATCCAGAAACAATTCCAGCCTAACTGTCAACCCATGGTTTCAGGTTTTGACCCTGTAATCTGAGAGAATGTGATGCTGCTGATGTGGCAATCATACTTCTGCAGCTGCTCCTAGTTTTGGCAATATTATTTTCCTCCATGGCCATTATATCATTCTACTGAGAGCACTGTAGGAATACATAAAGTGGCAGCTGTTGTTTCCCAGTCCCAGAGTTCCCTGGAATCTTAAGGAAAACTGTAGGTGGCCATCAGAAGCAATTGTCAGTTTTTCCTGACAACACTAATGGCAGCAAAAGAAATTACAGAATGTAAAAGGAATCTCCAAGTTTCAAATCCCCTCCAAACTTGTGTGAAGGTTGTGCAATTGTTTTGCAATGTCTTCCAATGCCCCAAAAATTGAAATACAGACACATGAACTGAAGTTCCCTAGTAAACAATCCAAAAAACAACATTGTCCTATTTGCTCCAAACCTATGCCAAAGTTTGCAATTGTTTTGCAGCGCCTTTTAGGGATAAAAAAGCATATTTTGCAACAGCCCCAAAACTGAGAAATGGGAGTCTCAAACCAGGCTTCCTAGTGACCCCCAAAATTTTCCCCCCCAAATGTCCAATTCACTCTAAACGTTTTGGAAAAATAAAATGTGTCTTGCAACAGTCCCAACACTGAGAAATGAGAGTTTCAAATCAGGCTTCCTAGTAACCTCCAATATGCCAACACCATTCAATTCACTCTAGATCTGTGGCAAAATTTTGCAATTGTTTTGCAACATTTTGCAACAAAACCCCCAAGTTATGCAACCCAATAACTGATATACACACACATCAACAGACTTACTATTCAAACCACACATTCCAACATTGTCTCTTTCTCTTCAAACATGCACCAAAGTTTTGCAGTCCTTTTGCAATGAAAACCCTGTTTTGCAATGCTTCCCAAATGAGCAAAAGATACTTAAAAAAAAATGGTTACCACACAAATCCCACTAGTCTCCAGTTTGATCTGGATCTGTGGCACCATTTTCCAGTAACTTTGTAGTTTTTGCAGGAAAAGTAAACACTAAAATCCATTGTTGAGTACCCAAATCTTTGAAGACTACTCTTCTCCCTCTTCCTTTCCTGTCAAGACAGAGGTAGCAGAGATTCCTTGTGCTTGCTGCACACTTTCTGTGCCTTTTTGTTTGTTTCTTTCTTTGTGTGTGTTTTGTTCTTGTTGCTGTTGTTCCACTGGTTGATCTCAGGGAGCAATGCAGTTGAGATAGCTGATTCTTCTATGGCTTGATTTCTCAAATCAGTTGGCAGAAGGGGACTATACCTGCAGACATAAGCAACTTCTGCTGATTCCTGACCAAGTACTGCAAGCACATCATTGAATTAGGCTTGCACTATACCTGTTTATGGAGCATGACTGCCATGTTATGTATAGTTACCTGGGACCAATTAAGGAAGAATGGCTCAGGAGCTCAGTATGTTTAGTCTGAAAAAGGCAGAGGCCCTTACTGCATGATGGTGCCATCCCAGCATGGCGACACACTGCAGCTGCTCCGGGACATGTGCCATCACATGACAACATTGTAGTTCCACTGCTGTTGCATCCCCATCCATCATGATTGCACCATCTCTTAAGCTAGGGGTGAGATTTCCCTCCAGGATTCCCATTCCCATTCCTTTGCCTCTAGCCCCAGCACTGGGGAGCAGAGGAGAAAAAAGACACAGTAAAGGGCTTACCAGTACTTTCCCCTCAAAGGAAAAAGGACACAGCTGTTCCCTTCTACTTACTTCCGATGGCCATCTTGAAAAGGGAGGGGTAGGAATTTTGCCTTAGGGTTGCTGTAATTCAGAAACAACTTAAAGGCACACAAAAGCAACAAGCTTTCCTGTACTGGACCACAAAAAAAGGGTGTATTAATCCAGCATCCTTAAGCATAGAACAAACTGTCTGACTGTTATCTGTAGAAACACAGAACCTCAGTCAGTGGCACAAGGAAGCAAAGTAAAGTCACTTGAGAATTGCAGCACTAGTTCCTTTTGCTATACTTCTTTCCATCATTAAACTGAATATTCCATGGAGAAGTAGAGAAAGTAGTACAAGGAAGGTGAGTGCTGCATTGCAGAGAGCATAAAAATTTTAATGGCACCCATTATGTATAGTTATGAAGCAATTTGGGATCCTTGGAGATGAAAGGTGCCATGGAAGTGAAAAGTGAAATGATATTATCTCAAGATTTCTTACATTTTTAATATTACCCAACTTTCTTCTACCTCAAAGGATCCCAGAGCATTTTATGAACTCTGCTGTGTTCAAGGGCAGTAATCAGTTCTATGGGTATTATTCTGGCCAAGAGCAGAGTACAGATGACAAATGGCTAGGAGACCTTGGCTTACTTTTCACTGGTGTAAAATCCCTTTGTTAGTAAGCAAAGCTTTGGAGGCTGGGGGGACTTGGGAAATTTGTGGCATGTTGCTGTGACTTTGTCACAGCCTAAATTAGGTCATTGTCTTCATGGCAGGGGAGGATATTCTCCCATCAACAAAGCTGAAGTAAGTGCTAATTCTTCCATGTGATGGGGGATCCACCCTCTTCTTTCTCTCTGACAGCCAAATATCTTGGCCCAGCTCTGCCAAGAAGGCCTTCTTTTCACAATAAATACAGAGAGAGAGAGAGAGAGAGAGAGAGATTGTGATTCTGTATGTGAGAAGAAGTGAGACATGCTATGCTAGTAGGGAGTTTGAGTAAACCAAGCAGCCATAAGGGAGGGTTCAGTATCACATGAGTCCTTCCCAACCAGGCAGTATTATATGGAAATTCTAATCCAATTGGTTTCACTAAAATGGCAGCTTACTATGCAGCCACTGTACGATGGTGCAGAACATCATGCTTGCGAAGCATCTATACACATGTGCATGTGTGTGAGAGGGGTTTTTTTTGGTGTGTGTGTGTGTGTGTGTGTGTGTGTATTTGGAGCAGAAACAGATGCTTTGGGAAGATGAATTAACCTTTTCATAGGACTATACCATATCGGAAGGAAAATGGAGAGATTGCTTATGAAAAGGGCCCCAAATCAAAATCTCCCTACATATGGAAAACTAGAATTTCAGCAAAAGACTCACATCTTTGCCCTAACAAGAAGAATTTTGAATGAAATAATTCTTCCCTGCAAATTTTGATTCTACATATCAAACAAAAATATTCTGTTATTCATACTGCATCTGAAATTCAATATACCTGATAGATGTAATTGGTATTTTATCTATACTGTTATTTGACAGCCATCATAGTACAATATTTGACAACTGGAATGCAACAGTATGGTAAGGTTTGAGTTCTTCTAGGAGTGGCAGTACAGAAATTAAATCAATAAAGGTATAAAAGATAAATAATATGCCGCGTATAGCAGACAGCAGCAAAACAGTCTTATGTGAACTCCTTTTCAGCCCTGCAACTTCAGTGAAACCAAAAGTTAAAAAGCACTCCATGCATTTTTACTTAATTACTGAAACACACAAAATGGTGAGGATAACAGAAACATCAGAAGATCCAGGAAATGTCTAGAGAAGAAGAGGAAGCAAGCTACACCTTTTCTCTTCAGCAGGGGACCCCTAACCAGTGAAGTCCTTGGATTAATTGCTCCAGTTAAATCACTGATCATCTGGCCTTGTGCAGGAATGTTTAGTGAGAACTTGACATCTGACATGCAAGTGGACGTAATAAATGGAAACTCTGGTATACTCCCTGTATTCATTCATATAACCAAACATGTGACATATCTTTCAAACATGCCATAAAAACAAAACTGTCAGGCCTAGATCATATTGTTAGTACTAGCTAGTATAGACTCAATCAATCAATGGGATTTATGTTTTGTTGACTCATCGTTCAACAACGGATCCAATGGGTCCACTTTCATTGGGATTAATTAGTAAGAGTGAGGCCTCAATTTGAAAATTTAAGGTCATATTTCAAACTCAAAATTTAAAGCAGAGGGAGATTTTAAAATGTTTTCTGTCTGTATACCACCTTGAAATCTTACGCTGTAGGGTAGAATATAAATATTTCAATGACTAAATAAATAAAATACAGATTTTTCAAATGTGCATGAAAAGAAACACACCACACTTTAACATTCCTTTTGGCATTAGAGTTCACATGACAGGATATTTTAGAATGGAAGCAATTCCACTGCTCAAGCAAGAACACCATTGTGGGAAAAAATATATGAGGTACTCTTGATATTTGTACTAGATTGTCTCTGGAACTTCTTTAACAATGTTCAGCCTCAAATTCCTCCATCAACAAAAACTGATTTATGAGTTGGAGGTATAATGAAGGCAAAGGCAGTAAAGATCGTAAAGTCCATTGCAAATCAAATTCTGTATGGAGCTGATAAATAGTATGACATATATGGTTTGATTCTGCACAATGCTTTAAGTTGCAATGGACTAAACATTTTTATTAAGAATTGTATCACTGTACTATTTAAGATATATTTGAAGCTCAGACTATGGAGTTGAGGGATTATTTTGGTGCAGTTTGCATCTTTAAGCAAAATTGGCTGGCATTAAGTATTTTAAACAGCACCAAATGCTAGAATTAGGAAACATTCATAAGACTCCAGAGACCTTTCTCTTTGAGTTTCTATAGGAAATTAACAACTCAAACAAGAGGAAGGCTAATTTAAATAGCTTTCCATTTAAAATCTTTCAGAATATTATGAGACCTTTGTGTGGTTCCCTCTGCTACCAAATCAGTGCCAAAATCATAAACATGTAAAGTTTTCAAAACTAACTGTAGTTATCTCTATTTAATTTTAATAATGTGTCTGCTGGAAGAGCTAACATCCCTCATTTGAGGCCACCTAAATGCTTATTTTTCTTTCACTGTCTGGGTCAGAATCACTAGCTATGGGATTCTAGTAGTCCAAAAAGTAGCTTTTCCAAGCTCTGTTAAAAAGGACGTTCCAGAAGCATGGGTGAAAGCCAGGCCTGGTTTTCTTTCCACAAAATCCCTGGAAATGAAACAAAAAGAGCCCAGGATAGTTTTGGGAAGAATGATTTTCAGCGACAAGCAGAAGCAGCCAGCGAACAGAACTAGCTTCAGCCAGTATTCTACATCAGCTTCTTAGGGCCTTTCCACACTACACTCTTATAGTGCTCTTATTCCACTTTCAACCTCCTATGGAATTCTGGGGTTTGCAGTTTAGGGAGGGGCCTTTAAAATTCTCAGCCAGAGAGATCTTGGGCCTCAGGAAACTACAAGCCCCAGAATTCCACAGGAGGTTAGAAGTGGAATAATACTATAATAGTGTAGTGTGGAAAGGCCCTCAGTTAAATATGCTAAGTATACTTAAAGATGTAGCCATGTTAGTAGGGATCAGTATTCAAAGGAATTGTATAGCCCCTTTGAGACTGAGAGAAAGAAGTTGGCAGCATATGCTTTCATAGACTTAAGTCTACTTCATCAGGAATGTGGAGTGAAGTGCCTACAGACAGACCCTTATAGCTATGAATAAGCAGGTTGTATATGTCACTAGCAACAGAAATGTAAATGTTATGGACATGGTGATGAGATGCCAAGTTCAGTTTTAACAGTGGTTATTGGGGGACAAAGGCAGGAGGAAAGATGTTGCTGAAGCACTGGAATGTGGTGTGATGCTGGCTGGGAACCAGTTTATGAGGTCTTCTTTCCGATTTCTAGCCAGCATCATATTACATTCCAATAACTTCCTCCACCATTCATATGATTATCTCTTCACCTTGGCTTTAGGAAGCATCTTTCCTCTTGGTTTTGGCCTAGGATGATCATCATTAAAACTGAACTTGTCACCTCATCCCCATACCCACAAATTTTGCATTTCTGTTGCTATTCACAGGTATAATCTGCTCATTCACAGCTATAAAGGTATATTCCTAGGCACTTCACACCATGCAGCTGACGAAGTAGACTTAACTTTACGACAGCTTATCCTACCAACTATTAGTCTCAAAGGTGCTACAAGATCCTTCTGCCTAAACATTCTTAACTAAGGTTTGGAGAAGTATACTTATCTAAGTAACATCTCCAGGCCTGACCTCCCCAAACCTGATAGATATATCACTCAATCATGCTCTGATTGCTGGCAGAATGGACCACTTTTTCCCCATGCAGTTGATGCCTGATAAAGTAGGCTGTAGGAGGGAGTTATGATGATGGCAATAGAGTCACAGTCATGAAGTACTGACTGTGTACATGGAATAGGTACTTGTTTCATCTGTAACTGTTCTGTATTCACTATCACTGCTTAGTCGTAATTGTGACACTATTGTCAAAATCTTAACTTCCCACTCCCTACTTACTGTACCTACCATCAGCTGCATGGGTCAAAGAAGATCTATTCTGCCAGCAACCACAGCACGGATGAATGGCCGTTTCCACACTACACTCTTATAGCGCGATTATTCCACTTTCAACATTCTATGGAATCCTGGGGTTTGCAGTTTGGGGATGGGCCAAAATGATGGTGGGTGTTGTAGTCCAACAATAACAAGAGAGCCATAAAATTCCCATCCCTGCTGTAAAATGTGGCAACTTAACAATTCAGATATTTTCATGATTGCCTTTCAGTAGATCTCAATGTCATAGTTTCAAACTAGGACAATTGTCATGGCTTCTGTCCCAAAGAATTCTTGGTGTCCTACTGTAATAAAAACAATGGCAATTATTCTTTAGATAACCTCCCCTATTCTACAGTTTCCCAGGATGTAGTGAAAGGGAGAAGGAGTTCTAAAGAATTGTAAGACCTGAGTTACAAACGTATATACACTATTCTGGTTCTGGTTGTTTAATGTGCTAGCCTACTGTTTGTGCTCTTTCATAGTATTCAGTTATAGTACTGCATGGTTCCAACTTTAAGTGCCATGAATCCTGGGATTTGTAGTTTGGTTGGAGGCATTAAAGGAAGTCTCTGGCTGAGAATTCCAAAGGCCTTTCCCTAAACTGCCAGGATTCCATAGGATGCAGCCATGGCAGTTAAAGTGGAATCATAGTGCTATAATTGTTGATTCCCTTATTGCATTTTTATGCTGTCTTTCTTCATATGTGACTCACAAACAATAAAACAAAATTAGTTAAAAATATAACAATAAAATTAAAACACATTGAAAAGATCACCATTTTTAAACCATAAACAAAACAATATAAAATGATTAAAACCTTGAATGCTTACCTACCTTCATAAGAAATCTCTCTGCAAGAAATTACTCATTAAAAGCCTGCTCAAACGAGAAGATGGTTGCTTGTCAGTGGAAGGAGAGCAAAGAGTGGGCCAGCCTCAGTTACTGTGCAAAGGAATTCCACAGGGTGAGAGGAACCACTGAGAAAACTCTGTGTCCTCACCAAACAGACCTGTGACAGTGGTGGGATGAAGAGAAAGCCTTCCCTTGAAGGTCTTAAGATTCTTGTCCTCCTTCAAGTCATTTCTAACTTACAGTGATCATAAACTGAACCTATCACATGGCTTTCTTAGCAAGATTTGTTCAGAGGACGACCATCTTTGCCTTCTTCTGAGGCTGGGAATGTGTGACTTGCCCAAGATTTCCATGGCTAAATGGAGATTTCAAACCCTGATCTTAAGGGTCACAGACCAGTGCTCAAACCACTACACCATGTTGGCTCTCTCTTAAGATTCTAGCAGGCTCATATAGGGAGATACAGTCTTTCAAATAGTTTGGACCTAGGCATATTGTATAGTGTGAAAGTGTCCCTAGAAAATACATTCTGTCTGAGATTCTATGAGTCACAATGAATCTTTCTCTGCAGAGTTATATCCACGGTACTCTCTCATGTCTAAATAATCACCTGATGTTGCCATCACTGCAAGTTCACTATTTCTGCGTAATCCAGAACAATGTCTACAGTATAGGTGCACTCCTACCATGCAGTCTTTGAAGTTGCCATCTGTTCCCAGTTTTATGAAGTATTCACATTTGGGGAGTGCTGCCTATTATAATTAGAAAAAAATATATATTATGAGCAGAATATGTCTGCATTTTCAATCAAGGCAGAAATGAGTTTTTTTAGCCAGCTTCAGCTGTGCTGCCTTCAGTTTCAAAATCATGTGCAGAAACATTTGGGAGGATTGTTTCTAAAAGGAAGTAAAAAAAAAAAAGGCAACAGAAAGAATTCTGCTGTTGTTTTTCAAATATCAGCTAAAGGGTAAGTTGTTTTGTTGAAATATAATGTGCAGTATTTTTTTTTCCATATTGCACCACAGCTCCCAAAACTGCAATTGCAAGAGAAGATAACAAGAGTTTATATCACGGCTGGGCAACCTGTGACCCTAAGGCTGAGACAGGAATCATGTGGTCCTCCAGATGTGGTTGAAGTGCAATTCCCAGGATTCCTCACCATTGGTTATAGTGGCTAGGGCTGATGGGATTTGAAGTCCAACACTATCTGGAGGACCTTATGCTTCCAATCCCTGTCTTTAGTCGGATTTCATATGTCTCTTGGACAAAATTGCAAACTACTGCAAATGAAGAGTTCAGGCCACTAGAAAATTTACAGCCCACCAGATAATAAGGAAGAAGGAGGGAGGGAGAAAAAGAGGTGGGCTTACCTTTCCTGAACCCACCAACCAGTCATTTCATTTCCACCCAACACTTGCATGCAATCCCTGGCTGACCGACTGTGAGGGAAAGCAGTCCTTGATATTTTTTTAAAAATGTTTGTTTGTTAGATAGACACCCTGTCCTCCTGTTATGTTTCCCTATAAAAGAGCGAACTCAAAGTGGTTTATCCACGCTCATATAATTTACAACAATCCTAGGCATATATACTCAGAAGCAAACCCTTTCAAGCCAATGGGATTTTCTGCCAGCACATAGGTATGTATAGGATCTCATCCATAGGTTTGATAGCTTAAAAAAAAATCAGCCATTCCCAATCTGCTGACCTGTTATACATTACATGGCAAGTTCCATCATCCTTAAACACAACATATCCATGATATTGGAGACAATACTCCAAAACACTTGAAAGAGGAATTTGGAACAGATTGAAGGAGACTGGTTTATGGAAGGATAGGTCAATTAAGAGCTGTTAGCAATGACAGTGATGGGTCCATCAATGATAGGTAAGTAATGATCGGTCTATCAAGAGTGGTTAGCAGTGATAGCTGTTAGCCTTAGTGAGAGGAGCTATATCTCCTGCTAGGAGAGAGATTTTATATCAGGAGGTAGATTTTGCTTCCATGCATTTGTTAGTGCCCTGGCTAGCCCGAGCTTTGGGGGATATAAAAAGATATCTCTTGATATCAATAATTTGGCCTCACATACCCATTCCCTTCCACGTGCTTGCGAGGCCCCCGGACAAGCACGCACACAGGCTCGGCCGATAATCGCCGTAATATTCCAACACAATACGGGCAGGCCAGAAATAGCCGACTCACAGCTTTAGGAGACCTCAAGGCAAGTACCTTCATTAGGTATGCACGCAGCTCTCTAAAGATCCTCTGCCCCGTGCTGGCAGCTTGATAATCTGACTATACAAAGCTCAAGTACTCTGCATTTGCATACCGGCTATCCTATTGACACTTTGGCTATAACTCAATCATTCAAATTCTGATCTTTCGGAGGCTTTGTCTCCAGCCCCAGATCTATTGTTTTCCCCAAATCCGACCTAGCCTGCGGTCACAAATTCTCCTTATAAAAACCCCTGACTTTGAGCACTTCCTTGGATCGCTCTTGGCTTCCATCCTGCCTTGCTGTCACTTTGTCCAGCGAGCCTTCCCCTCAGCTCCACGTGCTGAGATCCACGCTCCTCAGCTTCTCTGCTTCCAACCGGGCTTCAGGACAGGTTAAGTATCACCCAAACCAACAACTCCTCTAAAAACCGCTCTATCCCACTCAAACCTTTATTTCTTTAGTTATCTTGTGTGAGTGTGCCGCATACACTGTTTGATTGTGTTTTTAATAAAACCACATTTATTGTTTCAACTTCTGTGTGCTCCTTGACTTGGCCTGACCCCGTAGACATAGAGTTCAAGATCCTGCTAAGTTACCCTGCCTCTCGTAATGCTAAAGCAGTGCTCAGAGCTAATCTTCCCCACCTGTTGTTGAGCACATTTTGGTGTCCCTCACGGGACCCCCAGTAAACAGGGTAACACATTGCTGTTGATCATTCTGGCCGGAACAGTGTGGCTGCTGTAGTGATTAGGACACAGGAAAATATTGAATCAACCCTTATCTGAGTCCCATCAGTTCAATGTGTCCACCCTAATTAGGACTAACAGTAGGAGTCATGTCATTAATAAATAAATAAAATTTGAGATCCAAAATATTTAACTAGTTGGACTGGGAGCTCTGACCCTCAAACAACAGTTTTCTGGTGTGCTCGGGGAAGTAGTGCTGCAGCTGCAGCACAGTGACTTTGTTTCTGGAAAGCTTTGCAGAGTTGGCTGATAATGCTGTAGTAGCTGATAGGAACACCTTCTCTATGTCACAGAAATTGCCAAGCACAGATGCTGTTTCAGGAGCGCTGATGGCAGTTCCTCTTTCTGTGCCAGCAGGAGCCGAGTGTGTGTGGGCACAGGCACATTTAGCTTTCCAGGCTGAAGTGGTGCTGGAAACGGGATTAATAGCCAAGATACTATTATATTAGAATTATAAATGTTATAAAATACCCTCCTCCTCTCTCTCTTGCTGTATGTATAAACACAGTATATTGTATTGTGTATTATACTGTATTGTATTGTATTGGGCTTACATTACCTGATGTAATATATGAGTAATACTGTTGGAATACCTCAGATTTTAGGAAATACTATAATTGGTCCTAAGAAGTAAACAAAACTCAGGGTGGCAACATTTGGCAGCCTACAAAGTATGGAGGATGCTTAAATCCTACTCAGCTCACTGTGGTCTGTCTTTTTTTGCCAAGATCATCAACAAATGATAAGCTTAAATAACTTTAGGGGGTCCAGGGACAGGGAAATGCCTTTTTTTTCCCCACAACCTTCTGCTTTGAAATGTTGTTTTTATTATTATTATTATTATTTCCCTCTCCTCTGAATTGCCTGTGTTTCATTCCCAGTCATCTAAGTTGCATTCAGTTCCTTCTTCCCATTCTACCTGATTTCAGTGGAAGTTCCAGTCAGTGTTCAGCTGCATATGCCAATGGGAGCATTTATCCTCTAAGGGTAATTGCAGCAAACGGCATGGGGGAAACTTCCTCCAGATGCCAGCTGGAGAAAGATGGGCCAAATCTCCTTTCCTTGGGCAATTCTGATGAATCCTCACTCCTAAGCAACCAATGCTGACACCTTTGTCATTATCATAATTACTATTATTCTTTCTGTTGTCATTGTGGTTGTGGTTGTTAGTCTGGCATGTCTTCTGAGTTTTGTGTAAGAACTGTCACTTTTGTTTTGTCTCACTTCAGAACATTTAATATCTCAGTTTCTTTCTGTCTATGGCCATTTCCGCACTAGAGTGGAAGAGCGTGTCACTGCGTTTTACAAGCGGTGTTTTTTACTCCAATGTCCTCCAGTTTCTATCGAAGAAAAGCAGAGAAAATCATTTGTAGCTTCCGCATGTCAATTCTCCTGGAACTCTTATTCCCCTCCCTCAGTCCACTCTGCCACCACTGATTGGTCAATTTAATGCCCACATCTGTGATGTGAATCAATGTAGCGCTTCCGTATGTAGGAAAAAATGCTGTGAACCGTTTTGGCTGATTTGCTTCGGAGTTTTTCTGTTTTTACATAACACTGGTTTCACAACAATGTGAACCACTTTAAGAGCTAAACACGTGCAGAACGAACGACGACAGAACATCAAACTGGTTTGACATGTGGATGTATTCGAGACACAACGATGCCACAGCGATGTATCTCCCTTGCGCGGAAAGGGCCTATGATACAATATGAAGAAATGTCCACATTTTTGCAAGTTGCTATGAAAAACAAACAAACAAAAACCCATTTTTCTTATCCAAATTCAATAGGTAAACTATTCCCAACATGGAGAGGACCTTTTGCCTACCATATAGTCTCAAAGATGAAGAACATCTCAGGAAAAGGAGGCAGCAATACTAACCCAGCACTATAAACATGGTTGACTATGCTTTCTTAATGAAAATTGACTGAAACACTGTCAGGGTAGCATGAGATAGCTTCTCAGAGCATGTGCAGAGTGCTGACAGGGCAGTGACGTCCAGCTGCAACCAAGTGGCTCCAGGCAGGCCAAAAAAGTTCCAGAGCCTCATAGAGATAAACTCTGGGCTATTTATTTAGCTAAGCACACTGAGGTTAAAGTTAGGGCTTCTGGCAGCATGCCAGGAAGCAATAAGTAAGACAGGAACAATAAATCAGCAGGTAAAAACACAAACCAGCAGCATGTCTAGATACATTCCATAAATCAGTCAGCAGAGTGGCATGACCACCAGAACTGATTCGAATGGTAAAGTACAGTGCTATACCCAAGCCTTTTTTAAGGGCTTAACATCACCCCAGACCCTATGGGGTGATCCAATCACATTTACAGCAGGCAACCTTCTCATGTTGACAAGGCAAGACCTTCCAAGGCTGGCTAGCCCAAACATTCTTGCAGCTGCAGTCAAGGTCACATCACCTCATTCTGGCCGCCCACTTAGAAAAACCTTTTCTGCCACACCGCACTCACACTGAATGCCTCGACAAACACAGTTCTCACCGCTCCCTAGCCTGACATCTAGTTTGGCCCAGAGTCCCTTTGACCTGGACAGGGTTGGAGGGAGAATTCTTCTCCGTTGTTCTTAGCTGTGCCCCAGCTCACCTGTTTCATGTGAGGACACACAACTCACCGGGAGTCCAGGAAATGCCAGTCCCAGGTAGCTCAGTTTAACTGGATTACAGAGCAGCCAGTCTGCCCTCATCTAATTCTCTGTTGAGAGAAACAAAATGTGATTCATATACAGAAAAGCATATGTTCAGAGACAATAGGGTGCTATCAAATTGCATCAATAACTAAAGTGGAACATAAAGTGGATGGATCTTCCCCCCCCCTAGAATGTTGGCAGGGGGAGGGGGAAGATCCCTCATAACTTAGTCCCCCCTCCTTTTGGGCATATTTTGTCTTTACAAATGCTAATTCTCCAGCAGAGGTTATGAAGAAGAAGACAGCAGGATTTCTTATAATTTAAAACTGAAATTATTTCCTATCCGTGAGAGATTCCTATCTGTGAGAGAGATACATATGGGCGACTAATTTATGCATCCTTTATTTCTCCCCTGTCTCCATTTCACTTGTTTCCCTAACATGCCTATTCTGCAAGTGGTTACGGGGCATGTTACAGTATTTATTTTAACCAACTGAATGAATGATCCCCAAGAGTGTCTTTTAGAAAGTGCAAGAATAAATTGCTTATAGAGGCCACTTCTAATTAGAGATCAAAACATTACTTCAAGACATGTCATCAAAAATGTAAATAGCTGTCAGTACCCGTCCAATGGCTTTGTTTTGTTTGGCCTTTAATTAGCTCCACGCAAACTCTCCTTGAAGACAGAAGACAGTGTGGTCTCCAGCCTTAGATTGCACAGCCTGCCCCTCAGCTCCATGCTGATGTTCTCTTTGAACCAGCTTCCCAGAGGGGTGGAGGGGTGAGGGGTTTTCCAGCAGCCTAAATGTTACATTTACATTTATTCTTCTTTTCTGCTAATAGACTGTGAAGTTTCAAGGACAAACGTGGCAATCGTCAAAGTTAGAAGTGTAGGAACAAAGGCCTCAGTGTTCTGGAAGCATATAAGGTTGGAATGAGAAGCAACATGCTAAACTGATTTCAACCATTCTAGAAGATAAGATCCTATAAGATTTGCCCTTCCCTCTTTTTACTTTTTCTGTTGTCGAATTGCCAGCAAAATCTCCCTAGTAGCAGTGGAAAGAATATTTGTGAATATTCAAATCCCAGATTTAAAGGTGGGGGGGGCAAGCGTGAGGAAAACCACGAAAAAGAGAATCCTGGATGGACAAGAATCTTCACAGCTCAAGACTTAGGCCCTTTCCACATGTGGGGGGGGGGGAATGGGTGAAAACGCCCAAAAACGGAGCTTACCTGAAGCCGGGTAAGTCCGTCGCCACGCAGAGCAGCGCAAGCTCGCTGCTCCGCAGTCCTCCGGCGTCCCAAATGGCAGCTTCCGGTTGGTGGAGGCTCTTCACCAACCAGAGAAGCTCGCCAGCTGGAAGCCCGCCCCCGGGCAGATCTGCAGGCACGCACTTGCGCGCCTGCAAATCTGCGTCGGAACCGGGCGACGAAGCAGCGCGCTCCGTGCTTTTTAAAAACCTTGAAAAAGAGGTTTTTAAAAAACATGCAGCGCGGCTAGTTCCGGCCGCTCCTGAGTGGATTCTGGTGTGGAACTACAAAAAGTAGTCCACACCAGTCCACTCTAGGGCGTAGAAGACCTGCGTGAGAGGTCGCCCTGCACCATTACAGAAGCCCAGTCTGGAAATGGCCTTATTCTGTACAAAAACTAGATACAATATTTTTGCACAGAAAGCAAGAAACCAAGTTTCCTATGCAGGAAACAAGGTTTTCTGCACAGAAAATGCTCTTTTCCAGGAAAAAAAAGTGTTGACAAGTGAGGCTGTTCCTGCAGCAGGGCAGAAATTAGTTAAATTATTAATTCTTGTGCACAAGAAGGAAATGTAGAAAGATTTACATCCCTGCTCCCTTACCCAGACCTGATGCTTCTTAGAGTGGATTCAGAGGTTGCAATATTGGGAAAGAACAAGAAAACCAAATACCAATTTGTGGCATGCACTATATGTGGATCCTACCAGATAAAAAGATGTTAACCTCCACTCCAGTTCCCATTCATGTATCTTGCTGGTGATGGTAATCGAATAGATGAATTTTTCCCAAGGAGGAGGGGAAGTGAGTAAAGTCTGTTATCTCAAAAAACTCCTCCATGTACACAAATGCCTAGTACATCAGTATGAACATTTCACATAATGACATCCAGAGTCAAAACAGTGCAATCAGAACACACCTAATGTTTTGGGCCTACCCAGATTCAGACCCTGAAAATGTCATGGGATGGCCACTAGTGGAAAATGGCAACTGAACTCCGAGGAGGACTTCAAGAAAGAATTGGGGGAAGGAGATGAATGGTTAGGGACATATTTATTGCAAGCTTTCAGAGTCTAAATCCCTGATATGAACATATTTTAAAGGTGAAAGGTTAAGAACCAAAACAGATATTACACACAGTGGTAGGTAACATCCCCCTGGTATTTTTAATTTTTTTAATAAAAAAACAGACTAAGAAGGCTGGTGAATTTAAGAACAAGGGCCAAATTATAGAACTCTCCAAGTGTAGTTGGACTGCAACACGCAGCAGCCCTGCCAAATATAATCAGGAATGCTGGAAGTTGCAGTTCAATAAAATGTGGAGGATTGTACAATTTCCATTTCTGGCCTAAATCCACTGGTCACCCCAACCAGACCAGACCACTGAAACAATGAAACGTAACACAAGTGCTGTCTTATCAAGTTCTTATAGACATAGTGGTCCTATGGCAGTAATTCTTACACACTGGTCCTTTAGATGTTTGGGACATCAATGTCCAGAATTTCTGAGCATGGCCATAGAAGCTTGGTCTTCTGGGAGTAGAAGTCCAAAGCATCTGGCATCCTAGAGTTTGAGAACCACCGGTCTACTACATTTGAGAATGACTACTGGATTTTGGTCAAGGCTTTCATGGGAAAGCTGTTTAACCCTTTACCCTTCTTCATTCAAGATCATCTCCATCCCCAGCAGCTTATATGCCCTCAGGAAACTATGGATGACTATGCAATTGCATGTAACGTCTGCGTTCAGTTCCAGCTCTGCAGGGGTAAATGTACAACGATGGGAAGAATTCATTTTTGTATTTCTTTGTTTAAATCTATTGTACAGTACCTCATGG
Source organism: Cyclura pinguis (assembly GCA_030412105.1). Taxonomy (NCBI): domain Eukaryota; kingdom Metazoa; phylum Chordata; class Lepidosauria; order Squamata; family Iguanidae; genus Cyclura; species Cyclura pinguis. The sequence continues at coordinate 208,420,187 of CM059599.1, forward strand.
CAGGAAGCAAAGTATGACTGCCATTAAAGGACTGCAAACTGATTTCAGTCTTTGACCATTTCCATACTACACTGTTGTAGTCTATTATTCCACATTGAATATCCTATGGAATCGTGTGGTTTGCAGTTTAGCGAGAGGCATTTAGAATTCTTAGCCAGAGATCGCTTTGGCCTCAGTAAACTACAAACCCCAGAATACCAAAGGATGTTGAAAGTGGAATAATAGCACTATAATAGTGTAGTGCAGAAATGGCCTTTGTCTCTTCATTTTGTTTGGTTCTTACACGCAGAAAGAGTGCTGTGTACCATAGTGACTTGATCTGCCTTAGTAGCATAGCCTCCAACATTTTACAGAGGAAAAAGAGAGAGAGAAAAAAACTTTAGAGTATGGCAACAATTATTAATAAAGGGGAACGCACTAGCCAAGAGAAGCTCCAACAGTTTGCATTTGCCTGAGCCTACTGGGAAGGGCAGGATTCCATCCCCCCCTCTCATCTCTCTCACTGAGTTAATTGAGTACAAACTACTTTTGCCCTTTAAACTGAGTTTGCAGCAATAGAAGTAAGCTGAGGACAAAGTGGAGAAATGGAAGGAGGAGGAGAGCGAAACTGGAACATTTTAAAAGCGATTGGAAAGTATCACTACAGAGGAATGATCAGGACATTTAGTGGGTATGTAGTAGCTCATACGGTTTCTAGTTCAGGACTATCCCAGGCCTTGAGGTAAGGTGTTGTGGGGGGAACTGGTTGAAATATTAGATATGTAGAAGAGAAGAATGGAGCTAAGTTCTCCCTGCTACACCAAAAAGAAAAAAAAATATATAACAGCAACCCTTTCTGGTTCCAGTTGACATTCAGGCTCTATGCCAGAAGACATGAGCTGCTATGATGATGAGATAAGATGGCTGTGCTCCAGAAACCCAAACAGAAATGCCGTCTACCTCTTTATCATTTTCTCCTGGTGGAAAATATAGCAGCGATGTGCTGAAATGATATTCCTCCACTCCCTACTACCAAATGTTTCTCCTCAGCTTTAAACAATGAAATCAAAACTCCTGGAGTTAAGAGCTAAAAATGATTCAATTGTACCCACCATAGCAGCCGTGCACATAGTAGTCTTTTGATTCTCGTGTCGCACTATATTTACAGCCTAGTGTGATCAATATGCTATTTCTGATCCAGTCATTTGTACAGTTCTACAGCAAGGATATTTTATAGGGAGATTATCCAGCACATGACAGACTTATAAAAATTTCACTGTGAGCAAAGTGGGTGAAGTAGCAAAAATACCCAGACTGGTAAAGTTTTGACCTATTATAAATGGAACAAATTACAGCAGGCTCTACTGTGCTGGGAAGACAACAGGCATACTGTGAAACACGTTTTCCAATGTCATGCGCCTTGCCACCCATGACAAGGGGAGTGCATGTGAGCAGAGGCAAAAGAGAACAGCGGACAACTAGGAATAGGGTGAGAATTTGCCATTTTCCTAAATGGGGTCAAAATTGGAGTTCCTGACCCATTTGGAAATGGTGGGGGGAGACACAAAGTCCCATAGCTTTGCTGGAACTTTTTCCCCTCCCTTTTCGCCCAAAGCTATACAGCTTTCATTGAAAAGGGCTTAGATTTTCCAGCTGACACATACTGGGTACTGTTTTTCCACACCTTTTTCTCCCTTCTTCCCCTGCCCCCCAGCCCCAAAGTTGAAATGAAATGCTGTTAATAGCCATCAAAAAATGGGGGGAGGGAATGGGGGGGAGGAAAGTTGCCAGAAAACTTGAGCTCTCTCATTTGAGAGCTGCAGCCTCTAGCTGGAATTTCTGTGAAAGACTGGGGGAAAGAGTTGTTGTGAAAAGTTATAGGGCAGGGGGGAGTTGCAGATGTCTGGCGGCTGACAATCTAGTTTCTGTTTGTCCTACAACTTCTCCAAAGCCCCAAACCTAACTAGAGGCTATGAAAAAGATGTTTCAGTTTCATCTCCCATCCTACCCCCACAGCTGATTTGACAGCTGAAAGGTCTTTTCAAAGCCTCTAGTCAGGATTTCTGTGAAAGATGGGCAGAGCTGTGGATGTTCAGCTGATGATGATCTTGTTTCTGTTTTTCCTGCAGCCTGTCTCCTTCCAAAGCCCAGGCTCTCGCAGAAATCCTGACTAGAAGCTGTGAGAAGACTTCAGCTTCCTTGCTCTCCTGCTGCTTTGACAGCTGAAACATCTTTTTGCAACCTCTTGTCAGGACTGATGCTTGGAAGGCAGGAAGTTGTGGGAAAAACAGAAACTAGATCATCAGCTGCTAAATATCCACAACTTTCACCCCCTTCACAACTTTCCTTTGCAACTCTCTTTCCTCCAATCTTTTATGGAAATCCTGACTAGGGGCTGCAGCTCTCAAATGAGATCTCTCAGACTTCCCTTCTCCCATTCATGCCGCAGTTGGTTTGACAGCTATAATGTCTTCTCACAGTCAATGATTTCTGCACAACTTTGAGGCTGGGAAGGGAGAAGAGAGGGAAAGTTGTGAAGAAACAATACCCAATACCTGTCAGAAGGAAAATCTGTGCATTTTTCAAGGAAAACTGTGCAGCTTCCTGTCATCTCAAGGAAAAGAAAATGCCTGCACCTACTGACAGCACAGGAAGAAAAATAGATGGATTTTTTCCTAGAGTTATTGGGGTGAGGAAAATCAAGAATTTTCATCCCTGTGGACAACTGGAGAGCTTGTCATTCACCAAGTCAATGAAGGATGACCACAAGGAACGTTTCTTCTTTTGTCCATAGGTCCTTGTGCAAATTTATTTCTCTAGCACTGCCTTCAAATATCCCCTGCCTACCTGAGGGCATAGGAATTGGATGGAGGAACCATTATGTCTAATTTCATGAGAGTAAAGATATATTATCCAACAGTTTGTCTAAAGTGGGACTCACAGTTAACATGGGCAGCAGTGTAACTCATTTTGCTGAAGGGTTTCAGTTGGCTGGTTTTGGTTCTGATTTTTTTGGGCTGGGGAGTTGTTCTGTTTACAATTGTGTCAGCAGCCTAGACACCATTTTACATTTCCGCAATGCCCTGAAGTTAACATCACTGGGGACCAGTGGCAAACATTCCATCCCACTAAAAAATCGCACAGCCTTCTTTTGGTGGGGGGGATCTCCAAACTAGCCTTGTTCTTCTGGGAGTATACAAAATGTACAGTTGAGGAAAAGAAAATCTCACATGCTTTCAAAATTCTGTGTTCTAAGAAGTTGCTCTGGCCAGTTTAACTTATTCTGAGGAGTCTTTTTTAAAAAGTTTTCTAATCTTGTGGGTTTTTTAATATTGTTTTTATCCATTGTGCATCATGTTGGGGGCCCTGGTGGGCTGAGAGACAACAACACATAAATTCTATAAATAAATCAATCTATTAATCAATACACAAACATTTTGACTTAGCTTTATACTTCTGATATCTCCTTCCTGCCCCAAAATAAATGTTCTTCCCAGTAATATGATCCCAAAAGTTTGCACAATTGAATGAGCAGGTGACATGCGATCATGCTCTCTGCCCTCAGACAAGGAGATTTGTTTTCATTTTCATTCAATGAAAAGAAACTGAAGACAAGTTGATATGTGCCTGATCTTACTATTTCTATTGGCCTACTAAATCAGCATGAAGAAATTGGTTTGCCATCTCCTGCCACTATCACTGTGAAGCACACAAATTATGTGTGACTGCATTAAGCACACAAAATGCTTATTTTATACATATACTAGTGTACAAACCCAGCATTGCCCAGGATTTTATTTTCTCCTAGGTAATACTTGTAAGAAGGATTTCAGATCCTGTGTCTCTAATTCCCCAAACTATCTTGCCCAGTACCTGTAACTTTTCCCCATATTCCTCAATCCAATCTGTATTCAGAGTTATAAACATACAGAGGTTATGAACATACAGAATACATTGCCCTCCTCCTTGCTGCTAGGCCTCATCTCCATAGCAATTGGCCTATTCAGAACTCTCTGGCTGAGAATTCTAAAGGCCCCTGCCTAAACTGCAAACCCCAGGATTCCATAGAATTTTCTTAGAGAGCCAGTCATATGAGGTCTTTGCCTGTCACAGCCAATCATATGAGACCTTGCCTGACACAGTCAATCATAAGAGGCCTTCACCTGCAGCCAATCATATGAGGTCTTCGCCCAACACAGAAAAACAAACTTTGACTTTTGTTTATTAAACTAGTAATGTGGTAGAAACTTCCATTGGAATCTGTATCACAGGAGCTAGGATCCATCAGAGATTTTGTACGAGAAATGACTGGAAGACCATCGTAATTTCAAGGAGGTTTGGGATGTGGCCTGACCTCAGTTTGTTCCTCCATGCTCTAAGTTGCTCCATGCTGCCACCAAGAAATGTCTAGAAGGGCCTTCTGGCTTGTTAAGCTTACTGCAATTTGCTTTGATTTCTGTATTCTGCTTTGATGTATTTTATATGCTTGTTAGCTTAAAATGTAGACAAAACAAAGCTGTAGGTAATATCTGCTAATTGGCACCTGCCTTTGGCTCGGGACAACAAACTAATTAGTATTAGATAACGCGTGTTGGGAGGAATCCAAAAGATGACCACTTAATTGGTGACCTTGACAGTTGAAAGGAATTTAGCTCATCCCAGATGTGTAGACAATCCTGAAAAATGGACAATGTCCTCCCAGACCAAGGGGTATAAGTACCCTCTGGAATGTGCTCTCAGGGGAAGCTTAGCATGGGCTTACAGCTGGAGTGCTGTGCAACTGGTGGATACAGAGGGGGTCCCTTCACTGCTCCATTCCTGGGCTCCTGGACAGCTGATTGAAGGAGTCTTGCTTGATGAGAAATCTATTCTTCTGTTATTGGGCATCATAGACTTAAGTGGGTTTCATCTGTTTGCTAAGAGTGGATTTCATCTGAATGCTAATATTGCCTTTATGCTTATGCAGTTTAGACTGCTCTCGAGTCAATAAATTTTAAGACTTTCCCAATCCCAACTAGTGTATTTTGTTGTCTCCGGATCCTATAAAATGATCTTCCAAAGGCCCTCTGCCTTTGGCTAGACAGAGCTAGCACAGTGTAGTGGTTTGAGTGCTGGAGGACAACTCTGGAGAGCAGAGTCCAAATCCCCACTCAACCATGGAAGCTCACTGGGTGACCTTGAGCAAGTCACTCTCTCTTAGCCTCAGAGGAAGGTAAAGGCAAACCCCTTCTGAACAAATCTACCCAAGAAGACCCTGTTACAGATTCACCTTAGGGTCACTGTAAGATGGAAACAACTTGAAAGCACACCACAATAGCAAGTGTCCATCAGCTGCACTGATGGTGTAACTACAACAGCAGAGGGAAAATTAAAGCAATATGGAAAGAAGGAAAAGGGTAGAAAAGCTTTTGACTCTGTGGGATTTCGATACTCGAGTCCCTGGACCAGTTGGTAAAATATTCTATTCTATTCTATTCTATTCTATTCTATTCTATTCTATTCTAAAATGGGTTGCATAGAAATTAAGAAGTAAATGAAACAAAACTCTTCATATCTGAATCATTTATAGGCTTGTAACTTTGGAAGAATGAACAGACTGATCATATGCATTTCTGCTCAGTTACTCAAACAACACATACACACACACACACACACAAATTAGTGATAACAGAAACACTAAGAGATTCAAGAAATGACTAGGGAAGAAAAGGAAGCAAGCCCTTCCTTTCTTCCTGGGTTCCTAGACAGTGACGGGATGGGAACAGTTTTGCTGATTGAACAATTGATAAGGTGCCTCTGGCTGCAATAGAAGCTACAATGGTTGTATAAAATGGCTACATACCCCTTCCCGTGTCTTAGTGGCCTCTGTTCCTTCAGAAACACTTTCAGTCTCCTTCTGTAACTGGTGCTTACAGAAGGGATGAAAGTTGCAGCTCTGAAGAAACTTGAAGTCTCCTGGGAGAAGTCTCCTGAGAGAGTCCAGAAATTAGAACTTAACAATAAGAGTATATTGCTACCTTAGGCCAGTGTTGTAACCAATACTGTGTACCTGAATACTGCCAGTCCAATAAAGAAAGAGACAGCACTGAGATGCAATGAACTTTTTCTTTCAATTTTCACAGTGCTGTAAGTATATAAGTAAGAGATTGGGGGCGGGAGGGGAAACTTTATTATGAAAAATATTTTTTCCAAATCCATTTTTCCTAAAATTGATTTTGTAACAAAAGCATTATATACTTATAAATTCATTGATTGTAGCATTATTTTTCCCAAAGTTCACAGACATCTATATTTTATTATGGTTCTTTCTAAACAGCAGTGCAGCAGACAGTCTGGATTTATAAAATAATAGTGCCCTTTGGGCAAATTTTTTTTTCTTTTAAAAAAAGAACTAAAATGATGGCATCTGATAGGATATTTAGCAATAAATCTAGTTTCTTCCTAGTGGTATTTTTTTAATCCCAGCTTGCTCATAAATGCTGTATTGAGATGCCAGAACTGTATTGTGATTTGGAAACACACTTTTTAAACTTTCCCACTATTGCACCATCATGATACTACTTTCATTGTAAATAGGGTTTGCCACAGGCCCTGTGTCTCTGGGTCAAAACTTGAGACCTAAGTTTACCCCAGTGATGTCATAAAGCATTATGTATTCATCGCCCACTACAGTTGTTCAACATTTGTCATTCAAATACCCAGACAGCCCATAATATTTTGATGTTTAGAAATCAAGGCCATTTCTGCCCTACACTGTTATAGTGCCATTATTCCACTTTCAACATCCTGTGGACTCCTGGGGTTTCTAATTTACTGAGACTAAAGAGCTCTCTGGATGAGAATTCTAAAGGCTTTTCCCTAAACTACAAACCCCAGGATTCCACAGGATGTTGAAAGCGGAATAATAGCACTATAACAGTGTAGTGTGGAAATGGCCTAAGACAGAGATCTTAGCTGTGGACGCTGTTCCCAGATCAAGCCAAAGTGAGGGGATTATTCCTTCTTATTTATTTGTGGAGATAGGATGATGGTGATGATGATGGTGGTGATGATTTAATCTTTATACTCTGCCTTTTTTTCCCTGATAAGGACTCAAAGCAGCTTACAATATTTAAAAAGAAAAGTTGAAAATCACAGATTACAAAAGTTAAAACCCAAATTAAACAATCAAATAAGAATTAAAACAAAGTTAAAATACACAATTAAATTCAAACATTCATTAAGTCCACATGGTTAACAATAGCCAGCACCCTTTGTCAGACAGGCCATGGTCACACACTGAATGCCTGTCATTATAAAAACGTCTTTGGTTGACTATGCAAAGAAAGTAGGGAGAGTGCCAGTCTGACTTCTCTGTGAAGGGAGTTCCAGAGCCTGGGAGCAGCTACTGAGAAGGGATGAGGAATCTAGCCTACTCATCTCCAGTCAGACAGTGGATGCAGAGCAGAGTGGAGGATGAACTTGAGAACCACGATGACTGAGAAGAAAGGAGGAGGCTAAGTAAGTAAATACAGAAGTCCCCCACCCATGCCCAGTCTTTGCAAGCTGCTGAAGTCTATCAATTAAGCCTTGCAAATTATGGCAAGCCATTGCTCTACTAGTTGAGCTGGAGATGAATCTGCCAAAACTGGAGGATTTGCACCTCTGTCTTCCATCTGGAGATGACCCCCAAAAAACTCAAGACCATATCCTGAAATCTGGAAACCCTAACTGAAATCAACAGAGAGACTGGAGAAGGTAGCAATCTGAAAATGTCTGTTCTACCTTGTTGAGAAAAGAGGATTTTCCATAGCAGGGGTTGTCAAAGGATTAGATGGGGATTGAAACCCACCAGCTGTAGATCTGTAGTTTCTTTCAATTTCCCTATTGATTTTCATACATTCCACCATATCATCATTTCACAATGGTATCATTTCAAACACTATTGTCAAAAATTATCAGTACCACTGGGCGGGGGGTGGGGAATAAAAATAATGTTATTTCTGAAAGGAAAAGAAAAACCAAATGAATATTATACTTGAATCTCAAAAAGGATTCTGTCCTATCAAGTTCTGATCCAGAAACTGGCCACAGATATGTAACTGCTAGCTCTAGGGAGAAATCCAGCTGAAGCAACTCCTGTAATGATCCATAATTTTACCTCCCTGTTGTTTATATTAACATATGGCTACTGAATGACAATGGGATGAAATGAGCATTTAAGGATTCTATCTCCTGGACTGGTTTGGAGGCAATTCTGAGTACCACAGAGAGCTCTTCAGAATATGCTGCTTTATTTGTCATACTCATCAATATTTCAAGGGCTTTCGGTAACCTTGCAAATTACATCAAGGATAACATTGACTATTTTACTTTTTTTTTTTTTTAATGTATGCATGTATTTTTATTTCTAGCCCAGATGTCAGGACAGGTTCTAATCAGTGAAGCAACTATAAAACCATCTAAAGCAAGTTAAACTGTTTAAAACAATTTAAAATCAATTCAACAATCAGATTAAATCCAGAAGTCAAACATGCTGAATAACATCCTATGATCTCACTAGGTCCCAAACACTTGGATGAACAGCCAAGTACAGTACCAGTTGGTCTCCAAGGAAAGAGCATTCCTCCTTCCATGGTACTGGTGAAGCTTCTTTGGTAGATGTTTCCCCAGAAATGGTCAACGTGCATGAATGGCCACTAGGAGATGTATGCTCTCCTAGTTTGGGGAGGTAACTTACATTCCCAAAAAGTGTGAAATGTGCACTTTTCTATGAGAGAGATGAATGTCTGCTCACCTAGAATGACCTAGAAGAATAAGGAAAAGGACTACTAGGTTTTCCAGATCTCAGTCCTAGTCCTGACTCTCAAGACCTGCCTCTCTTCTCCAGTCTGAAGTCATGGGAAAGAATCTTAAGGAAACTTCCTTGAAAAAGATATGTCCGTGTGTGCATTTTTCTCATTTTTTAAAATGTGAATGGCATGCTTAATGTAACATGAATAATGACATTATTAGAGGCTGTTCCTTGTAATGTCAAATAACTGATTTTATTTTATGTGTATGTTTTTAATTGTTTGGATATTGTAAACAGTTTAATTCTACTATGTTTAATTTGTGTGGCCATTTCCACACTAAACTGTTATAGAGCTATTATTCCACTTTCAACATCCTATGGAATCCTGGGGTTTGCCGTTTAGGGAGGGGCATTAAGAATTCTCAGCCTGAGAGCTCTTGGACCTCAAGAAACTACAAACCCCCAGAATTCTACAAGATGTTAAAAGTGGAATAATAACATTACAACTGTGTAGTGCGGAAATGGCTTCAGTGTTTTAGCTGCATTGTATTGTTTTAAAATGTAATCTGCCTTGAATCCCAATTTTGAGGAAAAGCCAGGATATAAATAAAGATAATAACAACAGGAGCAGCAGCAACAACAACCTTGTAACATTGCTAGGGCCCACTTCCTGTGACATCACAAGCCACTGAGTCTCAGATTTTCCCCTTGAAATTTCAGGGACTAGGAAAGACCTGACCTTGCAACCTATGACCTACTCAAATGTCTTCTGTCACCATGAGAGATTGTCTAGCAATTCCAATGGGAATAAAGCAATGCTCCAACAATGTTCTCCATTTCCAAGGAAAAACAAGCCCAAACCCATAGAGATTGTAAAAGATAGCGTTGTTCTCCACACTGATACATATGTTTCCATCAGTGATATGGTAAAGCTGCTTTAAGAGAAAAAGAGAAGGCTCCCACAGTCATGTAGCATAATATATTTGATGCTGATACCTTAGTGATGGCACAGAGAGCATGTACTGAGAATAATGATCTTGTTGACATATGGAGCTGAAAGAGGCAGACTGGCAATACCTCTGCAGATTTTGCTAAAGGTTTGATTTCATGCCTGCCTGCACCACCTTTTATGCTTCTGAGGCATGGCAGTTGCAGCCATTAAAATTGTTAACTCATTAAAATGAATTCCCTTCATGGCTGTCAATGTAAGTTTTTGAGACAAAGGTGGGCAAACTAGAGGAACGAATAGCTTTTAGCAGGGCCAAGTAGGTCATTTCCAAGACACAGATTCAGTGTATAACTAGATACTTTGAACACAGAAGCGCAATCTAGCTAAAAATGTATGAAGCCTTCACTTTAGGAGTGGAAGTTTCAAAATTTTCTCTACCCCTTCCATGTCTCCATGATTTCAGATGCTTCATTTCATTAGAACAGTAAATAGAATTGAAACCCTAATGCTGGAAGTATTCATTAGTTAGTTGACCATTTATTTAGTATGGAGGTACTAACTGTAGTAGTGGCACCTTGTTTTTATTTCAAAGGAGAAAACTGCATGTGGGATAGACAATTGCATACCATATAATAATTTCCGAATGCTACAAAAAAGGTAATAACCTCTTTACACATTGAGTTTATATTGATTCATGCCACAAGGTAAATGAACTAAATACAATTCAGAGTAGGGATGGAAAAATATTCATAATTATTTGTTTCCAGGTCAAAAGAAATTGTTTTCCAGATCGGCAGAAACCCTATCAGTAAGAATAACAGACCAAAGTCAGACCCCCCACCATGAGCAAATTCTGCCAAGAAAGCCCCATGATAGGTTCACTTTAGGGTCTCCATAAGTCAGAAATGACTTGAAGACATACATCAACAAAACAAAAGGTAGGTCAATGTGCAGTGTGATAAACAATTGGGATTTCCCAGCTTGTCCCATTCAAGGATTTCTAACAAACTACTCTAACATGCAGGTAGAAAAGAAAGATACTGTAACTAGCAAGGAAATAATATCTATTTTGCAATAACCAGCAGTATAAATTATGAAAATCATGTTTTGATTTCATTTTTTTTAGATCTCTGCCCCCACCAAAAAATTCAAAAATATCTCAATAAATTCAATTTAAAAAAACCACTAATGACCAAGATCCTCCATTTTCAAATGTAACTATGAGGATAAAGTCTGTTGTTGTAGCTACTTCTACTTGCTTCAACTTCCCTCCAAAAATCTGCGCCTTAAGCCAGGCAGCATCCCAACTGAAAAGCTTCCAAGGCTATGACTATCAGGGCACTAGGGAATTATGACTGTAATGCTCACCTGGTCACAGGGCACAATGAGACTGACAGTTGGAGAGATCCCTCAGGATCCTGATGCATCTGGTTGTCTCAACATGCCCTATGACCAGGAGACCACTGCCGTTGTCATTCCCCAGTGCTCCACTCTGCGGTGCTTTAGAAAGCCTTTAGCCAGGGTATTACCTCACTTGTGGGGTAGGGTTTGGGGATTATGTTTGGTCATTATAAATGTGAATTCCAAAAACAATAAGAGTGTAAATCTAGCCTACTATCATAAATACTAAACAGAATGTCAGGCAAAGTATTTTATAAAAGAAAGAAAGAAAGAAAGAAAGAAAGAAAAAAAGAAAGAAGGAAGGAAGGAAGGAAGGAAGGAAGGAAGGAAGGAAGGAAGGAAGGAAGGAAGGAAAGAAAGAAAGAAAGAAAGAAAGAAAGAAAGAAAGAAAGAAAGAAAGAAAGAAAGAAAGAAAGAATAAATTAATGTGGGAGAAAATGAAACTGTTAGATTTAACCATCCCAGCATAGGACATTTGGGTCTTTTAAGCCCTAGCCTGTCCATATATTATTGGACTGGAAAGTCCCAACAGACTGAGCATAGCCAATGGTATGGAACACTAGGAGTTACAGTCCAACAATATCTGGATGGCCATATGATTACAACCCGTGCCAAAGATTGGCTTTGAATCTTTGTGCATTCAACCATGTTTATCATGATGAATTACGGTTGCCACTTCTTCTTGAAAGCCCCTCACCTTTAACACTTATAAGACAGGCAGGTATAATGTGTTGTTGTGCTGGGTCCCAGGTCTGTGCTGGGAAGAGCTGTACCTATGGAATCTGGACAAATCATTTTGTCTGCTTGCTTTTGCTGAGAATTTAGTAAATTTCTCAAATCTCTTCATAAAATTCTGTAGCAAGAACTTGATTTTAAAAAAAATATCAATAGAAGAGAAGGTGAAACTCACAGATCTGCCGTTCAAGCAGTGAGTGCCAAAGTACCATGGAAATCATGCTTAAAAATATAGCAGCTGGATCACTAAAGCAAACATAAAATTATTAGTAAGAGCAGATTAGTGTACTTAAGTGCCAAAATCATGTGAATGTTCTATCCTGACAAGAATGTTATCTGCAACATCATCCAGATGGACATTCCAAAGAGCTATTATTTGTCTTTTCTATCAACAGTACACTGCCTATACTTCCATCTATCTTTACTCTCTCTCTCAGTGGTGGTTGGTACCTTCTGTATCATCAGAATGGTGAATCTGCTCTGGATTTTAGTCCAGAGTTTAAAGGAATCATCCATGATACATCATCCCTTTCCCAAAATTGGTTTGGTCTCTTGAATCATTTTCAGGCAAACCTCTGGAATGGATTCAACACCAGCCCTGTCATGGAAGCTACCAGCTGCCACCGTTAATAGCTGTGGAGGTGAGGACTACATGATATGCTTTGAACATCCTTTTTTTTATCTCCAATTGGTGTGACAGCTTGATATGGTCTTGGAAGAGCCAGCAGCTGCTGGCTCCAATGCCAGAGAAATAGCCAAGGTCCTGAGTGCCAAGTTGCTTTTCCACATAGCTTCCTTACTGATTCACCCCAAACAATATGATCTCATAATGCATTATCCAGGCCATTTACAAACTCAGTGTTGCTAGCCAGCTGGCACGCTACTAGTAATAAACTGCAAGACAGGTTTACTAGGTAGCCTGGCATGGGTGGTGCATTTCAAGCACTTGCCAAACCTCTCTCTGCCTTTATTATATTATCAAATGTCAGACTTTGGGGAGTTTTTGATTCTAGATCACAAACCTGTCCATAGATTACATAGGCGACCTCTTTGAAAAAGATGATTTTTAAAAAAACTGTCTTACTATTACCTCCATCTCCAGTTAGTTAATGAGAAAGTCATCAGTTACTCGTCTGCTGCTCACTGCCATGGCTGCACTGTTTTAACCTAAAAGTAGTACTACCATTCTGCTTCAGGGTCGGAAAGCTGGAACAGAGGGATTCCTTATGTCTGTGCATGGCTTTTCTTCTTAAAAAAATTTGAAAAATGCATCTAGCACCATACAAACGCAATGCCCAGTAAAGTTATTCTTGAGGGCTTCTGGAAGATCCACAACTATGCTGGTTTGGGGTATACTGAATGTCCCAGAAGTACTTTTCTAAGCTCTATGTTGATGTGATTTGGACAGTATATAATTCACCTGAAATGAGTGGCCCTTAATTTTGCAACCTCACCGTCACAGTGAGGAGAAGAGCAGTGTCTTTGTATGACAGTTGAACTAGAGTCAAGTGCCGTATGTAGAATTTTTCATATATTCTCCCTACATGAAGCAGAAACACTTTTAAAAAGGACATTGCACCCCATTTTCCCTCATCTAAACAGATATCCCTATCAGTTTCCCATATCCTTCTAAGTCCATCTGAAGAACTCTCATCAGAATTCAGCAAATCAATGTACATATAGGAAGCAAACCTTTAAAAGAGGCTTTAACTTTTTAACTGTATTGCCATCCATTGTATGCAAAAAAATTCAAACTGACCTAGCTCATAGATACATGAACGCCTACTGTTTCCCCTCTCGGTTGGTGAGGCAATAAAGCTAAAGGCTCTTTTCAACATCTCACAACTAGCATTCTGTAGCAAAACATCTGAAGTCTGGGATGTAGTCTTTTCTGAAATAAATGTTACTAACCAACACCTCATAAAGATTCCAAAATAACTCCTTCTGGTTTTCTTTCAGGGAGAGTGTCTGTTCCACCAGCAACATCTTATGAGCCTCTAATTGGGTGTTTATTAGCAGCTGCCAAGGCAGCCATGGCTTGATGTTGAAAGGATTCAGAGAGAATATCTGTGACATCGTGGTATAAGAAAGTATGGCAATTAGCTTTCACTGAAAATTTAACTAATGAACTCCAAATGGCTAAAGGAAAGATAGAAAAATGCAATTTTGTAATGAAACAATTGTCCCAGATTTGTAGCACTTTTCCAGAATTAAACTGTTCCCTACAGCCACTGTACCTTGAGTCCCCGGGCAGGGTAGGGCAAGACAGTTCTGCACAGATGGAACAAACCACATTAGCTATGTACTGTGGACTGACAGAATACATGGCTGTTAATGGTCTCAGTCAGGGGGCAACAACCTGGAGACAATGTTCAGTGAACCGCTGTACATGGACAGCAGAACAGCAGTATTTGGGTTTGTGCACTGTAGGTTCTGCAAGTCAAATGGGGTAAACACATCCTGCGTAGAGTTTCCCTCAGAAATGAAAGGCAAGAAAGAACAATTCTGATTGGTCAGAGGATCTGATTTCCTCCCATTACCTGCCCAGTGGCACATGGAGCCAATCCCCAACACTAGAATAAAATGGAGACAATAGGGAGACAATTTGATCTGTGTCTTATTGCATTTAGTACCTCAAAAGTATGCACTAAAGGGTTGAAAATTCATTTGCAGCTACTGTATCATAAAATTAAGCCAGTAGATATATCTTGAGATGTGGAAAGGTAAAGGCGATCAGCTTGGCTGCAAATTGAGGAAGCTTTCCCAGGGCACCCCTGCAGCCATTGTGGTTGTAGAGTGGGAATGCACCCAGGTTCTGCCCTGTTTGCTTTGCTCAGCAGCCATTATGCACTCTGGCAAATCACTGCATAAAGAAGTAGTGGATACTTCCCTATTCAGCCTTGGAAAAATTAGTTAAGCTATCTTACTGCTCCAAGAAGATGCTGACTTGGTATTTGGCTATCTGGGATGAAATGCCAAATGGTTTCCTTTACCCACCCAAGTCAATGTGCATAGCAGTCAAGCCCATCCAAGATTTTCTGTCAGCTGGGGTCAAACTCACAAGCACCTGTCCCCATCCCTAGCAGTAAAAAGATAGTTTTACACCCATTCTTAATACATCTCTAATCACTTCATAACAGCATATGGATTTCATTAAAAGCAGTGCTGGACATAATTTCCCATGAATTGTATATAACTGAACACAAGTAGATGCAGAGAAAAGGGGAAAAAGCAGGGGAAAAAAAAGATACATAAGTATATAAAGTACAAGATACTATTATATCTACATTATCTTTAAGATGTTTTTGTTGCTGCTGCTGTGCCTTCATGTTGACTTACGGCATCTCTAAGGTGAACTTATCAAAGGATTTCTTGGCAAGATTTGTTTAGGGGGTGCCTTTTGCCTCCCTCTGATGCTTAGACATTGTTACTTACCTAAAGCTGGTTCCCATGGCCAAGCAGGCCAGTCATAGTTCAGCCCTCAAACCACTATACCATGCTGGCTCAGAGGGACAAAAACAGTACAATTGCTGCAAGGCTGGGTTTGTTAGACCTTCTATTTCTCCTTTGCCAAGGATAGGCCAGCCGTCCTCCTGGATTCAATCTACCTGTACTAGCTTGTCATCAGCCAGCCATCAATATTGAGAAGCTTTGCTCGAGGCCAGGCTGGACACTCCTGCCCAGCCCTGTGACTCAGGTGGCATGCCCTGGTCCTAAACAGCTCCAAAAGGTCTGTTTTGCCACCCCCACCTCCAGGACCCTAGGGCCTTGGCTTTCGCACAAAAAAGCACATTTTGCCCAGAAAGCTATCTTTTACATAAAACACACTGTTTTCTTTACTGTTTTTTTTCCAAAGTGCAAAAATTATTGACCATTTTCTCAACAGAGTGCCATAGTGCACTGAGATACTCTTACTTGTTAAGGCGGGGAATATTCTTTGTACCCCTGATGATGGGATATATAAGGGGGTGAACCCTGATCCACACTCCAGCATTAAGGATGCCTGTATTACAAGGGTTTCCTGCCTCCAGTCCATCAGATATTGAAAATGGCAGCCCCTTAATAAAATAAAAACAGACTATACTAACTGGAGTCAAATGAGATAACTAACAATATTCTGCCCTTTTGTGACACTTAAAATCAAATGCTTTAGGCAGGCAACTCTCCCTGCCTAGAGACAGTGCTGGCCCTTCCAGAAACGTGAGCTGCCTGGGAAAAGGCTGGAAGCTTACCTTGGGCCTTTAGAACTATCTACCCATTTACACAGGTCACATAAGGTGGATGAGCATTAGTGATTTCCTTGTAAAGAAGACTTGCAGTCTTGTTTACAGACCGTGCATTTCTGGTGAACCTCTGCTGATCTAATAAATATTGAATTATGGTGTACAGAAACCTAGCAGAAAACAGATAAAAGATTTATGCCATTTTCCCCTTTGGAAGTGAAGGATATGATTCAAGTCACAAAAAATCACAAAGGCCTTTGGCATCAAATATATGCCAACAAATCTAGGTTCTCTTTGAACTTTGAATACAGATGTTGGTTTCATTTGTCATTGTTCTTTTTATCTTTCTCTTTGTTCCACCTTCCTTTCCCTTCTATCTCTCTTTATTTTTGCATATTTGCTAATCATTTCTCCAGCATTGTTGGTTAAATTATTTAAAGTCTCAGAAATCTAAGTCTTTTAGTTACAGTTCCAGAAATTTTACGTCTGATTCTGTCGTTAAAGAAATCTGTATGCTGTAATGGAGAGACTGAGACATATTAAGGAACCAATTAGAGCTGCAGGTTACGATCATGTTTTTTTTGTGATTTTAGATGTCAAAAGATTGAAATTAGTTACAGTCTGTTGTTTTGTTATGCGTTTCATTTTTACCCCATTTATCTCAAAGGTGCTAAAAGAAAAAGGTGGAAGTCTAGTAGATGTCTATCCATATATGAGGGGGTCATCTTAAAAGGTTGTGGTGAAACTTTGGCCCCTCAGACTGTTGTGCACTACAGCTCCCTTCAGCTGTACCCAGCATGACCAGTGGTAAAAGATTACAGGAAATGTAAGCTCAAAATCTGGATCTCCAAAGCTGCATTTAAGATGAGGTGGTGAATTTGCTGCTGGATGTACTGTATATATTGAGATTTTCCACACATTCTCTCAATCATTAATCAGAATGGAGACTGCAGTCAAGATATCAGATGAAGACTAGGACTTGGGAGGGCAGCTATGAAAAAACTAGACAAAATCCTGAAGTGTAAAGACGTACTATTCAATACTAAAGTAAGGATTGACCATGCCATCAGATTTCCAATTTCTATGTACAGTTGTAAAAGCTGGTCAGTGAAGAAAGATGACAAGAAGAAAACCAATTCATTTGAAATGTGGGGGTGGAGAAGAGTTCTGTATATACAGTGGCTGCTAAAGAGATAAGTAAATGAGTCCTAGAACAAATGAAGCCTAAAATCTTCCGAGGAGCCAAGATAACTAAACTGAGACTCTCGTACTTTGACCATATTGTAAGAAGACATGGTTCACTAGAAAAGACAATAGCGCTTGGTAAGGTAGAAGGCAATAGAGAAAGAGGAAGACCACATAACAGGTGGATCAACTCAATCAAGGAAGCCATGGCCCTGAATCTGCGAGACCTGAACAGGGTGTGGATGATAGGGTGACTTAGCAGTCTCTCCTTCACATAGTTACCATAAGTTGCAGTCAACTTGACAGCACTTAACAACGACAAATATTGAGAATATCCTGGAATGTGCATTTCCATCTTCACTGCAATACAAATGATAACACACATGCATTTCAACAAGATACAGCATGGATAATGATGTGCATTTAGATGGGCATGGTATTAGGGTTCCCAACTGACCAGTATTTTACAGTATTAATATACTGTAACAGTGAGCGAAGCTGCTCAGAGCATGGAGATCAGTCCTATTGCCCATTAAAGGGTACAGATCTATCAGAGTACAGGAGCAGCGATTGGTTGAGGAAAGTTGGCAATGGTTGGCATCATCATTCCAGCAACATCTCTCACATTAAGAATAAACACAATATAAAGAATGCCTCAGGAAACACAAAGTAGTTTGTGTGCTTGTTTCCTGGACAATTTTTAAAAGTAATTATTTATAGTTCCAAGACCACAAGAGGGAGTTTTACATAGAGTTCCCTTTTTTGTTGTTTTTTTGGTTTGGTTTGGTTTGGTTTGGTTTTTTTACAAATCATTCTTTGTTGTTGTTGTGTGCCTTCAAGTCATTTCAGACTTTTGGTGAGCCTAAGACAAATCAATCATGGGTCCTTCCTGGCAAGATTTGGTCAGAAGGGGTTTGTTCTGGTCTTTGTCTAAGGCTGAGAGGGACTTCCCCAAGGTCACCCAGAAGGCCTCCATGGCTGAGCAGGAATTCAAATCCTGATCTTCCAGAATCTCAGGCCATTTGTTTACTACCCTGTTATAGTGCTAATGTTCCATTTTCAACATCCTGTAGAATTCTGGGGTTTGTAGTTAGTAAAGGCCAAAGAGCTCTCTGGCTGAAAATTCTAAATGCCCCCTCTCTCAACTGCAAACCCCAGGATTCCACTGTTATAGCACTAGAACAGTATAGTGTGGAAATGCCCTTAGTCTAACGCACAAGCCACTGTGGCACACTGAAATCACTCTTTGCTTTCTCATTATTCAGAACTAAAACAATTCTTTTTGTTATTTTTAAAGAAATAATTCAAGCCGCTAGTGCAGCAATGGAGAAAATGCAGCCTGCAGGGCTCTTCCTGTGCTGATAGTTTTGGTTTAGCTCATCTGAAAGGTTGGGCTAAGGCTATCGCACTCTGGTGACCTCTTTCTTCCCCATAAAGCAAGGGCAGAAAATACTGGCTGGCTGCCACTCCTATCCACATTAGCCATCATAGCCAGTGGTGATGAATGTTGGGGGATGTAACTCCAAAAATCTGAACAGTCACACTTTTGCCCACACTTGCACTAATATCCACATCATGAAGGTACCTTGTAACTCTGAAAGTAACCAAGCAATGGTAACTGGTGGCTCTGATGACAACAGAATAGTAAATCCCTCTCTAGGTTTTACTCTTAATTACAAAGGCTTTAATTCAGAACGTTGGACAGCTCCTTTATAGCTTGGATTAAACTGAGTAGATTCACTGCCTCCTGACGGCAAAGCCGCAGCCACCACGGTAACTAAATAATACAGTTGCACTTCAAAAGGGGTCGAGATTACTCTTCACTGCACTCTAATTGTAACTCAGTTGTGCTTTAGTTACTGCAAGAAGGAATTATTGTAAATAACTTTTTATTTCTAACTAGTTACTTCCCAGCTCTGTTGCAATGAACTATAATCAAATATACACATTTCATATCTTAGATCTAAAGATGTCTTCAGAAGGCAGAAAAAGCTCCTCCATTTGCTCAAGGCGGCTCTGCTGAATCCTTCCTGTTTCCCCATCCTGATTCTGTCCCATGCGTTTCAACTCCCTTACCATTCTCTGGAGCAAAGCAATCATCAAGAGAATGTTGGAGGCGCAGTAGACTCCAGTGTGGAAGGATTCAGGAAAGTCACATTTTCATGAAAAGAGGTTCACTTGCCATCTGAAGAAATGAGGCAGAGTCTGCTTATGTCAAATATACAGTAACTTATTAGCCTTGAAGTTGTAACCTTGCTAATTTTTAATTCATCAGATGAAGACAGCTATCCTTCCCCTCACCCCCCCCCCCGTCTGGATCCAGCCCCACAGAATTATGTTAGTGTATCTGAAAAGTCCACAGATATATTATCAGAAAACACTTGCAGAAATGTGCATGCAAATGTTCTTCTCAGGTAGTACACATGAACTTCTTTATTTTGAAACTAGAGCCATGATTCACACACACAAGCACGCATGCACGCATGCGCACACCCGCGCGCACACACACACACACACACCTATTAAAGGCAACACTTGGACAGCTGCTTCTCACATTGATCCTTCTTTTTTGAACATTCTCTTCCTTGGAACATAAATTCAAGTAAAATGTGAAGATCTTCATTGTTTCACATGCCCTTCATTCTAAGGAAAGAAAACACTTCTGCTTTTGATCGAACCAGTCCGATTTGGTTAAAGCCATCTCCTAAAAATTTCCTTCTAAAGATTGCCAAAACTGAGTTTTGTTGCTTATCTGTACCACACAAGAAAAATCCAGTACTTTGTGCTCAGCAAACCTTGGACACCAACAACACAAGATGTTCCCTCCATTCCTCCCCCTATGACTATATATATATATATATTCATCCACACAGCTGGTACAATCTTGCACAATCTGCTTTTGGGCTTGTACCAGAACATCAAAGAAAAATAAAGTGTAAATGCAAAATTTGACAAGATGACTTCCCCCTCCACACTGCTGCTCCAATATAGTAGACTTTAGCCTCTCCAGAATATTTGACAAGCTGACTTTAGTCATCTTTTGCAGAGTTTCCAAGGAAAATTTGCACTTTCTGTAGAAGTTAGCCAGTCAGCCTCCTCCATGCATCATAGCACCTTAAAGTTCTTTAGGGGTACCATTACCAACAGGCCTTCCAAGACTAGCATTTTCATCGCCTCCCATCGTCTTCTTGTTTTGTCAATAGTCAACTGCTTGTTAATTGTTGTGTGTTTTAAGGGGTTGGTTTAGGTGGGTTGGTGGATGGTGAGGATTGGGTATGTTTTTAATCTCTTTTAATGTATTAATGTATTTTATGTTGTTCGCCGCCTCGATCCTTGTGGAGAGGCGGGATAGAAATAAATTTTTTTATTATTATTATTATTATTATTATTATTATTATTATTATTATTATTACCACCACCACCATTAAGGCTGAATAGGTAAGGCAGGAACTGTTAGCTTCTAGGTGATGCATGAAAATGTTTTGTTTGTTGTTTGCCAACTTACGGTGGCCCTAGGGATGAGAGACCTCTGAGCCACGCTATCATCAATCACCCTGCTCAGGTCTTGCAGATTCAGGAATGTGTCTTCCTTGGTAGAGTCTATCCACATGTAATGAAGTCTTCCTCTTTCCCTACTGCTTTCTAGCTTACCAAACATCATTGTCTTTTCTAGTGAGTCATGTCTTCTCATGATATGGCCAAAGTACAACAGACTCAAGTTAATCATCTTGCCTTCTAGGGAGAGTTCAGGCTTAAAGAAGACTTTTTAGTGTGAGTATTCTTATTTGGAGGACAATGTGCTCATTTTACTTCCCCTGTTGCTACATCCCTGTCTTATTTTAAGGTACACAAACCAGCCTATAATGCCAGCCAAAAGAATTTTGCTACTTGATACAGAATCTGAATAGCACCCTTCCCATTACTACCCACAAGAAGATTTTTTTTAGCATGAGTATTAATGAGAAAGGTACTATTCAGATTCTCCACGAGGTAGCAAAATTCTTCTGGTTGCCACTGTAGACTGCTTTGTGCACCTGCAAATAAGACAGTGATGCAGTTATTGGGGAGGGGGGACAAAATGATATTCCCCAAATAAGAATTCTGCCCCAAAAGTGAAATTTTCCTTCAGTTGCCAAGTTCTAGCACTGCAAAGAGTGAGACATTGAAAATCATCCACAGCTAGAACTCTTATATTTGCTGTATTATCATTCCATTGAGAAGTTTTCCTCCCACTTTTCTTTGGATGCCTAAATTCCTATATATTCAACTCCAGTTTAAAGTTGACATAATGCTAGAAATTTAGGAACTGAAGAAAAGTTTGATTTTGGATTGCAGAAGTTATTTGAGGGCCAATGCCCTCATTTTGCTTTCTCCACCCCCATAGCTACCATAGCTACAATGCTTTTGTGATCTCTTTATATATTTCACAGAGAATCACAGAATCATAGAGTTGGAAGAGAAAAACAAAACAAAACAAAAAACAGGGCACTGAGTCTAACCCCCTGCCATGCCGGAATGCACTATCAAAGCATTCCCAACTTATGGCCATCCAAACACTGTTTAAAAACCTTCAAGGAAAGAGACTTCACCACACTCCAAGGCAGTGTTTTCCACTGTTAAATTGCTCTTACCAACAGACAGTTTTTCCTAATGTTTAGATGGAATCTCTTTTGCTGAAGTTTGAAGTCATTGGCCCTTTCCGCACCAGGCAATTAGAACAGGGCAGTGCATCCTCGCACGGAGGTCGTCTGCACCTTGGAGCGGACTAGGAGCGGACTACATACCAGAGATCTGCACCTCAGTCCACTCCAAAACGACCCCAAGTGGTCCTCCAGCGTGTTTTCTAAAGACCGCAAAAAACAGGTCTTTATTTTCCTGGAACGCGCCATTGCATTCCTGCTCCCTTGTGCAGATTCACAGGCTCGCACCAATGAGAGCCTGCGATCTGCGGAGGGCAGGCTTTAGGAGTGGTGAGCTTCAGTGGTTGGTCGGGACCCACGACCAACCAGAAGCCACCATTTTGGAAGCTGGAAGCCACCATTTTGGAAGCCGGAGCAGTGCGGATCTACAGACCTCGCACTGCTCTGATTCACCCTGGACCAAGGAGGAGCCCTGCGGAAGGGCTTCAGGGACAGTCCGCGTAGCTTCGGACCCCAGAAGAAGCGGTAGGTAACGGCATGGAGCGATTCCCTCACCTCATGCGGAAAGGGCCATTGATTCATGTCCTAGTGTCTGGACCAGCAGAAAACAGGCTTGCTTCATCCTCCATATGACATCCCTTCAAATATTTAAGCATTGCTATCATGTCATCTCTTAACCTTCTCTTCTTCAAGCTAAGCATACCCAGGTCCCTAAACTGCTCTTTGTAGGGCATGGTTTCCAGGCCTTCTACCACTTCTGGTTGCCCTTCTTTGGTCATGTTCCATCATGCACACAGGAAGTACAAAACACCTCTGTACAGTGTCATCATTTAAAAAATAAAAAGGAAATGCAAACGTAATGATATACATTTGTATTCTAAACAGACTAACATTAGATGAATAAAACATCCTACTGCAGGTGTCAAACTACATTTTCTTATATTAGAAACATAAAATGCACTATGTATATGTTGGTTTGGCACAGAAGTACCATGTTTGATATCTTAAGAATTACAGTGATGTGAGATAATGTACCTATTCTTAAATAAATGTCTATATGGTATGTAGTTTGCAGAAATAATGGGTGGGGGGAGAAAATATGTGAACACCCTGTGATAGGTATTTAAATCATAATTTTAAAATAAAATTAAAATATTCAGTTATCAATTTTATCCCCCCCCCCCCCGGAAAAAAGGCTTTGGGGAAAAATGAGTAGATTTTCCCCCTGAACTTTTCTATTTTTCTCCTCATCACTCTTGTCCCTATCCCATCCAAATCCAGCTAAAAAATAGTCACACCAAGAAATAGCAGAGGCTTTGAAAATGACTATCACACAGGTTACCCTGTCACTTAATTTGCAGCAAGATCATAAATGCCCTCCAAGTCCCAGTGCATGTAAAATATCTTGGACTTTCCAATCTCTCTAAGGAATTAATACAGTACAGTATGCCCTCTGTCTAATCTAATCAGTTACTGATTTTGGACAGAGATCAGACGGTTCTATGGTATGGAAGCTGATCAAGTAATTTAAGGCTGTCATGATTTGAAAATTATCATCTTTTAATCTTTTTTAAAAAGAAGAAATAAATACAGACTTAGTTTACAGGGTATTATCTAATGAGACACTAACTCAGACCCACTGTAAGTCTCTGGGTACAATTCCACAACAGGAAACTGGGAAACCATTGTCAGATCTGTTCCTTACCCCTTTACAGCACGTCAGCTTCAGTCTGTCTTGCACTTTGATACAAAAATATCACTGCAAGAAAGCAGCAAATTTTTCCAGAGTGAGGGGAAGACATGTTTCATCTCTTTTGAAGGACTAAAAAGGTAAATACTATTTGTAATTTGTAATCAGTGACTGCATAAATCCATTGATGGCACAATGGTTAAGTGCAGGTACTGCAGCCACAACGTTGTGAGTTCAATCCTGCAGGGCTCCAGGTTGACTCAGCCTTCCATCCTTCTGTAGGTCGATAAAATGATTACCCAGCTTGTTGGGGGCAACTAGCTAAAATAAATTGTAAACTGCTTAGGGAGTGCTTAGCACTGATAAGCGGTATAGAAATGTAACTGCTATTGCTATCATGGCATCCAAACCAGCTATTTTTTCCTCCATAGAATTTGGATAGTTTAAGGTTAGATCCCAGCTCAATCAATGAGCAGGGCTTGGAAAGGAAGGTTACTTTTTTTACACTACAATTCCCAGAAGTCTTCAGTTAGTATATGAAGTGGTCATGCTGGCTGGTGCAGCAGTAATCCAAAAAAGTAACTTTTCCAAGTTCTGCAAATGATTAACTAAGCACAAACACCTAGGAGTTGAGTTTCATATCCTGCTTCTCCTACAGGTATCAACTGGTTAAATACTTATTCCCCCCGCCTGCAACAAACCATGGGGAGTGGGCAGTCAGGATCTCTAGCTGAGAATTTCCAGCATCCTGACTGAGCCTCAATTCTAAATGATTCTTTGGGGAAACCTTTGCATTAATACTGGTTTAAACGGTCACGTAGGGACAGGGGGAGGGGCGGCGGGGATGATTCGCCCCAGGTGGCAATGCTTTTTGGGTGTCCTAGTCCGTAGCCATGACCCCACACTCCCCGGCTATGCCCCCACACCAGGGGCCATGCCCCTCACGCCATAGCCCTGCCCTCCTCCCACCCACCCACCACACCCTTCAAGCTCTGCCACTGAGTTTAAAGCTAATGCAGGTCTGCTGCATAGAAAAGCAGAGAATGCTACAATAGGAAGACTTCCATTTTGATTCAACAGAGCCAAATGTATGGTCTTATTTCAAGAGGAAAAAAAAGAGGCTTATAGAGAACAATGTCCTGAATCTTGAGGTTAGTTACAGTTTAAACGAGCCCATTGGATCAATGGGATTTACCTTCATGTTGACTGACCATTCAGCAAGTGATTCAAGGGGATCACTTCTCATTGGCACTAAGCAGGAGGATTCAAGCCAGTGTTCAGTTCTCCTCCTCTCTCCCATTCTTTCCTTGTTATGTTTTATTTAGTTAGTTAGCTAGCTAGCTTAATGTATATCCTGCTTTTCTCTGAGCACAGGATTCAAGGCAGCTTACACCTAGTTAAAAACACAGTACATGTGAAAAACTATCAGTACAAAACTCAAAACACAAGTAAATCACAGTTCTGATTTTTTGGGGTGAGGGGGGAAGTGTTAGAAACATTTTGAAAAGAACACTCAAAACATAATAGTAACACACCACCCTCCATTAAAAGCTCCTTCCACCACAACAAGTTAACAACTAAATGCCTGGCTAAATAAAACCATCTTTGCTTGGCAGGGGAAAGTAAATGGGGACGGGGCCAACCAGACCCTCCAGGGAAGGGAGTTACACAACTTGGGAGCAGACACTAAGAAGCCTTCTCCTGTGTCCTCACCAAAGATGTCTGCCATGGTAGTGGGACCAAGAAAAGATCCTCTTCCTGAGATCTTAAAGTTCAGACCAGCTCGTATAGAGAGATATAGTCTTTCAGATAATCTGAAGCCATGTAAGACTTTAAAGCTTATAACCAGCACTCTGAATTCTGCCCAGAAATGGATTAGCAGTCAGTGGAGCTGTTTCAGCAGAGGGATCATATGCTCCCTATAACCTACCCCATTCAGCAACTTGGCCATAGCATTTTGGACCTGCTGAAATTTCCAAACAGTTTCCAAGGTAAGCCCCATGTAAATAATCTTAACTATTAGATGCTTGCACCACCTTCCTCATCCCAGAGGAAGCTCACCTAAAATATTGTAAAACAAAGGCATTCCTTTGATTTGACTTTCTTGCTCTTTTCATAAACCTGATCTGGTGATCACAGATACATGAGCTCTGTTGCTCATTGAATTGGTTGCCATTGCTAACTGACTATAGTGAAAATGACCGTTACAATTCATGCATTTGTCAGCTCCAGTCTGGAAGGGAGGAAAACTATTTATTTTATCCCCTCCTCAAAGTTGGACCCTTTTAGGAGCCTTAAGAAGTCTTTACATACTTTCCAAGTGAATCTATTGATAAGGTGAATTGAGCTGTCACCTCTGAAAGCTGCATTTAAATCATCCAACCACATGGAAATACACAGTTCTGTAAGTGCTTACCTCCTCCCTAGACTAACTTGTTGTCTGTAGTCTAACCTCAGTCATGCTCCCCATGTATAATTTAGTCATCTCCAGCAGATATTTGGAATTTCAAGTATCAGAATCCTCAGCTATGAAAGCCTGAGGTAAAGGATTGGAGTCTAAAACACCTGGAGTAGCAAATGTTCCTCACTTACTCTGGTTTACTGCATCAGGGCATTTATGGATATTGACCTAAATACTATTGTTAGAGTAACCCACAGAAGCACTGGAATTTTCCTGTGTGTTTACTCACCATTCAATAATTGATTGAATAGGTCTACTCTAACTGAGAGAAACCAACAAGATGCCAGCCATTGTTTAAAGGAAATCTGCTTAAACATCATCTTGGTTAGGTTGGGAAACTTCAGAAAGCACAGGGCACATCTGGGAGTTTCCAGCCTTGTAATACAGGAGATGCATCATCTCCTAAAGCCTTAAAGATCAACCTTTATTGCATTTGCTGATCAGCACCCAGTAACTAGTTGCTCGCACATCAATGAGGCAGTGAGTCCACACCAGGTTTTAGTCCAGACTTTAAAGGTGCTATCCAAAGTTCTGAGTCTCTTTGGGGTTTTGTCACCCTCGTGAAACAGAAGCTTTTAGCTGTCAGTTAAAACTCTCCATCTTTGGAGGTCTTTAAACAGAGGTTGGAGGCTGTCTCATGGGAGTGCTTTCAATGAGTATTCCTGTATGGTGGAGAGCTGGACAAGATGTTGTTCCTTCCAGTTGTAAGATTCTATGATTCTACAAAAAGTGATGAGGATTTGAACTCTTCCTGATGGCAAATGTGCAGAATCTCATCTTACAATCTGAGCCAGGAAAGAACTTCAAGCATGAGTTTGGGAATCAAAACTTTGTTCTTAATACATGAATCTCCTAGCTTAGTCATGATTGTGATTGCTGGCATCACCACAGAACCATTGTTGTAGTTCTGGTGAAAGGCGACCCACCTCTTTCTCAATCTATCCTTCCACAGTTCTTTGGGTGAGAAACCTGTTAGCTGCCACTTCTCAAATCCCTCAGTAACAAGTTGTTCTAAAAGATGTGAGATCTTCACCATTTTTTCTCCTGTATGATCTTTAACATCTTCACCTGATGAAGAAGCCAGTGAAGCTTTGAAATCTAAAGAATATTTTGGTTTTTGTTATACAAAAGATGTGTGTGTCTTTATATATGCCTTTCTTTCCCAGGCACCAACTTTAATGCGTAACATTGTCACAAACCGTTTCTCTCTATTTTAATTGGCTTGAATGTCTGGTTGTTTCCAACTGCTGGCCTACAGAGCTTTTTGTGCAGGATGTAATAGGACCAAGACTAATGAGGTAACCGTTTTTCTCAGTTACAGGTATTTTTCCTCACATGGTGCTAACAGCAGCATCAAGAAGCAATTTAGATAGGGAAACAGGCAGAGGGAGGATTAAACCATCCCCACTGCCTGGTACTACCAGTCTGATCAAATTCAACACTGCTTCCTAGCTGCTTTAAAATATTGCCTGTGGCATACTCAACATCCATCATCCACTCAGGCCCCATTGTGCTTTCTGCGACATTGTGCTTTCTGCAACCAATAACTCTGAAAACACTTTTTCGTTCACTCTAACTTCCTAGACCAGGCAAATTTTCTGAAATTTGGCTACCACAAAAGTCCCATCGATTTTTCTGGGAAACAGCAAGAGTGCAGAGTACATAATTTTGTTGCTTGGGGGTGGACAAAATGCTGCTGGAAAAAGAATTTATCCTCACTCCAATGGAAGCCCAGCACAGCACAGAGCTGTCTAAGGTGCTGAACTTATTTAAGAACAGCGTTCTTACGACCATGTTCAGGACCTTAGAAAGATCCTTTAAAGGTTGTGTTAAAACCTGCAATGGATTCACCACCCCAACTACATAGGAACCACTATCTACTCATGACCTACACTTTCTATTTTCTAGAAAACTCAACTGTGATTTTTTAGCACAGCAACAGATGCTGTGATGGCAGTGGGAACCTACAAGGAATACAAATGGCCAGAGTTTTGTTCATCTCATCAGTGAGCTGTCTTTTGTCCACAGAATACGCAGAATGAAAGAGCTGGAAGACACTTTGTTGTTGTAATCATTTCTTGTCATTTCTTCTCCTTGTTCTTTTCATACTTCCCTGTATAACCTGTCACCCCACACTGCCAATTTCTTCTATCTTTCCCTCCTCCTGAAGATACTGGATAGCTATAAGTCCTGGTGGCAACTGAAAGTGACTTGCATCCTACTGATGGTCCTCAGCTTACAGTGTGAAACATGACAGAGAAACTAAAAATATCTAAACAATGCAGCAATTAAAAATACATTTGCTAGAGTTATCTTCTTGTAGCAGGAAGTTCCCTGATTCTTTTTTCCTCAAGAGAAATGCAAACCTTTGCTCTGGAGGTTTCAAGACTCAGTCTCTTCCTTTCCGGCAGGCATGCTTATCTAGGAACTTCAAGTTTTTATTTTCTACTGTTTTCCTCCTCTCCACAAACATGTCTCAAAGTATTTTCTTATGTATCTTCTGTTATTTTTAATCCCCTTCTCCTTTACACATCATTTGTATAACCTTCATACTGCCAGTTTCTTCCATCCATCCCTCCTGATGGTGATGCTCTGTAGACTGCAGTCTACCTTAGACTGGTCTCTGGCCCGCAGTTTGAAAAATGCTGCTCAGAACCAGCAGAGCTACTGAAACGGTAATGCCAGGTTTCTCTGCTTTCTCCCAGGAGCCTTCATTCCAAAGTTGTTGCCATGTGACAGAGGTTCATACACAGCAGGTACACCTGAGCATCTCATGAAATGCATAGGCTAAAATGGATTTTTAAAAAATGCTTTTCAAATGCTGCATACATACTACATCACGCCTCAGGTAAATTATGTGCAAGATATTCTCCTCAATGTAGCACACACAAAGGCTGACATCCAACACCCTCTCAATGTAGCACAAATACGTGCTTGAGAAGTTATGCTATGCCAGTGCCACACAGCCCCTCCCCTATGCAGACTAGTAAAAGTTGTGCAACACACATTAGTGACTGGGTGCTATGGTGAAATGTGCAATGCACAATGAGCTATGCATTATGCATTGTGTACATAAGCAATTTCTAACTGCTTGTACCTCAAAGTCAGCAGTACCACAAAATCCTGAAACCTGTCTCTTCTAGCCTACCAAGGTGGTGTTTTTTGGTTTTGGTTTTTTGAGGTTTTGTTTTGTTTTTGCTAAGCCATAGAATTTCTGTGTATGGATGTGAAAACTAGACAGTGAAGGAAGGTGATAGAAAGAAAATCAAATAATTTAAAATGTGCTAGAGGAGAGCTCTATGTATACCACGGCTATGCAAAAGACAAATAAATGAGTCTTGGGAGCAAATTGAGTCTGGACTGTCCCTAGCAGCAAAGATAATGAAACTGAGGTCACCATACTGTGAACATATCATGAGATGACATGACTCACTGGAAAAGACAATAATTCCTGGTAAAGTGTAAGACAGCAGGAAAAGAGGAAGATCACACTACAGGTGAATGGATTAAATCAAGGAATCCACAGATCTCAATCTGCAGGACCTGAGCAGGGCAGCTGATGACTAGGGCTCTTTCGGGTGTCTCATTCATGGAGTCACCACAGAGTGAAGTCAAGTTCGCAGCAAATAACAGCTACAGAACCTCCACCATTCTCAGTTTCCAGTTACAACAGCACAATGTGATTCAGCTTTCTTACCTTTAACACAGAGACACAACTGTAGACCTACACTATCAAATTTGTTTATGACCAAGATAATCTTGTTTCTGTGAAACTAGACTAGATCACCTTAATGCTTTGACCAGACCTTTCTGTGAGTTTTATTATATTTTAGGTTATACCATCATCTTTGAAAAAGAAAAATCCCAAAGCACTCCACAGTAGTATATTTTCACCTCCTTCTGCTGCGTGTCTTTCAGCACAAAGCAACATGGAAGGCGGTATCATGAATACTGTATTTCTGAGGACAAAAATAGGAAAGAAGGAAAATCGCTCGGCAACTCTGTTTCTGCTGTAATATAACGTGCTCAGTGAGTGGTATTTTCCAAAATACTGAAGTTTTCTTTCAGTGCACTCCCCCCGCACAAACACACATACACACATTTCTCTAGATGACATCCAATGATAATGGCCATAACATGATGGGAAATTAATTGAGAGAACATTTCTGCTCTGCCATAATTTTATCATCCATTCTACTGCCTGCTATTAGCAGGAATCCAAAACCCCATGGGTGTTTTGAGTGACTCTCTCTCTCCCCCTCTCTCTTTCAGCAGAACTTAGCCATCTAGAGGTCAGAGTGTGAGCTCTTTCCATCAGCCAGGTGTCAA
Source organism: Cyclura pinguis (assembly GCA_030412105.1). Lineage (NCBI taxonomy): Eukaryota > Metazoa > Chordata > Lepidosauria > Squamata > Iguanidae > Cyclura > Cyclura pinguis. The sequence goes on from CM059599.1 coordinate 208,450,552, forward strand.
ATCACTGTCAAAAGTAAATTACTGATATTTTTGGTGTGTTTTTTTACAACCTTCCAGCCTTGCGCTTTGGCATATGAGCTGATTTGTAGCAGGCCACTGGGGACAAGAGAGTGCCGGTGGCCATTTGAGGTTTCACTCACGTCGGTACTTAGTGGAATCATTACGTGTTAACTTGAATCCATGCAGCTGCGTTGATGATTGAGTCCCCCATTATAAACATTAAAGTAGCATTACAAAATCATGGATTCTGAGTCATCCATAGCTGGAGTAGCAGCTTAGTACAACACCATATGTTATCAAAAGGGGAGAAGCAAGGGGAGAGGGAGAGAGAGCTATTTGGATTCAACGCAACCTTTTGTTAAAGCCAAAGCAGATATAAATTGTTCTGATGATACCAACATCACAACTCAGGATCGACAAAGGCTATCACGCAGATCCTGCAAAAGATTTTGTTATCCTGCTATGGGGGCTTTGATGGTTCTGATTGTCTTTTAACTTGTTTGAGGGCATTTAATTTTACATTGTAAGCTGTCTTGAACGTGCTTGTCAGGGAGGATGAAAAATGCTAAAGCAAATAAATAATATATAAATAATTTTTTTTTCTCAACTGTATCCAGACGTTAGCCATTGAGTAGTGTCATTATGAAAATGAAGTCATTATAGCCAAACTGTTCAAAGTCTCTGGTACATTAATTTCAATATGATATATCAGAGTGCCTTCCAGTTCTGCGGTGGGGAGGGTGGCGGCGGCGGAGGATACCAACTTGACATACAGGGCTGTTGTAAGAATTATTCCTAGATAATGCATGTGAAAATGTTGATGTTGTACGTTGTTACACATTATTAAACACTGTTAACATAGATTTTCAACACTGTTTGCATGTGTCATTCTTGTTTAAACTTGTTTTAGTGAGTCACATTATAACAGAAACTAGGAATTTTTCCTAGCATTGCCTGTGTGAGAACCTGATGGTTTCACTCCTGATTTCAATGAAAGAAACATTTCACTGATAGCATCTACACTCCTTCAAATCTGTCTGAGACTGAGTGCGAGATGGATTAAAAACAGCAATACCTCCAACCACTACCACCACTGTCACCAAAGCTCGCCAACTGTTTCAAACTGTTAGCGTGTCATTTGAAGTAGTAAGGATCAGTTGTGGTCAGACTTGAGGCCTTTCTGCACTACACTGTTATAGTGCTCTTATTCCACTTTCAACACCCCATGGAATCCTGGGGGTTGCAGTTTCGGGAGGGGCATTTAGAATTCTCAGCCAAGGAGCTCTTTGGACTTGGTAAACTACAAACTCCAGAATTCTACAAGATGTTGAAAGTGGAATAATAGCACTATAGCAGTGTAGTACAGAAAAGCCCTGAGTCCATAAGTATGCATTTTAAAGCAAACAAAACAAATTTCTATATTGTATCAAAGTTTTTGTTTAGAAAATGCCCAAAGCTTTGGATGAATAGCGTTCAAAATCTTAGTACTGTTTTTGTTGTGGTCACATTAGATTAACACACCAGACTTGGTGACTCTGTGACCAAGCATATGGATTTGCATAGCATAACAGGACAACACTTTAAATGAGATTACAAATTACATTTATGGTATTTGTTTTCTTGTTTTGTGAACCACACTGAGCACACTGTATTGTGAGTACAAATAAACTGAGGCCATTTCCACACAGGGTTTTTAAAACGGGGCAGAGCATCCTCCAGGAAGGACGTCTACACCTGGGAGCGGACTGGGTTGGACCTACTTAACGTAGATCCACACCCCAGCCCACTCCGGAATGACCCCAAGTGGTTGTCCAGTGTGCTTTTGAAAGACCGCTAAAAACAGGTCTTTCAAAAACACAGAGGGCGCCACTGCAAGCCTGCTCCCTTATGCAGATTCGCAGGCTCGCACTGGTATGCGCCTGTGATCTGCCAGGGGTAGGCTTTAGGCTGGCAAGCTTCAGCGGTTGATCGAGACCCTCAACCAACGGGAAGCCGCCATTTTCGACGCCGGAGCAGTGCGGAGCGACGAGCACGCGCTGCTCCGGAGCGGCATGGACCGGACCAGGGAGCCTTAAAGTCTGGTAAGTAGCGTCACGGTGCGATTCCCTCGCCCCGTGCAGAAATGGCCTATGACTGTGTTGGGTCAGGTAATATCAGAACGCAACACGAAACAACAGAAACATTTTCAAGCACAACGGTACATTCCATATTTCTTTTATTACTAAATGCTGCTGCTTTACCTCTCTATGAAGATTTCTCCCCAAGGAAGGTCAACAAAATGATTTTATTTCCCAAGTTCTTAATTTGCAATTTATTTATTGGATTTTTTTTCATGTATTATTTTCCATTTGTTCTCCCTTCTGCCAACTTATTGCCATATCATTTCTCAGGAGGGAATATTGAACTTCAATTTATATGCATCCTTACAGAACACAGTATGAATAAAACTTCCCATAATCCATCTGGCAGGCAGGGTATATCATGAACAGTGCTGGAAAAAAAAATTGGCCAAAAACATAATTCATTGCCTTATCTGTATAGCACTACCTACTGACTAAAAAGCAGCTGTACTATATTTTGATAAACCTGAGAGGTGATTGGTGTTGTAATTGTGTGCTTCCAAGTCATTTCTGACTTGTGATAACCCCAAGGTGAACCTATTGTGGGGGTTTCTGCAGGCTGAGAGTGCGTGATGCTCCTAAGGTCACCCAGTGAGTTTCCATGCCCGAGCCGGAAATCAAACCCTGGCCTCCAGGGCTGTAGTCCAATGTTCAAACCACTTTCTTTTCTCTCAGTTTTCCACAACTTCCTGTGATTAGCTAAAGTATTTCCTCATTTCAGGGTTATCTGCTAGTCTTTCTAGTCCAGACATAGATTCTTTTGCAGTTTATTTCAGAGGCATAGCAGGCCCCTAATGCAGTTTAATTTTGTTGCATATATTTTCCATTTTTTTTTCCGGAAAGTTAATTTCATGTAGAGAGGGAGCACAAAAATTGGATAATATTTGGCCCTCAAAATATTTGGGAGTGCAAATTCTCCAGTCTCTCTTTCCATTACAACTCCCAGATCTCAGAGGATGGATTTTCTTCTCTAGTCTACAGGGCGTGGGGTGGGGAATCTCAGGGTGAGAGCACTGCCTCGAAAGGTGTTTGTGTGCTTGTGTGTATTTTTCCTTGCTAAGGCTTAATTTTTTTAAAAAATGAATGAATAGTCTGAGTAGCTGTGGTTAATGCTTAATGTACCATGCTTAATGGCATCACTAGGCCCCACCCCTTGTGACATCACCAGGGGCCATCCACTAATCTCAAGTTTTGGCACTGAAATCTCAGGGGCTGGGAAGACTTTGGCCGTGTCCACCCTACACTATTCTAGTGTTATTATCCCATTTTCAACATCCTCTGGAATTCTGGGGTTTGTAGTTTACTGAGGCCAATGAGGTCTCTCGCTGAGAATTCTAAATGCCCTCCCTAAATTGCAACCCCCCAAATTCCATAGGATGTTGAAACTGGAATAATAGCACTATAACAGCGTAGTGGAGAAATGGCCACTAACCCAGGCACCCTGATGAAAGATGTAGTCCAATGGAAGATGTAGCCCAAATAGTAGCTCCAAGCTTGCTTTCGTTTACTGCAACAATACTCTTGGTACTTATTAATATTGCACTGCTAACTCGATTTGATTAAGGTTCTTTTCCAAAGACTAGTGCAATTGGATTTACAAGAGAAAGAATCCTCCTTGGCTCTTCTCATCTTCTTGGTGCCAACATGCCTCCCCTCCACATACACACACACATCCAAAAAGAAGCAATAGTAATTTTTCAGCTCATTAGGTGCATATTCATCTTAACGCAGCATCAAAGTTTCAAACTAGAATGCATTCCACTCACTTAATTCTCCAGAGGACATACACAGTAACCACATGAAAGCAGAAAGGGATTTTAGTGCTGGAACTTCACAAGCAGGTATCTGTTTTTACCTTCAGGCAAGGAAGGAAGGAAAGAAGGAGAAAGGGAGAGGAGGGCAGGGCAGGGCAGGGCAGGAGGAACTATAAACCTTAGTTTACCTCCAATAATTCTGATTTATTTCATAGTGATAAATCATAGAAAAGCAGAGACAAAAAAATGAAGGGAGCTGCAGCCGTCATACCACTGGGCTGCAGGTCCCATTATGCCTCACCAATGGCGATGCTAGCTTGGGCTGTTGGGAATGGTGGTCTAACAATGTTCCTTACCCCGATTTATGTGGAGGAGGGAAGCCATAAATGTGTGGTAGCCTTAACCCTAACTTTTAGAGGAGCTAAATCAAAATCAGTTCATTTTTTAAAAATCAATGCAAGAGTCCTAATGGACCAAGCTACTTCATCTAGCATCCTGCTTCCCTCAGTGGCCAAACATAGGCCTCTGGGAGGTCTATGGATGGGACAGGAAGGCAAAAGCCCTCTCCTTTGGTTCCCTCTAGCAACAAACTCCCTCCTTCCTCACTATATTTATTTATATCTTGCCCTTTTCACAGTTCAAGTTTCAATCAAAATTGTGCACAACATTCCAAATGCAGTCATACCACTGCTATTTAGAAAGTTACATTAGTCTTGGTTCTCTTATTCTGAACTCCTTTCCTAATTACTTAAAAAAAAATCATGGAATGTATCACTGTACACTGAGGTGACACTGTCCATGAGTTACCCACCAAGACTCCAGACTGTCTTTATTTGTTATTCATTGGCATTCAAATGTCTGCAAAGTTAGGATTCTATTATTATTTTCATGGCCTCTGTGTACATCATTTAATTTGCATTGACCCTCATATATTTATATTATATTACATATTATCTGGTTGTCCACTGTCAGAATAATTCCATGACTGGAACTACAATTAATGGGAGTAGCCTCACCCTGACAGATACCAGAGGGGCACTTCCCTCTCCCCAGCAAACAATTATACTTCACTTAGGAAGAGTGGGTGTCAGGGGATCTCTTCTCTACAGCTCCAGACTCTCCGAAGCACATCCGGATGCTCAGAGACAGTGGTGAATCTGAGATAAAAGCCAAATTAGCAGAGTACCAGCATGGACTCAGTAATGCCTGGTGGCTTCCATCTCCATGAGACAGTCAGTCCACTCTGGGTTTCAGTCTGGGATCAGCACCCCAGACAACTCCTTTAAAGCTCGGGCTAAAACCCAGAACAGTTTCACCACTGCACTCTCATAGAAACCACAAGCCAACTCTCCCTAGGCCTTCTATCTCAAAGTCCTGCTTTCCTTGAGCTAGCTGAAATAAAAAGCAGCAGACTGGAGAAGAAACAGACAAGTCACAAAGGTAATTCAAACATCAACTTGAAATGTCAGGTCCAAAGCTTGCCTGCATTTTATTGGCATTCGGGTTGGTCCTAATAAAGGTATTTCCCAACTGTGGATTTAATTTTAATAAAACTACATTTTTGTGAATATTTTGTAAACAATGCATAATCTTAGGTTGCATTTTCTCCTGGGTGAAAAAATAAACCAAGAGATCTTACAGGTATGTGGATGCCTTGCAGATTCTTTATTCCTGCTTGCAGCTCCTTCCAGTTGGTGTCTTTTGTCAGCCAGATATCATCCTATAAACACTACCCATCTAAGTGACAGTGTGTTGCTTTGCTCTTTCCCTTGCATATCAGCTCATCTTCCAGCAGCAAACGCCCACCCCATTGGTTTTCTATCCTCACTCTCTCATACATTCAAACCCTCTTTATTGGGCTTTGTGACTAAGCGTTTCCCCATAATCTCTCTCAACCTTTTTGAGAGTCCAGGAATGAAAAACCTCCTTCGCACATGTTGGCCAGAAAGAAACCTGGCCCATTCCTCCTTTTCACTTGTGTCTCAGAAAATGTCCCTAAAAACATTTTGAGCACACGTGCGCGCGTGCACGCATGCACGCACACACACACTTTGACTATAGATTGACTCTCTGAAAATGCTTAGGAACTGCTCAAAAGCACCCAGAACTTTTATCAGGACTCATTGCATTTTCTTATCACACATAAGGAGGGAGTTGTTGTCTCCCAAGATATTTCCAGGACAGTCTTATTATGGAAGTATTGCCACACTCAAATAACAGAAATATAGAGAGTGATTCCATAGTGTTCAAATAAGTATTTGATTGTATAATTCTGCATTATATCTTTCTAAACAAGTTTGACTGTTCAGACAATCCACACAGTTGTTTGTCCACTGATAATGGATACTTTTCAGTTTCAGCCCAAGGAGGCAGACAAAATTCCTGGAGAAGTGAGGGGTATTGCTTGAGTGTTAGACACTTTCCTTTCTAGGCATGTTTTTAAAAAAGCTGAGTTGGTAGAGACAATGGATAATAGCTCACTAAACCAAGGCAGATATCCATAAAGACTAAAGGAGACATCATGACTAAGGTCATTGTTGCAAAGGCCCTCCATGGATACCACTGTATTGGAAAATTTCCTGCTTGCTTCCCACATTTCATTTCTCAGCAAGGTACTAAAGTGTGTGGTTGCCTCCCAGCAACAGGGGTTTCTAGATGAATTGGGTTATCTAGATCCACTTTAATGAGGCTTTATTGAGACAGCATTGATCACTTCAGTGGATGACCTTTGTTGGGAACTAGTCTGAAGGAGTGTGTGCCTGTTGATTCTGCTGGAACTTTTGGTGGCTTTTGATACCATTAACTGTGGTACCCTTTTAAAACATTTCACTGGAATGAGGTTTGGGGCACCGTTTTAAAGTGTCACGTTTCCTTGCTGGAGGAAGAAAACCAAAAGATGCCACTCCAGCCCCTGGGCCATTGGCATGAGGGATCCTTCACAGTTTAGATCTGTTGTTAGTGCTACTTGAAACTACTGTAAAAAGCTATCCTGAGTTCTGGTGCCCACTGCCATCAGTATGCATACAGCAGCCAACTCCATAATTCCTTATCTCAGTCCAAAGAAGCTGTTTCAGTCCTCTACCTATGCTTATAATCAGTAATGGACAGAACGAAGCCAAGTTAATTCAGGCAACACAGGGATGTTCCTGGTCAGATGAAAGGCAGAAGAGGAACAGGAATGCAGTCTGTGGTAGATGAGGCTACATCCTCTTAGAAGTTCAGGTTTCTGCAGTTGCCAGGAATGCATTTGCACAACTAAGGCATGTGTCCCTGATGTGCCCATTCCTACAGACATCAGATCTGGCTATAACAACACATGCCTTTGCTGTGCTGTTTGATTACTGTAACATGCTCTACGTGGGGCTTCCTTTGAAGGTCATTCAGAAACTTCAGCCAATCCAAAGAGCTGTGACCAGACTATTGACTGAAACATACAATTGCTTTGTTGCAACGGCTCCACTGGCTCCCAGACTGTTCCCATAAGCAATTCAAAGTGCTGGCTGTGATCTATAAAGTCTTATATGGTTCCAGTCCAGATATCTAAAGGACTATGTTCTCCTATATCAGCCTGATCATGTCTTGATTAGGAATAAAAAGAACATTTGAAAATATTTGCATCCCATCCCATAGCTGGTTGGACCACGGTCCATAGTTTCATGAAGATGGACTTCTGAAAAGTGATGGGTTGTAGCTCACAACAGTTAGCAGAAAAGTTTTTGCTAAGAGTCTCACAAACCTAATCAAGTGGGCTTTAAACTGGGTTATCGGGGGGAGAAAGAGAAACAGTATTCTAGAGGACAGGAGTTCATCAAGTGCTGGAGAGTATAGTCTGAATGTTATGTGGAGAACTGGGCAAATAGTACAAGAACCTAACAGTGGGAGGGAAAAAAACCTAAATAAGCAGTAAGGGGAAATGACCCAAAGTCTTAGAAGTGTCTACACTAATGCACAGAGCATGGAAAATAAACAGAATGAACTTGAACTAGTAGCACAGTAAAGTAAATAAGGTATAATAGGCATCACGGAAACCTGGTGGGATGAGTCTCATGATTGGAACATAGAAATAGAGAGGTATAATCTATTTCAGAGAAATAGACCAAATAGGAAAGGAAAAGGAGTAGCACTATATGTCAAGGACATTTACACTGTGAAGAGATCCATGATTTAAATCCTGAAAGCCAGGCCGACAGCATCTGGGTAAAAATTAAGGTGAAACAATGGTGATGTCATTGTGGAGTTCAACTACAGATCCCTAATCCAGACTGAGGACTTAGATGTTGCCTTCCTAGAGAACAGATGACCAAAAATTGAGAAAGGATGAGTGTAATAGTAATGGGAGATTTGAACTATCCTGATATTTGTTGGAAGTCAAACTCTACCAAGAGAGTCAGGTCCAACAAATTCCTCAATTGATTTGCAGACAATTTCATTATCCAGAAGGTGGAAGAGACAACAGGGGGTCAGCTATTTTAGACCTGATCCTAATCAACAAGGATAACCTGGTTAATGGGGTGGAAGTGGTGGGATCCTTAGAAGTGACCATGTCATCCTGGAGTTTCAACATGGGTTTCTCAACAACAAGTCCTACCAGACTAATATGATCTTGATCTCTCTCTCTCTCTCTCTCTTTTTTTTAATAGAGTTACTAGCTTGGTAGATGAAGGGAATGCTGTGGATATAGCATATCTTGACTTCTGTAATGCCTTTGACAAGGTCCCCCATGATATTCTTGCAAACAAGCTAATAAAATCTGGACTAGATAATGCTACTGTTAGATGCACTGGTAACTGGTTGACTGACCAAACTCAAAGGGCAATCACCAATCTCCAGGAGAGAAGTGACTATTGGGTTGCCACATGGTTCGGTCCTAGGCCCAGTGCTATTCAATATCTTTATCAATTATTTGGATGGGGGACTAGAGGGCATTTTCATCAAATTTGCAGATCCTTACCAAATTTGCAGGAGGGGTAGCTAATAGCTGAGAAGACAGGATCAGAATTCAAAATGACTTTAACTGATTAGAGGGCTGGGCCAAAACTAGAAGGGGAAGGAGCAAGATTATTTCAACAGTGAAAAGTGTAAAATACTGTACCTGGGCAGAAACAAATGAAATGCAGAGATGTAAGATGTGTGACACCTGGCTTGACCACAGTACGTATGAAAGCAATCCATGAGTAGTAGAACACAAGCTAAACATAAGTTACCAGTGTGATGTGGCAGCTAAAAAAGCCAATGCAATTCCAATTCTGCTTTGGTCAGACCCCACCTGGAGTACTGTGTCCATTTCTGGGCACCGCAGCTCAGGAAGGATATTGACAAGCTGGACATGCCCAGAGGAGGATGACCAAGATGGTGAAAGGGCTGGAAACCATGCCCTATGAGGAGTGGATTAGGAAACTGGGTGTGTTCAGCCTAGAAAAGAGAAAGTTAAGAGGTGACATGATAGTTATGTTTAAATATTTAAATGGATGTCATATGGAAGATGGAACAAACCTGTTTTCTACTGCTCCAGAGATTAGGACATGGAGCAATGGTTTCAAACTTCTGGAAAAGAGATTCCCTCTAAGCATTAGGAAGAACTTTCTGACAGTAAGAGCAGTTCAACAGTGGAGTGAGCTGCCTGGGAGTGTGGTGGAGTCTCCTTTTTGAAGGTTTTTAAACAGAGGCTGGATGGCCATCTGTGGGGAATGCTTTGATGGTGTATTCCTGCATGGCAGAAGCGGGTTGGACTCAGTGGCCCTCGTAGTCTCTTCCAACTCTATGATTCTATGAAGAGGGGGTGGTGGAAAGTGTCAGGAAGACCGAACAAGAAAAACCCCGGAGGGACAAAATACAGTTTTTGTTCTTATTCTGTCAATAAAATGTGGGTTATTTGCCTAGAAAATTGCATTTTCTGCACAGAAATGCAGAAATGGAATGTGATGGGATCCAGAAAGATGCAAATCATGACCCTTGCAAACAACTTTATAAATACACTTTATAGCTGAGGCTTTAATACCATTCAGTACTGTATATGGAGAAGTGGGTCTATAGCCACAAAGGCTCATACTAAAATAAAAACCAATTAGTTTTAAAGGTGTTGCCACAGTTCCTTTTTTCTCCCCTTCCCTTCCTCTTTTTTATGCTGCAAGAAACTAACACAGCTACTTCTTTTAAAATCTGTGAGGAAAAGATTGCAACATTTGAGGTTACTCAGCTGAGCAAAGCAGTAAGTATGAGGAAACACAATGAAGGTAAATAAAATTATACACATTTTGGAAACAGGTAGATAAGGAGAAGCTTTTTTTCCCCCTTCATAATACTAGAACTCAGGGTCTTCTATTTAAAAGGAATGGTGGGGAATGCAGGACAGATGCAAGACATGTTGTATGGCAAATGGATCTCCCGCTTAGTACCTTCCTGTCACCTTTCCACATCTACCTCCTAAGTGATCACATCACTGTCCCTGATGGTATTGATATGCAGTAGGAGAGCTGTAATGAGTACTCACTAATTTCCTCCCTATAGTCAACTTCTGTGTTCCCAACTTGGTGGGAACACACTGAGGGAAGAATAATTCCCCTCCTGAATTTCCTCCCAAAACTGTAATGAGAAAACCACTGCTTGTTTTTGTTTTTTTAAATAAACTTGGTTGGAAACTTCATGAAACAGAAGCAACCCAGATTGTACACAAAACAACAGAAGGAGGGCTTGTTTTTTGTACAGTAACGACATTCCGTAAAGCTAATAATTATTGTGATTGTGCCTGTATGTACTGAAAACAATTGTGCAGATCTCTGGCTTTTAGGTTATGCTGTGACATCTCTCAAACTGGGAGTGAGGAGATGCATGAAGGTTTCCTTTAATGCTTTTGGAAACCAAGGGAGGACCCTGGTTTCTGCTTTCATTCTCCTGTAGTGTGAGTGGAATGGAAGTGGGGGGAAGGTGAGGGCAGAAGTGCTGGCAACTTCTGAGAGGTGACATTTCTGTGCAGCTCGTCGGCATTACATGCAAGAAAAGAATTGCGTAGATCATGAGCATTTCCTTGAGTTGGCTTGTTTGACTTCTATTAAGGGGAGCAGGGGGTGAATATGCCAAACTGTCCTTTGATCCTTTCGGAAAACAAAATACTCCCTTAGTTTCTGGCTTCCTAGTCCACAATTGTGTGGAATGGTGCAGAAGCGTCTTTGATATTTTTGAAGTGGGAGAAGAAATTAAATATGCCAAGCTGTCCCTTCATGTTTTAGGAAACCTCCCAAAGCCAGAAATCGGGGGACTTCCTTGGTTTCCAAAAGCATGAAATAACAGCTTGGTGTGTTAACCCCCTCCACATTTGAGAGATGTCTTTTTTAAGGTCTCCCCTCTCCTGTCCTTCTCTCACAATAGTGAAGAATCTGTGACCTCTTCACCCCAAGTTATCACTCTATATAAACTTTCTGAGTAAGCAGCATAACTGGTCCTACTTCTAAACTAGCTTTTCTAATTTTTGGCTGGCTACAACTTTTTTAGAGATGATGAGAATAAAACATCAAGAATAAAACACCCACCTCCCTTTTCTGAAAGCAAACTCTGATTGTCTTGCCACAAGAACAAGTGGATTCATAGGATTCATACAGTACAAAGATATACTGTAAATCCTGACTGGTTCATCTTCATGAGGTAAACAATGCAACCTCTGTTTTTATAATTATGATTCCACTAACGAGCTACTGAAAGACAGTGAACTTTCATAAAATCGTAGAAATGTAGAGTTGGAAGAGGCCACAGGGGCCATCCAGTCCAACCCCCTGCCATGCAGGAACACCCTCAAAGCACTCCCGTATATGTATATGTCCTATACATGCCTCAGTCCTCGATGAAATTTGCTCCCATTATCAATAACCATACAACTCCAATCTGGTAGAAGAAAATATAAAACTCCTGAATCCCAACTGTCACCTTGGACAACAGGAAGTTGTTATTCTCTCACACCTTTTATCAAATGACACAGAGCAGTCACTTTTCCCTGCCCATCCCTATCCTTTTTGCTTGCTTTTTGTGTGTTTCTGTAAAATATTGAGCATGGAAAAATATTGTTGTCTTGTAGTGAAAGTATCAGCACTCAATGGTTTGTCTGTGCCTTTGCTGATCAACCAGCCCATCCTGTTGGGATTGGTGTGCTCATACGTATAGCTTTGTGTGTGCGAAAGGGTTCAAGTCACTGTCAACTAATGGCAACTCCATGCTTTACAAAAGAGAAGAAAGACATGTCTTTTGGACAGAGTCAGTATATTCTGCTCAATGTGCAACATCTCAAAAAAGTCATTTTTCATCTTGGTCCCATGCTGAAAGCCAGATCTCTTGAGGAGTTTGGAGAAACTTTGGGATGCTATCTTTTTTATGCCAAGATAACCAGCATCAACTAGCATTTTAGCAGTGGTGAGATTTCTTCACATCTTTAAATAAGAAACCCTTGTAGTTTTCAAGGGAACTGACCCCAGTGCCAGCTGTGGGATGATCCCAGTAATACATCCTGGTAAATTCCATAAAATTTAGGCTGAGCTCCACTTACAGCAGGTGTTCTAATGTTTCCAGCAAACAGTTTATCTGCAGACCAGCCAGTATGGGTGGTGGAGGGGAGTTTTGGTGGTAGCATTGATGGAGGCAGACTTTTTTTAAGCTGGAGAGCCAGTTGGAATACTGCTTTTTTTTTTCCAATTTAGCTCATAATGCCCTTCTACAATAAACCAGTGTTCTTTAAGTTTTTGTCCATTATTGCTCTAGTGTCATTAATTCCCTTTACAATGAAACGAATGGCACCGAATTTATCAGAATTTCCTACAGCTAGTCTTGCCTGGTCCTCCCCCCTGCTTTTCCTTCCAGTACATGTTCCCACACTAATCTTTCTCTAATTAAAATTCATTTTATTTTTCCCAAGTTGTTTAAGACAAAAGATAACCTTTCCCATTCTGTAAACTAAATTGGATTAAAAAAAAAACTCTGTACAGACTGACCTTTTTTTCTAGCAAGGTTCATCTCACTGTTTTGTATAATCATTCTCATTAGGAAAATGCAATCTCCTGCATTAACAGAACTCCCCACTAGAAACCACCACAATTTCAAGACTCTTATCATGCAGCACTGAAAGCAAATATTTCTCAGTAGCTGGATGGCATATTTATTTGGAGCCACAACCTTTTATTTAGAGACAATCATTTGTTAAGTCGGGCACAATTTTCATGAATTCAGACCTGAATAGAAACGATGGAGGCAATTATTGTGTACAACAGATTTTCTTCCCTTTTTTAGACCTGTTTTTAAACAAAGCTTTCTGCTATTATTAAAAATGAAGAAAAGCTTGCAAGATGGTATTTTCATTACCATTTGGGTACAACACATTTTTAGCACTGAATGCCAGCATGTCAACAAGAAAAAAGTAGGCCATAGATCATGAGTTTCCAGTGATGAAAATATATGTGCTCCTTTTATTTCAATAGATGCCTCTCTGCAAACAGTGACTTCATATTTTAAAGTACAGAGTTGAATGGACCAGAAGAATAGAGATTTGGTTGGCATAGCAGGACTCCCCTTCTCTTCTAGTGAAGGTAAATTTGTTTGAAATGACTGACAGATTTCTTAAGCAGTGCATTACTCCATGCCTTGGTGAGAGAAAGGAAGCGCAGGGAGATAGTCCAGATTACCAAGAGCTACAAAAAATACTTTTCATGCCAGGGTAGGTCACATGAAAAAGACAGCTGTTTGACTAGGTTACTCTCTTTGACAAGTGTGCATGCTGTACTGATCTCTACAGGTTAGTTATGGGAGGGGTACTATGAGGAGGAGAATGTGCCACTGATTAACATGGATTGATTAAATTTGGTCTGGGGTCAGAACCTAGAATCCCCAAAATCAAATCACTGGCCCATTTATTTACTACATCTCCAACTTCTTATCATATTTATGAGGAGACTTATTCACTGGACATTATGGAGCATTGTAGGGCTGGCAAGCAAACTAAAGAGCAGGGCTCCTTTATGTTTATGTGCAGCGGAGGGAATTTCAGCAGTTGCTTATATGTTTTGGATTGTGTCATTCCAATCCGAATTCAAATTGGGCCAATTTGATCCATTCAAAGACTGGAAGAAATTGGTCCGATCACTCTGATTAGCTTCATTATTTACGAGTCTGCTGGATCAGTTGCACTACCCTGTGTGATTCTTAGACATGAATTTGCACAAAGATTTGTACGTACAATTATTATCCATGTGGCATATGCAAATGTATATGGATGATTTCTACATCTCTCTACCACCACAACCATTATTTCATGCAGCATTTTTTCAACAAAGTATAACACTGATTCCTGAAGAAGGAAATGCAAAAAAGGTGGGGAAGGGATAGGGTAAGGATTGGAAAAGATAGACCACTCTCCTGTCCCAAACATTGACTAGATTCATGCATAATGCAGATTTAGTAGCATTTTCCCCCTTAATTTAATGCTGCTCAGTGTCCATCATGTTCCATCGCTTGCTCTGAGAAGATACAGAATGATAACTGCTCCAGTGAATATTATGCTTACATTAAGGCATATTCCCTCTGTTAGGTTGGTTCTGATGTAAAATGCATCAGGAAGGAATTTCACATTATATTGAAATCCTCATTTTTAACCAGTCACCAACAATTTAGACTTGGGCCAGGGGAGCATTAACATTATTTTTGAAAAAAAGTAATCATTTCTCCTTAATTCTTGTGTACTTTTGACAGAAACGGGTGGAGGCTTCTGCTTGTAGCTTGAAGTGTGCATAGATAAATAAAGTCCCATTAAAAGAGAGGAGGGGAGGAAATTGAAAATGAATTTAATTACAAAGCCAGTTTGCTTTAGTGGCATAAAAAATTAATCTTATGTGACTTTAAAATATATTTCTGCTATGCAAAATCCCAAAGCAGCACAGTGTTGAAAACTATGAAGTTGGCTCCTGCTTTCCCCATGAGGGAGCATCTCTAGAAACCTTCCTACAGCACTTAGTGCTCTGAGCTATATGAAATGTTTACAGAGATGACATTGGGCATGTTTCTTTCAAATAGATGCATTATGACCAATTAACAGTGAGGCAATGGGGAGCATATATGTAGTGCTGCTTTAAAATGGAAATGCAAACTCAGTTGGTAGTAGGAATGGACACTCCCTGAAGCATAAGTTTTTACAGGCTAATATCCCAGAACACAGAACTGGTCCAAAGTTATTTTGCTTCTTGAGGAAGTGTGAGGTGAAGATGTTCCACTCCCAGTTCCGTGTTTGGAAGCAGCCAGTATCTTCCACCCTTCCCAAGTATGACCTTTTTGTTTAAGCAGACTTTTAAAGCACAAGAAGATGTTTAATATGTAAGCAATGAGTTTTACTGGGATGTGTGCATTATTTTAAACTTTTGTATATTTTTTCAAAAAATAATTTCATACTGTTTCAAATGGGATGGTTTTAATTGTTTTTAAAACTGTATATTTGGGTTTTAACTGACTTCTTTAATGAACCACCTTGGTCTCACTCCAGGAGAAAGGCAACATATAAAGGAAATAAATAAATAAAGTCATTGAAAAAATGTGGCAGACACATCTCTGTCCTCCAACGGAGAGCAATAGCGGTAGGTTTACTGCCTAAGAGGGTTGCCTTCCTCTGCCTAATGGTAGGGCTGGCTCTGCCAATACAGCAGAAGATTAAAAGGAAAACACCACTTACTTTGTTCTGTTAATGTTCCTGATTTTATGTGCTACCCTTGCATTAATTTCAGAAAGGGGTATGAATTTGGGATCATCTTGAGTTGCAAAGGGAAGTTTATTATTAAATGAGAAAATCAGGCACTGGGGAAACTTTATTTGAGTGTTCACTTTTATTTGAATGCAGTGCTGCCTTTCATGTCATATTCTGTACAATGAACCTGAGTGAAAGATGGATGTCCTTACAATGTGTGGTGACAATCATCCCAGAATGTGGTGACAATGAAGAGTGTGTGGGACAGCTGCTTTTGTGTTTCAGTAGGTGATTAATCTAAAGACAATTATACTAATATGTTTGTTGGAGACTGCTTTCCCCACATGGCTAGAAATACATAAACACACACAACTGTGTGAATGATTTTATATTAACTAACACTAAAAGTTTCCCAAAGGTGCTAACAATTAATAGCAGGCACTTTAAAGATCCAAACTTCAAAAAAAAAATCAACATCAGAATGTAATAAACTGAAGTAGTCCTACTAAATATAACATACTAATATTATATTACACTATTTATAACACAGGGCCTTTCTGCACCACGCTGTTATAGTGCTATTATTCCACTTTCAACGTCCTGTGGAATTCTGGGGTTTGTAGTTTCTTGAGGCCCAAGAGCTTTCTGGCTGAGAATTCTAAAGGCCCCTCCCTAAACTGCAAAGCCCAGGATTCCATTGGAGGTTGAAAGTGGAACAGTGTAGTGCAGAAAGTATAGTGCAGAAAAGCCCGTAGTAAACATAAGATCAAAGGTTGGCACCCTTTTTATTAGTTAAATCATCATAAATGAACCTACGGTCACATAAAGTTGAGTTGCGCCACCATCGCACCAAGTGTCGCATTTTGCAGTGGATCCTGTTGCACATGAGTATCATCCTGTTATGGGTCCCATTGTGCAACAGGGGCCCCTATTGCATTTTGAGGTACCTCACGCAGGGCCCCATCATGCAATGGGACAGCATGCGGGATGCCTCAATACATACCACCACAATTCACTGAAAAGGTTACACAGAAAATCAGAGACATAGGCCCTTTTATCACCTTACCTGGTGCTGCTGGCGTCACGCGGAGATCATGCAAAAAGCCTTGTCCAGGAGGCACTTGCATCCCCTCTGCTTCCCCTCCACACCAGCTTTGTGCTGGCCGGAAGGAAGCATGAGTGCTCCTCCCTGTCCTTTCCGCAGTGCAGCCAGGTACTTTCTTAGGCTGCACTGGGGGAGAAAGCACAATGGCCACGCCTCCGGAGCCTCTGCACACAAGGTAAGTGCGTGTGGGGCACAAGAGGGACACGCAATTGAGCATCATTTTCGGCAATAAGCCAAAAATGATATATTGTGCAATCACCACCTACTGGCCTCAGGAGCGTCGCGTGATTGCGAGGACATCAGGTGGAACGGTCCTTGCAATTGCGCAACGCTCCCAAGGCCATTTTGCAACAGGACTGGCGTGCGAAAAGGGCCATAGCTACATCGTACTAAAGTTAGAACTCAGAGCTTCTGGTCTAAGCTGCCAACCATGATGTTATACTACCTGTAACATAATACCCCAATAATGATATAATAAAAACAACAGCAGCTAATAAACCAAGGTAAATATACTAAGATAGATCTACCGATAATCTTCTTCCTCCTCCTCCTCTTTTTTTCTCAAAATTGGGACCTGAAGTGGCTCACAGTTTAAAAGAACAATGCAATTAAAAACATTCACAAAGTGAATATTAGAATAGAATTAAACTATTTACAATATTAAAACATTTACACCTCATTAAAAGAATAAAATGCAATTTAAAAAGATAAAAAGCTCTTAAAATTAAATTTAATTAATTAAAACAATGCAGCACCCTGTTGCCCATTTTTTTAAATGTTTCTGTTTTAAAAGTGTATCTGAACTTAAGAGTTTTACCATGCCTCTGGAAGGACAAGAAGGAAGGGGTCATTTTGATCTTGCTGGGAAGGGAGTTGCCAAGGCTAGGAGCAGCCACTGAGAAGCCCTGTCTTGTATCCCCACCAACCATGCTTGCAGTTGTGGTGGAACTGGGAGAAGGACCTCTCCTGATGATCTCAGAGCCTGGGCCAGCTCATACAGGTATGGTCTGCCCAATAGCCTGGACCTGAGCCATATAGGACTTGATAGGTTTTAACCTGCACTTTGAGTTGTGCCTGGAAGCAAACTGGCAGCCAGTGGAGCTGTTTCAACAGGGGTGTACTATGGTCTCTGTAACCTGCTCCAGTTAACAGTCTGACTGTAGCTCTTTGGACCAACTGAAGTTTCTGAATACTCTTCAAAGGCAGCTCCAAGTAGAACACATATGGATAGCATAGAACACCTGTCAGGTGATTAACTTTTGCATTTTACACTGCGAGTCTAATTTTAAAAGTTATCAAAGACTAATTAAAAAGAACAAATGGGTTTGTAAGTTTACCACAAATGTTTGAGTCTCCTTAACATCTGTGATAAGAAACCAGTTCTTTCCTTTTTTACCCATAAACATTGATTGGGCATTTCTTAGTGTTTGGACAAGGTGTCTGTTCCTTCATCAGCAATCGCGTAGGGACAGAGGGGCAAAAGGAGTGATTTGCCCTAGGCAGCAATGTTTTTGGGGTGTCCCAGCCTGTAGCCATGCTCCCGCGCTCCCTGGGCACACCCCCGTGTGCTCCCTGGCCATGCCCGCACACACTGCAGCCTCGCCCCCATGCACAGTGGCCACGCCGCTGCACTGTAGCCCCATCCTCCCTCCACACACTCCAAGCTCCACCACTGTTCGTCAGTTCTTCTTGCCTATGGAGGCTCACTCAGAACCATGTGTGTGCATGTGCTGCTTGCGAAGTCCATCAGTCAGATTGGCCCCCTTTTTTTCCCTCTCAGCTCAGTTTGGGCAACTTGCACGTATGCATGCTGCTTACAAAGGGAGTTCAGAGGGGGAAAAGGCACAAAGCCAACTGACAGACTTTGCAAACACTATGTGCAAATGGACACATGGTCCAAAGCAAGCTGAGAAGGGGGAAAAAAGGTGCCAAGCTGACTGACAGACTTTGCAAGCAGCTCACACAAATACAGTCAGTCCTAAGTGAGCCGTGTAATTCCCTCGCATTCCCTATAGGAAGAATAATGGGATCTGCTTTTCAACCAATTCCAACTTCTAACAATTCTCTGGTCCCTACACCATCAGATAAGTGGGGGATGCCTGTATTAATTTTTTTTTCTTTTAAAGAAAAAATACATTCGAACAATGATAAAGAAAAGAACAAGTCCTTTTGGATGGACTAACTCCACTTTTATTTTCTTGGGAACGTGGTGTGGGCACTTGAGCTATGTACGCACATACCTGTCCTATTAAGTATCTATAGGAGGTTTGTATATTTGTACTTAACAGGAACAGCATTTCCTTCCACTGTGTAACTTATAGCAGGGAAACAAAAACAGCATACGTGGGGGGAATGTAAAACTGGGAAGTGTGGTTGAGTGGAGAATATATGTATTTCATTGGATTGGCGTCTGTTTAAACAAAAAATCTCCCACTCCCACACTCCCAAACTTTTCACTTAGGTTAGTATCTTGCAAAATGTCATCCTTTTTACTGTCTTATTTGTCCTGTATCAGGAACATGGTCAATCAGTCATTTTACATGGCTTCCCTGTCCCTATTAATCCTCATAACAATTTCATATGATAGGCTTGCTGAAGGGTAAGGATGGCCCATGGTCACATGATAAATGTCATGACCAAGCTAGACTTTGAACCTGTGTCTCCCCGTTCCACATCCAGCACTTTAGACATTACTAACGTAATTACCCAGTGTTGCCCTGGATTTTATTTTCCTCTTAAGAATTCAGCAAACTCTGTTCTCCAGTATCTGTAACTTTTCTCCATATTTCCCAATGCAATCTTTATTCAATTAATTACATACACAGTTTGGGTTTCTGGGGGAATACACTGCCCTCCTCCTTGCTGTTAGGCCTCATCTTCATAGCAACCGGCCTGTTCCAGTACCTGTTACTTTTCCCCATAGTCCCCAATCCAATCTGTGTTCTCTGGTGACGCTGATGTACTGGCTTTTGATTTTTTTTTTTATTCTTTTTTTTTTTTTTTGCTTTTGCTTTGCTTTCTGTTGAATTTGTGCAATGGCTTTAGGTTTTCTGGAAGCATTTTTTGTTCTGAATTTCAACTTTAAGATTTCTCACATATGGAACCCATACAATCTACTGTGTGAAGTGAGAAGACCTTGTAACTATGGACATTTTCTCACCTTACCTTTTCGCGCTGCTGGATTGGGGTTCTCGCGCGAGAAGTCTTGGGAGGAACGCTGCCACGTCCCTGCTGCTTCAGCTCTGCAGCTCCTTCCTCCTCGCACGAGCACCCCGCCCCTTCCTTCCACAGTGCAGCCTGGGAGTTAGAGGCTGCGCTGGGGCAGGAAGCGTGAACAGCGTGGCTCAGGAGGCTTTGCACAGCAGGTAAGTGCGCACGAGGCCCCGGAGCGACTGCGCAGCATTTTCGGCTTTGAGCCGAAAATGAAAAGGTGCGTGCGCAGTCCATAAATGTGAGTGCGTCGTGCAGACCGCTCCTCACATTTACACGACGCTCAAGGGCCCCTTTCGCTTTAAAAACACCGTGCGAAAAGGGCATATGTTGTGTATGTCACTTTAATTTTTCTCACATATGCCTCCCAAATGTTTTCTGGCATCCTTATTGATGGTAGGCCTCATCTCCATAGCAACTGGCCTGAGGCCAAAGAGCTCTCTGGCTGAGAATTCTAAAGGTCCCCTTTCTAAACTGCCAACCCCAGGATTCCGTAGAATCTTCACAGCCAGCCAATCATGTGAGGTCTTCTGGCTTTACACAGCCAATCATATGAGATCTTCGCCTGCCTGACGCAGACAAACAGACAAACTCACAAAGAGACAAATTTTGACTTTTATACAGTAGATTATGTAATCGTTCTCTCAGATCGGTGGTTACTACAAAAATGGTGCAAAGTCCAGAATAAGCACCAATTACTGTGCTGGATTTACAAAATTGGATGCACATTATAATAAATGTGGAATAATTAGAATAATGCACACATCTAAAACTCCAATTTGGGTGACTAGAATATGGCCACTGTAATGGGTTTCAGTTTGCTGAATACTGGATTTCAGTTTGCACAACAGCTACTATAAATCTAGGGGGAAAGGGGGGGCTGTAATTTCCACACTGACTATAGCTCCCTGAAATCCAGAGGACTGAAAACCTTTGGGAACATGTTTTTGGTACCAGAAAGTTCATCAGCCTAGAGGGACTGAAAATCCAGACACTACTGTGAATATTGCATAAGATTTAGAGCTTAATTAGTGATAACTTCACTCCTTTTGCAGTGCAACTGCAACTTTTGCAGTCATAAAACCAGTTATGGCCTATGAGGACCTCACTTCTTTGTGGAAGAATAAAAGGACAGTTTGAAGAGATATGACTAGTAATCTTTCCTAAAAACTACTGTAGAAGCAAAAGGATTTGAAAACGTTATTTTATGCGTGTGTGTGCTAGACAGGGGGTGTTTGGAGAAACTGTAGTTTCTCTTCCTTGCTTTCTCTCTCTTTCTCTGTATGTATGTGTGTGTGTGTATATATATATATATAATCTCCTTTTAATTTTCTCCAAAGTGCCCTTCCAGTAATATATATGAAATGGTGTTACAAGTGGCAATAAAATTTTATAGCACAATCATTACTGCAACAATAAAATGGCATTTTTCCGCAAGTACCAGTAATCAAAATTTAGACCTTCAGTCACAGCCAACTACTCTGGAACTGGAATAGCTACACGGCAATCAGAAAAAGCAAGCCGACCCAATTCAAACAAGTCAACCAACACTCCCAACTGAAGTCAAAACTGAAGAGGTTTGTTTTAAGTGCAGTTGAATTCATATGTAATGCTGATTTACAACTCAAGTTTACATTACTGCATACCTTTGGATAGATATCGTATTGTAATGAAGAGGTCTGCCATGTTAAAGCATCTCCACGGAACTGTATAGGTTTTGCCTTTAGTGCAGTGAATAGGAATGGAAGAACACTCCTTGAGGAAAAAAATGACATCAATAGCAGAGCAACATTTTGCATCAAATCAGGTATAATAGTGGGCATTTTCAACAGAGGGTTGGAACCGTAAGAGGTTTGACAAGGGCTAGCAACATGAAACTCTACCCAGAGAAAACAGAGGTGTTGTTGGGTGTTGCTTCAATGAGTTTCGTATTTCTGTGGTCATGAAGAAACACCACTCAAGAATCCAGAGGACTTTCTTGTCCCTCTCCAACAAGAACAGGAAACTCTCAACTCTACCCCACTGGGTCCCGTACCATCACCAACCTTGTGGAGACCAGCCTGAATACACTTTCGGTAGTGTTATTAGGAAGTTTATTAAGACCAACATAATGTTACTAGGAGAGCCAGGGTGGCATAGTGATTTGAGCATTGGGTTATGATCCTGGAGACTAGGGTTTGATTCCCCATCAGCCATGGAAATCTTTTGGGTGACCTTCAGTGCATCACACACTCTCAGCCCCAGAAAACCTTAGGGTTGCCATAAGTCAGAAACAGCTCGAAGGCACACAACAACAATGTTACTATCCATTGAACATTGAAGCTGGTCTCCATAAGGCAGAATTCCTCCTGAAGAGCAAGTCATCCAATGACTTAAATGGAAGACAAAGGTGATTAGGGAGAAAAAGTTATTCTTCAAAGAATTACCTTACTAAAAGCTAGGGTAGCCTAGGTACTAATAATAAGTCAAATGTATCTAATAACACCTGTGTAGTTTATCAGCATCATTTGCAGTCAGTAGAGCATTAAGATATCATATCAAAATACACATTTCAAAACAATTTTGCTCTAAGTATTACATGTAAATAAAAGGAAACAATTTTATTCTAGCCCACAGAGTATAATAGCTGTAAAAACATTTTCATTATGCTTTAGTTCTTAACACTGAAACGACTGAGGTATTTTGTCCCACACCTAAACAGAGATACTGAAAAAGAGTGTGGAAATGAGGCAACATGATACGGTAGCAGCCATGCTGAAATAAGGGGAAAATATATTTTAGAAAGTGTAAACCTGACATATAGGTTTGGGGAAGATAGGAGTTTTGCTCCCCAAATAAGAATTTTCCCCCAAATAAGTTTTCATTCAGTTCCCCAAAGCCTAGCATAGGCGTAACTTTAAACTTCAGTTATGCGCTTAGAAATACGGTTTCAGCATCCAAAGAAAGGTTCCCAAGGGAATGGGAACACAGCAAAGACTTTTAGGTGTGAACAGTATCTCACATTCATGGGTGCTAGAAATTTGAGAACTGAAGGGAACTGTAATGGGGGAGATGCTTACTTTGAAGCAATACTCTCACTCCACCCCCATAGCTACATCCTTATGTAAACTTTCATGAAAAACTGAGAGGAGTAAACCACATTCAAGCTGTTTAGGCTGCTGCACCCCTCCCAATGCTTATTCGTTTTGCATCTCAACTTTCTGTGAAATGATTTCCTTGTCAGATCAGATCTTTCCACAGGCTCTGTTCCGAGGCGGTGTTGTGCCTGTCCCTGTCAATAGCCAGTGTCACTAATTATTAACTGTTAATAGTGAAGAAACCACTACGGCAGACAATAGGTTTTCTGTTCACACTGTTAATGGTGTGAAGAACTCATTTCGGTGGTAAAATATCACTTCTTCTAGGGAGTGAGATCACACTCATGAAAACGGAATAAATAAAGTTGCCACTCTTTTCCCCTGGATAATTTTTAAGTCACTCTATAAAGAATACAGGAAGGGAGACAGGACTTTTGACAACCAGAAAGGGTTGCTGCTTAGTGAAACTTGCAGACCGGTTTTAGTGTGAATTTGGCCATTTCCGTTCTACCCTGTTAATAGTGCTATTATTCCACTTTCAACCTCCTGTGGAATTCTGGGGTTTGTAGTTTCCTGAGGCCAAGGAGCTCCCTGGCTGAGAATTCTAAAGGCCCCTCCCTACACTGCAAAGCCCAGGATTCCACAAGGTGGTTGAAAGTGGAATAATAGGACTAGAAAGGTGTAG
Source organism: Cyclura pinguis (assembly GCA_030412105.1). NCBI lineage: Eukaryota > Metazoa > Chordata > Lepidosauria > Squamata > Iguanidae > Cyclura > Cyclura pinguis. Next base: position 208,474,207 of record CM059599.1, read on the forward strand.
GTTGGAAATGGCCTAAGGCTGCCAATGATTACCAGATGCTCAAATTCTCAAAATAAGCTGTCTTTCAAAGGAAGGAACTGGCAAAACCACTTCTGAATACTCCTTGCCTAAGTAAACTTGGGAAATGCATGTGATCACCATAAGTAGACAGGCAACCTGAAGGCACATACACATACACATGACTACAAAAATCCAACTGGAATCTTCCAGAAATTTTCATCACCGCATATTCGTAAGGGATGATACACACAGTTTTTAAAGATTGCTGAAATGTTCTCTTTTAAAAATTGCAAAGGATACTTTCCATAAACATCCCAAAACCTGTCACAAACTAAAGCTTTACCAGGCTATCTGAAACGGATTCTTTCATTCCAGATTTTGTTAAGGTTTTTTTTCTTCCTCTTGAGAATTGGCTCCCCATTCCTCACACACACAAACACATACTTATTCCTTTATGCTTTTTGTCACCTCCATGTAAGTGGTCAGTAATTACTATTCATCTGTACACCACATAGTATCAAATGATGCCATGAGGGGAAGATCTGGTAAACAAAATCTGCCAAAAAAAACAAAGTACACTGCAAGAACATGTTAAAAATCAAATAGCAATCTTTGGAAACTAGAAGCTTTGTAAGTGGTTTCAGCTTCTCAGTGACTTACATACCGACAATCTACCACATGTGAATTTTATACTTTATTTACTTCGCTCTTAAAGAAAAAGAGTAGAGTTACCATAGCAACTGTCACATCGGACAGAATTTGGATAGGAGATATTTACACGTTTAAAAGTGAAGGTACAAGCCAATACATAAAGTGTGATTTCTAAGTTTGTTTTTTTAAGTTTGGAGGGGAAAATGAAGTTGATTAACTCAACACTTAGTGAGAAGTTGTATCTTTTCTCCATTGTAGCCGGATCCATTGACTTTACCTTGTGATCCAATTATCCCGCTCACCCGTTCTCCAAGTCCCCCAGGGGTGTGTGTGGCATGCTGAGTTAAGTCCTATGCCTGGAAGATAAGACTAGTGAGAATAGTTGTCACCTTGTAAGCAGAAAAATCAGAATGTCGGAGAAATGATGGATGGTAATTTCGAAATGGATGAGTGAAGACCGGGAACCAATGCTTTTACTTTAAAAATTCCAAAGCCATTATGAACTGAAGCAAGTCCCATTCAAACTGGTTCCAAACCTTATTCATTCTTCCCTACTTTAATCTGGGAGGATAAGTCTCTGTGCTTCTAGCATCCTTCTGCTACCTTTTTAGTATGTATTTTTATAAGAAACTTTTTGATACGAACAAAAAAGAAAACAAAGGGGGGGGAAGCTAAAAGAAGAAAAGGAAAGAAACAACAAAGTAAAAGATTAACATTGACTTCTACTTTCCTAATGATGGTTGTGCATTTTACTGTACAAGATAACTTCTCCAGCTGTATACTGTTCCTGTACTTCTTCAAAACCTACCATTAACATGTTATCCTCACTTTTTTGCCAAAAGACAATAGGGGGTTCCCAATTTTTCAAAAATGACACCAATGATTTTTCTCCAATCAATGTTGATAGTTTGTCCATTTCAGCTAGATCAGTCAAATTCAACAACCAATCTTCAGTTGTTGGTATTTTTCCATTTCTGTGCATACGTTACTCTTGCTGCAATAGTCATCTTTTTGCTATCTGCCAAAGTATCCTCCTGCCCTTCCTTGGCAACTAATTAGCCATGGAGGGACACTCCACCAGCAATTAAGCTGCTTGCATGTGGCCAATAAAGTGGGAGTATTAAGGGGGGGGGGACTAAGGGCCTTTCTGCACTACACTGTTATAGCACTATTATTCCACTTTCAACAACATCTGGTGGAATTCTGGGGTTTGTAGTTCACTGAGGCCAAAGAGCTCTCTGGCTGAGAATTTGAAATGTCCCTCCCTAACCTGTAAACCCCAGGATTCCACAGGACGTTGAAAGTTAAATAATAGCACTAGAACAGTGTAGGATGCAAAGGCCCTAAGCTGATTGTGCTTGCCCTGATTATGCTTGCCCCTTTCTATAGGCCATTTCCACATGGGGTTTTTAAGAGGGTGCAGAGCATCCTCCAGGGAGGACGTCTGCACCTGGGAGCAGACTGGGTTGGACCTACTTAACATAGATCCGCACCCCAGCCCACTCCGGAACACCGCCAAGTGGTTGTCCAGCCTGCTTTTGAAAAACCTGTGCACGGAGCACACCAGTGCGAGCCTGCTCCCTTATGCAGATTCGCAGGCTCGCACTGGTCCGAGCCTGCAATCTGCCAGAGGCGGGCTTTAGGCTGGCGAGCTTCAACAGTTGGTTGAGACCCTCGACCAACCAGAAGCTGCCATTTTTGTCCCCAGAGCAGTGCGGAGCAGCGGCCACGCGCTGCTCCGGAGCAGTGTGGACCAGACCAGGGAGCCCAAAAGTCCGGTGAGTAGCGTCACGGGGCGATTTCCTCGCCCCGTGCGGAAATGGCCACAGATAAGGAATCAATGAGTTGCATACGCGACATCAGCTGGAAGATTACTCTTGCACATGTGCAGTTTGTGTTTTTGGAAATGACTTGGCTTTTGTTGTAAGAGTATCAAGGGTTCAGGGGAAGTGAAAGGGAGGCTTCCATTTTTATCAGCAACTGGTCTGACAGCGCCGGGAATGCATTTCTTTAATAAAAATAGATATCTTTCCATTCACCTATGGCCTTTGTCTAAAGCTTGAAGCTGCACGGAAATTTCCCCATCAGTACTCTGGTGGAGCACTATGCTCTGCAAAGCCCATATAGGATCACACCTGCAGTCTTTTAGATAGTGTGGATATAAGCCATATAGGGCTTTATAGGTCATAACCAGCATTTTGAATTGCACCCAGAAATAGACCAGTCGCTACTAAGAAGGAGGTTGTATATTCCCTATTATCAGCCCTGGTGAACAATCTGACAGTGTGTGTCCTTCACATACAGAAAAAAAGGCAAGCATCTTGCCTCGGTAAGGTTCAATGCAAGGTTCAATGAGGAGATTTGGTCCATTACTAGGCAATATTCCCTCAGTTATAGCTTACCAAAAGCACTTGGAGTACTTAACCATGGGTAACACAAACAATAATTTGGAAGTGTACTTTAAACTACTGTTTCTTTCTGGTGTGCAGCCAATTCTTAATTTTGTTTTAGAAATCCCAAATGTTTTCACATTTGGAAAGCAAGTCAAGATTATGGTCAGTGTAACAAGGCCAGGAACGGACAAATTGGAATTATCTCAGTCCCTAGACAGAAGTAGTAATAGCAGTTGTCATTTTCCATGGTTAAGATAGGGGAACTCCTGTATGTTATGGTTTAAGATTCAGGTTTGTTCTCTCTCACCCTTCTACTTCTCAGAACACTCTTAAATGCCCTAGAAACAGCACCATTTTAAGGGTTTGAAGACAGTGTATAAGCTGTTTAGAATCGCCATGTATATGTATGTCACCAGATTTATTTCTTGCAAGAAATCCCAAAAAAAAAAACACATGGTGAATTACACAGCACAGTAAAACACAAGGAGCCATACATGTAAACTAGCTGACAATTTAAATAATGGATAAGAACTACAAAGCTTGGAAATTGAAGCCATTTCCACACTACATTGTTATAGTGCTATTATTCTACTTTCAACATCCTGTGGAATTCTGGGGTTTGTTGTTCATTGAGGCCAAAGAGCTCTCTGGCTGAGAATTCTCAATGCCCCTCCCTAAACTGCAAACTCCAGAATTCCATAGGAGGTTGAAAGTAGAATAATAGTGTTATAACAGCGTAGTGCGGAAATGGCCCGAGTCTTTAAAAGGGCTTAATTAAGCTCCAGTTCTGACACTGGTTGCCAGTACATAGACCATTTATTTCCAAGGCAACTTTCCAGAAGGCAGATGAAAGTAGTGCTCACTGGGCATATAGGTATATGCTTCCCAAACTCAAGTGGAAACACTTTACCCAGTTTCCGCCTGGGTGACCCCGTTCCTATACTGGCCAACAGTTTCCTAGCTACCAGGAAACCTATAAAAATGTGCAAACCAGTGGCAGAAGATTTGATGTGTCACCATGTGAAGAGCAGCCATCCATGTCTCTGCAGCCTTGCACACAACTGGAGAATTGTGCATGTGTGCTTTTTTGTTATACAAATGAAAATAATTTTTTGTGAATTTTTTAAAAAAGAAAACAGCACAATCCTATAAGTCACTGGCCTGTGGTACAAAACACACCTAAGCAGTTGAGACACTCAGAGCATGGAACAATAACCTAAATGTCCTTCATTATATTATGTCTTAGTTACTGAAAAAGGAATTAATTATGAGTAATATATTATTTATGACACTACTTCCAAACTCTAGAAAGGACTTGTAAAGACAAAGGGCTTGTCTTGTAAAGACAGTAGAAATTCAATTTCTACAGCAGGGAAAACTATGGTTTTGTTCCCTCACTACCCTTTAAGTTAGAAGTGGGGACTTTCCTATTTCTTTTCTTGTTAGTTACGCTTAAAGCATGTGTGGTCCTCCAGATCTTGTTGAACTGCAGCTTCTATCAACTCTAGCCAGCATAATCAAACAGCCCTTCTGAGCATTTTAGACTGCAACTCCCAACAACCCTCATATTTGATTATGCTGGCTAGAGGAGATAGAAGCTGCAGTTGAACAAGAGCTGGAGGACCACACATACTTTAAGCGTAACCATCAAGAAAAGAAATAAGAAAGTTGCATTCAAGAATTCCTCTAGTATTAGATAAATTCATCATTGGTATTTACAGTCACTGGAAAAATTCTTATGGATGAAGTAAGTTGTTATTTTCTTTTTTAAATAAAGGGTAATAAGTAAGATATTTCCTTTTTTAAAAAAGTGGGCAGAGAGAAGTAAATGCTTTATTGATGGCCTAGTTGAGCATAGTGGTTTCCAAAACATATGTGAGCATAGCAAGATAGAGCAATCCTGCCACAATCCAAAATGTAGGAGAATATTTCTGTTGACAATGATTACTACACAGAAATCACTTCCATATAAAGGAAAGAACTGGATATGAACCTGTTCTCAGAATCTGAGATAGCAAAGACATAACCTTGTCCTGTTTATTTGGATCACATTAAGTCCCTGCTTCCAAATACTACTCTGAAAATGGATGTTTTGGCAAGGAAATAGGACTAGCCCATTCCAGAACCACTGCTTTGATGTTAGAGAATGATCCTCAAAGTGCCAATTACCCAGTTTGTAGTCAAAGGGGTAACTTGGAGACTTGGATAACTTGGTCCTTTTGCCAGAGATAAATGCCATTATTCTAATACACAACAGGGAAACATTTCAGTGACTGCAAATGTGAGAGGTCTTATTTTTGAAGAGTTAACAGTGAGTCTTTTGTGAAAATGAAGCCTATTTGTGGGACTTGTGTTGCACACAAATGTATTAAAATCAGATTGAGACAAATTTAGATAGTACATCTTTAGCAGGGCTGGCTGTCTTTTCTGTTGTTTTATTCACTGAAATGCTATGTACGCTGATGGTGCATTATAAAATAGATTAATAATAATAACAACAACAACAGAAACAAAAACAAACCCAAAACATCTGAAATTATAGCATATTGGTTCTTGCCTTTCTTTCTGCACTGTACTCCCTAACTTCCAAACTCATTGTTTCCTGCAAAATGGCCCTACAACTTGAAAGTTTCCCTGTCTTTACACAGGACCTAACTCTAACATATGTCCCCCAGAATTTATACTTTGGAACAGTGTAGACATCCAGATTAATAGAGATTTAAATCATACACAGTTTACTAAACAGAAACCTTTCCCTTAGAAAACCCTCATTTTGTGAAAAACTTAGATGACTACAAGAAGGAAAAAACTAATGAAGCCAAGATTATTTTGGATACTCTATGAAATCTTTAAATTAGTCCATTACCAGGCATAATTCAAAATGCTGCTGATGACCTATAAAGCTCTCTATGGCTTAGATTCACGCTATCTGAAAGCCTGTATCTCCTCATATGAACTTATCTAGTCTTAGGCCATTTCTGCCATACACTGTTATAGTGCTATTATTCCACTTCCAACATCCTGTGGTTTTCTGGGGTTTGCAGTTTACTGAGGCCAAAGAGCTCTCTGACTAAGAATTCTAAATCCCCTCCCCCTAAACTACAAACCCCAAGATTCCATAGGAGGTTGAAAGTGGAATAATAGTGTTATAACATTGTAGTGCAGAAATGGCCTTAGTGTCTTCAGGCAAGGCTTTCCACTTGGTTCCACCACCTCCACAGGATCATGTGGTGATAACATGGGAGACAGCCTTTTCAGTGGCCACTCTTAGGCTATGGAATTCTTTCCCAAGGCAGATATGTCTGACTCCCTCTCTGTTCTTTTCTTTCCAGCAAGCAAAGACTTTCTTATTTAAACATGCTTTCTGCTCTTAGTTGACTGTGATAGAAGGATGTGGAATGAGGGCACTATTTTTTGTATTATGTGTTAATATGTGTTGCTAAGGGTTTTTAGTCATTTTAAATTAATGTTTGAATTGGATGGGTTGTTTAATGCTGTTGAAACTTTTGTACAATCTATTGTTTTAGCTATTTTAACTTCTACCGGAAGCTGCTTTGGGTTCTGTATTTGGAAAAAGACAGGATATTAAATAAGTAAATAAATAAATGCCAATGATGAGACAGGAGTAGAGTGTGGTAGTTAAAAAAATAGCAATAGCAGTAGCATGTGCATTTGTATACTGCTGATCAGCTAAGTGCTCCCTAAGCAGTTTACAATGTGTTAGCTAATTATCCCCAACAAGCTGGGTACTCGTTTTACCCACCTATGGGAGGATGGAAGGCTGAATCAACCTGGAACCTGGAAGGACTGAACTCACAACCTTGTGGCTGCAGTACCAGCATTTAACCACTGCGCCACAAGGACAACAACTGTGGCAGTATTGCAACACCAAGTTTATTGATTACAGCTAAAGAGGCTTAGCATAGCAGAGGCAAGTTTTCAGGTACCATACAGTCCACATGCTGGCCAATGCTGACTCTACCCCGCCAGCCCACCCTCCCCCGCAACATTTCTTAGATGAAAAATGGGAAGTACATGACCAAGCAACATCAGAAAGTGGTCAAGAAGGTGAAAGTTACTGATGAGGAAAGATATATGAGCTAGAAGAGATTACAGCAGCTTGTTTTTGCTGGAGTCCACTGAGAATGGCAAGACCCTCCTCTCCCTACCCTCCTCTCCCCCCCCCCCACTGAGTTAATTGAGTACAAACTATTTTTGCCCTTTGAACTCAGTTTGCAGCAACTGAGGTAAACTGAAGACAAAGGGGGGGAGTGGAATGAGGGGCATTTTAAAGGCTGCTGAAGGAGTGGGACAGCAGAGGATTAATTGGGAGCTACCCTAACAAATCAAGATAGTTGGAGTGCCAGCCCAAATGATAGACATGAGATTCTACACATTTGGAAGTCACTGCACGGCTCCTCTGAATTCTGGGAATGAAGGAAGTATATGAGCTGAGTCTCTACTCAAATGCTTCACCCTCAACCCACCCAACTGGGTATGATGACCACACAAGCCTGTTTTCCCCAAACTGGCCCCAGCCTCAAGCCAAAACTATGACAAAAGAAAAAGCAAATTAACACAAACAATGATACTTAACTACCAGCCATGAAGCCACATGCACAAGTCAGAGAGCAGTAATGCAGGTGACTAAGTAGAAGGTATGAAGCAGACTGGCAACTTCCAGAGTAATGGTTTCATGCTCTCAAATAGACTCAACTGGAAACTATGGCCCTTTTCTCAGCACCTTCCCATCCCACCATGGGGACAGGAGAAGGACGGGACCTTGATGATACTTCTGCATGACTTCATCATGGTTCCGTCCTTCTGTCATCCCAAGGCAGTGCAATCACAAATTAAAACATTGAAAGATTTTCCCCATCAATAACATGCAATTGCACCACCATCCCGCACTTACGTGTCCTGTGGAAGCCACAAAAGTGTGACAGCTGCACTTCCTGCCCCAGCACAGCCTAGGAAAGTACCTGCATTGCAGAAGGATGAAGTGTGTCCATTGCACTCCCTTCCGCACGGAGCCAGCTGGTGCAGAGGGGAGTGCTCCCGTCACACTCCTCTCCCAGTACAGCCACTGCTCGGATCCCCACAGGACGAATTCGCAAAAAGGTAGGGTGTGAAAAGGGCCTATGTGACTGTCATCCACCTGAGTGAGCTCTCTCTCCACACACACACACACACACACACACACACAATCAAGAACCTGATTGACTAGAGTCTTCTGCTTGTAGGAAGTCTGCAAAAATGAACGGAATCCTGGTTAATGCCCTATGCGAATTCTTCCTTATTTGGCAAAAATTAAAGCTGTGGCTAATGTGTTGTTATAAATCTCTCTGGGTAGTGTACATTTTTTTAAAGAAAAGGCAATTCAATAAATGTAATAGAAAGAGTAAACTACAGAATTAAAAGCAGTAAATAAAACCAAGGCTAATGCAAATTCAGCATAAGTGGGAAGATGTATATTGTAGTCTTTCTTGAGGGTAACATCCCAGTGTAATCAGTGTGGTTGATTCCCCAAAAACAGAATCCAGTGTTAATATAGGGAATCGTATCAGAAATAATGTCAATCTAAGGACTCTCTGACCCAGAATTATAGACCACTGATTTTTCTAAATGCCAGTATAACTTCGTAGCAAGATATTTTGACAAAAGAAGCACCTTTATCAAGCTTCGTGCCACCTATGCAAGTAATAAATGGGTAAGCAATTACTCACACAATGACTCCCATAATTTTCTTCTCTTACATTTATAGGCTATCTTCATAAGGGTATTTGTCACAAAAATTAACTAGCTGCCTTTTAAAATCCCTTACTCCTCCCCAAAGAAATGTCTTGCTATTTAAATGCCCATCGTAGCACAGTCCTCTTTTAATGAAACCTGAAACCTTTAAATGATTCATTGGCCAATGCCTACCATTAATTGATGAGCTGTTAATTACAGATTTTTAAAAAATAAAATACAGCTCTTTAATAAAGTTTTAATTACAACTATCTTCTCTGTGTTTAAAAAGTATCATCAAGGTACTGTAAACTACTAATGGATCCTTCTCAATTGAGGAAAGTGTTCTGTACTTTGAAATCATTCAGCAACTAAACCACGAATAGGTTGTCTCAATACAGTTTAAACAATAAAAAGATATCAAATCACCTAAGTATAATGGATAAATAGATATAGAACAAAAAGAAGAAAAAGTGTCATTCACATTTCTATAGGCTTTTCCACACTACATACTTAATAACACTACAATTCCACTATAATTGCCATGGTTGCATCCTCTCGAATCATGGGATATGGAATTTAAGGAAAAGCATTTAGAATACCAGCACACCTCAGCTAACAAAGCCCTTGATGAAAAAAAAAAAGATCCTTTTTTTCAAAGTTTTATTACACTTGCTCAGTGGTGTCTCCTTTCCATTCAGTCATCTGGTTAGCTGGAAGATTTTTAGCAGCATTGGCATTGGCAGGATTGTGGTGGAGAACTGGAAAAACAGATTCTCAGTGTCAGGCTACAAGACACAGCTACAGTAGACCATATAATAAAAGCTTGCACTGGAAAAGAGCGGGATGCTATTCTAGGTGATCCTATAGTAACTGTGTGTGCGTGCCTAGATCAGGAAAGATAAAGAGCAGCTGCCTCCAAAATCCTGTAGTGAGAAGGAATAGCAAACAGAGGGGGGAAAAAGGGAGAACAGATACGCCTGCTTCACCAGCTACCCCATGGCATGTTAAAGATCAATACATTTGGTCACCAAAATGGGATTCATAAGACAGGTAGAGGCTGCTGAAAGAAGGAAAAAGTTATCACTGGATGCATATTGGAAGACACATTCATGACATCTCTCATCGGTTCAAAATGTGTTTCTTTGTTTATCCAAAGCTTAGCTGATCTGGTTGTTTCATTTCACACTATTAGTTTTGCACACTATAAGTTTTGGGGGAAAATGACTGAAACATGTTGAACTGCTCTTCTGTTTTTTTGTTTTTTGTTGTTGTATAGGAACCTACTCCTATTCTATCTGTGTTACTCTTGTCTCTGGTACCAAATTTTCTGTTAAAGAAATAATACCAAGGAACACATCTACAGCTGTCCCTCCACATTTGCAGGTTTGACCTTCTGAAATCTGATTATTTGTGAGCTGTCAGTTCAGTTTGCCTCCCTCCCAGTCCCTTGCCTTTTGCTTGGGCATGCCATGACTTCCTTCTCTGTGCCCAGGCAAAAGGCAAACAAATGGGAGGGGGGAGCCCCATGCATGGTAAAGGAAAGCATGTGTACCTGGACAACGGGCAAGAGAACTGGAGAGGGAGAATGGAGGGGTGGGGATGACTGATTATTACATTATTCACTGGAGTGTTCAGAAATAAGAAGAATAAAGGTTTTAAAATGAACAGACTATGTCTCTATCTGACAATATGGCAGACCTCCTTCTCATGTGGCTCAATCACCTCAATAGAGAAGATACCAGGATTCAACGTATTCTTACTGCTCTATTTGCTTCTCTAGTTTCCTGTCACAGTATATAATACAGAAAGGATTAAAATCCTTGCTCTTCACCAATCCTTAACCTCTGTCTTGCCCTCTAAATCCAACTGGTTCACTCTCATGATGGAAGAAAGCTGATTGACTCCCATTCTCTAGCCAGCAAAAGCTTCCATCAGCAGACTAAAGAATGTGGAGACTTAGGGAGATTTTCCATGTACCCTAATCCCACCCCCATACTTCCCCATGTAAGTTGTAGTTGATGTTAGAGGGTTGGACCACTCTTCAAAACATAATTTCATGGAGGAGGGGCCATTGGAGAGCCATGGGGGTAGGAAAATCGTCTCTTTCCCTGTTCTACTCATGGACGCCATCAATGGATCAAAGAGCTCTCTTTCAGTGGAGAAATGTCAAGCAGATATCACACATGATCTTCGCTGCTCAAGAGCAGAATTTCTAGAGTATGCCTGCCAAAGGAACTTTGTACATGAATCCCATTTCACACAGAAGGTTGTCATGCACAAACACAATTAGTGAGTTCTCCTGGATTTGACACCAATTAAGGAAGCTGAAAGTAGCATCAGTGTCCAAGAGTGCATTTGATCAGCTTATGCTCATAAGCCAACTGCAGCCCAATGTGCAGAAACTGGACCTTGCCTCAGTTACACATGGGCTGGTGACTTTCAAGCAGGCTTACAGAAATGAACTATACAGGGACTTGCTTTAAAGACTGTTCTGAAACCTCAGCTGATATAAAATGCTTCTTCTTGAATACTGATATGTGCTAGGCAACTGGATCATGCAACGCCTATGTTGCACCAGTTACAATGGCTACCAGTTTAAAGTATTGGTACATGAAAGGTTCGTGTTCAGGCTACTTGAAGAACCACCTTCACACATATCAATCTACTCCCATGCTGACACCTTCAAAAAAGGCCTTGCTTGTGCCTATTACAGCAATTAGACTGACAGCCAGCAGGTAGAAGTCTTTCTCAGTGGTATATTTCCCATTTATGGAACTCTGATCCAACTGACTTGGATAGATCTCTCACTGCAACCCTCCATGCTCACCTTTTCACTTTTTCGGTGCAATTTGGCTTTCATTTTTCTTTGATATTGTATTCCTATTGTTTTCTCATTCTTCTGTGTCTTATATTTTATGAAAGAAAGAAGGAAGGAAAGAAAGATTTCCTTGAACTAAGAGGAGTGACTCTTGCTTGAAGAGAGAGGTTCCTGTGTCTACATTCAGAATGTTGAATGCTTTTTAATAGGGACACAAACAGAGACAACCCCCAAAAAAGTGCTTGCCACATATCCAACAATACTTGTTCATCCTATTCAATCTTTCTTTTTCTATTCTTGGTTGATACACCTCTATTACTTATCCAAATCCTACATATAATACTGCCTTATAGTTTAAGTAAATCAGTTGCAACCCGCTTCTGCCCCGCAAACCATGGCCTATTCAATTGTTAGGCCAAAGTGCAGAAGACACACTGAATCGATGGAATTTACCAAAAGTGTTGACTCACCAAGTATCCGTTGATTTACTGGGGCTGCTCTAATTGGGCCTAATAGTTGGACTGAGGCCCATAATTGCTGGATAAAAATTGGGTTAAGAAAACTGACACTTGTTAATATTTTACTGGCAACCTTCAAAATAGCTCCTAAATAAGGCTATGTGCATGTTGAAATGGACCTTTTTATTATTAATGGCCCTGAACTTTCCCTTGTGTTAATTTCAGTTGCTCAACTGCATGTAATTGTCTAGTTACTTACAAAGCTCAGTGGGCTTTGATCTCTGTGTAGTGCTTCACCCTATAAACAATAGCAGAGAAAAATTGGACTGTGGTCTTGTAATAGATCAAAATACACCATTCGACTTAAGACTTGTAAGAGCCACCACATGTAATCAAAAAAGAGATTAAAAAACAGTGAAAGAGATGTTACTGTATAAGAACACCTCAGGAGTCTTGATGCTTGAATTCATTTAATCAGAATTCATAGAAAGTTACTGGAGGGAGAAAAGAGCATTAATCAGCATGGTGTAAGACGCAGAAGTTTAGTCCCAGTTAGTGGTGAGAACAGTGACCTGTTTAAGGCAATGCTCACAGAGGAAAACAGGAGACTGCTTCAAATTAAATAGGATTTGAGGCACTTGTCTTATTAGGTGAGTGTCTGAGGATTGTACAGAAGAACCTCCTTAAGAACCAGGTTAAGCTCATTGCATTGTGAGAACATCAGAATGGCACCTTACTCTTAAACTGCAATGTTTTCACTATGGAGTTAGTGGACAACATCAGCTTCAGCAAGGTTTTGAAAGGAGCTAATATAGTCAAATACAGTAGGAATGGGTCACTGTGACGCCCTATGTCTTGCTGCACTGTAGCTCTCAGAATCCCTCATCATTGACTATGTTGTCTGGGGCTGATGGGAATTTCAGTCCAAAAATATTGAGAGGGGGACAGCTGATTTCCACCGTTACTTTAGAAGAATGGCAAGCTGTAAGCATACACATACTCCAATACATGCAGATACATATCCGAACTTATTTTCACATGCTGCTCATGTTTCGACACTCTTCCCCCACAACAGGCTTCTTCAGCATTTTGCAAAATTTTCCACTCGGGCTATGCAACCAAGCTGTCCAAATCCCAAATAATGGAATTAATCAGGCTGATACAGACCAATTTGTACCAGCTCTGGACTGAATCAAATTGGTCCAATTCAGTTTTGGAGTAGAACGGCACAGTTCAAACCAATTAGAACTGATCAAGCAGGAGTAAACCAGACAGTTTGTCTCTAGCATGACCATACAAGGAAAACACCAAGATGATAGGATGCAGAAAGTTAGCATGGGAGCTGGTTTTTTTGTTTGTTTGTTTGTTTGTTTGTTTGTTTGTTTGTTTTTAATTGATGGCTCTGTGGTGCAATCTGGAACAAGTATCTCACTACCTTTCTCCAGACACAGTACTTATGGGGAGTGTGTGGGTCCTTGAAGCTGTATAGTCAATTTTCTCCTGTGTCCCTTTGTTATTCTATGAAAACTGCTAGTAACAGGTTGAAAGTGATGGTTTGAGACAGTTACTTCTTGCTTGTGATGATTTGAGACAGTTACTTCTTGCTTGTCACCTGACTTTGGTCTCTAGACCATTAGCAGAGACATGAACAGAGGCAATGGTTTCTTGGGATATGGCAGATATTAACACATACATCCTCACAGTAAAGCATGAGCCAAAGCATTTCCAGTCAACAAAGTTTCTGACTTCAAGGGAACTGACTCTCTGTAAACAGACGTATTGCTTTTGTTCCTCAGAACTGTCTGAGAGTCAGCCTGACAAACTAATATTACACAACTGTTGGAAGATTTGGGGCCAGTGCCATAAACTGCATCTTTCTTTATCCTATTACACTCAGATCCTGCCCACACAACTATGTCACTGCTGGTGTATCTGAGGTTTGGTATTAACCCCATCAGTGCATCTGAAGAAGTGGGTTAGCAATCCATGAAAGTTCATACTAAAAGAAATCAGCCTTAAAGGTGCTGCTAAAGTCTGTCTCCCTCTTTCTTTTGTCCTTTGCTGTGACAGACCAACACAGCTACCCTTTTGAAAACCGGTCTCTCTGAGTATCTTTTTCAGATTTTTTTGTCTTGTTGATTTGTCTAGCTTCATCTTCGGTTTGCCCTTTTTTTTTTTGGTCGTTCATCTAAGCGATAGCCTGTCTGTGTGCCTCTTTGTGTTTTAGGTAGCAAAACGTTATTATCTCCTCCATCCACTCCATTTGCTCAAGCTGTGATTAGCTGTCTGATTTGCTTTTCTCAGTGTGATTCCTGTGGGAGAGGTAATTCTCTCAGGAGGGTCCGTACGTGGTCTTGGCCTTGGATGGTTCCTTGGATGACTGTCACATGGGGCTTGAATTCTGACTCTGAGGCAAAGTCTTCCAGGGAGGGTCCATCATCCTAACTCTCACCCTCCAAAGAGGATTCTTCCAGGGAAGCCATGACACCCATTGGTTTTGCTCTTCCAAGATATAGTTGTTCAGCTACAGAAGCTGGAGTTCCTCTAAGCTGAGGTGGCCTAGTGGCTTCTTTAGCCATCTAGCAGAGCTGCACTCCCCATTGCACCCCCCAAAAATAATGTGTTTATCTGCAAATACCCCCAAACACCTTCTGAAGGCATTGGGGACATTTTCACCATGTTTTAAGCCCTTCCCCCAAGTCATTTTACACACAGGAAATGTATTTTTTTTTCACAAAAGAGAATGGGAGGAAGTCACTTCCTGTTTATTTCCTGCTTTTTTTCTTTTAAGAGGCCTAAAATGAGAGGCTCAAAATGTAGGGAAAATGTCCCCCATACTGCCAAAGGATATCTGGGGAAAAAATATTTCTGGGGAAAAAAATGAGTTCTGGGGGCCCTGAGGTTCACAAAACCACATGAACCTTATAGGTTACACCTCACCCACCCCTGTTCTACGCACTTGTAGGAAATTGTCCCAAAACTAGGCAGGAAGTCTAAAGACAAACGCAGTATGAATTGCCAAGACTGAGCAGTCAGCAGCTTTAACTGTCTTTAAAAAAAAAATACAGCTGTACCGGGAAAAATTTCTGTCTTAAAATCTGCCTGTGTTCATTCCCTCATTAGAGCCCATCATGTTTGTACATTTTATGGAGAGGTTTGGGGGGCAAAAAGAGTTATAGGTGACTGTTGGTATCCTAATGCAAGCTGATAGGATTGGACAGGTGATGTTGGTTTGCAGTCACAAGCCATTCTAATCTCATTTATTGGATAAATGTAATATATATCTAACCTCTGCACCAGTTGCAGGGGCAGGAAAGTGTATAGTTCAGTGTTGCAATACTGCTTAATAGCTTTATCGTTCCAACTGCATTTGTGTATATCCTTCATACAGCTTATTGTTTCAAAAAGAGGCATAGCCTCACTGCCTTGCAATCTCATAGAAAATCTCATAGAAAGAGCCAAGAGTGAGTCAGTCATCAGGATCCATCCTCTGTTTAATTCCCTTTTGTCAGCAGTGTGGGAAAGAAAGAATGAAAAGAACCATGGAAATATCCTACCTCTGTGCCGGGAGGTATCAGGTTTGAACAGCTTCTCTTCTGTCAAACCACCTAGACGGTTTAATAGGCTGTCATTCAGACCATGATGAAGTGGAGCAGCCAAATCAATATTGAAGCAAATGACCACTGACATTTGCACAGGTAGCATCCCAGAGTTTAATATGATGTGTCATAATACAAATGTGCATGAAAGAGGTTGGTTCTTTTAAAAAGCCAATTTCCCCCAGGTAAAGGCACTAGATCCTGTCTGACCTTGAAGCTAAGCAGGGCGAGCCCTGATTAGTACCTGGATGGGAGACCACCAATGAATACTAGGTCCTGTAGGCTGTACTTCAGAGAAAGGAACTGACAAAAACACATCTGAGTATTCCTTGCTTGAGAAAACCCTATGAAATCCATAGGGTCACCATAAGTGAATAAGCAACATGAAGGCATATACATACACACACAACTTTATTTATAATCATGTTAATCTTTTTAGTGGAGGAAGAATGGCACATTACTCAACATAGTGTGCCAGTACTGAACATGGTGAGAAGACAGCCCCACCCACTTCTCCATGGTGGTTTTCTAGCGCCTGATACCAGTTGCAGTGGATCCACTCCTATCAGTGTGTTTCAAAATTCATCTTGACAAACTGAGAAGGCCCTTTTACCCTCTCCCAGAAGAAGGAAAATACCCTTCCCCTTCCTCTTAACAGTGTTGTCATATAGCAACTGAGCTACTTTCAGAATCGTTGAAAAATTTACCGAAGTAGAAGTACCCAATTAATTTTTAAGAAATCATTTCTAAGATGTGCACAGGCAATGTCATCAGATGTCAGAAACTGGCTTGTGTAGCATCTGCCTTCTTTTTTTCTCCTGGGCTGTACAGTGCCTCTCCCTTCCCCAGGGGAGAAAAAGCAAAGAAGGAAATGTTCCTGGAAGTACAGCAGGGAAGTACAGCACTTATCAGTAGGCACAGGAGACAACCACAACAATAAAGCCAAGCAGGTCTCAGCTGGCATGGCCAGTGGTGAGGAATCATGAAAGCTGAAGTCCAAAATAGGGGCTCAGGTGGGGAAGAGAAGAGGGGCTGGCCATAGGAGGCTAGTGGGTTTTTTTCTCAGAACTTCATAGGAGCTATCCAAGTGCTGAAACCTATTCCCCAACTAGGTTCAGGACCTCAGATGCCTCCTTTAAAGTTCACTGCCACACTGACATTAGAACAACTAGATGTTATTTCAGCTGATTTCCCACCCTGAGACATTGGAACTGAACAGGGAAGGTGATCAGGTTATGTCTCTGACTTGGAACCATGAGCATGGAAAATAATTTTGAAACTGAAACTGCAATTCAAAACTGAAAGTCTCTGTGGAGGGAGGGTACATGTGTGGGAGAGTGGGAGGGGGGGAGACTGTGGTGTTAGCCCTTGAAGACTTCCTACATGGGAATTTCACATTCCAGCCAGTCTATTTGATTTTAACACCTGTAATTGTCAATTTCTGCATACCTCCCAGAGTGAAGAGGTCTAGTGGCTGGGTTGCTGGGTTTCTTTCTTTACCTTTGGCAAAAAAAAAAAAAAAAGGCACATCATTTGCACACATGGGATGTAATTTCATTTACAAATCTACAAGCAGAATACTTTGGGATCAAATCAGATCCCCAAAGCAGATTGCACGGCCGCTAGTCCTCCTGCATGTCATTCTCAAAGAGAATTTTAGTGCTTTACCTTCTCTCAAACTACAGCTTTCTCCCACTCTCCCTGTCTCTTCTCATACTGAAACTGCAAGACCTTTTTTGCCCTCTGTTCCTTTCCCAAACTCTGGTGGTCATTACAATTCCAAAAGGCTGGAGCTTTTGAGGAATATTCATAACTTTTCATAAAACCCCTATCACTTGTCCTGTTTGCAGGCAAACTTACAAGGTAAACCAACAGCTATAATTAGACAGTGGAGGGAAATTAGACAGTCACGTACGCAGCTACAAAAGACATGCTCCTTCAACTCTGCTTTACCCATTTCCACTTAGCTTTTTTTTCTGCTATATCCAACCTAATGTTAAATTACCCCTCATTCCCAACCATCCCTCTTCATCACTGGTTCACAGAAAGAGACTGAAATTCATGACTGCAGTTAGGAATGTATTACCTAAAGTTGCACATTCATAACTGATTCATGGTCATGATCCCTATGTATTCAACAGTGTCGGGAATATGTAGGGATTGTAAATGTCCCCCAGTCGTAACTTAGCAGGCACCAGCTGCTGTGAGTGATGAAGGTCTGTTCCCCTGTTGATTGAGATGGAGCAGGCTGACATTTCCACCACCTCCCATGAGCAATCTCTAGTGTTACAGTGGAAAGGAGAATTTCTGCCACAATTTCTCCTTGCAGTGGAGATCATTCATGGAAGGGGGCCTGCTGCATCCCAGTCAACAGTAGAACAGACCCTTGTCACTTGCAGTGGCTAATGCCAGGTAAGCCAGGATCAGGGAGGTCAGGCTGGGAGATTCTACTTTGCTACTTGCTTGGCTAACCAAATAGTGTATGTAAAAATTCCAGCCAACATGTCTACATAGTACAACAGAGTGGGTGCACAACAGTGTAAAATTAAGATGCCTGCTGTTTTTGTTACTATGTCTTCATTTTCTCTATAGATAATTGGATCCATCTCAGGAGCAGGGGGCATTTGGCTGTCCAGATTTTGTTGGCCTTCATCTTCCATCAGCCATAGCCATGTTCACTAAAGTTGAGGGGTGATGGGAGTTGCAGTCCAATATCATCTGGTGAGCCACACATTTTCCCTGTAAAATTTCATTGGATCTGGATCTTCTTCATCTGTTTGCCTGGTCGATTGATTTTTAGTGTATCCAGTATCAAAATGAGCATTTCCTATGTGTTTCAAGTGTCCGTGTGACCACCATCATCATTTCATGTATATCCTGCCTTCTTCCAATACTGGGACTCAGAACTGAGATTATTATACGGTATATGTTGCAACTTCCATTTTGTTCAATTACTGCCTTGCTTTCTGGTTGTAAAAGTGCTCAACTTAGACACAATTGTTCTCAAAGTTTCTAAGAAACAGAGTCCAAAATTCTAAAGCAACATTTGTAGAGGGAGCATGAAGGCGGGTCTGTACATGCATGCCCTCACACAACCACACACAGAGAATCTGACCATAAATTCCCAGCATGTTCTATGAAAAGTACTGACTTGGGTAAACAAACAGATGAACATACAGCAAAACTGTTTGAAGTTCTCCCTCACAGGTTCTTGTGAACTACCTACAAAGCTGTCTGGAAGTTTGTGAAAGGAAAAAGACAATCTATTGACATGGAACTTGAAAAAGATATTTTTGGAAACTTGCAGGGGAGGTGTTTCTTTAAGACATAAAACCTGCTGGTTAGCCATCAAACCACGCAGGTAGTGGAGATGGGTCACATCTTGTCATATGTCTGATATATGTAAATATCTCTGTGAAGAGATACTCATATGAAAAGGAGGAGCCATTTCATGGACTGACCTAGTTTTCTCTGAGATTTTAAACCTATGCTTCTCCTTGGAATTCATAGTGCAGGTGATGACATTCAAAGCTCTAAAAAGTTTGGAGCCTCAATATTGGAAGGAATAGCTTTGCTAAGAAATACTGGGCCAAGGACTGAGATCTGCTAGGGAGACCCTCTGCAGTAAGAGCAATGCATTGTGGGAGGACATGGGAGAGACCATCTCTGCTGTGACACTTGATTTGCGTAAAGCTCCTCCCCACTGAAGATTTGATTGATGCTGACAAATGATTTCTTCCTGGTGCCAAGTGAAAACATAGGTTGTTATTAAAGTCTTTGCAGCCTAATCAGTTTTTCAAATGTACAGCTGTTTAATATGCTCTTAGCCTGATCCAATTATTTTATTTTTGCTTTAAATCTGGAATTGTATTTAGCTGTTTATACTGTTTTAAATATAATCCTAAGATACCACAATACAAATCAGGAGGGAAGGAAGGAGGGACGGAAGGCTGTACCTCTTAGATCTGACCTAATGAAATGCTTTTCTGGAAAAAAGAAACCCTAGATATTTTTAAAAAAATGGTCCAGAATGCTTCATTCTTCTATGTGGAAAGATTTTTATTTTTAATAGTACCCTAGACCTACAAACTGATGTGAATTTGCCTCATGAGTAGATGAGAATCAGGCCCTTTCTGTATGACGACCGCGTCCCAGCATGGAGACATGAGAGGAGTGAGACCACAACAACGCTTCTGAATGATGTCATCATGGCCCCACCCTTCTCCCATCGCCAGCTGGCATGATTGCAAGGTAAATCATTGATGGAGAAGACCCCTGATAACACAGTACTCCCATTCTTCCCAGCCATGTGGAAGGGCAGAAAGCACGATGGAGGTGCTTCCTGCCCCAGTGCAGCATGGGAAAGAGCCAAACTGCACTGCAGAAGGAAGAGGAGTGTCTCTCGCACTCCCTTATGCAGAGAGCTGGTTGGGTGCGGAGGGGAGCATTCCCATCGTGCTCCCTTCCTGCCAAAGGCGCTGACAGGATCATGACCAGAGGATGACAGAATCAGGTAATGTGCAGAAATGGCCTCAGTTTCACTCTTTTTCCATCTACCATGGATGTTCCCTTATTCCAAGAATGTTCTACACCTATAGATCAGTGTCAGAGCACTTGCTTTCCACACAAAACTTCCCAAGTTCATTCCCTATAGCTGAAGAGAATCCCAATTTCAAAATCCTGTACAATTGAGGGCAATCTGTGTAGACCAAAAGTTGAGAACATTTTCAGCCTCAGAGTGCAATTGACTCCAGGCAAGTGAATTACAGATCACATCGCTGTAGTGCATATGACCGCATCTCAAAGTGGGTGAGATCATACCATAACTGGCATTGATCCCCAATCTGACTGGGGGCATTCACACACCCACACATAGGTTGACATACAGATACACACACAACATTAAGTTCCCCCTCATGAAAATGCCCAAAATCAGGCTACAAGAAGCCTCCCCTGACAGCCTCAACGAGATGGACAAGTGGGTTGGATTCCTTCCCTTATCAACTGGGGTAAATTCATACGGTAGATACCTTGATGTGGAGGAGGGATGCCACACTTCAGGAGTGTAATACCACATAGAAGGCAGGAGAGGCAGAAGTGGGTAGGAATGGAACAGTGCTTCCACCAACTGTAGTTAAGTGAAAAGCATTTCTGCCCAGCACTAGAAAGAGTCAGCATGGTGTAGTGCAGGGCTTTCCAAATGGTGTGTTGTGGCACATTAGTATGTGGCCTGTAGTGTGTTGGTGTGTCACCTCCCTGGCTGAGAAAGACCCCCACCCACCCGAGCCTGCCCTGCTGCCGTCGCTCTTGCTGGGGTCTTTCCCCGGCAAGAATGATGGCAGCAGGCAAGGACCAGGTGGGAGGAGGCTGCCTTTCCCCCTGCCGTCACTCTCATTGGGGCCTTTCCTGGTGAGAGCAATGGCAGCAGGCCCAGATCGGGGGGGGGGCTGCTTTTCCTCATCCTAGATATGCCTCTGGGTACCTCTGGCTTGCTAGTAAAACTGAATTGCTGCATCACACGAAACAAAGCATGTCAAAGAAGTGTGTCACCAGCATGAAAAGTTTAGAAAGCTCCGGTGTAGTAGTCTGAGTGTTGGACTTTGATACTGGGAGACCAGGTTTCGAATGCCTGCTCTGTCATGGAAACCTTGGGCAAATCATACTCTCTCAGCCTCAGAG
This sequence comes from Cyclura pinguis, assembly GCA_030412105.1. Classification (NCBI taxonomy): domain Eukaryota; kingdom Metazoa; phylum Chordata; class Lepidosauria; order Squamata; family Iguanidae; genus Cyclura; species Cyclura pinguis. Next base: position 208,495,538 of record CM059599.1, read on the forward strand.
GAAGAGAAGGGCAACCCCCCCCCCCAAACAAATTATGGCAAGAAAAACCCATGATAGGTTCACCTTAGTTTTGTCATAAGTAATAAATGCTAAAGATGCACAACAACCATCTTTATTTGAAAATAGGAAGCTCAGCTAGTGATCATTGTTGTGGGCTAGTAATATTGGTGAACGTACTTGCAAGAAATCACTATATTTACAGAATGAAATCTTGGTAGGAGAAATTACATAAATTAATTTGGAGAATACAAAAAAGGAAGACCTGCCACCCTAGAAGTTCTTGCAAGATAAGACCATATGATGTAATAGCTAGAGAGTTAGATTGGTACTTGCAAGGTTCAGGGTGAAAGCCGTAGCAAGACATGAAACACCGTGGGCTTCACTGGATTCTAGTTCACTGGATGTATCTGAGGCCAGTCACTCTCAACCTAACTTACCTCACAGGGTTCTTGTAAAGTAGAAGAAGAGCTACATACATACCTCAATCCCATTAAAAGAAAAAAAATGTGATATATAGATCATAAATGAACTCATAAATGAGAGCCAGCATGGTGTAGTGATTTAAAATTTAAAACCATCCAAACACACACACACACACACACACACAAAGGCTTTTAGAGAGCAAAAATGACAACCAAATGTGGGAGATAGGTAGGTGAAGCAACATCACCATTTGCTGACCTTCTGTTAAGATCGTGTTTCTACCTAGAACACACACCCACTGGAGACTCAAAATAAATGGCAGGAAATTGGCAGGCTGAGCCCGGAGGACTGAAGAATGTAATGTCGTGTTGTTTGTCACAGCGCAGACATTTGTCACCACAGTCTGCATGAAGGACACCTGCTGTGACAACGTTTATTAATGTCTTCCATCACTTTGGGTGTGAAATCCTGTTGCTAGGGGTTCCCCCGCCTTTCCTGAGCCATTATGTAAAGCAGTGTGATACTTGGTGCGTGTGTACGTTAAATAGTGTCTGCAGTCAAGTATGTAAATTCTTAATTACCATCGTACACACCTACTCATTTCAGTTTCCTTTATGAATTTTCTTCAACATCTGAATTACCTCAGCTTGGCCTCCCCTCAAGGTGCAATCAATGCTTCTGCCTCAGGAGGTGGTGGAAACACTGAAAAGACTAAACTGAGAGAAACTTTCCCCCCTCCTGCCCTGCTTTATCATCTAGCTGGCTTCCCTGAAGGATCCACAAGTGATTTACTTCTCAAAGATGTTTCTGATGAGGTTTGAACAATAGATGCTTAATTTTAATTATTTCTGGGTTTCCTTACCCTGATATACACGGTGATCTAATTTTCCTGGAGAATAGTGCTGCTTTGTTTCAAGGAAGCTGAATATCAAACCCAAATGGAAAGTGGAGGATTCTTTTGTGCTATAACCAAAGACCATACTCTCTATTGCAGCTTCTTTGAAAGAAGAGATCATCTGACTTCTCATGAGGAAAACTACATATTCACAATTATAGGCCAGTGGCCTATAGTTCTTTTCTGTATAAGGAGAAAGAGGGGCTGATGAATTCCATTCTTGCTTTTTTTGAATCTAAATTTCCAGAACCTTTTCAATCAGTCTTTAGTTGAAGGACTCAAGCTACTCTGATTATCTTGTAGAAAGATTCATGGAGTGCGACCCTGTTGATTTTCTTGGATGACTCTACAGCTTTCAACCCCGTTTACCATGGTATCTGTCTTGATAAGGTTTCCAAGCTGGGTGTGGAAATAAGCATTTAACAATAGACCCACTTCAGTCCCAGAAAAAGCAATGCTGGGAGAATGTTGTTTGGCCCCTACCAAAATTTGGGATCCTAAAAGGTTCTATTCCTTACCCCAAGATATTTAACATATACTGCAGGAGAATTATGTTCTTTCCCCATAGCCCTCTATAGAACAGATGATGTCACCTCAAGGGAAGGGTCATCCATCCTAACATCATTTAGTACCCACCAAAGTACTAACTGAAGTTCCAGGGACACTTCAGCTATGGAGCCTTCCACATGCCCTCTGGGCCATCCCCGGAACTTTCAACATCACGGTGTTGGGGTAGCAGTGTTTGGGTAAAGCACCGGAGGCATCTGTATTTGTTTGAGTTTGCTATTAGTTTTTCTTTGTTATATGCAATCAAACAAACAACCAAAGACTATTCAGATTTGAGCAGACCGAGGAAGTTGGTGACCTTGCAGCCTAAGTACAGAACAGCAGAAGTGTGAAAGTAAAGTGTAAGAATATAGAGGGGCTTTCACTCCAGGCAGAAGATACTGTGGGAACTTAAACTGTGGATTAGAAGGGGAGTTGTAAACTTACCTACAGCCTACTTGGCTTTGTTGGCAGCTGGGAACTGAGAGAGTTGGGAGTCAAATTGTTGATAAAGGTAAGAGGAGGGAAAGTTGTGACTTATTTTAAGAATTTGTGATTGACTTCCCAGCACAGCTATGATATCTGCCATTTCAGTCCTACAGCAGCCATACTTACCATCTTTATGGCGTCCTGTAAAGTTAAGATACCACCTCCATCTTCCCCTACCATACAAAAGAAGGATTGTAGGGATTTATCTAAGATATCCCTGGATTCCTTCTCTCAAGCCTTCAGTCAGTTCTCCAGTGGTGTTTTAGGTTCAACCTTAGAGCAGTGGAGGAATGGATAGTGGAATAGAATACCAGGGAGTGTGACAGAGATGGAAAACACACCAGTAGCCCAGAGCTTTGTGGAGGATGCATTAGAACTAGATGTTTTGGCCAACCAATTTAACAGTGCATTAAAAACTTCCCTAGAGGTTGTGGCACCATCAAGAACTCACCCGGTCATACAGCGTCGACCAAGACCTTGGCTTCACGCTGAGCTGTGTAGGGAACGAACTACTGTCCGCCAGCTGGAAAGGCAGTGGAGACAAAACCTAGCAGATGAATTGCATCAGAGACTGAGGGGGGCTTGTGCAACTTATTTACTCTCATGTTGATGAATCCCAACAGTCTTACCTGCAGGAGAAGATTCAAGCTCAAGCCCATATGCCTCATCAGTTATTTGCCACCTTTAATACTCTACTGAGCCCAGCTGCTAGTTATGATGAGGGTCCCTCATCTCAGGACCTTTCTGCAAGTGACTTGGCCTCTTTCTTTGATCAGAAGGTGACACTTGCTGATTCATTTTTGCTGGATGGATCTCCACTTCCATTGCCATCAGTCAATCTACCATAGCCTCTGACACAGACCATGTCTTCACCAGCCCAAGCAGAGTTTTACTTTGCCTCTGTTACAGAGGCAGTTACAAGCCAGATTGCGAGATCTTCTTCCTCTATCTCCTGCCCTTCTGCCCCTATCCTTTCCTTCCTTTACCCAATTGCTTCTTCCTTATATAACCCAGTTGGTGAACTATTCTCTCTTAAGAGATATCTTTCCAGGCTGCTTTAAGTGTGCCGTTTTACATGCTCTGTTAAGGAAACCTTCTCTGGATCCTTTACTTTCTGGTAACTATTGCCCTGTGTCTCTTCTTCCATTTCTTTCAAAAATTTTGGAGAAAACTGCCCTTTCGCAGTTGATGCCATACCTGACTATACATAATTTTTCTTTTTACCCATTTCAATCAGTTCCATATAGGTCATTCCACCTAAATGGCCTTGAATCATGTAGTGAACAATATTCAAGTGGCAAAGGCACAGCGATTAACTTCTGTGTTGATCCTGTTGGATTTTTCTGTAGCCTTTGACACTTTGAACCATCAGATCTTACTATTATGGCTGGCATCACTAGGAATAACACGGAATGCTCTGTCCTGGTTTAAACTCTTCTTGTGTGATCATTCCTTTTCTGTTTCATTTCAGGGACTCACATCAAAAGCTTTTCCCGTAATGGTAGGGGTGCCACAAGGATCAGTCTTGGGCCCTCTTCTTTTTTTCATTGAATACACTCCCCTTTGGATTTCTTATTTCTCAGTTGGGTTTTCAGTATCATATTTATGCAGATGACACTCAGATTTTTCAGAGTTTCAAATCAATTGATGCCACTGTGTGGAAGTCAGTGACAGACTGTGGGGTGTTTCTTCATGGATGACCATTCACCATCTTAAGCTGAATGTGGACAAAACAGAGATCTTGGTGTTTTGGCCTGATCATCCAGTAGTCCCTCTCTCATGTCCCCCACTGGATTTACAGGGTTGGCACAGTGGTTCCTGTCTCAGTTGCCAGGAACCTTGGAGTCCTGCTGGATGACCACCTATCTCTACATCCCTTTTGGGGGGCTACAGCAAAGGCTTGCAACTTCCGTCTTTTGACATCCACAGGATCTGGAGGATCCTGAATGTAGAGACTGACCATCTGCTTCTCCAGGCCTTGGTTATCCTTTCCCTGGATTATTCTAACAGCTTACTGGCAGGGTTGCCTTCCTGCTCCCTTCTTTCCTCTGAACAATGCTTTCTGAACAATGCTTTCCAAGTTGTTTTAAATCTGCCAAAGTATTCACCTGTTTCTTCTCCCCATAGATTCCCTTCACTGGCTACCAGTTCGGGCCGGGGCCTGTTTCAAACTTTTGGTCTTGGTATTTAAAGCTTTGCATTTTAACCTCCTTCAGTACCTTCCAGCTTGGCTTGTTTGGTATGTTCCACCCAGGAATTTGGGATCTGCAGGCAGAGGATTATTGTCCGTTCCACCGATGCGTACAGCTCTGTCAAGGCTGAGAGGCTTTCAAGATCTGGCTCCACATTTGTGGAACGGTCTTCCTTTGGACCTCCAGCTGCAGGAAGATCTCACCCATTTTTGCAAATGGTTGAAGACCTTCCTCTTTGACTCTCCATCTTAAGTTATTGAGATGTGTTTAAGGTGCTGAGATGGGTAGCAACTAGCCGGGTGTTGGAGATTTCATGCCATGTATTCTTGTGGTTTTTTGTTTTAATGTCTTTTTCCCTGATTGTATATGTCATTGTTCCGCCCTTTGGTGTAAAGGGCATTATAAATATTATTATTATTAGTATTATTATTAGTATTATTACTACTACTACTACTACTACTATTATTATTACTTCTTAACTAGAGAAAGCCAGCAGACAGTAAAGTCCACTGAAAAGTCATTCCTCTCACACTTTCTCCCATACAATTCAAGATGGCACCTAAAAGTGCTGACTAAATGTGCTGATGGTTTAAGTCCTTCCTAACACAAATAGGAAAGATGAAGGAGGAGCCAAAGAAAGAAAGAAAGAAAGAAAGAAAGAAAGAAAGAAGGAAGGAAGGAAGGAAGGAAGGAAGGAAGGAAGGAAGGAAGGAAGGAAGGAAGGAAGGAAGGAAGGAAGGAAGGAAGAGAAAGAGGGGGGGGGAGCAAGCCCAGACCTATGGCTCCATTCAATCTGCTGGACCTTTTCCTTGCTCAGAACATATGGCTTCAGGGGAGGGAATCCATTCAAAGGTCTGTGGGCCAGGTGAGATGAACTCCCAGGCCTTTATGCCCATTATCTCCCTTGACTGCAGGTGTCTTAAGAAACATTAGGGTGCAGCTTAGTGGGGCTGCTGGCCCACCTCATTTCCAGATGACAAGGAAAGAACAGAGAGACTTGCATCCATGTAGTCTGTATGGTTGCCATTCCATTGTTCTCTCTCACCATGAGAGTTGGTCAGGCAGTAGGTGGGCTGTTTGATATCTGGATTCATTGGTCCAAGCTGGGTCAAGCCTATCTAGCTGTAAATCATAAAGCTGTGCCCTTTTTTTCAACCATATTGTGTTTATCATGTTGTCTGGACTGTTTGCTCTCAAGTACACTCACCCAGCCCCTTAGCAGTTAAGCATACAAACTGTTAACAATAAGCAGGAAACCTTAAATAAGCTATGTTAAGACCTGTTCTTCTAGACCTAAAATAGAATTCCCAACCCTTCTGCCAGACTAGCTATTAGAACATAATTAGCAAATGTTAATTTAAATTAAGTAGCATTCCTAACCCAGATAAGCTGCACAAACTTATTAGGCCTTATAAGCCAAGCAGAAAGGGATCACTGTGTCTTGTTGTGCTATGAATTGTCTGTGTAAAGAACAGTTTTACTTTTTAGGAAAATGATTTGTTTGTTTGTTTAATTTATATCCCGCCTTTCTCTAAACACAGGATCTAAGATGCCATACAACATTTTAGAGACACAATACAATTAAAAAACTGTTAATATAAAACTTAAAATATAATTAAACTAAATTTCTATTTTAAAATACAAGTTGAAAACAGTTAAAGACAGCATTAAAAGAAGTTAAAAAACACATTTTAAAGCATAATAAAATAAAAATACTATACTGCCTCCCCTTTAAAACCTTTGTCTGCCACATACACTAAAAATCAAAAGCTTCCTTAAAGACAGAAAGACAGCAAGAAAGAGACTAACTGGACCTCCCAGGAAAGTGAGTTCCATAACCTGGGAGCAGCCACCAAGAACGTTTTCTCTAATGTCTTCACCAGACATGCTTGGGATTTTGGTGAGACTGATAGAATGCCTTCGCCTGCAGATCTTAGAACACAAACATATATATGATTGAACTCAGTAAACCAGAACAGAGGAAGACATGTGCAAAGATGACAAGCGTTTCTTAACTGTTAAAGATACAGACCCAAGGTTTCTTCTGCAGATGGCCACCCTACAACAAAATATAAGTTAAAGCTTTCAAATAGCTGGGAATATTATAGATATGAAAAAGATCACAATATAATCAAATCTAGTCTCTAGATCACTGTATACATTTAGACCATAATATACTGCAAGAAGTGAAAGCAGATATGGCAAAGCTGATTGGTCTACAGCAGTAGTTCTTAACTCTTGGTCTCTAGGCTCATGGTCCAGTGCTCACATTGGCTCTACCTCCCCTTTTCTCTGGACACCTAACCTTTCTAAATTCTTGTCTGAATTTTTAAGTTACTGAAATGCCAGGAATTTGAAGAATGAATGAAAATTTCATTTAGGATGACAAAATTCTTATAAGGAAGCATGTCCTCATACCTCCTGCCGGTATCTAACCCCATTCCCAGCATTCTGAGGACGGAATAACCAGAGAGTTATAATGCTACGATTCCACTTTAACTTTAACTGCCATTGCTGCATCCTGTGGAATCCTGTGATTCCTAGGCCATTTCCACCCTACACTATTCTAGTGGTATTATTCCACTTTCAACATCCTGGGGAATTCTGGGCTTTGCAGTTTATTGGGGCCAAAGAGCTCTCTGGCTAAGAATTCTAAAGCCCCCCCCCCAGTTGCAAACCCCAGGATTTCATTGGATGTTGAAAGTGGAATAATAGCACTATAACAGTATAATGCAAAAATGGCCCTAGCTTATAAAGGAGTATTTAGAATCCTCGGTCAGATATTGATTCTAGTGTCTCGGAGCAAAGTACAAGCCCCAGGATTACACAGAATGCAGCCATGACAGTAAAAGTGGAATCAGAGTGTGATATCTGTGTTATCCAAGGCTAACACCATCTCTGGTGCTATAGTACGGACACATCAAAATTCTTATTCTATTTGACATTTTCATTAGGGATTTAAGGTACACACACACACACACACACGGTGTTATATATATATATATATATATATATATATATATATATATATATATAAAAACCTTAAAGACAAGGTCAGTCTTGAGTTTTGCACAGCTTGTACAAAGGTTTTTGTACAAATTATTCAAAAAATCTCAGAAGTGTGCAAATTTATCCAGAAATGTGAAACATACTCTTGTATCTTGTCCAGCAGGAGAAAACTTTTAAAATTACTTATTCTCATGTGTGAAAATAAAATGAGTGAATATTTTATCTGTGGTTTTGTGGGAGGGGGTTTCAATATGTGACTGGAAATTTCAGCTCTGCTCCTTTTGACATGCTATAGCAGGATTTTCTCCCCATTTTTCAAACCAGATTGGGGTTCTTGTTGAGCTTGAATAGTAGAATGCTAATTCTGAGTGAGAGAGAGAGTTTATTCACTGAAGTCTTCAAATGAAAGCAAAAATCCACATCTATTCCAGGTCAATGGGAATGGAAATGAATAGGAATTATAAGTATGGGCCAAATTTATCATGAAACAAATACTGTGCTAATGAAAATGAATGAAATGAAATAAATCAAGAATAATAATTAACAGAGTGATGAAATATAGGGAAATATTTGGAGACAACATAGACTTGTAGGGTCTATTTAGCACTACATTACAACACATTCAGAATTAAAAAAGAGACAAAATTCACAAATACATTAACAGTAAAAAGCAAGCTAAGGTAAGAGTACCTTGAAGGCTTTAAGAGTTACTTTTTGGGACAGCTTCAAGAATCCTGCAGCCATACTGGCTGAAAGATTGTGACCATTATCGCCACAAAGTAAATTTTCCAGTTTCTGCATCCTATGTATATATATTTTACCTGAAAGTAAGCCCATTTAACACGGTGAAACTTACTTCTGACTAGATGTGCACAGAACTGTAAGGTTGATTGTTTTCTTAGTGCTGTTAAAAACAAACAAACAAAAAAAAAAACTCACTCATATTATATATGCCATATCTACAGCTCCTGAGTAAGTGTGTGGCTTGTTTTCATATGATGCTGGCACCTTCTTGCCCCTAGCCTGCCTCCAGCAAATTGCAAGCTACAGCTGCAGAGTGATGCTGTCAGAAAGAAAATTACCCATAGTGCTTCAATTCGTGCTGACTCATTACTGTAGCCACCTTGGGAAACTTAAATTAGCCATAGGTGGGCCAGCAAGGGTCTAGCAGCAGCCAATTATAAGGATGGGGCTGACAGCTTTTCTCTGGATCACACCTAAAAAAGGTTGGGGAAGGTTTCACTTTTCCCTCTATCAGACCCTTCATTCAATTTTATTTTGCAAACAAACCAATAGGAGAGAGATGCAGCTTCAAGCTTCTTATTGAAGGGGGAAAAATAGTCGCTTTCTCACACACTAAAAGGTGCTGGTACAATTATCACCCCCCACTTTCTAATGTGGACCAGGCTTGGATGTTGACTGGATACCATATAATGGAAAGAAAAAATAATAGCTGAATTCAGGCCATTTTTTCCACATAAGAGAAGGGCTGCTAGATAGTGTTAGCCCAAAAAGTGGAGGACCTTGACATCCTCCAGCAGTGCCAGCATCTTCTTAGAAAGAAGGGGAATTATAACTCAAAGGAGACTGTAAGAGAGGAGCAACCATGGGACCTTTTCACTTGTGTACCCCAGTATTAACTGTAGGACACCAGCTGAGAGTCAAAAGAATGTCTTCTCATGAACCAAACAAGGCTAGCGGAAGGAAAGGAGGGAAGGGTTGGCTGGTGGAAATTTGGGGATGAAGAGGGCAATAGTTACCATTCCTTAAGTAGAAGAGGATCAAAGCAAGGTGTCTCAGACTGGGGGTGGTGGTCTAAGAGCAGTACAATGAACAGGAATTTGCAGCGTAACACACCAATGTCCAAAGTAGTAGTAAAAAGCCATGGCCTGAGCCAAGGTCTAATTATCCTTTTTCTGCCCTGAAGGTGAATGTGTTAATTGCTCCCTGGCAGAGCCAACAAAGGGGTCTGGAAGGTCCTGATTGTCTTTGTGGCAGGTGACACAGCATTGAGGGAAATCATGATAACCTCTTAATGGAAAGGTGAGGGAACAAAAGGACAGTTTCCATGGGAAGAGGAAACAGGATTTCAGCCTTTTGGATGGTCCATAAAGCAGCTTCATTTGCTATTGTTTCCTAGGCTTGGGTTTTCCCAAGGACCATCTAAAACTCATCAAATTGAGCTCTCTAACTGATTCTTCTAAACTTATAACCTGTGCATGCTAAGGTTCTTTGTCCTAGCTTTGAAGCTTCCATTCAGAGTCCTTTCATTTCCACTCAGCTTTCATCCATAAGTGCAAGATTTATATTTATTTCATGACAATTAAACAGTATTTATAGCCAATCATACCATATCACAGACTGGAGATATACAGCATGGTAACAACAGGGACCATTTCTCATTACATAGTCATAGCAATCTGATTCCACTCTTACTGTCATGGCTGCATCCTATGAGATGCTGTGGGTTGTAGTTTGGTCAGAGGCACCAACGGAGAATTCCATGGCTAAGAATTCTAAGTATTTCTTTATAACCTAGGCATCCCAGTATTCTAGAGGATGTATTCATGGCACTAAAAATTGAGTCATAGCACTGGAACTGTGTAATGTGAAAGGATGCCAGGGATTATACACTTTTGGACAAGGAGAGTGTTCCCTCTGTCTCCTTCAAAATCAGGTGGATGTGGTCTGCAGACAAGTAAGGTTAGCCCTTAGATTAGGATAGGGAATTACATCCAGTTTCCAGTTCAATACATTTATAAAAGAACCAAGTTAAGAGAGTTGCTTTTAAATGAGGAAAAAATGAATTAAAATTATCAGGATCCTAAGAATGACTCACAGGGGCAGCAATCAAAGGGAAAGGTATCTCTGGGCCTGCCTAGCATACCTCAAATTGCTCTTGCATCAGTGCCAGGAACACAACGACACAGTTTCTGTTACACAAATGGGCAGGTCTCCAGGAGTGACCAGTCAAAAGTCTTGGAGGATATGGTCACGAATTCTCCCATGCTTTCATGGGTATCTGTTTCACTTAAGCTGTCTTGGGCAGACAGATGAGGGATACTTTATTTCTGAGAAGGAGACAGAGCTTGGAAAAATTAGTTCTTCTGGACTATAGTTTCTTAAATCTCCCAGCCAGATTGAGAGATTGTGGCAGCTGTAAAGTACCAAAAAGTAACTTTCCCAAGTTTTGGACAGCATCATTTCACGCACATGTACCATGTTCCATTGGTTCAAGGATGAATTTCTGAAGGAGTAAGTCGTATCTGTTCATGAGAGGCTCCTTTGTGGTTATTTATCTATTCATGAGTAATCTATATCTCACCTTTCTCCTTCGTAGGACCCAAGCCAGCTAGAACCCTCCAAATCAAGGTTTAAAATAATGCAGGGAGTCATTGAAGCTTTTCTTTTGGATATACTAATATTTCTTATTCGGGGGAAGTCATGGATGATTGAAGAATGTGATCGCAGTAGTAGAATATATATCAGGTATGTATGTAGATAATTAAGTGTTATATTTTTGATAAGTTGGATGAATGTTAATTTTGTCTTGTTTTATTGTTTTTAAATAAAATTCTATTAAAAAAATTAAAAAAATAATAATGCAGGGAGTCTTCAGCATCAGAGAAGCTTCCTCCCTTCAAAAACTTGCCTTCCAGTTCAGAGAGGGCTATATTAGTGGGAGAATGTACTTACCTGAGGTAGAGGGGCTTGCTAGGGCAGCCATGTCACCCATGAGGGATTGTGCTCATGTGGAGAAGCACCAGAACAGGGTTCAAGTCTTTCAAAAACTCCTTCATGAGATCCAGTATTGTTTAGACCCTCAAAACTGTTCTCAATGGAGGCCCCATGGTCTATGTAAGTGGATGTCATTGGACCAGTTTGTTTATTGGGTGATGACTAAAGCTCTATACTAGACTGATACAAGCAAACGTACATGTTGCCTAACTGTTGGTTGTTCAACTCTGTTGTATTTTGCTTAGGAATGATGGTTGAGCAAGACACAGACAGAACTCCCACACCAGCCACTGGGGACTCAACCTTAGTGCTTTGGTTCTACTCATCCAGTTATGATGAGATCTCTACTCATGAATATGCATATGCATATGTCTTTGTAAGCCAGCTTTTAGAGCTTCAGTGGGATATCTAGGTGTTGTTAGATTCTGAGCCAACACAGCCATTCATGACGGATGATGGAAGCTGCAGTGCAGTAGGAACATGGGAATCCAAGAATAAAAGAGATATGTTCTCTGCTTTTTTTTTCCTGGCAATTTTGTTGCCCTTTCAAGAGCTCAAACTAACTAATTGTAATCCATACTCCAAACTTGTTATGTATGCCAGCGTCATTATCGCGTGGATAGAGGTGCCAGAATAAAGGCTTAGAGATAATGGTTTGGTCCAAGAGAAGGATAGGGAACCTTTTCTTTTTTCTCTCAAGGGTCACATTCTTTCAATATACATTGGAGGTCACAAGTGAGGGATGGACAGTGCCAGAGTTAAGACTAGGAATAGCCATCCTCTTTTCTTTCTCTCCACCCTATGTGGCCCTCTCCACATAGGATGGCAAGTCAGGGGCAGTCCTCTGCTGCCAAAGATCTGCACTGCTCCCTTCTAGAGGGCTTTTGAAATTAGCCCAAGGGTTGAGTTGAACTATGCCAGAGCCCATAGGTTTCCCACCCTGAGCATAAGCAACACAATGAATTCTTGAGAATTCAGGAACTAAACTACAAAATTCATTAACTCGATTTGCAACTCATGAAAAGGCCTTCAAAGTGACACACACACGTTAAAACTATTACAAGGTACATAAGATGTTACTTCAAATGGGCAAAATGAAGGGCAGGAAGCATATCAGACATTTTTAAAAAGGCTCCAAAACACAAGAATTCCCACAGCAGATGAGAAGGCTTAGACAGCTCTAGCAACCTATGAAGTCCTATCTGTTTCCTTTAAGGCTCCTTTAAGGCACAACATGTTTTGAAACACCACAGGTCTATAGTCTTCTCACTTCCCTCGCCTCTCACTTAACCTTAATCTCTTAACCAAGCTGAGCTTTTCTCACCCTTTGTCCTAGACTACATTTTAAGTAGCAACTCTCAAAAAAAAAAGTAGATATATATGTCCATTATTTAAACTTGACTGTAATGTGGTCCATTTTCTTTTGGTAATGGTGTTGAAAGCCCTCTGTCTCTTTTCGTCAGCCTTAGATAAAGCTTTCATTGCAGAAAAGAACCTCCATTAAAAAAACACCACCATCAAGTTTCATATTGCGGTGGAGGGGTTGTACCTCTTTATCATTTATACTTAATGGTAGACAGAGCCCTAACTCTTTGATTGTTTCGTCCTTTATGTTACCTCTCCTTGTAACAAGCCAGGTTCTTTTAATCTTGAACTTTCTTTCCATGCTGTTTGTGACTCAGACACAGACTCATCCACTTCAGTCTTGTAAACTCCCTTCTTCAGTATTTTCATTTTATTGTTCCCTCTTTGATACTCTCTTATTTACTGACTCTTTTTGCTGAGACATAATCATTATTTTTGCCTTTGACAAGTCAAACAGAAAATGTTGCCACTACTGTTAACAGGAATATTAGAAACCAGGGTTTTCTAACATGTTTTTTAATCTACATGGCCTTATTTTTTCCCCTTTCAAACTTTTTCAATTAAGGATGAAAGAAATAGTATGATATTTTGCTCCTGCTAGCTTTCCTGAAAAGTTTTGTTCTGTTTTTTTGAAGACTCACAGACACACGCACGGTGTGCCATTTCTATACATCTGTTTTCCAGGTTTTTATGACTTAATGGTATCCAATATATTTTTCACTTTTTTTTCTTTTTATAGATCTTCATATATAGTATTTTTATGGTATGGTGGAACCAAGTCTTTCATTTTGACTATCACTAAACCCCTCTGACTAATCTCAGTTTAAACCTCACAGATATATATTGTCCCCTTCAAAATGACAAAAGAGTTGTTCAGAGCAAAGAACATTTCTCATTTTCTTAATTAACTTTTTTTATTGAAGCTTTAATGCCTGCTCATTTCATCAGCTGCAGCTCCACTTGGAAAAGTGACTGTAAAAAACTGGCAACATGGGATCCAGTGTTTATTGTCTCTTAATGATTTCCAGATCAAATGTTCCTAGTCTGTCTGAAGGAGATGGGTTCCTTTCCTAAATGTACAGCAGACAGACTTGCAAAGGCTTCCAGATTTAAATCAAACTGGATAACGGTTGTCAGTTCAAGATCATCCAAGGTCTTGAGGTTTCCTAATCAAAACCTGAGACCTAGGAACAGCCGTCTGGTGATGTCATTAAGCGTTATGCATAAAGTAACAACCACACTTGCTCACAGCTTGTCCTTCAAACATGGACAGAGAGAGAAAGAGAGAGAAAAAACATATTTTCCTATTTGGAAACTGAGACAAAAATCTTAACTAATGGAGCTGTTTTTTTGGTCAAAGTGAATTGAGGGGATTATTCATACTCACTTACTTAGGGAGACAGGATAAGAAAAATTTGATCTCATTTACTTGCTTCTAGTCAGGAAATGTAGAGCAGAACAGAGGGTGAGCCATAGCACCAAGAGGACTGGAAGGGAAGGAGGAAGCTCACTAAATAAATACATAGGCTTCTCTGGAAAGTCTTTGAATATTGCAGCGACAAGTCAATTGAACCTTGCAAAATTGTAGCAAGCTGCTCCTCTGCTAGTTGAGCTGGAGATTTATGCACAGCCCTATCTTCTTGTCTGGAGTTGAGCCTACTAAAACTGAAAAATTTGCACCCCTATCTTCCACTTGGAGATGACTTACAAAAATGAAGTCTTGAGCCTAAGCCCTGACGTCTGGCAGCCCTAAACTGGCTATTTCATTCATTCATTCATTCATTCATTCATTCATTTCTACATCATCTGCCTAGTGTGAATGGTAAGTAAATATTGGGAGTAGGGTCTGTTGGCTAAAGAATGTGGATAAACTCCTTGTATGAACCTGTGGCTGTTCACATGCAGGTATGGAAAGTTGCACCCACCTTAATGAAGTTAGCAATGAATTTTGCACACTGATGGGTCAAAATGGATCTGAGCCAGTGTACGGTAGCAGTAAGAGCCCTTGATGGGACTGTCATGATCAGTATTCTAATATTCACTTGAAACTGCCTGGGTGACGTTGGCTACCATTGTTTCTTTCTTTCCTAGAAATTCTCTAAGGACATGCTGCTGATGACTTATGGCCTAGCACCAATCCATGGACCACCATGGACCAGAAAGTGCTACTATTGGCTATTTTCTGTCAGACCAAATTTAAGGTTTAGTTGTTAGTATGTATGAAAAGACTCAAACAATTTGGGATGTAATTTTTTGAGAAATCACCTTCTCCCTCATTTGACCTATCTGGTCCTTGAGAACATCCAGATAGGTCTTCCTGGTGATGCCACACACTGCTGAGGTCTGTTCTGTAGTTATTGAGAGTGGGTCATTTGCAATGGTGACATTGCACTGGCTAACATCCTGTTAGTGGCATACACAGGTGTAAGTTAACCCTACACCTCTGTATGTCCACTTTTGGCAGTTGCAAATTCCCTTTCTCCTTCTAAGAGATCATTGGGAGGGCTTCATACAGCTGTTGAAGCCCTCCCAATGATCATCCATGCCTAGAGGTTAATGGGAGGGACTGCAGAAGCATCTGGCTGTGTCCCATTGCTAGATGCAAAATGATTACCTCAACCGCTGAGACCTCTAGTGGATGCCAGGAGGCCCCAACAGGCGGCATAATCCCTTCATGTCTGGCTATCAGGACATAATCAGATACTTCTGCAGTCCCTCCCTGCACTCTCCTCCAGACATGGATAACCACGGGAACCTGGGGGCGGGGATGAATCTCTTGGAAAATATGAGAGAGTTCAGTGGATCTCTCAAGCAGAGTAATAACCAAGCCACTCTATGCCACCCACAGTAACTAGCAGAGAAAGAAATCAAAGATTCTTTTTCATGAAGTATATAAAAAGTAGTTTTACTCACGAATTCTTGTGTGTGGTCAATACTGGTTCATCTTGTGAAAATGAAGGAAAAAAGGTACTACATTGTATCAAAAAGCTACAGCTTCTCTCCTTGAGAGAGTTCTTGGAAGCAGATTCTTCATGCAGGCAGGCAGAGAAGGAGAGAAAGAGAGGGAGAGAGAGAAGATAAGACTCAGAGAACAAGAGAAAAGTGTCTACGTGATGCAGGAAGAGAGTGGATGTGAACAAAGAAACAAACAGGAATTAGCCCTAGAGAGTAACATACAGTCTAACTACCAGTGACCGTAGGCACAGAAACCTTGCAACCTCCAACAGTGTCACCAGCAAAATGACAAGTCCAGAGATTGTTAAATAGCTAGGTGCGGTATACGGAACTACTGTGCTATACTGATCTATGCAGGATTACCACCAATATGTGATTTCTGGTATCAGAATCCTATTTTTACAAGTTTTCCTGATCTAGTTTGGCTCCACTACCTATTTTCTGGAGGGTGTTTATGTTGCATCTTCATTTTATGCATTGTTTTATATGTTGGATTACTGTGCATTGCTTCAAAATTTTCAGATGAGCAGTTTACAAATATTTGTATATATTTTTATATTTGACTGTGAGAATTCTAGCCAAGCTTGACCCTCAGATCTTTCATGTTAAAATTACATTCCTTATCACCTTAGCAGCTACTGTACTAATGCAACAGTAGAGCATTTCTCCATTACGAAAGTGCAAAGATGGGGGAGCTCAGCCTGCTGAATTTCTGTCTCATTCAACCATATGCAGCTGATTCAATCACCGTTTAAGGGAGGAAGAATGAAAAAGAACCCTGTTAGGGTACATCCAAGGTGTGATCTGTGGATACTTATGTGAGGAAGGAGCACCCAATCTCATCCAGCATGCTTGTTCTTGAAATTTCCAGTGATCACATTTTATTGAGGCATGCTTCTGCTGTTTGAAGTACTAGTAATAATAGCAGCAGCAGTGGTAGTAGTAACAACAACAACAGCCATTTGGTTTTACTTCTTCACCAGAATCCATTCAGAAGGGAAAGAGACTTTGCCCTCTGACCATTCCAATAGGTTTCAAACGCTGGGGGATAAAGCACACATGGGAAGGGCCAGTGTGGTATAGTGCTGAAATCCACACTCAGCCATACAAATCTACTGGGAGACTTTGAGCAAATCATAGGGCCTTTCCCCATTACACTGTTAAGTGTTGCTATTCCACTTTCAACATCCTTTGGAAATCTGGGGCTTGTGGTTTCCTGAGGCCCAAGAGCTCTCTGGCTGAGAATTGTAAATGCCCCCCCTTAAACTGCAAACCCCAGGATTCCATAAGATGTTGACAGTGGAATAATAGCACTATGACAGTGTAGTGTGGAAATGCCCATACTCTCTCAGCCTCACAGGGAGGCAAAGGCAAAACACCTCTGAACAAGTCTTGCCAAGAAAAACCTGCGATAGATTCTCCTTAGGGTTACCATAAGTCAGAAATGGCTTGAAGACACACAACAACGACAAGCCTGAAAACATCAGACCTTTGACTTAGTAATGAAGGAAACTTGGTGGCTACTTTGTCAACAGCTAGAGAAACTTTGCAAAACAAAAGCATGTGTGGGGGTGGGGGAATAACAAAGAGGATTTTTGGATCAGATCTAGTAATCCAGTCTCCACACCTTTATACAAAATTACCTAAGTACTAGTATTCAGGCATATTCTCTTCTGATCTCCCTTTAATCACAGATATCTAAGTAGTACTTCAGGGTATTCAGGCTGGATGTCAAACTGAAGCATCATTGTCCCCATCGAGATGTTCCACATAGTATGTCTAAGAGAAGCACTTGAAAAGTATGCCATCTCAAAAGACCCTTTAGAAAGATATGGGAGTGTGTGTGAAAGACAATAAGAGTATATGCATGTGTGGTCCTTTATACCATACTCCTTTCATTCATTCTCTCCTTCTGTACTACATTTGCAAAGATACACATTACTTTAGCCTGCAGCACCATTAAACTTCATTATAAATGTCATCTTGTCATAATAGCAACTTACTGTAGCAGGAATGGGAAAGGTTTGTGTTTTAATTAAAGTGGAATATGTTTTAATTGGACTAACTGCAATACAAACAACAACAAAACCTATAAGAGGGTAGACACACACATGAAAAACAAAAATCAAGAATTACTTCATTACTAACCTATTTTGCCAGCTCATGAAAGAAGTTTATTTGTTTACTTCAACTTCAATCAATTAATATACTCAATTTCATTCTAACCAGTTAGAATTTTTTAAAACAAAATTTTCTGAAGTCTCAGTGTGGCATAGTGGTTTGAGCATTGGACTGTAACTCAAAAGACCAGGGCTCAATTCCCCACTTGGCCATGTAAACCCACTGGGAGACCTTGGATGTATCACATACTCTTAGCTCCCAGAAAACTCTGTGATAGGTTTGGCTTAAGATTGCCGTAAGTCAGAAATGACTGGAAGGCACACAACAATCGTAATAAAACTGGAGAGCCCCCCCTATAGTTTCAGATTCTCAAACAGATCTTATCCCAAAAGAGGGTAATAACCATTGCTTTAAACAAGCAAAAGTGCTACCCCCAGGGTGAATGAAAGAACAAGGCTTCAACATACAATCATTTCCCTGCAAACATGGAAAGCTGTATTCTTGTTGTCTATGACATCCTTGTTCTATCCTGAAAAATACCAATGTTTAGCATTGCATTGCAATGTTTAGCATCCTCATCAAACCTGTTCTGTTCCATTCTGCTCACACTCTGGGCTAAATCTGTATCTCACAACCCACAGTCCTGCACGGCTCAGTACAACATAGTAATTCTGTGCACTGAGCCATTTACCAGCCCCCAAGACCTACCAAAGAGTCATTGATGCTACAGTCATCCTTTGCCTAGTGAGTAGCGGGGTGGGTGTCAGAAAAGCATCTGGCTCTGGCTCTGTGGCCAGGGGTGAAACAATTACATTATTCACTGAGGTCTGTGAGGGTCTCCTTTCATATCCAGCTACGGAGACATAGCCAGATGCTTCTCTGCTTCCTCACTACTCTTACCAGGAGAGGCTAGGGGAGTAGTACTTCAGCAACTCAATGGTAAATCAGGGGGTCCTTTGATCACTTTATAGGGAGGAAGGGAATATCATCCTTCACAGTGACAAAAAACCAGACATACACAAGTGCAAGGATAATTTATGTCTTAACTTATTAACAGGGTACCAGCTGATACAGGATGAAACCCACAACCTGGTCCTAAGCATATGTATTCAAAAGTAAATTCAGTTGTATTTAATTATGCTTATTGTCACTCAATCAAGGAAGCCACATCCCTGAGTCTGCAAGATCTGAGCAGGGTGGTTCATGATAACAGGTCAGAGGTCTCTCATCCATAGGGTTGCCATTTAACTTGATGGCAGTTAACAACAACAATAGTTCTCAGGTAAGCAACCATATGAAAACGAGCTATTCAGAACTAGAAATATATGTATATTCTTAATTTGTTCTCACATGAAAAACCAAATAATTTCAAAGAAGTTTTTCTTGCTATGTCGGAGGTTTTGCACAGTTTTGATTTTCTTTTTAGCGTAGGATTCTTTTTCTGAAAAGTTTTATTGTGGGAGAAACTTCTGGTACAAAAGCTTATTTTGCACAAAAACAACATTGGTGTCATTTTCTTGTTAAATAAAGAAGAGCTGAGTTTTCCATGAAAACAAACTTTTTTTTTCAGAAATGCATTCTCCTCCCCACCCTTGAGAAAAAAAAAAGAAAAGAAAAAGTTCCAACATGCAAAAAAATCTTGTGGTAGTTGACCACTTTCTCATTGGGGGTGCCTCAGATTTTGTGGACTTTTCTTTCTTGTGGAATATGAGAATCCTTGAATTTTGCACTTCCCTAATCAGAACAAGCACCGAAGTACAAATTTGACAACCACAGCATACCTGCGTGTCACCTGAACCTTAGGCCATTTCCACACGGGGTATTTGAAACGGTTCAGTTCGTCCTTCAGGGAGGACGTCTGCACCTGGGAGTGGACTGGGTCTGGACTATTTAACGTAGATCCGCACCTCAGCCCGCTCCGGAACAACCCCAAGTGGTCGTCCAGAGTGCTTTTGAAAAACCTGTTTCTTTCAGTTTTTCAAAAGCATGGAGCGAGCCACTGCAAACCTGCTCTCTTGTGCAGATTTGCAGGCTTGCACCAGTGCGAGCCTGCGATCTGCCAGGGGCGGGCTTTAGGCTGGCGAGCTTCAGCAGTTGGTCGAGACCCTCGACCAACCGGAAGCCGCCATTTTCAACGCTGGAGCAGTGCAGAGCAACGAGCATGCACTACTCCAGAGCAGCCTGGACCGGACCGGGGAGCCATAAGACCTGGTAAGTAGCTGCACGGGGCAATTCCCTTGTCCCATGCAGAAATGGCCTTAGAAAGAACTTCCTGCCAGTCAGAGCTTTCCAGCAGTGGAATATGCTGCCTTGGAGTGTGGTAGAGTCTCCTTCTTTGGAGGTTCTTAAGCAGAGGCTGGATGGCCATCTGTTGGGAATGCTTTGATGGGTGTTCCTGCATAGCAGGGGGTTGGACTCGATGGCCTCTGGTGTCTCTTCCAACTCTATGATTCTATGATTCTATGAACTGGTAGAAGTACAGAGCACCACTTAATGTGCCAACAAAGCCCACCTTTAGCTTTTAATCATTCATGCTCATATTCTTCTGCGAAAGGTAAAGACATATGTGCTAGTGCTCACAAAGATCTTTTCAAAACACTGTAGCCCCACTGGACACCTCTTGGCTCTTGTGGCTTTGGCAATTATTTTTTCTGGGTCCCATCTTTTTTTCTTCCTGGAATTCAGAGGTAAACTGCATTTGCTTTACACACACACACACACACACACATATACATACACGAGCAAAGCCATTTTTTGTACACTTTTTGTACACCAATTGTACACTTTGGCCCAAGCAAGCAAGACAGAGAGCTGGCTTTTTTTTTTTTTATAAAATCTTTATTGGCTAAAAACATAAACAAGAAAACAAGAAAGAAAAATAAACAATGCAATAATGCTAACACAGCATTCTACCAGCATTCAAAATTCTTAGATACATATATCTGAATCTTAGAATTACATTATAACTTCATTACTTCCCCCTTCGATTTTGAGAACAAGTTAAGTATCTGTCTATCCCCAATACAGTCATATAATCTTTTATTAACACTATTTCTGAGTATTTTCAAAAGTCAGTATTCACCATCTTGATACCATTCCATAAATTCCTGTAGTAATTTATTATGCTAGCCCATTCTTCCATAAATCTCTCCATTTTCTCTCCTCTTAATACATGAGTAAGTCTCCATTTGAATCATATCATATATTTTCATTTCCCGTTCTTCTAATGAAGGTGTAATTTTCAATTTCCATTTTTGTGCCAACAACATCCTAGCAGCTGCAGCCATATAAAACAAATGCTTTCCTGCCTTTTTTTTCTAACTCTACGTCCATTATAGATAACAAATAAAGTTCTGGAGACATTTCAAACTATATATCTAACATTTTCTCTATTTGACAGGACCACCACAGATGATAGAAGGTACCTATTTCTTGACCACATTTCCAGCATTTGTTTGAATAGTTGCTAGACATTTTAGCCAATCTTTCAGGTGTGACATACCAGCACAAATGCATCTTATATAAATTTTCCTTAATATCTTGACATGCAGTATATTGACCCTTTTTGTCCAGATTTTCTCCCACTGTTCCATAGGAATTGGATGGGAGACATTTTGTGCCCATTTGATCATTGTTGATTTAATAGGTTCATCTTCTGAGACCCATCGTAAAAGGGTTTTGTAAATAGAAGAAACAGATTTAGATTTTCTTGAACACAAAATTACAGTTAGTTCCTCCTCCTTTATTTGATAACCATTAAGTTTAATGTCACTTTTTAATTTTTCTCTAAGCTGTCTATAGAAGCCAATGACATTTAATCCCAGATTCATTCAATTCTTGCTGGGATCTAATTTTAATTTGATCTTGCTGTTTCGCAGCCAAATCTGCATATTTTATCCATTTGTCAGATAATATATTTTCCTTTTATAATAGGCCTCATGAGGAGAGACCCACTGTAGGGTTTTCAAAAAAGCTCTCATAACGTATTTTCCCCATACGTTTAATAGGGCTTTCCTTAGATAGTGACGATTAAACTCTTTATTATTTTTGGCCTTATTTTACCAAAGGTAATAGTGCCAACCTGACCAAAGACCCTTTCCTTCTAAATTTAATAATTTGGCATTATTTAAATTAAACCAGTCTTGTATCCAATTCAAACAGCAAGCATGATACTATAACACCAAATTTGGTAACACTAATCCACCTTGTTCTTTTGCGTCTTCTAATGTTTTCAATTTTACTGTTGGCTTCCTTCCCCCTCATATAAATTTAGAAATTTCTTTCTGCCAATCCTTAATAATTTTGTCGCTATGGTCAATAGGAATTGTTTGAAATAGGTAGAGGATCTTTGGTAGAATAGACATCTTCACAGTAGCAATTTTCCCCAACAACGATAATCTCAGATTGTTCCAATTTTTAAGGTCTTTCAAAATACCTTTCCATGTTTTTTCATAGTTATTTTTAAAGAGATCGGAGACATGTCTGCCTCTTTCCAAGTGTTAGGGATAGTCCCTTATAGTCTTCATTCATAATATTTTGAAGTATAGATGAAACCTCCTGTTGAAAAAAATTATAGAATGATACTGTGTAGCCATCTGGACCAGGGGATTTCCCTTTTTTCGCTTTTCGAATTGCGTCTGTCACTTCTACCACTGTAATTGGACTATTCAATATCTCCCGCTGTTCTTCTGTTAAAGTCTTTAGGGTTTGTTGAGATAAATATACTTTTATTGATTCGTCCTTTAAATCTTGATCTTTATATAGCATTGAGAAATAATTTGTAAAAATTTTTCTTATCTGAAGAGGATCTGTGTATGTAGTCTCACCACTATTTATTTTGGTGATCAATGTTTTCTCCCTTTTCTTTTTCAATTGGAGAGCCAACCATTTGCCTGCCTTATTGGCCCACTCAAAGTGGTGTTGTCTTGCATATAATAATTTATCATTAAGTTCAGTATTTATTTGGGTCTCTAATTGTTTCTGTAATATTTTTATTTCTTTCTGTAGCTCTTTATTCGTTGGGTCTTCATTTAATTTCTTCTCTTTGTTCCTCATTTCTTCATTAAGTTTCTGAATATTCTCTCTCCTTCTTTTGTTGATCTCTGCACTATATTGAATAAAGTAATCTCGAATAACAGCTTTCCTCGCATCCCATACCGTCCCAAGGTTAGTGCCTTTGTTGAGATTTTCCTCAAAGTATGTTTTTATTTGATTCTTAATTTTAGTTACTAGCTTTTCTTCTAATAAAAGTTTCTCATTTAGTCTCCAGTTAAATGTACCTTCTGCCCTTTTTTTAGAATTAGTAATATTGGATTATTGTCTGAGAGATTATGCGGTAGTATCTCTTGCTTGAGAACAGTATAAATCAAAGAATTAGAGACTAAAAACGTATCTATTCACGAGAGTGAAGCATGAGGTTCGGAGTAAAATGTGTAATCTTTGGCTGATCCATATAAATATTGCCATGTATCAATTCACTCAAAATTATCTATCATTGAATCGAATGAGGAGGGAGTTTCCCTTGTTTTTCCTTTAGCTTCTTTCCTGATTTTCTATCCAAGCTTGGATTAACCACCCCATTCCAATCTCCAAAAAAGATTATTTTACTATATGCTAAATCAGAAATTTTCTTATTTAATTCTTTACAAAAATTTTCTTGCTTGTTGTGTGGACCATATATTCCTATTAGTAAAATTTGTTGATTTTGCCAATTTACCTTGACTGCAATGTAACAGACAGAGAGCTGGCATTATTTTCCAGGAATAACTACTTGCTCCTAGCAATGAATAAAGGGCAGGTGGACACACTGAGGCTGTTTCTGCACCTCACCTGATCCCGTCTGTCCTCCTGTCACAATCCTGGCAGCGCCTTTGCCAGCAAGTCGGTGCCTTGCAGAAGGAAGCATATGTGACACACGCCTGCCTTCCACAGTGCAGCTGGGCTCTTTCCCAAACTGTGCTGGGGAAGGAAGCACCTCCATCTCTTTTCCTACCCTTCTGCATGGCAGGTAAGGTTGCGCAATCATGGGTGCTTAACGGATTTAATCCATTAAGTGAATATCCTGCGATCACGATGGGTGTGGGTGGGATAGCAGCAGGCCTGTGATGATGTTGTGCAGAAGCATGGCCTGCAGAGCACTGTCATCCCATCACCATAGCAGGACTGCAACACTATGCGGAAAGGGCCTTAGTGTTGTTTTTGAGTGCATTTCTTGGTTAATTGTTTGAGGAAAAGCAAAATAGAAGAGCAGACTGAAAGCATCCAGCTCCCAGGGAGAAGCTCCCTGGCCTCCCAGTTTCATCACACAGCACAGAAATGAGATTCCCATCCCACTCCCTGCTTGTCTTTTTCAAAAGCAGGTTGTGTTTTTGCCTGAAGAACAGATGCAAAGGATAGTCAGTTGATGGCATGCTGGGTAACTTTATTCCCTCTGAGCTAGGGATGAGAAAAAAAAATATTCACAAAATTTCTCATCTGCATGAAGTAAGACATGATCTTGCACTCACAATGAGAATGTTGTTGCATTTATGTGAGCCTTTCCTCCCTGCCCCCACCCCCAATAGTGAAAGCAATTTCTGAGCAAACTACAATAGCTCTTGCATTGTTGAATGGAATTCTACCAATTAGAAACATTTGATGGATTGTTGACACCTTTTTCATCCACCAGGTAGTCCTTCTGTGCTTATTTTCTCTGGTTTTGCTGCACAAAGGAGAAAGGTAGAAATCTCACATAGGGATTTTCTGCACAAAGTATGGAAATTGTTGAGGGAAGGAGGTATTCTTTGTTTCATTTGCATGCTAGCAATAAGAACTCTTGAAGCTGGAGTTTTCTGGACAGGCTGTCTCAACAAGTCCCCTCATTTTGAAAGAAAACACTCTAGAAAGAAAACCTTGGAGACACGTGGTCTAAGCAGAGTTAAGACACACATGACCATCCAGATGTTGGTGGCCAAAAGTAAACCAGAATCCCTGAGCAGGGCTTCTGGAAGTTAAAATCAAGCATATTCACAGGTTTATAGGCTTCCCATTCCTGGGTCTACACTATAGTTGTTTGCATGTGGGAGGAGTTCTTCCCAACAGTGCCCTCATTCAGTGCCAACAAATGAAGCAATAACCACTTATTTTCTCCCAGGCAGAGTGGGCAAAAAGGAATACAAACCTTTGAGGAGACACCACAATCCCCCACAACTTCCTGGGCTGTCAAACAGCTAGATACAACCCTGACAAGGAGTCTGAATTATACTCACACTGATTCTGGACCTTGCTCAGAACAACCTGGGAGAAAAAAATAATAACTGGACAATATTCTACCACAATATTCTGTAGCTTTTAACCATCATGTGATACACCAACTTCCTTTGTCTTTCCTAATGGCAAAGACAATTCAGCAGATATTATATGACTATACACCTCCACGTGTTTAAGTCTTCCTCTGGCTCAATCTCCCACGTAACAAGACTGTTGCTGCTTGGTGCTACTGTGGTGTAGAGGTTTGAGCGTTGGACTACTGCTCTGGAGAACAGGGTTCAAATCCCTATTTGACCACGGAAACCCACTAGGTGATCTTGGGTAACTCACACTCTCTCAGTTTCAAAGGAAGGAAAAGACAACCACCTTCTGAGCAAATCTTGTCAAGAAACTCCCAAGATAGGTTTGCCCTAGGATTGTCATAGGTTGGAAATGACTTGAAGGCACACAAGAGCAACAATGTTCATGATGATGTCTGAAAGAGCAGTGAAAGACCAGTGATGGGTGTGCAAATGTCCATGTTTTGGCACTCTACCCAATGTGTTTCTTGACCTTCTAGTGTTCTTGGTTATGTGGACTCTTTTGCACACACAATTGTAAGTAAAGAGTAGTGACTATTCTTCAATTACCCATCAGCAGCCAAATTCTGTGCTCTGCTGAAAGAATAGTGCCCCACTCCCTTTCCCACCAAAGCCATGAGAATGAATGAACATTCATGCTTAAAAAAAAAAAAATAGTGGGAAACCACATAGAATTGACATCAAGAATGCATGTAAACTACAAAGGAAACTACAGAAACAATTGATACAATAAGGCTTGCTTTTATGGAACATCCCTGTGCAATTTTTAGGCGATTTAATCCAATTAAGTACAACCGGGCTTGCTTGTCATATTATTTCTGTTTCCTTTTCTCCAGCTAAATAGTTGAAATCATCATTGTATGTACAGTATAGATTTATTGATTAGTCAATTGACCATATCAAAGGAAATAACATCAAATGTTATAAAAATGAGATAACTAAAATATGGCGGAGTAAGGTAAATAAGCGAAAATAAGGTAAGGTATGATAAAATATGATAAGATGAAATAAAAAGAATAATGTAAAAGACTATAAGAAAATACCAAAACTTATAATAATAGGTTATCATCTTATCTTGTGATAAAGATGAAAATAGTAAAATACAGAGACAATACATATTCAGATTTATTCATCACCCTTGCATGCAACCCCAATATGTTCTATAAATTGTTTTCTCAGTTGGACAGCCCTATCTATAAACCTAGCAGTTCTAAGGACTACATATGTGTTAGTGCCCTGAAGGAAATAAGATAATTGTTTGTTAGGGTCCCAGTATTTTGTTCTGTCAAGTAGTGTCTGTATATACTGGGCCCTTAATGGGGCCTATAATTGACAGTTAAGGAGAACATGTGCAATGTCTTCTATTTCATATGGAAATCATCACTGAAATATGTTAGATGGGTACAAACATTTTAACATGCTAAGTCTCAGCAAACTCAATGCATTCCACAGATACCTGTATTTTATTCAGGTGGGCTTTGGTACCTTTTTAAAGGCACACCTCTCCTAACTTCTTCTAGGACAAGGTGTGTTAGATTGATTGTCAGCTTTTTAACAGCTCCAAGATTCATTAAAATCTATGAATGGGTGTTGAGTGTGGAGTGTTGGAGGTATAACATATAGTGGCAAAGGTAGAAGGACTACAACACTGAGCATTTTCCAGACAAGCACCCAGTGATATGCCTTGCCAGGTCCTAAACATCCAAAAGCACTTTTTAATATCCCTTCTTTTGTCAGACAGACAGAAGACCCCTGCTTTGGTTTTGACATCTCTTGAATCTGTCTTAATCAGCCTGAAACTCTTCTGGATTCAGGATTTCTCCATATCTGAAGCATATCCTTAGGTCCTATCATTACTGGTCCAAATGCATTGTGAAGCACATCCATTATTGCCCAACTGAAAGTAAACTTTGAAGAGCATTGAGTGTGTATGGAAACTCCAGGCTTGTTTGTGGACAGGATGCATAAAGGTACTGACAAGAAAGTGTGAATGATATGAATGAACAAGAAAGTGTGAATGATATTGTCCATGGACTTGCTTCTAAGACATTTTGCAGAATTCCATTGGGAAACCATATTCATAGCAGAGAAAAATATTTGGGCTTCCATGAAGGACTTTCTTGAGAGTACCAGATGGTCAGCATGGCATTTGTAAGAGAACAAAAATGCTGGGCATGTTCATAGAAGTGGATGCTCAGTAAAATTAAAATAAGGACAGGGCAAAAAAAAAAATGCCTCTTGAGGAAGGGTTCTAATTGCTAATATGCTGAACAAGATTTAGCCACAGTATATTAAGCATGGAAAAAAATATTCAAAAATATTTTAAAAGTGACCCAAGGACAGATTTTCACAAGTGTGGGAAAACCCTGATGAAGAGAATCCTAGACAGCCACGAATCGGTGCAGGTCAGGACTTCCTCCATGTGAAAAATGCACATAGACAGTGTCAGGATGGGGTGCGTCCATGCAGAAAATAAGATTTCTGCACATAAAACAAGTTTCCTGCACAGAAAACAGAGGGGAGAAAAAAACATTCATTTTGTTATAATAATTCCTCATCTGCAAACAGTTTTGGAAAATTTCACAACTTTCAATGACTTTTTTGTGGTGAGAGAAGAAATGGAAACATGGCTGCAAGAACAAAATTTGTGAAGATTCACATCCATGCAGTACACTGCACTCACACATCATTCATTCCGTGATAGCTGGGCCTGTGTTGCGTTTGTTTAACTCTCCCATTTAAACAAAATTAATAGGTTTTCAGAATGCATCTCTTGAGCCAGTTTATTCTTTTTAGTTTTCAGACAAACACTGAACATAACTTGACTCTGTCAAAGCTAGACTGTATTGTCATGTTTGCCCTCTTTTTCTTTCTTTTCTTTTTTATGTTTCCATCTAGAAGTATCCTTTGGAAAATAACAATGTCTTTAAGATCATTTTAATTTGTCTCTGAGCCAGGCTGGCTGATACAATGGAAGTTTAAAAAACAACAACAACTATGGAACAATAACCACTCAGGCTGAATAGAACACCACTTTCTGTGCACAAGTCCCCTTGAGATCAGTGGGGGTGTTTCAAATAGTAATTTGTTGTTGACAATTTCCATGAAAATATGTCTTTAGTAGAAAAGTCAAGGTCTTTGAGAAAGAACCTTCTTTTCTGAAGGAAGGTGGGTATAAAGATAGCCATCGCATAACATAATCAGCCTCTGAGGCCCTTTAAGTATTTCTGGACTGACTCCCAGCCCACAAAGGCTCCCAAGGCAATAAGCAAACACAAACAATTAAAGCAATACAAGGATTAAAACATTTAAAAAACACAACAAAATGCTGCTTAAAAATTCCTAAGAACAATCCTAAAATCCAGTTTTAAAACAGTTAAAACAAAGCGTTTTCAAACATTAAATGCCATGCAGAACAGCCTTGTTTTGATTGCCTGTCAAAAGCTTAAAAGAGATGGGGCCAGCCTAGCTTCCTTTGGTAAGGAGTAATACAACTGATGCGCTGCTACAGAGAAAGCTCTCTTCTATGTACCCACCAATCTAACATAATGAGATGCTGAGACATACAGCGTGGCCTCCTTCAAAGATTTCAAATTTCTGACAGGCTCATAGTAAGCAGGGTATATTGGAGATTTGTCATAGGATTGACCCATATGTAGCACATGGCCTGCCCTCCAACATCTGTGTTCTGTGCTTGACTGCTGTCCTCACGTGTGATGGAGGGCCACCAATTTGTATTCAGTTGCAAGTCCAATTGGCTTTTGTATGTAGAACTGTGGGGGGGAATATTTGCCTAAGATATCAGCATGTACTAGGGACAGGGTCTTTTCAGTAATTATCTTTATTTGGGAAGTCTTTCCCCAAATAAGTACATATTTCCCCATCTTCATCTGTTTACCATAAGAGTTTGTTTGATTCAAACCACATACCATTCAAAGTTTTGGGAGCTGCTCGCAGTTTCTTCTCTTCTTTTCTTTCATTTGTGTAGGTTGACTCTCTTTCTTTCTTTCTTTCTTTCTTTCTTTCTTTCTTTCTTTCTTTCTTTCTTTCTTTCCTTCTTTCCTTCTTTCTTTCCTTCTTTCTTTCTTTCTTTCTTTCTTTCTTTCTTTCTTTCTTTCTTGAAGTGAGCTTTATGTCCTTAATTACCTTTTGTAGCTACCCTAGAGGACTTTGCCCTAAAATGTGGCAACTTAGTATTTAACCTTTAAAAAAATCAGCTGTATGTTTTCCATGCATCTGTCCACAGTGGTTGATAATACACATTTTACCATGTGGCAGGGCATTAAAGGAAGAGCTGGTGATTTCAAGAATTTTAGTGATATCAAGATTCTCATTGAAATTATCTATTTCATTCCTCCTGAGACTCATTGTGAGATAAAGTACACCCAGAATCAGGAATCTGCCTAACTGCAAGACTTGTGACATACAAAAACATGCACATACTTTACAAACATGAAGGCTACAAATGCACAATGAAGTTCAAAAGAATGCACATGTGTACTTTGGTCAGTATGGATTTTGTACACAAATGTATACATTTGGAAAATGGCATAAAGAACTGTAGTATCCAAGAGAGGGTTTGGGACATGTAAGGACTGTCTGGTTGTTTTCTGATAGTCAGACACATAACAGTAACATACTGATAATCAGACCCATAACATTTTGGTTGTCAGACACATGATGACAAAGCTGATGAAGTTCCAGGGGATGCCTATATTGTTGTGTATCTGGAAAATAGCCAGATGTTCCTTGGATGCTTCTTGCCATCTCCCAGCCATTGTATGACTATCTTGGAGGGGCAGGGAGCAGCAGGAAAATGTGAAGTTTTTGGGGGAGGCCTGGTTGTTGCAGAGGAATATCATGAAGTCCTCTTTCCACAACAACAACAAAGACATAACACAGGCATAGGCTGGACTTATGTCTGTGGATCTCACTAACAGGATGCCAGCCAAAGTCTTTTAACCTGATACAATGAAAGAATAGGGTAGGAATGTAGGAAAAGTTTGAAGAAATGCAGTGAAATCAAGACAGAGAGCTCTTCACATCCCTAAACAGGGGGTCACACAAGTGGTGGACCTTTCAGTGGGATAAAGTTTTTTGAAAACAATCTTCCAAGCTTTGGGACTTCAGCCATGATCCTTTTTAAAGTAACATGAAAAGCAGAAAATGCTTGGAGATCATCTATCAAGGAAGCTGCTGTTCTCTCTAAGTGGCCTATTTATCTCCCAATTTGACTTCTTAAACTGATAAAATTGTCAGATGTGGTGGGGGATTCATCTTAAAAATCCCACTCAGACTCCTTCAAAAAACTTGTTCTGAAGTAAAAGGGAATTGCAATAAGATATCTTGCCAGAGGTACTGATTTATAATATCTGGTGAAGAGAACTGCAACCATTTCTCTTCTCAAGTTATTCAACAGGCTGAATCTGAAAGGTTTTAAAGTTTAAACTTCTGGATTGGTCACTTGGAAAATGTTCCATATATTATTCTATGGCTTCAGGGATGTTGTTGTGCTCCCCTGAGATGGTGGAATTCATCAGCCTAAATCTAGTCCAGCTACTAGATGCAGGAGGCCGACAGTTTCTGAGTTACATTAGGAGACTCCAGCAGGTTTGTTGCTCTACACTGATGATTGATGACAAAAAAGATGCATACTTCATTGGGAGGAGAAAGAATTTTCTTACAGTTTCTTAATGCTTTCCTCATACATTGAAGTGAGCACTAAGTGTGTATGGATCAGATTTTAATGCAACTGACAGAGATTAGTTACTGGGGCTGATTGCTGCTTCTTGCCCAAAGTACAGTGTGGCGTGGACATCAAACCAAGTCACATCTGGTGGCTTCCAAGTCAATGGAATAGTGAATCCACTTTAAGGTTCAGTCCAAATTTTAAGTCAGGGGCAATGACCTGTGGAAGACTAGGGAGATTCATTAGGCCCCCAGGAGACCTTGGAGGATGGCACCCTGACCAAACCCCCATAAAAAAACCCCAAATGTCCACACACCGCTTAGAGTGCGCTGGAGTGCTTTGTTCTTAGGCTCCCCACAGGATGATATTATGCCCCAAAGAGGTCTAGTTTAACAAAAGGAAATGAGCGAAAGTCATTTCCTGTTTACTTCCTGTTTTTCTCAAAACAGGCCTCTAAATGTCCAAGAGGGCACAAAAAAACATGACAGAAGTGTCCCTATGCTATCTAGAGGGCATTTGGGGGCACAAAATTACAAAAAAAGGGGGGTATGGTGGGGCTGGGGGTGCATAAAAACAGCCCAAGAAGCAGTGTGGACTTCACACATTGCATTTTGCCCCTCCCTCACCTTAAAGAAAATATCCAAGATGCACCACCCAAAACAGTTTCATTCCATTGAATGATTTCTTTAGAGTTTAGAGTAAAACTCAGAATGGCTTCACCATCCCACTGATATGGAAATCATAACTGATCAAAGCCTTCTATGCTATGTAGCCCAGTTTCTTATGTCCTTCCCGTTAAGCCACGTGTCAGCTCTATTCTAAAGGTTAGTTATTCAGTGAAGTTCAGAATAGGTTGAGCCAACCTATACGCTACTATGTAGCATATGCCATGTGCTACCATGTAGGATTATAGATATGGGATATGGCCAGAATCCTATCTTACTCTTGCATCTTTTTTCCTATTCATACGGTTTCACATTTTCTTTCCCCTGCTCCCATAGTGGTTGCCTTCACTTTGCAGTCACGGGAGCAGCGGTGCATGAGCATAACTGTGGCACTAGAGGTTGTGCATTTTCATCTAGTCTGTAACTTTTTGTGCTGTATTCATCATTACAGTGGAATTTATACGCTGAACCCACCAACCAGATATTAGCGCCCAACAAGCCTTCTATAAATATGGCCCTTTCTGCAAGATGACGCTCTCGCACATCATCCTGTCACAATCCCAGCAGCGTCTCTGCCTGGATGGGAGTGTATCCCCAGCACACCTCTCCACACCTGGCCAGCTGCCTGCAGAAGGGAGCAGGAGGGACACGCCCCTTCCTTCCACACTGGAGCTGGCCTTCTTCCTATGCTGCAGTGGGGAAGGAAGTGGGTGATCATGCTTCTGGCCCTTCTGCATGGCCAGCTGTGATGGAAGGATTACATGATCAAGGGTCATTGACAGAATTTTTCCATCATTGATATACCCCACGATCGTGCCAGCTGGTGATGCAAGAAGGGCAGGAGTGTGACTTGCTCCCTTTTTGCATGGCATTTCCGATGCGAAAGGG
Organism: Cyclura pinguis; assembly: GCA_030412105.1. Taxonomy (NCBI): domain Eukaryota; kingdom Metazoa; phylum Chordata; class Lepidosauria; order Squamata; family Iguanidae; genus Cyclura; species Cyclura pinguis. The sequence goes on from CM059599.1 coordinate 208,527,841, forward strand.
CCTCTTGAGAGTCGCGCAAATGTGAGGAGTGGTCCACACGATGCACTCACATTTGGGCAACACTCCAGGGCCTGACATGGACTGCACATGTATTTTTTCGTTTTTGGCTTGAAGCCGAAAATGCTGCGCAGTAGCACATTGCTCCGGGGCCCCAAGCACACTTACCTTGCATGCAGAGCCTCAGGAGCTGGGCCGGTCGCGCTTCCTGTCTCAGTGCAACCTGGGAAGGTCCCAGGTTGCACTACAAAAGGAAGAGGCGGGGCTCTCGCACGAACTCGTGCAGAGCTGAACGACCCCGGATGCAAGAGCCTCTCTCTGGAGGCTGCTTCCGCGAGCACCACACCCCAGCACCAAAAATGGGTGAATCGCGGAAAGGGTAATCATCATGCGGAAGCGTCATTGGAGTCCCACTCCTCTTGCATCCTCATGCCAGGAGGATACCATTCTGTGAAAAGGGCCTATTCCTCAACTGTACAGTGGTGACTAGGAATAGGAACTGCAGATACTCCTTGCAGAACTGCAGTATTCCTTGATATCAAGGAAGAGTGATATGCTATGTGAACAGTATTTCCTCTTTCATTGGATCCACAAAAAAAAGTGTGAATATGATGTCTGTTTGAATACACTGCACTACTTTAGAATACAATTGCCATGACAAATTACACATTGGTACCACATAACAGAACCTTGGCCCTTTCCGCATCCTACGTTTTCTCAGCACTGGGGTGCAGTGCTCGCTCGAGCAGCCTCTTGTGAGAGGCCCTCGCATCCAGGTTTCTTCAGCTCTGCACAAGCTTCCTGCTCATGTGAGAGGTCCACCTCTTCCTTTCGCAGTGCAGCCTGGGACCTTCCCAGGCTGCACTGAGACAGGAAGCACGACCAGCCTGGCTCCTGAGTCTCTGCATGCAAAGTAAGTGTCCGCGGGGCCTGGGAGCAATGCACAACAGCGCACTATTTTTGGCTTAAAGCCAAAAATGAAAAAGTGCGCAAGCGGTGCCTGCCAGGCCCTGGAGCGTCGCACAAATGTGAGTGCGTCATGTGGACTGCTCCTCACATTTGCGCGACGCTTGAGGGGCCCTTTTGCATGGAAAATGCCATGCGAAAAGGGCCTAAGAGCTTACATTGTCAGATATGCCAGCATTATGTATAGTTACCTTGCAATGTATACCGCAATACAGTGCAAATGCTGTGTTACTCAACAAGCTGTGATTTTCACCATCCAAGTCTACTCTTGGGCCTTGTGTCCTTAGGGCTAGCCCATGGTATTTTGCTGTCTGAAGCAGAACAAAAAACCTAATCCAAGTCAAAATGCATAGCACCCAAAGTCAGACATCTTATTTTGGTGCTTGAGAAAAAAAAACTCTTAAGTATCTTTCCCCACCTTTGGCAGTAAAAAGGAAGGAAGGAAGGAAGGAAGGAAGGAAGGAAGGAAGGAAGGAAGGAAGGAAGGAAGGAAGGAAGGAAGGAAGGAAGGAAGGAAGAATAAAATAACACCAGAGCAAATAAATATACAACAACAACCCAGCCAAAAACACTGGGAATCAGAAAGTCCTTGCTAATTTATTGTGAATCTCCTAGAGATATACCATAATACTCTGATCTATTTTTTTGCTTACCCCTAATATATATGCTGGAATACAATTATCACCTAATTCCTAACCTGTATAATCTATGATCAGGTAGAGAACAGAGTACTTTTTGAAATGCACAGGGAACATTCAAAGGGAGGAACATTCCTGAAGTTGAATTTTTTAAAAAGCTTTTCTCAGATCTCATCTGTCAGGCTACTAAAGAGACTTTTCTGGTTCCTACTACACCATTAATATCACCCTCTATTTATGCTTTTGGACAGTCAGTGATACCCTAACATTTCATCTTCAGGAAACTTTAAGTAGGGTTGACTTTATTCCTTGAGAAATGGATCATTTCAGCTCTAATCACAGCCCATCTGAAGGAGAAATCTTATTAGAGTCAATTGTCTCATGGTGTACCCACATTAGGAATATGTGTGATGCATTAGGCAGAGCCAGAGAATGTTATTTTTGAACAATTAAACCAAAATAGTTTTTGAGGAATTTTTTTAAAGACAGATAAATTGTTTTCTTTAATAATGGAAGAAGAAAACACTGTTCTTGTGCTATGAAGCAAATATACTCTGCAGCATGCAGTCATTTTCTAAAAAGCTTTTTACCCGTCGTCGTTCTAATTAGCTGAAAATTGAAGGCATGCTCTTTAGTCATATTATTAAGTTGTAATGGAACAAAAGAGGTAACTGTGGGTAACTGTAAAGTCATTAGCAACTTGAAAGAATTCCTATAAAAGGCTTCCAAGTCCTTCAGCAAACAGTTTCTCTTCTATAGGTAGTGTTTTATTATCTAATAAGCAGAACATTGGAAGACCAATAGGATCGTCAACTGTGTGTACATACAGGATTATAATAAAAGTGACACTAGCCGTTAATAAGGGTGGCAGTACACCAAGTAGGGAAAAGAGGAACCAACTACAGTCTCCTATTGACAGTGATTCAAACAGAATAGCATGGATTGCACATCATGAACCATCTCTTAAGTATTTGAACAGAGAGGAGTGAGAATTTAATTCCAGCTCCTTTTTCATAAGGCATTTCCCAATTTTGCAAATGTCTTCATAATTGAGATGGAAAGACATGGAAACTTGTAAAATTAGCTTTGGGAGAAACTGAAACTGTCCATTCAGGCCCAGGGCTTTGAATAGTTAGAAGTCTGGGCTTGAATCTCTTTATAACCAACCATGGCCCTTTTTGCACAGCTTTTGCCATGCGAAAGAGGGTCTCGAACGTCATGTGATTGCGAGGAGTGATCTGCACGATGCACTCACAATCGCACTCCACTCCAGGAACCGGCAGGGGCTGATTGCGCACCTTTTCATTTTCGGCTAGAAGCAGAAAATGGTGCACAATGGCACATTGCTCCTGGGCCCCGCATGCACTTACCTGGTGTGCGGAGCCTCTGGAGCTGGGCCAGTCATGCTTCCTGCCCCAGTGCACTGTGGAAGGAAGAGGTGGGGCTCTTGAGCGAGCATGCAGCTCGTGTAGAGCTGAAGCAGCAGGGAAAGGAGAGCCTCTCGGCAGAGGCTGCTCACGCGATCCCCCCACCCCAGCACGAGAACAAGGTAAGGTGCAGAAAGGGCCCATATTAGGCATGAATTAGAGATGTCACATATTTTTGAAGGGTTGAGGGATGTGGAGATTCCTCATCTTTACCACTTATACAGCAAGCAGATTCCATGACAGGATTGGCTGTGCCTATTGAACATGAGCAGCACAAATGAGGGAGAATTCAGAGGAGGGTGACCAAAATGGTGAAGGATGTGGAAGCCATGCCATCTGAAGAGTGGCTTAGGGAGATGGGTATGTTTAGTCTGCAGAAGAGAAGGTTAAGAGGGGATATGATAACCATGTTTAAATGTTTGACGGGATGTCATGTCGAGGAGGGAGCGGGCTTGTTTTCTGCTGCTCCGAAGACTAGGGCCCTTTTCGCATGGCATTTTCCATGAGAAAGAGGGCCTGGAGCATCGCACAATTGTGAGGAGCGATCTGCACGATGCACTCGCAATCATGCAATGCTCCAGCGGCCAGCAGACGCTGATCGGACATCTTTTCATTTTTGGCTAGAAGCTGAAAATGGTGCTTGATTGCGCATTGCTCCTGGGCCCTGCGCGCACTTACCTGGCATGCAGAGCCTCCGGAGCCGCACCAACCGTGCTTCCTGCCCCAGTGCAGCCTGGGAAACTCCCAGGCTGCTCTGCGGAAGGAAAAGGCAGGGCTCTCACACAAGCAGGCAGCTCATGCAGTACCGAAGGACCCCGGATGCAAGACTGCTCACGCGATCTCCGCACCCCAGCGCCAGAAGACGGTAACATGTGGAAAGGGTCTAGGACAAGGAACAGTGGATTCTAGCTGCAGGAAAGGAGATTTCACCTGAACCTCAGAAAGAACTTCCTGACAGACAGGGCTATGCAGCAGTGGAATATGCTGCCTTGGAGTATGGTGGAGTCTCCTTCTTTGGAGGTTTTTAAGCAGAGGCTGGATGGCCATCTGTTGGGAATGCTTTCATGAGTGTTCCTGCATAGCAGGGGGTTGGACTTAATGGCCCCTGTGGTATCTACCAAATCTATGATTCTATGATTCTATATCTGGAAAATGAGATTTTGGCTAAGAGGAAGAACCTTAATTCAACTCTCCCAGATTTGCCTTCTCCTGCATTCTGTTAAAAAAAAACAACAACTCAGCTTCTTTCTACCCTGAACAGGAAGAAATTTGTGGGTTTTGAGGAAATTCTTATTAAAAACAAACTGAAATAAAATTATTTCCTGTTTGCAAAGTCATAGCTCTTTCACTGCATAGAGGAAAAGACCTTGAAAGATGGGCTTGTCATAAACGTTTTATTGACTTGGTTGGATCCGAAACCTCTTCTAGCCTGACAGGTTCCAAGTAAAAATGATTTGAAATAATACCAACTTATAAAGCACACAATTCCACATGCACGTGCACACATTGAAACTTCTGTTTATATATCCACAAGGATGCTTTAAAATGTACTACTCATGTCATGTGTGTTGGAGGACCTGGAGATACTGTTAGAGTGAGAGTTTCATAGATGTGGATAGCAAAACAAGACCAGACCTCAGGTCTTGGCCATCCATCAAAACTCTCTAAAGTTTTCCTTTTCCATGTGAACACTAGTCACACAAGTCCTCCTGGATCTATGACACATACATAAACCTAAGTTCTTCCTGTTTCTCTGTTGATGGAAAGTGTTGACTATCCTAAAATTAAGAAGTAAAGTCTATATTAACGGAAGTCCAGTAACACACAAAATGTTCAAAGGAAGGTTATGTTACTGTGGTGTTTAGTCCAAGCCCGAGGTCTACTAAATATGATTTTATATCAAAGAATTGGCCATTCCAAACTGCTCCCCGCCATGTGCTTGCGAGGGCCCCGGACAAACACGCACATGGACACGGCCAAACAAGCTGAAAAATACAAAACAAATCCAGGCAAGCCAGTAATTTTCCGACACGCAGCTTCAGGAGACCTCCAGGCAAGTACACTTTAAATCTACATTAAATATGCACGAAGCATACAAAGGATTCTCTGCCCCAAACAGGCAGCTTGACGAGATTAGTGCTTCTGACTACTCGACTGTCAAGCACTCTCCATTTGCATACTGTCTGTGCTATTGACAGCGCAGTCAAAATCCAATCATGGTAAAAACTGACCTTTCAGAGGCTTTGTCTCCAACCCAAAACCCATTGTTTTCCCCTTGAACGGACTACCCTACAGGCACATTTTCCCCTATAAGAACCCCTGATTTTGAGTGCTTCTTCGGATCGCTCTTGGCTTCCATACCACCTTGCTACTGCTCCGTTCGCCGAGCCTTCCCCTCAGCTTCCGCGTGCTGAGAACCTCTGCTCCAACAGACTTTCTTCAGACTACCCGGGCTACAGGATCAGGTGTCGTATTCCCCCAAAAATCCTCCTTAAAATCCCCTATGTACTTTCCTCCCTTTATTTTCTTAGGTCTGTGTGTGTGAGTACGCATGTGTGCAGTATTTCTTAGTTCTGTGTGAGTGAGCATGCAAGTGCACTGTGACTTTACAAATAAGAGAACAAAATTGGAACTTTAGTGTGTCTTGGTCTTGACTCGGCCTGACCCCGTAAACATTGGGTAAAAGATCTCGCTAGGTTACCCTGCCTCTCGTAGTGCTATAGCTTGTGCTCTGGCTAATTCCCATTCCCCATTATTTATAGCACATTGAGGTGTCCCCCAAGGGACCCCAGAAATCAGGGTAACAGTTAATTATCAATTAATTAAATAATTTATGTAGCCATGCCTGACTATCTGCCTCACCGTTTAACAAAAGTAAAGTCCTGATGGTTGTTTTACTTATGAGTCTTCTGCACACTGCAGCTTGGGGTAAACAAGTACAGAGGGTATGTCAGCCATTTTTTGTCACTTCTATTTTTGACATCATTTGGATACTTTTCATGCTTTGGGAGGGAGTATTTGGAGTTTTGGCACATTCCTTACTACATGCCACTCAGGAGGCCTTCAAGAGTGACTTTTTGCTAATGTGGGAAAGATTTCTCTCTCTGCCCCTCACCACCAATTGATGGCCTGGGGGTTGAGAGAGCTTTGGGAGATCTGGGGAAGCATAAAAGAGGCTCTGGAAATCATATCTGCCCCACAGGCTGTAATTTTCCTGCTCCTCTTGTGGATTAAAAACCACATAGGGTCTTCAATGATAACCTTACTGGACACAGAGATCTTTTTAAAAAAACAGATTTCCTCCATGCTAGAGGACAAGGTGCATAGAAATACTACAAAACCATTCTCAATATATTCCAAGGGCTCAAAGAAGACATGGTTGAGAGCTCTAAATATATAGGTTGAGCAGTGGGATGTGGTCCTCAAGGTGGGAAAACTAAAAACCCGGAAAAATCCTTATGCAGTTGGACAGCTTGGAAAATATCATTTTCTTCCTGTTCCCCTCCTACACGCATATACATCCTTAAGATGGCAATGGCAAATGACAGTAAATGTGCATGAGAACAGAGCCTCCCCCCCCCACGGCATGTGCTTGCTAACAGCATGTTAGAGTGCAGGAGCCTTTTCACACTACAACGTTTATTACTAAACTTTGAGAATCAGTACCACAAGATACAGTGATGGCCACAAACCTGAATGGCTTGAGGTTACTCATGGTTGCAAGTCACAAAGGCCATGAAACACTTCCCGTGTCAGTGTGCCTCTCAATACCAGTTGCTGGAGAACATGATTGGGAGTGTGCTATCCTGGTCTTTCATGTGCTGGGGCCTTTTCACACTACACAGTTCTATCACTATGATTCCACTTTACCAGCCATGGCAGCATCCTATGGAATCCTGGGGCTTTCTGTTTGGTTAAAGGCATCAGAGAAGCTCTCTGGCTAAGGATTGTGAATGCCCCTCCCTCAACAGCCACATCCAAAATTCCACAGGATGTTAACATGGCAGTTAAAGTGGAATCATAGGCCCTTTCCACAGGACATCGTCGTCCTGCACTGGGGACAGGAGAAGGATAGCACCCAGGCGACAGTTCTGCATGATGCTGTCCAGGTCCTGTCCTTCTCCCATCCCAAGGCAGCACAATCTTGGCCAATGACCAGCAATCGCACAGCCCTCCCACTGCCTGCCTACACTTAGCTGGTGTACGGAGGTTCTAGAAGCACAATGGCTGCACTTCCTGCCCCAATGCAACCTGGGACAGTACCCGGCTGTGCTGCAAAAGGAAGAGGAGGCATCATCGCTCTTCCTCCATTTGTGAAAGCAGCCAGTGTGGAGGGGAGTGCTCCTGTCACTCTTCCCTCCTGGCAAAGACAACACTGGCACCCACCCTGAATGCCTCTGGAACACGATAAGCTGTGGAAAGGGCCATAGTGTTGTTATTGCATCATGTGAATGGGCCCTTGGAAAAAAATGGGAGATGCTGTTCTTCCACCAGGTCCACCTTTAGTTAGACTAAAGTAACAGCATGGATTCCTACTCCCACATGCAATACAGACCAGAGTCATAGGCCCTTTTCGCATGGCATTTTCCATGTGAAAGGGCCCCTCAAGCATCACGCAAATGTGAGGAGCAGTCCACATGACGCACTCACATTTGCACGATACTCCAGGGCCTGGTAGGTACTGCTCGCACACTTTTTCATTTTCGTCTTTAAGCCGAAAATGGTTCGCGGTTGTGCATTGCTCCCAGGCCCTGCGCGCACTTATCTTGCATGCGGAGCTTCAGGAGCTGGGCCTGTCGTGCTTCCTGTCTCAGTGCAGCCTGGGAGGGTCCTAGGCTGCACTGCAGAAGGAAGAGGTGGGGCTCTCGCATGAGCAGGAAGCTCGTGCGGAGCTGAAGAAACCTGGATGCAAGGGCCTCTCACAAGAGGCTGCTTGCTCGACCACCGCACCCCAACGCCGAGAAAAGGTAGGATGTGGAAAGGGCCTTAGTTGCACACTGGGATGTTGATTGGATGGGCAGCCACCTTGCTACCTGGGCCAAAGCCTGGAAGTTGTTTCTCTTCTCTGTGTTATCACCTGTGGATTTGCTACAGCACAAACATAACTTTAGGACCACATCACTAAAACACACAGTTACTGCTTTTCAGGAGAAGGGGAAGGGGAGAGAAAGAAAACATGCTCTTTGTCTACCCATTAACTTTTTCCTGCTTTCCTCCCTGTTCCTGTCTTTTTTGTCGAAGCCTAGAAGACCACACGAAAGACTGCATGGCAGAGCATGAAAGGAACATTCTGATAAGAGCTTCACATTGTGACCTGGAGAAAGTGAGGCTGAACGTAAAACAAGAAAAGAGAGATCATAATGACAGATTTTATTTTGTCACTAAGAGTCCCTTGAAGTTGCTCATTAATCTTTTAGACAAATCTGCCATGTTAAAGCACAGCTTTGGAATAATAAAATGTCGCCAAGCAAAGAACGAGAAGAAAGTTGAGCTTTTCAGAAAATGATCTTTAGGGGCCAGCCTGAGATGTATTACTGCCTGAAGCAGAGTAACAAACTGTACCACTCCCTCTCCAAAGTTATGCTACATATTATCCGAAGCCAGGTAATGCGATAATACTGATTTAAGAACCAACAGTTTACTCAATTTTCATGATGCCCAAAATATGGTACCTCAGATAGATGCTTCAGTCTGTCTAATAGTGGAGCTGGGCCTTTGTAGTAAAGATTTGCACCCAATAGATGGCTGGGTTATATATTCCAGCTGCTGGTATACAGCAAGTCTTTCTTATAGTGAAATCCATGGATAAGCAAGACTCAAATAGTCCAGTGTTAGGTCTGAATATAAATTTAGTTTTTAGAACAATACATTTTTGGAAATGTAACCAATCAGACTAATGCCAATACCTGACAATAGAACTTCCTGTTATTTTTTTATATGCTTGTTATTTTAATCTTTCCCTTTATATGCTTCCTTTTTCATCTACATCGTACTATTTAGTTTTCGTTTGGGTAGTAGTGGTCCATAGCGCCTTATACTTTTTCTTTGTTTTTATCACTCACCCATTATCTCTGCATTTCCAATCACATGGTCAAAATTCTTCATTCTACAGTTTTGATAAGACAGGAGAAAAAAATAAATGGTTGAGGGCAGGTTTCTTTTGGGTGTTCTCCTTTACCTCCCCAAAGACTTCTTTCAGAGTGGCTCCCTCATGTAACCACATGAAAGTGCTATTGGAGACTTTTAAGCAGTACAGTGTTTCCTGTGGGAACTATTTACTGGTGATATTGGCTTGAGAATCAACACACACAAACCACAATAGTGTAGAAGCCATCTGTTTTTATGTAACAACAATAAATGTTAGCTTTGCTCAAGATGGGTGGGCATCTCCTGGGATGACATCCTGAGAGATATGCAAGATAATATAAAGCACAAGGGGCAGAGTGTGCTCATGCTCTCGCTCTCTCTCTGTCTCCCTCTCGCTTTCTCGCTCTCTCTCTCTCTCTCTCTCTGTGTGTGTGTCCACAGAAAGTAGCTTCATCAATACTTTTGAAATAGCCAAGCTAGGTGAAATCACATCATGATGGGGAAGTATTGTGTATATGTATATACACATACACACACCCAAGTGCTACTTCTTCATGATGTGATCCCACCTAACTTGACTATTTCAAAACTATCGATGAGACTACTTTATGTGGATCTTTCCCACTGAAAAGGTATCTTCCTTCTAAGCTGCTGATCAGGAGGGAGAAAGACCAAGTAAAAATTTCCAGCCACTTTCTGGGCTGAAATATGCACAAGTATTCTGCAACACTGTCGAATTGTACTTCTGGAATAACTTTCATGAGGCTGGGCCAAAAGGAAGCGAGGAAAGTGACAAATATTCTTCAGTTACAAGGCCATTATGCTAAATCAACCTTTCCCAACCTGCAAGCCTCTCCAGATGCATCACATTTGGACTACAGCTTCCATGACAGCTTCCAATATGGCAACCGTGCTGGCTAGGATGTTGAGAATTGTGGTCCAACACATATGGAGGAGACTAGATTGGGGAAAGCTGTATTAGGTAACCATCAAAATTCAATGGACACAATCTACCAAAAATAACCAGCCACTGTGTAAGGTACTAGAATGGTTATAAATGTGGGGAGAACTCTTCTCTAGTTGCAGCTGGCTTTTTGTTCAGTTGTTCTGTATGAGTGGAGGCGTTTGTGTGTACATATGCATGTGTACTGAAGGAGTTAACAAACAGAACTGAAAATATGAAATGAGCAAAATGTTTTGGCTTCCACCTTCTTTAGTTGCTAAGGATGAGACTGACCTGCATTCAAGGTAGCAGTTTAGAATCCATGAAACCATGTGGTGTTAGGATCTTAAGTCTGTGAATCCAGAAATTCTCCTTTTTGTCCAAAACACCTGAAGGAGATCGTACTTCATTACCAAACAGAGACAAATCAGAGAGTCTATGATGTTCAGAGCTGAAAGACTTCCCTGCTGGTTGCTCCAGCTTCCTGGTCAGGATCGCAGATTTGTGATTCCTGAAGCACATATTCAACTCTGTGGTTGCTTTCCCCTCATACTGCAGATGACATCTTGTATGTCTACATTCAATCACATAAATAAGATTGCAGGGCCAGCAAATGATGTGTTGTTTAATATAAAAATTCCAGCTCATCACTGCGCTCCTGAAAGTGACAGTCTGCTTATGATACTTACAGGTGATGCAAACTATAAACACATACACACACACCTTTAAAAAAAGAATGAATGAAAATGAAAATTTAAAAAAATATTAGACTAGACTAACTTTATTTTATGTATGAATTTATTTATTTATTTATTAAAATATTTATATCCCTCCCTATATCAAAGATCTCAGGATGGCTTATTGAAAGTATTAATATGGGTGTTGTGGCATGCCTTCCAGTTGTTTGCAACTTACAGTGACCCTAAGGTGAATCTATGATGGGGTTTTCTTGACAAGGCTTGTTCAGAGGGGATTTTGCCTCTGCCTTCCTCTGAAGCTGGGAGAATATGACTTGCCCAGGGTTACCCAGTGGGTTTTTATGGCCGAGCAAGGATTTGAATCCTGATCCCCAGAATCAGAACCCAAGAGTCAAATCACTGCACCAAACTGGCTTCTATTAAAACAAGTTACACAACTTAAAACAATAATTAAATAAACCAAAAAATACTAAAATTCATAAAATAGATTTTTAAAGTGTTTAAAATTGTGTACAGCATATTTGAGAAGAGATAATGAGGCCCAGAAGCTCTGATGAGCAGCCAGAGTTTAATTTGGTATCTAAATGATATGAGCTGTTGGTGCAGTGGAGCCTCAGTGGCAGGGGCGGGCACCTCACAACTGGGGTGCCACGGCTTTAGATTAACTTTAAAATGTTAATGTAATATTTCTTACGTTTTGGTTTCCTTTTCCTCTTTTTTGACACTTGACTTTGCTGCGTAATATACAGCGCATGCCCATTTGAGATCCGGAAACTATGGCTCTTCAGATGCTATTCAAATCCAGATCCATCATCCCAACCAGTACAGTGGGTAGTTCTAAATTTTAGATTGTGCAGGATTTTGATATGTGATATACAAATTCTACAAATTCATAGCGCCCCCCCCCAATAGGTTAATTTGTTGTTGATGATGTGTGACTTCAAGCCATTTCTGAATTATAGAGACCCTAAGGTGAGCCAATCACAGGGTTTTCTGGGTCTCAGGTTGTGTGACATGCCCAATCAGTTTCCATGGCTGAGTGGGGAATTGAATCCTGGTCTCCAGGGTCATAGTCCAATGTTCAAGCCACTACACCATGCTGGTTGTCTAGTTAGTTTACTCATACCTAAACCATACTATCTTCATTGGAAGTTCCCTCTCAGTTAAATCCACACAGGAAGGCACTGTAATTCATGTGTAAGGAGGTGGAAATTATGTGGCCCTCTAGATGTCATTGTGGACTGCAGTTCCTAGCATTTCTCACCATTGGCTTGGTTGGCTTGGTCTGACTGGAATTGTTCTCCAAACGATACCTGGAGGGCCACACGATCTCCGCCAATGATTTGTACCAGTGAGGAACGATATTGACAACACAAATGATTTAGCCTAAGGTGACTCGGCAGACGTGAAGCCCCTACAGATGGCAGCCACCCGCCATTCCATCTTCCAAAAGGAAATCTGATTAATGAGGAGAAAGTAACAGAGAAGTCACAACATGTCTTACAAAAACTGAATTAGTAAGAGAGTGTTTGTTCTGTTGCTCCAGAGATCAGGCAGGAAAGGGAACTTGTCAATCTGATTTGTTCAGGCAAAGAAAGTTCAGCATGTCTTGTCATTTTGTCAAGATTTTGCTGGGTTTTTTTTTCCAGAGTTATGGGGTTTTGTTTTCTTTTTATATCGGAGTCATTCAAGCCGTGCACTCTCCATACGTAAGGAGTCTCTTTTTTTTCCTGAAGACTAAATATAAAATGGCAAATGACATGATAGCACTGCCAGGCATGTCAAGCAGTGGAAGAAATACTAAAACAAAGATACTGGCTGAGATCCAAGGAGCTTCTTCAGCTGGTTGTCTTCCACTCACAGGAGAGTATTTCATTTATTCAAGCCGTTTGCAGGAGAAACTTATGACAGTAAAATAAAGCTAAATCTAAAAATTTTGCTTCAGATATGCAAACATTTCACACCAGTCAACTCTAGTTGTGTTATGTGGGGGGAGAGTACCCTTGCACCATCGCATTTGTTCCCCTTCTCTAAGCAGGGTCAGAACCTCTCTGGCATGAGCTTGGAGAAAGACAGTGAACATGGCTGACAACACTTTGGGGTTATTCTAAGGGCAGCAGTTTGGCATGAAGTCTGAACTGGTACTCTTCTGGCTCCACTGAGGCTATCATCTGCCACACATCACATTTAAAGGCCTTTTCACACTACACAGGTATAGCACTATGATTCCCCTGTAACTGTTATGGCTGCATCCTAAGGAATCCTGGACTTTGTAGTTTGGTCAGAAGCACTAGAAGAGCTCCTTGGCAGAGGAGTCTAAAAGTACCTCTCTAAACTACCAATCCCAGGATTCCATAGGAGGTAGCCATGGCAATTAAAGAGAAATCACAGTGCTATATCTGTGTAGTGTGAAAGGGTCTTAGATTAAATGTGCCTAGTACATCCATCTACAACCCAGTTGGCTGTAGATATACAACATAACAGATATTTTCACCACACAGAGGCAACTTATTCTGCATCTGAAATTAAAATCCTTCAGCATCCTCTCTCTCTGTCTCTCTCTCTCTCTCTCTCTGAAAAAAAACTATAGCAAAATCTCTTTCCATAAAGCTATACTGTATAAACCAATATATAAAACAAAATATTAACTCACCATCTCTAGAAATACTGACAATACAGTCTTGGGGTTAAATTTACTTTAACAGGAAGGTTGGCCTTTAAAAAGAAACTATGCCTTTATTAAGACTTTTGCTTTTCCAATAAAGCAATATAGTTGTGCATGAGTTACTGGAGTCAGTTACATGCCACAGTGTAAAGTTCAAAATAACGAAATTAACATACACACAATGTAATTACATCATTTACAAACATATGCAATAATCATGGATTGAGAATGACCAGTTATAGGAGTTCTCAGAAGATCTTGCATAAGCAAACAAAGCACCACCACCATATTGCACAACTGCATGGGTAGGATGGGCAATAAAACTGCATGAGTAGGAGACACTTGATTTTAACAATTCTCTGCCATTGTGTCAGCTTCATAAAAGGCATCTGCCCCTTCTTTGGGTAGCAGAAGTGGCAAGCTGAGGCTGCCTTTCTCAACATTCCAGGCAATCTGACTTTATATATAGGTTCATCAGACAGTAGAGATACAAATACCTGTCAGTCTCAATTTCATTCTTTCTCCAAATCCTATCTGCACTTTCTTTCCATCTTTCTTTCATATCTGGTGGCAAGGTTTGATGTTGCTGAGTTTTGCATGAAATTTGCACACTTTTTAACATATTGTTCCTTAAGTGCGCATTTCTTTGTGCATTTTACCAAAATTATGCACATTTTCCCATCAACTAGAAATATCTGTGCATAGTTATCCCATTGTGTATCTCTATCCATTTGCTTTTTATATTGTTCACATTATTGTATCTGCACTTTATTCCTATGCTCTAAACCCAGGTCTACAAGGAAAAGAGAAACTTTGGGATGTTCAAGTCATCCTGAGTTCACCATGAGTTCAATTTCTAGGGCCCTGGTGGCACAGTGGTTAAATGCCAGTACTGCAGCCACAATGTTGTGAGTTCGATCCCGCAGGGCTCCAGGTTGACTCAGCCTTCCATCCTTCCATAGATCAGTAAAATGAGTATCCAGCTGTTGGGTGCAATTAGCTAAAAACTGCTGTAAACTGCTTAGGGAGTGCTTAGCACTGATAAGCAGTATAGAAATGTAACTGCTACTGCTATTGCTATTTAGTGCTGTTCTACGTGTGATTTTTGAGTCTCCCCAGTCACTCCAGTAGTGGTAGGCTGTAAAAACATCTATTTTTCAATAAATTAAAGAAAGAGGTGAGAGCTTGAAACACTATGAAGCAAATCAGATTTCATCATGACTGGAGACAGCCTGGAACATGGACTGGCAGGATTTTTTTTTTCAGTGCTGCCAAGATTCATTTGACTCCGGCTATCCATGGAGACATTGCCACAGAAGCCATCTTTCTGCGCAGGATTAAAGGTCAGCCCTTGGAAACCTCCCAGGTCAGGAAAGATTAAAGGCTCTTGTTCTAGATCAAAAAGGCTGCCTTGAAGGGAACACAGCACAACAGTTGTTAGGTTGGAGTGAAATACTCAGATTCAAGGTCTGATTAAAGTAAACACAAAAGAAAACCGCCAAACCCTTCAAAAATGATGCACAGGACAGAAAATATTAACTTTTCAACAAGTGGACATTCTTCTTTACCAACCAGTAGGAAAAAAAAAATATTCCAAATAACAAGCATGTCAATCTATAGGTAATTACAAAATGCAACAGGCAAATTAAAGCAAATACCTCAGAGGCTGTTGCTATGGGAAGTATTTTCAACTAGACACTGCCTAGGAAAATCCAATATATATTGTTTCTGTCCATGGGCCTGATTAGTTGCCACATTAATGTACGTTTATGCACTCCTGCTAATCACATCCAGAGCGCTTGTGAAGTAAATAAAAACTCGCTCTGTTCCAACTACTGTTACTGTGCAAAGCATGGCACTAATCAGGCAAGATATCAGGGTAATTAGGGAATAGAAATCACTAGAGACATTGTGCATTATGATTTGTGACTGCTTTATTTTTAAATGCCTGGGATGAAAATGGCTAATAAATTTCATCAGGAGATAACTTCAGTTTTTATTTTATGCTTAAATGAGGACAAGGCACACAGGCGGGTGGCATCCATTGCTAGAAATTACTTGCAAACAGTTCTTTGTTGTTTCTTGCATAATGTTGCCCTGAAGCACCAAATCTGTTTTCCCCAGAAAAAAAAAAAGGAAGGAAATAGGGAAGGAGAGGAGGAAAGGAGGGGGGAGGAAGAAGGAAAGGAAGGAAGGAACAAAGAAGGGAAGGGAGGGAGGAAGGAACAATTTGAATACTTAAGATAATTAATCAAAGAAATGAGTATGGAAAAGCAAAGCTACACAAGGAGTTGCAGTTCAGTTATGTCATGACTATGGTAGTTGTCAGCCCAGCCATTAGGCAGACTGAAGTAGCTATTTCAAGCAGCAGATTTGGAGTGATATCAAAGGGCAGCAAACTGTAAGGTATTTAATTTCTTATTATGGTATTTTTCCAGCCAGGCTACCTTGCAAGATGCCATCAGACAATGTAGTTACAACTATGTGGAGAGCTTATGTGCTATTGAAAATTGGAATATAGTTCCAATTCTCAATAGCTCATATAGTATGAACAATTATTGTATTGAAAAAGATCATCAAACACCCTTGAAATTTTCAGAGAGTGGTCATCGAGTACATTTTGTAATGCTGACACTTTTTCCTGCATTCACAGATTGTTGTTGTTGTTTTGTTCCTTCAAGTTATTTCCAACTTATGGTGACCCTAAAAGAAATTTATCACTGGATTTTCTGGGACTGATTATGTGTGATGTACCCAAGGTCATCCAGTGGGTTTCCATGGCCAAGTGGGGAACCAAAACCTGGGCCCTTTCCTCACGAGGCTGGTGAATCGGTTCATGCCGTTTCTTACCGGATTTTCTGGGCTCGAAACAAGGAAGACTTTCCCTCATTTCCTTCCGCACAGCTACTGCATATGTTCCATTCTGATTCGGAGGAGTGTGAGTTCATGAATCCACACTGCCTCCACCGTGGCCACCCCTGCTACTCCCCTCACCCCGCCCCGTCGGCTGTGATTGGCCCTTTTTTTTTTTTTTTGCATGGTTTAGTACGTCATCGTTTACGTGCGTATGTGCGAAACTCCATACTACCCCCGGCCCCTCCCATGAGCCCTCCCCTGATCACCAATTCGCATTGATGCGAATGTATGTGTCTGCACCACTGTGAAAGTACGAATTGGATTTCTTCCGGTTTACAAATAGCGTGCTTTACCACCACACGGGGGTGCATTTAGTCGGAATTACATGCAGAACGAAGGTAAATAAACCGAACCTAGTCCGCTCCAATGTGCAGAAGACCTCTGTGGCAAGACGCATTGGCCGGCCTTAATAACTGCATGCGGAAAGGACCCTGGTCTCCAGTTGTTCAAATCACTACACCATACCAGCTTTCCAGACTGTACTCAATTTTTATGTTTCTCAAGATTCTGTTTTGAGTAAATAAGAGTTGTTTCTCATGTACTGAAATAAAAATG
Source organism: Cyclura pinguis (assembly GCA_030412105.1). Classification (NCBI taxonomy): domain Eukaryota; kingdom Metazoa; phylum Chordata; class Lepidosauria; order Squamata; family Iguanidae; genus Cyclura; species Cyclura pinguis. The sequence goes on from CM059599.1 coordinate 208,544,733, forward strand.
TATATTGTACTGTATTGTTGTACTGATAGAGAATTTGGTCTGTATTGTTGTGCTGCACTGTTGCGCTGATACAGCGTAATTTGTTCAATGGCTCTCTTCTAGTTGGAACTAGCAATTGAACTGAGGCCAGAGGATTTAACAAGTCTAAAATACTTCAGCATACTTTGCTCCAAACTTAACTCAAAAGGAAATCCAACATTTATCAGGTTCGTAATGCCATCTTTGAAAGAAACTACACATTGTTCAGTGGTTTTCTTTGAAAAAACGTAGGGCAAAGAACTGTATAAAGAAGATCAGAGTAACAAACTTTACAATAAAAATATGAGGAATGCACTTGTAGTTAAAAGAGTCATCTTTCATCCTGTTAATTTCAAGTTGAGCTTTTAAAAGTTTGACCTAGCAGAGAACCCAGAAGAGAAAAGGAGGAGAAAGGGAAAGTGAAGAAATAGAAGGGAGAAAGATGGCTGGGAATGAGGCTGGAATTTGTAAATAAAATATATACTAAGCAATTCTGGAATTCATTACAACTATTCCTCAATTAATAAAGTAGATGTGTTTCTGGGCATTACTTCCTTAGCAGAATTTGGGTACCAGTGGCAGAAATAACATAGAAACAATAGAGAAAATTTTCAGCACCACAAAAAAAAAAGGCAGTGTAATTCAAGATGTTTCAGCAACCTTTTTGCCTCAAAACTAACAATATGTACATGAAAATGAAGCAATTATTCAGGTAAGCCTAAGTAGACAAAAGCATTTTTACCCTTCTAGAGACCACAGCAAAGCCTCTTCCAAAGGGCATCCATGACTGTGTCTTTCACTATTTTTCTGATGATCTCTGTTTTGGTGGCCAAACATATACTGTAGATACATGCTTTTTTAACATGCTGAGGGAAACAAGACTTACCTGCTTTCCCATTTTATTTCCGTTTCACTGTTAACACACAATCAGGAAGGGATTCTGGAGACAACTGCTGTTTATTTTGCCTGTTGTAAGTGGTCACAGATGGGTACAGTAGGATCAGCTAGAGTAGAATCCCTTTCTTGCTCAACTAACTTTATTGCATTGTTAACTGCAGATATAGGGATACTACTCAGCACTGAAAGACTGTGTTTCTCCACCCATCGTCCTTTACCATCTTTCCAATATTCCAGCTGTACAGAGCACAAGGAAGAAACATGTGGGCTGAGTGGATGTAAAGAGAGCTTGTTAGAAGGCACTTCTCTGTGGGAGGCTTTGTTAACTGAGGTATACCTGTACTTATAGGGGAAAGGACAGACACACAGATAACTAAACAATTTTCTCAGAATGAGATTAGCTCCTCTGGAAATCCGTTGTAGGTTTAAAAGAGAGAAAGCAAAAGAAGGAACCAGACATTGTTTTGGAATTTTTAAAGCATCAAATCTCGTAACTCTGCTTATTGAATTGGCAATTGGCAGAAAAACATTCATTTAAAAAAGAAATCATTGCATAAGTAATATAGTAATGGACCATCACTGGTAGATTTTATGAATGACAGAATTTAAACTGATTTTTACCCATAAAATTAAAGTGAAATGAACCACTTACTTTTTAATGATTTCTTATATATATGCCTGGGGGTATTCACAAATGGAGATGAAGCTAAAACTTAATACCAAAATAGCATTGTTTTCTTGCTAATGATTTCTAGAATCTGTTCTAAATCAGTGTCTTTGGAGAGGAGGTTGAATCATTTTTTTTAAAGAAGGTAATGATCCAAGGTCAGAAGAATATATTTCAAAATAAAGACAACATGTGCATATCAAGACATGAGAGGACATGGAAAGATCTCATTGCTATCACTGTGAGTAAATCAAATGGCGGAATTAAGCATCTTTAAGCTTCTTAGGAATGGGCTAAACAGCAGCAATCCAATCTGAATGAAGCTTGAGTTCAGTGAGATTTACTGTTGAATAAACTTAGCTCAGTGAGTTCAATGGGGTATTCTTACCAGCAAGTGTACTTAAGATTGCAGCCCATGACATTAAAATTCTGTGTATGATAGAAGAGTGCTATTTTGTGATCCATATTTGAAAGGGGGTGCAGAGAATGCTTAACGTTAAGGGCACCAGAGATAAGTGGTTTACATCCCATTGTTGCCACAGTGCTGACAGAACTTATTGGATCCATCAGAAGCTTCTGTCAGCAGAAGGAGGAAGGAGATAATTTTTTTACAGGAGTTGTTGTGTGCCTTCAAGTCTTTTCCAACTTAGGGCACCTCTAAGGAGAAACTATCACAGGGTTTTCTTGACAATAATTGTTGTGGGTGTTGCCATTGCCTTCCTCTGAGTCTGAGAGAGTGTGATTTGCCCAAGCTCCTCCAGTGGGTTTCCATGGCCAACCAGGGATTCAAACTCTTGCCTTCTAGAATTCTAGTCCTCCACTCAGACTAGCACTACACCACACTGGCTCTCCAAAGCTCTCCTTGCCAACCAAACATCCTAGGGCAGAGCGATGGAGAACCTTTCTGAATGGCATGTGAGGTATCTGGAGGAAGGAGACATAATCCTGCCCCTGCCCCCCAAAAAAAGATCTATACAGATTTCAATGACACAGAACTTTCCTCTGGATCAAAGAGCTTCCTTTCAGTGTTAAGAAATTAGAGTACAGTTTCAGAAATTTATTAATTTGCCAAGGATTCCAGAACTCAGAGAACAAGTGATTGGTTGATGTGTCAGTTTGTATACATCTCTTCCATTTTAATTGCTGGACCATTTTAAATCAATTAGAAACACGTATAAGACAGGCATGATTCAGCAAATCCTCTGGCATGTCCAAGGTTCTCAAACAATTTGGCTAAAAAGATATTGTCACTGCTGAGCAGAATCACATCCAAGAATCTAGAAAACCAGACAAGACAGAGAAGCCCTGTGAGTCCTTTGGGAGCATTTTCTGCAAAAAAATATGACGGTACAAATTTTAGATTAGGGACTTTCCGCAGTACATTTGTTACAGTGCTATTAATCCACTTTTAACATCCTATGGAATCCTGGGGTTTGCCCTTTAGTGAGGGGCTTTTTAGAATTCTCAGGCAGAGAGTTCTTTGGCCTCAGTAAACTGCAAACCCCAGAATTCCATAGGAGGTTGAAAGTGGAATAATAGCACTATAACAGTGTAATGCAGAAATAACCCTCATTAAAACTTAGTTTTGGATAATCAAAAACATGTTTTAGATTAGTAAAAGTTCCATCCCATGAGGTGGCTATTGGTTTTTAAAAAGAATAAAAGAAGACAACCAAAGAAAACATTACATTTCATTGTGCTGATATTACACTATGTTTGATTATCAAAAAACATGCTTGGTTAAAAGACCAGAGATAAGGCTGTCTCAAGTTAGCTCATCCTCTACAATACCAAGAAACTGGAAGCTAAGTTCAGGAATTGAGCATGATGTTTTATGATGTTGCCATTTGTACTTGGCTACAAGCTACACCCTACCCCCATCCTTGCAAACATACTTTGGACTTTTTGGACTTTCAGGTCCAATTCTGGATGGGGAAGATAAAGTGGCTGAGACTTGATTTCCCTTTGTAGCATCTGAGTCTTATTGGATTGCCAGAAGAATCCCCATGGGAGTTGACTCATCCTGTTTGTGGTTTCCATCCATATCAAGACCAAAGTGTGGGAGATAGGGAACACGGGTTCTTCTCTGATGCAGTAGAAGATCAGTATTCCCGCTAATGTGATGGCACCGGCGGCATACCACCATGTCCACCATGTCATGTCACTTGCTAGTTTTAACTGCAGTTCCCATCATCCTTCATTGTTTACCATGATGGCTAAAGCTTATGGGAGTTATGTGCCAGCTATTTCTGAAGGACTACACATTGCCTAACCTTGTTCTAGTTTAGGGATAGCAATTGTGCAGACCTTCAGATATTTTCATACTATGGCCATTTCTGCACTAGACTGTTACAGTGCTATTATTCCTCTTTCAACATCATGTGGAATGCTGGGGTTTGTAGTTTACCAAGGCCAAAGAGCTCTCTGGCTGAAAATTCTAAAGGCCCCTACCTAAACTGCAAACCCCAGCATTCCATAGGATATTGAAAGTGGAATAATAGTAATATAACAGGGTAGGGTGAAAATGGCCTCATAGGCCATTTTCACCCTACCCTGTTATATTGCTGTTATTCCACTTTCTCAGCAGCCCTAGCTAGCATGGCCAAAGGTGAGGAATGCTGGTTGCTGCAGTTCAGCAACAAGCTGATGGCCATGTGTTATAGCCTTCTATACATTTAGGCAGTAGCCTTCTGCACAATCCCTAGAGAATATATCCATTTAGCTCAGCAGGACCTCCTTCTAAGTTAACACGTAAAAGAGAGGCCTAAATTAGGTTTCAATGAAGACTGAACCACTGAATAGTGTTGGCTAACACTGCCACTCAGGTAAGTTAGAAATGAAATACCACCAACAGATTGGTGCACAATCATATCTGTGTTCTTCCATCCATAGCAAGGCAATTTGTACTAATGACTATGTAGTGAAAATAATTGTGCAATGTTAAACAACTCGGGCATAAAAGAGCAAGTCAGCCCAATTGATCTTATCTTTTCTTTTCACAGCACGTAATTTATTCTTTTACATTGTTGAGCCATTAACCAGCACCACAATTTATAGCAAATGGTTTAGCTTTGCACTGGGAAAAAAAAAAAAGATTCCAGGGACAAGAGTTGAGGAGAGTGAAGCAATTGTTCACAGAGTCCATGGTGGTGTTAAGATAAACATCCACTGTAGTAAGACAGATTGATTCTCCACCTTGTCGCTGCTTTCCCGTTATTTATTTTATTTTACAACCTTTATGAGGAATGACTTATTTTACCACCTTATGAGGAACGATTTAGGGAGCTGGATATGTTCAGCTCTGAGGAGAGAAGACTGAGAGGGAACATGACAGCTATCTTTAAATATCTGAAGGGATGTTAGGTGGAAGATAGAGCAAACAGGTTTTCTGCTGCTCCAGAGATGAGAATGTGAACCAATAGATTCAAATTACAAAAAAAGAGAGATTCCACCCAATCATGAGGAAGAGTTTCTTTATGGTAAGAGCTGTTTGACAATGGAATAGTCTGCTGGGGGGGGGGGGCGGTATTCCTGCATGGCAGAGGTTTAGAGTAGATGTGTCTTGTGGGCCTTTCCAACTCTATCATATTTTGTGATAGAGTCTTTGCTTCAAGGAGCTCAAGGAAGTATACATGCTCCCTTCCTCAACAATTCATAGAATCATATAGCTGGAAGAGACCACAACAGCTCTCGAGTCCAACTCTCTGCCATGCAAGAACACACACTCAAAGCACCCCCAGCAAATGCCCATCCAGCCTCTGTTTAAAAACCTCCAAAGGAGGTGACTCCACCACATTCACAGGCAACATATTGCACTGTCAAATGGTTCTTACCATCAGGAAGTTCTTCCTAATGTTTAGACAGAATCTCTTTTCCTGCAGTTTGAATCCATTGCTCTGTGTCATTGTCTCTGGAGCAGCAGAAAACAAGTTTGCTCCATTTTTGACATGACATCCCTTCAAATATTTAAACATGGCTATCATATCACCTCTTAACCTTCTTTTAGTCAGGCTAAACATACCTGGCTCCCTAAGCTGCTTCTCATAAGGCATGATTTCCAGACCTTCACCATTTTGGTCACCCTCCTCTGGATACATTCCAGCTTGTCAATATCCTTCTTGAATTGTGATGCCTAGAACTGGACACAGTATTTCAGGGGAAGTCTATGAAAAGCACAATAGAGTGGTAGTATTACTTTCCTTGATATCAACACTACTCTCCTACTGACACAGCCCAGAATTGCATTGGCGTTTTTCGCTGCCACATCACACTGTTGACTCATGTTCAGCTTGTGGTCCACTAAGACTGCTAGATTGCTTTCACATGTACTGTTCTTAAGCCAGGTGTCACTCATCCTACATTTCTGCATTTCATGCTTGTAATAACCTTGTGAGGTAAGTGAGACCTGAGAAAGTATGGAATCTTTCAGGAACCATGATGGCTGAGTGAGAATTTGAATCCCCATTTTCCCTTCTTTCAATATCATGTAAATTTACTCACTGCTTAGCCATTTTTATATTTCATATATAGGGAAAACATATATGCATATATTTTTTAAAAAGGTACTACTTTCAACAACACCATGTCTGACTTTACTCAGAAGGGGTCAGAATTAGCAGAATCTTGAGCTATTAAAAAAAAAAATAGAAAAAGAGATGTTGTTGCTATGTCTGTCTCACAATGATTATAGCAACACAGGCCTCCCTTTTTGAGGATGCAAAAGAATTTGTATTCGTGGTCTGTGCATAAAAGGATACGTGGATAGAATCATTTAATTGTTTACAGTTCTCATTATTCAGTGTTTACTATTCAGTTATTATCATTCAAAGCTTGACAGAGATTAAGGCTTTCTTATACCAAAGATTGAAAAGTTAGTAGAAAAGAGTTAACATATTGAGTTAGTTGTTAATATGCTTAAGAAAATCTAATGCAATTGTATTCACCTTGAAGGGGGCATTTCTAATAAACTAAAGGCTCATCTCCATGAACCCATTTTGAGCAATTTGTGTCACACTATTCCCTGATGTTTAAGATTGCTTCTTGTTGGTTCTCATCACTTAGAATCATAGAATCATACAGCTGGAAGAGACAAAAAGGACCATTGAGTCCAGCCCCCTGGCATGCAGGAACACACCATCTAAGCATTTCTGAAAGATGTCCATCCAGCATCTGTATAAAACTCCCAAAGAAGGAGCCTCAACCACACTTTGAGGCAGTACATTCCACCGTTGAACTGCACTTACCATCAGGAAGTTCTCCCTAATGTTTAGATGGAATCTCTTTTCCTGACGTTTTAAATCATTGCTCTGTGTCCTAGTTCAGGAGCAGCAGACAACAGGCTTGCTCATCACTTATTTTTCAAAAGGCTGCAACATTCTCCTCCTTTTTTCCCCTTAAAAACCTTCTCTATCATGCAGTTCTTCCTCCGTCTCTCTTCTTTAAAAGAAAGCACTCCATATTAATTCTACATCATCATGCTGAAATGGCACAACAGCAGTACAGGGGTAGGAGAAGACACAACTTCTTCAGCCCACCAACCTATATCCAGTCTTAGTGCTGCCGCAATGTTTCCCCAACCCTCCTTTTTTCAAAAATGAAAACTTTCCATATTAGTACTAGATCCCCAAGTCAGAGGATGTTCTCAGTTCACTCCCATTTTGTTTTGATGATCCAGTACTGATATGGAGAAGTTTCACCACTTTTTAAAAGAGCTTTTGTAATGGAGGATCTCCACAGTCACTGTAAAAGTGCAGACTTAGACCCTGGGGACAGGCTGAAGGGGAGATGTTGTTGTGTGCCTTCAAGCCATTTCAGACTAATGGCAACCCTGAGCTGAACCTATTACAGGGTTTTCTGATAATGAGAGTGTGCCACTCAGTAGGTTTCCATGGCTGAGTGGGCCATTGAACCCAGGTCTCCAGGGTTGTAGTCCAATGTGCAAACCACTATGCCGCACTGGAAGTGAAGACACTGTGAGCCAAATGATTATTGCATAGACTGGGAAAACGATTTCATCTGACTGTCTTGGTGGTAACACAATATGGAGTGTTACAAACAAACAAACAAACAGGAACTTTGGAAGAGAAGGAAGCAAAATGATCAAGGGTCTTTTTAATACTCTCAAATTGTCCCAATATGACAGAGACAGTCCTGATTTATCTTCCGTCTTTCTATTTTTTCAGCTGCTTTTAAAATGTCCCAATTTCTCTCTTCTCCTCCCACCTTCCTCACCTGTCCACAATTTATTTCAATTGCTGCAAACAAATTACAAAAGGAATTGCACTCAACTCAGGCCCTTTCCACATCCTACCTTTTCTCAGCACTGGGGTGCAGTAATAGCTTGAGCAGCCTCCGGAGAGAGGCTCTCACTTCCCTGCTTCTTCAGCTCCACATGAGCTTCCTGCTCATGCGAGAGCCCCGCCTCTTCCTTTCACAGTGCAGCCTGGGACCTTCCCAGGCTGCACTGAGATAGGAAGCACGACCGGCCCAGCTCCCGAGGTTCCGCATGCCTGGTAAGTGCACGTGGGGCCCAGGAGCAATGTGCGATTGCGCAGCATTTTCGGCTGAAAGCCAAAAATGCAAAGGTGTGTGATCGTTGCCTGCCGGCCCCTGAAGCCTTGCGCAATTGCGAGGGCATCATGTAGATCACTCCTCGCAATTGTGCAGGGCTCCAGGCCCTCTTTCGCATGGCAGATGCCATGCAAAAATGGCCTCAGTAGTGAGGGGGAAGATGACAGGGCAGATACTTGCCTTTCTCAGGAGGCTCAGATAAAAACATAGAGGTGCACCTTTCCTAGCTTGTCAGTTCTTCCTTAATAACTTATGCCATCTGGATCATACTGATGTTGCTTGGCTACACATGTCCTAATTTTCATCTGTGAAATATTGGAAAGTATGTTTCTTAGTGTCTCTCATACTATGTGTGTATATGTATGAGCTTTTAAGTTATCTGTTAATGTAGGGTGGCTCCACAAACTTCATAGGGTTTTCTTAGGCAAAGAATACTCAGAGCAGGTTTGCCACTTCCTTTCTCTGAAATAAAGCCTGCAGCATCTGATATTGGTTAGCAGACTCCCATCCAAGTACTAATCAGTTTTGACTCTGTCTGTGTTCCAAGATCAGACAGAATCTGGTACCTTCAACCTAATAGAATTCCAAGGGGACTTCCGGTGGTACCGCCAGGGAGACTGGTCACACATTCACAGAGCTGCGAATGTACAAACTCCTGGGGAGATAGTCTTGGTCTTGGAAGTTTCCAAGAACCAAGGGAGAACCCCCCTGGGAAAGGGGGGGGCCGAAAGCGTCTGGAGGTGTACGGGGAGTTGGCGTTAGAAAGTAAGGAGAGAGAAAGAGAGGGAAAAGAGCTACAACGCTGGCAGAGAAGGAGTAGGAGAAGACCAAGCGCATTGAACGGGGGACGTCCACGAAGACATCCAGGCAAACCAATATCTCTCCCAGGCTCCATAAGGAGATACCCTGGTAGACACCAACAAAGCTTCTTTTTTTTAATCAAAGCTACATATCGGAAGGCATTAAGCCAATAGCTAGCACAAAGTATTCTGTGAACGTGATTTTCATCGCTAACCTAGAAAGGGGACTGGTGCCTTTAAGTGGAGGGTGTGGTTTGTTTTTTTTTCTACCAAGCAGCTCCGGGCAGAGTGAGCGAGCGGCTCCAAAGTGGGGAACGGAGGAAAATAAGAACAAGCTGCGGGATGAGCACTGGAGATGTGGGCGCCAGCATCGGAGGAATCTTAGGGGAGACCAGCAGCCGGTAACACAGTTCCCCGGATATTCTTGTTGGGGGAAAAAAAAAAGTGGTGGACTTTGAATAGAGGGGAAGCAGTCGGAGTTGGAGCTGGTGACACCCTCTAACCCTTGGAGATACTATACTGAACTGGATATGGCTGCCTTGCCCCAGGAAGGTGGAAGAGATTGTTTTTGTAGGTGTTTATCTCCAAGGGTGGTAAGGGGGGCACTGAATATATTTTACATTGATACTTTCTTAATTTCCCTTTGTTTTGATGTGGTTGGTTTGATTAGAAGAACAAAGTTTAATCTTCGGAGGAGGTGAGAAAACTGGAAAGACATTTAGAGAGTGGCGAGATGCTATAAAAAGACAGAGAGAAAGCGAAATGATATTTTAAAAGGAAATTAATTTTAACAATTGGAATCCAGTGGAAATATTAACTGGTGGTTGAAATCACTGGGGGTACTAGAGAGTTGAAAATACTCACCAGCAAAGGCTGGGGCGGTAGTTTGGTGGAGTGTAAGAATCTGAGAATAACCCAGATGAAGAAAACAAATAAGTCTCAAGAAAGATACAACAGAATACGAGGAAATATACAAAATGGGACATATGATGATGATTTATAAACATTAAGTGAAGAGATTGGATCCTGGCCTCATAAGTGTGGGAACTTTGGGTTCCCTATTTGTTCCCCTTCCTCTATGAATTGTGGATAATTAGCTGAGTAGTAATTTTTTGTAATTTGGTTGTAAACTCATTATAAATTGTTGTAAAGTCATAGTTAGACATTTCATTTCCAAAAATATTGTCATTAATCGCAAACTATCATTACTCGCTGTCTGACAAATGGAGATTTGGTAATATAGGTATAAAAATATAATTACTGAAGCATTGCCACTATAATGGCAGCAGGTACAAGAAAGGTGGTTCTTCTTAAACAATCATCAGCTGAAGATCAAATGAGAGCAACGGAGTTTGGAGTCTCCATTTTGGAGGAGATGAGGCAGTTGAGAGAGGATTTTAAGAAGGAGATTAGGAAAGTGTCGGGAGATTTGAAAGAAGTCAAGAGAGAAATGGGCAATATAGGTAGTCAATTAGAAAATATAACTAGAGATATGAAGGAGATGAATTCCAAGATCGATGGCCTCCATGAAAGGATGGCCAAACTGGAAAAGATAACTCCAGAATTAGAAAAATTGATAGTAAGAGCTGAAGATCAAATTAGAAATGTGGAGGTTAAACTAAGAGAACGTTGCCTCAAGATAAGAGGTTTAGTGGAAGAGAATGAGGAAGATTTGGCAACTAGGTTGATACCCCCGTTAGCTAAATTTATTGACTGGAAACCAGAACAACTTGATTTGGAAGTGGATAAACTCTTCAGAGTTAATTCATTCGGAGCAAAAAAGAGGAAAGTCCCACGGGATGTTGTAATTTATTTTTTACTAGACCGGGTGAAGGAATTAATACTACAGCAGAGCTATTCAGAAAAATTAATTGTAGAGGGGAATGAATTGATGATATTCAAAGACGTCCCGGCACAAATATTAAGAAAGAGAAAGGATTATTCCTTTCTCACTGCCCAACTTAAATCAATCAGTATTAAATATAGATGGGCAAAAACAGAAGGGGTGATATTTTCCTTCCAAACAAAGAAATATACAATTAGCTCCCTGACGAAGGCCCAGGAATTTATGAAGAGACACCAAGAGGAGCTCAGGACCCAGGTAAAAGAAATCGGAAGAACTAACAGAAAAAAGAAAGCTGAGGACGTAGGAGTAATGGTAGACAAGGGAAAAGGGAGGATTCCAAATCAAGAAGGGAAAATTACGATAGTTAAAGACTTAAAAGAACAAGCAGAAAGCGATAGCAAGTTTAGAGAGGAAAGACAGCTAAACGTGACCCAAGAGAGAGAAGTTGAGAGGCTGAGGGGGGAGAGTGAAAAAAGAAAAGATGATCAAACAGGAGAGGAGGAGAAACAAGAGGAGGATTCAGAAGAGGAAGAGCAAGGAGGCGAGGACTGCGAGGGGAAATTGGATATAGAAGAAAAGAAAGAATTGTTAGAAGAGGGAGTAGAAGAGACAAGGAACGAGTTTTTAGAATAAAGAAAACAGTAAGAGTGTGTTGAAAGAGGTGAATAAAATAAAATTTGGCTGAAATTAATTTCGAAGGTAAAAGTTATTTAAAAATGGTCCAGGGAGAATTGAAAATTGTGTATTGGAATGTAAGGGGCATGAATGCACCAATAAAATGAAAACGAATATTCCACCATTTAGAAAAAATTAAACCAGATGTGGTATGTCTCCAAAAGACTCATATGAAAATGAAAGACTCAAGGTTTCTGATTAATAAAAGATTAGGGAATTGCTTTTTGTCATATGAGAAAAAGAAAAAAGGAGTTTCAATATATGTTAATTCTAAATATGAGGCAACTGAGATATTTAAGGACGAGGAAGCCTTGATGGTGGGAGTAGAAATGCATCTGATCCGATACAAAATATTAGTGGTGTGGGTATATGCCCCCTTGTCAAATAAAACAGGTTTCTACGAACAGCTCTATAACAAAATTGGCCCCTTGAACTACCAGGACATGATGGTACTGGGAGATTTTAATGGTGTAATTAATCCTAAGAAAGATAAATACTCTGAGCAGAAGGTCTACTCGACACAAGGAAAGTTGCCAAAAAGTTTTTTCGAAATGATGGATTCGTTGACGTTAGTGGATGTATGGCGCTTCATGTACAAAGAAATGAAAGAGTATACCTTTTACTCAGAGGTTCATAGCACATGGTCAAGGATTGATATGGTCCTGGTATCCAAGGGTCTAATTAAAGAGCTTAAGGGAATAGCAATTATGCCAAGACGCATCTCTGATCATTGTCCGATTCAAATGATATTTGGCCCTCAAAGAAAAGAATATAATTGGATTGTGAAAGATAGTATGTTAAAAGACGAACTTGTGGTAGAAAAATTGAAAAAGCAAATAGTATCATTCTTCCAGGAAAACTGGGGGAAAGAGGTAACATCCCAGGTCGCCTGGGAGGCAGGTAAATCGGTGATAAGGGGGATACTAATTCAACAAGAGATTCAGATAAAAAGGAGAAGGAATGAAAAAAGATCAGAAATATTGAAAAATATACCCAAAAAAGAGAGGGCGTTAAAGCAAGCTCCGAATAATAAAATGATTAAATAAGAATTGGAAATCCTCCAAAAACAATTAAGTTTATTGGATGCAGAGGAATTACAAAAGAAATTAAACCAGACGAAGCTCAGGTATTTTGAAAATTCGAATAAAATTGGAAAGTGGCTTGCCTATAAGTTAAAAAAAGAGGCTGAAAGGAAGCTTATTTGTGAAATCAAAGAAGGTGAGGTAATCCATCAAACTCAAAATAAAATCAAGAAAACCTTCCAAAAACATTTTCAAGAATTATTCAAGGAACAAAAACAGGCAGAGTAGTCGATTGATAAAATCGACAAGTATTTAGAAGAATTGAACATAAATGGCTTAGATGAGGGTCAAATCCAGATCTTAAACAAACCAATTATGAAACAAGAAATTAGAGATGCTATCCAAAGGTTGAAAGTAGGGAAGGCGCCAGGGCCAGATGGCTTTACGGCAACTTTCTATAAGGTATTCCAAGAAGAATTAATAGATTATCTATATGAAGTAATAAGTGAATTAGACAGGGGGGTTAGACCCGCTTCTTGGGGAGAAGTGTTAATTACTATGATACCCAAAGAGGATAAAGACCTGTTAGAACCAAAGAATTTTAGGCCAATATCGCTTTTAAATACTGATTATAAGTTGTTAGCTATGATATTGGCAGAAAGGTTGAAAAAGGTCTTAAGTAAATGGATAAACAATGACCAAAATGGCTTCCTCCCAGGAAGATCTATTAAGGAGAATATAAGAGTAATTGTAGATATCTTGGAACATCGTCACATTCATAATGAGAAAACGCTGGGGATGTTATTCCTTGATGCCAAAAAGGAATTTGACAATGTGAACTGGATATTTATGGAAAAATTGTTGAGAAAGATAAATGTGGGGGACAGATTCTTAAATTGGGTATCTCAAATTTATAGAGATCAAAGAGCAAAAATCATTATTAATGGAGAGAGGACGGAACAGCTAATTATAAGTAAAGGGACAAGGCAGGGTTGCCCCCTATCTCCACTTATCTTTTTGATAATCATGAATATGTATAAAGATAAGAACAGAGAAAGAGATCGAAGGTATTCAAGTAAAAAACCAAACCTTTAAAATAAGAGCATTCACGGAAGATTTAGTAGTAATAATGCAGGACCCGAATCAAGGAATGGGAAAACTGAAACAGATTTTGCATGAATACGGATCTTTATCCGGCTTTAAAATAAATCAGGAAAAAACAGTACTCCTCACAAAAAACATAACTCACTATGAAGAAGAAACACTGTCCCAGAACTCGGGATTTAAAGTGGTAAAGAAGGTGAAGTACTTAGGAATACAAATCTCAAAAACTAATAATGATTTATTTGATAACAATTATAAAATAATCTGGCAGAAAATTAAAAGAGACTTAGAGAGATGGAGCAAACTTGATCTATCCTTGTGCGGGAAAATAGCCACCATCAAGATGAATATTTTACCAAAGATGATCTTCTTATTTAACAGTTTGCCTATAATTACAAACAATGCAGTTTTCAATATGTGGAATAAGGATTTAGCAAGGTTTATTTGGAACGGGAAAAAGCCCCGTATTAAAATGGGAAATTTAAAAGACAAAGTGGAAAAAGGTGAAATGGGGCTGCCTGATCTGAAGCTGTACCACCAAGCCTGTGCCCTGTCATGGGTTTTGGAGTGGTTGAGGCTTGAAAACGAGAGGCTATTAACATTGGAAGGGGCTGATTTAGCCTGGGGGTGGCACGCATATCTATTTTATGATAAGGCAAAGGTGAACAAGGAATTTAATAGTCATATAATCAGGAAATCACTTCTTAAGATCTGGTTACAAATCAAAACAAAGCTATATATTGGTATCCCGTTATGGGGATCAACACATGAAGCCTTCTATAGAAGGGAGCGTCCGAGATTAGGAAAATGGATTACATATAGAGATTTAATTATGATCGAAAATAAGAAGGTGAGATGCAAGAATAGAGATGAATTGATAGAAACTAGATTATCAACACACTGGCAATTGATGACCCAACTCTTGGGAAAAGCAAAGACAGATTTAAATAATACAGGTATTATGACAGTAGAAAACGAATTTGATGCCATCCTTAAAAAAGGGCTTGGACGGAATATAGGAAAGATTTATAAGATATTGTTGGAATTGGAATTTGAACAGGAAGTAATTAAATCTAATATGATTAAATGGGCACAGGATATTGGTCACCTGATCCAACTTGAAGCATGGGAAAATTCATGGCAAAAGACAAACAAATGGTTAAAAGCTAGTCAGTTGAAAGCAAGCTACTACAAGATTTTCAACAGATGGTATTATACTCCAGTAAAAATTGGTAAGATGATTAAAAGTTCAGAGCATAAATGCTGGAAATGCGAAAATAAGGGGACATTGTTTCACCTGCTGTGGTGCTGTCCCCAAGCCCAAAAATACTGGAAAACATTACACGGACTGATAGAGAAAGCACTGGAAAAGAAATTTGACATGTATATATATATCTACTTAATATGATAGACCTAATCCCAAATTTGACCCAAATGCAACAAAAACTGCTATTGTATATCATAACAGTGGGAAGGATGGTCTATGCGAAAACATGGAAGCAACGGGATCTGCCAGTTCACCAGGAGTGGCTAATTAAGATGTATGAATTGATGGAATTAGACAGCTTATCGCTCTTACTGAGAGGTAAGGAGTTAAAGGAGTTTCGATTAACATGGAATCCTATAAAGAAGATTTTAGAAGATAGATGGGGACAAATAGCAAGTATAGCAATAAAGAATAAATAAATAACAAATATATATTATATAAAAATAAATATGTAAATAAAAAAGACAAAAAAAATATGAATTTAGTAAATGATAACGCAAGGTAAGTTTTGCTATAGAAGAAAGAGATAGTTACGGGTGTCTGAATCCAACAGTATATATCATAGTCCACAGACTAATATGCATTTAAAGAATTAATTTTTACTTTTAGTTCCGAAGCGACAATTAGAGATATAAAAAATCATAGGTTTAATAAGTTGATAAGAGAAAGCAGGATACCGATTAGATGTACGGATTGAAGTAAAGTGCTGAGGAAATGAAAGATAGGAGATAAATAATAATGTGGATAAAGAACATAAAAGATAAAAAGGAAGTTACATGTTTCTATGTGTAGTGTGAAATGGTGGTGTTAGAATTATTTGTAAAGTAAATTAATGAATGATTGTACTGTAGTGTATTGTTTGTTAAGTAGTGAATGTTTGGGAGATAAGGGGATTAATGTATTGATATGTATTAGAGTCGTTATGGAAAAACCAATAAAAAAATTTAAAAAAAAGAATTCCAAGAACATCTCAATCATTCAACATCTGCACTAGCTTCAGATAGCCAAGTCTTTTGCCATTGGTGCAGTGCAACACAGTCTTATATAGAAAAGAGTTTCAAACTACCACCTGGACTTCTTCAAAAGAGCTATATTTGTGTGTGTGCGCGCGCACATGAACATCTGTGCATTGCAATGTAGAGATGCCATTAACTCAACATTTCAGTCAATGAAAAGCGTAGCACCTTCAAAAGCAGAGTTCACTCCCTGATGGAACTGGAGGGCCAGAAGTGTCAGAATAATGGGATAGTTTTTATTCCCTTTATCGATTTGCTTTAACTACTTTTTAATATGCCATGCTGAATTGTGTTTAATGTATCTCTCATTTTCTCCTGGTATGGGCCAAGGTTAAAAACTGACAAGGTTAAAACAAGCTACGACTTTAAAGAGTTCAAAAATAATTAAAAGTGCTAACTTGTAAATATATCACTAATTTAAAATAGTAGAAAAACATTTTAAAACAGATTACACACCTGTGCCTAAATATCAGATCCCATCTGACCTTGGAAGCCAAGTAGAGTCAGTCCTGGTTGATACTTAAGGCCATTTCCGCACTGTTATTATTCCACTTTCAACATCCTGTGGAATTCTTGAGTTTGTAGTTTACTGTGGCCAAAGAGCTCTCTGGCTGGGAATTCTAAATGACCTTCCCTAAACCCCAGGATTCCACAGGATGTTGAAAATGGAATAATAGTGCTATAACAGTGTAGTGCAGAAATGGCCTTAGAATTGGGCTGCCAACAAACACCAGGTGCTGTTGGCTATACAGCTGGCTCTCCACATTTGTGGGTTTAACATTCACTGACTTGATTATTTATGAGTTTCTCCAACCCCACCCAACCCTAAAGACCCTTTTTTTCCCAACAGAACTTTCTTAACATCTCTGATCAGCCTGTGCAGCCCTTTAAAAACTGACCTCTGATCTCTGCCTCCACCAGCCACTGCCTGGCTAGCTAAGGACAACTCACAGCCCAATTTCTCAGCACCACAAACCCTCCCTTAATGCTCCCCTGCACACCCAAGGAAGAAGATGGGTGAGTGACAGGGCAACCATGCCAAACTAACCATTTCCCTTCTCCTTTCTCTGACCTGGTTTCGATCCCAGATGCCTGCTCTCTCCAGCATGCTTCAGGCCCCTTTCCACAGACACACGTACACATTTTGATATTTGTCATTTTTCCACTTTTGCAGGGGTCGTGAGCTCCTAACCCCAATGAATGGAAGGGCCAACTGTATTTCAGAGGAAGAAACTGGCAAAATCACCTCTGAGTGTTCCTTGACTAAAAAAAACAACCCTATGGAATTCATGGGGTCACCTTAAGCTGCAGGCGACTTGAAGGTACACACAGCCTATTAAAAGTCTCTTCTGTACAAGCAGTAAATTGTTGGGTGTTGGTTTAAATAATAATAATAATAATAATTATTATTATTATAATTATAATTATAATTATAATAATAATAAATCTTTATCCATCAATGGAAGGAGAACTGAGAGGGGGCCAACCTAGTCTCCCATGGAAGGAAATTCCACAGCCCCTGAGAAGATCTTGTTCTTTGAATTGGTTCTGTGTCTTCTGTTTCTTTTCTTTAATTTTATTGTTGGCCACCTTCAGTGCCCTCATGTTTTTGAGAGAAAAGGTACAAATAAAATTAAATCAAGATAGGTGGCTGAATGGACAGTTTAGATTAGATAGATAGATAGATAGATAGATAGATAGATAGATAGATAGATAGATAGATTAGCAACAGCCATGGACTAATTACATAATCTTGACAGAAAAATAACTGGTCAACAAGCCACTAAATAGAGAATTTGGGACGTTACTGCTTTCCTTGTGTCTTTTCTGGTACAGTAGCTTCTGCTGTGTTGGTTTTGGTTTCTGTCTTCACTACCTTACTTCACTTGCTTCAGCTGTAATAAGAAAAGTCTGACAAAATTAAGTAAACCTTTCAGTTGTTTCTATTAAGGGCAGTCAAGCAAAACTTTCTTCTGTTATGAGTTCAGGGGCTTTTGGGGTAACCCAGCCAATGACTCTGTATAACATTGAAGATTTGTAGCTGGTTGAAGAGGCTAGGGAAATTCTCGGGAAGGAAAAGTTATTTACAAAGCTAAACTAGTATTTCTACAGAAATGGGAAATAAGCATAGTCAGCTGTTTTGAACTCCCATTTTCGGTGGGCAAGCGGAATAATGTCAATTTTAAATAGGGGCATTTAAAATTGGACAAGACAGGCAAAAGCAACAATAAATGTATTAATGGTAGATGGTAACTCACATAGGAAAAAAAGACCACAGCAAAAGATACATTAAAAAAAAATACCAACAATTGCATGAAAAAACCATGAACAGTTGCAAACAGGTGAGAATTTCATTCATGTCACTTTTGATAAGAACTTACCAAAACTGCACGTTCTTCATAAATTCTATGGGAAGAACATGAAATGAGAAAAATTTTAACAAGAGGAAGAAAGCAAAATTGGCAGAGCCATCCATCCCTAGATGGAACAGTCTTGAACAATCTTGCTTCTAGATGTACAAGCGATTGGCACATTTAAATTCCTAGAAAATAAAATTGTGTCAGAGCTTGGAATAGTACTTTTAAGAAGAATGGCTTTAAGCTATACTTTTTACCTGAAGTGTCACATTAGTTGTTATTTCTTAAGGAAGTAAATTATCGCTAACGAGTAACAAATGCATCATTTTTATTGCTTTTCATAAATATTGTTTTTTCAGAAAAATGAATAAAAATGGGTGAAGGCCTAAAAACAAATAGATGTTAATTGGTTTATGAGGTCTGTGAAGAGGAGTGGTAGTACTTGTCCTTAAGTTATTTTGCAAAAAACAATGTAGTTATTTTCTCATCCTCCTCCAAAGTGACCCGCTGCGTGTGACATCATTATTTGGATTGTATTGTTTTCAGCCTCTGGATTCTACATACATCATTAGACATTCTAAATTTCAAGTACCATTCTGCACTAGCAACAGGATTCCTAAACAAAAGCTACAACCACACAGCTTGTAAATGAGATTTTAAAAATGTGGGCTGACATTTCCAATGATATCATTGTTGCTCTTGCTGCGTCTTCTCTTCTCCCTGCATTTAAATTGTCTGCCCTTGGTTTTACAGATAATCATTGACATCTGAGCATACTTGCTTCCAGGCAAATCGCTGTCTTGTAGAAGAGTGACACCTCTACGGCACAATCCCATAGGTATGACCTATTCAGACTAAACACTTTGACACACAACATCTTATGTTATTGTTTTCCAAAAGAGATTACAATGAAAGAGATAATCTGAATGAGTCAAAAGATGTGACTAGCCTACATGTTTATATAGTGTTGTTGCAGGGAGTCCAATGTAATTGTTTTGTATTTTTGATTTACAAAAAGATTTCTATCCTACTTTGCCTTAGTGTAAAATGGAGGGGCCAGAGTGGCTGAACTAACAGAATAAAACATAATGCCAGTAATAAACAACACAAGTAATTAAAATAATATGATCAAAAGCAACCAATAAGATAGTAGATTCTGTATGTTTAAACTGTGGCAAATAACACATCAGCTTACAGTCAGTAACTCAAGATCAATGTCTTAGATTACTGTAACACATTCCATGTGGGGCTGCATTTTTTCAGAAACTCCAGCTGGTCCAAAGAGCTGCAATCAAACTGTTAACTGCAGTTGTTGATAGGGTGCACATGATTCCCTTGTTCTAATAGCCCCACTGGCTTCTAGGGCACAATTCAAAGTGCTGGTTGTGGCCTAGAAAGCCCTACACAGCTCAAGGCCAGGTTATTTGAATGACGGTATTCTCCCCCATGAACCTGCCCATGTTTGAAGAACTTCAGGCAAGGCCTTTCTCTCTGTCCTATCACCCTCATAAGTATATCTGGTGGCAAGATGGGAAGGGCTTTTCTCAGTGGCTGCTCCAAAGTTGTGAAATTCCCTTCCCAAAGATGATAGATTGCCACCCTCCTTACTATCTGTCCACAGGCAGGTATTGTTTGTTTGTTTGTTTGTTTCAGCAGGCCTTTGGAAGACAGACGCCCTTTTCGCATGGCATTCACCGTGCGAAAGGGTCTCTGGAGTGTCGTGCAGTTGTGAGGAGCCATCCACATGATGTCCTCGCAATTGTGCGACGCTGCCAGGGCCGGCAGGCACCAATCGCACACTATTTCATTTTTTGCTTTGAACCAAAAATAGTGCACGATTGCGCATCGCTCCGGGGCCCCACGTGCACTTGCCCTGCGTGCGGAGCCTCTGGAGCCATGGCGTTCGCACTTCCTGCCCCAATGCAGCCTGGGAAAATCCTAGGCTGTGCTGCAGAAGGAAGAGGAGGGGCTCTCATGCTCCCTGCTCGCAAGCAGGCAGCAGCTGCGGAGCTAAAGCAACGGGGACATGAGAGCCTCTCGCCGAGAACAACTAAGCTGTGGAAAGGGAGAGAGTGTTCAAGAAGAAAGGGCCTAGTGTAATGTGCTGGATTTTCTAGTTGCAGCTTTCATGTTTATGGATTTTAACAGGTTGATTTATTAAAATAGTTCAATTATATTTTTAATTTTTGTGTGTTAGGATTTATTGCTTATATTTGTTTTAACTGCTGTAAACCATGTTAAGACCTGAACTAGGGAAAAGGCAGAATAATCATCCTCATCCTCCTCATCCATCTGTGACAGAACTACAACACAGTAAGAGACAACCTAACATTCCAAAGCAGGAAGTTCCATATGCTCAGTGCCACAGTGGTGAAGACCCTGTCACATGTTCCCTCACAACTATACATCAAAAAGCAAAAGAACCAGCAAGAGGCCCTCAACAGATGATTTCAGAAATCAGGCAGAACCATGTGCTATGGAAATAGGGAAAGAGGTCCTTTAGGTATTTTGGTCCTAAATTGCTCTAAAGGTGTTGTATGGTGCCACAAATTCAATTTTTGTCCCTTCAGATATGATTGGAGAATGTATATGTGTGTGGGCAGGGGGCTACTGTTGTTCTGCCTCATCCAGGAAAAAAAGGGAAAAAAGTTAGTCTTGTCTAGGAGTATCACAACATGAAGGGCCTGTCTAGAGTTGCTGTCCCTTGGAAGAATGATTCCTCCCCTTAGGAATTCAATTGTTATGGGCTCCTGTTGGCTTCCTTCCTCTGGGAAACCAGCCCAGAGTGACTGAGCAAGCAAAGGGAGGTGGTTTGTCAAAGCAGAACCAATCGGTGTGTGTCAGCTGTGTATGTGGGTGTGTTCTGATTTGCCCTGGACCCCAATCTGCAAGAGGGACTCAGGTTAAGATACTTGTTAATTTTTTGGCATTGTCTCTATTTTTCAGCTTGCTTTCATGCACCAGAAAAAGGTGACAAAATCATCTGTTATATAAAAGAAACTATTCCAGTAACTGTTTATTCTTTATTTGATGCTTTCTTGCATTTTCATGCATTCTTACTTTTTTAACATATCCAGAATAAATAATAAGTATGTTGTTTATTAGGGATAAAAGTGGCCTGGGTCTCTCTGAACTTTTTCAAGGGCTTGTTGCTAGTGGTTACTCTAATTCACCCACCTTTCCCCTTGAGACATATTTAGTCAAGGAGTCCTTGGTGTTTGCTGTGGTGACAGAAAACTTAAACCTAAAGGACCTCATCTGGAATACTGTGTCCAATTCTGGGCACCTCATTTCAAGAAAGAAATTGACTAGCTGGAACGTGTCCAGATGAGGACAACCAAGATGGTGGAAGGTCTGAAAGCCATGCCTTACAAGGACCAGCTTAGGGAGCTGGGGACATTTAGTCTGCAGAAAAGAAGGTTAAGAGAGGACATGAAAGCCATGTTCAAATATTTGAAAGGCTGTCATATCGAAGAGGGAACGGGTTTGTTTTCCATGGCTCCAGAAAGTAGGGCAAGGAGCAATGAATTCAAGCTACAGGAAAAGAGATTCTACCTGAACCTCAGGAAGAACTTCCTGACAGTCAGAGTTGTCCAGCAATGGAATATGCTGCCTCAAAGTGTGGTGGAGTCTCCTTCTTTGGAGGCTTTTAAACAGAGGCTGGATGGCCATCTGTTGGGAGTGCTTTGATGGGTGATCCTGCATAGCAGGGGATTGGACTGGATGGCCCCTGGGGTCTCTTCCAGCTCTATTATTCTGTGATTCTATGATGGGGTTGAGTTGTGGCAACCCAAGATGACAGGAGAAGCAAATCTAGGAAAATAACACAAGAGGCAGCCACCTGCAGTGATTTCCAGTGGAAGCTGTGTGAATCCTTAACTAAGCAGGAGTGAGGTATATGCCATGGGGACTGAGAGCATTCATGTCATTAGGACAGTGACTCTCTTTTGGGCTTTAGCCCAACTCTTAAGGGGCTATCCAGGGTGGTGAACCTGTTTAGTTGAAAAAGGGTTCAACCCTTTGGATAGTTCCTTTAAGTTACAGACTAAAACCTAGAGCAGATTCACCACTCCACTGTCACAGGGAAGCCACTGCAGACACATACAGACACACACACCATTTCTGAATTATAAACACAATATATTGATTCTATTTCTGTTTAAAATGTGTATTTGGAATTGTAAGTCCATTCTTGCCCACCCACAGACAGCAATTATCTTTAAATTTATCCAGTAGCCTACAACTTCCTAAAGATCGAACGTCAACGTTAGTCCAAAGGCATAAAATGTTGCTGTCTTCCAGCTTTTTAAAAATAAGAAAGTATTTCAGGTGTCTAAATTTGAACTGCCATTCAGTTGCCCCCAGACAACCAAGACAATGACAATATAGGCAAGGGATGATGGGGTTGCTATCCAACACATCTGTTGGGTTCCAGCGTGGTGTAGTGGTCTGCGTTTTGGACTATGACTCTGGAGACCAAAGTTCAATTCCCTGCTCAGTCATGGAAATCCACTGGTCTCTTCCAACTCTTATTCTATGATTCTATGGCCTTGGATTCATTACACACTGTCAGCTCCAGGAAACCCCATGATAGATTCACCCTAGGGTCGCCATAGGTCAGAAAGACTTGAAGGCACATAACAACAAAATAACATCTGATGGATACAGGTTGGGGAAAGCAACACTACCTTCTTAGTTTCACCATGCCAGTGAGCTGAATTCTGGGAAGCATTTGACCGATCGTTCTGTGTTTTTATCCTTCGTTTCCAATCTGTGCAGAATCAGGGTAATGCCGATGTCATAGGAATATTGTGTGGCTTTTAATGTATTTTCCAAGCATTAAGGGATCATCAGCTTAATATTGCTCTAGGAGTTCAAAATATTAATACAGTAATAACACTAATCATAAAATTATTTGTGATTAAGTGAGAATTAAGTACCAGGGCTAAGTATAATTAAGTGAATGTGAAGATCATTTGCTGCAAGTAGGAGGTAATAGAAATCACATAAAATGAGTGGGAGTGAAGCAGAAGAAAGTTTTCATTGGGGAAGGTAAAGCTGCCGAGATTGTAATCTTCAGCATCTATTTATGATACAGTTTGCATTTGAACTGCGGTTCTTATTCATTTGAATGGAAAGGGGTGGGGAGGCTTTCAGTAAATGCTTTGGGGCTTGGTAAGGTTCTGCCACTTGCCTGACTCTACATGCATTGAATGCAAAGGTAAAAAGATTAGAAATAAATAAAAAGAATATTGAAATGCTAGAGATTTTACTATTGCAGGGAGGGAAGTGATTCTATATGTGAAAAGAAAGTTTCTTATCTTGTTTTTCTTCCAAGTCTTTCATTTAAAAACTCTTTTTTCCCACCATTCAGAGGAGGATTCCAGCCACGTAATCATTTTAAGTTCAAAGAATATGTTGTATTGTGCTTGAACCAAGGCAGAGAAGATAACACCTAATCACATAAAGCTTGTCTGTAAATGTATTCAGAAAAAATAAAGACTCTTTAGGGCCAGGCTTTTGTATATTGTGGTTTGGGGTACAATGTATAAACCATTTAGTACCAGACTCTTGGGTAGATATATATTATCTGAATAGATAGAAAAAGCATATTTTAAAACTCCAGTCGTGGCACAGTATCATAGAATCATGGAATTGTAGAGTTGGAAGGTCCCGTAGGTGACCTAGTAGTCCAACCCCCTTTCAAGACACAAAATCCATTGCTAAAGCATCCCTGACAGATGGGCATGCAACTGCTGTTTAAAAATCTCCAGCAAAGGAGAGGACACTAATTTCTGAGGCAGTCTGTTTCACTGCTGAACAGGTCTTCCCTATGTGTAAACAAAATCTCTTACTGTTTCATTCCATTAGTTTGTCCCTGACTTTCTGGAGGAGCAGAAGACAAGCTTGTTTCACCACCCTCCACAAGTTCTTGTTGATGTGTGCCTTCAAGTTGTTGCTGACCTATGGTGACCTTAAGGCAAACCTTTCATGGGGTTTTCGGGGGTTGAGAATGTGTGACACACTGAGATCAGCCAGTGGGTTTCCATGGCTGAGCGAGAAGTCGAACCCTGGTCTCTAGGGTCATAATCCAGTGCTCAAACTACTGCACCATGCTGGTTCTCAAAATATTGTTGTTGCTGTTGTGTGCCTTCAAGTCACTTCCAACTTATGGCACCCCTAAGGTGACCTTATTATGAGGTTTTATGGGGCTGAGTATATGTGATGCACCCAAGATCATCCAGTGGGTTTCCATGGCCATGTGGGGAATCAAACTCTGCTCTCCAGGGTCATAGTCCAACGCTCAAACCACTACACAAAACTGGCCCTCTCTTCCACAAGACAGTTCTTGATGGTTACCATAGAAACTCATAGTCTTCTATACATTGAAATACCCAAGTCTCTCAGCCATTCTTCATAAAGCTTGGTATATAGACCCTTTGCCATCCTCCACACTACATTTATCAATATCATTCTTAAACTGTGATGCCCAGAACTAGGCACTAAACTTCAGGTGTGAACCTACCAAAGCAGAATACAGTGATCTAGACAGTATATGCCTCTAAGCCTAGAATTACATTAACTTCTTCGCCTCCATACCACATTTGTGATGCATATTTGGTTTGTGGCCTATCAGGACCTCTAGATGTTTTTCGTAGAGACTACTGCCAAGTATCTGTGCATCTATATTTTTATGTCTACACACAGAAGTTTGCATTTATGCTTGCTGAAATTTGATGTCATTTTGGCCCAGTTTGCCATTCCATTGAAATCATATTAAATCCTAATTTGTCTTATCAGTTATTAGCTTTCCCTCATACTTTGGTGTCCTCTGCAAAGTTCATGAGCATGCCCTCTATTCCGCCATCCACATCATTTATAAATGGACCCAGCATAGAACCCTTTTGCAAAATCCAGGTTGTCCATAAGAATACAGGAGAATTTGTGAAAAACCCCACCAAAATCAAGATATTCACAGGTATTCACAGTATATATCTGATCTACCAAGTTTGTCCCTCTTGCAGAAAAAAAAGTGAAAACATTAGCTTGATGTGACCTGTTTTTGAGGACTCTATGTTGGTTCTTAGTAATCATGCATTCTGTTCCAAGTACTCACAGACTATTTAATAGTCTGTTCAACAACTTGGCTTGAGCTGTCTACTGACTGGTTTACAGTCTCCTCTTCTCCCTACTGCCCTTTATAGAAGATTTGGACAACATTTGCCTGCCACCTCAGTCTCTCATGACTTCACTTGTTCTGTAGTAATTCTCAAAGACTGTTGACAGACTCTTCCAGATCTACTTGCGGTTGTCTGGTTTTACAATGACATAGGAGAGCTTTATGATGATTCCAACACTTTGATAATGATATATAGGAGACCCTTATCCAATTCTGTCAATACCATTCCTAATTTCTCCATGAAACATCTGCATTTCCGTTACACTGCATCATGAGATGCTCAGTGTTCCTGGAATAATATCACTGTAGATTAAACCAGTGCTGCACTAGTGTGACACAGCAGGTTAAGACTTCCTTCTCTTTCCTCAAGCAGAGTAAGGCAGCTATTTTAGACAGTATATTATGGGTGTCATTAAAGGGAATCAACCTCCTAGTTCTTTAATTTCTTACCAATGTGTTAATTGGTCCACCTTTCCTAAAATACATTTTTGCCAGTGTACATGTTAGCAGGCCCTAATCTAAGCTTTTCTTCTTTCAGTTATAAGGCATGGACTAAACCAGGTTTAGTATAACAGCATTTTTTCTTAACGTGGGATGTGGGCCAGTTCCATCTGGTGCTTTGTACTGAGATAATGTGACAGCCCAAATGCACCCTCTGTCCCCCAATGCCAATTCTTCTGCTGGCAGCTCCCATGTCACGAGATCCTTCTTTTAAGGAAATATCTTAATCAGACAGAAGTGTGGAGAAGTGTTCTGTCTAGCCATACGAATGTCATGAGCATAAAGGTTACAGAGAAAATACACTTGATGGTCAAGTTCTTATACCTTCCATTGTGTGTTTTCCCCCAAAAAAGCCTCTCCTATTGAAATATACTGGATATCCATCTTCATATTAGTAAATTCTATATCCTTTATGGGCTTAAGGCACCACTCAACTTTGGTACTTCCCATCTTTCTCATTGAATTTGTTGTGCTGATAGCATCAAGCAAGTCCTTTATATGAAACTTTCCCAGCCAAGAACTACCTCGCATCTCTACCCTATCTTGAATTATTTTCACAGCCTGTGGATGTAAGAAGGGATGCTGCAGGGGCTCCTTGGGAAAGGGGTGAACCACCAGAACATCTCTTTATTGAAAGGAAGGAAAGCTGTTTGCTACCACCTGTTACCTCACTATTGAGACATCTGAGTTGTGATCAGTATGCCTCCAGGTGACTGGGGCCCTGTGCTGTGAGTCAAAAGATCTCAGTCAGGAAGAGGAAGGGAAGGGGTAAAGCATGAGAAGATGAATATTGCTTTCAAGATGTAAAAATCTTCTGTTTTGCTCCACATCTTGCTGGAGGAAGATTCTCATTTGGAGCTCTCCCTCGTGTTGCAATTTGTGTCCCGTGTTTCTGCCTATAAATCTTATTTTACAAGAAGTTTTTAGCCAATGCTAGTGTCAGGCTTGCCTGTGGTGGCACTAGCCATTGTATAATGATCATAGATTATAGGTTAAGAAAGAATAGTGGGTGTATTTTTTTATTCTTTATTTTCTTTCTTTTTTCTTTTTTTGGGGGGAGGGGTTAGCCTTTTTATTCTCCCTATTATTGATTGATGCTGCAGTTCTGTTTGTTCTAAAAGAATGAAATCTTCAATCTCCCTTTTTACCCAAGTGGATAATGCAGAGCAACAATTAATGCACAAACATTGTGATCTTCTACCATCACCTCCTCCTCAGGATTAGATTTTGGTGGAAAATTTCTAATCCTGGATTTTTTTTTCCAGGAGGGAAATTCGAACAAGACATCTGCACCCTGTGGCTGTAGTATGCAAGATCCCTGTCCCTAAAAATCAGGCTTAAATCACCACAGGAACTTCCTGTCCTTGTGAGTGGATATGGGTTCTTTACAGATTTAGCCAGAACTGGTTGGAAGAGGTTACACTTTATACAGTGAGATCATGCAGTTGTTTCCCTGTTGATTATTTTCTTTGTTATTATTACAGACGTGGACACTGTATAGTTATCAATTATGAAAGTATTTTTGTGTTATCTCTTCCAACCACACCAATAAAAGAGTTTCTCTGCCATCACCATACCTCCAAGATTGTGAAAACCAACCACCCTAAACATGCTGGGAAAACTAACAGGACCCTAAGAAGGATTCATCAATTTGATTTAGCAGGACACAAAGTTTGTCTGAATTTTCTTGTATCTGGGGCCAACCATAACATTTTGCTTTAAACCAAAGTGTTTTTCCCCCTTCTTTAGGAATGCATAGACACATTGCCAAGAGCAATAGCGCAGGAAAGAGAAAGTGCAACAGGCTTGAGTGGGAACTTATGATTTTCTAACACTTTCAAAGCTGGGTATATAAAACATTCCTTTATGGGGCCTCTTGATAATACTCAATTATAGCACTATGATTCCACTTTAACTGCCATGGCTGTGTCCTATGAAATCCTGGGTTTGAGTTGGAGGCATCAAAGGAGCAGTTTGAGAATTCTAAATGCCCCTTCCTCAATTGCCAATCTCAGGATTCCAAAGGGTGTTGTCATGGCAGTTAAAGTAGAATCATAGCACTGTAACTGTGTTGTGTAAAAGGACCTTTATAGTAAAAAACTTTATTCCAGAGTGATAGAGCTATCCAAGTTAAACCTTTTACCCTTTTAACAGAAGAGGCCAAGGACTGGATTCTCTGCATGTAATTATGTGTTTTAGCAGTAAACTGCAGACTCCTTGGATATATAATTATCAGAGTTAGGGATGCATGGAAATTTTATTCTATTTCTTTCAGTGAAAACTTCAAGTTCCTTAAGTTTTCATAGAAGGAACTTGAAATTAAAATCATTTGAATACAATAGAAAGATGAACTAAGATTCATTTAATCATACAGAGGGCTCTTAGTGCTTAGATCGTAAAAGTCTCATTTTCAGTCCAATTTTTATTCAGCAACATTGGTGGTGCTAAACTAGGGTTACCACCTCTGTTTTTCTGATAGGTTTCCTGTCTCGAACAGCTTCATAGTAGACAGGGCCAACATGGTCTACTCCATGAGGATAGCTGTGCCTAGAACTGCGAACATTTATGAGACCCAGTTTTGTTTCATTTCTTAGAATCCCACTGTCATTCTTGTTCCATCCCAGTTCCTGATCGAGTTGCAAGACATTTTTTTCCTATCCTCCTACATGAAAATTTACATGTATCCTTATGCAT
Organism: Cyclura pinguis; assembly: GCA_030412105.1. Lineage (NCBI taxonomy): Eukaryota > Metazoa > Chordata > Lepidosauria > Squamata > Iguanidae > Cyclura > Cyclura pinguis. The sequence goes on from CM059599.1 coordinate 208,573,347, forward strand.
GTTATCAAAATGTATGCATTTTAATACATTTTATACATTTTTCCTTATGTTTATGTTTTTCAAACATGCACATTTTTTGTGTGCATTTTTCAGAAATATTTATCATTTTGTGCATTGCTTTCATTGCTAAAATTGATTGTAGGCCTTGGATAGGTTGCCAGTTTGTCTCTGAGCAGAATTCAAAGTACTGGTTGTGATCTTTAAAGCCCAACATGGCTTTGTTAAGTGGGGCTGACTACAAGGAGCATGTTGGTCCATTTCCAGCCACAACTCAAAGTGCTGGTGATGACCTATAAAACCCTATACATTTCAGGTCCAGGTTATTTGAAGAACCATATTCTACCTTATGAACTGGTCCATGTTTTGAGAACTTCTGGGAAGCATCTTCTCTCTGTCCCACCACCCTTACAGGTATACATAAAGGTAACATGGGAGACAGCCTACTTGGTGACTGCTCTGGAATTCCTTTCCAAGACAGGTTAGACTGGCACCTGTCTTGGAAATTTGAAAAGTCCCCCCCTACACACACACACACACACACACACACACAGAAAGTCAAAAAACATGTTTTCTGAGTGTTGAGAAACCTTGATAAGAAGAATCCAGTACTGACAAGAATCTTCGCTGTTCAGGGCTTATTCTGTGCAAAATTTGCACATGGTTGTTTTTGCGCAGAAAACAGCATTTTCTGCATAGGATGCAGGATTTTCTGGATGGAAAGTAATATTGCAATGCAAAAATATTAATTCCTACACACAAAAAAATGCTGGTTTCTGCACAGAAAATGGGGGATTTATTCTATACAAAATCTGCACATGGTTGATTTGCATAATCTTCTGAGCTATTTTCTGCAGAGGAATTAATATTTCTGCATTGAAACACCTTTTTCCATCCAGAAAATGCTGTTTCCTGCAACCATGTGCAAATTTTGCACAGAATCAATACCTCACTGTGAATAGCCTTTGAAAACTGTGTGGTTTCTGAAGACTTTCTTGCAAGGGGAGAAAATTACTGGAATTACTCATTCCTACCTTAAAAAAGAAACTTGCATCCCTGCTGGCAACCCCCCCCCCCCTTTATTATCTTTCCACAGGCAGGTGAAAACTTTTCTGTTCTGACAAGCTCTTAAGACCCATCTCCCCTAAACAACATGTTGCATTTTCTATGTGTTATTATTTTATATTAAGTGGTTTGTGTTTTGAACTGGCTTCAATTTTTTTTTTATTGTTGACTCACTTTTAAACTTTTTTATGTTGTGGATTTTTTAACTTTTTTTTAAAGGCTGTTGTAAACCATCTTTAGTCCTGAATTGGGAAAAAAGGATATAAATAATAGTAATAATATCTGAGACACCATGAATCTCTTTATGAGCTTGCTTGACTTTAAGATCTTCAAGGGAGGCGTTCACTCAGGATATTTCCACACTAGACTGTTATAGTGCTATAATTCCACTTTCAACATCCTATGGAATCCTGGGGTCTGCAATTTGGGGAGGGGTCTTTGTGTTCACCATTGGCGGTGTTAGTCAAGAAGCTCCCGACTACACTAATCCCATGCTACCAGTGATGATTATGTGCTTTTCATGGTGTTTGCAAGAAGTTGAATGCTTCCGTTATACCTGCTCGGCAACCTCAAGCAAGTCATGCTCTCTCAAGATTAGAGGAAGGCAAATCTCTAAACAAATCTTGTCAAGAAAACCCCATGATGGGGCCACCATAAGTTGGTTGTTGTTGTTGTGTGCCTTACTGACTTACTGTGTCTGACTTATGATGACCCCAAGATGAACCTATCATGGGGTTTTCGGGTTTTCTTGGCAAGATTTGTTCAAGACAGGAAGCCATTGACTTTCTCTGAGGCAGAGATAGTATGACTTGCCCAAGGATATCCAGTGGGTTTCCATGGCCAGGCAGGGATTCATACTCTGATCTCCTGAGCTGTAGTCCAGCAATTGAACCATTACACCACACTGGCTCTCCCATAATTTTGAATTAACTTGAAATTCCATAACAACAAATCTTCCTGAAACTAAAATTGTCTTGCAGAAATGTAAGGCTAAATAAATGAATCTGAACTGATGACTTGTTCATGAGATAGGATCCACGCTTATAGAAGCTGTGCTCAGGATAGATATACTGGGATTTCCACTAATTTCAGTGGTGTGACAGGCCCTTACTTCTCCCAGATTGGTGTTGCAATTCCCAATTTGATAAGACACTCTGCCTTTTCCATGCATCTCTGCCTCCCCAGCCCCTGATAACACCACCTTTTGTGTAAGAGGTCAAGGATTTTTAATATTTAGTGAAAATAATTTTATAGTACTTTGATCTCTGTGTTGCTTATCACTGTAGACAACTCAAGCCAAGACAGTGTTTACAAAGATAAACTGTAATATTCATTAAGAGAACAAGAATAAAATGGCATATTAGAGTTCAATGTTGATACATTTCTTCAGTGCACTCTTCTGACAGTATGAACAGTTGACTTTCTGCTCAGAAACAGTTCAATCATGTCTTTAGACTTTCACAAAAGGCACAATTAATGTACAATAGCATTTTAGTTAGTTAGGTTTAACCCCCAATCTAGATCACACTCTCTGACTGGATCCTACTAGGGTTCAATTACTCTTTTGCCTCTCATTAGGCTTTCACTGCGAACTAAACCTCCCAAAATAGCCCCATACTTTGGCTGACAAAGGGACTCTACTCCCTTTGCTAGGCTCTCACTGAAGGAAGGCAAAAACATGCAGGTACTTGGGTTTATGTAACTTTTTTTCTCAGCCGTAAGCCCCTCCCACACACTACAGGGCTGGATTTCTCTCCTGAGGTGCTATTCTGGCTGCCTAGCAACCTGCATTCAGGTTACTCTGACTCCCCAAATAGCCACACACCCAGAACTTCATCACAAATTAGTCTACTGTAACTCTGATTCATTTTGGATCAAGGGACAGTTCTACCATTAGTCAGAAAGAAGCAGCCACCTCAGGGAACAGGTGATAGGGATGGCAAAAAAAAAGTACTGAAAGATTCCCTAAACTAGCCTATTGCCCTCTCATCCCAAGTGTTGAAAGGAGATTCAACTGGCAGACTGATCAGCTTCTATATGTCAAAGGTAGGCAAATTTGGTGAGGAAAAGGTCAGTTTTCACACCATGCCCCCAGTGGGTTCCACAAGCTGAGAACTGCAGCCAGAGATCACTTCTGATTGAAGTTTTTAGTTTTCACTAAGGCCATTTTTTCTTGGAATTTTGAAGATGGGGGTGAATATGGGTAAACTGCCACTCCAGGAGTAATGATTTGTTGCTTTTCTAGCTTTGATGATAAAAATGTCATCATCAGATGAAGATGATTTTTAAAAAGCCTTTGATGGAAGTATTCCATAGGTGGTGTGTTGTCACAGAGTTATGGAATCCACGGAATCCAATACAAATTAGTCAGATCTCGAGGGACTTCTGTCTATTATATGATGCTACTGGTTTTCTACAGGTAGCCATTTTCTAGATAGAAAAACAAGGAAACAGCTCAAATTGCAGAGTTTATATAATTGAATATTGGATCCTTATTTTCCCATCAGCACCCTCCCAGCCATGTCCAGCTGAGATCAAGTGCTTGCCAATAAAGCACATTTCTTAGTTTGGGATCAAGAGATTCTTCATAAAGACATAGTGAAGAGTAAGCTTTCCAAGACCAATGTACAAAAAAGGCAAAACAAGAAAAAGAAAAAAAAAAAGGCAAGCCAAGGCAGCGACTGGGATCAGCTGCAACCATGGATTTTATGAATGGCTCACTAGAAAGCCAATTAAATGGCAACATCAGTTCAAATATGAGCTCTGTATTGTTCCTGTTCCAAGCCTACAGATGGGTAATTCAGTAGGAAAGTGCTTTCTGCAGCCAGCATGTCAGGCAGCCTTCCTTGCGTTGGACCAGTTCCTTTACCCGGGTGGAGGGAATCACCCTTTTCAGTAATTATTCACAGATATGTACAAGCACGCACAAACACATAGACCAACACTTCTACATTTTTATATACTCACCCAAGGATATTCATATCACACTGTAAGACTAGAAGCAAATTTCTTTGCACTCTTTAAGGATCTGAAAAGTCTCTCAGTTGCTTTCACACCTTGGAGAGGTGACTTTTGGGGGTGACAGTGCTACCTGGCTGTGCTGGTTGGAGAGCTGAAGGCCAAAAAGGTTAACTTTTTCAAACTTTGATCTCATTCTTTGTTGTGTTTCTGAGACTCCCACTAGTGTTCTCATTCCCTTCTGTTTCTATATTTGTTTCCACTATTTTGCAATATTTTTCTCCTATTGCATGGACATACAAGCATATTTTCTACCCATATCCCCAACACATATTTACCTCTTCCTGTGGTTGTCCAGTGTGTGCCTTGTTGTATGCATTTTTTTTCTATCAACTAGGAAGAACTTCCCGATGGTAGGAGCAGTTTAACAGTGGAATACAATACCTCAGAGTGTGGTGGAGTCTCCTTCTTAGGAGGTTTTGAAATAGAGATTGGATGGCTACCTGTTGGGAATGCTTTGATGGTGTATTACTGCATGGTGGGGGCTTGGGCTCAATGACCCTTATGGTCTTCTTCAACTTCTATGATTCTATGAACTACAGCCTTTTCATGGGCATTTTTCCAAAGGTCCAGTGTTTCCACTCATGCACATTTCTGAAATTTACAGATGGAGTTTGCTCACTTCTCCCCTTCCAAATTTCACCACCATTCAAAAATATGTGGATTTCTAAGGAATGAGGCACTCTATATCACTGCTAGAGTGATACAAAGTATGAAATGGATATTTCATAATGGAAATGGGAATGAAAAAAAAACACTTTGCCATCTCTATCAGTCTCCCTTGAAACTGGGAAGCCAATAGAAATCCAGTCCTTTCAACCTTAAATCCCATGGTTACAAGCAGTGAACAGGGACCTCCAACTAATAAATGCCCTCATGAAAACATTAGTTTCAAAAGTGTCTAGAATCAAATACTTAACAATATTGTGATACAAGTTCACTTTGTAATTACACCCCTTTAGCAGCATTTTGAAGCCATCAAGCAGCCATGGGAGTTCTTTTCCAATTGTGCAATGTAGAGAACACATAAAAGCATAGCTGGAAAGAAAACTGTAGACACAATTGTGCCAAAAAATTGTCCTAAGAAGTGGCTGTGTTTCCATTCTCAACATTAGTGGAAAATTTTTTGAGATGCTTAGTTCTTGCACCTATGGCCTCCAAATAGGAAAGAAGCCACATCACCATGGCAACAAGGTGCTTCTGTCATCCATAAAAATAAAGGGCTAGCTATTAGTTTTCAGTGATAACATCTTATGTTTAACTGCCACACACAGAGTTGACAGGGTCAGTCCTTGTTACAACAGTCACTTCTTCTTGGTCAAACAATGGAAAGCACGGCCTGCTCAGATTGACTGAGATGGAGACAATCAGAAATTGTTAGCATTAACCAATTTTCCTGCTATAAACAATCGATCTCTGCCAAGTGCACCACTCAACCTTCCCCTCCCACAAAAGAAGCAAAACGGTCCTTTTGCTCTCCTATCTGGAAAAAGACATGCTTACTAATTAATAAATTCAGATTTTCATTGGAATCATTTCAGCTAGCTGCCAGTCTAGAAAAAATTGGAATGGCCATCCTCTCTCACATGCTCATATCACTGCTGGGAAGTATAAGTGTGATGCAGAAATTTCTGATTTACAGTTTTGAAGTCAGTAACGCTTACGCTTGAGTCCCATAAGTCTCATGCAGGAATTCAAAATTACAATTCACTGCACGCACGAGTCCATTTCTTCTGTAACAGCGCTTCTTTTTTGTCTGTCTCTTGTCAAGAAAACATAAATGGGTCTGACAATGATGTCATCTTATCTGTTTTGGCATCTCTAATTGACTGGAAATAGGCAGCCATTTACCAAATGACAATGTAACAATTCATGTGTATATTGACACAGGGGAAGCTGGTTCTCTATCATGTGCCCAGGGAGAAGGTTATCACTGCAGGCATCCCCAGTTTTCTGAACTCATGGAGAGGTATGGTAAAATCACCATGCCAGATAACTTGATTCCCAAATGGTTGTATACAAGAAGTGCCAAGTTAAATACCATATTTGCCGGCGTATTAGACGCACCAGCATATAAGACACACCTCACTTTTCAACGGCTATTCTTCAGGAACAAAAATTTTTAGTACTCTAGTGAAGCAAAATGCAGAGGAGAGGAGAGAAAGGAAAGGAGTGCTGCACCAGGCTTCCCCGGCCCTGTCCCTTCCTATTTTGCTTCCAGTAGGGAGACCTCCTTTTGCTCCCCCTCCTTCCCTATGCCTTTAGCCTTACCCATATTTGCCTGTCTATAAGATGCACCCCATTTTCAGGGGGTATTTTTTAGAAAAAAAAAGTGCATCTTACACATCGGCAAATAGGGTAGTCATTAGTGTTTCTCCATACCTTCTTAGGAGAACAATATGGTAGTGATATTGATGCAGGATGAAGGCAGACAAAAGGTTTAAATTTTGCCCACTCATGGAATATATTTGCAATTTATTAATATTTAGACCATAAGCTATTTGCATACAAAACAAATTAATATAATAAAGAAGCAAAGCATACGTCACTGGGTTAGCTATGGCCACACTTTATTTGATATGGCATGTTCTGCAATCATATTTAACAGTGTCTGATATTAATCTAGTGCAGGTGCCATTATGTTGCTACATGTAGAGTACTAGCCATCTCTGCCCTATCATGAGTTGAGATCAGTAAGTTTCCTAACCCTTTTCCACTGACCACATCTGTTTAAGTATAGGACAATGCCTTCTCAAGTCACAAACACCCACAATGCTTAGTGGGTAAGGCAGAGGGTCTCCCAAAAGGGATCTCTCTATTCCACCCCAAAGCCCCACAGCATTCAGCAGCATGAAACAAGAGTGGTTTTCTCATTCCATCTCATTATAGATGGTTTGAAAATTGCTTTTTGCTTATCAATCTGTATCTAACTAGAGGACTATTTTGTTCACCTAAGCTCCCAAGGTTGCAAAAATTAGTATGGTTCAACAGGCAGATCAGTGTGAGCATTCCATTTAAGGATATCTTTGGACTTTCAGAAAATTAATGTCACAGGAAACATTTTTTTATAATTTTTTATAATTTTTTTATTTTTTTTTATAATTATAATTATGATTATAATTATTTTATATATTCATTATAGAAGACAGCTTATGCAGTTACACATCTTTCCAGTCAAGCTATTTTCTCTTCTTTCAACAATTACCTAGCCTAGGCATATTTCTCTGATAAAGAATACTTTCCTTATCAGGTACATGGTGCTTGCAGTACATTGCAGTGGTAAGGATCATCATATCTCACAGCATTTGTAGCACATGAAGGACCATATGTCTCACATTTTATGTTTTGAAGAATTGCATACATATATTTCATACAGAGTATTTGCATACATTTCTGCATAGGTTTGCATTTCAGCTTTTCAATATTATAATTATTCTGTCAGAGAGTACTTCTATCTACACAGGGAGTATTTCTGACTCTATTTGTAAACTTGGCATTTTAAGCAGAGTATTGCAAATTCAACATATTCTTACTCATTCCAGAGAACAGCATAAGTGCGGAAGACAGAGTTTTTGGCTCAGCCCATGAGACTGGGCTCAAACTGCTACATTCTAACTGCCTAAATAGCTGTCAAAGTTGTCACATTTTCTTATATTGTTACTATTATTTGTCTATTTTACTTATATGCCACCTTTCCCCCATATGGGACCCAAAGCAGCCACCTCATCTCAAACAATGACAATTTAGAAAATTTGCCTCTGAAAAAAGATGGTTTTGAAGGATAAGAAGAATGTCCTATTTGGCTTCCTGATACCCTAATATCTGTACTTTTATTCCTGCATTACTATATCTGCCCAGCTGTGGAACTTTGCTCACTTCCAAAAGCAAATTCAAATCTCGACTTTTACTTCTAAACATTTTCATTTTTTATTTTTAGAACAAAAGCATAAAGTACCTCATCATCATCATCCTCATCCCCATCCCATAATGGATTTCCTATGACAAGAAACATTTAAGCAAACATTTCAGAATTCTGCCTAGTGCTCTTCCTCTATATTATGAATCATTCTTCATAGCCTGGCTACTATGACCTGCTAACATTCTCCTATTTATTTATTCAGGAGCTAAGTACTTCACCATGAACCTACCCATAGTGTGACATCAACATCTGAGGATTTTGTCCAAGTACATCCTTTGATTATAGGATTTCCAAGTCAGCAGCATCTCATTCCCTGAGATTTCATGGCAAAAACCTGAGAATAGGGGTGCAATACCATTGTGATGACATAGAGGTGGATTCTAGGATATCCTAAAAGCAGGGGAAGATAAGGGCTGGGACAGGGCTTGTTGTAGAAGTGGGCCCAAATGAAATCCTCTCTCCCACCAACTTCTTTCCTTACTCCTGACTTTTTGGTTTCTGGATGTGTGAACAAGTGCAACACACATACTAACACCTCCTCCTCAGCACAGTTTTGAGGCTTGGTGGCCCTGTGAGAATAAAGACATGGATGTACAGATTTAAAGACAGAACAAACAAAAACCAATCTTTCTTCCCTTTCATCTCCGTTCACTCTGAGATATATCTTCCTATGTACCAGAGGAGTAGAACAATTCCCTGAGACTTCATCTAGTGCACCAAATCCTGGCAAACCTACATCTGAGTGGGCTTAGAGCATGATGGCAAGGGAGATGTCCCTGCACCCCATCTACATAAAGCAGTCCTCAATGTGTCCTGCCTGGCCCCAACTCCCTCTCTCTCTCTCAATCAATCAGTCAATCAATCTTCAGTGCTAGATTAAGACTTTACTGCTGGACATTTGATAGTATGCAACTGGTTGATTTTTGAAAATCAGAATTATTACAGCTAGTTAAACATGGTTCAACAGCGTGATCTGGCAGCCAATAAAGCCAATGCAATTCTAGGTTGCACCAATGGCAGTATATTGTCAAGATAAGGGAAAGTAGTAGTCCAACTTTATTCTGCTTTGGTCAGACCTTACCTGCAACGCTGAGAGGCTTAACACACTACACTGTTATAGTGCTATATCCCACCTTAACTGCCATGGCAACATCGTATGGAATCCTGGGATCTGCAGTTTAAGGACGGGTATTTCAACTTCTCAGAGAGCTCTTGGGCCTCACTGAACTACAAACCCCAGAATGCCACAGGATGTTGCCACAACTGTTAAAGTGGAATAATAGCACTATAAGACTGTAGTGTGATAAGACTATGAGTCCACTTCTGAGCACCACAGTTCAAGAAAGAATGTGTTGAAAGGAGGGCAGCCAAGGTTTTCAAAAGTCTGGAAACCAGGCCTATGAAGAACAACTGAGGAAACTGGATATGCTTAGCTTAGAAGAGACAATGCAGATTGGTGACATAACCATCTTTAAATAGATGGAGCCAGCTTGTTTTCTATTGAGACTAGAACACAAACCAATGGATTCAAAGTACATGAAAAGTGATTCCACCTAAACATTAGGAAGAACCTCTTTATTGCAGAAGATGTTCAACCATGGAATAGATTGTCTCAGAGAGTGGTCGGCTTTTCTTCTTCAGTGATTTTTAAATGGATGTCAGATGACCATCTCTCATGGGTGCTTTAGTTAGGCATTCCTGCATGGCTGGGGGTTGGACTAGATAGCTCTTGTGGTCTCTTCCAGCTCTATGATTCTGTGATTCTAGCTATTCCTATGATTTGTTATTTTTGGAGTTACGCATTTTTTTAAACAACAGAAACAGTATTTCTATATTTTTTTCTTTTGTTGTAAACTCCCATGTTTTCACTATTTCACTGTGCCCCTTTTTGAGAAGAAGGAATGAAAGAAATCTGATGATGATGATGATGATGATGATGATGATGATGATGATGATGATGATAGCTTCCCTGGGACTAACAACATTCACACCATGTCAAGTGCACAGAAGAAAATACAATACAATACAATGAACCTGAAAACCGAGGGAAGTATATACACTTGCTCCTGCTCCCTGCCCCAGAAAAAAACCCTCAGGGCTCAACCTCCTAGCAATGAACTAGTCTTACACTATGACACAAGGATAGATAGGCAATGAGAAATGGCAAAGGTAGCCAGGCTGTAACAGAGCAAGTTTATGTAAACCTGCTAACCCAAGAAGTGCCTGCATTGGTAAAGCTGAGGATACACATGCATGGATCCCATCCTGGCTAACTGAAAATCCATCCCTACCAGGATGTTGTCTGTAGCTGGTCTTGTTGGAAATGTATTTCACAACTTGAAAAGGTTCCCTTTATTTGGACTACAAGAATGTATCAGCAAGTCCAAACCAATAACTTTTCCAAATTCTGAGGAAATGACTGTACATATTATGAGTGACTTACTACCTAATAACAATACCCATCCTCACCGGCTCGTTGGCTGGTCCTGGTTACTTTAACATTCAACGCAAGAAGTTAACAGGCACACTCATGCTCTTTCCCAGTCTTGCTCTTTGATCATGCTTTCTTCCATGATACTTCCTTACTTTCATATCAGACCATTCTCTTTTGCCATCTGGGTTCAGTCGGTTTCTTCCTAGATTTTATCTAGGCTAGGAAGAAGGAGGAAAGAAAAGGAAAAGCACCTTGAGCTACCAGCAGTTAATTTTAGAGGATACCTGCCATTTTTGACCTTGCAGGTTCACAAATAGATTGAAGTCTGGTTTGTTCAGGCCACAATTTTCAGAGCGAGAGTTAGAAGCAATGACCTATTTTGCCTCATGGGATCCGAAGGCACAAAAAAACAATGGCAAGATGTGTCAGAGAATGACTTGTGTTTCATTAGCAGCCTCTTCTAGATTTCCACAGCCATGGATCCAAGCATCAATGAGATTTTCCCTAGTGTCCCCCACTCCCCCACACACATGCATTGGAAGAGTCTCTCATTATTAAAGTTCTGTTAGCTTAATACCCTTTTTTTCAAAGAAATTCCTAAAACAGTTGACACGAGTGGTATAAAGAATTGATAGAAGCAACTTTGGTTGGTGCTTGGTCACGACCTAAACTCATCTGGACAAGAGAGGCTAAATTTTGAGTTGATAATAAGATCCGCCACTGAGCACATCTGTACATTGGTTGTTGTTTCCAGGGTATTTATGTGAACAATTTCAGGTGTGATTGAGGTATCCATACAAAATTAGAGGAACCAGTGCAGTGCAGTAGTTGGTATATTGGACTGGGAAAGTCTGGGATCTAGTCTTCACTAAACTCATTAGGTAACTTTGAGTCAATGGGTCAGTCAGTTGTTCCCACTCACTCAGCTTGACCTTCCTCACACAACGGGAAGAGGAGTTCCATGTACACCACTGTGATCTTATTGGAAGAATGATGGGATATAAATATAACAAATATGTAAGTATGTAAGTAATAAATAAACATATAGAATTTCCAGACTGGTGTTTTTATCCACATTTCCCTGAGAACTGGAGAAACATTTTCAGGTCTAGCAGTCTATTGTCTTGACATAAGAGGTGGAGGTCCCTCTGAATTTTTGTGAACCATTTTTCACATGCTTTACTTTCACAGCCACCTATATTGGCTAAATATCTTTTATTTCCTCATCTGCAAACAGCAGTTACTAAACAGGAGGAATTGCTGCCAGTTTTAGGCAATTCTTTTTGTGTCTACTTTGCCAGATATGTAACACCTTTTCTCCTGTTCTCTACAAAATGAATATGAGGCTTATCTAGATAAGTCACTAAACACTAGCAATATTGTAGGTAGCAGAGTTTAAATGCAGCAAATCCCTTGGGTCTTTCACTGAGCTGGGAAAATGACAGTCCAAACACAGCCTTACTGACAGCTGTAAAATCAAAACAATTGCTTTGTTCTAGAAAACTCTTAAGTGATTTGGGTGCTTTAAGTAGTTACGTAGCAATCATTTTTAACTCCCTTATCATTTTTCCCCACGTTGTGTGGACTAAAAAAACCCGTGATATGTGTCGAATTCAAATAAGTTCTAATTCATAAGCTGAATTTTGCCCCTTTAAACTATTCTGGTGCTTTTCAACATGAGATGGACTGCCTTCTGAAGCTACCTTACATGAAACTTTGGATAGGCTTCATGATTCAGAAAGGCAGGTGATCTGTTTGAGATGGATGTAGCTTCTTTGAGTTTTTATCCCTTTGAAAATACCCAAAAGGTGGGAAGGGGAGATCAAATTACAGACAGGACTAATGATGTCACTAGGGAGAGTACAGACAGCACCGGGTAACATCATCAGAGGGGTGTGACACCAATATGACTGCCTGCCCCTTCTTTCTCCACCCTTAAACAGATAGTCCTTATAGCCTCATGTAGGACAACAACTCCCTTTTTTTTTATGACTAGATGAGATTCCCAGTGACTTCACACCTGCAGAGCCAAGCAGGTAGATTGGGACACCCAGAGGGCAGGTCCCCATGGCAGTAGAGCAGAACCCCTGGAATTCTGGCTTCTGGATAGCAAAGGTTCCATGGGGATGACACCATGAGTTACCATACTGAGTGACACCAACTCTAGTGATACCACCGGATAGGGCCACCTACTCATTGCAGGGCACACTTCCCAGGGGCCCCCAATCACTGTGATTTGGAAAAGGGGTGTGACTCTCATAAAATTCTTCTACTGCTGAACCTTCACAGGGTCTAGGAAGATCATCTAGGGTGGTTGCAGCTTGATTTAACTTGTTTTAATCTTCTTTTCTTTTCCTAGATCTTGAAACATTGCAAATTTTAAATAATATTTTTCCCGTTTCTTGATGCAGTGTTATAGCTTATTGTTTGTTAATTGTTATCTCTGCTTATTATTTTCCATTGTTTTACACTTTTTTTTAAAGGAAATATTTTCAGATTGATAAGAAAATGATATAAAACTAAAAGAATACATGTCAAAATACCTCTAAAATGGTCTTTAAATAGAATGTTTGAAAGCAACTAGGAACCATTACTTGTTACACCAAATAAAGTAATTCTCATTCCTTATGTTGCTTTTGTAATGTGCTTTTCTTACACTTTATTTACCCCCTCACCAATTACTAGTAATTATAGTCCTTAAAGTTCCTTACTTTCAGGCACTTCTTAAGACGTTTTGCTTTCTACTCAAAGACCAGTCCTTCTTCCAATCTTTTTCTGTCGGTATGCAAAATCCTAAAGAAGAAAGTGCTAAAGCAGAGTTACAGTTAAATATTAAGAAAATAAAAATGACCATAGATGATTTACAAAATTTCAAAGCGGGAGATGATGACATGAGAATTGTTGATGATTTTCTATACCTTGACTCAGTCATTAATCAAAAGGAAGACAATAATCAAGAAATGAGAAAAAGGCTAAGACTTGTGAAGGAAGAAAGAAAGATAAGTCAAAATCATCCATGCCACAGGATTTCTACTTTTGACATATGGATGTTAATAAACAAAGCTGAGGAGAAGAGAATCAGCTCACTGTAAATGGGATGCTGAAATAGAGTATTACAAATAACCTGGACAGCCAAAAACAAAATTAAATGGTTTCCTATAGCAAATCAGCCCTGAATTCTCAATAGAGGTGAGAATGGACAAACTGAGGCTGTCACACTTTGGAGATATCATGACACAACATGACTCACTGGAAAAGACTATAGTGCTCAATAAGGTAGAAGGCAGTAGGAAGTGGGAGACCACACTAAAAGTGGATTGATTCAATCAACGAAGCCACGGTCCTGAGTCTGCAAGATCTAAGAAGGGTGGGAGATGATCCAGGTTCATGGAAATCTCTCATTCACAGGGTCACCATAAGTCAAAGCTGCCTTGATCGTAAATAACAAAAACACTGCAAAATCTTGCTGATACATTTCTTTTCTTTCTTCTTCTGCTACCCTCTGACACTCTCAGTCTTATTCCTATTGATCATATGTATATTTTCCTTATCCCCATTCCTCTTAAAGGAGGGGTGAATGGGCAACTCAGAGCACATGGACAACATATAATCCCCTATTTTTTCACTCCCTGATTTTCACTGCTGCTGCCCCAACAGATTTTCCACTGCACTGTCAATTTTTGATGGTGCAGCAGTGGCAAACCACTTCATTAAAAGCCTTTCCAGATTTACAGAATAACACACAGTTTCTCCTGATATCTAGCCACACAATGATGGTCATGCTGCAGTCTTACTATCTGAGTCACGCATCAAAATCCTAACAGCCCCTTGTTAACTGAACTGAAAGGAGATTGAGTCTTCATTGCAGATTAGTGAGTTTAACTTGGGTGTTCTCTAGAATCTCTCTTTGCTTCCAGTGAAATCAACCAATCGGTTAAAAAACACAGACGCAAATCCATAAAATGTCTCTCGGGAGTCTTCGCCAATAGAAAAGTAAACTGTCATTTTAAAATAAAAGCAACTAATCATTTATATAATATAACTGAGCCAGACATTTAAAGAAATTACATCAAAATGTATGTGCTAAATCAGTGTGTTGTGAAGCTCTAAAGCTGGCCTATATTAATTTGTCATTAAATTCAGCATAGCTCCCATTTAGGTAGGAGGCCCCATTCAAAGGCATCACACCCATTACTGGAAGGATGATGTGGTACAACAGGGATCTAATGGTAGCTCTTAATGCTTTGCCTATACCTGAACCTAATGGATGTTAATGCATCTCCTGTGCCATGTAGAGATAAATTTACAATGCTAATAGTGCCATATGCCATGACAATATACTACTGTGCCAGCAAGTGCCCATTTTAGCTGAAAAATGGCTTTTGTGTTCAAATTGCATTGAACAGCAAATTGTGGGATGCTGATGCTTTCAAGCTGGTGAAGAACCACAAAGTGTCATTAGCAAATATTAAATCAAGATGCAAACTGTTAACAAAAATGAGATCCAGGGGTGGGGAGGGGCAATTAGGTAAGCTGATGCGCCTACCTGTAGTTTGCTCCATTATTCATTGGTGACATGGAAGTACAGTTATTGCAAGTCACTCCAGTGTCTGTAATTATGACATGGGAGGAAAATGGACATGTGTAATGATGGGATGTCAGGAGATCCACACTCCATGTAGCTAATTCTGATGACTGTTTTGTAGGCCACAGCAAAACATGAAGTGTGGATGACATATCCACACCTTCATGCATTCTACAGTCCTTTTAAGAACACTCACGAACCGGCACATAAGCAAGTTTTAGATGAACTATGTTTGACCTATACGTTAAGGAATATTTCTAATGGGGAAAATGTGAATAACTTTTTTAAAAAATGTGGTTTTCGCCGATCAGAGCTTGGAAAAGTACTTTTTGGACCACAGAACCACCACCACCACCCCAGTCAGCATGACAACTTTGGTGCTGACACACACCCTATTAAGACACTGCCTTTTTCTGCATCTACTCCCTTGTTATTCAAATTGCCTCCTGAAGTCTTTCTCCAGGTCCCACCCCCTTGAAGGAAGTGGGCAGATGGTGAAAGGAAACAGAGTCTTTTCAGTTTTAGTAGTCCAGGTTATTTTATTTCCTTCCCAAAGAGGTTCATCTCATACTTCTATTCCACAACCACCACCACCCTGCTTTTGACACCAAGTGAAAACCTTTTTCTTCCCCCTGGACTTGAGAGATTGTGTTTTTGTTTTGGAATATGGACCACTAGTTCTTTTTTTAATCATACTGCTTCTCTGTCTTTTAACAGCAATCTTATTATGCTACCATAAGGCACTCTCTGAAGATTTCCTAAAGAATAGCCAATAAGTACCTCAAACAAAGAAAGTCATGTTCTAAATATATGTGGTGAGTAGGTAAACAGAGAGAGGTTGAACATTATATTTCTAAGAAGAGAATATACTAGCCCAGCGGCCCTTTCTCAGTGTATAATTATAGCGTTATGATTCTACTATAGCTACCATGGTTCCATCCCTTGGATTGCTGGAAGTTGAGGGAGGGGCCTTAGCATTCCTCAACCATGGACTTCCTCTTGTGCCTCTAAACAAACCACAAAACCCAGGGTTCCACAGGGTGCCATCATGGAATCATAGTGCTATAGTTAAGTTGTGTGAAAGGTCCATGCCTTTACACATGACAAGCCACACCTTGCCTCTGAAGAGCCACAAAACAGTCTCCAGACATATCAGTAGCCTTGACGGCTACTTTGGCATTCATCCATTTTGTTCAGTGGACAAGGTGTTTTTCTCATGGCAGCAGTTCTGAATGACAAAGAAGTTACTTGGTAGACCTATGGTGAGTAAGCCTTTCAAGTATTGTTTTCATCATGTTTAAACCCGAGTTCTTTTATAAAGATGTAAATAGAGGCAGCATGACTGGGAGGAAGAGGATATGAAGTTAGGTTTTTATTTTTGTTGTTTCATTTTAAAAGGATGCCTTCAAACATTTTTATTACTTGTAAATCCCTTATATATTTGCAAATCATCACCTTGCTTTCTCTGCCTGCAGTTTCATAAGCTGATAACTCAAGTTTCATCCTGTCTTACTTTGTGCACTACATATATTTCCTCCAAAACATTTCCCTACTTGTGTGTATCTGTGTGTCTGTGTGTGTGAACATGGAGTAAAACTCCTTTGGGACTTTTAAAACTGAAATCAGATTTGGGGGATAGCAATAAGGATGTTATCCTTGAGATTAATTTCTTCTGTCTTTAGCCTCCGTAAACGCAAAGCACCTAGGAGCTGGGTATAAATAGAGTCGCTGTCTACAAGTTGGAAAGAAATATACAATAAAGCTTCTATCATTCTTAAATATTACTTCTCTCTTTCCCTTCTGAGGCACATTTTCTGCTGAAGAATCTGCCAGCAGCAAATCCTTGTGGAATAGCATTTGTTAGTGACTTTCTTTCCAGCGTAGTCATGATATGACTTGCAGTACAACAAGGAAGAGGAGCATGACCTTTGCCTTTAATGATCAGGACTTTGGTGTTATAACCTCATTTGGCAGGACAGACATGCAGGTTCTACTGAGACTCTAGTCCAGTTCAACCTATCACTCATCACAACTCATGACACAGAAACCTAAGAGCCCTGTTGGATGAAATCAAAGGGTTATCTAGCCCAGCAGTTGTCACACAGAGGCAAACTAGTTGACTAAAACAGAATATAGCCAGTAGGGCATGAGTACTGCTACACCGTCTGTATCACACTTCCCAGTATCTGATAAACAGAGGCATACTACCTCTGATACTGGAGCTGACATAGAGGTATCTGGCTAGTAGTCCCTAATGATCCCTATCACCCATGAGTTTATCCCATCTACTTTTCATGGCACTGCGTTGCGGGGATCGAGCAAGCAGCTTCTTGCGAGAGGCTCTCGCGTTCCCACTGCTTCGCATCCACAGCCACTGCCTGCTAGCGAGCAGGCAGTGTGAGGGCTCCTCCTTTTCCCTCCTCAGTGCAGCCAGGGATTTTCCCAGGCTGCGCTGGGGCAGGAAGCGTGAGCACTGTGCCTCTGGAGGCTCCACATGCACGGTAAGTGCGTGCAGGGCCCTGGAGCGATGCGCGATCACGCACCATTTTCGGCTAGAAGCCTAAAATGAAATAGTGCGTGATTGGCGCCTGCCAGCCCCAGCGGCATTGCACAATTGTGAGGACATCATGTGGACAGCTCCTCACAATTGCATGATGCTCCAGAGGCTCTTTCGCATGGTGAATGCCTTGCGAAAAGGGCCTAAGAGAGAACTACATCTCAAGAAATCGAGGCAATCACTCCTCAGTGGTACCTGATCCATTAGGACAAATGGAATGTGGCTCTCTGGCTCCAGCTATCCCAACCCACTCACTCTGACTTGCACTTAGCTGTAGGATTGGGGTAGCAAAAACTGGAATGGAAAGAATATTTGAAAATATTAGGGGGCGGGAATAATCAAAAGAGTATTTCTCAAGTGTCAAGAAACTCTAATGAGGAGAAACCTGATGAGGATCTTTGCACTTTAGGAATCATTCTGTACAAAATTCACACCTTTTTCACAGAAAAGAACTTTTTCAGTGCAGAAAATAATATTATGTGTGATTTTTGAACAGAATAAGTCCTAACTGTAGCATTTGTTGCCCAGGAAACAACATTTTCTACATAATATTTCTCTGCAGAAGCTTAATTTATTGTGCAGAAAATCTGTTTCCTGAATAGAAAATGCTGTCTTGTATATAAAAAAGATACCATGTGCAAATTTTGCAAAGAATATGTGTCAGACTGCAAATAGCTTTTGAAAACTGTGCAGCTTTTGAAAACTTTTTCCCAGCAGGAAGAAGATTGCTAAAATTGCTCGTGAATAACTACATTCTTAGCCAAAAAATAATGGTAGAGACCATTTACTCTCAGCACAAAGTCAAGTATGATAGTGGGGAAGCCTACTGAACCCAGAATAAGATACTATTCCTCCATCATGAGGGTGCGACTGCTTTTCACTGTATCATATCTACAGTTTCTTTCATCTCACTGGAGAAAGAAAGCAGAGGCTAGCAGATGTTGCAGATGTTGAGCAATATATAATTAGACATGGGATCAGAGAAGCCTGATTCAGGATTCAAGAAATTCCTGAGGATGCCCTTCTTAACCTCAAACCACTTTGACTACTTGATGGGATGTTAGTAATGGATCTTACTAATGAATTAGATCTCATCAGCCATAACTTGAGCTATAAGCAAGTTGGCGAGAGGTTTAGACCCACTCTAAGTCCTTGATCTCTTCCCCAACAAATATTCAAATTCTGCTATGAGGCCACGTGGAAAACTAGAAAAAAATCCACACATTTTGTGCACTTAACTTTCAGATGCCCTTTTCTGAGTGCTCTGGTTTTCTGATGTAGGCATGTGGCCATCCCCAGTTACAGAACTTTCACCCAAGACATGACCATCTTGCACCATTGTCAAAATATTTTAGACACATTACAAACTCCATTCTATTCTTCTCTCCAAGAAGTTTTACCTGCTATTTAATTTGCAACAGGCATGACTATTTCTATCATGATATTGCTGTTTAATGTTGTATTTACTAGACTGGGTTGTTTTCCAAATAGTATTGTTACCCTGATTTCTGGGGTCCCGTGGGGGACACCTCAATGTGCTCCAAATAATGGGGAATAGCAATTAGCCTGAGCACAAGCTGTAGCACTACGAGAGGCAGGGTAACCTAGCAAGATCTTTCAACCCAATTTTTACGGGGTCAGGCCAAGCCAAAAACCAGGCAGAATTGTCTAATAAATGATTTTATTGAGGGGAATTCGCTCATGCATGCACACAAGATGCACACAATCACACATTCACACAACAGCTAGCTGAAAGAGAAAGGGAGGAAAAATTACAGAGAGGCTGAGGGATTTGGGGGGATTTATAGTTACCAGTCCAGAAGAGTAGTGAAGAGCATAAATGTATTTTGGCTTAGGTAGGACCTAAGGACAGTCCTCATTCAGGAGCCAGACAGACAGAGTGATGTCCAAAAGACTGCACTGGGCATCCTCAAATCAGGGGTATTTGTGCCCTGAAAATGGCTTGTGGCTGTGAAGGTTCCAGATGCAAGACAAAGGGAACCTGTTGTGGACAATGAGTCTTTTACCTGTTGATGGGCTCAGCGCTTTATTGACAAAGACATGATGGGTGTTGTAATAGCTGTCTATTGTGGGTACTGTGAGGACAGAGGAAAGAACCCAGGTGTACAAGGGATGGATATCTGCCAATCAGTGTCCTGGTGGGCTCCTCACAGTTGGATTCCTTGGAAAATTCCAGCTTCTATTTAAGCCTATTATCCACAGGAATGGTGTGTATTTGCCTGACAAATGACTCAGTCTTGCCTGGAGGAATTTTGGAGTTGACCTATGCTTCTCACATTTACAGTCAAATTCTTTCCCTCACTCAGTTTGACCTCTCTGTCACCTCTCAGGTTTGGATTTGATATCAGAGCCAATAAAATGTGTTGCCAATTACATATGATGCCAACTAGGTATGGTGCCCATCCAAACCATACTGACCCCCAAAGCGGGGCCTTACAGTATAATGTGCCTTGAAGCCACTTGTAACAGAAGTGAGGTATACATTTGAAGTAACTGAGGAAGGAGGAGGGAGGGAGGGACAGAAAAAGAAAGAAAGAAAGAAAAATGGCTACATATACACAGGATAAATCTTTAAATTCGTCTTGTAGGTGATTAGTCTCAAGAATCAGTGCTGAGAAAAGAGTCAAATTCCTTCCCTTAGAATCTGATATTATCACTGAACAAATTTCTAAGTGGCATTGACGAGACTACTTTGTGTATCAGGTACATCTATGCTGTCTCACTGAACTGAAAAGAGATTTCACCAACTATGGCACAGCTTTTCTGAATATGCAAGCTCCAAATCCAGCCTTGAGATTAATTCCTGCTGTGCTAAGTATTTGAAACAATAAGGCTGAAATGTATTTCTGTTAGATTGATGTGAGTACACACACACACAAACATCACTGCACACATTCATTGCATGTGTAATTAATTTAGAGCAGGAAGTGAATAATTAAAAATGGGAGAGAAATAACCACATGTAGCAATCTTATTATTACATGTATGAATCTTATACTTCATATTTTTTTTAACTCTGATCTTAATTAGATCTTGGTATCAAAATACTAGCACCATTCCCCATAATTTTTCATCTATAAAATTTTTCATCTTATGTAAAAATGTTAGCACTAGTGTTTATTTCTTAAATCTAAATTTGTGTATTAACATGCACTTATGTGAAGTTTTCCAGTTTCCCATGAAAAGTCTTAGATCCTTAAAACTGCCAGAATTAGCACAGTGATTTATTTATAAATATTCTTCTTTTCAGGGTTGTACCAGGGAAAGGGGAGAAAGAGAGCATTGGCCATCCTGGTAAGAATTCT
Source organism: Cyclura pinguis (assembly GCA_030412105.1). Taxonomy (NCBI): domain Eukaryota; kingdom Metazoa; phylum Chordata; class Lepidosauria; order Squamata; family Iguanidae; genus Cyclura; species Cyclura pinguis. Next base: position 208,594,248 of record CM059599.1, read on the forward strand.
GCCTTCCCAGATGAAATTTTCCTTCAGTCCTAAGATTTCTAACATTGCAGTAACTTAAAACTTCAGCTGGCCATTTAGACACCTAAAGAAAAAGTGGCCAGCAAAGTCACGAAGGCAATGTGGACATAATAAATGAGCAGTTTGCTCTGCAATGCTAGAAATCCAGGGATTAAATGGAGGTGTGGTAACGTCCCATAATTCTTTTCAGGGCGATAATGCCTTCATTCCCCCTGTTGTTACACTCTTCCCTCTCAGGAGAAGCTTTATACCCAGAAACATAGCTAATTTAGCTAATTCAATGCACATTATTTCTATGTAAGAGAGCAGTGTTACTAACAGGTTTTTTTATCAATTATTATTATTATTACTATAAAAATTATTTACTATTATTTTCTATTTACTATTTCTGTTTTATCATCATCATCATCATCTTCATGCACTTAAAAAAAATATGGTCCTAACTGGTCTTCATTCCACCACCACCACTACCCCCCTCCCCTAATTTGTTGTTTTTGTTGTTGTGTGCTTCCAAGTCATCCCTGACTTATGACGTCCCTAAGGTGAAACTATCACAGGGTTTTCTGCAGATGAGAGTATGTGATGCACCCAAGGTCACCCAGTGGGTTTCCATGGCCAAGAGGGGAATCAACCCCTGGTCTCTGAGGTCATAGTCCAACATTCAAATCACTACACAACATTGGCTCCTCCAGAAATTACCCCATCAAAATTTTAGGAGACTAAATGCTCACTATACTTTGAAGAGTAACATTATGACTTGCCATTTGCCAAAATAAATTGTTATGCTTCCTGTTACCCCACAAAAGTAGCAAAGTACAAGGTAATATGATAATTTATGACAGGATAGCTGCAATTCTCATTACACTAGCTGTCAAAAAGATTGCATCCTCCAAGGGACAGGGTATATCAAGCACCCCCCAACCATGTGACATCTCAGGCACACTCAGAGCTTCTCACGTAGACAGAAAATTTCTTATTTTAAGGTTAACAGTCCTCAGTCAAGAAAAATGGCTTCAGCATAAGCTTCAGTACATGGACTTCCAGATACAGGCCTTGTTAGGATTCTGACAAGTGGGTTGGAGGATGAGATGCCCAAGCCAGGATAGCTTGGGTGTGTTAGAGGCCCTTTCCACAACTTACCTTCTTGTGGCAGCAGCTGGTGGTGATCCCGGCAGTGGTTCTACCAGGAAAGGAGCATGACAGCACCACTCCCCTCCACACGGGACCAGCTTCCTGAGGGAGGGAGCACAATGGACATGCCACTTCCTTCTGCGGCACAGCCAGGTACTTTCCCAGGCTGTGCTGGGGCAGGAAGTACCACATCGCACTTCCTTCCCTTCCACAAGACAGGTAACTGCAGGATGGTGGTGCGATCGTGGGTCATTGACGGGGAAACCTGTCAATGATTCAACTCATGATCACACTGCCTGGGGATGGGAGAGAAGCAGAACCGCAACGACGTCATGCAGAAGTGTTGTTGTGATCCTGTCCTTCTCCCGTCCCCATGGCAGGATGGGAGAGTGCTGTGGAAAGGGCCAGAGATTCAAGGAGCATTCAAAAACACCAATCACAAGAATATATCTGTTTTCGCCAAGCTTAATTTTCCTTCTTGTTCGTTGTTTTGCCCACGTAAGAAACAGCAGTGGTCTGCACCTGGTTCCATCAAACTTCTCACCCACGGTACCTGTGGAATTATTACAGTAGATACAGCAGTAATATCAGGAAATGTTAACACAGCTGATATTTAGTAGTATGAGCATGCTATTATGTTCCAAGACATCATAGTAGACAATAACTAAGCAAAGTGGGTTTCTTTTAATTCCCTCTTCTGAATTTTTCTTCTTCATTTTCCTCTTCAAACAGCATAACTCTCTTGAGATCCTATCACTTAATTAATTAAACCAAACAGTCAGGCTATGAATCCAGAAAGCCACAATGGAGTTTGTCGGAAGGGGTGAAAAAAAACCAAGAAAAAAAAGAAAATTGCCCAGTTATGTTTTTAGGTTCTTTTTAAAGTCAACCTTATTTAGCTTCAGTTGTTCACTATGGTGGCTGGAAGTTTTCTACATATATATTTATATATACATATATTTTAACAAGGAAAATGAAGATAAGGGGATATTTGTCAACAGCAAGCAGCTAATTCCGGCAGGAAGCAAAGCTCAGAATCGATTAAAATGTGGGTGTAAGATAGAAGTTTATCAATGAATTGCAGGAGCTTCTGCTTTAGCCAAAAGCTAGAAATGATTAGCTGTAAATACCGCTAACAGCTAAAACAAGCAGATGATGATTTAACAGGGAGAAAGTGAACCTCTTACACGGAAATGCCTTTAGTAATACTGCTTGGATATTTTAGCTTAAGAAAGAAGGCCTTCTTTTTGGTGTCGATGTGCATCTCATGTCAGGGATTTTCACATAAGTGTATTGAGTATTGTTTCTCTCTGGTCTGTTGCTGCTAGAGGAACCAATATGCACCAATATCCCTATTCAGGATTGAGGGCTCTCTTCTCTTCATGTTCAAAGAAAAATTTTCCCCGTAGCACCTGACTTTATATCAGAAAGCTTCCTTTTCAGGAAAAGAGTGAATCATTTCAAAACGAAGATGTTTCAGCTCTCTTATTTTTGTTCTAAAACAGCTCAGGAAGGCTTAAGAAAGCCTCTAAACAATGGGTTTCCCCTCTGACCACATGATATTTCACAAAATAAGGTGGTTTAGGACTCTAGGCCTATCTCACAAGGTCAAAGAACAGAAAATGAGGAATAAACCTCTATCAGGACCACATTAAGGTTTTTGCAAGCTCTAGGTAATATTGTATTTGACTCCCCACCTCGCTTCGACAGACCACTAGGGATGTTTTCATGGGCCCTAACATTTTCATAGGCTCTAGGCACTGTGCCTGAAGTGCCTAATGGATAAGGAGACCCTGACCTTTAGTACCCTGAGGGAAAGAAGAAAATTTAGTAGGAGAGGTATTGCTTTAATTGCAAAAGTTTGATACCCAGCATCTCCAGGTAGCATACCTTCCAACTGTCCTGATTTGACAGGGACAGTCCCAATTGACCCTTTGCCACCCCACTTCTTCAGCTGATTTTAAAATATCCCAGTTTTTCTCTCCTCTTCCCACTTTACCCCTTAATCCTCAACTTACATCTGTTACTGCAAACTAAGTTTAAAGTGTAAAAGTAGTTTAAGAGATGAGAGAAAAGAAGAGGGCAGAGTCTTGCCCTTCCCTGTAAGCTCAGGCAAAAGCAAACTGCTGCAACCACTCCTAACTTGTGTGCTCTTCATCATCAACAACTTTAACCCCTCTTGATCACACATTGCTTGGCCACATGTGTCCTAGTTTTCATCTGTAAAATGTTGGAAGATATGACGTAGGGCTCAGAAAGTGCCTCTGGCTGATGTAGAAAATCTTAAGCTCAATGAAATAATGGTATGATTCAGTATAAAGCAGATTCCTCTGTAATTTGCCACCTTAGAAGTTCATGAATGTCAACTGTATGTTCTTCGTTTAGTTTTTTGCTGGAAAAATGGTGTCTACGTAAGAGAGCTCACCCAAGCTACCAAATTTACTTCAGTGAAAGAGAACCTTCTCATGGATTATGTTTGTAAATCTGCAGTTGTCCTCTCTACAGAAATGCATGTGTGATTTTACACATATATTGTGCTGCATTGAGAGCCTTCAGTAAAATCATAACCATCCATCCAGGTTGCTTGGGTCCAATGCCTGTCAACAGGAAGATGGGCTTTAGAGCCCTTGTCAGGCATTATGGCCAAATGTTAACAGTTGTCCAGTGTTAATTTGTGTATTGTAGATTCTGGTAAATAATTTTGCTGTAGCTTGGGAACAGACCGGCAATGAGCTTGTAATTTTCTCATATCTATTAAGAGATGAGATAGATCACACCAGCGTAGTTCAACTTCTTTTGTTTGTTTATGCATTATACATATAACTTTGGGCATCCATCTTCTAGTTTCCTCTCTCAAAAAGATACTTCCCAAGGGACCCATTATCCAGCCACTGGAATCGCAAGCATTGGCCCTGGACTAGAACAATCTGGATAGAATTCACTGTTTATGGCCCCAATTCTACCTCTTGCTATGAGGTGATGCTGGAACCCATCACCTAAAGCACTGGAATGCTTTTCTCTACTATAAAACCACATGCTCTTGGGACTCCTGGAGGCCTCTCATTGTATGGTCATCATAAATTGAAGCTAACTCGATGGTGCATAACAACAAGCCACATGCTGCATCATTTACCACCGATAAAATTTTTAGAGCATTGATGCATGTCAGCTCTCAGTACCACAGTCTTGGCAAGGCCTGAAATTGCAGCCAGCTCCAACTCAGAACACCAGTACAGAAATATAGAAATTACAAGACATTCTGGTTCATTTTACCCTTTATTTGTTTCATAGTGTTTTATATTTCCACCCCAGAGGCTCAAATTACTTGTGCCTTAAACATATGGACAATTTCACAGTTTTCCTTTCCTCAGATAGCACTCATTCTTGTAGACATGAATACTTCCTGTAGGAAGTATTCCTCTGCTCTCTGCTTCCTCCCTTCAGCACCATATCTATGCTCATGTCACCCTAGTTGTCTTCAGAATGCCACCGCCACTCAACTGTGCTTCAGGTAACTTCATGGCATGAAAATGTTGAATTACTCACAAAAACCTGCCACAGTTTTTAGGGACAAAATGAAGTTACACAGCTAGCTTTAGATGTTTCATACAATGCACACAGGGAAAAGCAGCAGCTTGCTTTGAAGTTTCTCCTTATTCTCTCTCTCTCTCTCTTTCTCTCTCTCTCTCTCACACACACACATGAATATTCATGAATATTCTGATTCTTTAAAGTTCACTTCAGAAGTCATGAATCCAAACACATTAGAAGTCATGAATATCCCACTCAAACTAATGAGATTCATCTCCAGGTATTGTGCTTTGGGTCAGTGATCTGTTTTATTGAATGGCTAACTATGACATCCATTGCTGGTGAGGTGCAGAGCAGTTCCAATGCACCCCAGGCAGACTGATGCAAAGGTAGACAACCTGTGGCCTTCACCAATCAGTTCAGGCCTCTGGCAAGAGCCATCTATCCCTTCTCCAGAACCCTAATAAATGGGGCCAGAGAGAGAAGCGGATATCAGAAAGTGAAAATGATGCCACACGCACTGTGGCCATGAAGACCTGGACAGACTAATCCCAGGGGAATGCAGGGGAATGCTTGACAGATCTCCTTCCTGACCCTATACAGCAATTGGCTCTGATTTAGCATTTGTTACAAAAGAACTAATATGACTTAAAGCCAACATATGTGGTTATGCATAGAGACTGGGAGAGTTACTTTTGGACTACAATAGCCAAGATATCCCAGCCAGTGTAGTCAATGGAAGTTGAAGTCCAGTAAAGTTTTTCTTTTCCCCAAGTTTTGATGTGCTACATGCAGCAAATGATCATAGCAATACCTGCTTTAGCCAAATATATATTCCTTCTTCCACACAGCAACTTACATTCAGAGTTAGTACTATCAATGCGAGCATTTTGACATGGCAAAAGGTGCAGAAAATGCAACTTAAGATATAGAAGGAGATTTTTCATTTATGCCTGGGATGATCCAAGTGACAATTTACTTAAGTAAAAGTTTGTGTGTGTGTGTGTGTGTGTGTGTGTGTGTATCTGAGCACTTTTAAAAATATATTCTCTCAACATTGCTCACATCATTTTTGAATGTATCACCATTAAGTATCTGAATGCAGCTTAGAGTCTAATACAGACAATTACACTTACTGTGTCAAGAGAAGACATTCAAACACCTCCCCCTCCCAATCTTTGATCCTGAGAGGCAGAGGCACTTCGTAAGAGTGAGAAAAAATATCACGAAAGACAGAAAGAAAGAACACATTTGACGGAAATGCAGTGTTCTTGGGAAAGCATGCTAAAGGATTATATTTGTCATTTCAGTGGTTTCTTTCACTGGCTTTTCTCATGCAACTCAGCCACTGCTTTCATGTGCTGCACATGATCAAGCCAAAACACAATTCACAGTGCATTTCTTGGGATGGGAGAACATCATATGAAACCGACTCATGGTCCTATAGAACTGAACAGTGGTTTAGGTCAGGGTGGGAATCACATCACACTTCAGGCATTGTGGCACTGCATCTCTTGCTTACCACTGGCTATGCTGACTATGGCTGATGAGAGTGGCAGTCCAGCAATGTGTGAAAGTACACTCAAGACCCATCCCAGTGTAGATGCAATTTGTCAGCTCTAAAGCAACACTTGAGACCAGAAGCTCCCAGGTCACCAGTCTCATTAAAAGTTAATGTTATTTCTTACTTGCTAATTTCTCAATCATCATGGGTTTACTGTGTATTTCTACATATAAACAACTGTTGGAATTGATCTGTTAAAATCAGAGGAAGGTCTGAAGGCAAATCACACAATTTGGTTGCCAAAGTTAAGTAGGTCTGTCCCAGTGGAAGCCATCCTGAGTGTCTTTGGAAGAACAGTGGGATACAAGAATAACAGGTATCGTAACTGGAAATGACGAGAGATGGAGTGCATGTACAAGTAAGTGTACATGGGACTTTAGGTTGCACGTGTTTTTGTGCACTCTTGTTCCATTTGTATCAGCTATGTTCTCAAGCATGCAGATTTTGTTGAGGGAGGGGGGACAGACTTTCCCTTTGTCTGGAGTTGAGATAGTGTGACTGCCCAAAGTAACCCAGTGGCTTTCCATGAGCAAGTGTGGATTGAAACCCTGGCCTCCAGAGTTGTAGTCCAACGCTCAAACCACTACACTAGACTGGCTTTCAGTTCCATTACGTTATTTAGAATCTCAAGTTAAAATAAATTAACGTACAGAAAAATGAGTTTGGTTCAGTGGCGGCACTGTGCAAGCAACGAGGGCTTATATGAGGGAACGAATTTTTGATGATCTCCTCATTCCCCCTTCTGCATAGTTTCCATGCCATATTTACTTATGCAGTGTCCTCACCTCACTGATCAGCTTTTCAAATAGCTAGACCATTTCGTTATTAATTAACTGTATATAACAGTGCACTTTTAGAAACAAAAATAGTACAGTAAAATTCTATCTTATTATCTTGCTTCCAATGGTCCATATCTAATTGTTGATACCTTGGAGTAGGCCCAGTGAATCAATGCATGATATAAAAGTGTTGACTTGACTGAGTAGATCTGCTTTGGTTGGGACTAACTACTGGATTTAAGCAATTACTTCTGTTTTATTTCCCATGTGTATAAGCAAGACATGATTCAGTCAAATCTGCTTCACACACACTTTCAACTGGTATCATTATGTTTAGTGGTAAAACGCCACACCACAGATTTTTTTCTTAATTTCATTGAATATATACAAAAATGGCAAAAACAGAACATAACATAAGAAAACAGACAACAGACAAACAATGCACATTAAAAAAATATTCTAAATTAAACTCTCTAACTTGCACTACCTAAGCAATAACTACCAAACTCATCTAATCTAAATAAACAATTAACTCAAAATGTAAATAATAACACATAGTTAAAAAGTGGTTTCCACCCCAGCCATCAACGACTAATGGTAAATTATGCAAGCACTAGAATAATAAAGTTAATGTAACTGAAATTGACATTTACTAATTAATCTTATTTTTATAGTAAGAAGTATTTAATTAACAGGTAAAAACATATTCTATCTATCTATCTGTCTGTCTGTCTGTCTGTCTGTCTGTCTGTCTGTCTGTCTGTCTGTCTGTCTGTCTATCTGTTTATATATATATTTAATATCTGAACTATATACTATATAATTGTTAAGTGTAAACTAATTATAATGCATCCACTAAGAAAACAGAAAGTTTTTCTAATTTTCTTTAACTCCTTTGCATGATATAAAACTTTAGCAACCACATCACAGAATGTACTTACACACAAAGTTTGCTTATTTGGATTTTCCATAGAGGCTGGTGAGCAATAAACAAAGTACCTCTGAATGTTTACTGTTCCATGAGATTCCTTCACCCTGCACATTTTGTCTGCTTTGGTTCTGGCTGTTGGTCTAACTTATAGGGCAAACAGCAATCTTCTCTGGACCACCAGCATACTTAAATAAATATTTCTATACCTCCCCATCCAAAAAAATCTCAGGGTAACATTACTGATAACATCGGTAGTTACAGGTTAAAATAATGTAGAACAATATAAATAATTTAATAAGACTTGAAAACTTATTAAACACAAATAGGTTAACACAGCTTAAAAGTTTCAAACACCTTTAAAACCTTGTGCATAGTGTTTAAAGTAAACTGCTGAAGCAAAAAAGCTTTAATAAATAGCCATGTTTTTACTTGGTGTCTAAATGAAACCAGCATCAGCACCAGTTGGACCTCCAAAAGGAGGACATTCCACAGTTGGGTGTCATGGCTGAAAAGGCCCTCTTCCACATCTGCATACAGTGTACTGACTTCACTAGTGGGACACAGAAGACCCTACCTCTTCCAGTCAGATTTCAGGCAGGTACACACATTTCTTAAAGTATTGCAATCTCAAGCTTTTCAGAGTTTTCCATCTCAAAAATAAATCGGGAGGGGGGGGAGCAGTTAATGTCAGGACCAAGAAATCTGGGCTACTCTAGTCACATAGTGTTTTTCCCCAAAGATGAGGACAGACTCTTCATAGGAATTTGAAGGGCATGACTGGCCTGCTTAGGTCTTGGAATCTCCGGTCTGTGGCTACCTTGATTGAATCTTCCTTGATTGAATTTGCTATTAAGTCAGCTTTGACTTATGGTGACCCTATGACTGAGAAAATTCTACGAGCTTTAATCATCTACCACCCTTCTCAGATCTTACAAACTTAGGGCTGTAATATCCTTGATTAAATCAATCGTAGTATGGTCTTCATCTTCTCCTACTGCCTCCAACTTTACCAAACATTAGGGTCTTTTTCAATGAAGCATGTCTTCTCATGAGAATATCTCCAAGTATGACAGCTTCAGTTTAGTCATCCTGGCTTCTAGTGAAAGTTCAGAACTGATTTGCTCTTGGACTCATTTATCTTTTTTGGCAGTCCATAATATCCATAGTACTTTCCTTTAGTATCCCATTTCAAATGAGTTGATTTTCTGCCTATCAGTTTTCCTCACTGTCCAGTTCACAAACATACATAGAAACTGGAAGTCCTGCAACATGAATCATTCTGACTGTGATATATAATGATGTATCTTTACACTGGAGGATTTCCTTTCATTACTTCACAGATGCCCTTCCAAATCTTAGGCCCTTTTCGCACGGCATTTGCCATGCAAAAGGGCACCCGGAGTGTTGCGTGATTGTAAGGAGCAATCTGCACGATGCACTCACAATCGCACGACACTCCAGGGTCTGGCAGGCACCGCTCGCGCACTTTTTCATTTTCGGCTTTCAGCCTAAAATGGTGCGCAATCGCACATTGCTCCAGGGCCCCACATGCACTTGCCGTGTGTGCAGAGCCTCCAGAGCCACAGCGGTTGCTCTCCCTGCCCCAGCGCAGCCTGGGAAACTCCCAGGCTGCGCTGCAGAAAGAAGAGGCGGGGCTCTCGCGCTACCTGCTCGGGAGCAGGCAGCTCGTGCGGAGCTGAAGCAGCGGGGACATGAGAGCCTCTTGCTGGAGGCTGCTCGCACGATTCCTGCACCCCAGTGCCGAAAAAAGGTAAAGTGTGGAAAGGGCCTTAATCCTTTTCTTTTTTTAATATTCAGCTGCAACCCTATTTTTGCACTTTCAACCATAACATTATCAATGGTCATTCCAAGTCTTTGCGGGAACACAGCTGCCTAATGAGGAAGCATCTAAACTACTTCAGATGACGCCTAGTTCTCATTGAAGTATTTCTGCACTATACCACATACCATCCAACCTTTCACAGACAAAAACTGGGACACATGAGCTAGCAATATCAGACTGTGGTCAAGATAGAAGAAGTTTTAATGAGGAAGAATGCACAGCTAGGAGAGGATATAGCAGTTTGCTTTTGCCTGAGCCTTCAGGGAAGGGCAAGACTCAGCCTCTTCTCCCCTTCCCTCCTTAATTGAGTGACAACCACTTTTGCACTTTGAACTCAGTTTGAAGCAGTTGAACTAAGCTGAGGACAAAGAGGAAAATGGGAGGAGAAAGAAACTGGGACATTTTAAAAGCAGTAGAAAAAGTGGTCTAACAGGGTGTTAAATGGGATGTCTCTGACAAATCAGGACAGTTGGAAGGTATGATATACCTCAGTCCACTGGTTAATACAAGTCTGAATGCTCCTTCAAACAGAAATATGCCATGCCTTCATGAAAGTATACACATAATCAGAACAGAACTTAGAAAAGTTATTTTGAGAGGCTGACAATTCACATAATCCCCCAACCAGCATGGCCACTGCCTATTGGCTATCAGGGAAATGTTCTGGGAATTGTCATTCAAAAATGTAACTTTGCCACACTTTGAGTCAGAAGGAAAGGCCTACCATTGCCTTCTCCTTGACCTTGGGGTCTGTTGAGTAAATTATACTCTGTCTGATGGAACTTACTCCCAAGTATATTGAGAATCTGACCTGAGGGAGCAAGGGAGGTGGTGCTTCCTGGGCAGCACTTTTTTTGGGATGCCTGCCAGCCCCCCCTCGCCATTGCCCCTCCCCCATGTGCCATTGCCCCACTCCTGCACCATTGCCCCTCCCCCAAGTGTTGTCGCCCCTCTCCTGCCCCTCCACCCGTGCCCCTCCCCTGCTCATGCCAAGCTATGCAACTTTACAAGGGAGGCTGTCAAAGGACAGTCCTCTGTTTGAAGGTGTCCTCTGCCTGAGAGACAGACTAGATGGAGTATTTTTTTAAAGATAAAGGACTACAGGCTTCCTTCACTTATCTGACAGATTAGTGACCAGTCAGGAAACAGAATTGGTTGAAAAGCAGAACCTATGTAGGTCCCATGTAGGGAGCGTGAAGGACTTAAGGAGGTTCACTTGTGATCAACCATGCACATGCTGCTTGCAAAGTCTCCCTGCTGGCTTGGCATCTTTTTTCCTCCTCTCAGCTCACTTTCCAAGCAGGGCGTGCAAGTGAGTGGCCCCAAGCAAGCCTCTGTAGGCAAGCAGAACTGAGGAAAGGCAGAATCCTCATTGAATTAATGGAATTTGTCCTTAATTTGGAAGCATCAAAAGAGTGAGTCATCAGATAACAAGGCATCAAAAGACAGGGGCTTCCTGAAGGAGGAGCTGGAGATGCACATAAGCACCGAGCAACTGGCCTTCTCCCTGTTATGATAAGATGTATTGTGTTTCCATTTAAATCAGGTAAGAATCATGCAGCTTTCTAGCTGTTGCTGAACGGTGATTCCTAGCACTCTTCACCACTGACAACACTAGTTAGGGCTGCTGGGAGCTGCAGTTGAGTAACATCAGGGCTGCCCCATAGTTCTCACTCCCAATTTAAATTATAGTAATTATTTCAAAATCTGCACTTACAAAAAAGCCCATGCAAATGTCACATCAGTCTTTGTCCTTTTAAAATTCCTCTTTAAGATAATACATGTCTTCCTTTTGAATGATGCTTAAGGCCCTTTCCGCAGCTTACCTCTTTGCTGAGCTGGGGTGCAGGGATCGCGCAAGCAGCCTCTTGCGAGAGGCTCTCGCATCTCCGTTGCTTCAGCTCCGCAGCTGCTGCTGTTCACGAGCAGGTAGTGTGAGAGCCCCTCCTCTTCCTTCCGCAGCACACCCTGGGATTTTCCCAGGCTGCGCTGGGGCACAGGAAGTGCGAGTGCTACAGCTCTGGAGCTACGTACACATGCTAAATGCACGAGGGGCCCCGGAGCAATGCATGATCACGCATCATTTTCAGCTCAAAGCCGAAAATGAAATAGTGCGCGATCGGTGCCTGCCAGCCCCTGGAGCGTCACGCAATTGCGAGTGTGCCGTGTGGACTGCTCCTCACAATCGCGTGACACTCCGGGGCCCTTTTGCATGGCAAATGCCGTGCAAAAAGGGCCTAAGTCTTCACACGTCCAATACACTGGATACTGCAGGGCCCAAAATGGTCCAGAGTTGATAGAACCATTAAAAAAAACTGAGCTGAGTCATATTCCTTTGATCTAGGCTAAATGATGTGTATGCACACAAAGCCAATTCTTTGTGGAGATTTGCGCTGTCTACCAGACCGTAGTGAGAGTATAAATACTATATTTGGCCTTTGCACAGAGGCTTCAGTTTACTTGTTTTGTCTATACTTTTGTGGATCTCTGTTCCGTTTCATTTGCAATGTCTCCTGCTTTTACTGCCTGTGTCATTCATGAAGGTCTGAGAGAAAGCATGCAAGCAGTTATTAGAGAGGACAGGGGAGGTGTTATGTGCCACGAATAAACAAGAGATTGGGAGGAGAATGGTGGGAGAGAAAGACTGCTATGAAGAACTCACAATTAAATATATGCATGAAGGCTGTAAAAATTTGAGAGGATCTTGTGCCAAAGCAGCAGGGACCCCAAACAATACACGGTCTTTATACAGGTCACAATAATACATCGGCTGTATGAATTGTGAAACAGTAGCAAACAAAATAATTGCATTGTTCAGATAGAAAATAATCAGCTCATTTGTTATAATACCCCTTCTTGCAATTTATGAAAAACATCCCCCAAAAGAGAAAAACATTTATAAGCAATTTTTCCCTTCCCCCTTCTTCACCTGTTCCTGGTTCTTAATGGTAGGAAAAAAATGATACTTGTCTTATCATCTAAATTTCACATAAAAAACATGATTATGTCTGTATCGTTTGAATAAAGGATGTATAGGTCAACTTCCTGGTTAGCAGGAAGTTTTATTTGGATAAAGAATACACAGGTCAACTTTCTGGCTGAAATGTTTCACACACATGCACACACATTTCCAGCTGAGTCACAACCCATACCTCAAAAACTATACAAACAAAAACTGAAAACTCAGATGAAGTATCTTGGACCTGACTTTCCCCTCTAAGAAGGGAAGTGGTCACTCTGTTCATGGAGAAACCTGTGATCCAATAGAGACTTCTGCTTGACAGAACTGGTGGAATCTATATGCAACAATTACCTCTTCAGCATCCAGTATAACCTCCCATGCTCTTCTTGAGGATTACAAAATCTCTGGAGAAGATATTCAGAAGGCATAGAAGGCAAGACTGAATGAGGAATCAGTAAACATCAAGTCCTCTCATTTCAGCAACAAGAATATATCCATGAGAGGAGTTGTACACAGACAAACCTCACATCCAGATAGTATGTACAAGGGTCTGGAACCAAACTAAAGGAAGCTACTCTTCTCTACCTTTCAACAATGTGTAGGATTTGTTTGCCACATCTCATCATCAATGTTCAGTTATTTCCAGCATCTCCCACACACACATCTTACAAACTAGGAATCATAGACTTCCTTGAATCTAGCAGAGTCCAGCTGGAAAGGCACCTGCCTGAACCATTTTGATTTGCTGTAGACATCTTGCCTGGTAGGCGTTGAGGGAGATAAAGTTCTATCGGCTTATCTTAAATGCTTCTCTTGATCTGCCCCATATAATCCCAAAGATGAGGCTCCCTTATTGTATTTGAGTTGGAGACACAGGTGAGGAAGTGTCCAGGAAAGGAAGTATTGGGTGGAGGACTGCTGATCCAAATACAGTCATTATCTTCCCCCAGCCCTTTTGAATTTCTGCTATATGCTTTCATATTTCTGTCTTTTACCCTTTATCTTTTAGATCAGAGTGGGCCACATGCAGCCCCCAAGTCCAGTTTTGAATCACCTGGACAGAAAAATCATTCATGTTTTTCCCCCATCCCTCCAGGAGTGATGGTTTTTTTCATGGGAGGAATTTTCATCCCACCCCAAGACCACCGAGCCTTTTCTCAACCCCAGGATCAAAAACTTCCAGCTTCCAGCTTTGCTTTGCTTTTCCTCTCATTTTTTTAAATAGCATTTCTGGACCTGACATGATGCATGGAGGGTGCTATAGGCCAAGATTTGGACTCCAATCCTTCCAGAGTTGTCCATCTCTGCAGTAAATCAAGAAGAATTTTTTTAGTAATTTCTCTTCCAGTTGCTGGGCCATTCTGCTCTCCAAGCTATTAATAATTGTTTACTATGTGAAGCTTACACAGTGGGTTTGAACAGACACCATGCTTCTGCATCCAGGAAGAAGAAAATATGTTATTATTTTTAAGAGAAATCTGCTCTGCTTTTTGAGTGTGTCTATATAAATGTATAACCATCAGCCTTTAAAACAACACACTGGGGGTATAAATGATGCCCTTCCCCATGGCACAATTAATAGTCCTTGATTGTTATTTTGTTAGAGCTGCATTTCTAAAAGGCTCATTATGAAGCATCTGTGTGCTTTTTATAAAACTATTGGGCTTAATTTTGGTCTCATTTACACCAGCGTAGCATTCCAAGGGGGTCACTGGGTCACCCGGGGAAAAAAAAAACATTAAAAAGTAAATGTGAGGCGAATCAAGATAATTGAATACAAAGTGGAGCTGCTAATGGCTGAAGCATCCGTATGATTGGGAGAGGATAAGTAGCTGTTCTTGGAGAAAAAGCTCAGATCATATAAGCTGGTAGAATGACATCTTTCACAAGCAAGACAGTAGTGGTCTGCTAAAACCAGTCTTGTTCTCTCTCATTCTTACTTGGTTCTAACTTCTTTGAAACTTGATTGTGTGTGTCTGCCCACACATGAGATAGCGATAAGAGAGACAGACAGAAAGACAGACAGATGAGACCTAAAGTAAATGGCTTCTTTTGAATCACAATGTATAATTTTAAATACATAGGCCCTTTCTATACTATACTGTTATAGTGCTATTATTCCATTTTCAACACCATGTGGAATTCTGGGGTTTGTAGTTTACTGAGGCTAAAGAGCTCTCTGGCTGAGGATTCAAAATGCCCCTCCCTAAACTACAAATCCCAGAATTCCACAGGATGTTGAAAGTAGAATAATAGCACTATAACAATGTAGTGTGGAAACACCCATAGTCACATCATGATACACGGTTGTACTTCAGCATTTACCACTATCTCATTGCATATAAAGCTGCCTTGCGTGGAGTGCAGAGCATTGGTGGATACAGCCTACTGTGATCTACCCAAAGGGCAGTGACTTTTGGGGGCCACAAGTACATGTCCTTCCCAGCCTTGTTACACAAGATCCTTTCATAGAATCACAGAGCCATAGAGTTGGAAGGGGCCTTCACAGGTCATTGAATCCAACTTCCTGCTCAGTGTAGGATCTTCAGCTGGAGCATCCCCAGCGGATAGCCGCCCAGCCTCTTTTTGAAGATGATATACCAGAGACCTTCTTTAATTGGCACTTTTGTATGCCATTCATGTGTTCTAGAGATCAGCTATCAAACTGCATTGACGTTTCAGATCCTGGCACTGGGGAATGTGGGATTTGAATTCACGCGCCTGTGAAATGCAATTATTGTCCATTACAAAACAACACTAATAAAAACAATTGTACCCAGAAGCCACGTCTTAGTCATGTCTACTCAAAGTAAATTCTATTGAATACAATGCAACTTGCTTCACAGTAAGCGTGTTATAAGCCAGCATGCTGCTTTGAGTGTTGGACTAAGACACTGGGAGACCAGGTTTCAAATTGCCGCTCAGCCATGAAATCCACTGGCTGACCTAGGACAAGTCACACTCTCTCAGACTCAGGCAAAGGCAAGTGAAGCCCTTCTCCTGGACAAATTCTGCCAAGAAAACCCCATGGAGGCTCACCTTAGGTTCACTGGTAGCCAGTAATTACTTTGAGGCACGTAACAACAACTATGTTGCAGTTTAAGCCAAAAATATCTCTGTTAAATAGACACACACACACACGCACACACTACAGTATGTGTCAACACAAAGTTTTGAGCTATTTTCTTAAGAATTGTGGTGATATTACAAACAAGCCCCCAGAGATATTCCTTGCAAGTAAAGCCCAGATTAGAGTAATGTCTAAATCCTTTGTCTAATCACGATACTGTATCAGGATGGTGCCATAATGAGCCAGTGTTACTCAGGAACAAAAGCACTGCTATCAAACCTTACTATCTTTTGTATACCTAGAGCCATAATCAGAGAATTGTTTGATTCTCTAAGCCATGCTCTGTACGGGTCTAACAAGGATTTTGTGTGCCAGGTTGGTATCCTAGGGAGATTGTTTTAGCATTACATTTGCATGGTGCTAATCACCTCCTTATCTTCCAAACAATATCTCACACCAGTACACAGCATTTAAAAAGCCCTTAGACTTGATTGTTCACAGTTTGAACACTTTATACACTTGTATCAGAAAAAAAAATGTTCAGGCAGTTCATAAGCAGTTCAGGTGGTCACAATTTAGATGAAAGAAGAATAATTGTGCACCAACTTTGGCTGAGGGATGCTGATCTTAGGAAGAATTGTGATCTCCTCCTGTTTCTTCAGAACCAATTCACAATGAAAAGAGGAGGTAAACAATCTCCAGTAGTAATGCTAAATCCAGTTTCTAGACAAAAGAGAACAAGAGGAAAGAATAAGACCTAACTCACTGAAACAATGATAGTTATATTCACATCCAAAGAGTTAGGATATGAATATAAAATGTGTGTGTGTGTGTGTGTGTGTAAAGATATACTGTGGGGCCTCAGTATCCACTTGGGGTTGGTTCCAGGACCCCCTCCCCATGGCTACCAAAATCCATGGATGCTCCAGTGCCATTATACACGATGGCACAGTAAAATGACATCCCTTATATAAAATGGCAAATAAGTTCTGGAGAAAGCCTGTGTTACCCTGATTTCTGGGGTCCCTTGGGGGACACCTCAATGTGTTCCATACAATGGGGAATGGAAACTAGCCAGAGCACAAGCAATAGCCATGCGAGAGGCAGGGTAACCTAGCGGGGTCTTTTTACCCAGTTTTTATGAGGTCAGGCCAAGCCAAAAACCAAACAAAAATAAATGATTTTATTGAAGGAAAGTCTCACGCAGCAAAGCAATCACTCAGACACTCACTCAAAAGCTATTAAGAAGCAAAAGAGAGGAAACTACATAGGGTAATATTGAAGGGGTATAGCTGAGGTGATACTGCACCTTTGTCCTGAAGTCCTTGGTCTGGGAAAAACAGCGGAGAAGTGGGGCTCAGCACGGAGAGGGCTGAGGGGATCACTCAATGGATGGAGCAACGGTCTGCTGGGGTGACTGGGAGTGATCCAAAGAACTGCTCAAAAACTGGGACTACTTGTAGGGGAAAAGGTACCTGGAGGACTAATCCTTTCCCGGGGAGAACAATGGGTGTTGGAGCGATAACAAAGCTCCACCATGGCAATTTCCTTTGTGTGGTGGGATTGCAAGGTGTTGCGAAAGTCTCAGGATCTTCGGTTGTGTTAGTTTGTGGTGTGACTTCATGTAAATGGTCCTTGCCTGATGGAATATTTGCTCAACTTGGGGCAGACACGCTAATCCCCTCAAGTCGGCTTCCTGGAGCTGTGGACACTTTGTTTATTGTGGGTTTACACATCTTGAGGTCTCCTGGGGCTACGTGACTGGGGATTTTACTGACCTGACCTGGTTTTCAGTCTTTTGACCATGCCTGCCTATGTGCCCCTTCGGGGGACCTCTCTGGCACACAGAATCATATTTTAATATCAAAATACTGACCCCGGGATAGGGTTTCTCCAGTGTAGTAACACTTGAGGAGCTGTGGAAATGGTGGAAGGCTACAGCAGTATATGCCTACACATCAGTGTAGTGCCTGGTGTGGAGAAAAATCAAAGACTGCTTTTTGGATTTTTTTTCTGACTATTTTCGAGCCATAGTTGGTTGAATCCATGGCTGCAGAACTGACAGATACAGAGGGCCAACTATATAACAAATATAATAAATCTTTAAAATAATCAGTTATTCAGATTAAAACTACACAATCCAACCTATAAACAGCAATATGGAAGAAGGTCCACAACATACGAACAACTTCTCAAACGAAAATAGATGGCCCAAGGTCTCATCAGATTATTCACACAAACAGAAGCCAGTTTTGCCTTTTGACTCAGAGTCTTCATCAGTGGCCAAAGAAATTTTTATTTTAACCAATGACTCCTCCAGACAAAAGGAAACACTAGAGTACAGATTTTTTTGAAATAAAAATATGTATTCTCTTTCACATACGTAAGACCATCCTACATAGCAAATAACCACTGTTTCCTACAGATCCAGATGTTCACACGAAGTATACTTAATCTTGCGGGTATATTCTCAGGAAAAGAATTTTTTTCAACCACATGGTTGAAAAAACTGTGTTTCTCAAGTGTTGAGAAACCCTGATAAGAATAATAATGGACTGGTGAGAATCTTTGCAATTCAGGACTTATTCTATGAAAAATTTGTGTGTAGTTGTTTTGCACAGAAAACAATATTTTCTACACATAATAGAATATTCTTAGCCCAGGAGTTTTATTTTGTGTGCAGAAGACGCTGTTTCCTGAACACAAAAAATACTGTTTCCTGCGTCAAAATTCCACATGTGAATTTTGCACAGAGTAAGTCCCAAACTGAAAAAAAGTTTTGCAAACTGAGCAGTTTTGGAAGATTTTCTCTCAAGGGAGAATAAAATTGTTTAAATTACTCATGGCTTCCCTCAAGAGGACAATTGGTGAAGAATCACCTCCATGAATGAGAATCAAGAACAGCAATCACACTTGGTTCATATTAATATACAGGATATATCTGAATATAACTCTGTCTACAATCCAATGCACCCGGGGAAGATTCCCAGACCTATGAGATGTTTAAGATCTACCCCCACTACACCATCTCAGAGATCTGAAATGTATGAGATATATCAGATCTTCCCCTAGAAGGGCAGAAAAAGAGAAAAAAAAGGACCATGCATGAGGTGATCCATACTCACCATCCTACCCCCCGCCACAAGGAACATTCTGCACCCCTGGTCTTTCTGATGTTGGCGTTCTGACATTGCTTAAGACAAAAGAGAGGCATTCCGTAAACATGGCAAATGGAACTAGTGGAAAACTTGGACATGTACAGCCTATCATATGCACCTGGAATTGAAGGAAATGTATGCCAGTCCTGTAGCAGCTGATGCGAGGAGTGGAGGCAGACAATTTCTCTCTCCTTTCTACCATCCTCTGTCTTTGGATCTTCCTCTCTGTGTCTTTCACAGCTCACTTAGTCCAGGTGGGTTAATCTGGCCCTAGAGCTGAGCAGGCAATTCTCTTTCTATCTCTCTCTTTCTTTCACAGAGAGAAAAAGAGAGAGAATTGGTCTGTGGCCAGATTAACTGATCTGGACTAAGTGAGCTGCAAGCCACAGCCCACCATCTCAGTATGTTCAGTCACCATTCTCTCCAATTGCATTATGAGAAATGAGGCCACTGCCACTTTTTGGTATGTTTAGTCAATGAAGTCACTGCTGAGACTGAATATCTGTGAGCAGTGCTAGCCATATACAATAAGTGTAGAGTGACCGTATTTCTGTGGAAGGGAGATCTAGGTTCAGTTTGAGTCTGATGTTCCGGTCCATCCTTTTGGAACAATGAATACCACCCACAGAAAAGAAATGCATACCTTTCCTGTTGCTGTTATATCCAGCACAAAACAACAGGTAGAAGCAATAAGAAGTATCCATGATCTTTTCAATTCAGGTCCTCCAAGTTGCCTGTTGACTGATGGTGACCCCATGGATTTTATAGGGTTTTCTTAGGCAAGGAGTACTCAAGAGTTCCAGTTCCTTCCTCTGAAATACATTGTTGTTGTTGCATGCTTTGTTTCTGATTTACGACAACCCTAAGGTGAACCTGCCACAGGGTTTTTTGGGGCTGAGAAAGTGTGTTCTGCCCAAGGTCACCCAGTGGGTTCCCATGGCCAAGTGAAGAATCAAATCCTGCTCTCCAGGGCTGTAGTCCATGCTCTGTCTGCTTGATATACTCTTGCATAAAATATTTTAACACATCCTACCAATGCTAATAAGCACCATAATATACACACAAAGTGTGTGTGTGTGTAAGAGAGAGACAGAGAGAAAGAGAGAATGTTACTATGGCTCAGCTTATATCAGCTCTGCAAATACCTTATGCCTCTATAGCTGGGAGCCAAGGAAGATTAGTGTATGACTAGGGGTGTAACTCTTTATCTATTTCATTCTCATCTAAGAAACAAATAATTTTAGATGTTTTTGTCCCAGTGGGAAAGATTACAAGAGGCTTTTTGTACTGATTTGATTTGAATTTTTACCAAAAAGAAATCATTTGTAGAAAGCTCCTTATTTTTGTGCAAGCGTAGCCTGACATTCTTGTCCAATTTGCTAGTATGTTAAAGCATTTTAAGGAAAAAGTGTAATTGATGAGGATATGAAGTTAAGAGCTATGCAGCAACTATGGAAGAAACATGAGAATAAAGAAGAGAGATCTAAGCTGTGATTCTACACACAGAGACTCAGGCTATTTCCACACCTTACTGGTTCCTGCTGACGTCCTGTTGCAATCCTGGCAACACTTTTGTTGGGAAGGGAGCATGACCAGAATGCGCCCCTGGCTGGGTCCTCGTGGAAGGGAGTACAAGTGACACGTCCCTTCCTTCCACAGCACAGCCAGCTTCTTTCCCATGCTGTGCTGGGGAAGGAAGCATGTGATCGCGCTTCCACTCCTTTTGCACAGCTGCATTCTACATGGTGATGGCAGCGTCATATGATTGTAGGCGCTTAATGGATTTTTTTCTGTTAATCGAATATCCTGCGATCATGATAGGTGGGGACAGGTTGGCAGCAGGACTATGACAGTGTTGTGCGAAAGCATCCCCATCGTGGGACTGTGATGCCATGTGGAAATGGCCTCAGTTTTACTGAACATATTGGAATCTTCTTTTAGAAATAGACACCTAGGGTTGTGGTGTGAAAGGCTGCAATCCTATAGATGCCATCCTGACAGCTGTCCATATTAACTTAAGTGGTATGCATTTCTGAATAGGCATGTACAGATATACATTCTAAAAAAAGAAGTCTGAGCTAATGACGCAACAAAAGATGGAAGCATGTGTGCATGAGGCACAGCAGAAGCAAGTGGATATTTTTCCAAATTTAGAATTTCTAGTATGATTTATACTAGAAATATATATATAGATTTATAAGATATAATATATAGATAAATATATAGATTTATAAGAATTTTTGTTATACTCACTCTCCAGGTCTCTGTAAGTTAAATTTCCAAGTAGGATACTGGATGAATCTTGTCTCTAGTGCCCATGAATCCAAATATCAGTGTCCAGGGAGGTACCAAGCTATAGATTTATTTTGAACTGTTAGCTGAATAACACAGGTATTTAAATTATGGGCTTTTCTGCCCTACAAGTGCTATTATTCCACTTTCAACTTCCTGTGGGATCCTGGGATTTGCAGTTTAGGAAGGGGCCTTTAGAATTCTCAGCCAGAGAGCTCTTTGGCCTCAGTAAACTACAAACCCCAGAATTCCACAGGAGGTTGAAGGTGCAATAATAGCACTATAACAGGATAGTGCAAAAAGGCCCTGCATTTTTCAAGTATATCTATTGTTTATTTCACTTTATTGCGTTTATACTTTGCCTTCTAGAAAATGAAAATCTTCCCCTTTTTTTTTTTTACCACTGCCGCAACTCTGTATGGTAGGTTAGGCTGCAAGTTAGTGGCACTGGAAAGGTAGGAAGAAAGAAAGAGAGATTTTCTCTTCAGGCAGCAAAATGCCCTGGCCTGATCCTGCGTCTTCTCCTCCTCTCTTCCTCTCTCTCCCTCCCATAGTACATGTCCTGTTTGACTCTCCTCTCTGGGACAGTGAATCTGTGTTTCTTTTTGTGTGTGTAAGAAAGGGCATTGACAGGGAGAATTTCTGTGTGTTTTTGTATTTCCTGTGCCTCTGTATTGCATGCAATAGATAACCAAAAGCCCTTTCACACTACACAGTTATAGCACTATGATTCTGCTTTAACTACAATGGCAACATCTTCTGGAATCCTGGGATCAGCAGTTCAATATTTACAATTCCCATCCAGAGACCTCCTCTGATGCCTCTGACCAAACAACAAGCCCCAAGATGCAGCCCAAAGTGGATTCATAATGCTACAGTTGTATAGTGTGAACTATGTATCTCTCCATGAACATCTATACGGTTCAAGGAATTCTAGATAATGAACGAGCTGGCCAGCAAGGAAGAGAGCACAAAGAAAGAAGATCCTATTTTAGCTTTAGTTAGGTTCTAATGCATCAGTTTTATATAGTTGCCTTTGCCCTACATGTTCTGCCACGAGGGCTCTCATCTGGAGTATACGAGGTGTCTGACTTCCTTTCAGGAGCAGAGCTTGGAGGATGCTCAGCTTTGCTGTCCAGAGTGCACTGCATCTCTTGTTCTGGCTTGGTGCCAGTGGGTACTCACGTAATATCTGGTCTTCTCCTCACTCAGTAAGCAGTCTTCATGGATAGATCCAGAAAGCTTTTATTAAAGATTTGTTCTGCAGGCAACGTTCTTGCTAGAACTGAGATACAATACAAGTTTCGTTGTTTAGAACACCTTTTGCCCCTACTCACTCTTTCCTGCTCGCATTCCCTTCTCACACACTAATCTTTATCAGTCCATTGAATGACCTTGGTTTCCATGCTCCAGCCTGGCTCTCCCTCCTCTTGCCCAAACTTTGATGGGAACACAGCATTGAAGGGAATGCAGCAAAACGGCTACAGTAAAGCTAAGCTGGGCATGGCTAACATGGCGTAGGTGCTGGAGAACCTCTGACAACTCAAGCACACAGTCACTGCTCCTTCTCGGATCCAGGGGGAGAGGAGTCTGGAGCAGCTGACTGGTGGACACACCGCTATATCCCAGGTCACATTCTCAGCAGGATTACTGGTAACTAGTCATTTCTTTTGATGTCTCTTAAAAAGGAGAGCCAGCCTTAGAGCTTTCCTTTTCCTTCTCTGATGTTTCCACTGGTTTTCAACCCTGCCTCCCCCCCCCCCCATTAAGATCACCATGAACTGCAGAGTACTATGCGTGGGGCCAAGTTCTATGAAGAAAGAAGAAAGTACCTTAGTTAACTTTAGGCATTTGTTGCTCTTTCTGTTCCTGCTGGGCTCAGCCTTTGAAAACAAAGGAGATCACCACTGTTCTGACCTCCTCAGCTGAAATAAGAAGTGGCACTTGTATGGCTGTACTTGTGAGGCCAACCGAGAAATGAGATGCATCATTAATTAAATGACGAATATTGGAAAAGTTTAACAATTACAGTGTCTCACTATCTGCTCCCAGAAAGTGTCAGGTGCTGATAGGGAAAAGGAGCTCAAGAGTAGCAATTATAGGGTTTCTCTCCCAGCCCCTTCGCTCATTTGATGAGAACCAGTACATACATAGAAGAATTTCTAATTGTCAGCAGTCACTTTTTTCTTCCCTGTAATGAAAAAGAGTCAGAAGGAGATATGATATATACACAGACTAGTAGTTGGTCAAAAAAAAAAAAACCAACTGCCTGGGTGGTCTCTAAGCTTTACACTATTTTTTTTTAAAAAAGCATACCCAGTTGCATGCTTTCTTTAATTAGTATTAAAGTTAAACCCAAATGTCCATTTGATAATGTTTTAGAACCAGCTGTCTGAATGGAGCTAATACTCTATAGATCCTTCCTTAATGCTTTGGAACTGATTAAACAGCAGAAGACGTAAATTGCTTTTACTGTTCCATTCTGCCCTCCCCTTTCAATTCACAAAATTTAAGTCCAGGGAATGGATGTCTCTAGTGAAGAGGGTAGCAAATGTTTTTCTCTAAAAAGTTGGCCATGGGATGCATGCAAAGCAGAGCTGTGCCATTCAGTTGGAATGTAGCCACAGACTTCAATGCCTCTGTGACAATTAGAACTTTTACCTAGTTCTACTTTTACAATTACGACTAGGCAGAGCAAGCCATAAAGTCTGATGCTCCTTTGCCCATGTGCCTTGGAAAATGCTCGTTTGAAACTGTAAGTGGATTTGCTATCATGCCATTCAGTACATAACTAACATAATGTTTCCTCCTGCATCCCTCAAGGACCATAAGCTCACACGCTTGAGAAAACCAGGTCTAAACAGAGAAAACCATCATCTGTAGTTTGTAAGGAAATGTAAATTATTAACCACGTACTTCTGCTGGGAGCCACACTATTATCACTTTGGATTCAGACCCAGGAATGTTGCTAAAGTTTTGGAGAATTTCTTCCAGCCTGTAACATGATGTCTTTGGTGTTGCACTAACAACGGCCAGGATACTTTGCAATCCTGTGTTAGTGGCTGCACTTTTTCCAAGGTCCTACAGTAATGCTGTGGGAACACAAATTAAATCCACAAGCTCTGAACAGTGTGCTTCTCCAAGACCTTCCTTATTATCATCATATTTTGAGAGTCAGTGTTGGGGCTCAAGTGGCTTACACTTTATTAAAACTATGAAAGATTAAAAACATACAAAAAAATCAATAAATACAGAGAGAGAAAAAAAAAGATGTCCATTGACATATTATTTTAAAAACATTTAAACAATCTATAGAATTAAAGCTATTTAAAGCTCATTAAAATGTGAACCGGTGGAGTGTAGTCAACCCTGGACTACAACTCTGGGAACCAATGTTCAATTCCCTGCTCTGCAATGAAAATCTTTTGGGTCACCATGGGCATGTCACACATTCTCAACCCCCAGAAAGCCCTGTGAAGCTTCACCTTAGGGTCACCATAAGTCAGAAATGACTTGGAGGCACACAACAATACAACAAAAGACAGAATATAAAATATCAACAAAACAGTACACCCTGAAAAGCCTGTGACAGTAAATTCCTAAAAGCCTGTTGTAATAGGAAAGTTTTCACTCACCAGCAAAAGGAGAGCAGGAAGGGAGGTATCCTAGCCTCCATAGAGAGGGAGTTCCAAAGTCTAGGAGCAGCCACTGAGAAGGCCCTTTCTCTTTTCCCACCAAATATGCCAGGGAAGGTAGTGAGACTGAAAAAAGGACCTTTCCCCAAGAATTTTGAGTTTAGGAAAGTTGACATGGGGAGATATGGCCCTGGCCACGAGCTATATGGGGCTGCCTTCCTTTACAGCTAACACAACTGTGGCCTTTTTCCTCCTGCCACCATCTGCATTCTGCATGTGCTACATAGTTATGTAGCTACCTTAGTTGCATAGCTAAGTAGCATCTCTAAGCCCAACAGTCCCCAACCTACTTTACACGTACTGATGTTCATACTGGTGGCAATCAGGTCATTGCCTCCCCAACTTCAAGCAGCCACTGTGGCTGTGACAAAGATGTGCAACATGGGTCCTGCTTCTGATCATTGCTGCTGCTGGGTGGTGAGAGGAGGTGGAAACATTATCCGCCCATGTCCAGATCACCAACAGGATGGACTCCCCTTCCTTCCATGTAAAGTAGGGCTAGGAGGCAGTTACTAAATAGGAACAATGCATAACAGATCTGCTAAAGATGCATCACTCCAAGTTACACATCTGTAAATTCTGATCCTGAATTCCAGCCAAAACCTTTTTATGTCTGCCCAGCTCACCCCACCTTCTCCTTTGTCTAGCTGACAGAGTTATAGGTTTTTGTTTTGTTTTCAGCATTGACACTGAGAAGATGGTGAAGAACAGCTGGATAAACATTGACTTTCAATGTCAAGTTGCAGCAGTGTGCCTGCAGTAAACAATTCAATGAAAAGCTTTCACTAAGAAAGAACAGGATTCTCCACTAGCCAGTCTTACTGTAGCTGTGTGTGTCTGCCTGCAACAGGCAAGGTAAACAACAGATGCCTCCATAGTTGCTTATTTGGCAGGTGCAAACTTCAAAATGGAGATAAAGGGGAGAAGCAGGTAATCCTTCCTCACCATCTCTCCCGCCATGTTAGAAAAGCATATCTCTCTAAGCCTGGCCACCAGAATGGAACCTGTGAGAAAAGTGGAGGCTAGTGAAAGAAAGAAAAAATTATCCCTGGATGCATTTTGGATTAGTCTTCCAAGTAGTTTCCAGAAGGTTTAAAATGTTTTTCTGTATATTATCAAGGCTTATCTGACTTGGTTGTTTCACTTCACATTTACATGTAGTGTTGGATAAAAACTTTATTGAAAAATGTTAAACTTTTTTTCTGGTAGTGGTGGTGGTGTTTATCCCTATTTTTTCCATGTTATTTCTTCCTCTGGAAGAAATTCCTCTGGAAGAAATTCCAGAGAAATTCCATTTCTTCCTCTGGAAGAAATAATGTCCAGGAACATCTACCTTATTAACTGAGACAGTCCTGGGTTTATTTTTGCTGGATTTTATCACTCCTGTGTTTCTGTTGCTTTCAGCAAATTCTCACACTGAGTTTCATTTTATTTATGTTATTGTTTTTAATCTTCCGAGTCACCCTAGGAATATGTCTGTTTAAAAAAAAAAACCTGAAGAGTGGTAGATAGATACATAAATGACCGAAAAGCATCACTACATGGCCCGTGATCAGTTTGGTCCCCCAAATGATTGGCCTCTGTTATCCCCAAATAGCCCTCATTAACACCATCGCATATTCAAATATGGCTGGCTACAGAAATATGTGATGGCACCATCATGTTCTTGCTATGTTCCTTGATCTGATGGGATCACTCATGCAATTAATTCAGGAAGGAGAATAAAAGCTGAAGCAGTGGAAGGAAACAGCAGTGCCCAACCGCAAAAGAAGGCAGGTGGGGGGGGGATATACATATCCAAAGGCATATATTGATAATATATTTTCCAGGAAATATTAGTACCCTGCAGAAATTGCTAGTTTCAACCTGAACAGTGAGCTGCGGGGGGAATGAATCAGTCTTACCTTCAAGTAAATTTTGTTGTTGCTCTCCATGTAGTCATATAGATATTGCTAGTATATACTATATCAACTATCTCCGATACTTCCAAATGATGTTTTCTTGTTAATTTACAGCTTTGTAAGCACTGTTTTTCATTATCCACATTCAAATCTTCCATCACAAAAACTGAGCAATCACAAAAGAGATATTGCACTACTGCATGTACCCGCAAAGGCACTCAGGCACACAAAAAGCTCTCTGAGGAAGAAACGAGCATACACAGGAAAGTGTGAGGTTTTAAATAGATTTATAGCAGCTGCATTATTGCTGCTGTTCTTTTAAAGACATTTTAGGTCATGTGGAAACACAAGTATGGGATGGGATTCAGGAACTATGACATCCACCCGGTGAGGCCAAGACAGCAAATGTCAGCTATGACTTCTTCCCATTCCAAATGATAGACGCAAGACAAACTCTGGAGTATTTAAATGGAATGACTGCCAGTAGGATTCAGACTTTTGTCCAACAGTGCCTGCAGCAATGGGGTGACCACCTCCCAGTGCAAAATAAGAAGGCAACTAATATGATCCAATAGATTCTGGAGCAAATTTCGTTTCCCATAGGGGAGGGAAAGCTGCCAAATCAAATGTGGCCTGTTTTCCCACTTGGCCCCAAAAGGCTGTAGAGCAAAAATGGAGAACATATAGCCTTCCAGATGTTTTGTACATCAGTTCCCACACATGACTAATACCAAGGGGTTATAAAACCTGAAGTCCATCCAAATATTTTGGAGGGCTAAAGTTTTCCCAGTCCTTCTGTAGGGACTGAATAGAACTAGAGTTGTCAGCCATGCCTGTGGTACAGAATACATCATCTTTGCAGGGGGAGGAGTCATTAATGTTCAAAAAGGCTCAAAACAATAATACATAAAGACTTTTAGATACAACTTGGAGTGGCAACAGTCAGAGACTCATAAGGATGAGCAAATCTGTCATTTTTTCTTTCTTTGCCATTCAGTTTCTTTCAAAAAAAGAAGGAAGGAAGGAAGGAAGGAAGGAAGGAAGGAAGGAAGGAAGGAAGGAAGGAAGGAAGGAAGGAAGGAATTTCGGGGGGGGGGCGGTTGTCCCAAGTGAAACAATATAGAAAATTTCATGTTTGTATAAGCAAACAAACTGAAGTAAATTCTCAACTAGATGCACTTTAATAAGGAACAGTTACTCCCAGTAAGTTGAGGGACATATCTTACCTGCTTTCCATGTAGCTGTTACAAAAGAAGAGCCCACCAGAAAAACAAAGTAGCAATCCTAATTCAGCACCACACATGTTGATTACAATCTGCTGGGATTCAAAGCCAGTTTTTTAAAATGTCTTCTGCCTGAATGGACAAACATGTGAAGTTTCAGTTTCCCTCACAGTTAATTTACTCTTTTATATTTAAAAGGAGTTTTTTAACATTTCGAGTTCTTTCCGTAGACTTCATGAAGGCCTATGTGAACTGCGGAAAGTTACTATTTTAAAAAACCCAAACCCACCAAACTTCTCACCTGCCCCTGGAAACTTACCCTATCCTATTTGTACTTGGTCCTAAAAAGGACAGCAAAACAACTGTGTGATTCAGTGCATTCTTTTTCCTTGAAGACAGGATCGGGAATGGTAAGGCCTTCCAATGTTGCTCGACTGCAACTCCCAACAGCCCTAACTTGCATAGTTGATGATAAGGAATACTGGGAGGTGGAGTCTAACAACGTCTCAAGAACCATGATTTCCGCCCCTTCTCTAAGACATCAAATGCCCATTGAGGTAGTGGTTTAAGTGTTGCAGTAGGAGTCCGGGAGACCAGGGTTTGAACCCAAGCTCAGCCATAAAAATGCACCGGGTGATCCTGGACAAGTCATACACTCTTGGGATCAGAGGAAGGCAATGGGAAACCCCCTTTGATTAAATCTTGCCAAGAAAACCTCATGATAGAGTTGCCATAAGTCAGATTTGACTTGAAAGCACATAACAACATAATAACCAGTGCAATGCTAAGAGAGTGAACCTCTTGTCATCTTGTCTCTTCTACAGTACAGCTGGGCAGGCTACTCAACCTTAAACTGCTCCATGCATTACAGGCATAGTACCCAATACAAGATGACCTATCGCATAGCATTGTCTAGAGAGTTGGTCCAGTTTAATGGCTATGACATCTTCTGAACATTTGGTGTTCTGGAGGAATGCTTTAGGAACTGCTGCTGTGCCTTGGTTTGCAATATTAAGTTTATCTCTAAAAGCCCAGCCAATGCCAGTTTGCTCGTTGTCAATCTCCCAGTCAGAGCCTGACACCATGCTGCTAGAAGGGGTTTGATGGGAACCTACTGATCATGCTGAGGTATGGTCTCAACTGTATAACAGCAAGCTACTATTGAGAGGATGTAAACCACAATGGTCAGACCTCATCCTTTTTTGCTAGTATATGGTTCATATATATTTCTGCCAATATTTGTATGCATCTAGATGGATAGGAATAGTAATATGCAGTCCCAGATAGGACTATGTGAAAGATAAAAATGAATATGTAGATGTAATTTAATATTTGTCAGTGTTCTGTTTCTTGTAAAAAGACTGGTTTCATAAGGGAAGATTATACACTTTTATTTTCACAACAATCCTCCAAGGTAGGTTAGATTGTGTCTTGTCCATGGCCCAATGGTGGTTGGTGGTTCCCATGTAAATGGAGTGGGTTAATTCACTCCATGTTTTAATCCAAATTTGAAGGAGCTGAGGAAAGGAGCTGAATCTGTATTGGGAATCAGGGTTCAGCACCTTGGATAGTTCATACGAAAGCCCAGACCAGTTTCCCAGTCCCACCAGCAGCCATTGCTAGGGGCCCCCATTGAGCTCCATGACTGAATAGTGAACCATGGTCTTTCAATGCAAGTAATCCAGCATTGCACCATAACACTACACTGACTTTAAATGAGACTGGTTTTCAAGTGTTCTGAGTTCCCTTAAGTCTTTAAGAAGGTATTGCCCTTCTCTTCTTGTGTGACAGCAATGCTACAAGATTTCATTTTCAAAATCCTCAATATTTAATACTGGAGTTTCCACATAAAAATATTAAACCTGGTGTCTGCGTGTGCTCGTGTGTGTATGCATGTGTTTTTTTAAAAAAGGAAACCAGTTTTAAAATGCTCTGACTCAGGACATAATCATAAACAGCTTCCTCAGTCTCTTACTCCCTCTCCAGTTGCTGACAGCCTCTGATTTTAGGAATTCAGTTAGGAGTCGTTTATTTATTTCACTGTTTCTTCCATAATGCAATAGCCAGTGACTGATGTTCTCCTGCCACATGGTGGTGCTTTGTGTGTGAGCTCCTTGGTGGTTCTTTCTATTCTCTGCCTACAAAGAAAACGCTCCAAAGGTTTACAGAGAGGATAGGATT
Source organism: Cyclura pinguis (assembly GCA_030412105.1). Lineage (NCBI taxonomy): Eukaryota > Metazoa > Chordata > Lepidosauria > Squamata > Iguanidae > Cyclura > Cyclura pinguis. The sequence continues at coordinate 208,624,527 of CM059599.1, forward strand.
TCTCGCACTGCTCCGTAATTTAGATTTTGGAAATACACTTTTTGACAGATGCAACTGTACTTGTGTACTCTTCACAAACATTAACAGGGCTTCCCCAAAATATTCTCCTGCCTGTAACGTATATCAGCAAATGCCACCTTCTCCCCTTAGCATCCCCTTAGTATTCAAGGCTGGATACCTTATTTCGACAAGGTTTCGAAAAGAATCCTACAATTACCTATACTTTGTGTTGTTGTTGTTATGTGCCTTCAAGATGATTATGACTTATGGTGACCCTATCCTAAGATTTTCTCTGCCAGGTTTCTTAAGAAGAGACCAATGCCTTCCTTTAAGGCTGAGCCTGAACTGTTTTAAGTTCACCCAAGAAGTTTCCACAGCCCAGAAGGGATTCTAACCCTGGTTTCTCAAACCACTACCCCATGCTGCCTCCCAACGCTGTTGTTAAATGCCTGGCAGTTTGCTGCCCTTCCATGATACTGAGAAGCTGCTGTCCGAGGCAGTTCCTGCTGGCCAAAGGCAGAAAGCCATTAATTCTTCGGAGCGAGGTTGTTTCGGCGGTTTTATCCACACCCAGAAAGTTTTTTTTAGCTTTTGGAATTTTTTCAAGCCGGTTTACCCAGGGGGACATAAATCCCCCTGCCTCCTTACTGTGCCTTCACTTAGCATTTCCCTTTCCCCAACAGGTACACGACAATCTCCGTCCCCTTCGTCCGCCCTTTCACACATACACAGGTACCCCAGTTAACACAACCGTCTAAGTCCAGGGTGCTCCGCTTCACTTTTATCACCTCAGTTGTATCAAGATTTCTTGCATCGGCGGTTCCCCCCTCCCCTTGCCTGCCTTTCCTTTTAACAGGCAGGCTGAGTCTTCCCGGGAGCCCGCTTTGCGGCCAGCCTCGGCTGGGTTGAAAGGAGGGGAAAGAAAGGAACTCTGTGGCCCGCCTGCCAGTTCCAAAGCCGCTCGATCTGAACCGTCCGCACTCTACGAGCCAGGGACGGGCGGTGACTTCGCAGTATCTGAAAGACAGCACGCGGTGGTCTTTCTTTCCCTGGCTTCCTTACATGCAAGATTCTCTCCTTCCCAGTCCCCTCCGGTAAAGAGTATTCTCACTTCTTGTTCCAGGCTGCTGCGTCTCGCCAAAGGTTCTCCGGGCAACTGAACGGCCTGCAGTGTTGTGTGTGTGTGTGTGTACAGAAGCGCTTCTAATGTCGACAAGGGAGAGACGAAGATGCTACAGAGTAGGGAACTGAGGGTTTAATCATTCCGGATGACGTGGTCCGTGCTAGGAACGCGTGGGTTTGCGCGTGTAGTGGAAACGCTCTGCGCTCGCCTGTGGCGCAGTGCTTACCTGGACGGGAGCGATCCTCGCTCTCTGCCTCGGCCGCGGAGAGAAAGGCAGAGGTCACTGGAAGGGAGAAAAGGATCGGCAGGCGTCCCTCCTCCTCCCTCGCTTCTCCAGTTCTCCATCCGAGGCGGGGAGCTGGTATTTTCCAAGCAGTGAAGAGTGTGGGAAGCACAACGACGCAACTTGAGGCGGATGCCCCCTTCCCGCCCCCAAGAGAACTGTCCTTGGTGGCACCCTGGTCTCCCTTCCCTGCTGTTCTTGCTTGTGTGTGTGCGTGTTGGACTAAGGAAGAGCGCTGTCAAAACACAGCCAGAAGGACGTGTGTATGTGTGTAAACAGAGAGGCAGCCAGAGTCACAACGCCGGCCACTGGGCCTGCGTCGCCTTGTGTGCGGAGTGGCGGCGGGGTGGGGAGTGCTTTTGGAGGGGAGAGGGAGAAGACCAGGGGACCACCTCAGGGCCGCGCGCTAGGCAAACTTTAAGAAAGGAGGAGGAGTGGATCGCATGCCATGCACCGAGATGCTCCCTACTGGATCCTCGCCGCCCCCGGATCTCCAAGGACGGTGTCCAGGAGCCACGGGGATTGAGAGGGAAGGGAATTTACCTTTGGGTACAAGGCAAGGAGCCGGAAATGGCACCTGCAACAGTAACAGCAGGAGGAGCGCTCCCTTAGAAGAAGGGGCGTCCGCCTTCGGGGGGTAGGAGGCCTTATTATTTCGCTTTAAATATGGTCCGATGATTCGTATTTAGCACCCTACCGCAATCGATCTGGGGTTTCTCGCGTGTCCTCCACTTTGTTCCAGCCAGCCAGCCCTCCTTCAAAATGCCTTTTGAAAGGAGACCAGGAACTTTGAAACCAAGCCGAGGAGGCTCTGCGGGCCAGCAGGCAAGGCTGTGGCATCCGAGCCGAGGTTAAAACGCTGGGGGGTGCCAGGGCGGGGAGGACCACACAAGCGAGAAGTGAACATGACACAGCGGCTGGCACCCTGTTGATTGGTCCCAAACTAGAGTAGACCGAATCAATCGGTTGTTGAATGGGGAGTCAACACAGAAGTAAATCCTATCGATTGACCGAGCCTACTCCAGTCAGGACTAGCAACAAGATTTAGGCCAGTGACATCTCCACGTGTGGACACGCGGATCGAGAGAAAAAGACGCGGCGGCAAAGCCCTGGCTGCACACCGTGTGCCTCTGGGCACGCTTGCCTCGAGTCCTACATGCCCGGGAGAGGTCCAGGGAAAGAGGAGAGCCCCTCACCTACACGGGCGCATTGCAGACTCGGCACAGGCAGCGACACGCTCACGCACACACAGACACGCGGAGCGCTGGCACATGCGTCGTGGCCGCGCACAACTTTTACCCGCCTGTGGTGCGCCCGAGCTGGGACCTCACGCGAGGAGCGCGCGTGTCTGGGCGTTTGCCGCTTCGCCTGGGCAGAGGGTGCCAGCTCAGGCCGAGATCAGGGCGAGGACCCCGGCAGGAGCGGCAGCCCGAAAGCCCGAGAAGCTCCGCGAGCCCTCCGAGGAGGCGGTGGCAACGGGTTGCCGCAGATCCGACCGGCGAGTCCGCGATGCAGATCCAGCCGGGCCAGGTGACCGCGGGGGTTGGGGGGCGAGGGTGTAGGAGAAAGAGGGAGGTTACCTGGTGAGGAGACGCCACTACTCCTCTCCCGCCCCCCTCCCGTCGCACCCACCAATCCGTCTTCTCAAGCGGTCTGAGTTCTCTCTTCCTCCTCCTCCTCCTCTTCCGCCCGCCGGATGATGCCCCCTCACTTCTCCAGGGTGGGGTCGGGAGTACTGCTGCCGCCGCCGCCGCCGCCGCCGCCGCTTCCGCGCCTCCCCCGGTGCGCCTGGCGGAGCGCAGCCCGAGCCCTGCCTCAGCATCAGCATCTTCTCGCGCTCCAGCTGCCGCCGCCGCCGCCGCCGCCGCCTCCCTTCCATCCATCCCTCCCAGGGACCTGCATCCCGCTCGTCCAATCAGAGCCCGCGCTGCCTGCGCCACGTGACCCCGGCGGGCTGAGAGGGGACCTGCTGCTTTCCCAACGCCAGAGGGATGCGGGCGGCAGAGCGGGAGAAGAAGGCGGCGGCGGCGGCGGCGGCTTAGCTGCGAAGCGCCTGGACTCGCTTTCCTCCAGCCCAGCCCAGCCCGACCCCTTATGGCAGCGGCTGCGCCAGCCTCCTCCTCCTCCTCCTCCTCCTCCTCCTTCTCGGCCATCCCTCCTCCTCCCGCCTCTCCCCGGGCTGGGCCCGGCCCCTGGATCGGATCTCTGCCTCTGCTGAAACTCTTAGGATCGCCCTTACCCTCGAGCGCGCTCCTGCCACCGCCGCCGCCGGCCCCGCGACCACCATGCCAGGATCGGGCTGCCGCTCGGGCTGCTTCTTCCTAGCCGCCTGCCGGAGCCGGCTGGGGCCCCCGGGATGCTAAGTCAGCCCCCGCCTCTCTCTCCCCCCCGTTCAGCCTGGAGAGACCTGATCCGCTTTGGGGACTTTGCCTCTTGGCGGCGGCGGCGGCGGCTGCTGCGCCTGCCGCAGAGTTGAGTTAAGAAGTCATGGTGTGGTGGGAAGCCTCCCCACCCCGGCAGTGCGGCGGCGGCGGCGGCAGCTGGACACTCGGCGATTGCTTTTGCTGGCTGCTCCTGCCGGTGATGTTGCTCATCGTAGCCCGGCCGGCGAAACTTGCCGCTTTCCCTACCTCCTTAAGTGACTGCCAAACGCCTACTGGCTGGAATTGCTCCGGTAAGCTGAGCGGACAGGCAGATCTCTTTGGGGGGGTTGGGGGAGAGGGGGAGACCGGCGAGATATCAAGCAATGCCCATCCATGTCTAAATGGAGGCGTCTTTCCGAAAGAAAAAAAGAGGGGGGAGACCGTGGAAAGGTGTAGGGGGGTGTTGTTGAACCATTTCTTTTTGAAAAAGCTGGACTTGAATGGAAGCGATTCTAGATCTTGTTTGTTCCAGTGGTTGGAGAGCGAGAACAGAAAAAGTATCTCTCGATCTTCCCTTCCTTCGCAACCCCCCTTTCCCTCGCACCCGCCCCGCGGCGCTTTTAATTGCTGCTGCTTAAGATTAGCTTTCGGTCGTGTGAGCTCCGTAGACTTGGAGAGTCTGGACGCAGTTTGGCGCTACGATCGGGTAGCTGGCCACGGGTGAATCTTTTTTTTTTTTTTGGTGACTGTTAGGATGCGGGTGGTTCTTATTCTTTCGAGCATTAAAAGTTAGAGCGGCAGGAGGAGGAGAGAGGGACAGAGAGAGAGAGAGAGAGAGAGAGAGAGAGAATGCAATAAATCAAGTTGTGGCTGTCTGAGAAGTGCTGATATCTTGCAGAAAGGCAGGGTTGGGTCTCCTTCCCAAGAACCAGCGAATCGGGTAACCCGGAAAGCTAGTTCTTCTTTCCTTCTCCTATCGTTATGCGCTTATATATATATACCCCATATATAAATATATGGGGTATTTGCATTTCCTCCCTTTCTCTTCCCACCCTCCTATCAACTTTTTTTTTTTTTTTTTTTTTTTTTTTTTTTTTGGGACAAGCTTACTGTTTTTGAAGAGAATGTGGGCTGAAGTAAAACGTTTATTTCCAGATTTAGGCCCGTTGCAGAAGGGCAAGTTTTAGTCCTGGAGGCTGTTTCTCCTCACTTCCCTCCTTCTGCAAGATGCCATTAAACAGGCTTCTTTTATTTATCTGGTCAGTTTCAGCCCTGCTTGAAGTGAGCTGCCAGACGCCATCCAAGTGAAATGTACTAATTGAATAAGGAAGAGGCTGTGGGGAGTTATTGCCTCTCTCCATCAGTTGTCTTTTCCTGTGATCAGCTTCATCCTCAATAGGTTAATTGTAGTTCTGTCTGGAGTGTGTTTACCAATTGTGCAGAGCTTCCCACACAATCTTGCTTTGCAAATGCTTCTGGGAGTATCCACATTCCTTCTTTACAGCAAGATTGGTACATCTCCCTCTCATTACATGAAAAGACTGCTAGATTTCTTAGTACACTAGTAGTATTTTAGAGCAGCTGTTCCTTCACACTAATTATACTATTTTATATATATACCTCTTTAACCCCCCTCGCCACACACACACCCTTGCTTCTAGTGCTAAGAGTGAGGGAGCATACACTGGATATAGACCAGAGCCCATTGTAGCCTTGCATTGACTTCTTTCATTTTGTTAAGTTGAATCTGAATGCCAAAGCTGTGGAAAGCCCGGTACTTCATCATCACCCAAGTCACAATAACCTTTGCAGCAAATACCGTGTTTAGCCCAGCTAATATCCTTCTGATGTTAAAACTGTTCCTGAAATTACTAAGGGTGTGTAACAGGAACGCCATGTGTTCAGTGCACTGTCTGTCTCTCCAATATCTAAAGCATTACTGCCAACAGAACAGTTTAGCTCTACATTTTCATTTCTAAGAAACAACCAGGATAACAGTCCGGGAACACAAGGATATTAATGCAATTGATATCTTGATGGTTTTGAATCCTAAAGATGGCTGTTTTGCTTAATACCTTGCTACACATCCTCAGAAGAGGATGGCAACTAGCTAGGGTCTAAAATATTAGCTAGCATTCCTGAGCTGAATCTTCAGCCAGATCTGTTAGCCTGCCTGTCAAAACTGGAGGAAAGGAGCTCAGCTCTTACAGCAGCTCTTGGAAGAAACTAGCACCCCTCCTATTAACCTGGGGGTGATCAATCTTCATTGGAATCAGACAGCCTATCACAAAAAGCACACAGCCTGTTTATCTTTATTATTATTTAGGGGGATTTGTTATCAGCACCTGGAATATATATGTCTCTGTGTGTGTGACACAGAGACACATACCACACATATACATTACATTACTTTAGATCAGAAGATCTGGTAGGGAATGGCAGACAAACGTGTTGCTTTGCAACGCACTGCTTCATTTTGAGGAAATTAAATCTACTTTTGTAGAAGGAAGGAAGGAAGGAAGGAAGGAAGGAAGGAAGGAAGGATAAGACAGGGAAAATAATTGGGTTTCCAGACTCCTTGAGAAAGAGGAATAAGAAAAAGACAAAGTGGGAAAGAGAAGACAACCTATCTGGCTTGTATATTGCTTCTTCAACAAGATTAGGTGTACCCTGTGCATTTAAAAGCCATTCCTCTGCATAATTTCCCTTACCACACTGAAGCTGACAGCATTATTCTCTTTATATTTGAGGTTACGATGACAGAGAAAATGATCTCTTTCTCTGTGACACCAATACCTGTAAATTCGACGGGGAGTGCTTAAGAATCGGAGACACCGTGACTTGCGTCTGTCAGTTCAAGGTAAGAAGATTGATCTCTCCTTCCTTAATTCCTTAATGAGAATACAAATCAGGGATCTCCCTTTACAACCCATCACTTGGCAATTTATTTCTTTGCATGCAGAGAAGTCAGAGTGAAAACCTGGCAGCAAGTCTAAAGAGCTGGCAGGACAGCCAACTGGTGTCAAGAAGATAGAAGATTCTCTGGGAAAATGTAGATGCTGTTCTTCCAAATGCCTCTTTATGGTCTTCAGCTTCAAACGCTTAACTGCTGTGGCCTTTGAAAACTGGGATTTTCTGTCATTTCTGCATTTACCTAGTTGTATACATCCTGCTTCATATATGCAGGAGGCCCCAATATCGTTTCAGAAGAATTTATTTGCAGGGTTTCCTTTGATTGTTGCCATGTATCAAAAACAGGCTGAGACAATGTTTCCTTGTTTATAATGCTGCTTCAATCCCGCAAGGGAAAAGCATTCTCGTGTAGCATAGTCCCAATCCAAAATCTAACAAAGTTTAAAGACAAGTCTCTTTTGTTAGCAACACCATGTCCAGACAGCTGGTTGCTTATCATTAATAGGACAGAAACAAAAATGTCTTGGTTTGATTGAATTGTTGATGAGGCTGTATATAACAGCTTACTCAGAAGTTAATATTGCTTGGAACAAAGTCTTCCAGATTCCCATGGACTCTGTTGCTTCTACATAAGATTGCCAAAGGTGGGTTTGTACCCACATTCTGATCCAAATATGAGGTAGCTTCTATGGAAAACAGTGGAATTTATATCCACTGAGAGCTGAGATACTAATGGAACATTAATGGAAGAGAAACAGTATCATGACTCAACATACTAATTAAGAATATGTTTTCTTCTCATAGGGGATGCAATTTAATTTGCTTAGGTGTTCCGTTATTATCCTTGCACATTTCAGCATGCATTGAATTTGTATTGTGGGGTGCTGTACCCTTGAAAGAAGGTTCATAGGTTCATCTTCATAAACCTAAGCATTTTCTTAAATGGTTTCCCACATATCTACTCACATGAGAACAGTCATAAAGAAACGCTGTTATCATCTCATTGTCTTATAACTGAAATATATATGAGAGTTTAGCAGAATAAGTAGTTCTTTAACAGTCTATGATAAACATAACCAGTATCGATTCAAGCTTTATATTAGGCATCTGCCTGTTCAGCACGCTGCACTTATTTATACACTGGTAAAGGTGGGCTCAAATGTGCTATTCTTTTCAAAAGGTAAGGGGAATGAAAGTAGTCAGCAGATGTCTAAATGAAAATCCTGAGTTACTTGGAAGTTGCTTTTTCTCAAAGGGATTGATTTAATACACTGTCCTTATATCCCTGCCTTACTGGATAAAGGCAGGAAATTCAGTGCCCTCGGCAGTAAAATTAAAGCAGGCACAGAGTACACTTCGTTTCTTCTGCTTGGCATTTTTACTTTGGCCTCACAATTGATTTAAAGTTAGTGAAGATGGGAGGATTGCAGTTAGATTTTCTTAGTGGCAGAGAGAAGAGAATCTCTCTCCCAAAGAAGAAAGACCATTGCTGTAAATATATAGCCTCTGAGTCCAGAAACATAAACAGAAGATTCAAAAATTATACTAGCTATCAAATCCACCCAAAAGTTTCAATTGTGAAACATAAATGACGAGGAATTACCTCAGTGAGAAAGTGCCCTGGTATAGAATCCAGGTAAAGTGCTTCGAGTTCAGGATATCTATAATGCCTGAGCATTGTTCTTATTTTCTAAAATGGGCTTCGGTGCTTGTTGTGCTTCCTCCTTAATATATTGTGTATGTGGGCACTGCTCATCATTACATATTTATGAAGCAAAATCATGTTTCAGATACAGTTGCCAGTTGGCAACCCTATTTCTGTATCCTAAGTCTGTACTCTGAAGTAGGGAGAAACCTCCAGGTAGATTTTTTTTGTTTGAGAAATGAACGTTACTCTTTCTTTCTTGTTGTTATGTATCTTCAAATTTACTCCAACTTATGGTGATTCTCTCCTGGAGTTTTCTTGGCAGGATTTGTTCAGAAGGGGTTGCTTTCTTTTTAGAGTGAGAAAGTAAGTAACTTGCCCAAGGTCATCCAATGGGTTTCCATGACAGAGCAAGGAATCATTGAATCATAGAGTTGGAAGAGACCACAATGGCCATTGAATCCAACTCCCTACCATGCGGGAACACACACTCAAAGCACCCCCCAGAAAATGGCCATTCAGCCTCTGTTTAAAAACCTCTGGAGAAGGTGACTCCACCACACTTTGAGGCAGCATATTCCACTGTCGAACAGCAATTCCCATCAGGAACTTCTTCCTGATGGTTAAGTGAAATCTCTTTCCCTGTAGTTTGAATCCATTGCTCCATGACCTAGTCTCTGGAGCAGCAGAAAACAAGCTTGCTCCATCTTCAACATGACAGCCCTTCAAATATTTAAACATGGCTATCATGTCACTTCTTAACCTTCTTTTCGTTGGGCTAAACATACCTAGCTCCCTAAGCCGCTCCTCATAGGGTATGGTTTCCAGACTCAGATTTGAACCATAGTAAACTGGAGTCCTGGTCCAGCCCTCAGACCATTTTATCATATTGGCTACTCTCTCCTAATTACTGCCAATCAAACTGACGTTAGGTATAACTAAAGGGGAAGGGTTCAATGGTCAATACCCCTAGTTCCAGACAGGACTAGACCCAGGTATAGAAAACAGATCTAGCAGCTGAGCTCTGTTGAATCAAAGCCTTGTAGTACTTTAGCCTTTTCTGAACCAATGCTGGAAAATACTAGCACTAAGCACAGGGCCAGTGGAACATTTTGAGGCAGAGCAACAAATGCCCCTCCCTTCCCGCATGTCATGGTGCATCATATTCCAGAGCCGGCCAAGTTACTTTCATATATGAGGCACAAAAATCCATAATTACCTCTCCTTGTTCCTTCCAGTAAATACAATAACAAGAAAGTAAATAATTCACTATGGCTGTCCTTCCATAATACCCAAAATCTACTGTCTCACTCTTCAGAAGGGCCAACCCTGACTCAGCAACCTATTATGATAAGCAGTATCTGTGTGGGGACAGAAGAATAGGGTCTTCCAGAGAGCCCTACATGTACATGTATGACTGAGCAAGAGACAAAGAAAGACACAGATGCAAATCTGGTGTGCCTTGGTGCATCTGTGCTAGATAGAATGGGTCTTAACCATGTTAGGCACCAATGATTTATGTGACTGGAGTTATAGTACAAAGAATGCATATAGAATAGTCGTACAACTTGTGACAACCAAGATAAATGCTGCCCATTAGCAGTCAGGCCTGCCAGATACTTGACACCTCTTTGTTCCCAACCCCTCAGCAAAAATTCCAGATGCTTTAGTTGTGGTGGGCTCTGTTCAGCTTGGTAGGTCATGCGCTGCACAGGCTCAGTTTCCAGCTACATGACCGAGGCTTCTGTTTGATTCCTCCTTGGGCATGACATCAGCACTGGTTGTCCTCAGGCAACTACCATGGCCCATCACTGGTGTCTGTATACTCCTCTCCACTTAAACATACAACATCCGGCTCAATGCTGCGTTAGATCAGGCTGCTGGGTCTGCCTGAGTCTTGTGAATTCCCATAATAGTATCTTACGCTCTCCAACATTTCACAGATGAAAAGCGGGACACGTGTGGCCGGGTGACATCACAGTGTGGTCAAGATAGCAAACGTTATTAATAAGGAAGAAGACGCAAGCCAGGAGAGGCTTACAGCAGTTTGTTTTCGCCTGAGCCTCCTGGAAAGGGCAAGATGCTGTCCCCTGCTGTCCCATCCCCACTACTGACTTAACTACTTCAGCACTTTGGACTCAACTGGCAGCAATGGAATCATAGAATCATAGAATCATAGAAATGTAGAGTTGGAAGAGACCACACGGGCCATCCAGTCCAACCCCCTGCCATGCAGGAACACTCTCAAGCTGAAGATTAAGAGGAGCAGCAGGAGAAACAGAAAAAGCAGTTGAGGATATGGGAGCACAGAGGGATAATTGGGACCGTCCCTGTCAAATTGGGACAGTTTGAGGATATGATATTTTGATTTCCCAGGGTGCGATTCTAATATCTCTTTACTCAAATGCATGGTGGCAAATTTAAATGACTGCCAGAGCCGGCCCTCCCCCCCCCTTGCCATGCAGAGTGCTACTGCTGCTGACATTATCACTGTCAGGTACTTCTGTTAGGGCTTTGTAGGAAAGGGAAGGTATAAATTTAAAAAAGACAAACAGATAGCTAGATAGTGCTTTGCTTAATCCCCTTGGAACACAACCTTTGTATCTTTCCTGAAAAGTATATCCTACTGTGTATGTTTATTTATGATTACGGTCTTGGCCACCAAGCCTTCTTCAGTAGCCACCAACCTTCCTTAAAACAAGAGGTGGGCACCTTGTGGCCTTGTCATGCATTAGTGGACCACAGCTCCCATCAGCTCTAGCTGGCTTAACCACAGGTGCAGCATGATGGGGAGCTGCAAAGCTGTCTTCCCCTGCCTTATCAACTTTTGCAGTTTCATTCAAAACATGGCAGAGCTGGCAATCACATCCAAGCCCCAGGGCATGCTTGTCGGGAAAAACAGGGACTTCAGGTGTGTAAATCTAGGGGTTCCATACACAGTTCAATACAGATGCATTCAATCTATGGGTCAGATGCAGTTTACAGCCCATGTGGAGTAGGAAACAACACAGAGAAGAGGAACAGGAAGCCAGAAGCCACATAATCATATTCAGAGATAACCATCTCCTTTACTTCCCATTGTATGGAGGGGGGGTTGATTAGGTACAACATCACATCGAAAGCAGGTCTCACTCAGCTGGACCTTTACATGTTGTGGCTATTGTTTTCCCTGTCAGCAGGTGGAGCCTATTTCTTCCTACTCTTGCCTAATGGTTTGTGAGCTATAAACAGAGCTCAGGAAATACAGAGGGGGGGGGTGAAGAAGGCTTCTGAATTAAATGAAAATAGAAGTAAATGTGAGTATGTATTAGGGTATGTGTGTGGGCTGACTGACTACCTGGCTGTGCAAAGGCCTCAGTATTTGTGTATGTAATTTGGTTGTAGCTGTGTTAAAGATCAGGTACATTGAACAGTTACAGTTTGGAACGAGTGACAGAATTTATGAGTTACGAATCAGTAGTTTTCCAGAAGATGGCCATTAATCCATCTGGATTAAATTCTGTGCATTATGGGAATATCCAGAGATCCAGGATGAAGATATCCATGATGCCCTGTCTAACTGTACTCAATTGTTAATCTTCAAGGCAAATGATTCTGAAGCAGGAAAAGACAACCTATGTGTCCCCAGCTGTTTTTGGACTATAGCTATGGTCAGTTACCTGAGCTGGTGGAAATTGTAATCCAAAGAGTCTACGTTCTCCCCTTCCCTGCTTTGAGGAGTGCAGAGCTATTAACATTTTCTGGGCATGTCTGCATTCAGTGGGCTTCAACGTTTCAAAAACCAAATTTCAGTTAGTTTCAATACCATGACTACCGGCTATGACATGCTGCACATGATAAGTTCCTTGAGGCTGCCAGAAGCTCTTGGACATTCTTATCAACAACATCCACCATCCTCAAGATCCTTGCCTGGCATAATGTCTGCAGTCTTAGGAGGCAGGCTTGGCAGATTTTGAACCAACGCCCATAGTTTTTTCCCTTGGCAGGCTAACACCAATTTTCAGAGGATAGCATTTAGTTCTACACAGTGACAGCAAGTACTTCCAATGTCTGTTAGACAGTGAATCTGCCACAGTTTAAATATGAACTTTTTTAAAAAATTATTAACACAATATTGATGTAATATAAAAAAAAATAGGTAAGACAAACTTAACTATGAGACTAAACTACCCTACTAGACAATCAGACTGCAAACTAACAGACTGAACTAAGCCACAAAAAAACACTGACTACGAAGGATATAAATCTGACTTCTGGCTCCTCATTAAAAAGGTTGGTAGTATTTCTATAGTAAACAGTATTCAAAAGTCATGTCTATGTGTATAAAAAGTGAAGAAAAAGGGAAAAAAACTTCCATCTTAAGATAACATTATATACTGTTAATATTATTAGATTAGAAGAAAACTTAAAACCTATTACATTTCTGTTGTTTACTATCAATATAAAATACTGATCCTATTCTGCCAAAAGATTCATATTCCTCCCCTTATCAGTAATCAAAACCTTTTACAGCTGGTTCTCCTTTAGTTGAACTTAAATATATTATGACCCTCTTCCGGTGCAAGTATGAACCTTAAAGGAATTATCCAAGGTCCCATTCCCCTAAATAGCCTCAGAACTCTGTATAGTTCCTTTAGAGTTCAGACTGAAACATGGAATGGATTTACTGCTCCCGTGAAGTGGGAACCGTGAGCTGCCATGGACTCTACACCATTCAAAACTTCAGTTGCTGATCTTTTTTCCAAGCTGTCAAACCATATTAAAGTCTCAGCAGCAAACCAGATGTCATTCATGGCTAGTTAATAACTCCGCTTAGGCTTGGGAAACCTGGGTTCAAATGTCTACTCGGTTAGAAAGCTCATCACGTATTTTATTATTTATGTTTTATTTACATTCATATCCCACTGTTCCTTCAAGGTGGTGGATGTGGCTTGCCTCCTTCTTGCTTGACATGCACCACAACCCTGTAAGGTAGATCAGGCTTACACAGAGAGAGAGAGAGTCCCCAGTGTTAGGACTTTGTGGGAGCCATAGCTAAAGGGTGACCACTTAGGCATTAAAAAGAACAAAACACAGTTTTGCTTAAAATGTGCATGTGGTAGTTATCTGTATATGTGCATTTGGGTTGGATTGTCATAGGATTTTCATGGTAAAAGACATTCAGGCCATTTCCACATGAGACTGTTATAGTGCTATGATTCCACTTTCAACATCCTATCGAATCCTGGGGTTTGCAGTTTCGGGAGGGGCCACGTTGCCCCTCCCGAAACTGCAAACCCCAGGATTCCATAGGATGTTGAAAGTGGAATTATAGCGCTATAACAGCCTTGTGCGGAAATGGCTTCAGAAGTGGTTTACTGGTGCCTCCTTCTTTGCAGTTCTAACAAGTGTTAGCTGTGGTTTCACCGCAGTTGACTCTGAGAGATCCTCCACCAATGTCACACACACACGCACAGGTGCTTGCTGCCCAGTAAGTGTAGATTTAGGCATAAGTACTGGAATTTAAGTAGAAACACATCTCTCCATAGTGAGGAAGAGTGTGACCAGCTGTCCAGTGTTCCTACTGCCAGGTCTGATATCCATGTGTTACAAATAGGATAACTCTTCGGGTCTTTATACTGCACTTCAAACAGTTCAAACAGAGCCCTTCAAACAGAGGATGTCTTCAAGCAGACATCCACCTTGTACCACTGCTGCTCCCAGTTCTCTTTGTTTAAATGAGAGGCCTTTGATAACAGGACTTTTCCTTCCTTAACATTCACTCTTAACTCTCTAATGCTGGTCTATTATCTACTATGTAATAGCTGTGCCAGCAATGGGTGGCTGGCATTGCACTGCACCTGCAGTCCAAGGGCCTGTATTGGTGCTATCACTGCTGGTGGTTTCGCAGAGGCAGATTCTCCCTACTGACCTCAGCAGACATACAGTATAATGGACAAGTAACCTCCTCTGTTCTAAGTGGGCAGTTTGGCAGTCCGGAAAATGATGTTACTGCAGCAGAAAGTTAATGTCCAGCAAAGGATTTGTGGTGCTGATACAAGCAATAGCCTTAGAAGGGATCAAGAATAAGAAACCAAGGAATACGTTTACAATGCTATTGTATCCCTCTCAAAACTGGGATAGGAAAATAAGCTCCTATTGGCCCTTCATGGTCCTGGAATCTATGGACTGAAGACATTTTAGCAAGAACTTTCTTGTAGAACAAGATAATACATCATGGGGTAGGTTGCATCAGATTAAAGTCAGCTCCATCTTTCCATGTTAACAATATATATATGCAAGTATATATTGTATTAATATATATCCAAGTATATATTAACCTATCAGCTGAGGAAAGCCGTTCATGTATCTGGTAAGATGGGCTCTAGTCCATGAAAGCTTATGGTTTTTAAACATGTTCCAAAAATCAGACAGAACTCTGCCTCTGGAAGACCTCACCATAGTCACTTTGGACAAAACAGTAAATGGTATCAGATAGGTTTGGCTGCTAAAGGTGTAGATGACGACATCATGACATTTTGCTGTTTGATCCAAAGAACAAAGTGTCTTTTCCCCTCCCCACTGTCATTTACTGCTTCATAAATGTCCAACCAGAGTAGCAGTTGAATGGCACTCCTGCAGTGTTAACAGGAAGGCGGACAGCCATTTTGGTGGCCTTGGGCACGTCACATGCTCTTAGCCCCAGTAAACCCTATGGTAGGGTTGTCTTAGGGTAGCCATAAGTCAGAAATGTCTTGAAGGCACACAACAACAACAACATGGGAAAGCACTTTTCACTGCAGCAGGCAGCAACTAGTTAATAGGAGGTAGGACTAATCTCACGGCCTTAAGAACCTCTCTACCCTCTCTCAACCAATTGAGGCAGCTGACACCTCACTTTCCTGGACAATAGGGGCAACCTTGGCCTTCATATTGTCCTGGAGGACAGCCATACTGTCTTAAGATGGTACCAGTGGGTGAGATTAAGCTGGTCTGTGGAAGAGATCATGTGAATTGAAATCAGTGTTTTGCTTTTATGATGGGTCTTCTATTTTATTTTTAAGTATTGTTTAATAATTTTGAGATATTACCAAAGTAATTAATATTACCAAATTACCAAACATTACCAAAGTGATTCACAAAATAAAACCACATTTTAAAAATGTTCCATCATGTAAGTGCTAGAGGCTTTTGGAGCAGTGGAGGTCTTTCTTATTTGTAACATGTATATACAAACTGGATGCAATCCTTAGAAGTAGAAGCCGAACAAAAATCCCCTTCTCTCCAAAAGCAAATCCAAATCAGACTGTTTGGGACTGCTTGAATGAGTTCTGATCCCTTCCAGGAAGGACCTTCTTCCCAAGAAACTCATTTTTGCTATTTGGTAATTCTGCATACAGATAGACCACCAGACACCCACTGAGTCCGTACGGTAAGGGAGTTGAATTTCTGTGCAGAGCACTCATTACACATCTGTTTCAAAAGAAACAGAAGCTAACTGCTTCCTCTGTTAGAGAACAGTCCTCTATGCTCATTAGGGCATTCATTCTTGGTAGTGTTTCCTTCCTTTTAGACCTCCTTACCATCTGTACCTTGGTTTCTTGGTTTGAAAGGAGAGAAAACAATGTGGGATCCTTGAGTAAGAGAAAACAAGGTGGAGATTGTTGGCTGATGTTGCCAACAATTTCTGACTTACGGTTGGCTGATGTTGGCCTAGGGAACCTTGACAGCCCTTCACATTCTCACACACACACAAACACATGTGCACCCCTACCCATTCACATCAGGAAAAGCTGTTTTGGGAAGGAGTTTGCTTTTAGTGGAAACACAAGAGAATAGGGAAGGAAGGAGTTCTTACCCTTTTTTTTTTTTTGGTCTTATCTATTTCTTTCATCCCCCAAGCAAACACATATTTAAAACTCTGAGGAAGAAGAGTCACCAAGATACTGGTAGGAATTTGCATATGTGAAAAGCAACTACAGAAATCACTAATCAACCTTCCTCCCTTACTTAAAATCCCCTCCCCACAAGCAACTTTTTCTAACATGAGAAAGAAGGCTAACAGGGTTTGGTCATTCACATTTATATGTGTAACAGGTAGTTTGTCCCCTAACAAGTACTTGGTTGTTATGGTTATTAAGTGGGTCTAAGATGGGCCTGAATTTATTATACTAGTCTTTAAGGAATTCATCAGCCTAACCTGCCTGTCAGACCAACTAAAACAATTACTATAGGTGAAATGCTGAGATGCTACTAGAAACATATTACCTGAATGTTAACCATGTTAGCATCCAGTATTTTAAAAATGCAGCAATTAAACAATGCATATGATTTCTTTCCATTTTTTTTTAATCCCACTACTTCTACTATTCAAGACAGTTTACAAAAATGTCTTGGTACGACAACATTACTCTAAAAAAACAAGCCAGCAATCCTAAAAAAGCATCAAAGCCTGCAGAGAAAATAATGATGCATTTAAAAAGCCTACAGTGTCTATTGTTTGTTCTTCAACTTGCAAGTCCTTGCAGGAAAAGGAGGCATATATTAATTTTAATTGTATTTTATGGTAAACAGCTAGCAAAAAGGAGAATGCACATCAGCCTCATCAGCCCAAACCCTGGGAGACTTTTCAGCTGCAGCTTTAGAATCACAGAGTCTCCTAGATGATCTTAATAGGTGAAAGGGGGGACGATGGGAAGGTGATTCTACAGAGAGGCATCTATGTTCAAGTATTCTGTCACTTATTCCCAAGTTGTCCACCAACTCTCAGTTGAGAGCAGGGAGAGAATGATTATTTTGCGCTTTGGCCACTCTCAGTACTTAGCCTTTGTCCTGCTGGCTGGTCCTAATTTTAGGCAAAACAAAGCAAAAGCAGTAGACATGAGGAGGCAGTGGTGGAAACCTTCTAACCCATCCCCACCCAAATCTCCAGTTCTTTTCCTCTATTGGAAGACAGAGCTGTTATAATCCCACAGGACATTCATAGGCCCTCTAGACCAACCTTAAGATGCTATCCAATTGGGTATGTTGAAGTAAATTCCAACCTCCAGTTCAATTTGCTTCTGTACAGGCAAAGAGTGAGAGGCCCCGCGTTTTCTGTCACCTCAAGGAGAACAAAATGTCTTGGACCAGCCCTGACGCAACTCTGTTCAGCGCCATAGTGGTTGCTGTAGCAGCCCTGCCTAAGCATGAGTGGCTAAAACATATGCGAGTTTGCTAGACACGTGTTCAGCAGTTTTACTCTGAATTAAGGGTCCATTTTATCACCCAGTGGAGAAAAGAGGGGACAGGAATGAAGCTTTCTTTTATCTCTTTTTTATCTTTCTGTGATCTACTGCGTGAACATTTCCCTTCAGGCAACACTACTTCTGGCTTTAGCCCGAGACAAGGGACAAAGTTAATATACAGAGCTAGGAAGAAAATTCATTTTCTAACAAGTCACTCGGATAACTTGTTACTTCTACAGTAATGAGCTAATATTGAGTTACTTTTTGCTGGTAACAGCAATACCTGCAGTTCACTACTTTTCAGTGGAACTAGAGTGTGTTGCTTGCCTGTTGCTCATGTCTGTGTGTGCATGTGTGTGTGCGCGCTGACTCTTTCTGAACAATGGAAGAAGAAGGAAGAATGGTCACATGGGTAGCTGCTTTGAGTGGCTGCCCAGAAAGATTACTCAGTCATGCCTTTCGTATTTTTCTCAGAATTTAAAAAATACAATATTCAAATTGTGCACTTGGGGAAATCAAAGAGCATTTTTCTGTATTTTCCAAAGGCATAATAATGATAACAGTAATGTAACTTGGTAGCACTGATGTTAGCTCTTTCTAGATGACAGTAACAGTAACGAGTAAAGTAGCCTGTTGCCTGATTAGAGTTAGAATAAATAAACGTCTTCATTTTAAAAAGTTCCAAGCTCTGTTAGCAACGGAATGTGTGGAAGTAGAAGAAAAATGGTAGTGGATTTTATTTTGATGCTACATTTGATTAAAAAGTACTCCATCACACGTACAACTGTTTGTTTGTTTGTGGTATTTGTCTACCACTTCTCAGCCCACCAGGACTCCCAAGGTGATGGGCAATGGGTAAAAACGTCTCAAATACTGCACTCTTAAAACTAAAGAAACAGACTAAAACCTCCTATTTAATAATAGTTTTAATATCACAGACAGTTACAAACAATCAGAGACGCCAACCCTAATTTTAAGAACCAAAGGCCAAGTCAAGTCATGCAGTCTTAGCTGTCTGCCAGAAATCAGAAGGGATGAAGCTAACCTGACCTCGTTTGGAAGGGAGTTCCACAGTCAGAGTGCTGCTACAGACAAAGCCCTGTCTACTTTCCGTGAAAATCTCTAATGTAAACTAACAAAGACAGATAAGATGGATAAAAATGACTGATTTATGGAGACAAGGTTTATTTTCTTGAACTACACAAAAGCCAAGGTGCCCGGCAGAAGTTAGGTGCATTTGTAATAGGTTGACTGACCAAACTCAAAGGGTGCTCATAATGGTTCCTCTTCATCCTGGAGAGACTGACTAGTGGGGTTCCACAGGGTTCTATCCGGGGCCCAGTGCTATTCAACATCTTTATAGAGGACTTGGATGAAGAAATAGAGGGCAAGCTTATCAAATTTGCAGATGGCACCAAATTAGGACAGGGTCAGAATTCAAAATGTTCTTAACAGGTTAGAAAGCTGGGTTATAACTAACAAACTGGATTTCAACAGGGAGAAATGTAAAGTACTACACTAAGGCCGTTTCCGCACGCGGCAAGGGAATCGCTCCCTGCCGCTACTCACCGGATCTTCTGTGGGTCCAGTCCAGTCTGGGGTGAGGAGGAGCAGTGAGTGATCTTAGATCTGCACTGCTCCAGCATCTAAAATGGTGGCTTCCGCTTGGTCGTGGGTCTCGACCAACCGCTGAAGCTCGCCAGCCTAAAGCCCGCCCTCCGCAGATCACAGGCTCGCATTAATGCGAGCCTGCAAATCAGCAATGGAGAGCAGGCATGCAATGGCGCGCACCGGCATTTTGAAAAACCTGAAAAATCAGGTTTTTCAAAAACACGATTGAGGACCACTTGGGGTTGCTCCAGAGCGGACTGAGGTGCGGATCTACGGTAAGTAGTTCGGACCCAGTCTGCTCCAAGGTGCAGATGTCCTCTGTGGAGGACGCATTGCACCATTTTATTTACCCCATGTGGAAATGGCCTTAGATGACAACAACAACAACGAAATGTCCAGATATAGGATGGCTGATATACCCGGCTTGACATGTGAAAGGGATTTAGGTGTCTTAATATACCATAATCTAAAGATGAGTTAGCAGTATGATGTAGCAGCTGAAAAAGCCAATGCAATTCTAGCCTGTATCAATAGCAGTATAGTGTCTAAATAAAGGGAAGTGTTACTGCCCTGGCTAGTCCGAGCTTTGGGGATATTAAAAGATATCCTCTTGATATCACAATTCGGCTGCACTTCTCTATTCCTCTACACGTGCTTGCGAGGCCACCGGACAAGCACGTAAACAAGCTCAGCCGTTAATAGCCGTAATATTCAAACTACAATACAGGCAGGCCAGAAATAGCTGACTCACTGCTTTAGGAGACCTCCAGGCAAGTACTCTAATTAAGTATGCACGCCACTTACAAAAGTGCCTCTGCCCCGCGCTGGCAGCTTGATGAGTAAACTATGCAATACCTAAGTACTCTGCGTCTGCATATTGGCTACTCTATTGAGAACCGCTACGATAACTCAATCATTCAGATTCTGACCTTTTGGAGGCTTTTGTCTCCAACTCCAATTCTATTGTTTTCCCCCAAGTACGGCATAGCCTGCAGTCACAATTCTCCTTATAAAAACCCTTGATTCCGAGACCTTCCTCGGATCGCTCCCGAGTTTCATCCCGCCTTGCTGCCGCTTTGCTTGGCGAGCCTCCCCTCAGCTCCACGTGCTGAGCTACATCGCACCCCAGCTTCGCTCTCTATTTTTCCTGGGCTTCAGGACAGGTGAAGTATCACCCAAACCAGCAATCCCTCTAAAAATCCCTCTAAACCACTCCAACCTTTATTTTCTTTAGTTATCTTGTATGAGTGTGTCGCATACACTGTTTTGCTTGTATTTAATAAACATCATTTATTATTTCAACTTCTGTGTTCTCCTTGACTCAACCCGACCCCATAGACATAGGGTTCAAGATCTCGCTAAGTTACCCTGCCTCTCATAACGCTAAGCAGTGCTCTGAGCTAATTTTCCCCAACTTTAGTTGAGCACATTTTGGTGTTCCTCCCAGGACCCCCAGTTCACAGGGTAACAGAAGTAATCATACCATTCTATTCTGCTTTGGTTTCACCTCACCTGGAGTACTCTGTCCAGTTCTGGCCACCACAATTCAAGAAGAATATTGATAAGCTGAAATGGAAACCATGCCTTATGAGGAGCAACTTAGGGAGCTAGGTATGTTTAGCCTGGAGAAGGTTAGGAGGTGGCATGATAGCCATGTTTAAATATTGAAAGATGAGGCAAGCTTATTTCCTACTGCTCCAGAGACTAGGACATGGAGCAATGGATTCAAAGTACAGGAGAAGAGATTCTACATTAAATATTAGAAAAACTTCCTGACCATAAGAGCAGTTCAACACTATACCTCAGAGTATGGTGGAGTCTGCTTCTTTGGAGATTTTTAAACAGAGACTAGATGGCCATCTGTGGGAAATGGTTTAACCGTTTATTTCTGCATGTCAAGGGGTTGGACTCCATGGCCCCTGTTGTCCCTTCCAACTCTATGATTCTAGGTCCACCTGCAGAGCACAGACAATTTTAGCCAGAACAAGGTGAACCATTTAATACCACTCTAAGGTAGCAGAACCACTATCACGGTGATATACAGATGCATAGCTTTGACTAGGACTCTGTACTTAAATCTGCAAATAAAAAAGGGAAAAGGGCAACCAGATTATTGTCAGACTGACACCAAAGCTTACAACAAACGAAGCCAAGCTGCCTTTTCTACTGAACCCACTGTACTTGTTCATCCACTGTTTCTTGTCATTTTTTTTGTTATTTTTTCTTGTTTTAATTTATGTTAAACCAACTGCCTTTCTATGAGCTTTATATCCACATACCTCCTCAAAAAAAGATACAGAAAGGTAAAGAACGAAAGAGAGAAAGCCAGCCAACCAGTCCTGTTGCATGTACAAACCAGCCTAGCTACATGATTGGACATGTAACAGGATCCCCATAGAGGACCTTAGGCCTTTTGCGCCCTACACTGTTATAGTGCTGTTATTCCTGTTTCAATCTCCTATGGAATCCTGTGTGGTTTGCAGTTTTGGGAGGAGCATTTAGAATTCTCAGCCAGAGACCTCTTTGGCCCCAGGAAACTACAAACCGCAGAATTCCACAGGATGTTGAAAGAAGAATAATGGCACCATAACTGTGTTGTGCAGAAATGGCCTTAGATTTGAGGCAGGTTCATATGGAAGGAAATGATCTTTCAAATCTCCTGGTCCCAAGCTATTTACTCAGACAAGCAAGCACATTTGAGTAAAGATATGCACATCTTGTTTGGACCTAGTAGCATTGTTCCATATCCTTGAGAGCTTGTCATGTTAAGGTTTAAGTCAAGGAGGGGCAAATTTGTGGCATGGAGGGGATGATTTCCTTCCCCTCCCTCCTCTGCCTCCACTGTTGCCCACCCCTAGCTTAAAGAAAACATTGCCTTTCTGAATTAACTGTTGAAGCTCTTCATCTTGCTCCTTCAGAATCCTCCTTCATGTTTAGTTAACGGGTGTAGTCAGAGGATATGCATACAACTGAAGGAAGACTGGAAGCTACTTAAATGCTGGCATGAGCATGATTCATATATTAATCCTCTCTGTGAGGAGGCTTGAAGCATGTGATTCTTATACTATATAATGGCCCAATAAGCTCTATCCTCTAGAACTGAGTTAATGTTTTATATGAACAACAGGCCACTGAAAGGAACAATGGCAGCAAAGATAAGAGTCAAGTAAGTCTGTGAAGCCTCCTTTATGCGGCTTGTTGAGCATAAAAATTCTGTAGTGTACTATGGGTAGAGAGCTTGGGATTTGGATGAGCTTCAGGAGCTCATAACTGTGTCAAGAAAGAATTCCCCCAAATCTTTGCTGGCTCAAAATAAAATCCAAGCTGGAAAAGAATTCCCAGTTCCCCATTAAACTCTCATGCTTCCCCTTGCCCCCCATTTCTCTTGACTCTTCAATGATAGTTATTGTGTGGTCTGATGGGAACAGCAGTAGTAGCACTATAAATGTACTAAAATAAGAGGGAAGTAGGTCATGTAGATTTCTGCCTCCCTTTTCTCTGACGCATATTGAAAGAAGCCCAGAAGGAAAGGCTTCAGTGGCCCATGGGACTTGTGGGTTTTTTCCCCCCCAAGGCCTACTACACTGGCAGCGGTCCCATCACTTTTCTTGCTCCAGTCTTATTGTCTAGTAGGTACTACACAGAGAGAGGTAAGGTGATGGACTGCAGTGGTTTGGCATGAGAAAGGGAAATGCCAACTCCAAAAGGCAGATCGGCTTGCATTAAGCCAGGCTATTTCTGACTTTTCTGGAAACAGCTTGTTTTGTTTCCTAGACAATTCAGTTTAGGATGGGAGAAGCTTACCTTTCTGTAATGATGGGCCAATAACCTTTGCAATCTATGTGACTTAATCCTGTCTCTGCTCACAGGTATTTGAAACTGCAAAGATGCTAGACAGCTAACAAATCTGCATTGTATCTATGTTTGTGTGTGTGTGTGCGTGCGCGCGTGTGCTTACACCAGCATAGCTGTTTGCTTTTCAGATATTAAAATATGGCAAAGTAAAAATGATTATATGTAATTTTGAACAGAGAAGAACTCAGTGGTAAAACTTGGCTTGGATCACAAGATCTCACTGGGAGTTCTAGAACCTAACTGAGTCCTCTGAATCAGTCTAGCATTTGTCTGGATATACAGGTGGAATATATAGGGCTGGATAAATCTTGGGAAAATTCTTGACTGTTCTACTTGCTGTGCTGGCTGGAGAATTCTAGGAGCTGTTGTCTAAAAAGTAATGTTCCCAAGCTCTGGTTTGGGTGTGTCCAAGAAGAAATCTCAGTCCAAAAGGGTCTATTCATTTAGATTGGATAGTGTTTGCACTATGGGTGGTCTTTATTCCTTCATTTTTAATAGAAATTGCCCTGCTGCTATCCAGCAATGCTACACATTTGCTGCTCAGTTTGCAATAACCAGCGCTGATCAGTGGTAAGCTTGGATTTCAAGCTTTGTTTGAACTGTTCCCTATTTCTAATAGCTGTATATCTGGGAATGGAAATTTTCACCAGATTTGAAAACTGAATGTATTGAGAATAAAATGTTTATCCAAAAATTAAGTAGCCATTTATGAGGAAATGTCACACTCCTGAATTTAAAAATTTATCAGACCTAGAAAGGTTATTTTTGTTACTGAAATGCTTACCATCACCATCCTGTTGGTATAAGGAAGCAGAGACCATAACCTATATGCCAAGATATTTCAGATATGAAGACTAGGGCAATTTAATCACTGTTTGGCATTTACCTTCTTCCTTCTCTTTTACCTGAACCATGATGACATTTTTTCAGCCACAGTGACTGACTGGAACAAAGAAGTATAACAAACACTTTTAGGTTTTTCTCTTTCACAGTTGATGTTAGGTTGCAGAACTAACTATTTCAGGGTTTCTTAGCTCCTGCTGACATCTTCTGTGCACAAGTCAGCTAACTGGTTGAAGGAGAAAGAAGCAGCATTAACAAGCAGATACACTGATTTCAGCATGAGTACAGTGGGTCCTTGGTATCTCCTAGGGTTTGGATCCAGCCCCTTCCCTGATACCAAAATTTGTGGATGTTCAAGTCCCATTATGTACAATGGTGTAGTAAAACGGCATTCCTTCAACAAAATGGCAAAATCAAAGCTTTTTGGATTTAATTTTTTAAAAAGTGTTTTCAAGCTGTGGTTGTTTGAATCAATAGATACAGAATCTGCAGATATGGAGGGCCAACTGTAAAAGTGGACTATTACTCTTTAACTGTAGAGGCCCAGAAAGTATGCGTGCAAATATTTTTCTTCAATTTACAAGTTTATAAGCCTGTCAGAGGTTGGTTCTTGTGAGATTTTGTGATAAAAATTCTTTCACAATTCTACATATTTTTAGAGTAGTGGTATCTTTTAAGACAAGGTTGGGAATCAGGATGCTCTCTAGATGTTGTCTGGCTGTAACTCCAATCAGAGATAACTAGCAGAGCCAGTGATGAGAAATGGTGGACTTGGCAGTCCAACTTCTGGAAGGTTATATGTTTTCCACTGCATCCTCCACCATTCTTTCTTTCTCTCTTTTGTGATATGTAACTGGCAAATGCACACACGCAAGCAAGATTAAAACTTTTCACCACTATCTCCAGTTCCGTGGTGACAGAACTTTGACCCTTTCCGCACCTTACCTTTTTGCGGAGGTGGGGGGCGGAGCTCGCACAAGAAGCCTTCAAAGGAAGGCTTTCGCGTCCCTGCTGCTTGGGCTCTGCAGCAGCTCCCTGGTCGCGCAAGTGCAGCCTGGGAGCTGTAGGCTGCGCTGGGGCAGGAAGCGCAACTGGCCCGGCTCCAGAGGCTCCAGAGGCTCCGCAGGGCAGGTAAGTTCTCCCCAGGCCCCTGACCAGTGCGCAAGCGTGCAGCATTTTTGGCTAAGAGCCAAAAATAAAAAGGTGCATATACGCTGCGCATCACACTCTTGAGCGTCACGTAAATGTGAGTGCGTCATGCAGACCGCTCCTCACATTTATGCAACGCTCAAAGGGCCCCTTTACTTAAGAAACCCCATGCGAAAAGGGCCTCTGTCTCCAACAATCTCCATGAGAATGCATCGTATCAACAGGTAGCATCTTTCCCCTGGAACATATAAAAATTAAAAATGCCATCTTCTGTTTTGCCTCTACTGACTTGGAAATTCATGAAGAAGTTCTCAGTTTTTGACATCTGCAAATTGATTGGAAAATCTATCATGATATTTTGGGACGGTTTTTAAACATTAATAGTTTAAAGCTGTGTATATCATTCATGAAAACAGAAAGGTCACTGTACAGACTCCACCAAACCTGCCCAATTAGGCTGTTCTTCATCCGTGGGTTTTTTTGGCTTTTTTGTTTGTTTGTTTGTTTTTTGTTCTGTTGTTTTTGTTTTTGTTTTTGTTTTTGTTTTTTTGTTACATCTCTTTGCTTATTTCACAATTTCACAGCCGGTCTCTCCTATGCGTTTTTCTGCTTCCTGCCAGCTAAAGACAAGTTCAGTAACTGCATTGTCCTTCACCAAAGGTTCATACAGTTCATCCACATTAAAAAAAAAAACCCTCATACTTTTGTCTTATCATACCTAAACTAGTATCACCACAGGTGAGGCTGTGTGTTGTTTTTCTTTCTTTGAGACAGTGCTTGTGAGCATTTGCTATTGATCATTTAAAAAAAAAGAACATTTGGGTCTACACCTGCCCTAGCTGATATTCTTGGAGAATTGGCATTTGACTGCAATGACAAACAGCCACAGACAGTCACCTTTACATACAGAGATGGGAAGAATATTCAAAAATATTATTTAAATAGTTAAAAATATAGGCTTTTGTTTTTTTTGTAATGTCGGGGAATGGCAACAAGAAGAATCATGGATTGATGATAATCTTCACAATTTTAGGCCATTTCCATACTGGGCTTCTGAAATGGTGCAGAGCGACCTCTGACGGAGGTCTTCTAC
Organism: Cyclura pinguis; assembly: GCA_030412105.1. Lineage (NCBI taxonomy): Eukaryota > Metazoa > Chordata > Lepidosauria > Squamata > Iguanidae > Cyclura > Cyclura pinguis. The sequence continues at coordinate 208,650,611 of CM059599.1, forward strand.
ACCCTAGAGTGGACTGGCGTGGACTACTTTTTGTAGTTCCACACCAGAATCCACTCAGGAGTGGCGGGAACTAGCTGCGCTGCGTGTTTTTTAAAACCTCTTTTTCGAGGTTTTTAAAAAGCACGGAGTGCGCAGCCCCGTGCCACTCCGTCGCCCGGCTCCGAAGTGGATTGCAGGCGTGCGCAAGTGCGTGCCTGCAGATCTGCCGGGGGCGGGCTTCCAGCTGGTGAGCTTCTCCAGTTGGTGGAGAGCCTCCACCAACCGGAAGCCGCCATTTGGGACGCCGGAGGACTGCGGAGCAGTGAGCTCGCGATGCTCCACGTGGCGATGGAATTACTCGGTTTCAGGTAAGCTCCATTTTTGGGCGTTTTCGCCCGTTCCCCCCCCCCCCACACATGTGAAAAGGACCTATGTTTCCTTTCATGGATCCATAGTCTCCATTCACATATGATAATGTTGAGACCCAACAAGAGTAACCAATGCCCTCATAATAGGAGAGCAAGCTCTAGAATCTTTTACACTATGCTGGTTTCGGTGGGACATATTCAGTTTACTTATTAACACACCATTCCTCCAACCATTTCCAAGTGGTATGGTTGGTTCCCATCTCTCCCACTTCTAATCTGTACAACAACCCCATAAGTTAGATAAGGCTAAGTCGGTGGAGAGAGAGAGAGAAACTGGCCAAAAGTTGTCCAGTAAACTTCATGGAGGAAGTCAAGATCTGAACCTGGTTCTCCCCAGTCCTGGTCCTGTACTCTGCAATACAGTAGCTCTTGGGATGGCTGTAAAGGAGGTATCGGGGACTTGTGGTCTATGGGTGAATTCTGTGCCAATTCCCCAAAGCCACCAATCGCCAGTGGGGAAAAAAAAGTGCAATGTTTGGGCAATTTTGTCCTCAAACCATGCAAACCCCCAGACATATAAAATGCATGAAAACATCTATTCATGGATACCCACCCACTGCAGAACCTATCCATCACCAAATATCTTCATTTTCCTCCACATCATTGCTATTTAATCACCATTCTGGGACGGGCATGGATGTAAACAAGGTATTTCAGCATACTGCTGAGGGGTTGGGTGGCAACTTGTAAGTGATCAGGGAAAAATGGCTCCCAACCAAAGCATGGCTGGGCAGTTTCTCAAGTTAATGGGGCCCAAGTTGACCTCTTCTCATCTCCAGCAACCCACAACACAGCAAAAATTCCAGTGATTGTGTTGGGAAACATAGCACAAAGGGATCTCAAACTCCTGTTGCCCCACAGAATTCTATACTGGATAGCCCAATAGGAGTGCAGTTCTAGAAAAAATTGTGCATGTTCCCCACTCACAATGTTTCGCGACAGAATCACTGGGATATTTGCTGCAGGGGTGGAAGAAATATCAATGTTGATAGGAACTAGGAAGACACATAAATAGACAATGGGTGTGTTGAGTCCATGGATTGAGGTAGAGATGCACATCTTTCAAATTTTATTCTCATTGGTAAGAACGAATAATTTTATAATTTTTCCCTCAGTCTGCACAATTTTTGAGGACTATTATCAATTTAACTTGGAGAAAACAGAGAAATTTTGTGTGCAGAAATGCTATGTTCTACATATGAAATTTATGTTCTGCACAGAAATGGTCATTTTCTATGCCAAAATTGTCATTTTCTGTGCATGGATTTTTCCCACAGAAGAAATAACTGTGAAGATTCTTGTCTGTCCAGAATTCTCCTTGTCAGAGCTTCTTTTTTTGATCTATTATTTGAATGTTTTTGAACATTTTCTCAATTTGTATGTTACCTACCTCTGATCTAATGAGTGTTTCATCAGGCAAATTGACATGGCTTAGCTGGCTATAAGTAAAAGTAATAAAGATTAATAATAGTAATAATAATAATAGAACTGTTTTGTAAAGGGGAATAGTGGAACAGCAACTGTGAAAGTCAAAGAACAGGACTGTGAGTCTGAATAACAGAACAGGCATTGGAATGTACAGAAGATGTTTCATCCCTTGGCCAAGATGAAATGTCACTGTACCCAAGTATTAGTAATTTTCTGGGCCTTGTCCCTCTGTGGAACCAATCAAGATAACCTTTCTAACTGTCAACGTGTTAATCAACATCCTGATCATCCCCGCTTGAGGCACGATTGAAGTTTTTCATCATCATAGCTCTCAATTTCATCTGGTGCATGTGTCATGCACATTAGCATATCATGAGACATTTTAATACAGAACAGCTAATTGGCAGGGTGACTTCCTTCTAATTTTTTTTTACTGGATTTTAAACAGAGGTGATCATTTGTAAATAATAATCTTGATCATTACATATGGTCTAATTAAACAATGAGGCATATCAGGAGTACAGTAATCATGAGATAATCACATCCCTGGCATAATTATCAGGTACGGGGCACAGCCAAGTATCTCAAATGCCTCAGAGTGTGATTATCTTGTGATAACTGCACCCTGTAGGTTGCCTAATTTTCATTACAAAATGGAATTATTTTTATTAAAATGAACACAGGGTGGTAGTGGGGGCAGCTGTCCTTTTCTTCTGATGGAGGAAGCAGAGATGGATGGTGTACAATGCTTAGCAGGAATTTCAGGTGGGCCTATAAAGTGCCGATTAATCACTGACTGCAGGTGCTCTGTTGTTCTCCTCCACGTGGCTTCACCACGATATGAATAGTGACAGATTTAATACGTCTGGCTCTGTGAGGAGTTTTTTTCGAAAAGAGGGTCAAGTCAGTTGCACTGAACAGCAATGCTGCATACAATAACAATGAGAGTAAAATATCTTTTAGGAAGTCTCAAGCTTTTATTAATATGAACAATAGGTGCTTTTTTCTCTCTCTCTCAGTTTACGATACCCTACATAATTTGCTTGGGGCTCACATAGAGGTGCCAAGTTCAGCCTGGAAATCTGCATACTCCAGGCCTTTTTCTGTCCATCTTCCATACAGTTCTATTCAGAGACTCCATGTAGAAGCTCAGTTCCTTGTCTGCCTGGAATGAGCAATGGGACTCTTGCTCCACTTGCCACTTTCCTTCCTTGACACTTCTGGTTCAGCAGCCTGGGATCTGAGCATCCAAACCGGGCCAAAATCTAGTGAGTATCCTTGGGGCAGTATCACTGCGCAACCCTTGTTTATGTTCCTTGATGCAGCATGAGGTGAGGCAGCATCTTCCCCAGTTCTTTGCTCGAACCTTTGGTTGGCTAGAACTGAATGCAGCTCCTTTTCCTTACCAGCCTGTGGCTTATTATCAACAAAGTTCGGAAGAACAGACCCATTGCCATTTTGAAGTATTGCCAATAGCAGGCATTTCATCTCTCAGTATCTGTTGGGTCATTAAGCCACCTTGAATCCAGTGGGGTGTTGTAGAAGGGAGGGAGGGAGGAAAGAAGGAAATAAATAAACAAACACACCTGCTACTACTGTGTGGATCAACAAAAACTGTACAGAAATATATGTGTAATATTTACAAGTCTGTTTCAGGTTGTCTGCCTCTATGGTAAGGAATAGTTTTCCTGTGCCAGGACATGCAGTGCAGTGCAGATAAAGTCCTCTGTGATGAAGTTCTGGGCATGTGGCTATCTGAAGTACCAGAGCAGTCTGGAAGTGGTTTGACAGGCAACCAGAGTAGCTCTTCAGGAGAGAAACCCAACCTAGTAGCGAGTGGGAAGGGCTGGTGGCTGAGATGAAAAGTTATATGAAGCCAAGGGTCTGTTGTTGGTTTTCAGTCCTTCGGTGAGATTCCTAGCAAGAAGCTATGGAGCAGAGACCCTTAGCCAGTCAGAGGATGTGACTGTGTGGGAAGGGTTAATTCTCAGTGGAAGCCAAGCAAGAGGGAGAATCTAGTAGAATCTAGTCAGAGAGTATGACCTAGATTGGGGGTTGAGCTTTTGGTGGGAGTGTAGCCAAAGGGCTGTTATATGATACTTGTGCTTGATATGAGAGTCACTCTAAAGACGCAAGTGGACTGTCTAAAAAGTGCACTGAAGAACTGTTATTAACTGTGTTAACTTTGACCTGCATTTTAATACTTTATTCTTATTGTTATCTAAATAAATGTTACAGTTTGCTTTTTATACATACTGACTTGGCTGAGTTTTAGACACTATTTAAGGTAACAGAGAAAAGACACTATCATAAAGTTATTGAGTAGTTCTAAACAGACTTGAAAACCCTCAGCCTTTCGGACAAAGGTGGTGTTATAAGGAAGGAGGCAGAGCTGTGTGATAAAAACAGGGTGTCTTATCAGATTGGGAACTGCCACACCAATCTGGGAGAAGTAAGGTCCTGTAACATCCACATTTTAGCAATAACCAATACTCTTTCTTCACGGGTTCAACTTGGTCAAACAGCTATTATTAGACAACTGTGATAGGGAGGATTGCCAGGTCAGGAGCATCCATGGCCATGAGATTTCAAAACCAAGACCTAAAACTTAGGGACAGTCCTTATTTATGATAGAGAAGAAGGGAAAGCAGGGGAGGGGAAGGCCAGATGTCTCCCCCTCCCAACCCCACCCCCCCTCAAAAAAACAGTCTACAGCAGACTGCAGCAGGGCTAGCAACACACAACAATACTTTGCCAGTTAGTGTCAGTCCTTTTCCTTTAAATCCCTCAACAGCATCTACTTAAATCTCTGTTACTTTTGCCATCAGTTTGCTGTCTACCTAAAAGCTTGAAAGGTTTTATGTCCCTTCTTTATGGACTTTGCAATACCTGTAGGGTTTGGGTGAATGAGCCTGACCCAAGGTCAGTCCTACAACATTATTCTTTAGCAAGTTGTTTACTGTCTGGAGTCTGGAGGTAAAAGGGTAGGGGCTTCATCGTTTCACTGGGTTTATTTACTAACTGCGCTCTTGCTTTCTTCCTTTTTCCTGCTCATTAGTGTAACAGTGACTACGTGCCTGTGTGTGGCTCCAATGGCGATACTTATCAGAATGAATGCTACTTGAGACAGGCTGCCTGCAAACAGCAAAGTGAAATTCTTGTGGTGTCAGAAGGATCGTGTGCCACTGGTAGGTGTTATTTGGAATGGGGGTGGGAAACTGGAAGATCAGGCTAGGGAGGAGGGAAATTTTCTGCCCTTTGAAGCCTCCGGAGTTTGCATGGACTGTGAATAATGTCCTAAAACCTAAAGCGGTGGTGGCAGAAAATATACTTCTGGCTTTGAAAAAATTGTATTTTTTATGCTTAACTTTGCAGGGGACTGATGCCTCTTCAAAAAGCAAATCACTACTTTTGGGAGCTTCCATGGTGGGCAATACACCATTATTTTCAGGGGAATCTTGAGGACAGTTGGGCTGCATAAGTAGTTTTTAGGGATGCATATGATCACAGGGCTGTACTTGCTCCCCCTGATGTAGAACCTTTCCTAAACCAAATCCAAAAGGATGTGTGTATATGTGTGTATGTGACAGAGAGAGAGAGAGAGATGAGCACTCATTTGCAACGCTACCAGACTCATCTCAGATCAATAATTGAAAACTTGGCACTCACAGAGATACTACCCTCAGTTATTTTTGCCTTGGCGTAATCTTTCAGAGCACAAGGAATGTTATATTTTCTTAAAGCATTCGTACTATATATTTTACAGTGTTTTGGCCCTCCATGCATAATTAAGAGCTGAAGAAACCACATTACTTGTCAGGGCAGAGGCCACAAGGGTGTTTGCAGTGTGTTCTTGCCACCTTTTTACCATAGTGACAGTAAAGGAAAAGAGGAGTGGAATTGGTTAAGGGCAAGCCAAAGAGGGTAAGTAGCTAAATAATACCATTATAGGAGTGTTTGAAGTGATAGTTTACTGGCCTTTTTATGATCTGTATGCAATACAAAAGCTGCCGGTTCACCTGCAGCAGGAGTGGCAACCATAATAATATGTCAGACGATCCAACATTTCACAGATGGAACCAGGACATTTGTAGCCAAGCAATATCAGTGTGTGGTCAAGAAGGCAAACGTTATTAATGAGGAAGAGCACACAAGCTAGGAGAGCCTGCAGCAGTTTGCATTTGCCTGAGCTAACTGGGAAGGGCAATGTTCCTCTCTTCTCTTTTTGCCTTTTTTGAGTTAATTGAGTGTGAACTGCTTTTGCATTTTGCATTCAGTTTGCAGCAACTGAAGTAAGCTGAGGACAAAGGGGGAAAGGAAAAGGAGGAGAAAGAAACTGGGACATTTAAAAAGCTGCTGAGAAGTGGAACAGCAGAGGATTATCTGAGATTGCCCCTATTATGTCAGGATAGGTGGAGTGTATGCACGAGTGATCAGTTCAGATTCTTCCCCATCATTCTAATATGTGGGAGGAAGACAGAAAGAAGGGAGAAGGTGGAAGATGGTGGCAGGTGGCTAAAGGAGACTGAGAGAAATAAGATGGGCATGTCTCCTTTTGGTTTTGATCTCATCCACCTACCCACTCCCAGCACCTGTATATCATTAGTATTACTCTGAGGAAAAGAAGACTGTGAAACAAACCTGTTGCCCTGTATGTTATTTTTTAACAAAATTAAAAGGTGAAGCAGCTGTTATGAAAGCAAAAGCAATAGGGGGAGAGAGAGAGAGAGAGATCCACACCAGGTTGATTTTGCTTCAGGTTGGTTGGCAACCTTAAGAAGACCCAGTTTTGGCCCCTTGGGCTACATTGTCATAGCATCTTGTACTGAAGCATTTTACTGATAGAGGGAAGTTGTCATGAGGGAAAACAAGAAAAGGACCAGGGAGCTGCAGGTCAGCCACATGTTTGAAACAACTCAGAAGGCCAGAGTGACCGCGTACCTTGAGCAGCATCTCCATCATTGCTGTAGCAACAGCATACATCTTGTCTCAGGAAGCTGAGTATATAAGACCTGTAGGATGACTTTGGCTGTCATGATTTTGTAGTGTCCAGGGAACACATAAAAGATGTGAAGGCGAAAAAGAGAGAGAGAGAGAGACTAAAAGATGAACGTTAATGCTTACTTACCTTATAGAGCAAACATAGTAACCTGGATTTTTACCTTAAAAAAGATTTTTTAAAGATTTTTACCTTAAAAACAAAACAAAAAGCACCCTATGGGTTTTGAAGGATATGCCAACTGAAGATTTTTTTAAAAAAAATACTAGAAACTGTTTACGGATTTTTTGAGCAATAAGATATCTAACAATGTTATAACCTGTTATTATGGTTATTAGTAATTTTGGTAGGATTAGTTAGCTGGATCTATAATAGTAGAATAATATTTTCCCTCTTTTTTTCTTTTTTCTTTTCAGTACAGTCCAGACTGGTGAGGTCAGAGCCCCACTGTGTTTTACTCATATGTCTTTTGGGGGGGTTTATCCCATCTCTTTTTCTTCTTTCTGATTCTTTTTTTTAAATGTGTGTTATTTTGATTTTGTATTAGATGTTAAAAACCAATCAATACATACATAAAAAAGAAGATTTTTACCTAGGTATTCAGGCTCACAGAAATGTCTTTGTGAGGGACAGTAATTTCATTTGTAATTATAGAAGTACAGAGTTGCATTACTGCTCTCAGTATCTGCAGTTTGTGATCATATTAGGACGGCTGTGAGTCCTATTTTATGGAAGACATACCTCTGTTTGGAGAGGTGCTAAAAGTAAGGTTGCCAGGTCAGACCTAGTACTATCCGCTTGTGATGTCAGAAGAGTGGGCCCTGGTAGTGTTGTTAAGCATGATACATGAAGCATCAACCACATTGCATGCCATTCCAATAATTCCAATAATAACACCATTTACACATGTCTGACAGAAATGAGAAAATATTTCCCTGGCTAAAAATCTTGTTTCCCAAGCTCTGCATTAAGCATAAAATGTGCGGGTGCACACACACACACATTCCACACGTGTTTCTAAGACCTTGGCAAACATATGGGATTTGTAGTCCAGCCAAAGAAGTTTTTTGGGGAGATGTCTTTCGTTCCTGTCCCCTGAAGCAGTGTGTAAGTGGTGATCTCAATCATTGTGATTTTAAACTGTTTTGTTCCTAAGACTTTCTCCTCTGAAAAGCAAGCACAATTGTTTGTTTTTAATGGATTGATGTCTAATCTTAAGGTTGCTGACTTGTTTTCATTGCAAACCACTATTTCAGTTTGAGAGTTATCACAGCATCATTTACAAATGAAGGTTTAAAAAAGAAAATTGGAATGATGATGGAAGTTTGCAAAATAAACTGGATTAACTGGATCTGACTGTACATAAATTGGTATTCTGAGTCTCAGCTTTCAGGCAGAATCCCAGTGTTCTATTTTGCAAGCACTTCCCTGGCTTTCTTTAACTGACTGTGACACTGCAAAGTGTTTGTGAACTGAGTCTCTTCTAAAACAAAGCTCTGATCTGTGTCATTTTCCTTTTCTTCTTCACATATATCAAAGCTATTCTCATTAAAAAAAAAGTCCTAATTTTTAATATTAGAATTACTTTTAAACTACCTTTAAAATTCCTGTTCAATGTACAATTGAAATTTAGCTGCAGGGGCTCTTAACAGAGCTTTTGCAGTGACTAGACACCTGGGCATACAAAATTAAACTGATCTGTCTTTGTCCAGAAGCTTTGGTACCAAATGCTCAAACAGTATGTGTGTATGTATGTGTATGTATGTATGTACGTACGTACACACACACACACACACAGAGCCTTTCTTTTCTATTATTACCTACCTCTAATAATTTGCAGTCTCTTTTTCTGTGTTAGTTGCTAGAATTATCACTGTTTATGCTATTTCTTCACTATACTGTTATAGTGCTATTATTCCACTTTCAACATCCTATGGAATCCTGGGGTTTGCAGTTTAGAGGGGGGCATTTAGAATTCTCAGCCAGAGAGCTCTTGGGTCTCAGTGAACTGCAAGCTCCAGAATTCCACAGAATTTTGAAAGTGGAATAATAGTACTATAACAGTGTAGGGCAGAAATGGCCTTAGATTCACCTCCTGTTCCAGAGGCACTAGATCAAAGATGCCCACCCTATGGCCCTTGGTCTAATCTCTAAAACCGTCTGCTAACAATGAGTTCAGAGCCTTAGCAAAAGTGACTTCTCTCCCTCTCTCTCTCCCTCTCTTCCCTGACAGCAGTGCCCAGTCCAGGATTTTGAGGGCCCTTGGTAATCCCTACCCTGCCATGGAGCCTTCACTGATCCTTGTTGCTGTTATGCGCTCGCATGTCAAATCTGATGTGTGATGACACTCTCATAGGGTTTTCTTGGTAGGATTTACTCAAAGAAGGTTTGCCCTTGCCTTTCTTTGAAACTTGAGACAGTGTGGCTTGTCCAATATCACCCAGTGGGTTCCCACTGCTGAGCAGAAATTCAAACTTTGTTCTCCCAGAATTCTAGTCCAGCATTCAGGCCACCACACCATGCTGGCTCAGTAGACACTGAGCCTACTGTCCACTATAACACTCATAAGCAAGATGGCTGGTGAAGAATTCACTCAGGGCTAATGGATCCACACTTCATTTTAACTGTTGTTTATTCTGAAGCAGTTCCAAGTTGCGTAAAAGCTCTGTCTGTCAAACCTTTGAAAGTTTAGGGAAGACCAGCTCTCGGCAGCGGAGGGAGGAACAGCAATAAAGTCAAGAGTGGATTTTCTGCTCTAGTCACCAGAATTTCTGTTCCTCCTCCTCTTCACTTTCTTTATCATGATGTGTTAAACTGGCAGACAGAGAGCAAGTGGACAGTGGCAGCTACCACTGTTCCTTCTCACCGTCACTGTTCTCTGGGCCAAGTGAACAGACAGATTTCTGTGATAAAGAGGAGAGGCACTTCCCTGGGTTTTTTAGCAGAGACCTGAACGTGTGTGTGTATGTGACTTCAAATTGCCTGTTGGCCTATGGCAACCACATTAATTTCATGTAGTTTTCTTGGGCAAGTAATACTCAGTGGTTTTGCCAACTCTTTCCTCTGAAATGTAGCCTACAGCCCCGAGTATTTATTGGTGGTTTCCCATCCAAGTACAAACCAAGGCTGACCCTGCCTTGTTTCCAAGATTAGTCAGGTTCTGGTCCCTCTTGCTTTCAGTATGGGACTTGTCCAACAGCCCTGAACAGGAGGAAGAAAAACAAAAGAGGGAGGGAAGAGAAAGGAGTGTCAAGGAAAGGAGAGCAAAGTAATAGCTATTCTGCTTTTCACACTATGACATAAAAAGAATTAGGCCTACCCATTTCTGGCATGTGTCCTTCCCTCCTCACCCCAGGGGAATATTATCCTTGCAGGAATGTGCACCTCATAGGGCTGGGCCTCAAGCAAAGGGAGTGAGAGAAACTTTAGACGACCAGTGTCAGAAACGGAAGAAAGGTGTTGGGAAGACCGGACAATGAGTCTCATGTCGCTGTCTTGTAGAGTGAGAGAAGCTATCCCATTGTCAACAAGTTTCATCAGTCAGTTGGCTTCTTTGCATAGAAATGGATGGAAGTCCCACAGTCTTGTTCATCCTAGACAGCAAAATATTTTGGGATGGCCCTGAGCCCTCAAGCACTCCCACCCCCCCAGGGCTCTACATGATAATGTAGAGAAACAGAAGTATCCTGTCTCTGGTACATTTATGCATGTAAATGAGTGCATATGACTACTAAAGCCGAACGTTGAGCTCAGCCTGTCATTCCAATACTAGAGTAGCTGAGGTACATCATGAATGGCCAATAACCAGTTTTAAGATGAAGCTGATGATTTAATGGAAGTGTCTCTCTTTGTTGAAGATTTTTAAACAAAAGGAAACATTCTGTTAAATCAGTAGAAATCTAGCTGTTTCAGAACAATCTTATTTAGTCACATGTAACGATGGATGGGCAACTCAAGCACTATTAATGTTGAAGGACCTACAAGGTCTCTCTTCCAGCCTGTAAAATGTCGGATGGTTTGTAGTGCCATTTGAATAAAAAGAGCGAATAAACTGCTATGGTTTAGACAATGATAGTCTTGCTCAACCTTTCCTAATCTTGGGTCCTCAGATGTTGTTGGACTTCAGATCCCATTATCCACCATCCACCCATTATGGCCAATGGTCAGGTGTGGGATTGATAGAATCTGGTTGCTTGCATTGGTACTATGTTTGTGTTATGCCTCTCCTCAGTGCACCATAACTGTGTTGTAGATTATACCTCAAAAATTCTACAACCTAATGTTGCATTATTTCTGTTTGCTTTGAAAAAAGCTGCCTTTAAGGGAAGAAATTCAACAAATACCATGCTGAAGGACGTGAAATGAAATTTTCTAGGGAAAGGAAGTAGCATTGCCAATCCCAGTGCTGTAAATGGAGAATTAAAGCAGGGGCACCTTGAGCATCTTTATACAACTTGAAACGATCATTTCAGCAGCAGAAAGAGAGTTCACATGAAACATTTAGGACTGATTTCTATAATTTACAGAGGAATGACATCAAAAGCACAGTTTTCTCGAATGAATTTAACTAAACAGAATGTGGCTTTGCATACATACAAACTATCCTCGTGCATGTAAAAACATATGTATTGATTTTCCCTCCTCTCCTTCTTCCTTACAGATGCAGGCTCTGGATCTGGAGATGGAGGTAGGAATGTTTTAGTGCTTTTTTTTTCTTCTCCCATTCCACCCCACCATGACTACTAAACTTGTTATAATTGCTTACTAGAATGCAGTGGCCTTACAAGATGGTTCTGTTGCATTATCCGGTGTTGTCTCTTGGTTAGACTTTTTTCTCTCTCTCACCAGTCTGCATTTTAGTTCCACTGAAACTTGGTAACAAAGAGCTGTTTTCTAGAGAAAATGCAGAAAGCTTTCCCTTTTACCCCCCTCTCTCTCCTGAGACAGTTTTGTATTATTCATGCTTCAACCAGGACTCTATCTCCATCTACTGTTACTAGCATTCTCATGTCTCTTATTATGATAAACCTGTTTATTTTTGTTATTGCATATTCAACAAATTTAAAGTGGTTTCAGGGTTTCCCCTCAGGTATTTTTTTTTTCTGTGAGGAGTAGAATCCAGGAGGAAGTGAAGAGGAAAAACACATGTTTCAGGAGTGATCATATCAGATATAGTTATTTCCAAGTCAGTTTGCTCATTTGAGCCTTTCTATAGGTAATAAGCTTAGTCCATCCAAAAGTAAGCACTTAAAGCTGCAGAATTATCCACATTTATACAGGAGCAGGCTCACTGTCTGCAGTGGGACCTACCTCTAAGTAAATAGTCATAGGACTCTCATTGAAATTCATGAGATTCAAATAGGATTCCCATGCTAGATGTGTTTTGCTTAGGCTTGATTGTGCCCAGACCGTTTGCATTTCTTCTGGCAGAGGGATAACGTATATTTGACTGAAGTCACTCTTGCAAATTACATGCTTAGAATTTGGAAAGGCCTTCATTTAGGACTTTTTTTTTTTAATGTTATAACTTATGCTTAAGTTTTCATTGAATACTTTGATGCTGACGTACAGGCCTGGTTGTTGTTCATTCTTCTATAGCTCATTCTGTATGTGTGTCAGATTCACTGCGTACTCTCCTGATGCTTTCATTTTGTTTAGAGTATAGCAGTGAACCAACCATGGAAATTCTTTTGGGCATGTGCACTATCATGGAACTTGGAAAAGTTGCCTAGCACCAAGTCAAGTCTTTGGTTCACCTAGTTCAGTATTATCTCCCCACACTGGTAGCTAGTAGCTCTCAATGCTTTCAAACACAAATCTTTAATCTGGGACCTTCTATATGCAAATCTTGTACTTGTTTTGCTCAAAAGCAACCTGTTTCCATGGGTTGCAGCTGAAGAGGCTGTGTGTGACACTGACTGACAAGTCCCTGAGTCAGTTACAAAGCCACCTCCTTCCTCCTTCCAGCAGTAAAAAAATGATTGTCTATCTGATGCTTTGTTTTTGATATAGGTATAGAGATACTTGTGAATGATGAGGGGATCTAGACAAATGGGGCCGCTTGTCATTGATGCAGACACTGCATGCACGACCTTTGAACGGTGAAGTATTGGCACGGGTAGAGTGGAGCACAGTTCACTCTAGGATGTGTTGAAAGGGAAAACCCTTTGCTCTTTGCTTACCGGTTTGTCTTTGTGCAGGAGCGGATGAAAACTAGTACTGTGGCCATGCAGGTAGAGGGATGCTGCAAGTTGTAGCTCAAGCACAAAGAGTGGGAAACCAATGTGCGCGTGTATATATACATGTTTGTGTGTGTATGTGTATGTGTGTGTGTGTGTGTTTATATATATGGATGGATGGATATGGATGTATAATTTTAACAACTTTTGCTCTTTGCTCTTGGTACTGCAGACCTTGGGTGGAATTCCATCAGTGATGTACACCTGTGTAAATCTAACGTATGCTCACATACATCTCTCTTTTGATGGAACACAAGGTGCTGTTCTGTACCCCTTTGTGCAACACCCCAGCCAGCCACCTAACAAGTTCTAGGAGTGGTCAGTGTTGCTACTGCTTTCCAGTGAGGAGCAGAGCGTGCAGGGAGGCAATTCAGCCAATGTAGTTCCAAGAGGAAAGGATAGGAGAATGCACTTCACCTGTAAGTGCACTACCATTTTCTTCATCTTCTGAACCTAGGTGAGCCAGTTTATCAAAGTTTGAAGTGCCTCCCTGCTCTCTCCCCTTTCCACCAGCAGGAGGCAGTAGTTTCTCCTGGAGCTTGGTAGCTGCAGGGACAAGGGCATGGATGAGGCACGAAGAGCTAGAGAACAGTCCCTTGTGCGTCATCCAGAAAAAGACAAACTCAGGAACAGACATGGAAGTGCACAGGCAGAGCATCACCCTCAGTCTGCTTTACGTAGGATCTCGGCCAGAATTCCAGTGATCTTCATCCTCATTACAGAGAACAGCAAATCAAAAGTTGCAGCTCAAGTTAGGTGATGGAATGTTTTCTTTCTGTGTGACCCTGGAAGTTTGAAACCTAACCTTACTATGTATCAGTTGCTTGCTGAAGGTCTATCAATTTTTCCACAGTAGTGGAGGCAGCTAAACAGATGGGTTGTCTTATAGATCAGTTATAGATCAAGAATGATCTGCCAACTCCTTATTTAGCATGTTTGTTGGGAAGTTGTCTGTTTAATGCAATCACACTTGCTTTAATTAACAAACTTTTTACAATGAGGCTCAGCATGGGTTCTAATTCTCTTAATCTCTTCTCTGTTCCAATGGCTAGTACTGAGGACAGCTTGGAAGTAAGTGCTTGCAAATGACAAGTAATTAATTCCCTTTTCCAATAAGGAAGGCATGACAGTTACATTATAACTATAACTTAATGAGGGATAACTTCCCTTATAGTGAACTTCTTAGCTATTTTCATGCTTACAAAGGCTGACTAAATGGAGGAGGAAGAATATGGCATGGTTCAATTGCTGACTTCTTCTGAGCCTTGTGCAACTGAATTCACATTTTAAAATAACTAAAAGCAACTATTTTAGATGTTTTTGAAATTGCAAATATAACATCAATTAACTACTGTACTTTTGGAGGGTCATTGTACCTAACTACTTTTTACAAAGTAACTCCCATGCTCAGATACTATGTACTATGAGGACTTGAGATGGACTCAGTCCATTCACAGTTCAATCACCAGTCACTTTGAGTAGTTAGAGATATACACTGTGGATACATAGTTCACTGGACATCTAGTCAGATATCCTATCTTTTATACAGGAACTGCATTGTTTAATTTCTGAATTTTGTGAAAACTCATTTCCCTTTGCCTGTGTCAAATTAACAATTATTGATATTGACCAGATGGGTGGTTTGGCTTTGCTTTTGTATGTCAGTCAGCAGCATCTGCTGAGAGTCAGGCTGTCCAGCACAATGAACGTCTGCTGCCTGTGGAGTTAAGAATTTTCTCTTGAAAAAGTTCAATAGAAGAGTTTTGTTTGTAGGCTATCCATTCACCTTATGGTCACATTTTTGACCTGAAAGAGACACCCATCACAATCTAGAGAGAGATGAAAGATGCACATACAGACAATGTTTGGTATAAGCTTGGATTTTGAAATCATGTCCAAAATATTGCTAGAAACTGTGGCTCTCATCTCAAAATATGTACCTGGATATGAAACATTGTGCTATCACTCCTTATGCACCATGTCAACACTTCAATATTGTTCTGTGTTTAAGAAGGAGAAAGCAGATGGACATAGCAGATCCCTCAAAGGCATGGTATTGTGAGAATACCAAATGTGGACTGGCATCGAGGATATATATGACAGAGTCTTGTGAAAGTAGCAAATGGGAATAAATAGACTGGCCATAAACGCATGTTGTTTTGAGAATATTGCCCACTGATCTCTCTATCTTGTTGACTTGATGCTTGTGTAAACATCTGCAGACAGAATATCTGAGTGGCTTTTCCAGTGAATCTTCTCATCTCTGCCTGATGCTTCAGAGGGTAATGGATTTCAGCTTGCAGTTCTTAAGAACTTCTTTTGTTGTTGTTGGATCAAGTGTATCATCTGGATTGAGTTCTCCTTTCCATGTGACATAGTTTCCAGGCATGAGCCACTCTGAATATCTTTGGCTTCTTTTCTCAAACATGATGCACTTGTTTGCTCTTATACTCACTTTGTGTGGGATGTGTTAATATAGATGTTAGTGTATTTAATCTGGATATTTATTTGGGTGTTGCAAACAGTCGCTAACGTAGTGCATTTGACTGATTAAAATGCATTCCACCATTCTTACAATTCTTCTGTAATAGCTTCAAATTCATTTGCTTTGCATATTTCTCATTCTCTTAAATTTCAGAATAAATTTTCAGATTTCTGATCTTTATGGTTGGTTGCAAAAGGTCCCCATATATTTGCATTTTATGTGGTTGTTTTAACGTTTCCAAAGGAACAATTTATTTTGGTTTTTTTTCTCATCTCTTTCTCTCTCTCTCTCTCTCTCTTAATCTTTTGGCAACTCAGAGCCTCATTATCCAAATAGCCTCATTCATCCAACCTGTCTGGCAGATGTCAAAAAAAAGATTGTCAGATAAACGGGACAATTATTAACGCAAGGCTGCTTTGACATAAGATACACAGGAGACAACTAATGTAATTTGGTGTAACTGGGAGATCCACATAACTGAATTATGGATAACAGGAGAATGTTATGTTTAGTGTCTCACTGAGGCTGAATGCAACACACCTGGCATCTTTTTATTTCTTTAATGGTCTTTGGTGAACTACAATACATTCTGAAATAAAGCAACATGAAAGGTTACCAGAGGGTGAAAAGTCTGCATCTGCCTGTTGTTCTGTTGTAATCAAGAAAGAGAGAGCTCCACACCTTCTTCATGCATTCAGGTGGCTTGGCAAGGCAAGGAATCAATTTCCTCCTATCACCATTTTCCTCCCTCCACTTTCTGACACTGACTGGGAATCTCACTGGTGTACGGAACAACCAGGTTACTGCTGATGAGAGGGTTCATCTCGTAACTTCTTACCTGAGCTGGGACCCTTCTCACAGATATGGAAGGTGTTCCTTTTCTTTGGCATGGTTATGACTTGTCTGTTGCTTTGCCTTTGGATTTGCCTTAGGGAAGCTTCATGTGAAAGGAAAAAAAAGGGGGGGGGATGGGAAAGAAGATGTTTCTGTTTCTCAGTGGTGTTTGTCCATTTGGAGAAACAGGAGGTTTGTTCACCCCACAGAGCAGCATCCAGTTCATTGCCTGTGCTTGACAAATGAGTGGAAAGGCAGGCATAGAGAACAGTGCTTACCATCTAATAGCTTGCCCCTCTAATTCACATATTGTTTTTCAAAGCTTGGAAAAGTTACTTTTTTGGGCTGTAATTCCCAGACACACAGGATGGCCACTGAGCATTGTAATCCAAAAGGACAGAAGTTATTCGATCTCTGTTGCCTTGCCATCTCTTTGTTAACTCTGGAACTTGACCAAGAAATGTTTCAGCAGAGAACAGCAAGAGGAAGAGGACTGACAGAGAAAGAGACTATTTATTTTGGCTTCTCCCCGAATAATTATATTAAATTGGCAGCTCAAATTCATGCAGCAAGACACCAAAGAAAAATGGGTAATATATCAATATTGTTCTTAGAAAAATTTACTGGGAACAAAGTCAACCATTCTCCCTAGATAATGATTGCCAGGCTCAAAGAGCACAGCAACTAAAAGCATGATTTCCAAACAATTTCGGATGAAAAGAACAAGCTGACAAAAGACAAGTAGAACAGGACCTCAGGGACTGACAAGGCAGCTTGTAGGGAAGTAGATCTGTGCAGTAGGCAGGATCAAGTCATTGCATCCCTTTTTAAGGTCTACAAAGCTGTGCAGCTTGTATATAAAATCTGTGATTGAATAGACAACCAGTGCAGTTTCAGGTGGAGAGGAACACTAATGTGCCAGAAGGGGAAAAATAATCCTTGTCATTTAAACATTCTCACAGCTTCCTCCTTTATCAGGTACAAAGCTCTGTAATAAAAACCACAATTTTAGGTATCATTAAAGCAAGCGTTGAAAAAAATAACCTATGAGATGATGAAGGAAGTAAGACACATTCTTTGGCACTTTTGGAGGAATATAGTTCTGGAATTATTCTCATGTGAGGACACTCATAAATTTGTTCCTTAGTGTAACTCTCTAAAGAGATTAGAATAACTGGACAACCTATCTAGAAAGTCAGAACCACGCTGATCTAGAGAAAACATATCTCCTAAATTGCTAGCCAGTCAGAGACAGTGGATGCTGCCTGCCCTGCCCAGGAATTAGGAAGAGAGGGAGACAAAGAAGCAGGGGTTCTTCTTCTAGCAGGCTTCACAAACTGTCAAGAAACAAAGAGTTACTTTGGGAGGGGGAACTATTAAAAACACCTGAGCTGCTGCACAGTTGATTTTCCCAGTCTCCCCTTCCGCAGATATTTGGCTCCAGAAGATATTCGGAACAACAGTTAGCCTGCATCTCGCCTGTCTCCTCACCCTTTTTGACAACATTTGAGTGAGGACACTAGAACTGCTATGGCTACAGTCACCTTCCCCTTTTCTTCCATGGCAAGGAAGATTCTTTAACATACTTTAGTTTTGAGCATGTTTGTAGACTTCATAAAATTACTTTTTAAATGTAGTTCATTCTCATTACTTATTATAATGTAATTCACTGTCATTATTCATTCTTGTGTTGCTTGTTAATTTTCTGTTATTTTTCACTGCCTTAAAAATACCTTAGGCTTGGTAAAGGAATGGAATAAAACTTGAACAATTCTTGAAAAAATGGCCTTTACAAGGTACCTCAAAAACTGACAACAAATATTATTTGTTAACATCAGTGAAGTAACCTCATTTCCCTTCTTTGTATTATTTTTCAAATATAACTTTGTTATGTCCTCAGCACTATGGGCAGCTAGTTTGCTCGTAACTCATTACATCTGGTCGTTAGAAAGCACTAGGGCCCTAATGTTCATTCAGACTTGATGCTGAGCCCATTGAAACCATTGGGCTCTTTGCAGTGTACATGGGGTTACCCGCAGGTTGTACAAAGCTCCTGCCAGTTATGGAAGCCTTATTTTTATCCTTGTATGAGTGTTAGATCTAATACAAGCAGATGCCAAGCTGTTGCCATTTCATTCTGCTTGCTATAGCTTGCGCTAATTGTAGTACTTGTTGTACTAGCACAACCACTTGCTGAACATTGCCATTTCTTGTACATTTTCTGCTGGCCAACTGCATGTAAGCCATCCTGACCTTCTTGAAGGAGAATTGGATTACAGATGTGAAAAATAAATACAGGTATTAAAAAAAACCTTGGGGACACAGAAAGGATGAGAACCATCTGAACAAAGCGCAAAAGGAAGATCACTTTAGGAGACCAGGGCTAGTCTTAGGAAGAGTGAGGCAGCTACCTGAGGTAGCAGATTTTGGGTCACCTGAAAAAGTTCTAAACTGTTAGCTATTTAGTTTATTGTGTTGTATTTTTACTGCTTGGAAATGGGAAAGAGACACTTGTGACATTTTCTGCAACAAGTGCTAAAATGGGCTAGGGTAATATGTCATTTGACTTTGAGTAGTGGTGAGGGGGTACACCATTAATTGCTGCTCCTCAGGCAGTAAAATATCTTGGACAAGGCCTATATGAAACTTTCAAAGCTGTCCTACCTATCGCCTGAATTGATGTATGCCATCTTCTGCTGAAAAGAACATAGCCATAAATTCAAGTTCTAATTTGTTTTTCACACCATGAATATGTATTGACTGTTAACAATATATCCTGTCTGGCAATGTCTGGTGTTCCACTTAGTCCACAGATGTCATATTTTCAGTTATAAGTTATATATTATTTATATTATTGTATGTTGTTTTTATTATATCACACACACGCATATATATATTCATTACATACATTCATTATAGATCAGTTTTCATAGTATATATTCCTGATTTTCAGGACAGTTCATTCAGGTAGGAAAACCTCCTGCGCTTTGGTTGGTTGGTTGGTTGGTTGGTTGGTTGGTTGGTTGGTTGGTTACTTTTTTGACACACTCCATACCATAAAATATTTCTCATACTATGTATTGTGGGGGAGAGGACACTGTATACTACAATTAAACACACTACTCATGCTAGTTCTTGATTGTCAGGGTCCCAGATTCTCTTTTTTTTATCTCTGAGTGTAACAATTAAGCTAATGTAGTTGCGTAGGGACAGGGAGGCGGTTCGCCCCAGGCAGCAATGTTTTTGGGGCATCCTGGCCTGTAGCCATGCCCCCATGCTCCCTGGCCACACCCCCGTGCACCCTGGCCACGCCCCCACACACTGCAGTCATGCCCCTTGCGCCATAGCCCTTCCTCCCTCCCGCTCCCCCTCCGCACACTCCAAGCTCCGCCACTGAGCTAATGATTTAAATTGTGAATGTGTTGTAAAAGAAAAGTACAGGAAGCTGTTATTTCCTCACTCCATGGAACTTTCAGCTTGGGCATTTCTGGGTAACCAAAGAGCAATGAGCGGTTCTAGAGCTGATTTCCATAGGAAAGCACCCGTGTTGCTTGAAGTAGTCTTAGTATGAAAGCCAAATCTTCATGCTCCCTATGATTGGTATTGATTGGGAGTGCTGGGTGTGTAGGGTGGATGCTGTAGAGTCTATTTTGGTGCAGGGAAAGGAAGCTAGTATACTGGCTATGAAAGGAACAGAATCTTTTTATCCATTCCAATAGAATCCCAGTATCTTTTCTATGCCACACAAAGACCATGAAACTCTTTCTAAAGTGGGGAGGTTCTACACTGGAGGCATGATGGTATTAATTTTGCCTACTTGCAAGTACTTGCAGTGAGAGAGGAAAATACTTTCCCCATCTGTTATCATCCAACAATCCTTAAATATGAAGACTCTGACTAGCATAACATTTACTTAGAAATGCCCTCCAAGTGTTCAGTGTAGCTAACTCCCAAGTAAGTGTGTACAGGATAGATTGCAGGCAACCTTTATGGTTCCTGGGAGGGTTCAACCACAATCACTGTTTTCGTATTTCTGTATTGGCAGTTCCTGAAATGATTCAACTACAGAGGAATCCTGACGGCCCAATTTTACCAGATCATTTCAGAGAGGGGACTTCGCCCCCTCCTTCAGCCTAATTTTGGGGATGCTCATGGTTCCAGTCCTGCCCTGTTCCTTAGTCCTTGATGCCACATGAGGTACTTGTGGATGAAACTGCACAGTATATCAAAATGGGAGAAAGAAATGCAGTCCATACTGAGACAAATGTGGTTGTGTCATAAATACCATAAATGCTTGCAAGTTCTTTTTTGTTTTCCTTGATGAAGGAACAATGCAAACTATAAAATCCAAATTCGTTTCTAGGATTTATTGAAGACCAGAGTAAGTGCAGCAGCCACTTTAAAAAAAAAGCCACCTTGACCCCTAGAAAATGTAGACAACTGAGAGAAAAATGTTTAAATTCATGCCTTCCTTCCTCGTCCTCGTCCTCCTCCCCCACCTTCTCCTTCTTTATATTTATATAGTGCCATCATCGTATATATGGATATGAGGAGTGACAGCACTCTGTAAGCTAGGAGTGAGCAGAGTGTGACCTGATGTTGGACTGCCAGCTCCCATCATCACTATCCAACCTACCCAGTCGTGAGAAATCCTGGGAACAGCAGTCCAACAACATCTGGGAGGCTGCACTTTGCCCGCCCTTGCTACAAAGAATTTCTACTTGGTCTTGGATGGATATGCATTCTGTGGAGCAGTAACTGTTTCCTTTCATCTGTAATGATGTGAACATCTATGGCCCTCCAGGTGTTGCTGGACTCTAGCTGCCATCGGAACAAGCAGGGCCAGCAGTTGGGATTATGGATATTGCAGTCTATTAAGAGATTACTGCTGCTCTGTAGCAAATTTTTCTCTAAGCAAGAATCTATACTCTTTTGCTCTCTATCAGTTTGTTAAGTACACATGCTTGAACAGTGTGAATAGCTGTTTTTGCGGTAGTTTAACAGTGACTTACTTTCTCGACAGTAACATAGTGTCCTGTGTGCAGGGAGTTGAATGAGCATATTTTACACGGGAAACCTTGCAGTTAATTAATCCAGAAATCTGGCCTCTATTTTTCCAGGATCCTGCCCTGTGTTGTGCACTTAGCAGCAGGACTTCTCCTGCCCTCATGCTGAGTGCTTGGGTGCTGTGGCAGTTCTGTGCCTCTCTTATTCACATTTATTCTATTTTCCCCCCACCTCGACTTCCTGGCTCTACTTTTTAAATAATAGAGAAAAGGAAAGCACACAAACTGCTACCTTCCTTGACCTAAATACATTTGTACCTGTCTTGATGCTATTTCGGTGTGAATAACTGTTAAATTCAGCAAAGCTGTTTCTTCTCCACTCTTTTTTTTTTTTTCCTTTTAAAATCTTTGCTTTATTGCATGCTTGATTGATAGGCAAGGCTACAGAGAGCACAATGAACATTGCTGTAAACACCTCCTGAGCAATAGCACTTGAGCCAAAATACTCAATAAAAGCCCAAGGGTACATTGATTTGAATGAAACTGGGTATAAATGTGTTTCTGACGGACAATAGTTTCACAATAGACATGAAAATAATGAGAACAAAATAATGCAGTTGGAAAACACAATTTGATTCAGACTCCAATCCTCCCCCTTTGCTAAACTTTAGGAGTGTCTCTTGGAGATAATGTGATGGTTTGACATGGGCTCACAGAAGGCTAACTATTGCAGGCTGGGGCATCCTGACCCACATTTGACAGATGAAAAGAGGAACACTTGCGTATTTATAAACATATACCTTTGTACCAAGAATCATTGCCTGGCTCCTTGACACATTAACTACGCATGCTACCCATTGTGTGTTGCAATCAGTCACACCAAACTTAACATACAGCCAAAGCCTGGACGTTACTACATTTGTGGTGTGTGTAAATCGTATTTGTAACACACAAGGCTGTGTGTTAAACCACTCGCATTTAGAACTTAATGAAATACAATAGAATATTTAGAGTGTTGTTAATATAGATTACCTGCAGTAGCAATTACTCTGTGGGTTAAGCATTCTAGAAAATTTCATTTGGTCCACATTTTAAAGCAAACTGACCTAGTCCAAAATTCCCAGACTTACATGCCGATCAGAACATGGTGATACCTCAGATTCTATACTTCAAATTTTATCATGCAGTTCTCAGCTTTTTTTTTTTTTTTTTAGGAAATTGTGTACAAAGCGGTATGTGTTAGGAAAATCACATACAAAGCAATGTATATTAGAGATATGTGCATACAAAAGATGCATGGCTGGAATCCTGTTTGGGGTAACTTGGGGCATGCATCTTCTTTTGCAGGGTGCAGGCCAACTAAAACCTCCCCTGGCTGCCTTCATGCTACAGGGGGACAAAGCTATGGCTATTTAGTTGCTGACTGAAGAGGGAATGGATAACTTAGGAGACAAAGAAGCAGTCTGTCTTGACTGCCTCTACAGTGGAGGAGAAGAGAAATGGAATCACTGGCCTGGATGGAGAATGACCTCACTTTTCTTTTCCTCACAGCTGAGATGAGCAGCTTCTTGGTTAAGCAAGCCCCCTTCCCAGTCCCCATCCAGTGAAGTCTGCAGCAGCACATGCACACTTGGGTTGTTACAGAATGGGAATAATTATAGGGCTGCAATTTTTGAGTTTTATGCCTTACACCTGCAATGCAGGCTCTCAGCCCAGCTATTTGAAAAAGGTTCATATAAAAGGTTTGTCCTGGAAAGTTCTGTGGGGCAAAAGGAGTAATAATTTCAAGTGTGGGTGTGGTATGGTCTGTTCATGTTAAATTGAATGATGTGGAAATTGGACAGAGCAGATTTAGGACAGAGTACCTGTGAAATTGACATGGAGCACATGTGGACTATCTAGATAGGTGTTAAGGTGGGGCTGTAATGGAAGCTGTATATATTCATTTACTTGCATGTATCCTTAAATCAAAATGATGATGATTATCATTAAATTTTTATTTCACTCATTCTCCAATACATTCATAGTCTTCCTCCCTCTCTCCCCTTACTCTCCAGATAATACTTAGGACAAGATGTGATGCCTGATCCAACATCACCTAGCAAACTTCATGGCTGAGTAGTCATATGAAAACCTTAGTTTAAATCCAACATTCTGCCCAGTGTATTGTATTAGAAAATGCACCATGCAATACATTTTCCACAGTCCCTCATTTTTAACAGTGAGAAAATAACAAGGACCTCTCCGTGATAGCAATCCTATTGAATTTGACCAGTGCAGAGTTGAGAATTGGTGGCTGTTCCATTTATTTTTGAGGAAAAACCATCCAAATTCCACATATTTCTTTATGAAACAGAAGAAAAGAATGTGGGAGTTTTAAAGCTAAGGAACGTAAGAGAAAGCGAGACTTGACATTTGTCAGTGTCTACTGTCGATATGTGGGTGTGTTTGAAGAATTAAATCTGAAACAAACTGGCTTGATCTACCCACCATGCACATACATGTAGATTGGAATTTATATATGCTCTGGCTTTCACACCTCCCAAGTATTTAAATGTACTCTTTGCCTTAAAAAGAGCCTCAGAATCTATTTTTGAAAGATATATTTTGAAACAGATATAGACTTTTCCCAGGATGAAGATCCAGCAAAAGTGGGGAGGGCATTTGTAGGTACACCAGCCTTAGATGGCTAGATGTCATCCTCTAAAATATTAGATTATTTCTTTCTGTAGCAACATAACCGTTTGGGCTAGTGTCCTAAAATTCTCAAAATTTGTCAATGTTTTTGTTGCAGAAGGTAGAAAAATAAACATTCCAAATACAAGGGCTTCCCTGAAGTAAAAAAAAATGGGGGGGCCTGTCACAACTCATTGGTAATGTTTTAGTGTCTGGAAAGTAGGAGAAGGTTCTCAGAAACAGTGCTGTTAAGATTTGTGAGGAAGGAAAATCATGGGAAACAAGGGAGAGCTAAGCCACTGTTGCTGTTTCTTAAGGTTCTAAAATCTATGGCCCTTTCCACACGGGGTAAGTAGTACGGCATGGTGCAACCTCTGACGGAGGTCGTCCGCACCTTGGGAGCGGACTGGGTCGGACTACTTGTCGCAGTTCCGCATCTCAGTCCGCTCCGGAGCGACCCAAAGTGGTCGCGCAGCGTGCTTTTTAAAAACCTGTTTTTACAGGTTTTTCAAAAGCATGGAGCACGCCACTTCGTGCCACTCCGTTCCCATGCTCCGGTGCAGATTTGCAGGCGCGCACCAGTGCACGCCTGCAAATCTGCCAGGGGCAGGCTTCCGGCTGGCGAACTTTTCCGGTTGGTGGAGAGCCTCCGCCAGCCGGAAGCCGCCATTTTGGAAGCCGGAGGACTGTGGAACAGCGAGCTCATGCTGCTCCGCATGGGGACGGACTTACCCGGCTGCCGGTAAGCTCCGTTTCAGCACGTTTTCCCCTGTTTCCCCCTCTACATGCGGAAAGGGCCTATGTAGGAAAATGGGAGAGGTCACTGCTGTACCACTGGTAAGATCGCTGAGGTGGCTTGTAGGAGCATAACTCATTGAGACATCATGCTTCATGCCTCAAGATCTGAGAGAATTTTTCTGGTAGCCCCAGTTGCTCTGCTGAGGTTAACTTCAAAATAACAAATATGGGGGTTCACTAAAAAAAAAAATAGGATGCTGCCGTAATCCAACCAGATATGTATGGTAGATACTTCAAAATTTGTCAGTGTCAAGTTGCAATGGCCACTTTCAAGTCAAAACTGAGTGGGATTTCCTTGTTCTTATTTGTTATCAAGTTGGCTTTGACATATGTTGACCTATGAATGAGAGGCCTCGAAGAGCCCAGGTTATCAACTGCACAATTTCCTAAAAGCTAAAGAAGCGGAGTTTGTCAGAACTCATTGGAAATTATTTCTAAAAGGGCTAGAACACACAGGAGAGGGCTTTCAGAGGCACTGTCCCTATGAGTCTTGAGGCAGGAAAAAATGTAGGTAAACGGGAGAAGGCTAAGACACCGTTATTAAGATTCCCCCACTTAAATTTAAAAAAAAAGAAGAAGAAGGACAATGAAAGGGGCCTCTGTGAGGTAGTTCTGGTAAGATATAAGCCTGAGGTTTTAAAAGAAGAAAACAAGAATCCTCATGGCGCCTTTTGGGGGAATTAAGTATGGATGCAGACAGTATTGGATACAGTTTAGTCCGTTTAAAAAAAATATTTTATAACTATATTTTAATGAAAACCTGTGTGGAGTTTATTTCATGGGGACTGGGAGAAGACTGGCCAGTTAAGGAGGAAATGGAATGCAAATCAGAAGTAGATCACCTGTCTAAATAAATATAATGGGTCCATTATATTCAACCCCTCTCGAAACTGCAAACCCCAGGATTCCATAGGATGTTGAAAGTGGAATAATTGCGCTATAAGAGTGTAGGGCGGAAATGGCCCTGGTTTTGACCCTAGATGCCTGGTCTCTCTACCATGCCTGTGGCCCCTTCCCACAGACGCAGACACACACACACACACACACACACACATTTTGATATTTGCAATCTTTCCACTTTTGCAGGGGTCCTGATCCCCTAGCCCTAGTGAATATGGAGGGCTGACTATATTTATTACTTACCCAGGATAGAACCAATAAAGCCTGTGTTATTCTCCTAAGGGCTTCATAGTTAGGATGTTTTAACACCCAAATCAATAACTTTGTGATTTCCTGTGCCCTTTTCTTCAACCACTTTCTAACTTTATAGGATTTCTCCCCTCAGACAATCCCTTGAGTGCTATCTAAAAGTACCAATAAAATAAGACTAGTCAAAAAGTCTTTTTAAAAGTTCACATGCTCTTTCTGATGTAAGTTCTATTCTCCAAGCTTATGCTGGGATTCAACAAATTTTCAGAGGCTGCTATAGTAAATATAGACGTGATTGGCCCTTTCCCCCTTGAATGTTTCATGTCAGAGTGTTTTTGACAGCAAAGCAGCTTTGTGACACATCTGACTTTCTCTTTAATTCATGATACAGACAACTTCAACCGCATAAATTGTTTAGTCAGGATATTTACTGTTAATTAAGATGATATGGTAGTGGACGAGGAATAAATGAATCTAGTTAAAATATGGATTTGGAAGAAAAATTGGAATACATAAAGAAATAATCTGTTCAATAAGAAACAGTTTTCTGAAAGAAAAGGTGGTAACAGGTAGACATCCCATCCCCCTAACACCAAAGCTTGAAATAGTATATGTTTGGAGAATAACTTACCAAACTTCCAAAATCTCTAGTCTAAAAAGACAAATTTTCCAAGCTCTCTTTCAAACCCATAGAAATGTGGAGAAACTCAATAACTACCTCTGTGTCCTTAATTTTAATTTTTGAAATTAGGCATTTTTTTAAAAAAAAAAAAAGCATGATGTATCATCCATGGGAACAAGCCATGTTTCCCCAGTGCAGCATTGCTGGAAACCATGTGAAATCATCACATAACAATATTCCCAGCATCATTACACAGAGATTGTGAAAAGCAATGGGCAACTGCTTGCTGCTGAATACAGCACCGTGCTTTCCTGTAGTGGAAGGAAGGAAGGAAGGAAGGAAGGAAGGAAGGAAGGAAGGAAGGAAGGAAGGAAGGAGAGACGAGACGAGACGAGACGAGACGAGACGAGACGAGAAGAGAAGAGAAGAGAAGAGAAGAGAAGAGAAGAGATCTGAGACACCTCATAAAGTGATAAGTACACTACCCACCCATTATAAGAATCTCACCAAGGTCTCAGATAGTGCCAGCCCTGCCATTTGATAAAATCAGGTGACAGCTGCCTCAACTAGTAGATTTTGAGGGCCACAAAAGCCCAAATTTTACTGCAAATCATTAGTTATTTAATGTATCTTGGTTGTCTTCTTGCTTATGGAAATGAGGAGAGGTGTGTTAGGCTTTTCTGCCTGCAGTACAATAACAGTTATCTGGCTGGATTGAGAAACTGTGCACCTTGACTCTTAAAGGAGGGAAGGTGCTGTTTGCTTCTTTGCACCAGGCAGGACTGACTATAGAAATCACTTTCTGTCCCTTTTCTAGAGAGCAAAAGTTTAACCAAAATGGGAAGGGGATTTTTTTCCCATCTGCCCTAACTACACAGCTGTATCCATCTGCATGTAAACAGTATGTCCAGGTGAGTAAGGGTAGGGCCAACTGGAATTCTTTCTCTCATCTTTCTTCTCTCCCACTGTGGGCTTGATATTGCCAAAGCCATGCCTGACCCTGAGCATTCTATATTATCCTGCTAGAAACAAACAAACAACAACAAAACAGACTGGGATGATGTACTTTTCAGTTCTAATGGAAAACATAATCAAAATAGGAGCAGGCACACCTCATTTATCTCAGAGGCTATGACTGAGCACAATCTAGGTCAGTAATCGCAAATGGTGGCGAGCTCTTGTCTGATGTCCAGATCAGAACTGAACTGTTGCTATTCCCTCTACCACTTTTCCTTTCTGAAAAAAAATGAGTTGCCTGGCATGAGCAGGTCCCCCCACAACCCATTTTCAATCTGCTTATCCCCAATTAGCCACTCAGACCTGCCAAAAATTAAGCAATGCCGCTTGTAATCAGATTGAAAGTCAATGAGACATGGTGTAAAGCCATCTCTCTTGCAATCTCCACTAGAACAAGAGGCTCCAGTGTTTTGACAGGGATGGTATGCATCCGACTGCACACAAGACATCTATGTGTTAATTGAACAACAATCTGATGGATCTGGAAAATGATGAGCGAACAGTGCTCTTTCTCCATCCGTCCTCCTCCCTCTCTGACTGATTTTGGGTAGTAGGGGAGACCTACTTCCATAATCACCATCATCTTTCCCTTAGTGGCTCAGCAGTGGTGTTTACAGCAAACATTTCTGCTGTTCTGTTAGTGTGAATCGTTCTCGCAGTGACAATTATTTATTTAATTTATCATCTCTTACCTATCATGCTTTCTACTGTGCAGACAACTAATCTCAGTGGCTTAAGGTCTAAAACTTCGTCTTGTATTGCCTCAGCCTAGGAAGACACTTTGAAAAACAAAAGAACCTAACTTCCAGGAATAGAATACACTCTCACACACATCCCTTTGCATGCATCCCATCATGCAGGTCTGCTAGGTTTGATATGCTTCTAAAAAGTCTGTAGGCATTCACTGTTACATGAATATGTATATATGAAAGATGGAGAACTCTGGCAGTTTGTTTCCCTCTGTGTGTGATTTCTTAAAAGAAAAAATCTCAAGTTCTTTCAGTCTTAAAATGGGTCGCCAGGTTAGACCTATCTCAGGGCCAAAACCTCAAAACTTAGAATGGCCTCTGGTGATATCACAGAAGAGAGGCCCAGGTGGTAGAATTAACCATAATACATAATATTACAGTTGTACAGAGTAGAGTGTTCAAATTAAAACCACAAATTCAAACAATTGAGGAGAAAGATATATACAAACACACTTTGCAAGGCAGTACTCTTGCTCTGAGATTCCTCTGAGCCACCCTGAGGCCTAGAGAAGAGGGTCCAAGCTCTACACCCAGGGACAAGCCCTGAGTTCTGGGAAACTTAGTCCTAAATATGTGCTTTGTGAATTTTGGTACATTCCTCAAAAATTAACCAAACCCCACCTCCACCTCAATTTTTCTCCCATTTGTACCAGACAAATTCAATAGGAAAGATCATTCCTTACAGCAGAAAAAGCATGTTGAACCTGACTGACAGATGTTAAAGATGAGGGGCTGGCCAGTAAAAAAAGAAGTCAGCCCTAGGAATGTAAATCTTCATTTGTTTCTTTGTTGCACAAGAGAATTAAATGTTTCAAATATTTGCTTTTCCTGCTGGATGAATTTACAAGAGTTTTTCTGCAGATTTATTTATTTATTGCATTTTGTAACTTTTGCAAAAATTTCATGAAAGGGATTTTGTGCAAAAAACAGAGAGAGAAGGAAACAAGAAGTTGTTTCTGCTGCTTACCAAAATGAAAATCCAGACCTTTTTGCTCAGACCCAAGCTGAAAATGTTGTGGGGCATGACAGGGCTTGGTTTTTGTTTTGTGGGCACTTTGTTGGACAGGGGTTCTGAAGAATGAAAAGAATCATATTAGTGAATGTTCTTTACATCTTTATTCAGTACCAACATAATTGATTATACAGACACTGAATTCCAGACTTTTAATAGTTAAGGACTTTGGGCCTGAGTGGATGGAAACATCAGTTTCAGGCTTTCCCAGAGTCAAATTTTTCAACTCTCTGAGCTACAACAAAATTTGCAAATTTTGGCAAATTCTTATTTTAAAAAATGAACTCAAATTCTCATCCATCCCTAGTATATACTGCTGGAAAAAGGATTCAACAGCATATAATCTGCTAGGTCAGTGTTTCTTAATTGTATTATTAAATTCATGTCCTTCCATTTGCTAAAGGATGGAGCTGAAGTACTTTTATGCCCAGTTAGCAGATAAGCAATTTACAGCTCATCCAACATTTTTGCCTTCTTGACTGCATGCAGCCTGCACTCTCTCTCTGACTCCCTTGCAAATGAGCTATAGTCTTTTTGTGGGGCTCTTTCTGCCCTAAGCACTCCTCAGAGCTTTCTGAATCATTGCCAAGCATTGTCAGTGGATTTTGTATGGTGGATACAAACAGCATACATAGTACTTGAGCATGCCTACTTAGAGACAGGAGAACCTGCCTTCAAACTAGCACTGTTGTTGCTGTTGGGGTATGCCTTCAAGTAATTTTCAATTTATGGCAACCCTAAGATGAGCCTTTCATGGCGTTTTCACAACAAGATTTGTTCAGAAGGGGGTTGCCTTTACCTTACTCTGAGGCTGAGAGAGCGTGACTTGTCAAAGGCAACTCAGTGGGTTTCCATGGCTGAGCAGGCATTTGAACTCTGGTCTCCAGAGTCATAGACCAATGATCAAATGGCTACACCATGTTGACTAGGACTAGGGATGAAAATCTTCTTTTATTTCATTTTTTTACAAGAATGAAAGACTCCAAAATTGTTTTCTCCAATAGACAAGATTTTGCAAGGCTTTGCATGCTTTTCAGTGTATTTTGTTTATGTCAGGATTTTTTAAAAAATGTTTCCTCAAAAGGTCCCCTCATATTTATGTAAAAGACACAGTTTTCTGCAAAATGATTTTTTTTTCACAAAAGCCCCCAAATTCAAAATAAAATAACATAAAAGAAATTAAATGAAACTGTAGCAGTTGGCTGTTTTTTCACTGGGATATCAAGAGACCCTTCCTCATTGAGAAAATTGGTGATTATGCTGGCTAGGAATGATGGGAAATGCAGTCCAACTCTACCTAGTGGCCACATGTTCCCCTCTCTGACAGCCATGTTGTGCAGTCATGACAACCATGTCATGAATTATTGTTCATGAATTTGTCTGCTCTCCCACCAGCCTGACATGAGATGTTCGTGGCTATCCTTACACCTTGCAGTTTAACCATGTACTCTGTGAATGCTGGCTACTGTTTGCACTTGCTGATCTTTTCTGGATGGACTGTATTATAGAAAGAGCAACACAGAATAGGGCGCAGAGGAGGCAATACAGCAAACACTACACATAGTGAAAGGCATATGCTTCAAGATCCCTTCGAGTAAAACAGATCTGTAAACACCTTGGCAAATGTTCTTCTGTGAGAGAATTTCTCTTTCGGATTAATCTGTCGCACAAGTCTGTTGCAATTTGGATTGGCAGTAATTATCATTTGTGCCAAGAAGAAGGATGGGGAGAGACTTTTCAGTCGGAAAGCACTGCTTGCCAGAGACAGCCATCAGAGGCTATGTGCAAGCACTGATTTGTGACTGGCCAAATTAATCTTCCTTGTAATAACTTCTACTTTTGTTGGGTTGGGGAGAATGGCAGTATTCAAAAACAATTTAAACCAGAGTGAGCTCAAGGCATTTGGGGGCTATGGCACAGGACAAGATGACACCTTTCCCTTCATCATACGACAGCCAAGTGGACCGGCTGCTGACTCTTGTTTCAGTACTGGTGGTGGGATAACATCTTTCACAACATCCTAGTCAAGCAGGCTAACGTTGGATGCCTGGTAGAGCGTGTGTACTAGGAAGTACTGCTACTTTTCTTCTCAAGGGAAATACAGTCCTCCCTCCACATTTGCAAGTTTGACCTTCGCGCATTTGGATTATTCACAAGGCATGCCCGTACCTCCTCCCCTCATTCTTCTCCCCCCATTCCATTGTGTTTTTCCAGGTGAAGAGAAGGAAAGCAGGCACCCAGACAAAAAGCAAGGAAGTGCGGGGAGGCATGTATGTGCCTTCCTTCTCCCCTCCAGAGCTCCCCCTCCCTGTCAATGTCAGGTGGCGGCTTGAACAGAAAACAGAGGCAGGAGCCGAAGTGTATGGCTTTTAGTGATAAGTAGTAAAATAAACAAGAGGTTACATCACCCAAACAAAAAGAGACAGCAAACTCGACAGCTAGGGCTGGCCTGGAAGGAAAAATACAGGATGCAGATTCCCCGGATGGAAGACGGTTGTTGCCCCGTGCCCAACTCCCCCCCAGCATCTGACTTAAATACATAGTCCTTAACCCAGCTGGGCTGATCAAGCATCCGTTGGCCCAGCTCACAGCTGGAGGTCCTCAGACTTCAGACGCTTCTCTTGCAAGCTTCTTGATCTGCGAACCGCTGCCTCTGGAGGAACGTGGGGGGAGGGTCTGCAGCAAACTCCAGGCTAGAGTCAGGAACAGCAGCTTCTGTCGAGCCCGAAGCACCGGTCTCCTCTGCTGCAGGTACTGGCTCGGGGACCGCTGTGGGGTCGCTGGCAGGCCCCTCCCTTGCCTCTGCAGGAGCCCCCTCTCCCTCCCAGGGATCCACCCCCGCCTGGGGTTCCCCGTCTAACTCAGAGTCACCGTCTGAGTCGGCAGCGTGCTCAGCCGGGCTCATGACACTCCCATTCCACTGCCTCTATCCCCAGTGCTGAGAACTTACACCTAGGCAAAAGGCAAGCGAATGGGGGGAAGGCATGGATGTGCACTTTCCTTCTCCCGTCGGATCCCCTCCATTCCCTTGCATCTGACTCCGGCATGCAAAGGGAATTTCTCAACAATCAAAAATGTGAAGGTTTTTTTTTCAGCATTGTTGGAATATTTTTGGATTTCAATCTCTAGTGTGTAAATGGACACTCTTACAAATTTCTGTTCCACAACCCTCAGCATTTGATGACAATATCTCTAATGACAGGGCTGGCCTAGGTTAAAAACCCTTTGGGAACCAGAGATTTTATGAAGTGGATCATGGAGATCACTAAACTCTTCCCTTGGAAGGAAGATGAAACCTGCACATTCATAGAGCCACTGCTCTAATCCCAGATTCACCAAAGA
This sequence comes from Cyclura pinguis, assembly GCA_030412105.1. NCBI lineage: Eukaryota > Metazoa > Chordata > Lepidosauria > Squamata > Iguanidae > Cyclura > Cyclura pinguis. The sequence goes on from CM059599.1 coordinate 208,683,374, forward strand.
GTTTACCTACAAGCGGCAGAGGATTAGCTGTGGAGAACTCCAGGGACCACTCTTCTATTAATATAGTGTAGATGATAGTGTCAACAGGAGAAAAGAAAATGGGACGATAAAATACATGTTAACCTGAGAGGACTTGGAAGGGCTGGAATCTACTTTGGATTGTATTAGCTTCAACAATAAGATTAATTCCTAATATGTGGGAGTTGGGGGAGAGAGAAAGAAGCTCATCTTTTTGTTGTTGGCCCTGACAGTGAAACATTTAAATTAAAGTCCCTTCTAGTTAAGATTCAGGCTGTAGCTTGTCAAGCTGTTCTAGCACTTTTGCACTTGGAATAGTAATAGCTTTTTGTAAAATAAAGCCTTCTTCTGCCAACCAAGGTGTATCCTTGATAGAAAGAACAAGGAGATCAGGAGAAGCATCGGTCTCTTTCTTAAAAAGACCAAAACAGATTAAAAGAGGTGAAATGTGACAATTGCATTTTTGCCTGCATTTGACTAGACTTCTTTTTGTCTCAAGCAGGGGAAAAATGCAGATTAGAGCAACTTACTCGAAAATTGAACTGAACCAAAAATCTTCTTCCTTACATATACTTCCTAGCCAAATTCAGTAAATATCTGAACATGGAGAAGATCGTGTTCTACCTAGCTGCCATGTTGTCTGTTAAACATGAGGAAACCATTACAGTTAAGAGGTGGGAAACCTAATTCAGCACCAGGGTGGTTCTGTACGTAGAGATTCCAATACAGCCTTTTAACAGGGGTGCTTCTCCCTGGTTCTAAGCATCAAGAGACAGCCGCAGATTTCTCAAGTTCTTCCAATTCATATGTGAAGAAATTTGCAAATGTTGGTAAATTCTTACGAAAAGGTAATCTGAAATCAAAGTCACACCTATTCCTGAGACAAATTGTCTGTTAAACTGAAAGGCAGCAGTGAGTGTAGTGCAGTCTGTCAGCCGTCTCAGGTCTCTCATAAGTTTCCCAAGCCCCCAAAGCCCCCATGCTTCTTTTTAAAAAGTCAGCATAATTTTCCCCACAAGCCCCGCTAGAAGCTGATACTACATCCATTTTCCTCTACAATTTCTCTCAAAATAGCAACAGGAAGTAACGTGATGCCATTTTTCTAACTATTTTAAAAAGGACCACACCTAAGAAAATCTTATGAAATTCGTGGACTCACCATAAGTCTACAGACAACTTGAAGGCACATATACACAAAGAGGGGAAAACAGAGGTATTTGGGATTGTTTTTATGGGGTGGCCCATGGAGAGGCATGGGGAAATTTGTCCCTGGTTCCCACACAGTGGACCACCCCATCTGTACATTGTAAATACAGTGTGCCCTCTTGTGGTGTGATCTTGGCACAACAAATCTGAGGTTGCATAAAGCATTGTGTCCATTATTGTCAATGGATGGCACGGGCACATGCCTAAACTGCCACAGGTTCATGCACATCATGACCGTTGAAGATAATGGAACATGAGTGTTTCCTTTCCTTGCTTGCTTGCTTGCTTGCTTTACACAGAGGTTCCTGGAATGGAACCCCCACATATACAGATGGTACATTGTGTGTGAATGATCAGCTCAATCATATGTATATTTACTCAGAAATAAAGCTCACTACCTCTCTCCAGGTTTATACGCAAGTGCACTGGCATAGCACTACAGTTTCAAGCATCCTCATTTGCATTGATTAATTCGGGGACAACTCTTTCTTGTGAATTTGTATATATTTGTTGTCTCTGAAATTCTGCCTTCCCACTCCATCCCGCTTTAATCCAGTCAGTTTATTACATTACCAAAAATGTACATCACAACGGAAGCAGTTTTGTAAAATTGGCTTTAATCCAGCAACTGCTTAGAAGTGCCTTGGAGATTCAAGACAGAGGCAAACTGCTTACTGCATGAGAAATCACCCTGGCACTGCAGAATATTGCTGTGGTGTTAGAAGTCACGGAAACGCTAGAGCCGGGATGTGGATCAAATTGTTGTGTTGGTAATTAGAAAACAATAAGCTACATGCAATTAAACCAAGATGTATTAAAACCCAGACGTTAATTCTCCTGAACGCTGACTGGAAAAGAAGCAGACGGAAGGGAGGAAACAGGAATGCATTATGATCTGCCCTTATTACAACTTCAGTAACAGTGTGTCACCTCAGCCTATTTAACTGTTTATAGAAATGCTGCACATTAAAAAGATGGTGGTATAGGGACGGCCCTACTATTAGGTAGAGTTGAGTAGCTGCCTTGAACAGTATATTTGGGTTGTCAAGAGAGGGCAGGAAATTGCTAGCTAATTATTTTGCTATTACTGTATTTTTTTTACTTCTGGAGATGGAGGAGAAGCAGCCAAGGATGTTTTACCTCACGTATCAAATAATTTGATTGGCTCTGGGGATTGCATTTTGACTTGGATGGCCCCGGGGTGGAATTTACTGGTGTCGCCTATGTGCATATGCATACAACTTTTGTTTTATTTTTTGATAAGGGATGCGGGGGGGCAGCCAGGCAATCAGATACACATCGCATCGCATCACATCACATTATATTTTCAGTCAGTCTTAGTCTTTAAGGTTCAAACATTGCATTTGGAAGGTTGCTTTGAATGTGAACGTGTAAAAGTAGAATGCACTGGAAAACAATCTCTTAGATGCTTTTGGGTGCTGCTGCTTTGAGCATATTGGCAGGCACTTTAAAGCCTTCTTCCTGTTATACCTTGGTCAGACTAAAATGGCTACTGCCCCAGTGGAATTTAAGCATATTGCACAAAATAGCTGGAAATGGGTGTTTTCATTTGACTGAACTGGTGGAAAGCATCTTCTGTCTGTGGATGTCTGTAGTTTCAGGAATACCAGTAGAGTGTGTTTTAACCATTTTTGCCCTAGATCGCATGTAGTTCTATAGTTTCTGTATACTTTTCTCACTGCCCCTTGCTATTCAGTCCTTATCTGGGAGGGGATCCAAACTCTGTTCCATTCCCCTAGGAACAGTGGAAAAACAACAACTTTCACTAGGATTGCTAGACCAGCATGGTTAAAGTCTCACATCTGCACCCCAAGTGACCTTGATCCTAATAGCGGTGGCTATCTTATGGGATCAGTGGGCAGGGCCTTTAAACACTGGTTGAGGAAGGAAGTATACTTATATGTATGAGAGAGAAAGAGAGACAGCATGGGTGAATGAGGACAGTGTGTGAATGAAAGCAAATGTGCATGCATCTTGGCCTCATTCATTGCTGTCTTGCTCATTATCAGCCCAGCTCAGGCTCTTTCACACTACACAATTGTAGCAGTATGATTTCATTTTAACTGCTGTGGCTGAATGCTATAGAATCTTGGGATTAGCAGTTGAGGGAAGAAGGGGCCTTTAGGATTCTCAGCCAGAGAATTCTCCCCTGGTGCGTCTGACCAAACTACCAGTCTCGGGATTCCACAGGATGCAGTCATGGCAGTTCAAGTGGAATCGTACCACTGTAAAGTATAGTGAGAAGACCTCCCTCAGGTGTTCCCCCTGAAGCCTCTGAAGGAGCTGATGCAATCCAGACCCAGAACAGTTTACGCAAGATGAAATGCAAACCTGAATACTGCCAAGTTTCTTTTCTTTTCTTTTTTTAAGAAAACAATGGCTTTGGGTTGACAAATCTCATATCCAGACATGACTTTATGTTTCTGTATCCCTAGACTGCCTGTTCAGTTCATTTATTTCCCACTTAAAACTGTCTATTCACCCTTGCTCTGGAGAGCTTTCAAAGCTTCTTAGCAATTTCACTTCATACTGTGTCCTTGTCATGTCTCTGCACTGACTAGAGTGGGAGGAAAGGGACTGTGACAAACTTATGCCAAGCCAGCTTCTCTCATGAGTAATCCCACTGGAGAACCAGGTTAATTGGAGTAGCGTACTGAATGAAGCACTGGAAATGGAACAGAGGGAGGAAGATTTCAGCTGAAATCTCATAGGGATATATGGGCTGGACTGTTCTGTTTTTCTCTCCGTTTCTCAGTTTTAAGTTGATTTTATCCCAATTCTTCCCCAGGTTATGATTATTTTTTTAAAAAAAGTCATCATAAAAATGTATAATCATGCCCACTCTTCTAAAGTGTGCACTTTTTGTGAAAGAAGGTATTTATATTTATCTTTCTATGTGCTTTGTATCCCCCAGCATCACTGAATCACTAATCATTTATTGATGGCTTTAGCGTAATCATTTTTCAAGCTCTGCTTGCAAATCATTTCCTTTGCCCACTATATAAAATGAACCAACTTGTGCCCACTGGACTCAACACAGGATCACTTCATCCTTTACACTCTTTAAATCTAAAATGTGAATATGACAGATACCTAAACATGGGTATGTTGACAAATATGAATAGCAGAAAGATGGAAATGACTACAGCATCCCACTGATTATTAAAAATTGACCTTTAGTTGCAGCCATGGAGCATGTAAACGCATTTTTAGACCTAGTGACATTACACAGATGATTGTTTTACAACCAGAATGTTCATCAAGGAGAATGTTCCTCAAACAGAAATTCCACAAATAGCCATAGCTGTCTGGGTGGACCTATGTGACATGTAAGTGTCTGCTGACCTCCTCCCCAAAAGCAAAAAGCAAGCATATAGGAGCCTGTGCTCATGAGGGACTGGCTAAGTAGACATTTTGCATAATCCTTTCTCTCTCAGGCTGTTTTTCTACTCAGCCTACACCTTCCAGCTACCTTCCTGTCCTGGGGATGGGGCTGGTGGTAAACATATGGCAATTTGGTACACACAGCTGTCTTTTATATATAGTTTTTGCCTAAATGTGTCTATGTATTTAGGTGCTTGGCATTTGGCATCTGAAGCTGTAATATTGTGTTTTGTTTTCACAGCTAATCCTCGTTTATATGAATTTTTCCTGAATCTCAGCACAGCAGATATTTATCTTTGTTCATTTTTCTTGCTTTCTTTTTCTTTTTTTCTTTCTTTTTCCTTTTCTTTTCTTCTTTTTTCCCTTTTTTTTTGTACTTCACTCAAATCTTTAGTTCACATACAAAGAAAGTGTTGCAAGACATTGCCTCCTCTGTTTCTTAAGCACTAAGGAATACTCTTCTCCTAGGAACCACCCATTGCTATAGTCCAGGAATAAACAAATTGTGACCCACTGAGCCAAGCAGAGCCACATAATCCTGTGGTGCCACACTGGGATGTGAGAAAACTCTTTCATTTGGCTGCTGGTCTGTAATGGTAAAAGCCTGAAGAGATCCTTAAGGCCACAATACATGAGTGGTGGGCTGCATTTGTCTTGATGGTTTACAATATGTCCACCCATTTACTAAGATATTATATGGCAGAGATCCAGAAAGACATGTTTTTGGCTTCAGCCCATTCAAACTTTCATCAAAAGGACACCTGCCAGCTCTTTTCCTGTGTGTAACACTCCTGTATTGTGTATTCCTTAGTTTTCTGGAACATGAGAGATTCATTTTCTTAAGTGAGCAGTGAGCTATAGAGACTCTAAAGATATAAAGTGTCAGAAGGCTCACACTAGAGATGTTGGCAGTAAGGTCCAGGTATCTTGCTTCTGAACGCTTAGGACAGCTGACAGATAGAATGGATTTTGATGGCTTGAACCTTGTTCATCCATGACACTTTCCCACCCCTTCCTTGACAATGTCAGGCAAAGAAACTGGAAGCAATCAGTCTTGAAAAACCAGGTGACCTGCAGAGCCAATAAGTTCCAGCTGGTCTTAGAGAAGATAGGGTTGATATGTTAGTTCTCCAACTCCAGGTGGCCAATTTTACATAATGTGTAAATTATGCATATTAATTGCTCCTCTATATGGTAGACTCTACCACTGTGTTTCAGCCTTGTAACAGTTTATATGGTAAGCACCAATCTGGGGGAGCAGGAATTGTGTAGCAGTTAGAGTCCAGGGAAACCCCAGTTCAAATTCCTTTGATAATGAAGCTTATTTGGGACCTTTGACCAGTCTCTGCCTCACAGACAAAGCTGCCGTACCAGATAAATGGAGAGAGGAGAACATGTAAAGTAACCATGTACATTGCTAGTACAACAGCCTGGTTTCCATCTTAGGCCCCTCCCAAAACTGCAAACCCCAGGATTGCATAGGACATTGAAAGTGGAATAATCACACGATAAGAGTGTAGTGCGGAAATGGCCTTACTCTGGAATTGGTGCTCTTAAGCATCTTTTCCAGAATTAATACAACAGTGCTATATAAAAAACTAATTCTCCTATTTTCAGCTTCAGTAGAATAGCGATAGCCAAAAAGATGGCAAGATGGCAGCCCATTCAGTATTTGCTGACATCTGGTATAGGAGAGTTTTGTCACTAGCTTTGATAGAAAAACTCAACACAGTTTAACTTTATTATAATGTCTACTGCAAATAGAGCCCCTTCCAAAAGACACTCTAAATGTCTCTTAAGCAAGTCTGTAACCCTTCTGGTTAACATTGAACACATTAGATTGCCAAACTGATGGTGTAACAGCATTTCATTTCTGATTTCAGATACTTCCAAGATTTTTTACCCATACACTATGTTCTTGGTTTATGGTTTATTCTTATTTATTATGCTTTATCCTTATCCATACTCCCATTCTGCTTAGTGGACTCTTATTAGATTTAAATTTATAGAAAATAGTATATAAGTCTATACACTAGATTGCTATGATTCAAAATAAGGTATTTCAATTATTGCAGTGCTATACTAGAGAACAGTCCAGTGATTCCAGGTTTTCATACAAAAACTTTAACACTGTATAACCAGATAAAAACAAAGTAACTGGAGCATTATTTGGAATAAGACATCAGATTGTTCCATTAAATATGTGATCCCTGACAGTAGTACTTCAACCAGCAAACTAGTTAAGTTCAAAGAAGTAGCGTTTAGTAATAGTTGGAAGAGTAAATGGGAAATCCATAGTTCAGTATCATTTTTCCCATTGATTGGCATATCTCATCCATCCGTTAGTTAGGCAAAGTGATGCAGCCAGCAGCAGTGAATTGCTTTGCTCCCTCTTTCTTGGGCAGCGTCTGTCACTGCTGCCTGGCCTGACTCTGTTTCTCTGTTTCCTCTTCTCCCTTTGGCTCATCGCCCTGCCTTGCATCTTGGAATTCTCGCCACATTTCCTCCCTTCATTCTGCTCCTTGCTTTCCCTCCTCACCCCTCTCTTGCCTCACCTCAAACTGCAAATATCAATGTCTGTGAGAAGGGGACTGAGGCATGGTGGGAAGAGTAGGAGCCCAGGGTCCAAACCAGATCAAGGAAAGGAGAGAGAAGGGCTGGGTTGGCATGGTGGCCCTATGCTTCCTCTCTCACACACCCATTTCCTTCCTTGGATATGGGGGAGGCATTGGGAGAAGGTCTGTGTGGCTGAGAATTTGGACTGCAATCCATCCTTAGCTGGCGTGGCAGTGGCTTGTGGAGGAACGGAAGGACCACAGGCAGGTTTTTAAAGGGCTCCGTGACCTGATCGGAGATGCTGAGAGGGCAGGTTCTCCCAGAAAAGAAGCCCTTGAGGTTGGGGGAGAGGGCTTGGAGAAACTCACAGATAATCAAATCTGTGAAAGTTAAACCCACAAATGTGGAAGGCTGACTATAATACACTCAAAAGCAGAGCATGTATCCTGTGCCTTGGCTGAATTTAAAAATAATACCTGGTCCCCCCCCCCCCCCGTTTCGTCCATGGCTTTCTCTCTCTCTCAAACACTTTCACACATGAGAAACTGTCCAAACCCTCTGCAGCTGACCTGCTCCCAGATCATCTGTTGTTGATTAAATTTTCAGCAGTTGTGCTGAGGAAAAAAAAATCAAAAGGGAATTCCTATTTAGGGAAGGAAGAAGTAAAATCTTGGAAATTAATGAATGACATTTATTGATTTCTTTTCTGACTAGTTATGCAAAGGGAGAAAGAAAGATTATACATATGTCTTATAATTTAAATATTTGGATCCTCTGATGTGAAACTTACACTAGAAATATAAGGGATACAAAAAACCTTTAGTTGAGCGAATCATAATAAAAGCCACCTGGAATACACTGGGTGAACTCAAGAGAATGAAAATGAATTAAGAACAGAGAGGCATCAATATCTGCACGTGTTTGTGAGAGGGAAAGAACGAGCAGAACTAAAGGGAGGCAAGCCACCTGCTCACATCTTCCCCCGTATTTCAATCATGCAAGTCTACAACTGTACCTGTACAGTGGCTTAGGTATTTAATGTATGGAGAGACTTAGTACATCCCCACTCAGCCATAGAAACCTACTGGCTGATGTTGGACAATTCACACTCTCTCAACCTCTGAGGAAGACAATGACAGACTTGCTCTGGTTAATTATAACCAGGAAAACCCTATGCTAGAGTCACCATAATTCAGTGTCATATTGGAGGCACACAGCAAGAACAAACCTACACAAATCCTGAACACAGAGATTTTAGATACAAATTACCTGCTCCGAAAAGGAAGGAAGAAGATGGATGTGGTGCAGAGTTGGCAAATATTGACATACAGGTGCTCATCACTGCAGCCTCCCCTTCCACAGCCACCACCCCTAGGAGAATCCAAAAATGTAGGCAGCAATGCTGATCCAAGTCTAATAATTTTCAACTCCACTAGAACCAGGTATTTTGTAAAATGAAGGGGTCTTAATACCCTGTTCAAGATCAAGCTGTCCCAAAATACATTGCATCCCAACTGGGATAGCTCACAACAATATCTTATTATCAGGAATGTTAATTGTTCCTCTAGTTCAAGAGTGTCAAACTCAATTTCATCTTGGGTCACATCAGCATTATGGTTGCCCTCAAAGGGCTGGTTGTATCTGTGAGACTACATAAATGCATTTACTCTTTTATCATATTAAATAATTGCCTCTGCATTTGATTATTACTGGTTTTTAAATTGCCTTCCCTCTGCCTCAACTTTTCTTTTCTTGGACATTTTGGGGCTATTTGATCATAGTTTATGGCCCCTATACCTCTGTAAAGTGACACAGAATTGATCAATATATCCAAAGTATATCACTTTCTGCTCCCCAGGCCCTCTCTGTGCTTCTTTCTGCCATCGGCTTGCCAGGCAGGAGGAATGCTGCAGCTGTGGGAGAGGTCCAAGGGCCACATGAAATGGCCTGGTGGGCCGGATTTGCCCTGTGGGCCTTGTGTTTGATACATGTGCTCTAGTTCTTATGAGGATTGCAGTGAAAAACAGAAGGAGCACGAAACTTCAGGGGCAAAGTAGGTTATTTCATTGTCTCTGCTAATCAAAAAGTCCTGCTGTTGTGACCCTGTGAGCCTTGCATTGACTACACCACTGAGTGAGCATAGTCTCCTTCCTGGTCTCTCCTTCCCACAGAGCAGGTAGCCATGGGCACAATTGCTGGTTTTCTGGCAAGGTTACTTAGGTACCCATAGTACAGGTTCTAGAAAACTTTCTCATTGATATATCCCCTAGCCCTTATTCTCTCTGTCCTCATAGATGCTTTGATTCCCCAGTGCCATAAGCATTGTCAAAATTGTCATCCTTTTCCTCATATCAATACAATACTTTAGCAGTGAGCTGAATAAAAGAGTGTAATATCTCCCTTCCTCTCCCTGCTCATTGCTAAACAAAAGCTTTCTAGCAGCTCTGCTGGTTTCATTGAACACCAAAGTACATACCCAAGAGAAGCTGGACACAGACAATGGGCTAATGGCATTGGATAATCCCAACTGGATTAGAGCCATTGAATCATGTGCTGAATAGGAAATGCAATACTTACGTAAGTCCTGTTGATTTAATTGGTCTGCTCTAGTTGAAATTTGCGATTGAATTCAGAACAATATTTTGCAAGGGAATTGAAGTGGTATCAGAGGGCTGGGGTCTACAACAAAACATGAGGCAATAAAATAATTATATACAAAAGTAAACACAGGTGTAAGCACATCATATTTGAAAATGCACACCAACTGTGTTAAAATAGAACAACAAAATATAATTAATTACAGATAAATACCGCTTAATGGAATAATTTTAAAATTTGCTACAAAACACTGCAATTTAAATAAATAAAATATATACATTTCTATTAAAACCATGCAGCCTTATTACTAATACAGTATTTTTGTTAGTGCTACCACTCCTGAAGCTATGATTCCCCATATGATACCTCAGATGTTTGAACCAAAGCAAATCCTTAAACTATTAATATTAGTGTCTCACAGGCCCTTTCCGCACGAGGCTGGTAAATCGGTTCGTGCTGTTTCTTACCAGATTTTCTGGGCTCGAAACAAGGCAGACTTTCCCTCATTTCCTTCCACACAGCTACTGCGTATGTTCCATTCTGATTCGGGGGAGTGCGAGTTCACGAATCCACACTGCCTCCGCCGTGGCCACTCCCACTACTCCCCTCTCTGTTGGCTGTGATTGGGCCCTTTTTTTTTTTTTTTGCATGATTTAGTACGTCATTGCATATGTACGTAAGTCCATACTACCCCCTGGACCCTCCCATGAGCCCTCCCCTGACCACCAATTCACATTGGCGCGAATGTATGTGTCTGCACCACTGTGAAAGTGTGAATTGGATCGATCTGGAAAACTGGAAAACCAATTTCTTCCCGTTTTCAAATAGCGCACTTTACCACCACATAGGGGCGCATTTAGTCAGAATTACATGAGGAACGAAGGTAAATAAACCAAACCTAGTCCGCTCCAATGTGCAGAAGACCTCCGTGGTAAGACGCATTGGCCCGCCTTAATAACTGCTTGCGGAAAGGGCCACAGTCCTTCAAGTTTTGGTGGCAGAGAAGGGAAAAAAGACTTCATGACCTCCTCTGTTACTCTATTTTCAGTTTCTCCTTACCGATTTATTAGATACCATTCCTAAAGGCTAGGGCTGTGATCTACATGATCTGGCTCACTCTTATATCAATATAATCTCCTGATCAAACTGGTGTTTCAGGTTTTTGAACTGTTACAGAGCCTGCCAAACCTATTATATCTGAGGTGGTATATAGATAGATAGATAGATAATTATTAATTTATATATGTGTGTGTGTGTGTGTTTGTGTGTATGTGTGTATGTATGTATATGCATGCGCATATATATATATATATATATATATATATATATATATATATATATCTGTACTTCTCTCTCAGTCTTTCTGAAAAGTAGATCTGAGTTGGTCTCTTATAAACCCCTTCCAACCGCTTTTTCCCTTTCCCCCACAATTTAGATTACGAGTAACCTGAATTTTGGCAGATTCATCTTTTCACCTGGTTCCACAACTGCCAGAGGAAAAGCACTGCATGGCAAAGTTTGTCCTCCCATGTAAATTGCAAAGACATAAGCAGAAAACTTAATGGAAAATTCAAGCATTTGATGCATTATGCTACTAGATGTTTGGCCCACTGCACATAATACTGTAAGCAGGAGAAGTAGGAGATGTTCTTGCCAACAAATTTGGAAAAACAAAAAACACATACACAGTAGATGCATTAGGAAAACGTTCCCTTTACTAGAATTCATATGAAGAACATGATTTTGTGAGCTTATTCCAGCTAACCCTTTTAAGCTTCCTTTGTGATTAATGGCTTCCAGTTTATTTCAGAATCAATTTGCAAATAGTTCACCCTGAATAACCTCTGGTATAATTCTTTTGTCAAAAAGTGTGGAGAGAAAGGTGATTACCTAGTCACACAGATGGTCATGATAAAATATGACTTGTAACCTGGAATTACATCCAAGAGACATGACTGGGTTGTATCATTCAAAAGTGTTATTCTTTGCGTGTCTCCCAGTCCATGTTAAGTGTTGTACATAGGAATAAGCAGGGTTTTTTTGTTTTGTTTTTTTCAGTTTTATCTCACTGCTCTGCTATCATGGGTTAGGGACTCACTTTCACCTCCTTTGTCTTTTGATTTAGTCGATGGAATTTCTAGCTATTTCCGAGAATGGGTGCTTTACAATTCTGACTTCTTTAGTACATAATAATTTTTTTTTAGTCACTCCATGTAAGCCACACACATGAGTGATCATGTGTATTGAAAAATGCAATCTAAAGAAAATAATCTGTGATCTCACACATGAACATGTTTTCATACTAGAATGACAGGTGAGTCAAGGTGTTTTGGCTCCAGCATTTGAAGGCCTCTTAGTGGGTTCCTCTGGTTTGTAAGAGACAGGACATCCAAACTATAAATTCTTAGGTCTCCCTGTATCCTCTGTTCAAAGTAAACATTGATAACACTGTTGCATGGTGTCTCTGGGCCTTGGAAATGAACAAACTTACTACTCTTTGGAACTCTATTGAGGAAACTTTCATCCTCCAGATGTTGCTGGACTGCTGGACTCTCATCCAAACTATCATGGCTAATGGTAAGTGATGCTGGAAGTTGCAATCGAGCAACGATCCTTCCACACCTTTGTTATCCCTAATGTATCTCTATTTAGTATCTAACAAACACCTTACCCAACAGAGCATCACAGTTAAGATGGAGATGTCCATTTAGGACCATCTGTGGAATAAAGTTTCTAGGAACTGTGTTGATTGCCTCTGATATTCATCTGAAGGATACATCTGTTTTTCTGGACATGATAGTTATACAGAAAGTACAGCTGGCCCTCCACATCCATGGATTCTGCATCCACTGGCCCTTTCTGCAGGACACCGTCATCCTGCATTGTGGATAGGAGAAGGACGGGACCCAGATGACACTTATGCATGATGTCGTCCATATCCCATCATTCTCCAATTACTGACGAGTTTTACCCATCAATGACCAACGATCACGCAGCGCTCCCACCACCCTCCTGCACTTACCTGACCTGTGGAGGCTCAGGAAGCAAGATGGCCACACTTCCTCCCCTAGCGCAGCCTGGGACAGTGCCCGCCTGCACTGTAGAAGGAAGAAGCATGGCCATTGCGCCTTCTCCATTCCTGCAGTGCAGAGGGGAGCACTCCTGTCACATTCCCCTCCAGGGAGAGGCTCTACCAGGATCCCCACAAGATGCCACCAGGATCTGGTAACCTACAGAAAGGGCCATGGATTCAATCAACCACAGCTTGAAAATATTCAAATAAAATTTCCAAAAAGCAAACTTTGATTTTGCCTTTTCATCTAAGGGATGCCATTTTACTACACCATTGTATTTAATAGAATATGAGCATCCACAAATTTTGGTATCCATAGCAGGTGGGTCTTGGAACCAAACCCTAGCACATACCTAGGGCTTGTTGTACTGCTTCTGGCAAAACTGGTGAATCTCATAATATCACTTGGAATCACAATGTTATGGTTTCAAATACTGCCATTCAGCTCTGTTTATTTTTCTTTTTAAAGCAGAATTTCTCACATTCAGAGATTCCAGTCTTAAAATGTCAGAAGATTTTAGAAGTTGTAGGTAGAATATACCAAGACCAAGACCACATGGAACCACAAACAATCAAAACGGGAAAGGATACACTAATCTGCTCTTCCACATGAATACATTCTTGCCACATTCCCAAAATGTATACACAGTATTTCAATTTGTTCACATGTAAAAAAGTAAAAATAAAATCCTGGTGACTTTGGGCTGGAAATATAGCTTGATTTAGTGACAGTTAATTAGTACATTAATGCTGTTCCGTGACCAAAGTCAGCTCATTTCTAAGGGGGGAGAAATTCATGAAAGAATGTCATAACCAAGCTGATTTAAACATGGAATTGGAGTGGTGTTAACAAAAGGAGTGCCAGAATTCATTGCAAATGTGTCATGTTATTTTATTTTAAGAACCCACATGCCTGTGCATGAGTCCTTGATTTCCAGCAAATTTATTCCGTTTGTCTAGGGGTGAGACATGTCTCTGGATAACTGCCCCTCTTTGTTTGATTTTTTACTTACATGACATTTGATTTCATCATTGAATTTGAGCAGAGAACCTATATGACTCTTGAAGCTGCAAACCCATTTGCTGAATATAACAGGTAGGCCAGGGGGTGTCCTTTCTTTCTATCTTTCTCTACTCATATATATACCCAGCCAGGTTTTTCAGGCAGTAGCTGCCATGACAGAGGAAGCTGGTGAATTAAACTCAATAAAGATCAGGTCTTAACCAAGAGAATTATTGGGACAATAATGCATTTCAACAGCAGAGTAATTCCCTGGGGACTACTTAGATTTCATTTTATTAATTTCAGGAGAGCAACCCCCTTCCTAATCAAGAATGTCAAACCTTTAGTTCCTTTATTCTCCGGTTATATAATTGTGTCTGCTGAGAACACAGTTTCCATAGGCTTTTCCTCATTCAAGGAGCATAGATCCCACTATTTCTCTTCCTTCATGCTGGCATTGAATATTTCCTGCAAGAGAGAACGTGCTGGTTTCACAACACAGAACTGGATCAAGATCCCATGGCAGGGATGTTGTTTTTCACTAATTCTGTTCTTGAAGGAGGGGATGACCAATTTTAGCAACTTTCTTCCCACTGTGAGAAAGTCTTTGAAAACTGCACAATTTCCAAAGATTATTCACAGTTCAGGACTTGTCCTGTGCAAAGTGTGCAATTTTTCTGCAGAATACAGCATTTTCTACTAAAGCAATATTTCTGCAAAGAAAATAGTATTTCTACTTCCTGTAGGTTAAATTGCTATTTTCAGTGGGCCCCTCTCCATTAAAGTGGAGTAAGTCCTGAACTTCAGCATTCATATCAGGATTCTCCTCATCAGGGTTTGCTAATATTTCAAAGGCACAGTTTCAGCCATTTTTTAAATATGTTCAAATTCTTTTCATCCCTATGCCACACTGCAAGCGTATTATCATTCATAGTGGTTGTGGTTTACCATGTTCACAATTCAAAGGTGCAGGCAGCACTGTATTTAAATTCTCCATTGGTAAACCTGCGCAGACTCCAGTTTTGTTTTGTTTTGTTTTTTTAGGCTATGCTGGGTAGGAGATTCTAGAACCTGTAGTCTCTCCAAAATAATATGTCCATGCCTTGGGCTAGTCATTATGTTCTCACTCTCTCCCCAAGTGTATAATAAATGCATGAATGAGAAGGTCTGAACAGACGGTTGATCTCATTCATCACAGCCCAAATAATTCTATTACTACTAAAATCACTGTTTGGGGAAAGATTTCATGGAATGAATTTGTGCCTCAGCCACTCCCAAATTAGAGGTAAAGAATCAGTTTGGAGATACTTTGGCTAACCCTTTGGCTGGAGGTTACAAAATCTTACCCCGCAGCCGTTCCGTGCCACAATAAACCTGGTGGTCTTTAAGGAGCTTACAAAAATATTAAAAATCCTTACTGTAACATCCTTATGTGGCTGCTCCTCAGAAACTGGGAAGGCGACCTTAAATTAGTGTCAGCAAATATGTCCTTTGGGGGCAGGGTTTGCTATAAAAGGAATCATCTATACATTAGCATACATAAAATATGGTCGTGTATCTGTGCACTCGTGTGTTTTTCACAGAAAAAAACAAGAAAAGTCACTTTTATAATATAATGGAGGTGTCATGCATCTTGTTTGCTTTACTGTTTTTATTTTTGGTCACAAGATAAAATGAAGATCTGTGATGTCCTATGAATTGCATTTTGTTCTAGTGTACCATAACCTCTGTATGCGAACAATAACAAAGGGGTTGTTGTTGCTGGAAAAAAGACCACACCTGAAAACCTTTGACAAAGCAATTGCTGACATCCTTTTGGATTGCGCCTGGGCATCATGTGTCCCTCAAGATGTTTGCAGATGCAATTCCTATCAGCCTGACTACCCTGGCAATGATGAGACTTAATGGAGACAGTTGTTCATCATCCCTTTGTGGGACAAAGGTTTCCTTCCCTTGTTTTAGACTATTGTACCCTAGCAAGATCTTCGGATGCTAAGTCCTGTTATTCATTCCATCTGGAGTAGGTCTATCCAATCATTAAGATTTACTTACATGTTGGCTCAACATTCATCAGTGGGTTCAATGGGCGTACTCCAGTTGAAAATATACAATTGGATTCAGGCCTGGAACAGTTGACCTGGTCACCAAGGAACAATGAAAGAATTTGATATGAATGTATGGTCCTGCAGTGCGTCAGAGATTGTGGTTGCAATCAAGCACAATTGCATATGCAGAATATGAAATACGTGCCATGATCATTGAGCAGTTACAGTGGCATTTGATGGATGTGGAACATCCCATGGTGCAAGAAACAATGATCTCTGACAGCAGTGTTTACAGAGAACTCTCCAGTTCTTATCTGCAAAGTACCTCTTCTTTCTGACAAGGAAAACAAACAAGACCTGAAAGAGTGCTTGGGAACTACTTACAAGGGAAAGGCCAGCCTGTGGTTCATACTGCAGTTAATGCAGATTCTCTCATCATGGAGGGAAAAAAATACTTTAATCTTGGTAGAAGACAGTGAGTCCTACTTTGGAATCCTGCTACATGAAACTGTTTGGTTAAATCTGCCACATACAGTAGAGGGGAATCCGTAATATTCAAACTATTCAAGGATCAATAGGCTAGAATCATGCAGGATTTCCCCTCTTTGTATGGAGTGTAAGATATGACAGGATCAGGGCTTTGAGAAGCAAGCATTTTTATTTATTTATTTATTTCATCTCTGAAAATCTGAAATATTAAGCACTTTGGCATCTGTAGTCAAACATCTGCCTTTTTTATGAGAAATTTTCATATACCTCTCTCTGTTCAACATAAGCAGTTGATCACAACTTAAAATGCTTCATAAAAGTATACACCTACTCTGTGGGCACAACAGGTGTGCTATTGACAATATATATGAATCAAGAAAACCTGAGAGAAATCCTCTTTTTTAAAAAAAATCAGCTTACTTTAAAAAAAAAACAGGAACAAACAGTATTCTTTACAAGATAATGAAATACTGCATAAAAGCACAGTCTGTATACAAATAAATAAATAAATAATAGCCTTAGAAGTAACAAGCAAAAAAAAGCATTTCAAAAGCTTTCTAAAACTACTCAAGGATTCTAAGGCACTTGCCTTTCAAACATCAAAAGCTCTCTCTTATCCACCCTATCTTTCTGAGCTGTCCCAAAGGGGAAGTGAAGAAGCCAAGCGAGGAGCTGGTGGTAACTGCCTGACTCACAAACCGGGAGGTACTGGTGGAACAACCTGCTGCCTGCTGCTGCCTGAATTTCCTCTATTTTTATATAGAGGAAATTCTGGATCTTTATATGGCTACATATAATCACCGATTTTAAATGAAAACTATCTTTTAAACAGAGCTTGTTGGAGTTTAAAGTTATAGCTTCAAGCAGAAATGTTTTGAAGTGGGAGAGCTACCACCAGCAGCTCAGCAGGCATCCAAGCCTGTTGGAGTACGGCCAGGGGAGCAGAGCCTACTCACAGCGGAAGGCATTCCTGTACCATCTTGACCTCTTCTACACATTAATGTTCAGGAGGTTAAGATTGCGCTCCTGCCTGAACTGTGTGTCCAATGTCAGCACCTGATCCATTTTCCAAGCCACCTCCATATGAAATTCAGTGGTATTGCTAAAGAGGACTCAGTATTATCTAGCTGAGGTTGTAAGCATAATGTAGCTTAGAAGTGCAATCTGATGTGAAAACTATGAAATTACATTGAAATATATTTCTTCTGGTGCATTTCTGGGCATATTATTATGGTTATGATTTACAAAGCCCTATATTGCTTGGCTGCAGACGGCCTGGAACACCGTCTCTCTCTGTATGATCCTGCCCAAGTTTTGATGTTCTGAGGGGAGGGCTTTCTCTCGGTCCCACCACTACCACAGACAAATTTGTTAAGGAGATGTGAGAGGGCCTTCTCCGTGGCTGTTCCCAGACGAGAAGCCTAGCCTGTCCCTTCTCTACTTTCCTTCTGTTAGCGGGCAAATACTTGTTTTGGCTATGAGTGAGTTGCTTCAGAAGGGTATTTAATGGGTGAGATCTGGATGCAGCGCCTTTATCCTCATTGTTACAAGAGCTTGTAAACTGTTTTAAGTAAGTGCTGTTTTTAATAGTTTAGTTATTTAATGGTTCAATTTTTTTGTTTACATATGTTTTAGCTGTTGTCTGTGTTCCCCATATGCTTTTTAGCTGCATTTTCAAACCTATTCTCTAAGCTACCTTGGGTCCCACATTGGGAGAAAGGTGTGGTCTAAATTAAATAAATAAAAATAAAACAATAAAGTTCTCACTCATGTTCTATATGCAGACACTTGAAACATGTATCTGTATGCATATATATAGATAGATATTTAAGATTTTAATATTTTCTTATATCCCAAGGCAGAAATAAATAAATATAGATACCATGGGTATTATTTGCAGTTATGGCTCTCTTTTATCTATTGTACTACAAGGCATCTTACAGAGATTAAGAATGGCAATAAACTTCTGAAGTCTCGAATCCTTGATGAATAAGATAGCTATTCCTTTTGAAAATAGGCCCCATGACTTAACACTGGCTATGACCTCTTTCAGTGTAACTTTTCCTTTACAATTAGGCAGGCCTGAAAGATCTCTAAATACTGTACAAAAACTGACTGGTTGTATTCTCTAAAAAAGAAAAATAGAAATGCCAGTAGTATGATGAAAGCAAGGAAAACAAGAAAAGGGAAGTGTCTCCAGATTAACCTATGCATGGCTTACCCTTGTAAGAACCTCCATGTGATACTTCGAATCGTAAAATAAAGCTACTCAGAATTTATTATTTGAGAATCTGTCTTTCTGTAATTACAGCTAATTTAGGTTAATGTTGAATTTTAATGATTACCAAATTATTAGTTTACTGGGCTTCCTTAGTGAATTTTAAGTCATTTGAAGTCAGTGGAAAATGAAAATATTTAATTCATTGAGTCTCTGTCAACCTGAACACAACAGCCATTTGTTTCCAGAACTGAGGGAAATGTAATTTAGTCTAAACATATTGAAATGTGGATATTAAAATTTCAGTCTTCAGCACAGAGCAAGATTCCTTTTTAAATGCACAGAAATCAATCAGGAATCCAAGAGATCCTTTCTGCCTTTTTTATTGAGGGAACAGGAGAAGGGAAGCAACAGTAATTCTATGAAAATGTGTTGTATGATAAAAGAAAGATATTTGCATATTGACAACACACACCGGGAATAATCAAACTGTACAGAGAGGGTAGTGGCACAGTTAATTAGAAGTACATGTTACTGAATTATTTACATGGAGTCTGAAAGGGCACCTATCAACAGTGCAGGCTTCTGTTGAGTCCAGGTGAGTCCAGACCACCTCTTCCACAATGTCAGCTGGCTTAGATATAATAGGGAACTATAGCTAAGTCTTACTTAGGTACTGTTGATGTGCAACCTGAAGTTCCCTGATGACCTTTAGCCTCATGCAGATGTTAAAAAAGATTAGGACAATACTTTGCCCATTAGCTTCCCTCAGCACAGTTACCACAGCCTGCAACAGAATACTCCAGTGCCCTGTCTTGTACCAAACCTGCAGGTAGGAACAGAACCACTATAAGATACTGTCCCCACTGCAAACTCACAGAGCTGATCCAGGAAGACACCATGGTCAGTGGTGTTAAAAGCTGCTGAGAGACCAAAACAGGAGTAATAGGTCGCACTCCCCCACCCTTTTCTCCATGAAGGTCATTCATCAGGACAACCAACTCCAATTCCATCTCAGTACCAGGCCTAATGGGTCTAGATTGGGTTAGGAATTATGCAATCCCTGAGTTGTTATTGAACTGAAGGTCCCTGCAGCCATCAACACCATCACCAATAGTGCATACTGCTAGGAACTGCAGTCTAGTAAATTGTGGAAGGCCACTTGATTCCCATCGCTGGCCAGATGATCCATATCCTCCTGATCCAGCTTGGGGCATGATGGAATTCTACAAAGCAGTTGCCATGAATGGCACCAATATTGAGAAGGAACTTCTATGCAGGGAAATGGGTGATGCGGGATGGCCAAAATATTACACAACCCATGTGGATGAATATCAAACCCAGCTTTCTAGCAGCAAAACAAAGAGACAGAGAGAGAAGCTCAATGTCAATGACTGAGGGAGCACAAGCAGAACGGGGCATCTTAGGTCCTTTCCACACCAATCTTCCCAATCCACCATGGGGATGGGAGAAGGACAGAACTGCAACGACCCTACTGCATGACATTGTTGTTGTCTTGTCCTTCTCCCATCCCCAGGCAGTGCAATCACGGATCAAATCATTGATGGGTTTTCCCTGTCGATGATCCACAATTGTGCCACCATTGTGGACTTACCTGTCCTGTGGGAAGCACAATGGCTGGGCTTCCTGCCCCAGTGCAACCTGAGGAGGTATCCAACTGCAGAAGGGAGAGGCATGGCCATTGCGCTCCCTTCTGCAGGGAGCCAGCCGATGCAGAGGAGAGTGCTCCTGGCATGCTCCCCTCCAGGCAGAGCCGATGCTTGGATACCCACCAGATGTCCTCACAAAACGGTAGGGTGCAGAAAGGGCCTCAGAATGATTTATTTGTTTATCACTAAGGTGTTTATTATGGAGCAAAAAGCAGGACAGAAATATTTAAAATAAGCAATTTTAGCCATTCTGATGCAGCAGGCAAAATTTTGGACTCTGGACAATCAGTCCTCTCCTTTTAGTCAGAAGTCAGATGTGGTATCTCTTTTCATCTTGTCCTATAAAATGCTCCCTATCTCATTAGAGATGTAGGAATCAGTGGATAATTTTTAAATCTATGCCATCTTCAGAAACATTCATATATAAGAGTGTTCTGTTCCATTTCCACCTCAATCTGTGGTTTAAAATAAAATTTAAAAAAACAGCCAAATGTGCATTATTTTTATTGTGCCCCCTACCCTCCCCCCAAACAGGCACTTTTCTACACATTTTGATTTCGTTTTGAATTGAGAATTGTGCTTGAAAAATTCAGAGAAATGCAAAATAGGAAGAATACTTGTGTCTTCACCTACAAATTAGTCCAGGAATGCAGACTATGTCAACTCATGTATAAATGTAGGCCAAAAAAATTCTTTCAGTAACTCTTCTACTTTTTCACTGTAGTTACCAATTTTCAAACCCCCCCCCCCTTTTGCCATGCATGCATATACATATCATAAATTAATTTTGACTTTATTGCAGTGTTAGTGTCATGGCTTCTTCCCAAAGAATTCTGGGAATGATGAGTTTTTAAGGTGCTGATACAGTAAGAGATTGTTTGACCTCTCCCTCTCTACTTTTGGAACAGAACTGTTGTTCCCTTAGGGGAAAGAACAGCTTTTAAACCAGTTAAGTTTTATAATGATACTCTACCTCATCTTCATCTTTCTCCTACTGAAGTATTGACATTAAAAAAAAAAATCAGAGCATTGCACCAGTGTGGCCTTGGGTTAAAGTGTGATCTGGCTATGCATGGAGCTGCTAAGGATTTCCATTTGTTTTTCATTTTTATGTGAACTAACCTAAATCCAACCCCAAGATGTCTGGAGGGGCAGAAAGAAGGGAAATTAAATAAGTTAATCACACTTCTCAGACCAATTCCTGGATCCCAGAACATAGTTATCCTCCAAAATGTGCACTTCTACAGTTCTCAGCTCAAGAGAGAGACTGCATTAAGTGTGGGTGTCATTCTGCAGTAGAAAGTATGTATCTGCAATATATTGTTTACTCACACAGCAAATCAGATTTCTGTCCTCTTAACAATGAAGGATCCTTCTGGACCTCATAGGAAGCTCATTAATCGCGACAATATCTGCTATTTGGTCTGTAAGTAGGAATAGGCAATGGAACAAGATTTGTGGTAAGCAATGTTAATCTGTAAAAGTTAACAGGATATTAACATTGGGAAGATCTAGTCGTGTTTCTGGGTGTGGTCTAAAGAAAGAACCACTGAGATGTTTGTGTGTAATTCATTTCAGAGAATTGGATCCATTCCTCTCTTCCCATCACTTCCTAAATTTGCATTGCCTATGAAGAGCTTGCAAATGTTATGTTTTATTGGACTACATCATCCCCAGAGATGCTGGCAGTTGGACTCAAAACAGCACTCCCCCTGTCCCTGCAAGCTCCCTGCCTGTATTCATACCATCTCTTCCACATCTTGAGCACTTGGGGCTTTATCCTGACCAGCCATCCTAAATCCTTTCTGCTCTGCCACCCCGGCTTGCTTATTAACTTGCTGCTGGCTTGGAAGCAAATCTCACAAAGTTTAAATGGGTTTTATTGCTAAATAAGTGTTTATAGGATTGTAGCTTTCAGAAGTCAAATGAAGCTATCACTCCAGGCAAGCCTCAACTACCTGTCTCATTGCACCTTTCAGTCTTTTGTCTCGAATGGAGGGAAAGTAAAAGGCTTAGAGAGCTGCAATTAACAACTCTGCCTGAATGAAAATTCAAAGAGTTGAACTGGTATTATGCCTTCTTAGGTCATCATCACAATACTCTGTAACTAGCTGCTGGTTGATGTCTTTGTATTTTTTGGGCTTGATGACATGAGTGCTTTTTCTAATTAGACTACTATATTCCTGAAGCATTTAAAAGTTTAGATTTAACTCTAAGGAACAGTTCTTTCTCCTTCTCTCCCTTTCTCTTTTACAGAGAGCTCATTATCTTTTCATTCCCTTTGATGGAGTAATCTGTGTGACTTGAAAGATTGTGTAATTTGGCATCATTAGAACTTAGTACAATAAAGCTGGCATGATTGTCTGTCGTTCTGTTACTCCTGGCACCACTGCAGGAGCAACTGTTGGTCTCCCTCTCCATGTCTGATCTTCTTATTGTCGTCTCCAACTCGTTTTCCCCCTCTTACTTTCTTGTCTATGAAGTATTGCTTCCTATCACCACTTCGAAGCCAGTTGTTCCTCTTTAACTAAGCTTCCCTGTATTATCATTTTCCTGCCATGTGCATATTTGCTGCTGCATAGATTGCAAACTCACTATGTTGGATCCAGTGAATCCCGCTTCAGAGAAGAAACTTATACAGAGGAGAAACGCCGATTCTTCCATTGCTTCCCCCTCCGTTTAAAATAGGGATGGGATGAATCCAGAATTTTCTGAATCTGAATCCGAATCCCTGGAAGTTTCTGGGAATCCATGAATCTCACGAATCTCAAATCTTTCAAATCCTTTTTTTAAAAAGGGTTTAAAAAGCAAGGGAAAGAAGAATAATCTTGGGCAAGACACGTTCTCTCAGCCTTAGCAAAAGCCTAAGCAAAGGCAAACCTCTCTCTGAAGAAATCTGGCCAGGACAATTGTCACAGTTTTGCCTCAGGATCTTCCCAGACTGAAAATGTCATGAAGGCCCTTTGTACACAGGCAGGAAAATGTGGATTAATCCCATATTTTCCTGCCTGTGTAAACAGGACCACTATGGTACAGAGATAATCCAGGTCAAAACTGGCTTTTCTTTGCATAGCTCCTTCTGGCATCCTGGGGTTTGTAGTTTGATGATGCATCAGCACACTTTGGCAGAGAAGGCTGTGACACTTTGTGAAACTAGAAACCCCAGAATTATGTCTGAAAGAGCTTTGCAAGTGAGTTATGCAAAGGAATGTTTCAGCTGTCCTTGAAATCTCAAGCCTGTAGCTTCGAGTCAAGTGCTGAACTTAAATATGAAATGTTCGATTTAAATATCTTAGAATACAACCCTAGATGTAATTTGTGAAATTGTTAGCAAAGGCCATTATTACTCCTAGGGAAGAATTCACCTACTTGTCATCTCCCCTTGTGTGTCTAGTTTGCCAAATTTTCAAGCGTCCTGGTCTCCCAAGTTTTCAGGTGTCCTGATCTCCCAGGTTTTCAGGCATCCTGGTCTCCAATAAACTGTTTGGGTAGTGGATTCAAAAGATTCGGTTTGCCTATTTTGTCACAAGGATTCAGATTCCCGAATCTCAAATCCCTGCCGAGGATTCAAGGATTTGAGGATTCGGTTGGCCCACCCCTAATTTAAAACATCCTGATCTCAGATCTCCATGCAAACCCTGCAACTATCTCAATTTAGCAAGGGCAGTCCCAGTCAATCCTCTGTCTTTCCACCTTCAGTTGCCTTAAAAATCTCTCGGTTTCTGTCTTTCCCACCCCGCACTTTCCCCCTTTGTCCTCAGCTTACTTCAGAATCTCACCCTTACCAGTAGGCTCAGGAATAGCAAATTGCTACAACCTCTCTTAGTTTGTCTGTTCTTCCTCATTAATATCATTAAATATCATTAATATTTTTTCCATCTTAACTAAATGCTGACATTGCTTAGCCACATGTGCCTCAGTTTTCATCTCTGAAATGTTGGAGGGTATGTCCCTGACACCCAGCTTCAGGGACAAAACAAGGGGTGCAGTCATGGGAAGGAGATTTTAGTCTTGTTTGTAGTCCCAACAAGCGGACCCACTGAATCGACTGCTCAATGGTGTCAACACTTAGGCCCTTACTGCACGGCATTTGCCATGCGAAAGGACTCCTGGAGCATCACGCGATTGGGAGGAGCGATCTGCACAATGCGCTCACAATCGCATGATGATTTTTCGTTTTTGGCTGGAAGCCGAAAATGGTGCACGATCGCGCATTGCTCCCAGGCCCCGCGTGCACTTACTTGGTGTGCGGAGCCTCCAGAGCCACACTGGTTGCGCTTCCTGCCCCAGCGCAGCCTGGGAAACTCTCAGGCCGTGCTGCGGAAGGAAGAGGCAGGGCTCTCACGTGAGCAGGCAGCTCGTGCAGAGCTGAAGCAGCAGGGATGCTAGAGCCTCTTGCCGGAGGCTGCTTGCATGATCCCTGCACCCCAGTGCCAGAAAAAGATAAGGTGTGGAAAGGGCTTTAGTGTCAATCTAATTGATTCAGTTCCTCTAGTTGAGATTAAGGCCATTTCCACATTACACTGTTATAGAGCTATTATTCCACTTTCAACATCCCATGGAATTCTGGGGTTTGTAGTTTACTGAGGCCAAAGAGAATTTAAATTCCCCAGGATTCCATTGGATGTTAAAGTGAAATAATATCACTATAACAGTATAGTGTGGAAATGGCCTAAGAATTGGATCCAAGGCTATCTATATATTGTTCCCCAACCCTGTCTTTTGGCTCTGAAGGTAATCTTGAGATGGGTGCAAATGGTGCATCCAGTGACCTCTAAAACAAGAGGGGAAGGTTTAGCAGGCTTTCCTGGTGATCATTGAATGGGGCTCTCTTGTCCTGCATAGTTCCTTATCCTTTTGACAGAAGGAAAATGAGGAAATGTGTAAATCATCAAATAGATGTCAGTTTCCTGATATGTGGGTAATAACTTTGGGAAGAATTCTTCGTTGCATGCTTGATGTGAATATCCACTTCTTTCCTTGTCTCCTTGAACTCAAGCGCGCACACATTGGGCCCAGTGCATGTCAGCTGACTAATGGATTTTTGCAATTAGAAACCAGCCTTTTGTCTTTGCCACTCAGGGTGATTTTCCTCTTAATGTACAGGAATAACCTCACACTGAACTCTTGCCACAAATTAGCAATGGAACAAACTTTGGTTTCTTCAGGAGTTGGAAAGTTTGAGTGGATACGTCCATAATCAAGGTTTCCCTTATGCTGTTTTAAACGTGCCCATTATTATAGCAATGCCTGCTTGAAAGCCTTGAGACACCATTACCCCATTAGGGAAAAATTAACATATTTCAGCTGATAAGCTTCAGGCACATGCAGACTAACGGTGGAGGCAATTGCAGGAGGGTGGAGAGCAAAAAAGAAACCTGCAGTAATGCCGATGTTGAACTTTCTTCAAGCCTTTCTCTCATTAAAGGTGACTTGCCTCATAGAGGAAAAATATAAAGAGAGAAACCATAATTAAAGTGCCACATTAACTTGTCCTAACTGTGGTGAAGTTGACATTAAATATACATTAGCAGCATTACAAGTTCTTTCAGACTTTTTATTAACCAAAGTGAGAAGGAGTTATTTCTGTAAGATCACAAGTTGCCAAGCTGTAGATTATCCATGGGTCCTTAATATTGATTTTATTCAGCATTAAACAACAAGCAAAATACACACACCAAGAATGTCATAGCTTCATTTTTTAAAAAAAAAAAGTCTTAAAGTAATATTTTAATCGGATTTATTAATTAATTGGATTTTTGTATCTCATATTGTTTTTACCATTTTAACTTGTACTAAAAGCTGTCTTGAGTCCCGTTTTGCAAGAAAAGAGGGATATAAATCAAAAAGATAAATAAAAATAAAGACATAGTAGTGAATGAAAACTCAAAACAGTGTTTATGAATGTTTATAGCAAGTTACTATAACTTACTCAAAGTAAGCTCCACTGAACTCAACAGGATTGACTTCTGAATAGATGTGTGCAAGCTTGCCCTCTTGGGGCCCTATCACACTTCACTGTTATAGCGCTATTATTCCACTTTAATTCATGATATAGAATCATGGGATTTGCAGTTTAGAGAGGAGCATTTAGAATTCTCAACCAGAGAGCCTTTGGGCCTCACTAAACTACAAACCCCAGAATTCCATAGAATGTTGAAAGTGAAATAATAGCACTATAACAGTGTAGTGTGGAAATGGCCTTAGTGTTGACTCACCATTGAACAGCTGATTCAATGGGTCTGCCTGTTGAATGTTGCTATGGCATGGAATAATAGTGCTATAACAGTGTAGTGTGATAGGACCCTTGGTGTGGGCTTGTGAGAATAAGGGAGAAAAGGGAAGAGATGCCAGTGATCCACAAGCTAGAATTTAAGACATGACAAATGCATGCTATTTTGGGGGGAGGTTGTTTTGTTTTGTCTTAACCAGTCTAACTGTCATGGTTTCTCCATAAAAGTGTCCAGGAATCAGAAGTCTGGTAAAGTTTGCTGAAAGGCCTCTTAGAGATATCAGGTTATGACAGTACTTGGAGAACTTACTTTGAGGATTAAACTCCTAGAACTGCCCCTATCACCACTACAGTGTCCCGTGCTGGGGCTGATTTAAGGTTGCCAGATCTCAGTGCCTGGGCCTGAGTCTCAGAACCCAGTGCCTCTTGTCCAGTCTTCATGAAAGATGGAGGAATCTCAGGAAAACAGTACTGGCATGCCCTGTGCAAGTTTTGGTTGATGCTTGGGGTATCATGGTTAATAACACCACAGGGGGCTGCCCCTTTTCCCATTACTAGGGCCAGTCTCCATCACAAGCAGTTGTCTTCCCTAAATCTCTAATTCTTGCCCTGACATTTCAGGAACTGAGGTAGTTCTGGCCTGGCAACCCTAGATTGATTCTACTTAAATCATGATTTAAATAGCTTCTCTAATTATTTAAATCACAGTTTAGAGCACTACTGAGGAAGATTCCATTTAATCATCATTTTTTAGTAGAAGCACATTATTGTTTAATATAATTTTAATACATATTCAGAGGTTTTATTAGAAGATAGCTACAGACTGAGCAATTATTCTGCATTGTTTTCAGGTTAATTTTAATTTTGTCAAAAGTGGAATGATAATCTTGTCATTTTAGTTCTAAAGAAAAAAAATGTGAATTCACTCAGGAGATGAACCAGCTCCAACTCTTCAATTAATCATGATATTTTTGTCATGATGTGCCAGAATCACTACTCACAAACAGACTTTTAAATTGTACTGATAAGATTGTTTATCCTTCTGATCAGTTTTCTTCTTTAACAGACAGGAACATTAACAAAGGGTGCACGTGGATATTTGAATGGTTAACTACTTCCATTTTTAGATAAAGTTCTTTTCAAAAACAAAATGTAAGCGTTGTTAATCAAGTCAGCATCAGAAATGTAAAATATTGCAAAGATAAAGTTTCTAGAGATAATGCTGTGGTTTAAGCCAAACATTATTTTTAAGTTCTTACATTTGGATTTAGAGAATATATTTTCCTAATTCTCAGTTCATTGGCCTTCACTGTTTATGAGTTTAGCAAGGGACAAGGCAGATTGAGAGAAGGGGGGGGGGGAGAGAGAGAGAGAGAGAGAGAGAGAGAGATCAAGTGATGTACATTAATAGGACTGATCAATAAACTTCTGTTAATATATTAATATAATATAGTTGGAAGTCACATAGATAGTATTTAGTGCAACATTTTGTTTTTAAAAAAGCAATTTAAATTATATTAAATTATAAACATTATATTAAATTATAAATTATAATTATGAATTATAAAACATTTTTTAAAATCTACATGTGGTGTTGTCTAGCTAGGGACAGGTAACTGCTTGAGAGTGGGGATCCTTTTTCCATTGTAAAATTGCCCATGAACTGTATATCCTTGAACATCCCAAAAGCCTTTCCTTTTCAAAATAATGACTGGAAATGATGTCATGTCACTTCCTGTTACCATTTTGGAAGAGACAAAAATGAAGGTGTTAGAAGTGGTTGGGATTTCTGGGAGAACTGGAGAAGGTTTTGGGCTGCAGCTGTGCACATTGAGGGGCTTTACTGCAGCATTATCTGAAATCAAAACAACTTTTTTTCTTTAAAAAAGTGGAATTTCAGAGGCTTTGGGGGACTGGTGTGATCTTTGAGGGCTACAGAAGTGGGATCTGAGGGATTCATGCAGCCTACGGGCAAGATTCTCCCTATCCTGATCTTATCTAGTCTTCTCCTACTTCGACCATTCATCAAAGCCAAGAATTAACCCTGAGCACATAAGTATGCAAAACACAACGTTGAAATCTGGCCCTTCCCCAATAAAATAAAAACACCTGGAAGCTGAGCGGAACTTGGAGACATAGCCCAAAGCAAGGCCATGCGTACTTCCCTGAGGTTGTTTTTGGAGTACACAGTCTCTGCCCCTGAAACCTCCAGTTCCAAATAATTGGCGGGGGTCATTTGCTGCCCCTAGAGTGGTTATTTCTACAGCTTCTTCCCTAGAAAGCCTCCTTTAACCCACAAACTCTCCATATCTAAACCAGGTATGGATTCAGGTTTCTATTTTGGTTTTGGTTCTTTTGTTCTTTTTGTACCTTTAGGGTCAATACGGCCTCCAGTGAGTGCTGTGGCAGAGATAAGAATCCTGGATTGATTGGTACTTAAGGTACCTGCTAAGAGATACCAAAAAACAAACAAACAAAAAAAGCAATGGAAGAGGTTAGAAAGTTCATCTTCTCTAGGGTTATTACAATTGATAATATGACCTGGAATATATAATGACCAATAATATAAGATCTCCAAATAAGGGACAAATAAGGAAAATAAGGGACATTTATGGTAGAATAAAGGAAGTATTGCATTGATTATGCTTTCCTACTAAGAGGTAACTAATATTTTTAATATTAATACATTTGTATTAATATATTTATTAATATATTTGTATATTTATGTTGTAATCATTGTATATATGCTTTTTTTAAGCACTGTTCTGTTTAATTGTTTCTTGCCTCATGATCTGCTGACTGTAATAATGGCACTGGATTGGATTTGGCACCTGATCCTGCCAAAGTTGCCTGTATCTGATCTAAGATGCATTAAAAGAAAAAAACACCAGGGGCAAAAAGTCCCTTGTTCCTTGATTTTTGGCAAGTAATCTTAAAGCAAATCAATCAATACATTTTAAATAGTAGCCCACAGATAGGCAAATTGTTCACTCATGGTGTGCCAGTGCACAGCTGGGATCTTAAGTGTGTCCAGTGTCCTCCATCACTAGTAAACTTATCCCCACACTCAGCTTTTCCCACTTCATTGCTACTTCTCTCATGAGAATAGTCCCCAGGGTTCTCTAGAAAGAACGATACATTATTAAGCCATCTAAGGAGTCTGTGGGCTCTTGTTCTACCCTGAAATACCCTATGTGACATTATTGGAAATAGGTTGAAATGTGTTATTACTTTAATCCTTAATCACCGTGTTAAAAAATCTGAGTGTGTCCACTGGCTGCCACTCCCTACTCCCTTGTCACCCTAGTCCAAAGTCCTAAAGCAGAAGTGGACAACCTCTAAATGTCCAGAAGCTACTTTGCTCTTTGCCTACCCTACCACTCAACCTGGAAAAAAAGTAGTTTGCCAAAAGGTGATGGCCACTTCCATGGTCTTAGAGAAAAAACAGTCTCTTTTATTTTATTTTATTTTATTTTATTTTATTTTATTTTATTAAAATCACTAAAGGAATTGCTTTTGCTTGGTACATTGAATTCTCAGGGGTTATCAGATATGCAATTTGTAATTTTTACACTGAAAAACTTGTGGAAATTGGCTCTGTGGGTGTGGGAGGGTCTGTGGGATGCAGGGACCGCATACAGTCCATGAGCCTCTCCTTGCCTACCCATGACCTGAAAAGAGGCAGAAACCATGTTTGGCTACATAGTTGACAAGGAACTTTATTATGCAGAGCTATGGTCACATAGAGGACTGCAGCCCCATTCAGCTACACATAATTACATCTCTCTTCAGACCTTCCATTTCAACCTAAGAAGGGAGGGATGCGAGGTGCACAAAGAAGTCTGTTTCCTTTATTCCAGTTGGTGGTCATGATATCTGAACTCTAAGGAATCTGTAGAGGAAGGGATGTGCTCATTTAATTGAGGATACCTGGAAGTAGAATTAACAGATTGGAAACAATAACAAATTTGAGAACATCTACATACATCCTAGTAGAGAAACAGAGAAAGAAGTACATCATCTTAGAGGAGCAAGGGATGGGAGGAAGAGAAGCTCAAAATGGCCATTGGGGGTAGGCAGTTTTAGGTTAAGTGACAAAATTTCTTAGAGCAGAAAATAAATTATGAGATTTTTCACACACAAGAATATGTCCAGAATATGTCACTTGCGAATATTTTTAATGTTATATTTGAATTAGAAAATAATCATGAGGGAGTCAGGGAAGACCGAATGTACTTTCTAGCTAGTGTACGTCTTCATTCATAGTGCAAGCACAAGAAATTATAAACCAGAATTTAAGTGCTGCTTTGTTCACAGCAATCTCATCAAAGATTATTCAACACACAACAATCAAAACGGTTGTGCAATTTTAGATGATGAAATCACATGGTGCTTGGTAGAAATCCAGCTACCTTTCTGGGAACTCAAATTGCATTCCACTACAAAAAGAGAGAAAGAGGGAGATTCCAAAGAAAACTGGTCATCAGTTTTGAGGGAGATGGAGCAGATAAACTGGCACTTCATATTGATTCACTTTCTCTTTAGTGAGAGCATGAGCTTTCAAGCTTCACAGATCATTTGTTATCTACTCTGACTTTCAAGTCTCTGGAGTCAACGTGATTGTCATAGTCCAAAATAAAGTCTTAAGGTACACTGGTTGAGGTATATCCTGTCCAGGGATCCAGAAAAATATGTAGTGTTGTACTACTTATTTCAAATGTGAACGCTTAGGAGTACATAGTTGCATTCTAGTCAGGCAAGATAGGATGTTTGCCCGTCTCTCTCTCTCTCGCTCGCTTTTTTTAAAGCAGGAAAGTAGTGGGAAGGTTAAATATTTTCTCTCCTTCTTCCCTTCACCTTGTTCACTGCATGCTGGCTGCTCATCTACTGGCGTTATTTCCCCAATATGCTGCTGCTCCCAAACCGTTTTAGTTGTTACTATTCCTATGAAAAGTCACACAATCAATCCCAGCCAACCAGGGACCACACAGTGAATGTGACTGTGTCATGAGAGTGAGGGTGTGGATCTGAATTTCCTTCATAGATGTGCATGTGCAAAAGCACATGTTCAAGTGGTTTTGAAATGCTCCCACACATCTACCCCTTGACGCCTGTTCTCCAAGTGAAAATAAGTTGTTCTCCCAGAATAGGAAAACAAATTAGAATGATAGAGTGTTCAGGGAGAATCAACAGATTGCTTTTATTATTTACTTATTGGTTTGTTTATATGCCACCTTTCTTCTAGTGTGGGATCCAAGATGGCTTACAAATAGGCTAAAACAAGATAGGCTAAAAACCACTTAAGAAAATTAAAATATACTTAAGTAAGTTATATTGAAACACCATTACATTTTAAAAAATGCAAAATCATTTAATAACATAGTAAGGTTAAAAAAATACAGCAGGAATTGGCATATGGTCAGGCTGGCACGTCTATCTATGGTATAATAATAAAGCAAATAGAGAATTCTATAATCATTTTGTAAGAAGAGCATTAATACATGTATGGTATAAATATAGATTAAGATGCTGCCCTAAAGCACCATTATGGGTATCCTGTCAAGAGGCATATTACAAAAAAGAGAATATTCTTTTAGATAAACGGATTAGATATAAAGATTTGGTAGAATTTCATAAGGACAAGATTAGAATAAGGACACAAGAAGAACTTAAAGAATTAGAGATAAATTGTCATTGGCTATTATATAGACAGATTGAGGAAAAACTGAAACTGGACCTAAAATTGAATGGTTTATTAGAAGAAGAAGGACCGCTCAATGCAGTATTATTTTCAGAAAATACTGAAGTTATTTCTAAATTATATAAGATACTATTATTAGAGGAAACAGAGGATGAATTAGTTAAGGACTCTATGATCAAATGGTCTCAAAATATTGGCCACCCAATAAGTTTAGAGCAATGGACAAAAACTTGGACTAAAAGGATGAAATATACAGCTTGCCAAGATATTAAAGAAAACTTATACAAAATGCAATGTAGGTGGTACCTAACCCTGGATAAGTTATGTAAAATATATAAGAAGTATAATAATAAATGTTGGAAATGCAATTCTGAGGTAGGTACATTTTTTCACTTATGGTGGTCTTGTGAAAAAGTAAATAAGTTCTGGAAGACAATTCATGTACAAATTGAAAAAATGTTGGGCCTACATTTTGCAATGTCACCTGAGTTATACTTATTGTCTATCATGGACGATGACTTGGAAAGAAAAATAGGTAAAATATTATTTTATTTTGCAGCAGCAGCGAGAATAATCCTAGCTCAAAAGTGGAGGCAAAGTACTCTTCAAACTATAGATGATTGGATTCAGAAAATATTAGATATAATTTATATGGATCAACTCACACTTCTTTTGAGAGGGGAGAAATATGGTAAATTTATTAAGGATTGGGATATAATAATTGCGTATTTTAAGAACATGTGGGGAAATCTGAAAGAGGTTAATTTAGAATTTTGAGAACATTATATTTTAAGGAGAAAGTGTGAGTATTGTGAACAGATGAAAAAGTCAAATTACTAGTATCTATAGTTTATAGATTGAATAAATTAGATTAGATAATATATGTTATCATAGAAATTATAGCTATGCTGGAAATGGGAGGAAGCGTAAGAATGTATGTAAATAGTGAGATAGTAGATATTTTAGGTAGCATAAGTTTATGTATGTATGTATGTGTGTGTGTGTGTGTGTGTGTGTAGGTAGATATATATTTTTTTGTACTTTAATCTTACACATTGGAATTTATATTCCTGTCTTTCTGTTTTCTCTCTTTCCTTCTTTCCACATTTCTATTTTTTTTCTTTCTTTTAACTTTTTCTTCTCTTTATTTTTTTATGCTTTTTATTTCTCTTTATTTCTTTTTCTTTTCTCTCTCTTCCTTAGTTGTGTGAAATTATTTTTAAATGTTAAGATGAATAGTGGAGGATTTGTATGTAAATTTTACTTTTCATTCTCAGTAAAAATATTAATAAAAAAAAGAAAACAAATTAGAATGATAGAGTGTTCAGGGAGAATCAACAGATTGCTTTTATTATTTACTTATTTGTTTGTTTATATGCCACCTTTCTTCTAGTGTGGGATCCAAGATGGCTTACAAATAGGCTAAAACAAGATAGGCTAAAAACCACTTAAGAAAATTAAAATATAGTTAAGCAAGTTATCATATTGAAACACCATTACGTTTAAAAAAATGCAAAATCATTTAATAACATAGTAAGGTTAAAAAAATACAGCACACACAACCCATAAAGACTCCCAGCAATAAATTAATTATCAAATGCCCAATTGGCTAAAAATGTCTTTGCATTCCAGCCAGTGAGAGTAAAGAGGGGGCCAGCCTAGCTTCCCGTGGAAGGGAATTCGACAGCTCTTGACCAATCACCATAAAGGCTGTAACCCGTGTTCTCACCAGACAGTCCTTTGATGGTGATGGAAGCTAGAGGAGGTCCTTCCTTGAGAATCTTAGGACCCTGGGAGATTCATAGACCATTTTCACATGTGGGGGGGGGAATGGGCGAAAACACGCTAAAACGGAGCTTACCCGCAACCAGGTAAGTC
This sequence comes from Cyclura pinguis, assembly GCA_030412105.1. NCBI lineage: Eukaryota > Metazoa > Chordata > Lepidosauria > Squamata > Iguanidae > Cyclura > Cyclura pinguis. The sequence goes on from CM059599.1 coordinate 208,717,466, forward strand.
CGTCGCCCTGCGGAGCAGCGCGAGGTCGCTGCTCCACACTCCTCCGGCGTCGCAGATGACAGCTTCCGGTTGGTGGAGGCTCTCCACCAACCGGAGAAGCTCGCCAGCCGGAAGCCCGCCCCCGGCAGATCTGCAGGCACACACTTGCACGCACCTGCAGATCCACTTTAGAGCCGGGCGACGGAGCGGCACAGGGCTGCACGCTCCGTGCTTTTTAAAAACCTCTAAAAAGAGGTTTTTAAAAAACACGCAGCCCGGCTAGTTCTGGCCGCTCCTGAGTGGATTCTGGTGTGAAACTGCGAAAAGTAGTCCACGCCAGTCCACTCTACGGTGTAGAAGACCTCCGTGAGAGGTTGCTCTACACCGTCCCCCCCCCCACATGTGAAAAGGGCCATACAGGAGAGAAAGGTGAATTGTAGATAAGAGACAAATAGGAAAACCTTGATGTTGTGCAATAAACCCTGTTCAAGGTTGCGTTTTTCCCAGCGCTATTTGAATTATAAATGTTTTGGGTAAAAAAAAAGGAAAGAAAGAAAGAAAAGAAAAATATCCTTTTGTGTAGCACTTGTAAGCATTCAAAGCATTTCATTGGCACTTCCACAGCCTTGTAATGTAAGTCTATATTGTAAGTTCCCTCATATCACAGAAGAGGAGACTAAGAATGAGAGGAAATAGTTTGCCTAACTACAATAGCAACTTCATGATATAAGCAAATTTTATAGCTCAGCCTCTTTAACATTATTCTACACTAGTTTGCAAGGATATAACTGAGAGAAGATAAAAACAGGAAAGAACCTTAAACATTACATTCCTAAGCAAATTTGTCCTGACAGTTCATATTTTATTATTTCTTAAATGCTTACAACAGGATGGAGACCACATAGCCTTCCTAATGATGCTCGATTGACATCTCTGTTTCCTCTCACCTTCCCACTTCAGGGCCGATGGGACAACGTCTCAAGGGCCACATGTTCTCCATCTTTGCCCAAGGAGACCCAGCGTCCCTCTTTGTTGCTAGTATGTATTAATGTATGCAGGTCTCTTATATTGAATGGAATCATTAGTCCATCTTGCTGTTCTATTCCAACTGGCTGTTATTCTCTAAGGCTGCAGGCAGAAACCTATCTCATTTACTCAGGTCATAGAATAAAAGAGTTGGAAAGGGCCATCCAGTCTATCTCCCTACCATTCAAGAATCCACAACTAAAGCACTTCCAAGAGATAGCTATCCTATCTCTGCTTAAAACCTATAAAGGAACAACTCCCCCACCCTCTAAGAAAGTCTGTTCCACTGTCAAAGAGTTGCAACCATCAGGAAGTTTTTCCTAATCTTTTTTTCCTTGAAATTTGAATCCATTGGTTCATGTCCTAGACTATGAAACATCAGAAAACAAGTTTGCTCCATCTTCTGTATGACAGATCCTCTTAACCTGGGGATGCCAAGGCTCTACACCTGGATCTTCCACAGGCAGCACCTGCATTTTTTTTCACAGAGCTATGGAATCGCCAAGAATTTCTACTGTGTCTGCCATTTTGATTCTATCATAAAGTGTCATAAAGTGCATGTACTCAAAGCAATACAAGCAAGAGCAACAACCGCGAGACAAGGTCTCTGAACCAAGGAGATGGCAGTCTAAATATTGAGAGTGTGCAGATCAATAGAAGAGAGAAAGAGAAGTGAGAAATGAGTGTAAGAGGAGAGAAATATGCACAGATAAAGTCACCACATGCTTCATGTTCTTTTCAGTCAGTGAGCACAAAGAAATGAAGCAGATCTCTTCTTATTCTCCTACTTGAAATATACATATACCTATTATCCTTGTGTTTATTTCATATTATCTGCAATGTGCCACTCACAGTCAATAAATGCTCTTCTATGTCTTACTAGAAATGTATACCCTGATAAAAGATGGGCACGTTGAGTAGGATTGTTTTCTCCCTCTGATGATAGGGAAAGGTATCATCACCACTTAGAAGTGGTCAGAAGTAATCTGAATGGCATTATATGGATGCAGTTCCTTGATGTATTTGGTCTAGCTGAATATGAGGAGCTCTCATTTATCAGTTCTGTGATTGAAAAGACTAGTGGTTTGAAGGGTTGACTTAGCACTAATCAGCTGATACTTGCAGTTCGTCTCAAGTCTGTCATTGCAAGGACACTGCTGTGAGGAGAAAAGCTGTTGATTTGAGGATACGCTTATATCTGGGAAGCTTGGAGAGTTCAATATCAAAAGCTGCAATTATGCCCTATTCACAAAGGTCTTGTGAAAAATGTTATCTATTGAGCTAGAGGGCTGCTGTTGTTGTTCCACAAAGAAATTGCCCTTTGCAGAGAGATGTATGTGTGTGGCAGAGGAAGAGAAAGGCTAATCCTAAACAATATTAAATGGAACTCAGTTCTATTGATTTAAATATGAATCACATCCAAGCAAATACACTTTGGATATCATTTTCAATGAGTACACAGGACTATGCAAGCTCCCAAGTTTAGCAGACCTTACTGCCCTGATCCTCTGTAATTCATTCAACAGAACAGGAATGTACTTTGGTCTGATCCTCACTTGCAGTCTCATTGCTCAATGATGGCAACAGGAAATGATGCCTTTGTTGGAGAAGTAAACCCAAATTCATTTTGTGGAGTTGGGAATTCAATGGAGGCACTTTAGGTGAACAGAAATTCAATTGTAATTTAACAGGTACACCTAGTCCAAACACAGTACCTGTGTGAAATTGACAAGGTTTGCCTCCACCTTCTTATCATCACAGTAACATCTGTATACTCATAAATGTTAAGTCATCATTACAACATGATGCATGTCTTTAGACTCATTTCACTTACACAGAATCTTTGGTAACTGTTATCTTAAATTAGGGATAGGCAAATGCACTGGGGCCAGGGGCCAGTTTTCTTTCCTCTGTTTCTCTGATGGACTCTCTCTCACACACACACTCCGAACAGTATCTTCAAATACTTCTGTCTCTAACTCCTTCCCAAAATGGTGGCAACAAGTAATGCCTTGTCACTTCCTGTCACCATTTTGAGAAGTATTCCAATGAATACAGAGCTATTTAGTCATTCTAAGGAGTGCTAGAGGGCTTTCTATGTGGGGCTGGAGAAGTTTATTTTAACATTTTGGGAGCTCTCCATGCAGTTTTTTGGGGAAAACACCTGAGAAACACACAAATTGTTTAATAAAATGGCAGGAAGACTTGGGGGCGGGGGACGAAAGGGGCTTCAAGGACAGCAGTAGCAGAGTCCAAGGGCTGCACTTTGCCCATCCCTGACTTAAACAAACAAGATATAGAGCAAGTGCTACTGAAGAATCAGGGACTTTTTCATCTACAAACATAGAATAGGATGTAATGACACAAGAAACAACCTTGCCCACTCAGTGGAACTTTTCAGAAGTTGCCTTTTCATGACTGCTATGCCATGCTTCACCTGAAACTTGAATAAAAGAGTATTCAGGATTACAAACTCTATGCCTTGCAAGTAAGAATGAGATGTGACAAATGCAGCTTTGGATGACCAAGTTATATGTCACCTCAGACACAGTAATTTTATTTGGACACTAGCTCTCATATAATTAACAAACAATTGCCTTCTGGCCCCTCTCTGCTGTGCACCACACGTGGGGCAGGGCACATCCACAGAGGAGGAGAATCTCCAGTTAGGGTCATAAAGGATACTTGCAGTTTATCTCACCCACAGTATACTGAGACACCCAACAAAGCAACTGTTAGTGCTATGAGATCTTTTGCCCTGCATAACAAGAATACCCGATCTTTGTGTACATCAACAATGGGGTGGGGGAGACTCTTGGATTTTCCCAAAAACTCTTCTTCTTTTTTTACACAAATGTATTTTCTGCAAACAGACTTTGGGTAGAATCCTATTAATGATATATATATATACATATACATGTCTTATACACATATATGTATATTTTTGGATGGAGCCATTTATGCCCTGTCCAAAAACTCCTCTCCCCTCACAGCTGGTATTGCATCTTCCGCTTACCGGTGCAGAGGGGATTATTGCAGGGGAAGCAATTCAGATTGGTTGGGCTCTGAGGTGAAGGAAAAAAGAGTTTCACCCTTGTGTTCCCTTCCTCACAGCTAAAACCAGTTGCTAAAACCGTCTGAACTGCCTCCCCACTCCATCTCCTTCACGCTGATAAGCAGAAGCACCAGCCTGTCTTGGGGTTTAACAGATAACAGAGTGGTAAAAGGACACAGAGCTACATGGTCCATGTGTTATACCCCACCTGCTTGATACAGGATCTAGGTCTATGTTTGCACACATTTTTTTAAAAAAAACTTTTGTAAAATATTTGCAAAAAAGTAACAAAATGAGAAAATAATCAGAATCGGGGGGGGGGGGATCTCTTTGATAGTCTTGCCCAACAGAGAGAAACCCTTAGAAATTATTTGTTTTCATATTCAGGAATGAAATGCACAAATCCTTATTTCCTTATTTCCAAAAATGTCTGCCTAAGACCTTGAGAGGGTCACTGTCAGGGACACTGTGCTGGGCTCAACAGAAGAAGACTTTACTTAATGCAAGATAGCTTCCTATGTCTCCATTTTCTCCCAGTAAAGAAATCTAATGGCAACACTTTGAAATGGGAGAAATTTGTTTGCTAGTGTTAGTTTTTTAAAAAATAAGGGAACCGTACTTACGGGGTTTTCTCCAAAAGGCCCAGTTTGTGTACTATGGACCTTGATGCTGGGATACCGTCTTCTGCTTTGTCTCAGGCACCAAAATGTCTTGGGATGGCCCTGTCTTGCACAATCGGTACGTAGAGGAAACACCAGATGCTTAGAAAGTGGAACAAACTAGCAGAACAAGGCTACTAGTATTGGAGAAAGGGAAAAGGTCATTTGTCCAATTTCATCACTCTGCTGTCCAAAGATCTAATTACTTCTAGAATTACCTCAATGACTTTCAATCAAAGGCTGTCACTCTTGGATTATCCCATACCTAAGGAGCTTTCTAAAGATTTCACACACGTGCGTATGCGTGCGCACACACACACACCAATAATTAGAAATAACACTTGTTTGGCTCTGGTCTTCTGTATTTATTACTATTCATCCATTAGGCACCACATCTCTTATACAAATTGGATACATTTCAAAGTTAATGTGCCTCCGTTCCTTTTATTGTGCATGTTTTTAGCCAAGGAACCTTCAAGTAGGCTTTTTCTTTGATTTTATCTTTTTGTGTGGCATCTAATAGGTTTGATGTTGTTTGCAATGCAAATCTATGCATATGTGCTTAGAAATAAGCTACATCCCTTTCAGTAGGCCTTCTTCTCAGCGTAAGTGTGTCTAGGATTGCCACCATGCAACATAGCAGTGTCATCATCACCATCATTGCCAGAACTGGTATCATCATCATCATTTATTGCTGGTGTAAACTGAAGCCCTTTGGAATTTATAGTATCATTAGCTATGCATCTGTTTCTAAAATTGGTGAAAGACCATGGATTGGTGTGGAGAATATAAAACACATTGTAGTTGGCATCTGCGATAAAGGATGGAAAGAATATTTTTAAAATATTTTTAAATGCTCAAAAAATATGTTTCTCACATGTCTGGAAACCCTGATGTGGTGACTAGCAAGAACTGGACTGGACTGTTGCAGTTTAAAATTTATTTTGCACAAAATTCACAGGTGGCTTTTTTCTTTCTTTCTGTTGTTTTCTGCACAGGAAACAGCTTCTTCTGTACAAAATAATATTCTTGTGCAGAATGATTAGTTTTTGTGCTGAAATTTCTGTTTTCTGTGTAGAAAATGCTATTTTCTGTGCAAAAACACCAGGGGTGAATTGTGCACAAAATAAGTCGTTAAAACTGCACAGCTTCAAAAATTGTGAATAGTCTTAAAAAAAAAATGTGTAGCTTTCTCGGGGAAGGTGGGGGGAGATTGCTAAAATTGCTTAAAAGTACTCGTTGCTTCCTTCGAGAATAAAATCAGTGAACCCTAAACTAATGGCTGGGCATCATAGCTGGACCTAATGATGGCTGCACTTTAACTGCCATGGCAACATCCCATGGAATCCTGGGACTGCAGTTGACAAAGGGGCCTTCAGAATCCTTAGCCAGAGAATTCCTCTCTGGTGCCTCTGACCAAACTATAAACCCCAGGATTCCACAGGATGCAGCCATGGCAGTTAAAGTGGAATCATGGCACTATAATTGTGTAATATTAATTGGGCCCCTTGTTTCCTGACCCTGGCTTTCAGAGTGGTCTTCCAGAAGGAAACGCAATATGTGTACGAGGCAAGAGGTGACGAAGGCCAGGCTTATAGCTAAATGTTAAGTGTTGGCATTCTCTAGGAGCAGCTGGTAGATCTTCCATCGACCTAGAGAAATGCCTCTTGACACCCTTTCACCCTACACAATCACAACACAGTCAGTGTGGTTTGAGTGTCGGACTAGGATACTTGGGAGACCAGGGTTCAAATCGCCATTCAGCCTTGGAAATTCACTCTCAGCCTCAGTGGAAGGCGAAGGCAAACGGAAACCCTCTCTGAACAAATCTTGTCAAGAAAACTCCATGATAGACTTGCCTTTGGGTTGCAATGAGTCGGAAGTGACTTGAAGGCACACAGCAACAACAAATTTCACTTTAACTGCCATGGCTACATCCTGAGGAATCTTGGGCTTGGCAGTTTGGTCTGAGGCACCAGAGGAGAATGCTCCAACTAGGGATACTAAAGGTTCCTCCCTTAAATGTCAATCCCAGATTTTATATGATGTTGCCATGGCAGTTGAAGTGGAACCACTCTGCTATAACTGTATAATGTGAAAGGGACCCTGATTTTGCTGCTGCTTCTCCAGCTGGTGCAGAACCTCTGGTTCAGGACTGGGCAGGCTCCTGTACAACAGGAGCAGCTGCAGGAGGAGCAGAATAAAGTCAAAAGCGGATTTTTCCCGATCTGCAACAGTGGCACCCCTGGCCAGTCCTGCTATTCCTGTGTCTGGTAAGCTTTAGGCAAGGTAAGACATCCCATCCTGTGGTGTGAAAATAATATATATTGTTTTTTATTTGTGTTAAGGCTGCAGCTCAGGAACTAGTATCATGATGAAATCATTTGGCAGTAAGTTTTGCACAACAAGTAATTTTCTTGTGGCTTCACCCTGCCGGAAGCCAGTCCGCAACTTGGATAGCTTTAAAAGAGATTGAGATACATCTGTGGACAGATAAGTCTATCAACAGCTGCTGACAGTGGTAGTTGCTTCATATGTAGAGGCACTATACCTCTGAAAATATGTTTTCAGGAGCAAAATATTGTGGAGTGGTAGTTTTTACTTCATTGCTGACGCTATTCAAAGTGGTTGGCTTACAGATCACTGTAAGAAAAAAGATGTTGAATTGCAGTTAGGTCAGAAATCGTACAGCTGTCAGGCTATATACGGCCCCAGGCCACCCAGATACCTCACACCAGGAGGGGCAGATTCAGCTGGAATGGGGAGAGTTAGCATTTCTGGAAGCTCTCCATCCTGTGAAAGGGTGCTTTTGGATTTGATGTAAGGAAAAGCAGTTCTATCAAATACTACACTAATAACGTGGAAAAAGCATACTACATACTGCTGTTGCAAAAGATGGCCTGTATTATATATTTTTCTCTAAGAGAGGGTTTTTAATTATGATTTCTCATTCTAATGATCACTTTACCACCTATCCTTTGGGGAGGGTTATGTAACACAAATTCATTCATGTTCCATTATTCTTTCTTTGCAGTTTGATAGACTGAGCTACTCTTAGGTCTTTCAATAAGTACAGAGATACTCTCTTTTTGCCTTCCTCTTAAACTGTACAGCAGCAAGTTGCTATTCAGTGGGACCGAATGACTGATGCCATGGAGTATCAGATTATCACTGGTATCCCTAAGGGCAACAATGGTTGTTCATGCTTATCCACAGACATATCCACAAAGGATAGAACACTGTGGGATACCTGCTCCTGGTTCTGGTGATCTTCCAGGTTATCCTCAAGGCAACTTAGAAAAGAATCATAGCAATACAGAAAGCAGCCTTGCTGGCTTTCTTGTGGCAGTGTATGCCCTCATTATTGTTTGATCACTTTAGCCTCGACCACACTGAGGTTTCACCTGGACCCATTCTAGCCCTGTCTCCTGGTGGAAGAAGAAAGCATTTAAATCTGTTGGTCAGGATTTCAGGAACCATCTCATTAAGAAAACTAAGAAGATACATGGAAGTGGTGAAGAGTTCATCCTGCATTTTGTGTTGAAGCACTAAATGCCAAACACTCTGCTTTCTTTGTTAATCAGGCCTAGATATTCCTTGCAATATGTTCTAACATACTGCTAAATTGTGGCTTTCAGAGCCTGGGTGCTCTGCACTGTGTAACTGCAGATGCTGAGCATGCCCAAACTTTCCAAAATATTTGTGATATCAAACAAGATGTCGGCCACTTGTCTTTTCATAAACATGTTTGGGATAACTGTTAACTTCTCATCATTCCAAGTCACATGAAGTTTCACAGATGAGTTTCCCTGATTTTTGTCAATCTCAATAACAAATTGCACACCGTGAAATGGTGCCATGTGTGACAATATTTTTCATCCTAAAGAATTAGGGCCTTGGAACTCAATGCAAACTGCAATTAATTGCACAGTATAAGAGCATGAATGGAGAACTCGGTAGTGTTACACTGATGCTGAGCATATGGAGTGCATTCTCTCACTGCATACATTCTCTCAAAAGAACCATATATAAGGCTGCCTTGTACATCTGGGCCAGTATTGTTATCTCTGACTGGCAGCAGTGGCTCTCTGGGTTTTCAGGCAATAGTTTTTCCAAATGTACCTGGAACTATTGGGGTTTGAAGCAGGGTCCTTTTGCATGCAAAGCATGTGCTCTGCCACTGAATCACAGATCCTTTCCTTAAAAGGTTGCCATACCATTTGGCTCATATAACTTAATCTTGTCTACACTGACAGTAATTCTTCAGAATGTCTTTTCCCTATTATCCCAGAATTCTCTTAAAACTGGAGATGTCATTGAGTAGAACTTATAAAAGTTTCTCCTTTGGACTACAGTTCCCACAGTCACCCTGCCACCATGGCCGTGGCCATGACAGAATGTTAAGCATTCAGCACATCAACAGAAAACTCAGGATGGACCATGTGGGCAAGGGGATTTTGGGAACTATAGTTCCAAAGGAAACTTTTCCAAGCTTTGCCACTGACCTGCAGCACTTCCCCCTTCTAAAGAACTCCCTTCAACAACCTTGTAAAATAGAAGAAGTAGGATTATTGCCTTCTTATTTACTTCTTTATTTATTTGGAATGCCTACATCAGCTTCATCCATCGAACCACCCTCTTGGCAGTTTACTTTCGATTACAGCGAGGACTACAAGTAACAACACATCAGCCCTTCTTCCTCTGGCTGTAGACAGAGGCCAGGATCACCTTCCTTTCACTGTCCCAGATGGGAAGTACAGAGGCTGAGACTGAGAGGCTGGAGCTTCCCTCAGGCCAGCTGGCACAGCATGGAGATGGCTCAGGCAATGAGGACTTTAAAGACAGGGTCATTTGGGGCCTCCATTCATATTCTCAACCAGTCTAGTATGCCTCCTCCTCCTCCACCAGCACAGCCTCAGATGAGGAGCAAAATCTTCCTGTTCATCTGAGTCAGTCACAGCCCACTGTATCGTATTTGTGTCACTCCGCTTCACTGTCACTGTGTGCACGTGCACACACACACACACACAAACATGGATGAGGGCGAGATGCAGGCACCCCAGCTGAGCTCAAAAAAAAAAAATGACTGCCAAGAGCAAAGTACTTGGCACACTGCTTCTGAAGAGGAGTGTGATCTTTGAGTCATTCCCTTTTTTCAGCAGCACCTGAGGTCAACCCGTATACAAATCAGCATTAATATGATTTCTGTCAAGAGAAGCTTGACTGCATTCTCAGGTTAAGGGCAGAAAGCATATCCACTAAGTGCTGAGCAAGGAGGAGTGGGTCGTGGGAGGGGGAGGGAAGGAGATCGAGGCTAAAACAGTTCAGCTGAGGATGCAAATGTGGGGAAGAGAGGAAGGAGAAGCATCACTTCCCCCAGTGCATCAATGCATTCCACCACCACCTCTTGCTTCTTTTCTACATTCTTCATAAAGTTCTGTTTGATTTCTCCAGTCCTCTGGCTTTTCCTTGTGATGCTAGCTCATAAGGAGGGGGCAGAAGAGGAAAAAGCTGCCACATTATATGGCACAACCTGCCATCATGGTGTGTACTTGGCACCTTTTTTTTTTCTTCTGCTTTCTTCTCATGACACATTGTAGTGGAGCACTTGATATCAGTGAATGTCATATCCCATGTAGCTCTTGAATCTCAACCACTTTACAAAAGGCCTCTGATATTCTCCACTACCGATGAGAGAAGAACTTAGATTTAGGGATGGGGCAGAAATCTGTGTGCTTCACAATTTAATATGAACTGAACTAACAAACACATTCTGAACCAATGCAAGAGCAGAAGCAGTCACTCCTTGGCAATCATACCTTTTCAAATTTTGCAATGTATGTCTCGGTTAAAATTTGCATACAAAAACTGATTTATTAATAAAACATGTGTGTGTGAGAGAGAAGGAGAGAGAGAGAGGGACAAAATACAAACACACAGTAGACAAATTGCCCAAAAAGTGTCTATTTGCTAGAATGCATATATTGGAGAAAATGTGTATGAAAATGCATGCAGTTTTCATGCAGACTTAAAGGAAAAACTGATTCATGAACAGGACAAAACAAATATGAGGCTAGAAAAGTAAAAACTAAATGAAGCCAGCACTGACAGCTTCATCTTTCTGTACCCAAATTCTTTCTTTAATAAGAGTTGATTCTGAGCTAAAATTGAGGTAGCAGAGGACAAGCAGGAAAAGGAGAAAGCTTGGAGGTATGGCAGGGGGTTGGACTCAGTGGCCCTTGTGGTTTCTTCCAGCTCTATGATTCTAGGATTCTAGCACAATAAGTGTATAATAACCAAGAAGATGAAGAAGAGTCTTGTTAGTACTAGGTACTGATTTTCTATTTTCTGATCATGAGAAGGTTGACCCAGCTTCCTTTTGCTTTCTGAACCCTCACTGGCCACTTTCTAATATATTCTGCCACTTCTTTGCATTCATGAGAGCTAGAATTTGAGAAGGGGTTCTTAGAAACGGGCTTCACAATATAAAATTCAGCACTCTTTTCATGCACTGAGTGTGTCTATGTATGGAATGACAATATCCCTGTGTGTCCATAGGCACATGCATGTGTTCACAGGACACCAAAGCCATATTTCAGGGCAGGTTGGGGTGTGGAGAATGCTGTGTTTGAAACACACACCTCCTTTAGAATTTCCTCATATAGAAATGTCAAGAAGAAAATTTCCAGCTTTGTCTTCATTCAATCATGCTACTTTTTTATTGAAAGCACTTTTATTTAAAAAGGAGATGAGATGAGAGGTCTGCCTACATCAAAAAAGTGGTGCCTCCCAAAGTTTGCACTACATGATTTGTCTTCATGGTCCAAATGTACTGAGCTATGACTAACTTTGTAGAAAACAGTGTGATATCTTAATATACAAGAAGGTGGACAGGTAATAAGAGGCAAGAGCTGAAACATCTGGCTTGGTCATTGTGAATCTTCAGATCATTGGTCATACTTGTTTGTTCTCCTCTGTCAGCCATAGACAAAAGTTTCACGGAGTGAAACAACAGAATGCTCAGGATGAAAAGAAGGAATGGAATATTATAGCAATTACTTCAATTGACTGTCTTGCTTATGTTTATATGTAGGAGTCTTGTTCTTATCAGGATTATATCTCTCTTGAAATGGAAATCACATGATCTTTCCTGTCTCAGGGTTGATCTATGAACATTGTTACTAGGCACAGGTCTCCTTTTATTCCTCATACAAAAATACAGCAATCTATACTGCATCAAAGAAATGATACTGCTTCTCCGTTCCCCCTCCCCACACTCTATTTGCAATGGAGATGATGCGAAGAACTGAAAGCTGAAACAGAGCTTTGATCTGAAGTGTGGGTGAAGAGAAGACCTGCTCTCCTGGCATGTAGAAAACCAAAACAAAAGCACTTCAGCCTCACAGAAGCTTAGAAATTGCCCTCATTTAAAGCAGTTCAGTGGATTTTTTTCTTTTAAAGTACCTGCAGATTTCAACCATAGTGCTTGCAGGAGTCATGTTGTCCTGTTGTTGTTGCTTGCTTCCTTTTCTTTCTCATCCCTGACCAGGTTGAGAATTACTGGCTTTTAAACACTGGTACATAGTCAAAGGCTGAATGTTACCTTGCTAACTTCTAGTGTCTTATGCAGCAATAAAGATGCAGATGAAGCCAATCTGCAACAAGATAATATACTGATGATTCAATGCAGGCAGATTTCCTGATAGCTATGTTGCACACTATTCCCTTAGTTAAGAAAGGTGACATCTGAGGAGAAGGAGAAAGAAGAATAAAGGGTTACATAAGAGACAGAGATCAAAAAGGAAGGTGAAGCGCTAAAAACACCAGAATGTTCCAAGTGAGAGACAAACAGCAGTAGGTGAGAAGCTGGTTTTAATCAAAACTGCGAGATTTCTCTGAGTCACACTCTTGACAACTGAGAAATTACTGTAATTCAGGACTGTAGCCACAAGATAGCTTGCACAGCCTAGTATTTTAAGAGAGACGCAAACTTATCGTCCCAATCTTATTTTTTCTTAAAAAAAAATTATAGATATATAAGGGAAAATGTATAGACAGTAGTCTTCCTAAATGCTCAATAAACAATAATCACATCTGCCCCCATTTTTGGGTATTTTCTTCACTAAGTCCAAAGGTATTCATTTTAAATTCATATGTAAAGCTTATATTTACATTTCCAAAAGTATATAGTAAATTATTATGGAACGTTTTAGGCCAATTGTATCGCTGCCTCCCATAATGCCTACTTGGATCTGTGCCGCCAATAACGCCCCAAAGGAGGGTGGTAATTTGATGGTCTTCATGAGAGAGACCATAGTGCTTTGCATCTGGTGCTGGGTGCCAGAATAATGTACATGATGGTGGCAGAGCCAGAGGCTAGTTAAGGCCTGATCCACCCCCATTTCATATGCCCCCTTTGGATTTTCACTGCATAGCCCTCCCTCCTACCTTCAGTAGTTTGACTGGTCACTTTGGGGCCAGATAGGAATTTTCTCCCCTTAACCAGGGTTTTCTTGTCTACCTCATACTGTATCTGTAGAAATGTCTTGACAATTGGCTTCGGGTGGTATTGATAAATAGGCTGTCATCCGACAGGTAGCAGAAGAAGAATCTAAATCTTCAATGTACACCTTTGTCACTGTTTTGGCATAGAACCTCCTCTTTAAGGTCCAACAACCCAGGGAGTGGAGAAGGAAGCTATATTTGAGGATAATCTGGGATTTTCGCTCTTACCTGTAGAGTTCTGCAGCTTGAATCAGAGTCCCCAGGGTTGCATTCCAGTTATGGTTCGCTGGGTAGCAACCTAGTTATTGGATTGGCCTTGGGGCACAAGTGTTTCACCTAAGGAAAGGCTGAGGGGATACCCAGCCTCAGCTAGACCCATATCAAGTTGATCCCCCATCTTGCTCCATTTCCAGGTCAACACAACTTAAATAGATTAGGTCAAATAAACTGGCTCTTATTTAACCCAACTTTTTGTATCTAGTCTCATTCGTCATGAGTATACTAGAGGAAATGAATTTCTAGCTCTCAGCTAGACACACACAAGCAGACACACTGAATGATTAATTGTACCAGACTGGTTAGCCAGGAGGAGGAAGTGTGGTGGTGGTGGTGGCCAGATAGTTTCTCAAGTTGACATCTTTCTGAACTTTCCATGGTTTCTTTTCTGATAGCAGAAAGAGAGCATACATGAGGTGCCCAAAGTCACACAGAAGTTCTTTCTCAGGCAGTACTTCAATGAAAATATATCTGTTTTCACTCCATGATATAATAGTTTTCTTTTCACAACTCCATTGTATCCCATGTCTATATTAATTTGTGTTTTTTTAAAAAAAATAAAAATAAAAACCCTATACTTAAAAACTATTTAAATACACAGTTCAGAAAATATTTTCTCACAAAGCATACATTTTTTCAAACTACACATTTCTAAACATATTTTGTGTGTCTTTTTGTGTAATTTTTAGACCGTACAAAAATGAAGTGAACTGCAGAATGAACTAAATTGCAGAATTCAGAGAAAAGAAAACTCATGCCAGACTCTATTCTGATCCTGACATTAGTTCAGGTAGTGCAGTTCTGATTGGTTCCATTCAAAATATAGAGCCAACATAATCCTTGAATGTCCATATCGGTATCTGAGCTCTACCTGTCAAGTAGCTGATTTTAAATGGGGAAAAAAAAATTGCGTATCAACAATATATATGCCCTTTGAAAATCAAGTATTTGAAAGGTAGAGCTCAGATTTTGATATGGATGCTCAAGGAACTGTATATTAACTCTTTACCAGGCCTAAATACCCTAAAGGCACTGGATCTTGTCTGATCTTGGAAACTAATCAGGCTCAGGCTTGGTTAGTACTTGGATGGGGGACCACCAAGGAAAACTAGATGCTGTAGGCAATATTTCAGAGGAAGGAACTAACAAAACCACTTCTGAGTATTCCTTGCATAAGAAAACCCTATGAAACATTCTCATTTATTCTGGCCATCTTGCTTCCAGTACATGATCACCCACTCAATATTTATTTACTGAATCTTTTTTATACTGCCCTTCAGTCTTGCTGGATTTCAGGATGATGTACAAAATAGAACATCATAGTCTCTCTGCCTGTCTGTCTGCCCCCCACCCTCTGGGCCTTTCTGGGGTTTGTAGTTTATTGAGGCCCAAGAGCTCTCCGGCTGAGAATTCTAAAGGCCCCCCCCCTAAACTGCAAACCCCAGGATTCCACGAGATGTTGAAAGAGGAATAATAGCACTATAACAGTGTAGTGCGGAAAGGCCCCCTCTCTCTCTCTCTCTCTCTCTCTATGCCCCTCTAACCTACCGCAGAGTTGATATGGAAATAAAATGGAAAGGAAGGGAGCCATGAATGCCACACCAACCTCATTGGAAGAAAGGCAGGATATAAATGTAACTAGGAAATGAATGAATGAACATGTAACAATAATGGCAGAAAAGTGAGGAGAAGATAACATTTTTAACACAGAGATTTGCTCAAGTTTAAGTGACAAGGTAGAAAAAAGTTGAAAGGATTTTTTTTCCCTGACAAACACATACACAAGGCAGCAATCAGAGTGTTGGCGGTGTTTTATACTATTTTGTGGGGTCTCATCAAGAAGAAATGTCATGCGAATAATGGATAATGAAGCAAACTTGTTTTAAAAGCTGTGAGCAAAATAACTTATACTGTGCAAAGAGCTCCGTTGCAGATAAATGAGGAATACGGTCCTCTGTTATCCTCTTCCTTTGACCTTCCATGCTCATCCAGTTCTACACTGGGCTCTTTTGTCCTGGCATGGTGAAACTGTTACAGCAGTAGCCTGCAGCAACCTTCTGTTGAGTTTGTTTATGAAAACTGTGCCAGTAGATGTCACTCTAAAACAGGCATCCTTCGTGCTTATTCAAGCACCTTCAAAAACAAATTGCATATCGAGCCTTAACATGCATAGTAAACATGTTCCTTTTCTGTCCACCAGTACTGCTGCTCCTCTTTCCCTCCGTAAAATGGGAAATCATATCCAGGCCAACCCAAGCCCGCTTTTAGCATTGTAGTTGACATAATTAAATCATGCAGGAAAAGAAAAAGAGGCTACAAAGAGGCCCATAAAATATCATGAGAATTCTTGCAAACGAATCTTTTGTATGTTAGTGTAGTAATATAGGTCCAGTTGAATTCAGTGCTGCTTAACTTCCTAGCAATTATGGATAGGAAGATTGGAGCCATGTTAGAAGAAACTTGACTTTAATATAACCACTTAGATTTTTCCCAGGAGATTGCAGCAGCTTAACCTGTTTGTTGTTAAGAAGACTGTGTGTTTTAAGTTTATTACAGCCATGTATTGCGACCATACCATGCATTTATTAGTTATACACTAGTTACATTTACAATCTGCCTTTCCTCCAGTGAGCTCCAGATGGTGTACATGGCTCTTTTTCTCCCCAGTTTATTCCAAAAATAAATCCTCTAAGACAGGTCAGGCTGAAGGACTGGTAGCAAATTTCATGGCTCAGTGGGGGCTTCAGACTAAATCTCCCAAGTTCCATTCCAGTACTCTAAACACCACACTGTGCTGGGTCTGCTGGGGAGAGGAAGAAAAGACAGAGAGTCCTTTGCTCAGGCTACTCCGTTTTAGTGACTACTGTTCAAACAACTGCAGAACGTAGTTTAATAAACCAAAATACATGAAATGTAATTCAAAAGATGAGTGATTGTTTTACAAAAACACACAAACACACACATACCCATAAAGCTTTAGAAAATCAAGGTGGTAATCTGCACAGTGGAAGAATTCTCCTGCATACATTCTCATCCATCTCTTCTGAAATAAATATTAGTGTGATATAAGTGTCAGCATAACATTTTGAGCATAAGTGGCTAAAATTCATCAGCACAGCTAGTTTCCTCTGGACAATCAGCTGCTAATGATTATTTGTAAATTCCAAGCTAGCATTTAAAATCTCTGCTTGATGGGTTAAGGATTTATTTGGCTGAGATGGATCATTTGTTCGGATTGGATCCAGATAAGCAACAGCTTGGAAGTCTGTGCTGTTTGTGTGCAATGATAAATTGTGCTCATTGGGATTCTTTAACTCATGATCTCCCTGAGGGTTTGCTAATGTCTCCTCTTGATTTATACCCCAGATCAGGTAAAATCTTGCTATCTTTGGTATAGGCCTGCTCAGTCTCCCTGGCCTGACTCCAGGGTGACACCTGGGCCCCACCATGCCAAGGAAGCCATCCTTCTTGGGCCATCAGTTACGTTCCCTCTGGGACAGTGGTAGGGAAAGAACGGGCTCTGTGCTATTCATTGTTCCTGTCATTTGTTCAGAGTCCAGTTCACAGCTTTGATAGCCAAGGGAAGCACTTTTGGGAAATTCTGTAAAATACATCCAACTTTGCATGCTTGCTACCTTCTTAAAACAGCCTAAGGTATTTTAGGGGTAGATGGCCTCAAGAGATAAAGAGTATTTGAAGTGAATGTCATACATCTTCCAGCTGTATAGTTAGACTTGCACCATGAGATATGCTTGTATGCATGAGATCTTGGGTCCTGGGTTTAAAACTGTACTTTACTGGTAATGTAAGTGCTAGAGAAAGAGCTATGAATAGCCTCTGGCGTATATTGATGAAAATTCTAGTTGCCTGTGAAAGAAAGAAGATTCCAGAAAGGTCCATTCCGCACCCTACCTTACATCGTTGTCCTTCGGTGGCGATCCCGGCAGCAGCTCTGCCAGGAAGGGAGCATGACGGGAGCGCTCCCCTCTGCACTGGCTGGTTCCCTGATGAAGGAAGCATGATGGACATGCTTTTTCCTTCCTCAGTGCAGGTGGGCACTTTCCCAGGCTGCGCTGGGGCAGGAAGTGCCTCTGTTGCACTTCCAGCACTTCCTCAGGCCAGGTAGGTGTGGGATGGTTGCATGATCACGTGTCATTGATGGGGAAAACCCGTCAATGATTTAATCCACAATCACACTGCTTGGGGACAGGTGAAGGACTACGATGACATCATGCAGAAGTGTCATTGCTGTTCCGCTCCTCTCCCATCCCCATGCTGGAGTGGGAGGCTCCTGTGAAAAGGGCCTTAACATCCTCCCGGAATATTTACTCTGCCATATTCTTTTAAGCAGGGATGGGAATCATGTGGCCCTTCAGATGTTGTTGGACTGCAAGATCCAACAGCTCTAAGTACAGCCAATAGTAAGGAATGCTGGGAGTTGCAGTTCAACAGCATCTGAAAGGCCACCTGATTTCCACCCATGCTTTAACCAAAACAAATTGAGTAACTATGAAACTGACATCAAATAGACAATGGACCTATCTCCATAGGAGAGTGGACAGCAGACTCCCTCAACCCCCCAACTTCCAGCTACGTTGGACTACAATTCACATCATCTCCAACCGTAGCTAGCCATGAGAGTGTTTATGTAGATCCTTCTGGTTTGAAAAATGGAAATTGAAATGACATAACTCTAGTAGTCACATTAAGCTTTATAATTAAGTCGTGTAATTATTTGCCATGCTCTAAACCATAAATAATTCTCTTGTCAGGATGATATGGCTGTTTTGTTTTGTTTTGTTTTTAAATATGAACATATTTAACTGAGGTTAGGTCACAGCCTATAATCCACAAGGGGCAACTTGCATTGAGATTATTTAGCCATTCTATTCACTAAACAGTGATGTTTACCGGGCTTATGTGTTGCGATTGATGGTAGCCAGAGGTTATGAACAATGGAATTCTCTAAATGACATTGAGAGGTCTAGCTTTATGGAATTCCAGTGCAAACCACTGAGCCAAATTCCCTTAAGTCTTCTCTCACCACTGTGCTGTGGACAAAGCACTTTTGTTAGTCTCCTATATTTGATGAAGGGAGAAGTCTTCAGTTATGCTGAATTCCACTTTGGTAGGCATATGCTAAAATGGATCACTTGTCCTTCGGAAATACAGAACATAAGGGAGGTACGCATTCACACCTAGCTTTGGATAGCTGCTAAATGTATACACATAATATATGACAGGTCCTGAAAACATTGTTATTAGCCAAGACCCAATGAAGGGCTGCTTTATAGTTAGAGCTTTGTTTGAATACTAGATCCCAACACTGGTGGACAGGTAATTCTCCCCATCACCAGCATGCAAAGGAGCCTTTTTGGGCAGGTTGACTTTTTGTCGAGGGAAGGATATTGAACTCTACATGAAATCCAATTTCATGTAAGCAGAGGGAACCATGCGAGAGATCTTTCTGCTCTCCTCCCACCTTCAGCCTGGGGTTGGTGTCTCTGAGAGGTAGAGAGAGAAGCTGTTTCGTCAACAAGAGAGCTTAATTATAAACTGATGATGATGATGATGATGATGATGATGATGTAGTGTCAGCACTTAAAATTTAGTGAACGCGTTATAAAACTACCTGTAGTTGAAATGACAGATCTTCCCTATCGCAACCTGGGGAGAACTGTTTCTTTGGTTAATGCATTTTTAGTTGGTCTAGAGACAAAGTGGAATTTTTAAGAGCTTGTTAACAGGAGCTCATGTGCTACTACTAATGAATTAATCATGCTTTTACTTCTGGCAGTAATCCTTACACTTAAGGTATTTAATAAGTGCCATTTTGCTGAAGTAAGCTTGGGCAAGCAGCATTTTAGAGGTGGGGGAAGAGAGGCAGGGCTTTTTTTATTGTTATCACAGATAGCAACAAACCAGGATTTGAATGAGGATTCAGAAATGATTATGTGGATAGCCTGAACTTCACAGCATTATATAGAAAAATCCTACTCATTTTGGCAGGGCTGGCTCTAACACAAGGCACAGTGAGGTAGTTGCCTTTGGTGGAAGGTGGCAGGAAATGGCCAAAAAAAACAAAAGGCTTTTGGAGGAGAAAACTGTGGCTACGTGGTCTATCCCATACCACTTGAGTTATTATTCTGCCATCTGGTGTGGTAGAGGATGTTGGACCATGGCCGGTACTGGAGAAAGAGTTCACTGTCAATCCACATGAATTTTGTAGATGGAATAGGAAATGGTTACAATCTTGTTCTTTGTTTTAGGCAGCAAACTGCTCTGGGTCAGTGCTGGAGGAAAGGATTACTGAAGTCAAGAGAGAAGACAATGAGATGATGGCCCAGAGTTTTAGTGTTCAAGTTTCCAATCCATTCTCAGAAAGTTCCACTGAAGGGCAGGGAACAAATACCTTCTTTTAGAAAGCCAGAACAGATTAAAAAAAAAAGGCCAAACTGCATATAACACAAACAACTCAATCTTATGTATATCTCCTCAGGACGAAAGGAAAAGTTGTTTCTTGAGTACTTGAGTGTTGGACTAGGATTCTGGGATCCCAGGGTTCAAATCCCCACTCAGCCACGGAAACCCACTGGGTGACCTTGGGCAAATCACCCTCTTTGAGCCCAGGCAGTGACAAACCCACTCTGAATAAATCTTGCTTAGAAAACCCTCTGACAGGATCACCATAAGTGAGAGATGGTTTGAAGGCATTTGATGACAAAAAACAACAAAATGTGCCAGGAGCCTTGCCAATGGGTGAATTTTCAAGGTGAGGTGCATTGCTTCTCACAACAAGTCTCAAAAGGCATGAAAAGTCTCCTGTTTTAGAGATTTGTCACATCCAGTGGGAATTCTTTTCCATCCCTAGGCATAAGAATTCATTGACTGGAATCCACTTCATTGCAGGAAGCCTGCAAAATCTTGTGAGGCAACCTTTCTCCCACTTCTTGAGGTCTCATCCAAGGGTCTAGCAGACCAAAATGGCACCACTCTTGAATGTGAAATGTACGGCCTCTTTTTTATGTGCCAAGTGTAATCTCAGTGGGGTAGTTACAAGTGGGAAGAGCAGGTTGGCTCAGCTAGATCACTCTCTCATTCCACTGTGCTGACAAACAAAACAGCTGATTGCTTCTGAACTATGTGTTTAAAAGGGTCTGAGTCATGATGGGAGGGAGTAACCTTTACTGTTGTCAGAGTCAGCCTCTTCATGCATGAAAAGTCCAGAAGAAGTGGAGCTGGGTGGGTGCTTCAAGATGTTCTTTCATTCAGGCCATTCTTTATTAATCCTCTTTTAATTTGTGTATGTGGGGAAATAACATTTTATAGCCTTTCCTGGAGTGGCATTGTTCTAATATTAGCATCTAAGTACAAACAATACATACCCATTTGGGCTCCTATCTTTAGTAGCTGGGCATTCATTACCTTAAAAATCTTCCCAGTGAGTTTGTAGCAAGCTTTATGTTAAACCTGATAAAATTGTCCTTTTCCTTCCATTATTCACAATGCTAATTTAAAAACAACAGCTAAAAGCAAATGCACCAGAAAGTTGTCAGGACTATTGCTGTTAGTAATATTTGCATATCTACCCACATTGAAGTCAGTGGCCTTGTTTACCCTTGATTTGTATACATTTATTTCCCCAGGCATGTTTTCACATTGACTTCTACGTATATCTCTGAATTGTAACAAATAATCTCAGTTAAGTAGATGGCCAGAAAGATCAAATTTTCCTTTCCCCTTTTGTCATAAGGACAGAATAAATGTTTGTCCTATGACCGCTGTGTTGATCAAATGAGAGTCTTTCAGTGCCACATATCACTGGGTTAGGTTTGTTTAAGCTGCTAATGTCTTCAGCAGGGGAAGCAAGCTGTGCCCTTTGCTACCAGTCAATATCTTTATTAAAGAGTTACATTTAATTTCAGAGTGCTTCTGTGCAATCCTTCAAATGTGATAAGAGAGGATTAAAGGCACATAAAATTAGTGGAACTCCTGTCCCTTTTAATGTTAAAAAAATGCTGTATATTGTTATTGACCTCAGGGTTTTTCAGTCTGATCCTGAGAAGCTATACCAAATTCATTTGTGTATTACACTTTCAAACTAACTTGTTTTTCCCAAAAAAATCTATTGTTATAGGAGTGCTTCAGGCAGGCAGCTAATCTGAACGTATTGTTTCCATTGCTAGAGTGTGTGTTGTTATTGTGCGTATAAAAAATTATTTTATTTTTATTTATGCAAAAACGTGGTGTTACACACCGCTGAGGGTGTTTGACAATATTCAAAAACAATGAAACGTGAGAACATTGCAAATACAATAAAGACAGATAAATAGTATAAATACAGAATACAGCATTGTCCAAAAGTCAGGCAGCAAGTGCTTGACTAAGCAGGCCATAAAGCAAAATGCACTCAAAGAGGGTGCCACCTCTTGGGGCAAAGAATTCTAACATTTTGGTGTAGACATTGAAAATGCTCTTTCTTTTGTCCTTCTCTTTCTTATCAGGCCCTTTCCATCTGATTTTAGAGAGCAGGCAGTATAGTGTGGGCAGGAGTAGTGCCTATCCTGAAGCTAAGCTATTTAGAACTTTAGTGTTTTTATTTGTAATGTTATTATGTTTTAAGCATCTTCTAATGTTGTTTTTAACTTGTTTTGTTTCAAATATAAATTTAGTTTAATTGTGTTTTAACTTCTATATTAAGACATTTTGTAATTGTATTGTGCATTAAAACATTATATACCACCTTGGATACCATGCCGAGAAAAAAGGGGGCTATAAACTAAATAAACAAATAAATTTAATTGTTATTATTGAAACTTTGTGTGCAGAAACAAAACGGTTACTAGTGCAGACTTTGCTGGATAGGTGCAATGTGAATTTGAAAGTGGGGGCCCGCTAGGATTTGGTGGCCTCTGGGAGCTCCCATGTGAGTGGGGTGAATTATCCATTCTAGATTTTAGCCTGAACTTTACAGAAGTGTGAACCTATGGGAGGGGTATCTTAAAGTTCAAGTTAAAACCTAGAGTGGACTCACCATCCCGTAGGCATGAAGCTCTTTGCTGGCACTGTTAGCTTTCTGGTTGCAACATTATAGATCAATTGCAGTTTCTGAAGATGCTTCAAAATAAATCCATATAAAGGGCATTGCAGTAATCCAGCCTAGATGTAATTAACCTGGGCAGGCCTTGCCTTGCCAGAAATGAACACAGTTGGTACATAAATATAAGCTGGTCAAATGTATACCTGACTATAGCCACTGCCTCAGCATCCAAGCACATAGCCAAATCAGCAGCTCTCCAGAACTATGGGCCTTGTTTTTCAAGGAGACCACCACTCCAGCCAGGTAGGCTGGGGTTGAATTCTTCTTTCTGAGTTGTTGACCTGGACCACCTCTACCTTGCCTAGAATGTGTCACATCTCAGTAGTCCTCATCCAGGCTATTACTACCTCTAGACACTGTTTTCTGAACAACACTTTTGATAGGTTTTCCATCCAAAAAGGTATGCAAGACAGTCCACGCTAAGGGTTAATTCAGTTCTACACACTACAGTTATCACTACTAGTGTTATTAGCAGCTGATGGTGACCCTGCATTCTTTTGGAGTATAACAAAAACAGCAGGGAGTTTGATGAATGTGTTTCCAACTTCCCTTATTAGAAGGGAAATACATATAACAATGTCATTCACAACATCAAGAGTTCATCCATCTGCTCATCCTCCACTGTAATATTTGTCAGTACTCCTTTATTTTTTGCATAGGTCAACCAGGCCAGTCTCCACACAAAACAATAAATGGGCGCATGAAATGGTATGAGAAAGGTTTCAGTTTCTCAGAATACTTAGGTCCTTTTCACATGTGGGGGGGAAACGGGCAAAAACACGCTAAAACAGAGCTTACCCGCAGCCGGGTAAGTCCGTCGCCACGCGGAGCAGCGCGAGCTTGCTGCTCCACAGTTCTCTGGCATCCCAGATGGCGGCTTCCGGTTGGTGGAGGCTCTCCACCAACCGGAGAAGCTCGCCAGCCGGAAGCCCGCCCCCGGCAGATCTGCAGGCATGCACTTGCGCGCACCTGCAAATCCACTTCGGAGCCGGGCGACAGAGCGGCACGGAGCTGCGCGCTCCGTGCTTTTTAAAAACCTCATAGAATCATAGAATCGTAGAATCAATCATAGAAATGTAGAGTTGGAAGAGACCACACGGGCCATCCAGTCCAACCCCCTGCCATGCAGGAACACCCTCAAAGCACTCCCGACAGATGGCCATCCAGCCTCTGCTTAAGAACCTCCAAGGAAGGAGACTCCACCACACTCCGAGGCAGCATATTCCACTGCCGGACAGCCCTGACTGTCAGGAAGTTCTTCCTGAGGTTCAGGTGGAATCTCCTTTCCTGCAGCTTGAATCCATTGCTCCTTGTCCTGGTCTCTGGAGTGGCAGAAAACAAGCCCTCTCCCTCCTCTACATGGCATCCCTTCAAATATTTAAACATGGCTATCATGTCCCCTCTTAACCTTCTCTTCTGCAGACTAAACATTCCCAGCTCTCTAAGTCTATCCTCATAGGGCATGTCTTCCTTTCTACCTCGAAAAAGAAGTTTTTAAAAAACACGCAGCCCAGCTAGTTCCGGCACTCCTGAGTGGATTCTGGTGTGGAACTACAAAAAGTAGTCCACGCCAGTCCACTCTACGGTGTAGAAGACCTCAGTGACAGGTCGTTCTGCACCGTTTCAGAAGCCCAGTGTGGAAATGGCCTTAGTCTCTGATGTCAAGGTGGCCATCCTTGATCAAAAGAACTTAAAATATGGTTTCTGGTGGGGAAAAGTTCATCAAAGATCATTAAGAGGCCCAATGCTCTCCATGGGTTCAAGCTGCTTTTGATTTCATATATGACAAGTATGTTAGAATGTCTGTGTTTCCATCCAAGTACTGTTTGTTAATAACCACTGTTATGTCCTTTTTAACAAATTTCAGTTTCTTCTGTCCCCACTGATTATGTTTCCAACCAAACAAAGCATATGTAAAATAATCTGCCAGCTGAGGCAAAATTCCATGCGTCTGATAAATTGTGCCACATTTCATAAAAGTTTATGCACCATAAAATATGTTAGTCTATAAGATGCCACATTAAAGGTTAGCTTTTGCTACAGGCAAACAATAGATTTACCCTTGGGAATGTGTGAACAGGTTGTCTTTAAGTTTGAACTGCCCTTGGCAACTCTTGACAGAGAAAGTCAAGGTTTCTTTGTTTGGTTGGATTTTAGAAATAAGGGCCTTACAAGCATATTTGTTATAATAATAGCAAGAGGCAAAGGCACAGAGTGTGAGGCAAGATGAGGAATGAAATGAACACCTGAGCTACTGCCTCTGGCACTGTGTAAAAGTCAAAAAATGGAGTTTCATTGTGTGTCTGGAAATAAAACAAGGGTTGGGGAGATGAAGCTGCCTTGAACAGGCCATCCAGCTGGCCCATCTATGCTACTGTGGCCTACTCCACCTGGCAGCAACAACATGAGGTTTCTGACAAAGATCTTTCTCTGACTTAGTTTCTGAGTTGTTTTCTTTTTAATTGAGATTTTTGGGGTTGGGCCTGAGAGCTCCTGCATGCATAGCAAACGTTCTTCATTGAACTGGTTCATTTTCTGCTATCTGGTCACACACCTGCATACTTGAGCATGTGGAGGAAATCGGTCACAAACAGGTGGGTCAGAGCTCAAGACCAAGTCATGTCTGAAGTTCAAGATGTGAGGCAGTATTTTAAAGAGGTAAAAGACAGAGGGGAAAAAGAGAAAGACAGAAAGACAGAGGGTGAAAGAAAAATACACAAAACCAAGAAAGAATGGATTGTATCCACATGTGTAAGGCAAGCTGTTACCCTGATTCCTGGGGGTCCCGGGAGGGACACCTAAATGCGCTGTCAATGTTATAAGTTGGGGAAATTAGCCAAGAGCACTGCCTAGCAATATGAGAGGCAGGGTAACGTAGCGAGATCTTGAACCCTATGTTTACGGGGTCAGGCTGAGTCAAGGAGCACCCAGAAGTTGAAATAATAAATGTTGTTTTATTAAAACACAATCAAACAGTGTATGCAGCACACTCACACAGATAACTAAGGAAATAAAGGTTGGAGTGGAATAGAGGGATTTCTAGAGGAGTTGTTGGTTTGGGTGATACTTCACCTGTCCTGAAGCCCGGTTGGAAGCGGAGAAGCTGGGGAGCGTGGATCTCAGCACGTGGGGCTGAGGGGAAGGCTCGCTGGACAAAGCAACAGCAAGGCGGGATGGAAGCCAAGAGCAATCCAAAGAAGCGCTCAAAGTCAGGGGTTTTTATAAGGAGAATTGTGACCGCAGGCTAGTTCGTACTTGGGGAAACCAATAGATTTGGGGCTGGAGACAAAGCCTCCGAAAGGTCAGAATTTGAATGATTGAGTTATAACCAAATTGTCAATAGGGTAGCCAGTATGCAAACGCGGAGTACTTGAGCGTTGTATAGGCAGATCATCAAGCTGTCAGCGCGGGGCAGAGGATCTTTTGAAAGTTGCTTGCATACCTAATGGAGGTACTTGCCTTGAGGTCTCCTAAAGCTGCGAGTCGGCTATTTCTGGCCTGCCTGTATTGTGTTGGAATATTACGGCGATTATCATCCGAGCCTGTGTGCGTGCTTGTCTGGGAGCCTCGCAAGCACGTGGAGGGGAATGGGTATGTGAGGCCGAATTATTGATATCAAGAGATATCTTTATATCCCACAAGCTCGGGCTAGCCAGGGCAATAACAAAGCATATATTATATAATTCTTAACAAAATAATGTATATGAGGTTAAAGGGGGCAACCAGATTTTTATTCTAAAAAGTCAAGGAATGCTTGTAATTTTTTTTTAAATGACAATATGAACTGGTCTACTGTAATATTTTGCCCAACATATCCCCTCCTCCATCTAGCTTCACTTATACTACTGAGGCAGGAGCTAGTAAGTAACTTACAGTGAGGACAATATCTATAGCATATGCCGGTTGATTAAAATGCTCTGTGTACTCTGTGGATTAAACTCGTAACTGCCAGAATGACTACCATGGACAGATTGATTGCCGCTGTGCCAAAAATAAACTCACATAAAATTGTCATCTTCTGAAATGAGATTGTAAACTAGATGGTCTGGGATTCCTTGAAAGCTCAGAAAGGAGCACTGCCAAAAACAGGAACCAGACATTATTCAAAAATGAAGGCCACAGAAGGAGGGGCAGGTGACTTGTGTGGATGCAAAAGGTAGTCCCTGTTTTGTATCAACACTGCAACAGAATATCTCCATATTGCTTTCTTTGGATTTTCGATGTTGATTGTGAAGTCAGAAAGTGTTCCACTACAGTATAACTCTATTCTTCCCAGCAAGTACAAGGGGAGGGGGAAACCTGGTATATTATTAACTTGAAGGTTTTGTGAAATAGTATCTTGAAAACCATTTTGCACGTTGCCAGAAATATCAGTGCATGCCAAAAAAAAATTAAATAAATAAAAGATTTGGGTTTGCAAATGCAAAGGTTTAATTTTGCACAGAGCAAACTGATTGACAGGTAGGCAGCAAAGCCAGCTTTACTCCCAGTTGAAAAGGTGGAATTTTCATATGTTCTAGAAGGCTGTGTGTGAAAGAAATCCTGCTGGATAGGACAGAGTGGGCAAAAGTACCTGTTCTCAAACATGGAGACCTTTGACTAGAAATAGAAAGTGGACTGGTTCAGGTTCCATAGCCAAACAGTCATTCAGCAGTCATGATCAGGCTTTGTGCTCTCTGCTTCACTCTCTCCTTCTGAGTTAAGAGATTCTCTTCCTCACTTCCAGGTTGGCAGTAAATGAATTTGTCTGCAAACCTGAATTTGCAATGTTATGTTTACAGCATGGTGTGTTTTGCCTCTAAGCCAGAACTGGGTCACAGCAATGGCAAACTGCATAAAAACATAAGAGGAGCCCTGCTGGATCAGACCAAAAGCATGTCTAGTGGTCCTGGGGTCCTTTCACATTACACAATTATAACACTACGATCCTACTTTAACTGACATGGCAACATCCTGGGGAATCCTGGAATTGGCAGCTGAGGGAGGAGCCTTTAGAATCCCCAGCCTCAGAGTGGCTGTGGTGCCTCTGACCAAACTACCAAACCCAGGATTCCACAAGATGCAGCCATGGTGGTTAAAAGGGAGTCAAAGGTCATTTTTGCAGTTTACCTGATCCCATTGTCCTCCTATCGCAATCCTGGCAGCACCTTTGTTGGAAAGGGAGCACAACATGAAAGCTTCCCTCCACATTTGGCCAGCTCCCTTTGGAAGGGAGTGTGAGCAACACACATGTGCCTTCTGCAGCGCAGCCGGGCTCTTTCCTGTGCTGCACTGGGGAGAGAAGCACCTCCATTGCACTTCCTGCCCTTCCACATGGCCAGGAAGGACAGGAGCATCATGTAATTGTGGGCGCTTAATGGATTTATTCCATTAATATCCCATGATCGTGGGGTGGGGGCGGGATGGTAGCAGGACCATGATGACTTCGTGCAAAAGCACGATCTGTAGACCAATGGCATCATGTCTCTAAGCCAGGACTGTGATGCCATGCAGAAATGGCCATAGCTGTGTAGAATGAAAGGGTCTCAGCATTCTGTGTTCAGTGTTGCCAAACCATAAAGGACGTGAATTGAATGGCCACCTACTCACCCATGCACATTCTTCAGCAATTAGTATGCAGAAGTATACTGCCTCTGACCCTTCAGGCGAGATATAGCCATCCTAACTAGTAACCATCGATACCAGACCAAAAGGTAATTCAGCATTCTCTTCTGATAGAGGCCAACCACGTACCTATAGGAAGCTTGCAGCAGGGCATGAGTATAATAGTGCCCTCCAGCTTGTGTTCCCAGGAGCTGGTATACAGAGGCATAGTGGATCCAATAGCAGAAGTCTTCTATATATATGATGACCCATTATGACAAGCTAGGAAGCAAAAGAAGGAACTGAAGCATGTAAGGGATAGAAGAAGGAGCACATATTTGCAAAACTGAGTCACAATGGCTGAACCATAGCTGGGCAGCATCATGTGAACCAAGCCAGGAACGTTATGATGAAGACGTTACATGGTAACAAATGTAATATTAAAAGAGTGCTCAATGCACCATCTCATTGAAGCACCCCTCTCACTGCAGGGTGAGGGCAGCTTTGCAACAGAAATGACAGCCTATGCATTTATCTGCTGATTTGTAAGTTCACGTGCAATATCTGTCATATAAGGAAGTTATTTAATGTATTTTTAAAAGATGCTTTTATTAATTTTTCTTATGGCTTTTTTTCCTTTTTTTATTATTGTTGTTAGCTGCAGTGAGCTGTTAGCAATTTGTTAAACCACATGAATAAATATGAAGATGAATATTCATAGTCTTCCCTCTTTTTTTAACCTCATTTAAAAATTACGGTTCACACAAATCTTAGCTACTACGGCCTTACTTCCAGCACTATTTACTTTTTCTATTCATCGCAATTACTTAGTCATAAGCGGAAAGATGCCATTTAATCCAACAGAGAGTGCTAGAGTAGGATTTGTGACATTTACTCTTATCTTCTGCACACAACAGTCCTAGGATTCTTCTGGGATAAGGATTGGGGAGATCCAAGATCCAAAGACTCAGAGGGGGAGCAAGAAAGAAGGGAGGATTCCCCCTTCCCACTTTGATTCACTCCTTGTAGTTTTATGATTTCCTTTTCATTGGTTGCTATGAGAAAGAAACTGTATGTGCCATGACTGCCATTCATTTCCCACTCTACTCTGCTTTGGTTAGACCTCATCTTGAATACTGTGTCCAGTTCTGGGCACCCCAATTCAAGAAGGACATGGTCAAGCTGGAGCAAGTCCAGAGGAGGGCAACCAAAATGGTGAGGGGCCTGGAAGCCATGCCCTGTGAGGATAGACTGAGTATGTTTAGTCTGCAGAAGAGAAGGTTAAGAAGGGGACATGATAGCCATGTTTAAATACTTGAAGGGATGCCATGTAGAGGAGGGGGGAGTGGGCTTGTTTTCTGCTGCTCCAGAGCAATGGATTCAAGCTGCAGGAAAGGAGATTCCACCTGAACTTCAGGAAGAACTTCCTGACAGTCAGGGCTGTCCGGCAGTGGAATATGCATAGGGGAGTCTCCTTCTTTAGAGGTTTTTAAGCAGAGGCTGGATGGCCATCTGTCAGGAGTGCTTTGAGGGTGTTCCTGCATGGCAGGGGGTTGGACTGGATGGCCCCTGTGATCTCTTCCAACTCTACATTTCTATGATTCTATGATTCCCTCCAATCTTCAGGTGAAGGGGCAGTGTAAGGAAAATGGGAAAGCTACACAGCCCACAGTTCCATGTGTTTCCATAATCTACCCTTGCCACACATATACGATGCCTCTTTCCCCATTTTGACAATGCCAGTGGTAGATTATGGAAGGATTTCAAACTGCAGGATTCAAAGATCCTAGTAGCTTTCCCATTTTTGGTTCAGCTGTTGTTAGCCAAAACCATAGAAATTTTCATAGCAGCTAGGTGTGAGGGGATGGGGGGAGAGGAATGTCAGATCTCTCCCTCCAAGGTCAGATCCAGACCCACTTCTCTGCCTGGTGAGGGGCTTAGGAGACCAGAAGCACTCGGTCACCCTGGGACACTTCCCCAGAGGCCATAGGATTGCAGCCTGTGTGTTCTTCACTTTTAAAGAACCCTTTTAAAAAATATTAATCCCTTGCTGGCTGCCGTCCTCTTTTATTTGGCCTCCTTTGAAGTTGCAACCTATGAAATAGACATAGGTTTTTCCTTTTTTTTTTCCTCCCCTCGTATTTTAAGAAAAGAGCAACTTAACTACTTGAAGTAGTTTTGATTAATATTGATAGCATGTTTTAGATTCTCAGTTCAGATTACGGTAGAGACCTTTAAATATATCTTCCCTGCATTGTCTGCATACTTAAGCACCTCCGCCTATTTCAGGACTGCAAGCAAATCAGTAATCTCCCAGAGGAAGAAATGGGGAGAGGAAACCGAGCTTTAAAAAAGAAGAAGAGGATGAGGAGGAGAACTGAGAAAGTGACCTCTGAAGAAATTGCATGAAATGGGCGATATTGTGTGGAGAAGTAGCTGAATGAATCCCTCTAATCTGATAATGATTAGAGTACTAAATCCTAAAGATAGCTCTTCCGCTTTGATGAAATGAGTTCCTTGATCAAAATCTCATGACAGGCTCATATATATGTTCATTTGTAATTGACATGAGTGAAAAGGGCACGTTTACTATTTCACTGTAAGCAGTTGTGGTGAGGGATGGGGAAGCTGAGTGCCACTGAGAACTTCATGGATTTTATGTCAGGGCTCCAAGGGTTTTTGGTTTTGGTTCCTGGTATTTTGTTGCAAAAGGCCCATCATTGTTCATTACAGGATGTGTTGTTCCCCCCCATATGGAGAAATAAATGAAATGAGGTCAGGATGTATCACTTTTATCTATGTGGCAAGATTCATTTCTGAGGCCTAGGGCTAAGCTCAAACTGTCATCTTGTGTAAAGGATTATTTTACAGCAAGGGGTGCTGACTTCTAACAAGAATGTCATTAACATGTGGCTAATTTGAAAAAAAAATCCCACAGTAGCTTTTGCAAAAGCAGAGCTGTTAACCTTGGAGAGTTGGCCAAGCACCAGTTTGCATAATTATATTTAGTCAAATCACTTTCCACTCTGTCCACTGTCTATTCTACAATTAGTTCTCAAGCCCAAGCTATAGTGGTAGTTGCTTGGAGGTGTCTTTATCTTATATATACAATTTAATTTAAAAAAAAAATCAAGGAAATTATGTTTCCCTTGTCAGGAGCCCTGGTGGTGCGGTGGTTAAATGCCGGTACTGCAGCCACAACATTGTGAGTTCGATCCTGCAGGGCTCCAGATTGACTCAGCCTTCCATCCTTCTGTAGTAGGTAAAATGAGTACCCAGATTGTTGGGGGCAATTAGGTAAAACACATAGTAAACCACTTAGGAGTGCTTCACACTACTAAGCAGTATAGAAATGTAACTGCTATTGCTATACTTAGTCTGCTGCCCTTTCCTCAGAAGTGATGCAGGAATCAAACATAATCCACTCCACAAGTTTTTCAGCAGGCCTGATGCTCTTGTCTGCTCCATAATCCACAAAGCACTACTTCTGGATTTTTATTTCTACACTAGTGAATTTTTGATGGAAAATAGTGCACGTTTTTCTACAAGCTGTATTATTTCTACAAGCTGTATTATCAGTGTGCATGCATACATGTATGTATTTAAAGCATTTACACATTAGCCCCCCAACCCATCAAAACTACTGCTGACGAACCTACGTACACACTTCGGAAACCACAAGTCTACCAAGCAGACCAAAAGATAAGACCAGTCAGTAGTCAAACATTTTCATTCAGAAGAGCATGGTACATGCAATTTTTCAGTGATCAGAAAAAGAAGAGCATCAGTTTCTGGACTTAGAAGCTTGGCATACTAGCACTTCATGGCCTCATCTTAGAGAATGGTATCTAAAAACCTATCCATTTTGAACTATGCCATCTTCTGTGTTCCATCTTGCCGTGTTTAATTATTTCTGTTTTGTTGGAGGGGGTAAGAAAGAGAGAAAGAGAGAGAAATCTTAAGATGCCTCCCAAATATACAAGTCCTGTTAAAATCAATAAGAGTTCTGCATTGGTAACTAGAAATATTGCTGCCTTAAGAAATCTTAGTGGAAGTAGAAAACGGTGCTTCACACTCTCAGTATTTTAAAGTAGTAAAAAAAAAATTAAGATAAAAATTGTACTTTCCTCTGATACTAACCCTGGCACTAGTATTATTAATAGAGTCTTTGGGGAGACCATTTTGTTAAACATCCCCTAGAGGAAGAATGAGGCCCTTTCCGCACGAGGCGAGTGAATCTCTCCATGCTGTTACTTACCGGCTCTTCTTGGGTCCGAAGTAACGCACACTGTCCCTTGAGCCCTTCCGCAGGGTTCCTCGATTGGTGCAGAGCGAACCGGAGCAGTGCGAGGTCTGTAGATCCACACTGCTGCGGATCAAAATGGTGGCTTCCGGCTCAAAATGGCGGCTCCTGGTGTCTTTGTGGGAGTGGACCAACTGCTGAGGGTGGCCACGCCCACAGCCCGCCCTCCGCTGATCGCAGGCTCACATTGGTGCGAGCCTGCGCATCTGCACAGGTAAGTAGGAACACAATGGCGCGTTCCAGAAAAGGTAAAGAGCTGATTTTTCTGGTCTTTACTTAGCGTGGGGGAGGACCACTTGGGGGCTGGTTGGATCAGACTGCGGTGCGGAACTAAGTTAAATAGTCCTCACCTAGTCCTATCCAAGGGGCGGACAATGTCCGTGCCAGGACGCCTTGGCCCATTTTAACTGCCTCGTGTGGAAAGGGCCTGAGTCTCCAAGTTTTTGAAGGCAAGGCTCACCATTAGCAGTGGCAATGTCCAAGATCCCTTAGTTTTATTTCCTGACACACACCCCTTCCCACTGCTACCAATGGAAGCACTGGCAACTACATTGGCAAACTGGCTACCATTCTGAGTCCCTCATAATGCCCTGGCCAAATATCATTGTGGCATTTCATGAGGTGGAAGTGGTGGCCACCACATATACAGAAGAATGGAAAACAGAGCATATTTGGCAATGCCATCTCTCTTTGAAAGTTTTAAGACACGTTCTAAGAAAACGGGCCTTCTGAGAAATTTCAGCTCAACTCTCTAGCACACCCCAAGTATTCAAGATGTTCAATATACATCACCTCAGCAGTCCTTTCAACAATTCTGAGTGATAGGTTAGCATTAGTAGCACCATATTGCGGAAATGGGAGGGAGGTCTAAATCTGAGAGATATTTCTGTTTAGTTGCTTGACCATGACAACCAAGAGTGTTCACTGTTCATCAGCACCCTGCTTCTATACCATTCAAAGACAAGCTGCTAACTGGATGAGGGAGGTACAGAGCAGCTCCAAAATAAATTCTTTTTCAAAATTATATCTTTCCTTGTTAAAGCACACTGTGATGAGACTCCTAATTCTTGTTTTGCATATATGAGAGTTGAACAGAGGTTGTTTTAGGGATTTAATTCTTCACTAATTTTCTCCTTGAAGAAGGCAAATGACTAATTGTAGCAGTTTTCTTCCCACTGTGATAAAGACTTTGAAAACCATACCGTTTTTTGAAGACTATTTGCAATTTGGGACTTATTCAGTACTAAATTCACACAAGATTGTTTTGTATAGCATATGCCATTTCTGTGCAGAAAACAGCATTTTCTGCGCAGAAAATTATATTTATATGCAGAAATGTCATTTTCTGTGCAGAAGATGCTGTTTCCTACACAGAGTACTGTTTTTTATCCAAATCATTCACACATACATTTCACACTTGAAGAAACCCTGGCTCTGGGTGTTCTGTTTTCTTATTCTAACAACATTTGATGTCTCCAAAGAATACTACCATCAGAAACAAAGCTGTGCGCATAATTTAACTCTGGATCAATAATAAGAATTTCAGGGACATTGGTGCTCAGGTCTTTCTGTGCATCTTACACACACACACACACACACACACACAATTCTGCAGCACTGCTTTTCACTGGTAGAGGCAGAGAGGGTTCGTTGCAACAAGAAACAGCAGGCATGAACAGCTCAGAGCACAACATTTAGAATGGGGTCCCCAAGAAGAATACATTTTCTTCCAGAATCAAACTTGGTGGTCAATTGAGGGAGCCTTTGTTTTTACTGCTTTAATTAAAATCTATTGTAGGAGGTTTGAGTGGGTTGTAACCTCAAACACAATGGTGATTGTTTTCCAAGCAAATTGCGCAGTCCTTTTTTTGTCTTTTGACAAACCAGCTTAAGCCACACTTCAAAGAATGTACACTTCAAGGAGGTTTATCAGCCTAGATGAGCCTATGTGATACAGGAATTAAGGGAAGAATAAAGCTGGAATTAGTACTAAATCCACAGTAATATTCTTCTGTGAGATACCTCGACCCGTAGTCCTTTTCAAGTCATACCATTCGTGCCGCAAGCTGTCTGGATGTGCTTGAAATAAAAGATTAAGGGGGGAAAAGTTTTTGGCAACTGGAAAGAAACTTCACCCATTGTTCCTCCAAGTCATTTATTTCTGGCAAGCTGACAGTGCAGTACTATGCACTTGTACTCAGAGGTTTGAAATATACTTTTCTTAAGAGTACATAATAGGAATGCAGCCCAAGTTGGTGCTCACTTTTAAGCAGATAGATTAGACCATTGGCAGTATATGCATGTATGTGTATGTGAGGGAGGGAGGGGTAATTTCCAAGAAAAAAAATGGAGGAAAAGCGGGGAAATCAGTTTATCCAAGGTCATTAGGCAGAGTAAGATAGTGGCCTCAGGGAAGACACGTTGGGTATCATTTTAAAAAATGTCATTTTAAATGACTAATGTATTGACCTAAATCTAATTGCTAGTCCTAGCTGGAATATTGTAGTCCCATTGAATCAGCTGAATAAGTTAAATTTACATGTGTTAACCTATTACATTCCTTTTGTATCAGCATACCCTCCAACTGTCCCAGTTTTGCAGGCATTATTTTTATTTTTGCATGCCTTCAAGCCATTTCTGACTTCTGGTGATTGTAAGGCAAACATATCATGGCGTTTGGAAGGCTGAGGGTGTGTGGCATGCCCAAGGTCACCCAGTAAGTTTTCCATGGCTGAGGAGGGAATCAAATCCTGGTCTCCAGGGCCATAGTCCAATGGTCAAACCATGACACCGTGCTGGCTCTCTTTGCAGGATAGTCCTGATTAAATCTCTGTCGTTCCATTTTTTTCAACTGCTTTTAAAATGACTCAGCTTCTCTGTCCTCCTCTTACTTTCTCCCCTTGTCCTCAGCTCACTTCAGTTGCTGAAAACTGAGCTCAGAGTGCAAAATTAGTTTGCACTCAATTAACTCAGCTGGCTGGGTGAGGAGAGTGCGAACAGAATCTTGACCTTCCCTGTAGACTCATGAAAAAGCAAACTGCTGCAGCCTCTCTCAGCTTCTATGTTCTTCCTTATTAATAACATCTTATACCATCTTGACCGTACTCTGATGTTACCCCATGTGTCTCCAGTTTTCATCTATGAAATTGCAGAAAGTATGTATCAGTGGTTCCACTCTAGTCTGACCAGAAGTTAGAATTAGGACAAAGTTGTATTTTAACCACCAACAAGATAAAGATAGCACTTTTGAAGATTTTCTGCCTCAAGTGACAAAACACTTAGTAACGTAAGTGTGGGGCTGCAGCAGGGGGATGGCATATGCAACTGGGGTGATCTTGGCAATATCCATGATATTCAGAATATTTTTAGGCTCTTCATTTGTTTTGTTTGTCTGTTTGTTTTGTTTGGCATGGTTACTCAGGGTAGTAAATGAGATAATATACCTCCTTCCTATTTCTTCTGACTGTATTGGCTTGCTATTTACTTTTTATCTATTTCCTAATTACACTTTCTGTTCAGTCCCAGACTTCACCAGAGGTTTAACACACAGCCTTCACAAGCACTGCTGTCAATGATATTCTTGTAGATTATAGAGATTCCACAGAAGTATTGCTTGATGACTAATGCTCAATGAAAAGTGAGAGGACTTTATTGCAAAGGATTTTATTGCTTGCCAGTCCAGTCCCTTGCCTTGTGCTCTGTTTGATTTTTCTAGTCTCTCCCCCTGCATCCTTGTCTCTTGAACGTTGCTTATCACTCAACCACCTCATTTGTTTACCAGAATCGCACATATAAAGGGGGAGATTTATTAACCTAAACATACATCCAAATCCTTTTCAACACTCACTTTTGTGTGGGGCTTTAGTTCGCATACGAGTTTATGAACTACAAGCCAGATTTTATTGAAACTTTAATTAATATAATATGATGACTCCACTATTCTGAAGACAAATGGGGAAACAGTTTTTCACATTTGCACGGTGCTAAAATTTAACCATGTGACTCTTTTATTCAGTTATGCCACTAATTCCTTTGAGCTGTAAAAGTCACAGGTCATAAATAGGGTTCGTTTTCCTAAGCAATGTAATTAACTTGGGTTCTTATCTTTCCTTTCTTAAGTTGCTTTTTGTATTCCAAGGAAATGAGCAATAAATTTTTAAAAAACTGCTTCTTTGAACAACATTCTTAAGAAGGAGGTGTAGGTATTTGTAAAAACGATATTCCTGTAGATTGTAGTGAGGTTATGCTTTGTTTATCCTAAGAGCGAAGCTGTCTGATATGCAGGCATCATTGCTCCCAAAAAGTGTGGGCCAAGTTTACAGCTCAGTCCACAAACAACTACTTTGATATGAGCCCCACTTGTAAAATCATGATATGTAAGTGAGAGGCTCCTTTCACACTACATAATACAGTCAGCCCTCCACATTTGTGGGTTTTAGTTTTGCAGATTTGATTATTCATGGATTATTTGCTATCACCTCTGCTGCCTCCCTATGCCATTTTTAATAAAGATTACAGGCCTTGTGAGACTGAGAAACTAACGAGGGTTGTAAGTCCCTCTTAAAAATGGTGTGGGGCAGCAGTGGAGGTGGCAGTAAGCCCCACCAGCCAGCCACTTCTGCCTTGTGACGGAACCCTGGTACCTCAAAGGCATCCATGGTGGGTTGAATATAGTGATCATACATACATGTGTGTGTGTGTGTGTGTGTGTGTGTTAAGTATGGTTTGAGAGAGCCTAGTGTTATTCATGGTTTTTCCACTTTCACAGGGGTCTTGTGCCCCTAACCCTAGCGAATGTGGAGGGATGACTGTAATAGCACTATGATTCCACTTGAACTGCTGTGGCTGCTTCCTATGGAATTTGATCAGAGGCACCAGAGATGCTCTTTGGCTGAGGATTCTTAAATGCCCCTTCCTTAAGTGATGGAGAGCCAGCCCGGTGTAGTGGTTTGAGTTTTGGACTAGAATTTTAAGCATTTAGATTATCATGAGAGATTGACTCTGTGTAAATGGGAGAACTGCGATTGCTTCCATATAATGTGTGTCCGTTCCAGAGTTCAGAACGGATAGACACTGGTCATTCTAGCTGGAGGTTTCTGAGAGTTCTTATCTAAGGTGTTTTCAAGCTCTAGTCCTTTCTTCTTTCACTCTGCAACACACTTTCCCATGCAGGTATACTCTTATTGACACAAAACATGAATACAGTCTCACACAATATGCATATCATTCATGCTGAGAGTGTGACAGAAAGCCAGCACTTAAGTAATGTTCTCTACTCCCTGTGTTGTGTTTCAGCCTTTTTCCACAACAGTGTGAGCCACGTCTATTCTCAGGATATACATGCTGACAGTTTGTTTGTTTAGAATTTTTAAAAAAACCACCTCTAGAGTGGTTAGAATGTTCATAAAACATTCAATAACATCTCAGAAGTGAAGCCACTGGTTTGTGGGTGCATTTTAGATCTCACAGCCAGAAGCATCAAAGGCACTTTGCATTTCTTTTGGATTTTCTCCTGTTTAAAAAAAATGGAACTGATTTGCTAGGGTAAATTGTCAAAGTCACAGTTTCTCTACATTTGAATGTGGTCTGTCCTTTCTTTTCTACCTAGTGCAAGTACCCTGCATGATGGTCCCAAACTGGCTTGAATTGCACAAAAGAGAAATAAAGAGACATTGTTTGATTATCACGAGAATATGCTCTGAGCTTGGACCAGAGCTTGAAAGTGCCTAGTTAGAAATTATGAGCTATTTGTAGTCAGTTCCTTTTTTGCAATTAGTAGGACATGAGTAAGTGGCATCCCAACAAGGTATTTTTTTCCCCTTTTGCAGTGTAACTGTTTAGTTAATTTTATTATTAGTTGTACAGCTTAAGTCTAGGCTGACAGACTATGATCTTGCCAGGATCCTAAGATCCTCAAAGGAGACCTTTCTCTCAGTCCTGCCACCTTCACAAGTTTGATCAGTGGGTACATGATACAGGGCTTGCTCAGTGGTTGCCCAAAGGCTTTGGAACTGTCTCCCTGGAGCAGCTAGAATGTCTTCCTCCTTGCTCTCCTTCAATTGGCCAACAATGGCTTTTTTCTTCTGGCAGGGTTTTAGACCTGAAGGTTTTTTAAAGAAAGGACTTTCAAGGCGAGGGGCTGTATTATTTTAAATGGCATTCTTTTTAACCAATTTTTATCATTTTAAG
Source organism: Cyclura pinguis (assembly GCA_030412105.1). Lineage (NCBI taxonomy): Eukaryota > Metazoa > Chordata > Lepidosauria > Squamata > Iguanidae > Cyclura > Cyclura pinguis. Next base: position 208,756,141 of record CM059599.1, read on the forward strand.
TCTATGTTCTACATTGTTTTAACATTGTTAATAGTTTAATTTTATTACACCTAGCCCTCCATACCCACAGGTTCTGTATACATGGATTCAACTTGCCACAGCTTGAAAATATTCCAAAAAAATGGAAAAGCAAACTTTGATTTTGCCATTTTATATAAGGAATGCCATTTTACTACACCATTGCACATCATGGGACTTGAGCATCCACAAATGTTGGTATCTACAGAGAGTCCTGGAACCAAACGTTAGCAGATTCTGAGGGCTCACTGTATAAGGTTGAATTTTTGTATGTTTTAACTATACAGTAATCATTTTAATTTGTAAGCCATTGTGAGTCCCACTTTTTGGGAAAAGGTGGAGTATAAATATAACAAAGTCAGCAGCAATATCAGTTACAATAGCTCCTACTTAGGGATGATTTATATTACAGCCCCATGGCAAGTAGCATTCTGATGGTGTTCTTCCCCAAAAGTAACTAAAATGCATCCCAGTTACTAGAAAGATAACATGTGCTCTAGTTACTAAGGAAAGTATTCTACTTACATTTAAGGAAGACGAAGAGTTACCTTTTTTAAAAAAATACTGTTATAACATTATCTGCATAATTTGGGGGGAAACTGAGAAATGTAATTATAAACTAATTATTTTAAAGTAACTTTCTAGGCTTGGAATTTGCCACTTACATCTTTGCCAGTGGCTTTTCCAAGAATGTGTGCATAGAAGTACAACTTTGCTTGCTTCTTTTACGTGTGCCTAATGGCTACATTAGAGGACTCAGTGTTCTCTGCTGTAGCGAAGGTCAACGTACACACACACACACACACACACACACATTATGTGGCCATCTTACAGCTACAGTTATCTTGCAATTGGGCAAAAAGCCCAGTTTTAAACAACAGGGTTTTTGTGTGCTGCCCAGGCTCGTGACACCAGAGCCAATGTGTGGTTCTTAAAAGTGTCATGCATAGACCTCTTAAACAGGAGAAAGCCCACAGTTGGATTTCTTAAGATTCCTTTTGTAGCATTTTCCTTCTCGTTGTGGCTCAGTAAAGAAGCAAAGAGTGTGCTTTCAGTTCAGCCAGCCTGGTAGGAATAGATTTATAATTATGAATGAGAGGGCTTCCTCAGGCTCAGTTCAAATTAAGATCAAAGTGAGTGGCGAACGCTTGGGGTGTGGGTGTTGTAATCGGTATTCTGGATGTTCTCTGGCTTCCATAAAGAACAGACACCACTTCTTAGGAAGTTTGCTTTATGTGAAATGCAGCAGGAGGCCTAGTACTTCTAAGTACCACCTAATACTTGAACAGTACCTGCCCTTCAAGTGTTCCAATTTGGCAGGAACTGTCCTGATTAATCCTTTGTCTCCTCTTTTTGTTTTTCTGCTTTTAAAATGTCCCAGTTTGTCTTTCCCTCTCCACTTCCCCATTCGTCCTCAATTTCCTCCAGTTGCTGCAAATTGAATTCAAGGTCAATTGACTTAGCAGGGAGGTGAGGAAAGGAGGAGACAGAGGCCATTTCCACACAGGGTTTTTAAAACGGTGCAGAGCATCCTCCAGGGAGGACGTCTGCACCTGGGAGTGGACTGGGTGGGACCTACTTAACGTAGATCCGCACCTCAGCCCGCTCCGGAATGACCCCAAGTGATCGTCCAGCGTGCTTTTGAAAGGCCGCTAAAAACAGGTCTTTCAAAAGCACGGAGTGCGCCACTGCAAGCCTGCTCCGTTATGCAGATTTGCAGGCTCGCATTGGTGCGAGCCTGCAATTTGCCGGCGGCAGGCTTTAGGCTGGCGAGCTTCAGCAGTTGGTCGAGACGCTCGACCAACCGGAAGCCACCATTTTCGTCCCCGGAGCAGTGCGGATTGCGGCCACGCACTGCTCCGGAGCAGCGTGGACCAGACCGGGGAGCTTTAAAGTCTGGTGAGTAGCGTCACGGGGCGATTCCCTCGCCCCATGTGGAAATGGCTAGAATCTTGACCCTGCCAAGAGGGCTTGGCAAAAGCAAACCGCTGCATCTTCTCCTAGCATGTGTGTTCTTCCTCATTAACAACTTTTCCCTTCTTGACCACACACTGATGTTGCTTGGCCCCACACGTCCCCATTTCTATTGCTGAAATGTTGGATGATCTGATAGTAATAGCAGGTAACAAAGGGAGGTGGTTTCTTGCCACAGCTCCTCTGGGATGCAGATATCCTGCACATATTAACTCTTCTCCTCATATTCTTGCTTACCCTTTATCATGGGGGGGGGGAAGGATTTTTTTACCCAATTCCAAACACATGTGTACACACAGCAACGGGGGGCTCATCTGTTGGAGCCTGCATCTCTCTCTAAGCTCCTGCTCCCTCCAGTACCCGGAACACAAGGCAATCCAGTTTTCCCAAAGTCATCTAAGGTCATCAGGTGCCTTGGAAAAGTTATATTGCACAAAGAGACTTTACCCTCCCTGTCCCTTAGGTGGTCCTGCCACCCCAGCAGCAGCAGCAGCATCTGACAGTGGAACAGGGCCCAGCTGCCAGGGTGGAAGCAGGTCGTCTCTAACTTTGATTTAAGATCTGAGCCAGAGAAGAATGTGTGGGACCAAACACTCTCTTCTTCTTAAGATGCATATTGCAAGTCATGAGGATATGAAGCTCTATAGCATCTCTAATTCAAGTGTGCTGACTAATACATTAACCACAGTTGCCCCTCCACATTTGTGGGTTTAACTTTCAACTATTTGATTATTTGCAAGTTTCTCCAACCTCTGCCCCACCACCACCTCAAGAACTTCTTTTCCTGGGTAACATCCCATGCAGCACCTCTAATCAGGCCATGCAGGCCATTAAAAACTCACTTGTCCCCCTCTTCCACCAGCCACTGCCTGGCCACCTAAGGATGGCTCCCAGCCCAATTTCTCTGCACCCAATCCTAATGTCTCCACACACTCAAGGAAGGAGATGGGCAAGAGAGAGGAAGTATAGGGCCATCATGCCAAACCACTCCCTTTCTCTCTCCTTTCCCTGACCTAGAGTGGACCCTGCATGCCCATTCCCGCACTGTGCCTTGGCCCCCTTCCAGTGATGACGCGTGTCGATAGACCCGGACTCAAGTCAGACTTAAGTCACTTCAGCAACTCGATTCGGACTCGACTCAGCCATAAATGATTCACTGTCTCGACTCAACTCGAGACTTGTATATTTTTAATGACTGACTTGATGCCCTTGGTTCAGTAACATAACACATTCATCCAGAAACCTTATGATTTTGAACAACACCTCCATCTCTTTTTGCCTACTGGTCACATGGCAATCTGTCTCAAGCCCAAAGTGTGGGTGCATTTCTCAGAGAGGAACAGCAAACTGGTTAGGCAATGGGCTTGAGGAAGAAGTATCCTTCTTTCTAAAGCTTTTGAATCTTTTGTGATGGGGAGTAAGATAGGATCCTATTCCCCATTTCTGAAGCTGCAGATGGCAAAATTGCAAATGCGGACAGCTGATTCTGCTTAAATTGTTAAAACTGAATTTATTTCACTCTGTCCAATAATTCTGGAATTTTGGTTGGGGTATAAAGTTGGCTTCCAGGCTTGAGACTTGGCTTGAGACTTGGAGTAAAAGACTTAAATACATCATTTCCCCCTTCTCACAGACACACACACACACACGCACACACACACGCACGCACACACACTGATATCTGAAGTTTTTCCACTTTTGTGGGAGTCCTGTGCCCTAACCCTCATGACTGTGGAGGGCCAACTGCAGTGTATCTTAAAGGATGCTTGAAAAAAAAAACATGGTTCAGTTACCTCTTGCATTTGTGAAATATCAAAAGTGCTTTAGGGTATAATCCTGCACACACACCTGACAGTAAGTTTCACTAAGTTCACTTGGACCTACTTCTGAGAAGACATATATAACGTTGAATTGATTTTCTCATAAAAAACCCAACTAAACATAATAATAGGTGAAGAGAATCCTCCTGTTTGTGTTGTATAGCTTAATGGTACTTGAAATATGAATTAAAAACAGCACCAGCACCCTCAGTGTGAAATCCAGTGTAACATCAGATGAGTGAAAAACCCTGTCAGCATAGTTATGCAGGATGGAGAGGCTTGGGTCTGCAGAGGGAGAAGGAAGGCATCCAGCTGGCATCCAGCTATGGTGTAGTGGGCAGGTAAAACATCCAGAATGACCACAGATCTGGCTGGAGAATTCTAGTTCTCCCGTGAGCCATCTTGGCTCACAAGGGGTGAAGCTGTGCCTAGGAACCTGAATGGTATGTAAGATGGCATGTTGTCCTGCCTGGTTTCTGTGACCATACAGGTGAGCAGCAAGAACTACTTTCACAAGAAGGTATCAGATGCCTTCTTCCCCAAGCTTGGAAAATGCATATGTGTAGAAAACTAACTAACTAACAAACAAACAGAGGTTGCATATGCATAGTGCCATCACTGGATTAATTCCTAAATTTTAATTTTGCTGCATTTCTTCACATGCCACCAGCATGCAGAGAATGAACCCATCCCTTGTTTATAGCAGATTACAAAATTTTATTTTAATTTCTGGGTGAGTAGCTTGGGTGGATATCCTGGGTGAATAGCCTCTTCCATTTTTAACAGGGCAGCAATTTCTCTGCATTTGGGGTAGGAGGTGTGCTGTTTCAGGCCTAGGAGAGGCCAGTTTAAAATACAAAGTAACCAGGAAGTAAATTTCTGATTTACCTTGATTAAACAAAGACTTCTCCTGGGCAAAATAGATTTTTTTTTTAAAGTGAAATTGTCCCTCACAGCCTCAGCCTCAGGGAAGAACGAGAAGAGGTTTTAGCCAAAGCAAATTAAAACAGAGACACAAGTTAAAATGGAGGGTTCAAAAACAGCACTGTTGGCTACGTGCCGGCTGCACACCACAGTTTTCCCACCCTTGATGTCGATCATCCTGTCGTAGACTAGTAAATGGCCTGACCAATTGTAAGGCCACTCATTTAATCATTATTAGGATGTGTTAAGGTTGACAAGCTGCCGTTCAGCAAACAACTCCAGTGAACTCTGAAGTTATGCTTTATCATCAGATCGCCAACGGTTCTGAATATCTTTCCATGTGATTTTATTAACACATTAAGACTGTAGGGCCATTTCCGTGCGACCCACCCACCCACCATAGGGACAGAAGGAGGACAGGGACAGGACGATGCTTATGCACAACGGAACCCCGGTCCCATCCTTCTCCCATCTTGAGGTGGCACAATCGTGCCACAAATCATTGACAGGTTTTCCTTGTCAATGGCCAGCAATCACAGTGCCCTCCCACCTGCACTTACCTTGTCCTGAGGAGGCCCTGGAAGTGCTTCCTGCCCCACCGCAGCCTGGGACAGTCCCCGACAGTGCTGTGGAAGGAAGAAGTGAGGCCATTGTGCTTGCTGGTTCCTGGAGGCAGCCAATGCAGATGGGAACGTTCCGATCACACTCCCCTTCCAGGAGAGTCACTGCTGCCATTATCGCTGGATGCCGCCAGAACACAGTTAAGCTGTGGAAATGGCCTAAGTTATCCATATATATAATTAAGCACACTAGTTAACAACTGCAACTTTCCATCACAATTGTGGCATCCCAATAACACAGAGGCCACATGAAATTCAGAATGGTTCAATAGGTTTTGCTTCCTTTTGTGCCTCCCGCTAAAAGACCAATGTCAACAGTGCCTATTGGGATTTGTATTTAAAAAAAAAAAATAACAATCACCCACTCACCCTAAACAAAGCCAATCTTTATTTGTGTCCCCCTTCTGAACTCAAACATCCCATTAACATGTTCTCCTTTAAATGTGTAAAGTGAAGACTGGCAATTAAGGAATGTAAGTACAAAGCAAGGAGAATAATGCAAGTACAAAGGAAAGCATTTCAGCTTTAATGAAATTCATTCCCATCTTAATTCAGATATGAAATTATTTTGACAGCTGGAGAGTAAAGTTTGCTCCCATGGGACAGCCTTGTACTGTTTGGGATTTAAATGGAGCAGAAAAGTCTTGATAAAGGGAGAAAACCCTTCAGTATAAAATGAAGGCGTGCGAACTTAAAATGAGGATATTCTGTGCAGTCTCTACCAGAAACAAAAGGGGAAAAAATGTATTTTTTAATGCTGTTATCCAAAAGTAATAATATGTAGCCTTCATCCCAGAGTGCTTTTCAAATGTATGGTGTGCCTGGGGATCAGCCTGGCGGAATATTTTTTCCCTTCTTGGTTATTCCTGTACTGTTAAGTGCAACGTTCCGCTGTGTTCTGCTGGGGGGATCTTCTCAGCTTCAGTTCATCAATTCTCCTTTCTCCTCATAAACAAACAGTCAGTGTTGCTGTTGTTTTTAACCTTGTTTTACCAACTTCAGAGGTACCTTCTTCCCCAAGCACATAAATGAGATTCAGAAAAAGAAAAGTGTGCTTTGTTAGCACCTGTGAAGGGAATTCAAAGTAGGAATTAGAACAGTAAATTGTAGCAACCCGAAAGCTCATGTAACTTAACCACAGAGGCAATTTATGTGAGGCTTTGTTTAACTCTATATTCTTCCATACAGTATAATGGATGCAAAAGTTGACACAGGCTACTGAATAACTGAAAGGCAACATGACTGCAATATTACGTAGTTGGAGAGAATTAATGCCTGCTGTAACATTAACTGAAACTATCACAGAGGTATTTCAAAACAACTAAGGTCAACAGGACTTCCTTTACTCTTTTGAGAATGCAATAGTTAGAAAATATGACAGAGGTCTGAAACTTATGCTGTAGTGATACAAAAAATGCCTTTGTAAAGTAATGTTTGAACACATTAATATTTTCTTTCATCATTCATCAAGTGATCTGCCAGAGACCTGCTTTGCTAACAGCATTATGCAGGTATCTGTATTAGGCGAAGTGTTCGAACTCGTCAAGTATGAGTTCCACAGATAGTTACCCAGTGAGTTAACAACATATTGCATGCTTATTTACCGAACAATGAAACAAGTTCAGAGTAAACTGAAATCTAGCATTTATGTAATAAGAACTAGTAATCTCCTAATGCCATTCCCATTCAGCTAATTTCCTTTATCCTCCTCCCTCTTCATCTTCTAGCTGACAAAATTCCTTCTCCTCTCCTCAACTAATATTCCATGACCCTTTCAACTCCATTCCCTTCCCATTTCTATTAATAACCCATGATGCAAGCCAGGGGTGGACAACTTGAAGCTCTTGGCCTAATTTTGCAAACCATCAGTTTAGACTTCTGGCAAGGACAATCTGTCCTTCCCCTGGCAGTCCACTGGGCATAGAGGAAGGAGGAAAGAGAGGGAGGAAGGAGGGAGGGAGAAGGAAAGAGAGAAGGGGGTCCTGAATGAGAGGAGAGAAAGGGCAGAAGAAGGAAGAGAGAAAAAAAGAGTGTACCTTATTCCACTCACCATCATCGTATTCCCTGAGAACCCATCGTCAGATGACTTTCCTTCTAGTTGACTTTCCATCTATGTTATCTAAGACCCAATCAATAGACATATAGTTGCGAAGGGATGGGGAGCGATGAGGGTGGTATGCCCCCGACAGCAATTTTTTGGGGGCCACCACAGCTCCTTGCTTGCCCTCCCCCACATGCCGTAGCCTGCCCCACGTGCTGTAGCCACGCCCCCATACTGTAGCCACGCCCCCGCACACCGTAGCCATGCCCCCCTCCACGCACTCCAAGCTCTGCCACTGCAGACATATTGAATTTATGTCTGGGAATTTTGTTATTGTCTGAATTTGAGTTTTTTTGTTTGCTTTTTATGGAGAGAGGATCTAGTTTTCAGCCCAAAATCATCATCAAGCTTTGGTTTTTGTTTGCTCAAATCTGTCCATCTATCTGTCTATTTTTCTAAAACTATTTTCTTATGAAAGCTGAACTGTTGTTTGCCTTCAGCACTTTGAAGTACTTTCCACACGACTGAATTGTCTCTCTAGAAACACATTGTTGGAGGGTCCTTGTTTCTACACGTTCTGATCCATATCTGGTTATTCTACATATATTTATGTACCAAGTGGAACAGTCCACATTATTCAGGAGAATCATTAATTTCTTTTAATGATTGTTCACTTTCAACTGTTCTGGAGGATTCATGCCTGTCTTTTTGGGTGCATGCCTCTCTCAATCAGCCACCAAATGTAGCAATAGCAATAGCATGTGTATTTCTATACAGCTTATCAGCTAAGTGCTCTCTAAGCAGTTGACAGTGTGTTAGCTAATTGCCCCCAACAAGCCGGGTACTCATTTTACCACCCTGTGGAAGGATGGAAGGCAAATGTACTACTTTATATAAATGAAAAAATAATTGGGGTGCCCACAGCCCTCCAGGTGAATTTCATATGTGCCATGTAGCCTGCATTAAGACCATCTCAAACATTGCCTCCAAATCTCATGAAAATCTGTCCAGCTGTTTATGCATAATACAGCAAGAAACTTGCTCTTGTTTATACAGTTACAACATTAACATTTTTGAACTCAGCTCATTCAGTTCTTTCAAATGGTGTGCCACGCCTCTTTGTGTAAACGAAAAAAATCGAGGTACTCTCCCGCTCTTCCCAATTAAAATTCATTTAGATCACATATCCTTCATATGAAACAAGATCATCCAAACATAGGTCCAAAATTAATGAAAATCCAGTGAAAAATTCCAGGGATGCCCTCATCACTCCGCAAGCCAGTTCTGTGTATGCGGTATAGCCTAATTTGACTCAGATTTTCCCGAACTAAATTAAATCTACTCAATTAAATCTACGAACTAAAAAATCTAAATTTGATGAAAATACATCAAGCTATGTTTGTATAACGCAAACACAAATATACAAACAGACAGCTAGAAGTTAATTCTATTTATTTAGATTTGATCATGATTAGAGCAGTTTGCCTATGATGAACATCTTTTCTGCTTGATGTGATATTTATTCATTCTGCTTTTCACTCAGACCACATTTCTTTATCAGTATACTAAAACTGTTTCTGAGTTTGTGTGTTGCTCTCAGACAAAACCAAAAAAAAAAAACCTTTGAAAGTTGACAGAATTGGATTTATCACTCTTTAGAGCAAGATCTACTGTAAGATTTAGACAGTTACTATTTGGTCTAAATAGAAATATGTCAGTTTCTAAGGTTTTTTTTTTTCTGGTGAGAAAGAGAAAAAAACAAGATGGTTTTATTAAATATACAAATCACATGAAAACATCAAACCTACACAGAAACCTCTAAAATCCTTCCTCCACCAAAAATCGAGACCTGAATTTGGTTGCTAATACCAGATAGAGTAGATACATTGAATCAGTAAGATTTGCAGAAGTATTGGCTTCCTATCATTTGATTCAGGTCTAAGATCTAATAATCAAGATACACATTTTTTAAAAAAAAAATAATCTTGTAGTTTGTAGCATTTTACACAAACCTAGCTCACAATGTAATTTCTCTGTAGTTCTAAGTCAAGGGTAGGCAACTGTAGAAGCTTGGGGGGACACATTAATCCCCTGAGAGACCTTGGAGGGCTATACCTGCTCCCACAACAAAAAGTGTTTTGCCCCTAAACACTTGTAGGGTATATGGGGGCATTTTCACCATGTTGTGGGTTTCCAAAAAGGCCTCTGGTAGGCCTAAATTGGCCCGGGGAGCTGCATGCCATCCATGAGCAGCACTTTGCTTGTAAATGAAGAACAGGTACTTGGCCTGGGATATAGCTTTTACTCACACACACAAACCCATTGACTAATTTACCAACAAATAATGAACATATATCAATTATTTAGTCAATCAGCTCAGGCTCCTCCGGACTGCCCAATAGTTCCAGCAAATATTGGGGCTTCCAGTTTCAACATTTCATGCGTTAGAATGGTTCTTTCTGCTCCTGCATCCAGTCATGCCTGAGTACACTGGAATCTGGGCCCTGGTCTATTGCTGGTTGTAGTGCATTTTAGCAGTACCCTCATCTGCAAATTTAATTTCAATTGCTCTTTTCTCCCACTTGAGATTTGGTTATACTTCAGTATAGGCGTTGTTTCCCTCCATCTCTGCCATCACCTCCATGACCCCAGGATCACCCTCCACGCTTCTTACTCAGGGCCTTTCCATTCTACGCTGTTATAATGCTATTATTCCATTTTCCACATCCTGTGGAATTCAGGGATTTGTCCTTTACTGAGGCCAAAGAGCTCTCTGGGTGAGAATTGTAAATGCCCCTCCCTAAACTGCAAACCACAGGATTTCATAGGATCTTGAAAGGGGAATAATAGCACTATAACAGTGCAGTGCAGAAAGGCCCTCAGTTTCAAAATTCCATTTCTTTCACATTTAATTGTTGTCTTTTAAAAAAAGTGTTATAATCATATGGCTAAAGTGCTATATCACTTATCCCAATAATTGTAAAAATGGGTGGGGGGAGAAATGTCCAATCTGTTCAAAGGTACAGTCAAGAAGTGTAATTGGAAATGTGTGCCGAGAACAAAGGTCAGCAAAAAGCATCCCCATTCCAAACATCATCTTGGGAACTGTTCAAAAACTGCAGCAGAAGGAACCAAAACAATAGCTACAGATGTGAGATATTGTGCCCTGCTTCTATCACAAACTCCTAGGACAGGGGAGAATACCCATACCCTGCATTTATTTTAGAAGTTTGGGCTAATACTGGAAATTTATAAGAAAAGTACCAGGAAGAACATCATATAGATGCCAGAAAAAGAAAAAGAAAAACCCTGAAAATCACAGCTATAAATCCTGCCAAATCCCAAAGCTTTTAGCAGCTCTAGAGGAGCCATGAGTTAAACCAACCTTCACAACTGATTTGAGGAACCAATCACTAAGAAGTAAATCAAACAAGCTAATGCTGAATTATAGATGAAAGAGAAAAACAATTGTCTTGTGTACAGGACAAAATAATCACTGCTATTTTAAAATGACAGAGACCGACCCTGACAATTAATTTTTTTCGAGCAACAAGGCCAAATATTGGCAACAGAGAGCAAGAGAGAAAGATCAGTACAGAGCATACCGAATCCTGATTAGTATCATATTCAGACTCATCCATCTCAAGCATCAGTCTGGATTCCATGTGACTTATGAATAAGTTATATATTTAAACCATAGGGTTGTATGCAGACTTTGGGAAACCTTACTTTTTTAGATGAGACTTCCCAGAATTCCCCTGGTAACATGGTGATTGATGATGATGATGTTTGATAGATCCTCACAGTGGTGGTCCACAAAAGTAAAGTTTCCAAGTTTTCATTATATCCAAAGATAGCTTTCCAGTGACAGGAACTCTTCTGTTGGCAAAGCAGTGTTTGATCCCATGACAGCCTCAAGGCAATTTTAATATTTACTGATTTCTTCTTCCCTCTGCAGCCACGTGCACTATCTCCTATGCAGTGTTTGTTTGTTTGTTTATATCCTGCCTTGCTCCCAGCATAGGATGCAATGCAACTTACATCTTTTTTTTCTTTTTTTTGGTTTATGACTTATTCCAGGGGATTTCCCAAAATGTCAGACTTTTCTTTTTTCAGGGCAACAGGATGAGACAGAATCAGCCTTATCATTTTGAGAGGTATCTGCTACATCAAAAGCACTTACACAAAGAGAGTGGCATAACTGGATAGAGCCCATAGTATTATAAGAATGCCACTACATCTCAGGCTACCAAAATAACCCTAAAGGCATCAGATCATGTCTGATCTTGGAAGCTAAGCAGGGTCAGCACTGGTTAGTACTTGGATGGGGGATCACCAATGAATATCAGGTGCTGTAGACTATATTTCAGAGGATGGCACTGGCAAAACTGCTTCTGAATACTCCTTGCCTAAGAAAACCCTATGATATTCATGGGGTCGCCATAGGTCAACAGCTGACTTGAAGGCATATATACACACATACTTCTTCTCTTCAAAGATTTAGGGGTGGAGAAAATGTGGCCCACAAGGTGGATACAGCCTCCAGCCCCCCTTGTTTATACCCACAAAGCTCCCAAAATTCCTCCAAATTTAATTTTGGAATGAGAAATCACTTAAAGATCATCAAAAACACTGCAAAATTGCTCCAAAGTACAGCAGTTTGGCTTGCTTCACCCCCTCCACAGCCCTTCAAAACAGCCAAAATTCAGACAAAATCAAAACCAGAAGTCATTTTGAAGTTGCATGAAACAGAATGGTATGGCCTGCCGGGGAGGGAGACAGAGGTAAATGTTGGCCCACATCTATGGCATGGTAGTCAACTGCAATCTTCCATTACGATAGGCTTCAATCTCCATCTAAGTTACTAATCCTGCAGACTCACAACTCATTGTGTGACCCTATGCATCATTTAAAGAAATATCTTCTTGTTCCACAGTTGCAAGTGCACCACTGTGTGGTTGTGAGCTTTCCAGGGGCCACAAACTGCTGTGGAAGGTAGAACATCTTTTCTAGGTGGACCATCCAGCAGATGCTCTTCTAAATTCATCTACTGCATTTCTGTATAGACTTAATTGAAAGAAATGATTCAGGAAAGGAGCAGGGGATCCTTTTGGCCTGCTGACTACCAAAGTTCTTCTCTATTAAAATTCATAGGCCTCTTTGTTTGGAAAGGAAAAGAAGCATCCTGAGCCCAGATTCAATTTCTGAGATTAATTAAACTGGCCATTTTGAAAGCACAGCTGAAATCCATTGCAGTAACCAAGTTAAAGATGTTGAGTCATCTTTAAAGGATCAATTTACAGCTAAATAAATAAAATCTCCATGGCACACACCACAGCATTATAACCTTTTAAACTGACCCTGTGCATCATTAGCTCCTCCATAAATCACTCCCCCCCCCTTTTGGCAGGAATTCTGTTTTTTCCATTGTGATTATTATGACAGTGACTAAACATTCAGATGGCTCACTCACACTTATCAGTTGTGGCAGACAGCTCTATGTGGATCTTTGATTCATCATTGTGCGTGTCCCTCTGACGGGGCTGTGTGATCACTGGGCAGCAAAACTTCAACACAGCTCGGGGCTTAACTTACACAGCTTACAAATGGTAGAGAAGAATATCTCAGTTCCTGGATACTCAGCAAGGAATTGTAGGGAGCACTTGTGAAACTACACTAAGACTGGGAATTCTGTGAAATGAGCAAGGATGGGAAAAATTGAGTTACTTTCATGGGACCATCATTGCACAGAAAGAGAAACTGAAAAGAAATGAAGGGATTTTCTGTAGGAAACGTTACTTCTTCCACAGCTGGGAGAGACTGAGATGCCATACAGCCAGTTCCGACCTTTCTATTCATTACAAGAAGGGAGGAGTTGCTCTTACAGATCTGACCCAACTGATGCCAACTCAAGACATTTTTCTGCCTAAGGCAAAGGGCAAAATGGACAAGATTCCATGTGCTAGATGGGTGAGTTAAGTCTTACTTCTTCAGTTCAGAGAAGAGGCATACAGCACTGCATCTCCGTCACACCTCAGGATAGACACTTCATACACCGCTCTGTCCTGTAGCACTTTACTACCAATCTCTGCTCCCACTTCAGCATCTGTTACTGAAGCAGCTGTCTCACAATGTGGAATGGTAGGGCTGCCCTTACACAATAAACTTGATTTTCACATGCACTCAGGAAGAACCTGCTTAAAAGAGACAGTCCACAGATTCAGCTTCAGTGAACTGTCATGTAGAAAGAACTCAAATGTTGGCCATTCCCATGTGAAGTGGTACACACCACCCCTAAACTTTCAGTTATGGCAGTATTATTTTTATTTTTATTTTTTTATTTTTTTGCAGCCTGTTCCCTTTGCAAAAGAAAGACAGATTAACCTGCGATGTGCTCATTATTTATGCCTTAGCACATTCTTTGTGAAACCAGTGGATTACCCTAAGGGTGTAATAGTCTGTTTTTATTAATTGTACTTTAAAAGCAAATTTGGTTGATGCAGTTTTGGTCATACATTATAAAAATTATAGCAGATTGTTTTCTGATTAAGAACACAATCATTACCTTAAAGTACTCACACGTGTGACACCATAAAGCATGTAATTGAGTTAAGATACCGATAGCAGGTAGTGAAACAATTATTAATGATCAAACAGAGGGAGAAGGCTTTGGAATTTTATCCACGTCCCTATTCATCTGATTGCTTGGTGCCATTAACTATGAAAGTGAATGCTCCCAATGAGTGGAATGTGCTCCCTCATAAGGCAATCACTTATCATCATTCCCCTCTAGTGTGAGGCTGCTGAAACAATGCCACAATCTGCTGTCGGTTCCCTCATGCCCAGATCTACAATGTAGGAATTAAAGACTAGAGATTATTAAATAGAACCCTATGGCTGATTATTTTCTAAGCGAGTGTGATGCTGTTCACTTTAATGTGGTGACGTGGCATGTGGAAAAGAGAAGTAGCTTGATCCTGCATTGCTTTCACCTTCCCCAGGAAAATTTCCTTTCACTTCAAAATTTCATGCAGGGAAAGGGGGGGGGGGGCTATCCCTTCTCATTTATGCCATCACCATGCAAGTTACATTCAAGATTATATTAACCCCACAATACAAACCTTAAACCACCCTAAGCATAATTTGTGGGTTGTTATTAGATCAAGTGGGTGAGATTGATACTAGACTTGAAAAAAAGTGTTTCTAATTTTGACTTTACGTTTTCGTTTGGGTCCATCTTCTGCATGGATGTGCTAGCCAAGCAACAGAAGCAGGTTCAGAGCAGGTGTACCTCTGCATGCTAAATGCTGGTGAGGGATGTTTATGCATTACTAAGGGGTTTCCTGACACCACCTCTTGGTATTAAGCTGCCCTCTGTTTTTTTGTCCTTCTAACCTTTGCATTTCATGCATGTCTCTCTGCAATACCTAGTTGCGAAAAGCTCTGTTTTTGGGTGTTTTTGCCTATCCCCCCCCCCATGCGGAAAGGGCCTCTGTTTACATCCAAGCCAGCTAACAGATGGCTTACTCTTGTCTTATGATAAATGCTGCACAGACTGTTTTACTTTCCTTAAGCTTTAGTGAGTTCTCAGACCATTCAGCTCAGTGACTCCCAGGCCTATGTGAGCAACTCTATCCCAATAGAGAGCCCAGAACCTTTGGCCATTTCAGCCCTACACTGTTATAGAGCTATTGCTCTATTTTCAACATCCTGTGGAATGCTAGGGTTTGTAGTTTCCTGAGGCCAAAGAGCTCTCTGGCTGAGAATTCTAAAGCCGCCCCCCCCCCAAAAAAAAACCCTGCAAACCCCAGGATTCCATAGGATGTTGAAAGCGGAATAATAGTACTGCAACAGCATAGTACAGAAAGGCCTTCTATCTAATTCAGTTGGTACAACTGGGTTCAAAATGCAAAAGTAGTTTGCACTCAACGCAGTGATGGGAGAAGGGAAATGGAGGCACAGCTCTCCCCTTCCCAGTAGGCTCTGCGGAAAGCAAGCTCCCACAGCCTCTCCTAGCTTCTGCGTTCTTCTTCATTAACAACCTTTGCCATCTTCACTACACTCTGATGTTGCTTAGCCACTTGAGTTCTGATTTTCATCTGTGAAATATTGGAGGGTATGTTCCCAATAATGCTTGAATTAGTACAAGGCCTTTTGGTTGACTGTAGCTAAATTCCAAGCTAAATAATAAAATTCATTCAGTACTGAAATTAAAGTACTTCATCCTTTTGATGGGGAAACAAGACATGCCTATTTTCCTTCCTGTTCTTTACTTCCAGATGGTTTTTTGTATCCTCAAGTGCTTTATCCTTAAGTCTTCTTTCATCTGCAGTGTTCTGAAAATCCCTTCATAATTGCCTTTGTTGTAGGATCTTACTAACTGGTAGTTGCCATGAACACCAAGGTTATTTTCTTTTTTCCGGTTAATATTTTAGTCTATTAGCTGTGAGAAGTATAGATTAAACAGGGTATAGACTGAAAGGGGAGAGGGGCCTTGTCAAGACGGTATCTGGGTTTTCAGCAAAAGTTCACAATCTGCGTGTTAATTTCTGAAAGCCAAATGCCAGTACCTGTTATCCTTGGTAATGAGATGCAAATAAGTGCCATGTATGGAAAGGAAGGGCATAGCTGAATGTATTAAACAATGACTGATGGAAATCATTACTTTGAATCTGGCAACTTGATCTGGAAACCTGTAGATAAAAGAAACTGAATATTTAAAGGAACATCCAGGAAAGTGATGAATACCAAATGTTTGATTGCTGTTGTCGTCGTTGCTACTGCTGCTGTTAACAAAATTCTAATGTTAAGCTTTGGAGGCTTTAAATAAGGTCAGTATGTTGCCTTTATGCTTTCTATATTATCTTTGGCTTTCAGTTTCACGGATCTTCCTTTCCCTTATTTGTGCAATGTGACACAGTGGTGCCAGGTTTGTAATGTCAACTCTTTTCAGCTTTCTAATGCTTTTATCTACAGAGGGCTGTTTGCTGCTTGAATAGGAAGAGAGCTGAAGCAAAATCGGCCTGTGATTTATATCCCCTCCCTTTTCAAACCATCACTATAATTCCTTTGTCAATCTTCTTCCTTCCCTTGTTTTGAGCAGAGTCTTCACATAATACAGTCAAAGAAGAACATTAACAAATGCTCTTTGTCTTCTAAGATATTATGTACATGTGTTAGCATTAGAAAAAGAGTGTGAGAGAGAAATGGAGGGAGTGCAATCAGAGGAAATCTCTTCCAAGTAGTGAGGCTTTGTCCTTGTAAACTCATTTAGGATATCAGATTGTCAGATCACCAAAATGGGGAAATTAAGGGATATTCTGGAGGTCTATTACATGGAATAATATGAAGATGTAATTTTCTCAAGAGGCTCTGTTTTGTTGACATGCGTAAGTCACTGACATAAGACTTGAATATGCTTATATTTGGACCCTCCTTAGTCTATTTTTGCTTAAGAATTTGAAGACTTCTTTAGCAGTCCAGACACTTGCTCAAGTAGCTAATCTTTTTTCTCATATGATGGAAGATAAGGAATACTCCATCTCCTATTATGTGTGTAGGCAAGAGTGAATTACCCTGTTTATGATTTGTGCCAGTCTTCCTGTATTCATTCTTTACATCCAGTTTCCACATCTGCAATTAAAAATAAAATGAACATCCAGAAATTCATGTTTATTTTCATATGCAAATTCCCTTGATGTACACATTTTTGCATACCACTTTTCTTCATATACACTTTTTCAGTGCAATTTTTTGTGTCAACAGTTGCTTTGAAAAATCCAGAAATGTTCACAGTCCAGATTTTCACAGTCCAGTCCACACACTAATTTGTGAAAATGAATAAGGTTGGTCTGCTTAGAAAGACAGACCAGCCTCAGTTCTCCTCCATCCCTAATTGCATGTCTTTAAAATAGCTTGTCACGCGGGCCTTGCAGGCAGACAACTACATGCATGAAGTCCTATTGCTGTCATCCTTTGTCCTATTTGATAAGGGAGAATTAAGTGACTTGACCTGTCTTACTTAAAAGCTTTCATATGGAGAGACTTTCCTCTCACTGCGTTCAAGTCCACCTATGGTACACAAAAGTAGTATGCAAATAAAATGGGATTGTGTGAGGTAAAAAGCCAAGAGCTCTAAGATTCTTGGATGGAGAATAAGCTATAAATATGTGTCTGAATAGGGGCATAAAGAATACAGCCTATATCAGAGCCATATGAGTAGACTTCCATTCATGGAGTGAGAATTCTCCTTTATCTTTTTGGAAGGTCAGTGGACATTCTGCAGGAAGGAGAGATAATCTGTTCTACTAGTGTTGCCCCGGACACTGGAAAATGGTCACCATTAGATACAAGCCTAAGAAGAAGTGGTGTTAACCAGAGAATTAAGTAAAGAGATCTTAACAAGTTCGAGGGATTGGGATCTTGTACAACTGATGCACAAGAGGCTTAGTATTTCTTGGGCATGTGTTCATAGGGGGTGGAGAATTCTGAGAGTTATAGTCCAAAGGGTAACTTTTTTGGACACAGTCCTTCCTTTATGCTGTCATCCCATTCTGCCCAATGGGTCTGATTCTTAAAAGAGGGTTTTTATTGCAGTTACTATTCTATCATGTTTATTCAGTCGTAAAATGTGTGAATATATTGCTCTGCGAATACAGTAGCAGAGTTGTTTAAATAAATACAGTTATTTTATTCTGATAGAGGTGGGAAAGAGGCTGTTTAAAATTTCACCCTGATGCCTGCCTAATTGATCACGCTTGTTAGATTTTTATTTCATGGTAGCAAACAGCTCTCTGGAGAACAGTGCTCACATTCCAGGACACAGAATAACAACAATCTCCTTTCAGTTTGAGCATCAGCCTTCACTGTAGGTTCTATTTTCGTAAATGTTGCTTTCCCCAAAGAGACTGTAGTCAGCACAAAAATAAGAAGCGGGAGTTCTATCAAGTAGGAACTTGATAAAATCTTCTTTTTGTGCCTTGACGTGTTTTATCTAATGAATGTTAAGAAGGAACATTTGGTTTTTGAAAAAAAAAATGAAACCTCTAGTATTGGGTTCCTTTCATCAAAGGCTGAAAATAGTTTTTACTAAATATAACTACTGTATGAAACACTTTGAAAGCTTGATACTAGATGGCCCTGATGCATTTTCTATCCCTTGGGTCATATCATATGATCAGTTTTAGTGCTCTGGCCTGAACTAATTATTATCAGTGCTAATGAAGGGAAGTAGAGAAAAAAAACATATCTAAGCAGGTTAATAAGCCATCCAGAAAATTATTTAGCGCAATGAGTCCTGAATTCTTATGATTTTGTATAAGACTGCCTTACCTGAAAAGGTGCTTTTTGAAATGTAATAAATGGATTTCATCAGACAATTTATCCTTACAGATTCCCTTAGTTCATTTTATAACAAGCCATTACATTCAAACAAAGCGAGGTACTCCTTACAAAAACCAGTCAGCACAGGGAAAAGAGCTCGTTGAATGGATGCAGTCTACAAAGAACATGTTCCTTGTGTGCTCCACTGTGATGAATGGGAGTTACATGCTCTCATTCAGCACTGAGCTTCTGTAAGATACATGCCCAGTGGCAAAGCTTTAAAAAGTTACTATTTTGTGCTATACCTCCCAGAATCTCACAGCCAACATGATGAGCCCAGTATTGGCTAGAAGGTTTTGAGGGGGTATAATAAAAAAAAATGAATTTTCCAAATCCTTCTCAAATATACATTCATTACTCTATCAAAAATATGCTAGCATTTGTTTTGCTCGTGAGGGACTGCTGGCCAGAAAACAATGCTATCTGCTGGCTAGCTATTCTTAGGGGAGAAATTGTGAATTGGTATGAATCAAATAGCTGAAAGGCTCATTTAGATTCTTAAGTGGATTGGCTGAAAGCCTCCAACTGGCATGTTACTCTTCAGTCTTCTAGGCAGAATCTGCCTCCAGTTGCAATCTATTACCCATTTCAATGTCTGTTGCTTCTGCTCTGTTATGTGCCCTTATATTCCAACACTGTAAGCGTAAGCAGGACATGTTGATTTTGATTAAAGCAGTTGGCTTAAAACTGTGTCTGTGTCAATAACAAACAGGATGAGTAGCACAGAGAGAGAGAGAGAGAGAACAGAAGCCTAACTACTGTTTATTTGAGTTGGCAGCATTCACCTTGTGGCTTGCCATATCCCTACTCTGCAATATGAATTAGTTAATTACTTGTCTGGAATCATAATACAGTTGGAGTTTGCTGCTCCAGAGGTGTATATATCTCTGTATACACACACAGTGAATATGTTGGGCCCCTAAGTCAGCAACACTCATGCATGAAGCTTGCTTTTCAGATATTTTAGTCAAAGTATTTACCGAAAGCAGGACTCCATGGTCTTTCTTCAGGATTCAGCTGACTGGACTGTAAAGAACTCTTAGTCTCCATTTTATCCCCTTTCTCTGAATCCCATGTGATTCCCATCCCAACCTTTTCTTACACCTGCTTGTAAAGCTTTGTGAGGTTTTTTTCCCCCTTTCTACCTGGAATTTCATGCACATTTTCAATATGCATATTTTGTAATGTAGTTTTTCAAATGCATAAATTTTGTACACATTTTCCCTCATGGACTAAAATGTATTTTTCAAAAATGTGTTATTCAACTATACACAACTTCATCCGTTTGCATTTTTAAATTGCATTCATGATTTTGTGCCTACAAAATGTACCACAGATCTTGTTAATATGCAGCTTTCTGGGGCTGCAAGCCTTGAGATGTGTGAAACAGGTAATTGCAGTAAGAATTTCAAAACCTTCAAAATTGTATTCTGCCACTACACCCAACTAGTTCCCTAGCATAAGAACAGCAAGATAGTCATTGTTTAAAGGCTATGAATCACTAAATGTTTTGAAGGAAATCATCTAAGGTTCCTGACTCCCGGTTCTTTATTAAGAGTAACTACAAGAACAAAATTGTTCCTTCTGCTAAGCTGCTTTGGGTCCCATATTGGGAGAAAGATGGAATATAAATTAAATAAATAAAAATAAATATCTGATCTAAAGTAACTCAAGTGAAGAGTTCTACTTGCACTTGCAGGTCTTTCCATTGGATGGTACCTGGGCACAGTAGATATTCTGAAACACCTCTGAACTACCCATTATTTGCATCTGGCTTTACCCTCTTCCTTCCTGCCACTATTTTGCCTCTGGCTTTGACTTTTCTTCTCCCCTCCCACCTCTATTTTGCACTTGCCTCCAAGTGGTTGAAAACTCAAAGTGCTCAAAAAAATCAAACGGTATTTCTCAAGCTTGAAGTATGTCTGTGCCAACTGTACCATACTGGC
The DNA here is from genome assembly GCA_030412105.1 of Cyclura pinguis. NCBI lineage: Eukaryota > Metazoa > Chordata > Lepidosauria > Squamata > Iguanidae > Cyclura > Cyclura pinguis. The sequence goes on from CM059599.1 coordinate 208,776,866, forward strand.
GTGTTGTGCACTGACAGTAGTAAGGATCAAAAAAGGTAAAGAACCTATATATACTATACACTGAGGAAAACAAAATGTAGTTTTTAGAGTTCTGCTGGCACTTTACATAGGAGATACCCAATAATTCAAATCAGATGCTTCCAACACATTGAAAATTAAACAAAATGCCAGCACGGGCTAACTAGCTTGCAGCTGGCCAAGGGGCCAAGCTGTTCTTTGCTGTGTGAAGTGAATCAGCACCCCAAGCAAACTCAACCCACAGCCTACCAAGACAGGAGTTAACGTTATTGCAGTGTGAGATGCCTGACAATCTTGCCCAGACATAAGCTGGCTGAGAGAGGCTAAGTTTGCTTGCTGAAAGCAAATAATGACAAGCAGGAAGAGGCAGTGATTGAAGATGTTTAGCTTCCCTTCAGATCTCTTCTACAGTACAGCATAGCAACTAAGCTCCATCTGTGCTCCAGAATGGTAGCTGTGTTCCATATCCATTCCCTTCCAAATAATTAAAGTGTCAGACAACTTTAGCACTCCCACTCTTTTTACATGGTCACTCCATATGTACTTTATGCTCCAAAGGATCTGATATCAGAACTGCCCCTAATTTCTGATAAATTACTCTCTTTATTTTACCTTGGTGATGGTAGTGGGTACCTTAAAAATATTTTAGAGTGATTTACCAAATTGCTCTTCTTCACCTTTCATTCCCTCAGAGTGGAATCTAGACTTTAAATCTCTCCACCAGTTGCCAGATAACATCTGTGCTCCGTTGAGTACACTTGCAAAAATAACAAAACTGGGACCTGTAACAAAATTTTGCAGTGTGGAGAACTGTTCATGGTTCCAGACAGTCATGTCCTTTTCTAGAGTATTCCACTGCATCCATGCCCATCCAAGAAATACCTAGCAGATTGTGGTTACTGAGCATTAACAGTCTACTATGTATTGTTTTGAGAGCTTATTGTCTCCTTAGAGGATTTTTTTCCTAAGGATTTTTTTTAAATGAAAGTCTTAGAAATTCCCCAAGAATGCTGATGATACCTCAGTCTTGTTTCTTCGTGGCTGAATTTTAAGCTGCAGCACCCTCTGTCCAAGTTCATTACTAAAGGGTGTACAACCTGCTCTTGTAGACACACTAAGTAGTAAATAATTCTAGATGGTGCTGCCAATATGTGCTCCTTCATTATTTACATATTTATTTATGGGATTCCTCTATCAGTTCTCAACCCCAAAGACCTCCATGGGAATGCACAATGGATGTGTGTATCTATATGTGTGTGTGTGTGTGTGTGTGCCTCCAATTCACCTGTCAACTTATGGCAACCCCACGAATTTCATAGGATTTTCTTAGGCAAAGAGTACACAGGGGTAAAGATAGTTAAAATATTAAATACATGACTAAGAACAATAAAAATCTAAAATTCCTATTTTAAAAAACCACAAAGAAGTTTTTAAAAACAGGTAAAAAGAGTCAGACTAGCCACTCCTAGTTTTAAGAACCAGAAACCATGCAAAACAACATTATCTTGGTTGGCCTGGCCTTCCTTGGTAAAGAGGTCCACATTCACAGTGCCTGATGAAGAAAGCTTGATCATGGGTATCTACCAGCCTAACCTCATGGTGTGGTAGAACACATAATAGAGCCTCCACCTAAATCTCAGATTTTGCATAAACTCATACAAGAGGAGGTGGTCTCAGGTACTCTGGACCTAAGTTATTTAGGTCTTTACAGGTCAAGGCCGTCACCTTGAATTGAGGTCAAAGGCAAATTGGAACCCAGGGGAGTTATCACAAAACAGTTGATGTGTCCTCTGAAGTGCACACCGGACAAAAGTTTGACCACAGCACTCTGTATTAGCTGTAGCTTCAAAACACTCTTCAAAGGTGGCCCCATGTATTAAGCATTGTTGCTGCTGTTGTGTTCCTTCAGGTTGTTTCCAACTTATGGTGACCCTAAAAGGCAAATCTGTCACAGGGTTTTCTTGGCAAGATTTCTTCAGAGGTGGTTTTGCCTTTCCCATCCCCTGAAGCTGAAAGAGTGTGACTTATCCAAGGTCACCCAGTGGGTTTCCATGGCCGAGCAGGGATTCAAGCCCTATTCTCCACAGTCATAGTTCAACACTCAAATCACTGCACGATGCTGGATCTTTGCATTTCAGTAGTATCGTCAGGATGTAGTTAAGGCAAGAACCACTGTGGTCAGACCTGCCCTCCATAGAAAAGGTCACAACTTGGTCAACTGAAGCTGAACAAAGGCACTTCTGGCTACAGCAGCTGTCAGGTATTCTAGGAGCAGCACTGGGTCCAAGAGCATCCCCAAGTTACTAACGTGGTCTTTCAGAGGGAGCCAACCCCATCCAGAACAAATTGTAATCCCAATCTCAGGCTAGCTTTCCTACTGACCAGCAGAACTTCTCTCTTGTCAAGAGAATCTTAATTTTTTTTCACCTTCACCAGATACTTCACAACATCCAGACAAATTTTTAGGACTTTCATGATTTATGTGATGCTGCTGTGCACTCTGTTGTAGCTGTTGAGACAACAAAAATGAAGAGGAAGAAATTGTATTTTGTACCACAGCCCAGTGGTTTGTAGTATTCAGAGGTATTTTTAAATTAACTAAAAGTAACTAATTTAGTTACTTGTGAGAAATGGCATGTTAATACCTTTTTTAAAAAAAAAAACAACTACAATGGTAACTGATTAAGTACTTTGGGGTCTTGGAACAATATGACTGATTATTTTTAAAAGTACAGTAACTTTCCATGCTCTGTTTCCCTCCTTGTAGTGCCTCTGTATATTTCCCCTGTGGTAATAAATAAGTTTAAGAGATCATTTTGATCAGGAAAAAAAAATTGGAATACAGTTAATCCCTCCATTTCTCCCACAGCTTTTCCACTCAAATTCACATAAAATAGGAGCATTTCTGTGATTTCCTTCTTCATCTGTAAAGATCCTGTGCTGTGCATTTGATTTAGCAGTGTGTACCTCAATACCCTAAAGGCAGCAGCAATCATCTGATCTTGAAAGCTAAGCAGTGTCAACCCTGGTTAGTACTTGGATGGGAGACTGCCAATGCATATCAGGTGCTATAGGCTATATTTCAGCGGTAGGAACTGGCAAAACCACCTCTGAGTTTTCTTTGCCTGACAAAACCCTATGAAATTCAAGGGGCCACCATAAGTCAGATGGCGAAAGCACGCGCGCGCGCGCACCAACCCTCCAAACAGTGTTCCAGGAAAAACACACACACACACACACACACGGTGCCTTGCAGTGATTCAATTCACAGTTACCATAGGGTGCCATGATGGCACACTGTTGTGATAAGCGTTTGAATGCAGGAACTCCATGATCGAAGCAATTACCTGAACTGTCACACTGCTGGAAGACAGGGTAATGATTAGATGGGAAGGACCCACACAGCATGCCCTGCAGACTTGATACCTGTATTCAGGCAGCCATAGTCGAGAGATGGAATTTTCCCATGGGGAATTCCTCATCCACCACCATAGTGGGAGTGTTACTCATGAGCCCATCCCACTGAAGTACTGCAGCCTCACTAGCTTCCTGGAGTTCCTACCTGACCACATCCCAACTATAAGTATTCAATACAGTTTCAACAGGTATGGCTGAAGGTGTGCCAAGTTCCTTAAACATCTTACCATTTCCTCAACTTAATTGGGCTAGCGGCATTTTAGTATAGCCAGCCATATTGGGACAGGTACAGCCGTCCTTTCTGCAAAGTAGAAAAATCTCACTGTGCAAATGAGAGTTTTGACCAAGCAAATCTCTTGAGGTTTAAAAGCCAGCCATTTCCTCAGCAAATTGCCATTTAATCAGAAGCTACAGTGGCATCTTCCGATTAGCTGATCTCTCAATTTGGGTTTTTTGGATAGTGTATAAATGGGCCCAGCGCATTATCTTTTTCCATAGTCTGCCTAAAAGATAGATTTGATGTCTGTGAGCAAAGACATGAAATTGCTATAGGCTTGCGCTCTTATAGCCTGCCACCTATTTGATTTATATGATAAGTGATCTCCGATGACCCTCCAAGGCACTGAACCATTAGAGAGTTATGTTGTGCAGTGATAAGAAATCTTTGGAGATACCTAAATCTTCTCCCTCTCCCTTTTCTTCTTTCTGCTTTTACCTTTTTTTTTTCCTTAACCATTGGGAGTTTGCGGTTCCCAAAGAAAGTACATTTTAATGTACAATGTCACTATCTTGCCAGCCATAGTAATATTCAGTAAGATAAACAGATATAAATCCAGGAGCCTCGGAACAAACACGTTAAAGCTGAAACATTCTCCAAGCCCAAGCCTGATGCCTCTTTTGCTTTGTGTTTTCCCTTGCTGTGTTTTCTGAAGGTTGAATGACTCTGCAGTGTGAGTACAGTGAGCTTCCACTGGTTAATCTCACTGACCAGATAAGAGGCTAGAAAGTGCCTTTACTATCTGCTAGCCTGAGTAATGGCACAGCTGGAAAAGCTGGAAAGAAGGCTGTGCCCGGTTTTTGAAATAAATTCTGCTACATCAAGCACTTGGCTCCTCTTTCTTCACATTGTACTCTGTGCTCAGCTTCCCAGTAGCTCCTCTGATCTGTGAAGGGCAATCCTATACAAGTTAACTCAGAAGTAGATCCTATGGGGCTGAGAGGAACTTCTTCCCTATTAGGTGGGTTTAGGACTGGAACAAAAGCTATGCAGAATTCTTAAAGGCATATTCACCCTATGGTTGCTTGGTTTTGATCCTCTTGTTGTTGTTATTGGTACTAAATAATGAAATTTTGTATTGTTCAGGTTTCCCCCCAATTATCTGACAAGTTAGGGACCAGAGCACTGTCAGAAAATGGAATTGGTTGGAAAACAGAACCCATGTACTGTGCTCTAGAGAGCATGAAGGACTTATGGAAGCTCATTTGGGACTGACCAACCACATGCTGTTTGCAAAGTTTCTCAGCTGGCTTAGTGCCCTTTTTTTTTCTTTTTTCTTTTTCTTTCTTTCCTTTTTTTTTTTTTTTTTTGCCTCTCAGCTCACTTTGCAAATAGTGCACACCACATGCAAGTGGTTCCAAGCAAGTTTCCGTAGGCTAGAAGACCTGGTGAAAGAGCGGAACCCTCATCAAATTAATGGAACTTGTCCTTAATTTGGAAGTGTCAAAACAGTGAGTCATTAGATAATGGGGCACCAAAAGGTAGGGGAATGCTCACTCCAAAGCTGCATATCTACAGTTCTGGGGTGTGTGTGTGTGTGTGTGTGAGAGAGAGAGAGAGAGAGAGAGAGAGACTGAAAGGTATGGTGGACAGTGGAAAATACGCTGGAAAATGCTTGTAAATGAAGTGACTGTCATGGAAGGTTGTAGAAAAAACAAACATTAGTGCAGTGAAGGAAGAAAGGAGGAAAGAAAGATGCTAATCCTCATGTTTAAAAAATGAAATGGAAAAGCCTAGTGACACCATGACACAGCTATTCCACTCTAGGCTGCAATTCCAGGAAATCCACTGAATAAATTGATGCCACTCTTCACTGTCTTTGATCTACGCCAGGAGAAATGTGGGATATAAACTGAACAAATAATTAAATAGATTTCGTGTGCACATCATCCTTTCTTCCTGCTGGGATGTTTGATGTTGTCCAAGGTTCTCTATTTGTAAATTATCAACTAGGGTATGCAGCTTGTTGCATTATAGATGGTTTGTGCTAAAGCTCCTGTTATCCCTCACCATTGGCTATATTGGCTAGGCACCTGGAGGAACCCACATTGCAAATCCCTGTGGAACTCATTCACATGGCCATGACTGCCCAATCATATAAAAGGCTACCATTAGATGTGATATCATGGAGCCAAGCGCAAACGCTGAGGTATAAGGCATGAGCTTCCACCGGGAAAACATTAGAGTGTTCATAAATGTATTCATGAGTTAACCAGAGTTGTTCAAAAGGACATTGTGGCCTACTGCTTTGTTTTGTGTTGTTGTTGTGTGCCTTCAAGTCATTTCTGACTTAAGGTAACTCTGTCATGGGGTTTTCTGGGTTTGAGAATGTGTGACACACCCAAGGTCACCCAATGGGTTTTCATGGCTGAGCAGGAAATTGAACCCTGGTCTCCTGGGTCATAGTTCAATGCTCAAACCACTACACCTCTCTAGTTCTGTTTTGTTTTGTGCTATTGATTTTAATACTATCTATATACAGGTTGCTTAACAGCATAAAACAAGTTACAGATGCCTGTTGTGTTTAGAGTCCCAGAGTTCTCAGAAGCAAGAATATAGGGTCACCAACTGCATTTATTACTGTAGGCTTTATTGCTATTCCTTCCCTGCCCAAGGCCACAGGCCAACTGTCTCACAGCTCATCCAGTAGAAGAATCTGGGGTAGACTATCTCAACTTTGTCTAGCTGGGCCTGGATCAAGGAATGGCTCTGCCACAATCATTACAACCCCTGCCCCAAGGAGTTTCCAAGATTTAAATATGTCTGTACTGGATTAGAAGGTGTCAAAAGTGATAACAGGACCAGTTCCACCATCAGGAAGGGTGAGGCGGATTCCTCATGCAGTAGATTTTGGGTTGTCATAAAAAGACTGCAAACAGCAAGCTATTTACAGTCAGCCCTCCACATTTGTGGGTTTCACTTTCACAGATTTGATTATTTGTGAGTTTCCCCAACCTCTGCCCCCCACACCTGGGAGAACCTTCCCTCTCAGGAGCTCCAATCAGGCCATGCGGAGCTTTAAAAATCTGTCTCTTGCCCTCCTCCTCCTTCACCAGCCGCTACCTAATCAGCTAAAGATGGATAAGAACCTGATTTCCCAGGACCACAAACCCTCACCAGATGCCCCCCGCAACACCCAAGCGAGGAAATAGGTGAGAGAGAAGAAGTATAGGGCCACCATGCAGACCTACCCCATTCCCACTCCTTTCTCTGACCTGGTTTGGATCCTCAGTGCCTGCTCTCCGCATCGTGCCTTGGCCTCCTTCCCGCACACATACACATATATTTTGATATTTGCGTTTTTTCCAGTTTTTGGGGGTGGTGGTCCTGTGCCCCAACCCTAACGAATGTGGAAGGCCACTGTACTTTGTTATGAGTGTATTTTTACTACTGGAGATGAGGAGAACATCTAAGGGATGTTCTGCCTCAAGTGCCAAAATAACTAGTCTAGCTTTGGGTACTATAGATCATGACTTAGATGCACAAGGTGGGGAAAACCTTTCTTGCTCCATCTCAATGAATACAGTGTTTTCAATCTGCAGAAGAATGAGAGCAAAGAACAACAAGAAAGTCAAGGGCATCAGGGAACGAACCTGAGCCAATACATTACCACTGTACTTAGAATGTGCATTTAAACCTTAGCTTTGGTTTGGTTTTTAAAAAATGTTATATTTTCTTAGAATATGTTTTGTCGCACAACTTAAACCAAAGCAAATCCAAAACCTAGAAAAACAGATAGAGGAATTATCAAGAGGTGGTTTGTGCCAGCCCTCTGCCGCAGAAAGCAGAATTGTTTGTCCATGAACCACAGCATGGGGAAGTTACCTTTTGCAGGAAATGGTGACTCAGTTGCACAAGATCCCCAGAATAACAAGATTTGCATGTTTATCTTCAGTTAATATGGGTGGATAGTTCAAGGCTCCAGTGCAGTTAACAGATTTTTTTCATATTTAGAGAGATTAGGTAATAATGAGGAAGGGATTTCTCTCTATACATTGAAGAATCAGGAAGAGACCTATACATACACTCTTCTGTAAATTAAGCATCACTGCATTTGGTAGGAATTATTTGTGAGTAGAACGATACAGGATTTGACTGTTACTCCCCAGAGGAGTGTTATGAAGATGCCTACTCACCTGCTTACTCCAAAAATAAAATCCTATTGATTCCAATGGGATTGACTGCCAAGTAAATACAGATTGAATTGGTGTCCCAAGTCTCTTGATTATTTTCTCTTCCAAGCAGTGTGAATCATTTATACTGTGGTGAGGGAGGGGGGCAGCCAAAAGGAAGCAAGTTCTGGAATCAAACTCATGTTCTGGCCTGTATAGGTTTTTCATTCAAATGACAGAGATGGGAAATTTAAAAACCTGATTTAAGCATTGCTTGTGAAAATGACCAGAGCCATTCTCTCCTAATTTGTAGCATAATGAAACCACATTGATGTCTACAGCTGCTGCATATGCTCTTTCCCTTTGTAAGGAAACTGTTCCTTTTAAAATAAAATTAAAGCAAGAGCAGAGCCAGAAGAGTTCCCAGTGCACTACTCAATGATTTTCTCTCTTGCGTTTTCCCAGGTGTAGCGCTTAGAAAATTCAAATGAACTTCCTCTGGGTATCTTTTTTTTAAAAGACTGGCATAAGCCATAAGCCTAAGTACTGTCAGATATTGGCAGCAATGACACACACTGGCATTTCTCGATCTTGTTTCATACATGGCACTGTATATGTGTGTGGGGGGGGAGTGCTGTGCTTATCTCTGTGTGAGAGGAAAGTCATGTTACATGTAAAGTTCAGCCCCGAAGTGTAGGAAAAATGTGTAGAATGTGGAAAAATATCTCTTGGTGATACAAGACCACTGCTTCAAGGACGGACAGTACAAAAGGAGATTACAAGTATGGCCATCTCCCATTGGTACCGAAGGCTTCAGAGAGGAGTTGTGTTTTGTGTGTCTTACATCTTCTGACAGTCTCTTTTTGGCATGCTAGGAAGCAGTGATGTAGACTCGAGTTGATTGATTTGGACTGAAGCCAGACTTAAGTCACTTCAGTGACTTGACTCAGACTTGACTTGGCAAAAATTACACATTGACTCGACTCGACTTGAGACTTGTATATTTTTAGTGACTGACTTGCCGCCCTTGGTTCAGTAATATAACACATTCATCCAGAAACCTTACAACTTACTGGTCACATGACTATCTGTCTCAAGTCCAAAATGTGGACACATTTCTCAGAGGGAAGAGCAAATGGGTTAGGCAATGGGCTTGAGGTCTGCTCAGCAACCTGTTCCCACTACATATAAGAGGAGATTTCTAAAACTTTTCCTAAGAGCAGAAGGCAAGTCTCATGCCCAGAGGGCAGGGCACGTATCTCAGAGGCGAACAGAAAAGGTGTTAGACAACAGGTTTGAGGAGGAAGGATCCTTCCTTCTAAAGCTTTTGAAGCTTCGGTAATTGGGAATAAGAAGGATCCAACTCTGCTTAAATTGTTAAAAATGACTTTATTCGACTATGTCCAGAAATTCTGGAATACAGGTTGGGGTATAAAGTTGGCTCCCAGACTTGAGACTCGACTTGAGACTTGAAGGTAGATACTTGAGAGTTGGAGTAAAAGGCCTAAATATATCACCACTAGCAAGAGAAAGAACTGATGCCTGTGCACAACAGTAACTTGAGTTCTCTCTGCACCTAAAGAAGGGAAGAAACACTGCCATCTACCACTGTTGCAGCCATTACTGCTTCTCTCCCTCCATCTGCCCTTCTGATGTCCACACATACATGCACAAAACAAGCTATCATCCAAGTCCTTTCTGCAGTTTTTAGCAGTGAAGTGATATTGTCAAAAGATCAGTGAATGTAATGGGGAAGTGAGTCTAATAATTTGCTTGATGATCTATATCTTATGTTTCAATAAATGTTAAGTTCTGAAAGCAGAGAGCAACATTAAAGCATCCAAACGTATAACAAAAACCCAATCAGCAGTGTTAAGTCAGCAGCAGAGAGAATAAAGGAAGCTCATCTGTGTTCTGTCACACTTTGAATTTAAAAGCTTGCCTGTACAGAGGAAGGGGGCCTCAGACAATTTTAACAGACTCTCTAAATAAGCCTAGATCTTGGAAATCTCAAGCAAAAATGATTTCCATACTTGGAAGGCTTGAAAAATTTCCTTTTTGGGGAGGGCTACAGCTCCTTGAGTCTGTACCTTAAAAGCCCTCTGTGGTATGGGTCTTGAATCGCTGTGTTTTAAGGTGCTCTCAGACTCTGTTTCGAAAACTGCTTTTGAATGACATCTCTCAGAATCTGGGAGTTCTAGTCCATAACCTAATGCTCCATGTAAATCTGGAATTAAAGTCCAGAAAGAAAATTTTCCCAATCCTTCATAAATATGAGGCTTTGGCAGAAAAAAAAATATGTAAAGAAGGATGTATTCATAGCAGAGCTGAGTTACAGGTCCTCAGTGCTCAGAGAGATTCCTGTGGGAGCAGATTCTGCTTTAGGTGTTATGGATTCACACCATACAGCATTTTTAAGGTACCTAGGAACACTGGAAGCTGCTGGAGACCATATGAGATCATTGGTCCCTCTAGCCTATATCTGATAACACTAAGAGCCAGTGGCTCTCTAGGGTTTCACAGGAGAGTTCTTGGAGATGCTGGGAATGAACAATGAGACCCGCTATCTGCAAAGCAGGTTTTGACAGTTATGTAAGTGAAACTGGATGCAAGAAATTTTGGAGCTGCAAGGATATGAATGTGATACCCTCCAACTGTCCCAATTTGGCAGGGAGAGTCCTCACTAATCCTCTGCCACCTACTTTTTCAGCTGCTTTTCAAATGTCCCACTTTCTCCCTCCTCCTCCCCCTTTCCTCCATTGTCCTCATCTTACCATTGCTGCTCCAAACTGAATTCAAAGTCAAAAGTAGTTTGCAATCAGTTAACTCAGCAGTGAGGAGAAGAGAAGAGGGATTAAAATTGGCCCTACCCGGTAGGTTCAGGCCAAAGCAAACTGCTGCAGCCTCTCTTAGCTTATCTGTTCTCTCTTGTGAATTACTTTTGCCATCTTGATCACACTTGGATGTGGCCAGACCCACAGTTTATCCTAGTTTTCATCTGTGAAATGTTGGCATTTTTTATTTTCTTGCTCATGGCTGTAGTCAAGATACAGAGAATATGGCATTATATTGCAATACAAGGACTGGAGAATATGTAGAGAGGTACATATCAGCTGTAGGGAGACATGCAGACCAGAATGGGTAGAGGCACTGTGCACCAAGAAGAAAGCTTCCATTGGTCCCTATGGAGAACTTCGTCTCAACTCAAAGACCAGTTGTGAGGGATTCAGGACCACATCAATTTCTCTTTTGACCAGCCTTTTCTTTAAGGATGTGATCATTGTCCCTGACACCTGTTTCAGAAGCAGGGATGGAAAAGAATTGGGTTGGATTTGGTTGGTGGCCTTTTTGGCCTCCTGAGACTCTTCACCAGCAGAAATGTAACTCACTTCTAGAATTCTTACATTTGTGCAGCTTAGGGGGCATTCTGGAAGAATAAAGTACTCACAAAACTATATGGCCTTTATAAAACACAAGTGGAATATAACTGCTCACAGCTGGGGGTGGGGGGGATGAATGAGCACACTTTAGCTAATGGGGAGAGGAATGTGTAAATTAGGTACAATGCATAAATTAATTTGCACGTTAGAAATAGTAAAATACACACAAATTTTCATGCAATGAAAACTGCCAGTGTCTCACATCTTGGTACAAAACAAAGATAGGAAGTAAATAGTGTTCAGAGAAATGCAACAAAATCAAAACAGGGAGATTTTATTATCTCCATGCAGAAATGAGCATTATTCAATCACTCAGTCATCTCATCTTAGGAGATACCCTTTTCCTTCTCCTTCCTATGTATGATTATCTATGCATGGATACCTAGAAGTCAAAAGAATCAGAAATGTGGTAAGAAAGAAATAGAATTTGCATACATTTTCTGCTGCTGGAGGTGTCTGCAATGGTTTTGCACCCCTTAAGCTTCCTGAGCCCCATTTAGCAGAGCTGAATAGTTGCCAGTTCCCTGTGGCTCATTCCCACACTGTTCTGGTGACATTTGAATGACAGGATCCTGTGGGACTGGTGGACCGTGTGGGAGGGTTATGATACGACAGTGCCAGAATCATGTAATCATGGGAGAATGGCAAGCAAGGCCTCTCTCGTAACATATGAATCATCCCTTAGCAAGCTGTCGGCCTGAAAGGGACGCTTGTTGTATAAATCTGGGCTGTTGTGTGCCTCCCTTTGCTCTCACACTGCTCAGACTCCATGCCTTGCTTGCATCTACAGAACTCTTGAAGTTATAATATCCAGTTATAGCATCGCTCTCCATGCTGGGGCGTTGATTGAAAGTTCACTGATATCAATGCTCGTGTTTTCAACTCACATCAATGGCTTTTGATCAGGACTCAAGTTGGCAATGAAAATTGTTGTTAATTTCCTTTTGTGGGAGCTTGCGTGGGATACACAATTTTGCCTTTGCTGAAGGAGAAGGCTGTGGGCTGCCAGCAGAGGTGAACCATGTCATATACACAGGAGTGGTGGCAGATACAGTTGTGAATTTTTCTATTCATCTTCCCTCTGACGTTACTTCTGAGCCTTTGCCAGAGATCTGAGCAGATAGTTGCTCCTGCACGACCCCTTGTTTCACACCCATTCATTTTTCTCACTTTGCAGCTTTCAACTGAGCAAATGCATTTGGGGGGAATGTGTGTGTTACAGTGCACAAGGGGGTAGAAGACTTATTGATTATAAGAACGAAGTCAGTTTCAGCCTCTGAGCCTCTCTCTGGCCTCTCTTTGTGCTGCAGGTGAATTTTATTCACTTTACAGAAAGGTGTTGGTAGTCTTTAGTCTTGTATATTTTGCCCACACTGCTGGCCTCCCTCTGTGTATCTCTTAGCAGCCTCTCACTTTCTCTCCTGTCCTTTTGACCTACTTCACTCTCCCGTGAAAACATGAAAGCATACAGTAGCACATCCCTCTATCTGATATTCAAATCGTCCTATGTTTTTCTTTGGTCTCTCTCTCTTAAAAAAAAGAAAGTTTGGTTCAAACATCCAACTTGCCTCCAGTTTTCCTCCTCCAATACCTTTATGGTGTTTAACGCTGTTACATATTCTTCAACCAGGTGCATGCAGAAAGAGTGAGCTGGTGTTGCAGATACCTCTTTTGGTCAATTCCTGCTCAGCCAACAACTCTCAAAATTTAGGCCCAGGCTAAAAGTCCAGTTCATCCATTAGCTCGGTGAACATTCCCTTTTCTTTCCTAATATGTTGTGGTAGCTGTGTGCCTTCAAGTTGTTTCTGACTTATGGCAACCCTATGGCAAACCCGTCACAGGGGTTTCTCAGGCTGAGTGTGTGTGATGCACCAAAGGTCACCAATCGGCTTCCCATGGCTGAGCAGGGAACTGAACCCTGATCTCTAGGGTCATAGTCCAACACTCAAATCACTACATCACATTGGCACTCAAAAAAATAAAAGCAGGGATCCTGTTAATGACATATTTAGGGATAACTCAGGTTTTACACATGTATGTCTTGTTTTGGATGATGCTCAAAGAGTTACTCACTAGCCCCTCATGCAATGTTCAAATTCTCCCCCAGCAGTTGTCAAAGATGTGTCCAACAACCAGCATCGTGTAGTGTTGGACAAGGACTACAGATTGTGGTTCCCTGCTCAGCTGTGGAGAGTGACTCGATGACTTTAGGCAGGTTACAATTTCTCAGCTGAAGAGTAAGACAATGACAAACCCTCTTCCGAATAAATCTTGCCAAAAAAGCCCTATGATGAAGTTACCATAAGTAGGAGTTGCTTTGAAGGCACATAACAACAAATAACAACAGTTACCCAATTTGTGACATACCAGATCAAACATAACCCGCTATCCATGTATGTCAGTGCACATCTTTGATGGTCTGTAGTATGGTCCTTTGTTGGTTGATTGGCTGAGTTTGGGTTTTACATGAAGAAACTTCCAGGTACAATCCCTAGCATGAAAATGTAGGGGAAATTATGTAGTCCAGTTGGGAAGGGACCATGAGACATTAGAGCCATGGGAGCCAACTTGGTGCTTTCCAGATGGTTTGTGTTATAAATGCCATAATCCTTAGACATTGTCCACACTGACTGGGGCTTATGAGTTGTCTAGTTCAGAACGTATTGAGGGCACTGGGTTCCCCAACTCTGTGTTAGAGAATTGTCCACTGTGTTAGATGGGCCATCTCTGATCACTTGGTACAAAGTAATACATAAGGAGACAAGATTTGGTGAAATCATTATTGAAATGGGGTAAATACTGATTTTACTTCCTCTATATTCTTTGAACACCCTTTAATTACCTAGCTAAGGCAGCCGCTCAGCTTCAGCATGCAGTTCCAACATCATTGCTTGAGTTTCTTAAAAATCACAAACTCTATATTTTCCTTTTTAATAAATGCAGCCCCAATGTCAGATTCATAGATGGCATCAGAGAGCTTTTGATCTCCAACAGCATCGTATTATCCCTCTTCTCTCCTTCATTTCTTATGTTCAGTTAGTAGATGATGGAAAGGTGACACTTGGTGACGTTTCTTCAATGGCTGGGCATTCAGCAAAGGGTGTGACGGGGACTCTAGGCATATGTATTTATATCAGTGGGTAGTCTTTTATATATGACCAAGAATCCTGTCTGATCATAGTCTTCACACCTTCCCCTGGGCACAGCGAGGTCAAGGTAGAGTCCAGGGCAGAATTGATGGATTTGGAGAGAGTGGGGAGTGGGTTGCATTTCCTTGAACACCCTTCTGTTACCTGTTACCTCTTGCATTCAGGAGTGCTTAGGTGCAATTTCCCCATGAATTCTGGGTGCTTCAAACACTGCAAAGATGAGACCTAGGAACCAAACACAGCCCATAGGGCACATTTGCTTCACTCCATGTCAGACAAAGAGAAGTCAGACTATAGTCCCAGCAAAGCCCAGATCTTAGCTTTTATAGCCCTGTGAAATCATAATGGTCCAATAGGCTGCCTGAATAAGTGGAGTTATCCTGAGATGATGGAGGATTTTTTGCGAAATGGTGGTGCTTCAAGAGGCATATCATAAGAGGCAGCAAACAAACAATCTGGAGGTTCTTCTCTTTGGCTCTGTCCATCCTTAACAACAGATGGCCCTACAGCCTATATAATTTTAGCAGTACTGCTGGTTAAATATTCTAGATGTGGCAAGAAATGCTTTCCACATCCCACCACCCCCTTTTGCCTCTCCAGAAACAACTTCACTTTTCTTTGTCTTCAGTCAAGCTGTGGAGGCAAGTGCAAATTAGAAAATGGTGCAAAAAAAAGGGGGAGGAGGAACAAGGAAAACAACAGCCCCCAGTCACCTTAGAAAATGAACGTCTCTTATCCTCTGAAGCTTAAATAGCAGCAGGAAATAAGGAGAAAATAACTCTTTCTAGGTTGTCTGGTTTTATCAAGGCACTCATCTGCACAGCAGGGGGAAGAGAGCGATGGGGAGGGGGAATTCACCTTAGACAAATTTTATCACCAGACAACACTATAGAGACCAGCGACAGCAGGAAAAAAAGAAGAAGAGGAGAAGAAAGAGGTTGCTGTTTTACTTTAACCTCAGAACATAAGACTGTGTCACTTAGTCCTATCAGGTCCATTACTCTGTTAACTCATGAGTAGCTACTGAAAGGAAAGACCTACCTAATGGATGCTGCACATTTATGCTTAATGTTTTTTCTTCAAAATGTCTACTTCCTGTTCAAAACATAAGCCTTCAATAGGTGCTGAGAGTTTGGGATAAAAATCTGAATGCTTGCTCTACTTCTTGAGATCATGTTCAGCCCATAGGAAAAGCATAACAGTTAATAGTATAGTGGGATATATCATAGCTGGAGGTGGGGGCAGGGATGATGAAGAAAAAAACAAAGACAACACTTCTAAATTAAATTTAAGTCCATTGGAAGGTGGTTTTCAATGGCATCAGAAGGTCAGTGGAGAGCAAATAATTTTACAAAAAAAAACGCAAGAGTTTATTTTCAGAGGCCTAGACAATCTGGCAGGCTTACAAAAGATATACTTGAGATCTGTAATGCTGGGCACATGCGTAAAGCTTTCTCCATGGGAAATATAAAAATACTTTATAGATCATTAACTTGCATCTTGAAACTTGACTGTGAAGAGCGGCCAACCCAATATATGTCAGCCCTGTCCGTGCATTAAGATCTTCTGCTGAGGCCTTTCTTCAGATATGTCTATTAGAAACACAGAACGTATGAAACACAAGACAGGGCTTTCTCGGCATTGGCACCTTAACTCTGAATTGCCCTCCTATTTACCTGGTAGTCACACTGTAGTCTTTTTGATCCCTCAACATTTTAATTTGCATCTGCTTCTAATTGTTGTTTTCTTTTTGGATTTGGTGTTGTTATGTAGTGGACTGTACATCAACCTAAACAAAATGACAGAGCTGATTTTTTTAAAAAAAAAATACGAGTATAGAGTGATCTCTCCACTTTCGTGAGGGTTAAGGGTGCAGAATCCTCATGAAAGTGGAAAAACTGCGAATAACACACACACACACCCGCACGGAATCTCCCTCCCATTTCCTTCTGGGGCTCCCTTCCATTCCTTTCCCTTTTTCCTCAGTGTGAGTTCTCAGTGCCAGGGCCAGATGCAAGGCAATGGGAGAGGGGAGCTTCAGAGGGAGTAAAGAAGGTTTGTGTGAGTCCCCCCCCCCCCAGTTCTCTTACCTATTGCCTTGGTGTGAATTCTCAACACGGGGGCCAGAGGCAAGGGAGTGGGAGAGGGAGCTCCAGAGAAGAGAAAGAAGGCATGCATGTACTTCCCACCCCCGCCACTTCTTTGCCTTTTATCTGGGCATTTGCCTTCCTTCTCCGCACCCAGAAAAACCGAAGGGAAGGGGAGAAAGAGAATGGAGGGAGGCATAAGCATGCCTCACAAATATTCGAATCTGCAACCTGTAAATGTGGAGAGAGGACTGTAATTTCATTTTTGTTTAATGGATATGTAAACTGTATTGTACTTCCCTGAGTGTCCAAGTGGAAAAACAAATGTTGGGTCATGTATTGCTGGAGGAGAAGGAGGCGGAGGTTTGATCTTATTTGAAAAGGTTGCTTTAAAGCCTGCATTCCTGTTGCCTTCCCACTCCCAAGTAGCACCTGGGCTCACTGGCTCAGCATGAAGGGATTTCTATATATATTTTACTTGTGGAACAGTGCATCAAAAAAGCTGGAGCAAAGGGAGGAGAGGGGACTGGGAAGAGAATTTTTTCCCATCACACATGGTTTGGACTGAGGCAGTGAGCCTCAGAACAACCTTTTTGTAATATAAGCCCTACGCAGTGCCTGAAAGAAGTCCCCTGTGTATATACCCTCCAAAGAGATTCCAATTTGGCAGTCCTGCTTAATCCTCTCATCCCATTTTTTTCAGCTGCCTTTAGAATGTCCCAGTTTCCTCTCCTCCTTGCACCCTTAGCTTACTTTAGTTTGTGCAAACTGAGTTGGAAGTGCAAAAGTAGTTTGCACTCAATTAATTCTGCAGCGGGGAAGGGGGAGCAGAGTCTTGCCCTTCCCTGCGGATTCAGACAAAAGCAAATTGCTGCAGCTTCTCCTAGCTTGTGTGTTCTGCCTCCTTAATAATGCTTGACATCTTTACCATACTAATGTTGCTTGGCCGCTTTTCATCTGTGAAATGTTGGAGAGTATATGTGGGTCACATGTGACTGTAGGCAAGGCTGCTCAAAATGAGAGCCCTACCAGAAAGGGCAACAACAGCCATTACTGTTGGGTGTGATATGACCTGAGAAAGAGTTTTGAAGAGAGCTGGAGGAGATGGCTCCTGCTAGGGATGCCATATTATTCTGTTGGCTGGGTTTGATCTGACATCTGGGCTCATTTACTCAATTTCCTCCATCCCATACCTGTTTATACCACCACTTAGCCTGCAAGGAGCTAAGAGATGCATGAAAAATAAGAGCTTTCGAAACACAAAGAATTGATAGTCCATTTTTTTTCAGGGGAAGAGGCTAGAAGTGGGCTTTCATCTCTATCCCATTCTTTAAAGTGGTCATTGGGGTGCTCTGAGTGTTTGTTCCTGAATGGCAGGGGGTTGGACTCCATGGCCATTGTAGTCTCTTCCAACTCTATGTTTCTATGATTCTATGATTTGGAAACAACTCAAATATGTGTCTACAAGGGCATGAGTCTCTGTATGTTTGAGAACGTTGTAAATAGGTGTATTCTTTTAATAACATTTTTTGGCAGAAAAAAAATGTTTTCCCAGATATGTGGTGGATTTTATGCAAAAATGGGAGTCATCTCCAAAAAATCCATTGTGAAATATTTACAGTAAAGTCCCCCAAACATCTAAAACAACTGCATGAAAGCACTTATGATCTCACCCACTGGGGAGAACACATGAATTTTTTATTCTCCCATAGAAGAACAAAATATAAGTTCAGATAAAACAAAATCCAAGCACAAAATGTAGATTCGGAACAAATGTGATTCAAGAACAAAATAGAGATTTAAAACAAAAGAAAATTCAGAATATAGTGTTTTAAAGCAAAGATTTACGTACCTGATCTTACCATATACAAGTGTAGATAATTTTTTTCTGTTGATGAAGACACAAGTTATGGACCAACAAACTGACACTTTCGCCCTTGATTTTTGTCTTTCTTTTGTAGGCAGTGAAGGTTCTGGAGAAACTGTTCAAAAAGAAACCTCCACCTGTGACATTTGTCAGTTTGGGGCAGAGTGTGACGAAGACGCAGAGGACGTCTGGTATAGAAACCTTTTGCTATGCTTGTTTGTTCTGGCAAACTTCATTCTTCCTTACGTGATTTTTTCTTCCAGACTGTGCTCAGATGCAATATCAGGGGTTGACTTTGAAGTGGGAGCAGAATCATCACTACTTCTCCCCTCCTTGTCTCTTTGTGTTCAATGTCTGCTTTGCACAGGCACATCTACATGTACACTACATGGACATAACCTGTTTTTGTGTAAGAGCAGTTCAACAGTGGAATGTACTTCCTTGGAGTGTGGTGGAGTCTCCTTCTTTGGAGGTTTTTAAGCAGAGGCTGGATGGCCATTTGTCAGGAGTGCTTTGATTATATATTCCTACATGGCAGGGGGTTGGACTCAGGGGTTCTTGTGGTCTCTATGATTCTATGACGCTATGATTCTCTATGATTCTGTGACTCTATGAATCTATGATTCTATGACTCTATGAACTCTATGATTCTATGAATCTGTGAATCCATAGCCTCTATGATTCTATGACTCTGTGAATCTACAGTCTACAGAAACAAGTTTATAGACTAATTATGGGTTGCATACAGGCTCCTGTGTTATGCCATCCTTGAATACATGGATATTTTCCCCCACATTGATTCATACACGAGATGACCATCTGTGCAGATGGAGTTTTGGGATAACAGGTAATGTACTTATAGGCCCTTGTCGCATGGCATTTCTGATGCGAAAGGGATCCTTGAGCGTCGTGCAAATGTGAGGAGCGGTCCACATGACACACTCACATTTGCATGATGCTCCAGGGCCT
Source organism: Cyclura pinguis (assembly GCA_030412105.1). Taxonomy (NCBI): domain Eukaryota; kingdom Metazoa; phylum Chordata; class Lepidosauria; order Squamata; family Iguanidae; genus Cyclura; species Cyclura pinguis. The sequence goes on from CM059599.1 coordinate 208,796,202, forward strand.
GACACGGACCGCGCACGCATTTTTTCATTTTCGGCTTCAAGCCGAAAATGCTGTGTGGTCGCACATCGCTCTGGGGCCCCACGCACACTTACCTTGCATGCAGAGTCTTGGGAGCTGGGCCGGTTGTACTTCCTGATTCAGTGCAGCCTGGGAAGGTTCCAGGCTGCACTGCGAAAGGAAGAGGTGGGGCTCTCGCGCAAGCAGGAAGCTTGTGCGGAGCCGAAGAAGCAGGGAAGCAAGAGCCTCTCTCCGGAGGCTGCTCGCGCGAGTACTGCACCCCAGCACCAAAAATGGGTGAGTTGTGGAAAGGGCCACAGACTCAGCTCAGACCTCAGCAGGCAGGAAGGGGTGTTTCCACTTTATGTCATAGCATGTTTTCCTGTTTTTAAATGGTGCCTGGCTCTCAAATAAAGGTGAAAAGAATATTCAAAAGTGATTGAAAAAAACATGTTTCTTGAGTGCTGCGGAAACCCTGATGAAAAGAATTCTGGCTTGGAGAAAATATTTGCAGTTCGAGACTTAATTCTGCACAAAATTCACCTATGGAGGGCAGGGGTTGCACAGAAACCAGTATTTTATGTGCAGAAAATAATATGTCTGCCCGGAAATATCATTTTCTGCACAAAAAATGCTGTAGTTGGGGACTTATTCTGTGAAAAATTAATGTTTTTTGTACAGAAAATAGAATTTACTATGTAAGAAACAGCATTTTCTGTGCAGAAAATAATATTTCTAAATAATAAAATGACAAAATACAATACAATAATATTACTTCCTGCACAGAAAGTGTCATTTCGTGCACAGAAATACGATTTTATGGATTTTTAAAAAAAACATAGTAATTTTGCACAGAATAAGCCCCAAGCTGCAAATAAATCTTCAAAAACTGAAGTTTTTAAAGACTCTTCCAGTGGGGGGAAATTTGCTAAAATTACCCATTGCTTCTTTTGAGAATTAATTTAGTGAAGAGTCACATCGCTACTCTCAAATCTATTTGGCAAGTTGCAATGTTCCCCTGAGTACTTGTTGGATTGATTTCCACCCAGGGCTTTGCAGGCCACCAGTGATTTCAGGGCTGTCCCATGACAGTTTGCTGCCTAAAGCGAAGAACAAGATGCTACCACTATCAAGAGCATGGGAAGTTATTTTTAAGTATGCATCTAATGAGAGACCAAAGCACTCTCAGACTATGCAGTAGTTGGATGATGATTTGGGATGGACTTTTATTAAAAGCAGCACTGTAGTTAGGCACTATCCAGAGTTACAGTGCAATTCTATATATGTCACAGGAGTAAGTGCCACTGAATTTAGTGAGAATGTATAGGACCATAGTTTTAGTGAGCCACAAGTTGTGCAGGCCTGTTTCATTCTGTTCAGCCATGCAATTCATTCCTCTTCCCTTCACTCCCCTCCACCCTGGTCTACTCATCCATAGCCTCTGCCAGCCTAGGGCAGAGGTGTCTGTAGTGATTAACTGCTCTTGTAAATCAGCTGCCCACAAGCTCAAATTAAAAGTCTGTATAGATCAAAAAGAAGTGCCATTTGTGATTGCATTTACACACAGTGAGATTCAGCAAATGGATGTATAAATGTAACGGGGTGAACTACGTTTAATTCAAGCAAAATCTTAACAGAGGAGGCTTTTCTTTTAATGGATATTCCAAAAACAAATTGACAGCTGATTTCTTTAAGTATCTTTGTGGGTGGGGGAATATCTCACCTGTTCCACTAAATATATCAAAAGCCATAAGTAATGTCTTGGAAAGCAGGTGAACATACGTATTTCCTAACAGAAGGGATTAGTTATAGAATAACATGCAATTGATGATGGTGTATACACACACACACACACACACACTGCTGTAAGATCTGGAAGTTTAACAATAAAGATCAAGTTAGTCAAAGGAGAAAAAGAAAATCTTGACTTACAATATGCCAGCAGTAATCCCCCTTACAGCAGGAAATTTGTGCTGGTTTCTGATTCTCTAAAGAGCTACATAATGACTGTGGAAGGTGGAGTGCTCCATCTTTATTGACAGGTCAGCCTTTCCTCAGGAAAACTCAGTCCAGTACTACAACATGTCACTCAGAAGTAAGTCTTATTCAGCCCAGCGGTACTTTCTCCCAGGTAGCTGGGAGTATTACAGAGCTTGGAAGAGTTACTTTGGAAAAGTGGCCATGCTGAGAGTTTTAGCCTCCAAAGCAGCATTTCTGAACTCTAGGGATTGCTGCATAAAGCCCATTTTTAAGGAAGGGTGAGGTAGGGAAGGGCTATTGCTATATGACTGCATGCCAAAAAACATCAAGGCAGCTTTTCAAAAAGAGAATAAAGTGACCAGACTAGGAAGTCAACAAATTTGTATCTGTTCTGTTCTCATGGTCATATACTCCTATTTGGTTAAAGGTATGGAGGTGCTGGGAATTAATAAACATTTAATATTAATATAAATGTGGCATTGTCATCATCACCACCACCTCTGCCTTTAGAAGCAAGGAGACCTTATGCCTGAGCAGATAAGACTTTGAGACTTTAAAATTGGATAATAGTAGCCTGGAGAGAGCCAGGTGATGTAGTAGTTTGAGTGTTGGACTAGGACTCTGGGAGAGCAGGGTTTGAATCTCTTCTCAGCCCTGATGATCTTGAGAACACTATCTCAACCTGAAAGGAAAACAGTGGCAAGCCCCCTCTAAACAAATCTTGCTAAGAAAACCGTATGATAGGTTTGCCTTGGGGTCACTGTAAATCAGAAATGCCTTGAAGACACAAAATAATAACAACAACAGCATCAGTAACAGCCCCATCATCTGAGCAAGGGCAACAACTCATCCGCCCCTGCAGAATGCAACAGCTGTCCCTCCAACTTGGACCACAGGCAACAACAGGCCGATAGTACCAAGGAAAAAAAATAACAATCATTCTCATACTCACATACATACACTGCAAGTGTACATTTTTATTATCTGATTTGATGTGCAAACTATACAGTCATCCCTCCATATTTGCTAGGGTTAGGGGCACAGGACCCCTGTGAAAGTGGAAAAATCGTGCATAACTCTAGGCCTTTCCAAACCATATTTAACACACAAAAAAGTATGATCACCATATTCAACCTGCCATGGATGGGTTGGATGCCTTTGAGGCATCCGGGTTCCTTCACAAGGCAGAAGTGGGTGGCTGGTGGGGCTTACTGCCACCGCCACTGCTGCCCCACACCATTTTTAACAGGGACTTGCTAGCCTAGTTCGCAGTTTCCCAGTCTCACAAGGCTTGCAGTCCCTGTTAAAAATGGCATAGGGAGGCAGCAAAGGTGACAGCAAATAATCCATGAATAATCAAATCTGCAAAAGTGAAACCTGCAAATGTGGAGGGCTGACTGTGTTTAATTTCTTTAAAAGTGCAATGAAATTCTGGCATGCAAGTCAGTTTCGAACCCCCCATGTTGTTCCTCCACCCACAAAGGCACAAAAATAGGAGCTTCTCTGCTTGGTAGAACCCACTCAGCATGCTGTTCTCAATCTTACAGTCTCTCCTAAGGACTGTGATTAAGTCCATGGTGGGGAAGCCTCTGGCCTGGAATCTGCAACTCCAGCAGAATGCAGCAAGCAAGTTGCTGACAGGAGCACCTTACTATGTAGAGGTTACTTGTCATGCTGGCTGGGGGATTCTGGGAACTTAGTCCAAGCTTTTCTAAGTTCTGCATATTACAGTTGGCCCTCAATATCTGCTAGGGTTTGGTTCCAGGACCCCTTGCGAATACTAAAATTCATGGATGCTCAAGTCCTAGTCTGTACAATAGGGTAGTAAAATGGCATAGAAATCAGAGCTATTTTCTGCAAAACTCAGAACAGCTATTTTCTGCAAGACTCCTTTTTCCAAAAAGAAATGGTTCCAAGTGGGGGAAAAAAATTAAAAATGCAAAAATTATAATTATGTTGACCACCAGGGAGAAACCTTTTGAAATTCCTTGTTCTTGTATATGAAAAAGAAGCAAGCGAAGTCTATATCCCTAAACTTCACATGGCTAGGACCTGGCATGGTATATATGTGCTGTATATCCAGTGGATCTCACCTACACAAATGGCACTCTCCTTTCTGCTTAGAAGGCCAGGAGAGGCATTCGTCTCATTCCATTCCCACCTCCTCCTTCTCCTGCCTCTCATTCATTTTGCAGAGCAGTCTCTATGATGCTCCTCACTCTGCCAGAAGAGGAGATGAGTGGTGCTATAGAAGGAGGAGGAGAAGGTGGCAGTAATGGTTCTAGCATTCCCTGCACACCACCAAAAGAGGATGAGGCAGCATGCAGTAGCTTGCTATTTTATGAATAGTTTCCAGGAGTCCTGGGTACAAAGGCATTCTGGGAGGAGTGACCACAAGAAATCACCTGTGTTACCACACAGGCGATTCTTCCAGTCCACCTTCCCTTTGTTCCATTTCCCCTCCCCCTCAGGACCCCTGGGAGAAAGGCATTGATACAATAGCCAGCCACCATGTTCTGCCTCTTCCTCTTCTGGTAGTGCGCAAGGTCTGCTAGAGTCACCACTGCTGCTATCCCCATGTTTGCTTTCCTTCCCTCCTACTCCTTCCATGGTAGGAAGGGTACAGAGATGCCACCACCATTGCTGCCTGCCTGCTGCTCTATTGGAGGGGCTTGTTACTTGGCTGGAAGGATGACTGCACTGCCGTGCACCTCACAGAGGCAGCCCCTTTGCAATGCAGGAACAATGTGCAATGCTTTGTTTCCCACCTCAGGGAGTGGAAGACCTTAAGCCACCATAGTCCTACTAATTACAATAAGATGACTGACAGCCTTGAAGCTGGGCCTTGTATTCTCAGGCACATGCTGTAGCTGCCACAGTGACATATCACTGTGAGCACAGGGGAATAAACATGGTAACTTTTCTCCCATTCCTAGGATGCCCAGCAAGGAAGAAGGTGCAGGTGTGCCAACAGATGTGGCTGGGTTGACTTAGAAGGCCAATTAATATTGTTCTACACAGCTACAGCCTGTGCTTTTGCAGTGTCTTGTCCCCATTCAAACTCTTCCCTGGCATCTCTACCAAATCCCACTCAGCAAAATTAATACTCACTGTTGTCAGTATTCATTATCATCGTCTGATTTAGATACAAATTGCTACAGTGGCTGTTCAGAATTTTGGACTCTGATGTTCCCATTCAGGCTGTGGACCAAATAGCAGCATACACGATTGTTCAAGTGAAGAAAGGACATTGTACTATAGCCGTGTAGTGTGGGAGAATTAACTCTTGCTTGAGTTTGGGAGCTGGAAGAAAATGCAGTATTAGAAGGCTGAAATCAGACCCTCCATCGCTCAATTTCCAGGGTTAATGCAGCCTTTTGCAGGAGCTTAAACCAGTACTTCTCATGCTATCTGATGTGGGGAAACCAGCATTTTTCCTCTAAGTGGGTACCATATTTGTGACCATTGGCTACAACAGTTTCTTTATTTCTGGGAAACTCCCAGCAGATTGGTATCTGATGGCTCAGGGACCAGCACAAGTACATGGATCACTACCTTGAATAGCACTGCTGTGGACTATATGGAGGCCATGTGTTTGAGAAGGAGAAGTTCAGGAAATTATTCAGGCCCTGTCTATACATAGGGATGACCATAAGTGTAGCAGAGCCAGACCTTACAGGTTAAAACTTTCTGATTAGTATTACACACACACACACACACACTCTCTTAGGCTTTCATGGCCTCTCTGAGTTTAGCTGCAATTCTCATGGGAGTAGGTTGGGGGGTGGAAGGTGTAGATTTTCCCAAGAACACTATATTATGGTGAGTGCTTCCTGTTATAATACAAAGGATGGGGGGGGGATTAAATGAGCAACAAAGACACATTACCTTTATAAGAACCCACATGGTATAGTGGTCTGAGCATTGGACTATGACCCTGGAGACCAGGGTTTGATTCCCCACTCAACCATGGAAACTCACTGGGTGACCTTGGGCAAGTCTCATATTCTCAGCCCCAGAAAATCCCATGATAGGTTTGCTTTAGAGTCATCATCAGTCAGAAAGAACTGGAAGGCAAGCAACGACAACAACTTCTTACAGAGATGAAAATTGATTTACCCAATTTGTTGATATGGATCAACACCACTGCCTGAATGTTTGGACTCTCCCAGAGGGCATGGACCAGGAGGTTACCCTTCAAAATTTACCAACACACCACTGGAGAGGACACCATTCTCATTGGAGGTTAAATGGATAGCAGTCAGGAGGAGTTCCATTTTCCCATCCCCCAGCTGAACATAGGAAAGGGAGTGCTACTACTGGGTGTAATGGGTGTTCTTTAAATGAGTGCTTTGAGCATCTAAAGCCTTAATATATAAGTGAGGTAAATAAAATCCTAAAGAATTTGCATAATTTCATCTCCTCCTCCCTCCTCTGCCTTCAGCCAATCATTAGGATTATTTCCACGGAGGTAAATGGGTGCAGACTGTAATGCATGAAGGATAAGGTATTGTTTTTCTTTAAAAAGTTTTTGTTGTTGTTGTTATTATTGCAGGTACCTTTATTAGCAAAACAGGGCTTGGGCTGCCATGAAGCGCTTTGAACAATCCTTAGCTACAGGCAATATCAACCCTGATCTTTTAATAGAGGTGGTAATTCCACGGAGCAGAGTGTTCGCACATTTTCTTACTGTGAGAGCAAATGCAGAGTCACACATACTTCTATGTGCACGGCCACATGCACACACATATGCTTTGGCATTCCATTAGTGAACATCCTTCACTCTGTTAAAAACAAAGACTGTTCAGTTTAAAAGTCTTTAACGTCTTGCTTCTTTTAATCTGTGAAAGCTCCTTGTCTGTAAGAGGATCATACATTACTGGCATTATTCCCACATTTAATGCATTTTGCCCCAGCATAAGCTTCATGAATATTTCAAGCAGGCCAGTGCCTGCACCCATTTATTAAGCACTAGATTATAATCTATTGGTAAATCGGGCATTCACTGCGCTTGCTTTGGGCTTGATTCCTAGGCTTGCTAAGAAAATAATTGACTTGGGATGACAGGGGGTGATTCATTGTAACACCACCACCACCCTTCCCACAACAACAACAACAACAACAACAACAACAACAACAGGAGGGAAAGTTAAGTATTATGGTTTTGAGTAGGGAGAAATAGTTTAGAGATCATCCCCTTCCCACCCACCCCATCTGAGCATCTCAGAGCTCTTGGGGAGTATATAAATAGAACATATCAAAGGAAGTGGCTTTTCATCTTGCAAAGTGGCTTAATGTCAGTGCATGACCGTGTCAAAAAGCCATATCCAAAGCCTTGAATTTATGTTACAGGTCAAGAAGACTGGAAGCTGTCGGTCCTCTGAACTACTTGTAAACTATAAAAATGGAAAGAGTGCAGTAACTAAACACAGCATCTTCTAAAAATGATTTTCTTTGAAGGAGAGAATGCACTACCAGGTTTTCACAGGTGGACTTTGCTGGGGTGGATCTCCCATTTGTGACATATATCATTTGTATCTAACTAAAATGCCTAGCACTCATAATTATTGTATACTTCATTCATTTTTTATATTTAAAAAAAAGAGCAGATACATGCCCAACCAAAAAAAAATTTTTTTTCTTTTTGTAAGGCTCAAACCCATGCATATACTTCTACAATAGATCATCATCATCAATGCCATCTATCTAGTGCTTTAGTGGAGCCTGGGTTTGTGAGTTCAAAGCACTGTCATTTATGGTTAGCACGGATGATGACACCATGTGCTAGACTCCTCCACCTTACCAGATCTTAGCTGCAGCTTTCATCACATGGGGTGGTGGATTGTAGGTGTATTTTCCCAGCAACAGTAGACATGAGTCTGAGCTACTTCTGTTAGAATGCAGAATGTTTTGTGGTAGGCTTTTTTGACAGGTATGAACTATAAAGCTATGAACTTTACAGAACAGATTTCAGTGCACTTTATTTTTAACTTGATATAAGCCACCTTGGGTTCAAGCTAGGAGAAAGGGGGGAATATTTTTAAAAAAAACTGCTTCTGATGGGAATCAAACCTACCAGAACTGTTTTGTTAATGTTAAGGGTCAACAAAACAGCCTGAATGGTTGGGTTCTACTTGTCGTCATCATTAGGATGTAGGCTTGCTCTTCAGAATTTAGCACAGCCTCCTTACATTCATCCCATGATAGTGTCAGATGTCAGTAACTGGAATTTTTATCTGGTTGTTAGAGGCTTCAGAATATTTGTGTTTATAATTATTTTTAAAATCAACTTCAGGCTTTCTGATTATCCCTAGGATTTGTTATTCTTGCAGGGAGTAATGGTTCTACATGACAGATCTGTTCTTTTTTATTTTCTTTTTAATGTTCTTGTTCTTTAGTATCTTTTAATAATGACAATACACCTTGAGAAAAAGGCATCGAATAAAGTAAAATAATAAGAGTAACAACAGCCAAACCACAGTGCCACCAATACCAGGGAGGGGCAGAGACACCAACTGAAAGGTAGTGGCAGAGGCACAGTATGGATAGAAAATGAGGTGGAGCCTGTGACACTGTTAAGTAGACAGGTTGACAAAAACACCTCTTATTTTATTCTTATGGGGGAAATCCCTTTGCACTAAGAGTTCATTACCAGAACTAGAAAATAACCTAATACAAGGAATGACATTTTTTGTCATGTGTTATTTTTTAAGGAAACAAGTAGCGTTCCCTCCTTCCCCTCACAAACAAAACTAGTAACGTCACTCCAATGAAACCAACCACTAGCCCATCTAGCAAGTAAGCATTTCACGTTGGTTTTCCTTGTTTGATTTTTTGTTTTGTTTTGTTTTGTTTTTTGGAGTTAAAAATGCTTTGGTGTTGCATTTCCAGAATTTTTTCCAGGTTTTAGGACAAAGGTAGGAAATCATTTTTTAAAAATTAACTTTCCAAGCTCCATTGCATCCTGATTTAAGAACGCAGACTTTACTTCGCTTATACAGCCATCCTAATGGCAGTGGCATGGGGGAGGGCACTAAGACCAAGTTCCAACATTAGAGACTCCAAGGAATCCAAAACTCTGGTGAGCTCTTGCTGGTAGAAGAGAAAGATAGAAAGAGGGACATTTTGGGTGAGGTTGTTTCTATCTCAGCCCCTTTTTTCAAAATCAGTTACCTCTCTTCCATTGCAATGGGAGGATAATAATCTATTGTCCAAGGGCTCCTGAGTAGTCATGTATGAATCAAACATAAGCTGTTTTGTAGATATTTCAGCAGATCACAAACTCTCATCCAGACAGTCATCTGCAGAATGCTTTTACTGGATTTTGTTTTCATTGTAGCACATTTAGGGTGGAATATTATATGCAAAATAATACACGTGCACAAAGCCATTTGTATGCATTTGTACATGCAAAAATATGTTTCGTTTCCCTTCTCTGCTATGTGTAACTTTTTCAACAGCATCTATCACTTTCAAAAATAATACAATATTTTCCATAGCCATATACATAACTATCTCCATAAATTTTGAGGTTGTAGAGATTGGAAGCTGAGATCTGACATAACTTACAGCTCCTGAGATGCCCTTCCAGAGAACCTCGGGATCACAATGTTAGAATCACCCTGACAAGAAGAAAAATATCACCCAACAGAATGTCAGGAGGAAAAAATGCAATAAATAAATAAATAAAACCCCTTAACTTCATATTTCTTCTCTAATTGCAGGTACATGTTATTTGCAAATTCTACTGCATGCCAATTCAGCAAGTAAAACCCCACATCAATATGCTCAAACAAAATTCGCATGCAAATAAACTCCATTGTAAGCCTATAGACATTTGTACAAATCATGCAGCTGTCAGCAGCAACTACCCCTAAAATCAATATTGCTGAAACAATCAATATTTATCTTTATTATGGCCAAATATTTCCCAAGAAAGCAAGGGAAACATTCAAAGGAAACTGATATATGATTTTTGACAGCTTCTCAGTTCATATGGCAATTTCATCAGTAGGCCACTCATATATCTGCCCATTTTAGCCAGAGCATTTCAGCAGGATGACGCAGCATTAGCAATGACATAAACATTCAGTGTTTTGAAAACAGGGATGGTGAATTCTTATCCTCGAGTTCTTATTCTGAGGTTTCAAAGTGTGCATGGATGCACATTAATATTTTTTTTCTTTTCAATTTCCTTCCTCTTATTTTAAATCTTGCCTGTTATGGTGAATTTTAAAGTGAAAATGTAGTCCTTTTAAGTGTTAATTTCAAGGGGTTTGTGCCAGAATAGTCTATGTGGAGATAATCAGTTTCCAATATCATGAAATAGTTTTGTGAGGATATGGCCCTTTCCACATCCTACCTTCTTCCAGTGTCTTCCCATGGGGATCCCAGTAGCGGCTCTGCCAGGAGGGGAGCATGACAGGAGCTCTCCCTCACCATGCGTAACTGTCATCATGGCCCCATCCTTCCCCTGTCCCTATGGCGGGTTGGCAGGGTGCCGTGGAAAGGGCCTACGTTTATATAAGAAGACTGCATTACAGATGGATGGACTCATTCAAGGAAGTCATGGCCCTGAGTCTACAAGATCAGAGCAGGGTCGCTGATGATAAAGTGACTTGGGGTCTCTCCTTCATAGGGTCATCATAAGTCAAAATTGACTTAATGGCCATTAACAACAAAATATTTCCTGATAAGAGGTTCATAAGTTTCATCAGATTCTCTGAAGGGTCTGTAGTCCTCAAAACACTAAGAACTACTGTAGTAGAAAAGGGGAAGTAGAGAACCTGAATCCTCAGATTTGGCAACAGAAGTTTAATTTTGAAAAAAAAATAAAAAAAATAATTGTAAGTGGTCTTCAAAGTCAATGCATTTGAAATCAGCTTGGCCTTAAACATATCTAAGACCAAGCATCCGAATCATGCTGAATCCTACCGTCCTCCTTTCCCACTTTCTCTTTCATGCACTTTCCAAAATGTTCCTCGTACCTAATCATTATGAATAATCTGCTAAATTGAGGGAAGTCAAAAGAAACAATTTAGATGTCCTTATACTAATGCAAGACATTTGGATAACAAAACAGTGGAATTTGAATGATTTTTTCGAGGATGGAAAGACTAGGGTATTCTAATAGGAACCACATGTAACAGTCGCCATATCTGAAATTGCATCTATTGATAGAGTTGTGTTGGGTGGGAAAGGTTAATGGCAAATGAGCCAGAGTAGATTTGTATGCTAACAAAGAACTGGCGAGTGATAAAATAAAGAAAGATGGGGTGGATAAAGCAGGATCTGTATGGGCAAAGGTGACCTTTACCAGAAAGAAAAAGAAAGCCAGTGAGGTTCTATTGTGGAACTAATGAAGGAAAGCTATTATCTTTCTTGCAGAAGAGACAGTGGGAGACATCAACTATGTGGTACAGGGATAGAGAACAACATTTCATGGCAGATGCTCCCCCAGCTCTCTATGGATCAAGGGCATCGCTGATTTTTTTCTATCCAGTGGAATCCAGTTATGATCCTCCTCCTTTTTCTCTACCTGAAGAAACAGAAAGGAAAGTAGGGTGTTCTCAGCTACTGTTTGCAGAGGCCACCTGAGCAGCCATCAGGAGATTACCAAGGGACTTGTCCAGTGGCCACAGTCATCAATTTAGAGCCTGGAAGAAAACAGCATAATAGCTGTCAAGACATAATGGGGCTTCAGAGGATGGGAGGGCTCCATTGGGAGCCTCTACAAACCAGATGAGGAACCTCCACAGGCTAAATTAAACTCACAGATCAGAGATTCCCTTCCCCTGCTATAGTTGCATACGGACCTGAGAGGCTGGCATCCAAATCCTTGCATAGATAAGGAGTGATAGAATTAGTAGGAAAAATCAACTTTCTAAGCATAGATTCTTGCCTACAGTATGGCAATTGTTATGCACCTTGCATATGTACCCTCAAAGTTGTTGTACAGAATATTTGCTTAAGGTTATAACAAAATAGAAACATAATGAATAAGGGATAATTATGGAAGAATTAATTCTCCTCCCTCCCATCCCACTCTGGGAGATTAATACTGGTACCACCAGTTGTTTCTTCCACTGTTATTCGTTTCAGTGCAAAAGAGGAAATAACTGCATTGGATCTGGTGGAAGAAAGTGAAGGAAGTAAAACAATTAAGTTTGATGCCCCAAAATTTCTCTCTGTGGATATTATCTGTACAGCCTTCCTTGCAAAAACAGAATATATCCATAGCACAGACGCACTGTTGAGAGGCTGCTTCTATAGAGAGTTCCCTGCCAACCCCTGCTAAAAGGGACAATACTTATCTGGATTGCTGGACTTAAATTTCAAGTCTGCAGAGCAAATACAAAATGGTTGCCAAGCTGTGACCATTGCATGCATACAAAGTCAAGGGCCATCTCAGCGCAACATTGCTATTCCGTGACAGCAGTGGGTTGTTTCTGGTCCAGGCATCGTGCTACTGCACAACATCAACACTATCCAACTGCTATCCTGTCCCCAAGCATCGCCAAATCGCCTTATTCTATTTCCAGAAAAATTCCATTAAGAGCTTCCTTTAGCACTCCGATCCTGTCAGCCAGCTCAGTGCAGTACCGTAATAGTGCTTGATTAGTGCTTCCTGTCATTGTGGATCCGGGAGCGGACAGGGTGTGGGCATACCCAGCTTGTCCCTTTCTCAGCAACTCTCATGGCCTGGCAAGTTCAGAATCTACCACCTCTCCATGTTTATTTTACATTTCTCCTTTGACTCAAAACTTTTTTAAATTTTTTTTTAGTACATTTTTTAAGCATTCTAGTGCAAAAGTGCAATAGCGTACCGACATGTCATACCATTACAACATTGCTGCGCTAGTAGGGCTCCCGGGGGGGGGGAACACTGCCCAATCAAGAGCGATGGGACAAGGTGAAAGCAGGGCAAGGAGTGGCGAAGGATGCTGTAATGCAGAAGGAACACTGGTGGCGATACTGCTACTCATCCAGTTCAGATAGAAGGGTGTGGAAAAGAGCATTGCTAACCTGAAGGCATTGCGTGAATGTCAATGCCGGGATTGTACAACGCGCTAATGGCGTACGGTGCAGAAATGGCTTTTTCACAGCTAAAATTTCTGTCTGGTCAGATTTGAAAGGGAAGGCAAAATTTTTACTTAAGGTTAACAACGATCACAAATTGTATAGAAGGAGTATGTAAAGCGAAAATCATCATAGCAATTAGTTGGTTTGAAGTAGTAAACGTATCTTCTTTTTTGCTTTTCAAAATATGGTAGCCCTATCTTCTCTGTAGAGTCACTATGTAGAAAAGACCGATATTCTGAAATTTAAGGCGGTGGTTTTAAATAAGTGTTACAAACATCTGTTTACCTTCTTCCTTTTTCGGAAAATGAAATAAGAGTTTTTGGCTGCTTTGTACATTCCACTCAGTTCTGGATATTCAGAAACCCATGTCTTTATTTTTATTTTATTTTATTTTATTTTGGTGTGATTTGGTTTCAAACATCAAGCAAAAAGGGCAGAGTGTACATGCTGGCTGAACTCAGCAGAAACTATTAGGTTATTATATAACCCCATGTTTAAGAGAACCTTGCACGCTTGGGAAAGTGCGCATAAGGAATAATATGATAATGCACATCAAATATTAATGCACCTTGACACCAAATCTTCCATGTACATCAGGGCTTTACAGCATGAAGGAAAGTGCACACAAACTTCACAGTGGTCTGGTTTTCTTTTCTTTCTTTAGAAACCTTCTACCAATTTCATTTATTCATATGTATATTGAATGTATATTGAATGAATATTGAGGTATTTTGAATGTGTGTATGTATGTATATGAGAAGAAATTCTCATTGTCACACAAAGGCAACACACACAGTATCCCATCTGCCTATACATTTTTGCTGGAGTCATGCCCTAGTAGTAAAATGACTGGTGCCTTGATGACAGCCTATTTAGTTGCAATAAAAAGCCGATTGGCTTAATGCGCAATCAAGAAAAGAGTGACATTTATTGCTTCAGTTTTATGACACTGTGAACAGAGGAGGCTTTTGAGCCTTATGGTGCCTTCAGGGGGCATGGGATCACAAGCAATGTGTCTTATTTATACCTTTTCCAATTTCCTACCAGCATTTTAGCAATAAATGGATTGTGTTGGTATTGAATTTTATGTAAGTATGCTTAAGGAAGCAAGGATGTGACTTTGTAGGTCAGAAATCTGTGTGTTTACTAAACAGATCAGCCAGAGGTGCTAGAAGTAAACAGCCTTCCTTGTAGGCATGGGCAAGAATTTCATTTGGTTCATTTTTTTTTAAGAACTTTCTAAAATGTGTGAATTCCTTAGTAAATTGGATAGCAAGGACTTGAAATTTTTTTTCAGTTAACTCTCAGAGAAAATGGAACTGACAGATCTATCCATCCAGGCAGAGAGCTTGGCGTGCTTAAGGTCTTCAAAGTCTTGCTTTGAATCTCTGAGTATTCAGCCATGTTTGTGGTGATGAATTAGGGTTGCCATCTATTTTTTGATCTGATAGGCTTTTTCATCCTTAGCATATACATAGCAGGAAGGTACAATGTGTTCCTTCAGTTGGGTGATATGTGTGACATTGTGTCTTCATTAAGGCCATGTGATATGGAATTGAAGAAAGACATGTTATACTCAAGCCAGGAATATCAGCACTTTTTTTTTCCAAAAGAGAAAACATGTTTCATTTCCATTGGCCTTACATTTTACCATTCCTTGCGTTTGGTGAGCTGGTACGGATACCACAGAGCCAATATAATTGTCCTAGGGTTCAAATGTGGCCATTGGGCTGTTCCTGCGATGTGACACAGTCACAGGACAGCCATATTCAGAAAAGTGGATACATTTTTCATAACACATAATTTAGGTCTTCTGCCTCCCTTCAAATGAAAATAGATGCAGGCTCCTGTGGAGAGAAGGTCCTTTACCCATGCAGATACATTTGCACAAAAGCAATGGAGGTCTTTACACAGCCTAAATACCCTAAAGGCACTAGAGCCTGTCTGATCTTGGCAGCTAAGCAAAGTCAGCCCTGCTTATTACTTGGATGGGAGAACACCAACAAATAACAGGTGCTGCAAGGCTGTATTTCAGAGGAATGAACTGACAAAAATCACCTCTGAGCATTCCTTGCCTAAGAAAACTCTATGAAATTCATGGGGTTTCTGACAGTCAGCAGACTACTTGAAAGTGTGTGCATGCGCACACACACACACACACACACACACCCTCTGAACAGTTTTCCAGGAAAATCCCACACGAATTACCTTGCAGTGATTCAATTGATATTTACTTCAGGGTACTATGATGGCATACTGTTGTGATAAGCATTTGAATGCAAGGACTCCATGAGCAAAACAACTGCCCAAACTGCCCCCCTCTGGAGACTTAAAAGCACAGACACACACAGTGGAGGTCTTGGTTCTTAATATTAAACCATTTCTTCTTCACCAGACAATAAAAAGATTAGATTTTTTAAAAGAAGTAATTTCATTACAAATTCATGGAATCTGCATTTTGAGAATTATACCAGAAAAATCCTTAGAATGTAGGGGGTCTCCACCTTTAGCTGTGGGCCTGAACTTTGGAGATTTTGATACTGAGTCCATCAATGTGGAAGTGTATATAGGTGCATCTATACCATGTTAATATTATTACATTCATTTTTATCTTACTCTTCCTCCAAAGAGCTTTAAGAAGCACCCTTTAGAATCCTCAGCCAGGGAGCTCTTCTGATGCATTTCTCATTCAACTGTCAGGTCCATGATTCCTCTGGAGGCAACCATGACAGTTAAAGTAGAATCATAGTGCTATTAATTCATACAGTGAAAGGGCTGTCCATCTGGCAAAATAAAGAATGGGTTGAATCCAGGATCTGCCTTCTGCTGATGAAAGGGATCCACTAATGGAAAAGGCACCCACCCTATAGGGGACAGCAGAGAACACCCTCTGATTCTTAGGTTCCTCCTGCCCTGCAATTCAGCCCATTCAGCAGCGTCCCCCAACCCTCAATGCCGCACTTTCAGTGGGTTAGAGAGGCTGCTATGATCCCTTCCACCAGCCTAGTTGTGCACATTTAAATCCCAACCCAGCTGCTCCAAAGGACTGTAACTCCAGAGAAATAACAGCACATGCTGATCTTAACAACAACAAATTATTACTCTTGATCCTTAGCATGCATCCTCTCAGACAGGATAATAATGATGTTGCTGCATTTTTCCACTCCTGTCCTTCGCAGTGACATTGCTTGTTTATGATCCCTGCTGTATTCATATTCATGCATGATTTCTCTATTAACCACTTTAACTTGCTTTACAGAAGCTCCTAGTTATCGTCCACCATGCCAGCCATTTTGGTTCCCAATCTTTTTTTAAATAGGGCTTGAGAATAAATAGGTGAGGCCCTGAAGAAGTTATTTTTCCCACTGGTGATAATGGCCCACAAATTATGACTTTTTTATTGACAGAGGCTCAAGCTAGTAAAATATGCAAGGCAAAAAGCCGGAGAAAGACTAGGCAGGTGAAACTAGTTACTGGGGAGCATAAATTTTCATTTTTCAAAAATTCAGCTTGTTAAGTACTTTCCAGGAATTGCTTCGATTCAGTCTCAGTGTAATAAGCACATGCACATTAGATAGAGCTTCTCACAATCCTTTTGAACTGTATGGTGATGGATTTAGGCTAGAGCTCTGAAACAGTATTTATACCATCAGAGGTATAATGGGAAAAAATTATTTCAATGGAAGGAAACATTGCATATGATGGGATTATCACCATATGCAGATATTGTTAATTGGTCTTTCATCTAGGCCCTGAGTTTTGCTGATTACAGCAGAATCCAGAAAATGAATTTATATTCAGTTTACAGAGTCCTGTTTTTCTGTACGATAACAGAAAAAGAAAAGAAGTGACATGTTGTTGTTGTTGTTGTAATTACTAATTCCTGGCTACTATGATACCGCTTCATTATTCTGCTCAGTAAATGGTTCATACTTTGAAGCTAGAGGCTGTCTATGGGAACAGCTTGTTCTCATTTAACTCCAGCAGCCCATGTTGGAAATGTGACAGTGAATGTGGGCAAGAATTTATTTTATAACAAAGGGATGGATGGATCTGATCCATGCCACTTTGGTACATATTCATCTAAAAGTCTGTGGCCTCCTACTTCCACTTGCAATGCAAATTTTCCAGATTCTGAGTTGCACCTGGAAAGTGGTTGCTGTATTGACTTCTGACCAGCAAACTCACCATCCTCAGAGGTCCTTTTCCAGAGGCTCTGTCTGAATTCAGAACGAAGCAGCCACCTCAGGCATCAAGGTGGGGCAGGGCAGACTTCTCTACCTTTGCCTCTTTCAATGGCCTAGGTCAGGGATGGTTGGGGTTACCAGTGGTATAGGGCAGCAAATCACTTATTGATTTACTGCCATTCTATCTGCTCTTCCAAATTCAGCAGGAGCTATTCCAGTGCTGGCCCCCTTTCCAACAAGGATTCAGCATTGCCAAATCTGCCATTCAACTCAGAGCAGCTGTAAGTAGATTCACTGGCGCTATAGTGGTGGATCCACTGGCTACCCTTGGCTAGGTGTTTAATTTGACTTTCTTAGTACGGACTTGCTATGCTTCTCTGCTCATTTTCATTTGTGGACTTGGCTTACTAGTGACTGAATTATTTAATCTAATGAATTCTCTTAGTGTGCTTGGGCATTGCTCCTAAGGCACAGTTTTGCAAAGTGAAGGGGAAATCAGATTGTCTGTATGGGGAGATGGACATGCCTAGAAATCCTGTACATCTGTTTCATCATAAGGGAAGGGAAGCTGACATTCAGAGACAACATTATTTTCACTCTGGCCAGCACAGTCATATGTTCAGTTAGTTTTGCAATCCCAGGCTGTTGAATAGAAAAAGGCAGATCTTTCAGAAGAACATGGGGATCACCCTGAAGCTTCATCAAACAACACACATTACTATCCACAGCTATTCAGTTTTATAGCCCCATTCCATATTTCCCATAAAGTGTCAGAAGCCCCAGCAGCCTGCTGAAATGTTTCTCTTTGTTCTGTGCAGATCTTACCTTTTGCTGTACAAGGAGAAGAATATGATGACAAAGGAATTTGTTGGAGACTGATGAAAACAGAGGTGGTGGTGGTAGTGAATCTTGAAGGAAGATGTGTATAGTGGGGAATGGGCTGCCCTAGGTGTGTACAGAATGGCGAGAGAAGAGAAAGGGAGAGAAGTGGTGTGGTGTAGTGTGGTGTATTGTAGGTCAGCCTAAGAAGTCTTGCTATCTACCCTACCTCCATTTTCTGAGTGCTGGGTATAGAATAGCCTGGTAAAAGGCATTCTGAACAGAATCACTTCTCTTTATCATGTCACAGGAAATGAATAGTACAGATGAACCACAGTTCTTAAATTTGATATGTTGGTACAGGTACTGAAGGCAATATTTGAGAGAAAGGTGCTGGCAATACCACCTGAGTATTCCTTGCCTGAGAAAATCGTGTGAAATTCATGGGGTCACCGTAAGTCAACAGGCAACTTGAAGACACATATATATACACACAGTGGGAAATTATGTGAATTTAGAAGGGGTACAGTGTGTTTGGTGATAACCCATTCCATGAGGGCAAAGCAGTTCCAGCTATTATCTGAGTTCAGTTATCCAGATGACAGATCTTGTAATTCTTGAATGGCAAGGAAATTACAGGTTAGAGCAGAATGACAGGTAGCAATGAGATGGCCTCATTACTGGCAGCTGGGCAGCTCAATCCTACAACTGGGCTAGGAGGGAGGCGGGTTTTATTGTGGACTTATTATCACTTCTGATGTATTTTATGTGATCTGACAACAGTGGTGGAACTGTTTTAAATACGTAAGTTGCAGTAAATGAGTATTATATGTTCAAAGCCAGAGCATAAAAAGGCCATTTCTGTACGTGGCGATGGAATCGCCCCGGTCCGGTACTTACCAGACTTCTTGGCTCGACACTCGGGTCCAGCCTGCTCCAGAGCAGTGCGTGGCCGCCGCTCTGCAATGCTCCGGGGATGAAAATGGCGGCTTCCGGTTGGTGGAGGCTCTCCACCAACCGCTGAAGCTCGCCAGCCTAAAGCCCGCCCCTGGCAGATCTGCAGGCTCGCACTGGTGCGAGCCTGCAAATCTGCAGCGGAGTGCGGGAACGGAGTGGCACAGAGTGGCGCACTCCATGCTTTTTAAAAACCTGAAGAAACAGGTTTTTAAAAAGCACGCTGCACGACCACTTCGGGTCGTTCCAGAGTGGACTGAGGTCCGGAACTATATAAAGTAGTCCGACCCAGTCCGCTCCCAGGTGCAGATGTCCTCTCTGGAGGACACTCTGCACCGGTTTTTTAAGCCCATGTGGAAATGGCCAAAGACAATCCTTTCCCTGCTCCCCTCTTTCTAAACAGAACAGGGGAATTTGTGACCTACAAATGTTGAACTTTTGGGTCCATCATTCCTTAGCACTGGCTATGATAGCTGGAGCTGATGGGAATTGCAGTCCAACAACATCTGCGCATATTCCTATAACAAGAGTAGCCAAAATACAGCACAATATGACCCTTAAGGGTGTTTTTGCAATCCCAGCCTCGTCCCCAGACTGAGCTATTTCAGATGAAAAGGAAGAAAAATTTCAATCGCTCCTCCTTCAAACCAATTTGTAGATCATATAGGTCTATGTAGATCAAAACTCCATTCCAATGCACACTAACATTTTTTAAAAAAATCTTTCAGAAGGACCTCCAGCCAATTGGAGTCATGGCCCACAGGGCAGGTGAGGCAAAAGGCCAAGTTCCCTTAAGTGTAGGCTGGGGAGGTAAGCCCCCATGAAATGATCTGATAAAATTGGACCACCGAGATATCTGTTTTTGAATCTCCTCAGGAACTGTCAATCAGAAGTGTCCTAAATAATCAAGCACTAAGAGATATCAAAGCAGTGGTGGTTTGTGAACCCTTCCAAGAATAAGAAAGGCTGCCTGCAGTCTATCCTGTCCACACTTACTTTGGAGTAAGCTACATCGAACACCCTTAGAACCCCACATTTCCTGCTGGAAAATGAGGTGAAAAATTTCCAGAAGCCATATTCCCTTAGCTTTAATTCCTTCAGTTACATGCACCCTGTATTGGCATTAGGACAAAATAAAGATTGGACAAAAATTGATAGGCTGAGAGTCAGCATGGTGTAGTGGTTTGAGTGTTGGAGACCAGAGTTCAGATTCCCACTCAGCCATGGAAATCCACTGGGTGACTTGGGCAAGTCACACTCTCTCAACCTCAGAGAAAGGTAATGGCAAGCCTCCTCCAAATAAATCTTGACAAGAAAATCCTGTTTCTTGCCTTAGGGTCACCGTAAGTCGAAAAAGACTTGAAGACACACAACAACAGCAACATTGATGGAGAATGCATTGTGCAGCAGCTGCCAATTTCAATTAAGGAGCAAATACACCCATGGCTAAAGAAACAAACTGAAGCTTTATTGTAAGAGCTCTGTTAGAGATAGAAGAATTCTCTGTGGGGGCTAAGTTAACACTGAACTAAGGCCATTTCCGCACTGGACTATTAAAACGGTGCAGAGCGACCTCCAACGGAGGTCTTCTGCACCGTGGAGTGGACTGGGACGGACTAATTTTTGTAGTTCCACACCTCAGTCCGGTTCAGAGCGACCGGAACTGGTCACGCAGCGTGCTTTTTAAAAACCTCTTTTAAGAGGTTTTTAAAAAGCATGGAGTGCGTGACTCCATGTCGCTCCGTCACCACACTCCGCTGCAGATTTGCAGGCGCGCACAAGTGTGTGCCTGCAGATCTGCCGGGGGCGGGCTTTAGGCTGGCGAGCTTCTCCGGTTGGTGGAGAGCCTCCACCAACCAGAAGCCGCCATTTTGGATGCCGGAGCAGTGCGGAGCGATGAGCTCGCACTGCTCCTCGTCCCGACGGACTCGCCCGGACGCTCGAGAAAGCCGGTGAGTACCGTTTTCGCATGTTTCCTTTCTCGCGTGTGGAAAGGGCCTAAGTTTCTCTTTTAACAGAAGTGAGGGGAAAGCAGGTGGGAAGAGAAAACGGAGCAGAAAGAGAAAAGATGGAAAGATCTCTAAAAGTATCAGTTTATATCTTAGAGAAGTTAGGATAGGTGGCTAAGAGACGAGGAGATTTGGGTCACTGGAAACTACTTCCCTATCACTGATGCCCTCCCTAAGACATCTTTAACTTTTTAAGTGCTAAATGTTGTTGCATTGCCAACAAAAACTACTGGGCAGCCCCACCAATCTGCCCCTGACAAAAGGTCCACAAGTGTCTGCGCTTCTAGCGAGGAAATGTACATCTAGTGATTAGCCTGAAGCAAAGCGAGCAGATTGTGGTTCTTCCCCCAGTTGTGTGTACGTTCAAGGGCTGTCAAACAGAAGCTACTTTGTGAGCTAGGAGACCTGACTTCCTATATTCATCTCCCTTCATCAGTTCTGAGGCGCGTGGGAGTACGCAGCGGCTTGCGTTTTTGAAGCTTTCTAGTTTCTCAAGAACGTATTGCTGCACCCACTTAGTACTGCTTGTGCTTATTCCATGATTTCAGCTCTCTCTAAATTGCAGCCGTTTTCAAAAGAAAAATGGGACTTTTATTTTGCCCTCAAGGTGCTGCAGTATGCAAGCCAATACAGTGTTGGGGTCTCCAGAGACAGATGTGAGCTAGATGAAGGTTATATTATAATTGAACTGAATGAGAGGAAGGGTGAGAGTTGGCCGCAGAGTGAGAAAGAGATTGCAAGGAATTTTAATAAGAGATGAGGGATGTGGGGAGTAGCAAACAGGAATCTACTGCTGCTGGCTGGTTTTGTTTACCCTGATTCTACAGCCACTAAATAGGCTTACTCCATATCCTGTGAAACTCAGCATGACTCTAGACTCCACAGAAAGACAGGGAATGGAAGTTAGTTCTCTTCTTGGTCTGTGTGATACCAGCCTGGACCTAGGGCAGGATGTAGTACTGTAATTCTGGTCTCTCTCCCTTCCTAACTAAGGCCATTTCCACACTGCACTATTATAGTGCAATTAGTCCAGTTTCAACATCCTGTGGAATTCTGGGGTTTAGGGAGGGGTATTTAAAATTTTCAGCTGTTGAGCTCTCTGGCCTCAGTAAAGTACAAACCCCAGAATTCCACAGGATGTTGAAAAGAATAATAGCAAATAGGACTATAACAGTGTAGTGCAGAAACGGCCATAGAATCATGAATCTGTTTCAAGCTGTTTACACAGCAATCTGCCATCTCTTCAAATTAAAACCGCCATATGAAAACTTGTATTTAAAGCATTCCTTGTTTTTCCCTATGCGCTTGAACCTGAAATGTGCATTTTGGACACACTTTGTGTGGCAGTGTTGGCTAGGGATTTTGGGAGCTGTAGTTCAAAAAGAAGCCATTTTTCAAAGCTCTGGTTGCAGACAGCCAATCACCTAGCTGGTGAGGCCCTCCTCTAGAAAACCTATAGTAGTCAAAGCCTTAAATTGATCAGTTCATAAACATGCACCCACACATGCATATTTCCTCTATTTTAGTGCTCAGCAGAATCCTGGAATTCTCTGTTTCCTCTGGCCATGGAGCGTGCTTGGTTGTCTTTTTGACTTTTTTTTTTAAGAACCATCAAAAGTAGCATCTTTATTCTTTTTTCCCATACTTTCCTTTACCAACAGTATTTTTTTTCCTCCAGGATTGTTACTAGAACCAAAAACAAAACAAAAAACAAACTAAAACCCTTTATGAAAACATAAAAAAAATTAGAATGAAAGATCTTAAACTTTTTTTAAAAAAAAGTCTCCAAAAATAGTTATTCTCTCTTTTCTCCATCTTCTTCTTCTTCCACACCCCTTATGTAAAGGACATCGTTGCATCTTATCAGAACTTCACCAAGGTGTCTTGAGAATGCACCATCAATGTACTCTTCTGTATTTGTAAGCTGCATGTTCATGTAGCCATCATGGTCTTTTGACTTTTTAAAGTGCTTTCCAGTTTTGTTTTGTTTTTTTTAATATGTTTGCACTTCTGCATGCTTTCAGCATGCTAATCCTTCTCTTTTGTTTTTGAGCGGGCCCATTTTCCTCCACACTCAACCACCTGAGTTTGCTATTAGAGGGAATGAATTTGTTATCTCGGTTTTGGAAGGCAGACAGGAAGATGCAGCAGGAGGTGAGTATGGGGCAGCAGGGACTGAGTGAAACTATTATGTCCAGATGCACAGAGACGCATTCCTGGAGAAGCTGTACAGAACATCAGCGCAACCATAAAAGCAGAAGGAAGGAAAACAAATATTGAGAATGGGATGGTTAAAGCCTGCAGGTGTGATATTAGGTATAACGTATCCCTACTTTGGACAATGTTATTCATGGAAAACATGCAATAGCTTGCGGGTAAAATAGCATGGTTGTTTGATATGCAGGCATTCACCTATTGCTAGAATGTGTTTCTAATCACATCTCAACATCAAAGGGAGGTATCTTTCTAGTACATTTGCAGAAAACAACCAGTGGGATTTATAAAAGAGTACATACAACAAATCAGGGCCTTATCACATTATACTGTTATAGCACTATTATTCCACTTTAACTGCCATGGCAATGTTGCATGGAATCATGGGATTTGCAGTTTAGGTAAAGGCATTAAGCATTCTCAGCCAGAGAGCTGCACTGCCTCAGCACACTACAATTCCACAGGGTGCAGCCGGGGCAGTTAAAGTGGGCAGTTAAAGTTAAAGCACTATAACAGTGTAGTATGATAGGGACCTCAGCCAGTGTGATGTAGTGATCTGAGGCCATTTCCGCACCGGGCTTCTGTAATGGTGCAGAGCAACCTCTCACGGAGGTCTTCCGCATCCTAGAGTGGACTGGCGTGGACTACTTTTTGTAGTTCCACACCAGAATCCACTCAGGAGCGGCCGGAACTAGCCACGCTGCGTGTTTTTTAAAAACCTCTTTTTCGAGGTTTTTAAAAAGCACGGAACGCGCAGCCCCGTGCTGCTCCATCACCCGGCTCCGACGCGGATTTGCAGGCGCGTGCAAGTACGTGCCTGCAGATCTGCTGGGGGCGGGCTTCCGGCTGGCAAGCTTCTCCGGTTGGTGGAGAGCCTCCACCAACCGGAAGCTGCCATTTGGGATGCTGGAGGACTGCGGAGCAGCAAGCTCGCGCTGCTCCGCGTGGCGACAGACTTACCCGGCTGCCGGTAAGCTGCGTTTTAGGGTGTTTTCGCCTGTCCCCCCCCCCCGACATGCGGAAAGGGCCTGAGTGTTTCAGTAGGATTCCCAGAGACCAGAGTTTGAATCCCACACTCAGTTATGGAAACCCACTGGCTGACCTCGGACAAGTCATACTCTCTCAGACTCAGAGAAGGGCAATGGCAAACCCCCTTTGAAGAAATCTTGCCAAGAAAACCCTGTGATAGTTTGCCTTAGAATCACCATAAGCTGTAAATGATTGGAAGGCACACAACAACAAGAAAATGTACAAAAAGCTAGTCCTTAAGTCACAATTGTCCTAAACATACGTCTCTGAACACCACATTCGCTGAATATAAAAGGACTTCCAGTTAAAATATGCCGTTTAACACCCAAGTGCCTCTTCCGTTCTTGCCAGTACAACAGAAAGAGAAAGAGAGAGAAGAAATCAGTGGCACAGCAGCTACAAAGTCATTGTACCTGCCTTTGGCCGCTACAACAACCTCTCTTCTCTCTGTTTCATTGTGTTTGATATGCAAGGCAGAGCTGCAGTAAATACATTCTCCACTTTAGTGCATTTTGGCTTGACATATGTCCAGTAAACAGCATTTCCATCTATTGTGGTCCTTTTCTTAAAAAATAAAATAATAATACACCACCTGATTATTCAAAGCTTCTTTATGTTATGAGGCTTTGGGGTCCTTCAAATCATTTTCATTATGTACTCCGTAATAATAAAATGCTCTGTGCAGTGCCCAGATAATTCCTTGCATGGTCTGTGTGATTTCTAATTGTTTGAATAACAGCATGCAATTGAAATGCCATGCATAAGCACAGCTGTACCCTCCGGGAATAAGGCTTTTCTCCTCTTGCTCTTAGCAAAGGCAAACATTTGAACAGAGGGGAAAGAGGTAAAAACATCACAGGGAACCACTGCAAAAATCAGGCACATCAAGCTGCTTAACACCAGAAAGCTCAAAGAGGCAAAAGGCAAGATAAATAAAATACACATTTTTAACAGATAGATCAGATTTCTTTCAAAGGAAGCATTTGGAGATGTTTTTATTTTATTTTCTGTTACGAAGGTTGCAATCCTATGTACACTTGTCTGCTGGGAGGAAGCCCCACTGAACTCAGTAGGACTCAATATTGAGTAGACATGTAAAGGATCACACTTTTATTCTACTTAGAAAAAGAAACTTCCTTAAAGACATTGCATACACATTTCCAAGATGTGCCTTTTTTATATATGCAATGCATTTGTCATTGCACTGGTGTCAGTATGAGTTTGTGTGCATGTGTCTGTATGTGTATACACACATATCTGCATATCTGGGTATCTGCCTGCGTGCCTGCCTGCCTATCTTTATCTGCCTGTCTGTCTATCAAATGCGGGTATACATAGGATTTGGTGTAGTATCCTTTAGTGAAACTGGTAGCCAGAGATGTAATTCTTTGCTAGTTTCATTACTGAAGGAAACAACAAACAATTTGGAAAAAAAATATCCTTCTGCTGTGGAAAAGTCTTTAAAAACTGCAGTTTCAGACTTATTCTGTGTGCAGATTTCTCTCTCATTCCTTCTCTCTCTCTCATTCTTTCTTTTTCTGCAAAGGAAACCATTTTCTTTGCATGAAAACAGTCTTTTCTGCGTAGGAAGTACTTCTGCCGAGAAATATTTTTTGTGCAGAAAATACTATCTTTTGTGCCTAAATTTCTATAGTTAGGGACTTGGGCCCTTTCCGCACAGTGTCACTAAAATGTAATAGCTACTGGTTGTATTTGTTTCAGGGACTGCAGTTCCGCACAACTTCATAGTGATCCAGTTGTCATCCCATCTAAAAGCAGTAGCTAGGATGCATTATTTGAACTATGGAAAAAATCCGTTTTGCACCGCGTCATCCACGTATATCCCATGTGCCACCTCAATGCAGAAACATGAAATGCCCTTTACTGTCCATTAAGAAAATGGTGGCGCCAGCAGGAGGCCAGTCAGGGCCAGTGCGGTGAGGCAAAATGTGGACGAAACACTCTGCTTAAATTGGCATTAATGCTGCGAGTTGCGGAACATAGCGTCGCTACTACATTTCAAGACAATCCGCCTTAACTACGGAAAAGATCCGTTTGTGGAATCTTGTGCGGAAAGGGCCTTATTCTGTGCAACAGTTGTGCATTTTCTGCATGGAAATGTTTCCGCACAGAAATATTGTTTCCCACACCCAAAATATTGTTTTCTGCACATGCAAAAGACATACACAAAATGTGCATAAGGGAAGTCCCAAACTGTGCTGCTTCTCAGTCATTCCAGGACTCTCCTCATCAGGATTTCCTGACACTCAAGAAATGATTTTCAATCATGTGCATGTACATGCACACAAGTCTTTCCTTCAGTTTCTTTAAACAGTAGGATGTGTATGTGTGCATGCACGCTCACTCACGCATGCAATCTTTTATGGTCTTCTATCTGAGAGAAAAGTATAAAAATAAAATTCTCGTAAACTGCACAGCAGCTTGCATTGTAAATATTCACTGCTTTTTTTTAAACTTTTATTCAGAAAATGAGCCATCACAAATTGCAGTTGCCTAAATTAGCATCACTTAGACTTGGGGCGGGGGGGGGGATGACAATATCTTGGCTTGATAAAATCAGCAGTCATATGCTGACAGATGTTGTCGACATGTTTAGTGGGTTTTATGGCGGCTCTAAACAATATCATTGAGCAGGCACTGAACTTCTGATACTGGTCATTTCCTGAAATAACTTGGAAGAGGAACATGTGAAACAAAAAGTTCCTAAAAAGAAATCTCATTACGATTAAAGTACGAAATATAATTTGAGCTGTTACTAAGTGAAGTCGAAGCACCAAAGAACTTCAAGAGTTTAGAACCTAGAGGAGAAAAAAATGACAGCCTAACTATCCATTACAGGGAGTTCTGGGAAAGTTTAGCCTGGCTTCGTTGGTTGGTTGGTTGGTTGGTTGGTTGACTGTTTTCAGGATTGTTTGCATTTTTTCCCTCTGTAAAACTAAGCAAACAAAGGATGCCAGATAGAAAGTGAAATGTTTTCTTCTTTTTCTGTATATTCAGGTGCATTCTCTTAAGGTTGTCACAAGGCTGTGTTTAGCCTGTTCTGCTCCTTGCCGAATCCAGGATGAAGTGTAGCAGCATCCATTGACTCTGGTGTCAAATCCATTGACTAAGAAGAAGGGCTGTGAAAAACTACCTATCTCGACACGTTAGGGATTCTTCCACTATGGAAGTTTAATACTTTGTTAGCAAGGAATGGAGCTTTTATCAATGTGGTCTTCAGACTGTGGAAAGAGTAAGAGTACTTTAAGTTGGTTGGTTGGTTGATAAGTAGGTACATTTGAGTTGTGCTTCTCCAATATGTTGGTTCTCTTTCTCTCCATTTTATCCTCACAACAATCTGAGTGAAGGACCTCAGGATGAGAATGAATCACTGGCCCAAAGTCACCCAGTGAATTTCATAACTTGGTGGGATTTGAACCCAGATCTCTAGACTCTCAGGACAAAGACACTGACCACTGTACCAGATGTAATTCCCAGATAAAATTTTGTGTTGCTACAGTAGGTTTTAATGGTTCAATGCTTTGTTTATTGTATGCTTTTAGACATTTTTGCTTTGTTGTAAGCTGCCTTAAATTTTAGAGAGGTGAAGTAGAAACACTGCAGATAAAGAGTTTTGAAAAGAGCATGTGAAGATGGGTGGGGGCATCATGCAGATAGATTGTTGCCTTCACCACATGCCTAAATAGATGGAATTGGGTAGATATTTGTGATGTAGAAATTATCACAGTGAGACAAGCAAAATCAATGGGCAGACCAGTTTCTATAATTCTTCACTTGTTATTGTCTTACTGATTTCCCATTGCCTCATCAAAGCTATGAGCAAGTGCTGATTTGTCACTCACCTAGAAATCATCCAGTCATTTCTGATTACACCTCGATTATTACATTGTAGAAAGGAAGGACCAACTGTTAATTCTAGAGCGCTGTTCCATTCAAAATTGTAAAGAAGAATTTCATTTAATCATGTTATGGCATGCCAGTGATTATTCTGTGTTCCTATGCAATTATCTGTGAAATATAAATAGGTCAATTTCTCATTCTTTACCGCCAAACATCCATATATCTCAAAGCATCAAACAGCACTTCAGGCAGCAAACAGCACTCTATTCTCTACCCCAGAAGGATGTAGTTAATCACTTAAGAATATGTATTTATTAAAGTGATTAACACTATAATGTTCAAATATTTCTCTTTTGCTTGTCACTCTAATGAATGTGCAGTGAAAGAATGTGTACATATTAAACAATCTTCCTCAACAGTGCCCCTTCAGGGGCAATCATCTATAGCCATTGATGTCCTAGAATATCTCCATCTCCCATTCTTCCTGTTTTGCACAGGCAAAAACATTCTCGATAAAAAAAGATTTCTGAAGTGATAATGGAAAAGGGAGGATAATAGACGGTGAGCTGAACCATATGCTTTTATTCCCAAAGAGGAAATTCAAGGAAAAGAAGTGGGCCATTGCTTCAAAATGCATCTATGCTATCTCTCCTGCTACTACAGAGGGATTGTTTCAAGTTCTGAACTGAAATTGCCACAATCTTCGAAAGAAATTTCCAGCCGATATGTTGAGACTTCATGATTCTATCATAACAGAGACTTCTGGTTCAGATTATATTGCTGGTTCCTCTTCTGCCTGGTGACAGCTCAGCTTTACATTCAGAGGAGGATGTAAAATTGGGCCAATCCCCAGATGCAAATGTCTGCAGATGCAAAAAGCAGTCATGTGTGTCAGCAGGGGCATGTTATAGCAACTGTAAATTGGGCTGGGCTGGGAGTTGCTCCTAGGGGTACAAAGGATATTCACAAACCTTTTCATGCTCAGTGAGAAAGGGGTCTTTTTCGACTTAGGAATTTGGGGACATAAAACTTTAGATATATCAGATAAGTTAAGAACTAAATTATTTCTTAGTGTTAAGGAGAGCTTTCTGTTTTGCTATTTTTATGCCTCAGTTTCTTTCTATCCCATATATATGATTAGAAAAGTCTTTAGAAATGAACTGTAATGACATCTTCCCCCATGTACACTGGCCCGGTTCAGTAAGTGCAGCTGTTTTCCAGCATGGAGCAGATCATCTGTGTGTGTATCTGCCATGTAGATGTTAATAGTGATGAGCCACTGAGGCACCAACATGGTCGAATAGACCAGAATTCAAAGTCAGGGTTACACTGTATCTTTGGCTTAAAAATTAAAATAAAATAAAATAAATGTTGTTCACATCCCAAATATGAAGAAATTTATACAATTTGGAGAACTTTATAATTGAAATAAATGGAAAATAAATTTCCACCTACCTCAGACTTCTCATTAAAGAGATTTTCATTAATCATATTAATTAGATTCTTATTAATGAAAATTCTCTTTGTAAATGAGGTACTGAGGTATTCAAAGCGCCATTGGTTTGGAGACTATTAGGCCATTAGTGATGCTATAAAATGTGGGTCCTTTACCACTTTACCTTTGAGGCCCCTCCCTAAACTGCAAATCCCAGGATTCCATAGGATGTTGAAAGTAGAATAATAGCATTATAATGGTCTAGTGTGGAAATGACCTCTGTAAATAAAAACCCTGATACTGTTGTGGTGGGACAACTGCCTTGTAAATGCATTACAAGAAAACAATCCACTGTGAAAAGAGGGAGGGAGGGACTGAGGAGTGACTTTCTTGCAACTTTCCACCCTCCACCAACTTCTCAGCAAAGTAGGCATCTGCCCTGTGTTCTACCTCACAGCTACTGGAATATTTTTCCTGGCATAAGTTAGCAAGCTTATGAGCCACCAGTCTCCTTCTTGCACAATAAATAGAAAAGCAAAGTGAATGATTTGGTAGTTGCTGTAACTTCCAATCACTTTTCACTGGACAGAGTGAGCAAGACCCAAGTGCACAGCCCTAGTAGAATCTGAGCAAATTTTATGCCAGCAGGAATCATTGGCTGAAACCCAAAAGCTCCACCCCATAATCCAGAGAGGAGAGGGACATTGGGCACAATTTGGGAATTATTTCTGAAGTTTACCAATTACCTCTGAATTACTTCTGAGGCCCTTTCCGCACGAGGCGAGTGAATCGCTCCATGCCGTTACTTACCGGCTCTTCTTGGGTCCGAAGTAATGCAGACTTTCCCTTGAGCCCTTCTGCAGGGCTCCTCCATTAGTGCAGGGCGAACCGGAGCAGTGCGAGGTCTGTAGATCCGCACTGCTCCGGCTCAAAATGGCGGCTTCTGGTGTCTTGTGTCATGGGAGTGGACCAACCACTGATGCTGGCCACACCCACAGCCTGCCCTCCGCTGATCACAGGCTCGCATTGGTGCGAGCCTGCGCATCTGCACAGGTAAGTAAGAACACAATGGCACGTTCCAGAAAATGTAAAGACCTGATTTTTCCAGTCTTTACTTAGTGCGCTGGAAGACCACTTGGGGGCGGTTTGGATCGGACTAAGGTGCGGAACTAAGTCAAATAGTCCGCACCTAGTCCGATCCAAGGTGCGGACGACCTCCGTGCCAGGACACCTTGGCCCGTTTTAACTGACTCGTGCGGAAAGGGCCTGAAGTGCACTTCAGAGGATCTTCCCTACTGCAGATTTATCTGAGAGGTTACTATTGTGATGCCTTAATAAGAATGGGATGCTATAGCCTATCTTTTCTCAATGTGATAGCCTTCCAGCTGTTCCAAATGATCTCCAACCATACTGGAAGATGATGGGATCTATAGTCTCTGCAGATTTATCTGAGAGGTGACTATTGTGATGCCTTAATAAGAATGGGATGCTATAGCCCATCCTTTCTCAATGTGATAGCCTTCCAGCTGTTCCAAATGATCTCCAGCCATACTGGAAGATGATGGGATCTATAGTCCTATCCATCTAGAGTGCACCAAGTTGGGAAAGCACCTTTGCCCTGTGTCAGTGGATGTCTGAGAAACATCTTTGACATGCCTGTATCATGGTTCTTTGGCCTCAAGGAAGACAGTGACAGCTTTGGTGTGATCAGCTTTATTCAGTGGACCGTTCACAGCAGCACAAAAATGAAGTAGATTTATTGATAAAACTATAACTGGCTGTCACACGCACTGTGATAAAATGATCAAATGATCACATTACTTTAGAAGTGAGGCACGTCCAAGTGCCTTTGGGACTGGGAAACTGCTATCTTACCACTGCCACAAACAGTCCTGTCACTGTTTACTCTCTTTTTAATGCAACAATAAGAAAAATTCTTTACCCCAAAGGGAAGTGCACCTTGAGCTTTCTGTTCATTTAGATACATTGCTCCCCCACCCCCAGTCCTAAGAGCTCAGTCTGGGAAGAGCAATCACCTCACCACCACCTCCACCACCAAGGGACAATAATAGCTGTCTCCAAGAGTTTCACTGAGTGATGGATAGAATTTTTTAGTTCTTCTCTGGAGGTATTATTCAGGAATTAGATCTAGAGTCTCTCAGAGCTCCAGAATCCTGTAAAATAACTTCAGAAGTTGATACAGTTGTTTTGAGGCTCTTCAGTAGAGACCAAGGGCCTTTTCCACATGTGTGGGGGGGGAACGGGCGAAAATGCCCAAAAACGGAGCTTACCTGAAACCAGGTAAGTCCATCGCCACGTGGAGCAGCGCAAGCTCGCTGCTCCACAGTCCTCCGGCGTCCCAAATGGCGGCTTCCGGTTGGTGGAGGCTCTCCACCAACCGGAGAAGCTCACCAGCTGGAAGCCCGCCCCCGGCAGATCTGCAGGCACGCACTTGCACGCGCCTGCAAATCCACTTTGGAGCCGGGCGACGGAGCGGCACGGGGCTGCACGCTCCGTGCTTTTTAAAAACCTCGAAAAAGAGGTTTTTAAAAAACACGCAGCGCGGCTAGTTCCGGCCGCTCCTGAGTGGATTCTGGTGTGGAACTACAAAAAGTAGTCCACGCCAGTCCACTCTAGGGTGTAGAAGACCTCCAACAGAGGTCGCTCTGCACCGTTTCAAAATCCCGGTATGGAAATGGCCCAAGATAGCTCCTAGGCTGCACATGTGTAAAGGGGCTCTGTTGCACTGCATTGGCCAGTGGCATCATCAACAGGCTGGTGATGTTATTGGGTGATAGAGCTATCTGTTAGACCCCTCTCTGTATGGAAGGCAAAGGTGCCTAGGATGTTCCATAAATAACCCCAGGACAATTATTCCTTGAGACATATATTCAGAGGCACTCAGTTCAGGTTAATGCCATCATGGGGCAGGTCAATGACATACCAGAAGCATATTGCACATATTTTATAAGGCCTGTTTCTAGTAGATCACAAAGGTTCCAAACATCAGTCCCACTGGGAAATTTGTCTTCGTATTGTTTCAGAAACCACTCAGGGTTCCCTCATATCAAAATCTGCTAAATTTAATAATGAGCAACCTGACCAGTTAACATGGCCGTGTATCAGGTGCAGGAAAGATGCTTGAAAATCCTGGATATCATATATGCCAGGCTAATTTCCAGTGGTTTGTGGAGAAACCCAAAACTCAGTGCTTATCTGAACGGCCATTTCACAAAAGCCCATGAAATTTGGCATGCAGGGGTCAAAATTATTTGTTTGTTTATTTGTTTACTTATTTATTTTCATGTATTTATGTTATTTAGGACTCCCAACACACACACACCTATTTAAAAACGAGCACTCATCAGAAGTTTTGTATCTGAAATCTTGTTCATTCTGTATACTTTTACAGGCCTCCTTCCTGTTTTTTTTCCTAAATTTTAAAATTTATATTATGACTTCTGTTTCTTTCCGTTCTTTAATTCATTGCCATTATATCTCAAAATGAACTCCATAAATTACACAGGATACTCACCATGGTAAAATTAATATTGCTGCTGATTGTAGCATTCCTAGGCTTTTATTTTATTTTATTTTGCAGCTTTGCAAACAACTGAAAGTCATCTTTTCTCTCTCTGTTTCTTCTGCCCACCCCCAACAAATAAATCTGAGATAGACCTTCTTAAAACATATCACAATAAAAAAGATATGAACAAGACAAGAGAGCTGTCAATTCTTGCACTGGTGCACTCATTTGCTGCCATCCAGTGGATGCTTACGGCAGGGGTGGGGAACTTTTTCCCTTGGGCCAAATTAGGCCCATGGCTCCTTGGTGCCACAACCTTCAGAGAAGAGCATATCAGCACATGCATAAAGGAAATGGCTGTGACTCTTCCTACCTTGCAAGGCTGAGATGTTACCTCTGGGTAGTCCCTTCCTCTGTGCACAGAGAAATGGCATGGCCAAGATAGGGAGGAAGAGATTAAACGTCAAATTATGTATAAATCATAATATTTGCAGAGGTTGTCCTCTCAGTGTTTAGAGACATCTGCTTTTGATTACATGCAATTTTCCTCAATTATGTATCTTTCATTTACCATGATGTGTTTTGTAACTGGTCACCAGAATGTAAACATGGATTTAATCTTCCAGTCCCATTGATGATGTCATTTCTGGGCCAGCATTAGATGCAATTGGCCACATGTCACAGATGTTCCCTATATAATACAGAGGAGAGGAGGGTCTTTTTTCACAACAAAAGAACCATGCAGCAAAGGGGCAGTGAAGCCTCACTAGAAATGTAAAAATCCAACAATTTTGTCCTTGTTAGTGAGGGTAAATAGTTTGCAGTCTCCTCCCCACTGTAGAGAAAACAAATATTTCTGCACACTTTTTGAACACTTTTTGGGAATTTTGGCCTGAAGCAAACTTTTTCCTGTGAGAAAGAACTGTAGAGGGGTTTTTTTGGGGGGGGGGGTGAATCCAGCACAACAAAACCGTACGGCTATTTTGGGAGGAAGATTCTTGAAGGTTTTGCACACAATTGTTTTACACATAAGAATTTAGTTTTGCAACTTTGCTGGGGAGGTTGCATAGAGAAAAGTGATCTCACACTAAAACAAGTGTGACTAGAATCAATGTTTTTTGTGCACCCCCCCCCAAAAAAAAGTCTTGCAAAAATACCACATTTATTCCTTCACAGACAATTTCCCAAAGTACATCAAGAAGTACAAAATTCTTGCCATTGGGTTATTCTTCACTATTGTGTCTTCCTAATATCAGGAAACTCATTTTTCAGCCAGAGAACAAATAATAGTGAATATTCTTTCTACCCCAACCCTCACTTTTAACCCCTCCCCCTGAACTGGTTTAAATACATATTACTGGAAGCATTTATAGCCTTCTTTTCTAATGTAAACACTTCCTACAATTAAAAATTTTGGTTTGATTTTCATTTATTCAAAGTTAGTCAATCAACAAAACAAAAATAAAAAAAAAATCAAAAATATAGATGAAGTATGCTAAGCCAGTCACAGAAACAGAGTACCAGCCACAACCAAATCCTTTAAACTGTCAAGTCAAATCCCTCTTAAAAAAGAAAAGTCTTGTCGAGTGGATTGCAGGAAAGGGCCAAATGTTCTAAAGCAGAGAATTCCAAAATCTTGATGTAGCCCATTCCTACATCCCACCCAGCTACATCTCAGCCACCATCCGAACGCCAACCTTCCCTAGCAGGTCTGAGGGAGCAACCAGTGGGTATATCAGCTAAGGCCATCTAGTATATTTGTGGCAGAGGCAAAGTACAGACATGCTTGCTTGCTGTGTTCGTATACTATTTGCAGACAGATGGCTCTCAGAATATAATCCACATACACAAACATTACTTGCTAGACTGATTGATTTTTAAAGCATGTTTTATTAAACATTTTCAAAGTGCGTACAGATAAAACAGAAAAAGAAACAACAAATTACGAACAAGAAAAACAAAAGGGAGGAAGCGCTAAGAGTAAATACAGACAGTAAAAAAAATAGTAAAAAGTGCTAAGAAAGAGATCCTCATTGGTTTCTAAATTTCCTAACACAGATCATATCCAATTATATAAAATAACTACTCTATTTACAAATACTATTCAACTACTATTTTTCCAAAAATTCTAATAATCGAAACTTACAGTCAGTGTGTTGTACTCATTTTCTTGCAACAAGTTTATTAAAGTTTCCCAGTTTATTTTAAAAAAGGGCACTACTGATTTTTCTCTTGTCAATGTTTTCAATTCATTCATTTCAGCTAGGTTTATTAATTTTATCAGCCAGTCCTCTTTCATTGGGATTACTGTATTCGTCCACTTCTGTGCATGTAACAGTGTTGCTGTGATGGTCATACATCATAATATCTCGCCGTACTTCTTCTCCAGTTGTACGAATCCCAACAAATATAATTCTGTCTTCAATTGAACATTAACTTTCTAAATTTTGTACACCATAGTATGTATTTGATTGCAGATTTGAGCTTTAGCCCATGTTCCGTCAGACTCGCTTTGAGTCTTCTGCTATTGTTGCTCTAGTCTTTGTCCCACCTCCAGCTCACTAGTAAAGCAGGGTGTTCACTTGGCTTCACTTGACATCTATGTGATAAAAATTGTACAGTAAATACAGCCTGAGAGAGCCAATGAGTACTTAGGAAACTATAAATAAACACCAGTTCTGTGGAGTTACAACATAGGCATTTGTCCGCTGTTGAAAGGTAACAGAGTGGGTGACAGGCAAGTTTCCATAGGGAAAGAGTTTCATAATTGAGGTGCTACCACCTGAAAGATCCTCTTCCCAGTTGGTATTGAATTGAAGACTTCCTGCTTTGCAGCTCAGGCTCTTAGTTCATAGACTATTTGTAGTTCTTTCTGCTTTATTCTTTCCAGGATATCACTCCTATGCAGGCATGCAAGCTGTGCCACCCCCAAGAACCCTTGGTTTTATTTTATTCCATTCTAATTGAGAACTTATGGCAAAATATCAAGCGTGTTCTTTTGACTTGCTGTTTTTTACAGTTTATTCTTAAGTATGAAAGCCTAGTTGGGCGTTCTTGTATTATTCATTGGTGGTGTTATTTTATTTTTACATTAGCCCCTTTTTTTATTGTTTCAGGTGCGTGTGCAACATTGACTGTTCTCAAACCAACTTCAATCCCCTCTGTGCTTCCGATGGGAAATCTTATGATAATGCATGTCAGATCAAAGAAGCATCATGCCAGAAACAGGAGAAAATTGAAGTCATGTCTTTGGGCCGATGTCAAGGTAATGCTTCCAACAAAATCCATTTCAAAGAGTGCTCTACACTTTTGCTTTATTTTTATGTGGATGAGAGAAGAAGAGCAAAGCAGGAAGGGTTGGGGGGGGGGACCAGTTCATTATTAAGTGCTGCTCACATTAGCAAATGCATTTCTAGTATATGTAGC
The DNA here is from genome assembly GCA_030412105.1 of Cyclura pinguis. Classification (NCBI taxonomy): domain Eukaryota; kingdom Metazoa; phylum Chordata; class Lepidosauria; order Squamata; family Iguanidae; genus Cyclura; species Cyclura pinguis. The sequence goes on from CM059599.1 coordinate 208,832,721, forward strand.
ACAAAATCAAGGGTAGTTGGGTCTACTGTAAGCATAGCCCCAGTGTACACCCATTCTGCACATACTTTGGTCCAAATTAAAACAAATGAGGTTCTCTGTGCTGCTTATGGCCACTGTTTTTCCACAGAAGGTCCTCCTAGCCTTTTACTGTGATGGCCATATGCTTTGTCAGTGCAGCTTGAAGATGAATAAGATGTCTTAAGTTGGTAAAAGTTTGTACTCCAGTTTCCAACCCTAAGACATCTGAAATTGCATATCTAGTACAAAGCGCAACACCTAGATTGTTGACCAGGATATCATGTAGGGACCATGTAATTAATGTGTGTGTGGGTAAAATATTCACTTATAAAATAAATATATCAAATAAATTAAAGGAAATAAAGATTAAGGTAACACTGCCCTTAAAGGAATTGTACTGGCTGCCATACACTGCTGGTTCCAATTCACGGTGCTGGTAACAACCTTTAAAGCTCTAAATGGATCAGGACCTCTATACTTGAAGAAGTACCTCTCCTGATATATGCTTGCCCACAGACTGAGATCTGCTGGAAGGCCCTTTTTGTGTCCCACAGGTTGGAGCAGAACAATGCACCAGTGAGAGTAAGGATTGTTCTTTTCTGCTATGGCATCCCAGTTGTGGAATGCCTTTCCTTTAGAGGATAACTTGGTATCTATGGTGGTTTCATTTTAGCAATAAGTTAACACATGGGTCATTATTAAAGTTTTTGTGGTCTAATGACTTGAATGAGTTTGTACATGGTTTAATCCATTTTATCTTGGCCATGTTGGTACTACACTGTTATAGTGCTATTATTCCACTTTCAACATCCTGTGGAATTCTGGGCTTGGTAGTTTACTGAGGCCAAAGATGCCCCTCCCTAAAGAGCAATTCCCGGGATTCTATAGGATGTTGAAAGTGGAATAATAGCACTATAACAGCGTAGTGAGGAAATGGTCCTTGTTTTAATTTCACAGCTAATTTGTTTTAGGACATTTCCACACTACACACTACACACCACACTACACTACCTCCTATGGAATCCTGCGAATTGCACTTTAGGCAGGGGCCTTTAGAATTCTCAGCCAGAGAGCAATTTGGCCTCAGGAAACTACAAACCCCAGAATTCTCCAGCATGTTGAAAGTGGAATAATAGCACTATAACAGTGTAATGCGGAAAGGCCCTTAGACTATAAATGTTCTTTTACTATTTTACATTTTAATTGATTTTAAATTATTTACAGGCTGGGATGCCCCAGAAACATTCCCGCCCGGGGCAAACTGCCCCCATGACTCCCCTGTCCCTATGCGACTGCACACCACTACCGCCACCATTTTTTCTTGGAGCTCCCTATCAAATATGCCACCCCTCTGCTGAATTTCTGTGATGCAGCAGCCAGACACACACACTTTTCTTTGAAATCGTTATTTCTGAGGTGCTTGTGCTTTAAAAAAGAAAAAAAGAATTACCATCTCAGAAGCCTCCTAGAAGCCTGATTCCATCCCCGTCAATCACTCACTTTATTTCTATTCTACCTCTTCTCCCAAGGCTGAAACTCTAGTCATTGGGTGGCACTGTCAGCTTTAACAGTCACCAGCCTGAAGAGGAGATGGGTGAGACCTTAATCCCAAGGCTGCCAACACACATCATGCTTAAAACTCAGTCAGCATGCATTCCCCAGACATCTTGTGCTTCCAGGGAACTACAGCTTTTTGCCACAACACTGCTGAAAATCAGCAGCCTGACAACAATTCAACGACATGGTAGCGCCGGGATACAAATCTTGGGTAGTGGTTTGTTGTTGTGTGCCTTCAATTCACTTCCAACTTTTGGAAGGTGAGTCTATCGGGATTTTCTGGGGGCTGAGAGTGACACGCCCAAGGTCACCCAGTAGGTTTCCATGGCTGAAAGGGGAATCGAGCCCTGGTCTCTAGGATTGTAGTCCAATGCTCAAACCACTACACCATGCTGGCTCACTGGAGTGGTGGTATCAGGATACATTTTTCCCCCATCCCACCCCAGGAAGCTGTTAGAGTTGATAGTTCCACCTGTTGGAATCCAACAGATGATTGGCAGTATCAAAGCTGATTGTGTCAACTGTTCTCTGTATAGCATGTGCATTGTCTGGTGATAGACGCTGGATGCCAGCCATGGAAGGCACATGGGGAGCATCTCTCTAAGCAGTTTCAATCTTTGTTGTGTACGGAGATCTCATTCAGTTGGAAAACAACATATGAGGATAACTTTTGCCTTAGGTGCCCTGAACTGCTCCTCGATCAAAGCTATAGTTCTTGATCTCCCATTTGCTAGCTGTGCTCGCCAAACACAATGATCTTCCCTTTTCCCCAGTTCTCAAGCGTTTTGCCCTGGGCTAATAAAATTATTAAGAAACAAAACCTGAAACATCAGTACCCAAGGAATGATGCTAAGTGTGTGAATGCACAAATTATTCTGATCACAAGATCTGGATGCACATTTTTGTGTGTGTCATGCTTTTGCTTCACTTCACTTTGCTTTGGTCAATATATAATGTGAATGTTGTATGAACTGAAGCCACCAGAAGCAAAAAGAATATATTCATACTTTCTCTGTAGAAGAGTCTCAGAGTTCTAGTGCAAAGCTATGCATATCTAAGTAGAAATAAGCCACTTTGACCTCAGCGGAACTTATTCCTGAATGAATGTGTGTAGATAACAGCACAGTCCAAAGCATCATGTATGCTGCCTATGCTAGAGCTTATATGACTGCTGGTGTGTTTGTTTTTCCCAGCATGATGTAGTGGTTCAATTGCTGAACTATGAATCTGGGAGAGCAGGGTTCAAATCCCCACTCACCCACGGAAACCCACTGCCCTTGGGCAAGTCTCATTCTCTCATCCTTAGAGGACAGCAACGGCAAACCCCCTCGGAGGAAATCTTGCCAAGAAAACCTATAGTGAACTGGCCATGAGTTTTGAGTCAACTTGCTGGCATATAACAACAACAATCTATTGTAGATTGTTAATCCCAGAAACAGGTGCTCTGTTCTTGAAAAAAAGACAATTGTCCAGGTGCCCTCCTATTTTTCTTTTCAATGTCCAGTTGTGCTTTGGACAAACGTTTGAGGAGTCCTTTTATCTCAGTGAACTCCTGGTTCACTTGGCTGTTCTTAAAAATTAGGATGTTCATCACTGAGAAACACTTCAGTTCAGTTCAACAGACCAGGGAATGATTGTAGGTTTCAGAGCAGAGGCTTGCAGGTGCTGATGCCTCAAAATATTTTTTAGCTGTTTTCTATTACCATTTTCTCTTTTCTGTTATGAAAGTTATTTGGGGATATTTTGGGATATTTAAACTGTATTCTATGATTCTATGATTTCAACTGCAGCTGAAGAAACTAGAAGTCATAATAGTTTTTTCAGAGTTTAGATGTAACATATTACAAGTAACAACTTTGCCTACAACATATTGCTTTTGATTAGCAGGGGAATAATGACATTTAGTTTGTAAAATAAGTAATCGTGACATTTTAGTTCTCAAACTGAGAATTTATTTGGGGGTATTTTCAGATTTTTAAAATATATTTTAAAGAGAAAATAATAAGTAACTAAATGTAATGTATTATCAAAAAGTAATGTGCTATACATTGAATAATGAACATTTTAAAACTATCCAAGTTAATTTTAAAATATTTTTCTGAGCTTGAGTATTCCCTGCTACAGTTTCTGAAACAGAGAGACAACCAAATCTTCCAAACCTCCATGTTAAATGCTTTGTATTTATTAAATGTTTTATATAATTCTTGAAACTGTTCTCATGTAAGGGCCGTGAATGTTGAAATATCAGTTCTTCTTATTGCATAGAAACATGAACATATAATTTGACAGTTTTGTCATTGCATTTCTTTAAAATGAATGTATCAGTTCATGACATGTTTGATCCTAACACATTATTTTGCTTTTCATTAATCATTCAGACAAACAGATAGCTGTCTCTGTGGAAAGGACTATTTCTGTGGAGTCTCTTCCATTATAACTAAGCAAAGTATTTCCACGGAGAAACCAGGAAGATTTAGCCATCCCAGATGTTCAGCAGAGCATGTTAGACTCTGCCCTGCATGTTCTACCTCAGATATGCAGATAGAAGATTTTGTACTGGACAAGCAAATTTTGCATTGACTTTGCACTGAACAATGTTTTAAAAAAAAACACAACTCCATATTTGCCAGCCTTGCATATTCAGGTCAAGTGTAACATGAGGATGAATTCAAAAAAGAAGTCTTCAAATAGATCTGAGGACTATGGCCATTTCCACACCGGGTTTCTGTAACGGTGCAGAGCGACCTCTCACGGAGGTCTTCTACACCGTAGAGTGGACTGGCGTGGACTACTTTTTGTAGTTCCACACCAGAATCCACTCAGGAGCGGCCGGAACTAGCCGCGCTGCGTGTTTTTTAAAAACCTCTTTTTCGAAGTTTTTAAAAAGCACGGAGCGCGCAGCCCCATGCCGCTCGGTTGCCCGGCTCCGACGCGGATTTGCAGGCGTGCGCAAGTGCATGCCTGCAGATCTGCCGGGGGCGGGCTTCCGGCTGGCGAGCTTCTCCGGTTGGTGGAGAGCCACCACCAACCGGAAGCCACCATTTGGGACGCCGGAGGACTGCGGAGCAGCGAGCTCACGCTGCTCCGTGTCACGACGGACTTACCCGGCTGCCGGTAAGCTCCGTTTTGTGGCGTTTTCACCCGTTCCCCCCCCCCACATGTGGAAAGGGCCAATATCACCAATCCCGGCTTGTACCATGAGTCTTTCTGTGTACTACAAAAACTTTGCTGAAGTGTTTGGACCTGTTTTCCTGGAGAAGCAGGCAAGGATATAGTACTCTTTTTCTTATGTTTCAGTGTTAGTGTACTGCTGATTTCAGGCAGCACTGACATGAAATGCAGGAGAACAATTTACCGGAGCAAGGGGATATCATTATTGAAACGTAACAAGTAAAATGTGTTGGTGTTTTTCAGATAACACGACTACCACTACGAAGTCAGAAGATGGACATTATGCAAGAACAGATTTTGCAGGTAATTCCTCAGTCAATATTATTGCATAGAAATAAAATGCTTTCTCATGGAAGGAAGGCATATTTACTTTTGCCATATTTACAAAAGCTAACAATAGATGGCAGTGTCTTTAATATAACTAACTAGATGTTATTAATGTGAATAAAAATGGAAATATAAGGCTGTTCCTAAAGCTATCAGGTTATCCCCCTGATTGGGTATCACTGCTCCAGCCAATGTTACCTGCACTATTCTGCTTTTTCACTGTGAAGGAACCAAACATTACACCAGATGCACGATTCAGGACTCCAAGACTCACAGAAGTTATTTAAAAATGGGATCAATTTGCACTGACTTGGTACAAGAGTTTTATTCTTCTTTATTTCCAGGGAGATGGGTGCTAGTCTGTTCCAGCAAAAACAGTCCTTTGGCCCCTTAAAGACTAGCAAATCTCATTTGGCTGAATACAACCCACTTCATCAGATAATAATGCATCTGATCGCATGGGATCAGTGCACAGAAGCTTATGCCCTAGAAAACAAGCCAGATTTTAAGGCACCACAAGGCTCTTGGAGGCAGGCTTAGAAGACATGATTTTATTTTTTAAATTTTAACAGCATAACATTTCCAACTCCGAGTCTTTCATTTTGTTGTAGGCAGCTGATCTTGACAGACTTCAGGTGAAACCAGTCTCACTGGCCAAAATTCTAACACTGAGCCAATGCAATTTGGCCCTTCCCTAAACTGCAAACCCCACAATTCCAGGGGATGTTGAAAGTGGAATAATAGCACTATAACAGTCTAGTGCAGAAATGGCTTGACTTTTATCAAGTGCTCATAGATTTAATGGACCTACTCTAGTTGGGACTAACAGCTGGATTTTAGCCATTGGCTTTAAAATCTGGATCTGATGGCATTGATAGGCTTTGTACTTGTTTATTTTCTGACACAGTTTGGCTGTAGTGCGTTGCCATGACCATATTTTCTCCAGAAGTGGCACTTCTGTCACTGAATGGAATGGATTTCATCTTGGAACATGTCCACTCCCTCCTTGCAGGATACTCACCCCAAAAAAGCCACTTTTATTAAGTTTGCAAAATTTGAATTAATTTAATTATATTTAAATACCCCAATTAATCAGCGAAATGCCAGAATAATCAAAGTTTTAGAGATCATTAATCCGCTGACAGCACTGCTTTTAAATCTGACACCTCCTTTCATCTTAATGTGTGAACTCCCCTTTCCCATTTCCCTAGCTTTGACTTGTCGGCCTCGTCTCCACTCCCATTCATCAGTGCAGCATCCATAACGTTTCAAATTCCATTTGAAAAAAAGATCAGCATGCCACAAAGTTGAAACCAATAATTTCTTATAGCTGATTTCTGGCTGCGTGTGTCTTTAGACCTTGCTGGAATAGGCAGTATAACTTGCCTGCGTTTGGATGCAAAGTTAATGAGATATATTAGTACAGATTTATTTTTTTTAATGATGAATGGCTTTAATTTATTTGGAAACTCCAATAAAATATAACCCCAGTTCAGGCTTAATATAGTATTTTGAAATATAATATATATGTAAATGTTATTTAAGGTTTTATCAAGTGTTGTTTGGTAGTGTAGGAACAGTATCTTTATTTTAGCTTATTTTTATTTTTCAAATCTGCTTTACCAGAAGGATTAATTTGCAAGGAGTCTTTAATGCTTCTGCAGATTTTCACAGCTTGACTGTAGAAGTAAGAATGGAAATACTTGGGAGTATAATCACTGAAAACATGAGAAGAGATGCATAAAGGCTTCTATTTGTGACTTCCTTTCTCTCAAGGAAGTAGAGCTTTGTGAAGTTGCAGGGCTGACTTTGACATTCAACAGTTGCCTAGTGTTCAGGATGTACCGAAAGATAAAGGACATTGTGTCCCTTACTTTTTGGCATGTGCTTAGATTAATTTCTTAAGATTTTGTTGGCCCCATTAGATAGCAAGGTGTCCACCATCTATTTGCAGCACATGGCTTGAATAAACAGTCAGACTTGGGCCTTTTCCGCACCGGGCTATTTAAACGGTGTAGAGCGACCTCCAGCGGAGGTCTTCTGCACCGTAGAGTGGACTGGGGCGGACTACTTTTCGTAGTTCCATACCTCAGTCCACTCCGGAGCGACCGGAAGTGGTCGCTCAGCGTGTTTTTTAAAAACCTCTTTTTAGAGGTTTTTAAAAACCACGGAGCACGCAACCCCGTGCCGCTTTGTCGCCCAGCTCCGGAGCAGATTTGCAGGCGCGCGCAAGTGTGTGCCTGCAGATCTGCCGGGGGCGGGCTTCCAGCTGGTGAGCTTCTCCAGTTGGTGGAGAGCCTCCACCAACCGGAAGCTGCCATTTAGGACGCCGGAGGAGTGCGGAGCGACGAGCTCGCGCTGCTCCTCGTGGCAACGGACTCAGCCGGCTGGAAAACAAAGTCAGTAAGCTGTGTTTTCGGCCGTCCCCCCCCCCCCACATGCAGAAAGGACCTTACTTATAAATGCACAACACATGCTTTAGTAACCATTTTGTCCATTTAAAAGATCATTGTACTGCTTATTTATTCATTTACCTAAGAAAAATATACTGTTTCTCATTTTAAAAAAAAGTAATTTAAGCATTAGTATGGCTGCTTGTGTGAAGGCATTGAATTCCATAACACTGGGCTAGTGAGTAGGATCTAAGGCCACTATCCAATGGTGGAAAGCATAATCCAGCACTAGCAGAATTATGATTTTCTTCCCCTCCTCACTACAGGCCTCCATGGGGCAAAAACCTGCTCCATTTTCCAGGGCAGTTTTTGAGGTACAGGAGGGGGAGGTCTGAGAGGGAAAGGGAATTGCCAGTCATTGAGGATGCAGTAGGATTCAATAGATATACACCACTGGATTATGCCCAGTGATTTTATATATTACAGTATCAAATGGACAACTGATTCCCTGGAAGTATAATTCCCTTGTTTATATAGGATTGCTCCCAGTTTGGGAGTCACAGCCATATCACGTATGACGATGAATGTCAAAAAGTGGTGAACTCAGGAGTAGCACCTGAACAATTTTTTGCCCTCCACTTCAAATTCTTGTAGGACAATCTCTGCCTGAACTTTAGATGAGGTCTTGGAATGAGAGAAAACATTTGGCAAGATTTCAAGAAAACAGGCAAAAACACTGTGGTAGTGCTATTATTCCACTTTCAACATCCTGTGGAATTCTGGGATTTGTAGTTTCCTGAGGCCAAAGAGCTCTCTGGCTGAGAATTCTAAAGGCCCCTCCCTAAACTCCAAACTCTAGGATTCCATAGGATGTTGAAAGAGGAATAATAGCACTATAACAAGGTAGTGTGGAAGAGCCCTCGGTTAGGCCAAGTGAAGGCATATTAGTGTCTAGTCCAAGCAAAGCCATATTACCTTTCCTTTTCACAGTTCTTTGAAGATCCCCAGTAGGTCCAGGAGGGTGCCAGTTTCTTGATGTATACGGCTGCAAGAATACAGCCAGATGCTTGTGGACTGCCCCCTGTTCTCCCCTGCCCGGGGAAGAGCATGGGGAAAAGGATGAGGGAGGCAGAATTATGGCTCACACTGTTTTATGCTCTATCAGTGCAATAGAGAATCTTGCTTGGAATTTCACAATCAAATTACAAGTACTGAGTGGGGCGTGGGCTGAAAAAGTCTTTTGCTTGCATTCCATGTGGATCTACCAGATTTGCAGATCCCAGACTTTAAGATGGATGTGTAGAGAGTTTGCCATCAAAGTCTGCATATTTCCAAAGTTTACCAAGCAGTTTTTAAAACGTGTGTGTGCGCGCACACACACACACACACTAAAACAGTGCACATCACACCTGTCTATATGTGTGTGATTAGGGGAGGGATTGTCAAAACTGCATATACTTGGGAAAACATTGCACAAAAAATGCTTTGTTACATTGAAAAAACTACTTGAAAATGTGTATATTTCCAAAAGTACACAGGAGAAAAATGTACATTTAAAAATGTGCTCAAACTTTGCATATTTTCCCCAAAAGCGGCCATAAAAATCGATAGGTGCCCCCCTCCACAAAAAGGTCAACATCTGATACAGAATGAGATGGCTCACTTTTGAAACTGAAAATAATGAAAGCCAAGTGAAACCGATTGACAAATTAAATCATCCCAAATATCCACAGAAGTGAAAGTTGGGAGAACGTCGCCCATTCAAGAATGACACAGAATCAAGTCCCAAAAAAGCTTGGAGCACCCCTTTTATAGCAGGGGAAGTGCTCCATCACGCTGTGGTGGGTTTAACCATCACGACCCCAATTTGGACCATAGGGGAGGAGATCTTTGACCAGTTCTACCTCCAACTTCCTGTACTTTTTTTATAGGTTGATCCTCTGTGGAAAACTCAAGTTAAAGGAGCTTAAATTATTAATCAGATAGCAATAAAACCAAGGTTCATGAGAAGTTCACACCTTTTTCTGGAACCATTTACAGAGTCTGTGTCCATACAATCCTCAGCTTTCATCTTATCTGCAGGGCTGCCTCACATGTATCTAGGGATTATTTTATGGATGCTGTCTGTGCTCTTTAGCTCAATGGATTTTAATGCCTCTCATATTGCTGATTACTGTATGAAGAAAGAACATTTTCTCTTTGATAACATCCCTGAATGGATGCTTTAAGATTACACACTCAGGATCCAAGTCCTTAGTTTGTTTTGCATTTTTACTGGAGACTCTTTGGAAGTTTCAGCTTCTTATCTCAGGTAGGTTTTTGAAGCTCCATATAACCATGAGTTACATTTACGAAATGAAAAAATGATATAGGAATAATTTGTACTCTTTGAAATACAGAACATGCCCATGATCAGTACCCTTCTTTGTAAAAGCATGACAAATCTGTGCCTCAAATTGTTTTTGGTATCATTCTGTTATTCTCATCCAGTCATTTATTTTAGGAATTATATAGACATGGTTCAAGTCCAAAGGCCATTCCCAGAAACAGAAAATAGGCAGACACCCAAAGAGGCAATGAGGTATTATTAGTGGGTATGGGACTCTCTCCAACAAGAGTCAACCACTGAAGGACTTTGCTCCAAATCAGCCCCCCAACAGAATTACTTGCCACCCTCCCTGTTGCCTACTAAAACACATAAAGGTGTGGCTGCCAACCTGTGAGTCCCCAGATGCCGGATCACAGTTCCCAGAATTTCTCACCAGTGACATTCTAGCTAGGAATCCTGGGAACAGAAGTCCAGGGGGGAAAAAAACTCCATCCTGGAAATTACAGGCATAAACAAATCTGTGCAAGACCAGACCAAGACATTTTGTCATCTGAAGTAGAGGAGCAAATAGTACCCTTGCCATCCCTTCCGCCCAGGTCAAAACACATCTTAGTGAAAGCAAGCCAAGTTGTCTTGGCTCCTGGGATCCAAAGTTCCTGTCCTGCAACTATCCCAACAGAACGCAGTAAAAGTTCAATAATAATAGATTATGACAATCTCATGTGCAGACACCTGGAAATGAATCCCACTGAACCCAACATAGTAAGCATGCTTAGGACCACAGGATTGCATCCCACTCTCAGTTTTCCTCATGGTGACATGTGGCTTCCCAATGGACAGATTTAAGTGAGTTAGAAAACCCTGTGAAAAGAGATTTGAACTTTTCCTTTTCCTTTTCTTTTCCTTTTTTGAATACTGTTCACTAGGTTACACAAAAGGATACTTGGTAGTTCCCCTGTTAAAAAATTGGAAGGCAGCGATCTACTCCAGCCTTCCCTATGCTAGGTTGATGGAAGTTGTAGTCCAGTGCTTCTGGAGGGCACCAGTTGGGAAAGGATGCTCTGTCTGGTTGCGCCTCTCCAAGTGAAATACTTAATACGATGTTTGATCTAAAGTTACGAGTATAAAGCCCCCCTTTTTTTTTACTGAATGTAATATCACTTCTTAAATTTTAGCAGTAAATGGCTAGAATTTGAAAAACGAGCCTGTCCTAGATTGCAATTTGTAACATTTAAAAGTAGGTCAAATCTTGAGCTTAAACCACCTGACAATGTCCCTTTAAATTAAATGGGTTTTTTTTAATGCATTACTGTGTCAACCTTTTTTCTGAGATTCAGAGAAAGGAATAAAAGACCTGTAACTTTGCTCTAGGATCATTTTGCTTTTTTAAAAAGTTTCTCCCTCTCTCACTTTTACCCCTCATTACTGAGTTGAGAAATTTAATGTTAACTGATATCCAAAGCCCATATTCAGAACTGTATGAGAAAATAACCACATGTAACTCTTTACAAAGCTAAAGAGGATCAGCGTGAATGTCAACAGGCCAGCTCAAATGATCTCTCTTTAGTGTGCAGCCTTTAAATACAGCACAGCATGTCCCTGGTCTGACTTGTGCACACAAACATTTCGTATGTTGGACCTTTGGTGCTTCAGATATTTTCAGCTACAATTTTCTCAAGCTCTTATTGTTGTCTATTTTGGCTGGGGCTTGGGGAAACTGAACTCCAAAATATCTAGAGAGCCAAAGGTCACCCACCCCTGATATAAACTCGAAAGCACTCATGACAACTCTACACACTGTTGCATGTCGGGTACTCATGAAACCTTGTCATCATTCCCACTGTGTGCTGTGAACCTTCCTAAAGATGCCATGTGCTTAAGCATTCATGCTCATGTTGAGAGAGCTGCTGTAACACCAGAGGCTGGTATATCCTGACATGCAACATAATGCAAGTTAATAAAACAACACTAGGCAAAAGAGAGGAATGTTATTTTGTTGCCCATCCCAAACAACCGGATATATCCTGTTGTAGTTTCCTAAATTTTGTTCCCCCTGCTCCTGCCTCAGGCCTCTTTTTCAGTTTTCTTATTAACAGATTTAGATCGCATTTTACATGGAGTCACTTTATGCTTCATTTTCACTAATGAAACAACTTAGTAAACCAACATGGAAATGAAAGCTGTTTAGTTTGTCCACAAGCGCATAGCTTGTAAATACACTGTCGTCTGGCCTAATAGCTTTGATCTGAAGGAAATAAATAAACAAGCAGGGAGGGGAAAGCAAGCTCCAGCTTGTCGCATTTCTTATTGGCATGAACAGCATAATAAATAAATAAAAGGCCAGATTTAGCTATTACAGTGTCGCTGGCCTTCTTGAAAGATGTAGGTCTTGGAAATGAATTAAAGTGTCAAACCCCTTCAGGCTTTGGGGTGATGTAGGAGGGAAAACAACAATACAAGGATTTCCCCTCCCGAGATTTGCATTACGGGTAAACAAGATCCATTAACAATAACTAGTGACAAACCGACAGAGTTTGTTTCTCTGTGTGTATCCATTCCCTCCTATGTCTGTGCTTTACTGGTTTCCCCATAATATCATGTAGCCAGTCATCTGTCATATTGTGTTGAGTTAGTGGCAGTTACGGATAAACACAGAAATTGCATTTGCAGGGCAGAGGAAGGTTTTCTACCGAGGAACCCTCAGCTGGCACGAACCAGTCCAGCACAGTTATGGCCCAGTTCATAAATACATCATGAATTATTTATATTTGTTTCCGCTTATTTGAAAATCAGAAATCCCTGCTCCAAAACAAATTAGAGGCTTTTTAATGCCACTAATCCCTCTGTTGGTCCCTCTGCACATGCTCAGAATGAGAGTTTCTGCCATGCCTAACAGGAAAATGAGCTTAAATAAGGTGCCATTCTCATTGTAAAATAAAAAATTGGAAAACCAAGTTTCCCTTCATGCATTTACCACTTGATCTCATAGGGTTTGATTGTGTCTACTTCGTTTTCCATATTTTTTAACTAAATGTAGGTGTTGTTGGTGTTTAAAAAAATGTCTATATCATAGGGCCCAGTAGGTTAAAATAAGTAGTTGGATTAAAACTAATTCCGATTTGGGAATGTATGGGTTTCTTAGATTCCGTTTCCTTTCTGATAGATGAAGACTTGTGATAAGATATTTCTCCAAGTGTTGTTAGTGGTTTTCACCATTAATTGAGTAAATGCCATTTGTGTGTGTGTGTGATTGGGTGAGGAGCATCCCACTCACGTCATGTAACCTAGGCCATTTCCGCACTAGACTGTTATAGTGCTGTTATTCCACTTTCAACATCCTATGGAATCCTGGGGTTTACAGGTTAGGGAGGGGCCTCAGAGGCTCCTCCCAAAACTGCAAATCCCAGGATTCTGTAAGATGTTGAAAGTGGAATAATAGCACTATAACAGTCTAGTGCGGAAATGGCCCTAGTTTTGTGGCACACTGCCATGCGAAATGGCATTGCTTTCAGCCATGAACCTAAACGTACGTACTCAGGAAGGGGGGAGAAGTCTTTGAGGATTTCTGGTTTGGTTGGAAATACAATGAAATAAAATTAGGCCTTAGATATCAAGAAATGTTTCCCCACAAAATGGCACAAGCACTGCTCATGCGCTTTATGAGGCAAGTCACAGGCCTTTCATGTCAGAAGGATGTGGGTTGAGGAAAGCCTCCTCATTTGACAGTGGGGACATTTTGAAGCTGGGTTTGGGGTTTTCATCTTTACAATTCATCAGAGTCACACTGAGAGAGCCCTGCTGTTGCTGGCCCAACTCACCCTCTTTGGCCGTTTGCGTCCTACACTGATGGTAGTGCTATTATTCTACTTTCAACCTCCTGTGGAATTCTGAGGTTTGTAGTTTACTGAGGCCAAAGAGTTCCCTGGCTAAGAATTCTAAACGCCCCTCCCTAATAGCCCTATAACAGTGTCGTGTGGAAATGGCCTTCCCCAGCCATCCCACCTCACGTTGCTGTGGTGTCTCTATCTCCCACCTTCCCTCCCTTCCATCACTCGCTGGCCCTCCATTCTCTTGCATATTCACACAACAGCTATTCTTGCTCCTCCTCCTCCTCGCAGCTGCCTCTTCCCTTTCCTTTCCTGTTCATTTTCACAGAAGCAACAGTAGTTCTCCCACCCGCCTGGTTGTGTGGCAGCTATTGTGCATTTCTGCTACTGCTGCCTGAACAAAAGCAGGAGGACCATGGTGGTCAACCTTTGTTGAAAAGAAGAAGGAAGCAGGGGGCAGGGGGCTGCAAAATAGGGCAGCGGTAGCACCTCGGAGGCCCATCTCAAGCGGCAGGAGAGCTTGATCCACCACTATCAATGACAGCTAAACCTTTTGGCCTAAAACAGTGCAGTGAAGAAATTCTTGAATGATATGTCAGTAATTAAGTAATTAAGTAAAAGTAATTTGTCTTAACCTCTGCTTTTATCCTCAGCTGTTTAAGTTTTAATGGCATTCAGTATGTTCGGTAATGAAGAGGAAGACATTTCTATGGCTGGTATCCAATTAGGGACACATACACACACAACGCATTTCCCTTACTTTTCTGTATGTCCTTTCTGGGTCACTGAGAAGACCGGTATTCCCTTCCTCCCTTCACAATGCCCAGCTCCCCACCAGATTTATGATGTAGTCTCTGAAGCACCCCCTGCAGCACAGTCACTCCATGCCTCACAGGGAACAGGCAAGATCAGAGAAGCTTCTGGCTATGTTCCTATAGCCAGAAGCAAAATGATGACATCAGCGCTGAGACCACTGGTGGACTCAGATCTCAGCATTGTAATTATCTTTTGTCTGATTACGGAGGAATAGGCAGATGCTTCTCTGATCCTGTCTGCTTTCCACAATGCACAGAATTGCCATTTGGGAGGAGAGGCTGTACGGTAATTCCAGGGTGCAGGTATGTGTCTCAGCTTAGTATAGGTTTACATGTGGAGCTATGCTGAGCCATGCTGAATTGCAGCCAGTATGTTTTGCAAGTTTTGGAGGAAAGAAACCAGCCAGATTTGTTTTTAATAATCACTACTGCAAACTCTATATGTTACTTTTTTTAAAATTCACTGTTTTGTTTTGTTTTCACTGTTCTCTGGTCTCCTGCAGCTTCCCTCACCTGACCTACTTCCTGGAATTCCTATGGATGGTGTTTCATCATGATATCCTCCCATGGGTGTTTCAGGAAGCAAGATACCCAAGAGGCTGTCGTGTATTATCTATCTATCTATCTATCTATCTATCTATCTATCTATCTATCTATCTATCTATCATCTATCTATCTCTATCTATCTTAATGTTAAAAGGTTCATTTTAACTTTAAGGAAGCTTTTGACTTAAAAAGAACTCCCTATGGTTGTTTGATTGGGTGATTAATCAAACAACAATAATTTTATGGAAGTGAGGTTCCCTTTCATTCAGTATTTTAACAGTGTGTCCTGTTTTTTCCAGGAGGGGGGATGTAGTTTGTTTCATTTTCTTCTCAGTTAACAGCACCAAAGTCACAGACATCTCAAATATTACATCCTTGAAACATTATGAGAAAGTCTAGAAATGTGCATACCACTGAGCTTGTGCATACTGTGTAGTGCAAAAGGTGCATTTTAAGATATTCTTCTTCCCAACACACACAAGCTGGCAGGCTTCTGTGGTATATGCAGGTATACGTCCCCACCCCTTCACCCTTGTTTATGTCTTTTTTTGGTCATTGCAGAGTGTAGTATTCCCTTCTTCTCTCTCAACAACCAAGCTTCCCCTTGGATGAACTATAGAACTACTGCTGCTGTACCATAGTCATTCCATAATTGGGTGGGGGAGGTAGACAAGCATCTAACCATGTCTCTGTAGCCAGACACAGAATGATTACATCAGTTACATCGTCCCTGAGACCTCCAGAGGACCATGGCAGATCTCAGTTGATGACATAATCATACTGTGTAGCTATGCTTCCAGTGCAGAGCTGAATGTGGGCATCTTTCCATTAGTGCTAGTACTCAAACCATTTCAGGAAGACCTGGGAGCTACTGCTCCCACAAACATTCACAAAAGGCGGTCAGAAGAGAAGAAAAGCTGCTCCTAAGTTCTTGCCCCATTCCTCCCCAAACCACAATGGTTGCAAGTAACAGGCACATCCCTGATAAAGGTTATCAGCTGCTTGGAAGCTGGAGATGCCAGTCATAAAACTATACTCTCTTTCCTTCTGCTTTTTTTCTCTCCATCCAGATGTTTTTATTCTGTGGAAAGATGAGGAGACAGGGATAGAATTTTGCAGAATGTTCCAGAACTTGAAATCACTTCTACATCTTTGGAAAGATCTATGTGTCCATTGGGATGATTGTGATAACCCTTGTTTGGCATCAGAAGAATCCCAAATCAGTCTAAATCAACCCAATTTTTTTAACAGTACATATCATACTAGGCTACATATTTCTGAATGTGTATGCCAATGAAAAGATATACATATCTTTGCATACTAATCGTAGAAAAAGACAGAAAAAAAGGAAGAGCTAACATAATCCTCAGCCACCACAAAATGTTGTTGATCAACTCCCAACATTTCACCCAAATCCCTCCACCCTCATGAAGGGTGGGGGGACTCTCTATTCATTGGAATGAAGAATTTCTGTGATATTGGTGGTCAGCGTTCAAGATACTGTTATATAGTTGTCTAAAGACAGTCAAGATATTTTGGCATCTGAGGGCAAACAAACAAACAAACAAAAATCCTACAAGTGTCTGGGAATAGAAAGTGACAGGGTTAAATAATTTAAATATTTACTTACTGTTCATTCACAACACCCCAAATTTTCCCTTTGCTGTTTTTCATTTGATTCTGTGTGCCCAATATCTCTGGAACCACGATAGAACACTGAGTTTGCATATGTAAAATGAAATCTCTAGTTACTGTATCAATTATTGGATGGTTTTGGAAGAGTCAGTCACTCACAGAATAAACTACTTCATAGAGTGGCTGTGAGGAGGAATCATCCCTCTGAGCAGCTTGGGATACACACGTCATAAATAATTCCTTCCTCTAAATATAATAGGTGAATGTTCCGTAATCAGTAACAGAACATTTCTGAAAGATATGAGCATGCTAAATTAGAATGTAGACCTGTTATGACAAGTTTTATCAGTTCTTGACACCCTTTCATAATGGGAAAATGTATTTTCTCACTAGATTTTTTTTTAAAGAAAAGAGGGAGGGGATCCCTATGCCTTTTAATCTCCCTCTGCCTCTCTCTCTTAGTCTTTTACATTATCTGTGATGTAAAGCTATGTGTCTTGTACATCAATAACACTCCTTTCGAAGGCTACTTCATTCAAATTTTCATTTAATAGTAAAAACATGGCTCTCTCTAGATAAGATAAGAATGGGTTAAATAAAAGAGGGGGGACAGTTCCCATTTTCATCTGAGGAATGGAAATGAAGCTGCTAGAGGAAATTCGGGCAAGTCTCCATGGGGTGCTTCCGTGGACAGAACGGACCTTCAGCAGTGTCACTAAAAGGAGAGGTCTCCTCTACACCCTCCCATAGACCTTTCCCCCAGGTGGCTCTGGAAGCCTAGGAAATGGCAGTGGCAGTTTTTGAATGCCAGAGAGGATTGCAAGGGGAGCAGGGAATTCTGCCAGTCCGGCTTTAGCACAGAATTGGTCTCAGACCCATGTCGCTGGTTTTCAATATTATAACTCATCAACTTTGTTGCATTTTGACTGGTGGGTTCAGGTAGGTAGATCCTGACCTCCTTAGTCCTTGAGAGATTGCTTCTGCCATGAACAGCTGTGGCAGTTTTGGTTTCCACAGATAGGATTTAATAGTTTTCCTGGTGTTCATTTCAGCAATATAAACAATCTTGTTCATGTAGGAGAATATTAACTATTTAGTTGAATGTACTCTCAACATGACTCTCCAAAAAGATGTGGACATTCTTTGCTGTACTTTATTCTTCACTTAGACATGAATTGCCAAAAAGACACAGACAATCTTTACTGTTTCTGATGCTTCATGTCTATGAATAGCTTTGTTTGCTCTATTCTCCTATGGTCCAGTTGTGCGGACATGATGTCTGAAGAATAAAATGTGGCACTGTCGTGTTAATGTCAGTTTTGTACAGTTAAAAGGCTCTCTGAGAGTGTAAGGCCATCACCATTTCCTCTATTGAAGTTGCACTAGTTTGGAGCAATGCCATGCAGCAAATAATAACGACGCATTTGCACCACTCAAAACTAGAGCTGTTTCTGTTCACAATACCCAGCAAGTATTGCTGATATCAATTAATGGAAGCCTCATCGCATTCCTCACTCTCTGATGTCTTGACATAGTGTTTCCCACAGTTCTGCATATTATTTTGAATCACTTTTCTTTAGGTAGGTTCAGTGTGGCACCAAGTAATACAAGTTACTGTGCTTGCTTGCAGGCATAGTTCTAGGCAAAACTAGATAGGTAGAAATCACCAGAGTGGTGTAGTATTTTGAATGGTGGGCTAGACTCTGGAAGACCAAGATTCAGCTCGGCAATTGGCCATGGAAACCCACTGGATGACTTTGGGCAAGTCACACTCTCCCAGCTTAACAGGAAAGCAATGACAAACCTCCTTTGAATATATTTTGCCAAGGAACAACACCAACAAGAAATCCCTGCAGGACAGATGGAAATCTCTGCAGCATGACCAAATGGCAATCCTAAAGAGACAATAACGGCACAGATTCCCATATTGAAACAAGAAGCCATTCCTTTGGCTGCAAGCTTCTAGTGGATTTGTGTAGCAAACTAAAGTTCCACATTTGGTGAAGAAGAGTCACAGTCCTTGAGCCCAAAATATTTTCTATGTCATTGATTAATGACAGTGATGAGTAACGTGCTCACTCCAATGCTAAATACTCCTTCCATCTCTAACTGTAATTGCATAGGTTTGTCTGGTGTGGTCTAATGTACTTGTTCCCCCTTTTTTTTCCTTTGAATGATATGAATTCTCTTAGATTACAGTTGGACATTCTAGATTCCCCAGAGTCTTGGAGAAGTAGACCTGCAGAATCAAGGATGTAGCAATGGGGGAGCAGGATGAGGGCACTGCCCCACCATCAGAATTCTGAGGGGCCCCCCGTGAATTTTTTCTTAGGTCACCAAATTTCTAACACTGAACATTTAGAAATACAGTTTAGATATTCAAAGAAAAAGATATGGCACTATCATGCTAAACAAACTTATAAAAATATTGTATGAGTTCAAGGAAGCCTATCTACAAGTCTGCAGAGAAATCACCTCTCACTAGACTTTATTAACAGTTCAGACCATTATAATAGAATGATTTCTACAACATGTATTTATTTTCTAGCCACTGCTATTTAGTTTACACAACTGTTTTCCATGTGGAAAATAATGATTTGCTTTGGGGAGGGGGAAGTTTTACCACTTACTTTGCAATTAAAATGCATCAGTTGGGGCTTCTTTCTGTCATTCTTTCTGTCATTACCTAGGACAACTTTTTTCCATGGAAACCTATTTTATAGTGGTTGATGACCAAACACTTCAGTGCCGGGTTGTTTTTTTTTTTGTTTTCTTTTGTTTTAGGTCTCTGCCTCCCTCCATGCAGATTGTCTTACAACAATTCTACCGTATTGCCACCTGCGTAATTGTAAACAACGCCATCAAATTTCAGCTACTTGCCTCCGACAGGTCTTGCTTTCCATAAACAAAACAGAAAAGAAAAAGACCCAACAAATCCATTGGTTTTTAACATTGGAGGGGTTTTTTTGGGGGGGGGGGCTGACCAGTGCAAAATAGTATGAAAAAAAAGTCCCATAGTGCACCATGATGCAGAAGAGCAGAAGTGTCATGCTCTGGTTGTCAGTAGGTATACCTCATTTAGAGGAAAGTGAAATGTCCTCCACTAGGGGAACACTGGATTTCAGTTGGCTCAGGAAACACCCTCTCTCTCTCTCTCTCTCTCTC